>JAREYC010000003.1:44807500-49807500 GCA_030015325.1 Cryptoblepharus egeriae | reverse complement strand
ACGCTCTTTATTCAAGTTGCTCTTCATTCAAGGTACCACTGTAATTGAATTCAAAACACTGTAATATAACACAATTCAATGTAATAAAACAGTTTTTTCTTATGTATAATAAAACAGAAAATAAAAGGATGACTAATTTTCAACTAAAGAGTCATTTTTCAGCAGATTTAACAAGAAACCTGTCTAACAACACTTGCTTTTGACTCCTTTTGAGGCTTCAGTCAAAGACAATTTCATGGGAGTAAGCCCCACTGAACACAATGGGGCTTACTTCTGGGTAGAGATGGGGGGCTTGCTTCTGGGTAGAGATAGAGCTTGGCTGGGGTCAGGTCAGGGCTGGTCCTAACCTAACCTGACCTACCCTGACCTCTGGTGAGACAGAAAGGCTAGAGAGGCATGCGGGGTGACCGGATGCTCTGCCCACACTAGCGCTCTCTAGGAAACCCTCTCTAGGAAAGTTGTGTAGGTTATAGAAGGCTGTGAGCATGCACAGTCTTCTCATTTTTAAAAAGGCAGCCACAGCTTGGTGAGCTGCAGCTGCCCCTAAGTATCCCCCAGTGCTCCCAAGCACCCTCCCACCCTCCCCAAAATGCCAGACCTGCCCTGACCTAATCCCAGCCAAGCTAAGCCCCCCATCACTACCCAGAAGTAAGCCCCAGATTCACCTAACGAGATTCAACTAAACTTTAAAGAGCTGCCAGCCAGTGCTCATTACGTGAATCATGCCTAGCTTACCCACGGCAGAGTACCTGCGTTTGTTACCTGGAACATACGTTACGCAGGGAATTAGTTAAGCAGGGTACCACTGTATATGTAAGTTTCAAGTTTACTAATAAGTAATATAGTGTTTAAATTACCACCTGAAAGCAATGTAAATGACTTTTTAGCTTTTATTTTGTCATATCCTATATTTCTATTGGATGTTCCACATTTGCAATGGGAGCAAATGTCTTCTTTGGTGGGGGCTTGTCTTCTTTTTGGTTTATCACATCAGGTCACCATGCTATAATGGGACTACTTGTGAGTAGAGCTGTGAAAGGCTGGGCAGTGTGATGCTGGAACTGATGCTGTAGAGCAAATGCAAACTGGGGCTAGAAGGGCTGCTGTCCTTTTTCAAGCCCTTTGGAGTCATAAAAGGAAAGAACTGCTGGAAATGTTGTGTTTAAGGTAACTAGTCTTACCTGGATCTGGGCTCCTTTGACAATGAGACTCTCTCCTGGGATGCTGTTCATTGCAATCTGCAGGGAAGGGAAGGGTGATAGCCCAGCATAGCAGCCCCTCCCCTTTAAACTGCAGCCAAAGAGGATGCCTGTGGAGGTTGGCCTTCTTTGAAGTGCACTGCAGGGATGGGCAAGGGCAAAGTGCCTTTGGGCATCTCTCCATGGGCAGAGCTCATGCAAAAAGCATCCCCTGCTATACCCTCATTATGCCTCCAGTACTGCCACTTAAAAGGGGGAGTCACTGCAGCAGCTTCTCAGTCCCGGGTGACTTTATCTTCTGCTACATTAAGAAGTCTACCATACCTCAGCAGAAGACAAGAAAGTTGCTGAAGAATGAATGTGGGACAGCAGGCACTTTGCAAAGCCTCCCCTTTTGATCCTCGAAAACATACCAGCATGTTACATGACATTACAATGTTGCACAATGCTGTGATATGAATGCTTCAGGTGCTGCTACCCCTGGATATGCCACTGAGTGGCAGTGAGACAATTCAGTCATGTTTTGCCATTATTGTTTTGGCACCATAGCCTACCAGTTAGTTTACAGCAGTGATGCCCAAACCTCAAAAGGATGACAAAGTCTTGGATTCTTCTCAGCCTGGCCTTTCCGGTGGACAATAGCAATTTTGCCTACTCACGAGTAAAGCCATGATATTGGGCACTTTCACTTTCCCATAGAGTTCAATGCATATTTTTATTTTTTAGTTTTTTTGGCCATACCTTTTGATAGTAAGGAGTTATTTCAAAATTGATTTTTGCATTGGATTCTGCTCTTTAATACGAATCCAACAACATATGACACGATGGGGTACTGCACACCATTGCAAAGTTCCAAAATGAAGCCAGAATGGAGGACAATGAAGCCCTTTTGGAGGATACCCAGGCAGGAGGCTAAAAAAGAGGACAAATCCAGAAATTTCTGGCAGTGAGTCAAGATGCTAGTTATTATATTTAAAGTGCTATGAGCCTTGGACCAAAACTTAAGGAACTATGAAACTACCTGTCAAGATTAGGGAGAAAGGCCCAGCACCCTCTGGGTGTTGCTGATATGACCAGGTCCTGTGTCTTAAAAGCTTATGCTTGGCCATCTGGCTGGTCTGCTTTACTATGTTTATAGCTGAACACTGAACATGTAGTACCATATGGCTAATCACTTATATAATCCATCACAATTTGTCCCTTTTCAGGAGATGGGAAGCATCCTATAAAAAGAAGCATATCAGAAGCATATAACACAGCATATAGTACAGTACAGCTGTGGTTCCCCAAGCAATAGCTTTCAGCTGTGCCTCACCACCCCATTTCCAGCCCTATTGGGCAAGCAAGAGAACCACTTCTGCTGCTCCCTTGTCTTTATGGCAGTGCTGTATTGTGCTGTTTATGCTGGAAGGAACAAAGAAAACAGCATCCTGCCTAGCTTTGTTAGAACCAGGGTCGAATGTGTGACATTAATTATGTATTAAACTGCACCACGGACAGCCCCAGAACATGGATTTTCAAACTGTGAGGCTTTGTTCCTAACAATGCGAACCTGAATCTGTGACCTACAGAATCCCCCTGCTTCACTCCACTGCCCTTATTTCAGCAGAGGAACAAGATAAGCTGGGATGATGAGCTGTGCCGAGGGAATGCAGTTGCATTGCAGGTGTACCTGCAGCTGAAACACAGGTCCACTCAGAAAATTAATTAGATTGAGGGTTAACCATTTAGCTGAGACCTATTAATTTATAGGAGATCAGAGTGCATAAGTAAGTTCACTTCTACACTTCGCTGAGGGAAATTATTAGCCAGAGTACATGTGCTATCTAAAGGCTTGTTTTAAAATATAGAATATACATATTTTCCAAATAAGCCCAGAGGAGATTTGTTTTAATTGACAAGAGATGGTTTTTCCTCCAGTAGCATCCTGGGATATATAATAGGTATATAAGAAGGTTTTGTTCTGGGAGAAACAATATTTTCTCTCTGTTTACCATCTTTATACTATTCATAAATTACTACCCACATTCTCTGTTGCACCTTTAATTATTTCCCAAAAAGCCCCTGCATTCAGTGTACTGAGCTTAAATAATGTTTTAATGGTTTAATTTAATTATTTAGACCCATTACAGTCAAATTAATTAAAAATGTTTATGGTGTTTCCTTTGGCTGTATGAATGCTAATTTGGTATTAAGAAAAAATGCAACTGCACATCTTGGGGTGGAAATGGAGTCACACACAGAGGGAGGGAGGAGAGAAATGCACACAGATTGTTTTCCAGGACTGAGATTAATAAAACAAAGGAAATGCAGTAAGAATATGCATGTAAGCATGAAAAAAGCTATACCTGAAGCTCATCTGCTGACTCCAATTTAGCATGAGATGCTATCTAACCACATCAGGAACTTGGCTTTTCAAAAATCAGAGACACAGCAGTACAGGGACAACTTAGTGTCAACATTGCTTCACTTTTAACACAGTCTCCAAGATCACACTAGTGATTGTTGTTAATCTTTGTGCAGGTGTGACACAACCAGTGATGGGCTTCAAAGAAATTAACAACAGGTTCTCTGCCCATCTGGCAGCCACTTTTAAATGGCTATTTTTAAACTTTATATGTCCTATCTCTCATTAACAACTGGTTCTGTAGAGTAGGTGCGAACCTGCTGGAGCCCACCACTGGACACAACTGCAGTGCACAACTGTTGCATGGACACAGCAGAGACACAGAAGTACAGAGACAACTTGCTGTCAATACTGATTCACTCCAAGATGGAATATCTCCAAGATGGATGAAGTCTCCAAGATTTAGATTCCAAGATGGTTTTTCACACCAGAGACTGAAGTAGATTGTGGTGTACGTGTGACACAACTGTAGTGCCAAAGTGTTGAGGCTGCCCAGAATCTTATAATGCAATCGATAAATCAATCAAAGCAAAAGATCGCCAGTCTTGATGTCAGTTTGTTAGTGGTATGTAGTAAAGTTACAGCTTGAGAGATGTTTCAAGGCAAATCTCAGTAACTCTCAAGTACTCTCTCCACCTACCCAGAACTGTAACAATGCAGTTGTTTTGCTCCACACAACAGGGAATTTTTACTGCAGTGGTGTTTCAAATGCAAGCAATACAAATTGAGTTGCTATGGCAGCATTAGCAATCCTTAGTCAAAGTCCATTTAAAAGTGGTAAACATTCTATTCATTTGGACTTTTGTTCCAAAATAAACGCCTGAGTGAAAGTCATTTGCCTAAGCATTAAGGTATATTTCAGAAAATTATAGGTAACTGTTTTATAAAAGTAATATCCACACAAAATAATTTTTGTTTGATGCAAAGGCCTGTGACTCATAACACACTAAATAGGATCAGCCTCAGTTTTTGAATGTCTTTGAGTTCCTTTAGCATCATCACCAGTTTTATCAAATGTTTCCGCAGCCTTCCAGCCGGGCCAGTATCAGTAAATTAACCTGGGCTGCAATCCTAAAGACACTTTCCTGGGAGTAAGACCCATTGAACAGAATAGGGCTTACTTTTGAGTAGACCTGGTTAGGATTGTGCTCCAAGTTAGCCACAGGTCTGAGGGTACCAGGCATCCCCCATTTATTGGATGGGTTAGGAACCAGAGGATCGTCCAAAAGTGAAAACCATTGAAAAGTGGAACCCAGTCTACAAATGCAAAATGGCCATAAAAATATATAAATATCATTTGCAAAACCCTAAATAACACATACTTATTAACACATAGCCAAAATAAACAACAAATTACAGCAAAATGAACAAAGTCTTGTGTGGGCAATGAATATCTTTGTGTGGGTCCCAAGTTTCATCTTCACCAACAGTTCTCATTGCAGAGTGACCATATAGAATGGAGGACAGAGTGCCTGTGCCTGAAGAAGAGTGTCTTCTTCTGAGAATAGAAGAATTGCATAGAAGAGGGAATTGAGGCAGGTGTAGATCACCATAGGGTTTAAAAAGCAGCACCAGTCTAAATTCCTCTTTTATGCAGTGGTTAAAGGTACAGGCTCTCTGTCCTCCATTCTATATAGTCACTTTGTATTCTCATAGTTTGAGAATGAAGTATCAGATGTGGTTTGTGACACCTACTGTATAGACTAAAAAAGAGATGTGGATTTGTGGCTTACACCTGCCTGCTGCTGCTTCCCATCAGCCACTTATGTTTGCTTTCTGTTCACTTGAGTAGGAAGTGGATCATCTATTTCCTTACCATGCTTAGTTACATGGATTTTGTAAACCTGGCAGTTTGGGGCTTGTGAATTTTTTTACAGGGACCACATGAATCAAGGAATCCTTCTGTATGCATCATTGGCATCCTTCAGTCTCGAAAGACTATGGTATTGTGCTCTGAGTGTCCTCTCCAGAGCATGATGGCCTGGGTAGATTAAGATGGAAGATAGACTGTTACCCAAGCAGCAAATCCCCCCTCTCCACATCACTGAAATAGTCTAATGGAACTGCAGAGCTGATATGATTGGTTCCAGCTGCATCGCAGGAATTACCAGAATGTGATTCCTGGACTCCAGCTCCGGATTTTGCCTCGAGGTTGACTCCTGAAGCCTTTCCCAGAGATGGGTATAGCCACAAGGCAGTGAAGGTTTGAAGTGGGAGTTTTCCTTCTCCAGACAATCCACGTTCAGTTGGATTTTGGACAGGTTTAGTCTGACTCTTCAACAAAGGCCTATTTGGCATGGGAGTCCCTGCCAGTAGTTATGCTACTGCCAGCATAGCCCTCTGTATCACAGGAGCACACAATCCCACCACCACGAAAAGGTACTGTCCATCGGTGGGTCCATTTGTGTACATGATTCCCTGAAATATAATGAGAGTGTTGCACTTCTAGGCTTGTAAGCACCACATATCAGAACACGATAAGGGGCTTCCCTTCCTTTATTTATCTCACAGCGGTACTGGACCTGGAGTGATGTTGGATGTTAAGGGGCCGACACAGTTGTGCTGTCATGTCTATTCTCACTTCTTCATTCTTCAAGTCAAGAATACAACATGGATTCTTATTTTTGGCTTGGTATGAGAAAATCTTTTACTACTAGGTACTGGTTAGATTCACAGAGCACAATCCTAACCAATTTAGGTGAGAATAAATTTTTCATTTCCCCATTCCCATGGTGGTGTACGGAAGCCAGCGCATGCCTGTGCACTGTCCCAATCGACACAGGAGTGGTGCAGAGTGCCTTATGGCACTTTTGCAACACTCCCAGGCCAGCATGAGATTTGTGCTGAGACTTGTGCTGGCCTAACCAGGGATTAAGATTCCATTGACAGTGTAATAAACATACATTTTGAGGTTGTGTGGTTTCTCATGCACCATTATGCTGTTCTCTCTCCATGAAGTGTATCTATTTTAAATAAGTTATTTCTGCCTGGAAGGTGCATTAGTGGCACAAACTTTGTTGGTCTCATGGGGAAAATTCACTTGCATTCCACTTTCTTTGTTTTCTGACTATGGAAAGAGTGAGATAAACTCCTGATAGCTGCCTATAGCCTGAATGCGTTCTGAATTCATTCCTTATTAATAAACTCTAGATGAGCTTGGAAGGAGTCCAACATTTGCGGTGTCTTGCCTGCTGATATATGGGAACATGAGAATCCTCTTAAATGCCTGCTTTTTCAGTAGACCACAACGGAGACACTTTTAACTCACTGTTATTCATTATTAACCATGCTGCCAAGAACATGCTAAGGATGCAGCACAGACAGCACTGAGGCCAAGAGACAGATCTCAGAGTCTGTAACAGATAACTCTGCATGCCATTTTGTCAGCTGTGAATAAGAATGGATAGTACCAGAATCTGCAAGATCTTTGGCATAATGCCACATAGGGTGGCATCTCCATGTTAATAGTGCTTCTTCTATAGTCTCAAAAGAATTGTGTGGCACACTTTTGCGTGGCACAGAATCACTGTGGGATAAACATGTATTCATTTCAATTAGTACATGAAAGCATAGGCAATGTTACATCTGTTACAGACTAATTCAATGGGACTTACTCCCAGGTAAATGCATAGAGTTTTTAGCTGTAGCTCCCAATCCTATCTGACTTTCCAGCACTGATTGCAGTGCTTTCTGCAACTTTCCAACTGTTGCAGCTGTTGCAACAGGTCATTTGAGTAATGCTGGAGTGGAGGTGGGGGGACAGCCATGCCTTCTTAAGGTAATAGAATGTTATTCCCTTAACTGTGGGCCACATTGCAGCTGTATCCACAGAAAAGTGGATAGGATTAGGCTCGGACTGTGCAATCTAATCCCCAGTTAGGTCAGCTTAAGTCCTTTCCTGAGGGTGTCACAAAAGTGGTGTACGGTACTTCTGCCCCACTCCAGAGAGGGAGGTTAGGCCAGTGTGGAGACATGTGCCAGCCTGCCCACACCACCATGGGAAATTATGCCTGCCTAAATTGGTTAGGATTGCACCGTTAATGTTTAATATGTTACATATAATTTTTGCTTGTATTTTTGTCATATAGGCTACAGCTAGCACTCTGAGAGGCTAATTTCTTTGGCTTGGATAAGTAGAATGATGATTTAATTGTGCTGTTCTTCCACATGGACAGCATCTATCCAGGGAGGTGGAAGAGTAGCTGCTGTCCTACTACTGGTCTTGCCCAACCTTAAAGAAAAAGAGATACATAAAGTATAGTAGAAGCCTTTTTAAAACCTTGCAGGCACAATCCTCACCAATTTAGGCCAGCCTAACTCACCTGGCATATCTTCTCATGGTGGTATGGTGATGTTGGCATATACCTATGCACTGGCCCAACCCTCAACCCCAGGAGTGAAGGAGGAAGTGGAAGTGGTTCTTCCACTTTTTTTACTTTTAAAAAATCCATTTTTTAATCCATGGAAAGTTCTTGAATGAAGCCCTAGTGGATACCAAGCGTCACCTGCATTGTTCTGACTCTTCATCTTTCATTTTGACTCTTCTTTCATTTGCCTCTCATACCACATTTCTTTTAATTCCACTTATTATTATTGTAAAGAATCTTCTAATGAATTATGCATTCAGATTAGAACCTGCTTTGCTTTTCTCTCCTCCTGAATATCAATTCCCACAAATACACCATGCCCAGTGGTCAAAAAGCCTTTAATGTGCTTCTTTGGGTACACATGTAGGTCCATTCTTATGTGCTCAGAGATACTACCACCAAAGACATCATCACCAATACATACATACTCTACCTATCTCCCAGTAAGTGCACCCATCCAATTAAACTGGCAAGCACATCTGCATCTATGTAGCCAGATTAGAAAAACTGTCTTGTGCTCAGTTCAGCGGTTTAAAGTCAGGGTCTGACCTGTCCAGTGCCAACTCAAGCCATTTTTTAATGACCTCACATGTAACAGAGCTGTATAATTATGTTTCAAAGAATCTGGAAAGCATGTACTATGCTTTCCACTCTGGCACCACTAAGCCATGCCCTGGAGCCTTCCTCCTTTTGCTATGCAGACAGACTGAAGATTGCTCCCTGTTGACTGTTCCCAAAGTAGTTTGCAGGAGGAAGGTACTTAACTGGGCAGGGAAAAAACCCATGTTTATCACAATATTCCATCAACGCATGACTGTTGGTTACCAATTAGGTAAAAAGGAACATACCATTACAAATTATTTAGAATGATAGCCTGTTCGTTTTTGGATCTTCAGTGATGCTGAAGGACTGCTGAAATTGGGAAGGACTGGGAAGGTGCTGAAGGACTGTTGAAATCAACTTCATTCAACTCAACTTTGAAGCTGCAATCCCACACATTCTGGAGAGTAAGCCTCACTGACCAGAGAGGGACATATTACTGAACAGCTATGCATAGGATTGCACTGTGAATATCACTGCTGATCATAGAAGCGTTCATTCATACTTACATATTATACCAACATACGTATGTATGTACCGGTACATACCCAATCCTGCCTTTCTCTGGGTATGGGAACATATTCTATTAAACTGCATGTTCCATTTTGTTCAGACAGCATCCCTACTGTGCCCAACTGGAGTTACTTTCAGGTGAGCATAGAATTGCAGCCTTCATTTCCTTAAAAGGAACATAATTAAGCATTTGCTACTCTGCAGATATTTCATTCATGAAGTGCTAGTTTGCCTCAATTATCATTTTTGGTATACAAATATTTTGAATTTTGCAAGCAAGTGTGTCTATATCCATTAATTCCAAACAACCTAGAAAATGCATTCCACAGTTTGATGCAGAGGCATGTCCTTTGCTGAACAGGCAATTAGATCAAGTGCTGTATGATGCAGGGGAGAGTTTATGGCACTGCAGCCTGAATAAACCCCACCATATTACATAAGTCAGCACTGATAATGACAAGGCTGATGGGGAAACACTGAGGGTGGCTTTCTCTTATTCTTTATGGAAGAGCAGCAGAGGCATACCATTCTTAAAGTCTGTAAATAAGGAGCTTTCATGAAATATAATTATGAATATTCAGAAAGGCCACATAGTCAACATTATGTCAAATACAAAGGAAGTTTAGCTACTAATATTTCTGATTGAGAAGGCTGGGCAGCCCAATCTGAACTAAGGCTGCAATCCTATCCACACTTTCCTGGGAGTAAGCACCATTGACTATAATAGGACATATTTCTGAGTAGAGAGGCATAGGATTAGGCTCTTGTTCCCTGAACAGTGATGCAGCTATGCTTACAAAGACTATGATACATCCTGCAGGGCTACGATGCTCTAGCTTTTCTGCCAGGAAGCTGAATCCCTGCAGTGCTATAAAGCGCTTACAGCACGTTCTTGAAGCAGCCAGACTGGACTGTAACAGTTGGTCTGCCAGTATTTCACTTCAATAAGACTGGACTGTAAATATATATGGTCCAATATACAGAATATAGTGGTCCTATATACAGAATGCAGATTACAATATACAGAATATTAAATAATTATTTTACTTTATAGTTAAATAATATTAATAAGGCAAATATATAGCATACACACAGACATTTGAACAAAAAATTATAAACTTTAGGGCCAGATATCCAAGAAATGTAAAAAGTGCAGTTGTGATATTTTTATGTGAATCTTGAATTTTATATAAAGGACATATAGCTTATATATCTATCTACATCATTAATAAGGATATACATATAGTTGGCCTACGCCTTGAAAACACAAACGATTGAGCAAAGTGGCATTCACGAATCAAAATATCAGACCCTGCCCCATTGGAGAAATATGAGGAGGAGGAGGAGAAGGAGAAGAAGAAAAATATATAGCTTATATAGGAAAAGCATAGTGGGAATTTCAAACAGCAGTATTAACGAAATCAAGAAACTATTGTTCCAGGATGTTCCACAGAAAGGCCTAGTTGGTAGCTGTGAGGTGAAGAAAGACCTGGTTAGGATAAACATGACATATATAATTCAAAAAGTGCCAAAGCAAATGGAAACAAAAGACAACAGAAAGAAACCTTGGAAAATGTGAGTAATTGAACCAGGCCTCCAAACTGTAGAAGTCTTAAGTTCAGGAGTGGCTTGGAAATTAAAATGGTATCAGACAGAAGGGAAATCAACTGGAAAAAATATTTGCTACACTCTGCAAAAATGGAGAATCACAGCTACAAATACTTCACTGTTTTAATTTCCTCCACTGATAGCAATACTCATAGCAATATCTGTAGAGGTGCAATTGTGAAAAGTAGGACAATCAAGGGTGGATTGAAATAAAGGAAAACCTGTGCTTACTAGTTCTTACAGAAAAGATAATATCTTTTGCACTGTGGTTCATTGCGCAGACCTCAGTAAAAGCAATCAAAAATCTACTGATCTTTTCTGCTTTATTTGAGAAATAAGACAAAATAATGGATGTAATCAAAGTTTGATTCATACATATGAGAATGAACGGGCAACAAAATTCTTTTTCCTCTTGTACCTCCAAAGAGACATACTATACTGAAATTTCTACTATAGTGAATTTAACTGCCTGCAGAAGTGTGTTTAAAAATACAGACATCACACTCCTGCTGCTATCCTAACGTAATTTTTTTTAACAGAAATAACCAAATACAGAGGTTGTGGATTTTAAAATGATTCAACTCAGAGATAAAGTAAGTTTCTCCATTTAATTCTGTTAAGAACTACCTGGACTATAGCAGAGAGACATGTGGTAGAGACACGGTTCTGGACTGGCTCTGTCCAACCAAGCTTGCCATTGGATCCCTTTCTGAACAGGCAGGACTGTTAACAGGGTCACTAAGCATCAAGGTTTCCTTGGTCCTATTTCATTTCTGTCCATGACTCTGAATTGACTCCTTGATCCAGGCTTTCTCTCTGTTCCTGGTCCCCTGTTCCTTTTTCCCTTCAGCAGTGGGTGCCCAACACCCAAACCCAATACATTTTTTGTGCAAATCTAAAATAATACTATTTAAAATGCAACAGCTCTATTATGAAGCAGTCAAAAGGGAATAATTTCAGCTCTCCAAAGGGAATGTGGCTTCTTGAGAACACTGAAAATATTACTTCACCTAAAAATGTCTAACAAGTAATTGCACACGTTTTTAGAGCACAGACATTTATGACTGGTTGTAAAATCAGAAGCTGTGGCAGAGGCTTAAAGTTTCCAATATAAAAGTCCAGCTCTTATACCTAGAGCAAAACAATACTCCCAAGGGAAAATACATAAAGACAGCAGGGACATAGGTTACATCTCTTGGGACAACTAATATATGGTGCGTTTTAGGAACATGCGTGCTGTTCACCCAATAAGATGTAAGAAGAAAAAATGCTCTGTAATAATTTAGATTAATTGATTTATTATACTGGAAACAGCCAGTGGTAAGTTTAAACACAGTCTACTGGTGTGGTTTTACAGGAAGTGGAGGGTGGAATTGGGCGAGAGTGGGGGAGAGGAGGATGGGAGTCGGAAGGAGGTAAAAATAGCAACAGAATCTGCATCTATATCCTGCATCTATATCTATATCTATTGCTGGCTGGGAAGCCTGACATGGATCTTTTCAAGTCTCTCTCACTCAAAAACGAGCACAGCATCAAGGAGACCACTGCTGATAGCTGTGGTCTACTGGGGTAAGGGAGCTCCCTTACTCTGAAGAGACTCAGGTGGCTGCCTTGGCACCCATATGATACAATGCCAGCTCTTGCAGAAACACTGTCCTTCTGGACACCATAAGATTGGCCTGTTAATGTTTGAAATAAATATGCATTTTTCATGAAATCTGCTTTCATTTTGGGTCTTTTTGAATCAAAATCGCATGTAATTGGAACTGTGACTCCCTAGATGCAAAAGATATTGTAAAGTTGAAACCCAGTGCACACTTATCTGACAGCACTTATCAGTAAGCACTATTGGAGACTGGGACACTTACTTCTGAGTAAACATACATTACATTGGATTGCACAGTAAACCAGTTATTAACCAGAGATTTCTTAAGCAGCTTCTAATTCTTTCTTGCATATAAATGAACACACTATACCAAGGAGAACTGTTAAGTTTAAACAAGTATTTGAGGTTTTCCTCAGGCCTGATGAAAGGTTATATCCAAGCTGAGGATAATTGCCAGTTATCTTGTCTAACTGCTGGCACAGCAATTCAGATTCCTTCAAAGCTGGTCATTCTGGCAGGTAGCAACATTTCTAATTCCACCGTCAGCACTTTGGATGGTTTTCTCTGGGCCATTAGACAGCAAGCCTGTTAGTGCTCAAGAACAGGCTGGCTTGAGTAGTGATTAGTCCTGACTTTAAAAAGAAGGGAGTCAAACATGTAGCCAGAGGTGGGCAGATGCCGGTTCGGGCCTACTCGCCCGAACCGGATCTTCCCTTTTCCCTGACGCTGGCAAACTGCCAGCGGCAGGGAAAGTAAAAAAGAGGGCGGACCGGTTCAGGCCGGGCCACCATCTTTTTTACTAGTGCACTGCGCAAGCACCAACATTGGCACTTGCACAGTGACTGCACTGCATCTCCTCCTGCTGGAGGAGACGCACATTGCGCGCACCGACTCCGGCACACACAATGTGCGTCTCCTCCTGCAGGAGGAGACAAGTGCGTCTCCTTCCACTGGAGGAGACACACTGCACAAGCGTCGAGGTCAGCACTTGCGCAGTGTGTCTCCTCCAGCAGGAGGAGACGCACTACGCATGCGCCAGCCTCTGCGCATGCGTAGTATGTCTCGTCTAGCTGGAGGAGACGTACTGCGCATGCGCTGGGGGTTGGCGCATGCGCAGTGTGCCGGGGTTAGGGTCCGCCCCTAGCCCCACCCCGCCCCCTGACCCCGGCTCTGCCCCCAACTTCCGGCGAGCCGGTTCTTGGGGGAGTTGGTGCCCACCCCTGCAATGATGTAGCTGGTAAACTAACAATAAGTTGTGGTCTGCATGTGGTCTGCATGGTCAACAGAGGTGAAAAACTAATTTACAGAATTAAGCAGCAGGATAAAATGCAGGTTTGCAAAGTTCATCTGGTGATTAATTACCAGACTTCTGCAAATGGCCAAACATGGTCTGCGGTGGTACAGAAATATAGCACCGGATCAACTTGTAAGCCACAGCACATTCAATTCCATTTCATGCATCCACAATGCCACAGCTTCATAGCATGGGCTTTTATCAATCTTTAGTTTAGTATCAATCTTTTATATATATATAAAATTAATAATAATAATAATCAAGGTCTGGTGGACACAAGTTTGCTAGAAACTCCCTACGGACTGCTGCTTAAGGAAACAGTTTTAGGGTACTGTACCCAGAAGGCAGTCTTACCCCCAAATCCAGAATAACTATGGGAGCACATAAGAGACTTTGTGTGTACCCGTAGTTACTGCACCACCTAGTGAAAACCTATGAGAAATTCATATTGGAATCCAGAGTAAGTTGTTCTTACACCAGAGCAAGGATTCCCTGTAGTTACTCTGGATTGTGCCCTTAGAGAATAAGATGTGTAGTCAGGGTATTTGAGACCGGTCAAAAGAATGAAACTGGGTTCACATGTCATCAACAGCATTTCAAGAAAAAATAAGAAAATGTGACATTTTCGTTTTGGAGTACCATGTTTACCTCCTTCCGCACGTTAGCATTCCGGATAATGATTTGCTTTGGCAAACTGGGCAAGGATCCTCACGAAGTGGTTTTTTAAAAGTTTCTGAAACCTTTTGAAGCACACGAAAAATCTGCTCACTACCCCCTGGTGAATCCCAACACACAGTTTGGAATAGGCTGTCCTAAGTATATTATGGAGAAGATAACTTTTTGCAGTAACTAAGTTCTTAGTTTGCTTGGTCTAAACTGTCAGACAAGAAAACAATTGTCATTGCCTAACAACTTGGAAGTCCATCACTCTCACCCCAGAATCGTGTGCTGAATGACTGGCATCTTGTCTCACAAAGAAGGGCAAAGGATTCAGAATTCAACTGCCTCATGATACTATTTAGAGACATATTGGAAAGATAAGTCTTTCCAGCAACGATGGCGTTTTAACCCACTTAATGAGTGCTGACCTTATCTCAAAGTCAGACAGCTTTACCTTGCATTTCCCCAGAGTCCTACACAAATAAGAAGGCTCCAGATTTCTGTAGAGCTTTCTGTGTGTACAAAGCACATCCCATGTATTATTGGAATCTACAAGTAATTGTTACCAAAAACGCTAAGTAAAATATATAGCATTAAGATTTCTACATTAAAGCTGGGGAACCAAGGCTAGGAGAGAGAGTGGCTTGCCTAAAGAGAATTCATGGCAGAAATGAAAATCAAACCAAAAAAACTATAATTTTCAGCTCAGCCAATGTGCTATGCAAACCCTTTTAGTCCTTGACAAGTGTGCCAACTGCCCAATAGCTGATCAAAAAATTGAAAATATTTTCTTTTATTATATTGTCCACATATATGATTCTCTTTGTATGTATGCTTCCTCATAAAAGCTGGACAGTACAATAGCAAAGACTCATGCTCTGGGCAGGTGAAACAATCATCTCCACACACTCCACCACATGAAGCAGGTAAAAAACTAAAATAAAGGAATTTTATTAAAAAAAAATTAAAACCCTGAAGTAGAAGAGTGTAAAAAGTCAAAATTAAGGCACTTCAGGAATTACAGAAAAGTGAATCGTTTAGGTAGAGGTGGGCACAGAGGTTAAAAAGCAAGCTGAAATATTAGCTCTTCTTGATATATTTACCATATATCTTTCCAGGCTAGGGTGCAGGGGGTGCAGTTGCATTGGGCTACAAGCTTTAAGGAGGCTACAAGCTGAGCTTGACACTAGTGGCTAAAATTGTGAAAAATGAATGATCTAAGTATGAATGATCATACCATCATGTTATATATCGTTGGAAAGGTAATTTTATGCAGAATACAATGAAACAAACTGCATTGTTTGTATCAACAAACAAACAAATTGTTTGTTTGTATCAAAAGTTATAACCAATTAACCCAAAAATGAAAACACAAATGCCTATGGAACAAAAGTGGATTTTCTTAACTCAATACTTTCCCATGTTACTGATGGCTCTGAGAGCCAATGAGATGTAATTCTGGTACTGCATGGAACTAATAAGATGTTAAAATGAATCAGCTCTCAGTACAAATATCATATACAGTACATATATCTTAAAACAGTTACCCCATACTAACTGGGTAAATGGGCACTTCTAAGTGCGCACTTCGTTTATTTAGCAGGGAAAGAATAACCATTCCTCTTTGCCCCAGCTCGTTTTTCCCAGCCAATAAGGGAGAAAATTTTTTTTTCTTAATTAAATTTGATTTTCTTGTTGTGGGAGGGGAAAGGGGCAACAAAACCTTCTTTGAATCCAGATAGCAAAGAGGTGCTTTAGCTATGCCACTAGCAGATCAAATGGTTGGTGAACTGCTGAGAAGGAGGAGGCAAATTTTTCCCCAATTTTCTTTTTAAAAAAATTCCCGGGGATGTTGTCACTTCTGGTTGTCACATAACATTCGGGGCTACATTTTGAGCTTGCACCAGCCTACATCATTTCCTGTTTCCAGGTATTTGCTCCTTGCACCCACACCTATCTGGGCAGGCAGGAAAGTCCCTATGAAGCATCAGATGCTTCCAGCGTTGGACCAGGGCAAGTACACAAAACAGAGATCATGACCCAGTGGTTAAGATGCCATGCCTGTCAAATGCCATGCCTGTTCAAGACCTGAGTGATACAAGACAAAGTGAGCTCCCATCCCTTGCCCAGCTTCTGCCAACCTAACAGTTTGAAAGCACAGAAATGCAAGTAGATAAATCGGTACCACCTTTGTTGTAAGATTACAGTGTTTTGTGTGCTTTGCTGCTTAGTTATGTGGGCCACATAACGATGGAGACTTCTCATGATAGGCTTAAAAACATGCAAATTAAACACAGTGAAAATTCATAATTAGTGAGAGAAACTTCACAACAATGCGAAATCAATTTCCTGCACACTATGATAAAAATCTCATATTACAGATGAAACCCCACCAAGCACAACATTTTGTTATACATTCTACTGCAATCCAGTTTTTTCTTGCTCTAATCTCCCTTTCAATTTTTGTCTGTTAGAGGATTGTCACTTTAAAATTTGCCACAGAATATACTGGAAGACTGAAATGTACCCAACTTGTTTGTGGATTTTGCCCTTCTGATATCAAATTTATCCATATACATTATTATTTTGTGTAGACTCACCACTTTATGCTGAATAGACAGCAGCAGGGCACTGCTGGCAGATTATGGTACATATGTTGAAAGGAAATATATGTGGATCAGTGGTGGGCTCCAGCAGCTTCGTACCTACTCTACAGAACTTTATACAGGACATATAAAGTTTAAAAATAGCCATTTAAAAGTGGCTGCCAGATGGACATAGAACCGGTTAATTTTTTTGAATCCCTTCACTGATGTGTATGCTTCCACAACTACACAATGGCTGCAATCCTAAAGACACTTTCCTGGGAGTAAGACCCACGGAACACAATGGGGCTTACTTTTGAATAGACATGGTTAGGATTGTGCTCTATGTCATATAAAGGAATGACATATTGTATCACGTATGAGTAAGGCCAACACCTGAATCTTCAGTTCTACTGGCAGTAATAACACCCGTAGGGGATTCCACGTGGGTCCCAGTGCAGAGTTTTACTCAAGTTTCCTACCAATTTTACACAGGTACTGGTAACATGTGCACATTGATTGCCAAATAAAATTATAATTAGTGTCTCCATGTCTGAAAAAGAGAAGGTATTATACAATAATAAAAATGATAGTTCACTCTTTCACACCACTTTTCACTGATATTCACATCACAGAAAAAGTATGACTCTCAAAACCTTGTTCTCCACCCCTTCTCTCTATCCAGAGAGATCAAATTCCAACCTTTTGCTGCCCAAGGAAGAAGCTATTAAAATTCTATATTAATCCAAATGGATTAACAAAAGCATTTTTTTGCCAGCTGGCAAGAAGCCATGTGAACTTGTTAGTCTAATACAGCTCTCTCTCTCTCTCTCTCTCTCTCTCTCTCTCTCTCGTGAAAGCTTTCATCAAGGTCATGTTGTCTATGGATAATACTTATCAACATTTGGAAGGAGTGGTTGATCAGCTAAGATATTTGTCAAAGAACGCTTGGGCATTACACATACAGTATGGCAGTAGGTAGAAGCCATGTCTGTGAACTTGTTAAAATTCTGCATGGGTTTCAGGAGTACTCCATTATATTACTTATGCCATCCATAGAATACTCTGCATTTTAGAAAGATGCAAAAATTATTCTTAATGACACAATTTAACATAAACTTCTTTGGTTCTCTTGTCACCTTCAACCAGTACAATATTGCAATTTATTTAGATCTCTCAAATGTATAATTTCATTCTGCAATATTCCGCCTGAGAAAATAAAATGGACGAACACCAAATAATGATGCTTCCAATACAGTATGTGGCTGATTTCGGCAAAGCCAATCTTCTAATTATTAGTAATGGAAACATGTGTAATGGAAACATGTGAGATTATTAGTAATGTGACAAGCACTCTAACTTCAGAATACCAGAAACCCCCGTGCTAGAGAATATGACACTTGAGAAAGACACCACAGCTGCTGATAATTAACAGCTAATATTTGCTGCCAAATGTTGAAATCAACCTTCCTCACCCACCCCGACCCACCCCAGAAGGTCACAAAGGACATTTAGTGTAAACAATGAGAAAAGGTTTTTCTCCAAACCACAAAATCTTTTTTAAAGATTCAATGATGCAAAGACATAATTAAATAATAGAAAGCAGACACTAGACTATAAATCTTAAACCCATAAATACACTTTGACAGTTTTTGGGTGCAATCCTAAGCATGTCTACTCAGAAGTAAGTCCCATTGTGTTCTATGTGACTTACTTTCAGGAAAGTTATATGACTTCAGCCTCTGCTGTTCAAATATTACTTTATTTTGACAGAATACTGGAAACTCATGACCACCTTATCTCTAGATATCATGCTAGTCCAGTCTGAAAAAGACAGCTAGAGACTACAACCCTGACCTCCAATTTGCCCAGCCTAAATCCTGTGATGATTTGGGGGTGTCACAAAAGTAACATAAGACACTTCTGCGCCATTGCTGGGAAGGGTTAAGTCAGTACACTAATATGGGTTGCCCCACTAAATCACTATGGAAGACTGATGAGGAGAACAGGAGAACAGGAAGACTGATGAGATGTGCCCAGCTAGGTTAGGATTGCACCCTAAGTCCCTACATTGCAGAACCCTGACAATCTATGTCAGGGGTCCCCAAACTTTTAAAACAGGGGGGCAGTTCATTGTCCCTCAGACACTGTCAGGGGCCAGACTATAGCTTTCTCCCAGCAAGCCATGCCCCATGCCTGTGACGCATTCCTACACTGAAGTAAATCCCATGATAGTCAATGGGCTTACTCCCAGGAAAGTGTGGCAAGACTGCAGCATCAGAGCCCCATCCTAAGCATTCCTACACAGAAGTAAATCCCATGATAGTCAATGGGCTTACTCCCAGGAAAGTGTGGCTGGCATTGCAGTACCAGAGCCCCATCCTAAGAATCAGAGCCACATCCATCCTAGGAAAGTGTGGCAGGACTGCAGCATCAGAGCCCCATCCTAAGCATTCCTACACAGAAGTAATGGGCTTACTCCTAGGAAAGTGTGGCAGGCTTGGAGCGTTGGAGCCCCATCCTAAGCATCAGAGCCCCATCCATCCATCATCCATCCATCCCTACACAGAAGTAATGGGCTTACTCCTAGGAAAGTGTGGCAGGCTTGCAGCATCAGAGCTCCATCCATCATCCATCCATGCCTACACAGAAGTAATGGACTTACTCCTAGGAACGTGTGGCAGGCTTGCAGCATCAGAGCTCCATCCATCCTAGGAAAGTGTGACTTACAAGCCGGCGACTGAGTGGGAAGGGTGCAGGAGGGACTGAGTGGGAAACGCGCATGCCTTTTGCCACTTCCCACGTTGCCAGGGGTTCCCTGGCCAGCACGCGTACAGCGACTGAACAAAAAGCAGCGACTGAGCAGGAAGGGTGCACCGCCGGCCAGGAAACCCCTGGCAGCAACAGGCATGCACGCTTCCTGCTCAGTCCCTCCTGCATTCATGCGCCTGGCGTCGAGGCTCCTGGGGTTTCCCTCCAACCCCTGGAAGGGGGTGGGGGGGGTCTGAAAGTGCCCGCGGGCTGGATTGAGGGCCCCGTAGTTTGAGGACCCCTGATCTACGTCCTGAGTGAGTCACAAGAATGTCTTCGGTCCAAATATAACATTGGTGTTTCAACTATTGACTCTCTTCAGCCTGTATGCAATTTTCATATAGAATAGAGTAGAATAAACTTTAAAACAGTCCATGACCAACATTAAAACACCAACATTCTGATTAATTCAAATGCTAAAAAATATAAAACAATCAGTGCACATCTTTTCCAATAGCCACATTCTTGTAGTTAAAATTGTTTGGGGTTATTTAAGCTGCCCCTATTTTACAACGTTTTTATATCGGACAGCCATGGCTTTTGAGCAAAACTTTGCCACCTTATATGTAACTTCTTCATTACTATCTTCAAGCAGCCGTTACATCCCCACCTGATTTGCATGTCTCTCAGGCACTCCTGCAAAGCCGCAGCCGCCTCAGAAGTACAGGCTGCTAATTCCAGACAAGGGGCAGTTCTGGACAATATCCTGTGAGAGTCCTTTTTCCTGAAACCTCCGGGGGTTACCGGACATCTTGTCCGCCTGCCCCCCAAGCACATGTTGCACCCCAAGGATATATGCTCACACCACCATGAGGCAGTTGATTTGAGGACCGTGGTGTCAACCAGTCAAAAATATGGGAGCCTTGTTCTGATTTTGTCTTTTGACCTTATCATTCACTCTGGGTTCCTTTTTTGAATGGATTAATAATGAAACTTTGAACTGTGTCTTGCTTATTTGAAGGAGGCAGCTGTCTAATAAGGACTATAGTGCAATTACAAATGAATGCAAAATATATTGCAGTTCAATTTGTCTTTTAGCGGAATTTAGATTGTTATTTAGATAGTTATTCAAGTTTCTTTAGTGAACTCCTCAGAACAGTTTGTATTGTCTGAAAAATTGGGAAAGGGCAATTCAGTCTTCCCCATAATGTATGAAATTCTGTGTGTGGGAGGTATGTGTGTCAGTTCCATAATTGTTTCTAGTAGCCATGACATCTAGAAACCATTAAATACAATATTTTTTATCACTTTTGTAGCCTCCGATAGGCTGTCATTAAGCTGTTAAATCAGTGCTGCCTGAAGATATGACACTAACTGGCAAGATCAATGTTCTTAGATGTCCTTAGATGATGCGGTGGAATTATTGGAAAAGCAAAATCTGGATGGATGACAGAATCAAAGAAAGATCAAGGCAGCCTCCCAGCATCCTACTCATGTTGTAATGTATTCTGTAACAGCTAGTGGCATATTTGGAATGCAGGCATATGCTGCTCTCAAACATACAGAGTTGATATATCTGTGAGTCAGGATCAGACTCTCAATGCCAGTTTTTCAATGCTTTCAAGAAGCACTGCCACATGGGAATGATTTTTTTCCATCTCAGTTCATGTTGGTGTACAAGATAGTAAGAGGAACAGCAGCTTTTCTCTGGGTTAGTACTGATGTTATAGACCCATAGCTCACCTTCCCAATTTTTTAAAAACTTTGAAGCAGTTGAGGGGGTGGGATTCCCCATCTAAATGATCACTATGCAAACCAGGTTACTAGATCAGAAAAACCTTATTGGCCTGATTCAAGACAGGTCACATGTTCCTATGGGTAGGGACTTGCAAAAAGTGAGGTTATTTTTCCTGACAAAGGATAACACCCCTTTACCAGGGAAAATAATCTCGCCTTTTGCAGGTCCCTACTTATGGGGTTCTGATTTTTATTAGAGCAGCAGTGTTGGAAAGGGATAAATCTTTTCTCCCTGCTCCAATTTCCAGACCTAAACGGTCCCCCAGCTTTCTCCCTATTGCATTATTCCTTTCTTTTTTCACCAGTAAGGGGTTTATGGCAACTTCAGGCAGAAGCTGGAGTCAGAAATAACATGGGAATAAAGGTAATAAACCTGTTCATCTCCTCTATTTGGATTAAAAGAATGGAGCACCTATTCCACAGGTGCTTCAAAATCTAAGAACAGTCACAAGTTTCATACAAGGATTTTTTGTGCATGCACATTTCCTCTGTTTGGTTAGGGTTTTACTGGGGTATGTAAAATTGTCCAACAAGAGATATGCAAAACATTGGACTTGATGTGTGCAATCGATTTGGTTTTTTATATAGTGCTCTATAAACATTATTATTGTGTTACTTTTTTCCAGATTTTTAGCCAAATATTCTCAAAAGTCCCAGGGCATGTTCAACTATAAGCTGCCTTGAATCTTTGATCATTGTATAGAACAGGGTCTCCAAGCATTTTGGTCCAAGGACCACATCAAATATTTGTTATGTTGTTGAGGTCTGAAAAAAAATTAAATGAATACATTAGAGATGGAACTCTAAATTTAAATAAATACATTAGAGATGGAAGTCTAATTCTGAGCCACCTACAATACAGAAGTTTTTCTGAGGGCCCTCTGAAAATGTAAACCTGGTTGTGTTCTGTTGAGTGGACCAGAAGCTCTCAGTGGGCAAGAGGCTGGGTGAGGACCAGATAAAGGCTTGTAGTGGAGGGCATCTGGCCCCTGAGCTGGAGTTTGGAGACGTCTGGTATACAAGAAGGAATTCCAGTAGATGCAGTTCTTCTCTTTTCACAACAAGCAGTGCTGCCTAACCTTGAATCTATTATAGAACCATTAAAGGTAAAGATTGTCTTTTGTATTTATTTATTTAATAAATTTATACCCTGCCTTTCTCAGCCAACTCTAGGCAGTTAACAAGTAAAAATTTCAATAAAAAACATAAAAACATTTTAAAACAATTTAAAATTTTATCTACTTAGGGTGGATGAATTCAACTCCTTGTCTTGTATGCAGAATTAATGGCACCCTTAATGCCAAAAGACTGGTCTCAAAATCAAAAGCATTAAGGTTCAACTGATAAATCTTAATTGACGTATGGGTAGGTGATTTATAAAAAAAAAATAAGCTCCTGTGTCTACCTTGTAAATAATTTATGCCGCTGTTAAAACTACTCATAAAATAAGATATATTACATGAATGATAGAGAAATTATAGTTTATGGGCATGTAGTGCACTGGCACAGTAGTGGTACTAATTCATGGATATTTATGGAATAGTTTAAAATAGTACATAATTCTTGATCACTTGAGCCGATTGGAAATAATGTCTCTTTTATTATCATGAAAAAGATATAAAATCTCTGAATTGTTCCAATCTATCCTGTCATTCTTACAATACTCACATCATTGTATCTTTTCCAAAAATATTACATGTGTAACTGATTCTCAGGAAATATCCTATTGGAAACATACAAGGTGAGTTCTGGCTTCAAGGATGCCAGTTTCATTTCACATTATATGTCACTGCAAATGTCACTGACACCCGGTGGCACTATTTCTTTCTAATGACAAATTACCATGTTCACTTGTTAAAAAATCTCATTAAAAGCTTTCACATCATAAATGGGACTAAACAGAGAGGCACAGCGGCTGATCTCAACCCTCAGGAGATTCCTTAAGGATCCACTTTGGCTACCCTGCACATCAAAGATGTGGAATTAATTCCCCATTTGATCTTGGTTCTGCATTTCTGATTGCCCCAAAAGATATGTACTATGTTTCAAATAAACAGAAATTATTTGTATCGTTCTTATTAAGGCAAATATGACAGGATGCAAGCAACCCAATAAGTTCTGCTCAGAGAGCTCAGTTTTATAGTTTTTTAAATCTATAGTTTTTTTTAATAAGGATTTCACTGGGAATCCTTATTGTGATTCAGCTGACGCCAACAAAATCTACATTGCCTAAAAGAAACTCTTTGGGATATAAACATCATCAGGGATCTCTTACACACTGTGCAGAACAGGTTCTCTTTCCTTACCAAAAGAGAAGCCTTTTAAGACTGGTGTCAAACATTTTGAGAATATTTGGGTTTTGTTGATTCTGTGCAGACACCAACTAGCATTTCCACACACAAAGGCAACTACTACAAGCAGAATTCCTCACAGAGGAAGCTGCAGTTTGCAAAGAGACTGCAGCCTTATCATTATCCTTATCTTCCTCAATGTTGTTGTGATTATTGCAGTTTTCAGAATATTATGTACGTTACCTTGAGACCCTGTTTGGGGAGAAAGTCTCTGATTAAATATAAAGATATGTAAACATGAAGGGGAAAAGGCTGAATGCCAAATGCATGCTGTATATAAAGCCAATAGCAATGAATTAGATATCAAATGGCTAAATTAGACTGAACATAGTCACCAAGAAGTCCAAAGTACTAACCAGTCAAAGATTTTAGGACCTGTATATCCAAGTATGACAGGGAGAAAGTAATGCAAGCTTATGGAGTGAGTGCCATTCTTCTATGTGATCCCTTTAGTGCTGAAGAGTTACTGTGAAGGGATACTGATAGGTATTGAGCCTTACCCAGACAGAATTGAGGTAGGAAGCTGTAGATTGCAGGGTGCACTGGTCAATTTGTCTATATGCAATGATGCAAAAATCAACTACCAATGATTTTAACTTATCTTTCTTTTTTAGGTCCAAAATGAACATGGCAGCACCTCCAGAAAAGTTCAATATGGAAGAGCACAGGACCATAATAAAGTTCCTGTTTCTCCAAGGGAAAGGTGCAAAGCAGATCCATGATGATTACGCCATCAAACGCATTAATGGATTTCCTCCATTAATTAGCTGTGTACACTTATTACAGAAACAAAATAACTCAAATAATGAAATAACTGCTTCTTCTTCCGAAGCCTTTCAATACATCTACCTATTTTGTTCTCGCTCTGTCTCATTTTGATTGTGAGGTTTTGGGTTAGAGATCTTTGCTTTATCCACATGAACACATCATTCAAGTACAAAGCTTATACGTAGTACTGTATTTACTCGAATCTAATGTGCACTTATAATCAAAACACCACATTTACTTGAATCTAATTAACAATCAAATCTAATGCGTACTCTGATTTTGGATACTAAATTCGGCTGAAAAAAGTGAGCATAAATTCAAGTAAATAGATAATTTCTTCTAGGGTTGCAGCCTTCTTTAAAAAAATAAAACTAGCAACTTAAAATTTCTCTAAAATGCAGAACTTGGGTTGCAATCCTGAAGTGCACTTAGCCTAGCCTAACTAGCACTGGGCTGGCCTAATTCCAAGATAGGCCAGCCTAGCTACACCAGAAAGGCTTGGGCTGGTATAAGTCAACATAGGCTGGCCTAAGACAGATAGACCTGGGCTGGCCCAGCCATGCTGGCCTAAGCAGCTCAGCAGAGGCATACTGAGGGCATGTTGTGCATGGCATAGAACAGTGCAGTTAGGCTGTACCCAGAGCCTGTTTCCAGGGCAGATGTGACCCCCTCACAGTTCTTCTGATTTAGGCCACCTCAGGAGCAGGCGTAAATCTGAGTAGACCCTGATACCCATTATAAGTCAGAGTAAGAATGGAAGTGATGGCAAAAAAATTCTGAGTCCTAGGTCAACCTAAGTGCAATCCCTGCGTCTCAGCCTTAGAATACAGGATAACTACAACAGCCCACCTCAGGATATTGAATAACTACATCATCCCAGGGAGCATGGTCCTTGTGCTGCTGCCTCCTCAGCAGCAGTTAGGCCAGCCAAGTGGCCTCCTAGCCCAATGGATTTGGCCACCTAGAGGCTTCCTAGCCTTGTGGATTTGGCCTGTCAGCTCATATTACCTACTTACACTAGCTTAGCTGGACCATTCTCTCCGGCCCAAAGTCAGGATTGCACCCTTAAATGCAGAACATGCAATCTGCATTCTTTAGAAAATGCAAAACTTAAATACAGACCATCAATAAACAACATGTGTTGAAAGCAGAGAATTTTGGATAGACTCATTTGGATGCAATTTGGATAGAATTTTGGATGCAAACACACATGCTGGTGTACACCCATATGCATGTGTGCCTACACACCAGTCATAACACAACCACATCTACCACACACCAGGAAAGAGAGGCAGACACACAAAAAAGTGATTGTCACTTTCTTAGAAAAAGCAGGGAATAATGCTTTCACTAGAATATGTATTACTTGGCTCACTCAGCAGCTGTTAGATAACCAGCATGGTTCACTGCAGATGACAGCAACCGTGACAGATTTTTTTCTCACGTAAAAGCATGGCTATTTCATCCAAGGAGAAACATAAATATTTTTAAACATTTAGGCACATAAAAATAAAAAAAAATTATATCTAGACTGAAAATACCACAGGAAGTCCTAAACTCCTCCATTGCCCATCTGTGCATCACAAATGGATCTGCAAAATTTACTGCTGATGAATGAGGAAAGAAAGGTGTAGCCGAGATACTGAGTGTAGCGTAAAAATATGGGCAAATATTGGGGAACCCAGTGACTCAGACAGCTGAATGTTTCCAAGTTTTACTTACTGGAATTTCACCAGGATTGTATTTAGCTTCAAGCACTAAATTTAATGCAGAGATTAATGTGGAGAAAATGTTCCAGAAACTAAAGACAAATCCTGACAGGATACTGGATGAATGATGTTGTCTCATACCCCAATTTGGAGTTGTGGGGCTGGCTGCCATGGTGCCAGAATGGCTGTCGCAGCATCCCACATGCCCCAGCCAACCTCTGCCATCTTCTTAGAAGAAAGGGACATATAGAGAGTAATCCTATTCATATCTACACAGAAGTAAGTTCCACTGAGTTCAATGGGGCTTACTTCCAGGAAGGTGCTCTTAGGATTGCAGCCATATTCATTTACCCTGAAAGGAAATTAGTTCCATAATTGGGCCATGATTCTGCATTGACCCTGGAGCCGGCAGAGAATTGGAGAGTAACATGTTGGGCTGTAAGACCCAAAATGGGACTCAGGTTCCAGTGAAGATCCACTGGTTTTGCCTCCTCCCTCCTTGCTCCCCCTATTCATCACATCTCCTCCCTATTGGCCTCCAGTTTCCCCATCCATGGAACACATCCTTCCCACCTCCTCTAATGCCCCTACTTACCTCTCCATTGCCCAGTGGTATGGGCAACTATGGGGTGGTGGAATGTAAGCCCTGAACAGGACCTGGCCTAGTGCATGCTCACACTAGGCAAGCTCCAGTACTAGAGTTAGGTCTCCAAAACATGCATTATAACACATTTGGAACAAAGCACACAGGCATACAAATCCAGAGTAACTACGGGTGCATGTAAGAGACATTACATGCACCCGTAGTTACTGCACCACCTAGTGAAAACCTATGGGAAATTCATATTGCAATCCAGAGTAACTTGTTCTTACACCGGAGCAAGAACTCCCCGTAGTTACTCTGGATTTTGCCCATATACTGGCAGTAAGCTGGCACCCACTCTTCAGGATAAGGCATTCAGTCTCAAAATCAAGTGAAATTAAAGAGCAGGCTTAGAAATAAACAGACACAGTGAATGATCTCCTAGATGTTGGACATTAAGAAGGACGTATTAATGTCGGACATTAAGAAGCATGTTCAAGCTGGAACAAACAATATTTACCCTACAATCCAGAGTAACTATGGGAGCACGTAAGAGACATTACATGCACCCGTAGCTACTGCACCACCTAATGAAAACCTAAGGGAAATTCATATTGCAATCCAGAGTACTGCAAGTTGTTCTTACACCAGAGCAAGGACTCCCCGTTGTTACTCTGGATTGCACCCTTAGTGCTGTTAAATAAAATTATGAATTATGCTGCAGGGAATCTTACCACAAGTAACAAAATGATCACATCCTGCCTTTGTGGAAGAACCATCTAAATGTCTTAAGAAATGCATTTTTTTCCATGAGAATTTGCCTCATTGTTTAGAGTGTGCTTTTTTAGAGCACACACTTTTTGTGTTTAGAGTGTGATGACAAAGTGAGCAACTTTCATATTTGGCTCCTCTTTCTCTCTGGTACATACATTTAATGAAATGGTGTCAAATGAAAGAATGTTCTTTACAGGGAATGCAGAAGATGGATCTGCAGATATTGTAGGAGCCTGTGAGTGGGCAAGTGTGTCAAAACACAAGGAAGCAATAAGGCCTCCTCTTACTATATTAAAAACACTGTGGGAGTTTTTGGACTATAATTGGGTGATTCTTGGGATGTGGGTGGGTGGGATCTTTCCTGTTAGCAATTCCAAATCCAGAGTTAGTATTCAAACTTAGCATTACTTAATCTAGTCTTAGCACTGGAGCAGCAAATGGGATTAAGAAAAGTGAAGGCAATTGGTGCAGTACAGGGTGTCTCCTGGGGAATACACCCTGAGAGCTCAGTCATAACAAATTTAGGCCAGCACAACTGACCCATCTTCCCAATCCTGTGGTGGAATGGGGAGTCTGGCACATGTGCATTGGCCAACCCCCCCCCCCCCCCCCAATCAATGAGTGGTGCAGAATTGCAACACCCCCAGGCCAACACAGCATTTGTGCTGGGATTTGTGCCTATCTAACCAAAGATTAGGCTTGTGCTATGAGTCAGAATATTGCAGCAAATTTGAATAAAATAATATTATAATTTGTGGTTCTGCCTATTCCCATCAGCTTCAACTATACTTGATATAGTATATCGATTTTATATACCTCACATCATCATAATAATCATCTCCTCCTCCTCTTGGTGATTGGGGAGGTCATCCTCTCAGTCAATATGCTGCTGTAGGTGCTGCTGCATTTTGTGCATCACTCACAATGCTCTTCCATTCTTTGCAGTTGCTGGCAATGTTTTTAGTCTTGTCACTGATCAGATGCTGGTTCTTTAGGTTCTTCAGGATGCAGGACATGCCCCATTGGCACAGCTATACCAGTACTGGAAAGTTGGGTAGGATTCTACCCTGAGTCAGTTACTATTAATATAGCCTAAAGGCACAGTCCTAACCAATTTAGACTGGCCTAACTCACCTGGCATATCTTCCTGTGGTGGTATGAGGAGGTTGGCATATGCCTGTGCCCTGGCCTAACACACACAATCCCAGAAGTGGGGCAGAAGTGCCTTATGGTACTTTTGCAACACCCCCAGGCCAGCACTTATGCCAGGGCTTAGGCCGGCCTAACTGAAGGTTAGGACTACAGCCTCAGTTACCAAGTTAGTATCAGTTCTCATTATTTTTCCACATATGCAAATGCATCTTCCACAAATGCATCTTCTCTAATCCTTCTTCCCATCAACATAACTACCTGCTTGTTTCCTTTGGTTCATTTCCAGTATTAAGAGTTGAAACCTGACTTGCCACTATCTCACTAGCTAAGAGATGGTTTAATAATGTCATTCTATGATACCTAAAAGGACACATGATCTGAAAGAAGAAATGCAAAATAAAATCTGAACCAGCGATAGTTATGCCCTAGTTCTACATAAACTATTTTCCATAAAATTGTCTGAAATGTATAAGTAAGCAGTACTGAAGAGATATGGTCAGCATTTTAACAATAATGCATAAAGAGAAGATGCATATTAAAAACATTCTTTGCTTATAACCTGCTCTACAAAGTTTATTATTTTCACTTTCTACATCGACAAAGGGAGGAACTTCATTCTAAAACGTCAGAGAAGGTTGCAATAATATAAAACAGTATATGTTTGATAAAAACTTTTTCTGCAATAAAGATTTTTTTTTCCAAGAAGGGGCATTTGAAGACTTTTGAAATTGAAACTTCAAAGTAGGAAATGAATCATTTGCCAAGGAAGAGGGCAGCACAAAGATGCTAAGGTCTTTGCCACATGAAACAAATCTCTGATGTTTGCTATTAAATAGCCCTAGACCTTTACATACAAATCTAGAGATGGAACAAACAAAAATCCTCCTGTGAGCTTTGTCCCAGTTGAAGAAAACTTACATAAGTTTTTTTTACATAAGATTTTTTTCCCCAAAGAAATAGAGAATGGTTAATCCAATCTTCCTTTTTATCTCTTACAGCACAATCCTAACTACCGTATGTCTACTCAAAAGTAAGCCCCATTGTGTTCAATGGTTCTTACTCCCAGGAAAATGTCTTTAGGATTGCAGCATCAGGCATAACATTTTCCAATTTTAATTTTAATACTTAATTTTTTCAAATATTAACGCCAAAACATTCACCCGAACATACATTGTCTTTCTAACAGAAACAGTAAGATGGCATCTGCCAGGGGTTCATTGCCCTAAATGTGCTCAGGCATAAGGCAAAGAGCATCATAATCATTTGTGCCACAACCCACAACGGAACTAATTGAGATGAAACTTGCTGTTGTGATGGTGATTCTTCTTGCACTCTCCTCTTCTATGCTGGAGTCATGGTTTGCTCTACAGATGCCCATCTGGCTATTATGCTCTAGCCTAAGACAGTGAAATTAGCTTGACTGTTCATTTGTCACTATGAGGAGTAGTAGCTCAAAGCATGTGTGGGGCGACAGAGAGGGTAATGCAAGCAGATGGTATGTAACACATGCAGACACATTAAAGAGGCATCAGATTGTTGGTAGGAAAGAGTGTCTGGAAGATGATGAATTAGACTTTGCCAACTTTATTGTGCAAAAGAAGCCTGTATCCTAAAGGCCTTGCAAGATTTTTGGAAATCTTTGTATTTAGTCGTGTTTGATGTATCCAGTCTTGCTTAACGTAAGAGCTACATATAATGTTTTAGAATTGCAATATTAAAGAAGCATTTAAATTCTTAAATATATTTACTCACTATGAACATTAAATTCATGTTTTAATTGAGTGATCTCTTGGTTTATAACCAATATACATAATTATCAAGATTGAAATATTCTTATTTATCTTTTAATCGTGATGCAAAAAGGAGCTTAGCCAACATATTTCAGAGTACTGTATATTATACATCAAAGAGCTGCACATGGCTTGCTAGCTGCAATTTGGCCACCTTGTCCTATCCAATTATATGTGAAATATATGAAAACAGCAGCACTTGACTTCTAATCATTCATCCACATGGTGTCTCAAGAATATGTACACTTATATTAAAGCCTCAAATTTATTATGCTATAATTCACACAAATGCTGCATATGGTGTACACAAAAGCAGTTGCTTGACACAGCTAATTAATCAGTTACTCACAGTCCAAACTCATCCTGTGCTGGAACAAGCAGGCCAGCTGGCCTGTGATGTATCTAGTGCAGAGTTGGGGTTGGCTGTGGCACAACTTTGAGCAAGGAAAATCAAGTTCCCTTACTCCAGGTAACACAACAGTAGCCCTAATGAGGCTACTTGAATCTGCATCTCCTAAAGAGATTTCCGAGATACAAGCAGGCCTGATTTATCCACCAATTAATTGGTAATTCTGTGAGCCTGACACTTGATACTGATCTTATCATTAATGGCAGATTTGCCACCAGGTCATATGAAATGCTATTCCTGTTATTGTAATATTAAAGGCTATTATTTCAATATGGAATTGTTGCATGTTGTTAAATAGCCCTATTAATGAAACACATTGCTGTATATATAAATCTTCTAAAATTATAAAATGCCAATTCTACTAAAAGCAAATGTTCGTTGTCTAAATCTCAGTTTAACTGGATAAAAATCTGATTTCCAATATCTGTCTAATAAAGAAAATGACAAATTTTCAAGTTAACTTCAAATCCACAAACTGGCATATATATGGATTAAGCAAAAATACAGACAGAAAGGAAGTCAGAGGAATTGCTATACATAATGAATTCTTAAAATCCATTTCAATAATTGGTTTAAATCAGGCATGCTTTATTTCATTATTTCTTTTAAAAAAGGAGGAAGGCTTTTAAAAAGTGTTATAGAACAGATGTACGATGGATTTTATTTTCCATGTTTAGCAACTGCATTATTTGCAATTACTTATGTAATGTTACATTATCCTGAGACTGATTAATGTTCAGCTGAATTTTAAGGTCACAACAGCTGATCCCCAAAAGAACATTTACTTGATGAAAAGTCTAAGTTAAAAACAAGAAGGAAAGTAGATTTTCCAGGATTTCACACACAGAGACTACATATGTATGAAAAGGATGGGTCACAATAATGCACCACATTCCTATGAGCGTATAGATTATTTAATGATGCACCACATTCCTATGAGCGTATAGATTATTTTTTAAAAGGAGGTCACTACCATGAGTGACCTCTTTTTCTGTGCTGGTACTGGCAAAATGTTGAAGTCTGCACTGTTAAGGAAATATCTGACATTTTCAAAAGGCTTACTGCTGATTCCTGTGCCCACTTTGCTATCCATAACCTTCACTTCGTAATGATGGAACAACTTTCTCTGAGGCAGGATGGAGCCCATACAGACATATTGTTGAAACCCCCCAAAACGCCCTACTGCTTCTTTTCTATAGTGCTATTTTTCCTTTTCTGCTACTGTACTAATTTCTACTATTCTTCCTATTTCCTATTTGGCTTACTGTTTAAAGTATGTTTTAATCAAATTATTTAAATTGAGTTTCAATCACATGATAATATTGTGTTTTTACAAGCTGATTAAAAATATGAATCTATGATGAGAACTGTGCCTTTAAGAAGCAGGCCAAAAATCGAGGACAAGGCTTAACACTTAAGTCCTATTTTAGAGACCTTGGTATGTTGTTCAGCCAGCTCTCCTCTGGATGCAAGAGGAACGAAAGGCCAAAGAAAAGGTACAGGCATCCCCTATTTACTGGATGAGTTAGGGATCAGAGCACCATCCAAATGTGAAAACCACTGAAAAGCAGAACCCAGTCTGCTTGCAAATGCAAAATGGCCACCAAAAAGAGAAAACAAAGCATAAATATCACTTGCAAAAGTCTAAACAACATATAGATTAATAAATAGCTAAAATACATAACAAATGACAGTAAAATGAACAAAACATGTGTGAGCAATTAATTTACATATAAAACTGAGAAGTCACTCACTGACTGACTCATCAACAGGCAGCCCAAACCGCCAGGCCTAGAAGCATGGAATTTAGGGAGGGTGGTCCTTCCATGGTGGAGGCACCCACTAAGAACCGGTTTTCAGAAATTCCAACAGGAAGGGGAGGAAGGGACGCAACACATTTTCCTTTCTATACTTTACATTGAGAATCCCTGACTGATCACTGCTCTGCCCAACCCCCAAACCAAGAAGCATGAAATTTGGGGAGGGTGTTCCTTCTGTGGCATCAACACCCACCAGAACCGATGTGGAGAAATTTAACCCTTAAGGGGCTGAAAAGGGGTGCAACGTGTTTTTGTCCTATACTTAATATAGAAGACTGACCAACATCCAGCCAATTTGGTGCTTGGTGCCCAGAGCAGTGGGGGCAGGATGTTGTTCAGAGGGACAGGTTGCACTGGGGAGGATGCTGCGCATGGGGGGTGGGGTGCAGGAGCTGGCTTAAAAGTCCGCATGATGTACGGCTTTTAAGCTAGCTCTTGATAAAAGACTAAGGCTGCAATCCAGAGCAAATTCAGCCTGCTCTGACCTAACTGCACTCTCCTAACTATTCTGTATCCAGAGCAGAAAGTTATGCTGAATCCAGAGAGTCAGGAAGCCTGGGCTGCCCTAACTGCTCCAGAGCATGCTAAGTAATTAACACAAGGGGAAGACTTGCTCCTGAGGAGACACCCCTCAGATCACACTGAACAAGGAACAGCTGTGGTGCCTACAGTGGTGACATGACTCTGCACATCACCTGGTGCGGAAGTCTGTGCGTCATCCCTGGGATGCGCGCCCCCCCTACCTGGACTGCGCAGTCACCAAAGTTGGCACCTGCACAGTTGTTTCTGAAGCCAACTGGCTTCAGAAAGAGTACTACGCAGGCACCATCTCTGACACCTGCGCAGTACTTTTCTGAAGCCTTTTGGCTTCGGGGGAGACTGTGCAGGCATCAGAATTGGTGCCTGTGCAGTACTCTTTCTGAAGCCATTTGGCTGCTGCTCCGCCTCCTGAGTGAAGCCGAATGGCTGTGCAGAGGCGCGGACTTTCTCTGCTCTAAGGAAGTCTCCTCTGAAGCTGTTCGGCATGCTCAGTGTGTTTCTGTGCAGTGCATCTCAGATGGCCGTTCAGGCCAACTCCTCAGACAAGTGGCAGCTTCTGGCTGATTTTCCGCCTTGGAGCAGGCCTGAATGGGTGTGCTGACGCCCGGGGCCTGCCAAAGGACAGTCAGACTCCTCCGGCACATCACCCCATACGGAGCGCATCCCCAGTGCAGCCCACACCAGCCGCACCAGTCTGGTGACGCCACTGGGTGCCTGCCTTATAAGGAGTCCCTGATGAGATGCCAGTACATTCTACAGTGAATAGAAGGGGCTTCTTGGAGTGGCCTGCTGTATCCTGAGGTTTGTGGGCAGCCGTAGTTTGTTCCATATCCTGAGGTTGAGAGGAAGGGGTTGCAGCTAGGATGGCCAAGAACTCAGAGTTTTGGTCAGCACTGCCATTCTTACTCGGGCCTTATCATGGACCCCTATGGGTCTACTCATTACTATACCTGCTCCTGAGGCGGTATAACTCTGAGGGCTGGAAGAGGGCATTTCTGCCTTGGAAACAGACTTTGGATACAGAGTAACTGCTCTGCCCTAGGCAATGCTAAACATGCCCTCAACTTGCCTCTCCTGAGCTGCTTAGGCTGCCCAAGTTAGGGCAGAGCAGGTCCACCTCTCTTAGGGCACCCTATCTTGCCTTGCTCTGCCCTAAGCCTCCTTCAGAGTAACTGGGCTGGAGCATCTTGCAGTTGCTCCAACCTAGTGTTAGATAGGGCAACCTAAGGGCTCTTATGTGGACAGATTAGTTGCTCTGGATTGGGCTGTAACTCTACAATCCAGAGTAACTACGGGAGCACGTAAGAGACATTACGTGTACGCATACCTACTGCACCACCTAATAAAAACCTTTGGGAAATTCATATTGCAATCCAGAGCAAATTGTTCTTACACTGGAGCAAAGACTCCCCGTAATTACTCTGGATTGTGCCCTAATGGACTAATGTGAAGTATTAGACTGAAGTAGTGTTCAACTGCTTAATGAAAATTCAGTCGATTGCACAAGAACACGTATGTTTACTCTAATATGTTAAAAAACAACTTCAGCATACAAGCTCATACATAGTGGATTTTCATGCATGAGGTATACATTTTCATTTTAAAACAGGGATTTGATAAAATGCTGCATACCCCAGGGATCTGCATAAATCAGAGTTTTGTAAGTAGGTTTAACTGGATAAGACATGGCAAATAAGATCTTATAGCACTCAGACAATAAGGAGGAGTGTAATGAAGCAGCAGTAATGCCATTATCATCATCTATCTTGGCAGGGAAAATGTAGTTAGTGGTGGGTTCAGGGTCATATTCTGCAACCTCAAGAGCATGTTCCTCCTACAGTTTGAGGCACAAACTGCATTGGCATAGCTGTGCCAGTGGGGCATGTGCTGCATCCTGCAGTTGTGGGGACAGTCACAGAAGCCTCCTCAAGGTAAGGCAATATTTGTTCTCTTGTCTCAGAGCTGCATTGCCCTTTTCGTCAATGCTGAAAAGTTGATTGGTATTTGTCCTTAAATTCATTGCTACACAGTTTGACACATCAGGGATGTTCAATACTTTTTGGAGCACTTAATAGGAGGAATGCCTGGCATCCATCAATGGTTGTCTATCTACTGGAAATAAATAAATGATACTGACACTTAACAATAGAAGCTTTTCAGCAAAATGTAGATTATTTTTATCTGACCCAAAAACTCTACATGGGAATACATTGCTACACAGCTCATTGGTTCTGGTACACAGCTTGTAATTTATACAGGAAAAGTACCAGAATTCCAGCTACTAATGCCACTTTTCTGGTTAATTAGCATATCTGGCTGTAATTTTGTGGGATACAGAGAATGAAAAGGTTAAACATTTGGGTTAAACACTGCCATTGTTCCAATCCAAATGGTAGCTCTACATGGCTGCTATTCACAAGTAAACTGAAATCTCTACCACTGTGATGTGTTCTAATCTCCTGTTTACCCTCAGTCTCACATGGGCTGTGAATGGGTGACAGCTCTGTTGGAAGACAAGCACCCTGATGTGACATAAGGCCACTTTTCACTATTTCTTACTTTTCTCATCTGGGCCTTGATATGAAGGAATTCCATGGCTGTGTTCTGGCTCAAATTAAGTACCACGTTATTTGCTCCATCCTCCTGGCTATGGTGCCATTTTAGCTGTGCAAACAAGCTTACAGACTTGGTCTTCCTGTAAAGACTGTACTTGTTTTTTCCCCTCTGTTAGATATATTTTTTTCTTTCTGTGAGAGAACCTCACATGCCAAGTATAATTTGCTCTTCTGTATCTATAACCTAACATGAGCTGCTTGCAGAGCACTGTGCAGATATCTCTATCTGGGGTGGCTGTTATTTGGCCACCAGCCTAATATAAACTGTCACACCAGAGGATTACAGTCACATCTTTTTACAATAAGAATTTACCATGACTTGCTGCCCTTTTATTCTTCAGACATGAGAGTACTCCTGCCTGAGAGTTGGTGGATGTCGCCCCAGAGCAAGAATTCTGTCAAGGCGTTCTTCCACTCTCTGGCAGTTCATTTTCTGATGGTCCTGATGATTCCACTTTTTCAACACCTTTCAGTTATATCCAGAACTACTTCATTCTGGTTCCACTTATAACACAGTCTCCACTCTTTCAACTTACATCTGCTGGTGTGAACTCTAAAATTCTCTTTCCTAATGTTGATTTGTGTGCGACATGGTGATCAAACTGTTTTTGGTATTTCCTTATGAGTTTCTTCAGTGAATAACCAACGTGCCATGCCTTCTCCTACTCCTCAGAAAGACAGCAGCCACAGTGTTTCCAACCATTAAAATAGGCAGTGAGACTCACCCCTGTGGGTTTTTTAATTGATTTTTTTGGTCGACTTTGCTGCAATTTACCAACTCTGTATGAATGAAGCCAAGATTATTATTAGTTCCATTGAATAGAGTGGAAAAAGTTGTACAAGCTAGCTCAGTTTCATTTGTTTAGAAAGAACAGCAGAGAAAATATTGTATCCCAAAGTTGCCAAAATCTTATAGTCATACTGTACATCGACGCAGTATGGGGTCAAACAAACTGCTTATCTCAATAACTATTCCACAAGTAAAGCTATAACTTTACAAAAATTCATTTGAGACATGAGGCATACAAAACTTCATCAAAATTTGTGATGATTGGGCAAGGAGCCTTAGACCACTTGACCCATCTACTTATATTTACATGCTTTCGAACTCATGGGTTGGCAGGTGCTAGACTAAGGATGGGAGCTTGCTCCATCTTGTAGGACCCAGGGCTCATACTCTGGCCTGCCAGTTAACATGCACACTGTCTAAAAATGTATAAACTACTTGTACCGCTACAGTCACTACATATCAGTGTGATATTTCACAATAAATTAACATTCCAGTAAAATAAACCAGTGATTTATCAGCAATGTAGAGCACAATCCTAACCATATCTCAAAAGTAAGCCCCACTGTGTTCAGTGCATCTTTCTCCCAGGAAAGTGTCTTTAGGATTGCAGCAATTATTAATTTCATTTAGAGACCCACTGGAGGATATTGTTTCTTTGTTCTTTTTGGAAGAAAAATTTGTTTCATTCTCACAGTATCCCTGACTGACCAACACTATTTTTGTCAGACAAAAATAAAATCAAGCAGTGACAACTCCTGGGAGCTCTACAGCAAAAGGATCCATCAATTCAGAATATACAGTATGAGAAAGTTCAGATTATATTGCTCCAACCATCGTAACCTTGAGCATCCCACAGAAGAAATATTGGCAGGAATATCTTGAGTCAATAAATAATAAATGGAATAAATGGAAAAAGAAGATTGCTGGGGTGACTCAAAGCAGAAAGAGCCAAGAAAATGTTTTATACTTTTGAAAAAGCTTAGCCATGTCTTTTTTCCCCCAAAATTTTGTAATTAGGGCGCAAACCAGAGTAACTACGTGGAGTCCTTGCTCCGGTGTAAGAACAATTTGCTCTGGATTGCGATATGAATTTCCCATAGGTTTTCACTAGGTAGTGCAGTAACTAAGGGTACACGTAATGTCTCTTACGTGCTCCCATAGTTACTCTGGATTGTAGGGTTAATCTGTAGTTATTTAAACCAAAAAGTTTTAATTCAGTACCAGACCAGCTTCTCTGTGCTGTATATGGTGTCAAAAAAAATCATAGAATAATTGAATACTTTCTTAGGCAAATGGCCTTCTTAACTGGTAATGCACCTAAGTCAAGAATACCCCTTAACTTATTGATATAATTAGATTTTCCATGTGATATTCTATTTGCTTACTCTGTAGAAGAGGATAATCACATTAATAAGTTTTCTTTTTCAGTGACTCGGTAACGCCTTCATGCTACTAGCTGAAGAGAAGGAAAAGTCAATACAATGCTTTCCGTTGTAACCAAAGCATGCAATTGAGAGTTCAGGGCCTAATGGATGTGCTTACCCTTCCCATGAAATATATTCTGCATTATTTATTACCAATAGATAATTTGCTGTAACACTTCCTGATGTGCCAGAGATGCATTTATAGCCATGCCTTTGGAGTATAGTTGAAAAGAGATTATTAATACATATATCATATAGACTCTCTAACTGCTTCTTGTGGATTAAAAAAATGAAATCTTAGTTCTGCTGCTACATCAAGCAATATTTACTGCCTGAGAACAACAGTGGTGTTCAATGTGGGGCTGGTAAATCTTCAGTTCTTGCCAGCTGTTGGAATGTAACCTCTATAAACATTGGGAGTGAAATAAAGTAACTACTGTGCTAGTAGTGGAACTGGGCTTTTCAGTATATAGGACATATATGTTGAGAAACATGAGGTAGGCCATATATTACTTTTATGGGAAACGTGATCAATTGCTAGGAAAAATCCTCCTCTTCCCAGCATTTTATGAATAACAGTCCAACTTTTTAATCTCAGAAACGCCACCCTGAGCAGTACAGTATGGTGTACTCTGCTGTGTCACAGCAACAGCTGTGCTGGCAGTGACTACTATAGCCACAGTTCTGCTGGCAGCTACTCTCCAGATGCCAACACAATACTATGGCTGAAATCCTAAAGACACGTTCTTGGGAGTAAGACCCATTGAACACAATGGGGCTTACTTTAGAGTAGACATGGTTAGGGTTGTGCTCTATGTCACTGTAACTCTGCTGCTCGTACAACTATAGCGAGTGTCTCAAAACGGTGTAAATGTGGGGAGAACATAGCGGAATCAACTTGTTTGAATCATCTGCATATTCTAAACCATCTCCAGTTGACATGCCACATACATTTTCATTATCAAAGCAGGTGAACAAACAAAACCCGTAGAAACCAATGAGAAAAAGGAGGGAACACCAGAAAATTCATGCTCTATCTCACCCTGCCCTCTGTCCTGCTTGGTTTCAGGTAGAGCGGGTCTGCATGCATCTTAGATCTGTTTTTAAAACAAATATAATTGCTGTTATCTCTTCAATCACCTGACTTTGATCACTTTTATTTCAAAAACGGGAGAGTGGCTAACATTTAATGGGACATACAATTCTGCTTTCACCAGAGAGGACAAATTCCTCTGTAATGTTTCCTGTTTTACTATGGGCAGATACGAGGAAACAACCAAAGCTGTGCTGTTGTGCTATACATTAAAATCTCAGGACAAAGCAACATAAGTTTCATTGAATGTCTTCATGCCAATTCTTTACTTACTTACCACACTGGATGGAAATTCAATCATTCTTTTTCAAATACATTTTTTTTGCAAAGATGCATTTCTGTAATTCAAATGCTTTCACTTTTATAGTCAACTTGAGACTCCCCTTCCACTGTTGAAACTTATTCACTGTACAACGCAACAAAAGCAAGGGCTGCACCTCAATCAGGATTCCAGATGATTTCTCCTTCCTAGAGGATTTTTCTACTCAAAAAGCATTGCGTTAACAAACATAATAACTCCACTCAAACGGTAAGTGGTGGCAGTTATTATACAAACTTATTCTCACATCATCCAAAATATGTGTCCCTTTTCTGCTTGGCTACAGTCTGTTTAATCTTGAACATAATATGATAGCAGGAAGAAGGCACTGTCTGGAGTGTTGCCAATACAACAGATGCAGGATCTTATTAATGATGCTTCTTCTTCTCCAAAAACAGACAGCCACTTGTATATTGGCTTTCTGAAAAAAAGCCTGGCCAGGAATATTCTTCCTTCTCAGGTTTTCCTTGTTTTAAATTTTTCACCACCTGAGATTGGTCTCACTGGCAATGGCTCAGTCAGGGTGAGCTTTTTTCTTTTTGCAGTAATGATATCTGGTCACCTTCATGTTTTGTGTACTTTAATTTAGCTGTTCCAGCCAATTTCCATTTTCCATTATGGGTGGAAAACACATACAGAATGTAGTTAGCCTTTAAGGTACAACGTATTGCAAAGCTGATTCTTCCTGCACCATTCAGATTTATTTAACATATTGTTAAATATGTTAACAGCTAACATATTGTTAGCTAACTTCAAGAACTGGCTAGTTCTTCAGTACATTTCATAGCTGTCTGTTCTGTTGGTGCAACTTGAGCATTGGTTTGGAACTTTGGCTGCATTCCTAGAGACACTTTCCTGGGAGTAAAATATATTGAGCACAATGGGGCTTACTCTTGAATAAACATGGTTATGATTGTGCCCTTAGCCTCCTTTTGTTTCCATGTATTTTTTTTAAACCCAGAGCTGACTTTTCCCCCACATTTGGTGGAACTATTACAAAACAAATACTTTCCAAAAATATTATGTATACTCAACTAGACCAAGGATTAATTGCCTTTTACCTTTCATTTAACTGAACTGCTTGGATATCTGCACTGCTTGGATATCTGGAGAGTGTAGAATATTATCTTTTTTGTTTGGATTGATTAATGTCTGCCAGATACTAATTGTAAGTTTAACAGTGAGACTGTAGGCTTCTGTATTTAAAGAGTGGAAGACAATTAAAAACAACTGTTTATAATAGTTTCGCCCATCTTTCTGCTTGCTTCCCTAATGTTAGCATTATAGCAGCAGTTGAATCCAGTTGCAAATTCTAGCCCAGTGGAATGTATAGTTTGCAAAACAATATCACTGCATTCCAATATTTCCGCCCCCCCCCCCAAATTATTTGTGATCAGAAGAAACACTGTGGGAGCAATCACAGGGCAGAGCTAGTTGAAAGGCATCAAAGGAGTCATTAAATGGATTATATCTGTAGTTCTGCTGCCCCATTAACATATTTTCCTAAGGCACCAGAATCTCTGAAGAAACCAATTTTCAGAAATTACTTTGAAGATTTCCTTGTTGCAGCACCAGACATAAAAGATGAATAACAATCCCACCCCACCCCCAATAGACCCATACATTTTCTTTCAAACCCTATGAGATGTTAACATATAGAAGACATTCAGAATGGAGAGAAAAATCATTGAATTATGAGTGTCAGGGGGCCTTTGATATTTAACAGACTTCGAACACAATCCTAACCATATCTACTCAAAAGTAAGCCCCACTGTGTTCAGTGGGTCTTACTCCCAGGCAAGTGTTTTTAGGATTGTAGCCTCATCCTATGTGTGTCTACTCAGAAAAAAGTCCATTGAGTTTGATGGGGCTGACTCCCGGGAAAGCTCACATAGGGCTGCAGGCTAAGCATGCAATCCTATTCACACTTTCCTGAGAGTATGCTGCACTGAACACAAATGAGATATATTTCCAAGTAGATGTACTTAGAGTTGTGCATTAAATGAAATAAATCTGTAAGGTCTCTGCAGAGAAGCAAATAAAACTATTCAGAATAAAGTGAACATCTAAAAGTAGAATTGAAAACTACTTGTCATTTTACTTTTAGGCGCTCGCCGCACTTTTGAGCTGATTTTTTCTTTTAAGTTAAAAAACTCCAGACACAATCCCAAAATGTGCTGTTACAGCCAATAAGCAGTGGTTTGTGCTGTATCTAGGGCAGATTAGGTGCAGGATAGAAGAAGCCTCGGGGTCAGGGGATTGTTTCCCCTTCTCCCATGTTGAGTCCCAACTTGCTACTTAACTGGCACAAATCTGAGCAGCCCTTGTAAATTTGTCATGCCTGGGAAAGGGAATCAGAATGCTGCCTGCACTGACGCCTATCTCACCCCCTCCTGAGCATGCCCTCTTCCCCACTCGAAGAATGCCCTTCTGCCAGCCTCTCAAACAAATAAAACAAACAGGTATTTATATACCACTTTTCAGGTCATTAGATTTTCTTTTCAGACTTTATTTCAAGGCTGTTTATGTGGGCAAGTGTTCAAACCCTTAAGAGGGTTTTACAGCTGACAGAGTACCATCTTTCAAGAACTTTCTACATTCTGAGATGGTTCCTTTAATGTCTGATTTCACTTCTCTGGTTTATTTATTTTTTTTCCTCGTGGAGCAGATTCAGCTGCTGCTGGCTTTCTTATCTCCACACACACTCATACAATCCAGCATCAAGGTCAAGCCCCTTGCTCAGGAGCAATTAAGATGACTTTCCATAAGATAACACTAGAGGGTAACGTAACTGCGTGGACCCATAACTGCTATGGATTTAGCCCTAAGTGGACTTAACACCAGCCCGAGCCTTTTCTGGTGCAGCTAGGCTGGTCTATCTGGCTTTAGCTGTCCTAAGTACACTTTAGGATTGCAGCCCTAATGATGCATCTCTAAAGACAAATCTGTTATCATTTGATCTGCTATCTGCTATAAACTATCTGATAAAATATGAAAAATTGAAAGATAAAAATATATGGAGAAAAATGTAGAGTTATACAGTATGTAATTTCAAACTGTTCTCTCACATGTTACAGTTCCTGTTTTCTGTGTGTAGTTCTTGGGGTGAAAAAGTAGTTGTTTTAGTGTGGAGTGAAAGGATTTCTTTCCCCTTGTCACTGATGTTTAGAAAACTTGTTGTAATTCTTGCCACAACATAAACACTGGACTCCCGACTGTCTAGTAACCGGGTCTTGAATAACTCTTAGGAGATCACTGCATCAGCATTTGCTTCTTGGTTTCTCTTTACTCAGATCTTTAATGTGTTCTGCGGAGTGTCACTACAGCTGAGGAGATGGATGCAGGCAACCTCTGGAGACTTCAGAAAGTCCTCCACATGGTAGCCACATGTCCCTGTTTTCAAGGACATGTGCTGGATTTTGTCCTCGTGTCCCAGGAAAAATGTCAAAATCATCCTTTTTATTTTAAGTGGGCAACTTGTAATTAACGAATTACTGTATATGTAATAAATTATATGTAATACTTTTAAATTTTAATAGCTTTAAATAAGGAGTCTAATCTATACCCACTGACTATATACACTATACACACACACACTATATATACCGTATATACTACGTATATACTCACTGACTATGGGCACGATCCAGAGTAACTATGGGGAGTCCTTGCTCTGGAGTAAGAACAATTTACTCTGGATTGCAATATGAATTTTCCATAGGCTTTCACTGGGTGGTGAAGTAACTACAGGTGCACGTAATGTCTCTTACATGCTCCTGTAGTTACCCTGGATTGTAGCCTATATATACTATAGTGACTAGGTGGCTCTTTACCCATGCTACTGCTTTCCCAACTTAATGTCTTTTTAAAAAGAGATTGCTCATCTTTTCCCCCCTACAAGTCTTTCAATCTGTTTAGTGGAACACAGAATGAAATTTTGCCAACTATAAGGCATTCCTTATAATTAGGGAAATCAAAGGGCTTTATCCATCCTGTACAGTTACAGTAGAGGAACCACATCAAAAGTAAATTTTGAGTTCCTTGGGAGTATCTGATGAAAGTGTTTGAAAACAGTTTTTGTTTATTTCACTCACAAGTAAGCCCATTGTGGGATTCCTTTAGATCAGTGATTTTCAACCAGTGTGCCATGGTACATTGGTATGCCATGGATAGTCCTAAGGTCTGCTGCAAGAGGGACATTTATTAATAGGAAAAGTTGGGGATTTGAACAGCATGGTGTGGCTTGTCAATAGTAAAAATAACTGATGATGTACCATGAGATTAAAAAGGTTGAAAATCACTGCTTTAGATTGTAATTCTGTTTTACTTACCAGAAACAAACTACTGATGGATACTTACCAGAAAAACTGCTAGTTATTTTACCTGCTGCTGTTTTCTCTAGATCAGCATTTCTCAAAGTGGGGGTCGGGACCCCTTTGGGGGTTGCCTAGAGCTTTCCTGGGGGTCACCTAAAGACCCCTGGTGCTGGGGACCAGGTCAGGCTTGCCAGACCTCTGGCTGTAGCTGTACTCGCACTGGGGCTGACTGACAGCCTCAGGTTCCAATCCTATGCATGCCTACTCTGAAATAAATCCCATTATAGTCAGGGGGCCTTTACTCCCATGTAAATGTGGATAGGATTGTAGCCTCAGGGCCCAGTCCTATGCATGCTTACTCTGAAATAAATCCCACTGTGTTCAATGTGTGCATAGAATACACATTTCATTTGTAACAATGAAAATACATCCTGCATATCGGATATTTACATTACAATTCATAACAGTAGCAAAATTACAGTTATAAAGTAGCAACGAAAATAATTTTATGGTTGGGGGTCCCCACAGCATGAGGAACTTATAAAGGGGTCACGGTGTTAGGAAGATTGAGAACCACTGCTCTAGTACTGTCTAGAGCAAACTACTCTGCTAAATTATTTAATTTGGCCTTAGAAAGAAGCTCTAATTATTTGCCGCTTAAAAGATCAGCTATACAAGTGGGTTGATGATTAATGCTGACAAATCATACAGGAAAGCTGCAGCCTGTGTGAATAAATAATATGTTTTTACTTCCTTGGCCTCAAGCTTAATAATTCAGGAATAATGCCACGTTATTTTCTATTACAGGCTAATGACTTTGACCTTTAAGATGACAACAGCTGGTGGGTCAGTTCTTCACACCAAGAATTTGAAAATCATGGGTGTGCATGCAGTGTGCTGGCCGCTATTTGTGTGGTGATGACTGCTTCCCCCCCCCCCCCCCTGCAGCTGTGATCAAAGAGGTGGCTGCCATCTCCATGCACCTACAGCTTGGTTTGTGCTAATCTTCCTCCACAGCACAAGCTTGTACCAATGTACTTGACTGTAAAAATTTTGCAGTGTGAATTGACCTGAAGACAGGTGTGTCTTTCCCTCAAACTGGTGCCTGCTGCCTATGAAGCAGCATTATATATAAGCAGCTTCCCCTTATATTTAAGTGATCTGAGAAAGGCCTTCAGCCAGAAAGCCAAATGGTGTATGTATGAGGCAGGTAAGGGTATCCTTAATTACAAAACCGAGTTTGTGGAACACACCAGGCAATATACTCTTCACACTCAGAAAAGCTTATGATGATACTCAGAAGAGCAATTTCATCACCTGAAATTTCTCTTCCCTCCTGTTACACAAAGGAATATTTTTAGCAGAACCTACCTGCTGTGTGTCCCAATTAAAAAGTGCTTACTGTGTGTACTCACTATGTTTGCCTTGAGCTTGCATTATTTGTGGAATGCTTGCCTTGCTCCCTCCCTTGGTCCCATAACTCATGGAAGAGCATAAGTCTAGAATCAGTGGTTCTAAAAATGGAGGTTGGAACCCCCTGGGGGTGTCAAAACTTGATTTCAGGGGGTTCAAAAAGCTGGGAGCCACCATCTTGGAATCTGGCACTGGGGACCACCATCTTGGAATGTAGGGCTGTAATCCATACTTTCCTGGGGGTACATTTCATTGAACACACTAATACTTACTTCTGAGTAGACATGGAGTTCTGGCATCCTAGCCATGTCACTCTCTGTTTGATGTCACTTTGGCCACAATATCATGTTCAGGTTGATGACATCACTTCCAGGTGTGTGTGTGTCCCCGGAAAGAGTGCCATTCTCAGAAAGGTGTCCTGGGCTGATATGCTTGGAAACCACTGCCATAACACATGGTGAGAGCAACTTGTTTTTACACCTGAAATAGTGTAATTGGCAATACTAATTGTTGACATCCCTTTTTAAAAGACATTGCTGAGATATAGCAAAGAGTTCATCATTTTCTTCAAGATATACAAGATAAAAGGTTTAGGTGGCTGTATCAAGCTTTTCATCTACTATTCTTCTATGGCCTGATTGTATGGTGTTGCCTGGATTCTAAATATGTCATCCAGTGCTGGTTTGGGATATTAACTGGCCAGATTCCCAGCTTTTAAGTTTTTCTTCAATCACCAATTTCTAACACTAGCAGCACCCAGAATATGACACAAAATGGACAGAAAATAACATATGTAAGATTCTTTTCTTAATGAAATTCACTTTTGGTAAACAAACCTGCTGTTTGGAAGCATGGAAATGCAAGAAGATAGATACCACTGCAATGGGAAAGTAACTGTTGTATGTGCTTTGGCATTTGGTCACATGACCATGGAGGCATCCCCAGACAGCACCAGCTTTTCAATTTAAACATCATAACCAACATCATAACCTACAGTCAGTCACAACTAGCAGTACAACCTGTGGGGGACACTTTTACCTTCACCTTTTAAACATACCCTATAATCCAGAGTAACTATGGAAGCACGTAAGAGACATCACATGCACCCGAAGTTACTGCACCATCTAATGAAAACCTATGGGAAATTCATATTGCAATCCAGAGTAAATTGTCCTTACACCAGAGCAAGGACTCCCCAGTTACTCTGGATTGCACCCGTAGACTAACTTGTGGGTAAACAGCAAAATTTTGGCTATGGGGAAATGGTACTGCAGGTTTACATTGTTCTAAGTGCTTTATAGTATCACTGTTTTGATTCCACATTTGACTGTCTTGAAAAGTAACATGCCATCAGCATTACATGAAACGTGTAAACGCATATAGGCAAAATCAGGCTGCAGGCCTGTGTTTAGAGGCCTGACAGGGAGCTGTAATTAACCCTATTATTTAAAATAGTTACCAACATCTGTGGCAAGTCAAGATTGGATTGAGTTCACAAATATAATGCCCATAAAAAAGATTACAGCAGCAAAATCATGCTTATATATTTCCCCCAATCCTACAGTTTCTATGTGCAATTCAGGAGTTCAGTTGCTCCTTGCCTTTGTCATAAGAGTATTTTCCTTAGGATTTATCTTAAACTTCTTGCACATCTGCAATACTTCATATTCAGGTACACTTTAAGAAATGAAAGCATTTCCCAAGACTAAACAGACAAAAGATGCCACAGTAGTTAAAAATAAAAGTCCATCCACGAAATCCAGAGTAACTACGGGAGCACGTAAGAGACTTTATGTGCACCTGTAGTTACTGCACCACCTAGTGAAAACCTATGGGAAATTCATATTGGAATCCAGAGTAAGTTGTTCTTACACAGGAGCAAGGACTCCCTGTACTTACTCTGGATTTTGCCTTTAGGCTGCAATCCTAAACACACTTTCCTGGGAGTGGGCCCCATTTAATACATGCTTAGGATTACACAGTTAATACTTTTAAAGGTACGGGTGACACTTTCAATGCTGCTAAATTAATTTTAATTAAATTTAAATTAAACATAGCACTGCAAGGACATGGTTTTTGAATCTTTGAAGAGCTTCCATTTGCACTTGACCCTCTTCTTTTTATTTTCTGGCTCCTTGTGTTCAGTTTGCCTCTTATTACAGTAATTCCTCGTTATGTAAGCAGTTTACATGAGAAATCATGGCAAGCTGCTTAGACTGATACACCTTACTATTTCAGGATGACTGAGGACTAATCCTGGGCCTGCACTGTGTTTACTTGATTCCAAAGAGCAAACACCACTTCAGAGTCATTAACTAGTTCAGTGCTCTCTGTGTTGCCCTTTTTATTTTTTAAGAGAGCTCTCATGAATATTCAAAAAGCCCTGGGCTACGTTCCTTATAATCTCTTCTTCTATTTGTGCCTTTCTCTAAGAAGAAAACCCCTATATTTCTATATTAACATTGGTTACCTTAGGAAATGAAGAAATGATTTCTCCTAGCTGGTATTAAAATATGATTTAATTAGGAAGAGGAGAGGTCATTCTTCTGGCAATCAGTCCCTTTCAAGATATGAATTACCACTTTGCCTATGCAGTATCATTAACAGAGCTGCAATAGCCCACAACTACTCTAATCACTCTGCTTCTGGGCAGAACGTGAAATCAATTCAGTTTGACTTTTCTGCTGAGCTCTAGAAATGGAAACAGCTTTTGTAACCTGATTTTGAAACTGAAACAGTTTTATGAAACCTGAAAATGAACATGTGGGAATGTCTAATAAAATCAAAGGCACCTCTGGCTACATAAAAAATGTGCAGTGTACAAGAGATACAACTTTGACATCTCTGTTATTGATGGGCAGCCTAATGTGGATCTTCTTCATGCAACATGCTTGTTCCTCAGAAATCGAGGGCACAATCCAGAAGAGCACTTGGGTCAGCCCTATCACTGGGCTGACCCAACTGCAAGATGGGCTACCCTATTTATTCTGGAAAAGGCTTGGGGCAGCCTAAGGCAACATAGGGAGCAATCCTAACCATGTCTACTCAAAGGTAAGTCCCATTGTGTTCAATAGGTCTTACTCCCAGGAAAGTGTCTTTAGGATTTCAGCCATTGGCTGCCCCAAGACAGGTGGAGCTGGGCTGCCATAATTGGGCCAGCCAAATGAGTTCAGGAGAGGCATGTTGAGTGCATGTTCAGCATTGTCTAGGGCACAGCAGTTACTCTGTATCTGGAGCCTTTTTCCAGGGCAGAAATTCCCTCTTTCAGCTCCTCAGTTATACCACCTCAGGAACAGGTATAGGAGTAGACCCATAAGGGTCCATGATAAGGCAGAGTTAGAATGGCAGCGTTGACCAAAAATCTGAGTTCTTGGCCAGCCTAGCTGCAACCCCTGCCTCTCAACTTCAGGATATTGCACAACTACGGCAGCCCACTAACCTGTGGATACTGCAGACCACTCCAAGAAGCCTCTTGAATTAACTGCAGACTGTCCTGGCAGTCTCATCAGGGACTCCTTATAAGACAGCCACTATGGCTATTCCTTGTTCAGTGTGATCGGGGGGGGGGGGTCTCCTTAGGAGCAAGCCCTCCCCAGGTGTCTCTGACTTGGTGCCTACTTAGCATGCTCTGGAGGAGCTTGGGCAGCCCAGGTTTCCTGACTCACTGGATGCAGCATAACTTTCTGTTCTGGATTCAGAATAGTTGGGGCAGCCCAGTTAAGGCACTCCTCACTGCCCCAACTCTGGACTGTACCCTTAAACAAATGCTGAGCTCCTATCAAATCATAAATATAGAAAATGTTTTGGGATAAAGGTATTTTTTTAAAAATTATGTACATTCTCATGTATAACTTTCTGCATATCTTTTAGTACACAGCTATGAATTTTCAGACATAATGAAAGTACCAAACGTCATAAGAACAGAGCTGCTCTCATGGTTCCACATTATAATTCTAAAGGGGGAATGCAGTGCAAGCCTTGGAGTTCTAGCAATCAACCCATCCTCTTGCCCCACCACTATTCTATTAGTCTGACATTAAACTAGAATGGTAGTTAATGCTGCTACCTCCCTATACTTGTGATATGGGACTTGTCGAGCTCTGGGCCCAACATGGGGCCTTTCAACTCTTTTAAATTTGATGTATTTTATACCAAATCTAGTCAATACAGTCTTTTTATTGCTTGCTGCTTCCAGGGCAGTTGCTGTATAGCCCTGACACCCAATCCTGTGGTCTGAATATATCCCCTCCAAGACCTGTACATGCCCTTTCATAGTAGCTCTTTACAAGCCACCCTGCCCAAACTTAACTTTTCAGCATTAGTGCAACCACACTGCAGTCCCAAGGTTAGGGAACAAAAGTTCCAGTACTTGAAGAGACCTCTATGACTGCCCATCCACCACAAGATGTTGTGCATGCCCAACTGACATGGTTGCACTGACACTGGAAAATTGGATAGGGTTGGACCATCGGACTCCTAGGTTCTTTGTTCAAACCAAAGGCTATGATAATACAACCAAAAGCCACTTAAGCAGCAAAGAAATCAGAGCCTTGGAAAAAGACGTAAGCTGAGGAGGTAATTTATAAGTATCCAGGCTCTCTGATGTGGCTTGTGGAATGTAGCATTAGACAAAGTTGAAAAATAGTTCCAAACCACATAGTGCTCAGCATGCAGGAGAAAAATATGTGCCTCAGCAGCTCAGAGAAGACATGAGGTAAAGGTCTTTGCAGTAACAGCAAAGAGATGTGGTCAATATATACTCTGTAGGTATGAAGATGATCAAAACTCTCAGTGGAATTTATCTGCCAAGTTTCTCGACATCTTTTATTTCTCAGATGGCATATAAATGTAGGGAGAAAGGCATAAGGCTGCTTGAAAAGTGGCTTTTAAGTACTAATTTAGCTTTGATAGACAGTATCAGCATGGGACAGTGATAAAAAACAACTATACAAAGAGTAAATTAAAAAAAAAGAATAATGCTGAATATCCTGATAATGTTTGATACTAGATATTCACCTGTCTTGGAACATATTCATTTCTTCATTTCATGTTCTTCCATAAAGTATGCTTACTAGTTAGCTAGAATGTGGAATGGAGGAACACAAATTAAGGAATAACTTTAAAGTGCTCTGGGAATTTGTAAATACTGAGTTTATTTTCACGTCACATGGTCTCAAACAGACTCTTAAAACAAGACCAGTTATAGTTTAGTATGCCCAGAGTTTTCAGTGCTTTCCCTAAAACAAGGGAAGTTCTCAATAAACACTGTACAGTCAGTTGATCTGCTTTAACAATTATTTAAAAATCGTTTTTGTACAATCAATGCAAGATACCAACATTAAAAGTACAGTACAGATAAATCCACAACATTATTACAGTGAAAGGGATCAAGATACATTGATGTAACAGTGCGAGTACAGTAGCAATATGTACATGCACTAAAGTGCTAGGAACCTAAAGACATGCAAATTGTTGTGTGTGTGTAACATACCGCTCACTTATTAAGACTGTCTGAGGCTTTCTTCCTCTTTCTAAACATTTCCTATTCCCTGTATTTCCTTCTATTTTTTAAGACAACTCTAGTCAACTAGTTAAATAACTTTCTTCACTACTTAAAATTTACCGCTTCAGACATGCTAAAGCACCTTTTAATTTTTTTTTCCCAAAGTGGTAACCAGCAGAATAAAATTAACCTAAAAGAGTTTCATTTTGAAAGAAAAATAAACAGAAAATCAGCAGACACAACCCAAACTTTAAGAGTGCAAATATAACAGAAGGCAGTCAGTAGTCAGAGAGCAAGAGAGAGAGAAACACATTCAATTTCCCTTGAAACACTATGTATGCTTTGTTTAAAACCATACTTTTATCTGTGAATCTTTTAGACCTTTTTAGTCAATATAATGTGTGTAGAAAAGATGGAGGCAAAAATAGTTTTCTGAGCTATGAAAAAAATAAGTTATTACAGGCACATTAACTGTTTCTTTCAAGAAACATCTCTGTTTCACAGGTTGTATACTAAGCAGCTGCATTCTAGGACATTCTTTGAAACTTGAGCTCTCCTCACTGACAAGAGACTGGCCATGGTAATGGTGCTACTATGCAAAAGACAGTGAATTATTCCGTGATAATTCATGTGGACTTGCATCATTGCTTTGGATCATCCGATAATAGCTCCATGCTTCCATATTCCTCCCCAATTAACTGAGATTGTGAGGCAGTAGGGGAATGTGGGGCCCACCGGGAAGGTGGGCGCCGATTTGCTGGTCTCTCTGGTCGGGAGAAGCAGGATTCAAGGGAAGGAGCTAGTGCAGAACAAGGTAGTTCCTTTGTTGTTATAAAGGAAAAAAGAAGAAAAGGAACAAAATTATTATTTCATATATTGTTCAGTTAAATACACGAAGAGAAAACTTGGTAATTTGGGCAGCACATTCATTTTTATCAACAGGACTTTATTTTGCCTGGAACCAATGGAAAGAAACATAAAAGAATGAGATTTTAAATGAATAGGAATGTCTAACAAATGTACACTCACTGACATGGAACTGAGATAAGAACTGATACCTTTTGGCACCCTAAGACTTAATGGGAATTAAGCAGTACCTGGATTAGTTTCTCTCATTTCCCTATAAAGTGGGGCTGATGGCTGAATTCATATAGCAATAGTAGATTATGGACCACCACACTCATATTTTCTCACATGAACTTGGCTATTTTAGAGGTCTTTAGTTATATCTGGTTACTCACTGAAAAGCAGGTAGCATTTGGGGATGAAATATAGCAGAACAGGGTTCAAGTGCCCTTTCCTGCCTGGCCCTTTAGCATGTATTGATGTCACATTCAACTTGATCCTATGTGTTTGCATATTAATCTACTGAATACTTTAACATCCTGTACTTTTTATTGTTCTTCATTGCAGGTATAACTTAAGTACACCATCAGAAATAGTTCCCTTGTCTCAAATGAAACTTAAGTACACATAATACATTCTCAGCAAGACCAAATGTTGTATTTGATAGTGTGCGAACAACTGGCCAGGCTCATTCATACCATGTTCTCATCCAAAGAATGACTCTAGCTGAAGAATACTGAGATTGCCTTTGCAAGATACCATTAGATTTAAAAATATTTTAGATCAACAGCACAAAATCCCAGACCTCATTAGGCAAATCAACTGACCTGAAAAGTAGACTGTATTCATTGAACAGATATAACTAGATCCCCCATTTTTTATTCCTAACAGGCAGCTCCAGCTAGTGATAGCCTGGACCTTTTGGGACTTGGTAGTAAAAAAAGTCACTCCTTACTCTGGTCTCCACTGCACTTGCCTGTAATTTCATCAGACAATTATAAAGGCTATACGTGATGTCACTTTTGGAATCTACCACCTGAGTGGGACTGTTCCAGTTTGCTTCAATCCTAGCTAAAGGATTGCATCAAACTGCAACCCAGGCCTATTAATAAGTTTAAGGCTGGAAAACTAAACTTCATAGAACTGTACTGCAACTGCACAATCACACTCTGGGAGCCTACTTGTATTTAGAAGAAACAGCCTTTCACTGTGATGTTTCACACTGGCAAATTTATTTTTATTTCTGGACTGATTGTGACTGTTAGCAATTATAGACTTTCCACTGAATTGACAATTTTGCACACAGTTTGTGTCAACGTGACTAAGTAGAGATGTTAAGCTACCAACACAAATATCCTAAATCTTGCAACTTTCCATGGTGTAGAAGCAAAAAATGTGGTGTGAAGTGTTAACACAGAGCAGAGCAATGTACAAACTAAGTACATCATCACTATACAGGAGTGATATGCAAATTACACTAAAAGAAAATTAAACTGTGCATTGGCAATATACAAAGTTGCAAGTTATATATAAAATAGAAGAGTTATGGAATGATAAGAGTCAATGAAGACAACAGTTAAATGGACTGAGTTCATCCTCTACATTGAGCAAAAGTGAAACAGAGCTTGAAAATGTAGTATGAAGCAGGGAAACAGGTAGTGAGGTATCAAAGACAATCAAAAACTGCATACAGATTACCACAAAATGAATGCCCTGGAGTGAAGAGGGATTGCACTACTAGTGCCCTCAAGTTACCCTGGGGAGCAAACCATTCCACCATACGGAGGCAAGGACTAGTTGGTTGAAAATATGATGGAAAGTCCATGCATACTCTGGGTAGTGTTCAGAGTAATGCATCAATGAATGGAAGTCTATTTCTAGAAAGTTTCCCTGGATAAGAGAAGGAGCATTCTATCCATACAAAATGTCCTCTCTGCTGACCTTTGCATAAGTGCTGCTCTCCATTCCAAGAAGGTTGCATTCATAAAATGTGCTTTGGTTCACATAAATATTACTTTTGAAACTACCTTCTGTAAGTAAAAATTCTGAAAATTGATATCTGGCAAATGCTTCATCTGTTTCACTTCAAAGTACTCCAGATAATTTGTTCAAGATCTATTTAAATGTGTCATATGTTGGTGAGATATAAAATATGCTAGAAACTGTCACTGTGTGAAAAGTTACAGAAATTTCTGTTAGCTGCTGCCCAGAGAGACAAGATTGTGCTTTTCTAGGCTTAATTACCTATGCAGTTTGATTTTATTTTTATCACCTGAATTTCTTTTTGGTTGCTCTTGACTTATTCTTCTTGACAAAGTGTAAAAACTTTATAGTTAAACTTATTTTCTCATAAGTCTTTCTTCTATTTCACTCAACTTTTTAGCATTAACTGGCAGCTGACTTCAACGGAAAGATAGCATTTTCTTTGCAGTGTGTATAAACACACAATATATATGACATAGGTTCACTAAAACTATACTGAAATTGGTTAAACAACTTTCAATGGAAAAATATTGTTAAGTTCATTACATAATGGTGTAGTGGTTTTATATGTACAATTCTTGTAAAGATTTTAAGGTAGATAAAACATGTATGGTTTTGAGACAGGCTGCAATCCTAACCGGCACTTAGGTTGGTATAATCCCCAGCACAAATAGTGTGCTGTCCTGGGGGTGTCACAAAAGTGTCATTAGACAATTTTACAAATGTGCACATTTTAGACACATGTCACAAAAGTGCCATGCACCATTTCTGGGACAGAGGTAGGCCAAATTGCACCTGACATTGCACTTGACAAAATTCAACTCATTGCAATAATGTATAATTGGTTGTTGAAACATGACACAGGAGATGAACAGTTAAAGAATATATGATCCAATGGGTGAAAATGTGGGGCCTAATGTGATCTTTCTGTTGAAGCCAGGGCCAGATAATGGTAACATGCTGAGTGAAATAAAAGGGAACAATGGGAAAGACTATGGATCAAACATTTGAAATTTACCTTATATAAATATTATATTTATAAATAATAAAGAAAATTTCTATAATATAGCTGGTACATGACAGCTATTGTCATGGAACATGGAACAATGGTGGATACAAATTTTGGACTTAACAGAAATGAAATGACCAGTTTCCTTAAAGAAAAACCACTAATTTCTTTTGTAGAAAACTGGAAACCACTAACTGACTTTCTGTATATGAAGGAGGGAAAATGAGACATAAATAAATCAAGAATAAGAATAGTGGAAACAAACTTAAATTATAAAGAAAAGATGAGGGAGAATAAAAAGTATAAAAAGTTATGAAGGTTGGAATTATATAATCTGAAATACAGGACAGCGTTTGGATAAAAGTAAATAGGACATAGGCTGCAATCCTCAAGACACTCTCCTGGGAGTAAGACATTGAACACAATGGGTCTTACTTTTGAGTAGACATGGTTAGGATTGTGCTAATACTGTTTCATACGTGCTATACTTTACCTTTAAATATATGTCTATGTATTGTATATGTATTGAAATAAAAAGCACTGTTAAGTTCTTGCCATACATGGCTATGTTTAAGTCTATAGCTTAGTGTGTTTCTTATATTAGACAAGATGAATTTGCTTCACCACATCCAATATAACCGGATACTGAACCATGTCACAAACAAGTAATGCCAGCAGCTGAGTTTAAGATGCTATTTGGTGCACAATAAGCACATTTTTGACAGAGGTCTGATTCATGCTTCACGGAGCAGATGTTTGCAGGCCTGCTGATGAATATCACTGAGTGTGAAGGGGTGGCAAATGCTTGCAACACATGAGGACACATACTAGAGAGGCTCTTTCTCTTTGTGTTTACTCCATGTTGAAAGACAAACAAAACAGTTTCACAGTGTTTGCATAAATGTGCCTACTATATCAAGCATGAATTGCTTGCTGAATATATGGTTTCTTTGTTGGGTGTCAGAATGAAATGAAATGAGCCTTATTTGCTAAAAATGTATGAAATGAGGAACATTATCCTTAAAAGTTCAAAGTACTGGATATTCTGGAAGGGGGAAAACCTTCCAGATGGCTTTTACTATTTAATGAAATCATTACTAGCCAAGTAAAACTTAAAATGTTTTCTCTTTTTTCATTGGTTGGTTTGAACAATATATAAACAGGAAACACAAATTCATTGCTTGCACTAGTTTTTTTTAATACCAAACAACTTTGCTTTGTAAAACAATAAGCAGTTTAGCCAGGATCACAGCAATCAAGTTAAATGCTGCTGAGAATGCATATAAATGTACATACAAAATAGGATTAGCTACAGTTTTTACTTTCCTGTCTTTTCACTATCCTCACAATGCCAATGGCAGATGTATGGCTAATGATCTGAATGCTAATTCAGTAATCTGTCCTTCTATTTCCCTTACTTAAAGATACACTGACTGCCTTTTCAATTTTAAAGTGTATTCCTACCAAAAAATTTCAAAAAATAAAAATAAAACTCAAGGAGGGTAAAGCCAGATTTGTGACATGCCTAGTTCTGTACTGTTCACAATTGGCTTTTGCGCTGCAAGGACACAAAATTGGCTTCCCTCAGTGATTGATCCTTCACAGAAGCCTGCAGGGTTACACTTTGCATTTTGTATGTATACATATAAGATGTTGTCAGCATGTGGAGCTTTCTCTCTTTCGCCCAAAGTGAAAAGAGTGAGTCATGCAATGAAATCTTTGTAGTAACTAGGCTATCTTATGACAATGGCTGTTTCTCCATGATTAGCATGACAATCTGAATCCATCCTTAGTTCTAGACAAACTTGGCATGCAGAAATACTGATTTTTGTTATATTACTTTCAGTCACTTGACTTCTGGGGCTGATCTGAATTGCCTGAAGTTGCCACAGCAGAAGCAATGAATTGTGCAGCAGTACTTAAAGCAAATCCTAATTCTGAAAAGTGAACAAAGGTGCATGATTTTGTCCCATTATGCTAGAAATTACAGATTATGTTTCTGTGCATCTATTAATGAGCATGATAAAAGAACAGAGCATGATAAAAAGAACATGCTCTACTGAAAGCATAAAGATCAACATTATTTAAAACTGCATTGTGCATAGTGAACAGAATCTTAAACCTAGCAAAACTGCACAAAAAACTGGTTCAACTGAATTTCATGCAATGAACCTGGTTTAAGGGAGAATGATTGGCTTAAATGAATTTGAATATTGGGAATATTTTAAGACTCTGGTGTCTTCTATTTGGAATCCAGTATGAGTTCACGCCAATTACAATAAATGTGTCATTTTTGTCAGTGTATACTTTCCCAGCAAATAAAGGCTTATTTTTGAAAGGAAAAAGACACAATTTCTGGAAACAAAGGTAGAAAGGACTTACAGCAGTGAGGCAGGCAGGGTTAGGGTCCCCAAGGGGCAGTTAGTAAGACAGTTTGGTTCTGGACATAGACAGAGGGAAAAAAGAGAGAGGAACTAGGTTGGAAAGAATATATAAACCAGAGATTTGTAGTCAGCATTGAAGAGGATTCCAGATTACATGGCTAGCATTTATAGGGTTACAGCCTTCATTGGACAGGATATGTGAAAAAGGCAGTAAACTACTAACACCACATTAGAAAGCAAATAAAGGGAACCCCCACACAAGCATATAGCTTTATCTTATAATGGATACGGTCTTAAAGTACGGAGTGGGCCAAAAGTAGGCTTACACTTAGTAGGTATGTGCTTTACATTTTTAAAAAACTTTTTTTACATTTGTATGTATTTGTTACAATCATATTTGTTCAATACTGTTTATTTACTTTTCCAAAATGTAGATAAGGATATAGAAACTGGTTTGGAATTATTGTTTTGAAAAATTAGATCTAAAATGTAAAACCAATAGTGAAATAACTGTAAGCCTACTTTTGGCCCATTCTGTATTATTTAGTTAAGACTGTGTTCTACCTGTTCCAAATTCAAAGCAAAATCAGAATAATTGATTTAAAGTGTAAAACAGCTTTGTTAAAAAAATTTTTTAAGACTAGGAATGGTTCATGTTGCTGGAGATGCATATGCAACCTTGGGAGGGAAGGTTGGGGTATTAATCTGATCTTTGATATTCAAACCAAATATTTGATACAAATTTGATATTGTCTTTACTTCTTGGCTCTGTTTAGGAAGAGACAAAAAGGAAGACAAGACAGAGAAAGAACTTTGATGCTATTTTTTAATTTCTCTTGATGATGTTGTCATCCAAGAGTGCATAACAACAGCAGCAAGACTTTTGCTATTAGGAACAGAATATAGGAGGGGAGGGAAAAACCAAGCAGCTAGTCACTAGATTTAAAGGATGTCTTCTCACCCAGTCTCTGGAATAACAATAATGGCTAACTTGTACAAAGTGATTGCTAGCGCAAGGAAAATAATTTACATGTTGGTTTTCAGAGCTAAGAGACAGAATATTCTAGAGTTGGCCTCTGCAAATGCTATGACTTAGAACTCAAGACTACGTATTATTTCCAAAAAACAGATCAGGTGCTCATAACATAGTTTGTTACAGATAAAAATTTAGCTTACATTCCCAGGGCAGGTTAAAACAAATTTTGAAATAAACACTACTGTGTATTTTGTATGTATATACATGATGTGCATATGCCTGAATATGCACAAAGGATTTCACTTTTAGCAAGTCTTGCAGATCTACTAATTGAAAATTCAACTGAAACAGCAAGAAGCATAAATAAAAGAGCATAAAGCTACTAACTGAATCCCATGCAGGCATTCAAAATCAGTAATACATCATGCCAGGAATCCTTTGATATGATCATATTAGCTGATTAGGTAAGGAACTGACATGATGTTTTATACTGCACAGCATACTATTTTTGAAAATGCTCTGTCTCCAAGCTTGAGCAAAAATGCATTTCTATTAGGAAATCTGAAAGCATGTCACCTCCTAAGCTTATTTGATATGGGTGATCATTCCATAAACTCTTCTTATAAGTACCATGTTTTTAAGTTATAAGTTCAACTTTACCAAGTTAATTATTCCTTATAAACATTTGAGAATAATACAAGTTACATTAATATGTCATGCAACTGGGCAACTGTCTCTTTGTAAAGCCCTTTCCAAGTCCTCAGAAGACCTTTGAAAGGTTGGGAGAAAGGGCTTCCCCAGACTTCAGAAGGGCTTTAAAATGTCACTTCTGGTTTCACAAGGTCTTTGGAGGGTTGGGGAGACAGCACACTGCTTTCCCCACTGTCAGAACACCTTTGGATGACAGAAAAATTGGGGTTTGCATTTTTCATGTATGACTGCTGTGGTACCAATCCTATCCCTCCCATGACACACTTCCAGTTCCTCCCTGAACATAACCAATTACTCTCCCTCTTTGCCCTCAGCCCACCCCTGCTGTCAACTTACCAGTGTGTGTTTAACAATGGCCACATCCATTGTGACTCTTGTCATTTGTGGCAGCAGTCTAGTGGCATGCCACAGTGGTCAGCATTTGTACTGCCATGAAAGAACTTCCATGGTTGGAATTCTAGTTCCAGCAACACAAAACCCTAACTGGGGCCTTAGTGTTACAATGGAAATTCAATTCAATAATACCCAAGCATAACAAGTCAGTTGATGGACAACAGCTTTCCTCTTGAAATTATCCATTTGTAAGGTGATATAACAAGAATTACCATACTAATAATGTGACTAACAAGGCTTTCCATTTGATAAAATACAATTTTGAATTAGTGTTTATGTGATAGAATTTCTATTATGCTGCCTCTTCTGAATACAGCAAAGAATTAGTAAACATAATTAAACAATTTTCATGTTGCATTGGAGATATTAATCATGCTGTCATTTTAAAGTAACTTGAATTGTCTGCTGTGAAATTAATACTACAAGCAGATATGCTGAACCTATTTTATATGTTTACAATAAACATCAAATCAAAGCAACTTTGTGTTTGTTTTATCATGGGAAGGCAAAGTAGACATTATTTTTTTAAAAAATCAACAAAATAGCAACAGAACCTTGGTCAAAAACAAACTGTAAGTAAATTGGAATGCAGGAGTATATATTACACACATTCACATGGAGCAACAGTTACCACGAAAAGCCTCTAGTGTTCACTGGAATGTGATCCCAAAATTTGATCCAGGTCTATTCTTATACATAGAACTAAATAGATCAAGAGTGATCCTTCCTATCTAGTGATTAATCTTATATGTGACTCTTGGCAAACAACCTTCATCTGGAGGAAAAATTCTATAACTTCGTACAATTTTTGAGGTGGTGATCACATCTCTATTTTGTTGCTATGGTCTAAAAACATGTAAACATTGCACAGCCTGTGAACCATTTTCCACACAAGATGGTGTCAAGATCTCCCTGGGTGGGTCAGTGGTTGGAAGAGGATCAAACCAAAAAGCAGTTCAGTACCATCAAGCCTGCCTACAGATCCTGTGGAATACCTTTTGAGATTTCAAAACTATATTAGGTTCCGTGTATATTTCTTTACACCTTTTCTGTCTTTCCTGCTAAAAGGTATCTCTCTCCGGAAAACAAATGTATGGCAATAATCATAAGAAATAAACTTGTAGCTGAACAAATATACTTCCTAGCACTAATACCACCTGCATGTCTATCTCTAACATCCATCCTAGCACAACACAACACAGATTCTTTGCGACTTTGACAGGGTTTACCATCTTGACTATTTTTCCTTAAGTCTGCTATATAGAATAGTTAAATGTATCTTTCTTTTGCTTATTTTTTAAATTTAAAAATAAAGTTAACAAATTTGTCCAGTAGAATAAATTCTTCTGGCTGATAAAGTGAAACACTTTGCATGGCTTTTTTTTTTTAAAAAGCATGTCTTAAGCTACCTCAACCCAGTGCTCTTCAGATTTGTCTGAAGTTGCAATGTAAATATGCACTATAGGAAAACAGATAAATTTGAGTCTCTGGGTTACGTTAAGTCAGTTTGGGGATATAAGTACATATCATTCAAAACTTTTCTCATAAGGTTTTTCTAGAGCAGCTCTATATAAAAAAACTTGGCATCCAAGTATCTTGAAAGACTATGGTATTGTGCTCCACGCTGACACTGCATGCGAATCACGAAGGCCTGGGTAGATTGTTATGGAGGATAGGTAGTGACAATACCCAAGCAGCCAATCCTCCCTCTCCATGTCACTGAAATAGTCCAATGGAATGGCAGAGCCAATATGATTGGTTCCAGCTGCGTTGCAGAGCTGGGCTAAGGACAGGAGCTCACCCTGTCTTGTGGGGACCCGGGTCTCAAACCCTGGCCTGCTAGTTTACAGGCACAGTGTCTTAACCACTTTCGCCACCCACATTCCTTAGCTCTATATAGTGGTTGTGATCTATCAGTTTGTGTAAAAATTCCCTGGTTCTTTTAAGGGTTGGGGGGGCCAAAGGCAGTGACGTGATTACATCACTAAGGAGGGGATAGAGCAGTGCTTTCACTTTCATTCATTGCTGTTTGTAGCAGGCTCCAGGAGGTGCAGGAAGCCCCATGCAGCCTTCTGCAGGGATCCCCAAGACTTGAACTGTCAAACCAAGGGACTACAAAACCACCTCCTGGAAAGTGGCACTGCTTTTCAGTCTATTGGAAGATTTCAAGCCTCATGGAGCTTTGCAGAGGGTTGCATGGGGCTCCTTGTACCTCCTGGACCCACAGTGCAGCCCACAGTGAGTGAAAATAAAAGCACCCCTTCCTTCATCCTCCCTTAGTGATACACTCACTCCTTCCACCCCAAAGAATTACTTAAGAAGTAAATCTCCTTAAAAGTTTGAGAACCACTGCTCTAGTCTAGAGAATCATATGAAGCAGTTCTTTACTATGTGGAATTAACACAGCAATAACCAGTGGTGTGAACTTTAAACATATGCAAATTGAAATATTTCAGTCATTCTAGGACTGCGAGTAATTCACTCATGCCTTGGTATCAACAGGCTTTTCATTCCCAGAACCCCTGCAGGTTGCTGAAATGAAATCCATGAGTCAGGCACCCTATAATCCTCCAAATGCAACCAGAGCTGTGTGCTGGTCACTTCCAGGACCTTCTGTGGGCTAGGGAAGCTTGGAATGATGCACAGCTGCATCAGTGCTAGAATGCAGGATAAGAATGGGTCTTCAGTTAGCTATCACTTGCAGACATAGATGGCAGGACAGGATGACTGAGTCAGTCACTGAGTGCTAGTTGCTACTGAGTGCTAGTTGTGACTCAAGGCTGCAGTCCTAAACTACAGTTAGGCTGGCCTACACCCTGGCATGTCCTGTGCTGACCTGGGTTTGTCACAAAAGTGCAATAAGACACTTGTGTGCCATTCCTGGAGGAGGGTTAGGTCAGTACACAGACATGCCATTGCCTCCCTACATCACCACAGATATCGGAAGACCAATAAATTGTGCTGGTCTCAGTTAGGATTGCATCCTAAGTCACTACTTTGCAGAACTCTGACAGTCTATATCATGAGTCACAAGAGTGCCTTAGGTCCTGTTATGAAAAGATATAATTGGTGTTTTAACTATTGATACTTCAGCCTGTACGCAGTTTTCATATATATTTAACAAACAACTGAAATCAAAATGCAAATTTAGGATTTTCAAGAAAAAAACTTAAGTTACTGATGCAGTTTGATAGCAGCTGTTCATAGGAGAATAAGGCAACCGATTAGTTTCTGTGGAGCTTCATATGCCCTTCTCTTCCAAGTGATGAATTAGCCACTACACACTCGCAAGCAATAGGATTTCCTCTATCTGGGAGCATCTTAGTTTGACCTTTGGTAAGAAATGGGTACCTCTGCTCCTCTCCAAGGGAAATGCAGCCAGAAGGATGGTATGAAGAGTGGGTTAGGGAAGAGCTTCTCTCATTTGGGTGCTCATCAAGCCTCAGGAAGCTATGATAAGCTAGGAGTGCAAGAGCTATACGAGCCTCAGCAGCAAGGGTGGATTAGGGAAGAACTCTGCTCATCACAAGCCCCAGACTTCAGAAAGTTGGGACTGATGGCAACTGAAGGGAGCTGCCAAGTATGAATTTTGTGCGCATGGAAAGGCTCAGACAGAATACTTGTGCAAGGACTCAGAGAATCCTGGTCCTGGAAACTGGAATAATACAGCAGCAGACAAAGAAAACTGGCTAGTTCCCAAGAAATTTTTGGTGATATGTCCATACAATATACTTAGTCCATACAATTCTGAAAATGTATATAGTGCTTTCCAAGTATACAAAACATTTCACATGTATGATCTTGATCCTTACAATAACCCTATATGTATTACTATCCCTATATTTCAGCTTGAAAGGAAGTGACTAAGGTTACCTACTGAGAATTCATGGCAGAGGTGAGATTTGAACTGGGAAGATCCTAAATAGCACCTCTGTATCTTAGCCACTATGCATAGTGATCCAGTGGAACACAGAGAGAAATTTTTTAATGAATAGATTTCGTGTGTGTGTGTGTGTACCAATGTGTGTGTGTGTACCAATATGTGTGTGTGTGTGTGTGTGTGTGTGTGTGTGTGTGTGTGTGTGTGTGTGTGTGTGTGTGTGTGTGTGTGTGTGTGTACCAGCCATGCCAAAGGGGTGTGCATTGCACCTTGTGATGGGAGGGCAGTCACAGAGGTCTCTGCAAGAAGGGAAATTTTGTTCCCTTACTTTGTTGCTGCACTAGTGCTGGAAAGCTGGATAGGACCAGGCTGTATAAATTATAGTCAGGACTTTCCTGTCGGAACCATATTAGATGAAGATTTAAATCATTAGATATTATCAAAACAGTTTTGTTCTGTTTAAAAAAATAATATAATGAAACCTGAATATAGACATCTCATGGCTTGATCCATCGACAAGCTGCAGGCATTTCAGAATTCCAACTTGGGGAATATCTTCATTATATACAAATATTATGTCTTGCAAAAAGTGCAGTAACCAGGAACCTGTTGTGTACAAGTTTGCAGAGAATCCACAATCTCTTAACATTTAGATATTATTCACACAATCTATTTTTGATCAAAATGAATTTATGTCCATTTAAAATCAGTGCTCCCAAAAGCAACTAATGTATCATCTACAACAGTTACTACAGGAGGATAAAACTCATTACCTCAATGGGCCCTGGTTCAATTCTGACTATTTCTCCTGTGCTGTTCTCACTGCTAAGACTGGGAGGACTGAGTGAAGCTAGCCTTTTTTCCTCCTTTAAGGCATGCTCCATAAGTTTCTTGTTCAGGATTCTGGCAGCATTTTCTGTAAGGGTGTATCCTGGAGGAGCAGATAAGTCCTGCCTGATACTAGTCATCTCAGTTCCATCATCCTTTTGTAGTTCTAAACGCAGAGGACTGGGTGATCTACCACGAATATTCATGCATATATCCTGCATAGGTCCCAGTTCTGACCTAGGTTCTGCCGACCTTGATCGGCTGCTCAACTTGGAAGATTTTTGGAGAGTGTCATAAACCACAGGGGTATGGTCAATGATATTGAATAAACTGGAGAGGCCATCATTGATAGTGGTGTGAACTGGACTCTCCCTTGTTGTGGTTGATCTGGCCCAAGCAGATTCACTGAATCCTTTTTGAGGTGTGCTTGGTAAATTCCGGTTATTTGGCTGATCTGTTTTGGAGAAAGCTTTCTTTTGTAATTTTGGGGAGCCATATTTGGGAGAACAACATGTGCGTTCAAATTTGGCCTGGACCTTTTCAATAGCAGGAGCCACCTGTCTGCTTCTTAAGCTTCTTGATGGTGATGATATAGGTGTGGAGCCACCCTTTGGTGTCAGACACTTGTGCGGACTGCTGGTGATACTGCGCAAAGTTTCTGTCTGCAAGCCCACATTGAAAGTTTGAGTGGTCTGCGTCCCCATAGTTCTCATACCGTTAGTCTGGCAAGCTGTGTCTTTGAACTGGAGCTCTGTTGAGTTTGAACGTATTGCATTTCTGACAGAGAAAGCTACCTCTTTCATGTCATCACTCATATTTTTAGACATCTCCAGGCTGTGCAAGGATGAAGCAAAACCTACAGTAGTGCAAACAGGACGCTCAATGGGACGAAGACCACTTTCCCGGAAATCATTATGATGTTTGGAGAGATCAAAAGTTGACCATTCTCCGAACACTTCTGAAGAAGCACCTTTTGTCTCACCCACATTCCCTTTTGTTTTGGTCACAGGAAACAAAAAATCTGGCTCAGACAGGCTTCTTCCTTCACTGCTAGTTACCACTGTGTTATCAAATCTGCGGACAACAGGTGGACTATGAAAGACCCTTACTCCCATTTTTTCAGTAGCAACATGATTCCTCAGTAGGGGTTTCTGGCAGTGCTCTGGGCTGGTCACGGTATTGGTTGTCATTGTAACACTGGTGGTGAGGTACCATGAAGATGGCTGGAATGGATCTGGACCCGAATTATTTCTGGCCTTCCCAAACTCTGTCCTCTCTGCCCATGTATCTGTAGGCCTTTCTGTTGCTCCACCGTGGTTTCTAGTAGTGCTATAATCCCAATTTTTGTTGAATTCCTCAATGTATTTCAGATCATCAGGAGATAAAGGGGGTGTTATCTCCTCCTTGCTGCTGGAGGAAGGTAGAGTCTTTTCAGGAAGAAAAGGAGATATATCCATCAAACGCTTGAACTCTGACATAGAGGAAACTGACATTGCCCTGAAGAAAGAAATATTAAATTTCTGAGCAAAATTAATTTAAGCATTGTAAATACAATTGCAAATGCTGCCCTTACTGCCCAAATTGCAAACTACTGTCCTTATTCCAATGCTAAACATTTTTAGAAGGCTCATCATTGATTTTTCTGGCTATAGAAATCACCCACTGATCCAATACGTGTAAAACAAGTATTCAGATATTTGACTTATCTTCAGCATTGTGAAAGAAAGAACTCACATTCGCATGAACCATAAAGTGAGGGGAACAGCAAAACTGTGATAGACATGGGATTGCATACTGGTTGAACCAGGCTGAAGCGTGACAGAATAACAGCAGGTTTGTTCCTACTCTTAGAACCGGTTGTTCATGAGAGATAGGACATATAAAATTCAAAAATAGCCATTTAAAAGTGGCTGCCAACTGGGCATAGAAACGGTTGTTAATTTATTTGAATCCCATCACTGTATGTATCCATAACATACACCTTACTGTACAAATTTAAGACCATTTAAGTTACAGGACCTTCTTGATTTTGATCCTGCCTGAAATGGACCATAAGAGTTTCTGTGCTTTGCTTTTTACTTCTTTACTTACCTTTGAAGATTTCCTTTGTGCATTTCTTCTTCCTGAAAGTAACATTAATAGTTAATTTTGACGTTGTATAAATGCCTGTGGGTTGCATTTTCATTTATGCAATTACTCTAAATTCTTTAAAATCCTTTGAAGAACATGCCTGACTTATTTCACACATACATGTGGGTAATAAGAGGAATTTTTTTCCTTATATGCATGCGCATAAATATTCCCAGTTGAATTAGCTAGGATAAAGCTCATTACTAAGAAGAGACACATAATTAGACAGCTTCTTTTAAAAAATAATGTTGTGAACATAACGATAACCAGAACATATCTGCATGTATGAATTTACTTTTCTGTGTGACCATAAGGCATAATCCTAACCAATTTAGGCTGACCTAATTCACCTGGCATATCTTCCTGTGGTGGTGTGGAGAGTTTGCCATATGCCTGTGCAGTCGCCTAACCCCTCCACCAGGAGTGGGTCAGAAGTGCCTTACGGAACTTTTATGACACCCCCAGATCAGCATAAGAATTATTGCTAGGGCTTACAGTGGCCTAAATGGAGTTTAGGATTGCAGCTTGGGTGTGATATTGGCTGCAATACTAAAGACACTTTCCTGGGAGTATGACCTATTGAACACAATGGGACTTACTTTTGAGTAGACATGGTTAGGATTGTGCTCATTGGCAACTTACTGGTTCCTGTATCAGAGGTAAATATCAATTCATTTTACACATTCCTTCTTTAGAAATCCACCGAATACCAAAAACTAGTATCAACCAAAACTAATTCAACTATTGCTATTAAATGTGAGGGCAAACTATGACTTTCTTCATATGGGTCACCATTAATAATATTTCAAAATATTTCAATGTTGGCATAGCAACTATCTATTTCAGTCATAATCACCATGACTTTTATAAATTAACACTTTACTGACATACGTTTCTTCTTCAGAGTAAAAAAAACGCACCAGCTTCAGTGTCCTAGTAAATTATGCAAACTATAAATGGTGACAATAAACTCAACCACCATTAAAGAAAAATTAAGCATGATTGTTGCCTCTAATGAACCAAAATAAATGGTGTACACCAGAGCAGATAATACTTTGTCCCAATCTGCTTTGATGTATAAATAGGGGAGCAAGATTACAACACCCTTCCTTTCCAGATGCTCCTTGCCTAAGTGGAAGACTTAAATTAGGGCAAATGAAAAACTCAAATCAAGTACTCTGTTCCCAAAAGTCAAATCATGTACTCTGATCACAGTTTTCAGTCCCGGAATGTCAGATTTTTCACTGATAGGCTCTATTCAAACATTATGACAGTGTGCAGATATCCAGCAGGACAGAAAGTATGATCTAATTCTCCACTTAAAGACTTAAAGCAATCTGACCCAGAATAATGGTTACTGGATTCTAAATTAATATTTCTGCATAAATATTTTATATTTACAGTATAAAACCAAGACAAAAAGTGCCGTGGTTTAAACAGAAACAAGGGGGAAGTGGAGGTAGGAAAACATGGAACAGTAGTACTGGTTCCTGGTTATCTTATGAATGTTGTCTGCATTTGAATTGAGCTCTTTATCAGTGACAAATAAAAAAAAATCAAGTTTAGTTGATCTATGAACTACTGTAAATTGTGTTATGAAGAAGCAGTCTTGCACAGAAAAGTAGAGGCAATTTCCACTTTTAAGAGTCAGACTGAAAAATGAGAAACATACCTCATTCACACCCTTTAAGAATTTTTCTCTTTCCAATTTCCGAGGTTGTGGTTCATCAGAATCATCAGGAGATTCCAGAGACAATGTATCTAGAAAGAGGTTTTCTGTGGCAATGCATCTGTCACTTTCCTTCAGCTTAGACAGTGATCGATCTTCAAATGGCATGGTGTCCGAATCAGAGTAGGATCTGGAACCCATTGGGCGAGGCACATGATGGTTTCCTTGGCTTGAAAATGAATGAAGGCTGGTTTCTTTTGACTCACAAATGATGTCTCCTCTTTTCAGATTTACTTTCTGAAGATGACAAAGAAATATAGTCATAATTGAAATGGAAACAAATGAACATATTCAAGCTAAAAGAGGCACTTTTCTAAGTGGTTGCTCTATCACATAGCATTTAGCAGGGGGTCAGCAATGGCCCTTATTCCTCCCAGCATAGCATACTTTCAAGCATCTCTTTGCAGATGTCAGCCCCTTTGTTATTTTATTAAGACTGGGACCTTAGGAACAAGCTTATTTGGAAGGCACTCCAGCCCAACTGCATGATAAAGATTGGGCGTAGGGAGATGCACATGAGCATGCCATGTTGGTGAATATACTAGAGGTGTCCAAACCCGGTCTAGGGGTCAGATGTGGCCCACAGCACAGATATCAGCCACAGTAACAACAACAACAACTTTATTTTTACCCTCTCTTTCACCCTTGGGACTCAAGGCGGCTTACAACATGCATATACATGCATAAATGTATCTAATACACTCATATTTAAATGTATGTAAATTTATTCAAATTTGAAATGTGAATCATTTTTTCTGGCACAGTATCAGAGAGATGATGTTGCTCTCCTGCCAAAACGTTTGGACACCCCTAGACTAGATGGACTTGTCAGGAAGTATCAGCTGAACCAGTCTGATGTCAGTTTTTACCCTGTCTTCTCCCTAGGGACTCAAGGCGGCTTACAACATGCATAAACCATCCAACCTCCTCAATATTTTATTCTGCTCAGTAGTTTTCTGTTATTTCATATCACATCCCTGCTGCTTCTAGTGACAAATCAGATTCTCCCCAAATGGTAGTTCCTAGGTTGCGTTGCCTGTATCATTGGTAACAGCATGCCTACATAGAAACTTTTCACCCTCCCAGTTCTATTCCTGAAGCTGCAGCCAGATACTAACTTCCTCCCTCTAATGGAAGGAAGGCCAGACTCAAGAAAGGTTTCAGAGTATATGTATATGTTTTGCATGTGTACTGCAGTGACAGATTTGGACAATACTATCCATACTCCATTGCTGTATACTGATTGCCAGATTTTCTAGCCATTAAAAATTGATTTTTAAAGCCTAACGTTTTGCCACCTTCTTTTGATGCATCACATCCAGAAACCTAATGTTTCCATAATATGGGCATACCCTACATTTTGGCAACAAGCTGCATGTACATATATAAATGCACTAGAAAGGCAAGAGGCTCCTCTTTATAATTAAACAGAAAATATGTGCTGTGGAATAATTTATTTGAAAATCTAAAAGCTTGCAGTCACAATCAATGGAAAATTAGGTTTGATGGCAAGTCTCAAGGGATAGCACTGCAGCAGTAGTAAACTTGAAACGGAATATTTGGAAGCCTTGAAAATGTAGGTCAGCATGCTTCACTGTAAAAGCTATATTTCTATAACTGTCCCGAATGACCTGTCACGGAGACGAGGTTCCCCCCATTCCATCTTCTCAAAGGAATGAGTGGGAAAATGGAAGAAGAATGATGGGAATGTTTGTGCTTTGAAATGAGATGCCCTTTCTTTAAGATTTGGGTTGCAGTGAAGTGGAAATGTCCTTCCTGTAAGACCCAGTTTGGAGAAAGTGTGAAATTGTGAAATTGTTTGAAGCAGGTGGAAAAGACAGAGGGCTGCCCAACTAGAGGAATAAAACTGACAATTTAGATACCAGTATGGAGAGTTACTGTTCTGGGAACCAAAAAGGAGTAACCCACCATATGGCCTGCTATCTAACCATCATGGAGCTCCAAAGACAGACATCATGTGCTGCCAATTTGGAGCTTTGCCAGATAAATGAGAATTAGAAGCTATTTGAGATAGCAGCAGGGTCTCAGGTCATGACATTATTATTTGATTGGGTTGGACCAAGAAAGGCATTAGCTACACAGTGTAAATGGAGAAGGGAGCCTATAGAAATGGAAGTTTGTGATTGGAAAACTGCAGGACAACCTGCCTGTTGGAACACCAACCCTGCACAGTGGGACTCTGTGAATGTAGTCATGCAGTAAGAAATTTGTTTTTTATTGCTTTTAAAACATATACATCTCTCTCTCTATATGGCAACTTCCCTTTAGAGTTCCAGCAGCCATGCTTTTCTCAGACTTACTAATATGAAAAAGCTTTAATAAACTTTTAAAGTTAATTGCTACTGTGACCACTGATGCTTCATAAATTTGGTGGTTTCTTTTTACTAAATTATGGTGAAAGGAAACAGAAAAGAAACATACATAATAATGAAAGTAAACCTCAAGATCATCATTTCTCTAAGTGTGCTTCTGTTAGGAGCCCTAGAGGCTCCACTAGGACACCATTAGAGGCTACCGTTTGCTTGGCCCAGCATCCCTCTGCACATGTGTTGGCTCTCTGGAACTCAACAAATGCAGTAGTTATAAATACCAATACATCCCAATACATGTTTCTCCTAACATGTGCAGCCTAACCTAATTCCATTTTGGTGTCTGAATGGCATTCCTCAGAGTTAAGCAGGACTTTACTCTGCAAGGACATAACATCATGCTAAACTCTTAGGATACACTAATGATGGGCCATTTTAAGGAAGGAAGGCTGTATGGCATCTGCCACAGACCTGGAGCCATGATGTTTGTTATATTAGCCAATAAGATAAGTCTTCTACTCATGTAAACAGTACAATAGGTATATTCAGAATACTGAACTTTCATGTGTACCAACATTTATGGGCTATGACTGCTAGCTACTAGCTGAGTTTCTGGCTCTTGCATTACTGCTGCTTACATGAGGAGAGGAGACAATTTTGTGAGTGGGAAACAAAAGATCACTTAAACAGTAGGAAGCAATACATGGAGTAGCATATAATTTGGAGCAAACACTTGAAACAAAAACATCTTGGGTGGCAAATACAGATACAGAAATCTCTGACAAGAAGATATGTCAGTCTTTGAATGGCCTTTCAACAAAGAGGCCTCTCAAAGGCCTCTCAAGTTGAAAGCCCATTCAATGACTGACATCAGTCAAGAAAATCTGCGCATTTTTTAGGTCCAAGAGCAAAAACTGTTTGGTAACATCGAGAGTCAGAGTGCCTGAAAAGAGAAAGTTATCCTTAAACATAAATGAATTTTTCCCACCCTGCTGGTACTAAAGTTACTGTTCATCTGTGTTGCTTTCTCTAATTATTTGTTTCAAAAAACAATGATGCACAGTACCCTAGTTCATGTCATGTTTAATGAAGAAAAACCAAAACCCTTGGGCAGCAATTTAACTAAGGGTGCAATCCTGACTTCCATTGTAGGCCATCATAAGGCACAGCTTTATGCTGATTTGGGGGTTTCACTCCTGGCTAGTGCACAGGCATATGCCGACATCCTCACACCACCATGGGAAGATATGCTAGGCTAGTCTAAAAATTGCTTATGATTGTGCCCTAAGACATGTATTGTCTGGACCATGCAGTAACCTACTTGTTCTAGTCTTTTCAGCAGTTCCTTCTTTTGCCGCTCCCACTCTCGCCTATCTCTGTCCAGCCGCTCCAAAAGCTCCATCTTTTCTCTTTTCCAGTTCTTCTCACTGTGTTGGATTTGCCACTGTAGGTCCATTACTAATTGGTGACTCTCAGCCAGGAGTTTTTTGTGCTCCTCCCTCTCTCTCTTAAAAGCTGCCTTTACTTCCAGACCAATATCGCTCTGTGCTTTTTCACTTCTTCCTTCCTGCTGTAAGTCAAACATGAGTTATTAGTATCTTCACCTTTTTTTCAAAGCAAAACCCATGTTAAACTTTAATAAGCTAGGCTTGGTTTTTTAGACAATGCTCAAAAAACAGCTGTGCTGTCAAAATAAAATATACAAGGGCTCCTTATCTAATTGCTATAAAAACCTTATTCCCATTGAAATTATGGACCCAGTAATTTTTAATTCTCACTTTAAATTCAAGGAGAATATAACAGTCCCATAATTCTCCATTCTGTCATGATGAAGCCTCCCTAACACTTTACTCTAGCTCAGCGTTTCTCAAAGTGGGGGTTGCCTAGAGGTTTCCTAGGGGTCGCCTAAAGACACCTGGAGCAAAGGGCCAGGTCAGGCTTGCCAGACCTCTTGCTGTAGCTGTGCGCGCACTGGGGCTTACTGACAGCCTCAGAGCCCAATCCTATGCATGCCTACTCTGAAATAAATCCCATTATAGTCAGGGGGGCCTTTACTCCCATGTAAATGTGGACAGGATTTCAGCCTCAGGGCCCAATCCTATGCATGACTACTCTGAAATAAATCCCACTGTGTTCAGTTTGTGCATAGAACACACATTTCATTTGTAACAATGAAAATACATCCTGCATATCCGATATTTACATTACGATTCATAACAGTCGCAAAATTACAGTTATAAAGAAGCAACGGAAATGATTTTATGGTTGGGGGTCCCCACAACATGAGGAACTTATAAAGGGGTCATGGTGTTAGGAAGATTGAGAACCACTGCCTAGCTCATTCATTCATCCACATCCCTTCGGAGAATATGGATTGCTACTCCAGCAACAGCCCACACATTAAGGAAAACTACATTCATGGAGTGTACAATCCAGAGTAACTACAGGAGCTCTTACGTCGACATAAGAAAAATTTACTCTGGATTGCTCTGTGGATTTCCCATAGAGTGCCAGTAGGTGGCACCATAACTACGTCAACATAAGAGCTCCTGTAGTTACTCTGGATTGTACAGTTAGTTGCTTAATGCATGGAACAAAAATCCATACATAGTGAGGGGAAAAAGGTATGGGGAAACCTCTCTGCTACCGCCACCATAGGCAGGTAAGAAGTAAGGGAGAATACAGTATGTTACTGGAGACTGCAATACATTGAAAACAGCCTCCTACATGTGAATGGGAGTTTACCATTCCACAGAGGAGCCTCTTTGCACCTGATCTTTCCCAAACGTACTCTGGGCAACCAAGTCTGCCTAGAAATTTGGGCACCAAGCATGGAGGGGGCAACAGAATGTGGAAGTGGCTAGCTGGTGTGATCTCCTCTATGGAATGAGAAACTCAGTTCATGGGGGTGGGGGAAGAAGTTAGCATGGATACTAGATCTACCCCTACAACATATAAAACAAACCAGAAGCTGAATTTTAAGAGCTTAATCCTATCCAAATTTTCAGTGTTGTTGCTGCTGTGCCAATGTGACGTGCACTGGATCATGTGGTGGTGCAGTCATAGAGACACCTCAAAGTGAGGAAATATTTGTTCCTTTACTTGGGGCTGCATAGGTGCTGGAAAGTTGAATAGTATTGGTCCCTAAGAATAGTAATTGTGAAGACACTGAGAACAGGCCTAAAGTATAATTTAGCAACATTATTTTCTCTTACCAACTAGCAATTGTTTAATCTAAGGCAGAGGTGTCCAAACCCTAGCTCAGGGGTCAGATGCAGCCTGCAGCAAGCATTCCCCACTTGGCAAATGGATGAACCTTGTCTTGAAGATCACCCCTTCTATGTGTTAATGCACCTGTTTGAATTAATTCATATAAGCTGGTGCAAGTGGCAAGTGGACACTGTGCCTGTTAACCAGCAGGCCAGGTCCCCACAAGGCAGGATGAGCTCCTGTCCTTAGCCCAGCTCTGTGATGCAGCTGGAACCAATTGTATTGGCTCTGCTTTTCCACTGGCCTATTTCAGAGGCGTGGAGAGGAGGGATTTACTGCTTGGGTAACAGCCTATCCTCCATATTAATCTATCCAGGCCTTTGTGCTTCGCAAGACTGATGGATGCCAAGTTTGTCTCAAATATATTTATTATGTAAATTTATTCAAATTTGAAATGTAAATTACTTCATTTTTTCCTGGCCTCTGACACAGTGTCAGAGAGATGATGTGGCTCTCCTGCCAAGAAGTCTAGGTGTCCCTGATCTAACGTGAATTGAAGAAAATAAGCTTTATCAATCATTCATCCAAATGAATCTTCATCCAGGAATATCAAAGAATCAAATCTCTGTTAAAACCCCTCTCCTGTTTTTGTCTGTGGGTAGTATACCTGCTCCAGATGGCACTTGAGCTTAGTCCATTCCACCTCCCAAGCAGCTTTTTCAGTGGCATATTGCTGCTGGAGGCCACGACGGTCTTGTTCATCATCCTGGAGCTCAGATCGGAAGTCATCCAACAGTACTTTCAGGGCATTTAAGAGTCGGCGATTTTCTTTTGCCTACAGAAACAAAGATTCACATTTGTAACTTAAAAATGCAATTTAACCCACATTGCCATGACAAACGCCTTGAGAATAAAAGTTTTCTACATACAGGTTTCTCTTTGTACCACTGCATCTGCTGGAAGCTGTTCAGTTGAGCTATTCAAGGTGGTTCATAGCTTGCCTCACCTCGCTTCCCAGAGGGGCAGGAACAAGAACTTGGTTGTTTCTTGTGGCCAATTTGCTGTGCATTTTACAGACTTGAGGCACAATCCTAACCATGTCTGCTCAAAAGTAAGTCCCATTTTGTTGAATAGGTCTTACTCCCAAGAAAGTGTCTCTAGGATTGCAGCCATACTCAATAACAACAAAAGTACTGCATAATAACCTTTCTGGTGATTGGATTCTTCCTTTGACTTTATTCAAGATTGTTTAAATGGGCAGGCTTTCTCTAAATCCTCAAGGGGGTTTCTACAAGAAATAAATAAGTTCTGTCTTTCAAGAACAAACTATATCCAGACGATCTTTTCCTGTCTGGTCATCATTCTGGCCATGTTGTCTCCATGCTGAGAAACAGCTTCAGCCGGCTTCATATCTCACACATAGCTCAGCTCATCAGCTTCAAGACCTTGCTGCAGATGAAAGCTTTGGTATTCTTGAACTGGTGACCTTCAGATGTTATCTTTGGGCTTAACAATGGCTCTACCCTCTAGACTAGACCTTCTGCCTTTGTGATCTTCTGCTTACTTTCATTTACTATGACATGGATCCCACATTAGGTGGTCCAGTCTATGAGCACAATCCAGAGTAACTACGGGAGCACGTAAGAGACATTACGTGCACCCATAGTTACTGCACCACCTAGTGAAAACCTACGGGAAATTCATATTGCAATCCAGAGTAAGTTGTTCTTACTCTGGAGCAAGGACTCCCCATAGTTACTCTGGATTTCACCCTACGTCTCCTTTCCATACTCCCCAAATTCTTGTGCTGTCTAGGAACCATCAGCATAACTCACCCCACTCTCATGGAGGCACGGGGAAGCCAGCGCATGTTTGTGCACCAGTCTAATCCCCATCACAGGAGTTGTGCAGGAGTCCCTTAGCACTTTTGCAACATCTCCAGGCCAGCATGAGGGATTTATACCAGCCTAATTGGGGGTTAGAATTAGGCTGCCCAGAATTTGTTGGTCCCATTATCTGATGTTATTTTCAGTTTATACAGCCTGAAGATAGGGTTCTGCTGGACCTCTTGATGGCTTTTTTATATTCTTCTAAATAGGCCACAGAGTGCTGTTTTTATTCACCTAAGCACCAGCCTTTTGTGAATCTGTTTGACCAAATACACTTTGAAAAAAATGATTCTGTAAAAAACTGCATTTGTTACACTTTAGCCAACTGTCTTGATGACTTTAGATGGAAATGTTTACCTTAAAAAATCTGAAATAAGCATCATAACCAGAGCCATGGTTTATATATCCATTAAGTTCAATTTGAGTTAACAGATTTAGAATACTCGCAGATGGGCTCTACAGTAGATGCATTCTGCTTTATTTCAGATTCAACATGGTTCTTCTAATGCCCTGAATTTACTGTTCTGCTGAACTATATTCAACAAAAATGTTGCAGTATTTTACTAGACCCATATCTGCATGATGAGTTTTCAACACGGCTACAGATGTAGAACAGTAATGCACTACACTAATGTTTATATCTGTTGCTTACTAATGTATAAGACTACGATCTGAACTTTGACAAAGCTTAAATGACTCATTAATGAATTACACACACTTATCGTGGGTCTTTTGCACTGAGAGAGAGAAAGAGAGAGAATATGAATGAATGAATGTGGATGCAATCCCAGGGTGACCAGATGCTGAACCCAAAATTCCCCACAAAGTCCCCCAAAATTCCTGTCCTCCAAGCCAACATTTTTCAAGAAACTGAAGCATAAGCATCCGATTCCTAAATTTTAAAAGCTTCCCAATTTATGCAGTAATCTAGGTGTTCAGATGGGAAGAGCCTATAAATACTACTTATCATCAAACATGGATATATTTTTCTGGACAAAAAGTCACAACAGAAAATGAAATAATTCATTTAATTATTTCAAAAACTTACTTGTAATTAAAATACCAAAAACTTACTTGTAATTACAGCTCTTCCTTTGATCAAGAAGTATAATAGATCACAGGTTCTCAAACGTGATCTTCACATTTGACTTCACATTTGATCTCAAATGTGACTTCCCAGCATTAGGTTCAAGACTAGCTTGGTTCAGTCCTTGGGAACTCTTATTAATATGGCAACTTTGGAAAGCCACTGCCAGTAAAATGCAGCCAATACAGAGTTAGGTGGGCCATCTTACTCTAGGGGTTCTCAAAAATAAGGGACACAACAAGCTGTAATATGGGGAAATTTTAAAAAATTGTGTATTTTCCTGGGGGTTGCAGTAGTAAAATATTTGGGAACCCCGTAAATGGTGTTACACAATAAATATTCCACATTGATTATATTCTAGTGATTGTATTCTAGAAATATTCAAGACAAAACAGAGCAACAATACACAATGAACTAGATTATGAAGACAGCAAAAACACCTGCATATTTGCTCTGGTACCTGCTTTTGATGCTGTAACAGTTCTGCAGTCTGAAGCTGTGGTCCACGATCACTTTTTTCCACAATGGAATGTTGGGAGTAATCTGGCAGTGCAAACACTGCATCGTCCTCTTCCTCTTCTTCCTGTTCCTCAACCTTTTGTTCACACTGAAAGCTGAATTCTGGTGTGGGGTCAAGGTGTTCCAACTAATGTGGTAGGTAGATTTAAAGATACATATTTTATATGAAGACTTTGATGCAGCCATTCCAGTAATCATACAACACTCTGCTTTTGCAGGTGTTCCTTATTCCCTTCTAATGTTGGTTCCCAACAGGGATGTCGCTACGGTGGTGTGGGTGATGCGGTCCACTTCCTGCTACCGAGTGGTGGGGATAGGATTGGGCTCTTAGAATACAATGCAATATCTTCTTCACAGTATGAAAGCTGAGACCTTACTGATCCAAACTCCTGAGACCTTTTCCTGAGATAAACCTGGTCTTCTTTTAGGTATGTCTCTGATAACTTCTCTTAGGTATTATGTTTTAAGACAAGTATGAGAATCTTCTAAGGATGTATAGCTGATGCCTCCCATGTCCTCCACATTCTCCCACTCACCCCCACATTCACAGAAATAAGAAACCCCATAAAACAGCTCTCACCTCCCTACCAGTGCCAGACTCCATGTTCCTTAATAGGGGAAGAGTCTTTGAACGTGAAACTTGCGAGTCATAACTCTCAGATTGGGAATCTCTGTCTTACATACCATGTGAACATTGAGCAGTAACTGCTAATTTTATTGAGCAATAACTGGTAATTTAAGTATTGGACAGGTGGGGCCCACACTCTTGAATCTCTCTTGAAAATGCTAATGACATATAGCTTTAAATTCCACATCAGCATCTTTTTTGCTCTATAATCAATGCTACACTGATCACTGTGCTACAGTTAATAATTTTGTGACTCCTGAACTTGAAGCAAGGTTATTTCTAAAAATTTATTATGGTTACAGCAAACTATCCACATCACCTTTCCTTGTAGTTTCACTCCATTAAATGATATGGGACAGTTACCTCGAGTACATCTTCTCCTTGCCCCTCCATCTGCTTGCCTAGTCTCCAGTGCTTCAGCAACCATTTCAGCTTGACATATAGGAGAAAGGTGTTCTGCTTGAAATGCCTGAGTTCTTGATGCATCAGGTTTTTCTCCTGACTCCAGGTCTTCTCTTCTAATTTGTTCTGCAAAGTCAAACTTTGCACCTCTAGGTCCTTCCTCCGTAGGCTTTGCAGATGTTCCTCTTCCAACTTTAAACAGAACAAACAGGCACAACATCAATGGGATACTTTTTCAGCTGGGCAAGATAAACCAGAATTGCTAATTCTAATTATCATCAGCTAACTGAATGTGGCAAGAGACCTGACTTATGAGAAACCTGAAGCCCACAACTTGTAGACTTAATTTAATTAACCATATGTGAATAACTTGCTGTGGAAATGCACAGCTCATTGACTTTAAAAGGCTGGATCAGACTTCTGCAGCATAAACATTTTTATCTTCTATGTATATACTTTATTCTGTTTGTTGCATCTTTTCAAAATGTTCATAAAATGACCCTGACCCAATTATTGCTATATGCAAATTGCATTTGCTGACTTTAATTTCAACTACTCAATAGAAGAGCTCAAAGGTTCAATAATTCTAGCTTCCTCTCTGTAAGAGGAATGGCTATCTTTTTTGGAGTATTACTTTCCCTGCCACCAGGAAAGAGAGCTGGCTGTTTTCCAGGGTCACTGACTCTAAAAGGATAAGGCTTCATCTTGTATTATTTTGGAACAGCTTGATAGGACAAATTACAGACTGGAAATATGCACACAGCTGAATGCTAGCTGTATAAAAGTACAAAGTTGAGCATGTCTTATCTGGACTGCTTCAAATGGGAAGGTTTCTGGATTTCTGAATCCATTAGGACTTATTATCTGGAAATAAGTACCACTGAACTCAAAGAGACTTGCTGTGAGTCAAAATAGAGTTCATCCTATGCATCATTGGGCTTTTAGACTGCAACTTGAGAGTGAGCCTCATTGACTTTAACGGGGCTTACTTCTGAGTAGGTCTCAAGGGCAGCAGGCAGCAGCTGGGATAGAGGTTGAGGCTGCAATGGGGGATGCAGGTGGGTGAGGTCTGCAGGGGCCTGAAGTGCTGTGAATGCCAGGAGGCAGGTAGGGGGAGGAGCCAGGCAGCCCAGACCGGCTTTGTGGTGGCCGCCCAGGGTAGCGTGCACAGAAGTGCACAAAATTTGAAAATGGCTGCTGCTACAAAGCCAGTTTTTCCAATGGTGGTGGCCAGCTTTGCAGGAGGGCCGCATCCACCCTGGTCCTGGGCCACATGCGGCCCCTGGGCTGCATGTTGGACACCCCTGGTGTATAAGATTGAAGTCACAATCAAAAAGGCAATATTTGGTCAGCAGCAACTGAGCAAAAATGTAACCGGCAACTACAGATGACACCTTTAAGCATCATCAATGAGCTTGTAATAACCTACAAGAGTTTAATTATCTGAAATGGTTCTAGGTCTAGAATATGTTATTTGAATGCAAAGAGTTATAAAGAAAATACCTTCCAGACTGATTATTTAGATTCATGTTAAATGGGTTTTACCAACACTTTCAATAGTTAGAACTGAACAAAATTTTAAAGTTCCAGTTAGAATCACCAAGCATTGCACCATACAATATCTCTTTAGCAAGATATGTCCTTATAACCCTAATGTTTACTGTTCAAGCAATATGACTGAAAGCCATGGCTAAGCTTCTTGTTAACATCAATAAAATAATGTCTTTTATTTTCTATGAATCAGATTGCAACAGGACATCCTCTAAATTATATTTGAACAAATAATTATAGCAAACCATCTATGAAATAACACTGATGCATATCCAAAAGCCTCTGGCACACAGAAAGTCAGATACAATCTTCCAGTCAAAGGCTTCTTCCAATGACCAGCATAGGCATTTACCTGAACAATCCTCTCTGCAAATGCTTCTTGCTCTTCTTGGCGAAGTTTTGCATCCTGCTCAAGTTGAGCCTGAAGCTCCTGTATCGATATATTCTGTACAGGTAAAACATGGTAGTCCCTGAGCTGATTAGCATGACAAGGGGTAAGAGTTTCTCACAGATGTGACAAACATCTGGACAGACATCAATGAGACTCACAAAGACACAGCTAAAAGATATTGTTCAGATATGTGTTGTTGTAATCACTACTTTATCCCTCCCTTGGACAGGGGAAAGTTCTACTCAAAGGAGACTGACATACCATTCTGGATATGTTCACAACCTATTAATTTGGTCCAATAAGGGGTTTTTAAAAAGAAGGGGAGGGGTTTGGCTCTCCTCCCTGGTTTAATTCCATCCCCATTCTTCCTGTCTACCCCTCTTGGGCAGCTGGTTGAGTGATCCAGAACTGATATTCACCTTTCTTCTACAGAAGAGCAGAGGCCCTTGAGGGAATGTCAGAGTCCAAGATACCAGGTGGGATACTGTCTCTCCCACATCCCTTGTGAGAGAGATTCTGCATCCTGGGCATGCTACTTACAACTTGGTGGACATTATCCGAGGCAGAATATGACATCTTACGCCCTGAGCTTCATTACCAAATGCTTGCAGCCAGGTTGTCTTTACATCTTCTGACATATGCCTGGTCCTTCTCTTTTCCTGACTGTTCTGGCCTTGCCCATGTAGCTTCTTTCTCTTGATCCTTGCATTGCTCTTATCTCTTTCCTTTGTTATCTCTGCCATATTCCCTACTGTGATTCCCTCTTCAGGTCTCTCCTGCAGCCTTTAAAGGGCTGAAACCAACCTCACTGTACATCAGCCAGATGTTTCTTAGACACTCACCCAATACCTGACAGCAGGTGACAGCCAATGACATGAGAAGATGTCATTCTGCCACTCACATATTTTCTCTGTTGGCTCATTACTTTTCTGTGAGGTTCATACTCATGGTCATAATTAGTGAAGGGTACTTCCTAAAAATCCTTTCCCACAGATTCCTTCTAGTCAATAAGAAACTACATTTATACAGACTTGACATGATGCATGTCAGAACTTAAGATGTACATTAAGATGCAGGTCATTCAATATTTCTCTTATTTGCACAAAAAGGTAATGGATGCATGCATGAATTTTCATCCTCATTGCAATGCAGAGAAAAGCACACATACACTCAAAGCACAATCCTAACCATGTCTACTCCAAAGTAAGCCCCATTGTGTTCAATGGGTCTTATTCCCAGGAAAGTGTGTTTAGGATTGCAGCCTCAGTCATTGCCTCAGGCTATGTACATGATGTATCTGGATCAGGATCCATGCCCTTAAAGCTACATATTGTATAATATTTGCAGGTTGTAGAGTTGGTGTGTCAACAAGTATCTGTATTTTTAGTATCTTCTATCATTCTATAGTAAAAGATGTATATCACATCTTCAATGTGATTTTTAAAAAATTATCAATATATCTGAAATACCCAAATTTGACTGTTCCAGCAGTTAGGATCCAATCTTAGAGAGCAAAGGTAAAAGAATGGTTAAACCCAAAGTTCAAAAAGGCAAAGGCAACTTCTTCAGTGTTTATACCATGTGTGACAGTGTCCGTTTGTCTCGCTTCCTGTTCCTAAGCATTTCTGCCTTGTTTAAACAGGCTAACTTAATCAAGGCTGTAGCATATAATTTTTGTATTTTTATTTTGGAAAAGGTGTTGAAGCATACTAACAACTTGAAAAAATTTCATGGTACTCTTTTAAAGAACATTTTTAAAAGGAGATGGTGGAGGTGGTGGTCTATACCAGGGGTGTCAATTTTTTGGCAGGAGGGCCACATCATCTCTTAGACACTGTGTTGGGGGCTGGAAAACTAAGTTACATTTCAAATTTGAATAAATTTTTATATATTTTATATATTTATATATTATTTCTAAAAATGTATTAGAGCGGATTAAAAGGCTTGCCCAAGGGCTATACAGAGGGGACTTGCCAGGGATCGCATTAAGGTTCACCACAAGTTGCATCTGGCCCCTGGGCCCGGGTTCTAACACTCCTGGTTTATACCATGACATGGATTTTGACTGAAAAGGTAAATTATTTTCTGTCCCAAAGCTTTATCAAACATGTGTTGATGGTATGTAATTGGAGAAAATTTGAAAGAGGAATCACTTCTCACAGTGAATTCCCTCAAATCTATTCATAGTAGTTCCAGCTTCATGAAAGGGGGTTTGCTAATTTTCTCATTATTTTAAAAACTTGCTAGACCTGTTTGATCTCAGGTGATGAGAGAACAAAAGTAATTTATGTAATAAGTAAAATGTCTCTCAATTCATCTACTACTCTCTTGGGAAAAGATTGCCTTTCTATAGCCTTCAATGTATGCTTACATGGAAGTAAATTTCACTGTAAACAATTAAGCAGGTTTTAAAATAATGTCTCTAAAACCAATATAGCAGATTTTGAAAATAAGGAATCATGGATTTTCACATTTAATACATTAATAATGCTACCTCACATTAATTAGATTCCCATCTAAAATAGCCTAATTTGCATAAATTAAAAATGTGGGTCGAATCCACCCGCCTGAGAATTTAAGGTTTACCTGGATTTTGCTAAGGGTACAAAATAAGGCTATGGTAAAGTGAAAGTCATATTTTGCAGCTTTAGCATCACTTTGTAAAGTCAAATTTGCCTGAGTAAGCAATAATGTACAGTTTCATACCATGGAAATCACTCCTGAGATCAGGAAGGTTCACTTCACCAAAATGGAAACCTTTACATGAAGAGGACAAACTATTTTGTGAAACGTATTCAGAATCACATAGGAGAATCACACTGGAAGGATACTACTGTTTCAAGCTGTCTTTGAAAAGGCCAGGACATGTACAAAAACCCTCAGAGTATTTGCAATTCTGTCTGCAGAAACATTGTTTTTAACAGCAAGCCTTCATATCAAATAATATTTTAAGATTCCTGTGGAGTTTACTAAGAACAAACCACAAACATGTGGGAATCAAAACTTAGTCCTACTTGAATGCTGGGGTATTTTTGGGGTGTGGGGTGGGGGTGGGGGTGGCAGGGAATAATTTTTGATAATTCCTTCTTCCATTTCTGGCCACCTTGTTTCTGAGAGTCCCCCCAACCTTCAGTTGTAGATTTCTGGGGAATGCAGGCAGCTGGATCAGTGGTGGGCTCCAGTAGGTTCGCACCTACTCTATAGAACCGGTTGTTAACAAGAGATAGGACATATAAAGTTTAAAAACAGCCATTTAAAAGTGGCTGCCAGATGGGCAGAGAACCGGTTCTTAATTTCTTTGAAGCCCATCACTGAGCTGGATCCATACAAGTTTTATAAATAAAGACATATAGGAATTTGTAATTTAAACCCACTATACAAGAAGTCATACAATATGGGTATTCTCATCATTTTGTGTTACATTCAGTTTAGTATATAGACACAATGTATTTCATATTTCCTGATTTGTTTTAAATGTGAAATTTTAAGAGCAGCAATGCACTCTTATAGCTCTGTTCACCCCATCATTCCTTCCTTTATTTTGGGCTACGTATGAGTCCTATGCGAGACAGTTTTTAGCATCCTGTGCCTGTTACATCATGCAAAAATCACATAAGTCACAAATTCATTGCATAATACATACAGTACAAACTATACACAAGGAAAGTCTACCACAATATTATTTAACATCATAATACCAACATGGAACAGCTTAATACAAAAATGCCCCAATCCAGAAAAAATAGTTCTGTCTTACTAGTATCATATTACTATTATGTTTCCTTCTGATGTCCTCACATTTAATAGATGACTCCTCACAACACAAACCCACAACTGAGGGATTGGGGACAGACAGACGTCATGACCACATATTGCACCTTCCTTGCTCACCTCTGAATAGCATATCAACATTTTGTCTTGCACAGTCAGCCAGATGAGAATAGGAGTACAATAGTGAAGCTCACATATTTAGTTCTCTGAATTGTGTCTTCTATCAAGTAACTATGGAGTTGTTGAACAAACTGAAAATTACTTTTGTTGAGGTTATTGTTGTCCCCATTACTTAACTTTTAATCTTGCTCAACAAGAATGCCTTCCTCCTCCCAATTTCATAAAACTTAAATATCACTCTAATCAAAGCATCATTTATTTAGAAAATTTTGTCCTTGGTAAAAATGTTCATGCATGTTATCTTTGACATTTTTGTATACAGGTGTAACCTATTTATAAGCAAATTATTTATATGCAATTTTGTATCAAAGCAAATGAGGTTGGCTCTTAGATAATGTCTCTAACAATTAAAGGCACAGAAATAGCCTGCTTGCCATGGTAATGTGGCAGGCAATAAATTTTCCAGTCTCAACAGCAATAAGTATCTCAGGTTACAGGCTAGAAGGAAGACCCCTCCCTTCCCAGAGTGATAATCACCTCCCATTAGCATGTGAATGCAGAAGAGAACAGCCTGATATGGAATTGTTTTAAACCAGGGGAAAGGAAACTGATTCATAAGTTACCATGGTAAATATTTGCTTTTGTATAACACAAAAATAGCTAATCACAGGGATTCTGGGAATGAAATGTTGTGATTGTATATTAAAAAGCAGGACTAGAACCAATGGGTACAAACTGCAAGGGAGGAGATTCTGGCTGGATATCCGAAAAAAATTCCTGACGGTGAGGGCGGTTCAGCAGTGGAACAAATTGCCAAGGGAGTCCCTATGGTGGACTCTCCCTCACTGGGGATCTTCAGCAGAGGCTCGACGAGCACCTGTTGGGGATGCTGTAGGGGATTTCCTGCTGCAGGGGGTTGGACTAGATGACCTACTAGGTCCCTTCCAACTCTATGATTCTATGATTCTAATTCATTTGGTATTAGTCATTATCCAATAATATTACAAAGATGGAGGTATGAATAAGCTGCATTTAGTTTGCTAAAAAATAAACTTCTCAGAAGGTGTTGCCCAGGTAGTAACGAATGAAGATATTTAGAATTATTTCTGCCATATAAAAATTTTAATTTAGAGCACAATCCTATGTATACTTACCTAGGAGTAAACACCACTGAATAAAACTGGACTTATTTCGGAGTGCACAGGTATAGGATTACGTTCTTTGTGGTAATCGTTGTTATACCTGATATTTTTACAGAGACAAACAACAGGGCTGATATGCAATATTACACATAGCTTTCTGAGTTTAGAATCTGGGAATAAAAAATTAATAAGGTATATTGCAAGACCATCATTTTGTCAGCTTTATCATCTGACACAGAGCAGAAGCACAAGCAAACATTCTTTTTTTGTTAGGATGCTATCAATATTTATAAAAGCTTGTTATCCTACAACTTTGAAACATTTTTGCACTGATTTTTTTAAAAAATTCAATAAAAAAATTTCAAGGGTAGGAAATATACTTTAGTGTACTGTGGAGAGAAAAGCTCAATATGTTACACAGATATTTGTGTTGACTTAAAAGACTGAAAAAGTCATGTATGAACTAATGAGAATTAAAAATACATTTATACAAATGTATTTTACGGAAGTTGAAACCAGTAAAACAAGGAAATTTAAAAGATTTAAGTTTCAGCTCAGTCAAACAAGAGATACGTTAATTTAGATAAAAAGTAAACTGTAGATAAAAAGTAAAAGTTAGATAACACATATGGATTAAAAAAATTTAAATTTTATTTTCTATACTGACCCTAGAACAATGCATTTAACATGAGAATATCACAGATCAAAACATGTTTATTCATATCTATCTGCTGTATTTACTATTTGCTATTCAAGTATCCTGGTTCCCTTTGTGACAACATACATCAAAACAACCTAACACCAACAGTGCAATCCTAAGCATGTCTACTCAGAAGTAAGTCTCACTGTGTTCAATAGTACTTTGTCCCAGGAAAGTGTGGTTAGGATTGCAGCTACTAATAGATTATTTGTTCTCTCCCACACAACGGCAGTGCTCTGCTCCATCAGTCCCATTCTACCCCTACTTCCTGTCTGCCCCTATGCTGACTTACATGCACTAAGGGTGCAATCCAAACCAACTTTTGAGCACTGGTAAAGCTGTGCCAGTACAGGGGATATGTTCCATCCTATAGCTGGGGTAGAGTCACAGAGGCCTCCTTCAAGGTAAGGCAATGTTTATTCCCTCCCCTCAAGGTTGCATTGCCCTTATGCCAGCGCTTGAAAGTTGGTGACGGTAGCAACCTAAGGCTCATAATGAGTTAAACGCCCATCTCAGTAGGCCCTCCCATACCATCTACCAAACTGCTGAGTGAATGATTTTCACAAAGAAAATAAAGCCTTCTACTTAAGGCATTTTAAAAAGTCACATTCCCTTGAAGCAAGTGTTTAACACAGGAGTTTATGTAAATACAGCCTAACAATAATTACAGCTGGGCTGTTCAACACAAGGCACCGGGGCCGCATGCGGCCCAGGATGAGGGTGGATGCAGCCCTCCTGCAAAGCTGGCCACCACCATTGGAAAAACCGGCTTTGTGGCAGCAGCCATTTTCAAATTTCACGTGCTTCTCTGCACACTGCCCCGGGCGGCCGCCACAAAGCTGGTTTGGGCTGCCTGGCTCCTCCCCCTACCTGCCTCATGGCGCTCAGAGTGCTTCAGGCCCCTGCAGACCTTGCAGCGCTCGCCCAACCGCATCCCCCAAAACCAGCCTGCTGCCCTTGAGACCTACTCAGAAGTAAGCAGTCTGAGAGGTCAATAATGCAATGATGTGATCCTCTCCAAGCTTAACGTTGGAGATATGCTGCAACCCTAACCATGTCTACTCAGAAGTAAGGCCCATTGTACCCAGTGGGTCTTACTCCCAGGAACGTGTGTTCAGGATTGCAGCATATCTCCAAGATTAAGCTTGGAGAGGATCACAGCTCATCCTATGCATCCTGCCTCCTCAGAAGTAAGCCCCACTAATGAGGCTTACTCCCAAGTTGGATTCTGAGAGCCCAATCCTACGCATGGCTACTCAGCAGAAAACCCCCTGATAACCAATGAGTCTTACTCCAAGGTTTAGCTTGTAGGAGATTGCTGCCCATCTTATGCATCATGCCTATTCAGAAGTAAGCCCCGTTAAAATCAATGAGACTCCAATGTTTAAAGAATGTAGGACAAAAATAGGACATCATACATTTTGTCTTACATTTTTTAAAAAAAGTTGTTAGTGTTTATGTGCGGCCCAAACACATTTGTCTTCTTCCAATGCGTCCCAGGGAAACTAAAAAGTTGGGCACCCCTGCTTTACAGTAATAATTGTTAATGCTGTCCAAACAATTTTAGTAATTTTAGTGAATAAAAAGTGTCTGCATCCATTCTGAGTTCATTTTGCATCTGCAGCAAACCCAAGGTGGCAAACAACATGACTAAAAATTTTAGTGACTAAAAATTACAGAGTGGTTTTAGATAAAAGACTTCTTTTGTGTCAGCTTGTAAGCTGTGCTGGTTGAATTATAGATAATAAGTACTAACAGCTGAGTTCAATTTATTGTTGGGTGTGGCTTATATAAGCAATGGTTAATTTGGATTGGTTAATGTTTTACATAAATATTTGTTCTGTGCTATTCATCTCATGGTGGGGTTTTGACCTGGCTGTGTTCTTGCTGATGGGTCTCCTGTGCATGTGTAGATGCTGATAACCATGGATTGGATATTTACTGGAAAAAGGCTTTAGCCTTATTCATCTTCCTCTTATGAAGAACTGTTGCTGCTACTGTTTGAAGATTATTGCTGTGCTACTCTGTGCTACTAGTATTGTTTATTGGATTCTTTGTTGCTTTGGACCATGGAATGTTTATCTGACAATTCTTAATGGATTATGTTTTTGCACTGGAATGAAAATATATATTTTTCTACATGAATGTCTGTTGTTTGTTGCATTAACAACCAATACTGGGATGACTAGCTTTTAAGTATATTTGACATCGGTTATGGGCCCAGTACAACGCTAATCTTGTGGCTATGTCAATCCTGTAAGTATTTGTGTTGTTATTTTTCATTCTGCTGTTGCATTCCTGAGCTTGGATTTCATCATGGATGCAAGTAGTATTTCTGTAGCAGGATCACTTGTGACCCAGCTAAATGGACAGAATTATTCTACATGGTCGCAAAGAATTTCTTTATTGTTAAAGAATCAAGGACTATGGAAAGTGGTGTTTGATCCACCTGCTATGAGTAGTTTAAGTGGTGCAGAGAGAGAACAGTTTCATAGAGATAATGAGAAAGCCCTGTCTCTTATTGGATTGACTATAAATGATTTGCAGTTAGTGCATATCCAAGGTCTGGACTCTGCCAAAGCCTGTTGGGATGCACTTAAGGCATTATATGTAAGAGACAGTGTTGGTGCACAAATCCATCTTATGCAAAAATTGTTAAGGACTCATCTCCAGCCAGAAGGAGATATATTTTTGCACTTGGAGTTCATGAAAAGAACTTTGATTCAGCTCCAAGAGAAGGGACTAACATTTAATGAGTTACAACAAGTTTATATTATCCTTTGTTCATTGGACTCAAGTTATGATCAGTTTGTTTCCAACGTGGAAGTTCTGCCTCAAGCAGAGTTAACTTTAGCTAACATCACCGGCCGTTTGTTGGATGAAGATCAGCGAAGGAGAGATAAAGCCCAGCTGCGAGTTATCAAGCCGCATTCCTCAAAACAAACTAAGATGAGAGTTGCGGAGGAGTGTGAGATGGCTACTTCCAAAGCTTATTCTGCTAGAAGATGCTACGAATGTGGAAGTTTATCTCATATGTATAAAAACTGTAACAAGAAGGGTAAAAAGTTCAAAGGGACTAATTATACAGGGAGTGCTCGTCTGGCTGTTGCAAAAGAGGGGTCGATGGACTGTACAAATGCTTATGTAGTTGATAGTGGTGCTTCAGTAAATATTTGCAAAGAAAGACAATTGTTTAAGACTTTCAATCCTTTAGAAGACCAGTGTGTAACTTTAGCCGATGGAGTCTGTGCAAAGATTACAGGCAAAGGACTTGTGTATATGCCTAATTTGAGAAGGGATATTCAAATGGTTTGTGTTCCCACTTTGCAGTATAATCTGTTATCTGTATCTGCCTTGACTCAGAATGGTTTCAATGTATATTTTGATGCTTCTGTATGCAAAATAAGAGATGCTAAAGGGTTGGTTGCGATTGCTAAATTGCAAGGTGATTTGTATCTACTTAACCCTGATAACTTGGTACAGAATGTATATACAAACAAACCTCCCCATGAAAATTGTATCCATTTGTTACATCGAAGACTTGGGCATCCAGGTTTTCATGCTTTAAAGAAAACACTTCAATTAACCAAGGGTCTTAAGCTAAAGCCATGTTCTCTTTTTCTAGATTGTGAAGTGTGTAAGACAATTAAATCTAAGGTTGCACCTGTTAAAATCCCTGGTGAATATCATAGTAATGAGATAATGGATCTTATTTTTATGGATCTTACAGGACCTTATACAACTAGTTTGGGTAGAGCAAGATTTGCTTTATCCATTGAAGATCATTTTTCAAGATATGGTTTTTGTTATTTGCTTAAGAGAAAATCTGATACTTATCAAGCTGTGGTTAAATGGTTAAGGTATGCTCAAAGGAAAACAGGAAAGCTACCTAAGTGTGTGATTTCTGACCGTGGTGGTGAATTTGTTAATAGCAGAATGGCTGCATTGTTTGAAGAAAAAGGGATAGAGCATAGATTGACTGCTCCTTATCGTCCTCAGCACAATGCGCATTGTGAAAGGCGTGGTCAGACTTTGCAAAATATGGCCTTTTGTATGTTAAGGGACAGTGGTCTACCAAGCTCTTATTGGGCCGAGGCGTTTATGTGTGCCACCCATAATTTAAATCTGGTTTGGTCATCTGCCACACGGCAAATACCATCCAAACTTTGGCACAATAGAATTCCATCTCTGGAACATCTTCATATTTTTGGTGTACCTGCTTTTGTGCATGTTCCTCATCAACAGAGGAGGAAAGGGCAGCCTAAAGCCAGAAAGATGATTTTTTTGGGTTATGAGTCTAATCATAAGGCTTTCAGGTTTGCTGTTCCTAATAGTAGAGAGATTGTTATTTCTGCCTCTGCTACATTTTTAGAAAAATCTTCTGGGTGGGAAAGGTTAGGTTCTTCTATTATCTCAGTTCCTATTGAGGATAACTCTAATAACCAGCCACCTACTCCTGAAAGGAGGAGATCCCTTTCTAATGATGAGGGAGCTAATAGTGGAGAAATTAAAATAGAGCCAGAGGAGGTAGAAGAAAATGTATCTATTCCTGTTACTTCTCTTAGCCCCCAACCCATGTTGCCCACACAACCACCAGCTATAGAGAACAAGCTTGTAGAATTGCCACGTCGTTCTGAAAGAGAGAGAAGGGAGCCTGATAGGTTTGTGCCAGGTGTTGCATGCCAAGTGTTATTAGAGCCATCATCTTATGATGCAATTGCTACCTTGCCACAGCAGGAGCAAAGAGCTTGGCAAGAAGCTGTAAATTCTGAGCTGAAGTCATTGGCTGATTTACATGTATATGAGGAAGCTTATTTGCCACCGGGACAAAAGGCAATAGGTTGTCGTTGGGTGTTTAAGTCAAAGCGTGATGTAAATGGGCAAGTTAAGTACCGAGCAAGACTTGTTGCTCAAGGTTTTGGTCAAAGTGCATCAGGGTATGATGAGACATTTTCTCCAACCTTGAAAAGCTGTTCTTTGTTAAGTGCTTTAACAATTGCTGCCAAAGAACAATGTATAGTAAGGCAAGTAGACATAAAAACTGCTTACTTACATGCTCCATTAAGACATACAGTGTATATGAAAAAACCACCTGGAGTTGCTACCTCTAATAAAGGTTTCTGGTTATTGAAGAAAAGCCTTTATGGATTGAAACAGTCTGGATTTGAATGGAATCAGTGTCTAGTTAATGTGTTGAAAGAAATGAATTTTAAACAAGGAATTGCAGATCTTTGTGTTTTTGTGAGAGGGCAAGATATACAAAAGTGTATCATTTTGTGCTTTGTAGATGATTTGGCAATTATAAGTCCTTCTGAAGACACTATTGATAGCGTAATTGCTGATTTGAGGAAGAAGTTTAGTTTGCGTGATTTGGGAAATATTAATAATTATGTTGGTTTAGAAATCACTAAGGTGTCTGGGGGTTTTAAACTTTCCCAAAGGTCCAAGATTGTTGACTTGTTGAAGAAGTTCAGTATGGAGCAATGCAATGGAGTAAAGACACCTTTGACTCCAGAGTTTGAGAAAGATGACTCCAATAGTCCACCTTTTGATATTGATATTTATAGGTCACTTGTTGGAAGTTTAATGTACATTGGCAATTGGAGCAGACCAGATATAGCTGTTTCTTGTAATTTACTAGCTCGTATGTTTTCAAAACCCACACAGAAACATTGGATAGCTGCCAAAAGGGTACTGAGGTATTTAAAGCAAACTATGGACTTAGCTCTCTACATTACACCTACAGACAATCTAGAGCTGTCTGCTTATGTGGATGCTAGTTTTGCCTCAGATAAAACCACTTGTAATTCAACCTCAGGTTTTACAATATTTTTGGCAGGCTCATTGGTGGGATGGAAATCTATTAAGCAGAAACATATTGCGTTATCATCATGTGAAGCTGAATTTTCTGCAATCAGTGAGTTATGTGTAGAACTTGTTTGGTTTGAACAATTGTTAAAAGATCTTGGTGTTATTTTGAACAAACCAATTGTAGTCTGTGAAGACAATCAAGCCGCTATTCAGTTAGCATCTTCAAATAGTGTCAAAGGGAGATCTAAACATACTGGGGTTAGATATCAAAACGTTAAGCAATGTATTGCTGAAGGGCTAATACAGTTGCAATATTGTGACACTAATTTGAATATTGCAGATGCTTTGACAAAAGTATTGGGAACAACGAAACATTTAGAAAAATGTAATATGTTAGGCTTGAAGGTTTAAATTTGTGCCATTGTATTAATTGAAATTAATGTGTGTACTATTATCTAAATTCAAGGAGGAGATTGTCAGCTTGTAAGCTGTGCTGGTTGAATTATAGATAATAAGTACTAACAGCTGAGTTCAATTTATTGTTGGGTGTGGCTTATATAAGCAATGGTTAATTTGGATTGGTTAATGTTTTACATAAATATTTGTTCTGTGCTATTCATCTCATGGTGGGGTTTTGACCTGGCTGTGTTCTTGCTGATGGGTCTCCTGTGCATGTGTAGATGCTGATAACCATGGATTGGATATTTACTGGAAAAAGGCTTTAGCCTTATTCATCTTCCTCTTATGAAGAACTGTTGCTGCTACTGTTTGAAGATTATTGCTGTGCTACTCTGTGCTACTAGTATTGTTTATTGGATTCTTTGTTGCTTTGGACCATGGAATGTTTATCTGACAATTCTTAATGGATTATGTTTTTGCACTGGAATGAAAATATATATTTTTCTACATGAATGTCTGTTGTTTGTTGCATTAACAACCAATACTGGGATGACTAGCTTTTAAGTATATTTGACATCTTGTATTTAATCTGTCACAACATTCAGTGCAAAATAATTCAAAGAGGATAAACTCTAATGGGAAAACCCAATTTCCTATAACTAACAATTTTAAAAACTAAACTTCTCATGTGGTCTATGATTGCAATCCACTTTTCTAGTTCAAGTAACCATGAATAATGCTGTGGTTTGCAGAAGTGATTTGGGCTTATAAATACTAACAAGACATGAGAAGCTCGGCTTCAGTGGTATGGCTCCCTTCTGTGCATCAATGACAACAAACTGGAGTAGAAAAGCCTACAGTTGGAAGTGAATGCAAATGACCGAACCGTTAACTGAAACAGAGCTGGCTTGAGACACTGCACAGTGACATGAAAATCACCCACCTACATCCAGACCAAGCCCACAGCCTAGAGAAATGGTGACTGTGATCCAGAATAGCAGACTCTGCCACCATATAGGGTGAACATTGAAGAATAATACCTATCATTCTCCATTCTCTAAGAGAAGCCCTATTCAATAATAATAAAACTAAACTAACAATGTTTAAAAGACCAATGAGCCAAAGAACTAAATGTCTATTTTTGAGATTCTGACTTTGAGGAAGCAATTTTAGGTTGCAATCCTGAAGTGCACTTAGGCCAGCCTACTGGCAATAGGACCAGCCTAATGCCAGATAGGTCTGCCTAGCTACACCAGAAAAGGCTTGGGCCGGTCTAACTCCACTTAGGCCTGCACAAGATAAATGATTCTGAGCTGGCCTACCAGTGCTAGCCTCGGCAGCACAGCAGGAGTGTGCCAGGGACATGTTGAGCATTGCCTAGAACAGAGCAGTTAGACCGTATCCAGATCCTGTTACCAGGGCAGAAACACCCCCTACCAGCTTATGTGACCTCTGATTTAGGCCACCTCAGAAGCAGGAATAAATCTGAGTAAACCCATTGAGGCCCACGATAAGCCAGAATAAAAACGGAAGCAAAAAGAAAAAGTTGTAAGTCTTGGACCAGTCTAAGCACCACTCCTGACTCTCAACCTCAGGATACAGCACAACTAGAAACAGTCCACAGGATAAGGCACAACTCCCACAGGTACTGCAGTATCATGCTGCAGCTGCGAATGGATGCCAGAGACTCTTGGGCTTCCTTATATGGCAGGCACCACAGCTGTTTCTTGTTCAGTGTGATCTGAGGAAGGTCTCCTCGGGAGCAAGCCCTTCGCAGGTGCCACTTACTTGGACTTCAGCAGCATTTAGGCCAGCTTAGAGGCCACCTAGCCCTGTGAATTAGCCCTAAGTGTAAACATAAGATATGGCCTTCTTAGCTGTGCCATTCTCTCTGGCCCATTGTCAGGATTGCACCCTTGGTCATTTAAAGATAATTGCAGATATTTGTTCCCCAAGGCAGCGGTTCTCAAAATGGGGCATTACAACTCCCCAGCCACAAAGCCATGATCTCTAGAAGGTGGTCCACCCCTTTTGAATAGTCAAAAGAATAAAAATAGAACATTGTTAAAGTTTATCCCTTAAAGGGCGGGAAGGGGGAAGGCAGCAAAACAATCTCCAGGATCACACAGCTTTGGAAAGGCACAGGGGCTTTCTTGGAGTTACTCAAGCTTGGAGCAGCCTCCCAGTAGTGTGGGAAGTGTGACACAGTGCAGTCCTAACCTGGTTAAGCCAGCACAAGTCCTGGTACAAGTCCCATGCTGGCCTGTGGGTTTCACAAAAGTACTGTATGGCAGTTTATGCAACTCCTGAGACTCAAGGCCAGTGTACAGATATATACTAGCCTCCCCATGCCACCATGGTAACAGGGTGACGGGTGAGATATGCTGGCCTAAATTGGTTAGGATCCATCCTCAGAAGCACAATTTATTATGGCTACCTGTAAGTAGGCATCCCCTTTATCTGCAGGGGTCCCATTCCACAGTCTCCCTGCAGATAAAGAAACTTTTATTCTCCTCATATGTTAATAGGAGCCCCATGCCCACTACCTTTGTTTTCATTTGTAAGTGCTGGACAATAAGTGTTTCTTGCTTAACAAGGAACACTTTGGCTTAAGCAGCCAACCAGCCTGCTTGCTAGAGCAGCAACTGCTAAAACCTGGCCCATGGGCCAGATCCAACATCCTGAAAAGAAGTCAGTGGGCACAGAGTTCTGCTCCACATTTTCAGTCTCTGTTTTTTTCTGCCTGAGATCTTATGCTGGTCTTGTGCCTGCTGTTTTTTGTTGCCTCAGATGCCTCTAACACCCCAGTTTCCAGCCAGGGGTATTGGCAGATACCAGGCTGGGGGGAAGATGATATAGGCAGAACAGACGCTGAGGTTCATAATGAACAGCACCATGCTGAGACAGCTTTTCTGAATGCAGCAGTATGGAGAACACTGTGCTAGAGGGAAACTTGTTGAACTTTAACTGAAAGCAGAAATTACAGGAAGACTGCAGTGACTTCCTATTAATTTCCTGTTTCCTGCTAATGTTCCATTTAATCTCCTCAATCATTCAGGCTGTCTGCCTCTATGTCCTGTATAAGTTTGAACAATTAGCATTCAGTAAAAAGAAGAAACATTTGGTGCTAAGAGTAAGAAACTCAACCCAGGGTGCAATCCTAAACAGTTTAGGCCGCCCTAACTCCCTTGCCATATCTTCCTGTGGTATGTGGGGAGGTCAGCGTAGGAATGTACACTGGCCCAACCCCACCCCATCCAGTAGTAAGGCAGAAGTGCCTTATAGCACTTTCGTGACACACCTCCGGTCAGCATGGGACTTACGCCATGGAGAAAGAATTCCCCCCATATCGTTTCTATATCTAAAGGGTGTAGAGTCTGGAACAGATCCCCTGTGGATAGGGGGAATGCCTGTACCATATGAAAACGACAGAACTTTAAAATATCTTACCATTTTACACAATCACTTTATGAACTATTGTTGAAAAGCAGTATATAAATACTTAAAGGTTTTACCAAAGAACAATTATTAAGTGTATATTCAGTTACTATAAATGGCTACCTGTTATTAAAAACTACCTAAGCTATAATAGAAGATATGATAAAATATTGTTTATTTTCATCATCATCTTCATCTATATATATAAAAGTGAAAAGTCACTGACTGACTCACTGACTCATCAATGCCCTGCCAAAACTACTGGGCCTAGAAGCGTGAAATTTGGGATGGGTGTTCCTTTCATGACGGAGGGGTGCACTAAGAACCAGTTTTTGGAAATTCCAATCGGAAAGGGGTGAAAAGGGGCGCAACGTGTTTTCCTCCCTATACTTTGCATTGTAGAATCGGTGACTGAGGGATGCTTTGCCCCAACCCCCAGACCTAGAAGCATGAAATTCAGGGAGGGAGTTCCTTATGTCATATGAATACCCACCAAGAACCCATGTGGAGAAATTTAACCCTTAAGGGGCCAAAAAGGGGTGCAAATGTGTTTTTGTCCTATACTTAACATGGAAGACTGACCAACATCCAGCCAATTTGGTACTCGGTGCCTGGTGCACTGGGGGAGATATTGTTCGGAGGAAGAGGTTGCACTGGGGAGGATGATGCGCATGGGGAGGATTGCACATGGGAAGATGTGCTTGGGGGGGTTGATGCACATGGGGGGATGTTGCGCATGGGGGTTTGATGCGCATGGAGGATGTTGCACATGGGGGTTATTGCGCATAGGCGATGTTGCGCACGGGCAATGTTGCGCATGAGAGTTGATGCGCATGGGGGTTTTATGTGCATGGGAGTTGATGCGCATGGGGAAGTTGCGCATGGTGGAAGTTGTGCGTGGGGGATGTTGCACATGATGGGATGTTGCGCATGGGGGGTTTGATGCGCATGGAGGCATATTGCGCATGGGGGTTATTTTGCATGGGGAATTTGTGCATGGGGGTGATGAGCATGTGGGGGTTGATGCGCATAGGGGGGATGGTGTACGGGGGAATTTTACTCCCACAATGCAGGTACGCTTTTTGCTAGTTGATACTAAAAGGTCACCTCTTAATTGCGCCACTGTCCATTTTAAACTCTAATTTAGTGTAAATTGGTTCATTTTACCTCCTACACCACTTGACTGACAAATTTATTGTGAACAAGATAACTTCTAAAATCCGAGTTTAACTAAGGTAATAAAATACTATTAAAGAACCTAGAATAAATAAACCTAGAAATTCAAAATTCTGTCCATGGGTTTGTTCTCTGTCATAAGAATATTCTCTGTTAGAATGTTCTCAATCAGAATAACTGGCCCATCATTCAGGGAACTTTCTGAAGAATCACTTAATATAATTAGTCACTCTTGTGTTCACACAATCAGGGTGGTTTATGGGAGCTGTTTCAGTCTTATGCTTATCCACGTCTTTTATTCCAGACAAATTCATGAAAACTTTCTTTTCCCAGTCACAAACAAGAAACAAATAAAGCAATTCCATGCTTTAAACAAATTTTAGAAAGGCAGTAACAGTCCCATGCTTTTTCAAAATGCACTATTCTCAGTACGTTTCTAAAATTTTTATAAAATTGCATTCAAAGTACATCATATAAAAAGCTATGTCGTTCTGATTTGTAGTATTAATAAAATACTCAGAGAAATCTTGCTCCTGGTTTTTTGAAGAGAATGTGAAGTTTATCACCAATTGATATTCCAGTATAACAGATGCATTAAGAGTTCCTCTGAACTGAAATGTGGAATATGAGGTATTGTAAATAAATACCGGTAAGTATTGACCTTTTGTTAACATGACCTTAGTCTATATATATAAAAGAGAAAAGTCACTGACTGACTCACTCACTGACTCATCAGTGCCCTGCCAAAACCACTGGGCCTAGAAGGGTGAAATTTGGGGTGGGTGTTCCTTCCGTGGTGGAGGGGTGCACTAAGAACCGGTTTTCGGAAATTCCAACCGGAAGGGGGTGAAAAGGGGCGCAACGTGTTTTCCTCCCTATACTTTGCATTGAAATTGCTGACTCATCAACATTCTGCCCCCAACTGCTGGGCCTGAAGCATGGAATTCTGGGAGGGATCCTTCTGTCACCTGAACACCCACCAAGAACCCCTGTGGAGAAATGTAACCCTTCAGGGGCTGAAAAGGGGGCAACATGTTTCTGTCCTATACTTAACATGGGAGACTGACCAACATCCAGCCAATTTGGTGCTCTCTGCCTGGTGCAGTGGGAATGTTGTTCGGAAGAAGAGGTTGTACTGGCGAGGATGCTGCACATGGGGGGAAGTTGCGCATGGTGGGATGATGAGCATGGGGGAAGTTGCGCATGGGGGAAAGTTGCGCATGGGGTGTTGATGCGCCATGGGGGGATGTCGTATGGGGAAATGTTACTCCTGCAACGCAGGTACGCTTTTTGCTAGCCTGACCTAAAAGACCAGACCACATCAGTCAGCTACACAGAAATCTGAATATGGAGTTGTGGAATACAGAGAAAAAATCACAAATGTTACAAAGTTAACCCAGGTAAAGATTGTTCTTTATGTTTTCTTCTGATGTATGGATCAAAACACAGTTGCTATTGCATGATCAATGAGGCCGTGTAATTTTAATGCATACACTGTGTGATATTGTGGGATCTATATCTGTAACCAGTAGTCTTTTTCAGGAGATACCCACCCATATGGAGTACCAGCATCTCTGTGAGTGATCCTCTGGTGGTGCAAGTGGTTAAGATACTGTGCCTCGGCTTGGCTCTAGGAGGATTTCCTGCTACAGGGTTGGACTAGATGATGATCCACTGGGTCCCTTCCAACTTATGATTCTATGAGTACCAGCAGGCCTCCGTCAGTCTTGAGAGACTATGGTTTCGTGCTCGGTGCTACATACGCTGCATGCGAAGCACGAAAGCCTGGGTTAGATTGTTATGGAGGATAGGCTGTTACCCAAGCAGCAAATCCCTCCTCTCCACACCACTGAATTAGTCCAATGGAAAGGCAGAGCCAATACGATTGGATCCAGCTGGCGTGCAGAGCTGGGCTAAGGAGTACCAGCACCTATTTTCCAGAAAAATAGCACTGTTTATATCTTAGTGAAGATATGCCAGCAAAACATCATGCACCCAGGCACAACCAAAGTTCCACCAGCACTGAAGTCCCTCAGCTGATGACCACATCATGGACTCTGGCACTATAATAAGACATTGATGGGACTCTTTTGCAACCCTGCTATCGGAGATCCTAGCTGCTTGTTACTTTCTAAATAAATTACAATACAGTTATAACAAAGATCCTTAACATGAACAAAGCAACAAGGCTATGACTGGTTAGCTTTTGCTTTATATTTAAAACAAACATGAACAGGAGCCTTGTTTAAACTGAAATAGAGTGGTTCACAAGAATATTTCCCTCCCCCACTTCAAACTCCTGCGACACACACTGACTGCTATACTCCAAGGAAGTTGGAGACTTTCAATAGTGCTGACCTCTAGACTGAAACAACCCTTGTTTCCTGGCCTGTAGAGTTTAAAGTCTCCATCAGCTCTGCAGTATGGTTCAGTGGTGCTTCGTTGATGGTGAGTCTCTCGCTCGTCTCCATGGTCCTGGCTGCGCTGCCATTCCATCTGATCCCTCAGTTTGGACTGTTAGGTGCATGGGTGGGGTTTATAATAGAACAAAAGAAACAAAGGACAGGAGGGAATAAAAAAATAAAATGGGTAAGGTAGACAGCTGAAAAACTACAAGACAAAGAAAAGCGTGAACAGAAAAACCAACTTAAATGCCGTGGCATAAGAAAGTGAAGAGAACAGAACTAAAATGAGAATGAGCAAAACAATGGGCTGAAACATCTGAAAAGCAAAAAAGAGAAAGAGAGGGAAAAGAATGCAAACTCTGGTTATGAGGCGCATGCAATGAGGATGCATGAGTCAAACCAACAGCAAGCATACACGTTATGGAGGATATGGGGGATACAAGGCTCTTCCATCCTTACTTGTGCTGTGCAGAAAAGTCATGTCCAGTGTGGCAGCTGTGGCAGTTTAGACATGAGCCCAAGGTAAATGCATTACAAAAGGCAGTCCTTCGATGGCTACAGTGCTTTTTGCTCACCCTTTGATTATGTAAGAGAGCTGTAAGCAGGCTTATCAAGAATATAACTTATTTTATTTTGGACTATCCATTTCTGGCAAGATCTTTGAGAATACACTTCATTTTACAAGCTAACATAAGATGGGGGTAAAACGATACACAGTCTTTAGCAGAACTTCTAATGGAGCTTGAAATAGAGAATGTATTTTGGCTTTGCCTGTTGGATAGCATTTTACATTGAAATCAGAACAAGACAGCCATGAGTAAAATACAGCATCTGTTGTTACAATCTAATAAAAAGAAATAAGCTCAGATGCCTTTTGGTTCTGTTTAATTAGCCTTTTTGCCACGAGGAACAGCTTCTGAATAAAAGTAGCAGAAAGTTAAAAAGAAAACCTTCTAAAAAATTTAAAATTTACTTTAAAATCATATCAAAACAGCCATGGGTAAAATTAGTACCAGTGCAGCAGGAAAAAAGTAGGTGAGAAGCACAAAGTTCCACAAGATGGTCACTTACCTGGAGATCTGTGATTAGCTCTTTTCCCTGGTTACCAATGGGTGAGTCTCGTGATATGGATGTCATTGTAGACAGAAAACTGGAAGACTCTGTGAGGTGGGGAAGAGGGGAAAGATCTTCCATTTGCTCTTTGAGGCCCTCCCCAATGTTGTCAACCTTCTCTAGAAATGTTTGCAGTTCTTTCTGAAAATTTTTCATCCTTGAATTGATGGTGTCCAAAAGTTCTGGTTCACTTTTGCTCCCTTTATTTTCTTCATCTTTTTCAAAAACTTGCTCAGAGGAAGCACTGCTAGTTATGTGCACTTTTGCTTCATAAATTAAACTGTCTGTATCAGTGATGAGACGGTCCACAGCTTTTTCAAGCCGTTCAGCCTCACGTTTAATGTTGATCAAAAACTCTGCATCCTCTTTGGCCCTTGTTAGTCCACTGGAGCATGGATCACTAGTTTCTGAGGGCTTCCCACTCCCAAAACCTGAGGTCTTTTCAAATATGTCTTCGGAGTCACTCTCACCTCCAATAGGTCCCTCTCTCTTTGGTTGAGGTAGGCAGCCCTCTTCATTCTCATTCTCTTTCTTCCCTGCATCACTTTCCATATCACTGTCCCTAGGGCTTGAAGTCCGAAGTCCTAGGTGTGAGGCAAGATCATAACGCTGCACATTGGACATTAATACACGATTTTCATACTGGAGTTTCATGACTTTCCCACTCAGTTCATTGATTTGCATCCGGGCTGATTTCAGCTCTTCTTGTAAGGATCCACTGCACTTGGAAGCATTTTCATTAAGCCAGCCAGACTCTTGTCCTGGCTCAAACTTGAATTTATTTAGTTCGTTTGTTAATTGCTTATTATGATCTTCAATTTCAGAAATTGATCTCCGCAGCAGTTCTGCCTCTTCTTCTACAAACTGCAAATGATGGCGTAGCTCTGCAGCTGACTCCACAGAGTCACCATATGGTGAGGTAGGAATGCTTGAAATATGGTCCTGGCTAAGACATGCTCTCTCATACTGGCATCTCATATCCTCCATCTCAGCCTTAATGCCTCGGTTTTCCACTTCCAATTCCACTAACTTTCTGCCTAATATATTAGCTTCCTCTTCCACCAATTTCAGGCGAAGCTTTAGTTCAGCCTCTCTTGTGCTGGGTGGTCCTCCAGCCTCCCCAATGGGGAGGGGGCTTTCAATATCTCCGTAGATGGTCTTATACTTTTGGAGCTCTTGCTCCAGTTCATCTTTCTCCCTGCCTAGTTTAGCCATCTTCTTACGCATCAGTGCTGCTTCTTCTTTGGCAAACTGAAGCTGGCATTTCAAGTCAGCACTGTCTTCCTGCCAATAGAGAATCCAAAACAAAGACAAAAGAAATTATTTTACGAGAAAAAACTAATGCGCTGAAGAATATAAAAATTATATACCCTTATATAGAATTCAGAAAATACCTGGCTGGTTGGATACTGGTAAACTATGAGGTTGTTCTCTAAAGTAGGAAAATGTGCAAAAACTCAACAAACGGATCCTTACAAGATTGTATATTTTATTAATACAATGCATGAAAGTGTTAATTTCATATGGAACCAAATTAAATTATATTGTTACTCATAAGTCAAGCTGATATCTGGAATGATATGAGAAGCAAAAATCAAGTAGCAAATTTCTACAGCATCCTGAGATGAAATGCTTCAAAAGATTTTCTCTCAATAGCATGAACAGTCTAATGGGAATTAAACAGAAAGCAAAATCAACATTATGTAAATTTTAAACTGACAAACACCTCCCTCATAAATTTAAAGATGCAGTCCTAACCTAGGCTGTCCCAACTCATTGGTCTTTCCATTCCTGTGGTGATGGACAATGGCTGTGCACTGGCCTAATCCTCCCCTAGAAGTGGCGCAGAAGTGTCTTGTGAAACTGCCTGGCCAGCACAGGTCTTATGCTAGGGCTTAGGTCAGCCTAACTGGAGATTAGGTTTGCAGCCTACCTTGTCATTCATTTGTGTCCGAGTGTCCATCGAGAGCTTACACTGGCCCAATATTTTCAACATAGACTACCCTATATCCTTGAGTGGATGGGTGAACTGGACATTAACATTTGATTTATCACGTATATGTATACGCTAAATAAATAAATAAGCTCTCATTGTATGAAAGTCCTTCAGTGAGGAGAGGTAGAAAAATGGAAATCCACAGTACGATTTTGGGAATGTGGCTGAAAGGGCCTATGAAAAATGAACAAGATGCACTTTGGAGGCTTCTATATGTAAAAAACTTTTTGTGAAATGTTTAACCATATATATAAAATTGAAAAGTCACTGACTGACTCACTGACATACTGATTTATCAACATCCAGCCAAAACAGCCGGACTTAGAAGTGTAAAATTTGGGGAGGGTGTTCTTTCCATGATGGAGGCACCCACTAACAACCAGTTTTCATAAATTCTAACTGGAAAGGGGTGAAAGCGTTTTCCTTCCTATACATTGAAGAATCCCTGACTGATCAATGCGCTGCCCCAACCCATGGACCAAGAAGTGTGAAATTTGGGGAGGGTGTTCCTTCTGTGACATCAACACCCGCTAAGAACAGATGTTAAGAAATTTAACCTATAAGGGGATGAAAAGGGGTGTAATGTATTTTTGTCCTATACTTAACATGGAAGACTCTGATCAACATCCAGCAAATTTGGTGCTCGGTGCCTGATTCGCTGGGAGGGATGGTGCACATGGGGGGGGGGCATTTGATACACATGGGGGTGTTGTGCATGGGGATTTGATGTGCATGGTGGGTTTGATATGCAATGGGGGGTGATGTGCAATGGGGGATAAAATAAGGGAGGTATTTTACTCCCGCAGTGCAGGTATATTTCACTAGTTCATTATAAGTAGATTTATTGCTGACAAGATTTTTAAAAAGAAAGGTATTCTCACAGAATCAGAGGGAACTGAACATGAAAGGACACTAACAAGCAAATATATATACAGTATTTACACTACATAGATAAATATACATGGGGAAATCACAATACAAGTAGTAGAGAAGTATAGAGCAATACACTGGAATCCCATCAGAGAAAAGAATACACAAATACATATTGCCAAAAGCAGTACTACAACAGTCCAACAGATGTCAAAACTAAAGTTCCAGAATAATGAAATACAGGGTGATTCAAAATGAATGGGACAAAAAGAAAACATACCTGTGATTGCTGTAATGGGTTTATTTTTGAAATACAAATTTAACGTGAAACTATAACTATACAAGTTTCTAAAGATGTTTGATGTGCGTCCCTCCCGTGACACGGTAAATGTTTATGCAGTAATCCAATTTCTGCCACACTTTTGCTAGCATATCCGGTGTTATTGAGTCCAACACATCACTTATCCACTGCTTTAATTGCTGTAAGTCCTGAGGAAGTGAGGGCATGAACACTTTGTCCTTCACCTACCCCCAAAGGGTATTTTCAATAATAGCAGACTTTTCATTGTTGCCAGATAAAACTGGTACTGTATAGTTGTACTTTCAATCTATATTTTTATTTTCAAATTAAATCCATTACAGCAATTTAAGGTTGCTTGCCTTTTTGTCCCATTTATTTTGAATCACCCTGTATTTCCAAAATTGATTCTATTGTTTTAATATACAAAAAAGCTTTGATTCCAGTTCTATGAAACAGGATCCGGAGGATTTGGAATGGGATCCTTCTACTATTAGCCAATCATAGTGTTAATCTCATTGCTATGAATGTGTGTCAGAGTGAGACTGGCAGTATAATTGGCTAATGTTGAAAAGCTCCTTCCATTCCTTGTATCACAGGAGCAATGGAGCTCTTCATATATTAAAACAATATAAATATTAATATCCAATATATATGACATCCCTATTAAACACAGAAGACAGCAGCTCTGAAAGCAGGAGTGGGGTATTAAATGCTAAGCAGCAGGAATATGAGATGTGAATAACATAAAGGCTCAAGTAAAAGTTCCATGTATTGGTTATATTAAGGATGAAAATATAACTATTTATTACTAGCTAATTTTGATAATGTGCAACATATCCTAAAATGACAATTAGCTGCCTTCATCTTTACAAAATAATCAGTCTGGTATGTTCTGAATCACTCAGTGACTGGAATCCAGTTTGTATTACACTTTATCATCTTTACCATTATGACTTTTTATCTGTATTGGCCCTGACTGGGACTCTTTAGAGCTCGTCTATTAATATCCAACAATCAGGGGGAAAAGATCAACTCTCAAGCCTCCCCATGATTTAATGATTGCATCAAATGCAGAGAGCACCTACACATTTACACGCCGTAAACACTTATAGCCCAACCCCACCATTAATTCCAAGCATGGTGATGCAGCCATGCCAATGTAGCATCTGCTGTAAGCTGCAGAACATTCCTGGCATGTTCTTCCTTGGGGTAAGGGAACATTTGTTCCCTGGCTACCAATGTAAACTCCAGTTGACATTTGTCAGTCCTGCACCAGCCATATCGCTGGAACAAATCTGCACTGACTTGTGAAGGTGGATCAAGCCCAAGAAAGAGATTAGGATTTGGTGGGTCTGCTGCTATCTCACTTCCTGGGCCAGAATCACCTTCATCCCACCCCATCTCCTTCCCACTCTGCCTTGCCCACCTGTTTTATCCCTTTCCTGCCTCCCTCTCAAACACTGCATAGCCTTATCTGCACTGGAGAACATCCTCAGTCCATCTTCACTCAGATTTGGCCCCTTGCTGCTTGCAGCAGCAGCCAGACAATGCACTCTGATGTTGTCACATTTGTGACAATCACAAAATGTGTTATGCTAGCAGAACAGACATTTCACTGGCATAATGTGCCCATAGGTTCTGTTCATGCGATGCATACTCTGACTTGCAGATATATTTTTTAAACAAACACTAAATAGCTTTATATTAGAATGATGAAAAACAAAAAAGAGAAAAATGATCAAATTAGGGTTGCAGTGCGGAAGCTGTGATGAAACAGAAAGCCTGATCACACATTCCAAACCATACCTATATTTGATAAGCGGTAAGAAACAAAGAGAAAGAGATAAGAACCAAATCTTTCGCTATCAGCTCTTCAATGATCTTGGCCAGGCAGAATGTGGCTATGCACTTATTGGGCTGCAAGCCAAATGAGATGGCAGCATGGCTGATGCCCATGAAATTGGGCTGGTACCAACATTCCTACCTTGCGTTGAAGAAACATTTTTCTTTGTGTCCTGACTGCTGCCTGGCATTTTCCCAGAAGCTCCATTCTGCAGCTCTGCTGAACAGAAACTTTTTCTTTCAATAAAACTAAGTGCAGAAAGGATGCCGCTAAAGCTCTCTTCGTTTTCATGTTTTGAAAAGCCACAGGTTGTTACCAGCATTTTAATGCAAGATCCATGTATGCTAATTAATAAATATAACTGAAAACCACAGAGAACGCACATCTATCCAGCCTAAGTTGTAACAACATGATTTTTTCCTGTGATTTACTCAAGAAATACAAACACACACCACATTCCTCCAGCTGGTCAGATATCTCAGTGTCCATGTAGGCTCAAGAATTATGGCTAAATGCCAGTCTTTCCAAGAGGAAACAAAACTTGGCAACTCATCACTGCTTATACTCAGGGCTTTGGATATAATGCAGAGCTGCATAATATAATCAAGGATTTGGAACTGTAAGCAGCATCTTTAAAATCTTGGCTTTTATCTTTTTTTATTCCATAAAAGCCATTAGATAGATCAGGCGCTATAAAGATCAGATTGAAAGAGTGTAGGTGAGTGAGGTAGGGCAACTACAGTTGTCAGTGAGGTTTCTATATAGCTTCCAGTGATTGCGCTGAGGTACATAAATGTCATGTAAAGTTCCTTGTGCCTATCTGTAAATAGCTAAAGTAGAAGGTTATATAAAAATACGTAAATTCAAATATGTAGAGATAAATCAAATATTATACAGGATTTTTAAGGCCTGTTTTTTTTTTGTTAAGTTGTGTCCACTGTGTACCACAAGGCATATATTCAGTTTATCTAAATTTATTTACAAACCCAAAGCTTTAAAACTGGATGCTCATGAGTACTACAGATGTTGCACATCCTGTCCTCTAGCAACATACCATTTATTTAGCATTTTTTAGCAGGGGATGGGTCCATACCATGTTGTAGTGGAAGTTCATTGAAGAAAACTCTCCTGTCCCTTCCTCCTCACAGAAGGACACTGTGCCTCCCAAAATGGAGCAATGGAGGGGGAATTGCTAAAAACAGACTAAAGCACTTTTACTTATGAAAAACATCTTCACTTCATTTTTGGCAATTCTTCCTTTTCCTATATCCTGAAATTCACCCCAGTTCTGAAATTCTGGGAATGGGGGGAGGGTCAAAGAAGGCTGCTATAAGGAGAAAGAGTTGGAAAAAATTCTTTGCAGAAACTTCCTTCTCCTCACACAAGATCTGGATCTGGATAGATTCTTAGATGCAGCACAAAATAAAGTAATGTTTAAAGGATTTACAATTTATGCCTGATTTTTGGACCATGCTGCTTGGAACTGGCCTGTTCTGTTGCTTTTGAACAAGATGCACAGAGTTATTTTAATGCTTTACAGCGCAATCCTAACCAATTTAGGCCAGCCTAACTCACCTGTCTCCCTGTTCCTGTGGTGGTGTTGGGAGGCCAGCACATGTCAGTGCACAGAAGTACATTAAGGCTAGTTTTGGTACTTTGGTACACCAAGGCCAGTATGGTACTTGTGCCATATCTTATGTCAGCCTAACTGGAGCTTAGGATTGCAGCCTTAGTACAATGCAAAAGTATTGCAATGCAAAAGTATCAAGTCTGTAATAAGAAAAGTAATAGGAATGGTTCACCACTGCATATAGTTCACCAGTCTGTTTTCAGTGGGAGTTTGAGACAATGCAGCAGTCAAAGCCAAGCTCCAGAGCATTCAACAGCAGAGGAAAAAAAAATTAAAATTCTTTTCACAAAATATAAAATTCCAAAAATGGATGATTTTTTAAAACCTTAGTAGTCACCTTTGAAAAGCATGGATGCTTTTCAATACCATGTTGATACCTGATAGCAAATTGGGGAGAAGGGAGTACAAGGTGTGTTTTGTATATTTGTATGCAGATCTAGCTCTGATCATTCTCCTGTACATCAAGCCAAAAGGCCAATTAGAACAGTCTAAATGGACTAAGAAATCTATGAAGGAAGAGAGTTAACAGCAGAACAGCAATTTCTACAACATTTGAGCAGGCCTTATCTCATGCTATTATAATCTAATTAGCCTACAAAGTGCCCCAGCTCTGCTTATCTTCTTGACATTACAACATAGTACAGCTTATGGACTACAGTATATAAAAACATGTCCAGTCTGAAAGACAGGACAATTAGAATGAGAAATTGTTTAATACCGAGAAACAGTATTTCCAGCAAAAACAGCTTTTCAGCAAAGATGCATGGACTCCAAACTGACTGGCAATCCAGGACATGTGCCCAATCTATTTTAAAGTTCATAGCAAAAAGGCTGAGGAATGGGGAACTGCAACTACAGTCAGCTCAGAAAAGGTGAGAAATCCAAACTGTCAGTTTTCTTGGGGAGAATCACACTTCAGAAATTCAATAAAATCTGTATCCAAGTAGGCCAAATAAATGGCTCCACTTTTCCTATTTTAATCAGGTTGAATGAAATTGATACTGTACTTTGAGATCAGACACCGTTCACAGCTCCTGAAAAAAACGAAGCTTCAGCCTCTGAGAGAATAGCATTCTATGTGCTGTTTAACTGTGTGAACTGCATTTGTTGCCAAGATACTCATTAGCACAAAAACCTTGGCGCCAAGGATAAATTTAGTTAATGTCCCTGAGCTCTATCTGCTCCAAATACTTTAGGAAACAATGGGCACAATCCTAACCAATTTAGGCTGGCATGACTCACCTGGCATATCTTTTCATGTTAGTGTGGGGAGGTCAGCATATATCTCTGCACTGGCCAAACCCCCTAGGAGTGGAGCAGAAGTGGAGGGGATGCTCTAGGGGGATTTCCTGCTGCAGGCAGGGGGTTGGACTAGATGACCTACTAGGTCCCTTCCAACTCTATGATTCTATGATTCTAAGTGCCTTAAGATTTATGCTGTGGCTTAGGCTGGCCTAACCGCAGGTTAAGAATGCAACCAATGTGATTTTACCTTCCATAAGTAAATGTTCTACTTTATAAATGTTCTTAGTCATGATATAAAAGAAGGAAGATTACATATCCTATCAAAATTTTAACATATTCTGACTTGCATCTCAGTTATGAGCACACCTGGAAAATTAAAGCATTTCAGACAAAATCCCTGTTTCTTTGCAAATCAGTACAGGCTGTGTTTCAGCATCAGTGAAGGTTTCATTCCAGGAATGTGGATGGATGCAGATGAACAACATCAATTAAAAGATGAACATCCTTTAGGCAGCAGTTTATTTTTTTCTGAAAAGCCTGCTAATCATGATAATGTTGCAGGAAGGCAATCAATCAAACTCTTTCTCCGGGGGTTAGAAAGGCTTCATTTCAGCTCCCTTCAGCATTGAAAGCTCCAAATTGTTTTGCATTGAAAGGAGGGGTATTCCTCCCAACAGAAATTAAGCTTGATTCCAGAGAGGGATAGAGAGATTGATTGATTGATTGACTGACTGACTGACTGACTAACTGACTGACTACTATGTTACCACAATAAGTAAACTCCTTTTAATCCTAAAAGGATGTTTATATTTTAATTTAATGGGCCAACCTAATTTGTACTGACATCAGACTAAAGGTGAAAAATATGCTGATAATTAGACTATATACCCATATAGTGATGCACTTTCTATCCAGCACTGTTTCACACAGTACTATGGGAGACATAGCTGCTAATGAGGTAGAAGACTAACATGGGCTGGGTCTGTGTTATTCAGAATACTCTGCTTTTATTGGCTATGCACCTGTCATCACACATACAACAAAGATCAAATGTAGCAAAACAGGAAGTGGCATTACAAGAGGCATTCTCTATTTGCCCATTAAATGTTCAAGAAAAGAAGAAAAAGCTTATATGTACTTGGAATCAGTACCTGAGCAAATGCTTTCTTTTCTTTGTGAATATCCCTGCTGCCTCTTCTCTTTAGGGAACTCTGAGAAACAAAAAAATGGATAATGAATTAAAGACATCAAATGTACAGAAGTTGATACATTATATTCTTTTGTACAATCAAAATACTGTATTTACTCAAACGTAATGCTCTTAAGATTTCAAATCAAACAGAAACTTTTATTTGTTACAGAAGTCAACAATTGTGAATAAAATAATGAAATCTTAAAAAACTGAAAGACAAATGTATTTTGAAATTAGCTTAAAACTATCAACTGACATTTTGTTGCTATCAAACTGGAATCATTTTAGCTACTCTAAAAGTGAAGATTAAAAATTAATCCCTCTTTCTGTACTTTGAGTATCATATCTATTTACAGCTCAATCATATTCTGTAACATATGCTCAAAATACTCTACAGTTTATTTTTATTTGTTCATGTTTTAAAAGTTAATCTGCTTTTAAGATTACTAAGATTTGCTATTGCTTATACAGTATACTGCTCATTCTATCCTAGGGCTGTGGGTGGCGCAAGTGGCTAAGACACTGTGCCTGTTAATCAGCAGGCCAGGGTTCGAAATCCAGGTCGGCCCCACAAGACAGGGTGAGCTCCTGTCAGCCCAGCTCTGCAACGCCAACTGGCTCTGCCTTTCCATTGGACTAATTCAGTGGCGTGGAGAGGGGGGATTTGCTGCTTAGGTAACAGCCTATCCTCCATAACAATCCAACCCAGGCTTTCGTGCTTCGCATGCAGCATATGCAGCGCTGAGCATGATACCATAGTCTTTCAAGACTGACGGAGGCCTGCATTCTATCCTAAACATTTCTATGAACTGTATGTTATTCAAGACATAAAAATGTAAAACCTTATTAATTAAAAGATTTCTACTCTTCCTTTCTTTGCCATTTGGACCATACTTATTGGTATCGTAAGTTATGGAGTTCATGGCTTGTATAGGAAAACTGGATATTTGGTAGCAGGATGGGCTCTTGAGTCCTAGATACTCAACAAAACACCAGTTTTCTGAGACTTTTGTCAACTTGAGTTATACATGTCACTGTCAAAGCCCTGGTTGGTCAAAGACTCATGATGAATTGAGGGGTCTAACTCAGAAAAGAGTCATGACTCCTTTAGACTTGAATAATGAAGATTCATATTTTCAGATGCATAAAACTCACTTTTGTGTTTGTGTGTACTTGCATACTACTTTTTATTGGTTTCATGTGAACCCCCCCAATTGAACTAATGGGTCATCTGTAAACTGGCATTTGAACTACCATGAGCAGCAGATATAGTGGGCGAAGGGGAGGTTGGGAGTCAGGGGCTGGAAGGTAGAGGAGACTGCAAAGCTGGTGAGAAGAAGGTGGGAAAGTCCAGGAGAGTAGGCTCTCTTGTCCATTTCAGTCAACTGATTGCAGTCAATTGATTGCAAATAGATGGCCTGATTTTTTTCCTCTAAATGTTAAAAAATCCATAAATTTTCATGTTACAAAATGCCTACAATCAAGGGTGCAATCCTAATCTAGGCCTGCACAACCCATTGGTCTTCCTGTGGCAGTGTAGAGAGGCAAGTGCATATCTATGCACTGGCTTAACTCTCCACCAGGAATGGATCAGAAGTCTCTAACAGCACTTTTGCTACATCCCTGGTCAGTACAGGACTTATGCCGGGACTTAGGCAGGACTAACTAGAGGTTAGGCTTGCAGTCTAAGAGAATGAATGTGACCAAGCAAGAAAGCAAATTTGAACACTAAATCTCAAGAAGCTTTGGTAAATAGCTTGTGACACTTGCCAAAATTCCAAAAGAATTTTGGAATCCACCAATAGTCTCCACCAATAGTCTAATCTGGCAAGTAGATCATTAGAAACAATTTTTGAATACAATTTAAAAGAAGATACACTCTGAGTTTGTCTACCTCTGGCTTGAATTATGGGACAATGAGGGTTCTACACAGTGGTGGGCTCAGGCCGGTTCTGTAGAACTGGATGTTCCTATTCCCCCACCGCTGGTGATCCGGTAGCGGCGGGGTGTGTGTGTGATAACTGGGCGGACCGGTTTGTGCTCTGCTGGAGGCTGGAGGTTGGAGGCTGCAGCTGGGCTGGCTGGTCGCTGGAGCGCAGGCACCCTGACCGGCACTTTTAAATTTGCTGCTCCCAGCTGCAGCCTGCTGAGGCGCCGGGGAAAGGACGCGCTGGGGCTTGTGGGGCACCTTGGTGGGCTGCCGCTGGGAGCAGCAAATTTAAAAGTGCCGGCCAGGGTGCCTGCGCTCCAGCGGCCAGCCAGCCCAGCTGCAGCCTGAGAGCCCAATCCTGACTACTCAGAAGTATGTCCCATGATAGTCAATGGGACTTACTCCCAGGAAAGTGTGGCTGGGGCTGCAGCCTGAGAGCCAAACTTGACTACTCAGAAGTAAGTCCCATGATAGTCAATGGGACTTACTCTCAGGAAAGTGTGGCTGGGACTGCAGCCTGAGAGCCCAACCTGACTACTCAGAAATAAGTCCCATGATAGTCAATGGGACTTACTCCCAGGAAAGTGTAGCTGGGGCTGCAGCCTGAGAGCCCAACCTGACTACTCAGAAGTAAATCCCATAATAGTCAATGGGACTTACTCCCAGGAAAATGTGGCTGGCACTGCAGCTTGAGAGCCCAAGCTGACTACTCAAAAGTAAGTCCCATGATAGTCAATGGGACTTACTCCCAGGAAAGTGTGGCTGGCACTGCAGCCTGAGAGCCCAACCTGACTACTCAGAGATAAGTCCCATGACATTTAATTTTTTAAAAACAAATTAATTTTTTTAAATTTAATTTTTCCCCGCCCCCTGATCTGGCCCCGCCCACTTCCAGGGAACTGGTTGTTGGGCCAAGCTGGGCCCATCACTGGTTCTACAACATTTTGCCTATTTCTTTCCTCAAGTGACAGAAGGACAGAAAATGAAAAATAACTAGTCTGAAAATCTGGCTTGGAAGCTCACAACGTTTCAGCATTGATAACTCAATGCAGAACTTTCCATGCACTATATATGGTATAGTTCAGCAAAGTGAAAAACTCAACATATAAACAGCTAAAGTCATTTTTAGTTGACTTCAGTGTGCCAAATGACATGGTATACCCACTGAGCACTGATAAAGCTTGGATTGATATAACTGATCTATATTAATTTCCATCTAAATCCCTATATTTAGTCTTTAAATGATATATATTTAATAATCTGCATGAGCAGCCTAAGTGAAACCACATTTGCAATTTCATAAGCTAGCTTTAGATTGTAAAGTAAATCAATTGTTCTTTAGTAAACAAGAAGAAATAAATTTGTTCTTACTTGGATTCTTGCATGGCAGCGTGCTATGAATGTTTACTTGGCCCATTAATTGCAATGCAAAAGAGCATATTGGGACAGTGGAAGATTTTATTTTTTCTTCTGTCAGCACCAAATGTATATGCTGTATCTAGAAGGGGGGAGACTAGATAGTGAGGTTTTAGGAGGGAAATGAGAATTACTTCCCCTTGATCCTCTGCAAGCCTCAAACTCAGCAATGGTTCTCCTTGGACATGTGGCAGCTCCTTAATACAAGAAGGAAAAGGCAATGGGCTCCTCATTGGAGGGGATACAGCATGCACCTTTGTTACCATATCTAGCCCCTCCCTCCATTTCTCCACCCTGTTCCTCTTCCTCCTTGCACATTGTTGCTCCTCCCCGCTCCTCTGCTTCCAATGCTACCTTACAAGAACCAGTGGGCAGCAAGGGGGTCTGGCAGTGGAGACAAGGTGGGCAAAATGGCCACGGACAGAGCACTACAAGCACATTTTACAAGAGCAGAACTAACTTCCTTTGTCATAAATTCATCTGCAGTACAATGTACAGCTAAATCTTGGATTGATTAGTATGGTCAAATTCCTAAACAGAAAGATATATTGAAACTTACACAAATTTCCAGCTCTGATGCAGCCACAATGCAACCCTGAGTTAGGAAACAAATGTTTACTGTGAAGAGACCTCTGTGACTGCCTACCACCACCACCACACACCACCACCAAAGAATGCAGCCCTATTGGCATAGTTGCAACAGTACTGGAAAGTTGGATACAACCAGGGGTGGGCAGATGGCGGTTCGGGCCTATTCGCCCGAACCGGATCTTCCCATTTCCCTGATGCTGGCAAACAGGGAAAGCGAAAAGAGGGCGGACCGGTTCGCGCTGGCCGCCATCTCCCCCCCCCCCCCGCATCTCCTCCAACTAGAGGAGACGTACTGAGCACGCGCCGGCCTCATTTTTATATTCCTTTAGATGGGGAGAAAGAAAAAAGGGCATGTCATTGACATGGCATGTTCCTCGCTTCCTGCATCAGTCTCATTAAAATCATGATCTCATATTGAAAAGCAAAGGGAGATAACAGCAGACTGAGCAGGGCTCATACTTCAGATGTGTTAAAATGTAAATGGTCTAATGTGTCTACTCTTTCCATTTTAACTGTATACTACAGGCATACTTGCAACCATTGTTCCTGTTACATTGCTTAACTTCAAGTTCATGCATCAAAAGGAGAAATTCAAAATTCACAGACCTCTGGAACTTTTAGTGGCTTTCAAGTTAATGCATATGCCACTATTATTCTCCACTTCCTTACCTCCCCCTGCTCTAATATTTCCTCCAGCACAGCTACAATTACATAAATAATTATTACTGAATTGATCATCAATACAACTTTTAGTCTGTCCATAGAGAGCTCATTGCAAAGAATTAGCCCACTATCCTAAAGACACTTCCTTGGGAGTAAGACCCATTGAATACAATTTGGTTTACTTTTGAGTAGACATGGTTAGAATTGTGCTCTAAGCTGAAATCCACATCCAGTATATACATACAGGCACTTCAGACAGTGAGAAATACTAAGCAAAACTGGATTGGTTCAGGTTTCCACTTACAATAAAAAAAAATGTTCACATCAACCAGGACAACAAGAGATTTCTGAATCACTGTTGTTTTAATGGTCTTGAAATATTTCCCAAAGCAAATTAAATGATGGCCCTACTCAGGTGTGCCCAGTTATCCTTGGGGGTTCAATTTCATACTTCCTATGGATACTGGATGTCCAAGAATACCGTGGGCTCTTCCCTCATGTCCCACAGCTCTTCCACGCACCCTTTACACCAGTGTTTCTCAAAGTGGGGGTCGGGACCCTTTTGGGGGTTGCCTAGAGCTTTCCTGGGGGTCGCCTAAAGACCCCTGGTGCAGGGGGCCAGGTCAGGTTTGCCAGACCTCTGGCTGTAGCTGCGCACGCACTGGGGCTGACTGACAGCCTCAGGGCCCAATCCTATGCATGCCTACTCTGAAATAAATCTTATTATAGTCAGGGGGGCCTTTACTCCCATGTAAACGTGGATAGGATTGCAACCTCAGGGCCCAATCCTATGCATGCCTACTCTGAAATAAATCCCATTGTGTTCAGTGTGTGCATAGAACACACATTTCATTTGTAACAATGAAAATACATCCTGCATATCAGATATTTAAATTACGATTCATAACAGTAGCAAAATTACAGTTCTAAAGTAGCAACGAAAATAATTTTATGGTTGGGGGTCCCCACAACATGAGGAACTTATAAAGGGGTCACGGCGTTAGGAAGATTGAGAACCACTCCTTTACACTATTTTAAGAAATGGGGCATAAAATGATATATGGGACTTGTGGGTGGTGCATAGAATGCGAATGGGTGAACTTCCCTTTCCCCATGTGCCCTTGCATGCCCATTAAACCATTTTATAATGATTGCATTTTATAATGGGTGCGTTCTTTAGGGCTGCAGTGGCTCAGTGGTAAGAACACTGGAGTTAGAACACTGCTTGACCTAGACCTCTGCTCAGCAGGCCAGCAATACAAGACCCAGGTACTGCCACATGGGGTGAGCGCCCAGCTCCTGCCAACCTAGCAGTTCAAAAGCATGCAAAGGCAAGTAGATAGGGACCACTTCGGTGGGAAAGGCTATGTCCTGGCGACAGGCCCTTGCAACAGTTTAGCCAGGTATCCCTATGTCATGATCATCAAGGATTGGAGGAAACTAAAATCCACCACAAGCGGACACAGTCAACACATGGTATAAACATTGAAGAAGTTGCCTTTTTATCTGGTTACCTTCTTACCTTTTGCAGCAAGTAAGAAACAGTTCTGAGGTCTTCCTGTTGACCTCACGGTTGTTCTCTTTAGCTATTCTGGCTGCATAAAATGAACAAAGCAACCAGAATGGTTAAAGATAACACCAATGAGGTCAATAGGAACAGCTCACTGCACAGGTCTTGTGTGCTCCCTGGTGTATCTTATGGGCCAGTGTGAGATACAGGAAGCTGGACTAGATGTGCCTTTGGCCTGGTCCAGCGGAGATTCTTCTTATGCCTGGTGGTGCCAGATAAGGATGCTCGGTTCTCAGTCGGGATTGCCGGTGCCATTGTCCACTGATGCCCACTGGTGGTTCCCAATCCCTAACAGTGCCTGCTGCCCAATGGTGCCTAGTGATGCCCACTGCCAGCTAGTGCCTGGTAGGAATGGCTGGTGCCTCCTGGTACTCAGTGGTGACTGCTGCCTGGTGGAGTCCGGTGGTGCCCACTGCCCTTAGTGCACACTGCCCACTACATGGTGGTGTCTGCCTGGTGGTGCTTAATGGTGCCTGCTGCCCACTGTGCAATGATGACTACTGCCTGGTAGAAGTGCCTAGTGCCCACTGCTACCCCTGGTACCCTCCAGTGCCCTGTGCCAGTGTATGGTGCCCAGTGGTGCCCAGAGCCCACAAATATTTTTGAAATTTTACACATGCATAGGTAAATTCCACTATTTCTTAATATGTGTATAGTGTTTTATAATCCTGATCTTTCTTCTACTGTTCTTACTAATCTTGTAGATTAACATCCACTTATTCTAATCTAGTTATTTGCTCTACATTAATTCATTTATTTGTTATTCTACACCAGGAACTATATTACAGTAATTAGTAACCAGTGGAGGGCTTCAGGGGGATCTCGCAGGTTCTTTGCAAATGAGCACCTAGTTCTGAGAATCGGTTACTATTGGGACATAGAACCTGTTGTTCTATGGACATAGAACCTGTTGTTAATTTAGGTTGTTAGGGCATAGAACCTGTTGTTAATTTATTTGAATACCACCACTGGTCATAACGTTAACATTAAAAAACACTGAGACATGAGCAGTATTGTTTATTTGTTATTCTTCCTCAAGTGAGCTCTGTACAATCAATTAGTCTCACAACAACCTTTGAGAGTGTCTTGCCTTTTATGACAGCAGGATAAACACCCCACTAGTGTAAAAGACCTATGATGGTAGAAGGATGATCTTATGAAATTAAGCTTAAAAAATAAACAAAGCGACATGTCAGCTTTTTAGAACCACATAATATATGCTTCCTGAGAAGCATTAGGTAAAATTCTAAGGAGTGGAGAGATTAAATAAGCACCAACACAATCCCCTCTGCACTGCACATGCCCCAGATAACCTTTATAATCCACTCTTGACCATCTATCCGCTTACAGTTGTAAAGGTATTTTTCAGTGCAAGAGTGTTTAGATGTCCTCTTGCTCTCTCCTCTTGTTCATCACTCTGCCTGTATCTCACAGTACAGATGATCAAAATATAAATATTCACAGATTGTCAGAAGGAGGACAAGTATTATGCCACATGTGAAAAAATAAAGTTCTGTTTCTTACATGCTTCTCTATTTACTGCTACTATTTTCTTGGTAGAGTTCCAATTTGCAAGCAGGTATCCCTGGTAAATAGCAGTCTCTAATTTGCTTTTTGGAAGCAATCTAAAATTTGTTTGTGTGATTTTTTAAATATTTGTTAGTGCAACTTGCCACTTTTCAGAGTCAAGCTCCACTCAAGTGTCCCAGAAGTTAAACCTCTGAACCTCTTAGAAGATGAACCTCTAAAACTGGTTCTTAGATTGCTCCTCAGTTTTTCAATCCCATTCTTTTTTAAATTCTATTATTGGTCCATTTACATAATACTATACTGTACTTTTTAAAACTTGTGGTGCATTTACTTATATGACAAACAACCATTTGTTAGGAAAAATAACCTCATCTTTTTCAGGTCCCTGCATATATATATAAATCTGAAATAACAGCAAATATGGCTGCAATCCTAAAGACGCTTTCCTGGGAGTAAGACCTATTGAACATAATGGGTCTTACTTTTGAGTAGACATGGTTAGAATTGTGCCCTATATTAACTAAAAATGTGTTGCTAATATGAGGAGAACAATTTATGCAAATCAGCTGTCCAGGGTACACAAGTGAAAAGGGATCGGAACACAGCTGTACACTGATTCTTCAGGAATGTAATCAGCCAGATTAATGATTAACATAGAGCCAGTAATTTTTTACAGAAAAGAGATATATGCATAATCAAAAACAAACTCTAATTAAAGAAACTTTAACTGAGCTGTACAGGTATAAACTAATTATCAGTTAGTTTTTCCACCTGTGATTTTATCTCAAAGCAAATGAGGTTGGCTCTTTAAATGAAGATAAACACCCTTTTAGGGAAGGAAGGGGGGCCTGCTTACATTAGCAATGGCAATCAATCAACACACTCTCCATGGGTCTTACGCACTCCATGGGTCTCTCCAACGCACTCTCCAAGGAAGAGCTTCCTTTCAGCTGGAAGTCAGACCCTTTTCCACTGGAACAACACTAAATTGCAAAGCAATTCAGAAGTTATTATCTCTTTGCATTCTTTCATCACTTTGGTGCTCTGGAGGAAGGAGAGGGTCTGTCTCCCAGCTGAAATTAAGCTCTTCTAAGTTTTGGAGACAGAGAGTAAGTCTGATTGATCGCTGGTAAGACTCTGAACTTTCATGGGAGGCAGGAGAAACTCCTGCCCATCATTAACATATATAACCAAATTTAGTGTGCCCCAAATCTAATGCGCAGGCCAGTTTTGAAGACCAAAATTGGCTGGAAAAGGTGTAGATTATATGGAAATAAAACTGTCAATAGGAGGAGCTGTAGCATTACTTGATTCTGGTAATTCTGATTTTTTTTTTAAAAAGACAGACTCTTATAATAGTGAGTAAATAGGTAGAACCCAAGTATCATCTACTGTAGTTAACCTGGTCCTTTCAATAATAAGAAGCTCAGACCTTTAGCCTTCACAAGTCAAAACACACAGTTAATTGTCTTGAAGAGCATAGTCTATTTGAGCCAAATAACTCCCAGATGCTCCATTCACTTAAAAGTACTGTTAAGTATGACTTAGACTGGAGGTAGAAGAGACATGCTGTAATCTCTTGTTGGCTCTGTTTCATTATATTTTATTACATCCTTAAGTGCTTTGTCAATCCATCTTTAACTAGTTCAGGAATTCAGTTCTCGTTATTTTCCATTTCTCTTCAGAAATAATTCCTTACTTTTACGAGTTAGAGTAGAGATCTGTAAAGTATTAGCAATTTAGGATTGTTAGTTTTTTCCACTTGTCTTTTCCAGAACTGCAAACTCTTGTGTATTGAAGCCAAATTTATGAACTCATATGTTCATATGTTAAAATAATCATTGCTGACAACTTACAGAGATGGCTGAAAGTCATATAGAGGATATAACTGAAGATAGCACATGTTTGAGGAATAATGTTAATAAGCCAAAACTGAACAATGGAAACTTTGGAGAAACACTGTACTTTAGTTCCAAACTAGATGTGACATGAAGCTACATGTATATTTCTCAAGCCTTTTATTATTTTTTAAGGTGCAGACTGGAAGATTATATGTTTGAGTGGGAGAACTGCTTGGAAAGAAAAACGTAAGACTTTCCCATCCAGTGATTTGTCCCACTTAAAATTGGTCATCCTAAATTTTACTCTCCTGTACTAGAAAAAAATACAGGTTCCTGTATCTATTTCTTATATGGAAAATGCAGTCAGTGAGATGCATTTTGGAGCACTTACCTATGTTTTAATGAAGACATATAAGCAGACACTACCACTGTATCCTGAACAAAATTACTGTACTTTTCTTGTATATGCAAAGGGAGGTGGTTCTGTTAAATATATAAACCAACATTCATGACATGCTGTACTTAACAATAAACTGCCAAGCAAGGCAACAAATCACAACGAAGCATTGTCTGTAAATTCTATTGAAACAATACACTGGAATGCGTTTGTCATTATATTTCTTTTGTGCTGTACCAGTTAATTCTCTCCACCGAAAGCCAATTGTTGATGATAAAAAGGAACACAAAAAGAGAGCAGCTATCCTCTTTTTCTCGAAACATATTTTGCCTGCATATGTGCATTATTATGAACTCGATTTTATACTGCAGTATTTTCATCTGTTCTAGGCATGATATTTTGCTACGTCACTTCATCTCAGTCACAATGTCAAGAGAAATTTGGCATGGTGAAAAAATGTGTGCAGAGTCTGCTCACTGGGCCCTTACTCCTGGCATAATGCAACCATTCTGGTACTGCTGTGTTTCTGGCAACTTTTAAATATGACTCTTTGTTTCCTTCTGATCTCTCTGTCATAAATACAAAGATAGATTATAATTTTCACTGACGTTTCCTAGTCCCTTTGGCATGGAACAAAGCATCCATGAACATAGTCTCAATCAGAATGTCTTTCATATGAAATTTTGCATTTAGCCCAAAAAGCTGATGGAAGCCCAACAGGTATACTTGCTGTTGTCAAGCAGTTATTAACAGCCCAACTAGGCTCAAACACTAGTGCAGTGATTTGAGCATTTCAGCCTGGGACCCCCTTCTGAGAATGACCATCTGTCCAGGACCCTGCAGAAGTGATGTCATGGCTGGTGCCCAGTGCCTGATACTAAGGTGGCTGCATCCAGCTATTTGCAACCATTCTGAAATGAAGTCGTGACCTCCCCAAGGGGATACCTTGCACTAGTGGAACAAGCATTGTTCTGCCTGCCACTGTGAACTGCCATTAAAGGAGTTGCAAAATACACTCTAATGGTGGACTGGAAGCATGCACCACCAAAGCACAACCAGGAAGGTCACAACCATGAACAGATGAAGCCTTCCAACAAAGGTAAGAGACAGAAAGAAGTGGTGACAGGTGTGAGGGAGGGTAGGGCAGAGAAGTAGTGGGGACAGGAAGATCTGGCTGTGATGGCACATGGACAGGAACGTCCCTCCTCTTTTTCAAAATTTCCTGTCCCTTTCTTCCCTTGTGTCATAAACAAGCTAAAAGAATTGGTGCAAGTCCAAGGAGAACCACTGTAGAACAGGAGCCTTTTAGAAGAACAAGGGGGTACAATTCTCTTTTCCCTCCTAATCCTCTCTATTTGCCCCTGTAATATAATGGATACATTACAATGTGTACCGTTTTTGGCATGGCTGTATCAATGAGGGAAGGATAGATAGGACTGGGTTGTCACTGATGAAAAAATATACCATGATTTTCTCCATTTCACTTGTGTATTATGAGGGTTTAAAAAATGCTGAGAAGCTCTGGGCATTTGGCATGTTTAGGAAATCCACTACAGATGGTGAACTAGAGAATTCAGCTCCAAGTGCCTTGCAGTCAAATGCTCAGGAAGAGAGAAGAATTGCAACCTGAGATATTTGTACACTGGAACTAATATATAGGAAGTACTTTTGGATAGACAAGTGCTTTGCTCTGCTTAATATGTTGCATGTCCTATAGAACTATCTCATTATTATCAACAATAAGCCTCCAGAATCATTATCCATGCTTCATAGTAACAATTTCAATAACAATCTTAATATGCCACATTTAGAGCATGTTGTTGTCAGTCTCTATGAGATATATGATTTTTTTTCCTCTGTAAACTGCTTTGTGAATTTCCATTGAAAAGCCATATATAAACAATGTTTAATAACGACAACAACAACGTCAAAATAGAATACCAAACAGCCATCCCAGGTCTTTGGAAAGGACTCAATGTCTAGATGAAACAAACCAGTCAACAACATCAACCTCACTGTGTGAAAATCTGTAATGATGATGTCTGGACAAGATTAGGATAGCTTCTGCTATCACCTAACCTTGAAGTAAAGATCCGAAAGTGATAATATCTATATTTTTGTTATAAACTTGGATCTATTGCCCTACGCTTTTTAACAGAACTACTCAAGGATGAACAGATTGTAGAAGTACTACACATTTTTACTCATTCCTGCTTCACACATAAAATCTCCCACCACTGCCACCATCTGCTCTGAACCTGCTGCAATTAATACAGTATGTGGTCCCTACCAACTCCAGCAGCCACAGCCACCAAGACCTTTCTCCTTGCTCTGTCACCCCACTGCTCTGCCTGCCCCTCCCCCGTTCTGCCCAGATCACTCATTACCATATTTACTCAAATCTAATGTGCCATCTAATCTAATGCGCCATTGAACCTAATGCGCACCCTATACTCACGATCAAAACACCACATTTAGTCAAATATTAACCATCAAATGTAATGCGCATCCTGATTTTGGAGTTTAAATTTGTCTGAAAATGGTGAGCATTATATTTGAGTAAAGACAGTACATAGATGGAAGAGGGGGTAGGATTGAGCTAGGATTGAGCTGCTACTTCCAATATAGAGTTAATGAAACCACTTCAACATTGTTTTAACTATACATCAGATGTTTTATCTACCATCTAACTTAGAGTGAGAGGAACAAATGAAAACAAACATTCTGAAAATCAAAAGCTCTTTGTAATGTAATACGTAGATAAAAAAGCAGAATCATCAGCCTAATCAACAGACTAATATAAGCTACCTAATAATAACTATAGCTTTCAAAGTTAGAATTCAGGCTAATTTCTGAAATAATTATATAAATACATACAACAACTTGGCGTCCATCCATCTTAAAAGACTATGGTATCATGCTCAACACTGTATGCAAAGCACAAAGGCCTGGGTAGATTGATACGGAGGATAGGCTTTACCCAAGCAGCAAATCCCCCTTCTCCATGCCACTGAAATAGTCCAGTGGAACAGCAGAACTCATATGATTGGTTCCAGCTGTGTTGCAGAGCTGGGCTAAGGACAGGAGCTCACCCTGTCTTGTGGGGACCTGGGTCTCGAACCCTGGCATTCTGGTTAACAGGCACAGTGTCTTAACCACTTGTGCCACCCACAGCCCTTATAAATACATAAATATATAATATATAAATACATATTTAATTACTTATAATATTTAAAATACTTATAAATACATAATATAAAGAATAAATTTATTAACACTGGATTTAATTATTACTCAAATTGTTACACACACACACACACACACACACACACAAAGAGAGAGAGAGAGAGATGATTCTACACAAAACAACATAAAAAGGCACAGCAAAATAATTTATTTTCTCACATCAAGGAATCCCTTAGCTTAGGGAGTAGTAATGGAACCTAATCTATACAGTGGTACCTTGCTTAAAGAGCGCCTTTCATAGACAGCATTCCACTTAAAGAGCAAAAATTTCTGTGTGGTTTCACTTTGCTTAAAGAGCATTTTTTGCATAAAGAGCAAAAATTTCTGTGTGGTTTCACTATGATTAAAGAGCATATTTTTGCATAATTGGCTGGGCTACCTGTCCTTCTCCCTGTCTCTCCCCAGCATTGGCTGGGCTGAGGGTGTGAGGTGGGACTTTCTCCCCCTGCAGTACATGGAAGAGACCAGCAAAGGGGGCAGAAAAGCAGAAAAGCCTCTTCATCAGGGGAACAAAGATGGCTGCTCTTCTCCTGCAGCCAGAGAACTTGGCCAGCCCAGCCAATGCAGCCAATGGGGGGGAAGTTGTGCATGGGGGAAGTTGCGCATGGGGGACTGATGTGCGTGGGGGAAGTTGCGCATGGGGGACTGATGTGTATGGGGATGTTGCGCATGGGGGAAGTTGTGCATGGGGAAAAGTTGCATTGTAAAATATACAAGTTAATTGTATTTTAATTACATTTTAATGTGTTTTTATCTCTATTTATTACCATATGTAATTTTAGTGGTGTTTTATTATTTTTAATTGGCCGCCTTGAGTTCCCCCCTGTGGGGGAAGAATGGCTGGATAAAAATTACTTAAATAAATTACTTAAATAAAAGTTGCGCATGGGGGAAGTTGCACGTAGGGGACTGATGCGCGTGGGGGAAGTTGCGCATGGGGGACTGATGCGTATGGGGATGTTGCGCATGGGGGAAGTTGCGCACGGGGAAAAGTTGCACATGGGGGACTGATGCGCATGGGGGAATGTTGTGCATGGGGGATTTTGTGCATGGGGAAGTTGTGCATTGGGGACTGATGCACATGAGGGACTGATGGCATGGTGTGTTGATGCACGTGGGGTGTTGATGTGCTATGGGGGGATGGTGTATGGGGAAATGTTAGTCCCAGAATGCGGGTACGCTTTTCGCTAGTTAACATTTACATCTACAGTATTTATATACCGCTTTTCAACTGAAAAGTTCACAAAGCGGTTTACAAGAAAATGAAAAAATTAATAGCTAATTAATAGCTAAAATGGGTCCCTGTCCCAAAAGGGCTCACAATCTAAAGTGCAAAAAGACACCAGCAGAAGCCACTAGAACAGACATTGCTGGGATGAGGAGAGCCAGTTACTCTCCGCCCTGCTAAATAAAAGAGGAACACCCATTTGAAAGAGTGTATCTTGACCAGTAAGCATGACAAACATTTAGCCATTAGTTCCTTTCATCTAACACAGGAATGTCCAAACCTGGCCCAGGAGCCAGATGTGACACATGGTGAATCTCAATGTGACCTGCAGCAAAAAAAAAAAAATCCCATCTGGACCGCAGAGAAGCCTTATAATCCTCAGGATCTGTCTCTAATACACTCTTAAATGTAAATTTATTCAAATTTGAAATGTAAATCATTTTTCTGACTCCTGGCAGAGTATCAGAGAGATGATGTGGCCCTTCTGTCAAAATGCTGGTCACCCCTGACTTAACAGAAAGCCTTCTGGAATGCCAGCTATGATCACTTCAAAGCAGGAGGAAGTGATTTTACTACTGTGGAAACCATTTTCAATAGATCAGGGAGGACAACGGCTTTAGAGCTATGGTAGGTAGAGGTCCATATCAGTAAAAACAGAGGTCAAAAGCTGATCTCTGGCTATCTCAACTGACAACACAGGTTAAAAGAAAATGGTGTGGAAGCCATCAGCGCACACAAAGGAGTGTGCCTTTATTATATATATTTTTCTTCTTGGTTAATTTATAATACTTGGGCGACCTTAATTTTCTTGTAAAATATAGAAGAGGTCTTGATTTGTCTTAAAGGAGAAATAATGCCTCAGACAGTCCAAGAGCTTCAGACAGTCCTGCTTCATCAATATTTGAGAGGCAGTCTTTGTAGCTGAGTGACAGAAGAAGGCAGCCAGCAGAAGGAACCAATGGTAGCCAGATACAAAAGACAAAAGCAGCGTGCTGTGAACAAGCACCTTGCTAATGTAAACCACAGAGGAAGTTGATGTTGGGACACTTCAAGTACAAAGGGGTGCAGGTGGTGGTCAGCTTCTTAGTACACAGCTTAAAAGGGTGCAGGTACTCAGGCAATACTGAGGTAGGTAGATCAGGCCTGGAAAGGAGTTTCAATATAGCCCACACCAACACAGATGATCCCTCCCTCCCCCCCGCCCCCCCAAAAAAACCCAGGCCCAATTCATTGGCTGGGCTGGCCAACATACTGCCCTCCCCACACTCTGTTCAACTCCTTCCCAATCTCCACCTATTCTGATCAAGCTTCCAAGGAAAGCACATTCTGCTGGTGGAGGCCCTCAATAGGATTGAGCTGTTAATATTTTAGAACTGAGAATAACAATGTTTTTAAAAGATCTATGAAGTGCTAAGTGAATTTTTTACATCAAGTAATTTTCTTGCCAGCTTAAAATGTTAAATATGACAAACATTTTTAAAAATTAATATGACCAGTGGGAAAATTACAGAAGTTGGTATTCTAAGTCCTGCTGCTTCTATTTAATTTATGCCTTTTTCAAAATATGTCATACTATAATTACGGGTTCCTTCTTCTGACATTCTAGCCTTCAGAAAAATTTGCTTTTTATTTTCCTCTTTTTTTGCAATTTTAGCATCATGTTTTTCAGTCTGATGGGACACCAGTTGTGCAGGCTTGAGCTAGCTAACATTTCTGTATTCTATGATGGTGGTGAATATTGGCATACGTATTCAAGAAAAGTTCGCAAAAGCAGTTTATATAGTAAAAAAATGGTTCCTATTCCCCTCACTAGCTCAATTTTTTTTAAAAAGACACAAGTGAACAGCTGTTGCTGGGGTTAATGAAGACAACTGCTCTTTCCCTGCTACAATAAGGTTACATTTTTAATTGGGTGATATTTTCTCTGTCCTGGCGACAGGATGGCTAGGTTTCCCCATGTCACCTCCATCATGGATTGGAGGAAACTACAATCCACAACAGGCAGACACCGTCTCACATGGTACAAACGTTGAAGATGTTGCCTTCTGGTTGAGATTTGCTCTAAGGCTAAAGTGTTTAACAGAACACTTTTGTTAAAACTGGAACATGATAACTGCAGCATTATGTGACCTGTATGTATGGACTTTTTCCTCTGAAAATGGATTTCATATCCCTATAGCAGTGAACGATGTATCAAAAGTACTGTATCCTAAGGTGAAAGATGTGATTCATTAACAGCTTTTCTGGTCACTTTCTTAAAACAAGAACATTAATATTAATTTTTCCCATTAATTAAGCACTTCAGTGGCATACCACTACTATAATGGAACTTACAGTGACCTTTCACTGTCATCATATCTGTAAGAACTCCATTTTAAGAGCAGTAGCAGAAAAATGGATCCTACTCATGTTTTTTAAGAATGTAACAAAACAAGAGCCAAAGAAAAACAAATCTTTGACATACTGTGCAATCCTAAGTATATCTACGAAGAAGTACGTCCCACTGTGTTTAACAGTACTTACTTCCAGGAAGTGTGGTTAGGATTGCAGCCATATTGAGCTTCTTCTTCCCACAGACACTTCAAATTAAGGCTGCAATCCTAACCACACTTTCCTGGGAGTAAGTCCTATTGAGCACAATGAGATTTACTTCTGAGTAGACTTGTTTAGGATTGCACTGATAGGCTGGCCAGTATGTTGCAGCTCCTCTATGTAGGAAAGATCATTTCCCTTTTTTCCTACTATTGGTGCTTTCGGTTGGCATAATGGGATCTACTTTCTATTAAAACATATAATTGTATGTCAGCTTACAGTAAGGATGTGCCTAGTTACATAAATAAAAGAGTGACTCAAACAATGTATCTTTAACACGAAACTAAAATATTTGTTAAAAACCCTGGCAGATGCACATTCTGTACAGCTAATGCTCATATTCAAAATGCAATGCACAAGTATGCAAAACGCAATCACTTGGCCAAATTGTTCAAGATATCATATTTAAGCAAAATTCTTAATTTCATTTTTGAGTCAGGGCCAGCCCACCCTGAAGACTAACTGGTAGGAAGCACCTGCTTCCACAAACTGATAAGAAGCACCTGCTCCCAGCATCACCTATCCCCACTATCTCCATCCCCAAGTCTTAGTCCACCACTTTTTCTTCTCTGCTCCACACTTCCTCTTCTGCTCAGTTCCCCTCTTCCATATCTAAGGACTGGGAGGCAGGAGACAGAGCAGCTATGTGTGTCCAACATACAAACAGCATATGGAGCAGTATTTGGCACAGTTCAAGAGCAGTGCTGGCATTCCCAGAGTTGCACCAAGCTTCCCTAGAAAGATAACTACCCTTTGAGAACAGCAGCTGAGCTATTGAACAGCCGAGCTTTGTGAACAGCAGTGAACAGCTATTGTAGAGTGCACAGTCAACAAACCAACCACCAACTTCACAGCCAACACAGCCAACTTCACAACCATCAAATCAGCTGCAATCAGATCCTGTAGTTATACACACCTCTTCTTCTGTGCATTCTCTGGTTATATGATTCCCTGGGCAGCAAGAACATTAGGGAGCAGGGTTCTGGATTGAAAAGGGGCCATGTGCCCATAAAGAAGGCTCCAGAATAAAAGCTATAGTTATTGCCACTTATGAGACTGTAGTGATAGGATGAAATGGATCCTGCTCATGTTTTTTAGAAGGCAACAAGAGAAAAATGAAAGCATCTCCTTGACATATTGAGCTATTTCTTCTCACTGACATTACAGATTTGTCCTTTTGCCCCTTGGCAAGTCCGAGCAGCCACCATGTAGCAACTAAAACCTGTACCAGCTCCATCACTGATGCTAGTCCACGTTGCTCCATGAAGGTGGATCACCAACCCTGCCCCACTCCTGCGCCTGATCATGGGCTCCTGCATAACCCCGTTCAAGCCCCTGTTCCCCCTAGCCACACTGTTACCTATCTGTCTCTCTCCAACTTCTGTGCCAGTTTATCTGCTCCAGCAGGGATCCATGAGCCCACTTGTGCACAGGAGACTGTTGCAGCCTTCCCCCTGGTGAGCACACTGCACTGATCAGTGGAAGCTGCTTTATGGCAGCTATAAAGCAACCTCTACTGATGCAACACTAGTCACATTAGTGTAGGAGGGGGACATGATTGGGCCATAAGTACTGTTAGATGACAGTCAGGAAAAGTAATCAATACCAACTGAAGATAGCCCTGAGCAAGATCCACTGAAATAAATGGAACTGTTGCAATAGGTTTCTCCCATAGTTTAAAAAAGCACAATATAAAAGGGTAACATTTACTTGCAGTGCATTTATAGTATGCTGATTTATATGTTTTTGTAGAAACTGTTATCATCATGAGTACATGAGCCATCAAAGTAGCAAAACAACAAAAAAACCTGTTTCAATAAAAACGTCTATCTATAGTATTTATATACTGTTTTTCAACTGAAAAGTTCACAAAGTGGTTTACAAAGAAAAATAAAAAAATATTCGTAACATGCAGCCTCTTCATTCAGCCTCTTACTATGTCCTTATTCACAATTTTTTATGGGATGACCATGTAAATTCATGAAAAAGATATCTGGAAATCAGATATCTGGAAATCAGAAATCAGGATTGAGGGAGTTATAAATCCACAAGCACTATGTGAAAACAAATCCATATCAGATCAGGCTCATAAAACTCTCTTTGGGAAAGTTACAATCTGGGTATAACTTTTTGAAGTGCTCACATATTTACAGAAAAGATCATTTGGGAGTCAAAATCCATGGCACATGATATATGGCACAAACTGAGTGTATAACATTGCAAAATTTGTGGGATGAGATCACTACTGAAATATTCTTGAAGAGATAACCAAGATTTAATTTCAGCACAAAGTACTCCCCCATACTGGGTACTGGAAAAGTGTGCCATTTAGAGAGAAGAATGAAAAATCTTCCTCACTGCTCAACTAAAAAATCAGCTTGGCTGAAGTTAGGTTTGCCTGGCTTCTTTGTTGCTACAAAATGATATTTTCATGTAAAGAGATGACAGAGGCAAGACATGTTCGGACACAAAGGAATACATAAAAACAACATTTCTGGATTATATAAGATGGTGTTGATGAAAACAACAACTGAATGTCTGAAAAGTTCACAAAGTTCCTGCTTTATCAGGAGAACTGGAATCACATGAATTCCTAAAATCAATTCTAGATGAACAAATTGAAATGTATTTACATGTGTGTCTTGCTCTCCATCTTGAAAGCTCAAAGCAACATTTTTGCATTATCATAACTCTGAAATGCAGATTAAATTGAGGGCTCTATCATAACCAACTCTATCATAACCAAAAAAATATGCCAGTGGTTATTTTATGCCTTGTGGGGCGTCCTGCATTTGGGGGCAGTCATGGAAGATCCCTGATCCCAATGTTTTTTCCCTTAATTCAGAGTTGCATTGCCCTTATGTCCAAGCTGGATAATTGGTTAGGATTGTGCTCTGAGTGTGTGAAGACAACCAGTAAGCGTTCCAGTTCATAAGGATTTGAAATTGGGGCATGGATAATTTACTGTGTATGCCCGGCAAGGAAGCCTGGTGCCCAGCAGGGATTCTCTGTGCTCAATAGGGATGCCCAGTGCCCACTGCCAGCTTGTGCCTGGTGGTGCCTGCTGCCCACTGGTGCTCCTTATCCACTAGTGCCTGGTAGGGGTTGCCTGGTGATGCCTGGTGCACAATGTCTGGCACCCACTATGTGGTGCCCCACGCCTGGTGGGTGCGCTGTGGTGTGCTGTGCATGCAGCCCATTGCACGGTGGAGACTGTGTCCAGTAAGGATGTCTGGTGCTTGGTAAGGATGCCCGGTGCCCACTGGTGCCCTATGATGCCTGTTGCCAATATGGTGATGCTTAGTGGTATCCGCTGTCCGATGGTGTCCAGTATGGATGCTGAGTACTGCCTGCCATCTGGGGCCCTCCAGTGCCGGATGCTTGTCAGTGCCCAGTTCCACTGGTGCCAGTCACCCCCTGTCCAGTACCCCCAAGTGCCTAGCCATGCCCAGGGCCATTGGTGGGATCCAGCAGGTTCGCACCTACTCTATAGAACCGGTTGTTAACGAGAGATAGGACATATAAAGTTTAAAAATAGCCATTTGAAAGTGGCTGCCAGATGGGCAGAGAACCGGTTGTTAATTTCTTTGAATCCCATCACAGCCCAGGGCCCACAAATGTTCTTGAAATTTTACCCCCACAACAATGGGTAAATTCTTCTAGGGATAGGAATAAAAAATATCCATCATGTTGAATGCGAGTCCACGCCTTACATTCTTTATACGAAGATGTCAGTACAATATGCATCTATGATCTAATTCTTGACTCTAGGGAAGCTCCTACAGATGTTTATTGTCTTTAAAGTTCAAATCATGAGGATTTAGAAAACATCCAAAACATCTGTTAGTGTGGAAATTACAGCCCAATTAAGCTGTGAAAGAGAGGAGAAGATGTGATTGTTTTAAGGCACTAGTTTATCTTTTTTATTCTGATTTGCTTTTCTAGAACATGATTGAACTTAACTTGTCTGATTAAAATACTCTGTTCTGATTTTTTTTTATTTTCATTGTCTCCCTGCAAGTTTTTGTCCTTGAAAATCACTAGACCATATCTGAGGAGAGTATTCTCAGTATCAAGTCAAACAGGAAAATGTATTTTGTTTTATTTGGGGAAAAGTGGAAAAATAGGAGAAAACGACTCAAAATCTAGAAGATGGTAAGTCCATCTTTTAAATCACTGGAGTTTCCACCTCCTTTGACCCTAAAATTAAAATGCTTTCCCCATGAAAAATCTTCTCCAGATGCTGCAGGCTCTATTAGTGTATTAACAGAGAAGGGAAAATAAGCCTCCTTTATTTACTATTAGGGGGTTGGCACATAGGGGAAAAAAATTTACAGAAGACCAGTTTCCAATTGTCAGCTATTTCTACTTTTCACCATGGCTTTAGTCCTTAACATGTCAGATGAGGGGGTGGTACATGAAGAGTATTGGGTGCATGCGTTGGTAAACTGTGCTTGATCCTGGATTCACAGTATATATGTTATACATACAATACACTGTGGAATACACATTTATGCAATCTACATGTTATCCACCTTTTTTCTTCATGGATAGGCTTTATGTGTGGAAGATTTTGACATGTATGAAGAAATCCTAATTTTATTAAAATAAGCAACACTGTCATGTATTAGACAGGACACTAAACAAGGATCTGGGACAGCTAGTTTCAATGCTTTGTATGCTCAGTGATCAGTGACTTTGTATACTGAGTGATCATCAGCAAATTACATCTTTATTCTTTACACCTTTATTCTTATTTCAGGCTTGATGAGAAATAATAGAATAAACTCATATACATGACTGTCAGCTACTTAGGAAGAGGACAAGATAACACTGAGAAATAATTCAGTGTTTAGAGTTTCAAAGTTTTTTTTAAAAAACTTGTTCAGCAGTCATGGTAGATAATTTTCAAAGGAAGTCATATTACAAAAAATATTGAAACTTGCTGCATCTTGTTGCACTTGTCCATTTTCTGTGCCAGTCTTGCAACTGTCCAATGAAACACTTCTTTGTAAGCCTACTGCAAACAATGCACAATCTGTGAGCCTCAGTAAGATAGTAAATAAGACAGTTCTCTTATTTTTTCAGTAGTGAACAGATGAGGGAATCAGATACAGAACATGGTGAAAATTATTGCACTTTTTGAAAACATTTAGTATTTAGCAGCTTACAAATGCTAAATGGATCAATGGGGAAAAATCAAAGCCACATGTGTACAGAAGACAGGGCTCTTGTTTTGTTTAGAATTCTGTACTGGAAGCATGAAGTGGTAGTGCCACATTCCACACTGGCAACAGTCATCTTTAGTCAGCTGATAGGTGGGGTTTATTCTATACTACAGTCTAGCCTCTGCTAAAGGATAGCATTGCTGTACTGCTATATCACATACAGTACAATACAACCCCAAACTGAACCACCACAAGACCCTTGTGCTTGTTCCTGAGTTTTGTGAATGTGCCATAAAGTATATGCTAGCCTAATGGAGGAGAACCTATGCCCTAATGGGGTAAGTTTGTATTGGTAAATTTGCAACAGAGGTGGGGAGGCATTTTGGGGCAGTGAAAGTGCATATGATGGGTATGTGTTTGTGTATGGATAGAGGTAGGCAACCCTCAAATGCCAGATTCAGGGGAGGGCCTCTGGATGCAGGTGTCTTGTGTACTCCCTGAGGCATCTGGTGGGCTTCTGTGAAATACAGGAAGCTGTGAAATACAGGAAGTACTGGAATACCTGTGAAATACAGGAAATACAGGAAGCTTTGGCCTGTTCCAGCAAGGCTCTTCATGTGTTCTTATGAAAAGTGAAGAGAGGCATTTCTGATGCACCTCCACATCCTCAACTGTGTCTCCATTGTCTTCTGGTAGTTAGCAAGAGTTATAAGAAAGCGGAACACAGTTTCAGGTGGGAAAGTGACTCACAGTGAACATGCACAGTCCATGGGGAAAAGTGGACTGTTACATTTAAATTATGCCTTTATGCAAATGTTCATAAACATTGCAAATGTTTATGCAATTCCAAGTCATAAGAAATACAAAGGACATGCAGAAAAGCAGCTACAAAACCGTTTCTGACTGCAGAGAGAAAGCGATGACATCAATGAAGTGACTTTCTCAATGACCCCTATACTTTTTAGTAGCCCGCCAAAAGAATCAGCTACTCAACACAGCTATTGCACAGAAAATAAACCCTTCTTTCTTGCTGGTCACACAATCTCATTCATTTCTTGCTAAAGTGTTTTATAACATTCATGTCAAATAATTGTGCAGCTGCTACCCCATTTCTAATCCTCTCTGCGCTTTGTCTCTTTTAACAGGGCTACCCTTTCCAAAGCAGCTTAAACTTTTTGTTTGTCTTTTTCTCCTTGCTGGCCCCAAGTTCCTAGGCTGCACAAAGAATATACCAACACTCATGCATACTCTCTTGGCAGCTGCATAACTGTAGCAGTCTGAGTGAAGAAACAGAAGCAGGCTGCATGCATTTTCATTGTTTTTATGGAATGTGCAGTAACTCCATTTAATTGGCTAGCAATTTTTAAATAATGGACTATTGCCAGAAATATATTTTTCTTTAACATTACCAGATTTGGTTTGCAACTGCTAAGACCAACATAAGATGGATGAGATGCTAAGCTATACAATTGAGATATCCATCTGGGACTGATGGAAAGGGAAAATAATCCTATTAACTGTGGAATCCCTTTAAAGGCACTTACAGACTTCCTCCAAAAACTGAATTCTCCAGTAATTCTTTCACTGTCAGAGCATTTCCATTTTATAAGATGAATCTTTTGCTTGAAATCTCACATTAATACTGTGGAGCACTCCCTGGATTTTATAACACTTATGAAAACTATTGCAATAAATTTTTTACACTATACAGGTTGTCCCTCATTTTCCACTAAGGCTCCATTCTTGAATACACAGTAGATTAAAAAAATTCATGGATTAAAAAAAACAGCAGAAAACTGGATTGAAAGACCCACTTCCCATGGCAAAGCAAATGCCTTGTTTATATATGGTCATGCCCCAATATTATAAGATCATGCATCAATATTTGCAGGGATTAGCTTCTGGGACTCCCTGCTAATAGCAAGAAAGGTGTTAAATAAAAGCAGTTTGAAAAACATTTAAATGCATCCTTTACAATTGTTTTAAAAGAGCTTTTATTACTGTTGTAGAGAGGCAGTCAGCAATTAGAAATGCAAAGTGCCTGCTCAGCTGAAGAATAGAACAACTCTTGCATGACTGTCTCTATCCAACATTATCTATATAATGAGGGCCATTATCAGCATAACATTTCCTAGAATCATCAGTTTCCTAAACCATGGGAGGGGGTGTAGAATCTCAGTGAATACAGAGACTTGCCTGCACAAAATATACAGACAAGAAACTCAGAGAAGCTAATTTCCAAGACAGACATTAAGTATGGACCAAAGTAGGGTTGAGGGGGAACTGACATCAGATTTCTTTTTTGATTAAAATGAAGTAGACTTTGGAGAGGTTTTTCATTGCAATAAATAACATGTGGGAATGGAAGAGTGATTCAGAACAATCTATCACCATTTTCAGAGGGGACAAAGGCCACCCTTCTTTCAGACAGAACTTGTTCATCATTTTACCATTGAGCACTGGCCAAATGCAAAACAAAAGGAAGAAGCACATTCTTTTCTATTATTGCAGATATTAAAATTCAAATGGTGATTATATTTGCACTTTGCAATAAATAACCTGCAAAGAAATAATTTTATTCTCTCTCTTCAATCCTTACAAAAGATTCTTACAGCAACAAAGACTATGGGAAAGTCTTTCAAGAATACCAAAATATGTGGAGCAAAAGTTGGGATGATTTTTATTCCCATATCTTTGAAAGAAATTTTCTCTTGATTCGTCTAAGGCTGGAAAACATTATCTTTCATCCCAGCATGCCTAATATGATTATTTCATAACTTTGCATCTCTGAAAATCTTAGAGCAAAATAGTATTATTTCCATTACCCATTTTCTGGGAACATATTATCTGATTTTCAGAATATATCTGCCCTAAGGTCACAGCGTTCCATAGCACTTTGGTGTTTAGTCATGCCAGCCACCTGACTACAGAAGTATCTGAATAATGCTGGCACTTTGACTTAGAAACAGGAATGAGCACTGCACCATACAGTGGGAAACAGCTAGCTGGGCAACCTGCAGGAGACACCTTTACCTTTAAAGTCAGGAACTGGCCATAAAACAAGGGTGACGTTTTGAAAACATGCTCTAAATTAATCTGAGATAAGCAGTTTAGCTAACACTAGAAGATGTCTTAGGACAAACTAATTTTAGTATTCTCTCTTAACTATCATAGGTAAGTTTGACAACATAGATGGCAACTTCTGCATGCAACAACATATTTTATAAATTTGTTCCTTATTATCTGCTCAGTGTGGGAATTATAATTGCTCACATAATAAGTGTTCCTTATTATCTGTTCAGCATAGCGTCACTTGCATTGCTGCAGTGGATTGCATGGGCTGTTAAAGAACAACATGCTTCTCCTAAGCTATCAGATCACTTGCTCCCCCCCTCCCTGCCTTGCCACACATTATGGATTATTTCAGTTGTACTCTACGCTTTGGGCTAGCAGGGGATAGGACTGAGATGGAAATCTGACATACAGATATTTCTAAGGGAGAAGGTCCTATTGATCCCAAATGATCTTACTGCTAAGTAAGCATATGTAGGGTTGTAATGTAAGGACTCTTTGCCAAAACCCACAAAGAGAATCAAGCTTCTGTGCCAGTTATCTCGCCATAATTGTTTTAAAGATTAAAAACATAACTACTACAGCTCTCACAATAGTTCAAAAGATTGTAGGCCTTACTTCATTTTGTTTAAGTGTTCCAGGTCAATTTCGTTTTAAAATGACCTAAGACTGAAGTTTGGCAAGACTCTTTAGACAGCCATAGGAACAGATATCCCGCACTAAACCATGGTATGAAATGAGGGAGTATGGGTGCAATCCTAATAAACTTTCCAGCATTGGCATAGTTGTTCCAGTGAGGCATGTGCTGCATCCTGCAGTTGGGGGCACTCACGCCTCCTCAATCTAAGGCAATGTTTTACCCTCAGAGCTACATTTTCCTTACCCCTGGATCTGGAAAACTGGAGACAACTGCACGCTACGATTGGTTTTCCTCTCCTTTCATAAAGTAGCATCATTTTAACATTTTTAATGTAATTATAAAATTATTAAGTGTAACATAAAAGTGAACATATTCATATGTACCACATTAACATTTTTTTGAAACAAAGTATAGATTTCTCATAAAAACAGTTACTCTTGTGCTTGATATCCCTAAAAATTTCAGTGACAGCTTAGCTTGATTAACTTTTCTTTTTAAATTCCTCCAGACCTGATTCAATCCTACCACCAATAAGATGTAGAACTTTCTAAATCACAAAAATATACATTATAGCAACATATTCTAGCAAAAGAAATCCTTGCACTCACCACTGATGGCACTAATAATTTTTTTAGCAGGTTAGGAAAGGAAGGTTACACATGCTGTAGTCTACTGTACAAGAGTCCAAGACAACTCTCAAATTGAAAAGAGTGATTATGAAAATTCCAGATTATGAATGCAATTGACAAACAAATAAGGTTTTGGATACTGACTTTCCATGTCAATTATTTCAGCAGCTAGACTAAGAAAAAGCATGTTCGTGAACATTGTTTTAAATGTATTCCTTTTAGAAGAATGTATTTCTTTTACTCACAAGACTCACACTTGTCTAGTTATTGTATTAATTTAAAGTTGCCACTTACCTCCTTCAATTTATCCAGCTCATTCTGCAATGCCTGCTTGGATATTTCCACCTCAATCATCTGCTGACGAAGGATTTCATTCTCATCCTCTGCCTTAACACGCTTCTCTTCCACATTTTCCAATTCATGGTGCAGCCTGACGGATACATCTTTGGCTACCTGTTTAAAACAGTACACAAACATGCATAATAGGCTTAATCAGCTGCAAGAGAGTTATTTGTTCTTATCAGTCAATGAATAGTCAAAATGACACATTCAGGTCAGCATGAGAGAATTAAAATGCTCAGAAATACGAATGCTAGAGACTTCTTGGACTAGACATCAAAATGCAAGGGGAGAAGAAAGCTTGCTCCTTTACAACAGCATAGATCCTGCAAGTGGATCTGTGAAAATGTTTTTAAACTTTTCTCTTTATCTCTTGCTACTATTTCACATGTAAGAAATTTCTGAGAAAGAGTATTTAAATATTTAAATATTTAAGAGTATTTAAATATTTAAGAGTATTTAAGTATTTAAATTTAAATGCACTCAACATACCATGGGATTCTTCTATCTGAATTCTGAAGAGGTTCAGTCCCAAAATCACTGCAGCAGGGAATCTAAGAGGCAAACCTGTTCCTCAGGACAAGCTTCACCTTCACCTATAATCAGCTAACCTTAGCATCTTCCTGTGCTAGATGGATGTTACAGGAACTGTTATCCATCCACACACATCTGGGAAATTTTCACAGGTTTGTACCAGCTATCCACTTAAAGCTATACTGCAGTTAATTGAAGAGCCCACATGGGACTCTCCCTTTGGCTACAAAAGATTAGACTATGTTAATTGATTTAGATTCTATAGTATGTATAAATGCTTTACCCACCTTTAGATCTTGCTCTAAGCTTCTAATGAGCTCCCCATCTACTTGACCCGTCTGTGCAACTTTCAAGCTTTTTTGTTCTGCTTTCCTGAGACGATACTGTAAAATGCGGCAGTTCTTGTTTGCACGATCTAGCTCTCTCCGAAGTTCCTGAAGCTGATAAACATCTTCTTCAAGGTAGCTGTCGCGCATCTCTTCCATTTCAGCTCGGAGCTCATCCAACTCATCCTGCCAAAACCCCAAACATTATCAGCTACCTGCCACCTAACATACACATAATCCACCATGCACATAATTCCACAGTCTTCACTTGCTGTGGAATCACAAAAAAGTCCTCTTGAAATGACACTGCATCTAAGGTTAACAAGTCAATGCCAGTTGTAATTTACAGCTTCAGAAATCAAAGATGAAGCAATATTATCACATGACATTTTACTTAAAATCAGTTACATATACTGAATTTCTATCATGTTCATTTCAATTGTCATTAATTGCCATGCCACCTAGGAAGCAATGGCTAAGTTTGCAATACAGTAAATACTTTTTGATCAGAACAAGGCAATCATTCTCTACAAATTCTGTCATTCTCATTAGTCTACTCTGTGCAAACCTGAATTTCTCAAACTAAAACCTTAATACATAGGTCTTCAGGCTCAGCGTGTAGGCCATTAACTTGCTAAATGGTAGCACTAGGGATTTCAACTCTTCTATTATTAACTTAGCACTATGTGTAGAGAACAATGTGACAATGGAACAGCAATAAGAACAATTTTCTCATAAAACTGAAATATTTCCAGTTCTACACTTTTGACACTTAGGGTGCAATCCTGAGTAACTACGGGGAGTCCTTGCTCCGGTGTAAGAACAATTTGCTCTGGATTGCAATATGAATTTGCCATAGGTTTTCACTGGGTGGTGCAGTAACTACGGGGGCACATAAAGTCTCTTACGTGCTCCCGTAGTTACTCTGGATTGTAGGGTTAATGGTAAAGCAAAAAAAATAATGAAAAGAAAAATCAAACTGCATATAAAAATCAAGCATATCAAAATAAAAATGTAGAATTGTTTGAATTTTCAGGTTGTTTTTCACAAAATAGTCGTAGAACACTGCTGTCACCAAGTACTCCTTGATATACTCATTACAAATGTATATATGATACTGGAAATCTGGTTAAGCCAGAGTTGGATCAGTTTCTCCAAAAGTCACTTCAGCCTCTTCCTACAGACCACAGTGGCCTGCAAGAAAACAGGAGCTGGTGACCTAAATTACCTTTTTAAAAAAGAGTGCAATCCTGAAGTTAGCCCCATTATAATCAATGGGAATTTCTCCCAGGAAAGTGTGTTTAGGACTGCAGCCAAAAGCAAGCAGTGTGATCAAAGATGCAAACTAGATTTAAAATACAGTACTGTATTTGTGACTCTGGACTCTTTAGTATCACATGTAGTATCTGAACCAGGACTAACACCATTTTGTCATATTAATCACACATCAAAGTTTGCATAACTTAAAAAGAAAAACTACAGCATACTATAGCAAACAGTTTGGCAGAAGTGACTAACAGATGCTTAGAGCATCTGTTTTTAGCTAATGTTGTGTCATGAAAAACATACATAAAATCAGAACACAAACCTAGCCCTTTTAGTTAACAGTCAGTTATGCACACAACTTTAGCAAATACATGGATATCTTAGCTGGACAAATCATATAACACACATTATGAGGAGTAGTCTGATCTATCGCGATGCAATGAGACACCCATGAGATTCTGACAGACATACATTCTTTGACAAGTGTTATGTAGACCATTGGTCTGATCCAGCAAAGTTATTATGGCCTTATATTAAACCTATTGCAAGCAAGTGAAATACTGCCTTCATGTTAAACATATCTATTGAGTTATTCCAAATTTAGACTCTTATAGTTACTCATAGGAAGATTGGTTTTAAATCTTTAAATATAGGAGAAATTATTAGCTTTGGCAGTAGGTGCATGTGGTTGCTCAGCATCACAGCAAATAAACAAAGTGAAATTAGGTCACTTTTATTTATGTTCTTACAGTAAGAGTCTTAGGTTGGGGACCTATGTTTGGAAATGTCATCAACAGCTTTCTTCCACTCAGAAGTGAACCTTATAAAGCATGGCGTTTATGACACTGATGCCATTATAAAATAATAAATCAAAGTCAAGACTATAACTGAAATTCTGCATCCTCTTGCAGCTTAGTTCTATCCATGAGTACTCAGAAGCAAGTTGAATGAATGAAATGGGGAGTACCTCCAAATTAAGTGTGCAAACTAATGCAGTCTTCCACAGCACTGCTCTATATGTTTAATAAGAAATAAGTCTCATGGAGTTTGATTAAATAAGGAACTAGGGAGTAAACATGTATCAACTGTACTCTTCAAATACAATCCTACACATATCTACTCAGAAGTACGCAGATGTCCCACTATGATGAATGGGGCTTACTCCCAGGAAAGCGTATCTAGGAATTCAGCCATAGTCCCTCAGAAGCCTAACTGGACACATGGCTGCAACCCAAATGTTTAATAATTTGAGACAATCCCCTAGACATAATTCTCCTACACAGCTGCCATTTTATTTAAATTAGCTTGGGTGAGAGGTTGCCTTTCAAGCCCTGCTGAAATGAATATAGATTGCAGAGCAATAGCACTTGATCGATTCTTTGCTACTGTTTCCCTGATAAACCTACTCAACCACATTCAACTCAAAAGAACTATGGGGAAACTGAAAGAAGCAAGCAAAGTACAGTATTTATATTTTGCAACAATCAAACTGCATAGAACGAAACAGAGTTTTTTCTTAAAAGAAAAACTAACATAAAATCTGTGTCTCCAATACATGAATTGCTGCCACATAACTGATCAGTTATGTAATTGATCAGTTTTATTTATTTTTTTTAAAAATGACACTTTTGTCAAATTAAACATAATTAATTTGGCTGCAAACCTAAGCTCCAGTTAGGCCGGCATAAACCCTGGCATATGTCTTGTGCTGACATGACGGTGTCACAAAAGTGTTATAAGGCACTTCTGTCCCACTCCTGGAAAGGTTAAGCCAGTGCACAAGTATACACCGACCTCCCCACATCACCACAGTAAGATATGCTAGGTGAGTTAGGCTGGCCTAAATTGGTTAGGTACTATTGTGAGTACCTATATGTGAGTACTATTGATGCTACTATGTAATTAAACATGCAACAAGGAAGCAAATGTGGAAGTTCTTGCTTTTTTAAATATAAAGCTTTTAAGAATCATTCAAATGAGAATATCTTAAAATCCACTACCTTTTTTCCTGCATAAGATGCCTTTCATTATTGTGAGTTCACAGGGTTAGAACAGGGATGATTTCATCCAAAGATAGGTTATTGCTGTTGTTTTTAAAAGTCATTGCTATTCACTGTAAACATCTGACAATTTCTATAAACTACCTTAAACATAAACTTTAAAATAAACTATTTTAATTATTTTTGTTGGAAAACCCTTAATTTACACACATGCATAGTTCAATCTTCACTCCCAGGTGAATGAGCATGCAGCCATTCCTGCATCAGTACAGAGTGTTGCAAACATGCCAAAAGCATGTTTGCAGCTACTTGGGAGCTGGTACCATGCCCCAACAGGCTTTGCTGGCCTTCCAGTACTGCATTTCTGAGCAAAGGGAGAGATCAAGCCCAAGAGGGGGCAGGATCAGCAAAGCAGCCTTATTCTGAATCCTAACCCTCCTCCTGGCCCACCTGGCATTACACCAGGTTTCCTGGATTTGCACTAGCTAGATAGGTGGCGTGGAAGACCCTTAGGTATATTTGGATCTTTAAACAGGTTAAGGAGTAAAAACCAAGTAGTCTTCCCAAGGAGATCTCCAGCCACCTCCTGAGCCCCCTTTGATACAGCTTAGGCCATGGTGACCAACTGGATCAGCAGTTTAGAATTGAGCTGTGATACTCTCAAAAGGGAAACATATGATGTGTACCATTATTTTAATAGTATGATAATGAAGATATTTGTTTATTTTAGACCTGTGATTTTGTAAAATTTATACACGTTTATTCATTCAAACACATTCATTCAAGTGTTAGGATCTTATAACCAAATCAAGCAATTAGGATTATTAGTGTCAATGCATTCTCAAATTGTTTGTTGGTCAGCAGTCATCTCTTTTAAATTGTTGGTCAGCAGTCATCTGGTCAGTACTTTAATATTATCTACTGAGAGCTTCAGATGGAAATCACTATCACATTATGCAAATAATCCACTCTACTTTCCCTGAACAATGCTATATTTCAGAAGGGCCACAGCTGTGACTAACAAGACAAATGGACCTACAGCCATTGTTCATCAAACTGATCTTTTATTCTAGCAGCTGACTGCCCTGGTGTTTCCAAAAGGTCCATATTAGTTTGAGGCATAAGGTTAGAGAACATCTTCCCTTTAAGCAGAAGAGGATGGCTTTTGTCCCCACCAAACCATTATGAAAAAATCTTCTCTTTGCTAATCTCAGATACATTTTAAACAGAAGATACTTGTTCAAATCAATTCTTGTGATTATTGTCCTGTAGAAATCATATAAATATATATGAAGTAAATGCACCATTTCTATACAGTAATCTATATACAGGTGGTACCTTGTAAGACAAGTGCTTTGAAACACAAATTAAAATTTCTATGGGATTCTGCCCTGTAAGACAAAAGTGCTTTGTAAGATGAATGCCTATTGGCTGGGCTCAGGTGGCTGAGGCGGGACCTCTCCTCCTGCATGCAGTACAGGTGACCGGCCAGTAGAGGGATGCAAAGGCAGCAGCGTCCTCTCAGACTCCCTCGCAAGCATGTCTGAGCCTCCTGCAGCCAGCAAGCCACCATCAAGTAGGAGGGAAACCCCCTCCTGGACCCTCCTCAATAGAAAGCTCCTCCCCAATGAAACCCCTTCCCTGCCTTGACCCCAATACAACTACCCCTCCTCCCCCCACCACCACCACCTTCCCTGCCTTGACCCCACTCCATCCCACTTTTGCATCCAGGCAGAAGCCTTTGTTGTTGTTGCCGCTGCTGCTGTAAACTTGGAAAGAGTCAGGCCGGCATCCTACACACTTTCCTGTGAGTAAGCCCCAGTGGATTCAGTGGGACTTGATTCTGAGTAGACAGCATAGAATCTTGCCACTTTTGCATCAAGTTGCTGCTCCTGCTGCAAACTGCTTATCTGGTTTGTACAGATAGATCACACACACACACTGAGCTGGGTTCCTTGATAAAGTTGCTCAAAAAGAAGCTATTTTCTCTTACTGAAAATTAATCATTCTTGGCCATAAAGGTTTTTCTTTTCTGTTTTACTGTACAGTATATTATAGTGTTTTATTACAGTAATTGGATTCTATATTACATTACAGTGTTTTGAATCATTTTACAGTGTTTGCCATCATTTTTACAGTGTTTGACATCATTTTTACATACAGTTAATATTTTTATATAAATATTTTCAGGTTGTGGAACCAATAATCTGAGTTTCCATTATTTCCTATGGAAAAAATCCGCTTTGTAAGAAGAACACTTTGTAAGACAAACATGCTTCCGGAACAAATTAAGTTTGTCTTACAAGGCACCTCTGTATATAAAACTGAAGAGACTGACTGACTGACTGACTAACTCATTCACTCACGAAGTAATCTTAACCAATTTAGGCTGGCCTAACTCCCCATGGCAGTGTGGGGAGGTCGGCATATGTGCAGTGACCTAATCCCCCAGGAGTGGGGCGGAAGTGAGTAAGAAGTGGGGCAGAAGCATTTTTGTGATACTACCAGGTCACCACAGAACTCATGCTGGGGCATATGCTGGCCTTTAAGAAAGTTAGGATTACAGCCTCCCTCATTCACTCATCAATTCCCTGGATCTAAAGGGTGAAATTTGGGGAGGGTATTCTCTCTGTGATTCAGTCACCCACTAAGAACCAATTTGGGGAAATTCAAACCAGAAGAGGATGAAAAGGGCTGCAACGCGTTTCTGTCCCTGTACTTAACATTGAAGAATTGCAGCCTAATCAACGCCAAGCTCAAACTGCTTAGACCTAGAAGGGTAAAATTTGGGGAGCATATTTCTTCCATTACATGAGCACCCACTAAGAACCAATTTTTTTAGAAATCTGACCCCTAAGGAAATGAAAAGGGGTGCAATTTTTTTGTCCCTATATTTAACATTGAAGGCTGACCAACACCCATCTCCAACCCCTGAAGCTAGAAGCATGAAACGTGGGAAGCACATTCCTTATATGATGTAAGGATCCACTGAGAACCGACTTGGTGCCCAGTGATACCTGCCAATTGATGTTGCCTGCTGCAACATCGTCTGGTGCAAGCAGGGATTCCCAGTGCTCGGAAGGGATGCCTGGTGGTTCCAAGTGCACAGAAGGGATGTGCAGTACCTGGTAGTGACTGGCACCCAGTGTCTGTTGCAGGCTTGGCAGGCTTGGTGGCCAGTGTCACCCTGTGCGTAGATGGGGTCCCCAGTGATAGTGGTGCCTGATGGTGCCCAACAGGTATGCCCAGTGCTCACTGTCCACTGGTTTCCAGTGGTGGTTGGTACAATTCCATAAATATTATATTTAGCACTTCTGCTGTTTCATTTCATTGAATTCTGGCAGGTGGTGTTACGAGAAAAGATCTCATATCTTCTGTATACAGCGGTGCCTCACGTAACAAGTTTAATTCATTCCGGAGGCATGCTTGTTACGTGAAACACTTTTTACGTGAAGTGGATTTTCCCATAGGAAATAATGAAAACTCAAGACGATTGGTTCCACAACCCAAAAAATATTCATATAAAAATCTTAACTGTTTATATAAAAATGATTACAAAACACTGCAATATAACACAGTACAAAACACTGTAATACACAGTAACACACAACACTGCAATAAAGAAAATACTGTACAGTACTGAACTGTACTGTACCTTTGAAAACCTTCATGGCTGGTGTGAGGGTTACAGAGAGGGGGATGACTTTGGCTGCAATCCTAAAGACACTTTCCTGGGAGTAAGGCCCATTGGACACAATGGGGCTTATGTCTGAGTAGACATGATTAGGATTGTGCTCTTTTACAATCACTAATGGAGTCACTACTATTCATTGACTCAATTGAATCTTTGTCTTTATGTGCAACTTTAACATTCCTAGGCTGCTGATGGGGAGCAACACCAGAACACTGATAAGGCACACCTTCCACACTGCCACGCACAAATTCCATGTACAAACCGGGCTCAGGCTGCTCCCCTCTGGGCCTAGAAGTGTAAAATTTGGGGTAGGTATTGATGGAGGGACCCACTAAGAACCGGTTTTAAGAACTTCCGACCGGAAGGCAGTGAAATGGGGCGCAATGTGTTTTCCTCCCTATACTTTGCATTGAAGAATCTGTGACTGAGGGATTCTCTGTCCCATCCCCCGGACCTAGAAGCATAAAATTCAGGGAGGGTGTTCCTTCTGTGACATGAACACCCACCAAGAACCAATGTGGAGAAATTTAACCCTTAAGGGGCTGAAAAGGGGTGTAACGTGTGTTTGTCCTATACATAACACGGAAGACTGACCAACATCCAGCCAATTTGGTGCTTGGTGCCTGGTGCACTGCGGGGGGATGTTGTTTGGAGGGAAGGGTTGCACTGGGGAGGATGCTGTGCATGGGGGCCGTTGCACATGGGAGAGGTTGCGCATGGGGGGTTGATGTGCATGGGCAGTTGATGCACAGTGGGGGGATGTCATATGGGAAATTTTACTCCTGCAATATGGGTACGCTTTTACTAGTTATATTTTTATTAATTATTATATTATGAATCTGATGTGCAGTCTTTCATTCCCCCCTCCACTTCTCAAAACAACCTGGCCTACACCCATCTCATCTTGCATTCCGTTCTCCATTCTTAACTCCTGTTTTCCTGCAACCTTAATCTCTATGCAGATTCTAATGTGCAAATCAGTCTGAAGAGTTCCCTTTTGTCTCTTGTGGCCTCTCACTTGCTTCCAGGGTCCCCACTGTTTCCTGGCCCTGTTCAGGTATCAACAAGCCATGTGGCTGACCTGCTTCTCCTAGTCCTGCCCTTTCCGAGGCTTAACCATCTCCAATTAGTTCTAGTTTGTCCACTTTTTGTGAGGTAACAGCCACATGGTACCTAGGTTATAAAAAGATCCTGCATCCTATCTTGTCTCTTGACTTCCTGGATGGCATGGCATGGAAAAGGTAGATATTTGTCCTCCTTTTCCTCCATCTTTCTTCCCAGCTCCCTCACCTTTCTTTGTCTCGCCTTTTCCCTTGGCACACTATTCAAGGAACAGGTATACTTCATTTTACGGTATTGAAAGTATGTAATTTTACTTTATGCCTTATAACAATAAACTCTTGTTTCTTTGTGATAAGTTTCCTAAGTTGTTCTTTTTCTAATGAGGGTATCCCCTTTGCATGACGCTGTTTAAGAGTCCTGCGGTAGTTATAAACAGCATATCCAAGAGGGCAATAGCTAATTCCCTTAACTAATTTTAAAGTCCTTTTGGTAACAGTTACTAGGCCTAGTGATCCTTTTTTCAGTCAAGCTGACTAATCCTTTTCCTTCAAATTAAATACAGTATGCCCCATCTTGTTTTCACCTCCCCCAGTAATGAGGAGTTGAAAAATTTAAGTAGTAGGTATGCTAGATATAAAATGTGTGTTGTTTTGTGACTATTTCACATTTTATAAACTTTCTAGACTAGATATGGTGCCTTCCAGCAAACTTTGAGCTTCGTGATTTTTGTTACTCCGATGGAGCCCTTCCCCCTTTCAGTTTTTATAACAAAACTAATCTAGCCTTGTAAAACAGCCACCAGGCCAACACCCAAGGCTACTGGACCATGTTGCCTCTATAAATAACAACCCATCCCTTCTTGATCTTGACTCTTTTTCTCCCTCATGGTTTTACTATATTTACATCAATTAGTTTTTAGAACAGTTTTGCACAAAGTTCTACACACAATTCCCACAACCTCTGTGGAAGTAACTAAAGGCTATGCATAGTGAAGCTTTTGTTGTTCAAAAACCTAAATACTATATTCATAAGAAAGAATCTGTAGTTGCCCAATAGGTCTGGTTTCCTTTATTTATAGACCTTTCTGAAAGTAGCCTCTCCACTACGCAGAAAAGATCACACTGTATAAACAAATCCTATAAAGGCTTCAGCACACAGAAACACTTGGTAGTATTTTGAATAGGGATTTCTATATATGGACAAGAAGAAAAGATGAGAAAATTAATATTTAAGCTAGGAAAACACCTTTAAAAAAACAACTAGGCTGCTGTTGGTCTTATATTTTGTTGGTCTAATTGCACTAATGGGTTTTGTGAATAATACATGAATAAAATATGATGCTACATCATTCTTTCCATTTCAGATTTGATATAAAGCATAAAGAAAGCTTTGCATTCCCTGACTTTTTTTGTTTTGTATCTATGCTACAAACTATCACTTTGTAGAGCAGAATTTTATCTACATTGGAGGTTCTGCTGGAGCCCCTAAGTGCTAAGCTACAACATTCACTTCTTGGCATGTATGTAACATCTTATTTCAGAGTCCTTTCCCACTTCAACCCTACCTCCACAGTCTTTTGTGGTGCTGGTTTAAATCAACCCTGCAAAAGAGCTCCTTCGCAACAGGAGGGAAAAGGTATTCTACAAAATGTATAACAACAGAGTTTAATCTGAGTCAGTGATTATTGGCCCTCAGCCATGGATTTTCCTATGAATGCCAAAGATCGGCTCTAGAACATTTAAGTTTGCCTTGAATACACTCCTTTCTCATCTATGAATAAGCCACAGATTCACAGCTGAACACATGAATAAGCCACACATTCCCAGCTGACTCTCTCTGATCAGAGAGTCAGTGCTTTGGGGTTTGAGGTTGTGGCTGATAGGCAAGACTGAATAAGTAGCCTCTTTTATCAGAAACTGATAACCAGTCATGGGTGCAGAAATAGTTAAACAGAGAAGCATCTAGTAAGGGACAGTTCGATAGTGAGGTGAATTAAACCACATAGGCAATGGATGAGGGTCCATGCCCATCAGAAAGGCCCATCCGGGACCTCAATCATAATTCCTGTGGTAGCACCCAACCTGCCATCAAGGGGCATGCAGGTATATTGGGGACAGCATAGGATTTTGTCCCAGGATCCAAGAATATGGAGCTGATTCTGGACCAGGTGTTGCTGCTTTTGGTATCTTAAGCATACTTACTTGAACGTAAATTCTTTTTTACTGTGAGCGAAATCCTAACTGTGCCCTGTGCCAATGCAAGTCTCTTGTGCTGACCCAGTATTGTTGCAAATGTGGCAAACGGCACAGGTTGTGAATCAGAGAGGCCAGTACAAGTAGTTGCGGTGGCCTCTACCCAATAGATCCAGTCTTGGCATGGTAGTTTGCATCAGCAATGCTCTGCCAATCCAGGGGAATGAAGTGGGCATAGGGAGGGCAGGGAGGAGGAAGAGGGAGGCATTTCAGAGTGTGAGGAAAGCAGGCAGCGGTCAGGAGTATAGCTGGGCTCCAGAGCCATGAATCAGAAATATGCCAGATCCTAATTCCATTCCCAGGATTTGCACTACTACTGAGGAGGCACAGATCAGATTGCGCCACTAATGAGGAGGCACAGTGGCACTGGTGTGCCACAGATATGGTAATCCTTAGGTGTGCTGTGGGAATTTGGGGATTGACGTTCATTAATAGGAAAATTGGGGGATTTGAACAGTCTGGTGTGCCTTGTCAATGGTAAAAACAATTGATGGTGTGCCTTGACAATTTCAGTGCCTTCTTATGTATACCATGAGATGAAAAAGGTTGAAAATCACTGCCCTAAAATAAGGGAAAAATTTCCCCCTTGCCTGGGTGAACAACTGGGTGCCTGAAACACATGCTGGATGCAGCACAGGTATGCTGGTCTGCATGTTCCAGCTCAAGTTAGGATTGAGACTTCTCATTGAGACATACGTCTAAGCAAACACACACAGGCTCCAAGTACAAGCTTACGCATGTGCACATTTAAAAATAATTTTTGAAAACCTATTTTCTTCTTTCATATTAAGGACAACAAATTGTATCCACCACACACAATGTTCCAGATTAGTCATTGTCAATTTCCTAGTGAATACTGCTGATGCAGAGTATGCTATATAATTTTGCTCCCACTACTCAGGAAGTGACGGCAGCTCATTTTTCACATGAGATGGAAGAGCTGTCCATATGTTCAGCTGCAAGGAAGTCAAAAACACCTGTTGTCTATGCGGCATACCCTGAGAACAGAATAATCATATCTCCATATCCAGAAAACTTTTAAGTGTTTTGTATGCATGTCAGAAAATCAAACATACTCATAAATTGGTCACCAGAACAAAACTAAGCATGCTCCTTAAATTAATCTTGGTATTTTTAATCCAGCACTTGTCTTCTTCTGATCCAATTATTCTTATAAGTCTCCACTGGCCTTCCTACACCATCAGATTTTGTGTAATAAATGCATCTCTGGTTCCTTTTTATTTTCCACAGCATGAAATTTGGGGAGGGTGTTCCTTCTGTGACATGAACACCCACTAAGAACTGATGTTGAGATATTTCTCCCCAAATTTCCTGCTTCTAAGTCCGGGGGTTGGGGAAGAGAATCCCTCAGTCACCAATTCTTCAATGCAAAGTATAGGGAGGAAAACACATTGCGCCCCATTTCACTGCCTTCCGGTCGGAAGTTCTTAAAACCGGTTCTTAGTGGGTCCCTCCATCAATATCTACCCCAAATTTCACACTTCTAGGCCCAGCGGTTTTGGCAGGGTGTTGATGAGTAAGTGAGTGACTTTTCTCTTTATATATATATATATATATATATATATATATATATATATATATATATATATATATATATATATATATATATATATATATATATATATAAGAGAAAAGTCACTCACTGACACTCACTCACTGAGTGAACAAGATTTCACACTACTGGTACTGTGAGGGGGCTTATGGAATTGTACAAAAGTACAAGACAAATCTGAAGTACTCTTTAATGTCTATACATGACATAAGTCAATACATACTTTATTAACAGTACGTCACACTGAATTCAAACATATTTCTGAGTAGGATTTTTAAAAAAGCAGGCCTCCGTCAGTCTTGAAGACTATGGTATCGTGCTCGCTGCTGCATACGCTGCATGCGAAGCACGAAAGCCTGGGTTAGGTTGTTATGGAGGACATGCTGTTACCTAAGCAGCAAATCCCCCCTCTCCGCACCAATGAATTAATCTAATGGAAAGGCAGAGCCAACACAATTGGATCCAGCTGGCGTCACAGAGCTGGGCTAAGGACAGGAGCTCACCCTATCTTGTGGGGCCGACCCAGGGCTTGAACCCTGGCCTGCTGGTTAACAGGCACAGCGTCTTAAACCGCTTGCGCCACCCACAAGCTATCCAGAGTAGGATTATGCTTTATTGATCCTAGTATAGAGGATTGTCTTCTCAATTCTGGTAGGGCTCCAAACAGCTGCACAGCAAGTGGAAACAAAGACTTTCCCACACCTTAATTTCCCATAGCAGGAAAATCTGCTGCTAAATTTTTGCATGCCAGGCAGCTGTTAAAAGGCCAACCATGTTGACAACCCTATATGCAGAAAGGCCCCCAGATCTTCATGTGTGATCTCTAACCTGTCATTCCTTTCACTAACAAATATACCATATACTATGTATATTATATGCACAGGAAACCAATACCAAGCTGTTGTAACCTGTATTTTCACTTTTTGGAATAACTTTCTATTGGCTTATATTGTTCAATTTTTCCTTTTTTACTATTTAACTTTGTGTTGTGGGAAACAAAACACTAATTTCAAAATGTGAGCAGAAAGTATCTGGCTACATGCAGATGTTTTATTCAACGGTAATCACCAAGACCATAAAGCCATGAACAAAAAGGCAGTTTAAAGTTTTCTCTAGCTCTGTGCTCTATCTAATCAGCTTTCAGAAAACTGGCACTGAACCCGTTCAGACTGAAGAAGTCAGGCTTTTGTAATGAAATAAGCTTATATACATTAGTGCTTTATCCGTCATTTTCATGGTGTTGCTTCATGGGAGAGCTTCAAACTGCACAAGGAAAAAGGTCAACCAGCCACTCTGAAATTATATGCTAAAATTTTCCAACAAAGCTTTAATGAATTTATAAAGAATTAAAATCAAAACACTGTATTGTGGAAGCAGCACTGTCCCATGCAGGCACATTTTAAATTAGAAAGAAATTCAACAGGACTTAATTACACTTCGGCAGATTGACTATATACAATGGAGGACAGAATGCCTCCACCTTTAAGCACTGCAGAGAGGAGGGTATTTAAGCAGGTTGAGCTCAAGATGCAAGGGTTTAAAAAGCAGCACCTGCCTAAATTCTCTCCTCTATGCAATGCTTAAAGGTAGAGGTGTTCTGTTCGCCATTCTGCATGGTCACCGTGCACTTAGGATATAATGCAAGCTGCATTATAAGTAAAACATGAGAAATGTTTGTAAAAACAATATGCCAATGCAAACTAAGAAAACAATTGCATGAAATTTACATGCTTTGTATCCCATTCCTGACACATTACTTCAAATGGAATGACAATTAAGGAATAAAAGAACAACATATAACAGCGTCTCCCACAGATTTAAAATAGCTTTTAATTAGCTATTATTATTTTTCAATTTTCTTTGTAAACCGCTTTGTGAACTTGTTAGTTGAAAAGTGGTATATAAATACTGTAGGAGGTAGGTAGATAGGATTCTAACAATTCACTATGGATTATGTTTGTCTTGCTGCATAATGAATTAGACTACAGTCCAATGCATGCTTACTTGGAAGAATGTCTGCTGAATTCAGACAATCAAGTAAACATGCACATAGACTGAACTCTCCAAGTCTCCAGTTAGCAACTTTTCTATTAAAATAAACTCACATACGAGTGTCTTTAAGCTGAAAAATTGTGGCATCAGCATCATATTGTCCAAAATCTTTCAACCCAAATTTCTAGAGCCGTGATTTTCAACTTTTTTCATCTCACTGCACACTTAACAAGGCACACCTTCAGTTGTTTTTACCATTGACAAGGCACACCACACTGTTCAAATCCCCAAATTTTCTTGTTAATTAATGTCAATCTCCAAATTCCTGTGGCACACCTGAGGACTAGCCGGTGCACACCAGTGTGCCACAGCACACCGGTTGAAAATCACTGTTCTGGAGGTTCAAAGCAGGTTTGAGATTTGGTGCTAATACTTAATTTCTACACAGGTGCACTGAGAATCATAGGATTGGTCACATGTTATGCTTTATTCAGAACATGTGTACCAGGCACAACAGTCTGTACACAGACTATATTGGATTAATTTTTGCAGAGCAAGCATCACATAGATTGTATCTGCATTGAATGAAAAGTATACCTTCACCCAGACACATATTAACAATATTGTATTCCTGTTATACAGACATACCAAGAAACAGATTAATCTGAAAAAAATACTTTAGTTGATGAGAAGGTATTTGAAATCCATACCTCAGATACCAAAATGCCACAACATACAAGTACCAATCACTACGGTTATCTACAGTACTTTTCCGTGAGGTGATGGAACCTCTCAAACAATCTGATCTCCCTTTGCCAACACAGATATTTCATACAGACTCTATACTACTACTAATATTAATCTTCTGGAAAAAAATTATGTTGATGCAACATAATTGGAAAGTGGGAGTGTTGGAAAGTGTGCCTCGTTGCTCTGTGTGGACAACAGGATTCTAGAATATAGAACTAGATTCTGAGATTGAGAATCTATGCGTAGAACTTCTCAACATTTGTCTTCCATCAAACAACTTCTCATGGTCCATCTAACTACCACCAGAAGTAACTGGTGATGACATCATTGCCAGTTATTTCTGGATTGGGAGACCAGCTGCAACACAACAAATGCTAGTAAGAGGCTGAGGGTGGACAGGAGGGCTTTTCAAGCATGGAAAAGCATGCTTTGAAGCCTCCTACTGCTTTCACTTTGTCATGTTCTCGGACTCACTGGCAGGAGACAGGAATCCAGGGGTCCTGCAAGTATTACCAGACACCACCTCAAGTACCACTGGAGGTACCCACAGCACTTTTTGAGAAACACTGATTGCTATAGAGTATGGCTGTCAAAAATTTAAAAGAGTAATCCTCACTACAATGAGAAAATGTAAACCGAAAACCAAAATACGTTCCTGCAATTATAAGAGTAGCATTGCTTGCCCTGATAAAAATAAGGACTTTTTTTTAAAAAAGAAGCTCAATGAGCTTTGATCTTATTAGTGGAGGTGTGTGTAATGTGTACCAAGTACACCTTCCTCTCCCCCCTGGACACAAACCATGCCTTGCTTTGCCCATCAGAGTGGCCCAGAGTTGCCAATGACAAACTTTGCCACTTCCAAGAAGAGCTCCTTATTCCAGAATTAGGGAAAGAGGTTGAAAGACTGCTCAACATAACAGACCCTAACCCTATGCATGTCTACTCAGAAGCCAGTTCCATTACATCCAATGGGGCTTACTCTCAGGTAAGTGTGGATAGGATTGCAGCCTTAAGCAGCCACTGACTATAATGGGACTGACTTCAGAGTAGACATGCCTTGGATTGGGCTATAAGGCTACAATCCTTGCCATACTTACCAGAGAGTAAGCCCTACTGACTGTAATGGGACTGACTTCAGAGTAGACTTGCCTAGAATTGGGCTATAAGGCTTCAATCCTTGCCATGCTTACCAGAGAGTAAGCCCTACTGACTGTAATGGGGTTGATTTCTGAGTAGACATGCCTCGCATTGGGCTCTAAGGCTACAATCCTATCCATACTTAGCTGGGAGTAAGGCCCATTGACTGTAGAGGGGCTTACTTGTGAGTAGCAGTGTTATTTTGTGGGGCTCCAGGATGGGAGCTAGAAAGAGGACGTGTCCTGGGGAAGGAGGACGTGCTTGCAGTGTGTGGAGAGGCTCCCGCCCTGTCATGTGGCAGAAGAGGCGCCTCTTTCCCTCAGCGCCGCCACCTGCTGCAGCCGAGGCTCCCGGGTGTCCCTCCCGCCATTTTCCTACCTTGAGGTACTCGTTCTCCGAGCGCAGCTCCTCCACCTCCCTCAGGAGCTCCTCCTCGGGCGCTGCTTCTGAGGGGAGTCCGGGGGCGGCCCTGAGGCCCATCCTGAGGCCCTTGGCGGGGGCTTTCTCGGGGGCTCTTCCCCAGGAGGCCTGCTCTTCGCCCTGAGGCTGTGGCTGGGCGTCCCCCTTGGCCCCGGGGAGGGCCTTGCTGTGGGCGTGCGGGGGCCCCGAGGGAGGCGGCGGCTGCGGCGGCGGCTGGGGCTGCTCCCGTTCTCGGTCGCTGGAGCCGGTGCCGGACTCGGCGTCGCTGCTGGCGGCCTGGACCAGCCTCTGCTCGTCGGAGAGCGGCTCGGAGGGACAGTCGGAGAGGTCGGAGCTGCTGTCGGTGTGGCTGATCCTCCCCGCGGGGCCCGGCTGGGCGGCTGCGGAGGCGGCTGCGGAGACGGAGCATCGCTTCCCCCGCTTGCTGCCCTTCCCGGCAGGGTGGACGGGCTCGGCCCCGAGCTGCCTCCCGCTGGCTCTGCCGCCGGCCTGCTCCTGAACCCGGGCCGCCTTCTTCCCGGTGAGGGCGCCCGCTCTCCCCGCTTTCCCCGACGCCGCCCCCGGGACGCTGCTCCTCCGGGAGAGCCGGCTCTGAGCGCCCAGGAGCCCCGGAGACTGCGGTCGGGGGACCCCTGGATGCTGCTTCCCCGGCAGGCTGGGGGACTTGGGGGGCGCCGGTGGAGGCTTCCCAGAGGAGGACGCCCGGGAGTGGAGCTCCTTCAGGAAGGGTCTGGCCGGGGAAGGAGCCCGGTGCAGCCTCCGCTTCTCGGCGAAGCTCTGCGGGGGCTTCAGGGAGTCGGTGCCGCTCAGAGCCTCCATGGGTGGAGAAGGAGCCGGGGAGAGCAGGACACTTGAGGCTCCCCGACGGTGGCTTCCTCCAGCTTCCCCGCTTGCTCTCTCATCACTCCCGCTTCCCTTCCCTCCTCCGCCTCGCAGTCACTCTTCCCGGGGCTCCAGGCTGCAGCTCCTGCCCCACTCCCCTCCGATGCGCGGGCGGGCGGGCAGGCAGGCAGGCTCTCTTTCCACCCTTGCAATCAGGCTCCTTCTCCAGCAGTGCAGTCAGACTCTCTTCCACCCATGCACTTTCCCCCCATGCGATCAGACTCTCCTTCCACCTATGGAATCAGGTTCCCTTTCCACCCATCCACTCACACTCTCCTTCCACCTCTGCAATCAGGTTCCTTTTCCACCTATGCAGTTTCCCCCAGTGCAGTCAGACTCTTTCCACCAGTGCAATCAGGTTCCTTTTGCCCAATGCAATCAGTTTCCCTTTCCACCCATGCAGTCAGACTCTCTTTCCACCCATGCAGACTCTATTCCCACGTATACAATCAGATTTCTTTTCCACCCATGCAATCAGGTTCTGTTTCCACCGGCTGCACGCAGGCTGCACCACCAGCTCCAGCCCTTTCTCTTGCCTCTGATGCAGGCAGACGGGCTGCCTCTGTCCAGATCCTTCCCTCCTCCTCTTCCACTCCACCACCACTACCACCACTTCATTCATTCATTGAGCCACCCTCTTCTACTCCCCACCCTGCACCTCCCAGGCTCCAGCTCCTGAAATAGAGACAACTGCAAATGTTGCTCCTGCTGCTGCTGCTGTCTCCAGCACTGACGCTGCCCTTGTGTGCGCATGAGCCTCCTCCTCCAACTCTTGTCACCCAGCCAAACAGTTTCTCAGAGCAAGCCTACTTTTTTTCCCTAGAGATCTCTCCCCCTGTGCCTTTTTTATTGGGGTTTCAGACTGCGATCCTACAATAACCAAAACAAACAAACTAAATTAGAACCCTCAAAAGTGTAAAGTGCACAAGAAAAATGTAAGATGTGACAAAATAAAAACTTAAAAACAATCAGGCACAATCTTAACCAATTTAGGCCAGCATAACTCACTCAGTCTCCACCAGGATGACCAGATGCCCAAACTTCAAAAGGAGGACAAGGTCTTGGATTCCTTTCCGCCTGGCCTTTCTGGCGGACAATGGCACAGTTGCCAACTCACAAGTAAGGGTGCGATATTGAGCACTTTTGCTTTCCCATAGAGCTCAACACATATTTTTTATTTTCAGTTTTTGGGCATAACTTTTGATAGGAAGGAGATATTTCAAAACTAATTTTTGCATTGGATTCCGCTCTTCAATACAAATCCAATGACATATGACATGATGGGATACTGCACAACATTGCAAAGTGCCAAAATGGAGGACACGCAGACAGAAGGCTAAAAAAGAGGACAAATCTGGAAAAATCCGTTCATATGGTCACCCAGGACTCTCTGCCCATTCCTATGTGCCAGTACTTATGCAGGCCTAACTGGTGTTTAGGATTTGCATCCTAATACATATTGCTTCCAAGCAGTTAACTTATACACTTTATTGCTTGGTTGGCTGCTTGCTTATTTATATATTTATTAGATTTCTATTATGCCTTTCTCCCAAGGCACTTAAGGTGGCAAACAATCGATTAAACACATGGTAAAATACAATTTACAATTGAAACAATAAAATCTAAAACTGTTACATATAATTTATGAATTACAGGCAGGCTACAAGATGCTTGCTCACAAGGGAAAGGATGACAATGAAGATTTTTGTTGCTTCCTATAATAAATCTAGATTTGGGTAGTGGAAATTTTAGTCTGTAGCCATAAGGGATGCATTGCATTTGCATAAACACTTCCTTCGTGTTCATTGCGTGGCAAAAAATAAGCGTTTTGCTGCTCCTGCTGCAACAAAAACAGTATTACCACTTTTCGAACTTCCCAAAGGGGTTTACAGAGAAAATGAAATAGCCCAAAAGGGCTCACAATCTAAAAAGAAGGTAAACAATACCAGCAAAAAACACTAGAAAAGACACTGCCAGGATGAGGAGAGCCAGTTACTCTCCCCTAAAAGGAGCACCCACTTGAAAACGTGCCTCTTGCCCAGTTAGCAACAGCAGCAAGAGCACTGCAAACCTATCCTGTGAATAAGTCCCATTGAGTATAACATGACTCAGGGGCATCCTAACCAAATTTCCAGCACTGGCTTAAGGGCAATGCAACTCTGTGGTAAAGAAAGAAGCATTGCCTTAACTTGAGGAGACATTGCCTTAACTTGAGGAGACTTAACTCCTCCAACTGCTGAATGCAGCACATGCCCCACTGGCACAGTGGGATAACTGTGGATTATGGCTGGAACTGTGTTTTATGACTGGCACAGCTGGAAACTTGGTAGGTTCTGTGCTGACCTGGGGGTGTCACAAAAGTGCCCTAAGGTACCTATGGTGCCCTAAGGTACCTGTGACACCTGGAGGTGACACAAAAAAGCCTGCCCCACTCCTGGAGGGGCGGGTTATGGCAGTGCACAAGCATACACCAACCTCCCTACACCACCATGGGAAGAAATGCCAGCTGAGTTAGGCCAGCCTAAATTGGTTAGGATTGGACTCAGGTCTGAGACTGAGATCACCAGTGGGCTGGAATCCAATGCAATACTCTGTTGGGTGTCCTTGCACTTAACTACAGGACATTATTTGTAGTGGAACTTAGCGTTAATGCATCAAATTGAATCTGGGCCTGTCCATTCTGTGTGTCCCATATTTCCTGTTATCACACCATACCCCAGTAATCCAATAAGAGTGTATATGTACAGTAGTTCCAAGTCTCCAAGTCTGTACAAGTGGATCAGGTGATTACAGTGAAAGACATTATTTTAAATTAACTAACATTTTTCATTAAATATTGAAAATTGTATGAACATTATAAAATAAAGATAATTTTTCCCACAATCGTAATAAAATACTACAAAAACTTGATGTCCGCATCACTTTTGTCATTCTGTAATTTATTGCAGCTGTGTGTTCTAGTGTATGTAAGCCAGTATGTAAGCCCCAGTATGGGGCCAGTCAATGAAAAACAGAAGAGTTTTATTATGGAAGAAACTTCATATTGAAGTTGCTTTTTGTTCTTTTTGCAGAAGAAAAGTTTGTTTCTAGTATAGAGGGAAGACCTAGAAAAGAATTTAAAGTGACAGGCATGGGTGTTATCTTGCTGTGGGAAAATGATGTTAACTTTGTTACAGTAGCTTAATGATAGGGTACATTTGTGTGCAGAACACCAGGTTCAGTCCCTGGCATCTCTTGAACTAGATGAGTCTGGAAAAGACACTGGTCTTAAAACCTGGAGAGCTGCCACCAACAGTGAGTATATTGAGTTAGACCAATAGGCTGAGACTGTAGAAAGCCTATTATGACTATGGACAAACATTGTAGGTGTCTCCTTTTAGAAGTGGAAACAAATCTTGACTGTCAGATGACACCAGAGAGAAAGTTCAGGAGTGGATTTAGATCTGGAAGACCCAGGTTCAGACATGTCGTTTTCTATCTCAGCCTCATTTATCTCATAGGATGGTTTAAGGACAATTGGAAAGAAGAAACTTACGTTATACATCATACTGAGCGCCTCGGAAAAAGCGTAGTAAAAAATGTGAAGAATACAGAAGTATTGTGAATTTTAACAGCTGACTTCCTGCATTTAATTCAACGTGAAATACCATTTTTCTTTTATCTCATTCTGTGCAAGCTGACAGTCTCAATAGCACCTGATGGAGCTTGGAGATAAAATTCTTTTTTCTTGAAATTCAGAGCATTATTATGAATGATGATGATGCCCATCATTGTTACTGAAATGTGGGGAAGTCTGATAATCTCCCCCAGCACAAAAAGAGTCAAACTGGGCTAATCAGTGGAATACACGTTGCTCAGGCCACTAGCTGAAAGTGTCATACAAACTATGGTATATAAAGCCAGTTTATGTTTGGCCCTGTGTTTAACTTGAATAATGTCAGTTGCACTCTTCCTGCTTTCCTGTGTTTTGGTTATTTGCAGATAAGATAGATAGCATGCCAGGTTGTTAAAACAGAAAAAAATAAGACTGCAAAGTTTGCACACCACAATAAATAATTACACTAAGTGTAAATATTTAAGTATATCATTTTAACACTGATATTGTATTGTCAGTGCCAGTAAAGACCATTTTGCCCATATTGCAGGTTGGGGAGGTTGTGGTTAAGAGACTTGCTTACAGAAGCCTTTGATATGGTACATAGTTAATATTGCAAATTAGAGGTTGAATTGAATTTTCAGCCTAAAACAACCCCATTTAATTTGTAATAGTGGTTGATCTGCTTAAATTCACACACATGCTTCCCCAGGCCAGATCTAGCAACTCCACATAAAGACACATGTGCAAATGACTTGCATGCAGAAGCAAGTTTAAAAGATGCATGCTGTTTATAAACTGAAACCAAAAATTGCATACAGAGTTCCGAACTGGAAAGAACAAAAGTTCCTTTTCTTATTCCTTCTTTTTTCGTAGGTGGGATGGGAACTGATATTGTAGCCTAATCACATTTATGCTAAAAGCCTTAATTTTTCCCCTGAATGCTATGGAAAGCTCTCACTTCCTCTCCAAGGTTGGAAAAAAAAATACCTACAGCTTCATAAAGGAACTTGTAAGTGCTATCCTCAAATAGTGAACTGTATGATCTTAGCCTTTATTTCATTTTCTATGTAAACCACTTTGTGAACTTTTTTGAAAAGTGATATATAAATATGATTGATTGATTGATTGATTGATTGATTGGAGTTATGTGGGCTCAGTGGTGTAGCAAGCAAGGGGCAGGCCAGAAAGGGATGCCATTGCCACATGAGGCCCACCACTACTACCCAATGGTAGCACAGGAGTATTAATGTGTATCAGTATATAGAGACTTTCTCTTCATGTTTCAACAAACTCACTGTTTCTTATCTTTTTGAAGCTTCTAGGATATCTAGAAATATGCTTTTTCTAAAGCAAGCAAGGAAGCTGGCAAACCAGCTTGCCAGTTAATAGGCAAGTCAATAAATCAATCAAGATCAATCAACATTATTTATACAGTATACCACTTTTCAATAAAAAGTTCACAAAGCGGTTTACAGAGTAAAATCAAATACTAACTAATGGCTCCCTGTCCCAAAAGGGCTCACGATCTAAGAAAATACAAAACACCAGCAGAAGCCACTATAAAAGATATTGCCTACAATTTATGAAAATTATCTGACTGAAGTTAGAGCCAAATCATCAGCCTATATACTCAGAAGTCCCATAATTAGGGTAGCCATGGGTCCCCAAAAACAGGCACAATCCTGATTTTTGGAGACTGTTTACATACAGTGGGGCCTCACGTAACAAACGCCTCATGTAAAGTATGTTCCACATAACAAGTCTAAATGTCCAAGGAATCCTGCTTCACATATCAAATCTGCTTCATGTAACAAGCAAACTCCTCTGGCGCATAATAGGCATGCATGCTATGCAGCCCTGATGCTCCACATGGAGCCATAAGGGCTGCCAGCCAGCTCTGCTGCCTCTTAACTGCTCCCAAGTGCTCCCACTGGCCACCTTGAACCTCCAGCAGCAGCCCAGGTAAGCCTCCCAGGATAGTGTCTTTGCAGCCTCCTAACCATGTCTACCCAGAAGTAAGCCCCATTGTGTTCAATGGGTCTTACTTCCAGGAAAGTGTTTTTAGGTTTGCAGCCTAAATAGACTTCAATTACAGTGTTTTGTCATCATTTTTACATACAGTTAATATTTTTATATGAATATTTTTTGGGTTCTGGAACCAATCGTCTGAGTTTCCGTTGTTTCCAATGGGAAAATCTGCTTCATGTAAAAAAAAATCTCACATAACAATCATGCCTCCGGAACAAATTAAACTCGTTATGTGAGGCACCGCTATACTGGCAAATGGGACGGAGGACCCTGTCCCAATTTTGTGGACAAGAATTATGGCAATTATGGCCCCATAATAATCACTGGGACTCACTCCCACATAAGTGTGGATATAATTGTGGCAATAGACTAAGATAATTTTCTGTAGACATCCACTGGCTGAGCAAAGGTTAAACCATAGGAATTCAATGGACAAATGCTTGTGAAGTAGATGCAGTGAATATATTATGACTATTGTGCTTGGTAGCATAGACATTGCTCTGCAGGTGCATAATTCTATACGTGCTATTTTGTAACACCTATGTTTGCTAAAATAATCTATGAAACAAAGCTTGGGACTATTTGTATGTAATGAACTGGGTCTCTGCAGTGCTTTGCAGGAACCTTTTAAGCAAATTCCTAGAACAGTTTGCATGAATTTTTGTGTGGGACTTTGGATGTGGGATGGGGAGAGAAGGTTGCTTAGTGATAGTTTTGACTGTTGCATTGCCATTAGAAGCCTTTTTCCCCTTAACCAGTTCCCCCTCAACTCAGTCGTTGCTTTGTTTTCTGCTTTCCACTGAGGAAAAGACCATACAGTTCTTATTATATCTTATGTAGGGACTCAGAAGATCCCTGACTTCTGAGGCTAAAAAGTTAGTTTCCTTTGTGGTTAATGAAGTGATCTCCAACCTGTATATAGTGGTGCCTCACATAACAAGTTTAATTTGTTCCGGAAGCACGCCTGTTATGTGAGACGCTCTTTATGTGAAGCAGATTTTCCCATGGGAAATAATGGCAACTCAGATGATTGGTTCCACAACCCAAATAATATTCATATATTAACTGTATGTTAAAATGATGACAAAAGAATGTAATTGAATTTAAAACATGCATTCAATGTGCATGATCCTATGAAAGCTATTTAGGCTGCAATTCTAAAGACACTTTCCTGGGAGTAGGACCCATTTAACACAATGGGGCTTACTTCTGAGTAGACATGGTTAGGAGGCTGCATGGAGGATAGAGGACATACCTGGGCTGCTGCTGGAGGCTGGAGGCCGGTGGGAGCACTTGGGGATAGTTAGAAGCAGCAGCGCGCTGGCCAGCAGCCCTTTAAAACAGGATCTGCGTGGAGCGTCAGCGTGGAGCAACTTGGGGGTAGTTGCCTGGGGCTTGTTAAGTGAAGTGGGCTTGTTAAGTGGAGCACACTCCCAATAGGAATTTGTGCTTGTTATGTGAATCACTGTTTATGTGGGACACTTGTTAAGTGAGGAACCACTGTACTGTTGTAGATATAAACGTTAGCATAGCTCTCAATGGGAGCATTTGATACTGCCACCCTCAACCCAGTAATATGATTTGTTTTGCCAGCTTAACAGCAGTAATTATATCTCACATTCTGAACTGAGTCCTACCAGAACTATTTGGAAATATTTTGGATTAGTCACCAGTTGGATAGCAATGAATGTTGGATTAAACATAGCAGAGAAAGTCAGGGGATGTCACTTCTAGTTCAATTATTAGAATTGGCAGGGAGGTCACCTGTGAGCCAATAACAGAATTCAAATTTAATAAGCAACTAGATAAGGAATGGAAGCAAATGGTATGAGTTTGTCCAGAGGGCGGAGAAGCAGGAATGGTTCAAGTCCTGGATAATTTAGGGTGATATGCTAAATGTTCACTCCATTTTGCATAGTACCTTGCTGTGCCAAATGCCACCGCACTTACCCAGAGGCACATCAACCCATTGCCTCCGTTGCTCATCCCATTTTCTGGATTCAGAAAGGAAGAAAGGAATGGAGAAGAAGAGGGAACATAGAGGAGAGTTGTGAGTCAGAATTCTTCAAATGGTGCAGTGACACTACCCTCCTCTGTACACTTCCTCTATCTGTTTTTTCATATTCAAATCCAAGGAGCAAGAGGTCTTTATCTGCCCCCATTCATCTGCCCCCAACTGCATCAGTTGATCTCACAGACTGATCAGACTTGAGGGGAGGCATTCAAAGGGCAGAACCAATGGAGGAACAGCATAAGAGAAACACTTCAACAACTTCAGCGGTCAAACTTAAAGTGTTCTTAAAGGTATACATAGAATTTCCAGGCTATGGGCTGACATACAGTTAATTGAAAATAATGATGGAGGAGAAAAGAAGCAATTGTACTATAGCAATGTATACAGTTACATATATTTTCTATTTAAGTAGCATAAGTGTAAATCCATTTGTATTGTAAATGTACATACATGTAAAGTACACTTAGAACACAATCCTAAGAAATTTAGGCCGGCCTAAGTCACCTGGCATATCTTCCCTTGATGGTGTGGGAGGCTGTCAAACATCTGTGCACTGGCCTAACTCCCCCAGAAATGGGGCAGAAGTGCCTTTTGTGGCACCCCCAGGATAGCACAGGACTTATGCCTGCCTAATTTAAGTTTAGGATTGCAGCTTCAGTAATGTGAAAATACATGGGTGTAGTAAGGGTAATCATGTGACCTTGTATGAATATGCAGTGCAACAGTATGACTTCCTATCAATATATCTAGATATCAATACAAACTGAATGGCATTCTTTTTCTTTCAATTTCTGTTTCTGGACTACAATACTTCAAAAAGACCAAGTCAACAAATCAGATTATCTGAAGTAAATGAAACAGATATTTGGAGAACAAAAACTCTGGTCTAAAGTAATACAGAAAAACCATTTTGAATTTCAAATGTTCATGGCTTGTCAGTGTCCAAGTGTGACACTTGGCTATATTTGGAGTTTGTTATGGCTTGCAGTCAGAGATCCTGTCAACCCTTATGATGGTGATGCTCAAAATATTCTTCCTATTCAAGTCCTTTGTATGCACTCTTCTTATATACACCCATGTCACCTTGAAATTAAGTTATAAAAGCAACAACAAATGGAAAATATATTTAAAAATATAAAAGTGCACACCTCGGTAGTGGATTTTGCACCATTTTCTTAAAGATCTTAAATTAATTTTGATATTATATCTGCAAAAATGTGTAATATGCAAGGGAATGGTTTAGCAAGGTTTCCCTCAGTTAAAAGGGTCAGCTCTTTCTGTTGTTATGCATTAATATAAGATTTAACACAAGAGAGATTTTGTTTAATGATCTGTGACCAAGGCCCCTAGGAATGGCTCTAATGTATATAATCATAATAGTAATTTCCTCTAAGGGTAGATCCCACATGACCTTCCAAATATTTTTTACAGTTTGAAGAGAATAGGCACATTTTTTGTTGATTTGGCAACTCATGAGTTGCACTGGGTTGGTGATGATCGATGATCATTGGTAAAGGATCAGAGTTCTAATATTTACATTGGCTTAGGGAGGGGCAGGAGGAAGAGTCCAAAGGGTCTCTTGTCTTATAATTGGCTTGAGAAGTCAGGGACCGGGGTGGGGGGTGACCAGGGCCAGGAAGGTGACATATTCACTGGCAGTAACACCTGCCAAATTTACCTTCCCAGGCTCAATCCACTTTCATTGATACATGTGGACTTGCACCAGTGATATCACTGCCATAGGTCTGAGTAAACCCATCAGACTAGTAGGAGCCTTTGGGCTTCAAATAAATTAACAACCGGTTCTCTGCCCATTTGGCAGCCACTTTTAAATGGATATCTTTAAACTTTATATTGCCTATCTCTCGTTAACAACCAGTTCTATAGAGTAGGCGCGAACCTGCTGGAGCCCACCACTGGAGCCTCTGGAGGCAAGGCCTCCAGAGGCCAAAATATCCCTGCAAAAAGCAGTGGATGCTACATTGGTGTGCCTGTAATGCCACTTGGAGAATTAGGTAGGATTGGGCTATTAGAAATATGATAACAAATGGAATGTAAAATTTTTTTGAGTCAAATTTAGGAAACTATTTAAAAAAGCAGGCCTCTGTCAGTCTTGGAAGACTATTGTATCATGCTCAGTGCTGCATGCGAAGCATGAAAGACTGGGTTGGATTGTTATGGAGGATAGGCTGTTACCCAAGCAGCAAACCCCCCCCCCTCCACGCCACTGAATTAGTCCAATGGAAAGGCAGAGGAAACAATGATTCAGAAAATAATCTATGTAGTGATTTAATCTAAACATCAACATGTATTATATACAGTAAAGATAAAACCACTGCAACAAATGAACACATTTTAAGATAGTTTAATTCCAATTAATCCCAATGTAATTTATTAAAATGTGATTACGGAATTTTACCTCTACCTAAAAATGCTGCTTGGAGAAAAATCCTTCTGATTTAAATTGAACTTTCCCAAATTAATGACTTGATTTTAATTTTAAACAGTCATCATTACAAATAATGTGAGCCATATGTTCAGTCTGTGGGCTGTGGGTGGCACAAGTGGTTAAGACACTGTGCCTGTTAATCAGCAGGCCAGAGTTCGAGACCCAGGTCGGCCTCACAAGACAGGGTGAGCTCTTGTCCTTAGCCCAGCTCTGCAACGCCAGCTGGATCCAATCATATTGGCTCTGCCTTTCCATTGGATTAATTCAGTGGTGTGGAGAGGGGGGATTTGCTGCTTGGGTAACAGCCTATCCTCCATAACAATATAACTCAGGCTTTCGTGCTTCGCATGCAGCGCCAAGCACTATACCATAGTCTTTCAAGACTGACGGAGGCCTGCTGCTATGTTCAGTCTTAACAATGCATATCCATTCTATTTCTGTATTGTTTTTCCTGATGGTGAAAACAATTTGTATTTGCTTGCAAAGAAATGCACAGCTGAACCAAAACACTGCTACTTATAACAGATTGCATTTGAGATATATCATGGTCAAATTTTGCTATGGAGGCAAGAAACTATTGTATAATTCAAAGATGCTAAAACAAATGTTGCCACTAGCTCTGTATCCAACACTAGCTCTGACATAGCACTAGATGTTTGATATTCCATCTGTCCCAGTGGCGCAAGTGGTAAAGACACTGTGCCTGTTAACCAGAAGGCCAGGGTTCAATTCCTGGGTCAGCCCCATAAGACAGGGTGAGCTTCTGTCATTCGCCCAGCTTGCGACACCAGCTGGATCCAATCATATTGGCTCTGCCTTTCCATTGGACTCATTCAGTGGTGTGGAGAGGGGGGATTTGCTGCTTGGGTAACAGCCTATCCTCCATAAAAAATCCAACCCAGGCTTTCGTGCTTTGCATGCAGCGTATGCAGTGCTGAGCATGATACCATAGTCTTTCAAGACTGACGGAGGCCTGCTTTTTTTTGGTCCCAGGATAGTTAAAGAGAGGGTGGCTTGCTTTTTTCTTTTTGGGAAAAAACACAGTATTCTACTTGATCAGGATCAAGTGTTTCAGTTTTTATGTAAAGTGCTTCATGGTTAAAAAGGGGAAGAATCAATGCACCATCTCAGCAGTGGTAACCAGGTTCTTTGAGTCAAACGCTTTTGAGCATTTTGAGCATTGAATTTCTTGAGATGGTTTCTGACGCTCAAGTGGCAGTTGTGAAGATTTATTCACCTGTGTATTAATCCCACCATCAGGGAAGTCAAATTGCTGCTTAGCAGAGCCTTGTGCTATTCCAGTGGAACTGTTGACCCTACTTCTCTGAATAACTGGATAGGCAGCATAGTTAGCTAAACCTTGGCAGCTTGCCAAGCATAGGATGCCACTGTTGTTGCTGCAGGAGCAGCACTCGACCCTTTGTGGATCATTGTAGCTCAGGGTATCCAGAATATCATACTAGGATTACTGCTATTACACTGTGGCATTTTAAGAAATGGTGCATTGTTTGTATTTTTTGTATTCATATGCAAATACACAGAGTTGCTTTATATACCATTAAAAAAAGAAAGAGAGAACAAGCCATAAGATGCTTGTTACTTAACGGAAGTCAGAAGCTGTGAAGTCTCTGGCAGCTGCAGATTCATAAGAAGCTGCCAAGTTATGCGTTGTGAAAGTATCACATGATGAGGTGTGCATGATTGATATAATTTCAGCACATGGGCCACTTAACAATTCTGGAGGACTCTGAAAGCTCAGAGGACTCAGTGTTTTCATTTTATGCTGGTAAATATATATGCCTCTCTCTGTATTTCAATAGTTCTTCTTTCATCATCATCATTCTTAAAAAGCAGTTTTACATTAGACTCTAAATATCTAATTGTTTTGAAGCATTGTTTTGATTTCTAAGAATTATTTTTGACTTTAGGCAGGATATGCTTCGCCAGTGAATGGTTGCGTCTTAATTATCTATATACCAGGTAGCATACAGTATATCTGCATGCTGCAAACCAGCCAGTATGCAGTGGTGTAGCTACTGGGGGGCAGCATCATAAGTATGGCAGATGCTTCAACATGCCAAATAATCAGTCCCTGCCACTTGCCATCAGAACCATTCCAGGCAATGACGGCAACATGCAGGCACTTACCAAACCAAACAGCTGTTGCTGTTGTTGCCCAGAATAGGGTGACAGAAAGGAATATGTCTTCTTTTTCCAGGACATGTCCTCTTTTTAAGCCTTGTGTCCTGGAAAAAATTCCATTGTCCTCCTTTTCCTTGTAAGTGGGCAGCATATAGACTTCTTGTAATTAATAAAATATATATGTTTTACTTTTAATAATAAGTAATATTGTGTTTTGGGGGGCAGTGGCTAGTGGTTAAAGGCGCTGTGCCTGCTCATCTGAAGATCGGCAGGTCAGTGATTCAAGACTTGAGTACTGGAAGATGGGGTGAGCTCCCGGCCCAGCTCCTGCCAACCTAGCAGATCAAAAGCACGCAAATGCAAGTAAATAAATAGGTACCTCCTCGGTAGGAAGGTAACAGGATTCTATGCACCTTGGCATATAGTTAGGCTACATGACCATGCAAGCATCTGTGGACAATGGCGACTCTTAGGCTTAGGGCACAATCCAGAGTGAGGGCAGTGAGGAGTGCCCTAGCTGGGCTGCCTTAACTATTCTGAATCCAGAGCAGAGAGTTATGCTGCATCCAGAGAGTCAGGAAGCCTGGGCTGCCCAAGCTGCTCCAGAGCATGCTCAGTATGCACCAAGTCAGTGACACTTTGGGAGGGCTTGCTCCCAAGGAGACCCCCCCTCAGATCACACTGAACAAGGAACAGCCATGGTGCCTGCCTTACCAGTAGTCCCTGATGAAACTGCCAGTACAGTCTACAGTGAATACAAGGGGCTTCTTGGAGTGGCCTGCTGTATCCCCAGGTTAGTGGCTGCCGTAGTTGTGCCTGATCCTGAAGCTGAGAGGCAGGGGTTGTTACTAGGCTAGCCAAGAACTCAGATTTTTGGTCAACACTGCCATTCTTACTCGGCCTTATCATGGACCCCTATGGGTCTACTCATTACTATACCTGCTCCTGAGGTGGTATAAACCTGAGCAGATGGAAGAGGGCATTTCTGCCATGGAAACAGGCTCTGCCCTAGGCAATGCTGAACATGCACTCAACTTGCCTCCCCTGACCTGCCTAGGCTGGCCCAGCTAGGGCAGCCCAGCTCCACCTGTCTTGGGAAAGCCTATGTTGCCTTAGGCTGCCCTAAGCCTTTTCCAGAGTAAATAGGGTGGCCCATCTTGCTGGTGGGTCAGCCCAGTGATAGACAGGGTAGCCCAAGTGCACTTCTGGATTGTGCCCTTAGAAACAGGGATGAGCACCACACTCTAAAGTTGGTCAAGACTAGCAAAGCAGCCTTCAGGGGACACCTTTACCTTTAATATTGTGTTTAAATTAACCACACGAAATCAACATATATGAGTGTTTTTAGCTTTTATTTTGTGATGCCCTACATTTTTCTTGGGTGTCCTACATTTTGGGGGACCTTGGACTCTTGTGTGGGTATGTCCTCTTTATGTGGTTATGAAGTTTATGGCCAGAATGGCTCTGACAGCAAATGGAAGGGACCACTTACACATTACTTTGTAGTGCCTGCACTACTTACACTGTCACCCCCTTCTGGCTACATTATTGCCAGTGTGATCTCTTTAATTCACAGCCCTGTGATATAAACTATCCTTGAGGAAACTCTGCTGATAACCTTTTAGAAGCTGGCCCTTCCATAATTCCTTCCCTCTCTTTGTCCTCACTACAACATGACTAAGCAGGGATTTGGACTTGGATCTTCCAGTTTTAACTCACAAACCATTGTCCTAGCCTTTCTTGCTGCAAATGTTCCCCCCTTCCAAAGATACTTTGCATCAAAGATAAAAATTTGAGTCTTTGAGTCTATCACTAGAGATGTAGCAATTTTTGAAATTTAGAAAATACAAAGATGTCTACATTTTTAGTGATGGACATAAAGCAAAATTTGCATCTTTTATAATTTTAAAAAATTAAATATTTTTTAACTTCCCTGATTTTGGAAGCAGCCTGTCTCAAGTTTCTATGAAAACGGCAAGTGATTGTTTCTTCAAAGTATCTGGTAATAGCTGAGGTCACTTTTTTCTCAGTGGCTTTGTACTTACGGCATGTTCTGTTCTGCCAGACTTGAAAGATTTCACATTGTCCCACAGATGGATGGATTTCTGTTTGAGCACCTTCCCACTGGACTTTTTGTAATGGGGCAAAAGGGTGCTTGAAGTTACTGCTGCTGTTAGATCCAAGTACTTGGGTCACAACAAAGACGGAGTATTTTTAGACCTCTTGGCATCCTATTTCCAAATTCATACTGGAGACACTGCATCAAGTATAATAAATGTACAGATCATCCTTATGAGCAGTTATGAGCAGTCTAGTCCTCTCCCTAGTTTTGATTCCTATAGTGTACAGCAGGGGCCTCCAAACATTTTGGCAGGAGGGCCACATCATCTCTCTGACACTGTGCTAGGAGCCTGAAAACCACATTACATTTCAAATTTGAATAAATTTACACAAATCTACATATAAGAATGTATTGTTGTGGATTACGAGGCTTGCCCAAGGGCCAAATACAGGGCTCTTACTGAGGCCACATTGAGGCTCACTGAAGGCCAATTCTGGCCCTGGGGCTGGGGTTTGGAGACCCCGGTGTACAGCATGTTGGGGCTTCTTTTCTTCAAACTACTACATCAGCATTTGAGTGTGACATGTAGGACAGAAGGGAACAGAGCTACCCCATTTTTTAGGGCCAGTAGTGATATCATCCCATTTCTACCTTTTTTCTACCACAAAAAATCACTTGTACAACAATATGGTCATCCCTTCATTAAAACCGTGGCACAATAGCACCAGTTTAAAGAGTTGAAACAACATTAGCAATGCATGTTTGCTGCTAAAAAATTACATTGCTAACCAAATAGTATATTGGCCTGGAATTAAGGCCAATGGTGTTCAGTCGGTTTATTCATAATAGGTTTGAATAGGTTTGTTAGCTTGATTCTTTCTCTAGATGTTTGTATGCTGTATTTCTAACCTCCAAGAGGTCCTCAAACTGGCCTGCATTTGGTTAAAAACACAATTCAGTTCAACTTTAAAAGCACTGCTGATGGAGGAAAGTTTTGGTGGATTCTGCCTTGCTAGCTTTCATCCTTAATCCCAAAAGTCAAATCGTGTCTGGGAGAAAGACTGGCACAATACAGATTAAAAATTAAAACCTAAGATTTTTAAATTTAATCCAGTATAAAATAATTCAGAGCCCAATCCTATGCATGTCCACTCAGAAATAAGTCCCATTTTAGGCAATAGGGCTTACTCCCAGAAACGTGTGGTTAAGATTGTAGATACACTAGTAAACCAGTAGATCATGTACATCATATCCAATAGGATAAATTCACGAAATGGGGAATATTCCACAATTGAATACGGACATTTCCTTATTCTAAAGGATGTACTGATTTATTCTAAAGGATGTACATCCTGACTTGATGTAACAAGTCAGAAGTTCTATACATTTAACAACTGAGAAGAAAAACATTCCTAACCCAAAGCAGTCTGTGTTGTCCCACCACACATTCAAGACATGAAATCCTGCATGAGAATTGTGTACTTCATCACAGTTCCTCTGCAGCCAAATAATTCATGTCTCCTTTCTCATTAGCAAGAACTTCATTACTATACACAATGGAAAGGACTGCTTCAGGCATCATTTGTAGCTCTTCAGATGTGGAACAAGCAAGATGATATAATTTTATGAAACAGAGAAAGCTGGCCTGTACCACGGAAGACCAATGTTTCACATAGTACATGTTCCTGATCGGCAATAGCTCTGCAAAGTCACTGGCCTGGTGAGTCATGTTGCCATGGTGGTACAAGCACTGTTTCAGCATAATTTCTTACATTGCTGCGGAAACATGAGCAGGCATAACCAAAGGAGCCCAGTAGCAAACCTAAGGGCTTGCCTGGTCCTAAAATGTGTCCTAAAGTAGCAGTAGTTGTGATGGTGTGCACCAGATCCTATATCTTCTTCATTCCTTGGGCTTGCACCGGCTACAGAGCTGGTGCATGTTTGAAGAGACCCATCATAGAAGGGAGGCTTAGGGAGCCTAAGAGAAAATAATTCCCCTTTACCCACCAAGGCCTCCAACTCCACCATCACCACCACCCACCCATCTGGATACATGCCCATTTTGGCGTGGCTGCATTGGATAGGTTAGGAGAAGATAGGATTGGGCTGTAAATTACAGAACAAAATACAAACTGGTTGTGATGTTATATTCCTTGTCTGATCAAGCCTTCACAATTACTGGCGAGATTGTATGTCTACTATAGCCCATCCCCTTATTTCTCAGGGTGTTTTCCCAACCATGTTTGACTGCAGTAAACTAAAGTTCCTCAAACAAAAAATAGAAACTTAAAAAATATATGAATGACTGGAATTTATTTTTAAACCAGTTATTTTTAGCTCTCATCTCCCTCTGGCCGTAAAATCCGCTTATGTTTAGGAAGAGGATTGGCAACTGCTGTTGATGGGAGAAAGATTAAATAGAGAAAAAATTGTTTAAAACTATTCCACAAAGCAGCTGTGTTGCAAAATGTTATCCTTTTGACCATTTTCATTTATGAAATTACATGCTGTGTTTCTTCTAAGGAGCTCAGGATAGCATACATTGTACTCCCTCATTTATCCTGAGGACAAACCAATGAAGTCAGTTGAGACTCTGATCAGCCAGAGGTTCATTTCAAGGCTGAGCAAGAGGTTTGAACCCATGTTTTACCAAATTCTCGACTGGCACTCTAACCACTATGCAACATTGGCAATGCCATTTTAAGAGGATGCAGAATGGAATATGAATCTGATTCATTTGTATGACATTGTGAGTTCATCATACACCGTATTGGATATCACAGCATAGAGGAGTTTTTAGTTCATTCCACTGAACTATCTTGTAAGTTTCAAAGCCTACTTGTTTCCAATGGCTGAAAAATACTTTATCAGCTTTTCTCTACAACTATTTGTTGCACTGCCTCCTAGCTGATTGTATTACTTGCTGCTCTGTAGTTTGTGTTTATTATTACAATTTTCATTTATATTCTTTCTGTATTTTAATTGTAGGAGCCACCTTAAGTGCCTTCATCTGGAGGTTGAAAGGTAAATTAAAAACATCCACTAACCCTACAATCCATAGTAACTATGGGAGCACATCAGAGACATTGCGTGCACCCGTAGTTACAGCACCAACTCGTGAAAACCTATGGAAAATTCATATTGCAATCCAGAGTAAATTGTTCTTACACCGGAGCAAGGACTCCCCGTAGTTACTCTGGATTGCGGCCATAATGTTACATGAGCACAATCCTGTGGACTACTCAGAAGTAAGTCACATTAAAATCAATGGGGCTTACTCCCAGGAAAGTGTGGTTAGGATTGGAGCCATATGGGTCCATGTAAGATTTTCCTCTTTCTGGTTTTTTTGTTTCCTTTTATTTCTTTTAATATTGTATATGCTAAATAGCTGTGTTGGGAACTCAACTGGACTCAAGTTGTGAAAATGTGCATTATCCACTGACTCAGCAACTCGTGAGTCACATATGTGGAAGACTCTGTAAAACACTCAGGTCAAGGGTTCCCAGACTCTTGACTTGTATTCAAGTCTTTTTGTGTCTGAGTGTGCTTTCTTACTATTTTTGCAGCATAAAAACCTCATGGGGCCATCAATCAAACCCATGTAAAATGCCTTGCTTGTTCTTAACTCAGAAAAAGGAAGAATAAAATTCTTCAAACAAACTTTTTTTTAACCAGTGGTTGCTGCTGGTGTTTATTTTGCACATTTTTTGGAATGGGAACCATTTATTTGTTGATGTAAACTGCTTTATGAATTACTTTATTAAAGGTGTATGTTTTGTATTATAGTGTTGGCTTCTTTTTGCTTCTCTGGTCAGCCAAGTAATTAGGGAGGCCCAGCATGTCCTCATTTTGCATACTGGAGAGAACTTGACTCAACTTTAGGGATCCTCCCTTTTGTTTTACCTTTCAGGCTGCCCTATCTATCCATCATTGTCTGTCAAATGAACAATCAGTGACTGCTGAATGACATCTGAAAGGTATTTATTTGCATATTGCCCTTCCCTAAGGAGGCAAGAAGGGAGATGTGGAATAACTAATTCCCATTATCTAAAATTCAGTAGTTCTACATTTATACATTCTAATCAGTGGTGGGCTCCAGCAGGCTCGCACCTACTCTATAGAACCAGTTGTTAACAAGAGATAGGATATATAAAGTTTAAAAATAGCCATTTAAAAGTGGCTGCCAGATGGGCAGAGAACCGGTTGTTAATTTCTTTGAATCCTATCACCGATTCTATAAATAGATAAATGTGGATAAATAACTGTGGCTAAATAACTGGTTGGAATTAAAAAAAGCCCAGTCTTTGTGCAGCAAGAATTTTTCTTCATGGGCTTCCTGATGGGCTTGAATCTTCTCATACTTACTGAGGAGAGAATAAGGACCAGTTGAAAAAGACTGGAGCATGCTGTGCTGTCTGGGATCCATTCCTCCCTCCCCTTGTCTGATACTGGCTTCCCCATCAAATTGCCCAACAACACCCCCAGCTATCTGCTTACTGAAATGGATATATGACAGGGTCCATGTCAGTTGAGCTCAGCTCAGACTGGTCCTAAAGAAGGTGCTTTGAGCTCTATTGCTGGTTTCTTTGCAATATCAGGATCCTTCTTCCACTGTCACAAATGGGAATAAAACTTGATCAAAAAGTTTACAGTGGGCATTTTTAAATTACCATGAGATCTTATGATTATGGGGTAGTTTTAATATTTAAAAGGTGAATATTGACCTTGACCCTCTTGACCCTCCATATTCAGGGAAGAGGCCCCTACATGCGATTTACATTTCATTTTCACTGAGGAAGGGGCTTATGCTTTGACCATGTCCCCAATGATGACATCAAGCAGTGATAATGGCATTGCTTCAATCACTGACAAGATGAAAGACGTTTGCCTCCAGTGGTATGGCCATGTTCTGCATGCCAACGAAATAGCACAGAAGGGCCTGCAGTTGGAATTTAGCAGCAAACAACAACTCACAATCTTCTCACATTAAGAACATCATACCTACAGCTAATAACACTGCCCGGGTCAGTGCCTGGACTTCCACTAGCAGAATCAGTTTAGAACCAGGTTAAGGAGAAGGCCACCAGTGCATCCCTGCCAGCAGACAGATGTCTGGGTAGCATCGTAAGGGAAGCTGGGGAGCCACCTGGTGGCACACCTTGCCATTAAATAAGTCTGAGCAGTGGCATGGGTACCTGTTGTCGTACTGTGGGGCCCTGGTGTCCTTCCTGCACCTCAAATGACATACCCAATCCTATTAAGTGGACATATGGCATCTGCCCTTAAAGGCAGGAATGACCACACCTGGACAAGTAGAAACTTGTCAAAAATCAGGGTAACAATATGGCATAACCAAAAAAGAGAATGCAGTCCCTCTAAAATGTAGGACACCCAAGAAAAATGTAGGACATGGCAAAATAAAAGTCAAAACACTCATGTATGTTGTTTTTACATGGTGAATTAAAACACTATATTGTTTATTAATAAATTTAAAATTAAATTTAAATTTAAATTTAAAATTATTACATATAATTTATGAATTGCAAGAAGGCTTCATGTGCTGGCTCACAAGGAAAAAAGAGAACAATGAAAATTATTTCCAGGACAAAAGACTAAAAAAGAGGACATGTCCTGGAAAAAGAGGATGTAGTCACATTGGCCCAAACGGCTATCAACATCACAAACCTTTCCGTTGATCTCAAATCGGAGCCAATGAGCCAGCAAACAGGCTCTGTTCATCCCCCTGCACTTAAGCCAGTAGGTTATTGTGGAAGGACACAACCTTCAGGAGCTGCCTACACAATGTACGTACTTCCCATAAAAATTAATCATGACTTTAAAAAGCCACCTAGGAGCCAGCTACAGTAATACTAAGCAAATGAGGATGCTTAATTATGTTTCACCAAAGATGATCTAAACTGCCAAGAAAATGTAGTTACCAGGTGATAATGTTTATGTGAAAGTTTAATTATGGAGAAGCAATGTTAGCCTGGACTTAGTCCAGCTGTTTTGTGCGCATTCACCTATTTATTAAATTAAATACCAAGGTTAAAACTGCCTGAGTTTACAAATACAAACCACTGTGTGGGATGTTATTGCCAATTATGTGATTTTATTGATGGGAGAGCAAGAACATGAGAGCATGTAGGTGTGTGCGTGCGAAAGCCATTTCTTTCTAAATTATTCATTTTTAGCACATTTCCTAATTGGGAGTAACACTTTTTTTAACCACCCACCGCTTGTTCATAGGCAAAATTTCTTTGCTAAATGCATAGCCCAATTTTAATCACTCTGAGACCATAATATTTTTAAAAAGAGGTTCTGAAAAAAAGATCATCATGAAGTTTGATGTGATTTGCAGATGGAAAGCAGTCATTATAACTACTACTGAAATTATCTAATAATTCAAGAAGACATTTCATTAGGTTATTCCAGATTCCTTTCTCCTCTATTGACTTTTTAAGAATTGTCTAAGGCAGCCCAATTCAATGTTGCTTGAATTCGGTACAGGACAGTCACAGGGCATCACAAACATGTAAGGCATTTTTCTGCCATCCAGAAACTACACTGGCAGGAGACCTGCATGGCCCCCTCAAGGCATCAGTGGGAGCTCCAGCTAGTGCAGCCTTAAGAATCCCCATTGAGCAGGCTGGCTTTATTCAGGGCAAGGGAGATCTCAAGCCTGCCACTTCCAGAACAGTATGTAGTGGGATCCAATGGTTAGTACTAGAACATCAATCTCAAGAACAGTGTCTCCATTCATGGATCAATTTTGGGGCTTGTTATCAATGAAAGCAAACATTTTAAAAAGTTATTCTATTATATCAGATTTCTTTGTTAATATGTGATATTGCAACTGCCACAAAGCCCAAACTCTCAACTGTTAACGGTACTGATACGCAAGTAGTACTTGGAAAGCAGAGGGGACAATCAGTGCAATCTTAACCATGTCTCCTCAATTGTAAGTCCCATTGTGTTCAGTGGGTTTTAATCCCAGGAAAGTGTCTTTAGGATTGCAGCCTATGTGTAACATTTGCTTCCATATATCAAGCAGTGTGCATAATGTAGATGGTGAAAGAGACATGAGATCTCAAATCTCAGATAGGATCAGGCCCCATCTGTCAGGCCTTGCATCCACATTTAAGGCATAACAAGATTATGGTCAAGTCTCCAAGCTGACTCATATGATGACAAAATAGAGTGCCATTTTCCCATCCCTGCTCTGTATTATTGACTGATTAATCCTGGTGGGAGAAATATGGAGTAAATCTCTTAGCTTGAGTGATGATGCAAATTTTCAAGCCTCTTCTAGTTCTCGAGTTGAGAAAAAAATGAGAATTACCAAAGAACAGCTATTAGGAAGTGACTCCCTTTCACCTCTGCAATGCTACCTTGGTGCTTCCTGAACATGGCCAAAACAGAGGCACTCAGATTGCCCCTCAAATAATGAACATGAATTAATTGAATAAATAATAATAGGAACATGTCCTCAGATCTTCAGTCTCTTTCCATACTCTGATGGCGAGCAATAGTTCTGCAAAACGTGTGAAAGGCACGACTTTCTCCTTTCACTGAGGCTTTCTTTTCTTCCTGAGAAACTTTCCATAACTCTGCACTGTCTCTCCTTTCCTTTGTAACATGTAATAAGTGAAGTGTCCTATATAATCATTTCCACCAGGTAATTCAGTGCTCTGCCTCTGAGTCATGCTGCATTAAGAAAGGAAAGCAGCTGGCTGGAACGGATGCCTTGCAAACTGTTATACAAGGTGCCATAAGCTTTTTCTTGATAATTTACAGAAGCCCCAACTTATGCCGGCATGGAAACTACATCCATGTACACACATATAGTGCCACATAGAAAACAATATAAAATACTGCTTATTTTATCACCAATATGCTTGTTTTTCATATAGCATTTGTAGTGATATTTTCACTTGAATGGATATGAGAGGATGAATGTTGCCATTTTGCCAACACTTATACCGTACAACATAGAATGTGGGCACTGCCGCAAAAGAGAGGGTATATAGAAGGAAAGGTGTGGTTGGGTGCATGCATGTGCATTAGCTGTTTCATACAGAAAAAGTTAATCACTATATAGTTAGGAGCATAGGAAGCTGCTTTACCCGACTGAGTCAGACCCTTTTGCCCACAGGAGTAGCTGAGAGGTGCAGGCAGGAATTTTTCTCTGTCCTATTTGGAGATTCCTGGGATCTTCTTCATGCAAAGAATGTGCTAGATAGTTGAGAGCTGATTGCAATTATTTACTGGTGTGAGGATCAGTCTCCCTGGCACACTTTCCACTAGGGGGGTGTTGGGGACAAATATCCTATGGTGCCAACAAGGAGCAGCTATGCAACCCCCTCCTTTCTACCCCCCCCCCTTTTTAAAACTTGTACCCTTCAAAAGGACCTTAGAAGACCTTCAGAGTTCTGTAGAAATATATGCAGTCTACTTAACCCTCAGTGACCTTCTCCAGAAGACCTACTGGGAGCCAGGGAAGCCACATGCAGCCTCTGCGACCTTCAGAAGTCCGAAAAACATCATTTCTGGTTTAACCCCAAAAAACCACAAGTGGCTCTTTCAACTGGAGGGAATGAGATTTTGCAATCCAAGGCCTAGGCAGCACATTGGCTTGGAGTACAATTGCACTCTTTTTACTTCTGCTGTATCTTCCAGATCAGAACTGTAACTATACAACGGATTCTGGGACTGATCTCCGGTAGTCCATAGCTCCTGCATGAATTATTTGAATTCTTAATTTGATCATCTAGAGCAGTGATTTTCAACCAGTGTGCCACAGATCGTGCTCAGGTGTGCCGTGGGAATTTGGGGATTGACATTCATTAATACGTAGGAAAATTAGGGGATTTGAACAGTCTGCTATTCCTTGACAATGGTAAAAACAATTGATGGTGTGCCTTGACAATTTCAGTACCTTGTTAAGTGTGCCGTGAGATGAAAAAGGTTGAAAATCACTGATCGAGAGATTAGGCCCAGAGCCCAATTTCAAGTTAGGAATTAGATGAAAGATGAACATAAAGTGTTCCTCTTAACATATATTGAGCATTATTTATTTATTTGATTTGTACTCTGTCTTTCTCCATGACTATCACCCAAGGCAGCTACAAGCATATTTCCTCACCAGTAATTATAACCAGTTCTCTTAAAGTTCCAGACCAGATAATGCAATTCCCAGGTAGTTGGGAACCTAAGAATTCTCCTATTAAAAATTAAGCAGTGAATCTCATGGATGTGAAGTTAACAAGAGTGTCTAAGTAACTGCTACTTTTAGAGGGAAGCAAAGGACCTAAAAAGAGGCCAAAGAAAAGAAGGCTTTAATATACAGGTGGAACCTGTTTATCCAGGATCTGGGTTAATGTAGGTTGCTGGAACCACACTGAGCCAGCCCCACTCCCATCGGAACCTTCCAAAGGTGACCCAGCCTTCTTTTGGGCTTCCCAATACCAATAATTATTTGTGGTTTCCCTCCAGAATTATGTTTTTTTTGCCTTTAAGCTATTGGGAAGTCTGCAGAGGCCACAGACAGATGCACATGGCCTTTACAGGCAGGGTGACCAGATTATTCCTGAACCCCAGCACCAAAATTCCTGAACCCCAGGGCCAAAATTCCTACCTGCTTTAAAAAAATTGCTAAAAATTGTATTTTTTGGTTTTTGTTTTTCAGTTTTTTGACCATAACTTTTGATAGGAAGGAGATATCTCAAAAATGATTTTTGCCTTGGATTCTGCTCTTCAATACAAATCCAACGACATATGACATGATGGGGTACTATGCACTATTGCAAAGTTTCTAAACAAAGCCAAAATGTAGGACAATGAAGCAAAAATGTAGGAGACCTGGACAGAAGGCTAAAAATCCGGACAAATCCAGGTTTTTCCAGTCATATGGTCACCCTGCTCTACAGGATTCAGAAAGAAAAGTTCATAGCCATTCTCCATTAAAGTGATACCTAATAATATGATTATTTCAGCAGATGATTTTAGAAAGGACAAGGCAAAAAGCTCAAATATCCTTCCTATTCTCAGTATAGGTTTTTTAAGTTTTCCAACTGTCCATCTTTTTTAACGTTGCCTTTTAAAAATGTCCTATTTGAAAGGGGTATGCCTGGTTCCCAGTATACACCTTCCTCCATTTTAGCAGACAGTTCTATGTTTGACTTCATGCAGCATGGATTAGAAATTATTTTAATTGTACCAAGGATTCTCTTGAATTTAGAAGAGAATTTGCCACGCCCTGCTGAATGGTACATGTTGTCAAAACCCCAGCCTTATGATTTTTAGGATAGTGATGATGCTGAAGCAGACAGCCTGCTGTCCTTAGAGGCTTTTCCTAATCAAATATTCTTGAAATGTTATCTACTTTATCTTCCAAAAATAGCAGTCCATTTCAGAGATGGTTGACCACGCTGAAATATATCAACCAGCTCAAATGGTGTGAGTTCATCATTAGGAAGCAAGTTGCAGCCTGAGCTATTGATCGTAATTGTAAAAGTGCCTCCTGCTGTGCTATTTTGAGATCCCTCCAAGGTTAAGTTTCGCTTCCGCACCACCCCATGAAGCTGGGGTTTGCCAGTTCCTTTTCTTTGCATATACAAGTATTTTATAGGATGCTACTTTTGTTAACAACAGATGGACAATTACCATTCCAACACACTTTTTAAAATAGCCATAGAGCAGTAATGATGTCTCTGCAAGGTGTTGTTCCAGGTACTGAATGACTTGGGAATCCTGATGGTTAGGCTACCAAGGCTATGTTGTACAATAGTCCAGTATTTGTACTGGATGAAGGGTGCAAACAGCATTCATGGCACCTGCTGAGGGATGGATGTGACATCATAAGCAAGTGAAGGCCAGAAATGAGCTTCCACGTTAGGAAGGAAAGGGTTAGACCACAAAGAATGAGAGGATCTGCTGCTCACTTGTCCCCCTTTACTGTGCCAGCTGTAGAGCACAAGCCTAATGTCTACTCATAAGTAAGCCCCATTGTGTTCAATGGGTTTTACTCCCAGGAAAGTGTCTTTAGGATTGCAGCCTTAGCCACATAAAAGTGACCAGTTGTAAGGTTACTCAGATCCAGATTCAAGTTGTTATGGTGACTGCTGGAAGAAAAAAAATACTTCAGATGAAGGTAGAGGCAGGACAAGGCAAAAAGCTGGATGGAGAAAAATCTCCTTCCTGGTCTCAAAACAGTTTTTTAAAGTTCTCCAATTGTCCATCTTCTTAAATGTTAAAGGATGTGGTGGTGAAGCCTCTCCCAATGGTCAGCAAAGATATCAGAGATTGTTCTCTGATTCTGAAAGCTGGTAGCAATGAAATATTTGTATTTCCATTTTTTTAAAATAAAAGGAAGACTATTGGTTTGGCTGGGAACAAAACCTCACACAGGCCCCTAGGGTCAATAGGAACTGTGAGAAAGTCTGAAAAGATGTGTGGGAAGAGATCCCAAATGGGAGTAAATTAAGAAGCAGGAAGCTTGGAGGTGGATGAATGAAAGAAGGGTAGGCAGAAGAAAGAAGCAGGAAAGTGCAAAGAGAGTGCAGCGTATTAAAGGATGCAAGTCACAGCATTCAGTGGAGTCATCAGAGGCAAGAATTAAATGTGGAGGTATGGAATTGAGGAAAAGATGTCACCAAGTAGAAAATGAGGTTGGAACATCAGCCAGGAAAAACCTTGCCTTGTTGGCCAGAAATGATACAAAAATTGAATTTTAAATGCTAGGGTTGTGGGCCAAGGAAAAAAAAGAACAGGGCTTCTAAGGACCAGACAGAGGGATATTGTACTCTGAAAAACACAGGAAAAAATCTAATGTTTTCTTCCATTGATATGATAGGAAATGATACATCTGGTAAAACCTACGCTTGAAACATCTCTTAGAAGTACAGTGTCCCTTTAATAAAGTGGTGAATCTGGAAAATTTGATCAGTGCAGACAGATTAAAGAGCTATTGGAAAGTTAGGACTGCAGGTTAGGATTAAAGTAATCAGCTAAATATGCTAAGAGAGAGGTGAGAAGGAGGTGAGGGAAGGCTGGAATTGCTCTGGACAAGCTTCAGTAAGGAGCCAGAGACTGATATGATAGAGGATAGTGACAGCATCTCACTCACTTTCCTTACCTCCCAGTGCAGTTACATTTTGCCTTCCAGAAACCACCGCTTCAGCCACTGTGGATGGATATAGAGAAGCCATAAGAGATACTGTGAAGTTCAGGCTTCCTTGTTTTTGTCTGAACTGCAGACAGGCAACAGCCTTAAGACCTCGTAGTCTGCTCTTAACAAAATTGATACATTAATCTTGTTATTTTGAACAGATTTGAGGAAACAGAATTCTATTTCCTTACTCAGGATAATAAAATTTCCACAGACATACAGTCTACAGTGTATATTAATAAGAATGTTGTGCAATTCTCTTATGAACTAGCTAAATTTCAGACTCAATACTGTGTAGATTCAACATATTTTATAAATAACACATGAGTGCCCTCTAATGGGCTTGTGTGTTACTGCACATTATATTCCAAGGCTTTCACTAAAAGGGGGTTTATCTAAATTCTTTAAATAATTATATCCCACTTTTAGATCAAATATTATCTTACTCCAGGGACCTTTGAAATTGAATAATAAATTTTAATATTAAAAAGATGAAAGTACATTAGATGTAAACTCTAATGTGATTAAATAAAGTGTCAGACCTCCAAATTACACAAAAACTACAATTTTAGGAAACTGAGGATGCAATCCTAAGCTCCAATTAGGCTGGCATAAGTCCTGTGCTGTCCTGAGGGTGTCACAAAAGTTCCGTAAGACACTTCTGGCAAACTCCGGCTAGGGTGTGGGGGTTAGGTTGGTGCACAGGCATGCACTGGCCCCCTCACAATCACCATTGAAAGTTATGCCAGGTGAGTTAGGCTGGCCTAAATTGGTTAGGATTGTGCCCTATGACTATCCTTTATTTATATGATGTTTATGTTATATCATACTAAACTAACAAAAGCAGGGCTGCCTAACTGGAAAGCTCCCAAACTAAATATAGCCCCGAAAGGGCTTGGTCCTTATTACTTGGAGCTAATTACCAAATGGTTACACAAATAAAGTTGTTTGTTTGTTTGTTTGGAGCTTCTACCTTTGGCCAGACAGCTGTATTTGGTTTGGTGAATCACAAGCTTTTCAAGCTGATCTAGAGTATATTATGCATTTTAAATTGGCTTCATGAGTATATTACTGAATTGGAACTAAGTTTCGAGATATCTTCTCACAGAAAGTTTCTGAAGCATTTCCCTGCAACTTGTCTTGAAATAAAATATAAACAACACTAATATCAAAATGTTAGAACTATTTATATGGTTATTGGAGGCTTTTTGTCCTGCAGAGGCCTGCAATTGGAAGTCAACTGCAAACAATTCAAGGATCTGTTTGTCGACCAAAACAGCACTGGTTTGACACACTGCATTGTGACATGAGAACCACTTGCTGCACCCAGACCCCAAGTCCACAAAGAAATGGCAACGACAATTCAGAATGGCAGATCTCACCATCGTACAGAACAGGTACTAGAGAAGAAGACAACTTGTCTCATAATATGAGTTGCTAGCAATTACAAACATCCCTTTTTGACATGACCACCTCTACCATGTAAGTGGTACCCTGAATTATTTTGTTCTCAATGTGCCAAGACATAACAGACCCACATAACTTTTACCTCATGTATGCACAAAAATAGCACTAAAAGAATGTCTCACTGACTATATACTTACTGTCATATATTAACCATTAATTAACATTTGGGAGGTCACTGCAACATTCACTGAACACAGACAGCAGGTTTTTAAATGGCTGGCACAATATGTGCATTTGTACATGTTTTATTGTGTTTAAATAAATGGTTGTGAGTTGAGGGCTTTGTGACTACAGGTGAACAAGATCCAACCTGACATAATAAGATTTTGCTCCATTCATTCCCAAGAGCATTTTGGACTAGTTTAAAACCTACAGAGAAACAAAACCTCTTTAGGAGATATAGACATGTACAGTTCCTGATAGGATACAAACATTTATCTAGGTCAGTTTTCTTACATTTTTATTCAAGAACTGAAGGCAAAAACAGGTTTTGAAAATACAGGCAAGTCAACTAAATGTTTGTCAAGTTTAAACTTACTGTCCATCTGTTCCTTTCCTCCAATATTGTACCCAGCATTATTACAAGTCCTACCAGTGCTACAAAAATGGCAAATTTCATCTAGTCAGTATTATAGTAAGCCACACGATATCTGTGTGAAGAATGACACTTGTATAGGCACATTGTGGTAGCAGAAATAGGAATACATTTCAATTGTGCATCTTTTATTAGCTGACACTAAATGATCCAAAGAGGTGTTCCTTACATATTACCAAGTTCAGCAGGAACTATATTTACTTTAATTGCAGCCAATTATTTAACATTCTTAATCCCAGAAATCTGAAGACAAATGCCAGGAAAGTTCATGGAACACTTTGCTGGTTGGACAGCAGTGATTAGAACAGGCACTGAAAAAATAAACGTGGCAATTTGGAGTTTGAAAGCCAGTGCCTTGAGAGTCATCAATTGCTGTGCTACAGCCTGCTGAGATACTATAGCAAGCAAGTCTTTTGGCAATACAGGATAAAAGTTTGAACACGGCTTCAAACCTAAACATACTTACTAAGGAGCAAGTCATATTGAACTCACTGGGACTTACTTCTGAGTAAACGTGCTTAGGACTGTGCTATGTGAACCCATCAAACTATAAAAATGTTTTCCTTCCAAGATTGATCAAAAAGGAAAAAAACCAGCCTTTGCTACTTAGCATTCTAATAAGAGATGCAGCTCTACGGGCATTCATAAATACAAAATTTTATTGGCACGTCATTAGTTGAGAACGACAATGCTTTCCAATACTACAACAACATTTAGGACACATCAAGTTATTCCAATATGTAGCTACTGGTTTACCACAGCTAAACTATACAGTGCAGTTTTAATAAAAGATACCAAAAAGATAGTTCACAAATTCATTCAGACAGAAAAAAAACCAAAACCAAAAACAAATATAAACCATTTAACACTGCATATTTGATGGGAATAAGCTCAACCATTAGAAAAGGTGTTCTAACAAATTCCTCTGCCCTGTTTGTTCAGACATACACATACAAATATATTCCTTAACCCAGGAAATTACTTATCCTAAAAATGATTTTTAAAAGGATTTCTTTAGGACAGCAGCAATGCCTTGTATATTTTCTAATATGTTTCAAATATATCTCTGCTTTTTACAGAATTTGATTGCTAGCTAAATTATGTTTGAAGGGTAAATAATTGCTTCATTTGACAATTCATCTTCAAAAACTGCACAGAATGCAGTGCATTAGTACACACAAAAAATTGATCTTGCATGATGAAACATAATAAATAAAGGAGTGCTGAAAATACTACTTGGTTGGGGATTCAAGAACAATCCACTCAACCTCTGCTGCTGCACAACTCTCATTCATTTCAATGGTGCTTGTGTGGAATTAATCACAGAAGCTCTGCTCAAATGAATGGAAAATGCACAGTACCAGCACTTAGTAGCCTACATTTTGTCTTTTTAAGATGCTACAGGAAAACTTTCTTCTGAATATATGTGGTAACCAATGCCACTTAAGAAAGTTTTATAAATTTCAATTTAATTTTTTAAAAATTATCTTTAAAAAAGCTAGCAAAGCACCATATACTAGAAGAGATTTTGTTTATATCAAGGACTATTACAACATTTATGTTCAGAATAAGTAAGGTATGCATTTAATTTCTTACATCATAGGTTTGGGAGTGCTGTATTCCCAGACAAATGTACAATATTTATAGTGCTGGGAAAGAGGAGTGAAAAACAATTTGTGGGAAGGGTAATAACCTGTTACAGCTGAATCCTACCCAGGTTTGCATATTTACAAATTAGTGTGTCGCTCTGACTCTGAATCAAAGTGCAACAAGGAACTGCCACATGATTGTAGTGCAGAGTAGTAGGTGCCTCTTTCCTTATCTTCTTCCTCCCATTCTAGATGAAGCAGAAAGTCAGCAACAACGGATATGAGGTCTTGGAGGAGGGAGTTCTGGTGGGATTTCTGGCTCTGGTTGTAGGGACAGGATACTGTTGGACAATTCATTCCTTATGATGTCCAAAGGCATCTTAAAACAGAAAAACAAACTGTTATGTGAAGTCTACAATAAGATGTCTATTCAAATGAAATGTGATATCAGTAACATCCAATTAGAAATGAAAGCATAACACTGTCTTTGTAGTCTTCAACCTTGGCAGAACAGTGTTCATTACTTTAATAAGGGAAAGAATTATATGGAAGACACGTTCATATTTCTCATGTCATTTAACAATGCTGTCTGTGTATTGCATTGTTTTGTTAATGAGCTATCAAAATACACAGGATTGAAGAATTTTGTTTTTCCCCACTATGCTCTTGTTTACCAGCCCTATGAAGTGTTTGCCATTTATTCCTTCTGTAAAGAAAACCGTAACTCCTACTATACATGCTGTCCTACTGAAGCAACCAAAGGTTGTTCAGCAGCCAAATATTTAAATTCAAGTTCCCATTCATAGAAGCATTAAGTACAATAATTGAGAAGCAATGCAGAGTGTCCCACTGAAAAAAATAGTAATAGATGGGTGGTTCATTAACTTCTTTCCAGTCACTAAAGAATTTGCTTGCAATATGGAAATATTTTACCTTTTTCAGAATATCATCAACCAGTTTCAGAAATATTTCATCGACATTAAAATTGTCCTTGGCACTAGCTTCACAAAACCGCATCCCAGTTATCTGTTGTGCAAACTAATGAGAAAATGTGAAGATATTTTTATTTCTGTTCAATATATTGTGATCAAAATTATATTTTTTTCATAAATATTAATATCTGGTTTATTTTTTTCCTACATAATGATAAAGCAACTGCTGACTATCCACAGCTATCATTTAGAAATAGAAGTTGTTCTTGGGAATTAAACACATTGCACATACTGTAATGGTTTTACATTATCGTTTTGAGTTTGAAAGTCATGAAAATGTTTTCATACATAGCAAGCATAACCTGCAACCCCCTGCTTTTTTTTTTTTTTGCAAGAAGCCTTTTAGTTCTGTGTTCAATGCTTAGCTTTTGTTTGATACTTCTGAAATGGGAAACAGATGTTTTACAGGTGTCTCTATAAAACTAAACCAAGAAACTGAAGTCCAATAGAACAAAAATTACCCTTCATGGTCTAGACAACTTAATTAGAAGTCGAGACATCACCTTGCCAACATAGATCCATCTAGTTAAAGCTATGGTCTTCCCTGAGGTAATGTATGGCTGTGAGAGCTGGCCCATAAAGAAGGCTGACCACCGAAGAATAGATGCATTTGAATTGTGTGCTGGGGAAGACTCTTGAGAGTCTCTTGGACTGCAAAGAGATCAAATCAGTCCATCTCCTAGGAATTCAACTTGACTGTTCTCTAGAAGGACAAATACTGAATCTGAAGCTCAAATATTTTGGCCACATCATGAGAAGGGAGACTCCATAGAAAAGAGCCTGAAGCTAGGAAAAACTGAAGGCAAAAGGAGAAGGGGACGGCAGAGGATGAGGTGGTTAGATAGTGTCACCAAAGCACTGAACATTAATTTGGATAAACTTCAGAAACTGGTGAAGAAGGGCCTGGCATGCTACAGTCCATGAGAGTCACAAAGAGAAAGACACACCTTGAAACAACAACAGAGAAAACTCAAATACTCTTTCCAAAAGTAAATCAACATGAAAATTATCTGTACGTGTGCCATGCAGCTTCACTCTTATACCAGTTCATATAGCCAGGTCATCTTCTAGCCAAGTACCAGAGTTCTTATACCTCCTCTCTTTCTCTGAAGGCTGTACATGCAAGCATAAAGCCATTTAGATCAATACTTTTTAAAAACAACAACCTGGCAATCATGCAAAGAGTGGTGGGTTTTACTCCATTAGAAAGTGGCACTTACAGCAGCAGAAAACCTGCATACCTCCAACTGGATTTTACTGTAATTCCACAATCCTGCAAAAGGCTGAATGGTAGCCTTTCCATACAGAAATAGAAGTTTTATGAATTGGCACATAAATGGCAGAACTAGCACCTGATTTTAGAGTAAGAAATTTATAGAATTAATTAACAGCTGGTAGCAAAAGCACAAAATAATCAGCCACCAAAATACATCAATTGCTAAGTTTCTTAGCTCTTAAATTTCCACCAGTCATAACCTCCACTCAATGAATTTTAATAGTACAGTTTCATTTACACTTACTTTTTCTCCCTGTTGCCGACTGATCTCTCTGTCTACTTCACAGTCTAACTTATTTCCAACCAATAGTAACTCTGCATCTTCTGAGGCATACTAGGGGGAAAACACCCAAATGATCTAAGCATAAACTTTTAGAAGACAAGGATACACAGAAATAAAGTTATACAGTCATTAAGTCAGTGATTTTCAACCTTTTTCAACCTTTTTCATCTCAAGGTACACTTAGGGCAAAATCCAGAGTAACTATGGGGTTTTACACCAGAGTAACTTGCTCTGGTGTAAAAACAACTTACTCTGGATTCCAATATGAATTTCCCATAGCTTTTCACTAAGTGGTGCAGTAACTACGGGTACACGTAAAATCTCTTACATTCACCTAGTTACTATGGATTTGGGGGTTAACAAGGCACTGAAATTGTCAAGGCACACCTTCAATTGTTTTTACCACTGACAAGGCACACCAGGCTGTTCAAATCCCCCAATTTTCCTATTGATGAATGTCAATCCCCAAATTCCTGTGGCACACCTCAGGACTACTGGTTGAAAATCACTGCATTCAGTTCATAACCTTATGCTACTGATTGATAAATACAGCCTTGTTTATACTCCTCTTTATGCTGTTGAAGTGAAGCCTCAGCCAGTTCTCCAAATGCTTCTATTTCATCAGAGTACCGTATTTCTCGGTTTATAGGATGCACTTTTTTTTCTTCCCAAAGGGGGGGAAATGTCTGTGCGTCTGACAGAGTGATAGGGCCAATCCTGGCGCACCTTACCCCATCATGTCATATGTCATTGGATTCGTATTGAAGAGCACAATCCAATGCAACAATCAGTTTTGAGATACCTCCTTCCTATCAAAAGGTATGGCCAAAAAAGTAAAAATCAAAAATATAAAAAAAATACATTTTTTTGGCAATTTTTTAAGTGGGTAGGAATTTTGCCCTGGGGGGTAGGAATTTTGGCCTTGAGGTTCCGGAATTTTGGGTTTGGCATCTGGTCACCCTGGCACAGCTGCAATCCTAACCAGCCTTCCCTAGCTTGGAGACTTGTTCCAAAGTAGACATGCACAAGACCTGGTCCCTCCTGCTCCATGCCTGTGCCTCCCTCACTCTTCCCTATGTATCTAGATCCCCTCACCTTTCCCTACCAACCCCCAAAAGAACCCCCCAACTTATCTGCCTTCCTGGACTATTTGTAATGAGATTTGTGCAAAATATTGTTGTCTGATCATTTGCAATGAGATTTGTGCAAAAGTCGCAAATCACTGACACTAGAGATGATGAGTTTTTGGGGTTACCAGAAAATTAAAAGAGTGCTTGAAGCTTAAAGTCTTTCCTCATTTGTTAATGATAGTGATAATGGTTCTTAATACCATAATGCCACTGTTGACTTTACATGGTTGAAATATTATTCTGTTATATTTTATTAACTATATTAGTACACCATTTGGTTCAGAATATTTTTTTCTTGTTTTGCTCCTCTAAACTTTGGTGCGTCTCATGATCCAGTGCAAGTAATAAGCCGGGAAATACAGTATATCCATTTGCAACAAATATTTCAGCCGAATTGTAAAATGATGCCAGATCCAACTCTGAAAGTTAGGGGCTATGAAATGCATGAGAGCAAGTATCTTGGCAGAAAAATACAATAAATAGAAGAGTAATTTTTTAAAAACACTCATCCATTATAAAAAGCAAAACAGTTCTGTGGTAACTCCAATACAATATGCCAATTTTTACCATTTGGTACATACAGTGGTGGCATTCAGATAAATTAACAACAGGTTCTATGTCCTAATAACCTAAATTAACAACAGGTTCTATGTCCCATTAGTAACGGGTTCTCAGAACCAGGCGCTCATTAGCAAAGGGTTCTATAGAACCTGTAAGAACCCCCTGAAGTTGAGGGTTTACCCAAAAAGTAGAGGAACATATAGGTGCACACCCTAATTTTGGATGTGCAGCAAAGCCTGGTGATTCACAATATCTTTGTGTTAAATACACTGAACAAGAGCTTGGACAGCTGCCTCAGAATTATGTAATACTCCAGTCTGGAGAACTGGCCACACCTTTACTTGAGTGAATGTCCCAGGACTGCACAACCACAATACAATTTGTTGGTGGCTTGGATCCAGATTTGTGTGAACAGAATGCAGCTTACACAAGGAATCTTTCCTGAACTTTCCTCTTAGCTGAAGCTAGGAATCTTAGGAAATGGTGTGGGAAGGACCTTCAGGAACACTGTACTGAGCGTGCGAAATAACTTGAAACTGGCTGAAGCATCTCTGGATCTAAGCCAATAGACCCAGCTAAAGAATTAAACTCAGTATTGTTTATTTTCAATACTTTTGAAATTGAATCTTACCTTATCAATCATTTTCATCCATTTTGGCAAATCATCAAATGACTCCTTCTTTGTAATATCGTACACCAATATAATTCCCTTGGCACTTCTGTAATAAGCTGAGGTAATGCTGTTGAATCTTTCCTGACCTGCTGTGTCCCTAAGAAGCAGCAGCAAATATTAATACAAGCATTTTACTCCTTCACGTGTTGTCACAAATTCCTACTGCAAACAAGTCCATGTGTTGTAGCTTTCCCCCACCCCAAGAACTGGCAAGGACCATCAACTGGTTTTACATGAAGTTTATTTAAATACTGTTTTTAAATTCATGGGAATGAAAAAAACATTTTGTAAAAGTTTTTTAAATATGCAAATAGTTAATAAAAAATTCTTTTCTGCAATTTCTTTTAGTGTAGGGGCAAATTCCTGACAGATGTTTCTAAGCAATTATTAATTCAATCATGCAATATAATGATTTTTTTGGTTTGATGGTTGGGAGGGTTATATATAATTTACTGATTTCCCTTAAAAATCCAAAACCTGGCACACATGGACATATCTCATCATTTGTGTTAATGTTCCACAGAAGGAAAAATTGATAATAGAACTCTGTGCTAATCCTACGGATCCTAGATAGTATTCAACTTAGGGAATCAATGTGATCCTTCCAAGCAAATCACTTATAGCCACAAAATATCACATTACTATGCTTCACAAATGTAAGCCTACAAGTTATAAATTGAACAATTTGATAGTTTTTTAAACTATAAAATACAGATCTAAGTTATGAAGAACGTGGTCTTGGTACTGGTATAGGTATGGAAGAGAGAGATGATTATTCCAGTTGGGTAGTCAATGTAACTTTACCTCTATTTTACTCTTCCTCTGATAACCAGTTCCATATGCTCTTAGGACCAATAGTCATGAGTCCTTAATAATAATAATAATAATAATAATAATAATAATAATAATAATAATCCACTGGAATCTATGCCAAAAGTATCATCTGCCAGTGGCAAAAAACTGGTGGGACCACAAGCCTGAAAAAGTGGTGGCAAATGAGCAGGTCAAGCTTCTGTGGGACTTCAGGATACAGATGGACAAGGTCTTGGAACACAATACTCCAGATATCACCATCATAGAAAGCAGTAAGGTGTGGGTTGTTGACATCGCCATTCCAGGTGACAGCAGAATTGAGAAGAAACAACTGGAAAAGATCTCCAGCTACCAAGATCTAAGAATCGAATTACAGCGTATCTGGTGTAAGCCAGTGCAGGTGGTTCCAGTGGTAATTGGCACACTGGGTGCAGTGCCCAAAGACCTTGGCAGGCACCTGAAAACTATTGGCATTGACAAAATATCACTCTGCCAATTGCAGAAGGCCACTCTTCTGGGATCAGCATGAATTATATGCCGCTACATCACACAGTCCTAGACTCTTGGGAAGGATCCGACTGGTGATGTGAATGAAACCAGCACAAAATTGTTAGCTGTGTATTTATGGGTAGTAATAATAATAATAATAATAATAATAACAACAACAACAACAACAACAACAACAACAACAACAACAACAACAACAACAACAACAACAACATTATTATTATTATTATTATTATTATTATTATTATTATTATTATTATTATTATTATTATTATTATTAAAAATAATTTATGGATGATAATAATAATAAGCTTTATATACAGTGACCCCTCAAGTGTTATATGAATAAGGCAGGATACAAATAAAGTTCATCATCATCGAGAAAAATGTCTTCATGTTCCATTTGTATTGGAGCCATATATCTGAGTCCTAAACACATTTACTTGTAACTAAACCCCAAAGGACCAATTGGGCCAAGTAAGTTTGCTGAGAATCAGAGGGACAAAGAGGTTTAATTAATGGCAGTTAAGGTGTGATTAATTAAGTTAAGTTAAGTTAATTAATGGCAGAAATATAATACTGTTTCTAATGGTTTCTAATGGTTATTTGTATTTATTTGCTTTTAACTTTTTAGTTGACTTGTTATTAGGAAATAAGCTTCTTAAACAACAGTGGGTCACGACTAGCCAGACAACATTATTTTGCTTAACCATAGGTCTCTCCACATTTTTACTGGTCTTCTTAGCTAAGGGAGTGGTTCACAAAGTGGAGGTTAGGACCTCCTTGGGGGGAGGGTCATGACTGAATGGGGGGGTGTTCATGAAAAGATGAGCACCACCATCTTGGCAGTGCTCTAAGATCAGAGAAGGTTAGAGCCTGATACATTTGCCAAAGAATGATGAAGCAGTCACTATGGCAAACTGAACTGTTAATATCTGCTTATCCATAATATATTGAATCATATATGAAAGAAAAACATCTGTATTGCAGTTAACTGCCTGAGGTTCTTCAAGCAGAAGAACATAAGACTCCATGAGGTTCTACATTTTCTTTCAAAGATATCATGATGACACTGTCAAGTGCTTTTGTATAGGAGAAACTGCACAGAATTATAATTGTTCTAGTGGAGTTTCTAGATGCGTTTTCTTATTTAAAGATACAGATATAATCAGCATTATTCCAGATTTAATGAGAAAAACCTTAGGGAGGAGAAGTAGCCCAGAATAAGCAGCTATGGCAAAAAAGAAATGGAGTGAGATAAGGGGGAATCCACTGATGTTTGGGGCCCTGACATGGGTTGCATGCTAGTGGTAGAAATAAAATCTGGGGGCTTCAGATAAAACACTTCTCTTTGTCTCAATCATTATAGTATCTTAGGCAGAGACTGATTTGTAATATTTTGTGAATATCTTATAGCTGTATGAATACAGGTGCCTCACTGTATATTATCTTCTATATCAAAATATTTAAATTGTATTTATATAACTAACTTTACGAGCTTAAAAGGAAGTAAAATGTTTTGACTGTATCCTTCAAAATGCAGGCATAACAATTACATGTTTGAATCAGAATTTCCTTATAGTATACATACCTTATAGAGTATGTAAAATTATTTATTAGATTTGTATTTGCCTTTCTCCCAAAGGGCCCCCAAGTGAAACCTGGTGTACCTTCCTGGCTTTCTAAAATAAACATTTTTCACATATGCAAAGAGTTTGTGTCAAAAAAAAATCACCAAAGATTTCAATTCCCTGCATTTTGAGCTGGTGTATCTTTGGGAGGACTGAAATGTTATGCTTCAAAAATGTAATATTCTAAAAGTTTCTTGATGGCCATAAGCCAACAAATGCACCAGATAAAAGCAAATGCTATTCCTTCTTGGCAAAACTGTGTCTGTTAACAGATAGTTGTCTATTTTTCATCATGCACCAACATTTTTATTATTTTCACATCAAAAACTAAAGCATGGTTGAAGTGAACTGACACAGATGGGTGGTGTGATGTAGTTCTGAGTGCAGACTGCATGCAGATACAGCATTCACCCAAACACTCTTTTCCTGTGCTCTTAGTGGCTACGTCATGGTGGCAGATGCCTAGTGATCCACTTCCTGCTTAGAAAAATTATCTTAATGAGTATGAGAAGAAGAGCATCTGCTTTGGTTCATGTATACTGGAGACATCTTGATAATCTACCTTCAAGAAAACCATGCTTTCAAGATACTTTAAGCACATGACATCATTTTGAGGACTTTTCCTCAACTGTGATAAATTCTGAAGTGTCTAAAACTATGACACTGCCATCAAAATGCTTCATCTTGGACAGCCTGTGAGGTTCATCATTTCTACTTTCAAGCTCTGTGAAACTGTTAAGATAACTACTCCTTTGAAATATATAAGTCTTCCATTATTTAAAGACAGTGCACGATGGTACTTTTCTAGTACATACCTATAAGAAATATTAAAAGGACTGATCTGTTCTATGAGCTTGTCCTCTATGCAGTTTTAGAAGGTTAACCTACTTCTGTTCCAGTTTCTAAGCACTGAGATGGTTCAATTCATATGTAGAACAAAAAATGCATTTGAACTGATAGAAGTTCACTATCCTGAGCCAAGATTCAAAGAAAGCCACCTGTAAGTAGAAAGTGCTTCTGGATACGCATAGTCAAATTACTGGTTTTTCCTTCTGGGTGCACTGAGGGTTACCCAACTTCATGAGGAGCTTGAGAAGCGCAACATAAAATCCTACATGCCTGGTTTTTTTGACCAAATGTCCTAGCCATTTTCTTCAACAACAGTGACACACTTGGCCCTTACTATTCTGCACTGCAGCTGCTTATCTATCAGCCAATTACCCCAGAACCTTGTGCTAAGCAGTTACTTCTATTGTCCATCACCCCAGGAGGCAATGAGCCTGGATTTCCAGGTCAAAGTGACTGTCTGACATCAGGTTTCAGGGGTGACTGACTGGAAAGATAAGTGACTGCAGCACACAACAGTAATCATTGCAAGTGGAAGGCATTTTTGGACACTGCAAGCTGGGATTTAGTGCCTGCTGTATTATAGCATCAAGAGCCAGGGCCTTCGAATCTAATCCAGTCCCTTGGCATACATCGTGCCACTCACACATTGCTCCCTTGCTCATCCTAGCCTTGAACTAATTACTGGTATTTCCAGAGGTGAAGAACAGACCCCCAAAAGACATAAGCATTCTTCTGAAAGCTATTCCCAGCCCGTTTTTACTTTATGCTCCAGAATGTCATTTTCTCTCAATTTCCATTTCTCAAGTGATCTTAACTAATCAGGGATTACGCAGTGAGCATGGTATAGCCAGATTTAGCTATATGAAGACATAACTAAGGGCAAATAAATCCCATTTAGAGTGAGGGAAATGCTTCTTATGGTGATAGCATGGATTAATCCAGCCAAGTGAACACTTCCACAGCTCTTCTGCAACTCTGAAAGAGACTCCCCACCCTCAGAAGTATTGCTGCAAAACAAACCACACATTTGGGTTCAACCTGGATGAACAATATGGGAGCTTTATTATCAGAGATAATTCTTATTTAGCATTTTGCTTAGAAATTAAATACTTTTAAAAAGATGAATTCAAGGAAGGAGGTGTCCAATACTGAGTCAAAAATTTAGGTTATAAATGTCCGTAAATAAAAATTATACTTTTAATTAGACTTCAGTACATTGCCTATAATAGCTTACCAATGGTTTACAGCACAACCCTATGCAAGTTTGTTCAGAATTTAGGGCACAATCCAGAGTAACTATGGGAAGTCGTTGCTCCGGTGTAAGAACAATTTGCTTCTTACTGGATTGCAGTATGAATTTCCCATAGGTTTTCATTAGATAGTGCAGTAACTATGGGTACACGTAATGTCTCTAACGTGCTCCCGTAGTTACTCTGGATTGTAGGGTAAGTCTCTCTGTATTCAGTGGAGCTTACTCCCAGGTAAGCATGAATCAGATATAGCTATAAAGGTCATACATGCTAGGTCATATGTGATACATGATTTATATATTCCTAGCTTACACTTTTTTCTAACATATGTATGAAAATGTTACTAGATGAGAAATATTTTAAAACAATTTCTGACTACTTTTTCTCTAGCCTCTGTGTTAATCTGGACTTGAAAATGCTCTCTTCTCCACACTAATCACTAAGGCTGCAATCCTAACCTACAGTTAGGCTGGCATAAGCCGTGGCACAAGTCCTATGCTGACCTGGGAATGCCATAAAAGTGCTATAAGGCACTTCTACATCACTCCTGGAAAAGAGTGAGGCCAGACATTTTGCTTGCATCCCTACATTGCCACAGGAATAGGAAGATCAATTAGTTGTGATGGTCTACATTACGATTGCACCCTAATACTATCAGATAATTTTTTAAAAAAATTAAAAGAATCACCACAACTCAAGCATTTCAAATGAGCGTGGAAAACATGCATACAGGATGTCACAATGGGAGGTGTGCACACAACACTAACATTCCAAAGGAAAAGATCATATCCTCCTAAAACATACAACTTCTAAAGATATTCTGAAGGAGTTAAATGAAAAATGAACATCTCATGACAAACACCTTTACAGAAAGCTTAAGTATACAGGCATGCTCAGAATGCAAATGCAAACACTTAAAACCCTAGAACTTCATGGGATCAGTATTTTGTGTCAAGCACATCAAACAAAAAAAGAAACACACCCTACAATCCAGAATAACTACGGGAGCACATAAGAGACATTGTGTGCACCCGTAGTTACTGCACCACCTAGTGAAAACCTATGGGAAATTCATATTGCAATCCAGAGTAAATTGTTCTTACACCAGAGCAAGGACTCACCGTAGTTACTCTGGATTGCATCCATAATGCTTTAAACTTTGTATAAGGGCCACTTTACATGTTACATTTTCTTATACCTATTGTACAGAAGAGATTATGGAGAACAAGAAAACATAGGACTGTGGGGAACATGCAATTTTTTTTAGTTGGGGCTATGATTAACCAATATATAAATTTTAGTGCTACACTGTGATTTTCAAGTTTTTTTTAACACACATCAAGTTTTTAAAAAATATTTTAACAGACATGTTTTAACAACATGCAGTCCAGAGTAACTACAGGGAGTCCTTGCTCCGGCGTAAGAACAATTTGCTCTTGATTGCAATATGAATTTCCCATAGGTTTTCACTAGGTGGTGCAGTAACTACAGGTACATGTAATGTCTCTTACGTGCTCCCATAGTTACTCTGGATTGTAGGGATCTTTCTTTAGCAAAATAAAAACTTGTCCCATTCATCCTATCCCATGAAAGCAAGTGTGCATGTTAACCTGTTTCCTCCATTAAAATGAACAGGGCAGCTCTTGCTTGCAAGAGCTGCACACATATCAAAATTCATGTATAAAACCTGAATGGAGAGAACATCTTTAATAAATCTGCATCCTTTTAACATACCAAATTTCTTCTGATGGATTCCATTCTTAATGGAATGCTACTTTACTTTTATAGATGATGGCATCTAGTTAACACCCAAATATTAACATTCTGCTACACAGTTCTACAAAGATACTATATATGGAGAATAAGAAACATCATGACCATGGGCTGCAATTTGGTTAAACACCCACTGAAATAAATGGGGTGACGTAACTGAAGAATTGCACAATTTTTTTTGCAATGAGATGTTTTCTGAACTATGGGGTCAAAACAGATTGCAACAACAGTTAATTTACACTTAAAAACATTGGCACATTGAAAAGCTACATTACCTCATATCAGCTTCAGTAGGCCCTGGCTAAACATCATGCTGGCTCAAGTACCAACCCTGTGGCCATAGGATTCCAGATGGGGACACAGATGAGGAATGAAGTCATGCCAGTAACTTTCAAGTATTAGATAACGGGTGATACGAAAGATGCAACAGCAATTAACTCAGATGGAAGCAAGACAAACACATGGTGCGACAAACAAAGTTGATGGTGACCTGCCAAGAGGAGTTAGTAAACTGAATTCACTATATCTAAGCAAAGGTTAATCATCAGAATATTCCAGTGGTGCCAACTAATCAACCATGGATGCTTTTCTACCACAGCATGTTAGCATATCTCGCAGTTAGCTCTATTGCCCATTATGCATGAAGCATTGTCAGCAAACTGAGAAAAAGCCATTAGCTATCTTAAAGGATCATTGTGTAAACATTGCTGGTTTATTCTCTCACAACAGCAATTTGTATCAAACTACTGTTTATACCTTTATGGTAACAATATGCACTGTTATGGCATGACTAATCAGCATAGAAACCAATTCTGAGCAAGTGTTTCTCACGCCCTAATCCCTAAAGCACTATTCAATTTTCACACAGATATTATTTCTCCATGCTACTAAGACGTATAAAAATAAGGATAAAACAAAATTTCATTTCATTGTTCACAGGTACTAGTATCATATATGGATCTAGGCAGCTCAATGAGACTTTCCTAACTCTCTTCAATATGTCCTTTTTTAAAGAATGGACTATAAATGTGATGTGTCAGACAAGAATAATTTGCTACAAAAGAAAATTATATTTCTAGAGATGTCAAAAGACAGGCCACAGGATATAGGAATCATGTTATCCTTAGTGGTTTCTGATATAGCTGTTGGGCCACGGTGAAATAGAGGAAACTGAACTTGATAGACCCTTAACCTGGCCCTGCAGGGCTATTATGAGACCATTCATCTAAGCAGTACTTGGGACTCTAAAAATGTATTGGTTGTAGAATTTGGCTTAGAGTCAGATTGGTCTATTAGCATTTCCCTACTATCCAACTGCTTTTTTTTCAGTACCAGGAAGGCATAAAGTAATCCAACTTATACCTTAAAAAATAAGTGATCAGTTTCTTTGTTCTACTAAGACAACTCAGTTCTCTCATGTCTGCTGAGGGAAGGGATAGGAAGTTACTTTAACTCATAAGCAATGTCACTTTATTGGTCTTTCCACTGCACTATCACCTACTTCCAGATCCATTAACTATTTCTAGAGTAGTGTGAAGGAAAGGAAAGGCAGCAGCAGGTAAAGAGCTAAATTAGTTTACAACAGTTAATCATATTAGATAAGCATATTGAAACCATGCTAAAAAACAAAACTAAAATAACCAAAAACATTCTGCTGATTGCATATTTTTACTTACCAGATTTGTAATCTAATTTTCTTTCCTCTTAGCTCTACTGTTTTGATTTTAAAATCAACACCTACAAATAAAATACAGTAAACAAAAGAGGAGGAATAAGCAGCAAAAGCAATACAAGTATGACTTAATTTTTTTGTACCTGTCATCTACAAACAATGAACAGGAGGACTCTTACTACACTGGCCCACAATAAAGGGGCAAAGACAAATAAGCATTTCTTACAATGAGTCTGTATAGAATCTTGTCTACTGTTCTGTTACTAGGAATGTTTTCAACAAGCATAAAGTGTTTTATTTATACAAATACATAACCTCCTGTCCTTTCAGATTTTGCAAAATGTATCAAAAATTTATTTATTAAGACATAGCATAATCAAGCTTAATATGTCTAGGGCTGCAATCCCAACTGGCATAAGTCCTGTGATGGCCTGGGGTATGTTACAAAAGTGCCATAAGGCACTTCTGTCCCCCTTGGGGGTGGGAGTGGGGGTTTAGGCCAGTGCACAGGCAAGTGCCAACCTCCTCACACCACCACAGGAAGATATAGCAGGTGAGTTATACCAGCTTAAATTAGTTAGAATTGCATCCTAAGTGGGCATGATCAAACTTGCCTGATGGTTACTTAAATTAAAATTAAAAATCAGTTTCACTTTTCAGAGTAAGAACATTCATTTGCTCTGTAAAAATCTTAAGATGCAGCTTCTGGAACTATTGTTATTGTCTGTTAGTTTAATCAAATCACATGATTCCATTATACATGATCATTTTTGTTAACTGTAAAAAGTACTGTGGAATAATGATAATACTAAGAAAAATCCAATTTTAAATTTAAAGATAAATATGTCCATCTACAAACATCTAGTCTTACATTCTTGCCACACACTAACCAATCTTTAGATATGACTGACAGAAAATAATCTGTGGCCAGTAAGAATATTTCACTTGCCCCCACCAAGGAAGAACTGCCTTAAGAAGGCAAGACAAACCAGTGGGCAGTATTTGGAAGCAACATGTGAAACCATTCTTTTCCTGTTCTCTTCTTTAAAGAAGAAACAGTCACACTTGCAACCTTGAGAAAGGCCTTCTGCTTTGATGTTTCATGGCGTGAGCTTGTTGGGTGTGTTTGAAATAGCCCATTTTGTCTCCAAAACAAGCTCTGTACTGCAGTGTCTCATTTGGAAATGTGTACATCAATTGACTGGTATGAGCATCCCTTTTTGTCACAGGGATGCAACAGATTTTGCCAATGGGCCAAGCTGCTTTGGCCTCCCAGACTTACAGACTCTGGAGTATACAACATGGATTACTAGCACTGCAAAGAAACAGCACAATTCTAATGGCAGCTGCCCCATTAGTTGTTGATGTCTGGATGCAAGAGCAACCTCAGTACTTACAAGGATAGATAATTTTTTTTGCATTTTACAAGCCAGTATCTGTATGAGCAAGACTGAAGAAATTGAAGACTGAAGATTGCCTAGGGTGACCACTGTTTGGCACTGTGCTAAGAAAACCATCTAAGATGTGATCTTCAGAACTTAACTGCCCCTTGTTATATGGCATATACTTTTTATATGTTGTTGAGTTCGTTAGTGGTCCACTCAGCCCACATTATCCACTCTTGGAGCACAACTATCTAATATACTTTTAACTGATGATACCAGGACCTGAACCTGGGATTTTATGTACAGAAAACATATGCTCTATCACTGCACTGTGGTGCCTCTTGTACTTTGGTCTGACAGGTTATTTCACTAATTTCTGCTATCAATGCAGTTTAGAATGTTTTGATACACATGTCAAATGATTTTCAAGCATCTGCTTATCTATTTTCAACAGAAGAATGACACCTTGAGCTCCTGGGATTCCAATGTAAAAATGCTGTATCTACTTGCTCTTTAAATTATCATCTTCTTAAAATAAACTTGAAGTATAAAATTACATTTTTATGGTTCATTTCTTTTTTTCAATATACATCAGGCTTACTGTGTATTTAATCTGTCATAACCATGTATTGCCACGAGAATTATACTTAAGCTAAATACTAGAAAGTGCCTTTCATTAAGCAGCTTAGAACTAAGAATAACGCGCACGTTGAATATCAAGTATAAAAAACTCTTAACAGGATGTATTTAGATTTCATAATCAAACAAATTTGACTAATAAAGTACAGTGTGATTCTGGTAAACCTGGAAGCAGATATACTGCACAATCCAGAGTAACTGCAGGAGCTCTTACATTGACACAAGAAAAATTTACTCTGGATTGCTCTATGAATTTCCCATAGGTTTCAACTAGGTGGCGCCATAACAACATCAATGTAAATGTCTCTTAAGAGCTTCCAAAGTTACTCTGGATTGTGCAGATAATTGGGTACAGTTCACACAATTTTTCATTCTCCTATAAGGTAACTTTTTGCCATCTTATTATGATCACTGGTTACGCATGGGAGTGGAGACTGTTTATTAGCAATTGGTCAACAAACATTTGGAAAATATAGACTCTACATTTAGACACTGATTGGCCTAACAGCAAAAATATACTGAATTAATCAAAAGACTGGAAAACATGTGACAATCTGTCTTCAGGGGAATGGAACAGTTAGGTAGTATTGGAGAATATGGTTAGTGGTGTGAAACCCCTTTTGAACTTCATACTGTAAGAATTTTACCTCCTGAAATATTTTTTTTCATTTTATTAAGCACACTTTCTTTGAGTAATGGCAGATAACCAAATTCTATGAGGAATGATTAAAAGAGCTTGATGTAATATTGGGGAAAAACTCTAAGAGGAGAGATACAACAGCCACTTTCAAATCCCAGACAGGCCATCACACAGAGAATTACTGGTAATCTCTGTGGCTTCTAATGGCATATCTAAAAACCAATGGGTTGACAGTACATGGAAGTAGATTTAGGATAGGCATGAGGAAAGATTTCTGATAAGAGCTCCCCAAACACTGGATAGTGAAATCTGTGAGTTCCAAATCCACAAATGCAGAGAGTTGGCCTGTTGTTTCCTGAGTCATTTATTGTCCTAAATTTCTTAATATTGCAATGGACTGTAAAATTAAAAACAATTTTCTACCAGAGCTGTTTACAACAAAGCAGCAGGTGGAAAATACCACCATAGAACTGAATGCTTTTTGAAACCAATTAAGATAAAACTTATGGTAGAAATATCACTTCAATGGACTGAAATAAACTACAAAACTACTACAGTCTACAAAACTAGAAAACTTGTAACTTCTCTCTGTAATTTTCCCAATCAACTGAAAAACTTCAAATATACACATAAAGATTACAGACTTTAAATCTATTTTCACTGTCATAGAGACAACATTCACTGATGTTCCTAGTTTAACTGCCTACTTGTTTTGCTACTTCTGATACTATTTCAGCTGTTTACAGCTTGAGAGCTGAATTCCACTCCCATTACCAAATGAACGTTCATTTACTATACTTAGCTCCACCCATTAGCTCATTTATTATTTTATTACAAGATTTAACAGATGATTCTGCGTAAAGCTATTCACTTCCCACAGTATCAATATACAAATCACATGGAAAGCAATGCATCTTTAAACACATCAAATTGTGAGTTGTCTCCTTATTCAGAACAACTGTACAGTATATTTATTTTCAGCATCGTACAATTCATTACAGATTCACAAGTTTCACCATCATGTATGAAAACCTAAACATAATTCTGAAGAGAAATATGTGCAAAAAGTGGATATGGTGTACTGGTTTGATTTTTGGTCCAATATATATAAAGGCTTTTGAAAAACTCTCCTAGTCTGAAAGGACATTAAAGAGAAGGACCATTGAACTATCACTCTAAACTATACAGAGGAAGAATGTGATACACGTTTAACAAGTAAATCAAAGGCTATTAGTACTGTAGTCCCAAGCCCATAAAATTAGTCATCTGTGGAACATAAGACGTAGGCTGCAATCCTAAAGACACTTTCCTGGGAGTAAGACCCTTTGAACATAATGGGACTTACCCTATTTGCTCGAATCTAATGAAGAGTTTTTAAGGGAAATTCACAACTCAAAATAAGGGTGCACATTAGATTCGAGGGCACTTCAGATTTGCGTGTAAATATGGTACTTTTTGGTACACAGGCAGCCCAACCCAGAGCTACTATTCCTTGCACGTAAGAGCCTTTAGGTTGCCCTATCTATCACTAGGATGGAGCAACTGCTCCACCCTAGTTACTCTGGGAAGATGCTATAGTTAGGATTGTGCTCATAGTCTTCTTTTCCTGCATTTCATAAGAGTGCAGAGCTCTTTGATTTCAGCTTATATTTAACCTTTTTATTTTAGTTAAGCTGACAGTTGTATTCAGTTGATTGTTTTGTTGACTTAATTGTTAATAGTATTTTAATTCACATAAGCTGGGCTGTGGGTGGCACAAGTGGTTAAGACGCTGTACTTGTTAACCAGCAGGCCAGGGTTAGAGACCTGGGTCGGCCCCACAAGACAAGGTGGGTTCCTGTCCTTAGCCCAGCTCTGCGACGCCAGTTGGATCCAATCGTATTGGCTCTGCCTTTCCATTGGACTAAGTCAGTGGTGTGGAGAGGGGGGATTTGCTGCTTGGGTAACAGCCTATCCTCCATAACAATCCAACCCAGGCTTTCGTTCTTAGCATGCAGCGTATGCAGCGCTGAGCACGATACCATAGTCTTTCAAGACTGACGGAGGCCTGCTTTTTTTTAAAAATTTCCATAAGCTACTTTGGATGTTTTGGAAAAGTAGTACAAAAATGCTTTAACAGTAGCTAAAGTGCTTCCTTTATGTTACGGATCCTTCTTTTTCTTCACTGTAGAATCTAGTGTAGCTGATCCAACAATGTGGCATAACTGAAAACTACAGTATTACTAAGAGCCAAATCCAATGCCTGTTTACTCAAATAAAATAATAAATGAAAGCTTGGATAGGATTGTCTCCCTAAAATCATAATTTTTTTCAAAACTGAAAAATACGTAACACATTGTTTTTGACATGACATATATAAAGCATTTATATGAATATATTGCTTTTTTAACATGTACAAAGCAGTTTATAACAAGGGATACAAACGCTGTAATTCTAAAGCTCAGTCTCCATAATATTACTGGTGTTTCTCACAGGAAAACATAAAGCATAGCTATCATATGACTATGAACAAGTATCTGGAAATGAATTTCCAGGAACAGGACTTATCAAGGATCTGAAAGATTACGCGTATATCATATGGCCAGGGAAAACAAGATTAATTTGCTTCATCACAGATTTCTTTTTCTACCTTTTGAAAATAATCATTAGTAGAGTTGTAAAATAATCTTTAATAAAAGAGAAATCAAAACAAGAAGTCACATGTCCCATTCTAAGATGACATCTACTTCTGCAATTCTTGGTTCCAGTATCTAAAATTAGCATGCACATGATCAGTATGTTACTACTATAAGTAACAAAGCTATTTGAGATCACAATGTAATTAGAACTGAAATATGCTGTTATATTTCCTTTAAATTACAATTTAACAGTTACCCTGTCCTACAAGAGACAACAGTTACTCTATCCTAAAAGAGAGAAGGCGAATCTTTCTTAGGAAGATTAATAGCTTAATCATAAGAACCACCACAGTGGACATTCACATACATTTAATTGCTACCAGATTGTAGCAAAGTATGCCAATTTATCTGAAGTCTTCATTTAGCTTAACAGTCATGGCAAAAGACTGTCAGTGCAATCCTAAGCATGTCTACTCAGAAAAAAATCTCACTGTGTTCAACAGTATTTACTCCCAGGAAAGTGTGGTTAGGGTTAGGGTTGCAGCTTTAATAAATAGTGCACCTAACATTAAAAGCCAGGAAATTAATTTCAAGGAATAGCTGCTGTTCCTTTCCACTTGCCACATATTCTGTTGTCACTTATATGACACTTCACAGTCCACAAACAATTCTTACCATTTTGGAAAATGCCATATCTCTTCTCAATCACCAAGGAAATTCAAAATCTTCAAATGCCAACTCTAAATATTAAAATTAATAATATTTCCTAGTCAAATGATTTAATATGCAAAAAGTGTTTGCAAGGTGTTCTTATGGTGTTGAAGAGACCCAACAGACTTGGTGGCTGCAGTGCATTAACTGTGTGCAAGGCCAGAAAACCCATCGGAACTCCCAGCAATGGAGGGGATTACAAGGTAGACAGGGTGCCACATAAGGAATTCCCTGAAGGTTTCAAGTTTATAAATGGCTGCTTTAGGGAATGAAACCTCCACAGCATTTTTTCTAAAATGTAAGGTTCTTGTTTTATTAATACATTTAGGGTATAATCCCAACTGATTTAGGCCAGTACAACTTACCTGTCACCCCATTCTCATGGTGGAATGGAGAGGTCAGCACATGAACATGCGCCAGCCTAACCCTACCCAAGAGTGGCACAGAAGTTCTTTACAGCACTTTTCCAGCATCACCAGGCTGGTGCAAGGGACCTGTGTCAGTGTAACTGGGTGATAGAATTCCACTGTGAGAATCTCAGCATTACTTGAAGAGTAATTCCAGGCCAGGGACTGTGGATGGCGCAAGCAGTTAAGACGCTGTGCCTGTTAACCAGCAGGCCAGGGTTCGAGACCTGGGTCAGCCCAAGACAGGTTGAGCTCCTGTCCTTAGCCCAGCTCTGCGACGCAGCTGGATCCAATCGTATCAGCTCTGCCTTTCCATTGGACTAATTCAGTGGCGTAGAGAGGGGGGATTTGCTGCTTAGGTAACAGCCTATCCTCCATAACAATCCAACCCAGGCTTTCGTGCTTCACATGCAGCGTATGCAGCGCCGAGCATGATACCATAGTCTTTCAAGACTGACGGAGGCCTGCTTTTTTTTAAATTCCAGGCCATTCAGAAGTACGTTTAGGGCGCAATCCAGAGTAACTACAGGGAGTCCTTGCTCTGGTGGAAGAACAATTTGCTCTGGATTGCAATATGAATTTCCCATAGGTTTTCACTAGGTGGTGCAAATAACTACAGGTGCATGTAATGTCTCTTACGTGTGCCCATAGTTACTCTGGATTGTAGGGTTAGAGTCTCACAGTTCTTCAATATGAATTTGTACTGAAGGTCAAGCATCTTTGAAACTGAAACTGTTGCCATATCAATAGTAAGGTACTCTCCTTGCCTGAGAAGATATTCTGTGACTACAAATAAACTTATTACTACTTTAAACTCACAATTTGATTCTTTTTTCACTGAATTTGTAGAGAATCCAATATTGAATATTATGTGAGGATAAATATGAAGAGGACTGTAGATAATAGAGGACTACAAATGCATTGTGAGTTGTTCAAATGTTGTCAGATACAGAAATACTGTAGACATCTAGCATTTTTTTAATGTTGCCTGGAGAAGTTGCTTCTGGTTAAATAACCTGATCTCTTACATAATGTTGTGATAACATTTCATCCAGCCAACAACTGCATCAAACCTAGAAGTCCTCACCAACTTAAAACATGACTGTGGATGCCAACTTCTACTTTATACATTTACAAGACATTTACAAGACTGTAAAGACATTTACAAGACTGTAGATATTCCGTGAAAAAGAAACTGCATCAAATACACCCTGGTAAGAAATTGCTATGTAAGAAAATTGCTGGTAAGAAAACTCCTGAAAAATTGCTGAAGGCTTCTTTTATTACTACAAAACATTAATTTACCAACATGAGGGGAGGAGATGATAGCCTAGTGCAATCCTGAGCTACTCTCAGGAGTAGGGCTCCATGGCACCAGAATGGCTCCATGGGGATTCCTGTTTATTCAGGGAAAGAGGATGAATGTCCTGCATTAAAGAGCAGTCCTGCAATGGGTTCAAGCGCCTTAAGAGCTGGTGCAGGAAAAAAGCTTCTGTGTAAGAGTGAAACACCCTTGATGGAGGGTTTGGAATTGGAGGAGCAGAACTCCTTCAAGCACCAAAAGACGCTATGCCACCACCAGTGCGGGTCCAGCAGTAAGACTCATGGACGTGCCTTATGGCCAGTTTGTGACACCCTACCACAGCCGTGGCTGCATGGTAGGGCATTGTCACCCACCAGCACCAGGTGATAATGGAGTTGCTGACATTTCCCAGGAGACAAAAGATTTCCTAACTACTATTGGAAATCATGGCCCTTGCCACATTCAAGTAGCAATAAATTATCTCATTCCAGCTGAGGAAACAGTAGAATTTCTATATCCCCAGATGGTAAGGGTCTCAAAGGACATTTGAGATAAAACAATGATTACTTATTATAGATATCCTAATTATCCTTATAGATATCCTAGGAGGATATCCTTATTATATATCCTATAGATAGCCTTATTATAGATATCCTAGGAGGTATCTCCTCCTAGAAACAGATCCTGGACTGTATTGCCTTTGTGATAATAGAGGAAGATGAGGCAGTGTTTCCATTTAGCCACTGCTCCCATGATCTGCTTTCCCACTTTCATCAAATGAGCAGATGATCAAGACTGATCTTTCAACATCACACAGACACTGTTTACAGGAACATCATCACAGCACAGCCCTGTCAAATACCTGTTGAGAGACCAGTTTATCAGGAGGGAACTCTAGTCCTGACCTGCTTCTATTCAGGTGCACCAGTCCCAATAGGTTTGCATAGTGTGGGTACTTAGTTTGGTTCCATTTACTTCTGAGTAGATATGCATAAGTTTTGGCTATGAGGCTGCAATTCTATACACACTTTCTTGAGTGTAAGCCAGGAAAGTAAGTTATGAAGTAACCTTTAATGGAATTTACTTCTGAGTAAAGATTGGGCTTTCGGGATAAAATCCTATTGACCAATTACAGGGAGTAAGCCCAATTGACTACAATAGGATTTACTTCTAAGTAGACATGCATAGGGGTTTGAGCTGTGAAATTCCAATTCTATCCACATTTTCCTAGGAGTAAGCCCTCCCATTGACTTTAATGGGGCTTTTTTCTAAGTAAACATTCAGGAGTAGACTGTGAAGCTGCAATACTAGCCACACTCACCAGAGAGTAAGCCCCACTTACTTTAATGGGACTTACTTCTAAGTAGACATGCATAAAGTGGGCTGTGAGACTGAATCCTATCCAGGCTTTCCTGGGAGTAAGTCCCGTTGACTGTAATGGGACTTACTTCTGAGTAGACATGCATGGAGTGGGCTGTGAGGCTTCAATCCTGTCCAGGCTTTCCTGGGAGTAAGTCCCGTTGACTGTAATGGGACTTATTTCTGAGTAGACATGCATGGAGTGGGCTGTGAGGCGCTTCTCCACAGGTCGGAGGGAGAAGGCCGGTCCCCCCAGAGCCCGACCACAGCGCCCCCGACCCGGCCAGGCCCGGACTCACCGACGGTGGACTTGCAGGCCTCGCAGAAGGTGTCGTCGGTGAAGCGCTCCATGAGGCTGGTCTTGCCGACGCCCCTGGAGCCGATGATGATGACCTGCAGCTTGAAGTCTGCCGGGCGCGGCGGCTGCTTCCTTCGACGGGCCTGAGGCCCCGAGAGCGCGGGGGAGCCCCCGGCAGAGCCCAGGCCGCCCCCGCCCAGTCCCGGCCCCCGCCGCTGCAGCCCCGAGCCCGGCTCCATCCACTCATGCGGCTCCCGCACCCCGCGCCCCGCCAACCTCAGTCCCGCAGGGCCGGCCCAGGCCCCCGCCTGCCCCGCCTGAGGAAGAGAACCGCACTCTGCTCCACTCGCACGCCGCGGCCGCCCGGATGACGAGCCAGAAGCCGCCCCACACGGGCCGAGAGAGAAGCAGCGCCCTCGGCCGACCGGAGGACTCGGGGAAGAGGCCGGGAGCCACGCCAGGCAGGTCTACTCAGAAGTAAGCCCCATTAAAGTCAATGGGCCTTACTCCCAGGAAAGTGTGCATGGGATTGCACCTTCACAATCCTCTCCTCTGCATGTCTACTCAGAAGTAAACCCCATTACAGTCACTGGGACTTACTCTCAGGTAAGTATAGATAGGATAACAGCCTCCTAGTCTCCTCCTCTGAATGTCTGCTCAAAAGTAAACTCCATTAAAGTCAATGGGGCTTACTCCCAAGAAAGTGTGCATGGGATTGCACCTTCACAATCCTCTCCTCTGCATGTCTACTCAGAAGTAAATCCCATTACAGTCACTGGGACTTACTCTCAGGTAAGTATAGATAGGATAACAGCCTCCTAGTCTCCTCCTCTGAATGTCTGCTCAGAAGTAAACTCCATTAAAGTCAATGGGGCTTACTCCCAAGAAAGTGTGCATGGGATTTCAGCTTCACAGCCCTCCCCTCTGAGTGTCTACTCAGAAGTAAATCCCATTACAGTCACTGGGACTTACTCTCAGGTAAGTATAGATAGGATAACAGCCTCCTAGTCTCCTCCTCTGAATGTCTGCTCAGAAGTAAACTCCATTAAAGTCAATGGGGCTTACTCCCAAGAAAGTGTGCATGGGATTTCAGCTTCACAGCCCTCCCCTCTGAGTGTCTACTCAGAAGTAAATCCCATTACAGTCACTGGGACTTACTCTCAGGTAAGCATAGATAGGATAACAGCCTCCCAGTCTTCTCCTCTGTGGTGGCGCAAGTGGCTAAGACACTGTGCCTGTTAACCAGCAGGCCAGTGGAGAGGGGATTTGCTGCTTGGGTAACAGCCTATCCTCCATAATAATCTAACCCAGGCTTTCGTGCTTCGCATGCAGCGTATGCAGCGCCGAGCACGATACCATAGTCATTCATTCGAGACTGACTGAGGCCTGCTTTTAGTCTTCTCCTCTGAATGTCTACTCAGAAGTAAGCCCCATTTTCAATGTGAGTGCTTACACCCAGGAAATTGTGGCTAGGATTGCAGGCTCACAGCCCTGGCTCTGTGCTTGTCTACTGAGAACAGAGTGACCATATAGAATGGAGGACAAAGAGCCTCTGCCTTTAAACATGACATAGAAGAGGGAATTGAGGCAGGTGTAGCTCATCATAGAAGGGTTTAAACAGCAGGCACCTGCCATAATTCCCTCTTTTACAACGGTTAGAGGTACAGCCACTCTGTCCTCTATTCCATATTGTTACCCTGATCTCAGAAGTGAATCCCATTACAGACAATGGGGCTTATTCCCAGGAAAGTATGGACTGGATTGCAGCCAAGACCAGGCAACCTAGAGGAAGATCACAGCCTATCCATCCTGTTCTGTTGGTAGCAATAAGGGCACACTTTGTGTGTTCAAAACTACAACCACAGCCCAAGTACATTAACTCACAAGCACGCCAGGTAAGCCTTTGTAATCTTTACATACCTTTAAATACCTCCCTTGGTATTTAAGCACAGTTAGCCTGCTGTCCATGGACATATTTTACCTTTTGGCTTATTTATTTGCCTTTCCATGGTAGGCATGATTTTTATGGCGCTGCTTGCCCAAGCATGGGGTGTGCTGCACTCTGTGTTGGGCTTCCTAGCAATTCAATGTACATCACAATTATCTTCCCATGACTTCTTCACTCCCTGCAACATATCCAAGATATATTTACCCATCATTATGGGAGTAAAATTTCAAGAATTTTTGTAGGCCCCTGTCATAGCTGGGCTCTGGTGGGCACCGCTGGGCAATAGGCACTGGCATTGGGTGGTGGGCACTAGACATTGGGCACCATGGGCATCAACAGGCACCAGGTACCGGAGGGTACTGACCCTGGGGCAGTGGTGGGCAGCAGGAGGCACTAAGCATCCCTACTGGGCTCTAGTGGGCACCAGCAATCAGCAGTTTCCAGGCATCTCTACTGGGCACCAGTGGACAGTTGGCACCAACGGGAGCACCAGGCACCACAAGGCATCCCTACTGGGCACCACCAGGCATTATTGAGCAGTAGACACAAGCAGGCAGCAAGCACCAGTGGGCATCACCAGGCACAAGTGGGCACCAAGCATACCCCCCAAGCACCAGGCATTCTTACCAGGAACCAGCAGGCAGTGGACCCCACTGGACTCCAACAGACAGCATGCACCACGGGCACCAATGACATCTCTACCAGGCATGTTATCAGCAGGCAGTGGGCACCACTAGGCGCCAGTGGTGCCTATACTGGGCACCAGTGGGCAGCAGATTCTAATGGGCATCCCTTCTGGGCACCACTGGGCATCTCTACTGGGCACCAGGTATCCCTACTGGACACCATTGGGCAGTGGGCAGCACTGTGTAGTGGGCACCATCAGCCATCCCTATTTGGCACCACCATTGAACACAATGGGACTTACTTTTGAGTAGACATGGATGAGCTCTGGCATCCCAATTAGTTTAATAGGAGGTCCCAGAGAGATTTTTCAGTTTGAAAGAGAGTCCTGGACTGAACCTTTGAATGTGACATCATATACATGGTGGGTTCTTTTTAGTTTCCTGTTTAATCTTATGTGCATGTTTGCACTGAAGCAGGAGCTTCAGATAATTCAGAGATCATGTTCAGAAAGTAAACAGCTTCCTTGCTGATCTTAAGCTTATCCTCAGCTGCAGGTGAACATGAGAATCCATCTGCATTTGTATCTGATGCTGTCTTCTTGTATTTGTTGTCATAAATGTGGTCTGCCAGGAAAGGTGCCCAGCATTGTATTTGAAAAGCATTTTATCAAAGAAATTTCCTTCTGTGGATTCACAATAGAAACTAAAGGCTGTTGGTCAGTTATCATGGTTATTAATTTTCTTCTATACCATTACAGATTGAATTTCTTCACACCCAGACTAACAGCCTCTTTGGGTGTAATCCTATGCCTGTCTGCTCAGAAGTAAGTCCCATTATATTCAGTGGGGCTTACTCCCAGGAAAGTGTGTTTAGGATTGCAGCCTTTGTCTGTTTGTGCATGGTTACATTCTCCTGCTGACAGATCTGACGGCAAATGCTTGTGGCCTTTTATAATAGGGTAGTCAGGCATCAAATGATTAAGGGATGGATCCATGCATGTAAGCGCATTATCTGGCATTTCCCTTGCCAACATATAGGTATTGCTGGTAAGGTAGGTCAAGACATGGCACTTTTTGTATAGGGACATCAAGTAACTACTTGTGTCTGGGCATTCAGCAGCCCATTCATGACAGTATGCTGTGTTCAGCAGTACCATTCATATTTTTGGGAATGATCCCACTTTCATAGCCAGCTGCAAAATATAGGCTAGAAATATTACAAGCAACTCAAAGTCTGGTTTCAAAACTTGGCAGTCTACTGTCTAACAAGCTAATGCGTTTGCCTGGAATTCTTTGATGCAAGGCAACCCTGACCAGACAACTGGCCTGTAATGCCACAAAGATGACAACTGACCTGTAAAACAGAAAATCCATATTATATTTGTAATTGTTCTGCTGGAGAAAACAATCAATAAGTCAACAGACATAAAATCTGAGTGGTACTGTTTTTGTGGCAAGTACGTTTTTGACAGCAGTTCAGGACCTGGGGAAGGAGCTGACAGCACAACAAAAGTTAAAAAAAACTGAAGTTTAAAAATGCCAATTCAGTAAGCAAGAATACAAAAACAATTGTCTAATGTTTTTTTTCCTGCAGTGGACATTATCTCCTTATGTTTTTGCAGGTAGATATAAATCAGACATCTGGGAAAAGAGTTATAAATATGTTAGTGCAATAATATTAACTATAGCAATCATAGATTTGAGTTTATATGCTTTTTGTAGCAAAAAAGTATTGTTTCATCTGTGTAGTACAGTACAGTCAGGGGACATATGGGCTTCACTCTTCATTTGCTAACTTCCAGATCCATCTGTCTTTGGAAATTACTTTCTTGCGGAGTTATCATCACAATAATAAATTATCTTTGAGTCTATTAATTCAAAGCTTTTATGGAAATAGCTTATGTAGCACTAAACCTGCTTGTTGCAGCATTCCTAGCTAACTTATCAGTTGACTCACATCCATCCAGTAACAACAAAAACAACAGGTGGGGATTTTGCAGATAGAATATGTCATCTCTATGCTGCTAGAAAGCATTTATACTCTAAATTTTCCTAGGATAACCATCAAGGCCATGAAAGAACAGCAAGCTGGTGGACAAGTGTTGGTCAATTACTTAGAAGACAGTTCCACTCACACTTAAATGGGACAAAGCTCCAATGTTGAACAACACTGGACTAACTCCTGAGTAAAAGTGCCTAGGATTGTGCTGTTTGGTTTCAACTGTATGCACTCGGTGAAACTTATTTCTAAGTAGATTTGTACAATATTTTTTCTTAGTTTCAACCCAGATTCTATAAACTAAGATAAGCTAAAAGTAGCATAATGTTATTGACCCAAGAGTCCAATGGCACCCGTGGTCTTCCAGGCAACAGAAATTGCTATTCAAGTCCAAACTTATGTGTCCAAATGGACCCCTTTACAATGTCATCTGCTTGACAGGTGCGCCAACTTACCTCTGTCTCTCTATGCCTTTTCTTCCCAAAGCTCTGGCCACAGGCAGGCGTAAGCAGATCACCAGGGTATTAGGTAATATACCCAAACCTTTCAACAGTCTCTTGGGTAGCCCAGTTTTCTATGGTCAAGCCAGAAGCACACAATCCAGCAATTTACCATATTTACTCAAATCAAATGCACGATCTAATTTAATGAGCACTCTATACTTATAATCAAGATACTACATTTACTTGAATCTAATTAACCATGAATCTAATGTGCACCCTGATTTTGGAGACCAAATTCAGCTAAAATTCAGTGTTAGATTTGAGTAATTACAGGACTTAAAAAGTTTATTAAAGTTTTTCATGTTAGTGAGGGTGCAATCCTAACTAATTTAGGCTGGCATAACTCATATGTATGTTTATTCCTGTGCTGGTATGGGGAATCTGGCACATGTCTGTGCAATGGCCTAGCCACCCCTCCCCCCCCCCCCCGAGTGGTGCAGAAGTGCTTTATGGTACTTTTTTGACACCCTCAGGCCAGAACCAGGGTTAGGATTGCATCCTAAGAAATCCATTCACCTCAAATGTTGAGGCTCCAAAGAAAGGATTCCAAACAGTGATCGAGATGCACAGCACCTGGTCTCTGTCCTTGAAGTCCCCACACTCAGTGGTGTAGCTAATGATCATGTAGCCCAGTGCAAAGCTCAAAAAGTAGCCCCAGAAGTGATGTCACAACCAGAAGTGATGTCATCCTCAAGTACTTTTAAAAAGAAAATTGAAGGAAAACCTCCCCCCTCCTCCTCAGCAGTTCACCATCATTTGCTCTGCTAGTGATGTAGCTAAAGCACCTATTTGCTATCTGTAATTGAAGAAGATTTTTTTTACCCTCCCTGCCCACAAGAACAAAATCAAAATTAATTAAGTAAAATAAATGAAAATTGTGTCACTTTTTGATTAGGAAAACTGTGCTGGGGCAAAAAGGGATGGTTATTCTTTCCCTGCTAAATACAGGGTGATTGAAAAGTAACTCCCTATTTTAAAATACTTATAAATTACAATATAGGGAGTTACTTTTTTAATAACCCTGTGGAAGAGGAGCACCACTTAGAAGTGCTTGTATATCCAGTTAGCATGTTTTATGATGTACTGTATATTATATATGTATTGAGAGCTGATTCATATTAACACCTTATTAGTTCATGCAGTATCAGAATTATATCTCATTGGCTCTCAGAGCAATCAGTATCATGGAAAAGCTTGAGTTAAGAATATCCACTTTTTGTTCCATCAGCTTTTGTGTTTTCATTTTCCGGTTAATTGGCCATAACTTTTGATATAATATAGATATCCAGTGAAGTTTGTTTCATTGCATTCTACATTAAATTACCTTTCCAACTATATATAGCATGAGAGTATTATTATTCAAACATATCCCATTTTTCACAATTTTAGTTACTAGTGTCAAGCTCAGCTTGTAACCCCCATACAGCACATTCCTAACCATGTCTTCACAAAAGTAAGCCCCATTGTGTGCAATGGGTCTTACTCCCAAGAAAGTGTCTTTAGGATTGCAACCTAAAGCTTGTACCAGATGCAACTGCACCCTCCTACAGACCATGCTTATCAGATAACAGGCCACCTGGCAGGTTACTTCTCTTTGGTTCCCAGAGCAGTACACATTGGCATTTAAATAGATTTTTCCTCTGAGTAATCCAGGGCGCAATCCAGAGTAACTACGGGAAGTCCTTGCTCTGGTGTAAGAACAATTTGCTCTGGATTGCAATATGAATTTCCCATAGGTTTTCACTAGGTGGTGCAGTAACTATGGGTGCACATAATGTCTCTTACGTGCTCCTGTAGTTACTCTGGATTTTAGAGCCAGTCAGACATTTCCATCTACAGTACTTCAAATTTTACACTTCCCTGCAATCTAACAGTGCAAAGAGCAAGCATTTCTCATTATATGTATGCAATTCTTCTGACAAATCCAAAATCCAGACACCTTCCAGTCCCAAGCAGTGCATTTAAGGGATACTAACTGGTGTAAATAAATAATAATTCTCTTCCACAAAATTGGGACAGGACCCTCTGTTCCACTTCGTAGTATGTGAATACAATCTCTCAAAAATTGGGACAGTCCCTGTTTTTTGGGACATATGGCAATCCTGCAAAAAAAGAGCACACATTTATGCTCACTGAATATCAAGTGGTGCTGTGAGGTTTTCTTGCCTTGTGGAAAATGCTTGAAATTTCAATAGTTAGCCACTAGAGAGAGCCTAGTTCCTGTCAGATGTAAAATCTGCCTGGTGAATGTTGTGATCAGGATGGAAAAAGTGCACATTGCTGATAGAAGATAATTTTGAGGACATCAATTCTTTGAGGAAGATAAATTTACAGTCCAGTTCTATGAGTTGGTGGTCAGATGGAGGAAGCTTCTTTTTGACTGCATGGAAGCTTGCTTTGGGCTTCATAGAGTCATAGAATCAAAGAGTTGGAAGGGACCTAGTAGGTCATCTAGTCCAACCCCCTTCCTGCAGCAGGAAATCCCCCTAGAGCATCCCCGACAGGTGCTCGTCGAGCCTCCAGTGAGGGAGAGTCCACCACCTCCGTTGGCAGTCTGTTCCACTGCCGAACCGCCCTCACTGTCAGGAATTTTTTCCAGATATCCAACCGGAATCTCCTTTCTTGCAGTTTGTACCCATTGGTTCTAGTTCTGCTTTCAGAAGCAGCTATGAACAAATGAGCCCCTTCCTCCCTATGACAGCCCTTCAGGTATCTGAAGAGGGCAATCATGTCTCCTCTCAGCCTCCTCGTCTCCAGGCTGAACATCCCAAGTTCTCCCAACCTTTCCTCCTAGGGCTTCCCTTCCATCCCACTGATCATTCTTGTCGCTCTCCTCTGGACTTGCTCCAGTTTGGCTGCATCTTTCTTAAAGTGAGGTGCCCAGAACTGAACACAGTACTCAAGGTGAGGTCTGACCAAGGCTGAATAAAGAGGAACTAGAACTTCTCGCGACTTGGAAGCTACAGTCCTCTTAATGCAGCCTAAAATGGCATTTGCCTTCTTTGCAGACACATCACACTGCTGACTCATGTTCAGCTTGTGATTCACGGCGACTTCAAGATCCCGCTCACATGTTGTGCTGCCAAGCCAAGTATCCCCCATTTTATACCTGTGTTTTTGGTTTTTATTGCCCAAGTGCAGAACCTTGCACTTCTCCCTGTTGAAGTTCATTCTATTTGTTACAGCCCAGGATTCTAGTTTATCCAGATCCTCCTGGAGGTTTCTCCTGTCTTCTGTTGTGTTTGCTACTCCTCCCAGCGTGGTGTCATCCGCAAATTTGATCAGGCTCCCCCGTATCCCTTCCTCTAAGTCATTAATGAAAATGTTAAAGAGAACCGGGCCCAAGACAGAGCCTTGGGGTACCCCACTTGAAACCGACCTCCAGGTTGACACAGAACCATTTACTAAAACCCTCTGAGTGCGGCCATCGAGCCAGTTGCAGATCCACCTAACGATTGCCTTGTCTAGCCCATATTTTTCCAACTTCCCAATTAAAATGTCATGTGGGACCTTGTCAAATGCTTTGCTAAAGTCAAGATAAATGACATCCACAGCATTGCCACTGTCCAGTAAGCTCGTAACCCAATCAGAAAAGGAGATCAGATTTGTCTGGCAAGATTTATTCTTGGTAAATCCATGTTGGGTTCTTTTGATTACTGAGTACTTGGCCCCATCTGGCCCCAGGTCAGGGTTTAAGCACCCCTGAACTAGCCCAATGTCATGTCCACTGACTGGCAGCAGGTTTCCAAGATTTTAGAAGAATCCTACCTGGATTTCTATCTGGATCTCACAGCCCTACCTGGATTTCTAAGAGATTGAATCTGCGACCATATATGCATGCAATACATATATGCTGTACCAGTGTGGAAGATAATTCAGATTTGACAGTCATTTTCAGATCTTGATATTTGGAAACTTTTTTTCTGACATTATTCATATTCTCCAGTTCTCTGTTGCACTGGAGTGGGGAGGGGATCAAATTGACATGTGTAGGACTTTGTTGTCCCTTACCCGTGTTTAGATCATATCTCAGTCATGCATCTTTGCAAGGCCCTCCACAGAGCATTTTCTTTATAGTGTTTCAAATACAAAAGCAAAATTTATTCAAACTTTGAAAAATACCTAAACATATACAAACAATCTAGAGCATTAATCTCAGTAATTAATATAATTATTGAAGCCTGAAATTATTCAGCACTCTGTTTAAAGTGTTTTGATCTATCATCCGATACAGTATCTGAGAAGACATGAGACTAGGGATAAAACAAACAGAAGTTCAAGAACTTGCATGAACAGAAGACAAAAACAGAAATCCTTTATAGAAAGGTTGATGTAAATTTCAGTTGTAATAAGAAGCTGCAGAAGTGTTAATTTTTTTTGAGAAATTACTATCTCCTGAAATATATTTTACAATCAAGTTGTACCTTCTAGCTGGAGATTTTGACCAGGTGGATGTGTGAAAGTTTTTCCTGTCCTATAAAGTGCTGTCTAGCCCTTTAAAATGTCAAAAGACTGTTTGATAGTAAGGGACATAGAAGAAGCAGTGTTTTCCTTACTTGAACAATGACAATAATACAAAAAGAGAGAATGACCTTTATCAAGCAGTGATTGTCAACATCATGTTTAATATATATTTTTCTATTCTGCTGTTATTAATATGTTTAGTACAATTTTAACATCAGTTTATGTTAAACTGTTAAACTCCGTTTATCTGTATGTGAAATTGGCTTCTTTCATTCCATCATCCTAGGAATATCTCAGAGCCCAATCCTAGACATGTCTACTCAGAAGTAAGTCCCATTATAGTCAATTGGTCTTACTCCCAGGAAAGTATGGATAGGATTGTATCCCTATTAGCTTTTTAAGACCTGGACCTTACCTCATTACAATTTACTGAAATAAGTGACATTTTACTTCCAAGAAGTTTTCTTGGGATTGGAAACTACATTGAAGATTAGAATTGTCATGCTGGTCTGCCTGACGCAGTCCACACTATGTCATTGACGTTGTTCAATTAGCAGTCCCAGGGAAGCAGGACAAGATGCCTGAGCCAGTCCTTTGTTGTTTGTATCCAGCAAGTGGTAGTTAGCGATATGTTAACTCTAAGACATTACATTCCTGGTGACTGATGTTGCAATCCTAGAGACACCTTCCTGGGAGAAAGACCTATTAAACACAATGGGACTTACTTGTGAGTACACATGGTTAGGATTGTGCTCTAAGAGTGCAATCCTAAGCATGTCTACTCAGACTTAAGTTCCATTCTGTTCTATGGGACTTAGTCTCAGGAAAGTGTTTAGGATTGCAGCCTAAAAAATAATGCTGTGCTTCTGACTTCTCCCCCACTGAAGGACAGTACCTTCTCGTGGTGGTAGGATTGTGTGCTCCAGTGATACAAAGGACTGTGCTGGCGGTAGCGTAGCTACTGGCAGGGACTCCCATGCCAGACAGCCTTTGTTGAGGAGGCAGACTAAACCTGTCCAAAATCCCACTGAACGTGGGTTGTCTGGGAAGGAAAACTCCCACCTCAAATTTCCACTGCCTTGAGGCTATACCCATCTAAGCGAAAGGCTTCAGGAGTCAATCTTGAGGCAAAATCTGGAGTCAGAATCCCAGAAGCAGTTCGTGACTGTACAATCACATTCTGGTAACTCCTGTGATGCAGCTGGATCTAGCTCTGCTGTTCCATTGGACTATTTCAGTGATGTGGAGAGGGAGTATTTGCTGCTTGGGTAACAGTATATCTTCCATGTCAATCTACCCCGGCCATCGTGCTCTGGAGAGGACATTCAAAGCACGATACCATGTTCTTTCAAGAAGGAAGGATGCCAGTGTCTGACTGCTCCTGTTTTGACCATGCTCTATTCAGTTATATGCTAATTTCTCAGGTGTATATTGACAGTGGAATGGGAAATTCATATTTCCATGAGAGGGATCTTGCAAACAGAAATACATCCAAAGTGCAAAAATAACAGACGTATATTACAAAATATATGATTGATCCAGACAGAATAAATTCATAACGGTGCCAAGAGATCCTGCTGTGAAGAATGAATGGTTCATTTTATGAATATGTTTTATTAAAAGCATATTGGCAAGGAAAGAATTCTACACTACTCTTGAGTACTTTTAAATTAGGAGTGTCTGTGGATGTAGGTGTGTTTGCGTGCGTTGAGAGTAGCCAGTCATTATGGCAGAGAAGCCACAGCGGCTAGTCTATGTGCTGCCTAGTTTGGCTCTGATCCTCAGCTGCTACATAAGCCTATGTCCCATTCCAGGGCTCTCTTGCTGTCAGAACCGAGGATATGCAAAGGATCTGCATCTTTGCCATTGGAGAAGGGAGCCATACAAATAGACTGTTTAAGTGAAGGCAAAGATGGAGACTGGACCCAGTGAACTGGTTAGCAGCATTGATATATTTAATGACTAGCGAAAACGTACCCACATTGCAAGAGTAAAATTTCCCCCATTGCCCACCATCCCCCCAGTGCATCAGCTGGATGTTGATCAGTCAGTGTTCAATGTTAAGTTTAGGGAAAAAAAACATGTTGCACCCCTTTTCAGCCCCTTAAGGGTTAAATTTCTCAGCATCAGTTCTTGGTGGGTGTTTATGTCACTGAAGGAACACCCTCCCCAAATTTCACGCTTCTAGGCCCAGCAGTTTTGGCTGGGCGTTGGTGAATGAGTGAATGACTTTTCAGTTATATATATATATAGATAAATTACATATAATTTTAAATTTAATAATAAGCAATACAGAGTTAAACCATGAAGGCAATACATAGCTTTATGGTTTTTAGATTTTGTATTCTCGTATCCTATGTTTCCCTTGAGTGTCCTACATTTTGGAGGGCCCTTGTCCTCCTTTTTTGGTTATGACATACGGTCACCCTGGCTCAACTATATTGGCACAGTGTTTTTCTGACTTTTCACTGTGTGTGTCTGTTGGCAATCCAGTAGGAGTGTTGTTTTGGTTTATGTGGAGATTCAGTGGTGTCTCTTGAGAAGATCCCAGGAATCTTAAATCATTCATCCTGTCTTGTTTTCTGTCTTAAATTGCTTATATCTATCTGTATAGATTGACTGTAGTCCATGCTAATCCTTATTTTTGTTTATCATTTTCTGAAAAAAAACTAAAAGTCACACTGATGGCTAATGGTGCTTAAACCTAATATTGATGAAACAAGAAATTGTTATAGATTGAACAAGAAACCCTCACCTCACTATGCTAAAGAATAAGCAATTCTATTCAATGTATTGAATTTCTCCATAGACAGGTTAATTGGCATTTGCTAAACATGGTTGCTTCTATTTTCCACTTCCATTCAAATTTCAGTTTTCCACCGAGTTGCACAGGCTTCATTAATTCATGAGCATTGGCCTTGTGTTCTGTAATTGTATGCCTATCATGCTGAAATTCGCCATCATCCAACTACTTCAAATATGTCCAGTCCTTGCTCAACTGAAGGCCAATTTAGCAATTTTTAGTACATTTTGTAGCATCATTTAATCTACATCACATAAAATAAATTGCAAGTGCCTTCCTCTTTAGTATTAGGCACACAGATATATATTACATTTCAGTTAGAGGTTAGGTTTCATTGGTAAATGCCAAATGACTTCCTGCAGCTCACAGTGCTTGAATATTATAAATCACAGTTTTTGGTTACCCCCACAAGGAATAGTTATTAGGACAGTGTTGTTTCAGCGTTTGGATTACAAATATTGTCATAAATACACTTTTGTCATGCTTTTCATGTAAGAATGATAAATGGTTTTTGTGTAAATTACATTAATGCCAAATCCTATCCCCTACTAGTTCCTAATCCTATCCCCCTATAGTATGCAGCTATGCCAGCAGATCATGTACTGTAGGCCATGGTGGAGGATGGACACAATTAGATAGCTTTCAAGAGGTAAGCAAAATATCTTTGACATAACTGTACTTTCCAATATGTCACTTGGTTGCAGATGGGTCACTGTGGACCAATGCCAGTTAGTTTGCACAGTTAAGGCTGAGGAAATGAAAGGGGCAGGTCTAGGCTGGGAAAGGGGAATACATCTAGCATGTATGGCTTCTGTTGAGATGTTCAAACTGCCCTCCTGGTATAGCCCATGCCTCATCTTAAACTGCCCTGTCATCATCTAATCTATATGGGAGAAGCTTCTGAGTGGTTCTGGCACATACAAAGAGTCTCCAGTCTTTTCCACTGGTGGCTCTGTCAGCCCTCAGTTTCATGGCTTCTGTTAACAATCCTTACTGCTGATCAACAGGACCACTGACATGGGTACAGAGGCCACCAACATCCTTTAACAAGCTTATGGCCTAAGAATCAATGTGGACGAAACCAAATTCATAACCACAGATGGATCAGAGGTCACTGTTCACCTCGGTGGAGTCCAAATTTAGCAGCTCCAAGAATTCAAATATCTGGGGTCACTGGTGCAGGAGAAGAAAGTGGCATCTACTGCCAAAGTCCACAGCAGGATTGGCCAGGCAACAACGGTGTTCGTATCACTCAGATGGTGCCTTTGGAAAAAGGCAAATATTTCCACCAATACCAAAATTCACCTGAACACTAATCCTGTCAATTCTCCTGTATGGGTCAGAAACATGGACTCTGCTCAGATCAGATATGAACAAGCTTGAGGCCTTCCAAATGAGACACCTGAGACAATCCTAAGTGTCTCTCTTTGAGACTGCCACTATAACAATATGGGAAAGGTGCAACCACTAGCCCTCAGTTGAAGAATAATCTAAAAACACAAAGGGCGCAATCCAGAGTAATTACGGGGAGTCCTTGCTCCAGTGTAAGAACAATTTGCTCTGGGCTGCAATATGCATGTCCCATAGATTTTCACTAACTAGTGCAGTAACTACGGGTGCACGTCATGTCTCTTATGTGCACCCGTAGTTACTCTGGATTGTAGAGTAAGATGGTTTGGACACATCTGCAGAATGCACACCAATTGGCTACCACATTAGCTCCACTGGTGAGAGCAACTGAATACTGGAGAGTTCATTGAGCAGCACCAAAAAAGAAGTTGTTCAAACTGGTTGAGTAAAGACCTAAAGAACCTGGTTGAGCAAGACCTAAAGCGACTGACCACCAATTTGGCTAAAAACATCACCAAGAGTGGAAGCACATTGTGAATGATGCTCAAAATCCAGTGACACTGACAGCAGCGTATTGGTTGAGAGGACGACCCCTCCCCAATTGCCAGCAAAGGACTAAAGAAGGCTACAATCCTCACCACACTTTTCTGGGAGTAAGTACTATTGAACACAATGGAACTTATTTCTGAGTAGACATATTTAGGATTGCACTGGAAGAAGATCAGCAGCCATTTTATGTAAAAAATGTTGCTGCTGTTTAAGTTTAAGATGAAAAGGTCTCCTTCAAATTCCTGGGAGTCCATCTTAGCAAAGACTTCACCTGGAAAAATAATACGATTCAGGTGGCCAGGAAGGCCCAGCAGAGACTCCGTTTCCTTAGGGTCTTGCGAAAAAACAAGGTGGAACAACAACTGATGACCGCCTTCTACTGATCTGCGATTCTCACTTATTGCATTATGACATGGTATGCTGGCTTGACAGCCGTGGATAGAAAGGCACTGCAGAGGGTGATGAGCACAGCACAGAACATCATGGGCTGTTCCATGACACCACTGGATGAAATTGCCAGGACCCACTGCCTTAGCAAAGTGAAGAAAATTCTCAGGGACAGTTCAAACCTTGGCCAACACTACTTTACTCTCCTACCATCAGGCAAGAGATAAAGAAGTACAGTATAGTTAGTCGCACTAACAGGTTAAAAAACAGCTTCTATCCGTGGGCTGTCAGACTCCTGAATGCAATATACCATCATAACTATGTAGTATGACAGACTTGCAGAGCCAGTGCAGTGGGTAACATGTTTACATTGATGAAATAATGTTGGTTTTTTGTGTGTAATACGTACTGAGTTATTGTATTGTGTATTGTGTGTGTGTGTGGGGGGTTGTATTGTGTTGGGAAGGCTCAACGAATCTCATTGTCCACATGTTGTGCATTGACAATAATTAATAAAAACAGGAAGACGGACAAATAAATTATAACAATAAGGCAGAATGAGTGTCTCTTTAAGGGTTTTAGCAGAATGGGTGGAGAAAAAGAATGACTTTTGGAACTATTACGAAATGAGAATCCACGTGTCTTATGTGACTTGAAGAAGAAATGGAAGAATCAAGATATTCCGCAAGCTCTTCAAATATTTAATTTAAAGTACAGGGTGATTCAAAATGAATGGGACAAAAAGGCAAACAACCTTTTGTCTTTTTGTCCCATTCGTTTTGAATCACCCTGTATTATGTTGCCAACTTGAAAGAGAAAGTGAGTGTACTTTCAGCAGGATATTGGTCTACATCTAGGTGACAAATATTACTATTTTAGAGATTAGTTTCTAATGAAAATGTTTAGTGTGATATATCTTTGAAACTTTTGCAATTGCACCAAGCCTGCCCCTCCTTGTTGTGCAGAAATGACCAATATGTTTTTGTTTTGTTGTGTTTTATTATGCTTTATTACGAATGTACCTCAAGGTGGCTCTCCAAGCACAAATATGGCAGAAACAGGAGTGCTTCAGCTGTTTGAGATCAAGCCAGCAAAGGTTCCTTCCAAGACTTTAAAATACAAAAACAGTCTCATTAATTCCATTTTTACCAATGGCAGCTTTAATAGTTGTATGAAAGACTTTATTTAAAGTGTGCCACATGGCACAAAAGTGAGAATTACATAGTTCAGTAAAAGTAGAATTTCAGAATGAAACAACTGCTAATTGCTGATTTCTTTTTTCATATTTGTTTTGCTGGTATTTTGTGATTCCAATTTTTCCGAGTCTAAATATGCGCACAGAAATTCATGAATATCATATATTTCTACGTGCAAGAATATATTTAGAAAGTATAGATAGCTATAATTCTGTAATGCATCAGTCTAAATAAAGTGACTAGTGATGGTCTCATTGAAATGAATGAAACAAGTTGTTTGCAACTACTGGTAACTTTTCTCTTTGCTTTGAATGGGGCTTAATCACAACAAGATCGATTCCTTTCCGCAGATAATTTGCAAACTGGGTAATCATCAGAAAATTTTAATGACAGGCTTTAGTTCTTTCAGAAACAGTATCAGTTATATAAAGGATATTTTGTCACTCTGAGACAACTCTCTTTGGTGGTTAATCAGTTATTTATGGCCTCATGACAAATGAGACTGTCCAGTAGATCAAGGTTGTTTGAACCCCAGCCTGAGTCCAGATCTGGAGTTCAGGTGAATCCATCCACACAGTGAAAGAACCTTCCCATTTTTCTCAAGTGCCATGCAAAGTCCTTCTCGATTGGGGCACAGCAATGCTCTGAGCAGTTGCATCTGTCAGGATGTGGATTTCTGGAACACTGGGCAGCAGATGCAACTGCCTAGCATGTCACTGACTGTCTATCAAGGAGGACTTTGCGTGGCATCCACGTGGAGCAGTTAGATGTAGTCCAGATGGGGATTGCATTCCCAATGCACAGCAGTTACTGTAGTAAAGTAGCTGACAAGGAAAGAATTCAAACATTTTAGAAACAAATTCAAGCACAAGTATTATAGAAATATTATAGAAGTATTATAGAAATATAGAATATAGAAGAAATATTATATTTCCACACAATATATTATTAACAAAAAGTTTAAAACATTTGTAAGATATCAAAATGTCAGTGGTCTGGAAATGTTAGCAATAGATGAACTGTCATTTTGGGGAACCCATGAAATGTAAAAAAGAAACCACAAACCCGTGATTTTTACATTACATTACAAACTTTATTAGGCGTAAATGTTCCGTAGTTTACATATTCAAGGAAATAGTGTACTACTACTAATAAAATTAATATTAAACCAGTATGGCTTCAAAGAAACCTTCAGTTAAGACCCACTGAACACAATGGGACTTACATTGGGACATGGTTAGGATTTGTGCTCTGTGTGTATTAAATATGTACATGTACACATGTGTGTATATATACACATACACTCATATACAAATACTCACATTAAAACATAAAAATACAGCAACCTATTACTATACATAGATTTAAATAATTAATCCATAAACCTGTCTTTTTAACATTTCAGAATCGTTTTGTAGAGAGGATTTTAACCATTTGTGCAGAAAATCTTTTGATAAACTTTCACTCATATTTACTAACAGCAAAATCATATACATGTCTACTCAGTTGTAATTTCAATTTAGTTTTGTGAATATTTCCATCTTGTTTTTCAACAACTGTTCACAAAGTGGTTTCCCAAGAAAATAAAATTGTTTGTGTCCTTTCCTAATTGGGTTCTGTAATCAGGAGGAAGTTAAGCCAGGACTATTCTTCCAGATACTCTAGTTTTCTCCATAAAGAGTGTTTTTATTTGGAAAACCGTTCATGTATGTGAGCTCCTAAGGCTCCAAACCTAATACACTTTCCTGGGAGTAAGACCCATTGAACGCAATGGGTTTACTATTGAGTAGACATGGTTAGGATTGTGCCCTTAATGAAATTTGGGAAGGTATTGCCTCAACATGCATTTACCACTTAAGAGAGAACTTCGTCAAATATATACCAATATGAAGGAGTATGAATGACTCGCTTTTAAACACATAAAAGGAAAGGCAGAACTCTACTAATATTTTTGAAATATTTAAATATGAATACCACTGCAGAAGCATTGCAAAATATCAAGGAGATGCAATGCAATGGCTACCAGCATACCATTCCACTCCTTATCCCCTCTCAACCGCCATAAAGGGACATTCTCATTCATTAGGCCTTTATAACTGTAAATGTGAAAAACCTATTCCTGCACATTTGATTTCTGGGTCTAAAATAGACTTGCTGCATTAACAGAAAGGAGTGACAGTACACTGACTAGAACTGCATATTTTTCTTTTGCAGATGCAAATTGACGCATGCATAATTTTGTGTTTTTAAGATTCTCTGAACAAATAAATACACATTACTGAAAATGAATTTTTGTTATGATATGCTGATGGAATATGATGCCCTGATTAAGTGGCCAATTAATTGCTTATCAGACATATTTTCCAAAAGTTTCTCTTGGAATTCATGAATTTGATAATATATTTTTATAATTGGCTTTCTTGCAGATATTTTTCTTCTTGTTTCTTATTGTTTTGATTCAGTCACAGGAAATTCAGCTAAAAATAGTGACCATAGTGAGCCCCAAAATGTAGGATATGCTAAAATAGGTAATATGGGTGACCCCGAAAATGTAGGACACCCAAGAAAAAAATGTAGGACACGAGAGAAAAAAAGCTAGAAACACTCATATGTGTTGCTTTCATGTGGTTAATTTAAACATTCAGTAAAACCTTGGCTTGAGAATAACTTGGACTGAGAGTATTTTGCAGATAAGCAATCATTGTCTAATAAATTATGACTTGCAACATAAATGATGTCTTGATAAACAAGTGAAAAAATAGTCCCAGCCAGAGCTATTTTTCTGGACAATAGGTGCCAACACTCACAGGTACTCACCTCTGTGTGTGCGTGTGTGTGTCCCAGTACTCACGCAGAGGTGCCAGTACTCTGTACAAATACGTTCCCCTTGAAAAAGACCCTTGGGATTCCCAGCCAGGATATGACCAGTTTTGGTGCTCCAACAGTACCTGTTCAGCGAGCACCTGTTCAGCCTGTCCAGAGAGAACAGCCTATTCATGTCTACTCTGAAGTTAGCCTGTTATAGTCAATGGGACTCACTCTGATGTAAGCAGAGCTGTGGAAAGTGGCCTGAGAGACCTAGCCTTGCATGACTACTCTAAAGTTAGCCCTATTATAATCAGTGGAGCTCACTTCTGTGTAAGGAAAGTACATTGTCCATTTTGAGCTTGGAAGCCCAATACAGAGCTTCTCAAGTCTTCACTAACAAGATAGCCGTTTGAGACTTGAGAAGTCCCATTTTGGTGGCTTGACCTTTTCTCAGCTTTCCTTAGCCCATCTCTGCAATGCCAGCTGGATCCGGGGGGGATGTGGCCTGAGCCCAAGCCGAGCAGCAGCATGAATCAGAGCTCTGCCATGCCCAGTTATTATTATTCTTCTGTTTATCAGTCCAATTGTTTTTAAATCCCTTAGAAGTTTTCCCTTTTTGTTTTCATCCGTCGAACTGTGCTGTGTCTGAGTCATGGACGTTTTGCTGCACTATCTCTAAGCTTTTTCCCACCCAACTGCTGGACCAAGATTTTGACCGCCATTTCCTTGGAACTGTGAGTGGGAGCTTGCAATTTGTTGTTTTTTTCATTCTGTATCCCCATGAGGAGGAAACGTCAACTGTCTTCCGAGAGCCAAGACCTTGGACTCAGGACCCCTAAACAATGCAGACTCGAGGATTTTTGGGGGCGTTTAAAGAGCCAGCCCAGTGCAGTTTCCTTAGAGAGCTGAGCCAGTTCTTCAGAGGTGATTGACTACTCCCGACTTTCCCCTCTTACCAGAGCTCTGGTCAGAGATTTGAATGACGACCAGGAGAGGTCACGGCCAAGTGTTGGAGATGCTCCGACAGACCGACACCTTTTAGAACTGATATTGCAGCAACCTTCTTCTACTGCCGAGACTGTTAAACAAATTCTCAACCTTTTAGAGTCAATCTTATCTGTCTTAAAGGGACAATACTCTGACTCCTCAAAGTTTTATCCAGCACATTCTAAGCCAAGCCTCGCTGCCAAATTCTCTGAGCTTCAAGCAACCTCTTCTAATTTCCAACCTGAAGATCCTGCCTTTCCATCTTTTGGAAATACTGTCACCAAGTTAATATACGACCCAAAGAGCGTTGCCATTACAGTATTACCCCACTTTGGACAATTTCCCGACTGGACTAAAAAATGGAAGACCAAGAAATATTTAGCCAAATTGTTAAGGATAGATTTATATGAGATTAACTTGTATAGAATTCAGAGACTGCCCTCTTCTCAACAGCAGGAACGTGTTTTACTCTACTTTCACTCGCATCATGTACCAAGTCAGATATTTTCTCATTCACGTGAATTTAAAGATGCCGGAATCTATCCTCATAGACATTTTAAAAATTTGACCATCACAAAGTTAGTCCCGGTTACTACTGAGAACTCTCGGAAGACAGTCAATGAGCTTCCTCCAACTCACACTACTCCTTCTGGGAGGAACTCCAGCTCCTCTCCACCCCTTTTGGATTTACCTGTTATATCTAATCTACCTCGCCCTTTGTTGACCCCAAACCCGGATTTTAATGACTTCATCGGTGCACGATTAAAGTGTTCTTTTTGCCCTTCTTCCAGTTTTTCTCCTCCTTCGGAGACCTTTGGTCACAAGGTTTTGAAACATCTATCCTTGTCTACCTCTCCTTGTGATAACCTTGACTTTCCTGTTGGAAGTCTACCTACCTTGCAACCACCTTCATGTCCCTCCAGTGTGTTTTCACCATCTACTTGTGCAGTGGATAGAAGTTTACAAAGTGATGCTCTTATTCTCACTGATGCTCAGATGCTACAAGTCCCCACTTGTAGCCAGCTGGATGTCCCCTTGGAGATTCCTTTAACCACTCCCCCTGGGAGCTGTATCCTGGTCACTCCCTCCAAGCTGATGAACGAGCTCTTTGTGGCTGCAAAGCCTTATACGAATGGTTGTGTTCTCCACAGGTTTTCTCCAGATATTATTGCCGATGACTCTTTTCACTGACTATCAAATCCTCCTCTTCCTTCTCCAACCTATATGCCTCCCCTAAGTCAATACCCTGGAATACCAAAGGTTGGAGTTCAGAAGGAGCCTCCAATGCACATCTCAAAGATCAAAGCAAATCCAGATCCATGCCCGATCCAGAACACAAGTTGGACCTCTTTGACGAAGGCCCTTAAAATTAAATGAAGCTCTGTGTGCCTGGATTCCAAGGTCCTGTCTCCTTTCTCGGAGTTTGTATTCCATGTTCCCAGCCATTCTCCAGAGACACTCTCCCTTACTTCTTTATTACATGCACAGAAAATTAATTCTTGTATGGTAGCTACTTGTTAACTTCTCCATTGTTTACTTCCTTTCTGGATCCTCTTTATCTTCAGGACAGTGATGCCATCATTTGGCCCCAGTGTTATCCCTACCCCTCCAATAAGACTCTATTCCCACTTCAAAGCCCCAAGGAAAGCTTCATTCCAATATCATTCTTGTTCCTGTGTTACACCTATTGCCTGTGCTTTGTAACTGATTTTCTCCCAGAATGGATTTTGGATTGTGGTCTCTTAGCATCTGAATCATAATAGACACTGGCCGCTTAATTATTCCGTAGGGCTGGTAGCCACTTAGACCTGCTTCTTCTCTGGGATGTTTTAGATTCTGTCGGTGATGAGACCTTTTCCCTGGAGCTGCTTTGAGCCACTTACCAGACTTACAAGTAATAAATCATCTGTTATTGGAAAAGATAAGCACCATGCCACCCAGATTGTAGGGCTCCGATTTTGTTGAGAAGGAGAATGTCAGTGAGTCGGACAGGATGGTTTAATTAACTATCCAACTTTTTAAAGCATATAACCAATCTGTGATCTTATTTATGTACCTACATACATCTACATTGATGTTAATTCTATTGTTTTGTATGCCAATAAAGGTTTTCAGAATCAATCAGCTGGATCCAATTGTATTAGCTCTGCCTTTCCATTGGACTGATTCAGTGGCGTGGAGAGAGGGATTTGCTGCTTGGGTAACAGCCTATCTTCCATAACAATCTAACCCAGGCTTTCGTGCTTCGCATGCAGCGTAAGCAGCGCCGAGCACGATACCATAGTCTTTCAAGACTGACAGAGGCCTGCTTGAGGAGACTTCCGGTGACTCCTGTGCACCCACAGGATACAGCAGTAACTGTTTTGGTGCCACTGGAAAGCATACGGTTAGTTTACTGATGATGCAACCTGAGTGTTGTGGAATTCAAGCAGGATTTCAGTGAGCGGAGTTCTTTTTCATTATAATCCCAATAAGTGAGTTGAGAACAGATGCTGGATTCATCTAAATGACAAGCAGATATATATTTTAACAGCTATGACTAAAAGCCATTCTTATTTATCTTTCACCTACCCTTAGACTTCAAGAAACAGCACAGCAATTGTGTTTATCAAAAAGAAGCTGATGTGTGCACAGTAGATAAAAAGTGAAGTTTATGACTGCTAAATGCTGCATTAATGGAAAGGCCTTTTCACGATGGAAAGAAAAATATACATCAACCAAACACTGTTGTTTCTTTAGTATTAATAGCAATGCGAGTTAGTGTCTTTGGGGAAAAATGCAAGGAAACTATCGTTTTCAGCATTTAGATCAGTGATTCTAAAACAATTTAGAATGACATTCACCAGACCAACCAGAAGTGATACCATTAAACTGGAAGTTATGTCATGGCCACAAGTGATAGTATCAATTTAGGCTGCAATCCTGAAGACACGTTCCTGGGAGTAAGACCCATTGAACACAATGGGGCTTACTTTTGAATAGACATGGTTAGGATTGTTCTCTTAGGGTGAAATCCAGAGTAACTATGGGAAGCCCTTGCTCTGGAGTAAGAACAAGTTACTCTGGATTGCAATATGAATTTCCCATAGGTTTTCACTAGGTGTTGCAGTAACTACGGGTGCACATAATGTCTCTTACATGCTCACGTAGTTACTCTGGATTGTGCCCTATTAGTCTTCAAACCTAAACCATAATCAGCCAAAGTTCTCATTACATAGTGCGCTCAATGCTTTTGTTTTGCATAGCACAGAAATCAGACGCTGGAGCTTGAAAGTCAAAGCAGAACATGGACTTTCTCCTCACATGGCTCTCCTCCCCCCTTTCTAGTGTCCCATTTTTCAACCTATTCAGAAACAGCACTACACCTTTCTCTCATGGGAAACCCGCCATACTGACCAGTGGTGTGCTCTGTATTTTCAGCTATGTATTTTCAATGGCACTGTGCTAGATGCTACATGAATATGGGCTTGCAACCCACCCACTGGATCCTGACTCACAGTTTGTATAACACTAATCTAAATTTTAGATTTTTTTCAGAATCCTAATTTTGTATCCCGTTTTAAAACAAGCCCCACAGATAATCACCATCAGCTTTTTTCTTTTAAAAACCTGCATTTCAAGGTATAATTTGCTTTTTTAACTGGAACTGAAATTCTAAAATGGTGAAGAGGTGTATTTAGAAAAAGGTGACATTCTAGAAAGCCCTAATTCACAATTGCTGTGGTTATTTATCGGTGAAACTTTTTGGCACATGGTTAGAGATATTCTCTTCCTCTTTACTATACTTGTTTGTGGCATTCAAATACAAGGACTAAACTAAGTATGTCAGGACTAAACCTTCATTCAAATCAAGTGATTCCTGGCTGCAGCAAATTTTGTTACAATCTATAGATCACAAGAACAGACGGTGACCACCTTTTTCACAATAAGACCCACTAAAGGGTATTGTATTTGAAGAGTACTTGTGTCTGCACAAGCTGCAAATGGGAGCGCTGTATTCTCTTAATTCCAATATATGCTGTATTGTCATATATTTTATTGTTAGTACCATTTTTTTTTGTTAGTGATTAATTGTAATTTGTAACATCTGCAGGTATCAAATCACGAACCAGAAAAATGTTCTTTGAAAATGGCAGGCTAGACAATGACCCCGAAAGAAAGTTATTTGCACAGATAATGTTTCACATTCTGTCAAGGCTTCTATTTAACATGTCTCTTCTGTTTCAATAAAAGCATATTTTAAGACATCACGGTTCTTTGGAATTGTTAAGCATTGCAGCAAGGACAAATACTTTCCCCGAGAATGAATAAAAGTGCTAAACCTCTTACGGAGGGATCTGTCAGTCAGCCACAATGGAATCTTATCCCCTTCTTAAAGAACCTTCAGTTTGGCTTCTCAAATAAATATAAATCAGCAACCCATTCTAACTCATCTCAGAGAGTTTCTTTATTTTGTTTCTCCGAAATGGGATCACGTGGCTCCCACTTAAAGAGCCCATGGCAGACAAACAGTAGCTGATGATTTCCAGTGCTCAACCCACTTGGTTCTTTCCAAGCTCAGGAAGAAAAAGAGAGACAGATTTTCACACCAAGAGCAGCCACTTTGAAAATTCTGGCCTGAAATCTGAGCTGGTGAACAGCTCATGAAAAGTTATAAACTGCATTGCAAAGCAGTTCAGTAAGCAAATGTCAAGTATAGCGTCTGTCGGTGATTGTGACATGAGTTTATGCAGTAAATTCATTCAGAGATGCAGTAAATTACACAACTTACCTTTGCATTTTGTACAGGTGAAGCCTATTTTTCTATGGATTATACATCTGTGGATTTGCTCAACGCTGGTCCCCTGGACCCACTTTTTTCCAGACTTAACCCCACCAGAACCCACTGAAGGGGCTCAGTAAATTTAGAATAATCCAATGTGCAAAAAAGCCACTTCCAGTTTCCTAATGAGAATGATGATTTATTTTTCCTTTTTAAGGCAGTCTAAGGCCATGAAAGCTGGATGGATATATTTAATTTTGGGAGGCAATGGAAAGGAGCCTGAGAGACCTAGCTTTGCATGTCTACTCTAAAGTAAGTCCTCCTATAATCAGTGAGACTCACTCCTGTGTAAGGAGGGGGGCAGATTGCAACATGAGAGTCTAAAACCAGGTTAATTTGTTTAATTTTTCTTTATATGATGTATTTTCTTTATTATCTATGGGGGATGATGCACATGGGGGACTGATGCACATGGCCGATGTTGCACATAGGGGGTTGATGAGCATGGGGGGGTTGATGAGCATGGGGGGTTGATGAGCATGGGGGCATGTTGCACATAGGGTTGATGTGCAACATTGGGGGAATGATGTTGTGCAACATTGTGCAACATTGGGGGAATGATGCGCATGGGGGACTGATGAACATGGTGGTTTGATGCACATGGGTGATGTTGCGCATGGGGGGGTTGATGCTCATGGGGGAATGTTGAGCATGAGGGGATGTTGCACATAGAGGGATGTTGTGCATGGGGGGTTGATGTGCATGGGAGGATGAACATGGGGAATATTATGCATGGGGGTTTGTTGTGCATGGGGGATTTGTGCATGGGGGGGTTGATGTGCATAGGGGAGATGATGCGCATGGGGTGGATGAACATGGGGGATGTTGCACATGGGGCTGGATGCTCATGGGGGGTTGATGTGTGTGGAGGATTGATGCGCAGTGGGGGGATGGCATATGGGGGAATTTTACTCCTGCAATGCGGGTACGCTTTTCACTAGTTATATATTATATTACAGTGTTGTAATCATTTTTATATGAATATTTTTGAGTTGGGAAATGAATTGTCTCAGTTTCCATTATTTCCAATGGGAACTATACAAGCGTTTTGTATTACAAGTATGCTTCCAGAACAAATTATGCTTGTAAACCAAGGTACCACTGTACACGTGTCCCCCGTTTTCTGACTGTTCATTTTTCTACAATTTTCTACTGTTTCTTGACAGTTTTAAAATATACCCTGAAATCTGTTTGTCATCAGTAGGGTTCTGTTCTTTTGAGAGCTTGAGAAAATGAAACACAAGTGTTTACTGAGAACGTGCTTTACTACTAAACTGTGGTTTGGGAAGGGACTGTGGCTCAATGATGTATAGTTTGCATGCAAAAGTCCCAAGTTCAAATCCTGACATCTCCAGATAGGACAGAGAAGACCTCTGCCTTCGATCTCAAGCCTGTGCATATCTTCTCATAAGCAGTCCCCTTGTTAAATGGGAATTACTCCCAGGTAAGTATAGGATTGCATCTTTTGAGAGCTGCCACAAGGCAGAATACTTAAGAGTGTGCTAACTGGACCATTACCCTAACTCAGTCAAGACAACTTCATATGTTCCTAACCATACTTTTGTCTGTTAGTATTGTGCTGCTATAGGAGAAGCAATTGGCATGCCATACTGTTTTCCCCCTCTTGGTCAATCTCTGGAAAACTAATTAACATATCAGGGAAAAAGCAAAAAAAGTATAATCTTCCAAGCAATTTCCCCCAGAAAGCATTCTTTTGCTTCTTCAGTCTGTAAAAGCATTGCTGGTTCTAATTTCAATTTCTGGGTAAAAAACAGAATAGCTGCAAAGCAAAGAAAGTTTAATAGAACTGGGAAGAATTCACCACTCTAGCTGATAGAAAACAAATTAAAGAACACACTCCAGATAGTTAAATTAGTAGATAAAGAGTAGATAAAGAAATCCAATGAAGTGGATTTCTGCTTTCAGTACATATATCTAGTCACAAAATGTAATATGTAAAATTAATATCAATTTGTCTCAGACACTGAAACGTTTTGTAGAACTGGGAACTGAAATGAAAGGCCACAGGAAGGTTGTTAATTACAGTACCTGATGCTACATGGTGAAAAGTGTCAGAGGAAGGGATAGTACAGAAGAGGAGAAAGGGGAAAAAGGCACTTCAGAAATTATTGTCCCTTCCCAAAGGGGTGACGACTTTATTAAAATCTACCAATTTTAATAGTTAATCTGGCTAGGTGGAAGAAAAGCATTTTACAAGGGTACTTTACATCACATTTTTGGTCCTCTGCAGATGGACTAGTGGAGAATTTTGCAAAGTGCTTAGATGGGATATTTGTAACACCTGCTGTTACTGCTTTTCTACTTATGACCTGTAGGATTGATGTGCTCCTTTTACTTATTCTATTGAAGTCATAGTTCTATGGTCTGCGACAGTATACACTGCATGTTCTGGGAGATGCAATAGGTTGACCGTCCTCTCCATTACCAATTGGATTTCTCCTCTGGTTTATTAAATCTGGCATGTGTCAGGGGATTAGTGTAAGTATGTGTAGTTTTTCTCAGCATTAACAGATCTTCCCTGTTTGTAAATATGGAGATTGAATTATAGGGGAAGTACATGCAGAACACGAATAGGTGACAGTGTTGGGTCAGTCACTAAAGCAGGCCTCCGTCAGTCTTGAAAGACTATGGTATCGTGCTTGGTGCTGCATACGCTGCATGCGAAGCACAAAAGCCTCGGTTAGATTGTTATGGAGGATAGGCTGTTATCCAAGCAGCAAATCCCCCCTCTCCATGCCACTGATTTAGTCCAATGGAAAGGCAGAGCCAATACGATTGGATCCAGCTGGCGTCGCAGAGCTGGGCTAAGGACAGTAGCTCACCCTGTCTTGTGGGGCTGACCCGGGTCTCGAACCCTGGCCTGCTGGTTAACAGGCACAGTGCCTTAGCCACTTGCGCCACAGCCTGTAAATAGCACATGAACAGTGTGCAAGAATCTCTGACCAAAAATTGCAACTAGAAGTAGCTAAAAAAGAGCAGAGTTGCTGCATTAACAGCTTCATGGCAATCCTGTGAGGTGTGAACTTCAAGTGAGCTTCACAGCTGAATCCAGATTCTCCCCATTGTGTATATTATTGTTTGGGAAGCTTCTATGGAAGTTCTGTGGAAGCTGAGATCCAAACTACTGTACATGTATTAATTTTTTTTCAAAAAAATTATACCCCTTCTTTCCAATGCCAAAGCAAATGCCCAAGATGGCTTACAAAGTTCCACAATAAAATATACAGTACAGAAAAATAACAAATGAAATCATTAATAAAAAACCATTAATATTAAAACCATGGGTGGGGGGAGTGTGTTGAGGGCCTTTGGTGAATGCCCCCTCAAATGGAGGAGGAGAGAAGTGCCAAGCAGTTCACAAAGGAGCTGTGCCAAGCAGGGGGACTGAGGAAATGCAGCACCTGCTGGCAATTGTAGTTTGCCAACCTCTGGGTGGCCTGCAGATCATGTCAGAAGTGCTTGGCAGAAGCTGTGCTTGATCACTACACAGCGCTGCCACCCCAAGAATAATGCCACTTGGGGTAGTGTGTCCCATATGACTTTGCAGCTGGATAAAAAACTATGACTTTGCAACAACTAGAAAACTACAGAAAAAATAGTAGTTCAAGAGTACAGTGCTGCCTCACATAAAGAGCTTGATTCGTTTCAGAGGCATGCTCTTTAAGTGAAACGCTCTTTAAGTGAAGCAGATTTTTCCATAGGAAATAATGGAAACTCAGACTATTGGTTCCACAACTCCCAAAATATTCATATAAAAATATTAACAGCATGTAAAAATGGTGACAAAACACTGGAATTGAATTCAAAACATGCATTCAATGTGCATGATCCTATGAAGTCTACTTAGGCTGCAATCCTAAAGACACTTTCCTGAGAGTAAGCCCCGTTTAACACAGAAGTCTACCCTTACTTCTGGGTCGACATGGTTAGGAGGCTGCAATCAAAGACACTTTCCTGGGAGGCTTACCTGGGCTACTGCTGGAGGTTCAGGGTGGTCGGTGGGGGCAGTTAGGGGCAGCTCAGGGTGACCAGAAGCCAAACCCAAAATTCCTGAACCCCAAGGTCAAAATTCCTAATCCCAGGCCAAAATTCCTACCTGCTTAAAAAAATTGTTAAGAAGTGTATTTTTTGTTTTTTCAGTTTTTTGACCATAACTTTTGATAGCAAGGAGATATCTCAAAGCTGATTTTTGCATTGGCTTCTGCTCTTCAATACAAATCCAACAACATATGGCATGACGGGGGACTGTGCATTATTGCAAAGTTTCAAAACGAAGCCAAAATGTAGGATAATGAAGTCAAAATGTAGGACACCTGGACAGGAGGCTAAAAATCTGGATAAATCTGGGTTTTTCTGGTCATATGGTGAGCCTGGCTCTGGCACCCCCCAGCACTGCCCCCCAAGTAGGGGGTAGTTAGAGCACAATCCTAACCATGTCTACTCAAAAGTAAATCCCATTGTGTTCAATGAATCTTACTCCCAGGAAAGTGTGTTTAGGATTGCAGCCTTAGAGGCAGCAGCGCTGGCCGGCAGCCCTTATTAAAGGCCTCCATGGGGAGTGTCAGGGCTGCATAACACGTGTGCCCATAGTGTGGTTGCTTGTTAAGTGAAGTGGAACTTGTTATGTGAAGCAAGATTCCTTGAATTTATACTTCTTATGTGAAACGCTTGTTAAGTGAGGTACCACTGTAATTGAGTACTGTATTGTAACAAGTTTTTACAGATATTGTTTTACAGAAGACACTAGTAGATGAATCAGGTTTACCTATCCATCAGAACTGTGGCAGAACACATAAGCAGCTTTAACACTATTCCACAGTTGTGGCCTGTGGTGGTAGTTGTGGTCATGGTGGAATCCAGCTTCTGCTGATGCCAATGGTAGTTTACTGGGTTTGGAGTATAATACTGCATCCTGTGTTACGCAGGGGATGGGGTCACATAAAGGTTTGACTCAGTATTCTGCGTTCAGTATCTCAATACATACTGTGCATAAGGAAACTTGGAGCCCAGAAAGGTTAATTCATAGGAGAATGTGCTGACTAAGGACAGAATCTGGTGTGTGATTTGCTTTGTGTAAGGTTGTCCAGGCTTGTGCTTGTCAAATTTGGGGAAAAAAATTTCTCCTATGGAGCCTGATTTTTTATATGTCCACGGCTGCTGAAGCAATTTTATGTTCGGTAGGCCTTGAACCTTCTGATCCTCATTTTTGAAGCGTTTATAGATCATTTGGAAAACGAGCCTGCTGCACGTGACAAGCAACTCCTTGGCACAGAAGGAGGCTAATTTCCTCTGACTGCAGAGATTAATGATATTCTTTTTTGGAGTACAAAGAAAATCTCTTCGGCAGATGAACTTCTCCATGACACTGAGAGTGGGGAGGGGAGAGCTCCAGTCCCATTCATTTTATCTCTCCAGACGTGCATTCTTCAGAAACTATTTGTAGGAGATGGTGTGAGCCAAAGAATGGTGCCAGTTTCGGTTGAGAGCTGTTGCTTATGGATGTGGGGGGAGGTGAATGCTGTCCAAAGCTCTCAGAGAAAAAGTGAAGTTCTTCAAAGAGACATTGGCAGACCATTCCAAAGCTCATAGCTTTTCTGTTCAGCCCCAGCCTGCATGGTCAGTCTCAGAATAACAGCAATTTCCTCAGTTTCCCTTTTCCTGACTGTGAACCGCCCTTGCTAATGGTTGATTCACGCAAACATTTCAGTGCATGGCATCCATAGGAGATAGCTACGCCATGGAAATTTCCATCATATTTAGGTTGTACTAAACAAAATCAGTGGTGGTGCTGGGTCCCTGCACTAGGCCTTCATGGCACCTATTTGTCTCCTGATCCCACACTATGTGTTGCCACTGGGATTATCTACCACTATGGCCTATATCCTAAAGTGAAATTAAGCCCTTTGCTCCGGAGCAGTTAAGATGACTTTCCATAAAATAACACTAGAGGGTGAAGTAACTGTGTGGACCTGTTACTGCTATGGATTTTGCCCTATGTGTGTCAGGGATTATCCTGGCTAGGTGGGTCTTCATGTGGGCATGAGACTTTGATCCTGGGTAGACATGGTTGATATGGCTGACCTGCTCTAGAGGGAGAAACTTTTCCACCAAGGAGCTCAGGATACTATATAAGTATCTTCACTCCTTTTGCCCTGACAAAAGATGACCAGGTGAGGTTGAGAGATGGTCTAGGCTCACCCAGAAAGCTTCATGACTGAGTGGGAATTTGAACCCGGATCTTGCAGATCTAGGTCCAACATCCAAACCACTACACCATCCTTGCTTGAATGGAATGCTGTTCCAAGCCAAATTTGGGAGGACATGACCTGAATCCAGTTAATATAAAGTTTGACTGTAAAAATGTTCTTAGTTATTTTTTCCTACTCATGGAAACTCATGTATTTCCAGATTCATTATCTGCCTTGTACCTTTTTAGGATTTGTCTTACTGCACCTGAAGCCTCTAGGGTTTTGAATCAAGGACATGTGTATCACTTTGGTCTTTCGTACACCAGTCTTCAAAGTGGATGTTACAAACAAATCCTATAATTATATTGGAATAAATTATCTGTTTCTTTAAAACCTATTCCTAGGCTTTGGTAGTGTGGTCTTCTTCTCTCCATATTTAATGGAGGCTATTGGTTCCCTGTCATCCTTCCATTTTCAAATTTTAGAGAAGTTGATTCTTAATTTATTCCTTTTGTGTGTGTGACTATGACAGAACTTATGCTGTAATGCAGTAATTATCAAATTGGGGCAACGTGACAGCCTACCCTGAAGGCCTTGACCTCTGCACTCTTAAGGAGTGGGAAGGGAGGAAGGCAGCAATGCTATCCCCAGGATCATGTCTCTTTGGAGGGGCACAGGGGCTTGCTGCCAGTCACCAAACACAGCAACAGTGCCTGACGGATATGGGAAGCCACATGCCATGCTCTTCAAGGTTGCCCATGCTGCAGAAACCCTCAAATTCACAATTATGACCACTTCCAATTTTGGCTTCACCATGTGGGGAGCAAGTGCGGAGCCATGTGGAGGATGGTGTGGGATTCCCTGCACCCCGGGAGGCTGTTGCAGTGTCTGGTGACTGGTAGCAAGCCACTGCATCATTCCAAAGTGATCCTGGAGATTGGATCACTCTGTTCCCCCTTCCCCCACAAGCTCTTACTCCTGGGGAAAAGAATTGATTATTCCTGGAGAAAAAATGGGAACTAACCTTTTATGACAAATGGCCTTTTATGACAAAAAGACAGGTTGGTGAAAGTCAAATGAAGCCTATGGAGAGCCTAATTCAACCCAGTTGTAGCGACTAGGTACAAGCTCTGCTTGGGACTTCATTTTTGTGTCTTGTGGCTCAGCAGGAAGTTTTGTCCTCCTTCAAAGCTGCACAATGAACAGCGTAAAAAAACCTTTCTCAGGTACTTATACTGATTCCCATGTGTTTTCTATATACACACTGCAGCTGAGCTGCAGGCAAAATAAAATGAAGCCCACAGTGAGGGCAGCAGGACTAGTTATCTCAGAAAAAATGTGTTCCCAAAGTCACATTGGCCAAGGTAATGGAAACACAAAGGCACTTCGAGGTCAAGATCGGTGCTCAAGAAAAATTGGTGCTTAAACTTTTCCAGAGTGGTTGATTTTCCTGTTCAAGTATCTGACCCTGCCTCTCTCCAGCTGGATTCAGCTTCAGATTCGAGTTGTGAAGGGATCTTAAACACAACCTTAGGAAATTTTCAGGGATGAATTGGTGGATAAGGAAAGGGTTAAAGCCGCAGCCCTTGCTCTCAGCCCCTGCACTGGCATAACTTAGCATTTCCATGCTAACTGTGCACAAGATCTTCAAGAAGGGCTGTGTAAAGGTTGTGAAGACCTTTTGAAAAATGAGATTCACTCAACTCTTATATTCAAGACATTTGTTTCTTTAGGCTTCACTTCCCTTGTAAACGTCTTCATAGAACCATGATAGAAAGGCAAGGGGTTGAATGAAGACATCTGCATGGGGGTTTAACTGCTGCTGTGGGGTATCTGCACTACTCCAAAATCTGTATGGACAAAGAAACACAATATGAGAATGCAACCCTAACTGCTATTTAAATGATAAAAACTGAACTTTTAGCTCAAGAGATCTCTGAATCTCTTTAATGCAGTTAACATATACAGAGCAGATGTTGTCAATTCCAGTTTTATATACAAAAGTGAGGCATTGCTGAGATTCAGAAAAAAAAAATGGCAAGAAATCTTTACCAAATCCCAAACTGAACCAAGCAGTGGCCTCCTTAGTTAGCGACACCAGTAGTGCAACAGGAAAGCAAGTGATGGAGTCTGGACGCTCACTTGATTCTCTCAGTGACAAAGTACCAGACAAGGCTGGCTGAATTTAAATGTGTACATTTGCATGGTTTGATTTAAGTGGGTGACATTTTACAGAGAGGCAATGAGGCTGAGCCCATGCAGAGAGAGACAATGAGGAATGCACTGCTTGTTATAATGTAGGGGACTGAAAAGGAGGCACAAACTGAATGAGTGGCTGCTTTAACGTTGAATTTTGAAGTTTCCTCTTCAGGGAAAACCAGGCGTACATTATGGTTTGTGACAATCACATAGTGACCCCCCATATCACTGCCTTTACCTATGCCAGTAAGTCAACCTAAGCTGTTCACTGTGCGTAGCTACATGTACTGCTTGTGTTTGCAGTTGTAGACTTGAGTCCAGTTATCAGAATTTCAATAGTGGGAGACGCCCAATTCCTTGTGGCTTTCACTCTCAGGCCTACCATGGTCAGGTCAGTGCCAGATTTATGTATAAGCTAAACAAGGTAAAGCTTATGCCCCACTCTCTTGCCCCCCTCCCCAATTTAAAAGAAAAAAAAACCCTAGATGTACATTTCCAAAATATAAGATAAAAAACAAATAAAATAAAACCTACACACAGCAACAGTATTTTGTCTTGTGTTGGTCCATAACTTAGGTCCATAAATTACCTTATAGCATATATTCGACACAAAAAACAGTGACAATTTGTTGTTTACAAAGGACAACTGGACATATAAAGGACCCCATTACCTTCAATAGCTTAGGGCCTCATCATTCCGGACCTGATCATATAGAATGGAGGACAGAGTGCCTTTACCGTTAACCATTCACCATTGCATAGGAGAGGGAATTGAAGCAGGTATAGCTCATCATAGAAGGGTGTACATTCTGCTTAAAGGGTATATAGCACCTGCTTTAATTCCCTCTTCTGTGCTTCAGTTATTCAAGAATCTGTGCCCCCCACATGCCCTTTATGTTCTTCAGAGGCTTAGGAGAGACTTTTTTTGCATAAACAGGTTACTAGAAGAGTTCTGTTTTTCCATTCCTTTTGCTATTTAAACTGCTTTGATAACCTTTTGTGGAAAGCATTTTATAAATATTCTAAATCCTGATACACCAATGCTTTGGCGTTCAGTCATGTGACCAGATTTTTCCGGATTTGTCCTCTTTTTTAGTCTCTTGTCCAGATGTCCTCCAAAACGGCTTCACTGTCCTCCATTTTGGCTTCATTTTGGATCTTTGCCGTGAGGTGCAATCCTCCAGCATGTCATATGTCGTTGGAGTTGTACTGAAGAGCAGAATCCAATGCAAAAATTTGATTTCGAAATATCTCCTTCCTATCAAATGTTATGGCCAAAAAACTAAAAGTAAAAATATGCATTGAGCTCTATAGGAAAGTGAAAGTGCCCAAAATCGTGGCTTTACTCATGGGTTTTCTGTCCACCAGAAAGCCCATGCTTACAGGCATCTAAGACCTTGTCCTCCTTTTTAGGTTCAGGCATTTGGTCACCTTGCCGCAGAAGCATCTTTGGACAACACTGGCTTTTTGGCTTAGAATCAGGGATGAGCACTGCACTCTACAGTCAGTCACAGCAAGTAGGGTAACCTGCAGTATATTAAAACGTTTTAATAATAGTAATAATATCCCATATCCATTTGGTCAAAAAGTCCTATGTTAGCTCAGGCCTCATATCTAATTCAAAAAGTCAGATGTAATAGAATTGCAAGAATTTGACATGCAAAACCCAGTTTGGTATCCCTTCTATGAATGGAGCATGATTTTATACCCATTTGTCATAACTGAGCAAAACATCTTCATCTCCACACATTTGCAGGGTATAATTTAACGTATACTTAGACATTCTTTGTTACGGCATGATTTGCAGTGTGAGTGCCCTTTATATCAATACATTAAGTTCCAAAGCACATTGCATAGTAATTACAAAATCACTAGAACAGGTACAAACAGCTTTCCCCTCGTTGCTAAATTTGATTCCATGTATGCCTGCAAAGTGTGTTTATATGCGGGTGGGATATCAGCCCCAAGTACAGGGTTATAAACATGTTTTCTGCCTGTTAAGCACAGATTTTATAGTTGTAATTCTACTTCCAATTTTATTACACAGCAATTCTCGTTTGTCTGCTCATTCAGTGCCCAAACTGGTCTATTGTTATCGAACTACCTCTGGGAATTGACTTTTAAATCTCAGCTGGAAGACAACTGAATGGTTTCCAGTAGTTTGTGAGTTATGTGCCAGTCTCTTAATAGTGTGTAAAATAAAATGACTGGAATTGCATTTCATAAACAAGTAGGGATGTTGCAAGGACCCCATCATTTGTCAGGGCAACCTTTACACTACAGTCCTATGCACTCTTTCCTGGGAGTAGGTCCTACTGAATTCAATTACACTTACTTTTGAGTAGACGTACAGACAGCTTGTGCTGAATTATATAAATGAATGTACATTGTGTGACTGTATATGTGGAATAAGTAACTAGAATTCAGTGCTAGAGGACATTATAAGAAACAAAGGGGAAATTGACCTGTTTTTAGCCAATAGGGAAATTATTTCACAGATCTTTGTTTCATAAAAATATGGATACCTCATTGAAATGATTGAGCCTTTAAAAGCTTTTGTAAAAATCAGCAAAAACAGATTTTTTCCGTGTTGTTTCTGGCTATTTTGAATCAGCAATTCAGTCGACACAACCTTGCAAAGATGAGCAGCTGAAGTCAATTGGACTCCTAAATAATTCTGCAGGTGCTGTGGACACTGGTGATTTACAATGAGAAGATCCTGGCTGCTTCCGAGAGGTAACCAGCATAACCTTCACACATTTTACGGCAATGATCATGAAAATTACATTGCAAAATAGTTCTGGCTGGTTGGTTATAAAGATCATTTAATAGCGTTATGTGAAAGGTTTGACCAAATTACACCCTGGCAGTCTAGATGAAGTGTTAACAAATTAATTCAGAACTTGTAGAATTGTAGTAGCTCCAGCACAGAGAGACTGCTTGGTTGTTCATGAGAGATTTAATGAAGCAATCAGGTCGGTTGATCAATGTGATCAGCTAGGGAGAAGGCAGTGTTGGCAATGCAGATTTCCTCTTGTGTGCAGAATGGATTGATGCAGAGAGGGAAGTGCTCAGTTTAAAATGCCAAACATTTGCTATATTTTAAAAGTCAAGCCACATAAGCATATGAGCAAAGTAGTAGGCAGCAGTCCATCCCCAGTGTACACCCAGCCTCCGGCTGCTTAGACTCCCCCTTTCCCAAACTTAGGAGGAATTACCCGCTTGGAAGGAGAGGCAGTGGCAGTCACTAGCAGTTCCAGAGAGAGAGAGAGAGAGAGAGAGAGAGAGAGAGAGAGAGAAGGGGGGATCCAACTGAAACCAACTGATATTTAACTTGCTACTAAAACCACAGTAAGGCACATTTGATACGTAGGAAACAGATAAAGGACTGGAGGGAGACTGTTATAGCGACAGGGTGATCTATAGAAAGCAGAGAGTTACAGCCTACTTCTGGAGTCCATTTTTTAAAAAATAACATTGCACAGTTTCGGAGATGTCTCTGAATAGTGAGCACTTGGGAGTGTACCCTTCAAGGTGTACAACCAGCATTAAATGGCCCCTGTGCCAATCCCAAGGGATTTTAACATTCCTGGGAAGGACAGCTTGACCATTTATCTTGGGTATCCTTCCTTTAGGAAGAAAATTGAATAAATAATTTTGTTATAGTGTGAGGGGGCACACAATGTCACCAGCTACAAGAAGCATATGCAGCCCATTCCCTTTTGGGTCCATTCAGGAGAAGGGACCAGACTTCATCTAGTGAAGGAGGTAATGACAAGATATGCATGACTGTGTCTAACATTTTAACTTCCTGGCACAGATTTGCCAAGAAGTGCAACCCAAAGCACCGTGAAATCAACTGGTATCTTCATGAATTTTTGATGGACCTTTAAGTCAGATTTGAAATTTTTATTTATTTCCACCTTTCCTGTGTTAAAAACAGATGCCCAAGGTGGCTTACAGTCATTAAATAAAACATACAGTGAAACATATATCTAAAAACAAAATTCAAACAGGATAAAAACTATATGGAGGAGGGCAAAACTTAGGAGTTACTTAAAATGTACAGAAGCAAAACTTAGGAGATACAGGAAGTAGACAACCCATCACCAAAATGTCAGACAAAACCAAAAATGTTTTGAACCACAGTAAAATATCACAACAAAAATTTCCAAAACTTTGCTTCCTAGGGGTTGATTTGTTAATAGTACATTAGGATACACTACCCAAGTGGTACTCAAAGTTAGGGCCGGGACCCCCAACGGGGTCACAACCTCAGGTCAGGGGGTTGTGAAAGGCTGGGATCTACCTTCTTGGAATCTGTCACTGGGCTTTCCTGGGAGTAAGTCTTATTGAACACAATGGGACTTACTTCTGAACAGATGTGGAGGAGTTCTGGCACATCACACTGATGTCACATCCTTGTAAGTTTGACTGGATTTTAAATATGAAAGGGTGTCTCAGGCTGAAATGCCTGAGTACCACTGTTCTAGAGAGCATTATTTTTGCACTGCTGTGAACAATGTGGATTGGATTCTGTGTTCTCAGAGGTACATTTAAATCCGTGTTACTCCCCACCCCAACTTCTTTTTGCTCCCAAATACTGAAGGAGTAATAAAGAAGTACTGACTTTGTGCTTGTGTCTCCCCCCCCCCCCCAAGTTAAAGCAAGTTAGCCCTTCTTGCCAGCCAAGGTCAGTTTCTCCTCACTCTGAATCGGCAGGTACTTTGCAGGCATTTGATGCAAAACTTGCAAGGACTAAAGGATACCGAGTCAGAACAGTGGATAATTAAGCCTTCAAGGACCTGTAACAGATTTCCTTCCTTTTTCTCGGGTGGGGAAGCTGTACCTGCCTGGCATCCTGAAGAACTTCCAGCTCAGGGAGGATCTATATTTTCTATTGATTGCCATACTTTACAAATAAGGATTGCTAAAAGACTTAATAAAGAACGAGTTCAGTCTCCATTGGGCTGCATTGGAAGTGTGAGAAGAAGCAGTATAATAAGCAGTATTGTCCATCAGATGCTCGAGGACTATTATAATTACACTGAGGCAGACCAGGATTGAAGATGTAGTTCCTGTTGTGCATGCCTGACCTTCTCCCACTATCATCAGTTAGGACTTGAGATGCTGTCATGTGTTAAATGACATATGCCTTGGGTAACCTTTTTTAGGTATAAAGGCAGGTTCATAAATGAATGAATGAATGCTCAGTCTGCTCTCCTCACCAACTCTCCAGCACTGGCGTAGTTGTTCTAGTATGGCATGTGCTGCATCCTGTAATTTTGGGGGGGGGGGTGATCACGGAGGTGTCCTCAAGGTAAAGCAATGTTTTTTTGCCCCTTACCTTAGATTTGCATTGCCCTTTTTCTTGTACTTGAAGGTTGGTTAGGATTGTGCCCTCAGTTTTGTGAATTATGCTTTGGAAGTAGCCGCAAGTGCCTTATCCTTTACTGCCGTCCAAGGAGCAACGTGATGCTATCTGCCTGGAGGGTGAAGTGACTAACAACGGATGTTGTGTATGGACACGTGTAGTTCTGTGCTTATTCAATCAGCCTCGATTCCACTGCCATGGCAATCCCAATGGTACATTCAGACCAGGATGACCGTATGTCATAACCAAAGAGGACAAGTCCCCCCCAAATGTCGGACATTGAAGAAAGATATAGGACACAACAAAAGAAAAGTGCTTTAATTCAACACTAAATTTCTTATTATTAAATTTAAAACTATTTCGTATTATTTATTCAATGCAATGCTAAGATTGCCTACTCAGAAGTAAGGTCCATTGTGTTCAATAGCAGTGGTGGGATTCAAATAAATTAACAACAGGTTCAATGTCCCGTTAGTAACCGGTTCTCAAAACCAGGTGCTCATTAGCAAAGGGTCCTATAGATCCTGTGAGAACCCCCTGAAGCCCACCACTATATTCCCAGAAAAGTTTGGTTAGCCATAATTTATTAATTACAAGAACATTACATGCTGCCCACTTACAAAGAAAAGGAGGGCATTGAAGATTTTTTTCCAGGACACAAGGCTAAAATCCTAGACATTTCTGGAAAGAAAGGGACCTTTGGTCACCCGGATCCAGGCTGAATAAATCAGGAAGGGACCTGTAGAGCACATTCAGCTTATAGTGACAGGGTTTGAAAATCCTGGTCAGTGATGAAAGGAGACAGCACAGGAACAGAAGCGTGAAGGTTGTTTCTGGTTTATTCCTGCCGTAGGACCTAGCCAGTTAATCCATGCAGAGGTCTCTAAGAGGAAGAAGATGACAATGATGATGATGATGATGATAGCAACAATGATAGTGGTGATGAAGATGACTCAGGTGAGAATTCTCTTCTTGCCACCTGTATTCATCCCCTCTGAGGCCACCCTCAAACCCACCCTGGCAGCTGCATTTTTTTCAGCCCCTTTCCAATCACTAGAAAAACCTCTGGTGACTCTTAGGCACCTGGGATGTGCAAGTACCACTGGAGGAACTAGGCAAATGGATGTCATTCCAGCTGAGAAAGAAAATCAGTCCCAAGGTAGACACTCTCTCCATCCTCCAACCATCCAGGTCAAAGCACCCCATGCTCACTGTGATTGCGAGGAGAAACTGTTACTATTGAACAACATAGAAAATTGTTAGTATTTATGTTGGTTTGGTTCATCAGAGTTGGGCTTCTTCTTGCTTTGTAAGAGAGGTCCTTGATAGAGACCCCTGAGGGTTGTTCAAGGAGAGAGTTCTACCCAGGGAAAACCCCCCAGCTAGCCTGATCTGCTGGGCTGGAGGCAGGAGGTTCATCTAACAAGGTTTCCCCCCAGTAAATGGTGTTCATTTTTCTTGAACAGGCAAGAAAAGGGATCAGGAAGGGTATGACTGTGCTAACCACTATGACTTACCACCAATGATCGCCATGTGGTTGATGGCATCCATTCTCTTGACCCTCATATAGCTACAGGTGTTTTTATTGTTCACCTTTGGTGTTTTGAGCCATTGACTCCTTATATGTTTTTCATATCCTTTGTTAACTTTTTTGCCGTTTTTGTTCCTTTTCATCTCATTTGTACAAGAATTCCACTTTCTGAAAGAGGCCTTCTGCCTTTTATAGCTGCTTTGACTCCACTTGTGAGCCATACTTATTTAATCCAGGACCTGATGGTGCCTTCTGGTATATATTATTTCCATTATTTAATTTTAAATAAGATCTATGCACTCGGAATTGATTTGACCATTTTGGCTTTCTGATTCAGCGTTCCCTCATTTCTGAAAAGCTCTTTTTCTGAACACCAAGCGTTTTCTGTGGAAATCTACTAGTATTGTCTGTACTATATGTTGAACTTATATCATGCATGAGGTTCTAGGAGCTACATAGGACTCAGGTAATTTCCCTTTTGTTGGATCCAAGAAGTGTTCTGTCTTTGTCATGATCTGATCATGAATTTAGTCAGTAAAGTTGCTCATTACCCTTTCTTTCCTGATTTATTTCTCCAAATAAAGATCACCCTTAGCATTTTGGTCAGAATGGTGTACTCCAATACATTGGTGTGTATTTCCACATGCACACTTCACTGATTCTGTGGAGCTGTCTGGTCTTTCTGAAGGTCCAGTGCCATGCAATGTTCCAGCACTGATGCAGCCACAGTGCAATGTAGAGCTAAGGGAACAAATGCTCCTTTACCTTGAGCATATCTCTGGGACCTGCTTCCCACAACCCTACAGGATGCAGTGCATGCTGCATTGGCATGGCTGTATCAGTGCTGGAAAACTGAATAGAACTGGTCCCTAAGCCTGCAATCCATTACTTTTACCACTCCCTTTATTGGCATAAACAAATAGTACAATATATTAGTGGATCACAGTTTAAATAAAAACAAAAGCAAGTTAACATCGGCTGTACATTGCCTTGGTCGTAACACTAGCTGAGAGTCAAGTGGAGACATCGCCTTGCTTGACTCTTCTCACAAGGTGTTATCTGTATTCTATAACACTTCATCCGTCATTTATTGGATTAGACCCAATTAATGATGTGGTGGGTGAATTCTGTGATATTGTATTGCTAGTTTTATATAAGTTGCAGTTTTGATAGTAAACTGCTCATTTTCTCCATTCAGATGTTGTAAGGCTTCTTTGTCAACACATCCTGGAAATTTCTTGAGAGTCGGATCAATATAAATTGAGCAAATATCCTTAAAAAAAATCAGTGTAATAATAAGTGGGTCAAGACAAGCCTTCACTCTTGCAAAGTTACGAAAAAATCCCCCACTTTATTAATTTTGATTCTCTTTTTTCTATTCTGAGCCCTATTCTTTCTAGTTATTCCGGGCCCCTTTACCATCTCATGGGATTCCTTCTTCATGGTTTCTCAGAAGAAACGACGATTCTTGTTGCAGAATTTCTTACAAGTTTTCTATTTCCAATAGGTCACAACAGTCTTGATTGCTGTACCTACGTGAGCAATTTCCTTGTGGTTTTGCACCTGAATGCCTACTTTGTGTATGTATATGAATTATGCTTGTTTTTTAATATGTATTTATTTTATGCCAATAAAGGTTTTTTGGAGATTGATTCTCTTTTGTATGACTTCTGAACTATAATATGCAAACCCAGTATCTGCCAGGTCTTACTCTCTTTAGCTGTTTGTCTACCTTCCTTCTCCCTCCCTGCGAGGCATACCTTCTGAAAAGAATTTTATTTTTTTCAAATAAGATTGTACTTTAAAGATTTGCATAAAAATATTGATAAACAGAGGCATATTTGTCTTAGAAACTTTCAGATAACTTATATGCAGGCGTTTCCATTTAGCCATTAGGCTGAAGAGCTCTGGTTGCTGTCACAGTCTTTCCACACTTTCCTGGGAGTAAGTAGAACTCATTGACATTGAATGAAAAGGCCATTTAGAGGAGCTCTACTCCACCACTCAGCTCTTATCTACATACTGTGAGGTCTGCTGCCATTATCCCTAGATAGTTTTGGATTGTAAATGTTATGCAAGTCCTTCCTTCCTTCAAGGGTCACTGCTGTGCTTTCCTCACATGCAGCAAGTTTTCACCATCTTCCTTAGTGATCTCTCAGTTAGGGAGCTGTGGATACAAACATTGGGTCATACCAGCAAAATGTAAGATTCAGACACACCTGAAAGTGTGATCATCTCCAGGTGAATGATTGCATGAATGAACTCTAAATTAACTTTCAGATGGATTTATATTTTAGGCAAACACCTGTCTGTGCCTCATCCTCCTCTGGAGGAGTGCAGTCATGCCTTACAGCACTTTAGTGACACCCCAAGACCAGCATGGGACTTGTTCTTCGTCAACACATCCTGGACATTTCTTGAGGGTCAAATTAATATTAGGATCAATATTAGTTAGGCCACCCTAACTGGGGATTAGGATTGCAGCCATAGTATCTCAACTTCCTCTAGTCACAGATTCTTTAATTATAAGATGGCAGGGAGTAATTATTTAATTCATATATGCATAACATATATTTTAATACTGAACTATGGCCCCCACCTTGGGAGCAGAAAGATCTAGGTTAGTTACCTTAAGGTTATCATTTGAAAGCTTTACACACAGTCTACCTGAAGGCAATTCCATACCATGATGATGTTCTATAAATTGAATGAGATTTTATCACATATGTAATTATTTATTGAGCTGCGAATCCAGACAGGGTAAACAAATGTTTACAATATAATACAATAAACATTTTTTCAGGGTTTAATAAAAATGATTGTCACTCACTGTGCTTCACAAAAGATTTCTTTTTAATGAATAAATAATTTGATGAAATCAAAAAATATTTACAATATAAACAAATGGGTAAAAGCTTTGGATATATTAATCTGATCATCCCACATTTTTCATTTTCTTAATGGACTTCTGTCAAATCTTTTCCTTCTGAAACAAGATAAGTTGGGCAGAAAATACAATTCAACAAAGTTAAAGTGGTCTGTGTGTAGCTATTAGTTTGGTTTAAGCTACAGAAGCTTTCTTTTTTATTAAGAGCAAATAGAATACAAATGTAACTAAAAATACATTATCAAAATGCTAGATGACATTCTTCACAGAACAAAAATGTACACTGGGCTCTGACAACAACAACAGAGGATCACTGGCAACAAAAAGTACAACAGAAAAGTACAAAGTTCTTCATCAGAATAGAATTGTGCTCTTTTAATTTACCAGATGACTAGGCTGGCCTATCGAGTTGATGGGTTTATATGATAGTGGTGTCCAACCACTGAAGTGCATTTGTGTGTTACTGTGGGATTGTAAGTGTCTCAAGCAACGGCCAGACCGTGGAAATGGGCAGTGCAAGCAGTTTTGTAAAGACTCTCTTGGGCTCTTAAAAAGAGCCAATAGAAAGCAATATAAGCGTAACACTGAGAGGTCCTCATCTCATACACACAGATATCATGAAGCAACTTGCTTTTGATTGTGGTGGTGAAATTTTTTGTCTCTCCCCAACACCATTTGCGCCATCAACCAGAATTCAAGTACTCCAAAGCAACTTCATAGCAGAATTTATATTGATCCTGAAAAAACCAAGGCAAGAAAACATAGTTAACTGCAGCAAGAAATGAATCAAGGGTATCACTTTTCTGTTCTATGAATTAAAATGACTTAAATCCTAACCTAGGCTGTTCCCAGAGTGATGCAAGGATGAAAGTGCCTGTCTGTGCACTGGCCTAACTCTGCCCCAGCAGTAGCGCAGAAGTGTCTTACAGCACTTGTGACATTCCAAGGTCAGGCAATGCAATCCTGACTTTGGGTCAGAAAAATGGCCCAGGTAAGATGGCCTAAGATAGGACATATCCTGAGCTGACAGACCAAATCCATGGGGCTAGAAGGCTCCTTTCTGGCTTAACTGCTGCTGAAGAGGCAGTAGCACAAGGGCAGCATGCTCACTGGGCTGGTATAGTTGCGCCACATCTAGAGGTGGCTGGTGTACTTGTGCTGTCTCCTGAGGTTGAGAGGCAGGGGTTGGCCTAGGACTCAAAATTTTTTGCCATCAATTCCAATTTTACTCTGGCTTATCATGGACTCTCATGGGTCTTTTCAGATTTACTCCTGCTCCTCTGGTGGCCTAATTCTGAGGAAATTTAAGAGGTTGTGTCTGCCTTGGAAACAGGCTCTGGATACAGCCTAACTGTACTGCAATAGGCCATGCTGAACATGCCCTCAACATGCTTCTCTTGAACTGTCCAGGCTGGTTGATCTGTCTTGGGCCAGCCTAAGTTGATTTATGCCGACCCAAGCCTTTCTGGTATAACTGGGCTGGCCTATCTTGGAATTGGCTCAGCCCATCACAGCCAGCTCAAGTGCACTTCAGGATTGCAGCCATAATGAAACAATTTTCTTTTCTGTGCACATCATTTACTTGTATTACATATGATCATTGGGAATAAGTTTTCAAATCCAAATTTGCACTGGAGATAACATTATTCATAAGCAAATAAACAAACAGAGCAACCTATTAATTTAGATTACAGAAAAAGGGGGTAGTGGAAGGGAAGCAAAGAGCAATATATGTTGCTTTGAGATCCTTGGAAGAAAGGTGAGATGAAAACGAAACAAATAAATATAAATATGTCATATGGCGAGATACTTTAGCTACCCATGTCACTTTCTAGTATCCTGCTAAATTGTAACTGGTATTAGAATATCATGATATTTGCCATGCAACCTCTTCTCCATGACAGATGAACAAGAAACTATAATACCCTGATGATTTGAATTATCCTATATAGTTTAGATATAACAGCAGCTGGCATTTCAGTAACTCTGTGTTTAAGAAGTTCTGTAAAGCTTTCTACAAGGAAATAATTGCTCTTGGCCCTTTGTTTCTGAACTCTTTTAATCTTGCTGCAAGATAGAAGAGCCATAATTAAATGCAATACTCTGAATGTCAAACTGAAATTCACAGTCTTGATAAATATTAGGAGATTAAGCTATTTATAAAATATATAATTTGAAAATCTGGCATTTCATTTTACATGACTATTATTTCTGCCCTATGCAGACTGTCTTGCACGTGTATTGTGCTGCCAGAAAGAAAAATTAATAAGGATGTTCGGTTGAAAGTTTGAAACTTTTCACAACATTGCGTCGCACACACAAAGCCAGTCTCCTTGGAAAGAAGCCGTGTAAAAATACTTTTACAAGTCAAGTGATTTCATTATCCTCTTTTGAAAACAACAGGCTAGCTTTTAAGAACTGCTCTCAGTGTAAATACTGGAAATGTCACGGTGCCTTATGATAATAGAAAAAATTTCTACTTAGCGGTACAGTTTCAAAGCTCATACCAGTAGGTCCACCATGTTAGGCTTATTATTTCTCAGGGTCTTCACAGCATGGAATACATCAACGGCCCTCTGGTGTCGCAGCATTTCACACACAATACTGATTGCACAAAATGTCCCACTGCGGCCACCTCCATTTCTGTAAGAAAAGCAACAAAAGAACTTGGTTCCTTGTTCACTACAGTAGGGTGCATGAGTCTTTTTATCCCAGAATATGTGGGCAACTCAGTCCTAAAACTGGCCTGTTTCTGCATCCACTTGCAACTTAGGAGTAGGCTGGAGATCTTCTCAGAACTATATTTCCCCATATCCTGAATAAAACCCCAACGCCCTTGGGGTGGTACTTCTTAATTTCATACAAGCTATGGAGCTGGCACAAATCCAGGAAGCCCTACATAGGGCTGAAATGCTGTGTGCACAGCTGATCCCTCACCTTCCAGCCCAGTACTCCCCCATTCCATCTTCCCTAGCACAAAACACCTCCTCTGTGCCTGTCCCTGACACCCTCCCCATACCTCCATGCCATGTGACACAGTTGTGTTATGTTAGGAGGTCTGTAAGAATTTATCTACATTTAAGAATTTTTTCATAATCTCTGACTGGACAAAATGTTTGAGATAATGAACACACACATACACACAGCCTTCCTCAGTCTAACTCATCTGTCAAAGTTTATGCTGCTTCTAGAGGTATCAAATATAAGGCCTCTAAGCCAAATGTGGCCCTGGAAACTCTTGGATCCTGTGATAGTTGGGCTCTCCCAGCACCAACATCAGCTGCTGAGAGGTCACTGCTGAGGTATGATCAAGATCTGTGTACTTTACTGTCATTTTCAGCTAACGAGTTCCTAAGAAAAAAATAGTGTTTATTTCTGGTCATGACCTCCTTAATGACATCACCTCCAGCCTTCAACAGGCATCATGAGTAATATTTGGTTCACTGTATGAACTGAGTTTGACCTCAGACCTGTTATTACTTTTCCTTTATTTATTTCCTTTCTTGGAATCTAAACCCAGTTATTATGTTCCAAATGAAACTGTGGTATAACTGTTTTAGGAACTGGAATCAGGAAGTTTCTTGTTGGCATAACCAATCATAGTTCTACCATTTTATCAGATTTGCTTTAAAAACACCAATTGCTTTATACTAATACTAGCAAAAGGTGTACCCGCGTTGCGGGAGTAAAATTCCCCTGTATGCCATCCCCCCATACGCATCAACCCCTCATGGATAACTTTCCCCCAGGCGTAATAACCCCCCATGCACAACATCCCCATGCGCATCAACCCCCCATGCGCAACTTCCCCATATGCATCAAACCCCATGCACAACTTTCCCCATGCGCAACTTTCCTCATGCGCAACTTCTCCATGCGCAACTTCCCCCATGTGCAACTTCTCCCCATGCGCAACTTCTCCCCATGCGCAACTTTCCCCCATGCGCAACTTCACCCATGTGCAACTTTCCCCCATGTGCAACTTTCCCCCATGCGCAACTTCCCCCATGCACAACTTTCCCCACACACAATTTTCCCCATGCGCAACTTTCCCCCAGGTGCAACTTCACCCCATGCGCAACTTCCCCCATGTGCAACTTTCCCCATGCGCAACTTCCTCCCATGTGCAACTTCCTCCCATGCGCAACTTTTCCCCCATGCGCAACTTCCCCATGTGCAACTTCCCCCATGTGCAACTTCCTCCCATGCACAATTTTCCTCCCATATGCAACTTCCCCCTGCGCAACTTTCCTCCATGCGCAACTTCCTCCATGCGCAATTTCCCCTCATGCGCAATTTTCCCTCATGCGCAGCATCCTCGCCAGCGTAACCTCTTCCTCCGAACAACATCCCCCAGTGCACCAGGGTCTGAGCACCAAATTGGCTGGATGATGTTCAGTCTCCCATGTTAAGTACAGGACAAAAACATTGCACTCCTTTTCAGCTCCTGAAGGGTTAAGTTTCTCCACATGGTTCTTGGTGGGAGTTCAGGTGACAGAAGGAACTCCCAGAATTCCATGCTTCAGGCCCAGCAGTTGGGGAGGAATGTTGATGAGTCAGCAATTCTCAATGCAAAGTATAGGGAGGAAAACGCATTGCGCCCCTTTTCACCCCTTTCCGGTTGGAATTTCTGAAAACTGGTTCTTAGTGCACCCCTCAGTCACAGAAGGAACACCCACCCCAAATTTCACGCTTCTAGGCCCACCGGTTTTGGCAGGGTGGTGATGAGTGAGTCAGCCAGTGAGTGACTTTTTTATATATATAGATTGATCAGTTTCAAACCATGGAATGAGTGCTTTTGGATTCTGGTCTCCTCGTGGATTTCAGGGGAAGGGGAATGGAGAAGGATCTGTGACATTCCACAACTTTTTAAAATGTGAAATTAATAATGGAACTGTCCTCCTAAGGCAGGGGTTTCCAAATTGTGTGTCATGACAACTTTGGGCAGTGGAACTCGAGCATTTCAGCTGGGACCCCTTCTGAGAATGACAATCTGTCTGGGACCCCCTGGAAGTGATGTTATGGCTGTAAGTGACAGTAAAGGTGCCCAAGTGGCAGATTCCAGGATGGCTGCACCCAGTTTTTCGTAACCCCCCGGAAATGAAGTCATGTCCCCTCCTCCAAGGAGGTCTCGCATATTCACTGGGGCAACATGGGTTACCCAGAATGGCCGCTTCTATCTGTTCTTGGTGCCACCATCTTGGCTTTAGCACAATTTCACAAGAGGCCTCTCTTGGTTAGGATTATTTATTATTTTTTCCTATCAGGATTGTTTAGTATAGTTTTTAGTTCTTATTTTATTGTTTAGTGTTGTTTTTAAAATTACAATTTTGCTGGTATAGTATATATACTATGAGCCACTGTGAATCTCTTTTGAGGCAAGCTAGAGATTTTTTAAAATAAATGGTCTCGAGGCAGACTTTACACATGTTTAAAACTAGCAGGGAAGAACGTGTGTGTGTGTGTGTGTGTGTGTGTGTGTGTGTTTGTGTGTGTGTGTGTGTGTGTGTGTGTGTGTGTGTGTGTGTGTGTGTGTGTGTAGGGGTAAGGCTTGGTTTATTATCCTTTATCCATGTGTAAGGGCCTCAGACTGCATCTGCTCTAAGGATATGATAATGCAAAGTGTCTTGCTGCAAAAAAGTATTCAGATGCATGCTTAAATATAGCATTTCATAATGACTTAGCTTTGGTTATTTTTAATCTTCAAGAGAATCTCTCTCCTTCTGGAAACTCTATTATTTCCACAGCTATTCTAATCAGCGTCTTTAGGCTGCACTTCATTGAAAATAATAAACCTTAATAATTACCAGAGTGCAGACTAGTTAGCTTGCTGCTCTTAAAAGACAGAGCTCACAAACGGTTGATTTTCAAAGACAGTTACAATATGGCACATCTGTCACATCTAGGCAGAATGAAAAGAAGGTCCCCTGCTGCCAAAACATTGGATGATATTGTGCCATTCTTTGAGTATTTTAATTAAAATAAAGTCATTTAAAAGGATTATGTTGGATTTTTCCTCCTTTCAATGCCGCCTAGAGTGATGTGTGGGAGGGGAGAGGAGAGCATGAGATGTGGTACAACCATTTAATATCATGAGTAATTGTGGAAGATAATATCAATTTGCATTTAAAAAGGACCACCCAGATGTGGATCTCAATGCATTAATAAGCCAAATCTCTCAAGATTTAAAAATACAATTTCAATTCAATAGGTGGGAAAACTGGAACAACAAGATAAACTATATGTCTCTGGATGGCTAGAAAGTTTGGTAATGGTGGGAAACTTTTGGGAGACAACTATAAGCACACTTAAAAAAATTTCTTTATTTTGTAAAAATCTAATTTTATCCTATAAATTTTATCCCATATCCTAGTTTCTCCAGGAGGCAAGTTGGCAAAGTGAGAGCTTTTCTCCCAGGGGAAATGGCAAGGCAAAGGGCAATCCATATAAAAACTATATATGGGGAGGAAGCCAAAGGTTCAGAACTCAACATGTTACAGTCCAAATCCAGATGTTGCTTCTTATGATAATTTTCCAGAAACAGACACAAGGTATGCTGGTCTAAAAAAAGGTGCAGGTAAAGCAGGTGTTAAAGTTGTCAAGTTTGCATTTAAAATTTTGTTTCTGTGTGTACTCTGTGTATACAGTTAGTTTTAAGGTAGTGAGAAATGTGAATGGCAAATGGCAGGCAGGTCAGTAGTCCTACAGCTGAACTATCATGTTAGATAGCTGTAGGTCTACAGTCAGGGAGTACTGATTGGTATTTCAAATGTGTACTTGTTATTTGATTCAATATAAACAAGAATGAAACAAATTCTGGAGTGCAAGTCCAGCATCATCCTGGACAAAACTGACATCTTTGCCTAATATCCAGCTTTGTGTACAGGCTCTAAATTCTACCTGTATGAGTACATGTCAAATATTGATGGTCTGAATGGTGGCTTTTTTAAAAAAATTGGGCTTTTTAGATGAGGCAAGCCATCCTGCATCAGGCAAGTGTCTATCCGGCCCAATATTCCCAACAAGGGAAGGCCAGATGCCGTTGCAAGCAAGCAAAGATGGCAGATAGAATTGGACCATAACAGAATTATGTAATTCTTTTTAAACCCTTTTTATGTAATCCCACTGGCCATCCCCATGAAATTTTACTCACAAGCAATGGACAACCGTACGACCTTCGCCTCCATTGTATTCTTCTTGCCACTTGTCCACCTGACGTATGAGTTTCAAAAAAGAACGCTTGGACACAGGAGTGTCTCTGTACATGGGCCATCCCAGGAACTGAAATTGTTGCACCATTCGATAGCCATCCTGGGGCTGTGGGGACCCAACCAACAGGAGGAGAATAAAAGACACCATTATTTATACTGCATCCAAAGGCTAAATCCATTACCCCCTTTTAATTGACACTTGATATTATTAAAGCAGATTACTACCTTACAGTTTACAAAAGTAATTTACTTTTGGGAGTTATGACTTTGAATCTCAGAGTTATTAAAATGATTTTCTAAATAGCGGAAGATAACAAATATGCCAGAATGGAACAACAGAGCAGCTGCAAGAGCCAAGTATGTGATGATTAATATTATAGCAATCACTGGCTAGCAAAGTGAAATTTGCAATAAAGGTTCAATTATGGCTGCTCTTGTTTTTATACGCTTGTCATTTTCAGATTTTCAGCCTGAAATCTTATTGCATGATGACTGATTGTTAACATGCTAAATAAAGATTCAGACTTTCAGAATAAAACAGCCTCCATTTGAGTCTCTTTCCAAAGATGTATTTTATTTTAAATACCTATCAAGTTTGAATAGAAATTTTCTATTCATTTATAATAAAGGTACAAAACCATCAGTATGGAAGCAAAAGTGTTGATCTGCAATTCTAAATGGTACAACATTGATAAAGAATTAAAAGTGGCATGTTGTATTCAATCCTATCTAAAACTGTGATTCCCAAAATCTTAGCACCAGAATATACTTGAGAATGACATTCTGTAGGGTCCCACCAAAAGTGATGTCATTAATCTGAAACTGATTGTAGTAACCAGAAATAACATTATCAAGGAGTAATTTTTTCCCAATCTGAAGATTAGGAAACCTATCCAAACTTACCCAAGAGTAAGCCCCATTAATTATCATTTTAAAAAAGCATGTACAATTATCATTGTATAAAAGCATATCTAAAGAAAGAAACCTTTCAAAAGTTCATTTCCTCAAATGCAGTCACACACCATGGTAGCACAGCATCAAGTGTGATACATTCAAATTAAAATATTGAAATGAATGGGGACCCACCTGAAAATGGCTCATGGCCACTTGGTGGGTCCTGACCCACAGTTTGAGAAACACTGATCTAAACATCTTCAAGATTATTGGTTTTTTACTGTTATCCCGCAAGCTTTAGGTACTAAAATGTTTTTTAAAATCTCAAATCCAAGTATGCACCCTGTATATTATATAATAACCATAGAAAATAGTACAAGTAGGTAATTTTACATTTACATATTGCTGAAACTGGAAACATAATATTAAAAATAACCCTGACTATAGATTTTTGCATTTTTCTTTTTAAAAAGTGGGAGGTAGTAGATGAAAATCATTATAAAAAGTATGCTTATATGAATAATGCAATCCTAGCAGATTCTTTGATTCTTACATGTGGGAGAACTTTAAAAGTACAACTTAAAATATAGTTTATGTATAAAAAGAATTTAAAAATCTTAAGCACCTGTTTTATATACATAAAAATAGAACAAGTTTACAATCCAATCCTACCTAAATGTGGCTATATAAATGTGGCTAGTGCTGTAATCTATAGAGAATTTTTGACTGTGGAGATCCAGCTGCTGGGGTTCTCAAATTGGGACATTGCCATGTCCCAGCCTGAGAAGCCACGCCTCTGCCTCCTGAAGCCTCCATAACCCTTAGAATGACCTGCAGAAGTCTCCAAAAGCATCTTACAGTTTTTGGAGACAAAGAGCACAATCCTAACCATGTCTACTCAAAAGTAAGCCATATTGTTTTCAATGGGTCTTACTCCCAGGAAAGTGTCCTTAGGATTGCAGCCAAAATGGAGGTTCTCTCCGAAAACTGGGAATGGCATTCAGAGGCTTATGTGGGCAATTCTGAGACCTACAAAGGCAAGTAGAGGTGGTTGCCAGCCCAGTGTGTCCCAGAAGAAGCTTCTGAGGCTGTCCAATGCTTCTGGAATTGCTCTTATTTCGAGCCATTTGGATTCAAGTGTTGGGGGAGACACAGTTTGTAAGCCACCTCCCCTGATTCACAACCCACAGTTGTAAAAGGCAGCATGGTGCATGGTCTGCATGTATGAGACATTTGCTTAGAAGTTATTTCTGCCCAGTGTTGCATAGATGAAATAGGGACCAAATGTTTGCACTGGTGGGCCAGGCAGAAATGGGTTAACTGATAGGGCTGGCAAAGACTTTACAGAAAACTCAAATTTTAGAACATCTGTAATAATTACTGATAGTTTTAGGTCCAACGGTCTGGTAATTTGAATCATTATCATAGCTTCTTTTGCATACATTTTTTTTCCACCAAATAGCCCACTGAAAATTCACTTCCATACCTGTATATATAATTTTATAGGATATAAATATGTAGGAACATTACAGTGGACCACATGAGAATATTACACACATGCCTTATTTTGATTCTTTCATTAACCAATTCTCATTCATCAGCCATAAATTTAAGAAAGCTTTATGAACAATTAATGATGAGTTTGAGATTGTTTGGTGATGGTAAAATAACTGAAATGTTCATTTTTATTATTGGGATGGTAGTGTTTTAATATGCAAACCCATTTTCTTCTGCAAATGTAAATAAAATTAAAAACAACTGAATAAGGTCCTTACTCTTGAGGCATTATAAATTCGGAATATTCGGCTGATAATGTCTTCTTCTAAATCAGCAGAAACAAATTCCACCTGAATTGGACCATGTCGATGGACCCCATTTTCAGGCCAGTATTGTGGACACAGCTGGAACAAAGAAATGGACAAAATGCAGAGACCTATCACAGTCCAGTTCACAGTTTTATTCATATGTCCAATTGAAACTGAAAAGATTTGTGAAAACAAAAGTGGTTGTATAAATACAAGTATAAACATCCATATAGAACTCAGGTATATATTTATTTACACTATCTTTGTACTTTCAGTAAAAATGTTCCCAAGACTATTTGCAAAAAAATTTCCAAATACAAGGACAAAATATTTCTAATTAAAACAACACAATAATTAAAGACCTCACAAAAGCAAATGTGAAATTTCCAATTCCCAAGTGTTGCCAAAGTCCTCCCTTTCCAACACATGTGCAGTCTATCCTAACTTCATTTGAGTTCTTGCTGACATTTTTAGGGCCTGGGCAAGACTTTCCCCTAAAGGGGTAGGGAGGGAATGGGGAATGGAAGCTCTGTGGGACACTTGTGTGGCTCTTTTTCTACAAACTTGCAAATCTGTGTACTTCAATCTGATATAATTTTACTGCAAGCACAAGATCAGCTACACAATTAATTAAGTTCCCCTTGGCACCTGGGCAATCTGTTCAAGTTCAGGTTTCCCCTCCTTTAGACTGGGTGCAGCAGATATCCTGCTATTCCTTTGTCTTGCAGAATCCTCTCCAAATGGGATACAAGCCTTTGTGTTCTTCTGGTAGGACATCTGCAAGCTCCTAGTTAGTTAACATCTGGCAGATGCCAATAGGTATTTCTATGGCTCCACCAGATCCATCAGGTATTTTTGTTTACACAGCAAAACTTGGGTTTGTGCCATGCCCCAAAAACAATCCCTGATTTGAAAGAAGACTTGTATCACCCTTCCCTTAGAGAAGGTGTTCCTGACGCTATTTTCTTTAATATCTTTTCCAGAGAGGTTGACCCATTTTGTGGCACTTCCTTCCTTACTGGAAGTGTCCATGCTAGCCATTTTTGGGGAAGGCTTGTCTCACCTGGAAAGCTTCTCACTCTGGGACCAGTCCATACTGTCATAGGAGCTACTTGTCTTGCTAGCACAAGAGAGAACTTTTGCTGTGTTTTTCATTTTCCCTACAGCAATATTGGAGTCTTTTCACTTCCTCTGTGTCACTGAGTTTGTGGACATAGTGATGACATCAAACATCATTACTGGTCTTCTGGGAATATCAAGATATAAGCTACATGGAATTCAGCTTTGGGGGACCAGAAGCTGTGCAACCAAACAGCTCAAAGAGAACAGTGCCCCAGGCTTGCCAGACCACCTCTATTTTCCGGAGGTCTCCTCCAAAACTCCCCTCGTTCCGGGAGGGGAGAGAGCCTCTCCGGGCTCCAGAATTTGGGCAGCTTCAGCGCTGGCCCTTTAAATTTTAAACTTGGTGTGCACTTCCCTTAGCCTTGCTAGCCACTAGGGGCTTGAGGCTGGCGCTCCTCTCCTGCAACCACCCCAGAGCCACTCCACTGCTTGCCTACTCAGAAGTAAGTCCCATGATAGCCAATGGGGCTTACTCCCAGGTAAGTGCAGAGGGCTGCAGCCCCAGAGCCCAATCCACAGCCTGCTTACTCAGAAGTAAGTCCCATGATGACCAATGGGGCTTACTCCCAGGTAAGTGCAGAGGGCTGCAGCCCCAGAGCCCAATTTACTCAGCCTGTTTACTCAGCCCCAGAGCCCAAAACAGCCTGCTTACTCAGAAGTAAGTCCCATGATGACCAATGGGGCTTACTTCCAGGTAAGTGCAGAGGGCTGCAGCCCCAGAGCCCAATCCACAGCCTGCATACTCAGAAGTAAGTCCCATTAAAAAGGTAATATAGTGTTGAAATTAAGTACAGGAAAGCAATACAAGTATTTTAAGTTTATTTTAACATGTCCTACATTTCATCCTACATTTCTGGACAAATTTTTTTAATTATAGGAATTTTCTCAGGAATTTTGGCTGGACTGAGAGGAATTTTGGCCTTAAATCAGGAATTTGGGGGTTGCCGTGCAGGAATTCCCAGTTTGACATCTGGTAACCCTGCAGTGCCGGCAGGTTTTAAACTCAAAATGTGAGCACAAATAATTTAAATTGGTCTTCTTTTAAGGTCTTTGAGGCCCAGAGATACTGGTAGGGCTTTAAATGTCAAAACTTGTTTGCTCAGTTGGGTCCTCTGACTGCATTTCCTTTCTTCAGTTGGGTCCTCTGAATGTATGCATTTCCTTTCATATATTTTCAAGTATTGCTCACTACTAAATTCTCAAAACTCTTTAACATGTGATTTAACAGATTTTGGACATTTGGCCAATTTTGTGACGGCATGCGAGGGTGCTGTCAAACACCTCCAGATGCTGGGAATTCAGTGAAGCACATTCTGCCAACAGCCAGCCACTCTCCCCAGGGAATTATGAGCTTCTCATGCCTGGCTACCGAAGTACAATGACTGGCACTGATACAACACTATCTGTTCTCAAAGTCCCAAAGGCAACATTTTCCTCAGTTCAGTACCACTAGTTAATATCTGTAATGACTAGAACTTGGGGTGATTTTTATATTTGTGAATGTGTATCTTCCCCCCCTTCAAAAACATTGCCCAGGATTTTCAATGTGGGAAATAGTAGCCAGAGGGGATCGCAGATATTACAGATCTGTATTTTGGAGAATTTAATTGTCAGATAATATTGGAACACTTGGTCACTTACCCTACAATCCAGAGTAACTATGGGAGCACATAAGAGACATTACGTGTACCTGTAGTTACTGCACCACCTAGTGAAAACCTATGGGAAATTCATATTGCAATCCAGAGCAAATTGTTCTTATACCAGAGCAAGGATTCCCTGTAGTTACTCTGGATTGCGCCCTTGGTCAATCACCTACCAGGTAACTAGTTAATATGTGAGTTGTGGATTCTTTAACACAGTGACAAAAAATACAGGGAACCTTGGACAGATAAATTTATTGAAGAATTCCCTGGGGCAGGATTAAAAATGAAGGAAGGTCTTAAAGGAATTTTTCTAGTGGCAAGAGAGCTGAGTTTGTATTGTGTAAAACAATACAATTGTTTGTGCAACAAAACAAGAGCTTTAATTCAGTTCTGATGCTAGTTTTGACCCTCAGATGACCTGTTAGTTTGTATGTCTCAAATGTCAGCTATTAATTTGTAAATCTGAATAAATTCTTCCTTCAGTAAATATTTCAGGTAACTCTGACATCCCAGGCATTCCTAGGGGGAATACCACATGGTGGATAAATGCTATCCTGTGTTAATCCTTGATGTTTTAACAAGCATTTATTTACAGAACTTGCTGACACTTGAAAGAAAAGATGAGATAAACAATCTAATAAAAATTAACATATGATGACAGCTACTGTGAGAAGAACAGGGTAGCTAATGGATGGGGAAGAGGGTAGATTGGGACCTGAAAGAAACAAGTTAGTCAGCCAAATCCCAGGCTCCACCTTAGTTCACAGATCCACGTGGACTTGTGCCTGTAATATCACTGGCATAAGTCTGAGCTGACTCAGTGGGCTGCCATGGGTAAGGGGACAACTGTCCCTTTATTCCAAGGAGGCCTTTGAAGGTCAAAGCTCACCTGCGGGATATAGAAGTTAATGTGTTGGTGCCACTGCATTGCCTAGCAGGGAGTAAGAACTGGATTGCCCATCTTCTTCCACTGACACAGTCCTGCCAACAGGCCATGAGCTGCATCCCATGGGGGAGTTTCAGGTCCTAGAGTTCTCAAGGTAATTGTGTAATTCTCCCTTGTGTAATTCCCCCAAGAGTTAGTTGCATCTGCTCCAGCTATTTTGCTAGAGCAAGTGTGAGTGGACTTGTGTAGGTGGAACACATCCAGGAAAGAGGGACAAGATACTGGTGGTACTGACACTTTTCCCTTCCTAGCCTTGACTCTTCCTCCTCTCCCTGTTCTTCTCATATCTATTTCTGAGCTGACTTATGGATAGATACCATGGCTTCTTCAAGCAGCAGCTGCCATGTGGCTGTGGCCTGGTTCTGTGGACTGATGGGTTGCAGTTTGCAAATGCCATAAAGCATACTATGCTGTGCTGGGAGAACTTGTGTACTGGCAATGTAGGAGGCTGAATAGGAATAGGTCAGTATGATTACCAGCTCCATTACATCCTGTATCGTAAGCTTTCCAAAAGCATCTGGGTGGTAAGGAAGATTAGGAGAATATTCCCACTTAGTAACTAAGAGCCCAATTCTAACTCCCCAAGTACCAATATAGCCATGGCAACATGACACGCACTGTATCCTTTGGTAGGGACAATCATGGAGTCTTCTTCAAGGTGAGGGAATTGTTCTTCCCCTGCCTTCACTTCTCTAATGTGTCTCCTCAGATCTGTGCCACCTATTTTGCTCATAAAGTCCAAGGAGAGTAGGAAAGAGGGGAGAGGAATGGGATCCTGGTGCAAGTTGCTGCTGCCAGGATCCAGTGTGAGCCGCCTCCCACCGACCACCCCCTTCCGGCTCTGACACTTCCCTGATACTCCTACCTGCCCTTGTTTTGACTTTTGCTCTCTATGCTCTTCTTGTGCTAGCTATGCTCTTCTTCTTCTGCAATTATGGCAGGGAAGTTTTGACTCCACCACTCAGTGACGGCTCTACAATTATAACTAATGGCAAATGGTGCTGCCATATAACTATTTGCAACAGTAAAACCTCTTTTCTTCTGTTGTAAACATTAGGATTGGACTGAAGGTCCTATAACACGGAATTGGTGCTGACCTTGCCCTATGAGACATGTGACTCTAACACGGGAAAGCATTTTTGGAACCGTGAAAAATTAATCTGAAAATCTGAGGAATTGCTTCAAGTTTTCTAAATTTTGTAAATTTAAAAATATTGTTGCATTTTCTAGTGCTGTTTGTCATAGCAGCCTTATTAATTGATGGTGTATCTGTAGGAGTGTAGAGGTGACAGACGGTAACATTTCTTGAGAGGGAAGTCTGTTCATTTTCTAGGAATAACACCATTTATGGATCATCATGTTAAATTAGAAATGTACAAGGAAGTCAATATTTTCAATGAAATATTCTTTTTCTCTTCCAGCTTTGCTATTTAAATTCTGAACTATATTTCCTAATTGCAATCTTGTAATTATAACTTTCATAACTGAAAGTATCAAAGTACCTGACAAAGAGGATGCCCCAGGATTAGAAAAAGGTAGCAGAGGCCAGTGGAAACCTAAAATTTCTCAGTGCTTTTGTCTATTCAAAGTACAGCTGACAAATTCAAGTGTGCTTTTTAGTGGCAACTAAAAGTCTGAGTCCCTTGAGCCTTTCTTTTGTCACTCTGAAAAATAACTCCCAACACACAAACAAGGTTTTTTTTTTTGCCTTTTGTATTTTTCCCTGGAGATAGGTTGCTGGGACTGAGATTCAAAAATATGCACAGCAGTGTTTCAATTTGAGTTTTCTGACTTCTAAAAAGCCTATTAGTTATGATTTTTAGGATGATAATAACAACTGTTCAAGTTAAAAATAACCCCAACCCATTATTTTTTCTTGGGGTTTCTTTTACTATTTAAGTAATTTATGATGAACATACCAAAAATATATAGCACAGACAGCAGTTCAATCAGTTAACACTCAACCACTTACCAAGAGCATTTCATTAAAATGTATCTACTAGGGACCTGACATTTTATAGGAACAGGAGTGAGTAATTATGCATTTCCATTGAAACAATTTGCATATTACATGCACTGCTCCATCTTTACGGTGCATTTTATGGCACCATCCATCAAGCACCTAGTACTGTGTAATTTCCGTTCATTTGAAAGTTGCTTGCATTCCACTTTTGGTGAACCAACCAACCATTTGTACTTAAGCTAGACCTGCACCTCCTGCAGCTGCCACTTTAAGTGGCAGAAAGAGTAACAGTAGTGTAGAGCGTATGGTTCACTGACCCTTGGTTTCAAAGTAACAGCTATCAGAAACACTGGTTTTAATGCTTAGGTAAATAAGAGCCTAATCATATCCAATATTCCAGCATTGGTGTGCTGCATCCTGTGGTGGATGGCAGTCACTGGGGCCTTCTTAAGATATGGGAACATATGTTCCCTTACCAAAGGGCTACATTGTGGCTACACTAGAGCTGGAAAGTTGAGTAGGTTTGGGCCCTATATAACTAAGGCTGTAATCCTAATCTCCAGTTAGGATGGCCCAAGCCCCAGCACAAGTCCCATGCTGCCCTGGGGATGTGTCACAAGTCTTGTAAGGCACTTCTGTTCCACTCTTAGGAGAGGATTATGCCAGTGCACAGACATGCACTTGCCTCCCTACTTCACCAAGGGAATAGGAAGACCAGTGTGTTGTGCCAGCCTAGGTTAGGATTGCACCCTAAGCTCAGTGCCTGCTCTGGCCCAGTTTAGAATTGGCCCTGAATCTTTTAAATTGTTTTCTCTGTGCACAAAGCTGCAATTAGCCATTTATTTCTCAAATTTATTATCTGTTCAGATGGTTTCAACTGAGACTAATGTTGTAAATTTGTTATACCTATGATTATTGTTGCAACAGTTACAACAGTTCTTCCAATCCCTAGATTATGTTTCAGTCAAGAGAGTCCAAATGCAAATTGCAGTGTTTGGACTCTTCCAAAACAAAAGAGAAGTGTGAGTACTTCCAGTAAACATTATACTATAACAAAGATGGACAAACTCGCTTAATGTAAGAGCCATATATAATAAACTTCAGCTGTTTGTGAGCCAGAATGTGTAAGAAGCATTCAAGCTCTTCTCACCACTATCTTATATTTTAATCCTGCAGACTCTGCAGCTGTCACAGAGTACCCAGCAAATAATTTCTGTAGCTTGAAAATTTTTTAATTACCTGTTATAGTGATTGTGTTGCAAAAAGGAACTCAGCAAAGATATTTCTGAAACCTTATTTATCATTTTCTGGAACCATGATATGTCAAAGAGCTGTTTGTGGCTCCCGAGCTATGGTTTGGTCACCACTCTACTAAAATATCCAGGTTCATTCAATATAGGTGCTGTGACTTACTTGTGCTGGGTCCACATCATTCAGCATAACTATTGATGTGCAGTGGTAATCTAGAACCAGTCTCCAAAAATCTTTGACAGTATTTGGTAAAGGATGCTGTGTAACTATAAAAGCTGAAGGCTGTTTATAACTCTGTAAAACAAGAAGAAGGATAAACTTGTTATCTATGTCCAAGTTTAGTAATATAATAAAAAAAAAACTGCTACAACAAAGGACACTCTGGTCTGGGAGCATTTATATATGATAGTGGAAGTGAACTGCTTTAACAGCATGTGTGTATGTGTGATTTTTTTAGCCACATTGAATGAACTTTGAACACCAGTGAAACCTTATCTTTCTTACATTGGTGGAGCCTGTGGATCTGCTGGTGTAGCACTATCATTGTACTATCTACTACAAGTTGATTTTGTCTGCAAAGAGTTACACCAGCAACACAAAAGGAAAAATGTGGCATGGTAGGATGTTTGGACGCAAAGACCTGGAGATTACATTTATGTCCAGGCTACTCATACTAATAATTTGGAAGGTAAAGGTACCTGCAGGTTGCCCTGCTAGTCATGACTGATTCTGATGCTCATTCCTGTTTCTAAACACAAAATCCAGTGTTGTTCAAAGATGCCTTCATGGTCGTGTGGCTATGACTATATGCTGAGGTGCACAGAACACTTTTACCTTCCCACTGAGGTAAGACAGGGTGAGCTCCTGTCCTTAGCCCAGCTCTGTGATGCAGCTGGAACCAATTGTATCGGCTCTGACATTCCATTGGACTATTTCAGTGAGAAGGGGGATTTGCTGCTTGGGTAACAGCCTATCCTCCATATCAATCTACCCAGGCCTTCGTGCTTCGGATGCAGCATCGAGTAGGATACCATAATCTTTCAAGACTGATGGATGCCAAGTTTTTTTAAGAGTGATACCTATTTATTTACTTGCATTTGCATGCTTTCAAACTGCTAGGATGGCAGGAGCTGGACTAAGGACAGGAGTTCACACCATCTTGCAGTACTCGAGTCTCGAACTGCTGATCTGCCGATCTTCAGACCTGCTGACCTGCACAGCATCATTAACGACTAAGCCACTGCAGCCCCATGATAATTTGGAAACAAACTCAAATTTTTCTTTGTATTATGTGGCAACTTCCTCTTACATTTTGATGCCAGCATTGGCAAACTGATGCCAGCATTACCAATGACACCATCCTAGTTCATATACATCACCACTGATGTACGTGGGGTGGGAAGTTTGGGGGAAATGCCTTGCAGCACCACCCACTTGGAGGTGCCTCTATGACCTCTTCTTATTATCTTTTTTTCTCCCCCAGACAGTTCCACTTAAAGGGCTTTAGAAAGCTTTCTACTTAGAAAGTTCCACTTAAAGGCTTTAGAAAGTTCCACTTAAAGGGCTTCACAAAAGGCTTCTGATATCTTTGGAAAGTATAAACATCATTCCTGGGTTTCAGTGGAAACCGGATGTGGTGTTTTTAGGTCTTTTGAAGGCCTGGTGGAGGCCAGGAAGATGATGCACAGCCTTCCCAACCTTCAGAAGGTCTCAAAACTTCGGTTCCAGTTTTTGATGAAAACTGCTAGTGAGGTTTTTCAAGTAAAACATGAAGTAAAACTGCATACCTAGGGGGTGTATTTGCAGTCCTGGCCCTGGGGCCAGCCAGGATCACAAGTGGACATCACCTCTACAACCCTTTATTGCAACTGAAAATAAAAATAATCTTTTGCTTAAGGATTACTTTTATGGAATCCTTTTAAAATAAATCCTTTATTTAAAATGTGCTCATTCTTTTCTGAAGTCTGCTTTTTTGACATGTGCACATCTGTGTTTGACAGCTTTAATGGCAATTTCTCAAAAATGGCGAAGATATTCTAAAAATCTTTAGGGAGTGTAAAACAGGTTTAAGTATCATTCTATACTGATACCCTATTAGTCCGATCAAAATTTCCATGCCTGAATTTAAAGTAGAAACATACACAAAAAGCAATCTTTTGGAAAGTGTGTTCAGTCAGAACTATTGGAATGTCTTAGGTAATGGCTTGTGTACTAGCTAAGCCAACAGGCAATTATTATTCCTTTTTCTCTTAATTGCTATGAAAATTAGGAGAAGAAACTATGAAACTGTTGTTGCAAATACTATCAAGCAGCTTAGCTGCTGTGGTTATGTAACAGGGAACTCTTTCTCCTCTTAGGCAATATAGTTAATATTCAAGTGCTAGATAAGAGACATCTAGATAGGTTTCATTTGTCAAAATGCCCCCTTCCCCATTGACACACTCTCTCTCTCTCTTTCTCAATAAAGCTTTCGGGCCTTTGCTGTGATATAACAGATGGGAGATCTTAAATATATCTGAGAGTTTAAAGATTTTGTGTCATTTTTTCTGAAAGCAAATGAGAAAGATTAGGACCCCTTTGTGCTGACTGTGCTTTCTCTGTGCAGCAGTGTGTGGAACAGCACATTGTCTCCTAACTATTAACATCAGGACAGGAGCTTACATCCATCAGTGCAGCGTTAATGTAGTTACTGCTTTCCCCATCTATCGTGATGAGGAAAGGCAGGCATCTATCTGGAGGAAGCACATCCATGCACCGGTTCTTCTCATGATTCCGTGGTAAAAGTGCTATGCTGCAATCCTCCACACGCAAAGTTGGAGTCACCATGTTCAGGGTCTGTCCCCACCCAAAAAAAATTGATAAATGGAACAAAGAGTTACTCAACAATGAATATTCTTTTTATACACAAACAATTACAAGCCTAGGCAATAAGAATTTGACTTTCAAAGGCAGCCTGAAATTTGCTCCTAAAAATGATGAAAAACTCTGGATATCTATGAATCCCAGTAATGTGAAAGTGTCACTTTTGATTGCTAAAAAGCAAACTGTGTAATAATTGGGCTTTCCCATATTTTTAAAAATTGGGCTTTCCCATATTTTTTCAGCATTTTTTCCTCTCCTGTCATTTATATCTCATGAATTATTAGATGAGAACTGAAGGGCTTATTTCAGATTGCCACCTGATTAAGGACAACATGTTCTGAAGGTGCCATGATAGCTATTTGGCCCATTGTATGAAACAACCTGTATGAAACACCCATGGTCTATAACTTACCCTAAATTCTTCTTTGATTTGGCTTGAATTGGTCTGAGGATCCAGTTTGTTCATTTCATAATATACAGACCTAACTTGAGATGCCGGAACAGATGTATCTCCACACAAGCAGGCTTCCAGTATTGCATCATGAATGAATACATACTGCTCCTGGAAAAGTAAATAAGGATTCATTTGATAGAATCATGTTATTTGTGCTGATGAACATTTATATCCTGTAATCTTTCATTACACAGTTTAAGGTGGCACACATGGGTTTCCCGAGTGGTCACCTATTCATGACTGTCCAGACTGAGAAATGTATTACTCAGGAAGATGGTTGAAACATGTGCCCTCATCCGCCCATGCCCTAGTACCCTTTACATAAATCTGCTGATGAATGGCTTTTGGAAAGTTTAGAATAATCCCAGTTATTGTAATGTTATATGTATTACCAATGACACCATCATTACCATGTTGACATCCAATGATGATATCCATTGATGACATCAATGATGATTACCATGATGACATCCAATAACAAGGCTGTTGTAGCATGACTGTGTCATCAATAAACACATCTCGCCCAGTTCTATTTTTTGTTCACATTAGATCCAGCAACTGTACTGATATCTTTGCATCTATGGCCCAAGTCTCACTGGGGGAAGTAAAACTGTATGGTTGGTTCACGTAACTGGATGCTCTTGTCCAGCAACTCCTCCCACAGAAAATGAGCCTAACAGGGAAAAGGCTAAGAATTGTTCTTCCTGGCGACTGGCATTTCTTATAAAGGAAATGTTTTGGAGGGAGATGTGATCGTACCTGTGATCACACTTTCTATAAGAGCCCAGATACAGGTCACTTCCTTGGTTAAAAACCAGGGGCATACTTGGGAATTATTATTGGCTGGTGAAGGGTTAAGAAACTGAACTATAATTCAGCTATAACATATATGTTACTGGTCATGGAGCATTGTTGGGTTAAATCTGCCCTTGAAGGGCAACTCCACTGTCTGGATTTATGGCTTGGTGCTCTGGGCTGTATCTTCTGGATCATTTCTCCATGGTCCTGTTCTCCATAGTCCCATCCCATTGTGCAAGCTTATACTTTTTCCAACTGCCATTACTCCATGCCTTCTGCCACATGCCTGGAATAACAGAGTTTTTGTACTGGACAATTTCTCTTTCCTTACTTAGTAGCTAAATATTCACAGGAACAGCTCTGCTGAATCATTCCTATGCCACACTCCTATCTCTTAATTACCACCCAACACTTATCCACACAACTCTTTTTCAGCCCAACCTTGTGAAATCCTGTTAAGAAGCAGTAGTAAAATAGTGCACACTAGTCATTTATTAATTCAAATTTCACTTGCAGAGAATATGCATGTCTATTATATAATATTATTATATACGTTATCAGCAAGGGAGGATGAACCAAATACCTCAGTCTGCACCATGTTAACCCTTCTTGACCGAAGTTCTCTGACACAATTGTATATATCTACAACACCTTCTCTTTCTGCCATATCTAGCATAATGTCAATGACAATGAAGCATCCTGTTCTGCCAGCACCAGCACTGTAAAAAAAGCATAACTGGTATCTGTTAAATGTTCGGAAACTGCCAGTGGTTCAATTTAAATGTACGCATCCTTTTTGAGTGGCATGCCTAGGAAAAGATCATAATAGTTTTACCTACAGAAGAAAATTCATATTTTCCATCCACACTTACCTGGGTGTAAATTCCATTAAATATTGTGGGACTTACTTCTGAGCAGACATTTGTAGGCTTACACTGTCAGCCTCTATTTCACATTATATTTTGGTTATACCTAATTGTGTAAGAAATTATGCTGTAGAACAGGGCAAAATAATTCCAGTGTACAGTTTTTGTACACTTGCAGAATCCTCTGAGAATTAACTGTTACTTTAACAGCCTAGTCATATACTCCCAATTTCCACCCCACCCCAATGTTGCTGTAGCAAAAAAGAGCATTATGTATCTAGGGCAGAGGGGTGGACTGAGAGGCTCTGTGACAGAAAAGGGATTTAAATCTCTCTCTGCCCCCAGTAAGCATTCAGTGGGTCCCATGGTTGATTTGCAATGGAGTCTCTACGAGCAAAGACAGATAGTGGGTGGAAAGACTGTGCCACAGTCCCCTGATTCTTTCCCTCCCTGGCCACCTTCCCTCCTTGCAACCCCTCTTTTTTCCAGTTATACACCCTCCCTATCCCCATCAAATTCTACTTACCTGCAGTGTACAACTAGCGGTCCTGCATTAGGTGGGCTTTTGGATTTGACCTGTCGCACAAATCCTAGCAGACCTGTTGCATGGTAAGGCACACCGTGATCTGGCCATCCTGTGAAATGGAACTGTCTGATTTCTCGAATCTCATGGGCTCCTCTCTGTCCAACCAAAATTGAAAAAATGAGAAGTGAAAATGATGCAGAGGGTATTTAAAATGAAAAGAGAAGCAAATATAACTCAACATGCCCTTCTTAAAAATAAAACAAGCCTCCTCTTCCAGTTTTATGACACACTGAAAAAGAGGAAAGCATGTTGTTTAAACTGGGAAAACATGACCTTACCATTAGGGGGCAGTGGGGGACTACCCAGAAAGGCATTTGAAATAGCAGTTAACTTACTCATTTGGAAGCCTGTGACAACTTTAACAGTGATGTGTCTTCATATGTGAGAGAAACATATTGCGTCTATCTTTTAGCACTTGCCTTTTCTACTGCAAATGTTCGAATCACATATTCTGCCAGGAGCTCTGTTTCTATTAGAGTAACTTTAATGTCTTTATATATCTCCGTGTCATCTGGCCAGTATTTACAGCATTTGACCTTTCAGAAATACAAAAAGAAAAATTAAGGTTCATATCTTTCAATTTGAAACATTTCTTACAACATCTGTAGCGATGTGCTATTTGCAATCTAACTGCACATAAAACAGTCACGCTACCGTTCCCATTTGTTTTAAAGAACTTGTACTCCCTACTTTTTCAAAAGAACAGTTTAGTGAGTTGAAGGTGGGAATGCTACAAAGAAGATTTTTTTTAAGAGCCATGTTAGCATTTATGCCATGTGCTGCTCACTCAGAATACTTAGGCTGCAGTCCTAACAGCGCCCCCCCCCCCCCCTGCAATTAGGCTGGCTTAAGTGCAGGCACAAGTTCCATGTTGGCCTGGGGGTGTCGCAAAGTGTTCTAAGGCACTTCTGCGCCACTCCTATAGGTGTTAGGCCAGTGCACAGATATGCACCAGCCTCTTCACACTACTATGGGAACAGAAAGTGGGTGAGTTATGCCAGACTAAATTAGTTAGGATTGTGTCCTTATTCAATTTATTTTCCCCACTCCTTATTTGTATAATATTCAGAAGAAAAAGCAATAAGGAGATACTTAAAATGTTTACATCCACCTGCAATTGGTTGTTTTCTCTAAAATATCTCACTCTGTTATGAAAAAGTATACTTTTACATGAGTTCTTTCTAACAGAAGAAAGCAATGTATTTCAGACAGGAGATAGAAAAAAAACTTAGGGTGCAATCCTAACCACATCTACTCAAAAGTAAGCCCTATTGTGTTCAACAAGTCTTACTCCCAGGAAAGTGTCTTTAGGATTACAGCCTTATTTAGCAAAAAAAAAAAACCCACATTGTTAAAACAGAATACACAATATGTAAAACTCTATCAGAATACTGGTAAGGTTTGGGTGCTGTTTTGAAGGTGCTATTTCTGAACCTGAAACTGATGCTTAACGTGCCTGGATAACTCATTAGGCCCTGAGTGGAAAAACATGGAAGGATGGCTTAAGATGCCAACATCTAGCCAGGAAACATGCTCATGTGCAAAAGATGATCAACATGTAGCTACTTTTTCCCCCTTGAAGCGAAAACGGCACACTGCACCACTAAAAAGGTTCCTCTATTTGTAAACGGATAGTTTTAAAAATGTGATTATACTATTTTAAGCTGAAAACTCTACAAGGCAGTTCCTTTCATTTAATTTCTAGATAGTAGTGCTTAATCCAATTGAGCATATACACAGCATCTACATGTAGAAGAACCTCACAGAGTTCAGCAGAGAGCCATGTTTTCCTGTTTATGCAAGCACATCAGAATGCATATAGTAAGGGTATGTGTATTTCCATGCAGCCCTTGTTACTAGCATAAGTAACTTGTATTGATTTGAGGTGAAGGGTTAATGAGGCTATGGAAGGGATCACAGGCCTCTCTCATTCTTTGCTTTGGCTCTTTGGTTTGCCTACATACATTCCTGTGCAATTGGTGGCACTGGAGAAGACGACCTATTTAACCCACTGGGATTTCTTTGCACATGGAGATGGCACCTGTGTACCACTTCGATTGTGTTCATAAGATAATATTTTGTATTGTGCATGTATGTATGTTTATACCTATGGTCCCCTCTGCCCAAAGGCAGCAGAGACACAATGCATGATGTTTTGTGTATGTATTTAATGTGCTTAGCATTTCAGTTTGTTTAGTATCATTTCCAACTGGGCAAACAAACCCATCTGAACACCAGATGCAAAGTACTGAAAGCATAATAAGCACAACATGCTGTTCACTGTTTCGGTGCCTGGTATTTAACTCTCTCTCCTGCAACAATTCCTAAAACTCTCTCTGGAAGAATTTCTCAGAGCTCTGCAGTCAGAAAAACAGAAGCCGTAAGAAACTCATTGTTTATCCATCTGTCTGTTCTGCTTGATAATCCAGACCAACAGCATTGTTCAAATCCCTGACTTTAAGGTTCACAGAGTTTGTAAAGCATTGTTGGGTAGCTCTTTGTAATTGCAATTCTTCCCCCACGGAGAATGTGTTTTCCTCTGATTGTTCAAAAGAAACAGAAGTTCCCAATTATCCTCAGCCTGGTGGAAAGTACCAGCACCCCTGTTTGTGACCTTGGTTTCCTTTTCAGGCCTGGTGTTTTGTTTTGTTTCTTCTGTAGGTAGAATCTGATTCACGGAAACATGTTTGAGGCCATACAGAAAAGGAAACGGCTACAATACAAGACCTAAATCAAACTTCTAACTTGAGCACAGTTCATTTTGAACATGGACACTTGCCATGTTCCACAGAACACAGTTTAGCAAGCTAAACCATTTAAAAAATAGATTTGACTAAATTGTTTGGCTCCGAAAAGGAACATACAGCTCTGTAGTCTAGACATTTTGGCTTACCAATACAGTACATTTTAAAAACTGTCTTTTCTGCAAATGCTCTGCAGTTTAGGGTGTGTACGGAACTCATTTTTTTGTGGCTGCACACTGTGGGATGCCAGGATGAAACCCCAGGATATGCAGTATTGGGCTAGTAAAAGATAAGTGGAAGTAAGTAATAATAATTCCTTCTTTCTAACATGGAACATTAGTTTGTTTTCAGAAGAAACATTGGTTTATTTGTAACTTCTTTTCAACTTTTGATTCGTCTGGCTAATGTACTCCAGGACGACCAAACATCTTTGGTGTTATTTATTAACTAGAAAAATGCCCATTAATGTGATGGGCATAAAACGTTAGTGCAGCAAGCGTCTCTATATTTGAAGAGACCTAGAATATCTGCACAAAGAAACACATAACAGGTGTCAATGAGATCCTTGTCCGAGAGGGGCAGGATTCTCTTGGTTAGAAATGTAGGGCAGTTTTTGTTTTCACTACAATAGAGGGGACTCACAAATGATTGGCAAGCACACACTGACAAAGCAGAAAGTAATGTGAGAAGGATGGAAACTTCTTGGCCCAGTGAACCGCTTTTACCTAGACTTTTGGGTGGTTGCTTCTGGTTATCTGTTTTTCCTAAGTAGAAACTTATAAAAATTAAGACAGGTTTTAAATCGCATAAATCACAAAGTATAAATTTAATTTTTAATATTTAGGGATTAATGGGTCAGACCTATCCAGGTATTGTGTTGACAAAAGATGTGTTCTGTTATTGCAAAGTCTGGGCCAGTGGCATGGCATCTGCAACAATACCAGGAGTGCCACTAATTGGTAGTCCCTGGGTGCATGTTGATGGACTGCCCAGCCACATCTGAAGCAGGTAAATCAAGTCAGTGGGGGATTCCAGAGGAGGATCAGGGTGACATACAGTGATACGTAACATGTGCTCCACATAAAGAGTGATTCACATAACAAGCACAAATTCCCATTGGGAGTGAGCTCCACTTAACAATCCCGCTTCACTTAACAAGCCCCAGGCAACTGCCCCCAAGTTGCTCTGCGCTGACACTCTGCATGGAGCCTGTTTTAAAGGGCTGCCGGTCAGCGTACTGCTGCCTCTAACTGCCCCCAACTTGGGAGCAGTTGCCTGAGGACATCAAAGGCAGCTGCTCCTAACTGCCCCCACAGGTCTCCAGCCTCCAGCAGCAGCCCAGGTAAGCCCCCTATCCTCCATGCAGCCTCCTAACCATGTCTACTCAGTAGTAAGCCCCATGGTGTTCAGTGGGGCTCTCTCCCAAGAAAGTGTCTAGGATTGCAGCCTCCTAAGCTTGTCTACTCTGAAATAAGCCCCATTGTGTTAAATGGTCCTACTCCCAGGAAAATGTTAAATGGTCCTACTACAGGAAAATGCAATCCCAGGATTGCAGCCTAAATAGACTTCATAGGATCATGCACATTGAATGCATGTTTTGAATTCAATTACAGTGTTTTTATCATTTTAACATACAGTTAATATTTTTATATGACTATTTTTTTGGTTGTGGAACCAATTGTCTGAGTTTCCATGATTTCCTATGGGAAAATCCACTTCATATAAAGAACATTTCACATAACAAGCATGCTTTTCCGGAACGAATTAAACTTGTTATGTGAGGCACCACTTTAATATTGGGATATATAGAGGGAGGGCTGGGGTATCAGTAATGGTGCTGCCAGCCATACCTCCCAGCTAGCTTCTTGACTCCAGAAGTGGAGGCTCAAGCACCTCCTTCCCTCTCTCTGAGATAGTGTTTGGGCAAAAACGTTTGTACACATCTGGATTAAGGTCTCTTCCAGAAAGCAGGACAGATGATTTCAAGTTTAAAGATGAACTTAATTTGTCAGTCTGTGGTCAACAAACATAATCGGAAAATCTGAGAAGATTGGACTATTTTGGAACTGTTGCATCAACAGAGAGAGACTATTATAAGACTGGGCTGTGAGATAATAATTACTTACGACTAGACATAACTACATTGTACTTCTTAATGACTCAAAGGCACTATACATTTGAATACCAGTTTCAGGGGGACAAAGCTGACCATCAGGTGACCTTCTGGAGGCAAGAAGCTAGCTGGGAGGTATGGCTGGCAGCACCACTACTGATACCCCAGCCCTCCCTCTATATATCCCTTTTGCCTTCATGTCTTCCTTTTGGACTTTCCAGATGGCAATGGTCTGCTTACTGTGGGAACTAGGTAGAGACTATTTTTGTTCATAGCTCTGACAACTATTGCTTCTTCCTCACAACAAACTTCTGAGGCCTTGTTCAATGCCATCAGGTGAACTTTGTCATCAAGTGAGAAGTCGGGTCCCCCAGTATATTAAATTGGGCCCACCTGTTTGCTTTTTTTTGTAAAACCGAAAACATTATTTTTGCAAATGGATTAAAGACACACCAAGGCTGATATTTATTTTATCTCATTTTGCTCCCATAACTAGATTTGTTTCATTATTTAAATTTTATGCTGAAGCTTGCCAGATCCAGATTTTGATAAGTAAATGTCAGCAAACAGTGATTTTGCTGTACTCACTCCAACTGATGGAAGACAGCTTCGTGTCAATACCAATTTAAATTTACAGGTAGTCTCAGTAAGAAAAACACAGTTTGAAAACTGTGTAGACGTCCCCATTAATATGTATGGAGCACACTGTCATTAGTGCTGCTTATTGCGCATATTTACAGCGATGCTAAGAATCAGATCTGGTTTTAGCCAAACTGAGGGAGGGAGATAAAAATGATTCATAAACTGCAAGTGTGTGTTATGTTCTGCTGCCCAATTCAAAGTTTCTACAGTTGGGGTAGTATCAATTTGAATAGGGTTAGGAATCTTAATTTTATACAACTTTAGAAAATGAAAGGCAAAATCCACAACAGTTACGGGTCCACATAGTTATGTCGTCCTCTAGTATTATCTTATGGAAAGTCACTTTAACTGCTCCATCGCAAAGGGCTTAATTTGACTTTAGGATATGGGCCGAAGTTGAAAATAGACTTCACAACCAACATTAATATTATTTCCTGCATCTTAAAGAGTCAAATTTTCAGAGAATGCTGCATTGTAAAATAGTTGTGAGGTCACAGAGAGATAATACCAAAGGTTCAAACAAGTGGTTTAAATACATATTAAAATATTTGATAATGGCAGAAATTTAACTTGGATTATGTGAAAGACCACATTTTTTAGTAAAGTGCCCTGTGCAAGGTCAGTGGGCACCAGTGGCACCATGGGCTGGAGCCTTCCCACTAGCACGGACAAAGTGACAGAAGCCCACCAAAGCAGATAGGAGTTGTACAAGGACAGGGAAAGGTGGTATGGGGGCCGGATGGGGCAGGAGGAAGGTTTAATGGGGAGCAGCTGGGGTAAATGGGTAGGTCAAGCCTAGGCGGGTGTGGGATCTGTGTCACTGACACATCCTGAATTCCAAGGCCATTTCCAGACTGGATCCACCCACCTGAATCAGTGATATTGTAGGCATTGGTTAGAGATCACCTCATAGGGCATACCCCATGAGAAAGGATTCTGAGGAGATGTTTAGCATCCCTCATAGGACACAACAAAACCTCCACCAGCACTGCTACATCACCACCTTACAATTTAGGTTAGGTTGGATTGTTTGTCGACTTCACAGAGAAAATGCATGTTATGTTGGAATCATTTCCAGAAGGTTGCCCTTCAAGCATTTCAGCTCTGTGTTTGAATCAGGCACAGTAATCACCTTCTTACATTATTACCTTTTGACATTCTCATGCACATTTAAGGCATGCATGTGACTATAAGTAGCAGTATTTGGGGAAAACAGTATTATTTTACTAGAAAGTAAACCCGTTGTATTAAGTAAAATTTATACTATAATCCCAATATATAGTGTATAATCCCATTATAATCCCATCCACATACAATGTTATTTTACTCATAAATAAGCCCATTGTTTTACGGAAAATTTAGGTGATAATCCCATTTTACTGGAAACAAACACCTGTATCTTAACACTAGAAAACTATAATGAGAGCTGCCATCATATACCTTAAAAGAAGTTACCATCATGGCTAAATACTGCATTTCATTCTTTTTTTAAACAGCTGAAAGTGATACTAATACTGTATATGAACAGGCAGCTAAAATTTGCTTACAGGTTATCTATAGTAGACATATTGATAGCTCTATTGAGGTCACTAGATGGACACTTTTATACAAACTAATTTTAATCTAGGCTCACATTGAATTGTAGGCATAGTCTACTGTGCCTACAATTAGGCACAGTCTTATATAGCATTTTTCAGAGCCAGCAGGCATTTTAAGCAGCAAATGATAAAGACAGTTTCCTGGGAGGAAGACCCACCGAACATAATGGAGCTTACTTTTAAGTAGCCCAAAGTAAGCCCCATTGTGTTCAATGGGTCTTACTCCCAGGAAAGTGTCTTTCAGATTGCAGCCTTAGGGCACAATCCAGAAGTGCACTTGGGGTTACCCTGTCTATCACTGGGCTGACCCAACTGCAAGCTGGCTTATTCTGGAAAAGGCTTGGGGCAGCTGAACGCAACATCGGCTTCCCCAAGACAGGTGGACCTGGCAATTCAGGAAAGGCATGTTGAGGGCATGTTCAGCATTGCCTAGGGCAGAGCAGTTACTCTGTATCCAAAGCTGTTTCCAGGGCAGAAATTCCCTCTCCCAGCTCCTCAGAGTTATACCACCTCAGGAGCAGGTTTAGTAATGAGAAGACCCATACGTGTCCATGATAAGGAAGTGTTGACCAAAAAAGTGTTGGCCAGCCTACCTGTAATCCCTGCCCCTCAACTTCAGGATCTGGCACAACTACAACAGCCACTAACCTGGGGATACAGCAGGCCACTCCAAGAAGCCCCTTGTATTCAATTTAGACTGTACTGGGAGTCTCATTTGGGACTCCTTATAAGGCAGGCACTGCAGCTGTTCCTTGTTCAGTATGATCTGGGGGATCTCCTTGAAAGCAAGCCCTCCCCAGGTGTCAATGACTTGGTGCCTACTGAGCATTCTCTGGAGCAGGTTGGGCAGCCCAGGCTTCTTGACTCTCTGGATGCAGCATAACTTTCTGCTCTGGATTCAGAATAGTTGGTGCAGCCCAGCTAGGGCACTCCTCACTGCCATCACTCTGGATTGTGTCCTAAGTAACACATGCTTGCATAGCTACTGCTCTGCCAATGGTCAAAACTGTTTGTATGCTATGAGAAAGATACAGGACAGAGGTGGCTTGAGAGAGCAGGTGTACCAGGATACGTGTTACAAACTCATGGTTTCTGAAGGGTCCCAGCCACCCCACTGAAAGTGATCATGATGATTCTTGATAGCCTTAGCTCTTTGTGCAAGTCATTCTACACAGTATCTGAACCTGGTTCCAAAAGATCCAAACAAAATATTCTGGGTTGTAGAACAAGACCCAAAGTATTCTTTTTAGTTGTTTCCTATAGATATGATTGAGGGAACCAGATAGGATCATAAAGTACATCTCTATTTCACGAAACTCATATGGCGATCCTATGCATCTCTGTTATGAAAAAGTCCCACTTCACTCAATAGGGCTTGCTCCCATGAAATCATGAACCGGGTTGCAGCCTCTGTAGGAAAGAAGCCCTAGCAGTATGCAGTATTCCTAGACTCTTATTTCACATATTCTTATATTCCTAGATTCTTATATGCGTAAGGAAGGAGCCACTAACCAAAAGCTCTATTCACGCTTATATTCATCTGAAAAGGTACAATTGAGCATTACATCAGAATATAGCGCTCTGTCACAAAATAACACTGCTTCAACTTGTGTTTCCTTCTGCTTCAGCAGTTTAAACATAAGTGAATCAGAATGCTTTTAAGTCAGAAGGTATGATCGGGGTGCACAACAGAGCAATATATGAAAGGGTTTGAGGTCATCTGGTCACAGTAATATGTAAATTTGGATCTTTTCCTCAATATCTGAGGCAGAGAACTTTCCCTGTGTATTAAATATATTATTTATTAATATTTAATAGTTATTATTTACTGATTTTTATTAATCTTTATTAATATTAATACTAATATTATTTCTAATTCTTAAACAGAAAAACCTAAACTGGGTTAGGAGGCCTTAAGATACAAATTATTGATTCAATGCATTTTCAAGCAACCACTGTCTCATGGAAAAGAGGTCAGAAAAATGGAAAAGCCTTCAGACCAAAGGGCAGTGTTGTGCATGTGATTCATGTTGCCCTGCTCAGCAAGGCAAGCAAGGTTGATTTGGGGACATCTTTATTAAACGATTACAAGAGTCTGTCTAGCTTCCTGGAGAATAACAGCCAATTCTTCCCCATAAGGACTCCTCTTCTGCTATGTATGATGGAATAAAGCCAACTTCTTAATTTGGGTTGTATGTTTAGAAAGAAGAAATCTGTTTTGACCACTAAGACACATAATCCTATTTTCTGATGTGGCAGATTAAAGATTATTTGGAATGGCTGAGTTTTGATATAAAGCATCTCTACTGTTGCAATCTATTACAAGTTACTTCTGCCTTCATTTCCACTTGGAAACTACAGTTCTTTACACTTTAAAAAAATGAGGATATGACAAGGATAAATGAATTTAAGAATAATGCAGATTCTTCTCATGTTATTATTTTCAGCACTGAGTTTACAGTTGTTGAATAACAATGTAAATATTTTATTATTAAACAATTGTCCCAGATTCCGTCTGCATATAAAGAAATATATATGCATGGGAAAATTGTGCCTGCAATCAGAGTTTTATTATGCTTACTGGAGCAGTTTACATTGCTGAGGAGATAAAACATTATTTAACCTTAAACGTGGCTTGCCTTTTTGACAGAGGAACTGCTGTAATATACAAATCTCTAGAAGCACAGATAATTTGTAACATGCTTATTTTCTTTAACTGTTTGCCATTAGAACCAAAAACAGATCCAGAACTTTGATGATTGGTAACCTGATCAGCATTCTATACTTGTGCTCAGTACTGCACTCAACTGATAATACGTATTATGCAGACAATCCCTGTATTTGGTGCGCCCTGAGTGAATGAAAATATCCCGCAGGACAAGGGAGTTAGGTGATATTTTAGGAATAGTCTTCTGTTGACGAATGTGGAACATTTTTGGACAGAATTGTCATCAACATACAGCACTACAAGAAGCTTTTTTCTCTCTGTTACAATACTGGAACTAGAGGTCATTCACTGAAACAGATAGGTAAGAGAGTTAGGGCAAAAAAAAGGACAACTCTTGAAAAACAAGGAATTTCTTGTCACAAGTTGTGGCTGCGACTATAAAACTTAGTAATTTGGGAAGACTTTGATAGCTCGGTGGTTAAAGACACTATGCATATTAGCCTGAAGGTCAGTAGGTAGGTGGTTTGCAACTCAAATCCCCTACAAAGGAGGGAGCTCTTGTAACTTGCCCAGATCTTGTCATCCTAGCACTTTGGGGGAAAAAAAATAGGTACCACCTTGCTGGGAAGGCAACAGCTTTCTGTGTGCCTTTGGCATTTAATCATGCCAGCTACATGCCCACAGAGATATCTTCAGAAAAAAAACTGGTTCTTGGGCCTTGTAACAGGGATGAGCACCATCCTGAGAGTGCAGGGGACACAGTTACCTCTGTCTCTAATGGTGGGAGAGAGATATATCAGAGGCAACTGGTGAATCACCGAGAGAAACAGAATGATGGACTAGGTGAGCTCTTGTCTTGAACTAGTAGGGCTTTTCTTATTTCTTATTTAAATAGTAGTCAGTGATAATCTTGTAGATAATCAGCTCACAGATCTGTGTGGAGTCAGGTAAGGTAAAGCGAGGGAAGTTAAAAGTAATCAGTGAGTACATTAGTTTCTACATTACTCAAGTAGTAGTGATAGCAGTCTTCTAGTTGCTCAGACCAACCAGAAAGACTGCCATGGAGGTTTTTATATGGTCATGGAATGCTCAGGCCTACTGATGCTTGCTTCTTTGCTAGCTTATGCTAGCAAATTTGCTAGCTTGATTCTTGCTAGCATTCTTTGCTAGCTTGCTTATTTGCTAGGATTCTTTGCCGTCTGGGTACCAGCACAGTGACTGACAGCACAATCTTACACTTGCACTGGGCTGGTACACGTCTCTTGCATCAGTCCAGGTTGTGCCATAAAAACAAGTTTGTGTCATGCTATGTGCATGTTTTGCACCAACTTGCAGAGACTGGATAGCGCCTTTACGGCGGCATAAATCAGCACCTCCATGCCAGCTGAGCCTGTTCCCTGAGTGGCACAGTTAGGTGGTGCAGAATTGTGTAGACCCATTGTGCCTACTGCAGACGTACCTGGGGAAAGAGGAAAAGTTTCTCCTTGCCCCATGATATAGTGGTAGCATCCCTAACCAAGCAGTGGATGCAGCGCAGGCATGTCAGCCTGCCTGCTCCAGCATTTCTCAGGATTATGCTGTAAATTGCTCAGTCACATTGCCCAAGCTGGCAGTTCTCTTGACACCTGCTGAGGGATCTTCTCCTAATCACCCACATGTGACCACTTTGCAACAAATTCTATCTATTGACACAATTCCACAACAATTTTCAGCGGGGAAGGAAAAGGGCTGTGAAAAACAGCTCTCTCATTACATCACTTTTCAAAGAATTTCTCATGGCAACTCCATAATGACTGCCCTAAATTACAATGAGGAACTGTTTGCAGTTTTAGTATTCAGTCACATTCTAATGAGGTCTTCATAAAGCTGGCTAAATATGTTTAGAAATCATTAGTGTAAATTACTAGAGAAAAAAAAATCTCCTGGGGGATTTGTGCAGATTTTTGTCATAGGACTTATGGCAGATGGATCAGTATAATAGCGCAAGCTTTTGGGGGAGGGGATGGAAAAGGAGGAGGTGTTTGTTTTTTTACCTCACCACACAAACAGCGTAAATAAATGTGAGTGTCTCGATAATGCGTGCTGCTAGATAAAGAGCAAAACGTCCCTAAGGTAGGGTTCATTAAAGAAGGAAAACAATCAAAACACATTTCGCTGCCATTTAGATACCAGGTGCACAATATTCTAGAGGTGCCAGGAAAAGTTGACAAGGTCCCTTGCTGGAACTCGGGAGAGCTTAAAGGGATGTGGGGTTTGACAAGCCTGCCTCAGATAATGACAGGTATTGGCAGATGTATCCAGGCCGTGCTAGAGGCGAATGGAGGGACTGAATCATCTGTAGCAGGTGCCTGCATGAGGGAAAGCCTCCCGGTGGTTCGACTGCCTGCAATTAAAACCATCCTGATGCAGAGAGCTCCAGGGCAAAAGCTACATCCGAGCACAAATTTAATGACTATCCAGTCCGGGTAAACAAATACACATACGCCCCTTTCATGATTAATTCATGAAGGACACACACAAGCGATGTGACAAACATGTTAAAGTGATATTCTGCTCTCCTGAAGAGAGAGGAAAAGGGAAGCACAATTCCTTCCCATCACCACTGCACTTTTGGATTTAAAGTGCGCAGGTCGTCTCTGAACAAATCTGAAAGTCAAACCATCAGAAGCAGTGGTGATTGGTAATAGCAGCAAAAAAAGAAAAGTACCAAACCTTTAAAGTAAAGTCACAATATTTGCTCTGTTGGAAACTAAAAATATGATGCTTAAAAAACTCATGAAAACTCGAGGAAACTGGTCCAGTTAAATTTATTTCAGCTACTAACTGAAGTTTGCTGTAGCCTGATGCGTCTGTGCAGTGAAAGACAGGAAATTTGTCTGCACAGGAGTTTACTGCTGGGGCCAGTTCCTTCACTACTGGGAATGAGGGATGCACACATTCCTGCAGATTGTCTTCCCAGGTGGGGTCTGTTGCAAAACCTTAGTGTCCCCATCTGTCTATGAACAGAACAAGCACTTCTAAAAACTGCTCTCCTGGGTACATGTACTTAGGAAGGACTGCAATCCTAAATAGTCATAAGGAAGTAAGGCCCACTGAATATATTGAGAATTACATCTGATAAAATATGCATAGGATTGCTTCATGAGTCATGTAAATATGAGAAGAAGCAGTTTTCAGATTATTTTAACCATATAAAAGTGAAAAACAATTCCCTTTTTGCTTTTTATAGGAACAGTTTTATTGGAAGCTTACAAAAAGCAGTAGTGGAGCAACTGTAATCCAGGTTTTGTGCATTCTTCTAGAATCATGGTCAGAGAAGAAAGAAGCTCCAGGCTATATTTGCCTGGGTGATGGATACCATCAGTAAGAGCTACTGCATTATTAAGATTTATAGGTTCAGAATCAGGCTGGTTGTTCTTCACTCCAGCTAAACAAGAGGTGTCATATTTTATATTAGTTTATGATACACAGCTTGGATCTACAACCAGAAGTTGGTTCCATGAGCAAAATTCTTTTGCTCTGAGCAGAGAAAAATCAGAACTGATACACAAAATTCTTTTAATGTGTTTGGGATATGGATGAAAGGTTAAATTTTGTGAAGCAAAGCCAATCATCGTATTGTTGCACAATACATATTTAAAGGTTTCATAGCAGCCTGTTCAGCCATTGTACAAACATATGTTGTTTTAGGACCTCCATTTAGAGCATGATACCATAGTTTTTTGAGACTGAAGGATGCAACTCAATGGCAAAGAAATCAGAACTACTTTGCCATAGATGCAAAACTCACAACAAGGTAAGGGTGCTATTGGACAAAAATGGAAAGAATTGTGTGAGGTGTTCTTAACAGTATATTCCCATGGTGAATTGACTGTTTCCCTTATCACTTGTGTTTTTGGATACTCTTAACTGAGTGTAGCTCCTCTGCAACTCAATATTCTAAAAACTTCTGAGACATAGTTTGAAAAGCAGCCTTTGTCTTTTGTTTGACAAACTCCATTCCAAGACGGTCATGGCCAAGATTTATATTCAGGGCTCCACTTCTGGTTTGGAAAGGCTTAGCAGGTGAACATGTCCATGTATGTTAAAGGGACTGGATGGAGTGAGGTGTCCATCTATGCTAAAAGGATTGGATGGAGTGACGAGGTAGGTTTTACTCCGCCAGTCAGGTAATATGATCATATCATTACAGCCAAATTAAACACTGCCAAGCCTACAATAAATGGGGATTGTGCTTTACCAAGCATCCTTGAGAACTATTCAATGACAGAAATACCCACTTGGTTAACTGCGAATGAAGACTGGGGAATCCTTGCGGAATGTGGATAGATTGTTATGGACTGTCTTGTTAAGACTGCATAAAGGATTTATGAAATTTACCTTTATGGTGCTACCTCCACAATAACTAATGTTTCCAGTGGTGGTACATCGTATATGGCATCAAACACCAATTCAGAAGCATGTGTAGCCACATGTTTCTGAGTAACCACCATGGTAGCAGAGAAGACTCCTTGTGTGGAATAACAATGAGTCCCACTTATGAAATAAGTCATCTGGATAGGTCAAAAGGAGTACGGGTGGGAGGGCTGGGGCAGATCAGGGAGCGTCTAGCGTGCGTTGGATACAGGAGAAGGTGGTAATTGTTAAAATTAATTTTTTTACTCTCTCTGTTAATTCATCCAAGCTGTTGCAAACTATCTGGTTTAATGGGACCATGGGTTGAATCAAGAATTATGACAGCCCCATCTGCTGAACATAATGCATTTTTTTGGTGAAAACCCTTTTTAATGCTTTCCAGCCAATTCCATAGGCTTACATTACCACTCATTTTTCTTTTCTCATTTTATTTCAACCCTGTTGCTTAAACTTTTAATAACTAGTTCCATTCTGACACTTTGAGCACAATCCTAACCATGTCTACTCAGACGTAAGCCCCACTGTGCCCAATGGGTCTTACTCCCAGGAAAGTGTCTTTAGGATTGCAGCCTTTGTCTGTCTAGTGCATGTACATCATTAATTTAGTGGATTGTCAAATCTATTCGTCCAGTAGACACTGCTGTGTGTTTGATTTTGAATAAGAACCTCTGGGGTCTGGTGCTCTCCTAGGGGAGTTTTCCTTTCCCTCAACACAACTTTTCTCTGATCAATAATATAGCCTAGAATGATGGCAAAGGAAATAATTTTCCCCTGGGCTTTCCCATTCAAAGACCGATTCAGCAGTAAAAGGAAAAATGGAAACAGAAAGGGGTACATGCTAGCCACTACGCACTACTCCCTTTGGTTAACCTCCCATCTCCTGGTGTTCTCTTTTCCTGACAATTCCATTTTATGGAATATGGCTAACATAATTAGATGAAAAATATTGGAAAATTTCATAACCATTGAAAACTTTTGCTTTAGCTGGAATGCAAGTGGCAAAATTATTGATTTGCTGGGTCTGAAATGACCTCATATTGACCTTTCCAACCAGTTCACTTGGATGTATCTGTATGATTTTTTTGTAACAACACTTAATTACACTCACAAATCGTATAGCGTTGTTGTCCAAATGTGGCCCTGTTGCCTGATTTGTGAGCAGGCTTAAGTACTTAGATGTCTAAGCAGTAGGATTTAAACTCACAATAAACCATGGGCAAAACACCCCAATCTGAACACAGAATGAAAATTGAATTTACAATAAAGGAGGCTGGAAATGACAAGTTTACTCATATTACTAAGAAACTGATCACTCTGTGGTCCATACATCTATTTTTCAAGGAAAATTATAATCTTCTGTTTCGCCAAGAAATTAAAACCATGCATCATAACTGGTTTAGCTACCCCAAAGCATATCCACCATTTCCCACTCTTTCGGCAACTAATAAATGCACTGTTCCTGGAGGTGTTGACAACATAGTTGATGAAGTTTGAGATTTTTATAAGAAAATTGAACAGCTCACTCCCTAGGCCATTTTAAATATCTGAACTTGCATCAATTGCTGCTAATACAGAAACATACACACAATAAAAAATAACTCTTGTTGCCAGTTAAAATAAAAAGCCAGCTTCTTTTAATACTTTTTGAAAATAAGAATGCATTGAGTTAAGATATTTACTTCTTGGGGAATTCCAGAGATTTGCAATTTTTCCTCTTAATTCCATATCCAGAGAAACATAAGGCACAACTCAAAGAAAAACATTTATGCAGTCTGCTTACCACAGGAAAAATTATGTCATGCAAATTAGTTACTTGGCGTTAAAGTTTTTAAGTTATTTTAGAATAAAGATTACTTTTTATTTCAAGTAGATTTGGGAAGTTTTTTTCCTGTTTTTAAACAGTGAAATAACAATCTTCCACTATAAAAAGGAAAGAAATCTAATGTAGAAAATGCAAGCCTCATTGGTGGATTATATAATGGTATGTTAATCAGTCAAGAAAAATGGTTTTAATTCTGAATCCAGATAATTGAAGTAAAGCATAGCCTCAGTAGGTTTGAAGGGCTATGGAGTGGAAGCAACCTTAGAATGAAAACCATAAAAGAAATCTCCTTAAAAACAGAGTTTACTTTGCCCCCTCTCCCCACAACTGCTAAGGATGAAAACAAAAATATTCTCAATCGTTTGCACAACTGGAACACATTCAAAAGATCCTCAAATGATTATTTTGGAGCATAGTAAGGTCTTCCTTACCTGTGGGTTTGGAACTTGCTGATTAGAGCCAAAGCAGGTTGAAAATCCACATCTGTACGGACAACCAAGGATCTCCTTACACAATCAGAAATGCCTCCTAAAGGCCAGCCCCTGAATGAGCAAGGAGACCCCCTACCTATGTCTCAGAACACTCTTGGACACAACCAGAAGGCACTTCCAGTCATGTCCAGAGGTCTTCTGTGGAATTTGTATCTCCTGGTTTGGTGTCAGTGGGGCTTCGGAAATGGATCCCCCATAGATATCCTGTAGTAGCTTCCAACACACAGGGATTTGTTCCTCAACAGGTGGGCAGTGTCTCAAACAGTACTAGAGTAGTTAAGGCAGGAAACTAGAACAGACTGGGCAAAGTACTCTGTTTTTACTGATTACAATAGCTGGCAATCCATCAAGGACAAAGAGCATTGTAATGAAACAGCATTAAAGGTAGATGTATTTGTATTAGTGGAGGTATAACTGTACCGAAAAATGATTCAATGAAAACTCTTAATATTCTTACCCTTCCAACTTCCACAAGATTTGTCACCATGATTATGCTTGCTGTATTTTCATGCCAGACCATTCTCCAAAAGTCATATATAGTCTCTTGCATTGGTCCTGTAATAAATCCATTAAAGGTTTTACTAATTACATATTTTGGGATTGCAAAGACCGTGACAGTTTATTTACATTTAAGTTTTTCTTAAAAAATGAAAGAAGGCTAATTACTAACATTTCATCAATAACGTAGGCTGAGATTATGAAAAAAATGATTATCTGTGGAAAAGTAAGTATCTATGATAAGAGAAAATGTTCAAAGAACTATATATGGGTCTTCTCCAGTTTTTTATATTTCTTTTCATTTGCTCTATTGATCTAATTAGTCAGGATTCTTAAATTGCTCTTTCTAATATGAGATAGTTTATTGTTGTGATAGCAGCAGAGAAAACAATTGAAATGCCAGGCCTGTCAATTTTTCTTGCTATGGTTCTTAATGAGATAAATGAGCTTGAAAACTCCCATCTCTTTCTGTGGTCTAAAATATTTCTGCACCTGTTCTTGTTTTTGTGCATTATGTTTCAGGGCCAGGTCACATGAACTGAATTTACACATGGAAACTGAAGGTACGCTGTCATAGCCAACAAATATATATTTAGTTTTTTTTGGCACCTGGTACCTGCTACCAATCAGATGTCATTTCAACCTATATTGTACACCAAAACAGAGATAATATGTATTGGGTCACTTAGGGCCCACTCTTATCTAATTTTCTAGAGCCAATGAAACTGTAATGCAGCTGCATCATAAAAGAACAAAAGTTCTGTCAACTTGAAGAGGTCACCATGACTGCCTCCCACTGCAGGATACAAATCATAACCCGTTGGGACAAATGCATCAGTACTAGAAAGTTGGAAAGAACTTAGTCTTTAGTCACATGTGATAGTGCACATATACTTTTGACAAAGATAGAAGTTGGGGGAAGTGCCTTTTTTAAATCTAAAGGTAAAGGCACTCAAGGTATGGAAAGGCACTCAAGAACTTTGTAGCTACCACTAGACAAACTCTGCTTTTAGGACACTCTCTCCTGGAACCAATATTTGAAGCTTGGGAAAATGTCATTTTTGACCTTCAGGAGACCCTGTCATCCTCAAAGAGCTTCATGCTACCCACTCACCCCTTGTTCCATTAATTATATTTTTATTCCCTCCGTCTTCCAAGAAGATCAGGCCAGTGTATGTTATTCTACCCAGTTTTATTCTCCTTACAGCCCTGTCAAATAGGTTAGAGTGATTTTTAACCACTGTGCCATGGCACATGTGTTCTGCAGATAGGCTGCAGGTATTCCATGGGAGTTTTAGGAGGTCATTTATAAGTAGGGCAAAGTGGTTAAGACACTGTGCCTGTTAATCAGAAGGCCAGGGTTTGAGACCCGGGTCAGCCCCACAAGACAGGGTGAGCTCCTGTCCTTAGCTCAGCTCTGCAATGCCAGCTGGATCCAATCGTATTGGCTCTGCCTTTCCATTGGACTAATTCAGTGGCATGGAGAGGGGGGATTTGCTGCTTGGGTAACAGTCTATCCTCCATAACAATCTAACCCAGGCTTTCATGCTTCGCATGCAGTGTATGCAGCGCCAAGCATGATACCATAGTCTTTCAAGACTGACGGAGGCCTGCTTTTTAATTGGGGGATTTGAGCCCTCTACCAGCAGCTTGATGTGCCTTGATCAGTAAAAAAAAACTGATGGTATGCCTTGACAATTTAGAGCCTTGTCAATGTGCCATGAGAAGAAAAAGATTGAAAATTACTGGATTAGACTGAGAGACAATAATCAGCTATCTTCTTCCTCCTTAACGTACTCCTCACAGTTTCTGAATACCCAGAAGTATGGCCTTCTTTGTATTTTTCTTATGACCATGCCATTTCACCTTCTCAGACAAAAAGACACTGGGACGCATGGAAAATTAGAAGATATAAAATGCTATCAATTACTGAAATTCCACTATCCACAGAGAGTCATTTGCTGATCCTCTTCACAACACTAAGCAATTAGTCACTTATTCATGAGAATGCTATTAGTCTATTCATTTGGGGACAAATGGATAAATTTATCAGGCAACTCTTTCTAACAAATGAGGTGCCTTGCTTGAAACATTGCAATCCCTTTTAAATTTTAAAATTAGGGTTGCCTACAGCTGATAAGAAGCTACATCTATAATCACTGCTGAAATAAGAAAGTTTCCATAAAACAATAAATGCAAATAACATCCCACCTTACTAATTGCATCCTAAAGCAAATGAAGTCTCTTATCTCAGGTGCAATACATTAAAGACTAACATCAAATCTGAGACATTCCTATATACCGTATACCTGCTAGTATTTGTTACAGCTTATTTTTTAAATTGATGTTTGACAGCATGTAGAGTTTTAGCCTTTTTTCTCTCCTGTCACAAAATTGCAATTAAGTAATTATTCTGTGGAAGATCATTATCACTGGAAGGAGAGCTTAGGGCAGGTTATTATTTGGAGTTATTACTCATTCAGAGAGGCGACCCAAACACCAAAATCCATTTTGGTTGTTTCAGCAAAAGTAGTAATTTGCTGCAGCCACCCACAGCAGCCAATGAAGCTATTCAAGGTGGTCACATCTGCCATCCAACATTTCATCTAATTGTATCAAAACATGCACAAAACAGGCGCTGTCATAGAGAAAGCATAACATGTTGTGTCTCTTACCAGCTGCAGTCATCACTTTTTCTCTATCCAGATTCCAGACTGTTTGACTGTTAATTCTTTCTTAAATGTTTTGTAGGAATCTGCAGTTTGGGGCCATGATCCGGTGCAAAATTATGCACAAAGAAGTTCTTTAGTAATGCAGCTCAAAGCAAAGGACTGTGCGCAGGATTCTGCCATTAGTGAATCTTTAGTGAATAGTATCTTCCCTGTAGATTTTTTCTTAGAATAATTTTGTACTATAATTTTACAATAATTACAATTACTGTATCTTACAATAATTTTGTAATTTTTTTCTTACAATAATTTTATAAGATTCATGCTAAATGTACTTCCCTAGGAATAGGCCCCATTGAATACAACAGAATTTACTTCTGAGTAGACAGGTTTGGGATGACACTGTAAGAAATCCAATGGCTGTGGAAGGAACTGGATCAACTCACAATATAATTCATCGCTCTTACCCATACCCAGTCACTTTCTTCAGCCATGCTATGGCTGCAATCCTAAAGACAGTTTCCTGGGAGTAAGACCCATTGAACATGAGTAGACATGGTTAGGATTGTGCCCTTAGTTAGGTTTTTATTATTTTCTTCTAGGAATGAGTGATTAAAGGGATGCTTTCACCATTGGAATGTCAGTTGCATTCTCTTCAGTTCAACCTGCTGTATTATGGTAGTAATTAAAATCACCCAAGGGAAGGGGAATTTAGCAGAGAGTTTTGTTATGAATTTATGTTAACTGTTTTCCTGTACAACAGAAACCCACCAAAACTGATTTAGACCGAGGACATTCAAGGAAGAAAAGGCTAGCTGCATGTCTTTGGAAGTAATTCTCTTCTATCCTATTTTTCTTTTTTTGTTGACATTTTTCAAATTATTTTCTGACGTCTGAATAAATTATTCCCGTCACTTGCCTCCACACAGAATTGAAAAGCATTAAAGGGCAGATGGGGCACTGAATTTATTGTCATCAAGAGCTGAACAATTTGATTCTAGAGATTCAGGGTAGGAAGAATGATACATTATAATCACCAAAGGAGCCAGGTTTACAGAAGTTTACATAGAGTACAGGGCGAGAATTGCTGTTGTGTCGCCTTGATAAATTTCAGCAGGGTACATGCCAGGAGACCATGGAAGTCCCACTAAGTTAAACAGAACCTGCCTTGCATCCAGACTTGGTGTACTGCCCATTATGACAATAAAGAAGCTTATTTGCTGGCTCTTTGTGTTAAAATAAAATACTGTATTTATGTGCTATGAATCCAATGACACAATCAACTTGCAGTATGGTATTATGGCTGGTATAAGCATTCTCTACTGTGAAAAAAATTATTAATATGCTAATGTTTTGGTCCATCTGATAAACAACAAGGACAATTGGAAAACAACTACAATTACAACAAACAAATGTAGATGTAAATGCAGAAATTTCCCAAACCCTGAAATTATTAGCTGCATAGGGTGTCTCTCTCATCTACTATACTTTGTAATAATTAGAGCTGTCAGGCTAAACCATTTTTAGAAAATCTACTATACTGCATTTAATTCTAAGTGGTCTAATAGCCGATTAAAATAAAAATTATAATACCTCAGAAGTCAAGATTTAATATTTTACAATGATAATGATTTATTTCAACTAATTAATACAATTCTTCCTCTCACTTTGATTCTGCCACATGCTTACTTCTCTATGTAGTTCTTGTAGAGAACATAATACCACGTGGTTGAACATGGCCTAATACCATATTAGCCACAGTATTTTCAGCTCAGTAGCTTTAAATCTAACAGATTATTTTGCTTTCTTAACTATTTGAGGGAAACCACTTTCACAGGGACAGCAGCAGTAATGTGCCACAGCCAAAACACCTGAAAGTCTTATGGCACCCTAAAGTCTAACAAATTTATTGTAGCAGAACTGTTTCTGGTCTTAGGGCACGATCCTATCCAGCTTTCCCGTGCTGAAATAGTTGTGCAAATGGGGCATAACCTGCATCTAGTAGTGTGAAGCCGTCTCCCCATGGTAATGGAAAAAAAATGTCAGTTTGTGCTGCTGCTGCATCAGTACTGGAAAGTTGAACAGGTTTGAGTCCCTTAATCTGTAAGGTACCAAAGACTTGTCTGATCATTCTGGAGAGAGTGTATTCAGGGACCTCTGTCCTTCAAAATCTTATCCAGATAAGTATCTACAACATAACTTGTAGACTTGAGTCTCACACGTCAAAAACGCACAGAAGTGGGATTTCAAGCCTGCACCCTTAATATTAAAAGACTTGAATGGTCTCAAGTCAAACCTTGAGTTGAAACTATGTAGTGTGGAGAACATAAGAAAAGTCCTACTAGGTCTTGAGTAAAGGCACCAGTCTATCTATCTACAGTATTTATATACCGCTTTTCAACTGAAAAGTTCACAAAGCGGTTTACAAGAAAATGAAAAAAATTAATAGCTAATTAATAGCTAATAGGTGCCTGTCCCAAAAGGGCTCACAATCTAAAATGCAAAAAGAACACCAGCAGAAGCCAGTAGAGCAGACATTGCTGGGGTGTGTAGGGCCAGTTACTCTTCCCCCGCTAAATAAAAGAGGAACACCCACTTAAAAGAGTGTCTCTTGCCCAGTTAGCAGTCTAGACTCCTAGAGCTCCTTCAGAAGCTCATCTGCTGCTTCTAAAAAGCAAAAAGAACACGCAGGAGCAAAGAGGAGCTACAAACTACTGAAGGATGTGTTGTCTTAGCAAAGATCCTAGGACTTTTAACATCGGCTGGACTGTTGAGGGCCTTCATGGAAGAACAGAGTGTGGTGACTGAGGCCTGTCTTGGCATAAGCATGTAAAAATTGAGGGGCAGGGGAGAAGTAGGAGTTTGTGTCATTGAAGGGCTGCACAACCTGCTCACAGATGCTTCTTTTGTGAGCATTTGGAAATAGCTGTTATTGTAATTTATCTGTTGGAATACAGCACTTGTTGTGTGCAGAACTGTAATTACCTGTTCTTGAATTGGAATGTGGTAAACATACTGTTTAAAATTTCTTCTGGAATGTTTACTAATGAATAACATGGCAATGAACTATTTTATAAATTGTGTCTTGCCTGTCCCCCTGTCCAAATCTAAGCCGATTAATCCAAGACCTCATTTTTCCTGTAGCTAAAAAGAATGCCCTGATCTTTTGGGTGAAAAGTTAAATAAGCTCATTGTGTCTAGATGAACAATGTATGAACTTTACCACAGCTGTCAAAATACAACACTGATGCCAGATGTGACTGTGAAGGATCCCACCGAAAGAGAAGAGTTCTACAAGCTTCCTGTACAACAATGTCAACAGTCGTCACTTATTGGCCAGTAGACCTCACAAAAGGATTTCACGGCAATTGTAATTGCCATATATAAAGAAACCCCATGAATCTATCTATCTACAGTATTTATATACCACTTTTCAACTACATAGGTAATATACTAGAAATAGAATTCAAAATATGAAAAGTCTAGAAGCATGAAATTCAGGGAAGGTGTTCCTTCTGTGATATCAACACCCACCAAGAAGCAATATTGAGAAATTTAACCCTTAAGGGGCTGAAAAGGTATGCAACGTGTTTTTGTTCTATACTTAACATTGAAGATTGATTAACATCCAGCAATTTGGTGCCTGGTGCCTGATGAAATGGGAAGGAGGGTGCATTGGGGGGATGGTGCGCATGGAGGATAGAGCACATGAGAGGATGTTGTGCATGGGGGCTTGATGTGCATGGGGGATGATCAGCGGTGGGCAGATGCCGGTTCGGGCCTACTCGCCTGAACCGGATCTTTCCATTTCCCTGCCGCTGGTGAACCGCCAGCGGCAGGGAAAGTCAAAAAGAGGGCGGACCGGTTCGCGCCGGCCGCCATCTTTTTTTAAAAACACACTGCGCAAGCACCAACGTTGGCACTTGCGCAGTGACTGCCCTGAAGCTGGCCCGCTTCAGGGCCAGCCAGCTTCAGGGCCAGCCAGCTTCAGGGCCAGCACTGTGAAGGTGCCAATCTCATCCCGCCCCTCGCCCCGGCCTGGCCCCTCCCACTTCCGGCGAACCGGATCTTGGGCCAGACCAGGTCCACCCCTGGGGATGATGAGAATGAGGAATGTTGTGCATGAGAGGTTGTTGTGCTTGGGGGTCCATGTGCATGGGGGATGTTGTGCATGGGAGATGCTGCCCATGGGGGGCACATGGTGGGTTGATGCACATTGGGGGTTGGTGCAAATGGGGCATGTTGTGCATGAGGGTTCATGCACACGGGGGATGTTGCGGATGGGGGTTGATGTGTAGGAGGGTTGTTGTGTGTGACGGGTTGATGCACAATGGTGGTTGATGCGCATGGGGGATGTTGCGCATGGTGGGATGTGGTGCATGAGAGGATGATGCGCATGGTGGGATGTGGTGCATGAGAGGATGATGCGCATGGGGGAAAGTTGCACATGGCGGAAAGTTATGCATGGCATGTTGATGCACACTGTGGAGTTGATACATGGGTGTTGCACATGGGGGTGATGCGCATGGGGATGTTGCACATGGAAGAGTGTTGTGCAATGGGGGTATGGTGTATGGAGGTTAAAGTACTTCCGTAACACAGGTACATTTTGCTAGTTCATATAAAAAAGTCTGGAAACACAAAAATAATTGGCATTGTAACCAGTATAACAGAATCTTAGTAATTTTAGGAATGCTGCTCTCTTTAATGCAACTTTATGAAACACCCGAACTGTTAATGGACTATTCTCAAAGGAGAGTTTCTAAAGCATGTGGCTCAATTTAAATGCAAAATTGCAGGATTACTAATTTTCTTCCAGTCCAGTGATCTGATTGGCTAATTATCCACATACCCCATGTATATGTTATTTTAATCAAACTGGATTTCTACATAGCACTGGGATTTAAAATATTCAGAGTAGAAACAACTTGAGTTATCCAAAATTTTAAAAAAGCCATTATATAATAAAATAAAGTTTATAAAAGATGCTTCCTGAAAAGATGTTTTTCACTGAGTGAAACTTCTACTGCGTCACCATTTGGTTGGAGATATTTCTTTTTTCCAGCCTATCTGGAGTGGGAATTGGGACACCACTGGCCTTTTCTAAATGTTCTGTCCCGATGTTTAGTACTGGAAACCGTGGTCCAAACTCTCCTGTATCCCTCCTATCATGTTGATCTTGACCTTGTTTTGTCCTATACCTTGAATGAGTCATGACTATTAAAGATACCGTATATACTCAAGTATAAACCGAGTTTTTTGAGCCCAAAAAATGCTCCCAAAAAGCCTCCTTGGCTTATACTTGGATCAGGCAAAATTCTAAAAAAAAATCACCTCTTTTGGAGCCTCTCCTGGTGCAAAGTTGTGCAAAGATTCAGAGAAAACAGTTTAAAAGTTTCTTTAAAAAGAAACTCTCTCTCTCTCATCTCTCTCTCTGTGTGTGTGTGTGTGTGTGTGTGTGTGTGTGTGTGTGTGTCCTCCTCCTCCCTGGAGCTGCATGAATTTTAACTCTCTCAGTTCAAGTTTCTCTGAGTCTGCAATTTTTCCTAGCAGCCCTGCCTGCACTAGGGAAACCTCACCCCCTCTCAATCACTTGGGAAACCTCTCTCCCTCCCAACCATCCAGCCCTGCCTGCACCCACCAGCCCCAGCCACCCCCACCGGTCACCCCTAAATGCATTCCTCAAACCAGAAACCCTCTACTTACTAATTTCCCCTCCCTCCATTATCCCCTACCAGCCACCCCTGCATGCACCCAATCCTGCAACTGGGGCTGCTGCGTTCCAGGCAGCAAGGAGGAGGGAGGCGCGATCACCCTGGACCCAATCCTGCAGCAGCAGCCGCCATACATGTCTACTCACAAGTACGTCCCCTTAGAGCCAATGGGGCTTACTCCCAGGAAAGTGTGCATAGCATTGCAGCTTCACAGCTTGGTCCTAGGCAGGTCTACTCAGAAGTAAGTCCCCTTAGAGCAATGGGGCTTACTCTTCATCACTGGCTCCATACCTTGCACTTTTGTCTAGTTAGAGATCAGAGCTTCTATACGAGTTAACTATGAGAGTGTGTAAAAGGATTGTATCCTTAGAGCTCAATCCTAGGCATAGCTACTTAGAAGTTAGTACTATTATAGTCAACGGGCTTATTCGTGGGAAAGTTTAGACAGGACCGCAGCCTCAGAGCCCTCCAGAGCCTGCTGCATTTCCCATCCTAGGCTTATACTCGAGTCAGTAAGTTTTCCCAGGTTTTTTGTGATAAAATTAGGTGTCTTGGCTTATACTCGGGTCGGCTTATACTCGAGTATATATGGTAAGTAACTTTTACATGATAGAGAAACATATATAGCTGATAAGGAAAGTTTGAGATTTACCACACATTATAGGAAAAAATCAAATTATAGAAAGAAAAAAGCACTTAGCTAAGAATTCATTTCATGTAGTTTCAGCCACTGAGAGTCCAATCTCATTGGGATTCAGGGAGTGCCAAAATGGCTACTGTTACTTCTTGCAGTAAGAGTGCAAAATGTCTCCATTGGGTGAGAGAACAATCATTCACTTACCCAAGGGTCATCCTTCACAGCCTCAGAGAGAAGGTAGTTCTATTAGGACCTGTAAAAACTAAATAGCATTTACCATGGATTGGGTCTGGGAAAAGGGCTAGAATATGGTGGCTGCTGCACACTAAACACACTTAGAGCTCAATCCTAACTATGTCTACTCAAAAGTAAGACCCATTGTGTTCAATGGGTCTTACTCCCAGGAAAGTGTCTTTAGGATTGCAGCCATACTCCACAATCTAACTACGGGAGCTCCTAAGTCGACGTAAGTCAAATTTACTCTGGATTGCTCTATGAATTTCCCACAGATTTCCACTAGGTGGGGCCATAACTACATCAATGTAAATGTCTCTTAAAAGCACCTATAGTTACTCTGGATTGTGCACATACTCTGTTAACTAAAGCAAGGTGAATACCTGCCACTTACATGAAAAATTACAAGATAATATTTAGAAGCCATTGAATTCTTTTTACATTGCAGTACAATTTGTACAGTTTCTACCTCATTTTAGTAGAAGACAATGCAAATTTTAATAAAGTTTTTGAAGTTCATTTTTTGCTTAACAATATAGATGCAATATCAAATAAATGAACCTTTTTAACTGTGTAGCCTGGATAAATGTATTTGCACCAGCAATGTTAAAATGAGAACACTTATTCTGGAATAAGATTAAGGAGCTGCAGAAGTAATCTCTAAAAAGCCTCAATTGCAATTGATTCTCCAGAACAATTGCCCCTGGATGAATATGCAAACAAAATATGCAAAAGTATATATAAAGCAAGAAAAAGCCAATAAATGTCAAACTTGTCTGTGATAAAGGCAAGTTTTGCATTCCTCTTTTAGCATCAGGTATAGAAATTGTTTTCTTGTAACAGAGTCTACTTAACAAAAAAGAATGGCTCGTAAAGAAATAAAAGTTATGAAAGCATTAGATACTTAGTAGATTAGGATTTGTTAAGATTTTTTAAAAGCTGTATTTTAGAGGAAGAAAACAAATATTTAGGCAATTTTAAAGACAAGAAGCATTTTCATAACTCTTAAATTTTCATTAGTGAGTTGAATCCAAATTCAAGTTGAATTCTTTTTACAACATAATGCAAAAGCCCTTAATGGACTTACAATGCAATCTTAACTTTAGTCCAGAAAAATGGTCCAGCTAAGCTGGATCAAAGTAGGCCATATCCTGAGCTAACAGGCCAAATTCAGAGTTAGAAGGCCACTGGGCTGGTGTAGTTGTGCTGTATCCTGAGGTTAAGAGACAGGAGTTAGACTTAGAATTTTTCACCATCATCATGAACTCCTATGGGTCTACTCAGATTTATTTCTCCTCCTGAGGTGGTCAAATTCTGAGGAGCTGTGAGGGGGCATTTCTGCCCTGGACACAGGCTCTGGATAAGCCTAACTGCACTGTTCTAGGCCATGCTGAACATGCCCTCAACATGCTTCTCCTGAATTGCCTATGTTGGCACATCTAGGACTATGCTGACATAGGCTGGCCCAAGTGTTTCTGGTGTAACTGGGCCAGCCCAGTGAAAGATAGGCTTGCCCAAGTGCACTTCAGTACTGTAGCCTTATTTCTGCATTCTTATTTGTTTTTCCATTTCTTCCTCTAAGGCAGTGATTCTCAACCTTCCTAATGCCGTGACCCTTTAATACAGTTCCTCATGTTGTGGGGACGCCCAGCCATAAAATTATTTTTGTTTCTACTTCATAACTGTAATTTTGCTACTGTTATGAATCATAATGTAAATATCTGATATGCAGGATACATTTTCATTGTTACAAATTGAACATAATTAAAGCATAGTGATTAATCACAAAATAATATTTAATTATATATTGTGAAATAGTTATTTCTAATTACAAATAAAAAAAGATGCAAAATACCTTGCAAGGCCCCCCTACACCAGGGGTCTTTAGGCGACCCCCATGAAAGGGTCAGGTAACCCCCAAAGGGGTCCCAACCCCCAGTTTGAGAAACACTGCTCTAAGGCTTCAATCCTAACCTCCACGTAGGCTGGCCTAACCTGCGAGTGTCACAAAAGTGCCTTAAGGCACTTGTGAGCTACTCCGGGGGGTGGATTAGGCCAGTTCACAGACATTCATTTGCCTCCCTACATCACCAAAGGAATGGGAAGATCAATGAGTTGCGCCAACCTCAGTTAGGATTGCACCTTTAAAAATGTATTTTTAAATTGTGGAATGGAATTTAAAGAAGGATTTTCATCGGATTAAAAAATTCAGAACACAGTCCTATGTGTGTTTACTCAGAAGTAAGTCTTATTATGTTCAAAGGGGCTTACTCCCAGGTGCTTATGCAAAAGATTGTCACCGTAGTTCATCACATGATACTTAATTCATTAATTCATTGACATACGTTTGCACAGCTGGGGACAGAGTGCCTACAAGTATCTTTAACCATTGTATAGAAGAGAGAATTTTGGGAGATGCTGCTCAATATGGGCTTTAAAAACTTGCACCTGCCAAAATTACCTTTTCTCAAGGGCATCACTAGGGTTCGCGTCACCCAGTGCGTGAAACCAGCGCATCACCCCCATGCAGTGGGCGGGGCACAGTATGGGTGGTGGGCACGGTTATGTGCCATTGCTTTACCTCAATTTGTTTTTGGCCACACATTTTAATAGTATAAATATATTTCAAATTAGTTTGTTTCACTGTGTTCTGCTGCAAATTACGCATCCAACAGCATGTAACATGATGGGATTATTCCTAAAAACCATGGTTTTTAGCCATTTTCTTCATTAGTGGTGTCACCCTCTCAAGGGTGTCACCTTTCTAAAAATGTATTGCAGTAATTCTAGGACCCACTTTGTGGAGGGACAACCTGTCCAGGATCCACTAAACGTGATATCATGGCTGGAAGTGACATCATCAAGCAAATTAAAACAAATAAATTATTGTAAATTCAATAAAGTTAATCAACTAAATAACCTCAAACCCCCTCACTCAAAATAAAATTCAGTAAGATTTTCAACACCCAGTTCAATTTTTAAGTTCCCTATATTACTGAATATTACATTTAAATTTTTACATATAATTTAATACATATACTGCATAATCATGTCTACTCAAAAGTAAGCTCCATTGTGTTCAAGGGGTCTTACTCCCAGGAAAGTGTCTTTAGGATTGCAGCCATAGTGTTTAAATTAACCACTTGAAATATATGCTGCTTGCTCACAAGGAAATGGAGGACAAGGAAGGCTTTTCCAGAACACAAGGCTAAAAAAGAGGATGTGTCCTGGAAAAAGAGGATATCTGGTAAAAAATATTTAAAAAGTTAAAACTGCCTTAACACCCCACCCCAAAAGGCATTAAACCCAGAGGGAAAAGGACTGGAGATCCAGATGCGGTTTAAGTAGAGGGAGAAGTTTAAACTTTACAAAGGCTTTAGAATTTTTTTTTAAATTTCCTTTACTTGCTGAGCCAGTTTGAGAATTGGGAGGGTCTGCCTTCTGGAGCCCTTTCAGGCTCCAGGTGCCTGGGATCAGGACCATTCTGAAGCCTTGCCCCCCCTTGCACCTTCCAGACCAGCAATAGCACGTCTGGTTACTCACAAGTAAACAATACAAAGGGGAACTTTTTAGGCAGGAATTTCCTCCTGGAGGAATTTGTGGGGGCTGTAGTCTTGGATCAGCTGTGTCTAGCAGACTAAGGCCCATTCGCCTACTTGCGAGTAAGTTTCCTTCCTATTTTATTATTTATTTTAAAAATTATATCCTGCCTTTCTCGGGCCATTAGCCTGACTCAAATGTTATGACCAACTTTCCTATCAAAAGTTATGACCAAAAAACATAAAAGCAAAAATATGCATAGAAAATGCAAGCAATTTATATCACAGCTTTACTGGCGAGTAGGCAAACCTGCCATAATCCAGTGCAAAGGGCTGGCTGAGAGCAATCCAAGGACACTAGAAGGATCCTGATCCAATGAGGGCAGTCCCCCAGAAGGAAGTTCCGTCCTCCAAGCTCCCGTTTACATTGAGCTTCATTGAAAGTGAAACTGTAGAGCCATGTTTACTTGCAAGTGAGGAAACACTTTGGCTGGTTTAGAAGGTCAGTCCAGGAGGTGCAAGCCTACCAGCGCGGCCTTGATCCCAGGTGCCTGGAGCTTAAAAGTGCTCCAGAAGGCACTGAAAATGATAGAAACTGCTCTACAGGTAATGTGAATTTTTTAAAAAGTTATTTGTAAAAATAGTACAAACTCCTCTTTCCCGTTCCCCCAATCCTAATTTCCTATCTGTATCCATCTGGGGTTTTGATGCTTTTGGAGGGTGGAGGGTGTTTAAGGCTGTTTTTTATTAATTTTTTAAAATCAGATGTCCTCTTTCTCCAGGACACATCCTCTTTTTAGCCATTTCCTGGAAAAAATCTTAATTGTCCTCCTTTTCCTTGTGAACAGGCAGCCTAAAGCCTGCTCGGAATTAATAAATTATATGTAATAAATTGAATATGAAATAATTGTAGATGTAAGATTCAGAACATGAAAGCAATATACACAAGGGTTTTGAGTTTTATTTTGTTATGTTCTACACTTTTCTTGGAAGGCCTACATTTTGAGAGGGGCTGCTCTCAGGAAAAGGGGGCAGCCAGGCTTGGGGAGGGAGTGCAGCCAACCTCCCAGTCACTCCGCAAGGGCCTCTTTGCTGCAGGCACCATCTGGGCCCTGACAAGCATAAGTCTGCCTTCTCCCAGGAGCATGGAGTTTGTGTGTGTGTGTGTGTGTGTGTGTGTGTGTGTGTGTGTGAGAGAGAGAGAGAGAGAGAGAGAGTTCATGGGTTGTCTGTGTGTATATGCGTGAGAGTACATGGGTTTTGTACATAATGTGTGTGTGAGTGCATGGGGGTGTGTATGTGTGTTGTACGTGTGTGAATGAGTACATGGGGTGAAAGGTGTGTGCATGTGTGTTTGAGAGTACATGTTGGGGGTGGAGTACATGTAGAGGTTGGGTGCAGTGGAACAGGAGAGAGTCTGGAGATTTGGGGTAAGCTGGGTGTAAGAGAGCACCTGTGGGGTTGGGGACAGTGGGGTGGGAGAGAGCATGGGAAGTTGGGGACAGAATGGCCACATATCCTCTTTTTCCAGGACATGCCCTCTTTTTCAGCCGTGTGTCCCAGATTGGAGGTAGCAAGTTTGACAGGGGGGTCCTGGGCAAATTCCCAAGATTGAAAAGGGGTCCCAGGCAGAAATGGCTGAAGACCACTGATTAATGCTCACTGATCTACAGCAGTGGTGTCCAAATGTTTTGGCAAGAAGGCCACATCATCTCTCTGACACTGCGTTAGGGACCCGAAAAATTATTTATATTTCAAATTTGAATAAATTTACATGTGAGAGTGTACTGGAGACAGATCCAGAAAATTATAAAACTTGCCAGAGAGCTGAATGAAGAGATCTTGCCTTGGGCCAAATCTGGCCCTCAGGCCAGTATTTGGACAACCTTGATATACAGAGTAGGATCAGAAACAAGCAACAGCAAATCAGGCAATTGTATAACATCACAAATTTTTGATGTAAATGGGATCTAAAGAATTATGATCAGTTGGAGAAATATTGGTCGCATATTATATCATGCTTGGCTATTCTTTGAATATGATTCATTGCATTGAGGGAACAAGGAAATGTTTTACTACAAAACGATCAAGGTGCTTGCTCTGTGAGTGTCTGTGACAATTACTGAAGATCACCTGAAGTCTTCATTAGTTGCAATTTCAGCATATTACTACTACTCTATAGAAGAAAAGTAGGCACTAATTTTCTAGCCTAAATTGCAGGTTTTGAATTTATTGTGCTAAAAACGCAGTTAGATGGACTCTTGACACAACATTGGGTGAAACACTTTTTGCTCTTCTTATGCTAGTGCCTTAATCAGTGTGAATTACAAGGGGCAAAAGGGAGGCTCACCTCTAGATCTTGCCCTGTAAATGTTATTCTGGTGCACTTGGAAGGCTTACCCCCAAATCCAGAGTAACTATGGGAACATGTAAGAGACTTTACGTGCACCCGTAGTTACTGCATTAGTTAGTGAAAACTTATGGGAAATTCATATTGGAATCCAGAGTAAGTTGTTCTTACATTGGAGCCAGGACTCCCCGTAATTACACTGGATTTTGCCCATAGTAAAAAACAAGTGTTTATGAACCTTCCAAGCGTTGTCAAAAGCCAGATTGGTAGCCTCTTACAAACCAATTATTGAACACAATATTTGGCCAATACAACTTGATTTGTTGAATGGAGGAAAACTCTGGGACAATTAACAGAATTGTCCCTAAATCCCTGAGGATTTGGAACTGGATTTGGAATGATTTTTTTCTGAATAGGCCAGTGTAAACATATATTCGTACATTGTAAACATGCACATAGACAGGAAGGAGTTAAATCTGTAAAGGAATGGAGGAAGCTCAATTATTTTCTTTGTTCTCCTTGCCCACCCAGCTCCTTCCTTAAACAGCTATACAGGTGAGTACAAGGAGGCAATGAAGGGGAGTTGCTTTGTGGTTGTTAAGCAGCATGGTGGAACTTCCCAATTGCAACGCTGTACACACAAATATCCCCCAAATTCAAGAATGGAACAAAATACCTACCTACTTTCCAAAGTTTTAAAAACAGAAATCATACAAAATTTCTGAAGATCTGACGTTTCTGTCAGCTGGTATTGATAACCATATATGGAGAAAGGGTCACATCTTGGGTTACTGAGTTAAAAAATGCAGGGACCCCCAATTAGAAAGACTCTCATGTGCTGCCTCTGGTCAAACTTCTGATGGCAGCAGAACCCCTAAAAGAACCTCCCTAAAAGACAGTTCACAAGACAGATTCATGTGGGAAAAGGTACTTCAGATACTTGGATCCTGACCTGTTTATGGCTTCAAAGACCAACAATTTGAAATGAATCTAGAAACAACTGGCAACTAGTGCTGCCAGCACAACAGAGGAGCAGTATGATTGTAGTCTTGTTCTTGTCAAATGGGCAGCAAACTCATTTGCACTAACTTGCACTGAATAGGCATGCTGGAGTGCCTGTGATGCATCCAGCACAACATTAGGGCTGCTGCTGTACTACTCTGGGGCAAGGGTAGCTTCCCCCTTACCCTGGGCAACATAACAGCAGCCTTAATGGGTCTATTCAGATCTGATCTGCCACTGATTTCAGCAGTGCAAATTCAAGCAGCCCCAGCCTGCCACAGGCCTCAGGAATGTGGCTTGGATTCAGCACAAATGCAAGGTCCAAGCACATCTCCCACTCCCTGTCCATCCACAGTCTCACCTGTCACCTACCCAGGAGAAGTTGAGTACTGGTACAGGATTAGCTGAATACAGGAAAGGTGAATCCATGTGTTTAATTTCTTAAAAACCAATCCATTTTTACAGCACAATTAAACAAGGATCAAGACTTCTGACTTCTATTATCAGTAATGGGATACTGTACAGGATCAGGGAGAGGAAAATAATTGACTGGATTGAAGTATTGTTTAAAGTGCAAATATTCATGAGGTAACATAAAAGATGAATCTACCTTACATATATAGACAACTATAATGTAAGATGCACTTACCTTGTGTAGCGATATAGTGGTTTGGTCTGTGATAACCCTGTAACAAATGTTTAAAAAAGTGTTTTGGATCAATAAGTTACAGTTTGTCACAGGTAGTGGTGAAAATCCTAAACATGAATACACACAAGCTTTTGAATGGGCCAATGTTTAAGAACATAGTAACCCTTAGATGACCAAACGGATCCATTGACTGGCAATTATAATTTATGCAAATTAGGCTATTTTTAGATGGTCATCAAAGCATGACTTTGAGTAAAGCTGTGATTGGGACAGTGGCCAGCACTGACAAGAGGATCCCTAAATTATATGTCATTCAATATCAGCTGTTATATTGCTGCTACTTCTTTTCCATACTCCTGTCCACTGCCATTTGCAAACAGAAGTTGCATTTGTCTGGGAAGATCCACAGTGCAATCCTTGCCAACTTTCCATCACAGGCATAGCTGTGGCAGTCAGGGACAGTTGCATTCTGCAGGTGGGGGGCAGTTGCAGAGGTGTGGGAAGGAATGTGAAGATTTGTTCCCCCCATGTTACTGATGCTATACTGTGGACATACAGGTTGTATGTTTGATAAGGTGTTTCACTGCTGCCTTTACCTTTTGTTCTTGTAATTAGTATTTGTGCTTGTATTGTAATCTGTTTATAGACTATTTCAATGTTTTATTAATACCATATTGTGATTTTTAAATTGTGTTTTTAATTTTTTTGAACTTCTAGTAAGCTGCCTTTGGTCCTCTTAAATGGAGAGAGGTGAGGGGAAAACATGCTAAATAAATTTTTAAAAATACAAGGAAGCAGTTTAACAGTGGCTAACATGCACCTTTGGTAATATATGAATCAGGCCAAGTCCAGACCTACTGACATTCTTTAAATTCACATGATACAGAGGATACACAACCATAACATATATTTTGAAATACAGTAGTTGAAAAATAGTTCTTGCATCACTGCATATAATTTTATAAGGACTGTATTACAGCTGCATAGCAAAAATCATTGTGTCTATATCCCCTTTTGCGTTCACTTTTCTATTAGACTGCTGTTAATTCCATTTTTGCCTTTGAAGAAGGAAATTTATGTAGCTGAAATTGATAGTCCTTTCTGTTATGGTCCACTTGAAGTGATTATTGCTGTCAAGCATAATGTAAAGTGAATCTGAAATATATCAATTATAGTTGGAAATACAAACCAAAATGCATCTGTTCTCACTAGAAACCAGTCATTGCCATTAATAACTCCAGAATGTTATCATCAATATACTTCAAATCACAGAACAAAAAGCATTAAAATACCCTTTGGAATCATGATTTGCTCATGATTGGGAAAAGATTACATTAAAAAAAATTCAGTGAATTGTTTGCTCAGTAGGAAATAGGAAATCCAACAGAAAGTAACCTTGTTGCTTTTGTTAGAAGGCAAAAGTAATTTAATCAAATGCTGGCTGAGCTGTAAATACTAATAACTCATGGATTTTTTCCCTTTTTGCTACACTGAATATTGACTTTTATTTGGGTACAGAGAACAATATAATTTGTATTATACTGGCACTGCTGTGATTAGAGCAGCTTTGTCTAAGCTCCAAAGTGTACACCAGTACATTCATATAATTATGCAATCTATATTAATTTCAATGATATTTTTAAATATGACACCAACTAAATGAAGGAAAAAATTAAAATAATAGCACTTAGTCTTGAATCCAACTCTGAATGGAATTCTGCCTATAAAACAAGAGCTCTCTTTCATCTGCCTGCCAACTACAGTTCCTTGTGCACCCAAAGGATTGGAAAACCCTGGTGACCCTACTGTTGCTAAACTGGATTCAGTTAAACTGGAGATGCATCTGTAACTTGCAAGCTAGAACAGGAGTACAAAGGGGAGGAATGTACTTCCCCTTTAGTTGAAGGCTATCTTAAATTGCTTCATGTGGCAAGTGACTTGTGTGTAAGTGATTCACTTGCATGTGCAGTGATTTTTCAACCCAGTATTAACAGTCAATCCAGTGCATGGTGGTATGTAAATGTTTGTCTAACTTGCATGATAAACCAGTGGACACATATCACTCTCTATAGCATAACAACTACCCTATGGCATCTAGAACACATGCACCCATTCAAAGATACAAAAGAATGATGTATATAAACAACAAAGAGGGACAAATATAAAAAAAAAAGATTTGTTTGCTGTTCTGTTATATAAGTTCTCTATAGAATAGAAACATTCAGAAACATTAACTAACTAGTATTTTCCTCCTTGCAATAAATGCACCATTTAAAAATTTCAGTAATTTATATGCTCAGGTGTTGATAAAGTTTACAAGGCTGATTTTTACATTATTTCATTTAAATTATTTACCAAACTTGTTACAATTCACCTTCCTGAAATAGCTCTGAATGTAGTATAAATTACCCAGTGACATTGTGCTTCGCATATAGCGTCAAGCACAATACCATAGTCTTTTGAGACTGATGGATGCCCCTGCAATTAGGGACCAATCTTAATTGCATGCTATGCCATCGGAATGTATGCTCCACTAGCATACCACATTTCCCAGCTACTGCAAATGTGACTCTATTAGACTGCATGGCCTGGCTGCTGGCAGAAATGACAATAACGGACTGTGTATGCCTGTTGCCCCGTTGTCTGAATAGGGGCCTTGAGAGGGGAGGTTAGAGGGTGTAATGTGGTGGCGAAGGGATGATGGGGTGGGGGAAAGGGAAAATCGGGTGGGGAAAAGGGGTGGATTGTAAGCAATGGCACCTAATTATATGCAATTTTGGCTGCAATCCTAAACACACTTTCCAGGGAGTAAGACCCACTGAACACAATAAGGGTTTACTTTTCAGTAGACATTGTTAGTATTGGTTTCAAAGTGAAAGAGGTTGGCTCTTTAAATTGAAAGACTTTAAGATTTATCCAGTGATGGAATTCAAAGAAATTAACAACCGGTTCTATGCCCAACTGGCAGCCACTTTTAAATGGCTATTTTAAAACTTTATATCTCTTATTAACAACCAGTTCTACAGAGTTCTACAGAGGTCAATAGCTGGCTTCGAAAATGGTGTCATCGGGAAGGATTTGGATTCTGGGATCACAGGATGAACTTCCTTGAGGAAGGACTCCTAGCAAAGGATGGACTACATCTTACGGGTTGGGGGAAGAGTGTCTTCAGACGGGAGATGGCGAACCTTATCAGGAGGGCTTTAAACTAAATAAGAAGGGGGTGGGTTACGTCCAAAGGGAACCTAGGAATAAGGAAAATGATCTGGATGGAAATTGCCAGGGCACAGCTGTAACTCAAAAATCTTTAGAGGGGCCTGGCCTTACAAAAAAGGAGGGAAATGCATTGAGTTGCAACCTCCAGGGCTTAAGTTGCATTTACACAAATGCAAAGAGCCTGGGAAATAAACAAGATGAGCTGGAGCTTTTAGCAAGTGAAGGGAAATTTGATTTGATAGGAATAACTGAAACTTGGTGGGACGACTCCCATGACTGGAACACACAATTGGAAGGCTATCAGCTGTTCCGGAGGAACAGAAGTGGCAAAAGGGGAGGTGGAGAAGCATTATAAGTCAAGAACATATATACTTGCTCTGAAATCCAGGAGAGTGGTCCGGATATCTCTGTGGAATGTGTTTGGGTAAAAGTAAGGGGGGAAAATAAGAAATAAAACATTGTGGTGGGCGTCTACTATAGACCGCCAGGCCAAGGAGAAGGAGTAGACGATGTCTTCTTGGAGCAACTGGCAGGCATTGCAAGGAAATATGAGGTAGTGGTAATGGGGGACTTTAACTACCCAGACATTTGCTGGGAGACAAACTCAGCCAAACATGGAAGCTCCAGTAGATTCCTGATGGGCCTGGAAGATAACTTCATGGTCCAGAAAGTGGAGGAAACAACAAGGGGAGGGGCCATCCTTGACCTGATCTTAACAAATCGTGAAGAACTGGTTGATCAGGTCAACATAGTGGGAACTTTAGGGGAAAGCGATCATGAGCTGCTGGAATTTAGAATAATGTGAGAAATAAAAAGAGTGCAGAGTGAAACTTATATGTTGGATTTCAGGAAAGCTGATTTCAACAGGCTTAGAGGAGTCATAGGTGGGATCCCATGGGTTGATGATCTAATGGGGAAAGGGGCCCAAGATCGGTGGGAGCTCCTTAAGAGGCAGCTTCTACAAGCACAGTCAGAAACCATTCCAATAAAAAAGAAAGGGGGGAAAATGCTGAAAAAACCAGGTTGGCTCCACAGGCAACTTGGGGATCAGCTGAAGTTAAAGAAAGAGAAGTATAGGGAGTGGAAGACTGGAAAGATCACCAGAGAGGAGTACAGGCAGGTAGCCCAGTCCTGTAGGGAGGGGGTAAGAGATGCTAAAGCTCAGTATGAGCTGAGGCTGGCCAGGGGAGTCAAAGATAACAAAAAGAGCTTCTTTAGATATGCCCAAAGGAACAGGAGGAGAGACGAGGGGGTGGGGCTGCTCTTGGACAAGGATGGACAACAGGTGTCTGGAAACCAGCAGAAGGCGGAGCTGCTCAACTCCTACTTTGCATCCGTCTATTCACAGAAGGAGGGCTGTGCAAATGGGGGTGCGGGATCATTGACTGATTCGGGGATGTGTTTACATCCCCTAAGAGGTAATGAAAACATGGATGGTGCAGAACAGCAGATTAAGATTGACAGAGAACTGGTTCGAAACCACTTAACTGGCCTAAATGAATTCAAGTCATTTGGACCAGATGAGCTGCATCCTCGAGTTCTTAAGGAACTGGCAGATGTCCTTGCAGAGCCTCTGTCGATCATCTTTGAGAAATCCTTGAGGAGTGGAGAAGTGCCACTGGACTGGAAGAGGGCAAATGTAGTCCCAGTCTTTAAGAAGGGGAAAAAAGAAGACCTGGGAAATTATAGACTAGTCAGTTTGACTTCAATCCCGGGCAAGATATTAGAGCAAATCATAAAACACACAATTTGTGCGTTTTAGACATCTAGACAAGTACTCGGTGATCAAAACAACCCAGCATGGATTTACCAAGAATAAATCTTGCCAGACAAATCTGATCTCCTTTTCTGATCGGGTTACGAGCTTATTGGACAGTGGCAATGCTGTGGATGTCATTTATCTTGACTTCAGCAAAGCATTTGACAAAGTCCCACATGACATTTTAATTAGGAAGTTGGAAAAATATGGGCTAGACAAGGCAATTGTTAGGTGGATCTGCAACTGGCTCGATGGCCGCACTCAAAGGGTTTTAGTAAATGGTTCTGTGTCAACCTGGAGGTCCGTTTCTAGTGGGGTACCCCAAGGCTCTGTCTTGGGACCGTTTCTCTTTAACATTTTCATCAATGACTTGGAGGAAGGGATACGGGGGAGCCTGATCAAATTTGCAGATGACACCAAGCTGGGAGGAGTAGCAAACACATCAGAAGATAGGAGAAACCTCCAGGAGGATCTGGATAAACTGGAATCCTGGGCTGTAACAAACAGAATGAACTTCAACAGGGAGCAGTGCAAGGTTCTGCACTTAGGCAATAAAAACCAAAAACACAGGTATAAAATGGGGGATATTTGGCTTGGCAGCACAACATGTGAGCGGGATCTTGGAGTCGCCATGGATCACAAGCTGAACATGAGTCAGCAGTGTGATGTGTCTGCAAAGAAGGCAAATGCCATTTTAGGTTGCATTAAGAGGACTGTAGCTTCCAAGTCACGAGAAGTTCTAGTTCCTCTTTATTCTGCATTGGTGAGACCTCACCTTGAGTACTGTGTTCAGTTCTGGGCACCTCACTTTAAGAAAGATGCAGCCAAACTGGAGCAAGTCCAGAGGAGAGCGACAAGAATGATCAGTGGGATGGAAGGGAAGCCCTACGAGGAAAGGTTGGGGGAACTTGGGATGTTCAGCCTGGAGAAGAGGAGGCTGAGGGGAGACATGATTGCCCTCTTCAGATACCTGAAGGGCAGGCATATGGAGGAAGGAGCCAATTTGTTCATAGCTGCTTCTGAAAGCAGAACTAGAACCAATGGGTACAAACTGCAAGACAGGAGATTCCGGCTGGAAATCCGGAAAAAATTCCTGACTGTGAGGGCGGTTCGGCAGTGGAACAGATTGCCAAGGGAGGTGGTGGACTCTCCCTCACTGGGGATCTTCAAGCAGAGGCTCGATGAGCACCTGTTGGAGATGCTCTAGGGGGAATTCCTGCTGCAGGCAGGGGGTTGGACTAGATGACCTACTAGGTCCTTTCCAACTCTATGATTCTATGATTCTATGAGTAGGTACAAACCTGCTGGAGCCCACCACTGGATTTATCCCTTAAGCAGCAGTTAATGGCATATTAAAGGCAGCCTGCTTACAATAGCAACATGGCAGGCAATTAAGCTTGCCATTAGAAAAGTTCAGAAAGGCGTCAGTTTTGTTTCTGTTTCTGCTGGGAGGCAGTTTTCCAGCCTTCCCCCAGCCTTTACTCCCATAAAGTATAGATAGGATTGCAGCCTTAGTTTAAATTTATACCTGAATGCTAACTTATATAGATTTAGTTTAGAGCAGGGCAAGGAATATAACTCCTTAGTGCTGGGACTGCTACATAAGAAGAGATATTGTGTTCATTTGACAACTGTTTTTTGTTTGTTTTGTTTACTTAATTGGAGAAGGATAATCAAAATTTTCTTTTGTCAAAAGGCATGTATACAAAGCAGTGGCAATTTTGTCACAAGATGTCACTAACGAAGACAAAAGCAGTTTTAATGACATTAATATAAATATGTTGCTCTAAATTACTAAACATTAATATTGTTGCATGAACATGAAAATTACTGAAGTTTATTTGGGACTTAAAATGGGACTGATTCTGACTTCAGTTTCAGTTTTACTTTGGATTTCATCCTTTCATTGCCCCCAAAATGCCGTCTCTTAAAGAATTTATTCTAATGTAGAACATTAAGTTAACATGATGCAGAATGAACAAAGAAGTAGTCTTCAATAATTAAACACTGTACATATTTAATGAAATGTCTTGCTTGCATTAGAAGTCCTGGTGAACAGATGCAGACAAGACTTTGAAGACTGCTTAAAAGTGCACAGATGACAAGAGATTGCAAGTCACTGCATTAGGAATTATGGAGTTTTGTCACATTAATATGCAAACAGCTCTCTTTTAAATCTGGAAATATGCCAAGTTGTTGACAGAAAATGAAAATAACATTCCTTTGGTCCGCATAAGCTTCAGGAGGAAAAGTAGCCAGATAGCATTATTGGCAATCCTTCAGTCCTGTTGGCAATGACTTATTAGGACCCAAACCTAACCAATTCTCCAGTACTGAGGTAAAGGCAGTAGTCCGAGGCAAGGGAACAATAATTTCTTTACCATGAGGAGGCCTCCGTGTCTGCCACTCAATTGCAAGATGCAGTATAACCCCATTGGCACAGATATGCAGTGCTGGAAAGTTAGGATTATGGCCTTAATTTTTTTATTAACAAAATTTGGGAAGTTTTAATGTCCACTTTAGTACACATTTGTGCTCCCCTGACAGTGTTTTCTCATACTCTTTAGCAACTGTCATTCTGATCATGTGCCATATCTATGTTAACTAGCCAAAAAGAGGCTATGATTGTCTTCCAATAATAAAACATTGGTTGTTTAGATGAATATACGTACATCAATATAATTTCCATTGATGTAGTCCGAGTTTATGTCCCCTTCAACTGTCTGCAGTCTAACTCGCGAATGATCATCTGAAATAGAATACATAAAAATTAAAAAATGCATTAAATAATTTGCATTCTACTCCCTATTAATAAAATAACAGTGTCAAATGGTCACATGTGTATATTAAAAGGAATACTAGATGACCTCACAAAAATACACTGTAGCTTTATAGTCCTACCATTATTTCAAAAGAAACCATTTAAAAAGGAAAAAACTCCAATAAAACTGAGACAGCAATAACTGCCAAATATTTATTGCAGAATTAGGTGCATTGTATATTTTGAGTTGGTGACTGGGGGAGGGTTATAATTCCACATACCTGTATTATAGTTCTCATATGTACAGTATTATCAATAAGCACAGGAAAAATCATTTAGAGTACAATCATCAGTACTCAGATGGAACTCAAAATATTCAGAGATAGAATAAAATCTGGACCAGTATTTCATCCAAAAATCTATATGATCTTTCCAGTTCAACTCTAAAGCAATCTTTTAAACATAGTGACTCAGCATGTTAATAGAGACTTTGAATCCACATGCCTCTCATGCAACAGTTTGGGGAAGTTTGGGAACAGTTTCTCTAACAATTTGGGGAAGGGGAAACGTTTCTCATTCTCATAGGGATGCAGCAGCCCCAAAGTGTCTAGTTAGATCTGTGCCATTTCCAGAGACAGCACAGAACCAAGTTAAATGCTATGCACAGTGTGGAGGTTGCAATCAGCATATCGCCAGGTTTCAGCACCACCTCTTGCTCCCAGGACCATCCTTTGCCCATTCTCTCTTGGCCCTGGAACACCCCCTCCCATTCTCCGCATTCCCAGCTGAGATCGGCCTGTGCAACTTAACATGTTGCACTGTTGGGTGGGTGAGTGCTCCTTATTGTTTGTGTTGCATAGATGTGCCTTATGACACCTTTGCGACATCCTGGGCTGGTGCAAATCTCTTCTCTTTGAGTACTGAAGATTGCATGCTAAATGATTTTTCCTGTGCTTATTGATAATACTGTACATATGAGAACTATAACACAGGTATGTAGAATGATAACCCTCTCCCCAGTTGCTGGCTAAGGACTAAAGGTGTGTGTTTGTGTGTGTGTGTGTGTGTCTGTGTGTGTGTGTGTGCGTGCATGTGTGTGTGTTGGTGTGTGTGTGTAAATAATGCCCAGGGGAAAGCAGAAAACACATGGACATATGAACTAATGCACTTGAGACAATTGTGCCATGACTAGTAGTCATGGGTCTGTGTGAGTTCGAACAGCCTCTGATGAGCCAATTTCAGGATCCCCACAAATGGCCCATAGGCTGTGGTCTGCCATCAATGATAGTTAATAAAATATCACTAATATTTACTTAAACAAATTACTTACTTAAAAGTAACATAATTACTGAGAGAGAGAGAGTGAGAGAGAGAGAGAGATTTTGATTAAATACTGGTCCTGAAAATCATGTTTGTGCTTTGACAGGTCAATTCACAAGGCAAGATTAGCTCAAGCCTGGTTGGTATGTAGGACATTTGTGTGGATAAAAGATAAACACTGCAGGCTGCAAACGGTTTCTCCTCCAGTGTGTGCTCTCCCGTAACTAAGTTTTTCTGGAAAAACTCTTGACATTTGTACAACCTTCAACCCTTTGGTATACAGTTATTTAGTCAACAACCCTGCAGAAACTAGCTGATTGTTTGGACTCTGTAAGACAAACAGGAATTAAAATATGTAAATTCCTGGGTTGATTTTTTTTGCTAAAACAAGCACATATGACTGTGCATGCATTATGGTTGTAGTTTCACTCTCTTTAAAAGTCCTATATTTACACAGTTACTTTCCAGATGAAGCTACATTTAAACAAGCACTTCTTTGTTCAAGCTAATCTTTCTGATGGCAAAGGCTTCATAATTTTGGATAAACTAAAGTTGGGTCCCATAATCTCAAATCTGATGCTACAAAAGGATACAAAATTATTATTATTTTATGATAATGGAATAAAATGGGAGGCATATGCTTATAATGCTTTGGGGGAGAAGCAAGTGAAAAGGGCTTTTCCACTGCTAAATCCTTGCTTTATATACTTCAGTATGTTCAGACAATAAAGAGCACAGTAATGCTAACATAGTATTAATATATTTTACTTCTTTCTAACTATTTTTGTTATTTCTGTTTAGTGACTTTCTGTTTGATGTCATTTCTAAGCCATATTGACTGCAACACATCATGGAACAATAATTAAAATCTGCATTAGTTATTGGAGCAAGTTTATGAACAGGTCTTTTCCTTTGGTTTTGTACAACATAGTGGTAGACAAAAGATGCTAATGGTCCTCTAATGCCTGAAGTGTTTTGTTCAGCTTTAGAGGTCTCAAATGGTGTTCATTCGTTCTAGGAGAAACTTTCCTGCCCAACGCTTTCCTCAAACATCTTTCTGTAACATTTGGGTTTGACTTGAGAATTGCTGGGCAGGGGACAGATTTTATCTCTCCTCAACGTGGAAGGGATTGCCACTCTCAAATTGGCCTTTCTACCCCCAAATCCAGAGTAACTACGGGAGCACGTAAGAGACATTACGTGCACCCGTAGTTACTGCAGCACCTAGTGAAAACCTATGGGAAATTCATACTGCAATCCAGAGTAAATTGTTCTTACACCAGAACAAGGACTCCCCGTAGTTACTCTGGATTGTGCCCCTAGTCATACAAGATGGTGTTTTAGGACCTCCATTCAGAGCACGATACCATAGTCTTTTGAGGCTGATAGATGCCAATGCAATGTACAGAGGAAGAGTGGCTCAAGACTTACAATTTTGCTGTCCCTCATCTCATGAAAACACATTTATTCTCAAAGCCAAACTGTTTAATGCATTTGTCAATAACAGAGCAGCCTTCAATAAAACTATTAGAGTATTTTGACAGTAGATCACTTGAGTTATATATTCTAACATTCTTCTATTCTATCTGTGTGGATAGCCACACAAGTAGTCATGCCATAGTATCCACGGGAGTTCCATTATGTGATTACCCTCCCATGTTAAGTGAAACTGCAGATATCAGGGGATGCCCCTCCACCCTCTGAAAACAGGAAAAAAAATGTAAGATTGTATCCCCCATTTTTTTTCAGTCTACCCTTCCCTGTTCTTCCCCTCAGACATCTGCTAGCAACATAGCTGACATGGATCTAAGGAGATTCATAACAGGGGAGAAGTCCTATCAAGGCATACACTTTCTGATTATCCACTTCCATAGCATGCAGTGCGCACTTCATTGTTATGGCTGCATATTACAGTGTGGCAGGGAATTGAACTGTCATTCTGATGTCACAAAACAAATTTCTTTCCCAGATGTTGATAAGAAAAGAATGCCATCAGTCTTTCAAAGACATACTTTGTCAGTGGTTCTCAAAGTGGAGGTTGGGACCCCCTTGGGGAGAGTTACAACTTCATTTCAGGGGAGTTGTGAAAAGCTGGATGCCACCATCCTGGAATCTGGCACTGAATCTGGCACAGTGTAATCATAACCCCTATTTAGACTAGCACAAGTCCTGGCACAAGTCCCTTACTTTCCTTAGAGAGTTGCAAAAGTGTTGTAAGCCACTTCTGCATCACTTCTGGGCAGTTAGGCCAGTGTACAAACATGTGCTGGCCTCCCCACATTATTGTGGGAATTGGGAGTCAGATGAGTTGTGGAGGCATAAACTAGTCAGGATTGTGCCCTCAAGTTACTTCTTTTGGGACACTTCCAGTATCTTCTAGCATGAACAAGGAAATGTCCAAGCTGGGAATTTATTAATCCCATAGCCGTAAGTTGACTGTCTCTGAACAGGGAATTTGTTTTTGGAGTTCCCTTCTTTGTGCATGTTGTCACTGCAGCATTGTGCATTTCCTTCCTCACATCATAGAATCTCTGGCATTCCTGGAGCAGGGAAAATACTACAGGTGTCTGAAAAACATGGGGATATCCTCTGCTTTGGTTTCCCTGCTCCAAATGAAGGCAAGGGGGATGAGCCACTTACACTAGTAAGGCATGCAGATGTCTTAAAATGAAGTGTTTTGCCCCCTTCTGGAATGCTAGTGGGTGTCATGCTTAAGCCAACAGACTATTAACATAAGTATGAGTAAACCACTGACTTTAATGTATGAATCAAGAATTTCTGTTCAAATCTTTTCTCTGATGGATTCAACTGATCTTAAATTGCCGGAGGGCTGATTCTTTAGTTGAAGTTTTTGCTTTAGCCTTAATCTCTGCAGTTTACATGTTCTTGTTAAACTTCTGAATTTCTTTTCCTTTCAAGTCCACTGTCATGGCGATATACTTTGGGGAACTGCTCTCTATTATTTCACACTTATCACAGTGCAGCATACTTTTACTATGATAGAACCTGAATTTTTTTTCTTTGTAGGAGTACAAAAACACCTTAGATTACTCCTTTTTATGTATTTGCGTTCACGCACACATTTGCAACCAACATTATATGATTTTAATAGCATTGATGTTCATGTTTGCTAGCACATCTTTAAAAACATTATTTTTAGGACATCCAGTGCACAATCCCAACAAACATTCCAGCACTGACACAGTTAGTGGGGCATTTCCTTAACTGGGGGCTAGTTATGGAGACTTCCGTATTGTAAAGCAATGAATGTTTCCTTATCTTGGAACTGCATTGCCCCTACTCAAGAGCTGGAAAATTGGTTAGGATTGTACCCTCATTTATTTTATTTAAGGAATTTATACTCCGCCCTTTCCATGTCAAATTAAATTCCTAAGGTGGCTTACACAGCTTCTATCCTTTTTCTCTCAAGAACCCTGTAAGTGAAGCTGAGAGAGAGTGACCGGCTGATTCATTTAAATTCTCTAACCACAACATCATCCTGGCTCTCAAAACTTGTAATGATTACATCAGGTGAAAGTTAACAAAGGGTGCAATCCTGTCTATTCAGAGGTAAGTCCCATTATATTCAATGGGGCTTACTCCCAGGAAAATGTGTTTAGGATTGCAGCCAAAGAAGGTTACTTCCTTAATTATGTACAAAAACTGCACGCAGTATTGTTGTTACTGCTTCAAAATTGTAGTATCTATTTAAAAGCTTTGTACACCATTTTTTCAGTACTCAAAGCAGTGTAAAATGGAAGCATTACAGAAGGTAAACATTTAAATAAAAATAAAGCTAAAATAATACAAGAGCGTATTTTATTGCCTGATCCTTCCTTCCTTCCTTCCTTCCTTCCTACCTACCTACCTATCTATCTACAGTATTTATATACGCTTTTCAGTTAACAAGTTCACATGGCCAGAGTGCTGAATAGATATACCAGGTAGCAGGGACGATTTTTTAAAATGGAATTCCCAGATCCCTTCAGAAATAAAAAAAATGGTCTCATTCAGAGTTTGACCTTGCAGTGTTTGACATTCTTGAAGGTGTTCTGTGATTGTTGGGCTAATGTAAAGAATTGAGTTTGTAGTTGGAACAAATTGTGTGCTGTAGTGATGTGTTGACAGACGTTATGCTGAATAGAATAAGAAATTGTCAGGTTGCAAGATAAGCCAAACAGATCAAATAAAATCTCTAGGCTGATAAACTAGAAGCAAGGGTATGTCTTTTGGAAAGGCTAAAAAGGCAGGGTTGTTATTAAGGAACTACTGCATATAGCAGGAACATTTCAATTTAGGTAGAAAGAGTGGCTCCTGAAGGTATATTGAACATTCATATAAAATTGTTCTGAAGGAAGAGCAGAAGACATCGAGGTAGTTTTATAGGAAAGTGGAATGATACTAGAGCCTATAGATCACTTCCTTACTTTAGCACAGTGACTCTCGTTGAGCGTGGAGACCAACTTTTTTAGAATGAGAATCTGTCAGGTACCAATGTGCTCACTGAAGTGACATAAACAAGCTGGAAAATTTTTTAACAATCCTAGGCTGCAATCCTACCCATACTTATTCATGAGTATGGACACAATCCAGAAGTGCGCTTGGGTTACCCTATCTATCACTGGACTGACCCACCTGCAAGATGGGCTACCCAAGTTATTCTGGAAAAGGCTGGAGGCAGCCTAAAGCAATATAGGCTGCCCCAAGACAGGTGGACCTGGCTGTTCTAGCAGGGGCAGCCTAGGCAGTTATGGAGAGGCATGTTGAGAGCATGTTTAGGATTGCCTAGGGCAAAGCAGTTACACTGTATCCAGAGCCTGTTTCCAGGGCAGAAATCCCTTCTTCCAGCACCTCAGAGTTATACCACCTCAGGAGCAGGTATAGAAATGAGTAAACCCAAAGGGGTCCATGATAAGGCCAAGTAAGAATGACATTATTGACCAAAAATCTGAGTTCTTGGCCAGCCTAGCTGCAACCCCTGCCTCTCAACTTCAAGATCTGGCACAACTACGGCAGCCACTAATTTGGGGATACAGCAGGCCCCTCAAGAAGCCCCTTGTATTCACTGTAGACTAACTGGCATCTCATCTGGGACTCCTTATAAGGCAGGCACCACAGCTTTTCCTTGTTCATTGTGATCTGAGAGGTGTCTCCTCGGGAGCAAGCCCTCCCCAAGTGTCACTGACTTGGTGCCCACTGAGCATGCTCTCAAGCAGGAGCAGCTAGGGCAGTCCAGGCTTCCTGACTCTCTTGAACCAGCATAACTTTCTGCTCTGGATTCAGAATAGTTGGGGCAGCCCAGCTATTGCACTCCTCACCGCCCTAACTCTGGATTGTGCCCTAAGTCTCATTTATTGTTGCTGTTAAAAGCATATACACAGAAGATTGTTAAAAGTACAGATCTATAACATTCAGATCTATAATGGTACAGATATAAAACATTCCCCACATTTAGTCATAAACCATGGTAGCATAAAAACTAATGTATTAAAACTGATGAACAGGGATGCGTTGAAATTGGCTTGTGACCCACCCAGTGGGCCCTGATGCAAAGTTTGATTAATGCTGCTTTAGCAGATGAATGCATTTTCTTGCTGGTCAATGCTAACCTAACTTCCCCCCTATGCCTTGCTGTTACAGTAAGGACGTGTTGGTTTTTCCCTGGCAGACAATTTAAAGAGCAATCACAGTTAGGGCGCAATCTTAACAAATTTAGGCTGGTCTAACTCACCTGGCATATCTTCCTGTGATGCTGTAGGGGGAGGTCAACGTATTATTGTGCACTGGCCTAACCACCCCATGTGTGGGGCAGAAGTGTCTTAACAGCACTTTTGTAACACCTCCAGAACAGCAAAGAACTTAAGTCAGGGCTTACACCAGCCTAAATTGAGATTAGGATAGCAGCCTAAGAGTAAAGAAAACTGAAGTAATTTGAGTTAAATTCACCAATTTCAAATTAGCATTTCATATTTAATGGAGAACTAAAGGAAATTTCAGCTGTTAAAGTCCTCTAATAGAATTTAACTCTAAAGTCCTCTAATAGAATTTAACTGAGATATGTTCCAGTCACCTTTTGCATCATCCTCAGTCATGCTATTTTCGCAAGGGGTTTTGACCTCACTTCTTGGAGGGATTCCTTGCTACTGACTTCTTTTCTCAGAAACAAACTTTTTCTGATAAGTTTGCAAGTACCTAATGTTGTAGATAAGAAACTAAATCAAGTCCTATAAATTTTGTTAATTTGGGACACTGAAGATTCTGTCACTGTGTCTCCTGCTCAATAGAGACCACAGTGAGGCAATCATGAGGACATGCAGGGAAAGATGGTATCTGAGGTCAGCTGGGTTAGGAACTCTCTGATGATCAATAAACATAAGTGTAATACTAGGGACTACCTGGCTAGGCTGCCCTCTGAAACTACAGTCCTATCAATAGTGGTAGCAGAGATATGGAATACTATCAAGTGTCTGTAGGATCAGGGGTCTTGAATAGGGTCCATTGGGTACTTAAAGCCCAATCCTGAGCTGCCTGGCATATGATGCTACAGCTGCGCTAAAATGGCTGTTGTAGGAATCTCTGTGTACTGGGCAGGTGGTGACGCCTCTTCTGGGGACATTTGTCCCTTTCCCCAAGTATGGGGAGTGGCATCCACAATGGGGCTACTACTGGACTCTGTACTGGCTATTTAGAAAAAGTATCCCATGTAAGGCCATGAGGCCAACTTGGGATGATGGATACAGTGGAGCTCAGTTTTGTCATTCTTGCCCTTCCTGCTGTACTCCCTCCCTCACATACTTTCTCCCTGCCCTCTCCTCCTCTGGAACACCTCCCACCACTCCCTCCCTGCCCTGACTTACCTCTTTGCCACATGGCACTTTGTAAGGAGTGCCAGATAGCTAGCCTCCAACTGGCATAGTCTCAGCAGACTCACAATGAGCCAGCTCCAGAGATGGACCAGCAGTAAGGCATGCAAATGTGCCATAAGGCATTTTTGAGGGTAAGCATGTACAACCCAGGATCAGGCCGTTAGGTAAGGACTCACACCCTGGGCCTGCTCTCTAGTGCTAGACTTGTGCAGGGACTATGCTTCCTTTCTTTGTTTTGCTATTTCAATGGATAGCATCCTGTTTTGCTGTTTATTCTCTGTATATAAATCAGAGTTTTATCAACTCCAGTCAAGGCTTCTTTCAGTAATTTTTTTGAACCAAGAGTCTCAAGGGATTGAGTCTTCTCTAATTTGTATTTTTCCAAGTTTATGCTGCCAACTCATCTTCATCTATCACTCACTTTCTCATTGCTAAATATTGATGACATTAAAATTAAATTGAAATCCCACTGATCAAAGTAACGTTTGCAGCTCTTGGGTTTCCACAATGGCTTTGTAAATTACAATTGATTTATGCATTTAATATTTTTATCTTGTTTCCCTCTGCTACTCATCATTCCTTGGTATTACTGTGAGTCTCATTCTTAATCTCAGCACAGTAACCCTAAATGATTGGATACACAGAGGTACATGACACTACCAAGATTGGTTTAGACTTTAGTATCTGTAGCTTCCAAAGAATGAATAAAAGGAAGAGGAATTACAAAGATATTCTGTATAATGAAAAGAAACACAATTCTTATTTCCACTAATGACATCATTTAATTTTACCAATAAATGTGATAATCTTTTAAAAACTATTCTATTTTGTTAAAAAAATCTTGTTTTATTTAAAAAGATTTTTAATTCTTATTAAAAGCACCTATCTTATAAGTGAGGACATATATTGCCAGTCATGATGTTCCATTGTAGCCTGATTACTCTGCCTGACAGAGTCCCAATCTACTCCGTGCTGTGCCCACCTTGTTTTCCAGTTAATCCTCTTTGGTGGGTTGCAATGTGGGAATGACTTACTGGCACAGTGGGAAGGCCTCCTGTGGGTTGCGCCAGGCCAGCACACCAATCTATTGGCCTCTGCATTCCCTAGAAGCTATGGAAAGTCACTTCAGGTTTCTCAAAGCAAACTGGAAATGGCTTTCTGAGGCTTCTGAGGACCACAGACACCATTAGAGTGGGTTGCAGGCCAGGTGTAGGCCTGAGGATGTCTCCACACCCTCCCAATGAGAGGCTTCCAAAATGGTTTTGATTTAAAGCCAAATTGGATAAAGGGTGGGTGGGAAGTTGGAGTTGCGACCCCCACTGTGGGCTCACAATGCACTGGTGGATTACAGCCCGCAGTTTGTGAAGCCCTAAAATTACATGTCTGCCAGTACTGATTTCAAAACACTTTTAGTATCTCACACTTCACCTTTGTCCAAAACTCTAGCTGCACCATGTACAAATCTGTAAATATTAGGTATAGTTAACAATGGTGAAAGCATTTATTACATGTGTTGTTTATCCTTTAGTGACCAATCCAACTCCCAAAATAGCAGTTGTAAGGAATCAAGACTCTGGTGAAGCCTCTTTTTTGCCTTCTATCAAAGCTGATGGGGTAATTAGAAGCTGGAGGCAATTTCCATCAGAATATTTGCAGCCAGGTGGGTTGGTTAAAAAGATGTAGCCTTATCATGGTCTTCATTATTAAAACTGATGAACAGGGATGCATTGAAATTGGCTTGTGACCCACCCAGTGGGCCCTGACGCAAAGTTTGATTAATACTGCTTTAGCAGATGAATGCATTTTCTTGCTGGTCAATGCTAACCTAACTTCCCCCCTATGCCTTGCTCTTACAGTAAGGACCTATTGGTTTTTCCTGTTGTAACGTGTAGGACCTATTGGTTCTACCTGTAGGACCTGTTGGTTCTACCTATAGGTACTATTTATGCAAAATAATGTAAGAGCAAATAACATAACTTCATGTCCAAAACCACTAGCAAAACCAATATGAATAAAGTGCATAGTTAAATGTTGAATATCTATGAAGATGCCTTATATTAAATCAGACAACTGATCCATCTAGGTTAGGGGTCTCCAAACATTTAACTTCAGAGCTCCTGGACCTTTAACAGTTGTGCAGAGGAGGAAATTTTAGCAGATGCAGCTTTTCATCTCACAAATCACAAGCTGCACCTGCTGAAATTTCCTCCTCTACATAATTGTTAAAGGTCCAAGAGTACTGAAGTTGGAGACCCCTGATCTAGGTCAATATTGCCCACAGTTCTCCAAGGTTTTAGGCAAGATTCTCTTACCAGCTCCATCTGCTAATGCTGGAGATTTAACTGGGACCTTCTGCATTCTAAGTAAATGCTCTACCTATAGACTAAAATTCATTATTCAATGAGGACCTAAACACAATAGTATTCCCTAGATTTTGATTCCCACTGACCATTCTGAAATACTTGCAGTAAACCATCTTATGATTCAACTATCATATTTGAAGGACAACATTCTGTATCTGCTTTGTTCAAGTGTACCAGGATCCTAGACTTCAGATATACAATAAAATGCTACTTAAAGTATGTTAGTCTTTAGAATTTTGATGTATTTATCACTCTCTTATTTTTTTATTAAGGAGTTAGTGCTCTGTTTTTACTCCAGACACATAGAGGAGGATATCAGTGGGCAGTGTTGTCAGTAACTAAAAGGAATTTCCACAGAAGTACAATTATACTGTCAGCACTTACATGCAATGATATTCCCATATCTATTCTTCATTCGGTTCTCATCTTTTTTAGCCGATTCCCAGGGTGCAGACTGTCCTTCAAAGAAACTCTATAAAAAAAAGAAGGGAAGCAAAAACATAACACTAAGGGAAGGCACACTTAGCAGCAGAAACATTACGGCAAGAGAAAGACAAGGGAGATAAATCAGATGTAATTGAACAGGCTATCAAGCTGCCACTGACCGCTGGACAGAGAACGGACCAGCTCTTGGGAGTTTGCTTCCCTCTCCCTGCCTGAAAATACTCTGCTCCTTCCAGCTGCTGGTTGCCTAGGCACAGGAGAAGTGAGCAGAGGCACTGACCGTGGAACTGAAAGGTCTCTGGGTTTTCTGTTGTAACTGTTCTTGTAAGCTGCCTTCAGAGACCATTTTGATTGAAAGATGCAATACAAATCTACAAACGAATGAATGGACGCATTTAATAAACGTTGTAAAATAAAGAATTATAATGAGTATTGTTTACTTGACTTTAGGATTTATTAATAATGAATATTTAATGTTTTTAGTGAAGGTCTAATTAAAGACTCTAGAAATTATCATTGTTATACGTCAAGTGTGACATGCCTTGTATAGAAATGTGTTTTTCCTGGAACGAAATTATTAATCACTAGTAACAGCCTGCAGCTCTCACTTGCAGAGGTAATATACAACATTCTTCAGTAAAAACAATCCTCCTTTCCAGCATCTCAGCTGCCCTTTTGCCATCCTCTCCTCAATTACCCTCCTCACATCTTCTCAGCCTGGTCTATCATCAGATGACAGTTGGAATGTTGACAGTTGCATCTCCTCAGCCTGCTTGTTTGACATGGAATGTTGGCCAAAAGGTGAGGACACCCTTACACACAGGTTAAGGTTTTTTATGTGCATTCCTAATTAATGACTTTATGAGCCAGCGCACTGACCATCATTCTGGCATTCACTGTTGCAAATGTGCCTTAAAACAAGTTGTGGCATTGAAGTAGATAGGAGTGCTGGCAGCAACAACAGTACCGGAAGGAGTGCAATCCAGAGAAGGGCAGATCAGCACCCCCCAGGAGGGGGTGGGATCTGGTGCAGAAATGCACACTGTGCCATATTCCCCTTCCTAATAATATATTGAGAGAATCATTCTTATACAAATCAGGATGCAATCCTAATTTAGGTCAGTGTAACTCACCTGTCTCCCTATTCCTGTAGTGGTGTGGGGAAGCTAGCACATGTATCTGCAACTTTTGCAACACCCCCAGGGCAGTGATGCTGGGACTTGTGAGGACCTAACTAGGAATTAGGAATACAACGTACCCCAAATGAGTTATCACATTCCATGCACTATTCATTCCTCCTCTGCTGAAACAGGCTGCAACCCTGTGCACACTTACCAGCGAGTAAGCTTCAAAAAACACAATGGAACTTTGGAAAATATGCATAGGATTATGCTATAAATCTTACAAATGGAACTAAAAATTGCAACAAAAAGGACATACTTCTCTATTACAGTATAACTACATTAAGAGTAATTTCTACAGAAACCAATTTAATTTTTATTGACTTCAAGCAGCTTCTTCCTCTTTTAAATTTGAAAGTAGGAGCTTTCCTAAAGGGAAGATCTTCTATATGAAGCTTAGTTTGCATTAATCTGAAGAATGTGCAGGCAGAACAATTAACGTTCAAATTTAACAACATAGTCCTTGGAACAGTACTTAACTGTAACCTCAAGTAATTTGTCTTCCAGATTTATCTCAAAGATAATGAATAGAGCAAGATGATCAGGTTTTATAATGCTTCTCTTACAGGAAGAATCCCCTAGGTACAATATATACATTTATGCTGTAATTAAAGTACTAAGGTATATTATTTCCACTTTGTGTACCTTAGGCAGTAGTTCTTTCCCTTCTTGAAAGAAAGGTGCATTTGGGATGGCTGAATGGAAGCTTTCTTTGCTGCACACATGGTGTTTTCACAAATAAAATCCACTTTTTATTCTTTATAGCGTATAATTAAAGAGGTTTTTTAAAACTATATCTCATATATTTTGCAGCAAATTAGTGAATTCTGGAAACACTCATAACAGTAGGAAGTCTATAATATGATAAAATGAAACAATTGCCTTTTTTGAAACAATTCCATGAATACTCACGGCTATGCAACTGCAGAACTGAGTTAAATGTGTAAATAAACTGAACATCCCACATACACAACCATATATTTTTCTTGACAAAGTCACATGCCTTGTGAGTCAATAATCTTCTCAAGATGGCTCTCATTCCCCTCATTTAATTTCATAAGATATAGTTACACATCCCACTTGCACAACTTGAGAGGTTACAAGTAAGAGAGTAAAGATGAAAGCTTTTAGTTCCCAGAAATGGCTGCATTATTACCCAGAAGAGCAAGGATGTCAGGGTTATATATCATGCAGTATATCATGCAGTATTTTTCATGCAGTATGGATACAATTTTAAGAGCTTTACTTCCTATTTACAATTCAGTTTCATAAAACTCAACTAAAATGAGTATACTGGAATAAAAGAGAATATCAAAACTTCTTGAGTCATAATATAAATCTCCGCTATACAGTCATTAGAGATTGATGTGGAAAACTTTTTCTTGGACTGTACCACTTGAGATGGGGGAATGCATACCATCGAACATAGAAACGTGAAATTTGGAGAGGGTCTTCCTTCCATGATGTAGGCACACACAAAGAACAGGTTTTTGGAAGTTCAAACTGGAAGCGAGTGAACAGGAGTGCAATGCATTTTCATCCCTATACTTAACACTGAAGAATCCCTCCCTCATCAATGCCCAGTCTCAACCTCTGGACCTAGAAGCATGAAATTTAGGGAGAATATTCCTTCGATGATGTGGACACGCACTAAGTACAGATTTTTTATAAATTTAACCCCTTAGGGGCTGAAAAGGAGTGCAACACATTTTTGTCCTAAACTTAACACCAAACACTGACCGATCAACACGCACCCCAACCTAGAAGCGTGAAATTTAGGAAGCATATTCCTTCTGTGATGTAAGCACCCACTATGAACTGATGGTTCTTGGTGAAACTCAATTGTTCCTGCTGCCTGGAATTAATTGCTGGTGCTTGGTGCCTGTTGGTACCCAGTGCCTGGTGCCCAGAATAAATTTCCAGTGGTGCCTGGTGCTGTCTACGATCACTGGTGCCAGGTGGTGCCCGCTGCCCACTAATGTCTGCTGGCCACTGATGCCAGGTGGTGCATTTTGGTGCATAGTGGTACCTACTGCCTGCTGCTCAATGATGCCCAGTGCTGTCTGCTGCCTGGTAGAGATTCCTGGTGCTTGCTGCTGCCTGCCACTGCACCAAGTACCCTTTGGTGCCCAGTGCTTGTTGTTCCCCAGCAGTGCCAATGCCCATCAGTGTCCACTGGTCCACCAGTACCCAACCATACATGGGAGCCAGAAATATTCTTGAAATTTTACTCCTGCAATGGCGTTTTGGTTAGCAGAATGAACCCTCCATTGCAGGGGTAAAATTTCATAGGAGAAGGATACAGTTTAATTCGAAAATATAAACCTGCAGCTTAAAGTGGTGAAATCCAGAAAATGATTCTGCTGAATGATAAGTTGGGCCTTAGAAACGTTTGACCTTCTGACTGCCTCAGTTTATTTTAAAGACAGTTTAACTAATAGCAGACAACACTAATGTAACTTGAAATGCACACAAAACCTTAAATTGCTATTTATGGCTTTTGAACTTAAATAAACTCAAAGTACTCTGTATTTTAATTGTCAATCAATCAATGTCTAGAAAATAAAAGACAGTCTTTGAGTTGTAGAATGCACACAACAAATTAACAATGAAAAAACATTTATTGTATAAAAAAGATCCTGCAAAAAAGTATGTGTTATATATATATAAACTAGTGAAATGAACCCGGCATTGCAGGAGTAAAATTTCAAGAATACTTGAAGGCCCTGGGCTCAGCTGGTAGTGGCAGGTACTGGGAACTGCTGGGCAACTACAGGCACTGGCAGGCATCTCTATCAGTGGCATCAGGCACCACTGAGTGGCACTGAGCACTACCAGGAACTGGGCATCAGTGGGAGGGGACACCAGTGGGCAACAGCAGGCACCATCAGACAGCGGCACCAGCAGGCACCATGTGCAACAGGCACCACTGGGCACCAGACAGCAGCAGGCACTACTGAATACCAGTGGGCATCAGGCACCAGTGGGCACCACTGGCCATCCCTACTGGGCACCATTGCACACAAGTACTGGGCACTACTACGAGGCACCACCAGGCTGTAAGCACAGGTCACCACTAGGCACCACACATGCGGCACCATCACTATCGGAAACTGGGGACCACTGGACACCAAATCAATTCTTAGTGTGTGTTCATGTCCTGGAAGGAAGACACTTCCCAAATTTCATTCTTATAAGTCCAGGGGTTGAATCTGGGAGTTGATGAGCCAAAGATTTTTCAATCTTTGTATAGGGATGAAAACGGATTGTACCCCTGTTTGCCCCCTTCCAGTTTGAATATCCAAACTGATTCCAAAAACTGCCTCCATCATGAAAGGAACACCCTCCCCTTCACACGTCTAGGTCTGGCAGTTTTGGCTGGGCGTTGATGAGTCAGTCAATCACTCAGTCAGTAACCTTTCAATTTTATATATAGAGATTCAGCCCAACATTCTGCAGCTATTCTGTGGCTAAAGAGACTGTCATTTTTAGATGACACCTTGAAGAACTAAGATTTGCCTTTCTGTTTCTCCCATGATAAACCAAATGATAACAAAGCACATGTCAGTTTTCAACAAGCAAAAGATGTCAAGGTTAGTTCCTTCAACACACCAGTGAATTATTAAAAATTAAACATCCCACTACAAGTATTATGGAGTGAGTTATTTATATTCCAGCAATGAAGGGCAATGGCATCTTCTAAAATGCATCTTTTAAAAATATTTTAAAAAGTGTCTACACATTTAACCATCATATAGAAGAGGGAATTTTGGTAGCTAAAGCCAAACCCATTTATGCTGAGCTGTACCTGCCAAAATTCCCTCTTCTATACAATGGTTTAAGGCAGGGATGTCCAAACTGTGGCTAGGGGCCAGATGCAGCCTGCGGTGAGCCTCAATGTGGTTCACGGCAAGAACCCTCTATCTGGCCCACAGGCAAGCCTTGTAATCCTCTGGATCTGTCTCTAATACATCAAAATAAAATCAATTGAATTTTCCTAAAATAAAACTATGGTGTTCTTCACACTAACCAAGAGGAATGTCTGATGCTCCAATACAAGTCAAGCATTATTTTCCAATAAATATTTGGGGGACATGGTAAATTAACCTGTATAACAAAAATCCAACCTGCACTCTACTGAACTGAATTTCCTTCTGTTACAATGTCACTGTGTGCCTAATCTATTAAATCATATTTGGCTAGAGTATTTCATTTGCAGGTATTCCATTCTCCAGCTGCAAGACTGCAGATGATGAAGAGTCCAACACAAGTTCCCTTAATAGTCTCTTCTAATGGTAAATCATTGTCATCACCACTTTATGCATTATTTCTAATTTGAGTTCTCCAAGGTTAGCCATTTGTTCTCCTTTTGTCTTCCTGTGTTCGATTATGAAGCCCTATAATACACTATCAGCAGTTTCTCTACAACAACCAACTTAAGCTTCCTAAATTACACCACGATGGGCTGCAATCCTAAAGACACTTTCTTGGAAGTAAGACCCATTGAACACAATGGGACTTACTTTTGAGTAGACACGGTTAGGATTGTAGCCTGTTTGATATACTGATCCGAGTTTTATCTTTGTTTTGCAAAGTTTTTTCCTCCTCAAGCCCTTGCAATTTTTCAAAATCATTTGAAAAGGGTAGAAACCAGAATCAGAGCCACCCACCCCCCCTCCAGAGGAAATATGAAAGCACCTGTTCTGCTGATCCTCAAGGCCAGTCAATTTGTGGGCAATGGCTTTCTATGAGTAACAGGCCCTCTTCACACAAGTTTTGTTTCTCCACTGCTGGCCATACAGAAGATGTCTCAACTATATGCAAAAAGCAGGGGGTTCAGTTCAAATTCATATGCCCAAAGGAATGAGGCCTATAGATGTGGTTAGCAGCTGGTGTCTAGAGACTTCAGTGCAAATCGATGTAAAGGCAGCTTCTTTAGCATTTGTAACGTGTAAGACAGTGTCCACTTGTTGTGGATTGGAGTTTTCTCCAATAAATAATGGACGCGACATGGGGCTACCTGGCCAGCCCGTCACAGGGGCCTGTCGCCAGGACCTTGCCTTTCTCAAAAGACTCTGAGCACAAATTATAATCTATCTGAATGGGATCCGGCACCAAGAACATTATTTGTGCTCAATAAAACCAAACACGTATTAATTGTTTTTTTAAACAGGAGAAAAAGCAGGACATGGAATGGAGAAAAAGGAATTGCAAGAGATAAATAAGTTGAACAAAAGTTCAGCTCTACACAGATTTCAAGAAGGCATGAATCTAAGTTTTTAACAGATGTTTTGTAAAAAAAAGTACATTAAAAATGGATGAATGGTCCATTTTAAGTCAAATACTTATATGGAAGTACATAGGTAATAGTTCAAACAAGACAAGGGACATGATAAGACTATCTGATAAGATGATAAGAACAGCCCTTCTGGATCAACCCAAGGACCCATTAAGTCCAGCTTCCTGTAGTTTATAGAACACCAGTTGCCTCAGGGAGCACACAAAACACCAATATCCTATTTGTACTCCCTTGCACCTGGCATTCTGTGGTCACATGTTTCTAATACCAGGAGGCTGTGTTACAAGGCATATCAGGCCTTGTAACCTCTATGGACTTTTCCTCCATTAAGCTTTCCAATTCTTAAAGGCAACATCTAGGCCACATGTCACCATAACATCCTGTGGTAAGGAGTTCCCACAGCTATATAAAATCTTAAAGAAGTCATACACTTGGTCAACAAGTCCACAGCAGAAGATGAATCAGAAAGTAAAAGACAGTCTAGCAATTCAGGATAAACAAGTGTTTTTATGTCAAAATGGTTCATAAAATTACAATTTATGACAAGATTGTAGAGGAATGCTGAATTCAACTATCCAAGAAGATTGTGCATAATATATTAAGCAACAAGCACACACTTAAGCAACAAGGCCCTGGAACAGTAGTTCCTGGAACTATTGTGGATGACAAAAACTGTGGATAACTGGATCCAAAGTTACTAGGACCTGATCTAGAAGCATCTCTAAAAGCATCTCTGGTCACACACTGAGGCCTGGAGATTATGTATGTGAGCCTCAAAACACCGCCTGATGGTTTTGGGAGGCAGCAATCAAGCAATCATGAAGAGGAACTAACTAAGGGGAAGTAAAGAGCCAGATCAAAAAGAAAGATTCACTTTCCCTCTTTTTTTTAAATGCCATTTTTTAATACTTCAGAGCTTCCAGATGTACCCACAACAACTGTTTGAGACACAACATTCAACAACCTATGATCTGATTTTGGTCATTTACAGCTGACCTTAGTCATCCCATAGGGGTTTTTGCAGATGCTGAAACATACCGATAATGAAATGTATGGCTCTGGGAACTCACTTCATCTCTGATCATGACTAGTAGGTGTTAAAATAATCATGTGCTTTGTTTCTGTTCTTGGTAGTTTGGTTGTCTTCCTTCCCCAACAGTTAATAGCAACTAGAGTGTGACACATTCCCTAAACCTGGCTGCTTATGAGGAAGGACACCTGCAGCCCTTCATGGGCTCCAGTGGCAGTGGTACCACTTCATGGGCTCCAGTGGTTTAGTCAGAGAGACATTCTCCTTCTACTAAAGTCCCCCACTCTCACATTGGCTATAGACCCACCAGCCTGAGCTGTGCAAGGAGAAGGCCATAATTCTGTCTCTTGTGATGTAAAGGGTACTGCCACATAATGTGCACAGCTGCCATGATCCTTGCTTTGATGATGGAGTATGATCTCCCTCGTGAAAAACTGAATTTGAAAGTTATTGGGAATACCTCCACTTGCTGAAGTGACACATTTTAAATAATATACTTATAAAGCCAACATAAGTTTAAAATTCTTTTTAATTCTCAGTGCCAGCTTTGTTTTGGAGAAGTGAAGAATGAAAACTGAATCACATTCAAGTGACACTCCTTCAAACAAAGCTGCTGACTCCAGGGAGTTTTCACAGTTTAAAGCATGAAGAAGGGAAACATATTGGCTTGATCCAACATTCTATCCATCTATGTGTCACATCAATAACATTTTTAAGTTACTGATTTGGCATTAAACTGTTAGAATCATTCCTTGATGATTAGATCCATATCAGAACATACAGTATGAATGACAGCTTTGTGAAAGCAAACAACATCAACAAAAGCATAACAATTGGTACTCATATACACAACATATTTATCATATTTCTGGAACAACAGAACATTTTTAGTATCTGAATAAAGAACAAAGGATTTGTAAACACATATCTCTAATACAATTTTTTGCCTAATAAGGTATTTCTCCCACCACAAATAAATGAACATGTGACCCCCCTCCCAATTGCTTTAGCTGGCCATTTACAATTCTTCCTGCCAGTCTGAACCTTTACACAAATGGGATCATTCAAAAATTATTCTCACTTGCCTCTATATATTTTGAGAGTAGGAGTAACCTCAACTCTATACTCTTCCCTTCTGGCCCTGCTCTCACAACAGGTGTGTCCCCTTTGTCACTCACAGGAAGTAGCATCAGACTGGGAAATCTTGCATATATGAGAAATGCATCTCTGCTAATTCTGGACATTGAAAGGGCATGGTACATTAAGATACAGTATCTAAGACTGAGATATATATCAGGTACAATTCTCAATCTCTTCACACTATCCAGTCCAGTCATGTCAATCCAGGCCTTAATGTTAATCCTGTTAATGTGCATCTGCAGGATATGATCCGATCTGTGTCTGTGGTGGTGACTGTGGGTTGCAAACATGCCATAAGGCAAGCCTGCAAGCCCCCACTGCTGGGGGTGGCTGGAACCAGCGCAGAAAGAGGCACCGTGCTGGCAGAGCACCCATTCTCTGCCTCTCAGCAGTCTGTGTGGATCACTGAGCATTGGAAAACTGAGAAAGGGTGGGGAGAGAAGAAGGGAGGAGGTGTTATGGGGTAGGGAGGGCAAAGAGAGGATAGGCAGAGGTGTGCTGGAGAAGGGACAGAGGGAGGGAAGAGAGCACCTTTGCATCCAGAGCCTTTTTGCCTTTACATGGAGTCTTATTTTCTGTACCAGCAAAAGAGCTGGTAGAGAAATGAGAAGCACCATTGTGGAGGTGCTTGCTTGTGTAGAAGGGAAAAATTTCCCTACTCACCCACAAGATCCACATTAGCTGGAGGCAGCAGGAATGGGCTATAGATCTGTTTCCCATCTCTTTTGAAAGTTTTGCTTTCATAAGTGTGACATAAATACTGACGTTCACTTCCATTCTCCTAACTAGTAAGAATGCATAAACCACACAACATTTATGCACCAGTCAATCCCCAGTTTCTCACTAGTTGTGGGTGTTAGTTTTCTGCAATCCCCCAAGGATAGTTAATTTTCAGGAACAGAACCACTGATCCTCTGGGTCTGTTACCTACTGCCTGAAGGTTCTCTGGTCATTAAAAGTCATCCACATCGGGCACAGCACCATGTTGAATGTTCCTGCTACACAGGAACATCCTTAATATAGCAAGGGCGTTAAAAATGGCATCTGAGGCAGCACAATTTGAAGTGGCAGAAGAAAGCCTCAGAAGTTTCCCCCTGGCAACATCAAAACACCCCAAATTGGTGTTTGTAGGTGCCTGTGCCTTTGGAACATCTCTGCTACCAGCAGAAACTTTCCAAAGGCAGCTGATATGGCAGAAATCAAGACCAACCTTGTGAATTGAGAGACGTGGTCTCAGTCTTATAGATACATAAGGGACTTGCACCAGCCCAGTGCAATCTCAGCATTGTGCTCTGGGTTTAGTAATACCAAGGTTGATCACAACTATGACACCAATAGCCCAAACCTGTGCATATCTACTCAGAAGTCACATTATAGTCAATGGAGCAAACTCCCAGGAAAGTGTGAATAGGATTTCAGTCTTAGCAGCCTGAGATGCACAATCATTATATTTTTTTTAAAAAACCCTTACCCTTCATATGAACTTGGAAAAATAGGACTACATAAGTTATCTGGAATAATTAAGGTTTAATGTTCCATATTACATACACTTATATGTAAAGGAACGTAGGTTCAAGTAACTGAAACACTGTAAAAAAAGTAATATAGACTTAGCTGAAACCTTTATTTATTGCTCATAAAACAACATTTTTAAATTAAGTTGCCTGAAATATTTATGTTGTAAAACACAGAATATGCCTGGCATCTGTTCCTTATTAAATCCATTAGAGGTTGCCTGAAATAGTGTATTCAACAATTACCTGCTAACAAGTCTGCATAGTTATTATCATATGGAGATGCTGGTCTACAATCCAATAAAGCTGTGATACTTGGATGGATTCAAATTTATGACCCAAACATCTGGGACTGCAGGAGCTGCTGGAAAAGCCCGCAGAGATCTATTTACTTATGAGAAGTTCTGGTTAAAGAGAAGATAATAAGTGTTGTACAATGGAGAACCGATTGTCTGTATTCGTGTATCCCCTCCCTTTTTTGTTTTCCTATTTTTTCCTCTATCTGTATCTGAAAATTAATAAAATCTTTATAAAAACTGAAAAAGTAAAGCCTGCAGATGCCACCTCCCATCTAGTAGCTGTCCACTCATGTGCATCTGCAGGATATGATCCAGTCTTTGTCATGCCACTGCAAATCTCACAACATTTGAGGTGATATGCCAGAATTTTGTGTCTAGCAGTGGGAGCACACAAATGGCTTGCCCCTAGTCTGGGAACCTTTGTGTGAGGACATTTTCAGCACTTTTCTTGTGACTACCACAGAATTTCTAATTTTCTTCTGACATGGTTCCTGTGCCTTTAGGCAGTGTACAAGGGGTACCTGTTCATCAGGTAGCCTTTCCTATCATTGCATCTACCTGCTAGAAAGTATCAGGTATGGAACAAATACCATATCTACTCAAATATAATGTGCCACTGAATATAATGTGCACCCTATACTCATAATAAAAATACTGTATTTACCCAATTCTAAATAATATTGAATCTAATGCACTCCCTGATTTTGGAGACTGAATTCGGCTGAAAAAGGTGAGTGTTATATTTGAGTAAATACAGTAATTGGCAAACCTAATAATACATTGAGCAAATAGAATTTTAGTGGCATTTAAACCATTTTGTTCCCTGCAAATACAGAAACCTTTTCATACCACTGAAGTTATTATGACTTACATGGGACTGAGAGCCTGTTCACATATCTAAGGTCAGTTATGCAATCTTTGATTAAAAACATGTATATACTTTCTTAGGAAAGATGGAATAGTCAATGAATATGCCATAAATTTAATCTAAGAAACAAAATAAGTTTTACTAGATTAGATCAAAGGTTCACTTACTCAAATTCTTTCTCCAAAAATGGCCAGAGAACTGAAGAAGAGCATTAGGATGGTATACTGGATATACCAGAAAACGTCATATAGCTCATTGATCTGCCATGGAGGTATAGTAATGAAGGGGAGTTGGAAAGAGCAGAGATCCAGGATTTCTACAGAAAGAGTGATGCTATGACCTGTAACAGCACTCTGGTGCTGCCTTTGAAACTTATCTTAATGAACCCCTAGCAGCTAGCCCAATCCTGTTGTTAGTTTTTATAATGTCCTGCTGTCATAAAAGGACCGATAATGGCAGGCAGAGCATGCCACCACGCTGGTATGACCACTGCAGCAAAGTGGCAGAAAGATCAAAGTCATGCAGCTGCAGTTTCTGAACCCCATTCATGGCCAGCTTTTCATGAACATGTTTTCAAGGATTGGTGGGATTGAGAAGAGGAAGTTTCCTGCCCTCTTGGGGGCAGGAAAGGGTACAGGATGAAGGGAGTGGATCATGGCAGAAAATGCTCACGCCAGAGCCTATCCCCCATTTTTTAGCCTGTCCCCCTAAAAATTTTTAATCAGGCTTTTTGATTCAACCTGTTTCAAAACAAACATTAAGCACAAACCTATGCCTATCCACTCAGACACTGGGTTTAAAGAGGATAAAAAGAAAAAAATAAGAAAAAAGCACCTGCGAGATGCATGCCAGCTTTTAGAAAAACTGCTAAAAGGAAAGACAGGATTACAAGACACATTTATCAACAGTGATAAAAGTATCACTGTAACTTTAGATTTTCTAAGACAAATGGATCCTAAAGAAGTACTGGCATGATTTAAAACCACATTTGATAAAATATAGTTAAATTAAACTTATTCTGCTAGTAAACCATCTTAATATGATTGAAATTTTGTTGTCTAACCAAGAATAATATTTTAGGTATAAAAAGGCAATAGACTGAAATACCTAATTATGCACAGACAGCACATACAGTCATACAAAATGTAAAGGGTATATTTATAATTAATAATGAATATTGTAATTACAAGTGAAAGAAAGCTGCATAATTTACAAGTAAATAAATTGACATTTAATGTTCTTTTAAGGACAATAAAATATAAAAGACATTATGCTGCCTTTGCATCTAATAAAAATGAATATGCAATAGCCATGTGAATGAAAGGCATAGTTGGCTGCCAGAAGGAAAATTTTGATATATGAATATATATGAAAGTATTGTTATGTATAATGAAAAATTTCTTTTTCCATTATTTTATTATGTGAGCTATTTATTCCATTAATTGTGTCCATCAAAACTGTCAGTAGGTGCACTTAAAATCTAAACAGACTTTTTGTGGTACGGAAGTTAAAAGACAACTGCTCCAAAGGGACAGGCAAAATATTCAGTTTTACAATGTGCACTTGGTTTTTATAAATCACATAACCATCTCATCTATGTTATTCTTCCTGATTTGTACATAAATACTCCTTCCATACCCATATATACAAAAGTAAACTTTGGGCTGTTTTCAATTTATCCACTTTCATTATTGGAAATAGTTCATGTATGAACACAATACATGTGTGACTTACACATGCAAAAAGCAGATTCTTAGCAGAATTTTCATCCAGCATTCTTCCCAAAATGTTATTTACTATGTGTAGGCAGGTAATTCCTTGTTTTTAAAACATTAAAAATACTCCAGATCATGACAATTAAAATAATTTAAAAGTGCAAACTTTCAATATTAATTAAAAGCCTTCCTGAATAAGATCTTAAGGTCCCAGCGAAACTCCTCCAGAGAAGGTGCTGCTCTGGATTCCAGGGCAGGGGTGGAAGTGGGTCACTTTTGTGATCCGGGACCTTCAAAAAATTATATAGAAGAGAGAATTTCAGCAGGTGCAGTTTGTCATCTGTGAGATGACGTGTGAGATTATCACACACGTGATAATCTCGTGTGTGATTATTGATTCACGAGATTACAAGGATCTGTGAATGGTTTAGGATTGGGTTATAAATGTACTTCTATGTAAGTCAGTTTATTCATCCTTCATTGCCTGTATCTTTGACTGTGAATGCTTGAAGCAAAGATTTTTAGCACACAAACAACAATCTCTTAAATGGCCATTCTCCACCTGTTTTGGCTTGCTCTTATATAAGCCAATTTTCATTTTTTCAAAGGGGAGGAGAAAAAAGTAATGTTTCTTAGCATACTATAGTTTATGCTTAGACTTACCTCATATTCCTCTTTGAATCCATAGCCTTCTGCACATTTCATCTGTGTAATATGTTGCAGCAAATCAGCAACTCGAATGGCTGGATGGAGCTGTCCAGTTTGGTATGGCACATCAGCAGGTTCTCGCTTCTTGTAGGTGTGTGACTGCACCAAGCTGCTTGTGTCACTTCCCATTGTATGGGTTTCATCTAGGAAAAGAACACTGAATAATGTACAGGCCACCTCTAATTGTCCTACAAAAACATATGAAATGCATTTACATTTGGCCTTTGACAAGATGGCCTTTGAAAACATCAGCATAGTTTGGAATCTCTGGCTAGGTGGGCTAAACCATAACAAAAATAAGCTCTATTGAGAAATTTATTTGGGGAGATAGCAAGATGTATTGGAAAGAGGCAAAGTCTATTGGATTACAATGAAAAATTATAAGTCCACACAGTATGCTCTTGTTTGTTTGTTTAATAAATTAGACCATTTAAATTCTTTAGATATTTAGTTCTAAATTGTACAGAAGTTTCAATCTGAAACTTCATCAAGTCCTGGTAAAATAAGAAAGGACTTGAGTGTTTCCTGGATTAGTAAACTTTTTATGATCTCTTTCACGGTGATTCAGGACACATGTTAGTGAAAGCAAAATGTTTAAAAATGCATAAAATGGTATGATTTTTAAAGCTAGGAGCAAATGGATATGAAGTTTGGATACAGCAGTAGGAAAGAAAATACATGAGGAAAAATGCAAGGGATAATCTGATGGGGGCTTATACTTTGAATTTAGCATGCTGCAATATCAAATAGACACTAGAACACAGGCTACCACATTAGGCATGAAATGTTATATGTCAACTGACATGCAAGCCAACACACAACATATCCCCACTTAGTTGGTCAAAACTGATATGAAGCAAACCATCTTCCCCCCCTCCACACCTCTTCCAAGGGGCAAATGGGCAACTTACCATTTATTGGCACTTTTAAGAAGATACATATCAGGAGAAAAAGAGGAGGAGGAGAAGAAAAAGGAAACAGGCCATAAGCAACAGTACTACAGTAATAATTACAGGTATTTTTAGTTTGAAATTTAAGTGTCTTCAGTCTGGTTTCCTAACAGAGCTTCTGGGCAGGGCTGAGTAACCAATACAACTTTTTAAAATGACATGTGGTTTGTTGATTGCACCATAAGGGTGAATTTTACACTACCACTTTTAAAAGAAAATTTAACTATAATGCAAAAAAGCCTGTAATTTGAATAAATATGCCTCCATGTGGACACACAACCATGTGAAATCCTCTGAAAATTAACAGTGTCCCTCTGTCAGTATAGGATTAGGGGGATTTCTGTATTTCTGGTGAGATATATATTCATCAAAATACATCAGTTCTAAATATGTGCACAGATTATCTTCCTTTAGTATCAGAATTATACCACTACAATCCTGGCATATCTATTTGAGATACGGCCTTGAGGCTCTTGAAAATCCTCAGGATATTGTGACCTGGAGGAAGTGATTTTAGATTCCTTTCTAAGAATTGATTTACAAGTGTGGCTACTCTTCTGACTAGACTGTAAGAGCATGCTATACTCAATACCTGAAAACAATCTTCTAGAGGAATAACTGTGTTATGGCCCAATCCTGCTCTATAGCAGTGCGTTGCATGGGAGATGGTCATTGCAAAAGTACAATAAAGCTCTTCACAATGGCCAGAAGGAGGAAGGTGCCAGTGTAAAAGCCAGCATGGCCTGGTTCTGGAACTCCATGCTAGTTGGAGATACCCTGGGAGCCATCAGAAGTGAGTCTTCCATCGAGTGGTATATGGGGCATACTGGGGAATAGGGTGGGGGAAAGGGTAAAATTGGGCAGAGAGGAAAGGTAGGAGGGCATTGCAAGTCCAGGATTGGGGAAGGGATGGTGGAAGGGGCTGCTGCTAGATTCTATTGCCTGTACCAGGCTTGAGAGCCCTACATATGGCTACTTGGTTATGCACTGATTGAGCTAAATCTGAGCAGCCTAGGGTTGTCATATGTCCCAGAAAACTGACAGCCCCAGTTTTCAGGGACTGCATTCACGTACTGGTAAATTTGAAAGGGAGTCCTGTCCCGATTTGTGTCATGTGGGAAATAGCAGCAGTTGATATATGTTGGTGCTGGTGTATCAAAGAATGGGCAGTCCTGTTAAGATTGGGCTGCCCATCTGTAACTGTAAAATAAAAAAAAAACTAGTGGCACATTATCTGATCACTGGCATTTGATGAAACGGACCATGATCTACAAACATTTATGCTATAATAAATTGGTTAGTGTTTAATGTGCCACAAAAGTCTATAGGAAAAGTAACCAGACTGGTCAGAGGGCTTTGATCTATTATCTTGCTCAACTCACCTCCCCTAGCAGATGGACAGAGAAAATGAGCTCAACAGACAAACCGGTGGTGTTACCAATGTCTCCTTCTCTGTATGACGACATAGGAAGCACCAATTGCTTCCCATGTCATGAGAGCATCTGTCTTACAAATAAGACAAAAATGATGCAATTATTCTATGTTAAGAACATGACCCCAAACTCAATTGGGATTCTGATGCATATTTAGATTTCTGTACATGTGGGAACATTTCCCACCAGTAAAGACTTCCAGATACAGGCTTGCTGCATATTGTGGAAAAGAATGGCATAGGATTTAAAGCAGGGGTATCCAACTTTTCAAATTTATGGCTCCTGGACCTTTAACAATTGTGTAGAAGCAGGAATTTCAGCAGGTGCAGCTTGAGATTTGTGCGATGAGAAGCTACACCTGTTGAAATTCCCTCCTCTACACATCTGTTAATTGTCCAAGAGTTGTAAATTTGAAAGGTTTGACACCCCTGATTTAAAGAGTAAAGATGGTGATTAAGAAATGAGATATTTGTCAAATATTTAAAATATAAATTTTACAGTTTACAGTTTTATCCTGAACTGCTGTAGCAGGGGGACCTGCGGCTACTACAATATTTTGGGCTGCCTGCTGTTTAATCAGGGAAAAGAGCAGTCCTGCAGTGGAGGCCTGCAAAAGCAGCCTTTTTAGCTGGTGCAGAAAGGAATCCTCTGTGTAAGGGCAAAACGCTTTCATAGAGGCTTTGGATCTGGAGAAGTGAAGCTTCTCTAGACAAGTCTCCCTCCATCCTTAGCCCACATCCTGTCTACCCTCTTTGCTGTCCCAGAATACCTTCTCCCCGCCTCCCAACATACTCCCCCTCATGTCTCTACTGGTCCATGGTCCACTGAAACCCAGGACTGGTGAAGAGCAGGTGCCTTGCTGGTGATGTGTAAGCTCCAGCACTGGCCTGGGGGTTAGGGCTCATGGATGTGCCTTATTTGTGACACCACTGCAGCTGCAGATCCATATAGTCCTATACAGTGTATGGTCCCTAAATCCTTTATAATTTTAGAATAAAGGAAGCAACACTAAACTAATGGAAATAAAATTACTTTGGTCCACAGGAGTTACCTATGTTTTACACTCATGCACATTAGGTAATCTAAGAGAAACTTGAAAAGTTTGGGAACATTATAATCAAAAAAATATACACAGTCATTTATGAACATGAACACAGTATCTTTCCTTGGGTCTGAAACCATCTCCTTACTTTGACCCAGTACAGGGAAATGTAGCTCCCATTAGCTAACCTTCACCATAACTGTAATGCAAAGCACCTTGGCATGCATGGCATGAAAGGCGATATACAAGTGTTGTTACAGTATGTTGTTGAAATGGCACCTGAATACTACAAGGTGGCTAAGACACAAAAGACAAAATAAATAAGTAAATAAATAAAAGAGAGTTGGAAGTTGATATATGATATTTTAAAATAAATATATGCACAGTTGAGTCATGGGTTTTATTTAGTTATTGTATTATAATTTGAAAATGTTCTGATCCAGCCCAGTGTTACAAAACCAGATCAGTACAACTTTGCATAATTCCTAAGTTGATATGCTCTTGCCTCAGATATATTCATAGTAAACTGAAATTTATTTTTTCTTAATGCCTGAATATTTTGAAAAACCTATCATTATTATCATTATCACAACTGGAGTACTTTTACAAGGGTTTTTGAAATGGAACATTTATTATCCTGCATGTAAGCAAAGATATACCACATTTTCAGATTAATGTTTTTTCTTTAAAACAGTGTTTTGAATGATAATGAGGCTGGTTTTAGTCTACACATGTTTTAAAAGACATAGGTTGCAATCCTAACCATATTTTCCTGGGAACAAGTATTATTGAACACAATGGGACTTATTTCTGATTAGACATGCTTAAGATTGCACTGTTAAACAAGCTATCAGAGTTTACATATAGCTGTCCAAGCCTTTAAGTGTCACAGAATCTTATAAATCACATACATCTTTGAAAACATCTTATAGTCTTTTGCTTTTCCAATGTTGGTTTTAACAATGGTCGCTTGTGAGAAGAAACAGGATGAAATATCATTAGCTCTAGATATTGTTTTCTGTTCCATAGTAAACATTGATGGGATACAATCTTTGCTATTATTTTACACTTTTTTGTTATGTTCTTATGCCCTGTGCAAGTTGCTCTACTGGCCATCATCAAACTTTCGTAGGTAGGAATTCCATAGATGTGCCTTATGCATTGTGTGAAGAAGCATTTCTTTCCTTCCACTTGTACTGCCCCCCTTTTCCAGTATTAAAAATGCTGTCAAAAGCTGAATTCAACATTGGGGTTGAATTTGCTGTGTCGGTGGAGTGCTATGCTGCAGTTCAGTTTTTGACCCTTAGCTATATGTGCTGTGGAAAACAGTTTTGACACCACACTGGAATCCTTGGCCCTGCATGGACTCATGCAGGGGCTGTTCAACTAAAACATCAAATCATGGTTTAATGTTTGAAAAGAAACTAGCAGACGTCTTAGGTCTCTTAGTTTCTCTCTCCCTCAGGTGAACAATTGTTTGCAGCAAACCATTTTCATCAAAACACATAAATTATATTTTCTTGTTTGCAACCAACTGTTTTCTAGAAATGCGTCACCAAAAAACAGTTGAAAGTTACTGTATTTGCTGCATGTGTGTGAAGGAGAGGAAGGAAATGTTCAAGACTGTGGTTTATCAATGCTTGTCCTTAAAATATCAAACCACGGTTAAAATATCAAACCATGAATGGTCCCAACAGATGTTCTAACAGGGCTATACTCATGCAAATACTCATGTTAAAAGGTTATGGGTGCAATCCAGAGTAATTACGGGGAGTCCTTGCTCCGACATAAGAACAAATTACTCTGGATTACAATATGAATTTCCCATAGGTTTTCAGTAGGTGGTGCCATAACTATGTCGACGTAAATGTCTCTTACGTGCTCCCGTAGTTACTCTGGATTGTAGGCTATGTTTGATACAGATTATTCATCTTATTATTATTATTATTTAAAGCAATTCATGTATTTTATCAAAAGAGAAATTCAAATCAGACTAAAATGAAGAGGGCATGGATCATTGGCGTGAAATGCCCAAAGAGGTTCTGAAAGTGGAGTACCATTTTAAAAAAGACTACTTATTTTTTAAAGAAAGGAAAATAGAGGGAAGTTCACAAAAAGGAGTTAGTTTCCTTAAGGTAAATTCTCTTTTCAGTGTGAAACATTTTCTCAGTTTGCATCTTTGTTAAAATTACTGTTTGGTTTAAAAGATTTTTCCTCATCAAAGATTTACAGCAGGATTAGGCTGTTGTGCAGAGCTTCTTACAACAGCAGAAGGAACTTCTGATGTTCTAAAATGGCTGCCAATTAAACAGAGCACTGCTCTGTTGATGGATCCTGTAGTGCCTGCCGGACAACGTAAAGTAGCATTGGGGCTGGAGAAGGTGGGGAGGGGGGCAAAGGTTGGGGAGGATTGGGGTCAGGGAAGAAATGGGAGGGAGTAGATCTGCCTGCAATGGCACGTGCCAGATCCTCTCCCCTCTGTTTGGAGGCCACTGTCCTTTGTTCTCTAAAGAAGGAGAAGAAAGTGCAGGTGAAGGTCAGAGAAGACTCACTGGCAAGTGGGAGAATATGGAGAGGTAAGGGGGAAAAATTCCCTTTCCCCTCACAAATCTCCTAATTTTCTGTAAATTTTCTGTGCTGTAAGGCTCTTTTGCTCCACTCTTGGGAGGGTGGGGGGGCGGGTAGGCCAGTGCACAGGCATACACCGACCTTCCCACACCACCATGGAAAGATATGCCGGCTGAGTTAGGCCAGACGAAATTGGTTAGGATTGTGCCCTTATCATTTCAACAACTTCAGACCAGAATTCAAACAGCAGTATTGTGAACTTAATGGTCGGAAGGAAAGAATGAGGAGAAAAAAAGAATTATAACATTATTGAACAGACTCTGTGAAGCAGCAACTTTAATTCTTGGCACATTGCATAAAATATATAATTGTTATTGAACAGGCTGTGTTTAAGATTTGGATTAGGTTAAAGTTAGTATGGTGGTAGTAATTAACAGCATAGCACAGCTTTCTATTATTATATTCCAAGTGCAATAAAATCTCATGCCATTTTTGTTATTTCAACATGGTAAATCCATTTCCCTTCACTCTTTTTTTACACTAGACACACAGTTTTTAACTTTTTGATAAAAAGGTGAAAATGCCTTATCTCCTATACAAGTCTCTTATTTCCTTATTATGGATTTTGCACATTATCAGTGCAATCCTAAGCATGTCTACTCAGAAGTAAGTCCCATTGTGTTCAATAGAACTTACTCCCAGGAAAGAGTGGTCAGGATTGCAGTCTATAAGTATTATTTCAGAAAATCTTCTGATATAATCTGCTCACAATTTGTCTGTGTGACAAATATATAAAAAAAGAAAGATTACCCTTACATTATGAGTAGCAGATAGATGGCCAATGTTTGTGCGAATTCATTTACTAAACATTTAACAGTAATTTATTTTATAGACAATAGCAAGATATGCTGCAATCCTAAAGATACTTTTCTGGGAGTAAGACCCACTGAACACAATGGACTTACTTTTGAGTACACAAGACATGGTTAGGATTGTGCTCATAATGGCAAATCACTGAAAGCAATAATATTTTAACCTGTTCGTTATTTGTCATTACTTTTCCCAAATAAAAATGATGTTACTTTTTTGTCCTTTACTTTTCCCTTAATTTGAATTAAAAATGAAATTGATTTGAACATTCTCCCATTGTATATACTACTTTATTTTTTAAAAAATCTATACTTTTTAGCCTGTCTTTGTACATATAAAGTTGTTTCTGCTATAAACTTTGATAAAGGGAAATGTTCTCACCTAAAATTGCAGTTGGCACAAACGGATCTGTCATACATCATAAGCAGGTCAATGCAGAAAAGGTAAAAAGAGAAAGAAAAGTAAATGACTGATAAATGTTTCCAAATTTTCTCCCAGAAAGCCACAAATAAGCAAGAGGCTATAACATGCAAACAACACTTTGATTTTTAGGTAGAGTTTTCCCCCACAAAAAGTAAATAAGTAGGAAAATTGTAATAATAAAACTACTAATTTTAAAAAGGAACACCACTGTATGGGATCCATCTTTGTGTGGGTGGGTCTTATTGTGTATTCAAATGTAATGGCCAGCAGTAGTGATAGCTGGATAATTATACTGTGTGGTTTAGTCTTCTGTTGAATGATCAGTATGTGAGAAGTGAGAGCACAACTTAAGAGGGAGAGAAAATAAGAGTCTTTGGTTGGTCCCTTCTGTATTTTCTGATGTTTAGGCAAACTGCCTTAACTCCATGGAAAAATAACAAAAATAAAGCAAGGACAAAATTGGTTACCTGGATAATATGAATTGGGAACTGTTGTACTTAGTGTGTTTGTTTTCATTGTAAACGAAGATGGTGAGGATACCGCTGAAAAGAAAAGAACACACTTTTGTTATTTCTGTGTCAGTAAAATATCTCAAACGTCTCCAGAGCACAAACAATATCTTACTACATGATACTACAGTACATGAAACCTCACAATTTTTGGAATCTTGTAGCTAAACTACAGCGGCTTATTCTAGATGGAAGAATTTTATTCTCCATGTTATTCTCCATGTTAAATTCAAAATTTCTAACTTCTGTGGGGCGAAAATTGTTTCTTATTTGGTAGATTTAGTACACTGCTAACAATGGAAGAGCACAGACTTTCATATAAGAGATCCCAGGTTCAATCCCTGGCAATATATATCCAGTTAAAACCATCTCCAGTAGCAGGAGTGGAATAAAAACTTTGAATTCTCCTTAGAGGAATGCAAGTAAGTTAAAAAAATACTATTTTTGTACAGAACCAATTGTACAGAACCAATGATCTGACAGTATAGAAAAAAGGCAGCATTATTCTTAAGCAGGGTGGCCAACCTTCCTTAATGAAAGAGACACATATGACAACCCTCAGACATTTAAGAGCAGCAAGAGTTGTTTGAGAACCTGAATATTTAAGAAGCTTTTAAGTTAATAAATATATTTACTCACCATGAACATTAAACATCAGTTTTAGCCCAGTGGATTCTAATTGCAATCTTAACTCCTGGTTAGGATGGCACAAGTCGTGGCACTTGTGCCAGTCTAACTGGAGGATGCTACAATAGTGCTCTAAGGCACTTCTGCACCACTCCTGAAGGGGGAGGATTAGGCCAGTGTACAGACATGTGCTGGTGACTGCATCCTCAGTTTACACTACATAGATAAATATAAAGCTTGAAAATATTTACAATTTATATTCATTGTGATACAAAAAATAACACAGCCATCATATTTCTGTAAGATACATATTACATGTCAGAGAGCTTCATGTGGCTCACAAATCATAGTCTGGCCACCCACATTCAATAGGATAATAATAGTAACCCAGCAATTACTATGTAGAAATCCAAAGCAATTATTAATTTCCCTGCTTATAATTAACCCCTTCTAACTGGGAAAGAAGCACTCTTTAAAGTGGATGTTCATCTTTTCTTTAGCAGGGGAAGAGTAATTGGCCCTCCTCATCCAAGCAACGTCTTTGTTTGCCTTCTTTTTCGATTGTGAGACATTTGGGAACAGGGAGGAGCCTTTAGTGATTTCATTTTCATGGTAAACTTCTTGGTGAACTTTTTTTTAATTGAAAAAGGGTATATAATACTATTGATTGACTGAATCTCTTTATACTAGGAACTCTGAAATATATCACTTGTTACATTAATTGATGTTTATGACAGACTCTATGGTGGCCATTCAAACAGATGACATTTTCAAAAAAAAAAATCTCCATTAAGTGTAGGGTCATGAAGGTGGATAAAGTTTCAGCACTGCAAAAATAAATGAGGAAATAGAATCCAACACCTGCTGCACTGATGTCTGTGCTACTTAGGTAACAGAAAAATGTAAGACAGAAATGCAAAATTATCTTTATCTTTTAAAAAAGTACCCTATTCTTCCTTGCTAGAATACATGCCGTGATAATTTACTTGGCATGAAATTCTGTGTCTCATGGATTTTCTATGAGTCAATAAGCTGCCAATGGAATTGACTGGGTAATGAGTAGTATTTTAAGAGTCATTTACACCTGCCCTATGGAAATAAAAATGAGTGCTCTATTCCCATGCATTTTAAACTTACATCTCCCATTAAGGTTATGTGTGTCCATGAAAGAGAAAGCTTCATCACAGTTGGTTCCTTGTTCAGTATAGCTTTTATCCATTGAGTTCACCATCACTGTCATTTCCTGCCGGGTACTGCTCAATGTCTCTTTCCGCTTTTTAGCCAATTTCCTTAAGAAATGAAGAAAAATGATGCCACAGTAAGCAAGTGTCGAAGTCATATGTTACAAAGTATACCAAGGATGCAACCCTAAAGACACTTTCCTGTAAGACCCATTGAACACAATTGGGCTTACTTTTGAGTAGACATGGTAGAATTGTGCTCCAAAACTGACAACTCAATGGCTTATGCAAAACCCCCAAATAAATTCTATTCACAACTCATTAAAGATAAAACAATCTTTAAAAGATAAAAGAAATTATACCAAAGTAAAGAATTATACAGATGCCATTGTTGAGAAATAGAAGCAAGTGACAGACAATTACTGTACATGCAATTTAGTCAGTGTAACACACAATTTGACCACCAAATAAAGGGAATAATCTGATCTCCATGTGGCCCACCATAAGAACTGCACCAATCCATCTAGAAAATTTGAATACTCTGCAGTCTTGTATCACCTTTGCATGCAGAAGGATTCATGTGCAGCTGGCGCGATAGACTATTAACTTCTTCCCTTTTAAATAAATCAACAATTTGTGTATGCCCAGATGCATAACTGATGAAACTAGTGACAAATACAATATTGTTACATCAGAAAACTGATAAATTATATTAATTGTTAACAAAGTAGTGAGAATTAAATACATGCCTGCCATTTCGACCAGCCATCACAAGACATTAATAGAATTAGACTGGAATCCTAATTTCCAGTAAGGCCAGCCTAAATCCAGGCATAAGTCCTGTGCTGACCTGGGGTGTCACAAAAGTGCTGTAAGACAATTCTGCGCCAGTCCTGTGGGAGGGCTAGGCCATTGCACAGACATGCGCTTGTCACCCTACATCACCACAGAAACGAGAAGTCCAATAAGTTGTGCTGGCCAAGGTTAAGACTGCACCCTTAGTCTGTATGCATATTTTAATGCAATAATTACATTTTGTATTTGTTTAAAGATAAAGTGGATAAAGCAGACAAAGACTGCAACCTTAAGCACACTATCCTGGGAGTAAGACCCATTGAACACAATGAGACTTATTTCTGAGTAGACACGGATAAGACTGCGCCAAAAAATAAACTTAAAAAATGCAAAGTTCTAAGTTCTAGGCCAGCCTAAGCATCACTCCTGCCTGTCAAACTCATATGACACAACTCCAACAGCCCACTCCAGCAGCCCACCCCTTTGCACCCACCCTATACTACAGGTACTGTTGTGTTTCCATGAATCACATGACAACAATGGATGTGGGTGTTCCCAGCTTTTCTCGGGTCCTGTCCCCCATTTATCTTGGGTGCCCTAAATTTTTTTTGGGGGGGGGAAGTTGTTGCTCTTTTCCTTTTGAAGTTCTGGCATCTTCAAAAGGTGAACACCCAGACCGCCATGCCCTTTTCATCATTCTTCCGCTGACTGGTTGCCAGGGACTGACTCCTGGGCTTCTTCAAATGGCAGGCAGAGTGTAGGCACCACAGCTGATCCTTGTTCAGTGTGATCTGAGGCAGGTCAGCCTAGAGGCCTCCTTCCCCTGTGGATTTGGCTTAAGTATCAGCTCAGGATTTCACCTACTTTAGGCTGCCATAGCTAGGCCATTTTCTCTGGCATAATTTAGGATTGCACTGAATATTAAGCAACAAGGATTCATTGGCCTTATTTTTTCCATACTGGTCAACAACCATTGCATGTTTTTGTCTCTTTGCATCCAAGAGTTGACTGGAGCAGTTAGCAGGGTCATGGGGATAGTGGCAGGGGGGAGGCATTTCTAAGAAGGGAAATGGCAGAACAGGGTGTAGAGCAGACCTGGGAAGGGGGCTTCCCATATTTGTGCCAGTTTAAGTATGTTAAATAAGTTGCATGGATCCAAGAAGCCCCATAAAGCTCAAGAAGGGGTAAGGGGGAAACGTTTCTTTTACCTGAGAGAGTTATCGCTCTTTGCACATCTGTCTGTCTTTCTGTCTACTGCTTTTCAACTAAAAAGTTCACAAAGTGGTTTACAAAGAAAATGAAAAAATTAATAGCTAATGGGTCTGTCCCAAAATGGCTCACAATCTAAAATGCCAAAAAAACACCAGCAGAAACCATTTGAACAGACATTGCTGGGGTGTGCAGGGCCATTTACGCTCCCCCTGCTAAATAAAGGAGGAACACCCACTTGAAAGAGTGCCTCTTGCCCAATTAGCAGGTGTATACAGACTGAGAGATCAGTTAAGAAAATCTTATGTTCTGAATACATAAATTTTATGTTCTGAATAAACTCAGATGAAACTGTTATACATATATACTATATGTTAAACATCAATGTGCATATCAATTGTGCATAAAAGGATATCCTGTCATCAAAAGGGAAACTTCAGAGCAAGAAAATATTTCAGCACTTTAATACTGTGGTATGTTATCAAGCAGAGGTAATAGAAATACATTTCGCATTTTGAAAAGATGTTAGAGAAGGGGTATAAAATATTCACTGAATGGGCTGATGGGTTGGAAGTGATGCCATTAAGCAGGAAGTGACATGAATCCAGTCATATCTACCTCAGATTCATGCATATCATATTTAGTTGTGATTTTTAGGGGGGATAGATTGGGAAACACAATAGTATTGAGTTTTAAACAGGTGATGATCTAGGAACTAATTAGCTGTATGCGAAAGAAGACAAAATAATCAAGTCTACATGAAATTTCTCAAAGATAAGGGTTCAGTTATCACAAGGGGTACCTGCTGCTTCTGCCATGATGTCACTCTACAGCTCAGAAGCTTGAGAGATGCTCTACAAAGTGATGCTTTGACAGAAGCATAATTGCTGAAAGGGTGACCCACATAATAATTGGGTTCTTCCAGTGCCTCAACACCATCTTTTTTCTACCTTTTTCTCTTCTATTGGTATGTAAATTCTCCTGTATTGCACTTTACTTCCAGAGTTTTGGCAGAGCCAGTTTGAAAGGTCAATCCTGGGATAGCCCAGTTATGAAGTTGTGTTGCTGAAAGCGTGTCATATATACAGATATATACATATAGTCTCTGACTGACTGACTCACTGACTGACTGACTCACTGACTGACATATCAATGCCCAGCCAAAACTACCGGACTGAGAAGCATGAAATTTGGCGTGGGTGTTCCTTCTGTTGTGGAGGCACTCACTAAGAACCAGTTTTCATAAATTCCTGCCAAAAGAGGGTGAAAAGGGGCACAATGCATTTTCCTTCTTATACTTTACATTGAACTATTGCTAACTGTGGATGCTCTGCCCCAGCCCCTGGATCTAGAAGCATGAAATTCAGGGAGCATATACAATCCATGAAGGGAGCACCAACCAAGAACCATTTTCTAGAAATTTAACCCCTAAGGCTTAAAAGAGGTGCAATGCAACACATTTTCAGCCTATATGTAACACTGAAAACTGATCAAAACCCAGCCCCAAATTCTGTACCTGCCTGGTAGGGATGTCCATAGTTGTGGCAGGGCAGGGGTTGCACAGGGGGAGGGGTCGCACAAGGGGGATATTATGGGTTTGTGTGTTGTGTTTAGGGGTTGTTGCAGGGGGTGTGTGTTGCATATGGGGTGTTGCACATGGGGGTTTTGGTGATAGGGGAGTTGTGGTGCATGGGGGTTGTGGCGCATGGGTTGTGGTGCACAGGGGTGTTGAGCACGGTTCGTGTTGAACAAGGGGGATGTTGCGCAGAGAAGAGGTTGCGCGAGGGGATGGCATGCAGGGCGGAGGGCACATGGGGTGTATTTAACTCCCACAATGTGGGTACATTTCACTATACATGAAACTGAAAAGTCACTGACTGACTGACTGATCAAGTCATCAACCCTGCAATAGCTTTCCTCCCCAGAAGCAGATGTCTTTTGATTTCTTGGCTATAAACACCATCTGCACTGATCCTAAAGCCCAGAAAAATAAACTCTGTCATAACTTCCATTTCTTCCTCTTCTATTTGCCACAAATTGATGGAACCAGAAGCCATGATTTTGGTTTTTTAAATGCTTATATTTTAAGCCATTTTTTTGTACATTCTTCTTTCACCCTCATCAAGAGGTTCATTAGTCCCTCCTCTCTGCCTTTAGAGTGGTATTATCTGCATATCTGAGGTCATTGATATTTCTTCCAGCAATCTTAATTCTGGCTTGTGATTCATCCAGCCCAGTCTTCCTCATAATGTACTCTACATATAAATTACATAAACAAGGTGACAATATACAGCCGTGTCATACTGCTCTCTCTCTCTCTTTCTCTCTCTCTCTCTCTCTCTCTCTCTCTCTCTCTCTCTCTATATGCTTGTGTATATATGATATATATTCGTATATATATGATCGTAAAGAGAGGAAAAGTGGTTAAGACCAGTGGGGTAGAACTACTAACAGGGTACATAACAGATGTAGAGACCAACTATAGGCACCTAGGTATCCCACAATCCCACAGAAATCATAAAGAGGAGGCAAGGAAGACAGCAATATCCAAATACCATCAAAGAATACGACAGATCCTGAAAAGCCAGTTCAATGGGAAAAATAAGATACATGCCATCAATACGTATGCGTTGCCAGTCATCAGATACCCTGATGGTATAGTAAGCTGGCCACAGAAAGAAATGGAGGCGGCCGATGTGAAGATCTGAAAGCTCTTCACAATGTATAGGGGTTTCCACCCCAAGTCTAACATCCAGAGACTATACACTAGTTGGAAAGAGGGCGGCCGGGGTCTGATGAGCATTAAAAGTACTATCCTGGATGAAACCCAGAATATCCAGGAATACATCAGTGAGATGGCTCCCAAAGATGAGCTGATGAGAGAATGTCTCCAGCAACAACAGCAACAGCAAAAACGGAAGGAAGATCAAACTGAGGAAGTGTCCTGGCAAGATAAGACCCTGCACGGGATGTACCATCGCCAGATAACCGAAGCACTGATATTGGGAAATCCTATCAGTGGCTGGAAAAAGATAGCACTGAAGCCCTCATCATGGCAGCACAAGAACAGGCACTAAGTACCAGATCCATAGAAGCGGGGATCTACCATACAAGAGAAAACCCAAAGTGCAGGCTGTGCAGAGAAACGTCAAAAACAATCCAACACATTGTGGCAGGGTGCAAGATGCAGGCAGGAACAGCATACATTGAATGGCACAACCAAGTAGCCGTGTATAGGAACATCTGCTCAGCCTATGGACCAACCCCTCCCAAGACCAGATGAGAGACCCCTCAGAAGGTTGTGGAGAATGACAGGGCTAAGGTCTTGTGGGACTTCCATATCCAGACAGATAAGAAGGTACTGGCTAACCAGCCAGACACTGTGGTGGTAGATAAGGCCCAGAAGACAGCCCTGGTGATAGATGTAGCGATATCAGATGACAGCAACATCAGGGAAAAAAGAGCATGAAAAGGTGGAAAAGTATCAGGGTTTGAAGGAGGAATTAGAAAGACTGTGGCAAGCGAAGGTGAATGTGATCCCAATAGTGATTGGAGCACTGAGGGCTGTGACACCCAAGCTGGAAGAATGGCTCTAACAGATTCCAGGAAGTACATCAGAACACTCAATCCAGAAAAGCGCATTGCTAGGAACAGCTAAGATACTGCACAGAACCCTCAAACTCCCAGGCCTCTGGTAGAGGACCCGAGATTGAGGATAATATACATATACCACCCATGGAGGGTGAGAAAACAATTTTTTATACACATGCATACAAATGAGAAGTCACTGACTGACTGACTTAACAATGGCCAGCCAAAACTGCTGGACCTATATGCATGAAATTTGGGGAGGGTGTTCCTTCTGTGACATCAACATCCACCAAGAAGTGATGTTGAGAAATTAAACCCTTAAGGGACTGAAAAGGGGTGCAACATGTTTTTGTCCCATATTTAACATTGAAGATTAACATCTAGCAATTTGGTGCTTGGTGTCTAATGCACTGGGGAGGAGGGTGCACTGGGGATGATGGTGCGTATCAGAGGATATTGCACATGGGGGCTTGATGCACATGAGGATGTTGCGCATGAGAGGATGTTGCACATGGGGGATGATGAGCATGAGGGATGTTGCAGGTTGTGGCAAGTTGAGGTGCATTGGGGGTTAATGTGCATGGGGGATGTTGTGGATATGGGGGAAGAACATGGGGATGTTGTGCATATGGGGGATGATGCACATGGATGGTGAATGTGCATGGGGGATGTTGTGCATGGGAGATTGATGTGCATGGGTGTTGATGCGCATGACAGGATGTTGTGCATGGGGATTCAAGCACATGGGGGAATTTGCACATGGGGGATGATGAGCATGAGGGATACTGCACATGCGAGGATGTTGCGCATGGTGGGTTGATATGCAGGGGGGATGTTGCGCATGAGGGATGTTGTACATGGGAGGGTGTTGCGCATGGGAGAGTGCTGATGCACATGGGAGGGTGTTGCGCATGGGGGTGTTGTGCATAATGGGATGTTTCGCACAGGGATGATGTGCTTGGGGGATGTTGCGCATGGGGGTGCTGCGCATGGGTGTTGATGTGAATGGATGTTGATGCACATTGGAGGGTGTTGTGCTTGGGATATGGCATACGGAGGATATTGTACTCCTGCAACATGGTACATTTCACTAGTTTTAAATATTTGGTTCGAACTGTTGCTTCTTGAATCTTGCATGAGGGGCTGGGACACTCCAAATATCAAGTGGGCAGGATAAAGAGCTTCCATGGGCTGTATCCCGCCTCTGGCTCTTACAGTTGACACCACTGCTTTAGAGTATATTTTTTGTATTCTTTCCTGTAATACATTTGAAGGTACACTAAGTGCATCAAGCTTACCATTTCCCCCTGCGCACAGTCAGTATTTTGCATACTTTGTGCAAATTTTCTGGCATGATTTTGCAGCAATTTCTCCCACTATAACTTCAAGTCTATCTTGTTTTTATTTTTAAAAAAGTTTTACATTTTGAAAATTTCCCTTCTACTCTCTTTTTTTCCTAGAATATCAAAGAAAAGTTAAAAAAGCAGGCAAATTTGAGGTCTAGGTAGAGGGTAGTTGTATGATTTACAGCAACAGAGAACATAAACATAAAAGGTTTTCATTGGAACTCATTTATGACAGATTCGGAAATTCTCATCTTGAGACTAATTACCATTTTGGAAAAAAAGAAGTAATGATTAAAGCGTCCACCTTCTTATTCAGTCAAACTGTCAATTGTATGCAGTGCCTGAAACATGTAAAGGGGGTCTGCACAGTAGGTATCCATTTTTCTTCAGCTTTTATACAGCTACGTAGGAGGCATTTAAAAAAAAATGCAAATATATTCTGATATGTCCTTCTGTAATATAGAAATGCCACCTCTGGGAAACAGTCACCTCTGCTTCATGTAGTAACTCAGGGAGCCAGGTGATACAATTCTGTGATACATTTCAGAGCCATAGGTTACACCAGCTCCTCTGGTTGCCTCCATGCCCTGTAACAGCAATCCACTGTTTTAATGTACAATCCAGTGCTAAGCGATATCTAGAGCCTTTCCTTTATAACTGGCTCCTTAGCGCCTCTTCCCATATAAGAATCCAACGTACATACCAATATACCAGTATTGCATATTTCTTTTTGAGTCAATGAGGAGGCACTTTTTTTCCTTTGGTAAAAAGTTTCTGGTCAGAGTTAACACTTCTATCCTATATAACAGTACGGAAATCGGCTGTTCTACTTTAGAAGAGATCATCTTTCTATAGTGGCAAAAGAACATCTGTTATCCTTCATGTCCTTGAAAGGATGCAAAGGATGCTGTTGCTGTTTTCCATTTTAAAGTTACAGTATTTTATAGCTCCTTCAAGGAAGATGCAGAGGCAGGAAATTCACTTGGGTTGATATGTGCAAAATACATAAGCCTGTAAATTTCAAACCAGTCAGTGACAGTCATCCAGAACTTATGGAATAAATTCTTATTCAGCAATGCAATCATTCTGACACAGCACATTGAAACTCATGGAAGGGCTAAATCCAACTTAACAAAACAGTGTTATGTGGGGAGGAAATTATTTTAGAGATCACTTTGCGCATGATCTCGTTCAAAAAAAAATGCATAAATGCTTTCTCAACAGATTTTATTAATGAAGCACTAGAATTTATATGCTGCAGGCAAAAGTTTCCTTACTCACCATCATTCTCAGCCTGAAGAAGTGTAATTCTGGATACACAGTGCTTTGTCTCAAACCTCTAGCATATTTGCAGGCGTTCACAGAATATCTTTCTCAAACCTCTCCTTCATTCTGGGTCAAGCAATTCTCTCCATGAAAGTACTTTTTAAGTGCTTTCATATTTTACCATGAGACACAGAACATAGGAAACTGCACTATATCTTGTCTGATCATTAGACCATCCAGCTCAACTATCAAATGTTGACTGCTGACTGGCAGTGATTCCCCAGGATTTTGACAAAGTTGTTTTCATCTGAAGATGCAGAGGACTGCAACTGACATCTTCTGCATGAAAGGCAGATGCTATTACACTGAACCCTTTAAAAAAGAACTGCATGGCAAAGCACTCTTTGTATTCTTGGAAGTCTGGAAAGGATACCCAGCATTCCCACTCCAGAAATGTTAAGGAGCTGCTGCACCAGTAGTAAAAGGGTCTGCAATGTAGCATGGACACTTTAGCAAGAATATTTCTTGTATTTGAAGTCCATATTGCTGCATCTTTTTTGCTGTCATGCTGAAACATGCTTTTGGAACTGCAACAGAGGAAATTTATCTCCAGACCAGATCAGATGGAAAACTCTTTAATCTCTCTAGATTGAGAGCAAAGTCCAAAGTCCCTCTGAAATGTTCGCAGGATTTCCTCTTTGCTGATGATGTTGCCGATACCACTCACTCTGCCAAAGACCTTCAGCAACTTATGGATTGTTTTAGCAAGGCCTACGAAGGCTGAGGCTGCAATCCAGGAACCCTGAGGCTGCAATCCAGAAGTGCACATAGGTTGCCCTATCACTGGTGTGGTCCAAGTCCAAGATGGGGCAGTCCAGTTATGCTAGAAAAGGCTTGGGGCAGCCTAAGGAAATACAGGCTGCCCCAAGACGGATGGACCTGGGCTGGCCTAACTGAGCCAGCCTAGGCAGCTCGGGAGAGATATGCTGAGGGCATGTTCAACACTGCCTAGGACAGAGCAGTTATGCTATATCCACAGCCTGTTTCATGGGCAGAAATTCCCCTTCCCAGCCCCTCAGAGTTATATCACTTCAGGAGAAGCTATAAATCTGGGTAGACCCATAGGGTTACATGATAAGACAAGTAAGAATGGCAGTGTTGACCAAAAATCTGAGTTTTTGGCCAGTCGAGCTGCAACCCCTGCCTCTCAACTTCAGGATATGGCACAACTATAGCAGCCACTAACCTGGGGATACAGCAGGAAACTCCAAGAAGTCCCTTGTATTCACTATAGACTACTGGCAATCTCATCAGGGATTCCTTATAATGCAGGCACTACTGGTGTTCCTTGTTCAGTGTAATCTAAGGGGGGTCTCTAGGGGAGCAAGCCCTCCCCAGGTGTCACTGAGTTGGTGCCTACTGAGCATGCTCTGGAGCAGCTAGGGCAGCCCAGGCTTCCTGACTTTCTGGATTCACCATAACTTCCTGCTCTGGATTCAGAATAGTTGTGGCAGCCCAGCTTGGGCACTCCTCACTGCTCTCACTCTGGGTTGCACTGTTACCTTACAATTCAGAGTAACTATGGGAAGACTTAAGAGGCACTTACTCTGGATTGCTTTATACATTTCTCATAGGTTTCCCATAGGTGGCATCATAACTACGAAGGTATATAAGGGCCCACAGTTACTCTGGATTGTAGCCTAATTAATCTAACTCTTCGGCTGCAATCTTAAAGTCACTTTCCTGGAAGTAAGACCCATAGAAGACAATGGGGTTTACTTTTGAGTAGACATGGCTAGGATTGTGCTCTTTGTCTACCTTTAGATAAGGATACAGAGAAATCATGTCGTTTGGGAATTTTGATTTACTAACTCATTAGCAGTAATGTCCTTTGTACGATCAATGTCCATCTTCTGCTGATTTTCTCATATTAATGCTTTATTTTGCTGATGTCCTTGCAACCTTTCTGATCCTTATCTACTTATCTGTACCACAAAGGTGCTGTGTGGTTTAGTGAGCTGTATTTTAGTGTAACGTGAGGTCTTTATATTTTCATTATGTGAATGCTAACACTGCCTTTATTAGATTCCTGCTAGCTAATATTTTTGAATGATGTAATTCATTCTAATTCAGTGACTCATATTTGTTCTGATCTATAGCAGCCAATGAATAATACAAACAATGTAGATGGAAAGATTTCATTCAGCTGAATAAAGGAGTGTGATAAACATAGAAATTATGTATCTTTCTACATATTTTATCTTATCTGACAATTCAGGCCTCATCTCCCAAGTGTCAGTGTTTCTCCCCAAGAAGGCACAAACTTGCATTTTTACCAATTGCTACTGTATGAAATTAGTTAACATTTTTTTATTTCAGGTGCCAGAATAAAAGAGAATAGAGCATGTTATAATGAATTTAGTATTCACTGTAAATCTATTAGAGCAGGGTGTCCGTACCTCAGCCCAGGGGCAAGATGCAGCCTGTGGCAAGCCTCAATGTAGCCCACAGCAACACCCCTCCATCTGGCTCACAGACAAGCCTTGTAATGTATCTAACACAGACTAATATGTATATTTATTCAAATTTGAATTGTAAATTATTTCCCCCCCCCCAACACAGAGTCAGAGAGATGAAGTTGCCCTCCTGCCAAAATGACACCCCATGTTAGACCATAAAGATGAAATAATGATGCAGTGGTCCCCTAATCCTGTTCCAGGGTTATACTTAGCCCATCTGTAACCAGTTTGAATTTGTAATCCTAAAGAACACACTATGGGCACAATCCAGAGCAAGTTCAGCCTGCTCTGCCCTAACTGCTCTCTCCTAACTATTCTGTATCCAGAGCAGAAAGTTATGCTGAATCCAGAGAGTCAGGAAGCCTGGGCTGCCCTAACTGCTCCAGAGCATGCTAAGTAATTGACACATGGGGAGGACTTGCTCCTGAGGAGACACCCCTCAGATCACACTGAACAAGGAACAGCTGTTGTGCCTACAGTGGTGACACGACTCTGCGCATCACCCAGTGTGGAAGTCTGTGCGTCACCCCTGGGATGCGCGCACCCCACCCACCTGGACTGCGCAGTCGCCAAAGTTGGCGCCTGCGCAGTACTCTTTCTGAAGCCAGTTGGCTTCAGAAACCATCTCTGACACCTGTGCAGTACTTTTCTGAAGTCTTTCAGCTTCAGAGGAGACTGCTGGCATCAGAGTTGGTGCCTGTGCAGTACTCTTTCTGAAGCCATTCGGCTGCTGCTCCGCCTCATGAGTGAGGCTGAATGGCCGTGCAGAGGCGCAGACTTCCTCCGCTCTAAGGAAGTCTCCTCTAAAGCTGTTTGGCATGCTCAGTGTGTTTTTGCGCAGTGCACCTCAGCTGGCCATTTGGGCCAGCTCCGCGGACAAGTGGCAGCTTCTGATGCCCGGGGCCTGCCAAAGGACTGTCAAACTCCTCTGGCACATCACCCCATACGGAGCGCATCACCCAATGCAGCCCACACCAGCCGCACCAGTCTGGTGACGCCACTGGGTGCCTGCCTTATAAGGAATCCCTGATGAGATGCCAGTACATTCTACAGTGAATACAAGGGGCTTCTTGGAGTGGCCTGCTGTATCCTGAGGTTTGTGGGCAGCCGTAGTTTGTTCCATATCCTGAGGTTGAGAGGCAGGGGTTGCAGCTAGGCTGGCCAAGAACTCAGATTTTTGGTCAATACAGCCATTCTTACTCGGGCCTTATCATGGACCCCTGTGGGTCTACTCATTACTATACCTGCTCCTGAGGTAGTATATCTCTGAGGAACTGGAAGAGGGCATTTCTGCTTTGAAACAGGCTTTGGTTACAGAGTAACTGCTCTGCCCTAGGCAATGCTAAACATGCCCTCATCTTGCCTCTCCTGAGCTGCTTAGGCTGCCCCAGTTCGGGCAGAGCAGGTCCACCTCTCTTAGGGCACCCTATGTTGCCTTGCTCTGCCCTAAGCCTCTTCCAGAGTAACTGGGGTAGAGCATCTTGCAGTTGCTCCACCCTAGTGATAGGGCAATCCAAGGGCTCTTATGTGGACAGATTAGTTGCTCTGGATTGTGCTGGCTGGCTACAATCCAGAGTAACTACAGGACCTTTTACATCGACGTAATTATGGTTCCACCTATGGCCAAAGCACAGTGCAATCCAGGGTAAGTGCCTCTTATGTCTTCCCATAGTCACTCTGAATTATAGCATACATCTTGCAATACAGTCAAATTAGCTCTGACTCATTTCATTTCACTTAAAGAAGGGTTCACCCACTCTGGATTGCTTTATGTATTTCTCACAGCCCTATTTACAGCCCTATACAGGTGTAACTACATTATTAGCAAATTTTTCACCTATAGTTTTCTCAATATAAATGGGGTTGGCCCATTAAATTAAAAGATAAATGTCAGTTTAGACAGTGGTTTAAAACAGCCTGGCTTACCATGGTCACATGGCAGGCAAATCAATCCATCTCTCTTTTCCTCAGTTTGGGTATATTTGTTTCAGTTTCGGCAGAACCCTCTCTTCCTCTTGGAGAAGAGAAAGAATGAAAAGTGAAGAAGGGAAAAGGGAGGTGTCTGACTTCCAGCTGTATTTTAACTGTAATTTAACTGTATTTTACTATCAGTGCAATCCTAAGTGCCCCTACTCAGAATTAAGTCCTATTGTATTCAGTGGGGCCTATTCCCAGGAAAGTGTGTTTAGGATTGCAGCCTATATTTCTTTTTATATTGTTAGCCACATTGGGTGCCAAGGTACAAACTAAATCAATCAAACAATCAATAAATGAGCCACAAAACTAATAAGGCCTCACCATTAGATGGTTACAGCCCAAGTCCTCGCCAATTAGATGGTTACAGCCCTATTTACCCAGTCATTGTTATCGCACCTCTTTTGCAAGTTATGACTACCAAACAGTCAGTGCCATCGTAAGAGGGTGTTTAGTAACATGCTTCTCGGAATACTTCTGGAAAGGTCTGTATCTTCCCACCTATATTGATGGCTCTCTTGCCACCTATCAAAACAAGTATGACAGCAGAAGGTGGAGGAAGCAGAACAGTGATGAAGAGGGGCAAAACTAGGCAGGAGTGGGAGGACTGTGTCCAGGAAGAGAGTAGGTTTTACATCTGTCAAATTTTCACCCCCTCCCACTCCCAATCTCAGAGCATGAGTCCAAGTAGCCCTGAGCCAGCTACTTAGCTAGCACAGCCCTGGTAGATGCCCTACTTTTCAGAGGCTTGGGAACAATTGTTCGCTTACCCAGACGAGAACTCCCAAACTTCATCCCTCCACAGCATATAGTTCTAGCCATTTTAGTGCTGCTGCATTGGTATGGGAGAAGAGAAGAGGGCTGGGCTCTAAATTTTCATCAGGGATAGCCATATTATTAGAAGCAGCCCTGAAGGAGATATGTGGTGAGTTTCTGATTTAATATATCACTATGGACTTCCAACTGGTTTCCCAAGCCAAATCTGTGTAACAGTTAATCTATTGTTTATTCAAAGCCAGCAAAAGAAGTTAATAGACAGTTATAAACTAATTGAGTGTGTCTGTACTGTTATCTCCTCATTCATCTCATTTTTTCAATTTAGTTTCGTTAGTGTTCCATATGGTGTGGTGCCCCTGCTGCTTGGAACAGCCATCCTTTAGGAAAAAAACCCTTCTAACAACAGGATGCTAATAGTTTAACTGTTCCTCTAAATTTGTTTGACAAAACTGACATTTAACATGCCATGTCACGTTATCAGTAATCTGCAATTTACCCGTAGGCAGTCAGTGGATGCTCATTTTATTTACCTCTCATAGTTAAGAGCGTAATTAATATTCCACTCCGAAACAAAGATTAGAGATTTGACAAACATTGTAATTTAAATTCTCCATTATAGCAAACATTAAAATCAAACGTCTTCTACATGCACCATTGAGTAAATGACACGTGTAGCTGTAATTTAACTTTTTAGATTTAATACCACAAACTAATTTTTGCTGTCAGATTAATGAGTTGGAAAACACAAATCTTGCAACTCTCGGTATGCACAGGCTTGAGGAGAACATGATTTTGTTCTTTTAATTCCTGATATATCCCATGCAAGTCTATAAACTACTGTGAGATACTGCATAAAAATGTTACACTTCTTAATGAATTTATTTTGCCATTCATGGCATTATTGTAGTTTTGCTCAGAAAACAGTCACATAGCAGATTGTGGGTCTTTTATGATACACGAAGGTGATGACAGCTGTTCACACAGAGCTTCAACAATTAATCCCAGAGTTCAATCAACAGCTTTGATATCACTGAAGTGGAATCAGGAGAAATATAACAGATTCATTACTGCATTGCACAGGCTCTCAATTAGTCAACAATGGGTAAGTGCTGTGCGTTAGAATAAACAAATCACTAAATATTACAAGAACGGCAACATACTATTACTTCTTCATTTCTTTTGGTGCCCAGCCTTCACTGCAGAAACAAAAAGCCCCAAAGAGAACTTGGCAGGCAACTTGCATATTTCTAGCTATCCCAAGCTTAATATCCTGCATTTGGTACAGACATCTAAAGGCAACCTGAATCTTCACTATCTTTAGTATGGATAGTAACATTTATGTTCTTAAGTAGCACCATTTTCTCCTGGCTCAAATCCTGACAGAGCAATTTCCAGTTGTAATGCACCACAGAAAATTCAGTTCATTCATCTGAAAAGTTTGTGCTGGTAGGATTAGATAGAGCAAGGAGAGGACTTTTTACTTTCCTCTTCAGCAATCCTTAACTCAGACTCCACCAGACAGTACAATATAGCGCAACATAAAACAATATATAAACAAGGCAAACATTTTCATTCCCACAGTGCTTGGCTGATATGTTTCTAGCCACCAGTGGGTCATTATTTATACAAGTGATGATTTTTCCTATGTAAGGGCAAGTGACAATGGGGCCATATTGTCAAATTAGTAAAATCTAAGCAGCTCTCTGGAAAATAAATGACTGTGTTTCTAATTTATGCTAATATGGGCTGGTATTCTAGCTTCATAAATTTTGTGTGACTGATTAAAATTATTATTATGTAGAACACCTTTAGGCAACTATACTGGTTCATTAAACACGGAAAACTGAAATTATCTGCACTGTAACAATTGTATGTGTAGATGTATGTGGGAGAGAGAACATATTTGAAACAGAAAAAGAATTAAGCAGCAAAGGAGAAAAAGCTGAAATAAATATTTCCCAACTTCCTCTGCAGACAGTCTTAAAATACAACCAAAAGAGCACAGACTTAATAAAGAGGTGCTGTTTCACTCTTCTCAATCTATGCTATGCAGCAAAGTCACTGATTTGCCTGACTCTTACAAGAATTCATTACTCACTGCCGACTTCAATCTGTTTCAGTTATTTTACGTTCAGTTCCCAAAGGAAAAAAAGTACACTCCCCAGTGATCACAGGCTGGCTAAACTTCTAAAAGATAAACTGGCTCATTTTGTAACATATCAGCCAAGTATGTCTTGATACATGCTAACAGCTCCAAACAGAGGGAAAAAAATCTATAAATACAATTAGCCTTGCCATTATATTAAATGAAAAAGATATGTGTTGTAAGGCAATGGTATTACAGAACAGCATGGGATTAATACCTGCACAAGGAACACTGTTTCGTTCTGTTAAACTAAATGCAGCAATATCTTGGATTGAGAGTGCCTTGCAAGACAAACAAGCATTTCTAATAGATTTTGACTTGCAATACAAGCAATGCCTTGTAAAACAAGCAAATAAAAAGTCCCAGCTGGGATACTGCTGGTTCCAGCACTTGGTCAGCATCAGTCCAGCCTCTCCTAGAGACAAGCATATGCATGTCTACTCTGATGTAAGCCTATTACTGTCAGTGGGGCTCACTCCTGAGAGACCTAGTCTTGCATGTCTACTCTAAAGCAGGCCATATTATAAACAGTGGGGCTCACTTCTCTGTGAAAGGGGGCTATGGGAATAAAGCCTGAGACCTAGCCTTGCATGTCTACTCTAAACCCCATGACAATGGGACTCATTCTTGTGTAAGGGGAGCAGATTGCAACCTGAGAAATTAAGTGCAGGTTAATTTGTTTTATTTTTCTTTATATTTGTATTTTCTTTATTATTTTGTATTAGATTACAGTATTGTAATAATTTTTATATGAATATTCTGGGGTTGTGGAACAAATTGTCTGAGTTTCCATTATTTCTTATGGGAAAATTTGCTTTGATATACAAGGATTTTGGATTACAAGCACACTTCCGGAATGAATTATACGCATAAACCAAGGTACCATTGTAACTGATGTACAGCTGTAATCATATTCCAAAAGATGGTTGTTCTGCTCTTTAGTCCTGACAGAAAGCACAGAGGTAGACTTGTACTGTTCTTTCCGGGCCAGTGCAGGGTCTGAGGAGGGTAGGGACAAGGTGGGAGGAGGCTGTTCTGGGACAGGGGAGAACAGGTGGTGGGTGGGCCTGGCACAGTAGGGTAGGAAGAGGGAGTTGTGGCTTGAATCTGGCAATTATGCCAGAACCATACCTTGCCTCCCATGAAGCTGAGAGCAACCTCTGTCTCCTTCCATCTCCTCAGACTTGGGTGGCCTAAGACCTCTTCTTCAGAGACGGCTTAAGTCTGAGGAGACCTACTGGGGCTGCTGCAGCCCTATACTGGGGAAGGGGATGAGTCTCTCCTTCCTGGCAGTAGTACAGTAGCAGTCCCAATACCTGAAATGAATATAACATAGGCCAGGACAGCCTGCCTGTTCCAGAGAAAGATAGGATTGTGCTGCCAGCAAACTTCATGGCTGAAGGCAGGATTTGAACCTGGATTGTCCAGGTCTCAGTCCAACTCCCTAACTACTATGTCACTGTGACTCGTTATTCAAATTTATCACCACTAGTACAGTGGTGCCTCACGTAACAAATTTAATCCGTTCCGAAGGCATGTTTGTTACGTGAAACATTCTTTAGGTGAAGTGGATTTTCCCATAGGAAATAATGGAAACTCAGATGATTGGTTCCACAACCAAAAAAATATTCATATAAAAATATTAACTGGATGTAAAAATGATGACAAAACACTGGATTCAATGTGCATGATCCTATAAAGTCTACTTAGGCTGCAATCCTAAAGGCACTATCTTAAAGACATTTAGGAGGCTGCAATCCTTAAGACACTTGCCTGGGAGTAAGACCTATTGAAGACAATGGGGCTTCTGAGTAGGCATGGTTAGGAATCAGCAATCCTAGACACTTTCCTGGGAGTAAGACCTGTTGAACCCAATGGGGCTTACTTCTGAGCAGGCATGGTTAGGAATTAGCAATCCTAGACACATTCCTGGGAGTAAGACCTGTTGAACACAATGGGGCTTACTTCTGAGTAGGCATGGTTAGGAATTTCCAATTCTAGACACTTTCCTGGGAGTAAGCCTCACTGGGAAAACTGGGGGTCTTCTGGGGGTGGGTGGGAGGGTGTTTGGAGACAGTGGGAGAGATTCAGACAGCTGGGAGTAGTGGCTGCCACTTTAAAAGCCTGGCTCCCTGCAGAGCCGGCTGGAGGGAAGAACATGACTGCTCTCCAGCCTCTTTGAAAGCTCGCAGGGAGCCTGGCGTTGGAATGCAGGCTTTTAAAGTGGCAGCCACTATTCACAGCTGCCTATATCTCCCCCCACTGTCCCCAAACACCCTCTCACACCCCAGAAGACCACCCCAATCCCCCAAGCACCTTCCCACCCTCAAAGCAATGGACCTGCATTACCTGACCTGTTCATTCAGGTAACAAGTGCAGGCTGGCAGCTCTTTAAAGTTTAAAGAGCTGCCAGCTGGCCTTTGTTATCCAAATCAGCTTTGCTACCCAAGTCAGAAGCGCAGGGGAACAGTATGTTCTTTACCTGGAACATACTTTACCCAGGGCATTCGTTACCAAGGTACCACTGTACCATACTTACTTCAGCTGTTCAGATTTTAATGTCATTAATAGGACTTTTTCCTAATTGAAAGATCTTTCACATATTTTATGAAAAATTTTGTATATTATTGTTATTTCTAAGCTACTCTTATAAATCTTCTTCCCAGTCACTTTTTCTCAACATGAATACACTGTCAGCAAAGCTATGTTATGGAATCTAAAATCCATTAGGCAGTAAAAATGAGATTCATTTATACATACAGGCACTATGTGCAGAGATAAAAAGATATGCAATTATATATGAAAGTTAACTATGGATAAACATTTCAGCAGACTTGTTCCAAACTGAAAAATGCAACATTCATTTTGGATGTGTCAATTTGTTGTGAAATGTCTGTATAATAAGTGATGCTAGAGATGACATTCTCCATCCTATACACTAATGGGGAAGTGTTATGGAAGCGTGATATGCTGCAGTATGACAGTCTTGCATACCCAACATTTGGTTTTAAATAAACTTTTTCTACATGAAAATTCTCTGAATTGGCTTTGATGAAACTGCAGCTATTGGGCTACAGGAAGCACTGCTGCTCAATTTCCATCACCATTCTTGTGACGGTGCTTGTATAGGGTTCCCACACACGCCTTAGTGAACTGCACAAAGGTTGCAAGCAGTAGAAGGGCTTCTAGATTCCTCCATTTAAACAGGTTCCTTTTCTGTCAGAATTGGTGCCTCCTTTTCAATTGCTGCTTATTTGATTCTACAAAACTCTCAAAATCTGATTGAAGTCCCGATTATTTCAATTGTGTTTTAGACCTATTTCTTCCCTGCTGTTATGTTTTTAACCACAAATTAGTATCCCAGGTCCTTTGGAGCTATGTAAGAAAACCACCTGAGTGGTAGTATTTATAAATCATTAACAGTTAATGAAACAAATTATACTTCACACAGATTGTGAACTGCTGAGCATTTTTTCAGAAAAAGTATAATATTAAAATCAACAAATTATCTTGCTCTAGATGCAATTTTTGTTGTTGTGATTTACTTACTAATGCATTTGGATCTCTCAGGAATGAGAAAATGTGATGTTCTGTTACCAGCACATTCAGACTAGATAATATACTTGTTCAGTACAGCACTGTGAACTTGCTTAGATCAGCATGTACAAATCCCTGCAATGTAGACTCAGCCTTTTTGCCCATGAAGTAAATAAAATGAAGGAACATTCTGTATTTGAAAGTAAAAAACTGACACTGTCAATTGTCAGTGTCATACTTTCTTTATGAACAGAGACTTGTTTTCAAGTCCTAATCTATAGTTTCATCATTACCCAAATGCCTGCAGTTTGGCTCCTGAACCCCTAAAAACAATTACTTTTAACTTCTTGTGGTATAAAAATGTTCTTACATTGCTTTTAAACTAAGGCAAAATATATATACACATACTCCCTGAACAATAGATGCAGACATCTGAGTTACAGACAGCTGTGTAAGCATTTTTGTTTAGGTATAGCCTGCCTTTTGCTGATGCACAAGCGCAATACTGCTGGACTGTCAAGAACCAGCTGTTCCACTGGCATTCCTCAAGGAGGGCAAAATGCTAAGTTTCCCAGTCGCCTGAAAACCAGTGTAAATCAGCTCCTAATCCTCACCTCCAGAGCCATTCTGAGCAGAGAAAATGACAGTGCAATCCAAAAGTGCTCTTAAATGGTATAATTAACTTGCACTGGCCCGAGGGTGCCATAAAAGTGCCACCCTGTACTTCTGTGACAATGGTATGGAGGGTAACATTGACTGGCTGAGCTCAGAGAGAGTGGGCAGTGGGAGGGGAGGAGGGCATCTGGAATGTGGCAGGACTGTGGTGGGCCTGTGGTAGGCAGTGATAGGACTGTGGAAGGCAGTTATGCCAGATCTAGATCCCTTTGGTTAGGGAAGAAAGGCGGGATAGAAATCAAATAAATAAACCACTGTCCAAGGGCAGCTAGGAGCAGCCTTTAGTGTTCTCAACAGCTCAGTTAGGTCACCTCCAGAGATGGCCACAAACCACGTAGACTCATTGGGGCTGCTACAGCCCTCTCCTGGGGAGGTGGAAAAGCTTCCTCTTTCCTGAGGTGGCATGGCAGCAATAAAACAATTTGTACTGGATTCAGAACAGGAAAGCCAGCTTGCCTGATCCAGTGCAAGTTAGAATTGCATTGTGAAGCAGAGATGTCCCTACCTTGCTCTTCCTGCTCTGAATGGCTCCACAGGCAAGCGGGAGAGGCTGCTTTAGGTGCCTGAAAAAATATCTCACCTCCCCTTTAGTGAACTGTTCTGATCTACATAGTTTTCAAGTTACAAATAGATCACTAAAACTTAACCTTTCTATAGTAAGAGACTTTGGGTGCAATCCTAACGTAGGCCAGCACAACTCTTTGGGCTTCCCATTCCCATGGTGATGTAAGGAGGCCAGTGCCTTCTCCAAGAGGGGGGCAGAAGTGCCTTACAGCATGACACCCATAGCTCAGCATGGGGTTTGTGCTTGGGCTTAGGCCAGCCTAACTGGGGTTTTAGATTGCAACCTTTGTATAAGTAGATTTGGTATTTCTTCAAGCCAAATGTCATTTACACTCTTAAACCTGAATATAAAAACATATTTTGTTCATTTGTTACTAAAGTTCTACAAGTGGTGTTTTCAGATGGCCTGCTGACATGGCACTAATGGTTCCCCTTCTAGGTTTAAGAATAATTATAATACATACATCCCAGAATTTGATAATATGCCTCTTGGAAAGATATGATTTTGGATATTAATGATATTTTTAGGCTTACCCACTGGGGATACTTGACCTATTTATATATAAAAATGTTAGATTTTTCACAATGGACTCTTATTCTCGGGTGGGGGGGGGGGAATTCCAGACTCTGAGGAATGGCTAAGTGAAGCAGGCTGAGTAAGGTTTGCCTTCTCAAGAGGGAGAAAGAAAAGGCAGACACACTCTCTCAATTCCACATAAACTGAAAGAACAAACTAGTGTGGCAAAGCCTTAGCAGCAAATAAAACAAGACTGAGAAGGAGAAGACAGGACAAACGGAATTCATTCATTCATTCATTCATTCATTCATTCATTCATTCATTCATTCATTCATTGAACATGGTAATTAGAAGCATTTTTAAATGTTTCTTCCTCATTAACCTTCTCCCCAGCCAGACATTAATGTATTTTATTTCCTTTTATTTTATTTCCTATTTTATTAGTCAACATACTAATGCGTTCACCTACTTAGTGAAGGACAGTTAAACACCATCCTTGACCATTAAAGTGGGAAAACTGAAAGGGCAATGCTGAAGGATAGGATCGTCATTCAGAAACATCAACCAACATTTTTGGAATCACAGGCTAAGTATATCTTAAGGACACAAACATCTCAGGTTAGCAAAATTCCCAATCAATCTCAAATGGAGTTTTAGTCACGTTCTAAGTGAAGTGGATTATAGAAAAATGACCTTCCTTATCACAATACTTGTCATTTCCGTCTCATTATGGCACCCTTCACTCATGCAGCTATTAGGCTGCAGGCCATTTCCTTTCATTTCTGAATTTTTCTTTCCTTCAAAGCTGTTACTGACATCAAGGTATAGTCTCCCTTAAAAAAACACCTCTCTAAGAAGCCATTGTGCTTTCAGAACTAATCTTCTTTCTATTTATATATCAATACAAAAAAATCCTCTCAACTGCAGTATTTCACTAAATAACTACAGGGATTTCAGAAAGAAAACAAGACTATTTCACTCCAAAATGTCAAGATTCAATTCTTCCCACTATGCTTTTCAGCAAACACAAAGAAGAGGATAAAATACATCCCAAAGTGTCATGAATGACTACCAATCAGAAATGTCACATTTAGGCTATTGATGGAACTCTGAGAAGAACAGTAAGAGGTGGGCACTGATGATAGTAATTTATCTGAGACACTCACATATACAGTACCGAAAAACACATATACACAACAAGTGAAGAGGGAAGCAACCAAATATAAAGTCTACAAAAAATAATAGCCAGCAAATACATGGAATATAAGCTCACCATTTTCAGACACACACCTTTGATTGATCGGATTTGTGTGGGTTCATCCAGAAAACGATCAGAGGCAGTTTAAACAATCAGGCTGTTTGAAACTCTAAAGATTTTCCCCTTTACTTAAATAGTTGGGTTCCAGGGAGGGGTATAAGCAAAAACTTCTGCATCAGTAAGTGAAAGATCTTTTGCCACCGTTTTTCATGAAAGTATGTTTATTGTTGGGAATAAAATTTTTAGGGAGCCCAGTATTGTATACTTCCAACCTGATACTAATTATACTCGCATGCAGTGATGCTGACATGTGCTATGTTGCTGCAGAGTTTTGGCTGCTGGAGATCTCCTCAGAGTAAGAGGACGTTTGTCCACTTGCCTCTGGGAAAAACCTAGCAGCCAGTTTGGATCAACCTGGACCTACACTAGCCATATTGCTCAGCCATTGATATGCACCATTGAGACCGGAAACTGACATGTGCAGGAAGATTGGTCCCAAGAAAGGGGATGAGACATAGTTTGTGCTGGTACCACATATCTTGCATAAACATATCTTGCATAAATGATCTAGAAGGTGGTAGTAAGTAAATGCAGGACACCTCCACCAGTTTGACACCTCCACTGGACTCCCACTTGATGCAATTTGATTTACCTGTTCTCATGGATGGATTTACTTATAGGACTATGTATTAGCATTGCAACCTCTTTTGTTCTTGCAAGGAACAGAAGGAGCCTTCTGTTGCAGTTTCTCAAGGGAAGATAAGGCTGTTTATGGAGTCTTTAACCCTGAATTATCCTCCATTATATTCTTAGGACCTTATTTGCCAGTATATTCCAGCTGCTTTGCGCAGCTATGGAAAAACAAAGCTATCATAAACCAGATTAAGTGGCCAGTAAAGTCTGGTTAATGGCTTATTTGTATCTTCAGAATATCCCAAAGCAGTGGGAGCATACTGGTAAATTTTCCTCTTAGGATTTCAGCTTGTTTTGTCCTTACCCATAACCTTTAAATTAGACTCCTTTTTGTTTATGTTATATGGACATTTTCTCATATGAATATATTAATATTTTACCTGGATTTGAAACATCTGACAATGAAATCACTATTGAGCTTTTCCAACATAACTGATTTTGACAAGGTGAAAAATATTGCGCTTTAGAAAAAGAAAAGAGTTGCTAACTAGTTAAGGTTATACCAGTTACAACCCTATCCTAACATCTCATTGTGCTGGTGGAGGCCTCCTAGCACTAGTTCCAAGTATTGCAAATGTGCTGTTAGGGAACCAACAGCACCGGCATACAGATGTGTGCTGGCTAGCAATAGATCCATTCCTGAACAGCAGGTTGTGGTGTCATGAAATCTGCTGGGTGGCACAGGGCATTAGAGAGGGTGGCAGGAGGACAACTGACAGGCAGGCAGGGTCATTTTTGGATGGGTGTAGTGGATTGGTGGAGAAGGATCTCCACGCCATATTATAAGCCCCACTGTCATGCCAGGCAGACCTACATGGATGTGGAATAGCTGGCACAGATCTGAGAAGGCCCATGGGGTGACTGGGGCTTTACTTGAGGAAGGAGAAAAAAATATCCACATATTCAAAGATGACCCCCTCCTAATCTCTTCCTTACCTGCATATGATACATTGCAGGCCATGGAGCCTAGCTGTACCAGCATGTTTGGATATTTCTGTTAATGGATCGCCTTCTGTTGGCACAAAAGAATTTACTAGCTTTCACTATACACTAGTGTATAGTGTATACACTATATACACTAACAAACATAATTGGCCAAGAGCAGAGGTCTCCAAACTTTTAATTTCAGGGTTCCTGAACCTTTAACAATTGTGTAGAAGGAATTTCAGCAGGTGTAGCTTCTAAACTTTGAGATGAAAAGCTTCATCTGCTGAAATTTCCTCATCTACACAGTTGTTAAAGTTCCAGAAGCCTTAAAGACAAAAGTTTGGAGACTCTTGGCCAAGAGAAAGGTATAGCCTATTTTACTGACATAAAAACCCAACATCTTCAGGCTAGTCTTCTATTCTATCTACATAAAAACAGTAACTTGTGTGAAAAGTGTGTCCGATCCTATTCTGCATTCAGCCAGTAGACTGGATGAATAATGGAATCTAAAGAGATCTCAACTGTGGGGAAGAACAGACTGAGAAGAGGCTAGGAGGACAATTGAGGAGCACCAATGAGAAAAGGATTATGTAGATGCTGAAAAAGCAGATGGTTTTTAAAAAAAAAATGATGAATATTGTTATATTTTACCTCTACAAGCAACAGCTGCAGGCTGTTACTAGTAAGATACATATTTGCAAACACAAAGTTGCACCAATTTGGTGTGTTTATGCTACTTGCCAACTTGCATATCTAACTTTTTTCAGTCTACAGATGATTAAATATTTGTTTCTATATCTTCAATAATATATTGTCATGAAAGATGGTTACTTGTTAGCAAACATACTGAACAAATATGCTGATATACTGTATTAATAGATCAGCAAGAAAGGATGTCACTTGATTAATTTTAAATACATAGTAGCATTAGCACATTGTCAGAACACTATAGATTATAGATTTATGAGTAAAAAAAGTACATAAGACAAGTTTGCCTGTAAATACGTTCTGATATTCCTTCTAAGTCTAAGAGAACTAATTCACATTGGCAAATTATAAATATTTCAGAGTACTGACCTAAACCAGCTTTATACTGATCAGTGAAGTCTTTCGCCAATCACCACCCATCAGCACAAAAGTGTTCACAAAAGAACACACTTCTACTGATACTTATACTTTTTAATACATATAAAACAATTATTTTAAACTTATGTTCAAGGTGGACACAATAAAAGAAACCATTCACTGCTATTTTCAACCTTTTCCTTTTCATAGCATAATGACAAGGCACTAAAATTGTCAAAGCGCACCATTATTTTGACAGTTTACAAGGCTCACCATGCTGCTGGTGAGAACTCATGTCCCCCAACAGTCATACTAATAAAACACTTGAGGCACACCTGTGGACAATTCATAGTATGCCAATGTGCCAAGGTTTTTGGCACATTTTAACAGTAGTTAAAAATCACTAGAGTACACAGTGGGATCATATCCAAATGTATCAAGAAAGACAGGTTACCTTTTCTCCTGTATATCCTTATGGTCACATAAGGTGTTTTAAATTGCACAGTTTCTGTTGTTCCATATCAGGCTGATCTAGTCCTGAAGTTGACTGAAGCTACTTATTTGTGCAGTGAGTTGAAGGGAGACTGGCAAATTCAGAAGCGGGATGCATTTGTGCCTACACCAGCTTACTACCCCAATACAACCTATCTCCCACAACTGGATTTCCAGTCCTCAGGAAATCCATTTCTTCCTCCAGCAGTGTCACTATAAGAAATCATAATGGCATGGCTGCAACAGTGATTGCTCATTCTCAACAGTGATGAGAAAGCCCGGACAGTCCTGGTTATGGCGACCCTATCCTGCAGTGAGGGTAAGGCCAGTGCACTGGCATGTGCCTGCTTTAAAACGAATTAAGATAGGCAATCCTAAAATATGGAGAGCACAATCCTAAGAAATTTAGGCTGGCCTAACTCACCTGACGTATACTTCAGAAAGTCCCGGCTTTCTGGGATTGCACTTTTGTGGAAGAGAATTATGGCAACCCTACCCCAGGACGGGGCAGTGGCATGTGCTGGCCTCCCTACACCACCACAGGAAGTTATATCTGGTGAGTTATATCTGGTGAGTTATGGTGAGTTATTGGTTAGGATTGCACCCTAAGATTCTCTTCGTTTGGCACATGTTACTTGACTGTAGCTGGAAGTAGGTTGGTGGGATGGAGACCAACAGGAAACTATGCAGATCTCTAAGAAATCCAGTTAAGAGAATCCTCACATGGCATCCTGACATGGATTAATAAAGTAAATCTATGTTGTTGTGACTCTAGAGAATGAGTTGTAAAACAAAACATTCATGCCACAGTATCTAAATTGTCCCTAAATGGTTTTTCCCTTCAAAAATTAGAAATGCTTGTTTCAAACTGGAATTTAGGCTTTTAAACTATTTTATTATTGTTGTATGTTGATTTGAGTAATGCTATCATGGCAGAAAATTCAATAAACTTTGAATAAAAAAAGATTAAAATAATAAAGCAGTTATTAATTATATAATAAAGCAGACTGAATTTTGGAATGGGGCAGGCACTTGGGGTGGGATCCTAATTTTGCTCCCTCTCTTCTTACTCTCCTTGGACCTGCACTGCCAATGTGATTTGGCATAGATATGAGTATACCCATTTGGGAAGCAGAGGCTAGCTCCAAGGAAAAGGAACAAATGCTCCCTGACATTGAAGATATCTCTGTGACTACCCTCAGGATGCATGCATCATGTGCAGTAGTTGTGCAGCAGTATCAATAGGGGAATTAGCTAAGGATTGGACTGTCATACAGATAAGATAGTATGGTATCTCCTTTATTTTTTACACATGCCTTGTGGAATTCTCAATGTTCATTTAATAATAAAAACAAATAAGTAGCATTATTTTTAGCCTACATTAATATGCCACCAACCATTAATAATCCAAATAGCATTTTAAAGAGGATGTATAGCCTGAAGTGAAAGATACGATTAATCAAAATTACTTAGTTTGGAAGGGCTTGCAGTGGATACTAACCTTTTATTTATTGTTGAGGTTAATTTATTTTACTAAGGGTCACTAACTTGATCTCATTTGCTTGATTGCCTGATGGAATGACCGTAATGATAGCAAAATCTTCTGTGCAAGTAATACTGTGTAAATAATACTTACACTAATGAAACTAATTTCATAAAATGACCTTTCTTAGCTTATATTAATCTGACAATTACATGAATATTCAGAAAAGTAGGCTATGCAAACAAAATGTTTTTCCTATTGTATAATCAAAGAGGTTTCAAAAACAAAAGATAGTACTTTGTAGTAGGACATAAACCTGGATCTTATTTCATTTCCTTTACAATAGGCCTCCCCCATCCTCTTTTACACACACTTAACTGCAGACTAGGTTCATAGGACCACACATACACACCCCCTAATGTGTCCCTCCAGAGAGTGGGGGGAAATATGAACCTGGATCTGTGGTTTCACTTATCTATGAATGGATTCTGGAATGGAACATCCACAGATACATGGGCACACTGTTTTACATACTCTTGTGATCCCTCCCTGCTCAAAACCTCAGGTCCCATTTTTATTTTTACTATATTATGGCTGCAATCCTTATCCCCAGTTAGGTCAGCCGAAGCCCCAGCACAAGTCCTGTGCTGGCCTGCGGGTGTCATTCTGCGCCACTCCTGCAGACAGACATGCGCTTGCCTCCCTACATCACCACGGGAACGAGAAGACCAATGAGTTGTGCAGGCCTAGGTTAGGACTGCACCCTAAGACTGGGATTCAATAAAATCATGATGGGTGGAGGAGACACTATGGGCTAAATTCATAGCAGTTACAGGTCCACGCAGTTACGTCACCCTCTCGTGTTATCTTATGGAAAGTCATCTTAACTGCTCCGGAGCAAAGGGCTTAATTTGACTTTAGGATATAGGCCTATATCTTTCCACCACTGCTCTCTTTTCATTTCTTTAACATCATAAGCATTTTCATTTAATATGCTCATGCATATGGGCATATTATTCCATACAATGGCCAATAGTTAAAATATGTTGTGTATTATAATTGTCCATTTAGCAGTAAAATGCTTAACTAGAAAAATCAGTAAGCTCCATAGCAATTACAGCATCACTATGAAATCTGCCATATGATTAACAACCCAATTTTACTGTAGCATTCTGCCACTTTCAGGCTGTCATAAAAGATGATCCAGATTATAGTTGAGAGGCTTCTGGATCACCACCAGAGAGGCAGTAGTAGCCTAGAAGATGATAGGGGGAAAAGGAATGCCCGCCTACAATGGTGAGTCAAAGCAGAATGGGGCAGAACGGAGAGCAGCTGAAAAGCTAGTGCAAATTGAAAAGTCATCTGAAAAGCCAATGCAGGTCAAAGATACCTGGCAATTACTATTACAATTGGATACTATTGGCAATTGGAAATCTTGTGGAGAGGTATGGGGACATATTTTATCTTGCTTTTTCCAATCCTCTGGAGGGCTGCAGTGGTTAGAACTCTGGAGTTAGAACACTGCTTGACTGGAATTCTGCTGAGCAGGCCTGCAGTTCAAGACCTGAGTACTGCCGGAAGGGGTGAGCTCCCATCCTTAGCCTAGCGCCTGCCAACCTAACAGTTTGAAAGCATGCAAATGCAAGTAGATAAATAGGGACCACTTCAGTGGGAAAGGCAACATCCTGGCGACAGGCCCCTGCGACCGGCTGGCCAGGTATCTCAGGCTGACCCATCGTGGCTGAGATAGATCTTTCACAAAGGATTGGACACATGATATGTGTAAGAAAATTACACAGGGTAGATTTCTTTAACCCTAACCCTAATTTAACAGCTTAGCTTAACTTTAGCATTTAAACTCTAGGTTAAAACATGTAGCAGCAAAAAGTTAATTATATTAATTCTATTAATCAATTTTAAAATTTGCCTGCTTTTATTCAGTGCTATATGCATTATTCTGCAATATTTTGTATCGTATTGGCATCCTTCAGTCTCGAAAGACTATGGTATCGTGCTCTGATTGGAGGTCCTGAAACAACATCTAGTGTGACTAAAGAGGCCAATGTGAGAGTGGCAATCCCTTCCACACTGAGGACAAATAAATTCCGTCCCCTGCCCAGGCTCCATGTTTCGCTGCTTTCGGGTCTGTCTCTTTGCTTCAGCCTGCCGAACAAGTGTCTCTTCCAGTTGGAGAAGGCCATGCTGGGTTTTTTGCCTCCACGCTGAACGGTCAGAGGTCAAGGTTTCCCAGCAGTTGATGTCCATTCCCAAGGCCTTTAGATCCCTCTTGCAGATGTCCTTGTATCGCAGCTGTGGTCTCCTTCTTGGGCGCTTTCCCTGCACTAATTCTCCATATAAGAAATCTTTTGGAATCCGACCATCAGCCATTCTCACGACATGCCCAAGCCAGCGTAGACACCGCTGTTTCAGAAGTGTGAACATGCTAGAGATTCCAGCACGTTCCAATACTGCGTCATTTGAGACTTTCCCTACAATCCAGAGTAACTACGGGAGCACGTAAGAGACATTACGTGTACCCTTAGTTACTGCACTACCTAGTGAAAACCTATGGGAAATTCATATTGGAATCCAGAGCAAATTGTTCTTACACCAGAGCAAGGACTCCACATAGTTACTCTGGATTGCGCCCTTTGTCACGCCAGGTGATGCCAAGAATATGTCGGAGACAGTGCGTATGGAAGGTGTTCAGCTTTCTCTCCTGCCATGCATAAAGGGTCCAAGACTCGCTGTAGTACAAGAGTGTGCTCAGGACGCAAGCTCTATAGACCTGGATCTTTGTATGTTCCATCAGCTTCTTATTAAGCCATACTCTCTTTGTAAGCCTGGAGAATGTAGTAGCCGCTTTACCAATGCGTTTATTCAGCTCAGAGTCTAAGGAGAGAGTGTCAGAGATAGTTGAGCCAAGGTACACAAAGTCATGGACAACCTCCAGTTCATGTTCAGAGATTGTGATACAGGGAGGTGGATCCACACCCTGACCCATGACTTGTGTTTTCTTCAAGCTGATTGTTAGTCCAAAGTCTTGGCAGGCTTTGCTAAAACGGTCCATAGGTTTTTGAAGGTCTTCGGCAGAGTGAGCAGTAACAGCAGCGTCATCAGCGAAGAGGAAATCCTGCAAGCATTTCAGCTGGACGTTGGACTTTGCTCTTAGTCTGGAAGGATTGTATAGTTTTCCATCTGATCTGGTCCGGAGATAGATTCCCTCTGTTGCATTTCCAAAAGCATGCTTCAGCATGACTGCAAAAAAGATCCCAAATAAAGTTGGTGCGAGGACGCAGCCCTGCTTCACTCCACTTCAGATGTGAAAGGAGTCCGATGTTAGGCCATCAAAAACTACAGTGCCCTTCATGTCCTCGTGAAAGGACCTGATGATGTTGAGGAGCTTAGGTGGGCATCCAATCTTGGGGAGGATTTTAAAAAGGCCATCCCTACTAACCAAATCAAAAGCCTTTGTAAGGTCTATGAAGGCTACAAAGAGTGGCTGTCTTTGTTCCCTACATTTCTCTTGCAACTGTCGAAGGGAAAATACCATATCAGTGGTGGACCTGTTGGCTCGAAATCCACACTGTGATTCAGGATAGATTCTCTCTGCAAGCACCTGAAGCCTCTTCAGTACGTCTCGGGCAAGCAGCTTCCCTACAACACTAAGAAGAGAGATGTCACGGTAGTTGTTACAGTCACCCCTGTCGCCTTTGTTTTTGTACAGTGTGACGATATTAGCGTCCTTCATGTCCTGTGGTACTCCACCTTCCCTCCAACAAAGGCAGAATATCTCGTACAGTTCAGTGGAAATGGTCCCTCTACAGCACCTCAGAACTTCAGCAGGGATGTTATCTTTCCCGGGTGCCTTGCCAAAAGCAAGGGAATCCAGGGCTTTGTTTAGTTCTAAAGTTGGTTCACTGTCAAGCTCCTCCAAGACAGGCAGGCACTCAATGTTGTTTAATGCTTCCTCAGTTACTGCATTTTCTCTGGAGTATAGCTCAGAGTAGTGCTGCACCCAGCATGCCATCTGCTGTGCTCGGTCCTGGATGACCTCACCTGTAGCAGACTTAAGCGGGGCAGATTTCCTCACTGTTGGACCTAGGGCCTGCTTGATGCCATCATACATCCCCTTGATGTTGCCTGTGTCAGCTGCTACCTGGATCTGAGAGCAAAGCTGCAGCCAATAATTGTTAGCACATCTTCTGGCAATCTGTTGGACTTTGCTACAGGCGGCTCGCAGGGCTTGAAGGTTGCGCTCACTGGAACAGGCTTTATATGCAGTTAGAGCTCTCCTCTTTTCCTCAAGGGCTGGTGTCAGCTCCTCCGAGTGGGCTTCAAACCAATCTGCTGTCTTTCTAACCTGCTTACCAAAAACTGACAAGGCGGTAGTATAAACAGCATTCTTGAAATGTTCCCATCGTTCAGAAGCATTTGCCTCAGCCGGGCCTGGGAGAATTTCCTCGAGTGCTTGGTCAAATTCCAACACCTTTTCCAGACTGCGGGTCTTGCTGATATTGATTCGTGCAATATAGATCTCTGCAATCTCAGAATGATTTCTTCAGGCTTTGAAAAACTGGAAACCCTAAATGTTCACCTCTTGGAAAGACTGCGCAAATGCTAAACAGTCTAGAATAACTTGCATTTTTTCATAACTTTTGATCATAACTGGATAACAAAACTTGAAATGTAGGAAATAAAAGGAACAATTTAATAGAATGTATTTTATTTAGTATGTCCAATGAGCTAACACTATGGTTGACTAGCATGAAGCAAATCCAAAGGATACTCCCACATGAAATTATAAGCAATATGCAGTCATGGAGAAATAGGTTCCCATATATTTTGTCTTTTACTAAGCTGCAATAAATTGGTTCTTGATCTGAACAGTACAAAGCAATTTTGACTCTGGCACTGAAATCTGTGAGAATTAATGTGGGTCATCAACCTGTTCTGTGCCGGATAGGAACTACTTAGGTAATATGCTCCAAGTCCTTATATTCTATTAACTGAACCATGCTTTAATACAGTATGCACAAGGTTTTAAAAGAAAAACGATTCCCCTTGCTGTCTAGTCACATTATGAGATATAAAATGACTTCCTCCCAGAAAATGAGATTTCAGAATGTGTGTCTTGGTTTATGATATTCACAGGGCTAGACAGAGACAGGTAGGTAAACAGTAGCTTACATTAATTAAACATTTTCAATTAGCCTGTGAATATCTCTAAGTGCTTCCATCTTATTTTATATATCTGCAGAAACAAGCATGATTCAAACCTTGCACTCTTTAGCTTTTTAAGTCCAGGAACTAATATACCGTTATATAGATTTCTGCCAGCAGGTCATTGAAGTCAAATAATAATGATGCCTATAAATTAATTTATCTCAAACATGACATAATAATCCTAATCTGCTATAAATCCTGTTGTTGAATTTGCATTTGCCGAATTTGCCTTAATTACACTGTCGCCTAATTAGGAACCTTCGTGTGAAGAAGAACTCACAAAAACCGATGGTGCAGAAAGCTGAAAACAGTTTATTCCAGTCTATGGGTTTACAGCAATGGAATCCTATGGCAAAGTGGTTGGAACAGACTGTTTGTGAAGTAAACAGTGCCAGACAGAAGGCACACGGCAATGACCTACCGTGCTAATGAAAAGTGATATTGAATTTACTAATTCAGATAAGGGTACGCAGATTGCACTTTCACCAAAGCGCAAAGGCCTGTCACTGAAACAAATGCACAGTCCTGGTTGCAATTAATTTGATTCTTGTTCTTTTAGGGCTCAGCTTGTAGATTTAATTAAAGCCTTCATGCAGTAGGCACATTCAGCAAGTATCTGTGTTTAATGGCTTCTTTTGAATCAGGCAACAATGAAGGCAAAGCTCCAAATAACATGCAATAATAAAACAGAAGACATTGCTAAATGCATGATACGGACCTTACATATACAATTAGATTCAAACTGGTAAAATTTGAATTAAAGGTCCTTCTGCATTATATACAGCAGGCATATCAAACCGGCGGCCCAAGGGCTGCATGCGGCCCTTTGCAGGCACACGTGCGGACCTCAAGTGATCTCCCCACCCTCAGAAGCAGCTCAGTAGTGGTGGCAGCACACTTGATTTTGAGCCAGAGAAAGAGCCCAGGAGGAAGGAGGGCACTTCTGAGTAGACATGCAAAAAATTGGATTGCAGCCCTCGGGAGAAACCATTAGTGCTATTGCGGCCCTTAGGAGACACTATTAAGGCGAATGCAGCCCTCTGTATGAAATGAGTTTGACACCCCTGATATACAGGTGCTCCCTTGCTGTATTCTGATATATTGAGGCCCTCAGGAGACACCATTAAGGCGACTGTGGCCCTCTATATGAAAAGAGTTTGACACCCCTGATATACAGACCTCCCATGTGTATTGTGAGAGCCAGTGGAGACTATGTGTACCCTCCCTGGACCTCAGAAAGTTTTCTAAGGGCTTGGAGGGTCACATCCTCTTATAGTCACGTCCAGTTTTTTTCCCCTGCATAGCTGTGCTTTCCTCTTTGAATGGTTTTTGTGAATGACCCACAGGTTTTGGGACCCATGATTAATGAAATCCACAAGTCCCAAATCCGTGTTTATAGTTGGCTTCTTGTAGATAGTTAAGGTGTAATATTAAATGACTGCTAAAGTAACGCATTGAGTATGAATTGTACATTATAGAGGGTGGAATTCACTAATGCTGCATTCCTATGTACTCTTATTTGGAAATAAACCCCACTGAGCAAAGGGTGTTTGTCTTCTGAATAAATGTACACTAGTGTCTGCATTGTAAAATAGTAACAGTAGTCTTTGGTACTTTTTTGAGGCAGGATAATAGAAAAGGGAAAAAAAGTATTCACCAAGTGCGCAAAAAGAAGATGTCACAAGGAAGAAGGAACACATTCCCCAAATTTCTGATTCAGTCAAGATGTTGAATGGCGGTATCAAAAAAATGAGAAAAACATAGGTGAAAAATCAATTCCTGCCAGCAGTTATCATAGCTTAATGAACTTTGGACATTTGATGTCAGTCTTATGACTCACTAGCAAAAAGCGTACCCGCGTTGCGGAAGTAAAATTCCCCTGTATGCCATTCCCCCCATATGCATCAACCCCCCACGCTCAACTTCCCCATGTGCAACTTCTCCCATGCACATCAACCCCCTATGTGCATCAACCCCCCGTGCGCATCAATCCCCCCTGTGCATCAACACCCCATGTGCAAATTACCCTCATGCGCATCAACACTCCATGCGCATCAACCCTCTATGCGCATCAACACCCCATGCGCAACTTCCCCCATGTGTGTCAACCCGCATGCGCAACTTCCCTCCATACGCAACTTCCCCCCATGCGCAACTTCCCCCCAAGCACAACTTCCTGCCAAGCGCAACTTCCCCTCATGCGCAACTTTCCCCGTGCGCAACTTCCCCTCATGCACAACTTCCTCCCATGCGCAACTTCCTCCCATGTGCAACTTCCCCTCATGCGCAACTTCCCCATGTATAACTTTCCATGCGCAACTTCCCCCCATGTGCAACTTCCCCCATGTGCAACTTCCCCTCATGTGCAACTTCCCCCCATGCTCAACTTCCCCCCAAGCACAACTTCCCCCCATGTGCAGCATCTTCGCCAGTGCAACCTCTTCCTTTGAACAACATCCCCACTGCACCAGGCACCGAGCACCAAATTGGTTGGAGGTTGGTCAGTCTCCCATGTTAAGTATAGGACAAAAACACGTTGCCCCCTTTTCAGCCCCTGAAGGGTTAAATTTCTCCAGATGGTTCTTGGTGGGAGTTCAGGTGACAGAAGGAACTCCCAGAATTCCAGGCTTCAGGCCCAGCAGTTGGGGAGGAATGTTGCTGAGTCAGCAATTCTCAATGCAAAGTATAGGGAGGAAAATGCGTTGTGCCCCTTTTCACCCCCTTCCGGTTGGAATTTCCAAAAACCGGTTCTTATTGCACCCCCAGTCATGGAAGGAACCTCCACCCCAAATTTCACGCTTCTAGTCCCAGCGGTTTTGGCAGGGCGGTGATGAGTGAGTGAGTGAGTGAGTGACTTTTCTCTTTTATATATATAGATTGTCTGCAATCCTAACCTCCAGTTAGGTCAGCATAAGCCCTGGCATGAGTCCTGTGCTGACCTAGGGGTGTCACAAAAGTGCTGTAAGACATTTCTGCTCCACTCCTAGGGGAGTTAGGCCAGTGCATAGGAATACGCCGACCTCCCTACACCACCACAGGAAGATATGCCAGCCTAAATTGTACCACAGTCACCTGCATGATACAATATGGGCACAACATAGTCACCTGCAAGATACAGCCACCTGTATCACAGGATTAAACCTGTTTTTCTTTCTGCCAGAGCAGGTAAAATTTCACAGGGATGGGAGGGGTGAAACAAGCAGGGGTGACGATAGGATGAACCAGACCCAGGAAGAGTTGGGATCAGCAGCATAGACCTTCTAAGCCTAATCCACTGACATGGAGCAATGTGGATTACACTGACATAACTCTGAGTTAACCAGCTGCAACTGCTGAAGCTTACCCTGCAGCCAGGGAACAAATGAAATTCTCTTACCTGAATTCTAGTATTTTGGTAATCATCTAACAAATATTTGATATTGTAAGCACACAGACTACCCAATTCATGTGGCTACTTAATACTGAAAAAGCACTCCATTTCTTACCATGATACTACGGCAAGGAAAGGAATCTATGAAACCTGGTGGAGGTAAAAATGATAGTAAGTCATCTGAAATAGAGGCAAATTACTTTGTGGAAGTGAAAAAGAATACTGAAGGATAGTAACTTTGGGCAGTTTATCATTAAACTAGTAATGACACCATTACTCCATTTTCAGGTGCCTGCCAAGGTCTTTGGGCACTGCACCGAGTGTGCCAATTACTACTGGAACCACCTGCACTGGCTTACATTAGATACACTGTAATTCGATTCTTAGGTCTTGGTAGCGGGAGATCTTTTCCAGTTGTTTCTCCTCAATTCTGCTGTCCACTGGTATGGCGATGTCAACAAGCCACACCTTACTGCTTTCTATGATGGTGATATCTGGAGTATTGTGTTCCAAGACCTTGTCCGTCTGTATCCGGAAGTCCCACAGAAGCTTGACCTGCTCATTTGCAACCACTTTTTCAGGCTTGTGGTCCTAGCAGTTTTTTGCCACTGGCAGATGATACTTTTGGCATAAATTCCAGTGGATCATCTGGGCAACAGAGTTATGCCTCAGTTTGTAGTCAGTCTGTGCGATCTTCTTGCAGCCACTTAGAATGTGGTTGATGTTTTCATCCACTTCTTTGCAGAGCCAGCATTTTGGGTCATGGGCTGATTTTTCAATTCTGACCTTGATGGCATTTGTCCTGATTGCCTGTTCTTGGGCAGCAAGTATCAGGCCTTCCGTCTCCTTCTTCAGTGTTCCACTTGTGAGCCACAACCAGGTCTTATATTGATCCACTTTTCCTCCAACCCTGGCAAGGAATTGGCCATGCAATACTTTATTCTGCCAACTGGCAATCCAAGCCTGAATTGCACTACTGCGATAGGCATAGTTGGTCTGCTGCACTTTCAACAACTTTCTGTTGCTGACTTCAATCAAAGCAGATTCGTGGCTCTCTCGCACATCATCTGCTAGGGCATGTTTTTCTTCTTCCACCAACTGCTTCACTTGCAAAAGTCCTCTGCCCCCTGATCTTCTAGGCAGGTGCAGCCTGTCAACATCACTACGTGGATGTAAAGCATAGTGAATGGTCATTAATTTCCTTGTTTTCCTGTCCAAGTCATCCAGTTCCTTCTGTGTCCAGTTCACAATGCCAGCAGTATACCTAACTACAGGTATTGCCCAGGTATTTATAGCCTTTGTTGTTGTTGTTGTTGTTATTACTACTACTACTACTACTACTACTACTACTACTACTACTACTACTACTACTACTACTGTGGTACCTTGATTTAAGAACATGAATTTAGAGCGTTTTATATTAAGAGCAAAATTTTCCTCAGAAACTCTGACTTGATTTAAGAGCACTGTCTTGAAAGAAGAGCACTTCTGAGGAAGTTTGAAACATGCTTATATGGCCGGGGAACTCATGGGGAGGAATCTGGGGGGTGGGGGAGCAGCCTGAGCCAGGTGTGTATGTGGGATCTGTGTGAGGCGGTGTGGAAGGTGTGGCTTATCAATGTTCCAACACGGGTCCTCATCAGCAGCAGGGGAATGTTAAAAGTTGCAAGAAAAGACTTAAAGCACAATCCTAACCATGTCTACTCAAAAGAAAGCCCCACTGTGTTCAATGGCTCTTACTCCTAGGAAAGTGTCTAGGATTGCAGCCAAAGATTCCATTGAGCTGGTGGATATCTGTGACTCCGATAGTGAAAGTCATCCTCTTTTCTCCTGTCTCCCTCACACCATGTTTTCAAAGGTACAGTACAGTTCTGTTCTGGACAATATTTTCTTTATCATAGTGTTTTGTATTACTGTAGATTACAGTGTTTTGTATTAGATTAGTGTTCTGTATTCAATTACAGTGTTTTTATATACTGTTATATATATCATTTTTTATATTTTATTTATATATATATCATATTATATCATTATATTTATATCATTATATTTATATATATATCATATTTTATACTGTTTTATATACTGTTATATATATCATTTTTATATACTGTTAATATTTTTATTATTGGGATTTATAACTTGCCTTTCCCATGCCAACACAAATCCCCAGGGTGGGTTATAAAGCTTTAGTTCCACCCCTCCTGCTCTCCTCTCAACAACCCAGTGACATAGGTGAGACTGAAAGTGAGTCTCACCCAGGTCCAAGGAAGGATTCAAACTATGGGCACAATCCAGAGCAACTACGGGAGCACGTAAGAGACATTATGTGCACCCATAGTTACTGCACCATCTAGTGAAAACCTATGGGAAATTCATATTGCAATCCAGAGTAACTTGTTCTTACTCCGGAGCAAGGACTCCCCGTAGTTACTCTGGATTTCACCCTTAGTCTGACTCCCAAACTACTACACCGTCCTGGCTCTAAACCAATTACATTACTTTTGAATGTAAATACTTGTAGGTTAAATGATCACATTTCATTCTGAGGCAAGAGCATTTTGTTTCAACTTTTCCAAGCCAACAGTAATAAAAACTTATGAATAAAAAGGAATTTGAGTTACTTTGCTCTCTCTGTTGCTGTTTTCCCCCAACTGCATGCTGATTTGTGTACGCTCACCTCATTCCTCATGGTTCTACCCTTGACACTTGGTTCAATATTTCATTAAATCACCCAGAAAACTAACAGCTCCGTGTGTTATGAAACTGCAGTCCCTAAGCAACATAAATTGCCTTCCAGGTTGTGGTTTCACTATGACGTATGAGTGGGTCTTAAGAAGCATTTGGGTGGACAAATAATGTGCAAGTGATACAGAGGTGAGAGCCTTGCTCCTGAATAACACAATAGAAGAACATAAGGCTGCTTTCTTACATGGACACAGCTGTAAAGCTGCATCAAATATTCAAAGGAGTAAGGCATTCTCTATGTGAGAAGTACCAAGTGTTGCTCTCAGACAAACCAGCATGACAGAGACTACACAGTGTGCTACTGCTGAAATCTGTGAGTAACTGTTCTTGTTAAGTAGCTCACACATTGGCTTATCAATTGACAGCCCAATAATAAATTGTGCGTGCCTACTCACCACTGGTGCACAATGTTGCAAATGTGCCGTAAGTATTATCTACAAGCATTTGTGCCAACCCAATAGCATAGCTGACTAAGCACAAGACCACACCGGGACATGTCAGTTGGAATAGACATGGTGCTCTGTTCAAAGTGCTGGGATGCAGAGAGGTAAGTCGGAATTGAGAAGGTGGTGGTAGGAAGACATTTCAGGGAAAAGGGAGGGCAATTAGAAGGTGTGGCAGAGGAACTGGGGCGGGACCAACAGATCCACTGCCCTGTATAGGGCCTTGTGGCTTGACTTGGGACACTTTTACTTGGCACAAGCCTAACAGATGGTACAGAATCAGGTAGCCCCATTATGGGGATGCTTCACTCACACTTGCAGAAGTTCCTTACAGTAGTGCTTCTTGAGCAGTTTAGTCAAAACCAGAAGTCTAAGACTTTTGGTTTTATTTAAAGATGCACTGCACAACAACTCTGTAAAAAAAGCCAGAAATCCTGCACTTCCCACTTTAAGGAAGCTTCAAAGAAAGTAAGACAAGTAGGGAACTGATCTGTTTCTTGGTCAGGCAAATAAGAAAATTTAGGGTGCAATCCAGAGTAACTATGGGGAGTCCTTGCTCCGGTGTAACAACAATTTGCTTTGGATTGCAATATGAATTTCCCATAGGTCTTCACTAGGGGGTGCAGTAACTATGGGTGCATGTAATGTCTCTTATGTGTAGGGTTAGAGTGAAAGGCACCATGAATCTGGTGCCCCCTCAGACCTCTCACAGTTTGATGCCAATACAATATGATTTGTAACACTCCACGATTGGGCTGGTTGTGGGCAGAATTCTATTTTAATAAATAAATCTCAGAGCAAGTCTGGCAGAGGAGGTAGGACTATTCTTTGGTGGATCAAGTACAAAGCCTAACACAAAATTTTCCTATTCACTAAAGTGTGCTGGGGTGGGGTTTCATATCTTTGGATCCTGTATCTACAGATTCAATCATCTCTGAATCTGGTCATGCCCCAACATGCTTCCAAAGGTGAGAGGAGCTGTGCTTCCCTTGCATCTGGATGGGTGTCTGAGCTCAGTAGAGGTTAGAGACATCTGTTGGAGATATCTGAACCCTCTATTGTGGTCACATTAAGTCAACAAAAGGAAACAATTTCCAGTTTCACGGACAAAAATGAAAGTAACATAATACAAGGCAATAAAACACAGTGGTTTCAATTATTTCTTCTGGTTTCTCTGTAAAATCGGAATTTGCCAATTTTCCATCATAGAGCTCAGTCTGAGACCAGCAGAGGCCAGTGACAAACCTGCACAGCCTCTACAGAACTCGTACATCTCTCTCCCCTGCATACTCATGGTTTCACCCATATCCACAGTTTCAGATATGGGTGGGTTATGTTCACCTGTATCCAGTTTCAGCTATCTGCAGAGGATTCTAGAAGAGAACCCCATGGATAAGGGAGCATACTTGTATAAAATTGCTAAGATGGAGAAAACTGTCTTGTCCCATGAGGCAATTGCTGTGGCAACTACCTCTCCTCCTCCAAAAAAGGTTAGACAATATTCTTGAGTTGATAACCCTATGATCACACAATCATAGGAGTAACACAATCCTGTGCAGTATGTGGGTGTGCATCCGTACACACACTCCTTCCACTCATTTAGAGTTGTCATAATTCTCTTCCACAAAATCAGGACAAGACTCTCTGTCCTATTTGCCACTGTGTGAACACAATCCTCAAAAACTGGGACTGTCACTGTTTTTCAGGACATATAGCAACCCTAAACTCATTGCATTCGTATGGAGTTCATGAACATAAATGAATACTGCTAAATGGCCAGAAAATTCACCTAAACTGGCACACTATTTTCAGTAAACTGGAAATATCTATCTATCTAGCCAGTTAGCCAGTTACAGTATTTATATACTTTTCAACTAAAAAGTTTACAAAGCGGTTTACAAAGAAAATAAAAAAGTTGATGGCTACTGGCTACCTGTTCCAAACTAACAAGCAAAAGAACACAAGCAGAAGCCACTATAAAAGACATTGCTAGGGTGAGGAGGGCCAGTTACTCTTCCTTTGCTAAATAAAAGAGGAAAACCCATTGTGAAAGAGAGCCTCTTGCCCAGTTAGCAGGGTTGGATGCTTATATGGATCCACTAGGATGCTTAATTGCTGAACCAACAACAATGCTGAGGGATTATTGGAGAATACTGAAGCAGTGTTCTTATCTGATTGTATGTTTTGTATGTATTGTTTGTTATTTATGAGTTGGTGTTTGTATGTATGCAGCCGTTGCCGAAGCCAAATTCCAGGTATGGAGATCATACTTGGCCAATAAACAAATCAATCAATCAATCAATCAATCAATCAATCAATCAATCAATCAATCAATCTATCTATCTATCTATCTATCTATCTATCTATCTATCTATCTATCTATCTGTCTGTCTGTCTGTCTGTCTGTCTGTCTATCTCCACGGCATAAAGAAATAGCCATCCTCTGACAAAGTGGAGCATATACCAATCACCTATGTTTACTAAGCAATTATGACTCATTCACTGAGCAAACACAACAGCCAGATTTCTTTGGAGACAAAAGCAATAGACAAACAGGTCACACAAGACTATGCCTATGTCTGCATAAACACTTTTTTAAAGTATGTCCTGTAAAATCAGAACCCAACTAACAAGCAAGTAATCAGACCCCTATGAACTTGTCGTTTTGCATCCAGACATAGAAAATATCCTCTTACCTATGTATTATATCTCATTTTCTGGGATCAAAATGGCAATAATTCTTTGTTCCATAATACCCACTGATGATTAAGCAAAATGTTTACTCATGAATGGAATTAAAATGTATGCAGCAATGGATATATGGTTGAAAATGTACAAACATCATCAGGTGTTCAACAAGGACAAAAAAGAATAATCCAGTATTGCAACTTTTTTGGGGAGGGGGAAGGTGTCAACAACTTTGAATACAGTAGGACTTCTGGGTAAAGTCATGCATAGGATCTGACTAGAAGTCTTTCATTTAAAATACCCTAAATACATTAATTCACTTCTTAATATCTCTTCCCTCCCACTATTTTTAATGAAAACAATTACAGCAATCTAACCCACAGTACGTGGCGTTACGGAAAGCAGATTTGGGTTCAATGATATGAAAATGTTCAGTTTCAAGTGGACTGACAGTGTTTTAAGTTTCACAAAGGAAGTTGTATCATTAGTATTCACCATGCATGCACAGAGGAACAACATGGCAGAAAGCATGTCTCTGATGATGCACAAATAAGTTACTTACAGGTAATAAGTGTAGGAGTGATAGCTTCTTCTGCCATGATGGTGGAAGGATTTAGGCAGTGGAGGAAAAGATGAAATGGAAGGAAAGAAAAGCCAAATATTAATGTATGAAAAAATCAAGATGAGACTAGAACTGGAGAAACAAATGAAAAGGTAGCAAGAGTGCACTTCAGAAACATCATGCAACACATCAGAACAAACAAATGACATTGCTTCAAAAAGCTTAAGCAATCATTAACAAATTCTTTGCTGAAATTAATAGTTTTCACCACATCTGTTATAGCCAGGACTAACCACAATATGTATCATAAAATATTAAATACATACTACAAGAGACACACATGTTAATTCATAAACCATGCTTGATTTAACACAAGAATACAGTAGGTGTGTTAAAATAGCACTCCATCTCAAAAGTATTAGTAAGAAATTTGGAACAGTCAAATTTCATAATTCTCAGAGAGCTGCTTTTATTGTTTTGCCAGTGTACTGTGGGTTGCTTAATGTTGGAGTCCCTTCTAAATCTTTATCTTATGGAAGGTAATTACATAATACACAGTTCTGTTGGCTCAGGAATCAGATGACTATAGAATGGTTGGCTATCTTTTTATTTATACTGACTATTCTGCAATGTAATTTAAAAAATAAACCTTTCACATAGCCAAATGAAGATATAGGAATCCCCCACTTATTAGACAGGTTACGGACTGAAGCAAAAGTGAAAACTTGAAAAGTGAACGCAGTCTCTTAGTTTATAAATGTTGCTTCCAATGCTTTTTTAGCTTGTAAATTGCAAATGTCACTTTTATCTTGCAAATTTCTGCTGCCACACAAAGTTTTCTGCAAATTTAGTTCTTTGGGAATGGGATTAGACCAGGAACTACAAAATGGGAGAGGGCAATTTTGGCCTTTAGAACATCAGAGAGAGGTTGAAGGAGTATAACATGCACTTGACTGAATGCGTGCTGGGTATAATTGAAAGGTGTTGAAAGAGTGGATCGTCAGAAAATGAACCTTCAGAAAGCAGGGATACCTGTATAAAGAAAACTGTCAGCATGTTTATTATAAAAAACCCCACACATTTCCATTTATTCCAGTTTTTAAACAGTAAAATCAAACAGTGTCAATTACGACAAAAAGGTAGGGCACCTCTATCTCAGCTCTATCTTTTCTTTTTCCTAGGTTCACAAAGGATCCAATAATCTCCCCTATTCTAAAGTTTAGAGTTTAAGCCAAAAAGAACATACCTAAAGGGTACTATTTTGCAATACACTTGCTTATTCTCTACCTATGATTCCCTCTGTCTCTTTTTTCTAGCAGAAATAATAACAATAACATAAAAACATTTCCTAAAAGAACAAAAGAATTCTAAACACCAAACTAAAGTAGAACACAATATTTCCCCTTATTTTTTCTGAAGAAAAGAAAAAAACACACTATAGATATTTATAATCTTTCCAATGCAGTACATGTTTTAACTATGGAAGAAAAGCGTCCCAACTCACACCCCATATAAAAAGGTCTTCAAAAGTACTACAGCTAATGTTAACTTGCCTCAAGCTACATGCTTCAGGCATTCCTTTGAAAATGAGGCTTTCATCAAATTTTCTCTCTCATCTTCTTTGCCAGTAGAAATGTTTGCCAGTTTCTTATTCCTATTTTTCTGATGCTAACAGTTGTGCTTAAACACAAGAAGCTACATGCTTAATATTTAATCACAGGTAGCATATTTGCTAAATGCACACCTGCTAAAATTCTATTTAAAAGGTGTCTCCAATATACTGTTTCAGTAGGAGAGCTGCCATTGCATATGTTCTTGAATTTCTGAGTCCCACAAAACAAAAACAATGACAAACAACAAAGTAGGGCCTGGATAAGGAATGAACAGCTATGCCCTACAAATACTTTTGCCTAACTATTGTGAAAGTGAGAAACAGATGACAGTAGGGTTCTATATAAGGTATAACTATGATTGTATTTCCCCCTTTACAAAATTACTAATTTCTTATTCAGAATCTCTCTTCTTTGCCATGTATTGTAACAATAGTGATATAATGTAATTAGTAAAAATGCTTTTGCACTTTTAAAAGGTATTTAACAATTTGAAAAACAATAAATATGCATTAATTAATCAATGCCAGTTTGTCAAGCACTTGAATGCAAAATTCTGCCAAAAAATGTATTGAGATAGATTATTCTGTATAAAAGTAGCAAAAGTGTCAGGAGCTGCTAATTTCAACAAATGTATCAATTTGATTTAATACAAGAAAAATGAAAGCAAAGCTGATTCAGATACTTTTAAACTGAGTTATTTATAGAAAAGAGATTTTATGTATAAGAATCCTGCATAATAAGATAGTATAATTTTTAAACTGCCATCCCAAACCAGATTAGGCCAATGCAATTCACCATTCTCCCTGTTCCTCTGGTGGCATGGGAAGGACGGTGAATGCATGTGCACTAGCCTACCCTGCAGGAGAGGTGTAGAAGTGATTTATGGTATTTTTGTGACATCCCCAGGTCAATTGTTTTATCTATATTTTTACCTCGATTTTAAAATAGTATACCTTTTGTACAATAAACAAACAAACAAACAAAGCAGGGTTAGGATTGCATTGTTAAAGCCCAACTATTATTGAATATGAAAAATAAGAATATGTTAAATAAAACAATTCTAAGAATCCCAATACCAAGGTTTACATAAAGTGTAAGATAATTTAATAAATATCTTGATATGAAATGAGTTTAGCTTCAGTTATATACCTGGTTAGGCCACAACCCAGAGAGCTAGTTATGGCCCAGAGCCTTGTGTACTTCCAAAGAGGCCTTATCATAATATCACAGCAGGTTTCAAAAATAGTTTGCCGCACTTACCCAAATAAAATATACCAAAAGTTCCATCTGATATGCCACGTGGCACTGTTTACAGGTGGAGGCTCGTCGTCCATAGATTATGCATCTCCAGTTCTGGCTCAATGTGGGTCCCCTGGGCCCATGTGGAGCTAGGCTTGACCCTACTTGAGCCAACTGGTTGCATCCTGGGGGGCTTTCTGATGCCTGTAGAGAAAGCATGTGACTGCCTACTGCCTCTGCGGGTTCCAGTTTCCCAGGGGAGCACAAGTGACATTTTTAACAACATTAGGCATTCGGAGGCCCAGTGAAGCCCAAAAACTATCCTAGCACTATCTTATCCTATCTGATTAGAGCTCCACAATAATTGAAGATTACTCCAATTCTGAACAGGATCAGAATTCAACATGGTGTCTGCCAGGATTCTATTTAAATGTGGTCTACCATCCACCCCTCTGTGTGAATGTGGTACTCTTCAACATACAAGCCAAGTGCCTGATTTTTTTCACTGAAGGTCACTCTGTCCTTGCATGACTGGATGGACTTGATACTAATATCTGATTTACCATAAGACCAAATATTGTATGCCATACGCTAAATAAACAGAGCTCCCCAAATTAATGAACTCTCACAAAATCATTTGCCAAGATATGCATTTAAAAGTTCTCCAGCCAATATGTAATATGCTCTCATTATTTTCTTGTTCAAAATTGTTATTTTGTTTTTCACATTGATTAAATAGTCATCTATTTCTCAATTACAGTTAGATATTCCAAAGCATGACAATGTTTTCATCATGCTGTATTCCAAAATATGATGGTATTCTATCAAGCCTCTAATGTGCCACAGTTCAACAGTGCCACAGTTCAGAGAAGGCCACTTTCATCACCTGCAAATACTTACTAGATTTCCCCAACTAAACTTTTTCAGCATGGTTGGATTGTCATTTGTTCTTACAAGAAAAAATGAAGAGCAAAATTAGAAAAGCAACAAATCCTAAACAATTTAAACAATGAATTCCTCCTACACACAGCTCTTTTCTACTGTGTTGAATACAGAGGTGCCTTTCAACTCATGGAAGGAGTCAGCCATATTTGGAAAAGCTATTTTAGATTTTGTACTAGAGTACTGTGCTAGAAAAGTGAAACTGAATCCAAATATGATGTTCTGCTTATCCATGTCAAGCAGAAGAAAGAAAACCAATAAAGAATCTAGCTCTTATATCACTATCACTAAAAGAAATCTTCAGCATCTACTACCAGTACTAGTGGACAACTATTCACTGTTCCTTGTATTCCACCTTTTAATTAGAATCTAAAATATTGTGCCTGAGTGAAGTTTTTTGTATTTTCAAGACAGAAAGTTTTCTAAGACTGCTACAAATCACTGGTGTAGCTACTAATTAAATAAATAATTACTTAGAGACACTGTGCTGGCGCGAAGAGGGATGGTTATTCTCCCCCTGCTAAACATAAGAGGAGCACCAGTTGAAAAAGTATCTCTATACCCAGTTAGCAGGGATAACTATATTATATGGAAACATATAAAACATGGAAATGAGAGCTCCCCTACAATCCAGAGTAACTATAGGAGCAAGTAAGAGACATTTACTCTGATGTAATTACAGCACCACCTAGCGAAAAGCTATGGGAAATTCATATAGCAATCCGGAGTAAATTGCTACCAGTAGTTACTCTGAATCACGCCCCAGCTAGACTCATAGTCACACTTTATTGGTTGCATGCTATATCCCTGTATCTCTCATTAGCACAGTACAATACGTCTCATGGTCAGTTTTGAGTTAAAGAAATCCACATTTTGTTCCACGAGGCAATTGTGTTTTCATTTTCTGGTTAATTAGCCATAACGTGTGATGAAACATAGTTATTCCAATGCAGTTTGTTTCATTGCTTTCTGCATTGAATTATCTTCCCAATGATATATAACATGATGGTATTATTCATTTATATCAATGTTTTAACAATTTTGGCCACCAGTATCAAGTTCATCTCCTCCCCAATAATGTTACAAAGTGCAGTTGCTACACCCTGTACTACCTTAGCTATGCCACTGCTATAAAGAAATGAATTATGGGGTTGCACTCCCTCTGAAGGAGCAGGTTCACATCTTGGGGGTTCTCCTGGATTCGCAGCTGCTCCTGGAGTCCCAGGTGGCGGCTGTGCCAGGGGAGCCTTTGCTCAGCTTCAGCTGATCTGCCAGCTGTAACCATACCTGAGTTGTTCGGATCTGGCCACAGTGACGCATGCCCTAGTGACATCGAGACTGGATTATTGTAACACGCTCTATGTGGGGCTGCCTCTGAAGACAGTCCGGAAGCTTCAACTAGTTCAGAATGTGGCGGCCCGTGTGGTTGCTGGGGCTCGTAGGTTCGACTCTGTCGGGCCACTGCTTCAGTGACTACACTGGCTGCCCATTCGTTTCCAGGCTGAATTCAAAGTGCTGGTCCTGACCTTTAAAGCCCTAAATGGCTCAGGTCCAGGGTATCTGAGGGACTGCCTTCTTCTGTACAATCTGACCCGTCACCCAAGGTCATCTGAGGGGGCCCTACTGACTGTGCCGCCACTAAGAGATGCAAGAGGTGTGCGGCCAGAGATAGGGCTGTCTCGGTGGTGGCACCCCGGCTTTGGAACTCCCTCCCCTTAGAACTGAGGAAAGCTCCCACAACACAGAGCTTCAGGTGGAGCCTTAAAACCTTTTATTTTAAAAAAGCTTTTTAAATGGGGCAGAGGTTGGGGGGCAGTTTTATTGTTCTATTTTATTGTTTTTAACAAATGTTTTAGTCTGTTTTAATTGTTCTTAGTTTTTTAAATCTAATTGTATTTTAATTATGTTTTATTCTCTATTTATGATCATTTTAATGGTGTTTTATTCTGATTGATGTTAGCCGCCTTGAGCTCACTCTTGCAGGTGAGTGATAGAAGGCGGGATATAAATCAATCGATTAATTAAATAAATAAATTATTCACAGCCAGTCCTATAAAGGATCAGTATGCTTATTATAAAATCACTGGCAAGAGTGTACGAAGTGCTCTATTAGCAGCCATTTTCTAAGTGCTGTTACAAAGGGCTGCAGTGCCACAACACTGGCACAGGTACCTGTCCAGCCTATTGGAACTTCAGGTAAACGAGTGGGGGACCTGGGAAGGGAGGAGAAATGGTGTGCAGGGCAGAACTCTTGAAAGGTGAAACTCCTGACAAATGCTGGATCCTATCCCTTGTTTCCCCAAGCCTTCCCATTTGCTTCTTCTTGGACTTGCACCAATTACAGGTCTGAGGACACCCACAGAGTAACAAAAAACTTATGGATGGGTAAGGTGAAACAACTGATAGAGTAGGATTGAGCTCTAAGGTCCACTGTAACCCTTGAATAGACTGGAGGTGATATTCATATGTCATTTGGGTTTTTTATGTAGTAAAAAGTGCTACAATCATCAACCTTAGGGTGTTTTAACACAATGAAACGAACATTAATTGCCCAAGAATGCTGCAGGAAGAAAGAGTCAAACATCACAGTCTCACATAGCATTGGAAAGGCTTAAGGGAGAATAAGCAGTACTTTTTAAAAAAACAACTGTTTAAATGTGGCTGGAAGATTTGTATGACTTTTCCTGAAAACTGCTGCAAGAGATGCTTCAACACACACTCACACACAAAACATACACACAGAAATATTTATTAGCTTCTCACCTTTTCTTCATAACCAACACAACCCCAAGAAATATAATAACGAAGAGCAAGATTCCCGCAATAACTCCAGCAATTTTAACAGTGTGGTCTGTTTGTTTCTCTGGCTCCGGGTCAGGTTTCCTGGTAGCAGCACCTACAAAAGAATATTTAAAGAAAGAGAAAACAAGAATATATTGATTTTTTTCTGATACAATATAAACAACAACAATAAATAACAATAAATAACAACAAATTGGCAGTAACCACAATTTTGGTATTTAACAGTAATAGATGGTAAAAATTTAATTGTTTATATTGCTAACCCAAATGTCAAAGCTACACCTACCTGTCACCCTTTCGAAGGAGCTGTTTTCTGCATACCAATTCTCTTTATTTTTATTATCTGTGCTACTCTCCAGTTCATCTTGCTATTTAGATGCTTGCTAACAACACTATAACTATCGTAAGTCTTTATCCAAATTTGATTTGCTGGAACAATTTTGGCAATTATTTTTCATAAATGAAGCAGTAATTCCTGAACATATTAGCTTAAACACCTGGAAATGTGAGATAAGCTGATTTACCATGCATTTTACCAGCAATTGTTTTGTTTTTACACAATAAATTTTTTTTGCCTTTGGAAATCTAAATCTAGGTCACATCTGGTAGGCAAAAGACTCTTTCTAAGCAATTTATTCATAAAATGTGAAGCAGCTGATGATCACACCACTGGCACCCACATTTAATATCTGTTTAAATAAGATAACCAGTGCCTTACAGCAGCAACTGTCTTAGGCTTTTATAGCTTCCTCATTACAAAAAAATTTAAAAATGCAATATTTGTTCTGTTTCACTGTATAATGTGGTAGAACATCAGAATTCTTGTCTTAGAAGCATTTTCTCTGCCTAATAATTTCAGCGTGAAAACTGTTAAGAATGCATTGTTTAATCCTCTATGCAGCCCTTCTAAAAGGACTATTGATTTTTTAATCAAAATATGACAGTATTCATCATTTGAGGCACCATGTCACCTTCACAAGGTAGACAGACAAACCTGGAAACTAGTCTGATTTATAAGCTTCCTCATTAAAGTGGAAGATGTGGGTGTGGGCGGGGAGAGAGTAAAATGTAATTAAACTTTAACGTTTGGGAACTAGAATACTCATGGTTTCATCAAGGACTCTGAAAGCCTGATTAAGTTCTAACTTTTTTATTTATGTTGAAACACAGTAATGAATAATCATTCAGGGCAGGTTTGATGGCTCAATAATAAATGATTCTAAATTTTCAAGGATACTCAGTTCTCACAAAGTCAAACTTGGGGGTCACTTGCCAAAGTTTATATATTTTTACTAACAATTTCCCAATTTTGGTTAATAAGCCTTGCCATCCATATTGGTACCTAACAGATCTCTTGTACAGCCCAATCCTAAGTATCTCTACTCAGAAGTAAGTCCCATTCTAGTCTACAAGGCTTACTCCCAGGAAAGTGTGAATAGGATTGAACCCTTTGTTTCTACATACTATATCTAAAATATACTCCTATGATGGAAATATTGTGAATGCAGTCCTAAGCTTCAGTTAGGCCAGCCCAAATCCTGGCACAAGTCCCTGGCAAAAGTCCTGTGGGAAGATGGGTGAGTTGTGCTGGCCTAAATTGGTTAAGATTGTGCCCTGATTTAGTTATAAATCTGCTCCACCAATCAACTATAATAGCCACATTGCAAAATGGAGCAAGTAGTATGCTTGTAGTTACAATGTCAGTCAACTTTATGCTAGAAGCAGTGCCACGTGTACGTTATCTCTTGCCATGCCATTTCTGCATACAAATTGCATTGATATGAATAAAGCACCTTACAGTTTTCCTCCTGTTTCCTTTCATGCCTGAACTTTAGAAGACAGATAAGATTTGACAGAGCCAATGGGTTTCTTAAAACAAATTATGAGCATCAGGAACTCATAACCCACAAACTTTTTATTTGGTCCAACTCTCTCACTTTGGGACTCAATTGTACAATCACTGTACAATTTCCAATAGGCTACAGGAACGTCAACACACCAACACATTGGCTGCGATCCTAAAGACACTTTCCTGGGAGTAAGACCCATTGAATACAATGGGGCTTACTCTAGATTAGGCTACAATCCAGAGTAACTATGGGTGCACATTAGAGACATTACGTGTACCTGTAGTTACTGCACCACCTACTGAAAACCTATGGGAAATTCATATTACAATCCCGAGTAACTTGTTCTTACTCCGGAGCAAGGAATCATCGTAGTTACTCTGGATTGCACCCATGGTTAGGATTGTTCTCTAACAATCATACTTAGACAGGCCACTTTTTGTCCTTTCTTTTGGATGTATCATGACAAGGGACACCAGTAATTTTTTTATCACCAAGTCTTTCTAACATTGCATTCTCTTCAGTGACGTCAATATTTGAGGCTGTACCCCTAGCATAGCAGAAGCATACAGCAGTACCAGCAGCACAGTATCTGATGTGAAAAGCAGTGAGACATTGCAAGTGAAGTGGCGCTGCCCATGACTTCTCTCTAAGCAAAAAGCAGTCATTCCACTCCATCCATGCATGCATCTTGCTTTTTATCATAGCCTTAGCAGAAGCCACACAAATTTTTAATGGGACATAATAAACAGAAACAGCAGGTAATATGGGAGTGGAAGGTTTCAGAAAAACTTCCTTCTGCCATGAGAAAACAGGAGGAATATGGCTTGGTGGATTTCTTTCATAGAATCCTCACGTTCTTTTTACTTCCAGCTAAGAGCCGCCTTGTATATAAAGAAAATGAATCTTGATCATTTATGTTAGATCTCAAGATGTACAACCCCCTCCCAGTGGTAGCATTCAAATAAATCAACAACAGGTTCTATGTCCTAATAACCTAAATTAACAACAGGTTCTATGTCCCATTAGTAACCGGTTCTCAGAACAAGGCACTCATTAGCAAAGGGTTCTATAGAACCTGTGAGAACCCTCTGAAGCCCATCACTGACTCCCTCCCGTGCATCAATTAGGATATGATCCGCACAAAGGCCCCCATACCCTTATGTGCTTTTACATATTGATGTCATGACAATGATAGGAGTAGCCACCAATGATGCCTGTGCAAGCCTGATGTAAATGCATTAAAAAATGCCAATTGTTGTTTTATGGCTGTTTGTTAGCACCAGTGGCTGCACCTGCCTGGAAATTCAAAGGATCTAGTAGACTAGCTACAAACTAATCCTGAGTTAGGTATGGTGAAGCCCTTCTGAAATATATAGGCTTTCCAGGTTTGAATGCATAGGTGTGTAACCATTAGCAGAAGCTCCAGTTAGCTCCTAAGGTAACATTATAGCTTCAAAAATAACATTAGGACAATTACTTAGTGTTAATTCTCTTGGAAATAAAATAATTAACACACAGGTTACAACTGAATGTACTTTATTATAACCTTACAAATAATGATAAAGCCCCTTTAGAGAATTAAAATCTGTTTCAAAAACTACAAAAGTTTCTGTTTCATTTCCTATAATGCCCATTCAATTCACTTACCCATTCCTTTAACATAACTCACTATAGTTCGTCTCACCATAATTTCGAATTCTACTGAATTGCTACGCCACTGGTCCAGCCTGACCAGTGGCATCGCAATTTCTTTACTTTTGTTATCTTTAAAAGCACTTGTTCAATGCATTACATTCAAGCTTTTTCCAGCTAAAGTCTTGTACAGGTGTTCCCATCAATTGATGAAATGGCAAAGTTTAAAAGCATCCAAGAAAATAGGCCCAGCAAAGCTGTCAACAATGAAACATACTTTTCCCATTATTAACCAGCCCATGATGGTTTTTATTTTCTACTGTTTCTGCTCATAATGGTTTTTATTTTCTACATTTTCACTGTAACTCCTGACCTGTGATAAATAGAAACTAGTAAATATCCATCTGTCCTCCTGATGCCAAGGTAAATGATCACACCTTCAAAAAAACTCATATCCATAAGAGGCATGCAATCAAATTATTATGCAAGCAGCAGGATCCAAGTAATATCACTTTCCAGCACCGACCCTTAACTCATACTGCAGATGAGGTCAGGGAAATGAAATGTTATACCCTGTGTGACAGCTGCACTGTGATTAGGAGTATGGAATCATGCAAAATAGGACAGGATGAAATTGTCGAATAATGGTGTGCTTCTGCCTTTGATTATCTAATTTAAGGGGTCTGCCATAATGTAAGAGGCTGGGATGGTGGAGAGGAACATACAATTCTGTTTCCAAAAATTTGAAATGCTTCATTTCTGAGCAAAGACGTCCTGTGCTTTAGCAGCCCCGGTGCAGCTGAAGCAGAAATTGGTTCAAATTTGAGAGTTCAGTCAAGGCATTAGTTCAAAGTACTAATCTCTATTCACAGTCAGGTGAATAGAGAGGCCATAAATCCTGAAACAGGTTTTTATTCAGGATTGGAAACAGGAGAAAGGACAAGGTGCAGCCTAGAATACTAGAGATGGCCAAAAGATGCTAGTGCGGAAGAGCCTTCAGGTTGCTAAGGACTGAGAGACAAAGACCCTACAGAGACTGATAGCCAAATGCATCTGGGTCACCCTCAGGTTATCTCAAGGTGTTGTAAGTGTAGCCATGAAGTCTGCATTAATGGCAGCCAGTTTGCACAGTTTGGTGCAGATAGTCAGACTTAGTTCTATCCCAGACAAGCAACACTCAGGAACCATGGAAAAAATAATTCACTGGTAAAGATAGCATATATGAAAGGCATTACGGCTGTAAATCAAATTAAGAAGGCAAGCAGGTTCAAAGGTAATTTGGTTTTGATTTTTGCATGTTAAAAATATCTTTTTAGCCAAATCCTATGCTTTCCCCTGGCCCAAACAGTATCTGCTTGACAGTAAATGTTTCTTTTTCCTTTTTTAACCTTTAAAATATGGGAGATATTTCTGCCTCACCCTGGACTTCCCTGGTCTCTGGTGTTTGAAGTGCTTATGGAGTATGGAGGAATGAAGGATTTTCAAGGATCTACTAAGGCATGCCCCATTGTTGCCACTCTAAGTGAGAATGAAAGTAAGCAAAACAGAAGAGCTTGTGTACAGAAAGAGCTGACAGGTTGGGAGGAAGCATTTCAACTCCACTGGATAACCAGCGATGAGAACAATTTGAACCATATGTTTGAACTGGATCAAATCAAGCTATTTCCATTTTTAAAATTAAAGCTGCTCATTTCCCCAAGCCCTTCGTCAAATGGAGCCAGAATTATGACATGTTACCAGCTACTAATGAACTACACATAAAATAAGTCTGCAATCCTAACTCTGTCTACTCATTGAGCACAATGGGGCTTACTCCCAGAAAAGCATGGTAAGGATTACAGCCTAAGAGAACTATCCTGACCATGTCTAGGCAAAAGTAAGCCCCCATTGCGTTCAATGGGTCTTACTCCCAGGAAAGTGTCTTTAGGATTGCAGCCTTTGTGTATGACAACTTTTTTTTAAAAGCCAATGCCTCAGTATGAGCCTTGACTTCAGATTAGCAATAAGAACTATTTGACTCACAGTGCCTTTGATAGCATTCTTCTTGCATCTTGCCAAGTACTTGTGGCTATAGTTTAGACTGCACAGCAGTGATTATCTATGTTAGTGCCAGGTCAATAATGTGAAAGAAGAATCACATTCTTTCCTTGCATCTATGCACAAACATTTTACCAGTGGTCACCTCAAGAATTCAGTTGGCTCAGAATTAATGACTGGGGTGGCAATCCTAACCCCAAGGTAAGCAGGCATAGGTCCTGGCACATGACCTGTGCTGGCCAGAGGGTGCCACAAAGATGCCATGAGGCACTTCTACCCCACTCCTTGGGAAATGGGGAAATAGACCATTGCACAGGCATGTGCCAGCCTCCCCACACCACCACGGGAAGTTATGCCAGATGAGTTATGCCAGCCTAAACTGGTTATGATTGCACCCTGAGTTTGTTTCAATAGTTTAATATAGTTTTATAATACAGTGGTGCCTTCACGTAACGAACACCTCACGTAAAATATGTTCCACGTAATAAACAAAAATTTCTCTAGGATTCTGCTTCACGTAACAAACTGTGCTTTATGTAACAAACACTTGTTTGGCAGATAGAGCAGACGTGCTGGCTGGCATCAGGGCTGCCTAGTGCGCCTGCCCATAGCGAAAGCAACACTTCCGTGCTGTCCCTCCTGTGGCCAGGCGTCCACTGGGCAGAGGGAGAGAACAGCAGTGGAGAAGAGGGAAGCAGCTCAGGGCTAGCCAGAAGGGAGCAGGGGAGAGAGAAGCTCAGGATGAAGAGTAGGAGAAAGTGGGGAGACACTTGGAAAGTGTCTTTGATTGGAGCCTCCTAACCATGTCTACCCAGAAATAAGCCCCATTGTGTTAAATGAGGCTTACTCCCAGGTAAGTGTCTTTAGGATTGCAGCCTAAGTGGACTTCATAGGCTTCATAGACTTCATTCATGTTTTGAATTCAATTCCAGTGTTTTGTCATCATTTTTACATCCAGTTAATATTTTTATATGAATTTTTTTGGGTTGTGGAACCAATCGTCTGAGTTTCTGTTATTTCCTATCGGAAAATCCGCTTCACATAAAGAACATTTCATGTAACAAACATGCCTCTGGAATGAATTGTATTTGTTACGTGAGGCTCCAATGTATAGTTATAAATTTATAATATATAATGTATAATATAGTTATATATTTGTGTGTGTTTGTGTGCATGTGTGAACTGTTACATCTAGCAACAAACTTCCAGGGAAACCCCTCTCATACAAAAACAATAACTGCAACATTCCATTTTGCTATTAAGAGCACAGCCAAACAGCTTCCATTGCTAGAGCAAAATAGAAAGTATCAAATGCAACAGATATTACTGAGTGATGCAGATTAGCTTCTGAAACCTTTTTAGAAGCTGCTGATTAATTAGGATTTTGGAGTGGGGATTACAGCATGGACCTATTCTCTACAGACATGTCTTCTGAGGCACCTGATAACTCCCACCAATTGGGAGTTAATCTTATAAATGTAATTAGCAAAAACGTACCCTCACTGCAGGAGTAAAATTCACCCCAAACGCCATTTCCCAGTGCACATCGTCCCACCATGTACATTGTCCTACCATGCGCAATACCCTTGTACAACATCCCCATATGAGCACTGTCCCCCATGTGCAATACCTCCCATGTTCATCAACCCCTCATGCACACCGTCCCCCCATGCACACCATATGCAACAACCCCATGCGCAATACCTCCCATGCTCTTCAACCCCTCATGCACACCATCCCCCCATGCGCACCATATGCAACACCCTCATGCGCATCATCTACCCATGCGCAATACCCCTGTACAACATTCCCCACATGCACTATGCCCCCATGTGCACCATCCCCATGCACATCCCCATGCATGCGCACCGTCCACCCATGCACACCATGTGCATCATCCTCCATGTTCAATACCCCCATGTGCTACACCCCCATGTGCACTACACCCATACAACATCCCCCTTATGTACCGTCCCCCAATGTGCACCGTCCCCCATGTACAACTCCCCATGCACATCATCCTCCATGCAAAATACCCCCAAATGTGCATGGTCCCCCCATGTGTGTCATCCTCCCATGCACAACACCCCTACATATCTCCATGCATACATCTACCCATGCACATCATTCTGCCATGTCCATCCCATCCCTCCATTCTGCCATGTGCATCATCCCTCCATGCACAATAACCCCATGAAAACATCCCCCATGCACAGTGCACCAAATGCACACTGTCCCCCCCATGCACATCATCTCCCCATGCACAATACCCCCCTGCGCATCATCTTCCCATGTGCAACACCCTTGTTAAACATCTCGCCATGTGCATCATTCCCCTATGGGCACCATCCCCCAATGTGCACCCTCCATCCCAGTACATCAGATGGATATTGATCAGTCAGTCTTCAATGTTAAGTATAGGACAAAAACATGTTGCTCGCCTTTTCAGCCCCTTAAGGGTTAAATTTCCCAATGTCAGTTCTTTGTGGGTGTTGATGTCACAAAAGGAATACCTTCCGTGAATTTCATGCTTCTAGGTCCAGGGGTTGGGTCAGAACATCCCTCAGTCAGAGATTCTTCAATGAAAAGTATAGGAAGGAAAACTTGTTGTGCTCCTTTTCAGCCCCTTTCCGTTGGAATTTCCAAAAACTGGTTCTTAGTGAGTGCTTCCATCATGGAAGGAACACTCTCCCCAGATTTCATGTTTCTAGGTCCTAGAAACCTGCAGTTTTGGCTGGCTGTTGATGAATGAGTCAGTGAGTTAGTGAGTGAGTCAGTGAATCAGTCACTGACTTTTCAGTTTTCTATATATAGATTATTTAGATTTGTGTTTGTTGAGGATGGAGAGTAAACATATCAAAGTTTAGAAAAAACACTGCTCATGGGCACACGGACTCAGCAGTGATTATTAGAAAGAATCAGTGTCACATGTTCATGACACTGTTGTGTGCTTTTGTCCCACTTCTTTGAGCACTAAAAAGTGCTTTACAATAAGGTTCAAGGGTCCTTCAGAGGACCCAGTTCTGGATGTCTTTGCAATATATTTGTTTTATTTAAAAATGTACAGGTCTGAGATACTCTGGCATGCAGTATCAGCTGTATGTGTTTTCTAAGCATGTCTGAAATTGCTAGCTGCTAACATCTCTTCTTATCTTCTGGGGCAGACTGTTTCTGATAAAAGCCTAAAATCTCTGAAGTCGCCAGAATAACCAGCTCCAACTGCTTTTGTCTTTTTCATTCTTCCATAGCTTGGGGTGAATCACCTGATCTTCTCACACATCAGCCCAGGTTCCCACTTGACACTATTGTATAGGACAGCTTGTTGGGTCACTCGCATTTTTGCAATCCCAGACCAAGCACTTTTTGGAGGCAAAGCCTAAGACTGCAAGTCCATAACACTTTTCTGGGTGTAAGCCCCATTGGACATAATGAGGCTTGCGTCTGAGAAAACATGAATAGCATTTTGGGACAGATAGGATTAGACTGCCTGTCATGAAAGAGACATGACATACCAGAGGGGAATGATATTCCAGATCCAAATTTTAGTATACTCTTAACCGCGATGCTACTCAATGTATTATGTAAATTATATATAGGGGAAATTAGTCTTATCGGAAAAAACTATATTTCTGACTTATTAATTAATTGTTCTTTAAAGCTGCAATCCTAAGCTTCAGTTAGGTTGGCATAAGTTCTGGCACAAGTCCCATGCTGGCCTGGGGATATGAGCTTTTCTCCTTATGTCACCATGAGAATGGGAAGACCAATGAACTGACCTAAAATGGTTAGGACTGTGCCCTAACCCTACAATCCAGAGTAACTATGGGAAGACGTAAGAAGCACTTACTCTTGTTTGCTCTATGCATTTCTCATAGATTTCCCATAAGTGGCAGCGTAACTACGTCAGTGTAAAAATTCCGTAGTTACTCTGGATTGTAGCCTAAGTGTATTGATTTTCATACACAAACATAGGCCTCTTTTAATTCAAATCCAAAGTGGGGAGACCATGAAAAAGAAAAAATCAAGTAAGTGATAAGACAGCATTTTCCTTAATAAGAAGTAGAGTTAAATACATCCATATTTTAGTTCTAAAAATCAATAATTTAAAAAGCTTACATTTCTAGTCAAAAATAACATATGCTACTATTACTGGAAGAGGGAGAACATAAATATTATCCTCTTTGTTTCAGAAACTATGTACCGTATTTCCCGGCTTATTACATGCACCGGACCATGAGACGCACCAATTAGAGGAGCAAAACAAGAAAAAATATTCTGAACCAAATGGTGTACTAATATAGGAGAATAATATTTCAACCATGTAAAGTCAACAGTGGTATTAAGAACCATTATCACTGTCATTAACAAGTGATGAAAGACTTTAAGCTTTAAGCACTCTTCTAATTTTCTGGAAACTCCAAAAACTCATCATCTCTAGTGTCAGTGATTTGCGACTTTTGCACAAATCTCATTGCAAGTGATCAGACAACATTTTGCACAAATCTCACTGCAAATAGTCCAGGAAGGCAGATAAGTTGGGGGGGGTTCTTTTGGGGGGTAGGTAGGGAAAGGTGAGAGGATCTAGATAGATAGGAAGAGTGAGGGAGGCACAGGCATGGAGCAGGATGGACCAGGTCTTGTGCTTGTCTACTTTGGAGCAAGTCACCAAGCCAGGGAAGGCTGGTTAGGATTGCAACTGTGCCAGGGTGACCAAATGCCAAACCCAAAATTCCTGAACCTCAAGGCCAAAATTCCTACCCCCCCAAGCCAAAATTTCTACCTGCTTAAAAAATTGCCAAAAAATGTATTTTTTGTTTTTATATTTTTGATTTTTACTTTTTTGATCATAACGTTTGATAGGAAGGAGATATCTCAAAACTGATTGTTGCATTGGATTCTGCTCTTCAATACGAATCCAACGACATATGACATGATGGGGTAAGGTGCTCCAGGATTGGCCCTATCACTCTATCAGACGCACAGACATTTTCCCCCCATTTGGGGAGGAAAAAAAGTGCGTCTTATAAACCGGGAAATATGGTAATCATTCTTCTGGAGTTCTTATCACGCCAATACATTTTTCTTTCCATCATGTGACTATGCACGCTTCTACGAGAAAATACATCTACAAGGAACACTTATGTGGCCTTGAATGATCCATCCTGATAGGCAGAAGTAATCCCAAATCTCAGAGTGTTTTTTCCTCCAGCAATTCCTGAAATGTTTCCTGAAAAAGCAACTTATATAGTTTTCTTTTGCAAACAGTTTTACACCTTTTTTGCAAAAGTATGTGAAAATCCCTGAAAAAAAAAAAATAGGCAAGGAGGATTCATGTAATGTGCTCCCTCTCACCCTGGATTTGGTTCATCACAAGAAGATAGCAGCAATTTGAGTGTCTAAGGGCGCAATCCAGAGTAACTATGGGGAGTCCTTGCTCCGGTGTAAGAACAATTTGCTCTAGATTGCAATATGAATTTCCCATAGGTTTTCACTGGCTGGTGCAGTAACTACGGGTGCACATACTGTTTCTTATGTGCTCCCGTAGTTACTCTGGATTGTAGGGTAAAGCAGGTTTACAAGATTAATGGCATCCATTCATAGAAAAAAAGCATAGCTTTTGTAGTTTGTCTAGAGTAGGAGTCTCCTTTTCAGTCAGAAGGCTGCATCAAATACCTAGAAAGGTGTTGAGGCACGTAAAACAAATTTTAAAAATGTTCTCTAGTCACACACCACATCAATAAAGCACAAACTCAAACAGACCCCATACCCCCCCACAGCTGTCTTAAAAATTCAGGAGTAAATTTCTCAGAACCAGCACTTCACAGTTAACACCCAGAGTATGTTCAGAAACCCTCCAAGTCCTTCAGAGGGTACAAAATGTTACTTTGGGGTGGAGTACAATCCCTTCCCCCAAGGAAGGACAGTTTCTGGTATCCTGAAAGATCAAGTTGACCCAGAACAGAAACATACCCCCAAATCCAGAGTAACTACGTGAGCACGTAAGAGACTTTATGTGCACCCATAGTTATTGCACCACCTAGTGAAAACCTATGGGAAATTCATATTGCAATCCAGAGTTAAGTTGTTCTTACACTGGAGCAAGGACTCCCTGTAGTTACTCTGGATTTTGCCTTTAATGGGGGAAGTCAGAGGTGGGTTGACATGGACTTTGACTGAGGTGGGGCTGAGACCCCAAGTGACAAACAGAAAATACTATGTGATTTTCCATCTTGTTCTTCTTTGCTATTACTCTGAATATAAAAGCATGAAACAAAGGAAGTAAATCCTCAGCTTTTGAAACATTAATATCAGAGATAACATTTTTTTTTACTAATTTCAAGCTAGTGTAGGAATAAGAATTATTGTCTCATAGCACTTTTAGTTAAATAATGTGCTAAATATTCATAGGCCCATATCCTAAAGTTAAAATAAGCCCTTTGCAATGGAGCAGTTGAGTTTCCGTAACACTAGAGGGTGATGTAACTGCATGGACTCGTAAATGCTCTGGATTTTGCCCTTAGTTAAATAAGAATAAGAAATCTAGGACCATTGTGCAAACATTAGTTAACATCAACTGCTATAAATGATCACTTGTCCTATACAGTGGTACCTTGATTAACAAGTGCCTTGCTTAACAAGCGTTTCACATAACAAGCAAAAGTTTCCAACAAATCTTGCTTCACTTAACAAGTTCCGCTTCACTTAACAAGCAAGCGTGCTGTGGGCACGAGTGCTATGCCAACCTGACACTCTGCACAGAGGCTCTTTAAAAGGGCTGCTGGCCAGTGCTGCTGCCTCTAACTGCCCCCAATTTGGGGGCAGTTGCCTGGAGGTGCCAGAGGCAGCTGCTCCTAACTGCCCCCAAGTGCCCCTACCGTCCACCTTGAAACTCCAGCAGCAGACCAGGTAAGCCTCCCAGGAAAGTGTCTATGATTGAAGTCTTCTAACTACGTCTACTCAGAAGTAAGCCCCATTGTATTAAATGGGGCTTACTCTCAAGAAAGTGTCTTTAGGATTGTAGCCTAAGGAGACTTCATAGGATCATGCACACTGAATGCATGTTTTGAATTCAATTCCAGTATTTTGTCATCATTTTTACATTCAGTTAATATTTTTATATGAATATTTTGGGGGGTTATGGAACCAATTGTATGAGTTTCCATTATTTCCTATGGAAAAATTTGCTTCACTTAAAGAGCGTTTCACTTAAAGAGCATGCTTCTGGAACGAATTAAGCTCTTTATGTGAGGCACCACTGTATCTTGTTACAAGCATTTTAACTCTGCACAGTATTGTGTGGAACTTCTATACCTGTGTGTGTCCATGTGGGCTGTGGGTGGTGCAAGTGGTTAAGACACTTTAAGTTAACCAGCAGGCCAGGGTTCAAGACCTGGGTTGGTTTCCACAAGACAGGGTGAGCTCCTGTCCTTAGCCCAGCTCTGCGACGCAGCTAGAACCAACTGAATTGGCTCTGCCTTTCCATTGGACTATTTCAGTGGCATGGAGAGGGGGATTTGCTGCTAGGGTAACAGCATATCCTCCATATCAATCTAACCCAGGCCTTCATGCTTCGCATGCAGCGCATGCAGCGCCGAACACAATACCATAGTCTCTCAAGACTGATGGATGCCTGCTGTGTGTCCATATGAATTATGTCAGTATATCTGACATTTCCTGCTTCTGACAATACGGGCTCTCAAATGACAATAAAACTATTGGTTTTTAAAGTGCCAGAAGACCCTGTTTTTTTCACTGCAACAGACTAGCTTATGGTGCAATCCAGAGTAACTACGGGGAGTCCTTGCTCCGGTGTAAGAACAATTTGCTCTGGATTGCAGTATGAATTTCCCATAGGTTTTCACTAGGTTTTGCAGTAACTAAGGGTACACGTAAGGTCTCTTATGAGCTCCCATAGTTACTCTGGATTGTAGGGATAGGGACACAGATGCCCCTCTGGAAACAACTGCATTTTTTTCAGCTAGTTTTGTATGCAAAACTAGGGTTTTTGGCTTCAGCTATCTTTGTTTAAAATTCTCCAGAACAAAAATACTTCAGTCTTTTAAACAAAAGCATTTTATGGGCAATTAGATTGAAATGATTCTATCAGGTTTTCATATATAATTTGAATTCAGTTCTGAGCTGGAGGATCTTGAATCACTACTCACAAAAGACTTGGATCTGTACTCACAAAAATGCACTTCCTGTGTTTTCCAAAGCCAAGGAACATAGCCAGCTTTCATAAAACTGGGAAAACAGATACTGTACTGAGACTCCTAGTGAGATGGCACAGATTTCAGGCACAGATGACAATTTTTTAGAACCTCCCTTTGGATGTAATCTTATGCATACTTTCCTGGGAGTAAGATCTATTGATTACAATGGGATTTGCTTATGAACAGACATAATAAGATTGTGCTGTTTGTTATCAGGCAGGATAGAAAACAGAACTGGTTATGAAACTTAGAACACAATCCTAACCATGTCTACTCAGAAGTAAGCCCCATTGTGTTCAATGGGTCTTACTCCCAGGAAAGTGTGTTTAGGATTGCAGCTTAGAAACAGTTTTTAATGTTGTGCAGATATATAGGGAATTAATAATTATATCTCACTTTCATTATGCCATTCACTATCAAGGGACAATCCCACTTCATCCACTGGGCACTACTTCCAGATGATGGCCGATCCCATATTACTTTTCTGCCTTTACTCAAATTGCAGTGTGACCAACACAAAATTACATCACCCAACAATACAGGCAAAAGAAAAAAAATCATTCAGGAGACTCTATTTGGTTCCCAAGAAGGTGATCAGTAGGAACCCATAGGACTCCCCCCCCCCACACCACTTCACAATGCAGTTCTGGAACTCTTGACTTTGGCAGTGACAGTCATCAAAATTTACTGTTAACCCTTTACTATACAGAATTTCCCTAATAAAAATTGTGACAAAAGACTTTTTTACATTCTATTTACAACTTCTCTTATCAGTTATTTACATTTTATTTACAACTTCTCTTTTCATATAGCTGAAACAGGTTTATTTAAATGCTATCTTTTAGTATTTATGGGGATTGTCATGATCAGCCAAAGATATTCTGTTCCCATTATCCTCCTGCATTATTCACTAACTGCAGCTATTTATTTGTGCTACACATGGATACACATGCTTAAAGTGTATATACTCCCATTGGGAGAGGGATTTCTGGAACAGAATTCCTACTATCTGACCCAGTGGTTCATTGCAACAAGAAAGGGGGAGGAAAGAGCAGCTGCTGTGGCAATTGTGTATCCTCTTAACATTTTCTTGTAACTATACTGTTTTATAGATGAAACTGCCGCAGCAAAAATGACAAATACAACACATAAAAGAACAAAAAGGGGCAATAAATCACAAGTGTCACTGCAGCCTATTAAAATGCATTCAGCTGGTGTTGCAGAAAGGAGAGCATTTTCCATGCACTTTACATTCTGTTGTGCAGAAAATAGAGAATCTGAATCTTTGAACTATCAGCGTAACAAACCCTGGAGCTCTACCTGAAGCAGATATAATGGCAATAAGGTTGGTGACAAAAGGAGGTTTGGAAACTGATAGGAGCTGCATGTCGGAAGACTTCATCGAATTAAGATGAGATGCCAAATACAATCAGAGGAATATAACCAAAAGCAGCTCTATGCTTTACATTGCAACCATGTTTTCTATGGAAACCCATGGGGGAGAGGGATTGTAAACTATCAATGTTCATTTATAAGCATCAGTAAACATGCTCCTGGGAACTATGGTTGAGCCATGGCTTCCCAGCATGTGTACAACACATGCATTTAAACATAGGCCTATATCCTAAAGTCAAATTAAGCCCTTTGCTCCGGAGCAGTTAAGGTGACTTTCCATAAGATAACACTAGTGGGTGATTTAACTATGTGAACCCGTAACTGCTCTGGATTTTGCCCATAGTCACCTCTTTTTCAGACTTTTATGTTTGTTTTGAGAAGCAATAGCATTTTATGAATCGATACCCAGCACTCTTAATGGTGTCTCAATTTTCCCTGTTCTGCTCCACAGAATGAAAGGCCAAGAAAATCTGAAGACTGCAGGCCAGATGCAAGATGTCCTTTCTGACTATGTTTTAAAGCCTACTATCATCTATATATAAAAAAGAGAAAAATCACTCACTGATTGACTCACTCTCTGACTCACTGACTCATCACTGCCCTGCCAAAACCGCTGGGCCTAGAAGCGTGAAGTTTGGGGTGGGTGTTCTTTCCGTGAGGGAGGGGTGCACTAAGAACCGGTTTTTGGAAATTCCAACGGGAAGGGGGTGAAAAGGGGCGCAATGCGTTTTCCTCCCTATACTTTGCATTGAGAATTGCTGACTCCCCAACATTCCTCCCCAACTGCTGGGCCTGAAGCATGGAATTCTGGGAGGGATCCTTCTGTCACCTGAACACCCACTAAGAACCCAGGTGGAGAAATTTAACCCATCAGGGGCTGAAAAGGGGTGACACGTGTTTTTGTCATCCAGCCAATTTGGTGCTCAGTGCCTGGTGCACTGGGGAGATGTTGTTTGGAGGAAGAGGTTGCACTGGCAAGGATGCTGCACATGGGGGAAGTTGCGCATGGGGGAAGTTGCGCATGGGGGAAAGTTGTGCATAGGGGGATGATGCCCATGGGGAAAGTTGCGCATGGGGGATGATGTGTATGGGGGGAAGTTGCTCATGCGGGGATGATGTGCATGGGGGGATGATGCGCATGGGGGGATGATGTGCATGGGGAAAAGTTGCACATGGGGGGATGATGCCTATGGGGAAAGTTGCACATGGGGGGATGATGCCCATGGGGAAAGATGCACATAGGGGGGTGATGCACTAGGGGAAAGTTGCGCATGGGGGAAAGTTGCGCATGGAGGATGATGCACATGGGGACTGATCTGCATGGGGTTGATACACATGGCAAAGTTGCGCATGGGGAAAAGTTGTGCATGGGGAAAAGTTGCGCATGGGGGAAGTTGTGCATGGGGAAGTTGTGCAATGGGGGATGATGTACAATGGGGGATAATGCGCATGGGTGAAATTTGCGCATGGGGATGATGCGCATGGGGGATTTGCGCATGGGGAAAGTTGTGCATGGGGAAAAGTTGGACATGGGGGTTGATGCGCATGGGGGATGTTGCGCATGGGGGGATGTTGTGCATGGGGGGATGCTGCGCATGGAGGGAAGTAGCACATGGAGGGAAGTTGCGCATGGGGTGTTGATGCGCCATGAAGGGATGGCGTATGGGGAAATGTTACTCCTGGAACGTGGGTATGCTTTTCACTAGTTATGAATAAAACTCTGAATAGAAGCTGGAATGCTGATTTTCCCCACAGTGACTATAAGTTTCATATCATACACAGAACACCTGATCAGTTCTTGAAATACTAAACAGTTCTTGAAAGCTGGAGTTCTTGCTTCTTGTTAGTCTCTGTGCCCTGTGCAGACTGGTTTCCTCAGATTTGACTCTTCAGTTAAGACTGTTAAACAAGGAGCACTGCACTGCAAGAACTTGTACAGTATTACAAAGGTAACGTAATGGGTGCACTATCTAAACAGATATCCCCCTCCTGATACCTGCTATTTCTATATTTGTACCCATCATCCAACTTTCCAATGCTGATGTAGCAGAGCCAAAGGAGCCAGCAGGAAGGCAGTCATAGAGGCCTACTAAAGGTATGGGAATGTTTGTTCCCTTATCTTGAGGATGCATGATAGCTACACCAGCACTGGAAAGTTGGATAGGTCATTTGGCTAAGTCAGACTTCCAGTTTTGTCATTGCTGGAATTTTTACTGTTTACCAGTTGTGGGGAGCTATGCCAGTGCTCTGCAGGGAACCCCAGACCTCCCAGACCCCGGCAGGACTCCTGAGGGGCTGAAAAGAGCCCCCACATTCCCGCAAAGGGATATGATCCAGGGGATCACACCTCTGATTTTCCCCTTTACTTGAATTAGGGGGGTTACGACTTGGGAGTCATTGAGTACCACTGCCTTACAGCAACCTCTACAAAAACGTAAAATTGCTTTTGCAAAAAGACATGCATTTTTAATTTGAAAACACATTTGCTATTAAATACACATTTGCTAATAATCAATTCTGCTAGTTTCAGTTAAATGTTCTTCTGTTTAGCTGACAATGCTGGAAAGCTGATTCAGCAACAAACCATGTGGTATTAATTTAGATCATGTTTCACTAAGAGTGCTTAGCAGCTATTGTACGCCTCTTCAAGCAGAAAATCCACTGTTTCAATACACAAAAGGAAAAGAAAACTACAGAAAGGAAAAGTAGCTTTGCATGCTACCTCCAAATAAGGAACTAGAAATGGATGTCGTCTATAGCAATATGGTGGTGAGGCAGGTGGGAACTTCCACTGAACTCTGAAATCACTGCTTACATTCTACATGGCATGAGATTTTACTATATTGTTGTTCAGCAGGAGTACTGAAGGTTATGGAAGCATATTCTGAGAATTTGTTACATTTGACCCAAGCAAGTTATAGATATAAAACATGCATGCAATCCATGAAATTTCAGCGACCAGCAATCATTCTCCCTAAAGAATCCTAACAGCAAGGTTCTTGGAGCAAACTTTTGTTTTAATGATTTGCAACCCACTACCTTTGCCTAAAGAAAACTGCCAGGACAGATGGGTTACAAAAGCTTCACTCTTGAATTCCTGTACTATTGCTCAGCATGCCTGATGAGGCACCTTTGCCAAGCAGACAGAGTTCAGCCAGTAACCTGAAGCAAGATTATACTTTCCTATGGAACTAAAATGTAATTGAACCCCTCCTTTTCCTTTTGCATTTTCCTTTAAGAATTTTTTTCCCCAGTGTTTTTCATTTCTAATTTTCTTTCATAGCATTTCCAAAACGGGCCAAACTAAATATTAAGTTAAAGGCCATTTGGTACTAGATTTAAAAAAAAAATGCTAAAACAGTCACAGGTAAGAAGAACAGGGCTATGATTGTGGTGTGTAGGTTATTTCTTTACTCTTGTGCAACCTTGAAAGACTGCATTCAACCCTCAAAATGTACCATTTCCACAGCTCAAAAGTAGGCTGGGCTATTTTGCAAGACTGGGGCAATTAAAACAGTGTGGGATTACCCTTTTACAATCATTTTATTGGTCAGGAGATTGTGGGGTTGTCTTATTCAAGGGACAGCTCTGTATATATAGTAAGAAATTTATTTAATTCAAAATAAGTTTAAATGCTATATTATGTTAACTGCATTCAAAAAGTTAATGGGAGAAATGTTTTTACAGCTTTTCGTACAAGAAAATTACTGCCTGACCATTTAAGTCACAAGATAGAGGTTTGTATATACAGTAAGCCAGGTGTCCTGGTTTAACAATATAGAAAACTAAGACAAAGGGCACAATCCAGAGTAACTATGGGGAGTCCTTGCTCCGGTGTAAGAACAATTTGCTCTGGATTGCAATATGAATTTCCCATAGCTTTCCACAAGGAGATGCAGTAACTACGGGTACACATAATGTCTCTTACGTGCTCCCGTAGTTACTCTGGATTGTAGGGATAGCTAAATATTATATGTACATTTAACTGAAAGTCCTCAAAAATGTGTTGGCTCCAGGAAACCTAGGACAAATGAATAATTTAGCATATTGGGCTTGAAAGGGATAACCCAAAGCTGAAATACACAATGAAACATGCAGAGGAATTGTCTTGTACATATGGATATAGGTGGTCTAACTCTTTGGCAATTCAGCATTTTGCATAACAAATGTAGAGCTGAGCCACAGATAATCTACAATGTGGTAAACAAACTACAAGCAAGAATGATGAAAATATGGAGGGGAAACAAGGAAAAAAGAAAGATAGAATGAAAATGGGTAAGATGACGTGTCTATACTTGAGTGTCTGACCTGTTAGTTGGTCGTCGCCTGCAGCAGGGGCGATGCGAATGTATGGTGTTGTAAGCTGAGTCACGATTATCGCAGCTAAGGCAAAGGAAGATTTCCAGGTCAGCATGCATGAGGGGAAAAAAAAGCCAGACTGAAGCTAAGCTAGCAAGAAACAATTTGTTCAAATTGTATTGTTTCAATTCCTTGAAAATTGAAAGAAAGAAAGAAAAGGTTAGGGATGATTTATACCACTAAATTCCTCCATGCAGTTGTATGCATGGTACATATCCATATGAATACAGGTTAATATGAACTGGATCATATGCACAGTGAGCTGGCCGCCATTTCAGTGATTATGACTTCTGGAAGAAGAAGAAAAAGTCCAGTGACAAAGATGGGTGCAGATTATCTGAATAGGGCACTACTAACTAACCATTGTCCAACCTGGTTGGGTACATTTGATTTGGTGAAAAGGTTCAGCTCAATCAGTCCCTGAAAATGGTTCCCACATGAAATGAAGAACTTTGAAGGAGTCGGGAATAGCCTTTCCCGATTCCCCTGACCCTGAAATGCTATATGTCATTTTGTGCTGTTTTGTCCCTGTTTTCAGGAAGTTCCTATAATAAGCAAGGTGCCCACTGCCAGCAAAAAAGGTTTTTAGGTAACTCACCCCTATATGCCCTAGGTTCCTGGCATAGAATCCCATCAATCAAATAGGATAAGTGATTCCATACTTGGAAATTCACAGCCTGTGAGAGTTTGTAGGAACCCAACCCTCAAAGGAAATCAGTTTTACATGTGTGGATTGTTGGGCTGAGAGCATTTCTATGGTCAAACTATAGGGGTGTCCTAACTGTGTTTTGGGAGTCATATGTGGCTCTCTAACATATAATGACTCTTTTTACATATAAAGCCACTTTGGACTCCTTTGGAGAGAAAGGCAGGGTAGAAATGCAGTAAATAAAGTAAATAAATATAATATGTGGCTCTCAGTAATATACTGCTCACAATGAATATGTTGCATCAATCAATATAAGAGGCAAATAAATTTTTTTCAAAAGTTTTTTACCAGGTTTAAACTGTCCACTGGATTAAAACACATGTTAAAATGTTCATAGTGAGCAAATATAGTTAAGAATATAAATGCTTCCTAAATATTGCAGCTCTCAAATATCTCTTTCACTTCTCAAACATCTGAACCTTATCATCTGTGGCTCTTACGTTATGCAACTTTGGCCACCCCTGCCAATTGTATTTTAAGCACATCGTTAGTAGTAATGTATTTAACTTTCCTCTACGAAATAATAACTGTGAGGTCCTTGATCTTAATTCACAGAGTGGAGTAAGTCTTTTGTCCTTTGCGTATAATATGTTACTGATTCAGATAAGAGCTGTAGGCGGATACAGGTTCCTTTAGAACCTCTTGGTTACAATGCAACCTGCCTACCTGGGAAAATAGGTATACAATTTGAACGGGAAAGAGATAACAACTATCAATTTTAATGAAATGCTTAACGTATAGTTGTGCCTTTTAGTCAATGGCACTAGCCTCAACCCATTTTTACAACTGCATAAACTGTCAGGAGCTTACTCTTATTTTCACCACAATACCTTGTTTATATTTTGTAAAACAACATAAAACATTTTAAATTTCAGAAAAATTTCTTAACAGGTTCTTATTTGTCATATTATATCATACTTTCATATTTATGTGGTATACTTATTCATGTTTTTCATTATGTTTATAATTTCTATTATAGAAGACTCACTACAATCATTTTTGTGTGACCTTGTTTAAGAAAAACATATATTGCTAAACTTATTAGATATGCATTATTAGGTGAAGCCTGTTTATATGCGGATCTGACATCAGTGGATCTGGCTCAGTGTGTCAAGCCAGGTCTGGCTCAACCTGAAACCTCCAAAGGCTTCCCTGGGCCTCAGAATGCTTTTTAGCTGAGGTTATGGGCTAACATATATAATAGATAGCTATAGATATGTTTATTAGATATAAAATATTTATTCTAGTATGTTCATTCTGATAAAGAAGTGTGCTGGCACACTAGGTGGTTCATGTTGGTCAAATACACTGTATACCTTTTTGCCACCCTCCTTGGTTCAGAACAGAGGCCTTGGAGAGCTGGGGATGCCATGCATGCCCTCCCTGGTCCTCAGAGGTGAAAGGCAGCATTCTGTGGTCCTGATACCATATAATACAGAGGCCAGGATTGCCAATGGAGTAGTAACTCACAGGAATCACTTTGTAAAATTACACCCTGAATGTGCTTCTGAATTTGTTTGTATAATGAATAATTCTTACGACATGATCTCATCATCTCTTAAGCAGTATACCTTCTTTCATGAATGCAAGAATGAGTGAACCCTTTCAGGACTATGTGATGAGTGGATTTATGATATACTTCTTTTCTAGCAATTCTATAAATAATTTTTACTGAATGGTTAAACATACCATATGCTTTATGTTAGATATTTTTTAAAGCTTTTAAAAGGTCAAATCCAGCATGCAACATCTGGGAAATGGCGCTAAGGGGGAGGGGAAGGAAATTAAGGGAAAGGATCATATGAAAGCTTGTAAATTTACATGGAACAGCCTGGGTGCAGTTCGATGTGTAGCAATGAGTGAGGAAAAGAGATTATCCACCATCTGCAGACAATTAAACTCAAAACTGCTGCTGCATAATATTTTGAAATATCTCTATGCAACGCTGAAATACTGTGTTGTTAGTAACTGTTACTGCACAGTTGAGAGAGAATTTAAAATAGGCATAATAACCCTTTTCTTCTACAACTGATGGGAAGTATTCCAGTCTTGCAAGATTAAAACAGCAGACACAGTCTCCTGTGGTCAGGGAGAAAATGAGCTGTAGAAAGAAGACTAATAAGCAAAATTTGAACTTTTTATGGGGGGACCCAAAAAATCTCCCTGGATTTTAGAATTTGAACCAATAGATTTTTCAGATATGGATTACAGAAATAAACTGTATTTATTGCTTACTGTTCAAATGGGATCAGTTGCCCAATCCTACTCCCCACCAGCAAGCAGGGCGCTGATATAGTAGACACTGTGTTCTGAGCTCTAGCTGGCCATGAGAGATAATAAAAACTTTATTTACCTATCATGCCTTTGCTTGGTCTCCTATGGATTTATTCCAGCTCTGTTGCTTGTGTAGGTCTGGAGAGCTGCAGGGTATGTATCAGGCCTGACATGGGGACTCAGGGTACAGATGACACCTGTGCTGTAATGATCCATCCCATTTTGCTCCCCCACCACCAGTCAAAATTTGCCAGCGGACAGCATGGCAAAAGCCTGCTGGCCTTTACATCAGTGTGCATACTGGTGGAGCACCTGCTTCAATTATGCAATATGCCAACATAAAAGGAGGGCTGCAATTTTGTCTGATTGCCTGACTGATGGTGATGCAGGTTGTTCAGTGGTATTAGAAAATTTGGCTGAATATATCAAAGCTTACTGTTAGTCCTTAATACTACGATTTGTAAATAGCGTAATACAGAAATGGATGTTTATAAATCCTACAAAACCCAAATATTGATGTAACCTCTTGCTGGGGTGACATTTGTGCTGTATCTTGAGGCAGTATACAGCATGGTATTTTGTGTATTTCATTGTATTTCTTGAATACTTAAACTTAGGTATAAAATTACTTTGATACAGTATAGTATTGCAAAAAAATATTAACTTCAGTTTTAACTGTTATTTTTAGTAAACTGTCCTTCCTTTTTTATTGTGATTTCACAGCATCTAAAATGTGAGTCTGAAGAGTGACATTTTGTGCTGCAGAAGGCTATTACAAGAATATGAGGCAGCCTTCCCATTGGGAGAATCTACACATGTTGTCTGAAAAGCCTATTGTTTATGATAGTGTTAAGGGCAGCAATGAGGATAAAATTAGGACTGTGAAGTGGGAACACAACTTTCTAAGGCAACAGCTCCCAAATTGTAGGTCTGTGTCCCATCAGTGGGGTCATGAAACTAATATCTGATGTGCTGCAAAACTAACAAAGCAAATTAGGTTATGTGTCACCAGCTACTTGGGGGGAGTACAGATGCGCAATCACAATTAAAGTCTCAGAAACTTGAATGGCTACTAAAGTTAAACTTTTAAAGGTGGGTCCCAATGCTAAAACGTTTGGTAACCACTGTCTTAAGGTACACCAGACGGGAAACTATTCCTGCTAAAATGAATTTATAAACTGGTTTTTTTACACTTCACAAATATAGAGAGGGTTCTGAACAACCAATCCATATAGTACTTTTTTTGTTCTCTTATATTCTGTTTAATTTTTTGGTTTAGTAGAAATTACTTGGGAATACAATGAGATGGAATGGAGTTTCTGCATGATACACCCACACAGCTATTCTCCTTGTCATGAGAATACATGATTTCCTTGTGCAGTCATATCTGCATTTCCCAGCAGGGATGCAAAAATGCATTTTCTAAACATTCCAGAAAAAGAGTGAAAACTAGTGATTGGGAAATCCACTGCAGCATGAACTGAACAAATTATTTGCCAAAATTAAAAAACAGCAATTTGTTCCTTACTACCAGTACTTGGATCCCACTGCCAGAAAGATACCAGTCTTTCCACTGATTTTATCAGGACTGTATTAATACATCCTGACTGTATCAGAATACATGCTGTAAAGCCTCCTCCAAAGCCCATGAACCCTATCCTCACTCCCCAAGCACTTGACTCCCATCTGAGTGAACTTGCTGAAAGCCTTCTGCGAGGTGTCTTTGGCTGCAGTATAAGTGCTCCCAGGCACCAAAAACTTGAAAAGTGTAATTTTTCTTTTAAAGAAAGATCCTTTTTGTTTGTTCTAACACACCTACCACTGAGTAATTAATCTTTCTTACATAGTCCATTTAAACAAAACAAGAAGAATGGAATGTGCGTGCATGCCTGCTTGTGCTTCATGGGCTCAGCCTAGGCCTGATAGTAACTTTTATTTGTCTTTTGAACAGCCCAGTACTAACTCCCCATGCAGCAGTGCCAATAGTTTCCTCCTCTGGAGGTCTCTTCAGGGCAAGAGATCATTTGTTTCCCTAGGATACATTCTAGCAGCTACTATGGGTCAGCTTGGATCTGCACCAACTCTATAGCTGGCACAACACTGCATCAACTCAGGAAGATGGGTGAGGCTTGTGAAGGGGGTTAAAATTTGGGATATGCTGCTCCCCTTTGTCACATCTCCATAACACCCACCCTGTTCTATCCCCTCCCTGCCTCCCTCCTGACTCCTGCACGGGTCTACCTGCCTCAGAGGGCTTATGATATCTACCATTGTGAGAATCTGGCCACTCAGCACTTGTGGAGGCCACAAGACCCTACCCCTGGCTGTAAACAGGCCACATGCTGTAAACAGCTGTTGAAACACTTGTTACAGCAATGGAAAGCCCTCTTAGGATTGGGCCACAAGTTCATACCCAGGCAGAAATTTGGCTTTCTCTCTATATTTTACTAAGGGGTAAGGATTTCAGCACTGCTAACAATGAACATGCTCAAAGAATGCAGTGCAGTTGCAAGCCTGTACACCCCAACATCTCCCTTTAACAAGAAGAACAATTATAGTTTCCTGAACTGAAGAAATAAGGCATGTAAGTACATACTATGGAATGTATTATATAGATTTTTAACAGTTAGATAAATCAATTTATCCTCATATGTATTTTCATAAAGTCTGTACTTTTAATAATAAATCATGATTTGTAGAAGATTCCCTAGAAAGTTCCAAATCTTTTTCATCCTACTCTGCAGCTTGGAGCACTCTTGTTTTCAGTTCTTCACAGGGTGTCTCTCTGAGAATACTACAGACTTTTAGGAGATTCTACAAAGACCTCACAAATATCTTTTCACAACATAAAAGAATTGGCATATGTTTTAAATAAAAGCTGAATGCTTTCTTTCCCCTTCCCTAAGAGGAGACTTTGAACTTATTGTTGCTATGGAAGCAGAAAATACCCTCTCTTTTTCAAATTGAAAGAAAAAGTTGAACCAATCAGACAACGAAACAAATGGAAGAATAACTTCTAAAGGTTTAGAACTCAGATGGGCAAGTGATGTTATTAAATTAACCCAACAATGTCATTAATTGAATGACAAAAATATTTTTGTCATTTTTAAAAAGACAGACTGAATGATGAACAAAATTCTAAATGATCAGGAACGATCTACTGATTAAAGAAAAAATGGTATTTCAGGGAGAGGGGCGGCAAAGCATTATGCTTCTCAGGGCCTGAATGCCCAGACAAAACCAATCCTCTCCCTTCTTTTCAGAGCCAATTGGGACAGTGGAGCAATGCGGAAGTTGCTTACCCCTTCCTTTGGGAATGCCACTGTACAGAAACATTGTGAAGGTGCTGTTAAGTAAACTTCAGAGGTGAATAAACATTTTCAAATTGAATAATTCTCTACATGTAGACCAATGATTTTCAATCAGTGTGCCGTGATACATCCACTGGTGTGCCACGGATAGTTCTCAGGTGTGCCACAGGAATTTGGGGATTGACATTCATTAATAGGAAACCTGGGGGATTTGAACAGTCTGGTGTGCCTTGTCAATGGTAAAAACAATTGATGGTGTGCCTTGACAATTTCAGTACCTTGTTAAGCGTGCCATGAGATGAAAAGGGTTGAAAATCACTGATATAGACCATAGAACTTTTATCACATTATCATGCTGAAGGCAACAATTAAATTATCATCTGTGTTATTCTTAAGAACAATATGACCAGGTTGACAACAGTACACTACAGCAGTGGTTCTCAATCTTCCTAATGCCAGGACCTCTTTAAGTTCCTCATGTTGTGGGGACACCCAACCATAAAATTATTTTTGTTGCTACTGCTGCAGTGCTATGCACACTTTTTTGGGAGTAAACCTCACTGAACTCAATGGGAATGACTTCTAAGGAGACCTCCATAGGATTGAGATCTCAGGCAGCACAGCCAGCCACTGTTTCCTGGGAGTAAGTCCCATTCACTATCATGGGACTGACTTCCGAGTAGACATGCATAGAACTGAGGTCTAAGACTGCAATCCCAGCACTTTCCTAGGAGTAAGTCCCATTCATTTATCATGAACAACAACAACATTGAGGGGGCTTGCTTTTGAGTAGAGCACAAGGAGCAGGGCACAATGGTCGGTGCACAAGTGGGGCGCCCATCAGACAGCCCACTTGCCAGAGCTCTGGCGCCATGCTCACACCTCAGTGCGCTTAACACTCTCAGCCAGCAGGTGCACTGAGGATCTGGGGGCAGGAGGAGGCTGCCATCTGTGGTGAATGTGTCGGGCGCCTCCCTGCCCCCAAGGCTCCACCTTGGTCTCACACCAGCTCAGAGGCTCATTCTGAGCCACTTCTCAGTGGCTTCTTCCAGCTGCAGCGGCTCCAGTGTTTCTGCCAGTTCTTTCCTCCTGGCCCCTTGCACCAGGGGTCTTTAGGCAACCCCCAGGAAAGCTCCAGGTGACCCCCAAAGGGGTCCTGACCCCCACTTTGAGAAATGCTGCACTACAGGATAGGATTAAATGGAATGTTTTCAGCTTAGTCCAGCAAACTGTCTGAGAAATGCTAATAATACTCTAGAACAATTACTGTATTTAATTGAATCAAACGCTCACCTTTTTCAGCCCAATTCAGTCTCCCAAAACAGGGTGTGCATTAGATTTGATGGTTAATTACATTTGAGTAAATATAGTATTTTATTAAAAGTATATGGTGCGCATTAGATTCGATGACGCATTAGAGTTGATTAAATACAGCGCGCTGCTACAAACCAGAGAACTATATGGAAGATTCTGAATGCTGAAAAGGTTTTAGCATTCTCTATTCATAGAAAGAAAGAGTTGGAAGGGACCTAAAAGGTCATATAGTCCGGGGGTGTCTGGACTTTTTGTCAGGAAGGCCACATCATCTCTCTGACAATGTGTCAGGGGACACATTGGGAAAATTATTTACATTTCAAATTTAAATACAGTTACATATAAGACTGTATTAGACCTTACATGCCTTGCCCGAGGATCAGATGTAGGGGTCTTGGCCAAGGGCCACATTGAGGCTTGCCAAGGGCCGCATTTGGCCCCAGGGTTGGGTTTTGACACCCATGATCTAGTCCAACCCCTGCCTGTAACAGGAAATCCTCCTAGTGCATCTCTGACATGTGCTTGTCGAGCCTCTGCTTGAAGATCCCCAGTGAGGGAGAGTCCACCACCTCACTTGGCAATCTGTTCCACTGCCGAACCGCCCTCACTATCAGGAATTTTTTTCTGATATCTGTTCTTTCCCTTTTCCTGATAGCTAACCTTTGTGTCAACAAAACTTCTCACAAATCTAGTCCAGACAATCTGAAGGACAAATTTTACTCAGGTACCTAGGAATCCCAACAGATTCAACCTTACTAGAAAATTAATGTGAAAACTTTTCTGCAATTTTAATTTACAGGACAACTAAAATATACAGTAACCACATTATAATGGAAAATATACTAGAAATCAACATTTATGTGTACACCAAGAGAATATGTATGCTACTATTATGCAGCTGTTATGCAGCTCAGTGTATTTTCAATTGGCCAAAATTTTTCGTATTAGAGTTGGTGTCTCAATATCAGGGGGGATCAGTTCTTGCAAGTCCTGCAGATACCAAAAATCTGATGTTTGATCCCTTAAAGTCCTCTGCAGGCAACCAGAGCTGTTCACCAGTTTCTTCCAGAGAGCTTTCTAAAGCTTGCAGAGACTGCTTGGGTCTACCCATAGTCTCTGCAGACTTCAGAATGGCTGTTTTGGTCAAAGAATGTAACTTCCAGTTTCTAGAGAGAAACCAGAAGTGACATTTTTGCCCTTGTAATGCTTTCTGAGATCAGGAAATCTCTCCAGGGGCTTCCTGCAGCATCTGAATATGGCACAAATATGTAACCTTCAGTTTCTCTTCAGAAACTCAAAGTTTCTATGTTTTTGGATGCCAAAAGGGCCATTCTGAACCCTGCACAGATGACAGGTGCATGCATTGGCTTCTGTGGGCTGCAGAAAGTCCTGCACTGAGCTCATGTTGGGCTATGTCTGGATCTGCAAAGCAAGATCTGGATACAGATTCTGTGGGTGTAGAGGCACCTCCCCCTATACGTCATGGAAAAACTATCTGAAAAAAGGAAAAGCATTCATGAAAAAATGTAAAATAATTCATAATAAAGATTATCGTCATTATATTAATTGAATCAAAACCTGTGGTTAGTTTACAGGACTATGGAAGAATGGTACATATAGGTTTAAAAATGTGAACATTGTGGTAAAATGTGTAACAAATTTAAGGCCAGGAAGTAAAACACAATTGAAGCATACCTTTTGTGGCCACTCTGACGCAATCAATTTTGGTCTCCTGTGTCAGATAAAGAAAGAAAAGGTCATTTGCTAGTTTGTATCCACAGTGAGGAAAGTAATACATTGCTTCTGTTTAGGGCACTGCTAAAGAAGAAAAGGCATTCTAAGAAAAGCATCAACTTGAGTTGTTTGTTCTCATGGTTTAATAGTCTCCTGCACTAGTTCAACACATTTCCCTGCTATGGACAACTGAAGGAAAATGCACTTGGACATGTAACATCAATACTTCACTTAACATTAAGCTAGAAGATGAATGAGATGTTATTAGACATGATACGTGCACTTTTTGCCTTTTTTAAAATAACACATTGACCTTGGGGTATTTTCTTTTCTTTCCATCAGCTACACAGTTCTAAGAAACATGCTAGACAATGTAAGAAAGCAAACAAAAATCAATGGTGTTTCACATTTCTGCACTGTCAGTGCCCTGTAAAAGAGGGGCCATTATGGTATTTGGCAGAAAACATTTCCTTGCTGTCAAGGGAGACAGCCAAAGCTTATCAGGAATTGAAGGGCTCTTGGTAGGTCTGCCCAGGAAATGGAAAACAATTCTACAAAGAGTCAGCTGGATGAAATGTGATCTGCAAAGGAAGGACCTTCTTACGCACTTATCACTTTGGTTCAGTCAACTTGTTTCTTTTACAGTTTGAGAGAGAAAAAAAGAAAAGGTCTGTGTCAAAGTCAGGCCAATCAAGAGTGAAAATGGATGTTCCAACTGATGTAAGCTAATGTAATATATTTAAACAAGCCAAACAGATGGATAAGTACACAAGCAAAAATAATTTTAAAAAGAGCAAAGTGGATGGAAGAAAAGAGGGCAGAATGACAAGAATTTTGCCTGGGCTTTGGGCATTGATAGAAATATGTAATTCCTATCTCCATCCTAACTACAGCGATGACTATAAATACAAAAATGATCATGCAGTATCTAACTGTATTGTAAAAAGAAATACAATTTTTTTTCCTTTTTTGTGCAGGGGACAACCAAATTAGACAATGTAATGCATTGGTCTTTTCAAATATGTGCTCTACGTGGGGCTGCCTCTGAAGATAGTCCGGAAGCTTCAATTAGTTCAGAATGTGGTGGCCCGTGTGGTTGCTGGGGCTTGTAGGTTCGATTCTGTCGGGCCACTGCTTCAGCGACTACACTGGCTGCCCATTCGTTTCCAGGCTGAATTCAAAGTGCTGGTCCTGACCTTTAAAGCCCTAAACGGCTCGGGTCCAGGGTATCTGAGGGACCGCCTTCTTCTGTACAAGCCGACCCATCACCCAAGGTCATCTGATGGGTCCCTACTGACTGTGCCGCCACTAAGAGATGTGAGAGGTGTGGCGGCCAGAGATAGGGCCTTCTCGGTGGTGGCACCCCAGCTTTCGAACTCCCTCCCCTTAGAACTGAGGAAAGCTCCCTCAACACAGAGCTTCAGGCAGAGCCTTAAAACCTTTTATTTTTAAAAAGCTTTTTAGGGGGCAGAGGTTGGGGGGCTCTTGTTTTATTGTTTTTAATCTATGTTGGTTTTAGCTGTATGTTTTAATTGTTTTTATCAAATTGTTCTATTTATGTTTTTAATTATGTTTTATGGAAGCCGCCTTGAGTTGGGCTAATTTGCCCGAGAAAGGAAGGTATAAATTTTTAAAATAAATAAATAAAATAAATAAATATGGAAATTGAAACCATCAGACTGAAGACTTACCCCATTTGCTCTGCTGGCAGCTTGAAAATAAATACTATAGCTTTTATGTGGCAGAAGAGGAGCATTCCAGAAGCCACTGTAGGTTCTGTTGTCCCCAATTGTAAAAGCCTGAGTGGACTGAATACTATTGGCTGGAAACTCTGCTGCGAAGTAATACTGAGAGTTTAACAGCGTAGCGTTCTGGAAGTGAATAGGCACTGGGTAGCATTTCAAGATTTCTGTTGTCTTCTTAGTTCTGCGGGGACGCTCTTCCTCAACAACGATTTGGTAGACACTAACACATGAACAGGGTGGTAAAAAAGAGGAAAGAAGGAGAAAAAAGTGAAGGTTATTTTAAGGAACCTGGACTAACCACATTTTGTACTTGCAGAAGTATTTTAGAAGGACACATCACATGCAGAGTTACACATCAAGGAACTGAGTTAATTGTTGTGAATATTCAGGTCTATTTAAAAAAAAACACGAGCCTCTGTCGCTCTCTGTTGTAATAACTCAATGAATGCACGTGACCCATTCTTGGAAAACCAAGTGCTGTTTCAAACAGCACTATAGGAAACACATTTGGAAGAAATAAGAGCTCACTTGTGATACCTTTGTCAAAATGCACTGTTCCTGTGCTGACAATCCATCGGGGATAAAGAGCACTAAAACAAATCATGACAAAATGAGTCCCAGTTATGGAAGGCATTACTATACAGATGGGTCTTTGGTATCCATGGGAGTTCTGTGTGGACACTGAACCTGCACACAATTAGATCAGCAGGGGATTTGCATCTGGAGATGTTCTGAGAGGAGCAGAGGCCATGGAGATGCACTTAATGTTTTTCATAAAACTGGTAGTGTGTCTCAGATGTCTCTAGAACACATTCTGAGATGCATGGAGGCCGTCCCTAAGAACACCTTCCAGATGTGGCCAGAAGGCATTTCTTGTCATGTCCAGAGTGAGGTTAAAATCAGTCAGTAGTGAGTGGTGAGGTTAAAATCAGTAAGCTACAGTAAATTAAACCTGCAGATTCCAAACCCATAGGTGAAAAGGGCTCACTGTATCTTTTTCTCAGAAAGAAGGGATAAAATATGTAGAAACCACTATTATCATATAAAAAGGCATCAGAACATCAATGACAATAGCTCTACAAACAGATATGTGACCAGGAAGTATGTATGAGGCCACAGATCATCAACTTTAAGCCATTTGACTTGCTTACCAAAATGCATCTGTGAATACCAACAACACAGAAAAATAATAATGAAGAGAAATAAAAGGAATAAAATAAGGAATAATAAACTGATCAGACCTGGCTTGCTAATAACCAGGTCAATGAATGTTTTCTGGAAAAAATGTTACCTGAAAATTGCTAATTATTCAACAACATAGAACACTTTCTCAGAACCAAATAAGTACTACAAAGTCAACATTTTAAGTTTTACTTTTCAAGTAAGGCTATTGGCTGACATGAAAAGGAACTTCTGCACTCTAGCTTGTAGGAACTTTGCAGAACTGTAAGAGGTTCAAATAGGAATAGAGAGGAAGAAAAAATAGCTCACAGGTCTGGCTCATCAAAGTTTCTGAATAATTGAAGCCATTAACATTTCAGCAATAAAAGAAAAGCACTCTGCCTTAAAAATTCTGAAATATCTCCTGCTGCAAACTGATTTTTGCAATCACTGAAGATTGCACTGAAGAACTGAATTAGTACATTTCTTGACTGTTCACACATTTGTACAGAGTTCATTTTTTTAATGTAGCCTAAAATGTCTTCAAGGTTCCCTAATACAGAATTACAAAGTATATGGACTTCATGATGGCATTACAGAAGACTAAAGCCCCAATCCTACTTGGCCTATCTGTCTGCAGAGCACTTGTTCCAGGTGTGATGACTGCCTAAAAACAGCTGTAAAGCACTGGTCCAGTGGTCCACTGGTCCAGTGCTAATGGGATGGTTGAGGTCTTCTTCCCATGCATGTTGGGGGGGGGGGTGCCAGAGACCCATTCAGAAAGATAAGAATCACACTGCTGGGTAAGAGACTTTCCTTTCTGAAGCCTCCTACTCTGCTCCTGTACTGGATTCAAGACAGCAGTAGTGTGAGGAGTGGGTGGGTTCAGATATTATTGGGTTGTTAGATTCTGAAATTGTTACTTTAGAATAGGGTTGCCACATGCCCCTTAAAATAGGGACAGTCCTGATTGGAAGGATTCACATACTGGCAAGTGAGACAGAGAGTTCTGTCCCGATTTTGTGGAAGAGAATTATGGCAACCATAACATAGAAGTAATGTATAGGACGAAAAGCAACACTTTTGTAAAGAGTAGTTTCAGAATAGTAAACTATTGCTATGATGCTGCTCCACTATTATAAAAATATAATTTGTGCAGTAGCCACATAGTGACATAGGGTGCAATCCAGAGTAACTATGGGGAGTCCTTGCTCCGGTGTAAGAACAATTTGCTCTGGATTGCAATATGAATTTCCCATAGATTTTCACTAGGTGATGCAGTAACTAAGGGTACACGTAATGTCTCTTACGTGCTCCCGTAGTTACTCTGGATTGTAGGGATTATCAGTTCATTTGTACATGGAGAACCTGAGATGAAAACAAATCTTCCTATATGCCAAACTGTTTTTGCAATTGATGGATTTTTTGTGTGTCTCAGGCATGGAAAAAGAAAAAAACAGAATGAAAATTGTAACAATTTGCAACAAAGCAAGAAGGATATATTGGTGAAAAAGTAATGCCACATCTGATTGCTTATGTAGCATAATTATTTAGTAAAAGTTATTTGGTGCCAAATATAAGATCCCTTGCTTTCCTCAGCTCCTTTTTTGTTTGTTTCAGTCTTCTCTTTGATTTAATTTTTGTCTGTTATGGTTTTCAGTATTCACTGCAGAATAAATTAGTTTTATTCTTATATTACAGCTGTTTGTTTCCTACCACAATAGAGGCAGTAGTACTGACCTCTAACAGATTACTTGCCACCACTGCTTTTAGGTAAAACCTGTAATTGCTGATCTAGTAACCAGCAAAACATGTACCATCTCTAATAATGAAAATAGCAAGCTTTAAACTCTAAAGCACAGGTTATTTTCTTGACCTACTAGAAGGCTGACTTTAATCACACCAGCACTATGTCCATTTATAATGGCTGTCTGAAGTTCTATAAGTGAAATTACTGTTCAAGTCGCGTTTTATTCTCAACAGCGCATACTGGTTATGCTATGCACAGCACTCTATGTAGACTGCAGTGCATTCTATATGCCTGATTTCATCCTCAGATACATTAAAGAAAGGACCAAGTTGACTAGAGCAATTTCAAACCCAAAATGTCTTTTCATCTTTACTCTAAAAGACAAATTAGATTTGTGAGCAACTAGACCTCAAATCTATTTGCTCTTTAATAATTTAAGCACTGAAAGGTCACAGAGCTCTTTTCTGCTCCCCTTTATCAAAGTCCAAATGGTAATGAAAAACGGCTAAATCCTGTCTACTACCCCATTTCCCCACAGGACTGTCTCCCTGATGTAAATTAACGCATTATAAGCACCTGGGTCAATGGTAATCTGACAGCATTTTATGAGTTATATGTTTTAAATTTGTATAAATGAGATAAGCTTGCTAATGAATTTTACAAGATCATTTGAATTACAGCTACAGTCTAAAAAATGCCTTAAATCTTGCCATTAGAAATGCTTCCCAGTAAAATACAATAAGAGAAAATCACTCTATCTAGAACAAAATGTTTAAATTCAAGATTGATAAAGCCAGAACCAGAGCACTGAACCAGATCTTTATTATCTCCCTAGTAAGTTAATTCAGATTTTCCATCTGCCTAAAATTAGTCAGACTTTTTAAGTCAAAGATTTGCAACTGAGTTGTAATGTAAAATTCATACTAAGATTATGTCGACAAATGATAAATTGCCTGATAAAAATTACTTCTTTTACAAAATTACACTTGTTTTACAATCAATCCCAAGTGCCTCAATGTTTGCAAATGCTTTTCTGCATTTACATTTATTAATTGATGCTTTATTCCCATTTAGAGCAGGGGTATCAAACAGTGGGTGAAAGTAAACATTCTTAGTATCTACTGAAGGCCAGAAGTGACATCTTTTTGTCCTCACCTAGGAACTCATTAGCTGCAAATGACAGAATAGAAAGCATGCAAATCTTGATTGTACTTTCAAGATATAGGAGAGCCAGATATGGGCCACCTTTTCAGTAGCAGAGCAGCTGCCAAGCCACGCTCTCTAGTATTTCCACTAAACGTGATGCAGTTAACTACATGAGCAATACATAAAAATTGGTATCTTAAAATGAGCGGTGGCCAGTTTGATCTCTAGGAAATAAGTGACATACTTCTCACACATCACAACTACAAAAGGGTGACGTGCTTATACAGAGCATGCAATATGAATCACCATTCAGTTAAAATGTTCCTGACAAAAAATTCTACTAAATCTCCTAAAATGGTAACAGACTCTTTGAAAACACAGTTTAACATCACCTGCCTATCCATGTCTAGTAAAACGTAAGTCCCACTGTGTTTAATGAGACATACTCCTATTAGACTGCAGTCATAGAGAAAAATTATGAACATCCCTCTGCACCGGTGCTGAGCTCCAGCACCAGGTTTTGCAAATATGCCGTAAGGCATGTCCAGAGCATCTGAGGATTATGGGCCACCGACACTGAGCCTCAATGCTGCATGGAGGGCCAACCAGCACTCCAGCAGTGCTAGGCATCATTAAATAGTTTTGAGGTGGGAGGGAGTGGGTGGAAGAGGGCAGGGCAGGTTCTTTCCCCACAATATTCTTTTGGGGATGTGGCACATCTATCGGCATAGCATACAGGACAGAGTAACTTCTATCAGCAGACTGCACACAGTGCCTGGCTTGTTTCCTAGGTTTAGACAGATAAAAAAGATAACAACTTGTTTCAATGTTCCTCTTTACAAAATCGGAGCTAATCAGCTGAGACCAGAGAATGAGCCAATAACTGAGAGAGCCCAGTTATCACATGAGCTAAACAAGAAGCTTCTGTGGGCCTTACGCTTGACATCCCTAGGAGCCCATATCCACAGATCAATGTCCATGGTTGATATGCACCCCACATACCCTATCCAGAGCTAAGGGGAGTTGTGCTGGAGTCTCCGCAGGCCTCAGAATTATTGCTTAAAGAGAAAAAGCAAAATTTCCAGTTTTTCATCAAAATGAGTAGTAATGTTTTAATGCCTTATGCACTCATATTGAGAGCTGGAAAATGCAGCCAGTGATTTAATCCACCACTGACAGTTTGGCCACTGTGGCATCCAGAATATGCCTTCTAAAAACCATCATTTTGAAAACCTGATGTGATGTTTTAAGTCATGTGATGGGAAGGCCGCACTTGGCCTCTTCGTCCTTCAGAATGCCTCAAGGGCAAGCAGTGGGTTAGGGTGGCCCTTGAGGCAGCGGCACCCGGGATCACTTGTGCTTGTGGCCCTCCTGCCAAAATGTTTGCTCACTCCTGTTAGAGGACAAACATTGGGAAGGCTCCATAGTTGCTTTAAGCTAAAGCTTCAATATGCTGAAATTCTTACAACATGATGCAGGCAAAAGAAGTATTTTTGCAAAGTAAGAGTTTCAACTTTAAAAGAATTAGATATATAAAAATCTAGAGAAGCACTCACAGCTCCTTTCCTTATCTTTCAATAACGTATTCACCTGCAACTGGAATTAAGCTGATGCTCTTCATTCAAACTCAGAAGACTATAAATCTCTCTGTAGCAAGCCAAGCAGAGGCATGCAGGCCAAAATATTATTTTTCCTCTAACGTCCTACAGATAGACCAACTCCACAAATAACCCAAGGAAGAAATGCCCGTGTAGCCTTCCGGGTGGAGGAGATAAAAGATGGCTTAATTTCAGCCTCTAGAGATAAATGCCCAATACAACTCTCAAGTAGCTCAGATAAGATTTATTTTCACATTTCCAGTCCTGGGAGAGGGGGGGGAGGAAGGACTGTGGCATCTAGTTTTTAACATGAAACCCTTAAGCTTCTTTGTGGCTACCCGACCATTTCACATGAATATTTTCAAAGATTTAAAAGTCACTGTTTACAAAGGGGCTTTTCTCGCAAAAAAAGAGATCCAAGCGAAGTCTTTCCTTAGTCCTCCTATGCATACAGAAAGGAAATCCCGATGGTTCTCCGGTAAAGGCAAGAGCATCATCATCCATGGAATGTGAAGGAATTTTTTTCTGCCTATTGCTAGAAGGGCATTTGCAATTAGAGTGAGCCCAATTATTCACCTCCTCAGAGAGAGAAAGTGCCTGTATATTTGCATGATATCTTGATTGGGGCAGAGTCAGAGTAGATTCAAAAACTTTGATACTGTCTATCTTTCCTGAATGTAGAATTTAGCTAAATCTATATACAGTATATAAAACTGAAAAGTCACTGACTCACTCACTGACTCATCAACACCCAGCCAAAACAACTGGGCCTAGAGGGTGTGAAATTTGGGGAGGATTTCCTTCTGTGATGGAGGGATCCACTAAGAACCGGTTTTTAGAAATTGGGGCGCAATGCATTTCAACCGGGGTGAAATGGGGCGCAACGCATTTTCCTCCCTATATTTTGCATTGAAGAATCAGTGACTGATGGATGTTGTGCCCCAACCCCTGGACCTAGAAGCATGAAATTTGGGGAGGTTGTTCTTTCTGTGATGTCAAAACCCATCAAGAAGCTATGTGGAAAATTTAACTCTTAAGGGGCTGAAAAGGGGTGCAACGTGTTTTTGTCCTATACTTAGCATGGAAGACTGACCAACATCCAGCCAGTTTGGTGCTTGGTGCCTGGTGCACTGGAAGGGATGTTGCTCAGAGGGAGGGATTGCACTGGGGAAGATGCTGCGCATGGTGGGTGCTGTGCTTGGGGGGGTGTTGCACATGGGGAGATAATGCGCATGGGGAGGTGATGCGCACTGGGGAGGTGATGCACATGGGGGTGATGTGCATTGGGGGTTGATGTGCATGGGGGACAATTGCACATGGGGGAGTTGCACATGGGAGGTTGATATGCATGGGGGGATGTTGCGCATGGGGGACGGATGCACATGGGGATTGTTGCGCATGGGAGATGATGTGCTTGGGGTGGATGAACATGGGGGGTGGATGAACGTGGGGGTTGATGTGCATGGAGGATTGATGACATCCGGGGGAATTTTACTTCTGCAACATGGGCACATTTTCGCTAGTACAAGAATAAGTTATTTCAATAGTTCAGTCCATGGCATGAATATATGTACCTGCAGCTTAGGAAAATATGAGTTTTTCATTTAAAAGAAGGGTCAGTTTTCACACTGTTCTTCTGCATCAACCACACCACTGAAATGTTTTGCCACTGAAATATTTTGCCATACATTCACCAGGACCTGAAATCATATGCAAATGTTTCAGGGAATAAGCCTAATTGAATATAATGGATTTGCTTCTGATTAATTATGGAGTGCACAATTTAAAGTGCGGGAACACATATGTACAGTTACTGGTCAGGTGATGTTCAAACTACTAGATACTGTCAATGTATTTTGGAGCATACTGTACATAATTATGTTCTCATTTATTAACCAATGTAGGATTCTTCCGTTAGGGTTCTGAGATATTGAGAGCAGCCTCCTTCTAAAAGAACACACTGTGAAGAACAGGAATTACAGTTTCAAATTACACTTCCTTGAGATCACTGTATCAAGACAATACTACAGGTCTTTCTCATGTTATTCTAGCAACAGCATTTACTAGAAGGTAGTATCCAAGTCTGAATGTGGTCAAGTCTAATCCAGTGGTCAGAATATTTAACCTGGATGTTAAGCCTAAACTCGAAATTTATTGTTTGTGCAGTCTGACAGGTTCTGCCTCCCCAGAAACTCTTAATGAGGTCCTTTTCAATATTGCTGTAAGGTTTTAAAAATTCATAGAATAACAGTATGCATAACAGTATGCAACAGTAAGACATAATCCTATTTTGTTTAATGGTGCTTACTCCTAGTTAAGTACACATAGGACTGTAATCTTCATAAGAGTAAAACATTCTGTATGTATGCCAGGAAATAAATATAATAATCAGTGCAATCCTAACTTAGGCCAGAGATAATGGCCTAACTATGGCAGCCTAACGTAGGCATATCCAGAGCTGACACTGAGGCCAAATCCACAGGGCTAGCAGCCTCTAGGCTGGCCTAACTCCTGCTGAGGACCAAGTAAGTGGCACCTGGGGAGGGCTTGCTCCCAAGGAGCATGAGGCACTCTTTCAAGTGGGTGCTCCTCTTTTATTTAGCAGGGGGAGCGTCACTGGCCCTACACACCCCAGCAATGTCTGTTCTAGTGGCTTCTGCTGGTGTTCTTTTTTGCATTTTAGATTGTGAGCCCTTTGGGACAGGGACCCATTAGCTTTTAATTAGCTATTATTATTTTTCCATTTTCTTTGTAATCCGCTTTGTGAACTTTTCAGTTGAAAAGCGGTATATAAATACTGTAGTTAGATAGAGAGAGAGAGAGAGAGAGAGAGAGAGAGAGAGAGAGAGAGAGAGAGAGAGAGAGAGAGAGAGATAGATAGATAGATAGATAGATAGATAGATAGATAGATAGATAGATAGATAGATAGATAGATAGATAGATAGATAGATAGATAGATAGATAGATAGATAGATACTGATGAGTTGTGCTGGCCTGGGTTGGGTCTGCACTCTTGCTCTTCAGGACTAAGCCAGTCAAATTATGCAACATCAGATATATTTATATGGAAAGCAGTGAATGCTAAATTAGATGGCTCTTTAGGCAGACATACCCTACAATCCAGAGTAACATGCTGTTATGCTGGTAAGGTTGCCATTTTGCTGGTCCAAATGTAATAAGGTATGTTTGCGACTGTTCAGGAACTTCTTGCACCAGTGGGATGGTCTGTGCCAGCTCACCGTATATATCCAATTCCAGGGACATCAACAGCGGTAAGCATGGTGCAGAGCAGCACTGGAGCTGAGAGATAATGGTGAATGGACATTTCAAAGCAGTGAAGGGCAGAGCTCACTGGGGCATTATTTGGGGTAAGAGGAAATATTACTCCGAAACTTCCAGCTGCCTCCTAATCTGCACTGGATACAGCACAGACCATACATCCGAGCTGTGCAAGCACAAGTTAACTTAGACCTTCACAATTAAATGAAATAATAATTTATTGTCATTGTATAGACATACAACGAAATTCATAAGACATCCAGAGAACCAGTCTCAATTTAAAACAACAGTTCCCAATAGCATTTTTGTGAGTTAATCCATTCTTTTATATAAACTTATTGTTGGAATATTCAAACCAATTTGTATTAATTTTTGTCTAACTCTAGAATGGTTTATGATTATGTTGCTTGAGAAGTTCGGATAGTCCGAAATACAAAAGGCATCTGACCTAGCTAGATTTTGTTTATTAAAAATAATAAAGAAAAAAAGATAACTGGACCTGCAGAGTAATTGTTTTCTGTCATGGGCCATATATGATGGATATCATAACAAGATCTGCAGCAATGAATATTCCATTTTTGTAACTTTAATTTCTCTTGGTCTGCCTGATATCTAGAGAAGATCAGTCATAAATTGCTTTGGAATATTAGCTGGGTACCCATAAAGGCATTCTGTGTTCACTCAACCATAACTCATTACAAGCAAGTGGCGTGGCATCAGTAAGTCAAAAGCCTTTTTCAAAAAGTATATGCTGCTCAATACCCTGCTGGTAGGCTATTTAGTAATAAAATCTGATATAATAAAATATTAATTACAGCTGAAAGGTTGGGTGAAAAATATGAACTCAATTACAGACCCGTATTGTGAACAAAGGGCAGGATGAAAAAAATCTGTTAATTATGGACATTTGGGATAATAAAAGAACAACTAGAACATTAGAAGGAGTCTGAAAGCTCCCTAAAAGGCTACCTGTTATTAATCTTTACATCAGGCACAGAATTTCAAGTGACTAAACCCTGAGCAGAGATCTCTGCTGCTTTAGGCTGTCTGAGAATTTTCCTTCAGTGTAATTATTAAAATGATGTAACACATGGATAAAAGGTATTTATTATGGAGCTGCAATACATACTTTCCAGAATATCTTTCAAAGCATAACTAAATTATAAGATCTAAATTTTCTATGCTAAAATTCATCGTCAATCCATCAGGAAGGACAAAACCTAGAGCTTAGAATACACCATAAAGAATTGTTCCAATTATCTTAGAACAATTCAAACAATATACTAATGATATTTTATAGATTGGTCAGGTTTCTGTTATATGTAACACTTATTCATTCTTATATTTTATGAAAGACATTTACATTTATAACCTCTCTCACCTTATTGTTTAAACAAATAAAAGCCAGCATATGCTGCCCTAACCCTTTCTTTAATATATGTAGTACATCGAAGTTTAATTAAAGACCGGACATTAAAGTACAGTGGTACCTCACGTAACAAATGCCCCACATAACAAGTGATTCACATAACAAGCATAAATTCCCATTGGGAGTGTGCTCCTCTTAACAAGCCTGCTTCACATAACAAGCCCAAGGCAACCTGAAAGCGACTTGGCCAGGTCATCTGGGATGCAAAAGGAGGCGCACAGAGAAACAGGAAGTGTTGCTTCCTAATGGGTTGTGCGCTAGGCAGCCCTGATACTTCACATGGAGCCTGTTTTAAAGAGCTGCCAGATAGCACACTGCTGCCTCTAACTGCCCCCACCTCCCCCACTGGCCTCCAGCCTCCAGCAGCAGCCCAGGTAGACCCCCTATCCTCTATGCAGCCTCCTAACCATATCTACTCAGAAGTAAGCCCCACTGTGTTCAATGGGGTGTACTCCCAGGAAAGTGTCTAGGATTGCAGCCTCCTAAGCATGTCTACTCAGAAGTAAGCCCATTGTGTTAAATGGGTCCTACTTCCAGGAAAGTGTCTTTAGGATTGCAGCCTAGGTAGACTTCATAGGCTCATGCACACTGAATGCATGTTTTGAATTCAGTTCCAGTGTTTTGTCATCATTTTTACATACAGTTAATATTTTTATATGAATATTTTTTGGGTTCTGGAACCAGTTGTCTTGAGTTCCATTATTTCCTATGGGAAAATCTGCTTCACATAAAGAGTATTTCACATAACAAGCATGCTTCTGGAAAAAATTAAACTTATGTGAGGCACCCCTGTACTTATTAGCCAGAATTGGGCAAGGGGCACGACAGTATTATAGTGCTTCATTCTGAATTCATGGGAAGAGTACCTATTACACATTACCATAAATACTTACTGGGTTGGGGGTTTTGTTTGTTCTCTGTAAAGTTGCAAAAGAAAGTGGTAACGTGGCAAAGGAGTCAAGGATTTTAGAATATTGCTTTCCACTGTATTCATAAGCTGCAATCTGAGAGAAACTTTCCTGGGAGTAAGACACACTGAACACAATGGGGCTTACTTTGGAGTAGACATGGTTAGGATTGTGCTCATATTCTCAACTGTAGAACATTTCTCTCTTTAAAAATAGTACATGTTTGGAAGCAAAACCATGCTGGAAGCAAAGCTATGAAGACCAACAACTCCTTCTCCTACTGTGGTTTTGCACCTTTTACAGAAGAGAATGACCAGAATGATTATGGAGGAATGGATGTAATATTTAAAGCTTGTTAGCTTGGAAAAAAGGGGATTAAGGAGATGTAATGGGCAACGAGGCTACCTGGCCTGTGTGATAAACAGCACTAGTTGGTGCCAGCTGGAGCTCTTCTCATGGTAAGGGAATATTTTCCCCCCATCCAAAGTAATGTTCCAGCCAATCCTATGGGGTTATACAAATTTCCACTAGCTATTTAGCTGGTGGGAGTCAAAATGCCCTGAGGAGGGCTGCTTGGCCAGGGATGGGAATTAGGATATGGTGGAAGAGGGTTCTCCAGATCCAATCCCCTCCCTGGCCCAATTTGCCCTGTTCTATCCTCCCACTTCCAATACATATACTGTAAGTGGAAATCTATCAACAGGTGAAAAATTCTGCTTCTCAACAGTCACTTACTGAATTTTAATGAAATTATTATGGTTATAAGTTGTTTTGTTTTTTTAAAAAACAACTGAAATATTTCACCCTGGTAAATTTAAGAGAGCTTATTATCTTATCCATGCTAGTAATCTGTAATGTACAACTATGTTTTTTAAAAAAAAAACTTCATTATTTCTAGGAAATTTAAATTCTTGAAGGTTAACTGATTTCCTCCCAAATAATATCAATGGGCAGTTATTACATTGCAGGAATTTATTTTGGAACATAGGAACAAAACATATTTTTCATGAATTTTCATTAGTAACAAATTCAACAAAGCAAAGATAATTTCAATGATTTTGAATCTGTATTTTAGGGTAATTTCCTTTTAAAAAGAACAGTGAAAATAGCCGAGGGTATAAATAAAAGCAGAACAAAGCATTAAGTTTCTTTTTGTTTAAATTTCAAATGTTCTGGATGCCAAGACCATTCATTTAAAGGACAATACCAAACTCTAGAAAAAGAGGACTCCAAAATAAGCAAAGCCAAAGGAATCAAAGAGGGTGCAATCCTAACCTAGGCTGGCACAACTCATGTTCCTGTTCCCACAGAGATGAAGGGAGGCTAGTGCACTGGCCTAACCTACCCCCAGGAGTGGCACAGACTTTTGTGACACTCCCAGGCCAACATGGGACTTGTTCTGGGGCTTATGGTGGCCTAACTGGGGCTTAGGATTGCAGCGTAGGGCACTAAATGCAGAATAATTTGCACAAGAAGCATTAAAATCACTTTCCCCATTTCTGCATTTGTAATTCCTTCACAGCAAGCAAATAAATGGATATGAGGGAAAGGATTTCTAAGGGTTAAAAACTTCTGGTTATTGACAAAAAATAGGAAATGATGATTTTTGGTTTTCAGAAGGCGATCAGAGATCAATCGATATCTGTCTGTCTGCCTATCTGTCTGTCTGTCTATGTTATGAGGGGACATGAATATAGCTTATCTGACCCTCAGAATGCCCCTAGAGGCAGCTAGAGTGAGGGTGGCACCTTATAGTAGGGGGCAGAACCCCTGGAACTGTGAGTCCAGGTGACACAATGACAAGCCAAATGCAACATAGCTGCAAAACAGCAAACTCAAATCCACACTGATATAATGATCCATTGACTGGGATGGTTTCAGATACTTGTTACTTGGATAAGTATCAATTCACAAGTCATCAACGCTGGCCCACCTATGAGATGAGACGAGGCTGGCAAAATCAGGTGTCAGGTAGGCACAAGTAACACACTGCATCCATCAGCCTCTTCCAAAGCTGCCTCTTAAAACTCCTCTTTGGCCACTTACTTCTTCCCCTTGCTTTGCTGCTTTGAAACAGAACAGCAAAGGGGGTGAAACCATCTGCCTCTTCTACAAGTTTCCTTGCTCTGCCCCACTGTGAAGGTAATGTAGCAATGGCAGTGGCAATCCCAAGACAGGAAGATAATAGCCACAGGGGTCATCTCCTCTTCTCCTCTTTACTCAGCAGAGACAGCAGAAGGGTTAGGAAGGCAAGAGTGTTGCATAAGGGTTGCTTTCCTTCTAAATCAGGGGTGTGGAAACTCTGGTCCAAGGGCCAGATGCGGTCTGCGGAGAGCCTCAATGTGGCCTGTGGCAAGAACCCCCATCTGGTCCAAGGCAAGCTTTATAAACCTCCAGATCAACCTTCAGTACACTCTTATATGTAAATTTGTATTCAAATGTTTGAATGTATTCAAATTTGTATTCAAATTTGAAATGTAAATCATTTTTCTGGCCCCCAACATAATGTCAAAGAGATGATGTGGCCCTTCTGCCAAAATGTTGGGCCACCCCTGTTCTAAACCAAAACAAGAGGAGGCAGCTGGTGCATGGGCAGGAGAGACAGCAACGACCATGGTAGTAGAGGCACAGCATACTTGTAATTTGACTGGGACTGAGAGTCATTCATGTGTGAATACCCTGTCTTATTGTTTCAGAAGTCTTGACTGCTAAAGATAATAAGCTTGATCACAGAATGTTAGAACTGGAAGGGACGTTAAGAGGTTATTTTCCCTTGGAGTACCAGCAACTCCTACTGTATCCCTGGCAGGTAGCTGCCCAACCCCTGCTAGAAAACCTCTGATAAGGCAGAATCCAAAGCTGCACAAAGCATACTGTTCCAGTGCTAGGATGCTCTTACAGTTAGGACATTCTTCATCATGTCTACACTAAATAAATTTTTCTTTAGTTTTAACCCAGTGATCAGGTTAGGAGCCCCAGAGATAAAGTATGCTTTCTAGATGTTACAGATAACTATTCAGGGCTGATACGTTTTTCTCTAGACAGGGGCAAATAGTTCCCAGAAATAAAAATGGAGCCCAAATATAGGGTATATTCTGGCTCTGACAAGTACAGCTGGTGTATGACAAATCAGTATATGGAATGGTTACAGCCATGAGGATTTAATTCTTCTTAATGCTATAAACACCACTCTTTTCCTGCCATTTCTAAAACCTCTGCTTTGCGAAAGCTTATTTCCTACTACAGATTTACCACTTACATCACAGGACGTGGCTATAATGTTTTGTTATGCATAATCTGATCTGAGAAGATTAGTTTTTGTTTAGCAATGTTCTACTGTTACAAAGGTAGCTAGAAAATGTCAGTGATTTCACTTTATGCTTTAAGACACTTCACTTTAAGACATTTCAGAGAGAAAGTTTTTCATAGAAAACCCTGCTGACAAGAAGCTGTGCTAGGTCTGTTTTATGGTGAATAACCCTACAATCCAGAGTAACTATGAGAAGACATAAGAGGCATTTACTCTGAATTGCTCTATGCATTTCCCATAGGTTTCCCATAGGTGGCACCATAACTACATCGGTGTAAAAAGTCCCGTGGTTACTCTGGATTGCAGCCTAAGGAAGTTAAATTTCATACACAAATAATTATACTGCATGTGATTGGATTTTTTTGTTCATTACACTTCATTAAAATAAAGACCCAAACTTTTTGTTGTTGTTAAAACTTAATGTTCTCTTTTTTATTCTGCACTTCTAATTTTTTTTGTTAGGAAATGGAGCAAAGAATTTATTTGTTTGAACAATCTGAATAATCACCTGCATATTACAGTAAGCCTAACAAAAATAAACCTTAGGAACAATACATGCCCATCTCAACTTTTAGGGTTGTCATTAAATTTATGAATAGTATCTTTTCAAGCTCTGCCTGCATCTGTGTCTTAGAACACAATTACAGTACTTCACAATTATTTCTTGCACTGATGGAGTTCTGGTTTGATCTCAGTGGAATTCTTAAAGTTTAGAGCTGTGAAATACATATGAGGTATAAAGCATTACTAACAGATAATGAGGACGAGTAGTTGTTCATTCACTGAATTAAATTGTACTCAGAGGAGGGCAAGTTCTTGAACTTGTTGCTGTTGAAATAGATCTCCTAGCAGTTCTTTATGCAAAGCTTAACAAACCTGAAGTTAAAAATCCCTAGTTGTATTATGATGTGCACAAAGGCCATCTTCAAAGCACATCACACAAAAAAAATGCTTGACTGAATATCCTGAATAACTCCTGAATAATGAATAAATCCTGAATATAATAAAAATCCCAAATTGAAAAAAATTCAGTAAAAATCCTACTGTTTATTTGAATGTCTGACTGATGGATATAATTAAATTATCTAGAATTGATTATGAACAATAAAATGATTTTTAAAGTTCTACATATATGGAGATTTGTGAAAGGAAGAGATAAGAAAAGATGTAAGAGAGAAACCCATTGGCTATTTATTTTATTCTCTCTGTAAACCGCTTTGTGAACTTTTTTAGTTGAAAAAGCGGTATATAAATATTGTAGAAAGATAGAAAGGAGAATTCCATGGATTTGGGCTGCAGAAAGGCAAAGGCTGAATTATGGTTTTGTGTAGTATGAACTAAGGCTATAGGTAAGGCGTGAGCCCCTCTGAATGCTATGAAGTAACTTTATTTATCTATGACAGGAACAACAGCAGAGGTTTACGGGTCAGTGGTGAAGTTGCACCACCGTGACAACAACTATCTTTTTTTCTGATGATTCATGAGAGCTGTGTTGTAGTTGCAGGGCTAGAGTGCCGAGACAACATGATCCTCCAGTTCATGAGCGGGGTAAATAAGGCTAAAAGGGCTTCAAAGCCATCTAGAGGCTAGGCTGGAGTCATAGCTGACTGCAGGAAGAAGCAAGTGGAACTCCTGTCCTGGGAAAGGAGGGCACATTGTAAATCAGCCCGCAAGGAGAGCTGTCCAGCCAAGGCTTTGGCACAATAGCACAGGCTTCAGAAAGGAAAAGAGGAATGGGTAGCCCTGGGTGTCACTGATTCTGACATAGTAGTTGCAATCCGGGTCCAATCAGAACCAATTGGTTTAACAAATGCATGCAGACAAACAGATGAATGAAGGGTGAAAGGCTTCTGTGACTGAAACATTTCCACTTTCTGTGCAATTTTTGGTGAGGGATTCTCATTAGGGAGCTTCTTGGTATCTTGATGACTGTTGGTGACTCATCTTTGGTCCTAAATGGGTGCCAGTATTTGTTTGCACATAGGGTCCAATGAAGAACTTGTGAGGAGCTCCTGAGGCCAGGTTTCATTAGCATAGACTCCCTGGTTGAATTTGGCTACAGAGTTGGTGAGGACAATTATGGTTGGAGTCCTTTCTTTTGTTGTTAACAAGATTGTTACATTTCAACTCACAAGATGTGGCTTTAATTCAAAGGGTCAAAGTTGCTAGGTTCTGGAAGGTGTCAAGAGTCACTTATATATGTATATTCAAGTTATCATACATCACACAGGTAATATCATATTTACTCAAATCTAATACACCTTCAAATCTAATACACTTCCTATTTTAAAAGGCTTGAGATTTTAAAAGAAGTTTACTGGCATATGTAGAGTCCAGCTACAAAACAGGTACAAAATTTAATTTTACTGCCTATATTAATGAATTATATGATAATAAAATTCCAATAATAAAATTATGATTTTTACCTAATTGTACTACTTTATACAACAAGGTGTTTGTTACATTTTAATTACAGTATAGTAAACCATTAAACTAAACACTGACCTATATCTATGATCAAAATACCTGTATGTACTTGAATCTAATGTGCACTTTGATTTTGGAGACTGAAGAGTACAATCCTAACCCTGTCTACTCAAAAGTAAGCCCCATTGTGTTCAGTGGGTCTTAAAGTGTATTTAGGATTGCAGCATAAATTTTGCTGAAAAAATGAGCATTGTAGTTGAATCCCTGTCGGGGATGATCTAGAGGATTTCCTGCTGTAGGCAGGGGGTTGGACTAGATGACCTACTAAGTCCCTTTCAACTCTAAGATTCTGTGATTCTGTAATAAATAGGGTAGTTCTCAAAAGAAAGCACCTAAAGATACCGAGCCACTCATTCAAAATACTGAAATTCATTCATTTCTTCAAATTGCATTTTCTTTTGGAAAGCAAAAAATTTACAGCCTGAAGTTAAATTCAAAGTGACCATCTATAGGAAAAAAAGAGAAGTCCAGGAATATACTCATCCGTTAGCATTGTAATGCCAGTTCTGGGCAGTATTTTTCTCCAGCACCACAATCTAGTATCCTTTGATTTAACAGATGTGAGTGGAAGCTATTGTGTGGACCAGATTTTAGTCCCTTGGTACAGCCTTCCATAACATAACACTCAGAAACTTTTTGCATGGCTTCCTATGAATGGTTGTTAAAATGTGCATAGGATTAATCATACCTCTCAACAAGTCTTTATAGTACACATATCACACACCTGCACCCAAAAAATTGTTAATTTTAGTCGCTGTGAAATTCAAGGACAAGTTCAACTGCATAACAAAAATGAATTACAACGTTTTTTACAATGAAAGCAATTACTGTACCATTCCCTCAATGTAACTGGAATTGACCATTTGGCCATAAATAAGACGACTTGTTTGCCATAAAAGAGTGACAATTATGGGCATCAATAAAGCTCCATCACTTTGATATCACAGAGTTCCTCGACCATGTTTTGGGTTATTGTATAAGTTATAAAGCTATAATTCAGAACAGTTCGTAGGCAATGATACCAGGAGATGACCCTGTAGTTTACCTTGTAAGCCTACACTTTATGGGTTCTTAAATAATTTGTTCCAAATAAAATAATGATAGGAAGAATGTTCATGATGGACATACTAAATACAAGAAGAAATACTTTTGGCAAAACCAGCGAGTAAAGTGGACCTAACTTATATCACATGACATGTTTAAAAGTCTCCACATTGTTTCACAATCTGAAAAATCACTCTTATCCATTGTAAACATAACTAAATTAGCAGTGCAATCCTGTGCCGGTTTACTGAGAAAAATGTCCCATTGTGTTCAGTGGGACAAACTCCCAGCAAAGTGTACATGTGATTGCAGCCTCAGTAGTGTTTTCTGATATATTTTTTCTATAACTATAGCCACAAAGGAATCAACATAAATCTGAATAATATTTTTCAAAAATATCTTTTTGCTTCACCGCATACATGTGATTCCTTAAATTTATAGGATATTGCAAAGTAAATGTTCAGGTCATATTTTTGTTCAGAACGCATTTAGGTTTCTGTTTCAAAATGAAGTGTATCCAAATAGTCACAGGCTTAGTTTAGACCAAAAGCTCTTCATATTACTGTTCCTAAGGTCTACCACTTCATGCTGCAGGTGAGGGAAATCAAACAGTTGAATGCTCCCCTCTATAAAAACATTGTTAAACATAGATAACGTGAGCTATCAAGAGGAAAGATCCTCTTCCTTCTTGACATGTTAAATTTTCTGCATGCATGGATTGCTATGGGAGGGAGTTACAGGAGAACATCTAACCATCAATCCTTCATCTGAAGTTCACTGTCCAGGATCTGTTTTACTACATGATTAGAAATCTGCCTAGACTTGGCCTGAAACTGTCACTCAGGTAAAGGAGTATATATTAGTGTCTAAGATTGGAAATCTCCCATCTTCTTTACTTCATCCAGTACACAGCTCCTACTGTAATCCTAGATCCCACTGCTATTATTTATATCTCTGTCTGACAGTTATCACTAAGGCTGCAATCCAGAGCAAATTCAGCCTGCTCTGACCTAACTGCACTCTCCTAACTATTCTGTATCCAGAGCAGAAAGTTATGCTGAATCCAGAGAGTCAGGAAGCCTGGGCTGCCCTAACTGCTCCAGAGCATGCTAAGTAATTGACACAAGGGGAAGACTTGCTCCTGAGGAGACACCCCTCAGATCACACTGAACAAGGAACAGCTGTGGTGCCTACAGTGGTGACATGACTCTGCACATCACCTGGTGCGGAAGTCTGTGCGTCATCCCTGGGATGCGCCCCCCCCAACCTGGACTGCACAGTCACCAAAGTTGGCGCCTGCGCAGTTGTTTCTGAAGCCAACTGGCTTCAGAAAGAGTACTGCGCAGGCACCTTCTCTGACACCTGCGCAGTACTTTTCTGAAGCCTTTTGGCTTCGGGGGAGACTGTGCAGGCGTCAGAATTGGTGCCTGTGCAGTACTCTTTCTGAAGCCATTCGGCTGCCGCTCCGCCCCCTGAGTGAGGCCGAATGGCTGTGCAGAGGCGTGGACTTTCTCTGCTCTAAGGAAGTCTCCTCTGAAGCTGTTCGGCATGCTCAGTGTGTTTCTGCGCAGTGCATCTCAGATGGCCGTTCAGGCCAGCTCCTCAGACAAGTGGCAGCTTCTGGCTGATTCTCCGCCTTGGAGCAGGCCTGAATGGGGGTGCTGACGCCCGGGGCCTGCCAAAGGACAGTCAAACTCCTCCGGCACATCACCCCATACGGAGCGCATCCCCAATGCAGCCCACACCAGCCGTACCAGTCTGGTGACGCCACTGGGTGCCTGCCTTATAAGGAGTCCCTGATGAGATGCCAGTACATTCTACAGTGAATACAAGGGGCTTCTTGGAGTGGCCTGCTGTATCCTGAGGTTTGTGGGCAGCCGTAGTTTGTTCCATATCCTGAGGTTGAGAGGAAGGGGTTGCGGCTAGGCTAGCCAAGAACTCAGATTTTTGGTCAGCACTGCCATTCTTACTCGGGCCTTATCATGGACCCCTATGGGTCTACTCATTACTATACCTGCTCCTGAGGTGGTATAACTCTGAGGGCTGGAAGAGGGCATTTCTGCCTTGGAAACAGGCTTTGGATACAGAGTAACTGCTCTGCCCTAGGCAATGCTAAACATGCCCTCAACTTGCCTCTCCTGAGCTGCTTAGGCTGCCCCAGTTAGGGCAGAGCAGGTCCACCTCTCTTAGGGCACCCTATCTTGCCTTGCTCTGCCCTAAGCCTCCTTCAGAGTAACTGGGCTGGAGCATCTTGCAGTTGCTCCAACCTAGTGTTAGATAGGGCAACCTAAGGGCTCTTATGCGGACAGATTAGTTGCTCTGGATTGGGCTGTCAGTAAGCCTCTCCTATCCCTCAGAAGTATGAGGTTGAACAAGCTGGTAATTACGGTACTCACTTGTGAACAATAGCACTGAAGTTGACAGCTCCCCCTGCACTGTCCAAAGATGCAATCCTACCTTTGTGAGAGACAGGAGGAACACTAAGATACATTTTTGTTTCTTAAATCAGGAAGGCTGTTCACACAACTTTTGATCCCAAACAATTATCTACATAGTATTCATGCCAATCTGAGGTGCACCTCCTATGGCAGAACGGAGCATTACAAAGCAGCTCACATAAAAATAGTTGGTCGCAAGAGGCAGACTGTGCTGGCAGAGTATAGATCATATGGATAAAGGGTACAGTAAGAAACAGCATGCAGAATTGAATTCGCTTTCAACAAACTCTACTAACTCTTAACTGTTGTGCTCAATTGGCAGAGCTGAGAAAGATATCCTGAATTTAGTTATCTGGAATTCTAAAGGCAGAGCGTAATCACATCCACCCTTCATCCTGATTGACCCTACAATCCAGAGTAACTACAGGAAAATGTAGATTGCTCTATGTATTTCCCATAGGTTTCCCATAGGTGGCACGGTTACATTGGTGTAAAAGGTCCCATAGTTACTCTGGTCCCATACTTACAGCCTAAGGTGCTTCCAAATTTAAAAGTCTTTAAGGCTGTAGGTTTCCTTCTTTCCTTGCTGCATCGAATATGGCTATGTTTCTGGAAATGGACTGACTCCATGTATTCATTTATCCTGCAACATTTGCCACTTTGTGACGCTGTTGAAAAAAAACTCTGCATCCAGGACATTTTGTTCCCACCTTGGATACCAAGTTTCATGTTAAACAAAAGCAATTGTTTACCATGGTAATCAATGGATCAATTTCCCTTTCCAGGGGCATGAAAACTGCTTCTGTTGAGAGGCACTTCTAACTGAATGCAAAGCAATTGGTAATATCTCCTTGTATTCATGCCTAGAGGAAGGGAGGGTCTGTCTCCCAGCTGAAATGAAACTGAAGTGAAGCCTTTTTCAACCCTGAGAGGAAGATTAATTACCTGGTACCATAGTAAGCAGGTTGTTTTAAGCTGCTTTAAATTAAAAGATTTAAAGGGCCAACTTGATTTGCATGGAGATAAAATATATGGGTAAAAACACTGATTAGGTTATACCTGTATAACTATTTTTACAGTAACAATAGTGATAGTAGTTTTTGCTATATTAAACCTCAGTCAACAGGCACTGTGATAATAAGAGCACAAACCTCACCATATCTACTCAAAAGAAAGGCCCACTGAACATAGGAAAGTGTCTTTAGGGTTGCAGCCTAAATGAAACTACACTTCTAAAAGTCAGAGTCATAGAATCCTAGAGTTGGACTAGTAGGTCATTTAGTCCAACCCCCTGCCTGTAGCTGGAAATCTTCCTAGAGCAGTGGTTCTCAATCTTCCTAACGCCGTGACCCCTTTATAAGTTCCTTGTGTTGTGGGGACCCCCAACCATAAAATTATTTTTGTTCCTACTTTATAACTGTAATTTTGCTACTGTTATGAATCGTAATGTAAATATCCGCTATGCAGGATGTATTTTCATTGTTACAAATGAAATGTGTGTTCTATACACACATTGAATACAATGGGATTTATTTCAGAGTAGGCATGCATAGGATTGGGCCCTGAGGCTGCAATCCTATTCACATTTGCATGGGAATAAAGGCCCCCTGACTATAATGGGATTTATTTCAGAGTAGGCATGCATAGGGCTGGGCCCTGAGGCTCTCAGTCAGCCCCAGTGCGTGCATAGCTACAGCCAGATGTCTGGCAAGCCTGACCTAGCCCCCTGCACCAGGGGTCTTTAGGCGACCCCCAGGAAACCTCTAGGCAACCCCCAAAGGGGTCCCGACCCCCACTTTGAGAAACGCTGTCCTAGAGAATCTGTGACAGGTGCTCATCAAGCCTCTGCTTGAAGATCCCCAGTGAGGGAGAGTCCACCACCTCCCTACGCAATCTGTTCCACTGCCAAACCGCCCTCACCGTCAGGAATTTTTTATGGATATCCAACTGGAATCTCCTTTCTTGCAGTTTGTACCCATTGGTTCTAGTTTTGCTTTCAGAAACAGCTATGTACAAATGAGCCCCTTCCTCCATATGACAGCCCTTCAGGTGTCTGAAGAGGGTGATCATGTATCCCCTCAGTCTTCTCTTCTTCAGGCTGAACATCCCAACTTCCCTCAACTTTTCCTCACAGGGCTTCCCTTCCATCCCACTGATTATTCTTGTCACTCTCCTCTGGACCTATTCCAGTTTGACTGCATCTTTGTTAAAGTGAGGTGCCCAAAACTGAACACAGTACTCAAGGTGAGGTCTAACCAATGCAGAATGAAGAGGAACTATAACTTCTCATGACTTGGAAGCTACAGTCCTCTTCATACAGCCTAAAATGGCTTTTTTCTTCTTCGCAGACACATCACACTGCTGACTCATGTTCCCACTGACTCATGTGACTCCAAGATCCCGCTTACATGTTGTGCTGCCAAGCAAAGTATCTCCCATTTTATACCTGTGTCTGGTTTTTATTGCCTAAATGCAGAAACTTGCATTTCTCCCTGATGAAATTCATTCTGTTACAGCCCAGTATTCCAGTTTATCCTGATCCTCCTGAAGGTTTTTCAGGATCCTTCTAAGTTCATGAAGAGTTTTATTTTATGGGTCTCTGTCTACCCTACCATAACTACAAGCATTTGGTTTCAAAATATTTCTATTCATTCAGATTTGTTAAACTGTCAAGTAATAATTTCTTGAATAGCTTTCAAGTGTAATTCTAATGGACATGATCCAAATACAGCTAAAATAGAAAGCTATATCCTTGTTTAATATTTTTCTCAAGTGAAAGAAAAGGTGGTACGTAGTAATGCAATAATGTGCTAGAATTTGTGCTCTCTCTCTCTCTCTCTCTCTCTCTCTCTCTCTCTCTCTGCCTCTATCCACCAGAGGAATTAAAAGATTTTTATGTGATAGAACTGATGTGTTGATCAATAAAATGACAACAATCATTCACACTGAAAAGTTTAGCGCAGTTCCACGAATCTGCATTAACGATGCTGGGTGGTTACAGCAGAATCAATAGACAGCCATTGCACTTAGTGAAGTGCATAAATAAAGTACAGCTACATTTTTCTACCTAACAATGAACACAGATTAAGAAAGTAATCTCCTAGGAAAGTCTTCTGATTAAATCCTGTTGGAATGAACAGGAATGCTGCAATTTGGTCTCCTTCCTGTTCATTTCAATGAGTTTTAAGTAGGGGGAGTTCTTTGGCATGAAGTTCATTGATGTTCTACACCTGATAACACAGACTATGGGCAAAATCCAGAGCAGTTACAGGTCCACGCAGTTATGTCACCCTCTAGTGTTATCTTATGGAAAGTCACCTTAACTGCTCTGGAGCAAAGGGCTTAATTTGACTTTAGGATATGGGCCTATGTATGTATGTATGTATGTATGTATGTATGTATGTATATGTATGCATTCATTCATCAGGTTTATACCATGCCTTTTCCATGCTAATGCTAATGTAGAACTTGTAATGCATCAAAAAGGGGATTCTTTATTTTTTATTTGGATATATCCTTATAATTATTACAGATGATGGACTGAACTTGGAAATCATTCCTTGTACAAAAAGCCATAGTATAGTGGTCGCATGAAGAGGTTCTATCTATCTGTGCCAGACGCATGATTAAGTATGTAGGTTTATGGATACATTTTATTAAAAAAAAAGTTGGGAACATGCAACTGAAAGTTACCCTAGTGAGTTTAGAACTAAGGTGAAATTTAAGATCCTACATAAACTTTAATTAAGGAGAGAATATGGAATAATAAAGTTGCAGATTATTTTGACCCCTCTGCAAGTAACAGATTTACTGTCAGAGTAATTTACTTGGAGCCAAACAGCTGGAGCACACCAGCCTTCAGTTAGATAGAAATGGCTAATTAACACACAAAAAAACACTAATGGAATTTTTTTGGGGGAGGGGGGTGTTAGTATTTTCCTCCCCTTATAATGGTGGTGCTAGTTTCATCTATGGGTAGGGCCCTGCAAAAGGCAAGGTCAGGAAAAATAACTTTGCCTTTCACAGGTCCCTATCTATGCGGCATCCAGAATATAGTAACATTTGGTAACTATATAGTAACAGTAACAGTAATATAGTAACATTCTGGCAACTAACCCCGCTTCTCCAACAAGCATAAATCTAATATTTTTAGCCTAGATTGCTTAAGCTCAAGGAAATGAAAATTTCTTGCTTCTAGCAAATGGCAACTGTTCCTTTTCGTTCCTTATTGGTAAAGATTTACACAGAATCGTATGTATAACTATATTGAGCTATGAAAATGTTAATTAATTCACAGCACCAACAACAACAACTAGTTGTTTCCAAAAGAAGAATCCTAATTCACTTCAAATGAACAAGATCCTAATGAAGAACCATAAAAATGAAAAAGGACTAGTTTATGTAATTTATGCCTATTGATTTTATGTTTCCCTGAACAACCCAATCATAACAAATTTTAAGAGTCCTTATAGATAGTAGAGCACTCCATTAAAAATATTTTGCAGATCACCACACAGATTAATGACCATGTAAGTTAAATAAGTATTCTCTCCATATTGTATATGTTTGGAGTAAGGCTGAGAGCCTGTCAAAGGCCACATTTAATAATTTTTTAGCAGAAATAAGATTGGAATTTAAAAAGTTCTGTTTTTTTTATATCAGCTTCCAAGCATATTGCTTAAAATTTAAATTTCCTTTTTCTGTCTTGATCATGAAACAACGAAGTTTTACATCTTTTGAGGCTGCAATCCTAACCACGCTTTCCTGGGAGTAAGACCCATTAAACTTAATGGGGCTTCTCAGTGTACATGGATAGGATTGCACCCTAATTCTTTCAGATGTTTACCTAAAATAAATAAGCTGGCAGGTGGAAAAAGGAAGCAGAATGGTTATTGAAAACATAGTAGTAAAGGATAAAATAGAGATGAACTCATAATGTAGTGATAAGCAATTACTACAGAAATAAAGAATCAACCTACATAATAGTTCTGCTGCTTTTTTCCATATTTTTCAAAAATAAACTTTGCAAATCTCTATGCCAGCACTTCTCAAAATCACAGGGAGTTTGAGAACACAGCATGAGCCAGGTCAGGTGGAGTGAAGATGACAAAACCTGAATGATTGCACCCTCGCCACAGCTTTTTATTATTATTATTGAAAATCAAACATGAATGCACAGCAAACAATTTCGTGCTGGTTTCATTCACTTCACCAGTCGGACCCTTCCCAGGAGGTCTAGGACTGTGTGATGTAGCGGCATATTGTCATCACCCTGCAGTGAACTTAAGTGAATAGACAGGGCCATAGCCATGATTGTAGAAGTGGAGGGGGATGGTGGCAATTATTTCGGGGGGGGGGGGGGATTATACCAAGTATGTATACTGGTGTATTTCTATACAATATAACAATAATTTGCATAGAAAAAATGCATCTCTGTAAATAGTATGTATTCGCTTACATAGAAATAACATGCAATTTATCTTTTCATTTTGTACCCCAACACAATAGATTGGTTTGCATCCCTAAATAGAAGTCCTGCATTCAATTAACTCTAAAAGCCAAGAAAAGGCCCCAGATGATCCCATGTGGTCCTTCAACAGGTAAGGATTCCCCTGCCCCTCCAAGCAAGCATTAATATATCTGAAAGCAGAAATCCATCCAGGATTTTTCGAAAGAAAAACCCTCCCCACTACACCCCAACATCAATCGTTTTATAATAATTTATTTGCAAGATCCAAAACAGAATATTCTCTAACTCACACCAACTGATACAAGATGATCATAGATGAGAAGCAGGCTCTAGGACCCTGCAGAGGGCTGGGCATGATCTTTCTTGCCCCTCCTTGGTAAGATAGAGAAGCCAACAGGCTTAGTTCTCCCCCTTGTAATGCAAGAGGGGATTGCTGATTGCTGCTTGGCCTTGACATGATTGGACCAGACTGCCTGTAGGGATGAACTCTCAGGGAACAAAAAACAATATCTGTGAAAAATGCTAGGAGGGGCAGGCTGCTGGCTCAGAGGGAGCCAACCCCCATACTGCCTCCCCCCGCCCCCCCCCTCCCCCGCCCAGCTACAGCCCTGAGAACAGAGGCAGGGATTATCAGGCTATTGGCTCACTACCCACCAGTTTAAAACCTTGTTTTCTATACAATACCTAAACTCACTGCATTAAAATAGTTTGTTCTTGTTATTTAATTTGAGATAATGCAACAAAGGATTTAAACACTGACTGTGGAGTTAAAAAGTATCCGTAGAAAACACTTTCATGAAATTAATCCATTTGTTTTAATTTTGCAAAGCTTCCCAACATTACTATACCTGACTGGAGCTCCTCTGCTCTGTGCAGGTTTTAAAAGAACTGTTACAGTACTCTCAGTTTGATTGAAAGGTGTTTCCAGTTCATATGGCGGCATAGAGGGTGCTAAAAAACAAGAAAGAGAAAATAGGGTCATCTTTATATGATGTACAAAATTGTATTTTTTAAAGTCTTCTAAAGCCCAGTCAGACTCTTTTAGAATACAATAGCAGAGCCAAGTGAATTTCCTTTTCCCCAAAGGAACTAAATGAATTGGCAAATCTTTATTGGCAAATATCATGTAGGTAAAAGTAACGATGTCCCCTGCAGGTTACCTTTGTAGCTGTGACTGACTGTAGAGTCTACTGCTCATCTCTGTTACAAGAGCCAGCGTTGTCTGAAGATGTCTCTGTGGTCATGTGCCTGGCATGACTGAACCTAAGGTACATGGAATGCTGTTACCTTCCCACTGAAGTGGTACCTATTTATCTACTTGCACTGACATGTTTTTGAACATCTAGGTTGGCAGGAGCAGGTCTATTAGGAATAATCAAATCTGTAAAGTAAAATAAGTTTGTATGTATTGTATTTCTATGTTTAGGATATTTTTGCCTAAATGAAGCTTGGAGTGAGGTCATATGCATCATTACTGTATGGTCATGTGAACTATAGCTTCACAATGCATCAGATACACCTACACAACCAGATGTTGGGTAAAGATATAACCAAGGCCACACATTAGGTTGTGGATGAATGGAAACTTAAATTTAATCTCTCATTTAGTACTGAACATTTTCAGACTAGGCTGTCATATGATAGTTCGCATGACATATTGCACTTCAGTATATGCCATTATGAACTAAGGTGGTTCCATAGTTAAAGATGATGTACTTGTCAACATGAAGGTTGGCAGGTCAGTGGTTACAGACGAAAGTACTGCATGACAGAGTGACCTCCTGTTTCTTGCTCAGCTCCTACCAACTCAGCAGTTTGAAAGCATGCAAATGTAAGTAGATAAATAGGTACTTCTTCAGTGGGAAGGAACATTGCAGTGTTCCAATTGCCTTAGGCACGTAGGCTGGAATCCTAACCTCCAGTAAGGCTGGCCTAAACCCCAGCATAAATTCTGTGCTGACTTGAGGGTGTCATAAAAGTGCAGTAAGACACATCTGCCCCACTCCTGGGTGGGTGTTTAGGCCAATGCACAGGCATATGCCAACCTCCCTACACCATCACAGAAAGATATACCAAGTGAGTTAGGCTGGCCTCATGTTCTTAGGATTGTGCCCATTATCATGCATGTCGTATGACCACAGAGAAGTCTTTGGACAACCGATGTGGCTCTTTGGCCTTGTAACGGACATGAGCACTGCCCTTAGAGTTGGGAATTGCCCTCAACTGGCAGAGCAACTTGTGGGACACACTTTTATCTTTATATGCCCAACCTAGAAATGCCTGGTATTAAAGCTGAGACCTTCTGTATACAAATCATGAACTCTTGCATTGAGCTATGACCCTTCAGCTGACAGCTAACATGCTTGGAACTTAATCCTTTATTTGTTCCCATTGTAGTGCTTCTGTGTAAAGGGAGACAAAACATTTGTGTCACAGCATAAAAGATAAACCAAAAAGCAATGGGAATGTCAAATTGTTTATTGTTCCAATTGTTTATTGACTTTAACAACAAAGTGACATGTAGAAATTTAGAAGGTGGAACGTACTGGCATAGTAGTACACAGGAGCAATCATAAAGGATCTGTCCTGGCCAATATCCACCATTGCATTACTATAACATAAGAAGGCGTCCAGCATTCAAACCTGAAGTGCTGGGATCTGATCTAAGTATCCAGATCAGCTTGGCAGCAGTCAACATGGCCCAAGGTGTCTCAGAAGAATTATCTCCTATGGTGCTTCTTTTGTTGGAGAGTGAAGTTTATTAGAGAGTACATTATTCACAATGGGTGTAATGGCAGATGCAATTCAGATGTTCATATTCAGAAAGGAAATGAATTTTTGTTCCAGAAACTGAAATTTGAAACACCAATTTCAAAATTATAGGTACATAATGAAAAGGTTTCTCTGTATTACACAAGAAAGTTGCTGAATGTTAATAGTACCTGATATCTTTGTTGTTAATTGACTTGTGACAGGAGGTCCAAACCCTTTGGCTGTACTGGCTCGGATAGTGAAAGAGTAAGTAGTCCCAGGATAGAGTCCAAAAAATAAGTAGTGGGTTTCATTTCCATGCTTTAAAACACGTCCACTTTGGTTGGACAAATCTATTTCTGGGTCAAATGAGCTGACAGCCTTGTAGGTGATCTACAAAAGAATAATAAAGTTACTTTGTTATAAAATGTCTTCAACAATTGGTCAAAGATTTCATTTTATCCAGTAAAAAATGTATGCACTCTCTGATGTATGCAATCTCAGTCATTAAGATCAAGAGAAGGGATGATGACTCAAACAAAACTGACTCAGACAAAACTGGGACTTAAGAGGTGTCTAACTATATAATCTACATATAGATTATAACTATAAAGGATATGAATCAGTCCTAAACTGATACCTTTAGTTTGTTGGTTCTCATATTGTAGGCCTGTTTTGATACATTTTTTGATGCTTTCCAAAAGAGCTTTACTACTTGTTTTGCAGAAAATTTTAAAAATGGGAAAAACCAACCAGCAAAAATGACAAAGGGTAGAATGCATGACCAGGGTACATTGTATGATGATAATTGCACATCTACTGAAAAGGATTACGGTACTTTGATGACAAGAACAAATTCAACTGAATTTCTCTTAAATTATATAAAGCATCATGCTGATAATAAAGACTACCTTAAATCAAATGGTCAGGGAAACCCATTGAAAGTTTTGCCTATTGCACCAGTATGGCCCTTTCTGGAGAAGGAAGATCTGATCTTTAGATTGTGAGCTCTTTTGGGACAGGGACCCATTAGCTATTAATTAGCTATTAATTTTTTCATTTTCTTGTAAACCGCTTTGTGAACTTTTCAGTTGAAAAGCGGTATATATATACTGTATATGATGTAGATGGTCATAACCACACATGGATTGTGTCATCCAGGCTGGATGTTTCAGTGGACTGGGATGGCCTTGACAAATGTTTAGAAACTCCATCTTGTGCTGCCACAATTCAGCAGTTTGCTTTGTGGATCTTATCCCTCTGGTTTTGTTTACTATAACTTGCATCTTGATTAGTTTAATAGAAAGAGAGAGGAAAGGCAGCAATGTGATCCCTAGGATCATGCTGCAACAAGGCATGATGGATTTTTTAGATACTGGCCTTCAGAAAAGGTTTATGTAGTTTATGGTTTATGTAGTTAGCATCAAGAAAGAAGATGATGGCTGTAAGCCTAATGACACTTTCCTGGGAGTAAGACCCATTGAACACAATGGCGCTTACTTTTGAGAAGATATAGTTAAGATTTTGCTCATATCCTTTCATAATAAACTTGTCAGCAAAAGTGTTGGAACTGCTTAGCAATACAGATTGGATACCATTCTTTTCTCCATCCTGGGCATGTGTGTATTTTATAGCATGTCAGCAGCAATTTTCACAGATGAAAGAAAATATAAATGGAAGGTTAGTTTGGTCAGGTAGATATTTAACAGTGATTATGGTCTGACAGCATAATATGTGTAGTCCTTTTGTCAGTATTTCTGAAAGATATTTAGGGAAGAGGTTCTATACAGGAAAGAACATTGATTTTTTTTATATAAAATGAGCAACATATAATTTTGTTGGATTTGCATTTTAAAAGGCTTGTATATTTTGTTTAATGGCACTTGTTTGTTCTTATTACAGTAGTTTTACAGAAATGCAGCACCTAATAATACAGTCGCTTCCAGTGTTACCCTTGAGTCACAGTCCAATGTTTCTTTCTGGTAGCATTCAAATTTTGATCGACATAACTAGACAAGATAATATTATACATACTTAGTAAATAATTTCACTAATACAGATAATGCAATGACATCCTCTGCAAGGCAAATGTCCTTGCATTAGTAATTCAGTGGATAAATGGAGAAAAAAACATTGACTTTTGATGTTGAGATAAGGTCATGGGTATGGAAAGAAAAGACATGAAAATGTGATATGGAAGTTAGGAAAGGACACAACTTTAGTTAAACCTCCAAAATTTATCTGTCATAACTGTCTTTCACCAAGAACTCACTAGACATTCCTTTTTCTGGAAATATGGGCTGTGGGTGGCGCAAGCGGTTAAGACACTGCGCCTGTTAACCAGCAGGCCAGGGTTCGATTCCCGGGTCGGCCCCACAAGACAGGGTGAGCTCCTGTCCTTAGCCCAGCTCTGCGACGCCAGCTGGATCCAATCGTATCGGCTCTGCCTTTCCATTGGACTAATTCAGTGGCGTGGAGAGGGGGGATTTGCTCCTCCATAACAATCCAACCCAGGCTTTCGTGCTTCGCATGCAGTGTATGCAGCACCAAGCACAATAACATAGTCTCTCAAGACTGGCGGAGGCCTGCTTTTTTTAAATTTTTTTTAATTTTTATTGATTTGTATCCCACCTTTCCTCACCTACAAGAGGGAGCCCAAGGCGGCTAACAACAGAATAAAACACCATTAAAATTATCATAAATAAAGATTAAAACATAATTAAAATACAATTAGAATACAATTAAATTTTAAAAACTAGGAACAATTAAAACAGACTAAAAATTGTTAAAAGCAGTAAAAAATAAAACAATAAAACTGCCTCCCAGCCACTGCCCCATTTAAAACACTCTTTTAAAATAAAAGGTTTTAAGGCTCTGCCTGAAGCTCTGTATTGAGGGAGCCTTCCTAAGTTCTAAGGGGAGGGAGTTCCAAAGCCGGGGTGCTGCCACAGAGAAGGCCCTATCTCTGGCCACCACACCTCTCACATCTCTTAGTGGCGGCACATTCAGTAGGGCCCCCTCAGATGACCTTAGGTGATGTGTCGGATTGTACAGAAGAAGGCGGTCCCTCAAATACCCTGGACCTGAGCCATTTAGGGCTTTAAAGGTCAGGACCAGCACTTTGAATTCAGCCTGGAAACGAATGGGCAGCCAGTGTAGTCACTGAAGCAGTGGCCCGACAGAGTCGAACCTACGAGCCCCAGCAACCACACGGGCCGCCGCATTCCGAACTAGTTGAAGCTTCCGGACTATCTTCAGAGGCAACCCCACGTAGAGCGCATTACAATAATCTAGTCTCGATGTCACTAGGGCATGGGTCACCGTGGCCAGATCCGAACGACTCAGGTATGGTTGCAGCTGGCGGATCAGCTGAAGCTGAGCAAAGGCTCCCCTGGCCACAGCTGCCACCTGGGACTCCAGGAGCAGCTGCCCCCAAGCTGCGAACCTGCTCCTGTTGCTGTTGTTGCAGGGGAGGATTGGGACAGAGTGAATGAGGATCTAGAAGTGGGTTGAGGCTGTTGGGAAGTGTGGGAGTAGATAGTGAAAATAGCACCACCAATATTCTTTGTACCCATCCAATCTTGCCACATCCCTTGGGACTACATGGACTTGCACCAGCCAAATAGCTGGGCACAGATCAAAGTACACTTATTGGAGATGAGGGCATAGTGGAGGAAGTAAATAAGAATTGCGTCAACCTGCTTCTAATCAGCCATTATGCCTGACTAGCCTGCAGGACACAGTGGGATATCCTCAACACCACTCCACTCTACAGGCTAGTAGAGGATAATTGAACCGCTCTATTGTTGTTGCACTGAGATTCCTCTGGTGGAAGGCAAAGGCCACAGTGTGCTTCCACAATCCCATGTTATGATTTTTTTTTGCAACATCTTCAATTTGCTTGTTGTTTTATTATGTTTATACTGTCAAAAACGACTCCAGGTGGTTCCTTTTTTCTGTCACTCTAGCTACACTGCAGGATAGTGATCCATGAGAAGAGTCCTGCCTACAGCTACACCAATGTATAGGTATGGGAAATAAATCATTTTAGTACTTGAAATGTGAGTAATAGTTGTCTGTCTGTAGAGTCAAATTAATAGTCATCCGTCTGTACTGTCACATCAATCACAGCTCCAGTGCTGACATAGCCACAACAAAAGGATGTGCATTGCATCCAATGGTGGAGGTGGGATCCAAAGGCAAACTGAAAGTTAGTTTAAAAAATTGTAATTAACTCCAAGTAAGTCCTATGGCTCTCCTTGGATATATACTACCTACTTTGGTGATATATGCCCGGGAAGGAAAAGGATCAGGAGGTTTACAAAATATCTGGACCTCTTCTACCATATGTATTGCCTCTTTCTGTCCCTGGATCTCTCTGTCCCATAGTCCAGAAACTCCTCCATTCCTCCCATTGCTACTAGAAGGCCAAGCGTTCCCCACCACAGGAAAGCTGGTTCCAGGTGTGGTGATTGGGGATAGAACTAAGATGTAGGTTTATAAAAGGCACCTCATCTGAAGGCTGAGGGTAAGGACCTCTGCCTGTCAGGATGAACACCATGGCAAGTGCTGAAGACCTGCCTACCCTCCACCTTCAGCCACAGAATAGATGTGAACACACCATGTTGCTACTTGAAAGGATTCTGTTCCAGTTGCTACAGAACTGAAATAATGAATGGAATCACACACAGGCCTCTAACAACAGCCAGAGGGATTCTCTTTGTTATTATAAACGTGCTTGTGATAATTTTTATCAAAATGTTAAATTTTCATTTAAAACTACATAAAATTATTTTATATCATGACTGTAAATAAGCAAAATATATGTGCAACAAACCTCATATAATGTGATTACACCATATGTTTGCACTGGCTCTCTCCACTGAAGGAAAATCTTCTCTTCAAAGGTACTTCCCTGGATAGATTCAAGAGGTACACCACTTGGAACTAATAGAGAAGAGGGGGAAAAACAAAATCCAAACAGGTTAAATATGCAGTATAGGCAATACTGAACATGCTAAAAAATTACAAAATTCTGTAACAAGAAGATCTACATTTAATGCATTATAATACATTCACCTAAGAAAAGATGCCCAAAGTGTTAATCAGTTATTCCTGGAGAGGGGCAAGCAGCAATGTGCAATACCAGGGCTGGTTTTCAACTACTGGTAATTCTATTGCTTTGGCTTCTGAGAATTGATGAAGGATTTCTAAAAAACAATTTCAAACCTTTATTTGCAATAATAAGGGCTACATTCTTGATTTAAAAATATAGTAAAAGCTGAGATTCTAAGAATGCATAATTTTGTAGTCAGTTGTAGCATTAAAAAGATTTCACAAACCTCCCAAGGAAGGAAAAAAGGAAGGAAACCTCTATGTAGCCTTATCTGAAGAAACAATTTACCACCTGAATCAGAGAATGCATATGACTGATAAAAGAAGTAAAACTTGTGCATTTCCCCTTGAGCCTGAGGTAGCCTGAATTAACCCAAACCCTAGCATTTCTTCACTGAAATAACTGTGACAGGTGGAGCATGTTCTGCTCTGAACAAGGTAGCAGTTCCAAAATGAATAATAATGCAGCTAGAATAATGGTTCCAACTTGGAGATATCTTGAAATAAACCATTAGTTTAATAAATGTAGAACATTGTTTTAAATTAAATTCCGAATCTTTCAACTTTAGGGGTCCTGGAACTTTTAACAATTGTATAGAAGAGGATATTTCAGTGGTGCAGCCTGTCATCTCAGATGACAGGATTGCAGCACAATATCATAAAGATTATTGAAATGAAAAGCGTATAAGGATCTGGACTGAAAGAGAGTTTGATTTTTGATCCCTCATTATGCAACCACAAATTATAGGAGCACTGAATATTTCTCTTTTAATTCTTTATTGGAACAATTCCTTTAACATCACAAAATCTGAATTTTAGAATGTCTAGACAGTACTAAATTTCAGTGATTTAAAAGTGCATTTTAACCAGTTTTTAAGAACATGATAAAAATTCTGCTGGATCAGGTCAAAGGCTCATCTAGTTCAGCTTCCTATATTGCACATTGGCCCACCAGATACCCCTGGGAGCAAACAGGACAACAAGATATCTGCATCCTGTTGCTCCTCCCTTGTACCAAGCATTCAGAGAAAGGCTCTGAAACTTGTGGTAGCATATGTTGATCATGACTGAAACTCAGGAGTCCCCCCGTTCTCTCTCTCTCACACACACAAACACACACTCTCTCTCACACACACAGAGCTATATTTTCATTGTTTAAACAAAATATGAATAGAGAGAACATGTTAACTTTAAAACTCACAACTCCTACCAAGCACACTAGAACAAAAGTCTGCTTTTCTATAAAACTTGCAACTAAGCACTGCAAGTACAATACCATAGATGTATTTCTTATGCGGCATATTGTGAATTTTCCACTCTATCAATTAAACAGTGTAGATATTTTATACTCTTATCTCAGTGGTCTCCAAATTAGAAACCTCTGTGTCCCAAAAAGCCCTCATCATCTCAAGCAATGCTAATCATTCTCCTTTCATGGTGTGTTTCTTTCAAGCTGATATGGGCAAAGGAATGAAGAATGGTAAGAAAAGCTCATCGGGAAGGGCTTTTTCCAAATCCTGGATCTGACCCAAGTGCTGATTTGGAAAGCCCTACTCTATCTCATGTAGAAACACTGTTTTGTCCAGGGTTTATATAACATTCTTGACACACAAAACTAATTCTGAACTGGCATGTGGCTTTTGTCTTCAAATAAGTGGTGACACTTGCATGTGAAAACATTAATTTCACAGATGGCCTCACTTGTTTCTAAGAAGATGTCGTGACGAGCTCTGTAGCTTGCATTGACCAGAGATTTTGGATGATGGCCATCGGTATAGGCTTTCAGATCCTTTTAAGACTCTGCAGTGCCAGAGGCTAAATATTCCATTTGAGGCTCCTCTCCCTTTTCATTGCACCCAGTGTCAAACATAACTTTTTCTCAGTTTAAATGTACTGTTAGTCAATATTGATGTGAAGCCCAGGGCAATTGCCATCACTGCCCTCACACAAAAAAAGGACCTGAGGCTTTATTTAGTTGTAAACCAACAGGTTTTCATTTTTACAACTGCTAAAATACTATCCAGTCTTCTTCAGAAAATAATTTACTAAACTGGAAGCCTGATGCTCTTTTTCCTTGATTAAAATTGCCCAGATTTAAAAATCATTCAACTTTGCTTAAAAAAAGAATCAGGAACACACAAATACAGTATATGCAAAGCTACGTGTTTTCAGTTCTAGATAAGCATGGACCATTTGTTACTTTTCTACTTTTTACTCTTAGAATAGGAATATTTTCTATTGGTTACTGTCACCTCACTTTAAAAAATAAGGTGACAGTAAATTAGTTTAATACTATTTCTGCTCATGCAGAGGTGCTGAGACGCACCTAAGTGCTGTGTGACTTGATGATATCAGTTGCCAGACCTACATTGGGGGACTCAGAAAACAGGCAAAAAGATGAGAGTTTACTTTTAGATGGAAAATGTATAAAATACCTAAGCTAAAAAGAGTGTATCTTTCTCCCCCAGTAGAATTCCTGACACATATATCACATGGCAGTAGATTTTGTACAGTACTACAACAATGCAGCATTTCCCCAAGATAGAAAATTCAGGGCTCAATCCTATCAAATTCAGGCCAGCACAACTCATCTATTTTCCCCTTTCCACAGTGGCGTGAGGAGGCAATGCACGTCTATGCTTTGGCCTAAGCCACACAGAAGTTATGCCATACAACACCTCCTGGCCAGCTTGGGTTTTGTGCTGGCACTTGGGTCGGCCCACCAAGGGTTAGGATACTGCTGTCAGATATTCAAAAGTACACAGATTTACATTTTTTATAATATACATTTCTGGTATATTACATTTACCGGAATTTGGGAGCCTTTATATTTTCACATTATCTATGGAATTTCATGTAATTGCTTATTAAATATAAAAGAGCATCTAACATCAGTCTATCCACACAGTTGTTCCAACACCACGGTTGGCAAACGTTTAGGCAACTGATGTCCAGGGAAGCTAAATGTCACTTGTGTGATTGCTAACCATGCGATGTAACCAATCCACACTGCATTCAGGTTTAGTAAAAGGACATCTAAGTGAATCATTGTGGTCATATTTAAAATATATGAACCTTGATTTGTTTTAAAGGTTATGAGGTTTTCAATCTTTTCTCATTATTGCTGCTAAGAAATAAAAAACACAATTTTCATAATGTATAAATTGCTCACAGTCTTGATTGCTTGAGAAAAATGGCATTTGTCTTTGAGAAGATACTAAATTGCTTTCCAGAGATGTTAGACTCTCTGGAGGAATGAGAGGGCCTTTTCATTCTACTACACAGAATATTTGACTGATGATGAAAAATATTTTAGATTCACCTATGCTAAAAGGCAAATATTCATCTCAATGGAAATATGGATAATGCTTTTAAAGATGCAACTCCTGTTTTATGCATTGAAAATTTCAATGCATTTGTATTCATGGCTGCTTAAGGTAATGCTGTTTACAAAAAACAATGATGCCACTTAAAAGTGATTCTTTCTGCAATTTTTTTTAAAGCTGCGTTGGAATGGGGAGAAAGTTCTCATACATTCATAAGACAAAATCCAAAGTAACTACGGGGAGTCTTTGCTCTGGTGTAAGAACAACTTACTCTGGATTCCAATATGAATTTCCCATAGGTTTTCACTAGGTGGTGCAGTAATTACGGGTGCACGTAAAGTCTCTTACGTGCACCTGTAGTTACTCTGGATTTCAGGGTTAGTGACGTCAGTGCTAAGAAGCATTGCTATCATGGTCAAAAGGCTTTGTGATGTCACACACTGCATTGATTGGCATTGATAACCATAACATCAAAAGTTATTCACTATTGATTCTGGATTGGTTGGGATCATTAGCAGAATGATTAAAAATGCTTTTTTAAAAAAAATGGCACTAATGTAGCAGACAAAAATTAAAACTGGAAGATAAGTGGCATAAGTTTGAAAATATCTTGTACCTTATCCTAGTTTACCTTTTACACTGAAATAACGAAATGTGAAAATCTGAAGCAGCTCCAATTATGTATGGGTGTGTTCATACTATAGGCTACTTGAAGTGCACTTTCCCATGTCAGTTAGATATTAGCATCCCTTCACTGTTGCACCCTCAAAAATTCCCTCAATTTTAAAATGTACAATTTTACAATATTAAAATTTACAATTTTTTACATATTTTACAGTGTTTTAAAAATATTTTGCAATATAAAAATCATATGAAATGATGCGCAAGTGTAATATTTATTTCAGTACAACTAGGCAAACATTAACTAGGGGATTCTCCTGGGCCAGCAGCTGCTCCTGGAGTCCAAGGTGTCGGCTATGGCCAGGGGAGACTTTGCTCAACTTCATTTGCCAGCTATAGCCATACCTAGGTTGGTCAAATCTGGTCACAGTGACATCTAGACTGGATTACTGCAACGCGCTCTACATGGGGCTCTTTCTGTAGAAGGTTCTGACCTATAAAGCTCTCTACAGCTTGGGTCTGGGGTACCTGAGGGATCACCTGAGACAATACAATCCAACCCATCACCTAAGTTCATCTGGGGAAGGGCCTGCTGACTATGCCGCCATGTAGAGAGGTTAGGGGTGTGGCGGCTAGAAGCAGGGCCTTTTCAGTGGCTGCTCCCCATTTATGGAACTCCCTTCCCCTGGAGTTGAGAACTGCTCTCTCTCTCCAAAGTTTTCAGTAGGGCCTGAAAACCCTCCTATTTATTAAGGCTTTTAGTTGATGTCTGGCTGGTTGTTTTTAAACTTGTTTCCTGTTTTTAATTGGTTTCTAGGTGGTGCAATCACAGCTGTGTTTAAAAATGTTTTTATGATGTTTATGTAGATCTTGAATGATATTTATGTATTTGCTTTATCCATTTTTAAATTGAATTGATATTGTAATTTTTAAATGTTGTAAGCCGCCTTGATTTTGAGAAGAAAGGATGGATATAAATTAATAAAATAAATAATAAATAAATAATAAAATCTTGTCTATTTATATTAAACGCATCCAATTAAAAATTAAACACTCACCATCTTCATCTGTTTGTACCACAATTTCTTGGCTTTCCTTCCGTCCCTCAGGATTCATAAGAATTAGTTTGACACTGACATTTGTATATGGGGACAGATTAGTAATGGTATGCTGAGGATGTGAACTGTCAGTATCCCAGCTCACTTCTTCTCTGACTTGTTCTTGCCCACCAGCTTGGTAGCGGTAATGGACTGTGAGATTGTACCTATGGCAACGAGTGACATTGTAGCCAAATGGCTCCCATGTGATAGTGATTTGCCGGGATTTAATATCTACAACTTCCAGTTTTCCTGGACCGCTCACAGGATCTGTAAAAATAAAAAGAGATGCATTTTAATGGAAGTATTTATAGCTACCACACTCAAAATGAAGTACCTAATGTGTACTTGTCAAGGAATATTGTTTTAAGAGGAGACCTCCACTCTCCACAAATATACAGCTTGGCTAAACAATAGGAATAAAAACTACTATGACAATGGAATAACATCAATTTTAATAAATGTAGGCTAATAAGTAAAGCAGAGGGAAAAAATCAATTCTTTGATCAATCGATCTGGTAGATAAAGCTCTGTGCAGTTCTATAAAAAAAATCCCACACGGAAAAGAATCTATCCAAGAATTGCCCACAGAAAAAAATGCCCATTGAATTCTCCCATTTTAACTCTAATTCAGGTGTGGGGCTTTTTCTGCTCACTGATCTGTACATTAATGTATATCCAACAGATGACTAACACAGTCAGCTTCCACAGCACCAACAACATTTTGAATAGAAGAATCCAACGTGGTGGTCTAGGTCCCAATCCTATGCAAATTTTCAATACTGATGAAGCACCAATATAGGAACAAATGTTCCTTTATCTTGAGGAAGTCTTTGTAACTGCCTCCTCAGCACCAAATGTAGCACACACCTAACTGGCACAGCTGGATTAGTTATGGCATGTTGAACAGAACTGGTCCATAATTTCCTTCCCTCTGTTATCAGTTATAGGGCTGGAGTTGCTCGGTGGTTAAAGATGCTGTGCTTGTTGACCTGCAGGTTGGCAGTTTGATATCCAAATACTGCAAGACGGAGTACAGTTTGAAACATGTAAATGCAAGTGCTGTAGATAAATAGGTATCCCTTAGGTGGGAAGGTGGCGTTTTGAGCACCTTTAAGGTTTAGTCATGCCAACCACATGACTGTGGAGACATCTTCAGACAACACTGGCTCTTTGACTTTGTAATGAGGATGAGCACTGCCCTTAGATTTGGTCATGATTAGCAGTGCAACCTGTTGAGGACACCTTTAGCTTTATTATCAGATACATGCACAGGATTTGATCCAGGATAGTTTGGATTCAGGATAGAGTTTGATTCAGGATAGATCACAGTGCAGATAAGCTTGCAGTGCTGTTTGTGAAAAGGTTTATAGTTGATGAGTTGATAGTTAAATGCAGGTTGTTGAGTGGATAAATGACAGAAGAAGATGAAGCATCTTCATTTTTCCCCTTTCTCAGGCAATGGCAATAATGTTTTGGCAAAATGAAATTCCTAATTATTATTTGATAAAATAAAATTTGGTAAAATAAAATAAAAGCCTGTAGTGGCCTAATTCCTGGCAATAAAAAGTCAAAACCATACAAAATGATGGTTTTAATATTGTTGCTGAATTGACCACACATCAAAACATTGTTTCTATTCAAACTGTCCAAAGCAATAAGAGATCATAATGGAAAACTCAGCACAGGCTTCCATTACATTACAGAAGGGCTGGGCCTGACATGTATAGTAAAATACACTGAAGTCTGTCATCAGTGGAGCTATTATACAAATTTAGCAGTAATCTGATTTTTATTTCATATGAGAGCCCTCAACAAGATAAAAGACAATGACTAGCTTTATCTACTGTACTGCTAGTTGAAATGCCAAGAAGTATTTTAATGAGCTAGAAAGCTCTTATACATAAACAGATTAATATGCATCTTTCTTCTCATGTTTATTAATCAACACGTCTTCACCAAGAACCTTCTAAACACTTGCCACAAGATTCCATCACTTCTGGTTCCTAATAATTCCCTACATGCTTGCAATATTGTTCAAAGGCACTTTGCATTCTACCTTAATATTGCAAGAAAAGTAATAAAATCACAAATTATATAGGTTTAAAAATCTTCTCTGCTTAATATTCTCACAGCTTCACCAGAGCTTGTGCCCCTTCTACTGGTGTCTCATGCTTTACATGGCAGGTACTTGGAGGCCCACTTCGACTAAGACAACCTAGATTACAAATCTATGGCAAAGAAGATATTTGTGTATTATCACTTTGATTTGCGCAAGCAGTTCTTTTGCACATGGGATGTTTAGCTCATATCAACAGGAGAAGATACATGAAACAATGAGTGTGTACACCAAATGGCTTTTTCACTGAAATGTATAACACATCTATACCAAGGGTTCTCAGACTATATGTTAGAACTCCTGGGGTCATATGGATTTGCACAATCAGATCTTTGATCTATATATATAAAATTGAAAAGTCACTGACAGACGGATCAATGTGAATTGGGGGGACATTGTGTTCTTTCCATGATGGAGACACCTACTAGGAACCGGTTTTGGGAAATTCCAACTAGAAGGGGGTGAAAAGGGGCACAATGCGTTTTCCTCCCTATACTTTCCATTGAGAATCCCTGACTGAGGAATGCTCTGCCCCAACCCCCAGAATTGGAAGTATGAAATTTGGGGTGGGTCATCCTTCTGTGATGGGAACAACCACCATGAACCGATTACTAGAAATTTAACCCGTAAGGGTCTGAAAAGGGGTGCAATGCATTTTCGGCCTATACTTAACATTGAAGACTGATTCATCAGCATCCAGCCAATTTGGTGCCCGATGCCTGATGCGCTGAGAGGGATGTTGCACATGGGATTTGGATGCACATGGGGGAAGTTGTGCATGGGGTGATGTTGTGCAAGTTATATTGAAGCACATGGGGATGTTGATGCACATGGGTGTTGTTGCGCATAGGGGATGTTGATGCGCATGGGGAATGTTGCGCATGAGATGTTGACGCACATGGGGGAGACGATGCGCATGGGGGGATGATGCGCTTGGGGACGATGTGCATAGGATGTTGATGCACATGGGGGATGTCATGCATGGGATGTTGATGTGCACAGGGAAATGATGCATGTGGGGGGATGTTGCACATGGGGGATGGCACATGAGGGATATTTTACTCCCGCAGCATAGGTATATTTTATACATTTTTGAAATGTTGATTCACTGTTTTTGAAGAACTATCTCACTTTACTTAGCAAGTGGAAAAAGTTTTTCATTTATCAATTATACCAAGCAATATTGTCAGCTTTTATTGATGGAATACAGTCTTCCATTTTATAACTGAATAGTTTGTGCCAAATCCTTTTTGCCACTCATTTAAATAGGGCTACATACATTATAATTAGTTCAAGATTTGACTCACTTCATTATTAATAATTGCTATTAGCAGTGACATTTACCAGCCACTTTTCTGCACAGAAATCAAAGCAGTGGACACATAGTTCTGATATCTCCCAAGCCAGCAGGCCCAGACCTACCCAGGTTCAGCACAGTAATCATGTACCCTGTAAACCTACATCATGTGCTTCCCAACTACCATCTGTGAACATGACTAGATATTTTAACTATTGCAGTGTTGGCTATGAAATACATTCTGATGAGATTTCACTTCTAGGACATTCTGAATTTCAAAGTTTAAAGATGGAATTAGAGAATTTTGAAGCTGCCCTTTCATTTTTCTGCATTTTGGAAAGACTGGAACACATTTCATGGAACACAACTCCAAATGTCCACTGTTTTCTGCTAAAGCCACAAAGATAACAGAACAGCAATAGGATGCTAAATGCAACAATGGGATGCAGAGCTCTTAATGCAAGTTTTCTATAAAGTAAGATGGATTATTATCTAGCTGAGGTTGGGCATTGCCTTAAAATGCATCCAATCTTAATGAACTATCACTTAGTAACAAGGTAAACATGATGTAGTTGAGCTAAACACGAAGCAGACCACATTTATTAGGCTTGTAGATAATATAGTGCTGTCAAAACAGGTTGACATGCCAAGGCAACCATTCTACTACATATAAATCTCATAGATTTTGGTAATATGATAATTAATTATATTTTAAGAATTAGCACCTGTATTTTTTCCTTGCTGGGTGCAAGTCTAAGATTACAGAGCTGGACATTTCCCACTTTGCAGATTCCAAAACAAAGCACTTGCCAGCATGTTCAGCTATCATGATAGGCCCTGATGGAATGAATCATGCGGCTGATCTGGGCCCACTGACTCATGAGAAGAGAGCAAGCAGGATTGCATCCTAAAGAGCAATGTCTGTCATGCCTGAAGCCGAGCCTGGTAGTTCTTTTCAATTCTCCTGCTGGTACCTGCAGTGCTTTTCATATTGCTCTTGTTCTGCCAGTTTTATCTAGGTATCAAGCAGTGAAGTCTGACAGTTGCAGCTTATGACCTCAGGGACTAGCAAGACCAGTTCTAGCCCCTGGCATTTTAGCATCCCATTTAATCAGTGATCCTGGTTTCTTCTGCATTCAGCAGTGTTTTCCAGAGAATATAGAGCAAAAACTGACTGATAGGATCAATTTCCATTGCAGGTTCAATTCACAGCTCATTTCTCTGGAACTTCATACTTTACCTCCTATTACAACTACTGTGCTTTTTCAGAAACTCAATTTCAGAATCTCTGAGAGACATTTAGGTGCAATTTTAGAATCCTGTCATTGATAATCAAAAACTTAGGTTGGAAGCAATGCACATGCTGCAAGGAAATTTTTTTCTATTCTGCTTCACCGTAACTGCAGATGCCTATTGAAACAGAATTAAGAAAAAAATAAGAGGGTATTGTGCTTTTAAAATAATTTTTTCCTTACAATTTGCAAACTGTACAATATGAATTGGATTTAAACACAGAGTGGAACTAATCAAGCTTAGAAGTGGTTGATTTAATCTTAAACAAGCATAATTTTTTTCTTAACTGCTGCAGTAATATATATTCTCTTCCAGACTTTAAGCTAAATGCACAGGCAAAAGGAACCTTGCAAGGAAAATACAACCTTCAATGCGCCCCCTTAATATAATAGTGTATTCAAAAGTAATCAGAATCATCTCAAGATTTGGAGAATTTCTTTTTCATTACTGGAAACTGAAGTTGGAAAAGTAGGTTGCATTTAACCCCTTTGCAAGATAATACATCTAACCCAGTTTTAAATTCATGAAAAACTTTATGCAAGAGCTGAGGAGAACCAGGCTCTTCACCTGATTAAAAAAAATCCTATGTGTCTATAACATAGTGCTGGCTTGAATGACTCAGTTTGAGCAGCAGCTCCGTATTTATTTGATTCACCTGCACATTGACCAGAAATGTTTAACATTTAGCAGGTCAGCACATCAGGGTTCACCTACCTCAGGTGAAGCAATGGGTCAGGCAGAAATCACTAGTACTTTGCCAGGTTTGGTTAACATTTGCCTATTTCTAAGACCATCTAGCTGAGTTTCAAGGCGTAGATGCCCCCTTCTTCAAGAATACTGAGGAAATTTTTTTCTCTTTGTTGACCTTTTAATATTATTGTCTTTTTGAAGCTTTTAAAGTTTTGATTCATTCGTTTAATTTTTAAATGAAATTATTTGTTTTACTTAATGTTCCGTATGTTGCTAATTGCCTTATCTTCTTTTGTTCTTGGAAAAGTTGCATATAAATTTCAAGGTAAGATGTGCTGGGAAATTTGAATTTACTTAACTATTGGTGATTATTTTAAAAATGCTTTATGCTCTGAATTAGTTATTACATTGTGTTAAATTTTTTATGCTTTTTTATTTTGGAAGCTTTTAAACTAATGCCAGAACCTTTGGCTTTGTTAAAAAAATATATGGGAAATAAATAAAATGAATGAAATTATCACTAAGATGAAATGGCACAATTCCACTGTGAACCATCTTTCTATTTAACCTACTCCTCTCTGAAGTGCTATTCACTGGTGAATTAATAGCAGTTTTAGACTGTTTACATCTGCAACATGAAAATCCTTTGTACTTCTGATGCAAGAGGCTGGCTCTTGATCCTCAACGATGCATTAAACAAAAATGTTTGTGTGGTGCACATAGCAATGGTTATTTGTATTCTTCTACTATATGCTACAAACTAACTCCTAATAAAAAGTCAGACAGTAAAAGTCAGATGTCAGCAGGACAAATCTCCCAGATATGGGCTCCTGCTACATATTGCTATAACGCCAATATTCCTCCACAACAACACAAATGTAAGCAGATCTCATTTTAAAGAAGCATGATTTCCATCTTATTTCTTTTACACTCTTATGTGTTGCTGCTACGGTATTCTTTGCCACACTGCCTTTGCCCTTCCTCACAGCACCTTCTGAATGCTCTCAGGAGCAGTTTAGTTGACTGGCTTTTGAAAAATGTTTGGTTTCAACTTTCTGACAGCTTTCAAAAGTGAAGTTGGGACATGCAAGAAATATGAAGCAGAAAAACAGACACAACTGCTTGCGAGGATGTGCTCTCAGATTGGCATAAAAGCTGAACAGATCCAGAGAAAGAGTTATTTCAGCTGCCAGTCCAAAGCCTGCACATGGCCATTCTGCAAAGTGAAAAGATTTAAATCTTGGTATGCTTCCAAACAGAAACAAGAATACAACACACCTATTAATCCAGCTTAAACTTTTTGTGATCAACTGGCTGAAACATTGCTTTGTGGAACTGTGAACAGAAATTATTTGGGAGTTTGACCAGCCCGGATAAATTTGGCTTTAAGTGATGACCAGAGGGTGGCCTAGAAGGAATCTGGAGGTGGGCTAAAGAAACCTTTGCTTAGAGAACTGAGCCTTGGATTACCATTTCCTTGTATTGGCTAACTGCTTCACAAATTACTAAAATAATCATGTCATTATTAAGCGACATCTGCATAATTCCTGGGTATATCCAGTATCATATCACATATAATATGATGATAACCAAACACAACTTCTGAAAAATGAAACAGGGGCACAAATCATTCATCTGCTTTTAGCAAGGGTCTCCAAAACCCAGCCTGAGGGCCTTAATGCAGCTCACAGCAACCCTGCCATCCAACCTTTGGACAAGCTTTGTATTTCCCCTAGATGTGTCTCTAATACACTCTTATATGTAAATTTATTCAAATTTGAAATTAAATCATTTTTCCAGTTCCCAACACAGTGTAACTGAGATGAACTCCAACCAAAAAATTAGACAATCCTGGTTTAGAGAAAGAAAAAGACATGCTAGGATTACAAATTCATGAAACAAAAAAATACTAACTGAATGATAAGTAAAAAGAAAGAAAATGAATTTGGGTGAATCTCTTAAAATGGTTGGGTGAAGGGGCAATGGGAAGCTTTGCAGTCCCTAGGATATTGTCACGAAGTGGGCAAAGAAGAGTGCTTTCACTTAATTAAATGTAGGTAGGGCTGCAGCAGGCTTTAGGAGGTTTGAGAAGTCCACAGGGCTCCCAGATGCTTATAATCTTCAGAACAAAGCTATTGCAAAACACTTCCTGTTTGAATTTCCTGTAGGAAATGCTTAGCAATTGCTTGTTCTGAATATTCTAAGTTTCAGAACCTCTAACTTTGAGAAAACATTATTTTGAATATCCGTTCTTAACAAAAATCATAACAGAAAGAAAGTAGGAAATTCAGTGAAATGAAGGAATGTCTTCATTTCAGAAATTTAATTTCATTCCAGAAATTATACAGCATTCCTATTTCAAACAGTACAAAGACCTGTAAGGAACTGAAAGAAAATATCTTCATTCTAAAGATCTAGAACCAAGCTTTAATGATGCAAGACAGCAATAGGACTTTTGAACAAACTCCCAAACCTTTAAGATGACATTCTAAACTAAAACAAAAACCCCTCCATAAATGGTACTCCAACTATAATATTTTTAATAAGGCAGAAATTACAATAAACTTTAGAAACTTTTTCACATGCTCTGTAAGGCAATGTCCTTGGGTTAAAATTCACAGCCATAAAATATTTGTTTTTATAACCAATAATTTCCTTGGTGTGGATGGTGCAAGTGGTTAAGACACTGTGCCTGTTAACCAGCAGGCCAGGGTTCGAGACCTGGGTTGGTCCCCACAAGAAGGGTGAACTCCTGTCCTTAGCCCAGCTCTGGGACGCAGCTGGAACCAATCATATAGGCTCTGCCTTTCCATTGGACTGTTTTAGTGGTGTGGAGAGGGGGGAATTGCTGCTTGGGTAACAGCCTATCCTCCATATCAATCTAACCCAGGCCTCCGTGCTTCACATGCAGCATATGCAGTGCTGAGCATGATACCATAGTCTGTCAAGACTGATGAATGTCTGCAATTTCCTTGACAAATCAAAACTCTTTTCTATTGCGGATTTTCTATTGATTTTCATCAAAATAATTCAGAGACACCAGTACAGGTTGCACCTGAACTCTGTGCAACACAATATATTTGTTTCTGAAAAACACAGCACTCATTAGGCTACTTTATATATTTTATGAGTCATTATATACGAAGAAATATCTGTCTATTAAGAACAAATTTATTGTTCGGTGTTGCTTTCAGTCTACATAAATTACTTACTTATTTTTCCACAATAGAAATAGAAAGCAGCGGCTTTCTTAATACATATAAAATAACTGAATATAAACAAAATTATATTCCAAATGTGTGAGACATTTGAGTTGCTTGTTTAAAATGACATACCTAGCTATTCAGTACTCACATTATAATAACCCCTTTCATTCCCAAATCTACTTAGCCATCTGCCAGTAGCAAGGCAAATGCTGGTGATAGTTTTTACAACCACATATTAGTTTTACATTTTGTGACAGGCTAATTCTAGAGAGTTCCAAAGACAGACAAGGATGTGTTCTTACAATTTTATTTCTTGGGCTTGAAAGAAACATAAGTCTCACTGGAAAATGGAGAAAATATATGGGAATGCAGACATGTATTTTTCACTTCACACTTATGTCAGTGTCAATTCACCCAAACTGCATTCCAGGTGCTGCAATGCTAATCTATAAGAAACACAATTTTCTGGTAATTATCCATCAGCACTTATTAGAAACAGCACAATTAAGAGGTTACTCAGCTACAGATTTTGTTAAGTTCACCACAAAGACAAAATTTTAACTGTAGCTAATCTCCAAATAAGATTTACCCTACAATCCAGAGTAACTATGGGAGTACGTTAGGGACATTTACGTCAACATAGTTACAGCAGCAGGCGTCCGTCAGTCTTGAAAGACTATGGTATCGTGCTCTGCGCTGCATATGCTGCATGTGAAACATTGAAGCCTGGGTTGGATTGTTATGGAGGATAGGCTGTTACCCAAACAGGAAATCCCCCTACTCCACGCCACTGAATTAGTCCAATGGAAAGGCAGAGCGAATACGATTGGATCCAGCTGGCGTCACAGAGCTGGGCTAAGGACAGGAGCTCACCCTGTCTTGTGGAGCTGACCTGGGTCTCGAACCCTGGCCTGCTGGTTAACAGGCACAGCGCCTTAACTGCTTGCGCCACCCACAGCCCCATATAGTTACAGCACCACCTAGTGAAAACCTATGGGAAATTCATATTGCAATCCGGAGTAAATTGTTCTTATGTTGGAGCAAGGACTTCTTGTAGTTACTCTGGATTCTGCCAGGTATATGTATAAAAGGGATAGACGGGGGGAGAAGAGGAAATATCTGGACAGCATCAGCACTGCAACAAGAGCAAGAATGAGAGAAAACTAGAAAACAGTTGATAGGAAAACAATTGATTTGCATGGGAAAGGAAACTGACATGGAAAGTAAATGCTGATTGGGGATATATCATTCGTCAATTATATATTTTCAGCAACCATAGCTAAAGATTGTTATGTCAATCCATGATCAAGGGGCTTCTTGCTTTTTATCAGATCAGGGGTGGGAAAACACTGGCCAGAGGGCCATTTGTGGCCCTTTGAGACCTCCAATTCATCACACAGGGAGCTTCAAGTCCTCAGTGGGTCTGTGGCGTGGTAATATTTTTGACCATTTGCAGTTATTATTTGTTTAAAGTCTAACAAAATCAAATCATGACCTGAAGTGGGATGCAAGATACTCAGTTAATTGTTCACAGTTAATTGTTCACAGAAGAAGTGGAGTTTTATTATTCATGTCATTTTATAATTTTGCAAGGTGACCACGTGTCCTCTTTTTCCAGGACAAGTCATCTTTTTTAGCCTTGGGGAAAAAAAAATGAAAAATCTTCATTGTCTTCCTTTTCTCTGTGAGTAGATAGCATGTTGCCTTCTGTAATCAATAAATTATATGCAATAAATTACATATATTAATTTTAAATTTAATAATAACTAGTAAAGTGTTTAAATTAATCACATGAAAGAACTGCCTGCATACATGAGTGTTTTTAACTTTTATTTTGTCATGTCCTACATTTTGGGTGGTCTTTGTCACTTTTCTGGTGTGACATATGGTCACCCTTTAATTTTGTAAAGTGAAGGGTGTTTTACAGTTGAACCTAAATATCTGATCTGTATGTAGAAATAAAAGAAGTTACTTTATACTGGGTAATAACTTATACATTGACTCAGGGCTAACCAATTTACTAACCATTTTAGGCCAGCAGAACTCACCCAAATCTTTGTTCCTGTGAAGGCATGAAACTGGCACATGTCTGTGCACTGGTCTAACACCCCCAAGCATGGCGCAGAAGTACCTTACAGCACTTTTGCAACATCCTGAGGCCAGCAAATGACATGTTTTGGCCTAACCATGGGATAGGATTGCACTATGACTTTCTAACTTTCTTGTGCTTAAGCAGCCGTGAGGTCAGGGAATAAAGATTCCCATACCTTGAGAAGGCCTACATGTCTGCTTGTATGTATGTAAGATGAACTGTATGCCCCACTGGCTCTGCTCTGGAGAGTTAGATAGGACCGGGCCTTGTATGTACCAGTGGGTTCAAAATGATGTGGGTAACATGTGTTCTGGAAACCGTACAATCCATAGCTACTGCCTGTTCAGTACATTGCCAGGAAAACAGTAGCAGAGACACCGCTTACCATATTGATAAAAAACAAATGGGGAAATGGTTTCCAAGATCGGTATAAATTAGATTTATCCTACAATCCAGAGTAACTACGGGAGCACGTAAGAGACTTTATGTGTACCCGTAGTTACTGCACCACCTAGTGAAAACCAATGGGAAATTCATATTGCAATCCAGAGCAAATTGTTCTTGCACTGGAGCAAGGACTCCCCGTAGTTACTCTGGATTGCACCGTTAGTGGGGTGGCTTCCACTGTCCTCCTGTGCCACTGACAAACAGCATTAATTCTGAACAGTTATCTATAGCAGTGTTTGTTAAATTGAGAATTTAAGACACCACTTTACTGAATCCAAGCACAGTTGTAAAAGAAGAATGCCACCAATTAATGATACTCAACGAGGAAGGGTATACTATTTAAAATTCTTCCTAATCTGATACATGCAATCAACCTTAACAAAGTGCTGTAGAGTGGAATCAGCTTAGACAAAATAACACTCCAGCGTCAAAATTTGATGATAAGTGAATAGGATTCCCAGGGCTAGCTTGATAAAAGAAACTTTGAATATGATAATATATGCACATTACAAGAATGTGATGTTTTTCCCTTCTGGGCATTTTATTTTACTGTCTTAAAATATTTGTGTAAAAGATATAATAGGGGAGAGCTTTTCAAGGGCTCTGATAATTGTCTGTGAGAAGGAGTTCCCTGATTGCCAATATTTGACATATTTCTCCCAATACCTTCTATACAAAAGTGTCAGCTTATGATTTGTATATAGGAACTACACAGACCCAGTCCACAGGGTTGAGTGTATAAAAAGGCTTATACTATCATCATATATATTATATTATATATATTATATATATTATATATATATTATATATATTATATATATTATATGTATATTATACATCAGCTTCTGCTATCAATGAATCCATATATATATTATATAATATATATAATATATATTATATTATATATATTATATATATTATATATATATTATATATATTATATGTATATTATACATCAGCTTCTGCTATCAATGAATCCAGCCCCTTTCAGATCCAGCCCCGAATCCAGATCCAATTCAGCCCCTTCTGCTTTGTTTTCCCTTTCTCCATTCCATTCCGCCTCCACTCCCAGCCTATCTTCATTGGTAGATCTCCAAGGACCTTTTTCCATAAGATGAGCTGCTTCAGCTTTGCCACTGGTATTTTGGAAATATGCATCTCAGCATACTATCAGAAGGCTGTTCATAACAGCAGGAAAGTACTTTCCGCTAGTGGAACACTAGGTCCAGCAGTGAGAGAGTAGGATTGGGTCCCAGCTGCTAATGAACCTGCCCCATTATCAGACCCAGCCCTTTACTGGTATGCTTCCATGGAGCCACTCCCTCATGTTGGGTCACTCTGGACTTGCCACCAGCATTCTGGAAGCATATGGCTCTGTGCTTTTGGAAGGCTATTTGTATCAGTCCCACTACATGTGTCAGAGACTCAACAAAAACAGACGCAACATATAACAGAAAGAATCAACAATAGGAAAAGATCAGTGGGCCACTCCATTCATGGAAAATGATGCTTCAAGCCCATGTAAATATAATCTTGCACTATACTAGAGGCAAACTAAAAATTTTCGCTGTGACTTTCTTCCTGTTGTGGTCTTTCTTCCAAGCATGTGATCTCTCACTGCACTTTTTCCTTTTTCTGGACATATCAATCAGTAATGAAAATGTGACCACAGGTGCATACTGAAGAGGGAGACACAGATCCATTAGTCCAAAAAAATGAAGTAAGCTATTTCTTTTGGCATTTATAAAATGGCTTAAATGTAGGATTTTATAGTTTTGCCTTGAGGATGGTGCTTATTCACTTGTTTTCTCTGGGGTCATTTAAATGCATACAGCAATAGTACACTGAATTAAGACATGTTCATGTTCTACTTAATGCAATATTACTATATTACAATATAGTATTATTATATGATCTAACTCTGGGGCTGCAATCTTAACCTCCAATCCTATTCTGATCTGGGGGTGTCACAAAAGTGTCTCATTGTTTGTGGGCGTTAGGCCAGTGCACAGGCATAAGACAACCTATCTTCACCACCATCAGGAAGATATGCTAGGTGAGTTGTGCTGGCCTAAACTGGTTAGTATTATATTAGCGAAATGTGCCTGCGTTGTGGGATTAATACCCCCCGGTGCCCCATTCACCCTATGTCCCATGCCCTACTATGCAACACCCTCCATGTGCATCAATCCCCCATGTGCATCAATCCGCCATGCGCATCACCTAATGTGCATCAACCCCTAATGCGCAACATACCCCCATGTACATTAAGCCCTCATGCACAACATCCCCCATGAACATCACCCCCTGCACATCATCCCCCATGCACACATGGCAGTTATGCTGGATCCAAACCACACCTTTCGGACAGCAGGTCCTCTCTCTTCCAATTTAGGCCACTTCACGAGGTGGCCTGAGGAGAATTATTGGGGCTGCTGCAGCCCTTCATCGGTGAAAGGGGTGAGCCTTCCCTTCTTTACAGTATTGCAGCAGCATTCCCAATACTTGCACTGGAGTTAGCACAGGTATGTCAGCTGTCTAATCCAGTGCTGCCCATGTTTTGAACCTTATTCATGTCCTAAGGGAATCAAGAAAATACAGAATGCACTATATGATTCTGCCTTATAGGCTGCTCTGCTTATTTAATAGCAGTAGGAGTCTTAGCTTTCAGAGAAATTAACGAAACAGATATTCAGTACAAGAACAAAATACCTGTAAATGACAATCTACTTCAGTGTTATTGGTTGAAACAGAAAAAGCATTTCCAAATGTAGTGTGTCTATAGCTATTAAGTCCAAACGAATACATTAGACCAATAATCCTGCATATAGAATCAATAGCAATACACTTCTCATTAATCATTAAATCTCAGCATCATTTAGAATTAAAAAATTGCAATGTCTTTATGCATTCATATTTTTCTGAGCAACTTCTTGATCATGGAGTGCATTATCAAGATGTGCCCACGGATTGATAACGGGCATCATCACTGCTTTGAATGAACATAAGTCTATTTATAGTATGTTTAAGAATGGAAGTCATTATCTGAGGCATAAAAGAAGATGCTTGAACAGGTAGTAGAAAGTCAAGCATATCAAAGCAATAAGCCTAATTAAATCCCTTCAGTTACTGATGGGAGTAGTTAAGACAATTGGAAAAACATAAAGGACAACACCTGATTTACCAGGCTCTGACCTTAAGAACAACCAAACACACAACTTGAATGCTATTTTGGTGAACTGGCAAGTTCACCAAACTGTTTCAAACTGGTTGTTATGATTGGAAGTGTTGCTTCTGGTCTCTGGAGGAAAAATGTTATCTCATGCCACACTGAGCGTTTAAAAGAAGATTTCCTTGGCTGAAGCTGTGCAGCTCCAGAGAGTATGTCAGGTGAAAAAACACAAAACTGGAATTTATACAGTACAATATACAGTACTATACTGGAATTTATACAGTACAATATAAACTGGAATATATACAGTACAATATTCAAGCTCCAGATGGAGTGATGAAGACACATTGAAAGGCTTAGTTGCAATTTGGAAATTGCAGCCTAAGTCTGCAATCCTAAAGACAATTTCCTGAGAGTAAGACCCATTGAACACAATGGGGCTTACGTTTGAGTAGACATGTTTAGGATTGTGCTCCAAGTTGGATAAGCTCCTGGTTAAAATGCAAACAACCTATTGTACTTACAGATATTTCTATATTATAAGAATTCAGGATACACTAAATCACTTTTCTGTTGCACTCTCAACAACCTGTACAAAAAAAATTAATGCAATGCAACAAACATTATGAATCAATTTAGAACTTAGGAAAACAAGTTTTTTTAATTTTAAAAAAGATGCTTGTAATTGCTGACCCAATTCTGAATTAAGCTGAGGGTAGAGAATTTTACCTCTTGTTCAAAGAGACCAACAGAGAATTGCCTCTTTATGGAGGTGGAATTTTTCCAAATAATTTTCATAGGTTTTCCTGAAAATCTTTGACTTTGACTTTGTTTTTTCCCCTTGTGTTTGAACACTTGTTTTTCTGGCCTTCAAAAGGCTTTGATGTTCAGTAAACATATTCTTGACAATTGGTATCTTGAGGTTTCCAAAATACAAAGTAATGAAATTACAATAAAAACAGAAAATAAATAAAAAACATTAAGTATTAAAATAGATTCAGTTGCATGCCATAGCTACTTCTATGAGGTTGTGGTGCTACAGGAAACATAGGATTGGGCTACCCCTTTCTTTAGATGCAATCCAGACTTTGCACAATCTAACATTAACTTGTAGTATTTTAAATTATGGCACAAAACCTGAGGTTTCTTTGAGATGAATGCTACCAGCCTTCTCCATAAAGAACAGTGGGCTTGTAAACAGCACAGCTGGCTTGTTTTTTCCTCACAGAAGGAAGAGAAGTTTCATTTGCTGCCATATGTTCCTTCTCAACAAATAATTTTGTTTTCATATAGCAAAAATCACTTTCATAAGATATTATTAGAAATCTTTTTTTCTCCAAAAGTTTGATTTAAAATGAATGTACTGTACAATACTTCACCCAAAGCAAGTTCAAAAAAACCAACAACCCAATGAAATTGTGAATATAATTCTATACTGAAGCAAAAATTTACTACTTATGTATCAGGCACACTGCTGCAACATCCATATCCAAGATTCAGCTGTATAAATGCTATATATTTATTGTGTTATTGGAGGTTGGGAATTACAAAGCTAAGCTAACAGCACTGCCTAAGGTACTTTAAACATCCTGCTCATTTTTCATCTTCTGGTGGTGTACTAGGAAGAAGAAAAACCAAAGGCTTTAAAAATTCAAGGATAGCCAATGCTTTCAGAATATTGTTTATATCAGTTGTATATTTTACCTGTATTTTCACTTGATGGGTTGGACTAAATGTACATAAAACATAATTAATTTTTCATATTGTTGATTCTTAGTATGATAAAATATTATCCAATCTCTTTTAAATATATCATTACTTAGCACTTGCAATGATAAAATTTGCCCTCACGGATAGAGAAATTCCATAAAATACACTATGTATATTAGGAAAGCTTCATGTACTAAAAGCCAGTTCCAAACTAATAAGACATCACAAAAATTAATTTTGTATTATTTCAATAAAAATCAATATTTCATCTCTCTATATAAAACTGAAAAGTCACTCTCTGACTCACTCGCTCATTCACTCATCAACGCCCAGCCAAAACTGCTGGGCCTAGAAGAGTGAAATTTGGGGAGGGTGTTTCTTCCATGATGGAGGGATCCACTAAGAACTGGTTTTCGGAAATTCCAACCAGAAGGAGGTGAAACGGGGTGCAATGTGTTTTCCTCCCTATACTTTACATTGAAGAATCTCTGACTGAGGGACGCTCTGCCCCAACCCCTGGATCTAGAAGCGTGAAATTTGGGGAGGGGGTTCCTTCTGTGACATCAACAGCCACCAAGAAGCTATGTGGAAAAAATTTAACCCTTAAGAGGCTAAAAAAGGGGTGCAATGTGTTTTTGTCCTATACTTAACATGGAAGACTGATCAACATCCAGCCAATTTGGTGCTCGGTGCCTGGTGCACTGGGGGGATGTTGTTTGGAGGGAGGGGTTATATTGGAGAGGATGCTGCGCATGGAGGTGTGTTGTGCATGGGGGTGTTGCACATGGGGAGATGATGTGCATGGGGAGATGATGTGCATGGGGAGATGATGCGCATGGGGGATGTTGCGCATGGGGAGTTGATGTGTATGGGGATGATGCGCATAGGGGGATGATGTGCATAGGGGGATGCACATGGGGTGGAAGTGCATGGGGGTTTGATGTGCATGGGGGTTTGATGCACATTGGGGGGATCGCATATGGGGGAACTTTACTCCTGCAACGCAGGTACGTTTTTGCTAGTATGATATAAATATATTAACAACCTGAGCACTTTTAACTTCCATTTATAAGAATAATAAATCTATTAAAATTACCAGAAAAATATTTTCCACTGGCTTCCATCTTTTCAGGACTGCAATCCATCCAGTCCTCTGCAGGTTCAAAGTGCCATGTGGTGCCATAATGCCTAACCTGGAGGTCTCAGAATCCACTCCTTGGTCACACTGGGGCCTATGCTATTGGTCTATGCAGACCCAAAATGCTCCTCTCAAGCCAGAAGTTGCATTTACAAACCAGAAGTAACTTTCAAGGGGCATTCTAAGGCACCCAGAGACCAACTGCGGGCTCAGTTGCAGCCTCCAAGACCTTCCATAAAGCATTGTGGCACTAGAGGGAGCATCAGTCTGATCCAGCAACCCACAATGCATGGCTCAAATTCCAATATATTAATGTGCACATCGGGAATATTGTGAAATGATGGTATATTTTCATTTTAGTTGATTATATGTTAAATATTTTATGTCACAATAGGACTGTACTTCTCTAATAGATTTTTTTTCAAGTGACTGTCTATGCAGTCACACTCTAGTACTACACATGTCCATATCAGTGATATAAATTTCCAGGACGCACCTAGATCAGAAGGTGCTCTCTCCCCTTTAGATAAAATCACACTATTGTAAATTAATGAGCCTCCATGGTCAGGAAGGTGTATGACATTTGTGGCTGCAAAATAATGAACTGTAGCAAAATGAAATTTTGTTTTCTTCTGATCATCATTGGGAGACTAGCATATTCACTTACCTGGAGGCATATTTAAGCTACTATATTAAATATGCGGTACAGGTTTTCTTTTCCAACACCTGCCTCTTTTCTAGAGAATTTCTAGGGACTAATGCTTGACAGAACCAGATGGGGTCAATGATGTGGCAGTCTGCAGTATCTTTTTCAGTAACCCCTTTCAATAATGCAGCTGAAGAAGCTTGTGCTCCTGTGGAATGTGCATGAACTTGGAAAGGCCATTGAATCCCTGCTAACGCATAACAAGTTTTGAGGAGAAGAACAATCCACCTTGCAATAGATTGGGAAGATGCCTTTTTGCCCTTTTGTCTCCATGTGTAAAAAATAAAAAGTGAGGATCAGCTTGGATTCCCTGAGTTCTTATAACATAAAATAATAGGGCTCTTCAAATATCAAAAGCCTGTTCTTTATCATCTTATGAATCAAGAAAAAAATCCAAAGACCAACAATAATATAATGGATCTTGAGCTGTTCATATGCAAAAGCTCAAGTGTTCATAAGCATAATTGGGCCTTGGGTTTACATAGCTGCTTTCCCACGTAGGCCTAACTACACAATGGTAGAATGTAATAACTGAGGGCCCAATCCTAAACATGCTCAGTGGTGGTGCTTCACTCCAGCCTTGGTAATGGGTGTCACGAATATGGTATATTTGCAGGTAAAGTTGGTACATTTTAAAATTGGTACATTTACCAAACACATTTACTTGTGTTCTAGGTCCTTATGTTCTGGAAATTTCTATCACTGGAATGGACCGGTGTAGTACTTAGGCAGCAATCCTAACCCCCGGTTAGGCTGACGTAAGTCCCAACACAAGTCCTGTGCTGGCCTGGGGGGTGTCAAAAGGTGCTGAAAGGCATTAATGTGCCACTTCTATGGCACGGACATGTGCTGGCCTAACCATTCAACCACAGGAACTGGGAGTGGGTGAGTTATGCTGGTCAAAATTGGTTAGAATTGCATCCTGAATCTCTTAAGTCTGCATGGGCAAAATAGTGGGGCTTTGTTTAAGAAAAGGGAACAAAAGTTCCTTTCCCCAGGGAGACATCAGGCAGCCTCTACAGTGCCACTCTTTACAGAGGTAGCTATTTTGGAGCCACTGCACCTGCCAGAGTTGCCAGCTTTAGAAACCCCCACAAAGAGTGGATGGAAGGCTCATAAGGCTGAATAATGCTCCTGAAGTTTCCTTTCCTGCAATTCAGAGGACAAATAACAAATGAGCATACCCTACTGTGAGACAGGCATGTTGCAATACCCTTTATTCCATCAACAAGATAAGAAATCTTCATATTATACAGTTTCTGACAAGTTAGAAATCCTTCTTTTTACAGTATTTATATACTGCTTTTCAACTAAAAAGTTTACAAAGCAATTTACAAAGAAATGAAAAAAGAATGGGTCCCTGTCCCAAAAGAGCTCACAATCTAAAAAGATACAAAGAGCACTAGCTGAAGCCATGAGAACAGACATTGCTGGGGGTGTGTAGGGGCAAGTTACGCTTCCCCTGCTAAATAAAAGAGGAACACTCACTAGAAAGAGTGCCTCTTACCCAGTTAGTAGAGATTATTTTTTGCTAACTGGTTATGACAGTGGTGGGCTTCAGTGGGTTCTCACAGGTTCTATAGAACCCTTTGCTAATAAGCACCTGGTTCTGAGACCGGGTTACTAATGGGACATAGCACCAGTGGTGGGCTCCAACAGGTTCACACCTACTCTATAGAACCAGTTCTTAACAAGAGATAGGACAAATAAAGTTTAAAAATAGCCATTTAAAAATGGCTGCCAGATGGGCATAGAACCAGTTGTTAATTTCTTTGAATCCCATGCATAGCATCTGTTGTTCTATGGACATAGAAACAGTTGTTAATTCAGGTTATTAGGACATAGAACCTGTTAGTTAAGCCCAGTTATCAGGGCATATGTTTTTATGTTGTCTGAACTTTAATGTGTGAATAAGAGAATTGGGGATTAATGAAGGCTGTTAATGGTTCTTTTATAACTGAATCTATGCAAAGTTAACAGATGTAAAGTAGTGAAAATGAAGGCTGTAAACATTAAGGAAGAAATTTCTACTCAAATGCTTTTTTGAAAGTTTTAACAGGATTAGAGAAATCCTGGAAATGCTACCATTTCCATGATCAATGTCCAACAAGGTATTGGGTTAAGCCAGGTAAGTCAGACATTTTTGATATGTGAGGAGCCAAAGAATTTTACACACAAACAGCAATTCTGTTGATTTAGAAAATCTGCATAGAAGGCTTATAAATGAAAAATATGAAAGATTTGCAATGATTAGTTCTATATGAAAACCATTCCTGAAGAATGTGAGAACCTAATAACTCAGGTGTCAAAATAAAAAGGACTGCCGTTTATTTAAGTCATAACTGAGAACTAATTATCACTTTTTCCTTTATATTCACACTATCAAAATGAAATATATTTTTAAAAAATTAAATTGGCATAACAGGGAAAAATAATCTGTCATTCTTATTTTGAAAATGCCAGATTCTGACATAAACTTATTAAGATTTAATTATCCTTGATAAAAATTATGGTGGAAAAAATTCACATTGTTTCCAGGTAGTGATTGACAGAATTATACATAAAGCACATCTTATGAGCACCAGTATTTTTTTACATGGGAAAAGAGTTTAAGTGGTGCATATAAATGGCTTGATCTAGTTCTGCTGAATTAATGATGAAGTGAATTATTTACTGATTACCATGTCACATTTTTCTGAACTTTTAGAAAATTTAAGTAGCCTTCACAATTAACTGTGGTTAATTGGGTAAAGTAATGTTTACATGAATATGGCTGGAAGACATCCAGGACATCAAAAGTTTGTCCACTAAAACCATCTGTGTAAGGGTTTGCCTGTGGCTAATTAATGATGTCCTTAGAGGAATGTTCATTTGCATCATTAGCAGTGCAATCCTATGCATGAGTATTCAGAAGTCCCAAGTATTTGATAATGATTACTCCTATGTACTACTTTCCAACAAAAGTGTTCATAAAGTGGTTTACATAGCAAATTAAAAAATGTTTTCTTGTACCAAAATGTCTTACAAGAACTAATGCAAAAGAAACACCAGTAAACAATCACTAGAAGTACAGGATTTAATGGCTGTAATCCATTCCTAACCTTCAGTTAGGCTGACTTAAGCCCCAGCATATATCCTGTGATGACCTGGGGATGTCACAAAAGTGCTATAAGGCACTTCTGAGCCATTCCTGGGTACAAAGGATGACCACCCCACACCACCATGGGAAGATATTCCAGGTGAGGAAGTCCAGCCTAAATTGGTTAGGATTGTGTCCAATAGGTAAGCGCATATAGTTTTGCAACCCAGTTAATGTTTGCCAGAGATGAGTTTGGAAATTCAAATAGGTGTCAGGACTAAGTAACTCATTCAATTTACATTTAACGTTTGGTTTCCTATTGTGGCACAGTAAGCTTGTGACTCATCTCCCCTTTTAATGTCTCTGTATAGAAGACGAGACAGAAAGCACAGTTTTTGGCTGTTTATTTTAAATAAGGCAAGAATTCTTTGTGGAACCAATCAATACTCAATAATTAATAATCAATCAACCTCTGAATCAGAAGAGAATTGGTTCCATCATCTACAAATATATAATGGAAGAATTCAAAAAGCTAATGAATTACACATGACTTATTTAGACAAATCCTGGATCTAGTTACCACACCAAGGTCTTTCTTAACTGTCTTGGCTATTCCCTATTTGGGATAACGCAAGCTATAACTGGTTTGGAACTGGTTCCTTCTGTTCTGTTCTGGGTCTGACATGGCCTCTTTCTTTGTTTTGATACATTTACATCATTTCCCAGGCTTAGTGTGTTCAGATCTCACACATTCTTTTTGTATCAACTTTTAGTATTCAGTCTGGCTCAATGCTGAATGCAATTACAATCTTATGTATTCTTGGACTGTTTATCAATAATGGAATCAAAATAAAATCTTATTATAGATTATCTCTACAACACTATTATTATTTGTATGGTTTTTTTAAAGACAGGCAATGCTGCCTTAACATTCCTTTGGGAACAGAGAGTGCATGAGAGTAATTTTATATGACAATTCAGTTACAAGCCGAGAGGTGGAGTAGGAGTCGGGGGGGGGGGGGGGAGACACTGACTTTCCTGATGGTCAATTTGTGCCCTGTGATGCTAGCATGCCACTTTGGAAATGTGTTATTATCGAAATTATCCTGATTTTAAACAGTAAGGTTTCCTTAAAACCAATCAGAATACTTCCTTGAAGAAAATTCAGATGTGGATGCAATCCTAACAAAATTTCAAGCTGTAGGGTAAGAGCAATGCAACGCCAAAGCAAGGGAACAAAGATTTCTTTATCCTGAGGAGGCCTCTTTGACTGGCTGGTAAGTGCAGAATGCAGCACATGCTCCACTGGCACAGCTATGGCAGTGCTTGAAACGTGTTTAGGATATTGTCCTGTCTCTCTTTGTGTGAAAATAATAGCCATATAGAACTGTATATCTGTTCCACAAGCTTTTAAAATAGTTTAATATAGGTTGCCTACATCCCTGAGGCAACAGTAAGGGTGACATTTCATTTTCAACTTTACAGAAATCGGTGTAGAGCTGGAGAAATAGTTTTTTGCAGACTTATTTTTTAAAAGTACCTTACTAGGAGGGATTTTATTTGAACATCCAGAAATTCATTGTGGGGATATTTTCTGAACCAGCTTTAAAAATAAGAATGTGATGTCAATAAAAATTTCATTTCTTCTTCATAAGTAGGCCAAAGGAACAGATGCTATTTTTGCCTGAAGGTAGAAGGGTTTAGTGTACTGTGACAAAGCAGAGAGAAAACAGAACAACATAACACTTCCTTGCTGCTACCTGTTAAATATTGTTCCTGCTTCCTTCTTATTATTTGAATTCAATTCTCGTTATAGTATATCAGAAGGACAATTACCATTTCTCAATCATGCAAGAGAATAAAAAACCAATTGTAGAAACTTTAATAGTTTATATAATTGGTATCTTCTTGCAGTAAGGACTTGACCTACTAGATACCCTTTGAATGGCAATCTAGATTCTATCCAAAGTGAAGGGAGAATAATAAAGATAAATGCAAGGAAACAGCTGTGCCATTCTCATCAAGTCACACATGTACACTGACAAATGTGACTCAGCTGAATGTAAGCTCCATTTTTTTTAGAAAGAATAACTAGCATATAAACAGAAGTAAACAATTTTACTGCTTTTCACAGAAACGGTCTCTGGCAAGATAATAGTTATATTCTATTGATGTTATATTCTACTGATAATGTTATATTCTAAGATAATGTTATATTGTACTATAAAGATGTTGATGAAAAGATCAAGGCACATGACTGTGTTTGATTGAAAATGCTAATTATACACGTTACTTACCCTGTCAAAGACCATAAATGACCATAAATGGAATCCATTCTCTTCCTAAAAGTCAAACCAACTGATCACTAAAAAGCAGGCCTCCGTCAGTTATGGAAGACTATGGTATCGTGCTCTGCGCTGCATATGCTGCATGCGAAGCACGAAAGCCTGGGTTGGATTGTTATGGAGGATAGGCTGTTACCCAAGCAGCAAATCCCCCCTCTCCACACCACTGAATTAGTCCACACCACTGAATTAGGAAAGGCAGAGCCAATACGATTGGATCCAGCTGATCACTATCTATAGGATAAACAAAGCGAGCATATTATAGTGCTGTTGGTACTAATTAATTTGAACTGAAAACTTTAAATAAAGTAAGAAATTTCTTGAAGAGATCTGTGAAGGATAGTTCTGAAAAAAACATGGAGCGTGTAACATTTTAACAGGGAAGTCTAAACCTTGACCTTCAGTATTTGCCATTAAGTCTAAATACCATATTCATCCATAATAGTCCTTTACAGTTCCTTATAATTAACTCTACAGGATTGTTTTCACATTGGAGTGACTCCACATGACCTCAATCTACAAATTCAGTGTGAGGTGCCAAAACTTGCTAAAGTGAACAATAGGTTACAGTTCTGAAGGGAGCACAAACACTTGATCCAGAGCTTCAAGAGTTTACACTAGAACTAGCCATGTTAACTCTGATTAATCACATGTCCAATTACAATAATTCTTTAGACTTCTATAACGGGAATTGTTTATGATGAATATTTCAAAGCTTAGACATGTTCATTGCAGTTTCTAATGACCTAGTTCTACCTTTGGTTATTCAATTTTTAGCATGTGATGACAAGAAACAGTTTTTTTCTTCTTCTGAGAAACATATTTACTTCATTACAATTGCTTCAAAGTGACTGCACATAAGAAATAAGCGATGTAATTGGACAGTCAACTTTTGAATCTTTAATTCCATAAGCACCATATTTCTTTTGTTTGGAAAGTGTTGTACTAAGTTTGCTACTTTGGTAGCAGGAAACAGAAGATAACTGTAATTCTACTTCAGCAATTGTCAGCTTTTTACGATGACAAGCAACAGCCAACCACAGCAAAATTAGATATAATAATGAGCTTTTACCAGGGTGACCAGATGCCGAACCCAAAATTCCCCTCCAAATTCTCAAAAATTCATGTCTCTCAAGCTAAAATTCCTACCCAGTTAAAAAAAAATTGTAGGGCACCCAAAAAATGTAGGACATGTTAAAATAAAGCTAAAAACATTTGTACTGCATTCCTGTACTTCATTTTTGCACAAATCTCAGTGCAATAGACCAGACACCAACCAAAAAGGCACATGTTTAAATGATCCAAGCAGCCAGGCTTTCTCAGGGAGGCATGCACAGGCTTGGTTGTTTAGCCTCCTTTACCTTGCCCCTGACTATAATACCTTTGACTGGACGCAATTGGGCTTGGAGGCTTAAAACTTAAGAAACCAGGAGTTATCCCCACCATCCCTACCCTAAACAGGTCGCCAACTTTACACCCAGGCCCTGCTCCTCTGAGTTGGCAATAGCTGGATGAAATGCCCCAAACCTGAACAACTCAAGCCCTTTTTGTGAATTACATGCTTTTGTGTGCGAAGTATATATTGGTGGATTAATCTACAAAAGCATAGGAATAGGGGAGGCTGGGTTTTCTCTGGTCAGGAGGGCAACTCTGCTTTAAAAAAATAATTCTTCCCCCTATTTTCCCTCCAAGCCAAACTCACTGCAAAGTTTTGGAGCAGCAGCAGCTCCACTTGCAAGGCTCCCTCCTTCCCCTGCTCTGCTCTCCTCTCCAGCAGCCTCAGCTGAGCTCCCTCCTTCCTTTCTTTGCACAGCAAGCAGAGTTTCCTCCTCCTTCCCAGATCTTTTTCTATGCAGGGACTGGGAGCCGCTGCCAGGCACAGCCTTTTGGGAATAGCTACTTAAATCCCCAATTTCCTGACAAAGAGGACTCAACCCGAACTTCCAGTTCCAGAGCCTCATTTCTGGTTCTGCCAGGCATATGGCAACCCTGGCTCTACCTTCCTCAAGAACAGGAGTTAAGATTTCAATATTTCACTTTCCTGGGAGTAAGTATCATTAAACTCAGAAGGTTACTTCTCCTTTATATGCATGGTACTGTGCTTTGGAAACTGAGAACTTATTTCCTGATTGGGCATACACACTGAAATCTCCAATATCTTTATTTTGCACCTGGAAGTCTGAAAAGGAGTTGGAGATATCAGATGGCAATCTGAAAGAATTAAAAATTGCATTGGGTGTGTTCAAGCACTTCTTTGAATTGAAAGCAGAAGTAAAAATGTCTGACGGAAAAATGAGCAAGTTGCACTTCGTGGACTGATTTATATGATAGTATGTATGGAGAGGATATGCCTTTGTCTACCCTATTTTGCCCACCTGAAATAACTGTCCCACTTCTTACTTCACAAGACAGTTATGTGACTATTATATCAGGAATATCAATTTAACTATTTTAGTCTGTGCATTCTCAATTTAATGCATGTTATCTGGACGTGACATACAGTGGGTAGTATGAGAGGACAGAGACACTCAGTGTTTGCTACTTGGAGGAGCAGCAGTATAGCTGTATTTCCCAATTTGACTCTGTGTTAAAATGCAGAAAAATACAAAGTCTATCCTCAATAGTCCTTGAGGACTATTGTATGCTAGCAATAAGTTGCTAATGCTCTCCAGGTTTCTCAAAAAAGAAAGGAAACCATATGATGGTCAAAGATAAAAAATAATCACATTAAATGAATAGGAATAAATCCTATATTTATTTTACCAAAGCTATATGGATTAATGTATACCTGCCTCCACTGAGAAAGAAATTTTAGCTCAGCAAATTGTGGTCTGATTTATTCATTTGGTCTGAAAATTGTGGTCCACGCTTTTGTGCAGCTGGAAATGCTAATTACATACAGGTTGAAACAAGATTAAAGTGTGACTGGGTAGGCTTTAAATTGTATCCTATATTAATTTCATTAGAGCTACAGTATAGGGTTTCTTTATTTATACAAAGGGTCACAGTCTACAGTATGTTAATTTGTAAAGCTGTACATGCTAATTACCTCCAGGCTCAAACAAGATTAAGCTGAGACCAGGTACGCTTTAAATGGTCTTTCTCTATAAGTTTCCATTGTTGTGTATAAGGTCTTAAGGGCAGGGGGTGGGGGTTATAGTGCCATATTTTCAGAATGACTTATAGCCAGCAGACAAAGTTCATTTAGCACACACTATGCAATGATTTGAGAAATGTGTTTAATTTCCACTCCCGAAGGCAAATGACAAAATCAGAAAAACAACCACAGTACCTGTGAGGAACAATTTTTCATTATGCCAACTATGTTCCTCTCTATCGAGGGTAGACCATTTTGTTAAGACAGTGATTGGGGTCAGGCTAGATGGAACTGTACACATTCTGTACACTGCCATGTACAATTTTATGGCCTTTTCATACTGTAATTTAGTCAGCAATGAATACACTAAACATGTATAAATGTGGATTTACTGAAAAAAGACAATTTCTGTAGTTCAGTGAACTTATCAGAATGAGTTCTGTGGATGAAACTCCACTCTTGAAAATGAAATATGACGGACAGAGATGAGCAAAGCCCTTTTCTCTAAAGGAACTGCTTGGCTACCAGAGCATGGGTGACTATCTCCAATTGACAAATTTTCTCTGTATTCATGGGATTACATTACTGCAATGCCATGTAAAGGGTGAATGATCTCAAAGAATGGTGTAGGTTTACCAACAGCAGAAAGATACTTGGGCAGGCCTGGTATCTGTACAAAAACATTTCCCAATTTAGTTGGCTGCTCAAGTTACAAATTAGAATGTCATTTGGCAAGGGGGAGAGTAAATGATTCTGTGTGCATTGTCTTCCATTTTGGCAAAAACATTTTGAGCAACATTTAGCAGGATGGTAATCTGAATACAAAATGGTTCAAAAGTAAGTTCAGGAACACTCCTTGTATCTTTAGTAGGGCTGTGGAGGCCACCAATACCACAGCAAACAATCTGGGTAAAGAGGTTAAGTTGACAGGCAGCTTCCTTGTTTTCCATTGGAGAGTATCTCAATCTTGGACCATGAACTCTATAAACTGTTCAGATTGAGAAAAGAAAGGCAGGAATTTACTTACCAGAAAATGTCCTTTTCTGTGAGAAGAGGAAAAGGGCCACTCATAATGGATGGGTTTGCCCCGCCTCCTGTCAGTCAGGGCCGGACAGGTCTTTGATCTCCTTCCGGTGCGGGGCATCCCTTCCCCAGTATGGATACCAGAGTCCGAAGAGGAAGTCGACACCACCGACCTTAGAAGCCATGAAGTAGTCCATGTATGGACAGAGAGCAAGGAAGAGAAAAAACGAACCAGGAGAAAAAGCTAACAAGCAAGTTAGAACATTGAAGGAAAAAAGGTAAGGAGAGAAGACGAGTCCCTCCGGGTAACAGGGCCAAAACTAGTCTGTTATAAATCCCCTAACAAAACCTAACTCCAAAGGGAATCCAAACAGCAAATCGAGAAAGAACTGTGTCTCTAATGAGGTGGGCCTGAGTGGCCCTTTTCCTCTCCTCACAGAAAAGGACATTTTCTGGTAAGTAAATTCCTGCCTTCTCTGGAGGAGTCGGAAAAGGGCCACTCATAATGGATGGGATATACCAGAGCCACACTCACCGGGTGGGAGAGACACAGTCAATCTCTCTTAGATACAACAGATTGCAGTACCTGGCGACCAAATGCGGCCTCAGCTGATGCCGCTTGGTCCACCTTATAATGCCGAATAAAGGTGTCTGGCGAGGACCAGACAGCCGCTTTACATATCGCCTCAAGTGAAAGGGTTCCCTCAAAGGCTGCGGAGGCCGCCACCCCCCTAGTTGAATGGGCAGTGATACCCTCAGGGACATCCCTACCCACTGCCTTATATGCCTCGATAATAGCCGTCTTAACCCATCGGGACAAAGAAGAAACTGAGGCCCGCTTTCCCTTAGAAACTCCCCCAAAAAGAACGAATAGAGCTTCAGACCTTCGGAAATCCCGTGTCCTGTCCAAATAGTAGCTCAAGGCTCTCTTAATGTCAAGGGAGTGCCACGCTCTCTCCCTTGACGACTTGGGATTGGGGCACAGTGTTGGTAGGACTAACTCCTGACTCCTATGGAAAACAGAGTTCACCTTTGGTAGGAAGGAAGGATCTAGTGTAAGGACCACCCTGTCCTCCTGGAAAACACAAAGATTAGAGTTAGTGGACAATGAACCAATCTCGGACACCCGTCTGGCGGATGTGATGGCAACTAAAAAGATGACCCTAAGGGTCATGAACCTGACAGGAACGGAACCCAGCGGCTTGAAAGGTTTACCCATCAAGGCTTTGAGAACAAGGTGAAGGTCCCAAGTAGGGAAGCGACGAATCACTGGCGGATTGATCAACTTCAAACCTTTGATGAAATGTTTGAGATCTGGATGAGAAGAGAGGGGACCAAATTTCCTAGGGCCTAAAACCAAACTGATGGTAGCCAACTGTCTTTTGATGGTGTTCATGCCTTGTCAACACCATCCTGCAAGAATTCCAGAACATGACGGACTTTCGGGTTTCCGATAGATACTTTCCTCTCTGAACACCACAACATGAACCTTCGCCACGTTCTAGCATATATACAGTTGGTGGATGACCGATGTGAGGCCAAAAGAGTGTTCAGAACTGTCGGAATATCCTCTCCTCTTGAGGTTGATCCGCTCAAACGCCAGGCTGTCAACTTGAACAGGCCTGGGTTGGGATGTAGAAGAGGGCCTTGCATTAGGATGTCGGGCCGAGGAGGGAGCCTGATTCGGGGTGCCACCGACAAGTTGACCAGGGTCAGGTACCACGGTCTTCTCGGCCAATCTGGCGTGACCAGAATCAGGTTGGCCCTGAACTTTTTTAACCTTTGTAGAACCGCCGATATTAAGGGGAACGGCGGAAAGGCATATAGGAGAACTGGGGGCCAGGGAGTTACTAAGGCATTCACCCCCATAGCCTCGGGATGAGGGACCCTGGAGAAGAAGGCTGGCAGCTGCGCATTCGTGTGAGTCGCGAACAGATCTATCTCGGGTCTCCCAGGCAATGCTGTGATGGTCGAAAATGCTTGGGGGTGTAGAATCCATTCGCCCTTGTCCAACGACTGCCTGCTCAGCCAGTCCGCCTCTGAATTCAACACCCCAGGAAGGTGTTCTGCTTTCAGGGAGGCAAGGTTGTTCTCCGCCCACGAAAAAAGAAGAGAAGCTTCTTCCATCATCCCGGTCGACCTGGTCCTCCCTGCCGATTGACAAAGGCTTTGGCAGAGACGTTGTCTGTCTGTATCAACACATGAGTTCCGAGCAGGAGATTCTGGAAGTGGAGCAGCGCCAGGCGAATCGCTCTGAGCTCCAGCCTATTGATGGAAAAAGATTGTTCCTGCATGGACCATGTTCCCTGAGCCAGGTGGGATTGAAGATGGGCTCCCCACCCTGACAGGCTGGCATCTGTCATCAAGACCTGATGTTCCGGGAGATCGAGACTGACCCCCGAGTCCAGGCTGGATGGATCCAGCCACCAGTCCAGGGATTGCCTCACGGAGAGTGGAATGCTCACTAGCCTGTGGGCCTTGCGTTCGATGAAGCGCGCCAAGGATCGCAACAGGGTCTGGAGAGGTCTGAGGTGAAACCTGGACTAGGGCACAATGTCCTGGCAGGACACCATAAGTCCCATGAGGGACGCCAATGTCATCAGTGGAACAGAAGATGAGTCCTTGACCTGTAGAAGAGCTGACCTGAGTGTCGTCCTTCGATCTGGCAAGAGAAAAAGTTGAATGATGTCCGTCCGGATGAGAAGTCCTAGGTGGATCAAGGACTGGGTCGGAACCAAAACGCTCTTGGATCTGTTGATCACAAAACCATGACTTTCTAGCATATTGACTACTCTGCGAAGATCCACGTAGGCTTGAGCCAAAGATGAAGCGGCAACAAGGATGTCATCCAAATACGGGAAGACACGGATACCCTGAGACCGAAGGTTGGCCATCAAGGCCAGGAGTAGTTTTGTAAATACTCTCGGAGCTGCTGAGAGGCCGAAGGGCAGGGCCCTATATTGAAAATGGTGTGATCCATAAGCGAAGTGGAGAAACTTCTGGTGAGATGGTCGTATTGGTACATGAAGGTATGCCTCTGACAGATCTATGGACGTCAGAAAATCTCCCTTGTCCAGGGCTACAGTAATGGTTCGCCACGTCTCCATCTTGAAGCGCTTTTTCAATGTGAACAGATTCAGCCACTTCAAGTCCAAAATCATCCGCATTTCTCCGCTGCGCTTTGGAACAAGGAAGACGATAGAATAGACCCCCTTGCCCCTCTGGGAGATGGGTACTGGCTCTATGGCCCGAATATCTAAGAGATGTCGAATGGCCTGGATCTTCTGTTGATGTTTCAGGGGATCTCTCGAGACCGGAACCCTCCAGAAGCGATTCGGGGGACGTCGTCGGAATTCTAACGTGTATCCACGAGCCACTGTCCGGAGGACCCAGGTATCTGAAGTAGATCCCTGCCAGCAGGGAGCGAAGTCCAGGAGGCAAGCTCCAATAGCGCTGGACCCTGGCCCAGGCCTGGCGTCAGGCTGATCTGGGGTTCTTGCCTCCCTTACGGGGGAATTGGCCCTTGTTGGATTGGTTGTAGCTGGTGGGCTTGGATCTGGGAAGGACGCTCGCGTTGGTCCAGCAAGATCGAAACTGGGTCCCCGAGGGATCACGGAACCGAGGCCTGGAAGGACGAAAGGAAGGCTGTCTCTGCTTGGGAATGTCCTTCTTTCCAGGAGGAAGAATCTTGCGCTTGTCTTTGGATTCTACCAGGATCGGCTCTAAAGCCTTACCAAACAGCTTCTTGCCCTCAAATGGTAGGTTAATCAATTTTGAATGAGATCCAGCTTCTCCTGACCAGGAATGTAACCACAGAGCTCTGCGAGTGGAAACGTTGGAGGACATGGTGCGCACTGAAAATCGCATAACATCCAAGGAAGAATCGGCTGCAAACGCCGACGCCAAGGCAATGTTCTTCAGAGTGCTTTTTAATTCCTTAGGGAGCCTCTTGTTTCTGGCCGCCTTTTGGGCCCAAATGAAGGCTGCGTGGGCCATGACAGAGTTTGCCGAAGCCGCCCTGAAGGAAAAGGAGGAGAATTCGAAGTTGCGCTTCAGGAGAGTTTCCATGCGACGGTCAGTAGGATTCTTTGGAAGGATATCTCCGTCCACTGGGACCGATGACGAGGCCAGAGCCGCTACCGGGGAGTCCACCACCGGGACCTTAAGCAGCTCCATCTGCTTCCCTGGTAGTGTGTAGAACTTATCCACAATACGAGAGCCCGATCCCTTGGAGTGTGCACGCCATTCCTGAGAAAAAACTGACTCGAATGCCTTGGGGAAAGGAATGACAGTTTGCTGGGCCTCTGATTTGGGGAAGGCCTCCGCTCTGTCCTGGTCGGACTCCGAATCAATAGTGGCCGATCTGCGCAAGGTGAGGCATCTGGCAGAACGATCCACCACAGGATCAAGAAGCTCTGAGGGGAAAAGGCGAGCACTCTTACGAGGTTCCTCCGTCTCCGTGCCTGCTCCCTGTTCCTCCTCTGAACCAGATGAGTCAGATGCCGAAGACGCCGAGGATGATGATAAGAGCCGACGACGCTTGTGATGACTCCTGGAAGTCTTACGCTTACATTTGGGATGCTCCAAATGCTTTGTCTTGCGCACCTTTTTGCGTGGCGAAGACTGCACAGAATCCTCTGCTAGAGAAGAGACGGGCGTAAAAGGACTGGGTGAGTGCATCCTTCGATGCGGAGAAGAGGTCTTGTTTGAGGTGGCCTCGAGGACTGCTGACTTAACAAGAGCCGGAAGGTTCACTGAAACAGCAGAGTCAAAAGCATCCTTCAATGACGCAATCACTGGTTCCAGGCCCTGGACCAGTGTGGGTATGGGAGCCTGTGGGGTTCCAGTACCTGTCAGGTTAAGGACCCCTTGCCCTGCCTCCATTGTCTGATCTCCCCCCTCTTGTGCCATTAACCTGCAGAAGCCTTTGGAGGGAAAACAAAATGAAGGGAATTTTTTTTTTTAATAAACAAACAAGAAAGAGCTTCCTCCCCTCTCCAAGCCTCAGCCCCCCTCTCCAGGCTAGGCTAGGCCTTGTTACTCACTGTGGTGATGGGACCCAAAATGGCGCCGCCGAAAAAACGGCGTGAAAACAGCGTCACAAAATGGCGGCCGCCTGTGGAGTGGGCGCTCACTGCCTCTGGAGAGCTCAGGGCACAGAGGGAGGAGGCCTGCCGCCTATGATGGAGCGCTGCGGGTCGACAGAGGCCGCAGGATGCCGCGCGGCCAGAAAAGAGAGCCCGTGGAAGCGCACTGTCGAGCGGGCGCAGCGAGGCTTGCTGGATGGATCGGCTGGGGCGGGCAGAGCAGCTGCGGTCTAGACCAGGCCCCGGCGATGCAGCACGCCGCGGAGCGAGGGGGACGACTCCCGGAGGTGTCCCCGACCAAACATGGGCTGCGCGGGCAGCAGGAGACCAGGCAGTCCGAAAGGGCTAAGCCTGAGGGCGGCCCAAGCTATGCCGGTCAGCAGTGGGGATGGAGGGGGGAGGCCCTTGGGGGGCTCCACCGACCAGGTGACCCCTACAGAGATCCAATCCCGGGGGGGGGGGGTCCCAACCACCGGTCCTCAGCCAAAGAGAAAGCAGAGAGGGAGAGAGGAGCTCTAGAAAATAGGGATGTGGTAGGAAGAGAGAGAAATAGGAAGGAGATAAGCTGTGCTCTGAGGAGCACAGCAGACCAACGACCCTACTCTTAAGGAGTCAGAGCCGGACTGGGGAAGAGATGCCCCGCACCGGAAGGAGATCAAAGACCTGTCTGGCCCTGACTGACAGGAGGCGGGGCAAACCCATCCATTATGAGTGGCCCTTTTCCGACTCCTCCAGAGAATGCAAATTATTTGTTCCAAATCCCCGCATCCCCATCCTGCCCTAACAGAGCTGGAGGTGTTGAGAGACACACAGCACAATCCTAACCGTTGGTTGTCTGGCACCAGTCCCAGGACAAGTCTCATGCTGGTCTGGGGATGTTGCAATCATGTTATAAAGCACTTCTGTGCCAGTCCAGGGAGGGGGTAGTAAGTCAATAAACAGACATGCACTGGCCTCTCCACACTACAATGTGAACGGGGAGATGGACAAATTGTGCTGGCCCAAAGTGGTTAGGATTTCACCCACAGATGATACTGATGGATATTCTGCCCCCTTGCAGAAGGCACACCTGAAACGTAGTCTTGACCATGTGAAAAAGCAAAGGGGAGGAGATGAGAATGGCTATATTCTTGTGCAGATGCATCTAATGCAGTGGTTCTCAATCTTCCTAAAGCCTTTATAAATTCCTTGTGTTGTGGGGACCCCCAACCATAAAATTATTTTCATTGCTACTTTATAACTGTAATTTTGCTACTGTTACGAATCGTACTGTAAATATCTGATATGCAGGATATATTTTCATTGTTACAAATGAAATGTGTGTTCTGTGCATACACTGAACAGAATGGGTCTTATTTCAGAGTAGGCATGCATAGGATTGGGCCCTGAGGCTGCAATCGTATTCACATTTACATGGGAGTAAAGGCCCCCCTGACTATAGTGGGATTTATTTCAGAGTAGGCATGCATAGGATTGGGCCATGAGGCTGTCAGTCAGCCCCAGTGTGCACGCTGCTACAGCTGGAGGTCTGGCAAGCCTGACCTGGCCCCCTGCACCAGGGGTCTTTAGGCGACCCCCAGGAAAGCTCTAGGCAACCCCCAAAGGGGTCCCGACCCCCACTTTGAGAAACGCTGATCTAATGGATAGCATTCATTGTTCAAAAATTCTGCTGCTGCCTGGAGCCTACTCCCCCTTTCCCCATGAAGTGGCTTCTGGTTCCTAGCTATAGATACAGTAGTTGAAATTTAACATGTGGCTCTGGAGAACTTTGTCAAGACACTATTACTCTGCGCACTCGACATGGCCAGTCTGTGAAATCGAGGTGGCTCCTACATCCTCAAAGACTAAGTTAAACGGTTGACCTTGCCTAATCTGGGAAGTGCGATCCCAATTTTATTGAAATTGGGAACAATTGTATTTTTTGTGCAGGTTGTAGAAATATTAGAACTCAGTACTTTTCAAATAATTGTTTTCTTTTAAAAATTCTGGAAAAATCCAGGATAAAAAAATTAGTATCATCTAAAACACCTTCCTCAGTTTGTCTTTTGGTCCAAGCTCAATTCAGGTTTCTCAACTGTGCGTAGTGCAACTATTGTATGGAAGTGTGTATATACACAATTGAACCCATGTCTCTAAACTACTGTAAAGCACACTACTGTAAAGCAATTCGTAGAATCATAGAATCATAGAGTTGGAAGGGACCTAGTAGGTCATCTAGTCTAACGCCCTGGTTGGACTGGTTCTGGCAAAGATCTGCTGAACATTAAGCACTACTGCTGCTACAACAAGCAGTTGGACACAATAGTATTTATGCATTGGCTACTTTTGGAGATTAATGTTTTGGATTTGCAGCTGCTCCTGGATGCCCAGGTGTTGGCTGTGGCCAGGAGCATCTTTACCCAGCTTCAGCTGGTGTGCCAGCTGCAGCCGTACCTGCCTCAGTTGGATTTGGCCATGGTGGCCAATGCCATGGTGCCATAAAGACTAGACTATTGCAGTGTGCTCTATGTAGGGCTGCCCTTGAAGACAGTCCAGAAGTTACAACTACAGCAAAATGCAATGGCTCTAATGTGAATAATGTGGTTGCTGGGGGTTGGTGGTTTACTCTGTCATGCCATTGCTCCAGTGATTGAAAGAACACTAGCTGTTCTTTCATTTCTGGGACCAATTTAAGGTGCTGAAAGATATGTTATATAAGTCTTATATGTTATGGCCTGGGACCTATATATTTGACTTATATGGCCTGGGACCAATATATTTGAGAGACCTCCTGCTTCCATACAATCAAATCTGCTCTCCGAGATAATCAGGGGAGGCTTTATTGGTTGTGCCGCCTCTGAAAGAATTAGAGGAATGGTGACCAGAAATAGGGCCTTCTTGGTGGTGGTAACCCATTCTGTGGAACCCCTTCCCCATTAAAGAAAGCCCCCTCATTGCTATCCTTCTGGCAAGGCTTTAAAACTCTTTTATTTACATAGGCATATGTTGGCTTTTAGATGCTTATTGTTATTGTATTGTTGCCTGCCTGTTTTTTAACCTGGGTTTTATTGTTTTTGCTGTTTTTCTATAGTTTCTACAGCAAATAGTATTTCATAGTATTTTATTAGTATCTTAAAGTATTTATTTTTATCTAGTTTTAAATGTTGTTAGCTGCCTTGGGTTTCCTTTTGTTAAGGAAGAAAGGCAGGATACAAATCTAACAAACAAATCTAACAATTTATATTTTTTCATTGTTAATTATTTTGCTATTTTGTTCCCTATTCCCTACCTAACGGAATGGTCTAGAAACGTAAATCAGATTGGAAGAAATGCCTCAATGAATGATGCTACAGCTACTTAGCTTGTAATTATACCCATTTAAGCTCAATATCCTTCCCCCCTTTTTGTATCAAGATACCCTGTTCATTTTCTTCTGTCCTTATATTGGATCATGAAGTGGGACCTTGGGGAGCAAAAACACTTATTTTCTATTGCTCTCACAATTATATTAAAGGCATTCAAATATTTTCTGACCACAGAGTCAAGCACAAATGGCAAATCAGCTGCTACTAAAACTATTAAAAACCACATAACATTATAGATCTAGCAATCTAAACATTTAGCACTTCCCTTGAAATCAATAGGATTTGCTTCCAAGAATGTAGTCGGGATTGGGATCTGTTGCTAGGTGCTTATATTGTTCTCTAATCAACAGAAAGTATCAAGACCTGAAATCAGTAAAAACACTGGAAAAACAGATTATGTGGCAACAGACTGTAGATACTTTTTCATTTTCTCTCATTCATAAGCTGCATATGCCTCCAAAGTTCAGTCTTTTTCATTGTTGATGCTTGACTATCTGACACTTCCTTAGAAAAAGCCCTATTTTTCTAAAAGCATTTGCAGCTATTGATTTCTTACATATCTATTTTAGATTGAACAGGACTGAACTGCAGACCTCCCCTGTAAATCTAAAATAATGTACTCTGCAATTTCCGTGATATGTAGGAGGATGATCTGATATTGGCTGTTATCAGAACAGCAATTAGGACCTCACTGTGTTTTCCAAAACTTTTTGAACTTTCAGTGCAATCCTAAGCATGTCTATTCAGAAATGTCCTATTGTGTTCAATAGTACTTATTCCCAGCAAAATGTGGTTAGACTTGCACCCTTTGTCTCTTACTAGATACTGTATGTAAATTCTAGGTGATTTAAAGCAATTTATATGTATTTTATGGATCTGTTCAATTTTTCTCTAACAAGCTTTACAAGGTAAATTTTGGGCACAATCCAGAGTGAGGGCAGTGAAGAGTGCCCTAACTGGCCTGCCATAACTATTCTGAATCCAGTGAAGAAAATTATGTTGCATCCAGAGTCAGGAAGCCTGGGCTGTCCAACCTGCTCCAGAACATGCTCAGTAGGCACCAAGTCTGGGATGGGCTTGCACCTGAGGAAACCCCCCTCAGGTCACATTGAACAAGGAACAGCTGTGGTGCCTGCCTTATAAGGAGTCCCTGATAAGACTCCCAGTACATTCTACAGTGAATACAAGGGGCTTCTTGGAGTGGCCTGCTGTATCCCCAGGTTAGTGGCTGCCATAGTTGTGCCATACCCTGAAGTTGTGAGACAGGGGTTGCAGCTAGGCTGGCCAAGAACACAGATTTTTGGTCAACACTGCCATTCTTACTCTGCCTTATCATGGACCCCTATGGGTCTACTCATTACTACACCTGCTCCTGAGGTGGTATAACTCCAAGAGCTGGAAGAGGGGATTTCTGCCCTGGAAACAGGCTCTGGATATAGAGTAACCGCTCTTCCCTAGGCAATGCTGAACATGCCCTCAACATGCCTTTCTTGAATTGCCAGGTCCACCTGTCTTGAGGTAGCCTATGTTGCCTTAGTCTGCCCAAAGCTCTTACCAAAATAATTAGGGTGGCCCATTTTGCAGTTGGGTCAGGCCAGTGATAGATAGTGTAGCCCAAGTGCACTTCTGGATTGTGCCCTTAGTTTAATAAGTAGGGAGCTTATATACAGGTAGCCGAGCTTAAATACTCAGCGTTCCTGCAAAAATATCCCAATAAATGACATAACTACTGCATCTTTGCTGCATTCTATAAAGATAGGTATAGGCGCACTGATAGCTATAATGCTTTATCTCCTCAAGGACCTTGCATTATACTTGCACTGCAATTTTTAGAATCCCTTCAAAATAACCTTTTTGTTTGCTTAAATGCCTATTGGTTCATAGCATGGAACACTGTTAAGAGGCTCTAAAGTTAAGTGGCTCCTGAGACTAGTATGACTATGCTCTTCAAGTCAGATGGTGTAGCAGGTTTTAAAAGGCTGAAAGTATTTAGGGAATGCGGAGAGTGTGTTATGTGAATATTTTGAATTCCCTTAATTAAAAAAAATCCATCAGTCAATCTCAATCTCTCTCTCTCTCTCTTTCTCTCTCTCTCTCTCTCTCTGTGTGTGTGTGTGTGTGAGGCAGACAGAGAGACAAACAGACATCATCAGAATATATTTGATATTGTGAAAGGACAACTGTTTACCCCAAATGATACATCAAATTTACCTGCCTCTATCCCTTCTAATGGATTAGAAAGGATTCCTTCATACTGCCATTAAATTCTAATACACTATATTCAAGCAGCCATTTTGAGTTTATTGCTCAAAAGGGAAACAATCCCTTCGGCTATTTTTAAAGCTTTATTTTCATCCAAAAGTAAGCTTTAAGCAAAGGAAGAGTTTTCAGAGTGCTTCCATCAAAGAAGAGCAAACTTTTAAAGCTTTACAAACTATTGACTTGGGTTTCACGACACCTGAGGGAGCAATCCAATGTCCTGAGTTTTGTCTGATGGGTTTGTGACAAGTATTATTCAAGTTCTCTGCAAACTGGATTCTATCATGTCATCTTAAGCCATGGCAGCAGCACCTTTATATTCCATTTGTGATCCGTTTTAAGACATGAATTGCCAGTTATATTATGATGAATTGTACACTTAGGAGATACATCAATATCCTCTCATGTCAAAATAACACAAATGTCATTCTGCTGGGGGAAAAACATTTCATAGAGGGGAAAAAAACAAGTTTCCAGAATTTTTCTAAACCCCAAACCTGGCTGTTAAAAAAGGCTAACTCTTCCGTTTCCACTTGAGTTTTAAAACTAACCATGATTGTAATAGTGGACATTTCCCAGTAAAATTAAGAAAACAACAGATGCCCTGGATCTTCAATTCCATGAAGAAGTGCCATAAGAAATACTGTATCTTCAATTCCATGAAGACGTGCCATAAGAAATTTTTTGTATCTCTCACCAAAAAAAGTCTGAATCAATGGACTTAAACTGCAACTAAAATATTTATGCTATACAAGAGAGGAAAAAAAAGATGTCTCAAAGAGTGATAAGGAATGAAAACAGGGTCTCTGAGATTCTTATAGAATCTCCATTTAAAAATAGATTAGAGAAATATTTTGCTAGGTGTTTGGGGAAGTGTTGACTGGAATGTTTGTCAGTTTGAGTTAGAGTGGAAACCTAACCAATTAAACCAGCCTAACTCATCAGCTGGCATATCTTCCCTTGGTGGTGTGGGGAGGCCAGTTCATGCCATCCCTCCCCCAACAGAAGAGCAGCAGAAGTGCATTACGGCACTTTTTTTACAACCCCAGATCATAACAGGACTTATACTTATGGCATCTAAATTTTAGGTTTAGTTAGATTTTAGGAAGTTTTAGGTTTAATATAAGTAACATTTTGGAATTTGCAGCTTTTGAACTCTGGAAAGGAACTATCATGACCTATAAAGCTCCTGTATATCCCATAAGAGGGACTTGGGCTGATGAGTATGAGAGAAGGAGGGGTGACATATGCCATATTCCAAGATGGCTGAATTGCCCCCAAATGCTCTCCAAAATGCTACTTCAATGACAGAGTTGGTGTAGGAGAAACAACTTCATAGGGGCCAGTGGAAAATAGAAAACACCATAAAATCTGATCCCCTTCTATTCTTTCCCTGCACCATCCCCTACAATAAACCATAATTTACAGACTATATTTGGGCCAAACCTAATACAAAACCTCTAGCAGAAAGATGTGTTCAGAAAAAAAATGTGTTCTATGGAAACTTTGGCAATGCGAACCATGGTGAATACAGACATTATTTTTACTACAAAATTGAAGGCTCTGCTGCTCTATTTTAAAAATTATGCTGAGCATTTTAAAGTTTCTTCCTATTAAATACTAGATTAACATGCTGCATTGAAATGATAGATTTTCCTCTAACAGTTTATTTTTAGCAAACTGTTATCATACAAAAAATCATTCTAAATACATTTCTTGTAAACTGAATATATTAAAATAGTGTCTTTTCCTTCAAATATCAGTATTTTTCATTGTATAATGTGACCTATTTTTTAATTAAATGACAGATCAGGAAACTGCAAGATAATTTATAAATGCTTCCTGGTAAAAAAAAAACCAATTAAAAATGCTCCATCTTTGTTTAAAATGACAAAAAGAAATTTCAGTCTACCTTTTATCATCCGAACTTTTTCCCAAACAGAGGAGTGTGTATAATAGCAGGGACAGACATTCAACTGTACTTATGGCTTTAGCTAACTGCAGGAGGTTCCAGAAGGAAGATGGCTGGCAAATCCCTGGTCTAGAACAGAAGATTCCCATGCGAAGTTACCTGCAGGTTGAGCAATTCAGCTGCCTCAACCCTCATGGATTGGTGATGATATATACGCATAGGCAAGGATTGAGTAATGCCTGGAATCAGATTGCATGCCTAATCCCTTCAGAGGAAGCAGACGGACAAGCCGTTTCCTCCAACCTGCTCCCTTCACAATTTAGGGTTACTCCGTTTAATAATGTTAATTGTCTGTAGTTAATATATTTAGTAAAGTGTCCCAGTTTCATTCCAAGCCTGTGTATGTGTGTTTATTGGAGTTAAGGGATAAAGACTTCCTGACAAGCCTGAGGAATCTTTTCAAATTCTTTTCACACTTCATTATTTTGGTTCCACAAATGCAAAAATCTGGTAATCAAAATATTTCATTGAGCATTTGGAAATGGAAGGATAATTATCTTTATTAATGCTGCAGTTACTACTCAGTCACTATTAGTATTTTAAACAACTTTTAAATATGCATTTTATATGTCTGATCCAGTTCCTGACTGTGATTTGCTGTGTGGGTACTTTAGGAAAAATCATTTTAAAATATTAAAAATATAAAAGTTATTCTTAAATAGCCATCTATTTAGAAATCTTAGCAGTACTTTGCATTTGCTTGATCTCCATTTTATTTTCTCCCCTGAAAACACTGTTACTGTGAATATCAGTAGCAGCACTAATTATTTTTGTAATGTAATATGATTACTGGTAATTTATTGTGCCTAAAATTGTTCTTTCTGTTTCAAATAAATATTTTTTTCTTTTTTATGAATAGTTTGCAGTTGTTTCATCATTTATTCATATGCACCCCTCTTGTGGGTCACATTATTTGGTCATAAAGTGCAATTCTATTTAAAAAATTGCAAAAGCAAACTACAGGCCTCAGGTAATTATCACTCTATAGTACTAGTGATATTTACAAACTGTATTATTTATTACAGTTTACATAAGAAAGGATTCTAAAGGACACATAAAATACTGCACATGAAGAAAAAATGTTAAAAGGTAACTGATGTTTGGCCCAAAATATTTCCATAGATGACTAATATTAAAGGGTGAATTAATACCCTTCCCATTTTAGATACCTTTAGCTAAAATTAAGTGGATGTTATGGGATTGAATTTAACTAGATAAAGTTTAATTATTCTAGGTCACTGAGCTTCAGGCTAGCGAAGCTTCGTACTGAATTTTTTTAGTCTTCAAATCTTTACTAAAAGTGCCCATATCTTACTTGAAATCGAATTCACTGTGCTTTCAGTTCATTTTTTAAGCTCCACTGTATCCATTCTCAGTTACTGCGCTTTTAACAAATGTTTATTTAATGTACATAAAGTTTAATACAAATTATTTCTAAGACTTTAGTAAACATTTTCCCCTGTGAATACAAGTAGTTTCACTACACTATTGGTTCATGTCATCACAAGGTATTAAGGTAGAATTTACAACAACTGGACTACAAAGGTAAAGAACTACAATATTCTGAAACAAGGTAAAGACAGGTAAGAACATTGCACTGGATGTTCTCCTGGATACAATAGTTCCCAAACAGAAGGATCAAGACGAACTAGAAATGGGCCACTGCAGTGATCAGAGCACTGTCAGGACCCACAGACAAGTTTCCATGAGTATCCTGGAGGCTTGCAGCCCTTCCTATGAGGTTCCATGTGGCTGCCCTGAGCATTATTTCTTTCATTAGCTTCTGCATTAAATTATACATTGAATAATAAATACTGTAATATGATTGTATTATTTCACAATTTTGGTCAATAGTGGTGTCACAAATCCCTGAGTGCATCATCCAGGTGTGGTCTCTAATGACACTACTAAACCCAGGTTGCTGTGCTGAGGAGTCGTAGACAACATAGTGATTGGTATGCCTATTGAAGCCTGTTGTCTAGCGCTAAATATAGGTAATCAAAATCTATATGCACTTATTCAATTCTATCCCAAACTGGACACTTTGTAAGGAAAATCCAATTCTTATGGTTCACAGCAATCCTACTTGCCTACCCACCACTCTATAGAGATCACATCAGCTCCTTAATTTCTGATGATCTTACAGATCACTCAACTTTTATCTTCAGCCCATTTACTCTTAAAAAGGAGCAAGTGACCAGTCAGAAGGAACTTGACAAAGAGCCCAATCCTGAGCTCAATTGGTATTTTGCCCACCATGGTTCAGACACTGCCCGGAGCTAGGTAAGACTCCAGGTGGTGGTAAGGGCCTCAGGGGCAGAAGATATTTTGTTTGTTTTATTTGCTCACAAGGACAAACATGCCAGTTACATAACAGGTGATCCTCCTAAGTGGATTACGATATGATTTTTTAAGCAAGCAATTTTGATAAAGGTTGATTTTGCAAACACTGCAGCACTTATTAGTATAATAATAAATCTCAATGGCAAGCAATCAGTTCTCAAAATTTTCAACATGCATGAATTTTAATGTCTGATACATCAATCAGATATTATTGTGAAAAATCTTGCCAAAGCAAGGTTGCTTTCAATATATTCTGCATTCAAAATGGGATACAAATTCACTATCTTCATTTTATATCCTGCATTTCCATCATAATGCAGATGCCACAAGGTAGCTAAGAACAATCATAAAATCAATTATCAGCAAAATGAAAACCATAAAATGGAAACCCAAACAGTAGGAGCCATAATTAACACAGCAGATATAAAGTTATCTAGAAATGCTCTTCTGAGAACTGCATCTTGAAATGTTGTTTTAACAACTCCTAAGGCAAAGAAAATGTTTCCTGGGGCAAAGATCCATAATGGGACTGACAAAGGGACTGACAAAAGTCTGTCCCTTGTATTAATCAACTGTACCTCAAATGGCAGCAAAATACAGGGCAGAGCCTTCTCTGCAGACCTAATCAACTCTCAAACTGTTTACAACTTAAAAAGGTCAAAACTAACAGATTGAACTAGGCCTGGAAATGAATTGCAAGCCAATTAATTTGATGCAAGATGGATATTACATGATCAAATAATCAGCTCCATCTTGCCACCAATACAAGCCGAAGTTTCCAAACATTTTCGATAGTACATATGGCATTAAAGTCTGAACCTCTAAGATGGACAATGGCAATCCAACTGGCTCAGGAGGCCTTTCCACAGACTTAGAAGTCAGAATTATCTTTGATATTATCTGCTCAGAATGGGACACAGGATGTTTGTCATGCATGCACTTTGCAGGAATCATTCAAGTTGTGTCAGTTCTTTGATAAGGATTATAGGATGTCTACATTGCGTACTGTGGACCCTCACTTTGCAAAGGGTTCACTGTAATAAAACATGGTTCACCACACGATATATTATTCATATTATATTGGGTTCATAATTGCTGTCAACAGGATCTCATGAGTAATAGCTAGAAAAATGCAAGCTTCTGGTAGTGACTCAACCAACAGTCAAGTTTTTATCATCATCACAAGAGTATGGAGGGAAGGATATACTACAAGTTGGTTTTATAATTTCACTAGCGAAAACGTACCCATGTTGCAGGAGTAAAATTCCTTCCATACGCCAGACTGCGCATCAACCGCCATGCGCATCATTCCCTATGCGCTTCAACCCACCACATGCAACATCCCCCATGAGCACCATCCCCCCATGCATACCATCTCGCCCAGTGCATCAGCTGGATATTGATCAGTCAGTCTTCCATGTTAAGTATAGGACAAAAACACCCCTTTTCAGCCCCTTAAAGGTTAAATTTCTCAACATCAATTCTTGGTGGGTGTTGATGTCACATAAGGAACACCCTCCCCAAATTTCATGCTTCTAGGTCCAAGGGTTGGGGCAGAGCATTCCTCAGTTAGGGATTCTCAATGTAAAGTATAGGGTGGAAAATGCGTTGTGCCCCTTTTCACCCCCTTCCGGTTGGAATTTCTAAAAACCAGTTCTTAGTGACTCCGTCTGTCATGGTAGGAACATCTAACCCAAATTTCACGCTTCTAGGCCCAACGGTTTTGGCTGGGTGTTGATGAATGTGTAAATGAGTGAGTCAGTTTTCATTTATATATATATATAGATTAAAGATAACCATGGTCCCAAAAGAGCACTGTAGGCACTTGACCTTTTAGAGAGGGGAAAAGTTCTATGCTAGAAATGCCAGCTTCCAAAGTCTTAGTAAGTTTTGATAAGACCAAAATTACAAAAAAGGTGTTATTGGGTTCACATTACTGTACAATATTTTCAAAATACAGGGGGCTTTTGCAGAACTTCACTACGTCTAACTGTACAGCAACCATTCAGAAGAATGTGTTTGTTGAGAAAGTTTCCACTGAAAACAATGGAATTTATACAAGTTATATGTAATTAGGGACTGAAATGTGTTCACTTACCTCATCTCTAAAAATACAAAAAAAAACACATCCATGCCAAATAACATAAAACATTTTCATAAAGTGTGAAAACAGATCTTCTGAGAATTTTGCCTCTGCCTTTGGAGAATAGTTTTTATTTTTGCATTCTAATTATAGATGCATTTATGTGAGCTAGGCTTTTCTAACCAAATGGAATCTCATTATGATGGGCAAAAAACATATTTTAAACTTAAAACTATTAAGATTTCTATAAAGCAAGTGCTGTGTCTTGAGCCTCAAAGTGGTCTACTATATCCCGAGAGATCATGTTTGTAGCACACAATATTCACCACCATTTAAAATGTGCGCAGTAATTTTGCCCTTATAAGACTGCCCTCCCAATAACTGCAAGATGCACATTTGCAAACCAAGTATAGTGTTGCCTCACATAAAGAGCTTAATTTATTCCAGAGGCATGCTCTTTAAGTGAAACGCTCTTTAAGTGAAGCGGATTTTCCCATAGGAAATAATGGAAACTCAGACAATTGGTTCCACAACCAAAAAAATTCATATAAAAATATTAACTGTATGTAAAAATGATGAAAAAACACAGGAATTGAATTCAGAACACTATAATATAATACAGACCACAATTACTGTAATAAAACACTGGAATATTCTGTACAGTAAAAAAGAAAAACCTTTATGGCCAAGGATGACTAATTTTCACTAAAAGAGTCACTGGTGTGTATTGGAGCATCTTTAACAAGGAACCACTCTGTATGTGAGATCTACCTATGCAAACTAGATAGGCAGTCTGCTACAGCAGATCCTATGCTGTCTACTCAGAATCAAGCCCCCCCCAGTCCCCCCCCCAAAAAAGCAGGAGGCCACATGGAGAAGGGAGATGAGGCAGAAGGAGCCCCTACTCTCAGGTTTTGTGTATTGTATGTGAAACTGCATGTGTGTAAAGGGGTGTGTCCTTGTGTGTAAAGGTGTGCATTTGTGTATGTGAGAATGCATTGTGTAAAGGTAAGTGTGTGTTCTGTGTGTGTCTGTATTTATGTGAGACTGCATGTGTGAAAAGGTGTATGAGTGTTTTGTGTGTGTCTTTGTGTATGTGTGAAAAGGGGCCTTGAGGACAGAGGGGGGTAAGAGAGGGTCTGGGGGATTGGGGACAGTGATGGAGGGAGAAAGCCTGGGGGCCTATTTATTTTATTTATTTAATTAATTTATACCCCGCCTTTCCTCACCTGCAAGAGGGAGCTCAAGGCCTAGGGTCAGGGTGACCATGTCATTGTCATCTTCTTTTTTTGCAAGTTTGACGGGGCTCCCAGACAGATTCCAAAGTTTGAAAGGATGTGGAAAGAAGGCCAAAGACCTCTGCTATATGGGGTTCAAATAATCAATTTGTTATTTTGTTTCTATTACAGTCCTGCCCAGTATCTCATTGCAAGTACAAGGATTAGCATTACAGATAATGAAAGAGAATAAAACTTGACAACAGCAAAAATCAACTGCAGTTCAACTGCTACGGGGCATATTGATCCATTTATCAGAAACCGATTTTGTTCTCAGGTTGATTTTTTCACATTAGTATAAATGAGTGACTTATGAAAAGAAACAATTAATAAAATATTGATTGAATGTCTAAAGTACTGCACCAAGAACAAAATATGAATATCATTATACCAAATAATTTTAAGAAAATTCTGCAGATGTGAAAATTTTTAGGTCATACTAATACAGTAGTTACAAAGCATAAAAAGACAGAAAAAAATTTAATATTACATTAGGGATCACCTAGCCAAAATAAAATCCATTGATGTATCATTGATTTCAATGGTAGGATTAAACAGCTACTTAATTCTAACTGAAATCAATAGGTCTCAAAAATGCACCCACCAAAGGTACCTTTCAAGCTTACAAACTGACAGTTTAGTTTTGTAAATGAAAAACATTTGGGTTTTAAAAAATGCATTAGGTTGTGTCCAGCCTTTGTGCAGGTAGCATGGGGAGCTGTGCTTGCTGAATGGGTCCTTCCACTGGCAGGAAAAGTTACTGCATGGATGCAACACTTTGGGTGCAATCTTAACCTACACTGGCACAACTCATTGGACTTTGGGTTCCTATGGTGATGGAGGGAAGAAAGAACATGTATGTGTACTGGGGCCTAAACCTCCTCCAAGAGTGGCACAGAAGTGTCTTGATACTTTGGTGACATCCCAAGGTCAGCATGAACTTATGCCAGGGCTTAGGCCAGCCTAATTGGAGCTTAGGATTGCAGTCTTATTCTGTTCACAGAGGGGGGCTTACAGTGAAGGAGATGTGCAACAGATAAATTTAGGATACTCTCATTGCTACAATTCACAAGACAAAGTACTCACCAGCACATTTTGTCCTTGTTTTAAGAGCTGGTCCAGGAGATCCAGTACCGCCTTCACCCGGTCTAGTGAGTAGTACACTAATTTCATATTCTGTATCGGGATCCAAGTGCCCTATTTTGTAGCTTGTGGAGTCTACTGGTTGCAAGTCATACCAACTTCCACTTGAAGTGCGATATTCTACTTCCCTCTCAATGATGGGTCCATCTCCATTGATGGAATTGGCATTTAACTGTATCCATAAATAGGTTGCACCGACTGATGATAGTTGAGGTGGTGCAATAGGAACTGGTGGCTCTGAAAAATAAACAATAAACAATCAAAATTAGTTTAAATTTAATAACATTATTAATTCATTCATGTAGTTTTGATTGTCATACAATAAAAAAAATCAAATATCAAACATTAACTTTGGGAGCAATCCTAACCAAAGTCGGTACAACTTATCAGTCTTCCTTTTCCCATGGTGATGTAGGGAGCCAAGCGCATGTGTGTGCACTGGCCTAACTCTCCCCGAGGAGTGGTAGTTAAGTGTCTTACGGCACTTTTGTGACTATCCCAGGTCATCACAGGATTTATGTGGCCTGCCTAAATGGAGATTAGGATTGGATGCTTTATTTACTATATTTTTAGACCATGTGACATTGTTTACAGATATTGATATTGTTTATCGTTAAACATTTCACTGATCTCCTTTTATGTTAGCGAAACGTACTGTCTTCACGTATTAAAACTGTATATAGATTGTTACATAACATTAAATTATTCATATCATACTGTTATTCATCACTATATCCTACTAATATTTAGAAAGAGAAGGATGTATCATATGATTGTTAGGAGCTATATCCAGTAACTCTCAGCCTGGTATTCCTCACACCTGCCTAAGCCTACAGCTATTGTTAATGATGGCATTTAGATGCTAAATGTCACCATGAAAATGACACAGAAAATGTACAGCTACCGGAAGCAACATTACATATTTCCACATTAATGAGGTACTGTCACTGACTCCCACAGAATAAAATGACAAATCTGGCAGAAACTCAAAATGCCTACATAAAGCCTTATTAATTATTATTGCTCAATACAGATTTGGCACATCAAGGAAACAGCATATCATGAAGCCATTTTAGAAGCAGGAAGGAAACTTTTAATAATAAGATAATATCAATATTTGCCACTCATCTACTTTAACCATTTCATAATTCACTGCAACCGTGAAGTCGCCGTCACTCTGGTATTCATAAAGCAGAGCTTTACGCAGAATCTGGGCAATTTAATAGCTGTGACTTCTTAAAATGATTGAGCTTCATTTTAAATCATTAGGCTGTTCCTTCAACCAAAACATGAAATGGAAGTTTGTGAGGAGATCCTGAGGCGTTCATGTTGGCATGCTGAAACAACAGTTAATTATGTTCAGACTTCAAGTGCTGGTGAGGGTTGCTGAACTGCCATTCAACATTCAACCTCAGGACTGAGGCTACAAAGGTTAGTGGCTACACCAATTCATTTAGGTCTTACAAGTATTTCAAATAGACTTTGTTTTAATGGTTTTTCTTTCCTTAGGGTATTTTCTGATCCCCTATGATCAAAGTACAAAATAAAGAAAAGTTCCAGCAAAGCCTGCATCTAATGGCTTGTTTTGTTCGAGTAGCTGAGCTTAAGGCTGGGTTTGAATAATATGAAGCCCAGTACATTTAAGTTCTCAGTAACAGATGATTCAGGGCTGAATGTATAGAATTCATTTTGTTTTCCTTCAATCGCAAGAAAAAAATCTTGTGTTTGAAGCATGAAAGTTGAATCCATGATTAAAGTACAATCGTATCTTGATGTTGCAGATCATGTTATAAACATGCACATGTTCAGTGATGAAGTAAATGCAACGCATGTAAAGCGTCCCAAGCTTAATCCAGGCTGTGCCCAGTCAATGTACACAAGACTTAATTAAATGGACTAATGGTACAGCTAAAGATAGATTCATATGTATGTTTGAATTCACCAATAAAAGTCATTATTGCTACAGTCCTTAAGCGCACCTGGGCTAACCTATCTATCACTGGGCTGGCTGAATTCCAAGATAGGCCAGCCCAATTACACCAGAAAGGCTTGGGCCTGCATAAGTTAACCTAGGATGACCCAAAACAGATGGACCTGGGCCAGCCTAGCTATGCCAGCCTAGGCAGTTCAGGAGAGGCATGTTGAGGGAATGTTCAGCATGGCTTAGAACAGTACAGTATTCAGAGCCTATTTCCAGGGCAGACATGCCCACTCACAGCTCCTCAGAGTTACATCACCTAAGGAGCAGGTGTAAAATCTGAGTAGACCATCGGGGTCCATGATAAGCCAGTCTAAAATCAGAAGTGATGGCACGCCCTAGGCCAACCCCTGCCTAACAACCTCAGGACACAACTACACCAACCCAGTGAACATTGCTACCCTTGTGCAGCTGCCTCTTCAGCAGCAATTACGCCAGCCTGAGGGCTTCTAGCCCTTGTAGATTTGGCCTGTCAGCTCAGGATATGGCCTACTTAGGCCAGTTTTGCTGGGCCATTTTTCTGGCCTGAAGACAGGATTGCATTGGGCATCTCGGCTGATTCTGACAGAATGGCCACACTGCAGAGGCAGCTTCAAACTGAAGCTTGCCTATGCTAGATCATGCAGATCAACCTCTGTCACATGTCCGTCTTCAGCTGAAATCCTGACCTCCAGTTAGGCCAGCATAATCCCTGTACTGACTGAGGTGTCATGAAAGTGCCACAAGGCACTTCTTTGCCACTCCTAGGGGTTAGGCCAGTGCCCAGGCATATGCCGAGCTCTCCATACAACCACAGGAAAATATGCCAGCTGAGTTAGGCCAGCCTAAATTGGTTAGAATTGCACCCATTTGTCAGGATGGTTGGCGATGTGAGGCAGATTCACCAAAACAGATGCAGCAGAAATGTTTTCACGTACGACATTTTATTTTAAAACCGTAGAAAACAAACAAGGTAAATCAGTCTCACCCCACACTGAAGCCATTGTACAACTGTTTGGCTATGTTCACTGTCCACAAGTTCAACTCTAACCACCTGACTACAACTACACCACAATGGTGGCTGCTTTATGGACCAACTATACAAAATAGATACATCAATACATCTTCAATTAGAATAGAGGTGCGCTGATCAGACTTACATGGTCTAGTTTTTTAAACTATAATCTCTGTGACCCACAGATGTTATTTAGGTTTATAAAGCAAGAGTACACACTGACGTATACTTAAGAGTGAAGGTTCTTTAATCTGTGTTCACTGATCCTGAGTAGGCAACTTGCTTAAGACATGACAGCTGCTTTGTAGGTGGCTGCTAGAGATTATCTGGGCTATTTATAAAGTACTGCAAAAATATATAGCAGGTGACATTTTTTTAAATGTTTCACAGTGGAAAATCATTATTTTTTGTGTAAACTATTCAGACCTCATGGGATTTAGACAAGATATTATTCTAAATAAATTTTTAAGCCATAAATTAGAAACATAATTTGGAGCCTAATCAAGTGTTGGACTTAAGACAAGAGATGCACATATGGCCCATCCATATAAAAATAAGGAATAATTTAAATGAAGAATGTTATTAAAGTTCTTGTCATGCATATGTTCTCCAAGGAAAGACAGACATCATTTTCCTTGGCACACTTTGTATTGATAAGCATGAGAAGTCAGCCATACTGATCCCTCTATCCCTCTGATCTTCACAGTAAGCCTGCTTTCAGGCTGCAATCCCAACCTCCAGTTAGGCTGGGATAAACCTTGGCATACGTCCTGTGCCGACCTGGGGGTGTCACAAAAGTACTGTAAGGCACTTCAAGAGTGACCAAATGCCAAGCCCAAAATCCACCTCCCCCCCGTCCCGTTCGCCAAAATTCATGTCCTCCAAACCAAATTTCCTACCTGGTTAAAAATGTAGGACACACAAAAAATGCAGGACAAATGTAGGACATGTTAAAATAAAGCTAAGAACACTTGTACTGCATTCCTGTACTTAATTTTTACACAAATCTCATTGCAATAGACCAGACACCAACCAAAAAGGCATATGTTTAAGTGATCCAAGCAGCCACTCTTTTTTAGTCTTGGCCTTTTAGCCTCCTTTCCCTTGCCCCCTTACACAACATAAGCTCCACTGACTATAATACTTTTGAGTGGACACAACTGGGCTTGGAGGCTTAACACTTAAGAAGCCAGGAGTTATCCCCACCATCCCTACCCTGAGCAGGTTACCAACTTTACACTCAGCCCCTGCTTCTCTGCTTTGACAACAGCTAGATGAAAGGTCCCAAACCTGAACAACTCAAGCCCTTGTTGTGAATTACATGCTTTTTTGTGCAACATATATATTGGTGGATCCATCTACAAAAGCATAGGAGAAGGGGAGGATGGGTTTTCTCTGGTCAGTTGGCAACCTTACTTTTTTTAAAAAAATAATTCTTACATCCCCCTTTCTCTCCAAGCCAAACTCACGGCAAGGTTTCAGAGCAGCTCCATTCAGAAGCTCGGTGGGCCCTACAGAGCCACAGGGAGCTGCAAAGAGGCCTCAAAGGCCTAAAATCCCAGGAAATGGCTGGAGAGGTTCCCCAAATTCCTGACAGAGAGGCCTCTACACGGATTTCTGGTTCAAGGGTCTCATTTCCAATTCTGTTAGGGAAATTCCTGTCATTTGGTCACTTTCTGCCCCACTCCTATGGGGGTTAGGCTACTGCTCAGAGATATGCCAACATTGCCACGCTATCCCAGGTGGCATTTAGGCTGGCCTAAATTGGTTAGGACTGCACTCTCAGTTTCCTCAGGCGGTGAACTGACAAAGGGTAACCACTGCCTCCATTTGTTCATCTCATGACTATTGCAGAGATGGCAGCAGCCCACACTGTTGACAAGATCCATTTCTGTGCTTGGACACTCATCCACAGCAGGATGAGTGCTTTCCTCCCCTTGCTCAGTAAATGTTCTGCAGCTTATTAAACAATAGAGAGGAGAACAGCTGCAACAGTCCATATTTCTTTGGCCTAATGGTTTAAATTCCCCACGTTCCCACACCAAATACCACATTGGGGACCAAGCCATTTGAATGAGGCTGGTCACAAAAAAGGATTTTTGCATTTCCTGCTCTCGTTCCCCGTTGTCCTGGGGCCATGTGAACATTTACTGGGGACTGGTAATAGAGCAGAAGCTGCAGCAAATAATTCTGCATTGTTTTCCCATCCAGCTTTTTTGTGCAGGAGACAAAGAGTTCTCCTTACATCTCCTGCTCAGAAAGGTCAGGTATAGGAGGGAGGGAGCAAGCATGCAGAGGAGTGTTATCCTGGGTGTCATGATTGCCATCATGGTGCGAAGGTAGACTCTTCTCTTTTCACTGCTCAGCTTCCAGATAATCTGAGTAACTTCCATGGTTTGGGAGTATCATAAGGGCTTTGTAACAAGGGATTCTCCTAGGACAGTAGTGGCGAACCTATGGCATGCGTGCCAGAGTGGGCACTCAGAGCCGTCTCTGCTGGCACGCAGCTAAAGCGTCCCCAGATGAATGCTCTAAGTCAGTACACATGCACAGAGCTCCAGGCATGTGCATTGAGCCAGGAGTGCCCTGAGCCCAGTGCACATGCCCAGAGCTCTGAACATGCGTGCTGGGTACCGGCACGCTCAGGGTTTGTGCACTGGGCAAGGAACACCCTGAGCCCAGTACACATGATATGAAGAGGCTCAGGGCACTCCTTTCCCAGTGCGCATGCCCAGAGTTCAGAGAGACATCAGACATAATTCTATTCCCACCCCTATATCCCCTCTGCCTCTGTGAGAACAAGAACAAGTCCATCATATTTAACAATTGTTGTGGAAGATGTGTGTGTTCTTCCACTTGCAACAAATTTCTGTGTTAAATAGATGTTATTACTGTATGGCTGTAATCCTCAACTCTAGTTAGGCCAATTAAAGTTCTGGGGTGTCACAAAAGTGGCCACTTATTGGGGAGGGGGGTACAAGCATACACTGTCTTCTCCACACCACCATGGGAAGGTATGCCAGGAGAGTTATGTCTGCCTAAATTGGTTAGGACTACACCTCCAATTTGTTAAATAGGAAGTTGAGTTTTGATGTGTGTCTGTATACATACATACAAACACAGGCAGAGACCAAGTCAAAGGAAGATGTATGCTTACATATATTGATTAAGCAGTCTTTCAAACTGTTGATACTCAAGTGATATCTGTTAATGGTTCACTTAACCTTGATCTAGTTTTCAAAATGATTTTGTACCCTCTTCTGCTATCCATTCTCTGACATGTTCGGTGCTACCAAAGGTGCAAAATCTTCCATTTGACAATCTGGAAATATATAAACCATGGACAGAACAGATGGTTTTTCTCCCACATACTTAGTTGAAAACTCAACAGAACTCCTTCTAGCCAGTCTGACACCTGTGTTTACCTTGCATGAACTCAATAAGCAGTTTGAACTCTGTTATAATCTGATATCTTCTCAGACAGACTCATTCTGTTCATCTATATCTAATCTATGTTGCAGCTGACCACTGTTAAAAGAGTTCATTACATAGAGTATATGTAAAATACCAGTTTACATCCCCAAATACATTTAATCAATTCTGTTTTGCTGTTTTCCTTTTCTACAATGTTTAATTACTTTTATGGAACGGCTTTTTCTGTTTTGTGGTAGTCGACTTTTTTCCTCCTTTAAATCTAGGAATGGCTGGTGCACTGTGCCGGAATGGCGAGACGCAGCCATCGTGTGACCTCTTCCAGCCCACCCAAGTCTTGGAGAGACTCAGGAGGGCTGGAGGAGTCACATGATGGCTGCACGAGACTTGGGCGCTCTGGGAAAGGCTGCCACCGCACAGACTCTCCCAGAGTGCCCAAGTCTTGCACAGCCATCGCGTGACCTCCTCCACTATCCTGATTTTCTCCAAGACTTGGGCGGGCTGGAGGAATCATAGAATCATAAAATCCTAGAGTAGAAAGGGACCTAGAAGGTCATCTAGTCCAACCCCCTGCCTGCAGCAGGAAATCCTCCTAGATAATCCCTGTCAGGTGCTCGTCAAGCCTCTACTTGAAGACCCCCAGTGAGGGAGAGTCCACCACCTCCCTTGGCAATCTATTCCACTGCTGAACCGCCCTCACCGTCAGGAATTTTTTCCGGATATCCAACCGGAATCTCCTTTCTTGCAGTTTGTACCCATTGGTTCTAGTTCTGCTTTCAGAGGCAGCTAAGAACAAATGAGCCCCTTCCTCCCTATGACAGCCCTTCAGGTATCTGAAGAGGGCAATCGTGTCTCCCCTCAGCCTCCTTTTCTCCAGGCTGAACATCTCAAGTTCCCCCAACCTTTCCTCGTAAGACTTCCCTTCCATTCCACTGGGCATGCAATGGCCATGCGAGAGCCAGGCGCACTGGGGGAGGCCGTGTACTCAGTATATAAAATGCAGGAAGATTTTTACCCACTTTTGGTTAAAAAATGCATTTTATATGCCAGGAAATACGGTAACTGGAGTTACCGTAAATAACTAGAGTTAAAAGTGTGTTCGGGAGGGATAAGAAATGTCCTGAGAATAGGTAACAGTCTCAGGATAATTTTTTAAGAAAGCAAAATCTTAGTTGGCGTGGAGATGGCCCTTTATTCCCAAATTACAACTACTGTATACACTTCCATTAGAGAAAGATCTAGGGCTAGAATCCTAAACATGCTTTCTTGAGAGTTAGACCCATTGAACACAATGAGCTTACCTCTGAGTAGATATGGATAGGATTAAACCATATATATAATCTGAGAATTTCAAAGTCTATGGATAACAAGAGTCTTTTCAAGTTTCACTGATGTCAGACTTCAAATACTATCAATAGAAAACCACCCAAAAACACAATTATGAAGGACTTCTATTTTTAAAATGGCAGCAATATCAATATAGGAGAGTAGAATAAAAAAAGTGTTTCCATCATATATATTTGCCTTGTAAATTTAGCTTGGAAAATTGGAAAATGTAATCCTCTAAAATATTTAATGGTGCTAAAAGTTTAGATTTGTAATGAAACATGAAAAAGATAACTTTCTCTTTTTTTTCTTTCGCAGCACCTGAGCTGAAGCATCTTCTATTCAAAAATCATATATCCCAAACATCTCATATATCTATATCTATCTATATATAGATAGATAGATATAGATATATATAGATATAGATATATAGATATAGATATACACACACACATATATACAGAGAGAGAGAGAGAGAGAGAGAGAGAGAGAGAGAGAGAGAGAGAGAGAGAGAGAGAGAGAGCCTGATCCAGCAATACATGTGGCTTCCAGATGTGATTAGCTGCAAAAGTGAGTATTTTGAGAAAAAACACATCTGAAAGCAAGATACTGTACATCTTGTAGATTTAAGGAGAAGAAAATAAGTAAATATGCATGGATTATTAGTTCACTGGTAATAACAGTAAAAGGACAGAAGCTTTTGGCAAAATATGAAGCTTTCTATGACTTTAAAAAGAACTATGCAGTAAATGTAAGTACTGTATTAACTACTATCAGTAACATGTAAATGAGCTTAAATATCCTACAAAGTTGTTATTTAAATATAAGCTGTTCCAAGGTCAGTACACTATTTAAAATGGGCTTTCTAGGTCACAAGGACAGACCTGCATGTGGTCTTGTAAAAGCTATGGCACAAACATTAGGGATTACCATAATTACTTCATCGCACTACAAGCAGCTAATGGGATTACACCCTAAGGGTAAGCAATTATTCACTGCACACAGTATAAAAGTGCTTAGAGTGGTGGATAAGAGCAAATATTATAAGAATATGATAAATAAAATCATACATGGAAGGGTCAAGATCAATAGTAATAAACTCTAATAACTCTAAAAATAACAATCTGAATCTATATTCTTCGTCCTCATTATCCAAATTATTTTATTATTCTTTTATTCTATCCTTACTTTTTTCCTTTTAATTATCATATATATATATATAGTTGCTTCTGACAGCAGTGTTCTGCCGAATTTTCAGTTTTACAACCCAGTTCCTAATGGAGGAGAACAATATTGGAATGAATGTTGTAGTAGCCTACAGCACTCTCCGGCAGTCACAAAACACAATACACTTGAGTGCATAGGCTGGCTGCTATTGTATGAGATGAGTAACTAGCTCTGCAGGCAATGGCCTCCAGACACCTGCTGGCCCTGATAAGCAAGCCTATAGGGCGAGAGGGGCAGGGGAGGGTAGTGATGGGGCAGAGACAAGGGCAGGTTGGGGCTACAATGTTGCAAAGGACTGGGATGTTAATGTGTTAGAAATATATGGACCATACATAGGGGCCATAGAGTTCACCTTATGTCATGTACAAGGAGCCTTTGTAATCTAAAGAGAGAGAAAAGATGGCCTCTATATATGCAAAGCTGTACAGTAAAACTGGATTGAGAATAAGGTGGATTGAGAGTGTTTTGCAACACAAGCAAACATTTCTAAAAAATTTTAACTTGAGAAGAAATAACGTCTTGATAAATGAGCAAAAAATAGTCCCAGCAGGGATACAGCCGGTTTTGGCACTCCATCATCAACTCCTCAGCCTCTCCTGATAGACCAGCCTACTTATGTCCACCCTGAAGTAAGTTAGTCAATGTGGCTCACTCCTGGGTAAGGGGGGGGGAGCAATTGAAAGCAGCATGAGAGACCTAGCCTTGCATGTCTACTCTAAAGTAAGCCCTATTCTAATTAGTGGGACTCATTCCTGTGTAAGAGGGGCAGATTGTAGCATAACAGACCTGAGAGACTAAGGGCACAATCCAGAGTAACTACAGGAGCATGTAAGAGACATTACATGCACCTGTAGTTAATGCACCACCTAGTGAAAACCTATGGGAAATTCATATTGCATCCAGAGTAACTTGCTCTTACTCCAGAGCAAGGCTCCCATAGTTACCTCTGGATTTCACCCATAGTGCAGGTTAATTTGTTTTATTTTTCTTTATATTTTGTATTTTCTTTATTATTTTGTGGTATATTAGAGTATTGTAATCATTTTTGTATGAAAATTTTTGGTTTGTGGAATGAATCGTCTGAGTTTCCATTATTTCTTATGGAAAAAATTTGCTTTGATATACAAGCATTCTGGATTACAAGCATGTTTCCAGAACGAATTATGCTCATAAATCAAGGTGCCACTGTATATCAAAACTATATAGCACTTGAATCATCCCCAGCAGTGGTAATCACAATTAAATTTATCAAATCACCAGTTAAAATCCTGAAATCTTGTCTAAAATAAACATTTTCAAGAGATTAATCTACCCCCTATTAGAATCTATGTACAATTTTGAAATACCTTTAACTATCAGTTCTGCATAATTAGATACTCCAACTCCTCCTTCTGTGCGAATCATGCAGCGATAACTGCCGGCATCACGTTTGGTAGCATTTACTACACTAAAAGAAGCCACAAATCGCCGATCATTGAAAATTTTTGTGTCCTTCAGAGGTGCATCCTGTACAAGCAATCCCTAGAGAAGAAAACAAAGAAATACAAAATGAAATTTATAAATAATTTGAGATACACCTTAATGGTCTAAAACTTTTGAAACTGAAATACTGTATTTTAAATCTGACATCCAAACTCTTCCATAAAAAGACTTCTAGCAATTTAACAGCAAGATAATATTAATCAACAATATTAGCATTTCTTAAGTAAAAGAAGATATTTTATATCAATCACAGATTGTTATAGAACTGCAGAAGGTAGAAAGAACTGTATTATTGTTCCAAGTACCAAATGGAGATTCAGACTTGTGTTTCCTCTTCTGAAACTGACATGTGTTTAAACATCATTTTTTGAAGCAGCATGAGAATGTGCCTCTCAAAAGAAAGTAGTCGAAGATTCATAAGTATTCCTATGAGGTTTTCCAGGATGGAGAAGATAAAGGAACAAGGGCAGGAGAGAAAAAAGATCAGTAGAGCCTTGCTCAACTATACCTCGTCCCCTGTTTAAACTGGAAAGGTTCACAAAGGTTCCCAAGTCTGGCAAAACAACTGGTAAAGACTGGAGAAACCCACTGAGGGGCTTGGGGCCCCTTCTTCTGTGAAGACCTCTGGCAGCCTTGACAGTGCCACTGTACAAAGAGTTTTAGGCAGTTTAGTGCTGCTAGGAAAGGATTGGGCTGTCCTTCAGTGATCTATCCTAGAAATAGTTGACAGAAAATTCTGATGTCTGATGCATACATATCAGGAAGGCAGCGGAAATAAAGGCAGGAGCAAGACTGACCAAAATAAGTTAGACTTAAGGGCTTTGTATGCATTATCTGTTTCACACCTAAGGGTTTCCAATCAACAAATAAACCCACTAGGTAACATAATGTGGGAAAGATTTAGAAACATGCCCACACTCATTAAGATCTTGTAAATCTGGGTGTGGGATATATGTATACCTCAATTACAAATTAATGTACAAAATCCTTCCTATGGCAAAAGCATACTCAGAAGTGTAGTGCGTTTGGAATGATATAGATTTTAAAAACAAGTCTGCCTGCAATATAGAACAAAAACTACATTACAAAAATTGTTTGAAGGCTAACCTGCTAGCTTGTATGAGGCAGAAAGAGCAAGCCCCTACTTCTGCTCCAGAAAACAAATCACAGAACCTATTAAGGAAATGCTGAACTCTCCGTTTGTTAATTATGGTATTCAGATGTCAACATGTTGAAAGTAACCTTAACGTGCTATTTATAGCTTTTGGAAAGCTCCAAATAATGTCAACATTAAACTAACTCTGGTACATAATTCATGAGGCAAAAGTCAAGGTTAAACAGAATATTATGCCAAAGTAGCAGAATATTAAACACTAAATAACAAATTTTAATTTCTTTAATAAGTACAACAATAATGAAGTCATTTAATTTTTACAAGTAATGTTATGGCATGGCCTTATTTAGCAAAAGTGTTGGAATAAACAGTAGTAACTTTCAAAAACATAATTTGCCAAAGTTCATTACTGTAGTCTGTAGTTCTGGAAACTTTTTTTAAAGCAATATCTGAAAACAACCTGAATTTATGCACCCATACACACACAGACACATCAGTGAAGAAGTAACAGTTCATAGATACTGGAAATGTAGCACCACCATGCTCACTTATAATGAGGAGTATTAATAGCGGTATAGTAAACCAGGGCTGTCAAACTTAAGTCCTGTGGACCGGATACTCCATTTGGACCACATGACACTTGAGTTTTCCCAACACCACTATTAATTGTTTTCAGCTGCTAAGCTATGAAGTGTCACATTTCAGGAGTAGCACTGCTGAAAAATTAGAACTGAAAGAGCTCTATTATCATGTGCGTCACTCTTTCAGCTGCACCACTTCTATTAAGGTGTCACTGCTGAAAAGGCAGCCTGCATGATAATCACACTCTCCCAATTCTTTCAGCGGTGCCCTTTCTACTAGAGTGAGGGAGGAAGACACAGCAAGAGGCAAAGATGCTACTGGATAGTGGTTCTTGAGCAATTCAGCATGAGACCACTTTCTAAGAATTTTATGTCTGGGTACCCCTCCCCCCCTCCCAGAAGTGTAGTCATCAACTTGGAAGTTATGTCATGGGAATGACTTCAAACAGGAAAAGACATCACTGGTGCCAGAGCTCCTTCATGCCTACTCAGCAGGAAGTCCTATTATGTTCAATGAGACTGCCAGGAAATTAGGGATTGCAGACCAAGTATCCCATTCCAACATGTCAGCACCCAGTGCCAGATTCCAAGACGGCAGTGCCCAGCTTTTCACAAACCCCCCAAAATGGATTTGCAACACCCCCCCCCACACAACTTTGAGAACCACTACTATAGTGTAATGGTTAGACCCAGAGGGCTGAGAAGCTGCCAACATAATGAAAGAATCCAATTATCACATGAGCTACCCATCTAGCCAGCACTGCTTCTGCCATGGATTCACTTTGCAGAGCACATCTCAGCTGCTGAGCAGTACAGCACTGTCTTGGCAGAAGCAGCACTGCTGAAAGCACAGCTGTGTGATGTTTATCTTTCCAAATCTTGAAAATATGATCAAGGTTTTCAGTGTTTTCTCTTTAGAAATTTGAAGCTGAATTCCTAAAAAAGAAAAAAAATGCTTATTTCTGGTCATCACCTTCTTCAAGATGTCACTTGCTGTTCAAGTAACATCATTTCTAGCCCTCAGTGGGTGCCATGGGTGCTATCTGGCCTGCTGTATGAAACAAATTTTATACTCTTGCACTAAACTGTATTGAATTTGCTTATATCTTACAAATCTGACATTTTCACCTTTGAATCCTTAAAAATTATCAGTTCCATAAGTTATCACAGAATAACATTACAAAAGAAATCCATGATGGGGGAGTGATACTGTAAACTGATTTGAAAATCATAGTTGGAAGCTGAAATCTTATGCTCAATTTCTTGGGAGTAAACCTTATTGAACATAGTAAACCTTATTGAACATACTCAAATTTACTTCTGAGTAAGCATGCTTAGGATTGGACTGTAAGCTGCACATTCCTCTCATATTTATCTCATATTACTGCTATCCAATTGTTGCTACCCACTGCTTGGTTACAATCATCCCACCCCCAATTTTATGCATCTAATACTGACTGAAGGCCTTTGATGCTTTCTTCACCTGGAAAAGCAGCTAGAGAATACATGGGCTCATGCAAGAGTATGTCAGATTGCTCCAAAAATAAATGCAGCTACGTCCTAAAATGTCAGAAATAGCTTATTTTCCAAACAGGCGCAAAATTCTCAAGTCACCAGGCCATTAAACCAGCCTTTCAAAAGTTCCTACCCTTTATCCCTTCCAACACAATTTACTCATCCAGAACAGTAGCAGCAGGAGGCACTTGCAGTGGAGAAAAAGGGAGGGCTATTTCCTGTCTTCCTCCCTTGCTTTTTTTTTTTTTTAACCCAACTGAGCTGGAGAACAGCAAACCAGTAAGAAAGGGGTATCAAACTCATTTTTTGCTTCTAGAAACTGAAATAAAAAACAAGTACAGATGGATGCTGTTTATCCAAGGATTTTATATCCACAGATCTGGCTCAACTTGAACTCTCCAAGGATGACCAGAGTTGTGTTTTAGGCACCTATAGAGAGCTCTTTGAATCCTGCAGAGGCTATGTGTGTTGCTGTTGCGGCAAAAAAATGCTGCTATTGCAGCCAAAAAAATGCTGCTTTTGAAGGGAAACTTCCTCAGTAAACTGCTTTGTGAACTTTTTGTTGAAAATCATAGGTGTAAATATTGTAAATGGTGTAAGTATGTAAATATTGTTGGTTGATTCAAAGTGGAAGTGATGTTTTTATATCCTATAAGGCATACTGAGATATGGGTAAGCCATCCAGGACTGGGAAAGCTCTCCCAGATAGATACTTCTGCGGGCTTCAGAAAGCCTTCTACTGGCGACTAATACATAGGGTTTAAAGGGGTTGAAACCATGGATTTCTTGGGAGGAAGGGTCCAAGAAAGCATCCCTAATGGATACTAAGGCTCCACCTGTACTTCACACAGGACATCATTCATCAATGGAAATTAATGATGGCTGGCTGATAGCACAGAAGCAACACCCTTTGAAAGCATCTAAGGGGTCCATGGCAAGACAACGGCATTCCCTCGCCTCCTGTGGGTAGACCCCACAGTGTATTGGCCACTGCGGGAAATAAGTTGATAGTCTAAAGCACACTTTCCGTTTGCAGGGTTGTTGTTACGCAAAACAGACATAAAATGCATAATGGATACATATCTTGAAAAGGGGAAACATTATAATACAGTTCGCAGCTTGTTGGCAGTAATTTTATTTCCTGTTCTAAGATGCATACACTGGCATCCTGAATGTAACTGGGGAAGTTGCTAACATATGAAAGAAGAGAAATAATGTACTGTACTTAAATATCTTCATCTTTCCTGAGGTACTCCTACAAAAATAGTATTTTAAGTAGAAAAAAAATCTGTAGTAATAATTTAACTGTTCATGGAAGCATGCACAAAGAAAACAAGTGTTCGTGATTTATGGTAATTGAAACCACATTTAATACCATGAACAGAAAACATTTGGGAAAAGACGGCCACCCAAAAGACCAAACAAAAAAGTTCAGACTCACCGAAGGGAAACAAATCTAGGCTTATATTCTTATTATCTGCATATATTGAGAATGGTCCTTAGAGTATTTATCCTGTTGAGAGTAATCTAAATAGCTCTACATTTAGCTTGGTGGGAAGCCCTTTCCAGTTCAACTCATAATCAGCTTGGTTATTCTGATCTATCTCCGAGATATGTTAGAATGCTGAAACTTTTAGAGGAACTCCATGGGAGACCACCCAACCTCCTGCTTTACCAAGCAAACTTCCCAAGAAAGATACAGAATCAATGGATGGAAGGACTGGAAACAGGATAAGCCCTGCAAGTCTAATTTCTTAGTCATTAATTCTATTTAGCTTGATCAGGAATGTCCATTCCCCAAGATGTAGGGGAATTGTAGTTTCCGTTGTCTCAGGTTCCAATGAATTGGTTTTCATACATCTGAGTTTTTCATACATCTGAACTGATTTTCATACATCTGCTCCTGCACATGAACATGACAATCCAGGCTTTATGGATAAAGCACTACAAGTCAGTCCTCCCATGCTTAAAAAATGTACAGCCCAATCTCTCCCACACTAGTGTTCAGGATAGAGGGTTGCACTGGCAGGGAACCAGCCTGACTGGGGAGATAAAGAAAAACTGAAGTTTCCTCCCTGGGCAATTCCTGGTCCTCCATGGGATACCTGCAATTTATACCAGAGCACTTACTGGTACAGATTTGAAGAGGGGAAAATGTCAGGCCCAGAATGGGGTTTTGATATAGTAGATGTTGGTGCCACTGCATTCTGCCCCAACTTGCACCAATTTGTTCCCAACCCCTATGCCTTTTTGACCTCTCTGCTAGCAAAAATTCTCCTGTGGCATCACACAGCCTTCCTGCCTTTGCACTGGTGGACCAGCAGGGAAGCTGCTGAGACAGTGTACCAGAACTGGGTCATTATTTTATGTTATCAAAAGAAAGGAATGAGTAAGAGGGATGATAGGTAGTGAGCCTAGTATGAGTGGACTCAAAACTGTGGATTGTGTCTTGATTTGTAAAGGGTTAGAATAGTGTACAGCAGGGCTTTTTTCTGGTAGTACTCACCAGTACTCAGTTCTGGCACCTTTTCTCACCTGCCCCCCAGCAGCTAATTAATAATTAGCCATATAGGAATGACTAGCTATGCCAATGTGGTGAGTACTGGCATCTTTCCCCCCCAGAAAAACGTACTAGTGTAGGGGATGTGGTTTTTAATGTCATTTAAGCCCCTTCTTCTAAACTACAGACACACAATTAAGGAAAGTTGTTTTCTCTCTGAATTCTCTCTCTGAGAATTTTTGCACATCTCCTGGTGTGGGAACTCAGCACATCACCCCTGGGACATGCACACCCCCTTGCAGGACTGTGCAGTCACCAGCGTTGGCACCTCTGCAATCACTTCTGAAGCTGACTGGCTTCAGAAGAGTATTGCGCAGGAGCCAATTATGATGCCTGCACAGTCTCCTCTGAAGCTGAATTGCTTCAGAGGAGACTTTCTCCTCTCTAAGAAGGAGCAGGAAGTCCGCAACTCTGCCCACCATTCAGCCTCCCTGGAATGCCGCTCTGCCTCCCGAGAAAGGCCAAATGACTGTGCAGAGGCCTAGACTGCACATGTCCAGGGGCCTGGACATGCACAGTGCACCTCAGCCAGCCATTCAGGCCTGGAGCAGGCCTGAATGGGCACGCTGAGGCCCGGGGCCAGTCGGAGGAGTGTTCAAGTGCATCATCCCCCACTCCTCCAGCGCATCATACTCCAGCGCATCATCCTCCCGGTGCAGCCCGCACCAGTCTGGTGACGCGGCTGATCCTACGCTTTACAAGATTAAAAAGAAACCTAGGTTCTCTATCCTTCCTGACCATGGATTATAAGAAAACCTTTTCTCATTAATTTAATTGAGAAACTGGTGTAACCACTGTTCCACTTTCCAATATGTATGCTTTAATAAGAATACAATATCCATACCAAGGGAATCACTAATTATTTAAGAACTACAGGACGTTAGTTTGAAACACATATGCAATCTAGAGCAAACAATAATATAATATCTTCAACCAAATTGCTTCACCCAATGCATAATTCCATTTTGATAACGACTTCCCAGCATTCCTTTTTATAACCAAGACAATTCTCTTCCTTTGAGATGAGAGAACATCCAAATGTGATTGTGCTATTCTTATTACATATGCACCTACTGAAAATTTCACTAACCAATAGGGCTACTTCTGCGAAATGTTATCTAAAATAGTATTGTCCCAACAGGAATAATTACAATATTCAATATAGAAATGATACTCCTTTATGGCTTGGGCCTGCTCTGAAGTATGTAAAGAACAGTATGCTAGTCACTGGAGCCTGGCCTGATTCATGTTCGATGACAAACCATGGTTTGCTATTATGTGCATGAATAGGCACAAGACTCAGTCTCATGCATACACCTTTTCTTCCTACTTCATATACAAAGAGAGAAATACTAAACCTTTCATTCACGCAATGTAACAAGCTAATTTTGGGGTTTTTTTGTATTTTTTCCCAAATAACATGACACCACGGTCTGTAAATAACAGCCAGTTAAGAAACCAGCATATCAAAGCAGAATTTTATCGTTATGGCCCATTCTCACCACATATCTGAACAGGGTTACCCAGCTTGAAAATCTAACCAGCACCGGAGAGGAAGAGGGCTGTCACTGCTCCAATCCTCTTCCAACTCACACTCAGTGATCTGTGTGCAGATCCACCGACCTCTGATCCTCTTAAGGCATGCAGCAATACGCCCTGCAACCAAGTTTCTTGCAGCTCAGAACTTGGCTGCCTGGAAGCTCTGAAATGCTGTGCAATATCATCATAAAATGTCTGGAGACCCCACCCCAACACCAGACAGCCATACAAGGGTTCTACACAGCAGTGGGAATTCTTATAGGGAATGCTGCTGCCAACTGGACTGGAAGTCTGGATTAATTTATTTACTTAGCATATGACAAATACATGGACTTGTGATAAATCCAATGTTTATGACCAGACCACCCATCCACTCAAGGAGAGAGTAGTCTATATTGAAAAAAATCAGACATTGGGCCAGTGTAAAGTCTCGATGGACACTTGGACACCATGTGATGACTATTTTGTCAAGGAGCATCACAGTCACACTGAGAGGTAAATACAAGACCCCTCTTAAACAATGAGACCTGGCAGACATCATGCTGGGTACAAATCCTGTTCAGAGTTGATCAATGCTAGCAAGGTAAGTCAAAACCTGGCACCTTTTGTGTAGGGTCCTCTATGTATCTGCTTGTATCTGGGCGTTCAGTAGCCCTTTTAGCTTTCCATTGTGCATTAATGTTAAAGTTGTTAGATAGCTGTTGTGCAAGTGTCAGAGAGGGCTTCCTGGATTTAAGCCTGCCAACTGACAGATAGGGAAGATTAGCATGCACAGGAAGAAGTAGGTTTCTCATAATTTTGTTGTACTCCTTCACTAAGGCATCCTGCCTTTGTAGAGCTGGTGGTGCTATATGGCTCAAAATGGGGAGCCAGCAAATAGGAATAGATTTTATACAACCACTTATGATTCTCACGGTTTTGTTTAGTCTGGCATCGATCTTACTAGTGTGGCAGCTATTAACTAGCATGTGATGCTAGTTCACCTCCTTGTGGTGCACCCCAGATAGCATGAAAGTGTGAATCAAACAACAATTGGCAGCCAGACTACATTGAAAAATTGGCAGTTGGCGACAGTTGGCAGCCAAACATCTTTGTAGACCTCCTGGCTTTAAATACAGGGCAATGGAAGGCTGGAGAAGATGATTAACAGAAGGGTTGGGGATTCACCAGTTTACTGCCCCTACAAATTCACAGTTCAATTTAGCAGCTTCACATTGCTTCACGGACAGGCTGGCCTTGAGTATAACCATTTTTTTTATTTCAAACTATTCATTTTAGACAAGTTATAAATCTTGTTATAAATCAGGTTATAAATCTCATAGAATGAGAAGTGAATTCACTTATATTTTACCAATATCTATGTGAAAACAAGTTTTCATCACACCTTTGTAAGTGGTACCACACTGTTTCAAACTCTAGAATTCATTAAAATAAACCAATTTCTGTAGCTCGGTCTAGATACTTAGTACGGTGTATATTTTCAAGAATAAAAATATATAAAATTGAAGCAAAAATTGAAGCAAAAAAGAAAAACGAAAAAAGAAAAAGGTAATTCTCACTTTGCCAGAAACCATTTTTATGGCTGCTGAAGTATTCAAAGGAATGTAAGATTGGAAAGAAGCATGGAAAAACTGTTTGAAAGAACACATGCCACAGACTTTCCTTACACAGAAAATGTGTCATCATTCCCTTTCTAACTAAAAGAGCTAATACACATTGTGTTAAAAAATATTTAAGGAAAAGCACTGTGGAATTGTGCTTAACTTGAAATACTGAGAAGACATGTTTCTAGCATAATACAGTGTTCAACTGTGATAAACTGGGTAATAGTGGAAACTGTAATGGAAAATTCCACAATTCCATATAGCTATTATTTTATTGATGTATATCCTGCCCTACAAACAGAAGTCAGGATCTTTAAAAGCAATGTCAAATCAGTTTTACTCTATGGTGTAAGAGAACAAACTTGGAGAACAAACTATAACCATCAAGAAGACCCAAGATACACTTGCGAAGAATTCTCCAGATACGCTGGCCCAAAACTATCAGAAAGACCTGTGGCACAAAAAGACATAGACCTGTGGCAGTGAACTAAACAGATGCCTCTAGAGGCTGAAATTAGGAAAAGACATTGAAGATTTGACACATGCTTCACAAGTCACCAAAAACCATCACAAGGCATGCGCATGGGGGTGGGGGGAACCCCAGGGTAGGAGTAAAATGAGATGGCCAAAAAGCACATGCCACTGGAGCAAAGAAGCTGACACAATGGCAATGGGATTGTTGGAGATGAACAGCTGGAGATGAAAGCACAGAAATGGAGGAAAAACACATGTAGGTGCCCCATGCCCCACCTAAGGGGTTGAAGGCAGTGAGAGAGAAAGAGTGTGCAAGAAACAAATATCCTGCCTTTACTTTTTTTAAGGGACACCCAAGGCAGATGACAAAAGTTTGTTGAAAACAATCACAATGAAAAACAAATTTTATAAACAAAGAAAAAGCAATAAAATTATTCAGTATAGATCTGCAAGAACAAAGCAGTTTCTAGCTGGCATCAAACTAGTCTGTTGGCCAGTGCTCCATATGTATAGAATCTGAGCAGCTTTGAGCATGTAACTTATCATCAACTGATTCTTTCTTAATGAGCTCTTGCAGGTATCTCAAATAATTATAAAAATAAAAAAATGTCAAAGGGTACAATTATTTAAAATAAAGTCCTCTCTTTTGTCACTATATCAAAAAGCAGGAGCCAGTGAATCTAGCTGGGAGGGCTGCAACTATCTAGCCAGCTTGGGACCAGAGACACCCATATTGGGCTAAGTTCAGAGATGCCAAACAACAATGAAGGTGAATAAAAAGCCATAATATGACTGGGCCTTTGGAATAAAAGGAAACCACCATTAGTAGAAAATGGTTTTCAAACCAGCTTTGAACTGTAGTTTTAATATTCTGACTTGACAGCTGTTTGCAAACCATTGTTAGTGTAAAACAGTTTCAGATGTAAAAACAAAGACTCAGCATGTTGTCTGACTGCAGCCATATAGTCCTCCCTTTCCACATGTTCCGGTGGTTGGTGAAAATAGGCATGGAGCATATGCTAAACCAATTTTGCATTTCTGCTGTTAATCTGCATTGCTACAGCTGTCCTTATTGCCAAATAATAAATTGTAAATCACACTAAATTAACTACCTTTGAAAATATCCCTACAGTATTGAATCTCAGAAACTGATTTATTATAATTTTTTTCTGGCTCCTTATCCAATTACTGTAAGCATACAATTCAAAACTATTAGGCCCATTGAGAATTTCCCAGTGCCTTAAATGTGATGTTGCAACTCTTGAGCTCTTGTTAGGGTTTAGGCCTAATATGTAACAAGGGATTCTTCTTTCAAGGGATTCTTCTTGTAGTCAGGCTATTGTGCCCATATTCTATAATTTTCTTTATTACCATATGATGTTTTTATTCTCTGTTTTTTTTTTTCATTTTAACTGACTAGCTCAAACATATCCAAACCCCAGCACGGTGGTCAGTTTTAGCATGCAGGAAGCCCCCTACTCCCAATTCAACCCTGCAAGCCCTGTAAACTTACAGAAGAATATTTAGAATTCTTATCAGGAAATTTGATACACAAAGTACCACAGGAACTCATAGAATGTCTCAACAATTGTAGAATATCATCTAAACAGTCTGTTTTTTTTAACAGAAACCTGTTCCTTCTATCAGGAAACAGAATGTGTTTATTAAATATTTCAGATGTTAACAAAATATTCTGCTTTTAAACCTGTTCAGCAAAAACAAAAATTAAATCTCTTTAGTCACCTGATCTTAAATAACAGATAAAAACCAGACATACCACGCAATTTTCTGATTATTTTATAGCCTCTTCTAATTGTCTGACCATTTAAAAAATGATACTAATAGGATCACAACCATTCCATAAAATGACTTTCAGAATACTACTTTAAAGTTCTAAAAAATAAAATCATGGCCAAAGGTGAGAGGAAAAATGTCTTTTCTATGAGGATTTTTGTTCATTAGGACACAGAAGGGAATAATTGGAAGTGTACTGCAGCACACTTGAAACAGAGACCCTCTAAGTTCTACGACCCCCTACTGACAGAAAATGTAGTATGGAGAAAAAAGGATAAAATGAATAGAAAGCATTTGTGGGCACTTAAAATCTGTGTGGATCTCAACATGATAGTTTTGGCTCCCTTTCACAAAAAAAGTTTTTTTTTAAAACTTTCTGTTCAAACTAGAAAAAAGGATAACTGACTGAAAGGACTTGCTATCTAACAAGGCAGTGTAGAGGCTAGTAAATGTACATGTCAAACATGCCGTCAAACTTCTAGGAGATGTAAATGAGCCTTCTGAAGATAACTTCTTATTAAGAATAGGAAGAACACACTGTTAGCATAAAGAGTCTGCATTATTCCAATGGAGTAATAGTAGCACTTAATAAGTCCTATCCTCAACTGCTCCTAAGAAGGTGGGCTCAAACTATATCCTCTCCCCCTTCAGACGTCCCCAGTTCTGGCCTAGGTAGGAGAAATCCCACGGGAATGATGGGGAATGAAAATACACCAGAGATCTAATCTATGACATAATTCTTATGATGGAGCATCAGGAGAATATAGGTACAGACTACAATTCAGCCATTATCTACACATTCCTGCCAGATACTACAGCTCACGTAAGAAAATGTGCAAGATGAGTATAAACCTGTCAGATCTCTCAAAGTGGAAACTTGGTAGAAGAAACCATGGTGAAAAGTCACTTGGCACGCTAAGGTATAAACAACCTTTTTACAAACAACCTCTTATTCCTCATGACATGTATGGCTAAATATTTTGAAAAACGCTTATTGTGATAAATGGGGATTAGGTGTCAAATTTCAAGCCAGCAATTAGTAGGCTCATCAAGTCAGATAACTGGCTCCCAGCCACCAATCGTTCAGTTCTCCTTGCACAGCCGGCACTTGCTGTCTTTCTGGCTCTTGTCTATTTTGGCCTTTATCGCATTTGTTTGCGGTGCTTGTTCTTGGGCTGCTAGTATCAGGCCTTCAGTTTCTTTCTTTAATGTCCCTTTCCTCAGCCATTGCCATGTTGCTTTGTTATCAGTATTAGTATTCTCTTGAATGTTGTTCAGGTATTGCCCATGCATTGCCTTATTTCACCACCTGTCTCTTCTGTTCTTAACCACTTTGTAATCCCACTTTGTTCCATCACACTTTAGGATGCCTTCTTTGTGAGCCTCTTTTAAGTGTTCTTCTTCACTTCCCTTTAAATACTCTGCCAGGGATAATTTTTCCTCTTCCTCTGACAGTTGGACGTGAATCATGCCCCGTCCTCCTAAATCTGTCTACATCATTCCATGGGTGTAGTGCATGGTGGATGATGATTATTTTTCGGATTTTCCTATCCAAGTTCTCTAAGTCAGTTTGAGTCCATTGAACTATGCCAGCAGTATATCGAACTACTGGTACAGACCATGTATTGGCTGCTTGGATGGTATTGCCAGTATTGAGTTTTGAATTTAGAATTTTTCGGACTCTTCTGATGTATTCCTTGGCTACCCTGGTCTTGACTTCTCTGTATTTAATGTTGTCAGCTTGGAGTATGCCAAGGTACTTATAAACTGTTTCTGGTTCAAGACTTTTTATTTCACTACTGTTTGGTATCTTCACTCTGTCCCTTAGGCATAAGTTTTCCTCCATTTATTGCCAAAGTTGCATACTTTTCTATACTAAATTCCATTGATATGCCAATACTATAAATCCAAATTGTATTTAGCAGTGATTTAATTTCAGATTGTGACTTCCCATTCAGTTTGAGGTCATTCCTGTAAAGTAGATGGTTGAGCTTTGTTGATGACTTTGAAACCTGATATCCATGGCCTGTTTTGATGAATACTTTGGACAACACTATCAATGCAATCACAAAGGGTAACGGGAAAAGTGAATCTCCCTGGAATATGCCTCGATGGATGTTGACATTGCCCACATTTGACACGAGCTTCAATGTGGGCAGCCTATGGCGTTCCCTTGTTACCTTGTGATTAAGAAACTTTGTTTTTAAGACTTGTTGTTCATTTGTCAATTCATCTCTATTAGGTTCACCTCTATTAAGTGCAGGAGATGGGACAACTGGGCAGTTTCATTTGAATACTTTTTCAACCATTTTGTTTTCATTTGTTGTAATATCGTCTTGCAATGTCTGTGTGTTCTGTGGCAAAACAATGTCTGTGTGTTCGGAGGAAAGAAGAGCTTCTTCTTGGATTGTTATTTGAAGTTCTTCTAATTCAACTCCTGTAAACATTTTCTTACATGTTATAAATCACCATTGGTCGGCTAATCTTTATTCAGAAATATCAGAATCAGGGAATTTCTCTTTGGAACATCCTTTTTTTGTAGCCTCATCTTGTTGGATTTGACTTTAAGTAGCAGTACATTATTGCTCAATTTTCTTCACACGTATACTTCCAACGTTGTGGTTGTGTTTAGTCTTCCAGTAGCCCTGCATTCTCCAGTCCTGGTTGCTCAACTGGAGATCCTGAATCCTGTAGCCCATCTTTCACTAGGTGCCCGTGAACTTCAGCACCTGGCGTGAACCTTGTTGACTCGGGTGACAACCGAGCTGGTATAGACTTTGTACTTTTTTTCTCATCACATTATGAATGGGTTGGGACACATTTAGTCTGACTTCTCAGCAGAGTCCTGTGTGGTATGGGTGACCCTGTCCAGCTTAGCTCCCTGCCTCACTGAAGCACGCAAGCCCCACCACCACTGCAAGGTAGTGTCCCTTTGGGGGGATTACAGTGGTGCCTCACATAAAGAGCTTAATTCGTTCTGGAGGCATGCTATTTAACTGAAATGCTCTTTAAGTGAAGCAGATTTTCCCATAGGAAATAACGGAAACTCAGACGATTGGTTCCACAACCCCCAAATATTCATATAAAAATATTAACTGGATATAAAAATGATGACAAAACACTGGAATTGAATTCAAAACATGCATTCAATGTGCATGATCCTATAAAGTCAACTTAGGCTGCAATCCTAAAGACAGTTTCCTAGGAGTAAACCCCATTTAACACAATGGGGCTTACTTTTGAGTAGACATAGTTAGGACGCTGCAATCAAAGACACTTTCCTGGGAGGCTTACGTGGGCTGCTGCTGGAAGTTCAAGGGGGTTGGTGGGGGCACTTGGGGGCAGTTAGGGGCAGCTGCCTCTGGCACCTCCAGTCAATTATCCCCAAGTTGGGGGCAGTTAGAGGCAGCAGCGCTGGCTGGCAGCCCTTTTAAAGAGCCTCCGTGCGGAGAATCAGGGCTGCATAGCACACGTACCTATAGCGCGCTTGCTTGTTAAGTGAAGCGGAATTTGTTATGTGAAGCAAGATTTCTTGGAAATTTTTGCTTGTTATGTGAAATGCTTGTTAAGCGAAGTACCACTGAATTATTATTACTATTACTGAATTATGGGGGAAACCTACTATTATTAGTAGAAGTAGAAGCACCAGAGGTACTGCTGGTCAAACATTCATCCAAATCCCAATCATTTTACGACAGTGGGATTATGTTCCACTGTGAACATCAGTCAGGCCTCTGTTCCTTTGCAAACTTTTAACTTAATAACTCTGGTTGGACTTCTGGTTGCCCCACCACCACCACATAATACAGTATGTACTTGATCAGCACAGCTATACTGTCCTCAGTGGTGGAGGAAGGATTGAGCTGTTATTTATCATTCATTTTCTCATTCATATTCCCCAGCTATGAAGAACTTGAATTTCTTTTAATCATTAATCTTGCTTTATGCTAAGCAGCCTCTGCACTAACAAAAGCTTTTGTATTTTTTGACACTCTCCTATCTCTTACTACACTCTGTGAATTTCTGAACATGAATATGACTGACAGTTTAATGTGTTTAGTGATAGCCACCTTCTATCCTAACTGATACAGTCTTTTCCCCCTTTTGCTAAGTGGATCTTTTCACTTTTTATTCTAAATAAAGAACAGCATGTTAAAGCAGGTGGTGAATCCAGTAAGAAACAAACAGTAAGATGGCCTGAAAGTTTCAAAGTGGGGAAAAGAAAAGTAGAGACAGACAAACCATAGAAAGATGGTTCAATATCTTTTGTTGGCAGCGGCATTAAAGTAGTACTAAATTTAGAAGTTTTGCAAAAGATAACCAGGGACCAGCATTGTTAAAAGTTCTGTGCTATGGGTTGGATTCCACATTACTTCTCTGTGAGTGGAAGCATCTTAGAGTTGTGAAATGAAAAACTGTGTTTTCATGAGAGGAAGAAGTCCTTATTAAAGTGCAACTCTCCTTTCCATGAATAAAAGAGGTTCTATTCAAGGCCTGGTAAGGATCCATCTATATATAAATCCACACCGTATCATGAAAAGTGTCCCTTCAGTATTTGAGCTAATGAACCCAAAAGCCCATATTAGTGTTATTTGATTAAGAAGAGAGCACAGGTACCCCAAATTGGTTTTTTAAGTAAAAGATGCTTGCTTGCTTAAGGACATTCTAGGAATAAACCTTTTACAGCTAACTTAGAGCACAATCCTAACCATGTCTACTTAGAAGTAAGCTCCATAACATTCAATGGATCTTACTCCCAGGAAAGTGTATTTAGGATTGCAGCCTTAGGCTCGCAGACATATGTTGAAAAACAGGAGTTCTTACCGTTGGCTCCTGTTCTGGGAAGAGGAAGGAAGGGTGCTCTGTACTGGTTGGGTTGCCTTTCCCCCACCCTTGCAGGTCAGACGAAACTTTCTCCCACCAGGGGAAAGCCCCCGCCCCGCAAATGTCCCTGCCCATCCATATCTCCAATAAAGATGGCTGCAGGGCAGAGGAGGACACATAATGGTTGTTGCATAGGAAAAGCTGCCCTGGGGCCTCCATAGTGCATCAATCGCTGCAGCCGCCCTGTTCCCTGTTGATGTGGTCACTGTAGCAGTCCTGGAGCAGAGCTATTCACAGTCCCACCCTTCAGCCCCCCTCCTAGATGGGGCCTCAATGCACTGTCTCTGTGGTTCTGTGCACTGCTCCTCAGGCAGGTACAGTGGCACTCCACAGCAGGAAGCGCTCCGCTGCACCTCCTGTGTGCCCACGCAGCACTCTGAAAGCAGAGCTGGTGGTGCTCCTAGAGAGGACACACTCTGCCATGCTGCTGCTGCATGGGATGTTCCCCTCGCCAATGGCCTCTCCACTGGCCCTAATGTGGTGCCACGCGCTCTGAGGTGCTTCTCCCAGGGCTTCCACCATCACTGTCTGGGGAGGCCCTGGGGGATCCTTAGGGCCGTAGCCCTCCACCCGCCCAAGACTGGCGCAGATTCCCTCTTGATGCCACACGTAGGAGCCAGGGAAAAAAAAGAGAAGGACAGGCATGTGGACAGGGATGGGGCAGATGGGTAAGAGAGAGATAGAAGAAAAAAGGGAGAAAATGGAGCAGAGAGCTCCAGAATGTCCTACTCCTGTCAAGGTTGGACAGAACTGGGGGATCTTGGGCGCCTTCCCCCTGGTGGGAGAAAGTTTCATCCAAATTGCAAGTGCGGGGGAAGGGCAATCCAACCAGTCTGGAGCATCCTTGTAGCCTTTGGCTGGTAGAGTCAGGTTAACATAAAGAGCATCTAGCACCTATTTCATGAGAAAAGCAGTTTTGGACTTGAAGCTTTCCAAAAACCCATGCAGTTTGTCCGCAATTACCGTTTACGTTATGTGGTAATAGACACTTCCAAACACTCAGAAAGTGTTACGGTACTCCAGATTCGATGTCACCAAAGCAAAGTCTGGTCAAAGAATGGACACAGAAGTGGACAAACATACAATAACTAAAGGAACTCCAGGCCATCTTGGCATCAGGTGTTGTACAGGGTCTAACAGCATCCTTAAACTGATCCTTCAAGGGAAGCACGACTGCACCCAGAACAAGGTTATATTTCAAATTCTGGATCTTATATACTAATAACCTGTATTAATGACATGTTTGCCTTGTCTGTATTTAATTGAAGTTTGTTATCCCTCACTCACTCAAACAAAGACCTCAGGCAATACTTCAGGATATCTTCAGCCTCCTTATCTGAAAATTAAAAATGAGAACTAGAGTTGAGTGTCATTCAAATATTTCTGACACCCAACCCAAGACTTCCAAATGGTTTTCAAGTTGGGGGAGGATAGAAGCTGGCCTATCTTCAGTTCATTCTCTTTTTTAATCATATGAATTTTTTTTGTCTGTTTTCTACTATCTAATCTCACGTTCTGAGGTTTTGCTAGTCTATCTTTAGTGACTCGGAGGTTCCGGCTGGGAGGTTCCTGGTTCCGGCTCCAATACGGACTGGGACGACAGGGCACCCTCCCTGACAGAAGTCAAGTCTGGCCTGCCTCCTGGACCGGGGAGGAGGAACCTGTGCTGTGACGAGTGCCATCCTTCCCTCCAAGGGGACAATGACAGATTTCAGACAGTCTGATCTAAAACAGAATTGCTGAAGGAGAGATTTTTAAGTAGGTGCCAAACCCACTGCCCTTTTAAGGTAGGTTGGAAAAGTCATCTCAACCAGACTCATTAATTACCTTCCCTGTAAATTTAGACAGTCTCCCTCTGGCTTCGTTCACAAGTCAGGAAGGATAAGAATGAAGCATGCATGCAGACAACCCTACACTTTCAAGGATTATTTCCACATCCTTGGGCTTAATAAGCTGAAAAGAATCCAATCAAATTGTTCAAGCACTCACAGTGGAGACATCAGTGGTTGCTACAAAACCTGTCATCCAAGTAATGGTGACCGTGAGTGGTATTATCCATAGAGTGCCTTACAAATTGGTCTCACTGAAGTCAGCCATAGCCCATGAGAGTGGGGTACAGGAGATAATCTATAGATGGGCCTAAGTCAAAAAGAGGGCCCAGGTTTCAAAAGAGGAGCATCAGGAACTTCCAGGAATCATTCATTCTTCTATTTCAGTCAGACTCACTGAACACGTGGGATATTGGGGTAGAGGCAACTGCTGAAGGGGGCCACTGCCACAACCAGCCATACATATGCATTGGGCCAGTACATAAATGAAGCTCCTTAACACAGTGTCACACTTACAGAAACTCTTTGGTTTGAGGATCCGGTTACCATGAAGGAGAGTATGGGATCTCAAGGACACAGCTACCTGACTACAGCTGCTGCAGAAGTAAGTTTTGGTATACACAGGACACATTCCATTCTAACGTCTATCTAAATAAGACGGTGCTAATTTTCAGCAATGATTTCCTATACTTAATTTTAGAGAGACTTAGGAGTGCATTTGGTATCCCAAGGCTCTGCACAGGAAACCTGGTAAACCAGGCTCCAAAGACTATTCTGGCTGTCAACACACTCTCCCTTCCTGTTTCACTCCCTTCCCACCACTGTACTGTCCAATCCTTTCATCAGCCTCCCCTCCTCTGCTTCTTCCCTCCTTTCCCCTCTTTTTGGGAAGGAGTCCATAATAAACTTTTTACCCCCTGAGAAAATTTCTCTTGGAGGCCCTGTCCAGCACCAAAGATGACAGTCTCAAGAGCTTCTCTGAAACCCTTCTGGTCAGCTAGGGCTACTGTGAAGTAGAGGGAATGCTACTGTAAACCAGTATTCCCTATCCTTTCTTGTTGATGCAGCAACTGCTGAGCAAAACACCTGATAGGGCAATAGTAGTGAACCTGTAGCACACATGCCGCAGACGGCACTCAGAGCCCTCTTTGCTGGCAAAGCCCTCAAAGTGCTCGCAGATCACCACTCAAAGCGCTGCCCGCATGCCCAGAACTCCTCTTCAGAGCAGAGTCGACTGATGGCACCTGCGCCCAGCACACATGCCTGGAACTCCGGGGATGTGCATTGGGCCAGGAGCACCTTGAGCCCAGTGCACATACCCATTGTTTTGGGAATCCATGCTGGGCACAAGTGCGCTCTGCTCTGAAAAGGAGCACACTGCTCCTCTTTGAAGCAGAGCATACCAGTGTCCAGTGCATATGCCTGGAACGCCAGGCATGCACAATGGGCTCATGGTGCTCCTGGTCCATTGTGCATACCCAGAGTTCCGGGCATGTGTGCTGGGCACCGGCGTCATTGGTCTGCACTCAGTGAGGTACTTAGTACTGATGGCACTTTGCCATCACTGTGATAGGGGGCAGAATCAAGAAAGACCACTGTGATGTCACTTCCTCTCCCTTACAACCTTAGCTGCTGTGATTCCTTGAAATCTGAGCTACAGACAACACTGAGAGATTCATTTCTCCTGCCTCATCCAGCCAGGTCTCTGTGATGGAACTGCCCAGGATTCATTCGAGATTAAACATTAGGAGAGGTCAAACACAATTAAATTGGTATTGGGTGGGACTCCCACTCTGAAGAAGAAATATGGAAGAGGGAAGAATTATGCATCTTTATCTTACAAGGGGAGTTTAAATTATTTTAAAAGAAAAGACACTTCACTACAGAGCTACCCATGAGGCAATCAGAGATGATGAATGTCAGAAAAAATTGCTTAAGATGGTTGCTGTGGTATGTACAGTAATAATATTTATATTCTAAACAATGTGGGGGTTTACTTCTGTGACCTGCTAAGACATAATCCAAAGAACCCTATAACTGAATACATCAATTTGACAAATGCATGCATTTGCAAAACTGTATTTGTTTAGCTTTCCAATTCCAAATTAAGCTTAATCTCAAAATAGCAATAAACCTGTGTTGTCCACACTTGCAACAAATATATAACCAAATGGGATACAACTGTTAATCATAAATATTGCTTCAGTATTATGGAATTTATTTTTGTATGAGCATACATTAAAGTTTTAGCTAATGGGAACATTTAATTCATAGTACATACAAGCCAGCCAATATCCTTTTAAACTAAATACTGGTGACAAGGAAAAAAACAACAAAGAAACACCAGATCTCATATTGGACTATGCTGTAATCATGATTTCCTTCATCTGACTTTAACTTAAGGTGAAATTGGCTCACTTAAATGACAGTTTGTCTTCACATCACATGATCTGCATATAATCACATCTGATGATTCATTGTTTTTTTAAAAAGGTCAGGAGCCGATTAAAGTCATTACCTAGGATGACTTACCGTACAAGATTTCTGTTTTCCCATTCAAAGCAGTGACAAAGTTCTCCAAGTGTTTCAGGTTATAAGCCTGAAAAATTCTATAAATCAGTAACCTGATATCGGAAATTTCCTTTCACTATTTTTTTCTATTTACTTTTTACTATTTTAATTTAATTTTTACTAGCTATAATAAAGCCTGACTATTAATATTCATGTTGTTAAGACTGAATCTAGCTACCTTGGGTGTTCCATATGTGGATCAGGAAGGGAGTAACATAATTACTATGGGTGCAGTCCTAACCTACGCCGTCATAACTCATCAGTCTTCCCATTCCCATGGTGATGGGACGCTAGTGCATGTTGGTGCACTGGCCTAACCCTACACAAGGAGTGACATGGAAGTGTTACAACACATTTGTGATACCTCCTATTCAGCACAGGACTTATTCTGGCCTAACTGAAGGTTAGAATTGCAGTCTAATTTTTTTACTAAAAGTAACCAGAAAAACAAACTTAAGGAACAAATCTGAATTTATCTGAATATAGGCATAACCTTGCAATGGGTGAATTCTCACAGTGTTGTTTAACTTCTTTTCATTGACACATCATTCTTTTCTCCATTAATGGAATGTAATGTAATACCACTGGAATATTATTGTGTGTGTGTGTTTGTGTGTGTGTTTCTGTTTGCCTCACAGATGGGCCAGCTCTGTTTTCATTACCATTTATGATCATATCACCATTTACACAGTGCCAACAATGTTTGGAACGATACCTAGCAGATCTACTACCATCAAATATTTACAGAATGACAGCAATAACATACATCGCTTGGGAGCATGAGGCGGAAAGAGAGAAACATAGGGCACAATCCTGAGATTGTGCTGGGCTGGCCCAAGGGTGTTGTAAAAGTGCCAGGAGGGGCCAAGGGAGAGAGGGAGGGAAGCAGGGGGGAGGGCCAGGAGATGACCTTAGGCTGTATCCCAGTCTTGTTCCCAAGGCAGACTGGAGCAGCTTATGGCCTTCCTATCTACTTCCAGAGATGGCCTAAAAGCGAATAGCCAGTAGTGGTTCTCAATCTTCCTAATGCCGTGACCCCTTCATAAGTTCCTCATGTTGTGGGGACCCCCAACCATAAAATTATTTTCATTGCTCCTTTACATAGGAGTAAAGGCCCCCCTGACTATAATGGGATTTGTTTCAGATTAGACATGCATAGGATTGGGCTCCAATGCTGCAATCTTATGCACTTTCCTTGGAGGCAGTCCCACTGAACTCAATTGACTTATTTCTGAGTGCACATGCATAGGATTGGGCTCTACTACTCCAGTGCTATGCACACTTTCCTGGGAGTAAACCTCACTGAACTCAATGGGAATGACTTCTGTGTAGACATGTGTAGAATTGGGCTCTAAGCTGCAATCCTAGCACTTTCTTGGGAGTGGCCCCATTCACTATCATGGGGCTAACTTCTGAGTAGGCATGCATAGGATTGGCATCTCAGGCTGCAATCCTAGCCAGTTTATCTGGGAGTAAGCCCCACTGTCTTTAATGGGGCTTACTTCTGAGTTGCATGCATAGGATTGGGATCTTATAATAAGTGCCTTGCTGGATCAGGCCAATGCCCATCTAGTCCAGCTTTCTGTATCTTGCAGCAGCCCACCAGATGTCTTCTGGAGCACACCAGACAACAAGAGAGCTGCATCCAGATGCTGCATCCAGATGCCGCATCCTGATGCCACAGATGCACCTGGCCATGTTCTGAGCCACTCTTCTAAAATCTAGCATAGCTCTCTCAGACTGCAAGCCAGCAATAGTTTACCTGGGAGTAAGACCCAGCTGGCGGGCAGCGGCTGGCGGGCTGACTGGCGGGCAGCATGCGCGCCTGGAGGGAAGCTCCCTCCCACGTGATCTGGGCGGGCAGCGCACATGCACCTGCAGGGAAGCCCCCTGCAGAATCTGGGTGGGTGGCACGCATGCCTAGGGGAAACCCCCATTGCTCAGCAGTCAGAAGTCCCTGGGGTAGCCTCTAAGGAAGCCCCAGTGCGTGCACAGCTACAGCCAGAGATCTGGCAAGCCTGACCTGGCCCCCTGCACCAGGGGTCTTTAGGCGACCACTAGGAAAGCTCCAGGTGACCCCCCAAAAGGGTCCTGACCCCCACTTTGAGAAATGCTGCTATAGAGGCTACTGCAAACCTTGCCTTGGGGTAAGGAAGAAGACTCTCTTCCCCAGGGCAGAGCAGCAGCAGCCTCTCAAACTTGTTCTGGATGTAGTGCAGGAACGAGAGCAGGCCTACTCCAGCACAAGTCAGAATTCCACTGATAATCTTTGTGGCCATGTCACTTGGAGCTTTTTAAAATTAAATTTAGAAAAGAGCATACTGCCTTTCATATATATATCATTACTTTTAAATAAATGGACCAAAAATGTATATTATCTTTCCTCTCGGCCCCATAAGGTCTCAATCAAAGGTTTATGTATAAAAAGGTCAGGTATTAGTCAAATGCCAACTATTCAAAGAATCATGATTCACTCTTAAGTAGTAGCCTGTTCTTTGGAACCTCCGATGTGTTTCCCACTATGATCTTTTAATATGAGACAGAAAAAAGCTGAAAAAAGATCCAACAGCAGTAATTTTCAAAGGAATGACCAAGATTTGTATTAAGGACACATTAATATTTAATGTTAATTGTTAATGTACTCCAGCCATAATGTTTGTATTAATATTGCTTTTAGTCATATGAAACCAAACAATGGATATGCATGCACATATGCAGAAAAATATAATGTATAGCTTCAGACATTTTTATCTTATGAAACACTGAATTTCACCACAACAATTCCCAGTTCTTTCCCATGAGGGCAGAGGCATTTCAATTTCTGAGTTAGCATAATCATACTGAGAAAAAAAGAAACAAAGGAAAGAAAGAATGGTACCTGTAACCAAAGCCTATTGCCTGGAACCGTTTTGCCATTGGCGGTGCACTGGAAAGTTGCAAACTGGCCAGCATTGACTTCTACACTCTGAACACGCAGGAAATGTGGTGTACTAGCTGTAAGGAAAAGACAGAGTTATTGAAATAATGTCTAACTTTCTAAAAAAATAAATAATCGGGCTTTAGAAATCCCTCCTTTAACAGCGCAATCATATGTATGTCTAAGACAGACCAACTGATTTCAGTGGGACAAACTTCATGTTGAAGGTGTACATGATTATGCACATCAACATTTGTGTGAAAAGTACTTTGAAACATATGACTCTAATTATGCCTGTGCTTGTTTTACGTTACTTTCATTTTACTTTCTACAAGAATCTAGGACACAAAAGAGAAAGATACGAGATCACTGTTCCTATGGAGAAAACTATCTTGTAAAACATTTGTGTGTTTGTAAGAGTTACACTGAAACCTAACTGATGTTTTGAACTAAACCACAGCAGATATTTATACTTGTTACTAGACCAGAATATTTGAAAGTTGTCAAGACAACTATTTTTAAGCCAGGTACTTAGTTGTACTAACTGCATTTTAGCAAAACATTTCTGACTATACAATATGATGAGAAACATCAGTTAAAATTAAATTCAGCTAACAACTGTAATCCTGCAGTTCATTTGTACTAACTTTTAAGTAAACACAGATTTCAATAAAACCTGGATGTATTTTTGGAAGGTTTCTGTTTTAAGTGTGGTATGTGTAAAATAGTACTTGGCTGTAGGCAGAGAGGAGAGTGTAATGGGATTTTTCATGTGATGGCCCCATGGGCATGTTGGGGATGAAAAAAGATGGACCTGGTGAAAGTTAAATGATCTCCCTCCCTTTTTGAAACCTCTCTGCCCCCTTTCTCTCTTCTACATACATCAGCAAAATGGCAAGGAGGCCCACATAGGATTGTGTCCCATCCCATCCCCCCCACTTTACAGCAGGTAGTGCATGCTCCATCAGCACAGCTGCATGCGACAATATAGTAGAGAAAGGACTAGCAGGCAGGGAACCAATTCAGCCATTCAAACCACAATGTCAAGTTGTCAAAGCTTTTTATTTATTGTCACAAACCTATTGTCAAAGCTTTTTATTTATTTTACTTTTAAAGCACAGAGCACAATCCTAACCATGACTACTTAGAAGTAAGCCCCATTTTATTCAATGGAACTAACTCCCAGGAAACTGTGTTTAGGACTGCAGCTTTCGGGGTTTTGTGATGCCCTAGCCTGAAAAACGTTAACCCTGCACAAAGTGCGGGGTGACCTTGAAAGCAGTGCCAGCACTCCTGCAATTGCGCTGGTGCTGGAGACACGAGTGTTGAGATTTTATACTCAACAAGGCCCACAGATGCCCTTAAAGCAGTGATTTTCAACCGGTGTGCCATGGTACACTGGTGTGCCGCGGATAGTCCTCAGGTGTGCAGCAGGAATTTGGGGATTGACATTCATTAATAGGAAAATTGGGGGATTTCAACAGTCTAGTGTGCCTTGTCAATGGTAAAAACAACTGATGGTGAGACTTGACAATTTCAGTGCCTTGTTACGTGTGCCATGAGATGAAAAAGGCTGAAAATCACTGCCTTAAAGGGTGGGGGAAGCCTGTGGGAACCCTACAAGTTTCTCCAAACCTTAGAATTGTTGGAAAATGCTTGTGCAGCTCGCTTCAGGTTTTGAGATGAAAGCTGCCCCATTCCCTCACCACTACTTATGAAGCATGCAGAGACATATGAAGGGTGAAAAACAACAACTTCAGTGTCCTCTTTTTCCTTGTAAGCAGGCAGCATGTAGCATTCTTCTATGTATTAAATTATATGTAATAGTTTAAAATTTAATAATAAGTAATATAATGTTTAAACTGAGCACATGAAAGCAACATACATGAGTGTTCAGCTTTTATTTTGTCATGTCCTGCATTTTTCTTTGATGTCCCACTTTTTTAGTGGCCTTGTCCCCTTTTCTGATTATGACATGTGGTCACCCTGATGACACCTGCAACACACCAACCATCATCTAGCAGAAAAGGACTGGTAATCTTGGTCTTAACACAGCACAATTGTGAGGACTGGTAATCTTGGTCTTAACTCAGCACAATTGTGAGGACTGGTAATTTTGGTCTTAACGCACTAGCTCTTCTGTATGTTTCTTTTTGTCTTTTATGCAGTCAAATTACAACAAGCTCAGTGCTTCTACCAACCCATAAACTCCAGCTTCCCTCAGCACCTCTTCACCTTCTGTTTCTCCACCTATTTCCTTTTCATGCTGCTGCCTTTGGATTTTGTCAAGCAATGCCATTCTCAAACATTGTAGGCTGCCACAAAGGGTGTCTCAAACACTGTAGCCTGTCATCTCAGTTCTCTGATCGGAGTAATATGGGAGCTCAAATGGGCAACAGTGAAACACAAGTTATTTTAACAGAGTTTGCAAAAAATTTCAAGCAGATACTTCCAAAAGATAATGCTTAGCCACTTACTGCATGGATGTCCTAAAACCTTCACATCATCAATAGCTATGTATCCTTGATGATCTGAAGTGATCACTTCAAAAATGACCTGAAATATGAAAAGGACACACTGTTATCAGTTCAGTTTTTAAATAATCAAAGTCCATGCTCTTGAAAAAGTAATACACCCATCTCTTTGTTCAAATCAAATGCTAAGAATTTATCATCAAAGAGAAAAGCAGTCTCTTTAAAAGGACACAGATTTATATGATGAAGAAAACTTTATATCCAAGCAACTGAGTAGCTGTGTCGGTTATATCAGTAGTAGTATCTATTTTACAAATATATGTATATGTATACAATTCACTGTAAGTATCGACTATACCACCCCATTCAAATGAAAGTACTCATATTCATGTGTACAATAGAAGGCTCCTGCCCCACAATATGCATCTTTAAACACACACCTGCCGCATTCATGTACTGCACTCAATACAACCATGAACCCTAGTTTCTAAGGGTTCTTGATATTGTGATTACCTATGCACATACTAATGGACCATTTTAGCAAAGCCTGCCAAGACTTTGGACTAACAATCAGCTTGAAGAAAACACAAGTCATGGGTCAGGGTGTGGATCCACCTCCCTGTATCACAATCTCTGAACATGAACTGGAGGTTGTCCATGACTTTGTGTACCTTGGCTCAACTATCTCTGACACTCTCTCCTTAGATACTGAGCTGAATAAATGTATTGGTAAAGTGGCTACCACGTTCTCCAAGCTTACAAAGAGAGTATGGCTTAATAAGAAGCTGACGGAACACACAAAGACCCAGGTCTATAGAGCTTGCGTCCTGAGCACACTCTTGTACTGCAGCGAGTCTTGGACCCTTTATACATGGCAGGAGAGAAAGCTGAACACTTTCCATATGCGCTGTCTCCGATGTACTCTTGGCATCCCCTGGCGTAACAAAGTCTCAAATGACGCAGTCTTGGAACGTGCTGAAATCTCTAGCATGTTCACAGCGGCATCTATGCTGGCTTGGGCATGTCGTGAGAATGGCTGATGGTCGGATTCCAAAAGATCTCCTATATGGAGAATTTGTGCAGGGAAAGTGCGCTAGAGGGAGACCACAGCTGTGATACAAGGACATCTGCAAGAGGGATCTAAAGGCCTTCGGAATGGACATCAACAGCTGGGAAAACTTGACCTCTGATCGTTCAGCGTGGAGGCAAAAGACCCAGCATGGCCTTCTCCAACTGGAAGAGACACTTGTTCAGCAGTGTGGAAGAGATTGCTACTCTCAAATTGGCCTTTTTAGTCACACTAGATGTTGTTTCAGTACCTCCAATCAGAGCACGATACCATAGTCTTTCGCGACTGAAGGATGCCAATGATGCACATATATGTATGATCGTCATTTATTTGATATATTTCTATACTAGCAAAAAGCATACCCGCATTGCGAGAGTAAAATTCCACCTGTAAGCCATACACTACTGCGCATCAATCCCCCATCCGCATTAACCCCCCATACACATCAACTCCCCATGCACAAAATCCTCCATGCTCATCAGTCCCCCCATGCGCATCATCGCCCCATGCGCAACTTCCTCGATGCACATCAACCCCCCAAGCGCATCATCCCCCATGCGCATCATCCCCCATGCACATCACCCCCCCATGCGCATCAACCGCCCATGTGCATTATCCCCCATGCTCACCAACCCCCATGTGCACCAACCGCCAATCGGATCAGTCTCCCATGTGGATCAGTCTCCCATGTGCAACATCACCCATGTGCATCACCCCCATGCGCATCACCCCGCCATGCACATCAAACCCCATGCGCAACTTCCCCCAATGCGCATCAGTCTCCCATGCAAATCATCTGCCCATGCGCAGCATCCGTGCATGCACATCACCTCTCCATGTGCATCACCTCCACATGCATAACAGCCCCCCATGCTCAACATCCTCCCCGTGCAACCCCTCCCTCCAAACAACATCCCCCCAGTGCATCAGGCACTGAGCACCAAATTGGATGGATGTTGGATAGTCTTTCATGTTAAGTGTAGGACAAAAATACGTTGTACCCCTTTTCAGCCCTTTAAGGGTTAAATTTCTCCACATCTGTTCTTGATGTGACAGAAGGAACATCCTCTCCAAATTTCACATTTCTAGGTCCAGGGGTTGGGGCAGAGCATCCATAAGTCACTGAGTCTTCAATGCAAAGTATAGGGAAGAAAACACGTTGTACCCCATTTCACCCCCTTCCGGATGGAATTTCTGAAAATTGGTTCTTAGTGACTCCCTCCATCACATAAGGAACACCCTCCCCAAATTTCATGCTTCTAGGCCTGACGGTTTTGGCAGGGCGTTGATGAGTCAGTAATGACGATGAAGATTAGTTTTATAAAACGCATTACGCCCCTTTTCACCCCCTTCTGGTTGGAATTTCCGAAAACTGGTTCTTAGTGGATCCCTGTATCATGGAGGAACACCCTCATCAAATTTCATGCTTATAGGCCCAGCGGTTTTGGCTGGGTGCTGATGAGTCAGTGATGATGATGAAGATGCCGTTTTATATATATAGAAGACTACCATTTTAATTTTTAAAAAAATATCAGAACCATGTACAACAAAATAAAAACAGCAATAAAACCACAATAGCAGCTTCAGAGCACAGAGAACACTCAGCAATACATTACATCTTAAAAGACTGGCAGAATAACAAAAAAAAAGTTCACCACCTGTTTGAAGGAAGACAAAGAGGTCACGTTGTGAACATCCTTGAACAAATAATTCAGAAAGTTCAGTGCCACTGTAGGAAAGGTCCTGGCAAATGAACTTGTGTCAGTTAAAGAACACAGAACAGGTTTAGTGATATGAGTCTTAAAACACCAGGATGACCTGTGAGCAAAGACTATTTTAAGTGATCTGGGTTATTACCAGCACCTTGAATTAGGACCAGAAACAAACTGGTAACTTGTGTAACTGCCGCAAAATAAATGTTATACCCTCATAATATCAAGTACCCAACATCAATTTCCAAGTAGTAGATTTCTAAACCATTTCATGTTTCCAAACCATTTTCAAAAGTAGGCAACATGAAGCATCTTAGAGTGGATATCAGTAAGGCAGCATTGCTCCAGATTGATGCCACACTTTCTTTAGAGGTAACATCAGAAGTAACTGGTGAAGATCCCAGTTTGGAGACTGCAACAGGAACTTCCAACATCAATAACAGGCTCAGGATGCATAGGTTTTTTCTCATGCTTAAAAACTGTTGTCTAAAGCTTGGCTTGCTGGGCCAACCATACTGTTGTTATTGGAAGTTTCTGTCACAGTTTCACTGCCAGGCAGTGAGTGCTGCAAATAATATCCACACTACCTGGAGTACCACTGGCTGAATTCTTTGTTTAATGCTATGTGTCACTGAGGCCAAGACTGACTTCTCTATATACTGCTGCAGTGGGTATACCAACCACAGGTGGGGGGGGAGAAAACTTGTCAACCAGTTTTACTTCTGAGCTATGCACTTTCAAGCTATGTACGTGGCCCTTCAGGGGGAGTTTTATTAAGTTTTATTTATGTAATTGGACCTTCAGGGGGAGTTTTATTCAATACAGGATTGCATGTATACCATCCAAATCTACGGGTTTCTTAATCCAGATCAAATCAGGCAGCCTGTCCTCATTTACCTCTGAACTGCCTCCAAGCCTTGATTCATAATTTCAATTGTATCCCTAGAATCAATTGATTCAAACACCTAGAAAATTGATGGTGTCTTAGCCCAAACCTCTGGATGACTCTAAACAGCAGTTTAGGTGTAGGTGTTAAAGTGTGACATGAGGTATATAAGAGAAAACAAAAGCAGGCCTCCATCAGTCTTGAAAGACTATGGTATCGTGCTCAGCGCTGCATACGCTGCATGCGATGCCCGAAAGCCTGGATTGGATTGATATGGAGGATAGGCTGTTACCCAAGCAGCAAATCCCCCCTCTCCACGCCACTGAATTAGTCCAATGGAAAGGCAGAGCCGATACGACTGGATCCAGCTGGCGTCGCAGAGCTGGGCTAAGGATAGGAGCTCACCCTGTCTTGTGGGGCCGACCCGGTCTCGAACCCTGGCCTGCTGGTTAACAGGCACAGTGTCCTAACCGCTTGCGCCACCCACAGACATTTAAAGGGTTGGCCCATTAAAGCTTTCCCATGCAATTTAAACCAAAGGTGGGAAAACAGCAGGTATACAGGGTGACTGAAAATTAATTAATTAATTAATTAAAAGTATTTTAAAATAGGGCGTTATTTTTCAATCACTATGTATAAGGGCTCAGTATCCATCAAGCTCTTTTCTGAACAAGTTGCCATTTCCCTGGGGCCTTTCCAAAATATAGAAGCTAACCACCCTTGGCTTTTACTCTATCTTGAAACCTTAGAGTTGACCCATAATTTTAGCCATTCTTCCACTCTTGTGGATACTGACCCATAACTGTGGCCAGTCCACTCTTCTTCTTCCCCATTCTAGATCACTGTTTGCTTTGCATTCCATGACTTGTCCTGTGGCTCAGTCATGCCCAGACTGGATATATAAGTGCTTCTCAACTCTCCTGAAATGAGTCTCTCAGAACGAATCTTGCATATTTGATGGGAGGACAGTGCTACCTCTTTTCAGTGATTTTTGTGAAAAATCTAATGCGCACAAAGGGGCAATGTGTGGTAGGATGTTCCAAAAATGCATTTCTAACATGCACAGTCCCCAGAAAGATGACATATAGTGCAATCCAGAGTAACTACGGGGAGTCCTTGCTCTGGTGAAAGAACAAATATCAGCTAAAGAGACTTGGACCCTACAATCCAGAGTAACTATGGGAAGTCGTAGGCGGCACTTACTCTGGATTGCTCTATGCATTTCCCATAGGTTTCCCATATGTGGCACCATAACTATGCTGGTGTAAAAGGTCCCATAGTTACTCTGGATTGTAGGGTCTGAGTGTCTTAAGACACTTTCCTGGGAGCAAGACCCATTGAACACAATGGGGCTTACTTTTGAGTAGACACGGTTAGGATTGTGCTCTATGAAAAATAGAAGCATGGCAGTAAGAACATTCCAAAACAATTCCAAAAATGTTTTACAAAAAAAATGTTGATTAAAATTTCCTATAGCTTGAAAATTGCAGTTTTCCAAGACTGTGGCAGCAATGACCACTGCCACTGTAATAGAATACAAAAGTATCAAGGGTGAGTTTACCCTTCTCTATCTTCATAAAAGCCTTAACACTTTATGTGTCTAGTAAACATTCAGAGTCAAGGGTCAAGCAAGCCCATTATTTTCATAAAAATAACAGAAGAGAATAATGAATTTTGTCAGATGATAAATGTACAATTTCAATTGCTCAGTTGTTTCAGGGCTATTGTCTCAGAACAAAAGGAAAATACCAACACAGTAAGGAGGTGGCTGTGGAGAAAAAGTAAAAGTTAAGTAATTGTAGTAAAAGTTAAGAAATTGTCTGAGATTACCAGCATAACTACATAAAATGGCAAGAGTGAAGGAACAGAATAATGACAAATTGAAACTGCCAGATAGACTTAACATAAGAACAGAATGCTTTTTAGCACAAAGGCTTCAAATCTATTTTTGAATCTTTTGCATGATTTCTTGGAAGAAAGACCCATTGTGTTATGTGGGATTGATTCCCATGTAAGTATGCACAAGATGATAGCAAGTTAGTTAACTGTCATCCTATTCTGTGCACATGTTCAGGATTAAACACAAGATAAATATTCTTAATTATGATTTTAGATAACTGACTCACAGTCCAATCCTTATCCCCTGCCAGTCAGAGGATACAACTATATCAACAAAGTGTGACCAGGGAAAGGTAAGTAAAAAACATTTTTACCTCCCAAAATGTCAACCATGTATGGACTATTTGGACACCTGCCAGCTGTTTTGTTGAACAAATAAAAGGACAAGGAAGGTGGAAGAACTAGGCTGGTAATGGGGGATAGGATCCAGAATCTGTGACTGCTGCAGAGAACCTTCTCCCCGGTTCCTTCTGTAGAGATCCTTCTCCCCCGCGCACTTTCTACGCTGACTTACCACATCTGTCATCACACCTGTACCAGCAGAGAGGCCAGACAGTTCTGGTGTATGTATGGAGCCTCCAGCCATTGCTGGCAGTGACTGTGTAGCATATGGCAGCAGTGTTTTATTTACAAAGGCATGCAAACTAGTATGACAATAGTGCAATGTTATGACTGTGATCACTAGACCAACTACTGGAACTGAAAAGTGGGTCGTTATGGAATAATATTGTAAACAAAAGACTACATATGTATACTTTTGAATGAAATCAATTTCACTCCACTGTTTGGAATGAGCCAATAGATTTCACTGTGTTTAGGCTAAAAAGTGTTGGCAAAATTCTTTTTCCTTGTGATTATAATACAGTTAAAGTGTCAAATATAAAACTATTTTTTGCATACTGGACTCATCACAAGTGGCATCACAATGTAATGACTAATGGTATTATCATGAAAATAATGAGGTATAGTTGAAAATGTGAAAAACAATTATACATGTTTTGCAGTATTTACTTTGCATTTTATGGGAGAAAGATCCCCCCCCCCCCAAAAAAAACCAAGTAGAAAGGGTCTAGAACCTTTCTCCGCAGGCCATTTTTCCTAAACATACTCATGTCATAATTCCTGTTTGTTCCACGAGGGGAAAAGAACAGATATTTTCTACTAGTTGTTCCTCTCCTCTCATAACTTGATAAATCAAAGGAAAGGTGGGGAAACAGAAAACTGGAAAGAGAAATTGGCTCTAGGAAAGGAAAATGACATTTTTGAACTTAAAAAATGGGGTAGGGGAACAACCTTAAGATTTTCAAGAGTTTAAAAATCTGGAAAGATTGAGACATCAGTAATATTACTTCTAAATTCTTCCAGAATCTGTATTTGAAGGCACTTAAAAGCTTCTCATGAATTAAAGACAATGACACTAGAATCCATACCTGCCTACCAAGAGTTATGTCCTAGCTTTGGAAATATATTCCAATTGGCCCAGGTAGTCAGTTTTATTCCCCCTACCCAGGGGGGAGCTAGTTTTCCATCAACTTTGCCAGGACTGGTGGTTGAGAAGAAGGCTGTCCAAATAATGCTAAGCTGCAATGGTCCAGCTTGAATTTTTGATAGGAGACTGAAAGTTGATAAAGCTGTTGTGAGACAACAGAACCAAGAGGTGTCGACCTGAAACTGCTCCTGCGGAAAGCTTGGAAAACATAGCCAGATGCCAGATACTAACTCTTCACATGCTGTAAAGAATTCCATCTGGTTCTTCTGGCATGAGAAAGGCAGGATATATAAATAAATAATACAGTGGATGTGAAGGAGAGAAAAAGTCTTTTGCAGTAGCTACCATAAAACAGCCCTGATAGGGCTGCTCCAATTGCTGCTTTTTCCTATCCTCTTCTCTCATAACTTGATAAATTAATGGAAAGGTGGGCCTCATTCCAAATATTGCTTCCAATTAAGGAAGAATCCCAAATAAGTCTAATGCCTTTCAGTCACATTTGTTCAATCAACAAAAATCAGCAAAATACTGCAACAGTACAGTATGAGTTGGTTGGTTACAGGGAGATGGCCAAAGAGGTTGGCTTGGTAGGTGAGGCACTATTTGAGGGTCCATAACCACCAGAGGGACGACAGGAGCAATCCTGAAGTGAGGCCAGTGAGAATGGCCCAGCTGGGCAGGCCCAAGTAGGCTATATTCCGAACAGGTAGTTTGGCTAAATCCACAGGGCTGAGCTCCAAGTAAGTGGCATCTGAGGAGGGTTTGCTCCCAAGGAGACCTGCAGGAGTTCACACTGAACAAGGAACAGCTGTGGTGTTTGCCTTAAAAGGAAGCCCAGGAGTCCTGAACAACCAGTTAACAGCTGCAACATGAGACTGCAGTATAGCAGTACCTGGAGTGGAGGGTGGATGCAAGGGGATTATTGGAGTGGCATGCAGGGGTTGTGCTGTATCCAGAGGCTGGTGGGCTGTTGTGGTTGTGCCATATCCTGAGGTTGAGAGGCAGGGGTTGCAGTTAGGCTGGCCAAGAACTCAAATTCTTTTTGTCAACACTGCCATTCTTACTCTGGCTTACCATGGACCCCGATAGGTCTACTGAAATTTATTCCCGCTCCTGAGGTGGTCTAAATTTGAGAAGCAGGGAAGGGGCATTTTTGCCCTGAAAACTCTGGATACAGCCTAACTGCACTGTTCTAGACAATGCTCAACATACCCACAACACCCCCCTGCTGAGCTGCTTAGGCTAGCCTTGCTAGGCCGGCCCAGATCCACCTGGCGTAGCCAGCATAAGTTGACTTATGTCAACTTTTCTGGTGCAGCTAGGCTGGCATATCTAAGTTTACGCTGGCCCAGTGCTAGATAGGCTGGCCCAAGCGCACTTCAGGATTGCACCCTACATGGATGGTCCAATCCCTAAATTCTCAGTACCAACAGCATGGACCGATACATAGTACCTAATGTACCATTGGGGCTGCAATCCTAACCATACTTTCCTGGAAGTAAGTGCTACAGAACACAATGGGACTTACTTTTGAATATAAATTCTTGTAATTGTATTGGCGGTGAGGATATCATGGGGAATCACTGCCAGAGCAGTAACACTAACACTGCCAGAGCATTCCAAGGACAATTGAAATAATTTGATACTACAATGGCAAGGCAATTATATAAAGTAACGATTATCAACTAGTATGCCATGACACACTTATGTGCCCTGGATCATCCGCAAGTGTACCATGGCAGTTTGGGGAGGGGCATTTATTTGTAGTGTAACTTGAAGATTTAAGCCCCCTCCAACAGCATGGTTCCTTGTTAATGGTTAAAAAAACCCTGATGATTTTAGTGTCTGGACAATTATAGTGCCTTGTCAGAGTGCCATGAGATGGAAAAGATTAAAAATTTCTGATCTAAAATGTATCAGATATGACAGCTTACTTTTGCAAAGTTTTGCAAAAAAAAAAAAAAGGTCACCTTGGGTTACTAACTAGTTCACATTATTCAGATTTGTCACATGTGCAGTCGTATTTGACTCCCTATGTATAGGCAGCACTCTTCTTAAAAAATTGAGTTCAAAAGTGACAGAAAACCAACTGTGTGTGACTGCCCTCAACGGAAACAAATTATGTCTTTTTGAGAGAGATGAAGGTAGTGTAACAGAGGTATCATTAACTATGGTGCGCACTGTTATATCATTTGATCAAATTTTTTTTGAGAGCTTCAAAAACCTGAAAAATCTATTTGACCAAAAGCAACTGTGGGACAAAAGGAGTAAGTCTAAAACACCAGAGGACACAATCTCTCTATTATATCACTTTCAACTCTCTTAAAATAATAAAACTAGACGATAAAATCAAGTTAATGTCTAAGATTTTCTGGTCTACGCCACATGATTTGTTGACATGAATTTTAGCCAGCAATATCACTGGCAAAAGTGTAGGCTGATTTAATGCTCTAGTACCCTTAACCCTGGTAGACTTCCACATGTTAAGCTCCCTTATGGAATGCAATATAGCTCATGCCGACATTGCTGCGTTGGAACAAGGAAGTTTAGGACGGATTGGGCAGTTTGCATGCATGACTATCAATTGAATGTTCTGTAAAAACAAAGTTCAGCTTTTACTTCATTTTCTACATGGTCAGTTGTGGGTTTAAACAGTGCAATACTCTAAGCTTTCAACTTTACATTTCTTCACAGCTGACACAACATCCTGAAGGCAACACATGAGGTGCCTTAGTCAAAATAAACATTCTTGCACAGCAAGTTGCAACAAACATGAGTCATTGAATTCCTTGAAAATTATTTTGCTGCCTTATCAGTCAGGACACAACCGGTTAAAAACACAGGTCTCATTTGTTCATGAAATGAAATGTTGTACTTGATGTCTGCCTGAGAGATGTTTTACATCAGACTATCCCTCAGATGCCTGCCAAACAGGAAATAGGGAAGCAGTTTAACATTGCACTGTCCCTGATCCTCCCTGCTTCAGTGAAGAGCAAAATTAGCTTTTCATTCCTGCCACTTTCCTCTTCTCAATAAGAACAAAGAAAGGGGGGCTTGCTTGCCATCCTAAATGCCTACTGCTGAAAATGTGCTGACAGAGATAACTTGTCAGGTCCAGAGGGAAAAAAAGGGAATAAATACAATTTGCTTTCAATGTATGACCACTTGCAATAAATTCAAATTGCCTTTGTTTTTGCTAAGCAGTTATAATTCCTATAGTCCAAAGGTGAATTGTCCCTGATCTTAACTCCAATTCACATAACATTTTTGAAAAATGAGAAAAAATTAGTGGTATCAATGTGAAAAGGCAAGAAAATAACTATATCACACAACATTGTTCACCATTTTTCTGGACCATTTTTCTCAAATGGCATAGCACTCCTATATGACAACATTTCTGCATGCATTTGCTTTTAAAATTTACCATAAAGGAGTCTCATAAAGAAGAATTTATGAAGTTAATGCCTACTATAGCACCCGCATGAAAGTGATTCAAATGGAACAAGATTGAAAATTGGACTCAGACAGTAATGAAGTTATTTGTACTGAGTTATTTTTCAAGGTCCCTGATCCTGAAACCATTTATTTTACAATGGCTTCCACTGTTCTATAGTAAATCACTTAACAGTAAGAGCCAATTTTTTGCTCTTATTTTTTTTTCTCAGACTGTGCTAGTATTTTTCAGACTGATAACAGAACTTCATGATTACAGTTTGAGTTAAATGTCTGTTTATTGTTGGCCATGTACCTCTATCGAGAGTACTTCTTGCCTAAATTCCTTATAGTGTGCACTGTACTCTCTGCACAAATAACCTATTAACTGAACTGAAAGCAATGTAATCTTGCAGTTCAACCGTAAACATTCAATGAGTTCAACAATTTTATTTGTATTTCAAGTGTATTTGGTGCCCTACAGAAACATATCAGCCAATACACTCTACCTTTCACTGCACATGGAATCATACAATCCCAAAACACAGATATGAAAGGATTTTGCAAATATGAATTTGCAAATATGAAGTATGCACATTAGGTTTAGAGTAAATGAAGAGTTGTGTTTAGATGTGAAGACCTGGGGTGGGTTTAGATCCCCAAGCACCTCATTACAAGAAAAGGTGTCTGGATTGGAAAGGTTAAAGCTGACTAATTTTAAAAGAAATTGGCATCCCATCCTATGCATGGGGGCTCAGAAGTAAATCCTACTGAGTTCAATGGGGTTTACTTCCAAATAAATGTACCCAGGATTGCAATCTTAGCAATTTATTAAAATAACAAAATTCTGGAATTACAACAGCTCTGTTGTTCTCCTTGTCATTCAACTAGCTTCAAATATAAGAAGGTTTTACAGTACCCACAGGTAGCACAGAAAATGTGTACAACTGACATCAAAAACAGGCACAAACTCTTTTACAAAGCACTCTTTCTATTTTGTTATAGGCTTAGATTTCCAGATTATAAGGAAAAAGATTTTATTTATGTGTTTCGTTTCAAACAAGCTATTTTTGCTCCCCCTAAACCAGAAAGCAATTATTTAGGAAGACAGAACTTGCAGTTAGTTCAGATCCATGCCAAATTGCCTTCATGTGAGTACCGGGAACAAAGAATACAAGATATTGAGCAGAATGAACTCAGTAGGGGTATGGCACAACCTGTGGAGCTGCGCAACTGAAACTGATGTTAAGAATGGAATTTTATGTTTTAAGTGTAAACTGGTTTCATGCTATAAAATAATCTTTTGAAATGAAAACAACTGTTCAGGAATGAAAGGAACTAGAAGTGACAGACATCTACTCTAAACAAGCAGTCATACTTTGCACTGAGGTTTTGCAAAGCCAAGTCTACAATATGTCAGTCAGGAAGCAAATCAACTTCTCAATAAGTTACATAGCTTTATACGCTGATAAAGGAATGTTGCCACCATATCAGTTATTTCAACAGATTAGGAAACAATCCCCAAGTGGAATCCCGTAAAGCACTTTGTGCCACCAGGAGAGACACTAGGCTGATGTACTGGTGTCCCTCAGCCAAACTCTGCCAGCGCAAGCAGAGTGGGAGGCAGGTCCAAGATGCAATTTTATGTCAGATACTGACCCTGCTTTCTGGACAGGCGCGAGTTGCGCATTGCTGCTCTGGTCTACTCAGACTTGCACCACCTCCAGAGGAAGCATAAGTAGACCCATAGGGGATGCAGGGGAAGGGGACAACCTCTCCTCCCTAGGGTAGAGTGGAAACAGCCTCCGAAACTTGTGCATGATACAATGCAGGCATATCAGAATTGCACTGCCCATCAGTTTAAAAATAACATATTTTGATTACATCAGAAAACCTTCCTCTTGTCCTCAATATGGGGACCAGATGTCTCTCATGGATCTCAGTATAAAAGGGAAAGTGAAGGACAGATGAACAGTGGTCTCAATACAATACAATCCGACAAATCCTGTCAGCACGTTCCTGTAAGTGCGGACCATCTTATATGAAGTTTTCCAAAGAAAATCTAGCAAGAAAGAAATCTCCATTTTTTTTTGTAACAGTGCAACAAGTAATGATATGAGGCTACAATTTACCATAAGCCAGGGGTCATCAACCCATGGCCCAGGGACTGTTTCCAATCCCCAAGGACCATCAATTATGGTCTCAAGAAGCCCCCTATCTCCAATGAGCTTCTGACCTCCTGAACCCTAAATGGCTGCTCACAAGAAACAGTCTGCTCCACAAGCCATGCATCCTCATAAATTGGAATTGGTTTCACCAGACACTTTTCCTGCTTACTAAGAAACATTCTTACTTGCAGTTAGGCACCAGATGTTAGCTGCTTGTACTGCAGAGAGAAGGTGTGAAATGTTCCTTTCTAGAAAACTACAGGCCTGATTCTGGTTATTCTGCCTGAAGCTGCTTTTTCCAGGCCTAACACTACATTTAGTGTTATATATAGTTTGACCTTCAGATATCTATTTACATCCAACAGCATGCCACTTTTGGAGATGTACAGCACAATCCTAACCATGGTTACTCAAATGTAAGCCCCATTGTGTTCAGTGTGTCTTACTCCCATGAAAGTGTCTTTAGGATTGCAGCCGTGGTATCACTTTGGACACTAGTAGCACAGCTGCAAACTAAGGGGTCTGTGCCTAAAAGTTAAAAACAAATTGATTGCCATAACAGAGGAACTAATTGGACATCTGATTTTTTTTATAATGTAGACTTAATAATACCACCTTGTTCGGTGCTGGCAATTCTGATGTCAAACGTTAGTTTTAACCTGCTTCATAAAAGTTAACAATAAAGATAAAACAAGCAATACCTGATAGAAGTTCGGCCAAAAGGTGCTAATTGCCAATTCTACTCGATTCCAGGTTCCTGTAGGACCTCCAGACATATTCCATACCGGACTACCAAGTTCACCATTATTGACTTTCACGTAAACATTTAATACACCAGGACTAGACCCACTCTTGCTGGCAACATAAAAATTGAAATCGATGCAGTGAGTGTCATTTTCTTTAAGCTTTGGTAGCAAAAGGTGAGCTCTTTGTCCAAACTTGCCAGAGGTGTTCACCAACATGAATGATCCTGTAAGAGAAACAAAACAAAAAATAGAGTGAGTCAATAATTTACTTGTCTTTTTTCTTTAAAAAAAATTCATTTTTTCCTGAGGGGAAAAAAATATACAACAGCACCTTTATTTAATGATTTTAAAAGCACTGGGGAAAAAAACTGATGAAAAACATCATCATCATCACTACACAGTGTGGCAGACATAAGGCTACAGTGTTATGCTCACTTACATGGGAATAAACTCACTACAGAAGCTAATGAAGCATACATCAGAATTAGTTAATATAAGCAGTGGTGTAACAAAAGGCCACAGAATGCAAGTTCAAGAGATAGGATCCCAAGTTCAAGAACCAAGATCTGACTCAGTTATATCACATGTAGCAGTAATGTTAAATGACATTACTTATGGGATCTCCCAGAAAAGAAGGTGATTATCAGCACAATCCTAACCATAGCTACTCAAAAGTAAGTCCCACTGTGTTCACTGGCTCTTACTCCCAGGAAAGTGTCTTCAGGATTGCAGCCTATATGACAGGTAATAATTGTGATCTTGGCTATTTCCCTGTTCCTTTGATTGCAAAGCCACTGAAACAAGAAGTGGCTCCTATTGCTTCCCCCATCACAACCATCTTGGACATGTGAAGGTGAGCCTAGCCTTACATTAATGGGGTCTCGCAACCTTGGCCCTGGGGCCAGGTGTGGCCCGCGGCAAGCCCTCTCCATCCGGCCCACAGGCAAGCCCTGTAATCCTCTAAAATTTAAATATAAAAACAAAGGAATAGATAAATACAGGTTCCCTTGTTATCCCCTAGGTTCTATTCCTGAAACTCCCAAGGATTAAAAAAATCAGTGTATAAAGAAAAAAATAGATGTAACAATCCATTTTCAGATTACTTGCTCCTAATGGAATAAAAGCAGGCCTCCATCTTGACAGACTATGGTATCATGCTTGGCGCTGCATACGCTGCATGCGAAACACGAAAGCCTGGGTTGGATTGTTATGGAGGATATGCTGTTACCCAAGCAGCAAGTCCCCCCTCTCCATGCCACTGAATTAGTCCAATGGAAAGGCAGAGCCAATACAATTGGATCCAGCTGGCATCTCAGAGCTGGGCTAAGGACAGGAGCTCACCCTGTCTTGTGGGGCTGACTCGGGTCTCGAACCCTGGCCTGCTGGTTAACAGGCACAGCGTCTTAACTGCTTGCACCAACCACAGCCCATAATGGAATAAAGCTGTGTCTTAATATCTGTTGGGGGTTTGATTCTGGAACTCTCTGCTGCTATGCAAAAAGTGTTAAAACAGTTTTTTAAAAAATAAAAAATGCATCCCTTTACAATTGTTTTAAAACAGTTTTTCTTACTGTTGTAGAGAGGCAGTCAAGAATTAGAAATTTTTAAAATGCTATTTTTAAAAAATCACTAGCTTCTCTTTTAAAAAGTGGAATAACTCTACAAAGCAGTGCTGAGAAAAAGGATAGTGCAACACATTGGCAGTCTAGATGTTTCCAAGGTTAGAATTAATTAGTAAATATTATACAGCCTGAAACACACTGATAATAACTAGAGGACTAAGACATGCACTATCAACTCATCTAGACAGACCTTCAAAATATACTCATTTAAATAGGAAAAAAGCAACAACTTCAGAGTAAATAGAAGAAATCCTTTGGGCTTCATTTAGGAAAATGATATGATTTGTTTTTATAAGGAAGTGAATCCTTAATGAGAACTAAATTAAGCTACAATATGTCATTTAGATGAACTGTTGTAGCTACTGAACTAGAAATATACAGGTGATTGAACTCCCTATATTGTAATTTATAAGTATTTTAAAATAGGGAGTTACTTTTCTATTACCCTGTGTGTGTGTGTGTGTGTGTGTGTGTGTGTGTGTGTGTGTGTGTGTGTGTGTGTGTGTGTGTGTGTGTGTGTGTGTGTAAATTCATGAGAAAATAAGTAACTGTGTGCAAGTCCAGTCTTTTTAAGCTGTTTGATGCTTTTAAAGCTAGATCTTGGTGAGGGAATTTCAGTGGCTTCATGGGGAAACATGTGTCAGTCTACACAGAATGTCAAATATGGTACAGTGGCGCCTCACATAAAGAATGCCTCACGTAAAGTATGTTTCACGTAACAAACAAAAATTTCTCTAGGATTCTGCTTCACGTAACAAACTGTGCTTCACGTAAAGAACACATTCGTTGGCAGTTGGGGCAGACGTGCTGGCTGGCAGCCTGTTTAAAAAGCTTCAGGGCTGCCTTGTGCACCTGCTCATAGTGAAAGCAACACTTCCATGCTGTTCCTCCTGTGGCCGGGTGTCCGCTGGGCAGAGGGAGAGAAGAGCAGTGGAGAAGAGGGAAGCAGCTCAGGGCTAGCCAGAAGGGAGCAGGGGGGAGAGAGGCTCAGGATGGAGAGAAGGAGAAAGTATGGAGACACTTTGAAGGTGTCTTGGATTGCAGCCTCCTAACCATGTCTACCCAGAAGTAAGCCCCATTATGTTAAATGGGTCTTACTCCCAGGAAAGTGTCTTTAGGACTGCAGCCTAAGCAGACTTCATAAGATCATGCACATTGAATGCATGTTTTGAATTCAATCCCAGTGTTCTGTAATCATTTTTAGATCCAGTTAATATTTTTATATGAATATTTTGGGGTTGTGGAACCAATCATCTGAGTTTCCATTATTTCCTTTGGGAAAATCCGCTTCACGTAAAGAATGTTTCACGTAACAAACATGCCTCCAGAATGAATTAAATTTGTTATGTGAGGCATCACTGTGTTTTGTTTCTAACCAGGTGGCAAAATCAAAATTTCTTTGCACAAGAAAACCTGTATTTTTTACCCAATCATTAATTTGTATCACCTAGTAAAAATCAGCTTAAATAATACTGTTGGTGGGGAAATATCTCTCCCACTACACATAGCACGCAATGGCTGTAGCAAAAACAAAAGCAGAAATCTGTGTTCATTCTGTTCATTAGATATGAAATCTTTATGGCTAGATATCTTAGTACATTAATAGCCATGTACAATTCAACCAGAACAACAAGATGACCAGGATACAATAGATTACTTACACAAGAGGAAAGCATTGCTGTTCATTCAACATGCTCTTCTATCCCCACAAAAGTTTTCCAGTTCACACCATCCTCCTCTGCCATATCCCAAGCCGATCCTCAGAAGCAGCTTTGGCAAAGCCATATGAAGCTGTAGTAGGAGTGAATGGCAAGAGGGCCCACTGCATGAGTTGAATTCCTCTTGCACTTCACTGAACCTGACAATTTGGCTATCATTTCTGAGGACAGAGTAACCACATCTGAACAAATGAAGCATTTATTCACTTATTCTGCAACCTAAATCACTCTGAGAACAACTTTTTGTTGAAAAGCAGTATACAAATATTCTTAAAAACAATGATAGATGTAACATGTTTGACTTTTATACTTGGCTTCATGTTGAAAAAATAATAATCCTTGTCACCTCAGTGGTGACATTTACTGAAGCACAACAATGTGCCTACGCACCGTATCTAACATAAAGAATACATGGATCCCTTTAGAGGCTCACAATCAACAGCAGAGAAAACAGGGATGAAAGAGTAGGAAAGAATTGAGTGGAAAAAATGAATGTGCTTGTCAAATTGAAATGCCATACAGGTAAACTGAGTAAGGCTGCAATCCTAAAGACACTTTCCTGGGAGTAAGACCCATTGAACACAATGGAGCTTACTTTACAGTAGACATGGTTAGGATTGTGCTCTATGTTTCAGGCTTTGTTAAGAATACAGTGGTGCTTTGCAAGAAGAACTTAATTCAATCCAGAAGAATGTTTGTCTTACAAAGTGGATTTTCCCATAGGAAATAATGGAAACTCAGATGATTGAATCCACAACCCAAAAATATTCATATAAAAATATTAACTGTATGTAAAAATGATGACGAAACAGTGTAATCCAATTCAAAACACTGTAATGTAACACAGAACATAATTACTGTAATAAAACACTGTAATATACTGCACAGTATAAAGAAAAACTTTTATGGCCAAGGATGACTAATTGTCACTGAAAGAGTGACTGTTGACTTTTTGAGCAACTTTAATAAGGAACCCATCTCTGTGTATGTGAGACCTATCTATGCAAACCAGTGTGTAGGATACCAGCCTGACTCTTTCCATGTTTGCAGCAGGAGCAGGAGCAGCAAAAGGTTCTGCCTGGATGCAAAAGTGGGGTGCAGTGGGGTTCAGGCAGGGAAGGTAGTGGTGGGGGGAAGGGAGGTAATTGTAGTGGAGTCCAGGCAGGGAGGGAGTTTCCTTGGTGGGAAGGGGTTTCTACTGAGCGGGGCCCAGGAGAGGTTTCCCTTCTACCTGATGGTGGCTTGCTTGTTGCAGGAGGTTCAGACATGCTTCCTATGGCGGCTGAGAGGACGCTGCTGCCTGTGTGTCCCTCTACTGGCCAGTCACTGGTACTGCATGCAGGAGGAGAGGTCCAGCCTCAGCCATCCAAACCAAGCCAATGGGCATTTGTCATACAAAGCACATTTTGTTTTACAAAGCAGAATCCCATAGAAATTTCAGTTCATTTTACAGGGCATTCATCTTACAAGGTACCACTGTATACCAAGGATGAGTATACCAAGGATGAGTTTCAAGGTTAAGGTGGCCAATTACCTGAAGAAGTTAAGAAAGGAAAATTATGTAGGACTCAACTATTTTGATATGGGAAGAGAAGCATAAAGAGGTGTCAAAGTTCAAATACATAGGATGAAAGATATGAGAAAGAATTTGTTAGAAATACAACAAACTCTGTTTTCACCAATTTTAGCTCCAGGTGTCTATCAGAAATCAGGAAGAGCAGAGCAGGGCAGAAGATGCTAAGGGTGAAAAAAATATGTTAGAAAAGGTGAATCCAGGTGACTAGTTGCCACAATGCACAGAATCGGGAAGGTAGAAAAAAAGTCAAATCAACGTTTCATTAGGATACAGATGTAAAATTCTGAATACAGACGTAAAATCAGGATACAAGGTAAAATTCTATTTGCCATTTTATTATTATTTTATTATAATAATAAAAAATATTTGCATACTACCATAACATCAACTGAGTTCACCCAAAGAGGGGATGTAAAAAATGAAGTATAATATAAATTTCTGTGGGACACATTGAAATGGCAATAAAGAAAATTTGCAGGAGTTACTCATGGGTTCTGTAAAAAAAAAGTTACGATAGATAATCTTATAAGAAACAGAAAGGTAACTCAAGGAGAAGAGTTAATGAAGGACCAGAAATGCCAAAGGCAACTGACTAGTCAAAGAAGCTATGGACTCGAGAGAAATCCATATACAGTGGTACTTTGGTTTATAAGCATAATTGGTTCCAGAAGTATGCTTGTAATCCAAAATCCTTGTATATCAAAGCTAATTTTCCATAAGAAATAATGGAAACGCAGACAATCCATTCCACAACCCAAAAATATTCATATAAAATTATTACAATACTGTAAAATAATACAAAATAATGAAGAAACATAAAACAAATTAACATGCACTTGGTCTCTCAGGCTGCAATCTGCCTGCTCACACAGTAGTGAGCCCCACTGATTATGGGAGGGCTTACTTTAGAGTAGACATGCAAGGCTGGATCTCTCAGGCTCCTTTCCATTGCCCCCCTTAAATGTAAGCACCATTGACTGTAATAGGTTTACTTCAGCATGTGGTCTTTCAGGAGAGGCTGAGCATGTGCTGCTGGAGTGATGAAAATTTCCATATCCTGGCCAGGACTATTTTTCACTTGTATTGCAAGACAAAATTTATTAGAAACATTTGCTTATCTTGCAAAACAATCAATCCAAAACTCTCTCAATCCAAGGTATTAGTGTATATAAAATTAAAGAACCCATCAATGCCCAGTCAAAATTATTGCTGGACCATGAATCTTGAAATTTGGGGAGGGTACTCATTCCATGATGTAGGCACCCACTAAGAACCAATTTTAAGAAATTTAACCCCGAAGGGGGTGAAAAGGGTGCAACGTGTTTTTGTCTTAAATTAAACATTGAAGACTGACTGATCAACAGCCAGCCTTAACCCCTGGATCTAGAACCATGAAGTTTGAAGGCTGTATTCCTTCTGTGATTTAAGGACCCACTAAGAACTAATTTGGAGCCCAGTGGTGCATGCTGTCCAATGCCCGACAGGGATGCCTGGTTGTGCCCCATAGTGTTGATACCACTATGTATCAGCTCTCAATACATAAATCAAAAGCAGTTCATGTACTGTATTATAAAACAGTTACCCTTGCTAAGTGGATATACAGACACTTCTAAGTGATGCTCCTCTTATATTTAGCAGGAAGATTAACCATTCCTATTTGCCCCAGCACAGTTTCCCTAACCATTAAGGAATGCAATTTTCATTTTTTTAACTTAAATTTGATTTTGTTTTTGTCAGGGAGGGTGGGACAACAAAATCTTCTTTGACTCAAAACAGCAAATACAGTGGCGCCTCACTTAACAAGTGCCTCACGTAAAGTATTTTTCATGTAACAAACAAAAATTTCTCTAGGATTCTGCTTCACATAACAAACTGTGCTTCATGTAACAAACAAACTCGTTGGCAGTTGGGGCAGATGCGCTGGCCAGCAGCCCTTTTAAAAAGCGTCAGGGCTGCCTACCACACCTGCCCATAGCGAAAGCAACACTTTCGCGCTGTTCCTCCTGTGGCTGGGCATCTGCTGGGCAGAGGGAGCGAACAGCAGTGGAGAAGAGAGAAGCAGCTCAGGACTAGCCAGAAGGGAGCAGGGGAGAGAGAGGCTCAGGATGAAGAGAAGGAGAAAGCTGGGAGACTGAAAAGTGTCTTGATTACAGAAGTGTCTTTGACACCTCCTCACCATGTCTACCCAGAAGTAAGCCCCATTGTGTTAAATGGGGCTTACTCCCAAGAAAGTGTCTTTAGGATTGCAGCCTAAGTAGACTTTATAGGATCATGCACATTGAATGCATGTTTTGAATTCAATTCCAGTGTTTTGTCATCATTTTTACATCCAGTTAAATTTTCATATGAATAATTTATGGGTTGTGGAACCAAGTGTCTGAGTTTTCATTATTTCCTATGGGAAAATCTTCTTCATGTAAAGAACGTTTCATGTAACAACCATGCCTCCGGAATGAATTGAATTTATTACATGAGGCGCTACTATGGATGCTTTCGGTATGCCACTATCAGAGCAAATGGGTGCTGAAATGCTAAGGAGGAGAAGGCAGGTTTTTCCCCAGTTTTCTTTTTAAAAATATTTGGGATGACCTCACAACATTTTGAGCTTTGCAGCAGGCTACATGATCATTACCTACTCCACTGCTTCTGTATACAAGACTGTATGGAAATGTAGAACAAGGCTGTTCTACAAGATGGTAGAACAACAAAACTTATGGCATCATAAACAAAATTTCCATAATTTGAAAAGAATATATGAAGCACACCTTACTAATTAAAGAGGAAATCTGATACACTTTTTCCTGGGAGTAAGTCCCGTTGAACACAACTGAACCTACATTTCAACCTACTTGAAATTTGCTGATAGGTGTTATAACAACTTATAAACCAAGAATCCACTCCTATCCTTCCACTGTTAACTGATATCAGCTGCACAAAAAATGCTGTATTCAGATGGGATGTGAAAATGGGGCTTCAGAGATAAAGAGGGATTAATATCCTTGTACCTCTGTAAGCCCCTTTTCTTCAATGTGTCCTTAGAACTGCATTAAAATCTAAGATCTTGCATTAGATCTAAGTCAAGAAAGGAAACAGGAGACTTCAGGGAAAGGAGATGGGATCCAATACACACCATCGCCCCATCCCTTAATCTCCCAGATGCTTACATCCAGTTTTACCCCCTTCTTGCCTGTTCCTACTATTTAATTTAATTCATAACTACAAATTTTGAACTGAAGTTTCAAATACATCTCAAAGTACATTTCCACTATATAAATATTTTCATATAAATATTTTCATTTTCATTGTGGTTTTATTTATTTTTAAAATATTTTAATGACAACTGAGGCATGATATTTTCTGCAAGAGGGAAGCTAATGGATCAGAATAGTACCATATTGTATAACTTCAGGATTTCTGTCAGCTAATTAAGGTTGAAGATAGAAGTTTATAAATGGAGAAAGTTTCAACATACACATGGTATTAGAGTTTGGTTCTCAAAATACTGTAAAATGAAATGCTGAATGCTTATAATTGCAAATTCAGGAATGTGATAAAATCATTTAACTATTAAACCTAACATACTTTTATTCACTTTCCTTTCAACATTGGGGCATGTGGTAGAAATATAAGAAGCAAAGACTTTTGAAAGGGAGTCTAAAAGGATGTTAGATTTTTCACAGATATAGAAGGGTAATTACTTTTTCCTTGCATAGAGGAAGATTACCAGCACTGAAGTAATCAAGGTATGAGTGATGTAATGCAAACCTTCACTTGCTTTAATTCAGAGATGTTGCCTGTCAATATAACTGAAAGGTGACCTTATATACCTCCTGTTATTTGCCTTTGACTGCATTCAAGGTGGTGTTTGGGATCCATGACAGGCCACAAAGGCTCTGCTTGGGTTTTGCATTTAATTCTGTCTTTCTTCCTTTAGGTTTGTTACTTATCTGTCCAAATTATTAAAACCATACTGATGATATTCTATTTCTAATCTTTTTTTCTTTTCTTAATCTCTCATCTTGTCTCCTTGCTACGTCTTTATGGCTGTATGCTCACTGTCTTAAATTAAATGTTATCTGTAAAGCTTCCTTTCTTTTTCAGTTGTGTTTTCATCTTTCTCTTATTATTGATGGAATTCATTGCCCGCTGAAAATTTGTTAATTGATCCTCTTCCCTTGTTCAAAAATGTCTCAGGACTCTTCAGTTTAAGCTTGTTTATGACTGTTTCTATGGTCTTAATTTAATTTTGACGTTCTACTTTTCCTCCTCCAGTTTTAATTTTTGTGCTATTTTGGCAGCTTGTTCACTAACCTTCAAAAATGTGCACAATTATTAGTTGTTGTTTTTTTTTAATCATTCTTATGCCTATTTATTTGAAGTTAGTCCGCCTATACTAACAACTCAATCCTTTCTAACTTTCTGGAAATGGTGCAGCCATTGACAAAACTGAGATGGCAGGTTTGTTTTTTATTTTGTTTTCTTGGGGAGGGGGGAGTTTGTAAGAGATGGCACTCAATTCCATAGGTCCATAGAATTTTCTGAAAGAACTGTAGGCACCATATAATTAGAAATGGGGCAATGATAGGTTCTCTCTCTGGGGTAATTTACTGTTTGGGGTAATTTACTGTGGTTTTAGAATTTTCCTTAGGAAAATATACCAAGTAATCATGAACTACCAGATGTACAAGCTGGTTTCCAGAGGCAGAGGAACAAGATATTAAATTGCCAATATTCACTGGATTATGGAGAAAGCAAGGGAGTTCTGGAAAAACACCTACTTCTGTTTTTTTTTACTATGCTAAAGCCTTTGATTGTGTGGCTCACAACAAATTGTGGCAAGTACTTAAAAGGGATGGGAGTCCCAGATCATCTTATTAGTCTCATGAAAAACTTGTATGTGGGCCAAGAAGCAACAGTCAGAATTAAATATGGAGCAACAGAGTGGTTTAAAATTGGGAAAGGAGTGCAACATGGCTGTATATTATTATGTTGTTTATTTAATTTATATAGAGAGAACGTTATGAGAAAGCCTGTGCTGGATGAATCACAAGCTGGAATTAAGATCACTGGGAGAAATATCAATAACTTCAGGTACACAGATGATACCACTATAATGGCAGAAAGTGAGGAGGAACGAAAGAATCTCTTGATGAGGGTGAAAAGAAGAAAGAGCAAAATGTTGCTTAAAAAACATTAAAAAAACCAAGATACTGGCTTCTGGTCCCATCATGGCAAGTAGAAGAGGAAGAAATGGAAGTTGTAACTGAGGTTTTTTTCCCCGGGCTTTAAGGTCTCTGCAGCTGGTGATTGCAGCCAAGAAATCAAAAGACCCCTGCTTTGGGGAGGAAAGCTATGACAGGGCTAGACAAGTTAATTGAAAGTCAAGACATCACCTTGCTGACAAAGATCCATCTAGTTAAATCTATGGTTTTCCCTATGATAATCTATGGCTATGAGACCTGGACCATAAAGAAGGCTGACCACTGAAGGATATATGCCTTTGAATTATGGTGCTGGAGAAGACTCTTGAGAGGCCCTTGGACTGCAAGGAGATCAAATCAGTCCATCCTCCAGGAAATAACCCTGACTGTTCACTGGAAGAACAAATACTGAAGCTGAAACTCACATATTTTGGGCACATTATGAGAAGGGAGGACTTGTTAGAAAAGAGCCTGATGCTGGAAAAACTGAAGGCAAAAGGAGAAGGGAACAGCAGAGGATGAGGTGGTTAGATAGTGTCACCGAGGCAATGAACATGAATTTGGATGGACTTTGGAAGTTAGTGGAGGATAGGGGGCCTGGTGTACTGCAGTCCATGGGATCATGAAGTGACACAACCAAATGACTAAACAACAACATATACAAAACAAATGCTGTTTACAGGACAGTGATGTCACATGCTACTGCAATGTTTAGGTATCTCTGCACACTCCCTTCCCAACAGCCTCGTCCCTGCACCCCAACCTCCTAGGTACATTTTCAACTACAGCTCACTTCTTAAATCCATTACATAGCAACAGTCATGCTCAGAAATTTCTAGGATAAGCTAGAATTCTGCCAGTCACAGAAGTACTTGCTATCCACAGGACAAACAAGGAGCAAAGGAGGATTGGTTATCTAAACTAATTCTCAACAATTCCACTTTCTGGCCAGTAACACCTATATACAGTAATTGCATTTACATGCTTTTGGATTACTAGGTTACCAGGAGCTGGCAAGTTACAGGAGCTCACTCAATTGTGGGTACTTGGAACTTGAATGACCAACCTGTCAACCTTCAGCCCTCATACATCAAATGACTTACCAGTAATTCTGAAAAGTGAAACAATAAGGTACAAAGACACTATTAGAAATTGGTACTTACTACCTTTTGTGGTATGGTTATTAAATACCACTATGGGTATTAAATACAAATTTGCAATAGTGTACGCGTTTTAAATGAAGACTAAAATTAAGAAAGTTAATGAATGAAAATGTACCTCATGATTTCAAGTTTTTTTACCCTAGTTGCACTACAAATGTTTCCGACAAATGTTACAGGAATAGATGTTGCAAATACAGTGTTGAATCTGCAAACATTTCAGGGACAAACAGGAGGTTTCCTGAAAATATTGCAAAAATATAACTTTGTAATGTTGCACAAACCCATCTGCAGTAGGAAACGAGTATTAATATATTGAGCAAGCTTTTCAGGATTGACTTTTGGGCTTAATTTTTTCCCATAGATGCAAGGATATAAGGTATATTAGAATGTTGGTGTACCACCTTTGTCATGGTCAACCTTGAACTCCTTGCTGAAATTTATTGGAATGGGGATGGATTACTTTGGCAGTGAGCCACAAGGGAGGTTTGATACTATTCATCAGCTTTTCAACAGCTATTACTTAGAGGAATTGACAGTTTAAATGACAATTTAATATTCAAGCGCAAGCTGTGGTATGTACTTGATGAAGTGTTGGTCTGTTGTCAGACATAAAGACTGGCTGGGACCCAGACTCTCTTCTCAAGAACAAAGCAGCTGCTGAATAAGAGGAAAATGTTTTGATGTTTTTAAAATTTGCTGATTGTCTTTTTTATTTTCCTTTGTGTTTTGCCTTTTTGTGGTACACTGCCTGTTCTAGGGAAAAATATTTTTAAACTAAATTTCAAAACCCACTTCTGAAAACTGTCATATGAAGAATGCTTGAGATTTATATTCTTTAGGTCTATCCTTGTTCATGCAAATTAGAACCACATATAATCCTGAGTTACAGTCAGCACAGAAAATGTAGATAAAAGATGAATATTCATTTTTTTAATACCAAGACTAATTAAGACAGGTTACAGTTCACATGTGTTTTCCTCAGGTTTTTCCTCATGTGCCATCGTGTTTAATCTGGAAATCTGATTAAAAAGTGATTGCTACTTACTTTCAAGCTATAGGAAACTCTTCAAGTGCTTTGCATGGCTCCCTAGAGCTCCCCACAGATTCTGGCAACAACTCTTAAGTTTGAAAAAGTCCCTCTCTCCAAAGGGATATGACCCTAGAGGTCATGTTATACATTCCCCCTTCCCTTGCCCCTTCAAGTGAGTGGGAGAACTTAACATTGACTGGGGTGTTCCAATCCCCCAGTTTGAGTAGCACTGTCGAAGATATCTATGACATACTATGGGTGTCTATAGAATCTCATGTCAATGTGGCAAACTTGGGTACCACGAAAGTATCCATCAACATCAGAATAAAAGATCAAAGATATTGCAGACAGGGGCAGGCTGACCAATTAATAGCAGCTGAATACACTTTCAGCACGGGACCTCAGATGAGCTTCAACCAGACACAAGCAATAACAAGAGAACAACAACATGTGGCCACTGAAATTAATAAACACTCTTACAACATGCATAGAGAAGATGACACCCTTGGTCTTAACCATTCTTGGACTTCAGTCCTCGGGAACACCAGCATCTTAAGATTCCACAAAGAGCAGGTTGAAAGAATATCTTTTGATTTAAAAAAAAACTCTTATAAATTATAAATATATTCTTTTATATAGTTACTAGCGAAAAGCATACCAGCATTGTGGGAGTAAAATTCCCCCATATGGCATACCCCCACTTCACATCAAGCCCCATGTGCATCATCCCCCATGTGCAAATCCCCCATGTGCAACATTCCCCATGTTCATCCTGCCATGAGCAACATTCTCAATGAGCATCAACCCCCATGCACATTGTCCCTCATGTGCAACATCTCCCCATGTGCAACATCCCCCATGTGCATCAAACCTCCACGCGCAACATCCCCCATGCGCATCAAACCTCCACGCGCATCATCTCCCTGTGCACATCTTCCCATGCGCCACCCCCCATGCGCAGCACCCTCCCCAGTGCAACCTCTTCCTCTGAACAATATCCCCCCAGTGCACCAGGAATTGAGCACCAAATTGACTGGAGATTGGTCAGTATTCCATGCTAACTATAGGACAAAAACACATAGCACCCCTTTTCAGCCCCTTAAGGATTAAATTTCTCCACATCGGTTCTTGGTAGATAGAAGGAACACCCTCCCCGAATTTCACGCTTCTGAGTCCAGGGGTTGGGGTGGAATGTTGATGAGTCATCAATTCTTCAATGTAAAGTATAGGGAGGAAATTGCATTGCACCCCTTTTCACCCTCTTCCGGTTGGAATTCTGAAAGCTGGTTCTTAGTGCACCCCTCCGTCACGGAAGGAACACCAACCCCTAATTGCACGCTTCTAGGCCCAGCGGTTTTGGCAGGGCGGTGATGAGTCAAGTCAGTGAGTGAGTCAGTGAATGATTTTTCTCTTTTATATATATAGATAGATAAAATTATAGCTCTAAAAGACTCTAAAATATAGATGCTATAATATACTCTTGTTCCTGTCCTGGCATTTAGAGAGATGTAAACTCTGTTGTGGGTGCTCTTTTAACCTTTCAGCATACAGTAGACCAAGTTTTTGCTGTTGTTATTTTAGTGGGTTCCAGGATTTCCAAGGGTTAGTTTGGTTTTTTGGCCCTGCACAGTTTAGGGTGAAATGTTGGGCTACAATTTGGATTTGATGAATGCGGTACTGAAACTCAAACAATGAATTTTTTATTAGGTGACAACTCAGGCCCCAGAAATCTTAGTTTTCAAATTGAATGTCTACGCTTAAGAGAATCTTTTCAGCACAAAGACACTTAAGGGAACAGCAAGTTTCAGAAGTCCCATTTTATTTATTAAAAATATTTTTGCACTGCATTTCTGTTTCATCACTGGGACGCTCGTATCACAAAGAAATAGACAGCCATTTACCGCTCTCTTCACAAAGCAGCAAGTGACAGGTGTTGCTGTATGCAGCATAGATTGATATGAGAGAAAGGAAAAGCAGCCTAGTTCAAGTCCTCCTATTCTATACCAAACAAGGGATTTGTGTATCCTTCTGCCATTCCTGAGGGGTGTAGCAGACCAAGTGGAAAAAACAATGACTTGGTCAGGAATCTGAGATCAGTAGGTTCCTCACCTGGAGTTCACACTGAGTGAGGACTCATTATACCTGCACTGATCAGGCTTATCCAGAGAATGTGCTTAGGCTTTTCTTCCCTAAATAGGAGGTAGATGACAGGACTTGAGGACCAAACAGAAGCTGGAAACAGACCTGAACTTTATCTTGGTCCTGTTTCCTCTGCTTTTTAAAGACACCCTGAGAAGTATTATGTTCAACATACTGTGTTGTGTCATCTCTGGTCATTTGCAATACAGGACTGTGAACTCAATATCACATTCTTCCCCTGCAGTCTGTACATAACTTGTTTATTCACCTTCTTGCCCGACAAGCAGTATTCAGCTGAATATAAGCTTATTCAGATTCTTGCCTTTACCCAACAAAAAATAGTACAACATACTGTACTGCTTGTAATGTAAACATGTAATGTAAAATTGTAAAGTAATGCATTGACAAAACATGTACTTTCTGGGACTAGTGAGTCTCTTTACAGAGATGCTCTCTGTAGGAAACTAAGAATAAGCTACATATACATACATGTTGAATTCCAAGGACTGTCATTCATTTTCTCTAAGTGCACCATCCTAACCATGTCTACTCAAAAGTAAGCCCCATGGTGTTCAATGGGGCTTACTCCCAGGAAAGTGTCTTTAGGATTGCAGCCTAAGTCTTCACAATTCTGTAAACTAACCTGATCAAGCCCCAATGACTCATAGAAAATAATAGCAATTTGCAGTTTGGTCAATCAAAGTAAGTAAAACTATCTTTCCCCTGCTTTCAACTTTACATTATTTACCACTAAATTTTGATTAAGATATAAGAAATAAAACTCAAAAGTGTTTAAAAGTGGTAAGCTTTTTTAAAAAAATTACACAAATATTTTAAAATGACATCAGCTCTATGAGTGGATTGTCTTATATCGTTCATTTTAACTAAGGTCAGAGACAATAGTGTGTGTGTCTTTTAAATGGATGGTATCTCCTCATCTTTTCCTAATGCTCTGCAATATATCTCAGTAATAAAATTCTCAGAGGTCATGGCAAGAAACAGAAAAGGCAATGACTGGAAAATGTCAATGTCAGGCAAGCTTACATTAATATTGTTTAATGCATCTAGTAGAGTTATTTTGCTCATTCAAAGTAATTAATTATCAGATAAGGAGGAAACTGTAATAGAGAGCAAAGTAAGTTCCTACAACGGCTTGATGCAATTTACAGTGCAGTCTCATTTTCATCCTACCCGTCTACCACTTTGATATGCATTGGTAGCGGTAAGTGAACAGAATGAAATAATAGAATTATCTTCCTCAAAATCTTCAGTGCCAAAATAAACTGGGTAATATTTCTCTTTGGCCAATAGAACGCAGGCAACATCACCGAAATTTGTCCTGGAGTGACACTGCAGTATATCCTTCCTTCTCCCATTTCAAAATTACAATCTGAGGCTAATACAGTAGTAGTTTGGAGAGGGGGAAATATTCATCAAGATCAAGCAGCAAGAACACCCCTTCCGAGCACTTCTTTTTTGTGCCATATCCATCACCGGATGTTGGTGATCATGTTGGCAATACTATTTTTATCAACAGCTGCACAAAACAGTGTTGCTGAGTTTTGTCCAAACCAGTCCCTTAAATTTTGAAACCGTGATGTTCTCTTTCTGCCTGGACTTTGTCTTCAATCTTTCCCTGAAGGATTAAATGGAATATGGGTGCAATCCAGAGTAACTACGGAGAGATCTTGCTCCAGTGTAAGAACAATTTGCTCTGGATTGTAATATGAATTTCCCATAGGTTTTCACTAGGTGGTGCAAGTAACTAAGGGTACACGTAATGTTTTTATGTGCTCCCGTAGTCACTCTGGATTGTAGGGTATGCCTAATTTTTCTGGGTGTTGCCTCACATATCTGAGATATTCAATCTTTTTTTATTGTTTTGATTATTTCCCTTGGCTTTCCCAGCTGACTTATCACCTCTTCATTCCTAATGTTGTCCACACAGCTTATTCCGAGTACACCAGGTTCTTATCTCCTCTACAATTGTTATTTTTCTTCGATAAAAAGATGGAAGCTCTATGACACTTCCAGCTTCACATGTGGTTTGATCTTATTGCTTCCAACCTACTCCTCTTTGATGAAGTAATGACACTGGAAATCATAATGTGGAAGGGACTGTTGTGATTAGGCAATTTTTTTTGAGAAATACAGTACAATTTCAAGGTTAATATTGTTGATTGTGCTATTTTTAAGACACATTTGCATGTTTAGTTACAAATTCTAAAGAACTGTCTAACTGAATTATTAAACCAATTGTATACAACTTTTATTTTTTATCATGGTCACTAATTAAAACCTCCAGTGCACGTTTCAGGCTACTTCAAAATCTTATTCATATTAAAAATATTCAGTTGGTGCAAACATAAAATAATTGGACTGCATTTCTTTTTTAATGGTGAGCCACTACTTGCTAGTATTCTATGCTTTCCTTTCTTTAAAAAACCTCTCTGATTTGTGTACCTGTTAAGTGGAGTACTTAGATTTTAAGTGATCCCATTCTTCTCACTAATTCAAAAAAATAAATAAACATACTTAAATCTCAATATTCTATCTTAACAGATTTGCAGACTGGGTGATCAACCTCTCAAAATGAGAAGAATGCTGTGGGAATGGTTCATGGAGAGGAGAAAGAAAATTAAAAAATTAATCTTTTCTGACTCATTCTCATTGTTTACTACTTTTGATTTTCATCATGTCTGAGCTATATTGTTGTAACATTTTTCCTGCACTGTGCCAAGTGTCCATTGATAAGCAGACTTCTATGCCAGAAATACACAGAGATACTTTGGTGAATCTGGAGCATAGGATTGGACTACAAGGTCACATTTTTCAGTCCATTGTTGAGATTACTATACAGAATATTTCATCACTACATTTTATTTCATAATAATATTTCATAACTACATAACTACTTCAAAGAATATTTCATAACTACATTTTTAAAGAGTTAAATGAGGGAAAGGCCCAAACAGCACCTGTTGGCCCAATGACAGTTTATTAATGCAGTGGAAGATAGGTTATCTGCATAGTTCATGTTCTATCAACAACAGTATGGGGCATCATATATATGTGTTATATTCTACTGTGTAAACACACTGTGGGCATTTTAAAAGGGTCCACTGGGCACACTGTGTCAGGGCAACAAGCTATTGCTTTATCCTGTCAACTGTATATTCGTAGTTTGTGTGATTTTAGTAAAATCAAATATGTCATTAGTCAGTCAATGGACTCCATTTAGTTTTTAACTAACTCCATTCAGCCAAGGATACAGGTCACCCAGCATTAAAATTCGTAATTCAAACAATCTAACAAATTGATACAATGTTCCCATAGTAAAATTCCATTTGTATGTTCTAGGTTCTCTTGCAATAGCAGAGTTATCATGCCCCATATCGCACACTAAGTTTTTTTTTTCTAGCTGAGGCCTACAGGTTGCTTGCTACTAGTGTGATATAATCAGTGATGGGCTTCAAAGAAATTAACAACCGGTTCTCTGCCCATCTGGCAGCCACTTTTAAATGGCTATTTTTAAACTTTATATGTCCTATCTCTCATTAACAACCGGTTCTATAGAGTAGGTGCGAACCTGCTGGTGCCCACCACTGGATATAACACTGATAAGCCCAAGTCTATCTAGCTTCCCAATGCAGAGTCCAGGTCTACCTGACTCTGGAGCATCAGCACCTGAATACAGTAACATGGAAACCCAAACTCACTAAGGCTGCAATTCAAAATTCACTTTCCTGGGAGTAAGACCCATTGAACACAATGGGGCTTACTTTTGAGTAGACATTGTTAGGCTTGTGTTCTAAGCCCCTATAAAACATTTTAAATACAGAAATTATATTAAGACTCAAACTGGAATGGAAAGTATCCTGTTTGCACCAAAACAGGCTTCTGCAGCAGCTGTAACCATATAGTTAAATCCCTTAGGTCCTATATGCTCCTTCATGGCAAGTTTTGCTGTAAAGGTAGTATAGCACGCCAGTTCCCTCCCAGATTTGACACTATGCTAAAGAGCGTTATGTAAGCATTCCTTGGCCAAGCACATAGGGCTTTCCACAGTAGCAGCTGGGTACCCAGCATATCAGGGGTGCAGTGAGTCCAGGCGATAGAAAATATACGATCCAGAAGACTCCTGGGCCCCCATTTTGCCCCGGGGGGCAGATACAAATTACACCCCCTTTACACCCAAACGCCATGGACTCAGTTCTGCAGGACCAAAGGGATTCAACAGCGGTCCTATCCTCATCAAGTATATGTAAATTGAGGATAAGAGCAGTCTTCCCCCCCAAAAATAAAAAAAATTTGTACTGCTAATTAACTGTGGAAAGATCTGCAATAGATGGCTGTTGCCCTCCTGTGCTGTTGAATTTTTCTCTACCACACTAAAGGTTGTTATCTAAGGCATTTTAATTGTAGCATAATAATTTAAAGTATAATTACTGTTTTCCTTTGTTCTTTGCATTCTTTTGTGTGCAATTACAAAAGCATTCTAACATTTAGATCCGCTCAAAGACATTGAAAAAACCCAATCTCATTGTTGCATGTGAGATTTCTAAATGAAACTGTCTTGATATAATCTTATTTGAAAAAGCTATAAAGCATGTTGTTAGTGCGCAGTATTGAACATTGCAAAGTAGATAGCAATATAAGTATGGGGATGATTTACTTAAAATTTCAATTCCAAATGCAAGCTTATTTTAATACCTTCTTGATAATAGTTAGCATTTAATATATACTGAGATTTCCTTCTCCAAGTGTTGTGTTTTCTTGGATTGCTACAAATGTTGAGTAAATTATTATCACTATATGTATTGTGGCTGCCGCATAGGCTCTGACATTGCTGAGCGGCATTGGCATGGAGTGTGTCCACACAGTTTGGTAATTGGTGTGAAACAGCGCTATGTGCTGAGGTTAAAATATTCTGGAAACAGCATTCAGTCATTCCTACTATTGCTAGGAGAAGCAACACCACGCAAAAGCAATTTTTTAACAGCCTTCATGTGGAAGTTATAATATTTGAATTGGCCCTTAAATCCAAGCTCTTGATTAAAATATTGCACAACTGTTATAAAGTTTTGCAGCCTCCTCCCCTTGGAAATGCACAGTGGCAACTGTGATTTAAGAAACCCACTCTCATGTGAGCATCTATCAGGCGTTTCCAGGAAAGTGGATAAAAGCACCTGGTGACTCCGCTTAACAGGAGAGCAAATGCTCGAAGCAGTTTATAGAGTGTGAAAAAATCTGCTACAGAGATGCTCTTTTTAGCATGTTTGACAACAGTTCTTGAATAAAAGCAATCATAATTGATACAGTTCTTTATTTTATTGTTGTTATGTAGGCTGTATTATTCTGCATGCTAAATGGAGAAGGGGGACAGAAATTATTGCTCACAGAATTTGTTTTAGTTTGAATAAGCGTACTTACAGTGGAGAACTTGTGGCTGTGGGAGGTACAAGTGGTTAAGACTGTGTGCCTATTAACCAGCAGGCCAGCGTTTGAGACCCGGCTCCCCACAAGACAGGGTGAGCTCCTGTCCTTAGCCCAGCTCTGTGATGCAGCTGGAACCAATAGTATTGGCTCTGCAGTTCCATTGGACTCCCCAGTGGTGGGGAGAGGGGCAATTTGCTGCTTGGGTAACAGCCTATCCTTCATATTAATCTACCCAGGCCTTCGTGCTTCACATACAATATCGAGCACAGTACTGTAGTCTTTCAAGACTGATGGATGCCAAGCTGCCACTGAGTGGAAAACTTAAAAACAACATGAAAATCCTACATTTCAGTCTGCACTTAGAAATGCATTTGGATTTTCCTTTGTGCTTCTTTAGAGAACCATCATTGTTGGTATTACTGGTAAAAAAAGTATTTATTCCATTTCTGAAAAAATTGAAAATTGGAATACAGGCTGCAATCCTATGCTCCAGTTAGGTCAACACAAGTTCAAGCACAAATCCTGTGCTGGCCTGGAGGTGGCACAAAAGTGTTGGAGGGCAGTTCTGTGCCACTCCTGAGGCTGTCTGGCCAGTGCACAGACATATGCTGATACTCCCCACACCAGCGAGTGAGTTATGCCAGTATAAATTGGTTAGGATTGCACCCTGAATCACATAACCGGTCTTGATCCATTAGCTCTCTTCAGCTCAACTTCTTCCTCTAGCTGAGCAGAGTTCTGCATGCACATCAAGAAAATCATCTGTTGAAACCTACAGAATACATGAACAGACAGAATGAGAGCTACAAAATCAGTAACAGGCACCAGTCACTAGAGAACACCAGGCACTATGCTCCAATGACTAGTATGGTTAGCTAATGGCTAACCAATTTCCAACATATACAGTGAAGCTTCACGTATATGCATAGTTCACGTAAACTATGTTTCACGTAACATATACTTTACAAATTATACACTGTATAATTTCCAACATATACAGTGAAGCTTCACGTATATGCATAGTTCACATAAAGTATGTTTCACGTAACAAACAAAAATTTCTCCAGGATTCTGCTTCACGTAACAAACTGTGCTTCACGTAAAGAACACATTCGTTGGCAGTTAGGGCACACACGCTGGCCAGCAGCCCTTTTAAAAAGCATCAGGGCTGCCTAGCGTGCCTGTCCATAGTGAAAGCAACACTTCCGCACTGTTCCTCCTGTGGCCAGGCGTCCGCTGGGCAGAGGGAGAGAACAGCAGTGGAGAACAGGGAAGCAGCTCAGGGCTAGCCAGAAGGGAGCAGGGGAGAGAGAGGCTCAGGATGGAGAGAAGGAGAAAGTGGGGAGACACTTTGAAAGTGTCTTGGATTGAACCCTCCTAACCACATCTACCCAGATGTAAGCCCCATTGTGTTCAATGGGGCTTACTCCCAGGAAAGTGTCTTTAGGATCACAGCCTAAGTAGACTTCATAGAATCATGCACATTGAATGCATGTTTTTAATTCAATTCCAGTATTTTGTAATAATTTTTATAAACATTTGATATTTTTCTATGAATATTTTTGGGGTGTGGAACCGTTTGTCTGAGTTTCCATTATTTCCTATGGGAAAATCCGCTTCACGTAAAGAACGTTTCACGTAACAAACATGCCTCCGGAATGAATTAAATTTGTTACGCGAGGCAGCACTGTACTTCCTTACAGGATAAAGTGGAACAACTGCTTGCAACTTCTTCTAATGGAGGCCTATTTTTACTGGTGGATAATATGCAGATATTGTCAGCTATAGAAGAGTTCTTATAGCCAGACCTCCACCCACATTGAGGAGTTCATATTCAGCAGGAGAGTGTGAGTCTAGCTGCAGCAAATAGAAGAATATTTAGGTGTTAGCACCGTCATTCAAATATTCACTCAACACTTTTAATTAATCACCTGTTGTTGCTCCTGCTATTCCTGTACTATCCCCATGGTCTTCATGATTTTCCCATACGTGTCTTGTTACCATAGGAAAATAGTTATTCAACATGCCCAGGGACATGGGATATTACACACTTGCACCATGCAGACCACTAGCAAAGCTTTCAGCAGTGACCAGTGGAAACATCTCTGCTTCTGAACGCTGACAGAAATGTAACAGGTGCCAAAAGAGTACAAGAATAAAGTCCAGTGGTGTGGAAAGCTGAACCTGTTACTACGATGTCTGTAAGGCAACATTCATTGCCAAGGGATTCTTCATGTGCAAGGACGTTGTTTGGTGTCTCTCGGTGAAAGAGACCCACAGCACTTGTGCTGTAACTTGTGCTGGAACAGGGAGGCCAATTGGCCAGTGATGTATCCAACACAAGATTGGGCTGCTGCTGCACTACTTCAGGGCAAAGGAAAAGTTTCTTCCTTACCCTGGGTAATGCAAAGGGTCTACTTAGATCTGCATCATTTCAGAAAGTGGCACAGATCTGAGGCACTGAGGCACTCATCTGTGCTGTCCAGGGAACAGGACTTGGATATGGCACAAGTGCCGGGTCCCTGCCCCACGTCCTACTCCCTGCCCATCCTCCCTTTGGAATGCCATCCACCCTTCCTCCTCTGCTCCAAAATTAGATCAGCCAGCATAGCTGGCCTCTGTAGTTTAGTATCATCCCCATGTTATTCTTGCAATAACCCCCAGGTTATTCTTGCAATAACCTCCTCCGTCTCTGGATATCACAGGTTTCACTGGGCCGTTGCAAATGACTTGCATCAGTCCAAGTGGGATGTTTGCATTGTGCTGCCACTCCTGCAATCACACATCCAACAGGAAGAAGAAACTGCATGGCAAAGAGCAGAGATGAGAGGAGAAAAAATGGTAGGGGGCACATAATTATAATGTCATTGTGCTCTGAGGACCAGTTGGTGGATACTAGTTTGAAAATCCTAATGCAGAGAAATAGGATAGAGAGACACTTTCCTACTTTACTCATAATAATAGAACAAGGGATCATCCAGTGAAACTAACTGGTATGAGATTTAAGACAAACAAAAGGAACTACATTGGCTGTACTTCAAACGTGTTTCAAGAAAAATAGCTCACTCAGAAATAACTGCAGATTAAAAAATGTAAAAACTGCATCCACATATTTGTTCATATTTCCTAGCCAATATATGCACAGCCATAAATATTAATGCCTGCACATCTCAAGGCTTGTCATTAGTTGTTCTGTCATATTCTCTACAAATAAGAGGAAACATAGACTACTTTCAGTTTACTCACACAGAAAGCCAACTGATAGAGGGAAAAAACAAATTGTTCAAAAAGCTTTAGGAACTTTGACAAACATTTTTTACCTAAGAAATATCACGAGTATGAGTTATGAAAACAATAAACTGAATATAAGATCTAAGAATAATCTGAATGGTTGGATGTTCTTAAAACAGTTGGAGAATACTGCAGCTTCCTTCACATTGTGATGGCCAATAGTTTGCTGCATCACCCCACATGCCAGCTGAAAAAAATGAGCATGATTCCTGGGCAATCTAGAACAATGCTCAAGTTGTGTTCTATAGAATTCAAGCTAAGAATAACATTTTTATCCTGGCTGGTTGTTGCCAAACTCCTACAAGACAGTTGGGAATCAGATAGGTATTTGTATGGGCAAGGAGGGATGTGCAGAAGAGTGCCACAGCTATCACAGCATTGCCACTGCCAGCATTTCTTAACTTGGGGGCAAAGCAGAAATGGAAGTTGTTGCTGAACTGAGACAATGATTATTTACAGATGTCCCTGAAGACATTGGAGGGGGCTGCAAACCTCTGAGACTTCTTAGGGGGCAAGAGGCCAGAAATAAGAAATAAGCCCCTTGGCGGCAACAAAGCTGTCTGCAGTATCACTTCCACTGGCACAGAGCAACTCCCATTAAGGAGGAACACCATGCTTCTGGTTTCCTTGGTGAATCGTGACCCACCTGTTTGGGAACCACAGTTCTGGGCAGTGATTTTCAACCAGTGTGATGTGGCACACTGGTGTGCTGTGGATAGTCCTCAGGTATGCCATGGAAATTTGAGGAGGGGCATTTATTAATAGAAAAACTTGGGGATTTGAACACATAGTGTGCCTTGCAAATGGTAAAAACAACTGATGGTGTGCCATGAGGTGAAAAAGATTGAAAATCACAGCTGTATTTAGGATGGAGAGCGTTTGTATTTGAGTATCTGAGAGTCTTTTGCAGGGTTGTGTGACGACTGGAGCCTCTCTAGCAACTAGCTGTATTTGAGTCTCAAGATTCATTGACATAATTTCATTGTAGCAGAAGATATTGCACTTTATTGATCAACATTAAATTTTAAAATATTTTTGTGCCAAAAATGGCATAAAGCAGACTTTATGCCTTTTCTTTTATGTTAACATGGACAGTTGCTTTTGAGGGGCTCTTTTTCATTTTTTTTTCCTGCTACATTTTCCAGAGTTTTTGAGGGGCAAACGGCAAATTCTCCATGTTCTCTACTGCCCTGGTGATGCTTCATTAATTTCTGGCTTGTTGTACCTGTGTGGCATTCTACCTTATCATCTTTCAGTCATCCCGCTGGGGGGAAACAAATCCTCGAGGGCGGGTACTGAAGCATTATCATTCTCACAAGGCCATGACCTTCCTCAGCAGATTGGAACATTATCTACCTTCTCGGGCATTAATGTGATGTTTGGCACGAGGGATTCTAGAATTAAATTCTATCTGTCCCTTCCGTGACAGCAATTTGTAATTTATTCTAACTTCAAGATGAGATAGCATATACAGAATTATAATCAACATTTTTAAAATATAAAACCACATTCTGATTTGGAAAAAGGAGATCTTCTATATTCAGCTTCTTTCTGAATATACAAATTTCTTGTATTCAGAAATATTCATATTCAGCTTACTTTCTTCAAGCTTTAAGTAAATAAACATGAACTTGAGGAAGGTTAAGCTGATGAACCCAAAATGTTCATAAATAGTCAAATATAGTCCAAAATGAGGAAGAGTGAACTTATCACAAGAAAGATGGTCTAATATAATTTCCTAGGAATAAAGTGAACTTTACAGCACCTCCCCTTAATGTAACCATGCCAGTGGAGCGAACGTTGCATCCCATTTGGGGGGAGGGGGTGTTGCAGAAGATCTCTATGTAAAGCAGAAGTTTTGTTGTCTGAATGGGTCTTCTAAGATCTGCACCTACCCTTTTGCTGATGCAAGTCTGATGACAGGGAAAGGGAAGGAGAGAAGATTAGGATTAGAATCTGGTGCAAGCTGCTGCTACCAGAAACCAACTCCCCCAATTTAATTTAGTATATTCTTTCAACCATGTTGAATCTCAGTGTTATTTTTACTCTCTGTCTTATTTTACAGAGTATCAGTTAGCCATGTGCAATTAAGGCCACCTACTCACTTGAATAAACCTCAAGTGAATTTGAAAGGAAATAGTATCTCCATTGTTATATATTCAACCCTGTTTTGCTTGTACATAAATAAGCATCTCTATACCAAGATGTTAAACTATGCAAATTATATCTTTTCAACTCTTACAAACCTGAATAGGATGGGCAAATATTTCTCTGACTGGAAGTACATTTTTTTCTTAGTGTAAAACAATTTGTAACAATTGTGCCATGACACACTGGTATGTCACAAATTATCTGCAAGTGTGCCACAGGAGCTGGGTAGGATGTTTGGGGGATATTATCCCTCCACTGGTAATCCAGCCTGTCCTAATCTATCTTGAACTGCCATACTGCCACCTTACTTGCAGATAACCTTCTTCATTCCTCCACTGGAGTGGGACTTATTGATAGCAAGCCACTTGCTATGGGAGCAACTCAGGCGAGGGAGGTTCTCGTGACACCATAGCATAATGAGAATAGGATTGTGCTGTTGGTGAGTAATGCAACATCTTGCATGCAATATGCTCGCCCTACTTCTTCATCCTCACTACTAAGTTTGTAACTAGTGTGGGCATGTTTGAATAAATAAAAATGGGTTGGCCTGGGAGTTGGGTCACAGTGCATATTGAAAAGACAAATATGAACTGTAAAACACTTTTTATGATAACGCATTCTACAATAAAGAAATAAAGATACAAATATGGAGCTACTTTGATATTTAAACATGCCTGTATTTTAAAATAAATAAAATATACATATCAAGAGTTATCCTTTACACTTTTTGTAATACTGTCTAATTGATCAGTAAAATATACTGTGATATACTGTCATATTAAATTCTATCTGTCCCTTCAGTGACAGCAATGCTGTCATATGACCCCTGCTAACTGAGCAAGAGGCACTCTTTCAAGTGGGTGTTCCTCTTTTATTTAGCAGGGGGAGAGTAACTGGCCCTACACACCCCAGCAGTGTCTGTTCAAGTGGCTTCTGCTGGTGTTCTTTTTTGCATTTTAGATTGTGAGCCCTTTTGGGACAGGGACCCATTAGCTATTAATTAGCTATTATTATTTTTCCATTTTCTTTGTAAACCGCTTTGTGAACTTGTTAGTTGAAAAGCGGTATATAAATACTGTAGATAGGTAGGTAGGTAGGTCATTAACTCACTCACTAAAGAACAGCCTGAGTGTCATTGTGAATTTCTTTTGCATTTGACAAGAGACTACTGAACTGAATTAACTCACTGAATGTTTCATCTACTATAATAATAATTTTACAGAAAGTAGTTCATTGTGGAAGACAGAAACTGTAACAAATCATAAATCTAAGACATTCTGTTAATTACCAGAGTTTAGAATCAGATGGGTGCAATTCCATTACAGGCCTTCTAAACCTACTTTGTCCCCCCGGGTGGATAGTGATATGATGCTCTCAGTCAAACTGGAAGTTGTGCCCACCAACCAAAAGTCACTTCCAGTCCACAGGCTATTCTAAGCCCTGTGGAAGCCAATAGACTGGGTTGCAGGTACAGGGCACACTGAAAGAGGCCTCTGGGGCTTCCCAACAAGGTATTACAGCACTATTGGTAGCATCACATTGTCCTGGTGCACATGGGGTCATGAGCCTAGTGAACATGGGCTTGAGAACCACCAGTGGATTGCAATCTACTGTTTGGAAAATACTATTTTATGATAACTAAAGTTTCGTTAATAACCACCACCAAGTGCATAAAGGAAGAAAAATAAAGCCAGATGCATAGCTCAGGAATGGAGCTCATTCTGCTGCTGAAGCGTTCAATACAGAAAGTCTGATTCAATACAAGGCCATTTCCTATAGGGTGGCCCTTCCATAGTCACTTAATCTAAAAATAGATCAAACATAGTCTTTCTGAAAAGTACATCTTTTTAAAAAACAACATCTCTCAGCTAGATTCTTACTGCTTGAAGATCATACATTTAAAGAAAATTTTACTATTGGGGAACTGTGGCAATTCTTTACCTCCCTAGGTGGGACAAATTTTGCTTCAAACCCCAATTGCAGGCTAGTACACTTTATCTAATATAGATACCATTAAATTTATGTAACCCAATATGTATAAAGAATCTGTCCACTATAATATGGAAATGGAAGATGCAATTTGAACATAAAAAGAGCCCTGCTGGATCTGGCCAAGGACTATCAAGTCCAACTTCCTGGACTGGGATGCCTCTGTGAAATACACAAAACAAGATACATGTATCATGTTGCCATTCTCTTGCATCTGGCAATTCTGAGATGGCTACCTCTAAAACCTGGGTGTTGAATGTAATCATTCTGACTTGTAAGCTGTGATGGAAGTTTCATCCATAAATTTGTCCAATACCCTATTAAAGACTTTCCCCACTGTTGTGACATATAGAAAAAAATCTCATGCACAATGGACAGTGGATATTGGAAATTATTGGGATTTACTTATTTAAGAAGATCCAATTCCTATTGTCATAGCTGTACTAAATAAGGCAGCCCAAATCCTATTCAGGGCTTTCACTGACAGATTTCATGATCTGTCAGCATGAATCCCAGAAGGACAATGCAAAAGCAGTTCGATCTTTTTCCAGGCCCTTGTTGCCAGGGCAAATGGTAGAGGCTGTGCTAGGGTGACAGCATCCAACCACATCTCCTCCAACCCTGCTGTCAGTGTTCTTCTGGAACAGAAGAGATTATGGGAAGTTCAGGGTGGGTAGCAGGTCAAGCTAGGTGCATGATGAGGTCCATGGGCCAAGACACATTTTCTGATCTATCACTTGATTCTCCTTGTAAATTTAGGATTTACTCTCCTGAAATATTCTATTAAATAGCTGGCACAGTCTATGGAGACCCACTGGAAGCCTGGTGATTTATAGAAAAGTAAAACAGATTTTTACTTACCTCTCTTGAGTGGTCTGGACATTTCCCCATAGCATGTAGCCATACTATGCAGCAGAATAGGTCCACAAAGCTGCATTTCTGTACATACCTATGACTGTTCAGTCCAGTAATCCGCAATGAACAGAATAGGAATTCTGAGTAAGCATGCAAAATATTGCACTGTAATACAGTTCTCCCACTGGAATATTTATACATGAATCATTCTGGAAGATGCATGAGAGATGTTTACTTTCTCTTAACTACTGTAAGATCTTGGACAGATTTGATGAGTGTTCTGCAAAACCCAGACTGGCTGTTACAAATCACTTCCCACTGAATGAGAACTATGCAATTTTGTATGCTAAAATATTGATTGGTATAGTTAAACTATAAGTAAATAAAGGGTGCAATCCTCCAAAGTTAGGGCAATGAGAATGGCCCAGCTGGGCTGCTACAAGTGGACTGTATCAAGAACAGAAAGTTGGGCTGAATCCAGAGAGTCAGGAAGCCTGGGCTGCCCTAAAAGAGCATGCTCAGTAGGAACCAAGTAAGTGTCACCTGAGAAGGATTAGCTCCTGAGGAGACCTGCCTCAGATTACACTGAACAAGGAACAGCTGTGGTGACTGCCTTATAAGAAAGCCCAGGAGTCCCTGACAACCAGTACAGATGCAGCATGAGACTGCAGTACAGCAGTACCTGTGGTGGAGAGTGGATGCAAGAGGACTGCTTGGAGTGGCCTGCTATATCCACAGGTTAGTGGGCTGTCATAGTTGTGTCGTATCCCAAGTTTGAGAGGTAGGAGTTGCAGATATGCTGGCTAAGAACTCAAGATTTTTTTGTCAACACTGCCATTCTTATTCTGCCTTATCATGGACCCCTTTCAGTCTACTCAGATTTATACATGCTCCTGAGGTGGTATAACTTTGAGGGGCTGGAAGAGGGCATTTCTGCCTGGTAAACAGGCTCTGGATTCAGTGTAACTGCACTGTTCTAGACAATGCTGAACATGCCCGCAACATGCCTCTCCTAAGCTGCCTAGGCTGGCGCAGCAAGGTCAGCCCAGGTCCATCTGTCTTGGGCCACCCTATATTGACTTACGCTGCCCCAAGACTTTCTGGTATAACTGGGGTGGCCCAACTTGGAACTGGACCACCCCAGTGATAGATAGGGTACCCCAAGTGCACTTCAGGATTGTAGCCAATCCTGTGAGATAAATTTTCTCTCATTTCAATTAATGAAATCTCAGGAGATGAACTTAAATTAGTAGTCTGTAAGGTGGGATCACAGGTTTTATTACCCAGGAAAATATACTGAAATGTTTTTCATCTGACCCTGTACAACTCTGAATGAACTCCAAAGAGATTCCATCTCCAAAGAGCTTCAAACATCATTTCAATGATATTTCCTAGACTAAAATTACAGTGACTACTGAACTGACCAGTGGCTATGAAGAATGAATGCTGAGAGACAAAATGAAGTAAGATTCACACACAGCGCAGTCCTAACTTGCACTGGAACAGGCAGGCTCCCTTGCCTACATTCTATCCAGTGTAAGCTTGGGCTGCTGCTGTGCTACCTTGCTCATGGTATCCTTCCCCATACTCTGGGTAATGCAGCAATACTCCAAAAGGTCTAATCCAATCCAATTTTGGTATTAGCAGATTTGAGCAGTCCTGGACTGCCGCAGGATGCCCAGTAGGGGCTTGAAACTAGCACAAGAGCGAGATCCTAGCCCTACCTTCACCCACCCAAAATCTTCCCTACTGCCTCCTCCCTGCCCTCCCCATGTCTCCCAGTTCCCTGCACTGGCTGAGCTCGGTCAGCACAATTCTTCTGCTGCTAGGGCCTCAGGTAGTGTGGGGAAGCCAACACAACTCTCTGCGCTGGCCTCCCCTCATCTTCTACTGATAACAACCATGGTTTATTGCACATTTGCTACACCCCTGAATCAGCTAAGGGACTTGTACCGGCCCACCACCTCCACTGGATTGTGTCCCCTACTGTAAATCAGACTTTGCTTCCAAAGTGTCAGAGTACATATGGGCCTAACTACAAAAGACAGCTAGGTACTTTTTAAATTGCTTTTTAAATGTATTGCTTTTTAAATGTAAATGTAATGGGGGGCTTGCAAAATTTTGCCCTACTCCCCAGGGCTTTTATTTGTATTTAAGAAACAAACTTTTCCAACTCTATCCTTCCAGTGTTCTCTCTCCCACAGAAAATCATATGGATATTGTAATTTGAATCACTCAGAGAAGAGAAAGAAAGTGTATGTGTGCATACACATGCCTGATAACAGTGCAACTTGGAAAATAAACAGTGCAACTTGCATAAAAAAGCAGGCCTCCGTCAGTCTTGAAAGACTATGATATCGTGCTTGGCGCTGCATACGTGTTTCTCAAATTGTGGATTATGAGTCATTTTTTGGTGGCATGTAAAAAGTTTTTGAAACTTTAAAAAATATGTCACAAGCACCCTTGTATGGTTTGCAAAAGAAAGCTGGCATGAATCTTCAAACCCCCCTCCCCAAATTAAAATGTCACATTTTCCAATTTTCTCTAATTACTGGTATGCCATTGATCATGCGCAAACCCACACTTTATCTGCCTGAAAGTCTCTGGCTGCACATACTGCTCTCAAGTTCAGTCTTCTGGTTATCCAGGAATGACTGGGTTTGGAGGAACAGTCCTTGAACTGCATTTCAAGACAGAGCCTAGCAAATGTCTGTACACATAACCTACATATTAGATCGCTACCAACCTTTGGAGCACAGGAGCACACCCTGTGTATTATTAATAATTTATTAATCATTTTTAATTTTAAAAAGGCAACTTCTTCAGTGTTTGTCCCGTGTGGTGACAGGGTCCACTTGTTGCGAATTTGAGTTACTCAATCCATGATGGATACGACATGGGGAAACCTGGCCAGCCTGTTGCAGGGGCCTGTTGCCAGGATGTTGCCTTTCCCACCAAAGTGGGACCTATTTACTTGCATTTGCATGCTTTCAAACTGCTAGGTTAGTAGGAGCTGAGGTAAGGTCAGGAGCTCACCCCGATTTGCAGTGGTCTTGAACCATTAACATGCTGATCGCAATTCTGATCAAGCAATGTTCTAACCCTAGCGTTCTAACCACTGAGCCACCACAGCCCCCCCCTAATCATTTTTAATAAATAGAAATATTATTTATTTCTATGTGGCTTTTTGGTCTATTAGGTCACAATAGATTGTCATGTTTAAAAGTGGGCCCTGGTAAGCACTGGTCCAGAAACAGGTCCCTTATGATACATGTTTAAAAAATAAAGTGAAACCAACCTGTCGGCAACCATGGATCTGATGAAGGCTTTATCAATGTATTCACTTGATCCCAATTAAAATCATCTTCATGAGACTGACTATATCCACATGAGGTAAATGGTTCGTCAAAAGTACAACCACCTGTAAAAAGAAAAAAGTAAAAACAATGGAGTAACTTAGGATAGTAAAACCCACTAAAGTTCATTCTGCAATGTGTGTTACTTGATTAACCACAAAGAAACAATTTCCTCTTGACAGTAGGCACTTGTACAAAATATCTTGTACAATATCTTGTAGGCACTTCCTACAAATTATCTTGTGATCACAACATCATCACTGACTGACTTTTAAAAACAAACAATTTACAGGTTGTTAATTGCTGCAATCCTAAACACATTTTCCTGGGAGTAAGACCCATTGAACTCAATGGGACTTACTTTGGAGTAGACATGGTTAGGATTGTGCTCAATGTCACTCTCGAATCAGAATCAAGCTACTCAATCACATAGCTTCATTGACATCATTCAGACTTAATTCTGACTCACTTCTTGTGCACTGTGATCTTCACAGGTTTAGATTTTAAATATTGTCATATAAAATTGTTATATAATTGTATATAAACAATTATAATTATATAATTGTTATATAGATGGATTTATGTATTCAAACAGACCTCAGAATCCTACTTGAACAGCGTCCCAAAGTTATTTGCAAGGCCACTATGTCACCAAAATGGATGTCTGATAACATAACTTCTTCATTTTAATTCTAATATTTCAGTGAAATTTCAACCAATTTTCTGAATAGTTCTGAGAAAAATTAATTTCTAATGAAAAGCAAGCACATCAATTTTTAAGAACTCACACCTTATTGTTGGTTTTAGTAAAGATGAAATAGCAACTTTCAACACTTTGCTAGTAAGTGAGGCCATTAGTAGGTTTACTATGAAGTAACTGTTGCTCACCCTGAATGGGACTACCATTTTCAATAGCTACAGATAGTTCCGTCTTAAGTTTTCATCCTCCTCCTTAATAAGCTTGGCTCTTCCTTACTGGATGAACTTGAATAAACACATTTTCAAGTGTTGCACTTTTTGCAATTATAACACTGATATAGAATCATAGAGTTGGAAGGGACCCAGTGGATCATAGGGTCCAACCCCCTGCCTGTGGCAGGAAATCCTTTTCTTGTGGGGACCCACGTCTCGAACCCTGCCATGCTGGTTAACAGGCACAGTGTCTTAACCACTTGCGCCACCAGAGGATATAAGATGTATGTAACTATATTGGTGACATTCTTTTACATTCATTCAGGCAGACAGAAAGAAAATATCTTCACGATAATAAACTCCAATTTTATTATAAGAGTCCTGAACACTACCTGTGCTACACTTCTTTAAAGTGCTCTCTTTATCTTCCAAGTACTCAAAACCAGAGACAAATTATAGATTCTAGACATCTCTACACAATATCTGTTACTTATTGTGAATTTGAGTCACCCAATCCACTTGAGTCCACTTAATACATACATATTACCTAATCCTAAGGAGTAAAAATACATAATTTTAAGATATGAATAACTTAGAATCCTAACCATGTCTACTCAAAAGCGCGCCCCAGTGGGTTCAATGAGTCTTACTCCCAGGAAAGTGTTTTTAGGGTTGCAGCCATAGTCCTATATCAAGTCCTTCTTTTTCCCCTAATATCCTTTCAAAAGAAAACAATTCAGTCTTTGAATCTATATCAACTACAGTACGTAGCTTCCGTAATTCAAAGTTTCTTAAGTGCTTAAGTACAGATGTTTTCTGTAGTACAAATTCAGAGATTTTACAGAGCACCGCCTCCTGCTGCTTCTGAGAAGCTAACACATCTGTCTGACAGGGATCTTGGATGTCTTCAATCTCCCTTCTGGGGAAAAGGCAAGCCAAAACAACAACAGGACAAACACAGGAGACATGCTCTTCAAGGGGTTAAGGGGCCTTGTTGACAATGGTCCAATTCTTCCCAATGCCCAATGAGTCAGGCTGGAAGTCCTTAGATGCACTGAATCTATTTATATCCCATCCTTGACAATTTTTAAAATTTGTTTGACAGTGATCAGCATTGAAATAAATATTTTAAGCAAAATACTGCATTGATTTTGCTTGAAATACTTAAAAAAAATAAAACATTACTAACAGCCGAGGGATAAAAAGGAGGGGAAGTGCAAAGTGGACTTGCACATTAATGTTCCTGACATGAGAGACATGAAAAATATACCATCTGGAAAACAGCCATTAATCATTTAATTTTTTAACATTCATACAAACAGTTTCTTCTTCCCTTAAATACCACCATCTGTTTTCCTTTATTATGAACCTCACAAACATATTGTTTATGCCCTGGTGGGAGAGATAGAGAGGTCATCTTAACGCAGTTTGGAATTGTGTTCGGAGGAAGAGTCTTATTCATTACCTCTCGGCATTTCAGGGAAATGAGCGGCCCTGGACACTGCATCTTTCGGTAACACTCATGACTGTACCAACCTTAATTAAAAATTCTACTGGGAACAGAAAGCTCATTAAGGAACTTATTGTACTGACTCAATATTTCACCTTGACAACAACATATAATTTGTCTTGCACATTAAGAGTGAGATAACACATTCAGAAATCAAGTAGGCCTTTTCATTAGCAGGCAAACAGGTACCAGACTATTTTTGGGGGTGAAAGGTTTAGACCGACAATTTTAATGCTTTCCTTATTAGCACACTGACATCTATGGTTTCTTGTAATGTCACTTATGGTTTCTGAGAGACTCTTTCAGGTTCTACAGCTCAGATTTTAGGTAATTTTCAATCCTAACAAATTTTCCCTCCTTCTCCTCAGGTTCCCCTTTGCACCAATTGAGGAAAAGGGACAGATTTGTTACCCCAAATAGTTGACTAAAAAGAGAGCATCAGAATCCAGAATATGGAGATTGTCAGCTATTTTTATATAGCTATATTTTCAAACTACCACAGCATACCTGTGGACTTTTCATGGCACATGGATTCAAAATCACTGATTTAGATTACACAGGAAAAATAACAATATTATCAGAAAAGAAATACAGGTCATGCCTCATTATTTGTTCTAGAATTCCCAGTGGATTTGAAAAAAACAGTGGATACCAATGTAGGTCGTGGAGAACCACTACCAGATTTCTTGCACATCTCTTGTTACCACAGAATGTATTGATATTGATGCGATACTACATTCATGCATTAAAGTGACTATATGAATAATGGAATCTAGTGGAATGAAATCATAATTGTTTAACAGCGCAAGGATAACAGATGGGCTATAGGTGCTTTTTTGCCTAAAGACAAAACATTTAAAGGTGGACCCCAGAATTAGTAGCAAGTCAAATCAGTGAATACCAAGGTCCCACCTGTAATACACTTTTGCAAACTGAAATTGAAGGATGACAAAACTTAGTTTCTGCTTCATTACTCAAAGATATGTCTGGGCAGCAAATCTCCTCATATTTCACTCAAGTTTCCCCTCCTCACACAAAGACACAAGTTCACCATGTTTTGAAAGGTTCTAAAAGCTCACCCAACTCCTAGAAGTTCAAAGCACTAGTTTATTTTATCTTTTTGTTTATATACTGTACATATAAACAAATAATTGTATATATTTCAATTTACAAACTTAATTATGGTACTAGGGCTGTGGGTGGCGCAAGCGGCTAAGACACTGTGCCTGTTAACCAGCAGGCCAGGGTTCGAGACCCGGGTCGGCCCCACAAGACAGGGTGCGCTCCTGTCCTTAGTCCAGCTCTGCGACGCCAAATCGTATTGGCTCTGCCTTTCCATTGGATTAATTCAGTGGTGTGGAGAGGGGGGATTTGCTGCTTGCGTAACAGCCTATCCTCCATAACAATCCAACCCAGGCTTTCATGCTTCGCATGCAGCGTATGCAGCGCAGAGCATGATACCATAGTCTTCCAAGACTGATGGAGGCCTGCTTTTAATTATGGTACTTATTTAGAGAATCCCAATATACGTAGAAACAAAGTCATAATTTTTGTGTGACACGTGTCCAAACTGACTAGCAGTAGCATTCCCTCTGGTCTCTGAGTTTGATACTTGAGGGAATGATTACCACTACCACCAGTCTCAACCTCATAGGTATTCTGCTAATGCCTGCAACACTTTGGCATCTGACTGCAATGTGCATAGGCTGAGGGAAGAACTCAGTGCTTCATGTTGCCACAAGAGGATCCTGCTATTTGTGCAAGCTGCATTCATGCAAATAATTCTACCACTATCTAACACAACAACAATGCAGTATGTCTAATTTAGGAAGATAAATCATAAACAAGATCAATCAATCAATTTAGGAAAATAAATCAAACAAGGCCGTTGTGCCAGGGAAAAGTAGAAAGAACCCTTCTTCCATTTTTTCTATTCCCCCCCCCTAATTATTCACCCCTCCTTCAGTTAGGATGTTAATGAGGTTTCTGACAGGAATGAACCGATCAAAGAAGAAAATTCAAATAAGGTGCAAAATCACACCGGGTGAAAAAAGGAAGGAGGGTAATGTTTTAAAAAAAATTCTCTCTCTTTCTCATCATATGAGTCAATACTTGCTGAAGTTCTCCTGAGCTTCTAGCAAGGCTTGTTCTGCACGTCACACAGAACTCCCTGTGACATTTCAAAGGATTGCAAGGAACACTCTTCAGGTAGGGAAGACTAAACTTGATTAAAATATAAGGAATTTTCTAATATACAAGCCTATTTACACTTGTCCACTGCTTCCTCAATAGCAGGTGCACTGCTGCCCAAATATCTGTATGATTGAGCCCATATTTAATGGCATGTTAAATGTTTAATGGTCTATTTGGAAACTATTTTTGGACATAGATTTTTGGCAACCCAACCTACATCTGTTCCCTGAGCGCTATTATAGCCAAGCATTACAGAGCTTTTTCCAAATATACTTTGCTTACAGGTAACTGGCACAGCAATCTAGCTGTTTCTATCATCAATTGTAAGAAACTCTCAATGAAGTGTTGGTGGCAATGATGTGTTGGTGGCATTGCAACTCTAAGTTTCTCTTGGAGATATATTATTAAGTATACATAAATACCACATGCCAACGAAAGCAGTTTATAAAGTGCTCTCATATGGATTATCCCAATCAATTTCAGTCTGAGTTTGAAACAGAGGCAGGCTTGGTCACATATGCTGGGAACTCTGCTGGATCACCAATGCAGATTTTGTTGCCATTAGCAAATTTTTGTTTGAATTAAAGTGGTTAGAAAGTTAGACTTGGGATGAAGACCAAGTTGCAAATCAGTCCCAAAACAGACCAGATAACCTTAAGGCAGTCACTCTCTCTGTGCCAAATGTACCTTACAGAGATCTTATATATACCTTATAGAACAAAATTAATCATCCTGAGCCCTTTTGGAGAAAGAACAGTGTTTAAATGAAAAAAATGTATAAATATATGAGTCATTTTGGGCTTTCTTTGCATGGAAAAACAAGAGTAAAACATTTGGTCAGCTGAGTTGAAAGCCCAATCCTGTGCTACCCTGACACCCAGAGGGACAGTGGTGCCAAAAATGGTCGCTGATGTATCCTATTAGACTGGGCAGCCACTAGATACTCCTTGGGGTAAGGGAGTGTTTGCTCCATTATCATAGGTCATGGTACTGTGACCCCAATGGGTCTCCTCCTGTTGAGCATGCCCAGAATGGAGATCTGTTTTGGGTTTCTTGGCTCAGGAGGGAGCACAGGATGCAGCATCAGAGTTTGCTGTCCTCTTCCAGTCCTGATTCTCCCCTTCCATCACTCTCTCTCTACCCAGTTCCTCCCTTCCCTTGGCCTGAAACTTCTGGCTGATGGAGACAACTGCTGACTACGCAGAGTGCCATCTTCCCACAGCTGAAGCCCAGCACCAGCACTGCATCCTCAGAGCTAGCACAAAAGTACTTTATAGCACTTTGCAATGATCTGAACTGATACCGGCTGAGGAGTGCTGGTGTTGAAGACATTGGGTCTCTTAAATTTACTGGCTTGTAGTTAAAAATGCTATTAATTTACTGTCTCTGGTTCTTGTCACAACTGTGTGTCTGTTTTTTTAAATTCTGATTTATGTTTTGTTCCCATGGGTCAAATCCCTTTAGAACACTGATGATAAATTATGAAGATTTTTTTCAACATGTCAAGAGGAAGATTCAGTGTATGTGCAAACTTGATTTGCAAAAGTGAACAATTCTAATTTAAGTTTTCAAATTATCTTTCAATATTAATTATATTAGTTTTGCTTTACAGTTCAGTTCACTCAACACCTATGATAAAGTATTTACAGTGGCGCCTCATGTAAAGAACGCCTCAAGTAAAGTATTTCACGTAACAAACATAAATTTCTCTAGGTTTCTGCTTCACATAACAAACTGTGCTTCATGTAAAGAACACATTCGTTGGCAGTTGGGGCAGACGTGCTGGCCAGCAGCCTGTTTAAAAAGCTTCAGGGCTGCCTAGTGCACCTGCCCATAGTGAAAGCAACACTCCCGCGCTGTTCCTCCTGTAGCTGGAGGAAGAGAAGAGCAGTGGAGAAGAGGGCAGCAGCTCAGGGTTAGCCAGAAGGGAGCAGGGGAGAGAGAGGCTCAGGATGAAGAGAAGGAGAAAGTGGGGAGACACTTTGAAGGTGTCTTGGATTGCAGCCTCCTAACCATGTCTACCCAGAAGGAAGCCCCATTGTATTAAATGGGTCTTACTCCCAGGAAAGTGTCTTTACGACTGCAGCCTAAGTAGACTTCATAAGATCACACACATTGAAAGCATGTTTTGAATTCAATCCCAGTGTTCTGTCATCATTTTTACATCCAGTTAATATTTTTATATGAATATTTTTGGGGTTGTGGAACCAATTGTCTGAGTTTCAATTGTTTCCTATGGGAAAATCTGCTTCATCTAAAGAATGTTTCATGTAACAAACATGCCTCCAAAACAAATTAAATTTGTTACATGAGGCATCACTGTACATATAGTAAATAACAGTGTTTTATTACAGTTAATTATGTTATATTACAGTGTTTTGAATTCAATTCCAGTGTTTTGTCATCATTTTTACATAGTTAATATTTTTTTATGAATATTTTTTGGGTTGTGGAACCAATCGTTTGAGTTTCCATTATTTCCTATGGGAAAATCCGCTTCACGTAAAGAACATGCCTCTGGAACGAATTAAATTTGTTATGTGAGGCGCCACTGTATTTAAATTTACACTCAGAATACAGAGAAGTATAGTAATGATCCTACTGCCTAGGAACCTGCTTGACATGATGGTGGCATATCATATCATAGAATTTAATTCTGAGGACCTTCAAACTGGTAATTTTGAAGGGCCTCATCATTCACGCAAAGGTTTCCTTGTCTGACAAGTCTCGGGACTATATTTGCCATAATGTTCAATGGGACTTTTCCAACAAGTCATCTACTCAAAACGTGGCAGGTCATGCTCTTGGCTTGGTACATTCAACTAGGGAGAATGCTGCAAGCCCCTTAATGGGCTTGCCCACTTTGCCCCCCCCGGCGGAATGGTTTGGCCGGAGGGAGATGCTTGCAGCCGATTGGCTGCTTAGGGCTAAAGGGGTGTGGACTGGGGACGAAGCGGGCGCGCTCGCCCGCTTCCCCTCAGTCTTCGCCAGAGCGGCGTCCTGAGCGGAGCTGTTTTGGCTCGCTCCGGACCTCGCTCTTGGGAGTGTTGGTCTCCCGCGGCGACGACAGGGGCGGTTGTTGGGGAGGTTCGTCTGCGGACGCCCCCGTGTTGACGCCCCCGCTCCTTAGGACGCTCGGTCCTTGGCGTCCTCTCGGGGCCGGGTTTTTGGCCCGCTTCGCTGGGCCGCGTGGAGTGCGGCGGCCATTTGCCGGTGGCGGCCATTTTGGGGGCAGCGTCTTCACGGCAGCCATTTTGAGTGGCGGCCATTTTGGGCTGCCTCGTGTTGGGGGCCATTTTGGTCGGGCCTGTGGGGCCTTCGGCCTAGTGCCTTGCGGGGGTTGGCTTTAGGCCTGCACCCCCCCCTTTTTGGGGTCATCTTAGTTGGGGCTTGTGGGGCCTTGGGCCTAGCGCCTTGCGGGGGTTGGCTTTAGGCCTCCTCCCTCCCCCCCCCTCTTTTTGGCTTGTCATTTGGGGGCTGCTGCCAGGGTTGGCTTCAGGCCTCCTCCTTTCCCCCCCCCTTTTTTGGCTCATCGTTGGGGGTTGCTGTCAGTGTCTTCGAGGGATCACTCCCGTTGGTTCTCCGGCCTTCGTCTGTTGCTGACATCGTTCCTGCTGCTGCTGTTCCTCTTGCTGCTACTGGAGCTCATATCCTTTCTGAGTCAATAAAGTTTACACTCAGGGTGTGGGCTGGTCCTTTTGGGTGACACATGGGGAAGCGGCTTCAGAAACGGGGGGGTAGAGCCCCACGGCCCCCCACTCCTTCTCCTCCACCTCCGGAGCCAACCTCCTCGGATGAGGAGTTGGAGGCTCTTGACCACAGGGCCTTAGTTGAGCGGTGCAAGGCCTTGGAGAGGGAGGCTAAAGAAAGGGAGGCGAACAAAGGTGATGGGGCATCGGTGTCTGCAGCTGCCCCTGCGCCTCGTGTGTTTACTAGGAAGGGACGGGGGGCACTAATGTTCACGGCTCGCCCTTCTAGGTCCGGCAGCCGGAGGCCTTTGGCCCAGGATCCCCCTCAGGTACCAGGTGTGTCCAGTGCCCCTTCCTCCACCTTAGACGGGGCTGCTGCAGGTGAGGATGTGGAGGTAGCTGATGAGCCTGAGGTGGTGGGATGTTGGGATGAGCCATATGAGTATGGACCCCCGCCTGCGAAGCGGGCAGTTTCAGCCGTGCCTTGGTGGGGCTCGGGATGGGGTGGTCCTTACTATGCTTGGCCGTCCGTTGGTATGGTTCCACCTGATGTCCCTTGGTGTGCTTGGGGTTTACCACGCCCCCCTCGCCGATCTGCCTATGATGGGGATCGTCTGAGGGTGGGGGTGCCTTATGGTCCGACTTGGGAGGAGGTTTACCGATTGGCCAGGCACTCTGACTATGAGGATGGTCCTGAGGACCGTCCTTATGGCAGTATTGACTTGCCTTTGGGTGGCCACCTTGCAATGTCGGTGAAGGAGAAGATTTGGAGAGGCGATTACGTTGACCTCTTCAGTCTTCTTCAGGTTGAACCTGAGCGGGTTCCTAAGGTGGGGGAACCCGAGCGTGATCTTGAAGCGTCTCGCAGGCGCAAGATAGATCACAATTGGACGAATTGGTTATATGGCTATTGTATATATATGGCCGTAGTCGTCCAACTCAGGCCGAAAAGGGCTCCGGCTATGATTAAATACCTTGATATTATTCACCGGACCTTGAGGGATTTTGGGGGAAATGCCTGGTTGCAGTATGACCAGAATTTCAGGATGCGGGCTGCCAATGACCCGTCCCTGGACTGGTCGGTCCCCAAGTTCGAGCTGTGGATGCAGGTTGCGGCTACTGCCAAGCCTGTACAGGGTGACCGCTCTGATAGTGGTCACCTCATAGCACGTAATGTGCCACAACCCAAGGCGTCTTCGGGCGCCTCGGGTGTTCAAGGGCAACGGCCGTGCTATGAATTCAGCTCGACTGGGGCCTGCTCCAGGGGTGGCTGCCCCTTCAGCCACCAATGTGCGGTGTGCAAGGGGAAGCACTCTGCGTTCAGTTGCCCCAAGGGAAAAGGTTATGGCGGCACTGGGGGAAGAGGTGGTAGGAAGGGTGGGGGGAGCCAGCCCCCCCTTCCTCCCCCAGCTGCAGGAAAAGGGGCCATCGCCGATTAGGGTTGAAGTTTTGTCTGCCCTCTTAGCTGCTTACCCTAACAGGAGTGCAGCTGATTACTTGTTGAAAGGGTTTAGGGATGGGTTTCGCATTCCTTCTCCACGCCCGGGTTCCCCTTGTTGGGCTCCCAACCTCAGATCAGTCATTGGTATGGAGGAAGTGGTACGTCAGAAGTTGGCTAAAGAGGTTGCTGCCGGTAGGGTCTTGGGCCCGTTTCCTTCCTCCCCCTTGCCTAATTTGAGGGTTTCCCCTTTAGGGGTGGTGCCCAAAAAGGCGCCCGGTCAGTTTCGCCTTATCCATCATTTATCATTTCCCAAAGGGGACTCTGTTAATGATGGGATCCCCCCTCACCTCTGCTCAGTTAGGTACACGTCATTGGATGAAGCTGTTCGCCTTTTGCGGACTTGCGGGCCCGGGGCCTTTATGGCCAAAACGGACGTTGAGTCGGCTTTTCGGCTACTTCCTATTCATCCTCTGGACTTCTGCCTGCTGGGGATGTGGTTTGAGGGGGGGTACTATGTTGACAGGGCTCTGCCGATGGGTTGTTCTGTTTCCTGTTCTGCTTTTGAGTCATTCAGCACTTTTTTGGAATGGGCTCTTCGTCATAGATCTCCCTTTGGAGAAGTTGCTCATTACCTGGATGACTTTTTATTTATGGGTAAGGCTGATTCTGAGGAATGTTCCCGACTTTTGGCTTCTTTTCAGTCGCTCTGTTCAGAGCTGGGGGTTCCGTTGGCTCGGGATAAGACCGAGGGCCCCTCTACTGTTTTGACTTTTTTAGGCATTGAGCTGGACACTTCCGCTCAGTGTTCTAGGTTACCTCTGCCCAAGCTGGTTGTTTTGCGGGGTTTGTTAGAACAGGCCATGGTAGCCTCCAGATTGACCCTTAGGGAATTGCAGGTTTTGGTGGGGCATTTAAATTTTGCCTGTCGTGTGGTTGCTCCTGGACGTGCTTTCTTGCGGCGTCTTTGTGACGCCATGATTGGTCTTAAGGCCCCGCACCATCGGGTGCGGGTCTCTTCAGCCATGAGGGAGGACATGAGGGTTTGGCTTACCTTTCTGTCCGACTTTAATGGCACGTCTTTTTGGAGGGAGTTACAGCTTCTTCGGGCTGACCTGCAGGTCCATTCGGACGCAGCAGGCGGTCATGGGTTTGGAGTTTACTTCAGGGGGAGATGGTGTGCACATCCTTGGCCTGATTCTTGGAGGACCAGTGATGTGGTACATGATCTTACCTTTTTGGAGTTATTCCCCTTGGTTGTGGCTGTACACATCTGGGCGGATCAATTCCTGAACTCTACTGTTCGGTTTTGGTGCGACAACCAGGCTGTGGTACATGTCATAAGGAAGCAGACCTCTCGGTCGCCAAGGGTGATGCGCTTGGTTCGTGCTTTTGTTTTGCAGTGCCTGCGCATCAACTTGGTTGTTTCGATTAGGCATGTTCCGGGGCTGGAGAATGGGGTTGCCGATGCTCTGTCTCGTTTTCAGGAGGAGCGCTTCCGGCAACTCGCCCCGGCTGCTCGTTCGGAACCGGACCCCATGCCCGAGTGGCTTTGGAGCCTTGGACCGTGAGGGCCCAGAGGTTGATACTGGGTTCGCTGGCTCCTTCAACTAGGAGCAGCTACGAACGTAAGGTGGGAGAATTTGAGGCCTTTTGTCAGGCCAATGCTCTGCCGGTGGCTTGGCCTCTTTCTGAAGAGGCTGTGCTGCGCTTCCTGCTTTTCCTTTTCGAATCAGGTCTTCACCCTCGCTCTATCGCTATCTATCTGTCTGCTTTAGCTTTTGGGGCTGGGTTGCAGGGTGTTTCCGACACCACGCAGAACTTTAGGGTGCGGCATATGCTGGAAGGCATGCGCCGGGACCGACCGGTGGAACCTGATAAGAGGAAACCTTTCACCCTGGATATTTTGAGTGGTTTGATGGGGGCCTTTGCCAGGTGCTGCAGCTCGGACTTTGAGAGAGACCTTTTTAGAGCTGTGGCTATGGTCATGTTTTTTGGGGCCTTCCGGATTGGTGAGGTTCTGGTGAGGTCTCGTTCGGCTGACCCAGCTAATGTGTTGTGGTGGTCTGACTTGACTCTTAGTTCCTCTGAGTGTGTTCTCCATCTACGAAGGGCCAAAAATGACCAAAGGTCTCGGGGTGCACTGATCAGGCTTAGGGCTATCCCACGCCACCCATTGTGCCCGGTTGGGGCTCTTACCCAATATAGGAACAGGGTCTTGCATTTCGTAGGCCCCCTATTTCAGCACGCTGATGGGGCGCCTCTCACGTTCTTTCAGTTTCGGGCAGTGTTGTCATGGGCATTGACCACTCTTGGTCTTTCCCCTAGCTATTACAGCGTTCATTCCTTTCGGATTGGCGCTGCTACTTTGGCATCGACCATGGGTCTGCCTGAGGAGGTTATCCGGCGCATCGGCCGATGGCGCTCGGGTGCCTTCAGGTATTACATCCGCAAGTGACTCCTTTGAGGGGTGCCTTAGCGGGGTGGGGTGCCTAGTAGATGTAGCTTTGTTTTTGAGTGTTCGCATCATTGTTCAATGACTCTGTTTTTGTTCTCTTTAGAGTCATCTTCGCCCCGACCTCTTCGAGTACTGGTTATTGGCCATTCCATCCTCTTCTGGGCTCGGAGGAGGGCCGAACGTACCGGAGCTGGTTCCTGCCTCGGCTTGGCCCCGGACGTGCAGTTGTTCTGGGTGGTAAAGCGGGGTATGGGGTGGGGGCAGCTGCTGCCCATAGTTAATGGGTTTTTGAGGGACAACCCGCCCCCTGATGTTCTTTTGGTCCACCTAGGAGAGAATGATCTAACCCAAATGAGGACTTCGGATCTCAGGGTTCAGATTAAGCGAGATCTCTCTTTTGTTATGTGGTGGTGCCCAAACATCCGGATTCTTTGGTCATCTTTTCTCCCGAGGAGGGTGTGGAAGGGTGCCAGGAGTATTCGGAAGATTGATTTGGCCCGTAAGAGGGTCAACGCCTATGTGGCGAGTTTTGTGAAGCGTTCGGGCGGGCTTGTCATTGTTCACCCTCATGTTCTTTGGCAGCTGCCCCATGTTTTTAGGGATGACGGGGTTCACCTTACCGATTTGGCCCTAGATGAGTTCATCTGGGATTTAGTCAGGGGACTGCTTGACTGTCTTTAGTGGGGCGGTGGAACCATGTTCTAGACAGGTTCCCCGTGTGGCAGGTGTCGTGCTGGAGCAGGCAGGATAGGCCTTGGTGATTGCCTGAGACAGCAAGGGTCAGTGCGATGCAGCGGGCTTATTGGGTCCCAGACCGGACGTAAGCCTAGGCGGCTAGCCCTGTACCTGGGATTTAGGCGAGGTCAACTGGGTAACTGGTTGACTGAGCGCCCAGCTGTCTCGACCTTCGGGTTGGTTATGATGGGCACCTTCTGTGTGAGGGTGTGACCTGAGCCAGGCTTTCGCCCGTCCCTATTTTTGTAGTGACCAGCACGACTTTACCAGCAGTCCCCTGTGGGTTATTAAATAGTTGTAGTTATTCAATAAAGTGGCCCTTTAAATCCAGCATCTGTCTCTGGCTCTTCATTCTCGCCGTGGTGGGTAATGCTGCAAGCCCCTTAATGGGCTTGCCCACTTTGCCCCCCCCGGCGGAATGGTTTGGCCGGAGGGAGATGCTTGCAGCCGATTGGCTGCTTAGGGCTAAAGGGGTGTGGACTGGGGACGAAGCGGGCGCGCTCGCCCGCTTCCCCTCAGTCTTCGCCAGAGCGGCGTCCCCCACCCTCCCTCCCTTCACAGTTTAGGCTTTGCTGGTCGCTTTGGGGCCGGGTAGGAATTTTTGGGGTCCCTGCTGATTGGCCTTTGCCGGGACCTTTTTTCGCCTACCCTGAACTGTGTTACTGGGAGTGAGTTAATTAGGTCACTTTATGGCAGGTGTCGTGCTGGAGCAGGCAGGATAGGCCTTGGTGATTGCCTGAGACAGCAAGGGTCAGTGCGATGCAGCGGGCTTATTGGGTCCCAGACCGGACGTAAGCCTAGGCGGCTAGCCCTGTACCTGGGATTTAGGCGAGGTCAACTGGGTAACTGGTTGACTGAGCGCCCAGCTGTCTCGACCTTCGGGTTGGTTATGATGGGCACCTTCTGTGTGAGGGTGTGACCTGAGCCAGGCTTTCGCCCGTCCCTATTTTTGTAGTGACCAGCACGACTTTACCAGCAGTCCCCTGTGGGTTATTAAATAGTTGTAGTTATTCAATAAAGTGGCCCTTTAAATCCAGCATCTGTCTCTGGCTCTTCATTCTCGCCGTGGTGGGTAATATGGGAGATTTCTTTCTGACTGCTTTTTAAATCTGCTAGAATGATCTGTTTCCAGTTTGTATGTCTGGTGCTTCCATTGAAGACCCAATTACTTTATGGGTTATGAGGATGACTTAGGCAATGGACATGCACTATCACTTCCAAGTGTACCTATTGAATGTACCTACCACATGTATCTACTCAGTACCTACTGATCAAAGTCCACTCAATTCCCTGACACCCATGGACACAGCCAACAGCTGAAAATCATGGGTCAAGGCGATATCCAGCAAAATCAACAAGCTACAATCTAATTTAAAATGATGTCCCAAGTGGTTTGAAAATTATTTTGATCTAGGACATTTCCTTATAATTGCATTAAGGTTACTTTGAGGGTCCAATCCTATCCAACATTCCAGCATTGATCAACTGTGCTAAGAGGCATGTGATGCAACCTGCAATGGCGTGAGCAGTCAAAGAGGCTTTCTCAGGATTAGGGATTGTTGCATTGGCATTGGAAAACTGGATAGGATTGTGCATTGAGGTATAGAAAAATCTTGGTTTCTCTCAAAATCCTAACAAATACCATTTTTGAAGACACACTTTCCCCCTAAAGAGGGGGAAATGTTGGCGCGCCTTGGAAAGCAAAGGTGCAACTCTGGGGAGCTGGGATACAGGCCCAGCAGCTCTCCTCCTGGCCCAGCCAAGCCAAGCTGCCACTGGGGCTGGCCTGAATCTTCTGCGAAGCCTCCCATCCCTTCTTTCCCTCTGAAGGTGCTGCCAAGAGAAGGAGGAAGATACTTTGGGCTTCCCAGAGCAGGAAAATCATCCTCCCACTGCTGACAAGCTTCTGCTGCCTGCTCAGCTGCCCATCTGCCCGTTGCTGAGCCTCACCACCGAGCACACCACTCTGATGGGCCGGAAGGATGGCACGTTTGGTCAGTGAGGCTCTGCAATGGGCAGTTGGGCAGCTAAACAGGTGGAAGAGGTTTGCCAGGAGGAGAAAGAAGGAAGAGGGAGGGAGAGAGAGGCTCAGTCATGCAGTCTTAGAGCTGGGGTGCAAAGGCTGCCCGTCTATGTGCTCCCTTCAGGAGCCTCCCCATACTGTGACTGTTGTGCTGGTGGGGGGAGCCTAGCCTGCACCGGAGGTGCAGATCCCATTCCTTGGCAAGCTCCCTCTTTGATCTCCAGCTGCTCGAACACTCCAGCTTCCCTCGGGCCCCACAACACACCCCTTTGCCCCCTCATCTGCCCACCATACCTCCCCGGCTGCAGCCCTGACCCAACCGACGGCAGCAGCCATTGCATGCCCACACTCTGCTCCTTCAGGCTTTATCTGGAAGTAAATCCCACTGAGTGTAATGAGACAGGTTTACGTGCACGGGATTGGGTCCTTAGGCTGCTATCCTATCCTCACTTAATTGGGAGTCAGCCCCACTGACTATCATGGGACTTGCATGACTATGACTATGACTTGCATGACTATGCATGAGTATCATACATAGGATTGAGATCTGAGGCTGCTATCTTATCCACACTTTCCTGGGAGTAAGCCTGACTGACTATAATGCAGGGTGACCATATGTCCCCTTAACCCAGGACATGCCCTGGAAAAAATCTTAATTGTCCTCCTTTTTCTTGTGAGCAGGAAACATGTCAAGCCGAGCCTGCAGGTACAACCTCTTGTCCCCCTCCCCCCTGGACCACCCTACCCCTAGAAGAAGCCCCACCACGCTTCCTGGCCTGACCCTGGACCCTCAAAAGTGTATGTATGGGAGTGCACTTGTGTATGTGTGTGAAGGTAATGTATGGCTGTGAGTACATGTGTGTAAGGGGGTTTGTGTATGAGTGCATATGAGCATGTATGTGAAGGTGCGTGTGCATTAGAATCTGTGTGTGTTAAAATACCTCTCAATACCTCTGTTTACATCATGGAATGCATTATTCTGAACCTTAAAGAACATTAAAGAAAGTTCTTAATACCGCTGTTGACTTTACGTGGTTGAAATATTATTCTGCTATATTTTATTAAACGTATTAGTACACCATTTAGTTTAGAATATTTTTTCTTGTCTTCCTCCTCTAAACCTGTTGGGTTTCAGTGCATCTAGAAAAGCAAAAAATACTGTACCTTTTTGCAAATACAACTGCAGATGGTATTTGCTACCCCACTGCCCCACCCATGTCAAGCAAACTACTCTTCGGACAATGTGCAATTATATGAACACAGAGAACAAATGCAAAATTAAGGCTTCATTTAGCCTAATAAAATCAGTGAGAAACAGAGCACATCAAGAATACATGCAAACAAACAACATACAAACGCAACCATTCAAAGAGTATGACAAAGAAAAAGAACCGTGATCAAAGCCTCTCACTTCTGCCAAATCTAGCACCCGTAGAAGAAATCAAGTGGAATCTGTATGACTAAGAAGGAAATTAATATCAAAGCAGACAGTGTGGAGGCATTTTTTTCCTGGCCATAAGAATGAAAGCTGTGTAAAATATTAAAAAGCTCAGGTATAGCATGCAATTAAGAAGTTGAGCTACACCTCCTAGATTAAACACCAGAAGGAAAGCTATAAAGTAAAACCCCGCCTTGCATGATTGGTATCTAACACATGGAGGATGAAATGATCCAACATATGCTTTGGAATTGCCCCAAATTTGCAAAATGTTGGACGTTTGCCAAAGCTATCAAAGCTGAGGTATCATAGACATTTCTTTATTTATCTTTTTTAAATGGGCAACATAACAAAACAAATGCACTATTTATTGTGTTATTTATACATATTTAACCTACGTTAAACATTTATAGCCCAACGTATCTAACTACATACACACCCTTTAGCAGTGCGCTCAATTCAGTATTTTGCACAAGCTGCAAAGAAGATTGGTGTTGAAGAGGACTCAGGAAAAAAAATGGAAACAATTAATAGGTGCAAGCCCTGGAAAGAAAACAAAAACCCTTTACAAGCTCCTCATTTCAGCTTGCAGGGAACAACAGTGGGTAATAGCTTCACCCATCAGTGAAAAGGAGAAAATTATGCATAGACTGTCTGATGTTAGGGTTCCAAGTGGACCTCATCCGACTGATCTATGCTATCACTCCTGGTCAGACCTTCTGCCCATCTTGTAGTCTAGTAGTGACCTTCTGCCCATCTTAGTCTTATGGCATACAATAATGTGCAGTTCCTTATATTGAACTATTAAACATTGGAATTATATATTATCCAGTCTTGAAATACTGGGTTAGTATAAAGTAATATTTTTAATAGAGTGTGGTGGGTTTATGATTATGATAATAATTATTATCACTATAAATCCTAAATATATACAACAATCAACATGATTACTAACTAGATCACCAACTAGACATCAACAGGTATTTGTGTTCCATTCTTTTGAGGAACAGCACAGCATAAATGCAATAAATAAATGATTTATTTATTTCACACAATTAAATCCAAACTCTGAGCAGCAATTAAGTTTGCAGACAAATATGAAAGAGAGCTATGATCTATATTCCCTGTAAAAAATTCCAGAGCTATGATCTATATTTTCTGTAATAGCACAATTGCATCACAACATCATCCCCAGATGATCAAGCATGACATCATGGGTATTTCCCCAACTTCCAGTTTCCAAAGTTCATACAGCACTGTGATAGGCTTCAAAATGCTCAACCATATTGTTTAACAAGAATTCTACCTACGATGGAGTAATATAGCAACATCATTTACTGAAGTGAAGGGAACAATTCGGTTCAGCCAGCTTGGGTTTCCTTTTTTAAGGAAGGAAGGCGGGATATAAATTGAATAAATAAACAATTACCAAGATTTACCTGCTGTAAGTGATGTGAAGTTAAAGTAGTTAACAAATCCTTTAACGTTGGGTGCAATCCTAAAGACACTTTCCTGGGAGTAAGCCCCATTGATCACAAAGGGCTTACTTTTGAGTAGACATGGTTAGGATTGTGCTCAAAGTTAAAGAAGTTAACAAATCCTCGAGAACGTTAAGTTGATAAAAGACACTCAGCAGCATAGCTGTAAACTGAGAGTCAGCCACCAAAACAGGGCCAAGAGAAATCATCATTTGTGACAGATTTTGGAACTATTCCAACAGGTTCTGACAGCTGAAAAGATGGAGGATATTTGTTTTGATAGATACACTTCTCAATGCACATGTTAAACCATTAGCACAGTGCCATGTACACAGATATACTATAGCTCAGTGGTTTAGATGCCATGCCTGTCAACAAGCAGGCCGCAGTTTAAATCTGGGTGCTACAAGATGGAGTGAGCTCCCGTCCCTTGCCCAGCTCCTGCCAACCTAGCAGTTTGAAAGCATGTCAATTCAAGTAGATATAGGTACCACCTTGGTGAGAAGGTAACAGCATTCCAAGCACTTCGGTATATAGTCATGCCAGCCATGTCCACAGAGGCATCTTTGGACAGCACTGCTCTTTGCTTTAGAAACAGGGATGAGCTCCACACCCCACAGTCAGTCACAACTAGCAGTACAACCTACAGAGGACACCTTTACCTTTACGTACTCTGGTGCATGCAACACTTGCTATCTTAAATGTGTTGTAACCATGGCCTTGTTCATTTCTAAGGTGTGTGGTTCTTTTCCCTACATTTGCTAGGGAATTTAAACTATTAAAAAGGAATGTCCATCAGGGATTTGTAGGTTAAAATATCCATGTTTATCCCTTTATCACTACAATGGGGAAATTACCTGTTAATGGCAAGCAGATCCCAGATGATTTTGAAGACAATTACAGAACCATCATCTTTTAACCAGGTTCATTATCTTCCATTCCCCAGCTATCCAATCAATTGGGGTATCCTGGATCAGTCATTTTAGAATGACTGAAAGCAGAAGTAATATTAACTGATTTCAAAATGTCCAATAAAACCAAATAAACATGTATTTCCTTTACTTATTGTCAGAGTGTCAACAGGCTGAGATGTGAGAATTGTTTTGCCTATCTGAGTGTAAATACTTAAAATCAACAAAACCGAATCTTTTCAAGCTGTCTAATATGAAACAGACTTTAAGCGCTGCCCAGCTGTGAAATCCATAAAGAAAACAGCCTGAAAGAAGTAAATTCTTTTCCTCCTGTATTAAAAACACCCAATAAGAGAATGTTCTATAGGTCTGAAAGACATTACAATAAGCAATCTGGCTGTGTTTCTCTACCTCTGCCACTTCAGTTTTTAATACAGGTATCATCCACCTTTCAACTCCTCAGGTTAAAAACCACAAGTGTGCTTGAAGCTCAGTCACTCTCTGCGGCGCAGCTCATTTTTAATGAGTATCTTGTCTTCATGACACCCCAGAAGACACAAATCCACAAACCAGTCTCAGATAATTTGAACTAGAGTTATTCTGCTTCCCTGAACCAATGTCTTTTTCAGCCTGAAAACTTCCTATTCAACCCATTTGGGAATGGTGGACCATTTCAGTCAAGCTTGATTTCACTTATTTCTTTATCAAAAGCTCCTGCTTAGAAGCTCCACTGTGGATTGCATGAACAAACAGTCTGTTCCAGGATTTGAACTTTAAAAAGGATTTAAGCAGTCCATCTCAATAATAACGTAAAGCAAAGTGCATTACTTTCCTACTGATTGTGAGAATTTTTTTTAAAGTTTGAAGCTTAATTTCATGGATAATCTTTTCCATTTACTTGATGAGGACTGCAGTTGTAAGCACATAACACACTCATCTAACATATTAATCAGGGATTGAAAATTCAAGGTTTAAAACACTTCCCGTTTTTTAAGTAAAGAATGAAAACGTTACACAGGTCTCAAAGAGGGTTCATTTGTCTGGACTCAGAGTATCCACAATAAATACTAGTGGTTTCTTAGTTATTTGAAAGAATATACAGCATCATCAATAACTTTGTAATGTATTTTAACTAGTAGTTTCATTGGTACAAAAGCTGTTGCTTCATAATCATATGCTGCATGATTTTAAAAGACATCTGAAAGATCCTGTGACACCAGCGGTGCAGGACATAGTCCACTAAGGACCAATATATTTAATAAAATTAATTAAAGTGTTTATTCATTATTAAATACTAACATTATTAAATACTAACAAGTTTAATTTGTTCCAGAGGCATGCTTGTTGTGTAAAATGCTCTTTACATGAAGCAGATTTTCCCATAGGAAATAATGGAAACTCAGACGATTGGTTCCACAACCCAAAAATATTCATATAAAAATATTAACTGCATGTAAAAATGATGACAAAACACTGTAATTGAAGTCTGCTAAGAGCACAATCCTAACCATGTCTACTCAAAAGTAAGCCCCATTGTGTTAAATGGGTCTTACTCCCAGGAAAGTGTCTTTAGGATCCTAAAGACACTTTCCTGGGAGTAAGACTCACTGAACACAATGGGGCTTACTTTTGGGTAGACATGGTTAGGAAGCTGCAATCAAAGACAACTTCCTGGGAGGCTTACCTGGGCTGCTGCTGGAGGTTCAAGGTGGCCAGTGGGTCACTTGGGGGCAGTTAGGGACAGCTACCTCTGGAGCCCCCAGGCAACTGCCCCCAAGTTGGGGGCAGATAGAGGCAGCAGTGCTGGCTGGCAGCCCTTTTAAACAGCCTCAGTGTGGAGCATGAGGGCTGCATAGCACATGTGCCCTTTAGGCGCCAGAGAGATTTGTTTGTTACATGAAACAGATTTGTTACATGAAGTAGGATTTCTTGGAAATTTAGACTTGTTACATGGAACATACTTTATGTGAGGCACATTATGTGAGGCACCACTGTACTTGTATTTGTACTGGTGGCCATTACCGTTGGTATTTCGTGATGGGATAAAACAAAGTACTTAAAGACATGCTGGATGTACCTTTTGTGCAATGAGTCCCTTTGGGACAAAAAATCATAAACTGAATAAAATAAAATAAAAAATGTGTTGACCACATATATTTACAGCTACAGCTTGTTTTACCCACTTTTCCCAAAGCAGCTTTATGAATTTATTTTTGAATGGTTTGTTTTACTTGAAAAGATTCTCTTGGTAAGCTGAAAAATCAGCTTCTTTTCACTGCCAAAGGCTACCATAGATTCACCTCCCTACTTTCCATGTATGACCCTATTCTAACTGCACAATCTGTTATCCAACTTATCTCCTTAGTAATACCTGTCAGTGGAGTATTTTGTCTCTAGTGATGAAAAGGAAACTTTGGGCACAATCCAGAGAAACTACGGGGAGTCCTTGCTCCGGTGTAAGAACAATTTGCTGTGGATTGCAGTATGAATTTCCCATAGGTTTTCATTAGATGGTGCAGTAACTACGGGTACACGTAATGTCTCTTACGTGCTCCCGTAGTTACTCTGGATTGTAGGGATACAGTATTTATTCAAATATAACGCTCACCTTTTTCAGCCAAATTCAGTCTCCAAAATCAGGGTGCGCATTAGATTCAATGTTAATTAGAACTGAGTAAATGCAGTGTTTTGATTATGAGTATGGGGTGTGCATTATATTCAGTGGCGCATTATATTTGAGTAAATATGGTATATCTTTCAGTTTCACTGATGCAGTGCAGCACATGGGCCCATTGAAGGTGCCACATATGTAACTGAAATCATCCAACATTTCCAGCTGTCAGCTTCATCACATGAATATGAAGCATCAATATCCCATCTTATCAGTGGGATAACTGATCCTAACTTTCCAGTTAGCTTTCAGGCCGCAAAAATGCTGTATGTGCGTAGCCGCCATCTCAGGCTAATTCAAAAAGATTTTCTTTGTACTTCACATCCACCTGAGAAAAAAGAAAGAGTGGATGCCTGGGAAGATGAAAGACCTTGTTGACAACACAGAATGCACCTTGAGAAACTGAATATGCTATTCCAAAATCCTTGACGCATTGATCCTATACCAGCTTGAGAAATACAATGTTTAATGTGCCAATTAACAAAATGAAGTACAACTGCTCTGTCAATCAGCATCAATGATATTCCTCTGTCATGTTTTTGATTATTATGTATTGCTTTTCAACAGAACAGCTTATAATGCAAGCTCAGAAAAAGACCTAAAATCAAAGTTTTCAATCACTGTTTTGAATTATTTGCCTGAAACTTGTACTCAGAAGCCAGCAGTACTGCAGTATCAAAATGGCTGCCAAGGTGTCCTGAGATGCTGCAGGCTACTGTCAGCAGTTCCTTAGGAGAAAGGGATTGTTGTTGCCTTCTCTGAACAAGGGAAGTAACCCTGCAATAGGGTTGCATTCTGTGCAAGCTCTAGAACTGGTGCAAAATCAGTGATGTCTATATCATGCTGGAAGATATCACACAGACTTTCAGGAACCAGCTGAGCTCTGCCAGACCCATCCTACTCCCTCCTGCAATGCCTCTTTCCTGCCTCCCTCTCATACCTCCATTCAGGACTCCACCATCCGGCAACTGGGGCAGCAGTGTAGTGGCAGAGCACCAGCACAACTGCAGTGCCAATTGGTGCTGATACACTGCCAGCACTGGACTCACACGGGGGACCACAAATGTGCTTTATGACATGTTTGTGACAGCCAGCAGTGGTTTGGAGCCAGAGGAAAACCCTTAGGATTTGGCTGTAAATAATACAATAATCTTTTTTACAGCCTTAAAGCACAGGTATGCTTTTTCTTTCTAGTCCACAGCAACATTTTATTCACATTTAACAAAAAAAAATACTTTTAAGAAATATACTTTTATAATAAAGCACTCCATCAAAAATCTGATTACTAGGCAATAATCCAGAAGTAGATTAACAAAATGTGATGTGGTTGGAATTATTTTTATTGCTATTCTGATACAAGATGTTAAATACAATTTCATTCACTCTAGAGTGTAGTTAATACCGAAGATTGATGGTATCTTTTCTTCATCTTTTCCATTTGTTAAATTATGACAGATGACTTATGTGCATACAGAATTTCTATGTAGTTTCTTCTCCTTTCCCCCACTTTAATTAAAAATATCCTATCTACAGTTGTTCTTAATCTATCTTTCCCAGAATAATGTGACAGGCAGCAATGATGATAAAGAAGGAAAAAAGCCAAAATGGTACTGAGTAAGACTTTGAGCATGTAAGCAGCAACTGCTGTGTGAAGAAGGAACAGCTAGCTCAGCAAATCTGAAGCACCAAACTTGACTTCCAACAGCGTACTCTATCAGGCAGTTTATCTATAAATTTTATCATGATTAATCTTCTTTGAATTAAAAAGAAGTACTGTATACCTGTAAATACATGTCAATATCAAACAGTCTAAGACACACAAACATTTTAAAATTATATCATGAGTGCTATAATAACTATATTATGAGTGTTATATAATTACTTCTTCACATGAGTGCCTGTGCTTTGCTTTTTAAGGCAGCTATACAAAATCTGTAAGGCAAAGCATTAAAAGCTACATAAATTAAATGAAACCTTGACCCAATCCCATTATCCCATCCAACTTCCAAGCACCAATGCAGCTGACAGTGCAGTCCACCACAATCAGAATGCAGCACATGCATAGAAACATCACAGTCAAACCAATTCATGCACGTGTATTTTTATTCAATAAGGTTGGTTCCCAAACTGGTTATTACGACGCACCAGGGAAACCTAAAGCAGGGCATTTCGGGAAGTGGCCTTGCTCTGATTGCAACAACTGCACCGCAGGACTTGTAGTGTTGCTGCTTCCAGCAAAGGGGGACAGCACAGCAAGGGGGACAGAACAGGACTCTTGTAGGATCCTGGAGGTTTATAGCTCCCCTCTGATCCTCTCTGCAGCTGCAGTAATAAGCCTGTATATTTGAACTAAAGCTACTTCCTCTTTCCCCCTTCACCCACAAAACAAAAACAAAATATGTGAAGCATTAGATTGGAGATAAAGGCTAGCCACAGGGGAGATATCAGAATGGGCTCCAAGCCTCCAGGATGGTGCAGAAGGCCAGTGCTGCCCCCCAGAAAAACCCTTTGAAAGCAGATGTGCTATAGTACCTGCGGCTCTGGTGATGTCCCCCTCCTCACCCATTCCTGGTTCCCTGTAGGAGTTTGGGAACCACCATTCTAAGACAAAGGGAAGAAGTCCTTTTATCTATAGTAAATAGACAAACGGATGAGTAACCAAGCAGCTTGAAGCCTACAAGCCAGAGAAGAAAAGTTTCATAGATAGAAGAGCAAGTGTAATGTTTCAAGTCATTCTTACCCATTTCTGCCTGCTGATCATATTTGCTTTGGTATGAAGAATTTTAAAGGTCATTCTTAATTGCAGTTCTTAAATGAGTCTTAGCAGTACTTGCTAGTATTAAATATATAATGAGTAGATGACCTATTAACTTACTTTTCTTAACTGAGGAGAAAGAATGGAAAATCCACTGCAGTTTAATTTTGAGAAGTGTAGAGAAAGCAGTAGACTTGCAAGATGCCTTTTTTAAAAAAAGGAGTTTCATAAACTGTGAAGATTTGCCTGTTATTACAGAGTTTTAAAGTTTTCTACCAAACTTGTCTATGAGCAACCCTAACCATATCTATTCAAAAGTAAGCCCCACTGTGTTCAATGGGTCTTACTCCCAGAAAAGTGTCAGGATTGCTGCCTTTATTTCAGAAGACAGGGACCTTCTGAAAGACAACATAATTCCACAAAGAATTATTTGCTTTTTAAATGGTGGTTTTAAATCTGGTGATTCTAAAATGATCCATCCAAGAAGTAAAGAACATGTTATTGGAACAGGAATTACAGTATAAATATTGCTTTGCAATAACAATACATTATGTAGACCAGACATATCTTATCTTATGGGTGCAATCTTGTCTATGGGTGCAATCCTAACCACATGTTCCTGAGAGTCAGTAGTATTGAACACAATGGGACTTACTTCTAAGTAGACAATACTGTAAATGCACTTTACAAATGTGGATTCAACTACACATTCTGGCTAAATACATGCCTCTGAATGAGCATGAGAACAAAGAATGAAGCTGTTTCCTCAGTTGATCTCAGTTCTGTTGTGCCTCCAGTAGTTTTTGAAGACAGTTTGCATTTTTCAGATGGATTTCCAAAGTAATATTGGGTATATACAATTTTAGGTTTAGATGCTGTCTCTGGAATATAACCCTAACACTATGTGCTAGTTCACTGTATAAAGTCATTGTTAGAAACACACATAATCCTGTTTATTCCTGTTTCAACTGAATTATTCCTGTTTCAATTGAGATTTTCTGAGATTAGAAAACGTAAGCTCATATCTAACCACAGGGACAAAAACAATCTGTGCTTCCAGCTTTTTATCCTATTTTCTCTCAAATATACCTATGTGATTTTTATTTTAATATCTCATACATTAAAATTACGCCAATCAGTGCCCTGAAACCATACTGTGATATTCATCCTGCCAGAAGTTTTTCAAAATAATTTTTATCAAAATTTCTCAGTATTTTGTAGGATCTTAGATTTTTCTAGCCAGCTATAATCCATTGCTGTGTATTAATTCCCAGGTTTTCTGACCATTTTAACAGTTGTTGAAAGTATACAAGCACTCTACAAGTTCCTGTTTGGCTACTGTTTATTTCTTCTGCCTGTTGCCTCTGAGGATGCCATTGAATCTGTATGGCAAAAAGTCAGGCTTCCCAACAACTCTCCAAATGGCCAGAAAACCCATGCTTTAATACACTGCAATGGATCTCAGTATTTTGTTTCTTGCACAGTATACATTACTTTGGACAATTAATTTATTAATAAAATACCACTAGATGTGCAGGAGTAGCACTGAATATGACTTTTGAACAGTACCACTCAGGAGCAAGCCTCATTTTGTCACATGGTTTGTCCCCAAAAAGAACATGTACATTCAGAAATTTGAGCTCACTGTGTACAATTATAAATACCTGTGAACAAAAATAATGTGCCTCAAAATTATATCTGTCAAGAGTTTAAATCGACAAAATGGGTGATTCTAAGATGACACAATAATTACACAGTGTGGCTGTAGTGTTACTATAGTTGAAGTTGAAAAGTGCTATTCCTAGGTAAACCTGCATTTTTAAGCCTCTTATGGCTTTCTCAAATATATTCTTCCAGGGTTGTAATGAGGCACATAGCTGTGTCATACTTGACTGCTTTAGTTCGCTCTTTCTTGCCCTGCATCCCACTGAGTCACCAAAAATAAAGCAATTAGTATTACAGATAAATTGTAGAAGGTGAGACCCAAAATAAAATAAAGCAGGAGAAAATAATGTTAATGAACAACATAGGAAACATTAAGGTTTGCTTTGCCAATGAAGTTGCAATAACAAGATCCTGATTACTGCCCAGTTAGAAAGCAACACTGATCACTAACAGGAATTAAATGTTCACTGCCTGCCTTTTCATAGCATCCATCTCCCTAAAATTATTGCTATTAATTTATAACAATTCAAGCAGGGTGACAAACTGCAGAACTAAAATTGATGGTGAGCTGCCCATGGATTACTTAAAAGCATTAGTTTGCTTTATATTAAAAAGGTAGGCTACAGAAAAATAAGAACTCCAACATCAAAAAATTCTCCATGGTCCATTTTTTACAGCATGGAAATTTCTGGATGCACATAGCAAGATGAAAACAGGGTGGAGAGTAATTGGGTAAAACAGGCAAAAATCCAGGGTGAATTCAACATAACCAGTAATCTTAGGGTGCGATCCTAAACATGTCTATCCACAAGTAAGTCCCATTCTGTTCTATGGGACTTACTCTCAGGAAAGTGTGTATAAGATTGCAGCCGTTCTCTATGATTACTAAAGTGATACAATATACACAAGTAAGCATTCACAACAGGTGAGACTATAGTGAAGCAGTCTACCTGCAAAGTCATGGCAGAGGTGATATTAGAAGCAGAATTGTCCTGATTAACAGCCTTTCGTCCAACTTTCCAGCACTGTGCCCCATCTGACCTGCAGCAATGGCCTTACCAATGAGGATGTGTCTCCGCAGCCTGCTTCCTGGCCCTTCCTCACTTGGATGCTGCCACTCACTCTGAGCCAGTGGTCTTCAAAGTGGGGATCAGGACTCCCTTGGGAAGTCACAAGTTCATTTAGGGGCTTCACAAAAAGCTGGGTGCAGCCATCTTGGAATCTGGCACTGGGCGCCTTTAATGTCACTTCCAGCCATGACATCCCTTCCAGGAGGTCCCGGACAACTTGTCATTCTCAGAAGGTGGTCCTGGGCAGAAATGCTCAAGTACCAATGCTCTGAGCCTGGTGGTGCTCCAAAGGGATCTGGGCTGCCTCACTCTCTGAACAGGGTAGGGGGGAGAAACAGAAGACTTCATCCTTGGACCAGTGTTCATTGCTCACTTCTTTTCTCTCTTCCTTCTCACTGGAGGGGGGGAGTTTGGTCCTGGCTGGCCAAGCTGGGTTAGACCCAAAGGAGGAGAAGGTGGTGAAGCTTACTCCACTAAAACAAATTCACTGAAAAGTGTGCTTAAGTCAGACTTATTTTTGGTTTGTTTTTTTGGACACTTTTTCACTTCCTCTCCTTTGTCAAAGATAATCATGTAATCATTATATCACAGAACCTTTGGAAAGATGAGCTTGGTTGGGTTTTCATTCTTATTAAAGTCTATTATCTCTATGACTCTGGGATGAAATCACCTTTCTCTACTGAACTTTTTCTGTACCATACTGAATCTCCTTATCTTGTCATGAATGTTGTTTGTGATTACTTTAATGTATTTAATTGCTTTCGTCTCAAAGGAAGATTGCCTTTGTAGGTGGTAAGGCATTGCAATCTTTCTTGTGGAAAACTGTTTAGTGGACACTGAACTATTCTTAAAATACTAAGATTGTTCAAAGAATTGGAAATTACATTTTAAGAATACTGTTGATAGTACCAGATAATGCCATCATAATTATTCATCTAAATATCTGAGAGAAAAAACATTGGCTGAAAGAAAATGTGACAATATGCCCAACATACATTCAGAAAAAAGAACATCTATTTTAAAAATTTATGCCCTAACCATCTCACAAGGATTCAAGAGTACCATGAAATAAAAATTCAAAACATTAAAATAACCTACTAAGATGAAATACAACTAAAATACCTGTGAAAATCAAAGATGAGAAATAGGTTTAAATAATTGAGATACATATTACCAAAAACCAGTACAGTTCTCAAGCAAAAACCAGGTTTCCAGTTGCCAATTATGTGCAGGAAGGTTATCAGCCACACACATGGAGAGTGATTTTCATATGGTGGGGGACCACCACCAAAAACAAACACCATCTTATGATTCACTATCTGTCAAGCTCCTGATGGCCAGCAAAAGAAAATCCCTTTAAGATCTTACAGGATGGGCAAATTCATGTGCGAGAAATCAGGCCTTCAAATTTCTTTGCATAACCCATATCTCACTTACTGGAAATGTTAAATACAGTGGGCGCCTTCATGTAACAAACGCCTCACATAAAGTATGTTCCACATAACAAACAAACATTTCACGTAACAAACTGTGCTTCACGTAACACACACACTCGTTGGCAGATGGGGCAGACGTGCTGGCTGGCAGCCCTTTTAAAAAGCATCAGGGCTGCCTAGCGCGCCTGCCCATAGCGAAAGCAACACTTCCGCACTGTTCCTCCTGTGGCCGGGCGTCTGCTGGGCAGAGGGAGAGAACAGCAGTGGAGAAGCGGGTAGCAGCTCAGGGCTAGCCAGAAGGGAGCAGGGGAGAGAGAGGCTTGGGATAAAGAGAAGGAGAAAGTGGGAGACACTTTGAAAGTGTCTTGTCTTGCAGCCTCCTAACCCCATTTGTGTTAAAGTGTCTTTAGTATTGCAGCCTAAGTAGGCTTCATAGGGTCATGCACACTGAATGCATGTTTTGAATTCAATTCCAGTATTTTGTCATCATTTTTACATCCAGTTAATATTTTTATATGAATATTTTGGGGGTTGTGGAACCAATCACCTGAGTTTCCATTGTTTCCTATGGGAAAATCCATTTCATGTAAAGAACGTTTCATGTAACAAACATGCCTCCGGAACGAATTAAATTTGTTACGTGAGGTGCCACAGTACCCTGAATTAGAAACAAACTGGCAACTACTGCAGATACAAAGGGAAGGTGTGTGTCTCAATTAGAATCCTTGCACCAACAAAGATATTTTGTTCCACCTGGAAGCTTCCAAAGTGTCTTCAAGGTCTGTTTCACATGGAGTACATTACAGGAACTTAAGAGAAGGGTAACGAAATCATGACTGACAAAGATAGGCACAGCAAGGCCATATTTTTCACCTAAATATCCAGACAGTTCCATATTCAATAGTACAAGATGGACAAAGAACTTAAACAGAAAACAGACCTGATCTTGGAAATATGATAGTCTTATTATTTTTCCTAGGTGTTTCCCAAGATTTCTACTCTTGTCTCCCACTGAATGCTTCCTACATACTTCCATGCAGCCTGTTCCAGGAAAAGTTCACACTTATCAAGTGAGTGCCTGCAATTTCCACATGTTCCAAGCAAAATGCTACTTACTAGGAATAGCAGAAACTTGCTGGGTTACACTATTTGGGGTTATTATGCAAAAGAAAAAAGGGACAGAAACAAAAGTGGCTGAGCTCCATTAACATGAGAAAGCAGATTTGCTCAGAAGGGCCTGAGATTAATGGTGGTCACAACGATATTCCTGAGTGTTCATAAAGGCATAGGAGATCTGATCAACAGGATAAAATACTGTACCGCAGTTTAAGGTCTTCTAGAGATACATAAAATGTATTCCCTCTGGAGAAGTAGTTAAAACCTTGTGAGTGTGCAATACTATGAGGAACTTCGGCTGATATAATTCATTGTCTTGTTTATAAAAATTCCATTAACTGGGAAGAGTAATACCATAAGCATCAGGTAGTGGGCCATAATTTAACTGATAGATTCTTTAGGTTCTCGTGGTAAAGATTGTGGGCTCAACCAACCTTATTTTTCAACACTGATGCAGCCTCAATGCATCCCTGAGACCTCTGTGACTGTCCCCAACTGCAGAATTCAGTGCAAATCCCAATGACACCTATCCACCATCAAGTTGGATAGGACACCCTCAGCTTGAAACCTAGGCCTATTTTTGTAAAACTTTCAATTAGAAATAACCTTCTTCCTAAAATAGTGAGCTATTTCATTTATTGACATCACTGCATATAATATTAGAATATATTCTATTCTATATATTAGAATATATTAGAATATATATATATATATATATATATATATATATATATATATATATATATATATATATATATAAAATATTATATTCTAATATTATATTATAATATATTATATTAGCTGTTATATTAAAATATAATATATTCTAATATAGAGTACAATAGGTTAGAATATAATAGCTTTTCAGTTTATATTTCAGGAGTTTGATAACATATTAAACCTAAAAGATAAACCAGATGATAGGAAACTCTTGATGTCTAAAATAAGGAAGATCTTTCACATTCTATGGGGCTTATAATCTTGCACAAGCAGCTTGGTGGAAATCTTAAAACCCCAGGGGCCAGTTCACAGTATTGGTAACAAAGTTAGTGGGAATTGAGCAATAGATGAGGTGAGCTGACAGCCATTTCCATGGCTACAAATATGTTTTTTCCTGTGTCTGCATGGAGAACTCAGTAATATGAAGTGGACCTTACCACTGCCTGAATTTAAGTAAATTGTAGGTTGTGAAGGAAAGCTTACCACCATCTCAAAATGCAATACTTTGAATTATCTAATTTCTTTGGATATAAAAAAATTAACAAAGTTGTTCTTAGAGTCATCAAGTTCCAAGGATGCTAGTTACTACTGATACTATTAATAACTAATTGTACTACAGTAATACTCAGTTAAAATGTCTAAGGGTCCAATCCTATCCAAAATTCCAGTGCTTGTGCAGCTGTACAGTAGTCCTGAGGCTAAAAGAATAAATATCCCTTGGTGAGTCCTCATGGTGAGGACTACACACATACCACAGGGTGCAGTGCATGCCCAATTGGCAAAGCTGCCTGAGTGCTGGATAACTGAATAGGGGTAGCCAGCAAACTGGGGTTCCTCACCATTCATGAGCCAGTAGAACTCCTTGAGATTGATGATCCAGAGACTATAATGGAACAGATTATATCAGATTATCTCACACTTATCTGACAAATTAGGGTATGGGTGAAAAATAGTTGAAAAGTGGAACCAGTATTTTATTAGTTTACAAATGTTGCTTATGAAGCTTTTATAGCTAGCAAATTTGTCCCACAAAGATTTCTGCAAATGGCTTCTCATTAATTTCTTTGGACATTGGGATAGACCTGGAGCTAAAGTAGCCATGTATGTTCTTTCTCTCACACACACATGCTTGCCTCTTATGCGCGCTGTCATTGTATGTTGACGACTAAATTCATATCCCTTCGTGCATGATTTATTTAACTGAAGTTTAAAAATCTGGGTCTTTGGGTCTTTATCAGTTACTGTTCATAGATTTCACTTCATGCAGCAGTTTCTGAGAAAATTGTTTCCATACCTGTGAAAATACCCAGGCCTTTATAATGACAGAAAAATTGAACTGAAGAGATATCAGGTCTGGACCATTTTGTACTAATTTTAAACTAGTCGTCCCCAATTGGTGACGGTATGTGTGAAGACAGGAAATTTGATTCTGAAATTCATGCATGAGAGGGTTTGGAAGAGGGCAATTGTAGCCTTTAGAACAGCAAAGCAAGGTTGAAAGAGCAGAACGTGAGTTGAATAAATGATTTCAGGATATAATTGAGAAGTGTTGAAACAGTAGATTGTCAGAAAGCAAACTGTCAAAAGGCAAGGGATACCTGTTCTAGGAATGAAAGATGGTCTCAAACTTTGCTCAGTAACTGCATGGTATTCTACTCCAAGCATACTGGCTGTTTGTGTACTAGTTATATAAGATATTTTTCTTATCTGTATTTATTGCAAAACAGGGATCAAAAACAATTGTTAAAGCACAAATCTTCTGGCTTTTTCTCCAGTTATCTGGATTATTATGCATGCAGAGATCAGAAGATTGAAGAGCAATTAAAATGCTCAAGAGGTATGACAAAGTTAATAGAGCTGATATAGTCTTATGTTTAGTAATTACAGAAAGGGAAAACAAGAAAAAAATTGTAATTTTTTGGAACATCTATCTTGAGTGGATGCAAGTAGTATTAATTCCCACTAGTATTCTAATTCATTAAAATATTAGGAACACAACCATGCAAAAGTTAACCACTTTGAAGTTCCATTGTTTTGAATGGGAAAAAATTTAAAATGTGTTCAACTATCACATTAAAATGAATGGAATTTAAAATTCCATTATTTTAGCCAGATTATCTGCTTGGCCAAGTAATCAAGTTCTTTCTGTCTTCCCATTTATAATGTATGATTTTAAGAGCACCATGTTTATTTCTGAAAGGAAAGACCTTCTATGTTAAATTAATTCCAAGACGCTAAAATATTTGCAAACATTTAAAGTCTGTAAATGCACAGAGGAATAAAAATATATAATAAGCAGATTTTTCAATCTACATATGTAACATCTATCCAAAAATTTCTCTGTGGATTACATTAGTGGTCCATTCCTTTCAGGGCTCTAGGCTGGAAGATACTGTGATCCATCAGGGAAAGGCTGCTCCCAACAGTCAAACAAGCTTGCTCCAACAGCATGAGAACCAGGAAGCGTACAGACAGCAGTAGTAGGCTACTGAACATCCACTGCAACAGGTAGGCCAATTAAAAGGGGATGGCGAGGGGCATGGATCTAACTGTGCTGGATATAAGTTAAGAGAAAATATTGACAGCGGAAGCATGATTCTTTGACCCCACCCAAAGGGTGACAAATTTTCATGGACCTACCTACAGGATTTATGACAACAAAATAGTTGAAGTGAATCCAAGTAGGCCCATTGGGTCATGGAGTGCCATGCAGGCCTTCGTCAGTCTTGAAAGACTATGGTATCGTGCTCGGCGCTGCATACGCTGCATGCGAAGCACAAAAGCCTGGGTTAGACTATTATGGAGGATAGGCTGTTACCCAAGCAGCAAATCCCCCTTCTCCATGCCACTGAATTAGTCCAATGGAAAGGCAGAGCCAATACGATTGGATCCAGCTGGTGTCGCAAAGAGCTCACCCTGTCTCGTGGGGCCGACCTGGGTCTCGAACCCTGGCCTGCTGGTTAACAGGCACAATGTCTTAACCACTTGCGCCACCCACAGCCGCGTAGGTACTTAACACATTTATGTGAGTTTTTGTGAGTTATAACACATAACTCTAGGATTTTATGATTCTAAGTTTAATAGGATCAATGTTTCCACAACTTCTGACAGGTAAGGCATTTTTTTCCCTCAATTAAAGTTAGAAGCACACTTCTGTGCAACCAACCAGTTCAAAAGTGCAAGAATCCTTTGAGTTTGCTCAAGGCTTCCTGGCACAGGCAGTTGTGCACTGCTATCGACTCATGTCTAAACATGGAGTGCCAGTTTTTTCTGTTGCTTCTCCCACTTCTTCTTTAATGTTAAAAAAGGAATAGTGCAGGAAAAAAAGATGGAAGAATGGGCTGCCCAGAGGAAGTAACGACTATCTGAAGAAAATACAGAAATTTAAAGAAGAATGTTTAAACATAAAATTATTAAACACAAATGAAACAAGTTAAACTAAAATAAATATTTTAAAGGGGCACATGGATATTTATCTTCTCTTAGGGCACAATCCTATAATGTCTACTCAGAAGTAAGCCCCATTGTTCTCAATTGGGTTTCCTCCCAGGAAAGTGTATATATGATTGCAGCCATACTCTCATTTTTTCCCCAGTGCTGACAAAATCAAATAACCACGTCCCATAAACAGTTAGCAGCTAAAAATAGGTCCAAAAAATCTTTCAGACACATTTAAGCACTGGACAAACAGCACTGAACACACGCACACAAACAAGAGAGGTAGAAAACAAAAGAGGAAAAGTTGGCTAAGGGTAGCTAGGCAGCAAGAAGCAAGCCTAATTTTACAGAGAAAAGCAGTCTAAAAATGGCTACCAGATGGTTCTGAAGTTTCCCAATTTATCTCTTTTTATGTGTCATTCTTTCATTTGTTGCCAAAGCAAGCCGTTCTAATATCCACATTTCATGGGCAAGCTTACAGTTTTGCTTTCCAAACAAAGCATTTGGCAACTAGTGTCAATCTTTGTGCTCAAGTCGTTAGAGCCATAGCGAGGTCCTAAACTTATGGGAGGTAACCCAGAACCATATGTATTTTTCTTCTAAAGAATAGCAAGCCTTCAGAGCCAAACTTATTTCCCTGACTATTTCAGCCATGAAGGAAAATGTCTTCAGCTCTATAGTCTATGGACTTAATTTGATCCAGAAGTCCAACACAGATCGAAGACACAGACCAATTTGTGTCAGTAGAGCTCAGTAAGAACAAAAAAAAAAAGAGGACAGCCTGCACATCTGTGTGCATATAGTGAACCACTGGGAGAGGGGAAGATATTGTTGCCTGACAAATCTTTCCATATGATGCATGAAAATGTACATGTGCTTCTGGGTGCCTATTAAAAGAACGCAATCCAGCACTGTGTGGTGAGAGCCTTCAGGTCAAAAGACCATGAGAAAGATGACATGTTTTGTTTTTATATTTCAGCACAATCACCCTTGTCCAGACTGGCATTGAAGGAGCTAAGAAAACTAGACAGGAAAAAGCCCTTTCTTATTAGTTCTCTTGGGTGTCTCATCTTCATTCTGCACAACTGACCAACTGATGCATGATGACCTACACAAGGAAGGGCTTATCTAAGTAAGCAGGCATCCATCAGTCTTGAGAGACTATGGTATCGTGCTTGGCGCTGCATACGCTGCATGCGAAGCATGAAGGCCTGGGTTAGATTGATATGGAGGATAGGCTGTTACCCAAGCAGCAAATCCCCCTTCTCCACGCCACTGAACTAGTCCAATGGAAAGGCAGAGCCAATACAATTGGTTCCAGCTGCATCGCAGTGCTGGGCTAGGGACAGGAGCTCACCTTGATTTGTGGGGACCAACCCGGTTCTCAAACCCTGGCCTGCTGGTTAACAGGCACAGTGTTTTAACCACCTGCGCCACCCACTGTCCACTTATCTAAGTGGACAACATCAAAACTCTTGACAGCAGCCATCCTGACTATGCTCCTGCAATGGGAGTGTTTTGTGAGTCTGTGAGTCAAAATGAAAATTGTGAGATCTTGCTTCCACAGTTGAGAGAAGGAGTGCTGGACAACAGGTACAAAACAGGGGCTGCAGAGGCTCAGTGGTTAAAGACACTGCGCCTGACGATATGAAGGTCAGCAGGTCAGTGGTTCAAAAACCAAAGGCTGCACGATGGAGTGCAGCAACCAAGGGACTGGGTCTGATTATATGAAACATGATGGGGAGAATCTGCGTTGCTGGTACAGAATACACATTTTTAGGTTTTCATGTATCGTTGTAGTGATCACTGTTGAAAGGCTCCTAGTAACTAGTTCTCATGTTGCCCTGGGTCTGTGATGCATAGCTCCATGTTCCAATTCCAGCATAGATACTGTCCACCAAAAGAAAGTTAAAGATCCACTGAAATGGATCGGCCCTATATCCACAAGTTTCCAACCCAAAATGGAAATGTGTGCAGAAGTCTGAGAATGCTTTCCATGATTAGACAGGGTACTGACATCAAGATAAACTGGGCAAAGCAGTTGTGCCACAAATACAAGGTGGTGTATGAAAATCTTTTCTCTGACTCTACCCACAATATCCTGTTATTCTCCAACAGTGCGTTCGGCATTTGTTTCATAACTAACAAAACATGGAATTACACATTTGGTTCACTTGTCATTTGTTATTAAACAAATGCTCTGCATAAATCTGGCATGTTTTGAACTCTCCATTCACTTTCTTAACGGAAAAGGGCTCACGTTAGTAAAACAGAACAGTGGGCTTTCCCCCTTTCTTTTCTTAAACATAGAGTACAATCCTAAACATGTCTACTCAAAAGAATGTGTTCTGAGTATGTACCATTATGTTCATTGGTATTTACTCCCAGGAAAGTACGGTTAGGTTTGCAGCCAAAGAGCACAATCCTAACCATGTCTACTCAGATGTAAGCCCCATTGTGTCAAATGAGTCTTACTTCCAGGAAAGTGTCTTTAGGATTGCAGCCTTAGTATTCATTTAAATTCAAATGTATCCGAGTGCCTTTTGCTGACTGCCTCCTGGGGGCTACCATTTTCACCCCTATCATGCTTTGGTTTATACATGGCACCAAAGCACACTACAAAACCAAAGAAAATGGCAGCTGTTAGCACACATTGCCATGGTCCTCCCATGCCAAACAATAATGTTGTGGGTGGGACTTTGAGGATATGGGGTAAAAGAGACCATCAAATAAGAGTTCTGCCACTCCTTTAAATTCCTGTATCTCCAGGCTGTGTCCCTTTTGCTTATGAAAATGAACAAAAAATATGAAGATGGTTGAAATAATAAATGAAACAAATAAGATTGTTACAAATGAACAATAAAAAGAAATGAGGTTTTTAATATCAGAAACAAAGTAACAAAACAAAAAAAAATTCTTGTATACTTCTATAAGTAATCTGGGCTATTAACTTTTAATATGGTCGTAGTCCTCAATATTAGTTATTTTATACTGCCATAGTATTTTTCAAAAATGCATTTACCTGCTTGAAAATTCAAAGTCCAGGGAAATAGATAAATAAAACTGCCCTAAAGCCGCATGCGTTCTTTAAACACCAAAATCCCATTCTTTGATGATTCTGTAATCAAAGCAATTCACTCTGGTAATATACACAAACTCTAGACAAGGGCTTACAGGATTAAGGAATTACAAGAGGGTTATTAAGGGTTTGAGGTTTTGTTTTAATTCCGTTTGAAACTTTAAGAAATAAAGTAGGCCTTTTTATTTTAGCCAGGGTTTGTTTTGTTAAGGTCCAATTCTATCTTCAAGGTACATCAGTATATCTCCATGTACACTGATGTAACAATAGCCCCGCCAGTGTATAAGTGCACCTACTAATTGATGAGCCATGGCCACTGATGCAATATCAGAAAAAATCTTGCACTTATATTTCACGTTTAGGCTGCAATTCTAACCTCCAGTTAAGTCAGCCTATGCCCCAGCATAAATCCAGTACAGACCTGGGGTGCCATAAGACATTCTGCTCTAATTCTTGTGGGAGGGTTAGGCCAGTGTACAGAAATGCATTTGCCTATCTATATCACCATGGGAATGGGAAGAATGAGTTATGCCAGCCTAGGTTAGGGTTGCACCCTTAGACACCCACCCAATTCTGCCAGTGTTGAGGGCAAACACGGAGGAGCTGGTCAGAGAATTACAGAGATATCACAGTAATGCTGTTGATTATGTGTGATTATCAGGACATCACTACACATGGAGTTATCACAGACACCCAGGTGTTACTGGGAAGGACTGCGCAAGTGTTGCCCTTCCATGAGAGGCTTGGCATTTGCCCCTAGTTTCTCCAGTACTGAGCCACTGGTTGTAAGAACAACAGGAGTCTTGACTGATTGGACATTTAAAATATTTTTGTCTTTGCTGGTGTATTTCACTACAGCCTTCATCAAACACACACACACTAACTACGATAAGAAATCAAATAACTTTTTCTTCAACCTAAAAAAGGTTTGCATTTCATCCCTGTGCATGTTTACTCAGAATTAAGCTAAAATGATTTCAATGGGACAAAGTGGTACCTCGATTTATGAAAATAATTTATTCCGGAAGCATGCTTATAATCCAAAAACTTGTATATCAAAGCAAATTTTCCCATAAGAAATAATGGAAATTCAGATAATTAATTCCACAACCCAAAAATATTCATATAATAACAATTACAATACTGTCGTATAATACAAGTTAATAAAGTAAATACAAATATAAAGAAAAATAGAACAAATTAACCTGCATTTAGTCTCTCAGGTCTCCCAGGCTGCAATCTGCCTCCCTATACACAGGAGTGAGCCACACTTATTTGAATATGGCTCACTTTAGAGTAGACTCAAAAGGTTAAGTTTCTTGGGCGCCTTTCAATTGCCCCCTACATAGTAGTGAGCCCCAATGACTGTAATAGGCTTACTACAGAGTAGACATGCTTAGGCTATTCTCTCAGGAGAGGCTGAGCGGCGTGCCAAAATAGGCTGTGTTCCGGTCAGGACAATTTTTCACTTGTGTATCAAGGCATTGCTTGTATATCAAGTCAAAATATATTAGAATTGTTTACTTCTCTTGCAAAACACTCTCAATCCAACTTACTGTCCTTCCATGATTTTTTTGTACTCCCATACAGATGTATATAGGATTTCAGTTAGGTACCCCAATCCTATTCTTTTTGGCACAACTGTGTGCAACGGCACCAAAATACCTACCACTGCATTCAGCAGGGCCAGACCAACGGAGAAGGAGAGGAGATCAGACATCAGGAGGATGAGACTTTTGTCACCAGCTATTTTACTGGCACAGACTTGAGAAGCACTGTGTCTGACTTTGCTTCCTGACACAGAAGATAGATCAGACAGAGAAAGCCTTAATAAGGCCCACCTCCTCTCCCAGGCAAATCCCCACACACCCTGAAAAGCTTTACCACTGGATAATGGTGAAACATCCAGTGGTTCTTTGCAGGCATCCTCTAGGTGCTATAGCCAGAATCAATGCTCCATCCACCCCATGTGCCACAAATGTACATCCAGAGCCAACTGTACACATGTACCACTGGTACAGTAGAGTTCAGGATCGCGCTCTAAGTCTAATACGAAAAATTTGTACTAATTTCAGAAAAAAAGATCTGGAAATCCACCTTGACTTATAAAACAGATGATGGTTAAACTATTACATATCTCAGCAACACAACATCATTATTAAAAATGTATAAGTGAAAGCAAAGGATAACATGGGTACTTCAATACCAGGCTTTGACCTTTCTTTCCTTAAACATTCTCACTTCAACAGTTTGAAGAAGTTTAATTCTGAACATGGCTATTTCTAACTTTTATTTTTCTGAAACTAAACTAATGAATTATTTCAGTAAAATAAGAGTTGCTATGCTCAAAATCAAATTAAAATTTAGACTTAATTATGAAAACCAACTTGTTTTCCAGATGAGTGTGGTTAAATTATATATTTTTATACTTTTGCTCTTAAAAACAAAATACTGAAATTCCAATGGCCATTCTTCAAAGAACTGTGGGTGGTCTCCCAGAAGCCACTGAGGAGTTTTGAGGTTTCCCCTTTCCACAAAAGCCTCCTCACTGCCTTAAACAGCAATGTGGATGTATGTTCCCTGAACAGTGCTGCAACTTATTGGCTTAATGTGCCCAGGAATCAACTGCATCTCCTGTGGTTAGTTTACAAAATTAGTTCTTCCCCCACTTCAATACCCCATTTGTATTTATCCCTTAGGGGGAGCCACTGAATAGAACACAAATGTGATGGCCTGCCTGTTCCACTGCAAGTTAGGATTACACTGAGAGATCAGCTGAATGGAAGCTAAGCCTGACACCCAAGATCCTGGCCATCCCAAGAGAGGAAGAAGAGGGGAAAAATATATATGGTAATCTGTCCTCTTTCAACTTTGTCTGCAGAAGTTAATGGCAACTGGATCATCCTAGTTCTTATGGACTGTTTCTAAGACTGCAATCCTAGAGATACTTTCCTGGGAGTAAGATTCACTGAACTAATGGGGCTTACTTTTGGGTAGACATGGTTAGGATTGTCCTATAAGTTACACTTATTATTGATCAGACAAAAATTCAAAAGGGGCAGTATCTTTTATCAGGACCCACTAAAAACCACAAAGCAGACACAATTAAAAGGTTCCTTGATATTTTAGCTGGTCCTAATAAAGATATTTGTCCATTTTGGCTCTTAATTGTACCAGAGTGTGATGTAACATTTGGAACAGAACATTACAAAGAATCCTACTTTCCAAAAGCATTTGTTTGCACAGTTCCTACACTAGCCTTCCAACAAGAAAATAAGCATGTTTCTTGGTTCTAGAGAGCCTTTTTACTCTCTCTAACAGCAAGGGGTTCACACTGGAAACTCTCATTAACACACTAATGTGATTATGGACCTAGGTTCTCCACACTCCTAATGTGTGTACTTAGCAACATCTCTCAAGCAGCTGGATTAGGATAACAGATTAAAAGCAAAAGCTTTGACAGGATAAATAGAATGTTTTTAAAAAGTTTTTTTCCTCAATTTTTTTAAAGAAGATTTTTATTTTATCCAGCCTTGTTAAGCACACTAGCTCTATGTCAAGACTTTCATTAAGATCTGTATTCTTGAAATGAAGAATGACCCAGTGATTAAGAATGACCCAGAGATGATCAAGACCTTGTTGAGGTCAAACACTTCTTAACTGACACTGGAAGAGACACTGGAGGAAATCCTCTCAAGGGTGCCACTTCATTTACCTATTTAATTCCCTACGTTAAGAGATTTGGCACCATTTCTTTTTATCTTCAGCCAACAATGGATAAGTGAACCATCGTTCTTTTACACTTTTCCAATGTGCAGGTGCTTTTCTGACTGCATTCTTTCCCAAGGGGGATGTTCTATGTCAAGAAAAGGACATGCCCAAGGCTGCTTACAATGAGGTCAAGGCTACTAATAGATGGTTGGTTAAGTTCTTTATTTAAAAAAGTTAATTCAATCTCCAATTCACTAGTCTCCTGTTTTTGATGTGAAGCTGACCCCATAAGGGAGCAGGAAAAATAATTCTTTGGGCACTCAGCAGGGTTGCTGAATTTGATACATAAAATCTCCAATTCTATGACTCCTATTCCATCACAACAACCTTGTACAGTCAGAATTGTGGAGCCAGAATCAAAAACTATTTTGGATGGCTTTCAAGCCAGAGGTTTTGTATATTCCCAGATGGACCTTCAGAAGATATGAGCTTGGCCATCCATCCATCCATCCACTCTGTCCTGCCCAAAGATCCATGGTAGCTCTAAGGCTAAAGTAGGGATCCGGGAGAAACTTGGCCTCATTTCCTTTTCACATGGTCTTTGCCATCTCCTATTCCTAAATTCACCAATCTCTGCACTTCCTTAGTGTTTCTCTCTCTCTCTCTCTCTCTCTCTCTCTCTCTCTCTCTCTCTCTCTCTGGGACTAGTGTCCCTCTGCCTTTTCCCTGTTCCCTCTATTTACTTGCCCAGCTTCCCCTCCTCTCCTCATCTCTGCCTTGTCAGCTTTCTTATTGGGTGAAACCCAGAATAACTACGGTGATAAGAATTTCCCATAGGTTTTCACTAGGTGGTGCAGTATCTACGGGTGCATGTAATGTCTCTTACGTGCTCCCGTAGTTACATTGCCCACCAATGTACTTTTGCTTTGGCTGACTTCTTTTGTCACCACTTTGGATTCTGTCTTCTATTGTAATCTGCTGTCTTTCTAAATGCTTCATCTTATGTTTGACATCCCTGGTCTATGGATTAAAACAGAAACCAGACACCCACACCCCAAACCTGATTTATTATTATTTTCAAGTGGCATCATCACTTATTTACAGACATTCCCTGCTTCCTGGATTAGTAAACAAGAGGTTATCACAAAAGTTAGAAGCTACTGTGAAAGACTGAATGTTAGCCTAAAAGGTTGAGTCGAAAAGGTAATGCGTTCCCTGCAGGTTCCTCTGCTAGTCATGACCAACTATAAGGTCATCCCTGTTACAAGGGCAAAGACCCAGCATTGTCCAAAGACGTCTCTGTGGTGATGTGGCCAGCATGACTTAGAGCACAATTCTAACCATGTCTATTCAAAAGTAAGCCCCATTGTGTTCAGTGGGTCTTACTTCCAGGATAGTGTGTTTCGGATGGCAGCCTAAAACACATGGAAAGTTGACACCTTCCCACCAAAGTGGCACCTATTTATCTACTTGCATTTACATGTTTTCAAACTGCTAGGTTGGTAGGAGCTGGCAAATAACAGGGGCTGTCTTCATCATGTGATAGGTTGTAAACAGATTTTATAAATAACTAGCACATGAAATAACTTCCCCCCCATGCACATCAACCCCCCATGTGCAACTTCCCCCATACACATCAACCCCCCATGTGCAACTTCCCCATGCACATTAACCACAATGCACTAATTTCCCCATGTGCAACTTAATCCATGCGCAACTTTCCCCCATGCGCATCAACACCCCATGCGCAACTTCCCCCATGTGCATAAAACCCCCATGCGCAACTTCCCCCATGCGCTTCAACCCCCCATGCGCAACTTCCCCCATGCGCTTCAACCCCCCATGCGCTTCAACCCCCCATGCTCAACTTCGCCTATGCGCATCAACACCCCATGCGCATAAACCCCCCAGGGGCAACTTCCCCATGCGCATCAACCCCATGCACATCAACCCCCCATGCGCATCAACCCCCCATGTGCAACTTTCCCAATGCTCAACTTTCCTCCATGCTCAACTTCCCTCCATGCGCAGCATCCTCGCTAGTGCAACCTCTTCCTCCAAACAACATCCCCCAGTGCACCAGGCACTGAGCACCAAATTGGCTGGATTTTGGTCAGTCTCCCATGTTAAGTATAGGACAAAAACACGTTGCACCCTTTTCAGCCCCTGAAGGGTTAAATTTCTCCAGAGGGTTCTTGGTGGGAGTTCAGGTGACAGAAGGAACTCCCAGAATTCCATGCTTCAGGCCCAGCAGTTGGGGCGGAATGTTGATGAGTCAGCAATTCTCAATGCAAAGTATAGGGAGGAAAACGTGTTGCGCCCCTTTTCACCCCCTTCCGATTGGAATTTCCGAAAACCTGTTCTTAGTGCACCCCTCCTTCACGGAAGGAACACCCATCCCAAATTTCACGCTTCTAGGCCCAGCGGTTTTGGCAGGGCGGTGATGAGTGAGTCAGTCAGTGAGTGAGTGAGTCAGTCAGTGACTTTTCTCTTTTATATATATAGATGTCAAATGTTCTTGGTAGATGAGAGCTCATTAGAAAGATACTTTCTTACTCAAGGACATCAGCTTCGTAGTAAAGTTGTGTGGAATTGGTCAGAAATACAGATACACATAAAGAAAGGACATTTCACCTTGAGCTTCCGTTTATGTTTTGTTGCCCATCATAGATCTTTTAGCTGCAGAACATCAGGTATTAATCCAGGAAGAAAAGTGCAAAAATTCCCTTTTAGAGCACAATCCTAACCATGTCTACTCAAAAGTAAACTCCATTATGTTCAATGGATCTTACTCCCAGGAAAGTATCTTCAGGATTGCAGCCTCAGGGATTAGGGGAGGTCAAAAGTAGTTTATCTTCAGGAAGCTTGTGAAAATGAATCTCATATGCCAACTAAGTACACCTGTATCCTTTTCACCACAGACCTCTACAGATGGATGATGCTCAATACCTCCAAAATTTCTGATAAAACTAGTCTATGGAGTTCTACAATAAAGAAAAGATCATTGCAGGAAGTATATTCATAAACTGCCTCTGTTGGATTTTATGCTTTCTGCTTGTGCTACCCACCTAACTCAGCAGCAGTTACAAAGCCTCACTCATATGAATAATGCCGCTTTGTGTGTGCTAATAATCCTGGCAGTTTTCCCTTCAATAAAACGCTCCAGATGTTAGTCCCAGTAATTACGCCTGACATCTCTCAGCTTTAGCAATGAAACACTGCTCCTACAAATGTCTTGTTTATATTTCTATGGATCATCTGCAAACATGAGGACTGCGGCACTGAGTCAAATGCATGGATGGGCACTGAACAGAAAGAATTTAAGATAAAAATATGGCAGTAGCATGACTGGCATAAATAAAATGAATATGGAAATGAAATACTCTGTGAGGAAAAACATAGTAGTATTGTACATTTGTTCTCAGGCATTTGATGATAAGGGCACAGGAATCTTCATACACTTCTGTACACTTCTGATTTCACAAAAGGCAAGAAAGAATTAAAGGTCACTAGCTTTCTTAATAATAATAATAACAACAACAACAACAACAACAACCACAACCCAGAAAAAATAGTCCAGAATGAACTTGCCAAAATCCTGTGGGACTCCGTATTCAATCTGACTGCCACTTGGAACATAATACACCAGACATCACTGTGGTTGAGGAAAAACAGGTCTGGATAATTGACACTGTAATACCTAGAGATCTTTGGCTTCAAGAGAAAGAACATGAGAAGATAATGCTGTATAAGGACCCACAGACAGAAATTCAGAGAATCTGGGAAAAGAAAGCCACTGTGATTCCAACAGATGCTTTTGGAGCAATTCCATTAAGTCTCCAGGAACATCTAAACTTAATGGGCCTCCAGAAGATCACAACTGACCAGTTACAAAAAGCAGCACTCCTGGGAACTTCACACATATTGATAGGAACCAAATCACAATAGAGTCAATTCCAATCAAACACCTGGTGACTGTGAAATAGTAATAATAATATACTTTACTTATATCCCGCCTTTTTCCCGAGGGACTCATACAAACACCAAATCCAAAATTAACATAAATATGCATGGTCAAGAAACCAACATTTTCTTAAAGTAAAAATAGGGAGCAGATGCTCATGTAGTCCAATGTCAAGGGCAGAACTAGCAACAAACTAAAGGTGGTGCAGACATCAGGTGCAGCAGCACCAAAGTGGTGACCACTTAATCCTGAGGCACTGCAGCAGCTGCCAGTCCCCTCAGGAGGGCTTTTCCCTTCGGGGCTTTTCTCTTCAGGGGAAGGGGACCAGCTCCTACATGGGTTGAGTCCAGAGTTGGCAGATATGTGGAACCTCTGGTCATTTCCACAAGCAGCTCCACTGCACATAGCTGCAGTGTGACAGTTGCATTCTTGTTAAGAGGATCTATATCAGTTGATCAGGAAGTCCAAAGCTGCAGACCTTGTAGGATTGGGCAACTGGAGTTCATGAGGTGGGCTTTTATCACTGCCATCATCCCAGTTCAGACCACCATCATTCCACATACATTATCAGCCAAATTAGAAAATATTCCATTGGCACCCATTGACTTTTTCATTGTGTGCAACCCATATGAATGAGACTTCAATTTGGCACTGGAATCCATCAGACTCGAAAGACTATGGTATCATGGTCGCTGTATGCAAAGCTGGAGTGTCCTCTCCAGAGCATGAAGGCCTGGGTAGCTTAATACGGAAGATAGACTGTTCCCCAAGCATCAAATCCCCTCTCTCCACACCTCTGAAATAGTCCAATGGAACAGCAGAGTCGATAAAATTGGTTCCAGCTGCATCGCTGAGCTGGGCTAAGGACAGGAGCGCATCCTGTCTTTTGGGGACCCGGGTATCAAACCCTAACCTACTGGTTAACAGGCACAGTGTCATAACCACTTGCGCCACCCACAGTCCTAACTTCAATTTACACAGTTCACATTTCATTTTCACTAGCAAAGTTTTCAATAGGCCCTTCATATTTGTTAAACTGAGAAAATAATAGAGCATTGTGAATGGGATTTTTTCCAGTATCATTAAGAGATACCCACAAGACTCAAATTTTATTCATTTTGGAATCTGAATATTACAAGTCATCAAAAGTATCACACACATGAAGAGAACAAGATTCCAAAAATCTCACTTTCATTTTTAATATACAACTATTGATTTTGTTATGATAAATATTTATCTTTTTTATGTACAACAATGTAACACAAAAAATTACATCTTCAGCTTTAGAAGAAGTCATTTTTAAGGTGCACCAAATGGTCTATTTTCTCTGGGCTGCTAAAAAGAAATAGGCACCGACACAATCTAAATCAGTCTAAGAATCTGCATCAAAATTATCTCAGCTGCATTGATCTCAAAGAGATCTTTGTGCCTTACTGCAGATGAAGCACTGCATTGTGCTGTTCACATTGACATGCACAACTTCTAAACTGGCCCTTCATAGATAGGGTCAGAACAACTTCACTAGCTTAGTGCTAGAAGGGAACCCTTTTTGGAAATGTCCTTCCACTTTAATGACCCATTTTCCCCAATTTCCTGTCCTCCGGCTGCAGACCAGACATGTCAGTGGCTTGCACCCTGTGAGCCAGAATCTTTCAGTCCTTAGAGGTGACATTTTGACACATGCAAGCAGCCACAGAAGCAGGAAGAAAATTTCATTACATGAACAGTGGAATCAAAAATATCTATTTTACAAAGTTGGAGGGAATAATTTGATTTTTTTTGTAACCCAGGATTCAAGTCCAACTGTGTAGTGTTCACCCATCACTAGAAACAAATAAATCTTGGAAACTATTCACATATGATTCTCTTCAAACCTGGATGCTAATATCTATACTTGGAATTTTCCAAGTTTACGGAACGCATCTATTGAATCAACTTCTAAAAATATGACAGACTGCCCCAGTCAACTTTTGATAACTTCTGCATTACTCACCCTGTGTTGATCTGCCAGATTCCGTCCTACGGAGCATTACTGGTGATGCTTAGCAAAAGTCATGATTCTGTGTAAGGGCTAACATGGGAAAGGGTAGTATCTAAAATCTCATGGTGTATAGGTATCCCCATTTTCTCACAGTTCATTTTCTGATGATCCACTCTTTCAGCACATTTCAATTATACCCAAAACTCATTCATTCAATGCATTTTCTGCTCTTTCAACCTCTCTCTGCTGTTCTAAAGGCCACAATTGCCCTCCTCCATGTTGACCCTCCTGGTCTAATCCCATTCCTGAAGGAGTTAATGAGAATCAATTTGCAGAAATCTTCATGTGGTAGCAGGAATCTGCAAGTAAAAGGGGCACTTGCAATTTGCTAGCTAAAAAAGCATTAGAAAGAACATTTATAAACTAAAAATGATTGGGAAGGTCTTTTGTTTGTTTAGAATGATAAGCAATGTCCTCACTAACATAAAAAGACTGCCAATACAATTAAAATTTTACAGAGAAACAGGACACAGATAATGTGGTCCACACATATTAAATATACAGTGGTAACTTGATTTATGAGGATAATTCTGGAAGAGTGCTTGTAAACCAAAACACCTGTATATCAAAGCAAATTTTCCCATTAAAAATAATGTAAACTCAGACCATTTGTTCCAAAACCCCAAAATATTCATAGGCTTGGGGCAACCTAAGGAAACATAGGCTGTCCCAAGACAGATGGCTCTGGGCTGCCCTAACTAGGCCAGCATAGGCAGCACAGGAGAGGCATATTGAGGGCATATTCAGTACTGCCTAGGGCAGAGCAGTTATGCCAGATCCAGATTTCTGCCTGTTTCGCAGGCAGAAATGCCCTCTTCCAGCTCCTCAGAGCTATACCATCTCAGGAGCAGGTATAAATCTGAGTAGACACATAGGGGGTCAGAATAAGAATGGCAGTGTTGACAAAAAATCTGAGTTCTTGGCCAGCCTAACTACAACCCCTGTCACTCAAACTCATGATATGAAACAACTACGGCAGCCACTAACCTGGGGCTACAACACAACTCCTGCATGCCACTCCAACAAGCCCCTTGCATCCACTGTAAACTGTATTGCAATCTCATGCTGCAGCTGTTACTGATTCTCAGTGACTCCTTATAAGGCAGGCACCACAGCTGTTCCTTGTTCAGTGTGATCTGAGGGGGGGTCTCCTCAAGAGCAAGCCCTCCCCAGGTGTCACTGACTTGGTGCCTACCCAGCATGCCCGAGCTTGCTGATTCTCTGGATTTAGCATAACATTCTCCTTTGGATTCAGAATAGTTGGGGCAGCCCAGCTAGGGCATCCTCACTGCCCTAACTCTGGATAGCATCCTTACTTAAGAGTAGACAGGCACAGGCTAGTCAATCAGGAGAGGCTGAGCAGGTAGAGAACCAAAACCAGTTATATTCCAGCTGGGACTATTTTTTGCTTGTATTGGAAGACAAAATTTATTTAAAATGTTTGCTTACTGTATTCATATAGTTTTTAAAATCATGAGTTATCCAAGCAGCTTATAAAGTAATAAGACAAGGAGTTCATTCTTATGTCACTCCCCAAATGGCAATCACACTCTGGGATTATCAGATATATCTTATCAGATATACCTTAAGGAAAGAAAAGAGAGCCAGAGGTCACTGAAAAAGCACCTGCTTTGCCTTCAGAATGCCTCAAGCTCAATTCCTGGCATCTCCACATAGGAGTGGGACAGACAAGCCTTGGGTACCATTAGTCTGGCTCAGCTGAAAGCCGCTTCATGTCATCGCAGTCTTCCGTATATACACAGCTCAAATCAATGAGCACTTTTCAGGAGGCAATCTCTGCTCTAATGCAGCTTTTCAGACAGTATTAAACAGGCCTGATCAATGGTGTCATTTTGGGGGCTCATTCAATAAATATAAGCTAACAAGCAACAATTTTGGTCATATTTTTATGAGACGTGGCAAACCAGTTATATTTTTTCTACCAAAAAACCAAGAAGTAACCCAGGGAAATCATCGATGCACTTCGATCTGAATGAAGCAATATTTAAGAGGTGTACTGTTTACCAAATGAAGACGGTGTATTGTTACTTCTTGTACAAATCTATTATGAACTCATGCAAGTTTTAAGAGAACCTTACATGAATATGCCCAATTCCCGTCAAGGCCTCCGCCATATAAATATTTGATCATTCTTGACAGTAGATTAACTGGTCATAAAATAAGTCTTAAAAGTTTAAAGAGAAAACAATATTTGTTTTTCTAGACCTAGTATTCTCTAATACCCTCCACATTTTATACTAAAACCACAAGGAAAAAAACAGATTCTATTTGAGGTTCTTAATTACAAGGCTAAGTTAGATGCATCCAGACAATAACAACTATTTTTTATTGCTTAGTTCCTGAGATAAGAGGATTTTGTCATTAAACTGCTCCCTCATGTAATGCATATTCCGGCTCTTGCATATTGACTGAGATTGAAAATGCATGCTGTAGCTCACTTATTCTGTGGCTCTAATAAACTCCTTCACTTAGCCACCTCCATTAGAGCAGATCAATCATCAAAAAGATTAAGATGGTGTTGATTAAAGTATGCAATCCTTTTGTGGCTTTAAAAATAAATTCCTAATAAGGCCATTTTTAGTGTGCAGTGATATGGGAAGCATTTTGCCACCGAAGAGAATGGAATACATTTTACATTACAAGGATTTCAATACTATTAACTTTATTAATTCCATTGAGAAGACAGGCAAGAGCTATTATGTAGACATTTTTACGAGGTTAAACATGACATTTACATTTAGGGTTAAGTTCTTATACTGTTAGATACAATTGAATGTACATACAAATTACTATAACTGCGCCATTATACCAGGATCAGAATGGATGATCCAAGTGCCTTTTCTTGCTTTGTGTCTAGGATATTATCTTGGCAACTGTTTTACTTTAATATTTTAGAGTATTTATGTACATAAGCGTTTTATTGTATTTCTGTGTTTCATGCACATTTTCAGAATTAAAATTTCATTTCACAGAGTGCTTTTAACATTCATTGAATCTCTAAAAACTGACCTAACCAACCATTTATAAAATTAACACCAATATTCAATACTACTAAAGCACAATTTTAGCAGAAGCACAGCTCACATACGGTATGTATTGTAACTACCAAGACAGGAAAAGAATTTGCCCAGAAAGAATGGTTGTCTCCAACAATTTCCCCCCAAAACAGCTGAATATAATTCAGTAAAAAAGAGCATTAAAAAGAGAAATGAAGATAATGCATATCATTACACCCCAAAAATCACTAAAATTACCGCAATAGAATGGGTCAACCCAAGAGTTTTCTAAAAATGCACATCTAAAACTTGTATGTTACAGCTGACATATGGAGAATTTATGATACTACTGTATATTCTGTGCCATGTTTTTTGTCTTGTTTGCAGACAAACATTGGACCCTTCAGACTTTTCTTTCTTGTCACTTGCATCATGTTAGGAAGTCGGAAAATGCTCAATCCGCATGACCAGCTTCACCATACAACACATACAACACTTGTATTATCCCCATGACTTTACTCATTGCAATCAAAGAAGATAGATAGATCTGGGAATATTAAAGGGTAAGAAAGACGAACTTATTCTAAAGATAATAGATTAGCCATCTGTGGATTAATTTTGTTGCATTGGAAATCTCAATCTAAGAGAGATAATAAGGCTGAGCTCCTGGGCAGATTTTAAATGAGGTTTGTGAATTAACTATTGAGCATACGCCCTCTCAGGCTACAGCTATGCTCCTTCTTGCCCCTGACTGTGATGGTGCAACAGTCAATTCTGAAGCATTGATACCATAATTACATGGGGGAGAGTAGAGTCCTTTGCGCCAAACTCCCCTTTCTCTTGCCTCACTTGGCCAATAGCAGAAGGGAAAGAGACCAGATTTGTAAAAGAATCAGGCAAGATTGCGTGGGTTGCCTTCTGAACTGTGGTTGTAGTTATGACATAATGATAGTGATAATTAATACTTCTGGAACTTATTCCACAAACATCAATTAGAATACGCAATCATATTAGAAAGATTAGTAGTCTATCTCTACATTCATATAAATTCCAATAAGGAGGATGTAAAAGTAATGTTGTGGAACTTTTTGATTTATGGTATGGTACCACTTCCAAAGATTTTGAGGCTATAATATTTTGTCTGCACCTCTGAAGCTATTTTCTCATGTTATGGAAATCTTTTCCAATATTTCACTTGTTTCATGGAAGTCATGAGCAGCTTCATAAAAGCCCCAGCTGGATCATGCCAAAGCCTCATCTAGTCCACAAGATGCCTCACTGTCCACACAAGACACCTGCGCCCGGGTGTCCTTCCCTGCATCTAGGATTCTGAGGTTGCCTACATCCTTAATATACCATATTTACTTGAATCTAACACTCACCTTTTCCAGCCAAATTTAGTCTCCAAAATCAGGGTGTGTATTAGAGTTGAGTAAATATGGTATTATAAGAATAGATCAGTAATTAGTTTAACTGATTACTATATTGTAATAAAAATGTAACTTAACTCCATTGTTGTATAAAGTAGTGCAATTAGGTAAAAATCATAACATAAATTCATTGTCATATTATTATTTTTATTATTATCAAATTACATTATGCATTACATCTATGCATTATATATATGCACTGTTATATGCATTAAAATTAAATTTTGCACCTGCTTTAAAACTGTACATTACAATCACCAGTAAACATTGTTTTAATCTCAAGCCTTTTAAAACAGAGGTGCGCATTAGATTTTGATGGAATATTTGATTCAAGTAACTATAGTATATTATATATATTATTATATTATAAAAATTTGTATCCCGCCTTTCTCAGGCTGTCAAACATCAGACTCAAGGCGGCAGAAACATAAAACACAATTAAAAACATAAATAATTAAATACAGTAAAAACAATTAAAACATATAGGCTAAAAGATACTGTGAAAACAATATAAGCCCCCCCCCCCCAACCTCTGCCCTGTTAAAAAGCCCCTTTGAAATAAAAGGTTTTTAGGCTCCGCCTGAAGCTCTGCAATGAGGGAGCTTTCCTTAATTCTATGGGGAGGGAGTTCCAAAGCCGGGGTGCCACCACTGAGAAGGCCCTATCTCTGGCCACCACACCTCTCATGTCTCTAAGTGGCGGCACAGTCAGTAGGGCCCCCTCAGATGACCTTAGGTGACGGGTCGGATTGTACAGAAGGAGGTGGTCCCTCAGATACCCTGGACCCAAGCCGTTTAAGGCTTTAAAGGTCAGGACCAGCACTCTGAATTCAGCCCGGAAACAAATGGGCAGCCAGTGTAGTTGCTGAAGCAGTGGCCCGACAGAGTCGAATCGACGAGCCCCAGCAACCACACGAGCCGCCGCATTCTGGACTAGTTGAAGTTTCTGGACTGTCTTCAGAGGCAGCCCCACGTAGAGTATATATCCCCACGTAGTATATCCATACCCATCATGGCTTGGAACCTGTGATGGTCTTTTCCTCTATAAATTTGCCTTCTTTAAAGCACTGGGGGGTGCTTTTCACCCCATCATGTGAAAGAGTTCCACAGATTAATTACACACTGGGTAAATAATATTTTCATCATTTGAATGCTCTCCCAGCATTCAATTTTAGTGGATGTTCCCTAGTTCTAGTGTTATATGAGAGCAAAGAGCATCTCTCTAGCCACTCTATCCAAACCTTGCATAATTCTGCATGTCTCAATTATAACCCCCCTTCAGGCACCTCTTTTCTAGACTGAAGAGCCCTAAACGCTGTAACCTTTCTCACCCTTCTATGCTGTTCCAGCTTCTGAAAGAATGAAATTATATTTCAAAAAATGACATAATGTATACCAGAATCCAGGAACTTCTGCCTGGATCCTGGCACTCCCATCAGTGGAATGCACATTCCTCTGGCAGCACACTTTGGATACGATTGGGCTGCCCATCAGTGCAAAGAAAAATGTTATCTCAGGCAGTTCAGAAACATCTTTACTAATAACACATGCAGATGCCATTCTATACTACCACTTCAGTCAAGCTAGAATAAAATTATTCACTGCAAAGCCTCATCATTGCTTTTAAAACAAATTAAGGGAACTTCAATCAGTGATTTATCTTCTCAATTTCTAGCACATTTACAACCAAGAAAACCATTATTAAAAGCTGTAGAGTTTATTATAATGCTAAAGTATCTAATCTAATATTATTGGAAACCCAGAAATGAACTTTAATAATAGGGAATATGAGTTAACGATATCACATTTATTTTTTCACACTTTTATTCCACTCTTCCTCCAAGGAGCTCAGGGCAGTGCACACAGCTTTTTCTCTCCTTTTGTCCTCACAACAACCCTCTAAAGTAAATGAGGCTAAGAGATAGTGACTTGCCCAGGTCACTCAGGAAACTACATGGCTGAGTGGGGGATTTGAACCAACTCCAAAACTACCCTGGCTGAATTGCTGTACAGCATCTGCAGCAAGATTTCCCTTTAACATTAAAAGAAATGTCTGAAAACAAATGTCTATCTTCATTGTGATTATGATATTGTATTGTGATTATGATATTGTATTATCAATGTCTAAATATATTCATTTCATATCAGAAAGAAAACCACTATAGATTTATTTTACAGTATTTCATGATAGCATCACTTATCAGAAGGTATACTAGAATATATGATTCTATACAGGTATGTACAATATACAGAATTCTGGTTTGTGAATTTTTCTTCATAAAGATCCTATCACAACTGCATTGAGCCTTCCAGTTGCTTTTCAAGATGTCATTAACTTTAGCCCCATCTTTATCTTCAATCTGAAGTTAATTCCCTGGACAGCATGCTGCCTGCTGGGTCAAGGGATTAAATATAAGGGTTTATGAAGAAAAGCAGCTTTTGGTACATAGCTATTACACCATGATAACTCACCCACACATCCGTCGTTCTAAAAATGTATGCTAGACACATGCTGTTAATTACAAAGAAATATCTTTCTTGCAAAAATAATAGAAAAAGGATAATCTTAGAATATTCACATATTCTCAGTCATGATGCATTTTAAGAAACTCATAAAAAGACAATGCTTCCTATTTCCAAAACCCCAAGGTCAGAATATTAGCTGTAACTTTAATAATTCAAATCTAGTACCAAAAACAAAACAAAAAATTGTTCATTTCTAGAATTTATTAGAAATGGCCTATATTTTCAGTCCAGCAGAAAGACAGAAGATGGAAAATACAGGGGGACCCTTGTTATCCATGGAGATTTGATTCCTAGAATGCACTGAATGTACTGAATTCTGCGTGAAATCAAATCACATGGAGTTCAGTGTCCTCTCAGCTACGAACGCAGCCAGTTCAGGGTGTTCTGAAGCCCGCAGAAGGTTAACACAGCTGCCAAGAACCAATTTTGGGAAATTCCAACCAGAAGAGGGTGAAAAGGGACGCAACACATTTTTATTTTACATGGAAGAATCACTCATCAACACCCAGCCTAAACCCCTGGACCTAGAAGCATGACATTTGGGGTGGGTACATCTTCTGTGCTGTAAGCATCAAGAACCAATTTTTATAAATTTAACCCCTAAGGAGGTGGAAAAGGTGCAGCATGTTTTCGTACCTATACTTGATATTGAAGACTTACTGATCAACACCCAAACCCTGGACTTAGAAGCATGAAATTTGAGGAGTGTATTCCTTCTATGATGTAAGGACTCACCAAGAACCAATTTGGTGACCAGTGGTGAAAGTTACTTGGAGTTGCCCGCTAGTGCCCAGTGCCCCCTGATGCCTGGAAGGGATGCCTAGTGCTAGGCAGGGATGCCTGGTGGTGCCCAGAGGTGCCTGGCACCTGGTGTCGGTATGTTTGGAATGGCAGTTAAAATTGCTGGTAGGTCCTTATGAAGTCCAACAGCCAATATGTGTAGACTATCTATTCCCAGGCAGGCTAGTCTACATTGTTCTACGGGCAGCTCATAGAACTCTTTCAAATGGAAACTTTTTTCAGGTCATCACATCTGGCATCAGGGAATGCCTTCTAAGCTTCCAGCAGGAGCAGTTTTCAGGTAGGCCAAATTGTAAACAGTAGCACCTCTGGGCCCTGTTGCCTCATGACAACTTTATTAGCTTTCAGTCTTCCATCCAACAGTTACCCAGGTCTGTTCAGGCTTAGTTTTCTTTGACAGCCCTTTGCTCAACCACCAAACTACACCTGCTGCCTAATATTTTGACTATTACATTTGTCAAAAGAAAAATAGGCACCAAGTATTATAATCTAATTGTTTTATAGGACCACAATCTTCTGATAGAAATCTACACATCATGTTCCAGAGTGTTGGATTTTAATGGAATTTAATGGAAATAGCTCTCACACTTGGAAGGGGAAATGAGATAAAAGTCACAAATCGTTTTACAGTCAAGATTACTTTACATCTTGATAGCTTTCAGGTCATTCCATATGAACTCAACAAAAGGTCCCATGGTGATCAACTCAGATTTTCATGGGCAAAACAAATTTTCCAAAGGCAAATTCACCATGTGGGCAACTAACAATGGTAATAAAACTTTTTCTGCATAATTGTACGTATCTTGTAAACATTTACTCAAAAATTCAATTTGTTTTCTCACCTCCTTCATAATAAAATTTTGTTTGAAAATCTGTTTTGCCAAAGAAAAGATCCCCATTTTGGATGCCAATATCTCCAAAACTAGAAGAAAGGGGCCTCTTGTGGTGACAGATTCAGAAAGCCTGATTCAGAAAGCCCAAAATACTCTATATATCAAAATTTGTCCAGAAAACTTCATTTACTTCTGAGATATTAGCATTCCGAGATGGGTACAAAGGAAAATACCCAATTCACGAGCGTCAAACTGGGTATGACACCCCTGTTTTGAAGGGCCATAGCACACAAACCAGTTGGATTTTTCACCTAATATTTGGCATGTGGCCATTATATATGTAGAAGTACCAACCCAATTATTTTCAGACAAATCTGAGTCGGTGACCATGCAAGGTTTTTGAGACTGGTTGAATTCATATGGAATGACCCTTTCCAATTTATGCCATCATGGAAACCAGCCATTTTCCATGTACCATACTGGTAGCTTCCCAGAAGATAACATTTTTTTACTTGAACAGTTGCGTAAAGATATAAACAGATGAATTATTGCTCTTTCATTGTTTAAATTCAGGCTTTCAAGTCCATGGAATGCATGGGAAAGGGCTCCAACCAATTATGCATATAAAACTTTTTTTAACCACACATTAAAACTTTTTCTAAAAACTTATACTTTTTTCCCAATAGAAACTCAAAATGGCTAACTTTTAGAAATCTTCAAATGATTGCAATACCCTCCACTGCATGTTCACTTACGAAGAGTCCTCAAACTCCTCCTAAAAATATTTGCACAGAAACACTGGCAGCCCACTCCTAACCAAGTTTCCAGCAATGGTGCTTTCTCAGTGTACCCCATGGTAAGAGAACAAACACCCCTTTACCTTTAGGAAGCCTCTGTGATGGTCCCACCATCACAGGATGCAGCTTACATCCCCACTGACCCAACTGCATCAGTGTGGAAAAATTGGTTAAGACAGGGCTGGAGTGGTAAACGCATCAACAACAAATATCTGAAGTTTGCAACAAGATAATTTAAGCTGTCTTGGACAGCTGATTAGTGGAAAAAACACTATTAATCAATCAGAATGTTGTATGCATAGTTTCTATAGCAGTCTCTCTTGAATTATCACTAGATTCTGCAAAGCCAATATCAAGAAGGACAGTTAATTGTACATCTGGGGCTTATAAATGTCCTTTAGTAATCTGAAATAGTAATTCATGGTATAATTGAATGGTCCCGAGAGTCCAGAAAAAAGTACACATATGCATCTTTTCAGCTTTTCTAATTTGAAGTTTCCAACCCATTGGGTAGTTTTATTTGAGTTTACACTGGGAGACATCAGTACAGCCTCCTCTTATAATTTCATGGATGAAATCGCTGAATTGGTTAAAGTTTAAGTGCCATTCTCCAAGTGAACTTTGGGACGAAAAAATGTGCTGTTATATGCAAGTCTGAGAAACAGTTTCAGTATAACAATCAATTATGCCACACTGTTTAATTAGAGGCAGGATATAATTACATTCTCCTTTCAGGGCATTCCAACCTGCATGACTCTACAAGATTCACACACTCTGCCCCTCTTCCCCAATTAGCATGTGTAAGTCTGCCTATTTTAGCAGTGAAGTAAGCGTGAGGTCAGTCAACAAAAAAAGAGACGACCTTTTACATGTATATTTTTAGCCAAGCAACAGAATGCCTGAACAGGGATATTGGAAGGATAGCTCTTTGTCACACATGATAAAACCATTAAGCAACAGGGGTTTACTTTTGTTTGGGAACTTTTTTTGACTGTCACATTACTACAATAAACCACTGCCACATGTGTTTATTCTTCCATGCCATATCCAGTTAAATTTAGAAACACACGCACACACAACCACCGTTTTCCAAGTAGGAAAATTTCAGTCAAATTGCCACAAGTAAATGTTTTTCGCCAAGGATGAAAACATACAGAATATGAGTAACAAAATCCAGTAGATGCTTGGAAAAGCTGTTTTAAGAGGAGATAACTGGGAGTGGAAAAACAGTGGGCAATGCAAACACTTAAGCTACAATCCGAAACCCCAGTTAGGCCAGCATAAGCCCAGTACAAGTCCCGTGCAGGGAGTGTCACAAAAGTGACATAAGGCTCTTCTGAGCCACTCTTGGGGAAGGGTTATGTCAGTGCACAGACATGCTCTTGCCTCCCTACATCACCACAGGAACTGGAAGACCAATGGGTTGTGCCGGCCTAGGTTATGACTGCACTCTTAATCCTTTTTCTGCCCATTTCTTAAAGCCCAAATCCTGTTCAAGATGACCAATGTTCTAGCACCTCTTCCACTGATGCAGACTGCCGTGAGAGGCACTCCAGCAATATGCTTCACAATACACTGCCAGAGATTCTGGCAGGAAGGCTGGAGCATTCTGAGCTCACCATTTGAAGGAATTGTGAACAGAGCTTTATCTGAAGGCTGCATGAACGTCTCTCACTTCTAGTGCAATCCTTTGTGCACATTTACCCATAAGCAAGTCCCATTCTGTTCACTTGGCCTTCCAATCAGGTCTGTACACATAGGATTCCAGCCTTTAGCGTTCAAAGATGCCACTCTACATGTTATTTATTCAGAGAAATGTGACCTATTTGTGTTTTCAGTACCATTTTTATTTGGTGTTATGTATGTTGTTACTTTTAACAAATCAATACATATAAATGTTGCAATAAACAATTAAATAGGTATACCAGCATGTTGGGCAGATTTAGATGGAGAGGAGAGAGTGCCACTAATCTCCAACCCACTCAGGATGCAATCCTAACCAATTTAGGCCAGCACAATTCACCTGCTTCCCATGACAGTGTGGCGCATGTCCGTCCACTGACCTAAGCTGCCAAGAAGCAATGCAGAAATACCTTACAGCATCTTTGTGACACCCTCAGGCCAGCATGGAACTTTTGCTGGGACTTATACCAGCCAACTGGGGGTTAGAATTGCAGCCTCAGTACCCTATCTCCGCCTAATGATCACCAAGGTCTTGAGAAGACCTCTGTGACTCTTCCTATCAGAGGTTGCAGAGCACACTACACTGGTACAGTCGCTGATAGCAGCCACATGCTTCCTAGAAATGACACAGTGTCAGTTGGCACCACATTTCAGCAATGTTCAATGTCAATGCTGAAAAGCAGGCAGCAGTGAGTATTACTGCTGGCTGGCATATGGTTTTTCAAGACGGGAAAGGTGGGAGAAGGTAGAAAAGAGGAAGATCTGGGTGGAGGAAGGAGAGGATCAGTCCCAAGGTGGGGGTAGAGATGGTGGCAGTCTCTGCCACTATAATTTATCTCATGTCCTGAGCCAAGAGACCAGACATAGGCATCCTTAGGTCTGCACCCACTCAAACGTGGGCACAGATCTAAGTAGACAAATTGGGGCCACCATATGAGAGGTCCACCACCATAGGTCAACACATGATAAGGCAATACTTGTTGCCTTTGCCCAAAAAGACCTGTGGCCGCATCCCTGGCCCAACTGGATTCAGTGGTCTACCCTAGGAACTTTAGAATTTGGCTGTAAATCATAGTCTAGATCCTCAAACCCTACATAGATAAAAGAATTAGTACACCATGTGACCTGAATGTTTAACCTACATTGGTCTTAGCTGGGGTGATATTGTTTCACCACAGGTGCAAACAAGCAAGTAGAAGAAAGTAGGATTTGTACATCTTCCATGTGACGCCGTGCCTCAACTGTACCTACAGACTCACATCTCTCTTTGTTCAAGGACATACCTTTCACTGGTGCAAGTTAAAAAAATCCCCTCTTGTGCAGACTGTTCTTTACATTGGCTGATGTCAACTTCAAATGAAATTGCAGTAATATTCTCTGTAGGGAACAGTCTTGCACTTTAAGAGGAAAGGGGGAGAAAGCAAATGCTTTCAAACTGAAACTTGTGCATTATGCAGTGTTCAGCTTATTAATCAAGCTTTCATGCCCCAAACTTGTCACTATAATATATGCAACATTTCTGTCCGTTTCGAATAGGATAGCTGGTTACATATGTTTCCAAACCAAATTTAGGACAGAATGTTTTGTTATAGTCTTCCTTCTATCATCCGTATAAACAGTGATACCATGTGTAATCTAAAATTTGCCAAACCAGACCTAGTTTCCTTTTACATGTATAATATTCCAGTGTTATAATATGATTCAATTATTCCTGTTATACTTCATGAACAAATTTTTTGTCTATCTTTCCATGCTTTACTGTTTGTATTTGTTTTACGTATTTGAAAAACTGCATATTAAAGGGGTTCAAAAACATTAATCAATATGCTAAGAGAATGACTATTTTCATTGTTATGCTTGAGAAAAATTGAAAGGGAATAACAAAGAAAACTTCCTCTCAAACTCTCCAAGAACGAGGGAAATAGGAAGGGTACTGGCCCAACATTGTAAAGATTGTTTACACCAGCAGAACAGAATGGGAAAACAATACAGAGATACACTCTACAAAGTATACATCACTACTTCGCTGTTCCTGTTATTGTTTGGTTATTCCTGTTATTGGAACTTCATGAGGCGTGCTCTTGAAATGATTCTTGTAATAACAAAGTGATTTCCAGTCAAATTCTAATTGTTCTGAAACATTTTCTACTTATGCAGATATGTTCTTTTTTTCCTTCTCTAATGAATTTCAAGTTATATCATATATGAAATAACATATTTTCCTTACAGACTTTTCCTTACATATATTCCTTACAGACTAATCTTTTTAAAGAAAGGGTCAGTATACATTTCCGTTGCTCATAAGCCACAGACATAAAGTGCAACATGCCTCAACTGCAACTAGTTTGAAGCCAGTCAGCAAAAAAAGAACCTGATATGGTCTGAGAAGAAGGACATGGTAATCTACACTCTATGGTAAAGGACAGAAAAAACAACCATAGTTGTGCTGCCCCACTTTTGCCTCAATAAGCCTTGCTTATTTTTGACTTTCTCTTGTAAGTCAGGCTTTTTTCAGCATTGACATATCAGTATGGGGTCTGCTACCAGCACAAGGACATTTTGCTTTTTGCCGAGAGCCCCAGCATGATTCTGCATGATTAATTTGTCCAAGCTGAAATGAAGTCTTTCCCAATTTCTCTAATATTAACAGTCACAAGTTAAACACACAAATATGCATGCACACACATGCACTTCCCTACAATTTTCCTTTATCCAGATACTTCCATTCACATCAATGGGCAGCTTGAGACTGTAGTTAATAAGGCACATTTCCATATACATTCTCTGCACAATGTGAATTGAATACAATGGGTCTCTCTGCTAAAGATGCATTGCAATGCGGATGTGTATCTAGATCAATGATTTTCAGACACTGTGCTGTGGTGTGACATGGAGAGCCCACAGGTGTGTCATGGGACATTTATTAGAAGGGACTTGGGGGAATTGAGCCCCCATCAGCAACATGGTATGCCTTGTCTATTTTGGTGGTGGTGTACCTTGACAAATTTTAGTACATTTTAAGTGTGCCATGAATTTTTTTTAAGTTGAAAATCACTCATCTAGATCAGGGGTTTCCAGATCCCAGCCGGGTACCCAGCTGTTGGTCCCCTAAAAGCCTCTCACCCAATTGAGCAAACACAACTTGAGCTGTGATTATGTGTTTGGGGAAGGGGGATCCTAGTAAGTATGTGCTTTTTCTGTGCTGTATGTTGGTGTCTGTAGAAATCCTGGAAATTTGAGCCCATTTATTTATTAATCTATCTCTAATGTACTGTACTTGCATTTTATTTTTAAAATATTTTATCTGGTCATTGACACTGTGCCAGACATTTGATGTGGTCCTTTGGCCAAAAACTTCAGAGATCCCTGATCTAGATGATCACATACTTACAATTTGAACAGTTCCTAACGAAGAAATAGGCACATAAACTCCTATGTAGAAACTGCTTCGGACCTCTCATTTGCTAGATATGGCCACTTACCAAACACTTAAGACCATTTTATCAGACATTAATTGATTAAAAAAGGTCCTGGACTTTTCCATGGAATGGCAAGATGGAGATATCTGGGCCCATGTGAGGCACTGGTTATCAAGATTATCTTGCTGTGAGGTGGACCATTTTTTTAGGCCTCTTATGTAGGTCAGTCATCACCATGCCGTTTCTTTTCAATACACAAATATTCCTGGGTAATAGTTTACTGCAGAACCAACAAATTTGCACTGCAGATCAATACATACAAACAAAGCACTGGATAAAACAAGGAAAGGCCATTTCTAGTGGCTTACATAGAATCATAGAATCCTAGAGCTGGAAGGGACCTGGTAGGTCATCTAATCCAACCCCCTGTCTGCAGCAGGAAATTCTCCTAGAGCATCTCCGACAGGTGCTCGTCGAGCCACTGCTTGAAGACCCCCAGTGAGGGAGAGTCCACCACCTCCCTTGGCAATCTGTTCCACTGCCGAACCGCCCTGACCGTCAGGATTTTTTTCCGGATATCCAACTGGAATCTCCTTTCTTGCAGTTTGTACCCATTGGTTCTAGTTTTGCTTTCAGAAGCAGCTATGAACAAATGAGCCCCTTCCTCCATATTACATGTGGCAGACATATTGAAAAGAGGCCTCCCAAGGTGAATCATGGCACAATCCTAATCGCTTTTGGCCAGCACAATTCATCCATTGCCCTATTCCCATGGTGGGGTGGGAGGGCCAACACATGTCCATGTGCTGATCTAACACCTAGAAGTGATACAGAAGTAACTTGTGTTGGCCTATTTGTGGGGAAGTTAGGATTGTGCTTTCAGATCACTTGTCCAAAATATTCCTATGTCCTGCACTTTACTTACTGTTTGTGAGGAATGAGTGCCTTGTTTTGCATAAGACCATTGTCAGTTTAGATATGACACCAAATTCAAACTAAGCATACAGGCTCCTAAACAAACAGTCTCCTTCCTAAAAATATATTTTGTTTTAGGGAAAATTCAGAATAAGAAAAACATTCAAAGACAAAAACCAATTATCTCCCTGGAAAAAAATGTTAACGAGTAAAATGCACATTATTTCAGATAATCTTCCAACCTCTCCCCCTGTGCAAAGGCTGAATGACGCTTTTTATGTACTTAACCATCTGTGTGTACAGGCAAACAGGGCTTTATGCCAAGAAAAAAATGGTTTAACACATTTTGCTCCAGTATAATTCTGCTTACCAAACATTTACTTTTCAAGGATGGATAATCATATTGTAATGGACTTACATTTTCAGAAATTTCTATCAAAGCGAGATTGATGATTCAGACATAAAACTGAGCCAACACTTCTGTAAAAATGTTGACATACTGACGTTTAAAACACAAGACATAACCAGAACTAAATACAGCCCATAATTAGAGTGAGAGGACAGGATCCTGACCCTAGGAGTTTACCATCCAGATGGACAAGGCTGATGCACCCATGAGACAAGGTGAAGTAGTTGCTTTGGGTTATTATTTTGAGTTTTTAGCCTTGCACATACTGCATGCCTAACCACCACCTCTACCTGAAGGAAGCAGCAATGGCTACATTCATAAGTTCCTGTTTTTGGCTGTGCCAGGCCTGGCAAAGTGAGGAGGAGGGAGTCGCCCTGCAGCAGAATCTCCTACCTTTGCATTCACCTTACTCATCTCTTGGATAGGCAGCTGACACATCACATCCAGAGATGGCCAGGTAGTTGCATTTTCTCTTGACAAAGCCCTGCCTGGCCAAGAGAAAGTAAGTCTAGTGCAGTCGTGTTGTCTCTACTTCTTTTCTTGCTTCTCCTGGAGGTGTATGCAGGGAACACATTGCAGTAGTCCAGCATGTCTCCAAGGTTATATAGCGTCCTCAACTACTTTTTCATTCATTTCCTTGTCAAGGAAGACTTCCATATCTCTTACCAAATATGTAAACGTATTCAATTCAGAAACATCCCTGGACATCTTTTTTTAAAAAAGAAAAAAGTTGGTGGGATAGATGAATCTAACATCATTCTGCTGGACTGAGAGTGTCAAAGTGAATAATTGATCAACAGTGACACGACAATAGCGAGGACTCTATAACCAGAGAGAGAGAGAGACGGATCCCTATAGACCAAAGTGCACATCTTTGTAATGGGAGCAGCTGTAATAAATCTAATCTGACAAGTATTCAGGGACTGAAGCAATGTTCCATCAAATATTTTTAAAGTCAGTTCCACACAAGTCAACCCAGCTCAGCCTGGAGATTTATTAGACATTTAGCTGGTGCACATGTGATCACTTGTTTTCCAAAAGAAAGAAAAAGTTGACAAATAAAAAATATCCAGGACAATATGAATATCAGACTAAACTTTATATTAAAAACTTCTGGAACATTTTGCCACTGGTCTGTTTACTTTGAATGTTGACCCTTTTCCTTTTCTTTCTTTATTTTTTCTTTTCAAATGTCCCAATATGACAAGCAAACTAAACAAGAGTTGTACTGTCTTTTTCATGCATGTATAAGCATCGAGCTGGCCAAGTCTGCAGTTGACATTACACTTTTCTGAGTGGTGAAGAGCAGAAAAGATGATGAAGAGCTCCAAAAGCTGGGGGAATGTATAGAAGAAGAGTGTGAATGTAAAGAAATCTAAAGTAATGCACATAAGAAATGCACATAAAGTGATGAAAATAAAAAATCAAAATTTCACATATATGATCATGAATCCTGAGTTTCTATGGCAGATCAAGAAAGAGATATTGGATGACAGTAGACAGTTTGAAAGTGTAGACCCAGTATGTGACAGTTTCAAAAAAGGTCATGTCCATGTTTGAGATAATTAAAACAGTTTGAAGAGAAAATAACCAATATTATGCAAAATATTGGTAAGGCCACAAAACTGCAAAATTAATGGTAAGGCCACATCTGAAATACAGTGGTACCTTGTAAGACAAATGCCCTGTAAGACTAATGCTTTGTAAGACGAACTAAAACTTCTATGGGATTCTGCCTTGTAAGACGAAATTGCTTTGTAAGACAAATGCCCATTGGCTGGGCCCCCATTGGATGGCTGAGTCTCCTCTAGTACCCGCACCTGTCCAGCAGAGGGATGCACAGGCAGCAACAACCACTGAGCCTCCCGAGCCAGCATCTGGCCTCAAGCCAGCCAGTTCAGCCCCCACAGCAGCCGCTATCAGGTAGGAGGAAAACCCTCCTCTGGACCCTCCTTCCTTCCCTCCCAGGAAATTCCCTGCCTGCCTGAATCCCACTACAACTACCCCTCTTCCCCCCCACCACCTTCCCTGCTGGGATACCACTCCACTTTCCTGTGAGTAAGCCCCACTGGATACAATTGGAGTTGATTCTAAGAAGACAGCATAGGATCTTGCCCCTTGCATCCAGGGGGAAGCCTTTGCTGCTAGTCCTGATGCAAACTGCCTATCTGGTTTGCATAGACAGATCTCACACAGAGAGAGGTTCCTTGTTAAAGTTGCTCAAAAAGACACCAGTGACTTTTTTTAGTGAAAATTAGTCATCTTTGGCCAAAAAGTTTTTTTTCTGTTTTCCTTTACAGTATATTACAATGTTTTATTACAGTGTTCTGTATTACGGTATATTACAGTGTTTTGAATTTGATTACAGTGTTTTGTCATCATTTTTACAGACAGTTAATATTTTATATGAATATTTTTGGGTTGTGGAACCAATTGTCTTAGTTTCCATTATTTCCTTTGTGGAAATTTTATTTCCATTATTTCCTTTGTGGAAATTATTTCCTTGTGGAAAATCCACTTTGTAAAATAAAAATGTTTCCAGAACAAATTATGTTTGTCTTACAAGGCACCACTGTATTGGGTCCAGTCCTGTTCACCACATCTTAAAAAGGATACAGTGGTACTGGAAAAAATGCAGAAGATGGTGACTAAAGGATTAGTACACTGGGACTCCTCTCTTACGAGGAAAGGCTACACCCTTTGGGGCTCTTTCCTCTAAAAAGAAGGTTCCTGCGGGGAGGGTACTGGGCTGGGACATATAAAACTATGCATGGTCTAGATAGAAGAGATAGGAGTTGATTTCTCATATAACATCAGCATCAATGGGCATCTACTAAAAGTGACTTGTGGGATCATAGGAACAGACAAAAGGAAATATTTATTTACTCGGCCTTTTATCAATCTGTGGTACACCTTCCCACAGATGCTGCAATATTTGGCCTACATATCTTTAAAAAGAGATTGGATAGATTTACAAGCAAGCATCATCTTATGTTTTTATATCAAAACTGATAACTAATAATTAGCATGCATGGGAGCTTGAGAATGGCAGAACATAAAAGCATGTATTAGCCCTGCTAGATCAGGAAGAGCCCCACTGAACCTGGCCAAAGACCCACCCATCTGGTCCATCTTCATGTATTGGGCATTCAAACATCTATTAGCAGCATTATATGCTTCCACAAGAAAGCTACGTAGGTATGTTTAAATGTATCCTGAGAAAAAGCAGACAAGAACATGAAATCTCCAATAAAATGTAAAGAAACTGTATAGGTGGACACTGTCTGTATCATCTATAAAGAAGTCTAAATAATCAGCACACAATCATTTCCTTGTAACCAACCAATAAGACAACACGTTTGCAAGAAAACATGCAAAAGCCTATTAAGAAAAATCTAAACATACTATCTAGCAAAAATGCTTAGGAACTATATATACATATACAAAAGCACTTCCGATATGTAAGTACTATTCACATTTATTTATCAAGACAGGTTTAGAGTACCTAATGATTTTAAACAAGACAATTTAATTTTAATAGTCAAGCAGGAGAGAAACATTTAAATTATAAATATATTGCACATGATCTGGCCCCAGAGATTTGAAAATGAAAATACTCTCCTAAAATAAATAAAATGAACTACCCATACAGACATTAATAAGGAAGTAATTTCTTAGGTTCTCACTTCACTGAATAATTATACCTTTGAGCCAATATGAATAATTTATTAAGTGGCATGCAGTTTACGTAACCCTTAAAAAAATCTATGCATTTATTACTCTTGTTGCAAACCATTTTGGGGCATATTATAGCTGATTAGTGACTTCTGAATAAAAGGCCTTTTTCCTTCTGGCCAAAAGTAGCTTTACCACAGGATGAGTAATCAAGCAACCACTTTCACAAATGTAGACTCATTGTCTTTAATTGATTAACACCAGTGTAAGTGGTAACCAAATTCCACTCCCCCCACTCATGTCTCCTTCCATTAATGGAAGTTTGAAAATAAAGGCCAAACATTTTTAGTATATTTTAAAGTGCCCTCTCTCTCCCAAGTAGCATTCAATAATTCATTAAAGTACTATAGCCCAAAACTTCCCTTAAGCTCTGGGAGTTATTGGCTAACTACTGTCTGTATTGATCTTTTCAGTGATTAAATTTTCAAGACATTTAAAGCTGAATTCTGGTAAATGCAATACCCTTTTCAGCAATGACTAAAAAATAATGTATGTAAAAAACAACAGAAAAAGCTTGAAGCCAGCTTACAAAAATGTACTTTGGAAAATGTCTTAAGGTAGCTTAGCTTGAATAGATAATAAAAGCACCAGTTCCAAGGGGGAAAATGGCAATTTACAGTATATTATTTGCCACTTGGAACTGTAGTCTATAGAAAACACTATTTGTAAATGATTTTTTAAGGATATGCTCTTACTAAAGAGTCAGGCTCTGTTTTCCCTTTTCGTCTAGCATTCTCCCACTGCACCCACCATGAAGGGAATCAATATTACTGTATGAGGCCAAACAGAAAAAGAATGTTACTTTAAAAGGGTAAAGAGATGCTGAAGTGAAAGAAGAAGCAACACCGTGGCTTTAGCATTAAATGAAATATTCTTCTCTTGGCTGAGAACTGCAAACTGTGTCCCTTTCTCACTACATAACTATCTGAAGCCCAGATATCCTTAAGCCCCACAATATACAGTAGAGATACAGAGTTTTCATATATGGTCATTCTGGCCAAGGCTTCCTTGCCCCAAGGTAAAGCCAGATTCATGCTGCCAGCCTGTTTCAAAGGCTCCAACCCTCGACACATTTACCTGGGACCAAGTCCCACTGACATTAATGGGTGATATTTCTGAGCAGACATACATAGGACTGTGCTGAGCTCCAGACTGGTTGCATAGATGAAGGCTGGGGAGATGGCTCAACAGATTGGCCTTACATCTGGGGGAAGTTACCTCCACCCAAACAAAGGTCTACAACGTGCTGTTGCAATCACTAGAGAAGCAGTCTTTGTATTCATGAGTTATTTGCAAACTGAAGTGTTTCCAAGTAACTGAAATCTTTGGTCTAGTGCAGCCACCATTGTGTCTTCTTGCAAACTATGACTGCAATCATAAAGACAATCCTGGCTGCAATGGCTGCAATCTTAAAATCCTGAAACCTGGGAGTAAGACCCATTGAACACAATAGGAGCTTACTTTTGAGAAAATATGGTTAGGATTGTGCTCTATTAAGAATGGAAGTCAGCTTTTGGAATCCATGTTCCCCATCCTCATTTTCTCTCTCTTCTCTTTTTTGTCTCACCCATGGATCAGCATAACACCAGCATGGATTGTAGCCATGGTTTAAGTTAACAATGTTATCTATTAATTAGAGCTACAAAATTCACTTCAACCCTGGATGGTATGGCAAGATGGTATGGGAGTTTCTTGGCAAAACTCAGTCTTGGAACACAAAATGATTCATACTTTCTGGAAGGCTAGAACCTCGGGAAAGCAAAATATTTGTGAAAAACAGGAAATGCTAGAGTTGATCATTAATATTGATTAATAGAACAAATGGGGCTTGAAAACTACTGTAACCAAGATATAGGGAGGGAGAACTGGGTTTATTCAACCTATTCGATCAATGCATAGAAGGAAAAGTCTGCAATAGTTGCTCCACTGGAAACTTTCTTACCGGGAACTTCAGCTCATATTTTGAGAGTTATTAATTTGTAGAAATTTAAACTTTTACTTTATGAAATTACAAAGGAGTAACACAACAAATTAAAACATGTAAAAAATTATTTTATTACTCCTTTGTAGTGTCAACATATTAAGACTTTATAATTTTAATACAAAGCATAACAGCTTTCCAGTTACTAGATTGCAATCCTAAACCAGTTAGGAGGGCATAAGTCCTGTGCTGGCCTGGAAGTGTCACATAAGGCATTTCTGCATCACTCCTAGGGGGTTAGCCCAGTGAACATGCACACACCAGCCTCCTCACAGCGCCATGGGAAGTTATGTCAGGTGAGTTGTGCTGGCCTAAATTTGTTAGGATTGCACCCTGAAACACATTCTAATTTTGAAAGACCCCACATAAAAGTATCTAAAGAAAATTAGTCATGACTGAATTTAATTAAACCATAGAAATCTCAACCCAATGAAACACCTACCTCTTAAGTTAGTCATGATTAATATTTCCTTTATTTTAATTAAGTCATTACTAGCAAAATGTTTAGTCATTTTAGTTATTATGTTTAGTCATTACTAGCAAAATGTACCCATGTTGCGGGAGTAAAATACCCCCAGATACACCATCTCCCATTGTGCAACACCTTTCCACGCACATCAACCCCCCATGTGCAGCAATATCCCCTATGCACAACGTCCCCCAAAGTGTAACATCCCCTACATGCGTATCACCCTCCCATGTTCATGAAACCTCCATGTGCAACATTTATTTTTTTTATTTTTTATTAAATTTATATCCCGACTTTCTTCCCTAATGAACATCCCCATGTGCATCAACCCCCTCCATGCGCATCACTCTTACATGCTCACTAAGCTCCCATTTGCACCAACCAACACATGCGCACAAAACCCCCACATGTGCACCATCCTCCCATGAGCATCAACCCCATGCTCACTAACCTCAATGCGCATCACCCCCATGCGCCCCAACCCAGTCATGCGCACCAACCCCCCATGCGCACCATCTCCCCCAGTGCAACATCCCCCCAGTGCACCCTCCCTCCTAGGGCATTAGCTGGATGTTGATTAGTCAGTCTTCAATGTTAAGGATAGGACAAAAACACATTGAACCTTTTTTCAGCCCCTTAAGGGTTAAATTTCTCAACATCAGTTCCTGGTGGGTGTTGATGTCACAGAAAGAAAACCCTTACCCCAAATTTCACACTTCTAGGTCCAGGGGTTGAGGTAGAGTGTCCCTCAGTCTGGGACTCTTCCATGGAAAGTATAGAAAATACGTTGCACCCCATTTCACCCCCTGCTGGCTGGAATTTCCGAAAACCAGTTATTATTAAAACCTTCCCTTCGTCATGAAAGGAAAACCCTCCCTAAATTTTACACTTCTAGTTTCAGCAGTTTTGGCTGGGCATTGATGAGTGAGTGACTTTTCAGTTTTATATATAGAGATTATACATTTCTCTGGCTAAAACCCAATGTTTTTTAGTGCAACAGAGCACTTCAATTTAACAGTCATTAAAATAATAGCTTGGGTCACAAAGCATTCTGTTTTATGCTGCCATTTTCTATCTGGTCATTAAAGCCTCATTTTCTAATTTGAGATGGAAAAAAAATCCCATAATTACAGAGCGCAAATGAGAAAATGAAAACCATGATTTTATGCTGCATGCAGATAACCAAGTTATCACAGAATCTAACAGCACAAAAGAGAAAACTTTCATGGGTTAAAAGTGAAATACCTGTACAGACTTTTGCATGCTTGCCAAAAGGTCCCTTTACTCTGACTGATGAGTGCATAAGGATGATAATTAGCTCTAAATGGTTGTTTCTTAGTATAATTTAGCTGGAACATACAGAATGTAAAATGAGTAACAGAGCTCATATATGTTTTCTGTCATTTCAGATTAGTTCTCTGTACTGCCTGTGAGATAGAAATAGCTAGTGATGAGCGAGGTGAAAAGTGGAAAGGAAAATGTCAAAAGCAAAAGGAAACTGTTAAATGGCACCGAGTGCCCGGGTGAGGTGTTTGTCCACCCTTGTGCTGCTTGTCTTTCTCAATCTATCATCAGAAAAGGACAAGGGACCTCAAGAGGGACAAATGTCCTAAGTCAGACGGATGGAGCAGGCTACATCCTCATTTGCCTGAGGCCACTTGCATGCTTGCCCTAAACTGTCAGTTTATGGTCTTCACTGCAATCTGCTTCCTGTCAACATGAGCTTCAGCAGCTGAAATCCAATGCGACTTGTAACCCTCAAAACACGGAGTGCAAACATTTATAAATGATTTAGAAACAAGTGGGACAGAGATTAAGAGAAGAATCAAGGAAATGGTGTGAAAAAGGCACACAGGGAAGTCTTCCCTCTAATTAATGGTGAGAAGAAAATAATTAAACAGAAATAGTTAAGGGTGCCTGAATCCTGAAGTAAGGTATAGACTAATATCAGAAAACGAACACTGATGGCAATACCAACAGCTCTGGTCAATGCCAGCAGCATTCAAATATGGGAAAAATATGTTTGACATAATGAAAGGAAAAAAAGACATGTCATAACATACCGAGGGTTTTATCATTTCCATTCTGAAGCCAAAATTAAAAAACGCCAACCAGCTGCATGTTTCCTAAAGTCTAGCAGATGTCTTTTTTACTGGAAAACAGACAAGGGTATAATTCTGTACTTCAGATTTGCCAGTATGAGTGCCTTCAGCTTTTACCCTCAGGCTGCAATCCTAACCACACTTTCCTGGGAGTAAATACTATTGAACACAACAGGATTAACTTCTGAGTAGACAGTTAAACCAAGCAACAACAGTTCAACCATCACAGTCCCAAATCTGTCAATAGAAGGACCATGGAGGCTAGCACAATGCCACCCTGATGTGCCTTTGAAACCAATGAAACTACAGTGGCAGAAACTTCCAAAGAAAAGTGGTAATGTGATCAGCAACGGAGGGGAGGGAATCCCACCCTGCTACACACTGATTCTGCTTAGCTGTCTCATACCCCTACTCCCAAATACTGAGCACTGTCAAACATATCTTGCTATAAATTGTGTTGCTTCACTATCTCTTCCATTTTGCAGCAACCAATAGCAATGAATGTCAGCTCTTTTGATACATACCAAGTACTCCAACAATTGCCACTACTGCCGAAACACTCATATAGAAGCCTTTTTCAGGATAACAACATTGCAATATGGGACAGTGAGTACCATGGCAGCCCCTTATAGAAGAGAGCCACTGTGCCCTGAACCACTGCACCCTCACCTCCAAAGATCACTGCTTGCTGTATGGCTACCTAGATAGCACTTCTTCTCCTCACAAAGAATGAACTGGTGTTCTGACTGAGAGGGGCATACGTGATGACAACAGCGGCTGCTAAATTTTCAATGTAACTTGTTATTCACCAAGAGAGCACAGGAACTTTCACAACTGTATCCAGTTGCGCAGACTGAAGGACAAGTCACTGCAAAATCAGATGCTCCTTTTTGTGAATGCTCACCCAGGTTCCTGTTGCTTTGCAAACTTCTTGATAGTGACATAACTAATGAAGCCAGACTGCATTGGCACTTGCTTCTAGACTATTTGGTAATTTACAATAGCACATGAGACCAGCTGGGGTAAGATACATTTCCCTTTCAATATTGTTCCCTTTGCCTTATTTTAGCAGTAGATGTGGATCCCTTCTTCCAACCTACTGGTATCATAAGTCAGGTCACCTCAAAGTAGATTTCTGCAAGGGATGGAGAAGGGATCTGTCTGTTTCCAGGACTCTAGATCAAGGGTCACAGGACATGTCGTCACTGGTAAAAGCAGCTTGGTGTTGAACTTAAAATCAGCGACTTCCCATTTTGCATTAACTCGTTGACACTAAAGCACATACTGACAGATTAACAAGATCTGAAAGATGAATCCTGGAAAGCACAAGCTTCAATGGTCTGGATGCAGAAATTCAAGTCTAGTTACCAGATGCTTTAAGCAGGTGGCCAGGCAACAGCCCTTGGTTTGCTGTTATGATTTAAATTTATTGGATAAAGTCCAGAATCTAAAACATCTTATTGGGACAGATGGATACTGGCACCATCCATATTAAATATAGTCACCAAGCAAGTCAATTGACTTTCTTCCATAAGGTCATCATATAATACAAGTCATGTTTTTGTACACTTGAAAATGAACCTCTCTGCTTAATTACACAGGAAATAAAATCTAGCCAGCTAAAAAGGGTTGCAAAATTGTTTGGACCACATGACTTCAAAGAGATTATTCTGGTGCCACTATTTGGATACCTATGCAGGTACAGGGAGTATGGACCTGAGTAGAGTCCAGAAAGATTTTCATTCACTTATTTATATAGTGATAAATCATTTGATCACATCAGTCTGTATCACAGTGTCAAACTAATTTGCATCTCACAACATAAAGGACCGCTTTTAGCCATCTCATTATCACTTTCCTTTCAGGCACACTGCAGGCGCAAATGATATTTTCACAATGTGTCTAAATGAAAGATTGATGTAGGAGGAAAACAGATTTGAAAATTATGCTTTGCCTTGTTCTTTTTAAGGTTTGGGACAGTTAAACAATCAATTCTGCTTTGAAGGACCTTTGAGATGAGACAAAATGACAAGGAATGAGTGGGCAAAAGGGAAAAAAAACATGATGCTACTCAGGAAAGTACAAAATTTATTTCCAGGCTTGGATATCTGGAGGAAAGCCACAATTTCTCCAAGGTATACAAAAAGTAAGCACTAAGCTCCATTAAAACTGGAGATTAATCTATACAGCATAATTATTAATCTGATCCAGATGAAAATAACCTTGTTATATAAATGCTGTTTTATACATACCTACATACACTGGCAGCCCAATCATATCAACAGCTTAAAGTGACAGATCTCACAAACCAGCACCAAAAACCCTAGACCACCACTGCCACCATTCATTTCAAGAGCTCCAGCAGAAATGAACAGGATCCAGGTATACATGCCAGAGGCATCCAGACACTTCTCTGGAGCAGGTAGGTCAGCAGCAGTGCCAGTTTAGGGAAAACTGTGTGTAGTTCAGGGCGGGGAGTGACTGGGCAGGGAGCAGTTCAGGAGCAGAAGGGGAAGGTTCTTAGCAGCAGTGGTGAATGCTTAGATCTTATCCCACTTTCTCATCCCCAAGAACACCTCCTGAGTCTCCTTAGACTTATACCACAAAGATAGCTGCCATAGATCCAGACTCCAGACTGGAGGCCAGACAGTCTACGAGGTGGTAAGAAAAAGTTTACATAACTCCATGGGTCATCTGTTCACATGCACCCACCCACATCATGCACTCCATCAGCACTGCTGTGTGATATGGTAAATGGAGGATAGGACTGGGCACTAAGTTTCCAAAAAGAGTTGCAATGGAATCCTAGCTACTCATTCCAGTCAGTAGTACATGCCCTCTACAGTTAGACCTTGGTATCCAACCAAATTTAACCAACCAAAGAAGTTTAATCCAGGCTCTAAAAATGATCAGCTAACATGTAGGTACCTATGGTTTTTCCACTACCAACAAATTACATTTTAAAAATAGCATTTCATAAATATTGTGAAAATTCTCTATGGGTGCAATCCTGACCTAGGTCAGCACAACTCATTGGTCTTCCCATTCCCGTGGTGAGGCAAATGCATGTTTGTGCACTGGCATAAGTCTTCCCCAGGAATGTCACACAAGTCTCTTATGGCATTTTTGTGACACCTCTAAGTCAGCACAGGTCTAGCCAGATTTTAGGATTGAAGTCTAAATCACTAAAAATTGCAAAAAAATCCTATTTGAGATGTGTCCAGTAAAAAATTTGGTAAAAGGAAGGAAATCAAAGTTTATAAATTCACATCCATTCATATACAGTTTATGCCAAAAAGTCTACATTGTTTGAAAAAAAAACTGACTCATCACTGGCAATGAGAAACAGCAGAATATAGAAGAATTGCTTGAAGCACTACCATATCTATTTCTTTGCGTATTACATACTTAATTCAACCATTTTTATTGTAAAATTTATTCATTAGCCAGAATAAACTTTTGACAATATTTACTAGCCATGATCAATCCAAATATAAGTTCTGTTGGTATCACGAGGATTTAGTGTGCCTAATATTGGCCAAATCATTCCTATTATTACTTATCAGGGAAATATTTTAATTGTAAAAAAGTTCCAGTATATAATAAAATGTGATAGAAATATAATGTCACCAGATCTTGTTTCTTTTCTACATAAAATTCACTTTTCTTTTGAATGGCATAAACTTGCTGCATACTTTATGCATCCAAGCTTTTTCTTGACAAAATTTATAGTATGCACTTAATAAAAATACAACATGGATGGTATCCAGAGAGTAACACTAGCACTTATTGCACAAGCTCTCCTCTCGGGGATCCCACCCCCATGCGTTCTTACTAAGAAAAGCAGAGGCAACCTCTGTAATAGGAACTGTACTTACCAAAACAAGAAAAAAATCCTTGTGGAAAAAACAACATAATGTGAAATGAATAATACCTAGGCAACTCTTTTATTATCCCTGTCATATTATAAAAGACCTAAAAGTGGAAATTTATTATTGGCTGTTATTCTTTCTCTCCTGGCTCCAGATGCTACCATCTGAAACAAAATGTGAAGGGGAGGGAGGGGCTGAGCCCAAGAGACATATCACACAACATTTCTATCATAAGAGGGATAATCACAATTTACTCTTCTGAGATGGAGCGCCTTTATGGACCACTTTGTATATGGCAAGAGATTATTGATTCACCATCCATCAGCGATGGAAACATTTTTTTACTCTGATGGCTTTATAGATAGATCTTTTCTTTCAGTGCGCATCATAAAATTGTTCCTCATATAATGGGTTATTACAGCATGCAGAAATGGTGCCCCAAATATAAAAGTAATTTTGATTCACTCTCACTCCTCCATAACAGTATATCTCTTATAAGGCAAACAGCACAATTTACCACATCTAACCTGCTTAAGATAACATGGATTTGCAAAGATCATACAAGACTGCAATAATGTCATTTACTAAAGGTGAAGGAAACAAACAGCAAATTGTTCAGGAGCACCTTCTAAAGGAAATACTTTTAAGACGATCTTTTTCTCTTAATGTTGGAAAGTGATATAATGTAAAAGATTTTAGATTTAACAAAGATGCACATTTCAAGAAATACTTATTTTCAAATTTGAAAGTACAGTAGTTTCTTTAGTTCTGAAAAGTACCGGTTATGTTCATTAGCTTGTCTATAAAGCACATCACACCAGACATAAAATGCAGTTTTAACCTGCTTGTTTTCAAATTAAATTGTTACCTAAAAAGCTGGTGGCAACAATCTGAGAGCTCTCCAGCAGGATCCACTCTGATCAACAGGTCTAATTTCTCTTTTAACTTATCAGAGTCATTGGTAAAATTTATCATCAAGAAAATGATGGTGTAGACTCAGGAGACATCAAGCCAGTTTATGGGTACACTTTTTGTATCACTGCTTTAACTCACTACCAATCCAAATCTAGGCTAGCATTCAGGGAGCAATCCTAACTATTTTAGGCCAATTAGGTGAACATGACTCACTTGTCTCCCTGCTTCTATGGAAGCTTCTATGGAAGGCCAGCCATGTCTATACACTCACCTAACTCTCCTAGGACTGGCGCAGAAGTGCCTTATGTGAGACCCCCACTACAGCACAGGGCTTATGACAGGACTTATCCCAGCCTAACTGAGGGTCAGGATCACAGTCTCATTCATATATGTTCCATCTTTTAATATATTCATGTATGTAAATTTACTCAAATTTTAAATGTAAATGCATTCTTTTTTACCCGACATCTGACACTGTGTCAGAGAAATGAGATGACCCTCATGCCAAAATACTTGCTCACCTCTGGTTTAGGCTATGTTCCAAGGGCATTTGTCCTATCTGGGCTTTCAGGGGAGAACATTCTCCAAAACTAGATAAAAGTTTTGGAGAACTAATTTCTCCACACTAGAGGAATTCTGTACAAGAAAGGTTCATTACACACAGTACATAGTAGCTGTGTAAAAAAATTCATGGTAGACCTTATCAGGAAATGAACAGAAGATAAGACTAATATTATAATGCCTCTTTACAAATTTGTGCAGTCCTATTGGAATACAGTACGGACTTGTAGTCACCACATTTCTAGAAGGATTATACAACTGAGGAAAGTGCAGAAGAGAGCAGCCAAATCTAACAAGAAGCTGAAGCATCTTCTTTGCACATAAAGGTTCCAAAATTTAGGGCTTTCTAGTGAAGAAAAAAGATAAACAACAGCTCAATGCTACCTCATAATCTGTCGCCATAAAGGCTGGTGTGGCAAAAAATACACACTGCTGTTGCGTGCTGCAGGACCACAACACAAATGGCCTGAAACCTGATACAGAGATCCTATACATGTGCTCAACCAGGCCATGTTAAGAAAAGGTTAGATAGTGGTGGAGAAATAGATGGTTCCAGGAAGGATCAAGAGAATGAGGTGCCACTTTCTAGGGCAGAAGTGGCAGTGGCACATAGCAGGATCATATTCCCTCTCCTTTTCCCAGGCTGGCATGATCTCCAAGATTCCTCTGACCTATACTATACTAGCTATTACCTCCCACAGGCCATCTGCTCATCCCACAACATTCAGTATACACTCTGTTGGCACTACTGCACTGCGTAGGCTGGTAGGCGAAAGGATTGGTCACAGGATTCAAGGTGGCACTCTTCTGCGGGCAGTAATGTTGCCCCACCATGTCAGTCTAGTTAAAGCTGCAGTGCTGGACCAGTCAGTCCCCTTGCTCACAGCCAGTGCAGGGTGACCAGAGCTAATTGTAGCAAAATCATCACGTCACTGAAATTACATCCAAAATTGGAAGAGGTTGCAGATTGACTACTATGAACTGGGGTGGTATGCCTGTCCACACAGGTATGCCTGTGCCACCAAATAGCATAGTAATTGGAACTATAGCAGGAAAAATATAAAGGAAAAATAGCATAGTAATGGGAACTACAGGGACAGAACACAAGGGAATAAAGGAAGAAAGGAGAACAATGATGGGATTACAGACTTCTAGGGTGCTAAAAAGGAGAAATAATTAAGATGCACAGAGTGGACACACCTCTACTAAGGAAGGTAGAAACAAACAAAAAAAGAGTAATGGCATAGCAGGAGGTAGAAAATGCACTGGGTAGCAAGCTTTAGTGGAGCAACAAGCTGAGATTGAAACGAGTGGCTAAAATTTCGAAAAACGGTATGTTTTGCACAGGCAATACACATTTTGAGCTTTGCAGCAGGTACATGAACTGAATGCAGCAGCTACATGAACAGTAGCTATGCTACTGAAGAGGAGAGACAAGAAAATGTGATAGTGCAGGAAAAAAAGGTGGCCAACAGGAAATGGGCACCAACTACAGTACAAATAAAGCACCAACTTAATTACAGATTGTAAATGCTGTTGGGAGACAAACACACCCCCCCAAATTTAAACAAAAATGACCCTAAGAGCTATTTCAGTTCTGCACCTGTGATTTAGATGAATTGAAAAGTAGCATCCTTGCCTTCATTAGTGATTCACCCTTCTACCAGCTCAGGAGGAAGTGTAAGGTAAATTGGAATTTTAATGAAACTTAATAAAGTCTGGATAATCTACTGAATCTGCAAAAGCAAATGACCTACTCTTGAATTAGTTTTCTAAATGAATAATCTCTTGGATACAGAGGTTACTAAAAAGAAAGGAGAATGAGTTCCTACAATATTCATATATTTTCTGATGAGCAGAAAAACAAACAAATTTTTTTTAGACTATATAACCAGTTGTAGAGAATGCACATACATTTTAAAATTAAGCCATATGAATTGCTTGATTAATTGACCACATCCCAGTCAAATCTATTTTCTAGTGTATTTTAGATAATGCAATCTAATTGTCCAGCATCTAAATTTCTAAACTTATATCTAAATCTAGATTTATTTCTAAGCCTTTCCCAGGAATTCTGGTAGTGTCAAGGGTCTGTCTTTATTATTAAAAGCTCCTTACAATTTAATTATTAATCAAAAGCTATGATTTATGGGTTCCATCAGAATTGCTCTTGCAACTGATTGTGAATTTTTCTGATAAAATATTACAACTAAATATTATCACACCCTAAATATTGATATTGCTCAATCCTTTTGACACTAATATTTCTGATTAAAAACCATCTAACTAAACTAATTTACTGCTAACCATCTCTTATATACTTTGAACTCTAGCACAATTTCCACCAGACCTTGTTTTTTTGCTATTCTTCTCATCCATTGACAGTTTGAGTGAGCACACATACACACAAGTAGGCAGAGAATGGGGTGTCTGAATTCTTTCATATTTCCATCCAACCCTCCATTTACCAACCCACCCAATGCATGCTGTCCTTCATGAACCAGGACAAGGAAAACTTGAGATTTTCTAGGAAATCTTTAGAAGATTCTGTTGATATATGGAAAACTCTTACTCTGTATTTTTCTGAAAACCATTTGTAGCTAATAATCCAAGGAAAATGTTAAATTAGCTCTTTTTCTCCCTAACTTTACAATTTCCCCAACCAATTTACAGAGATTTTATTGATCTTCCAATACTGAAGTAAACAATCTGAAACCCTATGCACACTTACTGGGAATAGCACTAGCATCTGAGAAAAGGTTCATAACACTGAGCATAAGTGCACAAAGCAGGCATCGCTCTTTGCATAGTTCAGTTGCAAAGCTTTTATGGAAGCTATATTTTATAGAAAAGATAGGGGGATAAGAAAAGATGGGGAAAAGAACAGGGAATAATAAATACCAAAATCAGAACATTTCTCCCAGCTTAGCACATATTCCTTAATGTAGGAATTATTATAATAGATATTTGATTATATTAACTTAGAATAAGATTATTAAGATCATGCTCAGAATTGGCAGATTTTGATTCCTTCTCCAAGCTATAATAAATTTATACATATTGCTGTGCATCCTAGTAAACACTTGCCCCATTATTCTTAACAACAAAGCTTTGTAATTCACTTTATCTGCAGATAATATCATATAATCTTGTAATCACTATGTTATAAAATGAAAGCCAGTGAAATATTTTTAAGCAGATGGGAACTGGAGGACAAAGACAAGGCAGAATTGGGGGGGGGGGGATAGGCATTTAAACAGATGCATGTTTGAGATAGGTGCTCCTGATAAGAATAATGACAACAAAGAATTCAGCATCTCAGAAAAACAACATATGGGGCTCAGTTTCTGCATTCATTTTCCTACTCTTTTTTAAATTTAAGGATCAGCTAAACTGGCAGATTTTTATTTTTTGCTGCATCTGCTTCTCTTTGAGCAACTTTTCCAATCACTAAACAGGTCTAGTGAAAAGGTGGCTCATTACTATTGCTTTCAGAGCAGGTTACAGATCCCTGTAGTATTAACTCCATTGCGTTTAGTCACCTCTAGTTGTAAACAGAGTTGCTTGCTCTCACCACGCAACTGACGCTCATGAGTACAAACTTAATATTCACCTTTAAAATTCAGTGGTGTTTATTAGTGAGACTAGCTGAAATGTGGTTCAAGTGAATGATGAGGAAGCAAGAGTAAAAAGTGTCACTAACAGCAGATAATGAATGCCAACAGACTGTTTGCAACTGCTGTTGAATACACTGTACTGAAACATTGCTGAACAAATCTCATTCATACCAAAGTGGAGAATGCAGACACAAATTCTAAAACAAATGGAATTTCCAGCTTGAGGCCATGAGCTTCACAAAGCTTTTAAAAACCATTCATGGAATAAATTAAATGTGTTTGGTCACAATTTGGAGCCTATAAAACCATCCTTCTAGGAAGATTTGTATGACAGAAAAAAGTTGTAACTATAAAAGTTGTAAAACAAGCCCACCTATGTATCAAGTTTAATTCTCGCAGTAACTGGATCAGTACTAGACTCCACCCCAAATACAATGTGTGCAGCAGACTTCATAATGTTTGTTAAATACAACCTGCTTTACCTGGAAATAAATAAAAAACTGAACCAGAGTGGAAGAATTGCAGCTCTGGATATTCTAAAAAGCATTCCCACTCTACATTCTTTCTCTCATTCTATTTCCTTGTTATACTTAACATTATTATTGAAAATAATAACTACAAGAACTGAATTTAGTCACAGTTCTCAATTTGCAAGGATGAAACTGCCAACACTTGATTTACTTTAAAACTTTTTTTCTTTATCATAATATAATGACAGCAAGTGTGAATGAATTCCTATCCTTGTCTCCTTTTTTAAGGGTCTAGGACAGCGTTTCTCAAAGTGGGGGTTGGGGCCCCTTTGGGGGTCGCCTAGAGCTTTCCTGGGGGTCGCCTAAAGACCCCTGGTGCAGGGGGCCAGGTCAGGCTTGCCAGACCTCCGGCTGTAGCTGCACATGCACTGGGGCTGACTGCCAGCCTCAGGGCCCAATCCTATGCATGCCTACTCTGAAATAAATCCCATTATAGTCAGGGGGGCCTTTACTCCCATGTAAATGTGGATAGGATTGCAGCCTCAGGGCTCAATCCTATGCATGCCTTTTCTAAAATAAATCCCATTGTGTTCAATGTGTGCATAGAGCACACATTTCATTTGTAACAATGAAAATACATCCTGCATATCAGATATTTACATTACAATTCATAATAGTAGCAAAATTACAGTTATAAAGTAGCAACGAAAATAATTTTATGGTTGGGGGTCCCCACAACATGAGGAACTTATAAAGAGGTCAGAGTGTTAGGAAGATAGAGAACCACTGGTCTAGGAGCAAGTACCATAACCCTCTCTCAGTAACTTTTCAATGACTGCCTGTTTTCTGTCATTCAAAGGACATACTAGAATGGGCCAACTTGGAGATAGGTATAACCATCATTTCCCCTCTCTGAACACAGGAAAGTTTGACCTTATCTAAGTCCTTTATCCACACCCTTTTAAACTACCTCTTTGTGGCACCATCCATGACTAACATTTGACAAACCTGTTTTTTATCAGTGTTTTTCAACATCTGCCCTCCACTGTACTGATTCAAAGTACCACCAGAAGTACAGTGGTACCTTGGTTTATGAGTGACTTGGATTAAGAGTTTTGAAAGACCAGCAAAAATTTCTAAGCAATTCTGACTTGGTTAACAAGCACTGTCTTGATTAATGAGCAAAGTCTTGGAACATTTGGTTCCAAGAAACTAATTAACCATTTTTGTATGATACAAAGGGTACAAAGCCAGCACTCTCTCTATCTCTCTTACACACACACACACACACACACACACACACACCTCCCTGCCTGAAAACTATCACCTGACTTTTTTATTATTTTATTTTACAGTGTCATGATCATTTTCATATGAATATTTTGGGTTATAGAACAAATTACATGAGTTTCCATTTTTTCCTATGGGAAAATCTTCTTTGGATTACAAGCGTATTGGATTACAAGCATGCTTCCAGAACAATTATTCCTGTAAACCAAGGCACCAATGATGACACAAAGGGGCTTACTTTTGAGTAGACACAGGATTGTGCTCTAAGTATTCCTAATTAGATTTCACCATTATACAGGGTGATTCAAAATGAATGGGACAAAAAGGCAACCTTAAATTCTTGAATCACCCTGTACACTGTACTTTTATAATGGGGGGAATGGACCATATGCGCCACCAAACATCAACATCTAAATTCATTAATGCAACTTATTAATGTGAAAACAAACTGTTAAAGGTGTGAAGTGCTTACTTCATTTGGCACCAAGCAATAAAAAACAGTTTAAAAGATTCTTCACCACACACACTCTGTTTACTCTTGAAATTACCATGACTAATTAACATATTGCACTGGAAAGCTATGAAAAAATCTCCTTTTCTGCATTCCTATGATTGCTTCAATGGCTTAAATACTCCTGTGTCAGCAATTAGCAGTAGCAATGTTGCATTAATCCATCAGATTTCTGATGTGGCACATTCAAAGAGCAGAGATAATACAGAATCACTTGTTTAAACCTCAGGATTAGCCCAAGCTCCATCACACTACAGTATGTCATTAATACCAGTGGTGTTAGGACAGCAGAAAAAGACAGTCTGGGGGATAAAATGCCACAATAAATTAGTTAAGAGTCTAAGAAGACTTAGTACTTTTTATCAGCTTGGAAATACTCTAGAATCATTATCAAAGCTCACACAAATAAACAAAGAAAGCGACAATGGACGTGATCCAGCCCCAGACAGGGCACCAGATTATATACAACTAGTGGCCTCAAATGGTGGTACACCTGCCAATCTGCATCAAAGGATAAGATAAATCTAGCCAATTCTTGAATAACTGCAGTGCACTGCAAACATTGTACTGAGAGTACACTGCAGATAGTGCACTGCATTTTGCATTCTAGATTATGGATGTCTGAACTTTTTGGCAGAAGGGCCACATCACCTGACACTGTGCCAGGGGCCAGAAAAAATGATTTACATTTATAATTTGAATAAATTTACATGTAAGAATGTATTAGAGATATTACAAGGTTAGCCAATGGGCAGGATGAGGGGAGTCTTGCCGTGGCCTGCACTGAGGTTTGCCGAGGGTCGCATCTGGGGTTTGAACACCCCTGACCTAAATGCAATTTACTGCATGAATTGAATGTGGCTTCCCCATGAACATTTCCCTTGTTGGGCTGGGATAAATGGCTATTACAGAATGAACCTTATAATAGTTTAAATTAAAACAAAGTTACTTTGCTGCAGTGCTTGTGGACTAATGTGGACTCATTACAAGCCCATCTTACATGATTATATGTTGTCTGTCTGATGCTGACTGAGAGTGCCTTGCAAGTACAGGCTGTCCCAACCAGTTGACTCTCCTGCTTTTACAGAAATTGAATGTATAGAACTCAGGATTTAGAGAAGCTTGAAATACTTTTAATTCACTGATTTTTTTTAATACAGATCTGACTCAATACGAATGGCCACTGCAAAAGAGAAGGAATGTGATGATCCCTGTTCTTCTTACTGTTGTAAGCTCTTATTGTTGTAGAAGGCAGTTATGCAAGCAATCATTTCATTCTTCCGCCTCTCTTCAACAGTAAGAAAGCATTTCTTAAACAATTGTAAAAGGACACACTTTTGATTTTTAAAAAGTTTAACACATTTTTGTTATCAACATGTGTCCCAGAATCAAACCCCTACTTATACTGAGGCACAATCTTATTTAGGAGCAACAGAGAAGCAAGAAATCTGGAAAAGGATCTTTAAATTTATTTTTCCATTGTTTTTCTTATTCACAGTTTGTTTCTTTTTTATCCAGAGGTGGTTTGAAAGGGAACCCAAGTGAATAATGGACAGCTCTTATATCCCGTTTCATTCCTCTCTGCAGAGTAAAAGAATATTCCTTTCACATTTAAAAAAAATAACATTTCATTTCTAATGCCATTCTACAAAGCTGGCACATTCACAAGCAAGAAACATCATGTGCAATTATGTTAAATTTGGAGTTGGCTGATTTCATATCAACTGCATTTCAACCAGAAAAATTGTTTTACATACCTGATTACAGCTAGATCATGTCTTATGAACTATATATGCAAGTTTCTGTTTCCAAAAATACAAAAATACATATAATCCTAAATTTTAATTTTGATCTTTTTACCAATATAGTACCTTTCCAGAATACTGACAAGCAGAATAGTTACTACTTTTTTTAATCATTGGAAGGTTCTGTAGATGTATTCCTTAATATCCCTCTCAGATGACAGAAACAAATAAGAAAAGGACTATGGCTTACGTAGGATTATCAACTCTGAAGCTACTCCTGAACACTCCCTCCCCACATGGTATAATATTACATTGTAAAAGTAAATAATACAGTAAAAACTTGGATTGAGAGTGTTTTGTAAGACAAGCAAACATTTCTAATAAATTGTCTTGCAATACAAGTGATGTCTTGAAAAACAAGCTAAAAAAGTCCCCACCAGGATACAGTTGGTTTCACTGTTCCACCAAGATCTGCTCAGCTGCTCCAAGAGACCAGCCTGTGCATGTTAACTCTAAAGTAAGCCTATTACAGTCAATGGGACTCACTCCTATGTAAGGGGGGTAGATTAAAGCCTGAGAGACAGAGACTTTTCTGTCATTAACAACCCTGGAGCTGGTATTCAGAGGCACACTACTACTATAGCTGGTAATTGGTAGCTTGTAGCCTGTGAAGAGACTTATCCATCATGAGTTTGTCTAATCCACTATTAAAGCCATCTTAGCTCTTGGTCATTATTATCACAGATTACTTTCACGTTGTATAAATAGCGGACACTAGAGATGTACGCAAATATTTGCAAAGCTTGATGCTCCTTTGGATATGATTCACATCCCACTGTATTTTGCTGAAGCAACACTCTACAGTCTCAAAGTACAATTGCCATATGACTTGGAAAAATAGAGTCTGGCCAAAAACAGTGAGTCGGTCCATAGCTGGGAGCTAAACATCATCATTTGCTAGTCCTGTTATAAAAGGACTGGTTCAAAAGTTGACAATCCTCACACAAAGTGCGCACAGCACAAAACAGACACAGACAATGCAAAATTAAGTCACATTATTTCTATGAAAGCTTATACACAACAGATGCCACACTGAAGAACCCCCTCTTAAAGTGGTGTCCTCTTATACTTAGCAAGGGGGAAAGCAACTATTCTTCTTCATTCCAGCATGATGTACTTTTAGTGGCTGTTGCTAGTGCCTCTTTTGCACTTTTGTTTGCAAAAGTGATCCCTTTAGGACAAATAACATTTATTTGTTGATTTTGCTATATAAATAATTTTATTAACTCCTTTTTCTTGCAAAGTGGTATATGAGTATTCTTAACAATAATAAAGAGGACCATGGAATATGGCCTCCAATTCTGAGAATTTGTTCACTGGAAAAGATAATACATTAAACACATTTTTAAGGTGGCTTATCCTGATACTCCCTATTTGGGCAAATGACACTGATCTTCACAGAATTATGTATTTCTATTTTGACTTCTAATTTCTATATCTCTGTGTTTCATTTGATATTATTAACTTGGCCCTCTATCTCATCAATCATATCTTTCTGCAGATGCATGCTCCATCATCTCCCATTGTCCACTTCCCCTTGAAGCATGTGGGCTGCAAGTTTTGGCTAGTATTCCACAGCATGCAAACTTATTCTGTCAAACGGATCAATGTAACAAATGGCTGCAATCCTATCCACACCTTCCTGGGAGTAAGCCCCATTAGTATAATGGGACTTACTTCTGAGTAGACATGCTTAGGACTGCACTGAAAATCTTTTAGTGTATTACAAATGTCATATGATTTAAGTAATAGTAAACTTTAAAAATTCCAAAATTGCAAAATCTAAATAATTTTTTCTGTATCTTGCCTTTTATTTTTACAAGAATATTTGTGTGGTATAGCAGGGGTAGATCTTTTCAAACAAAGAACTTAGAAACATGTTACTGCAAACCAGCACTCATTTTTAATATATTGCTTGAATTAAAATCTTACCTACAAAAAACCAATTGGGAATCTATTCTCTCTTCTTCCAGGTTTATAACAAAATTATATCCAAGATAATCCAACTTTAATTATGTGTGATATTTCCTGACCTTTGAAATTCAATTAAAAAAGGAAAATAGGCTTCATCTTGTCCGTTATCCCTCACATCATACTTGGATTCCTATTGCTGGTCCAAGTGTGTCAGTGCAAATTCAAAACAACATCATTAATTTCACATTAACAGAGACAGAACTTGATCCACACTACAACAATAAGAATGATATTAATGTATTTCATCAGCTTCAAGCAGAGATCTTACTGTCATTTAGCTACTTCATTATTCATTAGTTGCAGCTTCTTGTGTAACAATGTATTTGTGTAAACTGGAAAGCATGGGAAGTGAGCAATGAGTAATAAAAAGAAGACTATCATAACTATTTCAAACTAAGCAATTGTCAAGATATAATAAAAGATTTCTGTACAGTCCGAATATCTTCTGTACAGTCTGAATATACTATGTGGGGAATCCTATGTGGTCTATACAATGGCAGTTCTTGCTATCCACCATTGTATTCCATGAGTTGCTGCCATTCTGCAAAGCTGCCACCAGTGCAGACAATGGTAGAACATCTGCAGATGACAAAGCAAGCAGGCCTCCGTCAGTCTTGAAAGACTATGGTATTGTGCTCGGCGCTGCATACACTGCATGTGAAGCACGAAGGCCTGGGTTAGATTGTTATGGAGGATAGGCTGCTACCAAAGCAGCAAATCCTCCCTCTCCACGCCACTGAATTAGTCCAATGGAGAGGCAGAGCCAATACGATTGGATCCAGCTGGCATTGCAGAGCTGGGCTAAGGACAGGAGCTCACCCTGTATTATGGGGCCAACCCGGGTCTCGAACCCTGGCCTGCTGGTTAACAGGCACAGCATCTTAACCGCTTGTGCCACCCACAGCCCGGGAATGCAGATGACAATAGCCTATAGAAATGGCCTACTGCCTACTGCCATTGACTTACTGTTTGCAACCAAACAGACTTATTGGTAGCAAACAGACTTATTGGTAGCAACCATGGTTTTTGATGCTGAATCTTACCCCCTTTCTAGGACCAGAACTGCTCCCAGAGGCTATTCAAACTAGTGCAAGCAAAAGAGTAGAAATAGGTCTAAGGACCAAGCTACCTATGGAGAGGTAAATAAAATTTTTCTCTACTTACCTCTCATGAGCTAATTTTTTTAAACTTACCTCTCATGAGCTGCCTTTTCTCCACCCAGCCTATTTTATGCCCTATATGCTCCATCCAAGACTGCATACAGGGCCAGCACTGAAAAGATTGGGCCATTCATTATTTCTTCGCAACTGATATTATAGTAACAAAGAGGTCCTTGTTATCAGGTAATGCCATTCAAATAGCTGGCACAGGTTTGAGGACACCCATAGACCAATGGTTCCCAAACTGTGGATTATGACTCTACTTTTGCTGGGTCAACAAGCTGACACCTGACAAGTAAAATGTACTGAACCCTATGGGAAGTGAAATGGAGTCACACTTTTATGTTTACTCATGTGTAGGCAACCGTGCCTAAATCCACTGCTAAGGGGCACAGAGAACCACCAGAACGGTTCCAATCCCATGAACATGGAGCTCAACAAATACTCTAGGAGGTGTTCCCTCCCACCATCATAGTAAAAACAGATGTTTCAGCACCTGGTAAACCTTTTTAACTCATAAAGTTAAAAAGTGCTGAATATTTGGGAACCACTGCCATAGGCAAACAGGTAGTCTATCAGGAGGTAATTACTTACCTCCTGCAGCTGCTGGCCACTATTGTACCACAATAGCAAGCAACATGCACTCCATGCAATCCAGCTGATTCTTATAACATGGCATGAGATAGGATTGGACTGTTAGTCGATACATGAAACCAACTCTCTCCAAAGTGACCATTCTCACCTGAGTTCACCTACCATGTCTCTGGATAAGCCTCTTCTTGGCATACAGAAGAAAAGTGTTAAGTCCAGCAGAAATATTCATGCAGACAGAACGAGCTGACTCCTTTAAGAAAATATAGTTCTGGTGCATATATTTACCCACAAGCATTTAATGCTCATTCGCCTCTCTGTGGCAAAATAACCCACAATCATCATCATTCCCATCACCGTGGCAAAATTACCCACATTTGGCAAAGGTTGATTTGAAAGGTAATACCAGAACAGTGAATCACACAAAGATCTATTAAGCAGCCGCCTCTGTGATTTGGTGATTTGGGCTGGCAGGAACCTTTAATTATTTCAAATAACTTATTTCTCACAGCATTCCAAACATTTCTCTAGCAGCACATTAGTGTGCCAGGGCTGCAGTTTTGGAACTACTGCTTTGCAATACTGCAGTTTCACAGAAAATAACTGATTTCCTTATTACAGAATCAGGTTGCTCTACTGCACACTTGAGCACAATTCAGTGTGTCGATTCAGCACATGTACAGATGTCAGGTGCTGACAAATGAAAACCCAGAACCTGCAGAGCTGAAAACTCTTGTGACCTGGCTACATAGTTCACTAGACACTTTCCTTTCTCACCAAACAAACTGAAGTTCCCAAGCAACAAACTGATTGCCAAAGTAGATAGTGTGATGGAAAAAAATTGCCTGTTACAAAGCCTCACAAACATTCTGCTTACAGCTTATTTGTAAAACTGTTACACACATTTCATGCAATTGTGGTATGTTTAGGGTTGCCTTAATTCTCTTCCACAAAACCGGGACAAGACCCCCTGTCAAACTTGCCAGTGTGTGAGCGCAATCCCCCAAAACCGGGACAGTCCCCGTTTTCTGGGGCATGTGGCAGCCCCTAGGTATGTTGAAAAATAAGCTTGCAGTTGTATAAGTATCAAACATATAGAGCCACACAAAGGCAAATTCACAACATACAGAACCCGTGCAGTTCTTCTCTGTGCTGGAGTTGTAGGATAGGACATGAACAGCCGTCATAGCAATTTCTGCCACCTATGTGAACTGATCCATGTTAAGTAACAAATATCCTGTTCAATGGACAAGAAAAAAAGTGATAAAATGTTAAACTTTGTACCATTTTGTAGTTTGGATAAGGAAATCCCAAAGGAGAAATAATAGATGCTTGCCTTTTAAAATCCTGCATCTGGATCTGCTGACCTATATAAAATGCTTACCTTACCATATAGTGAGTTTCCACTAAAAGGGTCACAAAAGGAGGAAGTCAAATTTCTAAATACAGGAATAGAGTTAAAAGTTAAGAAGAGGGTCAGGGGGTTTTAGAGACTTTAGAAGGTGAAAACATATTGCTCTATTATTTCCTCACAAACTAAATATCAGACCCCGGAACCCACCTGGAACATTCCATACATTTCCAGAACATTTTTTTACTCCATCCATCAGACCTATGTGCAAATATTCTTACCTGTTCATGGAGAAAGCCTTTCCTTAGCATAATCTCCGCCAACCCATATGCATAGTTAGCAGAGTTTCTTGATCCACCCTTTTATCAGGTAGACTTGAGCAACATGTTTTGACTTACAAATTAAGTTCTGGGTAAAATTTCCAAGAATGATAGCACACTACATTTTCAGAGTCAAAAACTTACCATGAAGAACATTGCAAAAGCCTTTAAAGACTAGATTAGATTCTAGGCATTCTCTTAATACTCTTTTTTGTGTGAAACCATAAAAAGATTACAGATCACTGATGCTCTCCAGATCAAAGTTTAAGAATACTTCCTATACAGTATCTCCAAAGAAGAATTTAGGCTTAAATATTACTTCCAAGGCACTTAAGAACTCCAAGGGTGTTTGTTACTTGACTTCATGCAGCATGACCCATCAGTTGTTTTATTTTTTACCCTGAAGCACAAGGCTGGTTTCTTAGTAAAGCATGTCACATGGGAATTCCCCATAACAAAATTAGCACAGCAGCTTTCCCTTCCCGCTTTTTTGTTTTCTGAAAAGAAGCACAGCTATGCAGTCAGATTTCAGTTTAAATACTATTCTTCACAGCCAAGGTACTGTAGAGCGAAAAGGCTTTATTTTCTTAGAACTTAAAACTGTGGCCAAGGATGTCTCAAATTCATAGCATGGTCAATTTAATTTGAAGGCAGCGCACTAATCTTTTTATCTCCACCATTCCTGGTGCATCAATATTGTTAGCATGATTTGTGACTTCAGAAGACAAGTCAGAATAGTAACAGATACAAAATTCTTCCATATTCCTTTAACGGAGAATCTGTTCTGCCTCTAAAAGGTGGTGAAATTTCTTCTTAATTTACATAATGATAACACAACTACCACCACAAACTTCAGTAGATCAGTTCACTTAATGCTATGGGACTAATGGTGCAATCCTAACCTAGGCCAGTGCAATTCATCAATCTTTGCATTCCTGTGGTAATGTAGGGAGGCAAGCACACGTCTCTGCAGTAGCCCATCCCTCCCCCAGCAAAGAAGTGTCTTACAACAATTTTGTGACACCCCCAGGTCAGCACAGGACTTCTGCTAGGGCTTAGGTGAGCCTAACAAACGGTTAAGATTACCGCCCAAGAGCCCAATTCTGAGATCTGTGTGCCACCTTAAAGCCAGCATGCACTATCACAAATGTGCCATAAGGCACATTTACAGTGCTTTATCACTGGGCCAGTATCAGATCTATCCCAGCAGCAGTCTGCTTGGTGGTTACTTGGAAACTGTCCAGACCACCAGTGTGGCAGAGGAGTGAGTGGGGTGATGTGAGGAAGGAGACAGCTGGGCAAGAGCAGTGGAGCTCAGCTTCACTAGATTCAGAACCCTGTCTCCAGTGGTGGGATTCAAATAAATTAACAACAGGTTCTATTAGGTTCTAATAACCTAAATTAACAACAGGTTCTATGTCCCATTAGTAACCGGTTCTCAGAACCAGGCATTCGTTAACAAAGGGTTCTATAGAACCTGTGAGAACCCCCTGGAGCCCACCAGTCTCATGACCCGGTGCCAAGGCTCTTTGTGCCAGCTCAAGTGCTGCAGCAAAATCAAGTAGTTCCCCCCTACTTCTTTGGCTTGGGGGAAGAGCACTGGATACTGTGGCAGCTATTTTGGAAGGCCTAGTTCTCCACGTAGCTTAGGATTGGGCTGTGAGAACAGGTTTGCAGCCTATGTTTAATTATTCTGATAAAGATAAGAGAGAAGATAAAAGAAAGACAGTCTAGAGAAAAATATTATGTAGGTAATGTTTGTAAGGATTCTATAAACCCTTTCCGCCCAAGTTCAATTTCCTGCATCCCAGAAGGCCAGATGACCCTCTGAACCTGAAAGGCAAACATTTTCCATCATCTGATAAGTTGCCAAACCACCTTATTATCATCCACTTATTATCTTCATGTTCAGTTCACATAAGACTAGACAATGCTAATATGTGACCCCCGAAGATGGAGGGCACAGCACATAATCCTTGCCATGCCTGCTATTCTTTTCTTGATCTCTCACCATTTAGGCAGGAGAAAATCATTTAAAGCAAACAGTTGTGTACTTTCAGGGACGACACAATGGGCAAACACATAAACAAGTAAAACACACACTCCATTACTGTTATGAGGGAAAATACCTTAGGTATGATTTTTAAAAAATATCTCATTCTGCTGACTGTTCGAAGATAGACCATTTAGTCACTCCTCACACTCACATGAATAATAATACGTGTTTTGCTAATTGCACTGAAATAGACAACAAAATTGGTTGGGGCTTACTCGGTGACCATATTTCGTATTTGCAAAAGGGTACAAGGACACCCCTCCCCCTGAGATGTGGGACACCCAAGCAAAATGTAGGACATGACAAACAAAAGCTAAAAATAACAGTCATATATATTACTTTTATTTGCTTAATTTAAACACTAGATTATAGTGGTGCCTTGCGCAACAAGCGCATCACATAAAGTATGTTACATGTAACAAACAAAAATTTTTCTAGGATTCTGCTTCATAGAACAAACAAACTTGTTGGCAGTTGGGGCAGATACGCTGGCCGGCAGCCCTTTTAAAAATCGTCAGGGCTGCCTAGCGCGCCTGCCCTTAGCGAATTCAACACTTACACGTTGTTCCTCCTTTGGCCGGGCATCTGCTGGGCAAAGAGAGAACAGCAATGGAAAGAAGGGCAGCAGCTCAGGGCTAGCCAGAAGGGAGCAGGGGAGAGAGAGGCTCAGGATGAAGAGAAGGAGAAAGTGGGGAGACATTTGGAAAGTGTCTTTGACTGCAGAAGAAAGTGTCTTGGATTGCAGCCTCCTAACCATGACTACCCAGAAGTAAGCCCCATTGTGTTAAATGGGGCTTATTCCCAGGAAAGTGTCTTTAGGACTGCAGCCTTGTGCTGCAATCCTAAAGACACTTTCCTGGGAGTAAGACTCATTGGATACAATGGGGCTTACTTTTGAGTAGACATGGTTAGGATTGTGCTCTAAGTAGACTTCATAGGATCACACACATTGAATGCATGTTTTGAATTCAATTCCAGTGTTTTGTCATCATTTTTACATCCAGTTAATATTTTTATATGAATATTTTGGGGGTTGTGGAACCAATTGTCTGAGTTTCCATTATTTCCTATGGGAAAATCCGCTTCACGTGAAGAACGTTTCACATAACAAACATGCCTCCGGAACGAATTATTTGTTTCGTGAGGCACCACTGTACTTATTAAATTTTAAAATATTACATATAATTTACAAATTACAAGAAAGCTATATACTGCTCACTCACAAAGAACAGGGAGGCACTGGCATTTTTTCTTGGACATAAGCCTAAAATCCAGGACATATCCTGGAAATAAGGGACACATAGTTCCCTTGGGCATGTTGCATTGCACTGCTGTTGCCAAAGCATTTACCCCAGTACATAGCACCTCCTCTGTATTGTGACAAACAGCAGTGGGACAGGCCCACCAGAGCTTAATGGGTATAGTCTTGGGCAACATGCTTTTACCCCTGCCCCATAGGGCGGCATCCAGAGTGGTCTGCTTCAGTCACTCTCCCACCTCACGAGCAACACAACTGTGGAATTTAAGTATTCAAAATACTAATTAGCGACATTTTTAATTCTATTACATCCTAATATCCTACCTAGAACTGCAGATAAATTTGCTTAGAATCTACTCCATGTTTCAGCTATACTGAGAACACAACAGGCCACCACACTTCTTTGTGTAAGCAACAGCTATTGAAATAAAACCAGCACTGATATTTTCACATTGAGGAATTTGGCCAGTTTGTAACAGGAAGAATGCCAAGAGGTGATTGTCTCAGGAATTAATAAATCCTTGGGTCAAAATACACGGTATATGTACGTGCAGTAAAAATGCAGGAAAATATTTAACAGAAGCTGCAACACTGAAACGTTTAAAGAAGTATTTTTGGCATCACACACAAGTACATCTGGATACCCTTTTCTATATTAACTGCCTATTGGTCTGGTAACGCCTTTCATTATATAAACAAGAAATTTACTGATTAATTTGCATGCTGTACAATTACTACTTTTTCATTTCCATAGTAACAAATTTCAGCAACTGTAAGTAGGCTGCAATCCTAAAGACACTGTCCTGGAAGTAAGACCCACTGAATACAATGATGCTTACTTTTGAGTAGACATAGTTAGGATTGTGCTCTAAGTTATCTAAATATGTTCTATTTTTCATATAAGAAAACTTCGTCTGAATGTTAGAGTTGTCAATTATATCTTTTTCTTTTTTACAAGGGGCCATATATACATTCACAATGTGTTCCCCCAACCCCCCGATCACCAGTAAATGCTCCCTAGGTACAACTCAAGTAAAAAACTACACAACGTCTCATGGTATTAAATCTTTTGTGAAATCAAGCTTTTAGATACATCCAACACTCTGGCATGCAGACATTCTTACAACTCTTAAATTATTTATTCACCAATCTCTCTGCAACTTCCCACACACCATTGGAGACCAGGATGATTTCAGCTATTTGATGTTACATCTTCTCAAGTCACTAAAGAGGCTATAAAGCACCCCATTGCTTAGGCCTGCCATCTCCGTTCCATTAGCAGTAAAGACCTCTCCATTCAAACAGCTAAGTAAATCCTCTGAGGGCAGGGGGACTCTTTCATGCTTGAAAGCAACGGTTAAGAATTTGACAACGACCAAACTGTTCCTATTTAATTCTTCTCCCAAGGTAAAAAGAATTATAGGTAAACATATGCCTTCATTATTTGCTTTGCTGCATTTCAATACTCAATCCCACACTAAATTGCCGACAAAGGATTTCAGTGCAACTGCTCCTGTGTTTAGAGTGACTGCCACTGCAGCTTAATAAGGCCGATGCAGATGGATGGCAAAAATACAATTGTTCATATAACTGTATTAGAAATTTCACACAAGAGACTGTTAATTATGCTCACTGATATGTTTATCACTATAATCCAGGGTGGGCACGGCCTATGGGCCATTTTTGGCCCTCTGGAACCCCTGATTTGGCCCACAGAGAGCCCTCCCATCTCCAATGAGCTTCTGGCTTGTTGGGAAACAGTTGTTTACCCTATGCAGACCTTATAGGGACTATTTTACAGTGCAATCCTAACTCCTGGTTAGGCCAGGAGTCTGAGGCTTCCCACATGGTCCTAACATCACACAGGCTCAGTGCCTGGGGCATTTGCCCCATTCTCCCAGTGCTATATCCTCTGCAGGATACAATCTGCTAATAAAATACACCTAGAAATCTAATCTGTCAAGAGTCAGATGGAAGGGGATCTCTTGACTTTACATAGTCCTGTTTTTAAAATAGCGGCAACACTGGGCATTCTTGCAATTTGTTCAGATCATTACTAATTTACTGCACCATCTTATATATGTCTATGCAGAAGTACCCACTGAGTTCAGTGGTACTCACACTTCAAGTACACACGCATAGGACTGAAGATTTCATAGACACCTACTGTATATATCTGAGAACTAATCCCTGATTGAATGAATTCTACATGGCCCCTTTCTTCTTGCAAAACCTTTTCATCCATTAAGTTGCTTGTCATTCAAGCTAGCCTAAGAGTGGGCTATCTTTGAAAGGCATCTACAGAAGGTCTGGGGTTCATCTGCTGTAATGATGGAGCAATAGAAGCTAAATGAAGTGAAGGCAAACAAGAGATGGGGCAAGGAAATGGAACAGCATGTTCACATAACTCTTTTGCAAGAGGTTGCATCTTACCACTCAGAGGTTATAAGACAGCTTGGACAGACAAGGTTGATCATGATGAATGTACAGCAACCTTTACTCTATGTTCTCTTCCATAAGTGCTCACAAGAGATTTATTCTTTCTCTCTCTCTCCTCAACAGCTCTTGTTTACACTACTTTTATGTGGCTGCACACAAAGCGACTTATATGTAGGGAGCTGTGTAGTACTTAAACTTTTCAGAGTTAGTTGTATGTCAAAGGAAAACTCAACTATTTGCTGCAATTGTTGCGTTTTTAGGATTATATCTCTCCCTCATCTTATGAAATGCATCATGTCTTTCATTAAAGCTATGCAAAGAGAGTGAACCACCAGTTTCCGTTTCTTCACTGTTACCCACTCCCATTTGGTTTTATTTCCATCCCACATCCATATGCCTTTTGCCACTCCAAATATCTGCTTCGTGACTAGCTGCCCACAGGTATTTAAGTTTGTCATAGTGCATCTCTCTGCCCACATTCTTTGAAGAATAATAATAATAACAACAATCAGTATGGGTAGGTTGGTAAAACACTAGACAGCATAATGTGCAATCATCTCTTTTTCCCCTCTACCATTTATAATAAGATCTATAGAGTACTTCTAAAAGTGTTAACCTCAATCAATGTACAGTAAATTGATTGAGAGGAATTTTGATTGAGAGCGTTTTGCAAGTCAAGCAAACATTTCTAATAAATTCTGACTTGTAAAACAAGCTATGTTTTTGTAAAATAAGCAAAAGAAAAAATCCCAGCCAGGATACAGCCAGTTTCAGTACTCCTTAAGCATCTGCTCAGCCTCTCTTAGATACCAACCTAGGCATGTCTGAAGTAAGCCTATTACAGTCAATGGGGTTCACTCCTATGTAAGGACCCTGAGAGACCTAATCTTACATGCCTACTCTAAAGTACTCTAAATCAGGGGGCCCACTCCTGCTTAAGAGGGCAAATTGCAGCCTGAGAGACCTGAAAGACTTACAGTGCAATCCTAATCATGTCTGCTCAGAAGTAAGTCCCATTGTGTTCAACAGTAATTACTCCCAGAAAAGTGTGGTTAGATTTAGGCTGTAATCCTAAAGACACTTTCCTGATAACACAAAGGGGCTTACTTTTAAGCAGACATGGTTATGACTATGCTCTAAGTGCACATTAATTTGTTTAATTTTTCTTTATACTTTGTATTTTTTATTATTTTGTATTATATTACATATTGAAATCATTTTCACATGAATATTTTTGAGTTTTAGAACGAATCATGAGTTTCCATTATTTCTTATGGGAAATTTGCTTTGCTATACAAGCATTTTGGATTACAAGCATGGTTCTGGAATCAATTATGCTCATAAACCAAGGTACCACTGTATCTGCTTTCGCCTTCAATTCTTTTCCTTTGTTATCACAAAATGTATTTCATGTTTCAAATTTCAGAAATATAGTACTTCTTTTACAATCATACAGTGCCATACTTCCAAAATGTGGGTTCAGTCCCACCAGTGGCAAGCTGATTTTTGGTGGGTCTCAAAAATCCCACAAAAATAAAAAAGTTTTTGAAATTTTAAACTTTGCCCAATTTGCAGAAGAAAATTGCTAGCTGGGATTCAAACTTTGATTTACCTTTGAAAACGTATTTGAATGAGATAATCCCACAAAGATAATACCCACAAAGTAAATATCCTGTTTTCCTATTTTCTGAAGTAACTGGCATGCCATTATTACAGGTGAACCCTTTTTCAGCCTTTTGCATTCAGCCTTTTTGCTGGTCATAAAGTCTGTAACTGCATATTCTACCATTCCACAGTCATTCTAGAGTACCCAGAAGGCTGAACTACGAGGGCTCAATCCTAACCAATTTAGGCCAGCCTAACTCACCTGGCATATCTTCATGTGGTGATGTGGGGAGCTCAGCACATCCCTGTGCAGTAGCCTAATCCCACCCCCACCCCCAGGAGTGGGGCAGAGGTGCAATACAGCATTTTTGTGACACTCCCAGGTCAGCGCAGGACTTATACCAGGGCTTATGCCAGCCTAACTGGGAGTTAGGATTGCAGCCTTAGCTAGATAGTTGTAATAATGTAATACTGCTACATGAAATATTTATTTCTAGATTTTTATCTAATAGATTGCAATAGAATGTCATTTTTAAAAATGTGTCTGCTAAAAAGTTTGGAAAGAACTGCTTTAGTGGAACTACAAATTAGAACGCATGTTTTTTTTAAGCAGAAAAGTTTTATCAAACATGGTAACTCTACACAACTCAAACACATTCAAATTTTTTAAAAAAGGATCCAGTTCCTCACCATCATTTTAATAAAGTGGTTCCAAATTCCTACATATCAGCCTGAAACGGCTATTATTTCCCAAGCAATAATCAAACTGTTTTAAAAGCCTCTTTATCCTTTATCTCTATAGAATAACATTTTACAACCATATGTGAGTTTTTCTGGATATATCTGATCGTAACATATATATAATAAATGTACCCTATTTTAAAATACATGCAACACATATAAAATTCATGCAAATAGATGACTTCTTTGCAGGCTCTAAGTGGTGACAGACTTCTGGCATGACCGCTGGCACCAAATAATGATCCCATTCCTATTATAAACAGATGCAGTATTATAAATAACTACAGTCTCAAATCAAAGAATCTATTCAAAATCTTCAGTTCAGACTTGCCTATTGCATGATTGTCCCTGGAAATTTTATATTCACAAGGAAGAAACAGATCTTCAGTTGACATCTATAGTATTAAAATCCATGGAAAAAAATCACTTCAAAATTAATAAATATTTCTTGCACAATCTAGTTTGAAATACAAGTTTTATTTTGAACAAGTTATTAAATTAACAGTTTTAACAAAAGAATGCTGGAGTTGTGTCTTTCTCCTGAAATGATGCCTCAAATCCCTCTTTGCCACAAAGTCCTTCAGAAATAACTGTTTACAGACGACCTAGAAAAACAAAACCAAGTTGGCTCAGACTAACAAACAGTATCCCCAGAGCAGTGTTGTCTTTACTGATAACATGAATTAAACATTCTAGGCTAATAAACAAATCCATGTTAATTTCATGCTCAATTAGAACCTAGACAGGAGTGTTGGAAAAGGAAAGGAAAATCCATTTTTGGTCAATTTGGAAGGGTTTTTTAAAACCATAAGATAAAGGTTAAAACCTCCATACAGCACTGCACAATACTAACCATGACACAAACAGCAATTAGCAGGCTCAAAGGATTTTAGGTTTCACAACTTCAAAGATTCTGATTCTGTAATATACATACAGCTGTAACAATACAGCAAGTGGCACACATGCACTGATATCACTGCATATCATGGGAAGCCACTACAGACAAGTCACAGTAAAATATGTTCCCTAATCCACCAGGAAAAGAAAGAGAACAGACCACAGAGTGTTTGATATCCTGGAGGAAAAGCAATGGCCATACTATATATGACTAGTTGCTACGTTTTCAGCAAAGAATTTAGGGTTACCTAAGCATGTACTAGGAAAAGAATGCAAAAAACTAACATGGGTCTAAAACTAGGCAGTTCAATATCTGGCAAACAGATTTGTGCATTTCTAGACTTCACTGCAAAAGCATCTGTCCTACAGTTCTTGTGAGATGGCAGTTTACCCCAATGTCCCACCTCAAAGCAAAGGCATATTAGTAAAAGATTACTTGGGCACTAATTGGTTGAGCTAATATAGAATCTATAAAATTTTCCTTTTTTAATATTTGACTTTGTCCCAGCCTTTCAAGTCAATGGCAGCTCCAAATTTTGATGGAACTATCCTTTCTTTGAAAGAGAAAGCCTGTTTTTCCTACACACAAACCTTTTGCAGTCATTTGCTACAACATAATTGACAGTGGTTGGAGCGCTCGGTGTGCTTCGCTCTACTCTGCCAGCACAATGACCAGGAGTAGTTCATAAAACTGCACTATGAAACAAATCACACAGTAGCAGAAGAATGAGACTGGATTCAGATGAGAGACTCTGGACAATTAAAAGAAATTCTCAAAATACAGATTGTTACACACTCATCAATTAGGTTCTATTATATACTGTACTGCATAGTAAACAATGGAAGTGTGGGATCAACCAAAGTCCATTACAATTATCCTCTACTTAAATGGAATCTCTCTTCAAAAGGTTATAGAAGAATAACTATGGATGAAAGTGTGAATGTTCCCTCACAGCACATTCAGTTCCTCTTCTTGTGAAGCTCATGTATTACCTTATCCCAATGTGTGAGAACTAGCATGACAGCATATGGCAGATTCCTGACCATTAAATGAGCCACAAATAATTCAATTTAACTACCCCTGTGCTATCCCAGTTCATCATGGAATGATTCTCCTTTCAATATATATCTGTTGACACTAAAACTGAATCAGTGGGTTCTTTTCCTTAACAAAAAATATTCATATTTAAAGATAACGGATGTCTAAAATTTCATCAGTTCAGCATGTTTGAAAGGACAGCAAAAGGCTTTTTTTTGTTTTAGCTCTTTGTTGTTTTATGGAGCCTGACACAGAGTTGTCAAAATTCTGATTCTTCAAATCACATTTCAAATTATCACTTCCAAGACTTCAACTGGGAAAAAAGGAAGATCAAACTAGTTCCCACTGGGAGGACTAATAATGTGTAGGAGACCAAAAATAAATTTGGAAGACAAACGCTGAAAAAGATCAGTGTCTCTAAATGCCCACCGTCTATTCAGGACCATACCAGTGGGATTCCAACAGCAATATTATCAGGAGGAAGGAAGGCAGGTTTAGACTTCTCCAACTCTCCAAGTGAGAAAGTTGCAGTATAAGGCAAAGCAGTTAATGAAGAGCACAATCCTAACCATGTCAACTCCAAAGTAAGTCCTATTGTGTTCAATGGGTCTTACTATCAGGAAAATTTGTTTAGGATTGTAGCAGATATTATGGAAATGACAGGTCTTGTCTTGCAAGAGCTAAGAAAGGAAAAACATACTGGTTTTTCTGTTACAAATTTCTCTAGGCCTACAAAGCCTTGTGCTGCATCCCCTACAAAGTAAAACACCTTGAAATAATTTTTAACTATACTTCACCTTCTGTTCCTAATGAATAAATTAGCAAACATGCAGTTTTGTGCTTCTTTTATAACTTTTTCTAAGTTAAAAAAGATTTACCACCAAATCCACAGTAAGTACGGGAGCACATAAGAGACTTTATGAACACCTGTAGTTACTGCACCACCTAGTGAAAACCTATGAAAATTCATATTGGAATGCAGAGTAAGTTGTTCTTACACCGGAGCAAGGACTCCCCATAGTTACTCTGGATTTTGCCCTTACTGTGAGAGGGGTCTGCTGATTTCTCAGCAGGTGCATAAGGTTAAAATGCATCCTACAACCAATTCTAAACATCTGGACTGGTTTTTCTGACCATGATCCTGTTCTAAAATCACTATTGTACCATCAGGAAGTCACATTTTATTATATCACCAGCAGATGATTTTGGAGGCTATTTTTCATCTGTGTGACCTATAAATCTAGCCAATCTGCCCTCGTGCCTAGGATGTTACAGCAAAGATTCAAATCCAAAACACAGTACATTGTTGGTAGGGGAGGAAGTAACTCAGAATGCCATGACACTGGAGCAGAGGAAAAGTATCTTATAACAAAATTCCAAAAAAAGCAAATAGAAGTCCAGGTCTCTTGAAAGCTGAAAACTATACAGACACTCAACTCAGCCAAGATTCGTAGGGTGTTTCTCTTTCAGCTTTTATGCAATAGAAATAAGTTCTCTATACAATGACATCATTCCAAAGAAACTTTAAAAAATATTGTCTTTCGTACACAGTATCCTGATTTAAGCCATATGATATAGTCATCTACTGATCATAAAATAAAATCCTAAAATGTATTTACATGCAAATCATTTCTTTGTATTCTCATGACTAGACTATAGGGGCACCACATGGGGCTGCCACTGAAAACTGTTTGATTGCGGCAGACAGACTTGAACCTAACAGCTCATATCCTGCAGGGAAGACTTAAAGGAGAAGAGAAAGAAGTCCCCGTCTTGCATAAAAATAAATGCTAACACTTCCTGGAGAATAAAACTTGCAGAGAATGTTCTTAGAGCTGCTGCTTTTGCAGTGATTGGAAGAGAAAGGAGGTAGAAGTTGTTTGCTCACTCCTTAGGCACGTACACAGCTGGCTAAAGGTCTCTTAAAATGAGAAGAAATAGAGCATGACTTCCCTGGCCAGAGATTCTGCACAATCACATAAGCAATGATACTGCACAAAGAACACAAACACGGACATTAGTGGATAGAATTCAAAAGAAAGGATTCTGACTTCTGACCAATAAAAGACGGTCTCCACCCTGCACACATCAGAGACTCTATGTTCTGTTTGCGTCTTTTTAAAAAAAAATTGAGAATTTTTGAAATTTCAGTTCAACACTTCCTTACAGGTGACAGAAAGGGACATAGTTGCAGACAGTGGCATAGCTAGAGGGGAGCAGAGAAGTCAGTCTTGGAATGGAGCCTTATGTAGCATGCAAGGTGTCCTTCCCCTTCAAAATGTTGGGCTCCTCCTTCCTGGAATGCCTCCGAAGTGGAGTAGCTCTTACACGCCGTGAGACTCCTTCCAACACTGACTCATCTGCCCCCATCTAGCTATGCCACCAGTCAAGGAAGAGTGAAGATCTGAGACTGTTTCTGTAGCAAGAACAGCTATATCAATCTAGAGGGACAATCGGATGCTATACTTGAAACTTCTCAAAGGACTTTAGCTGAAAAATATCATGCTCAGCAGGAACTGAGAAATTTGGCTAGGGCCATACATTAGAGACAGGGTGAGCTGGAGGTGACACATTCAATCCACTTGGACCCTCTCTGATTTTCACCAGCCAAAGAGAAGCCACAAGTTCGAGTAGATCCATTGGAGACAAGACAGTGGTAAATAGTTACATTTTTTACTTACTTCTCCATCACTTTCAAGTCCCTTGCTGGCCCACAGCATGCAGCAAAGGCTGCACCAGTGCTGCTTAAAACTCTGGACCACCCCAGGATAGGATTTGGCTGCTGTTATATATTTATCTTGGATATGTTTCAATCTTCATATACTGTTGAGCTATAACAACCTATTCTGTGAATTTGGAATAAAATGAGCTAGGTGTTTAAGAGTAATAAACATTTATGGAGAAACTAGCAACAGGAAAAGAAAACACTCTTTTCAATGAAGAAATTCATGGTTGAACTTTTCTTTGAGTCCCCGCAGTTCAAAAACAAAGTATATAAGAACTGATGACATTCAGCTCCTAAGAAAGAAAGTTCTGCTGGAGTTCTGCTCCACCAGCTCCTGAGGCCCATGTCAGCTCTTTGCAGCCCAACAGAGGACTCTCTAATTTTGAAGTGTCTCCAGTAGCCCCATTAGGGGCTACATTCCTTACCCAGGGAAGGGGATGCCAATGGCTGCTCAATGCCGACTGGGTGCCACAGCAGCCTTTTTTCTCACACCAAAGCAACTTCATGATCCAGGCAACTAAGAACTTGGCTTTAAGTGGTCAAGCCAGATTCTATCAGAAGAGCAATAGAAGGACAAGAAGTCTGCAAGAAATTAGTCACGCACCATGACACATGAAGAAAACAAACATCTAAAGCATTTTGGGGCATTTTAGGGGAGGAAAGGGTGGAGGAGAGTAGGAGGTGGGAATGGGACCTGGCATCTATGCCAAATCAAAGCCCTGTTCCCAGCTCAGGGCTGCTCTGATCTGTTTAAATCTCTACCACCTCAGAATGTGGCACAGATCTGAGTAGACCCATTGGGGTGGCTGCTGTGTTACCTAGGGTAAAGTAAAAGCTTTCCCTTTGCCCTGTGGTAGTGCAACTGCACCCCAAACATTCACTGGATACAGCACAGGCTAACTGTCCTGCCTGTTCCAACAGAAATTCAGATTGCGCTGCTAGAGCCCCAGAAAAATGTTTCTAATTGAGGCCTGCAGCTCCTAAGGACATTTTTGCTGTCGATAGCCCTTGACAGCTTCAACAAATGGGTTTGAAACAACAGTGAATATAATATATGAATATAATAGGTGTCTGCCACTGGAAAGGTCTGTGCTATAGTGAGTGCTCTCCCCACCTCTAGATTTTCATGTAAAGGATATACTTCCACCTTTTCAGCTGTAAAAAGGGACTGAACTAGATGATCTCCAAGTTACCTTACCACTCTAATATTCTTTGAACAGTTGTTCTGTTTCTTATCTGCCTGTCTTCCTATCTTAGACTATGTTGCCTGCATCTGGACACAATTGCTGCTTTTGGACTAGACCCATGACTGCTGTGGAGCTCAGCATTGGCTCTGATCCGGCTGGGCCCTAACACCAAAGCACAAAGAATGCATCTGCAGAAGATTCTTCCCAGTTAGCAATAATAAAATCAAACATTCCAGCCTAATGTCTTTTCCAGTGCAAGTGCATAATATTTGCAGTTGGAAGCGTTGCCCATGTGCTTTGTTTTGCATTTTTAAGACTGTAAGCCCCTTTTGGGATCTGTTTATTTTGCAATGCAAGTTGCTTTGTGAACTTTTTTATTCTTAAAAAGCAGCATATAAATATTATTAATAGACATTAATATGTTAAATTAGTGGTAAATCCTCACCTTGTTGGCAGCATACGCTTCTTAAACAATCTTTTTTTTTTTACTGCTATGTTAAAGCCAGTTTTATACCAGTCTTTTTCTCTTTGTGTGAGAGAATCATTTAAATGGAAGTGTCATAAATCACCCTCCCAAAGAACACCGTGTTATTTTGATGCCAGCATTTCTGTGAATGAGGAGGAAGAGCTACAAGCTCATCTTATGGAACTCTGGATACGTTAGACAGAGAAGATATGAAAGCATATCTGAAGCATATGAAAGATTTCTGAAGCATATGAAAACTTCGGACCCAGTGGTATCAACTTTTATGCCGTGTGCTGCCACTTGTCCAGAGCTGCACTCCCAGACTCACCCTTTCAACATCAAGAATGACAAGTGAGCCAACTCAAGAAGACGCAGTGCACATCTGGCTGGTATACTAAAAAACTACTCTAGCAAAGAGGTGGCTTGAATGCTCAAAAAAGAAAGCTCACTGAACACTTCAAGGAGAGGTGGGGTCAGAGAGGCCTCACAGCCAGATATAAAAAGTCTCAATGCAGAACTGAGTCTTCCTTGAAGAGCATCTTTGCAACTTATAACTCTTGAAAACTTTTTCAAGTCTTTTTGAACAAAGATTTCTTAGAGTAAAAATTCCCTTAGTTGCCAATGATCATACCTGATCCCATTTTTATTTGGAAGAAAACACCTTTTCATGGGAAGGGTCAAGGTGAAATGTCTATGATGTATAACTGCAGTTTGCATTTCCCTCTCTGCTGAGCCCTCTGGACAGGAAAACTGATGCATGTGAATTGAATACAAGTACCACTAATGCATTAATGACTGACATGTGGCAGCAATGCTGAGACACACAGATGCAGTTTGACATTAATGGAGAGATTTGCCTGTGGTCATACACATGGAGGAAAAAAAGGCCCACCTGCCTCTTGCCTTTAACCTGGGTATGAAATCAAATGTCAGACAAGATTAATTAGATGCCTGAAGTTTTATTCTTTTCTGTTGATAGAAAAAGCACATTTCCATAATGTGAGGAAGCATTTATGTGCATGGCAAATCAGGTTGACATTGAAGGAAGGTTTACTTTATTGTGAATGCTGGCTGTGTGGTGCTTGTCACTGCAATTACTTTCTACTCAAGTGGCTTGCTTTTTAACATTTTATTATCTTAAGAACAAAACCCCTGGAAGCAATAATTGTTTATTATGTTAATTCTTTAGATATTTGTATTATACATGTCTATAAAATGATTATGCTTTGCAGTTCTCTAGAAACAAATGGCGCTTATTAATATTCAACCAATTAGTGGGGAAAAAAGAGGGCAACAAAATCACTGTACTGGTAATTAGTCACTAAGTAGTCAATTTGGTACAATTATCTACTGCACCACAATTTCTCTTTTCACTTACCTAATATCCAACATCTCTAGAATAATTCTAATTGAAATTTTGAAGAAAAAAGTCAATGCTCTCTCAGGAAAAAACACAACACCTACAATTAGCAAGATAGAAAACTTTTTGAAAATATTGGTGACATACATAATTTACAGCAATAGTATGTTAACTAAAGAACCATTTTAAAGTACCCATGTTTTATTAACTGTAAGTGAAAGCCATGAACGAAGCTTTTGGTTTTGTGTTGCTGTTCCTACCATTTAGTGAGACGAAATATACAGGACTCGCGATGCATTTACATCAACCCATATTTACTAAGAGCCTTCTCCTACACGCTAATGTGTGTTTAAGAGATAGCGATGTGCTGGAGCAATTTTTAAATTTGACAGTAGCTCTCTCTTCTTGAAATAAACTGCATTGCCATGCTCTGTCCTTACAAAATCTAAATGTAGCTATTACAGTTCACCAAGATCCTTCTAGTCTACAAAGACTCTTCGTTTCACAGTGCTTGCCTGCATGCAAGAGAGGACCCTGTACCCATTTGCTGGAACATTTTATTCAGTTCCACTGTGTACCAATCTGTAAGAGTTTCACTCCTAACGTAGAAAGAGAGTGAGAAATATTTACAGTGCTAGGCTCAGTTAGATGGCACAAAGAAATTCAGGAATTTATCATCGCCCTTGAAGTTGTTTATTTTTATATAATTAGGATGAGAACTGTTAGCACAGGACAGTACAGAAACAGAAGGCAAACTTGGCGGTTGTACTTTTTGATCAAACATAGAATTTTTATATTTTGTTAAGGAAAACTGTGGAAGGGTTAACAAATTATCTTCTATAAATAGTACTTATTTATTTACTCGATTTATATCCCGCCTTTCTTCCTAAAGAAAAGATACCCAAGGTAGCTGTAATAATGTGTACATTATTAGTAATGTTTAATGCTGAAATCATTCTATTGGCTATTCATAGGTAGTACTTCAAAAGGCAGTTGGGGATAAAACAACCTTAACTTTAGCTCCCAATACCGTATTTACTTGAATCTAATGCGCCATCGAATCTAATGCGCCATTGAATCTAATGCTTTTAATAAAAATACTGTTTTACTCAAATCAAATTAACCATTGAATCTAATGCGCATCCTGACTTCGGAGACTGAATTTGGCTGGAAAAAGATGAGCGTTATATTCAAGTAAATACAGTATTTTCCACTTTGTTTTAGAATTCAAAATACTTAGCAGTATAATAAAAACAAATAAAAGGACTGGAAAAAAATATAACAAAATCCATCCTAAGCAGTCACTATCCATCTGTTCACAATCCCTTCATATCAATCCCTTTACCCTGCTTAGTAACTGTGGATGATACAAAGTACCTAAAGAGTTTCAAAACTTTAATTAGGCAAATCTGCATAGCTCCTGTAGTGGCTGACAAAACCTGTAAGGGAAGGCACCTATAGGGGTAGGCATAGTACCTGCTCAAATGTAGGGAAACCCCAGCTTATGGACCATTGTGGCCTGAAGGAACCTCCAATTTGACCCACAGGAAGCCCCAAGTTTCCATTGAACCTCTGGTGCATCAGAGACTGTTGGAGCCCACACTGGCCCATTATTTTAACTCCCTCACCTAGTGTTTCCTCTGAACAACTTATATCTCCAAGTGGTTCTGGTTCTGTCTACAAGTTTTCACTGTGCTAGAGATGTGTAGAAAACAGTTCATACTTTTCCAGTGGTTCTATCTACATGCCTGCATTATAGTTCTCATGTGTATTATAAATAAGTTCAGTAAAATACATTCAGTCATATAAGTTCCAACTGCATAGATACTGTATTGCATTCTTTAAAAAAAAGAACGTACCAAGTGAAGCTATTTTCATAGGGTCCACTGAAGTGAAACTGCTCCCTCCAAAAGGAGGTGGTTTCTAGCTGTAATCATTTTTAGAAGATTCAAAATAATAAAAGAGAATATGAATGTAAGTTGCAGACAAACATGCAAGCACCTCTGCTACCAGAATATCATCACCTTCTTGATTCTCTTCCATTGTAAATCTCTGTAATACTGTAATAAGCTAAGTCTGTGGCAAGGTTCTTTAGTCTAGTAGTTGATATACGAAATTCCGAGAAATACCTATTCAGGAACACCTATTATGGCACATAAATAACATATACCATGGATTAATACATAATATTTTACTATTTCCTGCATTGTAATACAAAAAACTATTACTACATTGAATAGGTACGAGGGGAGGGATCATCAATACAGCTCAATCCCCCTGACTTCTTCCAACGCACATTAGCAGTACTCCATATATCAAACAAAGAAGAGGTGATGACCTATCTTTGATGGACCACTGCACCATCTATAAATGTAAAATTCTGATGCATGGAATCATTTCAACTTCTCAGCAAACAGAAAATAGAAGACCTGTATGATAACTCTGATATCTTTCAGTTGGGATGGGTGAAGGAAGAATCACCCATCTTAGCAAGATTGCCATCCTTTTTATTGACCTGACTGCTGTGATTAACAATGGCCTGTGATACAAAAACCTTCCAAAGCTTCTCTGACTTGGAGACTTAGTGGAAATCTTCTTTCTGATGGTCTTTCCTAATTTTAATAAAAGTACAACCTTTCCCCTATTTGTCTTCACTGTGGAGTCTGTGTAATAGAGATAAAGGAATCGGGGCAAAGAATCATGCTGCAAACTAGAATTGCTGAATAAGACATATCCTCAGAGCTGTGACCTTTTTCTTTATGTTCTGTAAATAACATAAACACTGGTAGGTTCTCCAACAGAAAGAAATTAGGAACTTTGAAAATCCTGTTCTAATAATAGGAAATGGCCAAATGCAATTAATCTACATTTTCTCTTTATGCACATGAAGGCTAAAAGTTGTGCTGGTTTTAGAAACTGCACAAGCAGAAGGCTAATGGGAAACCAGAATGTGAGACTATTCAGTCTCTTTTCTTCCTTGAACCACTGGGTGAGAGGAAAGCTATGATGTGGGGAGTACAAAGAGTACACCTCCCAAACCTATGGATGGCATTTAAGAAAACAAAAGCACAACTGATGTTGTATCCCTTTCCTGAACTGCAGGCTTGAATACAAAGATTGTAAAGAGAAAGCCAAAATGAAATACTGATTTGGGAGTTGGACTGAAACCTAGAAAATCCAGGTTCAAATCCCCCTTCAGCCATGAAGCTTCCTGGGTTGGGCCAAAAACTTGCACTCATCTATCTCATAAGATTACTGTGAGGACAAATCCACAGGGTCATAAAGAGTCGGCCACGACTGAATGACTAAACAACAACAAGAATATAAAATTTTGTAAGCTTCTTTGGGCAAAGGGTTTGGTATGGTAAAGGCAGGGTATAAATCTGTTAATAATAAAAGGGAGGTGAAGGAGACAATGAGGATGGTGGGAAAATTATATTTTCACCTCCTTATGTCACATGAGAAGGTTCATCTTTTCCCTTACTAGAAAAATAGTAATATTTCCCCTTTATATTATCACTATCTTTTTCACGCTTTTCTAATAGTATGTTCCTTGAAGAGGTATTTACTCATGTGCAGTCCTCATCTATAATATGTTTTTCTCTTCTCCCCAAAAAGAATCTTTTCTACATACTTACAAGAGTCCTTTATGGTTATCTCAAAGTCTCAAAGCCCTATTTATTTGTGAGTTTCTGGTGTTAAGGTAGGCAAGTCTGCTCACAGAGGGAATTTCATCAATGAGATTTGATATATAAAAAGGTTGCATGACAGGGAGCTGCTCTGCCATATGATATTCTTTCCTGACTAAGCTCACCAAGTAATAGCCGACAAACTCTGAAAAGAACCAAACGTGATGCACTTCAAAGATATATGTACACTGTACGGGTAACATTGCTTGGCCCCAATGGATTTAATGCAGTGCTTCCCAGATCTCTGTGTGGTGAATGGGCTATAACTGTAACATGATCTATGATCTTTATTTCCACATGATGAAAGCACAGGGAACACTGTGGTGGACCTCCCCGACCAGACCCTCTAGAAATTTGGTACTGGCTGCTGGTAAGTAAAAACAATCCCCTCTCATCCCTAACAGCAGTGCGGTCTTGGGAATCTTGTTGTTTGTGGCCTACCCCTTCCTGACCCCTAAAGGGACAAGAAAAAGTTCTTCTCTGGTTGGTGGATCACAACCCACTAGTTTGGGAAGCCCTAATTTAGTAACATTCTTCTGAAATGTACGTAGTTAGATTAGAACTGCAGCAAGAGGTGAGGGGCTTTAAACTCTTACCCCATTGTGATCCCAAAACAGGTTCACAGTTGCTATTTAGCTAAGAAAAACAAAATACATCAGGGGGAAAATGTTATTAATATAATGTGCCATTTGGCCCTAATAAAGCAACAGAGTTCAATAAGACGACACCTTTTAAAAAGAAGTGTGACATTTTCTATTTATTTTTACTAGAATCATTTACAGATGACTGAAAAATTAGAAAACCAAAGGGAATAATGGCCTTTGTCTTTGTGCCAACTCTTACATTCCTATTCAGTTGCATCCTGGACTAGCACTGTAAAAACTAAACTGCACTTTGGGGCTGTCGATGAGAGCAATCAAATAAACTGGAGCACACCAGAGGCTTACCCAATCTATGTCATATCAGGAAAGGTGGTGGCAGGAGTGGTTCAGACAGGATCAGACCAAACTTGGGGCAAAAGGGAGAAGGATCTCAGAAGAAGTGGAACACAGCCAAGATCCTATCCCTCTTATCCTGGCCCAATGTACACAATGTGGCTCCTTGGACTTAGGAGAACTAAATAGCTGGTATAGATCCAAAGAGTCCTGATGACTAAACAAATGAGTAGGTAATTAAAAAGGGTGCTCTACCACCCTCAAGCATGCAGCACACACTCTATGGCTGCAATCCTAAAGACACTTTCCTAGGAGTAAGACCCATTGAACACAATGGGGCTTTCTTTTGAGTAGACATGGTTAGGATTGTGCCCAATGGCTGCATCATGTAGGCTTGAGAGGGTCAGATTGCACGGTCCATTCCGTATACTGTATTCTGTCACAGAATTGCATTGAGGATAACACTGCATTGAGGTTATCCATTGTGAATAACCAGGTTTAACAAATACTCATAGAACAAAATGAGGCACACCAGGAAGGGCCAAATTGCCTTCCAGCTCTCCAAGCCAAGAGAATATGATGTTCAAACCTTCAAAATGAAAGGCAAGCAAAAGGTTGCCTCTTGGTAACAAAGGCAACAGCCCAAATCTGATGCCACAATGCCGCTGACATGAAATGCTGATCAAGGAGATGGGGATTAAATCTGAGCTCTCAGAGCACAGGTTGGGAAAGGGAGACAGGATGTGCATGGCTTGCACCATGAAACACCCTTGTGGTTCAATGTAAAGTGAGTAAAAGGATCTTTTTTTAAAGCAACAAATAACAATGCAATAATTAACTGAACACAACTGTGATGTTAACTAAAAATCAATTGATTGCTTAATTGGATGTAAAGGGCAAATTTCCCCCAACAGTGAATCTCAGACAGCTGTGTCTTTCATTTCATTCTTGTAGACCAAATCCAAGGAGAGCATTCTGCATTGTCAGCCACATTCTGGCAGACCTTTGCACATATTGCAGTACTTGAAGGAATAGGTGCTTACTCCTGAAGGAATAGGTGCTTACTTCTGACGATAGTAAACTTCCTGCTTCTGTCTTGTGATTTCCTGTGATTTTTTAAAAATTTAATTTGGATTTTTTTAAATTTTAATTTAATGTAAAGAATGGCTATCCTTTAGGCTGGAAGTGAAGAGAAGTTAGCTCTGGCGAAGGACAACTATGCCAAAAGATAGTCCAACTCAACCAGGCTGATGTAGTGCAGTTGCACCTGCACTAGTCACAGCTGGCTTAGTTGTTGGATGGTTTACCTGTGGTTGAAAATTTCACTATTTGGAAGTAGCTGTTAGCCCTGCAAGGCTAACACATGCTTCCCACACCTCCCTCCACATAGCAGCACCAATTTAGTTGAAACACACACCCCTTCCTCTCAGGGGTAAAATAATGGGGATCACATTGCTGATTTCTCCCTTCTCTTAAAGGGAACAGCAGACATTTACACCAACCGGGGGGGGGGGGTCACAACCAGTTTGCATACCATTGGTGCAGTGGTTCACTAAGGCCAGCATTCTGCTGGTTCAGCATCCCCACCAACAGCAGGCAGTGGAGGCAAGGATTCCACAGATCCGTAAAGGAGGCAGGTGACAGGAATGTGGTACAGAGGCAAGGAGGGAATATTTCATAGTGGTGGGAAGGATGGGGCAGTTCAGATGCAGGAGAGGGCTAATTCAGGGGCTAGCTGGTTTTAGGGGGAGGACACCAACAGCAGCCACTGATATCATATTCTCACCAGCTAGGGTTCAACAGGCCACAGAATGAAGAAAGAGGGTATGTAACCCTTTACCTTCATGCAATTTTCATGCTAACATTTACAGTAAAACCATCGCAAAATGACAATTTAATCCTAAAAATGCTATTGGAATGTTTGGTCATAGCCTTCTCTTCATCCTAGGAGACCATTAAGACAGGGAATGGACTTAAACGAAGCTTAGGGCATTTATTCTCTCATAAGCGACCTATTCATGTTGTAAAAGACTGAGCTCAAGACAATCTCTCTCTCCAGCAACAACATGTTGGAGATAAAGAAGGAAAAGAAGAAGGAAAGATTCATTTGCTTCCCTTTCCCCATTGAAATGCCATGCAGGTTCCCACTTGTGTATTTTAGACCTCCTTTGTTCACTGATAATTAGTATTCTCACAATGTACATATTTTATAATAATATTCCTCATTCTTACAGGTTGCATAACCACATGCACAAATCTATTGCATTTAATACCGATTATTTAAGAAAAAAAGTTTTTTTTCTTAAAAAAAAATTCCATAAAATGTTTCTGCTGATTATGAGGAATGTTTTTCATTCATTTCTGTGAAGAACCACCTACAATGTGGAAACCTCACCACCTGCGAAGAATGACTTTGGCTGTGAAGGTTTATGTACTATGGTTTTCTTTGCAGCACTCCCATAGTGGGGAAGAGACATTCCCAAGTTGAGGGCAGGCAGGTGAGAGAGCAGGAGGGGAAGCTTGGACCAGCAGTTATGCCAGATCAAAGCCTCCATCCAAGGGCAACCAGGAGCAGCCATTGGATACACCCATCTGCTCAGACACAGACCTCCTCTGGAGGTTGCCTAAGTCCAAGTAGACCTATTGAGGTTAACGAAGCCTTATCCCAGGGAAGGGAAAGCCTAATAGAAGTTCCAATCTTGCACTGGATACAGTGTAGGCTGAGTCAGCCTGTCTGTTCTACCGCAAGTTTGGACTGTGCTGTAATTTATATAAAAATGTAAAAAAAGATCATAAGATACATTTTTATCCATTAACTATTTAAATTCTGATCTTTATCACTTTTTTGCAAGTAATATGAGCAACAGTCCAGTCTATGGACACGCAAAACAACTGAGCAAACAGGCTGATATAAGTTTTGGAACAGAAGATTACTTAGAGAGTGCAGAGAACTAAAGACAAGGAGCACAATCCAGAGTAATTGTGGGAGCAAGTAAGAGACATTACGTGCACCCATAGTTACTGCACCACCTTGTGAAAACCTATGGAAAATTCATACTGCAATCCAGAGTAACTTGTTCTTATTCCAGAGCAAGGACTCCCCACAGTTACTCTGGATTTCACCCAAATACAGTACTGGTCTTTTATGGAGATTTGATGCAACATAGGCTGCAATTCTAAAGACACTTTTCTGGGAGTAAGACCCATTGAACACAATGGGACTTACTTTCAAGTAGACATGGTTAGGATTGTGCTCATAGTAGATCTGCAGCTTTGTAAGAGTGCACTGGCAGTGGAGGCTTCTAGCCATGAAGGATGTGCATAGACGTGGACAACCTCAAAATGTCAGATGCAGGGGAGGGCACTTTGATGCAGGTGCCATATGTGCTCCCCAAGGCATATTCTAGGCTGCTGTGTGATACAGGAAGCTCAACATAGGACACAATCCAGAGTAACCACAGGAAGTCCTTGTTCCGACGTAAGAACAATTTACTCTGTATTGCAATATGAATTTCCCATAGGTTTCACTAGATGGTGCTGTAACAACGTTGATGTAAACGTCTCTTACGTGCTCCCGTAGTTACTCTGGATTGTAGGGTAAATGGGCCTTTGGCCTGATCCAGTGGAGACTCTTATGTTCACATTCTCCATATGTGTTATGTGAAGAAAGTTTCTCTTTAAACTACTTATACGTTACTGGAAATATTTTTAGGTGTGTACTGTTATTTTAGGTAGTACTGTTTAGGTATGAAACGCACTGCAGTATCAAAGCTAAGACCCTCTATTCCTGACTCTCCAATCTGACAATTACTATAATTTTATAAAGCTACTTTCAGAGAAAGAGAAAAAAGACCATTTGTCAGTTTCGTGGGATTACGGTGAATATCTTTTCCCAAAGCCCTTAAACTCTCACTCTGTCTACTATCACTCTAATTATAACTCAGCCTTTGGAACTCCCTGTTGACGCACTGGACAAAGCCTAATCTATCACATCCTTTCCTAGTTGGCAAAGGGTCAGTGTGGGTGTAATGACACTGGGAACATTCCAAATACACTTTTGGTCCAACACCTTTACTTCATTGTTTGATACAAAAAAAAGAATGTTCTAGAAAATTCCGAACAGTGCCAGGACTGAAGAATGTAATTCCTAACATATTTTACAACCACCATAAGGGGGAAAAAGCCCTCCTGCAGTACAGAAGCTGACTAGTTCCAAGGATATATTTTAGGTGTACCCAAGGGCTTGCATATACCCAGTGGAATTTGTGACTTTGTCTCTTGCAACAACAAGCCTTTTATATCACAAACTGCTTTTTGAAACTCCTTTACTTTGAAAATGAGTTACCTGAGGGTAGAGGTAGGAGTGGGGGAACCAGCTGTGAGAGAAACAAGTCCAGTCCCTCTGGGGAAGCACAACTAGGTCATACAATTCCTACCCTTAACATTTGGCCAACAGGTAATATAAAGATAATTCTTTACAAAGGCAAGGGATCTGAAAGTTTCAAATTATTCCCTAATGAAGTATATTTTGCCTATATTTAATTATATTTTCCTAATAGTTTTTGTCTCAAAAAGTCAAACATCATAGAAAAATAGAACAAATAGTGTAATGGCACAGTATGTTTTTAACAAACATGTAAAATGATTTTTCTAAGTACCTATTCCTTTGTCAGAGCCACTACCAAAGAATTGGACTACAAAAATAAATAGCAAACAAATTAATTTTTCAACTGGCATCCTTGATCCCTGTACTTTCACTGGTTTTTTTCTCTGAAAAGATTAATGATTTACATTACATCAGGTTTTCACATTGTTTCAAATGACTTTAATACTTGTTCATGTTTCAAGCTTAAAATGTGCAGTAAACCCTTTGTACAACCCAACAGCATACAATCTCGGTTTAGGAATGTGGATTTAGAGATGCAGCTACACCTAGTGATCGGTAGTAGATCACAGCAAACAAAACTGTAGCTGAAAGACGTCATCATATCTCTGAAATAAAAATACCAAGTGGTAGTGAATATGTAAGTGAGAATAAAAGAAAACAGCAAGATTCCTTATGGAAGCATAAAAACCACATCTAAATCACATTAAATCAGATACATAAACCACCAATGAATCAAGTGGGACAAAACTGACTGAAATTTCAACCAAGTTGTTGAACAATTCTTGTAATTACTTTATTTTTCACATCCAGCTTTTCAACCAAAGAAGTAATGAGTTTGACTTTTGAAATAGTCATACTGCAGATGGAAAGCCCAATTCCGAAGGATTATTGCAGGGCTTCAGCAGTAATAGGGTGTCACAAAAAATGCTGTCAGGTACACGTGCAAGCTCCACCACTGGGCCATCATCATAACTAGCACAGCCGAGAGACACTGTGCTTACACCAGTGATGTGCCTGTTCTCTTGCCTCTTGGTGGTCTGTACAGACCACCAGGAGGTGGAGAGTTGACCGGGCATGGTTTATTTATTTAAGTTATGGTCTATAATACATGGACTTATGATATAAAAACTAAATCAAATGTCCATGCCCAGATCAGTGAGGCCTGACTATAACATATATAGTCAGATATATGTTCTGATGGGAGGTGGGAAGAAGGCATTCCAGGGCATGAGGCGTGCCAGGGGACTGGAGGGGCTCTGTGCCTCCAAATCCAAAATCTATATGGAGAACATTTCAACCCATAGATGGAGGCTTATTTTCTGCACCAACAAAAGAGCTGGTGCAGAAATTAGTAGCCTCACTATGGGGAAGGGGACAAACATCCCCATCTTCTGACAAAAAATCAGGCAGCCTGATTACCTGCAGAATCTTGCAGTAACCATTCATGTACCAAAGGAGTCCTCTGGCTGCAGGCAACTCAGGATTGAACTTTACTGAGTTAACCATAAGAATAGTCCAAGTCCATTTGATTTGTAAATTAAATTTAGAGATACAGTATGTAGTATACAAATATATAATCACAAGAATATAAGAAGAGTCCTGTTGGATCAGATCAAACATCCAAAAGTTTCAGCACATCCAGAGGTGTGTTTTTTTCCCTTCTTTGAACACTAAACCCCTACCTTCACCACCTAAAACACTTTGCCATGTGGCACTGAGGCTGCTGTTTGAGAACCTCACACTTAGATGTCTCAATTAGCACTTTGAATTTCCTATGGTCAATGGTCACCTTCTGTCAGTTCAATTCCCACGGTCACCTTCTGTCAATTCAAGGAATATTCTTGAGTATGTAGGAAGAAGTTGTACTTCTAAAGGTATTTAGATCCTGGGCATTTTGTTATATTTCCTAATCACAATCCACAATAATCTTTTTTGTCTTATGAAGCCAAATCCAAAACAACTTGGAGAACAAGCCAAACCATGTCTACTCAAAGGTAAGTCCCACAGTGTTCAATGGGTCTTACTCCCTAGATTAGGATTGCATCCTGTCACAACAATCACTAAATGCAGCAGATTTCAGAAGCAAGCACAGTTCCTCTGTTTCTAGGAGGGAAGCTTAGCTTGATAATTTATCTCACTCAGTTCAGTTCCCAATAGGAAGGTCAGCCGCACACATTGCAACAAAATGGAACATTTTCATGCGCAAGCACTCACGCACACACACAAAAATGGACAGGGAACAGACATTTGCCTGCTATTCCCTCTGCCTCTATTAACAGTTGTATTGTTCTGTAGGACAGAGTAAACAATTTTGCACTCTTATGTTCTGTGGCTAGATTGCCAGTTCAGCCACTGTAATTGGCAATCTAGCAAACTACATCACTATTAAGCACTTTCTTTAAAAATTATATATTTTGTCTACTTATTTGAAGGCACTATAATTTTTCTTGCACAGTTTGATAACTAAACTGTGAGACCAAAGATACATTATAGAAGTTCTTCAGTATAATTACATCCTTGTAATAAACTGTAGGGTATACTTTTCTCTTTTATATATCATAATAAAAGTGCCATTTTAATCAGTGACGGAACAGAAATCTTTAATTTTTTAATAAGTAACACAAGACAAGCCTGATATGATTTCAATACTAAATTCATCATATAAGAACATATGCAGACCAGAAATAAACAACACTGGGCATGCAATTCCCATCACTGGATCCTGCATTCAGCACCCGTGGGGCTGTGGGAACTATCCCCACATCTATATATTTTTTAAATGATGATTTAAATTTTTAGCTTTTTTGAATCCCTCCATCACTCATTTAGTAGAATTAAAATTGAGGCTCCTCTGTTCTAATATGTGGATGGCTATGTCAAAGTTGACAGAATTAACCATTCCTTAGGACAAGCTGTCAGCATTAGTTATTTTTTGGGACAGTTCACATGCATAAGACTCCCATGTGCAGTGGCATGATTCACACAGACATCTTTTGAGTGGGACCGAACCATTTTACTGTGGCAGATGATTTCATAAACAACAGCATACTTCACCAGACAGACAAAGTAATGGCAGGTGCACGCAAGCATCTACAACCCCATGCGAATAAGTAATCACAGGCAGAACTTTAAAATCATCTCAAATTCAGTTATTTTCAATGTCGTCTCTTTACATTCAGCTGGAAGCCATTAACAGCTTGGTTCTAAGTCTGTATACTCAGAAGACAGTCCCAATTGGGCTTACCCCAGGAACATGTGCATAGAATTATAGTCTAAGCGTACAGTGCATTAATCAAGTGCAGAAAAATCAAGCAATTACTGTGTGTATTAATACATAATCCTATGCAAGCATTTGTTTTCTATTGGAAGAGGGACTGGGCTCCTTCAACCATACCAGCCCTTCCCTCTATGGAATATACAAATCCATGCACGCATTGTCACAACAAAGCCAACTGTGGAGAACCACCTGATGTACACACATACCAACAGTACAATATGTATACCCCAATTCTATAGCACACAGATTGTGTCTACATGTATTGATGCTATGTGCATGTGTCGCTGTGCAAATGTGACACCCAACTCATCCACCCTACTGAGGAGTGAAGCTGGTAAATGAAGGAATGGCCAATGGAATAGGAATTGTGAACATGCCTTTACACAGGCTTCTCCGTCATAAGCAACCTTTGGTATTCAATACCAATACCTTTGGCCCCACCAGATGGGCTTAAGAATTTTAAATTTGGCACAGCTGAAGTTTAGCCTTTAGAATTGCACTGTGCAGAACTGCACCAGTTTATCCAATAAAAGTACCGGTAAATGAAAGCAACTTGTCTAAAGACCACAGCTTTCTTCTGGCACGTACCCAAGCAAGAAAAAAGGCTACTTGTACTAGCATTACCACTATGAATTACTAACTTGGCATCATTATAATTACGATAAACTATTGCTTTTCCACTTGCTATCTTGAAAGAGACTAGGGCTGCAATCCTAAAGACACTTTCCTGGGAGTAAAATCCATTGAACACAATAGGGCTTACTTTTGAGTTAGGTTTGGATTGCACCCAAGATTTCTTTATAGTCTTGGCTCCATTTTCATGTTTTCCTAACCCTTCAAAAAATACTGAAAGCAAATGAACAAACTTTAAAAGAAATTAAAGATAGTACACATTATTGCCTAGGCCACCTAATACAAAACAAAGGTTACTTTTTTTTAGCAAGACTGCTTGTTTTACACAGCTCTATTCCAAGTTACTGGAAGTCCATAAATATCATTGACAGTGGAAATAAAATGCCAAAGTCAAGGTACTGTGCCTTAAAATACATCAAAACTTACTTGGTGAGGATGCCAGCCACTGAGTTTTTAGAAATTAGACTGAAATTTCTGAAACTAGTCTGAACAACTAGTTTCAAGACTACAGGTAGTCTTCTGCCATTCTGTGCCATTTGTATTCTTCTGTACAAAAATAACTGTGCAGCTTAATAACAGGCCTCTTTGGGAGAAGTTTGTATTATAAAAAAAGCCAATTTTCTGTAAGATGTTTGTATATGCAATTCTATGAGAAAAATGAGGCTTTTATAAAAATGCATATTTTCAAATTCCATTACAACTTTCTGTCTTCCACGGCAGCTGATATTTGACAGGACCCATCATACCTAGATCATTCATTTCATACAAAACCTAACATTTAGTATTAAACTGTCACTGGCATCTCTTTTTTGCAGCTATTTCTGTTTGAACAAAATCATTTTCAGAAGTAGTTTATTTTGCCTATCTAACCTATTGAAATTTCTGTACATTTTTTAAAAAATCACTGTTTCAACAGCAACCATTTCAAAATCAAATAAATGATAATATTAAAGTTGGTCCTATTAACAATCCTGAGATTAACATAGCACTTTCCTGAAAGTTTCATTGTCCTAATGGAATTTACTTCTCTGTGTTTAAGATTTTCTGTGTTCTGTGATAAGGGATAAGGATAGCTAGCTTTGTTTTATTTTACAAAAGTGCAAAAACTTGATCAAAACTCTGTTTAAAGGTTATTTCGAGAAACCAGTGCTTTGTTTTTACTCATTAAATCATCATAATTGTCTTCAGGGAATTTTAATATTTTTTAATACATTCAAAAATTCAATTTTGTTAGGTAATTAAAATTAGGAACCTTAATGTTATGATCATTTCCAAAGATGTATATAAAACATATTTAAAAAGCAGAAAAAAACTTTTAACATGAAGTTTTCTTGCTCATACCTTTTCTTTGAACAAAGATAATCCAAGAGGTTCTGGGTGAATACTAACACTGAAACACTTCTGGTAATATTCAAGACATAGGCTGCAATCCTAAAGACACTTTCCTGGGAGTAAGACCCATTGAACATAATGGGGCTTACTTTTGAGTAGACATGGTTAGGATTGTGCTCATAGGCTGCAATCCTATGCATGTCTACTCTGAAGTAAGCCCACTGAGTTCAAAGGAACTAACCCTACAATCCCGAGTAACTATGGGAGCAAGTAAGAGACATTACGTGCACCCATAGTTACTGCACCACCTAGTGAAAACCTATGGGAAATTCATATTGCAATCCAGAATAACTTGTTCTTACTCCGGAGCAAGGACTCCCCGTAGTTACTCTGGATTGCGTCCTAACTCCCAAGAAAGTGTTCTTGGGATTGCAGCCTTAGTGTTAAAAAAAGTAAAGCTGCAAACATACAAATGTCAGAAACCAGTATGAATTGTTTGGGTTTATTGTGAATTTAAATTTACTTGTTTGACAGTGTGCAATAATGGAAATTACTTATTTCAGTGATATAGCAAACTTTAAACAACACTATGAACTTATCTTGAAGTACAAGGACCACCAGACATTATAAAGGTTTTTTTGTACAATAAAAAAACTCAATAGTATTTTCAGCAAGCATTCAAGTGCTATCCTTAGATCTATCAGTAATGTGTCCAGTTGTCTATGTGCTCCAGGAAGTCCAATCAACAATGCTAACTACATTTTACTGTCATAGGGCCCGATCCAACTTTCCAGCGCAGATGCGGCCATGCCAGCAGGGTCTGTGCTGCATCCTGCAGTGAGAAGGGAGAGTCACAGAGGCTTCCTCAAGGTAACATTTGTTCCTATACCATGGGACTGCAGTGTGGCTGGATCAAAGCTGGAAAGCTGGATAGGACTGAGCCCTTAGTTACCATAATGAATATTTCGGCATATACTCTTCCATGCTATAACCATAACTTCAAAGAAATGAGGTATCCTATTTACTATAAACAGCTATCAGTGTTAACACTGCAACTAAGACCTACACAACTGACAATAAAGAAGGGTTTTAAGCAAGTACACAATAATTGTAGAGGCTTCTTTTAACACAAATATTAATACTTTTAACACAAATATTAATAATCATGTGACACATGATCTCAGAAAATGCAACTTCTTTTTAACATTTTTGACATGTAAAGCAACTATGAGCTCAATTCTATGCCTGTCTCCTCAAAAGTAAGTCTCATTATAATCAATGAAACTTACTCCCGGGGAAGCGTGGATAAGATTGCAACCTATATCTTACATACGACTTGATCCTCCTAACAGCTCACTTAAGTGCAGACTTGACACTTTCTATCATAACACTCTGAATAAAGTTTCATAACTCAAAGCTACATATAGCCTCATTGAAACCAGAGAAGGGAGAATGTTTTCAGCGCTCTATTTTGTACTGAGCAAACGGCTGGAACGTCTCTCTCTAATGAACCTCCAGTTATCTGCAATACATCTGAGAAAACACAGCCTGCCCACAACTATTAAACCAAAATGTGTTTATTGAAGAAATCCAGTAAGAATAGATTTGTTTGGGCACAAAACTTTTTTGCACAAAGGCGCTGCACTGGAACACAACTTAACGCGCGACACACCAAGTGCTCTGCAGCCCAGGCAACCAGTGTCCTGCTTCCTCTCCTGATCAAAGCCTGCAGTGAGTGGATGGATCCCAGATGTCTTCAATTTTGGTCATAGGTTTTTATAGTTCAAACTTCATGTGAAAAACATAAACAAGAGGAACCAAAGTTACTCACTTCTTCCAACTAAACTGTTTCGCAACTCAGATCAAACCAAAATTAGGGGCTTGCGCTTCTCACAGACACACAAATACACCACCAGAGCCAGCAGAGAGATTTTGTACACACTCTGGTGGAGGTCCAAGGGACAGAGTGGAGAGAGTGAGGAGGAAGAGGAAGGCTGAAGTGAAAAGCCTGCCAGGTATCATTAAGTAGCTGTGTCTGAAAGGTCACTGATGTCACTCACTGGCAGATGTGAGCCTGAGAGAAGTGAGGGGAGCCAAGCACACGCCCCACAATAAAGTCTGGGAACTGTGTGCTGTGCACGCCACTTAGGAGGGTGTGCTTGGCTCCTGCTGATGCTGCTGCTTCTCTAAAAAGCATCAGTGCCCTATTGCATCTGGTTGTCTGAAGCACCCCGTTCAGGATGAGCATGTTCTCTTTTCCAGGACGTTTCTTTTTGTAGCCTTGTGTCTTGGGGGAAAAAAGTCTTCATTGTCCTCCTTTTCCTTGAGAGCAGGCAAAATAAATTAGATCTAATAGTTTAAATTTTAATAATAAATCATAAAATGTTTTAAATTAACCCCATAAAAGCTATATCAATGAGTGTTTTTAGCTTTTATTGTGTCATGTTCTACATTTCTCTTGGGTGTCCTACATTTTGGGGAGTCTTGTCTTCTGTGCTTAAGACATATGGTCACCCTGTTGAAAGGATGTCATCCAACCCTGGCTCAACATGGATGGTGGCACAAAGCAATCAAAGGGAGTAAAGGGATAAAGGAGAGGTGTGTGCCAGCAGCAGGCAGTAGACCAAGGCAGGCGCCCTCCTGCTTGCCAGGTTCCTCTCCAGCAACTTGGTGCACGCCAGTGCCAGATCCCTGCTTGGCAAACGCATAGGATGGCATCAGAAGCAGCAGCCGCCTGGATTCCTTGCCTAGATGGGTGTCCCTCCCTGCTGGACCACTGCCACCACTTTCCTCCCTCTGATGCTCTGCTGGCCAACTTGCAGAAAGTTTTTTGGGGGAGGTGGAGAGATGGAAGGGAAACCTCCTTTTCCTCCTGGAGGAAAGAGCTTGATCCCCCTCCTCCAGACCCAAACCACAAGGCTAAAAAATAAAAAGGAGGACACGTCCTGGGGGAAAAAGGACATATGGTCACCCTGCCCTGGAAAAAAAAGCTTGATCCCTCTTCTCTAGACCCTGCACTTTTCCACCAGATTTAGGTCATAACCACAAATGAGGACAAAATATAGGACACCCAAGAAAAATGTAGGATTTTACAAAGCAAAAGCTAAAATGGAGTTTTCATGGTATTTAGATGACTTATTATTAAATTTAAAAGTATTACATATAAAAACACTCATGTATATTGCTTCCATGGGGTTAGTTTAAAGCACTAGATGACTTGTAATTAAATTTAAAAACTATTCCTTAGAAATTTCTTAGATGTAAATTGTAAATTACAAGAAGACTACATGCTGCCTGCTCAACAAGGAAAGGAAAGGCAATGAAGATTTTTTTAAGCTAAAAAAAGAGGACATATCCTGGAAAAAGAGGACACATGGTCACCCTGTCCTGGAGGAAAGAGCTTGATCCCTCAAGACCCTTGCACTTTTGCACCAGAAAGTTCACTTTTACCAACAGGTTACACTTTTGGAACCCCTTTTCTCAGCACTTTTGCACCAGGATAAACCCCTTTTCTCAGCACTTTTGCACCAGGACAAGCCCCTTTTTAGCACTTTTTGCACCAGGATAAACCCCTTTTCTCAGCACTTTTGCACCAGGATAAACCCCTTTTCTCAGCACTTTTGCACCAGGATAAACCCCTTTTCTCAGCACTTTTGCACTAGGATAAACCCCTTTTCTCAGCACTTTTGCACCAGGACAAACCCCTTTTTAGCACTTTTTGCACCAGGACAAACCCCTTTTCTCAGCACTTTTGCACCAGGATGCACTTTTGTAGCCCTTTTTCTCCCCTTGCACTTTTGCAGAAGAGGCAGCCAAAGTAAGGGGCTGCCTCCCTTCCTCTTTCCCCGGCAGGCAGAGGTTCCAAGGGGGGGAAGCTCTCTCCTCCTGGGGCATCCCTTGCCCAGCTGTACCCGTGGGGTGCCAACCCCTGAGGGTGAGTGGTGGAGGTGAGCGCCTTACCCGTGAAGGTCTCCCCTTGCGCTGCTGCCAGCCAAAGTCCAGCCAAAGTCAGGAGGCAACTTGCAACTTTCCCCATAGCTCCTCCGTCTGGGGGCACCGCGGCCCCCCTGCGCCCGTCCAGGCTCTGTGGGGAGGCTCTGGTGGCGCCTCAGCCTCTGCGCCCCGTCCCGGCCCCGCTCCTCAGGCAGCTCCCCGCAGGGCGAAGGCAACGCCAGCCCCTGCGCTCCCCGCTGCGCACCGCCTTCCCGCACAACTCTCCGGCTCTCCACAGTCCCCGCGACTGACTCCGCGTCCCCCGGCAGCCCAGCAGCCGAAAGCAGCCGCCAAGTCACGCCCAGCAGGCGACACCGACGCCCGTTCCCCGCTAGAGGGCGAGGGGAGGCCGGGCCGGCCCTCCGCCTCACTCGCTGACTGACTGGAGGGATGGTGGACGGCCAGGATGCCTCCCCTCGACGCCTGCGGGACACGCGAGCCCTGACAGGGAGGGAGGGAGGGAGGGAAGCAGCCCCGTCCAGACACGCTTTCCTGGGAGTAAGTCCCGTTCACTCCAATGGGACTGACTTCTGAGTAGACATGCACAGAGTGGGCTCTGAGGCTTCAATCCTATCCACACTTTCCTGGGAGTAAGTCCCGTTCACTCCAATGGGACTGACTTCTGAGTAGACATGCACAGAGCGGGCTCTGAGACTTCAATCCTATCCACACTTTCCTGGGAGTAAGTCCCGTTCACTCCAATGGGACTTACTTCTGAGTAGACATGCACAGAGTGGGCTCTGAGGCTTCAATCCTATCCACACTTTCCTGGGAGTAAGTCCCGTTCACTCCAATGGGACTGACTTCTGAGTAGACATGCACAGAGTGGGCTCTGAGGCTTCAATCCTATCCACACTTTCCTGGGAGTAAGTCCCATTTACTCTAATTGGACTTACTTCTAAGTAGACATGCACAGAGCGGGCTCTGAGGAGTAAGTCAGTAAGGAGTAAGTAACTTTCCTGGGAGTAAGTCCCGTTCACTCCAATGGGACTTACTTCTGAGTAGACATGCACAGAGTGGGCTCTGAGGCTTCAATCCTATCCACACTTTCCTGGGAGTAAGTCCCCGTTCACTCCAATGGGACTGACTTCTGAGTAGACATGCACAGAGTGGGCTCTGAGGCTTCAATCCTAGCCACACTTTCCTGGGAGTAAGTCCCATTCACTCTAATTGGACTTACTTCTAAGTAGACATGCACAGAGCGGGCTCTGAGGCTTCAATCCTATCCACACTTTCCTGGGAGTAAGTCCCGTTTACTCTAATGGGACTTAACTCTGAGTAGACATGCACAGAGTGGGCTCTGAGGCTTCAATCCTATCCACACTTTCCTGGGAGTAAGTCCCGTTTACTCTAATGGGACTTAACTCTGAGTAGACATGCACAGAGTGGGCTCTGAGGCTTCAATCCTATCCACACTTTCCTGGGAGTAAGTCCCATTTACTCTAATGGGACTTAACTCTGAGTAGACATGCACAGAGTGGGCTCTGAGGCTTCAATCCTAGCCACACTTTCCTGTGCATAAGCCCTGTTGACCTTAATGGGAATCTATCTAGAACTAGACACACCTAGGAGTGGGCACTGATTCTGCACTCATCCATATTTTCTTGAGAGAAGGTCCAATTGATTTTAATAGGACTTACTTCTAAGTAGACCTGCATAGGATCTGTCTAGTCAGAAGCATCAGGCAGAGCTGAGGGTGCAAAAAGAGGGGAACTACTAATAAAAACTCTCAGGGTACAGTCCTAACCAGCCTTCCAGCACTGTGTTCCAGTGCCAGTGACATGGAAGCCTCCTCAAGGAAAGGCAGTCATGGTTGGGGGGCAGTGATGGAAGCCTCCTCAAGGAAGGGCAATTTTGCTCCTTTACCTCAGAATTGCATTGCCCTTACCCCAAAAGTTAGTATTGGTTAGGATTTAATGCAAACAGCACAACTGAAGAAGAAGAACAACCCACTGTTAGAATGAAAGCGGGCATTTGGTACAATGTTCAAGGCTTAATTTTAGCCAGGTTGGTTGCAGTTGACCCCAAGACATGCCTTCGGTGCCACATGTCCAAATTGCACTTGATGCACTCAATGCTGAAGAGAGTTGTTTTTAAGCGCACAGCTGTGCTTTTCAATCTTTTCCTGTCATTGCACACTGCTAAGGCACTAAGGCTGCAATCCTAACTTCCATTTAGGCCGGCCTAAGGGCCTGGCCAGTGGCATAGCAAGGGGGTGCAGCTGCACTAGGCTACAAGCTTTAGAGGTGCAACAAGCTAAGTTTGAAACGATTGGCTAAAATTGTGAAAAGCGGTGTATCCGTGAATGATAATACCATCATATTACATACCATTGGAACGGTAAGTTAATTCAGAATGCAATGAAACAAACTGCATCTACCTGAGAAACGTGGAATAAAAATTTTTTTAAATAAAATGCCATTGACAGTTATGGCCAATAAACAAGAAAATGAATACACAAACGCCTATGGAACAAAAAGTAGATTTTCTTAATTCAAAACTTCTTCATGATGCTGATTGCTCTGAGAGTCAATGAACTGTAATTCTGATACTGTATGGAACTAATAAGGTGTAAGTATGAATCAGCTCTCATTTCCATATACTGTATGTGTGTCATAATATAGTTAGCCATGCTAACTGGGAATACAGGCACTTCTAAGTGGTGCTCCTCTTACATTTAGCAGGGAAAGAATGACCATTCCTCTTTGCCCCAACACAATTTTGCTAATCAATAAGGGACACAGTTTTCATTTTTTTATTAATTAAATTTTTATTTTGTTGTTACAGGCGTGGGAGGGCAACAAAATCTTCTTTGTCTCCAGATAGCAAATAGGTGCTTTAGCTATGTCACTAGCAAAGCAATGGGTAGTAAGGAGGATGAGGAGGCAGGATTTTTCCCAATTTTCTTTTTAAAAATACCTGGGGCAACATTTTGAGCTTTGCACAGGGATACATGATCATGTGCTACGCCACTGGCCCCAGCATAAGTCCTGTGCTGATCTTGGGGTGTCACAAAAGACACTTGTGCACCACTCCTGGGGAGGGGTAGGCCAGTGCACAGACATGCACTTGCCTCCCTACATAACCATGGGAATGAGAAGACCAGTGAGTTGTGCTGGCTAGGTTAAGACTGCACCGTAAAATTTCAAGGCACACTATCAGTTTCTTGACAATTGACAAGTCATACTAAACTGACAGAGGGGCTTGCATCCCCTAGTGGCTCTACTAAGGAATGATCTTCCCCCCAAACTCTCGTGGCACATCTGCAGACCATTCACAACCCAGCAGTGTACTACAGCACAGTGGTTGGAAATGCCTGGTGCACAAACTCCACCTGGCTAGAGAAGGGCACAGGGTTAAGTGGAATGGAGTATGTGGTGCAGCAATCCCATGCACATCACATGGAAACATACAGCCTGGTCAGTGGTGGGCCCAGCCTGCCCTAACAACCTGTTCTCCGGAAGTGGGCGGGGCCAGGCTGGGTCAGGGGGCGGGGTCAGGGGGCGGGGCAGGGGAGGGCATGCCACCTTAACCCTTAGTTTACCAAAAAAATTGTATCACTTGTGACAGCATCAATCAGTACTAAGCCCCTGGGTTCTGTGTAATTTATTCCTATGCATTATGCCTTGTTGTGCTCTCAGGGGAAATGTGTGCCACAATTAAGAACATAAAAGCATAAGAAAAGCCTCCACTGGATCACACCAAAGACCCATCTAGTCCAGCTCCTGAATCACACAGCAGCCCACCAGCTGCCTCAGGGAGCACATATGACACTTGCATCCAGGTGCCTAATACAGCAGACACTATCACAAGTTCCACTGGTGGTACTCATACCACTGGTTGAGAAACACTGATCTACAGTTTAGGACCAGAGTCTGTGGTGTCCCCTCTGCAGGCTGAGATTTGCCTCTAAGCCCCTACTTAAGGCTACAATCCTGTCCAGACTTTCCTGTAAGTAAGCTCCATTAACTGTGATGGGACTTACCAGTACTTCTGAATGGTCATACATAAGATTTGGGCTCTTAGAATCCCAGCCTCTTGCTGCAATATAACACTTGCCTCCAGGTGCCTCAGTGCCAGCAGACACTACCACAACTTTCACAGGTGATAATCATACCACTGGTTGAGAAACACTGATCTACGGTTTAGGACCAGAGTCTGTGGTGTCCCCTCTGCAGGCTGAGATTTGCCTCTAAGCCCCTACTTAAGGCTACAATCCTGTCCAGACTTTCCTGTAAGTAAGCTCCATTAACTGTGATGGGACTTACCAGTACTTCTGAATGGTCATACATAAGATTTGGGCTCTTAGAATCCCAGCCTCTTGCTGCAATATAACACTTGCCTCCAGGTGCCTCAGTGCCAGCAGACACTACCACAACTTTCACAGGTGATAATCATACCACTGGTTGAGAAACACTGATCTACAGTTTAGGACCAGAGTCTGTGGTGTCCCCTCTGCAGGCTGAGGTTTGCCTCTAAGCCACTACTTAAGGCTACAATCCTGTCCACACTTTCCTGTAAGTAAGCTTCATTGAATATAATAGGACTTCTGAGTAGTCAAGCAAAGGACTGAGCTCTTAGTAACCAGCCTCTGGCTCCAATCCTATTCACTTTCCTGAGAGTAAGCTCCACAGACTCTAATGGGACTTCTGAGTAGCCAAGAATAGGATTGGGATCTAATGCTGCTCTCCTCTGCACACTTTCCTGGGAGTAAGCTTCATAGATTGAAATGGGATTAACTTTTGAGTAGTCAGGCATAGGATTACAAGCTCTTAGAAACCAGCTTCTTTCCAGGGAGTAAGCTTCACTATTATAATGGAACTTACTTCTGAGTAGACAGTGATTGGGCTTTGAGGCTACACTCCTATGCTTACAGGGGAGTAAAACCTACTGACTTTAATAGGATTTACTTCAGAGTAGGCAGTGGACTGGGCTCCTAGGGGTGCAGGATGGGAACTGCATGCTGCCTGCTTATAAGGAAAAGGAGGACAATGAAGATTTATTGTGGTCCTGGAAAAAAGTATGGATAATAAGAAGACTCCATGTTGCCTGCTCATAAGGAAAAGGAGGAGTAAAAAGAGGACCTGTCCTGGGAAAGGAGGACATATGGTCACTCAGTACTTGCTTCTGAGGAGGCATGCAAAAAATTGGGCTCTGATGCTGCCATCCTATCCACACCTACCTGGGAGTAAGCTCCATTGACTAGGATAGGACTAGGATAGGATTTACTTCAGAGTAGGCAGTGGAGTGGGCTCCTGGGGAGGCAGGATGGAAACTGGGGCTATTTCTTCAGGTACCCCCCATACTTCCTGCCCTCAATCTCAGGTGGAGAGATTTCTCAGAGGGGCAGGATGAGGTGGGGAGATCTCTTGGGGGAGCAAAAGGTCTACAGTGTGGATAGGATTGCAGCCTGAGCCCAATCCTAACAGTGTCTACTCAGAAGTAAGTACCATTCAAGTCAATGGGGCTTACTCCCAAAACTGTGTGGTCAGGATTTTAGCCTTACTGTCCAATCCTATACAGGCTTACTTAGAAGTAACTCTCATTCTAGTCAGTGGGGCTTACTCCCATGTAAGTGTGGATATGATTGCAGCCTCAGAGCCCAGTCCTAATCATCTCTACTCAGTAGAAAATCCCATTATAGACAGTGAGCTTACTCTCAGGAAAGTAGACTGGGCTGGAGGGAGAGATCCAATCCTCTGCCAATCTCCTCAGAAGTAAGTCCCATTATAGTCAGTGGGCTTACTCTCAGGAAAGTCTGGATAGGAAAGTAGCCTCAAATCCTATGCTACTCAGAAGGAAATCCCATGATAGTCAATGGGAATTGCTCCCAGGAAAGTGTGGCTAGGATTGCGGCCACAGGCTGCAGTCCTCTACTATACAGTGTGGCTTACTTATGAGTAGTACTGGGTAGTACTAAGTAGTTCTCCATGCCTAGTACTGGGCTGCAAAGGCAACCAGGGAAGGAGGGAGGCAGGCAGGAAGGCTTGCTGCTAATTACTCACCTCAGCCTCCCAGACGTTTGTACGCCGGCCTTTCTATTCCCTCCCAAGGACCTCTTAGTAAAGCTGCCCATCAAATGCCTGATTCAAAAAAAAGCATCTCCAAAGAGGCTGCTCATTTGCATGTGAGTACCCAGCATGCTTTGCAAACTGCACCAGGAAATAACTTCTGAAAACTTGCTAGAAATAAGGTTTTTAATCAAAATAAGGTATTTAGCAAAGTCAGGATTCCTGAATAGCCTCATTCAAAGGTTTGGGGCATTAAGAATTTATTAACCCTGACTTTAAAGCATGGAACTAACAGTGATCCAAACACCCCCCAGTTCAGTAGTCAGAGTCTGAATGTGCTGCAATGGTAAAAGGAACAGACTGTTTGTATTTTAAAATTAAAAATAACCTTAGGGAGGGGGGGAGAGAAGGGGAGGGAGGCTCAGAAGAGGAGGGGGGAGGAGAGCTTCCAGAGGCCCTTTAAGAGAAATGCAGACACACTTGCATGCAATTCAAAGATGATGGCCCCCAATTAACAACCGGTTCGCTAACGTCAGCCCCTAATTAACAACCACCTCTACAGAATGGTCAGAACTGGCATCAGCCCACCTGTGAGCCTGGTCCTATCCAATTTTCCAGCACAAATGGAGCCATGCCAACAAGATTTGCATGCCTACAGGGTGTGATGAAATCTAGGCTAGGATGGGCAGGACTTATTTTTGAGTAAACCTGCATAGGATTCTGCTGTAAAAGCCTATTTGTTCACACTTGTCTTACCTGGATGCACATTTACATGTGAATGTTTGCATTTGTGTTTATTTTCACCAGCAGTCTGTGCACTGGACTCAGACTTGCATTGAAGGGATCAGGCTAGCCAGCATTGTACCCAGCTACACTGCTGATCCCAGGTACAGCCTAACAATCTTGATATTACCACACCATGGAAGCAGCATTGAGGTGTAGCTTGGTGTGGCCATAAAATACAAACATAGCAGAGAAACATAGTTCAAGGGTATCCAGTAAATTAAAACGGTGGAGGAGATAACATTGCCCATGTACCCATCCACCTCCCTCCACACATATAATAAGCATATGTGACCGATGTGTTTGTACTAGCCTTCCTCACTCCAGCATTTCTGTTATAGTGGCTTCTGCTGGTGTTCTTTTGCATTTTAGATTGCAAGCCCTTTTGGCACAGGTACCCATTAGCCATGAATTTTATCATTCTTTGTAAACCACTTTATGAACTTTTTAGTTGAAAAATACTGTATATAAATACTGCAGGCAGGCAGGCAGGCAGGCAGACAGACAGACAGACAGACAGACAGAGTGACCTAGATTTGGAGAAAATTGCTATTTTGTTATTGATGATGTTAATACAGGAATCAATTAATTGCAACCGCAGATAAAAGTCTTCCTCCAATCTGGCTCCATTAAGTCTCAGTTGTGTACATTTAAGGTAGAGGTCATCTCATTCTGCTTGGTCAGACTGTTGTCCTCTGTGAATATGCTGCTCTATACAGTAGCTACATTTTTTACCACCCCATCACAGGGAATGATGTATCCGCCTTCCTCCTCTGCCTCTGCATAAAGTTGGTGGGGGTGGGAAAGGAGACATATGACTCCTCAGAACAGCTCCCTTTTCACTCCCCACCCATTTTTTCCTTCTTAAACTCTTGTTGTTGCCTGTATGGTTGTTGTTTCTTTTTTTCCCCTCTCCCAGCATAGAGACTTTCAAGTACATGTGAGAAGGGACCCCACAGGAAGATTGTTTCCTCTCTGCTTGGAAGGTATGGAGAAGAGTATAAATGGAATACCAAGGTCTTTTGTTTTCTGTTTCAATTATAAAAGTCATGTGATCATTGAATTAGGCTTATCCTGTAGGCAAGACTATCCTTACAATCCAGAGTAACTATGGGAGCATGTAAAAAACATTATATGTACCCATAGTTACTGCACCACTTAGTTAAAACCTATGGGAATTTCATATTGCAATCCAGAGCAAATTTTTCTTACACTGGAGCAAGGACTCCCCGTAGTTACCCTGGATTTTGCCCTAACTCCCCAGTTTTATTCCCCCCCCACCATGTGCCAACAGAGTGTAGAAGTAAGTGAAGTAGGACAACCTGCAGGATGTAAATAATTCTCTTTACTTCTCTCTTGGGAAGCTACTCAATTGTCAATGCTTTAAATACTGGATGTAAATCCCTGGTTTGTCTGGGGTGGGACAAACAGAAGACTGACAAGAAAGATCTAGCATGTGCAATGGCCACTGGAACCAAGTCCTCCCACCCTGGCTTACCCTCTCACCAATTTACAGGTGCCTGCAGAACCTTCTGGATTCTCGTTGCCCATCCTCACATCCTTGCTATTTCCAGCAGTGCATAAAGCGACCTAGCTTTCATGCCACCATAAAGGATCTTGGGCTGCCAGAATGGTAGTGTTGTAAATCAACTGCAACAATCAGCATTGGATGCAAATTAATTAAATTTTCTTACCTATTACAGGACTAATCTATGACCAATATCAGGATGTACCATAGACCATTCTGAACCCCCTATTCTGGATGAATTAAGTTTTAAACTTTGCAGTACTTTTTTTAACAATACAGTGGTATAAAATATCACCTTTTCTATTTTTCCTTTGATTGGAAGCAGCAGTTTGCAGGTAGGTTGCAATAATAGTTTGGAGATTTTTTAACTGGGAGAGTGTCTACATCAGTGTCTGTAAGAAGGGAATCTCTGGATAGTTTTACTGCCCATTGGTTTTTCCACATTCTAGACTGCTGCCTTTTCTTGTTCTTTTTGCCATCCTCCTTCTTTGCCCCCAGAGGAACCTATGAGTGCATTTCCTCTTCCCCGCAGCTGCTTTGTTGCTGAGGAGTCGGCTCTGGATTTGTGTTCCTGGCAGGAAGCTGTTTCAGCTAGAGGAGAAAGGGTGTGTTTGTGAAACTCAAATCTCACACGGGATACAAAAGCGCTCATTAGCTTTCTCATGTAGCAAAACTTGCCAGAACCTCAGCTGCATCCTCCACCAGAGAAGTTGGAGGACTTGTTCTCTGAGCTAAATTCCCTTCAGAAAACGAATGGTGTCACTTGATCATAAATAAAAATGAGCATGCTAAAAAGGGACTGCAGGTTCCATGAGAAGTCATAAATCCACCCTCACTTGCTGTTCACTGGAGAATCATTGCCCTTCCTCCATCTCTGACAACTGAGTCTGTCTCTACCTCCCCGTTGTGCTTTGGCTCCTTTGTTATTCCAAGCACTAAAAAAAGCCACAAAAGAGGAAATATAAAATAGCAACAGCTGAAAATAGGGTTGCATGACAACAATATGACTTCTGGAAACTGGAGGAATTGCTTCGAAACCACTCTTTTTCTTGATGTTACACGTATGCTCCAGTTCAGCATATCTACAGTTAACAAAAAGTTTTAAAACCATCAGCAAATGTTTTCACATACAGTCAGTCATCCATACACTGAAAATAAAGTAGTTTAATGTTCTCCATAAATCAAGGAAGTCCCAGAACAATGTCTAGTACATTGTGAGGTTGTGGGAGTTTATTCTGGGGGCAGGATTTGACACAAATTTAGCTAAGGAAGCCCTTAGTTGCAATTTCTACCACTGCATTCGATCACATTTTGGTATGCCAGGGTGGAGAATAAAAAAAAAGTTAGAGACTGCATGCACAACCACATGATAATGTTGTGGAACACCATAGGAATAATGGAGGCAAAATGAAACTGTGGCAAAAATAATATGAACTTCTATCAAGGTAACAGTGATTGATAAAATCCACCCAAATGACATATAGTGTATCTGCCAGCCATTTTTAACCACTGCCACAGGTTGTCTGCAGGTCTTTTGTGGGAGAATGGGGAAGGATAATTTTTTTGTTTGTATTGCTTACATTGTATGGTTTTTTATTATTGTAGATTTTAAACGATGTAAGCTGCCTTGAGTTCCCTTTTGGGAAGGAAGGAGGGGTATAAGTCAATCACTTTCACTTGGTATCCATCAGTCTTGAAAGACTGTGGTATCATGCTCAATGCTGCACGCAAAGCACGAAGTCCTGGGTAGACTGATATGGAGGATAGGCTGTTACCCAAGCAGCAAACCCCCATCTCCACGCCACTGAATTAGTCCAATGGAATGGCAGAGCCGATATGATTGATTCTAGCTGTATCACAGAGCTGGGCTAAGGACAGGAGCTCACCCTGTCTTGTGGGGACCTGGATCTCGAACTCTGGCCTACTGGTTAACAGGCACAGTGTCTTAACCACATAATCAATCAATCAATCAATCAATCAATCAATCAATCAATCAATCAATCAATCAATCAATAATTTGTTAATAAGTGCTACGGGGTGGTACAAGCCCTGCTCACACTGTGGTGTGCCTTGTCAATTGTCAAAAAATGGGTGTTGTGTCTTGAGAGTTTTAGTGCCTTGTCCACCATTGTTCTATGACATGAAAAAGATTGAAGATCACTAACATATACAGTATTCTTGATTATAAAGAGCTCTTCTTTATGAATATTTTCGATTCTTCAGGTGCTATTTGCTTTTTGATGATTGAACTTTTGGCCTATCCTCACCTCTCTTGAGAACATTGATGTAATGGAGCAATTCAGTCAGAGCAAGCCTGGGGCAATCAAGTTTATTACAGCCCTGTGTACTCAATAGTTGAGTATGGTCTGAACTTGGTGACTTGGATGAAGGAGACGACCAAGGGATACCTGGAAAATCATAAGGTTGCTTGGAATGGCTACCTGGAAGATCATTTGATAATATGAATTCAAAGTACCATGAGCAACTTTTATAAAACAGAACTTTATAAGTCTTCTTATAAGACTTTATAAGTCATGCAGTAGCATTGATTCAGCACATACCAAAATGATACGGTATGTAACAAGCCAGGGAACTATTGATGGTATGAGAGCCTTAGACTGGCATGAAATGTTCTTTCTGAGAGCACAATATACTTCACATTAATTAATCCAAACTTGAATGATATCCTTATTTGCATTGCCATCAAACTGAAGCCCATTTAAATTTCTCTCCTGCTTCTTCAACATGCTAATATGCAGAAAAAATGTTGATTGACGTCATTCACTCTTATCTGCTGTGCTTGCAATGGAATGCAACACTTGGGTCCACCCATTCCAGATCTCTTCTGCAATTTTTGGAAATACCAGCATCCCAGAAGTCTGTAGCTGGTCCAGTATTTGATCCACCACATTTACTTTATCTTGACACCAGGTAATATTTGCTGCAATAAGCTATACGAAATGATGCTGCAAAGGACTGATGTGTTGGACAACTTCATTTAACACTACACAGTTCTTACAACTGATCTCAAATTAGCTGCCACCTAAAGTTTGACGTCTCTCCTGGTGATCACCGGAACAGCTTCCCTGTAAGCAGTCACTGAACAGCTTGAGTTCCTTCTGTCATTAAATATTGGGGCCTTATGTGTTTTTTCCTGGAACAAAAGAAGCATTAGCCAGTGAAAACAACAAACAATGTGATAGCATATATTTTTTTATCTGGCACAACCTTTTGTGGGCAGCATTTTTTCTGAATGCAACCTACATAACCTCTCCCCTGCCTTCATGCTTTCCCATTTGTATTTTGTTATCTCCAAGCTTTACTGCAAAGAGAAAGATGGCTTCCCTCTTTCCTTTCATCATATATGTAGGCATTAGTTGAAACCTTGATCTTAGGTCAAAATTTCCCTTGTTTAGACAACAGATGCACTGGTAAACTGCTGAATCCCCTTTTGAAGCAATTCAAAGGACTTTCTTTTCTACACAGGTAAAGATCTTTACCAGTGGCATAGCTACAGAGGGGCAGGGGGTGCAGTTGCACTGGGCTACAACCTTTAGGGGAGCTACAAGCTAAAACTGTGGAAAAACGGGCTACATATGAATGATAATACTGTCATGTTTTATATCATTGGAATTTAATGCTGAATGCAATGAAACAAATTGCATTGGAATATCTATATTCTATCAAAGGTTATGGCCAGTTAACCAGAAAATGAAAACATAAAAGCTTATGGAACAAAAAGTAGATTTGCTTAACTGAAATTTCCCATTATACCGATTACTCTGAGAGGCAGTTCTGATACTGTATGGAACAAACAAGGTGTAAATATGAATCAGCTCTCATTTCCATATACATATACTGTATAATAATAATACAGCTAACCCATGCTATACAGGCACTTCCATGTGGTGCTCCTCTTATATTTAGCAGGGAAAGAATAACCATTCCTCTTTTGCCCAGCACAGTTTCCTTAACCAATAATGGGAACAATTTTCATATTTTTACTTAGGACACAATCCAGAGCAAATTCAGCCTGCTCTGACCTAACTGGACTCTCCTAACTATTCTGTATCCAGAGCAGAAAGTTATGCTGAATCCAGAGAGTCAGGAAGCCTGGGCTGCCCTATCTGCTCCAGAGCATGCTAAGTAATTGATACAAGGGGAAGACTTGCTCCTGAGGAGACACCTCTCAGATCACACTGAACAAGGAACAGCTGTGGTGCCTACAGTGGTGACATGACTCTGCACATCACCTGGTGCGGAAGTCTGTGCGTCATCCCTGGGATGCGCGCCCCCCCCCCACCTGGACTGCGCAGTCACCAAAGTTGGCGCCTGCGCAGTTGTTTCTGAAGCCAACTGGCTTCAGAAAGAGTACTGCGCAGGCACCATCTCTGACACCTGCGCAGTACTTTTCTGAAGCCTTTTGGCTTCGGGGGAGACTGTGCAGGCGTCAGAGTTGGTGCCTGTGCAGTACTCTTTCTGAAGCCATTCGGCTGCCGCTCCGCCTCCTGAGTGAGGCCAAATGGCTGTGCAGAGGCGCGGACTTTCTCTGCTCTAAGGAAGTCTCCTCTGAAGCTGTTCGGCATGCTCAGTGTGTTTCTGCGCAGTGCACCTCAGATGGCCGTTCAGGCCAGCTCCTCAGACAAGTGGCAGCCTCTGGCTGCTGCTCCGCCTCGGAGCAGGCCTGAATGGGGGTGCTGACGCCCGGGGCCTGCCAAAGGACAGTCAGACTCCTCTGGCACATCACCCCATACGGAGCGCATCCCCAATGCAGCCCACACCAGCCGCACCAGTCTGGTGACGCCACTGGGTGCCTGCCTTATAAGGAGTCCCTGATGAGATGCCAGTACATTCTACAGTGAATACAAGGGGCTTCTTGGAGTGGCCTGCTGTATCCTGAGGTTTGTGGGCAGCCGTAGTTTGTTCCATATCCTGAGGTTGAGAGGCAGGGGTTGCAGCTAGGCTGGCCAAGAACTCAGATTTTTGGTCAACACTGCCATTCTTACTCGGGCCTTATCATGGACCCCTGTGGGTCTACTCATTACTATACCTGCTCCTGAGGTGGTATAACTCTGAGGGCTGGAAGAGGGCATTTCTGCCTTGGAAACAGGCTCTGGATTCAGAGTAACAGCTCTGCCCTAGGCAATGCTAAACATGCCCTCAACGTGCCTCTCCTGAGCTGCTTAGGCTGCCCCAGTTAGGGCAGAGCAGGTCCACCTCTCTTAGGGCACCCTATCTTGCCTTGCTCTGCCCTAAGCCTCTTCCAGAATAACTGGGCTGGAGCATCTTGCAGTTGCTCCACCCTAGTGTTAGATAGGGCAGCCTAAGGGCTCTTATGTGGACAGATTAGTTGCTCTGGATTGTCCTGCCTGTTAAACTTGATCTTGTTGATGCAGGGGAAAATTTAAAAAATTTCAAAAAAATATCCCAGGATGACATCACTTGGTTGTGACATAACTTCTGGGGCAACATTCTGAGCTTTGCACTGGGCTACATTATCATTAGCTACGCCACTGATCTTTACCCCACAATGCCTTACAAAATGTCACAAACAAAGATGAGGTCATACTTTCCCTATCTCTGTGTATGTGCAATTATAATATTAAAGACAGAAAGTAATAACGGTGCATACCTAATCATTCAGCTATTCACAAAAAGCAAGGAGGAACACAATTCACATTAAACCATGTGCTGTGATGCATGAGTAATGTATTTTGTCTCCAATTCTCTTTTGTCAGGTTTATAAACTTCATGGCAGTCTTTGATTAAAAAAATAGTGAATCAGATTTTAGCAAAACAACTAAACAGAAGACAATTGATCATAATAAGAGTTAGGCTGCAATCCTATAAACACCTGGAAGGATGTTCAACTGAACTTACTGAGGAGACAAGAATAGGACTGTACTATGATAGTGCAATCCTAACTTGTGCTGGCTCAAGACGCCTGCACTGAATCCAGTGTATGTTTTGGGATTGCTGCCACACTACCATGGGGAAGGGGAAGCTTTTTCGTTCCCCAGGGTAGGGCTTCAGAAGCTGCAATGGGTCTACTTGGATTTAAGCCACCTCTTGTCTAACAGAGAACCTCTGATGGTCCAAACCCCACCTCCTGTCATCTCACCCACAACCCTTCCCTCCCCAGAATGCCCTCCCTGCCTACCCCTGTGGTTTCCCAACCCCTGAATTGGCCAAGCTCAGCCAGTGCATCTTACCCTCGGCACCATTCCTGCAGCTCCATGGGGTGGCATGGAGAGGGCACTGCATTTCTGTCACCTAAGTGTGGCATAATAGAGCTGTACAGCACTTAATGGATGCCCCTGGCTGGTGTAAGTGACTTGCAGCAGGCTAAGAGTGTGTTTAATACAGTTGTTTAAAAACAGTTATTTAAAAACAAAGACCATTATTTTAAGTATGCAACCAACAGTTTATAGCATGATGGGTTATTCCTAACCATTGCAATTTTAGTGAGTCACTTCTCCCTCCTCCGCAAGTATGTCACCCCTTTCGACACAGCACCCTCCATGCCACCTAGTGATGCCACTGCATTGTTGCAAAGTGCTTTATGATAACACAAGCTGGCATAATCTGTATTTCATTTGCACACACCCTTGATAGGATTGGGTTGGAAGATTTGTAAGGATCTTTTCCAGTTAAAAGCCGAAGACTAGAGCTTTATTTCCTGTATTTATCAGATTCAGACATCTATTAAAAGAATTCAGGACCTTTTCCCTGCAGAAATATCTCAAAGTAAATTACAATAAAACTAAAGTTTTGATTTGGCAAGAAGTCAGACTGGACCATGAACAGTTTTCAAACAGAGTAGGACAAGCATTTCATATATTTAGGAATCCATTTATGAACACCTTTCCTAGAAAGGGCACAGTTTAGCAATAAAGTGGGTTACCTCCCATTTGGTTCAGGCTGTTCTGAATTTCTCTAGAGGTATAAAAGGAAATCTTGAGGTTCCTTTTTTATTGGCAAACTTATTGCAAAAACTCCTTATTGTGAAAAATTATGGGGTTAGAATGATGTCAACCCTTTAGGGATAACACAAAATCAATTTCATAAACCTCATCTAGGATTTCTTAACAAAGCAGAAGCTACATGGCTGCTGTTCACCTCCTGTTCTTAAAAGCAAGACAAGATGTCACGAAATGCTCCTTCTGTATTTATTCAGGCTACATTAAAAAAGCAGGAAAACAGTACCTAAGAAAACTCTTCTGATTGGTGAAATAGACTACCAAAAAAGAGTTTGGCCAAATCATGTTATATTAAACATTTAACTTAGCCTAATCCAACTTAATTTCTGACATGCCAATGCAACTATACTCTAGAGAGGCCTCCTTGTGGTAAGGGAATATATATTCTCTGGCTGTATGGTAAGCCCATGCCAGCTAACAGCCCATGCCGTGCCAGCTAACATGCCTGCTTTGACCCACTCCACCTATACTGTTGATGTCGGTTCATGTGAACCTGGGTCGAAGGATTAGGACTGAGATGGGGATTAGAATATCAGTTTGCATGCCCTTCCTGGTCTTGAACTGCCTCGTCTCCCTATCCCATCAAGATCTCATTCCTTTCCTTTCCCTCCCCAACCCATTCCACCGCTCCCTGCCTGCCTGCCATCTATCTACAGGTGGATTCCTCATTCTGCTGGCACATGGACCTTGCTGCTCACCACTTGCATCAGTCATTAGTGCCAGTCTTTTCATATGGGGCCCTGTTAATTTGGTGGACAGAGCAGGGGATTTCCTTTTCGCCCCGTAAATTGGTTGGCTCATTTTCCCCATTTTAACCAATTAAAATGGAAAAGGAGCAATTAATTTAACCAATTAAATTTGAAAAGGACTATTTAGTATCTGCCTTTAATTGCAGCTACATTTTTTCCAATCAGTACCACATAGGAATTGTGTTTTCTTTTTTCCTTTCACACTGTAGTGTTGGTCAAGGGCGTTGTGGAGAAAAATCATGGTTACCAGTGGCATTCTTCACAAAATGAATGGCAGCAGCAATGGAACAATACTGAAGCGAGCAAAATTGCAAACGGTGATGATGTAAGTGGCAATGATACAAGAAAAAAAATCGTGTACAGTGGTACCTTATAAGATGAATGCCCTGTAAGACGAATGCTTTGTAAGACAAACTAAAATTTCTAAGGAATTCTGCTTTGTAAGATGAAGACTGATTGGACCTTGGGTTGACTGAGGCAGAAATAAGAGAGATGGGACCTCTCAGCCCACCTTTCAGCACCAACGTGCCCACCACAGGCATGCACAAGTGGGCCTAGCAGCGTTGTGTGAGCCCTCCCAGCCAGCACCGCCACAGCTTCAAGCAGAAGGATAACGAGGGTATAGCATGGGATGTGATTACCACGGGTGACTGGGCCCATGCTACAAGCAGGGGGTTGGACTAGATGACCTCCTGGGATTCCTTCTAGTTGTTTTGATGGGGCAAAATTTTGCCACAGGCGAAAGTTTGCCTAGGTACGCCTCTTCCCTGAAGGAAACTCTTTACCCCCAAGGAACCCCCCTCCCTGCCTGGACCCCACTCCAACCACCCCTCTCTCCCTACCACCCCCTTTCCCAGTCTGGGATCACACTCCAGGAGGATACAATGGGACTTGACTCTGAGTAGATAGCATAGAATCATTACCCTTTTGCATTCAGGGAGAAGCCTGGAATACCCCTCTCTCCCCATCAACACCTCAAATCCTCAAAAGGAAGATTCCTTGTTAAAATTGCTCAAAATGACACCAGTGACTCTTTAGGTGAAAATTAGTCATCCTATTCTTTTCTATTTTATTGTTTTGATAGAATAAAGATATTTCAAAGTTGTTTGTTTCACTGCATTCTGCTGCAAATTACGCATCCAACAGTATATAACATGATGAGATTATTCATAAAAACGATGATTTTAGCCATTTTGTTCATTAGTGGTGTCAGCTCCTCAAGGGTGCCACCTTTCTAACAACATTGCAGTTGTTCTCAAAGTGGTTGGGACCCACTTTGTAGATGGACAACCTGTCCAGGATCAGAGGTGGGCAGATGCCGGTTCGGGCCTACTCGCTACTAGTTCGGGCCTACTAGTGCACTGTGCAAGCGCCAATGTTGGCGCTTGTGCAGTGACTGCACTGCGTCTCCTCCTGCTGGAGGAGACGCACATCCCGCGCACCGACTCTGGCACACGCGATGTGCGTCTCCTCCAGCAGGAGGAAATGAGTGTGTCTCCTCCCACTGGAGGAGACACACTGCACAAGTTCTGAGGTTGGCGCTTGCGCAGTGTGTCTCCTCCAGGAGTTGGTGCCCACCCCTGTGGATCCACTAAAAGTGATGTCATAGCTGGAAGTGACATTATCAAGCAAATTAAAACAAATAAATAATTGTAAATACTTATAAAGTTAATCAAGTAAATAACCTCAAACCTCCTACTCAAAAAAATTCAGTAAGATTTTCAACTCCTAGTTCAATTTTTAAGTTTACCATATTACTGAATATTTCATTTAAATTATTACATATACAGCATAATCATGCCTACTCAAAAGTAAGCCCCATTATATTCAAAGGGTCTTACTCCCAGGAAAGTCTTTAGGATTGCAGCCATAGGGTTTAAATTTACCACTATATATACACATAAATATATAAATATATATATATTTCAAGTGGTTATTTTAAACACTATGGCTTCAATTCTAAAGACACTTTCCTGGGAGTAAGACTACTGAACACAATGGGAATTACGCTTGAAGAGACTTAGTTAGGATTGCACTGTTTATTGCTTATTATTAAATTTAAAATTATTAAATATAATTTATTACATATAATTGATGAATTATAAGCACACTACATGTTGGCTACTCACAAGGAAATTGAGTAGAAGGAAGGCTTTTCCGGGACACAAAGCTGAAAAAGAGGATGTGTCCTGGAAAAAGAGGACATCTGTTAAAATATTTAAAAAGTCAAAATTGCCTTAAACCACCCCCCAAAGACATTAAACCCCAGAGGGAAGAGGGCTGGAGATCCAGATGAGATTTGAACAGAGGGAGAAGTTTGGACTTTACAAAGGCTTTAGAAATAATCTTTAAAAAAAATTTCCTTTATCTTCTGAGCCAGTTTCAGTGTTGGGGGAGGTCTGCCTTCTGGAGTCCTTTCAAGCTCCAAGTGCCTGGGATCAGGACCATTCTGAAGACTTGCACCCCCTTGCACTTTCCAGACCAGCCAAATCATGTCTGGTTACTCACAAGTAAACAGTGTAAAGGGGAAGTTTTTAGGAGGGAACTTCCTCCTTGGGTGATTTGTGGGTGCTACAGTTATTTGATCAGGCCCTTCTGGTATCCTTGGCTTTCTCTCATCCTCCCCTGTCTAGCAGACTTTCAGTGCAATCCTATTTGTGTCTACTCAGAAGTAAGTTCCATTGAGTTCAGTGGGGCTTACTCCCAAAAAAGTGCTCTTAGGATTGCAACTTTTGGCCCATTTGCCTACTTGCACATAAGCTGCACACAAAATGCAAATTTTGGGGCTGTTGGGGCTTTTTTGTTTTTGGCAATAACTTTGGCTAGGAAGGTGCTATCTAAAAACTGATTGTTGCATTGAACTCTGCTCTCCAAGATGAATCCAATGACATATGACTCAAGAGGGTCGTGCACACCTTTGTGAAGTTGCTTTTTGGGGGTCCCACAGCCCCTCTGTTTGTGTTACCACCCTGGGCATGTCACCCGGTGTGGGCCACACCCCTCATACCCCCCTGGTAATGCCACTGGTTATATTACAGTGTTTTGAATTCAATTACAGTGTTTTGTCATCATTTTTACATACAGTTAATATTTTGATATGAATATTTTTGGGTTGTGGAACCAACCGTCTGAGTTTTCATTAATTCCTATGGGAAAATCTGCTGTGTAAGAAGAATGCTTTGTAAAACAAACATGCTTCCAGAACAAATTACTTTTGTCTTACGAGGCATCACTGTACAGCTCTACTCCCAACTGAACATAAAAACAAATCATTCAACAGACTTGGTTTTCACATTAGTGCTGTTTTGTCAGGTTGGATCATCTACAACAAAGATACTTTCACAAATTCACACGTTGTCTATAGAGGCAATATGGTGCCCTTTCCAACAATGCAACTGCATTCTTGGATGACAGAAACAATAAAATGTTAGTCGATCAACGGCGGCATCTATGCAACAAAGAGACAGCTGAGAACTTCACATCATATGCTGCCCCGTATAAACTGATTACAGGGAAAGATTCCTTTCAGGTTTGTTTAGCTGTGTTTCTGGGTAAACAATTCCTGACAAGAATTATTACTCTGTGTGTATGTGTGTTTTTGCAACAGCTGTGGAAATTGAAATGTGCAATTTACAGAATCATACTATGATGGAGGTCACCTAGTCCAACCCCCTGTTCCGTGCAGGCAACGGCTACAACATCATCGACAAGTGGCCATCCAGCCTCTGCTTTCAAATGTCCAGTGAAGAAAAACTCAGAATTGCACAAGGCAGACTGCTACAGTGTCAGGCAGCTCATACAGTCAGGAAACTCACCTACATTTCCTCCCCTGTACTTGCAAGCCATTGGTTCTTGTCCTTCTAAAGAACCACCACAAGTTCTCCTCTTCTGCACAATAGCCCTCCTGATATTTGAAGACAGATTAAGGCATATCTCCATTTATTCTTTTCTCCTCCAAAGGCAGCAGGCATGGCCTGGAGGTTGAGTGCAGGTCAAAGACCTGGACAACTTCTGTATGGGACACTGCAAACTGATAAACTGTCATGAGTATCAGAGCTAAAAGGTATCACTGTTTATAGCCTGGCTTATGGGAAAACTCCTGCTGGAAGCTTGAAGGCATTCCCTGATACCAGATGTAATGATGACCACACTATGAAGGATCCCACCTTCATAGACAAGAGTTCTATGAGCTGTAGAACAACGTAGACTAGCCTGTGTCCCGGGCATAAACAGAATACCATTTCTCTTACCATTTATCTTATCTCACAAAAGGGTTTTCCAGCAACTGTAATTGTCATGATAAACAAACAAACTAATAAATAAATACTTGGCATCCATCAGTCTTGAAAGACTATGGTATCGTGCTCAACGCTGCATATGAAGCACAAAGTCTTTGGTAGATTAATATGGAGGATAGGCTGTTACCCAAGAAGCAAACCCCCCTTCTCCACGCCACTGAAATAGTCCAATGGAAAGGCAGAGCCAATACAATTGGTTCCACCTGCATCGCAGAGCTGGGGTAAGGAAGAAGCTCACCCTGTCTTGTGGGGGCCGACCCAGGTCTCAAACCCTGGCCTTGTGGTTATCAGGCACAGTGTCTTAACCACTTGTGCCACCCACAGCCCCTAAATAAATAAATAAATAAATAAATAAATAAATAAATTTATATAATTTATATAATTTATATAATTTATATATATATGGCGGTTTATCACAGACATTCCACTGAATAGTCTGTTCCAGGATTCTTTCAGATATTGATATCAAACAACTGGTTTTTTGTTCCTCGTATCATTTTTCATGGGCTTTATATAGGCATGTTGGCAGGGAGGGTCAGTGCCTTTGTGAATGTCAACAATTTTGTAATTTGTAATTGCTGTTGTAGTTAGCCCAACGAGGTCTGCTCAGGAGCAAAGAGGTACTAGCTCTTACACATCTAGTTCCACACATCCTATGCTTCCTATGTTTTGTTAAGCCATTTCTGCCACAGCCAGTTTGGAGCCCTCTCCAGCCAACCGTGTGCACCACTTTTCCTCTGTGGCTTTCCTCTGTGGCTGAGGAATTCTGAAGCTGGATGGGCAAAGGTTCCAGATACAGGTGGATCTCTGCCTCCCCCCACTGGAAGTCCCAGCAGGAAAGACACAGACACCTCTTGTACCCCTCAGATTGAGTGACACAGGCAGATCTCCACCTCCTGCAAACCACCCCATGCCTCTCAGAGCCAAGAGAGGAGCCAAGCACCCTCACTGGCAGATTTCCAATGGGTAATGTCCCTGCAGTACACATGTACCGCCATGGCACATGCACATCATTATGTCATGCCATGCCATGGGTTCAGATCATGATTGAGACGCCTTTGCAATCCCCCTTTTGACGCCGCTGTAGCCCAGCGCACAAAGGAAGCATAGGATTCAGCTGTTAATCTCCCATGAATGATGATGTCACATTCGTATTGTCAGGAGAACGTTCTGGACTGATTCAACAGTTGGCATGACATGTAACAACACTGAGCCCTTCAGGAATATGAAATGATTGTTTTCCTAGCTGTTATAATTGAACAACAGAGGAAGGAAAATGTTTTCTTTTACTCAGCTTTTTCACTTCGAAGCCATCCAATTGTGAGAAAATGCAAATGTATTAATCACTGCATAGAATCTTCACAGCAATTATCAAAAGACCACCTTCTGACCCTCTCCTCCCATTTTTATTGCATATGCTACCCTAACTGCTAATAACATCAGAAGTGAGCAATTGCTGCAAATGTCTAGGTGACGGATTCTTACCCTTGCCAACTTTCCAACAATCCCTCTTGTTTTCTACACAGCAAATGATTATTTCATTCTTCTCTTATGGTACATAAAATGGTCATCATGAGTGGGTGTTTTTTCTGGAATGGAATGAGCCATCAGTTTGTATTTGTCAGCATTCCTCTCTGTGTCGGCATTGCTTTTTATATCTCAGAGATGGAGGTGGCATGGATTAAGCCACAGCGTGTTTGATTGAAAGTTTGACTGGTCTTCACTCAGGAAGGATAAGGGGGAGGCACAAAAGTTAAATGTGCTTCGTACAGTTATTTTCCCCTTGGTTGCTTCCTGTGCCAACAGCAGATGTCCATCCAAGGGACACAAGTTTTTCCCTATAGCAAGTCATTCCACTGAAAATAATGGGAGCTTGTGTATGTATAGCCTTGATGAGGCAGAGTATTTACACACGAGAGGACAAGAAATGAAGTGTGTGCTCAGTCGAAAACTCCTGCTTTTGCTCGCAGTAAAATATTTTGCAAGATGCAGATTAAGACCCATAAGAATTGCCACTGATTTGTCATTGCCATTTAGATGACGTGAGATATGCTCATAGCCATATGGTAAATATGGCATTTTTGCCACAGCAACTGGGAATCAAAAGCTTCATTAAATAAGTACTGAACAATCAGATATAGAGCAAGGGGGAGGGAAAAGCTTTTCCAGGATCAAAATGTCAAAATAGGTCCCAAACTCAGTGGCTGACTGATCTGAAAGGCAGGACAGAATAACAGACGTGAGAACTCTTCTCCAGCGACTTCTGAAACTTTGCAGGACCTTTCTGGGTGTGCTTGCATTTACTTTCCACAGGAAGGGAGAGGTGCCTGCTCAGTATCTGCTAGGCTTTCTCCCCTGTGGAAAAAGAGAGTGTGCCTCTATGTACTTGCAGAGATGTGGCACACACTACAGTAGTCAGAAGTGATGACAGAGAAAATTCAGGCATCCACTCACCCTCCACTATTACGTACATTCTCTACTGCCTTCCATGTCTTCTCCATGCAAAAAGTCCTAAAGTCATAAATACGTTTTATGCAATTAAAGATAACAAAAAAGAAAAGAATATTAATAAGAATAAAAGCCAGAGAGTCTTGAATAGGCATTTATTACTAGCCCTAAACAAAAGACTCATGTCTACAACACTGAGAGAGGAGCAGCAGCAAATGCTGAAACCTCTCCCCGCCTGATCTGCCTTCATGATCTGCTAACTCTCAGTCTTAGACCTCACTCTCAGACATGAGGTCATGAAGAGAACTCACACAGGATGAACTAACATGTAGCAAAGGAGTTTCAACTCAGTTGCATAGTGGTGTGTTTAGGAGAATCCCAGGATTGATGCTGGGATGTCACAATACAATCTGGAAAATGAGGTGTGCCATGTCATGCTTGCTTACCTGGTGTGTAGCATACCCAGGATGTGATGGAGAGGTTGTCAAGACTGTTCAAATCACCAGCGCTTCCCCTTACGACTGTCTCATGTAGGAGTAAAAGATATTGTCTGAAAGGATATCAGAATAGTTGTGGACTCCAGCAGGTTTGCACCTACTCTATAGAACTGGTTGTTAACAAGAGATAGGACATATAAAGTTTAAAAATAGCCATTTAAAAGTGGATGCCAGATGGGCAGAGAACCGGTTGTTAATTTCTTTGAATGTATCAAAAGATTATATATCTTTTCACTGTATCAAAAGATTATGAAAGTCTGGGAAGGAGAGAAGCTAAGATGTTAGGGGCACAAGTGGTACTTTCATCTATCCAGTGACATAGCTAAGGGGATGCAGCAGATAGCAGTCACCCTGGGTGACTTTAGGGGGCGGGGGCAATAAGTTAAGCTTGACATTAGTGGTCAAAATTGCAAAAAAAAATGGATATGTATGAATAATAATGCCATCATGTTATATAGTGTTGGAAAGGTAATTTAATGCAGAATGCAAGGAAACAAACTGCACTGGAATATGTTATGGCCTATTTGCCAGAAAATAAAAACACATCTGCCTATGAAATAAAAAGTGGATTTTTAAAACTCAAACTTTCCCATGATACTGATTGTTCTGAGAGCCAATGAGATGTAATTCTGATACTACAAGGAACTAATAAAGTGTTAATATGAGTCATCTACCATTTCCATATATCAAGTTACCCCTGCTAATTGGGGGAATAGGCACTTTGGTGCTCCTTTTCAATTTAGCAGGGAAAACCACCCTTCTTTGCCCCACCACTGTGCCTCTTTTTAGAGGGGCACACTATTTATCTATTTAGTTTCAACAGTAGATGTGTTTTTTTGTGGTGAGATAGGATTATAGCCTTACTAGACACATTGGGCTTACTTCTGAGTAAAATAAATTATCAACACCTCTACTCATCAGTGGGGGGAGGGGATGGCTGTGGAAGGAGATAAATCCAGTGATAATGGCATGTGCCAGATCCTGTCTCCCTTGTCCATGTGCAACCCCATCCCCTCTATCTCTCCTCAGATTTGTTCCAACAAAATCACTGACCAAATGAGTGCAAGCAAAACCACTGGCAAAGAGCATCCTACTCCTCATTGGATACAGTATGTGCCTTTTTGGCACAGCTATACCTGTGGGAGGATGGGATTGGGCTATAATTCTTAGTGTGATGCACAGGGTGTTATCTTTTGGCCGATACAATGTTTCATTCACTATGAACAGATGCAGTGTCTTCTGAGCTGTTAATCACATTTTTTTTGAAACTGGATAACAGAGCTCCAGATTTTCTTCCAGGGGGCACGATCTATTATGTGCAGGAAAATGGCAGGACTTCAAGTGGCATCATTGCGGAGACGTAAGAAACAGCCTGTGTTTGTAGTAAGTTTCTGCTTTCCCATAGGCACATGATGCTGAAGCCCCCAAGAGCCATGTGCTTATCAAGAAAACACATTCAGCCTTTGCAATCAAGTTTAAAAATGTAAAATTCATCCCCTTGTTTATAGTCATATGACTCTCAATGGTAATTCTTTTTATTTTCTCCTATATTGTGTGTTGAGTAGAACTGAGTATTATTGTGTGAAATTATCGCCTTGTGTATTGAAAGTGTGCCTAGCTATTGTCTGAAGCCAGACTCTAAGAGAAGAATTTCCAGAGAAAGGATGTGAACTAAATGAAATCCAAGAGGCAAGAAAGGTTCACAAAAGATTCTTGTCTATAGCATTGTATTATAGGAGAAAAAGAAAACCATCCCAAAAAGATTGTAGATGAGAATCATCATGAGCCAATAGAAAAAAATAAAACTTTTGTCTTATCAATCCTGAATTCCCCCTTTCCTCTTCCCCCCATCCACATGGAATATAGTGAGGCTGCAATCCTAACCTGCAGTTAGGCTGGCATAAGTCCTGGCTGGTCCAGGGGTGTTGCAAAAAGTGCTGTAAATGGAGGGAGTAGGCAGTGCTAGGAGGGTAGGGTTAGGTCAATGCAGAGACATGTGCCAGTCTACCTTCACCACCACAGGAAGGGGAGACAAGTGAATTGCTATGGCCAAACTGTGCAATCCTAATCATGTATACTCAAAAGTAAGTCCATTTTTCAATAGTACGTACTTACTCCCAGGAAAGTGTAGTTAGGATTGTAGCCTAAATTGGTTACGATTGTGCTTTGAGTTTGTTACTCTTTTTTAGATTGCAAGCCCTTTTTCAGACAAGGAACCATTTGGTTAGCCATGCAAACTGCTTTGTGAACTATTTCTTCTGTTGAAAAGTGGTATATGAATATCATTATTATTAATAAGAAAAATAATAGTCCATCTCAAAAAATATGACTTACCCTCCCTCAAATGTTTTGAGCCTTTCCCCATCCCCAGATGCCCAATAGAATGGAATTGTTCCAACTGCTATAATGACTTGCAAAGCAAAAAGAAACCGCTGTTTTTCCCCCAACCAACAACCAAGCAAGGACTACAGTATCTCACCCTCTCAGAGTGTCATCACTCTATTGATGAAGGTGTTCACAGGACTGCGTGCCCTCAACAACTAAAGGCAAGCAACCGGTGTACCTCTGGGAATAATAATACATTCATTGTTAAAACTTCAAAAGGGCTTCAAATGATACTGGAGATAGTCCCTTAATACCAGATTGGATTGTGATGTCATTCTGCATCAAAGAACGCATGCTGATAATGAAGTGCTTTTTTTTTGGGGGGGGGGGGAAGCAACTCAGGTTGTCAGATCTGAGGTAGATCTATAGAGTCTTTACAACTTTAATCACCCTAACCTATGGCATCTAACATCTCTGGTAAATCTCAGTAGTTGGAATGTTTTTTTTGTTTCTTTTCAATTTGCCTGAACCTGTTCATTATTCTTCTGAACAAAGACTGCCTTTGTCTGTCCATTTTTTGGTGTGTTTTGTATCTCACTTGCTTGAAAGCATTCACACAATGTGTAATGCACAATGCCCATGACGTAATAGAGATGTGAGATAAATAATAACTTGAAATCCAATCCAAGATGAATACAAAACAAAGGTCTACAACAGGTTTACTACTAATTGTGTTCCCCAAGAAAGTCTGGGTATAAAAAGGGTATAAAAAGAGTGGCTGTGTTGTGAGAAATCTGAGAGGTATATTCATATGTGTGGTTGTTCAGAAGTCATCCCAAATAGTCCCAAGTGGGAGAACATAAGCAGTCCCTCTAGACTAGTGAAGGACACGCACTACGGTCATAATTCTGTGTACTTTTAAAGAATTCTGAGATGCTGATGACCTAGTTCTTGGGTTAACAGAACTGTCACTGCTCTGTTAATCAAATGTATTCTAAAATCCTTTTCACTGTCACATCACATCTGAAATAATCTTTCACAGTATCCTGTATGAAGAAAAGGTCAGAGTGTGGGTGTCTCCTGATATTATTCGCTCTGTTGATAAGATGGTGGCAGTTTCTCATTAGGAATTGGAACACATAGCCCCTGTCATTCTTCTTTCGGCTCCTCCTTTCCTCCTACTTCACAGGAAAGCAAAACAAAGTAGCAAATTCACAGTAGGAGACTCCTCTGAGTCCCACATTATGAAGAACTATGGGTTTTTTTTCCTTTTGGGGGACGTAAAAATACTTTACAGCTCCAAAACTAGTGAATATATTGTCATCCTTTTTATTAAGAAAAGAATGGCAGAAAGGTTATACAGAAAGCAATAATCATCATGGCTAATCAAATAAAAATTTGCCTATCTAAATAAGCCTCTCTAAGGACCAAAGGAGATTATTAAGGAAGCCTATATAGGTTGAGACTCCTCTTTCTAGATGTTTGGTTCTGAGAATCCCTGTGAATACCTATCTTAATTGTTATACAAAAGCAATTATTTACCATGGTAACTAATGAATCAGTGAGTCAGTCAATGTATCAATCAATGAATTCATTAGTCAGGCAATTAATTAGGCAATTAATCAGTTTAGTTTTACCTGATTGAAAACAACTCCCACTCCCTGGGAAGAGAGGTTCTCTTAGTCTAGGGGTTCTAGCCTGAAACCTGATCCTTATGCAGTCAGAGAATGGAAGATTTATTTCCTGCCTCTTTACCAATGCAAGCAGGCATCTTTCTAAGCCATTAACTGTTAAAGAGACATTATTTAAAGAGCTAACCTCATTCACCTTGAGAAAAAGTTGCATATAAGTAATTTACATATAAATAGGTTCCACCCAGTGAAAGGATTCAAAGAAATTAACAACCGGTTCTCTGCCCATCTGGCAGCCACTTTTAAATGGCTATTTTAAAACTTTATATGTCCTATCTCTCGTTAACAACCGGTTCTATAGAGTAGGTGCGAGCCTACTGGAGCCCACCACTGGTTCCACCTGTATGTACTCATGATTTAATTTTTCTTTTGTAAAGTATCAGTTGTTGAGAGTGATTCATGCTGGGTTCATGCCAAAGCTAAAAGTGTTTACATATGTGTTTATTGTGTGTGTGTGTGTGTGTGTGTGTGTGTGTCTGCCTCGAGATGTTACAAATGTGTTGTAAATCATTCTGCAACACCACATGAATTAGAGAAGCCAGTGCAGGAACTTGTGTCAGCCTTGCAGTGGTCTTCTGGACTGCACAACTTGGTAAGTTGCAGTGGCCTTTTCAGGGCATGTGGTGAAACTGTGGGAATGCAGGCAGCGGAGTGGGAGGTGGAACAATTATGCTGGATCCAAGTCCCATTTCCCCAGGCAGTGTAGAGCAGCCTCTGGCTATTTGCCTCTGCGGCACCTTCAGAAGTGGTGCCTATCTGAGTATCAATCAATGAATTGTTCCATTAGTAAGACCATTAGGATTGATGGCTTGTTACCCAGGATAAGGGGAAAACATTTTCCTTATCCCATGGGAGCTTGGCAGCAGCCCCAGTCATACTCTGGATACAGTGTAGACCAAGTGACCTGCTTGTTCCAGAGTAAGTTAGGATTGCACTGCCCATCTGTGATCATTTATGATGGGCTTAATGTAACATTTAATTTGTACCTAAACTTTTATCTCTGAAGGTGTCTTTTTCCCTGTAGACTGGATGCTGTATAGTTTGCTCAGTTTCAAACTGCCATGGAAATCCAGCTCAGAAGACAACTTTGGTATTAAGGCTGCAATCCTAAACTCTAGTTAGGTCAGCCTAAATTCTGGCATAAGTCCTGTGCTGACCTGGGGATGTCACCAAAGTGCCACAAAGACACTTCTGCACCACTCCTGGGGGTGGGTTAGGCAAGTGCACAGACGTGTTTGCCTCCCTACATCACCACAGGAATTGGAAGACAAATGAGCTGTGCTGGCCTAAGTTAGGATTGCACCCTAAGAAGCTCAGAAAAAAATGTGAAAATGTTACTCAGATCTATGTCCTGTGAACACATCAAACAATGTATACTCGGGAGTGTTCTATTTCCCCACATTGTAAAAAAAATAATTTGGTATTACAGACTGAGATAAAGCAATCCACCATGTCAAAGACAAGCAGACAGGTGAAAGACAGAAGGGAAATAAAGTCAGAAACTGAAGCCAGAAGAAAGGGGAAATCAGCAAGTGATAGAAACAGTGGTGGACAGAAGTGATTGTGGCTGGCTGAGTGAACTGAGGATAGAAACACAGAATAAACATGAGAGAGGAAAAGAGCAACAGATGTGATCAACAGAGAGAAGTGCAATTTGGCAGCTAGTGTGATTGGCAGCAATCTCCACATATTGCCCTGCAACATTGGACTCATTTTTGTCCCATCAAGTTTTACATTTCATACTAAAAAACCTCTTGCTGGTGATAACTGAGAAGCTGGCTTCAAGTTGAATGTGTTGTTTGGGAGCTTTGTAGATGACACTTGTTTCTGTGAATTCTTAAAGTTCCTTTGATAAGAAAATGATGTAGAAATGAAGATACATGAGAAAATAATGAAGACTGGAAGAACTGCGCCACATATGCAGATTGCACAATTTTTATTTTTGTAATTGTCACTGTATAGGTGTCTTCTGCCAACACTTAAAGATGCTGCTACAGAAATATTTTTGTTTAAAACATATGTTTTATTCCCACTTTGAGAATGATGTACAATCCTCTGCTTGCAACATACAATTTTTGTGACCTTGTAACACATATTATATTTAATCTCTTGCTACTACATGCCATCGACTGTGAAATCAAGTTGCAGCAGTGGTAACAGCAGTAGCAAAAGCTGCTCTTCAACAAAAAACAAATAGGATAAAAATTGCATCCTTAACCAGAAATTTATACAGCTAATAATGAAGATATCTTTTTACAATGCATAATTAAAGCAGGCAATTTCAGTCCTTCAAAATGTACAATTAACATCAGTCCAGGTCTGTTATATTAAAATATTCCTGTTCCACAAGTGTTCTCAGGTCTCTTAGCACAAGTATAAGCTGTGACTCAAGTCTAAACTGAATTATACTGAAATCTGGCCAATTATTTTTCCCCTACTCTAAATTTTGTCATACACTTTACATACCTTGTGCTTGCTCTGTCCTTTGCCAGTCTTTTTTGTCCTGTCCTGAGTTGCTCTTGAGATAGTCTTGATGTTGCTGACAACATCTGCACTTAAGCCTCTATATTATAAAAAGCATGATACACTTCTTTCTATCACTTTCTCTCTCTCTTTGTGTGTTTGTGTGTTATGTTTCATAGACAATGTTTAAACATATCTTGAGCTAGCAGAGCATAGAGTTGCAGAACATGCTTGAGAGCCCAATTTTATTCTCTTCCATAAATGTTCTCAAAACATTTAAGAATGTTATCCTTAAAACAATGCTGTAATCCCAAACGTACTCTGGTCCCAGTATCCTGCTGTTGCAATGGCATCTTTGCCAAGCTGTCCTTGGTGCTGCCATTTTCAATAACATGAGATCATGCGCAATTGTGAGCAGTTCAAGATGGTGTGCCAAAGAGGCAGTAAAAAGAGACCACCAAGCACATCCCATGGAGTCCTGTGAGTTTAGGGAACATTTAGGGAACATGATGCCCCTGTGGCAGTGATGGGATTCAAAGAAATTAACAACTGGTTCTCTGCCCATCTGGTAGCCACTTTTAAATGGCTGTTTTTAAACTTTATATGTCCTATATCTCTCATTAACAACCGGTTCTATAGAGTAGGTATGAACCTGCTGGAGCCCACCTCTGCCCTGTGGGGCACATGATACAACTACTGTAAGGTATTGAATATTGAGAGAAAGAGGCTTGCCTAAGACAGAAGTGAGATTTGAACCAAGGATGTCTTGATCTATAGCTCATAGTCCAATCCTAACCTGTGATGACACAGCTTGGCCACATGGCCTCTACTGTATCCAGCACAGGTAATGAGTCAATTGGAGTCTTGTTGGGGAAAAAGGGGATTTTCCTGCCCTATGGCAGGGTGACCTTATGTCCTCTTTTTCCAGGACATGTCTTGAATTTTAGCCTTGTGTCCTGGAATAAATTCCCTTGTCCTCCACTTCCTTGTGAGCAAGCAGCATGTAGCCATCGTGTAATTCATAAAGTATATGTATTAAATTACATATTACAGTTTTAAATTTAATAATAAGCAATATAGAGTTTAAATTAACCACATGAAAACATTATGTGTGTGTGTTTAGCTTTTTATATTGTCATGTCCTACATTTTTCTTGGGTGTCCTACATTTCAGGGGGAACTTGTCCTTTTTTTGGTTATAATATATGGTCACTCTGTCCAATGGGATTACTCAGATATCCACTAGCTATATAGCTTGTGGATGTCTGAGCAAGCCAATATAATGCTGGCTGACCTGGAGGGAGAGGAGTTGGGATTCAGCAGAGGAGGACTTCGCTGATCCCACTTCTTCTCAGGCCCAATCCACCCTGTTCCACTTTCCTTTACCCAGAAACACCTCTCCCTGCCTCCAAAATGCCTTTCTGTCACCCTTTCCCTATTCTTTCACTGCTTGTTGCAAAATTTAGCTCCAGAGGTCAGATCCAGTAGTGCCGAGCTGGTATGTGCCATTCAGTACTTTATGGCATTTTTTATGGCTTGCGCAGACACTTTGGAAAGATAGGATTGTGCAGAGAGTCACTGACCCACTGCATTGTACCAGCTTTTTCCATTCTTCAGCAAATTACTGAGATTAAGGTGTAATCCTTTAACTGTTCATCCTGCTTAGCATGTGTTTACATGAGGCCAACAACCTCCAAAAGCTAGTCTAGGCAGAACTCTTTTTAAACTTTTCCAAATGATGTTCCACTAAAGTAGCAGTTTTCAACCTTTTTCATGTCATGGCTCACTGAGAAGGTGCTAAAATTGTCAAGGCACATCAGCAGCTCTTTTGACAATTGACAAGGCAAACTGACTACCAATTGGAACTTATATACCTCAGTGATTATACTTTATGTCCCTGTCCCTTCCCTTCTCCCTTCCTCTAATTTATGTTCCTCCTCCAAATCTTACAGCTCACCTGTAGGCCAATACTGGCACACCAATGTGCCATAGCACTGTGGTTGAAAATCACTGCATTAAGCTGTATTGTATCAAATTAAAACATATAACCGGTAATGCCATAAATAGAGTATCTGGCCAAAAAAAGAATGTTCTGTTCGTATACCTATACATTCTATCACACTTTTCACTGTTCATTTAACCCTAGGTGGTGTTTCATCTAGTCTGATGCCATTGGGAAGCTGCCCTTGATGATTCTGTCCCATGTTGAAAGGGTCAAGGAATGAGAGTAACCATGTCTACTCAGAAGTAAGTCCCATTGAGTTCAATAGTACTTACTCTCAGGAAATTGTGGTTAGGATTGCAGCCTAGGATTGCAGAGTTGATTTTAAGCCTTGAAGTAAATGTCTGTAGTTTATACTTGGAGATCTAAAATGGAGAAGACTATGATACATGAAGATCAATGATTGAAGTAGCATCAAAGCTAATATGGAAGTGGAGGGGAAGAAGTAAAATACTACAGAAACAAACAAGGATGAAAGAGAAAGAAAAAGAAGGGATCAAGAGGAAGAGATGAAAAGGAACCTGGCAGCAGAAATACATGATGAAAGCAGTAAAAAGCCTCAGGTGAGATGAAACTTAGTTATGAACTTTTTTTTCCTAAATGGTCAACAAGTCTAAAACCCTGTGGACTGAGATGCATGTTGTAGTTTCGTTTGTAGAATGGAGATAATGCATCTTATCTGATTTTTTTAAACTGGAAAACAGGAATCGAAGAAAACTACACGTAGGCAGAAGATGCTGCAAGACCAGAGACAAGGTTTTGATGGAACTGTGATCAGGGATGAGAGGCAGCCTTGGTGCCTCCCAACTTTTCCAAGATCTGCCCTTCTGCCATGTCCAAAATCAGGTGGGCTTCACTGTCACCATAAGGACAAAACCAGGCAGAGAAAGACTATTGTTAAATGTTTAAAATTTCCCCAAATCAATACAGCAGTTTGTAGCCAAGAGCTGAGGAGGATTACAGATAGGCAGTCCTAACTTGCAATCCTAACTTGCAGTGGAACAGGCAGGCTAAGGCTGCAATCCTAAAGGCACTTTCCTGGAAGTAAGGCCCACTGAACTCAATAGGGCTTGCTTTTAAGTAGACCTGGTTAGAATTGTGCTCTGTGTTGCTTGAACTGTATCCAATGCAAGATAGGTATTGACTTGTGGGGTAGGTGTCAACTTGCAACTATTTTCCCCCTTGCTCTGTCATGCCCCAGCCAACCCTATGGGACTAATAAGATCTGTGTCCAAAATATCACAGGCACAAATTTAAGCAGCCCATGTAAAACTTACTGGGCCAAATACAAGGGTTGGGATGTGGCCAGTTCCTCCTTCTACTATCCTGCCCTATCTGCCACCCCCACCCAAAATGCTCTGTCACACTTCTGTTCATCCTCTGCGCCCTCCTACTTTGGCTGGAACAACTTTATCAATAAAGCATCCTGATCCAGCCTCTAGCATCTAGCGCAGGATTTTGTGACAGTACCGCTGATTTCCAAAGTGGTGCAAATATGCTTTACGACACATTTCCAACAACCAGAAAATGGCCCAAGGGGATCTGTGCTGAATTAAGAGCCAGTTAGGATACTTTATTCAAAAATGAAAAGAGAAGGAAGATCAGATTTTGAGGTGGCTTAGGAATTGGTAGTACCCAAATATGAATCTTAGCAAAAATACAAGCTGGTAATTACAAATGAAAGCAATATAATTTCTGATCTGCATCTCACTGTTCTCAAATTGTACTTACCAGTACTCTAGTATCAACTTACACCTTTTTGATTCCTCAAGAGGCAGGTAAGACTTGTTCACACACAGATGCTGCATTTTCTGAGGAAACAAAGCCAGAATATACAAGTTTCCTAGGCTTTGACATAAGAATCTAACAGGTCACAGATGAGGTGTGTGTCAAGCCTAGAATGAAGGCAGTATCCACCAACATCCTATCTCTTTCCCTGCGTTGGACCACCCTCCCAGGTCTTACTGGACTTGCACCAGCAATCTTTGGTGCAAGTTAAAACATATCGTTTTGGGCAACAAAGAGCACAAACCTAACCATGTCTATTCAAAAGAAAGCCCCATTGTATTCAGTGGGGTCTTACACCCAGAAAAGTGTCTTTAGGATTGCAGCCACAGTCTTAATCCTGGACAAGAAAACAGGTGTTCCAAAAGAGATCTTTAGGCTGCCCCCTGAAGGACACAGAGTGCTTTCTGGTGGCATGGTTGCTCACTTTTGGGGAGGGGGATTAGTCTGGATTGGGCTGCCATCTTTGTCTCAGATCATTTGGAAGAGATGTACTCCCTCTTCACATCACTTCTGCTTCCAAGAGTGGGTTACTCTGTCAACGAGACCACTTATATTCTATTACTTGTTGGTTTTAAGGGAATCTGTTAACTGGGGAGGGGGAGTTTCTGCAAGGTGGCCACTTTTTTCTCGGGTTTTTAATTCTGGATGATGGTCAAAAATATCACTTTTGGCATTGCAAGGAAATATGAGGTAGTAGTAATGGGGGACTTTAACTATCCAGACATTTGCTGGGAGTCAAACTCAGCCAAACATGGAAGCTCCAATAAATTCCTGATGGGCCTGGAAGATAACTTCATGGTCCAGAAGATGGAGGAAACAACAAGGGGAGGGGCAATCCTTGACCTGATCTTGTGATGAACTGATTGACCGGGTCAGCGTGGTGGGAACTTTAGGGGAAAGCTATCATGAGTTGCTGGAATTTAGAATAATATGGGAAATAAAAAGAGTGCAGAGTGAAACTTATACATTGGATTTCAGGAAAGCTGATTTCAACAGGCTTAGAGGAGTAATAGGAGGAATCCCATGGGTTGATGATCTAATGGGGAAAGGGGCCCAAGATGGGTGGGAGCTCCTTAAGACGCAGCTTCTACAAGCACAGTCAGAAACAATTCCCATGAAAAAGAAAGGGGAAAAAAACCTGAAAAAACCAGGTTGGCTCCACAAACAACTTGGGGATCAGCTGAAGTTAAAGAAAGAGAAGTATAGGGAGTGGAAGACTGGAAAGATCACCAGGGAGGAGTACAGGCAGATAGCCCGGTCTTGTAGGGAAGGGATCAGGAATGCTAAAGCTCAGTATGAGCTGAGGCTGGCCAGGGGAGTCAAGGATAACAAAAAGAGCTTCTTTAGATATGCCCAAAGGAACAGGAGGAGAGACGAGGGGCTGGGGCTGCTCCTGGACAAAGATGGACAGCAGGTGTCTGGAAACCAGGAGAAGGCAGAGCTGCTCAACTCCTACTTTGTGTCTGTCTATTCTTGGAAAGAGGGCTGTGCAAATGGGGGTGCAGGATCATTGGCTGATGGGGGGATATGCTTGCATTCCCAAAGAGGTAAGGGAACATAGATGGTGCAGAACATCAGATTAAGATTGACAGAGAACTGGTTTGAAACCACTTAACTGGCCTAAATGAATTCAAGTCATTTGGACCAGATGAGCTGCATCCTCGAGTTCTTAAGGAACTGGCAGATGTCCTTGCAGAGCCTCTGTCGATCATCTTTGAGAAATCCTTGAGGAGTGGAGAAGTGCCACTGGACTGGAAGAGGGCAAATGTAGTCCCAGTCTTTAAGAAGGGGAAAAAAGAAGACCCGGGAAATTATAAACCAGTCAGTTTGACTTCAGTCCCGGGCAAGATATTAGAGTAAATCATAAAACACACAATTTGTGCACATCTAGACAAGTACTCAGTGATCAAAACAACCCAGCATGGATTTACCAAGAATAAATCTTGCCAGACAAATCTGATCTCCTTTTTTGATCGGGTTACGAGCTTAATGGAAACAGTGGCAATGCTGTGGATGTCATTTATCTTGACTTCAGCAAAGCATTTGACAAAGTCCCACATGACATTTTAATTGGGAAGTTGGAAAAATATGGGCTAGACAAGGCAATTGTTAGGTGGATCTGCAACTGGCTCGATGGCCGCACTCAAAGGGTTTTAGTAAATGGTTCTGTGTCAACCTGGAGGTCGGTTTCAAGTGGGGTACCCCAAGGCTCTGTCTTGGGACCGGTTCTCTTTAACATTTTCTTTAATGACTTAGAGGAAGGGATACGGGGGAGCCTGATCAAATTTGCGGATGACACCAAGCTGGGAGGAGTAGCAAACACAACAGAAGACGGGAGAAGACATCAGAAGATAGGAGAAACCTCCAGGAGGATCTGGATAAACTGGAATCCTGGGCTGTAACAAATAGAATGAATTTCAACAGGGAGAAGTGCAAGGTTCTGCACTTAGGAAATAAAAACCAAAAATACAGGTATAAAATGGGGGATACTTGGCTTGGCAGCACAATATGTGAGCAGGATCTTGGAGTCGCCGTGGATCACAAGCTGAACATGAGTCAGCAGTGTGATGTGTCTGCAAAGAAAGCAAATGCCATTTTTAGGCTGCATTAAGAGGACTGTAACTTCCAAGTCACGAGAAGTTCTAGTTTCTCTTTATTCAGCATTGGTCAGACCTTACCTTGAGAACTGTGTTCAGTTCTGGGCACGTCACTTGAAGAAAGATGCAGCCAAACTGGAGCAAGTCCAGAGGAGAGTGACAAGAATGATCAGTGGGATGGAAGAGAAACCCTACGAGGAAAAGTTGGGGGAACTTGGGATGTTCAGCCTGGAGAAGAGGAGGCTGAGAGGAGACATGATTGCCCTCTTCAGATACCTGAAGGGCTGTCATAGGGAGGAAGGGGCTCATTTGTTCATAGCTGCTTCTGAAAGCAGAACTAGAACCAATGGGTACAAACTGCAAGAGAGAAGATTCCAGTTGGATATCTGGAAAAAATTCCTGACGGTGAGGGCGGTTCGGCAGTGGAACAGATTGCCAAGGGAGGTGGTGGACTCTCCCTCACTGGGGATCTTCAAGCAGAGGCTCGACAAGCACCTGCCGGAGATGCTCTAGGGGGATTTCCTGTTGCAGGCAGGGGGTTGGACTAGATGACCTACTAGGTCCCTTCCAACTCTTATGATTCTATGATGTCTTCAGCAGTTGGCTTCATCAGCTAGAAGTTTCATGCTTTGCAAACACATGGAAGCATTTCATGATTTGGAACATCTTCCTTTGACCTTCCAGTATGAATGCAACTCTAGCATTGTGGACTCTTGTGTATATATGAAGCAGAGGCCTCAAAATCCTTGTTGTCCAGCTTATTTGCTCAGACTTAAGGTGGGTAAAAATAGTTGATTCCTCTGTCTTGCTTTCCACTTCCACTTGGTTTAATGTGCAGGATGCTTTGTCTCACTACGAACTAGTGAAGACAAGTGAAAAATAATGGAGTTGCCTAATGGCCCAGCCACCTACATGTGGTTTAGTGGCTCTTATCTGCAACAAAGTTGTGAAGGAGCACAGAGAAACACTAAACTATATATTAGATTACTGGGAAATAAATGCACATTTTGTTCCTCACTGTGCAAAAGCTTCATGTCTTCCCTTGAGGCTCTGCCTGTGTTGAATGCATCTCATATTTTCCAGACATTCATTGCACAGTAGTTTCCACCTGGGAAAGTATAGTGTTTCATGCAAGCTGTGCATTTATTGATGTTGCACTGAATGTGATTCAGTGGTCATCACTGACTCGTCTGAGGTTTTTAGTCATTTTTAGTCATAGTTATGAGTGCTTCTGCACCACCCTTAAAAAAAATTTTAAAGTTGGAGATTTGCCCTTGTCCACTAAGACTACTACCTAGTCTTGGAGCACTCACATAATTTTTTTCCAAAGTTTCCGGAAAACCTGCCCTTCCCTCTGCCATCTTGTGTACCACAGAGGACAAAAATCAATTAAACATGACGTAGGAAGAGGATTTAAATCTCTTCAATATTGATTTTATTTCCAGTAACAGATGCATATTTATCATTACACAGACTGATCACATGATAAGCGACTAGTAAACTGAGTTGTCAAGGTCCAAATTTATTCTGTTTCTGCAATGAGGCATTAAAAAATATCAAGTGCTCTTGCTTGTTGTTAGAGTTTATGTAAGAAAACAACATGCGCCTTCCTTTATATGAAACCCTAGTGCCAGACATATTGCTGTTACATCTCATAAAACCTGTACTCAGAAATAATCCATTAACCTGACTGTGACTCTGAGCCAAATACAACTCCTCCATGTGTGGTTTGTGTGCAAAATACTGCCTCCTATTCATCACTCAGTAATAACTTGGAACATTGTGTGATCTTTCATATAATGGTTATGCTCTCTAATGTTAGCAATTCACCTCACAGAAAATGCCCTGATAGCAGCTTCTGAAGAAAAATGCTCGTTCTTTTTGGACGGTGAATGGTCGATGGCAAAATCCTTCCTGCAAAGATGCAGGACAGACTACATGGTTTACTCTGTAAAAAGCAGCATGCCATGTTTGGATCTTAGTGGGAGAATGCAGTAGCACCTGGAGCATGCTTGAACATACCCATGCCTATGCGTGCACACACTTTGTCAGACTGAGTTGGGAGACTTGCCTGACATTCATCTCCTGGAAAACCACATGAGTGGCCTCTCCTTGTTTTCCTAGTATGTTTGATCCAGTGTGCAAAGTCCACATCTGGAGAGCTTCTTGCCTTTGAGTTAAGGTGTTAGTAACACAGAAAAAGGACCACTGTCCTGCCCTGTCCTCACAAACTCTTGGCCGAAATCAGAGAAGGAGTTAATGAGAATGAAGCCATTGCTCTCCAGAGAGAGTCTGGAGTTCATTGTTGAATTTATCTTGTGCAACAGAAACCTTGCACCCTTGTAAAGTGCAAATCAATAATGGCATCAAGTAGGACTGGGAATGAGCTATCTAGCCACAAAAGAAGACTCCCAGAGAAGGATTTATAGGAAGAAAAATATATTTCTATATTTTCCATAGAAGATATTTCTACTCATTTCTGTGATATTTTCTACTCATCTGTTTCCTTACAGACAGGCTAAAATGCAGTGCTGAACAGAGCTCTTGGTTCTACACTCAGCTCTCACAAACAGTTTGTGAAAAGATATTTTGTTCTTATTTTACAAACTGGCTTTTTGTCTCATCTTGTATATATTTTCGAATTATTTTCTCTATATTTTCCTCCTGTGTGCGTGAGCACATGTGGATTTCTGCATTCAAACCATTTTGATGAAGGTCCAAGATCATACTCAGACCCCCAGCAAATGTTTCCTTTTAGTGGATCCATCAGGGACTCTGGAAGGAGAGACAGCCATATATATCTTGACAAAGCTTTATTTAAAGCAGAAGTTGGCATATGATCAGTGGTGGGCTCCAGCAGGTTCGCACCTACTCTATAGAACTGGTTCTTAACAAGAGATAGGACATATAAAGTTTAAAAATAGCCATTTAAAAGTGGCTGCCAGATGGGCAGAGAACCGGTTCTTAAATTTTTTGAAGCCCATCACTGCATATGATGGCCCATGGGCCAGATCTGAGCTTGCCTGGAAGGGAAAGTCTCTGGCCCAAACTTCATCATGTGCTGGATAAAGAATGGCAAAGCCACCCTCCTGGATTCACAAATTTCTTGTGCTGCTGTGTACAGCATCTACCTAAAGCTTTGTAACCTCCATATATACTCAGAGCCTAATCATTCAAATGGCAAAAAATTAATTTATTTTTATTCTTCTTTCTGGCATTTGTAAAATTATCCCCACAATAGGAATATTTTTGTTACACTGTCACCCTTTGTTTTTCTTTCCCACTGAACCACTGAGTTGTGCTACATACATGATGGTATGCTGCATAAGAAACCAGTTTTCCCCATGTATGCATGCTAAGGTGGGTTCAAAATTCACACCCAAGAATCCAAATTGCTAAATTAATTTATTGTATTAATGATTCAGAACCTCTTATTTTTAAGGACCTTATACCTTTTAATTTATTTGTCCCCTACAAGAGAATAGAATATTTACAGGATGAAATTACACTATTTTATCTGCAAACAGAACCAGTTCAAGAAAAAGCCAGATCTACTTCTGCCTGACTGGCCCAGAGAAGCAACAAGCAATAGCTTTGGCTCAAGATCAGATCCATTTGCATCGAGCTGCATCTGCTGTGCCATATCATGAAGGCTTGTCAGTCCTGTTTAAAGGATGCTTTTTAGCAAACAGTGGTCTATAATGAGCAGTGTGCCCAGGGCATCCCAATTTATTTCAGTGGAGCTTTGCCAGTGCAACCGAGAACATAAAGTGGCCCAAGCTTATTATGTATTCTGAGTAAAACAAATAAGCTGTCAACATACCAAAAACATGTCCCAGTAGTCTTACAGTGCAATCCTATGTGTGTTTACTCAGAAGTAAGCTCCACTGAGTTCATAGGCTTTTAGGCTCCTTTAACACCTTTGTGACATTGGATGTCACATTTTGCCATTCTAAAGGTTGCAGTGATGCTGTAAATGGTGCACTGCTACTGTGCATGTCAGAATTGCCAGTGCAAATGGCCGGCAACTCCATATACCCACCAGTGACGGGCTTGGCCTGTACCAGAGTAGGTAAGCATGGGCAGTTTGGTAGGTGATGGGTGGGAAGAGCCTCAAGAAGGTGGATCTCAGCATCAATACCATATACTGATTTTCTATCCCCATTTTCCAGTCTTCCTCCCTCTGGACTTATACCAACAAATTATTATACAGGGGCTTTCCAGAAACATTGCAGTGACTCCGCTACAAGATAGGATGGAAAGCCAGTTTGTAAAATAAGAGAACAAGACATCTCTTCACAAACTGTCTCTGAGAACTGAGTGTATAGCCCCCAGAACTCTGTTCAGTGCTACATTTTGGCCAGTCTGTGAATAACACAGGTGCAACAGCAATGAGTAGGTTGATAAAGAGATAGCAGAATGGGAACAGCAGCCAAGAGTTGTCTAGTAAAAAGCAGGTGTCTATATTGTGGTTCCAAAATAAAATAGAATGAAATTGATGGAAGAAACGGGTTTGAGGAGATGTGAAAAGAGCTAGCCTAATAACAAGAGGAGGTGAAGCACAGTGGGGAAAGCATTTAAAATCAAGCTTTATTATATATGGATAGTAGAACAAGATCTTCCCATCCAAATTGGTAGCAAGTATTGTTTACTGATTCTAAATGGGACAAAAAGATCCACAGACTTTGCGCCAAGAGTTAGATGGGCTTTTTTTGCCAAAGGTTCTAAAATAGACACACTCGTATAGTCGCAAATCAGGAATAGACCTTGATTACGGAATGAAAAGCGCCTAATGAAAAGGAATATATGGAGGGGAAGACATTAAACCTAACTTCTGCTATGCAAGCAACAAATAGAATTGAGAGTAATTAAGAACTCAGCCCACTGGTTACATACGACAAATTATATGACAGTGGCTATTTGCTTTCCACACTTCCCTTCAGGGCTATGTGAATCTATTAGTCAAGAGGGCTTCTACTAAATGGAGAAGAAATGCACCAAGGTTGCAAAATACAGCAGTTGGCCTGGTTTGCGGAAAGCTTATTTTGCTTTTTCCGTCACTTTGCTATTTTTAGATTAATTTTCTTAGGGTAATTGCTCCATCTATTTCCACTGTTTATGTTAGTTCTCCCATCTAAAACCCACAATTTGAGTTTGCTTTCATTTGGGCTTCAGAAAGAGATAGTTACCCAAGACCGCCAAAAAAATTTGCTCCAGTGTCCTCCCTTCCCTCCTCCCTGCAATATATGAAATAAGATAGAAAATCAAATGAGCTGTTTGACCGATGATTCCTTCCACCCATAATTGAAACTTGACATCCTTTGAAACTTGAATCAGCAATGATACCCAAGGTAGTCTAATTAAAGTCATGTCCAGTTGCCAGAATTGTCTGTTTATTGAGCAATTAGAAAGCACTCAAAACTCAGTAAAACCATTTTTCTGCCTTTTTATCTTTGAATGACAGTTTGCTAAAAAAGACTATTGAATTGCTTCTTTTATCATTTCCCTGCAAATGAAATTTGTGGCTCTGAAGCCTAATTTTATAGGTAAATGCTTTTGGAGTGATGACAATTATTATTTCTTTGGTTTGACTAAAGGTATTTTCTCTTATTTTTATGTTGATACAAGTCTGCAACCTAAAATATATAACTCTATCTACAGTATTTATATAGCACTTTTCAACTAAAAAGTTCACAAAGTGGTTTATAAGAAATTGAAAAAATTAACAGCTAATTAATAGCTAATGGATCCCTGTCCCAACAGGGCTGACAATCTAAAATGCCAAAAGAATACCAGCAGAAGCCACTTGAACAGACATTGCTGGGGTGAGGAGGGCCAGTTACTTTCCCCCTGCTAAATAAAGGGGAACACCCTCTTGAAAGAGTGCCTCTTGCTCAATTAGCAGAGGTTATGCCCAATTAGCATGGGTTAATTATATTGGGGTTAATATATCTTAGCCTGCAAATTGAGCTATGAAGCACTGATATCCAACATAATAATAAAATGCTAGAATTATAAAACAAATAAAATGCATATAATTCATTTCTGAAGTTTTCATAATGTTAATAAAATATCTCTGGTTATTTCATCTTTATTCTCTGATGTTATTTACCTTATATATTTTTGTGATCTTATGTCTGAATCTGTTTTTTAAATTTAATTTTACTATTGATTAGAAGGAAAATCAGAACAGAAAAAGAAACAAATATATTCTTAACAAAATATATGGCAGGTACAGCTTTCCTGATTTACCTTTCTTTGGTGTAACAGTATTTTCTACTAATTTCTATTAATTTCGACTACTTAAAATTTATCTTAAACTATAATCTTATTTAATAATTCCAACAGACATCAGAAAAGGATATCAAAATTATATGTCCAAATCTGAATTATGTCTGAATCTGGATGTGGGTACATTGCTTTTCCTGAACTTGAATCAGCGGTGTTATAACTGTTAGCAGTAATAACTGTTTTAATGCTGAGCCACAGTAAGTAAATTCCAGATTTTTTTTGTTTTCAGGTGCCTAGAAATTTGATGTTGGTATCTAGCAGATTCAGATATGTATTACAATCCAGATTCTGTACACTTGGGATGTTTATACATTCTGTGCTTGTTCCTGGCTTTCGTTGTGGTATGTTACATTTTCTAATTATTACTAATTAAATGTACAGTCTTCATGTTGGAATAAGAGACAATGCCTAAGCTTTCTGGAATTCTCCAAACTGAAAGTAGCTCTGCTTGCTGAAGTATAGAGATAGGGGATTATGAATATAAATAGCAAGGCATTAAAATTCCTGTAGTAAATCTGTTAACTATATTACACAAACAAGTCTACAGTCACTAATGAACCATGAATTCAGTTCAGGGGCATGTCTATTCAGCTCTTATTTGAGATGCAGCCCACCCATACTATGCAATGATTTAGTGGTAAATTTTGAAGTGTTGGAGTCTGCTCCATCACTAACCCCCTGACACCTGCCCCATAGTTTACATCCCATGAGCAGCCCAATCCTAACTAAAGTCCAACACCTTGATGCAAAGGCTGCAAGTATGTTTAGAGTGTTGCCTGTGACCAGCACAGACCCCTTTAAATGGCTACTGAAAGTTTCCACCAGTCAAGGACATCATACACAAGTCATGACCAAGGATGCCACATCATCCCTCCGATAGCAGTTACAGTGGCATCAGCAAAGTAACTAAGGCTGCAATCCAGAGCAAATTCAGCCTGCTCTGACCTAACTGCACTCTCCTAACTATTCTGTATCCAGAGCAGAGAGTTATGCTGCATCCAGAGAGTCAGGAAGCCTGGGCTGCCCTAACTGCTCCAGAGCATGCTAAGTAATTGACACAAGGGGAAGACTTGCTCCTGAGGAGACACCCCTCAGATCACACTTAACAAGGAACAGCTGTGGTGCCTACAGTGGTGACATGACTCTGCACATCACCTGGTGCGGAAGTCTCTGCATCATCCCTGGGATGCAGGCCCCCCCCCCACCTGGACTGCACAGTCACCAAAGTTGGCGCCTGCGCAGTTGTTTCTGAAGCCAGCTGGCTTCAGAAAGAGTACTGCGCAGGCACCATCTCCGACACCTGTGCAGTACTCTTTCTGAAGCCATTCGGCTGCCGCTCCGCCTCCTGATTGAGGCTGAATGGCTGTGCAGAGGCGCGGACTTTCTCTGCTCTAAGGAAGTCTCCTCTGAAGCTGTTCGGCATGCTCAGTGTGTTTCTGCGCAGTGCACCTCAGATGGCCGTTCAGGTCAGCTCCTCAGACAAGTGGCAGCTTCTGGCTGCTGCTCCGCCTTGGAGCAGGCCTGAATGGGGGTGCTGACACCTGGGGCCTGCCAAAGGACAGTCAAACTCCTCCAGCACATCACCCCATACAGAGCGCATCACCCAATGCAGCCCACAGCAGCCGCACCAGTCTGGTGACGCCACTGGGTGCCTGCCTTATAAGGAGTCCCTGATGAGATGCCAGTACATTCTACAGTGAATACAAGGGGCTTCTTGGAGTGGCCTGCTGTATCCTGAGGTTTGTGGGCAGCCGTAGTTTGTTCCATATCCTGAGGTTGAGAGGAAGGGGTTGCAGCTAGGCTGGCCAAGAACTCAGATTTTTGGTCAGCACTGCCATTCTTACTCGGGCCTTATCATGGACCCCTATGGGTCTACTCATTACTATACCTGCTCCTGAGGTGGTATAACTCTGAGGGCTGGAAGAGGGCATTTCTGCCTTGGAAACAGGCTCTGGATTCAGAGTAACTGCTCTGCCCTAGGCAATGCTAAAGATGCCCTCAACTTGCCTCTCCTGAGCTGCTTAGGCTGCCCCAGTTAGGGCAGAGCAGGTCCACCTCTCTTAGGGCACCCTATCTTGCCTTGCTCTGCCCTAAGCCTCCTTCAGAGTAACTGGGCTGGAGCATCTTGCAGTTGCTCCAACCTAGTGTTAGATAGGGCAACCTAAGGGCTCTTATGTGGACAGATTAGTTGCTCTGGATTGGGCTGATAGAGGCAAAAGCAAGGAATTATATTCCTTGGAATTAAAGGGTTGGGAACCCCTTTAGGTCCCCTAATCCAACCCACAAAAACACACATCCAAGGAATAAGGAGTAGAGGAAGTGTGGAAAGACAGCTCCCTTGAAAAAGGCCTTGTGATCACAAGTGACACCTCAGTCACCGGTTAAGCAGGATCCTGGTCGTTCATTGCACATGGACTACCACTGAACTATCACTGGAGTTTACTGAGCGGATCTTGGACTATGGCCTCCAAGGTCCCTTCCAACTCCAACATCCTATGATTCTATGGCCCCTTCACATTATCTTTAACAATATACAGTGGAGCCTCATTCATTAAGTGGTGCTTAATTCGTTCCGGATGCATGCTTGTTAAGTGAAACACTCTTTAAGTGAAGCAGATTTTCCCATAGGAAATAATGGAAACTCTGACAATTGATTCTACAACCCAAAAAATATTCATAGAAAAATATTAACTGGATGTAAAAATGATGACAAACCCCTGGAATTGAATTCAAAAAATGCATTCAGTGTGCATGATCTTATGAAGTCTACTTAGGCTGCAATCCTAAAGACACTTTCCTGGGAGTAAGCCCCATTTAACACAATCGGGCTAACATCTGGGTAGACATGGTTAGGAGACTGCAATGAAAGACACTTTCCTGGGAGGCTTACCTGGGCTGCTGCTGTGGTCAGTGGGGACACTTGGGGGCAGTTAGGGGCAGCTGCCTCTGGCACCCCCAGGCAACTGCCCCCAAGTTGGGGGCAGATAAAGGCAGCAGCGCTGGCCAGCAACCCTTTTAAAGAGCCTCCATGCAGAACGTCAGGGCCGCATAGCACGCATGCCCATAGTGCGCTTGCTTCTTAAGTGAAGCGGAACTTGTTATGTGAAGCAAGATTTCTTGGAACTTTTGCTTGTTATGTGAAACGCTTGTTAAGCGAGGTACCACTGTACATTCTTTTATGAGGTTCAAATTATGAAAGTTTGAATGTCCTTCCTTTAGCATAAGAATCAACAAATACCATTCCATTAAGCTGGTAGGTGATTCGTGATTTTATGCTAAAGAAATTATATGCAAAATCTTTTCTATTTGACTTAAGTCCAGTTGATCAAGCAAGATCTTTATTGCTCAAATCTAGGACTCACGAAAGCCATATTCAAGCATTTCCTCTGCCATGGAGTTCCTCTTGAGGAACTTCTCAAGGACATGCTTGATAGCACAACCCTCTGACAATGGTGTACTGTTTAGCCCTGCCTCAGCAATCCTCATATTCAGCATTTGTCTGCAAAGGCAAGCACCAAGCACAAGATGAGCTTCTCTCTGTAATAGAGCCACATGTTGTAATCAATATTGCCCTTACTAAACCAGAAAGGGTTAAAATATGGTTAGGTTTTTAAATTGCGTTAGAAGTTATCCTGCGATTCTATGGGCAAAATCCAGACTAACTACGGGGAGTCCTTGCTCCAGTGTAAGAACAACGTACTCTGGCTTCCAATATGAATTTCCCATAGGTTTTCACTCGATGGTGCAGTAACTACAGGTGCATGCAAAGTCTCTTACGTGCTCCCGTAGTTACTCTGGATTTAGGGGTATGTCAGCTAATTTAAAAATGGCATTCTTGACACATCTATATATATAAAACTGAAAGGTCACTGACTGACTGACTGACTGACTCACTCATGTACTCACTCATCAACAGCCAGCCAAAATAGCCAGGCCTAAAAGTATGAAATTTGGAGAGAAATTTCTGTGAAGGAGGCACACACTAAGAACCATTTTTTGGAAATTCCAACCGGAAGGGAGTGAAAAGGGGTGCAACAAGTTTTTCTCCCTATACTTTGCATTGAAGATTTGGTGACTGAAGCTCTGCCCCAAACACCAGACCTAGAAGGGAGAAATTTGGGGAGGGTGTTCCTTCTGTGACATTAACACCCACCAAGAACCAATGTTGAGAAATTTAACCCTTAAGGGAGTGAAAAGGGGTGCAGTGTGTTTTTTTCCTTTACTTAATATTGAAGACTGACTGATCAACATGCAGTCAAATTGGTGCCTGGTGCCTGATGCACTTGGAGGGAGGGTGCACTGGGGCGGATGGTGCGCATGTGGGGACAGTGCACATCAGGGGATGTTGCACTGGGGGATGTTGTGTAGGGGAATGTCATGCATGGGCTGGATGTGTTGTGTAGGGGGATGTGCACATGATTGATGCACACGGGGGATGATGTGCCTGGGGTTTGATGCGCATTGGGGGTACGTTGCGCATGGAGGGTTGACGTGCATGGGGGATTTTGTGCAAGGGAGGTTGATGCACATGGGGAGATGTTGCACTTGGGGATGTTGCACATGGGGGTTGATGTGCCTGGGGGATGATGCACATGGGGGATGTTGCGCATGGGGGTTGATGTGCATGGGGGGTTGATACACATGGGGATTGATGTGCATGGGGGATTGGTGTGCATAGGGGGTTGATTCACATGGGAGGATTGATGCACATGTGGGGTTGATGCTCATGGGTAGATGATGCGCATGGGGGTTGATGCTCACTGGGGGTGTTATATGCAATGGGGGATGGCATACAGGGCGTATTTTACTCCCACAATGTGGGCATATTTTGCCAATAAAAATAATTTCTCTCCTTTTCTTTTAAAACTTTGGTTTATTTTTATGTTAACAACATGGGGTTTAAAAAAGAAATGAGCTGGAGCACTAAATAAACAAAGGCATTTATTTTTAAGCTTCATGTTATCTTGGTGTAATTTAATGAAGTGCTTATAAAGGGGGCAATGGCTGCTAACCTCTGGATAGACGTTTGCTGGGATCAGTACTTACGACACTGATTGTATTTTCAAGTGACTGCTTTACTGTGTAAGGCTCCTTGATTTCTCTCTGTGGAGCCAAGAATTACACTGTCATTAGAAGCAGCGTTTTGGCAGCTTCAAACTAAGGGCATAATGACCTCCTCCATGCTTTTATTAATTGAGCAGCACAGTCCTATGCAGTAGCGTAGCCAGTGAGGGCAGTGCAGTACTTTGTAGGCATCACAATGCTCCATGCAACATACATGTGCGTTGCCATTGTTGCCCTGCGTACTGGATAGAGGTGCCTGTGCTGTATCCCCCTTGGGCTATGTTACTTGTCCTCTGCATATTTATTTAAAGTAGATACCATACAGGAGTACCAGTCCAGTGGTACGTTCTGGGACACCTTGAGATCATCCCAGTCCTGGCTTCCTTGCATACTTGTGCATCGATGTGGGCCTTTCTTTCCACCATAAGATACCATCTTGCCATCAACAGGTACCTGTGGTGTCTTCATTCTGAAACTCCTGCAGAAAGATGAATCTGTAAATATCAGGAACCCCCCCCCCCTTGCTATGTCTGCCTGAAGCCATTTAGGCCAAAAAGGTCACTTCTGGGTTTTTTGTTGTTGTTTTTAAATCAGATATAACTTTTTTGCCCAGTGCTGCTCTATACTGGCTGGGAAATGGGCTTGGATCTGGAACATGTGCTGGTTCCAGCCCTGCCTGCCATTTCTTACCTGTCCCGGGAACTCCCTTTCTCCATTTCCCCCACCCTGAAAGGTGCAAGTGACTATCACTAGCCCAAATGGCCACATTAAATTGTGCTGTTGGTATCATATAGATTGCTGTATCCTGTAAATCCAATCCTTTGTTTGAAATCAAGGCAGGAAAAAAAGTATTTCAAACTCCTTACCATCAGTCTCAATTGCTGGGTGTGGAGTACCAAGTGTTTGTGAAGTTGATCCCTTGGCTACATAGGATTTTCAGTGGGTTGTACCACTGAATGCATCCTCCCGTATGCATTCTCCAGAAGCTTAGTGAAAAATGTTTGTATCGGGGGGAAGGTGATTCCTCTTGATTCATGGAACACACAGTCATGCATGTTCCTAAATGACAATGGATGAGAAAGGTCTTGTCAGTTTCAGCTTTGGTGTCACAACCTTAGAATCAGTGATGGAATTCAAAGAAATTAACAACTGGTTCTATGTCCAGCTGGCAGCCACTTTTAAATGGCTATTTTTAAACTTTATATGTCCCATCTCTCGTTAACAACTGGTTCTATTGAGTAGGTGTGAACAGCTGGAGCCCACCACTGCTTAGAATGGCTTGTGGCTAAAGTGGATGGTTAGGTTTAGCTACTCAGATGGGTTCCCAAATGGCAAATGAGTAGTTATCTATGTGACCAGATGTTTCTGAATACAAGAGAAAAAAACAGTAAGACCAGACCCAATGATAAAATCTAGCCTTTTAAAATTTTAATTTGTTCATTTTTGTGTGTGTCATCTGTCTGGCCTTTTTATAAGTTCTATTTTATGTGTATCAGTTAAACATACAATTGGATGACCAGGCTGAAATTCTCCACTGCTAATTCTTCTCCTTACTCTCCATGAATTCGATAAAGGTTGCAGGTTGTTTGAAATTTTAGCAATGTAATTTGAAGCTTTTTCATCTTCTTTTTCCTTTTTCAGAGGAGAGGTGAGAAGGAACACAGATTCCCAGGTGAGTGGAGGAGGGGGCTGCTTAGCTGAGTGCTTAATTGCTGCTAGGTGTTCATTGGCTGGTTGCCTGGTGGGAGGAGCTTTCAAGGGCTTTATTAGGGCCTGTTCCTGGTTCAGCCTCCTTTTCTGAGGAGAGGTGAGAAGGAACACAGAGTCTCAGGTGAGTGGAGGAGGGGGCTGCTTAGCTGAGTGCTTAATTGCTGCTAGGTGTTCATTGGCTGGTTGCCTGGTGGGAGGAGCTTTCAAGGGCTTTATTAGGGCCTGTTCCTGGTTCAGCCTCCTTTTCTGAGGAGAGGTGAGAAGGAACACAGAGTCTCAGGTGAGTGGAGGAGGGGGCTGCTTAGCTGAGTGCTTAATTGCTGCTAGGTGTTCATTGGCTGGTTGCCTGGTGGGAGGAGCTTTCAAGGGCTTTATTAGGGCCTGTTCCTGGTTCAGCCTCCTTTTCTGAGGAGAGGTGAGAAGGAACACAGAGTCTCAGGTGAGTGGAGGAGGGGGCTGCTTAGCTGAGTGCTTAATTGCTGCTAGGTGTTCATTGGCTGGTTGCCTGGTGGGAGGAGCTTTGTAGGCCTTTATTAGGGCCTGTTCCTGGTTCAGCCTCCTTTTCTGAGGAGAGGCGAGAAGGAACACAGAGTCTCAGGTGAGTGGAGGAGGGGGCTGCTTAGCTGAGTGCTTAATTGCTGCTAGGTGTTCATTGGCTGGTTGCCTGGTGGGAGGAGCTTTGTAGGCCTTTATTAGGGCCTGTTCCTGGTTCAGCCTCCTTTTCTGAGGAGAGGTGAGAAGGAACACAGAGTCTCAGGTGAGTGGAGGAGGGGGCTGCTTAGCTGAGTGCTTAATTGCTGCTAGGTGTTCATTGGCTGGTTGCCTGGTGGGAGGAGCTTTGTAGGCCTTTATTAGGGCCTGTTCCTGGTTCAGCCTCCTTTTCTGAGGAGAGGTGAGAAGGAACACAGAGTCTCAGGTGAGTGGAGGAGGGGGCTGCTTAGCTGAGTGCTTAATTGCTGCTAGGTGTTCATTGGCTGGTTGCCTGGTGGGAGGAGCTTTGTAGGCCTTTATTAGGGCCTGTTCCTGGTTCAGCCTCCTTTTCTGAGGAGAGGCGAGAAGGAACACAGAGTCTCAGGTGAGTGGAGGAGGGGGGCTGCTTAGCTGAGTGCTTAATTGCTGCTAGGTGTTCATTGGCTGGTTGTCTGGTGGGAGGAGCTTTCAAGGGCTTTATTAGGGCCTGAGGCGCGATCCTATGGACCGGAGCCTGTGAGCAAGGAGGACTTGTGAAGTTGACAGGAGATGGAAGGGAAGGGCGCAGTTGTCGTGACATGCACCACGTGTGCCATGTTTGTCTTCTTGCCCAAGGACCCCGGGGATTATCGATGCTGCAAGTGCAAACTGGTTGCACTGTTGGAGGAGAAGGTGGCAGCATTGGAGGGTGAAGTTTCCACCCTTCGTCAAATTAAGGCATCTGAGGAGTTCCTTGATACAACACACACGGAACTTCTCCAGAGGGATGACACCAGTGGGGACCCCAGTAACGATGTCTCTTCGTGGAGACACGTGACAGTCAGGAGAAAAAAGGGCAGGAGCAATCGAGAACCACTGGAGCTATACAACCGTTTCCAGAGTCTCTCAGATTCCACCATGCTGGCAGAAGTTCCTCTTGCTAGCACACCTACACCGGATCCTGGCATTGCCCATACTGGCACGCCTACAGATCCCCCTCATAGACAGCAGCCACAACCAGTTAGTGTGGGGGAAGCTAGACACAGAAGGAGAACACGGAGGAGGGTGGTGGCGATTGGAGATTCTCTCCTGAGGGGCATGGAAGCTGTCTGCCGACCAGACCCATTTTCCCGTGAGGTGTGCTGCCTCCCTGGTGCTAGGATATGGGATATCACGGAGAGGCTACCGAGGATGATCACACCTGCTGATCGTCACCCGTTCTTACTCATCCACGTAGGAACAAACGATACAGCTCGGGAAACTTTCCAAAAGATAGTTGGGGATTATGAAGCTCTGGGGAGGAAGATTAAGGACCTGGGGGATACCCAGGTGGTATTCTCATCCATCCTCCCAGTAATTGGCAAAGGTCCTCAGAGAGATAGCAAGATTTTTCAGGTCAATAGCTGGCTTCGAAAATGGTGTCATCGGGAAGGATTTGGATTCTGGGATCACAGGATGAACTTCCTTGAGGAAGGACTCCTAGCAAAGGATGGACTACATCTTACTGGTTAGGGGAAGAGTGTCTTCAGACGGGAGATGGCCAACCTTATCAGGAGGGCTTTAAACTAAATAAGAAGGGGGTGGGTTACGTCCAAAGGGAACCTAGGAATAAGGAAAATGATCTGGATGGAAATCGCCAGGGCACAGCTGTAACTCAAAAATCTTTAGAGGGGCCTGGCCTTACAAAAAAGGAGGGAAATGCATTGAGTTGCAAACTCCAGGGCTTAAGTTGCATTTACACAAATGCACAGAGCCTGGGAAATAAACAAGATGAGCTGGAGCTTTTAGCAAGTGAAGGGAAATTTGATTTGATAGGAATAACTGAAACTTGGTGGGACTCCCATGACTGGAACACACAATTGGAAGGCTATCAGCTGTTCCGGAGGAACAGAAGTGGCAAAAGGGGAGGTGGAGTAGCATTATATGTCAAGAACATGTATACTTGCTCTGAAATCCAGGAGAGTGGTCCGGATATCCCTGTGGAGTGTGTTTGGGTAAAAGTAAGGGGGGAAAATAAAAAACAAAACATTGTGGTGGGCGTCTACTATAGACCGCCAGGTCAAGGAGAAGGAGTAGACGATGTCTTCTTGGAGCAACTGGCAGGCATTGCAAGGAAATATGAGGTAGTAGTAATGGGGGACTTTAACTACCCAGACATTTGCTGGGAGACAAACTCAGCCAAACATGGAAGCTCCAGTAGATTCCTGATGGGTCTGGAAGATAACTTCATGGTCCAGAAAGTGGAGGAAACGACAAGGGGAGGGGCCATCCTTGACCTGATCTTAACAAATCGTGAAGAACTGGTTGATCAGGTCAGCATAGTGGGAACTTTAGGGGAAAGCGATCATGAGCTGCTGGAATTTAGAATAATGTGGGAAATAAAAAGAGTGCAGAGTGAAACTTATATGTTGGATTTCAGGAAAGCTGGTTTCAACAGGCTTAGAGGAGTCATAGGTGGGATCCCATGGGTTGATGATCTAATGGGGAAAGGGGCCCAAGATGGGTGGGAGCTCCTTAAGAGGCAGCTTCTACAAGCACAGTCAGAAACAATTCCAATAAAAAAGAAAGGGGGGAAAATGCTGAAAAAACCAGGTTGGCTCCACAGGCAACTTGGGGATCAGCTGAAGTTAAAGAAAGAGAAGTATAGGGAGTGGAAGACTGGAAAGATCACCAGAGAGGAGTACAGGCAGGTAGCCCGGTCATGTAGGGAGGGGGTCAGGGATGCTAAAGCTCAGTATGAGCTGAGGCTGGCCAGGGGAGTCAAAGATAACAAAAAGAGCTTCTTTAGATATGCCCAGAGGAACAGGAGGAGAGACGAGGGGGTGGGGCTGCTCTTGGACAAGGATGGACAACAGGTGTCTGGAAACCAGGAGAAGGCGGAGCTGCTCAACTCCTACTTTGCATCCGTCTATTCACAGAAGGAGGGCTGTGCAAATGGGGGTGCGGGATCATTGACTGATTCGGGGATGTGTTTACATCCCCTAAGAGGTAATGAAAACATGGATGGTGCAGAACAGCAGATTAAGATTGACAGAGAACTGGTTCGAAACCACTTAACTGGCCTAAATGAATTCAAGTCATTTGGACCGGATGAGCTGCATCCTCGAGTTCTTAAGGAACTGGCAGATGTCCTTGCAGAGCCTCTGTCGATCATCTTTGAGAAATCCTTGAGGAGTGGAGAAGTGCCACTGGACTGGAAGAGGGCAAATGTAGTCCCAATCTTTAAGAAGGGGAAAAAAGAAGACCCGGGAAATTATAGACCAGTCAGTTTGACTTCAATCCCGGGCAAGATATTAGAGCAAATCATAAAACACACAATTTGTGCACATCTAGACAAGTACTCGGTGATCAAAACAACCCAGCATGGATTTACCAAGAATAAATCTTGCCAGACAAATCTGATCTCCTTTTCTGATCGGGTTACGAGCTTATTGGACAGTGGCAATGCTGTGGATGTCATTTATCTTGACTTCAGCAAAGCATTTGACAAAGTCCCACATGACATTTTAATTAGGAAGTTGGAAAAATATGGGCTAGACAAGGCAATTGTTAGGTGGATCTGCAACTGGCTCGATGGCCGCACTCAAAGGGTTTTAGTAAATGGTTCTGTGTCAACCTGGAGGTCCGTTTCTAGTGGGGTCCCCCAAGGCTCTGTCTTGGGACCGTTTCTCTTTAACATTTTCATCAATGACTTGGAGGAAGGGATACGGGGGAGCCTGATCAAATTTGCAGATGACACCAAGCTGGGAGGAGTAGCAAACACATCAGAAGATAGGAGAAACCTCCAGGAGGATCTGGATAAACTGGAATCCTGGGCTGTAACAAACAGAATGAATTTCAACAGGGAGAAGTGCAAGGTTCTGCACTTAGGCAATAAAAACCAAAAACATAGGTATAAAATGGGGGATACTTGGCTTGCCAGCACAACATGTGAGCGGGATCTTGGAGTCGCCGTGGATAACAAGCTGAACATGAGTCAGCAGTGTGATGTGTCTGCAAAGAAGGCAAATTCCATTTTAGGTTACATTAAGAGGACTGTAGCTTCCAAGTCACGAGAAGTTATAGTTCCTCTTTATTCTGCATTGGTGAGACCTCACCTTGAGTACTGTGTTCAGTTCTGGGCACCTCACTTTAAGAAGGATGCAGCCAAACTGGAGCAAGTCCAGAGGAGAGCGACAAGAATGATCAGTGGGATGGAAGGGAAGCCCTACGAGGAAAGGTTGGGGGAACTTGGGATGTTCAGCCTGGAGAAGAGGAGGCTGAGGGGAGACATGATTGCCCTCTTCAGATACCTGAAGGGCTGTCATAGGGAGGAAGGGGCCAATTTGTTCATAGCTGCTTCTGAAAGCGGAACTAGAACCAATGGGTACAAACTGCAAGAAAGGAGATTCCGGCTGGAAATCCGGAAAAAATTCCTGACGGTGAGGGCGGTTCGGCAGTGGAACAGATTGCCAAGGGAGGTGGTGAACTCTCCCTCACTGGGGATCTTCAAGCAGAGGCTCGATGAGCACCTGTCGGAGATGCTCTAGGGGGAATTCCTGCTGCAGGCAGGGGGTTGGACTAGATGACCTACTAGGTCCCTTCCAACTCTATGATTCTATGATTCTGTGATTCTTTTTTTTTGTTCATTTGTTTTTGTTATCTCCTGCTCCTTTTATTAGACTTCTGATAATCTTTTTTTCAGTTAACATTGAGTCGCCTGGTTTGGGGAAATTCAGTGGGTTGTCATGACTCTTCACTCTGCAGAAGCTCTTGGAGTGATTTTGATAGAGACCCCTGAAGTTCAGTGTTCTAGGAGAGGGTTCTTCCCAAAGAGTCTTTCTGGGTAGCCTGATCTCTTGGGCTGGTAACAGCAAATTCAATTTACCAAAACTTTTCTTGAGTAAGCTGCCTGTCCAAAAGGAAGAAAATGGCTTCGTTTTGGCTTGCTAACCATTAGATGCTACTGCCCCAAAAGAGGGTGCAGTTTCTGGCAGCCTTCCCTGGATCCTAACGCCACCTTGGGCATCAGAAAGTCTTGGGTTGGTCCACCTAAAGTTATTGGTGAGCAGACCATTCTATGAGTAATATTTGGAAGAAAAGATTTTTTGAATACATTTTAAAAATGTACTAACACAGACATTTCCGGCTCTTCCTGCTTGGCAGATTTCCAGAGTGTTTAACTCCATATTTATCTCCTTAATATTATAAATCTATTTTATTGTATTACTTGATCCATATTTTGAAAGGTGATTACATAGTAATCCATTTATGTGCAAATTTGCCTTAAGCTTTCCGAAAATCTCAGCTCTCATCTTCCTAGACCAATGAAGTCAGTGTTAAATAAATTAAGGTTATATGATTTGTTTGAGATCTGCTACCTTTGATAAATTCTGAATGATTCATGCATTATTCTTAGTAGCATATATTTTAAAAATTACTTCTCAAAAATCTTTGGAATTAGGTTACTCTTGTCACCTGCATGCATATTGAATAATACTTTACACTGTTTCTTTCACTAGTTCACTTGTGTTTTTATGTACCTCAGCATGTTTATTTTAATATTTAACATAGGGTTGAATTCAAAGGTTTGGAAAGAGCTTTCTCTGGATCAAGGAAAACTTTGGATCTTGGATGCAACCAACTGTCATGTTATAAAGCACCAGACCTTCCTCCTCTGGTAACTGGCATTCTAAGAGCACAATCCTAACCATGTCTACTCAAATGTAAGCCCCATGGTGTTCAATGGGTCTTACTCCCAGGAAAGTGTCTTTAGGATTGCAGCCTAAGTTTGCATGTCCATTCAGCAGGGGTGCATTCTTCATCCTGTTGCAATTTCTGGCTTCTCCCCCTCTTCTGCCTGAACCTTTTAGAATCCTCTCTCTGGCACACCAACAGGGTATATTAATAATCTTCTAATTCCTCTCAGATGCCATCTGGGTCCATTAGAGGATCACCAGGCTAGGCCCTCAATGAACCCTCCATATGGGTTACAGTGCCCAGTGTACCATCAGAAGGCAAGTAGGGAGCACCATAGAGGACCGAGGATAATACCATAGCAGCCTCACACTAGTACTGGGTGGATCTGGCAGCAATGGTACATACCAAATATGCGACATTCACCACAAAAATAGGAGATCCATAGGCAGCTGCAAGGCTTAGGCAGAGGTAAGAAACAATTATTTTTATTTATCTTCTATTTGTCTTTGGGCTGCCCCATTACTATCGGATGCAGTGCTCACCTTTATGGTGTGACTGCCCCACTATAGGATTACAAGATGAAAGTGTTCTGGATGAGATGGTTCTGAAAGCGTTCTGGATAGGATGGTTCTGGCCCCACCATAGGGTGCAGTCCACATCTTGATGGAGTGATGGCATTCGTTCTGACAGCTTGGGATAAGATTGAACTGATACCCTTCATGCTTTTCCCCTCATTGTAGTCTTATAGTACCTTCCTATTTCATCAGTACTTTGGTTTCTCTGCCTCTCACTCCTCTAGCTTACTGTTTAGCACCCCATTCAATCCAAAAAGTAAGCACAATGTAAGAAAAGAATAAAGTATTATATAGAGTAACCAATTTCTGCTTTTAGTCATAATTCACCTGATAGTTGCTAGAAGCTACATGGCATGCTACAGCCAATCACAGGGGCAGTGGGTGTCATATAAACCTGTGGTTCTCAAAGTGGAGATCGGGACCCTTGGGGGGGCCGCCTTCATTTCAGGGGGTCACAAAAAGTGGGGCACTTTCATCTTGTAATCTGGCACTGGACACCACCATCTTGGAATGGGGCACTTCCTGTTTGATGTCACTTCAAGCCATTACATCACTTTCAGGTTGATGACATCACTTCTGGGGGGGTCTCCCCTGGACAGACTGTCATTCTCTGAAAGGGGTTGCAGGCCAAAATGCTCAAGTACCAATGATCTAAACTGTCCCTCTATGTTCAGTTTAAATATTGTACCCCTGTGCAATTAGGCAACAATGTGCTGGATTGCTGGAGGAGGGAAGTGTGTGCACCCACATGTTCCTCCCACCACACATTTAAGAAAGACAATGATGTTGATGTTGCTTCTTTTTCCTGGGATGTTCACGATTTTGCAACATCAGTGCTAAATTTTGGGGGACCTTGGGACCCACTGCAGCCCTGTCTACCTTGCAGGAAGCATAGGGCAATAATTCTACCACTGGGATGGAGGGTTCATGTTGACCACTGGGAACAATTTAGATGAACTTCCACTCTCTCTGGAGGAGTGGGGAGGTTGTTTGAACTATGAAAGGACTCATCCTGTGTGATATTTTAAAACACACACATAACTTGTGAATGTCATGCCATCCATATGTACATTGATAAGGAAGCAATGTTTCTGGCTAACTATAATGCTCTCTACCTCATGATATATTGTTTAAATGCAGTTATTATTTGTCCTTCCTGCCTGCCCAATTCTGTCAGCTTGCTCTTTGAAGTAGTAAATTCCAAATACTTTATCATATTTGTTGCTTACTTTTCAGTTCAACTAAAATAAATCATATGAAGCTCAACAAGAAAGGAAAATAGTGTCCATCATTTTGTTTACATGAATTACAGTGAGATACAGAAAGGTGGACTAGATGGGCCTTTGGCTTGATCCCATGGGGCTCTCATGTTCTTAGTTTTGGAGGAAGGAGAGGCACTTCACACTTTATGTTGCAAGAAGATTTGTAATCCAAACAACCTGAAGACTTACTTCCTTTGTCATTTGGAAGATGTTATGGCTTATGGATCTAATTTTCCCCATTTGAAAATGTACTTGAAAGACTTAGCATATAAAGGAAAAAAAGGGTAGCGATATCGAACTCCACATTCTATAAGATCTTACAGCCCATTGGGATTCTTCGTAGTGCAAGTGATGGATGGTATTAGAGGAAGTGGAAAAGTTATGCTTTTCACTGTTCCCCATATTATATAGTCCATGTGGAAAGAAGAGAATAGTTACTGAAGTAATATTATTAATTAATGTTAATTAATGTTTAATTAATTAATATTATTAATAGTATTTTATTATTTAATTATTCTTAAGACAGCTGTGAAAAAGCAGAGACAAAAAGCCCAAGTATGAATATAATTTGTTGCACTTTGGTCAAAGTCTATTACTTGTCAAGAGTTTTCCAGATCTTTCAGAAGTTGTTCTCATTTCAATACTTGTTGAACAATTATTTTTACCACTGCCACCTCTTTCAGCTACTACCTGTTTCCCTACACTTAGAATGATAGGAAATGTGCCTTCACTCCCTCTTATACTCATCCCTCTCTCTTGATAAAATGCTACTCATTCTGCTGTGTGATAAGAAATGGATTAAACCTTCCCCTTTTTCTTATGTGCCAAGAATTTTGCTAAACTCCACCCAGGAGAAAAAATTTCATCCTCTCAATTCGTTTATAAAACAACTTTTCCTGGAATGAACTAGATCTTAACTTTGGCTGCAATCCTAAAGACACTTTCTTAGGAGTAAGACCTATTGAACATATTGGGGCTTACTTTTGAGTAGACTTGGTTAGGATTGTGCTCATAGGCTCTCAAGTATCTCTCAAATAACATCAATAAATGATTGACCATTCTAGTGTATAAACAAATCACAAGTGGAGTTGGGGTTGTTAACTCTGATAATAAACATTCCCTTCTTCACTGTGCAGGATTTGAGAGTATTATTTTACAAAAAGGAGAATCTATGCCATCTTCCTACTTGTTTTAGTTCCTGATTTCTAAATATAGTGGTGCCTCACATAAAGAGCTTAATTTGTTCCAGAGACCTGCTCTTTAAGTGAAACGCTCTTTAAGTGAAGCAGATTTTCCCATAGGGAATAATGGTAACTCAGACGATTGGTTCCACACCCCAAAAATATTCATAGAAAAATATTAACTGGATGTAAAAATGATGACAAATCACTGGAATTGAATTCAAAACATGCATTCAATGTGCATGATCCTATGAAGTCTACTTAGGCTGCAATCCTAAAGACACTTTCCTGGGAGTAAGCCCCATTTAACACAATAGGGCTTACTTCTGAGTAGACATAGTAAGGAGCCTGCAATCAAAGACATTTTCCTGGGAGGCTTACTTGGGCTGCTACTGGAGGTTCAAGGTGGTCGGTGGGGGACTTGGGGGCAGCTGCCTCTGGCACCTCAAGGAAACTACCCCCCCCCCCCGCCAAGTTGAGGGCAGTTAGAGGCAGCAGCGCTGGCTGTCAGCCCTTTTAAAGAGCCTCTGTGTGGAGCATCAGGGCTGATTGCATGCATGCCCATAGCGTGCTTGCTTGTTAAGTGAAGCAGAACTTGTTATGTGAAGCAAGATTTCTTGGAAATTTTTGCTTGTTATGTGAAACGCTTGTTAAGCGAGGTACCACTGTAGTGTCAACCAGTGGATTTCAAATTCCCACTTTTAAAATGAGAATCTGTCAAAACCCATAGAAGTTTTCAAAACCAAAGTGACATCCAGTGCAATCCTGGCTACTCAGAAGTAAGTCCTATTGTAATAAATGGGCCCTAATCCTAGGAATGTGTTTTTAAGGTTACAGCCATCATCAAGTAGGAAAATTCTTAACAATCCAGGCTGCAATCCTATCCACAAACCAGGCTGCAATCCTATCCTTGGAGAAAGTCCCATTTATAGCCTGTACAGATCTATAACATTTCCTCAAATACAACCACAAGCAATTCTCAGGTTTGATATATTAAAAATAAATGTTTGAAATCAATGGGGACCTACCTGAAATTGGCTCACAACCCATATGGTGGGTCCTGACACATAGTTTGAGTAACACTGGTTCAGAGGTATGATTTTTTGGGGGGCTCTGCATTCCAAAGAACACATGTTTTGTATTTAATATAATTTATTTACACGCGCGCACACACACACAGAGAGAGAGAGGGAGAGAGGGAGAGAGGGAGAGAGGGAGAGGGAGAGAGAGGGAGAGAGAGGGAGAGGGAGAGAGGGGGAGAGAGGGGGAGAGAGGGAGAGGGAGAGAGGGAGAGAGAGGGAGAGGGAGAGAGGGAGAGAGAGGGAGAGGGAGAGAGAGAGAGAGATTCCTGTTTTATTTTGTGTTGCTTTCCACAGGATTTTTACAGCTACCCCTGAGTGGAATACAGTTGTTCAGCCCATCATATTTTGTTAAAACAGGGCTGTGGCTTTTGATGTTCAGAAGCGAACGCTTCGTCTGTGGCTTTGAAAGAGGCAGTCGTTCCACTGGGTCCGGAGTTCTTTGTAGTCAGATGCAGCCTTACACAGGTGTGTGAGAACTCCGAACAGCCCCTTATGCCCATGTAGGGAGCGATTACATGTTTACCCGTGAATGCCGCATGGAGTGCCTTTCATTGAAGTACAAGCAGCTGCCATTATGCTCTGTTCCCAGAACAAAACCCAAACATGAGAGGGCTGAAGGAGGCTGCCGAATAAGATGCAAAATAGGCCGGCTTTTATCTTTCTGCAGATTATACGTATGTTTAAAGGCAGGAAATCAAGGCAGCAAATTGCCTGGAAAATATAAGAATTGTGTGTTTACAATAAACAGGATGCTTTCACCTCCCCCTCCCCCAGTTTGTGTTCAGATTTCAGTTGCGTTTTGTAATTGGACAGGTAGCTGTGAAAGAAAACACTTTCTTTCTCTAGAAATCTTGCACGATGCTGTTCTGCTGGCTTGCTGGAGAAGCCAATCTTTGGGCATTGTTAAGGCTCCCATAGCTTAGGTTGGGTACAGAGGTAAATGGCATCATGCTGGCTAAAGACCAGATTGGAACACTTCACAAAAAGCCTTTGGAATGAGTACAGCTGGAAGCAAAAGGGAACCATTTTCAGATGATGCACAAAAGACCCACTGGAGCCCAGAGGAGGAAGAACAGCTTAAGAGGCAGTAGTGATAGGCAGCAATGCTGGCTCAAAAGCAGAAAAGCAAAAACTCCCTTTAGGTTATAGTTTCCTGGTTTTGGCTGTACAACAACAGAAGGCTGGAGAAGTTCCCAGCATGGAATGGCATTGTTTTGATATAATATTCTGCTACCTATAGCCCTAGCATCTATGAGACTATAATTTGTGGCTCAGGCAATCTTGTAATCCAAGGCATTACCATATTAAAAGAAGCAGCTTTCCTTCCTTAGAAGGGAGGTTCTTGGGGATACTGGGGGGTGTCTCCAAAAACTAAGGTTCAATCACCTGCGGTTTGGGCTCATCCTGGCCAGGTTGTTCTCTGAACCTTCAGGATGAATGCCGGTGATTGTACCCAGAACTATTACTGGGGTGGTGGGGGGGTAGAAGACTGGGAGGAGAGCATCACAGAGCTTTCCTCAGGGTATCTCAGAACCTGGTGCTGGCATGAGAAATCATGTGCCTAAAAACTTGTAGTGGAACCTGGAGATTGACAGACAAGCAGGAGTCACACACCAGGGTAATATTTGAGTCTGTGCTGTCAGAGGGTGTCGCAAAAGTGTCGTAAGTCACTTCTGTGCCACTCCTGGGGAAGGGGGTTAGGCAAATGCACAGATATGTGCTGGCCTTCCCACACCACAAAAATAGGGAGATGGGTGGGTTGTGCAACCCTAAATTGGTTAGTATTGTGCCCTCGGTCAGTCTGTGAGAACATGACATGGGACACTGATACCCTTTCATGGCACATACTACATACCAGTGAGCACATGTGCCAAGATGGTGTAGTGGTTAGGGAAGTGGACTGAGACTTGGAAGATAGGAGTTCAAATCCTCCCTTAGCTATGAAGCTTCCTGGGTGACCTTGGGCCAGTCACTAACTCATAATTAATTAGCTGGTTAAATAAATAACATGTGTGTAGAACAAACATAGAATCATAGATTTGGAAGGGACCCAGTGGATCATCTAGTCCAACATGTGGACATTGATGCATTATAACTCTAAAACTTGTTCACAGGGGGTACAAAGCTGGAAGTGAGCGGGGAATCGGTAGGTGTGCTGCCTTACCCAGTGTCCTGATTTACTCCATCTAAGAATTCAGAAGTTCCCATCCCATATCCCTGCTTTTTGGTTGAGCCATTAGTAGGGAGTAAAAAGTCATGGCCATTTCATCAGTTTGGGGTGTGTGGGTTTGAATGGTAAGGATAGAATGGATTGCAAGCAGCAGCAACAGTACTCGTCTTGGTGGCCACCCAAAACTCATGTGAACCCTTCTGTGCCTTCTGGGGCACCATTGGGCTCCCACAGCCTTGAACCTTGTCTTTCTCATTTTCACAATCTAACTGCTGATTAAACATCAGCAAATGACCCTTCAATATCTAAGTACTTGAGGCTCTCTTGGGTGGGAATCACCTTTGTTTAGTGTTTGTAGAAGGATGACTGTCCCTTTGGGGCCTCCTTTAATTGTTGTTCTCAGCACAAGAATGTTTATTCTGCATGTGCAAGAGTACCTTGGACTGAAGACAGGAAAATACTTACCAGAATCAGCAAGTAAAATGTAATAAATAGACCTCGACTGGGTCGCCTCTTGAATCCAAACAATCTAAAGAAGCACCCAAAATTACAGACAAAAGTTTATATAAGTGAGAGTAGTCCCAGCGCATAGGTTCATTCCTGGGGCATTGCATGAATTAAGAGATCTGAAAGGCATTTGGTAATGAAATCCAATTGGCGTCTAGAGGCTCTGATTTGAAAAATGAAATGATTGATTCAATGCTTAAAATCCCCACAGGACGCACTGGGATGTTCTATTCCCATAATATCTCTTCCCTGCTCACAGCAGCCAAAGGGAGAGGCTGTCACTCAGTGGTTGAGCATCTGCTTTATACACAGAAGGTCCAAAGTTAAGTCTCCAGACAGGGCTGAGAAAATTTTTTGCTTGACACCTTAGAGAGGCCTTGTCCAGTAATGTCTACAATACTGAACTAAATAAACCAAGGGCCTGATTCAGTGTGTTCCTGGCTGACTTTTCCATATGAAATGTCCTGACAAGAAGATGTGACTCTTTTTAAGGATGCTCCTGGTTGTGTCCTACACGTTATAACAAGGGACCTGCAAAAGGTGAGGTTTTTTTTTCTGAAAAAGGGATTCAGGAAAAATAACCTTACCTTTTGCAGGTCCCTAGTTTTAAACACATAACTAAGCACATGAGAAGCTCTCTTCTGTGGCTGCTATTTTAAGATAAATGTATCATAATCATCATATGCAAACATCACTCAGCTGTAGGCACTGGTGGAAAAGGTGGTATGAAATTCTTTTTATTATTCAAATCCACTGATGCTACCAGAAGCTGTAAATGCATACACCTGGGAGATTATCCTGTAAGATCATCCTATAAAACCTAGGGGTTTAAATACTCATCCCATGACCTCTACCAATGCCTGGCTTCTCTGACATTTTCCAGATGTCAGAGATTAACAGGCCTTTTCCTTCCATACAGTTGCCCTTTTCTATCTATTTTACTAATACAATGTGCTAATCCCATGTGAGGTGACCACATTAAAAAATAGCATTGTGATGTCAGGGAGTCATCTGTAGGTTCCAGCCACAACTTTGTTGCAGTAAAGGTTGGGTTGAAATAGATACTTGATTCTCTTGAAATTGGTGCTCCTCTGTTAGGCAAAATTACATTTTGCAATGAAATCAGTACATTATTTAGTGTTACAAATAGCTGGAAAAGTTTTGTGTTTAGTTTTTAACACGAAACCTTACCAAGCATGTTCTAGTTGTCATCATTGTGGATTTGCAGGCTGATTTGTTTATATACTATGGACCAAAGTTTCTTCACTTTTGTTATTCTCATTGTGATCTCATTGTTCTCATTGGTGTAAGTTATTTTCTTCCTAAGGTAAGGATGCCAATCCAAATTGGGACCATGGTGGAGGCAAAGTGTTAGACCTATGCCTGATTCAGATTTTCCACCAACTGCTATTAAGTGAGAAAAATCAAGAACATTAGAATCATTCAGTTCACACAACGTATAGTTTGACCCTTAGATAACAGAAACATTTTAATGAATTGCAAAACCCACAGCAGCCAAGAAATTCATCCCTCTTTAGAATAGCACCACTATTTCCATTCACTTTTAAATGTACCCAAAGTGGTCCTTATCCAACAGCACTGGCAAATGCTATTCCATTTCACATTATGAAAAATACTCTTTCTTTCATTGAATGAAATATTAGAATTATTGCAATTGTGTCAGTCATTCCTGAAGCCTGAAAGCTGTTGTGTCGTTTCCAAAAATAGTCAGATCCGTTGCATTGTGCAGACTTGTTAAATTGTTGTTGTAACAGAATGCATCTGGTTTTTCTAATAGCCTGCTTAATAACAGCAGTTTCCTTCCAACTTGTTCCCATAGGACAATTCATCTACTTTTCAATAGTCTTATCCTGAGGCAGCCTTCAATATTCTTTGGCAGATCCAGCACAGCTGGCTTAATGTTTGAATTACCAGTCCAGATAAGACCCAGTGTGATGTGGGAGAGATTCAGTTTCAAATCTCTGCTCGGACAGGAAGCTCACTCACTCAAGCTTAACCTGCCTCACAGGTTTGTTGTGAAGATAAAACAGAGGTTGGAAGAAGCATATAAATAAATCCTGTACTCCTGGGACAAAGATGGAGATGTAAATCTAGCAAATAATTGCCTGACATATGGATAATGTTTCATTTGTGATCCCATGCACCACCTGGGAACGGGACTGCAGAACGTCACACTCCGGGAGACCGCGCTCCTCCCCACTAACCACACTCTCACATGGCATCCCCTGGCCCCACATTTGTTGAGACCTTGAGAGAGAATTTCCAATCCTTCCCCACACTGATGCAGCTGCATCTAAAAACTATTGTTGAATCTATGGAGGGGGGCAAATTGAAATGCTTGGGAGAGATAAGAGAAAATATTTTCCCTTACCTTCCCTGTAAGGAAAGCCTCCTGGTTGGCAGCCTTCTGATTGCGAATGGGTCTCCTCAAACCTGTGCCAGCTTTTTCTGGCATGAAGCGCCAAGGAGACAAGTGGGTGGGGAGGCTGTTAAAAGAGGGAATAGAATCCGATGTAAGCCATTGCCACCAGATCCACTATTCCCACTATATCCCTGTCCATTAGTGTTGCAGGAAGGGTGTGGGCCACACTGGATGATGTGAACAGGTGATGATACCCCTACCTGCCAAAACTTGAAGAATCACAAAGTTTAAGAATAACACCATCATGTTCAAGTGATAACGTGGTTTACAAGCATAATTCGACCCCTGAGTCTGCTTCTAATCCAAAATGCTTGTACAGCAAAGCAAGTTTCCCAATATGAAATAATGGAAGCAGACGATTCATTCCACAACCCAAAAATATTCATTTAAAAATGATTACATAATCTGTCATATAATACAAAATAACTAAAAAAATACAAAATGTAAAGAAAAATAAAACAAATTAACCTGCACTTAGGGCAAAATCCAGAGTAACTATGGGGAGTCCTTGCTCTGGTGTCAGAACAATTTATTCTGGATTCCAATATGTATTTCCCATAGGTTTTCACTAGGAGGTACAGTAACTACGGGTGCATGTAATGTCTCTTACATACTCCCGTAGTTATTCTGGATTTGGGGGTTAGTCTCTCAGGTTTCTCAGGCCTCAATTGGGAGTGAGCCCAATGATTATAATAGAGTAGACATGTAAGGTTAGGTCTCTCAGGCTCCTTTCCATTGCCCCTCCTTACACAGGAGAGAGCCCCCTGGATTAAATAGGATTTAGAGTAGACATGTATAGACTGGTCTCTCAAGAGAGGCTGAGGAGGTGCTGGCGAAGTGCCAAAACCAGCCTTATTCCAGCTGGGACTATTTTCTCTGCTTGTTTATCAAGTTAAAATGTATTAGAAATGTTTGCTTGTCTTGCAAAACACTCTTCATGTTACTCTCAATCCAAGGTTTTACTGTATATAAATTGATGTGGAATATACAGTAGAATCCAATCAAACAAACCTCCATGAAACATCTCAATTCTATCCAACATATCCAGTACAGCAGGGTGAGATGAAGATGTTTGGACCACCACTGGGCATTGCCATTCCTAAAGCACTGAAGGAGGTCCATTATGGGGTGACACTCTGGCCTTCCACAGCAGGCGACACAAATCCCAGTGGTGCCATTGTCCCATCCCATTCCTTTGCTGTCCCTGCCTAGTTTTGTCCCCTCCCTGCCCATCCCACCTCCACCTTACTTTCTCTAGTAGGCATAGCAGGGACCCATTGGTGAGGTTGAAGTGCTGCCCATCGTGGTAGCACTTGAAGACATTCACTGAGGGAGTACTCTGTGTTCCATTGGCAGCCATTTTACGATAGCAGAAGTATGTTGAAAATATATTTGTGCCACACTCCAGTCCTAAGACTGGGCTATTAAAATGAGGCAATGTGCCTAGTTTAAAATGAATTGATTTTTTAAAGAAATCACTTATCATTCCCCTCTCAGAATCTGTAGCCTTCCTACAATGCTGCTTTGGTTGTAATAGCAAGAAGCAAGAAGCTAAATGCCTGTTTACAGCAGACATTGTGCTGTGCCATAACTTTTTGCAGAATGCCTTGACATGGCTTCCTGAATGTACCATTGTTTGATTAGAACACCCCACATAGGAAGTCTTTTTGTATAGCTGAAGTTGCTGGGCATCTGGAAAGGAAATGAGGTCAGACATCTCCTGTTACTTTGATTCTTTTCAGTTCCACTACTATGTGATTGTTATATTTGTTGTTATTTTTAGGGGTATCAGCTCTACGCAAGCCCTTCTGGCAATCACGATAGTGGTGTTCCCCCCACCCCAACTTTGTCTTTTAAAAATAACAGATGTTTTCAATTGAAACGGGACATTATTGATGCACAACGTAGTTTGAAAGTACATTGCCTTGTGTTTTAAAGGACATCTACTTAATTAGAAGGTTACCTTACAAGGGGAAAACATAATTGAGGCCTCTCCAGAGGCATTTTATCTTTAAGTGGTAGTTATACCAAGAAAATAACATCTTCTTGCATGGCTGCTTATATTTGGGGTGTCTGCCTGGATGGAGCAAATATTTATTTGTAGAAACAATCCTCCAGTGAAATAAATCACTTGGCACTTTAGAATACACTGCAGTCTTGTTAATACTTGCTAAAGCTTCTAGGGGAACGATGTTCTTGGGGAACAAAAAGTAAATATTGACAAATGTTCTTGGCATTAAGTTTTACTAGTGCAAGATAACCTGAAGCATTAAGGGGTCCAGACACGTTTATGGTGCTAAAATACCATGCAGCATGTATATTTGCAAAGTATTTCAAATGTGTGCACATCTTTGTATCAGACATCTCTTGTAAACCTTTTTTTAGCCTTTATCCAGCAGATCATCATTAAGGGCTAGACAGGCTTCTATCAGGTGTTGTTGTTTTTATTGGCAGCAAGCAGTGGATGATGTTTTATGAGTCCCTTCCAAAGCTATGTCTATTCTTCCCAGTTACAAAAACCTAGTTGTACTCCACAGCTCATCCAAAAAAGAATCACTGATTAACTGTTCTCAAAATTGCATGGAACATTTTTCTTACTGGGGCAAGCCAGTAATCCAAGAACCAAAGTACACTTTAAATGCAACCAAGTGTACATTGGAGGAGGACTAGCTGTGTATGCCTCGCAGCTGTGTATAGAACTGGGATGGTATGGCTACAATCCTAACCAATTTTAGGCCAGCATAACTCACCGGGCATAACTTCCTGTGCTGGTGTGGGGAGGCTGACATATGCTCTCTCCCACTCCTGGCTGGATTGGGCCAGTGTATAGGCACGTGCCAGCTCCGCACACCACCACAAGAAGTTATGCCAGGTGAGTCATGCCAGCCTAAATTCGTATTGTGTTTCCAAGAACAAGGAAATAAAAGGTGAGGAATAGAGACAAAGGGCGTAATCCTAACAAATTTAGGCTGGCCTAACCAACGTGGCATATCTTCCTGTGGTGGTGTGGGGAAGTCAGCGTATGCCTGTACACTGGGCTATCCTTCCCAGAAGTGGGAAAGAAGTGCCCTATGGCACTTTTGTGACATCCCCCCAGGACAGCACCGGACTTATGGTTAGGCTGGCCTCACTGGACGTTAGGATTGCAGTCTCAGACAGTCCCATTCTTTTGGCTCTACAACTACCATCAATGGAGTATGAAAAGCTAGAATTGTATTCCTCTTACACTTTCTTTTTTGAATTGCCAGCATTTCCTGGTGCCTTTTCTTTATATTTTCCCCCTCCACCCGGCCCTTGAGCAAGCCCTGTAATCCTTCAGATGCAAGGGGAGCTGTGCTCTCAACACCTTGGGAAGGTATTTTGAGGCATGAGGAGGCTACACACACCTCCTCTCTCTGCGTATGAAAATGCTGATGAACTGGTTTGAAGATTACCCTCTCTGCGTGTGTTGGAAAGTGTTTATGAACCGATGTGAATTCATTCATAAGTTCTGTCACGAATATATTCATTTATGTAAATTTATTCAAATTTGAAATGTAAATTTATTTTTTTCTTCCAGCCCATGACCCAGTACCGGAAAGATGATGTGGTCCTCCTGCCAAAAGGTTTAGAGACCCTTGCTCCAGAGCAAGACCAGAACCTTCCTGCAGACTGCTCCATGTAGACTTGCCTGCAGCAGGTAGGAGCATGTGCAGGGAACCTGGGCATGTGCAGACATCAGAAACAGCATTGCACCTTTGTTGGCCAAGGTGAACATGGCCAAGCACTTCCTCCATTCATCTTGAAGGCTGCCACTTCTTCCACAGCAAGGTTTCAGATCCTTGCCCCACCCAACTCCTGGGTCTCTTCCTACCATATTTATTATTAAAGCTTATTGTTAGAAGCTCTAGGGTGTTGTATTACTGCAAACTCAGATATAGGGCACAATCCAGAGTAACTACGGGGAGTCCTTGCTCTGGTGTAAAAACAATTTGCTCTGGATTGCAATAGGAATTTCCCATAGGTTTTCACTAGGTGGTGCAGTAACTACGGGTACAAGTAATGTCTCTTACGTGCTCCCGTAGTTACTCTGGATTGTACGGTAAATCCCATATGCCTAGACTCTTGTAAGTTTAGTGGACTGTGAATGGAAAGACCACACATGTAGCAGAGGGTAATTGACCTCGCACTCAGACTATGCCCTTGTAAGTGATTCCTCAAAGAAGAACCTCTACCTTGTGAGAGATAGAGAAAAAAAAAAACCTGTACTGGGACCCAGTGTCTGCTTCTGTGGTATATCCAGTAGGAAGGAATTATACAAAGAATTTGTGACACTTTATATGAGAGATGCTGAACCCCTTCAGATGAGCAGGTTCATGAGAGTGATTCTTTGAAAACTGAATGCTATGATGTGAATTTTCAGGGTATATTTCATGCTAGCGATGGAAGAACAAGTCCTCCAACTGTGCTAGGCTACGCATGTTTAATCCTGTTGGCTCAGTGAGGTTTACTCTACGTCAAAGGTCTGTAATACTGCAGTCTCAGAGAGATAATGTTTAACTTATGTTACCTTGAAGTCATCTGAGTGTTCAGTGAAGTCTTTGATAGAGGCCTTGCCATGCATCCAGCTGCAGTGCAAATGTCACTTGCTGCATGTCCTGCTCATCCTTAGTTGGTAAATTGGCTCCAAGGCAGTCAATATGTGGTTTAAGGTACCATCCTAATCTAAGCTGGCACAACTCATTGGTCTTAGTGTTCCTTTGTTGATGTAGGGAAGCAAGTGTGTGTCTCAGCACTGCCTAATCCAGCAACAAAAAAGAGGGAAACAAAAAGACAATTTTTTGCGCAATGACTTTATTCCTTACTATTAAAATTTACCTGCTGTTGCAGATAACACCTCTCCCCATGCAACACCTTGCAACACCTCCCATGCAACATCTCTTCCAGTGCAACACCTGCTAGTGCAACATCTTCCCCATGCAACATCCCCCACAGTGCAACATTCTCCTATGCACCATCCATTCCCCATGTACCATCCCTCCCCTGTACAACTCCTCCTGGTGAAACACCCCTCAGGTGCAACATCACAAACTGTGCAACTCCCCCGGTGCAACATTCCCCCTGTGCAACATTCCCCCCTGTGCAACATTCACCAGCATGCCACATTCACACACATGCAACATCCCACATTCACCCACATGCAACAGCCTCCTGCAAAATTTCCCCATGCAGCTTTGTCATCCATGCAACATTCCCCACATGCAACATTCACCAACGTGCAACATTCCTCCTATGCAACATCCCCCCATGCAACATTTATCCATGCAATGTCCCCACCCGTGCAACATCCCCACTTGTGCACCATCCGCCTCTGGGCACCATCCCCCCACAACCTTGGGCACCCTACCAGACAGGTGCAAAGTTTGGGGCGGGGTTTATCAGTCTTCAGTATGAAGTATAGGACAAAAACACATTATATCCCTTTTCACCCTCTTAATGGTTAAATTTCTGAAAATTGGTTCTTGGTGGGTGCTCATGTCATGGGAATAACACCCACCCCATATTTCATGTTTGTAGGTCGAGGGGTTGGGGCAGGGTGTTGATGAGTCAGCAATTCTTCAAAGTAAAGTATAAGGAGGAAAGCTCATGGGCCCCTTTTCACTCCCTTCTATTTGGAATTTCCAAAAACCAGTTCTTAGTGGGTGCCTCCATCATGGAAGGAACACCCTCTCCAAATTTCACACCTCAGGACTGGGTGTTGATGAGTGAGTGAGTCTGTCAGTCAGTCTGTCAGTGACTTTTCAGTTTTATACATATAAGAAAAATTAAACCTGAAAGACTGTTTCAGAGAGAGGTCTGATTTTTAGGCAGAAGGTGATCTTTGAAAGTTCAGACCGCAAGTAAATAGTTAAAGCGTATCTGTTTATCTTCATTAGATGATAGACAAATAGGCCGGAAGAAAAGTGCACTGAAGCCTCATTGCTTTGTAGTTTCAGAACCTACCATTATCTTTGATTTGCTCATGCATGGCTTCTTCTTGCAGTTGGTTGCGTGGTGCGCCTATCTCTTGTCAAGTCACACCACTCCTCACCTGATCCTCCTCCCCCCTTGGACTAATAGACTAGTTTAAAGAAAAGAAATGGCTGAACATAATCTGTGACACCACCATGAAGATCTGTTGATGAGTTCTGTTTTTACCCTGTATCTTGAAGCAGGTTTTGGTCAGAATCAGTGCAATTTATGTGCTCTTGAAAATTCTGCAGGATGAACTATGATTTTTTTTTAGCAATTTTGTGACATGCCTATATATATATAATGTGATATACCAGTATATATATAGTCTCCCAAAGTACTACCTGGATGGATGAGAACAGGAACATGCTCTGGTGTGGCTCACCATAAAATTTTAAATTTTAGCTAAATGTCTTTGTCCATCAAAATATAAAGAACTGATCTCTTCACCATTTGGAAAAGTGTGCATAAAGCTGTCTTGCTATTAGAGGGCTAATGTGCAAAGAACATAATATGCCCCTAAAATTATCTAAGAAATATGATTTATATGTTTTTCTACTAAAATGACTGCCTTTTTGTAGTGATTGGAGAACAGTCTGTATATTGTAATACTAGCGAAAGCATACCTGCATTGTGAGAATAAAATTCCTCTTATGCCATCACCCCACTGTGCAAGTGCATCCACCCTATGTGCATCCACCCCATGTGCAACATCCCCATGTTCATCCACCCCGTGCGCATCACCCCGCTATGCACATCATCCCCCCATGCGCATCAGCCCTCATGCGCATCAAACCCCATGTGCATCAGCCCCCATGCGCATCAAGCCCCCATACACATCATTCTCCCCCATACGCATCAAACCCCCATGCACAACATCCCCCCATGTGCAACATCTCCATATGTGCATCAGTCCCCCATGCACAATATCCCCCATGTGCATTGTCTCCTTGTGTGCAACACCCGCCATGCGCAACACCCGCCATGCGCAACACCGCATGCACAATGGCCCCTAATATGCAGCATCCACCCCAGTGCAACCCCTGCATCCGAACAACATCCTGTCTAGTGCACCAGGCATTGAGCACCAAATTGGCTGGATGTTGGTCAGTTAAGTATAGGACAAAAAGACGTTGCACCCCTTTTCAGCACTTTAAGGGTTACATTTCTCCACATTGGTTCTTGGTGGGTGTTCATGTCACAGAAGGAAAACCCTCCCCAAATTTCATGCTTTTAGGTCCGGGTGTTGGGGCAGAGCATCCCTCAGTTAGGGATTCTTCAATGGAAAGTAAAGGGAGGAAAATGCATTGCACCCCTTTTCACCCCCTTCCAGTTGGAATTTCTGAAAACCGGTTCTTAGTGGCTGCCTCCACAATGGAAGGAACATCATCCCCAAATTTCACGCTTCTAGGCCTAGCATTTTTAGCTGGGTGTTGATGTGTCAGTGAGTGAGTGAGTCAGCAAGTGAATCAGTCAGTGACTTCTCTCTCTCTCTCTCTCTCTCTCTCTCTCTCTCTCTCTCTCTCTCTCTCTCTCTGAAATATCTGATAAGGGAGAAACTGAGCCAGTGAGTTCCCACCCACTATCCACAGCAACAAAAGAGTACCACTTGCATGTTACTTTATTTCTCATCTGAAGCCCACTCATTCCCTGACTGGATAGTGCTAATTCCCATCTTTCATTTAAAGACAATTCTTCCCTTTTTTACCATTCTGCATAAGGGATAAACACACAATTTCTCTACAAGCCATCTTTGAAAATCATATTTTAAATTCAGCGCATGTTAGGAAAATACATTTTTACCTACCTGCTTTGCTGCACCATGGTCCCCAATGGTTCAGTTAAGATCTGTGCCAGCCCTTTGCTTGAGGCAAGTCAAAGTGGGCCCAAGTGGGTCTGCTGAAACAAGGATGGGATATCAGTGGAGCTGCCACTGCCAATATACAGCTCATATCCTCCTCAACATGTCCTTAGATGGCCTTGAACTTTGCTCCAATCCTTCGATCCACCTCTCTCCAATTGCCCCACCCAATCCTTCTCATGTCTCATCCCTCCCAACATACCAGTACAGGTGGTGGCTGGATCTCTGTTGGCATTCATGTGATTGCCAGTCATATGCACCAGAAGGCTGCTTCCTCATATTCTTGCTGTGGCTGCTGGGCCAGTGTTCCAGGTCTTGCACTGATGGAGTAAAAGTTTCATCAGCAGGCTATCCAGGTAGGAATGGACTATAATTTCTGCATGGTTACACAAAACAATGTAAAACCCAGATGAAGTAGGGAACTTGGAGATCAATCCTGAGTTCTTCAGTGGTGGTGGTACGGATGTACTGCTGGTGTTGGGTGTTGTAAACATACCATAAATCATATTTAAATCATGTTTAGTGTGGTACTATCCCATGCCAGCTCAGTGCCAGTTGTTGCTGTGCCAATTACCAGATGGAGGCCAACTGGATCAAAAGAAGAGCTCCAGGTGGCAGTAAAGTTTGGGGGGGGGGGACGGGGGACAGGAGGAAGCCTTCCAGAGTGAGGAGAGGTTGGGGCTAGAAAAAGGTTGTATTTCAGTCTGACTGATATAGTAACTGGTGCACTTGAAAAGCCCCATTGGTGCCTTGGGGCTTTCTTCAGGAAAGGGGATCAAAATCTCTTTCATCCGAGGAGACCTCAGCGGCCCTGGTGGTGCCCCTGGTTATTGCAGGAGCCATTTTGGCACCATCACCCTTGGCAGCGTTGCCACCATCAGAATTGGGCTCTTAAGCAGTTTGCCTTCACCACCATTTTAATCTCAATAGCCCCAAGACATACAATATATGATATAATATGAAATTCATGTGAGTGAGTCTGTGCAGAATTGAGATTTGTACCTTGATGATATCAAAGTATTGTGATTTTTGCCTCATAGAATAGAAGAAAGCCTGCTTCAAGACTGGGTTCAAAGCACTGCCAAGGCAGTGTACTGCCAGGCATTCCTGTATCGTCCCGTGGGTATTTTGGTAGAATTGGGCTATATTGTTGGCCATTTAGGCCAGTGTAGGCCCAGGTGCTGACCTGGGTATTGTTTAGTGGGCTTCAGTAGGCAAGAAGCAGACCAGCATAGCTACAACAGCATTTATTGTCTCAAACTGGAACTGAAGAACAGCAGGCAAATGGCGGTAATTTATACTTTAACCAATCATAATACTAGAAAAAGCCCGCCCAAATATCAGTGTTCTATGTTTCCCTGTTAACAGGGTAATCTAAAGGTTAGTTTCACTTTAGCAGTGCAAAAACAGCTATATATCCAATCCAATCCAATAGACCTTTATTAGGCATAAATGGGAATAATATACCAATGGCATCAATATCAAAAGCAATTATGTTACATAATACACAAAATCAAAACAATATTAGAAATTCAGTGACAATAAAAACTCTAAAATAATAATACCTATGACAGCTAAGACGTTTTAGATCTAAGACTATCAGTTAAGATTCTTTTCCTCAGCAGGACAGCGTTAAGAAATAGCGCAAACCTATTAACACTCTTTGTCCGAAGCAGACAACAGTATGTGTAATGTGTGGACTAGCACCAGCGAGTCCAGAAATTAGAGGAAAAATATAAATTATCCTAAGGTCTGAATGGCGAGGGCCGTCGAGTATTAGATGAGCCAAGGTTTCAGGCGTATCCCGGGGCAGTCTCGGCAAGTCAAGCTCTCACTGTGTTTAAAAGAAGCAGCTAGCTCTTGTGTGGGCATGACATTGCATCAAGCTAATGTGAAAGCACGTCTAAGTTGGGGATTTTCCAAAAGGGCCAAGTATTGGGGTGTCAAACCAATAGTAAATGGAAAAAAAGAGGTGAACGTGTTCTGGAAGCTGCAGCAATAAGGTTTTGCCTTTCGATGTCCATCATCCTTTGTATTAGTTACTTAAAAGTGTATTAAAAGTTACTAATACAAAGGTTGATGAACATCGAAAGGCAAAACCTTATTGCCGCAGCTTCCAATACATTAACAATACAATAATTTAATACATAACACTGGGGTTGTCACAAAACTGCCATAAGGCACCTCTGCCCCACTCCTGGAGGGTTAGGCCATATGCCCACCTCCCACCACCACCACGGGAAGATATGTCAGGTGAGTTAGGCTGGCCCAAGTTGGTTAGGATTGCGCCCTACTTGGCTGAGCCACATGTTTCAAGGGCAGCATACTAATTGAGATAAAATACTTTATTATCAAATACAATCACACTGTATTAATTTCTGAACCAATTTCCCATGTGTATTTGTTTAATGAGAAAAAAGAGCAGCTGAAATAGAGTAAACATCAGTTTTGTTTTTGGAAAAAAACAAAAGGTTAAATGACAGCATAAATATAAAATGCATTTTCTAAGGATTACAAAGAGCATTGAAAAATTTTGTTAATTAAGAAAGTTTGAGAGTCGTGGTTCCATCTCAAATTGGAGTCTTTGTAAATCAATTTGATGGAAGGATAAAAAGAGTCCCAATACAACATATACAATGTACCACATATAGTGAGTGTGGGTGTAAGATATCAAGCACGCCCACTCGTTTGACTCTAGTGGAATCCATAGGGCATATATGTCGGTATTTCTAAGTACTTAAAGCCATTTAATCCCCCTGGTGTCAACAATGTTAAATAGTTTCAGTTCAGATATCCCTCTCTCGCTTCAGTTTCTATGGTTTTAAATAGTTCAGTCTGAACTGGACTGAAGTGATCCGAAATAAAAAAATATTTCATGATAAGTTACTCATTGTTCACTCACAATGCCAAACCATGCTCCTCTCAGCTTTTCTGCAAAATGAAGGTATAATACTTATCCTACAAAGTTACTTGTGAAGTGCTTTATACATTCATAAAGTGCACACATGCTAAGACTTATTTTTGAAGAACAGGCCTACATCTCTAAGATTGCAGTTGTGTTTATTGAGAGGCGTCATTTATAAAATAAGGACACAAAGGCATAGTTATTCTTAGTTTCATCAGGAACAATAAATTGTGTGCCTCCAGGTTCTGGATATGTTTCAAGGACATTTATTAGTGAATGGTTACTGTGTAAAGCAGGAACTGTGGTTCCCTTCTGACATTAGTTGATGTATTTTATTTTATTTTTTTAAAAATCAACTATCCAGTCTAACCTTAGGCAGCCTTTTGTAAACAGAATGAAAATGTAAGTATTCTGTCACATAAAGGTGGTACCAGGAAAAGAAATTTAATGAGAACGTTAGCATTACTGTTGCAATCCAAGATCTTAGCTCCAGTTGACTGACTTTTAAATTCTATATTCAAGTGGATATTCAATTTATGGAGCACATGAAGGTTGCCTTCACCAGTCCAGGGAATGTTTTGTCCTCATGAAGAAAGATACAATTGTGCATGTGCATTAATACATATGCAGACACAAACATATAGGAATCAGAGAAGTGTGATGAGAAGTACATAGAGTTAGTGCAAAGAGCAGAGGCTGACAGATCACCAAGTGTTACGCTGTCTCAATGTCAGAAAGTCTTGGGCCAATCCTGTTTGCTGTATATATCCACCTCGCATGGTAGAAGCTTAACTGAAGACCAAAAGGAGTGGGTGGCTCACATAGGCAGTGTGCCCAGACCTCTGGGTTTCCCCAGAGGCCCCTGGAAATTGGGTCCCTGGATCGGGGGCCAAGGAAGGGGGGATTCCCAGAATCCAGAAGCTGGGGCCAGATGCTGGGGGGATTCCTTGGGGCTTACTAGTGGCTGCTCCAGTGCTGGCAAGGCTTGGAGCTGGCTGCTGCTCTGTTGGGGGGGTGCCAGCTGCAAGCCCCCTCCTCTGCTGGCCAACTGATGCAGCTTTCTCCCAAGGGGAAGCAAGGCATGGGTAGAACATCTGCTCCAGCCTGGTCTCCACAGACCATGTGCAGAAAGGATGCAGAGGCATGCACGGTCTGAGGAGCCCCAGTCAGGCCAATGCTGATGTTCCACCCATGCCTGGCTTCCCTGCTTGGGAGGAAATCGCATCAGATGGCTGGCAGCTCCTGGGCTTCCCCCTAGATAGAGCACTGGCTGACCCTGTCCTCCCTCCCTGCCAGCCTGAGCCTCTCCAGCCCCAGAACCTCCAGGTAGAAGGGATCACCCAACAAACCCTCCCTAGATCCCCTCCACCCCACCCCATATGAAACATATAAACCCCATATAAAACACCCCATATTAGTGTTTTTATATTTATTTTAATTTGGCTTACATTTTTGGGGGGGTGTCCTACTTTTTTTAAAGTAGATTGCAACACACACACAGCTTTCCTTGACATGGCTGAGACCTTATTTATTTAACTTTGGGTGAAATCCTAACATAGGCCAACCCAATTTATTGGCCTTCCCATACTTGTGGTGATGTAGGGAGGCAAGTGCATGTCTGTGCACTGACCTAAACCTTCCCCAGGTGTGGCAAATAATGTCATTAATGTGACATTCCCAGGTAGCACTTTTGTGCTGGGGCTTAGGCCAGCCTAAGTGGAGTTTAGGATTGCAGCCTATGTTAATATCTGTTTAACTTCCATCACCTGAAGCATTTTGGTGAAAAGCTTTTAGAAGTTAGATAGGCCTACCTCAGATAGATTATCTCCACTTAAAATAAAAAAACCCAGAACTTCATTTCAATAATGTTAACAAGGAGAGAGAGAGAGAGAGAGAGAGAGAGAGAGAGAGAGAGAGAGAGAGAGAGAGGTCATACATATTGTAATATATTGTTCAAACATAGTAATATATTAAAAACAGTAATATAATGAAATGTAAAATTCTTCAAAATATCAGGGTTTGAAAAACATTTTTCCCTTTTTATCTGAAGGCCAAACAGGCACTCTTGCTCTGCCATCTTTCCCTATAGCCAGAGGCCTATAAGATGGTTTTAAAAACGGAGATATGTGCATTTTTATCAGCCATAAATTGCCATATCAAGGTATATGTACTGCTCTTTCACACCACAGGACATAGCGGAAAACATGGGACAAGCAGTCTGCATTGATCAAGTAATGCTATAATTACAAAAATACATGCGTACGCTTTTCCTCAAGAATTCATTTCAGTGGTTTCTGGTACTACGCTTCTTGCTTAATGCAAAAGCTGAAACAAGAACTGGAAGAGTCTGCACTCTGGATACACCTTCAGAGCCTACAGGGGATTAAACATCATTATTCACACTGCTAACTGCATGGAACTTACCAAACCCTATTATTAAATCCTATTTTGAAACTCACGTGGAACTTTACCGCATTCAGAAATTGTCATTTACAGTTCAGCCAAAGAAGACAATTCAGTAACAAACACATTACCGTATAGCCTTGGCCTGTTTAAAATGATTTTTAAAATGCGCTTGGCTGGAAACACGCAAGCAGCAACGCAATGAAGACTGCAATTGTGAACTGTGAATTGTGCATTGACAAAGCCTGATGATTTCAGTAGGTTCAGAACAGTTAACCTAAGAGGATTACAGCTTAGTGTTAAGTTTTCAAAGAGAGCTTTGAAAGTTAAAATTGGCTTCATTTGGTACGCTGGAAACTAGACAAATTGTGACTACAGCCCAGAACATGGCTAGGTGTACAAAGCTGTATACAGCAAGCAGAGCTAGATGGCAAGAAACATTAATTATAATCAGGGATTTAGGTTAATTAGACTAGAATAATTGATATACCAGCTCAGTCGTATTTAGAATACATTTCCTGCCTTTTGCCACAAATAGCTATAAGGCAGCTTGCAACGATATAAAGTAGTACAATATAATAAAAATACAATACCGAAGCAGTATGGCAATAAAACCAGAATGATAAAAACTGACAAATGGAAAGCAGAAGAAACAGCAGCTACTAATCATTCAAAAGATCAGGAATGCCAAGGGCAGCCCAATCCTGTTCAGTGCTGGCTCAGCAGCGTTGCACAGCCCATGCCGTATCCCGCGCTGAAACTGAGCAGGCTGCAGGACTCTTTGGGGTAAGGGAAGATTTGTTTCCCTACTGTGTGTCGAGACCAAGGCTTTCCAATAGGCTATTTGGCAGCTGTTGATATAGATTCAGTACTGGCAGAACTACGCAGGACTTTCTGCTGGTGCTGCCTCCACAAGTCATTACAAACTTGCTTTACAATAGGAAAAGTTTATTTGTTTGAGTAAAAGTCATCACAATTTTAGTGATAATAATAATAACCAGAAAATTAAAACCACAAAATTCATACATTTAAAACAAGAAGTGATAGCTTAAAACCAGCCCCTCTTAGAAAACTTAAGTAGCAAAAACAACATTAGAAGGATCTACAGCTCTAAAACGAATAACCTGGGCAGCCCTGGCAAACAGGACTGTCATGTATGTGACATGTGGGTCATAATCTGAAAGAAGACTACATACCACAGATACAGGATTTTCAAATTGCCACGAGGCCAAAATAAGCACTAGGAATTTTAATCTGGGCCCATGATAAAGATGGCAGAAGAGGATGTAATGCACTACATCCTCAATCTCACCAGACCCACAGATGCAGAATCTGAGGTACCTGGGAATGGCAGGGAATCTGCCTTCAAAATATGCAGAAGGCATGGTTTGAAAATGTAATGCCATAAAGGCCCTCCTCAGGTTAGGGAAAGTAAGAGAGTGAAGATACCCTCGTCTAGAATAAATGGTTTTAAAAAGACAATAAAATTGGGAAATTTTTGAAGATTTCAAAAAGATAAGATCCTTTTCATTGTCTAGCTTGTATATCCAATCCCTTAACAATTATTTAAATTCAGAACTTGCTTTATGATATGTTTGTACCAGCTATCTCAGGTGGTCAAATGTCTCAACTTAAAGAGATTCCCAGCCTGCTTAATCCACATTTAGGATGTGGCATGGCCATTCCAGCCCTGCTGCAGTGGCATGGGTAAAGAACGGGTTGCTCAAGTACTGTGGTGTCTTGTAAGACAAACTTAATTTGTTCCAGAAGCAAGTTTGTCTTACAAAGCAGATTTTCCCGTAGGAAATAATGGAAACTCAGAAAATTGGTTCCACAACCGAAAAAAATTCATACAAAAATATTAACTGTATGTAAAAATGATGACAAAACTCTGTAATCTAAAATTCAAAACACTATACTATAATACAGAACACAATTACTGTAATATAACACTGTAATATACTGTACAGTAAAACAGAAAAGAAAAACCTTTATGGCCAAGGATGACTAATTTTACTATGAGTCACTGGTGTCTTCTTTTAACAAGGAACCTGTGTGTGTGTGTGTGTGTGCGTGCGTGCGTTTGTGTGTTTCCAAGTTTGCAGCAGGAGCAGGACCAAAGGCTTCTGCCTGATGCAAAGGGGGCAAGATCCTATGCTGTCTACTCAGAATCAAGTCCCATTGTATCCCACTGAGGCTTACTCATAGGAAAGTGGGTAGGATGCTAGCCTGACTCTTTCCAAATTTGTAGCAGGAGCAGCAGCAGCAGCAGCAGCAAAGGCTTCTGCCTGGATGCAAAAGTGGGGTGGAGTGGGGGGGGGGAAGAGGGGTAGTTGTAGTGGGATCCAGGCAAGGAGGGTGTTTCCTTGGGTGAGAAGGGGTTTCTACTGAGGGAGGTCCTTGGGGGAAGGGGTTTCTATTGAGGGGGGTCCAGAAGGGAATTTCCCTCCCACCTGATGGTGGCTTGCTGGCTGCAGGAGGTTCAGACATGCAGGCTCCAGGCTCAGACATGCTCAAAGGATGCTGCTGCCTGTGCGTCCTTCTACTGGCTTGGTGCAGGTACTGCAGGCAGGAGGAGAGGGAGCCCAGCCAATGGGCATTCATCTTACAGGGCAGTATCCCATATAAATTTTAGTTTGTCTTTCAAAGCATTCATCTTACAAGGTACCACTGTATCTCATGGAGCGTATTATACTTTCTATAATGGAACCTGAAGAATTATATCTGTGCAAAGCCAGGCTGACACTCTGTCCTCAGCCAGTCAACTAGTCACAAAGTATTACTCTCACTTTGAGATATGCACCATGCAACAACATGTAATGGCTTGGTCAAGTGGACTAGCTGATCCACTGAGTGCCTATTTCTTGTATGGCTCCATGATGATGGTGTTGTGATTGTGTTGCTAAAACACAATATGAGCATGAATGTTATTATGCAGTGAATAATCTGTGCCTCAGAAGACACACTGGGGTACAATCCAAACCAATTTATGCAAGGACAACTCAGCCATCGTGCCATTCCTGCAGTGGCATGGGGAGGCTGTTACAGGTCTATGCACTAGCCTAGGGCCCCCAACCCCTGGAGTGGTGCAGAAGTGTCTTATGGCACTTTTGTGACACCCCCAGGCCAGCACAGGACTTGTGCTGGGACTTACACTGGCCTAACTAAAGTTAGGATTGTGCTGTTAGTTATATTTGCATGACAGTGCTGTTTAGGCTGGCTAGGTTTTGAGGTCTGTAACTTGGGTAATGGAGAAGAAGCACTGTTCAAATGCATATTGACTCACCAGCTGAGAAAGAGAGAGAACTGTGTGTTTGATGAGTCTGCTATAATGATCAATTATAAACTGCACCACATAAAGTCTCAACTCTGTTGTTTCAACCCTGATAATTCCATGAGCCATCTGGTGTGACTGCTGTTGCAGTTAAGAAGTGGGAAAAAGTGCCTGCCTTCCTCCATTTCTTTGATACTGAGATGTGTCTTGCAAGTGAACATCCACCTGATGTGGCCAGACAGGGCAGATGTAGGCGCAGGTGCAATCACGGTCAAGCATCCGTCCAGATGGCTCTTGCTCATTAAATCCGGTAAAGTAGTAACCACGCAAATGAAGCCCTTCAAGAAAGCTGCCCTCCGAGGAAAGCATCAGGTTCACCGCTGAAGACTGTGATGCTTCTAAAGAGGTAATCAGCTTTGAGCAGAAGGTGAAAGCCGAGCTGATCAAGTCTATTTGATATTTGGGCAAAGTGACAAATCGATAATGGAGGAAGCAGCAAAAAATGTGGCTAAAATGGAATTGTCTGTCCTGATGTGCCAGGATTTTCCTTTCTCATTCTCAGTCAAGAGAAAAACAAAATGCAAACTTGCCTACCAATAAAGGCCTTACTCCATGTTGCTGATTTCTTCATTTTGCTATAGAAAATAAAGTAGCAAAGCATGATGGGCTGGATAAAATTACCCAGTTTTTACTGAATGATGAAAAAATAAACTCTCTAATATACAATACTAGGAAGCATAAAAATATCCGAATGGTTTTTGAGAATCTTCCACTTTTTTTCTCCAGATGCACCAAAGAGTAATCATGGAAAGATCTCCGCAGTTCCATTATACTGTAATCCTGAAATGATCTCCATTATACTGTTCATCCCCATTTACCTTGTTCCCACACTGTCATTTACTCATGGAAAATAATATTCTGCAACTAGGGGATCCAGTAATTCAGCTCCCATATCTTGGATGCTGTAAAGGCAGATTGTGCTGATGTAGGTGGTCTTACCTCTGTTGATTGCAGCTGGACTAAAAAGTGAGTCTAAATTTTAGCGAATCTAAAAAGTGGCAGTATAGCCAGCCTGCCTGCCGGCCAGCATAACAACCTTCCTCAATTTGTCTGAAGGGCATCTTCTGTACTTGAATATCAGCTGAGGAACAATCTTTCCTATGAACAATTCAGGGTATTCCTTGCCTGCAGAAGGAAGCAAGGGTGTTCTCTATATGCGATAGAGAGATGCTCTTTTCCCTTTCACATAACACAATAACTAGGAGACATCCACCAAAATTGAATGTTGGGAGGGTTAGGATGGACAAGAGAAAATATTTCTTTACTCAGCATGTAGTTTGTCTGTAGAACTCCCAGCCAAAGGATGTGGTGGTGGCATCTAACCACAATTCCTTTAAGAAGGGATTGGACAAGCTCCTAGAGTAAAGGACCATCACATGTTACAAGCCATGAGGGGTGAAGAGGTGGACAACATCAAAATGCCAGATGCCGGAGGGGCAACTTGATACAGGTGTCATAAGTGCTCCCTGAAGCATCTGGTGGAATGCTGTGTGATATAGGAAGCTGGACTAGATGGGCCTTTGGTCTGATCCAGTGGAGGCTCTTCTTATGTTCCTATGATCTTAGAGCATTTATATTTGAAGACAGTGTTCAATAGACCAGGCGCCCCAAATTAACAAAAGTTCATTATTGTTATTCCCTTTACTCTTGCTGATGGTCCCCCATTGATTGCTGAAAACTATGTGATCAGACCACATGATTAGGCAGCCTCTGAACGAGTTGTCTTTATTGTATTGAACAATTTATATGGTTGTTGTAGTACAGAGATATAATGGCTTCCCAACTTTACAAACTTACCAATTTTTTCATCCCATTTACAGGTAGTGAATTTTTTTGGGGGGGGGAGGGGGGAGGGGGAAAGGCACTTTCCCAGGATTTCTGAAGTTTGGACATGGTTTGAAACTCACTGATATGTAGAACGTCACTTGTCACTGACAACTTTTTTCATCCAAAACCTCTGAAAATGAAAGGCTTCAATCCTGAAGTGCATTTAGGCCAGCCTCTCTGGCACTTGAGCTGGCCTAATGCCAGATAGGCCAGTCTAGCTGCACCAGAAAAGGCTTGGACTGGTGTAAGTTCACTTAGGGTGCAATCCAGAGTAACTATGTGGAGTCCTTGCTCCGGTGTAAGAACAATTTGCTCTGGATTGCAATATGAATTTCCCATAGGTTTTCACTAAGTAGTGCAGCAACTATGGGTACACATAAAGTCTCTTACGGGCTCCCGTAGTTACTCTGGATTGTGCCCTTAGGCTGCAATCCTAAAGACACTTTCCTGGGAGTAAGAGCCACTGAACACAATGGGGCTTACTTTTGAGTAGACATGGTTAGGATTGTGCTCTTAGGCTGGCCCAAGCCAGATGGACCTGCACCAGCATAGTAGTGCTAGCCTAGGCAGCTTAGCAGGGGCATGTTGAGCACGGTCTTGAATAGTGCAGTTAGGCCATATCCAGAGCCTGTTTCCAGGGCAGAAATGCCCCCTCCCAGCCCCTCTGACTTAGGCCACCTCAGGAGCAGGCATAAATCTGAGTAGACCAATAAGGGTACATGATAAGCCAGAGTAAAAAAGGGAACAAAAGAAAAAGTTATTTGGCTGGCCTAAGCATCACTCCTGCCTCTCAACCTCCAGGATGTCCAGCTTAGCTGGGTCATTCTCTCTGGCCTAAGTCAGGATTGCATCCTTAGTGATGTATTATATTTTAATGGGGGCTTCTGGTTAACAAATACTAGCACCCAGCACCAAAGAAGGGCATTTGTAAATATGAAGTATTATAAGGGCTTCCTGGCTAACCACAAAAAATTATATCCTACCATGATTTTTTCATTCCCCACAAAAATTGCAATAGCAGTGTCATTCTTTGGCTTCCATCAATCTCATCAGCCTCAAATACTCTGGTGCTAATTTGCGCATCAGTAGGGAGTGCCTCAGTCTTTGTATTTTGTGAGCATGTTAGGAATGCATTTTGTGATTTAAGGGAATGGAAGATATTTATGTACCTACCACATCAGTTCATCCAGAAACCCTTTCTAAAGAAAGGACAAGGTGGTCAGCATCTCAAAGGTTGCTCTCTCTGCTCTGCTAGAAAAACAAACTTTGCTGACGGACAGGAATCCTCTTTCATTCTCAATTTATGTTGTGAACCAAGTGGAAAAGCAAAGCAGGCACTGATCCTCTTGAAAACTGAAAGCCCTCCTATTGAAGCTGAGATTTAAAGAAAGCTGGTGTGTTTCATTGCCTGTTTCGCTGTGTTTTTCTTCACGGTCCCTCCTATTTTATAGCACGCCTCTTTAAACAAATGTCCTTGCTTGAAGCTTTGGCTGCACATTCCTTGAGAGGATAAAGTTTGCTCGGAGCTCCGTTTGAATTTGGTTTCCAAACATCTTGCTGCTTTAGCAACCTCACCCAACCACAGCTATGTCAAAGGAACAATTTTGAGTCCCAGAAACAGAGTCTTTTCATGAGCATATTAATTGGTATGCAGGAGTCAAAACAAAAATGCCCATGGTTTTCAAGAAGGCAAAATCTTTGGATAAAGTAGGTGCCGAATGGAAACTACTCAATGGGTAGTTAGTGATTGTGTCAGAGAGAAGGGTTTGAGAGATATAGGATACATTTTTCTTTTTACAGTATTGGCTCCTTTTGAAACTTACCAGAATCAGCAGTACGTGTCTATCCATTCACAGTATCTCTATCCTGAATTCCAAGCAGTTTGCATTGGCAGCCACACAAAGTACATACTTATTAGTTATATAAATCAAGAATCTCAGCTCCTGAATAATAATTAATCTGAAGTCTATCAACAGGGATGGGAAGGATAGGGTTCTGTTTTAAGAACAACAGGAGTACTTTTTCAAATGCCTTCTCTGAAAAATGGTATTTTGAGGAGACTGGAGGGGAGACCCCAAGTCATAGTAGAACAGGAAATATTCTTTGTGGTGCAACTGAGAACTTGAAATATTCAGGAAGGAATCATCTCACATAGACTGCAATCCTAAGGACACTTTCCTTGGAGTAAGACCCATTGAACACTATTGGGCTTACTTTTGAGTAGACATGGTTAGGCTTGTGCTCCCAATCTGTTAATCCTATATTCTATGGGAGTGATTTTCAACCAGTGTGCTGTGAGTGGTCCACAGGTGTGCCATGGGAGTTTGGACAATTAATTTCTTTATTAAATAAACATCATTTATTAATAGGGTTACTGAGGAATTGAACCCCCCCACAAGCAGCATGGTGTGCTTTGTCAATGGTCAAACAACTGTTGACAATTTTAGCGCCTGGTTGGTGTGCCATGAGATGAGAAAGGTTGAAAATCACTGGTCTATGACGTATGTAGCACAATTTACACATATGGAGAAAATGAACTATGTGAATGGTGTTACGCAGAGAGCCACTCAGGTTCAATTGCCATTGACTTTGTTTTTGTTGACATTGAAAAGTGGTGTATATATATTGTTGATTGATTGATTGATTGATTGATTGATTGACTTGACACACTGGAGAATCCCATTGTCTCTTGGACAGGGCTGATGCTCAAATGCGCCCCATGTTCTGTCTCATTTTTTCAGTACATGAGGCCACACTAAGGAGAGGTGAAAAGATGTCATCTGCAGTTCTAACATGAATGGAGGGATTCAGTAGGAGACTCGGTATATTGAGCCTATTTGCTCTGCAGTAGCTATGCCTGGGCAAATCAGAGAATAGGGCTGGCAGTTTACTGACAGGTGACAAGCAAGTTACCTTTATTTATAACATGTTCCAGCATAGTAGGATTTGACACTGTGATTGACTTACAACAACTGCAAGGTCAGAAGTCTGATATGCTCAGGAAGTAGCAGCCCTGAAACATATTTCCTTACATTGTGATGAATCAGGAGTATGTAAAAGGTTAAGCAGGGCAACAAAAGTACTTGGTTTATTTAAGGTAGGCACAAAAGTGCAATCAGCTATTTAGCAATTCCCCTGGTCAGGAAAATGGAGAAACTGGGAATATAGGGCAGTGTTGGTTCCCCTTTTAACCCTTTTACAAACATACAAAGCAATCTACCTTGTGGAATAAGTGTGAAATGGGAAGTGCAACAATTACCAAATACAATAATACACATTTAGGCTTGTGTGATCTTTATTTTGAAGCACATTTCATTTGGTAGACCTAACTTCCAAGAGTGTATGGAAGGGGTCTCTAAGCTTTTTGGCCAGAAGGTCACATCAAATACCTGGCACAGTGCCAAGGGCCAGAAAAAATATAAAATGTATGTAAACCGGCTAGAGTTGGAATTTAGATTAATGAATTAATGGACTCAAATTTCCAGGATTTCTGCAAGCACCAACACAAGGCACAGAAATAAGGCACACTTTTAATGAATCCTCATTTCCCATACTCCACTATTACAGCTTCAGTAATTTTTTGTCAATTGAGTCAGAAACTCTTAGGATACCAGAGACTGGCCACAGGCTGGTTAGTGGCTATTCATGGGCTGCATGTGGCCTCTGGGCTGGTGTTTGGAGATCCCTGATATATGGTAAGGATTGTGACTAAAAAGGCTTGTTGCAAAGCTGCACATTCAGGAAAAAAACCCTGCCAGGTTGTTCTGTTTCAGGTTCAAGATGCGAACTGCATGGTGGAAAGCATCTCCCTACAAAAAACACAACATGACAAGTAAAATTAGCATGCCCAGGAACAAGACGCTGCCCAGCTTTCTATGCAATGTGTTCAGTTCCATTTTTGCATCTGGTTTTCAAATATTGGATTTCTTCCTGCATTCAGTGTTAGGATCCTAGAAGAGCTATACCCTGCACTGTTTCTTTCTTAATATTCATTATACACAAGGCTTTTAGTGTATTATACATACATGATTACACAATGCTTTCAGATTACTGATCAGTTTTGTAACTGCTTTGCTTCAGTAATTCTGTCCCATTTCATTTTGACAGACTATTCATTGGACCCATGTGTTTTTTTAGAGTTGAAACTCCTTGGTGAGACATCTAGTAGTCCAACACATTGTTCCAAAGCAAAAGGCTTCTTCCTAAGTGCAGCTAAGAGACATTTGTCCACCCTTTTTTCTTTAAAGATATCTAAGGAAACTCTCACATCATTGTACATGGAGTTTTTTTTCTTTTTGTTAAACATGAGATGTCATGCAATGCATGTTTACTCTGAAGTAGGTCTTGTGAAGTTTAACGAGAAGGCAAGGACAAGGTAGACTATGGCTGGGAGGGAGCAATATTGGTGGCAGTGGTAAATGCTGATAACCTACTCCACTTTTCAGCCTTGGATCTCTCAGGGTATGTATGATTCCTTCCACAGTGGTGCACATTCACTTAGCCCCAGATTGCGAAAGAAGGCTTTCTTTGGGCAAGTGAACAAATGTTCTCTTACTTAGAGGATGCCTCAGGAGGCTGGAACAGGATACATCATGCATCATGTTCGCTCACCGCATCACCACAAGGGGCATTGAATAGGATTGGTATCAGTGGTGGGCACCAGCAGGTTCGCATCTACTCTATAGAACCGGTTGTTAACAAGAGATAGGACATATAAAGTTTAAAAATCGCCATTTAAAAGTGGCTGCCAGATGGGCAGAGAACCAGTTCTTAATTTCTTTGACGCCCAACACTGATTGGTATGTTTTCCTTTGGAAACAGCTCATCTGCTTGTAGTGGTTGCAAACGTTCTTGGGAATAAGTCCCATTAAAATTCATCAGAGTTTTTAAAAACTCAGAGCTTCAGCCTCTAGTCTCAGAATATCAGCACTGGGGTTGGTTTATTCTGCAGCAGAATATTGTGCCCCTATATGGCTTAATAGCTGACTAAACAAAACCGTAAATGGTTTTATAAATAAGTGGTTGTATAAAATCTACTCCTACTTGCCGGCTTCCCATTTTGAGCCACATAGCACCACCAACTCTATGAAGGCAAGACACCTTAGTGAAAAATATAAAAAAATTATGAGCAACCTACTCTTACCTGTGCATGCTGATCTTCCTCATCTGTCAATTGGCAGGCATCCAAGAAGCCCTATCTGGTACTTGCACAACAGCTATCTAACAACTTTAACATCAACGTGTAATGGAAAGCTAAATGGGCTACTGAATGCTCATATACAGGTAGCTACATAGAAAATCCAACATGAAAGGTGCCAGGTTTTGACCTAACTTTCCAGCATTGGTCAACTCTGAACAGAATCCGTACCTAACAGGGTGTCTGTCAGAACTCACTGTTTAACTAGGGGTCTTGTAGCAGTATGACTGTGATGCTCTTTGACAAAATATTCATAAGACACTGTGCCTGTTAACCAGCAGGCCAGGGTTCGAGATCCAGGTGCCCACAAGACAGGGTGAGCTCCTGTTCTTAGCCCAGCTCTACGATGCAGCTGGAACCAATCGTATCGGCTCTGCCATTCCATTGGAGTATTTCAGTGGCGTGGAGAGGGGAGATTTGCTGTTTGGGTAACAGCCTATCCTCTGTATTAATCTACCCAGGCCTTTGTGCTTCGCATACAGCGTCGAGCACACAACGATAGTCTTTTGAGACTAATGGATGCCAATGCTTTGTGTCCAAGTGTCCATCAAGAGCTTACACTGGCCCAACATCTGGGTTTTTTTTCAAAATAGACCACACTGGACCTGAATGGCTGGGTGGACTGGATATTAACATCTGATTTACCATAAGTCCATGTACCTGCCATATGCTAAATAAATAAACTTTCTGTAATTTTAAAACAATTGTTCTCCCTCTACCTTTTGAGATCTTTTTGGACAACATAAAAGTCACTAATCCTTTTTATTACATAGAAGATACTCGATGACTGCAATCCTAAAGACACTTTCCTGGGTGTAAGATGCACTGAACTCAGTGGGGCTTACTTTTGAGTGGACACATGTAGGATTGTGCTCTTGTCTGCATAGAAGATACTATATGAGCACAATCCTAACCATGTCTACTCAAAAGTAAGCCCCATTGTGTTCAGTGGTTCTTACTCCCAGGAAAGTATCTTTAGACATTTCGCCTATGTCAAGATACCTTTTTTAAAAGCATCTTTTCTCAAAGCTTTTAACTTGACTTCTCACCAAGAGAACTCAATCTCAGCTGGAGACATTTTGGAGAATTATGATTTAGGGATGCTATGGATTTCCCCCCACAAAATATTGTATTATCTGTTTAGAAAGATCCAACATTAGCCCTGTCTAAAAGGAGTAATCTAAAAGGAGTGAAACTGTCAACACGACAATCAGACATAACAGCAACTAACTGTGCCTTTGCAATGAGAGGAAAGCAGCAAGTAAGCAAATTGTCACGTGAAGGAGGGAAAGAAAGCATTTAATCAGAAATATCTCAAGGAGTGTCAGTAGTAAGTTTATCCATTACAAACACATGAACTCTCACTGTAACACCTGCTGGGAGACAAAAAAAAATGCTTTTTTAAAGTTCCTGCAAGAATATTTTTAAAACTGTCTTCCCCCCTTGCACAAAAAAGTGTATTTGAAAAAGGTGTTTATTTTGCACAGCTGGTTAGCTCCCTGATACTAGCTCATTTACACTATTGGATCCAACAGGACAAAACAAATGGGAAGAACGAACTGCAGATGAAAAATGGAAATACAATTTTAAGGATGCCAGAATGAGGCTTTGGACAGAGTGTGAATGCTCTGCCGCTGACGGGACTTGGGGGGATCACGGGAATTGTCACCAAGCAACAAGAATATTTTTAAGGGGACAATGAAACTCAATGAAATTCACTTCTTCAGTGTTGAGAAGAGCTGACGAGCAACACTCTTAGACCTCCGTGTTCATCAGGCAAGCACACAATCCTCTTGGCTGAGAGCCAAACTTACAGAAGTAGTTTCAATAATTCTCAGGATATAGCATCATCAGTATACTTAAACCACAGCATAACAAAAAAAAATCCAAATCTAGATCTCTTGGCCAAAAGCTTACAAAATCTGGGTGGAGGAGATCACAGAGGGAAGCAGTTAACAGAGGGAGACAGTGACAGCCCAGGTTTTTTTGGTGTCGCAGGCATAAGATCCTGGCACCCCCAAGATGGTAAAATGTAATCATTTCATTTCTACAACACATTTTTTTTTTCAAACATTCTTTTATTAGAAGAAAATAACAGAACACAATAAAGCATTTTATAGAAATTCCAAGGGATTGCAACAACAAAATCTTATAAAGTTAGCAATAAAAAGAAAGTCATTCATATCATATCAGATCTTTCTCCTCCGGAGACTTTTGAGTGTGATTGAAAGGAAAACTAGGTTTTGACAAATCTCTCAGCACTTTCTTGGCTCCTATATTTCCTCTTCTGGGAAATTTCTGCATCGCCTTTACTTGCAAATATATCTATAAGCAATTTTTTTCTTTTAAAATATTCAAATAATACAAATAAATTAATAAAATAATATACAAAGGAACTTGGTGTTGCTTTGGGTCCAGTCTATCTCCCCACTTCCCCTCCTGTACAACTGGATGTATGTTATCCAGTGGGATGAGCAGATTGAGAGGCTTCAGAATTTAAATCCCTTACCACTCTCTAAGCCTCCCAATTTACAATGGGTCTCCTCACAATGGGTCTCCTTACAATGGGAGCACATAAGAGCTCCCTAGGCACCACCTAGTGAAAACCTATCGGAAATTCATATTGCAATCCAGAGTAAATTGTTCTTGCATTGGAGCAAGGACTCCCCATAGTTACTCTGGATTGTGCCCTTATACTGTTAATTTTACTCATACAAGTCTGAGGAGAGAAAGGGAGCAGGGAGGCTACAGGAAAAGAGAAGATCCTGTTATTAATCTTTAATTTTCTCTTTAGACCTCTGTTAATTTTTTTAACTTTCTGTTGTTGTTGTTGATGATGATGTTTGCACCATCACGGCTGGATCCATCATCTCTTAATTCTCATTCCATTAAACTCCCTCTTAATTCCACCCCAACACTGTTTCACTCTTCCTTCAATCCCTTCCCCTCTGTCTGTCTTGCTCCAGTGGGTGCTGAGACATCTAATGGTGTGCCTGGGAAGGTTCTGGTCATCCCACGGCATCTTGGCAGCACACTAATCAGCATGTTGCTGGAAAGCATTTTACAGAGCTTTTTCACCAGCCACCATCAGCTAAATGCACATTCTACTAGCCAGCTGATAGGACTGAGCTGCTTGGGTGCAAAGCTAACCAACTTTCTAGGTCTGGCCTAAGAGCAATGCAACTCAGAGGAAAATGAACAAACATTGCCTTTCTTTGAGGTGGCCTCCATGTCTGCCCCCTCAATTGCAGGATGCAATGTGTGCCTGACTGATACAGTTATGCCAGTGCTGGAAAGTGGGGTGGGATTGCGCCCTTTATCTTCTAAGCGACTCTAGTCAGCATTCCAACATTTATGGGCATCATCCCATAAATGTGCGCAGCATCCCACCTGGATGTTAAAGGTTACTGCATCAATTTGATGAATGCTTTTCTTTCTGGTCAAACTCATGCACTTTCTATCAGCCTGTTTGTACTAACAGTATTCTCCTTCTTTACCAAACTGTTTAATTCTCTTTTCGTTTAGCCTTTTAATAAACAAGTTATATTTTAACCTTGGTTTGCCTTGTTCATGTTTATACGACTGATAATTCGGTGGATTGTCAGATCAATTCTCCCTGTAGGTACTTCTCTAGGTTTTATTTATTTCAAATAATCAGTCAATCAATCAATATTTATATACTGCTTTTCAATATGTGGCTATGGGTGGCATGAGTGGTTAAAACACTGTGCCTGTTAACAAGCAGGCCAGGGTTTGAGACCTGGGTCAGCCCCACAAGACAGGGTGAGCTCTTATCCTTAGCCCAGCTCTGTGACACCAGCTGGATCCAATCGTATTGGCTCTGCCTTTCCATTGGACTAATTCAGTGCGTGGAGAGAGGGGATTTGCTGCTTGGGTAACAGCCTATCCTCCATAACAATTCAACCCAGGCTTTCGTGCTTCACATGCAGCGTATGCAGCGCCAAGCACGATACCATAGTCTTTCAAGACTGACGGAGGCCTGCTTTTTTCAATATTTATATACTGAACTTTCACTGAAAAGTTCACAAAGCTATTTACAGAGAAAATGAAATCAGTAATGGTAATGAAATCTGATGCGAACCTCTGGGTTTTTTTATGCAAGACAGCATGTTTTCCCCAGATGCCTCCACATCTGGATTCCATACAGGGGTGTCACTAGGGTTTGTGTCAACCAGTGTGGGAGTCCAGCATGTCACCCCCATGTAGTGGACAGGGCAACAACCTGGGTGGAAGTCATGGTTATGTGCCATTACCACGCCTCCTATTGTTTTTGGTCATACAGTTTAACAGAATAAATATATTTCAAAGTGGTTTGTTAGATTACATTCTGCCGTAAATTATGCATCCAATGGTATGTAACATGATGGGATTATTCCTAAAAACCATGTTATTTAGCCATTTTGGTTACTAGCGGTGTCACTCCCTCAAGGGTGCCACCTTTCTGACAATCTATTGCAGGGTCTCAAACCTTCTAGCGTGGGACCCACTTTTTAGAGGGACAATCTGTCCAGGATTCACCAGAAGTGATGTCATGGCTGGAAGTGACACCATCAAGCAAATTAAAACAAATGTAAATACATTAAAGTAAATCAAGTGAATTACTCATGAGTAAATGCGGCTGTGCATTTTCATTTTCAATGGGTTTCAATGCAGAGGGTAAGGATGGGAGAGGGAACTTTCTCCTAGAGTGATTTGTGAGGGCTGTAGTTCTTGGATCAGGACCCTTCCAATGTCTTTGGCTTCCTCTCAGCCTGTTCTTACCAGCAGACTATGGTGCGTTCACCTACTCATGAGTAAAGTCGTGATATGCTAATTTTGGCGCTTTTAATTTTTTTGACTGTAACTTTGGTTAGGAATGGGCTAACTCAAAATGGATTGTTGCATTGGACTCTGCTCACCAAGATAAATCCAATGACATATGACTCAAGGGGGTCGAGTGCACCATCGCAAACTTAGTGCACTTCATCCCCCCTGGGCATGTCACCCGGTGCTTGCCGCACCCCCCACACCACCCTAGTGATGCCAGTGATTCCATAGCCAGATGATCACTGTAAATTCAAGCTACTTATCCTCCCACCTTCAGCTGCAGGTCCAGTAAAGGAAATGCAGGAAGCAGTGAATGGTGCAGTATGCTAACCACCAGGACTTACATCCATTGGTCTGCCTGCTTTCTCTCTCTCTAGAGTCCTTTCCCTGACATACACATTTATTCTGTCTTTCTTGTGCTTGAGAGAACATACAGTGTTAATCCAGCAAATTTTCTTTTGTTGCTGCAGCCAGAAAACAACCCTAAATGAGTAATCTTCAGTTTGATATCTGATGATAGCTAGGCTACTAACAATCTGTTTATATCTTCTTACTAACTGAATAAAAACAGAGCTACCTGCTGGCATAACTTTAACATGGTTGAATGTAATTTATTTTTCACTTAGCTATGAAATTGGTTTAATTGCTGTTAGGTAAACAACAATGTTATTCTTTTTTGGCAATATTTCTTCTAATAGCATTAAATCTAGACTAATACCCTGCTATTTCCACTTGACGTTTTATTAAAGAGATGTCAGCATGCATCTATAAAGTGCAGACAGCGTAACCATGGAAGTATTAAAGAGTTATTTGCACCTACAGTGTTTTTTTAAACTGCACATGACAAAGGCATTAAATGATAAACAAGTGGCAGATTTGTTTAGTGGAGGAAGTAAAAGAGCTAATGACATACTGTGCTACAGTTTATATTAAGACCATTGTATTCAGGATTGTGCACAGCAGCGCTACTACTTATGGCCTGCTATTGAGTTCCCTCAATACAAATGGGAACAGCTTAGAAAACAACAGCAGAAGCAGCTTCATCCTGAGTTAGGGCATTGGTCCATCTGGCTCTGTGCTGTCTATAGCAGCAGTTCCCAAACTCTTGGAGTATGGGAATATGGCTGAGTGCTTCTGGGGATGGTCAGAGGCAGAAATGTGATAGTGCTACTGCCAGGGGAAGGTTTGTTAAAAAAAAAAACTTATCTGGCTCTCTGGAGGATTTGGGAACCTGTGATTTCCTCCCAGCCTTCTCAATGTGCTGTGAAAAGGGGAGAAAAAATATCTTACATGTTTGGGTCAGAATCATGCATGTTAAAAGTTTTTCAGTTTTTCAGTTGAAATTAAGTACAGGAAACCAATAAGAGTATTTATGCTTTATTTTAACATGACCTACATTTGTCCTACATTTTTGGAGTGTCCTACATTTTTTAACCAGGTAGGAATTTTGGCTTGGGGGACAGGAATTTTGGGGAACTTGGGGGGGGGATTTTGGTTTTGGCATCTGGTCATCCTGTGGTAGGATATTAAGTAAAGGGCTAAACAGGTTTGTAATGCCAAATTACTATGTGGCACTATTACTATTACTACTAGAAACTACTAAGGAACTGGGGAGATTTATTCCCTAAGTAAGTATTCTGCAGGGGCAAGATCCTGGGAATCGTGATGCTGCTTTCCCCTTATTCCTGCCTCTTAAAGTGAATGGGGCATCATTACACAAGCTGGAGGGGGTCACAATCTCCCAGTTCAAGTACCAGTGTACTAAATCATATTTTACATTATTGCTATTACTAATATGATAATCAAAATTCATGTAGTTTCCAAAAGTACAGATTCATGTAGCACAGATTCTTGTTTTTTACCCTGTTTGGGGAGAACAGTAGAAGGTCATTTGGTGTTTTCTTCTTGGGTTAAGGATTGATGGAGCTAAGGATTTATGGGGGCGTTCTATAATTGCATTAGGTACCATATGTTGCTAGGGTTTTATAAAAGTTCATTCAGGTTTAAAGAAGGGTTTTTTTTTCCTTTTCACTTCAGCTAAGGCTTCTTGACTGACAACTTGAAACTCAAGTTCAGATGAGAGTCTGCATAACAACAATTCAAGGATTTTGATTTTCAGAGCAAAACAGTTTCAAGAGTTAGGTGGGAGAGAAGCCAATTTCTCCAGAGTTATGTTGCATTTGACTTGATACAAAATGCATTCGCTTATTTTGTCTTTGTTAATAATGTAGGGCATGAAGCCTTAGCTGAAGTGAAAATTATGAACACAGTTATGAACATTTTCCAATGCCTCAGAATTTCCAATTCTCCCATTTGTCTTAAAATCATCAACTTAGGCTGCAATCCTAAAGACACTTTCCTGGGAGTAAGACCCACTGAACAAAATGGTTCTTACTTTTGAGTAGACATGGTTATGATTGTGCCCTTAGGCCACAATCCTAATCTCCACTTAGGCAGGCATAAGCCCTGGCGCAAGATCTGTGCTCACCTGGAGGTGTCACAAAAGTGCTGTAAGGTACTTCTGCCCCACTCTTGGGGAAGTTCAGGCCAGTGCACAGACATAAGTTGACCTCCCAACACCACCACGGGAAGATATGCTGGGTAAATTAGGCCGGCTGAAATTAGGATTGTATCCAGTGGTGGGCACCAGCAGGTTCGCACCTACTCTATAGAACCAGTTCTTAACAAGAGATAGTACATATAAAGTTTTAAAATAGCCATTTAAAAGTGGCTGCCAGATGGACAGAGAACCGGTTCTTAATTTCTTTGAAGCCCATCACTGATTGTATCCTTACGCAGATCAACTCAGTCTTGCGCCAGTTATGTCACTGGCATAGGTCCAAGCTGATGCATTGAGGCTTCTGGGAGTACCCTGGGGCAAGTGGCTGAAGGGGGACCTCCAAAGATTCCCCTTTAGAATACAGCAGAAGCTGTGTTGGTGCCTATGCATTGCTGTGCTGGGATTTAGGTAGGATTGGGTTGTAAACTCTTTTAGATTCATTTGCTGATGTGACCCCTTTAACTTTATATTTTCAAGCATCCAAGAAAATGGTTCTCAATAAATTCACTTACTTTCATAGTAAAAGATACAAATGCCAAGATTTACTGATGTTGTTTTTTCCTTACATTTCTGGTTAGAGTGTGCTAAGTAAAAACAGGCCAAAAGTTTTTTGATTGGCAATGAATTATGTTTTTGTTTTTATTCTTTTTGGAAATGTTTCTACTAACCAGGGTCACAAAACACTGCGAACCGGCTGCCTGAAGCAAGGCTCATTTTATGATTGCATCTCATTCATCTGCGCTATAAATATCATTTTATTATTATTTCTGCAGTATTTAGATTGGGTTTATGGCAATGATTATTATTGTAATACTTCTGATTTACATCCATGCTAAACTTGCAGCAGTCTAACACTGAAGATAAACATTTTTTTTAAAAGGAAGTGAAAGCAAGACTGGTACATAAAAAAATAAACAGGTATAGTCTAACCTGAATCTATGCATTAAGTCTTCTTAATGCATTTCCCCCTTGAAAAATCCCTAGTTTATATTGAGTGTGCCGCAAGGATCTTTGGAGAATTTAGCAGAGGATGTGTTGATACTTTACTCAGAAGCATGAGTTAAGAATAGGCAGGAGGAAATAGGTGGTAGAAAGAGAACAATAATGTCTCATTTTTAATCTGCAAGCTTCTCCCATGTTTCTGCTAAATAAGTTTCCAGCAATGATGTTTATGCTGAACCTGAACTACTACGAGTATAAGAGTTATTCTTGGTCTTCTACTTGTTCTTGTTGTACTTGGTCTTGTACTTAATGTTTTTACAACCTCAGATAGCGTTTTCGGTGTGTTAGGTTTTTCCACATCAATTGGTTTTTAGACTAGGATTCAAAATAGAAGTTACTTTAGAGAAGTGTTTTTCAGACTGAGGATCAGGACCTACTAGAAGCCTCCTGAACCATTTTCCCCATTCATGTTAATGTTTTATTTTTAGAATATTAGACTTAATGCCACATGGTATATGACTGCATTTAGAGATCTGTAATTTTAATATGCTGTGATGTACAGTAAAATCTTAAATTGAGTGTGTTTTGGATTGAAAGTGTTTTGCAAGACAAGCAAGCATTTCTAATAAATTTTGTCTTGTAATACAAGCAAAGTCTTGCAATATATGTAAAAAACAACAACCCAGTCCTGGCCAGGATATAGCCAGTTTCAATGCTCTGCCAGAACCTGCTCAGCCTTTCCTGAGAGATCAACCTATGCATGTCTACTCTGAAATAAGCCTATCACAGTCAATGGGCGCAATCCAGAGTAACTATGGGGAGTCCTTGCTCCGGTGTAAGAACAATTTGCTCTGGATTGCAATGTGAATTTCCCATAGGTTTTCATTAGCTGGTGCAATAATTACGGGTACATGTAATGTCTCTTACGTGCTCCCGTAGTTACTCTGGATTGTAGGGAATGTGGCTCACTCCTATGTAAGGAGGGCAATGGAGAGGAGCTGAGAGATCTAGCTGGAGCCTGAGACCTATGCTGCAGTCCTAGGCTGCAAAACAGAATGGGGCTTACTTTTGAGTAGACATGGTTAGGATTGTGCTCCTAGCTTTACACATCTACTCTAAAGTAAGCCCTATTATACTCAGTGGGGCTCACTCCTTTGTAAGGTGGGGGCAGATTGCAGCCTGAGAAACCTAGTGCAGGCTAATTTTTTATTTTTCTTTATATTTTGTATTTTATTACCTTGTATTATACTATAGTATTGTAATCATTTTATATGACTATTTTTGGGTTTGAGTTTCCATTGTATTTTATGGGAAAATTTGCTTTGATATACAAGCATTTTTGGATTACAAACATGCTTCCAGAATGAATTATGGTCATTATCCAAGAAACCACTGTATATGCTTTTCACAATGATAGTCAGTGGGGCTTGCTTCTTGATAAATACAGCTGTTTGATATTTCTGATAATTTTCTGTCTTGAAGACAAAAATCGAGCTCGTATCTAACAAAAGGAAGAAAAAATTATGCAGACTATTTGGCATATCCAATTTGGTTTTCTCCAAATGTCACAGGTGGGGAAGAAGCCACTGGAAAAGCAGGACAGCTGAGGTTGGCATAATCTTTTAAATGGGCTATTGTTATGACTGTCTCAAGCATGGTCTCCAGAGAGATAATTGAAATAATGTAAGAGAGATATATTGTCCCAAAGTACTTTTTCTTTGATCCTTTTATCAGTCTACTCAACAATCTCCTTAGAATCAAAAGGCATCCAGGTAAGTGGGTTTCAAGAAAAGTGATTCAGTTCTTCTCTGAAAGGCAAGTCTGTGCAGATTGTTATTTGATTATTATTTATTTGTTAAGTATTTGTTATATATTTCAACTGCTTAAGGACTAAAGAAGCTGCAAGATGGTTTCTTGCATTAGTCAGGGAATCTTAAAAACCTCCCCAATGCATAGTAGTTTGACTATCCATTACATTTAATAGCAGAAGAGCTGCTGACACATGGACAGGAGGGTAAAAAAGAGGATAAATCTGGACATTTCCGGTCATATGGTCACTCTGGCAGGGACTTCCTTCTGGGGTGAATGGTGGGGCTGAATTCATTGGATCAGACTGCCTCCTCTTAGCCTGATCTAAGACAAGTTGGCCTACTCACAAGTAAAGTCACGATATGACTTAATTTCAATTTATATAGGATCAGTGCAATTAAAACATTTTCTGGGGTGATATGGGGGGCTGAGTTAATTGAATCAGGACCATTCTGGTGTCCTTGTATTCCTCTCAGCCTGCCCTTTCTGATGGACTATGGCACATTCACCAACTTGCAGGTACAGCTGTTAGATGGGGCACTTTCATTTCCCCATAGAGCTCAATGCATTTTTTTTGTTTTTTGGCAATAACGTTTGCTAGGAAGGATTTTTGCATTGTATTTTGCGTTTCAAGACAAATCCAATGGTATATGACAAAATGGAGTTGCTCAATTCCTTCATGTTGTTATGATGTTGGTTACCCCCCCTCCGAGTGTCCCTTCCCTATAGTTGGTACCTAGGGTTGAGTGCCTCCTCCACCCCCTCTAGCTATGCCACTGGCCCCATGTGTCACCTTTCTTGAACGTGTGAGGGTAATTTGTACAGAGACTTCTCAGTTATGGCTCTTAGGATGCAATCCTGACTTAGGCCAGAGAGAATAGCCCGGCTAAGCTGGCTTAAGTAGGCCACATCCTGAGTTGACACTTAGGCCAAATTGACACGGCAAGGAGGCCTCTAGGGTGGCCGAAGTGCTGTTGAAGAGGCAGCAGCGAAAGGGCAACATGCTCACTGGGCTGTGGAGTTGTGCCATATCCTGGTGTAGGGTGTGTATCTCCCCCTGCTAAATAAAGGAAGAACACCCACTTGAAAGTGTGCCTCTTGCCCAATTAGCTAGAACTTAGAATGGGGCTATTAGTGTGTAAAGTTGTGATGTCTTGTGGATCAGTGTTGCAGTACATGCTTTGCCTGCAGAAAACATGGCAAAAGCTTAGTGAAAAACTAAGCCCCTGTCATCTCTAGTGAAAAACATAGCCCCTGTAATCTCTGGTGAAAAGTTGTTTAAGGCAGCTGGAACAAGAAAAATCTCTGTGTATGTCATATACCGTTATCCATACCTCTGCTACCTCTGTATAAGGGCACAATCCAGAATAACTATGGAGAGTCCTTGCTCTGGTGTAAGAACAATTTACTCTGGATTGCAATATGAATTTCCCATAGGTTTTCAGTAGGTGGTGCAGTAACTACAAGTACATGTAATGACTCTTACGTGCTCCCGTAGTTACTCTGGATTGTGCTGTATGTCTTCTATAGCTTTGCTAATTCCATATTATTTGGATCTAAGGAATCAATAAGCATTTTCCAATTAAAATTTTAAAAGTATAGTTGGTAAATCTAAATATACAGTTTAATATGGCTTCATGTTTATCCTAAGCCACAAATTAAAAAATTTGTAGATTCTTCTGTACAAGTGATTAGCAAACAAGCTAATTGTACAATTATTAAAAAAGTTAAAACAAAACTCACAATATTGTAATTAGGAAGAAGGGTATGACTCACTAAAGTTTCCTAAGTGACCTCATAACACGAACAACGTCAGAATTTCAAAGAAATGCTTGGCAGAAAGAAGAATGTTGGGAAAGACAAAAGGGGAAAACTAAGGCCTGTGAAAGTTAATTGAGGGCAAGGAGTCTTTGTGAATATCATACATCCTCATTTATCTGGAGGCTGAAGATTAGTCTGCAATAGACTGGTGCCGAGAACAGTAGGAGATGTAAAGAATCTGTATTCAAGTATCTATCTAGAATGCATCTCCACTCAGTTAGATGATACAGATGTCAGCTATTAAAATATCAATAAATGACCACAGACTTTTTGTTTTCAACCTTTGGAACAACCTTTGTGAAGGAACACATTTTGCTTTAGATTTGTTTGAAAAACATCCGAATGCTTACAGGATGTCCTTCATGCTGAGACAGACATTTGTCATCCTGCTTCTCATACCTGGATAATTCGATACCATTCCTCTCTCAAGGTGAAAGTGAAAGAGATCGCTATCTGAGGACTGTTCATGATCTACAGGGATAAAGCACAATTTTCTGATTGTAGGAAAAAGGATATCGTGGACTGTCCCTGGAGGACAACTGCTCTGCTGTTTGGGGACATTTAAATTTTTGTCTTAGAGGTCGTTTAATGTCTGAAGGAGATTCCTTTTTCTGTGTGCCATCAGGAACTCATAGTAATTTTTTTATGGAGGAAATCTCTTTTTCTATGGACAGAGAGGCTTTCACAAAGGCTTCCCCTGTTAACTACAAAAGGATGTGTTATCTGTGAGGGTCATTGGCTTCTCATTATAGTAAACCCCAATAATTAAGTATCCAGAGCAGTGCTGTCGTGAGGGGAGCAAGGGGCTGTGAACCATCTAGGATGACACCAAAGGCTCCCCCTTCACTCTGGAGTCCAGATCTACCTGGACTCAAGTAGACTGTAAATGTCTCTGGAGTCCTGGTCTTTGGTCTTCCTGGCGTATCTACTTGCCCAATAGATCTGGATTCACTATTGACCCAGCCTCTGCCTTTCACTTTCCATGAGGTCAGGTCTACTGGGCAGGTAGATCTGGATAGACCTAGGCTCTGAAGACCTTTCCAGCTGCAGCTGTTATATTCAGAGATCCATGGGAATGACACCATAAATTACCACTTCACTGGGTGATGCCAACCTTAGTGACATCACAGACTAGGGCTTAAAATTGCAATAGCACCTCTATTTAATACAAAAACCTAATTTAGAGTTGCAAAGTTTGGGAATAATGTGTGCTCCTGCAGGTTCAAGAGGGAGTGTGGCCTAATGGAAAGTTAAATGGAGGAGCCCAAGGAAAGCAGACTAATTAACTAATTAGGCAAAAGAAAGGAGGAAGAGATGGCTTCAGTTGGTGAATAGTGGCTATGCCAGAGGGGTGATACCAGAAGTTTGGCTCACCAGGCCGTGAACAAGGCAAAGAGAAGTGCACTGGGAAGGACTATTGCATCCTGTCTCCCTATCAATAGTAAATGGATATTGGACATTGCTATCCATTCTTTTTGCAACATGCCCTCCCTCCCTCCCTCCCTCCCTTCCTCTTTCTTTCTTTCTTTCTTTCTTTCTTTCTTTCTTTCTTTCTTTCTTTCTTTCTTTCTTTCTTTCTTTCTTTCTTTCTTTTAATTTTGCCTTCTGTTTTCCTTGGTCCACAAACAAAATGAATTCTTTGACTCCATTGAACCTGGAACAATGAAGTGGTGGAGTGGGCTATAACAACACAATCTTTCATTTTTGCATATTCTCCCTTGCAAATTATGTCAACATGAGGAGATCAAATCACACACCAACGATCAAAGCCATTCACTGCAGCACTGTCATAAAGCCACACAGGACACTGGTCAGAGAAGTACAATATAGGGAAATAGTTTGCCTGAAGGCATGGCTGTTCTGTTTTGTTCATTCGCCTACCTCAGGTTCATTTCTTGGGGTAATGTTTTTTTGAAAATATTTCTGGTCCAGTAAGTCAGCATGTTTCCACCATTGAAAGTGTCTCTGTAAAAACATACTCTGTAAACAGAAATCACATCACAAAGATCCCAGCAATCTCCCCTACCTAGGTTGGAGTGTTTTTACAACACTGATCTACTAAGTTTACCTCAACTTAATTTAGAGGTCTCTTTTCTTGACCCTTTTTAATTTGGATAAAAGGAGTCAGATGAAAGGCCTCATCCTGCCAATTAATTACAAGCGCTCATTAATATGTGCATATTCTGTGCCCAAAAAGCGCTTATAGGGCCTAAGCATCCACTGAAATATCTGGTAGGTTGCATAGAGCTGCAGGGCAAAACCCTGTGCTCGACCCCATAGCTGAGCAGCAGGGAGGCTGAAGTGTGAAGCATTTAGTAGTGGTGATATCCAATTTGTTTATCATAGTCAAATGGCTGTAGTAGAATTTATTTATTTTATACCACTTTACTAAAAACCAAAACTGATGTACAACAAAAAATAAATACATCAACAAAATATCAGAGTTAAAGATTAAAATTAAAAGCATTAAAACAATATAACAAATTTTTTTTAAAAAGATAAAAGAGCCGATAAATAAAACAAATTTATAACAGCATAAATTTAAGGGTTCCCTAAGGAGTACCTCTCTTTCCAAAGGCCAGAAGAAACAGATGGTTCTTCAAATCCTGGTAGAAACCGTATACCAAAGAAGCTGCTCTCAGATATTATGGCAGCTGATTCAATAGGTGTAGTGCCACAAATAAGGTGATAAAAACTCTGCCATCCCCCTGGCTTTGGATGGTGTGATATCCCGAAATGGGCCCTCTCTGATGACTGCAGTGGACATACTGGGATACATGGGGGGAAGGAGGTCCCTGCAGTATCCTGGTCCTATGCCATATACTTATGCCAGTCCTATGAAATATAAAGAATTGTTGTCAGGGAGGAAAAAGAGAAGGTCATGGGCAGCGTGGCCACTATGGTGTACTTTTATGGTCACTGCCAAGGGTATGGTCACTGCCATTACCCGGGCTCTCCGTTATCAGCTCTGGTGAGTTCACTGTGCCACTTAATAGAGCTTTCCAGATCATCAAGTTGCACTGTCATGCTCATTCTGATTTGTTCTTTTTACTCTTTTGAAATAGATCTATGCAATAGATATTCCGCTTTAATAATTTCAGTCAATCATTTAATCAAATCAGAAACTTCTGATTTAATGAAATCAGAAACTTGAGAAACAAGTCAGAAACTTTTCCAGCCATGGGAAGCTCTGCCAAGCGATCTGCAAATCTCACCAAGGCTCCACACACCTCAACACATCCTAGCATGACCCATGAGGAGGCAGAAAATTGCCCCCTATTCCCCCACAGGGATGTGATCTTGATTATTGCTGCTTTCCCCCTTTTCCTAACCCCTTAAAGCAGTGGTCGGCACCAGCAGGTTCGCATTTACTCTATAGAACCGGTTGTTAACGAGAGATAGGACATATAAAGTTTAAAAATAGCCATTTAAAAGTGGCTGCCAGATGGGCATAGAACCAGTTGTTGGTTTCTTTGAATCCCATCACTGCCTTAAAGGTAGCAGCAGAGGACCTTTACACAAACTGGGGAGGGGTCATGCCCCCCCCAGTTTGAGTAGCACTGTATAACAAGTGACAACCAAGTAGAAATTATTTACAAGAAAAGTCATTGGAATTGACCCTGATTTTCTTGTAATTGAGTCCTGATTTCCAGACATTCAGGAGACATATAAACTAGTTCTTTGAAAACCTTGGGCTACGTTATTGTGTATTGCTCTGATCTCTGGCTTTGCACTGGTACTCTGATCTAGTTCATTCTTTTTTTGTACAGGAAACATACAATTCGTTTAGCTCAGAATTAAACTGCTAAATACTGAAAAGCACATTTAGAAGAAGCTATGAAAGCAAATCCAATATCTTGTTCCATGTATGACGTCATCTGCGACGCCAAATATATTGTATAGAACAATAAACTCTAGACCTATCTTCGAAAAGCATCTTTCCTGCATTTGCCAGCAGATCTTTTCTTTCTGGGGAAATGTGTGCAGACAGGATGCCCTTCCTTTTCCTTTTCCTTTCCCTTCCCTTTGGCTGTTGCAGCAGCTCTTGTCTGGTGAATAATTTCCTGTCGAACAGTTTTAAAATGACTGTATTACACCTGGTGAACAAAAGCAAATGTCCTTGTGGAGCTCCTTGCCCCAAGCTCACGCTCAAAAAAGAACTTGTGGGGGTCGTAAAACTCTGTCCCAAAGTCAAGGGTGAGTTTCTCAAACCCCTAAAGTTCTTCTTGGAGCTTTTCATTCCCATTAGTTTTGTGGTCCTATTTTCCTTATCTTTGGACATTTATAGCATCCCAAAAGAGTTTGTGAAGCTATGGCTTTCCAGAGAGAAACATGATGAGCCATTATCCTGAAAGATTCAAAATTGTGTTTGAAACACAATCCCCAAAATATACCATACCTGGGTGGTTCTGTCTCCTTGTCTAGATAAATTGCACAGTGGTTTCTAGTCAACCCTTCTGTGGTTTGTGTTTTGTTTGTATCCACTGGTTGGGTAGCCAAACCCATATGTCTAGCATCTTACCAAAATTTTCCACTGGCGGAACACATATTGCAGCCAGCAGGATCCAGGTGGAAGAGTCTAGAACCTGTTGGCAGTGTCATGTAACAGTGCCATGCAGCACAGCTGTGAGTGGACACAAACATGCTCCAGCAGCCCGGCCACCACCCACCTGTGAAAGGTAATGTGGATATAGGCAGTGGGAGGAATGGACAATTGGAGGGTGAGGCTCAGAGAATGTTTCTGGGCACTGAGGGTGAGGAGGAAGACAGACTCAAGAGAGGAACAGGGTGGATTACGCAGGATGAGCATTTGGCTGAATCCCATCTCTGTACATTTCTGCTGAACTTAAATATCTCAGTCCTAGGCCAGCAAGAAAAACTTCTGCAAGTTCTCTCCCCCCAGTATTAGCAGGTGATTTATTAATATTTATTTTTTACTTTTAAAGACTTCCCTTCCTTCTGGGAGCTAAGATGATTTAAATGATTTTGTCTTCACGACAACCATGTTCGGTCAGTGAAACTGAGAGACAGTGACTGGCCCAAGGTCATCTAGGAAGCTTCATGGTTGCAGCGATTTGAAACTGGATCTTCCAGCTCCTGAACACCATCCTGGCTTTATTGGATTTAGTTAAGATTGGCTGTTTGTTTCTTAAGATCAAACACAAGGATAATCCAGTTTGGCTCCCTCAGAGAACACATACGCATGTGGCCAAATCCTCATCTGACTTCTGGTGATCAAAAAGGTGTGATGTATGCTTCAGCAGAACAAGGATATAGGAAACAGTGAGCTTTTGCTGTGTTAGGGAACTATTTTGCTTTCAAATTTGCCTGAGATTGCCTGCTGGTGATTTTTTGCTAAGGTCCACACTGGGGCACTGTCAATACCTAAGCAATTCTCCAAGTCTGATTGCTTTATTCTTTCCTCCCTCCACTTCACATGGCCCCCATTTTAGCTTCCTCTCCTCTTTCTTTTGGGTTTTCATCAACTGTTTACATTTTTAACCTCTTGGCTGCCTTGATTGTGTTTTTATGGTTTTAAAGATGGACTTTAAATCTTTAAAATAAATGTATTTCCCTGATGCAATGTGGAGCAGGTTTCTTAAGCCTTGTAGTCCTCTCAAGGGCTAGTGACCATTGTCAGAAGAATGAAGGGCTGGAAAAGGAATAAGGAACCTATCCTTCCCCTCCCACCAAGCCAGCCACACCACATGCAGGGTTTCCAGATGACCAGACTTCTCCAGAGAAAGTTGGAAAAAGGGGGGGGGGCACCGGAAGGTGTCTCCCTGTTCCTCTGGGATTTCCCCTGGCCATCCAAATTTATGGTGCACGCATGCAGCTGCACGTGGCTCTGGGGCTTCCCAGAGCAGGAGAAAGAGGAGGGGTGGGAGCAAGAGGAAGGAGGACTTGTGCACAGTAGCAGTTGCTACATGTTGTAGACGTTACAGGAATTTAAGTTACATGGCTGCTTTTTGTATGTTTGGTGCCATATTTAGAGAGGGAACTAACAGGTATTTCATAGCAAGAAGCTTGTGCTGTATTCCTATCTGGTATTCCGTTCATAGTGAGGAAGATAGACAAGTTCTGACTTGGAAGTGCAAAAATGAAAAGCCCCATTTTCTTGCATATCTGCTTTTGGATTTTTCAGAGCATCTCAAGCAGTGTAGTTCAGATATCTGAGTACAAGCCAGTGAACAAATATATGTGCACCTTATCATCATTACCATGTATGCCTAAAGCATAGGTACTAAACAGAAATTCAAAAAATATATCATGCTGCATGTTTTGCAGTAAAAAAATTTCTTCTTATTCCTGTAGGGACTGGAAACAATCATCCATTATTTCTTTTTTGTACCCATGTGGTCTTATGAAAACAAGAAACGTCCTCCTGTGTATGCCATTGGCTTTTATGCATTGCATAATCTATCATTGTTGCCCCCAATCATGTTCCCAAGTCTGTTGTTTTCTTTTTTCCAGGTGGGGCTGATGAGTATGCGCTATAAAAGGTGCATTACATTCAAACACGCTTTCTGTAGAATTCAATGGAAGCTTTGAACAAACAGCAAGAGGAAAATGAGGGGGTTTTATTGCAGTGAATATTTTAAGTTGAACAGGCACAAACTGTTGATTGATCTGAAAATGCTGAGAACTTCTTTCCTACGGTTTAACTATCATAAAGCAAATGGCTTTTTCTTCTTTAACCCTTTATATTTTCTACCGACTTGACAAATATTTTCGAACATATTGTGGGGTTGATCAGTATTCACCATTATAGGGGAATTATTTGCAGATTATTATTATTAAATTAATAATGCTATACATAGCATATATATATTAATTATTAATGGTTGTATATTGTTTTTAATTGTTACAGTTTAGAAGAAGGTTTGCCTCTTTCAGAAGCTAAGGTTTAATCGAATGCCTCCAGATACATTTCTCTTACACAAATGACAGGGTAAATCCATTACTATAGCATTGTTTGGGATAACGAACCATTCACTGAGCCAAAGAGAGGGATTTACAGAAAAAAAATGTGGAAGAAATATCTTTTGTATGAAGACGGAGGAGCAATATGGAAGCATGGTGCACACAATTTCCAAGTGGAAAACTGAGATATGGAATGAAACATGTAAATAAACGAACAGAATGAATGGAAGAACAGCACATTTGAAAAAAATCATATTTGGAAATTCAGATGGAGTGTTGTTTCTATTTCCATGAGACGATTGGATGGTATCTTAAAGCACATTTTTATGATTCAGACTCAAGCAATACACTTTCCAGAAAACTATTGACCTGACCGAGATTTCTGTGTAAACATGCATAAAACCCTGTTGAAAGTCCCATTGCACTCAGTGGGACTTAGCATTTGAGTTAGCATATAGGTAGAAAACCAAACTGTTAAAAATGGAAAAAATGCAAGCAGAACATTTTGGAGCTCTGGGCAAAAGGCTGATATACTTTCCTGATATTCATATTCATTAATATGTTTCTGATTTGATTACTTGAAACAAAATTTCTAATCCAGATTTTTATCATTATAAACATATTTTAATACTTGTTTTCAACAGAAGTTCTCAAAGAGGTCAATGCACTAAAATAAATGATTAACAGAACTGTTGGATGGATGGATGGAACAAACTTACGATATGGCCACAAGCTGTGATTGTCTCTCACTAGGGAAAGTGTTGAGCTCTTTTGGCCATCACAAATTCCTCCTGCCACCTTCACAAAGTGTTTTTCTGCCACAACTTTCTAATTTTCTTTAAGAAAACACTTTTGGCTTCCCTCCTTAGTCCTGTACTCTTAGAGCACAATTCTAACCATGTCTACTCAAAAGTAAGCCCCATTGTGTTCAATGGATCTTACTCCCTCAAAAGTGTCTTTAGGATTGCAGCATTAACTTTCACATGACTACAAAATATCCTCAGCCCCATTATTTAGCTTATTCTAGAGTCTCCTCTTGCTCTGCTGGCACAGATATTCTTTATCTTGGCTATTCCTTATCCAGATATTTCTTTTTTACCTTGCTGGGTTAGGCAAGGCTCTGCCTCCTCTAACATACCTGACTGCACATCACTGACATGAATATAAAGGAGGACTCACAGCCATCTGCTGTCCAGTTTCTGGGCACCGTGAAGGGACACCAGCATTCACATGCATGTTCTCAGCTGGAGGAGAGTATATAATTGGGTTCCTCTTGTTGGACTTTATCCAAGAGCCACCCCCTCCCCGGTCCCCAAGCTGGAGTCGCTGCTGCCTGGCAAAACATTTCCTGTATTATGAGATACAAAATAAAACGAGCCAATTAATCTTGGCTTGGAATGCCAGAAACTGCCTAGACAGATGGACCTCTTATGATTCAGTATGAGTCACTCTATGTTCACACAGCTGGCATTCATACAAACATGTGTAGTGATGGTTCAGTCTTCAGCACCAACATTGGCATAACATGGATACTTAAGAGTTATTCTTTTTGGTAAACATAGATGGAAAGTGGGGAAACTGTCTAGGATCCGTTGTTTCGTGTTTGTAAAGGAGGAAATGTTTCAGATGCCAGGAAATCTGCTCAGCGCAGATGAATACTGAAGGAATGCACTAAAAAGCACAAGTTTTGTGGCATGTTCAAAATGTCTCCTCCTACCAGAGGCAATATATTTAATAGAAAATTTCTCTTTCAGCAAGCTTTAAACATGTTCTGTTGTGAAGGGAGGATACAAGCAGTAGGGAACCATTGGTGCCAGCATGAGCAATTTGGAGGGATAGACATCCCACAACTTGTTGCAAATAACAGCTTTCCTCACAGTGATCACAAGAGTCATTTGGAACAGTTACTCCGACTTCCTGATCAGTGTGCGCTCGACTCCTGTGCAAGATGCTATGGTTACAACAAAACATAATGCAATGCCTCAGCGTGAATATTCATGTTCTTTCAGGAGGACACTGCTAAGAGCATTACAATTGCTAATTATAAATAGGGCATCCAAGCCCTCTGCTTCCTGCTTTTGTTCCGACCTACTGCAGATGTCCTAACATAGCTAATCAACAGATTCACTCGAAAATCATCGGGCTGCCTGGTTAAAAAATGGGGAGGGGGAAAGGAAGGTGTTGAGACTCATAATCCCTTTTCCATGCTTTCTCATACATATGCAACCAGCGTGTATGTGTATGTCTGTGAGTGTGTGTGTTAGAGAGAGTTAGCTCTACCTATATCTATAGTATTTATATACTGCTTTTCAACTAAAAAGTTCACAAAGTGGTTTACAAAGAAAATGGAAAAATAATAATAGCTAATTAAAAGCTAAGGGGTCCCTGTCCCAAAAGGGATCACAATCTAAAATGCAAAAAAAGAATACTAGCAGAAGCCACTTGAACAGACATTGCTGGGGTGTATGGGGCCAGTTACTCTCCCCCTGCTAAATAAAAGATACACACATGCCTTCATATCTTACAGAGAAGATGCTGTACAGTACTTTTTTAGTGATTCTAGCAGCAGATTGCCAATGCAAAGGTAGATCTATATTTTGCTGCTTATTACAGATATTATACTGATACATGGAAATGCTTCAGACATGCATGTTGAACACTTATAAATCAGGTTAGTTGGGGCTGTATCATTATTTAAAACCCTGTTTTGAAAAGAGGCACAGTGGGGAAATAGTTTGCGCTCTTCTAGAACAAACTGGAGAACCTTCCAATTTTTTATGCTTGAATGCCAGTTTTATTTCCTGAGAGTAAGATCCTTAGCTCTTTTTTTACAGAGTCATAGACTCTAATCCAACTAAAGTTAATTGAGTCTAAAACTAAGTTCCAAAGAGACTGATGGAATAATTTAGTTGCAACTAACTGAACTCTTGTTGCTTCAAGTGTGGCATGAAGCCCAGTTTTATGCATATACATTTTGAATTAACTCCAATTCAGTGAGACTTACTTCATCATAAGCTGTCATAGTCTGAGACTTACTTCATTGTAAGTTGTCATAACCTAAGACTTGAGAAGCATCCAGGACTTGGGCTCAAATAGAGAGAAGCTGATGGAGTTTTCAGCAGTGTACAGCATAAATAGGCTGAATCTGGACTTCAAAACTGAGCCGGACTGATCCCTAGCCACATCATTTCTAAGTGAGAATCCCTTGAGTAACTGCCCCCCTCCACACTGACAGCTTTGTGATCCCCAGCATCCGTCTGCCAACACAGGCAATGCACAAGGGAAGGAAATGACACTAAGACATTTGACTGTTAGGTTCCAGGCCAGAAAAATGGGACCTAGGTGAGAGATAAGGGCTCAGTTTTTATTTTAACTGCTCTCAGTTGTTATTTATTCTACTTTTATGGTGTCCACTGCCTTACAAATCAAAAGGATATAAACATGCCAAGTAATTAATTTCAGAATTGTGAATACCTTCATCCAGAGATGGACATTTGACTTGGGAGATTTTGAGTCTTGCAGGTCGAGTCATGGATGAATTATGGACTCGTTGACTTGTGTCATAGACATCATGGTCCTTGACTTGTGACTTGGGGTCCGTGACTTCAAAAAAGTGTTGGAACTTGAAATATCTCAAGTCAAAACACTTCGTATATTTGTACATTTGTAAGCATGTGTGTGTTTGCTGTTTCCACATTGCGATTAAGACCTTGTGGGAATCCAGAAGCTGGTCATCAGACCAAAAGCAGCAAAAGATGTGGTGAGAGAAGGGTAGGTTAGTTTCAGGAGACTGAGTGTGGTTGCATTGGAGAGGAAGAATTAAATTTCTTTTTGGCTGCAATCCTAAAGTACAGTTGCGCCAGTCTATCTAGCACTGCACTGGCACAAAGTCAGATAGGCCAGCCAAGTTGCACCAGAAAAGGGCTGGGCGGCACAAATCCGCCAAGAGGATATTGCACCAGCAGAGTGACAGATGAACCTGTGCTGGCCTAGAAGGGCTAGCGTAGGCAGCGCAGCAGGGGTGTGCCAGGGACATATTGTGCATGGCCTAGAATTTAGGAGTTAGGCCATATCCAGACCCCATTCTCAGGACAGACATGCCCCCTCACAGCTCCTGCAACTTCTGGCATTGCAGGAACAGGTACAAGTTAGAGTAGACCCATATGGGCCCATGATAGGCAAAAATAAAAATGGAAGTGATGGGAAAAATCCAAGGTCAGTCTATGTGCAACCCCCACCTGTCAAACTCGGGATACGGCACAACTCCAACAGCCCCTCCAGCAGCCAATCCCCTTGCACCCAGCCTACACTACAGGTACTGTAGGGTTTCCATGAACCACACGACAACAATGGATGTGCGTGTTCCCAGCTTTTCTTGAGTCCTGTCCCCTAAATATCTTGGGTGCCCTGCATTTGGGGGTGGGATATTGCTCTCTACCTTTTGTAGTTCTGGCAACTGGTCCCCCAGACAGTCCACTGGGACTACCATCTTCCCCTGGCCTCAGAGCGAGCCACTCACTGCCTAAAACTTGCATTGAATACAGTGCAGGCACACCAGCCTGCCTGTTCCAGTATAAGTTAGGATTGTACTGTTCTGTCTTATTGAATTGCTGTTTTGAGACCCACATCTATAGACACTTTGTTATACTGCATCTTTTAGTCTGGACTGGTCTTTTAGTCTGGCCACTCTTCTGCACACTCTTTTAATATGGTTTTTAATTAGAGTTTTTAATCAGTGTTTTAATATAGATTTTTAAAAATGTTTTAAGGTGTCTGTGTTTGTTTTAATATTGGATTGGATTTTATTTGATTTTAATGTATTGATTTTTTTGTTACTGTTTTTAGCAACAATAATGTTGTTAGCCACCTTGAGTCCCTCAATGGGAGCAAAGCAGGATATAAAGTATTATTAAAGTATTATTATTATTATTACTACTATTATATCTCAGTATGTGATCTCAGTATAGGGGCAGAGATTGAGTAAATTAGTGGACTGGCTAAGTTTTGATTCCACTGAAGTTTTTTGATAATCCCCCACCCCCAACAGCAGTGGGATCACCTTTCTGACTGTACTGGGCCTGGCTGTACAAAGTCAAGCCCAAGGGACACTAAGCAGGGTTTTACAAAAGTGACAAGTGACAGAAGGGGAAGCATGAAAATGGAAGAGCATTCTGAACAGCAGAAGAAGAAAGGGTGCAGTGATAAAAGGGCTGGAACTGCAAGACAAGAAAACCATTTGAACCAACAGAGAGGAAAATTGAATGGCAAGAACTGTACTGAACCTCGAAAAGGATGGTGCACGTACAGCAAGCTAAAAAATGTGAGCATATAAAGACCACAATTAGCTCTGAGCTCTTAATGCGCCACTGAGGTACTCCTTGTGTTTATACATTTCTTTTATGGAATTCATCATGATGCTATGGGACTAACTCAGAAATATTAATGCCTCTCTCTTCAGCAAGTAGAGATATAAGGATAGAAAAACAAATCTGCTTCATAATAGTACCTGTGCAAGAGCTCAGCTTGGTAGATTCTCACACAGGCTCTTTCCCTGTTGAATATCAACCTTTTTCAGGTTGAATGTTTAAAGAAATTTCTTTTGGCTAGGCAACATCCTTAGCCATGATAGCAGGGGTAGACTATCAATGTGGAAATTAATAAATGAGAATATTATCTGACAAGAGTAACTAGTGTCTGCACCCAGTGTAGGTTTTGTCTGTATCCAGTGTAGGTTTTAAGATGGCTGTAATGCAAGTTGGGGCAAGGGAATGGTTATGAGCACTGCCCCTACCACCTCAGTGGGGCTATTCCCATCTGCAATAGCTAAAATGCTGGTGCAGATCTGAGCCTGGTGTTAGTCTGGGCTGTTTGGGAGGGCAGTTAGGACCTGGCCTAAGTGTAGGAGGCTGTTTCCACCCCATTCCTGGGGCCTGTGCAACCATTGCCCAGTTTACCTATTGCTGAAATGCTCCGAAACATCCCTCCCCATATCCTAAGCTAGCTACCCTAGATTGGTGCAGTCTTACCTTTGCGCTGAAGTGTTGAGGGCAAATCTTGCACATCCATGTGCCGGCCTGCCGCAGAAATCCTAGGTTAGCCAAGTGGCTTGCACTGACCCAACTGGAAGTTGGGATTGTCCTCTGTTCCATCTGTATTTCCACTCCTGCTGATTTAATGTGTCAGATCTCTTTTGCAGTTATGAAATCTGGTCACCCTGAATGGGGGTACCTTCTGAGTAGACATGCATAAGATTGGGCTCAGAATCATTCAATAATAGCACAGCATCATTGATATGCTCTCTGAATGTGTTTGCTCTGAGTGAAAGCAAATTAATTGTGCAAAATAATATTATTGCACATCAAACTGCCATGTCTAAATGTTATAGTACATTACAAGATACTGCAGCAAATTAATAGCCCTAAAAACAGAGCGATAACAAGCATGACTGGAAGTAAGGAAGATTTACTCCAGCTGCTGGTAGTCAAATACAAATGTTGTAAGGAAAACAAATCTATGATGACTTTTGATCAGTATTAATGAAACATGAGCTAACACTTTAGAGTGACTGTAGCTGCATTCAAGCAGCTTTCAAGAGTTATGCATTTAGCAGAATGTCACCAAGACATTTCATTTGGTCATCACCTGATAATCGTGTATCCTTTCTGACTGGTATGAATTCAGAAATCCCACATTTCACATAGTATTCCTGTAGGGATTAGTCTGTTTAGTTCAAGAGAACTGCAAGAAGATTACAGCACAATCCTATCTTTTAGAGAGGCTAGCACAAGTCTCTTGCACCAGCCCGGGAATATAGTGAATGAGACGTACATATATGTACATACATGATTACTCAGGAGGAGCTTGTGTCAGTGCAAAGATGTGCACCACCCTTTGCCCATCAAAGCCTTATGATGGACCACACCTTTGTCCATTATAGGCTCCTGAAGGCTTATGACAAAAAAGATAAGTCCCCATGGCAGAGCCTGATGGGGGTAAGCTTATGTCAGCACAGTGGAATGGAGAGAGTTGTGGGATTGCCCTCAAAAGCGCCCTAGAGGGAGACCACAGCTGCAATACAAGGACGTCTGCAAGAGGGATCTAAAGGCCATGGGAATGGACATCAACAACTGGGAAACCCTGACCTCTGGTCGTTCAGCGTGGAGGCAAAAGATGCAGCATGGCCTACTTCAATTCGAAGAGACACTCATTCGGCAGGCTGAGACAAAGAGGCAGTTCCAGAAACAGCAAAATCTGGGGGCTGAGCAGGGGACTGACTGTATCTGCCCTCAATGTGGAAGGGATTGTCACTCTCGAATTGGCATGTTTAGTCATAAAAGATACTGTTTTAGGACCTCCGCTTCTGAGCACGATACCATAGTCTTTCGAGACTGAAGGATGCCAATGAATGAATTGCTGGGCAAATCCAAGTAGCCTCTTAGAAGTGGCTGGAGTATTGCATGAAACGTAGGCTACAATCCAGAGTAACTACAGGAGTAATGTAGTTACGGTGCCACCTATGGGAAACCTATGTGAAATGCATAGAGCAATCCAGAGTAAGTGCCTCTAACATCTTCCTGTAGTTACACTGGATTGTATCCTCCTAGTTGCATAACAGCCACTTCTTTCCACTTGGCCAGTTGGCCTGTCTCAGTGCAAGTTAGGATTGGACTGTTAGTTATTAGAGTGGACCATACATTCTCATTATATGTGTGCCAAGAACAAAAAATCCCCTTTGATATTTCTGACTACAAAGCATAGGAAACTTTGGTCAGAATGGAACCCTTTTCTACTTTACATTCTCGAGTGTAGCTCTCCTTGTGCAACTGGGAATAGCAAATCCAGCCAATCACTTCTGAACTCAGCCAGGTTCCTGAGGATGCTACCTGCGTGTATATCTTCAGCTCAGCTATCTAGAAAATAATGAGGCATTTCCATTGAGGTGCAGCCTGCTTATGAGCCAGCCGAAATGCTTTTGCCATAAGTAAAGGGTTCATGGCAGAGTAAACAGCTGCATTATGATGCAACGTACACTCAGGGATGCTGTAATTGTGGGCATAATTGCAAAAGCGGATTCATGTTGACTGGCTAAATGGAAAATTTGTAATTCAGGCCATGAAGCTGGTGGAATAGGTGGCTTTGCAGTGCTTGGAGTCATAAATCTAAGGCCACACTCCTACCCTGAATGCATTACATTGCCCCCTTTATATGGCTTCACGTTGACAGTAAAGATAAGCTTATATGTCAGGTTGCTGCTGATAGGATTCAGAGACTAACATCACCCAAGTGCTGCTAATCAATCAAGGTTTTTAACTTCAGACATTCCAACATAAATACACTGTAATGCCAATTAATGCAGCCCATCCATCATTACAATGATGTTATTGTAATGCCAGGTTTGGCTTCTCCGGCAATTATATACTGTAGAGAAGGCTGGAATGAAGCTTTTACTGCATCTTGATATTTTTACAAGCACTGTGATATCCTGTGGATGTAATAACATTTCTAGATAGATCTTAAATTAAAGCCTTGTTTCCTATCATAGGAAAAAAAAAACACTACCACAAATTTTAACTTGTTTGTGTGCATGGTATATCAGGAGGCATTATGAGTACTTGAAATAAAAACCCAATTCCCTTTAAAAATGACACACACGTTTCCTGACCCTGTCCCTGAATTAGAGCCTTAAAAGAAAGGGAGAGAAAATGCTACCAACCAAAGGGATGGAACAAATTTTCAGCTTGACTATAATGGAGTCAATAATCCTGGAGCGTAGAAGGAATGTCCCTGTGAGAACAATTGCCATTTTTCTTTTCTCCAGACTTTATGATTTTGCTATTTGAGCTCTAGGAGGATACAAACTACTGGAAATGTTCCCTACATGGGGGTCTCCAGTTCTGGTCTCTTGCTTACTTTTCAATTACAGCTGTTTCAGGCACATTTCTGCCCTTTTTTAGCCACTCTTAACTATGGAAGCAGCACCGCAGGACAGAAGGCTCTGCTCATTTTAATTGATCCTTCTGACACTATTAAAAAAACCTGGATTTTCCCCCCCCCCACCCACTCCCCCAGTAAGGCTATGTTTTTCTCTTGAAGGTTGGCAAATGTCTGGCACTGTATGTGTAATAAAGTTCTTTTTCAAGGATAATAAATGTGGCGTAATAAACAAGATGAGTGTGAGAAAGCTTTGCTCCTGTCTGGTTCCCTTCATTGGGCCTTGACCCACTCGTACGGCTTTGGTCAAACCAATTTGCTGCTATGTGTCATTGCTTTCATTGCTTCTCCTGCCATAATCAGTTGTAAGCTACAGCTTACAGCACAATACTATGCTGAATGCTGCACCAGTGCTAGCTGTTGCAGGAGTGCTGTAATGCATCGCATTTGTAATGCATGGCAATTGCCATCAATGGCATTAAGGGCTGCACTGGCCCATGCATACTAGCAACAATCCAGTGCAATCTAGATGTGATACATTTCACATTGAGTGGCATGGGGTGGGAAGTGTGGTAATATGTGGGCAACAATGGGGATGAGTATGGGAGATCAGGCCTGGGAGAAACACAGTATAAGCAGAAGTGGTGTGCACAGCATCCTATTCCAATCCATGGCTCAGTCAGCCAACAGGTTTGTAGTATGGTTGTGCAGGTGCAAGAAAGCTCATTGCACAGGCTGGGGCATACCTTAGGGAAAGGGGTCAAATATCCCTTGACATTATGGAAACCTCATGACTGAATATTCCTGTGCAAGATGCATTGCCACCCATGCTATTCCCAGTGCACCACTGCATAGAAATTTACACGAAGGCAGCAATCCAGAAGTGCACTCCGGCTACCCTATCTATCACTGTGATGGTCCAATTCCAAGATGGGGCAGCTCAGTTGTGACAGAAAAGGCTTGGGGCAGTGTAAGTCAATGTAGGCTACCCCAAGACAGATGGACCTGGGCTACCCTAGCTGTTCAGGAGAGGTCTGTTGAAGGAATGTTCTGCATTGCCTAGCACAGAGCATTTATCCACAGCCTGTTTCCCTCTTCCAGCTTCTTAGAGTTATACCACATCAGGAGCAGGTATAAATCTGAGTAGACTCATAGGGGTCCATGACAAGGTAGAGGAAGAATGGCAGTGTTGACAAAAAATCTGAGTTCTTGGCCAGCCTATCAGCAACCCCTGCCTCTTAACCTCAGGATATGGCCCAACTAATCTGGGGATAGAGCAGGCCACTCCACCCTAAACTGATATGTCTAATCAGAGCAATTCCCTTGTATATTAATTTATTGCCTGTAGATGTGGAATTATATATCATAGCTTTCTTATATGGTATCTCTTTACATTATTCATTGCGATTACTATTTTTATTCTGGCAAGGAAGTGAAGAGGTGAATTTGTTTTGGTTTTTTTAAAGTATTAAAAATATGTAAGAGGTCTTTTTTGGTCTTGTAAGATAGAATGGTGAGTGATGTGGCTCTCTACCCCTCTCTTATCACCTGCAGTAGACTTGTAAAATTTGTTGGGGAGGTTATTCTGCTCAGGCACCCAGTCAAATGCCGCCAACCAGAAGCTGTGAGTACACAGATGAATCTTTCATGAGAGGCTACCCAGGTGAAAGGTACTGAAAGAAGTTCCGAGTGACCCACCCACAAGTGGTATCGGAAAAAATTGTATCAAAGCTGAAGTGATAAAACCCTTTCCTCAAATGGAAGTGTGTGCAGAGAAGGGAAATGATGACAGTGAGAACTTGTGCCAAAAGGACACCTAAGTAAGACAAAGGAACAGCTTCCTATTCCAGTCAAGGTCCATGGGTTGACTCTATAAACTATGGAGCCCCATCCGTCAAAAGCACTTCTCTTGTCACCTTGACATCTGCACACAGGAAGCCAGGAACGAAGGCAAAACTCCAGCCCGACAATGGAAGAGAACAGAGAGTTTTTCTGTCTTGGCAGAAAAGGTGATTAAGCGCAGAAAAGAATGCAAGCCATGAGTGGGAAAAGATGACAGGCGAACGGGCCAGAGAGGTGAATAAAGGAAGAATGACTGCTACAAAAGGGAGCATTTGCTAAAGGGAACTGTTCCAAGGAAGGTGAAAGTGCAGGAATGAGGTGGGGAGAAAAGTGTGGAGAAAGAGCGAATCTAACTAGAAAGGTAGCCTGGAACCAGAGCAGGAAAATACTGAGAGGGGTTGATGAAAATGGAAATAAGGACTATTATTAATTTATAAAAAATGCACTGAGAGTATGATCAGGGTAAATGACACTGAAAAGAAACTCAGCCATTCAGTTCTCTTTGTTAGCCTTTAAATACCATTGCTTAGCACTAGCTGGGGCTGGCAGAAACAAGGTGGGTTAAAAAGAGTGGAAATTCTGGTGCACTCACAAATTGGGGGAGCTTCAGGCATTAGGTACCCAGGCCAGGCATCAAAACACATGCCCCCCTTGAGTTACTCTTCCCATCTTCTTTCTAAAGCTTGCACCAGGAGATAAAGTCAGATGCTTCAATTAATCTTGTCATTCCAATAAGCTCCCTGTGTGTGTCCAAATGGCTGGCCAGGAGAGGCAGAAAAGTGGTTCCAGAACTGATGGGCTGAGAATGGCATCACTATCAGTAGTGTAAATGCTGTTTGGCTTTGTGCCACCAGCTGGCCTGGCACAAGAACAAAAAAACCATCTGTTCCACTGGAAGGCCATCCCTGTTGACAAACTGCGTCCAGGTCTGGAGATAATATATAGCCACATGGTGTCCCTGTGAAGTACCCTCAAATATCAGAGAAATTTGTTGAATGGCTCCACAGTATCGCGTTCTGAGGAATTCCACCAGCACAAACTGTTGCTATGAGTAAGTTATTCACAGCAAATGATTTTCAGCTTCATGGCTTTATATTGCAAAGATTAGTGTGACATGCATACTTTTTCACTATAAAATGTCCAGCTGACCTTAATGTCTTTGTTCAATAAGAGGAACAAATTGGATGCATATTGGGGCCATTGCTACACTTTCAGAACAATCCTCTACATATTTATTCTGAAGTAAACTCCATTATGTTCAATGGCCCTTACTCTCAGGTATGCATCATGTGCAGCCATTATGACAGCAGAATATCTATTGGGATCTTCTATTCCTCGTATTTATTTCTTGAACACTCAGTGGTGCTTTTGTCAATTGACTCTGAACAGGGTTCATCATTCAAGATTCAACAGTGCTCTATGGGTTCAACTCTCCACATTTAACTGCTACAAGGTTATCCATGATAAATCATTGGGTATTTCTTTAGCTGGGGCCAGAAGTTTTTAAAATGTTACGATGCGGCCTTTCAACATTCTTTAAATGTTACTAGAATGCTTAGCTTACATTTTAATTTGCTTCTGGTTCATTGATTAACATAAAATAAGTCAGCATGAATGGTTCTAGCTCCAAAGATCACAACCTTAAATAGTCAGATATGTCATCATCTGCCAGGAGAACTATTTAGAATGCTTATCTCTAAGCCACACCAGTCTGATACTGGGAAGGAATGTGTCAGATATACTCAAGGAGAAGGCCCAGAGTCAATCCCTGGTAAGTCCAGACAGGACAGACTCTGCTATAACTTGAGCTCTGGTCAATCAATGAAGACAATACTAAGCTAGCTGGCCCATCAGTTTGAGACGACTTCATATGTTCATGCCCTAACCAAGTTAAAGGTAACCTATGCTCCACCAATTATTAGAAATCACCTTTCACGGTGTTTTTCAGGAAGATGTTTTCAGGAAGACGTTTGATGTTGGTAGGTTGATGTGAGATAGTGCTAAGTGTAAACTAGTATTTTTAAACGGCTCTGCTCTATTTGCATGCAATTCACCTTTCATGATCACTTTCGGGAAGAGGTGTCACTTGAGAGAGACAAAATGCAGGTAAAAGTGCTAATAGGCTTCTCTTTATTAACTGCTCAGCTCTATTTACCATGGCTGGATAAAAGTCTCAGATCATAATTACTGGAAAACTAGAGTCTGGAACTTTGTGTAGATTCAGCCACATAGGAGAAAATAAGACACCTGTTCTGTTTTTTATCCCATTAGGCTGGAATGGCACAGCCTGAAATACAGGACACCAATACTGCATGTTTCTGTATGAACGGCAAGGTGACTGTTAATTTAGCACGTCTATAAGAACAGTGTTCCTCCAGTGCATTTCCCAAAATAAGGCAATCTGATCCACAAAAGATTTATTTATATTGCAAACTTACTGTATATGGGTTTTACTCTACTTTAACCACAATGGCTTCCCCCACAGAATCACCAAAGTCAGAAAGAAGCTGACCGTACCATTGTCAAAAAGGTTACCATTTTAACAGGGTCACCATTTCAGATATGAGTGAGTGGAGAGGGAAGACAAAGAGCACAATCCTAATCATGTCTACTCAAAAGTAAGTGTTCAGTGGGTCTTACTCCCTGGATAGTGTCTTTAGGATTGCAGCCAAAGATGCCTGGCTGTGTAACTGTGAAGGAAACAAAATAAGATTGACAGATGTTTGGTCACCTCATTATAATAAGCTCTCTGTCCCTCTCTCTCATGACCACTTCTTTGAAATCCAAACCCTCCAGCCCCATTACCTCCAGTTTCCATCCCCCGTAAAAAGTAGATCAGAAAATAGAAAATAATAAGGTCTGATCTTTGGGATCAGAATGAGAGTCCAATCCTATGCATGCCTTCTCTAAAGTCCCATTATAATCAATGGGACTTATTTCCAGCAAAGTATGGATAGGATTGCAGCCTGAATCATGCAAAATAAGCAAGCATTACTATGCTATTTTACACAATTCATTTATTTTGTACAATTTGGATTTTTTCCGTTTTGTAGAAGTGTTTTGAGTGGTGAATGCAGAATGCTCCTAAAATTCTTCCTGGTGCATGTTGCTTCCTGAATAAATAATGGTGTCAGACAAAGAAAATGCCTTTCTTACTAGGAATTTTGAACCTATCACTGGGGTTGCACAGATAACACCGGAACTACCAGCAGTGCAGACATTATAGCTGCAGCTGTCATTCGGTTGGTGCATCTCACCTTTTAATAGCCTGCTTGAGAGAGAATGGGCTAGAGCCACATTTAGACTTATATGCAAGCTATTTTGTTTGGCTGCTTCTGTGCACCTAAGTTGGAAATATTATTTGTTTCTAATGGGGTAAAGAAGCACTTTAGAAGGAGGGGGTTGTCCATGGGGGAGGAAAAGCCAATGCCCTTATTCACCCCAGCAAAGCATCAATGGCTCAGTTTACTGTTGTTTCTGGCAAAATTTTAAATGCTTGAATGTAAACAATTTAAGTTTGTTTATATCATCAGGATATTTAAATGGAAATGTGGTGTCAACCTGGCCATTCAATCCCACCTCTTTACCTAGACAGATATGTTGGGTGCATGCCAATCTCAGTAGGAGTAGGCTAATTCAGAAACAGAAGATTAATGTACATCCAGCCACATGGCTGGCCTCAAATGGCATTTTGAACAAAGAAGAAAAGCTATTGTAGGTTGTTATGGCAGCTTTTTAGTTGCTGAACCACCACATGAAATTTTAGGGAATTAGAACTGTCCAAAGTTAAGAAAAAAAATTGGGCACGAATATCTGCAGAAACAATAGTATAAACATACTAAATAAAATAAATGGGAATCTTTATGTTCAGATTGAATTCCACAGATTGGGCACATATTGGGAAAAGACCATTATCTTCATTGAGGCATCTCTCCAGCCACTGCTAGAACAGGATAATGAACTAGGTGGACCTGGGAATTTAAAAAAAATGAATATTCATTTATACTTTTGGAGCAGAATGTACCAAACTGTCCCCAGTGCTACCACCTCCTTTATTGTTATTTGTGGCAATGATGCCAAAAAGCTTCAGTGTGTATTTAGAAAGAGAACAGAAGTAGACCCTATGACTGCTGCTACCGCAGGATTTCCTGCTTGGCACAATGTGGTTCCTGAGAGACCCAAATGCCCTTTGCATTTGCAAAGAGAAAACATTGTAGCTGAAGGTAGTGGGAGAAAAATATGCCTCTGTACCCTTCTCGAGCACAGGTTGCCAGCTTCGTGACACAGAAGAATGATTCTCTTCATAATTTTTCCAAGGACTATGCATACTTGGGGAGCAGGCAGTCTGAGAAACAATATTTTCCCTTTCCAGAAGTATTGTGTTGAGCATCACAACACATCTTTTTTCCCAGAGAACCAGGCTCCATCTGTTTCTGGAATAGCTTAATGTTCATAAAGTAACAAATTATGTTTCACAGCGTAGCTCTTTCACAAGTTAATGGGGCTAAGGAAAGATTTTATAAGGATCTCATGACTATAGCGCAGGCCCAGAGGACACAAAGGAAGCAGACTGGAGATGCCATAAAGATGTAATTGTTTGGTTATAAGCTAACCTCATCCAGCGTGAAACCAGGAAAACAAGCAGAAAGATGCGAGAAGGAAGTAAAGCACTAAAATCAGAACAGCCAATGATTAGCACATCTCCTAAATTTCTGCTGACTCCTTCACTTGGACGTTGCAATGGTCAAGCCAGGTCCATAACGATGAGATGAACCTATTTTCGTAGGGTTATCAGTTTATGATCCAGACTGAGACATTAAAAGAAGATGCATTCACTTTACTTTTTCCTTGACTATTCTGTTAGAACCCCTTTTGCCTCTTCTCCTTCACTAAAGTTGGTACAATAAACTTATTGTAGCAAGTAAGAAAAGAGAATGCTCAAAGATCTCTACTACCTCTGTGGTAGGAATCTGACAGACGCCTACTCCAGTGTGGTAGAAAGAAGATGGAAGGTCAGTGGTTCTCAAAGTGGGGGTTGGTACCCCCTTGGAGGTTGCAGCTTCATTTCAGGGGGTCACTAAAAGCTGGATTCTACCATCATGGAATTAGGTACTGGTTGCCACCATCTTAGAATGGGATACTCAGGCTGCAATCCATACTTTCCTGAGAATAAGCCTCATTTAACACAATGGGACTTACTCCCGAGTAGACATAGAGGAGCTTGAGCATTGCAGTGATGTCACTTCTTGTTTGGTGTCACATCTGGCCATGACATCACTTCCAGATTGAGGTCATCACTTCCAGGGAGGGGGAGTTGGACAGATTGCCTTTCTTAGAAGAGGACACCAGGCTGAACTGCTTGAGAATCACTGGAGTAGGTGATGCATGAGGTTGGATGGTGGAACAGGGTCAGGGCAGGGCAAAACTGGACAGGGAGTAGGTATAATGGTGGGGAGGCTGTGGAATTGGGTTCTGGTGTCAATGGCATGTGCCAGGTCCTATCTCCATTTTCTGCAACCTCCAACCACTTGTAGCTTCTTAGACTTGCACTAGCAAAATTGCTTGCACAGATCCAAGGAGAGCCACTGTGGAGAAGGAGTCTTATGCAATGGAAAGGGATTTAGAGCACAATCCTAACCATGTCTTCTCAAAAGTAAGCCCCATAGTGTTCAATGGATCTTACTTCCAGGAAAGTGTCTTTAGGATTGCAGGCTTAAATACTTTGCTGAAGCCATCCAAGATTCCCTTCCAATGTTCTTACAAGTCGAACTGTTATGGGGTCTGTGACTCACGACTCAAACTTGTGACTCAGTGATTTGGGCACATCCCAACTTCCTTACCTAAGCTGCCTTGCTTTGCCATATGACACAGCAATTCTCACAACTGACAGTGGTTCATATAAACCAGATTTAATCAGTTTTATTTTATTGAAGCTAGATATCCTAGCTTCAAAACCAGTCTTACAAAGCAGATGCTTTAGGGGAATCAGTAAAGGTGCACCATTTTCCAACCTCTACTTCAGTGCGCACATTTAAAAAGGGGTCCAAATGAGTAATTCTGACATTGTCTTTTGAGGATGAAAGCATCTACGGCTAGTGCTACTCACAAGTATAATTCATGCTGCTTAAGCTTCTAATTGAAACCATGTAGGAAAGAAGTACAGTAACCTCCCTAGTAATCTTTTACCACCTCTGCAATGTTTTTGTAATTAGTAAAACATTCCTAATATTTAATCTCTGTTGCTGATTTTCCTGTCCTCAGCTCTCAAAGTGAGAACTATTACCTAACTCACACCATCACAAGGTTGAAGACATGTGTACACAGAATGTCACTTTGTGTCAATGTCACTCCATGGAAATAGAATCTCATTTATTTCAAAGAAATGATTTTCCCCCCCGAAAGTCTTTTGACATGTTCTTAGGCAATTCTGATAAAGACTTTGCTCAACATGAAAAATCAAAAATAGAAGGGAAAAAATGATTCAACCTTCTTGAATACTTTTTTTTGAAAAAAACATGTGCTTTGCAAATCTTCTTGGTGGAACTTGAGCATAATTGTTCCAAATCAGATTCAGCAGGCAGTATAAGTCTTGTGTTGTTCAGTAAATGGGAACCAAATAGAAAAAGGAAGACTGCACATTTAAGGAGGCATAATAAATTAGCCTGCTTGACTTGGCACCCCCTGATCTTATTTTCCTTTCCATTTACCACAGCTCCGCATGCATGTTAAGCATAACTGTGACACCTGTATGTACAGCAGGCAGCTGCAAAAACAGATCTCTGTGGATATTTTTCTTTTACTTTCAGATGTTTAATTCTGTTAGGTCTTTAGAGTGTATGACATCCCCATGCATTATTTCTAAAAAGTTATATTTTATCATAGTGATGCACATTCTTCTTTTCACTTAAACATCTATTCATATTCACAACCAGTTTTTTCTGCATTCATATTTCATTACATAAGTGCATGCAAACTGTTGCACCCGCACAGATCAAGGAGACCAAATTACAGGGTGACCAGATGCCAAACCCAAAATTCCCCCCAAGTTCCCCAAAATTCCTGTCCTCCAAGCCAAAATTCCTACCCGGTTAAAACAATGTAGGACACCCCAAAAATGTAGAACAAATGTAGGATGTTAAAATAAAGCTAAAAACACTGGCACTGCATTCCTATACTTAATTTTTGCACAAATCTCATTGCAATAGACCAGACACCAAACAAAAAGGCACATGTTTATGTGATCCAAGAATCCAGCCTTTCTCAGGCAGGCATGCATAGGCTTGGCCTTTCAACCTCCTTTCCTTTGCCCCCTTACACAATATAAGCTCCACTGAATATAATGCTTTTGAGTGGACACAATTGGGCTTGGAGACTTCAAACTTAAGAAGCCAGGAGTTATCCCCAACATCCCTGTCCTGAGAAGATTGCCTTTACACCCAGCCCTGCTTCTCTGCTTTGACAACAGCTGGAAGAGGTTCCCTACTTACCTCTGCCACCCCCTTTCCCCTTCCCTACTTACCTCTCCCACGTCTTCCCCTTCCCTACTTACCTCTCCCACCACCCTAGTTACCTAGCTTTACTTACCTAGGGAAAGCGGGCTGAATTAATTTTTTAAGCAGGGTTGCCAACTGACCAGAGAAACCCCAGCCTCCCCTGCTCCTTTGCCTTTGTAGATGAATCCACCAATATATACTTTGCACTAAAAAGCATGTATTTCTCAACAAGCGCTTGAGTTTTTCAGGTTTGGAGCCTTTCATCCAGCTATTATCAGTGCAGAGGAGCAGGGGCTGGATGTAAGGTTGGCAACCTGCTCAGGGTAGGGATGGTTGGGTAACTCCTGGCTTCTTAAGTTATAAGCCTACAAGCCCAGTTGTGTCCACTCCAAAGTATTATAGTCAGTGGAGCTTATATTGTGTAAGGGGGCAAAGGAAAGGAGGCTGAAAGACCAAGCCTCTGCCTGCCTGGCTGCCTGCGAAAGCCTGGCTGCTTGGATTACTTAAACATGTGCCTTTTTGGTTTGGGAAACAGGTCTTACCAAGAGGGTGCTAATAATAAGTAATATAGTGTTGGATTTAAGTACAGGAAAGCAATACAAGTGTTTTTAGCTTTTATTTTAATTAATATGTCCTACATTTGTCCTACATTTTTTGGGTGTCCTACGCTTTTTTATCATGTCAGGAATTTTGGGGGACATTGTCCTCTTTTTCAGGTTGTGGCATCTGGTCACCCTGATCTTAAAACACCTTAAAGATTAACCAACTGTTTTCAAAAGTATGATCTTGTCGGACTAGTGTCCACTTTGCATTTGATAAAGTGGACTATCGTTTCTGAAAGCTGAAACAAAGGTGCTAGTACAAATCCATTTGTTCTTCCTAAAACAGTATGAAATATGTAATGGAGAACCTACCAGGGAAACAGTGGTATTTTTCAGAACAGTTTAAGATGATGGATGACTGAGTTATAGCAGTTTCTAAAATGTCATGTGAACAACAGATATCTCACCTGGGGCTGAAACTAGATGGCATTTCAAGATCTGGAATTGGGATGCAACCAACACAAAATCAGTCCAGACACTTTGAGGAGGAGTTTACAGTTGGAGCTTTCCCAGCTGAAACCCTGCACATAAATGATAGCACAAAAATGTTTAGCTGTTTTTCTGGCATTTAAAAAGACTTTTTAGTATATTGATGCTTTTTTATTTTTCATTATAGACTGTAAAATGAAAAGTCAAAACAAGATCTTAATACATCATCCCCACATAAACAAAACTAAAAAGAAGAAAACAGCACATCACTCTTGCCACTCCTTGTGCATGCATACAAACAGCAACACTAAGTAATGAACCAATAGCGATTGATGCTATTCTATAGTCTTTCTCATTGTAAGTCATTCAGAATTTTAGCAGAATGGGGTGCCAGTAATTTTTTGTAAGTGTAAATACATTCTTGATTATTACTGAAGGTCTGCTAAATTGGCCCAATTCTATCCAGGACTGGCCCAGAGCTTGCAACAGCATTGATTCAGCCTCTATATATTATGGGTCAGTTGGGGATCAGGAGCAATAAAGAGGAAAAATAAATAATTTTCATTCCAATCTACTTTCCCATGCCATGATCTCCAATATACTTAGATCCATATTGTTATTTTGCTAGTGTAAATCTGAATAGGTCTATAGGGGCATATTGGGCCTAGGGTAAGTTCACAGGATATCATTGCCACTTCTGCTTCTGATATATGTTCCTGGCTTATATATTCCTCAATGTACCACCAGTCCAATTGCTGTCCTAATCCTCCCCTATATCGCTCCAATGGTCAGGTCTAGCAGCCACTATGCCTTCATAGCCAGGGTGACCGTATAGAAGAGAGGATATAGAAGAGGGATTTTTTGGCAGGTGCTGCTTTTTAAAGTCTTCCATGCTGAGTTAAACCTGCCCAAATTCCCTCTCTATTCAACAGTTAAAGACAGAAGCACTCTGTCCTCTATTCTATATGGTCACCCAATTCATCATAGCAGCTTCCCCACTTGTTCCATCAATAGAAGGAGACTTTGAGTGTCAGTAGAATCATAGAATCATAGAGTTGAAAGGGACCCAGTAAGTCATCTAGTCCAACTCCCTAACTGTAGCATGAAATCCTCCTAGAGCATCTCCAGCAATGCTTAGCAATGTAATGCTTAACAATCAGGCTTTAGAAAGACTAGGATCCAGGGATTCAGAACAGGAAAAAATTGGAAAGCACACAGTCCTTTAAGTAACATATGGTGAACAAGATCAGTGGACAGTTACTGATAGATGCTCTGGAGTGAGATGAATGATCTGTTGTTATAATACCTGAATGTTTGAAAATGTCCACCAAAGTCGTGAGTAAAATGTTTGGAAATGAAATCCTTTAAAGACCATGGCTGTTAAGCTAAAGCACTTCTTAATGCAACGCTAATGCCTGTACAGTTTATAAAAGCTGAACTTCTGTTTTGGCAGTTTGTTTAGGGGTATCATTAACTGGATGTAACATGTAGTTTAGCATTGCAACACAGCTTCGCAGAGACATAAACCATCTTTGCTCTTCTAATTTCAAAATGTATTTTAACACTTGTTGTGGTCCATGCTTGGTAGTCTCTGAATGTCCTATTGGGATATCGGAGATTTGGCTCTGAGGATCTAGTTTAGAACTCATCTAGTGTTCAATAAAGAAATGCACATAGAATTTGCTAATGATCAGCCCTTCAAGTGTTCTCTTGAACATTGGAGGGAAAGCTCCAGAGATATCTTCACAGAGCTTCTGTGAACAGATGGATATAAAGATGCTGCAAGTGGTGAATGAAAAGTCTTTGGAAAAAAGAAAACAACATTGACTAAGAAGCATCAGCCAAGGATAGTGCATGCTTTTTGAAATCCTTGTCCTCTGAGAGGAAAAACCAAAAAAAGGCAGAGAAGGGAAGGAATATTCTGCAGAATCACCACTTGCACTGAAAGAATGCAAGTTCCATCAGCACAAGGCCCAGCTAGGATTTTGCCAATAGTTTTTTCAATTTGATTTTCAAACATTTGCAAGTCTGGTTGGTGGTGCATTCATGTATGAGAAGTCAGCATGTTGTTAAATTGCAACTGTTGTGGAGATCTGTTCAGCTGTTTTGGAGATCTGAAGGAATGGGAAGAGAATGGCTGGACAGGGGACATTCTAGGATGGAAAGGGTGGACAGGGAGCAGGAGATGGTCTGTGACCCAGTGATATGCTGGATTCCAACCCCAGTCCCCAAGAAACACATAGTAGCCTTTGGCTGCTTGCTTCTATTTGGTTCTGTGGTACTTTCAGAGGTGACATAGGACCTATGGAGGCTGCTGCAAACACTTCTGTGGGGGAAGGGGATGTTTTTCCTTGCCCTGCAGTAGCGTGACAGTAGTCCCAATAAAATGCTGGATATAGCATAGGCATGTTAGCCTGTCTGCTCCAGAGCATCTCAGGATTGCACTTTGACACAACTTGTAACTTGCTTTCAGAAATTTAAGGCATATTAATATGTCTTGAAAGGCAGACCCAGGTTTGGCAAGACTGGGATTTAGGACAACATGCCAAAATATTCCTGTCCAGCTGGCCCCTTCATTAGGATCTGAGCTCTGCCCAATTATAATTACTGTCAGGAAACTGCAGATCTTTGTAAAAAGTTAGAAATACATGATGGAATACAGTCCAACCCTCAGTTAAAGGTTTAGTCTTCACATTCTAACAAATTAATATTTTTATTAAGAATATTTATACAGTGGTACCTCGCGTAACAACTGCCTTGCGTAACAACTGATCCATGTGACAAACAAAAATTTCTCTAGGATTCTGCTTCACATAACAAATACACTCATTGGCAGTTGGGGCAGACACGCTGGCTGTCCAAAACTCTCCCCAAATTTCACACTTCTAGGCCCAGCGGTTTTGGCGGGGCATTGAAGAGTGAGTTAATGAGTGAGTGACTTTTCAGTTACATATATAGATTGTACCTCTGCTAGTGGAAGCTATGGGCAGTTACTAGTAAATTAAAAAATGGTTTCTTACCACCAAAGGGCTCACAATCTAGAAAAATAAGAAGAGACAACAACGGTCATAGGAAAAGATAGCATGCTAGGATGAAGAAGGGCAGTTTCTCCTCCTCCCTGCACCACTTTGCCCAATTAGATCTTGTTGTCCCCTGGCTCTACAGCCAGGGCTACCTACAACCTCCATCTCAACTGTGTCCTCCCCTGTGGCAGACTCTCCCAGTATGCATCATATTTGTCAGAGGTTTACTGCTGAAAATGGCATCTTTGTAACAAGTTCTCTACTTGCAACAGCTGAAACATTTTGGTTCTTTAAAAACCTTTTAAATTAATTTTCCATTGAAAACATCAATAAATAAAAATTGTTAGCAGATGATTCTGTCAGCTGCATAAAGAACAATATTCTGCTGCTCCTAATCACTATTCAGAGTTCCAAACAGCATTCCTTATTGTTTAAATTAACCTTAGAACAACTTATTGTTTAAATTAATGTGAGAACCATTGCACAGCATGTTCCTATACATATTTTGATTCCGTTCCAATAGTTCAGAACAGGCTGCCATTTTGTACAAAAAAGTCTATATTTTGCATCCTGGCATCCCATAGATATTTATACACTGTCAATTTGTTGAGAAACACGATCAATCGTATTTGCCACTTTCAGCATATAAATGATGGCAGATGCTGTGTAGTTTCCCAGCTCTTTCCCAGGAAAATACAGGCAATTACCAGCATATAGTTAACCACAAGTGAATGATCTAACTGGAATTGTCCAAAATATAGCCCAATATAATACTGTTACTGGATTTAGCAAGATCATTTATCACAGACAGCCTATCCTTAGGCTGTGCTGCTTCATATGGGTGAATTTTATAGGCTGAAGATCCCCTTGCATCAGGGAAAGCCCTGGCCTCTGGATAGGGGCAACTAGGACCTGCTAAATTGCTGATGCAAGTCCACATTACCCTCTATCACAAGGAAAAAGAGGACAATGACAGTTTTTTCCAGGACACAAGGCTAAATAACAGGACGGTCTTGGGGAAAAAGGGACAAATGTACCCTGTACCAGGGGATCCCTATAGAGATTTCATGTCTTCAGTCACATAACCTGGTCTTTGGTTATGGAAAACAGGAAGAGTTATCAAGGCTGATAACTGACTCTGATAAAGGAGTCTTTTCTCTTGTCAGAAGTTAAGCTGACCATGCAGTTTAGTTGGAAATTTAGTCTGCTTTAATATGGATCAGGTATGGCTTTTGCCTGCTTTGTGTAGTAACACAGAGAATTATTTCCACACTTTGAATTTTCAAAAAGGGAGCTGCCCTAAAGCCAAGGCAATCAAATCATTTAACACAGATAGAAGGTGACAGGGCCAAATTGTTGCCCTGTGTTTCTTGTCCCAGTCACTATATATCAAAAACAGAAGAGCTCATTATGTCCATAGAAATTCATAGAATGTTTTAAGGAAAGCTTGCTTGACCCTTTGAGACGGAAAGTTTAAGGGACAGGATCTGACACAATGTAAGGATCTGAAAATGCCAATGAGAAATAGTAGATGCAGAAATGGATATCATCCAGCATTTTGGAAATATTTTCAGCAGCTCATCAGCCAGAGCTTCCTAAACTTAGGGCAAAATCCAGAGTAACTACGGGGAGTCCTTGCTTCAGTGTAAGAAGAACTTACTCTGGATTGCAATGTGAATTTCCCATAGTTTTTCACTAGGTGATGCAGTAAAGTCTCTTATGTGCTCCCATAGTTACTCTGGATTTGGGGGTTACTGTGTCTGTGCTGTCCTGCTTCTAAAGGTAAGGGTGTTCCCTAAGGGTTGCTCTGTTAGTTTGTAACAGGCACTCATCCCTGTTACAAGGCTGAAGAGCTAATGTTGTCTGAAGACCCTTCCATGGTCATGTGGCTGGTATGCCTCAATGCTGAGGTATACAGAATGCAGTTACTTTCACACTGAAGTGTTCATAGCTCTTTATGAGGTACTTTAATTTCCCAGCTTTCGAGAGCTAGGTTGGCAGGCGCTGAGCAAGTAATGGGAGCTCACTCAGTCATGCGGTACTTGGGTCTTTAACTGCTGACTTGTCAACCTTTAGGTAGACAAGCATAGCTGGTCATTAAACCTGAAAGCAAGTGGTGATGAAGTGATAATGTATGATGTGATAATGTCATCAGCACTAATATTCCAGGTTCTGCAACCACAGATCTAGCCACAGAGGACCCTAACATCAGAATGAATCCATTAAGGAAGGAGAAGTCAGACCGCCCAAAACCTGACAAAATGACACAGATCACATGAAGCTGAGCCTTACCCCATGCATCACCATTGCGTGTCTAAATGCTGGTGTCCCTCCAGAACATTCTGGGGTCTTGTCGTGACACATCAGGGCAGTGCCCAGTTTCATGAATGAAATAGTCATTGCAGATAAAAGAGTATAAAGTAGCAGAGCTATCACTGAATTCCATGAATTCAATTAGACTCAATATTCCTGGGCTGAAGTTATGGTTCATGGAAGCAACCATGGTTAGAGTATAAAGGAGACCATTGCATGTGGTTAAAAAATTTTCCTCTGTGAAATGTTTGGTATCCAAATATAATTCTCAGTGATGACTGGAGTTATTGTATAATTTAAATTGGCATTTTTAAAATGTATCACGCAGTGCCTGGGCTTAAGGGCTGGTTCATGCATCAGCAAGATGCGACTCCCACTTCATTTTGTATGTAATGTTTGATGTTGGTCCAAGACTTGATTCAAGTCCTTACATTGCAGCAGTTGGAGAAAGGACTGAGTCACTCATGTTTGTTCTGTTCTTCCTTTGAGATAATAACTTTATCCTATGGTTAACTTTAAAATTATGAAATGCTTATCAGCATGTGGGATGGTAGAGGGGTCTGTTTGGAGTGGGTGTGAAGCACTGCCATAGGGACAAGGCAGCACTGCAGAGACCAAGTCTGCCCGAAGTGGAGAAGGCCAAGGCAGCAATAAGGTGGAGCTGAGTGGGTGTCCAGACCTTTGAAAGAGTTTCAGGCTGGGAAAGGCAGTGAAACATTGAGAAGAGGTGGCAGATGTAGCCATAGAAGCTTCTTCCTTGCTGCAACAATGAGGATGTCATGAATCTATCAATCCACACATCGCATCCACAACCAGGAACAACCACACAAATGATCTCTCTCTCTCTCTGTCTCTTCCCCCCTTCTACCTTATGCTTAGTCTAAGTGGATCTTACCACATACTCTCGCTCCCCTTGAAAAGAATTTTATAAAACTCATCTTTATGCACTCAGTGACATCCCCCCTCCACACCCCTAACAGGAAAATTGCCTCTCCTGGTGCTTTCCAGAGTTGGACCATTGTGCAGGCTTCCTGCCTTTTTCGTGACTTTCATCAAACAGAGCATAGGCAATTCTTTCTGCTTTCTTTCCAGAGCTTTCTGATGCTTGTGTCCTATATTATTATTTTTAACCTGCTGAGGCAAATCTTCCTGCTGCCTCCCCAGAGATTGCTGACACAGGCACTCTGCCTTTTTTTTCTAAATATGATTGCAAAAAATCAGCTGCTCTCTGCTTCCCTGGTAAAGCCTCCTCTACCAGATCCTGTGATGGGCTGCATAGCTCGATATGTAGATTATCTCATTGTGCAGTGTGGCTGCCATTTTTGGCACTGCAGCAGCCCATGCACCAGGCAGCTTAGTACTGGGCTGACAGAAGAGATTATGGGTGCTATCCTGAAGTACACTTGGGCCTCCCTATCTAGCACTGAGCTGGTGTTAAGTTAACTTATGCTAGTCTAGCTGCACCAGAAAAGGCATGGGCTGGCGACAAATCAAGGAAACTTCTGCTGCATCCATAGCCGGATGTGGACTATAGAGGCATCCATCACAATGGGCCAGCAACAGATGGTCCAGCAGTGGTCTTTGATGACCTCAACCAAGCTGCCACAACCTAAGACCTAGAACAGGGCCTCCAAAGCTTATGGCAGGAGAGACACCTCATCTCTCTCACACGGTGTTGGGGGCTGGAAAACTAATTTACATTTCAAATCTGAATACATTTACATAAATTTACACATAAGAATGTAATGGAGTGGATTATAAGGCTTGTCCAAGGGCCAGATAGAGAGATCTTCCTGGGGGCCACATTGAGGCTGGAACTTAAACCCCTACGTTGGTGTCACTGCCTGAAATGCTTTTCTAACATCCAACTGTTGGGTGATGTTTGATAGCTGACCATTTCCTCAGCACTTTTATTACTGTTACAAGATCTAGGATATTTTTTGTTGGTGCTGAATAAGAAGAGAACCTTTATATTCAGTTCAGTTCTGAACCACTGTGTAATACTATAGTTCTAACAAACCTCAGAGTTCCTTTCACTGAACATAAAGAGAAGGTTGTGCAATGATGAAAAAAAAATTCCATAGAGTACTTTGGCATAAATAGTTGTTCATTTTTATGATGTAATACAGGTTTATATGCTATCTGAAGTAATGCAGCTTAAAACTAATTACCGTATTTCCCAGTTTATAAGATGCACTTTTTTCTCCCCAAAGGGGGGGAAATGTCTGTGTGTCTTATAGAGTGATAGGACCAATCCTGGAGCAGCTTACCCCATGATGTCATATGTCATTGGATTTGTATTGAAGAGCAGAATCCAATGCAACAGTCAGTTTTGCGATATCTCCTTCCTATCAAAGGTTATGGCCAAAAACATAAAAATCAAAAATATAAAAACAAAAAATACATTTTTGGCAATTTTTTTAAGTGGGTAGGAATTTTGGCTTGGGGGGGTAGGAATTTTGCCCGGGGGGGGGGTAGGAATTTTGGGTTTGGCATCTGGTCACCCTGGCACAGTTGCAATCCTAAGCAGCATTCCGTGGCTTGGAGACTTGCTCCAAAGTAGACATGCACAAGACCTGGTCCCTGCTGCTCCATGCCTGTGCATCCCTCACTCTTCCTTATCTATCTAGATCCCGTCACCTTTCCCTGCCAACCAGGATCCCACCATCCCCAAAAGAACCCCTCCCCCCAACTTACCTGCCTTCCTGGACCATTTGCAATGAGATTTGTGCAAAATGTTGGTGTCTGATCATTTGCAATGAGATTTGTGCAAAAGTCGCAAATCACTGACACTAGAGATGATGAGTTTTTGGGGTTACCAGAAAATTAGAAGAGTGCTTGAAGCTTTAAGGCTTCTCATTTGTTAAGGACAATGATAATGGTTCTTAATACCACTATTGACTTTACATGATTGAAATATTATTCTGCTATATTTTATTAAATATATTAGTACAGCATTTGTACAATATTTTTTTTCTTGTTTTGCTCCTCTAAACTTTGGTGCATCTCCTGGTCTGGTGCATGTAATAAGCCGGGAAATACGGTAATCATCTGCCACTCTGATAACTCTGAAAAGAGGTCCTAAAGTCTAGACATGTTTAAAGTATTACTTTGGTGAAGAGCAGTGAACAACAGTATAGGAAAGAGTTTTAAAAACTGTTTTTTCATAGTGACATATTGGATCTCCTGGAAAATAGGTTCATGAATTATCTTTGCAGAGATTATTTAGTCAGCCTAATATCTCCTCCCAGGACATTGCTGAGTTTAAAAGTTGCCACTGAACCTAGAGTAAACAGTGATCCTCAGTTAAAGAGACAACAATAGGATAACCCTTCTATGAAAAGGCTACGGAACCGCATATGTCAAAGTCCAGTGTGATTAAATGACTAATGAATTGCATATGTCAAGGTCCAGTGGCATTTTAAGGAATGCAATGTGTACCTTTATGGCACAACTATATTAGCACTGGGTGAAGGTTGGATCAGTATTAGGATTGGGCTGCTAATGGAATTAGTAGCAGCGGCTGGTAGCTTCTATATCTCAGAAGGAGATCTTTCCATGATGGAGTCTGCTGTATATGTAATTTTAATTCCTCTTCTTTATCCTACATGAGATCAAAGGAATGCTTTTGATAAAGAATTGAGAATAGGGGATAGTTGTAATCAATAATGATTTAAAGCAGGGGTATCCAAACCCCAGCCCGGGGACCAGATGTGGCCCTTAAGCCTCCATGCAGCCCTTGGAAAGGTACCCCCATCAGCCTGCAGGCAAGGCTATATTTCTCTTGAGGTGAGCTCGGCTCCCTGCACCTTTGGAGGGTATTCTGAAGTCACAGAAGGGTAGACATACATCCTCTCTCTATGAAAGTGCTTATGAACTTCTTTGAAGATCATGCCCTCTCTAACACAGCGAGAGGGCATGATCTTCGAAGCACTTTCATCAACTGTGTTAACTGATTTTCATTCATTCATTCCTATAAGTTCCAACTCTAATATATACATAAGTTCCAACTCTAATATGTAAATTTTGGGGAAATTCTTTTATCCCACCCCAAACAGAGTTTCATAGAGATATTGTGGCCCTTCTCCCAAAAAGTTTGGATGCCCATGATTTGAAGCATATGAAATAGAACAGGATCGCCAAACTTTTTGGCTGGAGGGCTGCACTATATATCTGACAGGGTGATGAGAATCAGACAAATAAATTTAAATGAATAAATACACTAATAAATGGTTAATGAATAAATTAAAGAATTTTAATTAAAATTAATGAATTATTTTTAATTAATGATTGAATAATTAATGAATAAAACAATAATGAATAAATGAATAAGGCTGCAATCCTAATCACACTCTCCTGGGAGTAAGTACTATTGAACACAATGGGACTTACTTCTGAGTAGACATGCTTAGAATTGCACTGTGCATGGATGATTAATGAATTCATTAATGAATTTAATTAATGATTAATGAATAACCATTAATCATTAATTAATGATTGATTAATAAATTCAGATTAATGAATAAATGAATGGACTCAAATGCACAGGGAGTGTGGAGAGGAGGTGGTAGAGATGTTCCAGGGTAGGAGGAGAATTGGAGGGCAGCCAGGGCAGGTTGGAGGGCCTGGGGCAGGAAGGAGGGTAGGGTGTGGCAAGTGGGGTTTGGACTGACAGTTTTGCAGGATCCAAACCTTGCCTCCAGTGCATCTGGGAGACTAATGTTGCAATCCTAAAGACACTTTCCTGAGAGTAAGAGCCATTGAGCACAATGGGGCTTATTTTTGAGTAGACATGCTTAGGATTGCGCTCTTACTCAGATTATTCAGTTTACTCAGACTTATGCCAGCTTAGACCCAATGGAGCTGCTGTACCCCTGTAAGGTAAGGTAAAGGTCCCTAACAGGTTGCCCTGCCATCCGTGACTGGCTGCAGGTTGCCCTGCTGCCTATACAAGCAGCAGCCACAGCTGTTGGGTCTGGCGCTCATCCCCGATTCAAGCTTTGAGCCAGCACTATCTGAAGAATCCTCCATGGTCACATGGCCAGCATGACTTCACAGAAATCTATTTACCTTTCCATCGAGATGGTATTTATCTACTTACATTTACATGCTTTCAAACTGCTAGGTTGGCAAGAGGTGGCAGGGAAAGGAAAAAGCCTTCCCTTTCCCACAGTAGCACAGCATCAGTCCCAATACTCCAGGGTGACCAGATGCCAAACCCAAAATTCCTGAACCCCAAGGCCAAAATTCCTAATCCCAGGCCAAAATTCCTACCTGCTGAAAAAAATTGCCAAAAAATGTATTTTTTTGTTTTCATTTTTCAGTTTTTTGACCATAACTTTTGATAGGAAGGAGATATCTCAAAACTGATTTTTGCATTGGATTCTGCTCTTCAATACAAATCCAACGACATATGGCACGATGGGGTACAATGCATTATCACAAAGTTTCAAAATCAAGCCAAAATGTAGGACAATGATGCCAAAATGTAGGACACCCGGACAGGAGGCTAAAAATCCGGACAAATCCGGGTTTTTCCGGTCATCTGGTCACCCTGCAATACTCTCCATGGGGACCATGGGCAGGATACGGGTTCATTATGGGCCACTTACGTCCTGCATATTGCAAATAGTTTGGAGACCATTGGAATAGAAAAAAGTTCATTCATATATGTATGCTTTTTGGAAGTACAGTGGTACCTCTAGTAACAAGTGCCTCACATAACAAGCATAAATTTCCAAGAAATTCTGCTTCACATAAAAAGTTCTGCTTCACTTAACAAGCAAGCACACTGTGGCACGCGTGCTATGCAGCCATGACACTCCATGCGAAGGCTCTTTAAAAGGGCTGCTGGCCAGTGCTGCTGCCTCTAATTGGCAGCACTGCTGCCTCTAACTTGGGGGCAGTTGCCTGGGGGTGCCAGAGGCAGCTGTCCTTAACTGCCCCTAAGTGCAGTTGGCCATCTTGAATCTGGCCACCTTGAACCTCCAGCCGCAGCCCAGAAAAGCATCTTTGATTGCAGCCTCCTAAGCATGTCTACTCAGAAGTAAGCCCCACTGTGTTAAATGGGGCTTACTTCCAGGAAAGTGTCTTTGATTGCAGCCTCCTAACCATGTCTACCCATAAGTAAGCCCCACTGAGTTAAATGGGGCTTACTCCCAGGAAAGTGTCTTTAGGATTGCAGCATAAGTAGACTTGATAGGATCATGCACATCGAATGCATGTTTTGAATTCAATTCCAGTGTTTTGTCATCATTTTTACATCCAGTTAATAATTTTATATGAATATTTTGGGGGTTGTGGAACCATTGGTCTAAGTTTCCATTATTTCCTATGGGAAAATCAGCTTCACTTAAAGAGCGTTTCACTTAAAGAGCATGCCTCCGGAATGAATTAAGCTTTTTACGTGAGGCACCACTGTATACACTTCGACACCTATATCTGCTCTGGGTCCACATTCTGTGTCCTTCCATCCCTTGTAGATATTCAGAGTATTTTTGCCTCGGTGGTGGAGAAGCGGCAATCTGATTCAGCCAAATGATCCGATCTGTTGAAAAACCACTTGAGAATTGTGGAAATTGCCATAGTTCTGGCCAAAAAAGTGTTGTCAAAATGCCTTGGAAAATAATCTGAAAAACATCCCTGCAATCATAAACTGCCAGTCTCTTTCTCGGAGTTGGGAATGACTCAGCCATCAGCTTGCATCCAACGGTCACTTTTGGGAGAAAAAAAATATGAGTGGGAGATGAAGTAGTCAGCTCATGTTGTGTCACATCTAATTGCTTAATATAATCCAAAAACCTTTTTATTAATGAGTATCAACAGTTTCATTTTTAAAATCTATTTTTTAGTCACACTGATCTTTTATTGGCTTAGCGAGGAGCTTTGTTCCTAAAGCTAATCAGAATCCAGCACTTCAAAAAACCATACGATGAACAAATTGTCACTCAGTTGCCCTAAGCATCCATCAATCACACACTTTAATAGAAATAGTGTCATTGTAATGAAATGTTGTCAACGAATATGTGTCTCTTGCTTTGAAGAAACATGCCTGTGACTTGATAAATGTCTGTGATTTGTCATTTTTTAATCTTGCAAATGGAGCTCATTGTCTTATGATGAAGCTCTATCCAAATGATATTATCTCTTAATTATTTTTGTAATATATTTTTGCAGGATTTTTTGGGAGTAAGACTTTATTGTCTAATTCTCATGATTGATGTGCTAATTTTGTGAGTATTAGATTAGCAGACAATATATATTTTCCATTAGCATATGTTTTCCAGCTGCCTTGGTGAAAGGAACATGGTAAAAGAATGCTAGATTTTAATGTTCAGATTTATTGTTCCCTCTGGCACTAGCACCCTCTCCTGTAGCTCTTTTTAGGTTGTAGCAGTACAAGCGACTTATACAACTGTAATCTAGACCACCTGTGTCTCCTGCTTGTAAATTGTCAGCCAGTACATCTACAATGCCCTTTCTGGCTGGTAAAATGCAGTGTGGGGCAGCAGAGTAGAGGTTTGGGGTAGATGAGACAGGCTTACCATATGTCCTCTTTCCGTGGACATGTCCTGGATTATAGCCATGTGTCCTAGGAAAAAAATTTCTATGTTCTCCTTTTTCTTATAAGCAGGCACCTTCTTGTAATTAATAAACTATATGCAATGATTTATAAACTATATGCAATGATTTATATGTATTCATTTTAAATTTATTAATAAGTAATATAGTTTTTAAATTAACCACATGCAATCGATTTACAGTGGCACCTCATGTAACAAATTTAATTCGTTACATGGTTGTTATGTGAAACGTTCTTTACGTGAAGCAGATTTTTCCATAGGAAATAATGGAAACTCAGATGATTGGTTCCACAACCCCAAAAATATTCATATAAAAATATTAACTGGATGTAAAAATGATAGCAAAACACTGGAATTGAATTCAAAACATGCATTCAATGTGCATGATCCTATGAAGTCTACTTAGGCTGCAATCCTAAAGACACTTTCCTGGGAGTAAGCCCCATTTAACACAATGGGGCTGACTTCTGGGTAGACTTGGTTAGGAGGCTGCAATCAAAGACACTTTCTTCTGTAATTACACTTTCTCCATCCCTTCATCCTGAGCCTCTCTCTCCCCTGCTCCCTTCTGGCTAGCCCTGAGCTGCTGCCCTCTTCTCCACTGCTCTTCTCTCCCTCTGCCCAGCGGACACCCGGCCACAGGAGGAACAGCACAGAAGTGATGCTTTTGCTATGGGCAGGTGTGCTAGGCAGCCCTGATGCTTTTTAAAATGGCTGCCGGCCAGCGCGTCTGCCCCAATTGCCAACGAGTGTGTTTGTTATGTGAAGCACAGTTTGTTCCGTGAAGCAGAATCCTAGAGAAATTTTTGCTTATTGCATGGATCAGTTGTTATGTGAGGCAGTTGTTATGCAAACTATTGTATATGAGTGTTTCAGGCTTTTACTTTGTCATGTGCTACATTTTTGTTGAGTGTCCCACATTTTGGTAGAGCACCAGACTTCAATGGCATCCATCCCGAATTTTAATACGTTTTGGGAGACTCACCAAGGAACTGGCTTGGTAAATTTTTTTTCAAATATACAGCAGTGCCTTGTAAGAAGAACATAATTTGTTGCAGAAGAATGTTTGTCTTACAAAGCATTTTTCTTACAAAGCAGATTTTCCCATAGGAAATAATGGAAACTCAGACAACTGGTTCCACAACCCAAAAATATTCATATAAAAATATTAACTGTATGTAAAAATAATGAAAAACATACTATAGTTAAATTCAAAACACTGCCATAGAATCATAGAATCCTAGAGTTGGAAGGGACCTAGTAGGTCATCTAGTCCAACCCCCTGCCTACAGCAGGAGATACTCCTAGAGTATTCCCGACAGGTGCTCGTCGAGCTTCTGCTTGAAGATCCCCAGTGAGGGAGAGTCCACCACCTCCCTTGGCAATCTGTTCCACTGCTGAACTGCCCGAACCATCAGGAATTTTTTCCGGATATCCAACCGGAATCTCTTTTCTGTAATATAATACAGAGCACAATTACTGTAATAAAACACTGTAATATACTATACAGTAAAACAGAAAAGAAAAACCTTTATCTCACCAAAAGAGATACTGGTGTCTTTTTGAGCAACTTTAACAAGGAACCCATCTCTCTGTGTGTGAGATCTATCTATGCAAACCACATAGGCAATTTGCAGCAGGACCAGTAGCAAAGGCTTCTGCCTGGTTGCAAAACGGGCAAGATCCTATGCTGCCTTCTCAGAATCAACTCCAATTGTATCCAGTGGGGCTTACTCACAGGAAAGTGGGATGGAGTGTGGTCCAAGCAGGGAAGGTGGTGGCGGGGGAAGAGGGGTAGTTGTAGTGGGGTCAAGGCAGGGAGGGGGTTTCTATTGAGGAGGGGTTCAGAGGGGGGTCAGAAGGAGGTTTCCCTCCTACCTGATGGTGGTGGCTGCAGTAGGCTGGGTGGGAAGTCTCAGAGAACGTTGCTGCTTGTGCATCCCTCTGCTGGGTGGTGCTGGTACTGCATACAGGAGGAGAGGTCCCACCTCAGCCACCCAATGGGCATTTGTCTTACAAAGCGCTTTTCAACTTACAAGACACAATCCCATAGAAATTTCAGTTTGTCTTACAAACCATTTGTCTTACAAGGTATCACTGTACTTTCTATCGGACACCTTCCCCCAGAAACTAAAAAAGCTAAAGTAATATTGCTTCTGAAACCTGGAAAACCACAAGACATCTATCATCCAATTGACCTTTCTGTGAGATGGCCCAGTGGAGAAACTAATTGTAAATAGAACTGGCCCCATAATATTTACATTTCTGCCAGTGGAAAAAGCTGGTTTTTGACATAATCGTAGTTGTGTTGATCAGATGCTGAGTCTAAGAGAACATAAAGAGTCTGGTTTCCAGCAAGGCTTAAAAACTACAGCTGTGTTCATTGACATGATCACAGCGAAACACACAGGTGTGCTGCTTTACCCACTCATTTCCCAGTGGGCACTTATCTAGTACCCAGCATCTGCCAAATGAAAACCCAGGCTAAAAACTTAAAAGCCTCTCTCTTATAAGAAACACCTAGAGAACATGTTCTCAAAAATAAATATCAGGTACAACATACTCCAGAAACTAAGAGATCAAGATGGGGAGACTCAGAATCTACTCCGTTTTTAGCCACATAGCACCACCAGCTCTACAAAGGCAAGACACCAAAGTGAAAGAATACAACAAAATTATGAGGAACCCACTCCTACCTTTGCATGCTGATCTTCCTCATCTATCAATTGGCAGGCTTAAATTCAGGAAGTCTTCTCTGGCACTCGCACAACAGCTATCTAACAAGTTTAATATCAATGCATAATGGAAAGCTAAATGGGCTGCTGAACACCAAGATACAGGCTGTTACATAAATGACCCTAATTGAAAGGTGCCAGGTTTTGACCTACCTAGCCAGCATTGGTCAACTCTTCAGGATCCTTACCCAACAGTGTATCCGTCAGGCCTCACTGATTAAATAGGAGTCTTGTATCTGCCCCTCAGTATGACTGTGGTGCTCCTTGACAAAATATTCATCACATTGTGTCTGAGTGTCTACCAAGAGCTTAAAATGGCTCAATATCTGATTTTTTCCAATACAGACTGCCCTTGAATGGCTGAGTGGACTGGCCATTCACATCTGATTTACCATAGGTATTTGCCATGTACAAAATAAATATTATGTATTATTTATTCATTACAAGGAGGCTAGGTGCTGCCTGATCACAAGGAAAAGGAGAACGGTGAAGATTTTTTTCCAGGACTCAAGGCTAAAAAAGAGATGTCATGGGAAAAGAGGACTTATGATCACCCTGCTATATCTGTGCTTTTATTTTAGTGATGAGCAGCATAGCACTGTCATTAGCTCATACCTGTTCAAAGGAACAGATAGAGAACTCTGATCCTTTCCTACCATTTCTAAAAAATGTTGGAAATTGCACAATGCAGTACAATCCTGGACCAGTACTGGGATCCTTGCACAATGCACAATGCAGTACAATCCTGGACCAGTACTGGGATCCTTGCACAATGCAGTACAATCCTGGACCAGTACTGGGATCCTTGCACAATGCACAATGCAGTACAATCCTGGACCAGTACTGGGATCCTGGTACTGAGTTGCAGTCTCTGATCTGTTGCTCCCAGAATGGGACCAAGAGGCTCACTGCCTTAGGTTTTCTCAACATTCATTTTATAGCACCCTGTGAGATGGCCCAATGTTATTAGATTTGATGAGCAAGGAACAGTGTGTGAGAGTGCGTGACTTTCTCAAGGCCATCGACCAAGGCTAGGTTGAGCTGCTTATTAGTTTTTTATTAAAATGGATAACCCAGTGGAATAATTGTAACTAATTTATGCATATCTAGAATCCAGTACAAATGTCAGTTTAATGTAACTGATAATTAACATTTCAGCATTGTTCTTCTGGTTCTTTTCACAAAACATGCACACAATTATGAAGTTGCTGCTGTTCGTGCTACTGGAAAGATGGAAAGGAAGCAATGTATTTCTCCTCCAACAGCCCTAATGTAAAACTGGTATCTTGACTAGGATACCAGATTGAGACCTAGGTGACCAGAAGTCAGTTACAAAGCAGCAGAAATAAACCATCTTTGTTGTAGCTCTTGTATAGTGTGGCCAACACACATCCTATACTAGAAATAAGGGCTCTGTTTTTCCTATTCTTCAGAGCAGGCTCAGCCAACTTCTGTATTCCCAAGAGCTACCCTAGTTTTCAGATAGTGGTCCAGGGGCCAGAAGCATGTTTTCCTACAGAAATCAACTACATCACTTGTGATTATGCTCTATATCAGAGATTTTCAGTTCTTTTAATCTCAGGGCATATTGACAAGGTGCTAAAAATGTCAAGGCACACAATTTGTTGACAATTGACAAGGGACAGAACACTGCCTGTGTTCTGGGGGAAGGGGGTCACATTCCCTAACATCTCTACTAAAAATGGCTGTTCCCCAAATTCCCACAGCAAACTTGCAGTTAAGATTCTTCCTTCCTTCCTTCCTTCCTTCCTTCCTTGGAAGGACAATCCTAACCTTGTCTACTCAAAAGTAAACCCCATTGTGTTCAATGGGTCTTACTCCCAGGAAAGTGTCTTTAGGATTGCAGACTTACATACTTACTTATTTATACCCCCTGTTTTCTCCTATTTGAGAACGCAAAACACTTTCCAAAACAGTAAAGGAACAGTCTGTACACAGTAAGAAAAAAAGCACCATAAAAAAAGAACCCTTCCTTCCAATACAACAGTGAAGGAGAAATGAAAGGAAAACATTGGCTCAGAGAAGGTTGGAGGGGAACAGGCTGGTGCCGTGGGTAAAGGGGGGAGACATGCTATCTTTATCTTTATTGTGCAAGTATGAGTAAAAAGCAACAGGTTATATGGCAGTAAGTTGGGCCCACCTTCCCCATCCATTTTTGGCCACTGAAAAGCATTTTCACACTGAGATTTTACTTGCAGCATTTGCTACTTCAAGATCATGAAAGATTAGGCCTTGATATGAAAAGTTGCTTCAAAATGTGTATTATATGATCACTGGCGGAACAAAAGAAACACATCTAAGAAGAACTCAGTTTGAACTCTCTGTTCGCATTTGCCTGGGCATGTCAATAACTATCATGACTCCAGATGCAGAGATACAAATAAAAAGATTTGATGGAATATATTTATGAAAAGAGATAAATGTCTAATAGGATACAGTCAACACAATAAACATTCCCAACTTCCCCAGGCTGTTACTAAAATTCAAAGAAAATGTTTCTCCGATGTTGCAAACTCATTAAACTGGGCATACATATGGGAACCATTGGGACTACATTGTTATGCAAAACTCCCTTCCCCCCTCCATAAAGCAACTGCTTTGAGTCAACACTGGTGCATCATCATACACCAGTCCAGCCATATCCCTGATACAGATGCACAAACACATAAACAGACAGTCCCGGATTACCGCAGCATAGTAAAAAGCAAAAAAACCAAATAAGTAACTGGGGAATTCTGACCAAAAAATGACAGCAAATTCACAAATGCTTCTTAGCAAGGAAGTGAAAGAAAACTAGTGTTTGTATTCTAAACAAGAGCACCACCTGCTGTCCATTTTAATGGACGGTGATTTACCATCTCATGGCAAAACTTTTCAAAATGCGAATTAAGCTTGGATGGTAGACCACAAGTTGAGGAAAGTTGGAACGTTCTTCTACCAAAAAACCTGTAACTTATGTTGATTTAGCTTGTTATCATCATATCAAAATGCAGGCATCCTTCACATTCAGATGGTTCATTTTCTGACGGTTCCACTGCTTCAGCACTGTTCAACTATACCCAGAACTCATTCAGTCAAAACATGCTCCACTCTTTCAACCTCTTTCTGTTGCTCTAAAGGCTAAAATTGTCTTCCCTAAGGTTGATTTGTATTTGACTTGGAGATCAAACTGTTTTTGGCATTTGTTTATGACTTTTTTCAGTAAATAGCCATCATTCAATACATAAGATATTCATTGCCTACACATGCTTTTGTTTTTGTTTGGGTTTTTTTACTATGATTTGTTATGTATTTTGGCTGTGTGTTGATAAATAAGTATTATTTAGGCTTTTGCAAGTGATGATATCACTGCAATCAGAAGTAGGTCCTATTGTATTCAATGGGCCCTACTATCAGGAAAGTGTATTTAGGACTGCAGCTTATGTTTTTTGGGGGTGGTCATTTTGCATTTGCAGGCTGAAAAAGAGTGGGTTCCACTTTTCAACAGTTTTCACTTTTGATTGGTGCTCCGGTCCCTAATCCATTCAATAAGTGGGGGATGCCCGTAGTGTCTTTGAAGACCACAAACAGACTGTCTAGATGAAAATTCAACCTAGTAGTTTCCTGTGTCTGATTTGAGAAGACTGATTCATGTCAGATCATAATAAATGTTCTGTTGATTTAATCTATTTTAGTTAGCTGTTGTAGCAGAGTGGAAACTTCTGCCTTACTGTTTCTTCTCATGTTATTCTGGTAATATTTGAATCCATGTTGGTAGGACAAATCTTGTGGTTTCTTACTAAATATGATTTTATATAACTACACAATAGATCCTGGATCCACAACTGTCTCTGGATGGCCAGATGACATCTGTAACCAGGGAGATATTCACCCAGGTCTGCCTGATGAACTGAGGAGATCATACTTCCTATACATTCCATGAGATCCATGCCAGGTACATATGTATGGAATTGCACCCAGCAACGTGTGTTGGTAGCCTGGCAACATTTGGCATTGTTGATGTCCACTTAAATTGTTGATGTCCACTTAAACTGATGTGGCAATTAGATTGCCAGGGGAGGTGGTGGACTCTCCCTCATTGTGGATCTTCAAGCAGAGGCTCAATGAGCACCTGTTGGAGATGCTCTAGGAGGATTTCATACTACAGGCAGGGGGTTGGACTAGCTGACCTCCTGGGTACCTTTCAACTCTAGGATTTTGTGATTCTATTTCTAAGATGTCTTTCTGAGTTTAGTGGCAGGTTGCTTGCAATTACAACATATGGATTCAGCCTTTAACACACCTCCTTGTGGGGTTAGCTCCACTGAACACAATGGGCCTTACTTCTGGGTAGTCGCAGGATATCATACTGTGTATGCTGAATGGATCATACTTTGTACACCCTACTTAGGTGTGCATGTGAAGCTTGGTCACTATGCTGGAGATGCATTTTCTTCATCTTTTGCTCTTTTCCTGATTTGTGAGTAGAAGCAGCCTGTGCTTTGTGCCTTCCCATGGGATTTAGATTTGACTTAAGCTCCACACGTGTCCCTACGCTGTTGGCCCGGCAGTATTTCGATTAGACTATACGTTTTCCTTTTGTTCTAATTTGGTCAAGGCTTCCATTTTTTTAAAGAAAGACTTCTTGCCTTTTACAGCTTCCTTGAGTCTTCCTGTGAACTATCCTGCCATTCTCTTGGAACTTTTTGTGTCTTTCCCATATACATTCCAGCTGAGCTTTTCTTAAGGTTTTTCAGTTACCTCCATGCACTCTGGACAGATCTGATCCTCTTGACTTTCAGCTCCTTTTTTAAATGAGTGCCTTCCTTTGAAGAAGTCCCTTCTTTTGTAGATAAAAGTGCTTTATGCAATAAAAGCAGCAAGTGAGAAAGAGCAAGTATCATTTACTCCAAGAACAGAACCCAACATTAGAAGGAATGAAGATGTTAGTTACTGCAAAATTATATGTGTGAATATCTCATTAAAAATGATCCTAATATAATTTAGGGCACGTGGTCAATTGTGCTTCCACTCTAGCAAGATGTGGGATTTTTAGTTGGTTATGTAGTCAAAATCCCTGAGGACTGACTATATCAAATGCTGTTTAGGACCAAATTCCAGTGATTGGAGCTTTGAATGAAGCTGAACATGAAAAATGAAAGTGGCTTCACAGTTGGAATCAACAAAAGATACCTAAAACACCATCTGCATCTGAAGAACAACATGCTTGAACTAGAAGACAGAGTGTGTGTGATGCTATGTAGGACGGAGATCCCTGATGAATATAAACATGGTTAGTTAAGTTTTTTGGAAGCATTAAGATCTACATGCATTTGATTAGTTTTGTGAAAATACAAATTGTGAGAATTGTGAGAATACAAATTATATTGTGAGCACACACAGCACAAAATGAAGCAATGTGAGAATTTGAGTTGCCCTGAGTCCCCATTCTTCTCTGTTCCTTTCAGTATTAAACTTTTATTTTTATCTCCTGCTTTCCACCTTAGTGAATTTGGTTCTGAATGAATGTTTTGGGCACTGTGTGAAGCAGTCTTTCAAAATAAAAGAAACATTAAGAAATATGTTTTTCATTCCTAGGTAGAAGAATGATGGAATGATTCCATCATTCCAATGATTTTCAATAATCTGAATTTTCAATGATGGAAATAATTATTTCTAATGAAATAACCTGCCTCTTCCTCCTCAACAGTTCACCACCATTTGTTCTGCAAGTGGGACAGCTAAAGCACCTACAGTGGCGCCTCAAGTAACAAATTTAATTTGTTCTGGAGGCATATTCTTTACATGAAACATTCTTTACGTGAAGCAGATTTTCCCATAGGAAATAATGGAAACTCAAACGATTGGTTCCACAACCCAAAAAATATTCATATAAAAATATTGACTATGTAAAAATGATGACAAAACACTGGAATTGAATTCAAAACACTGTAATATAACACAATTCAATGTAATAAAACACTGTTATTTACTGTATGTACAATAAAAGAGAAAATTAAAGGATGACTAATTTTCAGCTAGAGTCACTGGTGTCTTTTTTAGTAGCTGACCTAGAATGAAGCAAAGCATTCCTAAGATTACTCTTTCACAGGCAGTACTGTATGGAAAACCAAAGGACTGCCCTTAGCCCTGTGATTGTCAGCCTTTTCAACTCAAGACACACTGACAAGGTGCTAAAATGGTCAAGGCAAGTTCTTCTACCACTGATACTGTTCACCTTTCACAGAGATCCCACACACACCTGGCTCCACTGCTCCCCTGGATCCCATTGCCGACAAGCTCCCTGGAAGGGGGGAACTCCAGGAGGTGAAGGAGTTTCCATCAGGGGGAGCCCAGAGAGACTCTGGACTCAATGGGTCTTACTTAATACAATGCTTACTTTAACACAATGGGGCTTACTTCTGAGTAGACATGCTTAGAATTGTGCTCTCAGAGTCAAATTCCCTGCATAGAAGAGGTGATGTGGCTGATCCTATGAAGTCTACTTGGGCTTTAATCCTAAACACACTTTCCTAGGTGTAGGACCCATTTAACACAATGGGGCTTACTTCTGAGTAGACATGCTTAGAATTGCGCTCTCAGAGTCATCCCCTGCATAGACGAGGTGATGTGGCTGATCCTATGAAGTCAACTTGGGCTCAATCCTAAACACACTTTCCTAGGAATAGGACCCATTTAAGTAAGAAAGGCAGTGGAGGATGCACCACCACCCTTAGGAGAGGGTGAGCCCCAGGGGGGGTCTCCCCCATCGCCTCCTCCCAGGACAGCCTGATCTGCACCCCCTGCTGCAACCCAGGCAGATTGGAGGAACGGAGGCACCAGCAGCAGCAGCAGCAGCAGCAGAGAAGGGGAGTCAGAGAGTCGTCTAACTGCAGAGCTGGTGCTGGAAGGTCTTCGTGCCCCCTTCCTTCTATCAGAAGCAGCGGCGGCAGCAGGAGCAAGGGAGCTTTGCTGGCACTTATATGAGGTTGTTGTGGTGGTGGAGGAGGAGGGAGGGCGCCAGAATGGAAAGTGCGTGCACTGAATATTTAAAGAGCCAGCTTTCGTTACCCGTGGCACACTTTGGTACCCGAGGCAAAGGCCTGCGTACCCTAGATTTTCGTTACCCAAAAATTTCATTATGTGGCTCATTCGTTACTCGAGGTGCCACTGTATTTGCTATCTGGAGTTGAAGATGATTTTGTTGCTGCCTTGCAACAACAAAATCAAATTTAATTAAGAAAAAAATGAAAATTGTGTTCCTTATTGGTTAGGGAAATTGTGCTGGGACAAAGAGGAATGGTTATTCTTTCTCTGCTAAATAGAAGAGGAACACCACTTAGAAGTGCCAGTATATCCAGTTAGCATGGGTAACGCTTTTATGATACATGTACTGTACATATATATAAACCTTAATAGTTCCATACAGTATCAGAATTACATCTCATGAGCTCTCAGAGCCATCAATATCATGCAGGGTGACCAGATCCAAATGCTAAATTCTTGAACCCCATGGCCAAAATTCCTGCAACCCAAAGTCAAAATTCCTACCAGCTTAAAAATTGTAGGATACCCCAAAAATATAGGACAAATGTAGGACATGTTAAAATAAGCTAAAACACTCATATTGCTTTCCTGTACTTAATTTCAACAATATAGTACTTCTTTTTAAAATTGGAAACCTCTTTGCAAGACCTGTTTTCACCAACAATGCACATGGATGTGGCTCAAAGCAGACATGGGAAAGTTTGAGTTAAGAAAACCCACTTTTATTCCATAGACTTTTGTGTTTACATTTTCATGGCCATAACCTTTGATAGAATATATATATTTCAAAGCTTTTTTATTGCACTACCTTTCCAATGATATATAATATGATGGTATTAGCATTCATATATACTCTGTTTTTCACAATTTAATCTCTAGTGTCAAGCTCTGCTTGCAGCCCCCCTGAAGTTTATAGCCTGGTGCGACTTAACCACCCTGCACTACTCTAACTATGCCACTGCATCCACTGATGGGCTATTACACCAAAATATACAGTATAGTACTTGCTTTGACAAAGGGAGGGGAAGGTATAAGCCTTTGAATGAATGAATGAAAATACAAGGTGAGGCAGAAATACTTCCCAGATTTTAAACATTCACCTACGTGTTATTAAAGAACTTATGCAAGCGCCAGTGATGTCTTCATTTAGCTAATGACTTCCCTTTTTTCATTTACCCACATCTAGCAATATGGTTTGACTGGTGCACAGTGTGCTTTTGCTCAGAAACATTTTTGAAGCATGCTGAATCTGTAATTGCAACACAGAGAACTTTTTGAACTCATTACATTTAGGTTGGAATGCTGTTCTGGATAGAAAAACAATACTGTTATAGGTTGCAAATTTCAGAGCCTTTGGTTTTAGCACTTAAATTTTTTTTCCTCTGGGGTTACTTGAAAGCAGAGGTCTACAAACATCAACCACGGTGACAAAATAAAGGAAATAGTCTACAATATTGTATATGAATATTGTATAGTGAATAGAGGCCACCATTTGGAGGATGTAATTTTTAAACCAAATGAATAAAAACTGGAACCCTTTGTTTAAACAATAGTGAAATTTATTTTTAATATATGTTGTTTCTTTTTTTAACCTTTAAAATGGGGGAGGTTTTTCTGCCACACCCTGTCTTATGTTGCCACACAGCCCATCTCACACCCCTACCGCACAGGCTTATGCTACTTGTGAGCCTGCCCCATAAAGTAAAATTCAAGCTACCAATCACAAAAGAGGCTACCTTGGTGTAACAAATGTGTTACTTGCCTACATTTGGTAGTTAGCCGTCATCCAAGTGTACGCAGCTGCTGTGCCATCATGAAACACTTTACTATTGTGACACACAGTTACTTGGTGTGCAAATAAACTTACTATGATGACATGCCAGTTAGTTCAGATCCTTGTTCCGAGGTAGATTCATTGGTAAAAATGTACTGGTAATTGATTTTTTATCACTGCAAGCTCTGCAGTTCAAAAAAGGAGTGTATTAATGAACAGCTACTTCCCAATGTGAAGTCCTTCATTGGCAGCTCTTCCTTTATTTCACTTTCTTTCTACATTCCAAACAGTGACATAATTGTGTCCATCAGGCTTGAAATTGCAGTATCAATGCAAGTGTGCAAAAAAGCAGGACTCTGCATATTGAAATGTATGTTCAAACCCATTTAGAGAACAACCTATTTGAAGTCCCCCGCATGGAAATGATGACAGAATGACCCACTGCGATTCTGCTATTATGGAAGTCCAGACAAACTGCAGGAACGGGGATTTTTTTCATTGTGTGCTCCCTCTGTTCCTGTGAAGATATGATGTGGTATGGTGACAGTTTGAAACGGACATTGAGAATATACGATGTTTAATCTGTGGGAGACGTTATCAAAAGCACCATGTATATAAAGTGCCAGGAATTATATGCTGAGCTAATTATATATCAGGAAAGAGATTATATTGTATGTTTTCTGGGAATCTCTAAATGTATTATTTGTTAAATTAGGCGGCAACAGCAGTGAGGAAGCTGAGCAACAGAGGCTGCTGGGGCAGTAAAAATAAATGCCACCAAAAACAATAAAAGGGACACATTCCTATATTTTTGAGAATTACTCACTGTTGTTATAATTTTGACTCCAGGGGAGTACTTCAGAGTGACTCCTATGGAGAAAAACATGGAAAACAATACCAGAATCTGAAGTTATTGATTTTGCAAGAGGAACTTGTAACCCTCGTTTTCTTCTGCCATCTTCTGATGGATCTTTCCCAAGTAACATTGCCCACCTGCCAAGCATGACTTCATGCAGGAAAATGTTTTCTGTCAGAATGACCGAGTTGCGCTTTAGCAGGTGTTCAGCTCTTTGTAATTCTTCTAAGAAGCCATAATTTGCTATAGCTTCCCAGTGTGTATACCATGTGTAAACAGAATGAAAAATACAATTATCCACCTGTTCGCTTGCACATGACCCGCTCAAGACGTCCCAGTGCTCAAAGTAATCTATCAAATACCACACTTCTTATCAAGCAACATGCTGGCTGGTTCTTTTCCACCATATCTTATTTCCAGGTTTGATAAGAGAGAGAAGAACACCATAGATAAAGTGTAGAAAAGTTAAAGAAGTTGATTAGAGTAGTGGACATAAGTAAAGGTCATATGGTTTTCTCAGGGGCCTGTGCCGTACTTCTATGGGGAACATGGAACAAATGGAACATTAAAGGATCATAGTAAGTTCTGAAGAAGGCTATGATGAAATGAGACTTGGAACTGAGTCATGAGCAAAACAAATGTTAAGAAACTGTGGTCTACTAGAGCATCTTTAATTTCTAGACCACTACTCTCTTCCTTTACAATTTCTGTTCCACTGTATTCACCTCTTCCTATTGAAATATAGGAAGAGGGAGAAGTTATGAAGATGAACTTCCACCCAGTAACATAGTGGTTCTCAAACTTTTTTAGCTACGAGGACCCACTTTTTAGAATGTCAGTCTGCTGGGACCCACCAGAAGTGATTACATTAACCTAGAAGTTATGTCATGTGCAGAAGTGACATCGGCTGGTAGGAACATTTTTTGACAACCACCTATATGATGAAGGCTTCATCCTAACCACACTTTCCTGGGAATAAGTACTGTTGAAAACAGTGGGACTTACTTTTGAGTAGACATGCTTAGGATTGCACTGAAAATCCTAAAATTAAAAAATTAAAGATTAAAATGAGCATTCCTAACCCTCCAAAGCTTTTTTAAAAATTCCCCACACATTTAAAGCAGTGGAATTCAGGGAGAAAGGGAACACTTTTCAAACTTAAAAATCAGTCTAGGATCCCATCGGACTTACTGGGATTCTTGTCCTTGACTACTCTACCCATTGTGTTCAATTAGACTTAGGGCGCAATCCAGAATAACTACAGGGAGTTCTTGTTCTGGTGTAAGAACAATTTACTCTGGATTGCAATATCAATTTTCCATAGGTTTTCAATAGGTGGTGACGTAACTACGGGTACATGTAATATCTCTCACGGCTCCTGTAGTTACTCTGGATTGCAAGAGTGCAATCCAGAAAAAGCCCAGTGCCAGATTTTAAGATGGTGGTTTCCCACCCTCTTGGGACCTTCTGACCTGAGATTGCAATGCCCCAAGGGGGTCCTGGGCCCCACTTTGAATAATACTGATCAAAAGGCTGCAGTCCTATCCACATTTACCTGGGATTGTCCCTATCTTTGTAAAAAGCATATACTATGTTGAAAGCACAGGTTTAACAGGAGACATTTTCCATCATGCCTAATATATTAAATGCACATTGATATCAAGCTCCCCTGTACCATGTGATCCCAACTCCACTTACCGATCCCAACTTCACTTACCGATCCCAACTCCACTTACAACAGGGCCTTGTGTAGCATTATAGGAACACTGAACAGATGCAGGTCTGTGGGCATTTGTTCTCTTTCCCCACCTTCCAGACCTACCACTGCTCCTACCACCTGAAATATTGCCTGATATGAATGGTTCGGTTGGTCTTATGGATCGATTGGCTGTGAATTACACAGTTTCTGATTAATTTTTCAAGGCAGCTTCTTCCATTTTGGAGTGAAGCAATATCAGGAATGGTCTGTGGATGTCATAACAGAAGAAAAACAAAAGGAAGCGAACTTGTGTCATACGCTGTGTCATTTTGAGCTCATGAGAATCATCTTCAAATTGATAAATGTGACTTTCTTTTTCTCAAATTACATTTCTGGAGGGAATATTGCATGTTCCTGGATATTTCATTTATTTGATATCATATTACTAGATTTCTGCCATAATGGTGCTCATTCAAGTATGCTTCTGGACATACTGTTTAGCACCTTTTTCAAAAACAAGATCTGCCTAGAATTCTTTCCATCTGTGTCAAAGTGTAATGTGTTCTGTAGTTTGCTTTTTCATCCTGTGTCTATAAACCTCAGAGGGGAGAGCCAATTCTTCTCAGTCTCAAAAGAATCACCATGCTGAGCATTTTGCTCATTTCTTCCAGTGGAAAACCATATATATTATTGGATTCTACAGATTCATGAGAATACTTTTTTTTGGAAGACGGTTCAGAAGCTGCAGCTAGTGCAGAATATGGCAGTCTGGCTGGTCATAAAAAACATGGTGGATTAATTCTGCCATGCTCTGATAGTGAAACTGGCTGCACTTTCCATTCCAAATCTGCTCAAGGTGATGGTGATGATCTTTAAAGTCCTAATCTTCATAGAACTGGGATACCTCAAGAACCACCTTTCCCGTTTATTCCCATATGTCCCCTAAAATTGTCATGCACCACTGAGTTTCATTATTGCCAAAGTCTGAAGGTAAGGGGATACCAGCAAGCTCTGTCCTGTTCTGATGTAGCATCACATTTCTGGAACCAAAACAAGAAAAATTTAAGGATGGCTCTCTATTTGGTTTAAAGAAAGGCTGCAATCCTAACCTACACTTACCCCCAAATCCAGAGTAACTACAGGAACACGTAAGAGACTTTATGTGCACCCGTAGTTACTGCACCACCTAGTGAAAACCTATGGGAAATTCATATTAGAATCCAGAGTAAGTTGTTCTTACACCGGAGCAAGGACTCCCTGTAGATATTCTGGATTTTGCCCATAGTCTGACATAAGTCATGGCACAAGTCCTGGGCTGGCCTGAGAATGTCACAAAAGTGTTGTAAGACACTACTGCACCATTCCTTGGGGAGGGTTAGGCAAGTGCACAGACATGCACTTGCCTCCCGACATCACCACAGGAACAGGAAAATGATGAGTTGTGCCAGATTAGGATTGTACCTATCATTTTTCTACTTGTCATTTGAGGAAAGAGCAACCTAGGGATCTCTTTTTAACTGGTACCTATAGATCTTCTATTACTGCTTTAGTGTTATTCCTGTTTTAAAGTCTTTTAACTTCTCCTTGTCTTACAGTATTTAAATTATCTAATTAATTGTATTTTATATTGTATTTTTATTGTTCATCAGAAATGCAGTATGGAAATCTAACAAACAGTTGAATGAATGGGTAATGCAGGCTGCAGTCCTATGTACACTGACCTAAGAGAAGCAGCCTGGTCTTATGGTGGCTTACCACCAGCACCAGGTGTTGCCAACGCGCCTTAGGTTCTGTCATGTTTACCCAACTCTAATAGTAAGCTGCACTGACAGGGAGTCCTACACTGCCCCACTGATGTTGCAGTCTTGGCCCCAGAGGACAGGAGGTGTAGGAGAGAGAGATGGAGGAGGGAGGTGTGGAAGGTGTTCCTGGGTGGGAGAAGAGAGGGTGGAACAGGGAGAGGTGGCATCAATAGAGGAGGGAAGTGGTTGAGGAGGGATGTGGAGGCATCCTGTGCCAAATCCTATCCCGCATGTTGTGCTCAGTAACCAGACATGGGACTTTTCATATTTGCACCCGATTTAGTACAGGGATGGGAATTTTGTGCCCCTGTGCTGAACAGAATTGGGCCTTAAGCCACTTTGAATAAAATGGGACTTATTTTCAAGTAAACATATATAGCAGTGGTTCTCAAGCATTTCAGCCCAAGACCCCTTCTGAGAATGACAATCTGTCTGGGACTCCCCAGAAATGTTGCCCTGGCTGGAAGTGACATCAAGCAGGAAGTTATATCACTGTGATGCCAGTGCTCCTCCATGTCTACTCGGAAGTATGTCCCCTTGTATTCAATAAGACTTACTCGCAAGAAAGTGGCCAGTGTGCCCCATTTCAAGATGGCAGTGCACAGTCCCAGATTCCGAGATGGCAGAACCCAGATTATTGCAACCCCCAGGAATGAGGTTGCAACACCGCCAAGGGAGTCCTGACCCAAGTCTGAGAACCACTGAGGATTGTGTTGACATGTGTGCTTTTTATGCTTCAGAAAATTATAAATGAAAACATAAAATCATATGAGATTGACCGTTATTACATTGGAAGGGAGATTGTCTCCTTTACCTAAGTTGTTTTTTCCCAAAAGGAGGAGTCCCAAACGGAGGCGTTTAGGGAGCTGACTGCATTAATAAGACACCAATTATGGTGATATACCATGATTTGGATCTTGTAGACATCTGAATTTTGGAGGCGTAAAAAACTCCATTTGAATATAAGGAGCAAACTCCAAATTCATTTCATTCTGAAGCATTGTACTCCATGGCTCATGGCTCACTTTAGATTGTGAGCCCTTTTGGGACAGGGACCCATTAGCTATTAATTAGCTATTAATTTTTTTCATTTTCTTGTAAACCGCTTTGTGAACTTTTCAGTTGAAAAGCGGTATATAAATACTGTAGATGTAGATGGCTCATGTAAGAAGGAGGGCAATTATATGTGTAGCCTTCTTGACCTATGGATCTGTGCAAAAGAAAGGCATCACGATCAGGTTTATGGAAATGCTGCTGTAAATAGTCACAGTACTCACTGGGCCTTTGATCTCCAGGCATGTTCTCAGCCTGGAGTACACACGTGCAAGTGCACACGTGCAAGTAATGTGGTGTCTCATGTAACAAATTTAATTTGTTCTGGAGGAATGTTTGATATGTAAAATGTTCTTCATGTGAAGCGGATTTTCCCATAGGAAATAATGGAAACTCAGACGATTGGTTTCACAACCCCAAAAATATTCATATAAAATATTAACTGGATGTAAAAATGATGACAAAACAGTGGAATTGAATTCAAAACATGCATTCAGTGTGCATGAGCCTATGAAGTCTGCTCAGGCTGCAATCCTGAAGACACTTTCCTGGGATTAAGCTCCATTTAACACAATGGGGCTTACTTCTGGGTAGACATGGTTAGGAGGCTGTAATCAAATTCACTTTCCTGGGAGTAAGACCCATTTAACACAATGGGGATTACTTCTGTGTAGACTTCGTTAGGAGGCTGCAATCAAAGACACTTTCCAAGTGTCTCCCCCCTTTCTCCCCTTCATCCTGAGCATCTCTCTTCCCTGCTCCCTTCTGGCTAGCCCTGAGCTGCTTCCCTCTTCTCCACTGCTCTTCTCTCCCTCTGCCCAGCGGACACCCGGCCACAGGAGGAACAGTGCAGAAGTGTTGCTTTCACTATGGGCAGGCACGCTAGGTAGCCCTAATGCTTTTTAAAAGGGCTGGCGGCCAGTGCATCTGCCCCAACTGCCAACGAGTTTGTTTGTTACGTGAAGCACAGTTAGTTACATGAGGAAGAATCCTAGAGAAATTTTTGTTTGTTACGTGGAACATACTTTACGTGAGGTGCTTGTTACATGAGGGACAACTGAACAGGTCTCTAAATTCAATGTCTTTCAATTCCAGGAAATTAACAAGAATCAAATACTGATCATTTAACAAATTGTATTCATCAATTGAAATATGAACAGGAATCACAATATGGGATCTAGCTTCAGCGCCTGACCTACTGCTGTAGCCTGCTGACATATTCACCAGAATCTCCCCTGCAGATGAGTGATTGACAGGTGAGAGTATAAAAATTTGCCCTGACAGCAGAGACATTTTATGAACGAGATAATAAAAGATCTGTAAATGACTGGAAGTGTGGGGTCATAATCGCAGCTGTATGTTTGAAACCTCTCATATGCATTCTGCCAATTCATAGGGGAGGAGCACTTGGAAAATTGTAAGTTCAAATTTATTTGTCTTTCTCATCAAGCTTTACCAGTATGACATTCTTTATTCCTGATGTCATGACCCTGTTCCATAACAAAGTGTGCAGAAACATGGTAGAGATGGAAAGGACGGCACTCAAAAAATCTGGGAAATGGCAATTTTAAATCTAAACTCTTTTTAGTAGTTATAAAGCATGTTGTTATTGTTCAGTCACTAATTTGCACCTGACTTTTTGTGACCCTGTGGGCTACAGCGTGCCAAGCCCTTACATCTTAAACTAACTTCTAGTCTGTCAAAATTCATGTTATTGCTTTGGTGACACTGTCTAACCACCACATCCTTTTCTTTCTTCTACATTTGCCTTCATTTTTTTCCCCCAGCATCAGGGTCTTTTCCTCCTTTCTCATGAAATGGCCAAAATATTTGAACTTCAGCTTCAGTATCTGTCCTTCCAATGAATTTTAAAAATATGTGTCAAAAAAAATGATAAGCAAGCACTGATGGTTAAGAATGAGTTGATCTGCCAATATGTATTTATTCAAGTCAGTACTTATAAACAGCCCCAAAGTGGCCTAAATTAGATCTGTGTCAAGAGGAGACAACTGATCAGATCCAATTTTGTATTTTGGGAAAGGCAAATTACAAGCCCAGCCAAGAAAAATTACCAATACATTGGTGCCTCTGGTAAAGTATGTTTCATGTAACAAACAAAAATTTCTCTAGGATTCTGCTTCACGTAAAGAACACTTTCGTTGGCAGTTGGGGCAGACGCGCTGGCCGGCAGCCTGTTTAAAAAGCGTCAGGTCTGCCTAGCGCACCTGCCCATAGTGAAAGCAACACTTCCATGCTGTTCCTCCTGCGGCTGGAGGGAGAGAAGAGCAGTGAAGAAGAGGGAAGCAGCTCAGGGCTGGGAGGAGGGAGCAGGGGAGAGAGAGGCTCAGGGTGAAGAGAAGGAGAAAGTGGGGAGACACTTTGAAGGTGTCTTGGATTGCAGCCTCCTAACCATGTCTACCTAGAAGTAAGCCCCATTGTGTTAAATGGGGCTTACTCCCAGGAAAGTGTCTTTAGGACTGCAGCCTAAGTAGACTTCATAAGATCATGCACATTGAATGCATGTTTTGGATTCAATCCCAGTGTTCTGTCATCATTTTTACATCCATTTAATATTTTTGGGGTTGTGGAACCAATCGTCTGAGTTTCCATTATTTCCTATGGGAAAATCTGCTTCACATAAAAAATGTTTCACGTAATGTTTATATGCATGTCTCCGGACCGAATTAAATTTGTTACGTGAGGCGCCACTGTATATGCAAGACAATCAATAGCATTAGAATTCAGAATCACAAATAGTTGAGAATTAGTGTAGAGAAGTACAGATTTCCAATCCGTTAACAGCAGTAAAAGATTATATTAGCCTATTCAATTACATTCTTGGGAGAAATCATTACAAACTATTCTACAGACCTCTCATGGGCTCAAAGATTAATATATATATATATGCATATATATACATAGATACATAGGGATTTTTAAAATGAATTGACTCAAAGGTTTTTAAAAGCATTTTGTAACATCAGTTGTTTTTATATCACATTAAAATATATTTGTAACATTTTTATTTCCCATATGGAAAGGGATTAAGTGTACATTTTGAGAAGCAGAGACATGGAACACACTGAGTAGCATGCATAGGGAGGAACCTTTAATCAAAACTGAATTAATTTGCAGTTGTGAGGAGATTATTTTACTATCTTTGCTTTCAACTCAGTCTAGGATGGGCTGACTCTATTTATAGGATTATGTATCAGCCTATTCTCAAATGCAGAGTTTATTTACTTGCAAACAATATAAGGCTTCATAAAAGAGTACATGTGGTGTCCAGGGGCTATTGGAACACAGAAAAAAATTATTTTAAAAATACTGTATCTGTGAGTGTATCAACTTATTATTGGGCTTACGATCACATAATAAAGTATCTCGGCAGAAAGGAATGGATGGAATTCCCTTAAGGAATTCCTGAATACTCATCTACAGTGATCCCCACAAATTGCTTAACTAAGGGTTGCTTGACCTTGACTAATAATTACTAAGGATTTTGGATACACTAGTTTTTGGGCTATGAGTTGGGAGATGAAAATTGCTTTTTTATTGTCGCATCATGAAGAATGGGAACTGGGCATGAGGCTTCTGTTCTCTGGCTCTCATCCCATTAAATATTAGTCAGTGCATTCAACTGAGTTGCAAGTCCACTTGAATAAACAGATTCTGGGGGATTATAGATCTTCATTGACCCTTTCCTATTTTAAGTTATTGAATTAAATTGCACATTAAATAAGATTGAGACCATCTGTATCCTCTTATATTTCTTCCTAGGTTTGGAATCAAACACAAGCAATTGAGTCAAAGTAGGAATATGGTTTTACATGCAGGAGTATTTATGTAAAATATTCCAGTTATAATCCTTCTTAACAGTCAACATTTAAACATATATTAATGTTCTATGTACCTGTGTTATTTTAGATAATGTTTTGTGCCTTTTTAATATAACAGAACTGCTGTTGAAAACATTCAGCATGTTAGATTTACCCAGGCACTCAACTAGCCAGGCAGGGTGGTTCATGGGCAGTTTGAGGAGGGGCAGGGCATGACAGGAGAGGGTGGATCTCAGCAGCAACAGCACATGCCAGATCTTATCTCCAATTTTTACATCTGCTATGCATTTTCCTTTCCTTGGTCTCCTTGATGTAAGGAAACGTTTGTTCCCTAGCTGTAGGGTAACCCCCTGCAAACATTGTGCATCAGCTTGGACCTGCACCAGCAATATTACTGGCATAAATCCACCTTGGTCCATGGAGGTTGGTTGGGCTCAGGAAGGAGTTTAACAGTTTAATACTAACCAGTAGGTTTGGAAATAAAGAATTGGTTCGCTTTGCTTTACTATGAAATGTAGCCATCTCACACATCTGCAAACCATCAGACATTCTCTCTTCCTTCTTCTTCTTCTTCTTCTTCTTCTTCTTCTTCTTCTTCTTCTTCTTCTTCTTCTTCTCCTTCTCCTCCTCCTCCTCCTCCTCCTCCTATTAGGGAGAGTAAATATTGACATAATACATTGGTATTATCTTTTCTGTGTAAAGAAAGATTCAAAAAGAAATGGGATTTCAATATACAAGACATTCATCAGAGCAATAACAATAATGCTGCTTAAATCATAGCAAAAGCAAAGGGAATTTAAACTGAACAGTGCAAAACTCCACACATTGCCCTATTTGCATAGAGTATATCTCATGATAACCCTTCCTATATTTCGAAAGTTCCTGAGTTGAAAGTTCCAAATATCTTCTAACTTTTGCAAAATGAAAACTATTCACATCAAAACATGTGAAACCTGCCACCTTAAGAGATAAACATCAATGAAGTTGTCTCTATATTAGGGGTCAGCAACCTTTCAGCAGTGTTATGCTGAACCTATATTACAATGTTATTCCAAGCGCCAACATTATTCTAAAATTATATATATGAAGTGTTACCTCTGTTACCCTCTGGAGCCCTATGTCTGTCATTGCCCAGTGGTGCCTGCCACTCTGAGCCACTACCTGGTGCCCACCACTGTCCAGCCATGCCCAGGGTCCACAAAAATTCTTGAAATTTTACTCCTGCAGTGGTGGCATGCCTGGTGCCTGGTAGGGATGCCTGGTCTGGCAACACCAGAAGAGCATCACAAGGCAGCAAATAGAGACACGCGACAGAGATGCAAGTGAATACATTGCACCATGGAATTCCCTCCCCCATTTTATTTACCCATGTTCAGTATGTGCTTTCTTCCCCTGTAGGGTGGTGGTGAGGGAGAGATTACAACTGGTTGTCTATCTGTGGAGTCCTTCTGGGGCAGAGTAGCTGCAAAAAGAATTCTGAGAATATAAATATTTACTAAGAATATTGCCATATGTGTTGTGAAGAACAGGAGGTCATTTGTGCAAAGCACTCCTTTCTGTGCCACATGCCCTTTCACCATGATTTCCATCATCACCAAAATTCCCTTTGTGAAACCAAGAGAGTATATTCTACATCTTCTTCTATTTCCCTGGTAAGAAGATATTTAATATTGAAGTAGGTGTGCTGTGATGTGTTGCCAAATGTAGCCAACATCCTAAGATTTTATTGTAGGAAGTTGCGGGGAGGCACGAAGGTGGCAGAAGATGCAATTTTCTGCAGTTTCCTTTCTTTTTTAATTTTTCCTTATGAGCTTATTCTCTCTGGGGTTACAGCTCTGTTGTTGGCATAGGTTTTTCCCCCTTATGTTAGGGGCATGCCTATTGTCTGAAGGGCTGTGCTAAGATTTGATGTATGTTGATTCCTCCTTGTGCATCCCAAATACATCCTCCCACCATTGTTGGAGTTGTAGAGATGCCCGAATGATGTATTAACTATGTCAGTGTGATGTTTTTCTGATGTTACACTGGTGTCTGTGATGCCTCCTTTGGTGGCCAGGGCTTCTACACAGGTGTCTGACATCTTTTGAAGATGGGATTTAGTTGTTAAGTATGCCTTCAGGGAGAGATTGCAGCAGAGGCATCCTCAACATCTGTGCCTGAATTCAAGCAAGCAGAATTGAGATGGACACAAGCCAATTCAAGGAGGATCCCATCTTATATCTGCTTAACCCCCCCCCCCCCCACTGCTTGAGAGTCTCCCTCCCCAGGCAACAATTTTATCTTGGAAAAAGTACGATGCAGGAGGTATCATCTTCCTTAAAGATCCTGGGTTGACAACAAGTCTCAGTCCTAAGGTTTCTGTGCTTCTTTTACTATCAGGAAGTTGACACATTGCTAACAACAAAACTGTACAGAGGAGTTACAAGGTCTGTCCACACAGCAGGGCCATCACACAGTGCAGTATTGTCAGTGCCACTTTCAAAATACTTGTGTTCCCCTTGATATTTCACTCCTTTGTCAATACACACATCTCATTATTTTGAATGTTTTATTTTCATCTTCTGTTTGGGGATCTTTTTCTTGTGCCATCTGGTGTTTTTCATCTTCCAACACAAAATCTTAAACTTCCTACTGTGCCAACCTCCATACAAATCATCACATGGCGCTAACACAGCCAAATCACATCACAGGCTACTATCATCAAAATCTTACAGAAAAGATGGAAAAATTCAGGTGAGTCACAGACATTTCGTTCACTGAAAAGACCTCGGAGTTACGACTGTATAGCATATAAGCACCAAATGTAAGAAGAGGGATAGTAAAATTATCAGCAATACCCTGGAAATTAATAGCTATTTCTGTACATGTTACAATTCACTTCAGTTTAGTGGACATTCTAACTCACTGCAAGTTTATTTCAGTATACAGATGCATCTGAACTTGAATGCATCATATGTTTTGTAACAGGAGATGTAAAGGAGAAATGAAGGACACAAACCAGCTAAAGTTAAGCACTTTTATGTCTTCAGTGGGAAAGTTGTTGCATTCAAAAGATTCTGAATTGACTTTATCTGGTATTAATAGTGCAATTCTATATATGAAGTGAGAATAGTCCTGGCTTAGTTGAAAGGCACATGTATCATATACAGAAGGTCTCAGGTTCAATCATGTGCATCTCCAGCAACCAGGAGATGGGCAGGATCTCCATCTGAGATCCACCAAAGTTGATACATCAACAACACCGAACTTGATGTACATGGTACATCCTAAGTCCTTGTCAAGTACAAATGAGTATTCTTCCAAATAAATGTACATAGGATGGTAAGCTAATGATTACTGGTATGTGATACATATTTCTGTTATAGGTACTATTCCTCAATTTCATATGCCTTCTCCTTTTCTTTAATTGCATACCAGGAACCTGAAACAGCTGAAAAAGTGAATTTGGGACTTTCCCTTCATAAATAGTTCCAAGTGAGATGCAAATCAAGTTTACATCCCTTACAATCTGGGCAGCTTGCTGATGTTTTGACGTATTTCATTAGCACAAAATTCTGGGGCAATATTCCCTGTTCTGCATCATTGGCTCTCCTAAGCGGAACTTGCTGACTACACTGTTTGAAAAGTGCATTTCACAGATACAAATTCCAGTTTTGGAAGTGAAGATTTTATTTCTAATAGCTGTCAACATTGTAACAGCAACTTTAGTGCTTGCAGGGTGATTTCACAATAATGACATGTTAAATGTACAAAGAAGAAAAAAAGCCCAAAATAAGAAAAAATGAAGAACTGGAGTAACCTGACTGGGCAAAATCTGAAAGGTCGCTCACATCTTTCTTTATAATAATTTTATAACATGAAACATATTCTTTTGTTTTTGCAATCCGTATTGTCTGATTTACAGTTTACTGAAGATCTTAATCCCTTCCTGCTTTTGGGGATCTTGCCACCTCCCCAGTTTCATTTCCAGTTTCTTAAGAGCTTGTTCATAGCTGAATTGTATTCCTCAAGAATTTTCCTACCTTATTTCAAAAGAGGATTAAGCTCTCCACTAATTTTGGAATTATATGCCAAATGGGTACTTGAGAACAAATTATAGTAGACCTTTGGTTAATTTAATTCAGTATGGCGTAGCTAGCTGTGGCACCCCAGGATCTCAGATTTGGTTTTTTCCAACTCTTTGTGGAGGTATAAGGGACTGAACCTGGAGCACTCTGCATGCCTCTTAAGTACTCTACTGATGAAGTATGACCCTACCCTCAACTTTGGAGTAAGACAGACCTTGTCTAAATGATACACTGGCAGCACAATCCTAAGCCTTGATTATGCTGGCACAAGTCCCATTCTAGCCTGGGGGTGTTGCAAGTGTCATAAGGCACTTCTATGCCACTTCCGGGGGAGTTAGGCCAACACACATTCTGTGTGGCTCTCCTTGCCACTCCTCACACCCCAGTGGCTCCCCATGCCACTGTGAGAACAAGGAGATGGGTGAGTTACACTAGCCTAAATTGGTTGAGACTACAGGACTGCATTATCATGTGCAGCTGTGTTTTAGAAAACCAAGATTTATGTGATTGTTTTATGATCTTTCTGATGCATGACATTCATATGGTTTAAATCAGCTCTGATTTAAACAAAGGGAAGACAGACAGTAACATTTGTCACACATTGCATCTTTGTATTGTCAGGAAGAATATTTTGTGAAATATATAGTGGTATGTGGAACATTAAGGCTGCAATCCTAACCTCCGCTTAGGTTGGCCTAAGCCCTGGCATAATTCCTGTGCTGATCGGGGGTATCACAAAAGTGTAGCAAAATACTTCTGCACCACTCCTGGGGAGGGAGTGTTAGGCCAATGCGCAGGCATATGACAACCTCCTCACCCCATCGTGGAAAGATAGGCCAAGTGTGAGTCTGGCCTAAATTTCTTAGGATTGAGTCCAATAAACATTAACTTCAAGAGGCAGGACTCTTACAGTGGAGTATGTCACTGCCAAGAGGTAAGGAAAGAAAGCATTTGATAGTGAAGTTTAACTGTGTGTTGCCTCGTGCTAGAAATATGCCCTTTTGTATTCATTTGGGACACAGGGAAAACCTCATGTAGATGCCTCATTGACATGGCTGAGATCTGCCTTGACTCCAGTAGTGAGAATTATGCCCTTGAGGTCCTGTACAAAATAACTTATGGTTCAAATTGCTGAGAAGTGTGGAAAGATTATGTGCACTGAGTGCAGTTGTTCTTCCAGTAACATTAGCTGTCTCATAATCACACAGTCGTTATACAGAAGCAGGTTCCAGCTTCTCATATCTCCAGCAACGACATATGAATTCCACCTAGTACTTTCTACAGTTTCCATTTATGTGATTGACATTCTGGACAACTTATTTTTTGACTAAATTTTTAGGATTTTTATGTGCTTCAGTGCAATCTACTTGCGATATCAGTGAAATATATTCTTATGTAAGCATGTATAGGGTTGAAGTTACCAAAAGTTTAGCAACTGCATTCTAGAACGTTGAAAGATAACCCGTAGTGCCTGCAACTTTTATACTATAACTGTTTGTTTGAAACTGGTTTGACCTCTAGGTTCACCTACAATGGAGAGTTCATTGCATTGAACCACAGCAATCATTAGGTATTTTAATGGCTCAAACAAATTGTGTTATAACAACCAGTTCACAAACTGGTTTGATCACAGATTTTAAGAATTACTTCAGCAACTGGTTAGCACTTTTATCTGATTTCTTGGTAAAGTATTGAATAAGAACTAAAAATGCCACTGAAGCTTACAATAGTATCACATCACACAAAGTCAATCTTATTTATATTAACATGTCTGTAGTCTGGTAATTGGAAACAGATACTGCAATTGGTCCCATATTAATCTATTTATAACTAAATAAAGAGAACTATTTCAATCACATTTTTTTTCCCTTCAGCATTTATCGGATACATATTATATGGAAAATACATTCATTGTACAGTCACCATAAAGTCAATGTACTTGCTTTCAGAAAACGTTATTGCAACTGTCTTCCAAATCTTGCCTTTCTGCAGTGAATGTCACTGATTAGAAGAATTCAGTGGCACAACTGATACATGGCCATGGAGTTTATTCCAAGCATGGTATTCATTTATGGTTGCTGATTTTTATCTTTGAGATAGCTGAAGAGCGCATCCAATCCTCCTTCTATGATCTGTGGCAGTGGTTTGGACAAAGGATTGTGTGAAATATGGAGCCCCTTATCCATTTGATTCCAAGCAATTTTGGATAATCGGTGAAGAAGATAGAGTTCATCAGGCAGAGTTTGAATAGAATTGTAATCAACATTGAGCAGTTCAAGAGCAGTTACTGTGCAGATAGACCTTGGCAAGGTGCGCATGTTGTTATAGTCTGCAATCAAGATCTGCAGGTTCACTAGAAACTGGATACTGTCACCAATGTATTCAAGTTTGTTGCAACCTACGTGTAAAAAGTCCAAATTCCTCAATGCAAAAACGCTGAGAGGAATGTAAATGAACCGATTGTTGCTAAGATTCAGCTTTCTCAGGCTGGTCAGTTCGGTGATGCTTGAGGGGAGGTAGGAGATGCAGTTGTGGGAAAGACTTAACACCTCCAGCTTCTTGCAGCAACCAAGTTCTGCTGGTATTTCGCTCAAGCAATTCATACTGACAAATAAAATCTTCAAGTTTCTAAGCAGACCTATCTCTTTTGGCAGAGACTTCAAGTGATTCCCGCACAGGTTCAGCACCGCTAGTCGGTCGAGTTTCCCCAAAGCAGGAGGAAGAAGCACCAGTTGGTTGTGTGAAAGGTTCAGCTTTTGGACTTCTGGCAGCCCCCACAAAAAGTCAGGAGCCTTGTTCATTCCCTTCATAATGAGGTTTAAGCTGACATACTGGAGCCCACTCCTGAGAAGAGCTCTTGGGTCTTTGCCAGGAAGAAGACTTTCTTCCCATGGGGGTAACTTCTGATTCCTCTTCAGTAGCATCATGCTTTTCTTCCCCTGGTCCTTGGAGCTCCTTCCGCCCATAAACCTCCAGCTTTGCAGCTTCTGATGATGACCGTTTTGTTTTGTTGCCTTCTACAACTGATGCATCTGGGAAAAGATCTCAGCTTTCAGAAGGTCCATAGAATGGAATCCAGCCAAGAAAATGTGCAAAGACCTTGAAGAGCACCTTTCTCCTGCACACCCCCTCCCAACAGTCTTTGCAGCTGCCGAGAGAAAGTTGCACTTTTCCAAGATGGGGCTTTAAGTTGTTTTCCTTGGTGCTGTGCGCTGTAATGACACACTTGCTGCTGACACTTCTAAGCAAACCTGTTCCATTCAAACCGAATACCACAAGGCAGCTGTCACTGTCATTTGGTCCGGGCTTTATTGGATAGATACGCATCCTCATTGCAAAGAGGTCACTGCAATGCTGTATATAACTTTACCATGTCAGCTTTCTTGGATATCTAGTGCATGAGGTAGCAGCAGGACAATTAGGAAAGAGTAACTATAAAAAAACCTGGAGTATGACACCCTCCCTTGCCTCTCCAGTACTGTTTATTCAGCTGAGGTGCAACTTTCAACATGCTTAAAGAACTTTAATTCTTCACATATACGTTGGGAGGCTACATGAAATCCCCCCCCCCAAATTTTTAAATGCAATTCTCTGTTGTAAGTTGTTTTGCAGGTAACCATAAAGTTGGCAATAAATTTAATAGGGCCAACTAAAATATCACAATGCAGGTGTAACCTAATTAAATATGATTTATTTATATAATATATAAATAAATAAATAAATATATGATAATTTTTTCTCATTCTGGACAATAAACAAGGAGAGATGGGCAACCCAGTCCTAACCTCCTAGTGCCTGCTGTAGCAGTGGTGCCAAAGAGGAAAACCCTCTTCCTCTGGGAAAAGTCCTAGGCCCATTATGTGACTTCTCAAGTCTGTGTTGGCTATTGAAATATCTGAGCAAAGATTGAAATATCTGAGCAAAGATTAATATCTGGCATCACAGAGCTATAGTATATCTGGTGGCAAAGAGTACTTGGTCCAGGGCAAGCCATTATGAGCCAAGTCAGGAAAGATCGGTGGGATTTGGGTTCAGCTCATAATAAAACTCATTCTTTGTCAAACTGTAGGAAATATATTTCTGAAACTCTCACTCTACGTTCTAACCTTTGATGTGGAGACTGTGATGATCCACCATTGCGTGATCCTAGCTGGGGGCTTTGAATCCTTGCAATATTAAACTGGACAGAAAGCACAAAAACAATCTATTCTTTGGTGTTATAATCTTTTAAAAAACTATTAGTTTGTTTCTTTTCCATTGTCCTCCTCTTTTCCCAATCCAACTCTGAGAGGAGAAAGAGGCCATCTAGTGGAATTAATTGAGTGGATATACGTGGCATCCCTACATTCCATTTACTAATGCCAAACTTACTAATGCCAGATGTGAGTTTCAGTAGATAACTTCCAAACCTGGTCCCACAGATGGAAAAGCTGGTTCTTCTCTTGTCCAGCTGGGACCGTGAGAGGAAAAAAAGCAGAGCCAGGATAAGTAAGACAACTGACCTTGCCAATTGGAGATTCAGCAGACATTTGCTCCAAGCTGCTTTGGGAGTTTTACATAGAAAGGAAGGATAAAAATACTTCAAATGAATATGTAATAAATCAGTAAACTAAAGACCTTTGGGCCTAGCAAGGACATGCCCTCCCTTTAACAGGTGCACAACAAAATGCCCAAGCCAAATGGATGATCTGCATTATCATTATTAAGCTGGACTGTCACACACAACTCCAACCGCTGCACTGAGCTTTGTAGAGTCAGAAACCACACACAAAATACTTGTTAATGTATTATTCATCATTTAGATTGAAGTTTATATGCAGAAGTTATTTTCTTGTGCATTTTCCCTTATAGCGGGGAATGCTGTATAGCTATACACACAATAACAAAAATATATATGTCCAGATGCTCCCTCTGAGACAAGCATCTTTACCACTTAGCAATGAGTAATTGCTGTATATAGCTGGCATGGATCTAAGAAGACCTATAGGTATCCAGAAGACCTATCACTTGCTTTGAAATTCTGGTGCCCTTTCTCCATAGCATGCAGTGCTCACTGGTACAGCTGCATGCTATAGCTTGTCAGGGGATAGGACTGAGTTGTAAATCTAATAAACCTAAGCTGGGAGTGTGTGTGGCGCAAGCGGTAAAGACGCTGTGCCTGTTAACCAGCAGGCCAGGGTTCGATTCCCGGGTCAGCCCCGCAAGACAGGTGAGCTCCTGTCCTTAGCCCGGCTCTGTGACGCCAGCTGGATCCAATTGTATTGGCTCTGCCTTTCCATTGGACTAATTCAGTGGTGTGGAGAGGGGGGATTTGCTGCTTGGGTAACAGCCTATCCTCCATAACAATCCAACCCAGGCTTTCGTGCTTTGCATGCAACGTATGCAGCGCCGAGCACGATACCATAGTCTTTCAAGACTGACGGAGGCCTGCTTTAAGCTCCAGTCCTAACCCCATTTAGGCCAGCACAAGTCCCATTCTGGCCTGGGGGTATCTAAAAAGGGGCATAAGGCACTTCTGTGCCACTCCTGGGGGTGGGGGTCAGGCCATTGCACAGACATGTGTCAGCCTCCCCACACCACCACAGGAATGGGGAGACAGGTAAGTTACACAGGCCATATCTATGCCCTTTAAGATCTGTTTTACCACAGATAAGCATTGTTAAATACTATCACATTTTGTCACATTTAATTTCTAGGACTAATGCTCTGGCAAAGTATTGTACCTCTGCCAAAGGCTCTGAGAAAGAATACGGCTGCAATCCTAACCACACTTTCCTAGGAGTAAATACTAATGAACACAAAGGGACGTACTTCTGAGTAGACATGCTTAGGGTTGCACTGCTAGTACAGTAAAGCTTTTGTATTATCGATGGACCTTTATTTTTAAAAAGACTTTCTGATTGACACATAGGGTACAATCCAGAGTAACTACAAGAGCACGTAAGAGACATTACGTGCACCCATGGTTACTGCACCACCTAGTGAAAACCTATGGGAAATTCATATTGGAACCCAGAGTACGGTAAGTTGTTCGTACACCGGAGCAAGGGCTCCCCGTCGTTACTCTGGATTTTTCCCTTAATTGTACAAATCCTTCTCTCTAAATTATGGGAAGGCAATACTATTCTGCTCTTAAGAGTTTTATTGCAGCCCAGCACTAGCAGCAGTTTCTGGTTTCCTGTTGAGTTTCCATCCCATTACTTTAGACCATGATGTCTTGAGGGTGGAAAGAGTGACAAGAGAAGCTGAGAATTAATTGAACAAATAAAAATCTCATTTGGGCTGTTATTAAGTTTAAAACCATTGCATGTTCCTTAAATTGAAAGTACCAAGACTTGATGCACATTCTTAGTCAACGTCTGACAATCAGTGCCACAAATCAAATTGACCTGAAGGGGAAGGGACTTGAGTTGCCTCTCAAGTCCATTACAATAATGAATGCAAAAAACAGCAAAGGAGCTCAATCAATCAAAACTACTTTGGAGGCTTAATTCCAGATTAATGAATGTGGTACAAGTTTTACTGGTTTAAAAAGAAATGTCAATATACCGGATAAATGATAAATCAGATAAATTATAGAATCAGAAATTCTAACCAAGCTCTGATTTATCATTATCAGTGTACCAACTTTTCTTTTTAGTTAGAATTTGTTGAACTACCTCGTACTTAAGTTATGGATTTATCAGAAATACTGATACTGAAAGAGGTGTCTGTATAAGTACAGCATTTGCTCGTTCTTCTTTGTTGGTCTCCTCCTTCCCTCTTTGACTGCAGAGTCCTGGGAGGAAGACATACAGCATAAGTTTTGAGAGGTAACTTTTAAGGCAAAATTCATATTTGGAAGTAATTATACAGGGAATCAAAGAACATTTTCAGAGGAATGGAGGGCCCTACTGCCCTTTTCTGTTCTTTTTAACATGAGATTTATAGACTGTCTTTTTAAAAAAATGAGAAACTTTTGCAAAATGAAGCCCAGCAAGTGGGAAGATCTCAGTTTCAAACACTACACCTCCAGCTCAAATGGGTTATTTGAAATCATACTTTAATGAGTGGCACAGCCAGCTTTGTACATTAATTATGTCTACCCACATCATATTCGCCCATCTGCATTACTCCCACTTCCTTGTATAAAACTATCCAACAGTGCATCATATGGGGGAAGATTTAAACACTGCAGGGAGCTGGAACTCCCTGTTCTGAATCTCCTTATTTAACTCAGTACAGTGGTATGGCTGTGGGGGAGGTGAACAGAAGGAGTTACATCTCTAGGGTGCTGCCATTGCTGCCGGGGTGGTTCTGACGGTGAATGGGATGGGCCACTTACTTTTTTGCACCACTGCAGTGCTTACTGTCCCCCCCCCCCCAGCTATACTACTGAGTCAGTATTATAAACATCTACAGTGCTGACATTGTTCCTTTGTTGGTCAATATTGAAGTAGAGTCTTCATGCTCCATTTTGGTTTTACTACTTTCATTCTGAGTGTTAAAATACTCACACGATCACAAGCTACTTAAAAAAAACACTCCAGTGTTTCTCAGAGTTGGGACTCACTAGATGAGTATTTCAGGTCAGTTGAAGTTTCATTAATTTCAACAGGAATGTTTAATATAGTAGATGCTACATGGTATGCAACTGCATTTGGGGAAATGTTACAGATCTGTACTTTGTACAGTCTACTATATATATCTAAGGGCTGTAGTGGCTCAGTGGTTAAGATGCTATGTCTGTCAACCAGCAGTCTGGGATTTGAGACCCATGTGCTACAAGCTCCCATCCCTACCCCACCTCCTGCCAACCTAGCAGTTTGAAAGCCTGCAAATTTAAGTAGCTAAATAAATACTACTTTAATGGAAAGGTAATGGTGTTCTGTGCGGTGTTCATGGTAGCATCTACTATATTAAAATTTTAAACTTATGATAAGCTTTTAATTTACTTCTAATCCCGTAAATTAAGCAAAGGAGTGTCACATACGTGTCCTAAGGCACTTCTGCCCCTCACTTGGAGAGGTTAGGCCAGTTCACAGGTATGTGCCAACCCCTCCACATTGCCATGGGAAGATATGCGAGGTGATTTATGCCTGCTTAAGTTGGTTAGGATTGTGCCCTTAATTATTTTATATAGGCAGTGTTAAAATTTTTTACTGCTTGATGATGTCATGACATTATTACTAGGTTAATGACATCGCTTTTGGTAGGTCTGACAGACTGTCATTTTAAAAAAATGGGTCACAGTGGAAAATGTTTGAAAACTACTACACAGAGCATTATTATTATTATTATTATTATTATTATTATTATTATTATTATTATTATTATTATTATTATTATTCAGATTAACTGATTAATGTCTGAAAAAAGACAATTGAGGCAATTATGTATTTAATGTGCAAGTTTTGTAAGGAAAAAAGTTTTTAATAGTAAGCACAATATTTGCATTTTTATGAACAAAGGTTTTTTTAAATATATTCTAGAATTTAGATGTCTATCCAGGTCCTCATTTTCTAATGTTCATTCCAAGATGGATTTTTCCTGAGTGATAGAAAATGTACTAATTGTTTTAGTAATAGGCTTTAAGGCTAAAATTCTATAAGTTCCATGGGATAAAGAGGGACTTGCTTCTCAGTAGATGTGCATAAGAGGACTTGCTTTAACAGCACAATCTCGTAGCGCCATCTAGTGGTCATGTGCAATTATTTCAGGAGATAAAAGTCACAAACTACTGTATTTACAGCCCAAGCCTGTACACATCTATTTGGAAGTAAAACCTATAAAGTTCACTGGGACTTGCTCCCAAGTAAATGCGTATAAGATTGCAGTGTTAATTAGGGTAATTCTTATACAGTAAAGCCTTGGTAATTCATTCCAGAATTATTGCTTGTATAATATTATACAAGCAATATAATTATTGCTTGTATAATTCATTCCGGAATTATTGCTTGTATAATATACAAGTGCTTGTAATCCAAAGCACTTGTATAGCAAAGCAAATTTCCCCATAAGAAATAATGGAAACTCAGACAATATATATATATATATATAATTGAAGAGTCACTGACTGATTAATGCCCAGCCAAAACCATCAGACCTTGAAATGTGAAATTTGAGGAGAGTGTTCCTTCTGTGATGGAGACACCCACTAAGAACGAGCTTTCAGAAGTTCCAACCGGAAGGGGGTGAAAAGGGGCACAACATATTTTCCTCCCTATACTTTCCATTAAAGAATCCATGACTGGTGGACGCTCTGCCCCAACCCCTGGACCTAGAAGCATGAATTTTGGGGAGAGTGTTCCTTCAGTGACAGGATCTCCCACCAAGAATGGATTTCTAGAAATCTGAAGAAATTTCATATAAGCATGAAAAGGGCTGAAAAGGGGTGCAGTGCATTTTTAGCCTATACTATACAATGAAGACTGATCAACACCCAGCCCCCAATTTTGCACCTGCCTGGTAGGGTTTGCCAGAGTTCTGCGGGGCTGGTGCACAGGATGGAAGGATGTTGCACCGGCAGGAGCATGTTGCGCTTGGGGGGTTGTTGCTCATGGGGGAATGTTGTGCATAGAGGGAGTGATGTGCATGGGGGATGATGCACCTGGGGGTGATGCGCAAGGGGTATGATGTACATGGGGGATGTTGTGCATGGGGGTGATGCGCATGGAGGTATGCTCCACATGGGGGAATGTTCTGCATTGGGGATGATACACATAGGGGGTGCTGTTCATGGAGGGATGATGTGCATTGGGGATATATGGAGGGACGATGCTGCGCATGGGGGTGATGCGCAATCAAGGATTGCACAATAGGGGATGGCATTCAGGGGTATTTTACTTCCACAATTTCGCTAGTTTATTAGAAATGTTTGCTTGTCATATGGATCACTCTCAGATAAGTTACTCTCAATCCTAGGTTTTACTGTAATAAGTTTGAAAGAAGATCAAGGGAAGGAAAGAGAACAAATTTTTGTATTATTGGAATACAACCGTGCAAGAGCTCTGATAAGAAAGCTGCAGATAAGAAATGAACACTAAGCTGTAGTAAATGATAAACATGGTAACATGCTCCCAATGCGTTACTTTGGGATACAGTACTTTGACAAAGATTGTTGTGTTTATCTTCATATAATCTTCACATAACCTAAACTTTATCTTTGTGGTGGGTGCAGTATTGAGTAAAGGACTGCAGTTACTCATAAAGGTACTGTGCTTTTCAGCTTGAATGTTGGCAGGTTGGCAAGACCTGAGTACTGCCCGAGATCCTGACACTTGCCCCGTTCTTGCCAACCTAGCAGTTCAAAGGCAAGCAAATGCAAATAGATAAACAGATACCCCTTGGGTGGGAAGGTAGCAGCGTTCCATGCAGTTTGGCATATAGTCATGCCAGTTACATGACCAAGGAGAGGGTCACTAGCCATTAGATCCATTTCATTTTCTTGTAAACCGCTTTGTGAACTTTTTGGTTGAAAAATGACAGACAGACAGACAGACAGACAGACAGACAGACAGATAGATGCTGGCTCCTCAGCTTGAAACAGGGATGAGAGATGAGACACCCCCCCTTTAGAGTTGGTCACAGCAAACAGTGCAACCTGCAGGAGACACTTTTACCTTTTAAAAATCAAGTAAACTGAGGCACACAGGTATGTTTTTTGTCAGTGACTTACAGCCCAAACTGATGGTTTTCCCCACCATATCATGTGGCTGTGCTGTGGACTGTGGTGGCTGAGTGGTTAAAGATGCTGCGCCTATCTACCTGAAGGGCTGCAGGACGCAGTCTGAAGCCTGGTGTGAGTCCCTACCTCTCATCCCAGCTCCCGCCAACCTACCAGTTCAAAGCATGCAAATACTGTAGACAAACATGTCACAAACCATGACCATCTCCTGCAACAGGTTGCCTGGTTTCCTCAACATTGCATGCAAACATGGATTGGACAACTCTGATCAAGAATAATTGGAGGTGAATAATAATCCACCTCCTTCCTTTCTTTGGATCTCCTTCCTTTCTCTGGATCTCATTCAGCTGGAGGTGGGCTCAGTGCTGACTGGTGTGGTTTGAGACCTGGGTGCTGCAAGAGTGAGCTCCTATCCTTGGCCCAGCTCCTAACAACCTAGCAGTTCGAAAGCATTTAAATTCAAGTAAATAAATAGGTACCACCTTGGTGGGAAGGTAAACAGTGTTCTGTGCAGTTATGCTGGCCACATGAGCACAGAGAAGTCTTCAGACCTCACTGGTTCACAGCTTGAATCGAGGGTGAGCTCTGCACCCAACAGCTGTGGTCAGTGCCTGTATAGTGCCTGCAGCTAGTCACAGCTGGGAGGGCAACCTGCCACGAACTTTTCCCTTTTACATTTATTTTTACTGTATTACCGTAACATTGCTTTTCTCTATTTTATATCCTGCTGAGCTGTTCAACGTATTGCGCTACACGGCTTTTGACAATAACTTCCACTGCTTACAATAATCTTAATACTGCCTAAATTCTTAAATCAGAACTTTTTAGTGAACACGAAACATGAAATGTACTGTGTGGAATTGAATGGCATACTTTGAGCAGAGGAGGCTATATTTATTGGGGGTCTGAAGGCTTAAATAATGATAGAAAGCAATGCTCAAAATTTTGAGGGGGTGTTTTGAGAGCAAGTTTGATTAGGGCTTCTCCACCTCTTCTGCTAAAGAATTCTTTAATCAAAGGAAATATGCTTGCATCTGATTTCATCTGATTTCATCTTCTTGATAAAATAATGTCACTCCAATACTGAGTCAGTGATGACAACACACCTGAAAGTTTTTAGATCCTGCAAACACAGAGGCTGATGATGATAGAAGGCAGATAGAGCTCGTCTCCTGAGATTCCTCATTATGCGTTTTCATCCCCCTTTCTCAGTAACTTGTCTCTAATCAACAGTTCTTGTTTACACAGCAACTGCAATCTTCATGAATTAGTAAATCTTCCTTATCCAGCCATCACTTGATGCTGAAGACATCTGCAAGTTGTCTCACTAATCAAACTAGAAGGTAGCATTTTAAGATTAGCTTTCTCAAGGCTTTTCAAACTTGGTTCACCTACAGCTTTGCACCTTAATATGCCCTTAGGACAGAATGACTCATGAATCCTGTAACAATTAATCCAACTTCCCTGGAGCTCCACTGCCTAGACTGCCTAGATGAAAAGACTGCCTAGATGAGGATCTGCCTAGATCAGAAGACTGCCTAGATGAGAGGTCTCCAAACTTTTCAGCTGGAGGGCTGCATCAAATTTCTGGCATGTTGTTGAGGGCAGGAAAAATAAATAAATTTTAATGGATATAAGGCTCAACCCACAGTAAATGCAGCAGTTCTTGCTCCGACAGATGTAAGATTTATGGTAGACTGCAATATGAATTTCCCATAGGTTTCCAGTACATGGCATCATAGCTGCATCGATGCAAATTGACCTTACCTGCAGTTACTATGGATTGAGCCTAATTAGAAATGGATCTTGAAGAAGGAAGGAAGGAAGGAAGGAAGGAAGGAAGGAAGGAAGGAAGGAAGGAAGGAAGGAAGGAAGGAAGGAAGGAAGGAACAAATGAATAAGGGTGCAATTCTAACCAATTTGGGCCAACACAACTCACCCATGTCCCCATTTCTGTGGTGGCTTAGGAAGGTCGGTGCATATCTGTGCACTAGCCTATGCCCCCAGGATTTGCACAGAAGTGCAAATGAACGAAAGGATGAATGAATGGGCTCTAAGCTCCATGATTTTTTCCAAGCACCACCACAGCACACACTCAAATGGACTCGCATTCTCCCACCCCATAAACATCTCACTTACCTGTACAGAAGTAAACAGCTCAGAGCAAGCACATAGCTGGAAACATCTGGAGCATGTTCTGAGGGCTGCGGAGGCCTCCCTGACACTCAAACAGGTCAGAGGCTTGCTGAGAACCAAAGGATGGTCATGGGAATCTGTTCATTCATCCCTAGGGAATCTGTTGCCTCAGCCTTGGTTTCCCAAACTGCGATGTGGAGATGATAATAATTCCTAAATGTCCAGGGTTAATTTAAAGTGTATGTCAAGAAAAATCATATTAATTTAGGGTTGCCATATGTCCCAAAAACAAGGACAATCCTGATTTTGGGGGGTTGTGTTCACATACTGGAAAATGGGACAGAGGGTCGTGTCCAATTTTGTGGAAGAGAATTATGGCTACCCTATATGAAGTGCTTTGCTTTACTAATGCAGTATTACAATGTATCTAAATAGTATGAAGGCTTAAATACATTTTTTAAGGAAGACAGGCGGCATATAAATTGAATTAATTAAAATAAATACCAGTAAATTAAAAAAATTAGAAGGAATTTTTTCCTGAGGGAGATCTAGAAAGCCCATGTTGTCTTTGGGAGATTAAAAATGTTTAGGTTCTGTGCAACTTTCAGAATGTTTTAGAGCCAATTTTATTGCAAATTGCTTTAAGGGACCCATGTGATGTATAAGACGTCTGTACATTTAAAAATAGACATATTAATTAAATAAAGAATAAAGTAGGATTGGTAACACAGCTTGCAGCTCCTTTTAAAAATATTTTTTCCTTGCAAAATTCCAAGGCACAGTGCTAAAATAGTAACACAGTTTAAAAGAAAAAAATAAAAACAATAATCGGCAGTTTTTGGAATTTGGCTACATCTGCTTAACACAGCCATATGTGCTCTTATGTTTTCTTTCCCAACATTTGCCTTTTTTCTCATCTCTCCCCACCCCAAAATCTGGGCTTCATGTCTCTGCCAGAGAGGATTCCTTAGTCTACCCACTGACACGTTTTCTCCAGAAATCTGTTGACTTTTCCTACTACGGATGTTTTCCTTTCCTCCTCCTTTGCCTGGTCTGAAGTGTTAAGAAGCTTCTGGAGCAAGTACATAAAGAGACGGTCTTCTGACCTACCAAACAATACACTTAAATATGCTTTCAAACTATTCTGCTCTATATGTAAAGGTTTTTAAAACTGTATATGGTATATAATTCATTTGGTTTACAGTGAGATTGTGCTACAAAGTTTTGATCTCCATTAATGGTTTAACATAAAGCTTGGTTGTTTATGCTAACATATTTTAAATATATATGTTTCAAAGCATGCAGAACATTTGTGGCCCACATACTTGCTCATTCAGGAGAGCAGCAGCTATCTCTACCACAAGTTGAGTACACAATGTCATTTGATACTACAGGGAGGAAGCCTTTATGAATCATTCAGGTTATCATAGTTTATCATATGTTTTAGGTATTAACTTAGAATTGACACAACCCCTCTCTTTCTTTTGGAATTCAACTATCTGCATTCATCTCATCATGAGAAAGATTAATAGTGCAATCTTGAGTAGCATATCTATTCAGAAGTAAGTCCTATTGTATTCAGCCTAAGTGGAACTTGGTCTTAGTTGTATGTAAGTTCCAGGCACATTCAGCAGGATCCATATCCAGGCAATTCAAATTTTCAGCCTGTGAATGATGATAGGCTACAATCCCCAAAGACCCTTCCCTGGCAGCAGTGATTTTCAACCTTTTAATCTTGCAACGCACTTAACAAGGCACTGAAATTGTCAAGGCACACCATCAGTTGTTTTTACCATTGACAAAGCACACTAGACTGTTCCAATCCCCCAATTTTTCTAGTAATGAATGTCAATCCCCAAATTCATGTGGCGCACCTGAAGACTGCCATGGCACACCAGTGTGCCACAGCACACTGCTTGAAAATCACTGTCTGGGAGTCAGTCTCACTGGACACAATGTAATTTACTTCTGAGTAGATATGCATAGGATTGCACTTTAAACGTGTAAGACTGGGCTATTGCATGATGATTGCAACACTACTGAAAACAAAATCATGTAGAATCATAGAATCCTAGAGTTGGAAGGCACCCAGTAGGTCATCTAGTCCAACCCCCTGCCCGTACCACACCACAGTCCTGTAATTTGACTAAAAAAGCAATTTACTGGTTCTGGTTGCTAGTGGAGGTAGCGGTGAGCAGAGGAGAAGGTGCTTCATTTCTAAAAAGAGACATCATGGGGCTCACCAACATATATGAAAGCTATCTCCTCCTAATCTATTTAAGTCCAGCTCATCTCAATCCAGTGATTCTCAAACTTTTTTATTGGTGGCTCCCTTGACCTACAGGGCCATTGGCTCCTCAATATGGCTACAGTCTTATGCATTGTTTAGGGAGGGAGGCTTTCTTTGAGAATTCCAGTGCTTCTTTAGCTGGTTTCTCTGGTTCATTGGGTAGTGTGGCTCACAGTTTGGGAACAACTTAAACTCAAACATATAGTGACGAACTTATGTTAATGCTGATAAAATGCACTCTGCACGTGGTCTGAGGATCTTTCTATTATTACTTTACATATTCCAAACACCAAGGACTGCCATGGAAAAGATTTGATGATGAATAGGTGGGAAGATGACATGCTGGAAAGAGTGCAGGGCTATGTGGTTATAGTAGGATTTAAGTCTTCATTCTGCTTAGACTTGCAGGATAAAATGTTTCAATTCCAGTCTATGAAATAATAGCACAAGCACTCTGCATAATGGGATCTTTGACTGACCACAGCTAGGGTTTTAAGCTGAACTTGACCAGCCATGATATCAGTTCCAGGTTAATGACATCACTCCAGGGTGACCATATGACTGTAAATTTACAGATTTATCTGCTTTTTAGTCTCCTGTCCAAGTGTCCTACAAAAGGCCTTCATTGTCCTCCATTTTGGCTTCATTTTGGAACTTTGCAATTGTGTGCAGTGCACCATCATATCATATGTTTTTGGGTTCGTGTTGAAGAGCAGAATCCAATGCAAAAATTGGTTTTGAAATTTCTCCTTCCTATCAAACATTATGGCCAAAAAACTAAAACTAAAAAATATGCATTTTGCTCTATGGGAAACTGAAAGTGCCCGATATTGTGGCTTTACTCATGAGTAGGCAAATGTGCCATTGTCTCCTGGAAAGGCCAGGCTGAGAGGAATCCAAGATCTTGTCCTCCTTTTGTGGTTTGGACGTCTGGTCACCCTGCATCACGTCTAGCAGATTGTGACAGATTGTCTTTCTAAAGAGTGGGTGCCCGAGGTAAAATGTTTGGGAACCACTTAATAACAAGGCAAGCCTTTATAGAAATATCAATAAATAGTTAGGAAGTGTGTTTCTGCATCACATTACAGTGGTGCCTCACATAAAGAGTTTAATTCGTTCCAGAGGCATGTTCTTTAAGTGAAACACTCTTTTAGTGAAGCGGATTTTCCCATAGGAAATAATGGAAACTCAGATGATTGGTTCCACATCCTCCAAAATATTCATATAAAATATTAACTGTATGTAAAAATGATAACAAAACACTGGAATTGAATTCAAAACATGCATTCAATGTGCATGATCCTATGAAGTCTACTTAGGCTGCAATCCTAAAGACACTTTCCTGATGTCTTTAACACAATGGGGCTAACTTCTGGGTAGACACTTTAACACAATGGGGCTTACTTCTGAGTAGACATGGTTAGAAGGCTGCAATCAAAGACACTTTCCTGGGAGTAAGCACCATTTAACAAAATGGGCTTTACTTCTGAGTAGAAGTAAGGTTAGGAGGCTGCATGGTTAGGAGGCTGCAATCAATGACACTTTTCTTGGAGGCTTACTTGGGCTGATGCTGGAGTTTCAAGGTGGCTGGTGGGGAGACTTGGGGGCAGTTAGGGGCAGCTGCCTCTGGCACCCCCAGGCAACTGCTCCCAAGATGGGGGCAGTTAGAGGCAGCAGCGCTGGCCAGCAACTCTTTAAAACAGCCTCCGCGCGGAGCGTCAGGGCTGCATAGCATGCATGCCCATAGCGTGCTTGCTTGTTAAGTGAAGCGGAACTTGTTATGTGAAGCAAGATTTCTTGAAATTTATACTTGTTATGTGAAATGCTTGTTATGTGAGGCACTTGTTATGAGAGGTACCACTGTACTGAAAATAGGATCCAAGCAATGAGCAATGGCTTGAAGGTTAGAACTGAAATGATGCTGTGTAATGGGACTTTTGACTTATTGAACTTAGGTTTGTAGCCTATATTGATGATGTCACTTCTGGCCATGATAGGGTTGCCAAAATTCTCTTCCAAAAAATCAGGACAGGACCCTCTGTCCCATTTGGCAGTATGAGAACACAATCCCCCCAAAATTGGGATTGTCCTTGTTTTTCGGGATATATAGCAATCCTTACTCCCCATTCACACAGAAACCCCAGGATAAACATTTTCCATGGGAAAAAGTTTTGCACATTCATCTTATTAGATACTGTGAGCTGAATCCTATGCATTCCTTCTCAAACCTAAGTCCCATTTTATTCAATGGGGTTTACTCCCTTAAGTATGGATAGGATTGCAGTCTTAGAGCCCAAGCCTTTGCCTGTCTACTCAGAAGTAAATCTCATTCTACTAAATGGGGCTTATCTCCAGGAAAGGAATAGGATAGGATTGCTGTTTTAGAGTCCAATTCCATGCAAATCTACTCAGAAATCAGTCTCATTATAATCAATAGGGCTTACTCCCAGGTAAGTATGGATAGGTTTGCAGCCTTACAACCCAATTCTATGCATGTCTACTCAGAAGAAAGTCTCATTACTCATGACTCTTACTCCCAGGAAAGTGTGGATGGGATTGCAGCCCAAGAGCCCAATCCTATGTGTGTCTACTCAGCAGTGGATCTCATTATAATCAATGGGGCTTACTCCCAGGTAAGTGTGGACAGGACTGTAGCCTTTGTCTTCGGTGGGATTCCTGAAGCTGAATGCCATTAGTGATCGTCCTTGCAAAGCCCAACAAAGTCCCCCTTCCGCATCTGTCCCCCCCCCCCCCCACAGCTACTGCTGGAACAAACCATTGGGAGTGGGGGGAGAGGGGTGAGGGGGATAAGTCAGGGGGAGGCTGGGATGGTCTCAGGGGGCTGAAGGTCTGTGTGGGGTGGTAGTGGCTCCCTTGGGAAGGGTGGTCTTTCCCTCGGGGGTTCCCATAGCAGACCTGAGCGCACCCCGGCCATTGTGCCCTGTGGGAGACCCCCACCCAGGGGAATGGTTCCCTCCCCCAGCCCCTCTCCCCTTCCCAGGGATGGAAGGCTCACTTGCTGCTGCTGGGAGCTGGAGAAGGGAAGGAGAAGCAGGAGGGGGTTCCACAGGTTGGCTCTCCTGGGAAGCCACCTCAGGGTTTTCTGAAGACCTCCACCCTTCCCACCTGTGGATCCAGCGCAGGCTGACCCTGGGGGGACATGGGCTGCTGCTGCTGCTGCCACCAGGTGCTGCTGCTGCTCCTGCTGCTGGCTGGGGTGCAGTGCCAGCTTCGAGGTGAGCCCTGCAGTACACGTGGATGCATGAATTGATGGAGGGGTATAGGGTGCCTTGGAGGGGAGGGGTGAATGGGTGGGGGGCTTGGGCAGGAGGAACCCTCTGCACCCCGTTTTAGTGGAGTGCTGGGTCCTTGCCAGTCAGTCTTGGAGGGAGCCTCACTCACTCCTCCAGACATTCTCACTCCTGGACTGACTCTCTCCAAGACTGAGCGCTCCGACCCCCCTCTAGCTACGCTACCGCCTTGGGGGTCACCCACTACCTCCTTAGTGGGTCCCAGCAGGGCAGGGGAGACCCAGCACTGCATCCCAGGCTGGTATTGTCTGCCTGCTCTGCACGAGGGAAGTGCAGCCGGCGCAGATTCCTGGAGAGACAGAGATCCTTGCAGTGGAAGCCACAGCTTTAGCCTAGCCATGTCTACTCAGGAGTAAGTCCCACAGTGTTCAGTGAGACCTGCTCCCAGGAAAGGAAAGATAGGACTCCCATGTCTACTCAGGAGTAAGTCCCAAAGTGTTCAGTGATTCATACTCCCAGGAAAATATGGATAAAACCCCATCTGATGCATGTCTACTCAGAAGTAAGTCCCATTATGTTCAATGGGACTTACTCCCAGGAAAGTTTGGATCAGACCCCATCCCATGCATGACTACTCAGGAGAAAATCCCATTATGTTCAGTGGGACTTACTGCCAGGAAAGTATGGATTGGACCCCATCCCATACATGTCTACTCAGGAGTAAGTCCCACTGTGTTCATTGGGACGTACTCCCAGGAAAATATAGCTAGGAGCCCATCCTATGCATGTTTACTCAGAAGTAAGTCCCATTATGTTCAATGAGACTTACTCTCAGGAAATTTTGGATCGGACCCCATTCCATTCATGTTCCATGGGAGGTACTCCCAGGAAAGTGTGTTTAGGATTGCAGCTTTACTCTTAGGAAGGTATGGAGAGGACCCTATCTTATGCATGTCTATTCAGGATTAAGTCCCACTGAGGTGATTGACACTTACTCCAAGGGAAAAATATGGTTAGGATTGCAGCCTCAGCATGAATGGTGTCATGCTGATTAATGGGGAGAGGGACAGGCTCCAGTCCATTCCCTGAACCTGATTTCTCTTGCTGGAGATCCTATATATGTCTACTCAGAGGTCAGTCCCACTGTGTTCAGTGAGACTCACTCCCAGGAAAGTAAGGATAGGACCCCTCCTTTGCATGCCTACTCAGAAATGTTCCATTGTGTTCTGTGAAAAGTACTCCCAGAAAGTATGACTAGAACCCTATCCTATGCATTTCTACTCAGGAGTAAGTAGTATTGTGTACTCCCAAGAAAGTGTGATAGGACCCCATCCTGTGCATGTCTACTCAGAAATAAGTCCCATTGTATTCAATGACACTTCCAGGAAAGTATAGGATTGCAGCTTCAGCCTGAATGGTGTTTTGTTGGTTGATGGTAGAGGAGGGAGAGGGAGAGGAAGAGGAAGATGGTCCACCCAGTCAACCCCCTGAACCCCATTTTCTCTGCCCACCCCCTACTCTCACTTTGATCTCCCTTCCTCTTGACCCCCTCTCTAATCATTTCTCCTTTCCCACCCACAGGGTTTTTTCCAGGCTGAGGAGACCTCCTCTTTTCCCATCCTTGGATCCTCTGGTTGTAATTCATAGCCCTCCTTTTTGCCTTCTCTGTCTGGTCTTTCATCTACTTTACTGACAAGGGGGAGCACTCAGCTATTCTCTGCAGCTGAAGATGAAGGGGCCGCCCACTCGCTTTGGTGGGAGCTGAAATTGGAAAGGGGGGTGCTTTTGAAGGATCCCCCTGACCCCCCTGTAGATCTGAATGGCTAACTTCAGATCTCCCTTGCAGATCTATGTGTCTCCCCTAAAGATCTGTGTCACCCCTTCTTCTCTTTGTACTTGGTGCACTTTAGATCCAGCAGAAAACTTGCAGGATGCTGTTGCAATGCATTCCCATTGAGTGACACATGTGATTCTTGTCCTGGGAATGAATGAATGGAAGGAAAGGCCCTTCGCAGAGTCTCCCCCATTGTCTCTTAAGGAGGGCAAACAGCCAGACTGACAGCCCACCCCCTCCGCCATCCTCCCCCCTTTTGGCTTGAACTGAGTCAGGCATTCAGTACTGCTTGCAACTCTAGGGACATTGTAGCACTGGAGGATGCTGCCCTTCTTCCCACCCATACACCCACCAAACTTTCTGTTTCTTTCCCTACAGCCGCTTTGCTGATTCTCTAGATAGGATCTGGCAGTTGCACACAGGCTAATGATGAACATGAAGTGTCCCAAGGCCACATTTCTTCAAGCTACTTCTAAATGAAAGGCACAGATTCAAGTGTGTAGTTCTCTATTCAGAGTAAGATGTCCCTCTTAACATGGCTGTATAAGGCAGCTTTAACTGTTGCTTTAAGCTTTAACAGCTTTAAAGGTTGCAGTCCTAATCTCCAGTTGGCTAGCCTAACCATAAGTCCTGTGCTGACCTGAGGGTGTCACAAAAGTGCCACTCCTGGGGAAGAATTAGGCCATTGGATAGACCTGCACTTGCGCATGTAGGGACTTGCACAGACCCTGTATCACCACAGGAATCAGAAGACTGATGAGTTGTGTCAACCTAGGTTAGGATTGCACCCTAACCCTACAATCCAGAGTAACTACGGGAGCACATAAGAGACATTACGTGCACCTGTAGTTACTGCACCACCTAGTGAAAACCAATGGGAAATTCATATTGCAATCCAGAGCAAATTGTTCTTACACCAGAGCAAGGACTCCCTGTAGTTACTCTGGATTGCGCCCTAAGGCACCTTTCTTCTATGTAAGAGCAATTGTCCTATGTAAGAGCAAACAGCCTCTTTTTCAAGGGACCATTGGCTTGTATCTCTTTTAAATTGTGTATCCTCTCAGAGTCCACCATATGCATGTTTACTCAGAAGTAAGTCCCATTATTGACAATAAGGCTTACTCCAAGATAAGAGTGGATAGGACTGCAGCCTCACATAGGAAATCATTGGGGAAAAATATTTTGCTATGTAAGCTATTTATGAACTTTTTATTGAAAAGCTTCATCACTATCTTCTTCATGTTGTTCCCACTCTTTTTGAGGTCTGCTTAGATGATTGACCTGACATGGAGAAACCATATTAATCATAGTGATAAGCTTGGAGTTGGTGGATGATGCTGAACTTGGAGGTTATAGATATTTTTTAAAATTTTTTTTACAGATTTAAAAAATCTATAACCATTTTTTAAAATTCTGCATCAAAAATAGATCTAAGAAGTGTATGTGCAAGATAATTCAGCTGTGCAAGAATTCTGGACTATTTTGAAGTCTGAATACTTTCTAGGTTTACTGCCCAGATAAGCACTACATAAGCACTACATATAGTGCTTATATGTAGTGGTAGGCTTTGCTAATAAGCGTGGTTCTGAGAACAGTTACTAATGGGTCATAGAACATGTTGTTAATTTAGGTTATTAGGACATAGAACCTGCTGTTAATTTATTTGAATCTGACCACTGCTTTTATGTCTTAAGCACACAGAGTTTATGTCTTAAGCACACTCATGGCCACAGATGAGTTTCAAACACTGATGTTTCAAATATCAATAGTGCATGGCTGTTTAAAGATAGAAGCTTTAATTTGAAATTAAACTAGCCCTACAATCCAGAGTAACTACGGGAGCACGTAAGAGACTTTACGTGTACCCATAGTTGCTGCACTACCTAGTGAAAACCTATGGGAAATTCATATTGCAATCCAGAGCAAATTGTTCTTACACCGGAGCAAGGACTCCACGTAGTTACTCTGGATTGCGCCCCAAACCTATCATTAAATTAAACATTTCTGCCACCAATTTCTGCCACAGTCACAAACTCTTAGTTACCTTCTCTTTATTGATGTTATAAGGTCAATATTGAGTTTTGGTGCTCAAAAGAAATGTGAAAGCAGGAAACACAAAAAATAGCACCTAGCAAGAAGGTGTAAAACATCGGGACATTTGTATCCTCTGGGAATTGCTTTCGCTCCCTTATCTTCTTAATGAAACAAGACCAGAACAAACTACTTATGGACCAAGCAAACAAATGTCTAAACAAGCTGGAAGAATTCTAAATGTTTGCAGTTGGAGATCTTGGCAGGACAATGTCTCTGTGACCAGCTTTAAACATTTCTTTTTATTTATTTGCTGGGTTTGTATTCTGCTTTTTTTCAGAAAGGCAATCAACACAGCTCATGAAGATAATGCAAAAAAAAATATTACAACCTTTAAAAAATTAAAACTATTTACAGGGTCACCATCTGTCTTTATGATGGTAAACTGATTGTGATGGCAGATTTTTTTTAAGGATGGCAGATTTTTTTTAAGGACATGATTTAAAAGTTTTCTGGAGCAGGAATATATTTTTGGTGTCTAAAAATGGGAACAGTGGAAGCCTGTCTGAAGCATTCCATAGATATGGTGATGCCACAAAAAGACCATCTTTTGAGCTTCTGCAATCTGTTGATCTTGATGAGCAGGTTTTTATCAGAATTAGCAGTTCAACAATTAATGTTGCAGTTTTGGTGAATAGGAAATTCCACTCTGACAATTGTCTTAATTACAATTAAACATTACAAGGAGTATAAAGAACAGCAGATGCTAATCAGTTATGCCTTTTCTTTGATATCATATAATATCTGATGCCATTCAGTATTTGCTTTTTCCCTTCTGGTTCCAGACAGGGTTACTAACAAATGAAAAAAGGGCTGCGAGGATTTAGAAGGTATAAAAATCAACACAGAAAGTTTTCTAATAACCTGTTCAATGATATCCAGGTTTAAGATCAAGCAGGTTTCAGGTTAGCATGGATGAACGCTGTCCTCCTATGTGTCTATGACACTCTATCCAGGGTCATATAGAAGTTCTGATTTGTTCAAGTTACTTCCTATAATTCATTTAAACGGAAGGAATAGAGTTGTATGTGCAAATGATGAGTGTGTAGGACAGCTCTCTGCATTTATATTACGGTAATGGGAAAACACTGTATGTAAGTGTTGTTGGAAGAAATATGTACACTGATGTTTCCATTTCTATAGGAGTGTGTTCCACTTTGCTTCTAGAAGGGACTTCCACTTTTTTATAAGTAGTTTGACAGAAGATCATAGTTCTATTAATTCAGGTTACTGATAAGCATGTCTGCTCATGACTAGAGTGCCGACTTTCAACGTCTTTTGGGAATAACTGGTTTACAGAACACGACATTCCTTGTTTTTTTATCTGAGGATGCTAATCCAAAAGCAATCCGAAGAATGTGTAGGAAAATCCAATGCCCAGGTTACTTTTCTTGAAGATAAACACAGCTGAAGCTTAAAATATACAGTAAATTTACAGTAAATATACAGTAAATTTACTGTATCTACATACAGTAAAATCAACAAAATCTGGCTTCTTGCATTGCTGAAAAGTATACTCTTTTCCAGTATTCAATCAAACCTGTTGCTGGTGACAGCCAAAACACATACATCTGAATGCCTTTGAAAACAGTGTCAATAAAATGGTCTCTTCAGCATTTCCTGCTTTTCATTATGTAGGTGCTTATTTCCCGACAGAAAAACAAAGGAACCCTCAAATGTTAGAAGGCCATTGCTTTCTTCAAAATGCTGATCGTGCAGTAACGATGAGTGGTGCTGATTCCAGCCAGCAAATATGTTTTCAATGTGCTCACAAATGTTTCTAATGGAATAGAAGAATTCTGGCAATCTGAAATCATGGTGCTTGCTCCAGTACTAGGCTGCAAATACACTCTATCCTGTGATCCAGGTCGCTTTTTGCCCAATCTGGTGTGGTGTACTGGTTTCAAACATCATATATACACTAAGGGCACAATCCAGAGCAACTACGGGGAGTCCTTGCTCTGGAGTAAGAACAAATTACTCTGGATTGCAATATGAATTTCCCATAGGTTTTCACTAGGTGGTGCAGTAACTACGGGTGCACGTAATGTCTCTTACGTGCTCCCGTAGTTACTCTGGATTGTAGCCTAAGGCTGCAATCCTCAAGACACCTTCCTCAGTGTAAGACCCATGGGTACAATATGAGATTGTGGGTTTAGGATTGAGTTCTAAGGTGATTTATTCTAATCTGGATTTATCTTAACAGTACTAGGCATTCCCTATATAAAGGTGCATCTTTGAGGTTTTTTTTACCTATTACACTTCTTAAGCTTCTCATGCTGCTTCCCATTTTGCTCCATAGAGACCCTCCAACCCTCAGGAATGAATCTTTGGGAACTGATGTGGGGAGGAGAGTATGGGGAAGTTCTTTGTGTGGAAACTTTCTTTCACACATTCTAGAGTTAGGTCACAACACAATGTATTACTCAGCTTTTTGGCTTTTTGGCTTGGAAAACATTTTCTATTAGATTAATAGAATTTTCTATTAGATTAGATTAGCCCATTGACGAAAGTTAAATACAAGGAGCTATTCCCAAGTATGCATATGTGTATTCACATATACAGTAACTGTTCTGCCTGAACATATCTGAATACATATGTGATTATTCTACCCTTATTCTACCAATATTCATAAGACAATATTGGAAAGAATATATAAGACGGGTTATGTACATGAGAAAGGGGATCACAGGAGTGCATATAAAATAGAAAAAGACAAATTTTGGGAATAAAATAGTGCCGGAAACAGTATAGGAAAATGGGGAGGGTGTTAAGAATTGGAAGTGAAATTGGAAGTTAATGGCACAACCAATTGGAATATAACTTATTATTTGCCTGGAAAACTACAGTTCTCACTAACCAACATAAGGCATGAGTTAAGTCATGCACATCATCTGGGTTGTTCATTTACTTTTACGGGCCTTGGAATCTGGTCTTCCAATGTAAATAGTGTGACCCTTTTACACTGTTGTATATGCATTAGATCACCTGACTCCTGCTAGTTGGCCAGATTCAAATTGCATCTTATATTTTAGGTGGCTACTCTAGTTTCTATTTGGACTTGGCCAATGCTTAAACTTCACCTGAAGTTGCCATTCTGAAATAGTTCCTCTTGCAATTTACTTGGCTGCAGAATGGCACAAACCACACCAGGCATTTAATTAATTAGTATTTATTAATTAATATTGATTAACTGATTTATATTGTTTCTATTATTCTCTCAAAGTGGCTCACAACAATGTAAATATAATAAAACACACCTCACAATTAAAAACAATGAAAACAGGTCTACACCCTAAAATCACAATAAAAACAAAACTGATAGCAGCCTGGAATTAATTGAACTTTACATTTTAGTGTTTTGTGATTCAATTTCATTGCCTTCAGTTGCTCAATTCTAACTCTTTGCTATTTTAACTGCTCAATTCTAACTCTTTGCTAACGCTTCACAATTCTATATTTTTCCTTATACTATAATAAATGGTTGATTCTATCATCTGCCTGCTGATTCCGCCACACCAAAAGGATGCATGCTGTATCCAGCTGGTACGGGGTGCTGATTGGGAAGCTTCAGAGAGGAAAGGGGAATTATTTCCTTTTACCACTTGGTAATCCTACCTTTCTACATTGTGTCTCCTTGGACCTGTTCCAGCTATAGAGCTGATGCAGTCCTAGAAGAATGGGATCAGAAGCTTATAAAAGAAGAGGTAGAATCCAGAAGAAACTATTGCTCCTGAATCAATCCCTCTTTTAGTCTCCTCTTCCTATTACTCTCTTCTCTCTATATACCCCTACCTTCTCATTCCTACCCACAGCAGGGGTGCTGCTGCCACAATTTGCTATCATGGGCATGGCGGGAAGTGCTGACAACATTGTGGCACTGCTGCTACCTGTTGTAGGTCTGCCCAGCTGAATACGCAATAGATGTAGGCCCTAAGGGTGCAATCCAGAGTAACTACGGGGAGTCCTTTCTCCAACTTAAGGACAATTTACTCTGGATTGCAATATGAATTTCCCATAGGTTTTTACTAGGTGGTGCCATAACTATGTCAACGTAAATGTCTCTTACGTGCTCCTGTAGTATCTCTGGATTGTAGGGTAAATCTATATGTTGATTAGTGGTCTTAATTCTACAAACCTGTCCAGGCTTGATCTATGCTTTCTTATCAACTTCCATGAGATTACAAGATTATGGCATAATCCTTTTGTACCTCTAGGCCAGTAGAGTAAATGCTTTGCCAGTGCAGGTTGTCTTTAAAAAAGCTGCAAAGCACATTGTGACAGTGCTGAAGTTAGTGAATTAATTGTGGAATAATAAGGTGAATGTATGTGATGTACGTGTGGCACTCTAGAAATCTCTGAATGGAAAGGACAAAACTTTATGGAATTAACATGTGTGATGCAAATTTCAAAACCAGGAGGAAACTTGGTTTATATTGTGGTCAATACCTGGCCAGATTTCTCTTTAAATATTTCCCCTGCTCTTAGAATATTACTAAAGTAAGATTTTCCTAACTTCTTTGTACTAACTGACAGCCCAATCTTATTCATGTCTACTCAGAAACTAGTTCCATTATAGTCATTCCATTACTCCCAGGTAAAAATGGATAGGATGGTATCATTATTTAAAAAGTGAGCACAATAGTAATTGTCTATTGTAGTAATAGTCATTGAGCACAATCCCAACCATGTCTACTCAAAAGTAAGCCCCACTGTTTTCAGTGGGTCTTACTCCCAGGAAAGTGTCTTTAGGATTGCAGCCATTGTCTTCTTGGACCATGGAATATAAAGTTATGTGCAAAACCATAAAAATCTTGTGAATGTTTTCAAAGCAGGCTATAGATTATGATTAAAAGACAGTAATAAATACTTTTGTTCATATCTTGTAGGCGAAAAAATGTCATCTATGAACTGAACAGTTATCAGAATATGCTGATTAGTTGTTGGTATTTAGCTTTTCTCCTTTGCTTTACAAGGGTTCAACAGCTGCTGTCCTCTAGGCATTTCATGCTGATATTCTCCAGACAGAACAAAGAAGTGCACTATGTAGGTTAGAGAAAAGTATTGCAAGATGAGAACACTTTGATATACAAGAATATTCTCATTTTAATTTTGGAAATGTGCAAAACAAATTGTGAAAACTCTTACATTTTAAGATCAGCAAATTTCTTGTTAGCTTTCCGCTGGGGGCTGAAGATGGTCATCTTCCTCTTGGCATCTCCTCAGCCTTTGTTATTTATATGCTAATTAAAAATAATTCTAGACTTAGCTTTTGGGGGGATTTTTAGTTTATGTTGCATTTTTGTCATTTTGTAGTTTGCTGTTAGCCATTGTGAACATCTGATTTTATGGGAGGAAAAGCAGCATATAAATATTTAAAAGAAATATCTTTTCATTATGGGTGTTTTGGTGGCAATCGTTCTTTATTAATTTGTGTTATGACTTAAATTCTTTGTTTTGTATTCAAATTTATAGTAGGCAGCCTAATCCTAATAGGGCTGCCGATGCTTCATTACAGTAGATCTGGAAAGGATGGAACTGCACTCCATAGTCAGGGACGCAACACCGCTCCCCCCCCCCATTGGCCATAACTTTTGATAGTATAAAGATATTGCAGTGGAGTTTGTTTCATTGCATCAATATATATAAAAGAGATAAGTGACTCACTGAATGACTGACTGACTCACTGACTGACTCACTGACTCATCAATGTCCTGCCAAAACCGCTGGGCCTAGAAGCGTGAAATTTGGGTTGTTCCTTCCGTGACCGAGGGGTGCACTAAGAACCGGGTTTTTTTGGAAATTCCAACCGGAATGGGGTGAAAAGGGGCGCAACGCGTTTTCCTCCCTATACTTTGCATTGAGAATTGCTGACTCATCAACATTCTGCCCCAACTGCTGGGCATGGAATTCTGGGAGTTCCTTCTGTCACCTGAACACCCACCAAGAACCATCTGGAGAAATTTAACCCTTCAGGGGCTGAAAAGGGGGAAACGTGTTTTTGTCCTATACTTAACATGGAAGACTGACCAACCTCCAGTCAATTTGATGTTCGGTGCCTAGTTCACTGGGGGGATGTTGTTCAGATGAAGAGGTTGCACTGGGGAGGATGCTGCACATGGGAAGATGTACTTCAGAGGTTGATGTGCATGGGGGGTTGATGTGCATGGGGGGAGGTTGCGCATGGGGGAATGGTGTATGGGGGAATTTTACTCCCTCAATGCAGGTATGCATTTTGCTAGTTCTGAATAAAATTACCTTTCCAACGATATATAAGATATGTGCTCCTGTAGTATTATTCATGGTATTATTCATATTTCCCCTTTTTTTTATTCATATTATTATTTATATTTCCCCTGTTTTTCACAATTTTAGCCACTAGTTTCAAGCTCAGCTTGTAGCCCCCCTAAAGTAGCCCGGTGCAATTGCACCCCCTAGCTACACCACTGTGTTGGCGGGGGGGGGGGGTCTTCTTGAGGTAAGGGGACATATGTTCCTTTATGCCATGTCACTAGGTCTATGGATCCACACCAGCTCAATTACTGGTGCAGATCTAAGTAGTCCTGTGTATGGCTTTCACGTCTTATATTGCCCTTCTCTCTGCCATCCAGCTACCCAGTTTCATGGTGCAACAACCTTTCCTCAACTGTTCCCCTGCCCTCAAACTCTTCCTTGCTGAATGTACTGCATGGAGAACATACTGCACAGGTTCCTTATAGTCCTTTGACCAGCATGGATGCCCAGTGCACCCCCACACTGGTCTCTCCTCAGTCATTTCTGTCATTCTGGCTGTGGCATCCCTTGCAGCCTGTTTGCAATGACTGTCTTCCAGGCTGCACATAGGATACTGGTGTTGGCGCAGGACAAAATTGGGATGTCAGAAATTTTTAAATTTCCTTTTCCTATTTTTATTGCTCATCCTTTTGTCCAGATTGTCCAGATTGTCCAGATTGTCTACAATTTGTTTTGTAGAATAGTTTGAGAGTTGTCGTGTGTTGAGATTTTTAATATTGTATTTGTAGAAAGGGTCATCTGGAAGATTATAAAAATCAGACTATCCTATGCACATTCATCTGGAAGTAAGCTCAATTTACTATAATGGGGCATATGCCTAGTAGACATGCATAGGACTGGGTTAATAGTTAATATATTTTAAATTTAGAATATCCTGACATTGTAGAAAAACAATTTTCCTACCATATGGAAAAAGGAGGATTTTATCACCTGTGGGAACTTTATCCAATGTTTACCACTCTTGGCTCTGGAAAGCTACATTGAGATGATGATTTTTAAAAGATTTACCCAGCATGCTTTGAAAAAAATCAAATTTAATAACCCAGTGGTACATAGCTAGCAACTTCTGAGGATTATGCCTCAGGAATCACCATTACTAGCTTAAAATCTGCACTGCGTGTGGACTTTTAAGCTAATTCCTGTGGAGGGCATTTTGGGACTTTGGCCCAAAACTGAAGACCCCTCTGGTCCAGCTTAGAAAACACCAATTTTGAAGAAATAACTTTGAATTCCTTAGTTCAGTTCATGGAACTTCAAAACCTCACTGTATGTTTTGTCAGTTAATTTCAAATTTGAATTTTTAACTGTCCCCTCCTAATCCGGACACAAATCCCAATGCTGGATGTTATATGTCTATATAGAAAACACACACACACACACACACACACACACACACACACACACACATCCCAATGCTGGATGTTATAATATGTCTATATAGAAAACACACACACACACACACACACACAAATCCCAATGCTGGATGTTATAATATGGCTGCAATCCTAAAGACACTTTCCTGGGAGTAAGACCCATTGAACACACTGAAGTTTACCTTTGAGTAGACATGGTTAGGATTGTGCTCTTAGTCTATGTAGAAAACACACACACAAACATCCTAAACACAAACATCCTAAACCCCTCTAGCGCCACCCACACTTGCTCTACATAGACATATTATACCTTTTTGGAATTGGGATGATCCCGGGATTGACCTCTACACACAACCCAGCCCCTCACTCCACACCCACACACACACACACATACACACAGCACAACTCCACACACATCCTAAACCCCTATGTAGAGCAAGTGTAGGTGGAGCTAGAGTGGTTTAGGAAATGTGTAGTGTTGTGTTGTGTTGTGTGTGTGTGTGTGTGTGTGTGGAGTGTGGGGTTGGGTTGTGTGTGTGTGGTGTCAATCCCAGGATCATCCCGATTCCATAAAGATATAATATGCCTATGTAAAGCAGGTGTGAGCAGAGCTAGAGGGTTATCGGACAGATAGAATTTACTTTCTATGAATATAGATATCTGAAAATAATTTTAACTGTAAGTACAGTATTCCAAAGGGAAAGCACACATTGGCAAGACTCACACTTTTGTGACTCTGAATCCTTGTCTTGATTCTGCACCAGGACTGAGATTTGCTTAAGCAATTCTCTTCCTGGAACGAAGACTTTTATTTTCTGGCCTCTTAACTGTTTAAAAAACCCCAAGCCTCAAAACCTCTCCTGGAATTTATCTTGGAGATAAGTCTTTATTCATCCCTGTCCATCTGCAGATTTTTTTTCTTTTATTGTGAACTCTCTGCAGTGATTGCTAAACTTCAAGCTGAGTTGTCTGCGGGGTGTCTGTGGCTAGTGACTTGAAAGGGTCTAGACTGTGAAGTTCAGTGACTTTATTTAAAAAAAAACAGACAACAAAAATAAATAGCCTGCAGATTGTTTTATTGCTTCCTCCGGAGGATTTAACTACATTAGAATGTTGATGAAATGGCTGCATAATACTTTGTAAATTAGATGATGCACGCTTTGCGTCCACGTTGCATGTAGAATAAGTTCTTTTTCATGTTATTCCTTTGATCCTAATATAACCAGAGTCATCTGTTTTCCATACTGTATTTATTTATTTTTACCCTTCTAAGAGTGCCAGAGTTTTTTTGCTTGGAATAATGTCCAGGGAAGTGATCATTGTATTTATTCAAACCATATGTAAAAGATTCATTGCAGCATGTTCGCTAAAATGAAGCTTTTATGTAGTACACTTTAAGAGTTCAAAGCGCTTCACATTCAGAACATTATCTCAATAATCAGTATTTTTATGGGGCTTTTATAAAGATGCAGTTTAACGTTCAGAGCTTCAGTAAACATTTTGACTTAAATGAAAATACAATTGTGAAAGCTGTTCTTCTCCTCTGAAAACCGTTCCAGACCAAGAGCAAATTACTGAAAAAATGTTTTAAATGCATGATAGTTTCAAATTTAATCGGTGCCTCTGGCATGCTTGTTCTGGTGGTGCTAGATTTTTTAGGATCAGGGATGAAAACATTGTTACTGGACACTGTGGGTAAAAACTAAAAAACATGATTTAAAAAGTGACGTGATAAATAAATGATTTAAAAACATGATTTAAAAATTGGGGTTCCAAAACTGTGTCCCCATTGGTTCAATTTGTTCTAATTTGTTTCAAATAATTTAAATTTAAATTATTTAAATAATCTTCATCTGTATCTATTCCATTAATTCTGTAAATGAGTGCATATTCTAAAATATTGGTGTGGGGTATTTCATGAAATTGTGCAAGAAAACGTTGAGAATTACAGTACTGTTTTATCTGTCATACAATGCTTTTATCGAGCTAGAAGACCTAGTCAGATGGGTAGCATTTAACTTAGTAAGGAAACAAAAAGGCAGATGATAGGGTTCAAGAATCAAGCTCACTCAAGCAAGGAATTCCAGGCTGTGAGGTGAGGGACAGAGCAATTGATAACTCAGATAATGAGGAAGAGATCTGTCCTCACAAGAGCAGGTATGACAAATCCTAGACATATTAGAAGAGTCCTGAAGTCTGAGTAGCAGACAGCCTGCAGCTGAGTTGATCCTACAAGTAAGATATGGTAGAGATTGCAGTTACCAAGGGACAGGAATCAGCTGGCAGTCACCTGATCCTGACTCAGTATTTTTGAATGTTCATCTGTTACTGTGGGACAGAAATCTTTGAGTACAATTCCTCCATTTGTTCTGTGGCCCTAATGATTAAAGATGCTGCCAAATAACTCTGTGGTTCAAACTTTGAACTCTGCGGTACCCTACTCTATTATTAACAAGGGTCTGCTGATACATCTTTTTGAAATGCATTTGTTCCCTTTCTCGGAAAATCACAACTGCTGTTGGTTTTCTCCAAAGGTCTGTGAGTGCTTAATTTTTTTTCATTTTATTCCTTTCATCTTGATATAATATATCCAGAGTCGTCTGTTCTCCATACCATGAATTTTATATATTTATATTCCATTTATTTAGATTTTAACAGAAATGATCCTCAAGATGCTTATAATAAAATAGTAACAACATAATAAAATCAGACAATCTCAGGGCACAAGCCTAACCAATTTAGGTTAGTGCAACTCACCCATCACCCTGTTCCCATGATGGTGTGGAGAAGCTGGCACATGTCTGTGAACTGGCCTAATCTGTGCCAAAAGTGGGGAGATGTTACACATGGGGGATGCAGTACAGGGGTGGTGTGAATGGGGGATGGTATACATGGGGGGATGGAGTACAGGGTGGTGCGCATGGGGGGTCTGACTGACTGACACATCAATGCCCAGCTAAAAACGCTGGGCCTAGAAGTGTGAAATTTGGGGAGGGTGTTCCTTCCATGATGGAGGCACCCATTAAGAACTGGTTTTCAGGAAATTCCAACCGGAAGGGGGTGAAAAGGGGTGCAACGCATTTTCCTCCCAGTGCTTTACATTGAAGAATCATTGACTGAGGGATGCTCTGCCACAACCCCTGGACCTAGAAGCATGAAATTCAGGGAGGGTGTTCCTTCTGTGACATCAACACCAACCAAGAACCTATGTTGAGAAATTTAACCCTTAAGGGGTTCAAAATGGGTGCAACATGTTTTTGTCCTATTCTTAAGATTGAAGACTGACTGATCAACATCCAGTTGATGCACTGGGAGGGTGCACAGTTTGAGAAGGTCGACTTTATGTCAAATGGGTTCATACAAGCCACCGCCTTCATCAGTTGCTGTTATAGTGCAATGATTCTAGACCACTGGCTACATCCTGTGTGCCCAGCATCCAGGGAGACCAGATTATTCCTGAACCCCAGGGCCAAAATTCCTAATCCCAGGCCAAAATTCCTACCCACTTAAAAAAATTGCCAAAAGTGTATTTTTTGTTTTTGTTTTTCAGTTTTTTGCCCATAACTTTTGATACGAAGGAGATATCTGCAAACTGATTTTTGCATTGGATTCTGCTCTTCAATACGAATCCAACGACATATGGCATGATGGGGTACTGTGCACTATCAGGAAGTTTCAAAATGAAGCCAAAATGTAGGACACCCGTACAGGTGGCTAAAAATCCAGACAAATCCGGGATTTTCTGGTCATATGGTCACCTTGCCAGCATCACACCAGTGGAATTCATTAAGAGGATTAATTAATTAAGAGGATTCTTTCCATCCATTTTTTAAACTCTTTCTTGGAGAGCCTGCAATTGAATGGAAAGGAAGCACCAGATTTGTGTCAGTATTGTGGTGGTATTATTTCAGATATTGCAACAAAGCCACAAGGGAGATGCATAGTAGTATATATATGACTCTTGAAACTTGTAATTTTTTAAATATCTTTGAAATGGGAACGACATAAGCAAGGTTCATTCTGAACCAAAAGGAACCTTTCTGGTTGAGGAACCTGCGGACAACTCTGTAACCAAGATTAATGTTTGGGGGAAACCTAGTCTGTGTTTAATGTTATTTGAAGAAATACGGTTCCTACAAAGGCTACAATCCAGAGTAACTATGGGACCTTTTACACCGATCTAGTTATGGTGCCACCTATGGGGAATGCATACACCCACTTTTCCCATCAATTTCCCACACCTTAGAGCATGTGGGAAAAGAACAATTTTTGGTGAAATTGTGAAGGAATTCTTTTAGTGAAAGAACAATTTTATGGTGTAGCAAATTTGCTGTTTCTTGGCAAGATGTCAGTCCCCCAACCTTGAACCTCTTAATGTGAGGTAATTATATTGTAGTGGAGAAACTGTTTGAAGCAGATATTTAAACAACCCAACATTGTTAAGAAATCCATACTTGTGAAATAGTCACTTGTGTGGAACAGAGAAATGTTACATCTCTGACATTTAACTTAATACCTCTCTGATACAACTAATGTTTGTAGCAAATGATGCATAAAGCACTGCCAGCGTAATCCGAACCTGACATTAAGCAGGTGCAGTGCTTCCTGTGCAGGCCAAGGGTGTTGCAAACATGCCATAGATCATGTTTGTGGCACCTGAAGAGCACTGGTGGGGAGGCAAATGCTGCATCCAGAAGATCGGAGGTGAGTGAAGCAGAGAGGAGGTGGGAGGAAAAGAGGCAGAAAAGGGTGGCAGAACCACTAGCAGATCAGACCCTGGAGTAGGACCACTGCAATATCCTATCTGCTTTACTGATTCTGAACACCCTGCATTGGGCTGCTTGGACTCATGAATTAGCTGGCACAGATCTGAGTAGCACCATTTGGTAGGCTGGAGCATTACTCAGGGTAAGGAAACATAAGAAAAGCTATGATATAGCCCCACTATATCCAGCTAAAGAACCATCTAGTTCAGATTCCTGTATCTCACAGAGGCCCTCCAGATGGCTCAGAACGGCACCCACAAGAGTTCTCTATCTTGACGCCTGCCCCTGCATCTGGCATTCTGAGGTAGTCTACATCTAAAACAAGGTTTTACATACTCCCATCATGGTTTGTAAGTTCTGATGGATTTTACAGTCCCCTCTTAAAGTCATCTAGGTTAGATACCATAACCATATCCTTTTGCAAGGAGTTTCACCAATAACTATACACTGAGTTAGAGTTGGCTTACAGAATAACTACTCTGGGTTTTAAAGATCACTTTTCTTATAAAATGTTCTTCAGTTGAGATGGAGAAGCAGAAATTCCTTTGCACTGGCTTTTGTATGAGTGAAAAATGCTTTTGGATAGAATACCCCAAAATGATACTTTTTAAAAAGTCCAAGCCTTTGTGAAGAAGGTGCTTCCCACTCTTATTTTTAGCTGCATTTCTGCTGCTCTCATTCCTGAAAGACTCCTTAACAACAGTCTTTATAATTGTTTTCCATAACTGAGAGGTCTGTTGCTGATGACCAGTTTCAAAATAGTCTGCTTGTTATAAATTGCTGAGTGCTTAACATTTTTAGAACGCTAATCAACAAAGAAATTAGATTAGAAGCCTTCAAGAGCTTTTGTACTCTGGAAACAGACTGTATAAAACACCCATTGTTGCTGTGGATTAATGCTTCAACTCTGCCAATGGACAAAAACAGAAGTGGATTAAAAAAAATATCTTTACCACTGTCAGCATTACAAGAAATGCTGTTGCTGTCCCTCACAGATCATTAAAATTGCCAGAGAAATATGGATGTGATGCCCTTCCTAGAAAACCCTTTGGCCAGCATCCAGCTGAAATTAGAATCACTGCCCAACCTTTCTTTATAGTTACTCTGGATTGTAGGGTTACTCCCATGAAAGTGTCTGTAGGTTATCCATAGTTCTTTATCCAAAGAAAGGTTTAAGTGTCCAAAGTTAGGCCGGCATAAGTCCCATCATAAGTGTATGCTGACCTCAGGGTGTTGCAAAAGTGCTGCAAGGTAAAAATGTTGTAAGCCTGGCAACTAATATAAAAATGTAAGGTAAAATAGTGACTGTTCCTCATGTCTCTTCTGCATCTTTATATTTTGAGCTTTTTTGGGATGAGAAGCCATTTAAATCTTTCCAGACTTTCTCTACAAGCAGCTTTGTGAACTTTGTTGCTGAAAAGCAGTGCATAAAATATTGTATTCTTAACAACAAGAGTTTTCATTGAATGTGCTGTACAGCTGTCTTTGGTATCTTTTTTAAGTAGAAAGTAAATAAAATAAACAATACAGGTTCAATCTAATCTGTTGATTTAGGTCCCTAAATCAGACCTAATCTGTTGATTTAGGTCCCACTGATAATAATGGATGGACCTGTGGATTTGCTTATTAGAAGTTTCAGTATCCACAAGGGTTCAGGATCACCCTACAGATAAAAAGTAAAGCTAAATGTTACCCGTAGGTTGCCCTGCTAGTCAGAGCCAACTCTTAAGGACAGCCCTCATTCCTATTTCAAGTTGAAGAACCAGTGTTATCTGAAGACCACTCTGTGGTCATGTGGCCAGCATGAGTAAATGCCAGGGCTCAGAGAATGCTGTTACCTTCCCACCAAAGTGCTACCTATTTATCTTTTTGCATTTACATGCTTTCAAACTGGTAGTTTAGCAGCAGATGGGCATGCAACAAGAGCTTCCTCCGTCGTGTAGTGCCCATGTCTCAAACAACTATCCTGTTGACCTGCAGGCTGATAAGAATGATCAGTGGGATGGAAGGGAAGCCCTACGAGGAAAGGTTGGGGGAACTTGGGATGTTCAGCCTGGAGAAGAGGAGGCTGAGGGGAGACATGATTGCCCTCTTCAGATACCTGAAGGGCTGTCATATGGAGGAAGGGGCCAATTTGTTCATAGCTGCTTCTGAAAGCAGAACTAGAACCAATGGGTACAAACTGCAAGAAAGGAGATTCCGGCTGGAAATCCGGAAAAAATTCCTGACGGTGAGGGCAGTTCGGCAGTGGAACAGATTGCCAAGGGAGGTGGTGGACTCTCCCTCACTGGGGATCTTCAAGCAGAGGCTCGATGAGCACCTGTTGGAGATGCTCTAGGGGGAATTCCTGCTGCAGGCAGGGGGTTGGACTAGATGACCTACTAGGTCCCTTCCAACTCTATGATTCTATGATTCTAAGTGCAGTGTCTTTAACAACTGAGATACCACAGTTTTCCACATCCCTTTCATACGTTGAGATCCAACTGTAGTTTTTATGACTGTTTCCAGAACGTTTGATTATTTTACACATGGTGTTTCTATATTTGATTATATGCCTATGAATGGTTGGGAACATTCATGTTTCACATATGAACTAGAAAGTGGTTCCACTTTACAGCTCCATCTTAACTTCCCACTTCTTTGAAGAAGAGTGCAGCGTATCAGGTGAGGTGGATCAGGAGACAAACCCGACAATCCAGAGTAACTACAGGAAGACGTAAGAGGCACTTACTCTAGATTGCTTTATGCATTTCCCATAGGTTTCCCATAGGTGGCACCGTAATTATGTCATGTAAAAGGACCCATAGTTACTCTGGATTGTAGCCTTTGTAGGGGAATTCCTTATTCTTTTTAGCTAGTGAAAGAGGAGAGAAAAGGGCAGGTGGGTCAAGCATACCTGATATTAAACTGGAAGATCTCTATATATCATTATTTCCATTGATTTCCCCCTAACTTTAGTTTATGGCCCAATGTTAGTGTTCTGGCTACTTGATTTGAGAGCACCATTGCTAACCTCAATGTTTTAAGTACTTGGTCCCAAGTACTTGGTCCCATCTGCCTCTTACCCCCAAATTCAAAGTAACTACTGAGGACGTAAGAGACATTACGTGCACCTATAGTTACTGCACCTCCTAGCGAAAACCTATGGGAAATTCTTATTTCAATCCAGAGTAAATTGTCCTTACACCGGAGCAAGGACTCCATGTAGTTACTCTGGATTTTGCCCATAAACTGTCCTTGGTAGCTCAGAAAATGTCACTCTCAATAGAACCCGGCTCACTGTGAGCAATTATGTTCTGACTGATAGGAATGCTATTGTAACAATAGCTTTTAAATGACCTTTTAATGATAGGAATACTTTGATTGCCTGACTGCACTCTAAGACTATAATAAGAAGCTACAGAGTTGTTTTGATTCCCAGCAGGACTGGAATTTCAAATTACACCATAATTTGAATTTATGCAGCTTGTTAGATTATTTATCATTTGTATTTACTTCTACTTGAGAGAGAGAGAGAGAGAGAGAGAGAGAGAGAGGGCGTCTGAAAAGATGGATGCAAATATAATGTATTGCTTATTCTCTTTTCTATACATCGTCAATGGTGTGTACTCCCTTTTGAAAGTGGGCTACAGATCAGTGTCTCCAGATAAAAGAGTGTGTGGGGCAAAATCCAGAGTAACTACAGGGTGTCTTTGCTCCAGTGTAAGAACAACTTACTCTGGATTCCAATATGAATTTCCCATAGGTTTTCACAAGGTTGTGCAGTAACTAAGGGTGTACATAAAGTCTCTTACATGCTCCTGTAGTTACTCTGGATTTGGGGGTAAGTCTCCTTCAACTTATGTGCTCTTTTGAGGGACACTGTTCTTTATTTCTGGTTGGTTGGCAAAAGGCAGGCAGGCAACAGGGTTGGCTTTAAAAAGATAAATTACAGTAAGCCATGAGAACATAAAAAGAGCATCTCTTTTATAGACTGAAGAGCCAAAGGCCCATCCAGTCCAGCTTCCTGTATCTCACACAGTGGCCCACCAGATGCTTCAGGGAGCAAATATGACACCACTTGCATTCAGGTGCCTCTCCTGCATCTGACATTTTGAGGTGGTCCACCTACACGCACATACCACCATAGCTTGTAACCTGTGATGGTCCTTTCCCCTAGGAATTTGTCCAATCCCTTCTTAAAGGCATTCAGTGGCAGGAAATTCCACAGACGAACTACACGCTGAGTAAAGAAATATTTTCTCTTGTCCGTCCTAATCCTCCCAACATTCAATTTTAATGGATGTCCCCTTGTTCTGGTGTTATGTGAAAGGGAAAAGAGCATCTCCCTATCCACTCTATCCACCCCTTGCATCATATCTCCCCTCAAGCATCTCTTTTCTAGACTAAAGAGACCCAAATGCTGCAGCTTTTCCCCCACATAAGCAAGCAGCCTAGCAATGGGTCTACTTGTTTCTGCACCAGCTCTTGTACTGGTGCACTCTCCTCATCTACTGTCTGCCATGGATTGCCAAGCTGCGAAGAGTGGGTGCTTCCCGAGTGTTAGCATAGTGCATGTTGGCGCTGCTGTAGCTCTGGCAGTGGCCAGGTTGTGAGGCTTGTAGAGGTGCCTTATAACACATATAACCCAGACACCCCACACTGTGCCCTCAGGATTGGACTCTTAGACAGATTAACAAAAATGAGTCTGTAAATTTCTTAATCAAAGTAAAAAAGAACATGTTAATAACATTTTAAAATAATTTTTTCAATCCAGTAAAATAGACTTTGAAATTGTTTCCAGAGAAAACATGCATGAACCAGGTGGTTGTACTTAAACAGCCATCTAAACAATGTGATTTTCAAAGGCTAGGGCTTTGATGATTTGTGATTGTCTACACCTCTCCAGCATGAAGCCTTTTGAAGGCATAAAGCCTGCAATCCTAAACTCCCCTTAGGCAAGCCTAAGCCCTGGCATAAGTCCTGTGCTGACCTGGGGATGTCACAAAAGTGCAGTAAGACACTTCTGTCCCACAAGTATATGCTTACCTCCCCACATCACAGAAATATAGGCCAGGTGACTTAGGCTGGCCTAAATTTCTTAGGATTTTGCCCTAAATGTATTGAGAATTCTCTTGAGTTTCTGATTATATCTTTTTCTTCTTCATGTTAAGCTTCACTTCTTTATTCAAGGTTCCAGCCTATATTTTTAAAAGCTTCCTCAAAATCAACTTTTCAAGTTTGGTATTGACTTTAACTCCTGATTCTAAACATGTTATACTGTATGTGCAAGCTGGCTGCATTGATTTCAGTGGATTTGCTTTTTCTGTATAAAGATGTAATGCTAAACACAGGTTGGCATTGTGTGCACATCGAGTGATGTTCTTCAGAATCATACTATCTGGTTGTTTCTTTGTTATAACATAAAAGGGGCAGATTCAATGCTTCAATTTTTGTTTTAGTTTAAGTATACAGTGGTGCCTCAAGTAAAGTATGTTCCACATAACAAGTCTAAATTTCCAAGGAATCCTGCTTCACATAACAAATCTGCTTCACGTGACAAGCAAACCCCTATGGCGCCTAATGGGCACAAGTGCAATGCAGCTCCACGTGAAGGCTCCATGCGGAGGCTGTTTAAAAGGGCTGCTGGCCAGCGCTGCAACTTGGGGGCAGTTGCCTGGGGGTGCCAGAGGCAGCTGCCCCCAACTGCCCCCAAGTGACCCCACTGGCCACCTTGAAACTCCAGCAGCAGCCCAGATAAGCCCCCCCCCCCCCAAAGTGTCTTTGACTGCAGCCTCCTATACTGATTGTGTTCAGTGGGGCTTACTCCTAGGACAGTGTCTTAGATTGCATCCCCTTAACTATGTCTATACAGAAGTAAGCCCCATTGTGTTCAAGTGTCTGCCACTTAAATTGTCTTTGATTGCAGCCTCCTAGTTTGTGTTAAATGGGTCTTACTCCCAGGAAAGTGTCTTTAGGATTGCAGTGTTTTGTCATAATTTTTACATACAGTTAATATTTTTATATGAATATTTTTGGGGTTATGGAACCAATCGTCTGAGTTTCACTATTTCCTACGGGAAAATCTGCTTCACGTAAAGAGCATTTCACTTAAAGAGCATGCCTCTGGAACGAAATAAACTTGTTACATGAGGCACCACTGTAATGTCTTTTGGTGTCTCAAACAGGTTTCTTTGAATCCCAGTTAGTCACTAAATAACCAGTAATAATTAGAATAGTATTGTAATTTTGGAGATAGACTTGGAGAACAATTCTAACCACGTCTACTCAAAAGTAAGTCCCATTGTGTTCAATGGGTCTTACTCCCAGGGAAGTGGGATTAAGGATTGCAACCTTAGACCTGAAAGATCCAAGTAGAAATCCTCCATCATCCATGTGTTTTTCTGGGCGATTCTATCTTTCACCTACCTCACAGGGTTGTTGTAAGGTCAGAATGTAGCAAGAAGTTATGTATGCCTTGAGCTCCTTGGAGGAAGGTTGGTAGAAAAATATGAAAAATAAGTAATTAAAACTAGGATCTGAAACCACATTTTAGTGTATGCAACACTGTTGGCCCATTACTCTCCCAAAGGTAACTTTTATACAAGCTTAAACCTCTGCTTATTTTTGCATGGGATCCACATTTTGTTTTGGACAAAAATGTACATCTGTGTGATTAAAGAAACAGAAATCAAAGACCAACTACGCATTGTTATGTGAAGAGATAGGCAAAGATTAAAAAAAAATCCACAGCTTTCTGTTTAAATTGGGTAGGCTTTTTTCTTTTTTCTGCTTTTTTGAGTCACAGTTGGTACATTTATCTGCTTATCCCTCTTTCAACAAAAAAGATTTGAAGCCAGGATCAAGGACAGGAAATTGCCAGGGGGAGAATTATAGAGCAAATTAACGTGTTTGCACTTTCTCTTGTTCAAGCAGAAAATTTACTGTCCCAGGTTATTCACATGCAATCTCTAGTCTGAATTTCTTAATTGGGTAACACAGTTTCCATGCTGGATACAGATCACAGAAAAAAACTAGAATGTCTTACTTAAAAGCTGAAGGATAAACATATTGGTGTAGTAGTTCTTGTATACAGTATTAAGAATGGGGGAAGAGTTCTTAAGAAATGGTGTTGCTCTTATAAAAACCACTTCGGCCTCCTTAAAATTCCTCTGCTAATTTATGTGAGAGAAACGTCCTTTCCACATTTGTGTTAAAGTTAATCTCTACTTAAATGTTCCTTTCCTTTAGTAAAACTGACCAAATGGAGCAACCTTATTCATATCTATTCAGAAGTCCCATTGTGCTCTGTCGGGCTTACTTTCAGGAAAGGATGCCTAGGATTACAGCTAGGAGTACAGATCCTAAACGTGTTCTCTGGCAGTTTGTGCATAACTTAGCATCCATCAGTCTTGGAAGACTATGGTATCATGCTCAACACTGCATGAGAGGCACAGAAACCTGGGTAGATTGATATGGAGGATAGGCGGTTACCCAAGCAGCAAATCCCCCCTCTCCACGCCACTGAAATAGTCCAATGGAATGGCAGAGCCGATACGATTGATTCCAGCTATGTCGCAGAGCTGGGCTAAGGACAGGAGCTCACTCTGTCTTGTGGAGACACAGGTCTCGAACCCTAGCCTTCTGGTTAACAGGCACAGTGTCTTAACCACTTGTGCCACCCACAGCCCTAGACTGTGCATAGGTCTGCATGGATTTGCCACACCTCTTGAAGTGGCACAGATCCAAGCAGCCCTATTAGGCTGCTTTCTATCCTCCTTTCTATCCGCCGCCCTGCTTGATATCTTGTGTGTGTGTGTTGTGTGTGTGTGCGCGCTTGTGTTTGTGTGTTTGGGTCTGAACCACATACATTGGAGTCACTGGCTTGTGTTATGCTACTACAAATGGTCTCTTTAATGTCTGGGTCTGAATCATGCATTTTACAAGGTTCTCAGTTTTAAAGGGTTGAAATTAAGTACAGGAAAACAATATGAGTATTTCTGCTTTATTTTAACATGTCCTACATGTGTCCTACATTTTTGCGGTGTCCTTCAATTTTTAAGCACATAGGAATTTTAGGGGTTTAGGGATTTTGCATTTGTCATCTGATCACCCTGTGCAAAAAACTTAATATCGGGGCATAAAAATAAATATCTGCTTTTATTTTCCATAATGCTGAAACACAAGTGCCAATTTTTCCCCAGTTCATTCAAACCTGAACAGAACCTACATGAAGCTGAATGCCTCATTTGGCAAAGTTGTTTGGAAAACTTTGGGAACCCCAAAAATTGGTTCCACAACCCCCAAACCAGACTGGGACGGGGTAAGCGGAGAGTTCATCATTTTTCAATTTAAAATAAGTAATATAGTATAATACATTATGTACAGAAAAGCAATACCAGTGTTTTAGCTTATTTTTTAGTGTTTTTAGCTTATTTTAACATGTCCTACATTTTGTCCTACATTCTCTGGGTAGGGAGAGAATTTTGGCCTTGCTGTTCAGGGATTTTGCATTTGGCGTCTGTTCACCCTGTCAAGTGCAGAATAGGACTGGTCTGTTAATGTTAATGTATTGGAGTTGCTGCTTTGATACTGGAAAGTTGGATGAAGTTGGGCCAAGTGGTTTGTTAGTACTATAATCTGCTGATTTCTAAAGAATAGGGACAGAGAAAATATGGCAAACATTGTTTATATCAAACATTAGATCACTGAAAACTAAATTTTTTTTGGCATAAAACGAACAATCCTACGCCTTTGTTTAAGTATTCTCTAATGTGCAAATTTTCTGTGATAACATCTGTTTTCTGTGGACATTAATGAATACAAGGTGTAAAATTATTAGACTTATTTAAGTTTTAAATAAGTTTAAAATATTTAAGTTTTCCATTTTAAAAAAAGTGGATCAATGTGCATTGAAGAATTATGGTTATATGATCATATGACTGAGAATGCAAAACTTTATTTAAAAACACCAAATAAGTATGATGGTCTTTTTTATCCCTTTAGGTTTATTCCCTGCTATTCTAAATCTTGCCAGTAATGCTCATATCAGCACCAATGCCACCTGTGGTGAAAAGGGCCCTGAGATGTTCTGCAAACTCGTGGAGCATGTTCCAGGTCGGCCTCTGCGCAACGCACAATGCCGAATTTGTGATCACAACAGTGCAAATCCTAAAGGCAAGTTTACTGCTATATATATTGGCTGTTTGATGACATTATGTGTATAGTATACAACTGATCAAACACTTGTAAAAATGGATTGTCCTGTATATATTTAGGGAAAAGAGCTGCAAGCAAGAGAACATTGGGGATCATAATGTACCTATATGATCAATGGATCTAAAACAGAACGCTTCTTTACACTTCTTAACACTTACCTGGAAGAAAGTTCCATTGAACTAAATGGGGTTAACTATAAGTAAACCTTCCTAAGCTTGCACTGTGAAAGTGGCAAATATAGGTGGAAGCCTGACAAATACCCAATGGCATGTTAATGTGTACAATTTTCTCTTGGTTTCATTTATGTCCCATGTGTTACTTTTTCAGTGCAATCTTACGCATATATAATCAAAATTAGCTCCACTGAGTGCAGTGCCACTTTCTTGAAGGTAACTGCATATAGGATTGCAGGCTTTTTTTGCTTTTACTTCTCTGAATGTTTTCTATTCTGAGTACCCCATAAAGGGGTAATCTTGTTTTTATAACATGTGTGCCTTATTAGTTAGAAAATAAGCTACGCAGCATGCAGCTGAGATAGAATAAAAGAAAATAAATGAAAAAACTGACTTCAATTTCAGTTTGTTTATTTTTCAACAGAACAACACCCTATCTTAAATGCTATAGATGGAACTAATAACTGGTGGCAAAGTCCCAGTATTCAAAATGGACGAGAATATCACTGGATAACCATAACTTTGGATCTAAGACAGGTAAAGAACAGCAATTTGAAACATTTATAACTTTAATGTGTGAGACTATGGCTTTCATCAGACCCACATTTTCCTGGGAGTGAGCTCTTTTGGCTGTAGTGGGACTTATCTCTGAGTAAATATGCACAAAATTGGTTTTTAACGCAATCTTTTTGGTTCTTCCCAGGTGCCAGAGAGAACCAGTAGAGAAAAATAAAAAGATCTTCTCATGTGACTATAGGCCTTTGTTTTCTACCTTGTTTGCCCTTTCCATGGGAACAGAAAACTCATGAAATATTTTTTTGATTATAAATAATAGGGATCAATAAGTTCTATTTACATCTACAGCAAGTATAGAAAGTGAATTAAACATGGATCCATATACAATTATTTAAGGTCCAAGAGCCCTAAAGTGACCTCGCTTACCCACCTCTGTTTTAAAGGGAAAGCAACAATGGTTCTCCATTTGGTCGGTCACAAACCACTAGTTTGAGAAGTCTTTAAAATGGCTTTTAAAAATCATTATCATGCAAGGAGATAGATTATGGAATGGGGAGAAATGGGGAGATTGGGGAAGGGAGGTAATGGAGATGGGGGTATTATTGGCAGCAGCACTGCCAACATCCTATCACCCTTTGCTGCCTCAATCCACCTACATAGTTCCAGTTAGAATTGTGCTAGCAATATCTGCCACTGGTCTGAGTAGACGTAGGGTGCAACAAGGGCTTACCCAGGGGAAGGGAACAAATTTCCCATAACCATGAGAAGGACTTTGCGGCCTACAACTCCCTATGTGCATATGTACTGTGCATTTTCGGGGCTGCATTGGCATGAGGGTAGGTAAGCTTGGGCCTACCTGACTTCCTATGCAGTTAATAGAACTATACTAGTATAAGTGATGTCTTCCCCTTCAGGATTTGTAAATGTCAGATTTGGTGTAAACGTCAAATTTGGAGGTGAATAAATATGTAGTTTGGAGTGTGTTCATAATGGGTATTATTTTATACCTGAAGTATGTGGCAGCAGAAAAAGATATATTTCATTAAAGGTTTTTTCTGAATGATGCATTTTTTTCTGAAGCAGCATTGCTTTTAAACTTCCACATTCAATCCAGATTTCACATTAATAATGTATGTTATGATTGTAGTGTCCAGAATACTTTATCCACACAGCATTTTTGTACTTTTCCAACTTTCCTAAATAGCATTTCTGAGAGAACTGTTAAAATGAATGGATAACACAACGAGAATAAGGAAGCATCAACAACTGTGGCAGGAACAAGATGTAGGAAGTAGCTACTAAGGGTGTTTTTCCCCCTCAGTTCAGTGCTACTTTGATCCTATCACTGAAACCCACATCACTGCCTGTTATCGAAGCACAAACTAGTTTGTACTTGCCAGTGGACAATAATACAGTGCAATTTGTAGGTCAGCAGTAATCCTGTTTTTATCCTGATAACGGACAAAGATGTTCAACATTGATAGCACACTTGCAGTTAGAGCGGCATTCTAAAGGCATGTCCCCTCGGAATAGGCTGTCGGACAGCGCAATCCTAATCAAAATTAGGATTTTGGCACAGGCTGGTGTGCCTATGCTGTATCCAGCACATGTTTAGGGCTGCTACTGAGCTACCATTGGCAAGAGGAAACTTTCCCCCCTTCCCCTGAGTAGAGCTGTAGCAGCCTTATTTACTTATTTACTTATTCAGTTAAAAAAATTATTTTTGCCAGTGAAAAATATAATTAATTAACTATGTATGACACTAAAATGCAGGTGAAACCTAAATAAACAGAAGTAAAAGAATAATAAACTTGAGAACGGGTGGATCTGGGCCACTGTAGAAGCACCAGAACATAGATTTATGTGCAGTGCATCTCGGCAGTGCTTGTTATCACACTAGAGTCTTGAGTATACTGTCTCAGCTAGTTTTCTCTTAAGTTGTGTTTGACCTGTGAGAACAGCAGCACACATCAGGATTCTTCTAATAATTACACTGTTCTTTGCTTGTAACTTGCTGAAAAGTCCTAGGGCAAAAAATTTGAGATTGATGCGATGACAAGTATATCACCTGAGAACTGTCATTATTTTCTGCCTGTGCCTTAGAGAGTTCAGATCCTTGAAGAGAAAATTCATTATCTAGCACTTAATCCAGCACTCTGTATCCAATCACAGTATTTGTGATTTTGTACTGGACATATTATATCAATGTTCCAAACTTATGTGTGACTTTTTGCATGAGTTTTAGAAGCTCTAATAGGTCTAGAGTTTTAAAGCTACAAGAAAAACATCTTTGATAGGGACAGCTGGATATGATTTCCAAGAGATTTGAGGGTTTTTTTCTGTTAAAATGCAGGCCGTTGGAACAGGTTTTTCTAGTAATTAGATTGAGTTTTGGGATGATGCTTAAAAGAAGAAATTATGATTTCAGCAGTGCAGCCCAGTGTGTTTTGCCCTAAGTGCATATTAGAACTAAAAAGTAATAAATTAAATTGCATGATTTTGGAATGTCACAATTCTTTATGTACGTTCAGCCCGAAGGGACAGATTTTCGTTTCCAAGCTATTAGAAACAAACCAATATGAAAATACTGGTGTTTCATGGCTCATTTGTTGTGTAATATTCTGTAATTTGTTGGGCATTTTATTTTAAAGATATTTTGCTTGAACGCAGTGCCACATTCTACTGTTTTCATGGCTTTCATTGTATTTCCCACGCTGGAAGATTTACCATTGTAAAGAAATTGAGTTTAAAATTGTGAGAATCTGAACTTCTCCAAAGAGCTAAAAATAAAGTAGAATTTGACATTGGAGTAGTTTAAAAAAAGACTGTAAGATAAGTTCTTAGTGGCTTGGTAATAGGAAGTACACACTGCCCTGTCACTATCCTGAGCCTCCTTTTGAAAATTTCTGAAGCAGTTGTAAGTTTGAGATTTTAGCACAAAATTGTATTTGGGACAATGCTTCGTTCAGTGGTATTCAGGCATTTCAGTCCGGGACCCCCTTTCAAATTTAAAAACATGTCCCAGACCCCCTGTCAAACTTACTGGGATGCTCCTCCATGTCTACTTGAAAGTAAGTCCCATTGTGTTCAATAAGGCTTCCTCCTAGGAAAGTGCAATGCCAGATTCCAAGATGGTGGATCCCATCCTCTCGCGATTCCCCTGACATGAGGTTGCGACCCCCACTTTGAAGATCACTGCCTTAGATAGAAGCATTGATGTGTAATTTTGGGGTCTCTCTCTATATAAGGTTTGGGCAGCTTCAACAATTGCCCCGCAGACTACAACATAGACATACTGTGCCCTGAGACTCTTTTAGAGAGTTTTTCCAACAAAAGTGCTTTATTAAAGTCAAATGCAGCTGTGGAAGAAGGGGACAATCCTTGAGAGCTTCAGGAGCAAAGAGCTACTTCAGTTAGTGATTATCAGCAACATGGTAATATGGTGTGAAGAGAAAGGATAATGGGAGCCATGGTTTTGATCATCCCTTAGCTAACTATGATGACTACAAAGAGGATCTTTCAGTTAGCAACATGCTGCTACAGGACACTCTGGCATGCACATCTGCTTTAACCCTAATGGGTTTTCAAAATTCTCTTTCTCTGTCTGCTTTTATGTATGCTGATGGATTCAGAAGATTAAGAATTCACCCTTCCTCCTGTATCTCTATCAGTATTGACAGGCAGCTGTTGTCTCCTGCTTGAGTTGCCTGTTACTGCCTGGACCAATGAAATATCCTCCATGTAATGCATTACGTTCTGTTAAAATTCTGTCCTTTTAAAATCAATGTCCTTTGTTGCTTCAGTGATCTGAATCTGTGCGCATGATCTCTAGAGGCATTTCCAGTGCAAATGAGATTATTAGGAAACCTCTGCTGACATCACCTAAGCTGTTGTTGAACATTTGCTTTTGAGTTCTCCAGGACAATTCCATAGCATTTCTAAGGCTAATACAATTTTTTAAAAAAATTGCTTCTGACACTTGTAGGTCTTCCAAGTTGCTTATGTCATCATCAAAGCTGCTAATGCTCCTCGACCTGGCAACTGGATTTTGGAACGCTCTTTGGATGGCTCTGAATTCATGCCCTGGCAGTACTATGCAATTAGTGACACTGAGTGCCTCACCAGATACAATGTAACCCCAAGGCTTGGACCACCTACCTATAAACGAGATGATGAGGTCATCTGCACTTCCTACTATTCTAGGCTAGTCCCACTTGAACATGGAGAGGTGAGCTTTCTTCTCATTTCTGTGCTTGGGTCTGTGGATGAAGGTTGGGAGTGGGGTAAAGGATGTGCTAGCCCTGTGCTGTTATATGATTTTGAAATTATCCTCAGATCTTACTTGCATTATAATAGTATTTAGAATTGTACAGCTTCTTATGGGTTTGTGCAGCACTTCCACATCTGTTCTTATTTGATTCCATCAAACAACCTTGTAAGACAGTGTTTCTCATCCTGTGGATTGGGATCCACTAGGTGGGTTGCAAGCCCTGAGAGGGACTGAATTGCTAAGGGCACTTTATGGGAATTTATAGCAAAGCAAGTGGTAAGCAGGGCCTGCTTTTTAACTCAGCCTCTTAATATCCTGCACCAGCACCTCCTATCCTCTCTCAGATCTTTTTCCAACACTGGAAGCAAATCTTGTGGGGTTTTAGATCTCACCATCATAAAAACTCTTCAGACAAATAGAATCTTTCTGGCTTGCTCATTAATGCCTGCATGTTTGGAGGAGGGAATGAATTTAACAGAGGTTGACTCCCCAGACTGAACCCCCAGTGGCATCTGAGTGAAGCCAGGAGACAAACTCTGGGTTTTTAATATGATAGTTTACAAAATCTTTGTACTATTTTACACAGTGATGAATTACTGAACATTTTTCATGGTTTAATTAAACCAAGGTTCTGATGTTTTAAAATTATTTTCCTTGGGCACCACCTGGAACGAGAAGATAAACCTACAAATGGTTTCTGAATTGCTCTGGGCAGCCTTTGCTAAAAATCAGCTCCTGGAATTGGTTCAAGAAGGCAGCATAATTAAAAGAGCTATGCGCTGTGCAGGTCAACTGTTGATTGTTCTCTCTTTTAACCAGCTCCATTCATAGTGATTCCATCATACAGATCAGATAGGCAGGCCAGTATTATGAGGAAATGGTGAATTAAAATCTGTGGCTCGCTTGCTGTGAATATCCATCTTTATTTGCAAGTGGATAGTTCCTTGACCCTTTAAAAATAGCTCCCAAAAAAGAAATCTCACAATTATTCTTTAATCTCAAGTGTATTAGAGTTTTGCATATATTTGTGACTTAAAATGCTATAGATATTACTTTTAAATGTTTTTTAAAAAATTGTTACTTAGCATATGGGATTGTGATTTTAATGCAGTGGTTCTTTGGTTCCTCTCTGGGAATTTAAGGAAGCTGTGTTGGGGCAAAAGGAGTGATGTGATAACCAGGATAGCGTCACTTTGGAGAGACTCAGGCTTGCTTGGACCTATCCGAGGCTGCAGCAACCTACCATGGGTTGGTCAGCCCAGCATCAGCCTCCTCAGCATAACCCATACTGTGGAAACCCACTTCCATTTTTGCAGTGGTCCAGCATTCCGATGTTGAATGTGGATCATTGGAATCCAATATATTTTTTATCATCAATGCCCAGTCAAAACCACCAGACCTAGAAGCGTGAAATTTGGGAAGGGTGTTCCTTCTGTGATGGAGGCACCCACTAAGAACCGGCTTTTGGAAATACCAACCAGAAGGGTGTGAAAAGGGGCAGAATGTGATTTCCTCACTATACTTTACATTGAAGAATTGGTGACTGATCACTGCCCCCGAACCTAGAAGCCTGAAACTTTGAGAGGCTGTTCCTTCTGTGACATATACACTCACCAATAACCAATGTTAACAAATTTAACCCTTAAGGAGATGAAAAGCGGTGCAACTTTTTTTTGTCCTAAACTTAACATTGAAGACTGTAGTACTTTTAAGGCTAGTATACTTTTAACATATCCTCTTTAGGGGAGAATGAAATTCCTGGCAAATACTGTAGTTGGAAAGCAATTAAATCAGCACACTTCTGGATAAAGCTAAAGGGAAAATCACATCTGTTTTAAGCCTAGTAACTATTTTGCAGATAGGCTGTCTTTGTTTTGTGCTTGGAGGAGTTGATTTTAACCTTGTTCCAAAAAGTTTTTTAATGTTTTAGTATGACTGCAAGCCATAGATTTGCAATGAAGTTAGTCTCTCTCCATCTCTAGATCCATACATCACTGATCAATGGTAGACCTAGTGCTGATGACCCTTCACCAACACTTTTGGAGTTTACTTCGGCACGATATATCCGACTTAGATTGCAGCGTATAAGAACACTTAATGCTGATCTCATGACCCTTAGTCACCATGATCCAAAAGAAGTTGATCCAATTGTTACCAGAAGAGTAAGCAATTATCTCTTATTTACCATTTTTTAATCTGCCATATGTGTAGGGATGATTTGTCAGACAAATAAGGACTGAATAACATGATATATTTTCTGTTATGGAAAAATCACCTTGAGAAGATTTTGCCATATCCATTTTGCCATATCCATTGCCATAATGCTGGAATGGATCATCATACTGATAAGCATCACCATGCCGTTAAGCATCAGTTTTCTTCTGAAAGGTTCACACATCAAGTCAGCTCAGCATAATTGCCTTAAGGTGGCTTCATGTTGACAAAAGATAATGTGCAGGTAGGGCAATTATTCCTTTCTATTCTCTGCAGTGCTGCTAAAATAATTTCACTTGTCAGATTCAACTAGTTAAGAGTTTAATTTTCTTATCTGTCTCTGTTTCTTTCATAACATTATAATTCCATTTTAGATTCAAACGCATTATAAAATGAAGCATTGTAAAGATATATAGTTTAAGTACTTTGGAAAATATATGTATAACATCTTGATTGTGTACATTTTTTAAAATTACTAGATGTTCCTTGATACATTTTATCCAATGCCTAATTCTTGGTGCTTTGTTATTCCCAAATGAAAGCCATTATTATTGAAAATTATAGTTTATGCAGGTTAAAATACTGTTTTGAGGCATGTTTAGTAGTTGTATATCAACATCCTCACCATGTTTCACAGCTGAAAGGTTGACAGCACAATCCTACCTTGCACTGGAACAGGCAGGCTGGAACATCAGCGGAAGTTTAGGGACTGCTACTGCAGGGAAGGGGAGGTTTGTCCGCTTCGAGTGCAAGTTTAGGGACTGCTACTGCTGTAAGGCAGTAGCAGTCCCAATGTATCTACTCAGACCACCTCTGGAATTGCCACCCAGGAAGTGGAGTTTGGATCTGACATAACTGTTGGATCCAAATTCTGCTTCCCGCTCTCCTCCCTTCCACCCCAGGCCTTCTTGTCTGTGAAAGTTTCTGTGTGCACATCCTCAATGTCATTATTGACAATTGTAGAAACTGAAGATACAGTAGATTAATAATGGATAAATATTCTTTGATCAAAGAGTGTTAGGAATTTGTTTTCCAGTGCTAACATCCTACTAATTTTACAATTAAACATTTCCTTTATCTAGTATTACTATTCAATAAAGGACATCTCTATTGGAGGTATGTGCATTTGCTATGGCCATGCTAGAAGTTGTCCTTTGGATAAAGTCACAAAGGTATGTTGAACTATTTTTTATCTGACATTTTCAATTAAAAATTTAAGCTGCAATTCTATATTTAGTTACCTTGAATCACCCATAAGCTCAGCAGCACTGAAGACTGAGTAGACATAACTAGGATAGTATTTTGTTTCAAAAATACTTGCATAAAATACAAAGCAATACATTTCTGATGTGTTTCAAAGAAGAATTATTAGTATTTTGCATTAAATTTCTGACTACCACACCATGTTATCCCCAAAGCTGTGATATCCTCTTTTTTTCCCAAACATGCTAGCACCAGAACTCCCTTTTAAAAATGAGACGCTTATCATATGTACTTAGCTTAATGAGACTACAAAAACGAACTGTAGAAAGAATTTCTATTTAATTAGTTACAATTAACAATATCCAGAATAAAGATACTCAGATGTTTATGTCTTTCAATTTACACATGCTTACAAGCTGGAAGAGCTACACTCTTTGAAGGGCAATAATCTCATTTTTAATAGCCTCAGGACTTGAGGCAGTCATTTATCTGACCTTTTTATCACCCATGTATTATTGGTGTTTGAGAACATCTACCCTAAAAGAAAGGCTTCAGGAATCAAGCCTCGTCTGCCAGTTGTTACTTTTAAGATGGAGTAAGAAATCATTATAAGTATGTGCATCCTATTCAAATAAATATTTTGTCCTTGTTAACTCTAGTTTTTTTTCTTGCTAGCTCTTCTAGCTATTTGTATGCATGTGTATACACACATACAGATATACCTTTGTGCACAAGCATGTGGGTGTGTATACAGAACAAGCACTAGAAATCCATAAATGTGCCATCTAGTCCAGTTTCAATTAGATACATTTTATACCTTGGCAAGGCACACAGGTCAGGGCTCATTTGTTCATAGCTGCTTCTGAAAGCAGGACTAGAACCAAGGCGTACAAACTGCAAGAGAGGAGATTCCAGTTGGAAATCCGGAATAAATTCCTGACGGTGAAGGCGGTTCAGCAGTGGAACAGATTGCCAAGGGAGGTGGTGGACTCTCCCTCACTGGGGATCTTCAAGCAGAGGCTCGACGAGCACCTGCCAGGGATGCACCAGGATTTCCTGCTGCAGGCAGGGGGTTGGACTAGATGATCTACCAGATCCCTTCCAACTCTATGATTCTATGATTCTAATGTCAAATGTTCAAAAAGATATGCCAAACAGTTTGATTTCAAGGCTTTGGGTATTGGGGTTGTGCTATATTTTTCCCCATTTTCTTTTACTTTAGAAACTCCAGTGCCAGTGTGAACACAATACTTGTGGTGAGAGCTGTAATGAGTGTTGTCCTGGCTATCATCAGGCACCATGGAGACCAGGGACTATTTCTGCTGGCAACAAATGTGAGAGTATGTAGTACTAATGTGACGATTTTTAAGTGATTGCCTTTATGTCTGTTGGGGCTACAGTCTGAAATCCAGTCACTCAGGAATATGCCCAACTGAACCAAGTGGTAAACATGTTTAGGATTGTGCTATAAATGTATATAATCCATCCATCAGTAAAGCCAGTGGAAGTTCTTAGATATTGGCAGTTTATTAATTTTCATGCTTAATAAATTTTTAAGCAAGAAAAGTTTGGTTATTTTAATTTACAGAAACTGTGGAAAGTGAAAATAATAAAACAATTCATACTGTATTGTTAGCAATGATATACTTTACTAAATGGTGATAATGTTGGGTCAGCATCAACTACACTACACAGTTAGAAAAGGACTGTTTTCTGTGTATATTTCGAACTCGAGAAGAAGCCCAGATGGTATTGCTATATTAACACAGAATGTCTTCAACGTGGCTTTGCTTTAGTGTTCTCTTTATGTGTTTGATTGTGTTTTATAAAATAGAAATGAAAATCGCTTTCTCTGTTTTTAGGATGCAACTGTCATAACAAAGCAGGAGATTGTTATTATGATCAGAGCGTGGCAGATCAAAAAAGAAGCCTAAATGTTCACGGCCAGTTCAAAGGGGGTGGAGTCTGCATAAACTGTACTCAACATACCACTGGAATAAACTGTGATGTCTGTAGCGATGGGTACTACAGACCACACAAAGTAAGAGGACTCTGTGAAACCACGTTTCCATTGCTTTGAACTGTGTTAAAAGCTAGTATATTTCTTTCAGCCTTTTGTAAATTGATGCTTATAGATACAGTATGATTAAAAATTGGGAAGTCATTGTGAAAGCTATTAGCAGGAAAATGTCAGAGTACATTTTTTGTGGTATCTCTGAATAGCTAAAATTATCCCCTTTCACAAGAGAATTATGCTAACAAATTGATGTTAAAGCCTTACCATGAATTTAATTACCACACCATATTGACATTCCCTCCAAGGCAGGAATCATAATTAATTTTTATCAACATCTGACAATTATGTGGTAACATAAATATTCACTTCTTTCAGGTTTCGCCCTATGACGATAATCCTTGCTCTCCATGTGAATGTGATTTATTTGGATCCTTAGATTTTAAGTGCATTAAAGATGATAATCATGCTGATCACCAACATGGTAAGTGACCAGCAAACACATTTTCCCTAAACATCAATGTGGCCTGGATTTTCAAGATCAGAAACTATTTGTGGGAGGAAACAATGAAAGTAAGAGCCAGTTCATGCATGTTTAGACATTACCGTCAGTAATATGCGCATGTGGTTTGACAGAAACTTGAGTTGGGGAATAAGAACATTCTGTAGGCCATGCCTACTGTTTTTCTATGTTTTTAGCCTGTATGTTTTAATTGTTTTTATTGTATTGTACTACTTATGTTTTTAATTGTTTTATGACAGCCGCCTTGAGTAGCCCGAGAAAGGCTGGATATAAATTTTTTAAACAAATAAATAAATAAATAAATAAATACATACATACATACATACATACATACATACATACTGAATGTTGGCCATAATTGGACAACTATTTTAAGGAGTGGGAATGATATGTGATAGAAAACAGCATTAAGGAAGTTAGGCTATGTGGTTTTGTGTAATTCTAGCTTGCCATCCATAGTGTCCAACTGAGTATTTAGCAAGGTTAACTGCTAGTACAGAAGAGATATACAGTAAAACATTGGATTGAGAGTATTTTGGATTGAGAACATTTTGCAAGACATTTTTAATAAATGTTGGCTATAATCCAGAGTAACTACGGGACCTTTTTTATCGATGTAGTTACAGTGCCACCTTTGGGAAACCTATGGAAAATGCATAGAGCAATCCAGAGTAAGTGCCTCTTACGTCTTCCCATAGTTACTCTGGATTGTAGGGGTTGTCTTGCAATACAAGTGATAGCTTGCAATACAAACATAAAAAATTGTCCCAGCCAGGATACAGCTGGTTTTGGTGCTCTGCTAGCACCTATTTTGAGAGAATCAGCCTGTGCATGTCTACTCTGAAGTAAGCCTATTACAGTCAATGGGGCTCACCGCTATGTATGGGGGCAATGGAAATGAGCCTTGTGTGTCTACTCTAAAATTAGTTCTAATATAGTCAGTAGGGCTCACTCCCGTGTAAGGGGGTCAAATTTGCAGCTTGAGAGATTAGTGCAGATTCATTTGTTTTATTTTTTTCTTTATATTTTGTGTTTTCTTAATTATTTTGTATTACAGTATTGTAATCATTTTAATGAATATTTTGGGTTGTGGAACAAATTGTTTGCATTTCCATTATTGCTTATGGGAAAAATTGCTTTGATATACAAGTGTTTTGGATTACAGGCATGCTTCCAGAATGAATTATGCTTGTAAACCATCATATCACTGTACATAAATCCCAGTCAATCAAGATATACTTGACAAGAAAAAGTGAGCCGACTCTAGCTTTTGACAGCCTTATTGCACTGGCTGGCATGGTGGTGGCACTCTGGATGAGGCTTGCACTTTTCTAATGATATGGAATTGAGAATCTGACATTCTTATCCATTTGTATTAACATATTGCCTTCTTTCTTCTTTATTTTTGAAGGTATACAGCCTGGTCAGTGTCAGTGTAAGGAAGGTTATGCAGGAGAGAAGTGTGACCGTTGTGCTTTTGGCTACAAAGGTTATCCACACTGTGTGCGCTGTAACTGTAGCCTGGTTGGTAGCATTAATGATGACCCATGCACAGAACCTTGCCTTTGCAAAGTAAGTGCTGATTTTCCGTTTGATGTATTGTGCAACTTGATGTGGGATTTGTAAATGAATTTAATAAGGGAAATTACTCTTTTAATGGTAAAGTTCACATCATGTCCCTTGCAATTAATTGGGGCTTAAGCAAAGGCTTTTTAGATAGGAATTTAAGAATTGTGGCATATTTCTCCAAAGGTATAAAATGACAAATTGTGTTTGTATGTGTGACCAAGAACATGCAGTTGGAACTAAGGAGGTGACAACCCAATTCATTCAATAAGAATAACATGTTTGACCCTGAAGGTGGTTCTGGATGTTGTTTGCTCAGAAGTCCCACTATAGTCAGCTGTATTTACTCCCAAGTAAATGTAAGATTGTACAGCATTTTTTTTTCTAGGGGGGAAAAAGGTGCCGGTACTTGCCACATGTCATCCCCATATGACTTAGCTGCTGGGAGGGGGCAGGTGGAAAAAGGTGCCAATACTGAGTACCAGTGAGATAAAGTTTTAGTCTTAGCTTTGGGCTTGTAAGAATAGTAAATTATCCAATCAAAGTGAAATACATAATGAAGCTGATTAAATATATTAACTATCCACCTGCAGTTTTGTCAGTGCTGTGGTCAGTGTGCCATGGCACTCAGGTGTGCTGTGAATGGTTTTCAGGTGTGCCATGAGAGTTTGAAGGAGCATCAATTATGGGTAGAGTCATTGTGGTGTGTGAACCTCCTCCAGCAGAATGGTGTGCCTTGTCAGTTGTCATGATCATTTTAGTGCGCCGCCAATATGCCATGAGACAAAAACGTTTGATTATTACTACTATACTCATTTTATTGGGAGTAAGTCACATTGAGTTCAGTGGAACTTGCTTCCAAGTAGGCATGTGTAGGAATATATGATTGATTGCAAGATTAGTAATAATTAAATTCTCCAGCATTCCCTCTCATGTACAGTGATTCCTCCTTGTGTTTACTGAATGATGGTGATGGGATAGCAAATCTCTGACCTTCCTCTGATAATGATGTGCCCACTGACAGTGCCTCACTGGTTAGGCTTTCAGTTTTAATGATTAAAGGACACTACGTTTAAATTCCTCCAAAGTGGAACTCTTTGGAGGAAAGAGTATTATAAAAGTCTTTCATGAGGGGAGTACAGAGATAAAACCCCATTCTCATGAAAACTAAATGGGATAATGGCCTTTGGGGCTTCATGGAGTGGAGTCAAAAATTGTGAGCCCACTTCCCCACACTCAACAATCAAAGTAACAGAGATAACAGAAGTGTGCACACCATCATGCTATCCCACTGCTTGCAATGGGGACAGTCCTTGTCTGAAGAGACAACCTCTGTCCACCAGGGAGAGAATCTTCCTGTGATGTACAATCTTGGATGTTCAGCAGCAACTGTGGGGTGGCAGCTACGCAGATTTTCTGGTTATTATAGTGTATCATAACCAAATGCTTGCTTGCTTGCTTGCTTGCTTGCTTGCTTGCTTGCTTGCTTTCTTTCTTTCTTTCTTTCTTTCTTTCTTTCTTTCTTTCTTTCTTTATTTATTTATTTATTTATTTATTTATTTATTTATTTATTTATTTATTTGCAGGAAAATGTGGAAGGAGAAAACTGTGATCGCTGCAAACCAGGGTTCTACAATCTCCAAGAAAGAAATCCGATGGGTTGTACCGAATGTTTCTGCTTTGGAGTTTCTGATGTCTGTGAAAGTCTTTCATGGCCCAGCAGTCAGGTATAACACTGCGAGGATTGTGATTGAATGCTTCATCCATTTTCTATGGACAGGCTTTTTGTCTTGATTTGATTGCATGATAGCCTAACTCTGGGCACAGTCCTAACCACGTCTACTCAATAGTAAGCTCCATTGTGTTCAATGGATCTTACTCCCTGGAAAGTGTCTTTAGGATTGCAGCCTCTGTCTAATTTCTCACAAATAATCCATTGCAGTCATTTTAGTTGTGCACTTGTTGAGGCTATGTTTATATTTGTGTAGACTCAGTATCAAACCCAAGAAAACTTATACCTGTCATGAGTAAAAGTACCTGTCAGGATACATGCCAAACTGCCAGATGCTGCTTCCCTGGCTCACAAAATACCTGCCTAAAATGACCAAAAAGGAAAGCGTAAAGAGAGTCGGGGCATTCCTAACCCAATTTCAGCCATCATATCTCACCCACCTCCCCTTTTCCATGGTGGTGAGAGGAGCCTGGTGTAGAAGTGCCTTACAGAAGTTTTATGACACCCACATTCCAGCATAGGACTTGTGCCAGCCTAACTGGGGATTAGGATTGCAGCCTCAGATTTTAGTCATCAAAATCTCAATGACATTCTGGGGTTGGCAGAAAAAAAACCCATGATCTCATGATCATTCTGGCTAGCAACAAAAAATTCCTCTCTGGCTCCCAAAAGTGCAACCTGCTGATCTCAAAATGCAGTCAGGAAAAGGTGAGAGGAGTTGCCAAATGGAGCAAGATGGGGGTAAGAATAGTGTAAAATAATGAGCAGTCCATTTTCTGATCCAGTTGGTGCTAGAATTTTCTTGCTTCTGCTTGGTGTGAATGAGGGGGCCAGGCAATAACTACCGATCCACCAGAGACATGTGTCACCATAATTCACCTGGGACCTGAAAAGTGTGATCCCACAAAGACTATATTGTCTTTAAAAAATTACAGTGCCACAAGTTTCCACTTTATCACCACTAAATGGATAATACAGGTTTAACCTGATTATATGTTTTTTAATTCACGTGTGATTTTGTCTCACAGCAAATGAAGTTGGCTCTTTGAATTAAAAGATGAACATCCCATAAGTAGCAGTTAATGACTTAAAGGCAGCCTGCTTACCATGGCAAGATGGCAGGCAATTAAGCTTGCCTGAGAAAGGTTCAGAGAGTTTAGCTTTGGTTTCAGATTTCAGCTCTTGAACCTTCCCTTCCCCATGTGATCACTTCTGATTTGTCTCTGAGCTGAAACCAAGCTGTTTTAAGCCACTTGAAAGGGAACCTGATGCATCTTAATTCAGTGCCTGCCTTGTTAAACAATTGCTTTTGTATAACACAAAAATTGGTAACCACAGAGGTTCCTGAAACCAAATGTCACAAATGGGAAGGTTCAACCTATATTAAAAGTACTATGGAGCAGAAAAAATATATAAATTGACTTTCTCAATTAGTTTCATCATATTTGATAGGTTTTCTTCTCCCTCTTCATTAAGGAATCTTCTATGGATGGGTGGCTGGTGACAGCTCCATTTACCTCAAAAACTGTCCAGCCAGAAAAGGGCCACATGGATGGACCTCTTCAAATAAGTATTAACAACGTTGTGGCTGCAAAGATATTAAAGTCCCCTTATTACTGGTCTGCACCCAAGCCATATCTTGGAAATAAAGTAAGCATCCTAAGAAAACAGATTATTTGACTCTTAGTATGACTGTTGAATATTTTATTTGCATTGTATTGCATTCCTTCATATTGCACATTTACTGTACACTGAACATCAGGATATTCTTCAAAAGATTTATTGTGGCTTCTGGAATTCTTGTTCATTTTGTGATATTAGGCTTTATTTACAGTTTTAATTTCTGTAGCATTTACCATGAAATAGTCATTATTTCTCTCTATTTCTTATTAATTAAAGCAATGCAAAGTAGTTTTTGTTAGCTTCCCTCTTGTTTCTTTCTCTTTAGCACACTAATTGCAAGAATTGTTACTTTACTTTCTTAATTTCTGGTCTTTAAGGTGTTTTACTACATCAAGTGTTCTCTTGATGGTTGTATTCTGATGGTATTGGTTTGAAGAATGTTCACCTCTCATTGGTATTGTAGGTACTGTGTGTGACTTTCCCCACAATCCAGAGTAACTTTGGGAGCACATAAGAGACATTATGTGCACCCATAGTTATGGCACCATCTAGTGAAAGCCTATAGGAAATTCATATTGCAATCCAGAGTAAATTGTTCTTACACCGGAGCAAGGATTCCCCGTAGTTACTCTGGATTGTGCCCTATATATCAGTTGTGTTTCATTATTATTTTCTCCAAGTGCATTAGGAATGTTACTAAGATAAGCTAATTTTAAGGTTATTTTAACATAAATTAAAATAAATTAATTTTAAATCTCTAAATTAAATCTTATTGAAGAGAGGTGAAACTGTAACAGTAACTTGCTGCCAACTGAATCTGACCACTGAAGAAGCAACATAGTGCCCTTCTAGGATGCTGGTAGGAAGGCCAAAGCTTTCCCCCATGTGTTGTTGGCAATTTCGACCCCCACTGAGAGCCAATGGTGCAGGAGAGGGTAGCAATGGAAGGAGGGGATTAAAAAATCATGCTCAGGCAGCAGGGAAGGATTATTGGCAGCAGTGCTATCCTAACTCCCTTCCCGAACCTGCTCCTGAAGCATGGGTTCAAGCAGATCTGTGCCAACTGTTTAGCAGTCAAAGATCTGAGTAGCTCTGCTGCGCATACTCCAGATAAGAGAATAAATTATTTATATCCCACCTATCTTTCACACTAAGAGGGATTCCAGAGGGTTAACAGTAAAAACATGAATATTTAGAAGAATTTAATTTCAACAGTAAACTATTAACAAACAGTAAACAGTAAACACACAGATGTCAACAATATAATCATTGAACGTTATTATAAAATAATCTAGAGAAGACCTCTGCACTGTTCTCCACTGTAATATATAGTGGTCACCATTTTTGCACCAGTGCAACAATGAGGAGGATGGTGTATGAGATTGGGCTGAAATATGTTAAGAAAGTTATAACCCAAACGGGTACTTTATAAATAAAATATATGTATTAATATTTGGGAAATGCATGTCAGTAAAGAATTTTATAATGTGGTTTGGGAAATGATGTTTAGTATATCATTTCTTGTATGATTTTTCTGTCTGAATAAACTTCATTTTAACATGGATAAATAATAAAAAATTGCACGGGTGTTATAGTTAAGAGTATTTAACCCTCGCTAGTTACCATTGGGTCTTTTGGGCCTGACTCCATCTTTACACATGCATATCTTCAGAACTATAATGATTAGAGACTTGACTTTTCATGTATTCCTCTGTTAGGCCCTTCTAACAATGTTATTCAAGGCGTTATTGTTTTTGTTTTTGTTCTGTTATTCTGTTTTGTTCTTGTTGTTTTTAATTAATTTTCCTCTGTGTTGAAAACTTTTTGGGTCAAAAAGACCTGATGGTACCTGCCATGTTATACATTTTGCTTCGCATTCCCCTGGATGATTGGTATTTTTCTGATGCTCCTATATGGCAGTACAAGCTACCTGAAGATGCTTGTCATCCCTGAGTAGATTGGTGGTTTGTCATGCCAATATATGACAATAGAAGATAGCTGAAGTTGCTACTCAGGTCTAGTAAGATGAATTTGCTGCATGGGAAAGCACTTGTGTAAAATTCATGAGCCCACTCCAATGCATGTCTGCTCAAATGTAAGTCCCAGTCAATGGGGTTTATTCCCAGGAAAATGTGGATAGGATTAGGCTGTAAATGTGATAGCAAGTGGAAACTTGCTAAGTGGAAACGCCCATGTATAATGTAAGTTATTTGAAAGTTCTTATGACAAATATGCCTCTGTTTATTAAAATTTTTATACAGATGTTTAATGTACAATCGAATTTGAACAAAATAGGTTTTTACAAAGGGTGAAATTAACCCCTTGGTACCGGTGGTTTTTACAATCAGGTCAGAAAGATCTGATGGTACTCTGCTGGTGATTTTTGGTCATGGTACCTGGCGAGTGAGCATTCTGTTTACTGTATATGTGATTTATTCTTTGCAATCATGCATAATTTTTTAAAAAAGTATTTTCTATTTTTATTCTTTTAGCTCACTGCCTTTGGAGGTTACTTGAAGTATACTGTGTCCTATGACATTCCCATGGACAGTACAGATAGTGATTTGGTGTCTAGTGTGGATATTATTATTCAGGTAATTCATGTTTATAAGAATGTCCATTGTAGTATTTAAATGGTATGGCTTGGAAGTCATGATCATGCATATGGAAAGTGATTCTTTGTATTCATAGAACCCTTTAAACCTCATGGTGTTCAGCTCTGTAGGTACCCCTGATCTTTGAAGGCACAGGTTTTCAGGTTAGGGAGGATGTTTGAACAGATTACATGAAAATATCATATTCTACTGGATTTTGGTCTGAGAGACAGAGCTTTGAATTTGGAAATCCCCTGTTCAAATTTCATTTCTACTATAAACTCACAAAGAGGCTTTGGATCAGCTACTTTCCCTATAAGGTCAGGATCTGGGCCTTCCTGGATATGGAATAATTTAATGAAAAGTTTGCTTGTACAATGTAGAAAAGCTGGAAAATCAATTCTACAAAGATGTTTTCGAATAAATGGGCAGTTTTGTTTATGTATGTTAAATTTCATGGATTGAAAACTAAAATTCCAATTGTTGAAAAAGATTTAAGTATATAGTATAGTCATGATATCAATCATTTCAGGGCAATGGACATATTTTATCTATGCGATCTGAAGGACTGTCTTTGCAACCATATGAGGAATATTCTAACACTGTAAGGCTTGTGTCTGAAAACTTCATTGACTTTAACACAAAAAAGGCAATCGATCGTGATATTTTAATGACAGTTTTAGCAAATGTTACTCATCTTCTACTCAGGGCCAGCTACAACATTGCAAAAAAAGCTGTCTACAGGTAACAAATTTTTTTCAACTTAGTTTGATTTTTCTCTTAATCCATGTATCACTACTGAATATGAAAGGGAAAAAGAGTTAAAGCTTTAAGTGTCGTTTTATGGTATAATTTTTTGTCAAATATACATTTCCCAGGAAATTTATTCTAAAGATGTTGCCATTGATATCAATAGATTTTTCCTAGCTCTTGTCCAAGCTCTGGCTTTGTCTGCTAAAAGGAAAACAAAATGAAAAACTATACTCCCTGCCTGTGATGGTGTCGGGATTAAAGAAATTGGCTTGGTCCGGTGCATGCAGTATTGACAAAGCAGCTCATTTATAAAAGACCACTTGCTGAGCAAAAGGGATAGGCTTTCCTTTCTTGCCTTTAAGTTGGAAAGTATGTGCTACTGAATTTTAATGAGTTGACATTTTGTTTCATTGTTGTTCTGCGTTTAGACTGTGTTGAACAATGGGTCTCTATATGATCCAGTTTTGGATTATTCTTGATTTATTTTTTCATACATGATGGGGCTAAGGTATGCATTTATTAGTGGTCAGGAAGGAACTGTCTTTCACAATGTTTTAATCTGAAATGTCATGTTTGCAATATAGATAAAAGATTTTAAATGGTCTGTAACTTAAGTTTTAGACCTCTGTGAATTCTATATCTATCTAATCTACAGTATTTATATACCGCTTTTCAACTAACAAGTTCACAAAGCGGTTTACAAAGAAAATGGAAAAATAATAATAGCTCCCTGTCCCAAAAGGACTCACAATCTAAAATACAAAAAAGAACACCAGCAGAAGCCACTTGAACAGACACTGCTGGGGTGTGGAGGGCCAGTTACTCTCCCCTTGCTAAATAAAGGAGAACACCCACTTGAAAGAGTGCCTCTTGCTCAGTTATGACATTGAATCTGACATTGAATCATATTGAGTCAGAAACATGGTTTGAGTATCCTACTTCTCATTTTAGTAAATACAACCTTCTGGCTCTTGCACCAGTCTTGGAAACGTTCAGTCTTAGGTTAGTGCGGATCAAAAACAATAAGAGACATGCTAGGTATTATATGGAATGTCTAATGAGGCCAGGTGGTTTTTTTTTTAAAGTGCTCCAGGGAAACTGAAAAGGCATAGGAGAGAAAGGGAGCTATTAAAAGCACTTTCAACTGTGGTTCTGATCCAGACTACAGTGTTGTTGTTTCCCTCCAACTTATGCTTTTTCATTTTAAAGTAACTGAAAGTACTTTTTCCTGCCTGTACCCTGCCCTGGAATGCCTCCCCTCCTCCCCATACTCCCCCATACTCCCAAGCCTGTACAAACTCACCCCCCAGGTCCTGTAGGGAAAGGCTGGTGCACTCCATGTGCCAGCTGATTTCCGCTCAGAGCGGCAAGAAAGTCCTTTTTTGCACTTAGCGACACTCTTTGGCTGGTGCACAGGGCTTGCACTGGCCAAATAGGCTTTTTGGATTGTGTCCTGATACTTCTACGGTGCACTGCTAGGCATTTCTACTCGGGATTAAGACCTATAGGGTTCAGTGGGTTTTATTCAGAGGAAAGTGTTCATTGGAGTGCAACTAGCATTCCAGCACTGCAGCCCAACCTATGGTATCACAAATATGATGTAATTTAGTGTGAAACCAGGCTGTTGCCAGAAATGGTGATGTTGGCCTTGTGATGGTAGCCCACCTGAGTCCTAGTAAGTCAGCAGCAGGGACAGGCTATGGGAAGGAGGGGAGGGAAAGGATTGGTGTAATTGGTCATGGAGGGGGAGAGGATTTGGGGTTGAGGAGGAGATGGGATCTGGCAGCAATGGGACATGCCAAATCTTATGCTTGCTCTTTTAAACCTCCCAGTCCCTTTTCTCTTTCCAAAAGAGGTGGCATATGTTTAAGGCAACCCATAGGCAGCTGAAAATTTACTCAGAGTTAAGTTAAAATAATTTTACTTACCTCTTATTAGCAGCACTGCCAATAGCATTGTAAACCATCTTTTTAGTGTGGCTGATTCACTGCTGGAAGTGGGGGATAGGTCTGGAGTTGGAGTAATCATGTCTACTTAAAAGTAAGCCCCATTGTGTTCAGTGGATCTTTCTTCCAGGAAAGTGACTTTAGGATTGCAGCCCTAGTTACTTTGTAATATCAATTTTTAGGGTTTAATAATACACAAAACAGAAATTCTTGCTGCAGCAGTTACAAATATTACTTGTGACATATAAACATTTATAACAATAAATTACAACAAATAAATTTGTGATTACCTAGTTAATTTCTTACTCATATCCCATAAACAATAGCAATAAAACTAACACAACAGTTCAAACTCCAGAAAACATTGCTTCCATATACATCTTCATTTAGAAGGAATGCATTGGCAAATCCTGTAACTCAAATTAAATGCTGATTTTCCCTTGCTATTCATATCGATATGTAGGAGGTGGTATATAGAAATCGATGCGCATTTCAGAGGTTCTGTTACTGCCAATCAATATCCAACTCTCTATTTTGTCATTCAGATTTTTGGTGATGTGGAATAATGGTGCGGGTAAGACAGATAAATTTGAAAAATGAAACACCAGAATAATTAAAACTGAAACACCAGAATTATTAATTTGCCTGCTATTAAAATAGCAGGTGATTGGTCATTATGGTGGAATGTAAATTTGAGACTACTTTGCTTGAGCTTCTTACTTTAAAAGAGCTGGGATAGTGACCAATTATGGACAAAGAATCTGGTGTGTCAGCCAAAACAGGTGCAGAAATATTGCTTAATGTTGGTGAGAATGGGTCAACTGTTGGAACAACTGATTATTTATTATCTTACAATCAAATATTTATTATAAAGATATGTACTAAGACCTCTTGTCTTAAAGTGTAGTTCAGAAAGGTGAGCTTCTAAGACATATATTCTTCCTGTGATTCCAAAACAATAAAATGTGTTTTTTTAATGATGTGATGTCTTGCTGCAGGTTGGATTCAGTCACTTTGGACACAGCAAATGCGAATCTCATAGATCTGTCTTCTGCTACAGATGTGGAACACTGTGAATGTCCTCAAGGCTACTCTGGACTCTCTTGTGAGGTAATCTGTCATAGTTCCACATTACGCTTGTCTTTTCGGTAGCAATTTTTAAAACTTGGATGGCAGAAGAAGTTGTTCCACTTTGAAATTGATAGCAGTGTGACATTTTACACTTAAAAGGAAGGGGAAAACAACTTCAGTAGCAAGAGGCCATAGGATTAGCTGGAAGAGTAGCTGGAGGCCATCAGATTAGCTCTAAATTTAATATCTTACAGCAGTTTTCTTTGTTTCATAATGAAAACCAGGGTGACACATTTGGCTCATTCCTATCTGACATTTCAGTGCTAATGCAGCCACAATTCAACCCTGATCTATGGATTTTTATCCCAGCTTTCCCATGGCAAACGACAAAGTGGCTTACAAATCTTTTATCCTTTTGTTCTCACAACAACCTTGTAAGGTAGGTGAGGTTGAGAATGAGTGACTGACACCAACATTCACCCAGGAAACTTCATGACTGAGGGCGTATTTGGACCTGGATCTCCCAGGTCTCAGTTTAACTCCCTAACCCCTACCCCAGTGATTTTCATCCTCTGTGCCATAGCACACTGGCCACAGATGGTGTATGCTGTGGGGCTAGGGAAAGGTTTAGTAGGGCAGTTGGGGGATTTGAGCCCCTTATCAGTAAGTAGCATGGTGTGCCTTGTCAATGTTAAAAAATGGTGGTGCACCTTGACAATTTTAGTGCTTGTCAGTGTGCTATGAGATGAAAAATGTTGAAAATAATCCTAGTTCTACCTTGAGGAAGTCTCGATGACTGCCTTCACAGCAACACATACCCCATTGGCTTGGTTCATCGGTGCTGGAAAGTTGGATAGGATTGGGTCCTGTCAGCTTAGATTATTGAATTCTAGTGTGTAGTAAGAGGCAATCATAACATTTCAGTTTATGTTCACTAACCCCATCAGTGACCTCTGGTTGTCTATGTAGGTAGAATTAGGGAAGATTATGGAAGAGAAGTGGGGATGTTGGGTGGGAATTGAAAATCAATCACACTGAAGAGTTCTAATGATTGGTTTCCTTATAGCACAATTCCATGCAGATCTGCTCAGAAGTCCAGACTATTTGTGAGCTGCCTGGTTCACAGGGCTCCTCCAGTGCCAAAATGATTGCTGTGGCATCTTGAGAACATTGAGCAGCCAGTGGTGGCCTCTTAGGAGGAGACATTATTCTGTTTCCCCCAAGCAAAGAAAACGGACCCACAATGGGGTTTCTTAACTCTGCATTCGCTGTTTAGCCAGAGCAGAATCCAGAAACCTTGAGGCCTAATACAGGTCTCTGGATCTGGTGAAGAAGAGCTCCACTGGTCTTGCCCATGTCTCACAACACTCTTTCCCTCCACCACACAGCCTTCCCAATGAAATCTGAGTTTCTCAAGAGCGGATTTGGATTCAGAGACAAGTTGTGGTGCTCTACTGTATGTCATTAAAAAAAACCTTCATATATGTAAATATGTTTTTAACTTGATAATTAGGTGGATATTATGTGAACCAATTTCTGATTTCATGTACATATGCTGTATTTTTCTTTTCATTTTTAAGTCCTGCCTTCCTGGACACTATCGAGTAGATGGAATACTTTTTGGAGGGAACTGCCTGCCATGTGACTGTAATGGTCATGCAACAGAATGTGATATTCATGGTGTCTGCATAGTAAGTTAATTTGCAAGCCTGTTTACATTTTTATTTCTTAAAAAAAATCATGGCATACTCATTTAACTGGAATCATTTTCTGCCACCTTAACTCAGATGGAAATGCCAGTTAAATGGCTTTACCAATTAAATGAGTATTAAATAGGTGTTGGTTAAACAAGTCTTTTACGTGAGACCCTTCTAAGAATGGAGACATTCCATGTACTCACGAGAACCTCGTGAGGTAGGAAGTAGGCTGTCTGGGCCTTCTGTCCATAGAAAGAAAAAGAGCAGAGTGATAAAGCGAGGGTCCTAACAGGTAAATGAGGGAGCAGAAGGAGTCCTGTTGGGAAGCAGGGGACGGGTAACTTTTAAGTATTATGAAAAATTTGCTAACTGTTTGGGTAATAGACAGCACCTAACTGGTGTGTGTGTGTGTGTGTGTGTCAGTGTACTGTATATTCAGTATAAAGCAGCAGGCCTCCGTCAGTCTTGAAAGACTATGGTATAGTGCTTGGCGCTGCATACGCTGCATGCAAAGCATGAAAGCCTGGGTTGGATTGTTATGGAGGATAGGCTGTTACCCAAGCAGCAAATCCCCCCTCTCCACACCACTGAATTAGTCCAATGGAAAGGCAGAGCCAATACGATTGGATCCAGCTGGCGTCGCAGAGCTGGGCTAAGGACAGGAGCTCACCCTGTCTTGTGGGGCTGACCTGGGTCTTGAACCCTGGCCTGCTGGTTAACAGGCACAGCATCTTAACCGCTTGCACCACCCACAGCCCTTATATTCAGTATAACTCAATCAAAAAAGCATCCAGCCAGTGCTTCAGACACAAGAAAACCAGATCACTAAAGGATAATGCCAAATATTAAATTATAATATATAAATAGGTCAATGACAGCACTTAGAAATTAAACATTTCAATTTCCATCATCTTCAATAATGCATGATTTGATTAACATTTATCATTAAAGCAAAATTGTTATTTGATAAAGATGCAGCTGAAACAGAAGTTTTACAGTTTTTCTGTTCTGTTATCAAGTAGTTAATATCTGTCCTATTTACCTACAATATTTATATAGCGCTTATCAACTGAAAAGTTCACAAAGTGGTTTACAAGAAAATGAAAAAATTAATTAGCTAATACTAATTAATAGCTATTAATCCTCATAGAGTGTTTAAAAATAAGTGTGCTATTTCAAATTATTACATCAATTGGCAATGTAATATTGGCACAACTGTTTTAATCACTGTCAAAATGATTATTGAGCTAATTCATGAAACTAAATCTATACATTGGTTTTGTCCACAGGCTCGCAAACTCTCAGGATAAGTTTTGAACTTGTGTTTGTGGTGGAGGGAAAGGGTGGCATTGCAATCAGGATGATCACATAGCTGCTGGGGAGGGAAAGGGTTTTTCCAACTTATCTGCAGGTCACTAGGTCTCCCTGGAGAATCTGGGGACCCTGTGACCCTCTTCTGTAGCCCTGCTTAAACTGCTTTTAAAATGCAAAAAAAAAAACAAACTTCCAGTTTTGTAATGAAAACGGGAGGTTTTTCCTCTTTTCAGGCAGTTTGAAGCTATCAGGAGGGCTGAAGAGGGGTTCACAGGTCCCCTAGACCTGGGGTCCTCAACCCCGTGTCTGCAGCCCAGTGCCAGTCCATAGTGCTTTGGCCACTGGGCTGTGCCAGGCTGTGCCCAGCTCACCTTGCAGTTGGGGAGAAAATGCGCAAGCACAGCTCGGCTACTGAGCTGCACCTGCACAGTTCACTCCACATAGGAGGAGCTCGACACCAGAGGAGGAACTGCGCCTGCATGTCATGCCCGGGCCATGGGAATTTTTTTCCCATGGTGCCGGGACATGGTCCTCACGGGACATGGTCCTTACACCCTCCAGAGAGCCATAGCAACATCCAGGTAAGTTCCCTCCACAGCAGCAGCACTATCTTCCCATTCCATTGCTGCTCTACACTTTAAGGTGGCGGATGCAGAGCTTCCCTAGTTGGTTTGTATGCCTAGATGGTTTGTATGCCAATACTGGTCTTATTAATTGTTGCTACTGGCCTGGAAAAGCATGTTCTCTCCTTTGCCTTTTTTTCGTTTTCGCATCTGTTCATTGAATGCTAAAGTTGCATGTTATCTCATGCTGAGAACCCCCAGGGAATAAAATTCCATCCAGATTAAGTAGCAGAAAGTGTCTTGCATGTTTCTTAGGCTTGCAAACACAACACTACAGGACCGTTCTGTGATCAGTGTTTGCCTGGCTTCTATGGAACGCCCTCCAGGGGAACATCAGAGGACTGCCAGCCATGTGCCTGTCCACTGAAAACTGCCACAAACAAGTAAGTTGCTAATTAGAAATATCACATTACAACATGTCCTTCAGTATTAGGCAGTCATGCTGGTGAGAAGCAGCAGTGAAAGGGGAAAAAACCTTTAATCTTAGGGAAGGTGGGGGAAAAGGATAAGACTTGTATGGCCAAAATTGAGACTTTGGAAATTTTCCAACTTTTTTCCCGGAATACAAATATATTCCCTTAGAACTTTTATTGTAAAGGAGTCTCATGCAGTGCAACCATTTGCAAACCTTGGAGTAGCATGCTGTATATGTGATTAAAATCAGCTCAGCATCACTTTTGTCCAGCTCCTGGATGCTAGCGGCAATCCAGCAAGCTGCTTTAGGCATTCTGAAGGACTTGTGCATGCTGATTTGGTATCCTTGAAAGTCATATCTTCACCCAACAGTATTTAAAACTGGTTTGGAAGCTTTCTGAAGTTTGAAAAGCAGCTTAGAGTGTAATGTGATCCCTGCGAACTGAGTAAGAGGCATGTTTTTTCAAGTAGATGCTCCTCTTTTTGTAAGCAGGGGAAGAGTAACTGGCCCTCTTTACCCCATGAGTGCCTTTCTGTGCTGTCTGTGCTCTTTTACATCTTTTTTTTGGATTGTGAACCCTTTTGGCACAGGGAGCCATTAGTTATTAGTAACCTGATTTTTCTTTGTAAACTGCTTTGTGAACTTGTTGAAAAGCAGTATATAATAAATATTTTTAATAATATAGAGGAGCTCTTTCTGAGCAAATGACCTTAATCTTTTTCTGAATATGCCACCCTAATTTTTTTTCAGTTCTTATTGTTGGAGTTATTAGGAAAACAATTCCTAATAAATCCATGCAATAAATGCATGGCGCATTCTTGTATTTGGATGCTTATTACATTTAAATTGTTTGTGCTGATAGTGATATTACAATACTGTGTTCAGTTTCAGCCCAACCTGTCATTTGGATAATGGAGGTAAAGTTATCTGTGATCAGTGCCCTCCAGGTTATGCAGGAGACAAGTGTGAAAGGTATGAAAACTAGAAGAATGGAAATAACCACAAAGATTTTGATTCTCAGACAGATTAAATCGGAGATGGTTGTGTGTGTTATGAAATAATAGAACTGCTTCTTAACTATTTTTAGGATTCATTATGTGATTGTAATATGATCTCATATATAACCAAGTTAGTTTTGAAACAAATGTTAACACGTTCATACAGAAAAACTATCCTTTGTGCTGGAATCATGTTCAAGTGGGATCGACTCACAATGGCTTATAGTTTCTTTTAAGAGACTTTAGTTTCTTTTAACTAATACAGTTTTCAATGCCTTGTGCAGATGTGCTAATGGATATTATGGTGATCCACTGGTACCTGGACAATCATGTATTCCTTGTGACTGCAATGGCAATGTAGATCCAGAAGAAGAAGGCTACTGTAACTCGCAGACAGGAGAGTGCCTGAAGTGCATTGGGAATACAGTGGGACATCGTTGTGAGAGGTGTGCTGATGGGTTTTATGGGGATGCAGTGACCAGTAAAGATTGCCGGGGTGAGTTATTCCTGTTCAGTTAATACACTGAGAATTTGTATACTCATTAGGCACTTGTCAAAAGTACTGGCATTAATATTAGGATTGAGAAAGTGAATAAATTAATAATGTAAACCAGTGCTATCACACTTTTGTGAAACTGTTGGAGTAGATAGACTATCCCTACAATCTAGAGTAACTACGGGAGCACGTAAGAGACATTACGTGTACCCATAGTTACTGCACCATCTAATGAAAACCTATAGGAAATTCATACTGCAATCCACAGCAAATTGATCTTACACCGGAGCAAGGACTCCCCATAGTTACTCTGGATTGTACCCTATGTCTGCACAAAAATGCAATCCAGCCATCCATAAGGTGGAGCATCTGTAAATCAGATTTTCTTATATGGGAAACTCTTTGCATTTTCTTATATGGGAAACTATGTGGAAGAAAACTCTATCCAGGGGGGTCAAACTCAATCGCTGCCCAGCTCCTGAATTTGGCTCATTGTTCCTAGCCCGAGTCAGGACAAGGCTATTGAGGAGGAAGGCGCTTTAATTTAGCATAGACCTTATTTGAGACAAACTGGTCTTGAAGCTTTCGTGGGCTGCATAAAATGGCAAGGTGGGCTGGATTTGTCTTGTGGGCCTTGTGTTTGGCACCTGTCCTCTATACAATATTTATTAGCTAGTACACATTGATTGGTCAGTCATGTTTATCTTATCTTCCCATGTTTTTACATTTAAGCTTGTGAATGTCATGAAAACAGCTCAGTTTCCAGCATCTGCCATTATGAGACTGGTCAGTGCCAATGCAAAGCATATGTAATGGGACAAAGATGTGATACATGCCTGGTAAGAACTAAAAATATCTAATGTTAAGGCAAAGTGTTTTACTACTGTGCCATGCTTATGCTAGGGGCTACCGTGGATTATGCTATGTATGTTGACCTGAAGGTTGACAGGTCTGTAATTTGAGACCCGAGTACCACACAATGGAGTGAGCTGTCACTTGCCCAGCTCCTGTCAACCTAGCTGTTCAAAAGCTTGTAAATGCAAGTAAATAAATAGGTACCACTTACAAAGTAACAGGGTTCCATGCATTTTGGCATTTAGTCATGCCAGCCACATGACCATAGAGGCATTTTGCTGGCTCTTTGGCCTTGTAATGGGTATGAGCATAAGTCCTAAATTCAGTCATGGCAATCTGTAGCAGGGCAAACTGTGAGAGACTTACCTTTACCTTTTTTATACTTATGCTAAAGGTAAAGGTGGTACCCCACGGGTTGCCCTGCTAGTCCTGACTGACTCTACTTATGCAGTTCTTATGCAACAGTACCCTATTTGTGTTGGTTATGTTGCAAAGTTCTCTCTCTATTCTGTTCTCCTAACCAGAAGCCTCTAGTTTGTCAAATGAAAACATAGGGGTCATGGTTCCCTGAAGACTACACAAATGCTCAGTGCATCTCTCCCTTTTGCATAGTGTGGCAGAACTTTTCAGTAAGGAATTTTTTAGTATGTTTGATCCTCTTGTGAAGGCCAGAAATTTGATTATTTTTGTTTCTCTAAAGCAGGCTTGTCCAACATGAGGCTTGAGGGCCGCATTTGGCTTAGAAAGCCCATAGATGCAGCCCTGGAGGCCCCTTGTTGGACAAGCCTGCTCTAAAGTAAATTTTAAGTGTGTCCAACATTTGACAGATAGTTGGATTTTTAACAACATTGTTTTTTTCTGAATATTCTCTAAACGCTTCTAATGAAGGCAATTGTGTCCAGCAATTCCTTGCTGGGAAAGTGAAGGGAATACCTTTTCCCATGGCACTGCCAAATAAAGAGTACACCATATTTATCTAGGACAAGCAGCAGGAGTGGATTGCATACAGTGATGAGAAAGAAAACAAAGGAAGACTTATTTTTGTTTCAGTGAACTATCAAATTTAGCTGAAATGCTTTTCCTTCCAACAGCGTGGATATTACGGCCTCAATACTGGTCTTGGCTGTCTTCCTTGCAACTGCAGTAAATCTGGCTCTACTGCTGAGGATTGTAATGGTGAAGGACAGTGTCGCTGTGTGCCAGGAGTGGCTGGGGAGAAGTGTGATCATTGCGGTCATGGATTTTATGCATTCCAGAATGGGGGTTGCACACGTAAGTGGTAGCCCAGGCCGTGGGTTCTTTAGAAAGTGTGCATTTTTGTTTTAACAAAATGCTTTGTGCAGTTTGCACCGTTGGAAAGGTCAATTGTGCGTCTGTGAATACAGATTTGCAAAGCCTTGTCACCTGAGGGGACATTAATGCCCTTCTGGTAAAGTTTTGTTTTGTCAGAACTCGGGAGGATGGAAGCTATTTCTGTGTCAGTTGACACCTTAGTTTTATGGTAGTTTTAATGCCACTGTTTTTTATCCTATTTTATTAGTTGAGTGAATTTTTACTAGTTTATTGCCATTTTAATCTGTTTAGTACTACCAAGAGATTAGTGGTTCTGGTGCTTTGATATTTATGACTTAGCCACTATCCTAACCTCCTCTTAGGCCAGCCTAAGCCCCGTCATAAGTCCTGAGCTGACCTGGGGGTGTCACAAAAGACCCTTCTGACCCACTCTTTGGGAGGTTAGTTCAATGTGCAGGTATAAGCCAACCTCCCCTTGCCACCATGGGAAGATAGGCCAGATGAGTTAGGCCCACCTAAGTTTCTTAGGATTGCACATTTAATGACCAATTAATTTTATTGCAATTTTTAATTATTGATCTTCTATATGTTTTACTCTATCTTATAATTATTGTGATACTTTATGAATTGTTGCTAGTCACCCTGAGCTCTGAAGAGGTGGCATATAAATTTTTAAAGAAATCTTTTTGACCTGATGTAGAACCAGGGGCATAACTAATAGAGGATAAAGCCTGATTATTTTGTTGCTTTTAGTTATATATAAACCTTTAGGTAGGGGGTCAGTCAGTCAACAAATGTTTATTCATTTAAATGCATAAATAATCACTGTCAACATGTAGGAAGAAGCATGGACTGATAGTACAAAGATATGCCTTTTTGCCTGGTGATCAGTGTCAAAACAGATGACTTTTTTCTTTCTTCTCCTTGTAGCCTGTAACTGTGCTCATACTCAGGATGCCTGTGATGCAGATACAGGGCAATGTATTTGCCCCCCTTACACTGTAGGAGAAAAATGTGAACTCTGTCAGGAAAATTTCTGGGGTCATGATCCAAAAAATGGGTGCAAGGTAAGATTGTGCTTATAAGGGACTTGTTGCAAAATAAGCTCCTGAATATTTTACAAACTATTATGTGGAATTTGTCCCAATTATCTGTGATGTTTTCTCTTCAGGCCTGCAATTGCAGTGATGTAGGTTCAGTCCACCTCCAGTGTGACCTGATCACTGCTCAATGCCAGTGTAAAACTGGATATGGAGGACACAACTGCTCTGTGTGTGCTTTGGGGTACAGAGACTATCCAGATTGTGTTCCTTGTGACTGTGACTTGCGTGGAACTAAAGCAGAGAAGTGTGATCAAAGTCAAGGAGTCTGCAGCTGTGAAGAGGAAACTGGTGTTTGTGCTTGCAAGGTATAGCATTCAAAATTAACATGAAATTACTGTTCACTCTTTGAATTTTCTTTGTACATTTGTCTTCTATACCATCTTTTTCACCTACATATGTTTAGACATCATTAAGCAAAGTAATCATCAAAATGATTGAATGAATATTCCCTAAAATAGCATGAGGCTAGCAGTGTTTGTAGAATCAAACCCAAATTAAATATAATTCAGAAAGAATTACTCACTTGGGAAAGAAAAGTGAAATGTTACATTATTTGGTGCAATACCAATATGGTGCAATATTCAATTTTAAATTGAAACAGTTCACTCTAGTAGTATTTTCAGTGTAAGGGAACATAATACCTATACAGTGGTACCTCATAACAAGAACCTCACATAACAAGCGTTTCAAATAACAAGTATAAGTTTCCAAGAAATCTTGCTTCACATAGCAAGTTCCACTTCACTTAACCAACAAGCATGCTATGGGCATGCGTGCTATACAGCCCTGATGCTTCACGCAGAGGCTCTTTAAAAAGGCTGCTGGCCAGTGCTGCTGCCTCTAACTGCCCCCAACTTAAGGGCAGTTGCCTGGGGGTGCCAGAGGCAGTGGCCCCTAAGTGCCCCCAAGTGCCCCTACCAGCCACTTTGAACCTCCCGCAGCAGCCTAGGTAAGCCTCCCAGGAAAGTGTCTTTGATTGCAGCCTCCTAACCATGTCTACCCAGAAGTAAGCCCCATTGTGTTAAATGGGGCTTACTTCCAGGAAAGTCTCTTTAGGAGTGAAGCCTAAGTAGATGTCATAGGATCATGCACATTGAATGCATGTTTTGAATTCAATTCCAGTGTTTTGTCATCATTTTTACATCCAGTTGATATTTTTATATGAATATTTTTTTGGTTGTGGAACCAATTGTCTGAGATTCCATTATTTCCTATGGGAAAATCCACTTCACTTAAAGAGTGTTTCACTTAAAGAGCATGCCTCCGGAATGAATTAAGTTTTTTATATGAGGCAGCACTGTACTTGTCCACATTCCCATTTCAGTGGGGTATAAACTTTTGTTTGACAATTTAGTTGTGAATACATTCCTAAATTAAGTGTATGAAACATTGCTGGAAAAGTTTTGAGATCCAAACAGGAGATTCAAACATTGAACTGGAGGTAAAGAAAAAGTATAAAACTTTTTTGGTAGGATCAGAAATAAATGGCAACAGATGTAGTTTGGGTCATGGTACAAATGGAAGCAAGATTAGAAGAATCAGAGTGAGACAAAGGAAAATGCATTGTGAATTGTTGCTAGCAGTAGGATTGCTGAGCCCCATAAATGCATCTTTGATAGTTGTCTTGATAGCAGCCTAGGCAAGAACAGTAGCTGGAAATGTTCAGATAAGAATTCAAACCCAAATGCTGCTGACAGTATATTTCATCACCAGGAAAATGTGTTTGGATTGCACTGCAGTGAATGCAAAACTGGGACGTTTGCTCTTCATGCTATTAATCCTGGAGGATGCATTCCATGTTTCTGTTCTGGGATGTCAGAGTTATGTTCAGAAGTGGAAGACCATGTGAGAATCCCGGTGAGTAAAACAATTGCCATATATATACAGTGGTACCTCACTTAACAAGTGTTTCACATAACAAGCAAAAATGTCCAAGAAATCTTGCTTCACATAACAAGTTCCACTTCACTTAACAAGCAAGCACGATATGGGCACATGTGCTATGCAGCTCTGATGCTCCGAATGGAGGCTGTTTAAAAGAGCTGCCGGCCAGCGCTGCTGCTTCTAACTGCCCCCAACTTGGGGGCAGTTGCCTGGAGGTGTCAGAGGCAGCTGCCCCTAACTTCCCCCAAGTCTCCCCACTGACCACCTTGAACCTCCAGCAGCAGCCCAGGTAAGCCTCCCAGAAAAGTGTCTTTGATTGCAGCCTTTTAACCATGTCTACCCAGAAGTAAGCCCCATTGTGTTAAATGAAGACTAGCAGGAAAGTGTCTTTAGGATTGCAGCCTAAGTAGACTTCATAGGATCATGCACATTGAATGCATGTTTTGAATTCAATTCCAGTGTTTTGTCAGCATTTTTACATCCAGTTAATATTTTTCTATGAATATTTTTTTGGTTGTGGAACCAGTTGTCTGAGTTTCCATTATTTCCTATGGGAAAATCTGCTTCACTTAAAGAGCGTTTCACTTAAAGAGCATGCCTCCGGAACGAATTAAACTTTTTATGTGAGGCACCACTGTATATATATTAGGCTGCAAGAATCTCAGTCTCATAATACTAATCGAATTTATGAACTCCACAGTAAACAAAGTTTGCATTGTATTGAGCAGACTGAGCAGAGATCCCCAAAGATCTACCACAAACCAGTTATATGGTTAACATAAAATATGAAGACAGTGCTCACTTTTATCCATTCCCTTTCAAACCTATTATGTAATGGCCTGTAAATTATGCCAGGCAAAAGTGAAGACAAGCATAAAAATGGAAATATAATTATGTACAATTCAGTTTGAAAACTATATTACTTATTCAGAAATAGAAAATGTTTTTTATAAAACCATTTCTAAATTTTCCAAAAGTTGAAAAAGCTGTGCTTTTGTTATTTGAAGTTAGATCATTTGAAAACCTGGTAAATTTAAAGTAATATTTAATACGCTCTATAAATTGAAGTAACATATTGACTTGGCATTGTAGATAACACTGACTCCAGAGCAGCCTGTTCTGTATGTAGTTTCTCAAAGTAACCTTACTGGAACCAGTGAAGGTGTATTTTCCCAATTTCCTGATTTCTTGATGGATGTTGAAATAGTCCGACAACATTTGAATGCAGAGCCTTTTTATTGGAAGTTACCAGATCAATTCCAGGGAGACCAGGTAAAGATATGGGTTAAGGTCAAGGTTGTTTTGTAATTATGTGTTTTGTAATTCTATATTATTCATATAAGGACTGGACAGCATTGATAGCACTTGCTAAGGACTGGAAATGATGTCATTAAGAAGTAAATTACATTAATAAAAAGTGATGATGAGAAATAAAGCCTTCATTCTAACCTACGAACTAATTTGCTGAAAAGGAATTTGCTGAAAAAGAAACTTTGCTGAAAAAGAAACTTTCAGTTCAGTATCTAATACATTTATTTATGTAAATTTATTTAAATTGGAAGTGTTAATTAAATCTTTGGCCCTTGGGACAGTGTCAGAGGGATGATGTAGCCCTTCTGGCAAAACTTTTGGACACTCCTGTTCTAGGGTCTCCCTTCTCTCACTCCCAACTTCTGATCAGAAGTAGGACTGATGGAAAAATAGTGGCCCTGAAACTCAAATATTATGTGGGCTGCACATTCTCGATAGTGGCATTTCCATACAAGTGGCTGTGCATAGAGGGCAGTCCATATGATAATGTGCTCTCCCTACGCCACTATTTCAGTAAGTCATCATTATATTGCACAGCAGCTGATGGGAACTTTGGGAAAGTACAATTATTGCAAAGGTCAGATATACATATCCAGATTTGGGTCCCTGTGTTTGACAGCTCTGGTCTAATACTTGCATTAACAGATCTGCTAGCTTATTAAAAACCCAATGGACATGAAAGCAATTCTGTAAAATTCAGTATGTATAACTTAACATTTGTACTTGTTTTTCTCATACTTGTAAATATTGGCTCATAACAGAAAATTTATTTTCAACGTGTTTTTCTTGCTAAGTGTTGCTGCTTGCAAAATATTAAGATTGGAATTATATAGACCCAGCAAATTTAAAAATTAAGGTGAAAGAACTTAGAACAAGGAGCTATATGTTGATTTGAAAACTATGTTTTTCAAATATTATTTGAATAAGTTAGCATAGGTGCTCTTTTGGAAAATATTTTGCATTTGTAGATGCAGAGTTCTGTCTCAGAAGGCCTCTTTGGTGCAACCAAGTGCAGGGTGACCATATGACTGGAAATTTCTGGATTTGTCCTCTTTTATAGCTTCCAGTCCGGGTGTCCTCCGAAAGGGCTTCATTGTCCTCCATTTTGGCTTAATTATGGAATGGTGTGCAGTACCCCATCATGACATACGTATTTGGATTTGTATTGAAGAGCAAAATCCAATGCAAAAATCGGTTTTGAAATATCTCCTTCCTATCTAAAGTTATGGCCAAAAAACTAAAAATAAAAAATATGCATTGTGATCTATGGGAAAGTGAAAGAGCCCAATATTGCAACTTTACTCTTGAGTAGGCAAACGTACCATTGTCCACCAGAAAGACCAGGCTGAGAGGAACCCAAGACCTTGTCCTCCTTTTGAGGTTTGGGCATCTGGTCACCCTGACGAGGTGTCACTTTTGGTTGTGTTCAGGAGATGTTCTGAGGCTGAAGAAGTCTTGCAGTCCACTTCACATGCCTTCCATGGACTCAGAACAGCTCCCTGACGTGACTGGAATTACCTCCAGGTACCTGCAGCACTGATACTGTCTCTCCATGGATTTTATCTTCCATGAATTTTGGCACCTGTTGGATAGTTAAACTGATACCTTGTGGATACTGATGGCCCCTGTAAATGAACTGAGCTAGACTTGCATAAAGTCTGAAGGTTAGATTTCAAAATAGGATATGACCTTTTCTGAATTTTGGCAAAACTTCTTAAATAGTCTAATGAACAATTTACAAAGAATTATCCATTTATAATAGAGCAACCACTTATGGATAATAAATATCAATTAATCTTCCAAACAGCTCATGGCCTATGGTGGAAAACTGAAATATTCAGTAGCTTTTTATGCTCAGGATGGCATTGGAACCTCAAACTTTGAACCACAGATCCTGATGAAAGGTGGTTCCACCAGAAAACAGATCATCTATGTAGACATTCCTGCTCCAGGAAATGGAGTAAGAAAAGATGAAGAAGTCATGATGGTGGAGGTGAGGAAGTACATTTCACATCTAGATAAGTCTTGTGGCAAAAGATGTTCTTTGCATAAGTCCATTTTTACTTGATTCACTGAAACCCAGTGAACGTTATTCCCAGGTTAATTTCTCTCAGCAATATGTAATTGTTTCCCTCCCCTTGTGAAAACACCTGTCCCTTTTGGTCATCTGGGGAAGAATCTCCTGCAGATGCTGCTGTTATCGCTAGTTCAATTGACAGCCATACCCTGAAATGCCCGTTCAAGTGGAACTTCCTTGCCCTTAACATTTGCAATTGATTTAAATTTCATTTTCCTTAGAGTGTCTGGAAATCTTTTAATTCGGTATCTGATGAATCTGTCTCACGTTCTGAATTCATGTCAGTACTTAGCAGCATTGAGTACATTCTTATCAAGGCATCATATGGTCAAGGATTACAACAAAGCAGGTAAAATTCTGTCCGTTCCTAACGTTTTTATATGTTTAAAATATTGGCAAAATATTCAGCTTGTCAGCTTCCCATTGGTAGTGCTAAATGGCTGTATCAATGGGAAAATAACTATGTTTAGGCCACTGCAGCCTACAGGACCTAGTGAGCAGTTGGATGTCTCCTTGGGTTTAAGGATACATCAGTTCTCTCATAGGCAGCCCCTATGGAGCTACTCAGATCTACACTAGCTCCACATCTGGTGCAAATTTGGATGGCCCAATAGTACAGGGCTTTCATACTTGGAAAATGGGATAGAACATGGTAGCAGCCTTTGCTGCCATTCCCATCCCCTTTTCCTGTCCTTTCCGGCTGGCACAAGAAACCAGTGTCCACAAAAGCTATCCTCACCACTAGCAGCAACTAACTTTACAGCGCTTTCATGATGGCCACTGCCTCGACAGCGCATGCAAGAACAACACTATCCTGCCGTAGGATTGACCCATTAGACCTTTAATGCAGTTTTGTAGCTCGCCACTGCACTAGAAGCACAAAACCCATGCTTGGAAATCTGGATCTGTGTTTTCTTTATGCATTCCCATTGTCTAGCCAAAATTATTGTATCAGTCACTCCCCCAGCCATTAAATAACTGTACATACTTTTACAGCACAATCCTAACCCCTGGTTAGGCACTCACAAGTCCTATGTTGGCTTAGGTCCATCACAAAAGTGCAGCCACTTTTGGGGGATTAGGCTAGTGCACAGCCATGCACACCACCTCAGAATGGGAGACGGATGATTTGTGCTGGCCTAAATTGGTTAGGATTGTACCCTGAATGTCTTATGTTTCTAAGTGAATATTCTTACTTTGATTTTATGTAACTATCTTGTAGAATTTCAAATGTCTCTATGGAAATAGCTGTAAAAGCTGATGAAACTCCCTTTGTTATGGAAGCAGCTCATCTCATTGAGAAATGTGTGTGCCCCAAAGGTTATACTGGACTCTCATGTCAGGTATGATGTGTCTTAATATCGGCGTGGATTGTAGCAAGGTAACTTATGGCTAATAAAACGCCTGTTAAAAAAGCAGGTCCTACTGCATTTATCACCAACTCCTTTCTTGCTTGTAGGATTGTGCACTGGGATACTACATGGAGAACAGTGACAATCTAATCCTAAAAGTATCCTCCTCACTTGTCAGACTATGTATGCCATGCCAGTGCAACAACCACAGTGAAGCTTGTGATCCAGAAACTGGAAAGTGTTTGGTACGTGTCATCTGAATAATACTCTGTATTATCGCAGTATGGAAACTGTGATGAGGGAAAAAAAATAATCTTGAAGCATCAAAGGTTGTGGGACCTCTTCTAGATTCTGGGAAAATCAGGAGTATGATTAATGATGTGTATGTCCTCCACAACCCAAGAATTTGGCAGATATCAGCCTTTTCCCAGGGAAAAAGACCTCCACTGTTTGCATGGTTATTAAGAGGATTATATATTTATTGATTGGAGTCACATTGTTTAAAAATAAAAAAGGAGATTGATTTCATGTTAAGCTTTTTGAATTTATGCTTCTAGGATTGCAGAGATAATACTGTTGGTGACCACTGCAGTGTTTGTGCCCCAGGCTATTATGGCAAAGTGTCTGGATCTGGCAATGATTGTTCTCTGTGTGCTTGTCCAAGAACGAACACTGGGAGGTAATTAAAAATTAACTTTGACGTCTGTAATAATTACACTTGTTGCTGAACACCACAGCAATGATGGAAGCTGCTTCCAGTCTTTTAAAAAGAATTGTTATTTTCACAGCCTTAAATAATAACAATGGTAGATTGTGAAAATGTTAATCCAATGGTAAATCAAGATCATTAGAGTTGACTATATATTGTAACTATACCCACCATAAATAGCAGATCATGTGAGCACAGAATCAAGTGATCAGTCTTGTCCTGGATCATAGTACTAAGCACTGTTGGAGAGGCAGGTTGCATCGAGAAATACTGCTTCACATGTAACGTTCTCTGCATGTGAAACAATCTAGTTTTCCCTATATAATCTTTTCCTATCTGAAGAAGCCATTTTTATATGAATGCATGATTGCTTCTATTCTTGTTTTCTTTACTCAAGCTTTAGCCCCACATGTGTGATGAAGGGAGTCAATGATTTCCACTGCAATGCTTGTATCACTGGATATGAAGGCCAATACTGTGAAAGGTGAGATATCTGCCATACAAGTAGTCTGCAACAAGCATGTTATATACTTATGCTAAGAGCTGGCTATGTCAAACCCATCTCTGAACATGAATGGAATAAGAACTGTGGTTTGAGCAGGCTGTTATGTGGTAAGATGCTTTGCATTTATCAGAGTATCTCAGAATAACTCATACTGTAGATACTTGGTGATTAAAACACTAGATCTGATTTTTAAAATGGATATTCACTTGACTCTTTATTGGTGTTCAGGCTGGCTGTTGTCTAATCAACACACTTCACCCTTCTTATTTTGTAGCATGGCTGTATTGTTCAGTTATAAAACCTGTTGAAGCAAATTCTGCTTGTGATTTTCTGAGCTTCATTTCCAACTTATTCCATAGAATATGCTTCATTTACCCTACAATTCAGAGTAACTATGGAAAGACATAAGAGGCACTTACTCTGGATTGCTCTATGCATTTCCCATAGGTTTCCTATAGGTGGCACTGTAACTATATTGGTGTAAAAGGTCCTGTAGTTACTCGGGATTATACCCTAAGTCAGTTGCTGGGAAGGAGTAATACCGTAATGAAGACCATGGAAAGAGGTTACACATCAGTGGTGTTTATAACAGTGAATTAGAGTAAGGAGTCAACATATGTGTGTTAAAACCAGACTTTCCAGCAATATGCAGTTTCTCTTGTTTACCTCTAGGTGTTCTCCAGGTTATTTTGGAGATCCTAAAGCACCTGGTGGAACTTGTCAACAGTGTCAGTGCAACCCAAGTGGTTCTGTTAATAATAACTGCAATCATCTCTCTGGACAATGTATCTGTAAGCAAGGGACAAGAGGAAAACTGTGTGATGAGTGCGAACCAAGACATGTTCTTGTGGAAAATGAGTGTGTTTGTAAGTATGCTTATGTATTATCATTTGTTTTTACTTATAAAGTAAGTACAAAGTTATGCTAAATGGGCCAAATACAAACAAAATAACGACATTCAAAATTATAAAAATGTCCCAAATCAAATATTCCAAAATATCTGTATGTCAGTGGCAATAATGCACGTTGGGTTCTATTACCCCTTTCTGGCCTAAACCCATACTAAGAGGCTTCTCACACGTTAGTTAAAGAGAGTGTTTTGGTTTAAGGAAACCAAACCTGGGCTTCTTGGCACCTGGAAATACATTTGTAATATGTTTGTATTTGTAAGCCTTCTTTATATTTTTTGAGCAAATTGTTTCTTTTTAATAATTTCAAAATTAATATTTTTAAATGTTTTATTCAGCTTGTGATGATGCTTGCACAGGCCTGATTTTAAATGATTTGGATGATCTTGAGAAAGCTACGTTTTTGATAAACATCTCTGGTCCTGTCCTGGCACCCTATGGAATACTAGCCAATTTGGAAAATGCAACTAAACTCTTAAAGGTATAGTGCGTGAACAAGCTCTGGTATAAGTAACATTTTTTTTAAAAGCAGGCCTTCATCAGTCTTCAAAGACTGTGGTATCGTGCTCGGCACTGCATACGCTGCATGCGAAGCACAAAAGCCTGGGTTGGATTGTTATGGAGGATAGGCTGTTACCCAAGTAGCAAATCCCCTCTCTCCACGCCACTGAATTAGTCCAATGGAAAGGCAGAGCCAATACGATTTGATCCAGCTGGCGTTGCAGAGCCGGGGTAAGGACAGGAGCTCACCCTGTCTTGTGGGGCCAACCCGGGTCTCGAACCCTGGCCTGCTGGTTAACAGGCACAGCGTCTCAACCGCTTGCGCCACCCACAGCCCTTTTTAGTAACATTTAGTTACATATAAATAAGTAATATTTCTGTTGAAGTACTGCATTTAAGAAGAACTGAAATTTCAGCATTTAAATACACATTTTTTCATTCTAGGGATCGTTCTTTTCTAAAGAAGAACCAGCCTATACACAGGACATTGTAAATGAGCATATTGAAACATTAACTGCTGATACAGACCAGCTAGACAAAGAGGTAGGTGACTTTCTTCTGTATTTAAAACGGGAAATACTTGTTTGGAAGGCACGTAAGAAAATTAAAGAATTTAATAAAGAAAGCTGCTACAGAATTTGCCAAAGTCAACATATTGGATTGTGCCTGCTCAAATATGGGTAGTGATGGCCCCCTTAGTTTAGTACTTGGAGAAAAAAAATTCCCACTGCACCAAACATTTTTGCCTAAGACTACAGCTAACACTGTAGGATGTTACATAGTATTAAGATATTGCAGCTGCTCCATCTTTAAGTAATATATAGCATTTCTTTTGGGGATCTCAGACCTGATTATTACAACCTGCTGATTAGTCTCATGGAGCTAGGGTATTGGCATTTTGCTGGCTACTGGCTAATTATTTTGCTGGTTATTTTGCTCTTCTTGCCAAATCTAGTTGATAGAAGTCACTACTAAGGAAATGATAGCTCGTTTCCTATAAGATTCAGTGTGAATTCTAGATATGCTGTTCATTCTTTGGTACAACCATTAAATCCACTGTTTTAAAATAGTTTAACTTAAATAAAACCACCATTTGCTTTTATGCTAGTTAACTAGAATATTAGAAAGAGGAGGGCATCTCAACAATGCTACGGAAAGGACCTTGAACAAGAGTCAAGAATTGGCTATATTTATCGACACATTACAGGCAACAGTTAAAGGTAACATGCTTGGTTGTAGGCTATTGGTAATTAATATGTTTTGGAATAAGAATACAATTGTATTTATTCATTTGTAAAAGTTGTTTATAAAGAGGAAACATTTTTGTTGGGTTGTGTAAAATAGATATGCTTCTTTTTTCCTTATTATGTTTTTCTTTCTCTGTCTAGTTCTTGTGGAAATGGCATCCTCTCTCAATGAAACATTAGGTACTGATTTCCCATTATCAAACAGGACACTTCAGGAACTGCAAGACGAGATTCCCGATATGTTGGACGTAATGCGTGGAAAGCATTTCCAGGCGTTGCACGAAAATGCCACTCTTGAACTACAGTAAGTCTACCCATGTTTCTATGCATGCTAAATAAAATAATATATGCACTGCATGGTTTGCAGAAAATTATATCTAATGCAGCCTTTAAAGGAGAAGATTGCAGGGGGTATGATCTGAAATGCACTTATGATATTAACTTGAAGAGAGGATTAATTATTTTTCTGGATATAACAACAGGGGGGCTCTATGCCAGAATTAAGACATGTATAAATTTTCTAAAGCATTAAGTGATTTATTGCTTTTCAGCAAAGTCTTTATCCACTCGTTTATCTTTTCTGGGAACCATGTAGGCAATTATCACAGCTAATACTCTTGGATAATTGAATAGGTTTAAAAGTTGATTTAAGAAAATGTTTGTTTATTATTGTTTGTTAATAATTTAAGTTTGTACATGTCTATCCCAAGTTTTCAGGTAAATGGGATGTTCAAGAGAAGCCTCAGAAATTTATTCACCTTCTGCCAAGCACTGGGCAGGGCCTTGCCTGCCCCAGAATGCCTGGGGGTGTGTGTAGTAGGCAGAGTCAGCAGGGGCATGGCAAGCATGCTGCTTAGAGATTTTGTCCCCACTGCCGCTGCACCAGGTCCACCACTGTACTGAAGGACGCATAGGGTAAAATCCAGAGTAACTACGGGGAGTCCTTGCTCCGGAGTAAGAACAAGTTACTCTGGATTGCAATATGAATTTCCCATAGGTTCCCATAGGTTCACTAGGTGGTACAGTAACTACGGGTGCACGTAATGTCTCTTACGTGCTTCCATAGTTGCTCTGGATTGTGCCCATAATCTTTTTGCAGGGGTTTAGAGGAGAAAAAAATTCTTTCCTAAAAACTGCCCCGTCATTTTTTTTCCTGTTTTACAAAAATGTTTTTCTTCATGTGACTAGGTGGCAAAGATTCTCAAAGTATTGTTTTACTAACAATAGGAGGTTCCAGAGGAATGAAATACAGATCATTATAATATCACTTCTTTACCATTTTAACTGGTATTCTACATAATAGTTACAAACCCTCAGTTTGTAACTCCTCCTCTGTTTGGTTAGTGGAATGCCGACCTAGCACTGGAACTGGCCCAGTGAGGACTTGTGTGCTGGGCTAGCTGCAGTAAACCCTGTTATATACTCACTAAACCCTGCAGTTGTACCTTGTGGCACATTTGTAATACTGGTGTTCTGGCACACCAGGATCAGGATCAATTTGGATTACAACAAATCCAAATTCTATAAATTCTGAAATTCATCCAGTGTTTTCAGTTGAATGGGCGATATTAAGACTTTTCAGAATCACCCAGAAGAAACTTACCTATGTTGTTAAAAACTTGTGCAAATTTGAAGCTTTTCAAAGAGTGAAATATAATGGAGTATATCCTATAAAAGTACAAATGTAAGGTACACCCTTGTAAATAAGAAGTGCAGAATATACAGTAATTAACTAAGAGTACAATCCTAACCATGTCTATTCAAAAGTAAGCCCTATTGTCTTCAATGGCTCTTATTCCCAGGAAAGTGTCTTAGGCTGGCCTAAGTCTTAAGATGGCCTAAAATCCAGCATATGTCCTGTGCTGACCAGGGGTGTCACAAAAGTGCCATAATGCCTGTCTGCCCCACTCTTGCGGTGGGGGTTTAGGCCAATGCACAGGTGTATGCCGACCTCCTCACACCACCACGGGAAAATATGCCATGTGAATTGCACCCTAAGGGCGTAATCTTACCAGATTTAGGCCAGCCAAACTCATATGGCATATCTTCCCATGGTGATATAAGGTGGTGGTGTATGCCTGTGCCTAACACCATCAAGAATGGGGCAGAAGTGCCTTATGGCAGGTTTGTGAGACACCCCCTCCATGTCAGTACAAGACTCATGCCAGGTCTTAGGCCAGCCTAAGTGAAGGTTAGTGTTCCATCCTTAGTTTCATATTTTCCCAATTGATATTCAGATATATTTTAGAAGTTTGAAAAAAGTGCCTTTGGTCATGTGCAAGTGATTTCTAGGTTTACAGAATGAGTTATGATTGAAAATGAAAATCACATTTCCAACAAGCAAAGAATATGAGAATATGTTGAGTGGGTTATGAAGCTCCTTCCATCCATTAAAAGATAGATAATGCTCAGTTTGTTTTCTGTGTGCATCTTCTGTTTACTAGAACTGCAGAAAGATTACTGATCCAAATCAAGAAAAGCTATTGGAGACCCCAGCAGGATCTAATGGATTTGCAAAGAGCTACAGAACGTAGCTTATCAAAGCACAGCTCCAGAGTACAAGAAGCAAAGGATCTTGTTAATGAGGCTGGAACCAACACCAAAGAAACCAAGCACCTCCTTTTCCTTATTAATACTAATCTCAAGCAGTTCAGTGTAAGGAGTGTCATGGGATTTTATAGCAGTTATATTTGAGATTACCCAAACTAGCCTTTAAGAAAAACTTGTTTTTAACCATGAATTGATATCTACGTATGTCCATAAAAATATACTTGATTAGCCTTTTAATTTAAGTATAAAATTAAAGTGATTTAAGTTTAAAATGCGAGATGGGCATCTAAGGGTTACATATGCATGAAATTTATTTTTTTATTTGATTTGTATTCCGCCTTTTGCATTTTTATCCTAGCATAAAACATCAGATATTGAAAAAAAGAAGAAGCTTTCTGTGATTCTGATCAAAGAAGGAAAAATGCAGGTGGAGGCTGCTGCAGCCCTTGCTAAAGATGTGCTTATCACTACCTCTGTAAGTTTCTAAACACTAGCAATCATTTGGTGTAATGAAATGTATGGGCCATTGTGATTCAATAATAAGGAATTTTACTATTTAGAGTCTGGAAAGCCACCGAGATGAATTAATTTTATGGAATGGCAAGTTAAGGCAACATGTGGATAACCTGGTCATGCAGATGTCTACTCGGCGAGCTCTTGATCTTGTCTATAGAGCAGAAGAACATGCAGCTGAATTACAGAGTCTTACTCGTGCATTAGACAGGTGAGAGTATCATTAACCCAATTGTCATATTTGGCCAAATTAGTGTTTAAAAGTAAAAGGTCGGATTGGACAATATGGCAATCCTATTCATACTTTCCTAAGTGTAAGCGCCATTGACTATAATAGGATTGACTGTGGCACAGTCCCAGGCAAAGGGAAACTTTTCCGTTTACTCGCAGAAAACCTCAGCAATCCCAATGGGTTTACTTGGGTCTATGCCACCCGATTCTGATACATGGGCATGCTGTGACATTCTATGAATGCCAGACAGCTGTTGGCAACTTCACATGGAAAGGGAAGTAGCCTCACAATGTAGCTATTCAATTCTGTGGCATCTCTGGATCCAGCAGAGTTGAGCTCCATTGGTGCTGCCCCCCCCCCCCCCGCCCTGCTCCCTTCCCCACTCCATGCCTTCTTCCTACCCTCCACCCACCTGAGAATACCTCCTCCACTGCTCCCCATAGCCCATCTTTTCTGCCAGCAGGTGATTTGGGAATGTGCTAGAGGGCAGAATGTGGCTCCAACATCTAAGCTAGCCCAGGTTTGGCTAGCTTCAACATGAATGCCTGCACATGTGCCTTACGACACATGTGTGCACCTTGCACTGGTGCACTAGACTCTGGTTTAAATTTTAGGATAAAATGTTGTGATTTCTCCCCTCTGCTGCAGTGGTCTCTTAAATGTCAGAAATGTGTCTTTGAATGCAACAAATGCAGTACATGCATACTCCACTGTGAAAAATATGGTGGAAAATGCTGAAAGCTTGGGAGGTGATGCTCATGGGATTCTGAATACAACTTTGCATTCAGTAAGTGCAAGTAGAATTTCTTTACAAACATTTTGCCAAATGTCTTTATCCTTTAAAGTATTCCATGTTTCACTGCTTGAAACCTAAGTTTCATGTCAGATCCTAATCACAGTGTCTTTGTCACTGGAACTCTAGAAAATTTCCTTATATCCATCTATAAAGTATGCGTTACTAATAATGCAATAGGTGGTTCATATCCATAATCCCGCAGCTACAATATGTGTGTAAAAACCTTCTTTGACAAGAAGGTTATGATGTGTAGTGGAGAATCTTCCATCACAGAAGAGAATGTGAAGACTCTAGGCTGGTCCCAGTGATTAGTAATAATAATCTGTGTATAATATTTTTATTCAAATTTTATAAAATTAAAAACAAAGATGATATTCGTACATAACAACAGCAGCAAAGCCATAAATTCAATCACTTAAATTTTCTAACCTATTCACTAACAACCATATTTATTTTCAACATATTCCTTTCATCTTTTCTTTTCAACACGTTCTTTTCATCTGTATGAAATATACGAGGACATCACTTCCATTTCTTTCTTTCTTTCTTTCTTTCTTTCTTTCTTTCTTTCTTTCTTTCTTTCTTTCATCATCATCATCACCATTATCAGTTCTTTTTCTGATTATACAGTGACATAAAATTTATTTTTAAAAGTTTTATGAGATGGGCAGCTCCTAACTGGTTTCCTGTTACCTGCAAATGCCAGGTATTTGGTGAAGGGGACTTTCATCCCCTTTCCTTAGATAAGAAAAATAGCCCCACAATGGAGCTATTCATTTCTGCAGCAACCCTTAAGTTGCCGTAGGATAAGGAACCTCTATTTTGAGTTATGAAGATTTTTATGAGAATATTGGCTTTGATTCTGGTGAGCTGAGTTCACCTGAATTCCTGCACTCTTCCTACCCCAATCTTTTCCCATGCACACTTAAGAATGTATCAACTTAAATCCTGGGCCCACATGGGAAAAAATAATGGTTTTTTTCAGAAATGGTCAGTCATGGTGGAACATCAAATAATGTAACAAACAATTATTTTTCATTTAAAAATATTATTTTCCATGTAAAACAATGTTCTGTGATTTTTTTTAGTCAAAAGAACAGTTTAATTCTTCTGGGAAAACAGCTATCCAATTTAGTTCTAAGTTTTTAACTGAAGCGGAAAAGATGCAGAAGAAGTATGAAGGTGAGCATCAGAATACTGATTTTGGCTGCCATGTTGATGGGACATTAAAATAAGAGCCAGGTGTGCAATTGCAGCTCTCTTTGCAGCTCCATTTGTAAACATTCAACTCCAGCAGCAAAATGCAAGATGGTGAACCTCTTTTTTACCTTTTGCATTTCTCTTCCTCTTTAAAGAAGCTGGTGTGGGTTTTTCTTCTGTACAGCAAGTTTTTAATTCTTGCCATTGTTCTATATACTGATAATAGGTATCTGATTTTGACTCCATTACTCCTCATGTTTCAGACAAGCTTTAATTGTTTTGAAAACATATGTATTTTGATATGTTTGATATGCACATCAGTACCGTTCAGTGTTTATCTGGCACATTAAAAAGTCAATTAAAAAAAACTTAAACCATTTCTCTGGGCATTGGGATAAAATGGTTCCAGACTGCCACAATGCCTAGCCAGTTGGTACTCTGCACCATGAACTGAGTACTGGAAAGGGAAGTGGCTTCAATATTGGGACAGCCAGTTAGCATTATGTTAACTTGGTTCCTTCTGGAAAGACTGGTTGCTATTTCTCCAGAGTCAGTTCATAAATTTCCACATCTGACTCATCAGGAGTGAGTACAAATTTTTATGGATTCACTAGTATTTCTGCACATAACCTAAGCTTAACCAGGAAAGGATAAATATCAGGGTGCATATAATGCAACTGTCCCTCACTACTAGATGCCTGTGTGGGAAGGTCTGTTGGGAGGCTCGATCCTTTGTAACACTGATGCAGCCATACCAATGGCTCTACATTCTCCCTTAGGGAGAGGGTTAGACATGGAAGCTTCCTCAAAGTAAGGGAATGCATCAGAGCTGGAAAGTTGGCCATGGTAGGGCGTTTAAATTATACAACAGTGTGTTGGAATGTGGTATTTAATGTTTGAGGAAATTCAGGGTCTAATTCCTATTTGGCCACAAAGCTTATGGGCAAGCCTATCCTGAAAATGGTAGTGCCAAAGGGTGACTGCCAGATCCTGTCTGTGTTATAGCAACTGCCAGGGTCTTCAAACATTTGTTCCCTTCCATTGGGCAGGCAGCAGCTACCACTAAGAGTGTCTTTGGCTCAGTGGCTGTTTTTGAGTGGGAACAGAGTTGAGGAGGCCTGTGTCAAGCTGCCTGGTTGGGAATGGTGGTGGTGGTTCAGGATGCCCCTAGTTCTATCCTCCTTCTGCCCCATTCCACCCATTCCCCATCTCTCCCTTCCCTTGCCCTGAAAACCCCCCCCCCCTCTTGTTGGTTCTGCAGAAGTGCTGGCTGACTGGCAGAGAGAGAGAGAGAGAGAGAGTCCTTACAGCATAGAACTTGGCTTACTCCTTGAACTTTCTAAAACAATTAGCTCCACTGTTTTCCTTTATAGTGCCCTTGTTTTCTAATTTTAGCATACAGTGGTCTAAATTATGTAGACTGTTCTGGGGTGGAGATGTTGTACAGATGGCCTTGCTTCACATCTGCGCATTGAATTTGACCTTTGGGCCTCTTCCAACTGTGCTTTTAAGAAGTAGGGTACTGTGTGAGGACTTCTTTTCCTGCCCATAGGACTTTTGTCTGGATTAAATGAGATGAACATGAAATTGGAAAGATGTAAAGAGAAGGCTAATGGAATTGCTAAACGGTTTGGTGACTCATTGTTGCAGCTGACTGCGTTGCCAAATGGTAAGTGAAGTCCATCTTAACAAATGATTTTTCATTGCATAATGCAAACATAGTTAATACAAGTAAATTTTAGCCTGCTTTGCTATATCTGAAGGAAAATCCAGCCTTTCTTTTTACATCCAGGGAATGCTGAAGTCAGATATTAACTACAATTTTCGGTAACTCCAGCAAAGGTTTTCCACTACATCAGTGTGTCTGTGTGCCAAATAAAGGTCTAGCTGTTGAATTTCTGCCTGTTGTTCATCTGAACAAGAGTTCTTATAGAATTAAAACAAGACAATAAAAAGATGAACAACTCTTAAAATGTAGATTAGCTTTTATTCGAATTCACTGTAATGACTCTGGTGAAACAGTAATGGAAAACTACAATCTGCCTCAAAATGTTTGATCTATGTTTATTTTTTTTTTAAAAAAAGGGAAATACCACCCTTAGAAGGATCAGTGTGGTTTTATAAAAACGAGGTTTCTTGAAAGTATAAACAATATATTTAAACTTAAAACTTCTGGATGTTGTATTTTCTGTGGTATTTTTTTTTAAAGAAGCCACCCAAGAGATGTTACCCAGTTTTCATCCAAGAATAGCCATAGATGAGTTCCAAGGAAGCTAGTAAGGAAAAATGTGAGCTGGAAAAAGATAAACTTTGATATATACCGTTTGTCAAGTTTTTTCAGCTGTAGTCTCTGCCTGAAAAGTTTTCCACTGTAAGATGCTGACTTTGGTTTTAATAAACCAATTAACCTCCTACTGTTCAATGAGCCAACATTTCTCCTAAGACTAAAAACAGCACAGGATGGTAAAATGCATTGAAATGTAAAATCCATGGAATGAAGGAAGCCTGCATTTAAATGTTAATGCAGTGGGAATAATGGGACTTGCTGCCCAATCCTAAACTGCCTGGAGCACCAGAAGTAAAAATGGCTGGTGTGGTATTCTAAACACACTGGGCAGTAGTTCATGGCTTTTCAGAAGAAAGCTGGAATGGGGCTACTTGATTAACCAGCCGAGCTCCCCCAGTCCCATCCCTTCCACCTGGCTCCTTCCTCCACAATACCTGATCACAACCCACCCTCCCTCACCCCAGAATGTCTCCTCTATCTTCCCGTCTCTCCCGCAATTACCTCCCTGGCAGTCTGGGTGACTGCCAGGGAGTCACCAGACTCTCACTGGTGCTAACCCATCTGGTCCCTATGGCACATTTACAACAGTGCATGACAGTGGAAAGCCAGACTGACAAACTAAGGATTGGATGCTTAATTCCTAGTTAAAACATAGTCATTGTTTTTAAGACTGTGGAGTTGATATATTAGCCTTTTCCCCTACTGTATATAGTATTTATATGACCTTTCCCCTCAAGGCATGTAGCAGCTTCAAAAGGAGATTTAAACTTAGAAAACACCATTGGGGAGATTATTCACACACATACACCCCAGTCCTGAATACTGCTGCCCTGATGACACCCCCACTGGGATGCATGAGTTTAAAAAGGATACCTATAGAAGATCTTGTTTATGCATCCCATCACATCTAGATGCATGAGCATCTCGATTCACTATCCCAAGATATTACAACCCTAGAGATTTGCATCACATGCCAAGAGATTCGCAATCCTATGAATGTTTATTCAGAAGTGAGTTCAGTGGCACTAAGGGCTAAATCCATAGCAGTTACTGGTCCACGCAGTTACGTCACGCCCTAGTGTTATCTTATGGAAAGTCATCTTAACTGCTCTGGAGCAAAGGGCTTAATTTCACTTTAGGATATACCGTAGTCCTAAGACTCTATTAATTGTGTGGCCTTGAGAATTTTCCACCACGGTTGCAAATGGTACAATGGGAGATTGAACTGTCCATCAACTGTTTCAGATACCAGTGAAAAAATCCTTGCTGCAAAAGAGCTGGCCGTGACTGCTAACATTATTGCTGTTAATGGCTTAAACCACACTGAGGCCTTTAGTGAGAAATTGCTGAATGCTTCGTCTGCATTGTTTAAGGTTAATGAGACATTGCAGAAAACCAATGAACTTATAATCGACTCATCAAAAGCTGGTAAGTTAGCTGCTTCATTGCTCTTTAGAAATGTCGTTGCATGTAAGAGCACAGTTAATTTTTAAACCCTCAGTATCCCTTATCTTTTGTCTACATTAAAGCCAATTTATATTCTTTTGGAAATACGGAGGGGCATTACCGTGTGTATGAATTATACTTTGGTAAAGATCTTTTGTATTGCAAAAGTATTTTTAGAACTTCAAGCCTAGATAAAAAGGCAGAAATTGCAGGAAACTGTTAACAGTTGCAGATTTATTTTTTTTCATATATCTGTATACTTTGCACTGTATCCATTGTATCCAGCAGCCCTCCAAATTTCATTCTAAATTAGAATTAAGGGGGGGGGGGACACTTTAACAGAAGTCTGTTTCAGAATGTCAACTTCTCTTTTTACAGCAGCGTCAGCTGAAAGAAAAGTGAATGAAGTTGAAGTCCAGGCCGGTCTCTTGTTTGGTAGGCTGAAGCCCTTGCAAGTCCTGGAGGAAAACCTTAGCAGAAACATATCTGAAATTAAAGAGCTCATCAGCCAGGCCCGTAAACAGGCAGCTTCTGTAAGCAGCTTATTTTAGTCTGTTCGGTTCACCTGGTATCTTCTCTAGAAAAAAAAGCTGCTTTGCTCAAATATTGTGGAAATTGAATAGTCTTATAAATTGACTATGAATGTGATGGAGTCAGTGGCAGTCCAAGAACTTTTGGGCATTGTGGTAAGCTGTCCCCTGTTGACTTTCACCAACCCTGCCTCCTCCTCTTCTAGTTCTCTGCTATTGCCATCTGCCTTGGTGGCAGCACACAATTCCCTTGTTCCTTTCCTTCAGCATATTTGTATTCATAAAAGAAAGGAAGGAATTGGAGCAGAAAAGGAAGTGGGAAATCAGGAGGAAAGGCAGATGGTGGCCTAAAGAATACCATGCTTGGATGTCTCTCTTCTTTTCCCAATTCTTCCTTCCTTGTCTCCTTTAGCAGCCTCCCCCTTACAAATGTGCAGAGGAAGGAAAGGAAACAACTTATTGTGAACTGCTGGTATATTTCTGATGCTGTTAGATGGTATCAACCAGCGAGGCAGTATCTCTCAGTTGAGAGGATGGTGGCACTGAGTGTGGAGTCATGGTGGCAGGGGAGGTGGACAGTTGCCTCTGCCTCTTGATTATTCATTGCTCGAGTTGAACACATTAGATTGCCTCATTACCAAGCAACATCTGGCTGGAACATCTGGCTGGAACAGAGTACAAGAGAGTTCCTTTTGTGTTTGATAGCTTTGGTTTGTCCCATTGGTTTCTTCCAATAGCATGCTAGTCCATTCATATTGACTGCCTACAGTTTCAAAGGAGATTTGAATTGGGCAGTGTTGTTGATTGGCAAACAAAATTCGATATATAAAACAGAGTTTCTCAAAATGGTGAGGAACACACTAGCGAACTTCAGGTGGGTTGCCTAGCACTTAGCTCAGCAGCCATTGGCAATACAGATGTGAAGTTACAAGGTGCAAGGAACCTGTACAGGGTGCAGGGCGGTTTGGCAGTGGAACAGACTGCTAAGGGAGGTGGTGGACTCTCCCTCACTGGAGATCTTCAAGCAGAGGCTCGATGAGCACCTGTCAGGGATGCTCTAGGGAGATTTCCTGCTGCAGGCAGGGGGTTGGACTAGATGACCTACTAGGTCCCTTCCAACTCTATGATTCTATGATACAGGCGCAAGGCCAACTCCCAGTGGAAGAGAGGCAGGATGCTTTGCCCTGAATAAGTGGGAGGATGGGATACTAGAAAAGGTGGGAGGGCTGTGTAGTTGTAGAAGGATCAAAGTGTGCTTTCTGGTTTGACTTCCAAGCTGGAATTCAAAGCTCTGGAAAATAACAGCATGAATATGCTGTGTAATGGGACTTTTGACTGATTGCATCTAAGGTGTGTAGCCTATATTGATGATGTCACTTCTGGCCATTATAGGGTTGCATTATTCTCTTCCACAAAATCGGGACAGGACCCTCTGTCCCATTTGCCAGTATGTGAACACAATCCCCAAAATTGGGATTGTCCCTGTTTTTCATGACATATGGCAACCCTAGGCTGTGAAATCATTTCCAGGTTAAAAGCAGTGTGTCCAAACAGATTGTCATTCTAAAAAGTGGTTCACAGAGCTAAAGGGTTTGAGAACCAGTGATCTAGTTTTGATGGTATGAATGTGATTTTAGTTGATACAGAATGTTTGGTGGAAAAATGTCCTTTATGTGAAACAACATTTGTCAGCCAGATCTGGCTCCCAAATCAGTTTAGCTCACCTCTAACCAAGTTGTAATTGCATATTAGCTCAAATGGCTGTCAAGCAACGAGCTTTAGAGTATAATCCTAATCATGTCTATTCAGAAATAAGTCTCATTGAATTCAATGGAACTTACTCCCAGGAAAGTACATATAGGATTACAGACTTAGTAAGTACCTTAAACTGATATAGTGTTCCAACAGTTAATACAATGCATGTAAAAAAATCACGTAACAATATAAAGATTAATAGTATATATGGCTCACATTTTATATCTTTTCTTTTTTTAGATTAAAGTAGCAGTATCTGCAGAACGAGATTGTATTCGCGCTTATCAGCCTCAGATATCATCAACTAACTACAATACATTAACATTAAATGTTAAAACAACAGAACCCGATAATCTCCTTTTCTACCTGGGAAGCAGTGGTAAAGTAAGCAGACAGACTTGGAAGACTTTCTGTCCAAATGTAGCCTTCATTTGCTAGTCAAAGAAATTTTTGAACCAAACATCAGATATTCTAGATGTTTATTGAAAATCATGTTGCTTCCCCCTAGTGCCTTTTATGCATAAATTATAATTGCTGGTCAGTGGATCCGGTTGGTCATCTAAGGGGTGACCTTAAACATGGCACATTTGCAGCATTCAGCACTGGCAGAGCACTGGAAGCAGCACCATAAAATTGGGCCCTAAACCAGCAATTCCAAAACCATTTCTTATGGTAGAGATTTGAGAATTTTTATTCAGTTTTCTTCCTATCACTGCTATTTTAACTATTTAAAGGCCACACACATAAAATTAGACTGCTGTAATTCACATGAGGGCTACAATCCAGAGTAATTACGGGACCTTTTACACCGACGTAGTTATGGTGCCACCTATGGGAAATGGATAGAGCAATCCAGAGAAAGTGCCTCTTACACCTTCCCGCTGTTATTCTGGATTGTAGGGTAGGTCACACTTACTGCTGTCACCCATATTCAAATTCCTATTTTATTCTTAAGTTTGTATTAATAAGCTTGCAAAATGTACACTTTTACCAATTATTACTAAGGGTCATCTAAGGGTGATCTAAGGTCTGGCAATACACTAGGACTGGTGCTCTGTTGTTCAGGGGTTTTTGTTTGTTTGTTTGTTAAGAATCAAACATTCTAGATTTGGGCTTGCATGATGTTCACTTTTTAAACAGAGGTAGCAAATTGAGATATCCTCCTGACATCCACACCACTCTTATTAATGGGAACATCTAATTTGGGTTGTTTCTTATAATAGTTTGCATTTATTCGAGAGTAATGTATTCTTTAACTACATAGCTTTTACTTTCTGGAAGTGCCAGCTGTATCTTCAATTAAATAATCCTTTGGATAATTAAGCTTGAATAATTTTGTATTGTCTGCACATCTTGCAAATGCACTGTTTGTTCTATTTCCCTTGAATGCTTCTTTTCCAAATTGAAAGTTTAATGGTCCCACCAGTTCTTTAAAAGACTTTTGCATTTGTGCTAGATGTACTTAAGATTGCATAGATGCCTGTTAATGCTTTAACCACTGATTCTCAAATGCCCTCCTCATCTGTGTGATTATGAGTTCATATCATCTTCTATTCAAGAGATTTTGTTCGCTGTTCAAAGAAATACACCTCTGTGATTCTTTTAAAGCTTCTGCGATGATGTTTTTAAAAGCGTGTGAACAAAACCATTCTCTTGCCATCTTTTTAACATGTTAACTTGTCCATATTGCATGCTGTTCATGATCTGCAACCTTCTTTGCAGACTGATTTCATGGCAGTGGAGACACGTCGTGGTAAGGTAGCCTTCTTGTGGGATATGGGCTCTGGATCAACCAGACTGGAATATCCTGACTTGTCCATCAACAACAATAAATGGCACAGAATCCATGCTACAAGGTAAAGTCAGTGTAGACTGCCCCCAGATAGGCTGGCATTAAGTCCCAACGTAAGTCCCTTGTTGACTTGGGATCTATCTATCTCTATACAGTATTTATATACCACTTTTCAACTAAGAAGTTCACAAAGAAAATGAAAAAATTAATAGCTAATTAACAGCTAATGTGTCCCTGTCCCAAAAGGGCTCACAATCTAAAACACAAAAGTGCTTCTGCCCCATTCCTGGGGGTGGGTGGGGGTTGCACAGACATGTGCCAGCGTCCCCAAGCCACCATGCAGAAATCATGCAGAAACGGGGAGCGGGTTAGTTTTCTGGCCTAAATTGGTTAGGATTGCAACTGTAATTTATTAAACTGAGGAAAATATCAATCAGAATTGCCCTGTAATTATAAAATCTGAAATTATTTGTACCTAACTGAGAATGCCATTTATGGCAAAATGCAGCTCTGAAGAAAGGAAATAAAAATGCCCTTACTTTGATTAGGTCTCCATAAATGTTTTTCCACTGCAGGGTGCAGCACATATCCCATTGACAGAGTTATATAACTGCTTTGAAGCTGGATAGGATTGGGTGCTCAGTTATGAGTTTACATAATTATATATTTACATAACTGTGAATCTTTACTGTTCTTTATAATTAGGTTTGGAAAAACGGGTACATTGAGTGTTGAAGAGACAAATTCTTCTCAGAAGCCTATTATGAAAACTGCCACTTCTCCAGGAACAGCTACTGTACTGGATGTAAATCAATCAACTCGAATGTTTATTGGAGGACTTGGAGGGCAAATCAAGGTGAAAAAACTAATAGCTATGTTATACTATTCAGTTATAAGTCATTTGACTGAATCCACAGTAACCATTCATTCAGAGTTTTGTGGAGATTGAATAAGAACTGTCATGTGCTGAGAGGTGGAAGGAAAGTTATTGAGCTGTTTCACACATTGATTTCAGGATTATACTTGAGATGTTTACATACACATTACAATTCTTTGTATCACTCAGAAGCTGGGATAGCCAAGATCTGTAGTTTTAAATATGTAAAAAGTTAATACAGCTCATATTTATTTGATAATGGGAAAAACCGCCAATTTTTGTCTTTTGACAGTATGGGAAATGAAATTAAAACCATCATATTTTAAATTAATAAATATTATAACCATTATTGTGTGTTTTCATCTATATATATATATAAAAGAGAAAAGTCACTCACTGACTCACTGACTCACTGACTGACTCACTGACTCATCACCGCCCTGCCAAAACCGCTGGGCCTAGAAGTGTGAAATTTGGGGTGGGTGTTCCTTCCGTGGCCGAGGGGTGTACTAAGAACTGGTTTTCAGAAATTCCAACCGGAAGGGGATGAAAAGGGGCGCAACGCGTTTTCCTCCCTATACTTTGCATTGAGAATTGCTGACTCATCAACATTCCTCCCCAACTGCTGGGCCTGAAGCATGGAATTCTGGGAGTTCCTTCTGTCACCTGAACTCCCACCAAGAACCATCTGGAGAAATTTAACCCTTTAGGGGCTGAAAAGGGGGCAACGTGTTTTTGTCCTATACTTAACATGGGAGACTGAATAACATCCAGCCAGTTTGGTGCTCAGTGCCTGGTGAACTGGGGGATGTTTTCCGGAGGAAGAGGTTGCACTGGTGAGGATGCTGCGCATGGGGGGAAGTTGCGCATGGGAGGAAGTTGCGCATGGGGGAAGTTGCACATGGGGGAAAGTTGCGCATGGGGAAAAGTTGTGCATTGGCGGATGATGCGCATGGGGAAAGTTGCGCATGGGGGAACTTGCGCATGGGGAAAAGTTGCGCATCGGTGGATGATGCGCATGGGGAAAGTTGCGCATGAGGGGATGATGCGCAAGGGGGAAGTTGCGCATGGGTGGAAGTTGCACATGGGTGGAAGTTGCGCATGGGGGATGATGCACATGGGGGTTGATGTGCATGGTGGAAAGTTGCGCATGGTGGAAAGTTGCGCATGGGGAATGATGCGCATGGGGGAGAGTTGCGCATGGGGGAAAGTTGTGCGGATGATGTGCATGGGGAAAAAGTTGTGCATGAGGGGATGATGTGCATGGGGAAGTTGCGCATGGGTGGAAGTTGCGCATGGGGGGATGATGCGTATGGGGGGATTATGTGCACGCGGGGTAATGCGCACAGGGAGAAGTTGCACGTGGGGGGAAGTTGCACATGGGGAAATGATGTGCGTGGGGACATGATGCACATGGGGTCATGATGCGCATGGGGGAAAGTTGCGCATGGGGAATGTTGCGCATTGTGGTTGATTCACATGGGGGAAAGATTCACATGGGAAAAGCTGCGCGTGGGGGAAAGCTGCGCGTGGGGGAAAGCTGCGCGTGGGGGAAAGCTGCGCGTGGGGGAAAGCTGCGCATGAGGGGATGTTGCGCATGAGGGGATGATGCGCATGGGGATGATGCGCATGGGGGAAGTGGCACATGGGGTGTTTCTGCGCCATGGGGGGATGGCATGGGGGAAATGTTACACCCTCAACGCGGGTACGCTTTTTGCTAGTAAAGTAATAAAAACAACAGAATGTTTATTTTTGAGGATTATTGATAGATTGCCTTGTATTTACTTTCACCAAGGCTTACGGTAGTAATCCACTTAATTTAGTGATAAGTTATATATTTTATCCATATTGGAAACCATGCAAAGAACTACATATAACTATGAATAATAATATTGATTATTTTGTCCTTAGGTACAGGTCTTAGCTTTCTAGACATGGATATTTATAAGGATGACTATCAAATTATCTTTTAATTATTCTATTCACCAAATACGTTTGTTCTGTAACAGAAATCATCTGCAATTAAAGTTACACATTTCAAGGGCTGCATGGGGGAGGCATCGCTGAATGGCAAATCAGTTGGACTTTGGAATTACATGGAAAGGGAAGGAAAGTGCAATGGATGCTTTGGAAGGTGAGAGTTTAGAACAGTTGTAGATATCTATAACCAAAATTGAGAACTGTCATGCCTGTGTACGTAAGTATGTACAGTTTTATTGCAGTGATGGCAATTGGTGGATCAACCTATGTCCTCCTCTTTTTCATGAACCATGAGCTCAATGCAAAGGACAATATTTATATCTGATAAAAAATGTCCAGTTTTTGGATTATCCTGCGTGACAGTAAAGACATGGGGGCTTTCATGTTATGTAACTTGTCTGCTGCTGTACAATGTGTTGGATAAACATAGGTTGGAATCTAAACTTTTGTATAATTTATAAAATCCTCATGTAGAGGAAAAAATTGTGTTTCTGTTTTACATGATCATGGTTGGACATCAAACTAAACTATGGTTTGGATGGTAAGGAGATGCAATGCTTTCCAGTCTTTTCTTTTCCCCTTGCCATGTACATGCTGATACTGACTGGCTTTCTGGTTATACTAACTGTTGTTTACTATGACAACTGAATACTTCAAACTATGGTTATTGCTAATTATAGTTTGTGTCAAACCTGAATTGTGGGTTTGGATTCTTGTGTGGAGGGCAAACATGGTTATCTCAAATCATGGCTTGCCTGATTTTGACATTACAGCAAACTATGATAATCATAAATCATAACATGATGTAGGGAACATGATCTTTATTATTGGCAGCATTTATAACTCATCTGTAGATTTGGGATATTTGGTTAATTTTATTTCATTGTTTCTTCCTAGTAAATGTGTGGTCTAATACTGATTTAAATACAGGTGGAGCTTCAATATCTGCAGATTCTGCATCTGCAGATCTGAGACAACATGGGTTCCCTGAACCTGCATTGGGCCAGACTTGGCCCAACCTGAGTTCTCTGGAGGCAACTAGAGCTGTGCTTTCCCAGGCCTCAGAATTTCCTATGATGGCAAAAAAGACACTTATTTGTTCTGAAGCCAAAGAGGTCTTGCATAGATGTACACAGCCTCTGTGTTTCAGAAAGCCTTCAGGAGGTGACCAGAATACAGCTCCAATAGCCTCTGAAGGATTTGAAGATATATAAAGTATGTGTATCAGTATTCACAGATGTGGGGGTCTAAGAACAGATCCCTATAGATACTAAGGCAATGTGCTCCTTCAGTTTTTTGTAGCGGGTTCTCTGTATCCATGGGTCTCTATCCATGGTTTCAATCAACTGGGAAAAAGAATATTTTTAAAATTCCAAAAAAAAGTTCTGATGTGATGCCTCCATTTCCTTCCTTCCTTCCTTCCTTCCTTCCTTCCTTCCTTCCTTCCTTCCTTCCTTTCCAGTCCAATTCATTCATTCATTCATTCATTCATTCATTCATTCACCTTTGAAGCTCATTGATTGTGACTGCAGGCTCCAGTTTCCCTCTTATCACCATACTCATCAGTGCCATGTTGTCTATCAGCACATTACCAGTTGGCAATTAAATGCTATGTCAAGGTGGACCAGGGGAAGCCTATGTGCTTCTGCCTCTTGCCTCTCATCCAGCCATTCCCTCCAACCTGGAGACATTTCATCAGCTATCAGTTTCACTGTCATTTCATCAGTATCATTTCTGAAGACCTTTTGTTTTTATCCTTATTGGTCACAGGCTTGAATAGCCCTGTATCCTGAAAAGCCTCCTGCAGCCTCTAGACCTTCTTGGATCCAATCATTTCCTTTCTAAAGCACAATTTCTGTTGTCTTGCTGTCCCTAATAACTAATTTCAGTTTTGGTACTATTGCCGAGACAACCTGTATATGGTTGGGTTCATGATGTGGTGGCAGACTCCACCTGAGCAATTTGTAGAGGCCTTATTATGATGGGTCCCTGGCCATAGCAATATTTTCCAAACGTGTAAGAAGGAAAAAAATTTATTTTGCTGATATCTATTATTTTAAGTATCATAAGAACATAATAAGAACCAGTATTATTTGTAACCAGTAGAGGGGGATGCAGGATTATTTTAGAACTATCTTTAAATGGAAGAGGGAAACTTACAATTATGGCTTTATCTTTTCATGCTACTTAGCATGGAGTATTCTCATTTAAATCAGTAAAAGCTCAGTGGAATTCCATACTGCTTTGGTATCCTGCTAATTGTGATATTGACTGATTCTGTTCTTGCAATCAACAGCCTGCTATTTGATTCCTGGGGAACAGTTCTTGCTCAAATCCTGTTAGTTCTAACATGACCCATATAAGCCTGTTGACTGAACTTTTCGGGTTAGAAAGGGAATAATTCCTGTTTTGTTTGTCTTCCTAGCCCACAAGATGAAGACACTTCATTCCATTTTGATGGCAGTGGATACTCAGTGGTGGAAAAATCTCTTCGCTCCACCGTGACTCAGATAATTTTATTTTTCAGCACCTTTTCACCCAATGGCCTTTTAGTATACCTGGCTTCTAATGGCACAGTAAGAAAACTGGTCCAGTTTCAAGATTCTGTTATCTGTTTGATAATCTCTATAGCATTGCAATTTGTAGTATTACCAGTATTTTTAAAGATCACATTTTATAGCTTTATATTCTGTATCAATTTCCATGTTGTACCGACAAAAAATTGTCTGTTTTTTAAATAATTCACCTCTTTGGAGAAGTTGACTAAAAATTGGATAGAATAACATGGAATATTTTGTGCCCCTATTTACCCCTGCATGGCTTCTTTTTTAGTGGATGGTGTTTTTTCTACACCTTTTTTTAGATTATAAGGTCTTTTGGGAAAGGAAACTGTTTTCCAGTGTAAACAGCTTTGTGAATTTTCCTGTGGAAAAGCAATATATAAATATTCCTCTACTACTGCTAGTATAGATGTATATCAGTGATATTCCACCTAACAACCGACTACATATACAACACAACAGATTCTATTTTACATGCTAGTCAGTTTTCACTCTGTTCAATTGCAAGCTGTAAGCAGATGGGGCTTCTTACACTAGATGGGGCTGAATGATCACTTAATGACAGAATCGCTTTACAGTGGGGAAAATCTAAGACATATCCCGGTCATTGACTGACACTTGTATTTATAATAATAAATTGTATCCTTGTATCCAAAATATTAATAATGTATCCAAAATATTAATAATGCTGATTTACCATACAGGCCTGTAGTAAACTGTGTTGGATCACTTTCAACGCTGAAGTATTATTTAAACTTCCATGGACAGGAAATTCATATTTTTTACTTTCCTCTTGAAAAGGAAAAACAAAACAAATGAATACACAAAGTTGACAAGAAACCATAGCATAAAATCATTTTAAGTATTCAGTACTTATTTATATATCAGGGAGATTCACTAAAGCACCTAGAAACACTTGTCCAGTAGCTCATCTTTTATTTTCTTTTTTTGCAGAGGGATTACTTGTCTCTGGAGCTTGTTGATGGCAGAGTTAAACTAACAGTTGATCTGGGTTCAGGTCCTCTTACACTTAAAACCGAAAGCCGTTACAATAATGGGACATGGTATAAAATTTCATTCAATCGAAACAAAAAGGAAGGTAAAATGCACTAAAATGGAGTAAAATTATAGATGTTCTGGTTCTTGTCATAAGCAAGAGGGTCAGAGGTTGGCATGACCCAGTTGAAGTTAAACATTTGAAAGATTCATTGATTTTAATAGATGACTGGGATTTAAGATGTTTTATCTTAAACTGTGTTAATAAATGTCATAACTGCATGGAGACACAGGGCGTCTGGAGAGTCTGAATATTTGTGATAAAGACCAACGAAACACCTTTATGTAAAGCAGCGACAATCAAAAAATTTGTTAGAGAAAGTTAGCAGTTCTCTTAAAGAGAACAGGAAACTCATTTGAATTTTCCCAAATCAAAATAACTTGATGCTCAAGCAACCAGCTATGCCTCTAACCTTGGCTCTGATCTAAACTTGAATTTTATACTAAACTGGCTGACCAATTTTATACTAAGCTGTCAGTTTCCAGCGACATTTATACCATGGAGAAAAACTCACCAGGGTTTGTTAACCCCAACTCTTCTGGATTCCTCTTCAGCTCTCTGCTAGATCACTCCTAAGTTTTTCATGTTGTCCTCTGATCTTTAGCATTAATTCCAATTAGGATAAATACATGAAGTTTAATCATGCTTTGGAAATGGATATAAATACTGGGTATTGTGACATGCATTAGTGATCTCAAAAGAAGCTTCTGATCATCTGCCTGGAATCTTTGTACTGTAGATGGAGATTAGCTACTTCCAATTCAAGAAAGTATTAGAACGAGGGAGACTGTATTAGGCATCATAGGTAAACAGATAAACATGTTAAAACCATGACTAACATATGAAGTCTGGCTGGCAAAACATGAACAATGCAATCCTGACTTATGCCAGAAAAATGGCCCTGCTAAGCTGGCCTAAGTTAGGCCATATCCTGTTGCTGACAGACCATATTCATGGGGCTAGGAAGCATCTAGGATGACAGGCCAAATCCACAGGGCCAGAAGGCCTCTGGCTGACCTAACTATTGCTGAAGAGGCAGCAGCACAAGGTCAGCATGCTTACTGGGCTAGTGTAGTTGTGCCATATCCTGAGGTGGGCTGGTGTAGTCGTGCTGTATCCTAAGGTTGAGAGGCAAGGGTTGGCCTAGGATTCAGAATTTTTTGCTATCACTTCCCATTTTACTCTGGCTTTTCATCATACCTTTTTACGTTGGAGGACAAGACTGGAAATTGAAATTGTCATCTATTGCAGAAAGAAATTCTTTGAAATAACATTTAGGCAGTATATTTTGTGTATCTTCTTTACAAATAAGCTTCATGGGAGATTGGCTTTCCTTAACAGAATAGCTAGAATTTTTCTTAATAGAACTGCTAGAACTCTTTGCTTTAGAAAAAGCAGCTTGCTTTTTAATAAAAGCAGTGCCATGTATCTTTGGAGAAGATACATTTGGAGAAGATCCTACTTATATAAAGGGGAGTTTTGCTGATCCCCCTTTCTTTGAAGCACCATATGTCTGCTCTTGAGGATCATTCAACTCTCAGTAATAAATCTAAGAAGGGGGGGGGAGCATGTAGATAGCCACAAAAAGAAAGGGAGCTCTGTGAAAATTGCCTTTGCACAAAGTGAGACCTTAGATACTCAGTGTCTTGTTGATATTTTGTTTTAATAATGGAGGAATAATAAATATGGCATGACAAACTATCAGTTGTTCAGAGATTTGCTGATTTCTGAATTTATTCCCGTCCAGGGATTTTGGTAGTCATGGATGCTTATAACCTCAATTCTAAAGAAACCAAGCAAGGAGAATCTCCCGGTGCAGCCTCTGACCTGAATCGTTCAGATAAAGATCCTATTTACATTGGTGGGTTACCACGGTCAAGGGTAGTGAGGTAGGTGTTATTATATTAAAAGCTTTCCTGTAACTCCTTGAAATGAGAAATTTCAAAACATAACTCTCAAACGCAGGCTTACAACTAAATAATACCTAGTTTGATACTAGATAATTGTTTATCCTGGAATGGATAATTGTTTCTTGGTTAAGTGGTTCACAGTAATTGGCACTATTAATTATTTTTTTTTTGCATCTTGATCATTTGCATCCCACTATAATGGGTTGACAAATCCTATGCTATATAAAGAATTTGCCCAATTCTTATACCGGACGCCAATACCAGTATTGTCCAATAACGGGATACCTCTAACTGGGATAGATGCAGTGGTCCTTTCACATAATTGTTAGCTTGGGGAAGTTGGGAAAGGCCTATTTTAAAGAGCCCCAAAAGAGAAAGAAAAGATAAGGCTGTTTGGTGTTTGTAATTTGGAGTCAGAATCCTAAACTTCACGGTGCATTACTTCTGATTGTATTGATTGCTCTAGCATGCATTGCTATAGCATCCATTTTACATTCTGTTTTTATTTATATGTAAAACATTTAACATTTCTAAATACTGAATAGAAATGTCTCTTTTAAATGGTGAACCTGCAGGGAGCGACTGCATCTTAGGGCACAATCCAGAGCAAGTTCAGCCTGCTCTGCCCTAACTGCTCTCTCCTAACTATTCTATATCCAGAGCAGAAAGTTATGCTGCCTCCAGAGAGTCAAGAAGCCTGGGCTGCCCTAACTTCTCCAGAGCATGCTAAGTAATTGACACATGGGGAGGACTTGCTCCTGAGGAGACACCCCTCAGATCACACTGAACAAGGAACAGCTGTGGTGCCTACAGTGGTGACATGACTCTGCACATCACCTGGTGCGGAAGTCTGTGCGTCACCCCTGGGATGTGCACATCCCCTTATCTCGACTGCTCAGTCGCCAAAGTTGGCACCTGCACAGTTGTTTCTAAAGCCAACTTGCTTCAGAAAGAGTACTGCGCAGGTACCATCTCTGACGCCTGCACAGTACTTTTCTGAAGACTTTCGGCTGCCACTCCGCTTCCTGAGTGAGGCCAAATGGCCATGCAGAGGCGCGGACTTCTTCCGTTCTAAGGAAGTCTCCTCTGAAGCTGTTCGGCATGCTCAGAGTGTTTCTGCGCAGTGCACCTCAGCTGGCTGTTTAGGCCAGCTCCGAGGACAAGTGGCAGCTTCTGGCTGCTGCTCCACCTTGGAGCAGGTCTGAATGGGCGCGCTGATGCTCGGGGCCTGCCAAATGACAGTCAAACTGCTCCGGCGCATCACCCCATATGGAGCGCATCACCCAATGCAGCCCACACCAGCCGCACCAGTCTGGTGACACCACTGGGTGCCTGCCTTATAAGGAGTCCCTGATGAGATGCCAGTACATTCTACAGTGAATAGAAGGGGCTTCTTGGAGTGGCCTGCTGTATCCTGAGGTTTGTGGGCAGTCGTAGTTTGTTCCATATCCTGAGGCTGAGAGGCAGGGGTTGCAGCTAGTCTGGCCAAGAACTCAGATTTTTGGTCAACACTGCCATTCTTACTCGGGCATTATCATGGACCTGTATGGGTCTACTCATTACTATACCTGCTCCTGAGGTGGCATATCTCTGAGGAACTGGAAGAGGGCATTTCTGCCCTGGAAACAGGATCTGGATACAGAATAACTGCTCTGCCCTAGGCAATGCTAAACATGCCCTCAACATGCCTCTCTTGAATTGCCTAGGGCAGAGCAGTTAGGGCAGAGCAGGTCCACCTTTCTTAGGGCACCCTATGTTGCCTTGCTCTGCCCTAAGCCTCTTCCAGAGTAACTGGGCTGGAGCATCTTGCAGTTGCTCCAACCTAGTGATAGATAGGGCAACCCAAGGGCTCTTACGTGGACAGATTAGTTGCTCTGGATTGTGCTGTTAGACTACATGATACATTAGGGAGGGAAGGGAAAGAAAGTTGAAAGATGAACCTGTTAGGGTACACCAGGCTGGACAGATGTGCTTTAAGCAACTTAGATTTAATATGTGTTCTGAAGCCACTATACAGTAAGCAACATTTCCATTTACTTTCAGTGGTGCTCTTAAAATCAAATTTAAGTTATCCATTGTTTCTCACAGTTATCACAACTCCCTGTTTTACCTTTTAGGAAAGGACTTCATAGCAGAATATATGTGGGATGTATTAAGAACTTGGAAATATCTCGCTCCACCTTTGATTTGCTCCAAAACTCATACGGTGTAAGGAAAGGATGTATCCTTGAGGTAGGACATACTGACAGTTTTACTCTGTAAATAGAAATTTATCAGTTGCTTCTTACTCAGACATGAATCAACAGAGTATTATGATGTTGTAATGGCTAGTCTGTTGAAAAAGAATTTGATTATTACCTCCTTTATAGTTCTGTCTTTCATTATAATGGTCTAAGCCATGTTTGTTTCTCTCCTTGTATAAAATAGCCCTTACGCAGAGCTAGTATCTTCAGTAATGGTTACATTGAATTGCAACCAAAACCCCTTTCACCAGAATCTGAACTTATGGCCACTTTTGCTACCAAGAACACCAGTGGCATTATCCTTATGGGACTCAGAAAAGGTACTGAAAAACGGAGACGAAGGCAAGCTCATCTGGTAAGCATCTATCTCCTGGCTTTGGTCCAAATGTTTTGGGCTTTCTCTTTGGATTAAAACCAGTGATGGGATTCAAAAAAATTAACAACCGGTTCTCTGCCCATCTGGCATCCACTTTTAAATGGCTATTTTTAAACTTTACATGTCCTATCTCTCGTTAACAACAGGTTCTATAGAGTAGGTTTGAATCTGCCAGAGCCCACCACTGATTAAAACCATAATAAAAATGATCAGAGGTGTGCATTTCAGTTGCTTATGGATTGAGATGTAAGCAAGACCTACTAGTTTTGGTAGAATATGTCAGGGTATTGGCTGCTTGATTTGCTTAGCTGAATAGGAATTAAATTAGTGCCACAAATGTTTCCATGCTACTTGCTCTTAGGTTGGAAAAAAATGCTTTCGCTTCTTTTGGTAAGATTAGCTGAAGAATGGACATTTGATTTGTGTTCTCCTATAATCCATGCTTGAACCTATTGGGAGTTTTTACATGTACTTAGTACATGAAGTGCACAAGGGCTTCAGTTATTCATGCATATGGAGCGTGCTCTTCGTTTCATGGTCCAGCTTGTGTTTCTGGCAGAGATGTATGTGTTTGCCATACTTAATTGTGGACAACAAGAAGGTTAAGAGTTCTTAGTTTAAAGGTTCCTACTTCAGTCAAGTAGTTCAACTAGTTCACCACTTAAATTCTTTCAGGTCTACGATTCTATGTTTTTGTGATTCAAATGCAGTGTAGTTGAAGAGAGTAAAACTTACCTGGCCTCATTCTACATTCTCAGCCTTTCTTCTCCATCATTCTGGTTAACGGTCACGTAGCAGTGCATATGAATGCTGGGGATAGAGCAAGTACAAAGAAAGTCACAGTCCAGGCTACTAACGGAACTTACAGTGATGGGCAAGAACATTCTGTTATCCTGATTCGGAATAAGAGGTACAAACTGCAGCATTGTTTAATTACAACCAGTTGTTTTCAGTTTATCATGTTCCCTAAAGAACAGATTTAGCTGAGTTCATTTCAGTAGAATAATAACAGTCGTGTTCTTCTGTTATTAATGGAGGAGTTTTGATTTATATGGTAACTGCATAAAGCATGCAGCTAACAATTAAGTTGTGCATGAATGGTCTGTTGAAATCCCAGAGAGCCTGATCCTAAAATGCGTTGGAACAGGCAGGGCAGTGTGCCTGCACTGTATCCAGTGCAAGGTTCAGGCAGGGCCAAGGGCCTTCTCCTTATCCCAGAGAGAAGAACTGCAGCCTCAATGGGACTACTCAGATCTGCACCACTAAAATCAGTGGCACACAGCTGAGCAGCTTAAGGCTAGCAAAAGATGCCTAGGAACATGGTTAGGATCCATCATAAATGTGAGATCCTGGCCCCACTTTCTCACTGTCCACCCTGGGAACACCCATTTACCCTCCCTTTCCCTGCCCCAGAATTCTTCCCTCATGCCTCCACTCCACTCTCCCCACACACCCTCAAACTTGGCCAACACAAATCTGCCCTTCCTTATTCCCTGCAGCACTGGGTGGCAGGTCCATGCATGCAGACCCATGTCCATGCACTGACCTATCTCCTCTTGGAGTGGTGCGAAAGTGCTCTACAGTATTTTGTGACACTCCTGAGCCAGTGCAAGGGACTTGCTCCAGCCAAAAAGAGGGGCTTGGAGTGCGTTCTTAAGACATTTTACCCACAAGAGGGAATTACACTAAATCTTGGTAGAAAAAAGAAACACATAATAAGCTATTTTTATTTACAAATCCAGTGCATTAAGCAATATATAGACAATAGGATTAGCAAAAGACTAATTATAAAGATATTTGGCAAATCTAAATTAGGAACAGGGCAGTGAAAAGCCCAAGCGGTTTAAGGTAGAATATAAAAATCTCCGAATTTTCATTTCCAATAACTATTCTTCTTAAAAACTGAAATAGTTTACTGCCGAATCATTTTCAATTTGCATTTTATTTTTTCAGAATAGTAACCATTCAAGTGGATGAAAGTCGTCCTGCAGAAATTAGACTTGGCCCACTGGCAGAAACAAATCCTATGAACATAACTAACTTCTTTGTTGGTGGGATTCCTGCTGGAGAAGGCGTTTTAGGGCTCAAGTCAGCTGGCTCCTTCCATGGCTGTATTACCAACCTGATATTTAACAGGGAGTAAGTTAAAGTCATATATCATGAATTCCAATATTTAACCATCTCATGAATTAGTTTCCTTTGATGCTTTTAAAACAGAAGTCAAATGATGATGTAACCGTATAGGTGTTATGTTGAGTGTCTTGATGCCACTGCGTACCCCATTCATCAATGTTGCAAACAGCAGTTTCAAGCATTTTTAATTGGGAAAAAGCCCTATTATGCCCACTGGGATTTGCACACAGCTGAGTGTGCATAAGATTATAGCTTGTGAGTGCAATCCTAATAGTGTCTAGTCAGAAGTAAGTTCCATGGAGTTGAATGGGGCTTACTCCCAGGAAAATGCTCTTAGGATTTCAGCCTTAGGCTTTGAAAATATGCAGAGTAAACATATTGAAAGTACTCCTGCTTCTTCTACTTCATTTCAACAAAGTGAAATACATTTCTTTAACACACAGGCTGCTGGATTTCACTACTGCAGTGAGGTATGAAGGTGTCGATATGGGCACCTGCTTCCTTTCAGAGAAATCTAAACCTGTGATCCAGCCTGATGATGAGGAAGTTCTCTCCGAAATGCAGATGCCACCAATCTCTTTCAGACCTTTTACAGAAGTGAAAAAAGTAAGTAGTCCAATAATAAAAGTGTGGTAAAACGAGCCCTGGGAAAGTGGGAAGCACATGAAAGCACATGAACTCACATTTATTCAGGGAAAGAGTTGTGTCAGAAACCAACCAGGTTGGATCATAGCTGAGGGCCCACCCATTTCCCTGCTAATGTTTCAATAGGATTAAGATTGGAGGGAATTATGCACATTGTGATCTTGCACATGTCTAAAGCGGTCATTGTTTGCCACCATTTTCCTGTGAGTGGCCCCAAGCCATAGTCTGAGGAGAAGGTGGAGATGAAATGGTCTGTCCCATGCCCAAATTTATAAAATGCCTGGCCAGTGCCTTCATTATTTAACAGCTCCATTGTTAAATCCTCAGAATCCAGTCCTGTCCAACTTCCCAGTGCTGATATAGGCATGCCAACAGGGTATGTGCTGCATTTTGTGGTGGTGGTGGTGGTAATGGGGCAGTTGTGAAATAAGGGAACTTTTGATATCTTACATCAGGGTTGCCTTGTGGCTACATGTGCCTGAAAAAACTGGATAGGATTGGGCGCAATCAACGCAATCCAAATTTTGCTCAACAGGCAGGCTGCCCTAGCCTGCGCTGTATCCAGGGCAATACTGGGACATCTGCTGGGTTCATCACCGATGGGTTCATGCCCATCCCCATGGTCAGGATGCAACAGTCCAATTAGAGCAGCATTTGGCTGCTCTGTGCTGCACACTAGATGAGGCTTGGATCCAGCATAATTGTTGGTCCAAGCCCCCTTCTCCCTCCCACCTGCCCCCAGTTCCCCTGCCCCAGAATGCCATCTCTTCCCTTCCCATGCCCTGTACTGGTCTGTAAAGACCAGCAAAAACTCACTCTCTGCCCATAGAATCATGGAATGGGATGGAGAGGTTGGTGCACATCTTTGTGCAACTTAACCTCCCCCATTGTGACACAGATGTACTTTATGGCACTTTTGTGACTTGCACCGGCCTAAGTGCAGTCTATGGTTGCTCATTCACAACTCTTTCCATATCTAAACTATAGCATGCAGTCATGCCAAAAAGGCATGTGGGAAGTAATTTTACTTGCATCTTTTTTATTTGCTTACATCTATTTAACTCATCTGGCTGCCTATGGGTCTCTTCAGACATGTACCCTCATTTTTTTGTGTATCTCCAAGCAGGGTGAGGTGAGGAAAGGTTTTAAGAGGGGATAAGATCCAGTGTGTGTGACTGCCACTGGATCCACCCCTTCCTTCCTGCCCCCAGTTCTGCCCCAATATGCCTTATTCTTCCTCTTACTCAGTTCCACTTTGGTGCCAGCTTATCTGCACCAGAACAGGTTGCTCGCTGGTATACTGTTACTACTTTGTAGCAGTGGCTTGAAAATGGCTATCAGTTGTGCAGTAGTCTGTGTACGGTTGGCAGCCAATTTATGGCAGCAGGACACAGATGTTAGTGTTGAGCTGTTAGGGTGGTTAATGACAACCTTAATGCTTTGGGGTTGCAAACTAGTCTTCACAAGCACATCCTGAACTCCATTTGTGTCAGCAGTTGTTTGCAATTGCTGTTTCTATATGCATACAATCATAAAGTGCCTGATTTATCCAGAAATGGGATATTTGGGGTCTGAAATTAGTTTTTTAATGGCACAGAAATTAGATGGAAAGAAGAGAATCAATTCCCTTCTGCACTAACAAATCATTTACATTGTTCTGATAGAGAACTGTGTTTATTGGGTAACAGCAGTTACTTATCGGTTGCAACAATAAAGTTAGAAATTCAGTTCTGTTGTTGGCAGTGCAAGTATAACAAGAAATTAGGTACTGCATACTGCATTTGGATGAGATGAAAACTTTACTTTGAAACTATAATTAGTTTATGCCATGTCTGTCTGGATTCTGATTACTGAGTTTTGTGTATTTTTGGTGTGTGCTTTTATGTTTTGCATACTTGGTTTTATCTCATGGATCATTAGCATGGCTTGAAAACCAAGCAACATAATGTATTGTTATGCTTGATGTGACTGAACCATATTCTGTTAACAGAAACAGTGTGCAGAGGATGAAATCCCATCATATGTATCTTCCGCTCATCAGTTTGGTTTTGCCAGAAACAGTCACATGGTGCTACTTTTTGATCAGTCCACTGTGAGAAAGAAGTAGGTATATCTATGTATTTTCATCTATATATAAAAAAGAGAAAAGTCACTGACTCAATCAGTGACTGACTCACTGACTCATCAGTGCCCTGCCAAAACCGCCAGGCCTAGAAGCGTGAAATTTGGGGTGGGTGTTCCTTCCGTGACAGAGGGGTGCACTAAGAACCGGTTTTCGGAATTTCCGGTCGGAAGGGGGTGATAAGGGGTGCAATGCGTTTTCCTCCTTATATTTTGCATTGAAGAACTGAGGACTCATCAACATTCCACCCCAACCCCTGGACCTAGAAGCATAAAATTTGGGGAGGGAGTTCCTTCTGTCACCTGAACATCCACCAAGAACCCATGTGGAGAAATTTAACCCTTACGGTGCTGAAAAAGGATGCAACGTGTTTTTGTCCTATACTTAACGTGGAAGACTGACCAACCTCCAGCCAATTTGATGCTCGGTGCCAGTGCAGTGGGGAGGGAATGTTGTTCGGAGGGAGGGGTTTCACTGGGGAGGACGCTGTGCATGGGGGGTTGATGTGCATGGGAAGATGACGCACATTAGGGGAGATGATGCACATGGGGGGTTGATGCGCATGTGGGGATGTTGCGCATGAGGGGATGTTGCACATGGGGGTTGGTGGACATGGGGGGTTGTTGCGCAGGGCAGTAGTTGTACATGAGGGAAGTTGCGCATGGTGGGCTGATGCTCATGGGGGTTGATGCATATGGGGATGTTGCGCATGGGGGACTCATGCACATGGGGAGATGTTGCGCATGGGGGTTAATGCACATAGGGGTTAAAGCGCATGGGATACTGATGTGCATGGGGTGATGAACATGGGGAATGATGAGCATGGGGGTTGATGCGCATGGGGGGATGTTGCGCATGGGAGGTTGATGGACATGGAGCGTTGTTGCGCATGCTTACTGGGCAAGAGACACTCTTTCAAGTGGGTGTTCCTCTTTTATTTATCAGGGGGAGAGTAACTGGCCCTACACACCCCAGCAATGTCTGTTCTAGTGGCTTCTGCTGGTGTTCTTTTTGCACTTTAGATTGTGAGCCCTTTTGGGACAGGGACCCATTAGCTATTAATTAGCTATTAATTTTTTTTATTTTCTTGTAAACTGCTTTGTGAACTTTTCAGTTGAAAAGCGGTATATAAATACTGTAGCTAGCTAGATAGCTAGCATGGCAGTAGTTGTGCATGGGGGGCTGATGCGCATGGGGGAATGATGCGCATGGGGGTTGATTCGCACAGGGGTTGATGCGCATGGGGGACTGATGCGCATGGGGGACTGATGCACATGGGGATGTTGTGCATGGGAGGATGAACATGGGGAATGATGAGCCTGGGGGTTGATGTGCATGGGGGGACATTGGGCATGGGAGATGAAGATGGGGAATGATGCGCATGGGGGTTGATGCGCATGGGAGATGTTGCGCATGGGGATTTGATGCGCATGGGGGTTTGATATGCATGGCGGGATGATGCGCATGGGGAAATGGTGCTTATGGGGATATGATGTGCATGGGGGACTGATGCACATGGGGGATTTTGCGCATGGGGGATTGCACATGGGGGCTTTTCACTAGTCATCTATAAACACCTAAAATGCTTTACATTGTTATTTGCTTTCCTAGCAAGTGATACAGGACATTATCCCAATTTTATAGAAGGGCAAACTGAAGGCAGTGATCTATTCAGTTGCATGCTATTCAGAGAGCAAATTGTTGCCTTGATTATAACGAAGGAGTTTGTGATACTTTATGAAATTACAGCTTTTCATGCAATTGTTGAGTATGGAAGGGTTAGAGTCTGCCAGTTTTTAACCTGAGCTTATACTTTACAATCCTAAACTGAGTTCCAATGAAAAACACCCACTTTGTATATATAAACAATATTCTCATGTGGAATGAGGCTCCTTTTATTTAATACAACCATAATAAATGACATTCCTGTTTCTTTTGCAAGTTCAGAGCAGCTTCCATGGGGATTTCCACTAATGAATTTTACATTGCATTCCCTAGGCTTTCTGTGCAGTTGAATCTCAGGACCTTTGCTGCTAGTGGATTGATATTCTATATGGCTCATGAGAAGCAGGTGGACTATGCAGCCCTTCAGTTGCAAGCCGGGAAGCTTTATTTTTCATTTGACCTTGGAAAAGGTAGAGCCCTGGCCTCTCACGGAGCCATCCTTAGTGATGGACGATGGCATACGGTAGGTGCTGATGTTATGGTAGGTGTTGCATGCCCTGTGCTTCAATCCTAAACATACCTTATTGGGATTAGCCCCCACTGAATACAATAGGACTATGGCTACAATCCAGAGTAGCTACAGGATCTTTTACATTGTCGTAGTTACGGTGCCACCTATGGGAAACCTATGGGAAATGCATAGCGCAATTCAGAGTAAGTGCTTTTTACTTCTTCCCGTAGTTACTCTGGATTGTAGGGTTACTTCTGAATAGGCATGCTTAGGATTGCACTGCTGGTCTCATTACTTTTCTCTTTGCTTATAGGAAGAACTCTTTATTATCCCTTTCTCCCCACACGTTCAAATCCTTTAATTGTCTGGATGTTAGAATTCTTCTTTTTCTCTTCACTGCATACATACACTGTGCTGGGCATAAAGATATCCAAAGGCAATAATTGTCATAAATTATATGAGCAGTCATACTTCCACGCAAGTTAGCAGAAAAATCTCTGGCAAACTTTCAACTTTCACAATATAGAGAATTCTTTTATTGATATAAAGTTTTTAACAGCCCAGTCCTACTGGCTCACAGCATTGTTGAAATGAGTGTTTGTGCAGCACTAGGTTCTTCCTGACCATAGCAAAAGGTGATATGCTGGAATAGTGGGGGCCAGTTTGCATCATAAGTGGCCAACCCTAGGTGTGAGGACTGTGGACACCTGTGAGCTCTGGAAACTATGCAAAGGGGATGGGAAAAGGGTGGGAAGTTTGTGGAAGAGGATAGGTAGTAGTTGGGACTGGGAAGGGGTTGGGTTTGGTGGTTGCAGTGCAAGCTGAATACTAACCTTTCCTGGTGGCAACCCACCTTACCTGGTCTATGGAGACTTGTACCAGCAACTAGCTGAGGTCCAGCTTGACCCAATAGCTCCGCATAGGCTTCCCCCAGGGCAAGAGATCATTTGCCCTGTACTCTGATCCTATACTCTGAGGACGTCTCAGGGGGCTGAAATTTCCCCTGCAGTCACCTTGTTGGTGTTACTGCATTATTTGTAGATAGCCCAATTGTAGGATTGGGCTGTAAATCTCAACTATCAATGACAGATCACATTTGCTGTATCTTTTCTTTCAGGTGAAAACAGAGTTTGCCAAAAAGAAAGGTGTAATAATTGTGGACGGACAAGAATCTTTGGCTGTAAATATTCCAGGAGACGGAAACACATTGGATGTGGATGGAAAGTTGTATTTAGGGGGTTTACCTTTCGATTACAAAGCCAAAAATATTGGAAATGTAAGAAGACTTTTCTTTTTAATATCTTTTATCTTAATATCTTTTATCTTTCCACTGGATTGTACTGAGTTTCTTAGCTTCTATTTAAAAATGTATACCCTTGCTATTTTAAAACAATTAAGGCAGCTAATAACAATTTTAAGTAATTCATTAAACCAAAATAAAACCACAGCAATTATTTAGAAACAATATTTCTCTGTGTTAATAACAGAATAATCTTTATCCGCGGAGAAATATGGTTCTGAGGGCTCAATATATCCAACTTCCAGCAGCCATGCCAAGTAGAGCACAGGTGTCAAACATAAGGCCCATGGGCTGAATGTAGCCCACCTCGCAATTTCAACTGGCCCCCAAGAACTTCTCCAACACACTCTCCTGGGAGTAAGTCCTATTGACTATAATGAGACTTACTTCCAAGTAAACATGCATAAGATTGGACTCCAGCGCTCAGGAAACACAATTAATGCTAACTTTGGCTCTCTGTATGAAATGTGTTTGACACCCCTGAAGTAGGGTGTGCACTGCTCCATGTAGTGGAGGATAATCACTGCCGCCCCTTCAAAGTTAGGGAATGTTTGTTCCTCAGAGCTTCGTTGTGGCTGCGTTGGTGGTGGAAAGTTGGTTAGGACTGTGTCATGATGCAATACATTTGTGTTTGCATGTGTGATAAATATATTCATTTACTATGGCATTGAATGATTTTTTGCAGATTACTCACAGCATCCCTGCATGTATTGATGGACTGTTCATCAATGGCAAACAATTATCCAGCGAAAGCCCAGCCTCCAACTTCACTGTGAATAAATGCTATGCAGAAGCCCAAGAAGGAACATTTTTTGATGGAAGTGGTTTTGCTGCTCTTGGTAAGAAGTTGTTTGTTTTATTCACCTTTAATAAAACTGAAGTAAGTGTAAATACAGTCATGTTCCAATATTCCATAAGTTCCCTGTCTACTTTACTTCCAGTTTTGTGCTTTTGCTGATAACTTGCTTGAAGCATATACACAATATTGCTTCTAACTTTCTTTAAGGCTGCAGTCCTTAGCCCCAGCTAGGCTGTTATAATCCCCAGCACAAGTCCCACACTGGCCTGGGAGAGCCACAAATTGCTATAAGGCACTCCTGCATCACTCTTGGGGAAGATTTAGGCCAGTGCACAGACATGCACTTTCCTCCATATGTCACCATGGGAGTGGGAAGACAAATGAGTTGTGCTGGTATAGGTTAAGATTGCACCCAATGAGTGAGAACATTACCATCAGCTGCATGTTTAACAGCCAAATGCATTTTTTTCCAGAAAACTGCAGTTTACCAAAGAACCTACTAGCACTTTTGATCACAAAGAATGACAGCACAATCCAGAGTAACTACAGGAGCTCTTATGTCAACGTAAGAGACATTTACATCAACATAGTTACAGCACCACCTATGGGAAACCTATGGGAAATGCATAGAGCAATCCAGAGTAAATTTTTCTTACGTCGATGTAAGAGTTCCCATAGTTAATCTGGATTGTGCTGTGAGACTGCTGTAACTTGGACAGGGATGTACAAATTTGCCTGTACTGAGCAATGTCCTCATCTTGAAAGCAGTTCTTTTTTATACTTATTTTCATAAGTGTGCAAAATGTGTCCTGGATTAGTTTTATGCACATACCCAAAGAAAGATCTTTGCAGTGTGAGAACATGCTGTACAGCTATACGTGCTGTAGTAGACTGTGGAAGAAATTCTAATTGGGTGTAGATGTTTAAAATGAATTGAAGTGAGAATGACCTTGCAGTACTTGTGCCCCTTTTGGTTGTATTACCTGCGCAAGGCCAACTTTGAAGCATTTTCCTATTCAGGGTGGCAAGTCCAAGCCTTGTTCCCATGGCAAACCACATGTAGACCATGTATGGGAGAACCACGTGTGAACCAGTCTTCTAAGTTCCTTGGATCAAGCAGCTAAAGCCTCGGTTGAGGATCATAAACTACTAATGTGAATTCTTTCCCTTTTTTGCAGTTAAAGAAGGCTATAAGGTTCGATCTGATGTTAATGTTACGCTTGAGTTCCGCACCACTGTTACAAATGGAGTTCTCCTTGGAATCAGTAGTGCAAAAGTTGATGCCATCGGGCTGGAGATAGTTAATGGCAAGGTGAGTTGCAAATTCATATGACATGCAAAAGTGAAAGTGAGGATGCAATCCTAAGCACACTTTCCTGGGAGTAAGACCCATTGAACACAATGGGGCTTATTTTCGAGTGGTGAGGATTGTGGTTAGGATTAGAACATGGTTAGGATTGTGCTCCGTTTATGAATCTGTCTTGGAGAAAAACTTAGCAGGTTGATATTAATAAGCATCAAGGAGAACACACATGTAATGTGTAAAACATGAATGAGTAATAGTGATCCCATAAAGGTAGTCCCTTTTATTTCTTTCTTTATACAACTGAGTACATATTTATGAATGCATTTTATTCCACTAGCTAAATAATTTGAACTGGGAATAATTCCTCAGAACGTTTTTCATGTTATTGGTTCCCCCCTTTTCTCCCCGTTTCTGGCTAGTGTTGCTATTGCAGTCTCCTGTTTCACTGTATATAGGAAAAAAAATTCCTTTTGAGGCCTTAATTAAACAAAGAAGAAGTGAAAGTTTCTAAAATAAGATGTGGAAACTGGGGAAATGGTTAACAGATCTAGTAAAGAGAAATATCATGACAGTAATTGTATAAATATATCTTCACAATGAACCTGAGAAATCTGAAAATAAGTGAACTTATTTGAAATCTGTCAGTTGTTTGCCTGATAATACATTGCCAATGAAGGGAGGTATAAACTATATAAAACAAATCCAAATAAATATGAACATTGTTTAAAGCGAACTTCTATGTAATAGGTTAGTAGGAATATTTACCGTTAGATAGGACTTATTCATATTCACTTCTGCCCTTGTTAGCTGTACATATCTTTGCTATCTATAGCAGTAGGTAAACATGGCTATATGTGCTTTTCATTATTTATAAAAGCTTTGAAAAAACCTTTAGTATATTAAAAAGGAGAAGATTCCTTTTTTCACATGGTGGACCATAAAAGGAAATGATTGCCTATGCAGAAATGTTTCATTTCCAGATTTTTAAAGATATCTTAATAGGTTGTAGAATTTGGCATGAAAGCCAAGAAATGTAAATTCAGAGCACTGTGCTAGTCACGTAATATTCAATCCTTTTTAAATTTTCTTTCTATAGTTTCTGTTTTTTCTCTACTTTTGCTTCAAGTTAATAAAAAAAGAAATGATACATTTCCCATCCTATTATGGCTGGATTGTATGGTGACTAGAGATTTCTCCAACTTTGGGGAGTTCCTACCGCCCCCTCCACAACGATTGCTGCACATTTGTGCTACCTACCCTTTCCCTTCTGAATTCCGGATCACTGTTTCTTAAATCCCTTCTGAGTTATTAGCATCTTCTCAAATATTGAAATACAGATCCAATCTTGTTATACACAGATTTTTAATACATGGATTTGACTCAACACAAATGGTCACTGCAAATGGACATTGCTTTTCTACTGTTGTAGAGAGGCCGTCATGCAACCAGTCATTCCATTTTTCAATCCCAGAATCAAACTCCAGCAGATATTGAGGCAATACCTTATTCAGTTAATTGCAATGGAGGAGCAAGGAACCTGGAATTGGGTCTTTAAACCTATTTTTCCATTGTTTTCTTTATACACAGGCTTTTTAAAAAATCCACAGGAAGTTCCAGAATGGAACCCCAGTGGATAATGAAGGACATCTGTAGTCAATTTTCTCTGACAGGCAATTCTGATTTGCAGATTTAAACAAAAGAGTTTTAGGTTTCACTTGCTATTTAGCTAAGAGCATTAAATATTTTTAGTCAATATATATCTTTGTATCTGTGGCAAGGGGGAATGAAATGTTGATTCACTTTCAGAAGTCAGATATCCAACTGCTTTAGAAGGCCAGGTACTTTCCATCCTCTGATGAACCAGCAGGGTTTTTTTTTTTTTGCTGAAGCTTTTCCTTGAGCCATAAAACAAACCAGTGAATTGCAATTCTATCATTCACATGTACCAGCCTCTCTTTAACAAAACTAGGAAGGTAAACAGGTGAGCTGGACAGTTACTCTGTAAGGGACAAGATGATCAGGCAAGGTTTTGTAGTGTGTACATAACTTTTTGTACATTGCAGATCTGCCTACCATACTGAGACTCCTGCTGCTGCCTGGAGTCTTGCGATATGGTCTCTCTAACCAGCAGTGGGTGGCTTGCAACGCTCTGCCAAGCTCCTCATGACACCCCTTATCAGCATTTCACCATTTCTGTGCAGGTTTTATTCAGTGTCAACAACGGAGCTGGGCGAATTACAGCCACCTATGAACCAAAAGGCACGGCCAGTCTCTGTGACGGACAGTGGCACAAACTCCAAGCAAACAAAAGCAAGCATCGTATTGCCCTGATCGTGGATGGGAACTTGGTTCAGACAGACAATCCACATATGCAGTCAACCTCGGCAGATACAAACAACCCCGTTTATGTTGGAGGGTTTTCTGGTATGTATCCATTTTGTGTCATCATGAAAGTACATAAAATCCAGCTAACCCTTTCTCTCCTTTGTCTTGCTATTGTTTGTTCTATGGTATGAAAGCATCAATACGGTTAGTTCTTTCATGGAGAGCGCTGTGAAAATGTCTGGGCTCTGCACAGTGGTGGGCTCTAGCAGGTTCGCACCTACTCTATAGAACCGGTTGTTAACGAGAGATAGGACATATAAAGTTTAAAAATAGCTGTTTAAAAGTGGCTGCCAGATGGGCATAGAACCAGTTGTTAATTTCTTTGAATCGCATCACTGGCACTGCAGTCTGGTAGAACGAACAGCCTGGTTCTGTTTTTGCTATACTTCAGAATCAGGTTCAAGGTAAAGTTGAGCTTGGCTTAAAGTGCGAGCTGCAGGGCCATTTGTAACTCTCTCACTTCTGTAGTACCCTATAGAACTCCCTGGCATCTGATGCTGTGAATGAAGTCTTTATCTGCCTCCCCTTACTTTGGGCGTTGATTTGAGTTCCCATGTAGTTTCCATCACAGGTTTGGTGATGCAGAAGTGCTTAAATCTTATTGAAGCTGAAGAAAGAGCCTCTGTATTTTTACTCAGCAATTTATTTTTGAAGATTATGTGCTTTCTCTCCTTCCTTTCCTCCCTCCATCTCTTTGTGGGTAGCCATGGCTCAGGTGCTGTGTTAATCTCCTCCAGACAGTAAAGGCTCACTATGTTCTTTCATTTGTTTTCTAGCGGATGTAAAACAAAATTGCCTGACCAGTAAGAGTTCATTCCGAGGCTGTTTGAGAAACCTCAGGCTGATCAAGGGCCAAGAAGTGGAATCTTTTGACTTCAGCAAAGCCTTTGACCTCCGTGGAGTTTTTCCACATTCTTGCCCAGGGGCTGAACACTAAACGGCAGGGAGAAATGATAAGTCTTTGAGAGGTCTAGAGCACAGTCCTAACCAATGTTCTAGTTCCAGGGTAAGGGCAATGCAACTCCAAGGTAAAGGAACAAACACTGCCTCCCAAATGCAGGATGCAGCTTATGCCTCACTGGACAACTAAGGTAGTGCTGGAAACGTGGTTGGGATTGTGCCCTTAGGCTGTACGTTGCTAACTGAAATGGTTTTTAATGGTAATCCTGGTCTCAGTGATCTCTCTGTATTTTCTCAGCTCAGGACAAATCTTATTAGTCAGAACTTACACAATTCCAGTTTTAATTAAAACCTCCTTTTGTACAACAAATACCTCTTCTAAAATGTTAACAACTTTTAAGTACTGTATTTTTAAAATGTTGATGGAAGTATTTTTTTAAAATCAGTGTTTGCAATGTACCTTCTGTTGATTCCTTGACAGTATTCCATTTCATTTGTATATGGGACTTTTTATAATAAAGATAATGAGGGCCCATACAATAAAAACATTTCTTTTATGATGTGTGTATATTGTAAATGTAAAAAGTGATATAGTCAGCAAATGTTCAGTGCAAGATTCAACCAGTGGAATTCAGCAGGGAACTAATAATAAAAACTTGAACAGTTTCTGCTTATAGCATTGCAGTAGCACATGATATTGATGCTGGCATTTTGCATTTAGTACACAAAAATAGCTCTCTTGAAAACTGGGTATGTAAATGGCTACCTGCCACTAAAGGGAGGATAAGTTGAGGGTGAAGCCAAGCCATGTTAAAATATGCCTTGTGGGCACAGGTATTGCAAGATGCTTCCTGTCCCATATTGTAATGAAAAGCACAGCACTCAGGCTGCTGGATTTCTTATGGATTTCTCATCCATTTGTACAAATGGATGAGCAAGAAATTAGCACAGTGATCATTATAATCACATGCTGCAGCTCTTGTTGGATCAATACATTATGACTGGTTAGGGGAATGCACATCATTTTTCCCATGCGCATCAGTCCCCCATGTGCATCACCTTCCCATGAGCATCATCTTCCCGTGAGCATCAACCACCATGAGCATCAACCCCCATGCGCAACATCCCCCATGAGCAACAACTCCCCATGTGCATCAACCCCCATGCACAACATCCCCCATGCATATCAACCCCCCTGCGCATCATCTCCCCCATGCACATCATCTCCCCATGTGCATCAACTCGCAATGTGCATCCCATGCACAACATCCCCCATGCGCAACCCCTCCATATGCAGCATCCTCCCCAGTGCAGCCCCTCCCTCCAAACAACATCCCCCCAGTGCACCAGGAACAAGCACCAAATTGGCTGGATGTTGGTTAATCGTACAGGACAAAAACACATTGCATCTCTTTTCAGCCCCGAAAGGGTTAAATTTCTCAACATTGGTTCTTGGTGGGTGTTCATATGACATAAGGTGGGTGTTCATATGACATTCTCCCCAAATTTCATGCTTCTAGGTCCAGGGGTTGGGGCAGAGCATCCCTCAGTCACTGATTCTTCAATGCTTCAATGATTCTTCAAAGTATAGGGAGGAAAATGCATTGTGTTCCTTTTCACCCCTTTCCGGTTGAAATTCCCAAAAATCTATTCTTTGTGACTCCCTCTGTCACGGAAGGAACCCCCCACACCAAATTTCATGCTTTTAGGCCAAGCGTTTTTGATTGGGCGTTGATCAGTGAGTGAGTCAGTCAGTGAGTCAGTGATTTTTCTCATATATCTAAACTAGAGGTGTTTACTATAAACAGTAAACAACTAGAGCATTTGTCATATGAGTTTTTCTACTCATTCAGTGAATTCCTGGAGACAAAATTGGACATGCTTTCTGGCCTCACCCCCAATATCCACATATTTAAAGGAAGGGTGTCCCCTGCAGGTTGTTTTGCTTGTTGTAACTGACTCCAGGCAGCGGTGCTCATCTCCTATTCTAGAGCCATAGAGCCAGCATTGTCCTCTGTGGACATGTGGCCTGGATGTGCATGGAATCCTGTTACCTTCCCACCTATTTATCTAGTTGCATTTGCGTGCTTTCAAACTGCTAGGTTGGCAGGAGCTGGGACAAGTGACATGAGCTCTCTCTGTCTTGCAGTACTCAGGTCTCAAACAGCCAACCTGCCAGTCTTCAGATTAAGGCACCGCGTTTTTAATTGCTAAACCACTGCAGCCCCTCAAAAAAGGCTCATGTGTATGCATTTTAGAGCTTCCATGCAATTAGAGCCCTAATCATGAAGAATTCCAGGTAGCATCTCTGTGCACTTGTGCCCTAAGATATATTAGTGGATATGGCCCGAGGACACCTAGACATCATGAATGTGACCATATAATGCCAATAAAGGTTTTTCAACTTTAATGTGACCAGTGGCTGTGGTCTATTACTGTGGATATGTAATAGGGTATATGTGTCAAGGGTCTTTCTGAAGAAATAAACAACTATCTGAAGACCTCATGTATTCTTACTATGTGAAATGTACCAGAAGAAATTAATTTGGATTTCTTCTTGCTGGCCTTATAAGTGCAGTTATTACTGTAATGAAATTAATGATACAACCACAATATTCCTTCCCCTGAAAATGAAGAATGCCTTTTCCTATCCTACTGTCCCATGCTGCTGAAATATACAGGTTGTATGAGTGACTGCATTGGGAACTATACAACCAAATAAAATGTTTATAGTAAGATATTTTCCTTGCTCCAGAGATTGAGACCATCCTATTCACAAACCAACAGATCAGAAGATTCATGTTTATTTTTAGATTTAGGAATCCAGGTTTGATCAAAGTGCTCAAAATTAACAGAACCTGTTTCAGCTCATTGAATTTCATTCTAACAGGCTTTTGTATTGAAGAACTGAGTCACTTAGTATTTAGGAAGCAATGTTTTAAATAGGAAGCAAGCAAGCATGTAATAGGTTTAGTTGATACCATTTTAATTTTTGGCCTGGATTAAGTACATACACGTTCTGTTTAAATCCTCTGCATTTAGTCAGAATTCCTGTCATCAAACCACTTAAGAACAGATGGTCAATGGAAAGAAAAACTGAAAGATTTCACTCACTAAATGCTATTGCTATTCTAGAATTTTTTTTAAAGGTTTGGACCCCCACCATTTCCTTCCAATTCAACATTTACAGAAAGAAAAGTGCCATGAATAATTTTTTTGTCTAGATAAACTGTGTTTATTGTCTAGGACAATACTTATTCAACATATTAAATTTTGGCTAAGGACAGAATCCACAGTAACTACAGGAGCATGTAAGAGACATTCTCTGTAGAAGGAGATGAGACATTATGCGCACCCATAGTTAACTGCACCACCTAGTGAAAACCTACGGAAAATTCATATTGTAATCCAGAGTCACTTATTCTTACTTTGGAGCAAGGACTCCCCACAGTCATTCTGGATTTCACCCTAAGTCTGGCTCCTGCCCATGAAAGTGAGTCATAAAAACTTTAGCAGAAGGACAATTCTCACTCCCTCCAACTGTAAAGTGGATAGAATGCATGCAGGTTATAAGTGTAAATGGGCCCTAGAAGAAAGAGAAAGGGGTTTTTTTGCACACTGGGACACCAGTATGATGTAGTGAAAGGTGTTATCAAAAGAACATAAATTAACAAACAATCCAGATCTATGCACGGCCAATTTTTGTAGATGTGCAGATGGCTAGTTGAAAATGAACATCTTGGTGACACTACAGAAAAAGAAGAATTTATTAAGGTAAAAGATAAAGCAGTATGACAATCTGGGATCCAAATACTTCTCCCACTGAGACAGCCACACTCACTGTTGAGCCTGTGTGGAAACAATTGTGAGAAATCTTAATTGCAGCCTGACCCAGATACCAGTTTTTAAGACTGAAAAGGAAAGAGCTTGAAAGTAGCAAAGTTCAGTAAAAATTTCAATAAACAAATGACTGGGTTAAATGAGGAGAAATAGCCTTGACCCTGCCTTCCTCCCTGTAACATTAGGTTACCAGGGCCAAACTTGTAAAGAGAACATGAAAATAAAGCTAAGATTGGTACCACCACTAATTGTAGTAAGGGTAGGTTGTTGGCAAAAAAAAAAAACACAACCACCACACCCTGATCCAGGAAATGAAGTCCACATTTGGAAACAACTCTTGGGCCCTGAGCCTGTCAGATTGGAAAGAGATATTTGTGCTATGCATAAAGTTCTCATGGCTAGGATCACCAAATTCTAACTTTAGTGTTACAAACACAACTACTATTATTGGAGTGAGGCCGTTTACAGCAAACAATGGTGGGATCACAGTGTTGGCATTGCAATATTAGATTATAGAAGAAAGAAATCCCACCCTTTGATGCTTAGGTGGACAAGTGGGCCAGCTAGTTGGCAGTTACATTGAACCCTCTGGAGCAAGCACCAAAGCTTCAATCATACATTTTTCTAAGAATGTGCACTGAGGTAGTTTGGAAATAGCAATATAAAAAGAGTCTAGTGGTTTTCCACATATTTGACAATGCTTCTCCAATGTTACATCTGTATTTGTTCCAGAATCGTCGTTTCAAAATCATGCCCATTTCTATTTCCCTGTACATATGGCTATATAAGCACATATACTGTATATAAGTATATAAGCACATATACTGTGCTTACTACCTGTACGGCATACTGATTTCACTCCTATTCATCAGAATGACCACCATGTAACGTATGCAATTCCAACAAAGTTGTGGCCGTGACTCATTGAGGGAATGCATGTGCTGCCACTTGTATCTCAGATGTCTCAAAGATTTCCCCAGCCATGGTCTAACTGATAAAGAGCAATACAAACCATGTTGACTTAACCATGTAGTATTAAAACCACTAAATACATCTGAGGTTTAACTTAGCCTACAAGGATTACAATTTCTACAGATAACATGGAAATATATTAAAAATGGAAATACAAATTCATGCAATAGAGTTATCTTTCTCCTACTGCAAGACTAGTCAGTTGAAATATCCGAATAGCCAACCAACAATAACTTCACCTTTCATTCATCCAAGCTTTCATTTTTCTTGAAACAAGGCACAATTAATTAAACACTTTTAATATTTTTGAGGTGCTTAATAATTTAAAGCACATGCTGAATTCTTTAGTTGATATAAATTGAATTAAAACTGCTAAACGTCACTGAATTGTGCCTAAAATCTAAAATGTCTCTTCCTGTGTATATACTTCCTTATACTTTCTTGTATAAGATAATGAAGGCAACAATGCAAAATAACTTTTCATATAGTTTCAAAAAATGCCATGATTTTCAATACTGTTCAAAATTAAATACAAAAAGGAAGAAGAAACAAAGGAACTATACATTATGAAGAAAAATAATGAGTCATTTGAGTGGGCACATTCATCTCACTTCCAAAGCTGCCAATATTTTTAAGTGTGGTTATTAACTTAAAAATTGTTAATAATTTGGAAGTGATAGGAAGTTGTTGGACACCATTCTGCTAATGTTTCTTTCAGTCCTTTCAAACTCTTCAGTGTGGCACAAACAGTGGCATAAAGTCAAAAATGCATGTATTACAATTTGACTTGTCCTGTTAAAAAAATCAATGTGTATGTTGTTAAATTCAGAGAAATACCATTAAAATGCTATGCATTTGTTAACTATATATTTATATACATGCACAGTACATTAACAGTAAAAATTGTTTATACATTAATTCCCCCCTTGCATTGGCAGTCAGTAATACAAATTAAGGCATTGTAACAACATGACATGAAAACAGGAATGAGTTGCCTTAGAACATTGGCACTCCCCATTGCTTTTATTAAATTATCTTCTCCCTTTATTTTGCATCTACCAGTCTTTTACAGTATCTTGTTTTTGTCACTGTCACGTCCCATGGGATGCCACTACATTTCATTCTTATAAAAAAATAAGTTGCAAGACCGGAAGGGAAAAACATCTGTTTTCTCTTAACATCTGTCCATGGTCCTAATACCTCATTTGAAAAGGAACACAGAATGAACGAGTGTACGGATTGCAAAATAAATTATTATGATAAGAAACCATTAACTGGAGTGTCAGTTTGATGCACAGCTATGATGCATTTGGAAGAGAGAGGTTGCAAATCACGTTGGGAAGTTTTATGCACAGAAGCAGCTGCTTTGGTTTTCATCATTGGCCACCCGGTTCTTAAAAGGGGAGTGTTCCCCACCACCTTTTGGCATTTTACAAAGTGCTCTGCCCAGATGTCTTTGGAGGTTTCAAGTTATTTTGGGTTTAATCACCCATTCTGCTTGAGGATTTGCACGGTAAACATCTAGCATGAAAGCGTCTGGGTCCAAACAGTGCTGTCCTGAAAGAAAAAAAGGTTGGCTTAAAAAAAATTCTTCTAGATAATTCCAACTACAATTGTGGGAGAATTTGAGGACACCATTCATCCATTTCACTGAGCCACTTCAAACCCTCCATAGACACCATGTAAAAAAATCCTACCGTCCACTGTGGCAAGTAGGATCCCTAACTTTGCAGTGCGGTCCCAGAATCTATCTTTCTTGCAATATTGTCCTTTCTGTTTGAACCGGAGGCCTTTCTGCATAGGTAATGTGTACCCCAGCCATGTTTGAGGAACTTGGGAGAATCTGAGACATGCACAACTCAAACACACACCTAGTATATGATTGACAAAATGGAGACGATTCCTATGTGTGTTGCTGTAGGCACAGAGCCAATGAAAAACTGCAAGGATCTGCTCTGCCTGGCCTTTAAGTCTCAAAATAATGCAGAAATGAAGAGGAGAGATGCAAATATAGGGACAAAGGTTACAACTTTTTTAATAAATACAATCTTATTAATCTACTAGAATTAACTGAATAAGTTAATGGCATGTGAAGCTGGTGCAGATCACCATATGCTATGCCATTCCCAGCTATCCACATCCTATAACAGAAGGTGGCTGGGATCTGCACCACATCTTTATGTGGCAAAGATCAAAGTGTCCCTGTTTGGGCTGATGCTGCCTGACATGGGGAAGGAAGTAATTCCCTTTATCCCTCATTGCTCTGAGCCAGTCCCAATACTGATGTAACCTGTGTGCCTATTCCAGTGCAGGATAGAAATAGGGTGTGAGGCACTTTCTACGAAACAGGACAGAATTGGATGCTCTGCCCCACATGCTAAACTTTGCTATTGACATTAGGTAGGAAATAAAAGCTAATCCAGAGATTGACATTTAACACTTACCTATATTTCCTCCAACTTCATGTAAACTTTGGATCTGCATTTTGATGTTATCTGATGATCCATGGCTATGGAAGGAAAAAAAATCTAACATCCATTAGTACAGACAGCAGCTTAAATATTTTACACACAGTCGTTTGTGAAGAATTAAGGAAAACCTTTTTTATATATATAAATCTAACCTAAATGCAACTAGTGCATGAATAACCACCATGACAATTTGGTACCACTTGTCACTGAAATTTAAATGTGCTTGTTATTTTTGCTGTAAAGATTAAACAGGCTGACTTAAGGGAGGGCAAACTTACTTCTGGCTATATAAGCTCCTCAATCTCATCACTGCCATTTTCTTCCCCAGAAATTCTTTCACATCAAGGCAATAAATATTCCCTCATTCTGATTGGTTTCAGAACATGTTTGGCCTCAGAACAATAACTATATAAGGCTACAATCCAGAGTAACCACGGGACCTTTTACACCAATGTAGTTATGGTGCCACCTATGGGAAACCTATGGGAAATGCATAGAGCAATCCAGAGTAAGTGCTTCTTATGTCTTCCCATAGTTACTCTGGATTGTAGGGTAAGTCTCAAAATACAGGAGGTTATGTTCTGAATTTTTGGTTTGGAACCCCTTCCTCCATTTCTCAAATTTCCTAATTTGGCTCTTTCTTTATTCCTCATGGAATGAGACAAACCTACCATTACAAGTATGCAAACCACTTGTTCTATTCTGTTACTAAACAATTATTCTTTGAGCTACAATTATTCTGCATGCTTTTACTTACCTGTTTTCACAGTAAAATCGTGCCAGAATGTCTTTGGCTTTTGTTTGATTGTTCAGCTGAATTGCCATAGAGACTTTTGAATGTAATGGAGCGTGAACTCTTATCACCCCTTCAGGTATATCAGACTGCAAAAAAGAGGAGGAAATGAATAAGTCACGTAAAGCAACCAGAGAGATACGTCTATACTACAACGCTAAGCATAATGTGTATTTTGCACTGTTTCTGAGGGGACTTGCCAACAGAGTGATGAATTCAGTGTCAGAAAAAAAAACACAGAATACGCTCACTTTTGAAAATGCCCAGAAAAGGGCCATTTTCTTCTAACGTTGGCAAGGAAGTCACAGGAATCAAACAAAGCAATATGGGGTAAAAAGGAAACCAAATGTCCAAAGTGCAGTTGGTGAGGAAGTGGGACGGAGCTTTTCTCAGATGGTGATGCCCAGACTTTGGAACTTCCTCCTTTGGGAGATATGTCTAGCTCTTCTGTTTAACCTTTCAAAAGCTACAAATGGGCTTCCTGTTTAGATAGGAAGTTTCCATGTCATATGCCTGGAGCATAACTATTTGCCTGGGGAAAAAATGCCACTAAATTCAATAACACTTCTGAATTGGCATCCCTAGGATCGTGCTGTTAGCTTGATTGTCTGAGTCAATTCCTATGGCCTTTTTGTTGTCTGTGGTTCAGGTATTTTTGGTTCTGTTGTTTCTTCTAGATGATGATGATGATGAGTACTATTTCACAGTCCCCAGACTGGAACTGGCTCTACTGTGATTCAATTCCTATTATCATTATTATTATTTTGTACTATTTCACAGTACTTTGATTATTTCCAGGTATTTGACTGGAATTGATTCTTCTGTGATTCGGTTCCTACCCAATGAACTAGGAATCACAAAGGTATCATCTCAATATGTATGAAGTTCCCAGGAGTGCTGCTTTTTGTAACTGGGCAATTGTGATCTTCTGGAGGACCATTAAGTTTAGATGTTCCTGGAGACTTAATGGAATTGCTCCAAGAGCACCTATTATTGTTGGAATCACAGTGGCTTTCTTTCCCCAGATTCTCTGAATTTCTTTCCCTTTCTCAGGATTGTACCAAAAGTTTTATAAAATTTTCCCTTTATTACACCTTAATTTTTTGTGAATTTTACTCCACAAATATTAGATTAGTTGCACTGAAAATAAATTATTTTTTACCTGTAGAAAGATGATCTGTCATTTCTAACCAGCATTGATATTAATGTTCTTAACACTACTACCGGTTTTTTTAACTGTACCTCAGTTCTTTCTGGTCTCTCCCTCTCCATGGTTTTCCTTCTCAACAGCCTTCGCACACCCTTGTCAAACATCAGCTGTCTCTTTGTGTTGTTTATTGCGGTCTCATTCATTTTTCTCACCTGAGAAATCAGAAATGTTGGAACCTGAATGGAAGGAAAGAAGCAAAGCTGAGGACATGTGACAAAGGCCTTTCTCAAAGTCTTCTGCTTGCAAACCCAGAACATTACCCTACTGTAGGTATTACAAGTTTACCATCTTGGAAACATAGGTCTTATTTCCACTCTCCAAATAACAATTCCAGATTCCAAAAAGTGTGGTTCTGCATAAGATCAATCACAGTATTTTTCACCAAAAATAAAGCAGTAACTTAGGTGAGTAACTTTCACCAAAAATAAAGCAATAACTTAGCAGTAACTTAGGATGAAATCCTAACTAATTTAGGCCAGCGCAATTTGCCAATCTCCCTATTCCTGCGGTGGTGTGAGGAAGCCAGTGCATATCTGTACATTGGCCTAACTCTCCAAGGAGTTGCACAGCAGTGCCTTACACCACACTTGTAACACTGCCAGGCCAGCACAGGACTTGTGATAGCCTAACCAGGGGTTAGAATTGTGCTATGTATTGTATATACTAGAGTATAAGCTGACCCGAGTATAAGTCGAGGCACCTAATTTTACCACAAAAAACTGGGAAAACTTATTGACTCAAGTATAAGCCTAGGGTGGGAAATGTAGCAGGTACTGGTACTGGTCCTTTCCCTTGTAGCCTTCTTGGAACGCATAGACTACAATCCTAAGCACGTTTTCCTGGGAGTAAGCCTCATTGAACTTAGTGGGGCTTACTTCAGAGTAGACATGCATAGGACAGGGTGACCAAAGGCCAAACCCAAAATTCATGAACCCCAAGGCCAAAATTCCTACCCCCAGGCCAAAATTCCTACCTGCTTAAAAAAATGGCAAAAACATATTTTTTATAGTTTTTCTTTTTTGGTGTTTTGGCCATAACTTTTGATAGGAAGGAGATAGCTCAAAACTGAGTTTTGCATTGGATTCTGCTCTTCAATACAAATTCAAGGGTATATGACATGATGGGGCTTGATCCCGCCACTTTTCAGTTCACCTAAACTTATACTCGAGTATATACGGTATTTGGATACAGCATCTGTGGATACTGAGAGCTTAAAGGGCCTTTCTGGTGCAACCAGAAGTGGTTCCCAGTCATGTCCAAGAGGGCTTCTGAAGAGACTGGGAGGTGAGTGCAACCTTAGGATGCCCAATACTGTCCCCAGGTGAGTTCCTGTACCAACATGACCCTGTCCTGAGGGTTTCATTATCTGCAGATCTCACAATTAAAGGGCAAGCTTAATTGAGAACCATTAGGAAGAACCAACCTACCATCCATAGGATATCCTGGTATTTAATCAAAAGTCTCACAATATGTGCTGTAGTGACTGCTGCTAACATTTCTTCTTGGTTTGCGCGTTTGCCTTTGTAAATGAACAGGTTCGGAGCAACAACCATGGAAACATTCCACAATGTCATTTTGTTTTTCTTTGCGTTAGTAACCACCTTCTTCAAAAATTGCAAAAGGACCTAGTAGAAAAAATATTACTCAGTTTACTGGATCATCTAGAGCCACGCAGCTATGAATGTACGGTCATGTGGTTGTGCTTGCACACAAACTGGACAAACTTCAGAAGCTAGTGGGGGATAGGTGGCCTGGCATGCTGCAGGCCATGGGGTCACAAAGAGTCAGACACAACTTAATGACTAAACAACAACAACAACAACAACAACAACAACAACAACTGGATATACTGAAGCCCATCTATTTCCATGGACTTAGAATCACAGAGTTGGAAGGGACTCGGTGGATCATGTAGTCCAGTGGTTCTCAATCTTCCTAATGCCATGACCCCTTTATAAGTTCCGCATGTTGTGGGGACCCCGAACCATAAATTTATTCTCATTGCTACTGCTGCAGTGCTATGCACACTTTCCTGGGAGTAAACCTCACTGAACTCAATGGGAATGACTTCTGAGTACACATGCATAGAATTGGGCAATAAGGCTGCAATCCTAGCACTTTCCTGGGAATAAGCCCCAGTCACTAGCATGACTTCTGAGGTCTTCTGAGGAGACCTCCATAGGATTGGGATCTCAGGCAGCAGAGCCAGCCACTGTTTCCTGGGAGTAAGTCCCATTCACTTATCATCAACAACAATATTGAGGGAGCATACTTTTGAGTAGAGCACAAGGAGTAGGGCACAATGGTCGGTGCACAAGCGGGGCGCCCACCATACAGCCCACTGACCAGAGCTCTGGCGCCACGCTTACACCACGCTCATACCTCAGCGCGCTTAACACTCTCAGCCTGCAGGATCTGCAGGGGGAGGAGTAGGCTGCTGTCTGTGGAGAGTGTGTCGGGCGCCTCCCCGCCTCCAAGGCTCCACATCAGTCTCACTCCAGCTCAGAGGCTCCTTCTGAGATGCTTCTCAGCAGCTTCTTCCAGCCGCAGCGGCTCCAGCGTTTCTGCCAGGTCTTCCCAGCTCTCCCCTTGCACCAGGGGTCTTTAGGTGACCCCCAGGATAGCTCCAGGTGACCCCCAAAGGGCTCCCGACCCCCACTTTGAGAAACGCTGATCTAGTCCAACTCCCTGCCTGTAGCAGGAAATCCTCATCTTGTGAGGACCTGGGTCTTGAACCCTGACCTGCTGGTTAACAGGCACAGTGTCTTAGTCACTTGCACCACCAGAGCACTTGAGCATCTCTACCCCACTGTGGTACTGTCGACCTTTTAAAAGAGGCTGACACTGAATAATTCTGAAATCAATGAGCATGCAAAACAATTTATAAATATCAAAACACCAGCTTGACAGATGAATAGGTTTCCATTTAGACTGTGTGTACAATAACACATTCTGTAAATTCTGCATTTTTGAAATACAATTGCTTGCTGAGCAAGGATCGGCATTAATCACAGATACGATTCAACTTCTGGTGTATGAACCTTCCCTGGGGAAAGCCTTACTTCGGTGAGATAATAGGAAATTTGGAGGTTTTTGTACGTGACTGGGATTCAGCAAATATAATTAGCTCTGTTGAAATTTGACAATTACAGATGCCAAACCTTGTAGAACAATATACATACCTTCATGGTATCCCTGCAGACGTCAGGAAGCAACATGATCAGCAAATGCAAAGCTTGTAGCTGTAATTTGACTTTGGAGATCTCTAAGAATAAAATGGTGGGGAATAAACTGTTAAAATATTGACATAGACTCTCTCTAGGGAAAAGACCAATACTTTAGATTAGCAAAACAGTTTTATAGACCATAGCACCATATAAAGAAGCTGAATATGTTTTAAAGTAAAGAACAGGCTATTTCAGATGAAGATTATCTCACTGGTTTCTGAACTGGTGGGTCAACTCCACCAGGGAATCCAAAAAAGGTGGATCAGAAAACGGGAAACTATATAGGGGGAATGGCCCAGAAATCAGCAGCAACTCAATTGCAACAATTGCACTGCTTACTGAGGGTCACTAAGCCCAATTATCTCCATGTTTACTTAGAAGTAAGTCCTATTATAGTCCAAGGTTTACAACCAGGTAAGTATGGATAGGATTGCAACCTAAGGGCACAATCCAGAGTAACTACGAGAGCACGTAAGAGACATTACATGCACTCATAGTTACTGCACCACCTAGTGAAAACCACCTAGTGAAAACCTATGGGAAATTCATATTGCAATCCAGAGTAACATGTTCTTACTCCGGAGCAAGGACTCCCCGTAGTTATTCTGGATTTCACCCTAAGTCTCTCTGGAGGGTCTGCAACAGGCCACAGACCAGTACTGGTGCATGCCCTGGGAATTTGAACCCCTGTTCTAGAATATATACTGTAATACTTTATTCTGTAGTAGAATTTGTACAATCTTTATAGTATTATATTCTGTAGTAGTATTAGTACAGTAGTAGTACATACTGTTGTATTATATTTTGATAGTATTATATTCTTTGCTATATAGTGTAAATAGGCTTTAATCCTATGCAATTTACCGGGGTGTAAATCCCATTGAACTTGCTAAACTTGCATATTAAGGGCTGTTAAACAAACAGAACTTGCTAAACTTGCATATGAAGGGCTGTTAAACAAACAACCATCATTTTCACTCTCTCTCCTTCACACACACAGACACACACACACACAGTCCCAGATGCCAGGCAGATAATTCTACGTAATATAATACATGAAATGTCTGTTCTGTATTTCAAAGGAGCAGGCCCCTTAGAAGGCTTTGACTTCAGGGACACATTCCCCACATAGTTTATTCTCTGGGTCACAAATAGGCCATCTTTCATTCTAGGCTTGTCAATCAGCTGTTCTTTGAAGTTTCAATTGGATGGCCTTAAAGTTCAAAGCAGTCTTCTGTTTCAAGATGCATCTCAATCTCAAAATGTTTCAAAATACTTCCCGTTCAATTGATTTTTGATGTCATTAAAAGAATACTATAAACAACTATAGAGTGTAGTGAAAAATTATACTACTACACTAAAAATCCCACCGATGGACAGTACCTTTTCGTGGTGGTGGAATTGTGTGCTCCAGTGATACAAAATGCTATACTGGTGGTAGCGTAGCTACTGATAAGGACTCCCATGCCAAACAGGCCTTTGTTGAGGAGCCAGACTAAACCTGTCCAAAATCCCACTGTACGTGGGTTATCTGGAGAAGGAAAACTCCCACCTCAAATCTCCACTGCCTTGTGGCTAAACCCATATATGGGAAAGACTTCAGGAGTCAACCTCGAGGCAAAATCTGGAGCCGGAGTCCCAGAAGCAGTGCATGACTGTGTACGATCACGTTCTGGTAACTCCTGCGATGCAACTGGAACCAATTGTATGGGCTCTGCCATTCCATTGGACTATTTCAGTGACGTGGAGAGGGGGGATTTGCTGCTTGGATAACAGTCCATACTTCATATTAATCTACCCAGACCATCGTGCTTTGGAGTGGACACTCAGAGCACGATACATCGTCTTTCAAGACTGAAGGATGCCAATGCAAACAGTAAAAATACTTACGTAGATTCTGGCTATTCTTAGATCATATATTTATTTTGTCATCCATTTCATTTGCACACAGATAGAAATCTCTCTCTGCAAAAGAACAGTGGCCTGCTATCTAGCATGAAAGATTACGTGAGAAGGGGATTGTCATTGCCCACTTCCTCCACTGCCACCATGAGCAACTGTGAAAGCAGAGCTGCAAGCAGAAGAGGATGTAACAGCCCAATCTAGAGTAGCACTTGGGTTGCCCTATCCATCACTAGGGTGGAGCAATTCCACCCTAATTCCACCCTAGTTACCCTGGAAAAGACTTGGGGCAGAGCAAGGCAACATAGGGTGCCCCAAGAGAGGAGGACCTGTTCTGCCCAACTGGGGCAGCGTAGGCAGCTCAGGAGAGGCATGTTGAGGGCATGTTCAGCATTGCCTAGGGCAGAGCAGTTACTCTGTATCCAGAGCCTGTTTCCAAGGCAGAAATTCCCTCTTCCAGCTCCTCAGAGTTATACACCTCAGGAGCAGGTATAGTAATGAGCAGACCCATAGGGGTCCATAATAAGGCCTGATTAAGAATGGCAGTGTTGACCAAAAATCTGAGTTCTTGGCCAGCCTAGGTACAACCCCTGCCTCTCAACCTCAGGATATGGCACAACTATGGCAGCCACTAACCTGGGAATATAGCATCCACCCGCCACTAGAGGTACTGCAGCTGTAACTGGTTATCATAAACTGCTGGGCTTCCTTATAAGGCAGGCACCACAGCTGTTCCTTGTTCAGTGTGATCTGAGGGGGGTCTCTTCGGGAGCAAGCCCTCCCCAGGTGTCACTGACTTGGTGCCTACTGAGCATGCTCTGGAGCAGCTTGGGCAGCCCAGGCTTCCTGACTCTCTGGATGCAGCATAACTTTCTGTTCTGGATACAGAATAGTTGGGGCAGCCCAGCTCTTCTCACTGCCCTTACTCTGAATTGTGCCCATAGGTAATCACTTTCTGATACTCATAGGCCAAGCGTGAAACAGAAGAAGGTGGAGGCCCATCCACCTATTCTTTGTGTTACTTGAGGTTTGCAGTCACCCCTTCTAGTTTCTAGTCAGCCTGGCAGTTCCAGCACAGGATAGGACTGGCTGGAATTGCCTAAAGCCCTGATACTGTTAAAAAAATCAGAAAGCTGGCAAGTGCCTTGCAAAGAGCTGAGTTCCTGAAGTTTGTAGATTGTGTAAATATGGAGAGATAAATGTATGACTGTCTTTTTTCTGGTGTATTTTTTCCAAGTCCGCAATCAATAAAAAACCAGATTGCAGGCTTAGAAACATAGAAACTTAGGACACAATCCACAGCAAGTTCAGCCTGCTCTGCCCTAACTGTTCTCTCCTAACTATTCTGTATCCAGAGCAGAAAGTTATGCTGCATCCAGAGAGTCAGGAAGCCTGGGCTGCCCTAACTTCTCCAGAGCATGCTAAGTAATTGACACATGGGGAGGACTTGCTCCTGAGGAGACACCCCTCAGATCACACTGAACAAGGAACAGCTGTGGAACCTACAGTGGTGACATGACTCTGCACATCACCTGGTGCAGAAGTCTGTGCGTCACCCCTGGGATGCGCGCCCCCCCCACCTGGACCGTGCAGTCGCCAAAGTTGGGGCCTGTGCAGTTGTTTCTGAAGCCAACTGGCTTCAGAAAGAGTACTGTGCAGGCACCATCTCTGACACCTGCACAGTACTTTTTTGAAGCCTTTTGGCTTCAGAGGAGACTGTGCAGGTGTCAGAGATGGTGCCTGTGTAGTAGTCTTTCTGAAGCCATTCGGCTGCCGCTCCGCCTCCTGACTTCCTCTGCTCGGACTTCCTCTGTGTGGCGCGGACTTTCTCCACTCTAAGGAAGTCTCCTCTGAAGCTGTTCGGCATGCTCAACGTGTCTCTGTGCAGTGCAACTCAGCTGGCTGTTCGGGCCAGTTCCGCGGACAAGTGGCAGCTTCTGGCTGCTGCTCCGCCTTGGAGCAGGCCTGAATGGGCGCGCTGATGCCTTGGGCCTGCCAAAGGACAGTCAAACTCCTCTGGTGCATAACCCCATACAGAGCACATCACCAATGCAGCCCACACCAGCCGCACCAGTCTGGTGACACCACTGGGTGCCTGCCTTCTACATTCTACAGTGAATACAAGGGGCTTCTTGGAGTGGCCTACTGTACCCTGAGGTTTGTGGGCAGCCGTAGTTAGTTCCATATCCTGAGGTTGAGAGGCAGGGGTTGCAGAAAGGCTGGCCAAGAACTCAGATTTTTGGTCAACACTGCCATTCTTACTCGGGCCTTGTCATGGACCTTTATGGGTCTACTCATTACTATACCTGCTCCTGAGGTGGATATCTCTGAGGAGCTGGAAGAGGGCATTTCTGCCTTGGAAACAGGCTTTGAATACAGAGTAACTGCTCTGCCCTAGGCAATGCTAAACATACCCTCAACATGCCTCTCTTGAACTGCCTAGGGCAGAGCAGTAAGGGCAGAGCAGGTCCACTTCTCTTAGGGTACACTATGTTGCCTTGCTCTGCCCTAAGCCTTTTCCAGAGTTACTGAGGTGGAGCATCTTGCAGTTGCTCCACCCTAGTGATAGATAGGGCAACACAAGGGCTCGTATGTGGACAGATTAGTCGCTCTGGATTGTGCTGCCAGAGACATAGAAACTCCTGGATAAGTGTAAAAAATTCTTCACTCCCTAGCAGCACAAATCTCCTAATCATGTTGCTGCCAGCACTGCTGCCCCATCCTTAAGGGAGCAGAAGCAGAGCTTTCCTGGGTAGAGCATCAAAACACCCCAGCTTGGGATTCTCTGTCCTCATGCCTTAAAGCTACTCATGAACGCATGGTCAGCAGAAGATGGGAAACAGAAGATGACCATGTGATTAAACACAGTCTTGGTTTCAAGAATCAGCAGAATCTTGGTTTTGCCCATGACTCTCAACTATGGTGTTCTTTGTCCTTACGTGACATGTGACATACAGCACAATCCTAAACATGTCTGCTCAATAGTAAGCCCCATTCTGTTCAAAGGGTCCTACTCCCAGGAAAGTGTCTTTAGGATTGCAGCCATAGAAACACTTACTTTCCACTAAGTTTACACTTACTTTCCACATAAAGTACTTTCCACTAAGTATGGAACTGTGGTGAACACCAGTCAGCAGAGCATTAGCAGAAGGAAAAGTATTTCTGGAACAAGGAAACTTCTACCTACATTGAAGATATAAATCTCCTTGTGATTGTCAAGGGATGGTATTATCCCCTGGCAGTTTATCGAATCCTGTGATTCAAACTACTCTGACTCAACAAATTACTGAAGTCAGTCATGGTTTAGCTTTTGGCAGCACAAATGTATCCTATGTGGATAAAAATATGTCAGGCAGCCTGGGGACAGACATTACAACAATAAACATTTGACTGCTTTCCAAAAGCCATTTCTTTAAAGCACACAGATTCACTATAACAGACACTTTAAGGGAGAGGACCACATATTGCTTCTATTTAAAATCAGATTTTTTTTAACTCTTACCTATCAACATTATCATAATACTATGCCATACCTTTTGGATTTTTTTTAAATGATTATGTTTCAAAAAACCTAAACAGCAAAAATTTTATAGCCAAAATACAAAGAAGCAGATTCTTTCTCCTTTTTCTCCTTCTCTCCAGAACAGGTATCCATGCTTGACAAAATGTGATTTTGGATAGAATGTGTAAGATTATTTATTACCTTGAGCTGATCAGAGAATCTTTTATATGTATATCACACAAGTACTGAACACAGTCTGTCTATGTTGCAATGTAAACATATGATGGGCAAACATTCCCTTTTAGGAGATGGAGTAATTATGCCTTCTGGGCTTATGAATACATGTAAATGCGTACTTCTCTTCACAGCCAAATGTTTCCACAATTCCAGTAGTCAATGATGATGATCAACAAGCATGATGGGGACTGATGCATCTGTCCTCTCTGTTCTGCTTTGTATAGATTACCTCTAGGCTAATGAGAGAATGATTGGACTGAGGACTGCTTTTTCAAAGATGGACCACAGACATGCAGTCTTGGGCAAATTTAAAGAAGTTCTCAGCAATTTTTAAAAAACTGGAATGTTGATTCCTCTTTACTTACTTTCTACTAATGTGATGAAAGCAGGCAGGTATTCAACTGTGAAGAGAGGACATGGAAGTTCCCGTATAAACATCTTCAGCAATCCTGCTGCATCATTGTTGCGTACCTGATCCCAATCAAAAGAATCCTCCTCAAATTTTGCTTCAATTTCTTGACGAAGACTCTGCAGGACAAAATAAAAAGAATCAATTATGAATGAGTATAATTAGTGACTATAATGAATGACTATAAAGCTCTACCTTACTATTTTTCATTTAGAAATTGGACAGAAAGTTGTGATCCTTTTTCAAATCTCTAATCCTGTAATGGTGGTCCATTGTATCAACATCAAGAATCTTTTGGGGAGTTTTTTTGAAACTAATTCCCAGTTGATAGGACTCACTACTTGGCATTAAATATAAGTTTTGTTGCTAGATCTTTATTAATAAAATATTTATACCCTGCTTTTTCCATCTCAATAGGGAGGTGATGTAATGTAGCATATTAAGAAATATTATAGAAACTCTCCAAATAAAACAATACATCAGTGACAAGCACCAAACGTTTCCACAGTTCCACTAACCAATGAAGATGACTAGTAGAAACAGCAAAACTGTCCATCCATAACTCTTAACATAAATCACTAAGAATGAAGACTTTCTCTCATTCCCATTTCTCCCAAAACAGTGAGATCAGGAAATAAAGTGCAGGGAAGAAAATTGAGATCACTACATGATACAGACCAGTCAAATATGCAGATGAGATCTGGCATGGGATGTGGATTGGACAAGAGTTTTGTAGGTAAAGAGAGTATGGCTGCAATCCTAAGGGCACTTTCCTGGGAGTAAGACCCACTGAACACAAAGGGGCTTACTTCTGAGTAGACATGGTTAGGATTGTGCTCCAAGAAAAAGAAAATGCACAGAACCTGAAAGTAGGGTGGCAGGAAGGGAGAATAGCCCCAGCGTGCCTGTCCATGATGAAAAATATCTAATTCAGCCCCTGTAAAAATAAATTAGGAAATTGCTTAAACCTACTGTATGTCTATTTCCAGAAGGTGAATGCTGTGTTTCTAATTAGGACTCTAAATTAAATAAAGAATGGGAAATTAAAAATAAATGCAATAATGTTGACATTTTCTGTCTAAGTCCTTTAAGTCAAACCAGACAACAGCTATCAAAAAGCCAGAAAACTGGCTTAATTGTGCTGTTTTTAGCAGCAAAAAGTACACAGAGAAACTGATTGCAATCAAACCAAATCATAATATCTTACAAGACAGACACAGGTCAAGTGTATATGGAAGATTATATGGCAGATATCTTATATATTTGGTTTCCTTTACTAAGCTAACATCTAGGTCTGTATGGTTAGAGCACTTTTAAAATATGAAACTACCAGGAATTTATTGTTCATAAGAAAAAGAATCTCCAATGGGAGGGGGCTGTATTCAGGTCCACCACAATCTGATTTCTGGTCAACTGCTTGGCACTGTTTTAGCTGCCATTTGCTCTTTTGGGGTTAAGAAAATATCTGCATTTAATACCATTCTGGGGGCAGCAAAAATTTCCTATCTGACGGCTTTGCTGATGAGGCCAGAAGATAAACAGAGGCTCATCAGGCTCCTTTTACAACAACCCATGCAAAATTGTCAATTTCCTTCCCCTCCTATTGCCACAATTATGAGCACAGAGATGCATAAGTGAAAATGCCTTCACTATTGTCTTTCCTTCACTGGTTATTCAACAGTCCAAATGAAATCCTTGTGACTGGATACAAATTTGAGTGGATGCCCATTTCTTCCAGATGGAAGGAAGCTGTTCTAAGCCATAAGGAGTGAGAGGGAGGTTGATCACTGAGTGCTTACCATATTACCATGATAAGCAGCTATTTTAAAACCTAAAGGGACATTAATCTTTTAACTGAATGTGTCAATTTCATTTGTGCTCAGATAAAATCGAAGGTTAAAAATCTGTAATTAGGTTACTATATCTGTATTTGTTACATCAAGAACAAAGAGTAATTACTCAAATGCATTTGATTTTAAAAAGGGCACAATCCTACAGGCAGATGGTCTTGAGCAAGCCCCTGGCACCAGCCCATTATTGTTGCAGAAGTGCTGTAAGGTACTTTTGCATCAATATAACAGGAGATATTCCAGACTACTTGGATTTGCATCACCTCATCATGTGGCACAGATCAGAGTAGCTCCCTTGGGCCTGATGTGGCTCTCCCAGGAATAAAGGAAAAAGCCTCCCCTTGCTTTGAGCTGACCCATGAACAATGCAAAAACATGCGCCGGATACAGCACAAGCCCACTAGCCTGCCTGTTCCACCTCAAGATAGGATTGGACTAACTGAATATTTTTTCAAATACTAATATCAACCTAATAAATGATGACTGGATATACATAGGAAAAATATTTCTTGTTGCCCCTTACTCAGACTGACATTTAGTCAGACTAAAAAAATTACATATTCTCAGCTTTCTTCCCAATACAGGAAAATCTGACACAGTAATACACATCACAACGTATTGCTTGGGATACAGGAATTAAAAACAATTAAAAAAACAAAACAAAAACAAAACCCAAATAGAACAGCATAAAAACAATATATGGAAGTGACCAGCACTGGCATAGACCTCCTGGCACCTGTGGTGGTGTGCCAAATGCTTTCACCACCTGGGTTTGTGCCAACCTCTACTACTCCCACTTCCTGGATCTGAAAAACAACAGAGGGAAAGAGCAGAAGTATGGAGCATAGGAGATACTCTAATCCACCAGTCTCATCAACTGCAGTATAGTGGGCAGACTTAGGTGGATGTCTACTGTACCTCTCCCCACCAAACTGCCAGAGGACAACCATTTCACTTTATCTCATAGATAGGTCACTCCTGGAAGCAACTACTGAAGCTGCAAAGTCAATCCTCTCAGTCGTCCCCATGAAAAGATAAGGAGAGGTTAGGGGAAACATATCTCTGTATCCCATTGATACCTCCAGTCCACTCCTACCCTGTGCTGGATACAACTCATCTTAAAATATGTGAAGTAGAGTTATGTACCTTAACTCTTGAGGCAGATCCAGGCACTCGAAGAATTCCTTCTGTTTCCAGACCTGTTTCCTCAAGCTTGAGCAACAGCTAAATAATAGGACAAAGAATATTTTTATGCCATTTGTCAGTACAGAACAAAAACACATCTGTACTGTAATCTGTTTAGCAACTAGCCTAATCAATCTGAGCTAATCAATCTCAATTCATTGGTCAGATTGTACAAAATGCTGTAATGTCAATAACCATGACATCCATAATAAGAATTTAAGAAGAGTGCTGGCCAAAGGCCCATCTAGTCCAGCTTCCTGTATCCCACAGCTATCCACCAGGGAGCATACAAGAACAAGAGACCTACATCCCTGTGCCCTCTCCTGCATCTGGCATTCTGATTTAGCCTACATGTGAAATGGGTTACACATACCACCCATCATGCCTAATAACCTGGGATAGCCTTTCCTCCAGTAATAACCTGGGATAGCCTTTCCTCCAATTCCCTCATGTAGGTATCCCTCAACGGACATCTTGAATGCCAGATTTGGATTTTGAAGTTGTACCATGTAATTAAGACATCAAGAAATATTATATGTTCCTATGAATAACTTCAAAACTTAAATGAAATCTCATGAGGAATTTGAGGGGGCCACTTAGTAAAGCAATGCAGGCAAAGAATTATTAGGGACTCTTGGATTCTAAATGGGACTCGTTGGATCCTAAAAGCAGCACGGCACTCCTGCTTATGCTTGTAATGAGCTGCTCAACTTATATTCTTGTGGTTTTCCATCAGTATAGAACAAGTTATTTATCTAGAAGTTTTCTCATAACTCTTGAACCAACAAAGGCTAAGGAGGTATCAGTTCAGCTTTCATCACTGCAGACTACCATAGATACTTCTGTATAAGAGAAAGTTCTGCCAATAAACCATGGATAAATTACCTCCTTGCCTTATCTATGGGTCACTCAGGGGTCTGGGCTGTTCTAGCAGCAAGAGGGCATTGCAGATACAATTAAAGGGCTTTCAGTTGCCAGGGCAATGAGACTTCAAAACTGCAGCCAAAGTTAACCTTTTCACTCCTCTTGAGAAAAAGCCAGGCTCACATTTCCATTTGAATCTAGCAAGCCTTTTTCTTTTTGGCAGATGCATCTGCAGCCTTATTTCATTTTGCAAATGTTTGCCATAGGTCTGGGTTTCAAAACTCCAAGATGTAATCCTCATTTCCACCTAAAATAAACTCCGAGCCTACAGATCAGTGCACCATTTCTTAAGAATAACACTTATGGAAAGCAATGGGTCTACTTCTGAGTAAATCAGGTTGCAACTATGTGTGGCTGTGCATGCTCATGTTCATTTCTTGTTGCTTGTCCTTCCACTGTAAATTGAATTCTACATACCCCATACCTTAATTTAAAAAAGCAGGCCTCGTCAGTCTCGAAAGACTATGGTATCATGCTTGGTGCTGCATATGCTGCATGTGAAGCATGAAAGCCTGGGTTGGATTTTTATGGAGGATAGGCTGTTACCCAAGCAGCAAATCCCCTCTCTCCACGCCACTGAATTAGTCCAATGGCAAGGCAGAGCCAAGACGATTGGATCCAGCTGCGTCGCAGAGCTGGGCTAAGGACAGGAGCTCACCCTGTCTTGTGGGGCCGACCCGGGTCTCGAACCTTGGCCTGCTGGTTAACAGGCACAGCATCTTAACCGCTTGTGCCACCCACAGCCTTCATAGCTTAATTATGGGCTATATATTGTATATATTTAGCTTATGACTTAGTTACAAAAAATAGTGAAGACCAGAATTTAAAAAAATTAATGAATAAAATATATCTTATATTTTTCAGAGAGGATTTGAACTCAGGTAAAATCAAATAAAAATTATATGCAGAAAGCCCTCTAAGTTTAAACAGACCCCCCCCCCCCCCACCTATCTGAAGACCATTGAGAATTCTATTATTTTGGCTGAAAAACCCATACTTGATGAATATATGAGATCAATTTATAGCCAAGTATTTACAGTAGTAAGCAAGTCAATTTTATTCCACAGAGCACTGCATAAAGATGCCTGATTCCTCAAAGCATTGAATAAATCAAAGGAGGACTCTTCTTAATCTTTTAAGGCTGCAATTCTATACACAATTACACAGAAGTAAGCCCTGTTGAACTCTCTGGGGATTATAGCTGAGCTTAGATGTATCCGATTTCACACCAAATTATATGCCTCTACCCTCAAAATGCAGATTGAATCAAACTTCAAACTGAAATGTGCATGAATGTTCATTTGCGATGGTTTTTCTGAGTCCTGAGGTCAGTGAGAAGCTGGATTTTGTGACTGAGATAATTTTTTTCTACTCACTTTCTGAAAGATCAGAGGAACTTTAATTCCAGGAATCTTCTTCTGATCATTTTCCAACAGCACTGTTAGAGGGACTCCAAAAAGGCCAGTTTCTTCAGGAAAAGAAATTAAAAACAAGAGTCCATAAAATAATGCTTTACTACTAAAAATCACTGGCCTCAGTTGGTTTGTCATTATATACACTTACCTCGTCCTTTGACTCTCTCTGTTCTGTTTCTCTTCAGCTCTATTCCTAGAGCATCGTAAAAGGCTGTTAGCTCAATCAGCGAGAGGTACCTAATTTTCTTCATGTCATCCAGAGACAAATCTCCAACTTCTGTCAGTCCCAATCGGCTTTTCCGAATCATAAAGTTCTACAATATATTTTGAAGAATTGCTTTCGCTAATTCATCTGAAAAATTATGCTTTTTATTTACAAAATGTTTTAAAAACATTTTTTGTATGAAACCAATGTAGAAAATTACATAGTTACATATCTTGTTCACAGTGATGTGGGCCAAAGGTCTACTGAAATCCAAACAGGATTTGACTGTGCAAATTCTATTCAGTTATGCACAGCGTGCAAATATATACAGGTTTAGGCTAAGCATCTCCCAAGAAAACCAAGTAAAATACTGCAAAAGATGAATATCATCCCTGCATCTTGCCTTGGAGATCACAAGGGAGCATAAAATGGACTCTGCATAAAACTACAGGATAAGGGCAGATACGTGTTCCATAATATATTGAAGTATAAATGGGTTGTGAAGCCTTCATCTACTTTCTTTCGACCCTCCATGTGTGTATATCATTTGAGTCTTGGGAGAATGACTGAGCATTGTTTTAACTGCACTGAAACAAGCATTTTGCATGCAAGCTGCCTGTGGTCTAGAACCATCCAGGTCTGGTTTTGTCCCTTTCATTTCCTTGTTGAGCACAAAGCACACCATACTTACTCACCCCGGTTCCCTACAATCACTATACCACTTCCTTACGCCACTTCCCATGGTGGAGGTAGTGGAGCTTCATCTGTACGTTTAGCCACAGACTCACATTCTCCTTCACCACCTCCCTTTCAGCCACCCTCGTCCTGCCATTTGAATAACGGGACAGGTGAATGTTCACGCTGCTACGTTCCCTGCAATACCTGATACCTTTTCAACTGACAGAGGCATTGACTGTGGTAGGAGTTGGTGGAAGATGTGCTCAGCTGCATGACATGCTGGAAAACGGGAGCTGATGAAACACCAGCATGCAAAGATACCAGGCAATGAAGGTGGCTAAGGGTCCTCTGGATGAAGGGCATTCCAGCCCCCAATACTTTCTAGTACCTCCTGGATTCTGGAGCACATGGTCAATGGAAGGGCCAACTCTGAGCACTACCAAAAATTTATTCAGTTGCTAAGGTTTACAGATAATAGTCCAACATGGAAGGTAGTGTCCTATTTGTAGGTTGCCAGCTATCTCAGAATGAAATACAACACCAATATATGCCTTCCCAGAGGAATTAAACATGAACAGTCTAATGGCCTGAGTATAGGACTCAGGATGTAAGCATTTCTGAACAGAAGCTATCTTGACACAGCACTTGCTTGCATTATTCAACAGAAATATATTACCTTAAGGATGAAGGGCTGAGGAAACCTCCTGAGAGTTCAGTTCATGCACCATTTACATAAAGGAAACTCTATTTTGCAACTCTTATGAAATGGCTACAGAATGAAGTAGAGTGAAGCATTGGAGTTTTCGCCCGTTAATAGTTTTGGTTTCATTTCTGCTTCTGTTTTTTTATTGCACTATGAATTTTTAAAAATGTTTTTCCAGTTATTATTTAGTAAAGACCTTTTTGCCCTTTGGAGATCTGAGGGGGGAAAAATCAGCATCTTTTAGGCAGGGCATACTTTATTTTTTGATCTGCTTTCTGCCAGATCAGACCCTTTAAAGATTCTCAGAGGGCTTAATATTTATTTCAAGTTCCCTCCAGGGCAATTGTTCCCTCCCAATAGGTCTGAATAAGATTCCCCTGGTCAACAGCATAAATTTCATTGGCCATTGCTCATGCCCCAAAGGAAAAGGATCTGATTATTACTTTAAACATAGAAATGCAGTACTATTTATCAGTGAAGAAACCTTCCTGCCTTTTGTCCTCACAATAACTCTCTGGGATAGTCAAGGTTGAGAGACAGTGACAAAGGTCCAAAGTTACCCTGGAAGCTTCACATCCATGCAGAGATTTGAACCTGAATTTTCCAGGTCTAATTCTAGAACCACTGCACCATCCTGAAACAACTGCCTTATCCCTTTTTCCCCAATTAATACATGATGCACTAATTTATTTGGTTTGTTTTATTTATTTCTAAATAGAATCTGGTAGGGAAATGGAGTTAAGGATTAACAGTATCTGCCCCCAAACAAGCAACAACTATCTGGAAGCAAGTGTATTGTATAGTATTTAAAGATGTGCTAGAAGTGGCATAGCCCTTAACTCACAGGCAAAGATTCATCCTTTTTCAATCTCTGATTTCTGCGCCATTCCCTGTGCTTCGGAATCACTGTGATGGATTCTGAGAATGAGACTTCAAAGGATAGCTCTTCTGTTACTGATTGACTGTCTTTATCGCGTTCACTTTCACAACAGCTGGTAGCTGAAATCAAGGAAGATTGTGTAGAAATGTTGCGTATAAATATAAATTGTGTATAAATATAAATTTTTTTCCAATTGTCCAGAGGACTTTACAAATTTACAAAGTCATAACTTCTTGCTACTGAGAAAGAAGCTGCAGCACCAGCAACCAAGTTCATAGACATTTAAATCTTCACTGCTGATCTATGGAGGGCCCTCTGCAAATGTTATCAGATTTGGGACTCTCAGGGGAATCACTTTAACTCTCCGCAATCCTTTATTTAGCCTCTAATTAATTAAGTAGTCAGAAGCTTTCAAAGAGTTAAAGTACTGATTGCATTTAATCCAGAAGTCATACTGTGATTTAAGCACAATTGCTACTTTCACTCTTTGGAAAATGTGGGGAACCTTGCAAGTGATCCACAAGGTCCCCCACACTCCCCAGACCCTGACAGGACCTCTGTAATGTCTAGAAATAGCCCTATCTTCCCAATCCTGGGGAACATACCACTGCCCTCGCCTATCCCATACAAAGACTAACTTAGGGAATAAAGCTCCCTAAAAGTTTGAGAACCACTATTACATTGAGATTGGCCTAATGGGAAGGGAAGGGAACCTTTTGCAGTAGAGATCCATTTTGAGTAGCTGAGACTTATGATTTCCCCAGGAATCCAAATAGTTTAGGCCCAGGTGGACCATAAACAGTCTTTGGTGATTGTATTAGTTGAGGTTGGTTTGTTCTGGACCTTTACAGTGAATTATAAGCAATTATAAGAAAAATACTTATGTTTGCTGTTCCCCTATTTCCTATGAGATCTCTAGGGGTAAATGTTACAGGTAAATGTTACATCACAGGTAAATGGTATGCTCTAGCTAATGTGCTGTAGCAGTACATTGCATGCAATGTCTCAAGCACATGATAGGAAGCTTGGGTAATGATGGAAGCTATATTGGATATACTTTAGACTCTCCCATTAAAAGAAATGATTCTTAAGTGCTTAACTTTTGTCCAATCTTATCATTATGAAATACTGCCATAACTCTAGTTACAGCATGCCACTGTTGGGTACTTCAGAGCCACTGTTGCAAACAGCCAAAGGCTGCGCAAACCTTCCAACAGCCTAAGCAGGTTGCTCCAGAACAAATAAGATTGCACCAGTGGTGGGTTGTGTGTGTTTTATGAAAACTTCTTAGGCAAGAAGAAGCATCATACTCAGAAGGAGGTATCTATTAATTTGATTTCAAGCATATATTTATCTTTCTCGTGTATAAAAAATATTATATGTAACTCATGTTACATTTAAGAATATTATGAGAAATAATGAGATATTTAATATCTGAGAAAAAAGGCTACAATTCTATGGCATGTTGTCTGACAGTAAGTCCTAATAAATGCAGTGTAAGTTACTTCTGAGTAAACATGCCAAAGGTAGCTCTTTAATATACCTTTTATATTTGTCTGGGATTTTTAAAATCCCATCTTTCAATTATTACACATTTCTCTTAGTATTGGCATCCATCCGTTTCGAAACACTATGGTACCGTGCTTGACACTGTATGCAAAGCACAAAGGCCTGGGTAGATTCATATGGAGGATAGGCTGATACCCAAGCGCAAATCCCCCCTCTCCACACCATTGAAATAGTCCATTGGAATGGCAGAGCTGATACAATTGGTTCCAGCTGCATCTTAGAGCTGGGCTAAGGATAGGAGCTCACCCTGTCTTGTGGAGACTCGGGTCTCGAACTCTGGCCTTCTGGTTAACAGGCACAGTGTTGCGCCACCCACAGCTCATTTCTTTTATGCTGTAGCAATCCAGCCAATGTTGAAACTTTCTATTAGAGGTGGTCCTGGGCAATCCCACACCCAGAGCCACCAGAGCCACACCACCACAACCACAGCATGAGGTGCATTTTCTATTGGCAGTACTACACGCTATGGATTTGGGAATGTCTGATTTGTGCCCTTAATATTAAAAGGTATATTAATTGTGTGTTAATGTGTATTAACTGTTTGGGATCAGTTAGCCTCAAGTTAAAACTGGCTGATAAAACCACAATTATTTGCACTTACAGTATTTAGTGCAGCTAAAATATAAAATAATGCCGAGTTGGACAAAGAATCTCTCTCATGCCATGTTTATTTATATGAACAAGGTACATAGTAGCATGTACTCACAGCTAAGCATTTCCCATCCTGTCTCCTGCACTGGAAGCTGGATACCATTTGTTGTAACAGGACACACTGGTATGGCCTCAAATGTGGGCTGGAAGGGGAGAAAAGGATATTTGTTCATCTTGGATACAATATTGAATTTAAAAACTCCTCCAAGGTATATACATATAAACAAATATATAGCAGATGCAGACAGAATATATAGGGGATGATGAGTTGATAAAGCATTTGTATCTAGACACAAACAGTGTCTTCATTATGTGCTTAAAACAGTTCAGTATTGCTGGGTGGAAGAAAAACCCATTCATTATCCTAAATAGTTGGAAGTACTCAATTTCATAAGCAGAATAATCATAATAAGACTAAGGGCAGCTTAACTCACCTGGCCTATCTTTCTGGGATGGTGTGGGGAAGTCTGCCTACACATGTGCACTGTCCAAACCCCCCCCCCCCAGGAGTGGGGCAGAAGTGTCTTACTGCCCTTTTGTGACACACCCATGTCAGCACAGGACTTATGTTAGGGCTTAGGCCGATCAAAGTGGAGGTTAGGATTGCAGCCCTAATGGGCAAAACTGGGGGGCTTATTTCCAAAAATAGTATAATCGACTTACAGAAGTATCGCTGATTCCAAAGATGTCTCTCACATCTCTGACTGTGTGTTTGTTCTTCTTTCTCATTGTTTGTGTGTAAGTATTGTATCTCTTTTGTACAGCAGCTGCTTGAGTTCTGGTTAGAGTGGACAGTAGTGCTTCTCCATCCCCCTCTTCAGAACCTGATATTAATGTAGACAGACCCACATCTTGCAGCCATTCTGCTTCCAGTTCCCCTTCTGTGGAAGAGTCAAAGAATTTTATTTAGTATGAATTAATGGTAGATGAATGTAGTGCCACTGCAGAGAGTCTTGACAAACTCTAGAACATTTGACTTCCATTCAATATCTGGGAATTTATGATCAAACAGGAAACTCTTTAAAGTGCCATGACAGACTTAACGTGAGTGGACAAGCAATGGTGGCTGGGGATAATTTAGTAGTGAGTGAGTTGGTTCGACTGAGTTGGGCCACTGCTTCAGCAGCTACACCGGGTGCCCATTCGTTTCCAGACGGAATTCAAAGTGCTAGTCTTGACCTTTAAAGTCCTCTACACCTTGGGTCCAGAGTATCTGAGGGACAGCCTCTATCCATACAATCCGACCCGTCACCTAAGATAATCTAGGGGGGCTCTGCTGACAATGCCGCCATTAAAAGAGTTCAGAGGTGTGGTGGCTAGGAGCAGGGCCTTCTTGGTGGTTGCACCCCAGCTCTGGAACTCCCTTCCCCTTGACCTAAGGACTGCTCACTCCTTGTACAGCTTTTGGCGGGGCCTAAAAACATTCTTATGGACAAAGGCTTTTTAATTCATTTTGGAGATTGGGGGGACAGGTGCTGTTTCTAGTATTGTTTTTAGCTGCTTTTTTATTGTAAATTTTTGAATGGATGTTTTAACATTTTGTTTAATCTGTATTTAAAAACTGTATTTTAATTGTGTTTTAATCTGTCTTTATTATCTATTTTTAATGGTGTTTTATTGTTGTTTTTAATTGTTTTTAGCCGCCTTTGGTTTCCTTTTATTAGAGAAGAAAGGTGGGATAATAATAAGAATAAGAATACTAATGGTGTATGGTGTAATAATTCAATAGGGCTGCCAAAACAAGTTTAGGGGAGGGAAAGAGGAAGAAGGTACATCAAATTCCTCAGAGGTTTCACAGTACTGGGATCTTCAGAAATAAGGAAAACCATTTTGTGTTGCAATCTTGATTGCCAAAAATATTTGCCAGTATGCTGTGTATGCATACTTATGTCATGTTTAATAGATCAAGAACAATGGTACAAGCTAGTAACTGTTGATTTGACTTACAAAACCTAATTTCCTATAGCTACCTTGATCCTGAAATAAACCTTAAGCTTCTCTTCTGTGAGAAAGACAGCAAAGAAGAATAAAAAGGACATCTCACAAATACTGAATTGGACTACCGTATTTACTCGAGTGTAAGCCGAGTTTTTTGGGCCCAAAAATGGGTCCCAAAAGTCCCCTCGGCTTATACTCAGGTGAACTGAAAAGTGGCGGGATCATGTCATATCATGTCAAACCCCATCATGTCATATACCATTGGATTTGTACTGAAGAGCAGAATCCAATGCAAAAATAAGTTTTGAGCTATCTCCTTGCTATCAAAAGTTATGGCCAAAAAAAATCAAAAACCAAAAACTATAAAAATAAAAAACACATTTTTGGCAATTTTTTTAAGCAGGTAGGACTTTTGGCCTTGGGGTTCAGGAATTTTGGGTTTGGCATCTGGTCACCCTGTCCTATGCATGTCTATCCTGAAGTAAGCCCCACTAAGTTCAATGAAGCTTACTCCCAGGAAAGTGTGCTTAGGATTGCAGCGTATGAATTCCAAGAAGGCTACAAGGGAAAGGACCAGTACCAGTACCTGCTGCATTTCCCACCCTAGGCTTATACTTGAGTCAATAAGTTTTTCCAATTTGGGGGGTAAAATTAGGTGCCTTGGCTTATACTCGGGTCGGCTTATACTCGAGTATATATGGTAATTTAGCTTAATAATAACAGTTCTAAATTATTATTATTACTACATCTTTTATCTAATCCTGATTATGTGGAAATAAATTGTTCATTGCCTGTATTTTTGTCTACTGAAAATTAAAACAATGTTGCCATGCAGCTACTATTCCTTCTGTAATCCAGCCTCTGTGAAATTTTGCCTAAGTCCTGATTCTACACAAAAAAAACAACAGAAGGCGATTTATGTCTCTGGTTAAAACTGTTGAAATATCTCCTATGAAAAGAAGCATTTCTTCTTTCATCCTCTCAGATGAGAACAGAAGAACTTTCAGTCATCTCTTTAAAATAAAAAAGTGCTAACTGATGGAGCTCTTTGTTCTTAATAGCACACTTAACTTTTCAGTGCTTGTTTCAGGCTGATGATATCAGAACTTCAACAGAGCAATAACATTGTTTCTGAACTTTTGCAGTTAGACCACAGGGCTGGCTCCGCCACCGAAGCAAATGAGGCAGATGCCTGGGGTGCTAAAATTCAAAGAGTTGCCTGAATTCTATAAATGTCTGATGGTGGGAACTATGGTCTGCACTGAAAAGATGGACACAGGCATATTGTTGGTTGAGTTTCTAGGTGCCAGGGGGCACAAGTTAGTTGTTGGGCTCCAGGAGTTGTTAGTTGGGCTCCAGGAGTTGTTTGGATTGTAGACAGAGTGGTAAAAGGGGGAAAAAAAGTGACAGTCATGAAAAGTAGAAAATAACATTTCAACAAACTCTTGAGTCAGCCAAGAAAACCTTGTGGTGAACCTGAAGACAAATAGGCAGAACATTAAATTGCCATTTGCTGGAAGTAAAAAATGGGGTTTGCTTCTCCCAACATCGAGTCAATGTGTCTTTAATTTTACACAAACAGCATTGTAGTCATTGATTTGATGATTAAGGCCAGTGGAAGTGTATGCATCTTCTAAAGCTGTTTTGGAAGACCATAACTGACAATTCAATTCCATGCCTGCCTCAAAGCCCATATTTAACCTCCAGGTCCCCCGCAGGGCTTTTTTCCCCAAACACTTTTTTCTATGCAACAAACAAGGTAGCCAAAGTCTGAGTAGACCCAATGGGGACAGTAGTGTGGCAGTCATCCAAATAACTATGCTGGATTCAATGCAGAGATAACCTGCCTAATCCAGGGCCAGTTAGGATTCCACTGACCTAATTTTGAATCTTGCAGCTTTATTTAAGAAGTCCCTAGGATGTTATCCTGCACATCCTATTTGAAAGAGAATAAATAAATGTGAATGGTGGTGCATTTGAGGAGCATTTACTCACCATCAGGAGGTTTGATTTCTAATACATTTGGTTCGTCTTGCCTATCTTCAGTGCTCTCTTTAATATTTTCCACCTCACACCAAAAATCTTCCATGGAAGTGCTATCAACAGAGGCTTGGGAATTAGAACGGCTATACACAGGAGGATGTAAGGATTCATTGGAGAGCATTCTGTTAATTCTTTGGCATCGAGGAAGGGATTTTCTGGAGCAAAATAAGAATGAAGAAAGAAGTTGTGTAAATGTTTGCTTTTTTCAGTTTGGTTTTATGTATTTTCACATTACCTAATCAAGGCAAAAGAGAATGGTTTCTGTGCTAATGTTATACAGATGTATTTTTTCCAGACAAGAAAAGGTTCAGATGACTACCAGTATCAATATTTGGACCATTTCACATTCATCTAATTTTCATCAGCTAACAAACCAGACATTCTTACTATCAGTCATAAACTTTCATGTGTCTTATGGGTATGGATAGCTTGATAACTTCTCTTTGAACCTCTGCCTTTGGGTTAGACTAGAAATTATTTTGGCAGTTTGTTAAAACAATGAGGATGTCAGAGTATTACAAAATATAGGGCGCAATCCTGACCAATTTAGACTGGCGTAACTCAACTGGCCTATCTTCCTGTGGTGACATGGGGAGGTCAGTGTATACCTGTGCACTGGCTTAACCCTCCTTCCCCCAGGAGTGGGGCAGAAGTGCCTTATGGCACTTTTGTGACACCCCCAAGTCAGCACAGGACTTATGCTAGCCTAACTGGAGATTAGGATTGCAGCCATAAATACTATTTGTTAGCTCTGCAAGGAAAAATGCCTGAGGTATGTTTTCCATCTGGCCACTCCTATGAAACCATACCTGCTTCCACTGCAAGACAATAAACTGTCTGCTTTTCAAATACCATTGCCCACTAAGCTCCAACCTGTCCCAAGATGCCACAGCTTCAACTCATTCTTTGTATATGTGTTGTTCAAAGATATAAAAGTTATTCTGCTTGTCCTATTGATTGCTAAGGCACCTTATGGACTACTCAGTGGTAAAACTAAGTAATGCATTCACAAGATGCCAGCACCTGTAGGTAAAAGTATATCAGGTAGCAGGGATAAGTTTTCCTGCTGAGACCATGGAGAGCAACGCTCAGCATCATATGCCAAAAGATCCATGTGTGACTAGTATGCATTAGGAAGGATGTGGGAAAACATTCCAAGAACTAATGTGGTGCACCTAAGGAATCCAATATTTGACACCCAGCTAATTTGTTACATTGTACCTTTCGTTTGGCCTCCTTTGCAGTATTTGACGTACACTGTGTGTCAATAACTAGTAATTTGCAGGTAATTAATGTTCAATGTCAGAAATGTCCCAAATAGTCCCAACTTGCAAACGAACGTTCTCAGCATGAATGACACATGACAGTTTATTGGCGGCAGGTAATTCAAGAACTTTCACCTGTCATCTTATAATTTTAACAGTGCCTTTAAATTTAGACCACTGTGCCACTATGATAAGGTTTTCTATATATATTAACATGAACACTTGATGGTAGTAATAGCCCTCTTAGATTTTAAAAAGCAGCTTCAGTTGACTTCCAAATAGTCAGCATTCCAGACTTTGAGAGACCGAAACACACAGAAACACGCTTGCATTATATGCCTGTCTCTCAGCTTCTCCTAGGGAAATAATACCTAAGGTCATTTTGGGTGCAATCCTAAACCCTGTTTAGAACAGCACAAGTCCCAGCACAAGTCCTGTGCTGGCTTGGAGGTGTCACCAAAATGCCATAAAGTATAATAATGTGACCCCTGGAAGAATTTTATCCAGAGTCGTCCCTGTTATAACTGGACTCTCCCAGCATAATTGTGACCTTTCATCTCTTGAAAATATTAACAAGACTTGCATGTTTTCTCTTCTTGTCATTTGAAGTTAATGAGTTTCTGTGCAAGAATAAAGTACTTATTTTTCACTTAATGATGTCACTTTCTGCATAATGATGTCATTTTTGGTCCTCTCTAGTTATCATGAATGCTAACTCCAGTCGTATGAAACGAGTTTGATATCGTTGATCTACTCAGGCGCCTCCAAAGTTTTTGGCAGGAGGGCCACATCATCTCTCTGACACTGTATCGGGGGCCGGAAAACTAATTTACATTTCAAATTTGAATACATTTACATAAATTCACATATAATAATGTATTGGAGTGTATTACAAGACTTGCCCATGGGCCAGATAGAGGGATTTTGCAGGGGGCCACATTGAGGCTCACCAAGGGCCACATCTGGCCCCTGGGCCAGGTTTTGGAGACCCTGTTCTACATCAAAGACTTTATTCTTGGAAAGATAGGAGGGTTTCTAAAGAGGGAGCAATCAACTCATTTGTGAAATTTCCATCAACCTAGGTTGTTATTTTCTAGGCCACCACCCACTGTGGAGCAGGAAGCATATGCAGGTAAGGGAATTGAAATAATCCAGTTTTATTAGAATTTCAGTCTTGTATTCATGCTCTATAAATTGGCCTCTATTTGGCCACAGTGTTTTATAATTGTTCAGCAAAGAATTTTATGGAAAATAAGAATAATAGCCCAATGGTATTTTCCTCAAGCAGTCATCCATCCCCACTGCACCCGTTTTGAATATTGCCTCCAATTAGATTATGAGCTTCATCATCATAAGTGTGCATAGGACTGCAGCCTATAGGAGCTGGTAAGGTCATCAGGAACCAGGAACTGAATCCATTTTAACATACTAATGGGTCCCCCTTTCTTCTTATCATAGTACCTTCAGCCTAAATGAGTACAATGTTTTCAATTAGGCACGGTACCTTTATCACAGGCTACAACAAAACACTAACCTTCTGCAAAAGCACAAAAAGGTGAACACTGCAACAGCCTTATAAACCACACTATAAAGCTGTACCTTGAACTGTTTTTGCACTTGATTGGCTTCATGCAGATTCAGCCAGTGACAGCTCAAGAGAATATAAAGGGTAGGATGTCTTGCTTGGATGAGACTGACTCTTAGTCACCATCAAAGAATTCCAACATTTCCTCTCTCCCAGTGGGAGAAATGCTGACCATGATCCTTACCCTCTCCAAGGTTCACACCCTGATTCCAACTCTCTTGTTCCAAATGATGCCTTAACCCACCATATTAGGGAGAAAGAGTTCAAGGCTTCAGCAGCATGATTTTTTTTTAAAAAAAGGAAATCATAATAATAAACAAATACAAAAACAGAAAATGTCATGCTTATCTAGCAAGACAAGCTAATACATCATTGAACAGACAAACGACAGCTACTTGTAGCAGCATTTTAGCATCAAAAAACACATCTAGGACAGCTGCAAAACATCCCTAAATGTGAGGAGAAGCATTTGAAATGTTTGTTCAGAATCATTAGTTGGTAAGTTAGACACAACCTTCATATTAGTAGAAGGTCTGTAATCTTATACACATCAGGTACTTGGAAACTTGTTCTTAAAAACATAGATATACTCAGGCATCCAGGTGTCATACTAGCAGGATGACCTATATTTGCAAATGTTATCTGGAAGTTTTATCTTGGAAGGAAATGTTCTTGTACTCATATGCTTCAGGAGTTTGCGTGCAACGTTTTTCTTCCAGAACTACATTTACACGGAGGAAAACAGGATAACATCCCTTTTCATTCACCAATCCGCAAGGTAACATGAATGGAGAGAAACTCCAGGAGAAATTATGTGTTGCCTGAGAAATTATAGGCACACTCACTAGATCTCCCAAAAGAAGATATATCAGACGTTGCTTAGCCTACTTCTATTGTATACTGTATATATAAAACTGGAAAGTCACTGACTAACTCACTGACTTATCAACGGCCAGCCAAAACTGCTGGGCCTAGGAGCATGAAGTTTGGGGTGGGTGTTCCTTCCATGATAGAGGCACCCATTAAGAACCAGTTTTTGGGAATTCCAACCGGAAGGGGGTGAAATGGGTCACAGTGCGTTTCCCTCCCTATACTTTGCATTGAAAAATGATGACTGATGGATGCTCTGCCCCAACACCTGGACCTATAAGCGTGAAATTCAGGGAAGGTGTTCTTTACGTGACATCAACATTCACCAAGAATGATGTTGAGAAATTTAACCCTTAAGGGGCTGAAAGGGATGAAACATATTATCATTGAAGACTGATCAACATCCATTCAATTTGGTGCCTGATGCATTGCGAGGGAGGATGTACTGGGGGATGGTGCGAATGGAGGTGTGCAAGGGAGGGACAGTGAGCATGAGGAGATGTTGTACATGGGCCTGATGGTGCGCAAGCGGGGGTTGATGCACATGGCAATAAGTTGTGCATGGGGAATGTTGCACATGGGGGATGTTGTGCATGGAGATTGATGTGCATGGGGGGTTGATGTGCTTTGGGGCTGATGTGCTTGGGGGGTTGATGCGGATGGGGGTTGGTGCAGATGGGGGTTGATGCACATGGAGAGTTGATACACATGGGGGTTGATGTGCATGGGGATGATGCGCATGGGCAGATGATGTTCATGTGGGTGCACATGGGGTTGTTGCACATAGGGCTGTTCTATGAAATGGGGGGAAGGTGTACAGGGGTTATTTTACACCTGCAGCATGGGCACTTATTGATAGTCTAATATAGATTAGGCAGGCAATGCTGGCAGGGTGCTGGGGAGGCCAGATGCTGTGGTGCTCTCCCTGCCACCCCAGCAGCCGGAACCCGATGTGGGGCTAGCAAAGGAATGCCTCAACATTCTGAGCCTCTCTACTTAGAAGAAAGCTTATTTGCAGTCAATGGAGCATACTCCCAGGAATGGGTGGAGAACTGCGCATCCTTAGAGCCCAATCCTGTGCCTCTCCAATCAGAAGTAAGTCCTTTTGCAAGAGGCATGCCAAGGATAATATCCAACTGTTCTTCAGCAACTCCAGCTCCCACAGCAGCACAGGGATGGAGAAGCCCCTTGGGGGCAGAGGAAGTGCTGTCTAGAGGACAGAAAAAACCCCAGTAGGTAGTTTTTGCATGTGCATATATAACTTTAGAATCACGTGGAGATGCAGAGTAACATTGTAACATTAGTTTGGCACTATACCACCAAAAGTTTGCTGACCCCTAGCCTAGGGCAACTTTGCAGACTCTAGGGATGCTGATTTTGTTTTTGCATGTCCCACAATGTGAAGAACTGAATGTTTGAGACACAATAACACATCTCACTTCAGAATCAGGCTTCAGTTCTTTTTCTGCTATCATAAATGGAAGTGTAATGTTGAAGTAAGTTGTGCCACTGGACTTCATATGTTTTTTTTCCCCACAAGAGCAAAACACAGATATAAAAGCAAACATGAAAAAGAATTCCAGTGCCAAAAAGTTAGTTACAACTGCAATCTTTTTCCACATTAATCTACGGAATCAGAACACTCAGCATTTCCTACTAACCTTTCTTATCTGACACCTACTACAAACTTGACCATATGGTCAAAATAAGTTTTTAATCAGCTCAACAGAGAAACCTTCTGGATATGACCTCAAGAGGCAGCTGTATTCAATAAAATATGTGGGAAACATATAGAGAGATGAGGCAGTGTTGCATAATGGGAGATCATGCAACAAGAATGAAATCTCCACCCAATCTAAGGCAAACCTCACTACCCAGTTGCTGTTTGCCAAGTGTTCACTGCATGTTTAAAGCATGAAACTGGCTCCAAGGCATCTTGTTCTTTCTCTGATTTCAGCCTTAGAATAATTAGCAAAAGAAAAACTCTGTGGAAAATCAGTTTGTCTATACAGGAACATTAGCTTCAAGGGTCATTAGTTTCCATTACTGATGGAATGAAATAAGGATTTGTTACACTCATTACTGATACACACATTTTTACAGAATTGGTGCAGAAAGCTGGTGCAATATTGAAAAGTTGATCATATATATTGATTGAGGTATTAGCTTTACCAACCTAAATTGCAAAAGGTATTAGCTTTACCAACCTAAGTTGCAATCATGTCCTCCCAAGCCAAATGAATTATATCACCTAAAGAACAAGGGCCTTGACACATAATCATTGTTCCATGATAAAGTGAGAAATGAGAGCAGGGAGCTGTTGCTTTCTATGCAATTATGTGAAACCTTGTGGAAAAAAACCAATACAATGGAAGGGCAGCAACACACTGTACATAAAAGCCATATTTAATCCTTCTATAAAGAGAGAAAAAGGGAAGATTCTTTTCATTTAAATCATAGTAACTCATTATGTTCAAGCAAAGAGCTCAAAGCACGGCAATTAGGTTAGATAAAGCCTAGAGGGGGAAGCAATTTCAAGATGATGTGCAAAATTTGCTTATTAAATTTATGTAACACTTGGGTCAATTATTTGTCACTTTACACAGTTGGGAAACGGGTAAGTAATGAATGTTTGCACAGAAGCAATTAGCAGCCAGGAAGGCTACATTTTTAATCATCACCAGACCACTAGAATACATTTCTTTTTTTAAAGCTCACTGTAATTTCCTCCTCTCATTCATTCAGTTGAAATAAAAAACTGTAATGAGTATAGAATTTTATGGGGAAAAATTGCCTGTTGGTTACAAACTGACATACCAATCCAAACCTATTTTGGAATGGGCAGGCCAGCTTTCTGCACTGTAATCATAGTGGGGTTGGGGCTGGCTGCTGCACAACCCTGAGTAAGAGGAATTGATTCCCCTTTCCCTGGATAACATGGCAGTGGCCTGAATGGCCTACACAAATCTGTGCCTAAAGAGCTGACACAGATCTGAGCAGCCCAACACTAGGCCAGTCCTCCAGGTAGCGGAGTTAGGATCTGGCATAAGTGCCAGATCCTGGCTTCCTGCTTCTCCCAGGCCTGACCCTACCATGGGTCAGTCCACCCTGCTCCATCCCATAATATTCCTGCAAAGAGTCTGAATTTGCAGGAATAAAAGGAGTAAAACTAAACAAGACAGAGCTTTTCAGGAGTATCCCGCTCTTTCCAGCTAATCGTGATTTCTTAGCAGCTTGAATGTGACAGAAAATAAAGCCCAACGACTCTGTGAAAATGATTCTGTGTAACTTGAGGCAGCAGCTGACAAAGGCTGCCTCACCAAGAGGAGATGAATTGTATTCTGCCCTTGTTTTCTCCTCCATGACAAAAGAGCAAGTGTGCACCGTCTCCACATCAGCGACTTGAGAAGACAAATGCCAAACAAGAAACCAAGAGCTAGTCTGCCTCAGGTGCCACCTGTTGGGGGTCATCCTGCAGGTCTTCCTTTTTCAACCAATGAATGATTCACCTGTTGATTTTTTGAGGGATTAAGGTCCTCTTGCTGTGACTTTCACACAAAGAAACACTTCCTGTGCCTTCAAATAAAAAATCAGAGAGAAAAAGATGGAAAAATCCTGTTTTTTCATTGAAGTGTTTGTTTTATTTTGTTAGACATGAGTATTAGTGGTCTTTCATGAATTCTAAGGAATTTTTTGAATATATAATAATTGTGGGGATCGAGAAATAATCTAAATTAGTGGTTCTCAAACTTTAAGGGAGCTTTATTTCCTAAATTTTTGAAAGGGGGGCTATGGCAGTGACACTATGACCAGGATTGTGCCAATGTGAGGGAAAGAGGCTATTTCCAAACCTTACAAGGGTTCTGTTAAGGTCTATGGGGTGTGGGGAGCCCTGCTGAGGGTTTGCAGGGCTTTCTACAACTTGAAACAAGTGAAATTTACAGCCATAACTCAGAGATCTGTTTTCCAGAAAACTGGTTTCCGTTTTAGTCACAGTTGCAACTTTCTCTGTAACTTTCTCTGACATTCTATAATGGAAGTGTCATTTCAGTCACCAAAAATTTGTTTATCAATCTGATCTAACAGATTCATCAGTGGATGTTGCAGATCCACTAGATAATCCTAAACCACAGTGAGGTTGACACAAGTCCTTTCCACCGGTTTGGAAGTGTTGCAAAAGTGCCAAATTCTGTGCCATTTTGGGGGAGGGGTTTGGCTGGCACATGTCCACTCTTCTGAAGGCCTGGGTTATGGGAAAGGGTAAAGGGTGAGTTGCACTGACTTAAAGTGATTTAGATGGTGTCCCCAGTCATCCTACTGTAGTATCAGTATATTCTGACATATAAAATTACTTTTCAGATGACTCTGCTAATGTTGTTGATTGTTTGGATATGTAAAATAATAGTTTACAAGTAAGAGCACAAGTTTACAAGTAAGAGTAAACAATATTTCCAAACCAAAGATTAAATACCCGATAACGTTATGTAACTGCCTAGATTAACGTAGTTAAACACTGCTAAAATAACAGTAGACCCCTCAACACTGTAGTTAAACTACACTTGAGCAAGGTCTTTGATGCATGCAGAGATCAGCGTCCTTGTCATTCAAGAAGATAGATCATGTTGCTCTTCTGTAAAATCATGGTATATCTGTCATCTGTGTCATGTTGCTTCTGCAGCTGTAGGAAGAAGTTACAATGACACTTTAGCGGGCTTTTCTACAGTTTACCACTTTGTGACTGAGCTTTAGCCAAACGTATTCAACTTGCAATCTACCAGCAGGAAATAGCAGAAAAAACCTCAGTGTGAAGACTAGTTAAGAAAATGTTCTCATCTAAGAATGGACTCTGGAAAAGCCTCTGCCAGCAACTCACACATTGCTACAGAAATTATTCATAACATGGGCAAGGTATAGTTACAACAACAGCAAACTTAAGCCTGGAACTTAGAAGAGACTTCAATAATTCAAAAAGCAAAGAGAGAAACTAAGAGAAATCCACAGGCTGCCTCTGCGGCTGGTTTTTCACATTTATTTTAGCTTCTGAACCATGAGGGATAAAGAAATATGAACATGCTGAACAGCCATGTAAAAGCGGCAGACTAACATGCTGGGAAACACATTTAATGCCTTCTGGCAATGGACTTCTTGTGTTATTCAAGATAATGTGCTGATGGCTGGAAGAGGTGAGGCAATGTGAGTGAAAAGTCTCAAACCTCATTCTAATCTGAGAGGATGGAAAAAGCATGTGGGTGCTACAATATGCCCCCTGGCAGTCCACTTGACCAGCGTTTCAGACAACAACCAGGTGGGCAGAATGAAGGTTTCCTGTCATGGACAATTTTTTTTCTTTTTGTTTTATATCCTTGTCGAAGCAAACAACTCAAGTGATGCTAAAATAAAACAACAAACATTACCAAAACACCAATACCTGCACTATTAAACAGTATTATATCATAAGAAAAAGCAGTGGCATAGCTAATGTTCATGTAGACCGGTGCAAAGCTCAAAATGTTGCCCCAGAAGTGATGTCTTCCCCTAATATTTCTAAAAAAGAAAATTGGGGGAACACCTGCCTCCTCCGCCTCCTCCTCAGCAGTTCACCATGCATTTGCTCTGGGCTGCAATCCTAAAGACACTTTCCAGGGAGTAAGACACATTGAACAAAAAGGGGCTTACTTCTGAGTAGACATGGTTAGGATTGTGCTACTAGTGAAATAGCTAATGCACCTATTTGCTATCTTGAGTTGAAGATTTTGTTGCTTCCCTACCTGCAGCAAGAACAACATCAAATTAAATTAAGTAAAATAAATAAAATTTTGTCCCTTATTGGTTAGGGAAACTGTACTGGGCCAAAGAGGATTGATTATTCTTTTCCTGCTAAATATAAGAGCACTTAGAAGTGCTTGTATACTCAGTTAGTATAAATAACCATATTATGATATACCACATGTACAGTGGCGGCTCACTTAAAGAGCTTAATTTGTTCTGGAGGCATGCTCTTTAAGTGAAGCACATTTTCCCTTAGGAAATAATGGAAACTCAGATGATTGGTTCCACAACCCAAAAAATATTCATATAAAAATATTATGTAAAAATGATAACAAAACACTGGAATTGAATTCAAAACACTGTAATATAACACAATTAACTGTAATAAAACAGTGTTATTAACTGTATGCACAATAAAACAGAAAATAGAAGGATGACTAATTTTCAGATAAAGAGTCACTGGTGTCTTTTTAGCAGCTTGAACAAGGAACCTGTTTAATGACACTTGCTTTTGTCTCCCTTTGAGGCTGCAATCAAAGACAGATTCCTGGGAGTAAGCCCCATTGAACACAATGCTGCTTACTTCTGAGTAGACGTGGTCAGGAGGCTGCAATCAAAGACACTTTCCTGGGAGTAAGCCCCATTGAACACAATGCGGCTTACTTCTTAGACATGGTCAGGTGGCTGCAATCAAAGATATTTTCCAGGGAGTAAGCCCCACTTTCCAGGAAGTAAGCCCCTGGGCCAGGGAACAGACGGAGAAGCAAGGAAGGGGTGCAGGGGAGTCAGGGAACAGAGAACAGGCTCAGGGAACAGACAGAGAAGCAGGGAAGTGGGGGTGCTGCAGGCGAGTGATCACTTGCCCACAGCACCTCCTCCGTGGCTTCCCGGCTTCCCCGCCAGTTCCCTGGCCCCATAGGGCCAGGGAAGTAGAGGGGAAGCAGGGAGGCGGGGCTTCTAATGAGCGCTTGCCGGCTGCCTTTTAAAGCGCTCGTTGTGCAAGTCTGCCTCGTTAAGTGACTCAGAGGCCCTACATAAAAGAGTGCTTGTTAAGTGGAGTACTCATTATGCAGGGCACTCACTAAGCGAGGTACCACTGTATATGGAAATGAGAGCTGATTCATACCTTATTAGTTCCATACAGTGTCTGAAGTACATCTCATTGGCTCACATGGGAATGGCTGCTGTGGCATCCAGGCAGCTGCCACTATCTCCCTGGAAGAAGGGGACTTTTGTTCCCCATCACCTGGGTAAGGAAAGTTGTCCCTCATTGGGACTCTACATTGTGCACTGCAACCATACCTTCAGTAAGGGAAGCAGCCCCACAACGTTGATTCTGCAGCAGCCCTTCAACTGTCACAGAATCTGACAGCCTGATCAGTACTCAGGATCTAGTGGAGCTAAGCTCTGCTGGTCTCACTTCTCCCAACTGGCTCCCTCCACCACCATACCTGCTCCCCACCCCCTCCCCACATGGGAACATCTCCTCCCCACCTTCCCCAAGACCTCCACTCATCTCTCAGCCACCCAAACATCCAGGCAACTGCTGAGCAGCAGATCACTGGCCTCCCACTGGTGCTGGCCCAATGTGGACAGGCACTGGGCTGGCTCTGGTACAAGGCCCGTGCTAAGCCCTGCAAATGTGCCATATGGCATGTTTGTGAAACTGCTCGTAGTGGTAAGGTAGTGAACAGATCTCACAACTGGGTTCTGTTTTATCCAGACACAGGCAAAGGAGGAAAGGTTAGACTGCTAGATAATAGAAGGTTACTACTTATTCACCTTTTCACCAAATCACACTTATTCACACTTGACAGGAAATAATTTAAAAGTCTTTTAAGCTGATTTCATGGAAATGTGTCAATGGGAAACAGATGGGAGTCATTGCGCAATTCCAAACAGCAGAATTAGTTGCTGATCAGGATGGATCAGGGTTGTTTACATACCCAGAGTATAAATACAGTACATAGAGCAGTTCCTGCATATAGTAAGCACCTGCCAGGAATGTTTTGATAAATCATGTGTAAACAGTCTCAACAAAAGAAGATGCTAAAATCTTAGATCTCATTATCATGGTGAAATTTTTCCTGGTGACTTCATAAATCCCATGAGTCATGTACTGCCATACATTCTCAGGATATCTCATGTTTCAAGATTCTGTCACCTCTCTCTGCCTGCAAGCTCTTTGGGTACATAAGCACAATAAATGACTGTAATGCTACCTTTCCCAAGAGCTTACTAAATTGTTTATCCTGGCTTTGCTATAACACAGTTTGGCTGTGCTTTCACAGCACACTTCCTACATGTCAGTCAGGCTCATGGCTCATATTATTCATCCAGCCTTGGTTTCAACAATGACAAAATGTTAAATTCCTAGGCTATGCTAGCCTATGTCAGAGAAGACTCTTGAGAATCCTTTATACTGCAAGATCAAATCAGTCAATCCTACAAGAAATCAACCATGACTGTTCATTGGAAGGACAGTACTTTGGCCATATCATGAGAAGGGAGAAGTTGGGGGGGGGGGGGAGAACCTGATGCTGGGAAAAACTGGAGGCAAAAGAAGGGTATGGGACTGCAGAAGATGAGTGGTTAGATTGTCTCACTGAAGCAAGGAACATTAATTTGGACAGATTTCAGAAGTAAGTGGAAGATAGGGAGTGTGGGGTGCTGCGATCCATTTGATCACACAGTCAGACATAACTTAATGATTGAACAACAACAACAACAATGCCAGTCTAGGCTATATCTCCCAGTGTTCTGAAGACACATTCCCTAAAGTTCACTTGAATCAGCATAGTTCTTCTGAGTAATTTTTCATCCTGTCTATCCTTTGTTGCTTGAAAATCCCACTATCATTATCTTTGACAGCTCTCTCTCTCTCTCTCTCTCTCTCTCTCTCTCAGAAAAGAGTGAGCAGACACATATCTGCTAAACTTACCTTCAGTGGATTGGAGTTTCTGTGAAGATGCCTGTTTGTCATAATCCCGTAGCAATAGATCTTTTCCTGAGTAATCTTTTCCAGTTTTATCCTAAAAGATCTTTTCCAGTTTTATCCTAAAAGTTTTGTGCATGGCTTGAGACAAAATAAAACTTTACACCACTAGCCATGCCAGGTACAGAAAAATTCAAGAACAAAGGAATTGCTGCTCCTTCAGGCAAACAGAATCTTAGTGCACAGTGACTATTTAAAGACTTTATGCCTTCAAGAGAAATACTTTCCCTGCGCCTTCCTGTTTGTGTCAGGACTGAAAATCCTTCATGCACTTCCTAAGAAAAGAAATAAAATCTCAATCAGCGGCTGTTAGCCCTGGAGAGTTATAGGAGCCCCTGCTGTGAGAATGAAACTAGGAGACAAAAAGTGATTTGTTTCTTTTCTACTAAAAGGCAATAAGTCATCCACCACAAACTAAAAATAACATGCTCCATAGAGTATCAAAATGCAATGAAAATGGCTCTTTGTGTTGACATTGCTCTGTCTAGAATGCTGCTAGTATATAAGATGCAGAAAAAGAAATCAACAAAAGTATTTGGGGAGAAATTTTAAAAATCAATTCATGATCATGGTTTGGGAAATCTGACATACTGATGGACCCTTTTCAAGAACTCACATTTTCTAGAGACAGACAAAATCCTTCTATAACTATTTTTCCATGGAATTTGGCCTGTTTTGGATAATAATTCCCTAAATAAATACAATATTAACAAACTTGGCACTCTGTGTAGTCAGCAGAAACCTCTGTATAACATTACATTGTAGGGATATTATAAATCTGCTGTTGTATATTGTTTTTGCTACTGATGTTTCTTTGGTCAGATGGCTTCTGTTCAATCTAGTCCTTTTTCAGGTGTTATTTTGTAGAGCAAATCTTGCTCCAGGACATTTAGCAGAAATCCTATAGTCCAAAATATTGGAGTTGTATCGCATATGTGAACAAGGTCCATGTAATTTGCACCCACATGCCTTTCCATGGGACAGGCACCCCTTTTGCTAGTGCTATTCCTAAATAAATATTTTGAACAGCCTCAGGATTCAAGACAACTACAGCCCAATTCTATGCTCACTGTTGCCCATGACTATAGTGGAGCTGAAATGTTAGTATCCTATGGATGGCAGGCCAGCACAAGAGAGGCATTTGCTCCGTTATCCTTATTATTACTTGGGTCATTTGCTCCTTTATCTTGGGTAATACTACTGTGGCTAGAGAATGTGGGTGGCGCAAGTGGTTAAGACACTGTGCCTATTAACCAGTAGGCCAGGGTTCGAGACCCGGGTCCCCACAAGACAGGATGAGCTCCGGTCCTTAGCCTGGCTCTGCGATACAGCTGGAACCAATCGTATCAGCTCTGCCATTCCATTGGACTATATCAGTGGCGTGGAGATGGGGATCTGCTGCTTGGGTAACAGCCTATCCTCCACATGAATCTACCCTGGCCTTCGTGCTTTGCATGCAGCATCAAGCATGATACCATAGTCTTTTGAGACTGATGGATGCCAATGCAATGAACTACTGTAGCTCCAATGCACATTCTTGAATCTATGCCTGCTTTTGAGCAAGGATATCTGTGTTGGGCTGCCCAGGCCAGGAGGGACATACAATATAGCAGCTCTGCTGCTGTTTCCATTCCCCCTTGGGCCTGATCCCCCCACCAGTCCCTCCCTCCTCCTGCCTCAAAAAGCCTCACTGCCACCAAGCAGTGCCACTTTCCACCTCTATGGTTGAACAGAGTCCTCTTCCCAAAGCTGAGGCCCATATCAAGTGTTTCTTTCTCTCTGGGTGCCAAAAATGTGCTTTTTGGCACATTTGTGACACCCTGTACCACTGGTGCTGTGGAGCTGAGAATTCGACTTTTAGTTACCTCATCTTTCCATCAACCATGTTCTCAAACTGGAGACTATTCAGGACCTACCAGAAATCACGTCCTGGCTTGATGGGTTCCAACCCACAGTATGAGAAACACTGAAATAGCCAATACACAAGCAATGATATTGTGTGAAAATTAAAAATCTCCAATGAACTACAAGGTCGTATTTATTTATTTGGTTGGTGCAGTATTTATATCCCGCCTTCTCTTGGAGACCCATTATACCTAAGACATAATTTCACATATACCAGAGATTAGTGAAAAGTCCAGATTCATGCCAGCTCCTGCCATGCATATGCTCTATAAATTTACCAGTTTGCTCCTGTGAACAGATGGATAGAGTGGGCTAAAGGAAAGGAATAGATAGAGTTGGCTAAAAGAGTGGGTAGGAAAACACACTACTTCCATATCATGAAAAGGTTTTCCAGGTCATCTGCACATTAAGCAAAAAAAAGGACTTTTGTTCATATTTGTGGAAAGATTAGAAGTGTGGACACAGGTAAAGTTTATGTTGCAGTCCATCACCTGACTATGAGCCAAGCTGATTTTGTGACAAGTGGTTGGATAATTGGCTATAGTAAAGTATTTTCAAAAACACTTTACATCAGGAGATATTTCTCTGCCCCTCCATCTCTCTAGGATTGTAACCTGATGCATTAACAATTTCATTCATTCATTCAGTTTGAATGTACCTTGATTTAAGGAAAGAAAAGCTTTTATCAATACATCATCATTCATAAGCATTGTAAAGAATGTGTTAACTATGATTTTTGTCATTTACATATGTATTTATTTTAAGCCTGCTCTCTTAGTGATGAATCCAGTGTCATTCATTTGTCTGATCTAGCTTAACCCAACAAACAATGCACTGAAATATTTTAAAAGGTCTTTGAAATAAACATGTTTAGGCAACACTGTCATCATGAAATCAAGAAGCTTCATTTCAGAAATGTTTTTCTAGAGAGTGCTGCTGTTGTTGTAGGTCAGCATCTTTGTAAGTCTCCTACAGGGAACTTTAAGAAATGAATAACTAAAGTCCAAGAAACTGCCAATTAAAACATCTTGCTGATAATTTTTTTTGCAAAGATAAATGCACCATTTTTTTGGGTAACAGTTTTGAGAGTTATCTTAAAGATATATTGATCTGTACCAGGTGTCAGCAGGCCATCCAGAGATTTATCTATGTCTGGGTTTTGCATTAACTCTGGCATAAAGGTGTTTTTAATCAGGTATGCTTGTCACTGTAGCAGTGACAAGCATACCTTGTCACTCTAAAAGTATCACCAAGGAACATAAAATAATAAAAGCCAGAATGTTAACAAGCAGTGTGTTTTTTAGAAATATGTTTCTTGTTCTGAATATCCGTTATTACAAGACAAAGCTTGCAGTGAAATCATTAAGAAAGTTCTGCATTCACTGAAGAGAGATTTCTTCTCTGTATTTCTTTAAAATACAGACTCTCAAAACGAAAAGCAAAATTGAATTAAAGTCCTGATTCTAGCATGAAGAAACTAGGGAAGTATGTCAGTGTGTTATTGCACAGTATATTATAAAGTCAGTGCTTAACCTCAAGACCGCTTAAACATAAAACCAGCCATGCGGGGAAAGAATGCTTTCAGAGCATGACAAATGTGAAGGATTGCATAATGCGGAGACCTGGTGTGTGATAACACACCAAAAAAGTACGTATTCGAAAATGCATAATGTGCTTTTGGTAGGGTTTGTGAGCTTTATGGAAGAATTGCTGCATTTCCCAATCATGTTGAAATGGTCATCTTTATCTGGAGTGAAACCATACAAACCATGAAGGTCACGTTGACAAATTAATGTGCTCATTGGGAAAGTGGGCTAGGTAAAAATAAATTATCTAGTGGTACTTTAAACTTCCATTTGGGTGGGACAATCCAACTTAATCCCATTGAGGAAATGCAGCAGTGCCAATATACATACTGTGTGTGTGTGTGGAAAGGCTCCAGCCTTATCACTGGCTCATATAGACCTAGTACTGCCACAAAGCAGTACACTATGCTTTTGCAGAAGTATGTGCTGGTGGAACATTTGTTCTATAAGTGCTGGTCCTCCCTCAATAGCATTAGCCCTTAGATTCCCAGGCAGGTCGATTCGACCCACATTTTTAATTTATGCAAATTAGTCTACTTTTAGATGGGAATTTAAGGGTTAAAAATTATAAAAGTAATTTTGCTTCCAACTTCCTTTAAAGGGAGTTGGAGGACCTTTACATGACTGGGGAGGTCACAATCCCACAGTTTGAGTACCACTGAAATGGAACATGTAAAATGACAGAAAGTCTGAAAAAAGCAAAGTGAAACTTTTTTGGTAAAAAGAAACAGCTGGTAAAATTTGAGGCTAAGAGCACAATCCTAACCACGTCTACTCCAAAGTAAGCTTTATTCTGTTCAATGGGTCTTACTCCCAGGAAAGTGTATTTAGGATTGCAGGCTAATTCTCTTCTCCCACATTAGACAACATCTTTGAAGGGAATATCATTAGTTATAAAATGTCAAATGTCGTGTTTGCCTCTTCCTTTCCTATTGACAAGGAAAGATTAAATGTGCTCTTAAGGTGAAACTGATTTGCATGAACCACAGCCTTTTTGGCTGGGTTACAAAAACAAAACCAGATGGTGAAAACGTATCTCATAAAGGCATTAATTTAGTTAAAATAAAATGAAAACATATCTTGAGCTCAAGGGAAAAGCTGGGTGGTACTAGAATCCTAAAAAAGAGCCAGAAAGTATGAAGAAATAGCCACAAGGTATTAAAAATGTTATAGATATTGGAATGGAATTTTGCTTCATTATTAACGTAACAAAGAATTTCCAACTGAACAGAAAGTTTTGGGGTCAATTGCCAGAATATGAAAGGGAAAGGTTCATCTTTTCTTGTGCCATAATTTAGAATTTGGATGGACTCTCTACCCCTGAATTCACCAAGAACCAGTGGAATCCTCCTATATATAAAACCACCTCCACCTAGACTTTGTGCAGGGCTCTGTTCCCTAATCCAGTAAGGTCCCATAGTTTCTTATTTTAAGAACTGCAAATTCCACTTTTAAATGGTAGATATTTTCATTGTCAGTACTTCTGAATTTGCATTTAAATATAATTTTTTTAAGTTCATGAAGCTGAACTAATTTGTAACTTGTGGCAAGTGTTCTTAAATGGAACCACCAGTCTAATTTGAACATAATCTTTAGCAGCAAACATGCAGTGACTACTGATGACAACATCTCAAAAGCTATGTGCTGTATCCTGCAGTTGGAGAGCAGTCACAGAGACCTCCTCAAGGTAAGGAAATGTTTGTTTCCTTACCTCGGAGTTGCATCGTCCTTACATCAGAGCTAGAAAATTTTTAGGTCTAGTCTAGTCTTCTCATATTCAACCCATTCTATCATCTCCTCCCTGGGGATCTGAGATATAAATGAAAGGAGCTCCCAGTATATCCCAGTAGCAACTACCCATGCATAGATCAGGTAATTAAAACCACTGAAAGGTTTTTTTTTCTTACTTGCAAGCTATTACAGAAAAGAAGGGGATTACAAGTCCATGAATATAACTTCAGTCCCTGATAGGTTGTGGCACTTCTCCACATCGAACTGAATTGAAGAAATGTCCTGTTTTACTGGGCTACTTTTTTCTTTGAAAATATTCAATATTTCAGTATTCCTTGAAAATAATTTTCATTTGCCCAAGCAACTGTTCATATCTCCTTAGGGAAGCTTCTCTCACATTTGGCTAATCATAGCTGTAGAATGCCTGGAAAATCATGTCTATGATGATGTTTGATGTTATGATGTTGTCACTGCAATTAGGCAAGTGTGTTGCCAGCAGCCCTATTTGAAACATGATAACTTATCAGTTCAGCTAAATTTTCCCACTTTGATCCTCCTTTTTTGCACTTCCTCAGAACTCCACTCAGCAAGTTTTCTTTTGCAAAAGCAGATGAAGCTTTTGAGATGCCTGTTTGCCAATTTTCCTATAAGTGGGTAAAATGCTGGCTTCACTAAAAGTTATTGTTTAGATACTGATACATGACAGTCAGTGGTTCTCATGCTCTTAGGGAGCATTTGAGCCAATATAACTCTTAGTGGGGGCTGGGAAAGGCATCTGTAGTCCTCCGGATTTCATTGCTGTTGGCAGAGAGGGGGCTATGCCCTACTCTCTGGGGGCTATGCCCAACTATGTCTATCTGCTTCAAGGATCCTTGGGCCCCTGCAGGCTCTTCAGGCAATTCAGGGATCCCTGAAATGTGGAATGAAATTTGTGATCAAAACTTACTTCTGGATTATTACTAGCAAACTCAAAGTGGAAGATGATTTCATTTTCCACACAGTCCATGATGCAGGGAGTTCTACAGAGCCCCCACAGGGATCCCCTAGCCACTTGGACCCTGGCAGCAGCTTGGTAAAAGCCTCCTCTGCACTTACAATAACACAATCCTGGGGATCACATCACTGCCTTTGCCTTGCCTTTGCCCCTTAAGGGTAAAGAGCTCAGGGCTCTCAAACTGCAGTATGAAAACCACTGCACTACAGTAGTCCTGCATATAAATATTAATTTTTAAAACAAAAATCTGAAGAAGAATGCATTTCTAGGTAATTGCACCAATCTGTGGAGGAGGGATACTGTTGGCTTTTCCCAGTAATCACAGGTTGATTAATCTCAGGCTTTCAGAAGCCTGTGGTGGAGCTTAGACCTGTAATTGTGGGGTTTAGGTGTTTTACAGGGCTTGAGCGCTCATTATATCTACAGTAATGCTGACCGTTCCTGCGTCAGAAGGTAGATTCGGATAAATGAAGACCACAATGCAAAATCACCTTGTAATTGATTTTCCTTGCAGGAAATATTCTGGGACCCGAAGAAGGAGAGAAGGAAAATCATCTGGAACCTTGGGTTTGTGCATGTGTGGGTGAAATGGCTGTGGGGAGAGATCTGGAATGGGGAAGAAGGAGGCGATGCACTCCTCTCCACCTCAGCTGCAGTCCAAATCAATTTTAGAGAACTTCCTTTATTTCCACAGAAAGCAACTGCGGGGCTTTTGTAACATGTGGACCCATGTACTGTGTCATTCTGCTTTAAGTAGCAGTGCTTCTGGGAACGGAATATTCAGTTTTATACCAAACAACATTGTTACATAATAGTGAATGTGAGCTTGTTCTAATCCATGTTTTAAAGAAGTCCAGGTAATATGCCCTCATTTCTAATTCTTGGATCTTTGACAGATCTCAAAAATAAAGCCAGGCAAAGGGAAATGAATGAGTACTCTTATGAATTGGCAGCACTTGTACCACAGTAGATCCAGATTTAGTTTCTGGGACACTGGGATTCAAATACAGTGGTAGTTCAGGCTGGGAAGAGCTATGCTAATTTATGAGGCACAGGGTGGAATCCGAACCAATTTTTGCCAGCAGAACTTACCCATCTTCCTGTTCCTGCAGTGGCATGGGGAAGACATTGCATATCTATGCCCAACCTCCCCCCTCCCCAGTAGTTCACTTTTGCAAACCTTATGGCACTTTTGCAAACCCTCAGGCCAGCATGGGACTTGTGCCAGCCTAACCAAGTGTTAGGATTGCTCTGTGGAACACTTTTACTCTCCGAGTCATAAGGGTGTGTGTATAAGGTCAGATTGATTGCAATGGGTATGATGTGGCTCACAATGAGCAGCAGGCGGCAGGGGAAGCAGCAGAAAACACCAAGCCTCTGCCATCTCACTTCAGCCCACTGGACAGAGCCACGTTAATCTTCTTCTCTATCCTCTCACCTTGCTCCTTCACCATATTGTCCCTTTAAACTTTAAAAGGCACCAATAACACTGCTGTAACTCAATGTTTTCTAGAACAGGGGCACCCTCACCTAAGTTATTTGGCTAAAAACCATAGTGCAAGTCATATATGCAGTATGCATATTATACAAGATAGTAGGAAATTATCGAACCATGGATTTGTTATGCTTTATTTTAATTAACTAAAGATCAAATAAGCCAAAGTTCATACGTAACAGAAGTATCTGGTCTACGGAACAAGCCTATGCATGTTTACTCTGTAGTTAGCCTCACTACTGCCCAATCTTATTCAAGTTTTCAGCACTGATGCAGTCTTGCCAATGGAGCATATACTAAATTCTGTCATGGAAGTTGCTTCCTATCCTCCTTCATATAATTGTTCACATTGTCATGCTCCTGTAATGGAGGCCTTCTCAAGATAAAGTGCCACAGTGGTGCTGGAAAGTTGGTTAGGATAGGGTCCTTAGGCCCCCACCCTACTGGGACCTTACATTGCCAGAATTAGTGTTCCTGCAATGCAATGGGTTCAATGGGGCTTCCTCCCAGGAAAGTGTCTTTAGGATTGCAGCCTAAGTAGACTTCATAGGATCATGCACATTGAATGCATGTTTTGAATTCAATTCCAGTGTTTTGTCATCATTTTTACATCCAGTTAATATTTTTATGTGAATATTTTGGGGGTTTTGGAACCAATTGTCTGAGTTTTCATTATTTCCTATGGAAAAATCTGCTTCACTTAAAGAGCAGGCCTCCGGAACGAATTAAGCTCTTTAAGTGAGGCACCACTGTAGATCTAAATAGCCCCACTGAAGAGTCTAGGGCTCACTGCAGATTTTCCATTACCCTGAGAAGACTCTGAGACTACCCAAGTTCAGCACAGGATTCAGCATAAGCTCTGTAGCCCTGCTGAGCCAGCACTGAATAAGATTAGACTGCCCGAAAGTATTGTTTTTAAAACCTTAAGTTTTAAAGACAATTCTCAAATGAATAAAAATGGATAGGTTAATGCCTTTGAAAAATGAAATCTCTGTTCTACAGAGCAGATATGAGAGTGGCGGAAGCCAAGAAATCTGGACTTCCTCATCAGCATGTGTCTATACTGATTATTTAACTTCTATTAGTAATTGAGCCTTTGAGAGAAGACTGATTCTGATTACATGGAGCCAACAAGCTCCTGCACCCTCCTAATCATGATAGTGTCTAAGATCTGTAGTACTATCTTGTTTGCTAGCCAGAACCAATGTAACAGCTGGAAAGAATGAAGCTTAGGAATAAATGAAAGCACATTTTCTAGAGTTTTAATATATGCGTAAGTGGACAAGAATGCCTAACCTAAAGAAGTCAAGCAAAATTGTCTCATTCCTTTGGGCACTGCCATGCTGACTCCAAGATGGGTCATCAATTGGCAATCAGAGCTTATCAGTGCTAACACCAAGGAACTGAACTGCACAACCTCATCTAGGCCAGAAAGTGTTGAGGTGGGCTTTGCAATCCAAATCAAAGAGATTGCCAACCTTCCGGAGTCACACAGCACCAAGGAATCAGTATGCTCTCTGTTCCTGCTTCCTCATGATGGATATCAGCATTTTCTTAGCTTTGTCCCTGCTCCATGATGGAGTCCACATAGATTATTTGAAGTGGTGAAAGGTCCCCCTTCATCTTCTCCCCACCATCCCTCCATGTTTCCACTTACCTTTCCACTGTCTGGCACAACAGGCAATTGACTTCCTACTAGCACAGGTGTTGGGCTAGTTCTGTGTTGAGCCCATGTTAAGGGCTCACAGACGTTCCTTGTTGGCACTTTTGCAAAAGTGCACACAGGTGATAAACCAGTGCACTGAATTTAAATGCAATCCTTAGTATGTCTATTCAGAAGTAAGACCATTGTGTTCAAAAGTACTTACTTCTAGGACGGTGTGGTTAGGACTGCAGCCTTAGTGCACAATCCAGAGTAACTACGGGAGCTCTTAAGAGACATTTATGTTGACATAGTTATGGCGTCACCTAGTGGAAACCCATGGGAAATTCACTGAGCAATCCCGAGTAAATTTTTCTTACGTTGACATAAGAGCTTCTATAGTTACTCTGGATTGTGCAGTTAATTTCTGTACAGTTAAATTTACAAGCTAATATTTTCTCCATGCCTTAATATAATCTAATCCAATGCACTCTTAATACAATATAAATTACTTTGGACACTTTGGCTGCAATCCTGAAAACACTTTCCTGGGAGTAAGACCCATTGAACACAATAGGGCTTACTTTTAAGTAGACATGGTTAGGATTGTGCTCTTTGTCTTCTTACATCAGGAAGCACTTTGAAGTTGCTTGCTCCCAAAGATGTCCCAAAAGCAGTCCATGAAGTCCACTGCATCTCTAGTGACAAATTATCCATCTAATTCTGGGCTAGGGAAACCAAAACCCAAGACTGTGCATGTCACCTGTACAATAATATATGCACGTACATGTGCATGTACTGTGCATGTACACCTGTATACTAATATATGCATGCGCATGAGAGCAGTTGCCTCATGGCACTATTTAGAGAGCCATAATTGCTGTAATCATGACAGAGATATGAAGTAAGAAAATAATTGTGGAGCAGAAAGGTTCAGCTAACATTTTAAGTAACACTTTTAAAACTCATTTTCCTAGCTTTATTCCCACTCCTGGCAAGATCCATTTTAGAGGATGGATGCGACATGGGAAAATCTAACTGGCCTATCGCCAGGATGTTGCTTTATGCAGCAGCTGGATCTCATACTGCTGAGCTGTTGATCTTCAAATCAACAGGTACAGCGCCTTTAACCACAGAGCCATAAGGGGTCCCCTAACATTTTTAAGAAACACAACACTGAAGAATTCTATTGGGCTTGATTCTTTTGGGCTTGACCCTAGTTCATAGTGAATCACAGTGCAATCCTAAACAATGTAGGATAACACAATTCAACCTTCTCCATGTACCCATGGTGGAATGGGGAGGCTGGTGTGTGTCTGTGTATTGGCTTAACCCTCACTTAACCCTCACCTAACCCTCACAGGAGTGGCACAGAAATGCCTTTTGGCACTTTTACAACACCCCCAGATCAGCAAGGTCCTTGTGTTGGACTAACCAGAGGCTAGAATTGTGCTGTCAGTTGCTATCCACTGACTAATGTTTCATTAGCCAATTTATAAGGAAATATCTGAGCATTTTCCAGAGCTCTGTGTGTTTTTAGTACTATGCAAATGCCTTCCAATAGTTAAACTTAAAAATATTACCACATTTACTTTTTCATTCAAATCTGCCTCACTTCAGCTGGATAACAAGGCAAATAAAATCAGATAAATGCCAAATCTTAAACAGTAACATTCTTTTCATCTGATTTATTCTATTGGACTCTGGGTGAGGATATACTTCTTTGAGTATTCTTTTTCCTGAAAAAGCTGTATTACATTCATTCTCATTCAGTTTAACTAAACAAACAAGCAAACAAACAAAATTAATTATAGCAACCAAAACTCAATCCCTTTTATACAGTTCATTTATACACACTTTACAATAGGTTTGATTGTTTTTGCCTGTTTTTGTCTGTCATTGATTTAAACACATCTATACAGCCAAATTGTTCCATGTCCATTAAACTAAATGAAAATATGCTTCATGGATAAAACTATCATTTCAGCTTAAAGTGCTATGTACTGCTTCTCAGTATAGCAAATTATGCTAATGTGCAGAGAAATGCACCAAATTACCATTATTTATTTTGTGCTTATTTAAAATGTGCTAGGTTATTATACAAAATTATAGTGAATAGAATTTCTGGACATTTTTTCCCCACTGGTTTTCAAATTCAATTGGAACTTGTTATTATAAGCTTCATATATACGTGCATGAAATATATCAATAAAAGATATCATTCTTAACTGGACAAAATCCATTCTTATCCTAAGCATCCTGCAATTATTGCTTAACAGCAGCCCTGTAATTGGAATATGACCAATAGGATACAATAGCAACTAATTTTATATGAAATAATTATATACAGCTACCTCTGTGTCTTAAGTATAGGATTTAAAGTCTGCAGTAACCGGAACCAAAGAACGCATTTAAAAGTTAGCATAATAAACAGCAAACAGTTCTGACAAGACAGTTGCATTAAAAAAACTTACATAATTTTTTCAAAACATCCCCACTTCTTTCCACACATGGCAATTCAAGGACTTGTCTGAAGAAACGGTAAGTTCATACAGTTCTTCTCTTACCTGTCTATACCTTTGATTTAACATAAGTGAAGAGTCGTTCTATCACTACACAGAGAATCTGACTCTCATACATTAGTGAAGCATTACTCATGACTGAGTGGCAGGAAGAGGCTTAAAAGGAAACTCATATGTGATTTTGCATCCATTCTTGCCTTTTAAAAAATAATTCCCATAAGGTATTGATGATGACTTTGCTGTTATTTTAGTTCATTATTACAGCAGCCTTGAGTTTTGCTGCACTGCAAACAAGTGTACAAATGAACTGAAATTCAAACGTATAGTACTGTGAGAAGCAACCAGGAAAGATGTTCTGTGCTTTTTTTTAAAATACCCTTTATTAGGCAGTGGTTCCACTGATGCAATCAGACAAAGGAAGGAAGATCTGTCTTGCTTCATTGTTTTGTCCAAGGGTTTGTGTCCAAGGTTAACGTGATAAAATTTCCATTTGTTAAAAAACAAAGTTTGACATAGCTCCAAAACAAAGAATGACCATTCAGTGAAAAAGGGGAGGAAAAAAATTTTCTGGACAAATCTGGAACTCTGTAGTTTTCTATAAACAACATGATCATTATCATGTGTAGTGCTGCCTGGTAAAGTGTAACTTATAGCTGAATCCTAATTAGGACAAAGCCAGGGTGACCATACAGAATGGAGGACAGAGTGCCTGTATCTTTAACCATTGCAAAGCAGAGGGAACTGAGGCAAGTTTAGCTCATTATAGAAGGGTTTAAAAAGCAACTCCTGCCTCAATTACCTGTACTATGCAATGGTTAAAGGTAAAGATGCTCTATCCTCCATTCTATATGGTCACCCTGGACAAGGCTGTCCTTTAAAACACATTTTCTCAATTGTAAATTGGTATATGGAAGTGCGTGCAGGTGCTGCCAGCTGACATTTTGAATTAGCCTCTTCAAACAGTGGTGGTGCTTGAGGTCTACTACTTCTGCCAGCTAGCTTCAGCAACATAGTTAGGTGGTGGGAATGGAGAGTGGCATTGGTTGGAAGAGGATTAGACATACATACATTTGCTCTTTCAGGTGTAAGGAGAGCATCCTCAGGTGAAAGTGGGCAGAGTGGCTCCCTGCTTTTCCATGGACTACAATGGAGTGGTTCTACCTCATCTGCAGCCCCTGCTCTGCACACCCCTATTGGGAAAAATATATTTTTCAAGGTTTGAACAATGAATAGAAGGGGATGCTGCGGCTTAGTGGTTAAAGGTGCTGTTCCTGTCAATCTGAATATCAGCAGTTCGAGACCTAAGTACTGTAAAACGGAGTGAGCTGCCATCCTTAGCCCAGTTTTTGTCAACCTAGCAGTTCGAAAACATAGAAATCTACGTAAATAAATAGGTACCACCTCAGTGGAAATGTAACAGTGTTTCTATGTACATGTGGGCCACATGTTCATGGAGACATCTTTGGACAACACTGGCTCTAGAAAAGGAAATGAGCATCGCTTCCTAGAGTCGGTCATCATTAGCAAGGCAACCTTTACCTTTTACTAGATTACAAAATGTAAATAAATGTTAGCCTCTAGTAGAGAATGAAGTAAAATCACACAGACTGTCTTCACCACTGAGTCAACAAGCCCTGACAACGATATCTAATAGGGCTACAGTTCTAATAATTTGGGCTGCCAATCTGTCTACACTTTTCTGGGAATAAGCCCTGTTGACGATAATGGGACTAACATCTGAGTAGACAGGAATAGGATTGGGCTCTCAGACTGAAACAAATAATAGCTTTAGCTTATAGACTACCAGTTTGATTCCTAGACTGCTCTGGTAAACTTTTACTACACTGCTTTGATAAATTTTACTAGCCTATTTAAAAAAACTTTAAAAAAATTCCACCAGTCACCTTATTTTGGAGATCAGATAAAACACTATTAGAACAAGTAATCTAGAAATCAACATGTTTTCAATGTGCAGAATCACATTTTGAGTTCGATGAAACAAATTCCAACTTGATGATAAAAATTCATCTAAGATAATCATGGAAGCTGTAATATAATCTAGCCCATCTACTGATACAGCCAGGAATGTACTTTGTCAGCCTACACAGGCTTAGCTGCAGTTGGCAGGGTTGGCCTAAAATGCAAGCTGTTATTAGCAACACAAAATTCCTGAAATTATTTCAGTGGGCATTGCCCATGACACAACTTTTCTTTTCCATATGCTAGATATGCAATAGATGTTCCCCCCTTTTTTTTCAGAAGAAGCTGTTCCCTACGATTTATACAGAAATTAGAGTAAACAAAAATAGTCATGCATTTTGAATTGAGGCATGTTATCAAAATCATTAGCTGAATTTACCCGTTGTTGCAGGAGTAAAATTTCAAGAATATTTGTGGGCCCCAGGCATGGCTGGGCACCACTAGGCACCGGGAACGAGCAGGCGCTGGGCACCAAGTGGCACCAGGAACCAGAGGAGGATAATGGGGGCAGTGGCAAGCAGCAGCCACAATGGTGGGCAGATGACACCTGCGGGCACTGGCAGGAACCAGTCACCATCAGACATCACCAGCCAGCAGTCACCAATAGGCATCACCATGCAGTGGGAATAATTGGGCACCAGTAGGCAGCGGGAACAACCGGACAGCTGTTGGCAAAAGACAGCTGTTGGATGTGGACACATCCAAAGGGGGCAGTTAACCAGTCTCTGCCTTGAATGACCTCTCTATCTGAAACACAGGAGGGTACATTTATTTCAACTCGGGGATAATCTTGGATGGGGTGAAAAATAATGTGAGCAGTCCTTTGGTGCCGGACCAGGCCCAACCAAACCTTGATTGATATCAGGAGTATCCCAATTCCACAACCTTTTACCAGGCATGCATTGGAAAAGGGATTTGTCACTTTCACATTCTTACTTTTTCTTCCACCAGTTATCTCATCAAAATTAGCTGGTGCAGTGCAGAAGGGATCATGAGAAAAATCCTCCTCATACTGGCCTGCTTTGAAGAATCATGGATAGACAAAAAGGTAAGAACAGTGTGATCTTCCAGTAAAATGAAGGATGCACAACTCATCTGTCTTCTCGTTCCTGTGGTGAGGTAGGGAGAAAAGCATATGTCTGTGCACTGGCCTAATCCTCTCCTAAGTATCTTAAAGCAGTTTTCCACTCTTCCAACCCACCAATGAAGGCAAACTTTTAAGTGGACTTAATAGCTGGGCAGCTCCTAAGCGATGCAGTAATTCAGTAACTGATCTGAAACCTCATGATAGAGGACACTTTAGGTATTTTTCTCCAGAATTACTGTGTTTTTGTGGGCTTTTTTATTTGCATCACCGTTATTTGCATAACTGGGCAATAAGGGCAACTACCGGTAATCTTAACAGATTATTAGCTGCACTGGTGGCTTTTGGGGAGAAAAGCAGAAAACAAATCAAATCAATCAATTCTCTTGACACATACATGAGCCTTGCAAACCACGTCTAACCTTACCTTTGCATTTAAAAAAATTCAAACATATATCTAATATGCTGTGCATATATTAAGACACAAAAGTTCAAGGTGCAAAAAGGACACAAAATGGGATGTATTTGATCCGGACACAGTTGTTGAGGATGCAATGGTCATATTGATATCCTATAGCAGAGGTAGGCAACTCCCGGCACTAATGCTAAGCTTAGCACTCGGAATGGTGCTGGGTGGCACCCCAAGGCACCCCAGCACACACAGCTAGGAGGTGCTATCCCAACTGCCTGCAGGAAACTGCCCATCATTGTATCTGGTATCCAGATACACTATCAGAATGGAAGTAGTGGTGAAGAGTGTTCCATCCTCAATCCTGCACTTTTCTACTCAGAAGCAATCCCTTTGCAATTGATGGAGCCTACTCACAAGAAGTGGTGGAGCAAAGGGCATTCTTAGAGCCTAATCCTGAGCATCTCTGCTCAGAAGTAAGCCTCTTTGCAAGAGACATGGCAAAGATAGAATCAGGCTGTTCTTCAGCATCTCCAGCTCCCACAGCACCATAGTGATAGAGAAGCCCCATTTGGGGTGCAGAGGGAGCCACGTGCTGGTTAGAGGTCAGAAAAGCTCCAGGAGATGGTCTCTGCATATACATGCTATGTATGCATATAAGTTATATAAATAAATAAATATAAATACTGTGTGTGTATAATTTTAAAATCATATCGTCACACAGAATAACACTGTAACATAAGTTAGGCATTACACTGTTAAAAAGTTGCTGACCCCTGTGCTACAGGACTATTGAACTTAAACGCTATGGTCTAAAACTTAGACTGCAATCCTGACCTCCACTTAGGCTGGCATAAGTCCTATGCTGACCTGGCGGTGTCTGCCCTACTCCTAAGGGGGTTAGCCATTGCACAGGAACTTGTTGACCTCCCCGTGTCATGACAAAAAGATAGGCCAGGTGAGTTAGGCTGGTTTAAATTTCTTAGGATTGTGCCCTTAATCTAAGAATAGCTTGAGCTTGAAGAAAACTGTAGTCTCTGAGGAACCTGTGGGAATCAGTTTTGGAGTTTCTTCATATTCTGGTTTTACACCTTGCTTTTAGTATTTTAGTTGTGTCCTTAATTTTAACTTGATTTTAGTTCTAAGGTTCTTAGCTTCTAGTATTCAGTTTTTAGATTCAGTTTTAGCCTTTGGCTCAATTACGGTTTTAAGCTTAGTTTTAAGTTCTTTATTTTTAGATTTAGTTTTAGCTTTTAGTTCTCAGTATTAACCTTGAATTTAGTGTGGTGGCAGCTTAAGAATTGGCTGAGGTTCTTAAAATAAAAAAGTTAGACCATGACACTAAGCCCAAAAAACCATATAGTGTTCAATATGGACTCCAGCCATGAAAGCCTTAGCAGGTTTTCTATAGAACTGTATTTTTCCCCTCCAAAGTGATGACTGAACTTGTAAAATGAGATAATAGAAAATTTCACATTTGTCTGTAACTGCTCATTCATGTTGGCTTGATATTTTTCTCCTTCAAGACTGCAATTTACTTAACGTTGGTGTTGCTTCATAAAGACCTCTTTAAAACTTTACCTGTAAAGTGATCATGTATGCCAAGAATCCATTAGGGGAATGGCTGTCTGATGAAATACAAATGAGCACACAGCTGCAGAATAACCTGGTAATGTTTGTTTGCTGTTGTCTCTTCACTTAAGAACTGGAATTCTTTTGTGGGCCACCTTTTTTAAAAGGGATCTCGAACAACATCTGTTAAAACTCTGAGTAGAAACTTGCACATACTGTAACTCCATTTTGTTTAAGTTGCAACACCTTGTCAAGTCTCTGAAGATAATACAAAGAGTTCCAAATAATAATGCCAAATGTCTTCCATAAAAGCATAATGGAGCTTCAGAAATACGATACCTATAATATCTATTCTGCACATCAGCAGGGTGACACATAATAAGCAGAGATTTACTAGTTTTCTACTAGTTTTCTACTAGTGGTATGAATATGTGGTGTGTGTGGTGCATTTTCTTGTACTTGTGTGCATTTCAATAGGAGAAATTTAGAAACACTAAACATGCACAAGAATTTGCCAAAGAAGAAGGTTGCTTTTTAGCAAAATCTCTGCTAAAGCCTGTCGACCTTTTTCCATACTAGCCTAAATGCAGACTTCTATTTTCTTCCACTAGATGTGGAGACATTACAACTTTATCATGTCCTATTTTAATACAGATTGTCACTTGTTATCCACCAGAGTTCCATTTTAATCCACCATGAAATTTTTTTTTTAATTTTTTAAAATTAAAAATAGTGGAAAAATACAGTAGGTTTAAAGAGCCATTTCTTGCTTCTCCATTGCTCTCAATGGATCGTTAAGGCCATGCTTCATTATCTGCAGTGTTTTGATTCTGGATATCAGGGGGTTGATACCAAAAAACCTGTTAAATAAAAGCAGTTAAAAATAATATGTGCATTCTTTTACAATGGTTTATTAACAGCTTTTCTTCCTGTTGCAGAGAGGTAGTCAGTAATTAGAAATGCAAAGGACACCCTGCTTTTGCTTGGCTCAGATGAAGAATAGAATAACTGCTTGCATGACTGCCTCTTTACAACAGGAAGAAAACCTGTTATTTTAATCTGTGATTTTAAAGAGATGTATTTTTTCCCTTCTCCAGAACCAGCACATTCTTTTCATTTGCAGTGGCCATTCGTGTTGTGTCAAATCCATGTATAAAAAAATATTTTAGACCTGAATATAATCCATGTATAAAAAATCAGTATATTAATCAATTTTAATTCATTTAGGGTTAAAATGTCCCAAAGTATAAAGGCAAGTCTCTTATCCTGAACAATTGAGGCATGCAATACATTTAATTTCTGCACAATAACAGTAGTTATTTTTCACTGAACATAAAACAATGTCTTTTCCTAATTTACTGAGGATATATACCTGACTACAAGTTAATAGGCTTCTGGTTGGAGAAACAGTGAAAGGGTGATGTGTACTCTTTAACAATTTAGCAATCAGTGTTCCCTTTCACAAAATGTGCATTTTCCAAGTATCCTTTTAAAAACAATAATTGGCCGTCATGGATCAGTTTCCTGTACTACATGAAGTATTTTCAAACATTTGAGAGTTCAAAGAACAGAACCAGCAATAGCTTTTGCCAAGTCCTGCAGCAAGGTCAGGTCCTCCTGTCTGCATGGTACGCACCACCAACCATGCCCAGTACTCAGTCTCCTCCACAGCTTAATAGATGATTGTGGTGGTGATTACAACTCATCTTAGACCTCACCTGGAATGCTGTGTCCAGTTCTGGGCATCTCATTTTAAGAGAGATGCAGCTAAACTGGAGCAAGTTCGGAGGAGAACGACAAGGATGATCAATGGGCTGGAAGATAAGCTATAAATAGACAACTATGGCCTCTTGGTCCCCTGACCAATTTGGTCCATTCCTACAACTACATGTGCAAGGGAAACCACAAAAAAGGACAGACCACAGTCCGGATGGATTCAGTAATTCTCAATCTCTTAAATTTGTGTTTCTCTTATGAACCTATGAAATCCCACTTTTTTGATAAAGTTTTATGGGGAAAACATCTTTGTCAGACACAGTGCAACTGTTAATGTGTATCTTGTTTTGTTATTGAAAGTCAAGATTTAGCAAGTTAAAACAGGTATCATCCTTGAGTCCATACACAGCCAAATCCTAACCTTCATTGGTGCAGACAGGCTGCACAACCTGATTAAGTCCCGCACAGGTTTGAAGGCTAGCACAGGAATTTGAAGAGGGCTGGAGAGAGCTTTCAGGGGTGCTTTAGAGCAGGGGAGGGTGGGCCAGTGGGCAGACTATACCCAGGAGGAAGTGAGATCAACCTTCGGCACTTAGGCCAGATCCTAACCCTCTACCTGATAGTCCGGCATTACATTGGGATGCTAGGATTTGAGATCTGAGTAGCCCCACTGAGGTAGCTGCCATGTGGGGTTTCCCATATGGGGTAATGGGAAATAAATCCCCTTACTCAAAATTGCATTAGATCCACCTTAAATCCTGTTTTGGGTACAGTTCAGGCCAACCCGCCTGCCTGTTCCAGCACAGGTTAGGATTATGCTGTCCAATTTATTCTGGCCATTTGGCTCATCTCTTCAACTAAACAAAAAACTGAAGAATGGTTACCCTAAATTTCAATGTCTTTAATTGATAAAAGCATTTGAGATGAACTAATAATGTCAGACACACTTCATCTCCTTCCAAAAGGAATTGTTTACAATGCCACTTTGACTTACATGGCTGCATGCTTATTGATGTCTGGTCAAAGTGTCAGATAGTGTAGTAAAACCCACAGCTTGATAAACTCAGATTTTTTGGAAACAATCCCCATTGCTCTGGTGCAGCACTTACTTTGGCACTGAGTTTTAATAAAAGGAATGCTAGAGAATAATAATTTTAATAAAACACAGTCTGGAGAATATCTCATGCACTTATCAAAATGAAATAAATATGTGAAAAAGATACTTTAGAGCCACTATTTGTACTCTGTTTCCAACTGTTATCTTGCTTGCCTTTTCAAATCCTACATCAAAGAATCCAGCAACGTTCTTCAGCATATGAACAAGGAGTCAATGAAAGCACAAGTCCAGGAAATAAAAAAGTTAGCTTTGAAAAACAGTAAGAGGTTTTACCCAAGGATAATATTCTGAATGGAACAGTCATAATTTCTTACTTTTTCAAGACAAGTCCTGTAGAACAGGGTAACAAATATGGGTGTTTAATCTCCATCTAAACACCACCAATGGTATTGCTGAGAGCCAGCAAATAAAGCTATGTAGGAACTTTCCTTTGAGTTATAGTCACACTCCCTAGATTTTACAAGTTCTTTTGACAGTTATTTTTCTGTGTAGTCTCCCTTGAGTTAAATTGACATTTCCTAGTTTTTACAAGTTTCCTTTGAAACTTGTAAACTTGTATCCTACCTTTTTCTCCAAAAAAGGAAATTGATTTATCAGTAATTACAGAAAAACAGTGATCTCCTCCCTCCCAAAAATACCACTTATGACTCATGAAACAAGATTTATACAAACTGCATAGTTAAGGGCTGGGTTCCTTCTAATTTGTTTATCATTTAAAAATTTATGTCAAAATAGCTAAATGTATCTGAACTTTGTGGATCACTCATTTTCCATCACTGGAGAATTTTTGGATGTCTTCACTAAAAAAAAGAACCAGCTTTGCAAAAATTCAGAAGAGGAGCTGAGTAAATGCTGACAAAGGACGAAGAATACTCTGTGAGGGGAATACAGAATACAGAATAGGGAACACAGAATAGTAAAGAACAGTTTTCCTTCAAAGTATTGTTATCTAACGTGAGCAATTAGGTGGATATTTTCAAAAATTTCATTCCACTACAGCAGTTTTGCTCTACAGCAAGTAACTGTCTTTTAAATAATTTGTCTAATATCTAATATTTTCAATAAATGTAAAGAGTAAAGTTACATTAGGATCTCTAAATAGAGAGGTTACAATTTTACAGCCCAATGTGCAGATTGAAGGGAGTTTGCAGATTGCAGCCCAATCCTATCCTTGAGATAGATTTATGTCCACATATACCAAACATAATGATGGCCCTGCCAGAATAGAAGTCCATCCACTGACGTATGTGTCTCAGCTTCCAGAAAAAACACTGCACAGGCATAACTCAAATGTCGGCACAACTCCACCAAGCACCAAATCGAAATTGTTGTATAAGGGATGCATAATCCCCCTCTTCAGATGATGATAAAGTTGGCATAGGTAGGAGTAAACCCCTATAGAGATCTGGGAATAGAAAAACACACATCTTGCCACCTACTCACCTGCCCACTTTCCTACAACAGAGCATAACTGCTGTTCATGATGATGGCACATGCAGGATCCTATCCCTCCTATCCGGTCCTATTCCTCCTTTTGACAGCCTCCCCATTTATTTCTTCTCCTTGGGCTTGTGTTAGATACAGACCTGGCCCAGATCCCAGCATGCCTACTGAAGAGTAGGAGATATAGGCGGTTAGAGGGACAGACATCCCAATCCAATCCTTTCCAACACTCAGGGCTGCACAGGTACCGAAATGTTGACCAACACATCCAGAGGGGCTGGGAATCATGTAAGACCAGATCTTCTCAGGTTACTCCATGTAATATCCAATCAACCCCAATGAGTCTGTATAGATTTGCACCTGCTATTGAGCTGACTTTTGAGAACTATGGAGACTAGGATCGGCTCTTCCGGGCTGGGAGGGATATGGCAGAACCCCACCTTATGGCATGTTTGCAACACTGAGAGCTGGTGCTGGCCCAACATGGTCTTCATAGGTTTGGGTCATTAAATCCGTTTTATAAAACCCCTTCCCATGGCTGGGTACAGCATGCTCTTTTTTGGCACATCCGTGGGGAGGGAGAAGAATAGGACAAGGCTCACAGTCTAATTCTTAGTGTATATACTCCCAGTGATGTTCCTGTTCAAATGAAGTATATTTACATTAATTGAAGAGCACCATGCCTAATTTGTATATTTGAAGGTGCTCACAGGGAACAGACTTTTATTTATTTATTAATTTATTATTTGCAGGCAGCTTCAAGCACAATTCAGACAGTGACATTGTTGAAATGAATGGAGGGCAGCTGGCCAAGCATTCAACCAAACAAGATGATCAAAAAACTGTGCCAGATGTTTTCCATAAGCTTTGCACCAGGGAAATCAGCAGGGGCACCATCTAAAGAAACCAGAGAAGTCAACTCAAGTTTCAACCATAACATGAAATTCTATAAAGACCGTAAATACTGCATTCCTTAGTGAAAGTCTCAAAGGATATCTTGTAGATGTCTGTACAGTCTACAGGGGAAAAAAATGAGTGTGCTATTGTCTGGTTTATTTATGAGCCTCACCTCCTGAATGGTTTAATAATAGTTTGAAACAAGATGTCTAAATGATTTTTAAATTCTTATCAAAAAGATGCTTTTAAATGCCCTTTTGTGGAAAATGTCATATGGGCTCCCTTCCCTCAGCCCTACCCACTTAAACAATGTATTATCTTTCACCCATTCCAAACTTAAATTTTGTTTCGTGCTATCAAAGGAATTCACCGAAAAAAATATATTTTTGAAGTTTGATGGCCCAGTAGTTTGGAAATACTGGTTTCAATGACAACAAATTCCTACCTCTAGAAAATCTTTGGGACATTCAAATACGGTACATTCTTGAAAGAGATATTTGTTTTGTACTTTTGTCTTCAGAGGAAGTTTACAGTACAACGAGATAAATACCCAAAATAACTAAGATTGTTTATACTGCATATCAAACAAAAGAATTTGACATCATTTGTATATGGACCAGACTGGCAGGGCCAGTTCAATCAGTTCTGCCAGACAATTAGGCTAAAATCTTTGGGCTCCCTAGAAGAGGGACCAGAGTGAAGTCGGAAAGTACGTAGAAATCCTTGATTTATGGCACATCAGTCTCTCAGCTTCTTTGAACCTAATGTATTATGAGATAATTTACCATTATAACACTTAAAATAAAAGAGTAAAAAATATTTGAGTTGTTTTAAATATGTCAGGAATTCATCATTCCCTTTGTATAGGTACTTTGTATATTACTTTTGTATATTACCTACAGCCTCCTGTCTTTAGCCCAGCTCTGCGACGCAGCTGGATCCTATCATATCAGCTCTGCCTTTCCACTGGACTAATTCAGTGGCGTGGAGAGGGGGGATTTGCTTCTTGGGTAACAGCCCATCCTCCATAACAATCTAACCCAGGCTTTCATGTTTCTCATGCAGCGTATGCAGCGCTAAGCATGATACCATACAGCACAATCCAGAGCAACTAATCTGTCCACATAAGAGCCCTTAGGTTGCCCTAACACTAGGGTGGAGCAACTGCAAGATGCTCCAGCCCAGTTACTCTGGAAGAGGCTTAGGGCAGAGCAAGGCAAGATAGGGTGCCCTAAGAGAGGTGGACCTGCGCTGCCCTAACTGGGGCAGCCTAAGCTGGTCAGAAGAGGCAAGTTGAGGGCATGTTTAGCATTGCCTAGGGCAGAGCAGTTACTCTGTATCCAAAGCCTGTTTCCAAGGCAGAAATGCCTCTTCCAGTTCCTCAGAGATATAGGGCCCTAGCCTATCCAACTTTCCAATGCTAATGTAGTCATGCCAAAGGGGCATGCACTGCATCTTACAATGGGGTAAACAGTCATGAAGATCTCTTGGTAAAGGAATGTTTGTTCTCTTACTTCCGGGCTATCTTGCAGCTGCATAGGTAAAACTGGTCACTAAGTTATGATGCCAAACTTTTGCAGAAACAGTGTGTTTTAAGAAGGGTTTTAAAGGAAGTGAGTGATATCTCTTCTCTGCTTCTTAGTTTGGTCTATTTTTTTTTTCTTCTATTCTTTCTGCAAAGCTACTTTCAACTGCATGCCCTGGGGAAGTACAGAAGATGGGGCAAACTTTACCCTTGCTGCAGCTGTGATTTCCAATCGTAGAATTACTAGAAAGTTAATCCAGGTCAATACAGAGGAAACTGCTTCTGAAATTGGGCAAAAGAGAGAAGAAAAGAGAGCATCTTTTTCTCTGTTATATTCTGTTCCACCTGCTCATATTCCCTTATGATATGTACCATCACTATTGACAGTGTTGATCTTCATCTTTTGGACAAGTGAGTCAGTTTCTCTCCCCCCTCTCACCCCATCTAACACTGTCCAGAAATTTGACATAAAAATGAAGGCATTTAGATGCCACAGAGAACTGCTAACCTCAAAGTCACCATAATGCAACAAAAAAGGATTTAAAAGGAGGTTTTGATTGGACATAATGGAAATTCTGGTACTCTCACTACATGTTTTAAATTATCACAGCATTGCTACAATAGTACTTTTGTAGGGACTGCTGTAATGGCAACTATACTACAGTCAAACATAAAAACAAAACAGTTCTCTAACAGTTTCCTGATACTAAACACAGGACATTAGTTCTCTGGGTGCCATTATACCCCTTTGACTCTCAATGAGGTCAGTGGAACTAACCATGCACTTTCACATTGAAAGAGCCAGAACATATATGACAACCTTGTGTTGATCTTAAGTCACTGAGGTTCAATGATCATACATCTGCCTGATTGGATGATTTATAACTGACTAGTTGTAACTGCGGCACACCTGAGGACTCTCTGCAGAATAACACTGTGCCATGGCACATTGCTGACAATCAGAGGGTTGTCATTACCATTTTCTTTCTCCTGTTCCCCCTGGAACTGCTGGTCCCATGTCTACTGTCAGTGTCCATGAACACTGTTCCTCTGCTGGTTCAAATAGCTCAGTACCTTCAGTGAAACCTGTCTCTTCCCTCTGACATAAAAGGCCTGACATTTTCAGTCCTGTTCCTGTGGCAGGCTCTCCTCCAATGCAGCTTTCCTGAAAGGTTGTGTTGAAGGAGTTTGGCATGCTGGTTTCAGTCCCTGTTCACTCCTCCACTGAACTGCTTCCCTACTTTTGAAGTTCATTCTGTGAGGGTCTACTCCAGTCTGCATCTTCATGTTGCTGTAACATCTGTGGTAGGACAACCCTGTCTGATCAACAGTTTTCTTCTACAACATCATACACAATCCATCATAACATATCCTTCCTTCTCAAGCCCACTTCATCTGTTAAACGTTTGTGCATTTGTGTAATACCTTTGAAGGGGAGCTAAGGATCTGGCTGACTACTTAGTGGTGCTTGAGAATCCAACCCAGGACCACCTCCTAAGAATGACAATCCGTCCAGGAACCACCCCCCCCAAAGGGATGTCATGGATGGAAATGACATCAAACAGGAAATGACATCACTGTGATGTCAGACCTCCTCTATGTCTACTCAGAATAAATCACAGTGTGCTTACTTTAGAGTAGACATGCAAGGCTAGGTCTCTCAAACTCCTTTCCATTGACTTCTTACATAGGAGTGAGCATGACTGCAATAGGCTTATATCAGAGTAGACATGCATAGGCAGTTCTCTAAGGAGGTAGTGGAGGAGTGACGAATCCAGCCGTATCCCAGCCAGAACTATTTTTCACTTGTTTATCAAGAATCACTTGTATATCAAGTTAACATTTATTAGAAACTTGCTTGTCTTGCAAAACACTCTCAAGTTGCTATGGATTCAAGTTGCTATGAATCCAAGGTTTTATTATAAATGTTGGCACTTCTGATAAAATATTCACTATTGTCTGAGGGCCAAAATATCTTCATTTTTGTACAACAAGAACAGATTATTAATGGTAGAGCAAATATCTCTATGCTTCTATTAATCGTTTCTAGTGGCATACATTTAATTATTCTACAAATTTCCAGCATATTTTTCATCTACATAAAGCAAAAGCAATCAAGGAGAAAGGAGGCCTCAAGGTTCTTCTAGCTTCTATTAGCAAACACTTAGAAAATGGTAGCTTTTGATTGCCTTCAAATGTAAAATACATTTCCAGCATGCTGCTTTAATGAACCACGAAATGAGCAAACTGCAACAACTGCGATATAATTCAATGAACACTGGAGAAGAATGGAAGAAAGCAAATTATGACAAGAAAACCCATTATAAAGCACTCTTAGAAAGGAAAAAAGGAGCATGGGGTAGAACACACACTCTTCTAGTCTTTCGAAATCAACCAGTACATTTGCTTTTATGCATTCCACATTCCACAGGACCACATGCTGGGTAATACAAACCTCTTTCCATGGCATGTTTTGGAAATGCAGATGGAGTTACTGACTGGCCATATGGCAAGAAGCAGCTATTGCAACCAGACAGCTGCAGGAAGTGGACCACATCACTATCAGAGTCAAACAATCAACAGTATTTATATACTACTTTTCAATGAAATGTTCACAAAGCAGTTTATAGAGGAAAATAAAATAACTAATGGCTAATGAATATCCCTCTGGATAGTCTCAGCCTCCCCCTTGCAGCATGTGTTAGAACTGGGATGTCTATTATTTTTGTTACTAGCCATAGGATCAAACAGAAAATAAAAAAATTAAAAACTCTCTTATATACCATATGTAGTTCTAAATTCCTTAGATTTGAATAAGACAGTTAAAAAGTTTCTTAACTCTTTACAGTTGAAGTGAATCCATCAGAAAACCCACTACTTGGTATTAATTGAACATCCTTGCTATGAAACCACTTGGAAAAGTGCTCTGCTATGTATCAGCCACATATGATTCTGGAAGATCACCATTGCTGTACCTCCTTATAAGAAAAGATCCAGAGTCAGAACTGGCACTACAAGAGGCAAAAACAGCAGTAGTTTTCATACTTCCAGTAGTATTTTCTCCTTTGCCAACTCTAGGAACTTTTTATACACACTAGCTGAGAAACACTTGAAACAGAGAGGCAGTTCTCACTCTCATGGGAAGTAAGAATGGAAAATGTTATTTAGGTGAACTTATTATTAACAATTGATTATTAGACTGGTTTCCCATCACTAAAATCTACCAAAGCTCATTTTCCTGCTCAATTCCAGATTTGTATTTCCAGATCAATTTGTATGGAATACAGAAGTTAATTGGAAACAGAGTCTCTGTCATCTGTCAGAAGGCCTCTCAATATTGACTGTGGGCATAATCCTAACGAATTTTGTGACATTCCCAAGCCAACAATGGACTTGTGCCTTGGTTGGCTCAGCACAGGACTTGTGTTGGGACTTTTGCTGGTCTATCTGGGGCTTAGGATTTCAGCCTAAATAGTTTGTGAATTCTTCATGTGTATTAATATCCCTTCTCTATGAATGTGTACTCAGAAGTACACTCATTGAGCACAATCCTAATCATGTCTACTCAGAAGTAAGCCTCACTGTGTTCAATGGGTCTTACTCCCAGGAAAGTGTCTTTAGGATTGCAGCCATTATGTCTGAGGTAAGTCTTAATAGTATGGAGCCTGAGCCATTTTCTGTATGTTTCGAGAGACCCTTATATATGGTTGTATGTGTTATGTTGTTGGAAAGTGGCCAATCAACGTTGTAAGCTATTATTATAGTGCAATAGCATCCACATAGAGTGGCCTGGCCTGGTTCTAATTCTATCACCTATGCTTTAATACCTACTTTAAATTACTGGGAGATATATTCAAAGTTTTGGAGTTGGGTGTCATTAACATATGGATGACATTCAGTCCCATCTCTCGCCTTTAACTAAAAAAGCTACGGAAATCCGAAAATGGTGTCTGGAGGCAGCAATTGACTGAATGAATGATAACTAGCTAATATCAAATCCAGACAAGAAAGAGGTGTTATTCATGAGATATGTGGTTCAGAAATTGAATTATCTTGTTCTAGATGTGGTTGTGCTTCACATGAAAGATTAGATTTGCTGTTTGGGGATGCTCTTGAACCTGGTCTTGATCTGAAACCTGGTCCTGAACCTGGCCAGCCAGTAATGGCTGAAATCTACAGTGCCTAATGCACACTTTGGCTGATGTTCCAATGGCATCCTTTTTTGTATTGGCAGCAGAATACAGGTATGGTTACCTATACATCAAAATTAACTACTACAGCACACTCTGTGTGTTCAAAAATAATGCAGCTGCTCTGTTACTGACTGAAAATATGGTTAGTTGTGATCTAGTAGTAGGGTGATCATACAGTATGGAAGTCAGAGTGCCTCTACTTTTAAACATTGCATAGAACTGGGAATTTAGGCATGTTTAGCTCAACTTAAAAAGCACCACCTGCCTAAATTCCCTCTTCTATGCAATGTTTAAAAGTTGAGGCACTCTGACTTCCATTCTATTTGATCACCCTGATAGTATCTAATAGTATCTAGTTTCTGGAAGTCCCTTCTTTTGGCAGTAAAACTGGTTCTTATGTACAGGCATTTCAAAAGGGTTAAAGACTTCTCTTCAACCAGACCTTTTTCCAAATGGTTCTGCTCTCAAGTTTTTGTTTTCTCTGGCGATAGTTGTCCTGTTGTTGTTTGTAGTTGTTTTGGGATTGCTGTTCTCTTATTTTTATTTTTTTTTTAAATTATTGATGGCTGTTTGATTTTTAGATCGTTATGAGTTGCCTTGAACTGTCCATTGCACTAGAAAAGGTGACATACAAATGCTTTGAAACAAAGGTTGCAATATTAAAGACACTTTCCTGGGAGTAAGACCCATTGAACACAATGGGGCTCAATTTTGAGTAGATATGGTTAGGACTGTGCTCATAGTATAATGTCCTTAATGCAGTATCTAAGTAACAAAGTGAATAATGTGCAAATAATAAGTTAATAAAATAGAAAATATCATATTTTAAGAGCAGATTCCTCGGCTACATACATATGACATCTAATATCTGAAAAAATAGAACTTCTAAGAGATGAAAAAAGACTTCCTTCAATCTAGCACATGGTGACCAGTCTAAAACAAAATGCTAATCTATGATCAGATAACATCTGCTATTTTACAGTAATATCCTTTTTTATGCATTTCAACCTTTAATTTCCAAAGCAGCAGTACTTCACAATTGTAGGAAAATCAAGGAAAATCCCCAGATTTTTATACACACATTTCATTTGCAGAACAGAACAAAAGCCAGGGTCACACTTGTAGGAAGGTCGCTGTTACTGGGAGCAAAGGTACCACCGACAATATTACCCAAACAATTTCAATTATCAGCAAACTTATCTGGCACAAATGCAAGGAATGTTTCCAAGATGCACACAAATGTTGTGAAATTCCTGCCTCAAAGGGGAAAATGCTGCTGTTTGGAAATAACCTCTTGAAATAACCTCTTGTAAGCTTGTTTCAGGCTCTGCACCATGTTTTATAGTCACTATATGCCATACAGTATTTCTCAAACTGTGAAGCACTAAACCCTACTCCCCCAAGAAGTTGTGCTGAAGTGCCTTATGGCACTTTTATGGTACCCTCAAACAAGCATGGGACTTGTGCCAGTCAGTGGGTTGGACCCACAAGGTGGACCACGAGTAGGGTGACCATATGTCCTCTTTTTCCAGGAGATGCCCTGAATTTTAGCCTTCTATCCTGGAGGGGAAAAAAACCTTCAATGTCCTCCTTTTCCATGTAAGTGGGCAGCATGCAGCCTTCTTGGAATTAATAAATTGCATGTAATAAATTATATGTAAAAGTTTTAAATTTAATAATGAGAATATAGTGTTTAAATTAATGTAAGTAATGAAAGTAAAATATATTAGTGTTTTTAGCTTTATTGAGTCATTCCCAACATTTTTTTTGAGTGTTCTACATTTTGGGGAGGCCTTGTACTCTTTTTCTTGATTACGGCATATGGTCACCCTGGTCATGAGTCAGTTTGAGGTGGGTCCTGAAGTTGCTTAGGACTGCACTGTCAGTGATGGCCACGTGGACCATAGCACACCAGGCCCCCTATATTCCACTAACTTCCAATGTTTGTCCAAATCCGTGTTCATTTCTTCAGTAACACTATTTAACCATCTGACACTCTGCTGTCCCCTTCTCCTTTTGCTTTCAATTTTTCCCAGCATTTTCTCATGAGTCACTATATACCATACAGTATTCTCATGAATATTGAACTTCAGCTTCAATACCCGGAATATGTATATACTAGTATCTAAATACAGTATATATACAGTACATCTAGCATAAAGAATATTTTGCAGCATTGGGTTTATTCACCTGCCCTTAGGATCAGGATGTTTAGTATGTTTGAAATGTGCGCAGTATCTAAAATAAAACTAGATAGTTCCCAACTTAAGGCTGGAGGGGTGAATGAGGGGAAAGGGTAGGGGTTGATGTCTCAATGAATACAAGGATCTGCCTGCCAGGCCAGGCTGTTCTCTCCGTGTGCCTGTTTGATTAGTCCCATGTTTAGCCCTTGGGTGCAGCCCTCCTTGCACTCTTCTCTTCTTTCATTCACTGCTTCTCACACGTTATCTTGACACTCATCTGGGTTAGCAAACTAGATCCATAGCTCTTTGGAGACTTTACACTGAATCCTCCTGCCAGGTTCAACCCCCACTTCCTATTGCCACTGCATTTCCCTCCATCCAAGGGCACCCCCAAAGGCACATGCTTTCTCAGTGAAGCAGAAGGGTCCAAGGTCTAAGTGATCCAGTGGAGAAGAAGGTTTGCATTGAAGAAAGCCATCATCATCGTCATTAACTTCATCATCATCAGACAAAAGTGGGGCATGGAGATCCCACAACAGCAGGCAATTTGACCCACCTCAGCCTCGCAGGTCAAGGTATAACCAAACAACAGGACAAGCCCCCTCCCCCCCAAATGTAGGACACCCAAGAGAAAATGTAAAACATAACAGAATACAGGGCAACCACACTCATATATATTGCTTCTGTGTGGTTAATTTAAACACTATATTACACTATATTTAAATTAAATAATACCATCTTTACTTGAATATAATGTACCATCGAATATAATGTACCATCGAATATAATGTGCACCCTATACTCGTAATAAAAATACTGTATTTACTCAATTCTAATTACCATCAAATCTAATGTGCACCCTGATTTGGGAGACTGAATTTGGCTGGAAAAGGTGAGCATTATATTTGAATAAATAGAGTATGTTATATTAAATTTAAAGACATTATATATAATTTATATGTACGATAATTTATATATATACAAGACATTATCTATACAGTATATTTAAAAGTGAAAAGTCACTGACTATCTCACTCACTGACTCATCAACGCCCAGCCAAAACCACCAGGCCTAGAAGCGTGAAATTTAGGGAGGGTTTTCCTTCTGTGATGGAGGCACCCACTAAGAACCGGTTTTCAGGAAATTCTCACCAGAAGGGGGTGAAAAGGGGTGCAATGCGTTTCTTCCCTATACTTTCCATTGAAGAGTCCCTGACTGAGAGACATCCTGCCCCAACCCCTGGATCTAGAAGCATGAAATTTGGGGAGGGTGTTCCGTCTGTGACATCAACACCCACCAAGAACCAATGCTGAGAAATTTAACCCTTAAGGGACTGAAAAGGGGTGCAGCGTGTTTTTGTCCTAAACTTAATATTGAAGATTAACATCCATCAGCTTGGTGCCTGCTGCACTGGGAAGGAGGGTGCACTGGAGGGGATGATGAGCATGGAGGATGGTGCACATGTGGGATGGTGTGCATCAGAGGATACTGCGCATGGGGTATGTTGCACATGGGGGTTGATGCGCATGGGGAATGTGGTGCATGTTGCGCATGGGAGATTGATGTTTATGGGTGTTGATGCACATGAGAAGATGTTGCGCATGGGGGGTTGATGCACATTGGGTATGTTGTGCATGGGGGATGGTGCGGGTGTTGATGTGCATGAGGGATGTTGCACATGGGGGATTCATGTGCATGGGGAATGTTGCTCGTAGGGGGTGTTGCGCATGGGGGATGAGGAGCATGAGGGATGTTGTGCATGGGAGGATGTTGCAATGGGCGGATTGATGCGCATGGGGGTATTGTGCATGGCGGGATGTTGTGCATGGGAGGGTGTTGCGCAATGGGGGTATGGTGTACAGAGGGAATTGTACTCCCACAACACAGATACATTTCGCTAGTATGTATATATATATATATATATATATATATATATATATATATATATATATATATATATATATATATATATAGTGTGTGTGTGTACACACACAAGAAGGCTACATTAATTTTTTTCATTTTCTTTGTAAACTGCTTTGTGAACTTTTTAGTGTAAAAAGTGGACTATAAATACCGTAGCTAGATAGATAGAAAAAAAGAAAATGTTCACTGTCCTCCCTTTTCCTTATGAGCAGGCAGCCTATATGCTTCTGACAATTGATAAATTCTATGTAATATTTTTAAATTTAATTATAAGTAATATAATGATTAAATGAAGCAGCTGAAAACAATAAACAGAGTGATTAAAATATAGACAGACAGATAGACTGAAAGATTGAAGTTATGATAGACAGACTGAATGAATGAATGATTGAATGAATTGATAGACAGATAGAATGATTGAATGAATGTTTGAATGAATGAATGATTGAATGAATGAATGATTGAATGGATAGATAGATAGATAGACAGAATGATTGAATGAATGAGTGATTGAATGAACGAGTGATTGAATGAATGTACAGACAGACAGATAGATAGAATGATTGAATAAATGAATGAATGAATGGACAGAGACAGACAGACAGACAAATAGAATGATTGAATGAATGATTGAATGAATGGACAGACAGACAGATAGAATGATTGAATGAATGGACAGACAGACAGACAGATAGAATGATTGAATGAATGGACAGACAGATAGATAGATAGATAGAATGATTGAATGAATGGACAGACAGACAGACAGATAGATAGAATGATTGAATGAATGGACAGACAGACAGATAGATAGATAGAATGATTGAATGAATGGACAGACAGACAGATAGATAGAATGATTGAATGAATGGACAGACAGACAGATAGATAGAATGATTGAATGAATGGACAGACAGACAGATAGATAGACAGAATGATTGAATGAATGAGTGATTGAATGAACGAGTGATTGAATGAATGTACAGACAGACAGATAGATAGAATGATTGAATAAATGAATGAATGAATGGACAGAGACAGACAGACAGACAAATAGAATGATTGAATGAATGATTGAATGAATGGACAGACAGACAGATAGAATGATTGAATGAATGGACAGACAGACAGACAGATAGAATGATTGAATGAATGGACAGACAGATAGATAGATAGATAGAATGATTGAATGAATGGACAGACAGACAGACAGATAGATAGAATGATTGAATGAATGGACAGACAGACAGATAGATAGATAGAATGATTGAATGAATGGACAGACAGACAGATAGATAGAATGATTGAATGAATGGACAGACAGACAGATAGATAGAATGATTGAATGAATGGACAGACAGACAGATAGATAGATAGAATGATTGAATGAATGGACAGACAGACAGACAGACAGATAGATAGAATGATTGAATGAATGGACAGACAGACAGATAGATAGAATGATTGAATGAATGGACAGACAGACAGATAGAATGATTGAATGAATGGACAGACAGATAGAATGATTGAATGAATGAATGATTTAATGAATGGATAGACAGACAGACAGACAGATTGGCTGAATGATTGAATTGTTATGCTAGAGAGATACATAGATAGATAGAGAGAGAATTGTAATGATAGATGATAGTTTTTATTTTGTCATGTCCTACATTTTTGTGGGGTGTCCTACATTTGGGGGACCTTTGTCCTCTTTTTGGGTTATGACATAAGGTCACCCTGTCATCATCATCATCATCATCTCTCCATCCTCCTCCTCCTGGGGGGGGGGGGGGGCTCCTGCCTACAGGGCGCTTCTCCAGCCAGGGCAGCGGGACTTACCCGAGGGCTGAGCGGCTGCCGGGGGGAGCGTCGGGGCCGAAGCTCTGCTCCAGGTCGAGCTGCATCTGGAGGCGGGCGGAGGGGAGCCTTGACGGGGAGTAGGAGTGGTAGGCGGTCAGCACCACGCTCCCCGACTCCTGCAGCTCCATGGCCGCAGCCGCATCTCTCGGTCCCCTCACAGCCACACGCTGGAGCGCCGGGACCCTCGCGCTGCCTGGCCTCTCCCCTCGGGCGGGCTGAGAGGAGAGTGCCTGAGAGGGAAGGAGCAGGCGTTCAAAAACACCGCCCCTCGCCCGCCTCGCAGGGGAAGGACCAGCCCTCGGGGCCAGGAAACCAGACACCCTCCCTCGGGTGCCTGGGGCTGTGCAGAAACTCCCTCGGGCCGGCCAGGGCGCTTGTGGACCCTCCTCAGCTCAGGGCAGGGCAGGGCAGGGAAGGGAGGGAGAGCAGCACCAGAATGACTCCTCGAGGTCAACAGGCAGCTCCACTCAGGCAGACACTGTGGAGGGAGAACCTCCCCAAAAGCCACATGCAGGGGTCCTGGCCCCACAGGCAGTGGCAGAGCTGGAGGGTCACCCGGGGAAGGGTCACCACTGCTCCCTTTTCCAGGACATGCCCTCTTTTTTAGCCTTGGAAAAAAAATTTCCATTGTCCTTCCTCCTCCTCCTCATCTTCATCCTCATCCTCAGTCCTCCTCTTCCTCATCTTCATCCTCATCATCATCCACCTCCTCCTCCTCATCACCCATAAACATTTTAATTTTTCATTTCATTGTCAGGCAGTATGTAACCTTCTGGAAATAAATTATATGCAATAAAGTATAATAAAGGCTATCATTTTACATGTAATAATAAACAATACTGTACAGTGTTTAAATTAACCACTTGAAAGGAATGTAGATCACTGTTTTTAGCTTTTATTTTTTCACATCCTACATTCATACTTGGCCAATAAATCTAATCTAATCTACCCTACAATCCAGAGTAACTAAGGGAGTACATAAGAGACATTTACATTGATGTAGCTATGGCACCACCTAGTGAAAACCTATGGGAAATTCATACTGCAATCCAGAGTAAATTGTTCTTATGTCAGAGCAAGGACTCCCTGTAGTTACTCTGGATTGCACCCATTATCTAATTTTTCTTAAATTAAAAGAAACCCACTTTAACCCCAAGTCTTTCTTGAACTGACATTACCATTTTAAAACCCATCAACATGTAGATTAAACTCCCTACAGTACATAATTTTGCAATAATTTAATATTATTTAATATTATTTAATTATTTAATATTATTAAATAATTTTAATAATTATATTCAATTTATTCTATAAGTTATTATTATTTAATATTATTTAATAATCTTAATAATTATATTCAATTTATTCTATAATTTATTACTATTATATTATTTAATATTATTAATATTACTATTAATTTAATATTATTGCAAAATTATGTACTCTAGGGAGTTTAATCAACGTGTTGATGAGTTTTAAAATGGTAATGTCAGTTCAAGAAAGATGGGAATAGGATTACAGCTGCAATCCTATCCACGCTTTCCCTGGAGTAAGTCCTATCGAACACAATTGGACTCACATCTGAGTAGACATGCATAGGATTGCACCTTTAAATTATTTATTGGCCAACCATTATGTTGCATGTCCATGTAATGTGGAGTCATCCATTTCTGAGCTATTTGTGAGCAGTTTCAGATTTTGTTATCCACAGTTATTGTGTCTCTCACTAATGTGAAGACCTCACTGCTCAGACTCTGTTGCAAATGCCTGGGAAAGCACCAGCATGATTTCACATCACAAAAAAATTGATCCCTTTCTGTATAGTTGCAGAAAAAACTTTTTTCCTTTATTTAATTCTTAGCCCTGATATTGTAGCCCTTGGGCTGTTCCATTAGGAAGTGGCAACTAGTGTTCAAATCCAGTTTTTCAGGCAGAATCAATGTGTTCCAAACAGTTAAAAGCATTCATTAACACTGATGGTCAATAAATCATCATTCTGAGTGGATAAATGGAGAACAATCTATTTTGTCTGCGTAACATCTGTTATATTACACAACACTCACCCTGTAACAATATCCCCTGGGCCATTACAGGGCACTTTACTGATATCCCTGCCTTTGAGTCTTTGTAGAGTCCTGGACTAATGGCCATATTGTCCACTTTACAGAATTAGTTTAGACCAAAATGGCATATTTAGTAACAGTGCATAGATTGGCATAAGTCCTGAATTTAAGTAGCCAGGTCTGTGGAATACTAAATGGTACATATTGGGCATATTCACAATCTGAGTGGAATATTTATTTACCATATATACTTGCGTATAAGCCTAGTTTTTTGGGCCCAAAAAATGAGCCCAAAAACCCACCTCGGCTTATATGCAAGTCAGTAAAAAAATTAAGAAAAATGGCAGGCGCAACCTCCAGAGCGCACCCTCAGAGGCTCTGCAGCCTCTCCAGCTGCTGGCGCTGGTTCTCCGGACTGCGGAGAGGGAGCGCGGCAGCTAGACATGGAGCCCACTGCAGCCAAGCCCTCCTCAGACTCAGGTACTTCTTTGTGGACCTTACTTCTGAGTAGACATGCCTAGGATTGGGCCCTGAGGCTACAAGGCCAGCCACACTTTCCTGCTGTTGCTGCATTTTCGACCCTCGGCTTATACTCAGGACAATAAGTTTTCCCAGTATTTGTGGTAAAATTAGGTGCCTCAGCTTATATGCGGGTCGGCTTATACACGAGTATATACGTAATTTATTTGTTTGTTTGTTTATTTATACTCCACCTTTTGCATGCCAAAACAAGTGCCTAAAGCAGCTTACATAGCTTTAGGCTGCAATCCTGAAATGCACTTATACTAGCCTATCTATTACTGGGCTGGCCCAATTTCCTAGATAGGCCAGTCCAGTTACACCAGAAAGGTTTGGACCAGTGTAAGTCAACATAAGCTGGCCCAAGACAGATGGACCTGGGCTGGCTAGCTGTGGCAGCCTAGGCAGTTCAGGAGAGGCATGTTGAGGGGGATGTTCAGCATGGCCTAGACCAGGGCAGTTAGGCTGTAAACAGAGCCTGTTTCCAGGGCAGTCATGCCTCCTCACAGCTCCTCAGAGTTAGGCCACCTAAGGAGCAGGAATAAATCTGAGTAGACCAATAGGAGTCCATGATAAGCCAGAATAAAATTGGAAGTGATGGCAAAAAATTCTGAGTTCTATGCCTGTCCTAGGCCTCTCAGCCTCAGGATACACAACTACAGCAACCCCGCTCAGGATATGGCAGATCTACGTCAGCCTAGTAAGCATTGCTGTCCATGTGCTGCTGCCTCTTCAGAAGCAGTTAGGCCAGTCAGAGGCTTCCTAGCCCTGTGGATTTGGCCTGTCATCTCAGGATATGGCCTACTTAGGCCAGCTTAGTGGAGTTATTTTTCTGGCCTAAAGTCAGGATTATCATTTTGTTCTCACAACAACCCTGTCAGGTAGGTAAGCAGTCTTCTGGCATCCCTCCTTTCAATCACCAGACCATGTCTGCTGTCTGAACATTCATCCTCAAAGACCATTATAGGAAATTAATATATAAGATCTAGGTAAGAACTCAATTAAGTTCAATCATACTGGTTTTATCAAGGTAAATGATTGGCCATATTCTTATAACACGTCTTCTTAGCATTGTTCCTGCTTCTTGCAGGCTCTGATTAGATGATTGATGTGACATGGGGAAAGCTGGCCAGCCTTTTGCAGGGGCTTGTCAACAGGACATTGCTTTTCCCAATGAAGTGGTACCTATTTATCTATTTGCATTTGCATGTGTTCGAACTGCTAGGTTGGCAGGAGATGAGACAAGTGATGGAAACTCACTCCATCATGCAGCACCCGGATATCAAACCAACATCTTCAAATCAACTTTTACAGTGCCTTTAACCACTAAGCCACTGCAGCCTTATTATTTGTTATCATAAGATAGTACAAATAAAATATACTTCTCAAAAACAAGTTACCCGTGTGTCAGGGAAGCGTCAGAAGTTTAACAATGTGTACTTTGGCCAAGGTTCACATTTTCAGATGCTGACCCAACAAAGCCAAGCCTGAATCCTCAGAACTGGTGGTAGTTCTCTAATAGTGCTCCTCATGATCAAGAGTGAGCAGAGGGTGTCATGGGGTGTCCAGGACATGCTTGATCTCAATCAATCAAGGGCTGGCACCTATTTTTATACTGCATTTACTCAAATCTAATGTGCCATCGAATCTAATACACACCCTATACAATCAAAACACCACATTTACAAGAATTTAATTTACCATTGAATCTAATGTGCACCCTGATTTTGGATTATAAATTCAGCTGAAAAAGGTGAGCATTTGATTCAAGTAAATACAGTATATTTTATGAACATGATGTTTTTGTCACAGAAACATCATCATAGACCTAAGTACAGTAATAAATCCAATATGGATCCATTTATTTTCCTAGATGTATGGCCACAATTCTTTTTCTATTAAAGGATAAGCTATCTTTTCACACTGTTCTAAATATACATCTATGCTTCTGTTCTTCTCTTCTCCCTCTATTCTTCCCATTGTTCTCTATATCTTTCAGCTACTATGAGGCCTTGCAGTGGGCCTCAGAGAGGTTGAAATGCAATTTCAAGACAGAAGACATTTAAGCAAACTTTGGAGCCTTTCCTTGCAAGATAGTCTATTTTGAAGTCCCAGTTAGTCTATTTTGATGCTGCCTTGGGTTTCCTTTTGTAAGGGAGAAAGGCAAAATATAAATCAAATATATGAATAATTGATATATAATTTGTTTTTTTAATATTGGCACTTAAGAAATCTTTTTTAAAAATCCCAACTGGTATTTTTTTTTTGCCTTTTTTGGTACCAAGCCTCAATAACTTCAAAAGCTACAATTAACAATTAGACTGACTTTTCATATAATTTGTAACAACAATCCTCAAAGGACCTAATTTGAAAAGACTCCTGTTCATATCACTCAATCTGTTCATGAAGGGATGGAATTTTAGCTTCTTGAAAACTTTACACATCTGCTGCACAGGCAAAACAAGGTGTCATGTGTCAAGATACAACTGACCCTTTCAAGAGAATCATTCAACAATTTATTCATCAACAATTACCTGACATGTGAATTTCAAAGAACATATTTTCTTTATCTTTTATCTGCATACTTTCATAACTGCCATGACTTTATATAACTGCACCACAAGAAACAATGAGCAAACATAAAAAACCCCTTTAAACCTCAACAGACTTCATTCCTTAAATAGGGAGAATGGAAAAAAACACATTTCACAATAAGAGCTTCAGTGGCATCTGGGAGGAGAGGAGGGTACTGTACGTTTTGCAGGTGCCTTAATGTGCCATATAAGCAGTCCTTCTTCCTTTCCTCTGAAGCCATTCTGGGCGGTGAGAGAAACATAGCAGAGATGTGTGGTTCTCACCACCCAGAATGGCTCTAAAGGCAAGGGGAAGGAGCTGCTTACACAGTGCACTGAAGTAACTTCAAAACTTAACAGTTGCCCCCTCCAAGAATGCCACTCAATGGTCTTGCAATCAGCAAGACTATGCTTGGTGTTGATAAAGCAACTAGAGGATCCCTGTGAGGTTCATTTTTGTGGGAGATCGGTTTTTCTTTGGGGGGGGGGAATCTATATATATATTGCATATATGTACATTGGACCTATATCCTGAGGTCCAAACTGGTTCATATCTTTTGCATTGACTATGGTTGAATGTGCATAGGAATGCTGAAAGTAACAGTAGGTCTCAACTGATATAGTGCCCCTTCTATATCTATTGATATTCCCAAACAAACAAATAATCTATTGACATCAATCATTGGAAAAGCATAGGTTACATACTCCCTTTTTTGTTTTTTGCTGCATTTGGCAAATGTATCTTTGAATTATGCAGTACATTTTTTCTTTTGTTTCCTACCAGAAACTGTAATGGAAAATTGAGTGGAAATATCCGAAAGAACCCAGAAGAGGCTCATGCAAGCAAGAGATTTCTTTATTGGAGCTCCAGACCTCAGTCGGACAGAGTTTCGTCCCTCAAAGACTGAGATCCTTTTCACATTTTGCACATACATTTTATATCCTTACTGTCACGTAGGCAACCTTTACAAAAAGAGATTATTTCTTTGTGTCAGAAGGAATTCATACAGGTGTAAAAAGGTTTTTACTCTAGAGTTTCCTGGCATATACAAAGAGAGAATGGGAGAGACACATAATTACACAATTCACTACGGAAAACATTTACTATTACCATACAAAGTCTAGCACCTATAGGTTTTACATTCACTTGATCCATTCGGGCTTCCGTTTACACAAGGAGAAAGGGATTAAAATATTATTTTAATTTTATAATCTTTGGGCTCCAAATAAGCCTTTCCGTCCTGCCTGGATGTTTTCATTTTGTTTTATAATAGCGCTCTTGCCTAGCGCTGCAGGGTTAGGTAAGGACAAAGGGGGAATCCCCTTTCGCTTTCACAGGGAAGTTGGCTGAACTTGCAAGGTTCAAGTAGGCTAATTACCGCTGACCGCAAGAATGCCCAGAGAGCGGTAGCAGAGGAAAGTAGTGTATTGTGACGTCATAATCTCCTCTCCACAGGAGCTTGTGAGAGTTGATTGAAAGCCTTGCCTGGGGCAATGTGTGTTCCTAGCCATCATTGTGATGTCTGCAAGGTGCCTGGCTGCATGTCTTTTATTATAGGCAGTTTACAGAATGATTCCAAGGGATTTCAAATAATTCTAATAAATTCTAAAAATTTAATATTTAGCTTCTTCCATTATAAAACAACATAATAACACTATATTTTACTTTGACTATTGGCTAATCATTACCAATCTCAATATAGCGCAGAATGGCCATTTTATGCAGCCTTCAAACTATGGTAACAATGAATGATTATCCAAGGAGTTCTAAAGCAACTTCTCTTTGTAATATATTCGACCATTCCTCAGCCATTATTCACATGCTTACTAACTTGGATGAGCTTAATTTAAAAAAGATGCTGTATCCATTCATTCATAAGCTCTTGCAGTGTTTCTTCTTAATTCAGCATTTGATCTGTTTCAGCTTGGAACAGTGACATCATTTCTGTGGTCTGGTTTGTTGAAGCAGGAAATAAACATTAACCAGTGAAGTGGTCTAGGAGCCTAGAAGTGGTGGGGAAACTTGGCTCTTTCTTAAAATACAAATTGAGAACCTGGCACATGGTGCCACAGCAAAAATAGAAGGCACATCCAGAAACTAGTATATGCACAGCAGAATAATAAAAGGCTGTTAAAAAATAATTTTGGAATAGGAATTTGCATATGGCTGCAAAGGGCAGTTGGTATGTCACATGCAACCTCCTTTGTTCTTTAGCAATTTACTCCATTGTAACAATTTCAGACAGTAGCACACTCAGGGCACAATCAAAATTAATTTTCCAGTTCCGGGGTAAGGACAATGCAAGGACAATGCAACTCCGAGGTAAGGAAACAAATGTGGCTTAACTTTGAGGAGGCCTCCAATGGAGGATGCAGTACATACTCCACTGGTAGAGCCATGTCAATGCTATAAAATTGGTTTGGATTGTGCCCTCCAAGAATTAGCATTCCAGAGCAACTATATCAATGTTTTTATCCTGCACCACAAGATTATGCTCCAAGATTTGGCTCCAAAAGGATTTGTTACTAATCCAAAAGGATTTGTTACTAAGGACTAAAACCATAACTAAAGAAAACCATCATACTGGCATTCCCACTTTAAACAAAAAGTAACAGAAATTATTGGCTCACACAATTTTTTGAAAAATTGTGGAGTGTATAATGGAACAGGATAAAGTGAACACAAGATGAATCAGGGATAAATGGCTTTAATTAAAATATACTTACAATAGGTGCTTTATTCTGGGGGGAAGATGCCGGTACTCACCATAGTGGTGTAGCTAGGTCAGCTCCATATGACAAATTATTAATTAGCTGCTGGGGCGGGGGGTGTAGAAAAGGTAGAAATACTGAGTACCAGTAAGTATACTGAGAAATACGTCCTGCTTATAGTAGTTAACATCTTTTGAAAGGTGCTTTGATCCTGGAGTTTAGCTACTATGAATGCAACATCCTATTTCATCATTGATGTCTGAATTTTCTTAGGAGCTGTACTAAATGACACCAACGGATTTATAAGGTCAATTCACAACTATTAGTTGGTATAGGAAAATATTGGAATTCTGCTTTGGATATGTTTTTTCATAGTCTGCAGTCCAGAGGGCAGCTATTTAAGCAGCAATCTCTGTAGACTTCCAGAAATTCTCAAGGCAGGACTTCTAGCAGCAGGTTCTGACCTCAGTATCGGACCTTACTACCAGAGCGCCATCTTCACACTGATTTCTCAACAAGTCAGGTAGATTAGGTTTTGTCAACCAACTGAACCTTTTAGGGACTGAACAACACCATCTGATCTCATAGCCTGAATCAAGTCAACTGGTTCCATGGGTTTTGCCAGTTTATGAAGTTCTGCATAGCTTCTGAGGCAATTGCATCCACACTAAAAAATAAAAGAAGACACCACTGATTGGATTAAACTTGAGCCACAGGTCCATTAAAGAGAGATCTGCACTATATGAATCAGCAATGATATAGTTTGGGTACCAGTGTCCAAGTGACACTTTTCTGGCCTTTGTAAAATAATTCCCTCCATGGATAAGCCACAACTGCAATCCTAAGTCTATATACTCAGAAGATAAGCAGCACACAGAATCATGTGTTAGAAAGTGGTCCTTAAGCACTGAGGATCTAACCCTACAATCCAGAGTAACTGTGGGAGCATGTAAGAGACATTTACGTTGATGTAGTTATGGCACCACCAAGTGAAAACCTATGGGAAATTCGTATTGCAATCCAGAGTAAATGGTTCTTACGTTGGAGCAAGGACTCCTCATTGTTACTCTGGATTGCACCCTAAATGTGCAAGGCTTTTCAGACCAGCTCTTTGAATTGGACCTGGAAACATATGGGAAGCCATATTCACCTTGTGAATATGTGTAAGCCTATAATTTATCTGGGCTGGCATGCTTACAATTCTGCAGGTCATTTCCACCAGTGGTTCTGCTATGGAACCACAGGACTTATGGTAGCAGATTGTGGAAGCCACTGCTGTAAACCCTTGATAGGATTGGGCCATATGTGGAAGAGCTATATCGAAGAAAGGTAAGGTAAAGTTAAGGTCCCTGGCAGCTGGCCCTATCAACTGTGACTGGCTGCAGGTTGCCCATCTGCCTATACAGGCACCGGCCACAGTTGTGGATGCGGCGCTCATCCCCAATTCAAAGTCAAATAACCTGCATTCTCCAAAGACACCAAGACGCACAGAACTTTATTACTTTCCCACTGAAGTGGCACCCATCTACTGGTGTTTCCATGCTTTTGAACTGCTAGGTTGGCAATAGCTGGGCTAAGGACAGAGCTCACCTTGTCTTGCAATACTCAGGTCTTGAACCATGGACCTGTCACCTGCCAATCTTCATATTGGCAGGCACAGCGCTTTAACCACTAAACCACTGCAGCCACCGAAGTAGGGTATGAATGTGTCACATGACACCACTTCAAAGTGCATGCATGTGCAATACCCATCAAAAGTGCTCTTAAAAAGTCCTCAGAAACCACTGCTGGTTCAAAATGCTATGAAAAGATACAAAAGTGTCAGTTGAGATCATTAGGTTTGGTTCCGTGGACCATAAGTGATTAAAGAGCAGGGAGGCTTCTCTATTATAGCCACCACTTTGCAGAACCCCTATGCTCTTAAAAAGGTACGGAAACCCCTTCTATCAGCTAAGCATTTGCCTCTGAGCGGCTGTTGAAGCCTTCTGTTTTTGTCTTTAATTTATTTTTATTTTAATCTGTAAGTTTTAGTGTACATTTATTTTTTCAGTCCTTGTTAGTTGCTTTGGGATGATGTGTGAAAAATCTGATAGATATGGAAACAAACAAAATAAAATATTTTTTTAAATTAGAGGATTTTGACTACAACAATGCTGCAGGTACACTAACTTCAAGAATGTCTCAGATCAATTTTCTTTTTGGCTTTGTATTTTTGCGTTGTTCAGACAACTGGACTGGAGGGTAACGTTCTGATCAAATCTTTAAAAAATCTAGCAGGGAAGCAAAGATAGACTGACCTTTGCTGGGTCAATCTAAACAGTTTGAAAATTGCTGGAGCATCCAGTTAGTTTTTTCTTGAACTCTGCTGAAACTTTGTTTTGCCTTCTTTTTAAGCTTCATGTTGCATCCCATCTCTGCTGCCTTGATCTTCTGGGCCTTTCTTGCTTTTCCCTTGATGTATGCCTACCTATTTAGGACTGACCTGGAGTCTCCAGGAATCAAGGTCAACGTCCAGGAGGTTACTGAAAGCAAACCTGGATTTTTGTTAACAGAGCCTTTTTGGCTACAAGACATCATGTTGTTGGGAGGTTGGAAGTTTCCAAGAATAGCTTCAGTCAGCATTTCCATCTGTAGCACTGGCTTCTCTTGGGCTTTAGTTCACTTCGTGATCTCAGAAATAACTTTTTTGTTAATGACAATCAAGGCCCAAATGAATCAATTCTGCTTCCAATGTTGATATTGGTCCACATTTGCTAATTACAGAAAAGTTGTCTATGTCCTGGTTTACAACTTCACAGTGGAAACCAGGGAGTGGTCATGTGGGACCCTGTAGTTACAAAGGACAACACTAATGGCCAAATCTTATCTGGGTTTTGCTCTGAAGAACCTCATGCTCTACCAGTGCAAAATGTGAGCAATTTAACATTGCAGCCAATACTATAATGCACAACACATGGAAGCAGGCAGGTGAACAGAGGTGGCATTCCAAAGGAGGATCAAATCAGAAACTGTGCTGGATTGTGGCATGTCAAAGGTGAATTAGGTGGGATATTTATGGCAGCAATAGTGTTGATACTTTAAAGGCAAAATCCAGATACTTAAGGGCAAAATCCAAAATACGGGGGGTCCTTGCTCCAGTATAAGAACAACTTACTCTGGATTCCAATATGAATTTCCCATAGGTTTTCACTAGGTGGTGCAGTAACTATGGGTGCATGTAAAGTCTCTCACGTGCTCCTGTAGTTACTCTGGATTTGGGGGGTATGTCCCTGGACTGGATCGCCCAAACCCCAACCTACCTGGATTTATGCCAGCAAAAGAGCCAAAAGATCTATTGGGTGCCAGGATGCAGCAGATTAGGTAAGTAAAAAGTTATTTACTTATTTCTCTGCCACTCCTTGGTCCCTGGTTGGCCCTTAGTATGCAGTGGATGCTGTCTCAGTGCTGCAGCACTCCCTGGGCCAGTCTTGGATAAGCAGTGGCATCACTAGTGGGCTGTGGAGTGGGGAGTGTGGCCTCACTGGGTAATGCGTGCATGGGAAATGTGCATTGGGGGAGAATGATGCCACTAGTGATCAAAACTGCTAAAATCATAGTTTTTAGGAATAGTACGTCTTGTTATATACTATTCAATGCATAATTTTTGATTCTATTATATTTTATTCAATGCATCTTTTTTGATTCTGTTGATACAGTTTCAGGAAGGGAAGGAAGGGAAGTTGCAGCAAGTACACTCTCCCACCCCTTTCAGTAACATGCAAAGTTTTCATAAAAACTAACTATAGGTTTCATTTCAACTTCTCTACTATTTGGAGCTGCTTGCTGGTGGAGAAAGGCACAAGAGAGGGAATAGCTTGCAGTTAGTCACTGAAGGTAGAGTAAGGGAAGAATAAAAAAGAAAAGGAAGCCTGTGGTTCATTCCTTGGATGAGGCTGGGGTTTGCTAAATGAACAATCTGGTTCTGTGATTGTTTTACTTTTTAATTCCCATTTATTTCAATTTCAAGTAACTGTAGGTTTGTTGCTGAACCAAAATTTGCAAAACAGAAGCCTAGATAAGTTGCTCCATTTTTCCCTTCCAGCAGTTTTGCAAATTTTAGTTGCTGTTGATGTTTATGACCTCACCCAGTTGCTTTCTTTTTCACTTGTGTCTAGGGCTGAAAGAGTTTTCTCTGGGTTTGTTTGAGGCTTCTTCATCCCTCCCTCTCTGTCTTCTATCTACTGATACAGCACTAATACAGCCTCTCCTCTGTGTGTGTGTGTTTGTGGAGGGGAATCTAACTTGTGATTTTCATTATTAAAGATCTAACTTCTTTGGATTCAGTGCTTTCTGAAATGCTCCTGAAAGTCATGGGTATGGGAAGCAGAGAGAGAGAGAGAGAGAGAGAGAGAGAGAGAGAGAGAGAGAGAGAGAGACTTTCTCCTACTTTCCCTACTTTCCCTAATTTCTTGGGATGTGATCAGTGAAATCACATATCAAATTTTCATATCAGTGAAAGATCAATGGTGCAATCCTATTCATGTCTATTTACAAATCACTGTGAGTTTAATGTAGCTTAATCAGGGTTGTAAAGTGATAGAAAGTCCTGCCTATCTGGCTTAAAATACCAGCTCTTAAATCTGTGTTTCTGTTTTTTGGTTCTGAAGCTCTGGTCACTCCAACTCAACATTAATAGAAACAAAGAGAGTTTGAGACAGTAAAGAAATGCAACTTGAAGAGAGCTTTTGTTCAGTCAATGATTCAAGATGGCCTGACCTCAACTTTTAAATCTAACATCAAGTACCCAGTATCCAGTGGTTGGCTTCAGGGGGTTCTCACTGGTTCTATAGAACCCTTTGCTAATGAGCGCCTGGTTCTGAGAACTGGTTACTAATGGGACACAGAACCTGTTGTTCTATGGACATAGAACCTGTTGTTAATTTAGATTATTAGGACACAGAACCTGTTGTTAATTTATTTGAATCCCACCACTGCCAGTATCTAATATCAAAATGAAAAAGTAGTGTATGATTAATATTCGTAAAATTGAATGTGCACAGAGAACAAGAAATAACAAAGTCCCTTGTCAGAAACTTGCATCTGATTCAGAAACAGAGTCCATTAAACACAGTAACATATAGCGATAAACCCACCACAAGTCAAACCATATGCTCTGTTCCCATTGCCTCCATCGGATGCTCTGAGTGCTGGGAAGGCTACACACATCTCTGTTTGGTGTGAAAGTGTTTATGAAGTGATTTGAAGATCACTCGTCTGTCTCTAGCATTAGAAAGTGTTTATGAAGTGGTTTGAGGACCAACCCTCTGTGTTTGTAAAAGTGCTCTGAACCGATTTGAATTCATTCATTCATTCAGATAAAGTTCTGTCTCTAATACATTCATTTATGTAAATGTATTCAAATTTGAAATGTAAATTAATTCATTTTTTCCCCACCTCTGACACAGTGTCACAGAGATGATGGCTGCAATCCTAAAGACACTTTCCTGGGAGTAAGACCTATTGAACACAATGGGGCTTACTTTTGAGTAGACATGCTTAGGATTGTGCTTACAGTGGCCCTCATGCCAAAACATTTGGATGCCTCTGCCCTAGGGCTTAATTTTTAATGACACGATAGCCCACAGAATGTTATTGGTAACTGAGAAGAAAAAATTAACAAGTATATCTAATCTAAATTGAAACAAATATCCAACAATATTCACTGGAGGCTCTCAAAACCTACTCTGGCATCTGTACAGTGTCATCAACACATCTTAAAAGAAGGTGAATAACCTTTTGCTAACCAGTTAGATTCTAAGTCCCTGTAGACTTCCAAGGAGGATGGCTGAGGTCTGTAGCATTTCCTGCAGCGCACTTTATCTTACTGCACTGGTGAAACAGTGATTAATGCAGAGAACCAAGTATCAGGGAATTCTACCGTGGGCCACGTCTTTGAAGATGCTTATGGTCAGATGGAAAAGGTCAACCAGATGCCATCCTTTCGGTGCCAGTGAGTATCACAATTTGTTTCAGGCACATTTGATGGATGGATAGCTCAGTGCATGTCACAGCTAACCCATCAGCTGCATTATTTCAGCTTTCATAGTGAATTTTATACAACAACATAAAAGTGCAACTCTCTGGATTTTAAAAAGGTAGTTAAAAAAGTACAGTAACTTTTTGTTTCAAAGGCAACCAGCAATAATTTTTCCCCTTTTCCTTCTGTCAACCTTCCTTGTTCCCCCCCCTCCCATTTTAGACTCACACATCTGTCTGCAAACTCAGTGATCCAGGATAACTTTTTGTAACTGCACTGAAAGAAAAATCAAGTTACACATGACTAGTTTTTCAAAGCAGTTCAGTTGGATTCCATTTGAGATTTGCAAGAGCCCTGGGTTTTTTAAAGATAGATCTACCAAATCTGTGAGCAAAGGTGCTCTTGTGCTTTTTCACATTTTCTTTTGCCAAACTGATCGTAAGGAAGAGATGAATAGAGGGGTACTTGGACTGTGTTCTTCTGCAAAAAGAGCAAAAGGTGTGGAGTGGACAGAAGCTTTGTGAATGGTTATATAAGGTCACTTTATACTTGCATGTGTGAAAATGGTCTTGGGCTGAAATCTTATACACACTTACAGCCCAATCTTGAGCTGCCTATGGCTTCAGGTCTACCATAGCATCTAAATGGCTGCCACAGTATCCTGCAGGTGAGCAGGCTACCACCATCTTACCTCTGCAACTTCTCAGAAGAAGGGGACATTTGTTCCCTTCCCTCCACATAAGAAAGAAGTCCCCCCCCCAATGGGAATACTCACAGTGGGGATACCCTCAAGCTGGTGTAGGAAAAGAAGCCTCTGTGTAAGGGTGAATCAACTTCCATGTAAGCTCCAGAGGTTATGCATGCACCAGCTGTAGATCAGTTCTGTGGTAAGAAACATAACACGCAGATTTGGAGGAGTAAAAATATTTTCATTTCCTTTATTCACAAATTACTACCTTGCCCTTTCAGAAGGCCCAAATTAGTTTCTCTTACTAATGGGAATAAAAACAACATAGCTAAACATGTTCCTTTAAAATATGTGATTAGACAACAGACAAATTTTAAGCTAGACAGTAACAGGCTGTCAAGTCAGTAAGCTCTCTCTCTCTCTCTCTCTCTCTCTCTCTCTCTCTGTGCGTGCGTCCATGTGTCCATGCATCTGTGATCTAAAACAAGTTCAAAAGTAATTTTATAGCATTTTGATTGATGTTCAGCCCAAGCCTAACCAACCTTCTAGAGTTCATGAAACTATGATGGGCAAATATCCCCTTACCTTCAAGTCTCAGTGACCGAACCTCTCCCACTTCAGGATGCAGAACTACCCTTTTGGAATGGCTGTTTCCATGCTGGAAAGTTGGTTAGGTGATTGTATGATGGACTGGCTGTTAGGTTTTTCTAAAGATTTCCCTTGATTAAAAGACCAATCCTAGGCTGATCTCCACAGAACTTAGTCCCATTATACAGGTGTCTCGTTCTGGAAAACCCCATGGATTAAGAAAATACATGAGATTTCAGTTCTGGAAAACCCCATGGATTAAGAAAATCAGTTTATTTTCAAAAACAAAACAAAATAGTGGAAACATAGATTATGGGTGCAATCCTAGCCTAGGCCAGCACATCTCATCAGTCTTCCCATTCCTATGATGATGTAGGGAGGCAAGCACATATCTGGGCACTGGCTTAACGTTCCCCCAGGAGTGGTGCAGAAGTGGCTTACAGCACCGGCACTTTTGTGAAAACCCACAGGTCAGCACAGGACTTACGCAGGGCTTTGGCTGGCCTAACTGCAGTTTAGAATTGCAGCCTTAAAGACCACTTCCGGTTTCTTGCTCCTCTATTGCTCCTAATGGAATAGTTCATGCCTCAATATCCTACTGATACAAAAATGTGTTAAATGAAAGTAGATTTTTAAAAATGTGTTGTCCCCTTTATAATACTGTAGTTTAGAAACAGCTTTTCTTACTGTTGTAGAAGGGCATTCAGCAATTAGAAATGAAAAAGACCCCTGTCTCAGATGAAGAATGGAATGATTGCTTGCATGACTGCCTTTCTACAACAGTGTGATTTAAAACTGTGATTTATAGTGGCCATTTGTGTTGAGTCAAATCCGTGAATAAAAAATCAATGTATAACAAGACTGGACCTTTAGTCAATGGAATATAGTAGCAGGTAGATGTGGATGGGATTGCACCATAATGTGATTAATCTCAGCATTAACAGTAATATAGTTTTCCTAGTCAACATATTCAACAAATCAAATTTCTCTGACATAACTATAGAAAATTGCTTTTCATGGTTATATCTTACCAAAGTTACATAGTAATTCAGGGAGAAGACATGTGATGGCATTTCTTCTAATTATAGTGGTGGTTTGGTTCAAAGAAAACAACAACTGTAAAGTATGATTCACTCAGTGTTCATGTCACTGTCAGCCTGCAGAGAGATCAGCACAGACCGACATAACAATGAAAGATTAAAAAGGCTGCATTAAATATTCAGTGCAGAGAGAATAGCAGCATAGCGGCTTTATTACCAATATGTTCCAATATACAATGTTTTTAAGGGGGTGGGGAAATCTTATATTTATGAGAATAAAGATAAATCCATGCAAATACTATATTTCTGTTGGTCCCAGACGTGGGTTGTGATTGCTGTTTTACCTTTTCCAAGGCACAGAGAGGCTTGCAGTAGGGTCTGTAGGGCTCTCTGCATTCTCAAAGGTTGGTGCAGTCTATTGTAATTTTTTTAAACCCTCTTTACTCAGTGGTGGTACAATTGTGGCAATCATGTTGCCCCCACCCCTGCAAAGACTTTGAGAAGTTCTCAAACTCCTGGATAGTTTGAAAACTGCTAGGATAGACTTCTTCCTTCTTCCAGATGTTTCTCTCAATCTTATCAGGTAGGCTTTATGTAAATCCCTTGCCAGAGACCGAATGTGAGGCTGTTGACGTTTAAACTGAGAACTACTCCATTCCCGCAGTGCATTTATATGGCAGATTATATAACACATTATTTCACTCATTGCCTCAAAATAAGCCTGGATCAGTTAGCATAGGATGTGCAAGAGCACTACAAGGAAAGAAACTTGAAAACAACCTGGCATGCTTCAGTATTATGGTGATGGGTGAGGTTTCTTGTTGGAAAGTGGACATTTATTCAAGCCTCAGTTCTCCACTGCCCACACTCCCTGCTGATTTGTTGGTCACTACACTTATTCTTGTTCTCCATAATTATGAATTCCAGACTGCCTTATACTCATTTTGTGTTGATGTGCATTTGCCATTTTTGGTTTGATGACAGTGATGCTATGGAAACCTACAGATGTTTGCATTTATTGGTTGAGTGCACTCCCTTTTGACTTTCACTTATTGTCTCATCAGTTTATATTACTCATCCCTTTCAATTTATGTCATTCCCAAATTCTCCTTTATGGCCAAGCCACACCAGATTCTGCTTTATGGCCAGTTTATTCACCCTACACCAGGCATGTCAAACTGGCAGCCCGAGGCCTCCATGTGGCCCTTTGCAGGCATACGTGTGGCCCTCGAGTGATCTCCCCACCCCCAGAAGCAGTTCAGTAGTGGTGGCAGCATACTTGATTTTGAGCCAGAGAAAGAGCCTAGGAAGGAGGGCTCATGCATAGCAGCAGCAGCTTCCCTGGGCAGGGGAAAAAGCCCAGGAGAAAGGAGGGCACTTCTGAGTAGACATGAAAAAAATTGGATTGTGGCCCTCGGGAGACACCATTAATGCTATTGCAGTCCTCGGGAGACACCATTAATGCTAATGCAGCCCTCTGTATGAAATGAGTTTGACACCCCTGCCCTACACAGTTGGTTTCCACTTCAGTTGCCTTTCTGTTACTTGCACCCCCTCCATTCTTTTCCATCTTCTCATTCCCTGGTCAAATATTTAGCTGATTCAGCATGTTACTCAGCTAAAATATCTTCCTATGTGACTTTTTCCTCTGTCTGGCTTTCAAAGCTTGTTTGACTGTTTTATATGTTTTGCCTTCTATAATTGTACTTTTCCCCCTTAGCCACTAGCTTGGATACCTTTAAAGAGAATTGGACAAATTCATAGAGGACAAGTTTGTCAGTGGCTGCTAATGAGGATGGCTGTGTGTTACATCCAGATCCTGTGTAAATATGCGTATTAATTTTTTAGAGGAATTTTGAAGTTGTAGAAGAGCAATATCAGGTATGCCTTCCTAGAGGGCTGCTGACGGATCTTTGTGGAAATCCAGTACTGGAGTAGAGGAGCCTTTGACTTGATCCAGCTGGATTTTTCTTTTATTCTTAAGAGAGAGGCTATCCACAGTGTAGAATATCTTACATTGTTTTCTTCTCTAACAGTTTAGATCTCCAATATTTAGCTGCAGCGCTCTCTGAAATGGCTGTAACTCTGGCTTGTAAATTTGAACCCAATTTCAAACTCCAGTCAGGATAAAACTTGTTTTGCAAATTGACTTTATATCAGGGGTCTGCAAACTCCAACCTGGGGGCCAGATGCAGCCCTCAGCAAGCCTCAATGAGGCTCATGGCAAGACCACTCCATCTAGTCCGCAGCAATGTATTGTAATTTATTGAATATGCTCTTATATTTAAATTTATGTAAATTTATTTAAATCTTTTTCTGGTCCTGGCACAGTGTGAGAGAGATGCTGTGGCCCTCTTGCCAAAAAGTTTGGATACCCCTGCTTTAATTCATAGCAGCTGATTATGTTTTGCTAGATCGACAAGCTCCAAACCAAGACCCATTGGCCTGATTCATCAGGAAAAAGCCTTCCCTGTGCAGCACAGCATTTTCTGCAGCATCTTATCTTTCCAGCTAATCTTCTCACAAAGTTGCTTCTTGCATCTGCTTCCACCTGGAAATCCTAAATATTGGACTTTTTCAAAGGCAAGAAGCACCTCCATTTTTGACCCCAAATGACTAGAAAGTAAACTCTCGGGAAAGTCTCATAAATACAAGACTTTAAAACTCAGTAAAATGGTCAAATGTAATCTCTTTTCAGGAAAATAATTTTTCAGTTCAAATTGCAAACATCTCAGAGCTGTAGAATGAGAATACAGAGATACATTTTCCACCACATTACACTGCAGATTCAGCTACAATTGCATTTGATATGATAAACACACAGGCCACTGAGGAGACAGAACAAAAGAATTGTTAAATAATAGGTACTCATTCTTTTGGTCTTGTGATTACAGCAAACAGGTTTCTGTTGTAATACATTTGTCTGATGCACACCTGTAAATCTGCCAAAATAGATTTGCTAAGAAAACAAAGCTGGCTTTAACCTAAAAAATAAAAAAATAAAAATAGTGATTGCTGAATTTAAGTTAAAATTGCTGGGTGGAAGGAAATAGCTACAGCTTTGCACCTTTTATTCAGGCAGGCAGTGTTCAACTATTACTATGGGTAAAATATAATAATAAAAAATAATATTTTTGTACATGGAAAAAAATGTGATGCTGCAAGCATGTGCATGTGTGTGTTTGGGGGGAGGAACAGAAGTGGCAAGAGGGAAGATGTTCATGTGCAGCAGTTGGGAGGCTTACAACCTAATCTTTGTGGCTATACTCAGAAGTAGCCCCATTTGAGCAGGTCATTCAATGAGACTTCTTCCTTCCAAGAGAAAATGAATCCCATGAAAGTCATGAGGTTGGAAAACATGCTTACTATGAATTGCCTCCCTCCCTCCAAGAGAATTCAGTGTTCTCTGGCTGACCAATCTGGATATTTATATATAAAAATAGAAAGATCACTGACTGACTGGCTGGCTGGCTGGCTCACTCACTCACACATCAATGCCCAGCCAAAACCGCAGGACCTAGAAGTGTGAAATTTGGGGAGAGTGTTCGTTCCATGATGTAGAAACCCACTAAAACCAGTTTTTGGAAAATCCAACCAGAAGGGGGTGAAAAAGGGCACAATACATTTTTGTCCCTCTACTTTACATTAAAGAATCCATGATTGATCAATGCCTAGCCCCAATCCCCGGACCTAGAAGCCTGAAATTTGGGAAAGTTAATCCTTACATGATGTGAGCCCCCACTAAGAATTGATTTTTAGAAATTTAACACGGTGAAAAGGAGTGCAACATATTTGGTCCCTAAACTTAACATTGAAGACTGACTGCCCCAACCCCTGAACCTAAAAGCATGAAATTTGTGGAGACTATTCCTTTTGTGATATGACCTACTAAAAACCAGTTTAGTGCCTAATGGTACCTGGTTCCTGATGCACAGGGAGGATGATGCTTGGTGCAGGGGGGGGGATGATGCATAGTGAAGGTGTACAGGGGAAATGGTGCACAGGGGGAATGGTGCACAGGGGGGATGGTGCACAGGGGGGATGGTGAATGGTGCAAGGGAGGAAGGTGCATGGGGTGGATGGTGGGTGGGGATTGTGCGTGTGGGTTGGTGCGTGGGGAGATGATGCATAAGGGAAGTGGTACATGGGGAAGGTAAATGGGGAAATGGTGCATGAGGGGATAGTGCACAGGGGATGGTGCATGGGGGAATGGTGCACAGGGGGACTGGGCATGGGGAGTGGGACATAGGGGGATAGTGCATGGAGAAGATGGTGCAAGGAAGAAAATTTTACCCCTGGAGCAGTGGGCGTATTTCACTAGTACTGCAATTAATTTAGGGATGTGGCCAGGTCTGCAAATTGCACCTCAATAGGTTCTCTGCTTATTCAGTGACCAATCTGGTGGCCCTGAAGGGTGGGGGGAGGACAACTGAATTTTAGGGAAGAAAGTTCCTGTAAGACAAACCGCACAATAGGCAAAACATTACTGCCCTGAAATAACACTGATCATGTGTTTGAAACCATGGGGGAGCTTTCAGGAAAGGGAGCTTTCAGCTCTGGATTAGTGCTATCAAGCTGACCACACTGATGAGTATCTACTTGGCACTGCATATGCTTGCCAGTTTAGTGTCAGTAATTGTGCATGTGGCTTCCAGCACAAGATGCCAACTCAATGAGCCACCTTATTGCCCCACTTATATATGTTCCTGAGGCTGTAGGGAATCAAGGTACCTTCCGGATCAAGGTAAATAAGCAGGTAAAATAATTCACTATCTGAATGTGCTGCATTTGTATTTTTGAAAAGCGGGAGGGCAGAGGAGAGATAAATCCTGGAGTTTTGTTTCTGGCACCTCCTCCACAATTCATGATCTCACTACAAGCTGTGTATTTAGGGAAGAACATAATCATGGCACAACTCCAGTTTCCTTTCCTCCCTCCAGAACATATTGTTAAAGGAAGCGCTCTTCAGTGAAATGAAGGAATTTGATGCAGATGGCACAATCTGATTCTAATTCCAGCTGCAGGGATCTTGTTCTGAGTGTATAAAATGCAGTGCAGATTCAGGATTGGTGGATATCACATCAGAAAATGGCCAACATCCAAGATGGAAATGATTATTAATGGATTAATGTCTCTAGACACTTGCCTGATTTGCAAAACAGATGTGCAATATTCACAATTTCCTCCGTATCCCAGCCCCACTATTTGTGTCTGTCTGTAAGCTAAAATACTATTGCAGAAGGCATCTGTTTCTGAGCAGCTGCTGATACATCTGTCACATCTTATACAGCAGGGGTGGGCTGACTTCGGTTTGCATTGTCAACTTTTTTTACTTCATAGATTGTCATGGTCCACCAAGATGTCTAAAACTGACAAAGCCAACCTCACACATCTGATTGCTTAACAAACAAAGCACTTTGAAACTGTGTTAAGAGATCCTGAGTATGCAGTCTAAGTATGCATATTCTGAGTATGCATATCCTGAGTATGCAGTCTGATGCAGAAGGTGACCATATGACTGGAAGATTCTGGATTTGTCCTTTTTTTAAAGCTTCCTGTCTGGGTGTCCTCCAAAAGGGCTTCATTGTCCTCCATTTTGGCTTCATTTTGGAACTTTGCAATGGTGTTCAGTACCTTATCAAGTTCATATGTCATTGGGTTTGTATCGAAGAGCAGAATCCAATGCAAAAATCAGTTTTGAAACATCTCCTTCCTATCAAATGATATGGACACAAAACTAAAAAATATGCATTGAGCTCTACGGGAAAGTGAAAGTGTCCAATTTTGTGGATTTACTCATGAGTAGGCAAAATGCCATTGTCCATCAGAAAGGCCAGGCTGAGAGGAATCCATGACTGTCCTCCTTTTTGAGGTTTAGGCATCTGGTCATCCTGAGTCTGTTTAAGAACAGGTAAAGTGGCTTACTCCAGGGGGTCCCAAACTTACTCAGATTGTGATGCCCCTGCAAGTTTCTCAGCTGGGTTTCCCTATCTTGGTTCTCACAAAATCTTGGAAGGGCCAAGATGGGAATGCCCAAATCTCTTGAGATTTTGTGCACCGCCATCTTGGATCTAATGAAATTTCACAAGTTCTAAGATGGTGGCATTCTGGGGAACAGGTAAGAGGGAGCACTGGTGACATCCTGCAACATCCTTGAAAGTGTGCTATGACTGAGTGGTTCTCAAACTTGGTTGTCAATGCTCCAGTCTGAGGACCGCAACCTTTGTCCCCTTAAGAGACATAAAAAGGAAATGACAAATTTCATTGTTTCAGGGCTAAGGGGACTTTCTATCAACCTACCTTACCAGCTGCTGGGGTGCAAGGAGCCCCATGGAACTCTGCAGGGCTTCCTTTAGCTTGGTAGCATTTGCTATTTTCACCTTCTACAAGCTGCAGGGAGCCCTGTGGAAAGTTAAGAAAGATAGGTTTAAAATCAATCAATCAATCAATCAATCAATCAATCAATCAATCAATCTCTTCCCCCCATCTCTTGTGACCCAGAGAATTATATTGCTGCTTTTTCCCATCCCTGCATAAACTTAACTTGGGAATTTTACTCCCAAAAAGTTTGAGAACCCCTGCCCTTAGGCACTATGATGCATACTTTGGTAATCCCTTACTTACTGGTTCAGCTCTTGGTCCATCATTTGTTGCAAAGCCAGGAAATGCCAGCTGATCAATTCCTGGACCACAGCCTACCTTCCTTTTACTTTTTATAGACATTATAATAGAAGACAGATCTGAAATCAGTGATTTCACTATCAGTGATTTATGGGATAATTCTAGAGAAATATATAGACTGAACAACTGATATACAGGGCATCTAAAAGACATGAAAAATACTTCTTGTCTTTTTGGAAACTCTGAGTTATGTGAATTAAAGGTGCAGCTTTCCCAGGATAAACCCTTGTCTATAAAATTTGGAATTCCATCACCACATCACTTCTGTTCATACACACTTTTGACCATCTGGGAGATTTAGATTTTCTCTTGGCTACTCAGATAAAGTGCGGCTGCATTGTATCTGCACCTCAGTGATTTATTACTTAAGGCTGGGGCACCTTTGGTAAACTGGATGTAAACATTTCCAAGAACTCTGCAAGGTGTTTTTGAGCAGTTGTTGCCTGCCCATGTTTAATGGTTAAAAATGTTTGTAATATAGGAAGAATTGAAAGAATAGATTTGATTGTTTCTGTATCTTTGTCTTATTGCCCCATCCATAACTGTTTCATGAAAGCAGTCCAGGAAGTTTTAAAAGTCAAGAAGGCCTTGTAAACTCTGTCCCATCATTCCTGACTTGCTACATTCTGCTCACTCTCTGCTCAGCTTACTAGCACTGATAGGCATCCTCCAGCACTGGCTAGTGGACCAGTTACAATGAATGGTGTGTCATGTTTTGTGACAGCCATGAAGAGCTTTGCACCACCAGAATGCTCATTCAAGTGGTGTAAAACCCTAATAGGATTGGGTTACAAGCAGAGGCGTAATGAGAGTATAGCGTGGGATGCGATCTGCCATGGGCGACAGGGCACCAGGGGCACCAGGGTGCACCACTTACACTCCACTGGTGGAATCATGTGTATAGAACTAACTGGCATTATGAGATGTATGTGTGTGTGAATATATTAGTGCAAAGGTCTATTCCTTTGCAGAGATCTCTCCTGCTACAAGCAGGGGTTGGACTAGATGGCCCCCTGGGATCCCTTCTAACTGTTTTGATAGGGGCAAAATTTCAGTCCTTGCCAGAGGTGAAATTTTGCCTAGGTACGCCTCAGGTTACAAGTTATTTAAATTCTCCTTCACAATGATATGCTTTTTAGGTGATTTATGATAACTTCTAATGAGAAATAAGTGACAACTTCTGAAAATGATTGGCTCTTACGTTTATATGAGACTTCTTAAGGTTATATGAGACCTTAGAAAAGCCTCTTAAAATCAGCTTTTACATGAAAATAGTTTGGGATGAACATCTTTGGATTTTGGGGTAACAGTACTACAATATAAGTGGACTTTTATGCATCTTTTTTGACATGGTGGCTATATTGTATAGAAGTTTAACAGTGGTATTGAAGGACCTTGGTTAGTCTCTTGCCTGAAGGATCATCACTACTTCATATTGCAGAGCAGATGGGTCTGGGACATCGAAAGTCCTAATGGAAAACTTCAGTAGAAACAATCATCTAAGGAAAAAAATTATTGCATGGAACAAGTTGCGGGGAGGGACAAAAAAGAAATGGATACCAATGTGCATTAATGAATTGAAAGAGATGCCCTATTCCCAATTGGTGCATCTATTAATACATGACAGGAAATGGTAGATACGTTATAGATATGGAGGAATATATGAGAAAGGCATTAACAGCTGCTAAGTAAAGAAAACTAGGATGACACCCAGAGGAACTGGAGCATTTAGTCATGACCTTCATGCACTCTTGAGGCATTTGGAATTCAAAGTTGTTGAAATTTGGGTGAGGCAGGCTAAAAAATGGGGGGGGGGGACTCATGACAGACTTTAGGCTGCAAACATGACGTTTACTACTCACCAGACAAGATAATTGTATATCCAAGAAGTACAAACGGGAAGAAAGAAGATATTTTATACCACAACTTAAATGAAGTTGAAGAGATACACTTGCATGGGGACGGAACATTTTTGAGGCAGAATTCATACTTTTACCTGAAAGGATTTGTTCAGAAATGGTGGAGACTGCATTGGAAAGACTGTATACTGGTCCACAATTTAAACTGACAAGAAATTGATGTTCCAACACAGTGGCTAGGGACAAAGCAATAAAGATTTATTACTCCTATTGTTGTTACATTGCGTTTTAAGTATCATTTTGCAAATGACATACAGTGGTGCCTCACATAACAAGTTTAATTCGTTCCGGAAGCCTGCTTGTTATGCGAAACGCTCTTTATGTGAAGTGGATTTTCCCATAGGAAATAATGGAAACTCAGACGATTGGTTCCACAACCCCCAAAATATTCATATAAAAATATTAACTGGATGTAAAAATGATGACAAAACACTGGAATTGAATTCAAAACATGCATTCAATGTGCATGATCCTATAAAATCTACCTAGACTGCAATCCTAAAGATACCTTCCTGGGAGTAAGACCCATTTAACACAATGGGGCTTACTTCTGGGTAGAAATGATGAGGAGGCTGCAATCAAAGACTTTCTTCCATAATCAAAGACACTTTCCAAGTGTCTCCCCACTTTCTCCTTCTCTTCATCCTGAGCATCTCTCTCCCCTGCTCCCTTCTGGCTAGCCCTGAGCTGCTTCCCTCTCCTCCACTGCTGTTCTCTTCCTCTGCCCAGCGGACGCCTGGCCACAGAAGGAAAAGCAGGGAAGTGTTGCTTTCGCTATGGGCAGCCGCGCTAGGCAGCCCTCACACTTTTTAAAAGGGCTGCCGGCCAGCATGTCTGCCCCAACTGCCAACGAGTGTGCTTGTTAAGTGAAGCAATGCTTGTTATGTGAGGCAGAATCCTAGAGAAATTTTTGCTTGTTATGTGGATCACTTGTTAAGTGAGGCACTTGTTAAGCCAGGTACCACTGAATCTGAATCTGATATCTGAAGAATCTGAAGAATCTGAAATCATGTGCATAGCTTAGTATTCTTTGGATGTACTGACTTTTATTGGTACAATTTTTCAATATAACATTTTCAACAGTTTGTTTGCAGCTCTTTTAATGCTCACTCCTTTAAGTGTATCCTTTCCACGGGGTCTCTCTCTACTGCTGACTGCAATTAAAAAAAATCCTGCTGTTGGTTTTTTTCAATTCACTATCTGGGACAAGAAAGATAGTTTGGCTGAGCTCTGTGTAACATGAATATTTGATCTCTGCAGCTGGAGTTTTAAAAGTTTTTTTCCATCCTGAATTCATGCTTTTATAGAAGATTGCTAATTATGACAAGGATGACCAAATTGCATTCCAAGGAAAGCATCTGATCTTAAGATGACATTACACACCCATCTTAGCAAGTCTACCTGAGACTCGGAGTATTGAAACTTTCTAGTATGTGTCATCTGTATGTTACCCCACCTATAAGAATCTCAAAATATCATTTTCTTTTTCCTTCTAGCCCTTTCCCCTTTTTTCCCATTAGAGCATTTTTACTACTCAACCACTGGTGGGTATGCATGGCCTTTTCTATCTTCATGAGACATGGAATTAAATGACTGGCATAACTGTGGCCTCTCTATTGCAATGATGCAGCATGTGCTTTGGTGGGTTCTCCTTTGTAGAAATGAGTACTTGGCACAGTGGTCTCATATTTGTCACAGTACTTGTCACATATTTCACTACTCAATTATACCCTGCTTGTCATTGGAATGGGAGGGCAGTTCTAGAGGTTGGCCAGGCCAGAAAGGTCATCTAATTCTAAAGGAAACTTGACCCATGTCCAACCTCAATGATCTCTTATGCATTGGTGGGAATTGGAAAACTGATTTGTTGGATCATTTTGAGCATTAGTACAAACAGAAGTTAGCTTACGGCTGCAGTTAAGCTTAACCTCCAGTTAGCCCTGCCTAAGCCCTGGCATAAGTACTGTGCTGACCTGGGGGTGTCACAAAAGTGCTGTAAGGCACTTCTGCAGTTATGCCCCAGTGGTAAGGCATAACAAGACAGACTGCACAATCCAGAGTAACTACAGGAGCCTTTACATTGACATAAGAAAAATTTACTCTGGATTGGTCTATGAATTTCCAATAGGTTTCCACTAGGTGGCACTGTAACTATGTTGACGTAAATGTCTCTTACAAGCTCTTAAGTGCAGATCGCCTCTTTCATAATTACTCCGCAATCCGTAATTGTGGCACCATGTAAGAAATTAAGGGCAAAATCCAGAGTAACTATGAGGAGGCCTTGCTCCGGTGTAAGAACAACTTACTCTGGATTCCAATATGAATTTCCTATATCAAAGGTTTCACTAGGTGGTGCAGTAACTACGGGTGCACATAAAGTTTCTTACATGCTCCCATAGTTACTTTGGATTTGGGGGCTAAAAGGGTTGCTCCCCACAAGCCTGATCTAAATGTGCTAAATGAAAGAAATGTCAAGAGAGATAATATCATCTGAATACTACCCCAGTGTCCAAACAAAACAAAACAAAAAACAAAAACAACCTTGTGGAAAGAGAGAAGTAACAGAGTAATTTAGGGTGCAATCCAGAGTAACTACAGGGAGTCCTTGTTCCGGTGTAAAAAAAATTTGCTCTGGATTGCAATATGAATTTCCCATAGGTTTTCACTAGGTGGTGCAGTAACTACGGGTACATGTAATGTCTCTTATGTAGTTACTCTGGATTGTAACTCTGTAGTTACTCTGGATTGTAGGGCGTCTCTCAGCCACACAACAGTAAAAGTTGATAATGATGGTTATTATTTCCATGGTAAGGGAGAAAAACAAGAAGAATTTATATTGATCAATATGTACCCAGTGGTATTGCTAGGGGTGTGTGGATTGTATCACGTGATGTCCACAGCATTACATAATTAAGTAATGTCCAAAGGGTAACATTACATTGGCCAAAATTTTAAAAAAATTGTAGCATTTCAAATAATACAATCATGCTATAAATAATTTAGTTCATAATTTCATGCAAAACTCAATGAAACAAACCACATTGAAATATCTCTATTCTATCAAACTCCATAGCAAAAAAACCCGCAGAGGTGAGGGAATCACTATGCCCAAGGCATTACCCTGCCCACTAGAGGAATCCGATGATATGGGTGATGTGCTGACCTCCCTCACCAGGTAACAAAGCCTTATTGACACCACTGTACTTACCAATGATTTTGCCTGCTTTAAAAGGGAAAAAAAATAAAGAAAATAGCTGGCATATTTTGAAACTTCTTCACACATATCCACCGCTTCTTTTACATGAAAAAAAAACATTGATTTGTGTGGCTTTTGTTTACTTGCTTAGATCATCACAAGTTCTTTCAAGTGATTTTTAAATTTCTGCTGATTAAATTTCATAGGAGTAATTTATTGTGCACTTCTTTAATTAGTTTCCTTTCTGTTTCCGGTTCATTTTGCTTTACTGGAAAAGAGATCAAAGTTGAAATCCTATGCAGAATCAATGAGGGAGTAAGCCTCCCTGAACTCAATGGGACTTACTTCACATAAGGCATACATAGGATTACTGTTAATCTTTCTAAGGGCACAATCCAGAGCATGTTCAGCCTGCTCTGCCCTAACTGCTCTCTCCTAACTATTCCATATCCAAAGCAGAAAGTTATGCTGCTTCCAAAGCGTCAGGAAGCCTGGGCTGCCCTAACTGCTCCAGAGCATGCTAAGTAATTGACACATGGGGAGGACTTGCTCCTGAGGAGACACCCCTCAGATCACACTGAACAAGGAACAGCTGTGGTGCCTACAGTGGTGATACAACTCTGTGCATCACCCAGAGCAGAAGTCTGTGCGTCACCCCTAGGATATGCGCACCCCCTACCTGGACTGCGCAGTCGCCAAAGTTGGTGCCTGCACAGTTGTTTCTGAAGCCAACTGGCTTCAGAAAGAGTACTGCACAGGCACCATCTCTGACACTTGTGCAGTACTTTTCTGAAGCCTTTAGGCTTCAGAGGAGACTGTGCAGGCATCAGAGTTGGTGCCTGTGCACTACTCTTCTGTGCAGCGATTTGGCTGCCGCTCTACCTCCTGAGTGAGGCCAAATGGCTGTGCAGAGGTGCGGACTTCCTCCGCTCTAAGGAAGTCTCCTCTGAAGCTGTTCGGCATACTCAGTGTGTTTCTGCACAGTGCACCTCAGCTGGCCATTCTGGCCAGCTCCGAGGACCAGTGGCAGCTTCTGGCTGCTGCTCCGCCTTGGAGCAGGCCTGAATGGGCGCGCTGATGCCTGGGGCCTGCCAAAGGACTGTCAAACTCCTCCGGCACATCACCCCATACGGAGCGCATCACCCAATGCAGCCCACACCAGCCGCACCAGTCTGGTGACGCCACTGGGTGCCTGCCTTATAAGGAGTCCCTGATGAGATGCCAGTACATTCTACAGTGAATACAAGGGGCTTCTTGGAGTGGCCTGCTGTATCCTGAGGTTTGTGGGCAGCCGTAGTTTGTTCCATATCCTGAGGTTGAGAGGCAGGGGTTGCAGCTAGGATGGCCAAGAACTCAGATTTTTGGTCAACACTGCCATTCTTACTCGGGCCTTATCATGGACCCCTATGGGTCTACTCATTACTATACCTGCTCCTGAGGTGGTATAACTCTGAGGGCTGGAAGAGGGCATTTCTGCCTTGGAAACAGGCTCTGGATACAGAGTAACTGCTCTGCCCTAGGCAATGCTAAACACGCCCTCAAGATGCCTCTCTTGAACTGCCTAGGGCAGAGCAGCTGGGGCAGAGCAGGTCCACCTCTCTTAGGGCACCCTATGTTGCCTTGCTCTGCCCTAAGCCTCCTTCAGAGTAACTGGGGTGGAGCATTTTGCACTTGCTCCAACCTAGTGTTAGATAGGGCAACCCAAGTGCTCTTATGTGGTCCAATTAGTTGCTCTGGATTGTGCTGTTAGGGCGCAGTCCAGAGTAACTAAGGAGAATCTTGCTCCTGTGTAAGAACAATTTACTCCGGATTGCAATGTGAATTTCCCATAGGTTTTCACTAGGTGGTGCCATAACTACGTTGAAGTAAATGTCTCTTACTTGCTCCTGTAGTTACTCTGGATTGTAAGGATAGGCATACTGTTAATCACTGATAGCAAAGATTCAGTTAAACTGAATCCCACGGGTTTACAAAAGCAATCTCTGTGGTTGGGAACAGCCAGGAAACGTATTTTTACTAGGCACATTAAATATTACTTGACAATGTATGTGATTCTTTTTTTTTTAATAGGGTCATTGCTTCTTCCATTAAAGGCTTGGAGGCTATTAAGAAGCTGCTGAAAGAAATCTAGGAAAAGTCTCCTTGGGAGATGCATAATGGTAAAGTGCTGGACAAATAAAGTTTTTGAGGATTAGCTGAGAGACTTTTAAAAAATTTTGCAAAGTCTTTTGCATTTAAAAAAGGAGCTATTTTTGCACCTTGTACTGCTTCATTCTGGATAAAATGAAGTTTTAAATGAATGGCAACCTAATGATAAACATAAACATTCTGTAAATGTGCGGAATTCAACATTTTTTAAAAAGTATATTTATTCTCAAGAGAAACTTTGAGGAAATTTGTGATGCATTGTTTTCCTTCTCCTGTTTTCCTTCTCCAGACAACCCATATTTAGTGGGATTTTCAGTACCAGTGCTGCACTGGTACTGCTAAATCACTGTGTGTGTGTATGGGGGGAGGGGGTGGTGGTTAGGTACAATTGGCCCTTTAGCATTGTAAGTCCTTATTTTTCTAGCAATCTTTAGCCTGGCCATAAATAAAGAACATATCACATGCGATGCTACTGTAGTTAGTAAGAAATCTAGTCAATTTCAACTGAGCAAATAGCAGTGCATGTGTCAGAATGTGTCTGTACATGTGTCAGAATTGCCAGGTTCTACACCAGCCCAGGAGAGGTGGAAGAATGGGGTGGTACATGGATAGTTTTGGAGAGGTTTGGGGCAGGAAGGAGAGAGATCAGGGGGCAGGGAGTGGAAGGGAAAGATACTGGACTGGAAGGGATAGATAATGGTAGCAATAGTGTACACTGGAGCCTATCCTTGATTTTGTGATCTGTCCTTGCACCTTCCTTTCTTTAAAATTAGGCCAGCGTTGGTGTAACTACGTGCCATGGAGTGGTGGACAGGACTGGGATGTAAATGAAGTTATGGCATGTTGGGGGTCATTGCTTTTATTAGAAACAACCTGGTTTTCCAAGAATAATAAGCTTCCAATTTGGTCACATTTCATCATGAAGTACAAAGTCTGCAGTTTCATTAGCCAAGAGCACAAATAAAGCACACACCCTAACACCATCGGACATCAGACCTACACTTCCAGATAACTGATCACAAACTGCAGTCAGCCAATATCTGATGGAAGGAGTTACTCTGCAATTAGCTTTCTATATTAGTTACACACACCCACATGTACTGACTTTCAAAGACTTGTCAACACTGAAATGTTTCGTTTCAGAAGGCACTAAAATGATCCAGTAGGTCTGATATGCATTCTGGGATTTAAATATTCACATCGAATTTTGTTGATGGAAATATAAATGGAAGCACATGCAACTGTCATTCTGCATGAAGGTTTGTGCTCTCTGGATGTCTTGAGGTTTTTGACTCTAGCATATGTTGTCAATAGAGGGACAAAGACACCCTTCATTTTTGTAGATCCCCAGCTTTGATAAAGTGACATCACTCCAAGTTGCATAAACACATTTCTCTTTATTCTAAATGAATGTTCATGCAAACAGTTTTGCCAGCTATACTTTTAGAAATGAATAAAATAAATGTTTTACAGCTGAAAAGTGATTTTCTTCCTTCATCTGTTAAGATGTTGTTTGGCCCTATTTCAAAGCGCCTTTTCATGTCCTGTGTGCCAGAAGGAATAGCAAATCAAGCATTTCATGAAAGCAGAAGATGGTTTGGTATTCAGTCCCACCACTCTATGAAATGTTGAAGAAATGTTTTGTATTACATAAATGTACTAGTCGGGGGTTTCCTACCCAACAAACTCTGGATGGACAACCTGGATTCGAGGTGGTTAATATTGCGGAATCATCTGTGAGAGATAGAACTCCACACAATAACTTAGAATTTGGCAGATAGATTTGTATTGACAGATTGCAGAAAACCTGAGTATTTTTAGGTGTACTAGTCTTGCAGGTTCTTCCCAATGGTTGATCCTTTGGGTTAAGCTTTTTAAAGCTGCCGAGTCATGCTTAATTAGCTTTAATAAGGATGCTTTCCTTTTTATCTGGAAATATACTTAGCACTTGGTCACGGTCATAAGCCTGGATGAAACCACATCTCAGGAAATAGCGGTATACATTTTCTGGTCTCTGGCAAAGCCATTAGTCATGCCTCTGGGGTTTGCACAGGGAGACCAAGGAGCGTCCCATAAACATGTCGACAAGAGCAGTGATGGGATTCAAAGAAATTAACAACCGGTTCTATGCCCATCTGTCAGCCACTTTTAAATGGCTATTTTTAAACTTTATATGTCCTATCTCTCATTAACAACTGGTTCTATAGAGTAGGTGCGAACCTGCTGGAGCCCATCACTGGACAAGAGGAACATGTCACAAGAAGGCATTGCTTCAGTGCTGAGGGATATAAACTCTATAAACATATCCCTAATTATCCACTAAGGTTCCATTCTGGAACCTCTCAAAGATAAAAAAAAAACAGTATACAGTGTACATGTAACAAGCACCTCACGTAAAGTATGTTCCACGTAACAAACAAAAATTTCTCTAGGATTCTTCTTCACGTAACAAACACACTTGTTGGCAGTTGGGGTAGACGTGCTGGCCGGCAGCCCTTTTAAAAGTGTCAGGGCTGCCTAGCGCACCTTCCCATAGCGAAAGCAATACTTCCACACTGTTCCTCCTGTGACCAGGCATCCGCTGGGCAGAGGGAGAGAACAGCAGTGGAGAAGAGGGAAGCAGCTCAGGTTGAGCCAGAAGGGAGCAGGGGAGAGAGAGGCTCAGGATGAAAAGGAGGAGAAAGTGGGGAGACACTTTGAAAGTGTCTTGGATTGCAGAAGAAAATGTCTTTGATTGCAGCCTCCTAACCATGTCTACCCAGAAGTAAGCCCCATTGTGTTAAATGGGTCTTACTCCCAGGAAAGTGTCTTTGATTGCAGTCTCCTAACCACATCTATCCAGAAGTAAGCCCCATTGTGTTAAATGGGGCTTACTCCCAGGAAAGTGTCTTTAGGATTGCAGCCTAAGTAGATTTTATAGGATCATGCACATTGAATGCATGTTTTGAATTCAATTCCAGTGTTTTGTCATCATTTTTACATCCAGTTAATATTTTAATATGAATATTTTTGGAGTTGTGGAACCAATGGTCTGAGTTTCCATTATTTCCTATGGGAAAATCTGCTTCACTGAAAGTGTGTTTCACGTAACAAACATGCCTTCAGAACAAATTAAATTTGTTACATGAGGCACCACTGTATAAAGAAAACAATGAAAAAAGCTTTAAAGACCGAACTCTACGTTTCTTGCATCTAATGGAATAAGGCAGTTCCTCAATATCTGCAGGGGTTTGATTCTGTGATTGAAAAACTGAAAGACTGTTTGAGTGACTACTTTTCTACAACAGTAGAAAAGCAGTTTTTAAAACTGTGATTTGGAGTGGCCATTCATATTGAGTCAAATCCATGTATTAAAAATCTGTGTATAATAAGGTTGGACCTACAGGGTTGCCATATTACTCTTCCATACTCTTCCACAAAATCAGGACAGGCCCCTCTGTCCCATTTGCCAGTATGAAAATACAGTCGGAATTGTCCCTGTTTTTTTTGGGACATATGGCAACCCTATCTGTATGCCATTCTATCTGTTGGGCGGGGTGGGGGGAGAGCTTGATGCATAAGCAAAGCTAATAAATCTTGTTTTCTGTCTTTTTTCCTGGATGACTGGCTGACAATATGGCAGATACCTGACCAGCAGCCACAAGAAGTGGAAGGGAAGCGCACTCCAGGAACAAACTACAAAACACAGGTTCTTCCTCACACATAGAGATGTGGATTATTGAAATCCAAGGAGCAGAGAGAAGAATGGGCAGGCATAGTCTAGAATCAGCATATACAGCAAATTAATCCAATACAACACAGCAATCCAGTCCAACCTCCACATCAACAGCTCTTCCTGCAGCAACTCTTTCACAAACCCAAAGTTTCCAGACACCAATTAATGCAAAAAAAATAAAAAAATAAAAAATCAGTGCAAGAGATTTATGGTAGAGACTTGAGACTTGAGAGACTATGGTATCGTGCTCAGCGCTGCATACACCGCATGCAAAGCACAAAGGCCTTGGTTAAATTGATATGGAGGACAGGCTGTTACCCAAGCAGCAAATCCCCCTTCCCCACGCCACTGAATTAGTCCAATGGAACGGCAGAGCTGATACGATTGGTTCCAGCTGCGTCGTAGAGCTGGGCTAAGGAGAGGAGCTCACCCTGTCTTGTGGGGCCGACCCGGGTCTTGAATGCTGGCCTGCTGGTTAACAGGCACAGTGTCTTTAATCACTTGCGCCACCCACAGCCCTTTTTTACCCACTGAATGGGAACAAATATTCCCTTACCCCAAGGAGGCTCCCTAACCCAGGTCCATGTGGACATACCCCATTGAAAGGGAAGAAACCCCAAAGAGACCTCTGGAAGCCAAAACTCTTCAGTGGGATACAACAGGCATCACATTAGCAGATAAGTATCACTGTGCGGGTAGGTGAGTAGGATTGGGATGTAAATGTGCTTATTTTTAAGAGATAATTTGTGTATAAGAAGACGATTCCCTGTCTTGCAAATGAAGAATTGTGGACTTCAATTAAAAGACAAGCAAGTGTACAGAATTACAGAGAATTTTAGGTGGAAATGATCCTATTTAGCAATGAGGCTACTTGAACTAGGGTGGTATTAATACATACCATTCTCCATTGTAGATAATGAACATTCAGAATAGGAGTAGTTTATAAGCACAAAAAGAAAATTCCCTTGAGAAATAGAAATTCTATACAAAAATATCACAGTTCCTTGACAAGCAAAGTTACCTGCTTTCTAAATTATTTCTGAAGATGAGTGATGAGATTGCCTGGTCTTGGTTGAAATATGGGTAAACTGAAAAAGAAAACAATAGTAACTAAGCTAAAATCAAAACCGACCATATGTTGGAAGACTTAAAAGCAGTGAGTGATTCTGATCTTTGCAAAACCAAAGTCTGTGATGCAAACCACTTTAGATTGCCATATGTGGCTAAACAGTAATTGTAGGACCATATGGTCTGAATTGGATCTCATAACAGAAAGAAAATGTATTCCACGGCAAACATTTATCACTGTAAGAGACTGAAGAGAAATACAAAGGAAAACTAATTGTACCTACAAGGCATAAAAGTGGAAGGGCATATACAATTATTATAAGAACAGATTTTAAAACAGCAATAGATTCCAGATTTAAATAAAACAGCAAAAGATTCCAGAAAAACTTCCAGATTTTGAGGAGATGGGAGAAGGTTTATTGGCAAAGAATAAAGTTGTATGATTTTTAAAGGGTATCTGCTTTTAAGCCAAATAAAGAGTTTGGATATACCATAGCTCAGTTTAGAGCAAGAACATGCATTCTTATGATCAGCCAAAGATCAAACTGGGTGACCAATGTATGAAAAGGTAAAGGTGTCACCTGCAGATTATACGGCAAGTCTTAATCGACTATAGGATATAGTGCTCATTTCTGTTTCTAGAGCCATAAAGCCAGCATTGTCCAACATGTGGCTTGCATGCGCCTGGAATGCTATTACCTTCCCATTGAGATGGTATCTATTTATCTACTTGCATTTATATGTTTTTGAATTGTTAGGATTGCAGGAACTGGGCTGAGGATGGGAGCTCACCCTGCCTTGTAGGACATGCGTCTTGAACCCTGGCTTGCCAGTTAACTGGCACAGTGTCTTAACCACTTGTACCACCACAGCCCCTACCACTCCACCAGCACCACCACAGCACCACAGACCAGAGTAAAGAGCACTGGTAATTAAAAGTCTTGCTAATAATATCCCAAACTTAGTCTCCAACCCCAACGCAGCCTTCTTGATACCATGGTATCATCTGTGGTGGGCGTGATATAGGAATAGGTAAGGTGGGAATAAGTAAAACTAAGCCACCTGACTGCTAATGGTCTATGCCACTACTTGGCATAGCTGTGCTTTGCTATTTAGAACTATGCCAGCTATTTAGCATAGCTGAGGATCCTCTGGGGGTATATCAGAGAGAATCAAAAAAAGGTAATAAAATTGTGGTGTGCATGTACTGCTGAGTTCCGTTGCCTTTTGACTTCTAATTTCTCCCTGCCTGATTGGAAGGAGAAGGAGAAGTGTGGAGATGGCCACGCATTGTCAGCAAAGAATGGCCACGCATTGTCAGACATCAGACTGCGTGGACATTCTCTGATTTCAACCTTTATTCAAATAACATACACAAACTTCCCCTACAATCCAGAGTAAATATGGGAGCACATAAGAGACATTTGCGTCAACGTGGTTAGGGCACCACCTAGTGAAAACCTGTGGGAAATTCATATTGCAATCCAGTAAATTGCAATCCAGTAAATCCCCTAAATTGTTCTTACGTCAGAGCAAGGACTCCCTGTAGTTACTCTGGATTGTGTCCTTCATTACAGAACAATATTCCAAAAGCAAGTCAGTTTGTTCATTCATTCATTCATTCATTCATTCACATACCATTCTTTGGCTGACAAGGGTTCCAGCAGTTTAGTAATACAAAACTAGATTATTAATTTTGCCTTCCATTTTTGTTTCACCATCAGACCATTTGAACCATGAGTTGGGCAGAATTTACAGGGTGGAGAAAGAAGATAATTTCAAACCCCCCCCCCCCGCCTTGGTATTCAAAGTACCAGCAATGTACCCTTTGCACACACACTGATTTGTTATTATTATTATTATTATTATTATTATTATTATTATTATTATTATTATTTGCACTCTCTTACTGGAAATACAATGAAATATTTCCACTTAGGTACATTAAAATAGTGTACATCATTGTTCCTCTCAACCTTCATTACATGAACTGACCTCGGTTTTATTTGCACATCGCCCAACTGTGTACAGGAACACCCAGAGATTGTTGTGACTCAGGAGGTTCTTTAGATCTTCTATCCTTGCAGTTTGTTCGCTTGAGAAAGCAGGGGAGGCTCTGTTTACTTGACCTCTTCTGGAATGAAAAAATTCTGACTCACATGAGAGGTTTTTGCTGTCATTGTGCCAATGTGTCTCCTCAAATGCCTAGCTGAGATCAAATTTATTTTAATGAAATCTTCTCTATATAAAATCATGAATAAATAAACAAAAGAAAACTGAAGGCATAGATTGCATTGGATCAATACACATAATCCCATCAATGTCAAAACATATTTTGGGCTGATCAAAAATATAACATGAAAAATGAAAAATAACTGTCAGGCATGTGTGTGTGTTTGTGTGTGTGTCTCTCTCTCTGTGTGTGTATGTTTATCGAATACATACACAATATTTTGAGTAAAACAGCAATCCCCATGCAACCTCTTCTTCATCTGCAGATGGTCCTCAGAGTCATAGACATCCATGTATGACCACTGCTGGGTTCAGAGTGAGCTATAGAGCTTAAAAAAACACAACTTCTAATTTCTCTGTGAAACCAGAAATGACATTTTTAGTGCCTTATAAGGCACTGGGAGACCCAAGGATGCCTGGGGACATGGGCTCAGAGGACAATCTGAAGGAGAGTGGAACAGAGCTTCGCTCACCTATGGAGGGAACACCTGAGGGTGGGTGAGTGCAGGGCAGGCCCACAGGCCTTTTCAGTGAATCTCTAAATTTGCAGATATGGAATTGGCAGATATTCCCCTTTCCCTTTACAAGCACTGTCAATTGGCAGTGACTGCAAAATAAACATAGTTAAAAACAAAAATACTAATTTCTCAAAATGAACAAAATAGGTTCCAAAAAAGTACTGAATGCTGGAGTTCTGTTCCATTTCAAAGGCTCTAAATAGTGATATCAAAGCACTCAAAATGTCAGTGATTAATATCTATGTGAATACATTGCCCAAGGGCACAATCCAGAGTAACTACGTGGAGTTTTTGCTCCGGTGTAAGAAAAACTTGCTCTGGATTGCAATATGAATTTCCCATAGGTGGTGCAGTAACTACGGGTGCACATAATGTCTCTTACGTGCTCCCGTAGTTACTCTGGATTGTAGGGTTGCAAGTCTTTGTTCCTACAAAAAGTTCAGTCGTTATACAGTATTGGGGCAAGAATTCCAAAACTCCCTGAGTAGAGAAGGTTGCCAGCAGACAAATGATAAAATCCAATTACTACAAGAAGACTTAACAGTCTGTTTCAGAATCTCCCAGGCCTCAAGCTTCATACTGCTGAAGCCCTGTGGGGAACTAGTCTCATTTCTATGGAAAAAGAAATGTTTTTGTGAGCTCCAACCACTTAAAGTGCTGCACTCCTGCAATGAGATACTTTGTTGGGGTTTAGATTCGCAAAGGGCTAATAGCAGTCAACTCAATCAAATGTCTCTCCCCCACCCCTTAAATTTCAGCCTCTGGGACTAACAGAATCAAATTTCCATTTTCTACTTCAATAAATCATACGAGCATATGTAAATATAGGTAATCTCCTCAGTTTTCTATTTCATTCAACTACGGTTTCACCATGATAAAATGAGACACTTCAAATGCATTTTTATACACTTACGCAATGAAGGAACCGATAACTCTAAGAAAATCCTGCTTATATTTAAGTTTCCTGTTCAGTGTACACTGACTCTGTTCTCAGGCAAACATTACCCTCATATTGGAGGAAATTAGTTTTTTAATGCATGGGTATACTGGGTCCCATATGGGCAATAATTATGTTGGTGGCCTGTGCGTAAAATCTGCTGCATTGTTTTTGGTCAATATAAATGGAAGTGCAGGGATTTCTGCTCTCCGAGGGGTGGATCCATTTTAATGGCTAATGCACCCAAGGCACTTCACATACTTAGTTGTGTCCTGTTTCAGTTGCTAAGATTTCATTATTCATTGGGGTTGGTTGGTAAAATGTTGACACTGAAAAATAATACGAGAATGTCTGGAAATGTATTCTGTATGAATCCAGTGCTAGTATTCTGTTTCACATTATTGTCTTCAATAAAAAGTGAAAGAATGTAGTCATCTTGTATTTGTACCATTAAAAATTATTTACTGGTTCCACCATCTCTTCTAGCTGTTTCTTTGTGCTTTTTTATGCAATTGCAAAATCTTTTCCTATTTATTTTTGTGTTTTGCGCAAGCAGGAGTGGAGTGGCCAAATTTGGCCATTGCTGCATGGATCTGAATCCTCAGTGATGGTGGTAGAAGCACCCAATGAACCATTTGGGGTAAATATAGATGTATCATGGGGCCCCCTGTGCAGGGATCTGTTCCTAAATCCCCAACAACAATAAATCCTGCATTTATTGTGAGTTTATTTATTGTGTGAGTTCTAGTTCTGCTTTTGGCTTTCTTTACTATATCAATCATCTCCTTAATGTAAGTCTGAGTTATATAAGTTACAAGAACTTATAATACAATCCAGAGTAACTACGGGAGCACGCAAGAGACATTACGTCGTTACTGCACCCGTAGTTACTGCACCACCTAATGAAAACCTATGGGAAATTCATATTGCAATCCAGAGTAAATTACACCGGAGCAAGGACTCCCCATAGTTACTCTGTATTGCACCCTAAGTGTCACATATAAAAGGGGTACAAAGCACTAAAATTGGAGGGTTCCTAACCAGTGTGCAACCTTCCCCTTCCACGTTGAAGCAATTCCAAGTGGGGTATCAAAATGGAGGCATTCATCTTTTTCATTTCTTGTCATTTATCTGGTTTTCCTAACATCGCATAATCCTAGCCATGTCTACACATTGTGTTCAGTGGGTCTTACTCCCAGGAAAGTATCTTTTGGATTGCAGCCTAAGACTGCATATTATTTGGATACCCAGATGGTATACCCAGAGTTCTCCCCTAGGAACCTCTATTCCATACATTGTGGAATTATATTTCTGAAGAAAGTAATTCAGGGATTATGCTGTACTAGGAGACCAGAATATTTTTGTATTGAGCAAACAGGTTTGAATAGAATTTTGAAGCTTTTAAATTTGTTCTGAATTGGTTGTAGTCCTGCTGGAGAGGCTGGTAAAAGGCAATGCTGGAATGATAAGGTTTTTAGACAGTGATGTTAACCCGTTGGTGGTACCCTAGACTTTTTAAAAACAATACAAACAAAACCAAAGCATTGGCTGAATTTCCAGCCCCTGGGGTTTCAGCCTGGTGGGTTTTTAGCTATGTCTCTCTACAAATAAATACTCTAACAGCGCAATCCTAAGGATGTCTACTGAGAAGTTAGTCTCATTGTATTAAATAGTACTTACTCCCAGGAAAGTGTGTTTAGGATTGCAGCCTGAGTGCACAATCCAGAGTAATTACGGAGCTCTTACATCGATGTAAGAAAAATTTACTCTGGATTGCTCTATGAATTTCCCATAGGTTTCCACTAGGTGGCATCGTAACTACGTTGATGTAAATGTCTCTTAAGAGCTCCCATAGTTACTCGGGATTGTGCAGTAAGTCTTGTAGGATTCCTTCCTAACTTTATTACTCCTTAATAAAACCTAGGCTACTGTCTCCTGTAAGCCTTCCTAATAATGTCTCTTTTTGCATAAATATTCAACTGGGATGTACTGAAAGACAAGATATAAATTTCAATATAAAACATAAAATAAAAAATATTTTAAAATAATAAAGTTTCTCGTATGTTTTTTAAGAAATAAAGCAATATACCCCTACATTTGTTAAGCTTTAACTTCTATTACTGATGGATAGATTTTTCTACCGTCAAGTGGATTCTACTGGATTCTTCATAACAAGAAATGAACCTTCAGTTTTAGCAGTATCTGTTAAACACTAAAAGTGCAACCCTAAACATGTCTATGCAAAAGTAAGCCCCATTGTGTTCAAAAATACATACTCCCAGGAAAGTATGCTTAGGTTTGCAGCCTAAAATTATTAATAAAGACATACCCTACAAGCCAGAGTAATTACGGGAGCACGTAAGAGACATTATGTGCACCCGTAGTTACTGCACCACCTAGTGAAAACCTATGGGAAATTCATATTGCAATCCAGAATAAATTGTTCTTTCACCAGAGCAAGGACTCTCCAAAATTACTCTGGTTTGCGCCCTTACTATAGAAAGCATATTTTATCAAAAGAAATGTTTTTTAAAGTTCTTTGTCATTACATTCATATCCAGGGGCAACATGTGCTTGATAAGATACACAATCAGGAGAGATTAAGTTTCACAGACTTACTTGTATCCTTTCAGGAAACCATGTAAATTCCTGAAATGAGGTAGGGGGAGGGAAGAGGAAGAGAGTAAGAGTGAGTGAGAATGAGAGAACTAGTGCTTACAGGGAAATTTTTTTTATTGGCAAAGTTTTCAACATATTAATGTGACAGTCCAAAACTGAAAATTTTTTGACTAACACAGAATGCTAGTAAACTCTCCTCTGGGGATCAATATTCTATAAAATTATGCATATATTTAGGGCAGAATCTTCTCCTGTGCTGGTCCAGCCAGGCCACAATGGTCTGTCCTGTATCAGGCCCAGGTGAGGAGGCTGGAGGTCAACTTGCGTTACCTTTTACCCCATGTCCTCTTACCCCATTTCTCCTTCATCTAAAACACCTATCCATATCCCTGAAGTGCCCTCCTGCTATACCTCCTCATACCTCCTCCGGTTGGTACAGTGGCTGGATCCAGCCGGGGTGAGATGGTGCAGGCCTCTGCGTCAGCCCAGCCAATTCCCAAGTCATCTATATATATAAAAGAGAAAAGTCACTGACTGACTGACTGATCACTGCCCTGCCAAAACTGCCGGCCCTAGAAGCGTGAAATTAGGGGTGGGTGTTCCTTCCGTGACGGAGGGGTGCACTAAGAACCGGTTTTTGGAAATTCCAACCCGAAGGGGGTGAAAAGGGGCGCAACGCATTTTCCTCCCTATACTTTGCATTGAGAATTGCTGACTCAGCAACATTCTGCCCCAACTGCTGGGCCTGAAGCATGGAATTCTGGGAGTTCCTTCTGTCACCTGAACTCCCACCTAGAACCATCTGGAGAACTTTAACCCTTCAGGGGCTGAAAAGGGGGCAACGTGTTTCTGTCCTATACTTAACATGGGAGACTGAACAACATCCAGCCAATTTGGTGCTCAGTGCCTGGTGCACTGGGGGATGTTGTTCGGAGGTAGAGGGGTTGCACTGTGGAGGATGCTGTGCATGGCGGGTTGGTGCGCATGGGGGGAAGTTGTGCATGGGCAGGTTGATACGTGTGGAGGAAAGATGCGCATGGAGGAAGTTGCGCATGGGGGTTGATGCGCATGGGGGGAAGTTGCGCAGGGGGAGAAGTTGCAGATGGGGGTTGATGGGCATGGGGGTTTGAAGGGCATGGGGGGTTGATGTGCATGGGGGTTAATGCGCATGGGGGTTGATGCGCATGGGGGCAAGTTGCGCATGGGGAAGTTGCGTCAGCCCAGCCAATTCTGCGTCAATTGGCAGTGGGGGGAAGTTGAGCATGGGGGTTGATGTGCATGGGGGAAGTTGCACGTGGGGGGAAGTTGCGCATGGGTTGATGCGCATGGAGGGCTGATGGGGGGAAGTTGCGCATGGGGGGAAGTTGCACATTGGGGGTTGATGCGCATGGGGGAAGTTGTGCATGGGGAAAGTTGCACATGGGGAAGTTGCATGTGGGTTGATGCGCATGGAGGGCTGATGCGCATGGGGAGCTGATGTGCACGGGAAAAGTTGCACATGGGGAAGTTGTGCATGGTGGGTTGATGTGCATGGGGGAAGTTGCACATGAGGAGAAGTTGTGCATGGAGAGAAGTTGCGCTGTGGGGGGATGGCATTTGGTTAAATGTTATTCCCGCAATGCGGGTACGCTTTTCGCTAGTCATAAATATGTGTTATGGCACATTTGTGACACTAGAGAGCTGGCACAGGGGACCAGCACTTGCTTAGGACTGGGATTTAAGTTGATCCTAATAAAAATGTTACAGTTAAGCCTTGATTAACACAGTGGGAAGGGATGCCAAAAGACTATAAAATCAATACATGTTATCCCCTCCATTAGTAAATTAAAGCAAAATTCTCTAACAATTGCCTTGCTTTATGTGCCATCAAGATACTCTATGGAATGGAGAAACATTGCTGACACAGGTGACCGTGGTGCTGATCAGTGGCATACCTGGGTGGGGATAATGGGGGTAAATGCGCCAGGAGTCATGTGCTTGGGTTCTTGGGAGTGTGGCACTGTAATTTACTTCCCCCAATTTCATAGCTGTGGTTGTGAACCACACTGTTAGTGAGTGCAGAAGCATAGCCACCATCAGTGTGTTCTTGCACTGATCCGAGGGCTGCCCTCTTCTCCCACTTCTTTGAATGGAGGAGAGGAGGCAAATTCTCAGATCAGTGGGATTGTGGGAACTGATCTCATTGCCTTCATTGATGCCTTATTCTTCTGCCCCCATAGCAGGCATAGCACCACCACACACAGGGTTCCAGGCACTTTCTCCAGAATCTTGATAACTCTATGCACAATCCTAACCATGTCTACTCAAAAGTAAGCCCCATTCTGTTCAGCATCTGTCTCAGAACAGGTGCAGCATCTGTCTCAGAAGACAGTGGCCCATGAAGGATAAGACTGAGCTGTGAAGCAATTTCATAGGTTTCCAAACTAAGATCAGCCTTAGCTATGAAATCTCTAGGAGCTTTATAAAATGCTTTATGAAAATAAAATTAGTTGTGAACTTTTTATGGTTGCACTTTTCTGCAGAATGCATGTTTCTGCTTATTAACCTAATGAACAATATATGTGAAATAAAACAAAGCAAACTTCAGGCAGCTCTTAGTATATTTTAATACTGTTAAATTATTCATCTTTTAAAAGCCAAGATGCTACTCATTAAATATTTAAGAACGATACAATTGAGGAACTGCATCAAATGGAGGGGATATTCTGCAATGGGGGCTGCCAGATGGACAATACTATTAAATGCCATTCCACTGCAAAAGGTGCATTCTTGCATTGGCTAGATATATGGCCAGTGATGCTTCTGTCCAGAGAATAGAAATAGAACAGTCCAAATATTAAATTTATTTTGTAAGTAATAAAAATAAATAGTCCCAAATCATTCTTTTCATGAATCTTACAGCAAAACAGTACTGAGCAAGCATAGACTGGTTTGTTTATTTTATATGCACGAGGGATGCATCAGATTACTTGCACCATTGGTTTATGTACAGTGGTAAATTTTATACTGTAATTCAAGCAACAAAACAACCAAACAGCACTGTAGACAAGTAGATGCTGGCTCATGGGTATATGAAATTTGTTAGGCATTTGCCTTTTTTAACATCTACCATAGATCCTCTGATTCAAAAGTCCTTTGTTACTTTGTTGCACAATTTGAGCTATGCACATACAAAAGGCTTTGTTCCTGTCTTCCATTTGAAACAATGTCTTCTTCTACTACATACTGCATTTATGGTTTGAATTTTGATTGAGTGCTACCCTTACAGTTTTCCCTGGATTGCAATGGAAAGATTTAAAACAATAAATTGATAAATGTTCCACTCATACAACGTACATGCATGGAACATGCTATAACTTTTAGGAGAATAGAACAGCCTCTGCTTTGGGGAAGCTCCATGCATCAACTGGATCCGTCATGTGAGCTCAGTGTCAGAGCCTGGAGCAACCCTTATATGACCAACTGGGTCAATTGAGCCTGCATTTATCATTTATGCAAATTAGGCTATTTTTAGATGGGCATTTAAGGATTAATGGCCCACTCCTAGCTTGGATGCTATGGGTTGTTTGAGGACCAAGCAGCAATGGAGAGGTAAGTAATTCTGCCACTGCCTTGTCTCCAATAAGCCTACTTTGATCTGTGCTAATTTTTTGACTGGCATAAATCTGAGTGAGTTGAAGTGGGCATGTTGAGCCCAGGCTGGGGGCAAATCAGCACAGACATTGCTTCTATTAATTTTCCCCATCCCTATCCTTTGCAATGCCCCCAGCTGATCAAGATTTTCATCTTGATCTTCTCTTAAGAACTCCAGAACACCCACTTTTCTGTCTGGGCTCTAGCCTGGGCTCTAGCATATGCCCAGGACTTCAAACCCTCATTGGGATGTGTTCAGGTCTAACAATAACCTAATATGATTCCACTAAACTTCCTTTTTATAAAAAGGACTAAAAATTCTAGTAGACTGTGGACTATAAATTACAACTTCACTGACAAATTACAACTTGTAATATGGTATATAAAGACCATTATGGGCATTTTGCATGGTTTTAATAGTTTCTACATGCATTTACACGCATAAGTTCTTTTTCTGTCCTTCTTACTCCATTTAATGGAAGCAATTAAGTTACATCTGAAAAAAAATATGCCTTTTCAACACTTCCCAAAACATCCTGATCCTTGTTCCCAAGGCATAGACACAACATAAAACAACCTTTTCTTGCTCTCTTTAAGGGTGAAACTGCAGACTTCCTTCCTGACTTAACTTCGGAAGTGGGTCTCAACAACATTGGCCCCCATGAAATCAGACAGCTGAATAAATCCACAGTCACAGATCTACAAAGACAGAAATCTTATTTGTTGCATTGCACCACATTTCATAGCATTCTAAGAATAACTTTAACAATATGTTACATTTTTATTGTTAGCCAGCTCACCATCATGTCTGGAAAAATCACAATGCTTTATCTGCAAAACAGCTTGCTTTTGGATTTTAAAAATATGAATGCATGAAGCTGCTTCCCACTGGGTCAGATAATTCATCCTTCTTGTTCATTCTTCTCTGTACTGATAGGGACAGTCTTTCCAGAATTTCAGACAGAACTCTTTCCTGGTGCTACCTGGAGTTGGAAATGGGACCTTCTGCACAATGTGAAAATAGCTTGTTTTGCTTGTTAACTCAAAATAGAAAAAACCTTTCCCCTCCCTCCAGTAGGTGCTTCCTTCTCATCCACTGGTTTTGTTATCAGCAGATTTGTTTCAATGCATTGAGGCACAAAAAATCATTTAACCTTTCAAATCATTTAAACAAGTGGGGGGAAAGCCAGTGTTAAAGAGCAGAGGAGAGAGCACACATTCCTACACACAGCCACAGTTGCCTGTATCAGCAATATCACTGGTGGAAATCTGTGTTAGTTTATGCGGGTGGATCGGGCCCCTGAAGTGGATTAAAGTTTGGCATGCATTGCCAACAACCTCATCTCTTTCCTGCTAAGCATTCTTCCACAACCCTTCACTAAACCATCAGACCACTATTATCAACACAAACTCCAGCAATTCTCCAAGTCCCCCCCCCCCCCCGCCTTTCCTGGAGATGTCACAGGGACTTAGTCTGGGCTCTTCTGTGTGCAAAACTCATGCTTTGCCACCAAGCTGTCGCTCTTCTCTAACCAATACATAGTTTCTGCTTACATCTTAATTGCAAAGTTGTGCTTCTTTTGTATGGCCAGTGTTTACTTAAATGATGGCTTTTGACTTAAGGCCAAATTAGAGAATAATCAAAACAAATACTGGGGCTGTTTGTACAAGTGATGCGACGTAAAAGTGGAGCAGTTCTATTATTCCTGGCTCATGAACTCAATCAATCTGGTCTTGGCCTTTCCTTCTGGCATAACAAAATATCTGCAGCTCCTACCCATCCGTTGTTGTTCCATTAACCATACATCAGCTTTGCCACTTTTGTTCTGAATAAAGAATCGCTCTGTCCATGCACTGCCTACTCCCATTTTTAAATCAATGTTTGAAGTCTTGGATTTTTTTCTTTTCAAAAAGGTAAATAGGCCAAGGAAAATATTTACACAGTGCCTTCAGGTGCAATAATCCAAAATAAAGGGTTTAAAAGGAAACAGCAGGATCAAGTTCACTGATTGCCCGTTTATGAGCAATAACCTCATCACCAAAATCTCTAAAATTTAACCCCCTAAAACAGGGAGAGACTGGTCTTTGATCTAGGGTACACGTATGGAAATGGATGAATGGTGGATGCCTTATTACTTCCGCTGGACCATTTATATACATGTGCACAAGCTGTAGAGTCTGCCATTTCACGTATTGCAACTGATAAAGTACATTTGTAGAGCAATGATGTTTTCCCACTATATTTTTAATCAAAAGAACTACCATAATATCCTCTTCGATTATAAATCTGTGAAATTTAGGCTACTTCAGATCAAGCCAAACGCCCATCCAGTCCAGCTTTCTGTATTTAATAGTGGTCTACCAAATGCTTCAGGAAAAACAAGACAATGAGAGAGAGAGAGAGAGAAAGAGAGAGAGAGAGAGAGAGAGAGAGAGAGAGAGAGCGATTGACCTGCATCCTGTGCCCCCCCTTGCATCTAGGAAAGGAAAACTGCAGGCAGGGAAGGTGGTGGTAGTGGGGAAGAGGGGTAGTTGTAGTGGGGTCCAGGCAGTCCCCTCTTCAGGGAAGTGGGGAGTATGTAACAATATGGTAGAATTGTCCAAAGTGTTCCTCAGTCATGATGTGAACTATAAATGTTTTGTGGAAATTTTGGGCACAGTGACAGGTTTCCCCACATGTGAATCATTTAGTGGAATTTTTCTGGGTCAGTGATTCAGTGGCACAATGTTGCATTTTATCAATCAGTTGTAAAAGCCTTCAGCCCTATGGAATATTTCGGCAGGATTTTGAAGTGACCTTGCTTGTTAACATTTTGCAATTCTTTAAGGTATGTCACATTTTGCATTCACATCTCTCCATGTGTGGCAGTTCAAAAAATAGATTTTTTTTGCCCGCCAGGCAGTGATGACTTATAACACAGAACTGCTGCCAATTTTCCAATAAACATGGGAAAGAGATGTAAGCAACCACTTCCTTGTAACAACATGAAATAAGCTGGGCTCAGTCGAGTCCAGCAAACTTTTTCTTTGTCTGCTGTTATTTCTTTGTCTATCAGTATTCCCTCATGCTAGCAGACTAACAGTGCAATCCTAATCATATCTACTCAGAAGTAAGTTCCACTGTGTTCAAAAGCAGTAGTACTTACTCCCAGGAAGGGCATCAGTGCATCAGTGCAACAAAGGACCTAATTAGTTAGACACCTAGAGACACTTTCCTGGATTAAGACCCATTGAACGCAATGGGGCTTACTTCTGACCAAACAAAAAAAGTCTCTCAGGTTGTGACATTGTAATACTTTTGGGTAGACATGATTAGGATTGTGCTGGTGTAAGTTCAAGGAGAGCCAGCGATATTCTGAGAATATCTTGTTACATGGATAGGATCTGGCAATATATGATTTTCCAACTCTGTCTGGTGTCTTCATGGAACCATGGGCTGCTCTGTCATATGGCATGGTGGCAGGATATTTCTTCTACTGTTGGTCCTTTTATGTACTCTTTGCAGGATCCTTTGATACGGATGCCCCAGAGGCTTTGGCTGTAGAAATAACTCTATAATCTATTTGAGTTTCACATTCATGTAATTGTGTGTGTGTGTGTGTTTGTGTGTGTGTAAGTGACACTGCGGTAAATCATCATGAACTCTGATGGAGTTTAGCTCCTCAGGGAAACTTTCCCCCTCCTTCAGCAACATTAGTTGCTTGTATGAGACCCTGCCAAATCAAGAACATTCATCAAATGGAATTCTGAAGTTAAGTTCCATGGCTGGACTGGCTTGTTCCTCATAAATCATTACAAAGAATATCTGGAACATACCCATGCCAGAAGGAAAAAAAAAAAACAATTGTAATGAAGATATGATGCTTGAAAAAACTATTTAGCATTCTCACTGAATGTCTTTACTAACCAGGTTTATTGCAGTGTTTTCAAATTAGATGCTGAATCAATGCCCTCTAGTGGATGTGATATTTAGAATGCATTACAATAGTTACTAATATGTAATGAAACCAATTTGTATTGTATAAGTTGCATTTGATGCCATGTCATGGCATCATGATTTTTTGTTTTGAGGAAGTGATGGAAGTCCTATGGTGTTGCCTTGATGCGACTGGGAACTCGATGAAGGATAATAAGTTGTATCTGAATCAGGAATGGGCCCAGCCTGCCCCAAGATCCGGTTTGCCGGAAGTTGGGGGGCGGGGCTGGGGTCAGGAGGTGGGGCCGAGGTCAGAGGGTGGGGCAGGGGCGGGGCGAGGGACGAGCCCCAACCCCGCTGCAGTGCATCTCCTGAAGCCAGGCTGGATGCCTGAAGTCTCCTGAAGTCGAGCTGGACGCAAGCACGTGGCCACTGGCGAACTGGTCCCCGCGAATAGGCCCGAACCGGCATCTGCCCACCAGTGATCTGAATCCTGAAAAGGCAGAGGACCTCATGGTTGGGAAATCCTCAATTTTGGGATTTCCTCATAATCAGGAAATCCTGAATCATCTACTCACACTAAACAGGGCTACAGCCTGGGAGTAAGTTCTTTCACCCAGCTTGGGCTGCAATCTGGAATTGCACTGGGTTGCCCTATCTATCACTGGGGTGGTCCAGTCCAAGATGGGGCAGCCCAGTTATGCCAGAAAAGGCTTGGGGCAGCCTAAGGCAACATAGGCTGTCCCAAGACAGATGGACTTGGGCTGGCCTAGCTGGGCCAGCCTAGGCAGTTCAGGAGAGGTATATTAAGGGCATGTTCAGCAGAGCCATTATGCTAGATCCAGAGCCTGTTTCCTAGGGCAGAAATGCCCTCTTCCAGCTCCTCGGTGTTATATCACCTCAGGAGCACCTCAGGTATAAAAATGAGTAGACCCATAGGGGTCCATGATAAGGCCCGAGTAAGAATGGCAGTGTTGACAAAGAAATCTGAGTTCTTGGCCAGCATATCTGCAACCCCTGCCTCTCAACTAGTGGCCCAACAATGGCAGCCCACTAACTAGGGGATACAGCAGGCCACTGCAACAAGCCTCTTGCATCCACTCTAAACTGAATGGTAACCTCAGGCGGCAGCTGTTTTCTGGTTGTCAGGGACTCCTTCTAAGGCAGGCACCACAGCTGTTCCTTGTTCAGTGTGATCTGGGGGGGTCTTCTCGGGAGCAAGCACTCCCCAGGTGTCACTAACTTGGTGCCTACTGAGCATGCTCTGGAGCAGTTAGGGCAGCCCAGGCTTCCTGGCTCTCTGGATGTAGCATAACTCTCTGCTCTGGATATAGAATAGTTGGGTCAGCCCAGCTAGGGCTCTCCTCACTGCCCTAACCCTGGATTCAGTTGTGGCATCCAGCAGGTTTGCACCTACTCTATAGAACCGGTTGTTAACAGGAGATAGGACATATAAAGTTTAAAAATGACTGCCAGATGGGCATAGAACTGGTTGTTAATTTCTTTGAATCCCATCACTGCCTGGATTGCAGCCTTAGTTCTGCTATGCCAACTGAGACCATACTTTAGCTGTTTGGACCTGACTATGGTGATCCAGGTTTTAGTAACTTCAAGGCTGGACTACTGTACCAAACTCCGAATGGGAATACCATTTCAAATGGTTCAGAAACTGCAATTACTGCAGAACGTGGTGTCTCGAGTGGTTACAAGGGCTAGACAATATGACTCAGCTGTACCGCTGCTTCAGCAGTGATGCTAGTTGCCGTTTTGCTTCCAGTCCCCAATTCTAAGTGCTAGTTTTAACTTTCAAGGTCCTCCAAGATTTGGGTCCAGGCTAACTGAAAGACCATCTCCTTCCATACATTCCAGCCCACCCTCTTAGATCATCTGAGAGGGCTTTTCTACATGTCCATCTCTGTATGAAGTGAGAAGTCTATCAGCTTGCAGGCAGTGTGGCACCTTCTTTGTGGTGGTGCCACAACCATGGACTTCCTATCCAGAGAATTTGAAAACTACTCCCTTGTGATGAGTGAGGGATCAAAACATCTGCTGGTCTGGCATTTGGTTGCTAAATTATTATTTACCCTCTCCTCCTCCAAAATACTGCCGACATGATTTTTAGATATGCATATTGTTTTTAAGCTGTGTTTCTAAAAAAAAATCATTTTTATACAGTGATATGTTAAACTTGGTTGTGCACAGCTTTAATATGTGAGATATGCATGCTTTAACATCCATATGCTGGCCTCTTGAGCAGGGTGACCAGATGCCTGAACCTAAAAAGAAGGACAATGTCTTGGATTCCTCTCAGCCTAGCCATTCTGGTGGACAATGGCACATTTGCCGACTCATGAGTAAAGCTGGAATATTGGACACTTTCACTTTCCCACAGAACTCAATGCATATTTTTAATTTTTAGGTTTTTTACCTTTTGATTGGAAAGAGATATTTCAAAACTGACTGTTGCATTGGATTCTGCTCTTCAGTACAAATCCAACAACATATGACATGATGGGGTACTGCACACCATTGCAAATTTCCAAAATGAAGCCAAAATGGAGGGCAATGAATCCCTTTTGGAGGACATATGGACAGAAAGCTTAAAAAGAGGCCAAATCATGAAAAATCTGGTCATATGGTCACCTTGCTCCTGAGTCCATCATGAGGTGGTGATACAAAGCAGTGGTGGCACAAAAGTGCCGTACTGAAAGACACCAGGGCAAAGTCTAGTTTCTCAAACATTTTTAGAGAACCTGATCCCTTGGAATGGAGTGCAACCTGGTCAGAACAAGCCATAATCTCAATTCTGAATAATCTCACCTACCATTGTCATTGGTGTCATCTGAGCCTCTGAACAATGCTATATTCACTGATACTTTTTATCCAGCAATTCAAAACCAGAGCATTAGCGGGTAGTTTTGGATTGATTTCATCTATTCACAAAACTGGATGAGCAAAGTCAAATCCTTTTTATTGCCCATATGAATGTTCATTCCACGTTTTTGCACAGCAATAATGCAATTACATATCTCATCAGTCTATACTGGGAAGCCAGGGTGCATATTTCTGTGAACTGTTGCTGAAAATGAACACATATATTACTTTGTTATTCTCATCAGGTGTTTTATGATGAGGAAGTTGACTGGGTCTAGACTTTAACATTTGCATTAAAAATGCCTTTATGTACCCTATCATATTAGGAAACTGACTAATATTCAGAACCAGGTCTTTTATTTATTTTCGAAGAACCTAACCCACTTCAAGTTGACTGTGCTTCATATAGGATTTTTCCGAGATTCAGCAAAATGGAAGTTATGATCCAGCCAAGGTCAAGCATTTTAAAAATCACTTTGATTTCTGTGAATGCAGCACAGGAAGGAAGACTCCAGCCTTCCCATCAGTGTCCCTACCAGTAATGAGTGTGCTGCTGAAGCACATTTTATGACTGGCAGTGGTTGCTTTATGAGAGTCAGTGCCAGTGGAAGAGGTGCTATAACATCAGCCAGCCCTGATAAAATTGGGCCGTTAGCCACAACTAAATGAATCCACAAGTTTCTTATTAATACTGAATTTCAAGTAGTGTTATGGATAGATTTGTGAGTACACAACAGAAAACTGCATGAGAGTAAATGTATATCAGAATGCTTCCTTCTGTGCTTTGGTATTCAGTAGCCAATCTTTTTACCAGCTGGGCATCTTTCCTATTGCAAACTGGAATGAAAAGCATAACTTTTTAATGTGATGAAATAAAATTTATTCTGAAAGTTCAGCTCTTATCAGCTGTTTCTCAGAATTCAATTTAAAGGGAACAGCTTCTGAATTGTTGAATTACAATCAAGCCAAAGAACATCCTGCTGAAAAATAGCAGTTATCTCCCAAACGAAGAGGAAAAGAAACAGGCTCATTTACAGCGTGATGCCTATAGATCAAACATGTTTGCGTTTCTTCTAAAGAAATCTGCCTGTCCCTGTTTAATAGAATTGCATATATAAGATGCAACAGTGCCGGTTCTGCAGTTTTACAATTGTCATTCATAAGTGATTTCTGTGCAATTTGCATGAACTGGCAATACAGTGTGTGATAGTCAATACACTATAGTTTTATGCTTGACGTGAAATAGGGCTGTGATTGCAAATACTATAAGAAACAAAAGTTCATCCTAGCAGAACACTATGGCTTCAATTGGTTTTGTAGGCAATGCAGATTATAACAGACACAAGAAATGGAAAACCTAATACCCTAAACAGTGAATGGACACACAGCCACACTGAAACATGGTTGGAAGACATCTGCCTAAAACTGATTGTAGTAGGTACCACACCAGCTAGTTGGAGACTTCTTACTGGCTTGAGGTTCATTTATGGGCTTTTGTGGGTATTGTGACCTTCTTGAAAAAAATATTGTCCTATCTGAACCCTGTTTCCAGAGTCATCCCATTGCTATGGGGCCACAACTGCTCTAGCACAACCCTAGCAGGGGAGGAGGAACTGGCACCAATGGGGCATTTCTGGTCCACCCACTGCCCGCTAGGCCATAAGGCAACAGGGTTGCTTCCTCTTCACAGGATTAGGGCCTCTGTCCTGAGGCAATGTTAGCCTTTTAATTATATGGCTGGACTAGGTACAGCGGGAGGGGAGGATGATGAGGGAAAACCAGTCCAGGAAGGGGAAGGCCCAGGGCTTCATAAGACACTCAGAACCTGAAACGAGGGAGTCTCTGGACATGCTGACTGAGTGAGGTCTGCTCAGTATCTTCTCTTCTGGGGCTGGGGAAAGTCCAGGGAGGGAGCCAGGAGACGGAGAGAGGAGGAAAACAGGTGAAGCAACTTTTTCCCCACTTTTGAACAATGAAGCCAGGAATCTCTGGCTGTTGAAGATGAAGAAATTTACAGTTTCCCTCCTCATATAGGTAAGTTTCATCATTAACAAACTCAAATTTCTAAATATGAAAGCTCATAATGTCATAAGGTCCATGCACCAAATGTGCCTATTCTAGAAGCAATTTATCTGGCCCCTGTTATAATTATTAAGCTCTCCCAGCTTGATAATTGGGCTCTCTCCAATTTGAAAATACGAACAAGATTTGCACATTTTCTCTTCTATCATTTGCAGCTAATGAGTTTCTATGTGACAATGAAGTTCTTATTTCAGATCCTTAATTATGTCGATTTCGGTCCTGAACAGGAGCCACAAATTCTAACTTTAACTTTCCGTATGAAACAAATTAGATAACACTGTTTTTGCTGAATATTATCACCTAATTTTCCAGGGATTATATTGATCTTACAAGCATTTATTGTCATAAAGTAACATTGCGATGCTAGTGAACTAATTAAATATTAATTCTATACATCCTTCCTTGGAAGTAAGTCTCATTGAATATAATGGAGCTGACATCTGAGTAGACATGCATGCATTGTGAAGTGTCCCTTTTCTTAACCCCAGCTTTCTTCAGAAAAGCTGACACAAAAATTGAATATGGAAAGGATTGATAAACCAATCCTATGCCTGTCTATTCAGAAGTATGTCCTATTATAAATATCCCATTATAAGTATGTACCATTATAGATCCCAGGTAAGTGTGGATCATATTCCTGCGTTAATGCCAGAAATGCAACTTTTAAAAACTGCTGTTGCCAAAATGCAGATATGTCTACAGGTAGGTGGCACTATTCCCTTTTTATTTACAAAACCAGACTTCAAATACAACAAGAAGATAGGATATAATCTTTTACCTTTAGAAGTAGATAAAAGACAGATGAAAGATCTGAAAAGGCCTGGAAAATCTGTTGACATTTTTTAAAAAAACAACAACTCATTAATTACAGAAGAGAATTTGACAGCTAATATATTTTCTCTTAGTTTCTATAAGAAATGAGACTGTTTTCTGGAAGAAAGACTAGGAAGATTAATGAAGGGACTTCCAATCTATTTCACCTTTATGTAAATAGACCTGCAGTCCAGTGAATTGTGCATTAGTAGCATTGAACAAATGGGTTTGCATTAGGCCTTATGATGCTATATACTGTAGTAGTGTACCTTTCAACTCAGGCAGTTTTGGATTAAATAACACAAAAAGGGGAATGACCTCATTATGGAGTTCAAACAATACTCCGTATAATTGTATTATAGCTCAACTCTGTTCATTAACCTATAGACACAATGGTGCTATGATTTGAGCTTCACGGACAAATTATGTTCATATTTCAGGCTATATCTGAATAGATAGAACATCTAAAAACATTTGCAGAGGTTCAACTCATTAAATCCTCATCTATTAAAAATCAATTAGAGATTTGCCATTGACTCCAGTAGAACGGGGATTCTAAAAGTAAATTTTATGAATCACCCCTAGATTTTTTTATTTAATCCTTAAAACCTATAGGCCCATAGAAACGATGGGCAGTCAAATTCTAAACTGCCCAGAGCAACAGGACTGCCATGGCAGTGAAATGGCCCAATATGGAGGCTCTTATCCTGGTGGAGCTAATCCATTGCTCCTGTCCTTCTCCCACCCTGTCCCTCTTCCCTCCACCCTGCTTTCTCCCCACAGTCCTCCATTTCCTCTTGTCTTGGAATATCTCCTCCCCACATCCGCCATGTCTCATCCCACATTTACATGGCCCAGTGGTCCATGAGACTGTCAACCTGTGGAGCACCAGACCTCCACTGACACTAGCATAGTGCCAACTGGTGCTAGCATAGTGCCAACATAGTGCCAACTGGTGCTGAGCTAGCTCTGGTGCTGGAGTTCACAAATGTTTGTGACACTCAGCACTGATGAAGGGCCAAGGATATAAGCACAGTATTGGACTCTCAATGATCCTATGATAAGTTCTTTTGATATAGCTTGTTCATCTCAGTCAATCTACCGCATGGTAAGAAGTATTTTACTACCCATTGTGTGGCAATTTTACTGCCAACGTGTGATAGAATTTGTGTTGGAACAGATGGCTATATGTGTTCATTCTGTCAATCTAAGCAATTTTGTCAGCAATTTCAATAAATACATTACTAGGAAGTTGTTTGTTTGTGGCTGCCTACCTAATTCCCTACCCTGTCATGGCTTGTTCAGCATGTTCAACTTGTGATTTAATAACTGATTAAAAATATTAGTTTAGTTAGCTATCTAATTAATCTCCGCTGGGATGCGCAAGTTAGTTTGTTTCTCCTTTAGGCACACATTTGGTGCTGCATATATTCATTCTTTAATTTACAGCCATCTTTAGCGTCATTAGAAAGGTCATAAATTTGAATCAGTTCAGATCTAAATGCACCATAAATTATGATGTTGCATTTTAAAATTCTTGCAAGCCAGACATGTCTCTCAGCTCAGAATATGGTTTGTGTTAAAGAACTGATAAATAATCTTCCATATTTGCAGTTATTTTATTCAGGTCTTCAGGGCATCAGGACCTCTGCTGCAGCAGAAACAGAAACGCTCCAGCAGAAACACTCAGGTACTGCTTTGAAATGGAATTGAAACTGTTGTTCTTATGCCTTGTTTTCCCACATTCAGGGTCAGTATCAGCTCATGGCAGTGGTGCAGAACTCAAAATGTTGCCCCAGAAGTGGCCGGACAGGTCACGTGAGTGACGCGCATTGATGATTCAGTCACCATTCAATTATCTATCTATCTATCTATCTATCTATCTATCTATCTATCTATCTATCTATCTATCTATCATATAGTAGCTATAGATATGGATATAATGTAGTTATGACCTGATTGTTAGTGGGTTGTGAAACTGACAAGCTGGTAGCTGACAAGGAAAATGAACTGAGCTTTAAGATAAAAGATAGAATGGCAGCAGAGAGAAACTGTAGTCCCAAGTCTACAAAAGAAGCATCCAACAACCTTCGATCAAGAATTCACATCCTTATTTCTTTCAGTGGTACACCCAGAAATGTTTTCTTCCAATAAAGAAAGATATTGTTGAACAATTTTGAGCTACTTATCATCTCTTGCATTTAGGACCTCAATTCATTTCAAAGCAAACAATAGATTTTAGGTTTGGTCTCAGAACTGGATCATGAAAAATACCATATTTACTTGAATTGAATTCTTACCTTTTCCTGCCAAATTTAGGTCCCCCTGACTCTTCTTTTTTAGGGTTGAGGTAGCATCTAACTAGTCTTTATTTATTTAATACATTCAAAAGATTTTATACAGATTTCTCCATTTTTTCCTGTTATCATCTCAGTGTTTTGTACAACCTTTAGCAGTTGACATCAAATAAAAGGCAGTTCTTTATATGTTTTGTGCAGGGTTAGGAATGGTCCCCTTTAGAGAGAAACCATGACGTATATGTGGCAGTTCTAACTGCTTGAGCTCCATGTCTCATGGGCCACTTGCTTGAATTATCTGCTGCATTTGCGGGATACAAATAAAGTAATTATAATAATAATTTGCTCTTATATCATTTTCTTTGCTTCACCTAGACTTTTATCCTACTCTGTCTAGGGGTAGAAAACATATGTCTGAATTCCTAAAGACATTTTCTGCATTCTAAGTCCCATTGAAGTCAATGGGGCTTACTTCTGCCATGCCTAGATTGCATTGTGAAGGGTCTTTGGTTCATTTGTAGTTCTATGGCTGTAGGACAGATGCGGGGTTGTTGTACGGTACTGGCGGGATTTGTTATATATAGACTAAGGTGCATGAAATTGCACTGACCTCCAGAAAACATCTAATGCAAACCTCTAATGCAAACAGGGCAACCCTAAGGGCCTGCAGCTTTCCATATTTGCAGATATGCTGTTGTCAAAAACAATCAGGAAGGTGGGAAATATTTCTGAAAACATGTACTAAAAACATAGCAGAAAGGAGAAAACTGGCCAGGTATACATTCTACACAGTCTGAACAGATGCTTTAATTAGTATATTTGTCAATTAGATGGAAGGATGACAGAGCAAAGCAGTCTAAAATAGACAGGAATCTACTGCCAGCACTGAATATACCGTTAATCAACAGCTATGTGAGCACCAGAATGCAACGTTTTCAGAGAAAGTGGTGCCAATGGAGGAGGTGTAACAAGAACGGGACTTTTAGCAGGATTTAAAGAAGCAGAACTATGGAGAGTTGAATGTTACCTTGGATGATTTTGTACCTCTGTTGCTATGCCTGCTGTATTAATAGTTGAATAATTGAATTCTAGCAGAGGTGTGACCCACACCGGGTGCTGCACATTGGAGATGTTGGTACCACTCTGAGCCAATAAAATTTTGGTATGTGAATAATACTATCATGTTACGTATTGTTTGATGCATGATTTCATAGGGATTGCAATAAAACAAACTGTGTTGAAATTTCGCAAAGAACACAATCCTAACCATGTCTACTCAAAAGTAAGCCCCATTGTGTTCAATGGGTCTTACTCCCAGGAAAGTGTCTTTAGGATTGCAGCCTAATCTATCAAAAGTTATAGCCAAAAAACCAGTGTGGTTGAAGCAAAGCTGCATCATCACACCCACCTTATGAGAAGGAGATCCATCATCAGGTGTGCCACTTCAGAAGACTTCTCTAATTGGAAGCACCCCTGGCATGTGTTTTAGGGGAAAAAAGACATTTGATAGATATAAACTTTCCTGCCCAGTTTAGACTGCAAAAACATTTATTTTGAATTTAAATCAAATTTTTCAAATAATTTTTTTATTTTGGATGTTAAAGTATGTATATACTTTTGACATTAAAATATGAGAATAGAGCATTTTTCTTTGCCTTAATTTTTGTTGTTGTCATTCCTTCTTGTGCTGGTTTTAAAACAAAAGGAATGCCTTTAATGAGTAGGGTAATTAAACTTATTTTATATGTAACAGAAATTTAAGTTCCTTGGGAAAGACACTAAGAGCACAATCCTAACCATGTCTACTCAAATGTAAGCCCCATTATGTTCAATGGGTCTTACTCCCAGGAAAGTGTCTTTAGGATTGCAGCTTTAGACTGTTCATAATTGTATAGATTCCATAGGAGAGGATTTGGTGATATGATTTAAATCAAATCTGACTCATTTGGGTTCATTTTGGGTTTAGTCGTAATTTTCTAAGGATTTCCCGCAAGCTGTTGTTATGATGTCAGGAGAGTTTCCAAGTTATACTTAATTTTATGCATTTCATCAATATGACACAAGAGGAGTTATAAATATATTCATACACAGAGCCAAACAATCCAATGCAAACTTGCCTGTATTTAAGGATCTAGAGCCTGGCTGTGAGAACAGAAGCCTTCTGGCTCAGTACATTTGAATGTCTTCAGGCTACTCAGAAAATGTGTTATGCAGCAGTTATTCTTCTGTTTGTGGAGTATTTGCCTTTGGAAATGACTATGTTTTTATGTCAGTTTGATATGAATTGTGTTTCACTGGGAGGAAAATGTATTAACCGAAACAAAAAAATAAAAATAAAACAACAAAACAACCCCCCCCCCAACCTAAACACAGTGGGTAACATTAGCTGGATTCTTCAGGTTTTCAGTTTTCAACCCCAAAAATATCAGATAGGATATAGGGTGACCATATGTCATAACCACAAAAGAGGACAAAGTCCCCCACCAAAATGTAGGACATTCAAGAAAAATGTAGGACATGACAAAAGTTAAAAATATGCATATATATTGTTTTCATGTGGTTAGTTTAAACACTATAGTACTTATTAAATTTAAAACTTTGCATATTATTAATTACGAGTTGTCTACATGGTGCTTGCTCACAAGGAAAAGGAAAAAACTGAAGACTATGAACTTAACAAAACATCCTACTAGTCCTCACTAAACACAAGTTCATATGGAAATGGAAACTATTTGTGGTTGTATTTTTGTGCTTGATTACTGTGGCAAATATTTCTCTTTAAATGCACCTCTTCCTTTAACAGAAAAAGCGAACTTTTCTTCCTTTAATGTTTCATACTAGCGAAAAGCGTACCCACGTTGCGGGACTAACATTTCCCCATACGCCATCCCCTCACGGCGCATCAACACCCCATGCGCATCAACACCCCATGCGCATCAACACCCCATGCGCAACTTCCCCCCATGTGCATCAACCCCCATCTGCATCATCCCCCATGCACAACTTTCCCCATGTGCAACTTCCCCCATGTGCAACTTTCCCCATGCGCAACTTCCCTACATGTGCAATTTCCACCATGCGCATCTTCCCCATGTGCAATTTCCCCCATGTGCAACTTCCCCCATGTGCAACTTCCCCCAATGTGCAACTTTCCCCATGTGCAACTTCCCCCATACTCATCACCCCCCCGCTCAGCTTCCCCATGTGCAACTTTCCCCCATGTGCATCAACGCCCATGCGCAATTTGCCCATGCGCATCAGTCCCCCATGCTAATCATCCCCCATGCGCATCATCTCCCTATGCGCAACTTTCCCCATGTGCATCATCCCCTCATGCGCAACTTCCCCATGTGCAACTTTCCCCATGGGCATCATCCCCCCCATGCGCAACTTCCCCATGTGCAATTTCCCCCTGTGTGCATTATCCCCCATGTACATCATCCCCGCATGTGCAACTTCCCCATGCGCAACTTTCCCCATGTGCATCATCCCCCCATGCACAACTTCCCCGCATGCGCAACTTTCCCCATGCGCAACTTCCCCCATGCGCAACTTTCCCCCAAGCGCATCAACCCCCCATGCGTACCCGTGTTGCGGGAGTAACATTTCCCCGTAAACCATCCCCCCATGGCACATAAACATCCCAGGCGCATAAACACCCCATGCACATAAACACCCCATGCGCATAAACACCCCATGCACAACATGCCCCCATGTGCGACATGCCCCCATGCACAACATGTCCCCCATGCGCAACTTTTCCCCATGCGCAACTTCCCTCAGGTGCACATCATCCCCACATGCGCAACTATGTGCTTCAGCTCCCCATGCACAACTTTCCCCATGTGCAACTATATCCTATGCGCATCATCCGCCCATGTGCAACTTTTCCCCATGTGCAACTTCCCCCCATGCGCAACTTCCCCCATGTGCCTCAACTCTCCATATGCAACATCACCCGTCTGCATCAGTCCCCCATGTGTGTCAACCTCATGCGTATCAACCCCCATGCGCAACTTCCCCCATGTGCAACTTTCCCCCATGTGCAACCTTCCCCCATGCGCAACTTTCCCCCATGCTCATCATCCCCCAGGTGCAACTTTTCCCCAGGCGCATCATCCCCCAGGCGCAATTTCCCCAGGTGTAACTTCCCCCAGGCGCATCAACCCCCATGCGCAACTTCCCCCATGCACATCAGCCCCCCATGCGCAACTTCCCCCATGCACATCAACCCCCCATGCGCATCAACCCCCTATGTGCTTCAACCCCCATGCGCACCATCCCCTCAAGCGCATCATCCTGCGCTATTTCCTCCCCATGCACAACATCCCCCCATGCCAACTTCCCCCATGCACAACTTCCCCATGTGCAACTTCCCTCCATGCGCAACTTCCCCATGCGCATCATCCCCCATGCGCATTAACCCCCATGCACATCATCCCCCATGCACATCATCCCCCATGGGCATCATCTGCCATGCACCACTTCCCTCCATGCACAACTTCCCCCATGCGTCACTTCCCCTATGCGCAACTTTCCGCCATGCGCATCAATGCCCATGCGTAACTTTCCCCAATGCGCATCATCCCCCATGTGCATCAGCCCCCCATGTGCAACCTTTCCCACGCTCAACCTTCCCCATGCGCAAATTCCCCCCATGTGCAACTTCCTCCCGTGCGCAGCATCCTCACCAGTGCAACCTCTTCTTCTGAACAACATCCCCCCAGTGCACCAGGGTCCGAGCACCAAACTAGCTGGATGTTGGTCAGTCTCCCATGTAAAGTATAGGACAGAAACACGTTGCCCCCTTTTCAGCCCCTGAAGGGTTAAATGTCTCCAGATGGTTCTTGGTGGGAGTTCAGGTGACAGAAGGAACTCCCAGAATTCCATGCTTCAGGCCCAGCAGTTGGGGCAGAATGTTGCTGAGTCAGCAATTCTCAATGCAAAGTATAGGGAGGAAAACACGTTGCGCCCCTTTTCACCCCCTTCCGGTTGGAATTTCCGAAAACCGGTTCTTAGTGCACCCCTCCGTCACGGAAGGAACACCCACTCCAAACTTCACACTTCTAGGCCCAGCAGTTTTGGGAGGGCGGTCAGTCAGTCAGGGAGTCAGTCAGTCAGTCAGTCAGTCAGGGAGACTTTTCTCTTTGATAGATAGATAGATAGATAGATAGATAGATAGATAGATAGATAGATAGATAGATAGATAGATAGATAGATAGATCAGCGTTTCTCAAAGTGGGGGTCGGGACCCCTTTGGGGGTTGCCTAGTGCTTTCCTGGGGGTCGCCTAAAGACCCCTGATGCAGGGGGCCAGGTCAGGCTTGCCAGACCTCTGGCTGTAGCTGTGCGCACACTGGGGCTGACTGACAGCCTCAGGGCCCAAAACGTACCTACTCTGAAATAAATCTCATTATAGTCAGGGGGGCCTTTACTCCCATGCAAATGTGGATAGGATTGCAGCCTCAGGGCCCAATCCTATGCATGCCTACTCTGAAATAAATCCCATTGTGTTCAATGTGTGCATAGAACACACATTTCATTTGTAACAATGAAAATACATCCTGCATATCAGATATTTACATTACGATTCATAACAGTAGCAAAATTACAGTTATAAAGTAGCAACGAAAATAATTTTATGGTTGGGGGTCCTCACAACATGAGGAACTTATAAAGGGGTCACAGTGTTAGGAAGATTGAGAACCACTGATATAGATAATAGAGCTGTGTTGTAATACACTGATGCCTTGACAGACTTACATAATTCGCACCGGAAGCATGTTGGTCTTACAAAGCTTTCTTTATACAAAGTGGGTTTTCCCATATGAAATAATGGAAACTCAGATGATTGGTTCCACAACCCACAAATATTTATATAAAGATATTATATTATTGCTGGTGGATAACAGAAAACACTGATATACAGTGGTGCCTCACATAAAGAGCTTAATTCGTTCCAGAGGTATGCTCTTTATAAGTGAAACACTCTTTAAGTGAAGCGGATTTTCTCACAGGAAATAATGGAAACTCAGACATTTGGTTCCAGAACCCAAAAATATTCATATTAAAATATTAACTGGATGTAAAAATGACGACAAAACACAGGAGTTGAATTCAAAACATGCATTCAGTGTGCATGATCCTATGAAGTCTACTTAGGCTGAAATCCTAAAGACACTTTCCTGGGAGTAAGCCTCATTTAACACAATTGGGCTTACTTCTGGGTAGACATGGTTAAGAGGCTGCAATCAAAGACACTTCATGGAGGCTCTTTAAAAGGGCTGTCGGCCAGCGCTGCTGCCTCTAACTGCCCTTAAGTTGGGGGGGGGGGGGGGCAGTTTCCTTGAGGTGCCAAAGGCAGCTGCTCCTAACTGCCCCCAAGTGCCCCCACCGGCTACTGTGAACCTCCAGCAGCAGCCCAGGTAAGCCTTCCAGCAAAGTGTCTTGGATTGCAGCCTCCTAACCATGTCTACCCAGAAGTAAGCCCCATTGTGTCAAATGGGTCTTACTCCCAGGAAAGTGTCTTTGATTGCAGTCTCCTAACAATGTCTATCCAGAAGTAAGCCCCATTGTGTTAAATGGGGCTTCCTCCCAGGAAAGTGTCTTTAGGATTGCAGCCTAAGTAGACTTCATAGGATCATGCACACTGAATGCATGTTTTGAATTCAATTCCAGTGTTTTGTCATCATTTTTACATCCAGTTAATATTTTTATATGAATATTTTGGGATTTGTGGAATGAATCATCTGAGTTTCCATTATTTCCTATGGAAAAATCTGCTTCACTTAAAGAGTGTTTCACTTAAAGAGCATGCCTCCGGAACAAATTAAACTCTTTATGTGAGGCACCACTGTGTGTGTGTGTGTGTGTATATATATATATATATATATATATATATATATATATATATATATACACACACACACACACCAGTGTTTTCTGTTATCCACCAGCAATACACCTTTAGCAGAAAAGTTTGTTGGATTCCAGGTGTATCTGCAGTCTCTGAATATATGTTTTAACTGAAGTGTGCTGAATTGTCAATTTAACATTCATCAAGGGATTTCAGCAGTGCGAAATTTGAATCATATTCTTTACTTCTTCCTTTTCAGAACGTAGCAGCTGTTTTCCAGATGTCATTTATCTGCAATTACATTTTCTTTGATTTTTGGAGAAAGGAAAAAATCCAGACAGTAAAAAGTAATATGGTGGTGGCTAGATGTGGTTGTGCATTGTTTCAGGCATCTGCACAAGTACTGTAGTTTATCTCACTAGTTTTCTTCTTAGATTAAATATCAAATTGATATTTGCATATGGAATAGCCAAATGTGTAAATTCTCATTTTGGAAGAACAATGCATAATTAAATTAAAGTCTCTGGTTCTGTCTTGAAAAAGTTTGTGAACATTTGTATTCGCTCCTATGTTTTTCCAAGACCTTAAAGGCAGTACTTGAAAATATGAGGAAAAAATAGTAAAGGCCTGAAGCTCAGGTATATCAGGCCACAACCTTATTTTCCACCAGATGCCAGTGGGAAGCCAAGAAGATATGAAGGCGTAGCCTGTTCCCGCTTTTCCTTCCACTACAACTGGTATTCAAAGCATGTTGACTGTGAATTGGAAGTAACAAACCCTACAATCCAGAGTAACTACGGGATTATGTAAAAGGCAATACGTGCACCCGTAGTTATGGCACCATCTAGTGAAAACCTATGGGAAATTCATATTGCAGTCCAGAGTAAATTGTTCTTACACTGGAGCAAGAACTCCCTGTAGTTACTCTGGATTGTGCCCATAGCTGTGCTGACTAGCAGTCTTTGCTAGATGTGTCCTCCATTGCTATCCTTCCTGCAAAGCAAGTATACATTATTCTTAAGTATTTCCCCAATAGCAGCATGTTCACAAAATTGGGGGGAAAATCATATGACAGCAACTTGTTCTGCTATTTACAGTTTGCTCAACTCCATCAGAAGTAATCATATATAGTTTATATGAACACAACAAAGAGATTGCCCAATTAAATATTTATTATTGAAAATAAGTACAGTTATAATCTATCAGTATAAGTACAGTTATTACTGAAGATAAGTACAGTATACTTGTATAATCTATCCTTGTGAACTCAATGAGACACTGGTAGGTATCAATCATACTTCATTTTCTGGATTGTTCTGAACACATTTTTTACTCTCCCTCTTTCTCTAGGGATATATCTGAATGTTGTAAATGTTGTAAAGTCTGATGACACAATTTTCAGGAGTTAATAAAATATAAACAGGCCATTATCAGAGGGTCAATCACCATTAATTAATGGACTTGGTAGCATGGATGGCTTAGATGAACTGAGGTTTGTTTGCTTTTATGAACCAAAGTGATTTACAGCCCAATCCAGAGCAACTATCTGTCCACATAAGAGCCCTTAGGTTGCCCTATCTAACACTAGGTTGGAGCAACTGCAAGATGCTCCAGCCCAGTTACTCTGAAGGAGGCTTAGGGCAGAGCAAGGCAAGATAGGGTGCCCTAAGAGAGGTGGACCTGCTCTGCCCTAACTGGGGCAGCCTAAGCAGCTCAGGAGAGGCAAGTTGAGGGCATGTTGAGCATTGCCTAGGGCAGAGCAGTTACTCTGAATCCAAAGCCTGTTTCCAAGGCAGAAATGCCCTCTTCCAGCCCTCAGAGTTATACCACCTCAGGAGCAGGTATAGTCATGAGTAGACCCATAGGGGTCCATGATAAGGCCCGAGTAAGAATGGCAGTGCTGACCAAAAATCTGAGTTCTTGGCCATCCTAGCTGCAACCCCTTCCTCTCAACCTCAGGATATGGAACAAACTACGGCTGCCCACAAACCTCAGGATACAGCAGGCCACTCCAAGAAGCCCCTTGTATTCACTGTAGAATGTACTGGCATCTCATCAGGGACTCCTTATAAGGCAGGCACCCAGTGGCGTCACCAGACTGGTGCGGCTGGTGTGGGCTGCATTGGGGATGCGCTCCATATGGGGTGATGTGCTGGAGGAGTTTGACTGTCCTTTGGCAGGCCCCGGGCATCAGCACCCCCATTCAGGCCTGCTCCAAGGCGGAGCAGCAGCCAGAAGCTGCCACTTGTCCGAGGAGCTGGCCTGAACGGCCATCTGAGGTGCACTGCGCAGAAACACACTGAGCATGCCGAACAGCTTCAGAGGAGACTTCCTTAGAGCAGAGAAAGTCCGCGCCTCTGCACAGCCATTCGGCCTCACTCAGGAGGCGGAGCGGCAGCCAAATGGCTTCAGAAAGAGTACTGCACAGGCACCAACTCTGACGCCTGCACAGTCTCCCCCGAAGCCAAAAGGCTTCAGAAAAGTACTGCGCAGGTGTCAGAGATGGTGCCTGCGCAGTACTCTTTCTGAAGCCAGTTGGCTTCAGAAACAACTGTGCAGGCGCCAACTTTGGTGACTGCGCAGTCCAGGTAGGGGGGCCGCACATCCCAGGGGTGACGCACAGACTTCCGCACCAGGTGATGTGCAGAGTCATGTCACCACTGTAGGCACCACAGATGTTCCTTGTTCAGTGTGATCTGAGGGGTGTCTCCTCAGGAGCAAGTCTTCCCCTTGTGTCAATTACTTAGCATGCTCTGGAGCAGTTAGGGCAGCCCAGGCTTCCTGACTCTCTGGATTCAGCATAACTTTCTGCTCTGGATACAGAATAGTTAGGAGAGTGCAGTTAGGTCAGTGCTCTGGATTGCAGCCTAAGTCTATTAGCACCCATCAGAAGGGATGTCATTATCCTGGAAATAATGTCATAACGAGAAGTGACATAATTAAGCAGGAAAATTTTTAACATTCCTCTCACAACAAAATCTAATCTAATCAATTAAATAAGTGAAAGTTCACAATAAGTTTTTTTTAAAAGAGCCCTCTTAACCCTAAGCAGGTGCTGATCTGTTTAAAAATAAATCCCCAAATATCCCAAAGGCTGATGTCCTATCCACTCTTACCTGAGAGTAAGCCCCATTGACTATCATGGTTAAAAGCATATACACAACAGCCTGATCTGATTCAAAGATCTGCAACATTTCCCCAATGCAGTCACATCACATGGTAGCACCAATCTAAGATATTAAATAATAAAATACAAATTGAAATTAATTGAGGCCCACCTGAAATTGGCTCACAACTTACCTGGTGGGTCCTGACCCACAGCGTTAGAAACACTGTTTTATAATATCAGGCTGCTCCCCAGGAGCAACAAGAAGTTCAGTGTGAAATAAAGAGAGGAAACTAAAGCTGTTTCATAATTTGCATATATAAATGTACAAGCAAAGCATAGAGGCAAGTGCTTAGCAGTCAGTGCAACTCCTAATTTTGTACCAGATCTCCAGAGAGCAGACATGGTAGTTGGCCAAAAAATATATCAGTTTTGTACAGATATACAAAGGTATATCAGTATGTATAGATATACAACAGATATATCAGTTGATTCTATGATATATATCTGATTCTCTCCTTTTTGACTCACATACTGACTCCCATTATAACTCGCAAATGCTCACAAATGTATTTACCATATAGATCACATCCCTGCAGATGAATTTCTCATTGATGGGTTCATCCGCAGCAGTGGCACAGCCAAAAGGGGCACAGCGGCACATTACCTTGAGTGCCAAAACTGAAGGGGTGCCTTAGAGGCCTCTGAAAGGCACTTCCAGACTTGATGATTTTTTATGAGTTGGGCAGCTCAGTTCTTAGTCGTGCTGGAGTAGGTAGATTGATACACCTGTGCTGCATTCAAAGTGGCACTGGTGCTATGCCACCATGAAGCACTTTTCTCCTTCCCTGGGGTAGACTTACAGCAGTCCCAATAGGTCTACTCGGTTGTGAGCTGCCATCACCAGAGGAGTCCATTTTCACACTGACTTGAGTGTCTGACAGCGAATCAAGGATTTGGAGGGAGAAGGAATTTGTCACCATTGCAAAAGTAGCCTCTTCCACAAAATGCAGAATTGGGAATAAGGACCACTACCCCAGTATGAGTAAGAGTAGCACTACCCCAGTAGCACTACCCATGTAGGAGCACTACCGAGGGAGGAAATGGTCTATTCCAGCTCTTTCCTGGCATCCTAATATAAACAGCTGGGGACTGATGCATTCCAGCTTGCCTTTGATGTGTTAAACAGGGATATGCAACTGTAGTCACAGCTGCACAAGAGCTGATCTTTGAAAAGTTTTCCAACACACACAATTGTTTGTCATCTTAATCATGAGGCAGCATCTTTCACGTTTGCCAAGCATCAAAGCGGCAGCTTCACTTGCAGATATTTTTGCATGTTTGCGTCAAACAGGAGTCTTCTGTTTCAACTGAACACCGCCTGCACTGTCCCCATTAAAATGGTCTCCACCTTCTGAAAACTGTTTCTCCCTTTGGAAGAAATGAAATATAGTTATAAATTGATGTGTTTTCATGAAAAATGCCCAAACTGTATTTTCCACTTGCTAACACTGCTTTGCAGTTATCACTAGCTGCATAATTACAGACAGTCGACATTTATAATCTTGCAGCAACCTGTGAGTCATAACAAGTAAAGTGATATATTGTCTGCTGAGATGCTTTTGGTGTTTTGCAGCAGTTTTGCTCACACTGGGTTTTATTTAGACTTTATAGAACAGAAATTTCATCAAAAACCGCAGGAGACCTTGGGAGAGCAAATGGAAACCAATACCCATCGCACTGGGTATGGAACAGAAAGTTTTTAAAATCCCACTAACACTACAAAGTGGCTGGACAGTACGAAGAACAAAATCAATTGACAAACTACACACATTTGAAGAAAACAAATAAATTTTATAATACTGTTGACAGCATCTGCACAAACCTGTTAAAATACACTTTCACAAAAAGCAATTCCCCCAATGGTATTAAACAACCATCTTTCATCAATGCAAGTCATTAGTATATGGAGCCATCATTCATATGCAGCTCTTACACATGGTGGAAGCTGATGAAATTGGCAGAGAGATCAGCAGTTGACTATGGCCTATATCCTAAAGTGAAATTAAGCCCCTTGCTCCAGAGCAGTTAAGATGACTGTCCATAAGATAACACTAGAGGATGATGTAACTGTGTGGACCTGTAACTGCTATGGATTTAGCCCCATAGCCAAATGGGGCAGGGGGGTACATTACTTTGAGTGCTACATTTTGAGGAGGCACTTCCCGAGCAATAAGTCTCACTGGTCAGTTTTGAGTTAAGGAAATTGTTACATAAGGCAATTGTGTTTTCCTGTTTTCATTATTGGATTTAGCATTTGATGGAATCTAGATATTTAAACATGGTTTATTGCATTCTGCATTAAATTACCCACTGAAGGAAATATAAAATGACAACTATATTTTAAAATACCAACATTTTCACAGTATTGGCCAGTAGTGGTATTATCACTACCCAAGGATTTCTCCAAGTATGGCCTGTTCCCCATAATGCAAACTAGTGATGCCACTGTCACCTTCTTCAGAAACAAATTCTTTTATTTAAATAAAAGAACAATGTGATTTTCCCTCCCCCGTATAGTTCTTGGACAATCCTGTTCTCCTTCAGAATGTCATATCACCTGGAATTATCAAAAACATAAAACCAAGGTTTCAATAGGTGCTCCTATGCTCCTTTTCTCCCCAAAATTTCCATTTAATTGTCATCTTTGTGCAAAATTTTAGAGTTTTTCTTTAATAATGTTAATCATTTGATTCCTCTTGCTCCTAGTTAAATCGGATTTTACATATTTGTTTAAAAAATAAAAGATGAAACTCTTCTGCTAGCACAGCAATGATACTGTTCAGAAAGATAAACTGGCAAAGAATTATGGTAAGAACATAAGAACATAAGAGCCTCCACTGGATCAGGCCAAAGGCCCATCTAGTCCAGCTTCCTGTATCATACCGCAGCCTACCAGATGCCTTAAGGAGTACACATGACACCTACATCCAGGTGAGGTCCCCTGCATCTTTCATTTTGATGTTGCTCACCACTATAAACACCTCTTATGGCTTGTAAACTGAGATGGTCCTTTCCTCTAGGGATCTGTCCTATCACTTCTTAAAGACATTGAGGCTAGATGCCATCCCCACATCCTGTGGCAAGGAATTCCAGAGACCAACTACATGCTGGGTAAAGAAATATTTCCTTTTGTTCATCCTAACCCTCCCAGCATTCAGTTTTAGTGGATGTTACTTACTGCTTGGGTTATCACTGTATCACTATTTCTACTGCTGGATGCTTGGAATTAAACAAATGAGAAGTGTACAAAGAATGACATGCCGCCTGCATTATTTGGCTTCCCCAAAAGTGAAGAACATGCTCTCATTAAACACTGGGATGCAGAATAAGCCATTAGAGAGCATTCTTAAGAAGAATGTCTTTCTCCCCATGAGGTGGCAGCATCTTTGCTAAAACGCTTGAATCTGAAAGTAAATGGGAAGGAACCATGCTGAGAAGTGTGCCACCTTTGGGAAAGATCATTTGTACATAGCTATTGGTTGCTTAGACAGTTCTTGGTCCCCTAGCTCACAAGTCAAAAAGATAAATTCAAAGGGATGTTCTATTTTAAACTATTATGGAAAAAATATGTGGACAAAATAAGACTCACAAAATTTAAGAAGATAGATGAGCATCAATTAACGACAGGGATAAGTTCTCCAATTACCATTATTATGTGATTGGGACACAGTCATAACCAAAATAGGCTGCTGCAGGCCATGGAATATTCTATTGCTTCATTAAGGCTGCAATCGTGAAGTGCACTTGGGCTAGCCTATCCAGCAATGGGATGGCCCAATCCAAGATGGGCCAGCTCACTTACCGTACATCTAAAAGGCTTGGACTTTTGTCAATATAGTGTAAGTCAACATAGGCTGGCCCATTTTGGACCTGGACCTGGTCCAAGATGGACCTAGGCTGGCCTAGATGTGCCAGCCTAGGCAGTCCAGGAGAGACATGTTAATGGGCTTGTTGAGCATGGCCTAGAACAGTGCAGTTAGGCTGTATCCAGAACCAGTTTCTAGGGCAGAAATGCCTCCTCACAGATTCTCCGAGTTAGAACACTTAAGGAGCAGGAATATGTATGTTGACGAGAGATACAACCCTGAAAGTAATGGGACTTATTTCCTATTTTAAATTAAATCCGTTTGCGTTTCCCAAAGATTTTTGCAACAACTTAGGAAGGTAGAGAGAGAGGAAATAAAATAAAATGTGAAGAGAAGGGATGTATTTTAGTGCCAGGAGTTTGGCAACACCACCAATAATTAAATCTAAGACAAGGCATCACAATACTGCTTTTGATGCATCGTCTAGAGTTGGTAGCTGTGTGCCATAATTTCAGATCGTTCATTTGCACAGTAAGCCTGTTTTATCTTTTATTCCATTTCTTTATGTTCCAAGAAATGAATAGTTTTTCTCTTTATGGGATTTATTTGGATTTTTTAATATATTTTTTGTTCAAGCACCAACTCTTGCATTGAAATTAATGATCTCAGAGTAAATAAACAGATAGAAAGAAATGTTGACTATTTTTCTTCGATGCTGTTGTGAAGTCATATTTATCTTTTTATTTCTATTGTTATTAAAAACGCTTGACATTCCTGATGATTGATTTGAGTATTATATTGATTCTTAGAAAACTATGCGGAGGGCACATCTTTTCATCATTAATATATGCTGGAATACATCACATCAAATATTCAGAAAATGAGTTTAATGATTTTATATGACTGTGAAGAACATTATGATCTACTATATATTTTTAATATATATTTTCAATATTTTCAAGTATTTCTTGAACACAGAGTAGGAATATTAAAGACAGACTGCACTGCTCATATGCATAATTCTTTTTGCTGCTATTCCTAGTGGTGGGGGTGGTGATGATAATAATATTAATGTAAAACATTCCTTACAGAGTTATACAGTATAGGCAATTCACAGCAAAATCCTATACTCAGAAATTCACCCCATTGTGTTCAATAGTGCTTATTTCCAGGAAAGTGTGGATAGGCTTGTATCCTTAAGCAGCTCCATGCTCCTAAGGAACTTGAAACCAACTGGGGTCTCAATGGAGGAACAGAAGGTAGGGATGAAGAGTACAATTCTAACCATGTCTACTCAGATCTAAGCCCCATTGTGTCCAATGGGTCTTACTCCCAGGAAAGTGTCTTTAGGATTGCAGCCAAAAGAATAAAGATAAAATTCTGTTATACATATGGAAGGTTTGGTTACAATTGAGAACAAGGATTAAATCCAAGGCCAGAAAAGGTGGATTTAGAGGAGAGTTTTGAAAGATAAAGCTGGCATTATCTACATATTTAGAGGTCCTATGGTTTGTGGACCACAAAAGAGAATGGAGGAGTCACCGAAAAAAGCAGGAAATCTTTGATGAATTAAAATTGTTAGAGTTGGAGGAATGGCTGGCATGGGGATCGTCTACCCTTCCCTGTCTCTCCTCTTGCTCACATCAAACTAGTGCCAGCAAAATGGATGGCATGGAGCCAGGAATACATTGGGGCTGTGAAGGCTTACCCTTCAAATACAGTTGCAAATGTTCCCTCATCTTGAGGAGGGCTCTGGGACTCCCCATTACAGGGTGCATGGCATGCTCTACTGATGCAGTTGCATTGGAGGGGGTTTTATCCATTAGGATTGGAGTATCAAGGGAAGCATAGAAGAGTAGCATGATGTGACTACATATGCACATCTGCTTTTCACTGTGTGGGAGTAATAATTTTATTTCCATGCAGTTCTCATTTGCTGGATTGCTCACCTCCAAGGGAAACTTTTTTCACAACATGTGTTGAGTCAATAAAAATTAAATAAGTTTCTAAAATAGTGGTAGTCCTTGGAAAGGGACAAACATATTGATTTGCCAGGCAAGGTCACATAGTTTTTCAGTACTGGTAACAATGGCACTGAGCCAGGATTTAAAATGATCTCAAAATATATAGTTAACAAAACGGTACACTGCATAAAACTAGCTGGACATATTTTCCGAAGCAGAGTGCCTGCAGCTTAGCAATGGATGAGATAAAGCCGTTGTTGTTTTCAGGGTATCAGTAAAACCAAGCGTTCCAGAGGTGTGTGGAATGGCATGTGTCATGCAGAACTGACTTTGAATTTTATCTTTGAAAACAGGAGTCAAGCAGATGTTGGATCTCCAAACAGGGAATGATGTCATATTTGTATCATTTAACCTTTATTCTGATAGCTCAAGAGGGATATCATTTTACATTGAGTTTTGTATGCTTCTTTGCCCCTTTGCCCAGGACTGCAGTGGCTCATTGGTGAAGAACGCTGGGATTAGATTACTACTTACTTGGAATTCCACTTAGCAGGTCAGCAGTTCAAGATCTGAGTACTGCAAAATGGGGTGAGCTCCTGTCCTTAGCCCAGCTCCTGCCAACCTAGCAGTTTGAAAGCATGTACAGTAAATGCAAGTAGATAAACAGGTCCCACTTTGGTAGGAAAGGCAAACTGGTAAGGTTTTCCCATGTCATGCGCATCGTGGATTGGGCATCACCACATGGTACAAATGCTGAAGAAGGTGCCATATATGCTCATTCACTCACATAGCATGCACATATGGAATTTTATATGGAGTGAAGTGATTTATCCTGAAAGAATCATAATCCAGATGAGACACTAAGCTGAAAACGGGGAAAAGGAAATGGTGGTAGGCAAAGACAGAGAGAAAATATGCTATTTTTTAATCTGCAATTAGGCAGTCAAATCCACCCATACTTCTCATGTGGCAATGCTGTGATGCCAGTGTAGTGTTGACCACATCTGCAAGGTTATGCCCTCCACAGTTCTCAGAGGAAGCAAACATTTGTTTCCTTGTGCTGGGATAAACTCCTGCTGGCCTCTTGACTCTGCTTGGAACTGTACCCACAATATCACTTGTGCAAGTTTTTTGGGACCCAGGCAGATTAATATGGGAAAGGCTTGAACTCAGAAATCCATGCTGCCATCAAACTTACCCAATTCCCAGTTCTAGTACTCCCTCCTTCAGTTACACCTGTGGTTTGTGAGGCACTATTTTCCACATCCACATGTGGGTCATGTTTATAGTTCAACAGCTGGGATCCTATTGTGATAGCTATCTAGATACAGGTCCAACCTTGTTGTACACTGATTTTTAATACACATATTTGACTCAACAAGAATGGCCCTTGCAAACCGTATTTCAAAAAATTGCCTTTCTATTGTTGCAGAGAGACCGTCATGCAAGCAGTTGTTCAGTTCAGATGGACTAAAGGCAGGAGTCCTTTGCATTTCTAATTGCTGACGGCTTCTTCAAGGAAGGAAAAGGAAGGAATCTTCTTTTTAAACAATTGTAAAGGGACACCCTTTTAAATTTTTTTAAACTGCTTTTATTTTTTTAAACTGCTTTTATTTAACACATTTTTTTATATTCGGAGGAGTATCCTTGCAGATATTGAGACTCAACCTTGTTTCATAAAGAGCAATGGAGGAGCAAGAAGGGATTATAAACTGATTATTTTTACCCATCTGTGATTACAGAATGATATCCTAGTGCAGGGGTCCTCAAACTTTTTAAACAGGGGGCCAGTTCACTGTCCCTCAGATACTGTCGGGGGCCGGACAATAGGGGGGTTTCGGGGGGGTGGGTACTGGCAGGGCTAATGGGGGGTTTCTGGGGGGTGGGGGTTACTGGCAGGGCTAGTGGGGGGGTTTCTGGGGGTGGTGGGTACTGGCAGGGCTGGTGGGGGTTTCTGGGGGGTGGTGGGTACTGGCAGGGCTAGTGGGGGGATTCTGGGGGATGGTGGGTACAGTCATGATTAGTGGGGGATTTTGGGGGGGGGGTGAAGGCCTGTCAGGGATGGTGAGGGGTTTCTGGGGGGTGGAGGGGTACTGTCAGGGCTGGTGGGGTTTTCTCAGGGGTGGTGGGTGCTGGCAGGGCTGGTGGGGGTTCTGGGGGTGGTGGGTACTGGCAGGGCTGGTGGGGTTTCTGGGGGTGGGGGTACTGGCAGGGCTGGTGGGGGTTCTGGGGGTAGGGGTTACTGGCAGGGCTAATGGGGGGTTACTGGGGGTGGGGTTACTGGAAGGCTGGTGGGGATCGGGGGAAGAAAGGGAGGCACTTACCTGGGGAGCCCTGTGGCCACCATTTAAGCCCCATGGCTGGCCAGGGTAGCTGTGGATTAGGCGCTGCAGCTGTGCGGTCCCCGATCAAAGCCCCCTTGCCGGGCAAGGAAGCTGTGGATGGGGCGCTTCAGCTGCGCAGCCCCCCATCCAGGTCAAGTTCTTCCGCTGGGTGAGCAGGTGGGCGGGCAAGCAAACTGACAGGCAGCCCCTTGCCATGGTGGGCACCCACCCCGGTGCTGCTGTGAGGGGGTGGCTCCTCCCCCTCCCTGCCTGCTCTTGCCTGGCAGCCACTCAGCAACAGCGAGGCAGGGAAGGGGAGGAGCTGTGCCCTCAGGACAGCACAGCGCACACAGCAGCGTGCCAAATTTAAAATGGCAGCCGCCACCAAGCCTCTTTTCCCAGTGGCGGCCAGCAAGCCTCGGCGGGCCAGATTGAGGGCCCTGGCGGGCCGTATCCAGCCCCCGGGCCATAGTTTGAGGACCCCTGTCCTAGTGGATAAGAAGGGACACCTGCGCTACTGAAGGATGAAAGCCTCACATGGAATATCACATTGTCTCCGCTCCCAGAAAGGGGGCAGCTGCAAATGTTACCACATAGTGCACAAAAAGATCTGAATTTCATTGGAGTTAATCCCACTCACAACAGATTCAGATGAGAGATTATTGTTTTTGTGTCATCACTAGTGCAAATGGGAATTAATTGTGTCAGATGTTTTAGCTGATACCATGTAATCTTGACATGGTGATGCGATCCCAAACCAACACCAAAAACTGTCACCAGAAACCTGATTGTATGCATATTCGTACAAGTAATTCATTTAATATGTTCATTTTATAATTTTTAAAGTATTTTTTAAAGAACTTGATCAGGCTGACATTTTACGAGAGATCAGGCTTGTGTGTCATCTACTCACAGTCCAACATTATTTCAATGCCTCCCCCAAATAAACACATTGAGGTGCTTACCTTGTTATACCTACAAACTTTCAAGATAAGCTTTTTTGCAAGTGAGGCTAAAGAGAGATGTTGGCATGTAATGATTTTAAGCATGTTCCTCTGCTTAGGGTTTGAGTTGCAGTAGAAATTCCATACAGAGCCTTAAAGAAGGAATTTCATCAAAAGCTGTTTTTAATTGTTTCCACTATGTTTCCAGAAAAAAAAGTAATACAGGCTCCTCTCTCTTTGAGCAGTGTGAATGCCTGGTGATGTTTCATGATTTATTATTCTGTCCACAATTAAAATAATTGTCAGTATTCTACTGCAGTGTTTGAATCTTCTACTTTTCAAAGCAAAAATGAACCTGTCTTGGGCAGCCCCTGCTATGAACCTAAGTGACTCCATCTTGAAAGTATTACCCTGTAGTGAAGCCAGCTGGGTGGCGTCCATCTGTCTCTGGGACTAGCCGGAGGTGTGAATAGGCCTTTGGTGAAGGAGGCAAGATCAAAAACGCCTGCTGGATCTCTCAGGATGGTTGGTAAAGCTTATTGCCTTCAATTGCAAATTGAGGCTAACTGGATTACATCACCCCACAGACAAAGAAAATTGTAGAACCACCGAGAGGGTTCATGAAGGCCACAAGACTGGACCCATTCGTGTGGATGCATCAGAGACCCTTGCATCCTGATTGGATCCAGAATTCAAATTGGCATTCAAGTACCTCCAACTATTATAAAAAAAATACCTGAGGATTAAGCCAGAGAGGATTTCCTTTCTGTGGAGCTGAGAGAATCATGCGCTCCAAAGAAATGAAATGGAGCCTGTGGGACTACTTGCACTGGGATGGATGGAACTTAACGCAAGATGGACTATATTCTTTTGACATCACTGTTAAGATAGGATCAAGTAATAGAGTTGGAGCAAGCTTTTGTTGTTTTAGATTCTGAGTTTTTAATGTGCTTATGCTTTTCCTTATTTGTGTGTGGTGATTGGTTCTAAAATAAACTTGACCTTTATTTCAGAAAGCCTGTAGTTGTGTCACTATTTCTGGTAACCCAAGACAAGAACCCTTGAGGATAAGTTGAAATCTGGCCAGTTGGACCCAGGGGTGGTCTAAAGCCAGTGCTCACTTATACCTCAGTGCCTCTGAGCAAGTGCAGAGTGCTAAGTGGTAGACTCTGGCATTTAAAAGAGGCTTTTCGGGACCTCTAACTTAATGAGATGAGTACAGGGGCAATCCGGTTCTGAATTGAAAGCCAATCAGAACAGAACAGAACCCCGTGTGAATTCAATACATCAATCTCATGGTTTCTCCCTTTTTATAACTACCAAGCTCCGAACAGCATCTCTTGATTGTGACTAAAAAGTGATGTCTCAGTTACTCAGTGATTCTCTGTGAGTTGGTGGACAACTTATACCTTGGTGGACAAGATGGTCTGGGAACAGCCAAAAAGGATCGGAGTGAAGATTGTGGTGTGTTTGCTGTCTGTACTGCTGCTGAAAATGGACCAAGGACAAAGGGAGAGTAAAAACCCCCAAAGGTTGGAAGTCTTTGGCATGCATATGTAGTTGCAATCCAAGTTGGAGAGGGAGAAGACTCATCCAAACGCTTTTCATAAGGTTTGGTTAGAGTGGAGCAGAAGATGAGAATCATAGTGCCTTTCAGGCTTTTATCAAAAGGTACAGCATTTTGTCAGGAGATCTCATTATTTGGAGGGAAGGAGATGCTTAAAATGTTCCTAAAAGGAATCCTCTATTTGTGCTTGGCACTGCCAGTATAATCTACTGCGGTTCCTATAAAAAATTGCCTCCTTGCTCAGTGCTGATTTCTGTTAATCCTGCAGATATGCACCTCCATGTACGTGATTGGATCTGTTCTGAGCATTCTCCTGGTCTGAATGCTATACACCTGAGGCCTGAACTCCTCTCAACCAGTGACAAAGCTGGAGTCTCATTCTTTCATAACAAAGACTCCATCGACGACAAAGCAAATAACTTCCTTCTGCCTGCAGTGCCTACCTCAGAAAGCAACTGCAGATTTTATGTAGGTCACTACAACAGGAGGGAAAAAAACGGCACTTGAAAAATGTTTCTTAAAACAAGAATCCCTATGAAGCCATGTTTGGAATGTGTATAGTCTGTAATCTTTCACATTTACACCAATCTATTTTATGTCTCAGTATTGTATGTTTTTCCTATAATTGTACATAACAACATTTCTCTTAGAATCTGTATATTTGGCTATATCTTATTTCCCTTTTGTGCAGGCCATCTGTTGCCCATTTGTCTTAAATACCTTCATAAGGAAAAGTAAATCAGTGCTCATCTATACTTTTCTGGTTTTCTGAAAATAATCGTGTTTGTTGAAGAGGTAAGAAACAGCTTGTGCACTGATGCATTTGCCTGTCTTGTAGATTAGCCTCTCTAGAGGAATGGGAATCTGTGAGTGAATAAGCGGAAATGCAAATTAGGACTCAGATTATGAATGTTGGCAAAGTAAGGTTTATATCTGAGGCTGATGACAGCACTTCTTTCTGTCTAGAAGAGACACCTGTCTGATGCCCAGTATTCCTGCGCATACGCTAGGTCTAGGACATGTGTATTGAATTGTTCATGCTTCCTCAACACATGTTTGAGGGTCTTCAACCATTTACTTGTGGCGTATTTATACTATGCATTGGCAGTGAAAGAATTAAAAGCAAAGGCAGGAATCAAGAGTAACTGAAACAAGGTTTATTGGGGAATTAATGACAATATTAGAGGGGAGAGCTAATACAATCAAGTAGAAGCAATAGAACCTACTACAGTTTCTATTCAAGTATCTATTTAATAGATACTATTCAACATACAGGGCAGTATTTATTCAGTATTTTGAATATTAGGTATACTATTCAGATAGTATTGACAAACTATACTATCTAGGCAGAGGTGAAAAAATCCTTTGCTTACAATCCAATTCTTTTTCAGAAGTATGTCCCATTGTTTTCATTGGAACTTATTCCCAGGAGTGTCTGAGCTGGATTGCAGCTTAGGTATACAGAGAGGAAGTGAGAGAGTGGATTGGGTGGCTGGGTGGGTAGGTGGGTGGGGGTACAGATGGGTGGAGAGGGGACGAGATTCCTGGAAAGGCCTGGGAGAGAAGTGCAGGCAAGACTTGAAACTGGCAAGACTAGCTGTTCTGTGAAGTGGGGAAAGAGACTAAACACACAATAGAAAATGTGTGCTTCCATGATCTCAGAGAAGAGCAGACTTTGGGCAGACACAGAAGATCTGGGAAGTCCATGTTAAAGGGAATGGTGATTTACCTAGAAGGCAAGGAATTATTTGGGAAGCATATGACTTCTAGGATTCCTTATAGGAGCCTAAATTTGTAGATAAATTATAAAAGAACAAAAAGGAAGCAAAAGGAAGTTGCCCAGGAATCGTTCCAAAGGAGAATTTATTACATTATTATTCATTATGTTTATTAATCATAATGCCAAACAAATCAATAATTTAAGCAGGTTCCGTTTGGGACCCTCCACTCCCAAGTATGGCCACCTAACTTCCAGGATGGCTTTGACGGCTATCCTGTCAAAGCTTTTGGGCAATAGGCTTGGATGCAAAGTATTCTGAACCCAGGATACCTTGCAGCTCACCCAGATTTATCACTGCAATCTGCCCAAACCAGGCAGAATTACACAAGGAGTGGCAGTACTCAAACAGCCACACCAAGTGGGGGTTTGTGTGACACCACTACTGGACAAAGAGCTTACATTGCACTTTTTAATGTTATATATCAAACAACATGTAATTTCATGTAGAATGCAATGAAACAAACCACAGTGAAATATCTCTATTATATCAAAAGTTACAGTGAAACCAGCAGAGGTGGTGCATTGATGCACTGCATGGCCATCACCTATGGTGTTGGCATTCCCACTGCATGGGAGGAGTTCATCATGGGACTGACATGCTGGTCTTCTGCATTGGCTGGTGCAAACCCTAGTGATGCCATTGATCATGGTTGCTTGAAATTAACCTGGGTCAAAAGGCAGGTTAATGGTCAGATTTGGTCAAAAGGACCAAATGCTCTAAATAAGAATGGAGAATTCTGTAGCAGCAGAACATGGTATCATCAGTAGCATCTTGGAATTAAGAAAAAGGATTCAAAAACTAAGGCAGGCAACAAAAGAAGTGCCTAATGGCTATGAATTTTCAGTGCAGGCTATGAGCTGTCCAATCACAATAGTATGGAGGAAGAAAGACCAACTATCTGAGCTGCTTTTGGGTGGATTAGACTACCGACAGGGCAGTCTTGGAGGAGGTTCAAAATTATGTGACTCACTGTAGTAAGCAAATGGGTGCAAACATTTAGTGGGGTATGACAGGTTACAAGCCATGAGAGGTGTGTATAGAGGTGGGCAACCTCAAAATGCCAGATGCAGGGCACCTGCAGGGCACCAGATCCAGGGCACCTGGATGCAGGTGTCATACGTGCTTCCTGAGTCATCTGGTGGGCTGCTGTGAGATACAGGAAGCTGCATAGATGGGCCTTTGGCCTGATCCAAAGTGGTCGAGCGGGTAGTGGCGTCCAAGCTTCAGAGGGTCCTAGATGAAGCTGATTATCTGGATCCCTTCCAATCTGGTTTCAGGCTGGGATTTGGGACAGAGACTGCCTTGGTTGCCTTGGTGGATGACCTATGCCAGGGAATGGACAGGGGGAGTGCGTCCCTGTTGGTCCTGCTGGACCTCACAGCGGCCTTCAGTACCATTGACCATGGTGTCCTTCTGGGTCGGTTGGCTGGGTTGGGGATTGGAGGCACTGTTTTGCAGTGGTTCCGCTCCTTCCTGGCTGACCGGTCCCAGAAGGTGGTGCTGGGGGATGCTTGTTCGGCACCCTGGCCTCTTCGGTGCGGGGTGCCACAAGGTTCCATTCTATCCCCCATGCTATTCAACATCTACATGAAGCCGCTGGGAGAAGTCATCCGGAGGTTTGGAGTGAGGTGTCATCAGTACGCTGATGACACCCAGCTCTATCTCTCCTTTCCTCCTGAGTCCAAGGAGGCGGTTGAAATCCTGAATCGTTGTCTGGAGGCAGTGGGGGACTGGATGAGGGTGAACAAGCTGAACTTAAATCCTGACAAGACAGAGGTTCTCCTGGTCCGGAAGTCCTCGACTCGGGTATTGGAATATCATCGTGTTCTCGATGGGGTTGCACTCCCTCTGAAGGAGCAGGTCCACAGCTTGGGGGTTCTCCTGAATTCGCAGCTGCTCCTGGAGTCCCAGGTGGCAGCTGTGGCCAGGGAAGCCTTTGCTCAGCTTCGGCTGATCTGCCAGCTGCAACCATACCTGAGTCGCTCGGATCTGGCCATGGTGACCCATGCCCTAGTGACATCAAGACTAGATTATTGCAATGTGTTCTTTGTGGGGCTGCCTCCGAAGACAGTTCGGAAGCTGCAACTAGTCCAGAATAAGGCGGCCTGTGTGGTTGCTGGGGCTCGTCGGTTCGACTCTGTCGGGCCACTGCTTCAGCGACTACACTGGCTGCCCATTCAATTCTGGGCTGAATTCAAAGTGCTGGTCCTGATCTTTAAAGCCCTAAATGGCTTGGGTCCAGGGTATCTGAGGGACCGCCTTCTTCTGTACAATCCGACCCGTCACCTAAGGTCATCTGAGGGGGCCCTACTGACTGTGCCGCCACTAAGAGACATGAGAGGTATGGCGGCCAGAGATGAGGCCTTCTCGGTGGTGGCACCCTGGCTCTGGAACTCCCTCCCCATAGAACTGAGGAAAGCTCCCTCAATTCTGAGCTTCAGGCGGAGCCTAAAAACCTTTTATTTTAAAAAAAGCTTTTAAATCGGGCAGGGGTTGGGGGTAGTTTTATTGTGTTTTTATATATTATTGTTTTAACAAAGTTTTTAGTCTGTTTTAATCGTTTCAATTTTAAATCTAATTGTATTTTAAGTGTATTTTAATTATGTTTTAACTTCTATTTATTATTATTTTAATGGTGTTTTATTCTTCTTTTATGTTAGCCGCCTTGGGTTCCCTCTTGTAGGGGAGGAAAGGCGGGGTATAAATTAGGAAATTAAAAGATAAAAAAATCCAGTGGAGGCTCTTAAATTCTTAGTCCCAAAGAACAGCTTTTCTAGGAATAATGATCTAAGGGATGAATTGTTATGTCTGTGAAATAAATGCCTTTTATTTTCTGCTTTCTATTGGATGGGCTGGCAGCAGTCTTGGCATCCTACAAAGTCAAGCAGGTGGGCTCTGACTGCAATCAACAACATGGCACGTTTGGTTCGGAAATGCAGGATTGAATTTATTATAGCATTGAGTAAAAATCCTGCAAATTGTAAAAGAGAAATCCATAAAAAATAATCTATGCCACACATCATGGTTTTAACATGCGCTAGTTGAGTAGTGCCCTATCAAGGTCAGGGGGGAAAATGTTGGAATATAAGCTGGCTGTGATAATTTGATAAACTGCTCATAATGTAAATAATTGCTTTCAGGTTATCTGTTAAGTTACATATAAAATTTAATAAAGCAGAGCAAATGGCTGAGATCCAATGAGGATCATGCAGAATGCTTTCCCATGGACTTGGGATTTTGTTTTATAGGAGGCTTTTGCTTTCTGTCTTTTGCATCTTTTGAGTGGAAGGTACTCATCCTGCCACTGGGACATTGGGAGCTGATGCCAACATAGAACAATCAATGAGGTTTGATCTATCACAGTGTGAAGCAGGAAAAAACAAACATAAAACCTGTGCCCAGGTGGAGAAATGGATGTTTCCCTTGGGACCAATGCTCTTCAGTTAAATCACCCATCTGCTCACTAGTGCTATCCACACTGATTGATCACCATAGGTTTCTACCAGTTGATCACCCTGATCTCAGGAGAAACCAGCCAGAATTGTCCACAGAGGTCCAATGTATCATACATGAGTATTTAATCAAGATCAGAGCCATAACATTTTCTGAAGAAGTAGACGATGGGCGCAATCCAGAGCAAGTTCAACCTGCTCTGCCCTAACTGCTCTCTTCTAACTATTCTGTATTCAGAGCAGAAAGTTATGCTGCATCCAGAGAGTCAGGAAGCTTGGGCTGCCCTAACTGCTCCAGAGCATGCTAAGTCAGCTGGGGAGGGCTTGCTCCTGAGTAGACCCCCCTCAAATCACACTGAAGAAGGAACAGCTGTGGTGCCTACATTATAAGGAAGCCCAGCAATTCCTGACAACCAGTTACAGCTGCAGTTCTTTTAGTGCAAGACGGATGCTTGGAGTGGCCTACTGTATCCTGAGGTTAGTGGGCTGCCATAGTTGTGCCATATCCTGAGGTTGAGAGGCAGGGATTGCAGCTAGGCTGGCCAAGAACTCAGATTTTTGGTCAACACTACCATTCTTACTCGGGCCTTATCATGGACCCCTATGGGTCTACTCATTACTATACCTGCTCCTGAGGTGGTATATCTCTGAGGAACTGGAAGAGGGCATTTCTGCCTTGAAACAGGCTTTGGATACAGAGTAACTGCTCTGCCCTAGGCAATGCTAAACATGCCCTCAACTTGCTTCTCCTGAGCTGCTTAGGCTGCTCAGGTCCACCTCTCTTAGGGCACCCTATGTTGCCTTGCTCTGCCCTAAGCCTCTTCCAGAATAACTGGGCTGGAGCATCTTGCAGTTGCTCCACCCTAGTGATAGACAAGGCAACCCAAGGGCTCTTATGTGGACAGATTAGTTGCTCTGGATTGTGCTGGATGTGTATATTTCCCTTGCCAACTCTGTTCTCACCACTGAGGATGTGGTGGTGGTTTCTCACAGAGAGAATAATGCCCCCATATGGGTACTCTTTTATACTTCTCCATAGAATTTGGCACAAAAGGAGGTGCAGAGCTGCCCTTCTCACTTTGCCAAACCTTTATCTGGCACAAGATTCAGTGGGATAATGCTGTTGCCAAGGGAAGGTGTTTGTGGCATCATAGTCTGGTTATATTCAATTTAGCCCAAGAAAGGACACGTAACAAACTACTGCTGAATTAGAACTACACTACTATATCCAGATTAATGCCCCAGCTACATGTGGGGACTCCGTGCCCTCAGTTTCATCTTATCTTGGTGACACATCCTTAGGCATGTACCAAGTCAGAAAAGGCCAATCCACACCTCTTTCTATTTCCTCCAGAACATAATGGGCTGCCCTTTTCCTGTTATTGCTTCTGGGCATCCAACCATGTCCCTGGCTCAAGAGAAGCAACTGAAAGGCACAATCCTAACCAATTTACTTGTCTCCCCATTTCCTTGGGAGCTGTGGGAGGCGCAAGTGGTTACGTCACTGTGCCTGTTAACCAGCAGGCCAGGGTTCGAGACCTGGGTCGGCCCCACAAGACACTGTGAGCTCCTGTCCTTAGCCAAGCTCTGCAATGCCAGCTGGATCCAATCGTATTGGCTCTGCCTTTCCATTGGACTAATTCAGTGGTGTGGAGAGGGGGGATTTGCTGCTTGGGTAACAGCCTATCCTCCATAACAATTTAACTCAGGCTTTCATGCTTCGCATGCAGTATATGCAGCGCCAAGCATGATACCATCGTCTTTCAAGACTGACGGAGGCCTGCTTCATTCCCATGGTCATGTGAGTTGGCCAGCACATGTCTGTGCACTGACCTTAAATCCTCCCCCAGGAGCAGCACAGAAGTGCCTTATGGCACTTTTGTGACACCTCTAAGCCAGCACAGGACTTGTGCTGGGACTTATGCCGGGGGTGGGTGTTAGGATTTCAGCCTAAGTTGGCCAGCTTCTTAAACTGCTGGTTTATTCAGATTTCACTTCTTATAAAATTGTTTCATATGACACCTGAGCTCTGCAGTAATGATCTCAATGATTTTTGAGACCCAAACTTATGAAATGCCAAGAATAGGAAAGGAAAAATAGCTGCTCTGTAATGCTGTCTCCCCATTGGTATAGGCAAGTCCCCCCACTTAAACAATCTGCATTTATATTACCCCATGCAGACTATCTACGCACATCACCCTTCATCCTTGGAATGTGGCACCTGGGGAGGTCTGCTCCACAACCTGCTTAGCTAGCGATGCTACTGCCTCCCAGAGTGATATCAATTACCCCTAAGAAGATGAAGAGGCAAAGAAGAAACAGTATTCTTCTTATTTTTTCTATGCCACCCCCTAATGGTACAGGGAAAGGCAGGATATACATATTTTAAATCTATATACAGTGGTGCCTCATGTAAAGAACGTCTCGTGTAAAGTATGTTTCAAGTAACAAACAAAAATTTCTCTAGGATTCTGCTTAACGTAACAAACTGTGCTTCACGTAAAGAACACATTCATTAGCAGTTGGGGCAGACACGCTGGCCAGCAGCCTGTTTAAAAAACGTCAGGGCTGCCTAGCGCACCTGCCCATAGTGTAAGCAACACTTCCACGCTGTTCCTCCTGTGGCTGGGTGTCCGTTGGGCAGAGGGAGAGAAGAGCAGTGGAGAAGAGAGAAGCAGCTCAGGGCTAGCTAGAAGGGAGCAGGGGAGAGAGAGGCTCAGGATGAAGAGGAGGAGAAAGTGTGGAGACACTTGGAAAGTGTCTTGGATTGCAGCCTCCTAACAATGTCTACCCAGAAGTAAGACCCATTGTGTTAAATGGAGCTTACTCCCAGGAAAATGTTTTTAGGACTGCAGCCTAAATAGACTTCATAAGATCATGCACATTGAATGCATGTTTTGAATTCAATTCCAGTGTTCTGTCATCATTTTTACTTCCAGTTAATATTTTTATATGAATATTTTTGGGGTTGTGGAACCAATTGTCTGAGTTCACATTATTTCCTATGGGAAAATCAGCTTCATGTAAAGAATGTTTCATGTAACAAACATGCCTCCAGAACGAATTAAATTTGTTACATGAGGCATCACTGTAAAATTGATGTAAAATAAAATTGAAAAGTCACTGACTGACTGACTGACTGACTGACTGACTGACTCATCAATGGCCAGCCAAAACTGCTGAGCTTAGAAGCGTGAAATTTGGGGAGGGTGTTCCTTCCATAGTGGAGGCACCCGCTAAGAACCAGCTTTCAGAAATTCCAACTGGAAGGGCGAAAAAGGGCACAACGCATTTTCCTCCTTATACTTTCCAGTGGAGAATCCCTGACTGAGGGATGCATGAAATTCTGGGAGGGTATTCCTTAAGTGACATCAACACCCACCAAGAACCGATGTTGAGAAATTTAACCCTTAAAGAGGTAAAAAGGGGTGCAATGTGTTTTTGTCCTATACATTGAAAACTGACTGATCAACACTGAAGACTGACATCCAGCCAATTTTGTGCCCAGTGCCTGATACACTGGGAGGGAGGTTTGCATGGGGGAACATTGTGCATGGGGGAGGTTGTACATCAATGGGAGTTGATGTGCATGAGATTTGATCCACACGGGGGTGTCGATGCGCATGAGGGGGTTTGATGCACATGGAGGATGTTGTGCATGGGTGGATGATGTGCATCAATGGGGGGTTGATGCACATGGGGGAATGGTGCACATGGGGGGACATTGCAGATGGGGGGACACTGCGCATGGGAGGGATGATACGCAATGGGGGATGATGAGCAATGGAGGATTATGCACAATGGGGATATTTTACTCCCACAACGTGAGTATGTTTTGCTAGTAAATAATATTCTCCAGGATGGCAGGAGAGCCTTGACCTGACAGATGCTGGTGATAAATGGGCAGGTCTGAGCCCTTCTCATTTTTGGTTTTCATGGCACAGCAAGTCTTTTATCATTGTTAATGATAATAATTGAACCACTCACTCATCTGTGTTTAACTTAATCAGCACATCAACATACTGCAATATATTTGTAACTTGGGGTGCAATCCTAACCTAGACCAGTACAAATCAGGAATTCCCATGCTGATGTAGGGAGGCACTAGTGTAACCCATTCCCAGGAGTGGTGCTGAAGTGTCTTACAGCACTTTTGTAACACCCCCAGATCAGGACACACTGGGGTTTAAGCCGGCCTAACTGGAGATTAGGATTGCAGCCTTAGAGAGTCAGAAGAATCCCCATCATAATCTAACTTCTTAACCTGCCTTTCAATACCTGAAAACCAAAATGGGGAAGAAAGATGAGAGATTACTATATAAAGAATTTGCTGTACTGATAATAGAGTACTGGGGATGATATAATATTGCTGATGCCAACAGGAACTGCAGCAAGCTTTAGGACTTATAACCTTAAATCAATGTATTGTGGCTTTGCAGGAAAAAATATCAAGATTCATCTTGAACTTGATAAATATTTTCCTCTTGCTATCAGAAATTATTGCCCTTTGTTTGTCATGACTTTAATTAATGTTGAAGTCCCTGAATTCTGAATACACCCTCATTCCCACCCTCTTATTCAAAGTTTTAGCTTCTTGTTCCATAAATCAAAACAAAATGACAGCCTAACTTTTTGCCCACCAATTTCTCTCTATTATTTATAGCAACAAAGAGTCTTGATGCTTCTTAAGAGACATGCTCATTTATTTTCATATATAGTTCATGGAATGATGTGAAGTGAGCTCTGGTCCATAAGAGTTTATGCAAAATAAGCTTGTTGTCTTTGTTGCCACAGACAAATAGGTCCTGCTCCCTTGGAAGTTTTTATTTGCATGCATATTTTATGCATGAATATTATATAATAATGCGAAGTCAGCCCATCTCAAAAATCATATTGTAAATCTAAAAAAATAAAGCATAGTTTCAACAATAGGTGAAACAATGTTCTTATCTGGAAAGGGGAAAGTGCTTTTATTTGGGAGGGGGCACTTAGAGAAAGATAAACAGCCCAATCTTCTCCACCATCCTCACATACTAGCATGGAGACATGTGGTGTGGGTTAGGGTTTCGTTGATCTGTGGAGAGGAAGGGGCCAGGGCAGGCTAGAAACACAGGGATAAGATCCAGCACCTGCCTACTGCAGCCTGCTCTGTACCCCTTGCCCAGTGGCCCAGAAAATACAGTGTCCAGAAACATATGATGTCAGCATTCAAGTTGCCACAAAGGACCTTGCGCTGCAGAATGTGATTTCTCAGAGTGCAAGGCCTGGGTAGGAGAGATACAATAGAAAGGTAGATACAATGAAGCCTTATTACATGATGAGAAGCATAAACAGAGAAATGGAAAGAAATGAAAGATTTTTTCCTACTGTAAAGGTCATGCCAATTATTTTTTTAAGTGCATATTCCCCAATTTTCTCTTTTGTTATAAGGCATCTAACAGTGCTATCATCTTTATATCCATAAAATATAGTTGGAATAAAAATGAAAAGGAATAATCAAATAAACTGTAAAGATAACCAATATGGCAGCAAAGTCATTAATTTAGGAGAAGTAAGAAATAAACTAACTCGGCACAGTCATGAAATCAGTGGTACACAGGGTCACACTGGCACCAAAATGTCAAATTATGGCAATATATTATATTGATCCTGTGACAGTGTGACCAGATGCCAGATTGTGACTGGACAGAGTGTCCCTCTACAAAGTGGGTCCCATGCTAGAAGGTTTGCAACCCTGCCATAGTTGTTAGAAAGGGGGCACCCTTGAGGGGGTGACACCACTAGTGAACAAAATGGCTAAAAATCATGGTTTTTAGGAATAATCCCACCATGTTACATACCATTGGATGTGTAATTTACAGAAGAATGTAATGGAACAAACCACTTTGAAATATATTTATTCTATTAAAAGGTGTGACCAAAAACAAACAGAGGCAGGGCAATGGCACATAACCTCGCCCACCACCCAGGTTGTTGCCCTGTCCACTGCATGGGGGTGACGTGCTGGCCTTCCGCACCAGGTGTTGCAAATCCTAGTGATACCCCTGAATGGAACTAAATCAGAAACCTTACAAATATTTATAGGGAAGTTTTCTTATGAAGACTGATATGAAGTAGAAATGGTATGTCAGTCTAACAGGCTGATCCAATTTGAAATCTTCTCTCTACTTAAAAAGAGTGAGATAACAATCAAAGGAGAAAATCAGAATGGTAGGAATAGAGCCACTGCTGCTCTCTACAATGATAGAAATAGGAAATACTATAATTTCTCTATGATTTTCAAATCATCAGTGGAAATAAGACAAAAATATGTTTTTTTTAAATCCAGTGAGATGCAAGGTCCTTTACCCTTCCTTCTCCTCCAAAACGAACATCACAACCTTAATAGGAGTACAGGTCCAACCTTTTTATACATGGATTTAGAATCATAGAATCATAGAATTGGAAGGGACCCAGTAGGTCATCTAGTCCAACCTCCTGCCTGCAGCAGGAATTCCCCCTAGAGCATCACCAACAGGTGCTCATCGAGCCTCTGCTTGAAGATCCCCAGTGAGGGAGAGTCCACCACCTCCCTTGGCAATCTGTTCCACTGCTGAACCGCCCTCACCGTCATTTTTTTTACATGGATTTACAACCATGATTGTAAATCACAATTATAAAAACTGCTTTTCTACTGTTGTAGGGAGGCAGTCATGCAAGCAGTCATTCCATTCTTCAGCTAAGCCAGGCAAAGGCAGGGCTTTGTATTTCCAATACAAAATTTCCTTTGTATTTCTAATTGTTGACTGCCGCTCTACAGAAGTAAAAAGAAACCTGTATTTAAACCATTGTGCTTTATACAATGGTACTTTATATGCACTTTATATTTTTTAAGCTGCTCTTTATTTAACACATTTTTGTATCAGCATGGAGTACCAGAATCAAACCCCTGCCTGCAGCTATTGAGATACAGCTTTATTCCATTAGAAGCAATGGAGGACCAGGAATACTGGAAATTGGTCTATAAATCTGGTTTTCTACTGTTTTTTAATCCATGGGTATTTTTATCCACGGGAGTTTCCAGAACAGAACTCTGGCGGATACTGAAGGACACCTGTTCATGTATAACCTAACTAGGGGATGGGACAGGGAGAATTGCAGTGACAGACACACACACCAAGATCTTATACATATGCCAGCTAAATAGCTGGTATAGGTCTGACATAGCCCAGACCAGGCCAGGCAAGCTACAGGGAGGTAGGTAAGAATGCTATTTACTCTCCCAGGTCATTCTGCTTGAACAGAATTCAGCATATGGAACATCAGCGGTACTGTGTACCAAGGGTTGCTGAAGAGTAGGATTGGGCCCTAAGACAAATGATAATAACCAACTCTCTAGAAGAGTGACATAATTTATCTAGTAGTTAATAAGTAGATTTTGATGTTGTCACCATGCTATAAAACTGTCACTGTAAATCTAGCCTTAAATTCCTTGTTTTAAATATCTGCTATCTTAAAATGTCATGGTTTTGATTGATAACTGAAAACTATCTTCATTTCTTCATAAGATTTTAACTTTGAATCATCAACTCATAAGCCAATGTCAGACTGCAATTTATAACTGCTCTGCAAGAGAATAAAGGTATGCTCTGTTGCCTTCCTTCTGGGAAAAAGTCAAGCAGCATCAGTTATAGGTACTTACAGCACACTCAGGGATGACGCAGAATGTCAGTTGGAAGATGTTTCTTTTCAGCTTGCTTCACATTGCTGCTACTGGTATATGTTGTATAATGCAGTGGTCTTCAAAGAGGGGGTTGGGACCTCTTTGGGGGGAGGGTCACAATTTCATTTCCTGGGAGTCACAAAACGTTGGGTGCAATCATCTTGGAATCTGGCACCAGGCACCTTTAATGACACTTCCAGTCATGACATCAGTTCCAGAGGTCCTGGACAGATTTTCATTCTCAAATGCTTGAGTACCACTGGTATAGAGAATGGACTAGAGCAGGGGTCAGCAATCTTTCAGCAGTGTGGTGCCAAACTTATTCCACGTTATTCCACGTGCCGACATGATTATAAAACAACACACCATATTTAATATAAAAATTATAATAAATAATATATATTTTAATTAATTATATTTATATAGCTTATATTATACAGAGACTGGGGTTAGTCACTGTTCTTAATATTTGCTGATGGCACATCAGTTGCAACTGTTCCATTTACAAAAGGGTATTTTGATGGCATTAACATTAATGTACATTCTTAGAATGCTATAATGTTTAAGCCGCTAAAGCAATTCTAGACATTTGTTCTCTTTTGGAAGCATGTGTGTTGTATCAACAACATCAAGAGAACACAAGTGCAACATTATGAAGACCAGCTATGAAAGTGCCTCTAGCACAAAAACAAATGAGTATGTATTATTCTAACATTATTTCATCCAAAGTCCATTAAAACTACTGTGTCGGTGGTAACAGAAGGTCACTTTAGAGATTTTGATTGGTGCAGTCATTTGCCTTTCAAGCTTTAGAGACCACTTCAAGTTTCTATTACAGTGGAGCTGATACAATCAGTGCAACAGAAGCATTTTTCCTCTTCAAATGAGAATTATCGAAGCCATTATAAATCATGGACCATTAAAATGTGATATTATGGCATTATAATTTTTCTCCAAGTCCTGGTCAGAATACAGGACTATTATGACATTATCAAAAAAGCTAGAGAGGGCTTGAAATAGCATGAGGTGAAAAGAGTGATATTCACTTAATCAGCAAGGCCTCCTTGAAATATATTCTTGAATGGTGTTAATGCATCAGTGGCTGTGCTAGAATATTTTTCAAAAGGCAAAGTGCATTGTAGAAAAGTCAACCCTGCTGGTCTTAGCACATTTGTGGCGCAATCCTGGAGCTCTCTTGGGCCAGTGAAAGTGACTTGCGCCTGTCCCCAAAGCGATGCAGAACATGTTAAGGCCAACACACAGATGTCACTTTTAAACACATGTACCACACACTCTCGCCTATACACACATAAAGTTAATATGCATGTGAAATGCTTTTGCAGATCAGTGCTTTATATATGTACGTCCTTTGTCATAAATCAGGTCTTAGAGTTTCCACTGGAGTTGCTTATAAAAAATAATCTTGTCTTACGGCGCAATCCAGAGTAACTACGGGGAGTCCTTGCTCCGGTGTAAGAACAATTTGCTCTGGATTGCAATATGAATTTCCCATAGGTTTTCACTAGGTGGTGCAGTAACTACGGGTGCACGTAATGTCTCTTACGTGCTCCCGAAGTTACTCTGGATTGTAGGGTTACCCTACAATCCAGAGTATCTACGGGAGCACGTAAGAGACATTACGTGTACCCATAATTACTGCACCACCTAGTGAAAAGCTATGGGAAATTCACATTGCAATCCAGAGTAAATTGTTCTTACACCAGAGCAAGGACTCCCCATAGTTACTCTGGATTGCACCCAGTGTTAAAAAATCCCTGTCTTGGTTAAATTCAATACCTGGTCAGTCTGAGCAACATCATTCTCTAATCTTGCAGCAAAATAATCTTCAGATGACAATTTTTTAGTTGCATCCAAGTAGAACTTTCTAGAATATTCTTAGATGTTCACTTCTCTTTGATTTTCATAAGCAATATTGTCATGTGGGTTTTTTTACTGGCATACTGAGAATACTAGACATGGTAAATTATTAATGTATGGAAAGGAAATGGAAAACAGAAAACAGGAAAGCTTTTATCTTTGTGAAAAGCTTCTAGAAAATTCAGTGGCCACAATAGTCTGTGGTTAACTACTCATACTTATCAGCAGACTTAGGTAACTTTATGACCACATCAGCAAAATTAAGTTTACAGCCTTTTGAATTCTGGATGCCACAAAAGTTCTGTTCTTCCTTTAGCATAGAGGTCTTCAAAGGGGAGGGGGGGTCAGGACTTCATTTCAGGAGAGTCGCGAAAAGCTGGGTGCAGCCATCTTGGAATCTGGCACTGAGCACCTTTAATGTTACTTCCAGCCATGACATCACGTCTGGGGGTCCCAGACTGACTGTCCGTCTCAGAGGAGGGTCCTGGTCTGAAATGCTGGAGTACCACTGCTCTAGCAGCACCAAACTTATGTGTAGCACCTCCTTTTATAAACAAGGTTCCAATACTATTAACTCACTCACAGCTATTCTTTTGTTACTTTTCAACTATATATTGACTGTGGAGTTTCCAAAAGTAACTGTGAACCTCACCTATTCAAGACATCTTTGACTTTTGACACGGTTGCTCATTCCAGATTGAAAGAGCCAAGAGTACACAGTCTTACTGGGTTGTGTGTTTTTCAGATTGTTTCAGCTCTGCTTCTTTCTGTGAACATGTTAATAAGAGATAGACAGCCGCTTCTATGCTGGGGATGTACCAGTGGCTGACATGCTATCCTGACAATAGCCACTGTGAAAGTGGCGTAAGGCACTTTGCAGTTCGGCAGGGATCACCCAGCACTGGTAGCGATGCCAGTGCCAGCACTAGAAGAAAGCACCAAGTGCCCAGTGGTGAATATCCCCACTGATTAGTGGGGACACTTCTCCACGATGCCTGTGGGCATTGTGGAGACTTTTTAGGGCATGAGACAGTGGGGAAAAAGCAGAACTGGTTGGAAAGAGGGTGGGCTGGTGGATCTGCAGCCAGTTCCAACACATGTACATCTTGTTCTGTGGTCCTAAACCATCCTGTGGTTGCTGAGCTCTGGATAGCAATTTATGCACGAAGGAGATAGCCTCTAAGGTTGCAGTTTCTCAGTTGGACCAGCAGTAAGTCTGTTGGATTCCGTTCTTAAAATGTAAGATATTTTCATGCCTCTGACAGACATCCCAAGGAAGTGAAATGCTTCTCCACTGGTTTATCTGGTTCATAATGGCTGACTCCGAGTAGTCCTTCAGCCAGCATCTACCTTGCACTGCATACAGTAAAGGCAGCTCAGTCTGACTGCTCTAGCACAACTTATGATTGGGCTGCCTATTTTATTGTGTTCATTGGGTTTACTCCCAGGCAGTGACTTAGAGTACAATCCTAACCATGTCTACTCAAAAGTAAGCCCCACTATGTTCAATGAGTCTTACTCCCAGGAAAGTGTCTTTATGATTGCAGCTTCATTAATAATTGTGTAGCCTGGTGCAAAGCTCAAAATGTTGCTCCTGATGTGATGACACAACTGGAAGTGATGTCATGCCCAGACTTAAGAAAAAGGAAAATTGGGAGGAAACCTGCCTCCTCCCTACCACTAGCTCATCACCCATTTGCTCCTTCCACTCCAGGTGTTGGCAGAGCTAAGGTTACATATCTGCTATCTGGGGTCAAATAAGATTTTGTAGCCTCTCCCCAAAAATAAGACCAAATTTAATTAAGTAAATAAATTAAAAGTGTGTCCCTTATTGCTTAAAGACACTGTGCTGGGGCAAAGAGGGATGGTTATTTTCTCTTTCTCTCTCTCTCTCTCTCTCTCTCTCTCTCTCTGGCTGCAATCCTAAAGACACTTTCCTGTGAGTAAGATGCATTGAACACAATGGGTCTTACATTTGAGTAGAGATAGGATTGCTCTGTCTCTCTCTCTCTCTCTCTCTCTCTTAAATACAAGAGGAGCACATCTTGTATTTAAGTGCATCTTTACCCAGTAAAGATGTGCATCTTTACCCAGATAGCAGGGGTAACTGTGATATATGGAAATGGGAGTTGACTCATATTGACAACTTTTAAGTTCCATACTGTATCATAATTATATCTCATTGGCTCTCAGATTAATTAGTATCACTGATCAGTTTTGAGTTTTAAAAATCCACTTTTTGTTCAGTAGGCAGTTGGTGTTTTCATTTTCTGGTTAATTGGCCATACCTTTTGATAGAATACAGATATTACTATGCAGTTTGTTTCATTACATTCTCATTAAATACCTTTCCAATGACATATAACATGATGGTATTAATATTTATATATAACCCATTTTTCACAATTTTGGCCACTATTGTCAAACTCAGGTTGTTGCCTCACTGAAAACATGCTACATGGTGCAACTGCTACCCTCTGCACACTCTAGCTATGCCACTGCTCCCAGGAGAAGTGTGTATTGGATTGTAACTTTACAAATATTTTGTGAAAGTGTTTGGAAGTCTAAATATACATTTCCTTTCAAATTAACACTATAGTCAAAAGATGGAAGGAAGCATAGCAGTAAATGTTATAGGTAAAATAAAAGTTTCACAAATACAAAAATAAAATGCAACTCCTTGTGAAGTAGCTTCACTGCAGTGAAGTAAAAAAAGTCTCTTTGATTACAGTATGTGGCATTTTAACCATTTTTCATTTTAAGAGACATGGGAAGGATGCATTTTCTGGAACAATTTCTGCTTGTTTGAGAGCTTAGAAGCTTTCCAAACAACATGAATAATATCACTGGAAAAAGTAATGAGATGGCCTTGAATACTGAGAAGCCATGTACAGTGACTCAGAACATCCATGCCTCCGATATAGAAAATATGTTATCTTTAACTTGTGGAGACTGTAAAAGAAGATGAATGGAAACCCACATCCGTTTTCCCCAGTTATTGAATGCCTGTCCAGTTCTATGCAGGATCATAGAATTACCTATCACATGGAGCAGTGATTTTCAACCTTTTTCATTTCATGGCACACTAACAAATGGCTCCTAAGTGAGAGTGCAGCATTTCTGTGGTGGCCATTTTGTGAAGCCTCATCACAATGGCAGCATCACAACTCAACCAACAGACCCCACAAGCCTCCGCTGGACAAGGAAAGGTAGCAGCAGGGCTAGAGAGAGGCTGAACTGTGTAGGGTGAGGGCCATGATGGTGGCACCGTGGCACAGTGTATTCTATCACACATGAACTGTGCTAGGATGATATCCCGTATCCTAATATGCTTGGATAGGAAAAGGCTATGAAGCTGATATGCACTTTTCCAGCCTCCTGTGATTCATACGATTATGAAGTGCCAATTAAAGTAACAAACACTGAAATGAATTGTTTGACCTACTTTCTCTCCTTCAGAAGGTGGCAACCTGTGCAGAAAAAGCGTGTTAATCATCAGACAGTGATACATGATGACTCATTCCATTTGTATTCACACTCTGCCTTTCACAACAAGATTGAAAGGCGTCATGGCTAAATCACCCACCTACATAAGTGTGCACTTTGCCGCTAAGAGCATATTCATGATGATAGTAGAGGTGCACAAATACACCCCTTCCTCTTGCAGTGCTGTTAGGACGGATAAGCACTGAACGGCATCCTAATGGTTGTAGGTGGGCAACTCAGGGTGCAGTCCGAACCCAGGCCAGCACAACTCATCCATCTGTCCTGTTGTGATGTACGAAGGCAAGTGCATGTCTGTGCCTTGTTCTAACCCTCTCCCAGGAGTGGCACAGAAATGTCTTGTAGCACTTTTGTGGCACCCCCAGGCCAGCACAGGACTTGGTCCCAGCTTACGCTGGCCTACCTGGGAGTTAAGATTGCAGCCTTAAACACACAGTTACTTGGTGCTTTCAATTTCGAGCTTCTGTAGCCACTGAAGGAAAGCAAGGCAATGAGGGGGCAATAGTGAAAGCTGTTTGAGTGATGCAGAGTGGGTGCCACTTTCCTGGAAAAGGCCTCATTTTTCTTTTCAAGGGAAAGGAAAGAAGCAGAGCTTGAGGCAAACTGGACTGGGTGTGTGGGAGAGTCTGGAATCACTGTTTCCTGACTGGGGAGGAAAATTCACTGAGGTCCGTGGCAGCCATGTTGCTCCCACATACTTTTCTGAGGGAAGAAACTACCGTAATTGGACTGTTGTCATTAAAAGGAAAGAGGTGGAAGACAGGCTGTGGTTGGAATTTTTTCTCTTTCATAAGAAGAACAAAAATAGAGATTTTTGAGACACTGAGGTGGTAATTCCAAACTGATCATCAGACAGCAACAAATTGGGATTGCATTATCTATCTATCTATCTATCTATCTATCTATCTATCTATCTATCTATCTATCTATCTATCTATCTATCTAATCAAAGAAAGACTCATCCACTCACTCATCAACATGCAGCCAAATGACCAGACATGTGCCTGAAATTTGGGGAGGGTATTCCTTGCATGACATGAGCACCCACTAAGAACTGATTTTTAGGAATTTAACCCCTAAAGGGGTGAAAAGCGTTGCAAAATGTTTTTGTCCCTATACTCAACATTGAAGACTGGCTGATCAACACCACCCCAACTGCTAGACCTAGAAGCATGAAATTTTTTTTTGGGGGGGGGGGCTATTTAGGGTTGTGGGGGATTGTGTTCATATACTGGCAAATGGGACAGAAGGTCCCGTCCCAATTTTGTGGAAGAGAATTATGGCAACCCAAAAGCTATTCCTTCTCTTATGTAAAGGATCCACAAAGAAACAGTTTGGGGCCCAGTGGTGCCTGCAGCCTGCTGGTGCTTCTGGTGCTATCCAGTGTCTTGTGCCCCGCAGGGATGCCTAGTGCTTGGTAGGGATGCCTGGTGGTGCCTGCTGCCAGTTGGTTCCTGCCAGTGCCCACCAATGCCTGCTGCCCACTAGTGCCTGCCAGTGCCTGGTGCCCACTATTTCACACCAGTCCCTGCCAGTTTTTGCTAGTACCTGCTGCTTGCCACTGTTGGTGCCCATCACTTTCCCTATCACTCCCCTGGTGCATGTCAGTGCCTAGCTCTGCCCAGGCAGTGGGCACTGGTACCATTTCCTGGTGCTTGCTGGTGCCCTGTGTCCAGCAGTGCCAACCAATGCCCACCAGTGCCCAGCCCTGCCCAGGGACCACAAATATTCTTGAAATTTTACTTCCACAATGACAGATACATTTATCCAGTTTATCGTATTTATATACCAGTTGGGGTGGTTTACAAATGAAGCACAAACTCACTAGAATGAGGGAACATATATGACGAAGGAGTTCTAGATGTTGGGAGTGAATAGATTTGGCATGATATCACATGTGTCAAAATCACAAACATTTATGTATTTATTTAAAAATTCATACTTTACCTTTCATGCTTTACATTTTTTAATATTGTTGTAAACTTGAATGTGTTGGTGTTGTGATCATAATACTGCAGACGGGAGAGGAGAATGAAAATAATGCCTCAATCCTAACCACACCTTCCTGGGGGTAAGTACTACTGAACACAATGGCACTTACTTCCGAGTAGACATGTTGCACTGTAGATGTATTGCACTGTATGTTATTGTGGCTTGCCAAAGGCCACATAGTTATGTTCACACCAAAGGTGAGAATTAAAAATAGATCTGTTTGGTGGGAATCTTAAATAGTGCTCTGAAAAATCTGCACACTTTTGCTAAAAATTAATGAAATGGGCATAAACATCAGTACATTAAAACACTAAAACCTCTGCATGTTGTTTTTTTCTCAGTCACATAATGATGTTGCATGTGGAAGCTTGAAATATAGATACAGACTTCATTATAATGTGCACTGTGATGCTTCCTGAAAATTGCTTTCAAATGCTTTCATTTTCTATTTTTTATACTTCTGAAACATGCACTTCAAATGACATACAATTATATATATTTGGACTAGTGCCTGAAGTTGTTCATCTCTCTCTAGGTAAGAATGTATGATTGAAACTTTGGATTTGTCACTGATTTGTGTGTGAGGTCAAGTTTTTAATTTATTAGCATCAGTAAGAGCAGTCCTTTTTCCAATACTCCAAAGTATCTGTGTGTGTGTGGGGGGGGGGGGGGGTATGTGGGTGGTGGATGCTCATGAGAACAGACCAATTTTTTGTGTGTTCTTTGTTGCAAGCATGAATATTATACTAAGGACATTCTTCCTTCTGATTTGGTTTTCTAATGAATGCAGAAGCTGATAAATGTTTTAACTTACACAAGATATTCTTGATTAAATTGGTTACCCACTGCTGGTTCCACAATCAGAAACACATGAACCTAGAAACAGGATGAGATGCAGCTTGAAAAAGTATAGCAAAGCAGTTCTGTGGATTTCTGTCTCAATTTTTAACAGAAATGGATGCATCTTGTATAGCACTGCGCAAGGAAGAAAACACTTTTCCCCCATACAAACCTTCCTCCTGAGTGACTATCTACTCTAGTCAGAACCACTTCCATCATAACAATAAGAATGTTATGTAGAATGTAGAAAGAAGCACCATCCTTTTTCCATTTATTCTAGGACTGTGGAATGAGCTTACAGGAGTGTGAAAATGTATTTCCCTGCCAAGGAGAAATGGAGAACTCCACTATCCCTGTGGTTTTATTATCCTTTTTGTAATTTACAGTAGTATTGATGTGAGATATATGTTTTACCAAGGTAAAATTAGTGAGTAGGCAAGGATTTGTATGGATATTTGCCAAATCAATCCATACAAATCCCAATTCACAAATTCAATCAAAAGTGGGCAATAAATGATGCTTCCACTTTTGGAAGATGAACAGACTTAGTAGAGGGATGACCAGAGAGCATCCCTTTCTGTGGTTCAGAAGCCTTTCCCTCCACCCTGGCTGTTTGCTTAGGTGCATGAAAAAAATCAAGACTGAGACCAGAATCAAACTTGAGAACAGGTTTACTTACAACTCATGAAGGCTCGATGAGCCCCTGTCAGGGATGCTCTAGGAGGCAGGGGGTTGCACTAGATGACCTACTAGGTACCTTCCAACTCTATGATTCTATGATTCATATTTACAGCATCTGGTGAAGACCAGAGTTTCCTAACACTTGAATGGACCAGAAGCACTAAGGCTGCCCCTGCTTGCATGTGGGTTTGGGGGCTGGTGGAGAGCCATGTGCTCACATCTCAAGAGAGGAAGAGAGAGGGGACAGATAGAGAGGTCATTCAGGTCAGGGGGTGGGTTCATTCCCCACTTTGACATATAAATGCTCAGTGTTGTCTTTTTTCCCCAACATCCACGCTGAAAAAGTCTCATTACAGAGTTGTTATTCCCACTGTTTCCCAACAGGGAGGAGACATGGGAGGAGCAGTTACTCCAACTACTTCACCACATATATTCACCACATATCAAAACATGCCTCCACATATGTTCAAGAAATACTAAAGACCACTTGTGTTAAAATAGTTGGGGAAATAAAGGCACATTTTAGCCATTCTTTAATCACTTTCAGCACATTCCTATATATGTCTACTCAGATTGTGATTGTACATGGCTGCAATCCTAAAGATACTTTCCTGGGAGTAAGACCCATTTAATACAATGGGATTTATTTCTGAGTAGACATGGTTAGGATTCTGCTCTGTGTCTACTACTATTGTGGTAGGTGTACTCCCAAGTGTGTGTATAGGATTACAACCTTTGTTTGTAAGCATGAATGAATACTCAGTATTGGTTTAAAGCAGCGTTTCTCAAAGTGGGGGTCGGGACCCCTTTGGGGGTCACCTAGAGGTTTCCCGAGGGTCACCTAAAGACCCCTGGTGTACAGACCTTTGGCTGTAGCTGCATGTGCACTGGTGCTGACTGACAGCCTCAGGGCCCAATCCTATGCATGCCTACTCTGAAATAAATCCCATTATAGTCAGGGGGGCCTTTACTCCCATGTAAATGTGGATAGGATTGCAGCCTCTGAGCCCAATCCTATGCATGCCTACTCTGAAATAAATTCCACTGGGTTCAGTGTGTGCATAGAACACACATTTTGTTTGTAACAATGACAATACATCCTGCATATCGGATATTTACATTACGATTCATAACAGTAGCAAAATTACAGTTATAAAGTAGCAATGAAAATAATTTTATGGTTGGGGGTCCCCACAACATGAGGAAAGGGGTCACGGCATTAGAAAGATTGAGAACCACTGGTTTAAAGGGAACTAATTTGTTGACCAGCAGTACTAACATAATTCCCACAACAAAACGGAACACTAAGGGCGCAATCCAGAGTAACTACGGGGAGTCCTTGCTCCGGTGTAAGAACAATTCGCTCTGGATTGCAATATGAATTTCCCATAGGTTTTCACTAGGTGGTGCAGTAACTACGGGTACACGTAATGTCTCTTATGTGTTCCCGTAGTTACTCTGGATTGTAGGGAAAATCAAGATTTTCAGGGTGCAGTCCTAACATGTTTTTGGGCTAGCACAAGACCATTGTGCCAGCCCATCATTGTCATGTATGTGCTGTAAAGCATTTTGATGACAACCCAACTGCAGAATCCAGCCATGTTAGGTAAGTTTGTGCTGGCCTTTCCAGGCCATAAAGGGGGCTTGAGGAAGTGTGTCGAAGGTTGGAAGGAGGCAGGAAGAAGGTGCTCTGGGAAGGGGGAGAAGGAGGTTAGCAGGCATTCTAGAGAAAGACAAGTTGGGAGCAGTGATGGTATTCAAAGAAATTAACAACCAGTTCTATGCCCATCTGGAAGCCACTTTTAAATGGCTATTTTTAAACTTTATATGTCCTATCTCTGGTTAACAACCGGTTCTGTAGAGTAGGTGCGAACCTGCTGGAGCCCACCACTGGTTGGGAGCAGAATCTAGCACTTGTACTGGATCCTAACCCCATTCCTGGGCAGTACAATGCAGCTCAGATTTGTGTCATTGAGTGAGATGGCAGAGAGACCAACTGTGGTCTCATGAGAATATGTATGGTGACTGTCTGTGAATTGATGTTGTGATGTGGGGATTACATAGGTGTCACAGAGTACAGACTGCACTAGACTGGAGCAGGAGATCGTTTTAGGATTTTAAATGGTATAGTGGAAGTAGGCCCCAAAGAAGATGGTGCCATGAAAAGCCCAGTGCTCCTGAATATACAACAGTGTGTAAACACAACTGTTAAAAACCACAGTATAATATTCTGTAGTTAAGTATTCAACAACAGGAAATTGCAGGCAGACTTAGAATGCTCTCTACAACTGAAATCAATTCAGGGTGATGTCTTCAAAATTACAGATCTGCAGGAAATTGAATAGTTAGTCACCATCATTTATCTTAATTACTCTGAACAATGCATTTGAATTTAAACATTTTAGACAAGGACATCTGGCAAAATGAAGATGAAGCTACATGTTATTTTGAACGCATAGTTTGCTCATGTGTGTCTGTTTTTTTATTCTTTCATCTAGCTGGTGGGAGGATAAATATCAGGACTATGACATATAGCTAGAAGGTTCATTCTCTGCCACCACGATCCAGCATGGTTCTCTTCCTCCATTTTTTTTTTTTGCTGAGGACTGGGTACCTGAAATATCTGATAACCAGTACTGTAATGTATTTGCTCGAATCTAATGCATGCCCTATGCTTATAATGAAAATACCATATTTACCCAATCAATTTAATTTAATTAATTAAAATTAATTTACGCAATTAATTAATGAATTAACAGTTGAATGTAATGCTCACCCTGATTTTGGAGACTGAATTTGGCTGCAAAAGGTGAGTGTTAGATTTGAGTAAATACAATATTTACATACATATGGAGGTTTTCATGGCCAGAATATCCACTAGTACAATTAAAAGTGTCTTGATTTGAAGGCCATGGTCCAAAAGAAGGTTTTTGACCTGACATTTCACCTCCGTCTGTTGAAGGCATTTTCACAAATTCCATGATCCAGAGATCACCACAATCTCATTGGAAGAAAGCAGAGACGGGGGCAAAATGTCAGCATTTATTTTCAGAAATATACAGTATATTAAATTTACTTCAGGCCACATACAAACAGAAACATACACAATTAAAATTAACTTGGCTCCAAAGAACTATTTAGGCATGCTTTAAATTCTAAAATTCTTCCTTTTATTGGTAGTTTGTCATGCTATATCACACAGCAGTTTATGGTAGGAGGACCAACTATTAAAGAGGAAAAGTCAACAGGAAATACTGAGCATGCCCAAGTCCTTGGCCAAACCTAAATCACTCTTTGGATTCAAGCCATTCTTTATGTGTTATTAAATTAAATTATGTCCACGATCTGTGCCTGCTTTTAATTTGCTTTTGATCTGAAGGCAATTGATGGTGATTAGATTATTATTAAATAGAATCATGATTGCTAGTTTGGCAAAAGGGCACCTTTTATTTACTCTACACAACATCTGAAATTTGCTACAAAGCTTTTAACCACCTCACATTTTATTGACAGGATGAAAAGTAGTTATTTATGTTCAGAATTTTTCACCTTCTCTGTCATGAATCCTACTCAGAGTTCAAAGCCTGACACAGAGAAGTTGACATTTAAGCCACACGATCGAGCCCTGAGCCTAATTATGCATTATACTCAGGATTTCTAGATCACCAATTTTGCGGTGATGTCATAACATAAATGATTTTTCTCTGGATCAGTAACATTTAGAAGCTGTCCTAGCAATTTAGAACTGGCTTAGGACAATTTGATCAATTTGAGCTAATTGGGTGATTGATGTGCCGTGGGGGGATTGCATACGGGGGAATTTTACTCCCACGATGCAGGTACACTTTTCACTAGTGATACTATATTTATTTAGCACATGCAGCATGGTTGGAAACAAACAAAAAAATATGATGACTCCTGATTTAACACTATGTCATCTCAGTTAGATTTACTGCAACAGGTTTGTTCTTCTGGTGTTTTCCTGTTTTCTTTTGTTTGAAAACTGGGAATGTGGCATTATGCCAGAGGGAGAAGAGTTGAAATGGGAATGAGAAACCTTAAAAAAATACAAGGACAGGGAATATTTCTCTTCCAGCATTTTTTTTACTGTTTTGCAAAGTGTACCTACTATTCCACCTCCTAGCCTCAAACTATGTAAACAGTTTTTAAGCAATTTGAGTGGAGAGAACAGGAAATACCTCAGCACTGGACTGCATGACAATAAGGCTGCAATCCTGAAGTGCACAGAGGCCAGCCTATCTGCCACTTGGGCCAGCCTAATGCCTGATAGACTAGCCTAGCTGCACAAGAGAAGGCTTGGGCAAGCCTAAGTCCATGTAGGCCAGTGCAAGATAGATGGTCCTGGACTGGCCTACCAGTGCTAGCCAAGGCAGCACAGCAGGGCATGCCGGGGGCATGTTGGGCATTGCCTAGAACAGAGCAGTTAGGCCGTATCCAGACCCCATTTCCAGGATAGAAACACCCCCTCTCAGCCAACTTGTGTGAATTCTGACTTGTAGCACAAGCCTAACCATGTCTACTCAAAAGTAAGCTCCATTGTGTTCAATTGGTTGTACTCCCAGGAAAGTGTCTTTAGGATTGCAGCCTTAGGCAACCTCAGGAGCAGGTGTAAATATGAGTAAACCCATTGGGGCGCATGGTAAACCAGAGTAAAAACAGAACCAAAAAGAAAAAGTCTAAGAACTCATTCATAAACCACAACCCTTACACTCTCTTATCTGATTTTAAAATATTGTAATTATAAAATCTGTACTTCAAATTACATACCTGGATCATCTCTGATTAGTCACATAACAAAATGCATGAGCAGCATATAGGATTAGGCTTCCATGTTTCTGTACTTGTATAAAGTGACACTTGTATAAAGGGACAACTCATTGTGTGCACCAGAAGAAATTAATCCCACACAAAGAGACACTAGGTCCAGGTGAAGTCTACCCAGAACAGGAGCCACCTACGTGGCCTGTAGATTTGTCAGTTTCTTCCTCTCACTGTGGATTAGAAGAAGAAAGACAGCATGGAAGAGGAGTTTGGAGGAGAAGAGAACCGCAGGTAAGATTGTTTCCACATTTTGTCTTCCACTTCAGTTCAGCTTCATAAGTTTGTATCATTCTAATTATGTGTACATCACATGCGCATGCATGTGGGCCTGCGTGTAAAAACAAATATGCTTTGCTTGACCAAGTTGTCAGTTTACACCAGTACCAGGTTACTTTGCATGCTGCTGGTGCACCTTTTATAACTGGTGCTGAGTGCTGTAAACCACAGCCACCTCTTAGGACTGGGCTATAAGGTTTTCCTCATTTCACAGATACGTGTTCAGGTCTCATGGACCAGATATGAAGATGAATCCCCAAATTACTTCTGCGTTTTTGTTCCTCCACAGTCCTTATGTGGGGAGAATGTCTTGTCTGATGCTGATTTGCTCAGTCAAAACAGATTGTCTGACACAGATTTCCTATGATAAAACAGGATTTTATTTTTTATTTTATTTTATAATATTTTTATTTTATTTTATTAATTTTTATTTTATTTTGTGATTTCCTGGGATTTTTATATATGCTCACAGCAGCTCCAGAAATGAAGGGCAAAGTGTTCAGAGCTCATTAGAATAAGAGATGATTATTTACAGAAGTATTGTGTTAAGAGTAAATGTTTGTTTCATGATGTCTAATTTGGTTTCTCAGTCAAAACACATATTTGGCTGATCAACAGATCTGGGTACTCAGATTGATTAGCCATCTAGCTACATTATATCCTGTATATTTTCCTGTATTTTCCAGGCTATTTTGTATTTTTTTTTTAACAAGAAAGATTTCCATCTCCTTGTAAAGGTTTATCTCCTTATTTTTGAATTGTTTTAGACATGTTCATCGATCACATCACAGGGTGACAATATAGAAGACAGAGTGCCTGAACCTTTAACTGTTGCATAGAACAATGGTCTTCAAAGTGGGGGTCGGGACCCCCTTGTGGGGTAGTGACTTCATTTCAGGGGGTCACGAAAAGCTGGGTGCAGCCATCACTGGGCACCTTTAATGGGACAGCCATGACATCACTTCTGGGGTGTCCCAGACAGATTGTCATTCTCAGATGGGCTTCTCAGGCTAAAATGCTCCATTGCATTGGCATAAAGCAGGCCTCCATCAGTCTTGAAAGACTATGGTATCGTGCTCGGCGCTGCATATGCTGTATGCGAAGCATGAAAGCCTGGGTTGGATTGTTATGGAGGGTAGGCTGTTACCCAAGCAGCAAATCCCCCCTCTCCACGCCACTGAATTAGTCCAATGGAAAGGCAGAGCCAATACGATTGGATCCAGCTGCGTCGCAGAGCTGGGCGAAGGACAGGAGCTCACCCTGTCTTGTGGGGCCGACCTGGGTCTCAAACCCTGGCCTGCTGGTTAACAGGCACAGCCTCTTAACTGCTTGCGCCACCCACAGCCCTTTACCACTGGCATAGAAGATGGAATTTAGGCAGCATTAGCTCAACATACATAGAAGTGTTTAAAAAGCAGCACCTGACTAAATTTCCTCTTCTGTGCAACAGTTAAAAGTACAAGCACTCTGTCCTTCATTCTGTATGGTCATCCTGTCACATCAGGAAAATGTAGATCTAAATGTATGAGTAGTCTCTCATTTTATTATGCAAAAAGATATGTTTAGTCGTTTGTAGACAGTGTCACTGACAGCTAATATCTTCAGTCCCGTCACTAGATTTGAGTTGTCAAGTACTGTAGCATGTTAAACCATTTCCCTTTGGTCATTTAAATGAGTTCCTTGACTCTTGGTCTCCACAAACCCCAATTCTCTGGTCTGTCAGTGCTTTTTTCCTCGTCTAACATAGATATGGACCATTCAGCTGCAAGCAAATACGGCACCTGACATCCAAAACGGAGCTATCCATACAAAACAGTTAATGACTTCTGACTAGAACAACATTTCTTCTGACATTAAGAATTAGTTGATGGAACATTCATATAATTCAGATATAAAAGATTCTTGACATGAAGGTTTATAGGTGTATTTCTCTCCCCCTTCCTCTTGCTGCCCTACAAAAAATAATTCATTTGACCATATACCACAAGGCTTATTTCTAAGACTGAATCCTAACCATCTCTACTAAAAGTAAGCTTCATTGTGTACAATGGATCTTACTCCCAGGAAAGTGTCTTTAGGATTGCATCCTATATGGAGCAAAGGCTGACAATATGAGAAAGGTTTGTCAGGTCATTCCTTAAAAATTAAAGGAAAATGCTTTTAGATTACCACCTAAAAATAGCCTAATTTGCATACATTATAAATTGGTCAACTAAGGGTTACCTATATATAACAACCAGATCAGACTATAGTTTATTAACTGTTCAAAAAGTTTGACAAGAACATAGGAATGTACTAGTGGGAGAACATATGGGACTCTAAAATAGATAGTACCCCCAACTTAGCAAATAGCAATTAGGAGGAAGCTCAAAGCAATTAGTCTTTCCTCTTTGTTTCCGTTGCTTGAAATCTCAACCTTCAATCCCAGGAAAAAGGATAGTATGAATGCTACAAATTTATTGTAAGATTATTTTTTGCAAACTATTTTAAATATTTTGCAATGGCATATATTTTAAACTTCACATCTGAGTATATATCAAGAATATTAAAAATCCTTCTCACTATGACTCTGCGTGTCTTAAGTATGTTCATCTGATATAATTCAAGTCCCAATATAATTTCACAAACAGAAATGTCTCCGTATGGTTGTGTTTTTAAATTTCACACATTGCCATGGAAATCTAGAAGCAAATGATAGACTAGCCATGCAACAGTGAAAAGAGTCATCTCCATGTGTGCAACCACATGGAGGAAGTAACACTTGACCCAATGCATTCACACAGACAGACTGTGCATCCCTGAGTGTATTTGTGTACATTTGATTACCTGTTTTTTAACCAATTATGCTCTAACAAATTATAATCATGCCAACAAAGTTAGTCAGCTCTATAACTTTCCTTGCATATTTGCATTCTTGGGGATACTCCATCTTGAGTTTCGGAGTGTATGAACAAGGCTCATATTTCTCAGCCTGCAAATAATGCAAATCTTATTCAAGGCAACAAATTCTTGTTATTGTTTTCCTCATTTTACACACATAGAACAGAACTGGGAACGCATATAATTAAATAATAAAACACACAAAATTAAATGATTTTCCATTTCAAAAAAGAAATGTATCTCAATGATTTTTTTATCTGGATTACTCTGGAATTATATTAACTCTTCTTTATGTTAATGAGTAATATAATGTATGTAGTGTATGCAGGTATGATTATAGGTATGATCATCATTTTCTATTGCATTAGGAGGGTCTTAAAATATCATAGGTATAGGGCGCAATCCAGAGTAACTATGTGGAGTCCTTGCTCCGGTGTAAGAACAATTTGCTCTGGATTGCAATATGAATTTCCCATAGGTTTCACTAGGTGGTGCAGTAACTAAGGGTACACGTAATGTCTGTTACGTGCTCCCGTAGTTACTCTGGATTGTAGGGCCAATTTCTTTCCATATGTACTGGAGGCAAAAGACCCAGCATGGCCTTCTCCAACTGGAAGAGACACTTGTTCGGCAGGCTGAAGCAAAGAGACAGACCCGAAAGCAGCAAAACCTGGGACCTGGGCAGAGGATGGAATTTATTTGTCCTCAGTGTGGAAGGGATTGCCACTCTCGAACTGGCCTTTTTAGCCACACTAGATGTTGCTTCAGGACCTCCAATCAGAGCACGATACCATAGTCTTTCGAGACTGAAGGATGCCAATGATGTACTGTGCATCTGTTGTATTTTTTGATTAGTGGTATTTTTATAGATAGGTTGGTTTGTTTTAAATTTATTAAAATTTTTAACTCATTCTTTACAACAGATTAAAAACATTTGAAATTTATTTTTCAAATAGTCAATACATAATTTCATTTTTTTTTCCATAAAAAGCTCATATCCTACTGCCCTTAAGTTTTCTATAAGTAGTTATTTTAACTAAGGTCACACTCTCGTGCAATCATGCCTTCCTTTCTCTAATATGACAAAGCATGTTACTCTTTCAATATTTAGCACATGCACTTCTTGCTGTAATAATAAAAGAAGAAAGATCTCCCATATTTTAAAATTTATCTTTCCCACATAAATCAAGAAAAATTACTGAATTCAATGGCACATCACAGCCTGTATAGATTTCCAGTGCAATCCTAACTTGTATTGGAACAGGCAGACTGGTGTTTGGATTGTGTCCTTCATTTTTAACTTTCCCCAAGTAATGCTCACTCTGTAAAATTTCTGATTTTGCACAAATTCTAATGCTGCTTTTTGTGGTAAGCAAGTGCTGCGTTTTATGACTACTAGAAGAAGGTTATCAGATGTTCATGTGGTGATTATGATAGCTGCAGTTGTTGAATTTCTGCCTGGATGCATTCCCTGCCCTCAGTCCAATGCTGAGCTCCAAATCTAAAGCAAAATGTTGGTGCATGGAGTCTGATTTATAGCCTAGCAGAAAATGTGAAATTATACAAAGCATTTACTTCTTACATGATGTGGAAAATGGGCATATTGACTTACAATTTCCATAATATCTGGATCATGAATGCCCTAATGGTGCAATATGTTTATACGTAAAGGCTGCAACCCTAAAGACACTTTCCTGCAAGTAAGACCCATTGAACAAAATGGGACTTGCTTTTGAGTAGACATGGTTAGGCTAGTGCTTTTAGACATGTTCAGCTATGCTAAGTAAGGAGTAAGAGGCTTATTTTTAGGTATGTTTGTATAGCATTGACATCTACCAGCCCAATCTTATCCTTTTTGCTACCATAACTTGCAGCTATGCCAAAACAGGTTGCACTGAGTATTTCGGGGATTGGGATTTGAAAGCTTGGATGAGGGAAGGGAAAATGTATATTTTTCCTTATCTCCCTCTAAGGCTTTTGATCTCTGGAACCTGGCCAGATCTTTAGCTGTGCAGGCAATGAAAGGATATGTCTCAAGAGCTGGGAAAGGGGATAGTATATTGTTATATGTCATCTACAGTATGGCCCATTCTGCCCCCATCCTGTTCCATTGATTTGATTCCATCGGTGCATTTTGTATCCTGCTGCCACATGCAAGATCTCCACAACCTCTCCAGCTGTTAACAAGAGAGTACATTCCCCCACTGGGTTGCAAAAAACCAGAATTGGGTTATTAGTGCTGTAACTCTCATCTCATCCTGAAGGTTTTCTAATGAATGCAGTATACGTTTTAACATTGTCCCTGAAAGCAAAACATAGATACTTGTGGTAGATGATGGCTATTCTAAAATCAATATATGAAATGAATAGGTGAAGGTCAGATTGCACTTACTGTCTCTCGTAGCTCAGCTATTGACAAAAGCACATGGATAGGTTTATAATTTACTGGTTTTAAAAACACCAATCAAATTTCCAGGAACATATTCTTTCATCTGAGAAAAACATTTATACTGAGAAGATAAAAGGCATGGAAACAGACCCTTTTTCGTATATTACAAATGTATTTAAAATCAAGTCTTTCACGTTATAGGTTTATTTTCTTCATTTTCCAATTGGTTTGATTTTTAAAAAAATTTGCCCTTGCTGAGAGACCATGTGAATACCAACACCCCCAAGGTGCATGCACTTGACATTACATAAGTAGCTTGCATTAGAGTACATTATCCTTCCTGTGCTAAAACATTACATTTGAAATGTCATACATTAATTACATTAATTAAGCATAGCTAGTGGTTTACCAAAGATTAAGTTATGTATCATAAGTGGATGTAGTACAAAAAGTACCAGTGTATTAAATGGAAATAAAATAAGGAGGTTTGAAATGAGGATTTTTTTAACCTTCCAGAGCACAGGTCCTGTGCCTCTGAATCAGGTATGTTCACTGTGGCTTATGCTTAGTTTAAGATTGTAGCTGAAGACTCGAATCCTACACTGTGCTAGAATAGGCAGGCTGGAATTTCCAAAAACCAGTTCTTAGTGCACCCCTTGGTCACAGAAGGAACACCCACCCCAAATTTCACTGAGTGAGTTAGTGAGTCAGTGACTTTTCTCTTTTATATATATAGATTTGGAATGGGCAAAATCTGATCTTCTATTGATGTTCTCAGATTCTTGCTTTGGGATAATTATTTTGTTCTTACTGCCTATCTCATTAGCTAACTTCTGGATTTTTGGACTGAAAGTCAGGTTAGAAACATTAATAGTAACACAAAATAAATCTACTTTTGAGCAGTTTCCTGAGGTTATTATTATGATTGGGGGGGGGGGGCGCAGAGGAAGCTTCATCTGAATATAGCTACCAATCCATTGGATAACTACGTATCTTTTAAAATTATAAACTGAGTCCCCACTACCAAACTCTCCTCTGTACTCCAACATCTTAGTATATTATTAAAGTGTAGTGTTCACTGTACATTCTGTACCAACCCGGCAAACTTAAAACATTGATTGGAATTTGAAAGCAAATGTCACTAAGATCATGGGGAGTTAGTTTTCATTTATCCACTCACCATAACTTTACTCTGCTTTCCATTTTTTAAAAATCATATAACTTCAAATAATCAAAGCAAAATAAATTTTTACTTTAGTAAAACTTTAAGAAAATGCCTTTAACTCTTTAAGAATGTAATATAAAATCTATGGTATGTAATCCCAAAGTCTCTCATTGAAATGAAGGAGATGCTTCTACATTAAGAACAACTCACTATGGAAAATATGTTCCAAATTAGCATGGGTTAGGATCAGAAAATGTTCAGATAATTTGCTGTGCAGTTTCTTGTTTCCAATAGAATCTCCAGTATAGCTAAGATTCAATACAAGTTCTAATCATTGTGCAACCATTATTTTTACTGAAAGCTATAATGAAATACCTATTAAGACAGCAGATGTGGTTCTGGTGGTTGAACAAAGGGCTGATGAAAAAATCTAAGTAGGAAAACTGATTAACTGGAAAACCTGGATAACTCTTGAATAGGAGATTGACAGCTGATAAAGCTGTTATGAAACAACAGAACCTGAGGTGTTGTTGTTTCTATCAATTAAATCTATTTCCATCATTAAAACTATTGCATATAGTTTATTACATCTAGGGTGCAAGGTGATGTAGGGTGACAAGCGCATGTCTGTGCCCTGCTCTAACCCTCTACCAGGAGTGGTGCAGAAGTGACTTACTGCACTTTTGTGACACCCCCAGGCCAGTACTGGGGATGGACAGTCTCTGACCCACCCATGGGAGGGACAGCAACTGATGGGTACGATACACCTCAGTAGGATGGAAGGGGGGTTACACCACCCATTTCCCCCACTCCCAGAGCTTTCTTCAGCAGCAGGCTCAGCTGGCTCCATGCCTTGCTGGCTGGCTCCTTCTCATCCTTAGCATTTTTCACCCCTTTTGTCTGCTTCCTCCTTCCCGAGGTGGATCCCTTGTGCTGTCCCTTCCCGTTAACCCTTCCTTCCCCCTATCTTCAGCCCCCAGGTTTGGTGATCCCTGATATCCCTCTAGTGCTTCCCTTAGGTATTGCCTTTTGCCCTCTCTCTTGGGGCTGTCCCTGTCAGCTTGTAAGCTGTGCTGGTTGAATTATAGATAATAAGTACTAACAGCTGAGTTCAATTTATTGTTGGGTGTGGCTTATATAAGCAATGGTTAATTTGGATTGGTTAATGTTTTATATAAATATTTGTTCTGTGCTGTTCATCTCATGGTGGGGTTTTGACCGGGCTGTGTTCTTGCTGATGGGTCTCCTGTGCATGTGTAGATGCTGATAACCATGGAGTGGATATTTACTGGAAAAAGGCTTTAGCCTTATTCATCTTCCTCTTATGAAGAACTGTTGCTGCTACTGTATGAAGATTATTGCTGTGCTACTCTGTGCTACTAGTATTGTTTATTGGATTCTTTGTTGCTTTGGACCATGGAATGTTTATCTGACAACTCTTAATGGATTATGTTTTTGCACTGGAATGAAAATATATATTTTTCTACATGAATGTCTGCTGTTTGTTGCATTAACAACCAATACTGGGATGACTAGCTTATAAGTATTTTGTCAGTCCCCACCTCTGGCTTCCTCTCCAGCCCCTCTCTGGCCTGTTCTCCCCTTCCCTGGGTGTCCAGCCTCTCCCCTCAGCCCCATGCTGGCTGGCCTAGCGGGAGCCACTGGAGCCACTTCCCATGTTGGGGGCATGCATACTCCCAGACATGATCTAATTCCCAGAGCGTGCATTGGGCAGCTGCCCGCACAGCCGTTCTGCTGCCTGGTGGGGGCCGCCTCCTTCCGCTCCCCTCAGAAGCAGTCCACTGGCAGTGGCGCTTCCCCACGCCCCCGGCTTCCGCTGAACCCTGGACCCCAGCTCCAGGGATAAGGAGGGGAGCTACCTCCGACACACATATTACTGATTAATTACTAGCACACTATAGGTTTTTCCAGGACAAGTCTAATAAAGAGGACATGTTCTGGAAAAAGAGGATATCTGGTAAAAATATTTAAAAAATCAAAACTTCCTTAGCTTCCCTTCCCCCCAAAAAGCATTAAAACCCCAGAAGGAAGAGGGCAGGAGATGAGGCTTGAGTGGAGGGAGAAGTTTGGACAAGCTTTACAAATTAAAGCTTTTTAAAAATTCCCTTTTCAGTTTTTAAAAGAGCCAATTTCAGTGTTGGGGGGGGGGGTGGGTCTGCCTTATGGAGCACTTTCAAGCTCCAGGTGCCTGGGATCAGGGCCATTCTGGAAACCCCCTGGACTGGAGGAGGGAACTTCCTCCTGGGGAGGTTTTTTGGGACCGTAGTTCCTGGATCAGGACCCTTCCTAGCCTTGGCTTCCTCTCAGCTTGGCCCTTGCAGCAGACAAAGGTGGGTTATGCAAATTGGATGTATATGCAAATTTTGGGGTTTCTGGTGCTTTTTCATTTTTTGGCCATAACTTTGGCTAGGAAGGTGCTATCCCAAAATGGATTGTTGTGTTGGAACTCTGCTCTTCAAGATGAATCCAATGATATATGGCTTGAGGGAGTAGCGCACACCTTCATGAACTTCCTTTTTGGGGTCCCACAGGCCCCCACTGCATGTCACCCCCAGATGCGTCACTTGGTGCAGGCCGCACCCCCGCATCCCCCGGTGATGCCACTGCATCTCCATGTACATATTACACTATTGTGTTCCTTGACCTCACAGGAACTTACTGAATCATACATATGCTGGAAAATAGAATTAGGTTGCTGTCCATCATACACTTACTCCTTGGGAGCATGTTCCATATAAAAATGTTCCAAACATAAGCCCTACTGAGTTAAATAGGACTCCTAGTGAACTCAGTAGGTCTTACTTTTCAATAAGTGTGCTTCAGACTACATCAGCTTATTATGGAGAGAACCCAATTAAGACAATGTATTCAACAGAAGCACTTTCTCCATCTGTTGGGGGCTATTTTCAAAGTTTAATCAGAATCCGGTATAGTAAATTGTTTATGAAAGTATATTATCCCTGTAGTGCTTCATATTTTCAGCTTGAAAATCCTCCTCAAATTTAAACAAATTAGGAATGACAGAATTGCTGGCAATCGTAGATCAACATTCAGTGCCAACTGAGTCTTCAGTTATGACATTCTGAAACAAAAGCTTCTTATTTTTCTTCACCAAGAAGAAAAAGAAAGGTGCAGAGCCAGTGGGGAAACTATCTGTGTGTGCTGCTGATGTCTTGGTGAATAAAACATGACCTACATTACATAACTCTATTACACTACAAGAAACATGTATTCATTCCGAGTTACTATGGTGATGTGCATACTGAAACGCATACAGATGTGTGACAAGGACAGCAATGTAATTTCATACACAGTCAGATAAAACAAAGATAACATGATTATCCATGTTGGGTGCTTTGGCCATTTTAATTCTACCACCTATCCCGACATCCTCCTGAAGCTCTATTCCAAATTCTGAATTCTCTTGGGTTCATTTAATGCCCTAATGGCTCATCATGTGTTTTTTAACTTCTTTTTGATGCTGTGTAATGGGCTGTGGGTGGCGCAAGTGGTTAAGACGCTGTGCCTCTTAACCAGCAGGCCAGGGTTCGAGACCCGGGTTGGCCCCACAAGACAGGGTGAGCTCCTGTCCTTCGCCCAGCTCTGCGACGCAGCTGGATCCAATCGTATTGGCTCTGCCTTTCCATTGGACTAATTCAGTGGCATGGAGAGGGGGGATTTGCTGCTTGGGTAACAGCCTACCCTCCATAACAATCCAACCCAGGCTTTCGTGCTTCACATGCAGCTTAAGCAGCACCAAGCACGATACCATAGTCTTTCAAGACTGACGGAGGCCTGCTTGGTGCTGTGTTGACTAGTGAGGGACAACATCACTGTCCAATCCTCTATATTTCTTTTAGCCTAACTAGTTCAATGTTCTGAACATCAAAATCACAGAATATTCTGGTCATTTATGACAACTTAGTAATATTCATCACATTAGAAGTAATGGTTCTAATTAAATAGGTGATGGGGCTTGAGGGTGGACGGTATAGACACTAATAAGAGAAAATGACATCTTAAGACAAACAGAAACAAAATTTGCCATAAGAGTTTTCAGAGATAAGTTAGCATACGCTTTCATCTTGGTTCGTATAAGATGTGTACCTTTCCCCAAGTGCATTCCTTTTTTTTGGTGGGGGGGGGGCATGAGGATTCAAGTGCTTGTTACATAAAATACATAGTTTGGTTCCACTTTTTCTTTCTTTTCTAGCAACAGGAGAGAGAAAGGATTAGGGACCATAGTGTGATGGAAGGGCATATTTAACTTGTGCCACAGTTCCAAGAAAAATTATCCTCCGTACTACTTGAAGCTATGGTGATTAATGGAAAGAACCTGCCGTTTATTGCATGTATAGTTTTCACTGTATATAGTATGTATAGTATGTATGTATGTATATGCATGTATAGTTTTCACTGAGGTCAGATTCAAGAGCTAAATAGCTCATTATTTAGTATGAGGTGCGGGGGGGGGCGCTTTTTAAAGTAGATACATTTTTTTAAACTACTTTTAAAAGTAGATACATTCTTATCTGATTCAAGTTTATTGTGTTTTATTTTTTTAATTATTTTCATCAGATATTTTAGTGTTTTTAGTATTGTTTTATTTGAAACCTGCCTTGAATGCTCTTAGCAGGTTCGAAAGACAGAGTATAAATTCAGTGAATTAATAAATAAAAAATTAAATATTTAGACTGATATGTTTGTCTGATATGGGACAATCAATTCTATTATGTCAAGAATCCTATCTTTTTTTCCCCTAACCTCATTCTGGACTTCCAAGGCATATGCAAACCAGGCTCGCTGCCAATTCTATTGCTCAGCCTTTATTTGAATTATATGAGATACAAAGCTTTTGTTCGTATCTCACATAATAATAACATTTTGCAATAACTCATCCACACATTCAAATCATGAATTTTTAGTCACTCAGTGAGAAACTTGCATGGGAGTACCAATCCTTATTTAAAAGATTCTCAAATCAACTCACTGAAAATATGTCTCTGTTGATTTTAGTGGGATAGAAGGGAGGCTACAGCTGACGGACTGCATCCAAAATTTCTGCTACATCCAGGTGATAACAAATGTAGATAATAAAAGTAGAGAGCTACAAAACCCTCCTTTTCTGTATCTTCTCAGGGGAGATAATTATGTACCAGCTTAATTTGCTTCGTTCCTGACTCCAAAGGGAGAAAATTGCTTTAGAGCCTTCTTACTGTTTCTACCTAGAGAGAATTTTTGTCAAGTATTCTGCATAGAAACATCACTTCAGAGATATGGTGCTTTCCATTCAGTAATTGTTTGCGGCATCCTGGTGACCATATTTGTCAACCCGCATTTGTAATTTGAGAGCTATTGTGCAGCCTCCCTGATGAAGAATCACAATGCAGCGCCTTGTCTTGGTCAATTAAAAACACATAACTTACTAGGATTGTCATCAATTAAATGATGTAATTTAACAGACTAGTTGACAAGCTTATTAATTAATCTGTTATTTTAAAAAATAACCCACTTCCATAGCATTGTTCACTGGGTGCTTTCTCAGACCCACCACGAAGAGCTTTGTGAACTTTTGGGTTCAAAAATGGTCTATAAATATTATTAACAGTGACACCACCAGCATCAGCAGAAGGACTGTGAAGTTATATGGGATTGGATATTGTATGCTGAAAAGCACAAGAAAAACATAGAAAGGTTGAAGAAAATTTAATGTCTTGTACAGATCTAAGAAATGCTCTAAATTGCCACAGGGGAATTGTCTTGCTTTCCAAGTTCCTTATACCTGTCTAGCAGAACGGAAGGAAGAACAAAATACCATCCAGGTGTTCTTTTAAAGCAACATTCCTGTCTTATGTACCTAGTAATTTTCATTCCTTCACAATCAGTAAGTATTATTTAGTGTGTTAGTACAATGTAGGGCACACTTGTACCCATCAATTCCCAAGGATAATGGTAAGCAACAAGAGACTGAAAAGCAATATAAATATCTGATTAGAATTAACTGAAATCCAGTTAAAAATAACCAACTTAACTTATGCCAACTGCTAGGGAAATTTCAAAAAGACAGTCTGAAGTAGAAAGGTCTGAAGGAGAAAGTCTGAAGTAGACAGGTCATCAGTGCTGGTGTCCAACTGCTGAATCATGGAGGCAGTCATGATTCTCGCTTTGTGCCATCCCCCCATGTGCAACATCCCCCCAATGCATATCATCCCCATGTGTATCATCCCTCCATGTGCATCACCCCCATGCACATCAGGTAAATCAAGCCCCCATGCACTGCAACCCCTATTGCATAACATCCCCCCATTACAGATCATCCCGCCATACACCTCAAGCCTTCTCACAACTGTGGGCACCCATATCGGGCAGCTGCAGGATTTGGCACTGGGCGTTGATCAGTCTTCAGTGTTAAGTATAGGCCAAAAATGCATTGCAATCCTTTTCAGCCCATTAAGGGTTAAATTTGTAGAAATTGGTTCTTGGTGGGTGTTCATGTCACATAAGGAAAACCCTCCCAAAATTTCAGGCTTCTAGGTCCAGGGGTTGAGGCAGAGTGTCCCTCAGCCTGGGATTCTTCAATGTAAAGTATAGGGAGGAAAACATGTTGCACCCCTTTTCACCCCCTTCCAGTTGGAATTTCTGAAATCCGGATCTTAATGGGTGCTTCCATCATAGATGGGACACCCTCTCCAAATTTCACGTTCCTAGGCACAGCAGTTTTGGCTGGGTGTTGATGAGTCAGTGACTCTTTAATTTTATATACCATATATAGATATTGAAATGGCACAATCCTATCCTTCATTAGTAGTGATGGGAAAAGTCATGGGAGTGCAGTCTCAAACTGAATCTAGATTCAGTGGATCTACATCACTTGACTCAAGTCGAGTGACTGGGGTTGCACCACAAGTCCAAGTCAGGTGTTTCTGAGTAAAAATAACTAAACTTGACTCAACCCTACACTTGATATGAGTCAAGTGCCTCCAAAAACAGTAAGTGAGGACCCTTACCTAGACACAGAAGAATCTGTGACTCAAGTCTGGGGATTTGTTGCTAGAAGTCTGTTGCTAGAAAAATTAATTGTTTTAGAGTTTCCAAACTTCACAACTCTAGAGTTTTGGAATTCACAGCTCTAGACAAATGGAATTTTTATGACTTGAATATGTTGCTCAAGTTCCCATCTCTGTTAATGATGCTGAGAGACCACAGTCCTTTAGTGAAAGCTGTCAGAACCATGCTGTAAAACAGATTACAAAACCATAATAATTATTAGTGCTGGTGGGAAGGTCTGCCTGATCTTGTTGGTGCCTGTTCAGAACATGAGGCATGCAGGAGAAGATAAGCTCTGATCTGAGCATTGGAGGTGCAGGTGGAGGGTGTGAAGGGTGAAATGGGAAGGACAGAGAGGGACAGGTGAAGGGCAGCTCAAGACCCAGGAGGCAATGGGAACAGCGGTGCTCGTCCTTGCTTATTCTACTCTTTCCTAAGGCAGATCTGCCAACACAGTTCTCCATAGACCTGCACTTGTGATTTGGCAGGCATTGGTCTGAGTAGACTCTTTTCTGTGGCTGGTGCTTTCTTCAGAGAAATGGAGAACTGACAACAAACTTCAAAGAGCTCTACAGTCTGCAAATTTCCCTCAAGGGATACAGTGCAGCCTGTACTGTCCCCATAGTTGGCCCCAAAATATCAGTATGAGGCAGTTTCAATGCAATTGAAATGTGTCAAAAAGACACATCTAAAAATGTGTCAAAAAGAATACTTCAAAAAGAAGTATGGGAGCAAACTTAGGGCACAATCCTAAGAAATTTAGGCCAGCCTAAATCACCTGACCTATCTTTTTATGATGGGGATGTGTGGGGAGGTCTGGGAATGCCTCTGCATTGACCTAACACCCCAGGAGTGGGGCAGAAGTGTCTTATGGCACTTTTTTGACACCCCCAGGTCAGTAAAGAGCTAATGCCAGCCTAAGTAAAGGTTAGAATTGCAGCCACAATTAACTAAAAAAATCAAATATTGTTAACCTGGTTGTTTTTAGTTGGTTGAGGAGGGGCTTAAAATATCTCATGTAGTATGAAATTATTTATAAATTATGGCTACTTACACAACCTTTCAACAAACAGTTCTTGCCTTCAATTGATAATGCTGCTTTTCTTGTGAGTCCACTGTAAGTACATCAGCTGGTGGAAAGGGCTTCTGGTTTGTCAACTACAATGCATGCTCACTCACTCATCTTGAGTCCACGTCTGAATCCAGAAATTTTCCTGGAGAATAAGCAATACATTCATTGGCATCCTTCAGTCTCGAAAGACTATGGTATCGTGCTCTGATTGGAGGTCCTGAAACATCTAGTGTGGCTAAAAAGGCCACTTCGAGAGTGTCCATCCCTTCCACACTGAGGACAAATAAATTCCATCCCCTGCCCAGGCCCCAGGTTTCGCTGCTTTCAGGTCTGTCTCTTTGCTTCAGCCTGCCGAACAAGTGTCTCTTCCAGTTGGAGAAGGCCATGCTGGGTCTTTTGCCTCCACGCTGAACGGTCGGAGGTCAAGGTTTCCCTGCTGTTGTTGTCCATTCCCAGGGCCTTTAGATCCCTCTTGTATGAAGTCCTTGTATCGCAGATGTCCTTGTATGCAGATGTCCTTGTATCGCAGTCTCCCTCTAGGGCGCTTTCCCTGCACTAATTCTCCATATAGGAGATCTTTTGGAATCTGACCATTAGTCATTCTCACGCCATGCCCAAGCCACAGAATTAAAATTTGCAGTGCCTGACAATTTTAGATGGTTGATGTGGTACACACAACTTCAAAGCGTCTCCCTATTAATGAGCTCCCCATGGCTACAGGACTACTACAGAGGTGAAATGGATGTTCCAGTATCCTGTGGGCAAGCAGGCTACCACATGTTCCTCCTCAGAGGAAGGGGATGTTCAACCAGGGGAATGGAGCTCCTCTGTTCCACTTCCCTCCCCTGGCATGTCTGATGCAGGTTTAGAAAAACTCTAAATTAACATAAGGGAAATGTCATATGCAAATAATACCATTTTCAAATACCTCTATCATTAAATGTGGCCTATTTTACTCCAAAGCGCATGGACTCATGGCTGTTCTGGTGGGTGTCTTGGCAAAGGGACATTCATAAAGAGTGGCATTTCTTAAGTGGTTCTTTTAGCTTGCATTATGTATTCAGAGAAATGAATTTATATTTGAACTAGACATTTAAGTTTTGGCTGCTGATGAAAATGTATTCATCCATTAATAAATGGGACAAAAAGATTTTTTATTACTTGGAACCATTTGATCATGAGAACCCTCATTTTTTAAATGACCATACTTTTCGTTTGCTTATCAAAAAAAATGTTCTTTGGATGTGGATGAAATTAATTGCCCTTGACATAGGACTTCTGAGAAAGCATAGACTTTCTCTGATAAGTCCTGCCTTGAATTTTGAAGACAAAAGTAACAGCATCATAATTTTAGCTAAATGCTGTATTAGAAATATATCAGTTACTGTGGTGGCAGAATTTAATCACCCTAGATGAAAATGAAGATTTTTTTATATTATTAATTTTAAATCGCAAACTTGAGTGAAAAGAAAGCACAGTGAAGATACTGGCTATAAAGGAAAATGCATATACTGTATTGTATGCTAAAAGTATCATCATGAAATCTGACAAAGCAGATATTGTTAGAATTTGCTTTTTTTGCTAAACAGTACTGATAAAGGCTCTTGGAATATAGATTTTATTTGGGTTTTCAACCATTGGCTTCTGGAGTGTCTTTGGAGTCTTGAGACAGATTTTGTAGAGAAGTGGTTTCCAAACCTTTTACACCAGGACCCATTCATTAGAATGAAAATCTGTCAGGAACCATGGAAGTTATATCATGGCAAGAAGAAACTTACCGACCAATGTGTTATCATTATCAGAAGTCATTAACATTTAAAATTTTAACAACCCTTCCTCTTCTTTTTCCATCTTTGCCCCTTCTCTCAACTGTATTAATTGCCCAATCCTAAGTGATGATGCTATTGCCAGAACTAGTGTGCATTCAGTGGAATGTGCTTCCCATGTTGCAAAGATCCAGAAGTGTTCATAGTTGTGGTCTTTTGGATTGTGATCACAGATGCTGCAGGTCACCCCTCTTATGGCATCAGGAAAGAGACGACCTGCAGATCAGAGGGGTTGGAGAGAAGAGGTAATACCCTGGGAGCATAACTGACTGCTATCCATTCTGAAGGAATCATCTCACCTCCTTTATCACCTTTCTCAATCCAAGTCTACCGATCATACTTCCCACCACAGAATGTAGCACTGAATTGGTGTGGTTGCATGATATGACAGGGAAAAGGATAGGTTTGAGCTGTAACTCTAGTCTAGAACTCTAGAGTTACTCTAGTCTAGAACTCTAGATTTACTCTAGAACCCTCCTGTCATCCTATCAGAAAATATTTCAAAGCTTATGCTGTCTTTGCTCCTAGTTGCAACTTTGCTCCTAGTGCAACATGTTATACTTTTGTTGTATCATCTCCTGACTACTTTCCTCAGATTTTACATCTGATTGCATCTGCTTGCAAATCCCTTTAGGCATCTCCATATGACTTTGCTTTTCAACCACTACATCACAGGATGGCAAGTCATACTTAATTCTGAGAACGATTCTACATATTTGTGAAGCACCCACACTGCCATGTGACACTCTTCTGATAGGTCTGATAGTAACAGACATAGAAACAGCCATGGAAGCAGCATGTAAGGAGTGAAGTGTGGTGGGCTGAACCCCTCCATTCAAGTGACAAAGGTGGGACAAGGAAGGAAAAGGGATACAGATGAGAGGAGGAGCAAGGAGTTAGCAACATCTGGAGAAGCCTCTCCCTTTTTGCAAGAACTGCTGTGTGGTAAGCTGTCCTTTATGCTCACAATAGCCTTCCCTGGAGGCAGCGTTATTCACAACTTGCAATGGTACCTGCAGATGAAAGAGGTTATGAGCACAATCCTAACCATGTCTACTCAAGAGTAAGACCCATTGTATTCAATGGGTCTTACTCCCAGAAAAGCGTCTTTAGGATTGCAGCCTATGACTCATTAAACAGTCATTATGAGATATTTCCTGCAACTATTTGGTATTCGATATCACAATTGCTAGATAGATAGAATAGGAATCATGGTTTCAAAGATAAATTTCCATTATAAATTTCTACCTAGATCTAAACGAAAGCTAGGGCTGCAGTTGGCTTAGTGGTTAAATGCACTGTGCCAGTCAATCTGAAGATCAGCAGGTGTCAGCAGTTTGAGATTCAAGTACTGCAAGACAGAGTTAGCTCCCAGCTTTAGCCCAGCTCCTGCCAACCTAGCAGTTGGCATGGAAATGCAAATAGATAAGTAGGTACCACTTCGGTGGGAAGGTAATAGCGTTCTATGTGCATGTGGGCACATGGTGGACAATGCTGGCTATATGGCTCTAGTAACAGGGATTACCACTCCTCCCTAGAATCGGTCACAATTAGCAGGGCAACCTGCGGGGGACACCTTTACTCTTTTAAACTAAAGTTACAGTACCACTTACAAAAAGAGATATTTGTCTTTTGTGTGCTTTGACAGAAAATGTATACTTTGACAGGGATGGCATGACAGATTGGCCAGGTTGGATACTGGCCAAGGGCCCTCACCCATCAAAGGACGAGAGGGACTGCTGAACTCTTGAATGTCAGTATGATGTGGCAATCATGACACCTCACAGCAGCATCAAGAGGCAGCTGGGGACCATTTGTGGCCTAAGCAAGGGCTTTTCTCCAGGTCCCCAGCAATTTGGAATCAACATTGCAGATAGCAGTCCTACTAGTATACTTACTTGGCTGATAAGAACATTGTACCCAGCTTATTCTCAGTGGACACCATGCAATATTATCTAGAACAGTCTCCAATGCATTGTGACTTTCACATCAAGTTAGGTTACCTTTACAGTTTCTGATGTGCACACATTGTGCCAGAAAACTCAAGCGAAACAGAGACACAGCTCTCCAGGCAACATGATATTTACAGTGTACTTCCAAGAGAGTATCTCTGTGAATCCTGCTAAAGTATAGGGAAGCCTAGACAGTGCTGTAATTCAAATGAATTCACAAGATCAATCTTTTCCCTGCAAATCTACTGCACTCCAATAACACATTGGTATTCAGACTAGAAAGGCACATTAAAAAAGCAAACATTTATTTGTCCATTTTTTTAAAAAAATACTGAAAACATGACTATGCAATTTATTAGTGTTAGAGTAACCTTGACTATATAACCAAGACACCAATTTGTCATGTGGTCAGAAGCATTACTGCTTTAGAAAAAGACATCTTGCTAAATTGCTTTAGACATCTTGCATTATTGCTTTAGAAAAAGACATCTTGCAATGTATACTCAAAGAAGTATACAGTTATCTATTCTATAATTTCTCCTTGATCTAAAGTGGATTTTCCTGCCATTCAGAATCCCCAGAGACTTGAATAACTAATCAGACTGAATTCACAGCTTCCCTTCCAATCCTCTAAGCATTTTATCCACATATTAATTAATCAATTGTTATCTTAATAATGGTGAGCAGATTGTTGGTTGATTGCCTTTGTTCCACACGAATTTACTGCATGAGTAGAGGAGAGAAATCCTTCAGAGTTAAGAAATGAAGGCTTACTACCAGTTCAGCTGGTTTCTCTGAAGGGTTCACCTCTTCTGCTATCACATTCAGTGTAACACTCTCACTTTCCTCAACTGAGAAGAAAATAAACAATCCTTTATAATAGGGAATCATGACAACATGCTTCACGTATGCAGCATTTTTCATCTTTGTTATATACTAGACACATTTATCTGGAAGAATTGTGGGAGAAGAAGATCAGCACACATTCATCATTCACTGCTTAATCCTATTTATATAGAACTTGAGATTACAGTGAGTTGAAGCATGTCATAAATATGTCTGTACAACAGGTATTGTCAAGGCCATGTTATATACTGCAGATTCATATATCAATTGCATCCAAAAGGTATAAAATAAATCCATCAGCATGATAGGTTCTTTTTGGCTGCCTGATATCCAGTAGAGAACTAGTCCAGTATATTGGCTAAAAGAATGAGCTGTCTGGAAATTCCCAGTTGAAATTTCAGCTCTGCTGCACATTAGCAATATGGTTTTATAAGGAAAGGCACTGTGAGCCACATGTTTGTAATACTTCCATCTAATCTACCTTAATTGGTAAGATTAAAAAATGTGAAAATAGTGCTTTCAAATATCTAAACATCCTATGTGCTAATCATTATTATGAGTGTTGTCAAATTTAGCCTGGGATTATCCTGATCAATTTGCTTTCCTGCTATGGTAGGCAAAACCAATATGATTTAACAATGGACAATTTTTCATGGACAATTAAACAATGTTACATAATAATATGCATAATAAGATGCATAATAATGTTACATAATAAGATGCAGTAGTTAATAAATAGTAATATGTTATTTGATAATATTTCAATAAATAACTTGCAAACTTTATTGGACTTGTCTTCCTGATTCTGACTGCATCTTTTTGCCTGATTTCTCTTCAGAAATATGACCAGAATCCAAAGGGCCAAATTTAAGTTCTGCAATTTTGAAGCTTTTCAGAATTATTCCCTTCCTTCTAGACCAGGGCTGTCCAACCTTTCAACTTGAAGGACCTTTAACAATTGTATAGAGGAGGGAATTTCAGCAGGTGAAGCTTCTCAACTCACAGATCACAAGCTACGCCTGAAGAAATTCCCTCCTCTGCCCAATTGTTAAATGTCCAGGAGCCCTGAAGTTGAAAGTTTGGAGACCCCTGCTTGAAAGGCTGTATTGTATTGAAATGCAGTGTACTGTATATTTAACTTCTGTGAATAGAAACTAACTAATGCACTTCATAAAACATGCTTTCATTTTTCAATTGCTATAGTATAACAAGAAAATCTTTAACCTGAAAATTAATATGTTTAAATTGCAAAAGGTTGAACTGTAGGCTTAGTAGTCCCCAAATCCTCATTATCTTAATAGACAATTACACTGTTAAAAAATTAAAAACATAAAGCTCTGAAAAAGTCCCCAGCTACCAATTTACATGATAGACCTTTCAACCCAGTAATTGGGTATGAAGGTATTTCTGGGTACCTTGATTTAGCTGCTCATCTCACTTCAAAACAATGTACCTAATTTTATTTAAAGAGTCAACTACAGAAACAGTTATTTACATTTAGAGCTAATTCATTCTATTCTTTTGTAGTGGTTGTTCTTGCTGTTGTTATCATTACTATTGTGCTGTATTGTTATACCTCTTTCCCAGTGAACCTCACAAAGCATTTGCTTAAAAAATGATTATATCAGAAATAATCAGTAAAAAACACAAGAAGAGAAGAGAAAGGCAGATCTATTTATTTTCAAATTCAAACTTTACTGTTAGCCAAGATTAAAAGACACCACAAGGTATAAAGGAATTTTTAAAATTTTTCAGCAGATGTCAAAAGTATCAAAGTCTGTGCCAAAAATCCTCTATAAGGAAAAACTTCCACAGATGGTGCCCCATTGAAAAGGTCCTTAATCTAGTCATTGCTTATCTCAAATGTAGTTGAGGGGATCATAAATGAGACGGTGATGATAAATATTAATCCCTTCCATGTGGGCAATCCTTAAGGTCCCAAACTGTTTAGGTTTTTCTTTGTTAAAACCAGCCTTTTTGAATAGGGCCTTGAAATGGGCTTCTAGACAGGGATACTGTTTTCAAACTAGCAAGTTGTCTTCCATATTTCTTGTCCCAAAATACTATATCTTGTACTAACTGCAGTTTCCAAAATTATCTTTAATGTATTGTAACTGTTTTACAATACATTGCAATAGATAAAAAATTACCAGTCAGGTTATTTTAAAGAGAGCCTCAGCCAGCAAAAAGTATTTTGGACCTCCCAATATAGATCTAGGTCTAATAGCTGGTAATGGGGTTTCAGACTGGTGTTTATGGGTGGTTATGTGGTTACAGAGTGATTACGTGGCGGTTACAGGGTCACAGTATGACTCAACTGGACCACTGCTTCAACAGATGCACTGGTTCTGATTGCAATTCAAAGTGCTAGTTCTAACCATAAGGCCCTCCATGATCTGGGTTCAAGCGAACTGAAAGCCAGTATTCTTCCACACGTCCCATCCCACCCTCTTAGGTCATCTGAGGGGATTTTTCTACAAGTGCCACCTTTGACCCAAGAGGGGAAGCAGCTCATGGACAAGACTGCTATGCAGTGGAACTGCAAATATGGAACTCCCTCCCAAAGAACTGAGAACTATTTCCTCTCTCATGGCTTTTTGGTAAGGCAACTTCTTCAGTGTTTGTACCATGTGAGTCAGTGTCCGCTTGTTGTGGATTGGAGTAGCATGATGGACGCGACTTGGGGAAACCTGGCCGGCCTGTCACAGAGGCCTGTCGCCAGGTCGTTGCCTTACCCACTGAAGTGGTCCCTATTTATCTACTTGTTTTTGCATGCTTTCAAACTGCTGGGTTGGCAGGAGCTGGGCTAAGGATGGGAGCTCACCCCATCCGGCAGTACTCGGGACTTGAACTGCTGGCCTGCTGAGTGGAATTCTGGTCAAGCAGTGTTCTTACTCCATCTTTCGAACCACTAAGCAATGGCAGACCTTGTCTCTCATGGCTTTTCGATAGAGGCTCAGAATATATCGGTTTTATTTGGCATTTGACTGCTGACCTCTAACCTGTTTCTATGACTTGACTCCTTCCCTGGATTTACTTTATTGTTAGTTTTATACTCTCTTTTGGCTATAGTCCCTTTTATGTAATGTGAAAATGTAATTGCTTTTAATGCCTTATTTTGATATTTCTACCTGTTGCTATACTTTGTACTTGAGTTATAAGATTTGTTAGCTGCTTTGAGCATTTAGTTGTCATAGGCATGGTAGAATGCAAATAATTTAATAATAATTATACCACCCTACAGACTACATATCTGATCTTTAATGGGGATTGCAATATTATCCATGAAATTCCCCATCTACCAAGACAAATGAACCACCTGCCAACCTTCCAATTTACTGGAGATAAGGTTCAGTTTACTGGGCCTCCATCCAGCCCATTATCAATCCTAGACATTTTAATACTCTGAATATAATCTGAGTTAGGTTTAGAGGAGAAGCAAGGTTAGATTGGCTCAGACAAGCCCAGAGAGATATTTAATAGGAGGGGTCACCTTTTAACAATGAAATCCAAGTTCAAAACATAAGAATTTATAATGCTGCTGCAGCTTACAGAAGATATTACTGTTTCAAGTTGCAGTACTGTACTTACATTTCACTGCCTGGCTTCCATTAATGCTAATATGCGATGGAGGGATTGCTGGTTAATCCCTGTTCAAGCTGCAGATAAAAAGCAATTAAAGGAAAAAAAATAAAGCAAGGTGGAAGCAGTGTCTCAATCAAAAAGAAAACAAGAAGACTATTTCTAAAACCTATCTGTGCTTCTCAGAAACTTGATCTAGTTTTGTGTTTTGGGAGTTGGACTTAAAACCTGGAAGATCCTGGTTCAAAGATGCCGGTTTGCGCCATTAAGTTTCCTGGGTGACCTTGTCCAGTCACTGTCTCTCAGCCTCACGCAAGGTTGTGAGGAGAAGAAAAGGAGGAGAGGAACTAAGGATACCCCTCTAATCTGCCTGGGGAAAGAGCAGTATAAAATCTGAAAAATAAAATAAAAATTAGAATGTCATAATATCCTCCTTGAACAGATTATTCAGTAGAGCAGGGACTATGATTGAGAAGTCTCTCTGACCACTCCTGACTACTTGATGATAGAGCTGACAGTTCTGGACCAATGTATGGTCAGGTAGCATTGTCAGAAAACCAGTAATGATCTAGTCCAGGGGTGTCCAACATGTGGCCCAGGACGAGGGTGGATGCGGCCCTCCTGCAAAGCTGGCCACCACCATTGGAAAAACCAGCTTTATGGCAGCAGCCATTTTCAAATTTCGTGTGCTTCTCTGTGCACTGCCCTGGGCGGCCACCACAAAGCTGGGCTGCCTGGCTCCTCCCCCTACCTGCCTCCTGGCACTCAGCGCTTCAGGCCCCTGCAGACCTTGCAACGCTCGTCCACCCACATGCCCCAAAAGCAGCCTCAGCCTCTATCCCAACCTGCTGCTCTTGAGACCTATTCAGAAGAAAGCCCCATTAAAATCAATGAGACTTACACCAAGGTTTAAAAATGTAGGACAAAATATAGGACATCCTACATTTTGTCCTCCATTTTTAAAAAAGTTGTTAGTGTTTATGTGTGGCCCAAATCAACTCATCTTCTTCCAATGCAGCCCAGGGAAGCTAAAAGGTTGGACACCTGTGGTCTAGGTCTACAATACAGAGTAACTATGGGAAGATGTACGAGGCACTTACTCTGGGTTGCTCTGTGCATTTCCCATCGGTGGCACCGTAAACTAGGTCAGCGTAAAAGATCCGTAAAAGATCCTTTAGTTACTCTGGATTGTAGCCTTAATCAGCTGAACATTGGGTGAAGCCGCAGACAATTTCTTTCATTTTCTTGTCCTACTTAACTGGCCTCTTCTCTACCTAACTGGCCTCTGCCCCTCCTGGCCAACTGTTCTACTCCTGTTCTGCCTAAACTGATCTCTTGATTCCTGATTTTCCAACTAGGGGTGTGCATATGCACTGCCAACATCTATTATCTTATATTTAAATTGTGACTAATCTCATGCCTTGCAACTTTAATGACAAAATAATTCTTTTTATTAAAAAGTACAAGTATTTCTTTTTTAATATACCTTTCCCTGTGTGTTTTTACTAGAATGCAATGTAGGCACATGATAAAATTTTTAGACAGACTTCATTTAACATTTACAGACTGTAACCAGTTTCATCTTCTTTGCATTTAAGAAGCTATGTGGAAAAGAGATTTTTAGAAAAAGAAGCTGGTTTAACAATCATAATGAAACTTTTTATATGAAATGTGCCTGAACCATTATTTCAAATTAATTGCATCGGTTCTTATCTGCAGAAAACTGGGTCATTCTGTAAGAAAATACTTATTATAATTTACATCATAACTGAATATATTTACATAGTAATCAAATTTAAGTGACTATACTCATTAGTGCACCTAGAAATGTTAAAGATGAAAGAATGAGACTTGATACTGGATTTTGTAATACTGTCTCACCCTAAATGAAATATAATTGGCTAATATGAATTGCCACAGAGCCTCTCAAATGTTTTCTCAACTGTATGGGAAGAAATGAAACAAAGAATAGGAGATCATGGCTACCAAGAGATTTCTTAGCTGTGATAGTTAGCAATGATAGTTGAAAATACCTCTGTGTTTTTTCTCTTCAAATAATTCTTTTCCGTGTACTAACTCAATTGTTACTAAAAACACCTGAATTTTCCATTGATAATTTGAAAGAGGTTAAGTAGCAATTGTTTGGCTTTTTAGCTCTCATCCACATGGTGGTGCTAAATTTATTTATTGCTTTTATATCCTGTCCTTCCTTCAAGGAACCCAAGGAACTGGTGGTACATGCTGTCCTCTGCTTTGATCATCATTATTGCCATGGTAGGCCAGGAGATCTAGTCCAAGGTCTACATAACAAGGCCTAGTCTGGTATGTTTGAACCAGATTCTTAAAAAGCACATTTTACTTTTAAGTTTTTTTAAAGTTTAAGAGATTTTTATAAAAAAAAATCTTAATACATAAATTCATAAATAATAATGATACACACACCCAAGTTGGCCAGCTCTCAATATAGATCCAGAATCTGGGAAAGGCCAGAAACTGAATACAATTATTAATTAAAATTGTCCCTTATTGTTTGAAGGTATTGGGTATTGTCAGGCAGCCATCATCCTGGTCATAGGAAGAGAAGTTGTAGTCCATGTGTCAGTTTGGGGATGCAAAATTTCAATCTGAAGGAATGATAAGCAAAATTGGAAATCATTGTCAGTGTGTGGATCTGTTGACCTTTTCATAACATCAGAATTCTTCAACCCAAAAAATTCATTTCAACACTTATCATCCACATAATATTATTTAATTTCTTAGCACCTATAATGGATATGATTTACATATACATGTATTTTTTATTAGCAGTTCTCTTGTTGTTCAGGAGCATCTGGAACTGGTGCTGAAAATCAATTTTGCTCAAACAGAAACTTGGACAAATAGACAATTAGTTACAATCTGTATAAAAACAGATTATACCAACTTCTAGTGCCTGCAGAAAATGGTAGTTTTAGTTTTTGCTTTTAGGATTCCATTTTTAGATTACGTTTTAGCCTTTGGTATTAGGCACAGTTCTGGTTTTAGGTTTCATTTGTAGTTCTTTATTTTTAGATTGAGTTTTAGTTCTTAATTTTGACCTTCAGTTTAATGTGGTGTCAGTTAGTCCCCCCTTTTCAGGATTGGCTTAGGTTCCTTAATTTTTTTTTTAAATAGACCACAACAATCAGCATGCAAAAGTATGTACAGTTCAGTGTGGATTCCAACTGTGAAAGCCTTAGCATGTTTACAAATACAGTGGTGCATTACATAAAGAGCTTAATTTGTTCCGGAGGCATGCTCTATAAGTGAAATTCTCTTTAAGTGAAGCTGATTTTCCCATAGGAAATAATGGAAACTCAGACAGTTGGTTCCACAACCCCCAAAATATTCATATAAAAATATTAATTCGATGTAAAAATGATGACAAAACAATGGAATTGAATTCAAAACATGCATTCGATGTGCATGATCCTATGAAGTCTAGTTAGGCTGCAATCCTAAAGAGACTTTTCTGGGAGTAAGCCCTATTTAACACAGTGGAGCTAACTTCTGGGTAGACACGGTTAGGAGGCTGCAATCAAAGACACTTTCCTCGGAGGCTTACCTGGGCTGCTGCTGGAGGTTCAAGGTGGCCAGTGGGAGTACTTGGGGGCAGTTAGGGGCAGCTGCCTCTGTCACCCCTAGGCAACTGCCTCCAAATTGGGGGTAGTTAGAGGCAGCAGCGCTGGCCAGCAGCCCTTTTAAGGTGCCTCCATGCGGAGCGTCAGGGCTGCATAGCACGTGTACCCATAGCACACTTGCTAGTTAAGTGAAGCGGAACTTGTTATGTGAAGCAAGATTTCTTGGAAATTTATACTTGTTAAGTTAAACACTTGTTATGTCTGGCACTTGTTATGAGAGGTACCACTGCAGATGTATTTGGATATTGAAAATGCCTTCTATTTTTTGTGGGGGGCTTTTCCCATTGACTGGATATCCTTTTGTTGAAGCTCAGAGAAGATCCAACAAGACCAGCCCTACCAATGGCTTTTCTTCATAGGTTTCCTTGCTCAAAGAAGAATAACATAATTTGTTTTCACTGCAATTGTTTGCACACTTTCATGGACATGTGGCACTCACTTCTAAATAAACGTGCATAGGATTTGGCTGCACATAATAGCTCTTGCCATGTGTTCTTTGGTAGCAGTCCAGTAGCGCTAGTAGTAATATGAAACCTCCCTTAGCAACACTCTTGAGCATTAGGAGTTTGATAAAGTCACCACAAAAGTTTGCAACAAAGCCAAGTAACGTTGGATTTATATTTTTAAAAATTAACAGCTTCTGCTAATCATTTCCTGAGGCCAGTTTATGCTCCATTTTTTTACTACTGTGCACTGATTGGAATAACACTTTGCCACCAAGCCAAGTGATCAACTGATCCAAGTCTTGTAGCACTAACCATTCTGTCACATAGCACAAATTCAGCCTGAACCCAGAAAGACGGGGGGGGGGGGGAATGGGAGCATGTTGGCTAATTCCATCCACCACTCTTGAATGTCCTTGTATTCAACACTTGTATGAAGAGACAAGAGGAAAACCTGGGGGAAAATCTTCCTCAAAGCCAGAAAACACAGCAATACAGGGTGATCAGATGCCTAAAAAGGAGGACAAGGTTTTGGATCCCTCTCACCCTAGCCTTTCTGGTGGACAATGGTACATTTGCCTACGCGAGAGTAAAGCCGCAATAGTGGGCACTTTCACTTTCCCATAGAGCTCAATGCATATTTTTAGTTTTAGTTTTTTGGTCATAACATTTGATAGGAAGGAGATATTTCAAAACCAATTTTTGCATTGAATTCTGCTCTTCAATACAAATCCAACAACATATGACATGATGGGATGCTGCACACCATTGCAAAGTTCCAAAATGAAGCCAAAAATGGAGGACAATGAAGCCCTTTAGGAGGTTACCCAGGCAGGAGGCTAAAAAAGAGGACATATCCGGAAAAATCCCGTCATATTGTCACCCTGCAGCAATAACAAATATTTATGATTACTTGAATGTCAGGATGGGATTGAATTAACTGCTTCCTGTCTATTTAAATGTAGCTGCTCCTTCTTTTGATTAGAGCAGTGAATGTGTGCTAAGGTGCTGTTATGTTTGCTCATCATACGATAGAGCTGACAGTTGAAAATGGGGCATGCTCTTCTTTATTTAGTAAGTGCCCCTCCATTTTTGATACTCCTCAGAATTTTTCCTTTTGGGACAGAGCGCTAGAATACAAAGGCATGCAACGTTTTCCTTTTTTTCTGTGCATCTTATTTAATTACCATTGTATTCAGGAAGGTTACTGCCTGCCGTTTGAAGGTTGTGTCTGTGTTTGCAATATGGAATTGTACAAAGAGTGTCAGTGCCAAAGTAGTAGAAGGTTCTCAAGTCTGTTCCAGCGTGTGGTGTTACTGCAAGACTCTTGTACATCAGCTGAGAAGGACATGAAGAGGTCACTGCTAGTTGCCCTTGGGAAGGGACTGGACAAATTTCCAGAGGAAAGAAAATCCATCAGGGGTTACAAGTCATGAGGACTATGTGCGACCTCCTTATTTTACAAGCAGGATACTTCTGCAAGTGGCTAAGACACTGTGCCTGTTAACCAGCAGGCCAGGGGTTCGATTCCCGGATCGGCCCCACAAGACAGGGTGAGCTCCTGTCCTTAGCCCAGCTCTGCAACACCAGCTGGATCCAATCGTATCGGCTCTGCCTTTCCATTGGACTCATTCAGTGGCATGGAGAGGGGGGATTTGCTGCTTGGGTAACAGCCTATCCTTCATAACAATCTAACCCAGGCTTTCATGCTTTGCATGCAGCGTATGCAGCGCTGAGCACGATACCATAGTCTTCCAAGACTAACGGAGGCCTGCTTTACTTCAGGATACCAAATGCAGGGTGCACCAGGATGCAGGGTGCACCAAATGCACCAGGATGCAGATCTCTTGTTGTCATGTATGCTGCCTGAAGCATTTGGTGGGTCACTGAGGCTGCAATCCTAACATCCAGTTAGGCCAGCTTAAGCCACAGCATAAGTCCTATGCTGACTTGGGTGTGTCACTAAAGTGCCATAAGACCTGATGATTCACTCCTGGGGGAGAGTTAGGCCAGTGCACAGACATGTATTTGTTTCCCTACATCACCACAGGAACGGGAAGACTGATGAGTTGTGCCAGCGTAGGTTAGGATTGCACCCAAAGAGTTCTTATCTTAATAAGTGCACTATCTGCCTGAGTAGAATCTTTCTCATGTGTTCAGTCAGACTTGTCCTCACTGACTGACAGGCTGTGTTGAGTGGAGAACCCAAGAGGGCAGTTGGCTCCATATACAAGGCACACTTGCTCATGCTTGATTCTGCAATCTCTGAAGTGGTAGAGGAGTGCCAAAAACATAAGGACCCTAGGATTTGGATGACCTAGCACTCGGATGACCACTCCTGACCATTCGGATGACCACTCCTGACAGGCCCAGGGTTTTAGACTGGACCTTTTCATCCCCACCTGGAGATACCAGGGATTGAAACAGTTTTTCTGTGAACAAACCCTGTACAGCTTGCTCAAGGTTGCCAGGCTGATGGTGGGGCACTGTCCAACAAGCACATACTTCATCTTCATGGGGTGTTTGCAATGTAAGGGGTTATTTGTATCTTGGCAATTGTGCTGTTAAGAATTGCTTGCTTGCCAAGCATTGCTAGGCATCTTGCTTGCTAGGCATTTTTTTCCCTTACACCCACACATGTTCCCTTGGGGGGAAAAAAAGCGGAATGAAAAATAATGCATTACTTCACATTTTTATATCGGCTTTTGAGTGCTGAAAGGGCTTCACATTCATTATGCTGTAATCCTTAAAAAAAATATACTGGTTGAGAGATTGTGACTAGCCTAAGGCCACCTTGTGAGCTCATGACAGAGTTATGATTCAGATTAGGAACTTCCTAATGTAGCAGAAGAGAAATTGGAAGGGGGAAACAAGGATAGAGCCATGTTCTGTTCCTAATATTACATGTGCCACCAGATGTGGAATTCAAAAGCTAAAAAAAACAAAAAGATCAAATACCATGTTATAGTTATAGGAAATATATGACTCTATAAATTCTATATACAGTGGCGCCTCACGTAACAAATTTAATTCATTCCGGAGGCATGTTTGTTACATGAAACGTTCTTTACGTGAAGCGGATTTTCCCGTAATGGAATAATGGAATAATGGAATAATAATAATGGAATAATTGAATAATAATGGAATAATGGAGACTCAGACAAATTGGTGCCATAACCCAAAAAAATTCATATAAAAATATTAACTGGATGTAAAAATGATGACAAAATACTGGAACTGAATTCAAAACATGCATTCAATGTGCATGATCCTATGAAGTCTTCTTAGGCTGCAATCCTTAAAGACACTTTCCTGGCAGTAAGCCCCATTTAACAAGCCTCCCAATCTGGGAGGTTGGGTTCCGGTCTTCTATGGAGGGATGCCGAGAAAAGGAAGTATAAGGCCCATGGTAAGGGGCAGGACACTGGTGCCCCTGTTGCCAGCATCCTCCACTCTCCCAGAATGCCTCCTCTCCCACCCTTTCTCTCCTTTTGTGGGGTGGTTGGTCTTCCCCTTGTGGACTCTTCCATGGGCGGATCAAGAGGGAGGTGCTCCCTACACCCCAGCATGGGGTCAGGCCCATAAGACAATCCTCTGGTGCGATGCACCCCCCTGGCAGTTGTTTTTTAGGGTTGCCCTCTTGAATAGCTCAATAGTCTCCAAGACCCGATTTCTCTCAGGTTCAGCGCTGGGTTCCTCAGCCAGCTCAGCCTCTTCATGAGGCAACTGCACTGGCACCCACTCAACCCTCCCATTGTCCTTTTCATCAGATAGGGATAGGTGCAACATGCCCACCATCATCTCCTCCTTGGAGATAAGTTCCTCCTCATGACAATAACATAGTGGCTTCCATGCCATTGGGAAAATACTAGATGCTAGAAGATGCTAGATACTATACTTTAGGTGACCAGATCTTGAGGCAGGAGTGAATAGGGAAAGATTGCGTTAAGGAAATCAGGAAATAATATAAATGAAGAGTGAGGTCAACAGGATAGTAGCTCTATAATATTATGTTGCAAAGAAGAAAGATTCAATACAGTAAGGGGTCTTCCTTAAACATTCCAGAAGGAATGATTAACAAGGCTTGCAATCCATCCATAACAAGGTTTGTATGGTCCTTTACAGTCTATCAATTACAATGTCCTTTATTTTAATTAACTGCAGGAATGCTTTGAATCCAATCTCTTTTAGAAATACAGTTCAGCTAGCATTAATTTGCAAGACAATGTTTTATACATTTTGCTGTGCATAAAGTGTTAGCAGGCAGGCAAAGGATTGGGATAATAAATTGGTATAATATGAATACATTAAGTTTTTGAAATTATAATAACTGAACATTGATACAGTCATAAATGAAATGGTTTCTAACAAATTTTTAGTTTAATGTGATACACTGCCTTTGTTGTCTTATCTGTATAGTACATCCAGTGCTACCTTTTCTTATTTTCTGTCCATTGTCTCTACATGAGCAATTTTTAATCCAAGATCTATAACGTTTGCATACATACAACTCCAAACGAAATTAAATATCACCAACATTCACACTACAGTGCAGGTCCAACCTTGTAATAAAGCAGGCCTCTGTCAGTCTTGAAAGACTATGGTATTGTGCTCTGCACTGCATACGCTGCATGCGAAGCACGAAAGCCTGGGTTAGATTGTTATGGAGGATAGGCTGTTACCCAAGCAGCAAATCCCCCCTCTCCACGCCACTGAATTAGTCCAATGGAAAGGCAGAGCCAATACGATTGGATCCAGCTGGCGTCGCAGAGCTAGGCTAAGGACAGGAGCTCACCCTGTCTTGTGGGGCTGACCCGGATCTCGAACCCTGGGCTGCTGGTTAACAGGCACAGCGCCTTAACTGTTTGCGCCACCCTCAACCCTATACCTTGTAATAAAAATATACCTTGTAATAAACGGATTTTTTATATACAGATATGACTCAATACAAATGGCCACTGCAAATCACAGTTTAAAAAACTGCTTTTTTTACTTTTGTAGAGAGATAGTCATGCAATCAGCCATTCAATTTTTCAGTCCCAGAATCAAACTCCTGCAGATATTGAAGCACTACCTTACTCTACTGTATTAGACACAATAGAGGAGCAAGAAATGTAAAGGTGTGTCTTTAAACCTATGTTTCCATATTTTTTTATCCACAGGATATTCTGGAACAGAGCCTAGTGGATAATGAGGGACACCTGTACTCTGTTTTGGAAAATTAGATCCAAAGTCCTTCAAGATGAACAATTTAATTACAAGAAAGAATGTGTATTTCTGTCTTTCTGGTTCTTGTCTATTTTGGCCTTTATCGCATGAGTTCAGAGTGCTTGTTCTTGGGCTGCTAGTATCAGGCCTTCTTTTTCTTTCTTTAATGTTTCTTTCCTCAGCCATTACCATGTTGCTTTGTTATCAGTACAGTGGTGCCTCACGTAAAGAACGCCTCACGTAAAGTATGTTTCACGTAACAAATAAAAATTTCTCTAGGATTCTGCTTCAAGTAACAAACTGTGCTTCACGTAAAGAACACATTTGTTGGCAGTTGGGGCAGACGCGCTGGCTGGCAGCATGTTTAAAAAGCGTCAGGGCTGCCTAGTGCACTTGCCCATAGTGAAAGCAACACTTCTGCACTTTTCCTCCTGTGGCTGGGTGTCCACTGGGCAGAGGGAGAGAAGAGCAGTGGAGAAGAGGAAAGCAGCTCAGGGCCAGGCAGAAGGGAGGAGGGGAGAGAGAGGCTCAGGATGGAGAGAAGGAGAAAGTATGGAGACACGTCGAAGGTGTCGTGGATTGCAGCCTCCTAACCATGTCTACCTGGAAGTAAGCCCCATTGTGTTAAATGGGGCTTACTCCCAGGAAAGTGTCTTTAAGATTACAGCCTAAGTAGACTTCATAAGATTATGCACATTGAATGCATGTTTTGAATTCAGTCCCAGTGTTCTGTCATCATTTTTACATCCAGTTAATATTTTGGGGGTTGTGGAACCAATCAGCTGAGTTTCCATTATTTCCTATGGGAAAATCCGCCTCACATAAAGAATGTTTCACGTAGCAAACATGCCTCCAGAACAAATTAAATTTGTTACGTGAGGCATCACTGTATTAGTATTCTCTTGAATGTTGTTCAGATATTGCCCATGCATTGCCTTATTTCACCACCTGCCTCTTCTGTTCTTAATCATCTGCACTTTGCCATTTCACTTTGTTTCATCACACTTTAGGATGCCTTCTTTGTGAGCCTCTAAGTGTTGTTCTTGACTTCCCCGTAAATACTCTGCCAGGGATCACTTTTCCTCTTCCTCTGACTGTTGGACTTGAATCATGCCCCGTCCTTCATCCTTAAGTGATAAGTATAATCTGTCTACATCACTCCGCGGATGTAGTCATGGTTGATGATTATTTTTTGGGTTTTCCTATCCAAGTTCTCTAAGTCAGTTTGAGTCCATTGAACTATGCCAGCAGTATATCGAACTACTGATACGGTCCATGTATTGATGGTTTGGGTGGTATTGCCAGGATTGAGTTTTGATTTTAGAATTTTTCGGACTCTTCTGATATATTCCTTGGCTACCCTGGTCTTGACTTCTCTGTGTTTTATGTTGTCAGCTTGGAGTATGCCAAGGTATTTATAAGCTGTTTCTGGTTTAAGATTTTTTATTTCTCTATTGTTTGGCATCTTCACTCCATCCATAGGCATAAGTTTTCCTCCATTTATTGCCAAAGTTGCACACTTTTCTAGACCAAAATCCACTGATATGTCGGTACTATAAATCCAAAGAGTATTTAGCAGTGATTCAGTTTCAGATTGTGACTTCCCATACAGTTTGAGGTCATCCATGTAAAGTAGATGGTTGAGCTGTGCTGATGACTTTGAAACCTTTTGTTAGGTATTTTGGACAATGGTATCAATGAAATCACAAAGGGAGAAAGTGGATCTCCCTGGAATATGCCTTGTTGGATGTTGACATTGCCCACATTTTCTCCATTTAACATTAATTGTGTAGAGCCATAGATTTTTCTACAAACTGTTTGATATTGTTGCTAATTCCAATCATTTCTAGGGAGTTGAGTATCCAATAATGTGGAAGTGAATCAAAAGCCTTTTTGTAATCAATCCAGGCAACATGTAAGTTTGTTTTCCTTTGTTTGCAATTTTCAAGGATCATCTTGCCAATTAGAAGTTGGTCTTTCATTCCTTTTGAGTTTCATTTACCATATATACTCACATATAAGCCTAGTTTTTTGGGCGCAAAAAATGAGCCCAAAAACCCACCTTGGCTTATACGCAGGTCAGTAAAAAAATTAAGAAAAATGGCGGGCGCGACCGCCAGCGCGCCCCCTCAGATGCTCTGCAGCCTCTCCAGCTGCTGGCGCTGGCTCTCTGGGCTGCGGAGGAGGTGCGCGGCAGCAAGACATGGAGCCCACTGCAGCCAAGCCCCTCCTCAGACTCAGGTACTTCTTTGTGGGCCTTACTTCTGAGTAAACATGTCCAGGATTGGGCCCTGAGGCTACAAGACCAGCCACACTTTACTGCTGTTGCTGCATTTCCCACCCTTGGCTTATACTCGAGTTAATAAGTTTTCCCAGTATTTGCGGTAAAATTAGGTGCCTCGGCTTATACGCGGGTTGGTTTATACATGAGTATATACGGTATTTCCTTTTTGTTCAGCAGGGAACAAATGGCTCTTCTCTAAATGATCCTGTATGGCATCAGATATTATTCCTGTCAATAACTTAGAGGTGGTCAGTAGGCAGGTCATTGGTCAAAAATTGCTTGGAATTGTCCCTTTTTTTGCCTTTTGGAGGAAGAAAGTTCTTCCAGTGGTTAACCAATTTCCAATTTTGCCACCCTCTATTAGTGTTTCATTTGTTGAGCTGTTGTAAATAAGCTAGTTAGATGCTTCAGCTAAAATCCAGGTAATTCATCCTTTCCAGGTGCAGACCAGTTCTTCACCTTTTTAGCACAATTTTTTCAATCTACATCGTAGTTACAGCAAAGTCTTGCATGTCTTTACCATCCAACTCTTTTTCAACATATTGTATCCATTCTGCTTTCTTGTTGTAATCTTTTGGGTTCTCCCACAGTTCTTTCCAATACTTTAGGATTTCCTCTTTATTCACTTCTTGGGGAGTTCTTTCTGATTCACCATTTGCTATCTTGTAAAAACATTGTTGATTTGTTTGGAATAGTATATTTTGCTTTTACTGAGCAATCTGATTATCGTATCTAGAGATTTTCTTTGCAACTGCTGTGATTTGTTGTTTAACAATTTCGAGAGCCTCTTTCACTGTCCTGTTCTCCAGGTTATACTTCTTGACCAGATATGCTCTAATCTTTGCATTGTTCAATTTCTTCTCCATCATCGTCATCATCATCATTATTAGTAGTAGTAGTAATAGTAGTAACAATAGTAGTAGTAATATTCAAATATACCCTGTTTTCACAATTTTAGCCACTAGTGTTAAGCTCAGCTTTTTGCCCCCTAAAGCTTGCTACCCAGTGCAACTGCTACTATCTGCAATCTCCCACTGAGATAACCCACTGAGTTGGACTTTATTTTTCCAAATGGTTATTATCTGTTTTCTGAAGGCTAATCCATATTTCGGCAGCCTTGCCCAAATCAAATTAGAATGATTTCAGACTCAATTCAAGTTTTCTCAGGAAGACAATGTTTGTGTTTCAGACTTTTAGTGCAGCTTATTTCTGAACCAATTTAAAACAAATGGTGTACTGCCAAGAAGACATTTAAAACAAACAGATATTGAAGTGTCTGGGCTCAGCAAGTACAGAGTTTACCAGTAAATCCCTCTTGGGATCCTCATTGCATTAATGCAGCAATGAGAAAAAGGTGGCCATTTCAATTTTAAACTTTGAAAAGAAAGCTTTTACTTTGCCACTTGCACTGAACACATTGCCAAACATTTTCTTCATGGTACATGATAAATGAGCCATCAGCTGCTAATCTTGTGTTCAAATAATGCTCATTAGGAAGGCTATTGTTTCTCTTCATCCAGTAATAGTCATTACTGCATTAATGTTCCTTGAAGTAGCAGAGAACATTTGGGATCCCTTGAGTTCCCCTTTAATGTCTCGGTATTACTGAAGATGTAGTGCTGATGGTGAAAGGGAAGGTGGGGGAGTAAAAAGTAAAACATGAAACTGCTATTTTTCATTGAATCAGGCCTGTAAAAGTCCAATCCAGTCCAGTCCTTTCCAATCTGACTGACAGCTGCTCTCCATGGAGGCAGAGGTTTTTCCTGCTGACATGTCCAAGAATAACTGAAGCTGTCAGGAACTGAACCTGGGAACATGCTAATACTTCTATGCTTCTCCAGCAGAAGATGAAAAGTGTCAAATAGCTATTTGTAATTTATAAATATTGTACATATACTACAATTCTTCCAGAGCTATGGCTATAATATTTTCCAAGGTACTTTCCAACATGCTGAACTAGGATAAAATGGTGAAGCATGCTAAGATTTAGGCTGCAATCCCATGCATAGATTTTTGGAAATAAGCCCCATTTTATACAATGGGACTTACTTCTGAGTAGGATTGTGGTTTAATCCAAATGCAGCTTTCCAAATGCAGCTGATGTAGAAGCATTACACATATAATGATCTGTATTCATTATAATGTATAATGTATATATAATGTATATACAATATATATAATGTATATATAATGTATATAATGTATAATGATCCTTATAATGATCTGTATTCAAATGTTTTCCAGCTATCAGTCAGATACTCAGGTTAATTGGATGAATGTAGACTACTGCTTCATAAATTGACGTGAACTAAAAGAGTAAATCATAACCACCATTTTTATCAACATTTTTAAATTTTTTGTGTTTTTTTTAACCACCAATATTTCATTTACCAGAGCCATCAACTAATGCTAGGTTGATGCACTATTATGTGCAAAATCCAGAGTAACTACAGGGAGTCTTTGCTCTGGTGTAAGAACAACTTACTCTGGATTGCAATATGAATTTCCCATAGGTTTTCACTGGGTGGTGCAGTAACTACGAGTGCACATAAAGTCTCTTACATGATCCCGTAGTTACTCTGGTTTTGGTGGTATGTCTTTAACTGTTTTTAACTTAGGGTGTAGAAATGTTTTTAAATATTTTAAATTGTTTGTAAATGTTTTTAACCATCATGTGTTTACAATTTTATGTTACCAGTTGTTTTTGTTAGCTGCCATGGATCTCCTTATGCAGGAGAAATCTGGGCTAGAAATCTGATAAATAAATATAAAAAAATAAATATATATTTGAGGAAGATTTTGGGAAAAACTCTTCATACTTTTGAAACAATATTTAGTTCATTTGGGGCACAATTAAAGCCAATTCCAGCATTCATAGGTTTGTGCACACAATGTAAAAGGCAGTTGGGCTGCTTTGAATATACAAACATATTTATATATGAATGTTCTCATCTTGTTATTACAGAGGAGTGTACTATCAAAACACATACTATCAAGTCACATGTTCTTTCTCATTCACTTCCTATCATCATTGGATTATGGGCAAAATCCAGATTAACTATGGGGAGTTTTTGCTCTGGTGTAAGAACTTATTGTGGATTCCAATATGAATTTCCCATAGGTTTTCACTAGGTTGTGCGGTAACTATGGGTGCACATAAAGAATCTTACATGCTCCCGTAGTTACTCTGAATTTGAGGGTCAGTGTGATATAAGTTTTAGAAGGTGAAATGCCACCCAGAAATGCCATGGAAACAAATTTTACACGAAGTATAAGAGTTCGTTTACAGCAATTCCCGAGAGAAATTGGTTGAAAAAACTTGGTGCTGGCACAAATTGCTGAAGGTTTTGCTTTACATGGAGCAAAATATTTAAGTCCCATTTTGTTTGGCAAGCCTTCAACCTATTCACTGTCTTTGTCCTATTCTTTGCTACAACTCAGAAAGACTAGCAAGTGACAGCCTGCTATTTTGAGCTTACCCGACAATGGGAAAAGGGTTCTCTCGTTTTGTTATAGCTCGCATTCCACAGCCATCATTAATCATAATTAAAACCATGTCCTTTTCTTCTTATAGGTTTACAGCTCCTATGAAACCCCTCAAAAATCTTATGAAAGTTATAGCATTACTAATGCATCTGATGTATTTTCTGACCGTGAAATATAAATAAGTAGGATTTAAACCGAAAGGTCTGTTGGTCTAATCACATTTAATAATTTGCTATTAGCAATGAGTACTAGCAATAATCGTTTATGATTAACAATGCACAATTCATTAGAAATTTTGCCATTATTTAAGTAGGTTGTCTAAAATATTCAGGTCCAGTTCTCCTCCTACACTCTCCATTTTCTTTTCCAGTGCTAGTCACTCCAGATCCCATTAAGAATCTTGAGTGGGATATTTTTGTATTAAAAAATTTTGTATTAAAAAATTAAAAAATTTTAATTTTTGTATTAAAAAATTCCTTCATTCAAAGCTGAAGGAAAAGGAACACTAGCCTAATCTATAGAACAATTTTGGGCAGATGAATGAAGAATAAAACTCCCCATTTTTATGTAAATGAAATGATTTTCACTTCACTTTTGATCCTTATATTTTTTATGTGTTACAACCAACTTGCTAAGTGCAATGATGAGCTGAATTAAAATTTGCTCACAAATTTCCATGTTGAATTGATATATTTTATCCTGGTGTGTAAGATATAATGGTAAAACAGCCAAATTGTATTCTTTAAAAGGCTATGCAATGAAGCCTGTCTTTAATTTTTTTATTACCCCTTGGTTTCTGGTAATCTTTTTCCCATTTGCATGACATTTCTCTGATGTCTTCAGACTTTCTATCCTGATTCTAAGAAGCTTCAAATATAATTGGTGCTGTTTTCTTCAAAGCACCCATCAGCATAGGCTTTTAAGCCAATGTTGTTCAGTGCATAAGGCTGTATATTGGCATTTTAAAAGGAAATATTAGAATTGGATGAATAATATTTTCAGAGATAGCTCTAAGCTGCTCTTGTTCACAGATTTCCTTGTACCTCAAAGTCAGAAATACTCACATTTCAGTGCTCAATTAAGGCAGAAGAGCGTAAAGTAACATCACAACCATGTACAACTCATCTTTTCACTTTTGAAATGGCTGTTGCAGAGATACATCTTTTATTGGAGGATATGCTTTTCATTGCAAATACTGCAGATAATCTGCAAAATGTAGAATTGTTTTGGCTGACATATTTGAGAATTATTTTTTTAAAAAAAACATCCAAATGTGAAGTGATTAAAACTGTGGGGTAGAGACATGACTTTTTGCACCACTGAGGCTGCAATCCTAACCAATACTTACAGGACCATCCAGAGCAACTAATCTGTCCACATAAGAGCCCTTAGGTTGCCCTATCTAACACTAGGTTGGAGCAACTGCAAGATGCTCCAGCCCAGTTACTCTGGAAGAGGCTTAGGGCAGAGCAAGGCAAGATAGGGTGCCCTAAGAGAGGTGGACCTGCTCTGCCCTAGCTGGGGCAGCCTAAGCAGCTCAGGAGAGGCAAGTTGAGGGCATGTTTAGCATTGCCTAGGGCAGAGCAGTTACTCTGAATCCAGAGCCTGTTTCCAAGGCAGAAATGCCCTCTTCCAGCCCTCAGAGTTATACCACCTCAGGAGCAGGTATAGTCATGAGTAGACCCATAGGGGTCCATGATAAGGCCCGAGTAAGAATGGCAGTGTTGACCAAAAATCTGAGTTCTTGGCCATCCTAGCTGCAACCCCTGCCTCTCAGGATATGGAACAAACTACGGCTGCCCACAAACCTCAGGATACAGCAGGCCACTCCAAGAAGCCCCTTGTATTCACTGTAGAATGTACTGGCATCTCATCAGGGACTCCTTATAAGGCAGGCACCCAGTGGCGTCACCAGACTGGTGCGGCTGGTGTGGGCTGCATTGGGTGATGCGCTCCATATGGGGTGATGTGCCGGAGGAGTTTGACTGTCCTTTGGCAGGCCCCGGGAACCAGCACACCCATTCAGGCCTGCTCCAAGGCGGAGAATCAGCCAGAAGCTGCCACTTGTCTGAGGAGCTGGCCTGAACGGCCATCTGAGGTGCACTGTGCAGAAACACACTGAGCATGCCGAACAGCTTCAGAGGAGACTTCCTTAGAGCAGAGAAAGTCCGCACCTCTGCACAGCCATTCGGCCTCACTCAGGAGGTGGAGCGGCAGCCGAATGGCTTCAGAAAGAGTACTGCACAGGCACCAACTCTGACGCCTGCACAGTCTCCCCCGAAGCCAAAAGGCTTCAGAAAAGTACTGCGCAGGTGTCAGAGATGGTGCCTGCACAGTACTCTTTCTGAAGCCAGTTGGCTTCAGAAACAACTGCGCAGGCGCCAACTTTGGTGACTGTGCAGTCCAGGTTGGGGGGGGGGGCGCATCCCAGGGATGACACACAGACTTCCGCACCAGGTGATGTGCAGAGTCATGTCACCACTGTAGGCACCACAGCTGTTCCTTGTTCAGTGTGATCTGAGGGGTGTCTCCTCAGGAGCAAGTCTTCCCCTTGTGTCAATTACTTAGCATGCTCTGGAGCAGTTAGGGCAGCCCAGGCTTCCTGACTCTCTGGATTCAGCATAACTTTCTGCTCTGGATACAGAATAGTTAGGAGAGTGCAGTTAGGTCAGAGCAGGCTGAATTTGCTCTGGATTGTGTCCTTAGGCTGGTATAAGTCCTGTGCTGATCTGGGGGTGTAACTAATGTGTTGTAAGGCACTTTGGCCCCATTCTTGAAGGGAGAGTTTAGGCCGATCTCCCCACACCATCACTGGAAGATATGCCAGATAAGTTATGCCAGTCTAAATTGGTTAGGATTGCCCCCCCCCCCCCCCCCAAAAAAAAAAAAATCAGTTAACTTTTACTGATGGCTTTTTCTTCCTGTTAAATTCAGCATTCTCTCACATGGTTCTCCCATTGCATTATCAGGTGCTTTGAGAACAAACTGGTGGAAAATACTCAATTTTTACCTTCACTATTAGATGAGGATGCATGTTTTCCTCTAAACAGTAATAAGAAATTGTTTACAAAATTGTTTACAGTGATGCATCATAGCACTGAGATTATAAAAACAGATGACAACAACAAATTATTTGGAGAAAAGCCATGAAGCCTTGCAGGCAAGAAAGCTGACAAATCTGGAAAAAACAAGGATACAATCCCTATGTGCATTTATTTGGGAGGAAGCATCATTTAATTCAGTTGGATTTAGTTCTGGTTAAATATGCATAGGACTGAGCCTAATGTATTTTATCTACAAGGAAATTGGCTACATATTATTTATTACATAATCATTTTTAAGATGAATATTTTACTAGTGGATGTCTAATTGGCTTCCTCTTCTACTTTACCCTTATTTTACTCCAAATCTCTTCAATAAGCAGAGAAAATACGTATGAAATACATTTAATGTACAAAATGCTCTACAATGCTAATTGCCTTGATCTCTTCCATAAACTGAAGAAAATAATAATTAGTCCCACCATCAAGATAATCAGTAAATTGTGAAAATGTAATGGAACTAGTACATTTAGGAAGAGGGAAATGCCCCTGCTTAACTGGGCAAGAGACATTCATTCAAGCGAGTGTTCCTCTTTTATTTTGCAGGGGGAGATTAACTGGCCCAACATACCCCAGCAGTGTCTGTTCTGGTGGCTTCTGCTGGTGTTCTTTTTGCATTTTAGATTATCAGTCCTTTTGGGACAGGGACCCATTAGCTATTAATTAGCTGTTAATTTTTTCCATTTTCTTGTAAACCACTTTGGGAACTTTTCAGTTGAAAAGCGGTATATATAAATACTGTAGATAGATAGGAAACATCCAAATAGCTGGACACGAATGAGGGCTTTCTCCTCTGTTTGTTCCAGCTTCCCCAGGTCCTACACTGTTATCTATGCACTCACAGTTCTCTGCTCTGATTAGTCAATTCAGTGGCATCTGCTGTCCTCCACTCAGGTCACATCACGCATGGCTATTTTTTTCCTGCTTCTTGTTCCTTGAACATTCAGCAAATTGATTAACAAACAAATCTTTTTTTCTTCTTTCCCCTGCACGTCTTTCAAGCCCTGGTAGTTCAGAACATGAAGTTCTTGGTGCCGCAGACCTGGCCAGAGGAAGTACCACAGGTGGGTAGCCTTGTCTCAGGTGAGGCCTATTCGGTTGCTAGACAACTTTTTGATTTGTCAGCATGGAAGCAGAGCAGCCATTTATCCTTTAGGGAGAAAATTCTAGTACTTAGTGGACACTAATAAAACAAAGTGCACAATCCTAAACATGTCTACTCAAAAGCCCCATTGTGTTCAATGGGTCTTGCTTGCAGGAAAGAGTCTTTAGGCTTGTAAGGCATTGAATTCCTATATGAAGGTTCCTGTATTTAGAGGTGGTTTTCTAAGGTGGTCAAGGTATGTCAAAGGTAGGCTTAAAAAGGCATTTAACCTTATTTGAGCTGTCTAACAGCATCTTTCCCTCAAGGTTGATGAATTGTTCAGAAGGCATACTCAGTAGACAAGACTACTACAACATGAGACATTACGGACCAATTTTTTTGACTGAGAGAGTAGACAGAGGACCAGTTTGTTCAATTCTTTACTACCCAAACCAGCCAGCCTGGGAGAGTCACAAAAATGCTGTAAGGCACTTCTGCATCACTCCTGGGGGAGGTTTAGGGCAGTGCACAGACACATGCTTGCCTTCCTACATTACTATGGAACAAGAAGACCAAGGAGTTGTGCCAGCCAACGTTGGGATTGCACCCCTCATCACTCATTCTGCAAATTATTGACTAAGAGTACAATCTTAACCATGTCTACTCAAAAGTGAGCCCCAATGTGTTCAGTGGGTCTTACTCCCAGGAAAGTGCCTTTAGGATTGCAGCATAAATAGGGCTACCCAGGATGATCAATGAGCAATGAAGATCAGGTTGTGTGCTATGTAATGAAGACTCCGAAAGAAGTGAACATAGGGTTTGGATACCTTGAGACTGTGGAGTGTTGCCAAGGAAATCACCAGAATTGTGTCATGCTCTTCAACAATTCAACTGCAAGATCAAATTGGTCAAGGAAAAGAAGTGCTAGAAAATCAGCTTAGAGGGAGATAGGACTAAAATGCAAGAAAAATAAAAGGATGAGAAGGAATTAGGAAGAAAGATAAAGCAGAAGAAGCATTTTTTGAGGCTTGGCACAGGTATGATGGTAGGCAGGGTTCAAAGGACTGAGAACAGTGATCGTAGACAAGGAAGGAGTAAAAATGTGAAATGTGGGCTGTAATTCTAATCTCCAGTTAGGCCAGCATTAGTCCTTTGCTGACTTGTAGGTGTTACAAAAGTGCAATAAGGCCCTTCTGCCTCACTTCTGGGGGGTTGGACCCGTGCATGGGCATATACCAACCTTCCCACACCACCACCAGTTATGCGCTCCTAAATTGCTTAAGACTGTGCCCATAATTGGTTTAGTAAAAGCAATAGTTGACGATGTCATTAAACTGTCATTAAACTGACTACATTGGCATGTAGGCAGGATGACCATATAAAATGGAGGACAGAATGCCTGTACCTTTCAGCATTGCATAGAAGAGGGAATTTAAGCAGGTGTAGCTCAGCATAAAAGGTTTAAAAACCTTCATTCAATATGGTCACCCTGCATGTAAGTTTTATTTTCTCTTATAGTAGTATTAGAGCTATGTAGGGCTCCTAATGAGAGTAGGCAAAGTAGTTTCATTACTGGGAGGACAAATTCATTAGAGAACAGAATCCAGCTGTGCTTTTTTGATAGAGAAGATCTGTCTTACCTTGGAGCTGTAATGAAAAACGTTACCATAATATAATTTGGGTTAGTCAGTAAATAGACTGTATTAGTTGTTATCAGCCAATTCACAAAGGGGTTTCCTTTGGAAATCCTTCAGGTTTGGGAGTCACCTAAAATTGTGGTATTCTTAAAATTGTGGTTGTATATAAATCCTCCTTTTAATAGCTAATGGATATTAATAAACTTCTGTGTCCTATTCCTTTTTGATCTAGGTCTTTTTGAGATATCTGGGAGCCAATACTGTTTTTTCTTATAGGGGTAGGAATAGAGGAAAAGCTAAGGGGCACTAGAGATAGCAAATAATGGATTTCCTTAACACAGTTAATGGCAGTCACAATATGTGGCTTCATACACACATACTGATCAACCCTTTCTATTTGAATATAATAACTACCACCCCCTTCCCTCTAAACACTGAACCACCCTCTAAAATGAACATGAAATGTACATGTGGCTGGAGTGCTAATCCTTTTCTCTCCCTGATTGGAGAAAGAAAAGAAAGAAAAGAGGCACTGACTCAGATCAGCCTGAGAGAAGGATCTTTGAAAAGGGCCAACGTTGTGGGAAGATAAATGGATCTATTTGATTAGGCTGTAGGGACGTTTCTCATATTACAAGCTATTATTACAAGCACTAAAGTGCTGCTAAACTGTTCTTCACTTAAACAAACTTAGGTCTAAGATACACATGGCAATATTTGTCTTCCAGAGAAGAATGTAAGAACATTCTACTAAAAAGAAAAATCCATGTGCATTTAACTGCAAGATTACTATCTCAGACAGGAAGTAGGTAAATCCACACTGATTTTCAATTTGGACAGCATATATTCCAAGTCAGTGTCATAGGTAATGATCATATATGCCAGTGCAAAGCTCAGAATGTATGCCAGTGCAAAGCTGAAAAGCCCTGAAAGTGATATCACAATCAGAAGTGATGTCATCCCAGAGGATTTTTTAACGAAAATTAGGGGAAATTAAGCCTCCTCTTCCTCAGCAGTTCACAAACCATTTGTTCTGCTAGTGGCTTTTACCTATCTGCTATCTGGAGTCAAAGAAATTTTTCTTTCCCCCCCCCCCCCCCAAACAAATCAAATTTAAGTATAAAAATGAAAATTGTATCCTTGATTTGTTAGGGAGACCGCGCTGGGACAAAGAGGTATGATTATTCTATCCCTGTTAAATATAAGAGGATCACCAAGCCTGTATACCCAGTTAGCTTGTGTTACTGTATTGAGATATATGTATATGGAAATGAGAGCTAATTCATATTAACATCTTATTAGCTCAATACAGGATCAGAATTACTTCCCGTTAGGAAAATCCACTTTTTGTTCCATAGGCTTTTGTGTTTTCATTTTCTGGTTAATTGGCCATAACTTTTAATAGAATACAGATATTCCAATGCAGTGTGTATCATTGCATTCTACATTAAATGACCTTTAATGTTATATAACATGATGGTACATACCCTGTTTTTCATAATTTTAGCCACTAGTGTCAAGCTCAGCTTGTAGCCTCCCTAAAGCTTGTAAGCTGGTGCAACTGCATCTCCTACACCCCCTAACTGTGCCACTGTTCCAACTGGTAATCCTCTATGGAGGAAACATCTTATATCAGAGGTATTCCCTAACCTCTTTATGGGAAGATCAGCTTGGCTATGTGGGCGTAGAATGTTTTCTTTAGTGCAATATATTCCATTTTATTTATTGCAACTAGCTTTCTCTTCCCAGTGGCACAGGACTGGTAGCAATAATTTCTCATCTAATAGAACAATCTCTGTTTCAAAAAACAACAACAACTTACTCTTTTTGGACTGAGCTTTCTGGAATGAGTCCGAGGAAGTTCTCCAGTCTGACACATGTTAGTCCCATACCTTTCAAAGAGTCGACAGTGACACAAAGAGACTGTAGAAAATGCATCAATTTCCTTTCCGTCTGAAAGGATAAAAAGCTATTTTGGAGGTTACCAACAGTCCTCTATAGTAAATATGCCACACAAAAATATCCACTACTGTAAAAATGTCTAGGGAGTAATTATTACAGATATAAAATATGTATTATATTTCTGGCAGATCGCATATGGTTGTTGCTATAGTTACTATGGCCTAGTGGGACATATTTTGTATCACTTTTGTCTAGCACTTTATTTACGAGGAAGAGCAGCAGTTTTATCTATTATTCACAAATGTTCCCAACATTCACTTCTCCCCTCCTACATTTTTACCCTTTCTCCTTTACCGTCTCCCTAGTTTTACAGATGATTGAAGGATTCAAATGAATAGGCTTATCTTTGTACTGTTTTGCATTTGCAGTTCAAACTTTTCACCATTAAGTTTGTATGGCTTGCAAAACTGTTCTGTATTTTGACAGGAAAACATGACAATATATGCACAATATCATGTTGGATTTATTTTACAAACCATTATGCATGTATTGTTCAGACATTTATTCTAAAAAATCAGGGTGATTAACAACCTACAAGAAAAAAATGAGAAGTGCAGAGCTTAATTTTGAAAGCAAAAACACAGTGTTGCCACTTTAAAGTCTACAAAATCTTGTAGGTTGTTTATCACCCGTTAGTACTTTATGGACTTTAAATGACAATTCTTTTCTTTTTAAAATTGAGGTCTGCTCATCTAACTTTAAAGCCCGTTCCATCCCCTTGACTTTGAAAGAGAACCTATTTTCTCCTCTTTCATAATATTTTGGTTGTATCATCCCCTGATTCATGTTCCTCTTTTTGTCATTAACTTCCCATCATAGTCACGGGAGCCGCCAAACCCCTATGCACAATTTTACCACATTCTCTTCTTTCATGTGTGTCCCTTCAATCCACCCACAGCTTCTGCAGTCAGAATTGCTTTCCTAACCCCATCAATATTCCAGAAAAGTAAACCTGAATATTAAGAATGCAGACCACTGTAGTAAAAGAAATGTGCGCTGACAGCTCCACAAAAGACACTGCATGTTTACATTTTCTGGGTCAATAGAATCCTTTGCTTTCTTTTTTGGGGGTCATAGTTTTCTTATGCAGACTTCAGTAAAAATGACAAAATGAAATCTGTGAGGTTCTGATTCCTTGGAACTGGGAATGTTTTCTTACAAGCCTGATAATGACAATATTATTAGTATAATAGCCAATTCCTAATTATAACAATGGTCCCAAAAAAAGAACAATCAGTGGTTGTACTCTCTCTAACTATTGTCATGGCAGCAGCCTTTTGGGAATGTATTTATAGTATTATGTGACCTGGTGTTTCCAGGATAAAAATCACATCAAAGATGTCAATTTATGCTGGTGTAAACTGAGATTAACATAATGAGACTGTTCTTTTTATCTGATGAGCTAGGATGTGTGAGAGAAAAAGAGACTGAAAAAGGCACAATCCTAACCAATTTAAGCCAATGCAACTCTTCCCATCTTCCCATTCTTGCAGTGGCATAGCTCATGTCACCCCCAGGAGTGACACAGAACTATCACAACCTCCCCAGGCCAGTGTAGGTCTTAATGCAGCTGAGAATTATGCACTAAGGACTCACTCCAGAGTAACTACTGTAGTTCTTGTGTCAACGCACATAAAATTTACTGTGGATTGAACTATGAATTTCCCATAGGTTTCCACTAGATGGTGCCGTAATTGTATCAATGTAAATGTAACTGGTGTAGCTGCTCTGGATTGTAGGGTAAGTAAATTTGTATACCACACTAGCAGAATGAACATGTCACTGTGGGAGTAAAATTTAAATAATATATCTGGGCACTGTGTATGGCTGGGCATCGGCAGGCATAGATGGGCACTGACAGGCACCTGGCACTGGGCACCAACAGGCACTAGGCACCAGAGCGTATCAAGGGCACCAGCACTGGAAAGTTTTGGTCCCTAACAGTGTGAGATACATTTTTTGGGTTGAGTTATTCCACCATAATGATTTTACCCAGGCACATTTCCAATAACATAAAGGTGAAGAAAACTTGATCGCTAAGAAACCTGAGCAGCTGAGCAGTGAAATTACACAGAGGTGCCAAAGGAAAGCCCACATAAATGAGTCTCAGGGATGTCTACAGTTAGAATTCCCATCAGCAGCTTAGTTTGACATTTCTTATTCTATCGGATGACAGTCTTCATTTGTTAGATGAATAGCACATCTGCCACTATATGAGTTTTTCTGTGCTTGACAGCAGGTTATCCATTAATAAGCTGAATTGCTACCATCCTTTTCATGTTAGGGGTAACTGACTGCTACCTGTTCTGCAAATTCAGTAACAGTGATTATGATGGTAAACAATAAATACTAATAATGTACCTTGGCATATACTGTGTTATATGCAAATGGAATTCATTGCTAGAAAAGCACAAAACTTTAGGAAATAAAAAGTTCTGAATGAAAGTTAATGAATTGAATAAAATGGAAAAATCAACAGTGAAAATGAAAGTGCTGAAAGATTTATGACTATGCTTGTTCAGTTTATCCTGTTCTACACACCAAAAACCCTATGCCACCATATCCACACCTTGTGCAGCATATGGAAAACACCAGGAAGAATGGTGAAGAAATTCCTAATGTCACCACTTCTAGATCATTCATTATACTTCTCTTCAATACCTGGGTCATTTGTCTCCTCTGCCTCCCTTAGGTACACCATTGAATCAACCCACAGCAACTCAGTGGTCTCCGTAAACAAAGTATAGTTCATCAAGATATGCCACCATACATCACTGCCAGTATGCAAATCCCTCTAGAGAGAAGATTCCACCCCATACCTACTCCATTCCTTCCCACTCAATCCTTTCCCAAAAAAACAGGAATTGTGAGACACACAAGGAGTTTTCACCATTTTTGGTTTTATTTAATGGGACTGTGAAGAAGAAGCAAGGTGAATGGATAGGGATGGGGATCGCTGCAGGCGGCATAGTTCTTTGCCAATTGCCACATAGGCAGCAGTGATCTTTACTACCCACTCTGTTCCTTCTCTGCAGAATCTCAAGCATACTGCCTGAAAAGGATACATGTGGAAGGAAATGGATCAGAGTAGCTTTGTCCAGGGCAGACTGGGAGAAGCCATTATGAGAGAAGCCATCTCATTCACATTATGGATGGGCCAATGATGCTTCCAGCTCATGTGGACTGTGTGATGGCATCTCTGTGGAATCCTTGTTCAAGAACAAAGTGGTGTAAATGGTTCTCTCTACTTTAATCCTCACAATGACCATGAATAGGGATTTGAACCTGCATTTCCCCAGTCATGTTCAACATTCTAACTGCTATACCTATTGGCTTTACTAACAACCAAGTAACTTTTGCTTCCAAGTTAAATACCAACTTACTGCTTGTCAAGCAGCAAGTCATGTGATGTTGACAAATTTTATATTTAGATCAATTCTTTGAGTGTACTGAACTATAATAATTATAACGCAATATACACAGAAACGAGAGATTAATATTGATCCAGCTGTAACAATTTATTAATACAGATGCCTTTACTTACTGATAAAGCCTATAAAAGAACAGCATGACCTATTAATGTTGAATGCAGAAAAGCATAAATTATTTATTTGGTCATATTCTTGGCATTTTAATATAGGTGCTTTTTAATTTGCAAGATGAATCTGGTAATTTGGAGACCTGCAACTGCCTCTCTTATGATGCTGTGACATAACAGCAGCCATAAAGAAGCACAAACTTGAGCATTCTTAATTCACAGAAATTAATAAATGGACAACCCAATCCTAACTTGTGTGACCTATACCATATCTAGCTCAGGTTAGAAACAGACTAGAAGTCTTCTCAAGTTAGGGGGGATATTTTCCTCCTTAACCCATGGGACTAGTCTGCCCAGTGGGACTACTCAGATCTGCATCAGTTATATTTCTAGTGAAAAATCCAGGTAGCTCCATGTAAAGCTTCCAGGTCCGAGAAGGGGGTTTGAAAATAACAAATACCTTCTTCACTCATCCCATCCCATCCCAAGAGGGGGTAGGTCAAGTCCCCCATATTCCTTTCCCACACTGTTCCATGTTCACCATGCCCTGTTATGCCTGTTTCTGCCTCCATTTCACATCCCCATCACCAACCCCCTGCACCAGTGGTGTCGCTAGGGGTCAGCTGAAGGGTGCACCAGCCCCAGGTACCATGAAGTAGGGGGCAACAAAACTGCCCACTGCCATGCCCCCATGCCTTCAAGACTGAGCTTGTGGCTCCCTCTGTGCTGAGGCATGACTTGGCCATTGCCTCTCATCACTGCTTGCCTGGGTCTGTGGGCAAAAGCACCTCACTTTAAGAAAGTTGTAGCCAAACTGGAGCAAGTCCAGAGGAGAGCGACAAGAATGATCAGTGGGATGGAAGAGAAGCCCTACAAGGAAAGGTTGGGGGAAATTGGGATGTTCAGCCTGGAGAAGAGGAGGCTGAGGGGAGACATGATTGCGCTCTTCAGATACCTGAAGGGCTGTCATAGGGAGGAAGGGGCTCATTTGTTCATAGCTGCTTCTGAAAGCAGAACTAGAACCAATGGGTACAAACTGCAAGAAAGGAGATTCTGGTTGGATATCAGGAAAAAATTCCTGACAGTGAAGATGGTTTGGCAGTGGAACAGATTGCCAAGGGAGGTGGTGGACTCTCCCTCACTGGGGATCTTCAAGCAGAGGCTTGATGAGCACCTGTTGAAGATGCGAGGATTTCCTGTTACAGGAAGGGGGTTGGACTAGATGACCTACTAGGTCCCTTCCAATGCTAGGATTCTAGGATTCTAAGTGGTCTTCAGGCCTTCAGGGTCCATCTGAGGGTGCATGTTCTGAAAGAGTGCAGGCTGGTACAGACCTTCCCCTAAGTGCTTTAGAATAGTCACAAACATGCTTTAAGGCACATTTACAACACTGTAGGCTTGCGCTGACAAAGCTGTAGGTTAGGAATGTGTGGTGAATATATGCTGAATTGTGACCACTCTTTTCTTCACTTTCAGTGAAATCAAGAAAAGAAAATTAAATGCCATTGGAAACTCTCTAAGACATTTGTCACTGAACCTTGCATTAAACTTTCTGTAAAGTGAACTGTGGATGTTTAATCCCTGCTGAGTAAAACAGACAATTGTAATATGCCTGTTGTCACAGATAAGGATGGAACATAATACTATAGTAATAGGCCATATAGTATCTTGACATACACAAGAAATGTAGTCCACAAACAGAAAAGTATTTGGTAACCCAGTGAGCTGCTCTTGTTTTTATTCCAGTACAAATATGACAGATTAATCTTGACATAGGGAAAAGTAATTTTGGAATCAGCTCTAAGAAAATAGATGCCAAGGAAGAATTCAGTCTCTCAAAACCAGCAAGTGAAGCATCATACAACATTCAGGCTTGGGTCCAGAGATGCTTCTAAAAATGCAGCTTAACAAGGGCATCAAAAACAAAATAAGCCGAAGTATTATTAGGGCAGCAGTAGTAGCAAAGGGGCTACCAGATACATACTTAGGGGCACTATGGCTGCAATCTTAAAGACAGTTTCCTGGGAGTGAGACCCACTGAACACAATGGGGCTTACTTTTGAGTAGACCTGTTTAGGATTGTGCTCTATGCCTCTCATGAAAACTCTACTATTTTCTACTTTTTTTGGGGGGGGGGGGTGGCCTTTCGCTTTTGTGGTTACAAAATCTGGTCATCTTATGGTTTCAAGCAAGATCTATTCCAATCCTATCTGAAGATGCCAGGGTTTGAAGTTGAATAGAAATATGAAAAATTGGCATGAAAACAATCTCAGACACCTGCATTATTGTCTAACTACAGCATGTGATTGATTAGTATGCAATCTTGGAATCAGTTTTTAATGAACCAATCTGTACATTATTGTGTGTCCAAAAAAGGATTTTGCCCATTTCAGATATTACTGGTTTTTTTTAGTACTGAGCGGTTTTGCATATCAAGTTATGGAAAATGTTCTTCAGTGTTTCATGTGTGTGTGCACACACATAGGCGTAGCCACACGCACACACATCTTTATATTTTATTTTTTATGAATGTGTTAACATAGCACAGCATATGCTTTCCTTTTGGCAAAGTGACCTACTTAGGAAATGCTTCCAAAGTTTCCTGTTAGGTTTTTTCATTTCTCTATCAGTTAATTTTATTATGTTTTAAAATATTAAATAATCATAAATAATGAAGGCTGAAGACTGTGATATTCTAGGAAGAATTTTTAACTTTCAGGGGAAGATAAGTAACTTCAACTGGGACACAGCTTTCAGATTTTGAAGACAAAAATAGGGTGCATCTGTCATTTTTCTTGCAAAAAAAGACTTTAAAAATGTCATGGCACCTGCGCTTCCCCCTTGGGGCCAATAAGTGCTGTCTCCTGAAAATCAGATCATATGTTCTGATTAAAAACTAAGTCAAAAGGACTCACATTTTTATGAATGTTTTTCACATGGTCAAAACATGACCTCTTTCCAGAACTTTTCTGGACTTGTGAAAATGTTGCTTCATTTATTTAATTACCCTTCCTTTCGATGGTGCTCAAGATGGTTGCAAATAATGAGCTTCTAATACCCATTTTCTCAGGAAATATTTCTTTGTATTACAAGCCAATCTCCTTATCCTGAAGCACACACTCCAGTTGCGATTAATGAGGATATATTGAGCTCATGTCCGGCTGTTATAAATGTGTTGTCCAATGAATTCATCTGCAGCTGACGGCTGTTGACATCCCTTTCATGTCCCAAAGGCCAGGACACCTGGATTTCTGATTTATATGGGAGTTATGCAGTGCTTAGGGAGTGCAGTGATGCTGATTTACTCCGATGCACAGCTCCAAAACCAAATTCCAAGAATATTCTTGCACCAAAATATTACAAGCCAGTTTAAGGAGGTGAATTGTTTGTTTCTGATTGTCAGTGGAAGGAACTTATTCAAGATTCAAATAGGATTCAGATAAAGAAAATTTGAAAATCACATAACTTTGTCTCATTTGTCATCTGATTGATAACTGTGAATATGGCATACAATGAAGATATGAGATATTATATAACTCAATCTGTTATTTAATATTTCTCCAATGCAAAGTAACAGGTAGTCTGGATTGGACAGGCTTGGACTTGAATCTTTAGCCAACAGCAGAGTGCTCTTCTGCTTTAATTCAGCCTTAAGTTTCTCTGGATTCCAGCTCAAGTCACTGACTTCAGGATACTGTAAGAAAAAAATATAGGTTGCATGCCTGAATTCAGCTTTAGCTGGCCTAGCTTCATTCTGATAATGATTGCCAGGCTTGTCCAGGCCAATCTTGTGCTTGGTGATTATGTTGATCACCAAGTCCCTGGAAAAGAGGAGAAGCTGTCACCAAAGCAAATGAAATGATTTCTGCTAGGTAGGGTCAAGCCTAAGATTAGATAGAAGAGGAAACTGCACAGAAGGAGAAAGAAGGGAAGCTAGCACGAAGAAACTAGAAGTATTGCTTAAGGGCATGTGAGAAGCCTCAGAAGGCTTCTTGCATCATCCTGAGTGCTACACGGGGCTTTGCATGGGAGCACTTGGCACTGTGGCACTTGGGGCTTTTGGCCACCTTCCCCTATCCAAGTTCTGCTGTTGTTGAAAACTATACGGTCCTTATAGTACCTGGATATTCATTCATTCATTTGAAGCACAGTGTTAACTCCCAGTTAGGCCAATGCAAGGGACTTGTGCTACAAAAGTGCCATGAGGATGTGTGGTGTTGCCAAAGTGCCATTAGAATGTGCGCCAGCCTTCCCACACTGCTGTTGGAATAGGAATTACGTGTGTTGTGCTGGCCTAAATTGGTTAGAATTGTGCCCTCATTCATTCATTTAATGTCCTCATAGATTCAAGGCAGTTTACATAGGCAAGCTAACAATAAACCCCATTTTTCAAATTATTGAAAATTCAATAGTGCCTGAACATTCATTCATCATTGACTCTTGAGAACTGTTATTAGCTTTATATTCTAGAGTCGACATCTGGAACAAACCTGTGAGAGAATTTAGGAGAGAATGTAAAGGCTTGTGCATTAATTCTTCTAATTCTCATACTCATCCCTTTGAATCATGCTCTGAAGTGCTTATTAGTGTAATTTACAACCTTAATTCATTCGCTTGGGTTACCCTATTTACACAAGTTATCTAAATCCATTATAAATAGTAGACAGATTTTCACAACTCCTGATTATTTGCAAAACCGTCTAAGGAAAGAGGAGGAAGACTGATAGCAGCTGCTATTTTAAGATGTATAAATAGACTGATGATTCTTATTTTGGAAGATGCATTCTGCTGCATTTAGACTCTTGTGCATAGCAATGCATGTTGGTGGATCAGTAATCTGAAAATAATCGTTTATGTATATTTCCAGAAAATAAGAGCCTTTCTGGATCTGGCCATAGGCCCATCTAGTCCAGCGTCCTGCCTCATAGTGGTCTACCAGATGCTTCAGGAAGTACATAAAACAAGAGACCTGCATTCTGCAACATACATGTCTTCAGCAAACTGCAATTGCAATTGTAGATGTAGGGACAGAGACTTATGTAACTTAACATTCATTTCAGTATATTGTCATTGTATATTACTAACCTGTTTACCCAGGGGTGCCAGAATGCTATAGCATTCTCAAATCCCTATCAATCTAACTTGAGACTTGGAAATTTTATTGAAGAAGCATTTTTAACTTTCCTCAATCTTTATTAGTAGTGATTGATGGAACTGTGGTATTATAGGTCAACTTAGATCTTTCTGCACAATTTGATTCCACTGATTATGATATAATGGTTTTCCTTCTTCCCTCGCCCAGAGAATGGGTGATGTTTACACAAATTGGGGGGCTGCAATCCCCAGTTTGAGAACCACAGCCTCAACTTAGGTATATTTCTCTGCCCTCTGTTGAACCTGATGTTCATATTCATGGGATCAAGCTTCAAAGGCAGTAGTGGAATACTTGATGACATCACCTCTCCTGTTAGAGGAGAAATCCCAGAATTTTGTACACTGCCTCCTCTACTCATCTTCTAGTACTTCTCTGCAGACTGTGTCAATGTGTGCAATCCAGAGTTAGGGCAGTGAGAATGGCTGCCCCAAATAGGCTGTCTCCCAAGCAAAACATTGGGCTGGATCCAGAGAGTCAGGAAGCCTGGGTTGCCTTAGCTGCTCCATAGCAGCGAACAGCACAAATCTGCTCCTCCAGGCATGCTCAGTAGGCACCAAGTAAGTGGCACCTGGAGAGGGCTTACTCCTGAGGAGACCTGCCTCAGATCACACTGAACAGGGAACAGCTGTGGTGCTTGCCTTCTTAGGAAGCCCAGGAGTCCATGACATCCAGTAACTGCTGCAGCTTGAGATTTCAATACAGCTGAACATGTAGTGGAGGGTGGATGCAAGGGGATTTTTGGAGTGGCCTGCTGTATCCAGAGGGTGGTGGACTGTTGTACATGTCCTGTATTCTGAAGTTGACAGGCAGGAGTTGCAGCTGTCTGGTCAAGGACTCCAAATTTTGGCCACTTCCATTTTTACTTTGACTTATCATGGACCCGTATGAGTCTACTCAGATTTATTCCTGCTCCTGTGGTGATATAACACTGAGGAACTGGAAGACAGCATGTCTGCCCTGGAAACAGGCTCTGGACAAAGCCTGACTGCACCGTTCTAGGCCATGCTGACTTCAACATGCCTCTCCTGTACTGCCTAGGCTAGCACAGCTAGGGCAACCCAGATCCATCTGTCTTGGGCCAGCCTATGTTGATTTATGCTGCCCCAAGCCTTTCTGGTGTAACTGGGCTGGCCCATCTTGGAACTGGGCCAGCCCAGTGATAGATAGGCTAGCCCAAGTGCACTTCAGGATTGCAGCCTAAGAGTATTCCATTTGCAGTTCAGTATAGATTTATCCTCTCTGGTTCTTGAGTGTGTAGTTCTGCTATCTGTTTTGCTCTCTTCCAAGTTATTGATCTAAATGATCTCTGTGGGTAGACTTATCAATTGAGATAAGTCAGTCATGACTTTTAATTTCAGTGGTGATACTTTGGATTCCCTTGCGTTGAATAAAACCTTGTATGGTCTAGTTTCCTCTTTTTTAACAAATGTGGTTACACACTGCAGTATGGGACTCCTTTTAAAAATCCAATTTACAGTTTAACAGCCAAATTCTGAGGTGCTCAGCACAAAAGTCTACACCAAATGAGCACATAGCCCATTGCTCTAGAGGCTAGATAGGATTGTGCTAAAACACAGTACAGTACCAGAAAACCTTCAGAAAAACTGCACAGTGAGGTACAAAACGATACCCAACAACCACTATACTTTCGCAAGTGCCAGAGTACTATAACTAGTCGCTCACTACACAACTGGGATCTAATATGACAGATTTCACATTTTATATAACTAAAATCCAATGCTGTTTGGCAGAGCATTGTGCAGCAACCATGAACTTGGTGAGCCAAGTTCATGAAGTTGTACTGCATGTACCCTTCAGCGAGGAGGAACTCTTCAAGCCATATCTTGAAAGGTCTGCAAGATTTTCCTGGCACACCTAATAGCCTGTGGATACAAGAAAATATCATTTAGTCTGGGAAAGCTAAAGTGTCCTCTTGAAAGGCTAGAGATTGCAAGATTCATATCTACAGTGACTCAATTCCCTGCAAAGGTCAACAGCAAGGTAAGAAAAAAGAGGACATTGTTAGAGTTTCCTAATCTCAGGAGATCTTAACAAAACTGTCAAAACCACAACATAGTTTTTTTAAACTATTGATAATGTATTTTATTACCTTCCTGTGTGTTTTAAGCATGGTACCTATTTATCTACTGGTACTTACATTTCAAACTGCTGAATTGGCAAGAGCTGGAAATAGTGATGGGAGCTCACTTTGTCATGTGGCACTTGGGTCTCATATTCCCAAGCCAATCCATCACATCCCATATTAAAACAAAGGTAAAATTCATTTTTAGAGGAAATTATAGAGGAAGGTGGCCTGGACAGTGAGTTCTACAGCAACACTGACACACCCACCAAATAAGTCCTACTCTGGATTTCCATAGTCCTGAGGTCCTGGAAAGATTTGATTTATTTATGTATTTTGGCTCTCTAAATTCATGTGAAAGAAATCTGAAGCACAGCCTCAGATAAATAAGATACACCAATTACATACAGAGATACACAGATATATAAGATACATCAATTACCGACTTCACTTTTCGAGTTATACCAGAAAAACAACACTGTACTATAATACTTTTCTACACAGCAATACTTTTCTTATTGCAATACTAGAATACCAGTACTTTTCTACTCAGCAAATAAACAGTGTAGGACCAGTGGATAAGAGACTTCAGTAATGTTAAACGCAGAAGGGAGGACAGGAAGTGCTCCGTGTTATAAGAAAGTGCATGATGCAATCATGTTATTCATTAAAAATTCTATTTGTACTAGGCTGTTGGAATTGATGCCTGAACAACTATATATGATAATCAGAAGGGATGTGCTGGCTGGAAGTAGTAATGTCTGCTTTTTGGAGGATCCGCCTGTTCACAAATTGGCTGGACAGTTTGAACTAAGGAACGATTGCCAGGCTTTGAGGGTTTAGCTTTGCAGAAATACCAAGGCTGATGACATAGAACCTGCAGAATGTTCCAGAGATTTAATAGCTATTTGACAATTATATGCTGATATTCAGGACCGGGTGGAAAAGAAGTCTATTTATGCAGGCCCATTTGGCTTTACTAACATGGAAATGTATAAAAGCTTGATGTAGTCTCATCGTACTGGACTTTTAAAAATGAAATTAAAAAATGAAATTAAGTCACAAGTGTTTATATGATAAACATGTCTAATGACATTTATAACTGAAACGAACAAGCCTCAATGTGGGAAATAGTTTCATAGCCACATATGGATGCCAAAGATAGAACCACAAATCAGCATCCATTTGGTACATTGTTGATGTACATAGAATGAAATGTTACCCGTTACAAGTTTACAGAGATATTGGGCTAAAGAATTGTGTAGCTAGTCTTAAAGGCATTTTGAGTACAATCCTAAGCATGTCTACTCAGAAGTAAATCCCATTGCACTCAATGGGACTTACGCTCAAGAAAGTGTGTATAGGATTGCAGCCTACATCTGATGCTATTCCTGATAATTCTCTGCCTTTTCAGTGGCTTTGAGAACACGATGGTTTTCAAATAACATTTGCAGGCAGCTTTCCAATTCTCCTGGATAAGATATAAATAATTCCCTTTTGTAAGCATATAACAACAGTGTGCAGCAACATTTATGCAATCATGGTGTTTGCAGTTATGCTGAGATTTGGAAGTAACAATTCTGCCATAAGGAAGATCCCTGCATGCCATTACAGCTAAAAACTGGCAAGGGAAGCAGGGATTGCTGCTTTGGTGCTCTGCAGTCCAGGTGGTCAGAAGCTGTAGTTGTCTCCAGCTCACCACTCACCTGCTGTTCCAAATTTGGAAACAGATGACACAGAGAGTGTCTCTCTTTTCTTCATAGCACTCTTTGTACCATAGTCCTCTTACGCCTTTGTCCAGAGAGTTTCATATGTTCAGCCCCTATAATGCAATGGCACCGCTGTAGGTACCCTTTGGGGAGAAAGGCAGAGTACAAATACAATAAACAAACAAATAATGCTTCTCAGGTCAGGAATGGTCAGGGTGATCTGATGTCATACCCACCAGAAGGCAAGGCAACCCCAAATGTAGGACATACAAAAAAGGAAGGACATGACAAAAGGAAAACAAAAGCCACGTATATTGATTTCATGTGTTTAATTTAAAAACTACCCATTACCTATTATTAAATGTAAAATGGTAGTATATATAATTTATCAATTACAAAAAAGGGCATTGCTACCTGCTCACAGGGAAACAAGACATTTAAATTCTTTTCCAGGACAAAAGGCTAAAAAAGAGGACATGCCCTACAAAATGACAACCTGTTATTTTGGAAATTGTGACCTTCACCTGCAGTGCAGCAGTATCAAGGATCTAATGATGTCTGTTTTGTTTCCATGTTTTTGTATCATATGAAGTGTCTATCAGTTTGCGGGTGTTGTGGGATGTGTGTGAGTTCTGGCTTTTTCTCTGCCTTTTGCTTTTTTGTTGGAGTCCCAAGGTCAGACTTATGCCTCTAGCACCAAACAATCCATCTTGACCAACACAACAGATCCTCTTGGGGGCCTGTAGCATTGTTGGTAGCCTTCAGTTCAGGTGGCAGAGAGCCAATCCTGGCAATAGCCTTTCACCATGGTGTGATCCACCTATTCCATGATTCTCTCTGCTACACATTCTAGCTTCTCCCCTCTTTCATTGAACCCCCAAACGTTTCCTGATTTCCTCTAGGAAGCCCAACCAATCCATCTGTATCCCTCTCCCCTCCTCCATTTATTTCCCCCCTTTGCTCTGGCTCTCCTTCTTTGGAGTTCCTCTCCTCCCTCACCCCTCATCTTATCTGTCCATCTCCTAACTACTTTCCTTAGGGCTCCATTATGCATCTATGCTAGTGATAGGATTTCCCCTATATAACTGAAAAAGTGATTATTCCTATCCAGTTTGTAATACTACTGGCCCCGTTTTGCTCCCCTCACCTGGAAAAGCCCCGAAGGGCTGCGGCTCCCTCCAAGACTTGACAACTCTCCTCCCTTCTAGCTATGACCCCACATTGATGTAAAGGAATGTTAGTTCTCTAACTTTGGAGCCACACGGTAGCTGCATAGGTGCTGGAAAGCGGAATATGATGAAACCTGCGTTAGCAATACAAGCCTCAGTTCAAGCTCTCTGTTTTGGTTCACAAATACTTTTCAATTTTGGTGTGCCTTAACTTTTGCTTCCGTGATCTCTCAAATTGCATAGATGCACCATTCACTTCAAGACAGGAGCCCTGCATTCAGTTGTTCCCCAGTTGTGTGCACATGATAAGTGTGTTGTTGAAGCACTTCCAGTGACATCCAGCAGCGCATGAAGGTAGTAGGCACTTCCTGCTGCTGTTCCCAGGCAACAGGTTCAGAGGCCTTCTCGCTCTGCCTTGATCATAGATTGCAACGATGGCTAAAAGCTGCTGATATTTCCCCATGTATGTGTCTAATTCTTCTTTAAAAACATCTGAACTAGTGGCTGTTGTCACATCCTGCAAATGTCAATGGTTAATGATTTGATTAATGAAGAAATTCTTTTTAAAAATTTATCGTTCACATGGTGGAGTCAGACCTTTGGAAGGGAAGGTTGGGGTTTCCCAAACGGTAATGAGCATTGCAATCTGTATGTTTCGTCACCCGTTTCTTTGCCACAGAAGCCTTGAGTCGTACTGATGGCTGCCGAGTAGTTCAAAGATAAGTCTGTTCCAGTCAAATGTATGTAGATCTACTTTGCATGTAATCGCTGTGTCACATCTGAATCAAAATCTGCAAGACAAAGCTTTAATTGGTTCAAACATTATGCTCTTCTGAGTTTGAGTTCAAGCTCTATGGATTAAGATGACAGCAGTGAACGACACGGTACATCCATGTTTTGTGCACATCTGACTCACCTCACTGTCCAAGCTGACATCATAAACGGCCTCTTGTGCATTTGACCATGGAATTGCCATTGTTAGCAGAAGTACTTTAAAGGATAGATAGCCTGCCTGATAACCAGGTGTTATTAGTACTGACAGAGTCTTCTCCCTCCAGGATCTCTTGTCAGCTTCAGTTGGTTGCAAGAATGGACATAATTATTGCTGTATAATATCCACACAGATTTGCCCTCTGACCATTAGTGGCTGTTATCATCCCCAAGCTATATTCCTCTTGCATGGATGGAATAATCCATTTCATATATCTATATCTGCTAAGACTGAGCACATATGGGACTCTGATGAGCACAGGACACTTGCTTTCCCCATTGTCTTCCATGAACTGGAGAAAGGATACATGTGTGCCATGGAAATATCTCTGAAGGCACAATCCTAACCAATTTTCCAGCGATTATCCCATTTTTCCAGGTAAGGAACAAAGATTTATCTGTCTACAGTATTTATATACCACTTTTCAATTAAAAAGTTCACAAAGCGGTTTACAAAGAAAATGGAAAAATAATAATAGCTAATTAAAAGCTAATGGGTCCCTGTCCCAAAAGGGCTCACAATCTAAAATGCAAAAAAGAACACCAGCAGAAGCCACCTGAACAGACACTGCTGGGGTGTGTAGGGCCAGTTACTCTCCCCCTGCTAAATAAAAGAGGAGCACCCACTTGAAAGGGTGCCTCTTGCTCAGTTAGCAGGGGTTAAAGGTAAGATTCCCTTACCTTGGGAGGCACCTGTGACTACCTTTCCCAATTCCAGGATGAAGCAGATTCCCCATTTGCACAGCTATGCCAATGCTGGAAAGTTGGTTAGAATTACACCCTCGGGTACATGTCTAATTTCCCCAGCCATAGAATGAGCCCTTCACAGAATTCACAGATCACTGCCATATGGAGTGCTGGTTTGTTTATTGTCGCATCATCATCTCACAGTGGTATTCCACAGGCTTCTCCCCGGAATATTGCAAATATGGAAAACATATGTGGATGGTGTAATTTAATAATAATTTATTGTCATTGTATAGACATACAATGAAATTCATAAGACATCCAGAGACCAGCCCCAACAACCCCCCCAACAACACCCCCCACCCAGACCCTCTTTAACCAGACCCTCTTTTAATTTCTTTAATTATCCTTACCCCCAAATCCAGAGTAACTACAGGAGCACGTCAGAGACTTTACGTGCACCCGTAGTTACTGCACCACCTAGTGAAAACCTATAGGAAATTCATATTGGAATCCAGAGTAAGTTGTTCTTCCACCATAGCAAGGACTCCCCATAGTTACTCTGGATTTTGCCCCTAATCTGTATTTATAATCTGTATTTAAAAACATGAGACATGTGAAAGCCGTTTCTCACTGGCTCATCAACCGATCTAATTCCTGTTAAGTCAGAGCATAGATATTTGGATGGTTGTTGCTTATGGATCACTAACAAAAATTATATGGAAATGTTTATCTCCAATGAGCGAGAATCCACCGCTTTCCTATTTAGATGCTTGGGTAGGCACCAGGATGAAATTCTCTTGTAATTCTGTGTACTTCCTGAAGCATTTGGTGGGCCACTGACATGCAGGAAGCAGGACTAGATGAGTCTTTGGCCTGATCCAGTAGGACTCTTCTTACGTTCTTACTCGTATGATCAAGGGTATACAGCAACAGATTTAACATTGTTCCAGAATATTTTTCTTCCTTTCAACCTGGTTCTGATATTGTGATTGGGTCATCTATTTATTAAGAAACTATATTGTTTCTTATTAATAATAATAATAATAAATTGAAAGAAATCATTAGTTACTTATTTATATTTTAATGTCTATACTGTAAATATTCATTTTTTTGCAGGCCTTTATTAAAGGGTTTCTGAACAGAGACAACAGATGGATAAATGTCTGTACACGGCAATGTGTACTGCCAGTGATGCTTAAGGGTTTTGGTTTTCGAATGATTTTGCTTCCCCTCAGGAGACTGAAGAGCTTTGAGGAATTTCAGTTTACCAGCATAAACACTGGTCAGAAAAAAATTAGAACAATCTGGCCTAAAAGGGGGAGGGTAATCACTGAATTTCTTAAACCACAGCAGCCTAATTGTGATTATGAGCTAAACAAATGGCAGCAAAAGCAGGGACTAGGCCTAGAATATGCAATGCTACTGATGGAGTACACTGTATGCTATGGGAGACACTCCCATAGCATGTCACAAGATCCATCAGCATAAAACAATGACAGGATTGGGCTGTCAGTGTATCTTAAGGTGCAATCCTGACTTTAGGCCAGAAATATGGCTCAGCTAAACTAAAGTGGGCCATATCCTCAGCTGGCAGGCCAAATCCACAGGTCTAGGAGTCCTCCAGGCTGACCGGCTAAATCCACAGGGCTAAGAGGCCTCTAGGATGGCCTAACTGCTGCAGCACAAGGACAGTATGCTCATTAGGCTGGTGTAGTTGTGCCATATCCTGAGGTTGAGAGGCAGGATATGAGTAATTAGGCTAGTCTAAAACTTATAACTTTTGCTTCCATTTTTACTCTGGCTTATCGTGGGTCCCTACGGGTCTATTCAGATTTATGCTTGCTCCTGAGGTCTTAGTCAGAGGAGCTGTGAGGGGGCATGTCTGCACTAGAAAAAGGCTCTGGATATGGCCTAACTGCACTGTTCTAGGCCATGCTCAACATGCCCTCAATATGCCCCTCCTTGCTGCCTAGGCTAGCCCTGCTAGACCACCCAGATCCATCTGTCTTGGGCCAGCCTAAGTAGATTTACACCAGCCCAAGCCTTCTCTTGTGTAGGTAGATCAGCCTATCTTGAAATTAGTCCAGCCCAGTGAAGATAGATAAAGGAGGTTATGCTGATGAATTATCATAAACCTCAATAGGATTGGACCATAAGCTTTCTTGATTGATCTGTTAATGGGGAAAATAATTTGGGTTGATGCTGTGGGGATGGAATTTCCCATTTTAGGGACGATTTTATAATACTGTACAATGTATTAAAAAGTGTATCTCTTTTTCTAAACATATTTAAATTTGTTCAAAATGATTTGTACATTATCGCTTTGTGTTTCTGTGTGCTTGATTCATATACCGTACTTCATGCATTTTTACACATGAAGCCTGCATCAACTTTATACATCTATAATGTATAAACGTACATTAGCTGCAATTGACTTGTACATTCTACATGCAATTGACTTCTACCTTCTGTTCTCCCATGTGACACTATAAGCAAGAGAGAGGCTCAAATGTGTTTTTATTGCTTCATATGTGAAAATGCTTTTGGGGATCACAATAAGAGGAATAATAAGGTTCTTAAAAGAACAGTGATAAATTTTCTGTCCATGAGATCTGAAATACGAACCCTTTGAAAACACTGATAAGGCTTCTAAAAAGCAGCCATGCTAATGGATTATAAATGTACACTCCATTTTCTAATAATAGTGGTAACGTTAGGGGAACCTTAATGAAATGTAGAAGCCAACTTCCTGATGTCTTCTCTCTTTTACAAAATCATGCTCTAAAAACAGTAATTGGCACTGTTATGAGAAATCGGCGGGGCTGACTCCCTCAGCTCTAGTACAGTAATTTCAGTACAGTCTTGCTTTCAATCTTAATTCTTTTCTCCATGCAGTCTATTTAAATCAAGGTTTTTAGAAGCAGAATTCCCAAACTCACTTGAATGAAGGTTTGTTAACTAAAGTTTACTAGGTCTGGGTTCAGCAACTGTACTGATGATGCCAATTCATATTTTGGGATGGGGCACTCTTAAGGAGGAAAGGTCTCAGCATAGTTTGAATTTTTACTCTTGAAGATTAAGGGGGGAACAATGAATTATAAAAACATTTATTGCAATTGTTTTCTGACACCTTGCTTACTATTCCTTATTATCAACATAAATTTTAAAAATACCATCTGATTTTTAATCTAGATACTTAATAATAATAATTTATTGTCATTGTATAGACATACAACGAAATTCATAAGACATCCAGAGACCAGCCCCAACAACCCCCCCCCAACAACACCCCCCACCCAGACCCTCTTTAAACACACAACTGCACAGCACACCAAGTAATATTGTATTACTTGTGTTGTATGTATGTATGCATACCTAATATAAAGAGTTAAATAATTGTTTGAACCAATGGTTACTCAATGTGTACAACTAAGTAGTGGGTCAAAAATACTACACAGTACTTGTAGAGAGGATTACCTTCCCTGGTAAATGTCATAACATGTACCTCATGTAGCTTCCCTGATAAATGACCCAACAGTAACTATCTCCGAATGTGAGCATCCACATTTGTATTTGAAGAGGTACCACCCTATGCAAAATAGCTTTGACACTGCTCTCCTTGGATGTAGTGTTTGACTTATGAAGCAAGAATATCTCAATGATCTGGAATTTACTCCTTTGCATTCTGTAACCATGGACAGTGTCCATAGCTCAGATTACCTGAATTGATTAGTGAAGTTCTAATAATGTTCTAAACATTCATTGATTTATTATAGGGGCAATAAAAATTAGTTCAAGTACGTATGCGATTATAGACATGGTATGTCCTCCGTCATAGGGTTTCCTTATTCCTAGTTGTCTATTGTATTGTTAAGGTATAATATGACTTTCTTTTTGGTTGATGTGAGATACAACATTATTATAGCTGCATTTTTAGGAAGAATTTTTTTAAAAAATAAAAGGGGCTAATAAATGGTTTTGCATTTGTGATCAAGCTGCTAACTTCAGTCTTGCAAAAAAAGCTACAATTTTTTAGTCATAACATCCGACAAGGCATAAATTATAAAATGTAGCTGGCAAGCAATGAAGAGAACTCTCTGGTCAGGATTGTTGAATGTATTTGTACCATTGATGTAAAGTGAAGAGTTCACACAGGACAGCAGAGATCACCTAGTACAGAAACAGTTTCCACTCTGTTTAAGGTGACATCAATTGTCAAGCTTGCTTTTATAGCAGCCCACAAAGAAATCTGTATGACTCATTTCATTACTGTAGTCTAGAGGGTTATCAAGATATATAGTTTAATGTTTTGATTTTTAAGGGAAATGAATAATTTTGAAGTAATATACTACTCTTTAAATTGCATACATCTGACTGCTTGAACAAGATGCAACTACAAACAAGCAGGTTCAAGGCTTTTGTTGATTCCTGTGGGAGAGAACTTATTTAAAATATTCTGTGAGTATTCAAAGCTTGGAGTTTTTTCACTTTTGCTCTTCAAAATATAAAGAAAAAATGTCAAATTCAAAAAAATTATTAGCATTATAATGTGATTTCTTAAATGCTTTAGATTCACAAATGCTTTAGACTCACTGATGTCTCTTGGCTGCTCATTCAACTGTATTTTCACTCTTTGGTCAGGAAGTATTTAAAATGCTACTTATCATTGCATATTATCTATCAAAAATGGTCAGATACAAGCTAAACACCATTCCATGTTAATTATCAAATACTAATATAGGGGTAGGCAACCCCCAGCACTACTGCCAAGCTCAGCACTCAGAATGGTGCTTGGCGGCACACCAACAGCTCACACACCTACGTGGTGTTGCCACTGCTGCTGTCCCAGTTGCCCACAGGAAGTTGCCCATCACCATCGCTGGTGCCCAGAACAGCACCATCTCTCCCCACCCTCACTGCACCCTGCCACTATCAGAATGAAAAGCGTGGAGAAGAGTGTTCCATCCTCAATCCTGCACTTTTCTACTCAGAAATAAGCCCCTTTCCAATGGAGCCTACTCCCAAGAAGGGGGGGAGCAAGGGGCATTCTTAGAGCCCAATCCTGAGCATCTTTGCTTAGAAGTAAGCTTCTTTGCACGAGGCACGCAAGGATAGGATCAAGCTGTTCTTCAGCATCTCCAGCTCCCACAGCTCTATAGCAATAAAGAAGCCCCTTGGGGGATGCAGGAATCCATGTGCTGGCTAGAGTTCAGAAAAGCACCAGGAGATGGTCTCTGCATATACATGCTATAAGTGCATATAAAGTATATAAATATAATTAATAAAAATACATATTATTATAATTTTTATATACATACACACAGGGTTTGTGTGTGTGTGTGTGTGTGTGTGTGTGTGTGTGTGTGTAATTTTATGTTTAAAATCATTATATGTAATTTTATAATCATGTCAGCAAGCGGAATAAAAATTTTATAATCATGTAACTTTGTGACAGACGTTCGGCACTACATTGCTGAAAGGTTGCTGACCCCTGTACTAATACTTTAATGGTCCCCTGCAGGTTCAGGTGTCCTCTAGAGGTTATACTGCTAGTTTTGATTGACTGTAGAGTCCAGTGCTCTTCCCCATTTCTGGAACCATAGAGTCAGCATTGTCCAACATGTGTCCCACATGTACCCAGAAGGCTGTTACCTTCCCACTGAAGTGGTGCCTATTTATCTACTTGCAATTGCATGCTAGGTTGACAGGAGCTGGGCTAAGGACAGGAGCTCACCCCTGGGCACAGTGTCTTAACCATTTGTGCCACCACAGCGCCTAATAGTTTACTAATAGTTGACTTGATTAAAAATATATATAGTCTATCACCCAACATTTCCAAAGTGGTTTACAACTACATATTAGATGGTATTGCATACCAAACCTCAAATGCAGAGAGATGTGATATACAGGTTGTCTATCGCTAACCATTAGGGATTCTGGATTTTAAAAAATGTGGATTTTAAAAAGTGGAAAAATAAATTTTAATTTTAATTTCTTGCTCCTCTATTGCTCCTAATGGAGCAATGCTGTGATAATCTGCATGGGTTTGATTCTGGGACACACTGCTGATTCCAAAAATGTGTTAAATAAAAGCAGTCCCTTTTATAATTGTTACAATACAATTACAATAAAAGTGCATCCCTTTATAATTGTTTACAAACAGCTTTTCTTACTGTTGCAGAGAGGCAGTCAGCAATTAGAAATGCAATGGATACTGACTTTTCTTGGCTCAGCTGAAGAATGGAAGGATTGCTTGCATGAGAACCTCTCAACAAGAGGAAAAGCAGTTTTTAATACTGTGATTTTAAAGGAATCCATTTTTCCCTTCTCCAGATATTGGCATGATTCTTCTCATTGCAGTGGTCATTTGTGTTGAGTCAAACCCATCTGTAAAATCTGTGTATAAAATCATTGGACCTGTATGATCAAACTGTCTCCTAGAAAACTCTGGCTTATTTGGAAACTTATTATGATGTTCTCAATGAACAGATCATTAGCAGTAGATGAGGTGAATGACTGTTCATTATTATTAATTTTTCTATGGAATGCCACATAAAATTGGCATTGCCAAGGGCAATGATTTGGACATACTGTCCAATCCATCTAATCAATGGTAGTGAGGCCTACAATCAGAGGTGGCCCCTTTCCTCGTAAGGCTTTCCTTCCATCCCACTGATCATTCTAGTCGCTCTCCTCTGAACTTGCTCCAGTGTGGCTGCATCTTTCTTAAAGTGAGGTGCCCAGAACTGAACACAGTACTCAAGGTGAGGTCTGACCAATGCAGAGTAAAGAGGAACTTGAACTTCTTATGACTTGGAAGCTACAGTCCTCTTAATGCAGCCTAAAATGGCATTTGCCTTCTTTGCAGACACATCACACTGCTGACTCATGTTCAGCTTGTGATCCACGGCTACTCCAAGGTCTTGCTCACATGTTGTGCTGCCAAGCCAAGTATCCCCCATTTCCATCCCCAAGTATCCCTCGGTTCCATCTTCAATCACACTCCATCATCCACCTTACACAGGAGTAAGCCCCACTGACTCTAACAGGGCTTACTTCGAGCCAATGCAAGGCTTGGTCTCTGAGGCTGCAACCACTGTAAGCCTTGCTCATTTTCCTTGATTCATCCATAAACTGAAGACCAAAGCTGCATGATGCAAACCAATATTAATGTTCATTATCTTTCGTTAGACTTCAATGTTTTCATTACTTGTTTTGATTTTTTAAAAATCTTGTTAAAATTAATTGTATAACTAATGCCATGTTGATATTTTTACTGTTGTTTCACTCTGTATTCTTGTATTCTTTACTCTTAAAAAAAAAACCTTGTAAGCACCTTGGAAAAGTGCTTAAGTGTTTCATCTTCAAATTCCCTAACTGTAAATATGGTAACCCAATGGTGTTTAACCTTTTCTGTAACATGACACACACACACACACACACACACACACAGAGAGAGAGAGAGAGAGAGAGAGAGAGAGAGAGAGAGAGAGAGAGAGAGAGATCACCACCAATATTGATCCTTCTTGGGACCAAATCTGCCCCATTCTCCCCCAAACCACCCCATTTTCCCTTCCCTCTTCTTTCTTCTTTTTTATTTGATTTGCATTCTACTTTTCCACCCAGATGGGCACCAAAACAATTCTTCACAACAATTCTTTGAGGCCTGAGTGGAAAAAGACAGTGAGAAGGGTCAGTACTGATAGGACAGCCCAACGCCACTATATTCTTTTGTTCAGGTTTTGAAATGTAGTCATGGTCCCCCCAAATCAGGTTTTGCAACCTCTTGAGTCTCAATCCACAGCCTAAAGAATAGTGCTGTAACCGAAATTGTTGTAGCTGCAATAATATTCCTTAGTATAGCCAATATATGCAATTTGTGGTGACAAACTTTTGCTTTTCCCCCTTCGAGCTGATTTATGCACCTGAGTTCTGTTTTGCCACAAGGCAGTTGTCTGGATCTATTCCAGGAGCAACTACATCCCTTGTTATTGAAATAATTGTGCTCACACATTTCAGCTCAGCCAGGCCTCATCTGGTGAAGCTGTGTCAGCGTTTTCATGATAAAGCATACAATCTTGCAAGATTTTAAAAAGACACCAATTATGATACCATACCGTATCAAAAAGACACCATATATGAGAAATGCTAGGGTTTAGACGATCCTGTGTCCACATTAAGAACATAGCAATTCAAGAACTATTGCCACATACTTTATACTTTTATTCATTTGCTTCCTGATTAACTTTGATAAAAGTTTAAAGTGTGTAGGGCCTCAGACCAGCAATGTGCATCAGGAGATTGTGTTTGCAAGCATTCCTTGTGCGCACATGAGTGTTCATGACAGTGAAGCCCGCATATATGAGTTTGTGTTTAATAACAATCCTAAATACATTTAGTTGGAAATAAGTTCCATTATATTCAATGAGGTAAGTGTGTCAGGTAAGTGTGAATACCACTGTCAGGTAAGTGTGAATATTAGGTTATGGTCACTTAACATCTTGGTAAATGTGGTTTAATCCTCATATTTTGTATTTGGTGAGATGGGGAGAGCCAACACGATGGAATAGAACAGTGTTGAATTATTCTACTCTTCATAGCAAATGGTGGGGCTTCAGGGGGTTCTCACAGGTTCTATAGAACGTCCTGGTTACACTCCATTTGGGGGTGCTGTTTTACAGCCAAATCCTAAGCAGCCTGTAGTGCGAGGAGTCCCACAGTGCTGAAATGAGTGCTGCAGTACAGTGGTGGGTTTCAAATAAATTAACAACAGGTTCTATGTCCCATTAGTAACCGGTTCTCAGAACCAGGCGCTCATTAGCAAAGCGTTCTGCAGAACCTGTGAGAACCCCCTGAAGCCCACCACAGCAGCATTAATGCTACTATAGGTGGCTACTTGAAAAAAGAGGATTTTCATCCTCTTCCCCCAGGTAAGGGAAGCAGCCCCTAGAGCTGAGGCAGAGCTTACATATTGCGCTGTGAGTCCCCGGATGGAGTTCAGGATCCAGCGGAGTTCAGTTTAACCTGCCCCATTCCCTCCCTCAGCTATGGCTCCTTCCTGCTGTCTTCCCACTCTTCCCACCTCCCCCAACCAAGAACACCTCCTTCTTATCACCCCCATGCTTCCATTCACTTCTTCTGTGCCTGGTGGTCCACATTACCATTGAGCAGGAGAACACCAGTCCTGGACTATTGCTAGCACAGTGCCAATTTAACTAGCAGTTATATTTAACTGCTTTAAAATATATGCTTATCTCATTTTATCAGTGATTTCTAATTTAGCTTAATACTTGGGAGAATAATTAAGGTGAAAAGCGATCCCAATAGAAAAGGGAAACCCAAAGAGTATGAATCATACTTGTGAAGTCTTTTATGCAATTCTTGAACAATCATCATTTTAAAATATCAAAGAAGCAAAATTTTAACTTTTTCAAGAACCACAATTCAAACCACATAGATGAACCATTTGGCACAATACAATGAAATAACTTTATTTTTAGAATGTGTTACAGTCCTAAAGGCTGACTAATGTGCAAAATTAAAGAGGTTATTCAAATGCTAGATCTTACGAACATAAGAGATTTCTCAAATGTGGAATTTCTGTTTCATTTTTTAAAAACTGGGCAATTCCTTGTCTTGGTACAATCAAATCACAATTATTTGTAAACAATATTTTTCTTGGCCGTTGATAACTCTTTTGGAACCCAATCAGTGTAATCCTAAGAATGTCTACTCAGAAGTAAGTCCCTTTGTGTTCAATAGTACTTACTCCCTGGAAAATGTGGTTAGGATTGCAGCCTTAGCAGTGCTCATCCACATTTCTTAAGCCATAGATCCTGCATTGTCCAAAGATGCCTCCATGGACATGTGGCCCTCATGCTCACAGAAAGTTTTTACCTTCCCACGAAGGTGGTACTTATTTATCTACTTGCATTTGTATGCTTTAGAGCTGCTAGACTGGCAGGAGCTCGCTCCATCTTGCAGTACTCAAACCACTGACTGCCAATAGAGCACTTAGCCACTGCAGCCCAAGTACTTGTATGTACTTTGAAAGTACTTTGTAAGTATGTGTTTTGTAAGTACTTTGAAAGTACTTGTATGTAATTTCTTTTCGGAACTCTTCCCTCCAAATATTACCGTAATTACAAATCAGTAAAATTAAATTAAAGAATTATATACTGTGTCATCCGTTCCCTCTGACTTCTGATAAGGATGAAAGGGATACATCCATTTTATTCCCTTCCCTGGGTGGCCCTTAGGCAAGCTCAACCACTTTCTGGGATCCCAAGTATGCATCCCGCAATTTCATTCCCTCCAATATATGAGTACTGTCATTCCCAGACTTAGACGTGAGAAAGTGTGAGCTGGTACATACTGTTTACTGTTTATCTGACATTAAAATTAAATGTTTTTGTTGAAATGTTTTCCATGTAGAAATGTTCTCCATTAAATCAAAGAGAAAACAGTAACAGTATTTTTTTTTCTCTGTCCTTGAACAAACATAGGGATTTAGCATCATTGATTTCTGTTTATATTTAGCTTTAACACAATTATCTCTCCATCTAGTTGAACTAATTGTTTTCAGGTGAGTCGCATTCTGGTCACCTCAACTCCCATGCTGTAAATGGTGATGGCCGTTTTGTTTGTCACTAATCATAAAATTGGAGAACCCGACTCACCATGGAAACACAAAGCTCTTGAACTAATCCATCATCCTTCAAAATACAGAAGCTGGCCGGATCCCAAATAATAAGATGGCTGCGTTCAGAAATAACAGAAGAGATAACAGGATCAAACTACAGGAGGCATATGTTGACAGTGGGTTATTCTGTGTGCCACAGAAATAAAATGGAAGTAATTCTGATATGGAATAAAATAACCTTTATTAAGCTCTGGGGACAACCCAACAGCAATATTTTTGCTAAGGGCACATAAGCAGAAGTCGATCTGGGGATTCTGATATGCCAGTTGCACTATATACAAACCCAATAAGCTATATGGCGCATGTCCACAATGTACACTGAACACCAAATTGGGGAAGTTAAGGGTTCAGACTAGGTAATGAATGCATACCACAGTACCTTTCTGTGCTTCTTCTCTATTTATTTATTTATCTATCTATCTATCTATCTATCTATCTATCTATCTATCTATCTATCTATCTATCTATCTATCTATCTATCTATCAAAATTTTGTACCACTCTACCTTTTAGGAGCTTAGGGTAGCATACATGGTTTTCCTCTTTCCATTTTCCCTGCAAAGTAGGTGAGGCTGAGAGAAAAGCACAAGGAAGGTTCCACATGGCAAGACTTTAATGTGCACTCAAGTATGAAGAAAAGTAACTAAAAACTTTTAGAGGTTTTAGAGGTTTTACTACCCCTGTCTCTGTTCTGTCATTATGGACATCCTCTCAAAAGTCTTCCACTTTTGAGGAACTCTACATGGTTTCCCTACCGGAATTTTTTTTTTTGTGTATACCATCATTACATCTGCACAATGAAAGCAAAATAGATGCTATCTTGGGATATCGGTGACACCTTCACCTCATGAAATGCTTGAGAAGACTATGTATACTTGAGAATTTGTATACTTGAGAAGACACAGTACTTTACAACACTTTGTGAATGTGAAACAGTTCTTTCTAGGCACTATCCTCTGTACCACCTGCATCTTGTTTAATTGAGGGCAGTCATCTTTCCCATTATAGAGCTCCTCATCAAATTTTAGCTTTGTCAGGGTGACTGAGACCTCTCTCTCTTTCTCCCTCCCTCCCTCTCTTTTACACACACCACACAAACACACACACACAAAAACTTGCATGATTCCATAAGGATATGGTATTTCATAAGGATTTAGGCACAGCATATCTGTGGATTGAGTACCTCCCCTGTGCCAACGCTATCGTCTCCTTTCCTGCTGGTTGTTCCCATAGGTATATTTATAGTGAGTACATCTTCCATGCATAAGTTATGATAACAATTCGTCCTTCTTTAATGATATCTCTATTTGTTCCAACTCTAGGGAGTTACATGTTAGGTAAGGAGTATCTGAAGCACTAGCGTTCTTTCCTAAGTACGTAGCATAAGAAAGTGCTTGTGATTTTTAGCTTTGCAAAATCAAATGTTATTTTCTGTGCATGTTCTTTTTCTCTGCATGGAAGTCTCATCAGAAGATGTGGATACCTGGTTAATAATAACCTTTCTTCTTGCTAAGTGCCCATATGTTCATTGCAGTAGAATACCATTGACATGCTGTATCCACTGTGGAAATAACTGAAAACTGATGAACCATCAGTTTTATAAAAATAAAAATTGTTTTTATTCTTTTATGTATCTTAAGCCTGATGTTCTGCTGGTGGACATTCGCATTGCTCACACTCCTGTAAAGCACATCTATGGCTATGAAAGTGGTGCTTTTGTGCCGATGAATGTGAGAAGCAAGGGTCGTCAGCAAGGGTCTGACATTTCTTAAACAATTTCCGAGTGATAGAGAAGAGAATCTTAAAGAATATTAGCATTATGAGTGGAATGAAAGTAGCTACCAGCCTAAGTTCCAGGATCTTTGAAAATGTTCTAATATTAATCCTATAGTAATATCAGAATTACAGAATTTGATCATATGAGTGACAGTGTATCAAGAGGCACCATTCCACCCAAGACAAAAATAAGTAGTTATGAGAACAAAGGCTGCAATTGTAACTTAGGCCAGCACAACTCATTGGTTTTCTCATTCCCATAGTGATGTAGGGAGGCAAGTACATGTTTGTGCTAACCCTCCCTCAGAAGCGGCACAGAAGTGTTTTACGGCACATTTGTAACAGCCCTGGCACAGGACTTATGCCGGGGCTTCGGCCGGCCTAACTGGAGATTAGGATTGCAGCCAAACTCACTGAAATAGCATGATGAGTCATCCCCTGGAAATAAAGATCTCCAGAAATACTTGCGGTGATAGGCAATAAAATTTCATTAAGTTCATTAACAAGTCACTGATAGAACTGATGTGCTACTACTTAGTCATAACCTACAATCCAGAGTAACTACTGGAAGATGTAAGAGGCACTTAGTCTGGTTTGCTCTATGCATTTCCCATAGGTGCCACCGTAACTATGTTGGTGTAAAAGCTCCCGTAGTTACTCTGGATTGTGGCGGGTGGGTGTAAGGAAGGAAACTTGTGCTGGAAACATGCAGGTAAGGCTGCAGCAGTATCTATGTCTACTCATACTTGTAAGCCTCTTGACAGCCTTTATGTCTACTCCTACTGCAGTAGCCTCGATGTCTACACATACTTCGTACATCTGGAGGAAACATAAATATGAGAGACCTGAGCAGCCATGAGCCACTCAAGTGTTCCCTCAGAGAAGAGCCAAGATTTGATGCTTTTTATGTCTCCCCCACTCTCTGCCTTTGCCCACCTCACTCCCACCCAACCCCTGCCATTTTACCCCCTTTTACCTTGTGGGGTTATATTTTTAGTAACAGGTTATTAATGGGTTCTCACATCACAAAAGGAATATGCCACCCAAATTTCATACTTTAGGACTGGTTGTTTGGGCTGGGTGTAGATAAGTCAGTGATTCCTCGGTGTTAAATATTGGGACAAAAACATATTGCATAACTTAGGCTTAACAAGCACCTGTTGGAGATGCACTAGGAGAATTTCCTGCTACAGGCAGGGGGTTGGACTAGATGACCTACTGGGTTCCTTCCAGTTCTAGGATTCTATGATTCTATGACTTTTCACCCACTTCCAAAAATCAGTTCTTAGTGGATGCTTACATAATGGACAGAATGCCCTCTCCATATCACACACTTCTGGGTCCAGTGGTTCTGCAGAGATGGGTCAGTGAGTCAGTCATTTAGTGAATCAGTCAGTGACTCTTTGATTTTATATACAGTGCCGCCTCATGTAAAGAATGCCTCACGTAAAGTATGTTTCACGTAACAAACAAAAATTTCTCTAGGATTCTGCTTCACGTAACAAACTGTGCTTCACGTAAAGAACACATTTGTTGGCAGTTGGGGCAGATGTGCTGGCCGGTAAACTGTTTAAAAAGCGTCAGGGCTGCCTAGTGCACCTGCAACACTTCCGCGCTGTTCCTCCTGTGGCCGGAGGGAGAGAAGAGCAGTGGAGAAGAGGGAAGCAGCTCAGGGCTAGCCAAAAGGGAGCAGGGGAGAGAGGCTCAGGATGGAGAGAAGGAGAAAGTGGGGAGACACTTTGTAGGTGTGCTGGATTACAGCCTCCTAACCATGTCTACCAGAAGAAAGCCCCATTGTGTTCAATGGGGCTTAGTCCCAGGAAAGTGTCTTTAGGATTGCAGCCTTAGTAGACTTCATAGGATCATGCACATTGAATGCATGTTTTGAGTTCAATCCCAGTGTTCTGTCATTTTTACATCCAGTTAATATTTTTATATGAATATTTTTGGGGTTGTGGAACCAATCGTCTGAGTTTCCATTATTTCCTATGGGAAAATCTGCTTCATGTAAAGAATGTTTCACGTAACAAACATGCCTCCAGAACAAATTAAATTTGTTATGTGAGGCATCACTGTATATAGATGTATAATGGCCCATACAATGAATATATGAGTGTTCTCTGGATTGCACTCATTTTTTGTACCAGTTCACCTGGGATCCTCAATTGTGCAGAGGAGCTGTTTATGCATAGTAACCTTTGCAGGGCTAGCTCCCCCCTTAAGCTGGTTTGGCCATGTTGGACAGCAGGATGCAAGGAAGCTATGGCTACCAATGGAAGCTGTATTGGCAGCTCATGCCTACCTTCCACCACTTCCCAGCCTACCAGTCAACTCATCCACAACAATCTTAGGGCCAATAGCAGTAGCATCTAGAGCTCAATCCAACTGAGCCCAGCTCAATCCAATTCTTTCCACCAGGCCCACCACCCATTTAGTGCTGCTATGTCTAAAATGAGTTTACTATATCCAGTGTTGGGGATCAGGAGGCTTCAGGAGGGAAGCAGGGTTAAATCCCCTTTCTCCCAGTACTATAGTGAAAAGGGATTTCAGAATGCCAGGCTGTTGGCAGAACAGACGTTATCTCAGGAGCCACAGAGACTTGAGGGGAGAGAAAAACCTGTGATTTTCCTTTCCAGCAGTACAACTAGATTCAGAAGCATGCAACAAAGCTTCCAAATGCAGGATGTCACATGAGAAGCTTGGCACATGGCAATCCCAAGGAGACAGGTCACATCTAAAAATGTTTTAAAGTTCTTATATCACTTTTGTGGCTATAAAAAGCATTTTAATCAAAACAACACTGACACTGACAGTCAAAGACATCCATTTGGAATTGTGCCCAACCTAATCTTTCCTCAACTCCTTTTTTTAAACAACTAAAAAACAAATCTTTCACTTACATCATCCCAAATGCCCTAACATGTCTGCATACTTTGCCAGGAGCCTAGTATTTTTCACTGTGTACAGGCACTGTAAACAAGAATGCTATAATTCTCTAAATGCCACTTTATGCATCTCAGATGATGATCAAAAGAGTCAGAAGGACTTCATACAGTAACATTAAATGCACTGAAGGTGATAGCATTATCTAAATCAGTGATTCTCAATCTTCCTAACGCTGTGACCCCTTTATAAGTTCCTCATGTTGTGAGGACCCCCAACCATAAAATTATTTTCGTCGCTACTTTATAACCGTAATTTTGCTACTGTTATGAATCATAATGTAAATATCCGATATGCTGGCGTTTCTCAAAGTGGGGGTTGGGACTTTAGGCGACCCCCAGGAAAGCAATAGGCGACCCCCAAAGGGGTCCCAACTCCCACTTTGAGAAACGCTGATTTAAATGAACATGATATTAAAGATTACATCCCAAATGCAAATGTGTGAAAGTACCTCCTCAGAAAAAGCAGCTTGCTCTTGCCATCTTGTTCCTGCGTGTATAATTTGTTGAAGTAAAAGAGACAACACCGACCTGCACATGTCAGAAAGGGGCAATGAACCACCCTCTGCCCTGGCTGATCTCTCTACCTGTCCCCCTCTCAGTGACCATTACAGGAGATGCGGGTTGGACCCCCCTTCTTTATGTGAGCACATGGCTCTCCACCAGCCCCCAAAACCACATACAAGCTGGGCAGTTTTAGTGCTTCTGGTCTGATTAAGTCGTAGGAACTCTGGTCTTCACCAGACACTGTAAATATGAGTCTTCATGATCTGTAAGTAAACCTGTTCTAAAGACTGATTCTCTTCTCAGTCTTGATTTTTTGCATGCGCCCAAGCAAACAGCCAGAGTGGAGGGAAAGGCTTCTGAACCACAAAAGGGGATGTTCTGTGGTCATCACTCTGCTGAGTTGATTCACCCTCCAACATAATTTGACCCCAATATGGGTTGCAAGTGGCTAAATATGGTTCTTCTTTCCTGAAGATAAATGCACAGTGAACATTCCGATTTGCAAACACTTTGCAAATTGCAAAATCCATATAAATGATTGATTTTTGGAACTCCTTGTCACATTTTTATGACAATGCCCCTTGTCACATTTTTCATTTAAGTCAGCACCAAATAACAAAGCCTGCATGAGAGATGCCTGCCAATATAACCTCCCATTGCCAGCAACAGCAGAAGTCCCAGCAAAGCAGTTAACTCATCACCATTTGTGCGATGTCTATGAATTTTTGAAAATTTGAATTGATTTTTTTAGTTCAGGGTCAAACAGCAAAGGAATAAATACCCTTAAAATTTTTGCAGAGGCAGCCTGCTATGATTTTGTTTTGCAGATGTGCTCTTGCAGAGGTGTCAAGGCTAATCAACTTCACTACTTATTCAGTACTACTGTATATATGGGGCTTTATGTCCAGCATTGGGAACTTCATGTGAACAGGTAGTTTTAGAAACCCTACATTCAGCACTGATTTGCATGCAATGTGTGTTGGCATCCTGGAAGGCTTCTTCTTTCTGAACTTGTCCTCAGTGTCCTACCCTACAATCCAGAGTAACTACGGGAGCACGTAAGAGACTTTACGTGTACCCGTAGTTACTGCACCACCTAGTGAAAACCTATGGGAAATTCATTTTGCAATCCAGAGCAAATTGTTCTTACACCGGAGCAAGGACTCCCCGTAGTTACTCAGGATTGCACCCATAGAGCACAATCCAATTTAGGTATACTTAGAAGTAAGTTCCATTTTGTTACATGGGGTTTACTCCCAGGAAAGTGTGGACTGGATTTCAGCCATATTTTCTGGACTAGTACTCCTACATCAAGTATGGCAAGAGTGGGTTGAATGTTTAAACTGCTGCTACGGAGCAATAGTTAGTGTAATGTGATCTGGGAAGACCAAAACCAAGCTTGGCTATGCATCTGATTGGTTGTCTTTGGACACATATTACTTCTCAGCCTGACCCATTTCACCAGCTTGTTGTGAAGATGAAAGAGGGTTGTAAGAATCACGCAGTTTGCCCTGAGCTCCTTAACTAATCTTGGAATCATAATCATAGGTTAACCCGGTTAGAATTGCACTGTGGGTGAGTCAAAGTTTGTACTTCTAAAGGAATCAGAAGAATCTCCAACATAATGTAAACCACGTAATGTAAAAATGTAAACCATAAACCTCCTCACCCCTTGGGAAAAGTCCTATGGCTCATACAGAAGTATGTAAAATTATTTTTAATAATGGTTTAATAATAATAATAATTTTAATAATAATTTTAATTTTAATAATTTGCCACCCCTTTGCCTTTGGGTGCCTCCCTCCAACCACAGGATGTAGTCTGTGCCCTTTATATAATTTTTAATTATTTATATAGGTATATTTTATAATTTGATTTGGAATTTTATCTATAATTATATTCCAAATAAAAATAATTATTTATAAATAAAAGTTCCAAATAAAATTATAAATAAAATTTCAAATACTTTGTTTTATCTGGAATTTCTGCAGAGTGGAATAGAAATTCCTGATCAGCAGAATGAGTCATAGGATTGCTGTCGGCTTTGATTATAATGTAGAAGGAAGGACGACCACCACTGACTACATTTCCTGGATATTTATAACTGAGTAAAGAAAAGATGGCAAACTATAGCAGGCTTTCAAAGAATGAAGCACAGATATTTGCCTTAACACTCCATAGATACTTGTAAGGAGCTATAATAATTGCTTTGAATTACTCTCTGGCCTTGAAGTCTGTACTCCAAGATCTTCAGTGTACGTGCATTATTTTTTATTCAGGTACATTGTCAAACAGAGACAGTAATGCTCAGCAGGCTGTGTCATCAGTGCCAGTTTCTCTCATGCCAATACATTATGCTGACATATTTATTGTGCCAGCTCTTCTCTTTTGCCTTATGCCATCCTGTCTCCCATGCTGATCTATTTTTTGTGCCATGGAACTGGATGCCAATTTTTCCTGTTATCAGGGAGCTCTGTCTCCTCTATCTCATAATCTAAATTCCCCAATTCAGAGGCAAATGGTAGCAAAATGTACCAGTATTTAGATGGAGGACAGCTAAATTGGTTGGCTTGTTAGCATTAAGAGTATATGGTCACCTCTTTCAGAGAGGAGTATTTGCACACATACACACTCACACAAACATGCACACAAACATGCATACACAGGAACAGACAAAAGGTGATTGATGTGGTCATAACTGAGTACACTACTTATTCAGTATTATATGCGGGGCTTCTGTCCAGTATTGGGAACTTCATATGCAATCCCATGTCTTGGATGTGAACAGCTAGTTCTAAAAAACTACATTCAGCACTCATTTGCACACAAAGATCCTGGTACAAGGAAAAACAAACTGGTTTCTGTGTTCACATCATCTCATGAATTGGGCACAATCATCTTATTACGCAAATAACACAATGGGTAGAATTGTTTTTTTCCAGTGAGTAAGGCAGAATTATCAGAACACAATGGACTTACTTATAAGAAAAATAATTTACATTGTTTTCAAACACCTCTATCAATGGATTGTGGTGTTTGCAGACATTATATTTTAAGTTTAAAACACAATCCTAAAAATGTCTACTCAAATGTAAGCCCAATTGTGTTCAATGGGTCTAACTCTGAGGAAAGTGTCTTTAGGGCTGCAGCCGAACTTTCAGTGCAACTGTAAGCATGTCTACTCAGATGTAAGTCCCATTGTGTTCTATAGCACCTACTCTCAGAAAAACGTGGTTAGGATTGCAGCCATAAAAAGTTTTTCCTGATGTTTATACTGGTGTTAACTAACTTTAAAAGTTTATATTGGAAGGGAAGTAAAGATAGAAGTTCTGTTTAGGGTAACAAATAAAACCTTTAAGCTATTGCAACCACTGCAGTCTAAAACACAGATTCATATCAATCCCCATTTAATTTGTCTGCCAATTGCTCCAGAAATTCCAATTACTTTTTTGCACATCTATGCACTGCAAGGTTAAATTGCGGCTTTGATTGAAATGCTACGACGCAATTGCCAACGTGAATGCCTCAGCATTCTTCGAATTTAATGTAGACATGCACTGTACAACTTACTATTTAGGGAGGACTAACTTCTAGCATACACGCCATACATTAGAATATTTATTATCCAAATTGCCATGCATAGACATTGTTAAGGGCAATCAAAACTGAATGATGGTATAAGAGTTCATTGTAATTATTCCCTACACTGTTGAGATTGGTACTTCTGAGGGAATATTCACAAATTGTGCCATGTCAGGCTAAAATTTCAGGCTTACTCTGAATTTCTGACATACACAGACTGATTTTTTTTAGCACCCCAAATTGTAAGGCAGCAAAGCCTATGTTCAATGGCATTTATTTGAAGTCAGTTCAAAACTTCATGAAGTCCTCTAATAACCTGCAAAGGAAAGGAATAACTGGAGTGTTTATTTTAAACCTCTGCCAGGATCAGAGGTTTTGACAAAATGCCTGCTGATGCCTGCAGATGGGATGGTAGGGAGACAGGAAGGCCATAAACATTCTGCACAGAAAACATTTCTACAGATTAAAATGGCATCCAGCTCATGGTAACCAAAGAAGACAATTTGTATCCTTCCAGATAAATTTGCAAGCAGTGGATAAAATATTAAAAAATTTTGACACATTGGAGGATGTTGGAGATAGAAGGTGTGGCATCCCATTTGGTGATGTGTGCAAGATGCCATCCTATCCAGAACAAACCTTTGCCCATCCTTCTTTGATTCCTCAGACCTGGGCCACTACAAAACTCATAGAATGATAGAATCATAGGCTGCAATCCAGAGCAAATTCAGCCTGCTCTGACCTAACTGCACTCTCCTAACTATTCTGTATCCAGAGCAGAAAGTTATGCTGAATCCAGAGAGTCAGGAAGCCTGGGATGCCCTAACTGCTCCAGAGCATGCTAAGTAATTGACACAAGGGGAAGACTTGCTCCTGAGGAGACACCCCTCAGATCACACTGAACAAGGAACAGCTGTGGTGCCTACAGTGGTGACATGAATCTGCACATCACCTGGTGCGGAAGTCTGTGCATCATACCTAGGATGCGTGCCCCCCCCCCACCTGGACTGCACAGTCACGAAAGTTGGCACCTGCGCAGTTGTTTCTGAAGCCAACTGGCTTCAGAAAGTGTACTGCGCAGGCACCATCTCTGACACCTGCGCAGTACTTTTCTGAAGCCTTTTGGCTTCGGGGGAGACTGTGCAGGCGTCAGAGTTGGTGCCTGTGCAGTACTCTTTCTGAAGCCATTCGGCTGCCGCTCCGCCTCCTGAGTGAGGCCGAATGGCTGTGCAGAGGCGCGGACTTTCTCTGCTCTAAGGAAGTCTCCTCTGAAGCTGTTCGGCATGCTCAGTGTGTTTCTGCGCAGTGCACCTCAGATGGCCGTTCAGGCCAGCTCCTCAGACAAGTGGCAGCTTCTGGCTGATTCTCCGCCTTGGAGCAGGCCTGAATGGGGGTGCTGACGCCCGGGGCCTGCCAAAGGACAGTCAAACTCCTCCGGCACATCACCCCATACGGAGCGCATCCCCAGTGCAGCCCACACCAGCCGCACCAGTCTGGTGACGCCACTGGGTGCCTGCCTTATAAGGAGTCCCTGATGAGATGCCAGTACATTCTACAGTGAATAGAAGGGGCTTCTTGGAGTGGCCTGCTGTATCCTGAGGTTTGTGGGCAGCCGTAGTTCGTTCCATATCCTGAGGTTGAGAGGCAGGGGTTGCAGCTAGGCTGGCCAAGAACTCAGATTTTTGGTCAGCACTGCCATTCTTACTCGGGCCTTATCATGGACCCCTATGGGTCTACTCATTACTATACCTGCTCCTGAGGTGGTATAACTCTGAGGGCTGGAAGAGGGCATTTCTGCCTTGGAAACAGGCTTTGGATACAGAGTAACAGCTCTGCCCTAGGCAATGCTAAACATGCCCTCAACTTGCCTCTCCTGAGCTGCTTAGGCTGCCCCAGTTAGGGCAGAGCAGGTCCACCTCTCTTAGGGCACCCTATCTTGCCTTGCTCTGCCCTAAGCCTCTTCCAGAGTAACTGGGCTGGAGCATCTTGCAGTTGCTCCAACCTAGTGTTAGATAGGGCAACCTAAGGGCTCTTATGTGGACAGATTAGTTGCTCTGGATTGGGCTGTTAGACTCCTTTAGTTGGAAGGGACCCAGTGGGTCATCTAGTACAACCCCCTGCTTGTAGCAGGAACTCCTCCTAGAACATCTCCAACAGGTGCTTGTCGAGCCTCTGCATGAAGATCCCCAGTGAGCACATTTCTGGCTGGCACATATCAATTGGTGGTTAAGAGGCTTAGGGAAGGGAAAGGGTAAATATTCTCCCCTTGCCACCCCAAATATCCTGATTGACAACTTCCATCATAACATGCAACCAGAGGTGTACTATCTATGTGGCACAAGGTGTCCCATGGCGCATATACCCAGTTAGATACTATTGACAAGTAAGATTAGTTAAAAGGTGGGTTTCAGGTGTTTTGATAGGGGTGAAATTTCAGACCTTGCTATGGGTGCCATTTTGCCTAGGTATGCCTCTGCATGCAACCCAGTCTGTTCTGATACAGCTGCATGTTATGAAAGTAGAAAGTGTTGGACTGGGTCTTAAATTTGGTTAATAACTTATATCACTTTATATTTCAGAGAATCTCTGAAAAACATCTTTAAATAGTCTAAATAAACACAGAAAGGTCCCTGGATGTTTTGTTCATTATTAAGCATTCTCTAAAACTAAAAAATGAGTTAATTCCACTGACCTATGCAGTACCAGTCTCCAGCTGATCACTTGCCCTTCTGCACCATTGCAAAAGACATATATAAAGGCTTGGTTCTCATTTGTCTGGGCCAGCAAGACAGGGTGGCCCTTGCCAACATCAGCTGGAGTGCAGCAATCTCCCAGCAGTCAATTTTATTTCTGAGAAATTATATTTTATAATAGAACAATTTAGTAGTTTCTCTGTGAACTATTTTATCACTATCACTGAAGAGATTATTGAAAGTAATAGCTTTAGTAAGGCTTAGCATAAGATTGCCCACAAGCTGTGAATCGTAGAAAGGGTGACAAAGTTTGAATTTTTTTTAAAACCTGAAAAATCCCTGTCGTTCACTTTTCCAGTTCAAGTGATAATTATAGAGACCATGAATTGTAGGGACTGTGAATTTTCTTGCAGAGCTGAAAAAGAAATATATTCAAGCATATTTGCTGGCCTGAAGTTTTCTTCTAACCATTTGTTTTACAGCCCAATCTTGTAGGACTTCACCATTGCCAGAACTTGCATTCTGACAACAGATACTGCCATAAAAGTAATAAAAGATTACTTTGGCTGCAATCCTAACCACACATTCTTGGGAGTAAGTACTGCTGAACACAATGGGACTACATTTCTGTGTAGAAATGCTTAGGATTGCACTGTTTATGCTGATATGTGCTGCCATCAGATAGGTCTGATGGCAGATAGGTTACCAACAGATAGGTCACAGTGGCTTCACACACAGCAGAAGATCAGAGAAGGCCCACCAATTCAAGCTGGTCCCTGGGTGAGTTGGAAATGGGAGGGGTGGCACTTGGAGCAGGTGATGTGATGGAAGGTATCCCTTCTAGTAGCATACTGTACATCTCTAAAGAGATGGTGCAGGTCTAAGGAGACCCATAGGAAGCCATGGCATGGTGGAATAGCATGAGTAGAATTTTGCCCAACTTCCTTCTCCTGTTATATCAGGAACAGATTAAATCACACTGTGTGTGTTCTTGTGTATATGCACACTGAATAATGAATCAAAAAGCAAAACAAAAATTTGAACCATTGATCCTTGCAGGAACTCAGAATTCATTAATTTCAACCTCTTATCCTTAAGGACAAAGGTAACAAAATTTACCAAATTATTCATGAATTTATCCAGTTGGGCAATGGAATGGACCAGATTTTTCTCCTTAGGGAAGCTGCTCTGAAGTTTTATATATCAAGAATGGCAACATTCTTTTGGTCTTCTGCCTGCATCCATTAATGACCCTTTAAAGCCATTAGAGTTGCAAAATAAAAAATAACTTTTCTTACAACTACTATGATAATCTCACCAGTGACTTTCTACCAATCAAATGTACACCCTCTGAACAATGTTGCTATGTGTATGTTTACAAAATGCATAGTTAATCAGGACAAAGGCTTCCCATGCTTTCTTATAGGACTGAATTATCTCAGCAACTGAAAATCTGATCATTTCTTTTGATTCTTGAAAATTGTTCCAGCTGGGCATGGTATTCTACATGACTTTTCCCCTTATCTGTACCTGCTGGATATGCACATGCAAGAATACAACATGCAAAGTATGCAAAATACAAAACATGCAGAATACAACATATTTCCAAATATTTTAGTCATTGATCTCTTTTGTAGCAGATAACATCCTCTTGCATGTTGACCAAAATACCCAACAGCCTAAACTTTCCCCATGTTACCAACACCAGTACAATCTTGCAAATAAAGTATGTGCTTCATATTGTTTGGGGAGGGGGGTAACCTGAGGACAAAGAGGAAGTAAGTCAAAATATTTGTATCTGCCTTCAGTAAGTCCTGGAGCTGCCTATTTTGGTTTTGTATGTTTGAAGAAGGATAAGGGGCAGAGACGTTTACAAAAGAAAGGGTAAGATCTGGCAGGCGTTTATCACAACAACCCTGTGAAGTTGGTGGGATCAAGAAATAGCAACTGGTCCAATGTCACTCAGGAAGCTTCATGGCTGAGCAAGGATTTGAACCCAGATCTAACTCCACACTCACGATAGTATACCATTGTCACCTCAGCTGACATCATAGCACTTCTGTCAGCTGTTAGGATTGGGCCATAAATTTCTTTCTGTTATGCTCAAGAGGTCAAGACCTGACATTATAACTGAGTTTCAGTCTCTGTTCATTTAGTTTATGCAGATTATCCTATTTACGGTATATAGGAAAGCATTTCTATTCTGGATCTTAGATTACAGAAAAATTAAAAATTGCATTACAGAAGAAGGTATTGTGGATTTGACAAATTCCTTCATATTTAAAACCAGTTGTACACTTGCTGATCTTATATCTCAGGATGGAACAATGTCATTGACTCTGTGTTAAATGGGCCATACGGATAATGCAGTATAAACCATTAGGAGTTCCATACCTGGTTTCACATGCAGAACTGAAATCTATATTATACTCCCTGCTAAGAACATGAGGAGATTGAGCAAGAAGTGGCAGATAAATATATATATTTGATTAATATAATTAACTTTTGACATTTCTGAAAATTTCCTACAAACATACTCGTCCTCAGATAAACAGTATTTTTTTCCTATTTGAAGGAAAGCAAAATCAATATAACTAAAGGTTTCTTTTCTCTCTTTCTATTTTACTGAAACCTTACCAAGAACTTGAAAGGGGTGCTCAGTGTTACAGTATATAAATAGATATACGTCTGAGGAGGTAACAGACTCTGCCTTTCTCACTGCAGAGTTAATAAGGACTCCAAGCTTCTTGTGATGTTTTCTAAGGGCATCCTCTGAATTTGTTCCTTCCATTACAGCTTGTGGTCCACCAAACGTCAGTAGGTGGATCACTGCCAAACTTGGCACAGAAGCAATACAATCTCTACTCTGAATGAAGCAGCAGAGTTTTCTGCCAGTAATCAAAGAATGTGCCTGTTTTTATCTCTAAAGCACTAGAAAATTGCCACTTACCACATAAGTGCATAATTTTTGGACTTGTTACCTTTGTACATTCAGATGCTTTTATTCATAACCAGAAATGTCAGCATTCTACTGATCAATTGTTGTCCTTTCCTTTCAATATTTCATAAGCAGGTCATGATAGGAAATATAAGCTATTCACAAAGGTTTACAAAATAATTGCAATTTGGGGCAAGGAGGAATTAGAATTAGTTAGAATTTCTTTTGAAAAATCTGCATAAGGTCCAATTTATACATTACTAGTGAAAACATACCTGCATTGCAGGAGTAAAATTCCCCCCTGTACGCCATCCCCCACTTCACAACAACCCCTCACATGCAACAACCACCCACACACAAGGTCCTCCCATGAGCAACATTCCCCATGCACAGCACACCCCCATGTGCAATGTCCCCTCACGCTCATCATCCCCCATGCTCATTGTCACCCATGCACAACATCCCCCCACGCACATCAACCCCCCATGTGCATAACCCCTCAAGTGCATCAACACCCCATGCGCATCAACCCCCATACACAACATCCCCATGTGTATCAACCCCCATGTGCACCATTCCCCCTGCACATCATCCCCATGCACATCTCCCATGCGCTTCAACCCCATGTTAATCGAGCCCCATGCACAACATCCCCCATGCACGTTTCCCCATATGCATCAACCTCCCATGTGCAACATCCCCCCATGTGCATCATCACCCATGTGCAACATCCCCCATGCACTTCAACCCTCCATGTACATTGACCCCATGCGCATCAACACCCCATGTGCATCATCCCCCCATGCACAACATCCCCCATGTGCATCAACCCCCCATCCACATCAACCCCCAAATGCACATCAACATCCCATGTGTAACATCCCCCATATGCAACATCCCCACCATGTGCAAGTTCCCCCATGCGCATTGTTCCCCCTATGTGCAACCTCCCTTCCCATCAGGCTGTTTGTGCAACCTCCCTTCCCATCAATCTTCCCAAATTGGTTGGCTGTTGATTAGATAGATAGTCAGTATTCAATGTTAAGTATAGGACAATAACACATTGCACCCCTTTTCAGCCCCTTAAGGGTTACGTTTCTCAACATTGGTTCCTGCTGGTTGTTGATGTCACGGAAGGAACACCTTCCCCAGATTTCATGCTTCTAGGTCCAGGGTTTGGGGCAGGGCAGTGATTAGTCATTGATTCTTCAATATAAAGTATAGGGTCAAAAACGCATTGCATCCCTTTTTACCCCCTTCTGATTGAAATTTCATAAAACCGGTTCTTAATGGGTGCTTCCATCATGGAAGGAACACCCTCTCCAAATTTCACACTTCTAGGCCAGCGGTTTTGGCTGGCCACTAGCCAGTGCTTTTTTCAGGGATGGGGGGAGGTGCTGGTACTCAACTCTTTTCAATTTGCTACTTTATATTCAGACTTACTGTAGTTCCTATAGTCTTAAAAATATTTTCAGTTTTTACTTCCTTGGTAGTTTTTTATGCTTTTGGTTACATAATCATATATTGTTCTTCATCTATCAAATTGATTTCCACGATGGTTGTTATTTATATGATGTGTGTTTTTTGATCACAGCTGAAAATATTCCAGAAAAATAAAGATACTTTTGCTTAGTCTTAATTTTAATCTGTATCAGAGTACAACTTTAGGGGCTGGTTTGGATGAAACCAACCCACCAAAGCAGCCATAAATTTACACGATCAGGTGCTTCCCATGTTTCCCAATGAAACAACATGAAAGCAGTTTGTACATACTGCTGTACTTCCTGTAAAAGTAAACTTACCATACTTATTAGGAGTGATTAGGCCAATTGGTGAGTAGGAAATCTCACACAGAAACAAAGGCAGAGCTATAATGTGTGCATACCATGTGCAAACACGTGTGGGGTTGGTTCAATAGGATAGGCATCATCTAGGTATCATCATCATCTAGAATCAGCCCTAGATAGCTTAACACTACGTCTATTGAATGAGGAGAAGTTGTAAGGAAGACTCTCTAGAACAGCGTTTCTCAAAGTGGGGGTCGGGACCCCTTTGGGGTTTCCTAGAGCTTTCCTGGGGGTCGCCTAAAGACCCCTGGTGCAGGGGGCCAGGTCAGGCTTGCCAGACCTCCAGCTGCAGCAGCGCACGCACTGGGGCTGACTGACAGCCTCAGGGCCCAATCCTATGCATGCCTACTCTGAAATAAATCCCATTATAGTCAGGATGGCCTTTACTCCCATGTAAATGTGGATAGGATTGCAGCCTCAGGGCCCAATCCTATGCATGCCTACTCTGAAATATATATATATATATATATATATATATATATATATATATATATATATATATATATATATATATATATATATATATATATATGGAATTAGTAGCTCTGCCATTCCATTGGACTATTTCAGTGGCGTGGAGAGAGGGGATTTGCTGCTTGGGTACAAGCCTATCCTCCATATTAATCCACCCAGGCCTTCATGCTTTGCATGCAGCATCAAACACAATACCATAGTCTTTTGAGACTGATGGATGCCAATAAAATACAAAATTTAATGTTATTTACCAGAAGAAATATTTCCTCTCAGTCTGACAATATGGTTCACTGATTCCCCGATTATAGGCGTTACAGTCAACTTCTACTGCAGAAGAAGTAATTCAGTTTTCTAATCTTCTGAGCCATGATCCAAACTGGTGTTGCTACTTTCAACAGCCACCCGAAATCTAGCAATTAGCTGCTTTGAACTCTCACATAATTGCCATGTAGGATTCTTTAGTTAAAATGATTCATCAGCAGTCTGGTTTCAGCGCTAAGAACATTTCACAAATGGCCCTACCAACTGCTTGGAGAAACCCAGAATATAATGATGTGGGTTCACATATAAACAGAGAGACATATGTCAAATGCCAACATGATTTCAAAGCTAGAAGAAAAACGGCATTTTATGAACCATCGGAGCAGGGTTGGCCCTAACATGAAGCTGGGTGCAGCTGGCTGCATCTGTCAGCAAATTGTGGATTTCCATCAGAAAATCAAGGCTATCTCCCAGCAGAGTCGCCCATTCGTCATCCTTTCCTATGCAGAGATAGGAAGGCAAAGTGGCACAATGCTGCTTTCCAATGCCTTCCTTTTCTTTGAGGAAAAAAAAAATTGAAAGAATGAAGGAATTAAAGGAGTGAATTTAATAGAGAAAAATAGAAAAGGAAGAAAAGGCAGGGATGGTCCACTTCAAGTAGCAAATGTCATGAATTTTCACTGTATAGGAGTGAGAAGATGAATCCCTAGTCAAAACACAAGTAACAAATCCCCACAAAACTGCATTTGACGCTGAAGTACTGTTATTGTACAGTAAATCAGTGATTGGGTATGCAGTCCATTCTTGGTTGCAACATCGCTAAAGGATGCAGAAATGTATATCATTTTGTTTGACTTCTATCATTAGGATCTGAAGGTGACATTTGCCTCTCCATCACTGCCCCCCAACGCTGTGGGGAGACAGTTTACTGGAAATATCAACCGAGGTGGGGCTTGAACTGTAGTAAAAGAGCAGGTATCCATTCTAGTTGAGTTGTATGGTGAAGGAAGGTGCAACCTCCATACCCAAATGTCACATATATGTCTTCATGCTCAGCCTTGATCCAGTCCGAAATGTTGATAATGATATCATTTTATCATATAACATTCGCTTATGTCAGATCAAATGTAACAGTTTTCACCACAGTGTAGAAGTTCGATTTTACAGAAGTGAATTAGAAGGTTTGATGAGATTTATTCTCTTTCAGAAATAAAATACAGTGCCAAAAGGCCATTTCTATAAAGAATGGCAATTCATTTCTTGTCAATAAATATTCCATGCTACAGCAGGCAGATATGCCTGATAGCGCTAAATTAATGCAGTAATATTCTGCTTGTTAGGTGCAATAAAACATATGCACGAGCATGTGATTCTGTGGAGGATTCCACGCAGAACTGTCTGTATACAATTTTCCCGGTGCTTCCCAACCACCTCCAAAAAGACTGGTGTACTTACGTATTAATTTTTTCCTTTTGTATCATTTGTCCTCCTCCTTCCTCAGATCCATTAACTGCTTTTATCATTCTACTAGGGAAAAGCATACCCACATTGCGGGAGTAAAATTCCCCCTGTATGCCATCCCCCCGTGGCACCTCAGTCCCCCCGTATGCATCAGTCCCCACCACGCACAACCTCCCCATGCACAGCATCCTCCCCAGTGCAACCCCTCCCTCCAAACAACTCCCCCCCACTGCACCGGGCACCAAATTGGCTGGAGGATGGTCAGTCTCCCATATTAGGTATAGGACAGAAACACGTTGCACCCCTTTTCAGCCCCTTAAGGGTTAAATTTCTCAACATCGGTTCTTGGTGGGTGTTGGTGTCACAGAAGAAACATCCTCCCCGAATTTCACGCTTCTAGGTCCAGGGTTTGAGGCAGAACATCCCTCAGTCACCGATTCTTCAGTGCAAAGTATAGGGAGGAAAACACATTGTGCCCCATTTCACCCCCTTCCGGTTGGAATTTCCGAAAACCAGTTCTTAGTGCACCCCTCCGTCATGGAAGGAACACCCACCCCAAATTTCATGCTTCTAGGCCCAGCAGTTTTGGCAGGACGTGATGAGTGAGTCAGTCAGTGAGTCAGTCAGTGAGTCAGTGACTTTTCTCTTCTATATATAAAGAAAAGTCACTGACCAACTGACTGACTCGCTGACTCACTCATCACTGCCCTGCCAAAACCACTGGGCCTAGAAGCGTGAAATTTGGGGTGGGTGTTCCTTCCGTGACTGAGGGGTGCACTAAGAACCGGTTTTCGGAAATTCCAACTGGAAGGGGGTGAAAAGGGGCGCAACGTGTTTTCCTCCCTATACTTTGCATTGAGAATTGCTGACTCAGCAAAATTCCACCCCAACTGCTGGGCCTGAAGCATGGAATTCTGGGAGTTCCTTCTGTCACCTGAACACCCACCAAGATCCATGTGGAGAAATTTAACCCTTCAGGGGCTGAAAAGGGGGCAATGTGTTTTTGTCCTATACTTAACATGGGAGTCTGACCAGCATCCAGCCAATTTGGTGCTCAGTGCCTGGTGCACTGTGGGGATGTTGTTAGGAGGAAGAGGTTGCACTGTGGAGGATGCTGCGCATGGGGGGTTGGTGCGCATGGGGGAAGTTGCGCATGGGGGGTTGATGCGCCTGGGGGAAGTTGTGCATGGGGGGTTGATGCGCATGGGGGAAGTTGTGCATGGGGGGTTGATGCACATGGGGGAAGTTATATATGGGGGTTGATGCACATGGGGGAAGTTGCGCATGGGGAAGTTGTGCATGGGGGTTGGTGTGCATGGGGGAAGTTGTGCATGGGGGTTGGTGTGCATGGGGGAAGTTGCGCATGGGGAAGTTGCGCATGGGGGAAGTTGTGCATGGGGGGTTGGTGTGCATGGGGGAAGTTGCGCATGGAGAATTTGCGCATAGGGGGTTGATGCGCATGGGGAAGTTGCGCATTGGGGGTTGGTGCGCATGGGGGAAGTTGTGCATGGGTGAAAGTTGCGCATGGGGGTTGGTTCGCATGGGGGAAGTTGCACATGGGGGAAGTTGCACATGGGGGTTGATGCGCATGGGGGTTGATGCACATGGTGGTTGATGCGCATGTGGGGTTCATTCACATGCGGGAAGTTGGCGTGGGAGGAAGTTGCACATTGGGATGTTGCACATTGGGGAAGTTGCGCATGGGGGGTTGATGTGCATGGGGGAAGATGTGCATGGGGGGTTGATGCACTTGGGAGAAGTTGTGCATAGGGGGTTGATGCATATGGGGGGATGGCATATGGGGAATTTTACTCCCACAATGTGGGTACGCCTTTCGCTAGTTTATATATATAGATCATGAAGACATGATTGATTCTTCATAAGATAGGTCTGAGCAATTTGAAGTAAGCTAAATGTTCATTTGGTTGTTTTCTTTTTTATACAGCATTTAAATAAAGCCACAATTTTATATTGCAAGTTCTGTCTCATTCTGCCCTCTCTTTGTCCTAGGAAATATTCAAAATTAAACTTGGCACGAACTGAAATAAACCTTTAAAACTAGCAACAAATTTATCTCTTGCTGAACATTATATGAGTAGATTTTATTTTCTGTATCTTTAGGATAAGCAAAGGTAAGATCCAATGAACAAGTGCTTCATAACAGCACAAAAAAACTCTTAGGCAGCTCCTATTAATCTCAAAGAAGCTTATTCAATACGATACCCTGGGGGATTGTGATCAAAATGCATTCTTTGCTACGCATGTAGTGGTAGTGCACCATTTTTTGCACTGCTGGCTTTAAATGAGGGGTATTATGGGATGCATTTTGAAAGTGTACACAGTTGTGGAAATTACATGTTAGGGCCGTTTCTCCCTATAAATTTGATAATTTTATAAATGATTCTCAATTACAGTAAAACCTTGGATTGAGAGCGTTTTGCAAAAGAAGCAAACATTTCTAATAAATTTTGAACTGGAATACAAGTGATGTATTCTGGATCTGAAACAAGCAAAAAAGTCCCAACTGGGATATGGCCTGTTTCAACACTCTGCCAGCACCTGCTCAGTTTCTCCTAGGGACCAACCTATGCATGTCTACTCTACAATAAGCCTATTTAGTCAGTGGGGCTCACTACTACGTAAGAGGGGCAATTGAAAGGAGCCAGAGAGACCTAGGCTTGCATGTCTACTCTAAAAAAGCCCTATTATAATCAGTGGGGCTCAATCCTGCATAAGGGAGGGGGCAGTTTGCAGCCTGAAAAACCTGAAAAACTTACTAAGGCTGCAATCCTAAAGACACTTATCTAGGAGTAAGACCCATTGAACACAATGGGGCTAACTTTTGAGTAGATATCTATCTATCTACAGTATTTATATACCGCTTTTCAACTAACAAGTTCACAAAGCGGTTTACAAAGAAAATGGAAAAATAATAATAGCTAATTAAAAGTTAATGGGTCCCTGTCCCAAAAGGACTCACAATCTAAAATGCAAAAAAGAACACCAGCAGAAGCCACTTGAACAGACACTGCTGGGGTGTGGAGCAGGCATGGGCTGAGACCGGTTCAGGCAAACCAGTTGTTAAGATCAGCCCACCGGTCGCGAACCGGTAGTTGGGGGGCTGGCCGTAACAAGGCGAACCGGTTCAGAGTCCTTTGCAGGTGTGGAGGTCCAGTTACTCTCCCCCTGCTAAATAAAAGAGGAACACCCACTTGAAAGAGTGCCTCTTGGTCAGTTAGCAGGGGTGGCAGTTAACAATTAGATATAGTTAGGATTGTGCTCGTACAGGTTAATTTGTTTTATTTTTCTTTATATTTTGTATTTTCTTTGTTATTTTGTATTATATTACAGTACTAGCGAAAAGCGTACCCGCGTTGCAGGAGTAAAATCCCCCCATATGCCATCCCCCCCATGGCGCATCAATCCCCCACGCACATCAACTCCCCCATGTGCAACATCCCCCATGTGCATCAGTCCCCCATGCGCAACATGCCCCATGGAGCATATTGGCATGGAGCAAGTGTTGCATGGATGCTGAATGCAAATGAACGAGAACAGGTGCCATAGGTAGGAATTTCAAATTGGTTCCCACATTCCATGAGCTGATTCATCTCTCTACAGTCCTACAGCAGCTTCAGGCTCTCTGGTTTGCCTAACCATCTTCCAAAAAGAACAGATTCCTCTAGATAAACTGTGCAAATCTTATACAGACACAATGCAGAACTAATTATCTGTGATTGAAGATCAAAGCCAACAACAGTGAACTCGGACATGTTGCACTTTTTAAAACAAAGTTTTGCATTAATCAATGGATTGATTGATTGCTTAGATTCTGGCTACCACACAAGGCAAGTTGAACCTATCAGGGCTGGGCAGGTGGTGGGAGAAATGGCAGTTTCAAGATTTATGATTCAAGATTTACTTACAGTGCTGGACTTCTACAGGGTTCTAGAGGGTCACTGTCCTCTTGGATCTCTTCCACAACTTGTTTACAGGAAGTACTTTTTTAGGAAGTAGCTTTAGATCAGAGGCAAGGTCTTTGTCAAGATCCGTGATTCTCCAGGATCATGCAGATGGCCAGAGCTGTAGAGTCAGTAAAAAAGTCCTTTGGCAGCAGCAATTCTGCAATCTCTGCTGTGCTGTTGATGCCCCTCTCCCCAGCCATGCAAACATGGTTCCTGTGGCATCACCAGGGTTTGCATCACCTAGTGTGGGAGGCCAGCACATCACCACCCATGCACATCACCTTCTCTTTTGCAGTGAGCAGGGCAATAACCTGATGGTGGGGTGGACATGAACCTGCCCTCCACTTTTTTAGGGGGTCATACCTAGCCAAGCTTCTATTTCATTCATTTTTAGGAGGGAAGGCTGCCTTCTGGAGCATTCATTGAGGTGGTTATTCCTTCTCAACCAGTTCTGCAATTGCTTTATAAGCATTCAATAAAGTGGCCCAGTTAAAACCCAAGCCACAGACTAGTGTCTTTATTGGTGGGTTCAGGTGAAAGGATTAGGATTCTTTCCTATTCAGATTTAATTATTTTTTGGTACTCTGTGGAAAACGCTTAAGAAGGAAGAGCATATGTTCCATCGAGCTTATTACAAAGAAGTGCCTCAAGGGGCTGGCAGAAAGAAGCTTCTCAGAATGATGATTTTTTTAAATAATTGAGTTGAGAAGTTCACTGGAAAAAAATTCCCCAGACTTGATTTCATGTTTCCTTTATACAAACTATGTTTGCCAACTATTCCTCGTTACAACACTTTGGTAACATTTGAACTGTTATGTATTGATCCCATATCTTCAGATTTACTTATTTCGTATTGGTCTGCAGGCCACCCCTTAGGCAGTGGTAGGATTCAAATTAACAACAGGTTCTATGTCCTAATAACCTAAATTAACAACAGGTTCTATGTCCCATCAGTAACCGTTTCTCAGAACCAGAGGCTCATTAGCAAAGTGTTCCATAGAACCTGTGAGAACCTCCTGAAGCCCACCACTGCTTAGGTCTTCAAAAGCCAAATGTATTAAAAAGTCACTTCCAGTCTCATGGAGTAACCAGAAGTTACCATATTTACTCAGATCTAATGTACACCCCTATTTTAAAAGACTTGAGATTTAAAAAATGTTTACTGGGAATTGTAATATACAGCTGCAAAGCAGGTACAAAATTTAATTTTACTGGATATAATAATGAAATATATGACAATAATAAAATTGCAATGGGTTTATATTATGATTTTTACCTAATTGCACTACTTTATACAACAAGGGGTTTATGTTGCATTTTAATTACAGTATAGTAAACTGTTAAGCTAAATACTGACCTATACTTATAATCAAAATACCTGTATTTACTCAAATCTAATACACCATGGAATCGAATGTGCACCTGAATTTTTGAGACTAAATTCAGTTGAAAAAAATAAGCATTATATGCAAGTAAATATATTTGTACCACATTGACGGTACATTTTTTTAAGCTATCAGGAACAAAGAACCCAGAGTTCCCATCACCTATGGGATATAGATGCCATAATTCTCTTCCACAAAATCAGGACAAGACACTCTGTCCAATTTGCCAGTATGTGAGCACAATCCCCAAAAATCGGGACTGTCATTTTTCAGGACATATGGCAACCCTGCTCTTCTGTGTGTGTGCGCACATGTGTGTGTGTGTGTGAGTGTGTGTGTGTGTGTGTGAGAGAGAGAGAGAGAGACAGACAGACAGAGAAGATCCGGGATTCTTGAATGAAATCCCTGCAGGTATTGGGGCCAGACGCATTACTACATTTTGTGGCACGCGGTGTGGCAGGCCAGTGCATCATCCCCATGCACTGGGTAGGGCAACAACCTGAATAATGGGCGTGGTTATGTGCCATTGCCCCACCTCTGCTGGTTTTTGAGCCACATATGTTAATAGAATTAAGATATTTCAAAGTGGTTTGTTTCACTGCATTCTGCTGTAAATTATGCATCCAACAGTATGTAACATGATAGGATTATATCTGTAGATGATGGTATTACAAACCATGATTTTAGCCATTTTGGTCATTAGGAGTGTCATCCCCTGCAAGGGTGATACCTTTATCACACCCTGGTGACCATTTTGGAAGACTTGCACTCCCCACGACTGACCTTCCTCACCCACCAAGAGATGCTTGCTTACTCACTAGTAAACACTTTCATTTTCAATGAATTTCAATGCACTCATCAGGAACCTCCTTATTTTTTGGGGCTGTGTTCATTTGAACACAACAATTCTGGTGTCATTGTATTTCTCTCAGCCTTCCCTTTCCAATGAACTATGGCATGTTTTCTACTCATGAGTAATGCTGCAATATGGGTCACTTTTAATTTCCATATTGTTCAATACATATTTTTGTGGTTTTTAAAAGGTTTTTTGGCAATAACTTTTGATAGGAATGTGTTATTTCAAAATGGATTTTTGCATTGGATTCTGCACTTCAGTATGAATCAAATGGTATATGACTTGATGGGGTTTTCTACACAATTGCGATGTTGCATTTTGTGGGTCCCCAGTGCACATCACCCCCCTGGGTGTGTAACCTGGTGAGACCCAAACTCTCTTTACCCCTTAGCAATGCCCCTGTCTGAGACACTCCTTTACAATCAAAATACCCTTCTTTGTAGCAGATGGATTACTATTGTTAATAATAGTATGAATAATAATAATTCATATTCTATGTGAATTATGTGAAAAAATTACATTGCCCTTTGCACTTATATTAATAGACAGTTAAGATCTCTGGGAAAGTATACTTGAGCTGATAATTTTGCAAACACAAGATTGGCCCTCTCTTAATTAATTGCTATTCAAAGAAACTTCAGTTACAAGATTGGGACTTTTGATTCCATTCTCAAGACATAAAATTTATAGCACATAAAGTTGGTGCTATAGTTCAGAAAAAATAAACATTGTGATAGGGAGAAATGGTCATTAAACATATTTGCTCATTTTTATAAGGTTTGAGCAAACACTATTTCTTGCCTGTGTTTGTGTTGCCTATTGAATTTTAGGATTTGTAAGAGTTTCCATAGTGATGCAACCTTTATTTTACTGGGTTGTTTTTTTTAAAGCTTTAATTCTTTTTTAATTATACTATATCTGTCAGAAGAAGTAATTTATGGTCCAAAAGTTATCTATACAGGGGTGACCTTGTTATAAGTAAGGGTTGAAAACATGGACCTGTAAAGAAGCAGCACACGAGGCTGAATTTTCCCCTGAAGATATAATCTAACTTGGGTTTAATGGGCCAGCTTATATATTCAAGCTCTATACTGGCTGTTCTCCCATAAACAACGATGCAATAAGGTAGATGTAGGGATTGTACAGAGTCCCGAACATGTATAAACCAATGTGTCCCCTATAAGGGTGGCCCATCCATGACATAAATGAAAACTTTACATCAGAAATATTCTGTGCCGATTTCCCCCAGCCTGCTGTCTTTATAGAGGGACCCTCTCAGTCCTTATGCATCATAGGAGGCTTCTCTGTCTGCCAAATGTGATCAGTGGAGATAAAAGGTACTTATTAGTGTTTCTCAAAGATATTTGTAAGTAATTCTGATATAACCAAATTTTCCAGTGTAGAAATGAGTGCCAAGAAGGATCATTCTTGCCTGCCAATTGTCTCTTTCGTTCTTTGTTAATACACAAGAAGCATAAAAGTTTTTATAAATGTTCCAGCTTCAATGAAAATGGTCAAAGGTGATGTTTGCAAACTTTTTCTAGGCCTTGTACCAAGTTTTTAATGTATATTAAAAACAAGAGGTTATGGTATCTTTCCTGTCAAAGCAAGTGGCTTGGCAGGAACAAATATGGCATGTATTTATTCTAGTAAGAACACAGTCTTGGCTTTTCTTTGCCAAAATTATTTGCTCTGATTATTCTGTTGCTATTTTTATTACGCATTATTTATATAAAATCATTGATGTGCATGGCACTTCATGGAGTAACAAAGAAAAAGGCCAGTCTCGGCTCCAAAGCGGGAGGCAAGAGGAGGCAAAGCAGAAGATGAAAGCTAGAGGGACAAGTAAATGAGGCTGTAAATCTGCTTGTGATTGTGGGTGGAATAGCCCTGTTTGTATCTATTTCTCTGTCAGCTTCACTTTGGCCATCAGTCTCATTGACATTCATTCATTCATTCATTCATTCATTCATTCATTCATTCGTTCACAGTATTGTAAAACAAGCAAACAAAAACACAATAACCAAATGAATAACATACCAAATAAAACAGAAGGAATCACAGAAATATATGATCTGTGGTTCTCAAATCATCATCATCAACAATACAAAGCAAATGCTGGCAATAAACACACCTGACAAATATATTTAGAAAATAAAAATAGATTGAAAAATATCTATAGCTTTTATTGTTTAGGCACTATCTGGAGGTCTTTCACATATTATGGCACATGAAGTAGATGTCAGCTTCTCTTCCCCGTTCCTGATATACATGTGTACTTCTTCACCTTGTCTTTATGTGGCTGTTTGAGAGCTGGCTGTGTAGTGGCTGCACCTAAACAGTACATCAGTTGTTTGTGCTGAATTATCTCTGTGTTGCTCTGCTTGTTTAGTGGCCAGCGAGAAATGGGAAAAGAGACAAATTTTGGCTGCAAGCCTAAAGATTCTTTCCTGGGAGTAAGACCCATTGAACTCAATAAGCCTTATTTTTGAGTAGACATGGTTAGAATTGTGCTCAAAGAGAGGAGGAAGGGATTCTGGCCATAGAGTGCGTGAGTATGTTGGCTCTCCAAGGCTCACTAGATTGGTAGCTGTGCTGACTCTGTGTTGCTAACAAATGTGCCAGAAGTGAGCAAGTGCATGGAGAGTGGTGGCAGTTCTAAATCTGCCAATCCCCCAAATTCAGTCCCTGTATTTGAAATGCACTTTACCCCACTGTGTTGTTTAACATGCTCCAATAATTTCCACACAAGCCTCTCAATGATAAAATCATCAGATGCTATTCTTTTTCACTGAGGTGTTTCTGATAATCTATATACGGTACATATAAAACTGAAAAGTCACTCACTGACTCACTCACTCATCAATGCCCAGCCAAAACCACCAGGCCTAGAAATGTGAAATTAGGGGAGGGTGTTCCTTCGACGGAAGGAGTCACTAAGAACAGATTTTTGGAAATTCCAACCGGAAGGGGGTGAAAAGGGGTGCAATCAGTGATGGGCTTCAAAGAAATTAAGAACCGGTTCTCTGTCTATCTGGCAGCCACTTTTAAATGGCTATTTTTAAACTTTATATGTACTATCTCTTGTTAAGAACCGGTTCTATAGAGTAGGTGCGAACCTGCTGGTGCCCACCACTGGGTGCAATGTATTTTCCTCCCTATACTTTACATTAAAGAATCCCTGACTTGAGGTATGCTCTGCCCCAACCTCTGGAACAAGAAGCATGAAATTTGGGGAGGGTGTTCCTTCTGTGATATCAACACCCACCAATAACCGATATTGAGAAATCTAACCCGTAAAGGGGTGAAAAGGGATGCAACATGTTTATGTCCTATATTTAACATTGAAGATTGATTGACATCCAGCTGATGCACTGGGTGGGAGGGTGCTCAGGGGTGATGTGCATGGGGGAGATGGTGAGCATGGGGAAATGGTGCTCATGGGAAGATGTTGTACAGGGATGTTGTGCGCAGGGGGATGATATGCACGGGGTGCTGCACATGGGGGGATGTTGCACATGGGCGTGTTGCATATGGTGCACATGGGGGGACTTTGCGCATGGGGGACAATGCGCAAGGGAGGTTGATGTGCAGTGGGGGATGGTGTACGGGGGAATTTTACTCCTACAGTGCTGGCACATTTTCACTAGTTCACAATATTTATATCTCTTTAAGAATCCTAAAGCATTCTTTAAGCTTTTTAAGCATTCAGAAGTATTTTGATGATACTTCTTTAACAGGAAAACAACAAGGCCACAAATACACAATCAGTTCACACAGGATAATACCCAGTACATATAGCTATAATTCAGTTAGAATGCAGAAGAGCTACTCTGATACTGCAAAATTTAGCAAAATTGGCTTGTTTCCTGTTTCTATATTAAGAGTGCAGAAGCTGACAGTGGAGAAAAAGCATCTTTAGTAAAATACCATATGGTGACACCATATAATGCACTGAATGAAAAGGAATTGCTCTAGCTAAAGTATATAAAATTGCAGTGCTAAGCATATGTTGGATGTGAAGCATGTGTTTAGAAACAGGTTCGTCTTTGACTCGTGCTACACATCATACATGGCTCCTTTTGCAATTGAAATTGGGTGTGACATAGTGAACCAATTCCTGAAATTAGAAACAACTCATAAATAGCAAAATGAATCAGATTCATTTTGAACTATATACCGTAATCATATGCAATTAAAGGGAAAGCAATGAATAAAATCAGAAAATCCTGAGGTCGGAAGGTGGTCTTCCTACCACCAGTCAATCATGAGGTTCTATGGTGGTCTTATGCTGGTGGATCTCAAGATCTGTCAACGCATTGATTGCCACCATGTGAGCCACTACAATAGCAGGCAGCTCACTGACCATGGTGCTGAAGCAGGGATGTCAGTATGGTGATGAGCTGATTTGTCATCTGCGATCTAACCTGAGTTGCTCAGATCTAGCCACAGTGACTTCTAACCTAGTGACATTGAGATTAGGCTATTGTAACATGCTCTACGTAGGGCTGTCTCCATAGACAGTCTGGAAACTCACACTAGTACAGAATGTGGTGGTTTGACTCTGTTGGGCCACTGCTTTGGTAGCTACACTGGCTGCCCATTTCCTTCTGGGCTGAATTCAAAGTGCTGGTCTTTAAAGCCAGCCATAGTTTGGGTCCAGGGGACTTGAGGGACCGCATTCTTCCATACAATCCAACCCTTCACCTAAGGTCATCTGGAGGGGCTCTGCTGACCATGCCGCCACTAAAATAGGTGAGGAGTATGGCAGCTGGGAGCAGGGCATTTTTGGTGGATGCACCGCAGGTATGGAATTCTCTTCCCCTGGAGCTTAGAACTGCTCCCTCCTTTGGGGGGGCCTTAAAACATTTTCATTTAAAAGAGCCTTCAATTAATTGTGAGGCGGATGTATCTTTAGGATTTTAATTGTTTTTATTGTGGTTTTAGGGTGTTGAAATGTTTTTAAATGTTTTATATATTTTTAAAAGTGAAATGGGTTTTTACTTTAGTATTGACATGGTTGTTAGCCACCTCTGGTCCTTTTGTGTGGGAGAAAGTCTGGGTAAAAATCTGGGTAAAAATCCCAATAAATAAATAAATAAATAAATAAATAAATAAATAAATAAATAAATAAATAAATAACAAACAAACAAACAAACAAACAAACAAATAAATAAATAAATAAGGGAGGTGGTTTTTGGAAAGAACATAGGTGATTCAGGAGTAGGGAGGCCAGATGTCATAACTGCAAAAGAGGACAAGGCCTCCCAAAATGTAGGACACTCAAGAAAAATGTAGGACATGTTCACATGCAGGGCCAATCCAGATTGGGTATGGAATTGGAATGGGAGGAGAGGATCTCAGAAGTACATGCTGAGATCCTATCCCCCTTCACTGGATCTTAATATCTAGTGTGATTCGGAAAAGACACATAAGAGGTCAGGCAGAAGGTCAGCAAAAAAGATATTTACTTATCTCTACCGGGCTGTCTGGTTACCTCCACCTCCCACCATAGCATACAGCACTTATCATAGAATCATAGAGTTGGAAGGCACCCAGTGGATCATCTAGTCCAATCCCTTGCCTGTAGCAGGAACTTGCTACATCCAAGGATCTGTGTGCTGAGGGCCAGCAGAAGATAGGACTGGGCTGCTATGTTTATTGAAAACACACTGCGACCTATTAGGAAAAATAATTCACAAGGAAGAAACATGCATGACAAAGTAAATTGGTCAGAGCAGGTTACTTTGAAATGATGAAATGATAGTGTGATGCAGTCAGAATTGTGTCTCTGTGATTAAGTTGGCACCTGATAAAAGAAAACATGTGTTTATAATCCCACACTTCTCGGTTAGACAGTTAATAAAAAGGAAAACAGGCACACACACCAGATGATTTGCAAACTGGAGCTGACTTTAATGTCCTAGATAGAGCAAAGACCTCCCAAATGAAGAACTGATTGTAGAATTCACATTGCTTCTAACTGCCTGAGATGTTCACATCTTTCATTTTCTGTAATGAATAAATGAATATTGTTATACAGTGGGTTCAGTTCGAGGCACTGAAGACAAGTGATATCAGCTTATAACATTTTTTAGAACAGGCAGAACTGAACTGGCTCAACCAGATGTATACGTCTTCTTTTATAGGTCCTAGCTTCTCCTGTTCAGCCCCCTGTTTCAAAAAGTTCCTTGAGTCCAGATTAGTGGCATTATATAAAGATCAATTAAATGTGCAGGATTAGGATCCTGCCACCAGTTGGTGGCATCTGGCCAATAGGCATAGCAGGGTACCATACAAACAAAACACCATACATTACAAATATATTGCAGAGTATTTATTGAGTTGTATTCTTCTTCTTGGTTTGCAATGTGCAGTTATTGAGCCTCAACTTTGGAGAGATTTCAGCATGACATAAATAATTCTAGATTTAGGTTTGAAGACTCAAGATCACATAATCAATTATCAAACTATGTATCTACAGTACTTGTATCCTGCTTTTCAACTTAAAAGTTCACTGAAGCTGTAGCTGCATAGCAATGAATTTGCATGTGCGTATAGATGAATGAACTTTCATTCATTTGTACCCAGACCTGTTTCTTTTGCAAGATGCACACAGATGGAAGATGGGTTCTCAAATATTTTCTATAGGAAATGGATTAGGTTTATATGTCAGCTAATCTAAACAAGGCCAAGACCTGAATTTATGTAATGGAATTATATTAGGCTCTGACATATAGTGATGAACAAATAAACCTAAATTGAAAGAGTTCTCTTTGGCCTTGGTAAATCACAACCTCTTGTGTCAAATTCTTTCTGATGTTTGCAAAGTCCATTAGCATCACTTTGAACTTTAATGTTCTTCTTAATAGGAAAAAAAAAGAACTGAATTTCATTGGAGTAGAGAGAATGAATAGGTAAATAGACAGTACATTGGATTCAGTTCTATTTCTCTGTATCTGTAACTGTCCATCATAGTGCTTTATGTATTCTGAATTTTTTTTCATTTTAATGTAATGCTTTACCGAGATAAATAATAAATGATGTAACCAATATAAATGATTTTTATAGGGCAGGAAGTTAAAAATGTTGGACAGATTTGTGGAGAAGAGCCCAATTCAGAGCTCTTAATGCTGGTTCCTTTGCTGGCCTGTCTTCAACCATATCACGAACATGCCATAAGGCACATCTGCAACCATTTTCACCCACCCAGTGCTGGAATGGGCCCAGCCCCAAACAACACTGGGATTGTGCTGGTGGAAAGCCAGTGCTCAGTTTGTTGATGGTCACCCACTGGTGACTGGGCAGTGAAAAAGTGAGTGGGGGCATGGGGAGGTGGGGAGGAGAAATTATGAGGCAGGGGGAGGTGAGGGCAGGGAAAAGGCATGCTTGGAAGAGGTGGGAAAGGCAGTGCGCACCTCCACCAGATCTACAGCCCTGTTTTGGACATGTCCCAAGAAAGAGGCTCTTGTTTCTGCACCAGCCCAACGGCTGCTGCAAAAGCAAGTAACCCTATTGCAGCACTACTTTCCTTACCTAGGGGAAGGGGATGAACATACCCTTCAACAAAGGAGCTGTTGCTGGCTACTTGGCACACAATTGGTACAGCTGTTTTGGTGCCACAGCAGTTCCAGTGGTCTGAGCATCATAGAATTGGACTGTGAGACTCACCTGAAGTCTGCTGTCAACTCACAAAAAAAATGAGGTGTTAGAATCCAGAGGTTAGCATGGACTGTATACTTTATGTTGCATGATGGTAGGTGTCATTTTAGAACGCTCCACCATGTACAACATATTCTACTTGTAGTTAACATACGTAAACAGGAAGTAAAGCCCAGTTTATTCACTGATTTGCTAGATTTCCTCTTCCAGAGCACTTTTTCATTCAGTCACCATTGAATATGATTCCCTCCCAAAGATCTCAAGTGGTATAGCCATACTATCAATTCTGGCATCACCACCTCATACCACTGCATATGTAGACCAGGTTTCAGTTAACACCATCTTAAGTGAATGTACAGTGGTACCTTTGTAATTCATTCCAGAAGCATGCATGTAATCCAAAATACTTGTATATCAAAGCAAATTGTCCCATAAGAAATAATGGAAACTCAGACAATTCGTTCCACAACCACAAAATATTCATATAAAAATTATGACAATCTAAATATATAAAAGAGAAAATTCACTGACCGACTCTCTCACTGACTCACTCACTGACTCATCAATGCCCAGCCAAAACCGGTGGCCTAGAAGTGTGAAATTTGGGATGGGTGTTCTTTCTGTGATGGAGGGAGTCACTAAGAGCTGGTTTTCAGAAATTCGAACCAGAAGGTGGTAAAAAGGGGTGCAACGCATTTTTTCTCATTGCAAAAGGGGGTTGTTGCACATGCGCATGGGGGAGTTGATGTCCATGGGGAGTTGATGCGCATGGGAGGTTGATGCGCATGGAGGGTTCTTGCACATGGGGGATGTTGTGAATGGGGGGGTTGTAGTGCATGGGGCATGTTGTGGGGTTCACAACACCTTTTGACAGCATTGCATTTGAAGCAGGAAAGCAGACAGCTGATTTAAAGCAGGCTATGTAGTGACCATACCATATTCCCTGGCATGACAAACTCAAGACGGATATGTAATCATATGCATGGATTCACTCATGAGCTCACAAGGAGATTCCTAACTTCAAAGGTGGGTGTAAATAAGACCTCAGGTTTCTTGGTAAGCACCAAATAATTAAATTTAATTCACAGCAATAAAATAAAGAAATGTTGCAACCTATTTCAAAGGTCAAGACAACTTTTTTTAAAAAAATGGACAGATCCTGTGATTTATGGCAAAGTGAAAAGCTCATTGCTTCCCAATTTGTTCCAATGAAATAAATGGGACTGTTTGTGGCACTAGAGCACTACTTAATGGGATAGAGTTGGACTGGAAGGGAGGAATGCAATTAACTAATAGCCTTTGAAAGCTTTGGCTCTTTCTTCAGTCCATATTAATAAGACAGAAATCCAGGCTGCCTCCAGTAGTACAGCTACTTATTTTTCACAGCTCATTCTAACTTGCTTCCTGGGTCTGATGCACCTTTATGTGTCAGTATGGACTTGTGCAAAACATGCCTATGTTCTACAAGCCTTGGTGGAATTTAGTGACAAAGAAGCCAGACTATTTGGACTAAAGATAAACCCAGAGAAAACTATGACCATGGCAATGAAAAAAAATCAAACAAAAAAACCACTAAATGTCAGCAGGAAAATTACAATTGGTGGAGAACCCATTACAGAAGTAGACAGTTTTATCTACTTAGGAGTTGTAGTTACATCTGATACATCATGCAATTCAGAAATAATTATAGAATAATTGGCCTAGCAACAGAAGATTAAAGTTTTTAAGGCGACAATTATTTTCACTTTGTCATTTTTCAATGAAACCTGGACTCTGAAGAAACATGATTAAAAAAATAGAGAGCTTTTCCACTCACTATGTAAAATAATCAAAGTTGGATAGTGGGAACAAGAGAGAAATAAAGATGTATAGATTCAAACAGGTTAGGAACAAGCTTCAGTGCAGATTTAAAATCTAGGCTGCACTGGTTTGGCTATATTGTGCATATGGATGACTCCCGTCTAGCCAAGGAAATATATGATGCTGAAAGTACTGGAAAAACAAGAGGAAGATGAAAGTTAAAATGACTTAATAACATCCTAGAGGAATTGAAATATACAAAATGTGGTCTACCAACATTCATATTGTCAAGATTTTTTGTGAAAATTGCACAGGATGGCTTAATATTATCGAGAATGCTCCTGTGTTGTTTCAATGGAAATTGTTTTAGACCATTCTTATCAAAATGTTGAGACAGACAGACAGACAGACAGACTTGTGCCAACTATATCATTAGCTCAGGTCTGAGTTGACCTTTGGCAGCAGCTGGAAATTACCTTGGGTCAGCACAGCAATTTTCAATTTTCTATGCTGTGAACAGACTGCAGGTGTGCCACAGAAGTTGGGAAGAAGAACCATTTATTAATAGTGCCAAAAGGGATATGAGCACCCTATCAACAGCATGGTGTACCTTGTCAATGGTCCAAAAACTGATGGTGTTTTTAGCGGCTTGTAAGTGCGCCATAATATGAAAAAAGTAGAAAATCACTGGATCAAGGGAACAAACATTCCCTTCCCCAAGAAAGCCACAATATGGCATAATTCCCCCATGGGATATAGTGGGGGCCATGTTGCATCACAGCACACATACAGGGAGTTATGATGGATTGGATTGCCTTGTAAATCATTGCATCAAATCATGTTACATATTTGGCACAAATGAAAGCTAATCAATCTAATTGTCTTTGCAAAACTAATTCTAGATATTACTTCTATTTTAAATAAATGTGTTGCACATATCTTTGAATACAATATGTACAATGGTAAAACAAAGTTACAAAACAGAACTACTTTTCTGATATTTCTACATCCTTCTTGTGCCAAGATGTTTCCCTAGAAAATAAGAAGTTATTGCTACTTTAAAGATGCATTGATATATAAATACAGTGATTTTCAACCATTGTGCCATGGTACATACAATAGGTGTGCCATGGATGGTCCACAGGTATGCTGCAGAGTAGTTTTCTATTTAACTGTATTTACAAATCAGAGTAATTCAAGGCAATCCAGGTCATACACGTAAAATCAAGTCCAACAGTCAAAAATACCACACAGCTTATCAGTATCTCAGAGTTTCAAAGCTTGTCTGTTCTGACTGACATCTGAGCTCCAACTGACAAGCAGAGCTCCAACTTATTAAAACTCCAACTGACAGTTCCAAATACTGAAAATTCTAATCAGCCTACAACCCACCTAGAACCAAAAGTTAGGTTCAGAAATCTAACCATCTGCACTAGAGAGAACTAGTTGATGGGTGATAAAGATATGAAATGTTGGACTTGGGTCCAGCTGAGAGTCCAACACTTTGCTGAATATCACATGGGGTTTGATGGCTGGAGTTTGTAATGAATGATCTGCCTGCGTATGACTCACCTGCACTCAAGTACAACATCTGAGATCCAGTGAATTTAGGAGAAAGAATCTATTTTTTAAACTGTATCAAGCACCCAAGGGTTTAAAAGATGGATGATGACAGCATCAGGAATGCGGCCAAAAAGCTGACAGCTTCTGAATATAAGGGTATGCAATAATCAGGAGAGAGAGAGAGCGAGAGAGAGAGAGAGAGAGAGTTTCAAGCTGGTACTCAGGGATGGGCAATATATATCTGGATGACCAAAAGATGAATATGAATTGTGACTCACACAACAATTGTCATGGGTATTATCATGCTCTATATATTAAAGTGCCTTAAAAACAATTATTTCAAAATCGGTTACATGTCAGTATATATATCACGTTGTTCACTCCAATATCAATTCTTCAACATGGCTTTTTTCTTTACAGCCAATACTTGCTTCTTCTTCTTCTTTTTTAAAGTATTATCATTTTCTAACATAATAGGTCCCATCACTCAGGAGTCCACTTGAAAGGCTTTCAAATCAATACTCTGCTCTTTTTTACTCTGATGCAACTGCATCAAATGCTGAGAAAATTGAAACAGTTTGCTGATTGGTACTAAATTTGCTCCCCAATTTTTAAAATGTGCTTTCCTTCAAGTTCTATCTTTTTACAATGAGAAAAGTAGAGCATAAAAGAAAGGTCATAAAAGAAAAAACTGGGAGCAAATTTACTACCAGTTGGTAAACTGTTTCACTTTTCTCCAGCATTTAATATATTCACGTAGACAGTTTGTTCTATACAAAATGGATTTTTGCCTTTTTGCTTGAATTTTGAAATTCTGGCATTTTTTGGTGTGGGTTGCTGTGAGGAAGTGATGCTGTACATATTGTAACACGTAAATCGAATATACAGTATATGTACAGTGATGCCTCACTTAACAAATTTAATTCGTTCTGGAAGAATGCTTGTTATGTGAAACACTCTTTATGTGAAGCAGTTTTCCCCATAGGAAATAACAGAAACTCAGATGATTGGTTCTACAACCCAAAAAATATTCATATAAAAATATTAACTGTGATTACAAAACACTGCAATATAACACAGTACAAAACACTGTAATATACAGTAACACACAACACTGTAATAAAGAAAATACTGTACCGTAGTGAACTGTACTGTACCTTTGAAAACCTTCATGACTGGTATGTGGGTTTCAGAGAGGGGGATGACTTTGGCTGCAATCCTAAAGACACTTTCCTGGGAGTAAGTCCCATTGGACACAATGGGGCTTACATCTAGTAGACATGGTTAGGATTGTGCTCTTTCACAATCACTAATGGAGTCACTGCTATGCATTGGCTCAATGGAATCTTTGTCTTTTTGTGCAACTTTAACATTCTCAAGCTGCTGATGGGGAGCAGCACTAGAACATTGAGAAGGCACACCTTCCACGCTGCCACACACAGATCCCGCATACAAACCTGGCTCAGGCTGCTCCCCCCATGAGTTCTCTGGCCATGGAGGCCTATTCCAAACTTTGTCCAGGGCCCCACTGTAGCTCAAGGCAGTCCCCTCATCCCACCTATGAGTTCCCTTGCCATGGAAGCCTGTTCCAAAACTCAGAAGTGCTCTTTATTCAAGACAGTGCTCTTTAAGCAAGTCAAAATTTCTGAGAAAATTTTGCTCTATATACAAAATGCTCTTTATTCAAGACGCTCTTTGTTCAAGGTAACACTGTATTAGAAAATAAATTGTTGGAGAAATGCCACTAAAACAGATGAATTCAAGTTTAATTTTACTTGTACAATATGAGTTGGTTGTGAGGTTAATGGATATACAATTTGAAACACAATCCTTTGTTCATGTAATGGGGATTCCAACTGGCCTGTCTCATGTTTGGAGCTGAAAGTGGTTCAGCTTAGGGCAAGGGAAATGACCTCTTACGCTAGGACAGCTGTAGCAGCACCAATGAGTCTATTTAGATCTCCACCATTTAAAGAGTTAGTGCAGATCTGAGCAACCCAAAGCAGTGCTGTGTTGCAAAGGAGTGGGGTCAGGATCCAGCATAAGTGCCAATTTGTGGTCCCAATCCCTGCTAACCTACCACCCGTCATGGAACTGCCACTTCCACCCCCAAACCTCTGCACCAGCCTGAAATGGCCAGCACAAAGGTACAAGGCCTGAAACACGTGTTGGCATAGGGAGGCCAATTTACATCCTTGGGCCGACCTTCTCAACTCACAAGTTGATGCAAATGCACCTAATGGCACATTTACAATAGTACAGGACTCGTGCAAGAGACTTGTGTCCATCCAAGAGGCACTCAGGATTGCACCCTAAATCAAATAGTGAGCACAGCTTAGAACCATGTGCAGAGACAATGTAGCTGTGCTTTTCCATGAACCCTTTTGCAAGTGCTAGTGGACCACATCTCATGCAGTGACAGAAAGTATCATGTATCATGCTGTATCATTCTCATCATGTATGAGAAATGTGGTAAATAAGAAAGATGCAGGCTGAAGAATTTAAAGTCATATGTAAAGTGGATCATAAAAAAGATTTTCAAAAGAACTCATGCAAAAATTTGCACCAGGCTTAATAGAAAAACCTCTCTGGATCTGGGGCCACTTTTTCATGCAGTGCTCACCCTATAGGTTAGAAATAGTGCTTCAGTGGGTGAAAAATGTTTTCTGTTCACGGAAGGGTATCTTTGGATTCAAGCTTATTTTTGCTGGTAGCCATCTGATACATAATCTCATGCCAGCCAGTTGAACTTTCCAGGAAGTCAGAGTTCCAGGATGGAAGATTTTTCTGTCCTTTAATTGTTCCTCTTCTTCCTGCATGCCGTACCTCCTAAATATTGTTTAAATTTCTTTATTTTTGTTTTCCCTTTTAAGTTACTGATTCACATGTACATTGAAAAATCATGTGAAAAAGCAATGTCTCCGTGCTGCGTTTTACTCGTGGGCACAAATGCTCCAACATATTAACAAAGCGTCATCCCAAAAGAATATTGATAGAATTGTATGTACAATCACATTGCTAAACTTTTTTGATACGTTATCAACAGGCTTGGTGTAAAACATGGTACAAAAGAAACTTGATGCAATCATGCATAGGTCAACATCAAGATTCGTGTGTTATTTTATTTTGGAGCAGGGTTTAATCAGTTGATTATGTAAATATAGGGAAAAATCATAAATGACTCAGAAGAACTGAAGCAAAGATAAGGAGTTCATGCAAAGTTTTAAGTGCAACATTTTAATTTTTTTTTAATGGAACATTGTAGAATGTCTATCAGTTTCACTTCAGAAACAAGAGTATTTCTATACTCTAAACCTCAAGAAGAAATTAAGATGGGAATTTTAGAAGCTGATGTTCTCAATAAGAAATCTACAATTGCTGTGTAAGAATTCTAAGGTTATCTCATGATTCACGAGAGCCTCATCTAAGTGTCTTAGAACGGGTGGCAGCCTTGACTCCATCCTAATTACATAGTTGTTCAGTGGCCAAGCTTGATGAGTAATAACCTCACCCTACTAAATTTCTACACTGCATCCTGGTGTAGAATCTCCTTGGGGTAAGTTAAATTTATCTCCTTGCTCCAGGGTAAGCTCCAGTAGCCATGACTGGTCAACTCAGACTTACACCTATGATATCATTGGTGCAAGTCCATTTTGTCCAACATCATGGGATCAGGCCTGGAATCCCACCTCCCTCTTGTATCCAATCTGCCCACCTTGTCCCTGTTGCTGTACTCCCCACTTCTTTCTGCCCTCCACACCCGCTCCCTACCTCTTCTTCACCAGTCTTATCTGGTCTGGTGGCTATCTTCACTGATGGTACATTCTGGCTTTCTTGCCAGCATGCATGGTCTCCACACCATCTCAAAGCACTTTAAAATGCTTTTGAGATGAAGACCTGTGGAACGTACATTCTGCTGACACACCTCTTATTTAGGATCGGGACCAGAGTTATTAAAAAGGCTTTCCTTTGACAGAGACTGCACCTTCCTTCAGGACAATGAGTCACAAATCCTTTTAAAAGAAAACTTTGCCCAAAACCTTCCTTTTCTGTTTTTTTACTAGTGATTGACAGTCTTACTTTACCTCAGCACTTTATGACATGATTTTAAGAATGTTTATATAATTAGACTATTTTTTTTGTTTCTTGTGCTGAAATTAGACACCAAGAAAGATTCCCAAGAGACATTAGTCTGTGCTTCTTAGCCGTTTTAGCTAGAATAGTTGCAATGTCAACACAGATGTAATCTGCTTCAAATTTTCACTAACGCTGCAATCACTTTCCACACTTGTGAACACACTTTCCTGGGAATAAGGCCCACTGAACACAATGGGGCTTACTTTTGAGTAGACATGGTTAGGATTGTGCTCTAAGGCTGGCCAATGTTCTCAATCATTGCACTGCCCTTTGCAAGCAAGCACTGAATGCATGGATGCCTGGAAGTATAGCAAATGGGTATCTTGGCATAGTGCATGTAAAAGAGTAGCATCTGGGCTTGGTTAGTTGGTGCACTGGGCAAGGGCACCTGTCCATTACAGGGTTGGCTGGGTTGACTCCAGAAGCCTCAGTGAAAGTGATAGTGCCGTCAGGTAGTGGTAGTGTCATCAGGGGATGGTCCACTATCAGCAAATTGACACCAGTATAATTGAGAATGTGATTAAATGCCATGGTCCATGGACAGGGACAGAGGGTAGTATATGCACAGGGTTCATATAAAAGTCCCTTGCACTGATTGCTCTCACCCCACCCAAAGGGGACAAAATATGTTTCCAAACATATTGTACTTCTACAATCACAGGATTTCTTGCTTCATATAATGATAGGTATTTTCCATGTAAATATATTGACTGGATACTTAATTTTGCTCTTTCCCTTTGACATTCAAATAATTCCCTGACATTCCCTGCAAGAAAATCCCTGCAAATGAGACAGACATAATTTTTTTTTGCTCTCCCTATATTTTGTCACACTTCCAACAAGATAGTCTAAATGATTCCAGGTGTTTTGAGCACATGTCTCTCTAAATGTTAAATGATTTCTCCCCAAATGCTGAATAATTTCTACTGACGAAGTACTTAGACAGAGCATAATACTGAAATCCTTACAGATGGCTCACTCCATAACATGTAAGACTATGATAAAGCATTGTTATAAAAGGGAATATTTGATATAAAAATGCTGATTGTAAAGATGGCCTATTCTAAGGAAAGGACTTCAAATGCCCTTTCATCAGTATTAATGCCACAGGTTTGCTGTGAAGATAGAAAAAGGTCTATGAGAGTCAAAATTGGGTTTGGCCCTCTTATTTTCCTTAGAGATTTCATAACTCTGACTCGGGCTCAACAGAACTTAGCTTGTGACCTGATGCAGAGTCTATTGATTCTGTGGCAGTCCAAGCAGGGTGACCATAGGACTGGATTTCTCCAGCTTTGTCCTTTTTTTTTTAGCCTTCTGTCCAGGTGTCCTCCGAAAGGGCTCCATTTTGGCTTCGTTTTGGCACTTTGCAATGGTGTACAGTACCCCATCAGGTCATATGTCATTGGATTCTTATTGAAGAACAGAATCCAATGCAAAAATCAGTTTTGAAATATCTCCTTTTCAAAAGGTATGGCCAAAAAACTAAAAATAAAAAATTTGCATTGAGCTCTATGGGAAAGTGAAAGTGTCCAATATTGTGGCTTTACTCATGAGTAGGCAAATGTGACATTGTCCATCAGAATGGCCAGGCAGAGAGGAATCCAAGACCTTGTCCTCCTTTTGAGGTTTGGGCATCCGGTCACCCTGCATCCAAGGCTGGCACAGAATAGAGTAGCCCCATTGTGGAGTTGCTTTTCATACCTGGCAGAGTGGGACAAACCAATTCTCCCAAGGAACTGCCATCCATTTTGGCCCTGCAGCAGTTCCGATGCTCTGTGCAGTTTAGGATCAGGTTCCCACTCTTTCTCTCAAGGGCTACGTGATGGGCAGCAGACCAGATGAAAATTGCAAACACATAAATGAGATGAAATACTATGCATTTTCTCATCATTTCCTTTGCTCAGCTCTAGATGATGCTTTGCTGATCTCTTCTTCCACAGCTATGCTTTACTTTATTAATATTTTTCTTTTGTTCTTCATAGTTTATTTCAAAGGGTTAGACATTCAGGATAATCTCTGGCTATCCAACGATGCACAAACAATACATTTTATTACAACAGTGGCCTTCTTATAAACCAACAAGAATATAAAGCTCCATATCGCTCCTAAAATATGTCAACACACATTGCCGCCTTAAATAGGGGCAAAGGTTTTCACTTTAGGAATTCCAGGAAGCAAATGAAAGTGATGTTTCATCCTTTTTATATGCCTCCTGGCACGTTAACTGTAACACATTGGTCTCTGTAAACAAAAGTCAATAAAAGAGACGGTTTAAAAATATGACCGCGTAAACACTGATGATATAAAGTAACCTCTGGCCATGGTATGTGGTGCATTGTCATTTTCTACTAGCAGATGAGAATATTCATCTTTATAAAAATGATCTCGAGCCTGGTGACTACTTTCCAAAGGTTCTAAGGTCTTGTGAGAAAGCAAGAATTGTTGGTTAGTGTCAAACCCTCTCAATTGCCTTGGGTATGTGATTGGTCTCCCAAAGCTCAGTGGGTCAGGCAAGTATATTCATTCACTAATGCTGGATAAAATAACTATAAATAAAAATGATGTGCTGATCAGCAGGATAGCTGATCCAAGACAAAAGCAATTAAAGCCATGCCCTTCTTTAAACTGCAAACTTCTCTCACTGCCCAAGCAACAACTAAATTTAGGTGCCATTTTAAGAACATATGACAAGTAATGTAAGAAAGATCTCAAAGGACAGAACAAGTACAGGAGGCTAATGCTTACAGGAACCTTCTGGCTGTCTCCCTCCTCTAGCATTATGGCTGACCACTTCTTATAGCAGGATTGTAGCAGGATTGTAGGAGGGGGAAGCATCTTGGAATGACTCAGGGCATCCTGAGTCTGGAATGGCTCAGAGGGGAGGAGGTCCCTTGCACAATGTGGGGAGGGTCCCTGCAAAACTTAGTGTCCCCCGTGTCCCCAGCTACAGCCTTGTCTTATAGTACTCTTTCTGGAACAGGATGACCTGTAGACCTGTAGATAAAGGACTTCAAAAGAAGGACAGATATATAATGAACTTGTGGTGTGTATGTGGAAGAAAACTGTGGATAAGTGAAATGGATCTGTGGATAATGGAGATGTCTGTATTGTGTTTCCCCTAAAAGTTGCTTTTCGAAAAGGACTCACAGGCACATATAGATAAATCTAGCACCTTTAACCAAGCTTGCACAATATCAAAGGATACTAGTCATCAGAGCTGCACAAACCCTGGCTTCCATGTTCAGAGAAATTACTGTGAATGATGTATTACCATCTTGAAGCATTCCTGGAAAGATCAAAGATAGAGGAGCAGAATGCGAGACAGAATGCAGAGCCTCCGCTGGGAAGAAGAAAGCTGTTGTCAGTCAGGATCCAGTGAAAAAAAGCATAAAGGAGTCCCCGTGTCACCAGATGGAATACCCAAGTAGCTACCAGAAGGACAGTACTTTATTTCAGTTTTACCAGTACACAGCTCCACAACACAGGTATTTGAAAAGAGGGACGCTGACATAATGCCAGGCCATCTTCTAAACTGCACCTAAACTGGCCATCTTCTAAACTGCATCAAACCAGGCTAACATGAGGGACATGAAGGCCTTAATAGTATCTGAAAGAGCAACACATTATTTGTTTGTTTGTTTGTTTGTTTATTATCCATCTTTCTTCCTTAAAAAATGAAACCCAAGGCAGCTAACCCATCTTGCCAGCTAGCCAATCATTGCTCACACAGGCCTCTTGAATTTAAGCATGATCTTTGGCAGACAGTAGTCCACTTCATCAGATATATCAGATCTGTTTTTTGATGAAATGGACTGCTGTTCATGAAAGCTTACTTAAAAAGAAATTGGTAAGTCTAGTGGTTCCCAAACTGGTGAGATGTGACCCACCAGCCAGGGAAGCCCCTTTAAGGAGCAGGGGAGAGAACGCAACACAATTCCCAGTATCAGGTTGCTTCCTTGTGAGATTTTTTTACACTTTTCTGAGGGATTGCTGGGGTCTCTCCCCAAGCCTCTGTAAAAGAAAAAAAAAGATTAAAAACCACTTTTAAAAACCCTCAAAATTTTCAGTTGTTTTTTGTTTTAAACTGTTATAGAAGTTTGTGGATCTCTGAAGAGGCAGTCTGGGATAACAAAGAGGCAGTCTGGGATAACAAAGAGGCAGTCTGGGATAACAAACGCATTCTTTCCTACCTTAAAATGCATTCTTTCCTACCTTAAAAAGCATAAACCAGTTTTCTATATATTTTTCTGGTGATATTTTCTTTCTTTTTCTTTTATTTTTAGCAGTGCTAGCCTAGGCAGCACAGCAGGGGCATGCCAGGGGCATGTGCGGCATGGCCTAGAACGGCACAGTTAGGCCGTATCCAGAACCTGTCTCCAGGGCAGAAACACACCATCCCACCTCTTCAGGTACCACAGCTGTTCCTTGTTCAGTGTGATCTGAGGCAGGTCTCCTCAGGAGAAAGCCATCCCCAGGTATCATTTGGTCGCCAGTGAGCATGCCTACAATAGTAGTGCTCCTCAGCAGCAGTTAGGAGGTCTCCTTCTCTTGTGGATTTGGCCTAAGTGTCAGCTCAGGATATGGCCTATTTTAGGCTACCATTCTCTCTAGCATAAGTTGGGATTGCACTGTTAATTATACTTATTTGGCTAGAAATGGGCTGAACATGACAAGTAAACAAGAAAATCTAACCACAAATGTACCATCAAAGATAAAGTAAGGTTATTGTAAAAAAAGAGATTTGTCCACATCATGATGTATATTATCAACACTGAAAACTTGCTATCAAAAAATCAGAACTGTGATTACACCATTGATTTCCTTGCATAGTACAATCAAAGCATGCTGTGTGTAGATTTCAAATGCGTAGTGACATTTTATCTGCTGATGACATTTTCATCTTTACTACCGTCTGGACTGAAATACCCTTGGCTTGATCAGAAAAATCTGCCCAATTTCTGTGCAAGAAAAACAACTTAGTAAAATATAAAATATTGGAACAGAGAATAATACAAGAAAGAAAATAACACAACCTAGCAGACAAGTCAGCTATTGTAGGCATGCTCACTGGGGACCAAGTGATACCTGGGGAGATCTTGCTCCCGAGGAGACCTGCCTCAGATCACACTTGGTTTGGTTTAAAGCTTTGGTTTAAAGGCAAAAGTGGGATCATTCTTTATTAAAAGTCTTCTTGCCCTTGTACCTCACCTGTGCCTGTTTCTCTAAGCCTCATGCAGAATTCTTGATGCAAAGGATGTCTCCTGTGGAAACATGTTTTCAATTTCTTCTGATATCCTGCTATTCCTGGAAACAGAACAAATTTAAAACATCAGAAGATTTCAGGTTCAATGAAACCATTCAAAGCTGTGCTTGAAACAACATACTTAATGTGCGATACACACTATGTGTCTAATGAAGGTTTTTATCCCTAAAGACCTTCAAACAAATTTTCCTGGAATTCTGAATCCAGAATTATCCAGATGGATAATTGAACTTGTATGAAATTACCTTCAACTGAGTCAGATCATTGATTCATCTAACAATAGTGTGTGAACAGGCTGAAGGTTGTTTTCCAGGGCTCCAGCCTGAGTGTTTCCTACCCTACCTGGAAATGTCAGGAAATAAACCTGAAACATTCTGCATGCAGAGCAGCCGCTAAGCCATGGCTCTCACCCTGGAGATGCATCTCTCACAGGGCAGTGGCGCTTACCTCTGGTGGCCTTCCATAAATGCAGGAATAATTCAGTGACATAATTGTTTCCCCCCTAACCATCCAGGGTATCATATTGGTTTAAATGTGAAAAGCCCACCTCTCTTCAGCAATCTTGGGGATATTTCAAACCCAGCTGCTGTGTGCTATTAGCTGCAGATGGCAAAACACAAATAGGTCAGAGCAAAGGGTGGGTAATGTTGTGATGATTCCTGCCAAGTCTCATGCTTGGATGATCTGACCCCATTGCCCTGGCCTTCTGACACCACCTCCTCTTATGAAATATATTATCCCCATGTTAAAAGATCTTTCCTGACTACTATTTTACATGACAAATAATGCAACAAAAGATGGAAATTCCCTTAAATAAATAAATATTATGATCACATCAAACCTCAATTTCAGCCAAACTCCAGGGAGTCCTGTAGCCATCTGAAAATGGCAGCTAATATGTCTGACACAGGGAGACAACTAGGTCTTCTCGGTTACCCTAACCGGGTAACTTGGATACTATTTTGCTTCCAACTTATTTCAAAGTTCTGATTTTGCTTGTTAACCAGTCAACAACCAAGATGGACAAAGATCTGCCTTCTCCCTTTTCCTTCTAATTAAATCTTCATATTCCCTTTTTCCAGAGATTACCACCCATCCCTCAAGATTATCATGAAGGAGGGTGAAACATCACCCATCAAACATGAGGCAGGTCAGAAAAGTGGGCAGCTCTTTTTGGTGCACGTGCTAAGATGGAGGAGTTCAGGGCTACACCCCCCACTTAGTTCACTGCACACTTAATTCCACAGATTGTCTATTAGTTGTCTCTGCAAGCCGAAACTTCAGCTCAGAGCATTTATTCTCAGCTGGAGTGAATGGCTTGGCATTAGAGAAGTATAGCAATTCCCATGTCAAAAAGAGAATTGAGTTGCAACAGTGGCATCACTAGGGTTTGTGTTACCTGATCCAGGAGGCCAGCAGATCACACCCATGAAGAACCTCCTCCTAGACAGTGGTTTGAGCAACAACTTAGGTACTAGGTGTGCTCCCGCAGGTTTTTTGCCCTACCTTTTGAAAAAACGAATATATTTTAAAGCATTTAGTTTCATTTTATTCTGCTGTAAATTATATATCAAACAGTATATAATATGATGATATTATTCCTACAAACTGCAATTTTAGCTATTTTGGTCACTAGTGGTGTCACTCCACCCCAGTGAACATCAACCTGTTCCCCATGTGTGTGTCACCCAGTGTGGGCCCCATACACACACACCCCTAACTATACCCCTGAGTTGCCAGAACTAAAATATGCATTAGATTAGCTCTAATAAAACATTGGGTCTTTTGTCCAATAAAAGTCCTGACAATCCTGAGCTGGCTGGACCAATGAGATACAGCAATCAAAACAAACATGTTTCCACAATTTGCTTTTTCCAGGTAACAGCATGATGTCCAATCCTTATCAAAGCACCATAGTTTTTATTCAGAACAAACCAGTTAAATCCCAGTGCTTAGGTCAGCTGGACTGTGGATCTGTCAGGCAAGAAGTCAAACTCTGCTCAAAGGTCACTTTAAACTATCTTTATATTTTCTCCACCCATTATTGAACATCACACTTATATAAAGTCCTATAGGTAATTATCTATAGATACCTTGAATGGAATGGCACAGAAGATTCACAGCTGAGCTTCTTCACCAGGGACTGAATGCAGCCAAGAAAGGGAAAGACTGCCAAATCAGAAGCCAGAAATCACTTGAGCCTGAATAGAGTCCAAGGCAACGTTACAAAAGGCGAGATGAAGCCTCTCATTTTAGTGGTGTTCTTCTTAGGTAGATAATAATGATTCACCTTGTCAGGACTTGTGTTCCCTATACAGATTTTCCCTGACCCATCAGCTCATTTAGGCCTCAGACAATTGCAGAGAATAAAATGTTCACACTTCACTTCATCCTATGCAACTGAAATACACTGTAGATACAATGAAGTAGGACCCCTGTGGTCTTGCTTGGAATCAGGCAGCAGCTCTCATTTTCAGACAGATGGGGAAGGGAAGCATTTTTATATAACAATAGCTAAATGTACCTGTGTTGTGGGAGTAAAATTTCAAGAATATTTGTGTACCTAAGCACACCCTTAGCATTTCCCCATGCAACACCTTACTGTTCTAAATCCCCATGCAACACCCTCCCCTGTGCATTGCACAGACACACACACACACACCCTCGGTGCACCATCCTAACTTGACTGTGAACACACCTACCAGGCAGGTACAGGGTTTAGGACTAGGTTTTATCAGTCATCAATGTTAGAAATAGGACCCAAATGCACTGCACCCCTTTTCTAACCCTTAGGGGTTAGATTTCTTGAAAAATGATTCTTAGTGGATGCCCACATCATGGAAGGAATACCCTCCCTAAATTTCAAGCTTTTAGGTTCAGAGATTGGGGCAGAGTGTCCATCAGTCAGGGATTCTTCAATACAAAGTGTTGGGACAAAAATGCATTGCACCAATTTTCACCCCTTACAGTAGGAATTTCCAAAAACCGGTTCTTAGTGGGTGCCTCCATCATGGAAGGAACACTCTCCTTAAATTCTACGCTTCTAGGCCCAGTGGTTTTGGCTGGACGTTGGTGGGTCAGTTAGTCAGTCAGTGACTCTTCAGTTTTATATGTATAGATTTCATGTTAATAAGACAGAACAATGGGCTCTGGATCCAGCCAGTTTCCCCCATGTTAGTGTAAGACTGCCTAAATAGCATAACCCCTGTTTACCTGATTGCTCGGAGCAGTGATTTTCAAACTTTTTTGTGTCAGCCCGCTGACAGGGTACTAAAATGGTCATGGCACAAACCATTAGTTTTTTCACAGTTGACAAGGGTCACCATGCTGTTGTTGGACAGTTCACATCCCCAATAAGTAGGCCGATAAATGACCCTGTTCCAAAATCCTGTAGCACACCTGCAGTCCATTCATGGCACAGAAATATGCTACAGCACACTGGTTAATAATTGCTGGCTTGGAGTTTCCCTCTGGCCATTTTTGGTAACTGAAATGGCAGGAACTAGAATGACTAATTAGGTAATTATTCATACTATTAATTAGAACGAGTATTTACTCATTTCTCTGATGCCAGCCAATGGAAAAATGTGTTACAATTTTTATCTTGATCAGCACTGCAACGCTTTAGAAGGAGCTGACCCTCAGCTAATCTGGAATCATTAATATAATATATAATATTTTTTATCTTATGTTATTTATAATAATGTAAATATTTCTATTAAATGCCCATAATAATAGAAATAGAAGACACAGTATTTGCTTTTGGTCTGTGAGTCTGAACAATTCTGAAGACATCACACACCATAATCACAGAAACAGAAACAATCACAGAAACAGCTGACTTTCCCTCAACCTTTGCATCACCTTAACTATATTCTAACAAAGTTGAGCATCCTGAAATTCAGCCACCCTCCTTGTCATGCACCCAGGACAAAAGAGACCTCAGTGATTATTTTCATATGATCATTTGATTATATGATTATTTTCATACCATAACTTGAAAAACCAAAACCCTCAGGCCCTCAGAAATGTCTCTGAAGCAGGGATTCCTTGAATTTTTTATGAAGTAAAAACAGCACTACTGAGGGGAAGAAATTAACAATGTCAGATTGATTTTTCAATAAATCTGTTTTTCAAAGGGCCTGTCACGAGGTCTGATAAATTATTAGGGTCAAAATGGTGCCAACTGCAGGTCTCAGATGTGCTCTGTGTTTATGGGGAGAGCAGGCTAGGATTTGAAAAGCACTATATTAGTGGTATGAGTGCAGGGTGACCATACAGAATGGAGGACGGCGTTCCTCTACCTTTAACTATTGCAGAAATGAGGGAATTGAGACAGGTGTAGCTCATCATACAAGAGTTTAAAAAGCAACACCTGCCTCAATTCCCTCCTCTTAAAGGTAAAAACCCTCTTCTGATAAAGGTAGAGGCACTCTGTCCTCCATCCTATATGGTCACCCTGTACAAGTGCCAATAAAACAAGTGGGTAACCTTGTTTACCTCAAGTTCTGAAGCTATTCAAAAAACCATATACTGCTCGTGCATGGGTGCATGGGAGGGGGAAGAGATGGGTGGGGTGCCATGATCCCCCCAACTCGGCTCTCTCCCTTGGCCTGTGGAGGCTATCCTAGACAGAGCTTGCAAAGGTGGAGGAGTCAATCAATCAACAGTATCTACAGCATATACTGCTTTTCAACAAAAAGTTCACAAAGCAGTTCATATACTGCTTTTTAACAAAAAGTTCAGAATGCAAAAATGATATAGCTAATGGCAGGAGGAGGACAGTGATCAGGGTGACCCTAGGAAGGAAGGAAGGAAGAAAAAAAAGCAGGCCTCCGTCAGTCTTCAGAGACTATGGTATCGTGCTTGGCGCTGCATACGCTGCATGCGAAGCACGAAAGCCTGGGTTAGATTGTTATGGAGGATAGGCTGTTACCCAAGCAGCAAATCCCCCCTCTCAATGCCACTGGATTAGTCCAATGGAAAGGCAGAGCCAGTACAATTGGATCCAGCTGGCGTTGCAGAGCTGGGCTAAGGACAGGAGCTCACCCTGTCTTGTGGGGCCGACCCGGGTCTTGAACCCTGGCCTGCTGGTTAACAGGCACAGTGTCTTAGCCACTAGGGAGGAAAGAAAGAACGAACGAAAGACCTCCCTAAAATGTAGGATACTCAAGAAAAATGGAGTACCTGACAAAATAAAAGCAAAAAAATAGTCATATATCTTGCTATCAAGTGCTTCATTTAAACACTATAATCAGGGGTCTTTTTGAGCGGACAATCACTGGTGCTGAGTACCAGCACCTCTGTGGTGAGTATTGGCATATCTATGGTCCCCCAAGTAGACCTCATTATGATAACAAATAACACCTTCATGGTGAATACCCCACCTTTAGGGGAAAAAAACACTGACTATATTACTCATTATTAATTTTAAGACTATTACAGTACATATAATTTATCAATTACAGGTGTCGCTTATTATCCATTATGGTTCCTATGTGGAACCTCCCATAATAAAAAAATCTGTGTATAAAGAAAGCAATGGAAAAAATAGGTTTAAAGACTTATTTCTTGCTCCTCTGTTGCACCTAATTGAATAAGGCAGTGCCTGGATATCTGCCGGGGTTTTATTGTGGGACCGAAAAATGGAATTATGGCTTGCATGACTACCTCAGTACAACAGTAGCAAAGCAGTTTTCAGTGTGTGGTTTGCAGTGGCCGTTTGTGTCGAGTCAAATCTGTGTAGTGAAAAAAAGTCTGTGAGCACCATGCTAACCGTGTCTGCTCAAAAATAAGCCCCATTATGTTCAATGGGTCTTACTCCCAGGAAAGTGTCTTTAGGATTGCAGCCGAAGGCTGCAATCCTAAAGACACTTTCCTGGGAGTAAGACCCATTGAACATAATGGGGCTTACTTTTGAGCAGGCATGGTGCTCTAAGTATAACAGGATCCCGAGTGCTGGAGCCTCCTCCAAGGGGGTGGTGTGTCTGGGGATGTCCTCCAGGAGGGTCCCTGGTCCTCCCTCCTCCTGCATCCTGCAGCACTGAGCCTGTATCAGTTCTGGGGTTGCCTAGCAACAGCAGCATCCTTCATCCCGGCAGAGCCACTCCGGCGCCGGCTCAGCAGCAGGACCAGAAGCAGCGCTTCTCCCGCAGGGCCAGCAGCCTCTCCGGAGGCGGGCGGGATGCCGGGCGGAGCTGGAGCCCCGCTCTGGAGCCCCTCCGCACGGCCATGGCTGCAAGACGTGGCTCCCAGGAAGCTGCCTCCCATCGCCCTCCAGTCCCACCTTTAACCGGGGGGTCTCCAGGAGGGGATCCGTCGGGGCTGCAAAGTTGCTCTCCATGGTCCATCTCCACAGCCCCCCACCCACCCTGGTAAGAGAAAAGTGCTGCCATTTGGAACCACAAACTCACCTCCCCCCCCCAAAAAAAAGTCTGGGCTGGGGTAGGGGCTCCTGGAGATGGTGGGTCCCCCCCCCATCTCCTCATCCAGACCCACCTCCAGGTCTTCAGGCTTCATCACTACCTGAAAATTGGGGAGGGGGGTGGAGTGGGGTGGTGTGAGATGCTGTTTCTGCAGGTTATGAAAGCAAGAAGGGAAGGGGGTTGGATTAGAGGGAGGCTATTAGATATTTTATTTTCCCTGCACTTTGTGAACTTTTTTGGTTGGATATAAGTAATATTGATTGATTGATTGATTGATTGATTGATTGATTGATTGATTGATTGATTGATTGATTGATTGATTGGGATGTGCTTGGGCTGCTTGGAGACCACCTGGACGCAGGTGATGGGGGAGGCATGGTCAGCCAGAGGCACCTTTAGATGGGTCCTCACCAGCCTTGACTTTTGATTTGGAAAGTTGAATTGTGGGGCTGTTTTCTTTTCCCTTCTGACTCCAGAGATACTGGACAGCTGGATCCTTAGATGGCAAAGAGAGAATTTAGAGATTATAGAGAGATTGTTCATTATGCAGCCATAGGTACCCCCAGCTTCTCCCACTAGGCACCTGCAACTTCTCTAATTACCTTATGTAGGACGACAGAGTGCCAGCCAGGTATGTCAGGCAGCCCCAGTGGTGTAGTAGCCCCATTTTCCCGACTGCACCCCGAGGAATGCCAGCCCGGGCCTCAACTCTGCTGCAGTGGCAGGAAAGTCTCCCCCAGGAGCAAGTGGCTAATTGGTGCAGGGCAACACCATTTGCCTGTGTGCCTTTCGGCTCATGCAACTAGCTGGAAAAGCAGAGAAGGCTTAGTGGAAGCCGGTGTTTTCACAACAGTAATTACTCTAGATATGCTCCAGTTATGGGTCTGGTAGGCATGAAGTATCCACCAAGCCCTAGAAAACAAAGGAAAGACAATGAAAGATCATCTCTGTTTTTAAAAGGCTGTCTGATGTAATATTATATCTGTGCACTGGTAGAATCCAAATTGCCATATCTTATGTTTCTGAACTCCAAAATGCTATTCTGAATCATAAAACATGTCATCATAGCCCAATAACAGTGGTGTTTTTTAAAAGGAAACCCACTTGTGCCTTTGCTGTCCAGTAATATTGGAAGATTGTTTAGGTCAAACGATCAGCATATCTTTTTCCGTCTTCCTTTACACAAGTCCTTGTATATTGCTGTAGAGAGAGGATGGATTTTCATTACCATCAAACGCTGAACTGGTTTTTAATCAAGCCTCTTCAATTAATTTTTTTTTCAACAACCAATGCACTTTCTGACCATCAAATCATCCTAGAGGAAGTCAAGATCAGCTGGCAGATGAATTACGGTACTTTTAGGTGCAGTGGGAGAAGCAGGAATATATACCTTCGGCAAGAAAAATTCATGGAATGCAAATGAATTTGGAAATTGCTGTATCTGGGGATATTCAGGAAATGGATAGATTTAGCTGATGAAGGAAACAAGATTACCTCGGATGCTGACTTAACTAGATTTTGAGGCAAAGGATTTAACTTTATGCAGCTTGTTGAACTGATTGCTTTTCCCTTTCTTTCTTATAATCAGAAAATCTGGGAAAAGTAAGAACTAACCTGTCTTCATTCTTGATTTGGTCTTTTTTGCTTCCCCTAAACAGTGTGCTGAATAATTGCTGAATACTCCATTGTTATTTCATTCTTTGACTATTGAGATGGGAACCCTGATGCTGATGTAAATAGAACCTTGTAGATTATTTTGGGCTGCTTTGTCAACACAACAACATGATTTGTTCCCCTGGTGATTCCAAGTAGTGTTCCCTCTCTTTTTTAATCGGGTTTGCACAGGAGTGTTTGGTTCCCACTGCACACATATCTACAGGCTGAAAATTCACTGGTGTTACATAACCCGTTACCTTGAACAATCATACATGATTTTTGTCGAGAGGATATTCTCGCACCCCAAGCATCAAGGAAGAGTCATCTCCATAGTTAAAAACAAGCAAGCAAATGATAAAGGAATAGCTTCTGAGAAACTTTCTGAAATATTAGTATCTGGTTATTTCTTTAGTATACCAACAGCAAAATATGGGGGGGAAAAATCAGGGTTAAATATAATCTGTACTGTTCAGTGAAATGAATCAATAACTGTGGCCTAAGGGAAAAATTCTTATTGCCTTTATTTTCTTTTTTTAATTTCAACTGAAATATATTTTTCTCCTGTTCATTATATCAGTGTCCCTAAACCCCTTGTGTAATGTAACCCTTTGGCCTCATTCAAGAAGATGCCCTGAGGTTAAGTCACAGCTTATCAGTCTCTTAACCAAAACAGGATCCTACGCATTCATAATAAGACAGTATGGATTATTATAGCTGAACAATAGTTCAAGGGTGATGAATGCTGCATTCAGATTTTTATTCCTTTAAGCACTGGAGACTTGCTGCATAGCTTGAGTCACGTAAGAGAAAGAAAACTGGAAAAAAAAACCAGAAGCATAAGGCTAAAGAAATGGTAAAGCTAAAGAATAAAGCTAAAGAATATTAAAGAAAGGCTAAATTGTATGGACTGCTGTTAGATCACTCCAAGGTTTTGTTTTGATGTTAACAAGCCATTTTAACATCTGTTGATGTGTCCATGTTCAACATACAGTTTGACTCTGGGTTCGACTCTGACCCACAAAGTCAGGAATGTTCCGTCTGCAAAATCGAAAAGAAGTCTGGCTCCCACTTCTCTTTCCCACCAACTTAGGAAAAACAAAACTCTCAGGAAAAACCTTTTTTTCTTTCTTTTTCTTTAAATCTTGCCTTTTCTGTTGATTCATTTATTCTAGTTAGAAGTGAAAGAGATAAAATTACAAGAATATAGATAGTGGAGTCAAGATTCCCTGATATGAAATGAGGAAGACCTTTTAGTGTGGTCTTTGGCAAGGGATCACTCCACACGTAGACAATCACTCAGAGATACTCATGAGTAAAGACCAAGGTGCTAGTTTCCAGCTAATTTTTTTATCTGCCTCCAGCTACAAGAAACAGGCTCTTCACAGCAGGGTAGAGATGAGCAGAGAAGAAGCCCATGCCCAAAACCAAGTCCCATGGTATGCTTTGAGGGCATGTGATGCAGCAAACTAATGAAGACAAAGCAGATCTGGGTCTATTCAGTGATGGGGCAAAGGTGGGGGTTGAGCTAACTGGGAAGTTTTTGCATGTGTCACCTTACATTCCTTGTGGATAGAAATATTAGCAAACCAAGTTTGTGGTAAAAGGTTAAAAAATATACAGTTCTTCTGCATCTTATATACAATACTATTGAGCTGTGCAAATTCAAGAACATGTGCTTGCCCCCTTCCAAATAGTACTCTTCTGAAAATCTGAATAGAGCATGTGTGATGTGAATTGTGTGTTTGCAGTTTCTAATGTTGCAGAGGCATTCTACAGAGATCAATTGTATATGCAGTGGCTATGTTTAGACTGTCAAATGAACAAAAATGGGGATGCAATAAACATGATTTGGATTATTCTTCCATACATTCATTGGATCTGCAAAAAGAGTCACATCATGGGCAGCATTCTGCTGAACCACTTCAGCAGAGGACAGGCAGCCCAATCCAGAGCAACTAATCTGTCCACATAAGAGCCCTTAGGTTGCCCCATCTAACACTAGGTTGGAGCAACTGCAAGATGCTCCAGCCCAGTTACTCTGAAGGAGGCTTAGGGCAGAGCAAGGCAAGATAGGGTGCCCTAAGAGAGGTGGACCTGCTCTGCCCTAGCTGGGGCAGCCTAAGCAGCTCAGGAGAGGCCTGTTGAGGGCATGTTTAGCATTGCCTAGGGCAGAGCAGTTACTCTGTATCCAAAGCCTGTTTCCAAGGCAGAAATGCCATCTTTCAGCCCTCAGAGTTATACCACCTCAGGAGCAGGTATAGTAATGAGTAGACCCATAGGGGTCCATGATAAGGCCAGAGTAAGAATGGCAGTGTTGACCAAAAATCTGAGTTCTTGGCCATCCTAGCTGCAACCCCTGCCTCTCAACCTCAGGATATGGAACAAACTACGGCTGCCCACAAACCTCAGGATACAGCAGGCCACTCCAAGAAGCCCCTTGTATTCACTGTAGAATGTACTGGCATCTCACCAGGGACTCCTTATAAGGCAGGCACCCAGTGGCGTCACCAGACTGGTGCGGCTGGTGTGGGCTGCATTGGGGATGCGCTCCGTATGGGGTGATGTGCCGGAGGAGTTTGACTGTCCTTTGGCAGGCCCTGGGCATCACCACCCCCATTCAGGCCTGCTCCAAGGCGGAGCAGCAGCCAGAAGCTGCCACTTGTCTGAGGAGCTGGCCTGAACGGCCATCTGAGATGCACTGCGCAGAAACACACTGAGCATGCCGAACAGCTTCAGAGGAGACTTCCTTAGAGCAGAGAAAGTCCGCGCCTCTGCACAGCCATTCGGCCTCACTCAGGAGGCGGAGCGGCAGCCGAATGGCTTCAGAAAGAGTACTGCACAGGCACCAACTCTGACGCCTGCACAGTCTCCCCCGAAGCCAAAAGGCTTCAGAAAAGTACTGCGCAGGTGTCAGACATGGTGCCTGCGCAGTACTCTTTCTGAAACCAGTTGGCTTCAGAAACAACTGCACAACCGCCAACTTTGGTGACTGTGCAGTCCAGGTGGGGGGGGGGGGGGCGCATCCCAGGGATGACGCACAGACTTCCGCACCAGGTGATGTGCAGAGTCATGTCACCACTGTAGGCACCACAGCTGTTCCTTGTTCAGTGTGATCTGAGGGGTGTCTCCTCAGGAGCAAGTCTTCCCCTTGTGTCAATTACTTAGCATGCTCTGGAGCAGTTAGGGCAGCCCAGGCTTCCTGACTCTCTGGATTCAGCATAACTTTCTGCTCTGGATACAGAATAGTTAGGAGAGTGCAGTTAGGTCAGAGCAGGCTGAATTTGCTCTGGATTGCAGCCTTAGCCTAGCATCACAGTGAACATGCCTTTGATCTTTAAAAAGATACTCTCCTGGTGCTAAAGTTCCATTCTAGATGGGGCAGGATTCTATGTGGTGGTATTTAGGAGCAACAAAATCCTTGCTTATGAGTTTCATGTTAACAGGGGTTTGGCAATAGCCTGTCTGTATGAATTCTAAGGGTTCATTCTTGGCATCCATCAGTCTTGAAAGACTATGGTATCATGCTTGACGCTGTATACGAAGCACAAAGGCCTGGGTAGATTGATATGGAGGATAGGCTGTTACCCAAGCAGCAAATCTCCCCTCTCCATGCCACTGAAATAATCCAATGGAACAGCAGAGCCGATACGATTGGTTCCAGTTGCATCACAGAGCTGGGCTAAGGACAGGAGCTCACCCTGTCTTGTGGGTACCCGTGTCTCAAACACTGGCCTTCTGGTTAACAGGCACGGTGTCTTAACCACTTGTGCCACCCACAGCCTATGGGTTCATACAGACTCAGACTTGTTTAAAAGGTCAATTAAAGGAAGGTCAAAATTCGTCCTGGTATTTCATAGTGCAACATATTCACTAGTACCATGCTGCATTCTGCAGTGGTGACTGACACAAGGCCCTGTGGCAAAAACTTGATATTTGTGATTAGAAGATTGATACCAGTGGGTTTCCTTCATTGGAAATTCACAACAACCTGCGTAATTCTGTTCATGGATTTATTTATTTATTTTGTTTAATAAATTTATACCCCGCCTTTCTTGGACCATAGCCAACTCAAGGCAGCTAACAATGAAACTAATTAAAAACATTCAATAAAACAATTAAAAGCATTAAAAACATACATAAGTTAAAAACATTACACGTTCATGGTTCCTTTTATCACTATACAAATGGGCAGGCCCAGGTTTAAAATGGAGAATGTTTTGGTGTGAGAGTGGGGTAGATGTTCTGAAGGAGCATTGTCCTCAAGACAGGTCCTAAGGCACTAAGGTTACAATCCAGAGTAACTACAGGACCTTTACACCGATGTAATTATGATGCCACCTATGGGAAGCCTATGGAAATGCATAGAGCAATCCAGAGTAAGTGCTTTTTGCGTCTTCCCATAGTTACTCTGGATTGTAGGTTAAATTAGGGTATAAACTTAACATAGGCCGACAACTCATAGTCTTCCTGTTCTTGTGGTGATGTAGGGAGGCAAGAGCATGTCTTTGCACTGGCCTAACCCTCCCTCAGGAATGGCACACTAGTGTCATATGGGATATTTGTGACACCTTCAGGTCAGCACAGGACTAATGCCAGGGTTTAGGTCAGCCTAAACAGGGCTGTGGGTGGCGCAAGTGGTTAAGGTGATGTGCCTGTTAACCAGCAGGCCAGGGTTCGAGACCCGGGTCAGCCCCACAAGACAGGGTGAGCTCCTGTCCTTAGCCCAGCTCTGCGACGCCAGCTGGATCCAATCGTATTGGCTCTGCCTTTCTATTGGACTAATTCAGTGGTGTGGAGAGGGGGGATTTGCTGCTTGGGTAACAGCCTATCCTCCATAACAATCCAACCCAGGCTTTTGTGCTTCGCATGCAGTGTATGCAGCGCCGAGCACGATACCGAGCAGTCTTTCAAGACTGACGGAGGCCTGCTAGGTCAGCCTAACTTGAGTTTAGGATTGCCGTTTTAGCCAAATTGCCTAGAATGGGCAAAAGAGGGTTAATGTTAATAGCTGAATATGTTCCTTATGTGGGAGCCTCTCTCAGGGCCTTACATATATTGGCCTGGGAATATGGATATACCAAGGTATCAGGTCCATCGCCTCTCCCCCCTTGGGAGGGAATGAAGTAAATGTGAACTGAGAAATTTTGGAAGAGGTAGTGAATTAGGATTTAATCAGGAAGCCAAGAAGAAAACTGGCTACTCCCATGCTTAGAACAGCCATGCAACTGATATGGCCTGCAGGCTTTACTCCATTCAACGCTCAAACCTGTATACTCAGACAACACACCTCTATAAATAAAGCAAGTATTTCTAAGATACAAAAGTGATCAGTAATTTCTCCCAAGGAAGGTGAAACCCAGATTGTTGGAACTTGGAAGTTCTAAAAGAAATTCATGAACACGAAACATTAATATTAGCAGTGAGGTTGGTGTTTCCTAGGAGAAAAACTGAGTTTCTGTGACTGTTCCACAATGAACTACTCCATAACTTATTTTGGAAAGATATGAATAGGACAGAAAAGGCTTGAAAAGAAAAGTGCAGAATTAAAGAAAAGAGCAGAAAGAAGAAGGCATGGTCAGTCTGGAGCAGCTTAAATCTAGCATTAACAGTTTTGAAGCCTGCAACCTGCAGAGAGTATTGTGCAAGTTTGATGCACAGCCTTGTATCTCAACAATAGGAAGTTGTACAGCTGCTACAAGGAGCCAATCCTGGCTCATAAGCCATGCTTCAGAGATCTCAGCCAGGGGGTGGCGGATAATACCCATGAGTTGACTGATCAGTAGAAAGTTTGGACTGTGAAATTTGCAGTCAGGAGCTAAGAAAATGGTCAGGAGTTGGAGGAAGAACAGGCCTTGGAAATGGAGTATCGAGAAAATATTCCTGAAGGTAAAGGCATTTCAACAGTGGAATGGATTGCCAATCGACTCTCCTATGATAATTTTCTGCTAAAGGCAAGGGATTGGACTCGATGGCCTCTCAGGTCCTTTCCAACTCTATGATTATATGCTATGGGATAATCTTTAGTGTGAAGGTGAAAAGATTATAGTTTACACTCCATGTATGTATGTATGTATGTATGTATGTATGTATGTATGTAGGTATAGCAAATATAGAAGGAAAAGCTGAAAATGCATGGGCCAGATGTTGACTGGACATGGCCTGGAGACATGGATGAGGAAAAATACCTTGTTTCCCTTAAGGTCTCTTGAATACCTTTGGCAGGCTTTGGTAACTTGGAACAGGTAAGTGGGAGTACAGCTGATACACTTTAAAGGAAGCTCCAACTCTGGGAGTAAGGAAAAGCCTACAAATTGTGGCAACAAAAGGCACTAGCAATGCAATCCTGTGCCTGTTTACTTGGAGGTAAATCTCTGTGTAGTAGGACTTAACTCCCAAGAAAATGTGCATAGCATCACAGCTTAAAGAAATATTACTGAGGCAGGACATCAGTTTGAAATGTCCTTTGTGAATGATTGAGATGGCAGTGAGAAAGAATTAAGCCTGCATGCTTGAGCAGATTAACCCAGCTGGCCTGGCAAAAGATACTCCCAGATAAAGACTTACAAGGGCCCTCAGATCAGCAGAATGATTCAGAACCCTGGTTAGAATGGCCCAAGAACCTGTTCCACAATCATGAAAGCAATAAGGACCCACTAGTCTCGAAGATGCTGCAACTGAAATTTCTGTGTACAATTTGTGGAAATGATGATTGCAAGACAACGTGCCACTGAAGAAATGTAGGCTTTTGTAACTGTTTCTTGATAGTGCTGGGGTCTGGATAATTCTATTAGGGGAGGGTTGGATGTTGGTGTCACTTGGAAAAATGGTGCTTTCGGTGAATTCTGTTTTGGAGGAAGTCGGTGATAAAGGAAAATTGTTTTTTCTGTCAGGCAATCATGCTGTTGAAGTGGAATTCATAAAAAGGTCACTGTTATCATGTTGAACTCATTGCCTGTGCCTGCAATCATACATGCCTGTGATTTTCAATTTTTTCATCTCATGGCACACTGGCAGGGCACTCGGGATGCAATTTAGGCTGGCTTAACTCACCTAGTATATCATCCCATAGTGGTGAGGGAAGGTTGGTGTATGCCTATGCACTGGTGTACGTCTATGTGGGTTACGCCCATGTCTATTCACATACATCTATGGCTATGTTGGTGTACGTCTACGTTTATACACTGCCCCAATTTTCTGCTTCAGTTTAGTTTACCATCTCTTTTGTTAATCTGTTCATTTGTTATCTTTCACAAGTAGCTTTTAGCCAGTCAGAAGATCTGAGCTTGGAAAGCTTAGTCTGAGGAGTTCTGGTGTTGTGATTGAGGAGCATGGCGCTGGAGCCAGACCCCAAGGCACTGCTTAGTTTGCATGAAATGGACAAAGGAAGGTTAAGCAAATGTTAATTCCTTGAGTGAGAGCCCATCTGAGATGATAAACCAAGGTATAAAGTGATTTGTCCTTGCCTCTTCCCTTGGAAATGAGTAAAGATAAAGGCTTCACGTGGACCAGAAGACGCAGAGAGAGCTATGATTTGATCTGGGAGAAACTGGTATGGAAACCTAGTGGAAGACTGCTCATATTTTCACATGCTTAGGAAACCCATGTGGCTGATGTTGCTTGCAAGAGTGTGCATCCAGTGCCATTCAACATTCCAACCTCTATTTCTGTCAATATAGCAAATATTACAGTGGCACAATCAGAGGACAAATTAATGATTTCTTGTCCAAAGGAAATCTCAACCAGATTATGCTTGAGTTCCTGGCTTGTGAGGCAGAAGCACATGCCCACTTATTGCACATTTGACTTTCTGAAAATATAAGATCAACAGTTTTTTACACATCTCCCTCCCAGAGTATCTCAGGAGCAGCACTAATGGAGGGGCAGTGCTGAGAGAGCCTAGTTATCATGTGGATTGCATAAAGACTTTCTACGGGTCACATTTGGCCTGTGGATCTTATGTTTGAAATAGACTTTTATTCAGGTGACTGTCCACCACTGCCTGGTAAGCCTGGACTCAAGGAGGAAGTTAACCTAGCAGTGGTGGACAACAGCAACATGAATCTTCCTCTTTCAATGATCAGACCTGTACATAGAAATGTATGAGAAAGAGAAGCATCCATCTGCTCTCTTTTCCAGGCAGTTGATAGTCATCAAGAGGCAGTATATACTATGGCATGTGGAGCAGAACCTGAACAGAAACCTTGGTTCTTTGCTGGGTTTTGTCCCAAGGTTGCCTCCCTCCCAGCACTCATAACTGTTCCTTGTCTGATGATTAGATACTGTCATACTCCAGCTGTTAGGTTTGTGTGGTAGAGGAGCTGAGTTTATGACTGACCACCAGACATGGGGTGGGAGAAGATGGCCATCAGTGAACTTTGTGCTTAGAAGTAAAGTACCAAATGAAGAGTTCATGTTGGAGGTCTATTCTGGACAGTTGCTCATTTGTTCGTACATGCGTGGAGCCTTATGACCAAACAGGTTTCCATATTAAGAAACACAAAATAATCTGTTAACAAAATACACACTAGTGGTTTTTAGAATGGTTGTCAGTACCCCTTGGGTGGGGGGGTAGCTACATCATTTCAGGGGATTTTGCGGAAAGCTGGGCACTGCCATCTTGGAATCTGGTACTGAATGCAACCATCTTGGAATAGGGCACTCAGGCTGCAATCCATATTTTCCTGAGCATGACACTGAACAAAATGGGTCTTACTTCTGAGTAGACATGGAAGAGTGATGTTTCATCTTTCACTTCCTGTTTTATGTCATTTTCTGTCATGACATCAATTCAGTGTTGATTCTTTTCCGGGATGCCCCAGACATATTGTCATTCTCAGAAGGGAGTCCTGTGCTGAAATGATCAAAAACCACTGATATGTACAATTTAGTTGTGCTGCCACTGGTGGTATCAGCAAGAAGAAGGGAAAAATTGCCTTGATGTATCTCAGTAATCCATCCTATGCATTTTTCATCAGTTAAATTCAAACTACAATCCCCATGATTTTGATTTTTCTCTAACAACCATGTGCATGAATCCTGGTCTCTGAATCTGTCCTGGGGTATTGGCAATAGATTCCAAGGCAGCAAAGTTAAGGCCATTTGACAACTGGCATCATGGCTATTCCACGTCTATGCTGGAGAACCAGGGAATGGACTTTTTCCCAAGTTACCCAGACTTGCTGGATCATCTGCCTTTCTGTCTCTCACACATTCTCATGCATGACAGGAATTAGTCATCAATGACTGAGCAGTCTTAAGGGGAAAAAAGTGATGTGAACTGTAATTTGCAACTAAAAGGGACAATTTCTTATCTGCTTTCATGTTCTTTTTTCCCTTTTGCCACAGGAGCTGCAGCTGCTGTAGGGAACGGCGCCCAGGGTAGCCAGCCATGATTGCCACTGGAGGCCTCTTGAGGATCTCAGCCAGGAAACAGGATCCTTCACGGCCTCCAAGCCAAGTCTCAAAACGCAAGCGCAAGGCCAAAAAGAAACGCAAGAACGACGTGGTGGTGGTGAAGGGCAAGCTCAAGTTTTGCTCGCTCTCAGGTCTCATTGCTCTCTGCGGTATCCTGGTGCTGCTCGTGGGGATTGCCTTGGCAGTTTTAGGGTACTGGCCTAAACCTCTATACAGAACAAGGAGCTTTGGGAACAGCCAATTTTCACGGCCTCAAGGAGGTTCCTACAAATACCCACCCAGGAACCAGACAGAAGATCTAGGACTATCTCAACTGGAAGGCTCAGAACCCAATGCTTCCTTGGCTGGTAATAAGAAAGGTCTCCCCCATTCTTCAGCTGCCCCATCATCCTCCTCCACTTCAAGAAGTTTCCTCTTTCAGCTTTTTTCTCAGTATTTGCATTCAGACAAGCTTAAGGTGCTTGGGCCTCTCATCATGGGCATTGGCATCTTCCTCTTCATTTGTGCTAACGCGGTGCTCCACGAGAATCGTGACAAGAAGACCAAGATTATCAACCTGCGGGACCTCTATTCCACTGTCATTGATGCACATAGCCTTCGAACCAAGGATGGGGCACCTTCAGCGGCTGTCGCCCCAGTTCCAGTCAATGGTTTTGTGAACTATGTACAGTCTCGGGGCTTGGAGATGAAGCCTGGTGGCAGCAGTACCGGGGAAGCTTTGGGGGCAGCTGCCATGCTAACTAAGAGCACTTGGCATCCACCCAGGGGTGCCCCCTTGTCTCCTCCGGACTTGGCTTCATCGCCACGCTGCTCCTTGTCAACAGCTAGGCAGCAGCAACCACCCAGCTTGGCCGAAGCTGTGTACAGCATCTATCAGGAGAGAGTTGCCTTGGCCAGAACTGCACGTAGTCCCCCTTGCAGCCCCCCGGAAGTCTGGGACCAGCACAGCACTGCCAGTTCCATTGTGGGCTCCTCACTCAGCGCCTTCACTTTGCTGCCACTGGCTCAGGGAGAAGCTGCCAGTGGAGACCGCAGCAGCTGGAGGAAAGTGCTGGGTGAACGGGGGGCCAGGGAGATTCCCCGGGGGGAGTTTGAACTCAGTCTGACTGATCTCAGGAGCAGCTACGTGGACACAGGGCAAGGCCATACAATGTTACCCAGGTTGGGCAAATGCAAGCGGGTTCTTAGACGTCAGAGCACAAGCTGCCTCCCAGATGCCAGGCGACCTCTTTCCCCTGAACCTTCTCAGACTCTGGATAGTAGCACAGATCTAGACTCTAGTTTCTTAGTAAAGCCTTCTTCTTCCAGCTTTTCCAAATCCCTCGATTTGGGGGACTCTTCCCCTCCTATGCCAGTTGTGGATAGGAGAGATTCCCAGAGCTCTCAGTGTGATCAATACCGAAGCAATAAGGGCTACACACCTCTGGAGGAAACAGGCACCTCCTTGGAATCTATTGCCAATACCCCAGCCCATAAACCCCAGGACTGTGATGTAAACCCTGATGGGGAAACGGGTCCCTTAGAGGGAAACAGCAAAGAACAAACAGAGAAGCAGCCTTTGAAAATTCAAAGACAATATACAAATAAAGAGAAACTCCTCATGATCTCTAGATCAGATACCACTGCCAGGCTGGAGGAGCGGAACTTGGAGAACACCGGCATTTAAAGTATAGCAGAATGAAATGGAGACTAGCATCAGAATAACTTGTAATCTTTCTGCCCCCTTGTGGATCTAAGAGACTGGTCACAATCCAAACAACTGGAGTATGCTATTGTCGAACTGCATTCAAGAAATACCTGCAGAAGTCTTCAGGAAAGAAGGAAATTAAAAGGAGTTTGTTCCTTTCAATTGTGATTCTGTATTCCATGCAAGCCAAATTGTATTGCGCATCATGCAGTCAGTTCTTTGAACAAAGGAACATAATTTATTGACAATAATTGTGCACTTTACTGATTTTTAATTCGAGTAGCCCCTTCTTTTGGCTTTTGATATGGCACTATCTGCACACTCTTTCCCCAGCTTCAGATAGAGGGAATTTTTGACCCAACAAAAGCGATCCCTTGTCTTTTAAATGTTTGGTTAGAATATAGTAGCATTTTGCAGGGATTAACAGATGAATTACTGTGGCAAACAATAAAAACAGCTTTAATTTCAGTAAAGGAAATACTGGAGATGGATAGCACTAGTTGAAGTGCTACATTCGTAAGCATTATTTGAATTTAAGTATTATTGCACATGTATGAACAAATAGCATTAATAAGCATTTTTAATTTAAATAAAATTTGTTTACAATGACAAAATACATTTAGGTAATTCTTTGTTCTTTACTAAATTCTTACACTTAAAATAAGGGGTGTTTTCCCAATGGCCTGGTTTTTTAATATATATGTATTTGCTTGCTTTTTTCCTTTAGATAGGAGAGCAATGGAATGTATTGGAGAAAAATGGACTATATTGGAGACTATAGATGCAATCCTAACCTAGGCCAGCAGAACCCATCAGTCTTCCCGTTCCTGTGGTGATGTAGGGAGGCAAGTGCACTGGCCTAACACTCTCCCAGGAGTGGTGAAGAAGGGTCTTAACAGCATTTTGTGACATCCCCAGGCCAGCATGTGATCTGTGACAGGACTTATGCCATTCTAACTAGCAGTTAGGATTGCAGACTATATTGGTAAGAGTTGCCAGAGGTGCAGCAAAGGTACAGTCTTAGGGTCACTACCCTGGATGCTATGCCGAGAGGAGTGTAAAGTCATGAGTGCCTCCTCTTCCAGGAGAAATCCAGAAGTGATTGCTCCGCACTACATACAGTTCTTCCAGATGAGGAAATGCTTATTGCGATGGCTTTGTGTCCCTATTCCTTCTCCTGGGGAGACTACACTTTGAAGGGAGTGTCCCTTCCAAAGAAAGCCTCCACAGAAGAAGGAAGAGGAATGTGGAACTGCTGTCACTTCTGGGTCCTCCCCACAGAAGAAGGCTCTAATGGCTTTGTGTCCTCCACTCCTTCTCTTGTGGAGACACCCCCTTGAAGAGGGCACCTGCTCAAAAGGGAAACCCCACAGGAGAAGGAACAGTGGGTGCAACATCACTATGTAACTGAGACCATGATCCTAAGCTCTAGTTAGGCCGCACAAGTCTCGGCACAAGACCCGTGTTGGCCTGGGGGTGTTTCAGAAGTGCCATAAGGAACTTCTGTGTCACTCCTGGGGAAGTTAAGCCAGTGCACAGATATGTACTGGCCTTCTCTGACTACCACAGGAATGGAGTGACGGGTGAGAGGCCTAAATTGGTTAGGATTGCACCTTTTGTGACATCTCAGCCCTGAAGGACAGGACTTCTAGTTACACCTCTGAGTTTTGCTTAAAAAGAGAAGAGAAATGTGGTTGATGTAACTCAGCTAAGGGCTGCAGTTGTACATGTTAGAGAAAGGACCACTGAACTCAGAAGGATCTGAATGATAATGCACTATAGAATTGCACTGTAACTTAGTTAAAGCCTTATGTAGTTGGGAGAGTTAGGGATATGATCCAGGCAAAGTGTAATGCAGTATTTATAAATCCCATTGAATACAACAAAGCTGAAAATGCTTAATAATTATTTGCGCTGAGGGTAGTGACTTGTAGTCTGATTCTACACATATCCCTTGGAAAAATTCCACTGAAAGAAAATTAATTCCCATCCCCTTCAAATTGTTTAGTGTCAGGAAATGTCGCCAGCAGGATGACCATCTAGAATGGAGGACAGAGTGCCTGTACCCTTAACCATTGCATCGAAGAGAGAACTGAGGCAGGTTTAGCTCATCATAGAAAAGCTGCATCAAGTCATCCCCTATGCAGTGGTTAAATGTAGAGGCACTCTGTCCTCCATTCTATATGGTCACCCTGGTCCCCAGATTAACCTTTGATATGTTGTAGTCCTCATGAAGTCATTTATTTTTTCTTATGATAAATATTTTTAATCCACTCTTGACCAGCAGAAAAAATCCAGAGAACTAACAAGCTTCTTGATGTAGCCTTTGCCATGGTTGAGTTCACAATAAATATTCACCAAGTGATTCAATGAAGTAAAATCATCTTGTGATTGCTTTAGCATGTCAAAAGTGAACATGGCACTGCTTCCCACAGGTATACATTACCTGATATTTACATTCCATGACATCATTTGATGGCTTGTACCTGAAGGCAGGAACTAGTGCCAGTGGAAAATTATGTGTCTGATGTGAGGTGAGATGACATGAATTCTCCATCTCTAGTGTTGTCTGATGGTTGTTTCACACATGCAAGGCATTATTTGACATTTAAATCATAAAGGGATAAAAATGCATGCATGAATTCAGCCTTAGCTGTGGTTAATAACAGGAATCCTAGAACAGATGGAAGAAAATATATAATTAACTATAAGTAGTGGGAAGCCCAAACCACAACCCAGTTATTATGAACTATTTAGATTTAAGCTATGCCTGTAGAGAAACATACTTGGAAGTTCTATTGAAATGAATGAAATTAAAGTGTTTAGGTAGCAGTTTATATGGGGACATATTGGCTTAAATCCAAGTGCTTCATCATTGCCTGATTGTGGATTGGATGGTAAACGCTGATATTTAAAACTTGACTGGAATTGAAAACACTTTTCCCATTTTTTCACTAACAAATAACTTAAAATGTGAGCAATAATGTGCAAATAAAATAATTTGTTTGACAAAAAATTGAAAATAATCTGCTATTATCTCCATTATTGATGTGTATCAAATATAAATTTTTTTTAATGAGGAAGAATTCTAGCATTAGGACAAATTTCTATACTGAATCCATATTGAGAACATCTCTGAAAGGGAGCAGCTCCACATGACCACAATTATATGTGAAACAAATCACTCTGATACTATGTGGAAAGTTTCTGTGCCAATCCCAGCTACCAAGAAGGTGCAGATGTTCAGCACAATGCTATGGTGGCCACACAAAGCCATTGTTATGACAATGCCCAACTGCTTTCATATGGTGATGATTCTGTTGCAAGAATTATTTCTTATGGAAGCAGATTTCATTATTATAGATTTATAATTATTGGAAAGATCTTATTAGGTATTATTGGACATTATTGGAAAAAATATTCATGTGATGTTACTTTTCATTTTCCATGAAAGGAATTTGTTTACTTTGACATTATGTTTTTAGGACTGAGTTATCAGTGCAGAAATAATGATGTTAATCTTCCTTTCTGCACTAACTCAGACCTAAAAATGTAATTTCAAAATAAGCACAATTCCTTTCATGGAAAATTGAATCCAAGTAAACAATTCGGAATTGCAGCTTAATGTCCATAAGCCACAGTACCACTAGAAACACTTTCAATGCGGCATTGTGAGCCAACCACTATCAGAAAAACAGGTTGGGTTGTTGACTGTGCTGAAAAAGGCTACCATGCCTAGTAATATACTTCTATGTATTGTATAATTTGAGAGGGTGATATAATTTTGCAAAGAGAGGGTGATGTGAGAGGGGTGTAGTGTGAACAGAATAGAAAAGTGTCCTTTGAGACTATAGATAATCCATGCAGTAACATCAAGGCGTCCAAGTCAGAAGAGAACCAGCTGTATTTACTGAAGTCTATCTCACAGTGCCCGTTCATCTAAAGTTCATTCTGCTTATCCAAATGAGAAGCATCTAGAACTCTCCTGTATCCAGACAGGTTGTGAGTCAATGAGCATAACAGCACATTGTGCTTAGCCAGCACCCACTCCCCCCTTCAACATCTGTTTTGCAAAGGGAGCACCACTATAGTCTTTGATCTGAAAACCAGGACAGATCTCAAGAGCTTATACCAGGGATCTCAAAACTTTTTGGCAGGTGGGCCACATCATCTTTCGGATACTGTGTCGGGCCAGAAAAAAAAGAACTGATTTACATTTAAAATTTGAATAAATTTATATAAATGAATATATTAGTGAAGGGTATTCATGATGCTTGCCTCTGGAGCAATACAGGGCTTGCCTGAGGGTCAGATGAAGGGAACATGCGGTGGGATGGATGGAGGCTCTATAGGTTTGGAGTCCCCTGGCTGATATTATAGAAGGCTGAAACTTAGGGTGAAATCCTAACCAATTTATGCCATCAGAACTCTCCCATCTCTCCATTCCTGTGGTGGTGTGGGGAGGCTGGAGCATGTCTGTGCACTGACCTAACCTCCCCAGGAGTTGCACAGAAGTATAGTACCTTACAGCACTTTTGCAACACCCCCAGGCCAGCATGGAACTTGTGCTGTGACTTATGCCGATCTAACTGGAGTGTAGGACTGCAGCCTAATACAGTACTATGTTAACTTCCTTTCCCGATTGAATCATTCTTTTCTTGCACATATTGAAAAAATACTTTGTGTTGAGGTGGATATGTGAACAGCTTGCATTTGCCCTAAGAACACACAGCAATGGCCCATCTAGTTCAGCTTCATATATCTTTTTGAGATGTGATGACCTGAACTGGACACAGTACTCCAAATTCTCACCATGGATTTGTACAATGGAATTGCCATTTTATTGTCAGTGCCCTTTCTAATAACCCCAAGCATGGAATTAGTCTTCTTCACTGCCTCCGCACATTGGGTCGACACCTTCATCTAGCTCTCCAACAGCACCCTTAGATCTCTCTCCTGCTCCATCACAGATAGTTCAGAGCCCATTAACCTGGATTTCTTGCCCCAACGTGCATTACATTTACTCACATTAAAATGCATCTGCCATTTCATTGTGTATTCTTCCAGTAAAGAGTGATCATTCTGGAGTTCTTCGCAGTCTCTTCTAGTCTTCATCACTCAGAATTGTTTGGTGTCATCCTACACACTCCCAGTATTTTGACAACACTGAAAGCAAGTAATCCAAAGGAGTGAAAAAATTATTGTTGGACTGTTTTTTTTTCAATTTTATTAGGCTATCTCATTGCATGGGTTGTGTTTAAAATGTAAACAAGAAGCAGCAAAAAGTGAGATCCCTTTAGCCCAAATGGGAATAATACTCAGTAAACTGAGCAGTTTTCCACTGTAAAGAGCCCAGTTTCAAAATCTGAACCCTATTACAATCCAATGGAACTATCAGAAACTCAACTGACACTGAATATTTCCCCAGAAGCCTTGAATGCATTTCCCTGCAAGATCAAAGTGTACAGGCTGTATTTGCAGGGTTTTTTGCCTTTGACAATGCCACCAAAAAAAAGTGGCGAAACATCAGGCTCTAAAAATCAATTTATTCAATGGCTAGAAAACCTGAAAATAAATACACAACTGGATTGTGTAGGTTATAGTTGTGTAGATTGTGTAGATTATATACACAAGTAGATTATAGTTGGTCAGAAAAATCTTTGCTCTTATAACTCAGTTGCTTTCAGGGAACTTACCATTACCCAAAATGTCATGGTGTGTACCATGAAAACAAAATGCTTATTTCTGGCTGTCATGTGGTTAATGATGTCATTTTCTGCTTCATGATGTAACTTCTGGCCCTTAGTGCACACCATAAATGATAATTCTGGTCCTCTATATGAAACCAGTTTGTCAGCCCTGGTTTAGGGTCCCACTAGAGTTTCTTACGTGTCCTTTTTGATCTTATAACTAGCAAAATCAGCAGGACACAAGTGGCTAAGACACTGTGCTTGTTAACCAGCAGGCCAGGGTTCGAGACCCGGGTCGGCCCCACAAGACAGGGTGAGCTCCAGTCCTTAGCCCAGCTCTGCGACGCCAGCTGGATCCAATCGTATTGGCTCTGCCTTTTCATTGGACTAATTCACTGGCATGGAGAGGGGGATTTGCTGCTTGGGTAACAGCCTATCCTCCATAACAATCTAACCCAGGCTTTCGTGTTTCATATGCAGCGCCAAGCACGATACCATAGTCTTCCAAGACTGACAGAGGGCTGCTTTATCCTGATATCATGTGCCCCTTACAATTTTATCACAACCACTGAAGATGACCGCAATCCAGAGTAACTACGGGGAGTCCTTGCTCCGACATAAGAACAATTTACTCTGGATTGCAATATGAATTTCCCATAGGTTTTCACTAGGTGGTGTCATAACTATGTTAATGTAAACAGTGATGGGCTTCAAAGTAATTAACAACCGGTTCTCTGCCCATCTGGCAGCCACTTTTAAATGGCTATTTTTAAACTTTCTATGTCCTATCTCTCATTAACAACCGGTTCTAGAGAGTAGGTGCGAACCTGTGGGAGCCCACCACTGAATGTAAATGTCTCTTGCGTGCTCCTGTAGTTACTCTGGATTGTAGGGATAGAATCAAAGGGCTATAGATTTTGGCTGCAATCCTAACCACACTTTCCTGGGAAGTGAGTACTACTAAACACAGTGATTGCATGATATTTCTGGTTAGTGACTACACTGGGCATCACTCAGTATCAGGACAATATATCACATATTAAGTACATGCCGTTAGTTCCTTAAAGATGACATCTGAAAACCGGAAAAGATGTGTGAATAGAAGGTGTTTTATTGTGCGAAAGAATATACAGAATCTGTTAATTAGAACCACCAGTTTAAATTTCACACTTTGTGTTTGTGACTTCCACTTGCTTTCTGATTTCAGCATACTGAAATCTAGATTACATTATCTGATCTGTGCGGTGGCAATAGGAAGATGGTCCTGATGACCTGGAACAGAGAACAGCAGGGCATGTTCTGTCTCATCTCTTACGATATTTTGAAGTAAATTGCTCAGTGATCAAAGCTTGATGGCCTCAACTTGAAAGTAGCAGCACAAACACATAAATGCTCAGAATGCATGGAGTAACATCACAAATAATGTTGTTGCAGAATAGCAGAGATATTACACTTGCATAAAAGTCCGACATCAGAGCATACATTGCCTTTTGACAAACTGTTGTACTGTAATCATAAATAGTAATTCTTTATAAATGGCAAGATAAGAATGCAGTGAAAAAGTATGGCTTTGCATCATGAAGACAATGGCTGGCAATTTATTTTCAATGTAATTTTGAAAATATAGTATTACTAAACCAACTCCTTTCCACTTTCTGCACAAAACTATCTGAAGCATGATGTCAAGCACATGCATTTATGATTATTCTGTGCTGTAAAACTTGACAGATGTGTCCATGGCCAAAGGATAATTAATGTACGAACTGAATGTTAAGCATTGAATTCGGAAAGGCAAACACTGACTGCAGCATCTGGAACACATCTGTAATGCTACCCTATGACTCATTGAATCACTATGCAACAGCTTAGTCCAGAGGCACCTGTGATAGTATCACACACAATGACGTTACACTGGCATCATGGACTACTGCTTTCATTGCAGATTTTAGGAATGGGGTGTCAAAGCAAATGCATGCTCTTTCTCCCTCATTGTTATTTTTAAAAAAAAAACAAAAACAAATCAATTTTAATTTGCAGTCTTGGGATATAGTAGAGTCTTCATATGTTGGGTCGATATAAGATCCACAGGGCAACTCAACATGAAGTGACCTCTGAAATTCACCTCCCATTGAGAGATGAATGGTGATGGGAAACCACCCCTATTTCAAGCTCTGATTTACTTCCATTTTCACATGCAAACAAAACAACGTCTGGCTCAGACTCTTCAGCATTTCCAAATACAAACCCAAAAAAATAGAAACGTCATTTCTTTCCCACCCACTTATACAAAATATATATAATAAGCAGTTTGTATTAGCACACAGCTAACACGTCTTTGTTAGAACCTGTAAATAGCACTACAGGAAAACACTTCCTGGAGGAAAAAAAAATAGTTCTTGCTCTTGAATTCATCAGGTTTTGCTCCAGAGAGCATCAAAAGCTTGCATCTATTTTTTCGTCACATTTTTTTCCCTGGCAAACAGTGAGTCAGATGTGCTGGTTGACTGAGAACAAAATTTCAATATCTCAAAATAGGAGCATGTCATAAATGTATATTACAGTTTTAACCACACAGATCTTTTCACAGGATGTACAGTGTGTGAAACCGCTACTTTGAGGGCATACACAAAGACTAAATGAATGTGCATAGATTCCAGCTACAGTGTTTACGCTCAGGATAGCAATTGAAGCCCAAGGCACTGCCGTGCAGGAATGATGGGGAAAATTTAGAAAAAGCAATCTCAATTCACTCTTGTTTGCATTAAAAGAAACACATGATTGAATTGCAGCATGCAAAATAAGGGATGTTGGGGATACCAAGGTGGCCATTGGGGTGCTGAGTCAACAGGTGCTGTTCCCCCATGTCTTCTTTGCTGAGCCAAAGTTGTCTGAGCTGGTGTTAGTAGGGCTATAATAAAGGAGAGCTGTGAAACATTTGGATCTTGCTATTTTTAGAGGGCGCAGATAGAAAATGAATTAACCAAAGGTGAGGTTTGTACAGTCAATTTCTTCTTCCAGTTCTCCCTGATCACTCCTCCATCTTCCTTCCCAATTGTTGATTTCATCTGAATCACTTTGTACTTTCTTTTTCTTCCTCCTTAGGGGACATCCATCCTTTCAGACCTTAATTCCAAAGCTAATCCTGCATGTCTCTGCTTGTCTTAACAATTCTGTCCTCTCCCAGGAGTGGATGTTTCCATCCTGATCTGGACTGTGTGCCCGTCTCATCAATGATGGGAAATGATCAGCTGCAAGACCCTAAATAAATTAGTATATAAACAGAAAATCTTTCTAAAATAGCTACACCATTGTTATCAAGCAAGGTCCAAGGATTTTATAATGCAAGAATAAAGTCCATGGTAGGTAAAGCAGATGATTTCAAAAAGGGTCATTTGAAAAGTGCACCTGTAATATTGCAAGTTACAACCTGAATACCTAATACTAATGCTAAAGACAAGCAACAAAGGAGTACGATCTGGTTGTAAGGAATACGGTCAATGAGGTGTAAGAAAACGGTCAATGAGGTGACTGTTTGGACCAAATGTCTTGCTTGTGCCCTGAAAAAATTATTTTAAAGATTTTGGCTAGAGTGTGGAATCTTGCCGCAGAAGACTGTATACTGTATGGTGAAAGAAAGTCACTTGGGAGACACTCTTTCATTGTACAAATTAACCAAGAGTGAATGTGATAATTTAGTGACCTATCGTTTCATGTTTATAAAATAGCATTTGTCTCAAGCCACATCTCCTTGTAGCTATAATGACAGTGTCTGTACAAGGGCTTCTTGCACATTTGATTACACATTTTTTCCATTGCTATTGCTAATTAAATTCTGCTTATATGGCTGAGAACATTTCCTGATTTATTAATGCGGCTGCACACATTGGATGAGAAAGATGTTTTATGAGACTTGAATGCTATTTAAAGCAAAAGAAGTATCTATTTTGAGCATTTCACTAACAACATGATAGATATCTAGATATTTTATTTGAATCACCTGCCAGAATGCAATAGCACAGTGAAGGATGATGTTTCAGAAAGAGAGACTCTGCTTCCAAATGCTATTAGAAATCCCTCAAGCCTACAAATAACACATGCAATGGACTGAACAAATATTTAAACAGGCAGTAGCAGTACAGCTTTGCCATGCTTTAATCATGATCTCTTTCTTTCTCTCTGGCTTCTTGAGCTGATATAAGTGCAAACCTGCTGAGTGGATTTACTTGTCTGAGTAACTCTGGTTAGGACTCCTTTTTGCTGATCAATTGTTGAAGGGCACTATCTCCAACACCACCATGTGTTCATAGCATCATGAGGTGGCTTTTTTTTGTGTGTGTGTGTCAGTCTATGGGTTTCCTCTATCCTTCTCCTTGACCTTCTGGAGTTATATTCCTTTGTAATCTTGGAAAATCAAGTAATATATACCAGAAGTGGTTATAGAACACCAGGCTTTTTAGACTTGTTTCTTGAGAAGCATAGATGGTAGGCCATGATTACTGGCAAGAAAGAGGAAGAGAAGACGCATGCCATCTTACCTTGATCAAGAGAAAAGAACTTAAGGAAAAAGAGTGGAAAAAAGGAAGAGAACAAATGGCAGTAACCTGAATCAAAGAAAGGGACTCATCTTTGATGGGGTTTAATTACTGTTAATTTATCTCTAACTTGCAGAAAGCTTAGCTTGTACTTTCATCTTAATTAGTCACAGCCCGCAGCTGTCTCTTGTAAAAGTATAATATAACAACATTCAACAGTAAAAAAAACCCATCACCTTTCCAGCATTTCAACTGCCCTTTTACCACATCTCTCCTGAATGGTTCTCCTCAACTATGCCTTGAGATGCTTCTCAGCCTGACCTGGCCCAGACCCAGTAAAAAATGGCAATTTAAATGCAAATGGAATATTAACAGTTCTTCTCCTCCACCCCAGGACACAGGGGAATAGAACCCTCAGAAGGTGTGGACACCCCAACACACAAGTTAAGCCTTTTAAGTCGAAAGAAGAAGAACACTAAGTATTTTATCGAGGCATTTGTTTCTTATTTAAAGCGTTGTTAGACTCCTAAGGACTTCAACCATAACAGTTTTATATATATGCACACATCCAAGGTTAGGAGGCCTTCATAAAGAGAATAACTGTCTTGGGTATTACTTGAATCACAGCCAACCTTTTCCTGTAAGGAAGAGAATTCATCAAATTCAGAACTGCATTGATCCCCAACCCCGAAAGCAGACTCCCACATGCTTTGCCAAACCATCAGTATGGAATCAAATCCTTCTCATTAATCTGCAGACGTAATAAAAAATACTGTCATAAAATCAAAAGCATGGCTCCCTCACTACTAGAATTAGAGAACATCAACCAATTTGGGTACTGAATTTTAAAACAACAGCACTATCCCAGACCTTAGAAAGCAAGAAAGGCATGTGGATTGTACATTACAAACTTGTTTTGACATAATCGCCAATTCCAGTTAGGATGTCTAGTATATATACAGAGTGACAACTTGCAAAAATTGCTGTTGAACAGAGGAATCTAAGTTGGATTGTATAAGTAGTGAAAACGTACCCGTGTTGCGGAAGGAAAATTTTCCCCATAAGTCATTCCCCACTGCACATCAACCCCCCACTGTGCATCAATTTCCCCTCATGCACATCATGCCCCATGCACATCGTACCTCCCATTGCACATCGTACCCCCCATATGGATCAACACCTCATGCGTAACAACCCTCCCACTGTGTATCATCTCCCCATGCGCATCAACACTCCCATGCACATCAACCCTCATGTGCACAAACACTGCCATGTGCAATATTCTCCCATATGCACCAACCCCAATGCACACCAACGCCCAATGCACACCATCCTCTCATGCGCATCACGCCATGCACACCACACCCCCATGCGCACCTACCCCCAGTGCGCACCATCCTCCATGTGTACCATCCTCCCATGAGCATTAACCTCCCATGCGCATCAAACCTGCTATGCGCAAAAACCCATACACAGTACCCTTCCATGCACATCAACCTCCATGCACAAAACTCTCCAATGCACACCACCCTCCCATGCACACCACCCTCCCATGCGCACCACCCTCCCATGCGCACCAACCCCCATGTGCAATACCCTCCCATGAGCACCATCCACCATGTGCATCAACCCCCCATGTGCACCATCATCCTCTGTGCATCCTCCCACTGTATCAGCAGTGCATTCTCCCACTGGGACAGCAGCAGTGGCAACACCTCCTGGTTGATGTGCCTCCTTGATGTGCCGCCAAGCAGCATTCCGAGTGCCGAGCTCAGCAGTAGTGCCAGGGATTGCCTACCTCTGGTGTAAAGCATCCAATTTCAAAAAGAGGAAGTGTCCTTTAAATGGCTGTACAAGGAACAGAAGGAGAGTACATTTTTTTAATGCTCCACTGCCATCTGTCTATAGAAAGTTTAATTAATTAGCATTTAATAATTTTTAAAGAGCCACTGCTTAGGAAAATCCTTTTTAATGGGACACATTATCCAGCTCCAGTTACACAAAGAGATGTAATTAAACAGCTGAACAATCATTAAAGACGTCCTTTCTCAAGGGCTTTCAGTGGTTTACGGCAAAACACCTACAGAAGAGTTTTCCAGGAAAGCTTCCATATGCTGCATTTGAATGCTAGTTGAATGCTAGTTAAATAAATCAGTTTGTTCTCTGGGTCAGTGCAGACTTTTCTCCCATATTGCCTTTTTTCTAAATAAGGCACTTACTAGAAAAATGTGTGTGCAACACTGGAGGATTCCTGAATCAGATAAACCAAATCAGTGGCATAGCTAGAGGGGGTAGAGCAGTCAATCTTGGAGGGAGGGTGAAAAGGGTCCTTCCCCTTTGGACCCCTTACAGGCAGTGGGGACCACATGGAAGGGCTCTGAAGGGGACGGGCTCCTTTCATGCTCCCTCCAGCTGCCCCCTCTAGCTATGCCACCAAACTGAATACATTTCTGACTTAAATCAGATATAGTGGAAATATATCACTTAAACAGTTAGGTCCTACTGGCAAAAGGCGCTCTATTTAGCTCAGTGTATCTGAAATTAAACAACACACATACAGCTTCACTGAACTTTGACTTTTAACATCTCAGTCTTTTTTCTCCTGGAAGCAAAACAGACTTGTTATCAGAACTCTATTAACCAGTGTTACATAGACCACATTAAATAAACTGCTAATTGTGACATTTCAGCTGATAAATATTTGATGTTGCAAAGCAGCTTCCCATGCCTGGATCCACACCTTCGAATAGGAATTACATGCATAAAAGCCTGTTTTATGATTTTACTAGCAAAAAGCGTACCCGCATTGTGGGAGTAACATTTCCCCATATGCCATCCACCCATGGCGCATCAACATCCAATGCGCAACTTCCCCCATGTGCAGCTTCCCCCCATGCACAACTTCCCCCATGCGCAACTTCCCTCCATGCACAACTTCCGCCCATGCACATCATCCCCACATGCGTATCATCCCCCATGTGCAACTTCCCCTCCAGTGCAACCTCTTCCTCCAAACAACATCCCCCCGTGCACCAGTGTCCGAGCACCAAATTGGCTGGATGTTGTTCAGTCTCCCATGTTAAGTATAGGACAGAAACATGTTGCCCCCTTTTCAGCCCCTGAAAGGTTAATTTCTCCAGATGGTTCTTGGTGGGAGTTCAGGTGACAGAAGGAACTCCCAGAATTCCATGCTTCAGGCCCAGCAGTTGGGGCAGAATGTTGCTGAGTCAGCAATTCTCAATGCAACGTATAGGGAGGAAAACACGTTGCGCCCCTTTTCACCCCCTTCCGGTTGGAATTTCCGAAAACCAGTTCTTGGTGCACCCCTTAGTCATGGAAGGAACACCCACCCCAATTTCACGCTTCTAGGCCCAGTGGTTTTGGCAGGGCGGTGATGAGTGAGTGAGTCAGTCAGTGACTTTTCTCTTTTATATATATAGATGACTATGTTAGAACACAATCCTAACCATGTCTACTCACAAGTAAGCCCCACTGTGTTCAATGGGTCTTACTCCCAGGAAAGTGTCTTTAGTATTGCAGCCTTAGAAATTTTCATGCGTGGCTCCTGGCACCTCCTTTATTAAAGATGGACTTTATTTGAATGAATGAATGAATGAATGAATGAATGAATGAATGAATGAATGAATGAATTCAAATAAATTCATGAACACTTTCTACCACACTGAGAAGCTAAGACATAAAAAACTTTCACAGAGAGAAAGGAGATGTGTACAAGCTTTCAGGACCTAAAAACACCCTCCAGAAGCAAGGGGAGGATTATAGGGCTCACCCACACCCAGATGGGTTCCGTGCCATGGGCTGCACACACTCATCACAGACTGCATGTGGCCCTATGGACCATGATTTGGATACCCCTGTTCAATATAAATGTACACACATATTGCAACCAAGTAGAGAGATAGGATTTCATGCATGTTCCACCACTCTCTGAAGTTGTAAAATAGTAATTTCACCATTCCAACCAGTGATGGGCGTCAAAGAAATTAACAACCGGTTCTATGCCCATCTGGCAGCCACTTTTAAATGGCTATTTTTAAACTTTATATGTCCTGTCTCTCTTTAACAACCGGTTCTATAGAGTAGGTGCGAACCTGCTGGAGCCCATCACTGATTCCAACCCCCTGGTACCCTGCCCCATACCATGTGGCTGTCTCCTTTTTTGAAGATATTCTGCCAGACACTGAAATTCAAATCTTTTTTCAAGCTTTTTCCAGATCTACTTCATTGTTTGGTTCTCCCAATTATTTTGCTGTTCTATTTTACTTTATTATCTTTTAAAGCAGGCCTCCATCAGTCTTCAGAGACTATGGTATCGTGCTTGGTGCTGCATACACACTGCATGCGAAGCACGCAAACCTGGGTTGGATAGTTATGGAGGATAGGCTGTTACCCAAGCAGCAAATCCCCCCTCTCCACGCCACTGAATTAGTCCAATGGAAAGGCAGAGCCCATACAATTGGATCAGTGATGGGCTTCAAAAAATTTAAGAACCGGTTCTCTGCCCATCTGGCAGCCACTTTTAAATGGCTATTTTTAAACTTTATACGTCCTATCTCTTGTTAAGAACCGGTTCTATAGAGTAAGTGCGAACCTGCTAGAGCCCACCACTGAATTGGATCAACTGGTGTCGCAGAGCTGGGCTAAGGACAGGAGCTCACCCTGTCTTCTGGGGCCGACCCGGGTCTTGAACCCTGGACTGCTGGTTAACAGGCACAGTTAGCCACTTGCACCACCCACAGCCCTATTATTATCTTTAAAACTGATTTTAAAATTTTATTTTATATTTTATTTTATTATTTTATTTATTTATTTATTTATTTTTATTATTTTATTTTTATTATTTTTTTATTTTTATATTATTTTATTTTTATTTTATATTTGATTTTATATTATCTTTTAAACTGATCATTTAAGCCCACTTTGCATCTCCACAAAGGAGAATGTTAGTTTAACTTAAAGATAACAAAACTTCCTTTGCAGTACTGCTTAGAAACGTTATGGGGGTGACTGGAACTAAGGATGCAATCCTAACCACACCTACCTGGGAGTAACACCCATTGACCATGATGGGATTTACTTCTGAGTAGACATGCTTAGATTGCACTGTTTGCCTAAGAATGCAAATATGAAAAGCTCATTCTTCCTGTTTTTCCAAACCTCACCTCCATTGTTATTTATTTATTTTTTATAGCCAAAACGAAATTAAAATGTAACTGTTGATCTGTGGGTCTATTTTATTTCCTTCCTCTCTGTTACATCAGGTTTTTCCATTTGTGCCATCTACTGGGTAACACAGGCCACTACAATCTCACAGTGTTCAGATAAGATGATGACTTATTATTTTTTATCCATCATGCTAGCGAAATTGCTTGCCTGAGGATACTATGACCTGTAATAGTATAGAATGGGTTGAATATACATTGCTGCCTTATATGGAATTTGACCCTTGGTCTATGGTCTCTACCCATTATGAGTAATGGCTCCTAAGGATTTCAGCAAGGGATTTTATCAGGACATGCGAAGGACTGAACCCGAGCTCTACCACAGAACCACTGCTTCATCCACTGACAATTTTGGATGCAACCATATGATTTGGTTCACATATATACTGTAAATTATAACACACACACCTTTGAAATGCAGCACAGCACTAAAAATAATGGCATACAGTGGTTCATCCTGTACTGCATTCTTTATTAATGCGCACACTTTATCAGACTTTTCTGTTTTAAATGCTGCTTCAGCAAATTGTTCCTACTACGTGTCTTAACATTTACTTCACATCAACCTTTACAAACCTGCTTTCACACAAGACTAACATCTCCAAATGTTTTTTTTTCTTTAATCCCCCAAATCTGATCACTCCTAATACTGAAATAATTTTCATGTTAAAGTATCCACCTCCATAAAAAAAAGCAATCACAAACAGCCAGCCATGATTCTTTAACATTTGTGAATATATTTCAGATTTTTAACCATCATGTGCTAGGGTACTTATGTGAGGAATATAATCACTTTTCAGACCAATTGAGACTATCAAGAGCTCAAATCGCTTTCTTCTTATCAAAACTCAACCTGAAGTTCCCACATTAAAGTTTATACTTCATATTTTTCAGATAAACTATTTTTGGGGAGCTTGTATTATTAATGGTGGGTGACAGATCCCCATTTGTGTCTGTCTTCACGTCGGTGAACATCCTGCAATGTTTTTGCATTAATTGGTACCACCACTGGCAGTCTGCATCTGCTTCTAGTTGAGGAACACTTTGTACCTTTATGCATTAATGGCGAGCTGCTGACAAGCCGTTTCTCTGGCTTCTACCTTTCCTAAGTCACCATCTGTCAGCTTTATTCTCCACGTTCTTCATCCTTAGCCTTTAATGCATTTGGGTTTGCTGGCAAGAGTTCAGGTAACAACTTGGAACAGACTTGTCTGTCTGTAGAGGAAGTTTCAACCTTGGCTCCAGCTTCTTCATCCTTCTTATTCAGACCATTTTCTCCCCTCCATGTTGTGGCTAAACTTCCAATAAGATGTTCAGTTAGTCTGAGATTACTTTGAGGCGCAAGGTCACTGTTGACAGGGATTGCTCTAGTATGGTTGTGTGTACTGTCATTTAGAGGAATATTCCCATCCAGCTCTGTCTGCAGTTCACCATTTTTATTATCTTGTGAATTTGGCAGACATACATTAACTGAATATTCACAGTGATAGTAACCAGAATCCTGCTTCTTTTTATGCATAGCACAGAGATCAATTTTACTAAAGATTTCTGTGCCAAAAGCGCTATCTTCATACTCCATGTATAGATCTTCTCGGATTTTTCTAAAGCCCTGAACATTGGGAAAAAGCATTGAACATTACATATTATGTTGTTAATGCACACTTTTCAAAGAATATATATTTTTTAAAGACTCACAAAAATAGTATAAGAAAAAAGAACATAAACTTAACATATATTGTGATGCCTGCCAAAATCTTATCACATGTGATGAAGATTCTGTGATAACACATACCATTGGTCCATCTAGCTCAGTTTTTTTTAAAATTATTATTATTATTTTTTTTTTGCTGATAGCAGCTCTCCACAGTTTTAATGAGGATCTTTCTCAGTCTGCCCTGGAGATGCCAGGAATTGAAACTGAGTTATTCTGCACGCAAAGCATATACTCCATCCTTAAGCTTCGACTCAATGGCATCATGAATATGGGAATACTTCCACTTCTCTGTTAGGTATACCGGGCACCAAATGTATTGCTTTCATGGTATTAGGTGAAGAAGGGCTTTGTATTTTCCCCAAGCACTTAAGTGCACCATAACTGGATTTCACAGATATTATCTTCACTGCACCACTCAATTTCTGAGGTGGGCTAACTCAGATTGTCAAAATTCTAAGTAGTTTATTTACTCGAATCTAACACTAAACTTTCTCAGCCATATTCAGTCTCCAAAGTCAGGGTGCACATTCGATTTGATGGTTAATTAGATTTGTTTAAATATGATTCTATGGTATTCTATTCTTTATTCTATTAAATAAAGATTCTATGGTGCTTTAGATTCAAGTAAATTCGGGTAGCTTGTAATCCTAGTATCTTAAGGATAGCCCTTCCTCTATGAACCTACCCACATGCTTGAACTATTGGGGAGATCCTCTTTCATATCTCCGTGATACTTGACAGCAAACATGAAGAAAAACAGTGTTGAAATATTTTAATAAATTAAGTCATCCCGAATAACTGGCACTTCAGCATAATTCACACTCTAATCTTAAGCATAGAAGGCACCCAGGGGAAAAATAATAAATCAGTCCTCTTACTTTCTAAAAAAACTGGCCGCATTGTGCTGGGAAGTTTTTCAGCAATGTGCTTAACCACTCTCTCAGTGCCTTCCCTCTCTCGTGTCCTAACTTGCTCTTTTAATATGCCACGGTTTTGCCCTTGTTCTGTTATCATTAAATGTGTTTATACCTACAATGACACCCTTTATCCAGAAATACAAAGTGCATCAACTCAGTGGTCAACCATGAAAGAATTTATTTCAGGGAAGAACAACGACAGAAGAAAATTGGGCCTTTTGGTTGATTGCTTAACACCAGTAATAAATGTGAAAGATGATTCTTACAGCTGCTGCTGTGTGTAAAATGAAATGTCAAAGTAAAACATGCTCTCTTCTAGCACATACTAATGTAAAAAAAGAAAAAAAGATACTGTCATTGAGTCATCACAGTCTAGACTATGTTCAGTGATATTTTGTCACTTTAAAATGGTAAAGCATAACAACTTCTCATCTGTCATGCTTCTGTACAACATAATTGCATTGCTGCTTCCTCATTGAGTCCCTTATTATGAATACAAATGCAAGAATTCTAGAGAATTTCAATCGACACTCACTGAAAATCTATGACTTCTCAATTCCTAGAAATTTTAACCATCATCTAGGACACACATATGGTAGAGATTAGATTAGATTAGATTTGTTTATTGGCCAAGTATGCTCTCCATACCCGGAATTTGACTTCGGCAACAGCTGCATATATACAACACCAACTCACAAATAACAAACAGTTCATACAAAATATACAATCAGATAAGAACAGTCTTATCTCATATGGTAGAGCTATATGGAAACGGGTTAATTTCCAGCCTAACAGCTAAACCCCAAACCTCTTTTTTGTTTTGGATCCTTGTTTATTAGGTTAGGTGAAGAGAAATATGTAAAGAAGCTAAATTAATGAAAGGGATTGACAGTGTCCTCAGATTGAGGCAAACTAATTTGAGATTGGCATGGATAGGTGCATGGGGTAGGGGAGGAGATAGAGACTGATAACATAATTGCATGTATTTCTGGACAAAATTTTCAATCTGTGCAATACAGGCTGCTATAGAAGAGATGAAGTGAATATTCTATAACGGGGGTCAGCAAACTTTCAGCTACGCTGTGCCGAGAAAATAGTGATAAGCATATTGATAACCATATACATTAAAAGTAATCATCCAAGCCTGTTCTGCTACTATTGCAGAGTTGCTCACAGCAAACACAACCCTAAGCATGTCTACTCAAAAGTAAGCCCCATTGTTTTCAATGGGTCTTATTCCCAGGTGTCTTTAGGATTGCAGCATTACAATGCCTGCTATATTTACTGGATCACACATTTGAGGGCACAGGTTTAAGGGAGAAGTACTTAATTTAGTGGGGGCAAAAGGTTAATCTTTATTTTAGAAGGTAATTGAGTCCTGTAATTGTTACACTGAGTTGATGGATGTTAATATTATTGCATTTTTTTTCTAGATACTCATAAGGTGAGTAACAGACCTAAAAGACCACAAAATAATTATGGAATTTAAATAAAAAAAACCCTATGATTTGTTCAGAAATATCCACTGAAAATGAATAGCATGATAAAAGATTACAACCAGTAGATGGCATCAGAATAGCTACTACAATATCATGCCAATCGAGATGTCTAGATGTACTGTTTTCTAATCTATTCTGACAATTCTTTATAAAGAAACCCCCCAACATTTATATCTGTCTATTTTCATTCATTTAAAATTGGCAAATGTGCTTTGACTATACAACATGTATCCTATGTCTCCTGGCTCGTGCAAAACATATCAACTAACCATGAAGTTTTCAGAGATGAGATTCTTCTATTTGACCCTGAATGAACTGAAAGTGTGTTAATATTGTGCTGAGAAAATGTGGGGAAAGTCTGTTTCAAGTGTGATGAGCAAAATCCTGTGCCTATCTAGTCAGAAGTACGTTGTGTTGTGCTTATTAGGGCTTACTTCCAGGAAAGTGTATATAGGATTGCAGACAAAGAATTATTAGTCAGTATGGGATGTCCAACACCTTGAAACAAAAAGTATTGCCTTGTATATCCAGGAAAGCACCTTCTGATTACCTACATGTTGCATGCATGTGGTAGAAGCTATGGCCAACTGCAATAGCCAGCATATAGGCATGATAAAGCATGAAAGATGTGCACACAATTGCTTATATATTATGCAACCCTCAATGTGTTCTCTGTACAGAAAAATAATTTCACTTCCTCAGTCCAGTGAAGAGTTCCATGTGGTTGCTTTGAAGTAAAACACAACTGTGGGAGATATTACTTCATCATGTCTACCTTGATCCATAAGCTATGCTGCTGTGTGAGCTACTGAATCCCCAAGCCAAATCAAATAATACTTGGAGGATATTTGAATGCTATTTTAACATAGCAAAGGACTGAGACTGTGACTCCCAGCACCAGTAACTCCTGTTCACCAATAGTGAAATTCTCTGCATGTTTACTCAGTAATCCTACTGGGTTTGGTGAGCTTATCCCAAGAGAAAGTATAGGATTGCAGGTTTGATAAGATCTAAGAGTAAGGGAAGATCTTAGAGGAAAAGAACAGAAACTGCTACCATACTATCACAGGGCATAAACATGGCAGACTTTGGAAAGGGAGAAAGGAAGAGACTGACATTGGCCACTAGTAAGATATGAAAAGGCTTAAAGGTAAAGGGCTGGCCAGTTAGTGCCAAAAATGTACAATGGAGGTTAACTAGGGCAGTGGATTAAACCTAGGGATCCACTCTCTGGTTTGCATTACATTCTCAATGGGTGATAAGTTCAAGGCAGCATAAATTAAGAGAGGCTTCCAATATCTCAATTTAGCAGAATTTTATGCTGAATCAAAAGTTTGCCAAATCCTTCTCCCTAATTACATTTTATCACAGTACAGTTAACCTTGTGCTAAGCATATTTCAGCTTTGTGAGCAACACTATCTATATAAAAGCATTTATTGTCTTCTGCTGATTAATCCTCTTTCTGATATTTCTGTATTTCTCTCTCGACTAAAGAAATGTTCCTCCATCCAAAGGCCTTGGAATTAATATTTATCCTGGGAGAATAACCTCTTACATTATTTTCTCGCCTTGATGACAGTCAGTATGCAAAACAAAGATACAAAAATGTACATGAAGGAATACCTGACATGCTGGCACACAAGGTCAGAACACTTTCTTTCCTGATTAAAGCACTCTCTTGATGTCTCAAGAACGTAACATTATTTCCTCTTGCTTATTATGTTGGTCTCATAAAAAACATGGGGCAATTCCAGTAAACAAGCAGGACTGTATTCCATGGGGGAGGAAAGAGGTAATCTAATCAGAGCAATTTTTTTCCTTTAATTGTAAAGTGATTTTTAAAAAACCCGTACCAATTCCCATATCCTTTTGAAGTTAAAGGTTAGATCAGCATATCATATACACAGTATTTATGCTGCAAAGCTCCAGCAACCATGCGTCCAACGTGACATAAATCTTGCAGTCAGCTAAACTTTCCTGTACTTAAAAGCCATGCTTCCATTTGGACTGTGGAGAATACCATCATGCTGAGTGTCTGTATCAGGAAAATAAGACATGAAAACAAAAAGCAACTTCTGTTTTGAAGCCAAGATGAGGGGTGTCCAAACCACATATGCAGCCCTTGGCAAGCCTCCATGAGGCCCACGGCAAGACCCCTTCACATCTGGCCTACAGGCAAGCCTGTACAGTAAAACCTCTAATTGAGAATAACTTAGAGAATTTTTGCAAGACAAGCAATCATTTCTAATAAATTTTGACTTTCTATATAAGCTATGTCTTGATAAACAAGCAAAAAATAATCCCAGCCAAGACATGGCCAGTTTGGCACTCCGCCAGGAGCTGCTCAGCCTCCGATATACCAGCCTATGTATGTCTCCTCTGAAGTAAGCCTATTACAGACAATGGAGCTCATTGCTATGAAAGGGAGGGGAGCAATGGAAATGAGCCTGAGAGATCTAGGCTGCAATCCTAAGAGCACTTTCCTAGGAGTAAGGCCCATTGAACTCAATGGAACTTACTTCTGAGTAGACATGAATAGGATGGCACTATTAGTCTTGCATGTCAACTCTAAAGTAAGCCCTATTATAATCAGTGGGGCTCACTCCCGTATAAGGGGGAAGACTGCAGCCTGAGAGACCCAAAAGACTTCAGCTGCAATCCTGAACACACTTTCCTGAGAGTAAGACCCATTGAACTCAATAGGGCTTACTTTTGAATAGACATTGTTAGGATTGTGCTCTTAGTGCAGGTTAATTTGTTTTATTTTTCTTTATATTTTGCATTTACTTTATTATTTTGTATTATATTACACTATTACAATAATTTTTATATGAATATTTTTGGGTTGTGGAACAAATCGTCTGAGTTTCCATTATTGCTTCTGGGAAAATTTGCTTTGATATACAAGTGTTTTGGATTACAAATATGTTTCCAGAACAAATTATGCTTGTAAACCAAAGTACTCACTGCAATCCTCCAGAGGCAAGAGTAGCTGGGAAAGGGTGCAAACTTCTTTCTGTGTATCAAAATCCTTATGAAATGCTTTGAAGATGTTAAAAAATGTCTTAGAAAGTATATTTGTGTTAGAAAGTATTTATTGACTGTGTATTTGACTGATTTTCATTAATTAATTAATTCAAGTTCTAGCTTTAACATATTCATACATAAATTCCTTTTTCTGGGCCCTGACACAGTGTCAGAAAGATGATATGACCCTCCTGTCATAAAAGTTTGGATACCCCTGCTGCAGACAAATCCGACTGAGTTTATCAGCTAAAAACTGCTTTGGAATAAGTGTTTTGAGGGACTACCAGCCAAGATGCACTACTAAAAATTGTTCCTTGTAGCTACAAGAAGATCAGATCCTGTTTTTCTTAACAGCAGGTATTATTTAAATAAGTCCACTTTGTCTGAAGACAAAAGGACTGATAACTGTATAGGACTGTCCTGCTGCTGCAGTTTACTGCTTTTATATTAAGTAAGAAGTACAGTAGAGAAAGGAGCACAGTGTAGCATGAGGTTTCCTGTCCAGAATGAGACATCCTACTGCCCTCTGCCTACTGCCAAAGGATAGATGCCATTCCATTATGGTGCTGGAGAAGACCCTTGAGTGTCCCTTGGACTGCAAGGAGATCAAATCTGTCCATCCTACAGGAAATCAACCCTGACTGTTCACTGGAAGGACAAATACTGAAGATGAATCTCAAATATTTTGGCTACATCTTGAGAAGGGAGGACTTCTTAGAAAAGAGGCTGATGCTGGGAAAAACTGAAGGCAAAAGAAGGGAAGGGCAGGGATGACATGGTTAGACTCTCACCAAGGCAATGAACATGAATTTGGATAGGCGTGCCTGGCGTGCTGCAGTCCCTGGGGTCACAAAAAGTTAGACATGACTGAAAGACTAAACAATAAATAACTGCCCTCTATTCACCCATGATTCGTTCTGGCTTTCCTGGAGCTTTTGCTTTTGGGTAGAGATCAGTTTAGGCTGAGTAATAGAGCCACAAGGCTTGGATATGTCTCCTAAAACAACTTCTTTGGAAGAAGAAGTTATTTGATTTGCATGTAACACAGCCACTCAAACATTATTCAGATGTTGACTGGAAAACAAAAAATGAGAAGCTATTGATATACCAGTAATTACCTTCCTTCTCAATGCAGGTGCTTTGGACAGCTTCAGAAGAGTCAGGTGTGGTTTGAAGTCTTTGCTGCCTGTGACATCGACATTCATTTCTGTAAAAGAGCTTTCCACAGCTTCTAGTAGACAAGCAAGGAAAATAAAGACATTTGTTTACAGGGCAAATAAGGGCGATCTGAAACTGTTCCAAACTGGCTGGCGTACATGACTGGCATACATTCCAAACATAAACACCATGTTTTCCAATGGGACGCAACGTCCTTTAACAACACAGTGGCAATCTCACTCTGGTGATATGATAACCCTCATTTTGAAGTAAGTCTTATTTGGACATAAATAATTCAAATACATAATAATTGAGGAGCACCTTAGAATAACCTGCATCTGCACTGTACGCTCCATTATACAGTGGTTCTCAAACCATTAGCACTCAGACCCACTTTTTAGAATGAGAATCTGTTGAGAACCACCAGAAGTGATGTAATGACTGGAAGTGACAGCAAATTTTTAACAATCCCAGGATGCTATTCTTCTCACACTTACTAAGTAGTAAGTACTATTTACTATCATTGTTAAAAGCACATGCATAGTAGCCTATATGTATATTCAGTATATACTTTCTGTTGAAAGTATATTCAGATCTATACTTTCTATAGAAACACGTTCCCAAGTGATCTGACACACGTTCCCAAGTGCAGTCACATACCATTGCAGCATCAAGTCTAATATATTAAAAATAAAATATTGAATTGACTGCAAACCCATCTACTGGTTCCTGACCAGTAGGACACTGCTCTATGGCTCTCAAGTGATTAGTGGCATTAGTGGACTTGTGACAGTAGAAGATCAATGATAAAATTTCCTTTTTAAAAGAAGAGCAGTAGCTGGGCATGCAAATCAGTTTGAGACTGACCCTGGAGGGCTGGTAATGCATTTTCCTCATGCAGTTTTCTCAATGAGGCTCGCACCCCTCAGCCATTATTTTGCTTAATGATGTAAAGTATATACTGGTAGATGCCATATGAATCAATCTTGTTCCCAACAGGGAATATAATATGGAGGAGGTGGAATCAAGAGAATTACATGAGAGAATAGTACCTTTCTCATGCGAGTTGCTTCCTGCAGCTGCTATTCCAAACAACCAAAGATCAGATCTGTTGCATCTAGTTTGGCTTCAACCCATTTCTGCCCAATCCTTGTTGTGTATTATATATGCATTGCTGGGCAGAAATGGCTTAAGGATGACCAACATTTCCGGTAAAATGTAGCCATACCTTTTTCTTGAACATTTTAAGTTAATACATTCCAAAGTAGGAAGAGACAATAAGGAGAAGGGCCCAGGATATGCAACCCACTGAGTACAGGTATGGGCAATCTCATTGTAGCTAGTAAAGTGAATGATTTAGTCTTGGGGCTAATCCAAACATATCACTGTCAAATAGGTAAGAACTCTGCCTCCATGCTATGGAGCCAAAAATGTGCAATAAAGGCAGTTTACCGAACAGAATGAACATGGATTTCAGGTTAACTGAGTAAATGTTACATGTTATTGCAGAAGTGTTGCCCAACTGTGACTAAAAGTGGTCACAATCGGCCAATAACATCAGTACATGAACGTGAACTGATCACTGCAGTATCATGTAGCTTATTCTCTATCCTTCACTTCCACTGATCAGAAGCAACTACTCATTCACCACTCATATGACTCTCTCTCTCTCTCAGCAAGCTTTACGGGACACCTAAACACTTCATCTCTATGCTTTTCCAACTACTTAAAGGTATTTTCAAAAATGTCAGATTGATTAAGATTTTTCTAATAGAAAATTCAAAATATTTATCGTTTACCTTTCCTTCCTGTAAAAGTTAACTGAAAAGGTGAAATTTGAAGCAACACAGTGAGGATATAGGCAACAAAGATTTTTGATGAGGGATTCCAGGCGGAAGGAGCAACAAACAAGGAAATGAGGGATGTTATAAATGCCTAATACTCCATTCCTGTTCTGTTCACTCTTAGCGAGGAGTAAGTCACACTGAATTCAATGATTACTTCCAAATGAACATGCAGAAAACTGCATTCTAAGATTGACAGTATGGAGGAATATAAGTATTTCAACATATATAAATATTCTGTGAATGCTTTTCTACTTGCATTTATAGGAGATCTTCCCTGCTCACTTAAATGTAAACAAAACGAGGTGAGGGGCACCTTCACTTTCTAGTCAAATAAAAACACCAGTTGCCGGTTTAAATGCCTTTTAAATGCCTGTTCACCATGATATTGTGCAAATAAGGAGTGTTTAAATACTAACCTGCAATTTTGCTTAGTGTTTGCTGTTCATCCTCTGACATTTTAACATATATCACTTGATTGTTAAATTGGCCAATCCCATGAAATGTCATGCTAAAGCATTTCCCCTGCAACAAAGCTTCCACTTTGGCCTTGCTGTGCTCCAGAGCAGAAACAGCCCTTAAAATAAATGAGGCACACTCATAAACAGAAAATCACTAGACTGGCAGCTCTATAGGACCAATTCAGGAATTTTTTTTGTAGGGATCACAAACACTGATGTCTTAGAAAAGTGATTTGCAAAGATATAAGTCATGCTTGTTTAGTGCACCAACACAAAGACAAAGCATAAAACATACCAAAATACATTGGATGATGCATATCTATACATTCTTCTTTACAGCATGATTTTAAAATGTTTACATGGAAGTATATAATCTAGTTTATTTTCAAATTACTGTGTTTTGGATTGCAGTCTTTATAAAATCACTAAGCATCAAAACCCCCAGATATCACAACTGACTGCAGAAATAAAGAACACTTGAAATATTAAAACTTGTGTGTTTGTGTCCATGTGTGTGTCTGTGTGTGTGTGTGACAGTGTCTGTGTCTGTGTACATGCGCCGAGGTCAGAAGGTCCTAATAAACTCCTAGAAAAATGAATTGGGCTTCTTCCAATATAATATTAGATCATTATTGTTGCACAGCTTTGTATTACATTGCTTTTATTTACTGTTGCCACAGAACAAATCCATTACCCAATTAAATTTCATTGATTGTTTCATTGCAAGCCTTCAGTGGGCTTTGCATTTCTAGCTGTTGGTTCCAAGAGAAAACAAATTAGCCCTGATGCTCAACAAGTTACTTTAACATCCCTAAAAGTAAACCTTGGGATACAAAAAGATAAAACGTAAATTGGAAATATGGCAGCATTTTAAATAGCTTTTATTATCTTCATAACACTAAAAAAATGGTCTGACATTTTATGGTGCCGTGTAGAGTCCATTTAACTTTATGAAGTGCTATTCTTTTTACACATAAATGGCAGGACAACAAATTTGTTTTTATAATATATACATTAACCAATCAATTTTACAACTGGTTCCAGTGAACCAAGAATTTCTTTGGTGTGGACCTCATTGATGTCAACTGGATGTGTTCCTGGAGGGGAAAATACCATAGAATTCCATGACCATTTCAAAGATGAAAAAGCAGGGGCAGATTATAATGACTGAGTCATCACATCAAATTTTAAAGGCCTGTTTCTGAATATATGCAACTTTAAAATTGCTGAAAAGAACTAGTATATGAAGAGCTGTAAGTATCTCAGAAAAAAGTCTATCTGGAGTTAGGATTTTGAAAGGGTGCAGGGACTTGCTGCCATTCACCAGATTCAGCAGCAACCTCCCAGGAGGTGCAGGAAACTCTGCACCAGAGTACAAAGCTCCTCAATGTACCAAGATATTCAAAATCGCAATCACAACCCATTTTTGGTTTGCTATGGGAAACCAGACATGGGTTGCAATTGTGCTTCTGAGTGTCTCTATGCTTTGGGGAATGCAGGACTCTCCATACCCCTTGGTGTAGCTTCTGGTGAAGGGCAGCAAGCTCCTGTACCCCTCAAAAGTGTTGCAATTCAGGAGACTGCATCACTGTCCCTTTCCATGAAAGCACCAAACAAGCCCACCTTTAGAATCCAGATTGACATAACAGTGAAATTGGGTTACATTATCTTAGGTCTGTTAATTTGACACTTTGACTTTCCTTACCTTTTTACATCATCTTCTGTTCTCAAGTGAGCCACAATAATGGTAAGATGCATAGTCTGAACAGGAATTAGAGCTTTCAGCAGACCTGGCTCTTTAGTAAAAATAAGTTCTTGGACATCTTCAATTTTGTCTAAAATCTAAAACAATGTTTTAAGACCAGTTTCATTGACCTGAACACCAGATTTAATGACAATTTACAGCTCAATCCTAAACTTCCTTGCAGCTGAAGGAACAGTGCCAAAATGGAAATACTATACCAGCCCAACTTTGTTATACATGGATTTTTTAACACACATATTTGAGTGGCTACTGCAAATCATAGTTTTAAAAAAAACAACTGTTTTTCTACCATTGTAGAGAGGAATCATGCAAATAGTCTTTACGTTCTCCAGTCCCAGAATCAAACTCCTGCAGACAAACCACTACCTTGTTCCACTAGGTGCAATGTGAGCAAAAAAACTGGGAGTGGGTCTTTAAACCTATCTTTTCCATTCTTTTCTTTATATATGGATTTTTTTTATCTATGGGAGGTACTAGAACAGAACCGTAGTGGATAAGAAGGTACACATGTATTCCGTGGGTGCACGGAGGCCATCAGAAGTCTCATCCCCCCCAAAAGCAAAGGAAAACACCAGACCCCATAATGCCCTGAATATTCCAGAGCAAATCTTTTAGCACAACATGAAGGAGAAGATCCGGTGGAGGAAACCTTCTCGAATCCCTCCCTATCCCAGGCCAGTTCCTCTCCCCACCCACTCGGTGCTCCAACACCTCCTCCAACTCTGAAACTGCCCAGAGGTCTTTCATATGCAGTGTCCTCTGTTGAGCCTAGTGCTTCTTCCTCCTGCAGGGCTAGCACCAGTGCTAACAGTCCACAGGGTTGGGGTCTTTGTTGGAATCTGAAATTTAAGAAACATAAATTTTTGCCACCCAAATGTTTGTCATATTTGGAAACTGACTCAGACAGGAAATTTAGGCTTTGGAACACAGTTGTACCATTTTTTTCAGAAACAAGATATTTAATCCCTGCTGAACAAACATTATTGAGAGATAAACACAAACCCTCAGTACATCCGTCAAATCTCCAGTTAAGTTTCATAAATTTGACAGAATTCAGAACACATCTTTACCGGGCAGCCAGCATGACAATAAGGTGCTTCCCTCAATTTTGAATACAAGGCCCAAGATCCGCTTGTGCTAGTTTGGAATTTCAATTGAACAGCAAGTTCAAAACCAAGAGAAGTGAGCAAGTATTAATATGATCTTTATGCAGTTGTCAAAATTGTTAATAGACTGTGAAAATTGAATAGTATTTCCATAATTAATCATGTGCTACTTTCTGATTATGGAAAGAAGCTGATGCCTTTTCCCAAATGGGAAATTCTGCTGGCAAATAAATCTGTTCAGATGACTAAATTTGCCATTCTTAAAAGACATTGTTTCATAGAGCTGCAATGGACCATTTTTAGCTTTTGGGGGAGACTATTTTATCTACATGGTGCTAACTTACAGAAAAGCCAGAGGAAAAAAAAGAAGCTGCCTTTTGAAAGAAGCTTCAATAGTACATTTAGGATTAAGATGAATGAATTTAAAATTGGAGAAAGTCCCAAAAGACAGATGCTTTAGCATAAAAGTGAAAACAATGTTATAGTTCTGATGAGCGCAATGCAGTGCTGTTCACTAGTAGAGGCCACATGAATTTTGTTTCTGAAGAGTCAAAAGTGGTGTAAATATTTATAATTTAAATCACTTTAAATTTAAATTAAGTACTTCCTGTTCATGGGCTCTTGGGTGACTTTGGACGCAGTCCTAACTTCCAATAAGGCTGGCATAAGCCCAATAATCCTGTGCTGACTTACCATAAGGCACCTTTGCCATAAGGCACCTTTGCCCCACTTTTGGGGCGGGGAGAGGTTGGGCCAGTGCACAGGCTTATGTTGATCTCCCCACACCACCACAGGAAGATATGCTATGTGGGTTAGACCTGCATAAAATTTATTAGGATTGCATCCTTTGGGTATCACTGCACACAAACCCTATGCACACGTAACCTGCGCACATACCCACTGCGCACATACCCTGCGCACATACCCAAATAATGGATTAAAGCAGTACATTTTATGGTTTTTATTATGGTTTTACAGCCCAAACTATGCAAGTTTAACAAGGAAGAAAACACTACTGAGTTAAATGAGGCTTATGCATACGACTGAATCTCTACTTCATTAATCAGTAATGGCAAATTTTAACCAAGGAACCAGCAAGTTTTTAATTTTTTGTTAGGAGATTTGAGTTCTGATGAATTCAATGCAAAATGAAAATATGGTAATTTGACTTACTTTTCCTTCTAAGAATGAATGATAACAATAGATTTTGAGTTTTTTAATGCTGTATTTAGTACCTCAAAAAGGGACACATTTTGAATTTTGTGAGGTTTTTCCATTTATTTGATTAAAAAGCAGATTCCTAATTATTCAACCAATTGTCAGGCCTAATTGTTATGCACTCAAATATTCTGTACCTGAAACAACAACACCCAGTTTTATCCATAATTGAATTCTTTTTTGTAGAACTATGCAGAGATACATTTCTAGACTTTGGTACATAATATCGTAGTTGTACGGTATATGAAAAACATCCGCATAGAAATTTCATGAAGTAGGTACATATTGCATGGAATCCCTTTTCTCACTGCTGATGTTTTATCTTCCATCATACACCAGGCACCACCCTTTTATCCTATCCCCCTTTCATGACATATCCAGTCATTCATGACATTTCTATCCATAATCAATCAACATACATTATTTGGATGGAGTAATTCAACAAGTATACTGCAGGCCACAAATCACGTCTTATAGCACAAGAGTCACAGCCTCGTTACAAAAAGGTTATTTTCAGTGAATTATCCATTTATGGCATACGACTACAATAATTTGTATTTTCAAAAAACAAAGATGTATATTAAAAATGACAGATTAAAATATACGACTGTGTCTTTTCAGTGTCAATACCAAAAATAGCTTCTATTCACAACTGAAAAGCGTTCAGAGCCAATGGAGAAGCCAATGAAATAGGTTATGGGCCAGCATGATCTGGAAGTGGCATCCAGGGATAGAAAATAAGATTTTTGCAGAGCAGATCTGAGCATTGGGTCATAAACCACCAGTGAGTCACCCAGAAACACTGGTGTATAGTATATATTCCAGTAATAAATGTATTTTATGAAAGGACAAGAATGAGAAAACTCACTTTCAACAAATTATGTAGAGGCCATGCTGTTTAACCAAATGAAACCATAAAGACTGCATGCTCCACTCAAAACATGGCCCATTCTCTGCACAGGTTTCATAACAAACTAGAACAGGTACATGAATATTGTTACAAAATAAGGATGACAACTTTGTCCAAATCCTGAAATTTCCTGAGCTAAACAGCTTCATGTGTTCTAAGGATTTTAAGTACTAACTGAGTACCAAAGTATAAGATGTTTATTGTTTAACAACATACAATGTTAAATTAATATTGTAAGTTAAGCTTCATTTTTCAAAAATTTCTGGTTTTTAGGTATGTGTGTGTAGTCCTTTGCTCTCTCCTTATTCCCTGTTCAGTTTATTGTCTGATCTCATGGAATTTTATATTTCATGGAATTGTATATTTTCCAATCTTACCAAGACTTGCTTCCCCCCATTCTGTTTCACCTTCTCCCTTCACCCTTTCCCTTCACCCAAAAGAAACATTGTATCCCTCTTAAATTTCCTCTTTGAGGCCCAGGTTGCATGTGGTCCACACTAATTCCAATTTTTGTCTCAGTGGTCCACTAAAGGTTGGAAACCACTGCTTTAGGTTTAACTTTCAGCCTTAGGCTACAATCCAGTGTAACCACAGGACCTTTTACACCGACGTAGTTATGGTGTCACCAATGGGAAACCTATGCGAAATGCATAGAGCAATCAAGAGTAAGTGACTCTTACATCTCTCCATAGTTACTCTGTATTGTAGGGTTACACTCTTAACAGGGTTCCTGCAGCGTCAGTCATAACTGATAGTGAATCCACTGTACTATCTATTAATCGAAAAGGAAGTCACATTTTTAAATCACAGCATTCTGTTGTTAAAACATCTTCCACTTACCTGGTCATTTGTTATAGGGATTGCAACAAAGTAATTTGGTGCCTCCTTCCTGTGTGTTTTAGATACTGGTTTCTCTTCTTGTGTATCTTCCTTCACTTTCTCCTCTGCAATCACCTTCGGAGCTCCTTCATCTGTACTGAGTTGCTGCTGATCCAAGATAGTCCCACCTTCCTCATGCTGTTTAGTGTTTGTTTCTTTATTTTCCTTGTTCACACCCAAGTGATAAAGAGTAGTTCGTTTTCCATCTTGGCTGATCTTTGCTTGGCTGAATTTCGTGACAGCACGAAGTGGATTTTTAGTCTTCACTGTCTTTGCTTCCAGCATATTTTCTTTTTGGTCACTTTGTACCAACTGTACCAGGTTTAGCTGCTCTGAATTTTCAACCCACCTGCACTGCTGTGGCAAGCTCTTCTCTACCAGTGAATCATCTGCACCTTGCCCCAGAGGTTTTGCATCAATCACATTCATCGTTTCCTGGTTTTGTTGCTGAGGTTCCATTTCAGGGGCTACCACCCCTACCTTGTTCAGAGCCAGTTGCTGATCTTGCGTCCCATCATCATAAATTCTGGTAAGCTGCCGATTGACATTGTCATATGAAACATCTTCTTTAGGACTTTCATGCTGTGCAGTGTAACATGGCTCATCCATGTCTGCCACCTTCTGCTGCACTTTGACAGATACATGTGACACCTCCCCAGCACTCTCCCAGTCTTGGTCCACCTGAACAGTAATGCATGGCACTTCTGTCGTTTGCCCCTGCTGTTGAACTTCTACTATCACATCTGGCACCTTTCCTTCTCTATTCCACTGCTGTTGAACAGTAACTGTCACACTTGATGCATTCTCTCTCATCCCCAGCTGCTGTTGTACCTGAACCATCACACACAGTGCCTTCCCTACGTTGGTTGGTATGTGCTTGATTTGCTCTGCTGCATGGGAGGTAGACCTTTCTTTGTTCTGTGGCAATTCCTCTCCTATCATTTTTTTGCCTTCATCCAGTTGTTGCTTTGGTAGCTTCCAATCCTGTTCCTTTTCTTCGTGTAATAGCAACTGTTCTTGTTCCGTCATCTTTGACCTATGATACTTTGCACACTTCCTACTCCACAACTGGTTTCTCTTCCAAAATCTCTTGCTTCTTTTTCTAGCTCCAAGATCAGTTTTGTAAGAAACTGGAAGAGAAGATGACAGTTGCCAACATCAAGGTCCCAAACACAAGAGACAGAGAATAATAAAGCCCTCTGTCTATGAATCTATAGAACATCCTCAGAAAGACTAAACTTTGAAAAAAGTCAGTCTGAAGCCAATGGGACCATATGAGTCCATGATGGTGGACAATACCTAGTTTCACAAATTTCTTGACAACTAGTCATAACAGACAAGAGCTTTCGATTACAACACAATTCAATGACACATTTGTTCAGAAAGAAATTGATTTGCACTAAATGGAGAAAAGGATGTATAGAATTTTTGCTCCAGTCAAGCAAGTTCTTGGTTTAAAGGTAAAACCAGCTTGAGACAACTAAGATCGCAATATTATCTGATAAACATAAATTGTACAATAATGTGGTTTCCTGAGCTAGCATAGAGGCAAAGTGACCCTATTAAAAATAATGTAGATAGTGCTAGAAATCATCACAATGGAGAAAGAAACATCAAACATATAAATTAGATGATACTTACTTTCAAATATTTCTCTGATGTCCGCTTCAATAAATGGAAGCTCAGCCAGGTCTATGGTCTTCTCTCCCTTTGACCCCGAAACTGAAAGAGAGAGTCACTACCATCCTATAACAGGAGTCTCCAACGTTTTCAGCCAAAGGGCCACATCTAATATCTGGAATAGTGTCGAGAAACAGATAAAATTATTTTTTAAATAAAATTTAAATAAAGTAGAGATAGATTAAGGAATAAATTGGCAAAGATTTTCAGGATAGAGTTGAAATAAAGCATACATTTAATTGTACTCCATTCCCCAGTTGTGTTTGTTCAACAGGGTCAGATGCTCTGTGGGCACCAAAGGCTGGCCACAAGCCAGTTAGAAGCTTGCCATGGGCTTCAATTGGCCCCAGGGCTAGAGTTTGGTGACCCCTGCTATAACACGCAAAAAAAACTTCCTATAACACAAGTTTCTTCTGTTTGTTTGTTTGTTTGAATTGTGGTATGAAAAAGATTGAAGACTTGCTATAACATACTACTAAACTATAAGAAACAACATTAGCTGGTCTATAGCCCCAAAGAAACAGAGTGGATGTAGTACTCTGTATCCCACAAAGCCAGCTTTACTTTTAAATATACCCTAGAACAGGAGTGGATATACATTTTAGGCCACATCATCTGTCCAACATGGTGATGAATGCTGGATAAAGAAAGAAATTTACATTTCAATGTTGAATAAATTTACATAAATGAATACAGTGAATGAATATAATTCGTTCTGGAAGTATGCTTGTAATCCAAAACACTTGTAATCCGAAGCAGATTTTCCCATAGGAAATAATGGAAACTCAGACGATTGATTCCACAATCCAAAAATGTTTATACAAAAATATTTACTGTAGATAAAGATTATTACAAAACACTGTAATATTCTGAACTGTACTGTACTTTTGAAAACCTTCATGATTGGTGAGAGGGAGACAAGAGAGATGAGTTTTATTTTGTAGGATGACTTTCACTATCACTAACAGGATCACTGCTCTCCATTTGCTCTTTGGAATCTTTGCCTTTTGTGCAACTTTAATATTTCCATGCTGATGATGGGGAACAACACTGTTAACACTGATAAGGCTCACCTTCCACACTCCCGCACACAGATCCCACACATACACCTGCCTCTGGTTGCTCCCAATCTTCCACCCATGAGTTCCCTGGCCTTGAAGCTTGTTCCAAACTTCCTCAGAAGTGCTCTTCTTCCAAGACAGTGCTCTTAAACCAAGACAAATTTCTGGAAATTTTGCTCTTAATATAAGTCAGTTGTAAATCAAGTCACTTGTACATTAGAGATGGAACTAATATGAATGAATGAATTTTGCTAAGCATATTTATAATCAGTGCTATTTTTCTGGTGAAAAAATATGCTGGTACTAACCACAGTGGTGTAGCTAGTCATCCCCATACAAGTACTTATTAATTAGCTGCTAGGGGGAGAATCCTAAGGGAATCCTAAGGGAAGTACCAGTGAGTATCCACAGAAAAAGCCCTGTTTATAATAAACATGAGAACTATAATACATATGTAGAACCATGTGAGAACCATGAACTCTGCCACGCATACCTCTTGCAAAGTGAAAACATATAGATCAAGCCAGAAACACATGGGAAAAAAGAGGTAATGGAGGGGTTAAAATAAATCACATGGAACAGTGTGAACTCCAACAGCTAGAGGCTCATTGGAAACTGAGGACTACCTGAGGGCCAAATTGGGTTCCCCAAGAAGGCCCCACCCTGCCTTAGAAAAACAGCAAGTCTGAGTCTTCTCTTCCATTCAACTCAGAGTAACTTCTAGTACCATAATATAAAACACAGGTTTTGCTGGTTTTCTTGGCCCTACTTTTCTTCTGTTACTGCCCCTTACAGCAGTGGTCTTCAAAGTGGGGTCGGGAACCCCTTGGGGGTTGCGAGAGTGTGGGATCCACCATCTTGGAATCTGGCACTGGACTTTCCTAGGAGTCTCATCAAACACAATGGGACTAACCTCCGAGGAGACATGACAGAACATCCCAGTAAACATGACAGAACATCCCAGTATGTTTGACAGGGAGTACCGGATAGATTTTAAATTTGAAAGGGGGTCCTGGGCTGAAATGCCTGCATACCACTGCCTTACAGGTTCAGAAAAACTTAACAGTGCAGTGAAAAATTCTTATGTCCTGCATTACTAGAAATTCAGTGCAATCCTAAGCATGGCTACTCAGAAGTAAGTCCTTTTGCTTTCAAAGGGCCCTACTCCCAGGAAAAGTGTGTTCAAGATTGCAGCCATTATCAAGGGAAAGGAGGAGGAAATGATACAGGAATGGTGCTTGCTTGCAAAACCCTTGTGCATCTTCCCTTATATCCAGCTGAGGCCTCACGCTGTTTCAGGATTGTTACTTGAAGGCTGTAACAAAAATCAATTATTCCTCCCCCATCAATAGTAACGGATCAGTGTATACTTGAGGCAGCAGAGAACTTCCTAAGAATCTATCCTGGGAAAGTAGAAAGGACCTTCACAAACTTAATACATAGAATTATAGAATTATAGAGTTGGAAAGGACCCAGTAGGTCATCTAGTCCAACCCCCTGCCTGTAGCAGGAAATCCTCCCAGAGCATCCCCAACAGGTGCTCATTGAGCCGCTGCTTGAAGATCCCCAGTGAGGTCCACCATCTCCCTTGGCAATCTGTTCCACTGTCGAACTGCCCTCACCGTCAGGAAATTTTTCTGATATCCAACCGTATCCAGTACAACCATATGTAGCACCTTTCCTACTTACATCTAAGCTTGTAATGTTACAAACAACAGCAGTTGTATTACAGACTGCAAGAGTAACTACTGAAACACTCTTCAGCTAGCCTGCCTATTATTGGTTAAACTGTCACATAGGCCAGTATTTCACATGCACTAAAAAGCAAGAAGAAATTCTTCACATCCTAAATATGCAGGAGACAACTTCTTTTTTCCAGATGGCAGAGTAGTTGCGATACAGATATGTGGAGTTTTTGATGTAGGAAATATCTCCTGTCCCTTGCCAGCTTTTTCAACATTACTAGAGATTTGCAAAGCTTCCAACAAATGAGAGATCTGAGAGTTTCTATGCTGCCTATGTAGCATGCTAGAGAATTTAAAGGGATTAAAAAAACCCAAAACCAAGACAGGCATCATTACTACTGTTTAGGCCTTGGAGAATCTGTGCCTTGTTATTTAAATATCCCAAACTGTGCCATCATAAATGAGCCATAGGATAATGGCAGAACTAAAGGAAAGGAATCCTTTTGCATTAGAAAAAAAATGCTTCAGAAGAAACTGCTTATTCATTTTTTTTAAGGCAGTCAAACAAGCTTTCTTACTCTGCAACCCTAAACACACTTTCCTGGAAATAGGAGCCATTGAGCACAATCAGGCTTATCTCTGAGAAGACATGGTTAGGATTACACCCTGAGTTTAGAAAAGAACTCAACCAAGTAAAAACAGAAAGAAACAAGCAAGAGAAGCCTATACATTGAGTATAACTCTAGTTCATAACAAAATGTTCTAAAGTTTTAAACTTTCAAGACCCAATCACTGCAGCCCTTTTCCTTTTAATGTACAACTAAAACATACTATTTCTATTACTTTGCCTTTTTTCTTGCTCTTTAACAGCTATTCTGAAAAGCAGGGTTCTGCTCACACATCAGGGATACATTCCCACCTCTGACCTCCCAGCTAGCTGGACTAGTTGAGTTAGGAGCCTTGAAGGTCGTAAGTTTTTGATGCTATAGTTAACATTTCACATTGGTTAATATGTAGATGTCACCTGATCCCTCAGCCACAATCTAAACCAGGGATGGCCAAACTTTCAACTTTAAAGCTCCTGGATTTTTAAGTGTAGTAAAGGAAATTTTAATGCGTACAGTGTCATCTGACAAGCTACACCTGCTGAAACTCTGCTTCTACAAGTTGTTAAAGGTCCAGGTGCACTAATGTTTAAAGGTTGGTCATCCCTGATTTTAAGCATATTTTAAAAGACTTACAGTACAGTCCTAAGCATGTCTACTCAGAAGTAAGTCCCATTGTGTAGGACTTACTCCCAGGGACGTGTAGTTAGGATTGCAGCCAATGTTTCAGGTAAAGATTGTTCTTGTATTCTACTGCAATCGAGGTTTATTGGTGGATAATAAACCTTTTGGTACAAACCTGACCTTGCATCTACAAGTCTTTCTCTCCCTCACTTTTATACGCATGGTTTGTGTGTTTAAAGAGCATCCATCTTCCTTCCTCCCTCCCACCAAATATACCGGTAGTCATAGTTGTGTGTTTAAAGAGCATCTTTTCTTTCTTTTTTCCCCTCTCTATATTGGGACAAATTAAGTACAGATGAGGACTTATCTTCTGTCTAGTTTGCCTCTATAATTGCTTGTGGTGCAATTCGATATAAGGAAAGGCCAGTTCTGTCTCCAAACACCCACAGTCAGTTTTTTCATCTTGTTTTCAAAGGCACTTTCAGCATTTTCTGATTAGCCAGATAGTACGATAATGATGAAATGTGGTTAATTCTGGCTTTGTGCAGGAACTTTTTAAAACTCCAAGCAGTTCCATTATCTGTGACCAGAACTATGGACAGTCCATGGGTAGTCAAGATTTTTTAAAAATTTTTCCACAGAGGGCTGCTGAAGTTGTTAAACCCACTGAGTGAACTCACAATCATGATGAGTGCTTATATACTATAATCAAACACATCTTCTTCTGAAATATCCTGCAAAGTCTAGCTGGTTCTGAGAACCAGTTACTAATGGGACATAGAACCTGTTGTTAATTTAGGATATTAGGACATAGAACCTGTTATCCCACCACTGCTTGGGTGTGCGCCACATTCTGCAGTGGAAGGGTACCCACAGAGGGCTTCTCAAATAAACAAACATCTGTTCCTTCACCTCAGGACTGTCCTCAGGTTTCCCTTAGGTGGCACCGTAACTATTTTGGTGTAAAAGTTCCTGTAGTTACTCTGGACTGTAGCCTTATTCTCCAATAAGAGTGACTAGGATGGCTTTGTGCATTTTCAATGCATCCTGCATTGAAAAAAGTTGACAATCCCTGCTCTGAGTAGACATGCATTGAGACATTGGGCTCTCACCTGCAATCCTATCCACAGTAATCTAGCAATAGCTCTGTTTATTATAATGGGATTTACAGCTGGAGGCAGATGTGCTGTGCTCTAGGTGGGGCCCTCCCTCTGGTCACCAGAGGCAGTACTCTCCTTCCACCCCTGGGCTGGTCCCTGGAAAAATTTTTGCCCACAGAACCTTCCCGGGGGGCAAAAAGGTTGAGGACCACTGATCTAAATTAAGGGTGCAATCCTAACCATGTTTACTCAAAAGTAAGCCCCATTATGTTCAATAGGTCTTACTTCCAGGAAAGTGTCTTTAGGATTGCAGCCTAAGACTATAAGAAGTAAAATAAGAATTACCCTACAATCCAGAGTAACTACAGGAGCACGTAAGAGACATTTACGTTGACGTAGTTACAGCATCTCCTAGTGAAAACCTATGGGAAATTCATATTGCAATCCAGAGTAAATTGTTCTTATGTTGGAGCAAGGACTCCCCATAGTTACTCTGGATTGCACCCTAAAATAAGTTCTTAAATAAGTTCTCAAAAAAACTTTCTATAAATGCAGAGGGTAAGCAAAGGGTTAATGACGTTGAAAGTTGAACTAAAAGGAGAGTGGGTTAGAATATCAAAGGGAGGGGAAGAGTTAAATGTTTAGCATTTTAGACCTGGCCTATTCATTAGAAGAAACAAATGGCCGTCTCTACATATGGCATACTGCTCCCTTAGTTTCCCAGAAATGCTGAGCTATAAAATAACACTCTCATCTTAATTTCACTGTTATTCAAGAAATGTGACAGGGGCCTCTGAAGAAAATTTGGATAGTTTATTGGCTTTTAATTTAACCATATGTTCTTTATGCAGGAGCAAAATGGGCTTGCTCACAAACACCTCATAGGATGGAATCCGAAACTAGGCTGGTGCAACTCATTGGTCTTCCCATACCTGCCGTGGTGATGTAGGGAGACAAGTGTATGTCTGTATGTTGGCCTCCCCCTTCCCCAGGAGTGGTGTTGATGTGCCTTACAGTACTTTTTTTGACACCCCCAGGTGAGCACAGGACTTGTGCTGGGGCTTATACTGGCCTAACTGGTGGTTAGGATCCCAGCCATTTTGCACAGTCCTAAATGGGGCTTAGCACTTGGTATTATTTTCTACTCAAGTTTCTTCCGGATTAATGTAAAATCACTTGTCCATGATGGAAAGTGGTTTGAGCTACATGGAAGCAGGCATTTCTGAGTCAATATGCAATAGACATACAATCTGATACCAAGAAAGGTTGGGATCCCCTATCTGTCCTAGTCATTTACTGATCAACGTCCTTAGGTCAGAAGCTCATTGAAATAAACCAAAATTGAACAATGCGATATTGGAGTAAAGAGCCCTGCTTTGTACTCCATTGTAATAGGTTTCTTTTTCTTGGCATTGCTTGTTCTGGGTCAGAAAATTAGTAAGTTAGAACAGACTGTTACAGGACACAGTCTGACCATTCTGAAAGGTCAGTTATGTAGCTTGTGTTTCACAGGGTAACTACACATCAATGGTCAGTAATAGCAGTAATTGAGAAGTTTAGTTTTCCCCGAAAAAAGTTACCTCTAGAGTGAAGTCACACAGCTCTGTTGACACTTTAAAAAAAAACTGCACAGCCTGTACTCTGCTGGATTTTATATCCCAAGCTCAATAAGGCAAATCAAAACTGGAACAATTTTGGGGCAGAGATATTTTTAAAATTTGGAAAAACAAGGACAAACTGATAAGAAATTGCAATCTGTTTTTTAAAGGAAGCAGATTGTTTTGTTTTAAACCTAGATCAAGCCAGTACAAGTTCATTAATGATTAGCCAACTGCATTTGTAACAAGTAAACTATCTTCAAAATAAGAATTGACTTTGGATTAGAAACACTATGTGCATTAGAAACATGTGCAGCATGTGCAAACACACAATATGTTAATGAAAGCATCAATGTGGCCTAACCAATGAGACAACAAAAATCAGTAATTGAGCACCAATTCTGCCTGGCACAAATCGCCCACTTCCCGCTCCTCTGCTGGTGCAGGGAGGCCAATCCTCAGACACCACTACAGGAATGAAGAACGGGTGAGTTGTGATGGCCTCAGTTTCCTCCTTTCCCTGGCCTCTAAGGCTTTTAAGCTGCAAAGGTCGTGTTTGCTGTTGGTTGGATATTAAAGCCTGCCTCAAGGATTAATGATAACTTAATAGGACAAATAAGGGTTAGTAATCAATTATGACATCCCCAGAATGTCTGCCATGGGAATCTGACTTCAATCTCATTTCCAGCAGTGAAATCTTACCATCACTGCCAGTTAGTTACTGTAATATCCCAAACCAATCCACCAGAAACACTGTTGTAATTGTTCACAATTACATTATATTATCTCCAGTGGTGGGCCCAGCTTGGCCCAACAACTGGTTCCAGAAGTGGGCGGGACCAGGCTGGGCAGGACCAGGGTCAGGGGGCAGGGCCAGGGAGAGCAAGCCACCTTAACTCTTAGTTTACCAAAAAAATTGTATCACTTGTGACCGCATCAATCAGTATTAAGCCCCTGAGTTCAGTGTAATTTATTCCTATGCATTACACTTTGTTGTGCTCTCAGGTAGAATGTGTGCCACAAATAAGAACATAAAAGCATAAGAAAAGCCTCCACTGGATCACACCAAAGACCCATCTAGTCCAGCTTCCTGAATCACACAGAGGCCCACCAGCTGTCTCAGGGAGCACATATGATACTTGCATCCAGGTAGTACCAGCAGACATTACCACAAGTTCCACAGGTGGTACTCATACCACTGGCTGAGAAACTCTGATCTGCAGTTTAGGACCAGAGTCTGTGGTGTCCCCTCTGCAGACTGAGGTTTGCTTCTAAGCCACTACTTAAGGCTACAGTCCTGTCCACACTTTCCTGTAAGTAAGCTTCATTGAATATAATGGGACTTCTGAGTAGTCAAGCAAAGGGCTGAGCTCTTAGTAACCAGCCTCTGGCTGCAATCCTATTCACTTTCCTGAGAGTAAGCTCCACAGACTCGAATGGGACTTACTTCTGAGTAGCCAAGAATAGGATTGGGTTCTAATGCTGCACTTCTCTGCACACTTTCCTGGGAGTAAGCTTCAAAGATTGAAATGGAATTAACTTTTGAGTAGTCATGCATAGGATTACAAGCTCTTAGAAACCAGCTTTTGGCTGCAATCCTATACACTCTTTCCAGGGAGTAAGCTTCACTGTTATAATGGAACTTACTTGTGAGTAGACAGATGATTGGGCTTTGAGGCTACACTCCTATCCTCACAGGGGAGTAAAAGCTACTGACTTTAATAGGATTTACTTCAGAGTAGGCTGTGGACTGGGCTCCTGGGTGGCAGGATTGGAACTGGGGCTATTTCTTCAGGTGCCCCCATACTGCCTCCCCACAATCTCAAGTGGAGAGATTTCTCAGAGGGGCAGGATGGGGTCGGGAGATCTGGGGGGAGGCAAAAGGACTACAGTGGGGATAGGATTGCAGCCTGAGCCCAATCCTAACCGTGTCTACTCAGAAGTAAGTACCATTCAAGTCAATGGGGCTTACTCCCAGGACTGTTTGATCAGGATTTTAGCCTTACAGTCCAATCCTATGCAGGCTTACTTAGAAGTAAGTCTCATTCTAGTCAATGGGGCTTACTCCCAGATAAGTGTGGATAGGATTGCAGCTTCAGAGCCCAGTCCTAACCATGTCTACTCAGAAGAAAGTCCCATTATAGACAGTGGGCTGACTCTCAGGAAAGTAGACAGGGCTGGAGGAACAGGGCTGGAGGGTGAGATCCAAGCAAGCCTCTGCCAAACTCATCAGAAGTAAGTCCCATTACAGTCAGTGGGCTTATTCTCAGGAAAGTGTGGATGGGAAAGTAGCCTCAAATCCTAATCCTATACTATGCAGAAGGAAATCCCATGATAGTCAATGGGAATTGCTCCCAGGAAAGTGTGGCTAGGATTGTGGCCACAGGCTGCAGTCCTCTACTATACAGTGTGGCTTACTCCTGAGTAGTACTGGGTAGTATTGAGTAGTTCTCCATGCCTAGTACTGGGCTGCAAAGGCACCCGGGAAGGCAGGCAGGCAGGCATGGCCCCCACCTAAAGCCCTGGAAGACTCATCCTCACAACACACAGATGCTACTCCTACTCATCTACAGAACTTTCTCAGCAGCTCAGGCTTCTCCGTTCCTGCCCAAGGACCCCTTTGTAAAGCTGTCTATGAAAGTGCCTGATCCAAAATACCCACAAAACACAATCCCCTGCCTCATTTGCATATGAGAAACCCATCATGCTTTGTGAACTGCACAAGGAAATAACTTCTGAAAATTTGCTAGAAATAAGGTTTTTAATCAAAATAAGATGTTTAGCAAGGACAGACTTCCTGAATAGCATCAGCCAATGCTCTGGGGCTTTAAGAAGCTCTTCACCCTCCCTTTAAAGTATTGAGCTTTGAGACATTTATATAGTGATCCAAAACCGTCCCATCTCAGCAGTGTAGTGTCTGAGTGTGCAGTGGAATGATTGCAATGCCTTGTCTGAATATGGTAATGAGAACAGTCTATTTGTATTTTAAAATTAAAAAATAACCTTAGGGAGGGGAAGGAGGAAAGGAGGGGGGAGAGAGAGAGCCCCCTCTCAGAAAGGGAGGGAGACTCAGAAGGGGAGGAAAGAGGAGGGAGTGGAGCTTCACCTCTGGGAAGACAGACCCAGAGACCCTTTAAGAGAAATTCAAACACACTTGCATGCAATTCTTAGCTAATGGTTCTCCCCCTCTTAGCTACTGGTTCGCTAAGGGAGAACCGGCTGCAGCCCACCTGTGATGATCTCATAGTTTTTACAAGCTTGTATGGCATAAAGCAAGTAGCTGTTGTGTATAGTTACAAATGACTCATCAGAAATAGAGTGATATCTAGGACCAAGGTTTCTTCATTCACAGTAAGCATGAGTGCGGAGGGCCTTGTAGTAAAGATACAGTTATTGTATAGACCAGGATGCCCACATCTCCAAACGTTTTGGCAGGATGCCCACATCATCTCTCTGATGTGGTGTCGGGGGCCAAAAAAGTAATTTACATTTCAAATTTGAATAAATTAACATATAAAATGTACTGGAGTGGACTATAAGGCTTGGACAAGGGCCGGATAGAGGGGTCTTGCTGGGGGGGGCCACACTGAAGCTCACTGACACTTTCATCTGGCCCCCGGGCTGGGGTTTGGAGACCCTTGGAGTAGACTATGGAATTCACTGCACAGTACCCAGTGATATCTCAAATAAAAGGGCAGAGCACTGATTCTTCTGTATACTCTTTTCTTTTCTAAGCTTGTTTTTAATGCCAGAGTTCAATCTTAGAACAGTAAAAATAACAGATTCTCCAAAACCTTCTATGCATTTCCTTTGTAAGGAGCAAACAGGGCTGCTGCAATTCAGGGATTAGGAAGCTTCCTCGGGTTACAGCTTTCAGGCAGAAGAACGTTGTCTTGCATTTGAATCCCCCATCAGACCACGTCTATTCCCTGCTCCTACTATCCAGTTGTTGCCAATATTCTGCACTGCCATCAAGTAGATTGTCAGAGTGGCAATATACAGGTGATGACCAAAATCACTTAAATCATGATTTGTAGGAATAATACCACCATGTTATATACCATCCAATGTATAACTGAAAGCAGAGTTCAATGAAACAAATTCCTTTGAAACACAGTAAAACCTTGGATTGAGAGCATTTGCAATACAAAGAAATATTTCTAATAAATCTTCAGTGCAATCCTAAGCATGTCTATTGAGAAGTAAATCCTATTGTATTCAATGGGGCCTACTGCCAGGCAAGTGTGTTTAGGATTGCAGCCTTTGTCTTGCAATACACACCAAAAAACAGTCCCAGTCAGGATACAGCCAGCTTTGGTGTTATGCCAGCACCTGCTCAGCTTCTCCTAAGAGACCAACCTATGCATGTCTACTCTGAAGTAAGCCTATTACAGTCAGTGGGGCTCACTCCAAGGGTACCTCACCATGGGTTGTATATTTCTTCAGTGTTTTTTTTTAACTTACTACAACCCTTGCTATAAATAGAAAATAATTGCATTCAAGATGTGTTATATTCTGGCACTTTGCAGTGCTGGATGTCTCTTTTCAAGAAGCGGTTTAAAGTGCGGTATCATTTTTAAAAGGGGGATTTCTTTCCACACAATATGAAGTGATGCAGTCTATTTTCTCAGCACACTCTGCTAGCACCTTATTCTGGTGCATATACTGCACATCTAGATCAGAGCTTGGGTGAAATCTTGTGAGTTCTTCCTGTTAGATTGACTGCAGATAGTCTCAGATGCTGAAACATTATGTTGCAATACTTGCTACGAAACAAAGGCCACAGAAGACTCATCCAGCTTTTTAATGTGCTAGGTTTATATTCCTACAGTAGTTTTCCATGCCTCCAAGTCCCACTGCATGTGTGAAACATTCAGCTCTGTTTGATGGATGCTTCTGTTGCAGAAATCTCCCTGGCTTTTATAAAAACTGCTGATGCATCACTTTTACGTCTCCTTCCTGCAGGTAGAGCAGCACGATACAATCCATGTCTCTGTTTTGAGATAGTGTGATTATCCTGAGCATATAAATCTGTTCTGTTCCCTCTACAGACTCATAAGAAATCAATAGATATTTATTTGAAGGGGACAATTTAATCCATGCTGCTATGTTGATAGCAAAACTGAGTCTTCCCATCTCTTTCATAAACTTCGTTGTCAGGAAGGCGAAATAAAAGTTGACAGGAAAGAACCCCGAGTTTTGAACACTGACATGTGTTATTGCATAATTGGCACTCAGCATAGCTGAACTAACAAGATCTAGCTTTATTCAATCCACAATTTTCTGCTGTGAAGTGGTGGGGCAAGATCTGAGATGCACCAAATCCATCAAAACTTGAAAGCCATCATTTCCTTAAGAGTGCCATATTTTCACGTTACTCAAACCATCATATGAAAATAGGGACCAAAGACCAATTGCAGCTTGCCTGAACTCAGAGACATTGTAATTTTCTTTTAGATATATTTTCTATTGTTCATAAACAAGGTGACCATAAGTCATAATTGAAAAAGAGGTTGAGGCCCCCAAAATGTAAGATGCCCCCCAAAAAATTTAGGAGATGGCAAAATAACAGCTAAAAACACTGATATATATATTTAATTTAAACACTTTGGCTGCAATCCTAAAGATACGTTTCTCGGAGTAAAACCCATTGAACACAATGGAGCTTACTTCTGAAATGGACATGGTTAGGATTGTGCTTCACATGATTAAATTTTAAAATATTAATATGTAATGTAATAATAACAAGAAGGCTGCATGCTGTTTGCTCAGCAAGAAAAAGGAGGACACTGAAATTTTTTTCCAGGATAGAAAGCTAAAATCCAAAGCATGTCCTGGAAGGAGGAAGAATGTAACCATGGTTATTGGTATGCTGCCCTGAAATGGATGGGGAACTTGCATTAGTACATTAGTCAAACCATCCTATGAATCAGAGTTTTCTTGCAGCTCTGGTTCATTTCAATGGTGCTTGTTTAAATGAATGTCCTACTGGATTCAGCCCATAAAAGTTTGGTTTTTGGGTATAGATCTTAAAGACTGAGTGGTTGCATGTGGAATCTGAAGGAAGTCAGGATTCCTCATTTTCTTTGATTTGTTAGGACTTGCTACATTTATTTCATCTCCCCAGTGAATCTTTTTGCTGATTGTGGTTGAAACATGATGTAGCAGTAATGGCTCGAATTTGCTTGTAAAATTGACCTGCCCAAATTGAGCTGGGAATTTGGATGCTCGAAAGCACTTGCCAAGACTGGTATCTATTATTGCATGTCCAATTATATCAGGATTTTAGATCATACATCTGTATCTGAATAACAATTTTTGCTTGTGTACAGCTCAGAGGGCTCGGTACCATTCTTTAACAACATAAATACAGTAGAATGCCTATACTATACAGGTAAAAAAGGTTAACTTTTCTCCAAGGTAAGCTGTAGCCAGACTGTAATTAGGCTGGCTTGTCACCTATTATGCTAAGCATGTTCGAGTTGGTGTCCCACTGAAACCGAAGAGCTTTCAACCTTTGCAGTGGTCTGGAAATTTCTCAGGATGGAGTGTAATTACCATGAGCCCCGCAATGCACTTTTGTTAAAATTGCATGTAAGTTACAATTTGTTGATTACCATTTTACTGCAAAATTGTTTAATTAAAATCGTCTGTGTTTCTAACTGTAGGGAATCTTGGAATAGAGGCAGTGTGAAGAGAAGACAGTCGTGTTAGACAATTCCAAATGGAGAGTTGGCAATATTAGAATTTTAAAATTCTAATATATATAGAAGGGTTGCTTGTGGTTGTCTAGAAGCAACTTCTTCTTGTTGTGTCTGCAGCATGATTCAGCAAGAGCTTCACGCCAGGGCTACCAAGTTCAAGCAGTTTTATTGCAGTAGTACAGCCCTTCAAATCCATAATGCATCCAAAGCTTCCAGGAACCAGCCAGTTGCCAAATCAGCATCTCAAGGACTCAGGAGTGAGATAAGAACAGAAGATTAAAAACAGATGTGTGTTTCCTTTATTTATACTGGACAGCAGAACTCTTTCAGGTTTTGTTTTTGTTGTTGGGATTTTTAGACAGTTTGTACGAAATAGGCATACGGTAGGTTTGTGCTAAAAGGTCTAATCAGATAAAAGCTCCATTGTGTTCCATGGAGTGGAATACTATCAGAGTGGATAGAGTGGGAGGTTAGTCTGTGGAACTCCTTGCCGCAAGATGTTCTATTGTATGCAAAATTTTCACAATACTATTGTACAACTACAATACTTGTAGTAGGTCAACATAGACCCTTGGGCTCCATAGAGGCTTGCCTCTCTGAATAAAGGAACTACTGCTCCCTTACCAAGAAGAGACCTCTGCAGTTTCTCCCTCACCTTGACCATAGGAAGTAGTGAGTTGCCATTTTGATTCAGCTGCTTTGACAGCTGGCAGAAATAATAGAATCGGGGTCCCAAAAAACATAATTTTGATATACTGAAACTTTGCCTGTCAAATCTTTGTCCTATAGATTTTCACTATCTATATATGTGTTCTGTATGTTTGCTTTTTAGTAGTAGATTTTGGTATTAGCAGGGGAGGGTGTAAACAGATGGTGGATCTGATCTACATAGCTGAATCTTATTTACACAGGACTTTGCATCAGGGAATAGATACCAGAGGCTATTAGGTTATATGGTCAGCTGACACAAATAGTGAAAAAGTACTTCATTTTATTTTATCTAAAAACACATATGTGAAGTGGAAAATCATATTCATGATAAGCAAGGTGCACACATTTGAAACGAGGGAAAGCACAGATGCCCTAACTTCTAAGTTACTAAGATAACAAACCACTGAGCATGAGAATAGTTGTACAGGCAGGAGGAAACAAACCCTAATGTATTCACTGTATGTTTGATGCATTTATTGCACTGCATCCACTTCAGCGGGGGGCTTCAGCAGGTTCAAACCTACACTACAGAACCGGTTGTTAATGAGAGATAGGACATACAAAGTTTAAAAATAGCCATTTAAAAGTGGCTGCCAGATGGGCATAGAACCGGTTGTTAATTTCTTTGAATCCCATCACTGATCCACTTGCTTTAGATCTTGGTCAACTTATTTTTAATGTCCATGCAAAGCCTTCCTTTCTTTCTCATCTCAGATGCTGAACTGTTGGCAACACAGTAAGAATAAAAATGATAAATGAGGAGATGGCATTGCAAACATCTTCATCAATGTTGAATTTGCCTAGTGCTGGCTTATTTTTGAATCTCTTGAGTTCTCCCCCTACTATATTTTATTAAATCTAATGAGTCTTCACACTGCTTGGGGAAATAATAAACTAGTCTAAATTAAAAGCTCTAGTCTAGTAAATTCTGTCAGTAGAATTAGTGACATATCCTTGCATTTAGTTTTAATTGGAAACAAAAGAGTATATGTTTTGTGACCTAGTGTGGCAATTTTTACCAGGCTGATCAGCTCAGTACTGGAAACATGTAATTTAAAAAAACCATTACAGCTGATTCTCTGACCTTGGCACCTCAGCTCACTTGGCAAGGGAAAAGGCAACTCTCAAAACGATGGTGTTTTGACAAGTCTGTTGTGTATTTTGTGTGTGCACCAGGCGCCTATTTAAATTCAAAGCCACTTCAGCACTGCTTCTGCTGGGGTGGTGGGTGAAGAATGAAAGTGTCAGGCATATAAATCATCCCAGATTTATCAGAAGATGGGACTGTAATAACATGACCATTTAAGAGTTGAAACCTAAAACCTTCTTTTATAAGCCAGAGCTAGACTCCATCCATGTCTTGTTCCTTTCTATTTCTGACCCTCCAGTCCTAACCAGTTGAGACAACCTCAGGAAATACACAGAGCAATCCAGAGTAAGTCTTCCTCTTAGGTCTTCTGTAATTACTCTGGACTGTAGGGTCAGTAGAACGGCAGGAAATGTCTCCAGCACTATTTAAATTTCTTTATTTAGGAGATTTATATCCCACCTTTTCCATGCTGAAGCAAATGCCCAAGGTGGATAACAAAAGTTATTCAAAACAAGTATAGGTATAAGAGCAAGTAAATCACTACAAATTTGATTGTACAACAACAAGGAAAAAAACATCAAACAGCTATTTAAACTGCTGTTTTTCTTGGGAGTTGAACACATATGCTTGAAAGGGTGTGAAAGATGGGGACTGACTACACTTTCAAATTCTCTGTTGTAGCTGAGGATATGGAAATTGTGTCAAACTGGGTAAGTTCAGGAGATGTCACAAAAACGAGATGCTGGAAGAAATTATTAGGATAAGCTGCAACTGCATCAGGACAGTTATAGAGTCAGAGCACAGATCTTTGATTTGTAATTTGGCAGTCACTGTCAAATGCAGAAATGGTGCCATTTCCCAGTTCAGAGCTTGAATAGTTCAATACATCTAAACCCTCTCTAACCCTACAATCCAGAGTAACTACAGGAGCACGTAAGAGACTTTACGTATACCCACAGTTACTGCACCACCTAGTGAAAACCTATGGGAAATTCATATTGCAATCCAGAGCAAATTGTTCTTACACTGGAACAAGGACTCCCCGTAGTAACTCTGGATTGTGCCCTAAGGCTTCAATTCTGAGTTGCAGGAGCCCCAATAGTTAACCCATTTTGTTAGCTGCAGTTATTTGTAAGGCTGTCAAGTTCCTGGAAAATCATTTGTCTTGCCTCTGCTCAAGTCGGTTTCATGAGATTCCACAGCTGCAGAAGCCCATTGATGCTTCAGTGAGGAGGAAATCACTACATTATTTCAGAACTCAGCTGTTTGCAACATACTGAATGCAGATCCATTGGTAAGTTACAATGTGTTAAATTACCCTAATTAAACGCTTATGTAGCATGACAAGATTCATGATATTTCGCTGCAAATTATAGATCAAGCACCTACTATCGTAAGCAAGTGTTGTACTGTATTCTTTATCTCTTATTCTTGTTCCTCCACAGTAATGAAAAAGAATAAAAAGAATTAAACTTTTGAAATTAATTGCCTTCTAGAAAATATTTTTTCATGTTTTTGAAATATCTTTAGGACTCTCTGAAGGAACTGGAGATGATGGGGGAAATGATGGATAAGATCACTGACTCTTCTGATATACTTATTTTTCTTATACAGCATTTCTGTGGAAGAGTAGGCTGGGGCTTTTTATTTATTTAATACATTTTACCCTCCTTTCCCCAGTTCCTGTGGGTCCCAGTGGCAGTTTATGAAACAACAAATACAAACAGTATAGAAAGAGTGCAGAAATAAATGAAAAGCCAGATGGATCAACTGCTCTGCAGGATATTTGGCTTACCATTGCCCATGTGCAGATTTTCTGGTTCATCCATAGTACTGTGATCATGGTTTGTACACTTGCCCAATTTCAACACTGCAGCCCACTGAAATACGGGAAGGCCATTCTATTCATGGGGACCACCTGCTAGCTAAACTTGTCCATCCCTAGTTTAAAGCTGCATGATAGCTAAATCAGCCCACAAGAGGGAGATCATTCAATCTGCCTGGAAAGAGTTCATAACTTAATGGGAGAGAACGTGTTTTGCTCATCTGTTGTTCATCTGATGCTGATGCTCACCTGTTGGCATCTTCATCTTTGCCGCTTCCAATTAAAATGATCCTAGAAAAAATACATAACTTGTGCTGCATTCACAGTTTGGTTTTGCATGCTTGCATTCTGTAATATAAATATCTGTAGAGGAAACATCAGGATTAAGACTGTGGCATGTTATTTATTTGTAATGTGATTCATTTGCTATCTTGATGTTGATACAAGTTTCCATTCTAGAGAAACAGCAACGAAGGGGCCATAATCCAGATGAGGACCACAATGTGGAGGTGGAGGCTAAAGTTCCAGCTGTGGCATGTGAACAGATTGCATTCATTCAAATTCATTCACTGCATTCATTACTCCATTTGGATGAAATAACAGTGCCACCCATTCTTTAGTCATGGCAGCCTTGGAGGTGGTGATGGGGGAGACCCATTCTGCTTTTAAGTAACATATGGGAAGAACAAGAATGAAGAATTCTAAAATACAGCATGCAAATAGTCCTTCTGATTAATTCAATATATACAACAGGATCAGGAGTAGGTAGATTAGACAGACAGACAGACAGACAGACAGACAGACAGACAGATAGATAGATAGATAGATAGATAGATAGATAGATAGATAGATAGATAGATAGATAGATAGATAGATAGATAGATAGATAGATAGGAGTGTTGTTCTTCCTCAAAGTATTGACCTCTTAATAATCAGTAATAATGATTACTTGTTACAACTGTTTATTCATAGACCCTTCATAGTCTTCAAGTATGTACAGTATGTCCACTGTGGTAGCTCCTGATGAGTCACATTCTTCATCAGATTTCCCATCACTTTCCTTTTCTGCAGCTTATTTCCCCCTATGGCATCTTATAATGCTATTTATGTTAGCATATAAAAATCCAATGTTGACAAAAGATTAGGTTGAGTTATATTGATCTCTGAAATACCACTTACAGGAACATGCATCATTTATTTGCTTGATAGGAGCTTAAGTAGCTATTCAGTTTTGCCTGTTTTAAAATTTGTACTAAGGTCTTGGCAAGTTACTGCTTAGCTGGCATTCTAAAGGTATCCATTTATGCATGACATTTCTTTGCATAAGATTTTAGGAATAAAGGAATGAGATACAAGATTAGATGTGGGAATTAATCAGAGCCATACTTTTTATAGTTATAATTATAACAAGACCGTAGTATAATGTTGTTAACATGTATACATACATAGTTCACATTTGAACACAATCCTAAACATGTCTACTCAAAAGTAAGCCCCACTGGGTCTTACTCCCAGGAAAGTGTCTTTACGATTGCAGCCATTGTTAATTTATTGTATAACATCACTATATTTTTGTAATTATAACAAGGTTATGCCCTTGTTAGTCTTTTGCAGCAAGTTTATTGTGGCATAGCCTTTTACAGGCTATAGTGTACATCAGGGTTCTCCAGACTTTTTGGCAGAAGGGCCACATCATCTCTCTGACACTGTGAAAGGTGCCAAAAAAACGAATTTACATTTCAAATTTGAATAAATTTACATACATTTACATATAAGAATGTCTTTGAGTGGATTGCAGGGCTTGCCCAGGGTCCAGATAGAGGGATCTTGAGGACTTTTAAAAAGAAATGTAGAACAAAATGTAGGATGTCCTACATTTTCTAAAATCAGGACTAAACTTAAAGTGGTTTACTTCTGAGTAAATGTAAAGTAAGTGGCTTACTTACCTTGGCTGGGGAGGGTGTTTGGGGACATTGGGGGCAGTTTCAGGCTGCTGCAGCTCAGTGTCCCCAAGCACTCTCCCACAGGCCCAGGGGTTTTCCTATCCTGCCGGACACCCTGTGTATTGCGTTGGTTAACTTTGATGAAATAGGCAAATAAATATAAATTTCCAAAAAAAAAAAATCTAAATTTTCCTAAGAGATTATTCTATTATACATAGAAAAAACCTAGTAAAAATGAATGTCTTCTGTTAGCATAGTTATATATTCCTGTCTGCTGCTGTCAATCTCTCTTCTTCCAATCCAAGGTTGATTGGATTCAACTGTAAATAATAGATGCATTGGGTGATAACAGTGTAAGATGGTCAGTGGAACACTCATAGCCCATTTCAACCATAGAAATCAAATTCAACCTTTCAATTTGTAATATTCAGATACTAAAGCTGTTTGATATAATAAACCTCTCTTAAATTGTTCTCATGCAGTACAACCATTGTTTACCTCAGCAAGCAAATTTATTTCCTATGGTCTAAATGAGATGTCATTTAAAACTACTGCATTTTCAGTGGAGTTTGGCATTCTGTTGCTATACATCTAAAGTTTTTTTTTCCCAGCAGAGCAAAAGCAAACTGTAAAATTCCTCTTGCGATTCAGTAGAGTAATTGCAACGATAAAATAAAATAAAATGCCACTGTGCATTCTAAGCAGGGAACAAGTCATACCTTTACAAGAAGGTAGAAGTAGAGTTCCCCGTGGTAGTCTTTGTCTGTTTTTGTGAGGATGTAAATTCCCTATGCAAATTACATGACTGCCATTTAGATAAATGGTTAGAGAGAAGCCAGAAGGACAGCACCAAATTGCATTTGTCCATCTCGACAATCCTCTTAATGAATTTTACTTACAGAGGCCTGAATCTTGCCGTGTTATATTATCACTTCAGCCACAATCCCATGGTTCTGAAATTAGTTTCCACCTTGTGCAGCAGGCTATGGTAATGAGGTGGGTGGATAATAGGATGGCCACTGTGGAAACCCCGAGCTGTCTGAACTAAGATTGTTTTTCTTGCTAGTGACAGGCCATAAAATACCTGAATTATTTTATTTGTCATTTCCAAATGTGCACTCAATCCTAACCAATTTAAGTAAGCACAAGCTTACCAGTCTTCCAGTTCCTGTGTTGGTGATATAGATATGATATAGATGGCACTTTTGCAACACCCCCAAGCCAGCACAGGACTTGTGCCAACCTAACTGCGGGTTAGGACTGTAGCCTCAGTTACTGACGCCACGATTACATATAAGGTTTTACTTCCAGGTTTTTAGAAAAGGTTTTACTTCCAGTGAAAATTCAAATTGATGTTGATATGAAAGGTGAAGTATGGGCAATGGCTTTTCAATTGAAAGACAGCGAGGCTGGAAATCATGCAGTGCTTTGAAAAGAGATCATTACTACAACTAAATCAAGATTAATGCAGTGATTTTCTACATTTTTTCTTGCTACACTCTGACCTCTATGGTCTTCACCAGTTGTAACGTCACTTCCAGTTTCCAAGATAGTCTTCCAGATAGCTCTTGTCTGTCCCTCTTTCTCCTTAAGCTCTTCTTCTAGTTTTGAGATTCTTCTTCTGGCTAAATTCATTATTCTACAGAATACATACAAATCGTATGTAGCCATGTTGGTCCATTAGCAAGAAATTCAAAACTGCCAGTAGGCTAAGAACTAACATCAACCTGTGCTCAGGTTGGTGTAATACAAGCCAACCAAGGGACATTGAGAAGAACATGCTGTAGTTGAAAGATGTCTACCATTTGGAGCAGTGGTCACTAAACCTTTTGGCAGGAGGGCCACATCATCTTTCTGATATTTTGTCGGGGGCTGAAAAAAGAGAATTGAGTTACATTTCAAATCTGAATAAATGAAAATATTAGTGACAGAACTTGTGAATTCAAATCAATTCATAAACACTTTCCAACACAGAGAGTGGGTGATCTTCAAACCTGTTCATAAATACTTTCATACACATTGAAAGGAGGTGTGTGAAGCCTCTAAAGTCCTCAGAATACCCTCCCATAGATGCAAGGAGCAAAGATCCCTCACCTTTTGAGGATTACTGGGCCAGGTGGAAAGGGATTGTTGGAGGACAGATGGAGGCTTGCTGAGGGGTGCATCTGGCCCCAGGGCCACAGTCTGAAGACCCCTGATTTTGGAGCATGAACTATAGATGTCTCATATGAGGTAAGGATGTGGGAACTATCTTCTGTCACCCAGTGTGGGGAAAAAGTGCAGATACTAAGCAGACGCACACAAAAATGTGACATAAAAAGGGTGGACGCATGTGGCCTCACTAATCTGCAGAAATGAGAACCAGGTATCTTCTGGTAGAATATGCTACTGCAATCTTTGAGTTTATTAGTTGTTGTAATCTACTCTTACCTGCCATCTGATTTTTTAATGCCATATATTGCAAGTGCTTGTGTAATAATTTATTTCCATGATCCAGAACAGAATATTCTCTAACTCATGCCAACTGATGCCAGAAGACCAGAGATGAGAAGCAGGCTCTAGTGCAGTGGGCTGGCCTGGGCATGATCTTCCTTGCCCCTCCAGGGCAGCCATCAGGCTTAGTTCTCCCCCTTGTTATGCAAAAGGGAATTGCTGATGGCCCCTTGGTCTTGACCTGACCTGATTGAACCAGACTGCCTGTAGGAAAAGGAGAACACTTCTTTCTTTCCTTCCAGGGAACAAAAACCAAAATTGAGGATATCAATTTGAAGTATAAGAGAGTGAAAAAACCAGGACAGGTCTTTTATTGTTCATTATGGGATGATTTTTCTTGCTATTTCTGCTAGCACAGGAAAACTTTTTAGTCCTCCCTTTATGCCCCCGCATGCACTTTCTTAAGCTGCCTGGTGGCCAATACATTGCAAACCTTGATTCGCATATCTAAATTGCTCTCTGTTTTCTCATTACCGCAGCTCTCCATAAAAGCACAAACTTTACAGGAGAAGGACTTTTCAAAGACGTGGAAGTTTTATACAGACGTTTCTGCAGGTGCGCTTGCCTTTTTCTCTCCTAGGCATGCTTGCATTTTATTGTGTTCATTTAATTCTGTTTCCTGGTTGAGGAGTGATCAAGAATTCTGTAAGCCACACCCAATTAACTTTAGCTGCTGCGCTGCTTATTGGATTAATTTGGATTACTCATTGCGGCTTTTTGAGCATGTACAAACGGTTGAACAAAAGATGTCTACATTTTTGTCGCCTTGCAGATGGCTGCTTCTGTATAAACTTAAAGCATCAAAAGCAGTTTAAGAGTTTTACTGTGAAAGCAAAGCATCCATGATTCTCCATGGAGTATTTTTTTAAAAAAGATATAATTGTATCACCACGTGTTTGCATCAAGGTTGGCTGCCAAAGGGGGAAAAATACATATGCCAGGAAATGTAGGCAGTTGATTATACTGTTTTATAAAATCATATTTCTCCAGCTACTAGTAAATGATGGCATTAAAATCTCATTGTTCCAGTAAATGCAAAGCCAACTTTCTTATAACACAGAGGTCTCCAAACTTTTTGGCAGGAGGGCCACATCATCTCTCTGACACTGTGTTGGGGGCCAGAAAACTAATTTACATTCTGAACTTGAATAAATTTACATATAAGAATGTATTGGAGTGGATTACAAGTCTTGTTGGGGGCAACACTGAGGCTCACCGAGGGCCGCAACTGGCCCTGGGCCGGGGTTTGGAGACCCCTTCTATAACAGAATCCACAAAGTGGATGACTGATGAGCACACCTTTTGTCTATGACTGCTTGCACAAACCTATGGGGTCTCTGTGCCAGTGGAACAACAACTGCGCTGGCATAGAGTGTCACAAATGAGTCATAAAGCATGTTGTGCATGTTGTGTAAGGCAGAAAGGCACTGGTTCCATAATTACCAGGAGCTGCGTGCCCCAGACATGTTAATTTCCATGCTGGGCAATGTAGGGGTGGGGAAAGGGATAGTGTATAATGGATTTGAACTTCCCACCATTCAAGAGGTTTGATCTTCCACCATCACCCCAACTCATATCCTTACAATATCAAATATCATATCAGTAATAATGGCAGCCTGCTCCTGTTTGTTAAGGCTTGACAATTACTTTTCAACTCCATGTAGGTTTATTAATATAACAATAGGTCATACTGCAGTCATTTAAAAGCTTCTTGAAAACCTGCAACAGGTTTTTCCTAGCTAAAAAGATGGGGGAGTAATTACTCTATGATGCTGGTTGTCCTTAAGGGGGCAGTATAGAGTTAATTCTCTGAGCACGAATGTAACGCTATCAATATTTACTTGTTAAGTCCCAAAGAGTTCACTTAACATGGAAATGCAAATAGATAATAGCCTAAGGGTACAATCCTAAACATGTCTACTCAGAAATAAGTCTTATTAGGTTGAATGGGGCTTACTTCCAGAAAAATGAGTAGAGAATTGCAGCCTTGGTTGTTTAATGAAGGGTAACATTTTAATAAACTGACATTTTTTTGTGAAGCAATATTTCAAATAAAAGATTATCGCATAAAAATACTGATAATATTTTCATGACAGTTTATGAAATAAAAAGTACATGCTGAGTTATAATTGTTTGCATAATTGTTATTTCAAAAAAGAGCATTTGTTAATGTACAACAAACTGTGCCACATAACTGGCTGAACATTCAGTTGCTGTAAAAGTCTCTTGAGTATCTATGGGCAAAAACCAGAGTAACTACGCGGAGTCCTTGCTCCGGTGTAAGAACAACTTACTCTGGATTTCAATATGAATTTCCCATAGATTTCCACTAGGTGGTGCAGTAACTACAGGTACACGTAAAGTCTCTGAAGTGCTCCCATAGTTACTCTGGATTTGGGGGTATGGCTGCAATCCTAAAGAGAGTTTCCTGGGAGTAAGACCCACAGAACACAATGGGGCTTACTTTTGAGTAGACTTGGTTACAATTGTGCTCTACGTTGCAGGATTTTTTCCACTTGTCTTCTACAGAAGAAACACCTTAACTACCCTTGCCAACCTACATATTCTTCTTTTTTCAATGCAAACTATGCAGCTACTTAAATGTTACCTGCTGACTGAGATACCTCAGCAACCTTCAAAGCCATTTCCCTTTGAAGGTGATGCAAGATATGATTGCAGGGGAGGAGTGAAATTTCTCTTTAATATTGCATGCATTGCTATTTCAGATGGGGTATGATCTACTTATTTTGCCATAAGAGAACAACATAAAATTCAGAATGGCTGTGCTTATATAAGTTATTGAGAAAGAGTAGTATTTAGTTCAGATGGTATTTTTCAATTGGATCATTCCACCCATCTTCACTCATTTGCACTATCCAATTCATTTCATCAGTCCTTGTTTTTAAATAATAATCACTGGCTTTGCACTAGGACAACTGAAAGAAAAAACAATTCAAATTAAAGTCAACCATGGAAAAGTAAATTTAATTCCACTCTTTTGCTTAACAGTTTTAGGCATTACAATGTAAATACTTTCTAGAATCTAAAAAAGTAATCAGGCTTCAGTAGCAATTTAAAATTATTCATGATATTATTCATGATAGTTCTCAAGTTTAATGTATTTCCTGGGGTTTATGGGGCCAGAGTGGAGGGTTCTTTTTTGTTAAATAAGGAAGACTTTCCAGCTTCAAATAGAATTTCTTTATGCACTTGAGAAACAGATGGTAGATTTAGAAGAGCTGAAAGTAGTTTGAGAGTGATTTCACCACTGGCAGGCCCAAAAGAGAGAGAAGGGAGGACAAGTACCTATCTTCTACTATCAGTTTCATTAGATGCCCTCTGGTTTAATATTGCAAGAGGAAGCGAACAATTTATCTCTCTCCACACCATTCGTGATGTTACAAACCTCAATCAGATTCCTCCTTAGTTGGCTTTTCCTCTAAAGTAGAGAAAAAAGAAAGGCACTTTTCATACACTCACAGCACAATCTTGATCCTCAGTTAGGCCAGTACAGGTTCCAGCACATGTTCACTTCTGGCATGGGGATGTGACTCCATGCATACCCAAAAAGTCACACAGAAGTGCATATGGCACTTCTGTGCAACTTCTTAGGGGTTAGGCCAGTGCACCAACATGTACTGGCCTCCCCACACCACCACGGAAACAAAGAGCAGGTGAGTTGTACCAGCTTAAATTGTTTAGGATTGTACCTCAGAGTGCTTTATAAAATGGGATGTTTAGGATTTATGTTTAGAATGGGTAGCACTAATGTTAATGTATTGCTGTTTTTCTTTCTAGAATCAAATATGTTCCCAGTTGATGGGGAATGTCACTTGGATGGGAAAAAATAATAATTGTCAACTACTTAGCTAAGCTCTCACTAACATGTTTGCATATAACATTTACTATTCTGTAAATAGCATTCATCATAATATCTAATTAATAAATAAATGTCACTATTTCCTTCTATCAAAACATTATTTCAGTAATCAAGGGTAGTGCAACTGAGGACATCACCTGATGCCACTGCTGCCACCTTGGATGAACTGCAGCTATCTCTGCAAGGCACACTTAAAAAAAAAGCAGGACTTCCAGATATATTTAAAGGGACTGCACAAATGAAGATCTTCGCATACAGCCTTGTGAAGATCATGTGATGGACCACAGTAATAAGAAGCAGATACCCCCTTCCCACTCAGGCAAGGAGGAAATGGATCGATGTGGTTCACAGCTGTGACAGGCTGGACAGCATCAAAAGTACACCAAATTGCAACCATTTTATTAACACAAGAGCCTCCACTGGATCAGGCCAAAGGCCCATGTAGTACACAATCATAGAGTCCTAGAGTTGAAATGACCTAGTAGGTCATCTAGTCCAACCCCCTTCCTGCAGCAGGAAATCCTCCTAGATCATCCACAACAAGTGCTCGTCAAGCCTCTGCTTGAAGACCCCCAGTGAGGGAGAGTCCACCACCTCCCTTGGCAATCTGTTCCACTGCCAAACCACCCGAACCGTCAGGAATTTTTTCCGGATATCCAGCCAGAATCTCCTTTCTTGCAGTTTGTACCCATTGGTTCTAGTTCTGCTTTCAGAGGCAGCTAAGAACCAATGAGCCCCTTCCTCCATATGACAGTCCTTCAGATATCTGAAGAGGGCAATCATATCTCCTCTCAGCCTCCTTTTCTCCAGGCTGTTCCAGGGAACATCCCAAGTTCCCCCAACCTTTCCTCGTAGGGCTTCCCTTCCATCACACTGATCATTCTTGTCGCTCTCCTCTGGACTTGTTCCAGTTTGGCTGCATCTTCTTTATACTGAGGTGCCCAGAATTGAACACAGTACTCAAGGTGAGGTCTCACCAATGCAGAATAAAGAGGAACTAGAACTTCTCGCGACTTGGAAGCTACAGTCCTCTTAATGCAGCCTAAAATGACATTTGCCTTCTTTGCAGACACATCACACTGCTGACTCATGTTCATCTTGTGATCCATGGTGACTCCAAGGTCCTGCTCACATGTTGTGCTGCCAACCCAAGTATCCCCCATTTTATACCTGTGCTTTTGGTTTTTATTGCCTAAGTGCAGAACCTTGCACTTCTCCCTGTTGAAATTTATTCTATTTGTGAGATACAGCTTCCTGCATCTCACAGCAGCCCACCAGATGCTTCAGGAAGCACACAAGACACTTGTGTCCAGGTGTCTCCCCTGCATCTGACAATTGGAGGTTGTCCTCATCTACCCACAAACATCATGGCTTGTAACCTGTGGTGGTCCTTTCCTCTAGGAATTTGTCCAATCCCTTCTTAAAGACATCGAAGCTAGATGCCATCAGCACATCCTGTGGCAGGGAGTTCCACAGACCAACTATACACTAGGTAAAGAAATATTTTCTCTTGTACATCCTAACCCTCCCAACATTTAATCTTAGTGGATGTCCCCAGTTCTGTTATGTGAAAGGGAAAAGAGCATCTCCCTATCCACTCTATTCATCCCTTGCATAATTTTGTATGTCTCAGTCATGTCCTCCCTCAATCACTCTTCTCTAGACTGAAGAGCCCAAAATGCTGTAGCCTTTCCACATACAGAAGGTGTCCTAGACCATCAATCATTTTAGTTGCTCTCCTCTGAACCGTCTCCATTTCCTCTATATCCTTTTTGCCTCCTCCATCTCCTGTTGATGTAAGCTGCATCATGTTGCCTTGTGGCTGGGCAGGCTGTCAATACTTAAAAGGAAGGAGAAAAAAATAACTGTAGAGATCAGATCTGTAAAGATAATGGTTTGGAATATATCTCAGTTACTTCACACATAAGTGTTTTTTAATTAAAAATGGGCATTCTTGATTTAATTTACTGTTTTATACATCATTTTAATTATATTTTATTGTCTGGTTTTATTGTCTTAATCTGGTTTTAATTGATCATATCTTAATTGAAAGATATGTGCTGTTTTTAATTGCTGTAAGCCGGCATGGGTATCATTTTTAAACAGAAAGGCGGGGTATAAATCAAATCAAATAAATAAAAACAATTTTCCCAATATCAGTACAAGCACTACAGCTAGTTCCTCTAATTATCTTGTGTCTAAGGCTACAATCCAGAGTAACTACGGGAGCACGTAAGAGACATTACGTGCACTTGTAGTTACTGAACTACCTAGTGAAAACCTATGGGAAATTCATATTGCAATCCAGAGTAACTTGTTCTTACTCCGGAGCAAGGACTCCCCGTAGTTACTCTGGATTGCGCCCTAACTGTAAACTAACACTAAACCACACCAACCTGAATTTCAGTATAAAACACCACAATGTATCCTCTTATTGAAAATATGGCAGCAGAGCAGAATTTGTCAAGTTCTGTCTTACAAACAACTGAAATAAATTAACTGCCTAGTGTAAGAAAAGAATCACAAACAACAGAATGAATTTTAGCTAGTCAGGAAAGGGAGAAATTGACAGCTATTAATGTGTTGTAGATGAGAGAGAAGGCCATAAACTCCTGTCACCATTACTATATTAATGCTGCAACCCTAAAAGACACTTCCCTGGGAGTAGGACCAATCGATCACAATGAGGCTTCCTTTTGAATAGAGATAGTTAGGATTGTAGTTCTTCTGTAATTTGTTCTGCTGCACATGAAGCTTACATGAGCCCACAAACCGCTCTGCAAGCCTCCTTGACCCCCCAAAGTACCCCGAAGTACTACTGAGAACAACTTCTGGTTTTCCAGACAAAAGGGGGATGGTGTTCTAGCTTCCTAGGCCAGGGAGTTGCAATGCCCAAATTTGGAAACCATTTCATTTTTTGTCAAGTTATATTCTGCTTCTGTACTTGTTTATGGCTTTAGAATTTTCTTTTTTCAGTATTGTGTTAATACTCTTTTTAATTATCTTTTAAAAAAAAATTAACAAAATCTAATTTTTTAAAAATTTAACTAAATTATTGGTAAACAAAACCAAAATTATTTTATTTTATTTATTTACAATATTTATATCTTGCCTTCCTTTTCCAGACTGAAGGTGGCTCACAACATGGTAAACATAAATAAGATCAATATTTAAAACACCATTACATCAACCTTCACACAAAATGCAGCAATTAAAAGCATCATAAAAAAGTATAACATTATAATACTGATAAAACATTACAATAAAATTCAGAGAATAAAAGCAAATAAAACAATAAAAGCTGTGGCATCTTGTCATAACTCTGAGCCTCTACAAGAACCAGGATATTTTTGGAAGCCAGAAGCTCAGAAGGCTTGCTTGAAAAGGAATGTCTTCAGACCTTACCTGAAGGTCTCTAGGGAAGGAGAAGTTTTTATAGGGAGAGAATTGCATAGTGTTAGTGCCACTACTGAGAAGAGTTTCTGGACTGAAAAACTTCAGTTTAAACACTTTAAAATAAATAAGAATGTCTCCTTATTGCAAATTTTTGATTTGCATGGAGTCTTTGTATTTCTTTTCACTACTACTAACTTTTTGCTTGTTAAAAGGCATTTCTGCACAATTTTGCATATATGCAACAGCAATCAAATGTGCACACCTGTGCACTAGGCAGAAATGGGTTAAAAAAATTAATTCTCCTAGGGGCTCACAGGTTCTGACATGTACTTGCTGAGAGCTCACCTGGCCGGGCTAACTCTAAACCTTCAACAAGAAATGGATCAACTGACCATGGGTTCTAGACTGTTTCTGATTTGCACATCACAGCAGTGCTGCTGGTATCAGCACTGGTATCTTCACCATCACCTCCCCCTTCCATGCTGAATTGGTGCACTCCATTCCACCAACTGGGCTTGCTACCACTTGGTAGAATTGTGTAGTGTTGCTGACATTGCACATGGATTATCAGATATCTGTTTGATCTCATACCTTTAGCTTGGAAGGGTGAACTACCAATCTAATTCCCATATTTGGCCAGATTTGCTTCTAATTCTCAACAGCTGTGTGGTTAAAGCACATTTGTTTGTGGTCAGAAGCCCATCCCAATCTTTACAGTTTAGGCAAAAGCAGAAAAAGAGAATTTCTTATATTTGTCAGACGTTGAGAAAAGGAGGAGGAAATGGAAAAGTGGGAGGGAAGCTTCAATAGCTGCAATAAGGCAAGATCTAATTATAGTTGAGAGTAGAAAAGATCAATATTACATTGCTGTGTCTTGTTCTTTTGGCTCACAATAGCATTAGATTACCTCTTAAATACGAACAGCTCTACAGACACAGTTTGCCCTCCAGATCAACATTTCATCTGTCCCAGACTGATTCCAGGCATTCAGGCACCAGTCTGGGCTGGAATTCTACCCTATAGCGTAGCTCTGGCAGCCTCTTCCTTCCTTATCCTTCCTTAAATTTATTACTCACCTCTCCACTTTCCCAGCCTCCTATGTACAACTACTGTTGCACAAGGTTCCTGCCAAAATCATCTTCTCAAAGCAGTACTGTGGATCTGTGGCAGGATCCTTAGATCCTCCTTGAACAGTAGAGGTTAAATCCCCACATGGTGATGCTGTGTTGCCGAAGTGATGTAATTGCATTAAGGCTGTGCAAATGTTATCATCATTTATTCTGTGCGGTCTGGTACTGGAAGAGGAGGTCCACCGGAAGGTGACACAATGAGGTCTTGGACCGGGTGACACAAACCCTAGTGATGCCTCTGCCTTGCAATGTGAACAGCAAACTAGATGCTTTGGAAATTTGACACACACAAAAACCTAGTTTTGTATTGACTAGGGCTAAGCACCAAAGTCTGGTAAGGAGACTTGCATATGCTTGATGTTCAGCATTCAGCTGCAGTCACTGAAAATGAAAGTTTGCAAATCAGCAGGGTAAGATAAGACACTATTGTCAAAGTGCTACAAATATAGCCTACGTTTTCATCAAGTCACCAAGACAGGAAAATAATAGAACTGACGCTCTGATTCAGTCAAAAGAATTATAGCTTAATTCTAGACTGCCGGCTATTGGGAATTCCGCAGATATTTAAAGAGATGTGGATTGCGCTCTGTAATGTCAGTTTTAAACACCATTTATTTACAAGCAAATTCTTCCTATTCCAGTGGAATATATTTCCAAGTCACCTGATCTGATGCACATCAGTTCCACTGTGTTCAGCAGGATTTGTCCTTTGCACAAGCACTCAAAATATTTTTTCGTGGATAGTTTGCTATCCTCTGGTTTCATCACGGATAAATTCAGGAAAAACAAGAAGATATTGGGGGAACAGTTTCAAGCACCCATTTTCCATGGCAAAGCAGTTCCATGTGTGCAAAAGGGTAAAGCAATCCCTTCTGTAAGTGTACGTCTTTTTCACATGTTGGAATCTGGGAACAACTTGATCAGGAGTACAAAGGCTGATCTCTGAAGAAGGAAGGAGAAGCTGACCCAAACCCAAGCTCACACTTGAGTTCAAACAGTTCCTGATGAGCTTTCCTGACATGATATAGATTTACGATCCTTTTAATGTCATAAATTCTACTACAGTGGCGCCTCACGTAACAAATTCAATTCTTTCTAGAGGCATGTTTGCTACGTGAAACATTCTTTACGTGAAGCGGATTTTCCCATAGCAAATAATGGAAACTCAGATGATTGGTGCCAGAACCCCCAACATATTCATATAAAAATATTAACTGGATGTAAAAATGATGACAAAACACTGGAATTGAATTCAAAACATGCATTCAATGTGCATGATCCTATGAAGTCTACTTAGTCGGCAATCCTAAAGACACTTTCCTGGGAGTAAACCCCATTTAACACAATGGGGCTTACTTCTGGGTAGACATGGTTAGGAGGCTGTTACCCAAGACACTTTCCAAGTGTCTCCCCCACTTTCTCTTCCTCTTCATCCTGAGCCTCTCTCCCCCCTGCTCCCTTCTGGCTAGCCCTAAGCTGCTTCCCTCTTCTCCACTGCTGTTCTCTCCGTCTTCCCAGCGGATGCCCGGCCACAGGAGGAACAGCACAGAAGTGTTGCTTTTGCTACGGCAGGCATGCTACGGCAGGCATGCTAGGCAGCCCTGACGCTTTTTAAAGGGGCTGCCGGCCAGTGCGTCTGCCCCATCTGCCAACAAGTTTGTTCTTTATGTGAAGCACAGTTTGTTACGTGAAGCAGAATCCTAGAGAAATTTTTGCTTGCTACGTGAAACATACTTTACGTGAGGCGTTTGTTACATGAGGCGCCAGTATATTTGTTAATTAAAACAAATCTTCCTAATAAAATCAAGCTGACCACTGTCTATGATGGCACATTTTTGTAGAACTCTTTCCCTGGAGGACTGCTTGTCATCTTCAACATTATCCTTTAGACACCAGACTAAGCCTTTGCTGTTCTTCCAGGCCTTTTAATATGTTTAGCTGTTCCCAGATTGGCCGGGACCAGACTTCAATATGTGATTGTTTTTTAATGCTATTGGTTTTTACTGCTGCTTTTTATTTTGCAGTTATGTACATTATTGTGTATATTTTCATTGTTGTAATGATGCATTCCTGTACATGGCCTTACATATTTGATGAAAACCCACTAACAAAGTCAAATTTTAAAAATCGCGAAGAGCTATCAGCAATCAGCTGTCAAATTTTAAAAAATATGTAAAGCACTCAGCAATAATGTCAGGTATCATCACCCAACTTCCAGGTTTCCAAGTTCTATGTTGCACAGACCTTAGCTTGGAAATGGGTTGCTACATGGCCCCATAACTGACAAGGAAACCGGTCATTAAAATGTGAACAATAACTTATTGGACTTGGAAATATTGAGTTAAAACATGAGACTGTCATAAAAGTTGAATCCCAGCATCAGCCCAGCCAGCCCAGTATAATTTACTTTGAGTAGCAGAAACATTAAAAGGTTTTTGCCGTCATCATACCCCATAGTACTCCTGACACAAAGAAACCAATCCAGACTCTGCTAATAAGAATAAAGACTCTCAGATCTGCTGACTCACTTAATTTTGGGCAACATATTGCTGTAGGAAATGCCTGCCAAAAGAAAGTTTATTTTTTTTATTTATTAGCATGTGGCAAATTGCTGGGAAATCCTTTGTGAGGTCCAGAAATCTACTTTGTTCTATGGGCAGCTTGTATAAGTCTTCTCTCCAAGGTGGAATCCTTCACAGCATGGTATCAGGGATGACCTTCAAGCTTCCAGCAGCAGTTTTCAGGTCAGCCAAGCTGTAAATGACAACACCTTCTGCAGGGGTGGGCCTGGCCTGGCCCAAGATCCAGTTCTCTGGAAGTGGGTGGGGCCAGGGGTGGGGCCAGGGTCAGGAGCGGGGGCGGGGAGGTTTTAAATTTACAAATTAAAAAAAATTTAAATTACTTACTTCTGAGAAGACCTGCATAGGATGGGGCTCTGAGGCTGCAGTCCTCTCCACACTTTCCTGGGAGTAAGACCCATTGACTATACTGGGACTTACTTCTGAGTAGACCTGCATAGGATGGTGCTCTGAGGCTGCAGTCCTCTCCACACTTTCCTGGGAGTAACACCCATTGACTATATTGGGACTTACTTCTGAGTAGACCTGCATAGGATGGGACTCTGAGGCTGCAGTCCTCTTCACACTCCCGGCCGGCCAAGAGAAAGGGAGGGCGGGTTCCTCCCCGCTGGCAGGGAGAAGAGGGAGGTAGAACGCGGTGGCAGTGGCGCCGCATGGCTCCCTGCATTCCTCCCCGCCAGCAGGGAGAAGAGGGAGGTAGAGCTCGGTGGCGGTGGTGCTGCGTGGCTCCCTGCGTTCCTCCCCGCCAGCAGGGAGAAGAGCGAGGTAGAGCGTGGTGGCAGTGGCGCCATGCGGCTCCCTGCATTCCTCCCCGCCAGCAGGGAGAAGAGGGAGGTAGAGCACAGTGGTGGTGGCGCCGCGCGGTTCCCTGCATTCCTTCCCGCCAGCAGGGAGAAGTGGGAGGTAGAGCGCAGTGGCGCTGCACGGCTCCCTGCGTTCCTTCCCGCCAGCAGGGAGAAGAGGCAGGTAGAGCGTGGTGGCGGTGGCGCCGTGCGGCTCCCTGCTTTCCTCCCCTCCCAGCAGGGAGAAGAGGGAGGTAGAGCGTGGTGGCGGTGGCGCTGCACGGCTCCCTGCGTCGCCAGCAGGGAGAAGAGGGAGGTAGAGCACTGTGGCGCTGTGCGGCTCCCTGCATTCCTCCCCGGCTGGCAGGGCACCACACAGAGCAAAAACGGCGGCCGCAGTGGCCGGTAGAGGCTCAGAACCGGTCCCCACGGTTCTGGTCCCAACACGCCCTATTGGCTCGCCACTGGTGGCCAAAGAATAAGATCCGGTTCGGGCGAGTAGGCCCGAACCGGTAAGTGCCCACCCCGACCTTCTGGCTCTGATGACTCATGACAGCGTATCAGTTTATAGTCTCCCATCCAGGAGCTGTTCAGATCATTCCCTGCTTAGCTTTCTTCAGCAGCCCTGCACTCACCCACCAGACTATGCCTGCTGTACCAGGAGAAAGTAATAAGATGCTTTCTGTCTGCTCCCCTTTAACCTTTTCTGCAGGAATGGAAGTGGAAAACTCAAAATGGCATTTCCACTGAGAGGAGCTGCTACCATAAACTGCTAAGTCCAAAGAGGAGGATTATCAGGATCTGGTGGGCAACAACAGCCACAGCCAGATGCTTTTCTGGGCTTATAATCTTTCCCCACAACAAACTGAGTTTTTTGAACTATGGAGGTGCGAGGTTTTTAACTTGGGGATTCATGCATGCTAAGCATGTACTTCACCACTGAGTAGTGATGCAGTCAAACACCTAGCTGTTTCCATTAAAATGTTAAGAGATTATTATTAAATATTTCTCTGCTGAACGTGCAGCAGGAACATAAACAGCTAATATGATTATCCTTCACTCTGGCTGCTTCTCATGTCCTCGGTGGATGCCAGAAGCACCACCTGTCTCCCCTGTGAGATTGCCAAATGAGTCCTTTGTGACACCTTGCAAGGTATATTAAAATAATCTGCCACACTGGAAATGGAATATTTAGAGAGCAAAGCTAATTAGGCTAAATGTTGAATATTCAAGTCAATCAGACAAGAATTACTGCTTTGTATAGAAACTTTTATCTTCTTCATAAGGACTTTTATTGAAACAAGCATTACTGAAATTGGTCTGCGGCTGCCATAAAATTGGCATCTGCTTCACCCACATAAACCAGGACAAACCTGGCTGTAGGGTTTTTAGTTCAGTTGGTCTCTGATTTTGTTAACATGAAACCTTAAAATTAAAAATTGATATTGTGTTAAAGTATATGTAGCCTGGATATTTGTCTCAGAAAGAGACAGATTGCTCTTAAAATAGGATTCCTTTAAACTACTTTGAAGCAAATGTGGGTTGGAATCCATTTTCACCCAGTAAAATAACAGCAAAAATAATATTTTAAACTAAAATATTAGTTTTAGTCTAGTTTAAAGTCTAAAAGCTTTTCCTAAACATCTAAGGTGAAATTCTGCTCTGATTTTATGTTGACAAATCTTTCAATATCTTTGAATATCTTTGAAGATGGAGTGGCATGTTCCCTGACAGTGATTTGCACATTAATATTAGTGCATTTTTTCCAGAGTGTACCATCTGCCATTCCCATCATACAAATGGTCAGTTGCAAACATTTTAGCTATTCAAAACCTCTATTATTGCTTATATCTTTATAGCTGCAATTTATTTCTATCTTAGAAATAGAAATTTGCTATAGAAAATGCATCAAGATGTATTTTAGTGGTACTCCATATACTGTAGCGAAACCTCGGGGCTGGGCAGGGGACAGACTTTATTTGTCTTCAATGTGGAAGGGATTGCCACTCCTGAATAGACCTTTTTAGCCACACTAGACGCTGTTTTAGGATCTCCTATCAGAGCACGATACCATGTCTTTCAAGACTGAAGGATGCCAATGATGAATGATGAGTTATTAAAGCAGAAAAACTATGGTTTCCTGAACAAATGTGAGCCAGTTCTGCTGTGGCATCAATTGGGATTGTGTCACCCAGTGCTGGAGGTCAGTGCATAATCCCATAATGGACATTTTCCCATATGGTAGGTGGTACAGTGCCCCAGGTTTTAAGCCTGGTGATGTACTATTGCCTCATCACTGCTGGTTTTCTAATAGAAACCATGCAATAGAAACAATACAGTTCAGCATTCAGCAACAATACCACACATTGCCAAATTTCTGAGTTTCAAAGCTCCATACTGTGCAGAGCTCATGTTCAAGCTACAGTACGTAACCACATAGCATAGGGCACAATCCAGAGTAACTACGGGAGCACATAAGCGACATTACATGCACCTGTAGTTATTGCACATGTAGTTATTGCACCACCTAGTGAAAACCTATGGGAAATTCATATTGCAATCCAGAGTAATTTGTTCTTACTCCAGAGCAAGGACTCCCTGTAGTTACTCTGGATTTCACCCTTAGTTATTTCTACCCTCGTGCTTCTACCCAACACAAGAAGCACTGTGATCAATAAGGAGCAGGGCTGGTGCAATAGCAAAGGAGCTAAAATACACAGAGTGAAGTGACTTGGCACAGATTGACCTTGACCCCAAACATGCATGCACACAAAGTTTTAATGTCCTAGCTCATTTTCCCTCTTTACAACAGTGCTTGGAAGGAACATGTGTAGTGTGTGGTTGTCACATTGAAAGTTGAGCAGAGAATCTGCATCAAATTTTGCCAAAAGCTTGGCAATACCTATGCAGAGACCTAAACAAACAGTATGGAGAGTGGTGTAAGAGCTGCACACAAGTCTACAAGTGGTTCAGACGATTCCAAGACAGCCGACAAAATGTTGTCAGTGAAGAAAGTTCTGGGAGACCCAGAACCAGCAGAACTGAGAAAAACATTGCAGATTGCATGCAGCTGTGAGAAGAAAACTTTGGATCACCATCCGTGAGTTATCGGAGAATGTACAGATTAGTTACAGTACAGCTCAGTCCATTCTCACTGCCACTGAATGAGACACATGTTTGCCAAGTTTGTGCCAAAACTGCTTTCAGCTGACCAAAAAGAAACTTGGGTTTCAGTTGCACAAGATCTCCAGAACGATAAAAACTTTTTGAAAACAGTCATAACAAGTGATGAATTGTGGGTCTATTGCTATGACCCCAAAACCAAGGCTCAGCCATCACAGTGGATTTCTCCGAGACCAAAGAAAGCATGAGTGAGCCAAACCAATGTGAATACACTGTTGATCATTTTCTTCACCATGAGTATGCTCCACATGGTCAGACAGTAAACAAGGAATATTACTGTGACATGTTGCAGTGTTTGCAGAATGCTATTTGTTGGAAAGGGCCAGAATTGCATGAGTCCAGTGAGTTGCACCAATTGCACCATGACAATGTACCTGCCCATTCAGCACAGTTTGTTCAGCAGTTTTTTGCCAAGCACAACATCCCCCCAGGTCCGACAGCCACCATACTCCCCAGATCTCACCCCTTGTGACTTTTTCCTCTTTCCAAAAATCAAATCCCACTTGAAAGGACAAAGATTTCAGGATGTCGAGGAAATCCAAGTGAATGCAATGAGGCAGCTGCTGATTATCCCAGAAAACAAGTTCCAGGAATGCTTCCATCAATGGAAACAGTGGTGGATTCCTGTGTGTGGCTTCTGAGGGGGAATACTTTGAAGGAGATTAAATGCCAAATTGTTATGAGTTGTAGTTTTCTTTTTATAGCACCAGTCCTGATACTTATTGATCACACCTCAGATATACTCTGTTTTGGCCCTTCTAGTTATAAATTCCCCAATCCCCAATTTAGTTGTACAGGTCCAACCTTGTTATACTCTGATTTTTTTTATACACAGATTTGACTCAAGACCACTGCATCTTATACACAGATTTGACTCAAGACTACTCCTCAAGATCTGGGGAGTATGGTGGCCACTGCAAATCACATTTTTAAAAATTGCTTTTCTACTGTTGTAGAGAGATAGTCAGACAAGCAAGCATTCAATTTTTCAGTACCAGAATCAAACCTCTGCAGATATTGAGGCACTACCTTATTCCATTAAGTGCAATAAAGGAGGACGAAACCTGGAAGGGTGTCTTTAAATCTATTTTTCCATTGTTTTCTTTAAACATGGATTTTTGTGTCCATGGAAGGTTCCAGAACAGAATATTAGTGAATAACAAGGAATACCTGTAATTCTGGATTGGGCAAACCTGAATGTATTTACGTGTAGAGACATACAGGGTGAACCAGAGGTAAGTAGCTTTTGGCCATGAACTTGATATATGATGCTTCACCAGATTTCAGGGATGTAGAATTCAGGAAACGATCTCAAAGGCTTGATTGCATATGGAATTGTGACACTGTAAAATATTCTCAGGCACAGAACTGTCAGCCTCAAATGCTATTTTTCTATAGCAAAACACTTTAAAACGATGACAAATCTAACCCGTTGTACTTGACGTACCATATGGAAGTAGTCTTGTCAAGAGAAATATCTTGCAATATATTTCTGGAAAACAAAGTCCTGCTTTAAAAGAGTTATGTTTTAAATCATAGCTATAATATATTCAAGGTTACAGAAGGCATAACATATTCCTTACATTAGTTATAAATTCTACGTAAGTTTAACTCAAATTCCCTATTAAAAAGAAAATGGTGTATTTTATTTATATCTTGACTCTTTTGAAATAAAAACCTTGTCTATATCCAACTTAGGTCATACTTAAAAGGAGTTTATGTTGATTAGTATAGCCAGCATATGGATAGGAATGTGGGTTAGAATACTGAAAAATGCAATGTTTGTAGTTAGCATCCACAGTTGGATGTACGATACACATTTGTTTATGTCTGTCCTTTTCAGTTCAGCATGTGATGCATGTGTGGAAGCTTCCTTAGTCAGTAAAGCTGATATTCTTAGCAGAACTGGGCATTATTTTTCATGTTCAAATTCAAAAAGACTCTCATTAAGTGCAGGTGCCTTGCATTGCCCACTTGTGGTGGATTATGTGCCTTTCACTATGGGTAGTATTGAGGGTTTAGGGCAGTGATTTTCAACCAGCGTGTCATGGATAGTCCTTAGGTGTGCCACAGGAATTTGGGAGGGACATTTATTAATAGGAAAATTTGGGGATTTAAACAACATGGTGTGCCTTGTTAGTGGTAAGAACAACTGATGGTGTGCCATGAGTTTAAAAAGATTGAAAATCACTATTTATGAGGTTGACCAAATCAGGTGAGTGCTGTGATGGGATGTGTGTACTTTCAGTTAGTGCCTATGAGCACCTGACTTCATGCTCATTCCCATTGGAATGTAAGACAGCAAAGATTTACGGATAAGATGTGGATTTGGGTTCAAAGTCTAAAGACACTTCTGCAGAAGTAGATACTGATAAATCATTGATTGATTTTTTTTCCCTGTGTAAACTGCTTTGTTGATCAGTGCTGTTGAAAACTTGCATTTGCATGTGTTCAAACTGCTAGGTTGGCAGGAGCTGGGACAAGTGACAGGAGATTACATTTGGGCATCATATGGCATTTGGCCGACCTACTGACCTTCAGGTTGACAAGTACAGCGTCTCTAACCACTGAGCCACCACAATCTTGGAGGTCACATTGAGGTAAAGATTAGCAGGCACAAATTTTAGCATTCATATAGTCCAGTTCATATAGTCCAGCATCTGTTCTGAGTTAAATCCTCAGTGGTTTTTAATATTATCAATTATGGCATCCTTCTAGGTTGTGCTGAAGGGGCCAAAGAGTGCAGTTTCTCACAGCCAGTGCTCTGGTTCTCACTGGAGGGTCAATCTCAGAAGGTGACAAGAACTCCTCAAGCTAGTGAGATCCAGCTTCATGCCATTTACAGTGTCTTGTATTACAGTTCTGTATTGTCCCTGTATACTACTTTTAGTTAAAGTAACTTTAACATTTTGGAATCAATATGCTGATAATATCCCCCTTTATCCATCCCATCACTATCTGCAACCTATATATCACTTTGTACTTCTCTTTCATCCAAGACACCATTTTAGTGTTTCATTTACAATTAAAACTCTTAAATTTTGATGGCCACAATAAATCTGGTAGTCTTTACAGTTCCACAAACATTTGTGCAGTTGTGCTGCAATAGAAGTTCTTCTAGAACTTTTATGAAACAATACTAAGGTGTTCTTACCCAATGTCATAGGGTACATTTTGAAGTTCAAGAGCCCACATGTCATCCCCATAGATATACCCCACTAAGGTGCAATCCAGAACAACTACAGGGAGTCCTTGCTCCAGTGTAAAAACAATTTGCTCTGGATTGCAATATGAATTTCCCATAGATTTTCACTAGGTGGTGCAGTAACTACGGGTATACATAATATGTCTCTTATGTGCTCCCATAGTTACTCTGGATTGTACAAGACTATACAGCAAAAAAAGTTGACTTTAAATTTTCTCAGTAGCGCGTTTTCAGCTACAGCCATTTATTTTTAGTTTGAAATTTATTATTTTTCATTTTAAATCTAATTTCTTTTATAACAAACTCTTGAAATGGATTGCAATAATTTAAAGCAAATGTATAACCATTGCAAAACAAGATTTAAAAATATCCCAAATAAATATAAAAGGGATGGTAGTGTGCAAGTCTATGCATGTTTATACAGATGTACATTTCATTGTGTTTAAGAGGTTACGAGCTTACTGGACAGTGGCAATGCTGTGGATATCATTTATCTTGACTTCAGCAAAGCATTTGACAAGGTCCCACATGACATCTTAATTGGGAAGTTGGAAAAATATGGGCTAGAGGGGGAAATCGTTAGGTGGATCTGCAACTGGCTCGATGGCCGCACTCAAAGGGTTTTAGTAAATGGTTCTGTGTCAACTTGGAGGTCAGTTTCAAGTGGGGTACTCCAAGGCTCTGTCTTGGGACCAGTTCTCCTTAACATTTTCATTAATGACTTAGAGGAAGGGATACAGGGGAGCCTGATCAAATTTGCGGATGACACCAAGTTGGGAGGAGTAGCAAACACAACAGAAGACAGGAGAAACCTCCAGGAGGATCTGGATAAACTAGAATACTGGGCTGTTAACAAATAGAATGAATTTCAACAGGGAGAAGTGCAAAGTTCTGCACTTGGGCAATAAAAACCAAAAATACAGATATAAAATGGGGGATACTTGGCTTGGCAGCACAACATGTGAGCGGGATCTTGGAGTCGCTGTGGATCACAAGCTGAACATGAGTCAGCAGTGTGATGTGTCTGCAAAGAAAGCAAATGCCATTTTAGGTTGCATTAAGAGGACTGTAGCTTCCAAGTCACGAGAAGTTCTAGTTCCTCTTTATTCAGCATTGGTCAGACCTCACCTTGAGTACTGTGTTCAGTTCTGGGCACCTCACTTTAAGAAAGATGCAGCCAAATTGGAGCAAGTCCAGAGGAGAGCGACAAGAATGATCAGTGGGATGGAAGGGAAGCCCTATGAGGAAAGGTTGGGGGAACTTGGGATGTTCAGCCTGGAGAAGAGGAGGCTGAGAGGAGACATGATTGCCCTCTTCAGATACCTGAAGGGCTGTCATAGGGAGGAAGGGGCTCATTTGTTCATAGCTGCTTCTGAAAGCAGAACTAGAACCAATGGGTACAAACTGCAAGAAAGGAGATTCCGGCTGGAAATCCGGAAAAAATTCCTGACAGTGAGGGCGGTTCGGCAGTGGAACAGATTGCCAAGGGAGGTGGTGGACTCTCCTTCACTGGGGATCTTCAAGCAGAGGCTCGACAAGCACCTGCCGGAGATGCTCTAGGGGGATTTCCTGCTGCAGGCAGGGGGTTGGACTAGATGACCTACTATGTCCCTTCCAACTCTATGATTCTATGATTCTATGACCCACTCCTAGGTAAAATTTCATAATATTGTATAGGTAAGATACTTTCTATGTGTATGGTGGTTCCTATATGTGGTTATGCAGGATTACCTATATTGCATTATGGCTGCAATCCTTTACACACTTTCCTGAGAGTAAGGCCTATATCCTAAAGTGAAATTAAGTCCTTTGCTCTGGAGCAGTTAAGATGACTTTCCATAAGATAATACTAGAGGGTGACGTAACTGCATGGACCCGTAACTGCTATGGATTTTGCCCTTAGTCCCATAAATACAATAGGACTTACTTCTGAGTAGACATTCTTAGGATTCTATCCTTATCTCACAAGTTAGTATACAGGATTATAGCTCTAATGTAATATGAATTACATACTGTTCTTCAGGTAGCCCTCAATGAAGACAATAGTTTTGACATTAACATGCCCTGGGCAAATTTCTATGGTTGCCTCCTGCTTAGGTTGGTAATTCTTCTCTAATAAGATACTTTAAAGGGGGGAAACATTACCTAAATTGTCCTATTGATAGCATTACCTTTCCTTACAAATCTGGACTCCCCACTTGGGCATAGACCTATTTGCAAGTGCATGTCTTTCTGAATACTGTAACACCTTAAGTGGAGCTGACCAGTGGTCAGGCCAATTCCAAACCAGAATGTCTCTCTTACCAACAACCTAAGCACAGATGTAACACACACTTTGCCATACCTTTCATCCATTCAGAAACCTTCACACCCAGGGTGCAAGCAAGTCTTTTTGAAAGGATACACCTTCAGTCAGTCAAGCTCTGGGAGCTCCTGACTGTGTACCAAGCAAGTGCTCAAGGTTCTGTTATTTATCCAGAAATGCTTTTTGTACACACATCCCCCCACTTATAGGATGGGTTAGAGACCAGAGCACCACCCAAAAGTGAAAACCATTGAAAAATGGAACCAAATTTTTGTTACTTTATAAATATTGCTTCCAATGTTTTTTTTAGTTAGCAAACTGCAAATGTCCCTTTTATCTTGCAAATTCCTGCTGCCACACAAAGGTTTCTGCAAATGGATTCTCAGTAACACCTTCTGGAATGGGATTAGACCAGGAGCTACAACATGGGGAAGAGCAATTTTGACCTTTAGAACAGCAGAGAGAAGTTGATAAAGCGGAACTTGCAATGAATGAATGAATTCTGGATATAACTGAAAGGTGTTGAAAGAGTGGAGCATCAGAAAACGAACCATCAGAAAGCAGGGGGATGCCTATATGCTTTGTTCAGACTCCTAATCTGTACTACCTTGAGTGTACTTATAGGAAGAAAGGAAGGATATAAATTGAATGAATGAATGAACGTATGAATGAATGATGCCTATTTTTGCTTTTGAAGCAGCACAGGATTGTATTTGTGTGTTCTGTGCCCATGCTAATCATTTTGGTACTCTCTCTCTCTCTCTCTCTCTCTCTCTCTCTCTCTCTCTCTCTCTCTCTCTCCAGTAGAGGCTTCCCCTCTGCCCATTTTGTAGAGGTTTCTCCCTATTTGGGAAGCCTCTAGCCATGGGGGTTGTCCTAACTTCTGAAGGAACAACCCCGCCAAATGGCACCTTTTAGGCTGAGCTTTTTCCACCTTTCCAGGACCTGAAGCAATGCATCCTTGTCTTATTCTTTCAGTATGGGACAGCAATCCTAAAACTAAGGGTACTTGATTTCCCTTCCCTCCATTTCCTACCTTTTCTAGAATCTCAATCTGAACTCTTCCCTTCCTAAAAACTCCCTGAAATATTCTGCAACCTTCCATCTTTGCTTTGCTCTCTATATCCTCAATCCCTTGTCCATCCTCCTCACCCTCTCTAGCTCTCGGTTTTAAACATCCATTCTCCTTCTCTTCTTCCAGTGTGAAGCTCAGTCAATGGCACACCAACTCTCTCTCCTTCTCTCGCTCTAAACTGGTTAAACCCTTATTATCCCTAAACTATTATCAAATATCCTTTGCCCACAACCATTAATAGAGTGAGTAGACAACTAGTCTAAGAAGAAGAAAAAATTGGCCTTTGTCCTCTTTATCTTTTTTTTTCTTTTGGGAACTCTGACTCATGGTTTCTAGTAACCTACCCAGAGGCACTTAGAGGTTGTTTGCTTTGCTATCCATTACAGGGTCCAGTAACAGACATTCACTGCTTCCCCAATTCATTGGCCACTCTGATCACTGAGTTAAAATTTCCCATTTGGACTTAACTTTGGGATAGTCAACCTTGCACTTAAGATAGGGGGTGAACATTTGTTGCAGAAGTGAGAGGGGGAGTTGGTTGCAACACCTTTGATCACATCCCCGTTCTTTTATTTAGGAATGAAAGTTGGTAATGAAGGTCTTGATGTATTTGATCACCTGATTAAAACCAACCCTATCCAGAAAAGCATGAAGATGTCTGTAAACATTTAACCACAATTTTGCATGATCTAAATTGAAAGGCATAAAACTGTCCTGCTGTTTAATCAGCTTTTTAAATGTGGTAAATATAAAATAATTAAAAAGCTATAAACCATAAAGTCAATTCCTTTGAATACACTAATCCAAAGCCCATTCTAAGCACAGAATTACAGTACTGTTCATGTAAGTGTAAATCTACTGAAGACTTTACCTGGATAACAAATATTCATGATCTTTACAAGACATTTACCACTGCAGGTGATAGCCTGGATGGATCAATGCTCAACTTGTCAGTAAGTGAAAACCAGAGAATTAAACTCAGAAAAGGCCTCAAAATGTGCCTATGATTTCAAAGAAATTATAGTTATGTTTTAAAAGAATGTGAAGCAGTGTTCAAATAGTTGTTTGGACGTAGATCTGATATGGGAATTTTTGCCAAACTTAAAATGCATGTGGTGCTTTATCACCAGCAAAAACAGCATAATTTTGGTCATGGAGTGCCTTACCTGAATTGAGAGAGAACTGATTGTGTTTTTAATTGCATTGTATTACAGTATATGTTGCATCTTCGTACTAAATAAAAGCCATAGGCTGCAATCCTACCCACACTTTCCTGGGAGTAAGTACTATTGAACACAATGGGATTTAGATCTGAGTAGATGTGCTTAGAATGGCACAGTTAATCTCTGTGTTAGGGTGTCTGCACCTTTTGAGGGTTTTATTCCCATGTGCTTCTGGGGTAGAAAAGGCTGAGGAGAGGCAACTCTCAACAAAACATTCCCATTTCAACTGTCATTTCTAACTTTCTCTGGGTCAGATAACAGGCCGGGCTGACAGAGGCAAGGTGATGAAGATGAGGAGAGTAATCGAGGAGAAAGGAAGCAAAAGGGCAGTTAAGATGCTAGAAAGGCATCTTTATACTTTTTCAAGAAAGAAATGAATGATATAAATGAATGAATGAATGCTTATGAATGTTGTTATATGGTACCTCTGCAAGCGAAAACTGCAGGCTGCAACTCACTAGTAAATCATAATATACTCTGTCATTTTAAAACGATACACCCACTGTGGTGTTCAAATGTAATAAAACTATTGCATCAGTGAATTCTAAGCTTATACATTAAAGGCTGAAGAAATGCCATACAGTTAAACTATGGATGCTGCTAATGATTTAACATCATATTTCCTGACATCTAGGTGATTTAAACAAAGGGGCAAGAGCAGTTCTGCATTCTCTAGTTTAACTAATGAAGAGAAATACAGCCACACTCAGAAATACAGCACAGAAGGCTCACCGTTCCTGTAGGGGGGAAACACAACACCTGCTACAGTGGAGTCCCACCAAAAGAACTTATAGTAAATGTGATATTGATGACATTGGTAAAGTGAGCTGTAAATATTTGACATAGAGCAGTTTAGGATGACTCATATTCAAACTTAGCATTTAACTGCAAGAAATGCAGAACATAACCAGGAGGACCAGGAAACCAGATGTAAATTTCCGCTCCAGAAGGGTACTTGATAAGGGTGATGCTGCATTCCCACAATTTCAGAGCTTCGTCATGCATTTCATAGTCAATGAATGCATGTATAATCTATATGCAATGTACACAGAAGCCCTGTGCAGATGTTCATTAAGTATGCATTCCAATGTGTGGTTGTGTGGCAGTGAAATTACAGTACATTATATGCACAGAACACAGTACCTACCATCACTGTACTGGGGAGAGATCTTCCTCTCATAGACAATCACCATATTCAGGAACAGATCTTCCCCATGATTAGAAATACTATTATTTCTCCACTTGTAGGCACTTGTACATCTCTGCAACATAATATATAAATAGTTCTATAGAAAAAGCTGGATCAACAGTGTAATTTTATAGATATCCTGAAATAACTGTGTTCAATATGACATATATTCAAGAAAGTGTATTTAAGATTGTATCCTAAGAAACAGTCAAACCTTCATTGCAATAAGCATTCTTCTGCAAATTTGTGTTCGCTTTTGGAAAAAAAAGTATTTAAATATCAGGCTGCTTGTCCATGACTCTGAGGGCACAATTCAAAACAATTTAGGCCAGCACAACTAATCTGTTGCCCCATTCCAACAGTGGTGTGGGGAGGCTGGCACATATACGAATGTAATGCACCACATTTTTTTTCTTCAACAATTATTTATTGAACACAATGAAACTTACACATAAGAAAGAATGATGTTTCTTCTAGACTCCCTATTTTTCCATGTAATATCTGTCCAGCTCCATGGCCTTCCTTCAGCGAGACACAAGGGTGTGTATGCCCTGTTGGTACCACTCCTTGTTCTGGTCACGAAGCCATTTCTGCACTGTGCAAATCACTTCTTCGTCATCCTCAAAATGTCTTCCTCGAATGACATCCTTTAATGGCCCAAACAAGTGGAAGTCTGAGGGAGCTAGGTCAGAGCTGTAGGGTGGATGGGGTAACACTGTCCAACCCTGTTTAGTGATGTGTTCCAAAGTCCTCAAACTTGTGTGAGGCCAAGAGTTGTCATGTTGAATCAAACATTCACCTGGCTTGTTATGGCGCCGAAGTCACTGGAAGCACTTCTTGAGTTTGGTTAATGTCTTCACATAAGCTTCAGAATTAATGGTGCTGCCTCTTGGCATCACATCAATGAGTATGACACCCTCACAGTCCCAAAACACAGTGATCATGACCTTACCGGCAGAAGCAGTTGCTTTGAATTTTTTCTTCTGTGGAGTTTGAGGATGATGCTATTCCATCAACTGTTGTTTTGTTACGGGCTCAAAATGGTGAACCCAGGTTTCATCACCTGTCACAATCCTGGACAAGAACGCTTCCCCCTCAGCTTCAAAATGTTTCAGCAACTCAGAAGAAATGTTTTTTTTCTGAGAGATTTGTGGTCCACCGTAAGACAGCGCAGAACCCATCATGCACACACGTTTGAGTATGAAAATCAAGAGCACAGATGATGGCATCCACACTTCCTTTGCTGCCAACTGCCAAGTTGTTATGTGTTGATCCTCGTGAATGAGCACATCAGCAAGCTCCATCTTGTCAGGTGTGACAGCCGTGGATGGCCACCCCGAACACTGCAAATCTTGGAGCTCTGCTGAACCACCTTCTAATGCCTCACCCTCTGTGCCCAGTGACTAACCATACTTCTGTCGACTGCAGATTCTCCATAAACTGTATGCAAATGTTTGTGAATGTTCCCAACAGTTTCCTTCTCCGCAGTGAGAAATTCAGTGACGACACATTGCTTGTAACGTACATCACGTACATATGCCATTTCAAAACACTGCTGCAGCTACGCCATCTGTCTGACGAAACAAAAAATTTGTGTGCATACTCCTGAAAATTCAAATAATGTATACCTAAAGTTTCACATTCATACCATTACTGTAGGCTGAGAAAAAAAATGTGGTGCATTACTTTCTGGGCAACCCTCATATGTGCATTGGCCTGACCCCCAATGAATGACACAGAAGTATCTTACATCACTTTTGCGACACCGCAGGCTGGTCCAAGGGACTTGTTCTGGCCTAACTGGGGATTAGAATAGTCACTCTCACCATCCTCCCTTATAAGTCATTGCTTTCTAATTTTATTTTATTTTAAAAATTTGTATCTCGTCTTTCTCAGGTCATAGACCCGATGTGTAAAGTTGAACTCCAAATTTTTTTTAAAAAAATTACTGCTTAAAATGCTCCTTAAGTAATAAATATGTCATTGATACTCATTGATACAAAATGAGTATGACACAAAATGATACAAAAACTCATTGATACAAAATATTGATTTATGTCATGCATGGAAGAATACATCTCTTTGGCCTGTTAGAAAAAAGGATAACAAGCAAGGCCAACTGAAGTCAGAGGTGCCTGTGTGTGTTGTTGCCCTACTACTGTCACATCGGAGGACTTGCTTTCCCCAGTGGTGGAGGGGCATGACTTTTTGCCTTTCTTGCAGTATTCTTGTAGGCTGCTCCAGGAAATCAAGCTGTCGCAGGCATCTGGAGACCTTAGTTCACAAATGGTGACACATGTAATAACAGCTTGAGAAAAGCAGTGGCCCGTGCAGAGGACTGGCCTCGTAATCATCAATACAGAAAGCAAATGGGTGGACTGAGAGGAAGAATTAAAGTGAGGGTTTTCAGTCAGCAAATTCGTCTTCCCATGCCACAAACAATTCAGCTGATAAAATGTGCTCCCAAAAGCTATTCTTGCTGAAGAGCACGAGAGATATGGAAGACAACCAGTTGCGGATACCATGATGCTTTCCTTGCATTGAAATAACAGGTGCCTAAAATGATACATTCAAGAAATCAGAGCACTTTAAAATCATCAGACTGAGAATATTCATAAGGCTAAAATGCTATTCACACACACAAAAAAGTAGGTCTCTTTATTTCATAAAGTAGGTCCAGATTGTTAGCGGAATGGTGGGGGAAAAAGAGCAGAGCTGATTTAAAGTGTTTATACTTTTTAATACAAAGTGTGGTATTGCAGTATTTCTCTACATTTATTCCCCATTGTACCACTTCACATGATTTACCTTTTAGAAGGACCGTTGGAAATAACTAGCAATGATGTCATTGCCCATTTACTTATGGATTATAAACCAGACAAAGCCCAATGAACACAGGTAAGAGCCCAAACCTGTGCACACTTACTTTGGCATAAGTCCCATTGAATATAATGGAACTTAGTTCTGAGTAGGTAGATAGGGCTCTCATAGCACAATAAGGACTACTTATTCCCTACTGGTAGGGATGAACACAACTACCCACACCCTCCAATATCTTCAAACCTAGCTAGCATGCTTTTACCCTTCCAACACTGAACTCTTGTCTTTGTATGGAAAGAATTGGATATTCTTGTTGACCTTTACACAATAAGGCCAACCCATTTTTATGGGCTTTTTTAGACAGTGTCCACCTGGACAATATCACATGATAAAAAGATGCTTATCCCTACAATCCAGAGTAACTACGGGAGCACGTAAGAGACACTATACGTACCCGTAGTTAGTGAAAGCACCACTTAGTGAAAACCTATGGGAAATTCATATTGCAATCCAGAACAAATTGTTCTTACACCGGAGCAATGACTCCCCATAGTTACTCTGGATTGTGCCCATAGTTCTTCTTCTCTTCTCTTTTAATCTTTCAACACACCCAGATAAAACATATGGCTCAGTCAAGCAGCTCCCTCCGCTTTATTAAATTAACCAGCTTTGAATCACCTGAAAGTGACGGAAGGTGCCCAGATATGCATGAATCATAAGAGATTTATTTTATTTTATTCAAGTCACTTGAAGGGGGATATTATAATCTGAATCAGCCCCATGTATGGGCCAGGTGGACAGTGGTAAAGAGGATAAAACACTGAATTTATTTGAAGCATATCAAAAGAGCTATCATATTCCTTTTACTTTTAATAGACTCTTCTTAAAGTTGGGTTCCATTTTTAAATCAGATGATCTAAAGACAGTCTTCCTCAGTCTTGTATGGCTGCTCAGATCTTCTGCAGGTGTTAGGAGGTGAGATTCAGAAGGGGGAGAAGCAATTCTTCCTCTTTCCACTTGCTTGAGGCCTTTCTTGATGTGTTATATTATTTATAGTGTAAGTATTGTTATATGTAACTTAAGAATAAAATTTCCCACAGGCAGTTTACAAATAATAATGGCACAATCCTATGCAGGTTTACACTGTGTTCAGTGAGATCGACTGCCAGGTAAGTGTGTATAGAACCACAGCCTAAACCAGCAACAATGATCTCAATCAAACAACAATGAAATCAGCAGTTAAAATTTGGAGCAAAAACCAGAGTCATTCTGAGCTTGGGAATGGCTACCAGACTTGAACATTAGCATTTTATTGCTAAAAAATGCAGTGTGTGTGTGGGAAAAAGAAAATGTTCTCTTCTTTTTAAAACATCTCTATATGTTACAGCGGCATAACTTTTATGGAGTTACAACCAGTGGTGGGCTCCAGCAGGTTCGCACCTACTCAACAGAACCGGTTGTTAACGAGAGATAGGACACATAAAGTTTAAAAATAGCCATTTAAAAGTGGCTGCCAGATGGGCATAGAACTGGTTGTTAATTTCTTTGAATCCCATCACTGGTTACAACCCTAATTTTCCCCACCAAGGAACTTACTATAAGCACTTAGAGGCTTGATTTGACCAATACCATTTCTTCCCCGGCCCTTTACCATTTCCCTGTGTGTTTTTCTTTGTTTTGTGGCACCTTCAATTTTGTACTGCTCTCTACCATGCACTTAACTGCTGAACTCACACAGCCTGCCAGATTTCCAGTATCTTTAGATCCATTTTCTCTCTGGGGTGGAAGTAAGAACTGCCCATATAAACATTCCCTATTCTTTTTTCTTACTTTGTTTTGCTGCGTTTGGATCCTTATTTTTTAATTGACACCTCAAAGTTCCATGGTTACTGGGAACAGAGCATGCTCAGCTTACGTCAAGCTGGGCCTTTTCTTTCTTTTATTTTACTATTTCATATACAGTACATCTATGTACCTAAGAACACACTGCTACTTTATTTGAGATAACACCATTACATACTGGGAATATTCTTTCTTTACTTTGAATGTGATATATAAAGCAATTAACTGTACCTTTACCCCCTGCTAACTGGGCAAAAGGGCATATTTTAAAGGGGTATCTCTTATCCTTAACAGGAGAGTGACTGTTTCCTAGCATGGTATCTTTTTGATTAGCTGTTTCTTGTGTCTCATCTGTATAATAATTTGGGAATCTCGTCTGGGAATAATTTGATTTATTTTGCTATGTAACTACTTTGTAAACTATTCTTCTTAAAAGAGGTATAGAAATATTCATTATAATTATAAGACTTCTAAACTATAAAGGAAAAGGTATCTACTGCAAGTTGCCGTGCTAATCGTGACTGATTCTAGGGAGCAGTGCTCATCCCATAAGAAGGCCAAAGAGCCAGCACTGTCAGAAGACACCTCTGTGGTGATATGGCAAAAGGGGTGCTTATTTATCTACTTGCATTTACATGATTTTGAACTGCTAGATTGGCAGAAGCTGGGCAAGTTCACTCAGACTTGCAGTAATCAAACCACTGACCTGTCGACCTTCAGGTCAACAAGTACAGGATCTTTAACCACTGAGTCACAGCCATAATTCTCTTTCACAAAATTACGACAGGATCCTTGGTCCCATTTGCCAGTATGTGAACACAATCCCAAAAAATTGGGACTGTCCCTTGTGGCTGGTCTGTAGACCGTAATAAAGTTTTTATTATTATTATGGGACTGTCTCTGTTTTTCGGGACACATGGGGACTCCCCAGTCACAGCCCACAGTGGTTTAGCCATAGAGCTATAACCACTCTTTAAAGCAGTAATTTTCAACCTTTTTCATCTCATGACCTGCTTAACAAGGCACTGAAATTGTCAAGGCACACCATCAGTTGTTTTTCCCATTGATAAGACACACCAGACTGTTCAAATCCCCCAATTTTCTTATTAATGAATGTCAATCCCAAAATTCCCACAGCACCCAAGTGTGCCTGTGGGGGGCCTAGGAGACAGACCCTGGAAGAAGAATTCGCGGAGGACTTAATGTTCCTAGAAATGTCATACGAAGAGGGGGATCCAGACTGCCATTGCGGGACAGCTGTCCGGGTGCCAGTCTCCAGGATAACACCAGAGGAACAAGAAGACATGGACAGAGAAACAGAGGAGATATGGAATCAGGAGAGAGATCCAGAAGAGGTGGAGAGGTCCCTCAAGGAATATGAAGAGAATCAGAGGAAGTGGAGGGAGGCTGCAGAAGTGAGGGAATGGTTAGCCAGGAGGAGACCAAAGATGGCCCATGGAAAGGTTTCACTCTTAGGAGGCCTGGGCCTATTAGAGGGACTGAATGGTGGTGGAACCTCCCACCCCCTCCTAGGGCAGAGGGATGGAGGCTCCCAAGGGGGAGAGGCCCATGGTATGGAGAAAAGGGAGAAAAGGCGGGAAACAGGGGGTTGTGAGCAAGGTGGAGAAAGGAGGAGGAAGGACTTTGTGCTTGTGCAACTGTAAGGCCTTACCTGAGAGACTGGAATACTTACCTGTTCAGAGGGATTGGTTATATGGAGAGTATGTACCTACCTGTTGTCATGTTAGGACATTAAGTTCTGTTATTCTGGAACAGAGTTGTGTTGAGTTACTTACCTGTTAACTGTTTGAAACTGACTAAGCGAAGTGCCTCCAAGAATGGATGGAAGAAGCGATTGTTACTATACCTCACATGTCTCCGTGGAATTACTTCAACGAGGTGAACGACTTCCTAGTAATGGGAACTCCAGGGGGAGAGACATCGTCAACCCACATCACCCAGGTTGGGGTTCCTGACAGTGCCACAGCACACGGCTTGAAAATCCCTGCTTTAAAAGAACAAGAACAATGTAGTTTTTGCTACCCTCTTACAGTTATTTCAAATGTTGGAATCAAAGTCATAAAGGTTTGGTTCATGAAGCACTGGGAGAAGAGAACTATCTCTCAATTCAATGGTTTGAACTAGATCACCATTAGATGCCATCCACCCCTGCAATGCTGCAAACCCATGAATATTCCACAAAATGAAGCAGCAACTTTCCCTATGATAACAGTCTCTGGGCATTAGGAGGAAAGAAATAGCTACAGGCCCTTATGGATGAAAGAGTGAAAATACTGCAGAATGAATCTTCTTTCCCTTCTCCCCCTCTCTTGCTGATCAGCGGCTATGTGGCGTCTTCTTTTTCTTGCTTCTTAACAACTGCAAAGTAGTCTGTGCTATCCTTTGTGGCCACTGTCTGGGCAGATCAATTAATGGATACCATTTACCTACTTAATGTTCTTTCACTGGAGAAGCAAACAAGAAAGCAGGAAGGGGTGTGTTTTGCTGTAGGGTGATTAGGCTACTTTGATCACTGTGGTACAGAAAGGATCTTGAACACCTTACTAAGGTGCATGACCCTAGAATGATATAGGAGGATATGGATATTGTCAGATGATAAGCCAACAAAGAGCTAAGTGTAGATAAATTAAATTCAAGCTCTCTGGTTTAATTAGTAGTTGATAGATCAGGCAAGGGTATCTCTAATTTATTTTGATAAATGTCAGTGGAAGGACAATCACTGGAAAACGGGCTTATTGACTTTCCTGGATCTGGCCTACACATAAAACAGCTTCAGAATGACAGGTTACTCGAACTGAGTTTGAAAAACTTAAAGAAGTGCCTGGATCTTTGGATTTGCGAGTACAGCTGAGGAAGAAATAGGACTGAAAGGAGCAAACCACCCTCGCCAGTATCCTTGATTTTATAAATCTCGCATGCTATCAGCAAGAAGTATGAGACAGCATGGAAGTGTGGGCAGAGGAAAATTAAATCCTTGCCACTTCTCTAAAGCATCCTATTTCTGTTGAGATGAGTTCCTGAGAAAGCTGCAAAGCTCTCTTAGCAACATAGAACAAAGTGCAAACTAATTTCATCGGTGTAAGTATAAACCTGGAATAACTCCTTCCAGATACAGTTGCCCGAAACACATGGACTATTCAAAATTGGTTGTTTAATGACTAGAATTGCCAGACAAGAGAGGGGAAAAAAGCATTTTCATTCCCATCCATTTAAAAAATGTTTGAATATCCTATTAACATTGTTCGTGTATGGATTCGTGCGCTCGGATATAAGAGTGGGATAGGCCCAGAAGTATTTGGATCATGCATGCAAAGTCTGAAGAGACCATGTGTTGTACCCATCTGCTGTCTAACTCAAGTCTCTTTAGTAGGACAGCAGTTACAGCAAAGAGGAGCCTGGCTGGCTGAGTCATTTGTCAACCTGCTTGTTTCTAGTATGTGTGGCAAGTAGTGGCACTATAATAGTTATAGGGAGAGGAGGATGGGGAGGCAGCCATTGAGCGCCCCTGCTTGCTTGCTTGTTGCTTGAAAAGCTGTATATAAATACTATTGATTGATTTCCTTTGGCAAGAAGCACCATCATTCAGCAGTAGAACCCACAGTTCACGAGTAGAAAGACCAGGTTCAAGAATCAGCATCTCGCTAAATAGATCTAGTGATAGATCTGATATCTAGTGACAGATCTGATTGAAGAGCCTTGCTTGACACCCTGGAGAATTTTTGCCACTCAGAGTAAACCAGTTGTATGTTGTGCTCACAGTAGGCACAACACAGCTCCAATATGCAGCATTCTTGTTGCCATCAGAAGTATCTTTGGGTGGTGGTGGAGGGATTTGGCAAAAGTCCCCAGCAGAGCATTGGCCAAGGGACATGGGTGCTGTGGGGCATGAGCTCAGAACGAGAGAGTGGAAAGTTGAAGCTGCTTCCACTAGCTCTCTGCGCAAGGAATCCTTGGTGTGCAATCTTTTTCCTGGGAATAGGAACACCTGTTTCTTGATGGTGTTCTTTTGCATTTCAGATTGTGAGCCCTTTTGGGACGGGGACCCATTAGCCATTAATTTTTCATTTTCTTTTTAAACCACTTTGTGAACTTTTTAGTTGAAAAGCAGTAAATAAATACTATGGATAGATACTACAGATACTACACTATAGATAGTATAGATAGTATACGATTGATCAATTGATAGATCAGATATGTCCAAGGAGATAGATTTTTGAGGACATGTCCTGGATTTGTGTCCAAAATCAGTGTCAATATCCTCCTTTTTCTTGTAAGTGGGCAGCATGTATCCTTTTATGTAACCAATAAATTATATGCAATTGTTTTTAATATAATAATAAATATTATAGTGTTAAATCTGCATTAAGGACATGAAAAATACATGTTTTAAACTGGTTTTTAGGTGGTCTAACCATAGCAGTATTTTTAATGTTTTTAATATGTGTATGCATATTTTAATGAATTTTATGTACTTTATTTGTCTTATCTATTTTTAAATTGTATGTGCATTATTGTATTTTTTAAAATGTTGTAAGTCACCTTAAGGTCCCTTTTGGGAAAAAAGGTGAGGTATAAATAAATGAATTAAATAAATAAATACTATAGAGAGAGTGTGGGTATATATACAACACATTAGCTTTCATTTTGTCACACCCTACATTTTTCTTGGGTGTCCTACATTTTGAGGTGGTCCTTGTTCTCTTTCTTTGGCTATGTCTTATAGTCACCCTATCTGGAATTAAACCTCGTTTACTATAATGGACTAAACTCCGAGTAGACATGCATATGGTTGGGTTGTAAGGCTGCCATCCTCTGCACATTTTCGTGGGAGTACTACCCATTGACTCTAATGGGACTTACCTCTAAGTAGACATGGCTTTGGGGGTGGGCTGTGAGGCTGCCATCCTGTCTGCATTTTCCTGCAATGACTATTACGGGACTTACTTCAGAGTAGACATACATAGGATTTGGCTGCGAGGCTGCCATCCTTTGCGGACTTTCCTGGGAGTAAATCCTATTGACTTTAATGAGGCTTACTCCTGAGTAGAAATGCATAGGCTGCCATCCTTTGCAGACTTTCCTGGGAGTAAATCCCGTTGATTTTAATGGGGCTTACTCCTGAGTAGATATGCATAGGATTGGGCTGTGAGGCCGCCATCCTTTGCAGACTTTCCTGAGAGTAAATCCCATTGACTTTAATGGGGCTTACTCCTGAGTAGATATGCATAGGATTGGGCTGCGAGGCTGCCATCCTTTGCAGACTTTCCTGGGAGTAAGCCCCATTGACTTTAATGGTGCTTACTCCTGAGTAGATATGCATAGGATTGGGCTGCGAGGCTGCCATCCTTTGCAGACTTTCCTGGGAGTAAGCCCCATTGACTTTAATGGTGCTTACTCCTGAGTAGACCTGCCTAGGATTAGGCTGCAACCTTTCCACTTGCTGCTCCTGTTTGTAAACCCCAAGAGCCGTGATGTGGGGTGGGCTCCGCTGTCCAGATTTCCGCGGAGGGGAGAGCTGAGCAGAGAGGAGAGCTGAGCAGCGCAGCGGCGGAGGAGGCGAACTGGGAGACTGCTCTGCTGTGCTGTGCGCTGCGCCAATGGGGAGGCCCTTGGAGAGGACGGGCGTGGCCAGCGCGCTTGGGTCGCCCAGCCCGGCAGCCTCCCCGGACTGGACTGGACTGAGCGCTGCCCGGTGCAGGTGGCTGAGCGGTGAGCGGAGCTGAGCGGGCTCCCTGAGTGGAGCTCCCCAGGCGGAGCTGCTGCCTCCGGACTCTCTTCCTCCTGCTCTGCAGGTCCCGCAGGTGAGGCGCCTGGGAGCTGCCTGGGGTGCTGCTGCTCCTGCTGCTTCGATGCTCCCGGGGAAGCTCCGCCGTCTGTCCTGCCCTTGGCTGAGGTCAGAGGGACAGATGCCGCTCCTGCCTCCCGCTGGGCTGCGGGGAAAGGAGGGAGGCAGGCAGGCAGAGCACCGCAGGCAGCAGCTCCCCACTCCTCCTCTCCCCTGCCCCACAGCCCTATCCCTTGCACCTCTACTCAGAAGTAAGTCTCAGTAGAATCAATGAGGCTTACTCCCAGGAAAGCGTGGAGAGGATTACAGCCCCACAGCCCAATCCCATGCATGCCTACTCAGAAGTAACTCCCATTATAGACAATCAGGCTTACTCCCAAGAAAGTGTGGAGAGGATTACATCCTGAAAGCCTAATCCTATGCGTGTCTACTCAGAAGTAAGTCCCATTAGAGTCAATGGGGCTGACTCCCTTAAATTGCAGTCTTACAGCTCAAGCCTGTGCATGTCTACTCTGAAGTAAGTCCCATTAGAGTCTAATGGGGCTTATTCCCAGGAAAGTGTGGTATAGATTTCAACCTCAACCCAATTCTGTGTGTGTATACTCAGAAGTAAGTTCCATGACAGTCAGTGGGGATTTTCTCCCAGGAAACTGTGGATAGGATTGCAGCCTCACAGCCCAGTCGTATGCATGTCTACTCAGAAGTAAGTCCCATTATAGTCAATGGGTCTTACTCCCAGGAAAGTGAGGGCTGTGATGCAGTGCAGGCGGTGGAGGTGGAGGTGGTGTGGAAGCCCTGCTGTCTCGCTCCCTGCCTGGGTCAGTCAGCGCTTAATCCCCGGGTGATCTGCCTTCCCTTCTCTGCTTCCACCTCCAGCCTGTCCCTGGGATGCGCTCCTTCCAGTCCAGTCCAGCCCAGTCCCTGATCCCATTGAAATGTGCTGGGATCCCTGCTCAGAGTGCCCACATATCCCCTTCTCCAGAACGTGTCCTCCTTTTTAGCCTGGTATCCTGGGAAAAAAATCCTCCAATGTCCTCATTTTCCTTATGAGCAGGCAGCATGGAGCCTTCTTGTCATTCATAAATTTTCATGACATAATTACATTTATGACATAATTTGTGTCAAAATTAAACAATGTTTCCGAGGATAATCCTAACCATGTCTACTCAGAAGTAAGCCCCATTGTGATCAATGGGTTTTATTCCCAAGAATGTGTGTTTAGGATTGCAGGCTTAGTTTTAATTTTAATGAGTAATATAGAGCACAATCCTAACCATCTACTTAACAATCCTTACAATCCTAACAATCTACTCAAATGTGAGCCCTATTGTGTTAATGGATCTTACTCCCAGGAAAGTGTCTTTAGGATTGCAGTCAAAGTGTTGAAATGAACCACATGAAAGTGTGCTCTCTCTCTCTCTCTCTCTCTCTCTCTCTCTCTCTCTCTCTCTCTCTCTCTCTATCTGTCTATCTAGATAGACAGATATTTTTTGTCATGTCCTACATTTTTCTTGGGTGTCCTACATTTTGGGGATCTTGTACCCTTTTTTTGGTCATGCCACATGGTCACCCTGTCCCTGCTGGAAGGGTGAGGGTCTTTGGGCTTCATGTGCTGCCTCCTCAAAGCTCAGTTCTGCACCTTGAACTCTGTAGCATGGCTTGCTATACATAAATTGCGCTCAAGCCAAGCATCCCTGGAGAACTGAGCGCAATCTTATGCATGCTTACTCACAAGTAGGTCCCATTGGGCTAAATGGAGCTTACTTCCAGGAAAGTGTGTATAGATTGCAGCAAGAGTCGATGACAGATGTGTGTGCATGGAGTGTGTGTGTGTGTGTGTGTGTCTGTGTGTGTGTAATTCTTCCTTTAATTTTAAAAGGGAACTCGTAAGCTGCAGTGCTATCGACACTTTCTTGGGAATCAACCCTATTAACTATAATGGGACTTAGTTCTGAGTAGACTGGCATAGCATTGGGCTGTGAGGCTGCAATCTGATCCACACTTACCTGGGAGTCAGCTTTCCAATAGGGCTTACCCTATTGATTATAATGGGACTTCAGAAATGACAGGCATAGAGCTGACAGACCACTGAATTTTAATGTAGAGGTAAACCAGAATTCAGCACAAGGACCAAAAGGCAGAAAGGATTGACTAATAGATGAACAAAGGATAGTAGTACTACAGCCACTAAAATAATTAGGGAAGATCCAACACCTGTAGGATAAATGAGTTTCAACCTTTTCCTCTTTTCTCCACCCTGGTTATACTTCCCTCCCCTCTTCCCCAGCTAGGAGGTTGTCTCCTTTGTAGAATCTGCTTTTCTATAGCATTTTAACAGGTGGCGCCAACATGGACTATGTGCATAGAGTGTCACTGTGCATGCTTTTGATTTTTAATTCTCCATCATGGGTGATGTGGAAATGAGGCAGACTAGCTTCCTAGTTCCTATGTAATGGCTGTTTGCTTCCCCCCCCCCCCACCAGCTTTGCACATCTGAGTCTCTGTACAGTCAGATAATGCGAGATCTCTGCATTCATGGTGAAGACACCGTAACAGAAGGGATGTAAGGCAGAGTATAGGAAGACGACCTCTTGCAAGAGCTGATCTTGCAGAAGTGCCTCTGTAGAGTCTCCTGCCTGCTTGAGCAATTCTTGCTGTCTCTCACTTGCTGTCTTTTGAAGAGATCCTGGGCACCTTTGCAGTACCACCTATGGGGCAATTCTAGTTGGAAACTATGGGGGAGTTGGGCGCATAGTGAGCATCAAGAACCAGCTCCCCTGAATATGCCATGCAATATCTCCCTTTCCAAGTTTAAACTATTCCTTGGTTGACTTTTAAGAAGGATTAACTTGTTGCTGGCCATATTTCTTTGGAACATGAAAATAATTGTTCCAAATTTGGATTAGTGCTTTTCTATTACAGTATTCAAATTGTAGCTTTAATGGGAGAAGTTGTGATGCTTTGATGTTCTGCTTTCTTCCTACCTGTAGAACAAATACCTTTCCATTTGCCAAAATGCGTATTTTCATATTTATCTTTTGGGTGCTTAAAGATCAAGCCTTAGTTGTTATGATTGATGTTCCTTCACTTTTTTGTGCCGTGGTCTTAGTCCTAAATTTTCACTTCGTTAAAGCTTTAATGAATCTTTAAATTATATGCCTGGTTGGAGGGAATCCTTTTTTTCTTCTGACCAGCTTGTATTTCCATCCAAATGTGAAAACATGGAACCACACAAGGCCTGTCACTCTGAACCTTCATTTAACAGTTTTTATGAATTAACAATTAATGAACAATTAACAATTATGAGCTGTGGGTGGCGCAAGCAGTTAAGACGCTGTGCCAGTTAACTAGCAGGCCAGGGTTCAAGACCGGGGTTGGCCCCACAAGACAGGGTGAGCTCCTGTTCTTAGCCCAGCTCTGCGACGCCAGCTGGATCCAATCATATCGGCTGTGCCTTTCCATTGGACTAATTCAGTGGCATGGAGAGGGGGGATTTGCTGCTTGGGTAACAGCCTATCCTCCATAACAATCCAACCTTGGCTTTTGTGCTTTGCATGCAGCATATGCAGCGCCGAGCACGATACAATAGTCTTTCAAGACTGACGGAGGCCTGCTTTTTAATTAATGAAGTAAATTAATGAAGCCAAATTAATGAAGTAACAATTCTGATACAATATCTGTGCTGTTTCATGTAATTTGCTGTAATCAAGAATGGTGAGTAAATTGCATATATAAATTCTCTGGAGTATACAGAATGCTCACTTGTTGCTCATGATGTTGTCCTTCCAACAACAATGTAAGGCTGCAATCTTATCCATACTTACCTGGGAGTAAGTTCATTATCTATAATGGGGTGTACTTTGAGTAGGCCTACATAGGATTGGGCTGTAAGATAAGTAAAATTATACCCATTTTCAGCTGGGGAACTGAGGCTGAGGGGACTTAACAAAGACCATTAAGGAGAATTTATGGTAGAGGTGAGGGTTGAACAAAGTTCTGATTTCAAATTAGGATAGGGGGATAGGATATGGTGTGCACTGGACTCTGTTGATCCCATCTCCCTCCCAAGCCAGACCTATCAATCCTACCACCAAAACTGCCCTCCACCACTCTGTTTCACCCCCGCTACATCTTCCCCTACCCCTACACTGAACATAGTTGGTCTGGTGGGTCTGCCAGTGGCTGCCTGCTGCCGGTGCATGTCATTCTCCAGTCTAAGAATGATGCTGCAAAGTGCTTTATGGCACTTTTGCGGCAGTGCGTGCTGGCAGAACACACATTCTGCTGATGCACCACTTAGGATAAGGTCACTGGTTCCAGGAAAGTGCATATGGGATTGCTTGCAGCACCTGACTCTTAACCCCTATGCTGTCCAAGCTCAAACGAAAGTGCGATCACTGATCTACACAAATCATATTTGCCTGCAATCCTCTCTCTTTCCTGTATTGCTTCCTCACTTCACACTGTCTGCTAGCAATTGGAATCCAAGGAATGACAGACACTGGGCAAGCATTAACTAACAAACAACGTCTATCTCAAGCTATCTTGGATGCGATAGTGCTGGAGAGGAAACTCGAAAGGGTCTATTTTATCTCGACCAGTAATTGGGATCTTTTTTTAGTAAGCTCACATTGGGGTCCTTTGGAAATGGGATTCCATCCAAGAATGCCTGTGTTTATCTTTGTCTCTGTCGAATATGGTTATTTTGCACTGCATGTGCATCCCCTGCCGTTCAGGGCAATCTGCCTAATTGCGGATTGTTCGAGTGTGTTGAGGAGATGATGAGACTTCTGGTCCTAATAGCATCTGGGCAGTTGGATTTCATTAGGCTAAAGGCAAGGGGAGTGAGGGGCTAGTGGGAGAGCAGTCAACTGGACAGGTTAGTTGCAAGCCTGGAAAAGGAAGGGCTGGGATTCTGCTGAAAGCGGTGATTTCCAAAAGGCAACCTACAGCCTGGACGGGGTTATTGTTCAGTAATGGCTAATAACGATCAGAGTACAAACTTAAATGTCTGCATCAGCAGATCCAAGGTGAGTTTGGCAGTGTCAGGAATGTTCTAGAGGCTTTGGCAGTGTTTACACAAACCGATTGCGCTTATGGCCAGTGCTTAAGCTACTGCCTGCAATTAGATGCTGACTGTGATTAATGGGAGAGGTTTTGTAATTCCACATCACACACATGTTTCTGACATGTTAAGAACATGAACTCTGACATGCTTTGCTAGATCCATTTCCTTAATCTCACTCCAAATATACTGTATTTATTGTGATTTAATGCACAAATTTAGCAGATGTCATTTATAAGGCTTTGAGGGACTCCTACAGTTTCATTTTCTGGTGAGCTCCAAGTTTTCTATAAATTTTAAGTGTCTGGATAAAATACTCTGGACTGTAAATTTTAAAATTAGTGCTTGTTGCGTTCCATTAAGTGCAACTCATTGGTAAACTGTTTCGATATAAATAAACCTGAAATCTATAATTATACAACACGCATTCACCTATGCACAATTTTGTTTCAAAATGCTACATAATCTTGGGAATAAGTTAAAGTTACTAGTTTTATTAATCCACCTCCCAGCATCTTCCTGTCCTAGTGATTAATGGCACAATGAAAAAAGTATCAACCATATTCTTTCAGTTTTGTAGTAGCTTCCGTATCTTGTCATGAAATCTTGTAAGTGGTTGATCAAAAACTATGATTGGAGATCCCAGACAACTTCAGGGAACATCTTTTAAATTAATTTCTAAGGAAAGATTTTATATTTGAAATGAAGATAGGCAACTCTGCAACCAGAAGTCACAGAAGCTGAAGACCATAGGTGGCAAAAATGACATGTGCATAGGGGCTGCATTTGTTAGGTTGTTGTTCTTTGTGCTTATAAGGATACAAAACTAGAATAGATGAGTAGGATTAGAGAAAGAATAAGTGTACGGGGAGATCTGTAGTACAGGCAGACCAGGAAAGACCTGTTTGCTACCATGTTTGAGAAGATAAGGCCAGAACAATGCATACATCAAGTTATTTGATGCTGGAGATAACTCAGACAAATAGATGTTAATATTTAAGTTTCTATCATTCAACTTAGGGCAGGATCCATTCTATTCATAGAGACCTTTGAACCTCCAATTGTTGGTCTTGGTTCTCTCTACACTTCCTCTGAGAAGTTTACAACACCATACAAAGTTCACAACCCGGAGACTGTGTGGCTGGCTCTATGAGGATTAGAACACGGTCTTTGGCTGCCAGTCTGACCCCTATGCCATATTGGCTTTCTGTGGTTAGACTGAGAAAATATGAATGATCCAGAATCATGTTGAGTGGACTTCAGGCAAGCAGGAATTCAAATCCACGTCATCTTCATCCAAGTCTAATCAGGATCCTTAGGCTGCAATCCAAAGGTCTGATTGGGCTGACACAAAACCCATGTGCTGGCCCAGAGGTGTCACAATAGTTCCGTAAGGGGTTTTGTGCCACTGCTGAAGGAGGCAAGCCAGCACATGGATGTTCGTTCACCTCTGGAGACTAAATTTGGCCTCTGGTGAGCAAGCACACAATAACTTTGTACTGGCCTGCTGGAGTCTGGGGAGGACAGTTTGAAGGTTTCCAGGTAGAAAGGGCAGGCATTGGGCAGGCCCATGGACAGAGATGGAGCCACAATCCAGCATTTAGGCTGGTTCCTAACCCCTGCCTCAGAAGGCCCAGCCGAGTGCCAGGCTTCTCGGATCAGTGCCATGATGTTGCTTATGATGTTCCAACATCAATGTAATGCTGCAATCTTATCCACACTTACCTGAGAGTAAGTCCATTATCTATACTGGGATGTACTTCGAGTAGGCCTGCATAGGATTGGGCTGTAAGATAAGTAAAATTATCCCCGTTTTCAGCTGGGGAACTGAGTGTCATTTTTAGGTGCAACCAGCCCCAGTTCTGTTGTGGATGCTGCAAAGGCCAGCTGGATTGATCTGCCAAGTATTACCTGAGTTGTACTCCCTTACAGGGACAGTGTGGCAGGGACAGACAAACATACTTTCTCCTAATGAACATAAAAATTATCCTGACGTTTCACAGACAAAAGCAGATTTCTTGTTTAATCAGACATTTTACAATTCTGCAAAACAGTATTAATTACTTAATAGTACCCTTTATACTACTTTTTAATGTAATTATAAAACTAGATAGGTGTGTTACATGGAGAAATGGTTAGTGAATCCTGATGATGCTATTTTTAATTTTGCTGTAGTAACTAAAGCTTTTATGTATGTACATGCTTTTCATTGCTCAAATACTCAGGCGGTTTTATAATAGGCTAAGAATAGCTTCATTATTTGCCATTGAAATGCAGCCACTACATATGTTGATCCTTGTAAGTGGAACATAACGGCATCTTTAAAGATTATAGCATAAAATTACTTCAGAGAAAATAAAGAGGAAAGAGAACAATGTTTTAATAAGAGCTTTAAAACTTATTGTACATGATAATAAGGTTTTTAGAAACTGTAACTATTAACATAGTACTCCAGAACACCTAACCAGTTTGAGGTTAGTCTTAAAATGAGCTATATATACCCCGTTTGCCAGAAATCCAACTGCCAGTGTTTGACTTCATTCAGTAAATGCCACGCTTCAGTAATCCTGATAATGCTGATGCATAGATAAGAGGTTTAACAGCATAAAATCATGCAAAGAACAGCAAAACTGACATCAATGTGTATAATTCCAAGTCATAAATTAAACTAGTGTTTTGTTAGTTGTGCTGTATACAACAATATAGGTTTTCAAATCCGCATTGGGAATATTGTTCCTACTTTGATTTTAGAACACCTGTTTTAAATATCTGTTTATTCCTGACAGTCACAGTCTAGCACAGAATTTCCCTATTGAACCCATTGGAATCAATGTTAAACTTTGCTGGAGCGTGACTGAATTCCACAACGATTCAACATATGTTGAATTTATTTTGGATAGTGATAGTGAATCCCAGGAATTCACACAATTGTTTCTTTTTAGGTTTTTGCTTTTAAAACTGTGATTTCAAGGCAGTTTCTGTTTTTGATGCACTTTAGATAACTATGCAGAGAGTAGATAAGAATCTGTCTTGTTATACGGAATCTGGCCTTTGGTATTGCTGACACAGACTGGCAAAGACTTTCAGGTTTTAGTTAGGAATTTTTGTCTGCCCTATTTGGAGATGGTTAGGATTGGACCTGGGACTCTTTGCAGGCATGATGAAGTACTCTTTCATTAAGTTACAGCCAGGCAGTGGTTCATCCATTAGGTGAGGTGATGCAGGTTGTACCAGCAATGGTTTCTAGGGGTGTATAAGAGGGTGGTAAATTCAGAGTGCCATTTAGATCTGCCATCGCCACTGCATCCCTGCCTGCTGCAGATCCACCCTATACTGAACTGCTTTCTATCTGTTAAAGGACATCTGTCTCTTTAAACCAGTGATTTTCAACCAGCACACCAATGTGCTGTGGATAGTTCTCAAGTGAGCCATGGGAATTTGGGGAGAGTCATTAATTAATGGGAAAATTGGGGGATTTGAACAGCCTTGTCAATGGTAAAAACAACTGATGATGTGCCTTGACAGATTCAGTGCCTTGTTTGTGTGCCATGAGGTGAAAAAGGTTGAAAATCACTGCTTTAAACGGTCCCGTCAAACCACATAATTTCAAACCAGGCTTCTTAAATCAAACCAGAAAGTCTGAATTTGAAGAAACTGCATCAGGACTAAGCTTAAGTGGCTGCCTTTTAAAAAATTTTGCAAAAGCAGTGAACCCAAGGTGGCACGTCTAGATTGTGTTGCAGACTCCACTCCGTAGTTTTATAATATCCTATTATTTGTTGCTACTGCAAAAAATCCAAAAAATACTGAAATGTGGATTTAATTAGTCTTACTAACTGTTGCGGCTCTATTTCCTCTTTCAGTTTTACAAGTGTGCATATATGGTATTTCTGGTATTGTCATATGATTCATTACTTTATTAAACATTCTCACTTTTCTCAACCATTTTGGGTGGAAACAATATGAGTCATAATATTCTAAAAATGTCCCAAGCATTATTCACAGTTCTACCTGCACTATTTATATTCTGCTCACTGAGGGCTGAGCAACCAAATGCTTTGATAAAAGTAACTCTTCCATGAAGTAGGGTAATATGCTGCTTCTCTGACCATCAAATAAGCTGGGAAGCAATAGATCTTGGGAAGTCAGCACGGTATTGCGCTAATAGAAATCTCAGTAAAATAATGGAATGTGGGTTGATGGAGGATTCTGCTATAAAAAATGGAATATCCAATGTGTTCCAAAATATCCACAGCTAACTTGCTGCCTGAAGAATTGTAATATTAGTGTCTGCTGAAAAAGTAATTGTCCCTAAAATTGCAGTGTGGAGCAGAACCAACATTTTCAGCTTCATAATTTTTGTCATACACAAGTGGAGAGTGTATGAATGGATAGCTTATTAAATAAAAGTACTAAGAAAGTGTCATGTATGTTCTGTATACTTCTGGCTGAGGAACAAACCAGGCATGATGGCAGCATGGACCTGTTCAGTCATATGGAAAAAGAGAGTACGGACCTGCTTTTAATCACAAAGGGGTGCATGGGTGCTGAAGTCTATCACCTACTCCTCCTCATTATTTCTTCACATTATTTTCACACAGCCAGGATAATTTTTCTATCAAAGCATAACCATGGAGAAGTCACACAGAGAGTCTGTAGGGTGTTGCATATGTAGAATATATATAAGGGTTTTGCACTCTTTGCCCATAGAACCACTTCGTTGTTTAAAATCATACTCCTTGACCTTCTTGGGGGTAGATCCATGTTTAAATTCATGGAATGATCCTTGTTTGTCCCAAAGATGTAGTATTTGGTGTACAGGATCAGTGTTGGGTCCTTGTATCAGGCTACAAGGATCCCCAAAATTGTTGGGGTCCCTAAGATTGTTGGGATGTCTGCGATAGGTCCCACCATGCTTTACCTGATGGCTTGTTGGGCAGTATTTTTGAAGTGTCTGGTATTATTCTGACCAGGTGGGCTCTTCGATGAGCATGGACTTGACACTAACTTGATACTAACTTGACACACTAACTTGGATGGAACCGTGAAGCAATGACATTGGTAGGAGCTATATTTTCAGCTTAGTATCCATCTGTTTTTACTTAATGTCCTGTTTTTGAAATAAGTACATAGCTCCATTTAGAAGTAATCTATCAAAATTCAATTATGTACTAAAATTCCAATATAATATCACAAATATGGACTTCTCTGTTCCATACAGATAAATTATTTCTCCCTCTTAGCATGGATAGTGTATCCACTATCAAACTAATCAAACTATCAAATTAGGCATGTCAATTTTGTAGAGAAGGCCATTTTTGGTTCCTGAGAGGGGCCAGAAATGGCTTCATTTGACAGAAAGTGACACCATTAAGCAGATGATGGCCTGAAATAAGCACTTTGTTCTCACATAAAAACTCATTAACTGCAAATGACAGAAGAGAAAAATGTTCAAGTTTTGTTCATATTTTCAAGATTTCTGGGAGCCCAGTTATCTTTGAAAGAACGTAATTATAGTAGGGGCTGGATAAATTGCCTCCTGGGGCCATATTTGGCCTGCAGGCCTTATTTTTGACACCCCTCATGTATAGCATTGACTTTTGATTGTGCTAATCTTTGCCTAGTCGAAATAATAGCCTAAACTTGCCAAAAGACTGAGTCAGGACTCAGGGAAGGACTGTGTGTGCTATTCAAGATGTGTGATGTGTGATGTGTTTTTTCTAAAAACAGAGTTTCAGCATGAGAATGCTGAGGTCCGTATCCTGGATGATGAATCCTTTTAGCTGCTATAATGTTGATTGTTTCTATTTAGTCTTTCTTCTTCAAGTGATAAAAATTAAGTTAGGAATATAAGAGCCTCCACTGCAGTGATTTTCAGCCAGTGTGCCATGGCACACTGGTGTGCCGCAGGTAGTCCTCAGGTGTGCTGTGGGAATTTGGGAACTGTCATTCATTAATAGGAAAATTGAGGGATTTGAACAGTCTGGTGTGCCTTGTCATTGGTATAAACAATTGATACTTTGCCTTGACAATTTCAGTGAGTTGTTAAGTGTGCCATGAAATGAAAAAGGTTGAAAATCACTGCTCCACTGGATCTATCTAGGCCCATCTAGTCCAGCTTCCTGTATCACACAGCGGCCCACCAGATGCTTCAGGGAGCACATATGACACCTGCATCCAGGGGCCCTCCCTTGCATCCGGAATTTGGTGTTGTCCACCTCTACACATATCCCTTATACCTATCCCTATACCAAAGAGTTCTTCCAGAGTTATTGCGAGAGGCAGTGGTGCCCAAGGAGGTGATGTGATATCTTAGTGCTATGTAATGTTGTGACAAATGCTTCTGAGTTGTCTCAGATGAAGAGGAGGAAAAGCAATGGCAGTTTGGTAGGCGCCACCACTTCCGCAATGAGAATCTCCAAAGGAGAAGGAATGGTGGTGTCAACCAAATCACAAAGCTGTTGAAATGTGACAAGGTGGCAGCTGCAGCCTGTAAGTACATGTGAGCACTGTTGCTGCCATCGTGCTTCTCCTGTGGACTAGACCATATGTAGACCATGTGGTCTTGACTAGAACTCACATGGCACTCTCTTCTAGCCTGATACCAGGCCCCATGCTTGCTTTGCCACTGATGGTGCAATCCTAACCAACTTTCCAGCCCTGGCATGGCTGTGCCAGTGCGGCATGCGCTGTATCCTGGATTTGGGGGGGCTCTTCAAGGTTTGATGATGTTTGTTCCCTTACCTCAGAGTTTCATTGCCCTTAATCTTCCCTTCTTTGGAGACTTTAGGGCAGAAAAGGTAGAGGTCTAGTGTACCTGGACTGTGGTCTATTCATGGCTTAAAAATATCTTAGATTTTGCAACTAGGGAATGTTCACTGACCTCTTGATGGATCAGAGACTTTTTTGTCTCAAATATAGATGTAGTTAAGGAACAATAAAACTATCATCCGCTGAATGAAGACTCTCTGGCGCGTGCAATGAATCTTAGCCATTCAAATCTCATAATAAAATTGAAATATAGGGAGCAATCCTGAAGTGAGGCCAGTAAGAATGACCTAGCCAGGCTGACCAAAGTAGGCTATATCCAAAGCTGACAGGCCAAATCCACAGGGCTAGGAGGCTGCTGAGCACCAAGTAAGTGGTACCTGGGGAGGGCTTGCTCCTGAGGAGACCTACCTCAGATCTCACTGAACAAGGAACAACTGTGGTGCCTGCATTATAAGGAGTCTCTGACAGCCACTCACAGCTGCAGCATGAGGGTAGGTGTGAGGGGATTGTTGCTGGAGTGGCCTACAGGAGTTGGGCTGTATCCTGAGTTTAAGAGGCAGGAGTGATGCTTACACCAGCCTAGGACTTAAAGTTTTTTGTTTTGCTTCCATTTTCACTCTGTCTTATCATGGGCTTCAATGGGTCTACTCAGATTTATTCCTGCTCCTGAGGTGGTCTGGAGCAGGGAGAGGGCATTTCTGTCCTGTAAACAGGCTCTGGATATGGCCTAACTGCTCTGTTCAAGGGCATACCCAACATGTCCTCAACAAGCTCCTGCTGAGCTGCCTAGGTTAGCTCTGCTAGGCTGTCCCAGATCCATCTGCCTTGTGCCAGCCTAAGTTGACTTACACCAGCCCAGGACTTTTCTGGTGGAGCTAGGTTGGCATAAGTCAACTTACGCTGGCCAAGTGCTGAATAGTCTGGCCCTAGTGTACTTCAGGACTGCACCTGTAGTTAAACAGAAGACTAAATTCATGGTTCTGGAAATCTGGAACTGTAATGGAGTTTAAGAACACTTCCACTGATAAAACAATGTTATCATTTGCACACACAACGTATTTGTGTGTGTGTGTGTGCACACGCGCGTGCGTACGTAATACAGGGTGAGGCAGAAATAGCTCACACATTTTTAAGGTTAAAAGGAAAAAGAAACAACATTTATTAAAAAATAATTTCACTGTTGTTCATTTGGTTTTAAAAATTACATCCTCAAAATAGTGGCCTTTATTCACTATACACTGTTGTAGACGATTTCCTTTAATACTGCAATAGTACCCAGTCGATGTTTGTAGACCTCTGCATTCAAGTAACCCCATAGAAGAAAATTTAAGTGCTGAACTTGGTGGCTCTGAAATTTGCAACCCATAGCAGTATTGTTTTTCTATCCAGAACAGCATTCTGACCTAACATGTAATGAGTTCAAAAGGTTTTCTGTGTTGCAATTACAAGTTCACCATTCTTCAAAACTGTATAGCAAAAGCACGTTGTGCACCAGTCCAAACCATATTGCTAGGTGTGGGTATATGAAAAAAATAGGAAGTAATTAGCTACATGAAGACATCATTGGCACTTGCATAGGTTCATTAGCAACACATAGGCGAACATTTAAGATATGGAAGGTATTTCTGCCTCCCCCTGTATAAGGGGTGTATATGTGTGTGTTATGTATAGGTTTCAGTATTTGAGAGAGCATTGTTTTCAGTAGCTCACAGGTAGTATTTTTCAGGACTTAGGAAGCAAACACTGTGACTACAATAGCAAGTTAATCCATTTAATCTCTTATTTTGACAGCTATTTCTGGAATGTAACATAGAAGCATAGTTTTGAATCTCCTCTGGATTTAAATTTAGAATACGTGCAGAAGTGACACAGAGCTGCTGTTTCGGTCTACTGTAATGCATTTAACTACTTGCTATATGGGGAACAGTTCAGCACTTAAGGCTGCAATTTTATTCACATTTCACTGTGAGTAAAAACTGTTGCACATATTGGGACCTAGTTCTGAGTAGAGATGCATACAATTGTGCTGTTAGATATTTGAATGACTGGTTTAGCCAATATTGTATTTCTCAGAAATATTTGTGGCATACCTTTTCAGCTGCTCAGAACTGAATGTTCAGCAGGACCCCTGGATTCACATGTCCACAGATCTGGTGGGTGGGCTCCCATGTGTTCCCCATTTGGAGGTGATCGGAGCAGAACTCCCTTTATTTGGAGAAGATCCTCTGAGCCCAATATAAAAAAGCAACTTCTAGTATTTCTGTGAAACCTGAAGTGATATTTTTAACGCCTTATGAGGCAATAAGGGAAGACGGAACTGGTATGCACAGTTTCCCATAACCAGGGAATCCAAAATGTAACTGTCATGAACATGGAGGATGCCTGCACCTACAGTGATCAGTGATTCTTTGCTTTTTTACACAAATGTCTTGATAATTCAGTTTATTTTCATTATCATTCTTATGGGGCTCTGTAGATATTGGTCTGGCCAATAAATACAGCAGAGTGAAGTGGTACAGTTCCATTATTCTTCCTCTGAAACTCTACAGCCTCAAATTGCATGAAATGGGTCACATTTTTCACATCTCCATGCGTAAAATAAACTCACTGCACTTAGACATCTAGCAGCTCAGTCCTATTTACCCTCTCTGATGTAGCTGCTCTTCTGGGGCATGCCTTGTATCCTGCTGTGGAAAGTAGTACTAGAGGTCTCCTTTGGTTAAGGAAACATGTGCTGCCTTGTCTGGGTGTAAGATGCTGCTGCTACAATGGGTTAACTTAGACAAATTTTGCTGTCATAATTTGTAATTTCAAATGGATTCTGGTAGGTGGATTGAGCCTGGAAAGAGAGAGGAAATTGGTTGTGGTGCTGCTGCTGACATCACCTCCTTTCCATCCTTGACATTCATCCTTGTCCTGTTCTTCATCCTGTTTCTCTTCTCCACCCTATTCCACCTGCCTATACTCTACCCCTTATGGCAACTTATAGGAATAATGCAGTGACCTCCTACCGCTTGCAGTGGCAGCACAGCTATGTGGAATAGTGGGTCATACTTGATAACCATTGTGAAACTGGCTGCACTGCTGAACCATGAAGATTACATAAGACTACAATCCCATGCACAATTTCCTGGGAGCAAGTACCATTGAATCCATTGGATCCTATTTCACATAGCAAGTCGTGAACCAGATTAGTCCTTGTTGCCTAGTGGGATAGGTTTAAAATAATGACCATCATGAGGACCATTCAAAAATGGCATCTTCTACATGTGGCCTGAAATGGGATACCCATCTGGCCATAGGCGGACCTGCCCCTGTCCTTTAATTTATCTTCCATCCTCAGTCGAAAACACAAGATGTTCACATTAGCCCCTATGGTTATAGATTGTCGGTGTGACTTAGGATCACATTTTCTATAAAGATGTAGTGTGGGAAAATATTGAAAAATGTCTTGTGTATCTTTTTTTGTCTTTGCTGCTAGGTTTATATTTCTGTTTCACATTAAGGATTTGAGGTCAAGTAAAAACTTTAGAAAAAGTATAGATAGATGATCAGAACAATTTCCTGGGCTGTTGGAAAATTTCAGAGTAGTGGTTGTTTTGAGTAGATTGGAAGGTTTGATGTGACTCTGTACAGTGAGTCTTGAAATTGTCAATGAATAGTGTTTTGTTTTCTGAGGTCAGTAGTTGGATTCCAAATTTTAGAACAGATGGGAAAACTGCCACATCAAGTGTGACAATTAATATAATCAGCGTTTGGCTTGTTGGAACACTAAATCTTGGCACTGTTGCATGCTGATCTCTTGTCTGAAAGAAAGTCTAACTCCATGGCTTGAAAACAGTATTATAATACTGTATTATATACTGAAATCCTTTTTTCATCTTCTTGTTTTCAACACACCTTTTGCTTAGTAATATCTTCTTTCTTTGTTTTTTCTCCTCCTTGCTGTGGGATGAAGCCATGGCTAGTAATTTCTCTGGTATTAATAACAGCACATTTAAAAATGGTCTGGGCCAAAGTGATCATTCTTGTGAGCCTGGGCTTTGAATCTTCATCTCACCAGAGATGAATCTTCATCTGCTCTCTTGGTGAAAACATCACACTGCAGATGCAAGATGCAGATCATATGGATTGGCCTTTATTGCTCAAAATACATAAAATTTCTAAGGGGAAGAATCTTCTTTTGCGTCTTCCTGGCATACAGCCATGCATATTACATTAGTAGTGCACACATTTTACATTATCTGCCTTCTCTGTTCTTATGTCATGATTGTGGACTTTAGGATGTCTTTCTCTTATGTGTTGCTCTTGGCTAGTTATTTTCCTTGCCCCCAAATCCAGAGTAATTATGGGAGCACGTAACAGACTTTACTTTCACCCGTAGTTACTGCACCACCTAGTGAAAACCTATGGGAACTTCATATTTGTATCCAGAGTAAGTTGTTCTTACACCAGAGTAAGGACTCCCCGTAGTTACTCTGGATTTTGCCCTTGACACTGTCTTCATTGACACTTCCATCAGAACCACAATCATATCAGGCAGTACTGCTGTTCCCCCCCCCCCCAATGACCATAAGATTGGTCCTGAACCTTCGCTAGATCAGGCTATCTAGCTATCTCACTTTTCTCCCACTCTCAAAGGGATTAAAGATGGCTGACAAAATGAAACATAAGACTAATTTATATATTTGAATACAAAACAAACACTCAGGATTATAACAAAATATAAATTATTAAAAAGTGCCAGACCCAATATCAAAGCTTTATTGAATAAATTCTTGAGGTCCCACCAAAAGGTTCCCAGAAGAGGATGTTGTTCTTAATTTCTGATGTGGGAAATTCCATAAGTGGTTGCCCCCAGCAAGAAGATTCCTATTCCTAGTCCAAGGGTTGCCAAAATTCTCTTCCACAAAATCGGGATAGGACCCCATGTCCAGTGGTGGACTTCTGGGGGTTCTCACAGGTTCTATAGAACCCTTTGCTAATGAGCACCTGGTTCTGAGAACGTGTTACTAATGGGACATAGAACCTGTTGTTAATTTAGGTTATTAGGACATAGAACCTGTTGTTGATTTAGGTTATTAGGATATAGTACCTGTTGTTAATTTATTTGAATCCCACCACTGCCCGTGTCCCATTTGCCAGTTTATTATTAAATAAAGGGATTGTCCATGTTTTTGGGGACATATGGCAACTGCTTATCTATACTGTAGGCGGCACAATCAGAAAGACTCCCTCAGATGACCTGAGAAGACAGGTAGGATTATATGATATATAGTATTATCCCCAATCACATAGCTTTAAAAATGCTAGTCAAAACTAGCACTTTGAATTCAGCCCAAATATCAGTCTCTAATCCACCATTTTCATTCATTTTTAAAATTAATTGCTAAGGAATTGGTACTGCCTATTAACAGATATTGGGCGCAATCCAGAGTAACTACAGGGAGTCCTTGCTCCAGTGTACGAACAATATACTCTGGATTACAATATGAATTTCCCATAGATTTTCACTAGGTGGTGCAGTAACTACGGGTGCACATAATGTCTGTTCCGTGCTCCCGTAGTTACTCTGGATTGTAGGGATTGTCTTCTCACTGTTACTTTTTGCCTGTTTTGCCACTTCTGAATTATTAACATGCCCTTTTATTTCTTTTCATGTGAATTGAAAAATTATGACTGGCCACTACTACAATATGGACATGCTGCAATGTGCTGGTGACGATCATCATATGGATACATTTTGGTAAGTTTTGGAAAAAGTTTAAAGATTATTAAAAAATTTCTTTGGGGTTAATTTTAGATATATAAAATATGCATTTTTAATTGATATACTTAAAAAGAAACTGATTTTCAATGTCACAGAAGGTTTTGTATATATCAGTAAAAATGAAAAACAAATTATTGTATCTGATTCTATGTTGCTTGGGTTTAGCTTTGGTTTTTTCAGAATCTGTGTTGTCATTTACATTATTTTGCCATTGGTCTTGTGGTTCCAAGTCATATATCAAAATATGTTTGAGCTATATGCTACTTTCATCTGCTGGAGTAGGAGCCACAGGCATAAATTAGATTATGGTTTATATCTGAATGGGTACTCGGTTGATGTTCATGCATTTGATCTGTGCTGCACTGCTCTGAGTAGGCTGAACTGAACAATGTAACTTTGATGTGACTTTTCAGATTTGATCTGTTTGTAATAAAGTGTTTGAGTATGGTTTTTCTGTTTAAGATTCTGAAACAATAGTTGGTGTGTAACCCTTTTGATGTTTTGTACAAGTCAACTAGGTGACTTGTATCTGGGTGTTGAATCTCCGAAGTGTATATGAGAGTGATATATTTCACTGTTGGAGCACAATTCATTGTAAACCTTGAAAGTAAGGAAGACTGGTGACTTTGTCATTCAGGATAGCTGTTTGTCTTGAATATCAGAGTTCTAGAATGTGATCTGGGTCTGGGAGGACATGGTACAGCTACCTTGCTAAAGCTAAGCAGGTCTAGATATGGTCAGTGTGTGGACATGCAACCACACAGGCTACCTCCAATTCCATGTTGGAACAAAGGCGAATATAAATCATTATGTTGATTAAAAGTAACTTCCTGATTCTCAACTCAGTCATTCCACCTTGTCTTACTGAAAAAGATGCCGTACTTCTATTGTAGAGAAGGTGCTGTATATCTAAATTGTCCTGAGTACAGATAAAGAACCTTAGGTTGTCATCCTAGGAAAGCCTCTGTTTTAGACCGTGAAGAACAGCTATCAGACTAGTTGGTACTGGTCTATAATAGATGAACCTTAATACAAAGCTATTATTCATATCTCTTAGTTTTATTGTATATTCCTATAAAACATTTCAGTCTCACTGGCTCAGCAAGATCAATGTCCAACAACACAACTGCAGGTTTCTATTGTTCCTTTCCAAGCAGAAACTGAATTTGTGCTTCTCTATTCAATATTTATGAATAGAAGTACTCTTGTCATATATAATACTTTGGATGTAATGCAGAAAAGATCATAATGTACTTAAGTTCCATTGATTTTGGCACAGAGTACAGTTTGCAAGGTCATTACACTGTCACTTTGTTAAAATTAACAAACTGCTCAATCCTATCCATAACAAACAGCTAAACCCTATCTATTTCTACTCAAAAGTAACTCACTTTGGGTTCAATGGGGTTTATTCCCAGTAGAATTATAGCTCTAGACTTATAATTCTCCTTGGAGTATGTTACATTTCTGTGATTTAATTAGATATCTTGACACAGCTTTGTTACAGAACGTAGTTTGAAATGTCACTACCAGAATTTTGTCAGAATTCTTAAAATACCTGTAAAATATGCATAGGCATGTTCCTGCTTTAATTGTATGTGATCTATAATAAACAGATATTGCTAACTTGCATTATTTATTATATTTATTAGCTAATTTAAAAACTAGTCATGGCACAAAAGTAATTTTTCTACAGTAAGAGAATGTTTTCAATCAGTCCTTAATACAGAATTTTCTTTCACATTGAAGAACTCTAAGGCTTCTCCATTCACACCCTAATTCTCATAGGAAGAGAGTTGTTTATCTTATGGCAATAATCTGAGGTCATGGTTCTGGAGTTTAATGATGCTCATCATTTTTTCGCATGACCTTTCATGCTGGTTGAGCATATGTTTCTGCTTTAGGACACAATGCAAGTCTATGAAAATCAATGGGATTTCTGCCGCTGACTGCAATAGAATCTTGTTTGCACCCTTAATCTTCTCCCCGACCCCTTCAGTGGGATTCTTGATGTATTTCTGATATGTGTTTAGAAATACAGTTTAAGTGATTTTGCTGCATGACTAGTGTTAGGTAATTTCATAACTGAATAGCTGTGAGCTCTGTGATTGAACTGCTTTGGATTCTCCTTTGAAGCAAGGAAGACTTGATGGGTCTGAGTGAAGAACGACTTCTGAGCTCAGGAATGCCCATGTTGCATTTTACTGCACTAGATTAGCTTGAGCACATTTATTATGTCTTAAAGTGAGATTTCAGTGTTAAAACACAGCTGTCTATCTTGTTTTGAAGTACATTAATATCTTTCAAGGAGATGGATAATCAACTGTTTTTCCTGAATTTATAGCATGTTTTTGTTACAGATGCATGTGACATATATAATGTTTTACTGAATTTTTTTAGTGTCATATCCAGGAACTGGGCAAGGACCAGGGCAATCTTACTGTCCATGTTCAACCATTATGAGATAGACCCAGTGGTGGGCTCCAGCAGGTTCGCACCTACTCTATAGAACCGGTTGTTAACAAGAGATAAGACATATAAAGTTTAAAAATAGCCATTTAAAAGTGGCTGCCAGATGGGCAGAGAACCGGTTGTTAATTTCTTTGAAGCCCATCACTGGATAGACCTTAATGGCTGTTGTGGTTATCGTTTTATTTTATCCGCAAATGCACAATTTAATATTAAAATAGAAAGGTTCATCTTGCATATGCTGCATGCAAATGATATTTCTGTCTCTCTCCACAAAATAACAGAAATATATATATATCTGTCTAGAGAAATAGAACAGAAATATTGAGATTAAAGGAGTCTCAGGCTAAGATGACAAGCTAGGCAGCCGGAGTATGTTCGCTGTCTGATAACAATGAAGTTCATTAGCAGAGCTGAAAGAGGTTAACTGTAATAAGCACATGCACTCAATGGAAATGCGATAAGGGCAGTTATGCAACAGAAATGTGGCTTGCTGCAATATCATCTCAAACCACCTGGAAGTCTTGATTTATTTGACTGCACCGTTCCAAGTCCTGCATGACGCAGGTGTACCTGTAGCCTGAAAGCCATTTGGAAAAGCTTGCATGCTTCCCGAGAAGCGAATAACCTGTGTGATCTTCTCTGCCTTGGATAGTAGCAGCTTTGCTTTGTTTGCTTTGAAAACCATAAAGCATTGAGAAGTTAGAAGAACTGTGGGAAAGGAAAAATTTTAACTGCTTTCTCATTATGAAATTGACTCCTTGAGTAGTCCTCTTAGTGTGAGACTCCACATACCACATCAATAAATTTCCAACAGTGAGACGATGCCTGTTGGCAATACATAATGAAATCAGTCCAATGGAAATGCAATATTTTTTAACCTGAGATGGAAAAATTGGCATCAAGAGCATCTTTGTGCAACTCTAAAAGTGCCTCTAAGCGTCTCTTGTTCAAAATGTTCTTAATGTGGAGTCACGGTTAAGTCAAATATAAATTGGAGCCAAGATGGGTTGTGCATTTTGAATCAAAAGATGCAGAAAAATAGTTATTTTAGCATCCATGTGAAAACTCCAAAACGAGTTATATGAAGTCAATTTTTGTAAAATAATCTTTGACTCGTATCAGGTCTCTCTTGGGTGCCCTTGGTGTTTTAGCCAGTCTGTTTTTTAAAAGCCTGGGTTTTCTTATTTTGGGTTTTCTAGCTCTCACTCATCCAGTGAATAAACATTCATCCAATGTTCATTGGTTCCTTTTGAACAAGAGCCCGATCTACCCCTCTGCCCCCCATCCTGCTCATCACAAAACTCAGCCTTGCCTCCTAGTTGGAACTTTCCTGCTGTTCATCTGGTCTGAATGATGGTCCCACAAGGTCTGTGATGCCACAGAAAAGTAAGCAAGCACATGCAAACTGAAGTTTTTCCTGTTTGTGACTCATTCAGTGGTCAGTGGACCAAGATTCGAATTGGTGCCTGAAGCATTAACACACATGAGTTGAGTAACATGTGTCAGCAAAAAACATGTTTTTGTGACTCACTCTAGTCACCTGACTCGAGTTCCCACCCCTGTTATATTCTGCCCTCTTGGAGGACCCCAGAACAGTATTTCATCATCTCTTTGAGCAGGGGACATCTGGCTAACAGAAGCAGGAACCTCTGGCAGTAAATTGGTGGAGGGCACCCATCTCTCTCTATGTACTTGCCTCCATTGTTCCTCCTCCTCTTTCCACTCTCTGGATTTGGTTGGATTGGAAGAGGAGGTAAGAAAAGAAGAGAAAATTGGCGGGGAGAAGTTTTCTGAGTGGAACATCGGAGAAAGGGAGGAGCAGAGGATCGCTACATCTTTAGGTAAGGGGGCATCATTTGGAAAGCCATAAGTCAGGAGGTCTTGGGGATGGCCCTGCCCTTGAGGTAGAAGCCTTCCCAAGACCATCCTGCAATGATGGTCTTGGCTTCCAAGATGAGTATGGCTTTGAATTAAAGTCACAGATATGCACTTTAATAATTTTACCTCCATGTTACATGAATTCCTACATGCACTTAGGCTGCAATCCTAAAGACACTTTCCTGTGAGTAAGACCCATTGAACACAATGGAACTTACTTTTGAGTGGACATGGTTAGGATTGGTTATACATTAATGATACAGTTAGAAGAACTATGGGAAAGTCAACATACCAATAAACTCTGAATTCATAATCAAATAATGAGTGAATGCATTACAGAAGAAACAGGCTGGAAGTTGTCTTGGCTTGGCTAAGAATTCAGTATAAGGTCTATAAGTCCCTGCTGATGTAAAATCATCCATAATTCATTATATATTGTTCAACCCATTAAACATGGCTCAATAGACTGCATTTATTAGAGAACTATAGATAGGCTATTTCAAAAGATAGGATATTGATAGATCTTTAAAATGTAGGGAATTAATGCACTTTATTACTGATGGAAGAAGATTTTATGCATGAACTGAATGGAAAAGAGAGAGAGAGAGAGAGAGAATGCAATGAAAGCTCATCTAGGGAAGGTTTGGAAATATGCGGTGTCACCCAACGTAGCCAAGCACCATATCTATCCGCACTGAATTCCAACATTCTAACCGCTTCAGTGGTGGTCTTTCCAATTTTCTTTTAAGTTTTCTTTTATACTTTTATTTTCTATTCTGTATATAAATCTTCTTTAACAACATATTTTATGAGGTTTAATTTTAGGGTAATTTTTCCCTACTGTTTGTTCCAGTTTTGGTCTACTTCTTGCTAATGCGATTTTGTATGTTCTCAATCCACCACATCATTTGATGGCTGTGTCTTTCTTTCCATTTTAATATCCATTTTGTTCCCACCCAGCAGACTGGTGTGTGTGTGCTTAATTCATAGATGTTCTTTTTGCATTGTTGTAGGGATATTACTATCGATAAGTAAGTATTTACGCTGTCATCAGTAAAGGCTTAGCTTTAAAAAGTATAAAGCAAAGAAAATTACAGTGGCAAATGTTTCTCAATTACAATTGCAGAGAAATTCAGGCCAGCCTTAGAGCAATTTGGCCAAATTTGGACTGTGCACCTGGAGGGCACAATAGGGTGGTGAGTGGAGTGACCACAGCTGTAGTAAGCATACAGCAGTAGTAAGCACCCTCTCTTCAACTAATGGTCCAGCATTGAATCCTTTGCATTGAAGTGAGAGATCATGGGATCATTTGTTGCAGGGAGAGAGTAGTGAGTGGAACATTGGTGCTGGATGGTGACATCTGAATCTAAGAGGGCCGGCTTTAAGTCATTAGGCTGTATTCTGAGCCTCCAGTTAGGCTGGCCTAAGCTCTAGCACAAGTCCTTTGCTAGCCTTGGGGGTGTCACAAAAGTGCTGTAGGGCTCTTCTGCACCACTCCTGGGGGAGAGTTAAGCCAGTGCACAAACATGCACTGGACTCCCTACACAGGGTGACCAGATGCAGAACACAAAATTCTTCCCCAAGCTCCCCAAAATTCCTGTCCCCAAGCCAAAATTCCTACCCGGTTAAAAAATATAGGACACCACAAAAATGTAGGACAAACGTAGCACATGTTAAAATAAAGCAAAAATACTCATATTGGTTTCCTGTACTTAATTCCAACACTTTTAAAGTTGAAAACCTTTCTGACCCAGACATGTAAGACACCCTCAAAGCACTTTGCAGCAACACAACCCATGTATGTTATTTTAACTTACATGATTGTGACACAAACATGTAAGATGCCCTCAAAGCAGTTTGCAACAACACAAAATTGGGCCCTGCTGCAAATAAGGCCATTCCTTTAGGAGGATGTTCATGATAAGGAAGTTATCATGAAAATGAAATGAAATGCAAGCTGAGAAAATACCTGATTCATAAGATCAGTGGAGCATTTGAGGTGCTAAAAGGCAAGAAATCTCAGAGGTCATTTTAAAGACTGCTTTCATTATAATCTGTTATTTTCCTCCTAAGGAGTTACCTTTTTCTAGCTGGGGAGCAGGAAATGGAACTGTCTTCCTCCCTTTGGTTTTGTAGTGCCATATAACATGTAGACATGCACAACAATGCTTTGACACAATGTTTTTTTTTAAAGCATAAACCATTTTGGAAACCATGCAGCACTTGAACTTTGGGCTGAGGATATAACAACTTGACAGATCATTTTTAAGGAGTTTTGCCATCTCTTCCTGATTCTCTGTCCACTTACCTTTTCCTGAAAACATCCTGGTTTTCAAATAAAGATGTTGGAACACAATTAGAGTCCTTAATGGATAATGATGCTTCTGTAAGACTCAGGGCGCAATCCAGAGTAACTACGGGGAGTCCTTGCTCCGGTGTAAGAACAATTTGCTCTGGATTGCAATATGAATTTCCCATAGGTTTTCACTAGGTGGTGCAGTAACTATGGATGCACATAATGTCTCTTACGTGCTCCCGTACTTACTCTGAATTGTAGGGTCAGTCAGTGTTCATGTGCACATATGCTATGCTAGCAAATATTGAATTGGATTTAATGTGCTGGATTGGAGGTTCTTGCTTAGAATTTAATACAATGGATTGGATTGCATGCGTGCTGGATTGCATGTAAGTGTACTGGATTGGAGGTTAATAGGTGTTTCCCCTTTATATTTCACAGTAGCTCTATCTTCTTTTGATCCTGCAGGATGCTGTTTTAGCTCCTGCAGTGTAAGTTTCTGCTTTGGCTATAGCAGTGAACAGAAAAGTATTGTAGGAAAACTTCTTCTAGTATACCATTTTTCAAAGCTTTCCTTATGTTAGTGACATAGAAATCTGGTGTAGTGGTCAGAGTACAGTACTATGAAACTTGTGCCATGTAAGGGGCTGGGGCACTAGAAATTTTCAGATATCAGGGTAATTTCCTCCCCTCTTTGAATGGTAGGATAACTTTGGGGCTTGGCCTTGAAGCTGCACATTAGGCTGCATTCCCAATCTCCTTTTAGGCTGGTCTAAGTATTGGCATACATCCTGTACTGACCTTGGGGTGTCACAGAAATGTAGTAAGACACTTCTGCACCACTCCTGAGGCGGTTAGGCCAATGCAGAGGCATACACCAGCCTCCCCACACCATCATGGAAAGATAGGCCAGGTAAGCTAGGCCGACCTGAATTTCTTGGGTTTGCACCCTTAGTTTGTACATTGTTGGAATAGCTAATTTTTAAAAAAAAATTCAAATTATAAATCAGTGAAATGATCTCCTAATAAACCTTCATGTACAGTGGACAGTTTGCTTCAAGTTCAACACTAATGCATAGCATTAATCCATTCATTTCTGTTATGACATTTTTCCACATTTCAGGAAATTGAGTAATTGAAAACTGGGTCTGCCTGTTACTGTTTCAGCATTATGATGATAATTAATGCCTTTGCTTCTTCCTCTTGCTCCTGTAAATGCAAGTCTAGATTTCATGGTGATTGCACATTAGGGTATTTCTTGGCAAATAAAATTGCATCCTGTTTGGCCACTTAAGTACAAAGAGAATCTCCTAATTCAGTGTTGTCCGTTTTGAAAGGGTCAGTAATGGTAAAGTGATGAAATCTGTCTAGGTATATGTCTTGGTATCAATGAACCTGTATCTGAGATATATCATTTCAAACTGCAGTTGAAGGCTGTTCCATACAAAGAAGTATCTTGACATGGAAAACTAGCAAGTAGGGGAAAAAAGGTTCTATGTTACCTTGATGTGTTAGTTTTCTATAAAGAAAGTGCAATCCTAACTCACAGATTTATGAGGCTAAAGTGAATTGCCTTATCTTTATCTTGCGATTTTGTCAGTGTAATAGTTTTGCAGTTTCCCTTTTGCAGAAAGTGTTGAGGATAAGGCTCCACAGTCTTCAGAGGTTGAAGTAAACTGCAGTAGTATATCTGTCAGCACAAGTGCAGTTTGGAAAGCTTGTAGAATCAATTTAAGGCTTGCAACAATTTTATTGCCTACTGAATGAACTTTGAATATGCTGATAATCATACCAGTGAAAATATCTGAGTAATGAGCAAAAGATCTGTTTATACAGTCCTTGCCACGTTATTTTGACATTTTAAAATATGGAGGTAGTCTAATATATCTTGAGTTACCGGTAACTGGATTTCTCTATTATGCCAGCCCCCCAGTGCACATCGAACCCTCCCTCCAGCGCACAAGCCCAATATTAGTGTAAAGCAGGGGTCAGCAACCTTTCAGCTGTTTAGTGGTGAAATGATGTGCAGAGGGTGTTGACACCACTGAGGGGTTGATGGGCACGGGATGTTGACACCCCTGTAGGGCTGATGCACATGAGGTGTTGATGCCCCTGCAGGGCTGATGTGCATGGGGGGGGGGGGGTTGATGCTCTTCTGGTCTAGAGCAGGGCAGAAGATTTGGTTTAGAAGGTTGAGTCGCCCTAAATTGCCTGAAGATATGATCTGAAGGTTGCAGTCTCGACAACACCAGAAGCCGTGCATGGATAGACGTTGATACTGGACTGTGGGAGTGTGTGTAAAGAAGAAATGCAGTTGCAGTGGAGTCTGTCCAAAGGCATTACAGTGAGCAAGTGAATGTGAGACTGGACAGAAAAGGAAACATCTAAGAATCTTGAAATAGAGAACCTTTCTTTGAACTGTAAAACCTTTCTAGGGTTAGTAAGCCTGCCTATATAACCAACCTTGAGAATAAAAGCCAAAAGAGAAATTTAATGACCTGAAAGGCGGTATATAAATACTTATATTTGTTTGTTTTGATATGCATGGGGAGATGTTTTGCATGGGGGGTTGATCTGCCCCGAGAGAGGGGTTGATGTGCCCTGTGAGGGGGATTGATGCTGCGTTGATGCACAATTGAGGGTATTGCGCAATGGGGGATGGCGTACGGGGGTATTTTACTCCCACAATGCAGGCACTTTACTCCTGGAACGGCAGGTACATTTCGCTAGTTTTTAATAATTTTGATTCATGGGTAACTGAAACTGTGGATAAGAGACTCACAGATATTGGGGGTGGGGGAAGCTACTGTACCAATCAATCAATCAACCAATCCTAAACAATAATTTGAGAGAAGTTGCTTTGGTGACACTTAGGCATTTAAGTATACTAGGACGTATTTACTATTTATTCAATTTACCGTATATCCCGGCTTTCTTCCTGGAAGGATAACCTTTGTTTTATGTATAAGTAACTTGTTACTTTAGTATAAGGTGCTTTTCTGTTACACATTTTATACCTATAGTACATATAGGTTCTTAACATTCTTTTAGATGTTGGTTAGTTTAATTTTTACATCTTTATTCTGGTGCTCTGATATTTGTGCTTACATATATTTTGTCTGTGATACTGATGTAATTATCACACTTGATAACATTGTGCTCACACCCCATTCTAAGTTGGATTTGGTAGCTTGGCTTAGGCTGTAAAAGATTAAAATAGTAACATACTGAGTCATGAGTTACATAAATATCTCATTCATTTAACTTGCACAACTGTTTTAGTTTTATGTTATCATATGGCACTTCCAAAGTCTTTAAGGTAAATACTCACTGCTTTGCTCTTTAGACGGTAATAATGAAATTTTTGTAAAAAATGATATAAATTTTCCATATGCAGTATTTCATTTCATGACTTCCCAGCATTTATAGTAACACATAAAGCTTTAGGTAGTTGCTTTTATTGCCTAGGTTTTTAATAATCAGCCTGGATTATTATTTTCAGTTAAAAATTGACTAGATATAAGTAGTGGTGGGAGCTTGTACTTTGAAATGGTTTTCTATTCAATTTTGGAAGTTGGGTACCACCTAGTGTTCAAACAGTAGGATTAAAGTACTGTACTTGAATTAGGTTTTTCAAGGTAAGGGATAATAGTGCATTTTTTGTGAGGAGGGAACAATATTTACTACATTGAGACTGCAACAGATGTTTATAGTCTTTGTAGGACTCAGGAAAATCCCATATTATTGCTCTAATTGTGATAAAAATTGAGAGAATGACAGAAGATGGATTCTATTACTTGTCTTAATTGCACATATTGTCTTATTTCTTTATTAGAAGATCAAAAACTCTGGACTAATTGGCCAAAGCAATTTTCATTTGTCAGTTGATACTATGGAAGCAGAGTTACACCTAGGCTGTAAGAAACAAAAACCAAATTTATTTTCCTCATGTCATTGGTGATTGTTTGGCTAATTGAATTTTTTACACAGAGAGAGAGAGAGAGAGAGAGAGAGAGAGAGTCTATATACGGTATGTAAAATTGAAAGGTCATCAACGCCCAGGCAAAACTGTGAAATTTGGGGAGGTGATCCTTCCATGATGTGGGCACTCACTAAGAACTGGTTTTTGGAAATTCCAACTGGAAGAGTGTGAAAAAGAATACGTGTTTTCATCCCTGTACCTTACACTGAAAAATCCTTGACCAATCAACACCTTTCCCCAACCCTTGAACCTAGAAAATATATCTAAACAAGGTGGTATTGGTGGCAATGTCCTATCCTCCTTTTCGACCACTTTCCGACTGATCCACTTTCCTTGGTCACTTGGACTTAATGCCACCAAGATCTTGATGCAGGTCTGAGTAGACTTAGCAGGGCAGCAAAAGCTTACCCATGTTCCCACCTAAATGAAAATGTGCATGGAGCGGGTGAGATTGGATTGGGCTGCTAGGTTCTCATATCTAAACCTTAGGTTGAACATGTGTTGTGTTATGGAATAATTAAGAGCACTTTATCACACCATCCTGGAAGTAAAAACACTAACATTAATAACATGTGCTGGTATCTTTTTCAACGTCACAGGACTTGTTCAGGAAAACATTTATATTTTCTGAAAATAATATCTGTCAGTCATAATTTTTTGGCATTAAAGTTTAAGGTCTTAACAGAAGTGTATAAAGGTATTATTGACCTTCTCAGACAAACCCATTAAAATGTTCTTACTGAATAATGTATTTATACTTCTGAAAATGACTTTATGATATTAAAAATATATTCTGGGAAACTGATCAGGACAGATAGAAGTCCATTATTTCCATGCAGATCAATAGTTTTTTGTAAGTGTGGTTTCTTTAGAACCATGTATTCAGATTGCAGCTTTTGCTGGTGATACTGCAGAGGCACACTGCCACATATTTTTAAGATAGTCAGCCACTTTCTTTATAAACACCTTACTTTGGTATACTGAATGCATTCCCTTACAAATTTGACCTCTATTTAGTTGCTTTCATCCAATTTATAGTTGTGAGATTTAACTTCTATCTAAAAACACAATTGTTCTACACTGGCAATATTTAATAGCCTTGTGTTTGCCTCATGTTTAACACCTCTAAAATTCATTACAAAACAGCTCTCAATTTAAAGCATAATGATCCATGAAGTTGGATTTCATGGCTTTGCCTTCTATAATGTGGGTTGGATTTCTTGGCTTGAGTAATTCGTAACCTGCTTGTTCTGCATGCATCCTTACTTTCTGCTACTTTTATACTGTGGTCCAGATTGAATAGTTGATTAATCTGTGTCTACTTGGAGGGTAGATGATCCTACCTGGGGCAAGGATCCTGGCTTATTCCCCGTATTTCCTGGCTTATTACACACACCAGACCATAAGACGTGCCAAAGTTTAGAAGAGCAAAACAAGAAAAAAATATTCTGAACCAAATGGTGTACTAATATATTTAATAAAATATAGCAGAATAATATTTCAACCCTGTAAAGTTAACATTGGTATTAAGAACCATCATCTCTGTCATTAACAAATGAGGAAAGACTTTAAGGTTCAAGCACTCTTCTAATTTTCTGGAAATCCCAAAAACTTATCACCTCTAGGGTCGGTAATTTGTGACTTTTGCACAAATCTCATTGCACATGATCAGACGCCAACATTTTGCACAAATTTCATTGCAAATGGTCCAGGAAGGCAGGTAAGTTTGGGGGAGAGGGGTTTATTTTGGTGGTGGGGGGATCCAGGTAGATAGGGAAATGCGAGAGGATCTAGGTAGTTTAAGGGTGAGCATGTTTAAGAAGGGTGAGTGTGTTTCTTTTGCGGGATGAGGGATCCAGGCAGACAGATAAGTGGGGAGAAAGGCCAGTAAGTGGGGAGGGAGGCAGGCAAGCAGGAATGCAAAGGATTGCAACACCAGGGACCAGGTCCTGTGCATGTCCACTCTGGAGCAAGTCTCCAACCCAAGGAAGGCTGCTTAGGATTGCAACTGTGCATGTCTACTCTGATGCAAGTCTCCAACCCAAGGAAGGCTGCTTAGGAATGCAACACTAGGGACCAGGTCTTGTGCATGTCTACTTTGGAGCAACTCTTCAACCCAGGGAGGGATGCATAGGAATGCAGTAGCAGGGACCTCTCTCTCCTGGGCAGCTTCCTCCACCCCTTCCCACCAGTGCCCCATTGTTCTTGCCTGCCTCCTTGTTCTTCTATTCCTCTTGATCAGCGTTTCTCAAAGTGGGGGTCAGGACCCCTTTGGGGGTCACCTAGAGCTTTCCTGGGGGTTGCCTAAAGATCCCTGGTGCAGGAGGTCAGGTCCAGGTCAGGCTTGCCAGACCTCCAGCTATAGCTGCACGCGCACTGGGGCTGATTGACAGCCTCAGGGCACAATCCTATGCATGCCTACTCTGAAATAAATCCCATTGTGTTCAATGTGTGCATAGAACACATATTTCATTTGTAACAATGAAAATACATCCTGCATATCAGATATTTACATTACGATTTATAACAGTAGCAAAATTACAGTTATAAAGTAGCAACTAAAATAATTTTATGGTTGGGGGGTCCCTGCAACATGAGGAACTTATAAAGGGGTCACGGTGTTAGGAAGATTGAGAACCACTGCTCTTGATCCTTTGGCTCTCATTTCTTTGGGAGAGGAGCCTGTGGGGAAGTCTCTGTCAAACCCTTGCCTTCCTATAGGCGTGCCCTTGCCTTCCTATAGGCTTGCTCAGCTGCAGAAGGTGCGCCAGGATTTGCCCCATTGCTCTATAAGACGCACAGACATTTCCACCCCCTGGGGGGAAGAAAAATAGTGCATCTTAAAAGCCAAAAAATACGGTAATCCATGCTAACCTCATTCATAATTGGAAGAGATATTGCATAGAAAATGGACAGTTCTCTTACAGTGCATAACCTTGGCAAGATAAGGCTACCTTGAGTGGGAAAGTAAGTTTTAGACCTAGGTACAAAATTGCGTGGGTTCAAATGCCTTTAAATTCAGCAAAAAAATTCAGAGAAATACACATACAGTATACTGTACGCTACAATTTTAGGTAATATTAATGCTGTTATGTGAAGAAAAGGGACTTACCTATTCAAATGATTTTATTCCATGAGGGAAAAAGAGAAATAAAGGAGTACCTCATATTTGCAATGATTATTGAGTAGTGAGTTTTTATGTACCTTTTGTACAAATGAATTATATTTTGCCATAACTTTTGGAAAAATTTATTTTTCTCATTGCCTCTACGGGGTTTTAACTATGCCCATCTGGACTCAAGAGATCTGAACAATCTATTTTTCTGATGAATAATTTAAAACATGGACTGATATTTATTATGGTAAGGAATATATTAGAGCTGAGATATAATGACAAAGCAAACCTCTCATGATTCATCTGTGCCATTAGATAAAAATGCCAGAGGGATTGACTAAAATAGCACAAAGTTTTGGTAGAATGTTTTGGTGGGGAAATTGTTGTCTTTGGGGGTGGCAGAGGTTGTGTTTTTAAAGGTATCTTTTCAAAACAAAGCCTAAGAAAACCACACAATGTTACAGAAGTTGTTTTGTAATGATTGCGTTCCTTTCTCAGAAACACAAAAGGAATGGGAAAAGATTCCCATTTGTAGATTGCTTTGTAGATTGCTTTGTGTCCTTTGTAGATTGCTCCATTGTTCTCTCCAGTCATGATAAACAAAGGCTGCAATCCTAAAGACACTTTCCTGGGAGTAAGGCCCACTGAACATAATGGAGCTTACTTTTGAGTAGACATGGTTAGGATTGTGCTCAAAATGCGGAAGTAAAATAGCAGTCTGTAGGTAAGTTGTTTGCACAGAGCTCCATCCAGTCATTCTAGAGTCAGCGACCATAAATTAAGAGAAGACTGGTACGGTCAGGAACTTTCACCCTTCCAGCAAGGCTGGACAGAGGACAAGTAGTTTGTCAGGGTAAACTGATGCTGCTACTATGAGGCTGCTACTATAAGGGGAAAAATTGTAGGCAGTGCTTGAGAAAGTTTTGTGCAAAGATCTGTAAGATCTTCTGACCCCTGGTGGCTGTAGTCAGAAGCAGAATTAGAATAGAACAGGTAATGTTCTGAATAGGGTTGCTGTAGCCCCCCAAAACAGGGACAATCTCAGTTTGGGAGGGATTGTGTTCACATACTGGCAAATGGGATAGAGGGTCCTGTCCCAATTTTGTGGAAGAGAATTATGGCAACTCTAGCTGTCACTCAGTGGTTAAAGATCCTGTACTTATGGCAACCCTCATTCTGAACCATGATCTGGTGATCCAGAAGAGATTGGGAGATAGATTGGTTCACCGACAGCCTAATCCTAACCTGCTCTAGAGTAGGCAGGCTGACTGGCTGTGTCCAGAACAGGTTTGGAACTGCCTGTGTCTCAGGCCAGGGTAAGGGAAATTCTTTATTTTTACAAGTATAACACACATGCAAGCACAACGTATCTGATGACATCTGACTGAAATTAATATGAATAATGCCAGGTATACAAATAATGTAGCCAGAAATGTCAGAATCTAAAAGAGCCCTAAAGAATCTATAGGGCATCAAACAGATCTGCAACTTATATTTTAACACATTGAGGAGTACCCAGGTAATCTCATAATGCAAGCATACATATATATCTTACTAGCAAAATGTACCTACATTGCGGGAGTAAAATACTCCCACGTACACCATCCCCCATGCCCAGCAACATCCCCCATGTACATTATCCCCCATGTGCATCACCTTCCCATGCGCACGGAACCCCAAAGTGTACGAAACCCCCATGCATCCCCTATGCACACCATCCCCTATGCGCACCAACCCCCATGTACACCCACCCTCCCATGCGCGTCACTCTCCCTTGTGCATTACCCTCCAATACACATCAACCCCCCATGAGCATCACCCTAAAATGTACACCAACCCCCCGTGTGCACCAACCCTCCATGCGCAACACCCCCAATCTCCCTCAGTGCACCCTCCCCCATGTGCAACACCATCTCCCCCAGTGCAACATCCCCCATGTGCACCCTCCCAGTGCACATTCCCTCCCAGTGTATCAGCCGGAATGTTGATCAGTCTTCAATGTTAAGTACAGTGGTGCCTCACATAAAGAACGCCTCACGTAAAGTATGTTTCACGTAATAAATAAAAATTTCTCTAGGATTCTGCGTAACAAACTGTGCTTCATGTAAAGAACACATTCGTTGGCAGTTGGTGCAGACGCGCTGGCCAGCAGCCCTTTTAAACAGCGTCAGCGCTGCCTAGCATGCCTGCCCATAGCAAAAGCAACACTTCCGCGCTATTCCTCCTGTGGCTGGGCATCCGCTGGGCAGAGGGAGAGGAGAGCAGTGGAGAAGAGGAAAGCAGCTCAGGGCTAGCCAGAAGGGAGCAGGGGAGAGAGAGGCTCAGGAGGAAGAGGAGGAGAAAGTGGGGAGACACTTTGAAGGTGTCTTGGATTGCAGCCTCCAAATCATGTCTACCCAGAAGTAAGCCCCATTGTGTTAAATGGGTCTTACTCCCAGGATAGTGTCTTTAGGACTGCAGCCTAAGTAGACTTCATAAAATCATGCACATTGAATGCATGTTTTGAATTCAATCCAAGTATTCTGTCATCATTTTTACATCCAGTTATTATTTTTATATGAATATTTTTGGGGTTGTGGAACCAATCGTCTGAGTTTCCATTATTTCATATGGAAAAATCTGCTTCACGTAAAGAACGTAACAAACATGCCTCCAGAACGGATTAAATTTGTTACGTGAGGCATCACTATATAGGACAAAATCACATTGCACCACCTTTCAGCTCCTTAAGGGTTAAATTTCTCAACATTGGTTCTTGGTGGGTGTTGATGTCATGTAAGGAACACCCTCCCCAAATTTTGTGCTACTCAGTCTGGGGGTTGTGGCAGAGAGTCCCTCTGTCAGGGATTCTTCAGTGGAAATTATTGGGGAAAAAATAAAAAATACATTTTTTGGCAATTTTTAAGATGGGTAGGAATTTTACCCCGCGAGGGTAGGAATTTTGGCCTTGGGGTTCAGGTATTTTGGGTTTGGCATCTGGCCACCCTGGCACAGTTGCAATCCTAAGCAGCCTTCCCTGGCTTGGAGACTTGCTCCAAAGTAGACATGCACAGTTGCAATCCTAAGAATCCTTCCCTGGCTTGGAGACTTGCTCCAAAGTAGACATGCACAAGACCTGGTTCCCGCTGCTGGTCTGCTATATTTTATTAAATATATTAGTACACCATTTGGTTCAGAATAATTTTTTCTTGTTTTGCTCCTCTAAACTTTGGTGCGTCTTATGGTCCGGTGCTTGTAATAAGCTGGGAAATATGGTATATAGATTGGTAAGATTTCTATGTTGTTGTACTTGAGGGGAAAGAAGCGCTTAAGGCAGTGTACAATAGTAAAAATTAAAACAACACAAGAACCAATTTAGAATTCATTTATAATGTAACCAGCAGAACCAACTCAGAAAAAGCAGTCCTTCAATAGTTCAACAAGTTCTGAAAGCTGTAGGTTTGGAAAATGATTATTTTCACAGATTATGATCTTCATAGGGTTTTCAAAAGAGTTGACACAACCACTATGATGGTCATTTTTCAAGTTCCTACCAATCTCACTTTGGGGCATAGGTGAGACCTGGGCCAGGTCTCCAGATCACGTCAGTGGAAAGGCATGAGAAAGGTGGCATAAGATTTTCAAGGGAATAGAGCTTATGGCTGGCTGTAATTTTACTCTGCCTGTTTTTATCAAGTATGCACTCTCTAGGAGAGCAATGAAGAAAAAAAATAAGGAAGACGTATCTTGCATGGAAATCTCACAAGTAATTTGTTTTCACTTGTGGGAAAGCGATGGCATTAAGCAAAGATTTGATAAGACTTTTCAAGTACGTGAAAGAGTTTTTCCTTTAAAATGATAGCAAGCAGCCAGGTGTGTTTCTTTTTTTTTGTTTGCATGTCTCTGACCTCTTGAGTCTTCAGAGATATGGTTGGCCTTCGTTGCTCCTTCTTACTACACCTACCTGTTGGGAATAATGTTCCTGTCATTTTCTTTCCATGTTACTTGTATAGAGGAGTTTCTCTCATTAATTACAGTGGTCTCTGAATGAGCACAATGACCACTTGATTAGGCATTCACTGCCTTTGCCAAGTGCACAAGGAGCTATTGATCAACTATCTGAAAATATTGCAACTTGAGTAGCTTTGAGCCAGATTAAAGATGATTATAAATCTTCCCCACTTTTAACAAACTAATTGCACCATATGTCACTAGGGGAATGGTGGGTGAGGAAGTGAATGTTTCTGCTTCCCCCACTTCATAGTTTCCCCAATCTAATCAATTTCCTGAAGCTGCTGCTTACAATTATTTCTGCAGGGAAAAACATTCTCTGTTTTCCCGTGTAATTGATTGCTCCAACTTCCTATCTATAATACTATCTTGTGCATATCTACTGAGAAGTAAATTAAATTCAGTGGATCTTACTCCAAGAGAAGTGTGTATAACCCCCAAATCCAGAGTAACTATGGGAGCACGTAAGTGACTTGACGTGCACCCGTAGTTACTGCACCACCTAGTGAAAACCTATGGGAAATTCATACTGGAATCCAGAGTACGTTGTTCGTACACCGGAGCAAGGACTTCCCGTCGTTACTCTGGATTTTGCCCTAAGATTTCAGACTTAGGTTAACATGCACTTTCCCGGTTTTTAAAAAAAGATTACCGGTATATGGCACTGCAGCTTCGTTTTCTAAAATATAAGAGCAGTAATCACGAATCTCTTGGACCATTTGTCAATTGGCTTAAATGTTCTGTGAATATGACAATTACACATTTTGTCGTACTTTCTGATATAATTGTTTGACATCAAAACACACATCAAAAATTAGTCACAAGCTGACAACTTCTGGAGTGTTCTTGGTGCCTCATTATCCAATTGTGGACTCCTTTGAAAACTTGGATCTTCTGCCCAGCGGATAAAGTACAGTAAGCCTTTAGAAATTAAGGAGATAAAATGGGGTGCAGCTTTTAATAGATTTCCTAGGAAACAGGTAGTACAAAATGTGCATCAAAGTCTGTGTGCGGTGTTCTTTTAATAGGAAAAACCTTTTAAATCCTCTCTTTGGAAGTTGATAGAGAACCAGACAAGCTTACCTGGATATACTTTTTAGTCCCTTACCTTTGAACAGTTAAGAACAAGAAGCATATATACTGCTGGAAAAAAAAATCTGCTTGAAATTATTAATGTATAGAGACAGTCATGACAACTGGAATTATTTCATTTTACTGTATCTTTTAAATTATAGCTTTTCTAGCAAAAAGGTGAAAAATTGTCGCTATAGCTCTTTTGAAATAGGACATATTGTCAGGGATCACTCCTAGCCCTGGTCTGTGAAGCGGAAAGGTTCATTCTCTTTGGTTTAAGTCTTTACTTCCCAGCGTCAGTTTTAAAGAAACTGGAATAGGCTGCTTGACAGTGGATCAGCAGTTGTTGTAATTCTGTGTAACTTGTCACACGTCCCCCAATAAACATGAAAGAATTTTGATTGTGTGCTCCATTTGCACTTTGCTGCCTTCACCCTGCCCAAGCTTGAGAGGTAGAGACATGAAAATGCATGGAGTCTCCTGGGGGGGAAAGGGCAAGTTTCAACACTCCTGGGTCACTTTGGCATGTATTTTGCAGGCTGGGTAGATAGTTTTATCTAAATGGCATTCATTTTAAGGTGAGCAAAGTCAAGGGGGTGGCTAGATCTGATCATACGCTATTTCCACTGGGTCAGTGAGGCTGGCTGGCCGTTCCCTTGGGTGGATAAGCTAGATTTAACTTACCCACCCATTACCTGTTTGGTATTAATTTTTTCATTTTCTTTGTAAACTGACTTGTGTTCTTTGCATTTGAAAAGTGATGTATAAATACTACAGACAGATATTGATTGATTTTCTTTGGGGCTTCCTGAGCAGCATTAATGCTTGGACCCTTCAGGATTGTTAGGCATGAACTTCTTGAGCTCAGCCTGAGTCTGGATTGGAGTAAGATTATTATTATTCATAGTGAATATGAATCAACTTCCAACGTCCACACATTATTATTCATAGTGAAACAGTTAGCTCTTTCCGGCTTTGGTACCTACACAATTACCATATTTCCCGGCTTATTACACGCATCAGACCATAAGATGCACCAAAGTTTGGAGGAGCAAAACAAGAAAAAAAATATTCCGAACCAAATGGTATACTAATATATTTAATAAAATATAGCAGAATAATATGTTAACCAAATAAAGTCAACAGTGGTATTAAGAACCATTATCATTGTCATTAACAAAGACTTTAAGCTTCAAGCACTCTTCTGATTTTCTGGAAACCCCCAAAACTCATCATCTCTAGTGTCAGTGATTTGTGACTTTTTGTACATATCACATTGCAAATGGTCCAGGAAGGCAGGTAAGTTGGGGGAGGTTCTTTTGGGGATGGGGGGATCCAGGTAGGCAGGAAAAGGTGAGGGGATCTAGATAGGGAAGAGTGAGGGGTGCACAGGCATGGAGCACCAGAGACCAGGTTTTGTGCATGTCTACTTTGGAGCAAGTCTCCAAGCCAGGAAGGGATGCAGAGGCGTGCAGAAGTAGGGACCAGGTCTTGTGCATATCTATTTTGGAGCAAGTATCCAAGCCAGGGAAGGCTGCTTAGGATTGCAACTGTGCCAGGGTGACCAGATGCCAAACCCAAAATTCCTGAACCCCAAGGCCAAAATTCCTACCTCCAGGGCAATATTCCTACCCGCTTAAAAAATGCCAAAAAATGTATTTTTTGTTTTTATATTTTTGTTTTTTGGTTTTTTGGACATAACTTTTGATAGGAAGAAGATATCTCAAAACTGAGTTTTGCATTGGATTTTGCTCTTCAATATGAATCCAACAACATATGACATGATGGGGTACTGTGCTCCAGGATTAGCCCTATCACTCTATAAAACACACAGACATTTCCCCCCCCTTGGGGAGAAAAGGTGCGTCTTATAAGCTGGGAAATACGGGTAATTCCTGTTGCAATTTTTGATGGTGATAGCTTAATATAATGGCATTAATATCGAAGCTTGTGTCTCTCATGCTTTTTGGGGTTGCAAAACAGTAAGTACTGCAGGTTCTGCAAGCAGTCTCTTCCACTTGTCATCGTAGCCATTCCAGGCAGTGACGGCCATGCACAGGAGGCGCTGTTTGGTTAAGCAAGTGCTATGCATGGCTGTCACCGCCCAGACTGGTTCAGATGGTGAGTGGGAGTGGCCACAATCCAGCAATTTTGACAAAAATATCCAATAAACCTACTAATGCAAAGGCTGAATCTGTATAAGGATGCAAGTTTTTTCCCCTTTGGTAATTATTACCTACAAGCACAAGTACATAATGAGTTCATGAGCCACCATTTAGATCAGTGGTACTTGAGCATTTCATCCCAGGGCCCCCTTCTGAGAATGACAATCTGTCCAGGACCCCCAGAAGTGATGACATGGCTGGAAGTGACATTAAAGGTTTAATTCCAATCTGGCTGCACTCAACTTTTCACAACCCCCTGAAACGAAGTTTTGACCTCCCAAAGGGGTCCCAACCCTCACTTTGAAGACCAATGATCTAGATTCTGTTTAATTAAATAGAATTGATGTGTATGCTCATGCAGAAGCACACACACGGCAATGCTAATTTGGAAAAAGAGTAATTTCCCCAATTTAGAATGGGCTTGTACTCTTCTTGAAGAAACAGTTCTGCAATCTGGGGTTGCTCCTTGATCAGGTGCTTTTCTAAAGGGTGCAATGGCATTTGGAAGTGCCTTTTTTCAGCTTTTTCTTAGTTTGGCAGCTGGAGTTGTTCCTGGTTAAGTTTCATATGCCAATAGCTATCCATGCTCTGATGGTATTATATAACACATGGGAAGGGCATGTATTGGGTCTGTCCCTTAAAAGCATCTGAAATCTTTGGCCAGTGCAATCTTCTGCTCTTTGAGTAGGAGCTGAATTGACTCAGTGAGAGAGCATCACCCAGGTTTCCAAAATAATTTTTATAATGCAAAGTGCAAGTTGCTTTTTTATTAGACCAGTCACAACAGCTCTTACAGATGACTCTCAAATGGTGCAAAATTTAATTCATTGCTGATTCCCTCTAAATATATGGCTTGATTGAGCTGTGTCATCCAGTCTTTTTCTCTTCCTTCCTCTCCTTCCAGAGAGGTGACTGCCAATTTTTTCACCTAATTTTTTTGCATCAGGCTGTGGGTAGCGCAAGTGGTTAAGACACTGTGCCTGTAAACCAGAAGGCCAGGGTTTGAGACCCTGGTCCCCACAAGACAGGGTGAGTTCCTGTCCTTAGCCCAGCTCTGCGACTAAGGACCAGTTCGCAGCTCTGCGACTGCGAACCAACTGTATCTGCTCTGCCGTTCTATTGAACTATTTCAGAGGTGTGGAGAGGGGGATTTGCTGCTTGGATAACAGCCTATCCTTCATATCAATCTACCCAGGACTTCGTGCTTTGCATGGAGCATCAAGCATGATACCATAGGCTTTCAAGACTGATTGATGACAAGGGTTTTTGGATTTTTTTTTCGTACTGGCTCCTTAAAACATGGTGAGAACCAATGTAAATCTGTTCCTCCTCCTCCTTCTCTTCCTCCTCCCTTTCTATGCTCTCTCATGTGTAAATCTTTGAGGTGTTTACTCTGAGTACAAAGGGTATGGTGCCAACTGAACTTTCTATTTGCTTTAAGCTTAGGGAGGCATGTATAGTTTCCTGAGAGGATTCACAGTATCATGGCTGGACAACATTTTCTCCTGACAGTGATTTTCTCTTCCCTGCATACTTTGCAAACTATAGATTCTCAGCACCCAGTCCAAGCTGAGGATACTTTTCAAGAGCCATGCAGTTAAATGGTAGACAAGAAATGAATATTTTATATTGTTAACACATCCCACATTAGATTTATGGGGTAATCAAATTTTAATTAATACCTGTTAATAAAGAAGTTATATTGCTATCAGTTTCTGTACTGAACTGATATTCACTGAAGTTAATAAAGAACCAATACTGAATTAAACATTTTGTTCTCTAAGTAAATAGAATTACTCCATTATTTCTTGGGTTGGCTTCTCTAACAATAGCCTTCATTATTTTGTTTTGCATTTGTCACGCTCCATAGAAACAGTATTATTTTGAACCATGATGGCTTTCCTTTTGTTTTCTGAAGCAGGAGGATAGTCAGCATGTCCTGTAACTTGTTAGACGTGTTATTTATGCTATTTAGCACTTTCCAACAAGCAGCCAGCCCTCTAGTCTTGGTATTATTTCCCAAGCTATTGGTGAATTTCAAACTTGTATAGTGAATATGCCATAGTGAAGTTGAATTTGTTAGGCAAACTTGCATAGATAGCTGCAGATCATAAAGCTATATTCATTTTCTAGAATACTATTAAATTATCTTTTGATTAATCATAGATCAATAAAAGAAATCAGAATAGACATCCAAGTCACATGCAGGTATTTAAATTACACTGAAGTCAAATGAGACTTATTTGGAGGTGATTAATAAAAGGACAGGGTCATTTAAGCTCCATTTTAAAAGTAGGCCACAAGTAGGAATGCTTCATAATGTTCTCATCTTGTTAAGGAATAGCGAGGACATATAAAGAAAAACATAACAAAATAAGTTGGGAGATCATCCATATACCCTTGGTGCAGACATAACATTAAATGGCTTTAAGGGAAGGACTCTGTACATGAGTGATCTTCAGTCTTATTGGTACATTGAGTTCCCATTATCTTGATGACACTGAGAATGTTCTTTGGCAAGGGCCTTGAAATAAACATATAATGAAAAAAGGAAGAATGTGTACAATTTCAGTTTTGTAGTCAGCTGCTGTAGTTTTTTGTACCATATATGATTTTGATCATCCAGTTTTGAAGGTACTAGCTTCCCCAGTATTAAAAAAACTGATTTTAGAGGTAATCAGAATTTAAGCACTCATCTTATGTTCTGAAAATATTCTCAGAAGTTTTTTTGTAAGTGTTGATTCAAGTTCTTCTTGAGACAATTCCTTCCTCTTATAAAAAGTAATCGATTATAGAAAGTGAGTAATGAATGGCTTCCACTTTCACTGTTTGGGGGAATGGAAACACCATAGTGATATTATGATGAAGAACTGTATAAATAAGGCACAGATTGCACTAGTCTAGGAAAAAAAATCAAACAGGATATCAGTATTGCATTAGGATAGCAGTAACTGAAAATTATTTAAAAAATGGCTTTGAATACACTTATTGGTATGTGCAGATTACTGGAAGAAAAAAAATTGATTTAAATTTCAAATTTGAATAAATTTACATAAATGAATATATTAGTGATGGAACTTATGAATGAATGAATGAATTCAAACCAGTTCATAAACATTTTCCAAAACACAAACAGAGGGTGATCTTCATCGGCACTTCCATACACACAGAGAGGAGGTGTGTGTAGCCTTCTCACCTCTCAGAATACCCTCCAGAGATGCAGGGAGCAGAGTCCCTCCCTCTTCTCTGGAGGATTACAACGCTTGCCCGAGGGCCGGATGGATGGGGCTAGATGAGGGCTGGATGGCGGCTTGCCCAGGGCCACCCTGGCCCAGGGCCGTGGTTTGGAGACCCCTGACCTAAAGTATGTGTATATAGTCAGCCTGCATATTATGCAGAAATGACTTGTGCTAATTCAGATGAATATGCTTCCCCCCAAAAAAGACAAGAAAAAGCAATACTTTAAATAGTTTAGGCAACTCCATCCACCATTTTACATACAGTGGTATCTCAAATGATTTTTGAAAGGTGAGCAAAGATTTCAGAGAAATTTTTGCTTGATTAACGAGCAATGCCTTGCATTGCTGCAATTTGGGTCCTCACTGTTCCCAGCCTGCCTGAGGAGGAAGGAGGTGCGCACCTCCATATATACTGCGGGATGGGGAAGTGAAGGCATTGCATGCCTCCCCTTGTCCCATCCAAGCCAGCAATCACTGGCTGGAAGGGGCGAGCAGGAGGCTGCCTTTGCCTCTCCATTTCCCCGAGTAGCATAGCTGCTGGGCTGGCAGGGGCGCGATGGAGGTACACCCCAAAGGCTGGAACCAATTCTTATTGTTACTCCCTATGAAATGCTCATTTTGAATGACGAGCATTTTGAATTGGAATGGATTATGCTCGTCATTCAAGGTATCACCGTATTCTGTTTATGCCCTAAAATGGGAAAGTGAAGCTGCTGTTGCCTCTATTGCTGCATGTTTCTCATGTTGTGCCTTTACAGTGACAGTACATATTTGTTGGCTTTAAGGAAGCTTTGACTATGTGTTTATTGATTTAAGTGCTGAAATTAGAATATAACTCATGCATAAAATTCAGGCCCTTTGTGTGTGAATGAAAGTTCTGTGCATATAGATGTCATGGGACATAACATAATTAAAGGAGCCTCGTATTGTATTACTCCATCTTACCTGGAATTAGGCTGCAATCCTAAAGACACTTTCCTGGGAGTAAGCCCCATTGAACACAATAGAGTTTACGTTTGAGTAGACATGGTTAGGATTGTGCTCTTAGTCATTTTAAGTTTTTTCTCATTATACACAGCATTTCTTTTCTGTTTTGGCTCTTTCTAAAGCTCTGTAAAGCACTATCACTGCTGGAAATAGAAACCAGTGCTGGGACTCTCCAAGCCTACCCAATTGGATGAAGTCCTCCAGTTCCTATTCTTGTCCTATTCCAGATGTTACACAGTTTTCTAAAAAAAGGGTGATAGGATCTGATAACTGCTAATAGCCAAAGAGGGAGGAACCACATTGAGACTTTAACTCTTTCTGTATCACATTATTGAAATTAATTGCATAAAGCTATAAAAATGCTCAATTGTGCTCCAATAGAAGCACATTGTAATGTATTGTACTGTACGTTGTAATGTATGGTAAAGTACTCAATACAGTATAGTTCCACTTAATAATACAAGCAATAAATTATCCTATTTCTATTTTGAAGAGCATATAAAATACATATCATATTCACCTGTAAAATACATTTAAAATATTTACGTAAAATGTTCACATGCCATATAAATGTTAAAAGCTATGTGTTCAATCTCATTAATTACCAATTCTCACATTTGTCTATTGCCTTTTCACTGGAGTTCAAAAAGAGTATAGTTACTGTTTTAGGTTGCACCAAATACAAGTTATATGTTCATGGGGGTTGTTTTTCCAGGCAGGCTTCTGGTTGTGTTTGTATGATATGATACTTAACAGAAGATTTCCTGTGGCACTTCCATTCTAGTCCAGTATCAATTCTGTAATACACACTTAAGCTTAACATTACAGTTTTGAGCAAGGATAAAGCTTTCTAAGGATGTAGGAAGCTGTAGAAAACTTTCTAAAAACAGAATTCATTGAAAAACTTATAGAGCAGTCAAATACATGTGTACTCAGAAGTATGTTCCATTGAGTTCAATGGGGCTTACTCCCAGGAAAATGCTCTTAGGATTTTGGCTTCAATGGGTATTGCAGTAAAATGACCTTTGCACTTAAAAAATTATCTGCGAATGGGGATTTTCTTTTCTGAGAAATGAAATTACTGAGAAATTTCTGAGAAATGAAATTACAACTGAAAGTAAATTTTGTTAACTTTTTGTTTAATCAAGCAAAGAACTTTAATATTACTGTGGCTTCAAATAATGTTGGAGCAGTTGAAGGTATTGGAGGGTACAATTAATTCCCTCTTCCCCACACACAAGGCTATAATCCTGCACAAATTTAGTGTTGCATTTTTTTTAGTGTTTTAAGGTTGGAAGCTTGTTTGAGGAGAAGAGAAGAATGACTGAATTTATGATCCTTTTAAAATACGTTTACCAGTTTTATATGAAAAATGCAGTGGATGTCATAGTAACAAAAATATGTTGTAAACTACAGAGAATGCCTTGTATGTGCAACTAATTTGGGAAAAGAGAGAGCAGTGTAATTAAGAGCACAATCCTTACCATGACTACTCAGAAGTAAGCGCCATTGTGTTCAATAGGTCTTACACCTAGGAAAGTGTGTTTAGTATTGCAGCCTAAAAGAATAATTTGATTTTTACCCACGTGATTTTTATCCATGTGTATAATAGCTGACACAAGTCCAAGGAGAGATGGAGGGATGGAGACAGTTGTGGAAGGGAGGTAGGATCTGGTGTGTGACATCACCACCAGATCCACCTCTTCTCATTCCTCTTCCCTTATCCAATTCCATTCCTCTCCACTACTTCACTGCCTCCCACCTTACTTGTCTCACCACCTCCTTTGGACTCCACTCCAGCCTTTGGAGTCCACTGAAATGAGAGGAAGGCTTCACCTTGCAACTACTGCTTGGGTAGCGCACTATTGGGTGCATTACCCAATGCTGTGTGCGGGGCATTCTATGATTCCAGTAGTGATCTAGAGTTCATGACTACATGTATAAAATTGGGCTGTTAACAGGTAGATTACCCATTGTCTGGGCATTTGAAATCCAGACATTTTTTGTCCAAATTATTTTTAAAAATACTTCATGTACTAGTATGAAAAAGAAAGCAGTCCACATATAGTGCTCCTGGCTTCTTCAGTTGTAGAAGTGTTTGTGGTGTGATTTAACCACACAAATGAAGGAGCTCCTTCATTTCTGAGTCAAACCAGAAATCCTGCACTTCTGTATTAGGAGAGATCTTGCCAGTAGGCATTGTAAGGAGGCAGGACATTCACTTTGTTTGCTTTCGTGAGCAGAAAGTGGATCTGTGCCACACTCCAATCCTGTTTAAACTGCTCCCTTTGATGCTGCCATGTCACCAGATAGCATACTGCATCCTGGGGGATAGCAGTGGGGAGAAGTCTTAGAATCAGTCCAAGGGAAAGAACATGGTTTTCAGTCTTTGGATTTGGGTACAATCTTAACCTTTAAGATAGGACAGCTGGTTCAAAATAAGAAATGTCTCATCACTTAGAGAGTTAACTACATACACATTGCTATAATGTCCCTCAAAATAGGGAACAAACAGTGGAACTGCAACTGGAATAAGTATTCTAGAGAAGGATCAGTTCAGTTAATCTTTGTATTAGGAGTTTACTGCATTGTACCTCTACTTCCAAACTCATTCAAAAGAATTTGGGCCCTATCCTGTCCAACCTTCCAACAATGATACATCCATGCCAATAGGTTACGTGCTGCAGGGGAAATCATGGAGGCCTCGTCAAGGTGAGGAATAGTTCAGGGCAGCATTGTGGCTTCATCGCAATGAAGGCACAAGATTTGGACAGGATTTGGCCCTTTATCTAGTTTATGCTTGCCTCTCCCCTTTTTTCTTTTCTAAACCATTTGTATTTTTCAGACTTATCTGCCTGTCTCTTTCAGGCAAGAGCTTGGAGTCACTGGCTTCCACGTTCTCAACTTGCTTGCTAAATGCAGGCTTGCCTGTCAAATGGATTATCCTTTCCCTACAGTCAGTTTCAGTGCTAGGAGGTGCCCAGGTTGAAGGGTTACCCACAGGTCAGCCGGTTCAGCAGACTGCCTGAAGCAGCTGTTAGAGGGGATGGCAAACTGACAAAAGGTGCCCCATACCCTGCATCTGCCCATCCACCCCATCTGCTGCTCATTCAGCTGCTTCATGTGGCACCCTGATTTTTCTTTTGTAGTTTAGTCATTAAGTTGTTTCTGACACTTTGTGACCCCATGGACTGCAGTACACCAGGCCCCCCTATCCTCCACCAGCTTCCAAACTCTGTCCAAATTCATGTTCATTGCCTCGGTGACAGTATCTAACCACCCCATCCTCTGCCATCCCCTTCTCCTTTTGCCTTCAGTTTTTCCCAGCATCAGACTCTTTTCTAAGGAGCCCTCCTTTCTCATGATGTTACAAAATATTTGAGCTTCAGCTTTAGTATTTGTCCTTCCAGTGAATAGTCAGGGTTGATTTTCTGGGGGATGGACTGATTAGGTCTCTGCAGTCCAAGAGACTCTCAAGAGTTTTCTCCAGCACAATAATTCAAAGGCATCTATTCTTCAGGATGTCAGCCCTCTTTATGGTCCAGCTCTCACAGCCATACATTATGGTCCAACTCTCACAACCATACATTACCACAGAGAAAACCGTAGCTTTAACTAGATGGATTTTTGTCGGTTTTAATTACCAGTAAATTGTCTAGACCTGCCATAGCTTTCCTCCCCAGAAATAGGAATCTTTTCATTTCTTGGCTGCAATTGCCATCTGCAATGATCTCAGAGCCCAGAAGAATAAACTCTGTCATGACTTACACTTCTTCCCCTTCTATTTGAATTAAGGGAACAGATGCCATGATTTTTAATGGTTTTTAATGTTTGGTTTTAAGCCACATTTTGCACTTTCTTCTTTCACCCTCATCAAGTTCCTCCTCAATTTCTGCCATTCAAGCAGTATCATCTAGGTATCTGAGGTTTTATGGTGTTTCTCCCAGAGATCTTAATTCCAGTTTGTGATTCATCCAGCCCAACCTTTAGCATAATGTACTCTCCATATAAATTAAATAAACAAAGTGACAATATACAGCCTTGTTGAATTCCTTTTCCAATTTTAAACCACTCTGTTCTTCCATATTTGGTTCTAACTGTTGCTTCTTGACCCTTATACAAGTTTCTCAGGAGACCAATAAGATGATCTGGTACTCCCATCTCTTTAAGAACTTACATAATTTGTTGTGATCCCCACAAAGGCTTTCGTATAGTTGATGAAGCAGAAGTTGGTGTTTTTGCTGGAACTCCCTTTCTTTCTCCATAATCCAGCAAATCTTGGCAATTTGATCTCTTGATCTTCTGCCTCTTGTACATCTGGTAGTTTGCTATCACATGCTGCTGGAGACAAGCTCGTAGGTTTTTGAGCATTACCTTGCTAGCATGTGAAATGAGAGCAATTGTGCAGTAATTTGAGCATTCTTTGGCATTGCCTTTCTGTGCGATTAAGACATAGATGGATCTTTTCCAATCCTGAGGCCACTCTTGAGTTTTTCAAATCAACCTTTCTCCATCTGTCTCTTACTTGTGGCAAGTGAATTAGAGAGTGGTCTGAGTAGTTACAACCTACCTGATGCCAGTGCTGTACACAAAGAGGTGGCAGCAGAGCTATAGGAATAGCCAGTAGGAAGACCTTATTCAAACTGCTTGCTTCCAGAAGTGATTGAAACAGGACTGCTTTATATTTATGCAAACAAAAATTTATGTTTGTGTACTGCCATGGTACAGAGACTGAAGTGCCTTTACCCACTGGAGCCCTAGAGTGCAGGTAACAGTTTCTGTTTCTAGCAAAAAAACAACAACAACACAAAAATATGGGCTCCTAATCCTTGCGGGGCCCTTAGATTTCAGTCTAGGCTATTGAGAGCCAAACTGAATCATAAAACTGAACTGAGTCTGCCGGCTGACCTGACATTCCCAGGAGGCACAAGGCAATTCATGCTCACTGTAGGATCCTACAGCCTGCTGCTGCTAATCTCTTGTTGGGGTCAGTTAGATAATAATTCTTCTATTGTGGAACCTCTGTTGTGGAAGGGTGTTGGAAGAGTAATCCTTACCTATTGTGGAACCACCTGGCATCACTGGTGTCATTAGGAGGGTGCAGGGGGTGTGCCCTGCACTGGGTGACGTGCTCAAGGGGGCAATGCGCAGTGGGGGGCTGTGGCACCCCAAAAAAGCAACTTTGTGTTGGTGCACCCTGCCCCATCATGTCTTATGTCATTGGATTTGTCTTGGAGAGCAGAGTCAGTTTTGAGATAGCACCTTCCTAGCTAAGGTCATGGCCAAAAAATGAAAAAGGCCCACAAGCCCCAAAATTTGCGTATCACGGCTTTACTTGTGGGTAGGCAAATGTGCCATAGTCTGCTGAAAAGGACACCAGAAGGGTCCAGATCTAAGGAACACAGTCCCCCCAAATTGCCCCAGGAGGAAGTTCCCTCCTAAAAAGCTCCCCTTTGCATTGTTTACATGCGAGTAACCAGGTGTGCTTTGGCTGGTGTGGAAAGTGCAAGGAGGTGCATTGCCGTCCAGGGTTTGCAAGGCTTCCATATTGGTCCTGATCCCAGGCACCTGGAGCTTAAAAGGGCTCCAGAAGTCAGCGCACCCCCTACCAAAAAAACTGAAACAGGCTCAGCAGGTAAAGGAAATTTTTTTAAAATGTTTATTTGTAAATCATTTGTAAACCTCAAACTTCTTCCTCTACTCAAGCCTCACCTGCAGGGTGACCATCTGTCTTGATTACCCTGGACTCTTCCTGCAAAACCTCCCGTCTCTGAGGAGTAGGGAAACCCTCTTGCCTCTCCAGGATTCCAGCCTGGCCCCAGCAGCCCTTTAAATGCTTGCGCGAGCCATTTAAATACTTGCATGCGCACTCTTCCCAAGAATTTAAAGTGTGTATGGGGCACGCTGCTCTAGGATCACCCAGACCCCACACTGAAGAGGGAGTTCCCCCCACTTCATGGCCTTTTCTGGGGCCGCCTTTCCTTTTCCCGGGCTTCCACGCACATCCTCTCCTCCCTCCAAGCCCCGCCAAGTCACGCTGCCTCTGCAACCTCAGCGGCTGCTCCACATGGCTTCTGGTCCCCTCTGGCAGTGAGTGCGTGTGTGTTTGTGAAACCCTTTCATTTTGCACACCAATGAAACCCTTTCATTTTGCACACCAGTATAGATAGTTGACATAATTCCCCTCCTCCCTCCAACAGTTGGGTCCCAATCCCATTTCTACAATCCTGGCAATGGGCCTATTAGGGAATTGGATGGCGTTGTTAGGGAGTTGGGCTGTTCAAATTCCTTCTTAGCCATGAAGCTTTATGGTAACCTTGAGCCTGTCACTCAGTCTCGGTCTCACCTCCCTCACCTACCTCAAAGGGTTGGTGTGAGGATAGCATGAGGGGAGGAACGAAAGCATTCTAAGCTGCATTGGCATGGGAAAGGCAAGATATAAATCCCATGGTTAGCCTTATGAACATAGGGTGACCGTATGTCCTCTTTTTCCAGGATATATCCTCTTTTCAAAGCCGTGTATCCTGGAAAAATTTTAATTGTCCTCCTTTTCCTTGTGAGCAGGGAAAATTTATACTTCTTGTAATTAATAAATTGTAACAGTTTTAAATTTAATCATAAGTAATAAAGTGTTTACATTGAGGGCTGTAGTGGCTCAGTGGTTAGAATGCTGGAGTTAGAACAATGCTTGACCAGAATTCCGCTCAGCAGGCAAGCAGTTCAAGACCAGAGAACTGCCAGATGGGGTGAGCTCCCATCCTTAGCCTAGCGCCTGCCAACTCAGCAGATTGAAAGCATGCAAATGCAAGTAGATAAATAGGGACCACTTCGGTGGGAAAGGCAACATCCTGGTGACAGGCCTCTGCGACAGGCCAGCATTTTGTCGTGTCCATCATGGATTGTCCATCATGTCGTGTCCATGTCGTGTCCATCATGGATTGGAGGAAACTCCAATCCACAGCAAGTGGACACTGTCTCACACGGTACAAACACTGAAGAAGTTGCCTTTTTAATACAGTGGTACCTCACATAACAAGTTTAATTCATTCCAGAAGCATGCTTGTTATGTGAAACACTCTTTATGTGAAGCGGATTTTCCCATAGGAAATAATGGAAACTCAGACAATTGGTTCCAGAACCCCAAAAATATTCAAATAAAAATATTAACTGTAGGTTAAAATGATGACAAAACACTGGAATTGAAGTTGAAATATGCATTCAGTGTGCATGATCCTATGAAGTCTATTTAGGCTGCAGTCCTAAAGACACTTTCCTGAGAGTAGGACTCATTTAACAGAATGCGGCTCACTTCTGAGTAGACATGCTTAGAAGGCTGCAATCAAAGACACTTTACGGGGAGTAAGCCCCATTGAAACAATGGGGCTTACTTCTCATTAGACGTGCTTAAATCATAAAGACACTTTCCTGAGAGTAAGCCCCACTGAACACAAAGGGGCTTATTTCTGAGTAGACATGGTTAGGAGGCTGCATGGAGGATAGGAGGCTTACCTGGGCTGCTGCTGGAATCTGGAGGCCAGTGGGGGCACATGGGGGCAGTTTGGGGCAGCTGCCTCTGGCGCCCCCAAGTTGGGGGTAGATAGAGGCAGCAGCATGCTGGCTGGCAGCCATTTAAAATAGGCTCCGCATGGAGCAACTTGGGGGCAGTTGCCTGAGGCTTGTTAAGTGGAGCACACTCCCAATGGGAATTTGTGCTTGTTGGTGTGAATCACTCTTTATGTGGGGTACTTGTTATGCGAGGTACCACTGTATTGTATAGTGTTTACATTAACCACTTGAAAGCAATATACAGGCATCCCCTTCTTATTTGATGGGTTAGTGATTTTGATGGGTTAGTGATTTGATGGGGCAGTGATTTTCAACCTTTTTCATCTCATGGCACACTTATCAGGGCACTGAAATTGTCAAGGCACACCATCAATTGTTTTTACTACTGACAAGGCAGACTAGACTGTTCAGATCCCCCAATTTTCCTATTAATGAATGTCAGTCTCCAAGTTCCCGTGGAACACCTGAGGACCATCTGTGGCACATCAGTGCCAGTGCCATGGTACACTGATTGAAAATCACTGGGTTAGGGGCTGGAGCGTGATGAAAAGTGGAAATTGTTGAAAAGTGGAACCTCGTCTTTTTTTAGTTTACAAATGTTGCTTCTGATACTTTTTTAGCTTGCAACTTTATGCTGTCACACAAAGATTTCTACGAATGGATTTTTATCATTCCCACTCTGGACGGAGTTAGACCAGGAGCAAAAGGAACAATGTATGCACTCTCTCACTCTCACACACACACGCACACAAAATTGTCACCATGTCATATGTAAATCAACATGGGTGAAAGCAATTTTAGCCTTTGAAACAGCAGAGAGAGGTTGAGAGAATGAACATGAGTTGTGAATGAATGACTTCTGTGTATAACTGAAAGGTGTTGAAATAGCTGATTATCAAAAAAACAAACCATCAGAAAGTAGGGGATGCCTGGGTGAGTGTTTTGAGCTTTTATTTTGCCACATCCTACATTTTTCTTGGGCATCCTACATTTTTATGGGGAGTCTTGTCCTCTTTTGCAGTCGTGACATATTTACTTGGGAATAATATGGCCCTGAGTTTATGAGATTGTGCTGAGTAAGTGCGCCATTGGAAAAAATGCTTGGTCCAGGAGATGCAGTTGTAGAAGTGGAGCCTGGAGCAAAATCCAGATGGGAGGTTCTGGCATGTGCACTGCATGGAGGTGGGATTTGCCTGGAGAGGAGTCTATACTGGAGTGGAAGAGGAGTTCTCCTTTCCCCCACACCACCACTGGCTGCTCCCCCTTTCCAGTGCCGGAGATCTGGAGCCAGAGCCTGCACAGCTCTGATTTGCTGGGAATAGCAGAGGGCTCGTCTTGGGCAGAGCCTGCTGCTGCTGCTGACGCGTGGCTCTTGCTCTTGCTCTGCAGCTGCCGCACGTCCCTGTGACGTGCTGGAGGCAGACAGAACAGGCTGCACTCCCCAGCCGGGCTCCAGCACACTCTTGCTGCTCTGCTCTGCTGCTGCTGTGTCCTTCTGAAGGTATGGGGGAGCTCCAGGGGGAAAGGGAGAAGTGTGGGGAAGAGGCCATGTTGAAGTTAGCAGTGGTTGGGGCTGAAGCAGGGGCTCCCCAGCTGCAGCCCAGCACAGGATCTCCTCTCTCCTTGCCGCTGCTTCCAGGCCTGGCTTGCAGCCCACTCCTAGACATTTCTATCTAAGAGTAAGTCCCACTACAGTCAATGAGGCTTACTCCCAGGAAAAGGTGGATAGCATTGCAGCCTCATTGCTCAAGCCTATGTATGTCTACTCAGAAGTAAGTCCCATGACTGTCAATGGGGCTTACTCCCAGGATGTGATTGCAGCCTCACAGCCCAATCCTAGGCATGTCTACTCAGAACTAGGTCCATTATAGTTAATGGGATTTACTCAGGAAAGTGTGGATAGGATTGCAGCCTCAGCCTATGCATGTTTACTCAGAAGCAATCCCTATTACAGTCAGTGGGATTTACTTCCAGGAAAGTGTGCAGGAGTAACTCCCAGGAAAGATTGCAGCCTCAGCCTCAGCTCAGAATACAACTATCTACTCAGAAGTAGGTCCAATTACAGTCAATGGAGCTTACTCCTATGAAAGGGTTGTTGCCTTCAGCCAGTCCTGCTGCGGGGGTGAGGTGTCTTCTGCCAAGGTCTTGGTGATGCTGCTGCTGCTGCATGTCCTCCAGCGCTGTGTCCTCAAGCTGGGGCTGGAAGAGATGCCAGGGTGGAGAGGGCACCTGGAGGGGGGCTGCATGCTTGTTTCTGTTGGTTGAGGCTTCTCCTTTGCAGTTGTACCCACAGCCTGACCTTCTCTGTCCTACCTCACTGACTGTGACTCTGCAGTTCTTTCCCTGCTTCTGTGAAGAAGAGCACCCCAGGTGTGGTGGAGCCAGGCTTGGCCCAACGCCCTCTGGGCTCTCAAGAATGGGCTACTCAGGACCAAGTGCCCCAGCAGTCTCTCCTGACTGAAGGCGGCCACTCTAGTAAGGAGGCTGTGGGTTGGTTGTCGCAAGAAGGTGCTCTCCAGGGGCAGTCACTCTAGCAGAAGGTACTGGCAGATGGGTGGCTGTCTTGGTGGCAACTGAAGTTGGGTGCTTGGCAGCAGCCATCCCTGGACAAAGGCTAAGATGGGTGGATTGAAATGAGGTGGTCTTTGCAAGCATTGCTCTAGTAGTGGGGCAACTGCCTTCACTGCAGCTGTGCAAGTAGGAGCCTGCTTTTCTGGAAGTGCCTTATCAAAAAGGAGCTTGCAGGCTTGAGACTCCCCCCCAAAGTAAACAGTCCACTGCTTTCTTTTCAGCAAGAGACACTACAACCCTAACATGCTGTCCTGCCAATGGGCCACCATGTAGCACAAATGCCAGCAAATGCAGCAGCTCTGGTGTATTGTTGGGTATACTGTTGTACACACTACCTTTGATGTACTGATGTTGTCTTCCTGACGTCACTGCTGAGGCAGTTTGGAGAAGAGGTGCCAAGAGAAATCAATCTTAGAAGGTGGCCAGCTAAATAACTGCAGGGTCTGCATGCTTACCTCATGGTGCTCTGCCCTCATCACCATTCCCCCTACTTTTAGGTCCTGCCATCTCTTTCCTCTGAATGTTTCACTTTTTCCTTCTTGGGGAGGGGGTACTTTTCTCCATAGGCTGCAATCCTAAAAACACTATCCCGACAGAAAGACCCATTTAACACAATGGGGCTTACTTTTGAGTTGACATGGTTAGGATGGTGCTGAAAGTCATTCTATGTTATCCTACTATTTCCCACATGGCAACATGCATACCCCAGTTCTAGTCTGCTGCCCCCAACAAGCAATGGGTCACCAAGAAGCTCTGGTGAGGCCATTGGTTTACAGTAATCTCTTGACTATTGTGGAGTGACAAGGCATCTCCTTTCTTGCAAAGGAAAATGTAATTGGGAACACTCATCACTGTCTTGGGGGGGGGGGGGGTGGAAAAGCAGCACAAAGAGCAGCTGGCCTGGAAGAAGTTCCCATAGTCACCAGAAAAAGCATCTGATTCTCCACTTGCTATGGCCATGAGCATCATTTGTTGAAGCTCTGCTGACTAGCCTCTTGTAGCAGTATGCAGACTGACAAAGCAATAGGCATCACTGGAATAGCCACTCATCTGACCAGATGCTTTGACCACCCAGCAGTCAAAACATCAGTGGCTGCTAAGCAGCCTTTAGAGGTGATCATCAGGCAGACCCTGCACAACAACTGCCCTCCAGTTGCAGCTTCAAACCAGAAGAGGCAGCAGTAGAGGAGGAAAGTTGGGGGCACACAGGAGCCAATGTGTGTTGGGGCAAGAAGCTGGCAGTAAGCATAGTTGGAGCCATGCAGATTTCTCCCTACTTGATTTGAAGGATATTTCAGGACACCCTCCTCCACTATCCGTTTTCTTTTTCCAGGACATGTCTCTTTTTAGGCTTGTGTCCTGGAAAAAAAAAATCTTCATGGTCTTCCTTTTCCTTGTGAACAGGCAGCATGTAGTCTTTTTGGAATTAATAAATTATATGTAATAGCTTTGAAGTTATTAGGTAATATAGTGCTTAAATTATCCACATGGAAGCAATATTTGAATTTTTAGCTTTTATTTGGTCATGTCCTACATTTTTCTTGGGTGTCCCACATTTTTGATTGGCTTTGTCCTGTTTTTCAGTTATGACATATGGTCACCTTTCCTCCACCTTACCAGGATGGTTAGATTTCTGTGTGAGAGAGTGTATTACTCAGCAACCTTCCACACCAACTTTCCACCCATCCGGTAGCAGTTGGGAGTTGTGATAACATGAAATAAATGTGATGTGAACATGGAAAAAAAAAAAACCTAACTAATAGAACTTTTGTGATCTGATGAAAGAGTTTTTGGGGAGCAAGCAACAGGATGATGCCCAAAAGTGAGGAAAAGGAGTTTCATTTCTCCCTGTATTAAACTCCATGTGATATTAGGGTTTAATCATAACCATGTTTACTCAAAAGTAAGCCCCATTCTGTTCAGTGGGTCTTATTCCCAGGAAAGTGACTTTAGGATTGCATCCTTAGAGTAAGAGTTGCTTTTCTTCCAGTCTTTCACGTAAAGGTGTTTTTTCTTAGTGTGTGTGCTTCTTTTCCACTGTTGCTTACCTGCTGGTTTTCAGACTGGCTGACCTTTGCAGAGCCAGACAGACACTGGTGCATCTTTGCTTGTTTAGCCTCTGTCTGGAAACTAGGATTGCCTTGTCTCTCTCCTCCTCTGTGGGATGCTACTCACTCCCTCCCACCCCACCTCGCCTCTCCCCTCCCCTGCTCATGGCTTCTGCAATGCGGTGGGTGTGGCTACATAGTAAATTGTAGATCTGGACCTCTGCAGTGGCAGAGCTGCCTCCTCCCCAGCATTTCCTATGGCTGGATCTGTGATGTTGCTGCTGCTGCAGCTGCAGCTGCAGAGTGCAGAATAAAGTTTGCAAAGAGGAGTCTCCGACTGGCTGGAAAGGAAAGACAGATGGTATTAATCAGACCTATAGGATGGGGGGGATGGAGGAAAAAAAGGGGGGAGGAAAGCCTGGAAAGTATGGAATCTGACTGTGGAGCTTTGATCCTGGGTCATGCTTGGAAGTGTTACTTTACCAGTTACTTTTACTGGTGCTACTTGGTGACTCTGCTGATTGCCAGCAAAGATCAGAGGGTGCATTGACTTCTGCATCCCATGAGAGAGATCAAGCTTGGAGCAAGCCTGGTGTTGCATGGTGTGGGCTAGTGCCAGTAAACCTTTTGCAGAGGGTGTGGTTCTGCCCTGAAACTTTGGCAGAGCTTCATGTCACCTGGAAACCTTGCGGTGTGGGATGCATCCTCTTCTCTATTAACTATCAGCTTTCTAAAAGTTGTTACATTTGTGTCTTTTCCCTAAAAGCTGCTACATTTGTGTCTTTTTCTAAAAGTTGCCACGTTTGTGTCTTTGATTTCATTCCTCTCCATCAAAGTTGGGCTTGCTTATTTATATTGCTTAGCTGATTTAGCAATGACACTTGCATTTATGGGGTTGATGTGTTCTTTCCATGACATTATCATAGCAGCTCAAAGCATTATGTTTTCCTGACCCGACTTCTAGTTGTGAAGAACCTTTTTGTAAATTTTACATTTTATATAGCATTGCAATTTCATATGCAGTTGACCATATGCAGGGTGATCCTTTTCCAGAACATATCCTGGATATTAACCTTGTGTCTTAGAAAAAAACAAAAAACTTCAATGTCCTCCTTTTCCTTGTAAGTGGGAAGCATGTAGCCTTCTTGGAAATCATAATATGTAATAGTTTCAAATTAAATAATAAGTAATATTGTGCTTATATGCACAATATATATTATGCAAGGATATATGCAATAATGCAATAATATATAAAGTGTTTGGGCTTTTATTTTGTCATGTCCTATATTTTTCTTGGATGTCCTACATTTTGGGGAAGTCTTGTCCTCTTTTTTGGTTTCAGCATATGGTCACCCTGTGTTGAAAATGGAATAGAAAGTGAATACATAGAGAGTGAAAACATAATTGTGTATCCTGATCCTACACAGTTGCATACAACATGCACTTTAAAGGAAATTAATTGAACTGACTTCAGACATTTGCCTCTTGTTGTACTTCAGTTGTGTATGATTCTTGAATGGCTGAATATGATAAAATACCTCTTGATGTTGTACTTCAGTGGTAGTAAACCATGGATAGCTTGGCTAAAAACTGTACAGTGGTTGCAATACACGTCAAACTGTATTGCACTCTGGAAAGTTTTATGTTAACAGTTTAACTTGGTATGGACGCTAAAAGGAAAATATTCCCTGTGATACTGCTCCATACACATTTCCTTATTTTTAAACATTTTGCATTAACAAGTGTCTTAATCATTGTCTTAATAAGTACACTGTCGGGGTACTTGAAGCTCTTGATTGGAGTAAAATTGATACATCATGATACAGAGATAAGATTGTGTTGACCTGAATGAAAAGGAAGTGATTTTGCTAGTTGACATTGCTAGTTACAGTTGCTGTTCCAACTATAGCGGTAAATAATTGTGAATAATTAAACATTTACCATTCCTTTAATTGGACTGAGACCACCAATACTGATGTCACTAGCGGATCAATTTTAAACATAGCTGTTACCATAGGAAAAGTTTATTACACTGTAAGGTTACCCTGATGAGCTATTAGTACTTCCTGAAATTCCATGTTGTACCAGGGGTGGGGATGGTAAGAGGCATAGAAACAACCAGAACTGTAGCAATGTCATGCTGCCATGGGCATGACATCACTTTGGCTGAAGGAAATGAGGGTGGGGCAGTGAGACAGACTGTCTGCGCCTTTGGCATCTTATGTCGTTAGCATCTTAAATAATATCTCATCAATAAATAAGGCTACTGTTGCCACATTGGGTACCCATTTGAAGGAAGAACAAATTGAGATTATTCAAGAATTTTGTGTGTGTGCGGTTAACAGGTAAAGATACTGTTTTGTTGCCTATCTCCTTCCAGATGCATTTTCCAGACTTAGGTATTTGTCATCTGACAATCTCATTGTTTGATAAAGGATGTGAATATGGACAGATGCTTTGCTGATCTCCAAGTCGGGCACAATATTAAGTGTATTCCTCTAAAAATTAATGTGAATGTACTAATTAACAGAACAAGTTTTGAAATACATTATTACTTCAGCAAGAAACATTATATAGATACATGCATGAAACACACACACAAAGAGAGAGAGAGCTGCTCATGAAGACAACTGAGAGGATAAAGTTCATTGTACAATGCAACAGTAACAATATGTTGTGTACAACTTGCATGGATTATCATGAATGAAGAACCAACATGATGAAGTCAGTGTATGTTCAGGATTCTGGATGGATTGTAGTGAAAATGTAGTGAAATGTGATGTGTGCATTGTTAGAATTGTAAACACAGGTTTGTCACTTAGTATAGAATTGTCATTTTTTGCAAATACATTGCAACTTTGGTTGTGAAACTATTGCAAGTCAGATGAACCCACTTCCTTCCATAGTGTTCTATATGCAGAATGTTAAGCCTGTGCCTTACGTTTAACCATAGGATGCACATTTTGCTTATTTTTTCATGCAAACAATTAATTGTGTTTAAGTTAAGCAAGACACCATGTGATTTTTTTTTACATCTACATATAACTATTTCAAAATATTCTGCCATGGCCTTAGCTCTTGTTTTGCAAAAGTTGGTGATAACTTTTAGAGTTCAACATTCCATGTGTGGCTAGATAAGTCACTATTACTGTACTAGAATGTATCTCTAGCTTGGTAATATTGGTGAACTGTTTCACCAAAGCAATGGATAAGATAGCTTAGATAAGCAGCTAATGATTAGAATCGAAATCTTAGGAATGGTTTACTTAGAAGTAAGACCTATTGAATTCAGTTAAACTTGTTCCCAGGTAAGTGTGTGAAAGACTGAAACCTAAAGATATTGTTAAATAGAATGCTGAATGTACCTATTATTACATTTTCTTTTTAACCCATTCCTTACGGAAAGAAGGGTTACTATTTACAGTGCCTTAAGTTACTTAAGAACATAAATGTTTATTGAATAATATGTAAGAAATATTGATTTTTTTGATCAATAGGAGATCAAACATCTGAGTTCTCAAGTGAATGAGTGAAAAGCTTTTTTCAACTTTAACATAAGTCCAGTCTTGTGGGAAGAGAAATCAGATATGTATATAGAAAACAAAAACATCAAGAGAGCAGAATTTATCATGGTGGCTTTTGTGATATTAAAGAGCTTTGCAGATATAGGATGGCAAAAGCTAGTTGGTCTTTTCCCCCACCTTTTTTGACATCTGGCAAACATAACAAAGTAGGTTGTATGTAGGAAGATATACGTAATCTTATCCTTTGATTTTGGCCAGGGAAATCCTGCAGGCTTATTGTTCTAGCTCCTGCCATTACTAATGGTTGTCACTCTGGGCATCAGGGCAGAGAAGCCTCAGGAGAAATGTAATGCACTGAATATCTGAGGAATTAAAACTGGGTCATCATGTGAGATGCTTTTGAAAGTATTCTTGCAGATATAGCCATATTTTTGTTGTTTCCTTACAAGAAGTTGCAAATCTTGAGCACAGTCAGTTGATGTGAGTGCTGTAACACAAGTCTTTCCTGCTAAACTTGATTAATTTTTTTTTTGTCTGTACCAGCAAAGTCTGGTCACCATTCAAGCGATGTTACAGGCACTTTCTATCAATGGCACCAATAAAAACTCATTCCATCACTCAGTCAGTCAGTCAGTCAGTCAGTCACTCACTCACTCACTCACTCACTCACTCACTCACTCACTCACTCACTCACTCACTCACTCATCAATGGCCAGCCAAAACCACTGGACTTAGAAGCATGAAATTCTGGGAGGGTGTTCCTTCCATGATGTAGGTACCCAATAATCATTTTTTTTTTTTGAAAATTCAATCCGGCAGGGGTAAAAAGGGGCACAATGCATTTTCGTCCCTATACATTTTCACTCAGTACTGTCCACTGATGCCTGGCGCCTGCTGGTGTCTGCTGGTGTATGGTACCCAGCAGGGAACTCCAGTGCTCAGTAGGGATGCCTGGTAAGGGTGCCTGGTGCCTGGTGCCAGTTGGGGTGCCCAGTGCCCACTGGTGCCTGCTAGGCATGCCCAGTGCCTGTTGTTGCCCTGTGGTGCTCACTGCTCAGTGGTGCCCAGTGTTCCCTGGTAGGGGTCCACGGTGCCCAGTATGGATGCCCAATGCCCATGGATTTGAATAAGGTTTCTATCGATGGTTTGTGGTGGGCTCCTGATTCTCAGAGAATATTAGGCTACAATCTAGAGTATCCACCGGACCTTTAACACCAACTTAGTTACAGTGCCACCTATGGGAAACTTATGGGAAATGCATAAAGCATTTCCAGAGTAAGTGTCTCTTACATCATCTTCCCGTAGTTACTCTGGACTGTAGGGTGAGTCTTCAAATACACATTTCTGCTGGCTCAACTCTGCTCCCTCCTTGCACTGTACAGCAAATGTGCTCTGGCAACATTTAGAACTGGTGGTGCATACTTGCCACTGGAGATGGATCCCTTAGGATCAGGCTCTAAATGCTGTGGAGAAGCATTCCTTTTGGCACTTCCTTTTGGAAGTGACTGTGTGGCAGAATAAAAGAGTAGACTGGAACCATCTGTGCCACAGTTTGACATTTCATAATTTATGAGGCTGTAAGTCATTCCAGGATTTAGCATGGGCTGGTGACATCCTTAGGTCCATGCTGGATGCTGCTGACCATTCTCCAAGTTCTTCATTGTAGCATCAGCCCAATTCCCTTTCCTATTTCTCAACCAAGCAGTTCTTGCCATGCATTACAGGGCCATTTTCCTTCTGCCCACTGCTTTAAAGCATGGAAGGATTTTGGTGTGTTTTGGTGTTTGATTGGAAAATGAAAAGCATGGTAATTCTGAAGAACTGAAAATATGGTTTCAGGTGTTACTCATAGATACTTCATGAGTAACATTAATGATTATTAGTTGAATTTAGTAATTTACTATGCCATCTTAAATCTTTACATACCTGAGACTGGACCTTAGTTTGTCCAAAATTCTGGCTAACCAATTCAGATCAGTTTTTCTCTTCTGTCTACACATTTCTTATTAATAAATTTCAAAAGCATCTTCTGACTATCTTCTCTCTCCATTTGGAAATTGCCCAAATCTAATGTAATGTGGCCTTCTAATGTAGTCCTACATGCAGTTCTATCAACCCAGCTCAGAATCAGTAGCTAATGGTTGAATTCTGTCTGTATAAAGCAGTTATTTATTTACAAGTACAGTGGTACCTCACGTAAAGAACGCCTCACGTAAAGTATTTTTCATGTAACAAACTAAAATTTCTCCAGGATTCTGCTTCACGTAAAGAAAGTGCTTCACGTAAAGAAAACATTTGTTGGCAGTTGGGGTAGACGTGTTGGCTGGCAGCCTGTTTAAAAAGTGTCAGGGCTGCCTAGCGCACCTACCCATAGTGAAAGCAACACTTCCGTGCTGTTCCTCCTGTGGCTGGGTGTCCGCTGGGCAGATGGAGAGAAGAGCAGTGGAGCAGAGGGAAGCAGCTCAGGGCTAGCCAGAAGGGAGCAGGGGAGAGAGAGGCTCAGGATGGAGAGAAGGAGAAAGTGGGGAGACACTTTGAAGGTGTCTTGGATTGCAGCCTCCTAACCATGTCTTACCCAGAAGTAAGCCCCATTGTGTTAAATGGGTCTTACTCCCAGGAAAGTGTCTTTAGGACTGCAGCCTAAGTAGACTTCATAAGATCAGGCACATGGAATGCATGTTTTGAATTCAATTCCAGTGTTTTGTCATCATTTTTACATCCAGCTAATATTTTTATATGAATATTTTTGGGGTTGTGGAACCAATCATCTGAGTTTCCATTATTTCATATGGAAAAATCCGCTTCACGTAAAGAACGTTTCACGTAAAGAAACTGCCTCCGGAACGAATTAATTCTGTTACGTGAGGCGCCACTGTAGTCAAAATGCAAACAAAAAAGTGATAAGAATATGTTGTTACATTTCTATTATAAATGTTCTGCTGGACAATAAGTTTCAATGAAATCATACTTTTGCTGTTCACTCGGATTTGTGAAAACCCTAATGTGTAAAATGCTATTAATATAGAACATTATAGTACCTGCACTGAAGAGGCTTACTATAAAAATAGAACATAGACAAAAGGATAGAAGGAAAAAAGCGTTGAATGAGGTAACACACTCAAGGTCATTCAGCAGTACAGGCCAAGAATAGAAAGAATATTCTACTGCTTAGCACTGAACTGTGTGTGCAAAGAGTTTGTTTTATTTTGTTCCTCCAGTGTTGTTCAGTTCAAATTTATTGGACATAAATTATTACTATAATCGGTGAATGATAGTTCAATAGTACTGCATATGAATAAAATTTGAAATAAAAACAAATGAGAGAATGTAGCATAAAAGAGAGAACATACATAAAAGATATTGATTCTTTTTTAATGTCTCTTCAAGGTAGAATGGGAATGGTCACAGAGGACGGCAACACAAACAGTTGGAGGTGTAGACTTGGTAATGCAGTGAGTAGAGATCATTAGTTTGTGTTAGAAGAGGTAACTGAAAGGAAAGTATGATAGCCAGATAAGATCAGTCATGGTGTGGGAGAAAGATAGCTGCTGCCTTTCTGAATCTCGCAGAATGAGAGCCAAGATTTAGCTCATGGCCCTAAAAAGCAATCAATGCAGAATGAATGGGAGGAAGGGCACTTTCACTTCTTCTATGGTATGTTGGTATAAAATGTATTTGTAGGGAATGTTGCAATAATATATCCAAAGCAGGTCCACAAAGTGCATGAGCAGAGAACTGTTGTTTGCAATTCTAAATTTTACATTTTAAACAGAACAATGTGGATGCCAGAGGATTGTGTGGCTTGTCATCGTTGGTAATTTACACTCCTTCTGGTAGTTAATATAGTATGATATTCATGTGTTCTAATTTTAGTAGAAAAAGTTTGAATTTTATGCGGAGCAAACGTAATTTTTAAGGTTTAAAGTCTGTTTTTTTCTGTTTTTTATTCACATATAAAGAATAACAGTATCACATAATATTTTAATGCAATAAGGTGCTGACACTTTCTGATTCCTGGCAGCCCAGTCCTATGCTTCCTGGTGCTTCAGCAGCACCAAAATGTCTACCACTGCATCCAGTGGGCAGATAAGTCCTCCTTGGAGTATGGAAACTTGGATTCCCTTACTCTTTATCAGCCAGGTGGCCCCATTTGGTCTCCTTGAGTGAAGCAGAACTGTGGAGATCTGTGTTAGGTTTCTTGGGCTGGAAGAGTGGGGTTAGGATATATTGAGAAGGTGTGCTGCGGTATCCACCCCTTGCTGCCCCACTCTCACCACATCCTTATTCTGCCTTGAAAGCCTCCCCCCAGCACCAGTATAGTCACTCTTGTTGCCCAGTGCTTGCCTGGCAGTGAGTGTTTGCAACCTTGCAGCATGTTTGCAACACTTGGTGCCAGCATAGAGCCTGTACTGTCCTGATAGGATCTAGCCCTAAATCCCCTAATGCTGTACATTACAGCTGGCATATTTCAATTCCTCTTTTTATCACCTTTCCAAAATAGCAAACTATATAGCAATATTACAGAGGAGGCAGAATTGGTTTTATTTGTTGATATAAAACAGAAGAGAATGAAGTACTGAAAACAGAATTATAAATATCTGAAGGTATGAAACAATTATAATACAAATCATTATAAATATATCAAAACTGGCTAGCTAGCAGGGGTTTTTCCACCAAGAGCTACTGAACTGTGGGACAGTTTCCCCAGGGAGCTGGTAAAAATCCCATCACTTGAATCATTTACTAGTTGACTAGACAAGAGTATGCAACAGTACAACAGAAAATGTCAGTTTATAATGTTGGAGGCTGGACAAGATGACCTAATTTTCCCCCTCTGGTTGTATGATTTATTAAAGAGTTTTGCAGCCTCTTTGCTAGGGGCTGACTAAATGGAATTTGAAACATGGCAATTATAAGGGCCCTTTAGTTTTGTGCCAACACATTGCTGATTTTGATCACTTTGCTCTAGCAGCAGTGTGCATAATGTGGCTAATTCTTTCCACTGCACCAAACTAACTGTACCTTTATCATAATAAGGGGTTTCAGTTGTTCTGAACCACTGTGATTCAGATTCTGAGTGCAGGTGAGAAAATCTATTTTGTTGAAAAGCCCTAAAATAAATCACAGTTAATTTGATTAAGAACAAAATGTGTCACAGCCTTCAGATAAGGGATAATGATTCAGATCAAAAGTTTTAAGTTGCTAAGTTGCAGTGCCACAAGTTGAAGAAACTATTTAAATGATCTTCAATATGCAGTTTCCTATAGAATGGTGGTGGCGGGCACTCAGAGCCCTCCCTACTGCCATATAGCAATAGTGCCCCCAGACGAGCACTCTAAGCCCAGAGCACATTCCCAGAGCTCTGGGCATACAGTGCACTCTGGGCACTGGCACACTCCGTTGGATCTGCTGCAAAGAGGAGCAGGCTGCTCTTCTTCCTCTTTGGAGCAGATCTGACAGCACCATTTCCCAGCACACATGCCCAGAGCTCCGGGCATGCACATTGGACCAGGGGCGCCCTGAGCCAAGTGCATGCCCAGAGCAAAATGTGGTGGTGCTTTTTAGGGTGCTCCTGACTCAGTGTACATGTCCAGAAGGTTAGCCATCACTGCAATGGAAATATAGAGTCCTACATGCCTTCTTCTTGGCTTAGAAGTGTATTGGTAAACATTTTCATGGTTATAAAATTATAAATTTTAGTTAGGAAATTTAGGTACAATCCTCAACCCGTTTTCCGGGGAGTAGATCCTATTGTATACAGTAGGACATACTTCTGAATAGACAGGCTTAGGACTGCACTGTTAATTTTTTATTTTTATTATGTATTAGTGAAATGTACCCATGTTGTGGGAATGAAATGTGAAATGTACCCACGTTGTTGTTACATACCCGTGTTGCAGGAGTGAAATACCCCCTTATGCCCCATTCACCCTTTTGCACCCCTTTTTAGCCCTTATGGGTTAAATTTCTCAACTTTGGTCCTTGGTGGGTGTTGCTGTCACATAAGGAATTCCCTCCCCGACTTTCATGCTTCTAGGTCCAGGGGCTGAGGCAGAGCATCCCTCAGTCAGGGATTCTTCAATGTAAAATATAGGGAGGAAAATGCGTTGCACACCTTTCCTCCCCCTTCTGGTTGGAGTCTCCAAAAGCCGATTCTTAGTGGGTGCCTCCATCATGGAAGGAAGTTTCCATGGCTTCCATAGAGCAACATCTCACAGTTTGGGACCACCTTCCCACTTTCTTTCTCTCCTTGGATTTGTGCTGACAAAATTGTTAGTGCAGGTCCAAGGAGACCCATTAGTGCAGGTCCAAGGAGGCTTACAGAGGTGTAAGGAGATTTTTGCCTTTTGCCTCTGAAGTCTCCTGATCTGCCCTCTCTGCCAATTTTGTAATGCAGCTGTACCAGCGTTGGGAGGAGGAAAGAGAGGAGATAAAAGGATTAGGTTCTTTATTTTAGTTGGTATGAGCTTCACTCAATACCAGGTATAAAAAAATGTTTCATATTTAGAAGCCTCACTTCATGTTGCACTGCTGATCAAAGTAAGGTTGGTCAGACAGGACTTTCTTAGTGACAGCATCTGATTTCAGAATCAGACCCCCAAGGAGGCTGTACAATGCCCTAATCTGTCCTCATTTAATGAGGCAGTAAAAATTTTCTCTTTTTAAAGCAGGGTTTCTCAATCTGGGACAAAAACCAATTGTTGGTTGTGAAGCTGAAACTGACATGCTGTCAGGGGTGTTCAAGACAACTCCATTGTGTTCAAGAGTTCTTACTCCTAAGAAAGTGCCTTTAGGATTGAAGCTATAATCAAATACCCAGAATTATTGAAATTGGACTAATTCTGGGGGCGACTAATGTTTCTATAGAGGTTGGAACATGGTTTCTACAAAGGGTCTCATTCTTATTTTGTGTGAGAAGTAGATAGATTATGCATATTCAATTATTTTTCATCATCATTAATCAAATGTGGAATCATTGGAGTGTTCTGTTGTAGTAAGGTTTTTATCCCAAAGGTATAGTTTTAGATGGTGCAGCTAAAGGCTCCTTCAGGTTAAATTCTCCATCATGCTGATAGATGAATCCATTACTTGAGTTGGAAAGTCTACACAGTTGGTCATCAAGAATTTAAATGGTATGGGGGAAAACCACTCAGAAGATGCTGTTGTGCTGGCATTTAGCAGAGTTTCTGACTAGATGAATGTGGAGAAGCGTCTGTATGAGTTACTATACTGGACAGAACTTTAAAGATACAGAGTTTTAGAAAGGAGCCAAGTAGGCAGTCTCATTTGAGGAACAAGTCATCTTGCAGATGCATATTTATCTTCTGAATTTGGCTGCATTTGGTTTTCTAGCACAGTCCTGTGTATGCTGACTCAGAAAGCAGTCCCATTACTCCATGCAAGTAAGAGTGCACGAGTAAAGCCTTAGCATTTTCAGTTCATGGCACTCTGGCACATAGCTAGTTAAAGAAACGTTTGTCTCCTGCACCAAGTACAGTGCTGTCAAAGTGAAATTGTTGCTCTTCCTGGTTCTCAGCTCCTACTTTAATTCCGTGTTCTCTTTAATTATCGCGTGTGCGAAAGAAATGTTTTTCTTTACTCAGCCCTTTATTATTCTGAGAAACATCACTGTCACCATGCAGCAGAAATTGCACCACTCTGCATTGTTTTGCTGTTTTCCATCCACTAGAAGCAATCACTTTGTGAAAGGAAAAAAGAATCCCTTCTCATTACTACACTGTGTGGTAGTGAAGTCAATTTATAAAATCAGGATTCCTTAATATTTCCACTCTGTCCACTCTGTCATATCAGTACGTATTTTAAAAATGAAAATATAGTTATTTCTCTTCCTTATTTGATCTGTGTTTGTTTGCACAAATGTATGTTTCCTCTGTCTACTGATGGCCCAATTTTATACTCTCCTTCCGGTGGTGGAAATGCATCAAAAATGGATGTGCTGTATCCAGCACAGGTGGTGTTTGGGAGACTTCAGAAGAAAAAGGGATTTAAATCCCCTTAACACTCTATCAATCTCCCATTCCACAATAAGGCTGCAGTCCTAAAGACACATTCCTGGGAGTAAGATCCATTGAACACAATGGGGCTTACTTTTGAGTAGACATGGTTAGGATTGTGCTGTATGACTCTTCAGACTGCCCCAACTCTATAGATGGTGCAGGTCCAAGAAAAGAACGTTTATGAGGAGGTTTAAAATACCATGTTTAGTTGAATCTAATGCTCACTTTTTCAGCCAAATTTAGTCTCCAAAATCAGGCTGCTCATTAGATTTGATGGTGGATTAGATTCAAGAAGTGCAAGATCCTGCACTTAGGCAATAAAAACCAAAAACATAGGTATAAAATGGGGGATACTTGGCTTGGCAGCAAAACATGTGAGCGGGATCTTGGAATCACAAGCTGAACATGAATCAGCAGTGTGATGTGTCTGCAAAGAAGGCAAATGTCATTTTAGGCTGCATTAAGAGGACTGTAGCTTCCAAGTAATGAGAAGTTATAGTTCCTCTTTATTCTTCATTGGTTAGACCAGGCATGTCAAACTGGCGGCCCAAGGGCCCGCATGTGGCCCTTTGCAGGCATACCTGCAGCCCACAAGTGATCTCTCCACCCCCAGAAGCAGCTCAGTAGTGATGGCAGCGCTCTTGATTTTGAGCTGGGGTAAGAGGCCAAGAGGAAGGAGGGCTCATGCGCAGCAGCAGCATCCCAGGGAGGGAGAAAAAGCCCAGGAGAAATGAGGGCTCGCAAAAAATTGGATTGAGGCCCTCGGGAGACACCATTAATGCTATTGCAGCCCTCTGTATGAAATGAGTTTGACACCCCTGGGTCAGACCTCACCTTGAGTACTGTGTTCAGTTCTGGGCACCTCAGTTTAAAAAAAAATGCAGCCAAACGGTAGCAAGTCCAGAGGAGAGCGACAAGAATGATCAGTGGGATGGAAGGAAAGCCCTACGAGAAAAGGTTGGGGGAATTTGGGATGTTCAGCCTGGAGAAGAGAAGGCTGAGAGGAGACATGATTGCCCTCTTCAGATACCTGAAGGGCTGTCATACGGAGGAAGGGGCTCATTTGTTCTTTGCTGCCTCTGAAAGCAGAACTAGAACCAATGGGTACAAACTGCAAGAAAGGAGATTCTGGCTGGATATCCAGAAAAAATTCCTGACAGTTCGGGTGGTTCGGCAGTGGAACAGATTGCCAAGGGAGGTGGTGGACTCTCCCTTCTTGGGGATCTTCATGCAGAGGCTCCTCAAACACATGTTGGGGATGCTCTGGGAGGATTTCCTGCTACAGGCAGAGGGTTGGACTACATGACCTACTAACAGGACAATCCAGAGCAACTAATCTGTCCACATAAGAGCCCTTAGGTTGCCCTATCTAACACTAGGTTGGAGCAACTGCAAGATGCTCCAGCCCAGTTACTCTGGAAGAGGCTTAGGGCAGAGCAAGGCAAGATAGGGTGCCCTAAGAGAGGTGGACCTGCTCTGCCCTAGCTGGGGCAGCCTAAGCAGCTCAGGAGAGGCAAGTTGAGGGCATGTTTAGCATTGCCTAGGGCAGAGCAGTTACTCTGTATCCAAAGCCTGTTTCCAAGGCAGAAATGCCCTCTTCCAGCCTTCAGAGTTATACCACCTCAGGAGCAGGTATAGTCATGAGTAGACCCATAGGGGTCCATGATAAGGCCCAAGTAAGAATGGCAGTGTTGACCAAAAATCTGAGTTCTTGGCCATCCTAGCTGCAACCCCTTCCTCTCAACCTCAGGATATGGAAAACTATGGCTGCCCACAAAGCTCAGGATACAGCAGGCCACTCCAAGAAGCCCCTTGTATTCACTGTAGAATGTACTGGCATCTCATCAGGGACTCCTTATAAGTCAGGCACCCAGTGGCGTCACCAGACTGGTGCAGCTGATGTGGGCTGCATTGGGTGATGCGCTCCATATGGGGTGATGTGCCGGAGGAGTTTGACCGTCCTTTGGCAGGCCCCGGGCGTCAGCACACCCATTCAGTCCTGCTCCAAGGCGGAGCAGCAGCCAGAAGCTGCCACTTGTCTGAGGAGCTGGCCTGAACGGCCATCTGAGGTGCACTGCGCAGAAACACACTGAGCATGCCGAACAGCTTCAGAGGAGACTTCCTTAGAGCAGAGAAAGTCCACGCCTCTGCACAGCCATTCGGCCTCACTCAGGAGGCGGAGCGGCAGCCGAAAGACTTCAGAAAGAGTACTGCACAGGCACCAACTCTGACGCCTGCACAGTCTCCCCCGAAGCCAAAAGGCTTCAGAAAAGTACTGCGCAGGTGTCAGAGATGGTGCCTGCGCAGTACTCTTTCTGAAGCCAGTTGGCTTCAGAAACAAGCCAACTTGTTTCTTGACGCACAGACTTCCGCACCAGCTGATGTGCAGAGTCATGTCACCACTGTAGGCACCACAGCTGTTCCTTGTTCAGTGTGATCTGAGGGGTGTCTCCTCAGGAGCAAGTCTTCCCCTTGTGTCAATTACTTAGCATGCTCTGGAGCAGTTAGGGCAGCCCAGGCTTCCTGACTCTCTGGATTCAGCAGAACTTTCTGCTCTGGATACAGAATAGTTAGGAGAGTGCAGTTAGGTCAGAGCAGGCTGAATTTGCTCTGGATTGTGTCCTTAGTCCCTTCCAACTGTATGTTTCTATGATTCTATGAATACTTAAGCATTTTGTGAACTGTCAAAATTAAATATATGATCAATTTTTAATGTTGTATTTTTGAAATTAAAACAATTGCAAATTTGTCTTAGTAGGTTGACATATTTTAGCAGCCATTGATATTGAAGGGAGCATTGCTCTTCTTGCAGTTGGCTTTTATCATATTACAAAAGTATGTATAGACATTTTTTAAATTATCCTAAATAACTAACTTTGTAAAAGGATTTGGAGCTATATTATTAAATAGTATATCTTCTAACAGGAGATCTTTTAAAGATGCATTTTAAAAGTTATACAAGCTTAGCGATCTTATCAGTAAGCTTGTTGCTTTCTTTTCTCTTAATACCCCTTAAAAATAGTAGATAACTTTTCTGAAAGGTTGCAGACCTAATAATGTTTTAAACCATTCAGCGCTTTCATCATGAAAGTAGAGTACTTGATTTATCTCTGTTTGCTATACAAAGTGGATAACTAAAGCATGTTGTGACTTCTAAATATTTTAAGGGGAAATAAAAAAGTGAATGACCTAGAATGTTCCAGAAGGGATGTGAGAGGAAAGGGCACTAGGGAACAGCTTTATTGAGATTACTAATGAATCCTTACCAATCTCAGTCTGACTGAAGTTCACAACTTTTTATGTAAAGGTGCTACTCTACATAGTGGACAAGTGTCTCTCAATTCTTTTTAAAAACTATTCATGATTGTATATGAAAGTCAATTCACCTGCTTCTTAATATTTTGTTGTATAAATTATTAATGAATGCAAACATTAAAGCCTGCCTTTTCCATCCAGATCTCTTAGCTTACACCAGCAATTAAAAGCAGTTATAAAAGTGAAAAGAACCACAATAGTCTTTAAAAAAGAGAAATTCGTAAGTTAAAAAATAATCTAACAGAACCAAAAAGGGACAGAATCTCACCCTAAACATGATGAGATATTAGAAATAAAAAAATTTTAAGCACAACCAAAACACTTTCAAGGTAAACCGAAGTTCAGTGAAGTGGGAGCTTACATATGGGTTTCCCCCCCTTTTTATAGTACTTTGAGACATCAGACAGGTGCACCAAATGTATTGAGAAAGTTTTGGGCCTAGATAATGCAGCCCTCACAGGAAGGTCTTTCTAACTGACCATTAGTAGCAAGCTGTTTCATATGGGTGATGTGGGCTGGCCTTTTAGGTCATATCCAACTTTATTTAAAACATCTCGTAGATGAGTTTGACCTCTAAGGTTTGTATTATATTTGTATTAATTGAACCCAATAATTATTTGTATTATTTGAACCCAAGGGCTGTGGGTGGCACAAGCAGTTAAGACGCTGTGCCTGTTAACCAGCAGGCCAGCGTTTGAGACCCGGGTCGGCCCCACAAGACAGGGTGAGCTCCTGTCCTTAGCCCAGCTCTGCGACGCCAGCTGGATCCAATCATATTGGCTCTGCCTTTCCATTGGACTAATTCAGTGGTGTGGAGAGGAGGGGATTTGCTGCTTGGGTAACAGCCTATCCTCCATAAAAATCCAACCCAGGCTTTCGTGCTTCGCATGCAGCGTATGCAGCACAGAGCACGATACCATAGTCTTTCAAGACTGACGGAGGCCTGCTTTTTTTATTTGAACCCAAATCATATGAGGAGACACATCAATGTATAATAGGTGTTTTTATTTTAATAAATATTTGAGAAACGTAGTGTTCCTTTTCATGATTGGATCCCTTCCTTGTGTGGATCCCTTCCTTGTGATGCTTAAAATTCATAGCAGCATCTGCCTTCTGCAGAAGTGATAAGCCTATTAAAATGTTTTGCCACAAAGGTGGTTGGATTTCTAGTAGCCCTTTGTGAACTTTCAGATAATATGGCTGATGTATAATATGGCTGGTGACTGATGCATCTATCAGCACACCAGTTGTTTGTGAGGTATATAGAAAGCACAGATGTGGTCATTCCTTGAGTACCCTCTCCCTGGTTGTCCTGGGTGCAATGAGCAGACACAGATGGTGGAAAAGGTAACATGAATTTGATATTTTTAAAGATTTCCTATACCCTGGCTCCTGAATTGTGGTGGAGGAATGCACTGTATCTCACAGTTTTACATGTGAATCAACTTCAGGATTTTGGTAAGTGGAATAATAAGGTTTTTAGGAATGATGGCAGAGAGACTCCTCAGCTTGACAAAGTCATACTTTGATTTATTGTTTGCCCCAAGAGAAAGGATGCTGCTACCAACTGGAACCATGCAAAGACTTTTGATTTCTTTGGACAAGTTATAAAAATTGACATGGGGCTTAGAAACAAATGCCACCAATCTTGGGGCTTCTTTGAAAATGTAAAGGGAATTATTTTGCCTGTGGTATTGTATCCATTTAAACTCTAGGTTAATCTGGTTTCTGGCACAGCATCAGGAATGAAATCACTTAGTGAATGGTCTTCAAAAGATGGACAGGAAAATTCAACTCTATTTAATCTGGTAATTCAGTCTGTGGCTTTTGATATCAATAACCATATGGTTTTTCCTGCCACTTCTGAGTTCTGACCCTAGGGAGGAAGTTGATGCTTAAAAAGTATCAGTTCCAGTCCAGAGGAAGTTGGTATGTATGACAGTGAATGATTGAAACTTCATCCAGGTAAGAGGAAGGTGCAGTGAAAGTTGATTAAATTTGATTAAATTGGAGGTGTTCAACCAAATGGTTGAGTGTGTGTTTGAGAGAGAGAGAGAGAGAGAGAGAGAGAGAGAGAGAGAGAGAGAGAGAGAGAGATGCTCCTATTGAAATATCAAGTATATAATATGGAGGTATTTCTGAGGCTGTCAGATGGTGTTCAGGAGGTAGCTGCCAGAAGTTAGGAAATAGGTTTGTCTTTATTAGTCACACTGTTGAACCAGTTTGACTCTGCATATCTGGCTTCAGGTATCCATGTGCTGATACCACCAAACCTTTGTGTTTTCATCATGAGACTAGAAGTGGGTTTCTCCCCTTTTTACAGTACTTTGGAGGCATCAGACAGGCTGCAGAAGGGGTTGCAGCCCTCCAGATCGATCTCCACTTAAAAATTTTTTCCCTTCCTGCTGGTATTGTTGCTGCCAATTTTTTGGCCAATCCAGCTAATGGCAAATTCCTCTTTCCTCCAATCAGTATATTTAACTTTTCCGTCCTGCTGGTTGTACACCTGGAAAACGTCAAGCTGGTCTTGCTTCTGGAAAAAGTAGCATTTTTGGAAAATGATAACTGTTGTTTAAGAACATAAGAGTCAGAATGTAGATACTTTACGGAATCTAAAGTCCTTAGTGTAGTGTGACATAAATAGGGAGAAACAAGAATCATTGAACAAACAAATCATGACACCATGAAAATGTTTCTTAAAATCCACCTTCAGAATAGTGAATAGAGGAATAGTTTTATATGGAATAGTTTTAAAACAAACAGTCCATTTGGGTTCTAAGAGTTCAGCAGCTGGAAAGTTTAATTATAGGCTGGGAAGCCCTGCTGGGATTAAGGAAAGTGTTAGCAGAAGGGGTGAATATTAATGACAGCTGTTTGCCACAGGCCTCAAGAAGCAGAGAGTAAGAGAATAGCTTAAAGGGTAATGTCCAACATATGTGCTTTAAGCATTTAAACACCCCCCCCCCATTTGTTGCTGAACTCATGGAGTGGGGTTCCATGGAATAATTTCAGAGCTTAGATTATATTGGAGCACCTAAAATATATATTTACATCCCATAAAATTTTCCATATTATTCAAAAAAGATTACATGCCATCATCTGATATAAATTAATTAATCAAAATTAATCAAATCAAAATTAATCAATCAAATATATATAAATTAATCAATCAAACTGCACTTGTATTCTTGGAAACAGGTTAAATCACAGTCACAGAGGATCTACTCTCCTCTTGCAATACTTTGGAGCACTGTCAGTGACTGTAAGAGCCACTCTTTAGAGCAGAGGTATTAGAGGGGTCTAGCAGTAAGCCATTGTTCTAAGGATGATATATACAGCAGATAGCAAGGCATATTTATATATTTTCTTGACAGCTGAGTCTTGGGGTGCATTACTGTAAACTCGTGGATTTCAGGGAAAGAAACAAGAATGTGTCACTGTATGTCTGGGCTTATATATGTCTATAAAAGGGATCGCTGCAATTCCGGTTGTAGGTCCCAATCCAGAGGAAGTTAGTCACATTTAAGTGTCACTGTTTTTATATTTTTTAATATAATAAAATTTTTAATAATTTTGCACATTTAATTTCAGAGCAAGTCAAATGGAACTCAGTAGAGTGCCTTTGTAAATATGCACTACTATAACTTAATTAGCCATTACATGTTATTACCTTTCAAGCCATTTTTGCCCATTGTTGCACATCTACAACAGGGAACACATGTGTACAACCTGTAGGTTGGTTAGAAATGAGTTTTTTAAGTTAGACTGTTAACTATAACCTGTAGCTCTTGGATCTTGTTTGAAAATGGACTTCCTTCCATCACTGAAGCTCACCTGTCTGTACACTGTAAATAATAAAAAAAATATCCAGCAATGGTATATGATGCTGAATTTAAATCAGAGGCAAAATAATTCAATTTCAGTAAAAGGGCTGAGTACCAAACTCCTCTTTCCCATCCTCTTTATTTCAGCAGTTCAGTGTGGTGCAAATGAAACCTGTCTCCTCCGGTCAGCAGCAATGTAAAGTGCTGTCTTTTCCAATGACTCAATAGAGTGCAAACAAATGGTATCTAATAATTTCTGCATGGTTAACAATAAGCATGTTGCACCATAGAAACAAATATGAGTGTAGTGAAAGTTTCAGTTTAAAACTAAAAATGTAGCAGGACCATAAAGTCTGCCCAACTGATAGTAGCTAAGCTTTCACATGCTATGGTCAGCTTCATCAGATCTGTGAAGTCCATGAAAGCTTCATACATCTGAAGAAGTGGACTGCAGTTCATGGAAGTTTATGGTGTTACAAATGGGATTATTTGGAGATCCATTAGCCTTTTTGTTGTGTTTTTACTGTAATAAGATTGAAACTGACTGACAGCATTAAAACTTAGAGAATGTTGGACATTCCAGTCCTTTCCTACTTTTTGCATACCAGTGCTGCAGTGTCAGTATAGGCACCATTTATTTTGCACCAGTGCCACAGTGTCAGCATAGGCACCACTGCATCCTATGGGGGAAGTTGCAATGGTGGCAGGCTCGTTGGACTTCTTGCACGATTTGCATCTGGATGCGTGTACTGGTATATGTGAGTATTTTGATGGGCAAAATGTCTCTCTCCCATCAAGTACAACATTAAACTATGTGGCTTTTATATCCTCTCAAAAGGTAGTATGCTATGTTTCAAGGGACCTCTTTTGCTGCACCATATTGCCACAAAAAGCCCTGAATCTTTTGAGCATCTTTTTGAGTATCCCTGTTCTTATATTTAGGGACACATCAGAAGGCTTCTTATTAGCTTTGTAAGCTCAAGATGTCAAAGCTGGACAATTCTTGATTCATGTCCTAAGCTGAAGCTTCCTTTCTACTGGCTCTAAGTGTGCCATAACATTTTCCGCCTTGTCAGCAAAGGACAAAAAGGTATTTGCACCTCTCTGTTTAAAGTGCAAATGTTCTTCAGCAAACGTTCTGGCACGAGGAAGAAAACACTTCATGAATTACTTAAAATGCAAGACAAGAATTCACCACAGGAGTTTCCTGTCTTTCCGCAGTGAAAATGAGCCCAAAGCAAACAAAACAGGGCAAAAGGTTGCAAGTGTCATAGAAAGAATGCACTATATGTTGAGACCCATAGCTTAAATGACTTGGAAGTTTGGCTGCAGACTGAGCAAGCTTTTTGGGTGGTGGTAGTGGGGGGTTCTCCATTGGCAGCTTTCTCTGTTTGTACTGGCATGCAAAGTAGGGAAAGTTCGAAACTAGAGTCGGGAATGGAACGTGTGTGTTTTGCTTTGGCTTAGTCACTTAATGACAGCGATAGTTTTCTCTTGGCACTTTTTTTCTTCCTTAAACCATTATTGGAAAACCTGTTTAGCTGTAACTCTAGCAGTCAGTTGGTTACCAAAGACTTTGCAGTGATGGTGTGTGCTAAAGAACCCTGCCATAAAAACTACAGCTAATACCAAATAATCATACATATCTATAATAATAACTATTTAGGACAGCATGAGTGAACTTCAGTGCAGACAGCAGAGAGTTCTTTGTTTCTTGCTTTTGTGTAATAACTGGTGTATCAGCGAACTGGAACAGTTTTACATGACATTGTGTTGAGCCATTCTCTGGACTGTATCCCAGATTGAGGTACCCACAGTAATTACCGCAGAGCAACTGTGGATTGATTTGCACAACTGATTAGGAAGTATGGAAAAAGTGCTCTCTTCAGCAGATGTTAAACAAACAGGTAAGCTAATATTTTGAATTGCTTATATAAACAGGCAGTCAACTGTTTAGGAATTGTCCCACTTCTATGGATTCAAAGTGTAGGGTGTACACAATAGTGATCTATTATTGTGAGCCGTTTAGTAGAGCTTCTGTCAAACTACATTTCAAAAACTTCTCTCTAATTAAAGATGCTGTCTTTGATGTAATATATAGATGCTGCTCTTTCTTTTGTTCCTCAAGAGAAATACTGCTTATATACCTTAAATTAATATATACCAATAGAAATAAAAATGTGAAAAGGGATAATATTATTACTGTGTCTCTTACATTATTAGTTTTGATTTTATGTACATATATTTGCAAAGATTTTCACAAAGCTGAAAATGCTGTTAACTTCTCCTTGAACTCCTTAAAAATCCCCTGTTTTCATGTTGGCAAGATCTTCGTGCCATGGCTAATTACTAATGTCTTTTTATGCATGTTAGCAGAAGTGACAGGTAGGCAGGCGCAGTTCCTATTAATGTACTTGACTTCAGGAGAGGCCAGTGGATTGAATTGTTGCAGCTACACTTTGCTCTCCCAATGGATGTGAATTTGCTCTCAGCATATTAATAAATTATACTATTGTCTCTACTACCTCTAGGCGCTCATGATGTCTCTGTAGCTTCTGAAGAAAGAATACTGCATATACTAGTTACCCTAGTTATTAATATTTAGATCTTTAAGGCTGCAATCCTAATCTCCATTTAGACCAGCATAAGCCGCAGCACAAGTCCCATGCTAACCTAGAGGTGTCACAAAAGTGCCATAAGACACTTCTACACCACTCCTGGTGGAGGGTTACGGCAGCTCATAGACGTGCTTGCCTCCTACATCACCACAGGAACGGGAAGACAGATGAGTTGTGCCAGCCTAGATTAGGATTTCATCCTTAGTAAAACACATTTTATATATACAGGTCTTCTTAAAATGATTGGAAAATGGATTTTGCCTCTGTAGTATAAATTATATTAGTATTATTAGATTTATGCACAGTCAGGGAGATGTTCTGCTCAGAACTGACCCAGAGTTCCTCAAATCTATGCCAGCAAAATAGCTGGTCCAGACTGGAAGTGACCCTTTGCAGGACCTGGGCCTTTTCCTGGGGAGAAGGGAAAAAAATATCACCTTCCCCCAAAGAAACATCGGACAAAAGTAAGCTTTGTATAGATGCATCAGTCATACATTAATTAAATGCATCACTATCAAGTGATCAGGGAAGCTGAACTTCTGCCTGGGTTCCCAGCCCAATGCCAAACTAAAGATCAAGGCAAAATATAGATGCATATTTTGGGTAAGGGGCACAATAAAGTCAACATAATATATGAGACAATGCAACATCTTTACTGCTTACATGGCATGGAGTTTATATTGACCGCTTCAAATTCAAATTTCCATACTTTTTGAAATAGAATGAAAACGAGTGAAAATAGAAACTTAAATTAACAGGTTTTTAATGTTTGAATTTCTTAAGATTTTGACCAATTCTCAAGTTGGATGGACAGCTGTGCAGACCTTAATTCCATTTATCACCTTGTGTTGTCATGCAGAGTTAAAGCCTGCATACTGACTATTAAGGGTAGTGTCACTACGACATTTGATCCAAAAGTAGATCTAAAATTGCATTTAATCCATACGTGTCTGGTGAAACACTTGCATTACTGAAACATTTGGTGACCAGAGTAGATTTCTTTAATAGAAGAGTAAGTGTAGGTAATGTTAGTAATTTCAATTTCATTTTCTCATGACAGATCTTATTTCTGTTCCAGAGCCATTTCTGTCTTATGTTAATCTAATTGCCAAACCTATCAATTATGGAAAAATGGGGGTGGTGGTTCAGAATTTTTAAAAATTCTGGGCATAATCCAAGATAAATAAAAACTGAGAATGTCTGCCTGAAGTAGGTTTGCTTGCAGTCTTCCAAAGCATTTAAATTTAGCTGTCACCTGGTGAATGATGTGGGCTTTGCAAGTAAAATGTTCTATAGCCACTGAAGAAGCAATGGATTGGTACTAATGTTCCCCCGACAAGAAAGTGATGAGGCACTAAGTTGGGCTCTTCCAGGAAACTCATCTTCACCAGAGATGTCTCTACAGAGTGCATGGTAGCTATCATCAATCACGAAGATGGAAAGCAAGCAAATGTAGGGTATAGAACTCATAGTAAAAACACTTGGCTTTGTAATGGTTTTAAGAGATGGGAGAGGGGAAGGAAAACTCCAAGGAAATTTGACAAGAATAATGAAAAATGTGAGACTTCTGTGGGTTATAATGAGTCATTTAAGGGAATCTGTTTTCCCTTCTTAATTGTTTAATGAAATATTTAATATCCATTTGTATTCAGTTTTTTTTAACTATCTGTGTGGTGCTGTCCAGTATAAGTGATCTAATTTATGGCGTGAATGATTTTATTATCTAAAATACAAGATAATTTATTTCCTGACTCGTACTTCTACACTGCCTTTTGGTATTGTTAAAGTGTCTATCAAGGAGGCTTACAAAACCTCAATAAAACAACACTCTGATCAAGAGATTTTTAATCTTCTTAATTTCATGGCACACTGACCAAATGCTAAAATTCTTGAGGCACACCATCAGTAACAACAAGGCACACCATGCTGCTTATCAGGGGCTCAAATCCTCCAATTGCCATATAATCAATTTATAAATAGTATTCAAATCTACCACAATAACAGAGGTGAGCAAAGAACAAGTAGACTTGGATAAAGATACATCAATAACAACAAATAAAAGTCAAGAGGTTACCTGAATCAAATGGGTTCTCACATTCCTTATGAAAATGAAAGCCATTGAAAAAGGGGATTCAGAATCCTCCTTAAACTGAAAATTGTTTTTCTGATTCTAGAAACTGTGACTATGAGGTATGTGATTTAATCCATGTCCAAATATCGTAAACTTAAAATAGAACAAAAAAAGTTTATCTAAGTTTTTCAATAATGAAGAGCTGTGGTGTGTTTTTTTTTAAAGAGAAAGTAGAAACTTTCAGTTGTCTCTTCTAATGTAGCGGTTCCCAAACTATGAGCTGTAGCACCTAGGGCACCATGGCAAAGTCATGGAGATGCCATGGGTTACCCTCAAAAGACTGTTCTTCTGGCAGTCCTGGGCACTGCCATTTTGGATTGTGTAAGGTTTCATATGATTCTCGCAAGATTGTGCGTGATCCAACATGGTGGCCCCCAGGAGATCTGGGAAGAAGAGGGTATCATTACTCTGGTAAGTTTGGGATCCACTGCCCTAATGGATAAAGACTAGCCCCCAAATCCAGAGTAACTACAGGAGCACGTAAGAGACTTTACCGTGCACCCATACTGCACCACCTAGTGAAAACCTATGGGAAATTCATATTGGAATCCAGAGAAAGTTGTTCTTAAACCTGAGCAAGGACTCCCCGTAGTTACTCTGGATTTTGCCATAAGTTCCATAATGAACTCCTCTTCATTATGATGAGCATCAGACCCATACAGAGCAATCATTGGGCTGCTTTTTTTCCCCTTTCTAAACCTGACACCTCTCATTGCTTGGAGGAGAATTACAGGACTTGCTAATTAAGGAATGTGGTTTTCTGCTGCAGTTTTTTTTTTGGTAATTCCATGGTTATTGTGGTCACTAAAAGAGTAATCTATATATATAGAAGAGAAAAATCACTGACTGACTGACTCACTGACTGACTGACTCACTCACTCACTGACTCATCACCGCCCTGCCAAAACCACAGGGCCTAGAAGCGTGAAATTTGGGGTGGGTGTTCCTTCCGTGACTGAGGGGTGCACTAAAAACCGGTTTTCAGAAATTTCAACCGGAAGGGGATGAAAAGGGGCGCAACGCGTTTTCCTCCCTATACTTTGCATTGAGAATTGCTGACTCATCAACATTCCGCCCCAACTGCTGGGCCTGAAGCATGGAATTCTGGGAGTTCCTTCTGTCACCTGAACACCCACCAAGAACCATCTGGAGAAATTTAACCCTTCAGGGGCTGAAAAGGGGTCAATGTGTTTTTGTCCTATACTTAACATGGGAGACTGAACCACATCCAGCCAATTTGGTGCTCAGTGACTGGTGCACTGGGGGGATGTTGTTCAGAGGAAGAGTTTGCACTGGCGAGGATGCTGCACCTGGGAGGATGATGTGCATGGAGGGAAGTTGCGCATGGGGGAAGTTGCACATGGGGGAAGTTGCACACAGGGGAAGTTGCGCACAGGGGTAGATTGCGCATGGGTTGTTGATGTGCCATGGGGGGATGTTGTATGGGGAAATGTTACTCCCGCAATGCGGGTACACTTTTTGGTAGTCTATATATATAAATGAGAAAAGTCACTGACTGACTGACTCACTCACTCACTCACTCACTCGCACTCATCAATGCCCTGCCAAAACCACTGGGCCTAGAAGCATGAAATTTGGGGTGGGTGTTCCTTCCTTGACAGAGGGAGTCACTAAGAACCAATTTTTGGAAATTCCAACAGGAAGGGGGTGAAAAAAGGCACAACGTGTTTTCCTCCCTATACTTTGCATTGAGGAATCGGTGACTGAGGAATGTTCTGCCCAAACCCTCAGATCTAGAAGCGTGAAATTTGGGGAGGGTGTTCTTTCTGAGACATCAAACACCCACAAAGAACCGATGTGGAGAAATTTAACCCTTAAGGGGCTGAAAAGGGGTGCAACGTATTTTTGTCCTATACTTAACATGGAAGACTACCAACATCCAGCACTGGATGTTGCAGTGGGGAGGATGCTGTGCTTGGGGATGATGCACATTGGGGGGGATGATGCACATTGGGGGGTTGAGGCTCATAGGGGGAGGTTGCATAGGGGGTGGTTGATGCGCATGGGGAAATGTTGCACATGGGGAAAGGTTGCACATAGAGGACAGATGTGCATAGAGGACAGATGTGCAACAGATGGGGGTTGATGTGCATGGGGGATGATGTGCATGGGGGGTGATGCGCATGGAGTTGGATGAACATGGGGAAGTTGCTCATGGGGTGGATGGCTTATGGGGGAATTTTACTCCTGCAATGTGGGTACGCTTTTTGCTAATCTTACATGTGTCTAATTCAGGAGTAAGCCTGTTGAATTTAATTGGATCTTGCTCTTAGGTATGCTTGCATCGCAATACAGTCCATAAACAAAATTACATCTTATGAAGTTTTTTTGTTTGATTTTTTTTGGTTTTTTACTTCAAACTGGCACATATTGGTATATGTTAGTGGCATATGTTAGTGGTATATAAAGAAAGCAATTCAAATTGTGACTGTGCATAGAGAGAGAGAGAGAGAGAGAGAGAGAGAGAGATAAAGGAAGGTAGAGAACACTTTTACACAACTGGCAGAGAAAAGGTGTTTTCTTCACTTACTTAGTGGTCACTATCGCTCTTTTGAGGGTCTCGAGCTTGCAAGTCCTCCTCATGCTTCCAAACTGCTTTAAATAGTTAGAAAAGTAACTTCTGGTTTTCATTGTGAAATATTTTTGCTATTTACACCAGTACAGAGGCATGGAGCAGCCTGTATAGGGAGTTGTAGGCTCCCCAGACCATCAGGAGAGCCATGGCAACTCCCAAGAAGGTGGAAAACCCTTTTGTTTGTGGCACCACGATCATGTCATCAAACATTCAAGGAAGAACAACAGAGGCTCCTTGCAGTGGCATAGCTGGGGGGGGTGTTCAGGGGTTGCAGTTGCCCCAGGAAACAGCTTTGGGGGGGCAACAAGCTGAGCTAATGGCTAAAATTGTGTAAAATGGGTTATGTATGAATGATAATACTATCATGTTATATATGGTTGGAAAGGTAATTTAATGAAGAATGCAATGAAATGATCTACATTCTATCTAAAGTTATGGCCAATTAAGCACAAAATGAAAACTCCAGTGATCTTTTTAATGATACTGGTCTTAATTTTCTTGCAGAATAATTAACCATGACTACAGAATCTGGGTCAGACTCTGAATCTAAGGATCAAGATCAAGACCAAACAGAAGCTTCTAGTCAACAAGGAACAGCAGGGACAGTGTCCCAAGAACTGCAGCAACAGCGACAGCAGCAGCAGCTTGCTGAGGAACACCAAAATGCATTAGAACAATTTTCTGGTGTAGCAGCTCACAGCACCCCTGTAAAGAAGGAGCAGGCAAGTTATTAATTGGGGCACACTTAATTATGAAAATTCTAATGTAATCCTTTTACTACTTCTAAGATTTTTATTTTGGCAATGTGAAAAATAAAATTATTGATCTGCTTGGAGGTTCAGAAACAGTTTTTTCCAGTTCACCATGCAGTTCTACTATAATTTGTGTTAGATTGTCCTCCCTGCTGGGCTTAATTTCAGAGGCCATTGCTCTTGTTAAAGGAGAAAAGTCTTTCACAATTTTATTTCTCAGTTAGGTCACACCAAGTTTTGAAGAAGCTTGAGCATGGTGGAGCACATTTCAGCACTGACACCTGCTGAAATCTAATTTCAACCAAGGTTGTGTGATGTTTGAAGCTAACACAATCTCAGGTTATTAAGACCTGACAATTCTGCAAAGACTGCACTGTAACTATTTCTTCATATGGCTAACTTTTAAATTTTCAGAATTATTCCACATGGTGGTGTTTTTCTTGCATGATTCTGCTATATAAATAGCTAGGAGGAAGAACTTTCTTTGCTTTATTCCTCTAAGAATATCCATCTGTGCTTGCCATGTGAGTGGCATGCTTTTGTAAGAGTCTTTGAGGGTTTTTTAATGAATTAAATCCATCCATGCTTGTAAAGGAAAAAAACCATTATTGTTACTGATGTGTAATGAACAGGACATTTTGTGATTATTGGCAGTGGGACATTTGGCATGCTCCAAGAAACTCACATTCAACACTAGTGATATATGTTTTTGTAGTGACCGTGAACAGATTCCATACAATATGGTTGGTCTGAACAGACCTCTTCCACTATGAGTTTTGTCACACTGTTGTTTGAGGGTTGTTCACTTCAAATGATTTTTTTAAAAAAAATTGTTAATTTCTTAAAGCATTTCCAATCAAATGTTCGTAGTGACTTGTTTACAAAGTTTTTTTTACAACTTCTTATTTAGATCAGGTGATCAGATTTTAGTTCAAATGACCAAAAAATGGGAACATTTACTGTCAGACACTTAGGCGGCAATCCAGAGTAACTACGGGAGCACATAAGAGACTTTATGTGTACCCGTAGTTACTGCACCACCTAGTGAAAACCAATAGGAAATTCATATTGTAATCCAAAGTGTTCTTACTCCGGAGCAAGGACTCCCCGTAGTTACTCTGGATTGCGCCCTTAGTTACCAGCATGTTACCATCAGGCCAAAATTTGGAATTTAAAATTTATATAGATGTATTATTCCAGCCTGTTCACTGAACATTATAGACTAACCCTACAATCCAGACTAACTACGGGAGCATGTAAGAGGCATTACATGTACCCGTAGTTACTGCACCACCTAGTGAAAACCTTTGGGAAGTTCATATTGCAATCCAGAGCAAATTGTTCTTACACCAGAGCAAGGACTTCCCGTAGTTACTCTGGATTGTGCCCCAAGAGCACAATCCTAACCCTGTCTACTCAAAAGTAAGCCCCATTATGTTCAGTGGGTCTCACTCCCAAGAAAGTGTCTTTAGGATTGCAGCCTGCCAGTGCACTCCTATGCATATTTATTCAGCAGCAAACCCATTTCGTTCTGTGAAGTTTACTCATATGCAAGTGTGTATGGGAGTTCAGCCTAAATGTATGTAATTGATATACTGTATTTACCAGCTTATTACACGCACTGGACCATAAGACGCACCAAAGTTTAGAGGAGCAAAACAAGAAAAAAATATTCTGAACCAAATGGTATACTAATATATTTAATAACAGAATAATATTACTACCATGTAAAGCTATCAGTGGTATTAAGAACCATCATCACTCTCATTAAAAAATAAGGAAAGACTTTAAGGGTCAAGCACACTTCTAATTTTAATTTATTTAATTGGTCACCTATCTATTATGTAATGTATGTACTTTAATGTATATAATGAAATTAGTTCTGTTTTAAGAATGTTGTTAGCTGCTCAGCTTAATGCTAAGCTGGGAGACTGATAGAGAGTGTGTATTTTGGGAATATTATGTGATTTTTGAAATCATAACTGATGCTTAATATAGTTCTCTGCTTTAGAAAGCCAAAATGATGCAATCAGTTTTTCCCCCAGTTCATTGATATGCTTACCTGGGTGCAGTAAACCCCCCAAATTTGCGGGGGTTCTGTTTCTGGAGCCCCTGCAAATTTTGAAAAACCATGAATTGCGATGAACCCCCTCTTCTCCCCCCAGGTGCTGCTTCTCACCTGGTATTACCCCCTCTGGAGGTGCCCCTTCCCACTGGCAAACAGAGCTGTGATTATGCAGAGGGGCTGTTTAGGGACCCCCAAGAGCATGCGCTGGCCTGGCCACTTCCTGAACACTCTAGGGGAGGTCCCTCAGAGAAACATTCATCGAAGCATCGGGCGGGAAGCTTGTCATGGAGTGATCCAGCCTGGGCTTGGGTGAATGCAGAGCTATCCAAACCAGGCAGGAACCGCTCAGCAAGGAGAAGCCCACCTGCCTGGAGCTCTGATAAGCGCTTCTCTGAGGGACCTCCCCCACAGCAGCACTGCATCACCGCAGCTCTTGGTGCTGGTAAGGAGGGGCGCCTGGCAGGAGATGCAGCACTGGGGGGGGGGAGTACCTGGCTGGGGTGCTATGGTCTAGGGCAGGGGGTGATTTATGGCCCCAGGAATCTGTGAATGACGGGGGCTGTGAATATGGAAGCACAAATTTGCAGCTGACTACTGAATTTGCTTATATGCACAGAAAAGAATTCCTACCTACTTCTCATGATTTGCTGTCTGCTCCCAATTTTCTGTGGAATTTAGGTCTTTCTAGCACTCACGATCATCTTTATACTATTTGCAAGCACCAGTTAAATGTCTCATTCCCTTCTGAAGCCCACAGAGACCTTCAGATTGCCACAGAGATCTTCAAAATGGTGCCTGTGAGTAATATGGAGCACTTTAAAATGAATGTAGGAAGCTTCAGAATTTCAGCAGAAAAGCTATCCATGCTAGAAAAACTATCTGTGCCATTTTGATGATTCCCACAGCTGCTCCAGCTGCTCAAGGGGCCATTTTTAAGGTCTCCACTGCCATCCTAATAGTCTCTCGCTGGCAGGTTAGTTAGCATCAGGTCCTGCTTATATTTCTCCCTAACCCCATTAATCCCATAGGATCCCTAATTTGTGAACCATGGATTCACCATCTGTTGGGGTTTATAGGAACCTATCACCAGCAGATGAAATTTGAAGAGTAAAGAACTAGGTGGGGGAATTGGAGTAAATGGTATAAGTAACAAAATATGTAGATTTTAAAGATTTATTTATTTATTTCTTCCTAGTTTTATTTTTTTCCTTCCTAATCAGACTTCTGGTTCCACTAATCTCTGACTACAAATATTCAAGCATCATCCAGATTATATGGGCAGGAGGGAAAACAAATTCTGTTGTCGTGATTTGAGCAAGATTGGTGTGGCTCCAGCAATAACTATCTTGGTTAAAAAAGAATTGACTCACACTTTTTCTTCTTTGTTAGATGTTGGTGCTACCAGTGCTACTAGTCAGACAATGAAATTACTTAGGGAATTAATCACAACTGAGAATGCCTTTTTGCATGTCAAATACAAAATATACCAAATTCAAGTTGTGTTTCGGTGGTCATTCCTGCCCTAGATAACTGCATGAAGTGAATGTCAGGCTTCTTTAGGAATATAAGCCTTAATTCCCTGTGAAATGATCTTGCTGCATGAACATGTCTTGACAGTTTGGGGTTCTACTCTAATAGTTCTTGGCATGTTCTTTTTTGCACAGTGCAAATTAATACAAGGTACTCCTGCAACAGTTTAACCTAGAAAAATTCTGTTCCACTTTGCTACCTCTTGAAATTAGTAGCAGCATTTTTGTTTATAAATCTGTTCAATCACTGAATACTTTTTATGTGCTTTTTAAAGCAGTCACAAAAAATGTATGATCAGTAGTGGGAGAGAGGAGCTGTTGAACTCTTTTCGCCTCCAACCATTCTGTTGAAATCACTTCGGAGAAGAAAGGACACCCAGCGCTAAACTCCTTTCCATACAGTGCAGAACAACAACATATAAGTGTGGTGGACCATTTATAGGTTACATGGTTAAAGAGGTGCAAGAAGGCAAATTATATTTTAGCATGGGGGGAAGGCTACAGCCAAATACACTGGTGCCTTGTAAGACAAATTTAATTTGTTCCAGAAGCATGTTTGTCTTACAAAGCAGATTTTCCCATAGGAAATAATGGAAACTCAGACGATTGGTTCCACAATCTAAAAATATTCATTTATAAATATTAACTGTATGTAAAAATGATGATAAAACGCTGTAATCAAATTCAAAACACTATAATATAATACAGAACACAATTACAGTAATAGAACACTGTACTAATTTGTAAAGTAAAACAGAAAATAAAACCTTTTATGGCCAAGGATGTCTAATTTTCACTAAAAGAGTCACTGGTGCCTTTTGGAGCAACTTTAACAAGGAACCCATCTCTGTGTGAGAGATCTATCTATGAGATCTATCTCTGCAAACCCTTGAAGTAAAAGGGGCCCAATCCTATGGTCTCCTCACAATCAAGGCCCATTGTATCAGCTGGGGCATTCCTTAAGGAAAGTTTATTGGATGCCAGCCTAACTCTTTCCAAGTTTGCAGCAGCCAGAGCTGGATGCAGGAGTGGGGTTCAGGCAAGGAAGGTGGTGAGGAGGGGAAGAGGGGAAGTAGTAGTGGGGTTCAGGCAGGGAGGGGATTTCTATTGAGGGGGTTCCAGACCAGAGGGAGGTCCAGGAGGAGTTTCCCTCCTACCTGAATGTGGCTGTTCTACTCCAGTGGCTGGGTGGGGATGGCTAGATTGAGGCCACGTGCTTGCCAGAGAGTGCAGGAGGCTGGTCAGGTAAGCTCTGACATGCAGGAGGACGCTTCTCCTTCTCCCTTTGCTGCAGTGGTGGGCTCCAGCAGGTTCACACCTACTCTGTAGAACTGGTTGTTAACAAGAGATAGGACATATAAAGTTTAAAAATAGCCATTTAAAAGTGGCTGCCAGATGGGCAGAGAACCGGTTGTTAATTACTTTGAATCCCATCACTGCTCTGCTGCCCTGTTTACTGGTACTGCAGGCAGGAGGAGAGGGAACCCAGCCAATGGGGATTTGTTTTACAAAGCACATTTGTCTCAGAGCAGAATTTGTCTCACAAAACTGAAACGAATTTCAGTTTGTTATCTAAAGCATTCGTCCTACAGGGCATTCAACTGGCAAAGTACCACTGTAAACTGTGTCTGATAATTTTGTCAGTGAATTAGACCCTAATCTGTCAGAGTGACAATTTCAGTGATAATTTTGTTTCATTCTAAAAGCTTTAGAGCACAATCCTAGGATTGTGGGATGCCAGTGCAAATTCTTGAGACAGTACCAGGCTCCAACACTTAGGCTGGATCCTCAACCATCCCAACCTCCCAAATGGCATGGCTTTACACATGGCTGGTCAAATCTGCACTACCTATTTAGGTAGCATAGATCTGAGTAGTTCCATAGAAGCAGCTACCACAGGATAATGTACTCCTCTTACCCAGAGTTGTCCTACAACTTGAAACAACCCTGCTCTGGATGTAACCCTGGCTGGCCTACCAGCCTGCTCCAGGGCAGGTAAATGTTGGGCTGCTCACTGGTAAGGTTTAAAAGGGAAAAGTGATTTAACTCTAGTTGTAGGATTGGCCATATCACTCTTTTGTGTCTCTGAATATCTTATTGCATCACACTGGGTCACGTTGGGTATGTCCAGAATATAACAGCTGAACCAAGTGCAAAAAAATTGGAATCCCAAATCTGCAGTACCTCCCTGTCCCTTCTCCTTTGTGAGTTTCCTTTCTAAAAGCTGTTTATATCTCAATACCGGATTACAGAGTGGCTCGTAAGTCCCTACCCATCCATATATCCTGTGTAATAAAATATTAATGGGTAGGGACTTACGGGGCACCCTGTACAGTGGCACCTTGGTTCACAAACTTAATTTGTTTCACGACTCTGGTTGGGAACCGAATTTGGTTGTGAACCGAATCACTTTTCCCCATAGGGTTCAATGTAAATAAGGTTAATCCAGCCTGAACCATTTTTAACCACAAAAATATGAAACAAAGTATAGTGCAGTATGAAGAGTACAGTACAGTACGAAGAGGTTGAACACTAACCTTGCTTGAGGCGACTTATGGCGAGGAGGGCAGGATGGTGTTTGAGGAGGTTATTATTTGGAGCAAGAGCCCACCTCCATAACATTGGGGACAATGGTTATTTTCTTCAAAACCTTCTTGTGAGCCATGCTGGACAGGAAGTGTGGACAGGTCATCCAAAAGTTTCACAGCAAGTATGCACAGGCCTAGATGAAGCCATGACCACATGACAGAGGCCTAGTATTAGAGGCGGGTTGCCAGTATTAGAGGTGGGGATGGCATCCAGCATTTTGATTATCTAGGTGGTGGCGCTTGCACTATGCAATTCTCTTACTTCTGAACTGAGCTCCTTCATGATTTTTTTAATGTTGCTGATTGCTACTGTCTGGCTTTTAATGTATATTTTATACTTTGTATATTACATGTTTTAATTGATTGTATATCATCTTGGGTGTCCTTCAGACAGAAAGCTATAGCAAAAATGTGAACAAATAAAAATTTCCTCATCTACTTCTAAATTCTGCAGGATATAGATGGGACTCCATCTTCCTTTCCTAACTAAAAGAAATGGGAGAAGAGAATCTGCAGCTTTTCTTCAGCAACTATAAGTTGCTTTCATTTCAGAAATTTCTAAACATGCTCAGAACTGATTACCCCTTTTCACTCCTATTATTTTGTCCGTTGGAGAAGAGATATTTTTTCCTTAGCAGGAAAACAATGGACGTATTCATGAAAATCGGTTTCCAATATAAGCATTCCCATCTAAAAGCTTGTTTTGCTTTGGTGCATACTGTAAGAACATATGAAGAGCTCTTCTGGATCAAATGAAGGGCCTGTCTGTTCGTAGTAGCTCACCAGATGCCTCAGAGATTCTCAAGATAATATGTGAGCTTTATCCTGCTGCCGCCACCCCCTTTATCCTGCTGCCACCCCCTTGCATCTGGCATTTAGAGGGATAGGCTACTTCTAAAATCCAGATGTTACATGTGCTCATAGTGGCTTGAAACCTGTGATAGACTTTTCATCAAAAAAATTCCGTCACTTTTCATAGACTTCTACATTCTTTCTAGGTAAACCCCTGCTAACTGGGCAAGGGCACTCTTTCAAGAGAGTGTTCCACCTTTATTTAGCAGGGGAAGAGTATCTGGCCCTAAACACCCCAACAATGTCTGTTCAAGTGGCTTCTGCTGCTTTTTTCATTTTAGATTGTGAGCCCTTTTGGGACAGGGACCCATTAGCTATAAATTAGCTATTTTTCATTTTCACTGTAAACTGCTTTGTGAATTTTTTAGTTGAAAAGTGGTATATAAATACTGTAGGTAGGTAGGTAGGTATATAGATGCTGAAGACCTATGAATATTATAGTCCAGTGATTCTCAAAGTTGGGGTTGCAACTTCATTTGGGGGGGGGGGGTCCTGAAAAGCTGGGTACTGCCATTTTGGAATTTGGCACTGGGTGCCACCACCTTAGAATGGTGCACTCAGTCTGCTTTCCTGGGAGTAAGTCTCACTGAACAAAATGGGATTTTCCTCTGAGTAGACATGGAAGGGCTATGGGAAGGCCTTTCTATTTGATGTCATTTCCAGCCATGCCATTACTTCTGGGCAGGGGGATCCGAGACAGATTGTCATTCTCAGAAGGGGATCCTGGGCTAAAATTCTTGAGAACCACTGCTATAGACTTTCTTTGTTTGGGAGGAATCCCAGCCCACCAATCATCCCAACCTCTCTTCTTTGGTCACTCCAGTTTCACTTCTAGATTCCAGTTTCACTGTATCCTTCTTTAGTTATAGTGACCAGACTCCAGATGTGACATTGCTATAAATTTGTACAACATATCAATTTGTATAATAAATACAGTGTCATTTGAAACCTTCCCAAATACTTGGATCAAGGGTTTGGGAATTAAATATATTAGTACAGCATAAAACTGTCCCTTAGGCATAATATGATTCTGTTTAGAGTTTCAGATGATAAAACTCCAACTGGGTTTGGTGAGTTTGGTCAGAAAGGTCAAGCATTACCGGTATGTTGGTTGTGGAAGAACAAGTTAGAGTTGTTCTATCCAATGATCCGAGAAAATGAGGGTGAGGCTTGGGGACCCAATACATATGAGCAGCACAAAGGAAGTGGTGAGAAAACACATTTTAAAGGTTAAGATATAAGTAGGTGGGTCCTATTATTCTCTTTTCAGATTTGAACAATTACTGCTAACTTCTCAGCTTAGCTGTATTACATAGCTTTCTTAAAATATACTTATTCTGAATGAGTTTTTTTCTATTCAAATGGAACTGAAAAAAATACAAAGGTTATAAGAGCAAAATACCTCTCCATCCCCATGTGTTCTAGTATGAACTATAGAGTTATGCACTTTGCTACATATTTGTACAACTTCGGTCTGAAAGCAGATTAAAGCTTTTGGCCAGATTTCATTCATTCTCATCAAGACTTGTTACAATCAAGGAAACAGTCTTGGAGGATTAACTTGTGATGTATGTTAGAGCTATAGGCTGCTGATTTATTCTTGTCATTTTGAACCAAATCAGATATATTTGGATACTGGTCAGATGAAAATAAGATTAGTATTCTAAGGTTTTATCTGAAATATTACTGTGATTTTTCTTGCTACTGAAAATTTCCTTTAAAATGAAATAAGTGTATATGGAGATAACCCATATAAAAAGCTGCAGCCATTGTAATGAATCTGCTATGTGGATGAAGCACACTATTGTTAGACTTCTATAGCATCCACCTGGTCTCCTGAAAAGAGGCACAGTGTATTAAATCATCATACAGCCTGCTGGATCTTTCAAATTTCAACTCTTGCAAATGACTGACTGTGGAGATTCTTCTAAGTCCTTTTCTCTGAAGTAGTATTTATACAACTGAGCAGCATTTTCATTGACTAGAAAAGCTTTTCAGTTCCCTGAATGACGTTTATCTTTGCTGCACTGCAGTTATGTAGTAATTTTAAAATTTGGTTCTGAACGAGTCCTCAGTAAAGGGATATCTGATTGTGCTTTGTGATTTTGAAAGCTTGCTGTGATCAGCCACATCTTTTTTTAATCTGAAATTGGAACTTAATCTCCCTCTTTTCTCTTTGCAGGCTACTGACAAAGAACGGGAATTTGCTGCTGCAGCAGCAAAACAACTGGAATATCAGCAGTTTGAAGACGACAAGCTTTCACAAAAATCATCTTCAAGCAAACTCTCCAGATCTCCTTTGAAGATTGTGAAAAAACCAAAAAGTATGCAGTGCAAAGTGATTCTTCTGGATGGTTCAGAGTACGGCTTGGAAGTGGAGGTAAAATATTTACAGAGGTCGAATGATGGATGGTAATTGTGCAATATCCGCTGTTTAGTAAATTAATTGTGCATGGTTTGGAGGGCAATTACAATGGACTTTACTTCTCTTTTATTTCAAAAGGAGACAGTTCCTAGGAAGAAATTAATGTTTCTAAATTCACATGGTTGTCAGTTTCTATTCAGTCAGGAACATTTGAAGTAGGAGACAAAAAAGAAATGGTATTTCTGCTCCAAGTGTTTCCTTTGATTCTGCATCTATGTGATGACTCACCAAGCAATTTAGTATTTCCCTCAAATAAAATCAGCCCTCATGATATAGGAGAATGTTGAGAGTGGAGCAGCAGGACACACCAGCAACAAAAACAATAACAATACAAATGAGAAACTAGTCATGGTTATTCCACATCCAAAGTCAGGTTGTCTAGCTGTGTCTATTGTGAGAGTGTGGTATTGGAACTTTTTCAATTAAAAGGTTTTTGCTTCATGTTCTTTGCAAAGAATAGCTTGTATCAGCATTCCACTTTTTCTCAGGTTGGTAAACATTGAGAAGGAGCTAACAATTTATTTAGCACTAAGGACTACATTGTTTATCAGGGATGAAAGCAGCAAATTCTGTGCTAGGGATTATTAGGAAACAAACCAAAAATAGAACAGCTTTCATTATACCGCCTGTATATGATCCTGTGTTGTTGTTAAATTTATAGTACTTAAGTTTTGTCTTGTATTTAAGTTTGGTCTTCTCATTTCAAAAAGAATATTGGAAAACTGAAAAGGGTAAAGAGAATGAAAAACCTAATCACAGGATTGGAGCATCCTCTTTCTAGGAAAGACTAATTTTTCTGTGAGCTTTTAGTTTAAGAAATAAGATGTGTAGAAAGGGTGAAGTAAAGTTCTTATTAAAATAATGCATAGTGTAGAGAAAGTGGAGAAAGATTTTTTTCTCCTTTTGTTACGCTAGTTTGGGTCATCCATTAAAATTGGTTGGTGGTAGATTTATATCAGGCAGAAGAATGTCCTTCTCTACAATGCATAATTAACATTACATTTACTCTTACAAGATGTGATGGTAGCTGATTTCTTTGAACAATAGAGAATAGGTGAAGAGTGACTGTTAGCTACAATAGCTAAATAAAATATTGAGAAGTGATGTGCCACAGAATGCCAGCTGCTTGGAGAGGGTGAGGAGAAATAGCATGAGACACTTGTTATTTTTCTGGCTTGTTTTGGGGCTCCCTGTATTTGTTTTAACTAAATATATGTTGACTAAATGGACCCTTGAAATGCTATCCATATTCAACTTTCTGGTGCTGAAGCAGCTGTGCCAGTGGGGCATGTGCTGCATATTGCAGTGGGGGTAACAGTCATAGAGGCCTCCCCAAGCTATGGAAACATTTGTTCCCTTACTTTGGGGCTGCATTGTGGCTATATTGGGGTTGGAAAGTTGGAGAGGATTGTGCCCTGGGTCTGATCCAGCAGGGTCCTTGGATTTTTTACATCAAACATGCCAAATCTTTAAGTTATCATTTGACCTATTTTACACCTAAGTAATATGATTATTATAAAAATGAAAAATAATATTGTGGATAAGCTGAACTTCATCAACACTTCAAGTAGATTCTCTCAGAGCCCAATCTTATCCAACTCCAGTTCTGGTGCATTCCCGAAATGCATTACCAAGGTAAGGAAACAAATGTTTCTTTGCCTTAAGGAGGCCTCAATACACCCCAGCAGGACGTATCATTCACCCAGTTCACATAACTGCATTACTGCTAGAAGGTTGGATAGGATTGAACCCTCAGTCTGATAAAGCAATTTCTGCTGTGAGTTCAGAAAAGAGTCACTATCATGTTGTTGAAATGACATATCAACTTCCCTGATAAATTTTTTAAAATGATAAAAATGTGTGTGCTTCTTCAGTGAGACGTAAGACTTTCAAGTGTTTGGTTGTACATTGCAGTATTTTGCAAAATATTCTGTTGTCTTTTGCCTGAAGGGGTCAGTAGGTTTTCTGTAGAAAATATTATTTTTGAGTTTCTCAATACTGTTTGCAGCAAAAGTTAGTAAGCTCCACCGGGATAAAAAAAATGTCTGCCATCTTTCCCTTCTAATCTGGAGCTGTTCTCTCCTCCCATTTCATATGCCTGGTAGTGGAGATGTAATGAGGTGACCTGATTTATTCAGTGCTCTAAGTTTCAGAGGCATTGCTGTGACCAGTCAGGTATGGGAAAATAGAGGATTTTTAAAGGCTCATGTTAAGCCTTCCTCAGGTTAGCCCACTATCACTTATTTAGCATTTAGCTTGGAGCTAGTGATCTGTCACAGAGTTCCAGGTTTAAAAAAATTATTCTAGTTAGAATTTGCTGGCTTTGTTTTGCTTCATGCTCTGCCAGAAATAGCTGGTTCCACTCACACAAGGAATGATATACTATTTAGCAACTTGCTATAAATTGGTGCTGCAGAACGACCGTAGGTAATAACAGCAGGCAGAGAGAGAGAGAGAGGAAGGAGTATCTGAGAATCTACAATCATGTGGGAGTGTCTCTGCTTATCTCATCCAGGGGCTTAAATATTTGGGTGGACCTTTAACAAGTGTGTAAAAGAGGGAATTTCAGCTTGTGATCTGTGAGATGAGAAATTTCCTGCTGAAATTTCCTCCTTCAAGATCCCTGAAGTTAGAAATTTGGAGACCCCAACATAGGCGATGAGAACATCTGGCACCCTGTACTGCAAATATATTTTCCTATTGTTGACTTAGATCCAATCCTATCCAGTGTCTCCAGCACTAGTGCAACTGCAACGCAGCCATAAGCTAAGGGAATAAATGCTCCCATACCTTGAAGGTGCCTCAGTGACTGCACCTCCACCACAGAATGCAGTGTACACCCCTTTGGTACTGCTGCACTAGCACTGGAAAATTGGATAGGATTGGGCTCTTTGCCAAAAAAAAAAAGAGAGAGACCATTTGAAGACAGTTGTTTATTTTTTCTGGGGTTTGCTATAGGAATTTATAGCAGATGTCATGAAACTGATTATACTGAATTCTGCTGTTGAAACAGTATAGTAAATGTACATAGTATCAACATCTTATGGAAGACAACAGAAGGGGGAGCAGCAAAATAAGTAACATATTGTGAGTAATCTTCCTGAAAACAGAAATACCTCTGTGTTCAGTTGGGGTTGTTAATGCACTGCCTCTGCATTCAGCAGTTGTTAATGCTGCATATAGCATTAACAACTACTGTAAGGCAGTTAGTGCTCACAGAACGCTTGTTCTGCAAGTTGAGTTGTCATTTCATAACTAGTTTGCCATGTGACCTTATTGAGCCCTTTCAAGCTTGCAATGAGGTTGTAAAGTTCTTTGAATCGTGACTTCTTCTTTTCCATTCTTACTCTTAACAAAATAATTAATTAGTTAATTAATTTAAAGTTACAGAAAATAATTTCCCAGAATTGTGATTTTAGATCAGAAATCCCAGTCCTCTTTTAGAAATCCCAATCCTATATAAAATTCCAGCATAGATGCAGCCACAATAAAATCTCAACAAATACCTTGAGGCATCCTCTGTTACTTTTCCCACACTACATGATGCAGTGCACACTCTGTTGGCATAAGTCCTAGAAAATTTGATAGGATTGGGTCCTAGTTTGGTAGTTTGCTAGGTAGCTGGTAAGACTCTTCAGGTGACTAATGGTGCTTGTTTTTTTCTAGTGTAATCTTATAGCATTCTTATAGACTCAAACACAATTCACATCTTATTGCTTATCACAGGAGACTGTGGCAAGCCTCTGTCTGGCCCTCAGCCAGTCTCTGGACCACTGACAGAACACCACCAGATCTGAGCTCTTTCTGTATCCAGAAGGTGTTTGGAGGGCGTTTTGAGGTTCTCAGAATTAGAATTCGATCTCTCTTTAGAATTAGAATTCCATTTGTACTTTCCCTCACCCTTTGGGAACCCACCAAAAATCAGGTTGCAAATGTCCAGTGGGTCCTGACCTACACTTGGGAAATCACTGTTTTAGATAATTGGTTAACTATATGCCTTCTGTCACATGAGTACGAATATTTTAGTACTCATTTTAGTACTCATTTTAGTATTAACTTAAATACAGTTAATACAGGGCCAAATCCTATCCAACTTTATATCACTAATGAAACTGCAGTGTAAACCCAAAGCAAGAGAACAAACATTCCCTTCCATTGATGAGTCCTCTCTGAGTGCCCTTCTGAGTGCCCCCACTGCAGGGTGCAGAATATGCCCCTTTGATATGGCTGGACATTTGGATTGCCGCTCTTGTTATTAGGTAATATTTTGAATTTCCTATTTTCATTTCAAAATATTTATTTTGCAAATTTTTAGGATTAAAGTTATTTCTGTGTCAAACTGTAATATTTTTCCAAAAGGCTATCTTGGTGCTAAATAGAATAGTTAAACTGTTACATTCAATTCTTCTGCTTTATCCATTTCTGTGATTTTTCACCATTTTCTTCATAGATAGAAGCATATTTTCATTACTAGAATTCAAAAATCACTTTTCAACCATATCATTAAAAATTTTGAATATAGGCTCAAGTATGAATCTACAGGAAAATCACCTAGATGCTCTGCATGTGCTGCTACTACAATGCATCTATTATAACTGTAATACAATTTTGTGTAATAATTATCCCAAGTATGAATATTTGCTATGAATTGTAGCAATGATAAAAAGATCCATAAAGACCTAAAGGGGAAAACATCAATTTTCCTATAAATCAGTAAAGAACAAGATCCTAAAAATTAATAAATGTATAATTATATTTCTCTTGGAATATAATTAAAATAAATTTGTATATGACAATCCAAGTAAAACATACACGCATACTTTTCACACCATTGAATGTTACAAATCATTCACAAACTACTAAAAGACATATCAATGCTTATATATATATATAATGCCCAACATTGGAAATCTGTATTTCAAAGTATTTTTATAACTGTAATACAATTTTGTGTAATAATTATCCCTAATGTGAATAAGAAGTATTTGCTATGAATTGCAGCAATGTAATATATTTTTTAAAAACTCTATTTTTATTTTTACCTGTACAATATTCTTTCAACTGCTAACCCTGAACCCAGTGTGTTTTTTTCAAGTAGTGTCTTGTGCAAGTATACAGCCCCACCAGTTGCTCTCTCCATTCAAATCAGGTTAAGATCATAATATAGCAATGTAACTAATATTCTTCCCAATGTAAGATCCTGAACTTCAGCATTCTCAGTACATTTACCACTCTTATAGTAGGGTTGAATATGTGATGGATCAGAAATAGTAATGCCAGATATAATGTCCTTAGAGGAATTATGGGTGTGCATTGTTGTATACAGTATACTGTATGGAGAGAGAGATTTCTAGGTATATTTATAAGTCTGCTAGCAAAAAATCTTACCTTTTATCCAGTTTCTTTTAGGAGCCACTTTCCCTTTATCCATTTTCCTGAAAGAGCCAATATATTTTCATAGTGATTGTCTTCATTAACAATTTGCATCATTAACTACAGATACGTTTGGCAACAATGTATTAATATTCATGTGCATTTCATAAATGCACACTGTTGACAAACATTTCCTTAGTCAATTATGCAAGCTGTTAGATCCTAAAGAATATAATGTATTTGTAATGAAATACATATTAACATGAAAAATGATGTTCTACTAAACCACCATAGATAAAGGTATCAATAGCAACAGTACCTAAAGCAGTATTCCACATTGCAAAAATGTGTAGGTAGTGGTATTGCTCAAGGTGAGGCAGTTTACACTCAAGGAGGGCATCACCTCCAATAAATGACACCTTCCCATGCTTACAATGACCAGAGAGAGATGAGCAACAAGTGCCGCTTGCAGTGGCAACCCCAGTGTTTATGGTGCCTGACATGCAAGCATGAATGACAGCACTCCAGAAATAGTTTTGCAATTATGAGATGGTGTGATTGCATCATGCCACTTTTTGCTGGTGTGTCCCAATTGCAGGCGAGTGAGCCCTTCCACATGAAAAATAATCTGTGCATAAAGTCTCAATATAATCCCAATAGGTGCTGCCTCCCAGCACCACACCAGCATTGTAACACCACTAGTTGCAAGTTTGAGGATGGAATCCTAACCCAGGCCAGCACAACTCATCAGTCTTTCCCTTTCTGTGGTGATGTAGGGACAGGGTGTCCAGATGACCGGAAAAACCCGGATTTGTCCGGATTTTTAGCCTCCTGTCCGGGTGTCCTACATTTTGGCATCATTGTCCTACTTTTTGGTTTCATTTTGAAACTTCGTGATAGTGCACAGTACCACATCATGTCATATGTCGTTGGATTCGTATTGAAGAGCAGAATCCAATGCAAAAATCAGTTTTGAGATATCTCCTTCCTATCAAAGGTTATGGTAAAAAAAAAACCATAAAACAAAAACAAAAAAATACATTTTTGGCAATTTTTTTCAGCGGGTAGGAATTTTGGCCTGGGATTAGGAATTTTGGCCTTGGGGTTCAGGAATTTTGGGTTTGGCATCTGGTCACCCTGTGTAGGGAGGGAAGTACGTGTCTGTTCACTGGCCTAACCTTCCCTGAGCAGTGGCACAGAAGTGTCTTATGGCATTTTTGTGATACTCTCCAAGCCAGCATGGGACTTGTGTTGGGGCTTATGCCTGCCTATCTAGGAGTTAGGATTGCAGCCCGATTCTGTTATAGGTCCACCTCCCTTAGTCTGTGGATAAAATTGCATGTCACAGTCTGTGGTATGCATACCGATGTCATATATGCCAGGTAGGAGGGATAAATGCCTGCATAGAATGGATATATGCCTCTGTGCCTGCATAGAGGGATATATGCCTGCATAGAATTATATTTTTAGAAATTCATCTCTAAACATGAGTGTATGTCATAGATTTGTCCTATAATGATTTCTGTTGCTGATGCCACAAGCAGAGGCCCTAATTCAGTCCAATTCCAGAATGAGGACTAGGTCACCAATCTTCTTAGCAGGATTTAGCAGTCCTTCAGGGTTTTTTTAGATTAGTGGCTTTTTAGGATTGTAAGCTCAACAAGTATTAAAAAAGGTTGGCCCCAATAGAAAGCATACCGTATTATACAATGTCACTGATACTTGATGTATACATACTACAATAATATACAAAGCGTGAGCTGTTGATATGCTACAAGCCATCTAGCAATAGAAAGAATGTTTACAAACCAATATGTAATTCAAATGTCATTTCTGAACACGTTGTGGATCATGTCAATTATTTTGCAGTTCTGTTCTTTGTATAAAATTATGAAAAAATTAGAAATCCTTAATTGGGTTTTGACAATATTTTCTAATCTGTTATAAGAGGATTATATTTTCATGAAGCATTGTGCATTATGTCATATGTGTTGCATAGAAGCAGTGTGAGGTGGTGTGGACGTTGCAGATCCTCTTCGGGTTATAAAGCATGGGCATTTTGCTCTTTAGCAACTTTGAAAATTGCAATGCAAGGAGTGTTTTAATGTAGACAAATCTATATGTGAATAGATAAAATGTAAAAGATTTTAAGAAAAAAGTAGTAGTTTTTGGAACTATAGTAGAATAGCCAAGGAAAAGTGTGCTTAAAAATCTACATTTGTAAATTAAGATTTAACCTAGCCCTAATTTATTAAGTTTTTCCTCTAAAAAAGAATGTAAGAAAAACTTCTCAGTACTTCACAGGCATATTCCACAGCAGGCAAGTATTCCATAACTTTGGATACCTACCCTACAATCCAGAGTAACTACGGGAGCACGTAAGAGACTTTACGTGCACCCGTAGTTACTGCACCACCTAGTGAAAACCTATGGGGAATTCATATTGCAATCCAGAGCAAATTGTTCTTACACCGGAGCAAGGACTCCCCGTAGTTACTCAGGATTGCGCCCCTAACCAGATACCTGGGTCTCTTGGAATTCTTGCCTTGAAATTGGTTTTGAGTTTTTTTTTTCAAATTTAGTGATTTTTTTAAAAAATGAAAGGCAGAAAGCAATGTTTTTTGTTTTTATTCTAAGTTGTCATTTTTGTTTTTTAATTCTTAAACACTTTAAAAGAAGGTGATACAGTATCACCTGTTTATAGTAAATAGTTTATGCAATAGTATCAGATTTATTTATTTAAGGTATTTACTGTATACCCCAACTTTTCCATTCCAATCCAAGGCAGCTTACAAATTTCCTCTCCTTCTGTCCTCATGACAACCCTGTGAGGTAGGTGAGGCTGAGAGTGAGTGACTGGTCCAGGAGACTTCCTGGCCAAGAAAGGATTTGAACCTGTAACTTCCAGGTCTCAGTCCAACTCCCTGCCCACAACCCTGTCCTTCCTCTCAGACAAATCCACAGTATTACTTCTAACTGGAAAGTTTTAATTTATGGAAAATATGTTAAAACACCCAATTTTTTAGGTATTTTAAACATAAAATACAGTGTTTTGTGTTTTAATGTGTTTTTAAGAAAAATCACATAGCTACCTTTGACATTTTAGGTAAACAATTTTAATACTGAATTTAGTTTTCTGACTTGATCTCTTGCAACCTCAAAATGCCAGATGTAGGGAAGGGAAGATGAAGGCTGTTGTCCTGTATGCTCCCTGAGACATCTGATGAGCTTTGAGGTACAGGAAGCTGGACTAGATGAGCCTTTGGCCTGATCTAGCAGAAGCTCTTACGTTCTTGTTATTTTCATTTGTGTGTGTTGGTATGTGTGCATACATGCATTACAGGAAACATTTCATATATTCATTTTATACAGGAATGGTTTATGTATTTGTGATAACCCATTTCTCATGGTAAACCTTTCATGTAATGTGTGTTTCTTGTGTGGAGAAAAGTGGTAGATAGTGTGGCTTTTCAGGATACCCTTTCCTCTATACTCTCTGGGTTCAGAAAGGTGGAAAGAATTTCAAAGGTAATTCTGGTTGTACAAATAAGTTATATTATAATAGTATGCCTGGAAAATCAGTGGAAAATTGGATTCAGATGGTGTGGATGAAAATACAGGGTGGACCAAAAGTAGATGGACAGTAAATGATATAACCCTAACACAAACCCTATTCCACCTACCGTCCACCTACTTCTGGTTCACCCTGTATTGCACTATTGTTGTCGTATACATGGGGAAGAAACTTGTACAGTTACATGAGATTCATTATGACACCATGTTGATGATTTTGAGACTACCCTACTCTGAACAGTGGTCAGTCAGCTAAGAGTAGGCCTGTGGTATTGCTGTACTCTAGGCCAAGCGTTCTTGACAACAGGATAAAACCTCTAGGCCTTTATCTGTTATATAGATAATTATGGAAGGTGCAGAATGGATGTAAAAATGTTTGCTGTTTACAGATTTATTATTTTACCCTAAGGTTTAATAAAAAGATATCTGTGTACTTTTCCTCTTAACAACGTCAGGCCCTATGCCTGATCCAGCATGGCTCTTCTAATGTTCTTCTTATGTTCTAAAGTTGACTAATTTTAATTTGAAAACAAGTGTTAATTATCTATTGAAGCTTGTATTTTCAAAACTAATTTGCAAAAATCATGGAACTGAACCTTTGTTTTATCTAAACAAAATCTTAGATGAATGATAAATTAGATTTCATACCATTAGCATTGGTTTTTTCTGTAAGAACATAAGGAGAACGCTGCTGGATCAGGCTTAGGGCCCACCTAGTCCAGCTTTCTATATCTTATAGCGGTTCACCTGATGCCTCAGGGAACTCACAAAAATACAAAATACCCACTGCTGTTCCACTGCATCCCCCAATGTCCCCCTATTACATCCTCCCAATATCATGTCATCTATTTTTGGAACAGACTTTCTCTAAAAAGAAGTACAGCAGGACTCAAGCATCTGTGGATTTCACTTACTGGAGATGCCAGAAGTTACTGGGGTCTGATTTTATCTATCTATCTACAGTATTTATATACCACTTTTCAACTAACTTCACAAAGCGGTTTACAAAGAAAATGGAAAAATAATAATAGCTAATTAATAGCTAATGGGTCCCTGTCCCCAAAGGGCTCACAATCTAAAGTGCAAAAAGAACACCAGCAGAAGCCACTAGAACATACATTGCTGGGGTGTGGAGGACCAGTTACTCTCCCCTTGCTAAATAAAAGAGGAACACCCACTTGAAAGAGTGTCTCTTGCCCAGTAAGCAGGGGTAAACCCCTTCTTAAGTTTTAAACCCCTTCAAACTTGATGTCTGCCAAAATTTGCCTTCCATCCTTTTTGCAGCCAAACTGTGCCATTTCTGAGCTGTTTTTAGACCTGAAAAATCCACTCCAGGTTGCACAAAAATGTTTTTCTGCTGTTTACTTCATCTGTACCTGTTTCTCCTGTATAGACCATGCTGTGCAAGATTTGTATACAGCAGAAATTTCTGATATTTTATTAGCTGTTTGCAGAACTCAGAGATTTCTTGCCTTTTGCATTAAGCTGTATCTTTTTGTTCTTGTTCAATATTTCCTTTATACAGAAGACTTGTGGTGTTGCATACAAAAATAGCAATGCTGCAAAATGTGATAACTGAGTCACTATAATAGTTTTATTCATCTCAAAAGGGGTAATATTTTTTGCTTCATGCTTGTTCACCCTATCTCTAGTATACCAGTCAGGTGAAGCTTTACAAACACCAACCTGAAAATAGACATGTGGTAAATGAGAAATGAAAAATGTGGAAAAAAGAGTAAATCATAAAGTTTTGAGACCAAAGAGATGTTTCTACAGTTTTTAAGGGAGGTTTTCTTGCAGATTCCATGGTGCAGTTTAGAGGTCTTCTCAGTAGTAGCCTTATCAGTCAATTAGAATTTCTGATGCAATTGGCCAATGACCAATTCCAGCAGGACTTCTCTGATCCCTTTGATTGGGATCCTTTAAATTTCTGCTTTTCCCTTGTCCTCTCAGTTTTTATTTTGCTTATTTAACTTTTTTCCTGTAAATTTTTTATATTGTGGGTTTTTTATTTTTGAGAAAAGTAGTAAATAACTGTTTCAGTTTTGGGTGACCCTCTGCTCATGTTCTTCTCCCCTGAACCTGTTTGGCCACTTCTGTCCTTCGGTGATGGGAGAAAGAAATATTCAAGTTTGTGATCTTTCAAAAATGGCTGACTTGTAGTGGTACTCTATGGAATAAGACATAGATGGTTAACCAGGGAATGTGAACAATTAAAAAAGAAGAGAGCAGTTTTCTTCCTCAGCCCATCTCTTCTACCCCTGTGATTTCCTGTCTTTATGACCAGAGGGATTAGTTTGTTTCTTCGTTTCTTTTAAAGGAACTCATGAACTATATTGTCTTGAACTGAGTTGCCATGAACTCAAGGTTGTCTTCTATCTCATGTGACTTCCATTCAATATCTCTTTTTTATCCACTTACCACTTAAATTATGTTTAAATTACACTTATGTTTAAATTACAAGTCCATGCTAAGTACAGAAGTTATTCAGATGGTCCTGTGAGAAGGAGGAAAAGGGGAAAAAACCTTTATAAGCAGATCTACAAATCTGTTGGCTAAAGAGTGGTGCGCTTAAATGCTTAAAATGCATAAACAAACATAGTCATAAGGTCATTTTATAGTGCTCCATATTTAGCCCTTACAATTCTCCCAGCTTCAGAGCTGAAACTAGGCCTGTTGAGGATTATGACAGAGATTGGCAAAAACAGAAGTGGATGTCTCAGAACAGTGCCTGTTGATAGGTTTTAGCCTGAGTTGCCGAGATGAAAGATGTAGTTATTGCTAGTCTCTCCTCTAAAGGAAGGGGAAAAAACCTGCTCACCATTCTTCAAATCCATCTCTAGAATATTTATCGATGGTGGAGTCTTTATTAGGACTGTGTTCCTTTGTCAGATTTGTCATTCATATTGCCTTTTTGTGACCAAAAATCATTTCGTGGAAATTGTCATAACCAACTGTAGTCTCAGCTTTATATTTGATTAAACATTTATCTACTATAAATAGTGGAACAACTCTCCGGCCAGGACAACTGATGTGTAAAATTGCTTTTTCTCTTTTATATACAAGATTAATTAATCCTTAAGTGATGAAAACATCTTCAGTATTTCTTTAATTTAAAAGGGTCCCAAACTGTACCCTTGCATTGAGTCAGAATAATTGGCTTTATAATAATTCAGTATGTTTAATTTTCAGCCTGCTTCTTCAGATCCCTGTAGTTTTAGTCTCTAATGATTGCTCGTATAATATATGAGTACAACATAATATTTTTCAAACTGATATATAACACCGTTTGAGTACAGGTTGAATCTCGCAATCTGTGTCATTTGGTTCCAGGAATTTCTAAGGATACCCGTTTTCATGTTTTACAAAAGCAATAGGCAGAAGCTACCCTTGCAAAGTAATTCAGAAGTTATTATCACTTTGTTTTCATTTGAAAACCACATGGGAGAATTGAGGAGTCCCCCTCCCATCTGAAGCAGAAACCAAGCTTAACCATGTATAGGCAAGCTTAATTGCCTGGCATATTACCCTGGTAAGCAGGCTGCTTTTAAGCCATTGACTTCTATTTAAGGGATGTTTATCTTTTAATTTAATTAGCCAACCTCATTTAATTAGCCAATCTCTGTGAAATAAAACACTGATAATTACATTATATCTGTATTTTGGGATGAATCAGGTTGTTATCTGAAGTCTTAACAAATTTCAGGACTGTCTGTGCCTACTTGATAGGATTGGGTTTTAAGTGTTAGGCTAGACTGGACAAAGAGAAAATGAAATATAAGTTTTCATTTAAAATACTGAAGAAAGACTTGAGAAGCCAAAGAGCCTTTTCTCATTCCACTGAGAGGATGAGGAAAAGGCAACATGAGATTATGGGAGACTAAAGAAATGGCATAGTTCTGTGAATAATAAATTGATGGAGTAAATAGTTGCCAAATACTAAAGCTTTTCAAACTTTAATTTTATTTGTGATGCCAGAAGTGAAGTACTGTCCAACTGAAATTCAAAATCTTATTTTTGTGCTTACATCCTTCATACAATCTCCTGTTACTAAAAAGATATGCTATATTAAATGACTGTCTGCAACAGTTTTGCTTGCTAGATATTGACTCTAGATTGAGTGAAAGTTGCATTTGTGTAAAGTGTATGGAAAACATACACACTCACTAATAGGTTTTTTTAATCATATCTTTAACCATTTTTGTATTACCATTAGGATTATCCCATCTACCACCCTCCATCCTTGGAAGACCTTTTGATGATAATTTGAGTCTTCATGAGTGGCCACTTTCTGCGTGTTAAAGAATAGCTATTGGCTATTAACAAAAGCTCCTTTCTTAAAATAAAGTTTAAAGGTAGCATCTGACCCCTGCAGGCCTCCTCTAAAAAACCTTAGCCAGCAGCTGGTTGTTGTTATTTATCAAAGTAGACAGACGTACAGGTACAGATCTGCCTGCTAAAACATCTTTGATTTTTGCCCTTACCTGACTTTTCAATGACAAGGCATTTTATTGTCATAATATAATACAAATGCATGTAGTATTGAGTTTTAACATTATTCAGAGCATGCAAATTTGTTGGTAAAGGTGTCCCTTGTTATCCACTAGTGTTCTGTTCTGGAACTTTCTATGGATAAAAAAATCCATTTATAAAGAAAACAATGGAAAAATAGTTTTAAAGACCTAGGTTTTTTGCTCCTCTACAGTGCCTAGCTGAATAAGATAGAGCCTCAATATCTGCAGGGGTTTGTTTCTGGGACTGAAAAATGGAATGATTGCTTGCATGAAGATTCATTGTAGTGGAAGAGCAGTTTTTTTTTAATTGTGATTTGCAGTGGCCATTCGTGTTGAGTCAAAAATCTGTGCATAACAAGATTGGGCCTGTATACATCTCTCTGCCATCGTACTCCTTACATACTTTGCTTTTGTCTGGACGGTTATAAAAATTTAAAGCAATGGGCAGTCCAGTCCTGAACATCCCAGCCCTGCTGGAACAGTCGCAACAAAGCAGCTGCCGCTATATGAGTGGCAACTCACTTTAAGAAAGATGCAGCCAAACTGGAGCAAGTCCAGAGGCGAGCGACAAGAATGATCAGTGGGATGGAAGCGAAGCCCTATGCGGAAAGGTTGGGGGAACTTGGGCTGTTCAGCCTGGAGAAGAGGAGGCTGAGGGGAGACATGATTGCCCTCTTCAGATACCTGAAGGGCTGTCATAGGGAGGAAGGAGCTCATTTGTTCATAGCTGCTACTGAAAGCAGGACTAGAACCAATGGGCACAAACTGCAAGAGAGGAGATTCCGGTTGGATATCTGGAAAAAATTCCTGACAGTTTGGGCAGTTCAGCTGTGGAACAGATTGCCAAGGGAGGTGGTGGACTCTCCCTCACTGGGGATCTTCAAGCAGAGGCTCAACGAGCACCTGTTGGGGATGCTCTAGGGATATTTCCTGCTGCAGGCAGGGGGTTGAACTAGATGACCTACTAGGTCCCTTCCAACTCAATGATTCTATGATTCTATATCCAGCAAGTGCCAGGAGGCAGATAGAGGTCTTCCTAGGGGAGACCTCTTCCCACAAGAAAAGCCCCAGACCTCATTATGGGGCTCCTCAAGTCTGTACCAGCTATTTTGCCAAGCCAGAGGACCCAGCATGGAGTTCAAGATATGACAGAAGTCTTTGGTGATCATATTCCCATCTTGTCCCAATTTATCCCTCTCCATTCATCCTTGTTCTGCCCTCCTCTAGCCCCCATTATCCTCTAGCCCCCATTATGAGGTTGCACCCCATCCTTTGATTCATTTATCCCTGGTTGTGATGCATCCTCTTCCTCCTAGTGCTGGGACTGGTGTCTGACTGGTGCATGCCTAGTGCTTCTTGCTCACTAAATGCTATAAAAAGATTTTACAGTAAATTTACAACAACCAGCACTAGATGTTCGTGCCAGTGCTAGACCACTTTAGATTTGGAAACCAAGAGCAGACAATCTGGTGCTATATTGCTTATTCCAATTTGTCTTGCAGATTGACCAGATTTTTCTTGCATATTTGGACCAGATTGAAGTACATACAGAATAACTGACCCAAAAGCAAGTATTGGATTAAGCATCTGCCTCCATCTGAAAGCACATTTTATAAATGTTACCAAAATTCATTCTTATCACTAATATTGATCTAAAATCATAGAATCCTAGAGTCGAAAGGGACCTAGTAGGTCATCTAGTCCAACCCCCTGCCTGCAGCAGGAAATCCTCCTAGATCATCCCCGACAGGTACTTGTCAAGCCTCTGCTTGAAGACCCCCAGTGACGGAGCATCCACCACCTCCCTTGGCAGTCTGTTCCACTGCTGAACCACCTGAACCATAAGGAATTTTTTCCGGATATCCAACCGGAATCTCTTTTCTAGATCACAGGATCACAGTCCTTCCAACATCACAGTGTTTCTCAAATTGTGGAAGGTGACCTAATTTCTGGTGGGTGTTGCAGAGCCTCCAATGGAAAGAAGTGTAATAGAAAGATCAGATTAATGGCCTCAAGCTTTGAGACCATTCATTAGGATTGCCTCATTATGAGAAATGGATTGAGTTTTTGCAAATAAACTTCATAAACACAAAAATTATTTTTCTTTAGGTCACCTTTTTAAAATGTTCATAATGCAAGATGGATCCCAATACAGTGGTATTTTAAAAAGTGGGTCCCAATGCTAAAATGTTTGGGAACCACTGATCTAATGAAGGTGATCTAGCTTCACATAATGGCATTGATTTATAGGTGTGCTGTATAGGATTGAGAACATAAAATGAAACCACTACCAGGATGCTTAGAGCAATTTTTCAAAATCAGTGAATCTTCTTGTGAGATTATTAGTGAGGTCTGCTTTTCCAGTGCCTCATTTAGGGAGAGACTGACAGCCCAATCTTTTCCTCCCACCTTTGCTGGTGCAGTCATGCCAAAAAGAAGCAATGAATCCAATGGGAGGTGGGGAATAGGGGGTTTTAGAGGCAAAAGGCGATTTAAATCCCCTTGTGTCTAGTGCAATTGCTAGTGCAATTCTGAGAAAGGAGTGTGGGGAGGCTGCAGGAAAGGGATAGGATCTGCCATACACCATTACCTATCCATACCCTCCCACATCTATTCAATTCCTATCACTCTCCTTCCTATTCCATTCTATCTTTTGCATGTTTTTAACCTTGGAGAATACTATTAGCTTTTACTAAAGTATTCATGGCTTTCTCAATCTTCCATGTAAGAATGAAATAACTTTCTTTTGCAAAATAACCTGAAAAAATTCTGGTAAATTGGGAAACGTGGTACATAACCTTTTTATTTTTTTAAGAGGACTGTTTCTATCATACTAAATGTTTTCTCAAGGACTTTCAAGTTAATTTCACAGTGACTTTCTGAAGAGCCAAAATAATTTGGGATTAAATCTCTAGCCTTTGGGGAGGCAGCGGAATGAAATGAATTTGTATAGCACAATTTATTACGACAGTAAAATTTAGATTGAAAGTAGTACTTCTAATGGCGTAGGGCTAATAATAGCTGTTTTTAAAGCAGGCTAGTTTGACATGTACTCTTATTCCATTTTGTATGTCAGTGATATTTAGTTGTTTATATAGGTTCATCCACTAACCATTATAGACATACTGTACTTTTGTTCAGAAATCATACCGTGGGATGCAAAGTTGTAATTTTTTTAACTAAAACAAAGTTCTGAAATGCAGGATGTCAAACTCATATCATAGAGTTGTGGGTGGCGCAAGCGGTTAAGACGCTGTGCCTGTTAACCTGCAGGCCAGGGTTCGAGACCCGAGTCAGCCCCACAAGACAGGGTGAGTGCCTGTCCTTAGCCCAGCTCTGCGACGCCAGCTGGATCCAATCATATTGGCTCTGCCTTTCCATTGGACTAATTCATTGGTGTGGAGGGGGGGATTTGCTGCTTGGGTAACAGCCTATCCTCCATAACAATCCAACCCAGGCTTTTGTGCTTTGCATGCAGTGTATGCAGCACTGAGCACGATACCATAGTCTTTCAAGACTGATGGAGGCCTGCTTTTTATCATAGGGTACCAAATAGCATTCATAGTACATGGTAAGGAAAGTGATATCATTAAGCAGATAATGACAGAAATAAGCACTTTTTGTCACTTAGACCCTATTAGAATTTCAAATTACAGAATATTACAAAACAAATACTCAAATCTTCATATATTCTCCCAGGAGCAGATGGAGTGAGGTTCTTAACTATTGAAACAAGAAATATCTACTACCCCACCAATAAAACTATTTCTGTTGCAGACGTTTTTGTGCACAATCCTAATACTGCACTGGTATAGCTAGGCTTCATGGCCTGCACTGTATCCTATACAGGTTAGGAATTAGTTGGAGGCCATGTTGGGGTAAGGAGATATCTTTTCCTCTTATCCCATGTTGCGGCCCAGCCTGTCCTATGGGACTACTCAGGTCAGCCTGCCCTTTGGGGCTACTCAGGTCAGCCTGCCCTATGGTGTACAACAGCTAAATAGCTAAACAGTTGTGCAAATCTAAGCACGTTGGAATAATGCAAGGCTAGCCGGGAAGGGGGTTTGGATATGGTATGTGCTGCCACCATGAATCCCACTCACTTTTGGGCTGATCCTCGCCCCAGGAATGCCCATTTCCTACCCTTGGAATGTCCTCCAACCAGCTTCTCTCAACCTGTGCTGTCCGTTGCAACACTCACCTGCACTGGCCTGTGCAAGGATCAGCTGGAGCTCATTTTATTATGGTTGGCATAGCCTGCTCCTGCGATACCAGAATCTTGCTTTATTATGGCACATTTGCAACACTTGAGAACCAGTGCAGGAGGCCCTGATTGACTCAAGTTTTGGATTGGGCTGTTCATATGAATGTGTTATCCAATAACTGGTTTTAATAAAACAAAATTTGCTCTGAGCAACACCAGCTATATGATTGCATTGAAACGTCTTTCACCTACGAAAGTTGCATTCATGTGTATGTTGCATATCTCCCTAAAAACAGGTTATGGAAGGGTGTTGAAGTAAGCTAGCTTATATCATAAAACATTATCGTGTTCTTCAGAACTGTGTTGATTCTTCATTGACTCTATGGGTGCAATCCAGAGTAACTACGGGGAGTCCTTGCTCTGGTGCAAGAACAATTTCCTCTGGATTGCAATATGAATTTCCCATAGGTTTTCACTAGGTGGTGCAGTAATTATGGGTGCATGTAATGTCTCTTACATGTTCCATAGTTACTCTGGATTGTAGGGTATGTTTGAAATTCTAAAATATTTCCTCTTCTGCATTTTCATAGAAACGCTCAAAGGGCCAGGTACTGTTTGACAAAGTTTGTGAACACCTGAATCTCTTGGAGAAAGACTACTTTGGGCTAACATACAGAGACATGGAAAATCAAAAGGTAAAGTTAACTAATAATTGAAGAAATTCATGAAATAATGAAATGAAAGAAAATTGTGGAAAATTGAAGCTTTTCAATCTAGTTTCTTAAGACGGTGACTGTGTGAATATATTCAGTTCAGTAATTATGACTATTTGTAGCAGTGAGTAAGAAACGTTGTAAACCAGGATATTGCTTTATTGACATCTCATATTACTGAAGAGGCAGTAGAAATTAACTGTTATCTTGTATATTCCTGTTATGTCTGATTTATTTCAAAACCCACATGGATATTTGAAAAAATTAATTCAGTCTATAATTTTTTATGTAATATTGTTTCATATAAATACTGTGATGCACAAGCTCATTTATTATTGCTACAAGTTTCCATTCAAGATTAACATTATTTTGATAGTATTTGTGAGTTGATGCTGTTGTACTAAGCAGAGGCCCTATGGGTATGTGTTACCCTAGTAAAGTAGCCTGAAGAAATGAAGAGTTTGGGGGCAGAGAGTAGTTATCCCTTGCAGCTAATATACAGGATGTGGCAATTAGGAATAGATAGTCCAGACTTGGTACATGTTTTGGGGGTGATTTTAACAAGGAAGTTTTATGCTGTGGGCCATTATTATTATCTTGGTATCCCATATTGGCTGAGGGAACAGTAGTTTCAGGTCTACTTGTGATTATGGTGGAGATAAAATAAGATTCATGTCACATAGTTAACCACCAGTTTTTCATTTCTTCTTGAAACTGAACACATTTAGGGCATGCTTCACCCAGTATTAAACACTGCAAAGTTTTTTTTGTCTGTGAGGATAATGCTTAGCTGTGTCCCATTAAAATTAGTCATAAGAGTGCTCAATCCAAAATGGTTAAACTGTGTTTATTTCCTGATATGAAAATTAAGATGCAATGTTCAAACATCCGATTGAAAAGTTTAAAATATTTCTTTTCAGAATTGGTTGGACCCAGCCAAGGAAATAAAAAAGCAAATTCGAAGTAAGTTGTGATAATTCAACTGAGTGGTGCAGAATTTTCTCATTAGTTTCAGATGATGGTTTGCTACATTTCAAGTATTATAGAGAGGTGGTTCTTGAGCTTTTTAGCCCAGGATCTCCTTCTGAGAATGACAATCTGTCCAGGACCGACTGGAAGTGATGTCATAAGTGTAAGTGGCATCAAACGGGAACTGACATCACTGTGGTGCCAGAGCTTCTCCATGTCAACTTGGAAGTAAGTCCCATTGTGTTCAATGAGACTTAGGGCACAATCCAGAGTAACTAGGGGGAGTCCTTGCTCCGGTGTAAGAACAATTTGCTCTGGATTGCAATATGAATTTCCATAGGTTTTCACTACGTGGTGCAGTAACTGCGGGTACACGTAATGTTTCTTACGTGCTCCCGTAGTTACTCTGGATTGCAGGGATATTCCCAGGAAAGCAGCCTGATGGCCCCATTCCAAGATGGTGCTGCCCAGTGCCAGATTCCAAGATGGTAGCAACCAGCTTTTTACAACCTCCTCTGAAATGAAGTCTCAATCCCCGCCCCCCTGGAGGTCCCAAAACTGACTTTGAGAACAATTGAAAGCATTGTTTAAATAGTTATGCTAGTGTTCATGGACATGTAATACCTGTTATAAGGTAGAGGTGTCAAACCCATTTCATGCATTGCGCTGAATAGCATTTGTGGTGCCTGCTAAGGGCTGGAATTGCCATCATTAAGCAGAAAGTGATGTCATTGAGCAGGTGCCCAGAAATAAGACAGTTGTTGTCACAGTTTCAGTCACTTCTGAAGGCATCAGGTTAGGCCAAATCCGGCTCCACGCCCCCATTGAGCTGTCCATGGGTGCAAAATCCACAGACGAGTTGTCTCTAGCAGTAGTTGCAAAAAATCAGGAGGATTTTGCAGGCCACTGCAAAAATTATCAATTAAAACTGTGCCTATAGAAGAGTTTTTCATCTCTTCCTTGCACTTTAAAAGTGATATTTCTTATTTTCTATAAGAAACTTTGGTATCAAATTTGTTTTCTAAGTCACAAATAGATGTATCATTGCAAACATTGTTTTGTCACCAGTGCCTACGTTTTAAAAGAACCTGTGCTGTCTTTGAAAATCTAAAAGTATCAAAAACAGGTATCAGGGCAAATTTAAGATGTAAGAATGTTTTTGTGGGTTTGATGAAATTATTATGCATGCAGTTTGCTGTAGCAAGCAGATGTCCATGTTCTTTCTCAGTAACACTTCACAAATAAAACATTTCCAATGCCCAAGTGTATGCAAGCAGTTACATTTTGTAGCAAGCATTCTCCATCTGGAATTTAAATATTGTTTCAGTTACACAAATGCTAATTTGTAAGATGAGTGGCATATCTCTTGTAAAGAAAACATTTAGTGAAATCTAGATGCTCTACAAGTATCTCTTGCTCTACAAAATTTCTGGTGATTTTAATGTGAAAACAGCTTCTTTTAGCTGTTGTATATTTTAGCAATGTATATATATATATATATATATATATATATATATATATATATATATATATATATATATATATATATATATATATATATACACATATATATGTGTGTGTGTATATATATATGTATATGTGTATATATGTACATGTGTATATACATATACACATGTATATGTGTGTGTGTATATATATATGTACACACACACACACACACACACACACACACACACACACACACACACTACTTTCATAGGTTCCAGCAAGTTGCACTGGATAGTTTGAACAGCCACTTGTTGCATCTTCAACATTGGAATATGCCTGCTACCACAACAGGCAAAATGTTAGGTGTCAAGTGTACAGTGGCAGTCCTGGCAACTTTCCCACAAGGGCCACCCTGTTTACCACCCCCACCCTGAAAGTACTGTAATCATAACCACAATTATTTCCATGCTGGCACATTTTCCTTTCCTACTTTGATAAAAGGGGCCAGGAATGATGCAGTCCAGTCTCCAGTGGAACATTTTGCACCACTCGTAAGCAGCATGAAGGCTTTATTGCTGCTCTTGCCTCTTGGATACTTTCTGTGCCAAAAAAGGTCTGATGGAGCCTTTTATACCACTTAGCAGCAGCACAAAAGACTTGAAGCTTGAAGCAGTGCATGGCTCCTCCAAAACTGGAGGACATGTGCTCCACTTCTGGCGAGGCTGCCATTCTGGTTGCTACCCACTTCTCCTTTTTCTTAAAAAGGGAAGAAAAAGGGGTGCCCTCAAACATAATCAGGAACTTGTGTGGCTTCAGGAGTACAGCCGCTCCAGGAGGAATTCCTTGCTGATCTGAGGGCCACCCTCCTCTCCTGTTAAAAAAGGGGAGTAAAAGAGGGCTGCCCTCAAATCCCCTCAGCAACAGTGGCTGTGGTAAATATCCAAATGTATCAGTTTAGAACATATTTGCCTCAAACCAGATCATAGCAATTTGAATCACATATATGATAGGAATGAAAGATCCTAGGGCTCCTGTTTTTCTTATGTCAAACTATCTTCCTGCTGTCAGTTTCCAGTTTAATAGTTGTTCTGACATAAAGTTGTTCATACTAATTAGTTCACATTAATAGATCTTTAAAATCTCCAGAAACTCTTCAAGTAATTAAATTCATAAGCTTCTCAATTCCAAGCTGTGACTCAGCAGAGCTATGTATGAAGTAAGAAGGGAGTTATTCTCACAGTTGGAGCTTTCTCTAGTTCTCAAGGTTGCAGATGAGGTAAGGCAGTTATAAAATGTACAATACAATCCTTTTGAGCTGGTGGCTAGTGCTATCACAAATGTGAAAATTTAATTTCATTTAATGTGAAAATAAAACACCTTGTGACAGTGTTTTATAGATAGTGCATCAGCACAAAGACCAGAGACTTTCCTAGTGCAATGATCCCTGAAACGATGCTCTCCTGACCAGATAAGTCCAGCATGGGAGAAGGAGCAGTGAGAGAGGGAGGGATGGGACAGGGCAGGGTGGGTACAAATAGGGGTGGATAGAGCAGACCTAGGAAGGAGGTGAAATCAGTAGTGCCAGTTCTCTACCCAGTCTCCCTGCTTACTAGCAGCAGTCACAGGCACCAGAATCCTAACACCATTCCTTCCCCGTTCCTTTTTTTTAAACTCTCTTCAGACTTGCACCTGCAAAATGGCTGGTGCAAATTCTAGGAGACTCTTTGGAGTAGTGTAAGTTTAACTTGAAAAGGACTCCAGGCTGTTCTTCCTACCACTTCATGTAACACATAGTAAGAACATAAAAAGAGCCTCCCTTGGTCAGGCCAAAGTCCCATTTAGGTAGCAATCCAGAGTAACTACGGGGAGTCCTTGCTCTGACATAAGAACAATTTACTCTGGACAGCAATATGAATTTCCCATAGGTTTTCCTAGGTAGTACCGTAACTACGTTGACATAAATGTCTCTTACGTGCTCCTGTAGTTACTCTAGATTGTAGGGTTTGTCCAGCTTCCTGTATCTCACTGTGGCCTACCAGACACCTAGTGGAGAACACAAGACACCTGCATCCAGGTCCTCCCCTGCATCTGGCATTTGGAGGTTGCCCCACCTACATCTATCTGTACACACTCACATGCGCACGCGCGCACACACAGACACCACTCTTGAAGCTTCATTGGCAGTGAGATTAGTCAGGAAAGGGCTGTTAGTCAAGTAAACAGTTGAGTACTGAGTTTTATCAACACTACAAATCCATTCCTGTTTGCTGAGAGCCCAATTGCTGCCCTGCCACAGAAATGTTATTAATAGGTGTGAGTTCTGTAATGAAAGAACTGAAGAAATTTACTTTAAACGTTTAAAATCAGTCAACACAAATACCTCTAATTGGACACAGTGCACAGAGAACCCTAACAATCCATTATTTTTGTTTTCCAGGTGGTGCGTGGCATTTTTCATTTAATGTGAAATTCTACCCTCCTGACCCTGCCCAGCTTTCTGAAGATATTACCAGGTATTTCAGCATTGGCCCTATTCCTTAATAGTTATTTTTAAAAACTGTTGTTGTGAATGATATTAACTGCCATTTGACCAATTGTTGTACATTATTATCTGTATTGTCAAGTGATCATTATTTACCATTATGTTAATCCTAGCTGATGGTAGTAAAAGACATTGTAGATGTTGGAAATTCTCCTTCTCCCTCCAACTGAAATTCAGTCGTTCATAATTAGCTTGATTTCCATTGACTCTTGACCCTTGTTGTCCCTTCCACGTTCTGGTGAGAGAGTAATGTAGTGAAAACTGCAGCAGCAGGAGCAGATTTAAGACAGTCATTTGCCGTAAGATGTTCTGGAAAATGTGATATTTTACTGAGCCAGAAACAAATGAAAACTATAGTTTTGCAAGTCTTTCAACAGCAAGGAAAGTTTCAGGTATGTAATCTTTGTTGCTGCCAGGCAGTTGGGAATTCTAAGTCTCTAGCCTTCCTCGTTGGTTTCCCTTTGTTTCAAGGTATGTTTGGGAAAATGACAACAGCATTCCCCCCCCCCCCCCCCAAAAAAAAACACTGGATGATAAATAGGAATGTTCCCTAACCTTGGACTTTCTAAGCTTTCTCTCTTAAAATGCTGGGCTTTTTTCTTTTTTTCTTTTCTAAACTGAGATAAGGAAAGCTTACCAATAAATAGTGATTCCTGCACCAAAATAATATACATAAACTGATAAAGGTACCACAGTAAACTCAGAGAGTAGTCCATTTGTGGTGCCACAAGCAAACAGTATGTCTATTTGTCCCTTTCAGTTTGTGTTAACTAGAAGTAGATGGAAGAGGACATGCGACTACATTTCAAATGTCTCCCTCCAGAAATACTAACTGCCATACCCCAAATAGTAAACATTGTCTTGTATATGAGTTTATTTTTTGTCTCACACATCTACACATCCAATATTGTGGGGCCTCTGTGTGCCGCCAGAACTTGTGGTCCAGCAGTTCAAGTGTTTAAGAGCTGTCACTAAAGGCAACATGCTGTCGAGCGGTAGTTCTCAAAGTAGGAGTTGGGTCACTAAAAACTGGATGCCACCATCTTGTAATCTGGAAATAGGCACTGCCATCTTGGAACAAGGCACTCATACTGCAATCCATCCTTTCCTGGAAGTAGGTCTCATTGAACACAATGGATCTTATATCTGAGTAGATACGCTCTGGCATACCAATGGTATCACTTGTGGCCATGACATCACTTCCAGGTTGATGACATCCCTCTGGTAGTCCTGAACAGATTGTCATTCTCAGAAGGAGGACCCAGACTGCAGATTAATTGATTTAGCAAAGTCTCTCTCTCTCTCTCTCTCTCTCTCTCTCTCTCTCTCTCTCTCTCTCTCTCTCTCTCTCCCCCCCCCCCCTCCCAGGTACTACCTCTGCTTGCAGTTGAGGGATGACATCGTTTCTGGGCGGCTGCCATGTTCTTTTGTTACCCTTGCTCTGTTGGGCTCCTACACTGTTCAGTCAGAACTTGGAGATTATGATCCTGATGAATATGGAAGTGATTATGTCAGCGATTTTCGTTTTGCACCAAACCATACGAAAGAACTGGAAGACAAAGTAATAGAGCTTCACAAAAGCCACCGGTAAGATCAGCAAAGCAATGTATTGATACAGTTGTTTTAAATTTGATGCTTATCAAGAGAAGTGTGCTGAACTTGCATTGAAGAAAAATAAAATTAGTGGGTTTTGGCAATTAACAAATATTGTACATTATTCAGGAATATTGTACATTATTCTAAAAATAGGAAATATGAAATTTATGATTTTATTTTTTTCATATTAAAATGGTTTTTTGAAAAAAATACAAGTTGTTTATATTTTTTTACTCACACTGATTATCTTTAGGGGAATGACACCTGCAGAGGCTGAGATGCATTTTTTGGAGAATGCAAAAAAGTTATCCATGTATGGAGTAGATCTTCACCATGCCAAGGTATATGCCAGTGTTACTCAAAGTGGGATTTGGCACCCCGTTGGGGGTTGCGACCTTGGAACGGGATTGAGAGAGGTCGGGATCCACCATCTTGGAACCTGACAATGGGATTTTCTTGGAATAAGTCTCATTGAACATAATGAGTTGATTATGAGTAGATATTTACTTTTGAGCAGAGTACTTATTTCTGAGTAGATATCTAGCATCACAGTGATGTCACATTACAGAAAGTTTGATGGAGGGTCCCGGACAGATTTTTAAGTCTGAAAGGGTGTCCCAGGCTGAAATGGGACACTTCTGTAGGCAGAGCTCAAAGTCACGATACAGCCTGATAACATTACCATCTATAAAAGAAGAATTATTTCAGTCTGCTAGTCAGATGACTTTTATTTCTCTCCAATGAAATATGTGCACCATAATTTTATATTGTGGTGCACAGATGATAATATAAAATTTCTAAAGTACTTTTATCTAAATGAGACCTACTCTGGTATCTGCCAAAAACAGATTACCAGGTTTTGTCTCACTGTGGCAATCCCTAGCTCTGAATTTGTTCTTCATGCACACCTCCCCCACTTAGATCCAATCCTAACAAATCTCTCCTTGGCTGAGTATATCAAATCTCTTCTTCAGCTACTGTTGTTAATTCCCCACAGAGGACTTCTAGACATGTTTACTGAAGAATAAGACTCATTAAATTCAGTGGGGATTGATATAGGATTACAGCCTTAACAAGCCTGTAAGGTTTACTCAAATGTTCCTCAGTTTTCAGTGGAGCTTACACTTAGGTAAGTGGGTGCAGGACACACTTACTTGATAGTAAACCCCACTGAACACAGTGGGACTTCTGTGTAAGCATGTATAGAACTGCATTGTTAGAGCCCAATCCTATGATACCTGGTCCTGGAAGAACAATAGTACTCAAATGGTGATTGCTGTATCATGAGGGCTCTGGGAATAAAGCCGCAGGCCTTGCAATGGGCTTTTGCAAGCCCTTACAGAATGGAGATGGTCTGTGTTGGGCTTTTCAGCCAACACAGAGAATAGGATCCTTCAGAGAAGGCTTCTACCAGTCTCACCCCCTCTTGGGCCAGTTCTTCCCTCTGCCTCACATTCTTCCCACCCCAGAACGCCTCTCTTGGCCCTGAAAGCTTGCACTGCAACCTGGAAGTTTCACTCACCTCTGGGAGTTATCCTACCAGTTCTGGGCCCAGGGCTGACTGTACTCCCTCCTCCTACTGTGCCATAATGTGCTTTAATGCACATTTATCACGACTAGTCCCGGAACTGGAGCTCAGCAGCTGCACTAATGGCTTGTAGGACTGGGCCTTAGTCTCCAAACTCTGTCTCTTTCTCTTGCCATTTTTTTGCGTATGCCCTAGGGACAAGAAGAGATTAGCATTTTCTTGTATTCATAGAGTTATACTGCTATACTGACAAAAAAGGAAAGCTAATTTGGAGCACAATCCTAACCATGTCTACGCAAAAGTAAACCCCATTGTGTTCAATGGGTCTTACTATCAGGAAAGTTTCTTTAGGATTGCAGCCTTGATCTGTGTTCTATTCGCCAAACTGTGAACAAAAAATAAAACCCCAAAATCCATACTGATAATGCTGTTATGAAACTGAAGTTCTATGTCTTCTACAGTGCAGCTGACTCTGAAAATGAAACATTGCTTCCCTAAAAACATTTAACAATGATACATGCAGCTCACTTTATTTTCTTGATACATTTATTTATAGGATTCTGAAGGAGTTGAAATTATGTTAGGAGTTTGTGCAAGTGGTCTCTTGATATATCGGGACAGACTTAGAATAAACAGGTTTGCCTGGCCTAAGGTTCTCAAAATCTCATACAAGAGAAACAACTTCTACATCAAAATTCGACCAGGGGAGGTAAGTTCACTGAACCGAATATCTGCAATATTTCTTGCTTCATAGTGAACTGTCTTGCTTCTAGTTATTCATATTCTCTCTGACACACACACACACACACACACACACACACACACACACACACCCCTCACCATTAAAACCATCAAGAAGGTTACCAACAAGAAATAATATGAAAACAGGAGACAGAAATTGCAGGCACAGTCTAATCCAGTATGGTTAGTTTTAAAACAACCAGCAGCTGGAGAGGCTAAAGACATTAGGAAAGAAAGGCATGTCTAAGCAGATGAACTTTGCCTGGCAGCAAAAGGCCAAGTGAGAGAAAGTATGAAAGGCCTACCTTCTGAAAGGCCTTCCAAAGGCAGAATTCGACCACCAGCCACCAAGGCCGTTTCCCACTTCCCAGCAATTTGAAGTAAGTAGAACATAAATAGATGTGGACCTTGGTAGAGGATCTTTATAAGTGGACAGACTCATAAATAAAGGTGAGCCTTCTTTGTTCATGGCTGCATTCCTATACACTTCTTATAGAGTTTGATTTCACATTAAAATTAGTGCAGTATTAATAAACTTGAATTTAATGTACATACATGGCTTGTCCATGACTTCAGTACAGTTTTTTATTAGTGTTAGCGGATTTTATTCATATTTGGAAATCTATTTTAGTAACTACATGTTGGTCTTCCAAACTAGTTATGGACTACATACTCCAGTTTATCTTTCTGTGCAAGAGTCCTTGTAAGTCTTGACGGATCAAGGACTTGAAAGATTGCCCTCTAGCAGCATGACTGGAGTCATAGCTATTGGATAACATAAGACCATAAGATAACAATAGCTATTGCTGATTGTTCCTGAAACTTCTTCCCTCCCCCCACCCCATATTTCACTCTCACGTGTCCCTTTCTCTTATAAAGATTTCCTCTAGGTCTTCTTACTGTTCACTGTATATGTTAGGGCCATGCAAATGGCTAAGAGACATTGATTGCTTTTATTGTGATTTCCCCTTCCCTGCATTGGTAATATAGTCCCCCCAATAAAACTTGTTTGTTGAAATTCCAGTCTTACCTCCCTCAGTCTTACCTTCCTCTTTCTTCCATGCCAGACCATGGAGATCCTTTGTCACTCTGTAACAGGCATTTCCAATCTCTCTGGCACTGTGTCAGGGCCCAGAAAAATAATTTATATTTCCAAATTTGAATACATTTACATTAATTAACACATAAGAGTGTATTAGAGACAATATCTACATCTACATCTACAGTATTTATATACCACTTTTCAACTAACTTCACAAAGCGGTTTACAAAGAAAATGGAAAAATAATAATAGCTAATTAAAAGCTAATGGGTCCCTGTCCCAAAAGGGCTCACAATCTAAAATGCAAAAAAGAACACAAGCAGAAACCACTTGAACAGACACTGCTGGGGTGTGTAGGGCCAGTTACTCTCCCTCTGCTAAATAAAAGAGGAACACCCACTTGAAAGAGTGCATCTTGCTCGGTTAGCAGAGCCAATATGGAGGATTACAAGGCTTGCCAGTGGGCCAAATGGAAAGGTCTTGCTATGGGCCGCATTGAGGCTTGCCGCAGGCCGCGTCTGACCCCTGGGTCGGGGTTTGGACACCCCTGCTAAGATCATAGGGCACAAAATAGATTTTCCCCATGAGTGCAACCAGGTCAATCAAGACTATTCCAGTTCTGAAAGCAAACTGGAAAGGAACAAAATGATCAGTATAATCCAGAGAAACCTACCCACTCAATCACTTATGCTGTAATGGCAATTTCAGCCATTGGTAATTGTTGCCTTGGATAATGTAATCCAAGGATGGCTTTTCAAGCAGTGGTCATACATTGTCAGCCTTGACCACCCTTTGTCTCATGGAAGAATTTACCATTTCCACCAGCCGAATTTTTTTAAAAGAATTTTTTTTAAAGAAAAACAAGTTTTAAAGAAAAAAAACAATCTAAGTCATGAATATTTATTTGAGTTTCAGTAGATATTTCCATATTTCTAGCCTGCATAAAAATTATCCTTCTATCCTGTAATGACCCTACATAGATAAACAGTTTGAAGGAGGTATTTGGGCCTGCTTCCTATATGAATTTCACCTACTGTATACTTATAGCCAGTTTTTATACCCATTCAAAGTCTACTATTGGAGGCTGGTAAAGGAATGTTTCTTTGTTTCAAACTTGTTCTCTTTAGCTTTTTATTTTCCAAAAAGCATGTGGTATTTGTGATAGATCAATTGACAGTATTTATATACAACTTTTCAACCAAAAGTTCTCAAATCAATTTACAGAGAAAATGAAATGGCTAATGGCTCCCTGTTCCAAAAGGGCTCACAATGTATAACAATACAACAATATACATTTCACAATATAGAAATGTGTCAAACTTCTGCATTCAATTTTGTAGAATCATTGAATCATAGAGTGGAAAGGGACCTGATAGGTTATAAAGTCCAACCCACTTTAGCAAGAAATCCTCCTAGACTTGAGCATCTCCTACAGGTGCTTATCTAGTCTCTGCTTGAAGATCCCCAGTGAAGGAGTGTCCTGTTCCACTACCAAACTTCCCTGACCATCAGGAAATTTAGAAAACAGTGGCCTCAGGATTGAAAAATAATCCATTTTTGTTCCAATCCTAAAGAAAGGTAAAGCTACCACACAGTGGTGTTCATTTCACATGCAAGGATGTGCTAAAATAAATTGAAGGCAAAAGAAGACAGGGTTGTCAGAGAATAAGATGGTTAGATATGTCACCAAAGCAATGAATTTGCTTTGTATAGTATAGTATAGTAATTTGGACCTATAGTACTTCATAAATTAGAAGAAAATGTGGGGGGCCTGACCTCCTGTGATTCATTGGGTTGTGAAGTGTTGGACATCCATGACTATGCATGTCTGAACAAAAAAAATGTTTTCAATTTTGACAAATGAAATGTTTTTACGTATTTTGTGAAAAATTGGCACATAATAGTATTAGCTTTGAATGTTATGTCTGAAAAAGAATATTAAGTGATTGCATCAAATCCTATCTTTGTTTTTTTCTTTATGGACTGATGCTTAATTGCATTATGTACTCCTCCAGGGGTATTCTTGCATTCAGCCCAGAGGTTGGCCTCTCATAGGAGACCAAATTAAGGTTTCATGGGCAATCATAAATCTCTAATACCCTGAGTGGTGTTTACGTAAATTGGCAACCCACAGAGTATTCTCCTTATTTGTTTTGTCTGTAATATGTTTATACAGATGTAAAATAGGTTTTACTTGAAATAATAATCTGTGTCGTAATCTAGTTATTATATTTTAAGTGGAAATAAATGAAGTGTTCTTTTTCTCTCCTAGTTTGAGCAGTTTGAAAGCACGATTGGGTTTAAGTTACCAAATCATCGTGCTGCCAAGCGTCTATGGAAAGTATGTGTTGAACATCATACATTTTTCAGGTATATACTTTCTTTTGAAAGTGAAGTATCTTAACACAAATTTTAAAGGAATCCATGCAGACCAGTTCAGGTTTGGAAAACTTTGTTATATGATATGGCTTATCAATAAGACAGTACATATTAAAAAAATTAAGGGATCACATCTGGAGTAAAACCCCTGTGAACTCAAGATCCCGCTGAGAAGGAAAGGAGAATTCAACTTGTATAAAAGTCACTAGCTACTCAAGTAGAATGCTCCTGAAGTGCATTTCTATTTACAGAAGTATTACTCTAGATGTGACCTAAAGAACTAGGTACAGTTGTGTTTTTATTTCATGCTATGAAAGTCTTTGGGGCTCAGTCATTGTAATTTTTGTTCTAAGAGGCATTTTGCTGAGTAATTGCGGATGAACAGACTGGAATTTTAAGAATCCACTTTTCCAGACCTAATTGATGTCACGTTGTTTTCCTTGTCCATTTTTAAAGAGAGAGATGATATACATCTGTACATACGTGATGTACACAGATGGTATACATCTGTAAGGTGCTGTATATCTGTTATAGCATTGGGAACTTTAAATGAATCAATGAAGAAATTTGATCTTCTCAAAGAGATCAACATCTGATGGCTATCAACCATCACTGGTTCTCTTGTTCAAAAAGAAGAGTCATAGCAGGAGACTATGCTAGGAAACATTTCATTTAACTAATTTGGAAGCTGACCATGGACCAGTTGCTTTAGCTGTTGGGAGAGTCTGAAGAATAAATGTAAGAATAAGTGTAAATGTTCCTATTAGTGTGAAGAATAAAGGGATCAGATCAGTGGTGGGCTCCAGCAGGTTCACACCTGCTCTGTAGAACCGGTTGTTAATGAGAGATAGGACATATAAAGTTTGAAAATATCCATTTGAAGGTGGCTGCCAGATGGGCATAGAACCAGTTGTTAATTTCTTTGAATCCCATCATTGGACCAGATATAAGTGAAACTAGAATTTTGCACTTGGGAGATGAGGGAGACAACATTCCCTCTAACTATGACACTAATAGGGAGGAAGAGCTATTACAAAGGTCCATAATGGGATCTATGGTTAATTAAATCCATGGGAGAGGAACAGTGTGGCAATAACTTGTTTGTGGAATTTCTTCCCGCCTTTCTCAGTGAAACCGACTCAAGGTGGCTAACAATATAGTGATTCGACAATAATACATACATTTAAAAACAATCCATCACTTACCCAGGGGCTGTACCCCACTCTCCAGAACTCTCTCCTGGCTTCCTCTAAAGATCTCCTGGGCATGATTGGAAATCACTTCAATTTCTTTCCATGAGGTCATCTGAGGCACTCCATCAAAAAGCTTGGCATGCACAAATGCCAGCTCCGTAGATAAGGAGCACCCATTGTACATTATTGGTTGTTAAAATTTAATGATTTTAAAAATGTGTTGGATTAGAGAGCCCAGCTATTCAATGGGAGTGGATTATATGCCAAATCTCATGATTGTGATATTACTAGATGTGTATTTTGCACTTGGGAATGGAGTATACCTAGTGGTGTAGGTAGAAAGACTTGGTGTCTTGATTGAGCTAGCATGAGTCTTACTTATAATCAGTGTCAGTGTCACAGTCAGTTGCTAAGAAAAAAATAGTTGTTTTTCTTTTTGACTGCATGGAGAACCACATGCTGACAGATGTCTTCTTATGAAACAATAACTGGCATATTTATTCTTCCACAGAATTTAAAAGATATTGCTCCTTCAACATACTATTTAACTAAATATAGTTTTCATGTAATATTGGGTGCCAAATAAATAGCTCTTCAATTCAAAGCTTACAAGCTGTAGGTGTAAATTAAATGCATAGAATTTTTTGCATTCAAAAATAGCTATTTATAAACATGTTTTCTTCGGCTTGATATTCTGTAGGCTCTTACTCCCTGAAGCCCCTCCAAAGAAATTCCTCACATTGGGTTCCAAGTTTCGCTATAGCGGACGAACGCAAGCCCAAACCAGAAGAGCCAGTGCACTGATAGACCGCCCTGCACCTTATTTTGAACGTTCATCAAGCAAACGCTATACAATGTCTCGCAGCTTAGATGGGGGTAAGATGCTCCTTGATTATCTCTATTAGAAGTTTCCTTATTTTTTCAATTTGAAAAAGGACCTCATTGGAGAACAGATTTAAGCATCTTGTAATCTCATGTCTCTTGAGCTTCTGCTGGATAAGACTTGTAAGTATATGCATGATATTTCATTTGCTACAAGATGGTGCCCATTTAATAAATATTATCTGTACACTTTTCTTGGGCTTGTACATATGGCAGTACATGCAAGCTGTGGAAAGAGAAAGAGTTCCCACCTATTTCTTCATCCACTACTCTTTTTTCTACGGAGATTCCTTACTACATTTCATCATTTCAGAGTATCCCAGTTAAGCATATCATCATGTTCAATGGGCTGATTCTATATGGTTAGAGAAAATTTCTTTAGATCCCAAAATGTAGTCTAGACTGCGTTCACATTAGTATTCAAAAGGAAAAGTCAAATAGCTATCTGTATTGTGTACAACCAGCATCAGAACTGTAGTTAATGAATCCAATAACTCTTTGGTTGCTCATTGGTATAAGTAACCTTCATGACGATATGTAATGAAGAGTGGGATGAATAAAGGGGATAATAAAGTCAATGCCTAAGGTCAGACTTCATCCTCACTCAGTTGAGCCACATGGTACAATAGAGATTAGCAATTATAAATTGCTTCATTTATAAGAAGCAAGCAAGGAAGATGCAAAAACATGGTCTAAAGTTGAGTACAAGTCCTCTGCTGTAGATTTGAACATGATTGCATGTCTCCATTGCTGTTATAAGAAAAAAGAAACTTCTATTGGGTTTTAATGGAACAGAACTTAGATAGAGATCAAAACTATGGAAGAGCAAGAGTGCTGAAGATGCCCCCCCTCATGATTTCACCATGTTTATCACCACCACTCCATCTCCAAACAAACAAAACAGAAAACAAACATGTTGTAACATGCTATTTAGTGTAGCCTGGCTACACCTCATGCAGTAAGCTCCATATGCCAGGATCTGAAACTCCTTTGTGGGAACAACACACCCCCATTGCTGTGGCTGCATCATTGCATGGGGAGTTATGTGGGATTGCAGCAAAGAGTTTGCACATAGTAGGATGCATTCCTACTATGAATTGGATCCTGTGGTTTGACCATGTACCATATAGCAAACTAGAGGGTTCAGCTACCTGTTCTAGAAAATAGCTGGAATGACCTTTATTTCTGATGTTTAGTTCAATAGTTGCCATGTACTTACTTTACTAGCTTGCATACAACTGTTACTGTACAGTATATTTTTATTTAAATACTAGTAGAATTTACTCATCATTGCAGGAGTAAATTTTCAGATAATTAATGGGCTGTGGACACTGCTGGCCAGTGATGGGCACCAGGCAGTGGGCACTGGCACCAGGTAGTGGGCACTGGGCAGTGGCAGGCAGCAGTGGGCACTGGGCATCCCTAATGGGCAGCACCAACCACCAACAGGCACCACCAGGAAGTAGGCACCACTGAGCATCAGTGGGCACCGAGCAAAATTATCGGGCACCAGGCTTCCCTACTGGGCACCACTGCACAGCAGGCTTTAGGCACTATCTGGCACCCCTACACAGCACCACTGGGCACTACAAAGCAGAAAGCACCACATGGTACCACCAGGCAATCTTACTGAGCACTGGGCACACCAGGCACCAGTGGGCAACATTGGACAGAAGGGACCACCAGGGACCAAAGCAGTTCTAAGTCCTTAGGTTTTAGAAGGAATACAATCCCCAGTTTCATGCTACAGGTCCAACCTTGTTATACATGGATTTTTTATACACAAATTTGACTCAACATGAATGGCCACTGCAAATTACAGTTCTGAAAACTACTTTTCTACTGTTGTAGAGAGGCAGTTATGCAAGCATCCAATCCGTTCCTTAGTCCCAGAATCAAAACGCTACAGATATTGAGGCACTACCTTATTTCATTAGATGCAACGGAGGAGCAAGAAACCTGGAATTGGGTCTTTAAACCTATTTTCCATTGTGTTATTTAAACGTGGATTTTTTTTATTAATGGAAGGTTCCAGAATGGAACCCTAGTGTACTATGAGAGAGACCTGTATAGGGACCAAAACATGCTGTACCCACTTAGGGACTAAATTTTTGAAAACTGGTTCTAAGTAGATGCCTATATCATGGAAGGGATATACTCCCCAACTTTCATACTTTCATTCTTTCATACTTTCATTCAATGGTTCAGGGGTTGGGGCTGGGCATTGATCAGTCAGCAATTCTTCAATGGTATTGTAAGAATGGGGACCAAATCATGTTGTACCCATTTCATCACCTTCCAGTTTGACCTTGAAAAATTGGTTCTTAGTGGGTGCTTACACCATGGAACAAATACCCTCCCCAAATTTCACACTTACAGGTCCGGCAGTTTTGGTTGGACACTGATTAATCAGTCAGTGAATCAGTCAGAAAGTGACTCATCAATTTTATATATACTGATAGTTAGGTTGTACATAAGATTGTTTTTAAATAAAATCTCTTTTTGTATTTCTTTGTATGTCTTGATTAAAAAATCAGGATTTAAATACTTTTTAAATTAACCAAGCACTGTCCAGTATTCAGAAATATAGATGAACATGTTTTTAGTACTATACTGTTTTAATTACATGTAGATAATATATACTTTTATTCTTTTAAATGAAAAGAAAATTTCACTCATGCTGAAAAAACCAGATAATGAAGGTTTTTGAGGGTCAATGAAAGAATCTGTGATCAAGTAAATGAATGATATTTATTATTGCTCCCTGCTGAAATTGATAACTCCCTGTAGTTACTCTGGATTTCACCCTATGTATATCAATCCAGAACAATTAAGAATTAAAGACTTTTTCATAAACATTAGTTGCAAAATCACTATGAACCAAGTAAATACTTTTTAAATGGACAATTTGAAAGTTTTGTATTAATCGTTAAATATTATCATTGCAAAAGTTTATATTTCAACCTTTATCATGCACACTTTACACACAAGCAAGTTTATTCAACTAATTACTAAACTACAACTACTAAAGTGTAAAATTAACAAAATCTGGCTTCTACTTATTTATTTCATTTTTATCTTGTATTTCCTCCAAGGAGCTCAGAATGAAGGTTTGTCCAAAAAACCTGTAAGGTAGTTAGGCTGAGACTTGCCCAAGAACATTCTTCAAGAAATGAACCCTGATTTTCTAGATTCAAGCAAACCCTCAGTCTAGCCAATACAACATCCTTCCTTTTATACACACATGAATATTTTCATGATTTCAGCATTCTATTTGGGCAACATAAGTTGGAAAATTGACACATAACTGTGTAACCATTACAACTCTTAAAGTTGTTGCTCAATTCTCAGCTGGTGTGCATGTGCTTCATTACAATTAAATTATAGCCTATATGATGGTAGAGCCAGAAATAGATTACTTGGCATGAATATGGTTAAGATCTAAAGAAGTTTCGTTCTTTCATTCATTGGATAGAAAAATCCAGCTTTAAAGAGTAGTATATATTAAAAAGGCAACTTACAGAACCACTGTAAAGCTTTTCTTTCAAAGACCAGGGCTGCAATCCTAAACATACTTTCCTGGGAGTAAGCCCCATTGAATATAATGGGACTTACCTCTGAGTAGACAGGCATAGGATTGTACCCCTAATAGAAGGCCCATTTTGCTGTAAATTTGAGCACATGATAACAAAGAGTGGATGAATCTGCTTCAGTTCAACAGAGAGAACAATTTAGGATGTCCTTTCAGACTCTGGAAAAATTGTAACACTTTGAATGGATATTGATTAGCATTTTTTTGTTTTGTTTTTCACATTGGAATCCATGGGTTTTATTCAGGACATTCACACATGTATAACTTATGATTAAAGTGTAAGCAATTAAATACTTCAGGATGTGAGATATCCTATGTGAGCAGTATACTATACACAGAATTATTTTTAGACAGCTAAACATGAGATTTTTTTAAAAATTGATATAATTGGATTACATATAATCATTTTCACTTGTACTTAATATACTGTATTTGAGGCACAATCCAGAGCAAGTTCAGCCTGCTCTGCCCTAACTGCTCTCTCCTAACTATTCTGTATCCAGAGCAGAAAGTTATGCTGCATCCAGAGAGTCAGGAAGCCAGGGCTGCCCTAACTGCTCCAGAGCATGCTAAGTAATTGACACATGGGGAGGACTTGCTCCTGAGGAGACACCCCTCAGATTACACTGAACAAGGAACAGATGTGGTGCCTACAGTGGTGACACGACTCTGCGCAGCACCCGGTGCGGAAGTCTATGCGTCACCCCTGGGATGCGCGCACCCCCCTACCTGGACTGTGCAGTTGCCAAAGTTGGCGCCTGCGCAGTTGTTTCTGAAGGCAACTCTGATGCCATCTCTGATGCCTGCACAGTACTTTTCTGAAGACTTTCGGCTTCAGAGGAGACTGTGCAGGCGTCGGTGCCTGTGCAGTACTCTTTCTGAAGCCATTCGGCTGCCGCTCCGCTTCCTGAGTGAAGCCGAATGGCTGTGCAGAGGCACAGACTTCTTCTGCTCTACGGAAGTCTCCTCTGAAGGTGTTTGGCATGCTCATTCTGTTTCTCTGCAGTGCAACTCAGCTGACCGTTCATGCCAGCTCTGAGGACGAGCGGCAGTTTCTGGCTGCTACTCCGCCTTGGAGCAGGCCTGAATGGGCGTGCTGATGCCCAGGGCCTGCCAAAGGACAGTCAAACTCCTCCAGCACATCACCCCATACAGAGCGCATAACCCAATGCAGCCCACACCAGCCGCACCAGTCTGGTGATGCCACTGGGTGCCTGCCTTATAAGGAGTCCCTGATGAGATGCCAATACATTCTACAGTGAATACAAGGGGCTTCTTGGAGTGGCCTGCTGTATCCTGAGGTTTGTGGGCAGCCGTAGTTTGTTCCATATCCTGAGGTTGAGAGGCAGGGGTTGCATCTAGGCTGGCCAAGAACTCAGATTTTTGGTCAACACTGCCATTCTTACTCGGGCCTTATCATGGACCCCTATGGGTCTACTCATGACTATACCTGCTCCTGAGGTGGTATAACTCTGAGGGCTGGAAGAGGGCATTTCTGCCTTGGAAACAGGCTTTGGATACAGAGTAACTGCTCTGCCCTAGGCAATGCTAAACATGCCCTCAACATGCCTCTCTTGAACTGCCTAGGGCAGAGCAGTTAGGGCAGAGCAGGTCCACCTCTCTTAGGGCACCCTATGTTGCCTTGCTCTGCCCTAAGCCTCTTCCAGAGTAACTGGGGTGGCGCATCTTGCAGTTGCTCCACCCTAGTGATAGATAGGGCAACCCAAGGGCTCTTATGTGGACAGATTAGTTGCTCTAGATTGTGCTGTTGGTGGTTTTACAATTACATTCACCAATGCAATAAATTAATCTTTACATATTTAGCCTTCTAAATCTTTATTTTTTCTTCGAATTAGTGGATCCTGTGATTCACAGGAATCACTGAATGAATTAGTGAATCTTCTTTGAACATATTGGCTTTGGGTTTATAGCATCCTTATTTTTTTATCCTTTTGTTTTGGACTGCATTGGTTATATTTTAAAGAAAATGTTAAACATTTCCTTTTGTTATCTACTTGCTGCTTGTTTATTTCTGCATTCTTTAACAGAAGAGTATTGCTGTAAATTTGGATTATTTTGATGCTAAGCATTCTTAACAGCTAATATATTTATAATTATTCTAAATATGTGTTATGCAGCATCTGCATGTGTACAAATATGTATAAATCCTCAATATGATGTGTATGCATATACACACATATTAATCCCTTAGCAAATAATTTAGCGTTAAAACATGTTTCTGCATGTTTTTGAAACATGACATTTTTAGCTCTTTTTGGCAAGTTGCTTTAGTTCACAGTTCATGATTTAGCTTTTCAGAACAATTTATTTCAGACTTTACCTCTTTAAATTATATTTGCTTTTAGCATCTGTGAATGAAAACCATGAAATGTACATGAAGGATTCTATGTCTGCTGCAGAGGTTGGTACTGGCCAGTATGCCACGACAAAAGGCATCTCTCAAACCAACTTGATAACCACTGTGACGCCAGAAAAGAAAGCAGAAGAAGAGAAGGATGAGGAACAGAATAAGAAAATGAAAGCAGAGCAAATCACTCCAGTATCAGCTGTACGCCATGATACAAAGGTACAGTTTTCAAGTTTCTCTTTAATTGGACTCATTAAACAGTATTATAAATGCTACTAGTAGTTATGATAGAAACAGAACAACAGCTGTAATATAAATTAAGTATACAATGGCAAATATGATTTTGTATAGTCCTATTACTAATGCATAAATTTTAATTCAAAAACATGCAGTGTTTATAAATTAACATTTGATTTTATAGAAAAAGTTCACTTTTCAACAATAGGAGAAATTCTGTAAAAATATTAGTGTTTTAGTAGATAAGTGCTGAGACATGCCTTTCTTTTTTTAAAGATTAAGAACTTTTTATTTTTCATATATCCAAACATATTGGATATTTTTATTTGTTCACTTTTGTTCACTTACCTTATTTTAGTAACTTTGAAAATTCTGTTCTGAAAATTTTGTTCTAATAGTTCATTGTTCCAGTTCTTCATATTCTGACATTAATCCTTTTTCTAACTAAACTTTGCATCAGTTTTTCTAATGTCTAGAAAAAAATATGTTTTTTTCTAATATGTCATGGAAATGCAACTCATTTCATACAGTGAGCCATATTGCATTCATGGTGGCTGTCAAGGGGCAGAAGTGATGTTATTAAGCAGGAATTGATATCTTTAAACAGGTGATGACCAAAAATAAGCCATTTTCTCATTTAGAAACTCACTGACAACAAATGTCAAAATAACACTATGTCAGTTGTGATTGTATCATCAGCATATGGGAGAGCCCAGTTATCACTCTGTCCGTATCACTATGCAGATCAAGAACTGAGAAGTGTCTTGGCAAAGTAGTGCTGCTGAAAGGGTAAGCCCCACATGCCGTGAAGCTTCCCAATATCCTGAGTTTCTTCCTTTCTAACTCCTCTTGGTCTACCTGTTCTGCCATACCATATCCTATATACCAAGGTCTTCTTTTGTCTCTCCAGAAATGCTGCTACTGGAATGGGCATATTGGGAGAGTCCATATTGGCAGACTCTCTTTTGTAAGTGACATCTCAGCAAAAAGCCGTGCTGTTAAAAATGTGGCCACATGATAATTGGGATCCCCTAGTCCAGGGGTGTCCAAACTTTGGGGCAGGAGGGCCACATCATCTCTCTGACACTATGTCAGGGCCTAGAAAAATGTTTTACATTTCAAATTTGAATAAATTTACATATAAGATTGTATAATACAAGGTTTGCCTGTGTTCCAGATGGTGTGGTCTTGCCAAGGGCCTCATTGAGGATTGCCGAGAGCCACATTCAGTGCCAGGGCCAGGGTTTGGACACCTCTGCCCCTGTCCCATCCTTTCAGTAGTGCCACTTCTGCCAGTGCACCACTTCTCAGCTCAACAGTTCAGAACAGCTGATAGTGAAATTGAGGAGGCCAACTGTTATGATGAGGGGCTGGATAAAGAGTTTCTGTGGCCATATCTAGCCTGCAGGCCATAAGTTTGACATCCCTACTCTAAATCATAGTAGCAAATGTAGGTATTGGCATTCCTCTTATTCTGTCCACCATCTTATTTGTACCATTTTAAAAAGTAAGTTCTGCTGAAAAGTTTGAGACTCATTTTGGGGGGTAATTACTGAATATAAGGCATGCAATGATTTGCCAATTTTTCTCATTTGTAGTCAAAAGTCTTTTAGAATACTATAGAACTGCTTCCTGATATTTCATTCTTGTTTCTTACATTCTGTGTCCTTTAAGTTTTATGCCCTGTAAGAGTTGGCACCACATTGCAGTTGATCTGCCTCTACAACTGATAAAGTAGTGCAGGCCCATATTTCTGTGTGGTTTTACCAGTGCAGTACTCATGCTTAGCCCTTTGTTAACTGCTGCTTGGCTTTGCAGGTTATAGTTGTGCAGCATTCACATAATGTACAAATTCTCAATTCTTTTACAATTTAATTGATAATTTTTTAATTTGTATCTCAGAGCTGCAATAAAATTGTAGAAATGACAGAATTCAGCCCTGCACCTTGTAATCCAGGAACAGAGTTAAAAGAAGAGAATAAGTAATAATAATAAGTTGCAAACAATGGAAGAAACATTTTGTTAGGGCATCCCTTTCCTGTCTGATCTTGGTAATTTGATGAGCAGGGTTTTCTTCAAAAAGTTTTATCAGGAAAGGAAGAGATTGTGAATGGCAAAAATTGCTGAAGCAAGGATCTTTGGGAAATGCAAGTTGTCCTAAAAATGCTTCCATTTCCAAATTATATTCTGACACTAATCAGCAGGATACATATTTTTAAAAAACTTTTACACACACACACACACACACACACACACACACACACACACACACACACACACAGTGGTGCCTCACATAGAGAGCTTAACTCGTTCCAGAGGCATGCTCTTTAAGTGAAACGCTCTTCAAGTGAAGCAGATTTTTCCATATAAAATAATGGAAACTCATACAGTTGGTTCCACAACCCCCAAAATATTCAAATGAAAATATTAACTGGATGTAAAAATGATGACAAAACACTGGAATTGAATTATTATTTTAAAAATTTTATCTTAAAAATTTGTATCCTGCCTTTCTCAGGCTGTCTAGCCCGACTCAAGGCGGCATTCAAAACATGCATTCAAAACATGCATTCAATGTGCATGATCCTATGAAGTTTACTTAGGTTGCAATCCTAAAGACACTTTCCTGGGAATAAGCCCCATTTAATAGGGCTTACTTCTGGGTAGACATGGTTAGGAGGCTGCAATCAAAGACACTTTCCTGGGAGGCTTACCTGGGCTGCTGCTGGAGGTTCAAGGTGGTCGGTTAGGGCGTTTGGGGGCAGTTAGAGACAGCAGCACTGACCAGCAGCCCTTTTAAAGAGCCTCCATGCAGAGCGTCAGGGCTGCATAGCACACGTGCCCATAGCGCGCTTGCTTGTTAAGTGAAACAGAACTTGTTATGTGAATCAAGATTTCTTGGAAATTTTTGCTTGTTATGTGAAACACTTGTTAAGTGAGGCGCTTGTTAAGCGAGGTGCCACTGTGTATATGTGTGTGTCAGTGGTGGGCTCCAGCAGGTTCACACTTACTCTATAAAACCGGTTGTTAACAAGAGATAGGACATATAAAGTTTAAAAATAGCCATTTAAAAGTGGCTGCCAGATGGGCACAGAACCGGTTGTTAATTTCTTTGAAGCCCATCACTGGTGTGTGTGTATTAGATATATATAATTAGCATATAGCAAAATCTAAGAGAGTCTGGTAAAGTCTGATTAAATATGTTTATTCATATTTTTTGGAAAACACAATATGGAATACTGTGGAAAAGACATAACAGAAAACACTCTTAGGAAAACATTGGAAAACAGTTACATTAGTGGGTGAAAAGCTGAGCCTCTTCTATCCAAATCTCTAATACAAACATTCTAATCGGGAACCTTATATACTTGGATCATCAGGGTTTGCTTGGGACTTTAAAGTTGGACTTTAAAATTACCCAAAACAAGCAGGTTGTACTGCCCATAAAAGGGCTGTGGTGACCCAGTGGTTAAAAACACTATGCTTAGCATAGTGAGACCAGAGGTCAGCAATTTGAGACCACAGTGCTGCTTAACAGAATAAGCTCCCATCACTTGTCCCAGCTTCTGCCAACCTAGCAGTTCAAAAGCATGTAAGTGCAAGTGGTGGGAGAGTAACAGATTTGTGCACCTTTTGTGTTTAGTTATGCCAGCCACGTGACCATGAAAACATCTTCGGACAACACTGGTTCTTCATCCTTGTAACAGGGTTGAGTATCGCTGTTAGAGTTGGTCACAGCTAGCATTCATCAGTCATCTGCACTTTCTTTGTGTATGTTTACTGTATTTGCTTTGCAAACATATGGAATCCAGTGGAAAATACGAGTTACAATGTTACACAAGCAGTTATGTTTATTTCTGTTCAAGCAGTTTATTTCTGTGGATTTTATTTCACTAAAGTAGTGGGGAATCAACATGTCTGAGTGGAAGAAGTTTCCATAAGCAAAAGACCTTTCAGTTCAATGCTATACATATAACTATCATTAAGAAATCTAAACCATTAGGAAATTAAATCATACTGGGGAATAAGCCCAGAGATAACTATGATAGAAGGATAGAAGGCAATGTCTAACAATGTATATCTAGTACTACAAGCTCTGTGGAGCTATATGTAGAATCAGTATTTTTTGTGGAATTGGATTGAACCCATCAACTTTAGAAAACAACACTTTTCAAAACATTTTGCAAATTTTAAACACCTTTATTTTAAGTTATTACTATTATAAGTAACAGTTATTGCTGTTAATAATTTTTGTCAACTTGACTATATTATTGAATGTTTCTGATAATCCTGAAAGTCAGTTTTATCATTGTTCACTATTACCTTGTTTACTAGCACACAGTCCCAGAACCAGCGAAATCTGGGGGGCAGGGGACAGATTGTATCTATCCTCGGTGTGGAAGGAATTGCCAAACTTGAATCGGCCTTTTCAGTAATACTAGATGCTGTTTTAGGACCTCCATTCAGAGCACGATGATACCATAGTCTTTTGAGACTGAAGGATGCCATTGATGAATGATCACACATATCTATGATGCCAGATATGTTTAAGAATACACACACCATGTGTGGCTACAGCTGAAACTCCTTGTAAACTAAGTACATGCACAAAATATCTTGACATAAGGTATGGTGTCAACAACATCCAGTTGCTCAGACAGGCAAGCAAGCAAGCATGGGGGCAACACTCTCATTGCCTTAAATTGCAATGAGTTAAAGCCATATGGTTGAAGTTAAAGCCATATGCAGGCAACAAGACCCTTAAGCAGGGGTGGGGAATGGAGGAGTTTGGAGAGACTGAGAGCAGAAGGAAGGCGCTTAGAAGAGGGAGGACTGATTCATGGACTAAGGAACTAGTAGACTAGCTGACAGGCTACTGGACTTGCTTACTGGACAGTGGTTGATGAACTAAGTGACTAGTTGATGGATGGACAGACAGATGAATGGACTACTGGGGGTTGCTGGAACAGAGATTGCTGGAGAGTAGTGTGAGGCTCCACACCATAGAGCTGCTGAGGACCTGGGTGTTGCTTTGATGGCTGGAGAAGTTCCTGGCAAGAGAGGGGAGGAATGAGGACCTTTATAGGTTGAACAAGCAAGCTTCCCTGGTCATGGGGTCCAACAGTGCCAAACTCAGTGCCAAACTGTGTTGAGGAAAAAGTAGGAGATCATTAGCTTAAAGTGGTGTAGGTCCACCTAAGTTGGGCATAAACTGAGCATGAGGCATAGGCAAGGACTGAAGTGAGAATTTGGCAAAACAGTATGTCCCAAAACAAATTTCAGAATCTTCTGTAGAGTATGACTGTGCTTTATTAGTCAAAGCATGTGGCTGTGATTCACTTTCTAGAGGATAAACTAGAGCAGGGATCAGCAACTTTTCAGCGGTGTTGTGCCAAACCTATATTTCAATATTATTCCATGTGCCAACATGATTCTATGTGCTGATATCCCTTGTGCCAACGTTTTCTGCCTCCCTCCCTGCTCATTCCAGGACCTGTGGGCAAGCAGTCTGGAAGCCTCCATGTAGCACACCAGCGCAGGAGAGTGAAGGGAGAAGAGAAGAAGCCACTTCTCTCTGCCCCCTCCACTCCAGGGCTGGAGCAGCTACCACAGAGGCTCCCCTGCTGCTCACCCAGGTCTTTCAGTGCCACTGGAAACTGGTCAGATGCCATACTCAGCACCCGTGCCAGTGGTTGCTGACTGCTGAACTAGAGGATAAAAACACTTTCAAAACCATGGGGGACTATGTTATAATAGTAATGTATTGAAAATATATCAAATTGGATATCGTAGCATTTCCTTTGGATGCCCTAGAATAGATAAGCTGTCTGATCAATTGCATCTCTCTGAAGAAATAGCAACCTGCTATTATATAACTCCCAAACTAGTTACTCTTGACATATTTCATTATGCTAACTCACATACTTTACCACATTTTATTGCATTTTCAGTTGTTTAGTATTTTTGTAAAAACTTAATTAGAGGTATTAAAAACAGTGTAGTGGGACCCTCCTGCACAAGTCCCTTTGGTGACACATGTCAGAGACATAAAATTATGAATGCTGTAGTATGAAAATCAGATAGCAAATTGATTACAAAATAGCCATCATTACACCAAGGTTAAACATATGGGACTTGAAAATCACTGGTGGAGATACAGAGCTTGACTTGATTGAGGAAAGCAATTCCTAGGCTGACATTCTGTTTCAGTGGCAGAAGCTGAAATATGGACACATCAGGTTTTTTTTTAATTTCTGATTCTCTGAAAACAAAACAGTACATGAAAATGGTTTCATTTAGTGGATACAGTCCTTTCTTTTTTGTAATTTGTGCTTGCACTGGGTGGATATATCAGGGCAAGATCTTTATTTCTCCATGTTATGGAGAATTGATTCTAAAGTGATGTCCATAGTTCATTTTTATCCCATTTTGTACATTAAATGAGAGATTTTGTAAAGATAAATGAGTGGCCTTATCACTCTTGAATATATGCACAAGCTACTTTAAAAGCATATGTAGGATAAAAGGTGCATAATTTATCATGTAATAGTATGTATGCTCTGCTTTATAACATGAATTAGGCAGCCAATACACAGAGTGACTACCTAGATCTGCTTAATTTTCTGAGCTTCCAAGCTATTTTAAATGCAATGGTGTTAGATCATTTCAATTCCTAGAAACATCAGGAATTGTTTAAGCAGTGGAAACTTCTAATCAACTACTAATAATTAGTAGTTTCCAAACTACTCCAAACCCCTCTTTCCAAACTACTTTCCAAACCCCTCACCTCTTAGTATATCTCACCTTTCAATATATCCCAAAATAGGCATTTATTTCTTTGTTTACCATGTCCAAGCTAACAAAGCTTATAAAAGCAAATACAGTACAAAGTATAACAGCAAGAAATGTCAAAATAAGGCATTTATTTCTAATATCAAAATAAGGCATTTAATATCAAATATCAAAATAAGGCATTAACACCAATTAAATAGTTCACATTACAAAGTGGGAATGCAGCCAGAACAGAGGAAAAACTATCAATGAAGTAATACCAGGAAGGAAGTTAAGTTATAGTAGCATTATTGGAAGCAAAGATGGTATTTATCCCTTCAGCAGTCTAAACACCAGAGACAGGTGTGTTTTGAGCCCTCATCATAAAGCCATTAGAGAGGTGGTAGTTCTCAGTTCCCCTAAGAGGAAAGTCCAAAGTTGTGGCACCAAGTCTGAGAATGTGTGTCTCTGAGCTGCTACCCCTCTCACTTTGGATGACACTTGTAGGAAGGCCCCTTCATATTACCTAAGAGGACAGGAGTCAGTCTTTTTGATCGCTTGCACCTAGATCATGGAGGGCCTTAAAACTAAGAACTAGCATCTTGAATTGGGATCAGAAACGAATTGCCAGACAGTGCAACAGTTGAAACAGTAGACCAGCCAGTACCTGTCTTCAACCCCATAACCATTTTAACAGCTAAATGACTGTTATCTATATATATAAAAGAGAAAAGTCACTCACTCACTGACTCATTCACTGACTGACTGACTCATCACTGCCCTGACAAAACCGGTGGGCCTAGAAGCGTGAAGTTTGGGGTGGGTGTTCCTTCCGTGAGGGAGGGGTGCACTAAGAACCGGTTTTCCGAAATTCCAACTGGAAGGGGGTGAAAAGGGGCGCAACGTGTTTTCCTCCCTATAATTTGCATTGAGAATTGCTGACTCATCAACATTCCGCCCCAACTGCTGGGCCTGAAGCATGGAATTCTGGGAGTTCCTTCTGTCACCTGAACTCCCACCAAGAACCATCTGGAGAAATTTAACCCTTCAGGGGCTGAAAAGGGGGCAACGTGTTTCTGTCCTATACTTTACATGGGAGACTGAACAACATCCAGCCAATTTGGTGCTCAGACCCTGGTGCACTGGGGGATGTTGTTCGGAGGAAGAGGCTGCAATGGCGAGGATGCTGCGCATGGGGGGAAGTTGCGCATGGGGAGAAGTTGCGCATGGCGGGATGATGCGCATGGGGGAAGTTGCGCATGGCGGGATGATGCGCATGGGGGGAAGTTGTGCATGGGGAGATGATGCGCATGGGGAGATGATGCGCATGGGGGGAAGTTGCGCATGGGGGGATGATGCACATGGGGGGATGATGCGCATGGGGAGATGATGCGCATGGGGAGATGATGCGCATGTAGGAAAGTTGCGGATGGGGAAGTTGCGGATGGGGGAAGTTGCGCATGTAGGAAAGTTGCGCATGGGGGGATGATGCGCATGTAGGAAAGTCCACATGGGTGGAAGTTGCACATGAAGTTGCGCATGGGGGGAAGTTGCGCATGGGGGGATGATGCGCATGGGGGAAAGTTGCACATGGGGGAAGTTGCACATGGGGGAAGTTGCTCATGGGGGTATGGGGGGAAGTTGCGCATGTAGGAAAGTTGCGCATGGGGGAGTTGCACACGGGGGGATGATGCGCATGTAGGAAAGTCCACATGGGTGGAAGTTGCACATGGAGTTGTGCATGGGGGGAAGTTGCACATGGGGGGAAGTTGCACATGGGGGATGATGCGCATGGGGATGATGCACATGGGGGATGATGCGCACGGGGGAAGTTGCGCACGGGGGGAAGTTGCGCACGGGGGGAAGTTGCGCACGGGGGGAAGTTGCGCACGGGGGGAAGTTGCATGTGGGGGGATGATGTGCATGGGGTAAGTTGCACGTGGGGATGATGCACACAGGGGAATGTTGTACATGGGGGTAGGTTGCGCATGGGTTGTTGATGCGCCATGGAGGATGTTGTATGGGGAAGTTACTCCCGCAATGTGGGTACGCCTTTCGCTAGTAAAATATAAAGGGTGTTTCAAATAAAGGATAATCTACTTGGCTCCTCAGTTTTGCTCTATGTAATCAGATAAAGGTAGGAGATTTTCATATTTGTGGCACCACCTTAGTGGAGAATCTATTTCTGGCAATCCACCTCACTTCAGAAGACAAGAGTTCATATGGGAGTGTTACCTTGAATGTGTCCAAAGACAGGCAGGCAGATACTTCAGTCCTGGCAAAATATACTTATTTTAGGATTTTTTATTAGACCAGACTCTCATCTAAATTCTGAACAGTTTGTATTGTCCAGTCTTCCAAAGCAACTCCATGCCATCTTAACCTCATGCTGATCTCCATGCTGGAGCAACCTCAGTTGTAATAAGGCATATAACATATAAATATGTTACCAAGAGATTAATATGTCAAAGAAGGTCTGTTGTCAAAGAAGATCTGTTATCAAACAAGGATACTAACATCAGTTTAAACCACCTTCTGGCATGTTCTCAATAAAATTAATTAGAGGTTATTTGGATAACAGTATGACCCTAATAATCTTTGACTGATTTCACTGAATAAGCAATTGAGCAGTTGGTGATATTGAACAATTAAGAATATTTAAATTATCCAAGAGCCCCTTATAAAATTATACTTTTTGGCTACATATAACTTCCACTCAGGTAAGATTTTTTAACCTTTTCTTTTGTAGAAATAATGATACGGAAAATTTCCTTGAAAACAGTTGGAAGTCTTTAGAAACATTGGCACTTCTGCTGGAGAAATTCTTCTCCCAGGCCTTTCCTACATTACAACTTGTATATGACATGCACTGTCAGAGACTTTACACTAAAGAATCCTGGGGGTGAAAAGACTCTGTCTAATACAAAAGTATGTCACCACCTCCAAACATCAGTTTCCAGAGGCAGAGAATTGTAAATACAGCCCATGATTAGATCAGTCTAGAAGCAGTAAGGTTAGAGATGTTGAATAGAGGTGGAAGCAAACACATCTGCAGCATTTTCCCAGTGGTTCAAACCATGGTTTGGAGAAGCACCTGAAATGTGCCTTTGTGTTTTGAGAGTTTTTAGGATATGAACCCAATCTAGTAAGTGTGTTTGCACCATTTTAACTGCATGCGCATAACGTATTTATATTGGAACACTTTAAAATGTAAGATGTCTAATAATATATTTTTACAGACAAGCTGATTTTCAGATTTGTTTTACAGAGCTGCTTCTTTTTATTTGAATAGCATAATTCTACATGTAGCGTGTGGGTGTTGGTATATTTTAATCCAATGATTAAATCTGGGTTTTTTAACCTTTGTGTAATTAACTTTTTTTATATAGAGTAAATAAACTAATTGCAATTTTCTTTTTGTCCTTTTGCTCTTGCACTTTGTTTGCTGCTCTTTCTTCTCTTTCATCAGCCACCTTTGCTTTGCACTGATTCATTACATCCCTCCCCGTCCTCTCAGCCTGATCCCCCTGCATCTTCAACAGTGCTCCGTAGGAGATGTAAGGAGAGCGAGTCATCCAAAAACACTGTTCAAAAACCCAGCGAGTCTGAGCTGGACTCTGAGAGACAAGGACGAGTTTGCTCGATTGAACAGGATATAGCATTTAGCTATCAGCAAAAAGCTGGCAAAGGTGGAACGTTGTTTTCCTTCTCCTTGCAACTTCCCGAATCATTCCCCTCTCTCCTAGATGATGACGGCTACCTATCTTTTCCTAACCTCTCCGAAGCCAACTTCCTGCCAGCAAGCGTGCAGCATTTCCTTCCCATTCGCTCGCCATCCCTTGTGCCTTGTTTCCTGTTCATCTTTTTCTTTCTGCTGTCTGCCTCTTTCTCAGTGCCATATGCTCTCACTCTCTCCTTTCCTCTGGCTATGTGCCTCTGCTACCTGGAGCCCAAGGCGGCCTCCTTGAGCGCTTCACTTGACACTGACCTGAGTGACAGTTCAGAGGAAGAGGTGTGTACCTCGGCACCGAACACACTTTTTTTGGTGTTCATTGCTTCAGTCCTAAACAGTGTTAGAATGCTGCGATAGTGGTCCTACTTTCAGAGCCTCATTTCTGTCTGTGCTGATCTGTTCCAAATTTTTTAATTGTTGTTGTGTTGAGACTGTAGCTTGAACCCCAGGGTTAGGCACAATACTCACATATATGGTTTTTACAGGTTGCCCCGGTTCAACTTTATAGTGCTACACTTAGATATTTCAACTAATTGCATTTTTTAAAACTGTACGGTAAGAATGCTTGTTTCAGTGCTAGTTGAGAACACATAATTATAAGAAATACAAACTCAGCTTTATGTATTGTAAAAAAAGAATCAAAATTAAAATGAGGTTCAGAATTTCATTACAACACAATTCTATGTGTGTTTACTCAGAAGTCCCACTGCATTCAGTGGGGCTTACAGTCAGGAAAGTGTAAATAGGATGGCAGCCCTAATCACATAGGATTAAAATCTATCTAATCTTTGAAATATTTGTTATTTAGATACAGGTATGTGTATCTATTGCAAATCTAGCTGGAGTTTGATTAGACCCACAGGCTGAAAGTTTTTCAATGAATTTTCATTTGGATGCCATTTCTTGCCAGGTACCAAATGTTGGAGTGCACTTGCACTGCCAAAATTAGAGCATCCTATAGAAAGCTATAATAGTTTGTATGTTTGGCAAGAAAGTGTTCTGGACTGGCAATAAATTATCCAAGAGATTGATTTTAAAAAAAGTAAATGCAATCCAGAAGAAAAAAATTATTATGCACAGATCCATTCAATTTTCCAGTATTACAAAATCTGAAATAAAATCTTCCCTTCTACATTAACTTGTCCAGTGCCACAAATAGTGACTATTAATGTTTTATACCATCAAAAATATATAATACTTAGGTAGGCCTAGCTGCATACCTGAACCCACACTTACCCCAAATCCAGAGTAACTACGGAAGCATGTATGAGACTTTACGTGCACCCGCAGTTACTGCACCACCTAGTGAAAACCTATGGGAAATTCATATTGGAATCCAGAGTAAGTTGTTCTTACGCTGGAGCAAGGACTCCCCATAGTTACTCTGGATTTTGCCCATAGTCCCTTTTAAACTTCAGCATATTTGAGAAACAATGTAATGCAAGCAAATGGTAATTGGCAATATTAATTTAGATTGTGATCGAAAGCAAATTAACTTGGAAGTATATTCAGCATGACTTGTTTCTTTGTGAAAATGAATAGAATTAGTCTGACGGTGATATCTTTTTGAGATTATACCTTGGTTGAGTCATAACACCAAACCATAGGTTGATGCTATAGGAGAAACTTGTTTGCTTTTATGGTTTCCCTCCTGTCTTTCTTCTGCCCCCACATGCTTCAAAATAATCAGTTCATGATTTGAAGCTGCTTAGTAATTTTGATTTGGAAGGCAAGTGCAACCCATTGTGTTTGCTAGTTCAGATTAAAGATGAACTAGTTTGTGCTAAAGTGGAAATAAGTAATGGAACCAGAACATATAAGGGGAAGAATTAGTATGCACGTCCAAGGATTGTTCATGTAATGCTGACTCAAGGTTTGGCATAATGCATGAATCAACCCTAGGACAAGTACTTCTATAGTAGATTATTCAAATTTGTGCCTAATCCAGGGTGCTTCTTTTGTATGGACATACTGCATGAAAGTATATTTCATTTTAAATTTGGTCATGTCTGCATTACATCAACAAAACAAAACACAGCAGTTACTATTGTGGACCAACTTGAAGACATGTAGCTAAAATTCTTTTACTTTCATTTAAAGCTATTTTACATTTTCTTTCTATGCCTTTTAGTTCCATCATAGTTCATTTTTGAGAAATAAAAGACAGCCAACCCTATTCATCCCTTTAACTTCATACTCTTGGGCAAACACAGTTTCCCTTAAAATGGCTAACAACTCTGTACGTTAGTATTTTAGCTTGAGCACGGTTGAGCCTATCAATTTAGTTATACAGTTTGGGCCATTTTAAGGAATTTTGAGAAGGTGCTGAATAATTCTGACAAGTGTTCTGTGCTAAATAATGTTCTGGTTCCCTCAAAACTGACACTATACCATTCATGGTGATAAACCTTAAAGTGAGGGAATGTAAGGACTGTGAAATGTAACGCAGGCAGGAAATTTAATAATATTAAACATATACTAATAAAGTCATCAGGATGTGAGATTTTCTAAGGGGAGAGACAAATGAAAGGCAAAACTGTTGCCTGCTTCCCTGAGACAAAAATGAGGTAGCAGAAGAGACTTGTAGATTGCACTTGAATCGTTGTTGTCCCATCATCATGCTCCCATTTTATCTAGGATCCTATGGCATAGCGCAATTAGCATAATGGCTAGTCAATCATGGTAAAGCCAATTCAGTCATGATAGAAGCATCCCCTCATATTGAAAGGATTATTTAAGAGACAAAAGTTTAAATTTATTTCCTAAGGGTTGACAGACATTTTAAATTAAAATGCAAACATTTTAAATTAAATTCGTTTTATATTATCAAATTTTTTTAAAAGGACCAAATAAAGAAATTGTATTAAACCAGAATAGTTGACTTCAAAAAATTTTAGTAACTTTTAATGAATACTATTTTCGTGTTGTAGGATATATAAATACAAATCTAATCTGCTAAATACCATTCTGTGCAAATGTGTTCATTCAGAAAGTAGCTTCTGAACTTTTCCTTGCTAAAGGACCCAAACCAAAGGATATACAACTCGATCATAGAACTGACAGTGTAACCCAAATCTGAATTGGTCTCCATTTGCTTTGGTTTTCCAGAGTTTCCAGAAAAGGAAGTGATCCCCCTTTTATCCACCGTGTTTGCCATAGCTTTTGCCTGCAATTAGGAGTGGAAAAATTCTCATGCTGTGCAGCACCTTAGAATTAAAGGATAAATGGCTTCCTATTCTGTAGATACAGCGATCCTTCCAAGCCCAATCTTGTAGTTGTAAGAACGTAACACAAGAAAAACCTGCTGAAACAGTCACTGTGATAGACTGAGCTGCATTTGAAACATAAAGCCTTTGCAGCTTATTACTGTATTTACTTGAATCTAGCGCTCATATTTTCCAGCTGAATTCAGTCTCCAAAATCAGGGTGCGCTTTAGATTTGATGGTTGGTTAGATCTGAGTAAATGCAGTATTTTGAGTATAAATATAAGGTGCTCATTAGATTCGAAGGTGCCTTAGAGTCGAGTAAATATGCTACTCTATGAAACAAAATGATGGTTAGCAAAATGATACTACAAATACATCAGGAAAAGACTCTAGCTAATTCCTAAATACAAAATATAGCTTGCTCCCTGCCAAAAATTAATGGTTCGTATTGAAATTTTTAAAAATGTAAAAACTTTAAAACTGTAAACTTTAAAATGTAAAAACGTTATCAATCTTCTGCCCATATTTGGCATAGAACATAAAGAAAATGTGTTTTCCACCCAAATTTCACATGGACCTGATCTAACATAAGCAGCAGAATGTGGTAGATTTCTGCAGATGGGTGTGCAAAACTCTTTTTAAATGTTCCCTGCATTTCATAAATTGTAAGTTAAACCACACCATAGGCAACATGAGCCTTTCTACTAACATAATGTTTTTTGTAGTTTTTTAAGCACAGGAATTTTTTGTTTATTTAATAAAGAATTATTTTAAAATCGAACCTGCAGTCTTAATGGACTTTATTCTGCTCCATGCATGGAACAAGCCCCAGAAGCACTATTGTCCAATAACTTTTGTGTTGACATCAAGATCCATGTTTAGGCACATCGGGGTGGTATAGAAACTCTCAGTTTTGTCTGACATTCTATCATATTTGCCATACGCTGCTCAACCTACCAAGCTGCATAACCCTACCAGCCTACTATAGTAACGTGATCATGGAAAGTTTCTTTAATTTTCCAGAGCATAATTCAGTCTGACACTGGACCATTTAAGTAAGCATGACCATTTAATCCCAAGTAGAATTATGTGAAAATAGCCAGAAGTCAGATAGTCCTATCAGATAATATTCTAATATGTTAAACATACAGCAATGTGTTGTCTGTAACTAGAACATGTTAATAATACTGTACAGACTTTGACTTCTGAGGCTGCGAAATCCTATACATGCACAGCTGGGAGTAAGTCCCATTGAACTCAATGGAACTTATTTCTGAGAAGACATGCATAGAATTGGGCTATCACTCTGAACTGCCTTTAGATGTTATTCTTACAGTAACTATTTGTAAATTCTGATTCCAGCCTCCCTACATTTTTCCAATCTGTTTTTAAAATTGATTCTTTCTCTGTATAGTAATTGTTTTTCAGACTGTATTAACAAAGGGGTTGATACATTCTAAATCATCAGTAGATTAGGTTGGATAATGCTGTGCTTTGTTTCACTTTGATCATGTGTACCTGGTAAATGTCATTGCTTTGCTTTAAGTATTTTTGTCATGTTTTATAAACTGGAATGAAAAGTATTATCTTTTATTTTAAAAATTCCTTACAGTTTAGAATTAATATCAGATTTTGTACCTTAACAATAATAGATGAACTATTACGTCATTTGTCATTTCAGAGCCAGAATGTATCATATTCTGTTAACATTTCACATATTTGTTGAAAGTAATTAGTAATGCAGACAGCCGTGTAGAATTTTTATATGTGAGGAAAATACAATCTGTACAAATGAGGGGCTGAAAGTCAGGTGACTGTTAAAGTAGCCTGTGAGTAATATATACAACAAAATTTCCATCTTTTCTCTTTTGAAATTTGAACTGAGACACCATCAACACTTTTTGTAACTTTTTAAATAAGAGTGTATTTTTGTGCTTTGTAATATGAAGAATCTGCTTCTGCAATTTTTAGTTCTTGTATTAAAGCCACCTGGCTTTCCTAAGAGGAATATAAAGCTACAATTTACATATATCTTTTTCCTGGTCTTTTTTTTAAATAAAAAGCTTTATTACCATTCAAAGCCATATGCTTTGTACAGCATGCCTCAAACCCTCCTCTGAGTCTTGTCTGTGATTTTGCGTCTTTAAATTGTCTACAGTTTGAAAAGCAATTCCATGTGCAGTTCACAGGGATGTAGACTTAGTAAATGTGACTTGTGTTTTCTGACAAACTGGGTTTATTCTTTATTCCTGCTTCCCTGTTGGAACCTGTTTACTTGTGTAACAATACAGACTGACAGTGAAAGGACAGATACTGCAGCTGATGGTGAAACCACTGCCACAGAGGTTTGTATAGGTTTGTATATTACCAAAGAATGTAGCATAATTCTACATGTGCATCTTATAGACATTAACAAATTGTGCACCTGAGGATTGGCTCTTGCAGCTCTTTGCATTAGATTCTAAGATCCAAATATGAGATATAGGACACAATCCAGAGCAAATTCAGCCTGCTCTAACTGCACTCTCCTACCTATTCTGTATCCAGAGCAGAAAGTTATGCTGAATCCAGAGAGTCAGGAAGCCTGGGCTGCCCTAACTGCATGCTATGTAATTGACACAAGGGGAAGACTTGCTCCTGAGGAGACACCCCTCAGATCACACTGAACAAGGAACAGCTGTGGTGCCTACAGTGGTGACATGACTCTGCACATCACCTGGTGCGGAAGTCTGTGTGTCATCCCTGGGATGCGCGCTCCCCCTACCTGGACTGCGCAGTCACCAAAGTTGGCGCCTGCGCAGTTGTTTCTGAAGCCAACTGGCTTCAGAAAGAGTACTGCGCAGGCACCATCTCTGACACCTGCGCAGTACTTTTCTGAAGCCTTTTGGCTTCAGGGGAGACTGTGCAGGCGTCAGAGTTGGTGCCTGTGCAGTACTCTTTCTGAAGCCATTCGGCTGCCGCTCTGCCTCCTGAGTGAGGCCGAATGGCTGTGCAGAGGCGCGGACTTTCTCTGCTCTAAGGAAGTCTCCTCTGAAGCTGTTTGGCATGCTCAGTGTGTTTCTGTGCAGTGCACCTCAGATGGCCGTTCAGGCCAGCTCCTCAGACAAGTGGCAGCTTCTGGCTGCTGCTCCGCCTTGGAGCAGGCCTGAATGGGGATGCTGATGCCTGGGGCCTGCCAAAGGACAGTCAAACTCCTCCGGCACATCACCCCATACAGAGCACATCACCCAATGCAGCCCACATCAGCCGCACCAGTCTGGTGCCTGCCGTATAAGGAGTCCCTGATGAGATGCCAGTACGTTCTACAGTGAATACAAGGGGCTTCTTGGAGTGGCCTGCTGTATCCTGAGGTTTGTGGGCAGCCGTAGTTTGTTCCATATCCTGAGGTTGAGAGGCAGGGGTTGCAGCTAGGCTGGCCAAGAACTCAGATTTTTGGTCAACACTGCTTCTTACTAGGGCCTTATCATGGACCCCTATGGGTCTACTCATGACTATACCTGCTCCTGAGGTGGTATAACTCTGAGGGCTGGAAGAGGGCATTTCTGCCTTGGAAACAGGCTCTGGATACAGAGTAACTGCTCTGCCCTAGGCAATGCTAAACATGCCCTCAACTTGCCTCTCCTGAGCTGCTTAGGCTGCCCCAGTTAGGGCAGAGCAGGTCCACCTCTCTTAGGGCACCCTATCTTGCCTTGCTCTGCCCTAAGCCTCCTTCAGAGTAACTGGGCTGGAGCATCTTGCAGTTGCTCCAACCTAGTGTTAGATAGGGCAACCTAAGGGCTCTTATGTGGACAGATTAGTTGCTCTGGATTGTCCTGACAGACACATAATGAAAGTATAAGGGTGTACACGTGATTTACTCACAAGTGATGAGCAGAAGGATAACAGGCCCCATTTTTAAAATTTAAACATTGCATTTTTATATACAGGTCCAATCTTGTTATACACTGATTTTTTTATACACAGATTTGACTCAACACGAATGGCCACTGCAAATCCGTTTAAAAACTGCTGTTCTACAGAGGCAGTCATCTAAGCAATCATTCCATATTTCAGGCCAGAATCAAACCCCTGCAGATATTGAAGCATTATCTTATACAACTAGGTGAAATAGACGAGCAAAAACCTGGACATTGAACTATTTTTCCTTTATTTTCTTTATACACAGATTTTTTTTAAATCCATAGGATATTCCAGAATGGAACCATATTTTTGTCATGTTTTATAAACTGGAATGTGGATAACAAGGGATACCTGTACATAGCTTTTGTAATTGAAAGTGTAGGCATGTACTCTTTTACTGGAATTCCATCCTAACTTTCAACGACTACATATGTTTGCATAATGACTGAACTGCTTAATAACAGAGATTGGAAAACATAGGCCCATATCCTAAAATCAAATTAAGCCCTTTTTTCCAGAGCAGTTAAGGTGACTTTCCATAAATAACACTGGAGGGTGACATAACTGCGTGGACCTGTAACTGCTCTGGATTTTGCCCATATTCCTGTTGTTAAGCAAAACACACCTGTACATCTTTTTTATGTCTAAATAAAAATAAATTAGACTACAATTATAAAATGCCTGTCGTTAAAAAGTAGAAAATTGCATGTCAGCTTGGATGTTCTTATTAATCTGCTCTGGGGTTGTTCAACCACTGAGATCAGGGTGTTTATAAGAGTTTCTGAGGTTATGTATATGAAATACTTGAAATGTTGCTGTAAGCAGTAATTTTTGTTTGTGTTTTTTTAATCTTTCCTACCCTAACAGTCAGATCAGGATGAAGATGGTGATCTCAAAGCACAGGTAGGCAGAATAGTCTACATGTATCTGTCTGTGTGTATTTCTTACCAAACTGTCTGCAGAGGTCTTTTCCTCACAGCATGACATTTAGCAGTTTTGCCTCAAACATTTCTTTCCTTTGAATGTTATGGGCCTTAATTTTCCCTTTCTCTTTTTTCAGAATAGTCTGATTAAGCGCATAAAGGGTGAAAATGTGTATGTCAAACATAGTAATCTTATGTTAGAGGTTGGTATTGGTATATACCAATGCATGTATTGTACATGTGTTTTGAACGTAGTGGTTATAAGCTGTGGGTCTGCACTACGATGCATGAGATGTGTATTTTCACCTGTTAATAAATTTAACAGCTCTTTTTCTTCTAAAGGTTAGGACTTTCTCTTACACTGTTCTTTAGGGTAGAGAGGGAGGGAGAGAGACAGTGGTGTATGTATGTAGATTTTTTTTCAAATCGCTTAGGGTAGAATGTTTGTGGAAACCAACTACCCTATGAGCCTTTAATAATCATACAAATGAGGACAACTTTATGCATGAACTTAAAGGTGTGCCTATAAGGTATACATATACAATGGAAAAATTAATGAATAAATGTATTAAGTATATGTTTATGAATGAACATTTTATGCAGGTAAATTTACTAGGGAATGGGGGTTGGCCACACTCCATGATAAGTATATACGTGGTGGCAAATACAGATTTGTCCCAATATAATGTGTGAAGCAGTCCTCTGAGTTTTATGCAATTATTATTCAAAGCTCCAGATTTTCAGATTGTTGTGTCGGTGGTGCAAAATCTAACTCCCTCAATACTACTTTTGCTGACTAATCAACAGAATTTGATTTTTCATATCTTGTAAATGTAGATAACTAGTCTATCAAATACTGCCTTTCTCCCCTCCAGGAACTAGATAAAAACCAAGAAGACCTGATGAAACACCAGACTAATATAAGTGAGTTGAAACGGACATTCTTGGAAACATCCACAGATACCTCAGGGACCAACGAATGGGAGAAGAGGCTTTCTACATCACCTGTCCGACTTGCTGCAAGACAAGAGGAAGCTCCTATGATTGAACCACTTGTGCCTGAAGAGGTAAGTGTTTACCTTTTGGCTTATTGTTTTCCTTAACCAACATGTGTTTCATGGCTATTAATTAGATATCAACTAATTTCATGTTTTTCATTTTAATGAAAGATTAGGTTGCTATAAATACTAGCTTAGGATCTAAAATAGACAAGAAATAATTATGCTCTAACACAAAAAGATCCTTGGTATCTGGATGAAAAGGGATTGTAAAATACTGGAGTCATTTATCATTCTGCCTATTAATACAGAGGAGCTTCTGAGAAGTTGGATCAGTGTTTTTCCAGCCTTCATATTGTAATGCCTTATAGAGGCACAAAAATGTCAGTTTTATGTGAAAAGTCAGAAGTAGCTTTATATGAAAAGTCAGAGAATGTCCAGAGGCAAGGGTAGAAGGTGTCACTAGTATCTGCTGTTTCAGGAATCTGCAGGAGTTCCAGAATGGAACTTCCATAGATCTCAGGCATGCCTATTATCCCTCCTCAATGCTGCCCAGAACAAAATAAATTTAAAACAGCTTAATAATTATATATATTTATATGTTAGAGATATACAACCCAGAGGTATACACCCCAGCACACTGTGTCTTCTAGTGGATTTTTTGTGTTTTTTGTCCTTCTTTTTACCATGAGCCTCTTGGGATGGGGAGGCATTTTTTATTTTATCTTTAAATCATTCGAACTTTTTGCTGAAAAATGGTATATTGATAATGATGATATGGTTTTTTAATGTACACTTCTTTCATTCTCTCTTGTTCATCAGACCAAAGAAGAAAGAGAAAAATCTGAAAAACGTATATTTTTGCAGAAGGAAAGCACTACGTACCTTGATTCTCAGGTAAAAAGCAAAACTCTTATTCAAAGTCTCTACATTCTGTGACATTTATTTGCTCAATTTTGAAAAGAACAGTTAACAAGGGAAATAGGATCATGCTACAAAACAGTGGGAGAGTCAAATGGCTACCTTGCAGAGATCTAGGAGATCTTATTGAGATCTATTCTTCTATTGCCTTGTTCTCTGAGCATGCATATTATTTACTTTCTAAATAACTTACTGAAAACACTGTGCAAAGTAATGCACTATTGTCATTAAAATTTAACTTGCTGAATGATATCAAAACCATTTGAGTCAATTCACTACAGGAAATTCATTATACAGTAATATGGGATCAAGTTCAGTCCTAGTTTTTTTGAACACACTTCAGATGCCCATCGGGGAGATAAAGCAGGGTAGAAATTTATTAAGTAAATGAAATAACTATCTAGCACACAAGTTTGAAAACATGTACTGTATTAATTTTTATGGGCATATTCTTTCATTGTGTGGGCACAGTGCACACTTCCTCCACAAAAGACTGGTACTGATAGAGGTCTATGCACACCAGTTGTATTCTCGTTCAGGCCTCCTCAGATTGGTCAAGTTATGCAAGATCTAAACTGAGTGGATGTATATGGCTGGTCAGATACTCTTCCAGTGAAGAGGGATTAGCTGTGGCAGGAAAACAATGTTGGGTTAACTAGAGTAGCTACCTCTGGGCAATGAAGTACTTTCCCAGGACTGCCAACAGATATAAGAGTGACAGCAGAAGCAGCATGGATCATCTCTTAAAAGAGGTGGGTCTAGAGTCTAGACAATCAATTCCCACAGCATCAGTGGTACTGAGAGGAAAGGGATCTAGTGTGGCGTAATTTTGTTGTGATAGTCTTCTTTTAAACTGCCCTACACCAAGGTGAATAGTGGGATGTAAATTGAAAAATAATTAAAATATTGGTGGTGTACAGAGATGTGCATTCCCTGGGCTGCAGTGGAATGCTAGATGGTTATACCAAAAGGAAGGTGCAAAAAGTCCTATAGAAATTCTTCCTATGTCTTGATTAGGAAGAATCATACCTTTGAATATACCCTTTTAAAAAATACATAGAATACCTTCAGTCTTCGCTGAGTGCTACTAAAATTATACTTTGTACAGAGTTTTACATAGTAAGTTAAAATTCAGGCAAAGATGCAAGAACAATTAGTTGGCAATGAGAATATGTCTCATCAATCTTACCCACCAAACTATCTCATTTTTCCACAAATTCATATAACTGAATACTGAATGTGTCTCCTAACTAAAGTTCCACAGTACATCTCTGGTAAGAAAAAGATGGCATAAATAATTAATAGGATTAATTTAAAAAGATGCATTAATTCTGTAATACTTGCACCCATTCATCAACATGTTTAATGTATGATTTTGTTGATTAGGACATACTTCTAAATATGCTTGGGATAAAATAGTTTTACTATAACATACAACGGGTATCTGAAATAGACGAAGGGTATCTGAAATTAATAATGAAATAATTAATAATGAAATGATTAATAGTGCTATTAGGGCTGTGGGTGGCATAAGCGGTTAAGACGCTGTGCCTGTTAACCAGCAGGCCAGGGTTCAAGACCCAGGTCGGCCCCACAAGACAGGGTGAGCTCCTGTCCTTAGCCCAGCTCTGCAACACCAGCTGGATCCAATCATATTGGCTCTGCCTTTCCATTGGACTAATTCAGTGGCATGGAGAGGGGGGATTTGCTGCTTGGGTAACAGCCTATTCTCCATAACAATCCAACCCTGGCTTTCATGCTTTGCATGCAGCGTATGCAGCGCAGAGCATGATACCATAGTCTTTAAGACTGACGGAGGCCTGCTTTAAATAGTGCTATTTCACTAAGATAAAAGAACTTCTCATAAGATGTTAATATATCAGTATATACTTCCAAGAGTCAACAGCTTTGTAAAAACTATGTTTGGGAAAGAAAATTTCAGAGACATGGTGATATTCCTCCTTAAATATGTTCCTTGACTATCTCATTTAGTTTCTATGTGTTGAAATGTTTAAAGTATCTATAGGCTTTGGAAAACTAAATAAGGGTGAAATATAAAAATGTGTATGTTCTCAACATGGCTACCATAAATTTCCAATAAGGAATTTTATTTTGAGTTTCCTGGCACAGAGATAAACAATTAGTTGTTCTAATTTAGCTTTTATATTTCAAATATAGGGCACTGAGGATTGGGTTATTGTAGACAAAGTCCCCACTGAGGTAGTTGATGGTGAATCGAAAACCATGGTGACGTACAAAGTAGTGACTGTGAGCAGTAAAACTGGTGATTTTCCAGCCGGGCCTTTAAAAACGAGTGCCACTGACATACAGAGCTTTGAGGACTTGGAAAGTGAATTGCAGTCAAAAGATGAAAATAAGCAAAAAATGTACACATTAGGAAAATCCTACGATACTGTCTCTGGGAAAATTGTCACCATGACCACTAAAGTAAAAGAGGGAGAAAAATCTGTGCCTTCATCACTGGACGCTTTTCACAAAATGGAAAGGGCAGTACCGGAATCTGTGAAAATCATTCCAGTTGTAGCAGAATATGAAATTCTAGAACCAGTTGCTGATGAAAAAGCCAGACGGTTATCCGATGCAAAAAGAAGGGTATCTGAAACACTGACACCCATTAAAGAAGCAGAATCCCGGCTGCAGAGTCCCGAAGAAGAAAGTTTGAAGAAGACTCAAAAGATGGATCACGATTTGCAGTTGCGTGATACACTGGGGAGCAGGCCAATTGCCAAAGCTGTCAAACCTTTTGAAAGTGAAAGACTAAAAGGAGAGGCATTTGGTTGGAAAGATAAAAGTGTATCTGAGTGGAAGTATACCAAAGAACCACCCTTTACCATTGCTACTGCTCACTATGTTACTGAATCATCAGCGTCAAGAGTAGTGGTAACATGCAACTTTGCCACAGTTTAAAGATAAAAGCATGACTTATTTAGGCAATTTCCCTCACTACCCTGCCTTTTTGGTCCTTTGCTGCTCGGCTTTCTGTTGACAACAGCCAACCCAGCTTCTTATTATTTCCTCATGGTTTCCGTCAATTAACACAGTACAAAGCAGGCATTTTAGGCTTTTCAACTATTAAAAGGAATGTTACTGAAATATAAAATGAATGCTGCTATGGCTTGTTTTGAAGAAAAAAAATATGCATCACAAGACCAGTAAATCCTACTGCTATAACAACTCTGCTTTTTAGATTACGGCTTATAGTCATTACAGATTTGTGCTAATTTATTTTCCATTATTTTCCTCTGTGTACCCCTGCCACTTTTTCCTCCTCCTTTGTCTGTCTCTATTTTTGTCAATTAACATAATCTATAAAACTGTCTCTGTCTACTTTTCTTCTTGTGTGTTTATGTGTGACTCTACATTTCTCTGTCTGTTTAGACAAAACAACTCTCCGGTGAAAAAACTTTGGATGGTTCAGATATCTTCACTTTAATAGAGTCCGCAAGAAAACCAACTGAGTTCATAGGAGGGGTTACTTCTACTTCACATAGCTGGGCGCAGGTGGCCATTTGATTCCATCTTTAGATTTTAATTATTTTACCCTGATAGGTCTGGGCATTTTTTTTTTTTGTGGTGGTGGGATGTTGTACTTTACACATAAGAATGTGACTTAACTGTAGCTATTTTTTGAATCTGTATGGAAGAATATTAATGTACATTCGGAGTAGGCTTTTCTTCTCCCAGGACAGAACCACATATAAAAACTTGAGGGGGCAAAGTTGATTTTAGTTTTATTGTACTTGAGGGTGATTGTTTGAACCCCTCCAAAACTAAAGCACTAATACTAGTGAACAGTATTTCTTCTGTCTGTGTATTTCAAATAAAATATAACCAAGTCATCATCCAAACCTATACAACTCAGAAGAAGCAATTGGCCAACTTTGCTATTATTTAGTGATGTATTTATTCACCACATTGTTTTCTGATGTGAATTCTTTTTTCCCTGCAGAGAACAGAAGCCAAGACTGCTCAGGAGGTGCATGCTAGTGAGAAGATGGCAAAAGAGGAGAAACCACAACAGGAGTCTGCGCAGAAGGTTGTGCACGAAACTGTAATGGTGGAGAAAAGACATGTGATGAGTGTGCATGCAAGTGGGGATGCGGCTGAGTTGGCTGAAATGCAGTTGGATGCTTCAGCACAGGCAATATCTCAGGTGGCTTCTAGCATCAAAGGGAAAGAGGGCTCTGCTGTGACTGAGGGGGCTAAGGAGGAAAAAAGACAGGCATCTAAAAAAGCTGTAAACAAACAGGAAGAAACTGCTACTGTTTCTCATGATCAGGAGGAAGTGTGGAGTGCAACAGCACATACTTTGGAAGGACAGGAGAGTAAACCTCTTTTTATATGTGACTCTACATACATTGAGGTAATAATTGCTAATTCGTCACTTCTGCATAAAAACAGAAATTGATGTACTTAAAAATTCAAGAAGCATCAAATATATTCTTCTTGACTGTTGCTACATCTAGTGAGCAGTTTATTTCTTCTCTTAGGGCTACTTTCTGTCCAGTGGTTTCATACTCTTATGGCTTTGATTTAGACCAACTATATTCCTACACATATACATCATCACCTGTGATGAGTGTAATGTGTCTATTTTACTGCCTTTTATGGGCTGAAATGTACGTGACAACACTTGCCTACTATGGGAGCTAGTCCCTTACATGCATATATGTGTTCTTGCCAAATGTGAAGCATGCTATATTTTCTCCTTTGAATGGCAGTATCAAGGCTTGTTGCTGATTTTAGTTTCCATTTTTGGCATCCTGCATCATGAATTTCACAGAAAAAAGGCCAAGTGCTGAGCTTCACTGCTGAACCATCTTTATCTTGCAGCAAATATTGCCAGAACATGAGAATTTCAAATGCATTTTTCTATGAAAAGATGAAAAATCATTGCTTTATATTATAAAGCAAATATCCCTGCAAATATCATGGTGGGAATAATCTTTTTGTACTGTTTAGGTTCCTCAGTTTAATTTTTTTTCTTAAACTTTCCATGTATCTAACCTTAACATAGATATTTTAATAATCTTTGTGCACTTGGGAAGAGAGGAAAAAAATTAAGGGTCGCATTCCACCAAGGACTTCTGCCATAGGCAGTTCACTGTGCAAACAGAAGTTTGCTCCATTTGTGAGGAAGCTACAATACCAAATTGATACCAAAGGTAGAATCACTAGTTGGGAAATGAGATTGAAGCCAAAGAGATTGCACAGCAGCCTTCTCTCTTCAGGTAGCTCAAAATACAGTCTTGGTTTAAGTATTGACACAGTTAAGGTGCTGGTGATGTGCAAATGTTTCTTTTTGTAACTGAAGTATTTGCATTCCTTGCACGATGACAGAGACCATTTATTTTATCTCTATTTACTTCAAAAATCAACCACTTTAATATATCTTACTATTACCTTTTTCATTAAAACAGTCACCAGTTGTGAAGACTGAAACAGCCAGTTTTGGTAGCGCATCTTCAGGTGGGGAAAAGTTGGAAATTTCAATGAAAGAAGTGCCCGTTGTTCATACAGAAACAAAAACCATTACATATGAGTCATCTGAGGTAAGAAGTTGCACAAAACACTAGGATGAAACATAATATAGTAAAGGGTTAGAAACAGTGCAGGACAATCAATGCTTGGTGTACAGTACCTAATGCAAAAACAAAAAACCAAAAAACATTACATTGAATCTGAACTAAAGAGCCACCTATGTACTTAGAATTTAAAAAACCTCATGACTTCCTAAAAATTAGCACTCTTTGATATCAAATCCATATTAGAACTCGGGAAAAAATACTAGGGTACTGAAGGAAAATATTTATACATTTAAAATATACAAGAATTACCCATATTTCAAATATATAAAGTTGCTTGTTAAAATACATTACAAGCAGGCCCCTGTATCTGTGGGTGTTGTTTCCCGCCCTCATAAATTCACAGGCTTGTACAACCAAACACTAGCCTAAAACATTAAAGAATGGTGTCGTTTTCTGTTTGATGTCACTTCTGGCTATGACATCTCTTCCAGGGGATCCCAGACAGCTCATCATTTTCAGAAGGGGATCCCAGGCTGAAATGAGAACTATTCATCGAGATGCTGTCACAGAGAAGGCCCTTTCCCATGTATCCATCATTTCAAACCAAATGCCCTGAATCCCTCAGTTACAGACATCCATTTCAAATGGTTGTGTTGCCACCTTTGTTCAGGTACCTTTTGTGCAAGCATGATGATCCTGGACTAGCAAGAAATAGATGTTTCAACTTCAGTACACTTCAGTGTAAGCATAGGTCCTTGGCACCTAACTTTACTGTATAGTGTTCTGGCTATCAGAACAAGTAAGTTAGCCACTCCAGATTACATAGAGAAGAAATCAAGTTCTTCTTAAGTAAGATTAATTACTATTATTTATTAATATAATTAATATTATTAATTATAATAATAATTAATATTATTTATAAATAATAATTATTTATTTATTACATCAAATAATACAAGGTCCTTTTGTTTCATGCTGCATTTCTAATTTGATTCACATTTTAAACCATTTATCCCTCTTTCTGGGTTTTGAGTACTTGAGCCTTTGTCAAGAATTCTTGCCCTTCTTAGAGTTACAAGCTCGGCAGTGGATTGCCCAATACTGTAATGTCCCATACTGCTTTTGCCAGACTGTCAAAATCAACATGCTCCCTTAGGCATCAGTATAGTTTGCACAGATGACAGTACTGGAAAGTGGGAATTGGTTAGCATCCTTGCTCCCTCATCCATATGAAAAAGATAATAATTGATCTAACAATTAATTATTAAAAATGTTCAGCGATTGAATTCCATGCCCCCTTCCCCAAGGAGTATGCATTAACCCGCTTAAGAATACCTGCTTTAAGTCCTATGTTAAAGTAAAATACCTGCCAATTTTACATTAGTGTCGCCAAGGCTTTATTTTTCAGTATATAAGAAGTTTTTTTGATTTGTGTTTCTTAGGTGGATCCTAGTGCTGATTCAGATCCAGGAGTTCTGATGAGTGCACAGACCATCACATCTGAAACTACCAGCACTACAACTACTACACATATCACCAAGGTAGGTTTCTGAGAAGTCTGCTTCTTGTATCCAGATTTGATCATTATATAATGTTTAAAAATGAGAAGTATGGCAAGGGAAGCACCAGCTTTGCCCCACTGTGGGCAAGAGAACTGATCACAGCTGCTGGGATTTCAGCTGCCTTTTCCTGTCTAAAAAAGTCTCTGCCCCATCTGGGAACGAGAGGGGAGGCATCAGCCAGAGGACCAAAGTGCTACTGTGGGTTGATTTCTAATGCTATTGTAAATCACCTGTATTAATAAACTAACAGTAAATCCTATTGCTATAAGCCAGGGGTGTGCAAACATTTTGGATGAGATGAACATAATCTGTCTCTGACACTGTGTTGGAGGTCAGTGTCATTTACATTTCAAATTTACATAAATGAATATATTAGAGAGAGAATTTATAAGTATAAATGAATGGATTCAAATTGGTTCATAAACACATTCTAACACAGAGAGGGGGTGATCTTTTATCCAGTTCATAAGGACTTTCAGAGAGACAGTGCACTTAGCCTCTCCAGCTTTCACAATACAGTCCTTAGATCTCCCCTCACATTCAGAGAATTACAAGGCTCACCCACAGGCCAAATCAAAGGGGCTTTCTGTGGGCCACATGAGGTTATATCTGCAAGTCACATCTTGCTCTTGGCCAGGGTTGGACACCCCTGCTAAAAACAATGAGAAGTTTTTGATTTCCTATAGTCTCCTCTATTTTCCCAGACTACTTCAACAGCTCAGTCCTGTGGGCTTCATGTTGTGTTGCATTTTAGATTGTGAGCCCTTTTAGGACAGGGACCCATTAGCTATTAATTGCTATTAATTTTTTCATTTTCTTGTAAACCGCTTTGTGAACTTCTCAGTTGAAAAGCGGTATATAAATACTGTAGATAGACAGACAGACTCATGAAAAAGTGCCAAAAGGCTTTTTCTAGCAGCATGCAAACTCACACACTCCCAGGACACCTGTGGAAAGGCCAGAGCTTTCCAACCCTCTTTGCTGAAGCTCTGGCTGCTCACAGAAGCTGGTCAGCCTTTGTGGGAGGTGAGAGGGGGTAGGAAAGGGTGGTATGGGGGGAAGGGAGCAAGTTGGGAAGGGAGACTGTGGAAGGGCTGGGTCCAATGATAATGGCGCATGCTGGATCCTTCCCTCCATTTTCACTGCAGTGGCACACACCAGAACCCTCTATTTTTGCTGACTTTCCACCACCTTTCACTTTTCACTGGCATTTATCATTTTACTAGTATTTATTTTTTTCTCTTTAGACAGTGAAAGGAGGCATATCGGAGACAAGAATTGAAAAGCGAATAGTCATCACTGGAGATGCAGATATAGATCATGATCAGGTATCATTATAAGCTACTAAAACTATTTCTAAGTTAATCTGCCATGTTTTAACCATAAAGTCTAAAGACAGTGTTAGTACAGGTGTGCTTTTAAAATAATCTGAAGTAATATTAAGATCAAGATGATATTTGTATTTTGAGTCACTTTTCCTCATTTGCAAATTGTGTAATTTGTCATGAATCTCTTTTCACCTTGCTACTGATCATGCATGTTCCACCTCCTTCTTGTTTTTGCCCTTCTGTGGTTTCCTTGGGCTAGGCGCTGGCTCAGGCAATTAAAGAAGCCAAAGAGCAGCACCCTGACATGTCAGTGACCAAAGTAGTGGTACATAAAGAGACAGAAATCACACCAGAAGATGGGGAGGATTGACCACAGGTAAGAGGATGAGATTTTTCCCAAGCATTCACTGGCTGGCATGTGACAATTAGCATTTCTTCTTTCATAGCTCATCTGCAACCCTCTCTGTTCTCTCTGGCATTTGTGTACATTTTGAGAAAGCATGGATTTTAAAATTTGACTTCAGTTTATGGCATAAAATGTATTTTTTCTGTATGTGATAATGCCAGTTAGAGAAATAGAAAAAACCCATTTGCCTGTGTCTGCTTGCTAGTTGCTATGCATTTTCCATGAACCATTATGTTCCTTTCCAATTTCACAACCTGAAGATTGTTTACACATATGGCTTGTGGGGGAAGTGAAGCATTTTCTTTCATTAATTTATCTGAAAATGCTTGCAAAATAATGGCTGCAACCTGTCCTACAACGAGCAAAAATATCACAATTTTGGGTTTTAATGCAAAGTAGTTCAGGCATGGTTGAAATTTCATTTGAATTGTATCTTTTTCTCAGTTTACCAAGTAATGTGCTGATTTTGATGCATCTGTCTCTTGTTCTTACATGGCTGCTTTTGTCTAACAATTTCATTGTTTCTTAAAGGGAGGCAATAACATAGCTTCCTTCTCTTGTCTGCCCTGATTCAATAAAGGCATGCTGACAAATTCTGACTACATAGACATCTTGCTGATATTGCAGTAACTGTATGCATGTGCTAGAGTGTTTTATGCATACTAACATGCTGTGCAAGAGCTATTAATACTATTACCATCATTTCTAGGTGGCTTTGGATGTTGTATGCAAAAAAGATGGATTTTCATTGTTTGAACTGACAGTCTTAATTTCAAAGAAAAACATTGAAAAAACCATGTTTCCATATGGAAGCTTTAGTTCTCTGCAGTGAATTGTTAGAGCAATGTGTGGGATCAGTAACAATTGGGGAGATGACTTCTGGAGAAAGAACCAAGACATTACTCCTCAACACTGCAAATATTTAATTCCCTTCAACAAAACATTTGGGAACAACACATATAAATGACTATCTTACTGTACATGCAGAACATCTTGCTACAGTTGTTTCCATGCTTTGGATAATATTTTTTTAATTGCTGCCTTTATACTGACTTGGCCCATATAGTGATACTGACAGTATACAGTGATGATCAGTACTGTCTCAAGATCTCAGGCAGACTTCTTTTCACTTGAGATTTTTCAATTTCTGGAGATTATTTAATTGGGGATTAAACCTGGTCACCTTCTGTAAGCACAACATGGGCTTTAATACCAAGGTTTAGTCTCCATCCCAAAATATTTAATTTCTTAAGAAACTATATTTGATTACCTCCTCATTTTCACAGCTTATTTGAAAATCTGCTTAGTGGTCTACAGCTCATGCTACCAGTCTGACTACTTCCATAATTTTTAATATTTATATACTAGATTGAATTTCAACAAAATGTTCAGAAAGCGGTGGATATGGCAGAATACGTGAGAAATTCCAAAGTGCTCACAATCTAAAAGCATTTAATACTAATACTACAAATTGTTTTACGGTACTTTGCTTAGTGATATAGAAAAAACAAATATGTCTGACAAACATTATATATATACTTATATTATTTAAGTTACTCACATTAACTTCAGTGAACTCTGAATAAGCCTTGCTATGAACAGATAATTATACATGAGCCAAATAGGTTATACTATTACTTGTGGCACAGAAAGGATTCATTTTATCTACTACAATTTTAAGTGACTTTTTCAAAGAGTTTAACTACACTCTCTCTACTGCAGGAATAATGTAGCTTTCATATGTCATATCCGCCATTGGGGATACCTGAGCCCACCTGGAATCTTGGTTCTAACCCAGCAGGCTTGCATCTCTCCAGAGAAATTTTCAGTGCAGAAGAATCGACTTTGATTGCAACTAAGGACACTGGCAGAAATATTGTCCCATTTACCGCAATCTGATTCAGCATTAATTACCCAGTATTTGCATGAAGCAATGAACAAATTACCAAAAAAAGCAGCATTTAATTTTCCTAAACAAAGTTTCCATCTATACCTGCACGTTCATCAAAATTATAAAAACAGTGATCTCCTTCTATACACAAAACAGTTCATGCCTTCACACAATTACTGAACGTCTAAGCAAGCCACAGTTTCTTAGGTGGCAAATCATATGTTTAGGGTATCAGAAGATTACCCTAAAATGCTAGAAGCTGTATAGATATTGTGTTCAATGTTTTATCACATTAGATGTGCCAATAACACACTTTTTTCAGTAAACAACTTGAATCATGTATTTGTTTTATCTGGTTTTATTACTCTTGTCCAATAAACAATGATGAATCTCTCATCTTATTTAAATGCTTACAGATGTATACTTTGTTTACCTGAGTTGAAACCTTTAATTGATAGTAATAATTTTAGCACTGTTCAGAGTTAGAAATTCTCCAGTCACTCTTCACAAGTCCTTCTATAAATTACATTGTGATTATTTTAAAGGATATGTGTGTGTTTCATAACATTACAAAATATTACCCTGAAATCTTGATTTTTTAAAATTATTTTCTTTTAAGACAAAATGTTTCCTTTCAGAATCTGGTCAGTATTTCCTGTTTAGGTCAGAGTTAAGCCTTAAAGTGTACAGAACACCTACTGAACAGTCTTTGGTATTGGTAATCACATCCATTTAAGGGATTCTGTCTGTCTCAATATAGCATATAGTGAATGTATGTTTCTGCATAGTGAAATAAAAGTGGTAAATGCACCTGAATTTGTATTGGTCTGTGTCTAAAAAACACGTTTTCTGTATTCAAATCTTCAATACTATTTGTATGATATCAAAGGTATTTTAATGTGGATAAATGGTTCTTCCAAGGGGCCACAGTATCATATTAAACAGGTACAAACAGAAAAACAAGAGGCCTGAAAAAATATTTTGTAAACAAATTCCTTCTGTACAATTGTGTACATATATGTGCGCTTTAACTTTTTCTGTATCGTATAGCAGTTTAAACATATTACACATAAGCTAAATGAAGAGTATGATTAGCTATTTTTAAGTATCAGCTTAGACAAAATACTTTTGTATTTTCCATCATTAATCATGAGAAAACTATCTGTGGTCAAAGTTAAGCAACATAAGCGCCATTTCAACAGGAGAAAATGTGGTTAGTTGAAATCAATGGGACTTAAATGTACTTAACTTTAGCTGCAATTTAGCTGCTTATTTAGTTTGCTCATGATACTTTCTTTGAAGAGAAAATGTAGATGAGCATTTTGTAGGCTTGTCAAAAAGTATTTGGGGGGCTTTTTTATTTTTTGCTATTCAAGTCCAAGTGCACATACAAGCAGTTACAACTGAATTGAATAGAAGGAGCTTCTGTGAAGTAAAACTGACTATAGGAAATTTAAAGGGATTCATATTTTTAGAGTGTATAATAAGATAATCTATATAGAACATATTGAAAAAATAAAGAGTCCTGGTCCAGTAGTCTTTTGTATATCTAAAACATGAAACCAGAGCTCAAATCAGATACTCAGAGCTCTCCCTGTAATTACATACAGATGTACTAAATTCATCAGGATTGTATGGCTGCTGATAGTATAAACAGGTGCTATCATGTATAACCCCTACTTCTGTGTAAGGGTTATATGTGATGTAGTCACAATCTCTGTGTTAAAACAACTCAAGAAATGGGAAGACTGTTCACAAAAATTGTGAAGTGGCTACTTCCTAACATTGCTATCTCATGCACTGTCAGCCATATCAGAAGTCTGCTCGTGGTCTATGCACGATGCAGCACATGCCCTTGCATAAACTGAGGATCACTGAACAATTGAATCAAATATAATGCTGAAGAAAGCTCCATATATGCCCCCATGTTCATTGGAGTTCTTTGCAAAATTTTGGAACAGGCAGGTGGATTGTCTATCTTGTGTCTGAAAATTTTTCTCGGGACCATTTCTTGTAAAGAATGCAAACATGTTCTGATGAGTGCTTCAGTCGTATGTAAAGATCTTACAGAAATAGTTAATACACTTTTGAAACAATCCTAACCAACTTTCTAGCACCAAGGTAAGGCCAACGTAAGTCCAAGGTAAGGGAACAAACTTTTCCCTTATCTTGAGGAAGCCTGTGTCTTCCCCTCTGCCTGCTTGAAGCAGCACATGCCCCACTGGTACATCAATGCCAGAGCTGGAAAGTTCATTGGAATTTGGGCCTTTGAGAGCTCAACAAGACACTACTGAACCACCAATAGCTTTGCAACATGTGCCACCTTTTGGGGAGCTGTGTATAAATTTATGCTTTATTCTAACTGTACTTGTAACTGGTGCACCATCTACGCTGCTACATGATTGCAGGTATTACTATACCATGTTTATGTTCCTACATGACACACAAATGCTGCAATCCTAAAGACACTTTCATGGGATAAGACCCATTGAACCCAATGGGGCTTATCTTTGAGTAGACATGGTTAGGATTGTGCTCAAAAACACTTGCAGGAAACAAACAACCCTCACTCAATCATCCTTAATTTCTTTCCTGTTTACACAGCTTGTTTGTCTCAACCCAAATATATTTTCCGTTATTTAAATATGTATAACTTTTTGTCCAGTGTTAGATTATCTGCTTCTTACCTTAATCAAATTCTATTCCAAAATACTGCAAAACATAATAACGTCGTTCTTATGAAGAACAAAAATTAGCTTCTTGTTTTTACTTGTGGCAGCTACTAATGGGATAGGGGTGCCATGTTTCTCTGAAGACTACACTCCAAAATGTAGTTAAGATATAAAGAATTTACTGATTTTGAAACCATAACATTATTCCACCCAGGCAATACTTGTAATACAATACCAAAAAATAAGTACTTCTTACACCAGTTCAGCTGGCAGTTCCTCCTGTAATGGTTATGTTCTCATGAACATATACTTCATATGTAACAGAACTATGTAGTTTTATAGCTGATCACATGGTAAAGTATTGTTAAAATTGCTAAGAAAATGTGGGAAATGTTGCCCAGCTGAAAGAGATGTGATCTATCAACTGATATGCATATTGGAGATCAGCTTTTTTCAGACAATCAGCAAATCATGGTTAATATGATAAAGCTCTATCTGTAGTAGCCACTTCACAAGTAAAGCAAAAGTATTATAATTGTTATTATGAAGCATGGCATCAGGATCCACTCTTGAGACTAATGGAATAGATAGGATTTTCTGTCCAAGGCTACTGCTACGTTGCCTACATTTTAGCATGGCATATCAGAACAAGAATGCTATCAAAAGCTTCTCATTGTTTCTAAGAATTGTCTATTTAGAATGGGTGCTCACTGCTAGTATAAGAATTAAGTGCACAATAATGGATCATTGCTAGTGAACTTTGTCAGAAGGTACTTCCTGGGAAATAAATGTTGCTTTTTGATTGTTTTTTGGGTTGAATGCCTAATTCTGTGCCAGATGAAATAAAAAAAGCTTTTGCCTGTTTCTAACAGCTGCCTTTTGTCATAGTCTTTTCTTGTTTCTTGGTCCTTATCTAGGAGGGATGTTAAACAGCAGTAGAGCAGCTTTCTGTTGGGAGTTGAAAACACCCCATGCACATATAGCAAATTTACATGTGGCATTTGGATTCCAAGCTGCACATATACAAACACATATTTTTTCCTACTTTTCAGACAAATTATGTCCAAAGGAAGGAACAGAGTGGGGAGAAAGTGGATCAGTTTGAACCTAAGAGCCTTGTTGGATAGGACAAAAGGCTTATCTACCAATTGTATACTAGGGAAGGATCCTCACATGCAAAATGACATATGATGCCCCAAAAGCTGCCAGTGCCTGCTTCCTCCCTATCCAGAGGCCTGTGCAAGCCCTTAAAACATTGGTTTTCTGCAAAATCAAACAAAAAACAGATGTTACTTAATGGCCTTCTGGACGCCATACTCCCCTTCTGAGGGCCAGAAAGGCCACACACAGTCTTTCTGGCTCTCAATGGGCAGAGTGACCAGATGCCTGAACCTAAAAAAGGAGGACGTCTTGGATTCCCGTCAGCCTGGCCTTTCTGGCAGACAGTGGCACATTTGCCTTCTCACAAGTAAAGCAGGCCTTCCGTCAGTCTTGAAAGACTATGGTATCGTGCTCGGCACTGCATACGCTGCATGCGAAGCACAAAAGCCTGGGTTGGATTGTTATGGAGGATATGCTGTTACCCAAGCAGCAAGTCCCCCCTCTCCATGCCACTGAATTAGTCCAATGGAAAGGCAGAGCCAATACAATTGGATCCAGCTGGCATCGCAGAGCTGGGCTAAGGACAGGAGCTCACCCTGTCTTGTGGGGCCGACCCGCGTCTCGAACCCTGGCCTGCTGATTAACAGGCACAGTGTCTTAACCGCTTGCGCCACCCACAGCCCACAAGTAAAGCCAAAATATTTGACACTTTCACTTTCCCATGGCTCTTAATGCATATTTTTTAGTTTTAGTTTTTTGAACATATCCTTTGATAGAAAGGAGATAGTTCACACCTGATTTTTGCATTGGATTCTGCTCTTCAATACAAATCCAATGACATATGACATGCTGGGGTACTGCACACCACTGCCATTCCAAAATGAAGCCAAAACAAAAGACAAGGAAGCCCTTTCAGAGGACACCTAGATAGAAGGCTAAAAAAAGAGGACAGATCTGGAAAAATCCGGTCATTTGATCACCCTGTCAATAGGGTTCCAGACACAACAGGTCAGGGGGCATTTTGCTGCCCTGGTCCTAAACAGACTCTCCACTGCTATCTACTCTAACAACCTGTTTCCTACAATGGTCCTTAAGTTGCCTCTGGAAAGCATTAAGCCGAAAGTAGGCTGATCTTCCCTTGCTAGAATTCTTGCTGTACTTTACAGGATGGTGCAATTATCCAGTGAACGTTTTTTCCTCTGGCTGAAGTCAGGAAAAAGATTGTTTTTTATTTTTACATTTCCTATGTGAATGAAATTTGGAAGAGTTCTTTCTGAAAGAGATGGGAAAAGCAATTTCCATGAAGCTGCTCTTTTTCTGGCCGATTTCTGGGGCCGGACTGATTTTCCCCTTGCCATAGTGGCAGTTCAAGCTTGTAGTGTCTCTTATTCCTCAGACTGGTGCCAGAAGCCTTCATTCATGTCTCTATTTTCAGACATTCTCACCAAGTGACCTAACACAGCAACTAATCTTAATTTTTATGAATATTTTAATGTGATTTTCTATTCTGGGTGTTTCAAAAAGAGTAGTAGCACATTAGCCCCTTCTCATTAGTAATTTTATAAATTCACTGATCTAAATGAAATGTGTTTGAGTTATAATCTTCTCTGGGTGAGGCCCTAATCCTTACATACACAGTACATTACAAAATACCGTTCAGGTGTCCCCTGCTTATTCGACAGGATAGGGACCAGAGCTGTGGTGAAATGTAAAACCTTATCTTTTTTACTTTACAAATGTTGCTTCCAATGTTAGCTAGAAGACTGCAAATAATTTTTTATCTTGCAAATTCCTGCTGTCACACAAATATTTCTGCAAATGGACTCTTAAGTGCATGGCGGGTGTAGCATATGGTGCACATGGGGGATGGTGCGCATGAGGGGTTTATGCGCATTGAGGGTGTTGCGCATGGGATGGTGTGCATGGGGGATGTTGCACATGGAGAATGTTGCACATGGGGACGGTGCGCAGGGTGGATGGTGTGCATGGAAGGATGATGAGCATTGGGGTGTTCCACATGGGACAGTGTGCATGGGGGGGTGGGTGTTGCACATGCGGGGATTACGCCCATGGGGGGTTTTGCACGTGGGGGATGATGCTTATGGGAGAAATTTTACTCCTGCAACATGGGTACATTTTCACTAGTTATATTATAAAAGTAGTCATCTATTTGTAAAATAAGTCACCTTTGACAAATTTTTAAAGGCAGTTATTGTGAAGAGATTTATGTGCTATCAAGTCACAGATATTTCCATAAAATAATGTGTACCAGTAAACCCCAGATAAGTTCTAATTACATAACTGCAGAATGCAATATTTAAAACTTCTGTATCTACTGGCTAAAAAACTTCTTGTTTCATTATATATGAGATCTTAGAAACTGGGTCATTATAGTACATTCATCAGGATTTAAACAGTTTACAAAGGTCGAAATAACTCAGTGCATCAGTGGATCAATAAGTGTACTATTCTTTGGAAAGATGTTCAGTAGAGAAGATACTAGAGGCAGGATAGAGGTGGTTTCAGAGAATATTTTTGAGGTGGGGAGGATGTGTTTTGAGTGAGGGAGGGTGCAATGGCAGAAGGACAGGCCTAGGAGGGTGAAGGAACAACAGAGTCCTCTGCTATTTCTTATTCTCCCTCCATGGTCTTGTGGCATTATACCAAACTTCCCAAATTTGCAGAGGATCGCCATATGCCATTCTGAAGTTTTAAGTGGCACAAGAGGAAAAATATTGCCTCCAGCATTTTCCTAATCTCTACTGATGATAAATTGTTAAGCCCCCTTCTGTCTCAGTAATTTTATAAAAGTTACTAGTGAAAACGTACCCATTTTGCGGGAGTAAAATTTCTCCCGTACGCCATCCCCCTACTGCACATCATCCCCCCCCATGTGCACCGTCCCCCATGTGCAAACCCTCCATGTGCAACACCCCCATGTTTTCAAAGTTCATAAGAAAATAAGAAGACCCTCATTGGGTCAGTCCAAAGGCCCATCTAGTCCAGCTTCCTGTATCACACAGCAGCCCACCAGTTGCTTCGGGGAGCACATATAATACCTGCATCCAAGTGCCCCCACTGCATCTGGCATTTTGAGGTTGTCCACCTCTACACATACCATGGTCCTTTCCTCTAGGAATTTGTCCAATCCCTTTTTAAAGGCATTGAGGCTAGATGCCTTCAGCACATCCTGTGGCATGGAGTTCCACAGACCAACTACACTCTGGGTAAAGATATATTTTCTCTTCTCCATCCTAACCCTCCCAACATTCAATCTTAGTGATGTCCCCTAGTTTTGTTATGTGAAAGGGAAAAGAGCATCTCCCTATCCACTCTATTCATCCCTTGCATAATTTTGTAAATCTCAATCATGTCTCCCCTCAAGCACCTCTTTACAAGACTGGGAATCTTTAAGAGCCCCAAACGCTGTAGCCTTTCCCCATATGGAAGGTGTCCCAGACCATCAATCATTTTAGTCTCTCTCCTCTGAATGTTCTCCATTTCCTCTGATCGCCACTGAGAAGTGGCAACCAGAACTGGACACAGTACTCCAAATGTGGCCTCACCATCAATTTGTACAATGGCTTAGCATCTTATGCTTTAATTGCAAATTATTTATTTCTACACTAAGGCTTCAACCCTGACACGCAGTGTGGTTTACAGCAAGATTAATACATACACACAAAACTTACATAAGAATGATACTTAAAACCACAGTAACCTAAAAACATAAGATTAAAATATTTAAAAACCAAACAATTTTTTTATGTCAGTGGATCAAAGAAGTCCAGCAGGCCCTCCCTTATATCTTCAACTGTCAAAACTTTCCCCCACCCAACATAACACTAAAATCCATTTGAAATGGCTTTGTAAAGATATCTTAAGAAATCATAATTCACCTGGACAACACCCAGCCCAAACCCACAGATCTAGTGGCTGCTCACCACTGTCCCATGGTGCACTCTGGTGTCCATTGTGCAGTGGTGACCAGTAGTGCCTGCTGGTGCCCAGCTGTGTACAGGGCTCATAAATATTCTTGAAATTTTACTCCCGTAATGAAGAGCCAATTCCACCAGTACTGTATATAAATATTTCTGTGTGTATATAATTTATTGTTCTGTACATACAGAGTACACTATATACAAATAATATATGTACCCTTTACATATGAATATAAATATATGGTACATAAAGGGTTGTGGTGGTGCAAGTGGTTAAGACAATGTGCCTATTAACCAAAAGGCCTGAGTCCTACAAGATGGGGTGAGCGCCCGTCCTTAGCCCAACTCCTACCAAACTAGCAGTTCGAAAGCATGCAAACGCAAGTAGATAAATAGGGACCACTTTGGTAGGAAGGTAAAACTGTTCTGTGCACCTTCGCCACGGAAGTATCTTTGGACAACACTGGCTCTAAAGGATTAGAAAAGGAGATGGTCACTACACCCTAGTCCGTATAACCTGTGGGGGACGTTTTTACCTTTACATCAGTGATGGGATTCAAAGAAATTAACAACCGGCTCTATGCCCATCTGGAAGCCATTTTTAAATGTCTATTTTTAAACTTTATATGTCCTATATTGCATTAACAACCGCTTCTAGAGAGTAGGTGAGAACCTGCTGGACCCCACCACTGCTTACATGTAGGGTTGCCATATATCCTGAAAAACAGAGACAATCCTAATTTTGGGGGGTTGTGTTAACAAACTGACAAATGGAAAAGTATCCTGTCCCAATTTTCTGGAAAAGAATTATAGCAACCCTATCTATCTATCTATCTATCTATCTATCTATCTATCTATCTATCTATCTATCTATGTGTGTAGTATAGTGTGTGTGTATGTGATTTTATATATATATATATATATATATATATATATATATATATATATATATATATATAAACACACACCCTATAGTATAGTCACACATATGTATGTGTGTGACTAGAGAACTATAGTACTCTCTATTCAGTATAGAGATTATACTGTACATGTATATTATATGTACATATATGTTTGTGTGTGTGGAGAAAGAGAGTATATATGTTGTCCATATAGAAGCCTTGCTGACACAGAGGAACCATTGTTGTCTATTTCAGTGGCCTGTCCCGTCCCGTCCCCTATCCCGAGTTTCTGAGGCAAGCGAACAGCCTCCCTCCCCGTTCAGTGTGAGGGGAGTGGCGCGAGGGCTTCAGGGTGCGCGCTGTCCCTGTCAGCAGGGCTTCCTTCCCTCAGTGAGCGCGGGCGGGGAAGGGAGCGGGGCCGCGGCGAGCGCGGCAGCCCAGTGGGGGGCGGGTGTCCGGGCTGCGCGACCGTTAAACGGAGCTGTCCTCCTCCCCGACCCCGCTTCACCCCCAGTCAAGCTCCTGAGGGAGACCATGTCGCGCTGCTCAACCGTCCTCCGAATTAGAATTTTTGGAAAGGGACGGGGGGCAGGTTTCTCTTCATCGCGTGCTTCGCGTACAGTTAAGGACTCGCCCCCTGTTCGAATATGAGGCACGTAACGGTTCTTTATTGAATAAATGTACAGCCTTGACGTGAGGGGGAAGAGACGCCCCCTTCTGGCGCGCGCGGGAACGAACCAGCGAGTCTGAGGCGGCGCGAGCGAACCTGACAGAAGCAAAAAAAAAAAAAGCGGTCACGCGGCGGCGCGAGCCCAGTTCCAGAGCGCGAGACATCTCAAGCCCCGCCTCCGCGCGCGAGCTCGCTTAGATTGACAGCTAACGATCACACACACGCGACATCCCCAACACCACCAACTCCTATGAAAGCGTCTCCACAGCGACCGCCCCCTTTCCCCGCGGGGGGCGCGCCCTGCTTGTATCGCGCATGCACGTTCCCGCCTCCGGCGCGCCCGCGCGCGCCCCCGTACCGAATGCTCGTTAACAGCTTAGAGAGAGAGAGAGAGAGAGCGAGAGGGAGACGCGCGCGCCGTTCCCTTTCGAATCCCCCCATCCGCGGCCCCCCCTCCTCCCAAGGCGTTCCTCAGAGCTAGAACTCTCCTTCCCTCCCCCCTTAACCTCGTGGCAGGTAAGCGCGAGGGCTGAGAGAGAGAGAGCGCGCGCGCTCGCTCGCTCGCGGAGGGACCAAGGAGGGAGGGGGGCACTTGGGAGGTTCCACAGCGCGCGTCGCTTATGGCTGCCGTTGCTTCTAACGGCCACTGCGCGCGCCGCTGGTCTCGGGCCTAGTCGGGCCGCCTCCCTCGCGCAGGACGGGCCACCCGTTCTGAGGGGACCGGAGCGGAGGGGAGGCGGCGGCTGTCCTCCTCCGGCGGGAGAGCGCGCGGGAGGAGGAGCGGCCATGGCGGGAGGGGGAAGCCCGCCGCCTTCTCCGCTCCCGCGCTCTACGGCCACGGGACGGAGCCTGAGGTACGTGGTGCGCTCCCTCCCTCGTCTCCGCGGGGCGCAGGCGTAGGCCCCGCACGGGCACCAGCGCGCATGCACCGGCCCTGCCTGCGCCGTGCACTGCTGCTGCTTCTGCTAAGGCGGCTGCCACAGGGTTACTCGCACGGAGGCGGCCCTGCAGCTCTCGCCTGCGCCTCCTGTCGCTGCACGGGCCGTGCGCGCTACGAATGCACGTTCTTGTTTGATACACGAGAGGAGAGAAGGCTCCATCCCGTCACCTCACTCTGTAGCCACAATCCTAGGCCTCTCTACTCGGGAGTAAGTCCCATCACTCTCAGTGGGCTCTACTCCCAGGAAAGCGTGCAGAGGATTGGCACATTAACTTTAACATTTTCTTTCTAAACCGCTTTGAAAAGCAGTTTATAGTGTGTGTATGTATGTATACTAACACTATAGATGGATGTCATGCTTAACACACACACCCCAAATTTATCTGACAATCAGGACCCATCACTCAGGAGTACATTCCACTTAATGATATTTTTGAAAAACCCACTAAATTATATATTTTCTGTAATTTGGATTCTGACAGTTATAAAGTTAATTGTACAATTACAAAGTTTTCTTTATAATTGTATAAAGTTTTATATCAAGATTATACATGCATACATACATAGGAATGAAATACAAAGGGGTGCAAAAGTAGCTATACATTATTATATATATATAGGTATACATTATTATATATATATAGGTATACATTTATTATGAAGAAACAGTATCACAGTGATAACATACAAATTGCAATCAAGTGTCGTCTCTTAAGTGCTCAAATTGCTGGCTTTCAGCATTTACGCTTTTTTAACTTTTATAATTGTATATCTACTTTTGCAACAAAACTGTATTTTAATATAAATTTTATATTATACCAAGTGGACCATGGAAAAGTTGCCCACCTCCTGAACCAGTCGCATGGCCCACCTGGTATAAAGGCTGTGTATCTTTATAGATATCTTTGTATTTCTATAAAGATTGTATATCTTTAAAGATTGTATAATTATATTCTGTAGAATCATAAATTTAAAGGCATCAGTTTAACTAGTTGATTACATTTTACTAGTTTGTTACTAGTTTAACATGCATGAGAGCAAACATTTTGCAGTGCGATTCTATTAAGGCTGTAATTTTATTCACACTTTCCTGGGAGTAAGTTCCACTGACTAATGGGACTTGTTTCTGAGTAGACAAGCATAGGATGAGCTTTTAGGGCACAATCCTAACCAGTTTTCCAGCTCCAGGGTAAGGGCAATGGAGATGAGCTAAAGGAACAAACATTCCCTTACTGACTACAGGATGCAGCACAGCCCCTAATTAAATTGGTTAATTTTGAGCCTCTAATAGAAATAACCTACAATCTTCTAGGATTGTAGCTTTCATTGGAGTGAATATCTACTTTCTTTGTTATATATGCGTATTGTAAAATATTTTTGCTTGGCGATAGATTGATTGATTGATTGATTGATTGATTGATTGATTGATTGATTGATTGATTGATTGATTGATTGGCCAAGTATGAACTCCATACCCGGAATTTGGCTTCGGCAACGGCTGCAGACATACAAACACCAACACACAAATATCAAACAATACATACAGAGCATACATCAGTTACTACTTCAGTATTTTCAAAAGTCCCTCAGAATAGTTGATGGTTCAGCAATGCAGTTTATGTATATTAATTTTAAAGGAATATTTTCCCAACATCATATAGCATTGTTACCTTCATTGGAGTCTATGTACTCTTGCCTAACTATATTTGTTTCTTAGACTATCTAATATTTTTAGACTATCTGACCCATAAAAATTACCATCATAGTGGTTTACAGCATGATGAAACAGAAAAAGCAATATTAAAATACGACATTGCCTAAAAATAAAATAAATCCATAATCATATAAATAAAACAGCTTCATAATTGTATCTATTTAAATGTTAGAGGTGTACAAGAGAAAGCATACTATATATTACATAAATGGATATTTATATACCTCAGATAGTGTGTCTTCTAGTGGCTTTTTTGTTCCATCTCTTAGGCCTATATCCTAAAGTGAAATTAATCCCTTTGCTCCAGAGCAGTTAAGATGACTTTCCATAGGATAACAGTAGAGGGTGACATGACTGTGTGGACCTGTAACTTCTATAGATTTGGCCCATATTTATTTATGTAAATTTAATCAAATATTAAATGTACATCTATTTTTTCCTGGCCCTGACACAGTGTCAAAGAGATGATGTGGCTATCCTGCCAAAAGTTTGGACACCCCATTATAGTCCTTAATTATTTGAAACACTTTTGTAATATAAATAATGGTTTGTTATATTTATGGTTTGGATCTGTTTGCAGTGTTTTGCAACATCTGATATTTCAAGTCTTCAAACTTTATGTCTATACATGTGAGTTTATGCTGATTAATCAGTTATTTAATAATATAAGTAGATTATATACAAACACACACACACAGTGGTATCTTGTATAACGAGTGCCCCACATAGCGAATGTTCCACATAACGAGTAAAAATTTGTGTGGGATTTTGCCTCACATAACGAGCATTATTTGCATAACAAGTTCCCATTGGCTGGACTCCCTCTCCTCTTCCCTGCATTGGCTGGGCTGTGGGATTGAGGCAGGACTTTCTCTTCTTGCCTGCAGTACATAAAGAGGCTAGCAGAGGGACCTCAGGAGCCTTTCAGTCTAACAACAGAGATGGCTGCTCCTACTGCCAGCCAACATGTGGCCAGCCCAGCCTCTGCACTGCAGCCTCCATCACGTCGGAGGGAAAACTCCTCTTGCATCCCTCTCTAGAGCCCCCCTGAAACAGACCCCTTCCCCCCAAGGAAGCCCCCCCCCCGCCTGGACCCCACCACAACCACCCCTCTTCCCCCTCACCACCTTCCCTGCCTGCTGTTTTCCTTTCCTGTGAGTAAGCTCCAGTGGATTCAATGGAGCTTGATTCTACGTAGACAGCATAGGATCTTTCCCTTCTGCTGTTGCACTTCATGCAAACTTGGAAAGTCAGGCTGCATCCTACACACTTTCCTGTGAGTAAGCCTCAGTGGATTTAATGGGGCTTGTCTGAGTAGACAGCATAGGATCTTGCCCCTCTGCTATTGCAAACTGCCTATCTAGTTTGCATAGATAGATCTCACACACAGAGAGGTTCCTTGTTTAAAGATGCTCCAAAAGACCCCAGTGACTTAGTGAAAATTAGTCATCCTTGGCCATAAAGGGTTTTCTCTTTTTTTTACTATACAGACTATTACAGTGTTTTAGTAATTGTGGTCTGTATTATTTTATAGTGTTTTGAATTCAATTCCAGTGTTTTATCATTTTTACAAACAGAATATTTCTATATAAATATTTTTGGGGTTGTGGAACCAATCATCTGAGTTTCCGTTGTTTCCTATGGGAAAATCTGCTTCACTTAAAGAGCGTTTCACTTAAACAGCATGCCTCCGGAACAAATTAAGCTCTTTTAGTGAGGTACCACTGTGTGTGTGTGTGTGTGTGTGTATTCTATGTATATGCAGTGGCGCCTCACGTAAAGTATGTTTCACGTAACAAACAAAAATTTCTCCGGGATTCTGCGTCACGTAAAAAAAGTGCTTCACGTAAAGAAAACATTTGTTGGCAGTTGGGGTAGACACGCTGGCCGGCAGCCTGTTTAAAAAGTGTCAGGGCTGCCTAGCACACCTGCCCATAGTGAAAGTAACACTTCTGCGTTGTCTTTCCTGTGGCCAGGTGTCCGCTGGGCAGAGGGAGAGAAGAGCAGTGGAGAAGAGGGAAGCAATTTAGGGCTAGTCAGAGGGGAGGAGGGGAGAGAGAGGCTCAGGATGGAGAGAAGGAGAAAGTGTGGAGACACTTTGAAGGTATCTTGGATTGCAGCCTCCTAACCATGTCTACCCAGAAGTAAGCCCCATTGTGTTAAATGGGTCTTACTCCCAGGAAAGTGTCTTTAGGACTGCAGCCTAAGTAGACTTCATAAGCTCATGCACATTGAATGCATGTTTTGAATTCAATTCCAGTGTTTTGTCATCATTTTTACATCCAGTTAATATTTTTATATGAATATTTTTGGGGTTGTTGAACCAATTGTCTGAGTTTCCATTATTTCCTATGGGAAAATCCGCTTCATGTAAAGAAAGAATTGACGAATTAATTCTGTTACGTGAGGCGCCACTGTATATAAAAGAGAAAAGTCACTGACTCATTCACTCACTCACTCACTCACTGACTCATCACCGCCCTGCCAAAACCGCTGGGCCTAGAAGTGTGAAATTTGGGGTGGGTGTTCCTTCCGTGACCGAGGAGTGCATTAAGAACCGGTTTTCGGAAATTCCAACCGGAAGGGGGTGAAAAGGGGTGCAACGTGTTTTCCTCCCTATACTTTGCTTTGGAGAATTGATGACTCATCAACATTCCGTCCCAACTGCTGGGCCTAGAAGCATGGAATTCTGGGAGGGAGTTCCTTCTGTCACCTGAACACCCACCAAGAACCCATGTGGAGAAATTTAACCCTTCAGGGGCTGAAAAGGGGGCAACGTATTTTTGTCCTATACTTAACATGGGAGACTGAATAACATCCACCCAATTTGGTGCTCAGTGCCTGGTGCACAGGGGGGATATTGTTAGGAGGAATAGGTTGCACTGTGGAGGATGCTGCGCATGGGAGAAGTTGCGCATGGGGGGTTGATGCACATGGGGGGAAGTTGCGCATGGGGTTGTTGTGCATGGGGGGTTGATGTGCATGGGGAAGTTATGCAAGGGGGGTTGATGCGCATGTGGGAAAGTTGCACATATGGGGAAGTTGTGCATGGGGGGTTGATGCGCATGCGGGGTTGATGCATATGGGGAGATGGCATATGGGATAATTTTACTCCCGCAACGCAGGTACACTTTTCGCTAGTGTATATATATATATTAATACATTGCTAAGACAGTAAAACACAGTGTTATAATAATATTGTTTGAGGACAGCGGTGATTGATAAGGACTTTATATCACTCTAGTAATATTAATCGTTGGATTGTTACATGTTCCCTTTCATGTAAAACTGATTAAATCAAGCCTTCAGAAATAATAAACACTCAACTATCTAGATATTTTATTTGTATAGCCTGTTATGTTGCTGTGGCAATTTTTTTTAAAAGTTGGTATGATTTCATGTTGGTTTTAATCTCACATTTATTTAAATTAAACTAAACCAGAAGTTCCCAGCCTTTTAGCTCTGTGGCCTTCTTTTCTCTGTCATGATGTGATGCTCCTTGTAATGCCATAATGCCTTATTGGGACCTTCTGCAGGATGATTCCAGGTTGCGCCAGCCCAGCAGACTCCTTGAACAGAAGTTTCATCCACAAACTTTCAGTTGCTTCTATAGGGAATTCTGGGATCTATGTAGGTCAGATGAGTGGATCTGCTCAGATCTGCATTACTACTTTAGGAATTGGTGCTTGGAGCTATGCTGTGTCACCCTGGCCCCACCATGCCCTCTTCAAGCCCTTGTTGATAGCATAGCCTTACCATTGTGCCAGCAGCTCAGGGCTTGGGACAGCCTTTCTCTTTTCAGGGGAAGTAAGGGCGCAATCCAGAGTAACTACGGGGAGTCCTTGCTCCGGTGTAAGAACAATTTGCTCTGGATTGCAATATGAATTTCCCAGAGGTTTTCACTATATTGTGCAGTAACTACGTGTACACGTAATGTCTCTTACGTGCTCCCGTAGTTACTTTGGATTGCGCCCTAAGGCGCTTTTGCAACACCTCTGGTCTGGATTGCACCCTAGGTTTTGTAGTGTAGCTTCTTTAAGTAGATACAAATGATTTATAGATGTAGAGAGGGATATATTTTGAGCCATTCTCATCTTGAAGCATGGTTACCTGTTCTACAATGCAGTATCTTCACACAAACAAAACAAAAAGTAACTGTTCTTTCCCCAAGCTTCTATCAACCTAGCTACTAACAAATTTAAACAGAACTATGGCAACCAGAAATTACCAGATGCTGTGACCCCTATGTATTTCTATTCAGAATTAAGTACTGTACAGCGGCGCCTCACGTAACAAATTTAATTTGTTCCGGAGGCATGTTTGTTACATGAAACGTTCTTTATGTGAAGTGGATTTTCCCATAGGAAATAATGGAAACTCAGACAATTGGTTCAACAACCCCAAAAATATTCATATAAAATATTAACTGGATGTAAAAATGATGACAAAACACTGGAATTGAATTCAAAACATGCATTCAATGTGCATGATCCTATGAAGTCTACTTAGGCGGCAATCCTAAAGACACTTTGCTGGGAGTAAGCCCCATTTAACACAATGGGCTTACTTCTGGGTAGACATGGTTAGGAGGCGGCAATCAAAGACGCTTTCTTCTGTAATCAGACACTTTCAAAGTCTCCCCACTTTCTACTTCTGCTCCCTTCTGGCTAGCCCTGAGCTGCTTCCCTCTTCTCCTCTGCTGTTCTCTCCCTCTGCCCAGCAGACACCCGGCCACAGGAGGAACAGCGCAGAAGTGTTGCTTTCACCATGGGCAGGTGTGCTAGGCAGCCCTGATACTTTTTAAAAGGGCTGCCAGCCAGTGCGTCTGCCCCAACTGCCAACGAGTTTGTTTGTTACGTAAAGCACAGTTATGTGAAGCAGAAACCTAGAGAAGTTTTTGTTTGTTATGTGGAACATACTTTGTTACGTGAAGCGCCACTGTAGTAGGTAATGGGACTTCTCTTTCTCAGGTAAGTGTGAATAGGATTGCAATCTCAGTCAGCAGTTGTGGAAGGGCCTCATGTGAAAGTAAGCTGTGTGGTCATTCACATCTTAAGAAGAGTCACGCTTGGCTATGTTGAGTGTCTGTGTTTTCGTGAGAAGGGCTGCATTGGAGCTATAGGATGTCTTTGCACTATTGCCTTAATGCAACCTCTGTTGATAAACTTAAAACCACATCAGTAACGATTGTACAATATTGTACAACAATTATACAGTATTGTTTTAGTACAAAAATAATACAATATTATTTACTAGTATAAACAATAGTACAATCATAAGTATTGACAATTTTGTGAAAGGACAAAATTATATGCCCATATTTAACATTTATATGTAATTGAATTTTCTTATGATTTTTTCTGTAGATTTCCTAAATAACCCTAAGTACATCATTGCAAAGATAATGGAGAAGATTTGATATGTCTTTAAAAACTCGTTTTCTCTTTCAGGTTCAGGGCACCCAGGATAAGGGTTAATCTGCTATCAAAAATTTGTTCAATTACTAAGAAAAGAAACTTCATTGTTCATGGTATAGTCTCATCATGTATTTTTTGCAAATAATCTTTTTCAGTAAATTATTTTAATCACCAAATCATTCCTTGTGAAACTTTAAAGCTATACTTAAAAGGAAGGTCAGGGTCTTTGTTTCTCTTGTGTCCATATCTGCCCTCTCAATCTCTCTCCTTTCTTGAGGGCCATTTCCAGGTTTTAAGTTGCATAGTAAGGTCAACTCCAGGTATGTAAACTTCAGCCAGCCTAGAACAGCAGCCTGTGGCAATGTTTGATGCTTCAAGAGGGCATGTTTTTGGACCCTCCCTTGTATTGGATATTGCAAATGAGAGACACTCCCTTCTCCTTATTCTGTTCATTTCAAGATGGCTGCAAGTTGGTAGAATATCCAGTTCCTTCTATTTTCTCTTTTTCTCCCAACTGTCATCTTCAGTATTACATGGCTGCTTTACATAATACATTTAATGAAACCAGTATGCCTAGTTTCTGATCCCTTCAACAACCACTTTTTCTTCTAGTCGGGCAGAAGTGAAAAAGAGACGCTTACAGAAAATAGAGAAATCTAGGATTTGAAAATAGCTGTGTCCAGCAACACCAACAACCTCCTGTCTTTGGTGTTCATGAATACCAGAAACTGAATACAGAATACAATGACAGTGAATGACTAATATTTTTGTCACATTGCACCCTCAATGTACCATAAGTCCTGAATGTTCTTAGAACCATTTTTGAGGATATGTAAATTAAAAGGAAAACATTGCAACTTATATACTTTCAGTATCTCAAATATTTAGAAACTTCTTTTTGCATAGTCTCATTTGGCTTTCACGCTGATAGGCAGTTAACCACCCAATTTCATTGTTAGGGAAAATGTAATATAAATCAGTTTGATGATTTCTGAAAAGTATATTAATAGAGTTGAAAGTTTTCAGTGTTGATAGGCAATGTCTTCAGCGTTTGTACCATATGGTGACAGTGTTCACTTGTTGTGGTTTTGAATTCCATCCAATCCATAATGGATGCGACTTGGGGAAACCTGGCTGACCTGCCACAGTGAACTGTCGCCAGGATAGGCCTTTCCCTCTGAAGTGGTCCCTATTTTTCTCTTTGCATTTGATTGCTTTCGAACAGCTAGTTTGGCAGGAGCAGGGCTAAGGATGGGAGCTCACCCCATCGGGCAGTACTCAGGTCTTAAACTGCTGGCCTGCTGAGTGAAATTCCAGTCAAGCAGTATTCTAACCCCCATGTTCTACCCACTGAGCAACTGAATCCCTCTTTTCAAAGTCTTGATAGAGTTGAAAATTAAACTTTAAATTTAAATCTAATATATTTTCTTAAAATGTCTTGGTTTTTTCAGAGTAACCTATTTTTAAAATGTCATTTTTGTTGCAGGAGTTTTTCATCAGTATGTCTGAAACCATTAAATATAATGACGACGATCACAAAACTGTGTTCCTGAAAACATTAAATGAGCAACGGTTGGAAGGAGAATTTTGTGACATAGCTATTGTTGTGGAAGACGTGAAATTCAGGGCCCATAGGTGTGTACTAGCAGCTTGTAGTACCTACTTTAAAAAGCTTTTCAAAAAACTGGAAGTTGACAGTTCATCAGTAATAGAGATAGATTTCCTTCGGTCTGATATATTTGAGGAAGTGCTAAATTATATGTACACAGCCAAGATTTCTGTTAAGAAAGAAGACGTAAATTTAATGATGTCATCTGGTCAGATTCTTGGTATTAGATTTTTGGATAAGCTCTGTTCTCAAAAACGTGACGTATCTAGTCCAGAAGACAATTCACAATCAAAAAATAAATATTGTCTTAAAATAAACAGATCAATTGGTGAATCTAATGATAACCAAGATGATGAAGTGGAGGAAATTGGTGATCATGATGACAGTCCATCAGATATGACAATGGAAGGAACCCCTCCTAGTCAAGAAGATGGCAAATCGCCAACAGCTACTTTAAGAGTTCAAGAAGCAATTCTGAAAGAGTTGGGGAGTGAAGAGGTTCGAAAGGTAAACTGTTATGGTCAGGATGTAGAATCCATGGAAACTGCTGAAACAAAAGAGTTAGGATCACAAACGCCACAAGCTTTAGCATTTAATGATGGCATAAGTGAAGTCAAGGATGAACAGACGCCAGCATGGACCACAGCAGCTGGTGACATGAAATTTGAGTATTTACTATATGGACACAGAGAGCAGATTGCATGTCAGGCATGTGGTAAAACATTTTCTGATGAGGCACGTTTGAGAAAACATGAAAAGCTTCATACTGCTGATAGACCTTTTGTTTGTGAAATGTGCACAAAAGGCTTTACTACTCAAGCACACTTAAAAGAGCACCTAAAGATCCACACAGGTTACAAACCTTATAGTTGTGAAGTATGTGGGAAGTCTTTTATTCGTGCTCCAGATCTTAAGAAGCATGAGAGAGTTCATAGTAATGAAAGGCCATTTGCATGTCACATGTGTGACAAAGCTTTCAAACACAAGTCCCACCTGAAAGATCATGAAAGAAGACACAGAGGGGAAAAACCCTTTGTCTGCAGCTCTTGTACTAAAGCTTTTGCCAAAGCATCTGATTTAAAAAGGCATGAGAACAATATGCACAGTGAAAGGAAACAGGTAACAACAACCAGTGCTCTCCAAAGCGAAACAGAACAGTTACAGGCAGCAGCTATGGCTGCTGAAGCAGAACAACAACTTGAAACTATAGCTTGTAGTTGAAGACAAAATTGGCAGGATGTTGGAAAATACTTGACCTGATACACTTACTGTTGGGAAAACATTTTAAAAGGGATTTAGGTAAGATGAAATATGGTTTGCCATTTGTACAAAAATCACTTTCTGTGACAGTAGACATGGGTTAAGGCCTTGGGGTAGGCAGAAATCCAATTTGATGTAAATAAATAATGAGACTAGCCAGCATTTTACTCTTCTAAACTGGGTTTCAGTGCATGCTTTGTTCCATTGGAGTAAACTCTATGCATGTGGAATGGAAGGCCTTATGCTCCAGTTCTGAAATATTTGAACTTTAAACTATTTCTGTCCCTTCCATTCTTTTGGCATCAAGTATGTTTTCTGTGACCAAGGGAACTCATCCATTACCTTAAGATTATTGGTTCAGAGAGAAGATGCTGAGTCAAAAATAAAGTGGAGAGGGAGGGAAGGCAAATTGGTGTCTCATACTCCCATTAGGGATTCACTAGTTTGCCATCACTATGTGGAAATAAGCTTCATTGGTCCTAATAGAATTTAGTTACATGTAAGAATGATGAGATCATACTAGCTCTAAGTTCTATTGTTTCTTTGTCCTCCAGATTATGTCAGTGCATTTTGAACACTGAATAAATTGCTACAACTGATTTCTTTAACGCTATCAAACAGGTATAAAAATTAATTTGAAGAACAAAATAAGGTTTTAAATGACAGCCCTTTTAATCAAAAATCCTTGAAGATGTACTAATTTCAGTATTTTATCTATTAGTTCTTTGAAGTTATCTAGTTATTGATCTACACTGAATGTCAATGCAATAATGCAGCTGTGTGTAAATAACTGAACAGTTGGAGCCATCTTTATTTTTTCCTTAGGCCCAAATCCTAACCATCTTCTCCACACTATGACACAACTGTGCCAATCCTGCTTCCTGCAGCTGGGTGGCAGTTATGGTCTCCTCAATTTCAAACAAGGGAATGTTTGTTCCCTTACTTCAAAGCGACATTGCTTCCAGTGGTGGAAAGATGGTTAGGATTGCACTGTTAGGGTGCAATCCAGAGTAACTACAGGGAGTCCTTGCTCCAACGTAAGAACAATTTACTCTGGATTGCAATATGAATTTCCCATAGGTTGTCACTAGGTGGTGTCGTAACTACGTCGATGTAAATGTCTCTTACGTGCTCCCGTAGTTACTCTGGATTGTAGGGTTAGACTATCTGTCATATCCTGATTTTTTTTAGTTTGTCCCAATAACTAAATACGTATTAAGGCTACAATTCTATGTGTTGCTCCTTGGGAGCAAGTACTATTTTACAGGTCTATTGGTAGGTATCTCATTCCGGAAGTTGAATACCTACCCATCCCTACATGTGCAATTAACAGAATTTGCAGATACCAGGGAATGCTACTCCTACCCTCCAGAGGTCATCTGAGCCTAAACAAGGCAAGACATCTGTCCATGGCCTCTACTGGACTTTTACTGAGCTCAACAATTGACACTCTGAAGGGGGAGTCATGGTTCTGATCTATATACTGGTGAATCTGGATTAAGGGATCTGCTAATTCAGGGCCCCCCGTAGGTCTCGTTTCAAGCAAACATGCAAAGGATTCCACTGTAAGGTATATTAAGAGCACTAATAGTCTCTGTTTTGAAGAAGTGGGGAGCCCTGTTGTCATTTTCTTGTCATTCGGAAAGTTTCCTGGGGGAGGGCGGGGTCTTGGTTCTGTATACTAACTTTAGTCTGCCCTATCAGCACCATGCAAGACTAGACTGTCCCATGTTCTTTCGCAAGTCCATAGTTAGGATCAAAAGAACAACTTCGTTTATTTGCAGACCATTTGCTCATCTAAAGACCCCTACTTTTTGCTTAATTGAGTTTTTTCTGTTTTGATTTGATTTCCCTTCCTTAGATTCAACATAACAGTAAGGACCATAGTTGAATTATCTGCCTTGTCCTAGTTTTGTTGAAGGCGAGTTTCAGTTATTTTCTATTAGAGAGCCCAACTGTTGCACTAGTGCTTATAGTAGGAAACTAGCTATTCCCACTAGTCTTACAATACAACGCTATGCATGTTTGCTCAGATGCCCACAAAATTCAGCAAGATCTCCTCTGTTTCAGGCCTAGACTTGTTGGGACTTTATGCTATTGGAAAAGGAGTGGAATATCTGTCATCAGCATAATCTGTTTTAACTGAAAAGTAGTATTTTCCCCCATTATTATACAGTTAAATTATTTTCACTGATAGATCTAAATTGTTTATTTCCTTGTTCCATGATAACTGTGAGGTATCTTATGTTGCCTTTGTTCTTCTGTGGCTGGCCTTCTCACACAATCCCATGCTTTCATTGAGTGGTCAATCAGCTTAACAGCGCTGAACTGCTGTTTGGCAGTTTGGCACAACATTCAGTCTCCTATCCAAAAACTCAATCACAAATTTTCCTGCTTAGCTTTTCATGCAGTACCGGCAGCTCACCTATCAGTCCACACTTCTTCAGAGAAGCTGCACAATCCAGAGTAACTTTGAGAGCTCTTAAGAGACATTTATGTCAACGTAGCTAAGTCATCACCTAGTGGAAACCTATGGGAAATTCATACAGCAATCCAGAGTAAATTTTTCTTATGTCAACATAAGATCTCCCGTAGTTACTCTGGATTGTGCAGAAGGGCTGTGTTTTGTAGGAGATCCTTTAAAAAATTGTTTGTGGGACCTTTTCTGTAAAAATTGACTTGTAGTGATTTCAGAATTCCCCCCCCCCTCCTGCAATAAATGAATTTAAAATAAAAACCACCATTCAGGTATATTGGAAGAAATATTGTTTCATTTTAATGCCCTATAATGGAATGTCTACCATATGCAGTAAAAGAAAAATTTGTAGTTAGTTACAGTCTTCAAAGAAATTTCCCAAGATGTTTCAAAATTAATGGTTTTACATATTTTTATTATCAAGATTGCATTTTACATAACAGTGGACAAACTGTTCTTTTAATATCAGGTTAGAATAAGTTCTTAGAACATGTATAAATTATGTGGCAATCACCTCTTGCATTTCTGAATAGAAATTAAGACTAACATTTTTACTATTAAGAATAAAATTTCATCTAACGAATGATCTTTGTTAATAGTGTTATTGTGATTCATTCATTAGATGGACAAGCTTATTTAAGATGCCAACAGTTTGAAAATTGTCCTGTAAATAAAACATGAATATTTTAGAATATATAAACTTTGTGTGTTTATGCATTTTTTCATACTTCATTTTATGCATTTTGATGTTTTGGATTTTATGAACAACCTCTAGTGAACTAAGGCTGCAATCCTAAAGACACTTTCCTGGGTGTAAGACCCATTGGACACAATGGGGCTTACATCTGAATAGACATGGTTAGGCTTGTGCTCTTTGTATCTTGTTTATATCTACGTTTTCCTATATGGAGTTTACTTTTGATCAGTAAACAATATATACTTGTATTTTGTGACATAGGACATCCGAAGATGTGCAGTTTATCAGGCCAGATTGTTCTGATACTGTCTTTACATTATGGCATGCCATTTTATAAAAGAAAGTGTCTTTGCAGTACCTTGGCCTATGTGGGGTGGATCTGGTTGTTGTAAACATGCCATAAGGGACATACTGTACATGACCCCCAGAATGAAGTTGGTGCTAAGCCCAGTAGCTGGAATGTGTTGAGGGCTTTGGGGGTGGGGAAAAGATGTTGCAGAGCAGAGGAGAAACCGGAGAAAGATGTAGGATTGGTGGAGGCTTGTTCTGCCATATCCTATCTGTTGTGCTAGTGAGACTCTCAAGTTGTCATTGGTTTTCTCTGGGGAGGGGAAAAAGGTCCCCTTCCTCAGAGACTTCTGGCAGCCCCAGCAGTGCTGCTGGTTGCAGTGGTAGCTATTTCAACACCCAGCAGGATCAGCAGGGATAGGATTGGACTATACTAATTTATGATAAATTATTTTCTGAATTAGGTGAAGTAAAATATGAATGTCTTGTTAGTATGAGACAATAATGTTGGAAAAATTAATAGTTTACACAGCTGAAGACAACTTGCACTAAAAATAGCATGAAGAAAACATGCATCTATTTGCTTTGTCATTATTTATAATAACAGAGAGTTTGATTCATGTCCTTTCTAGCACTTTTAATTGTGGATCACTCCTAGGAATGGAAATTCCCTTTGAAGTGGAGATTGTTGGTTAGGTCTCAGATGTAGATAACTGGAATAACAAGGGCCATTCCTTTTTACAAGGACTTGGAAGCAGGGAACTACAAGTGGAATTCCCTTCACAGAGTGGGATCTCCTTGTCCCTTTCCTCCTACCACACCCCCAGTGCACCTGTGGGAAACCTTCGCATGAAAATTGAGACAGCAGTTCTCAAGCCTTAGTTAGTTTTGCAGCCATATGAAGACAGCCACAATAGGATGCAACATGCTTATAAGCTGAATAAAACTGCTGTTATTACAAACCTTATTTTTCGTGGGGAAGACTAACTCCTTCATCCCAGCACAGTGTCTTCCCTGATGTTTTTGCTGGTATTCTTCCTTTTTTCTTTAGATTGTGATGGAAACATTTGGTTATTTGATATTTTTCTGTAAACTGCTTTGTAATATTTGTGGAAAGCTGTATATAAATAATAAATGGTCAGTGTATAAGTGCCTAAGTTCAGTACCTATGGCAGAATGTGTAAATAATATTTATATATTTTTGTGTAGGAGAATATATGAAGCAGGCTTAGGAAAAATTGCAGACATGGTAAATATTCTTCAGCTTGCATAGGTAGTTCATATCTTGACAGCTGTGATGGGACACTGAGCACTTGTGCAAGGAAAACAGCCCACTCCATTTGATTCAATGATGTTCACTCCCAATGAAGCATGCATAGATTTACCCCGTACAAAACAGCTTACGTTGGGAATGGAGAAATACTGGTGGCCTGGATTGAATGACAAAAAGGCACTGGGAAACAGCAGGTACTTTTCTGTTTGTATCATAGTCCACCTACAAAACATCATTAATTAGTTTGCTAATTTGATCTGATTACTATACATTAGTTATTAGAATTAGATTATAATTCATTTGATTAGTAAATTATTTCAATATTTGTTTGGCAATTAGAAATTCTATATCCTATCTCTTGGTTTCATATAAAAACTGAAACTAGGGTTAGTTTGCCAGGGTTAAAGAAACTACACCTTAACTCACCTTAAATTTCAAAAGATTTTTATTGCAAATGTGGACTAGTCATAAAATCTGTTTGAATTGTTAGTTTTGAAAATTCTGCCACATCTGCAGTGAACCAAGTTTGCTGCAGTGAAGCAAATTACACTTGCTTGATCTAAACACCAGGCACACATTGGCCTCTGTTTGGATTTTTTTTTTTAATCTACCCAGTTTGCTCTCCCCCTGCTCAAAAATATCCCTCCCTACCTCTGTAATTCCCTCTCTAACCCCCCCACCACCACCACCGTCTTTATAATATAGAGTCTATATGGCAGAATCTTGCAAGAGCTGCATGCTGCCCCAGCTCCCAATCAATGCAAAAGTGCCTTACAGCACATTTTCCACAATTACAAGTATGCATCAGCTCAAGTAGTTGTTAGGATTGGGCTCCCTATTTTATCTACATATTCCAACCCTCATGGGATTAGGTAATTGAAACTACAAAACGTATTACAAGTTTATCATACTGCATTATGATTGCAGTTTTTGCTGCTAGAAAAGTCAAACAAAATGCCTCATGAGTAAAGATAACACTTCTGTTTCTGCTTGACAAAATGTAGGAAGAATATTTTAAGAAATTAAAAGTATTCTGTTCTCTCACTGGGCAAATGACTGGCAAAGTTCTGAGTGATATGACAAGCAAATAATTAATGAAACAATTTCTCAAGTTACATACTGTATTCCTGTTATAGGATTATATTGCAATTTTTCAAGTTCATAACATAAAGAACTAGTGAAATGTACCCATGTTGTAGGAGTAAAATTTCAAGAACATTTGGGTGCCTGTGCATGCCTTTAACACCCCTGTGCATCACTCCCGTGCATGCAACACCCCCTGTGCAACACCCCTGGGCTGCAACAAATCCCCCCTGTGCAACACCCCCACAAAACTCCCACAAACACCACCACCCCCCATGTATTTTTCTCCCTTGAGCGTGGACAACCCCTACCAGGCTGGTGCAGGTTTTAGGCTGGGTTTTATCAGTCTTCAGTATGCAATGCATTGCACCCCTTTTCACCCCTTAAGGGTTAAATTTATTGAAATTGGTTCTTAGTGGTTTGCTCACATCACAAAAGGAACACCCTTACCAAATTTCATGCTTACTGTGGTGGTATGTGAGGCTGGCACATGCTCTGTGCCCCTCCTGGGGGGATTAGGCCAGTGTACAGGAATCCACTGGCCTCCCCACACCACCATAGGAAATTATGCCAGATGAGTTATGCTGGCCTAAACTGGTTTGGCTTGCACCTGGAGTAACGTGTTTCTGTGAACTATATATTTGATTGTACCCTCTTTAAACAGGTTGCCAATACTGAATAAATGTGGTAGAACAAAATATAGTAACATATTGGTTGATCAATACAACATCAGTTATTCTGATATTTCTGCAGGTACTCATTTTGTCTTTTACTACTTTATATTTGATTTTTGTCTCATGCCTTCAGAGCTTATATTGTCATTTGGTCTGTTTAAAGATGTACCAAAAGCCCATCTTGGACACAGTTCATAATGGACATAACTTTAGAAACATTGATCCTGTACCAATTTTAAAAATAAATTTTGAGCAAGCGCCAGAAATTTTAAAACAACATCACAACAAAGGCTGCTATCCTAAAGACACTTTCCTGGGAGTAAGACCCATTGAATAAAATGGGGCTTACTTTTGAGTAGAGATGTTTAGGATTGTACTCAAAGATCACTTATTTCTTTAAGGAAATGTCAAGTTTTTTAAGGAAATGTCAAATTTCTGTATTCTATAAATTTCAATCTATTAAAGATTGGGTCTTCTTATTTCATTATTTCTGTCATTTGGGTATGATAATGACAACTTTTTATGCCTCAGTGAATCAAGAAATAAGAATCTGACAATAGGGCATACTTGCTGCATTTTGAAGAAGAATTTGTTGGTAGTCAAACATTTATTGCCAAATTATCAACTGACACTACATTTTTAAAACAATAATAAAATGTTCAATCCACCAACTAACCAATCAATCAGACTAAGAAAAATTGTAAGAGAAGGAAAAGTAAACTAAAGTGGAAAGAGATGAAGAGAGTAAAGTGTACAGTTGTTAAAACCTAGCACTGCGTGCCTAAACAAAAATATTGTTATTAAAGTGAAAAGCCTCCTATTAGGGGTCCTGTCAGGCATTCAAGTGAAGGGAGTTCTAGTGCCATGACAGATAAGGACTTAACTCCCTCTTAACTGGGCTCCAGTAAACATTGGGCAGAGTCCCAGATGTTGAAACAAGTGGGCAGGCAGATTCTTACGTGAGAGATAGTTATTCAGATGTTCTGGTGTACCAAAGATTATAGTAGCAGAACTGGAGAAGGCAGGAGGAGGAAGCCATCATAACTGGAACCTGCCATCATCTCTCTCCTTAGAAGGAAATAAACCAATTAGAGGGGGTAGCAGAGGAGATGTGCTAAACCACTCTTCAATAAAGAAAAAAAGCACAGCCTGACAGTAGAAGGCTATGGGATAGTGAAGCTGGTACAGTCATACTCTGGAATTTCAGCCTGGGACCCTCTTTCAAACTTAAAAATCTGTCCAGGACCCATTGCCAAACTTACCAGAATGTGACATCACTATGATGCCGGAGGTCTTCCATATCTACTTGGATATATGTCCCATTGTGATCAATGAGACTTACTCCCAGGGAAGCCCAGTGCCATATTCCAATAAAGTGTATATCCTATGCTCTCACAAACCCTCTACCTCCCCACTTTGAGTACCACTGCGCTAGTCCATCTATATTCTCTAGGGTGCAGCAGGACTTGGGGACTGGGGCAGTGCATGTCATATGTGCTCTCAGGCATCTGGTGGGCCTGTGTGATACAGGAAGTTGGACTAGATGGCTCTTTGGCCTGATCCAGTGGAGGTTCTTCTTATGTTCAGCATGGGCAACCCCTGTACTTTTTTAGTCCTCAAAAGCTTGTGCGGCGGTAGATTTGCTAATCTTTCAGGTGAAGCACCATCAGAGCATTGTTTTTACTGTCCAAAACTGTAGCATGGCCAAGTTGTTGCTTCAGCTAGTTCGAACCCTGTCCTTCATGCATATTTTATCCAGAAGTCTGTGGTCATGTGGGTGATTTCAAAGTGCGCACTTAAAATTAGACCTTGGTCTGCTTGCTACAGTAGCCTTACACTGTCATATATGAGTCAAAGTCCAGTTCAGCAAGCAAATTGTACCGTATCAGTTTTACTTCATCGGTCAGTTTAGTTTGGGGGCAACATTGTTTCTCTGCACAGGTACTGAATGTGGGGTTTCCAAATATCATCCCAATTAGAAAACAAAACCATTTCAGAGGTTTGCCAGAAATCTGCACCTGTCACCTTAAATGAGTTGTCATTACCGGGCAATAAGAAGATCACCTTGGGTAAAAAGATACCAGTGCATAATTTTTGGTGCATGGTGATTTCACAACTTTCTCCCCACCCTGCGGGAGTGCAACTGTTTCGCAGGTTGTGCACTGTAGCTATTTTCCATCTTCTATTAACTTTGTGTGTGAACATCCCACAGTGTAACCATATGTCATAACCACAAAAATAGGACAATGTCTCTCCAAACGTTGGACATCTAAGAAAAATGTAGGCCATTTCAAAAAAACAAAAACCACACACACACACAGTTTTAATGTGGTTAATGTAAACACTGGTTGCAATCCTAAAGACACTTTCTTGGGAGTAAGACCCATTGAACACAGTGGGGCTTACTTTTGAGTAGACATGGTTAGGATTGTGCTCTATATTACTTTTTAGTAAATTTAAAACCATCATATACAATTTATCAATTACAACAGTGTTTTTCAAAGTGGGGCTCGGGACCCCTTTGGGGGTCGCCTGGAGCTTTCCTGGGGGTCGCCTAAAGACTCCTGGTGCAGGGGGCCAAGTGGGAAGACCTGGCAGAAACGCTGGAGCCGCTGCAGCTGGAAGAAGCTGCTGAGAAGCAGCTCAGAAGGAGCCTCTGAGCAGCTGTGAGACAATGTGGAGCCTTGTGGGTGGGGAGCATTGCAGCCTTCTATGCATGTCTACTCAGAAGTCAGTCCCATGATAGTGAATGGGACTTACTCCCAGGAAACAGTGGCTGGCTCTGCTGCCTGAGATTGCAATCCTATGGAGGCCTCCTCTCACCCAGGTACTTACCTTCCCATTCCTCCCTCCCTCCCTCCCTCCCTTTCTTTCTTTCTTTCTTTCTTTCTTTCTTTCTTTCTTTCTTTCTTTCTTTCTTTCTTTCTTTCTTTCTTCATTCTCAGTCACCCCTGCTTAGCTGTGCCACATCTATCTATCATTACATACTTTTTATGATTAATCACTATGCTTTAATTATGTTCAGTTTGTAACAATGAAAATACACCCTGCATATCAGATATTTGCATTACTATTCATAACAGTAGCAAAATTACAGTTATGAAGTAGCAACTAAAATAATTTTACAGTTCCCCACAACATGAGGAACTGTATTAAGGGGTCACAGCATTAGGAAGTTTGAGAACCACTGAATTACAAGAATTATTTATCTTCATCTAGGCATCTATCAGTCTTGAAAGACTATGGTATTGTGCTCGACGCTGCATGTGAAGCACGAAGGCCTGGGTAGTTTGATATGGAGGATAGGCTGTTACCCAAGCAGCAAATCCCCCCTCTCCATGCCACTGAAATAGTCCGATGCGACGGTAGAGCCGATAGGATTGGTTCCAGCTGTGTCGCAGAGCTGGGCTAAGGACTGGAGCTCACCCTGTCTTGTGGGGACCTGGGTCTCAAACCCTGGCTTTCTGGTTAACTGGCACAGTGTCTTAATCACTTGCGCCAACATTTATGAATTACAAGAATTCTACATGCTGCCTACTCACTAGGATGATGATTTTTCCCAGGCTAAAAATAGGACATGTCCTGAAAAAGAGGACGTGCTCACCCTGAAAGGAGGACAATGAAAATTTTTCAAGGCTAAGAAAGAGGACATGTCCTGGAAAAAGAGGACCATGTGGTCACCCAGAAAGATGCTACCCAGGATCCCCAGCCTTTTCTGTAGCAGAAGAAGCTGAAATGCTCTGCAGGCTCCATTGAAGAGCCCCAGAAAGGTCAGGCAGGCAGGCAGGGAGGCAGCACCCCTGGAGGAGAGTTAATGAGCAATTAGGCTCTGCTCGTGATGCCCTCGCCCTGCTTTGCTCCTCTCCTGCTGCAGCGCAGAGTCCAGCAGCAGCAGCAGTACTGCTGGGCGAAGGAGTCCCGGGCTGCCTTCCTCTCCTGCTCCTCCTCTCCAAAGCGGTGCATTGTGGAGGAAGCCTCTGCTGTGGACAGCGCCGTCCTGCCCTAGGAGCTCTCCAAGGTACCAGATTCGCCAGTCCCTGCAGCACCCACACTGGGCGGCAGCAGCAGCAGCAGACCATGGTGTTTGTGCCAGGTAAGGGATTCTCTCCCAGGGTGACCGTATGTCCTCTTTTCCCGGGACATGTCCTCTTTTTTAAGCCTTGAAAGAAATTTTTACTGTCCTTTCAGGGTGAACATACGTCCTCTTTTTTTCCAGAACATGTCCTCTTTTTTTAAGCCTCGTGTTCCGGAGAAGGACTTCCATGCCCTCCTTTCCCAAGTGAGCAGGCAGCATGTACTGTAACCCTCTTTGAATTAATAAATTGTATGGAACAGCTATAAATTTAATCTTAAGTCAGAATAGTGTTGAAGTTAACCAGCTGAAAGCAATATACATGAGTGTTTTTAGCTTTTATTTGATTGTACCCTATTCATTCATTCATTCATTCATTCAAGATATATATACGGTATATAGTCCATCTTTCCCATGCCAATGCAAATGTTCAAAGCGCCTTACAAAGCCGTAATCATTTAGTTCTCACATTGACCCTGTGAGGGAGTTAAGACTGAGAATTTTGTTGACTGTCCTACATTTATGGAGGTCCTTGTCCTCTTTTGCAGTTATGTCATCTGGTCCCCCCTCTCTCACACACACACCCACACCTCTGCAGGTGGGCCTTTGGCTCCTCTCCTTGGGAAGCAGTTGTGGAGCTATTCCCTCCTCCCACCCCTACATATCTCCATCAAAAGGTTCCTGTCTTGTTCCAGGAATAGAGAAAGGGCTTGCAACAGAAATCTTGCAGGAGATCATTGAAACCATTCTTTTTGAGTAGATGAAGGACATCCCAAAAGTTCTAAGTAAAAACTGTGTAGGAGAGTGTATGAGAGAAATTGACAAGGATTTCCAACAGTAGCAAAACTCTCTCTCTCTCTCTCTCTCTCATATGTGTATGTGCATGTTCCTAGTTTGAAAGTTTCACTAACTTGTTAAAAAGTTATCTGCAGCCAAAGATGATACTAAATAGGAATTTTCAAAAATCACCAGGCAGAACCTTTTCCCATCTCCATTGAGAACAAGATATATTTCTCTCCCTTTTTCTATGCCCACATCCTCAAATTAAAACTTTGGTCTCAGACAGAAGTATCCAAAATTCTTGGCAAGAAGGCCACATCATCTCTCTGACAATGTGATGGGGGCTGGAAAAATGATTTACATTTCAAATTTTAATAACATTACATAAATTTACATATAAGAGTATATTAGAGACAGAGCCAGAAGATTACAAATCTTGCCCACGGACCAGATGGTGGAGGCTTGTCACGGGTCACATTGGGGCTTGCCACATCTGGCCCACAGGCCAAGGCTTGGTCACTCTTGGTCTGTGAAGTGGGTTGAAGTTTGTAGCCCATACTGAAAAAAAACACAACAAAACATTGCTAGCAGGATTAAAAGAGAACCTATTTTAACCCATTACCAGCCAGGTCCTACACATCATTTGAACATAATACTGCTAAGGGTTCAATCAATTTAGGCTGGTAGAACTCACCCTCTCCACATTCCCATGGTGGTGAGGGGAGGCCAGCACATATCTGTACACTAGCGTAATCCCCCCAGGCATAGTGCAGAAGTGCCTCACAGCACTTTTGGAACACTCCCAGGCCAGCGGGACTTGCTTCTAAGTAGCCACACATAGATTTAGGTTCTTATTCACTTTGAGCCGGAAAATGTGTGTCATCAACACTAATACAGCATCCCTGGAATGGAAAACCTTGCTTATAATGTTGTGCTGGCATAACTTTGGTGTGTTTGATGTGGTGTCATAGAAAGTAAACAATATTTTTCCTGAGTGGATGGAAAACTTCAACTTGGTTGAACCAAATGGAGCCCTAGAATTAGGACCATATGAGGTTCTTCCCTCTCTTTCCTCCTTTTGTGCAAAGATGGAAACAACACTGCTTCAGAAACACTTTATCACAACTCATTTATCCCAAGCTACTAGTGGAATTTTTCCTTGAGACAAAGAACATTAAAAACGAAGAATAAAAGAAAAAGTATTGTAATTTAGTTCAAAATTATTTTCTTCCAATGCTATCAGAAAAACAGCATGTGATAATATTCTGTTTTACAAGGAAGGCTGAGAGTCAACAGGGATTTCTATTGAAATCAACAGGACTTTTTTCAAAGGAAATATGTTTAGAACTAAGAGGTGAAAAGCCAAATGCCAACAAAAGAAGATCCATTTCTTACAACTACAGATTTTTCATATTGTCCAGTGTATTAGGCATTTCCAAAGCACACTGTTTGACACTTTAATGGGAAAAGGTTGATCTTAAAGCATCCAGTCCTTGGCTTTCTGCAGTACCCCGCAGAGTCACTACACCTCTTCCAATTACCTTTTTATCTGGCAGTCCAGATGCTTCACATCATTATTCACAGCCTGCTTGTGTGAGGCAAACATGTGGGACTGGAGAACTGCAGCAAGAGATTAGAACTACGCTAAAGACAATCTGTTATCAAAGGCTGATAAGCTGATGATAAATATCCCATTTGTTGCAATTGTGTTAGAAGGAGCAGGCTTTTCACACTCTCAAGCTATTGTAAAACATTTGCTTAATGTAATAATTCTCATTCAGCTTGATCTTGTTGGAAGGATATTTAGTAATCCTCTGATGTCTGTTCCTCTTTTGCCATTGGTTTCATTTTTAAAAACATAATGGAGAAATCATTTTTAAATACATAATAAATAGAGAAATGCCGTAATGAAGTGAGAAATCAAAGATGGGCTTTTGCCAAGACCAGAAATTTTATGTGTGACCATAAGCCCGCATTAAACATTTTTTAAACAAATTTATTTTAATGGAAGAGATTTACAGCCCAATCCTAAACTGCCCAGTTGGTCTTCCAAGAGACCTAGATGGCTACTGCATATTTTGAGCACTACCAGGTAACTTCTGGTGGCTCCAAGCATGAGGAGACTTTGGTCCCCTTCCTCTAGGTAAAGAATAGGGCTACTTGATCTTGTGGCAACCATTGGGCTGCCATAGAATCAAGACCTTCTGTATCAAGTTCTGAGGCACAACATGGAAAAAATAATTAATTTTGCATTTCAAATTTGAATAAATTTACATAAATTAATTACATTAGCAATCGGACTTGTTGGAATGAATTAATTTTACAAAGCTTATTTACTGTACAGTACACATGAGAACTATAATATAGGCATGGAGAACCACATGAGAACCATAAACTGTTTTGTGGACATTGAAGGCGAGCTCCCTTAGGGCTGAAATAAGATCCCTAAGGGCCACAAAAGGCCCCCAAGCTGGCACTTCTCCACCTATATTCTAAACAAATATATCAGTCAAAGATGTAGAGTATATCAGTCCAATCCTCACGAGGGCTAGATTTGTGCTGTACAGAATCTTTAAGAGGAATTTTATCAGAGGGTACAAAATTTATTTTGAGACCTTTCCCAAAAGGAGTGTGAAACTGGATGGGAGTCCAGATCTAGTGAATTTCCTTATATGGAGCCCAGTTCTACCTATCCACATGACATCATTATAGGCAGCTAGATATAGTAAAATGGAAAACCTTAGTAGAAAATAATTGCAGAAAATTAACATCGGGCACAATTGTAACCAATTTAGGCTGACTAACTCAACGGGCATATCTTCCCATGTTTGTGTGCAAAGGTCAGTATGCTTGTGCAATGGCCTAACCCCTCCAGCAGTGGGACTTTCTGGGACATTTGTGACACTCCCTCGTCAACACAGGACTTATGCCCGGGTTTATGCCAGCCTAACTGGAGCATAGGATTGCAGCCATCTTCAGATTTAGGCTCACACCAAAATGGAAAATGTATCAAAACATACTTCTGCAGCTTTTTCATGATTAGCAGATCCACAACCAAAAGAGGTATTATAGCAGGCCACCTTTCTCCCAGATATGACACTGTTGAATGTCATGTACCCATTATTTGTCTCAGTGCATATGATATGGCTTGCTGCAGCAGCCACAACCATTCCCTCAGTATTCCACATGGACAGAAAGTCCTGATGAGACACAAAAATGTAAGATCCCAGGAAATATATGTGTCACCTTTTTGAGTCTAAAACCCTCATTTTTACCCTGGGCCCAGAAACACATTTCTTCTTTTACCTCTTCCTTCACATAGGCTCTGGTACTGTAAGTAAAGGACCAGAAGGTATAGGAGAACTACTCAATTAATAAAATTTATATTTTATTTAAATTACTCATTTCACTGTTTTATTTATATTAATAAAATAAATTTAATTTCTTAAATAAAAAATATGAGAACTACTCAGTTAATAAACTGAGGTCAGTAACATTCAATAGCATCTTGCACAGTACAAGATGTTCTACAAACTATAACAACTATGTTACTCATCAAATGAGTGTGGCCAATCTTTGTTTTTAAAGTGTATATGAATAATTTAAAGCTGCAATTCTATGTACTTAGCAATATTTGCAAAGAGGTATAACGTCCCTTCTCTTCTCAGCACACTATTGTTTTGTATTTAAGAGAATGACCTTTCCAGCCCATCAAATGCAAGCAACAGAATTAGCTGTAATAACAAGAAGTGCTTTTGTTCTTAATTCATAAAATAAAATATTTTATTTTACTAACACAATTCTTTGTGTATTTGAGAATAGAAAACCTGAACAGAGACGGACAAAGTCTGCCAAAAACAGTGTGACCCCTGCACATCTTGGATTCTAAATGTTTTGGGTCCTTGGTAACTTAAGGTTTATCTCTTTCCTCATCATTCAGCACCATAAGCTATAATCATCACACATCTTGCTTCATGTTCTCTCCTTAACTCCGGCTTCATTGGTAGGAATGTGGAACAGAATCTTTTCTTTGGCTGCCCCAGCTCTGGAATTCCATCTCAGGACATGCCTAGAGGCCCCTCTTGCCAAGGCAGCTTTCATTTCTAAAATGCAAAATAAAATAATAAATAAATCAGTTTTTTTAAAAAATGCAAACCAAATTCAACTGAATACCTTGCAAAAGAAAAGCATCTTTGGATGCAATCCTGACTTTAGGCCAGAGAGTATGGCCCAGGCAGCTAAGCTTGCCTAAATAGGCCATATCCTGAGCTGACAATTAGGCCAAATCCACAGGGCTAGGAGGCCTCTAAGGCTGCTGCTGCTGAGGACCAAGTGAGTTGCACTTGGGAAGAGCTTGCTCCTGAGGAGACCTGCCTCAGATCACACTGAACAAGGAACAGCTGTGGTGCCTGCCAAATAAGGAAGCCCACTAGTGGCAGCCAGTAACAGCTGCAGCACAACACTGTAGTACCTATAGTGGATGGGTGCAAGGGTAATAGCTGCTGGAGTGAGCTGTTGTAGTTGTGCCATATCCTGAGTTTGAGAGGCAGGAGTGATGCTCTGGCTGGCCTAAGAACTTTTCCTTTTGCTTCTGTTTTTACTCTGGTTTATCATGGACCCCTATGGATATACTCAGATTTACACCTGCTCCTGAGGTGGCCTAAGTCAAACTGTGAGGGGGCATGTCTGCCCTGGAAACAGGCTCTGGATATGGCCTAACTGCACTGTTCTAGGCCATGCACAACATGCCCCTGCTGAGCTACCTAGGCTAGCACTGCTAGGCTGGCACAGGTCCATCTGTCTTGGGCCAGCCTAAGGGGATTTATACCAGCCCAGGCCTTTTCTGGTGCAGCTAGGCTGGCCTACCTGGCATTAGACCAGCCCAGTGCCAGGTAGGCTGGCCTAATTGTACTTCAGGATTGCAGCCAAAAAGCTGCACCCCTAAAACCAGCCATTGCTTAAACATGATAATGGTAAGTAACAATAGGAAATGGATTTTATAACTGTGGCCTGGTTTTTAAATTCCCTGGTACATCTAGTTGACCAGTCCTGGCTGAAAGATGGACCACTGTCCTGATCTAGCACAGGTTTCCTTAACAGAATGGAGATCTGTTCCATTTTCCTGGTGAATATTAAACAATTGTTAGAGAGAGAAACGATATCTCTGAACGTTATAATCGGAAGCACTGAATATCATAGTGAGGATTCTTGGATGTATAAATAGTAGAAAAATAAAGTATAAAACGATATGAAAATAAAGTACTAGCTGTGCTGAGGAGACCTGTCTCACTGGTCTCATAGGCTGGATTTGATTCTTTTTCTTTCTTGGTGAAAGTTGTCCATGTGTTGTCCATCACATAGACACAAAGTCTAGCTTTTCTGAGATTCATCTTACGCTCTCCCAGCCTCAGAGGCACCTACATAACAGATTGATCTTAATGTTATTTAGGATTTATTTTTTCCAAAGCATATGGAATCCAATTTGAAATAACAAATATCTGTTGACTTGAAAGCATTGCTCCTTTCTTGCAGGAGATAAATCTGGAAGTGAGCAAGAAGAAACAAAACTGCAAAATGCCAGCAAACAGATTGTGCACGCTGCCATTCAGCAGGCTGTACAGCAACTCTCCCAGGAGAGCCAGCAGAAAGAGAGAAGAACCAACCACAGTATGAGCCTGCAACTTGAACGAGGTCAATTAACCAAGAAGCATGAAAAGAAGTAAGCACCAGTGGTGAACTCTAGTGGATCCTCCAGTCTGCAGCAGCACTTCCAGCCTTCTTAGTATCAGCCGTGTTACCAGTACAGCGGTGATGAAAGAACAGCAAACCAAAGTATAATCAGCATATAGTGCTAGATGTATAGAGTTGCCATAGTCCTCAGCTGAAAAATAGGGTTTTCAGTGCATTAGGTAATGTAACCTGATATTTTTGCAGTGCCTATAACACATCACAAAATACTGCTGTGGCTACTCTCGAGCACGAGCCCTTAGAGTATGGTTCTATATTCAACCTCAGCTATTATTTGTCAGACCTACTTGCCTAAATGTCTCTTTTGAGGTTCCAGGTTCCCAGGAACCTATTATATTTGGCACACAATAGTACGTAAAATGTGTTTTCATATGCCTTGAAGCACAAAGTTATATATAGCTCTGAATAAATGTTGCCGCATATAAAATAACAGCAATAAAATGAAGTTGGTAAGATCGAAGGACAAGCCTTCTATAAACTTGTTGGCAACAACTGTGCATGTTTTGTGTATATGTATTCATTTATTAGGGTGATTTGTTGCCTTTCATGCTGCACATGCCCATCAGAAGACCCAGCTGGCTGGGTCAACTTCAAGAACCCTCAATATTGTTGCCAGTGCATCTCTGGGTGAGTGTATGATTACTATGGGGGAAAACCAGTTTAGGATTTTGTCTCCAGGCTCCTAGGAACCTGGTACTAGGACTGCTGAAGTCTTTCCAGCAGTTTACATACAGTCTAATACTGGTTAAGACTTCTGATTTAAGTTCTTCTTCATTTAGCACACATTTAGATATAATCAGAGAAAGTAAGCATACAAAGGCTTGCAGCCTTAAATCCAATAGCTGCTTAGCTGGGAGTAGGTTACTTTGCAATCCAAAGAAGTATTATAAGTAGACATGCATGGACTGGGTCATGAGTTGCATTAACATCAGTGAAGCTTATAATGTTTTAACACTGCTATTCAGTTTCTTTGGAATAAAGTGACAATCCTATATATATACTTACCTGATAGTGGTAAACCTCATTGAACACAATATAATTTACTTCTTAGTAGACATTTTCTCTAGAGTCTACTCCTTACTTGGTTTCTTATATTATTTTTAATGTTCTCTACTGCCTTTCACCAAATCCATTCAATGCACAATTTGTCCCTCTAATGATAATTCACATGAATTTAGATTTATAATCATTAGTATTATGGGAATGCCTATTAACATTGCTTAATCACAATCATATTCATGTCTACTCAGAAGTAAGTCCCACTAAATTCAATGGAACTTATTCCCTGGAAAATGCACTTTGGTTTACAGCCCTAATATATTAAAACTCAGAAAGCATAATCTACCACGTACATGCACTCCATTACACCAAGTATTTCTAAAAAGCCTGTGCAGGAACAGTTCAATGGACATCTGCCGAAGAGCACAATCCTAACCATGTCTATTCAAAAGAAACTCCCATTCTGTTCAATGAATCCTGGGAGTAAACTTTAGTGTCTTTAGGATTGCAGCCTTAGCCATAAGAAAAATGCCATTTATGAATTGAGTCTGGTAATTATATAAACAGGCTTAAATTTCTCTAGAATTGTCTTAAATTTCTCTAGAATTCTCTAGAAATGTCAATCTAAATTCAAACGGTCAATCAAAAATATCTTCACTGATTATAATCAAGACACTTGAAAGTCCAAATAAAGTGCAAATTGAGGTTCCATTAGTAAGTAGTCCTTTCTTGGGTGCTAATAGAAGAAAATGGAAAGCCAGTGCATTCATGTGTTTGGGATTTTGGCCATTGTATGCAATCGATTTTAGGAAAGCAAAAGACAAATTGCTTTCTTCATACTTGACTTTATACATTGTTTTAATCAATAATAAACTCTGTGCACTTCTCTTTAGTCCCTGTTTAAAAGCACCTTAATACATAAAGTACAGTATAAGTACATGCTCAGCATTTGTTTTTGTATTTATGAATACACATTAAGGAAAACATGACATTATCATCAGTTCAGAAAGCCTGAAACATTCAGTTTATTGAATAGTTTTTATCAGTATAATGGGCCAAGCCTAATGAAGAATTACACTAGTGGAAAGTAACCTCCTTTATGGCTGCTGCAAATGGGATTGGCCAGAGTGCATGGGAAATGAATGGGAGTTGAACAAGGAAGGTGAACCTCTAAGTGACCTTCAACACTATCAGTCATGGTGTCCTGGGTCGGTTGGCTGAGAAGGCTATATTCAGCTGAGGGTACAGTGTCATGTCATCAAGAAGATTTCATTGATCTGATAACACACCACTTGGGTTAAGTGTTTGATCTTTCTAGGTGACTTCATAGTATTACATTGCCTGTCGCCTGATTGGCTTGTTGATCAGGCTAGGGGTACAACCTGACCCTGCTTTCTGATGTTTCATTTTCTGAAGATCAACTCTTCCAACACCTTTCAGTTATATCCAGAACTCATTCATTCAACACATGTTCCACAATTTCAACCTCTCTCTGTTCTAAAGGCCAAAATTGCCTTCTCCCAGATTGTAGCTCCTAGCCTAATCCCATTTCTAGCCTAATCCCATTCTGGAAGGTGTCAGTGAGAATCCATTTGCAGAAATCTTTGTGTGGCAGCAAAGGGACATTTGCAATTTGCTAGCCTAACTCACCTGACCTATCTTTCCATAATGGTGTGGGGATGTTGGTGTATGCCTGTGCATTGACATACACCAACTAAGATACATAACCCCCCTAGGAGTGGGTCAGAAGTAGTGGTGGGCTTCAAAGGGTTCTCACGGGTTCTATAGAACCCTTTGCTAATGAGCGCTTGGTTCTGAGAAATGGTTACTAATGGGACATAGAACCTTTCGTTAATTTATTTGAATCCCACCACTGGTCAAAAGTGTCTTACTGCATTTTTGTGACACTCCCAAGTCAGCACAGGACTTATGCTGAGGTTTAGACTGGCCTAACTGGAGATTGGGATTGCAGCCATAGTCTTTTATAAAGAGATGTGATCAATTTAATTCTTAACAAATACATTTAATGTATGCTTATATTTAGGAACATTATATAAATTTGGGAACTTTAGGAACAAATTAAGCTTTGTATTTGGGAACTGTTGACATTCTAAATCCAGTCCAGTTATCTGGGTATTCTACTGTTTTAGGTTATTCACTACATCTTTTATTGTGTGCCTCCCTGAAGTTAGGACAATATTGCTTGTGGATCAGGTCACATCTGCGAGGCCATTCAGGCTCTTCCTCAGAAGCTGTTTGGATTTAGCTGTGTGTTTTTTGAAGCTGGTACATGGTTGTATGAGGATGTGAATTTACAAGGTAGCAGAACAATTTGGGCCAGTCTTGAGTTCTCTCACCCTCCAAAAAATCTTGATTTGTTACTTCCTCTTATGAGTCACATTCCTTTATTTATTAAAAATAAAACCCTGTTTTAATAATCTCCAAGTTAGGCTGCGGTATTAGTTTTCTGAGCATCTGTCTATTCACATGCAACAGTATCAGTTTCAAGACTTAATACCTGTCATGTTTCATTAAGTAAATTCAGTGTGAAAATGGTTGGCATATCTTCAGCCACTATGACTAAGGTCAGAAAGCAAACAAATAATGGGGTTCCACCGACTCCTTATTTCTGTCAATGGACTGCATGTAAATGCTCATAACAGAAACAGGAAAGCATTTTCACAGCATGAATGTTCCAATGAGTCATCGTTCAACTGTACTCCAGACACTTTAGGAAAGGGCAAAGAGTCACACACTCTCCCATATCTTTTGCAAGGCAAAAAATAGAAAACCATAACTCCAAAGAAGAGCATCATGCCCTTAATAATTTAAATGCCCTTAAGAATGTGCCCTTCTTACAAGCTTCTCTTTCTCCTGTGTGGTTTAAGATTTTTATTCTATTTGGCATGGAAAGAGTAGAGTTTTCTGGTCTTCCTATATATTGCTTTGGGGAAGGGGGTTTCCTGTTGCCCAATTATTTTATGTATAATCTGAAACTATATTTAATTCTCATTTGTGAGCTGGTGCAGCATAGAGAACAAGCCTTACATCCATGATTTTCATATATTTTCTATCCTAAGATTTTCTATCCTAAGATTTTCATATACTTTCACAGAACCCTGGCTGACCATTCTTAAAATCATAGTTTATAATTTGCTTTCCTGGGAGTAAGACCCATTCACTTATCATGAACAACAATAACACTGAGGGGGCTTACTTTCCTGGGAGTAAGACCCATTCACTTATCATGAACAACAATAACACTGAGGGGGCTTACTTTTGAGTAGAGCACAACGAGCAAGGCACAATGAGGACCAATCAAAGAAACTAACTGAATATAGTTGATCATTGTTCTCCAGGCAAATTGCAGCTATCCTTTTACAAAAAACATTTTGATCAGCCATTAAACAGCAGCTTACATCAATCAAATCAAATCAGAAAAAAGCCACAGGCACTTTTAGATGTCAGACAGGTCTACATTCTAATTGTATTACAACCATATCTGATGTGGCTGCGTCATAGCACTGTCATAAGTCTACTTTCTGACATCTGTTGTAAGTTTTCTCTATGAGGACTTCAAACTGGGCTGTCATCTCCTTGAGATTTTATTCCTCAGTTAAAGGTCTGTTTGAAGTGATTAGTCAAATCAGTGTATTTCAGAGGAAGCAAAATGCTAAGGGGATTTAATTGGATACTTAATTATAGTCCTTTTCTAAATTCAGGCAATTTGCTTATTGCTATGAAAAAATCTTCTGTGTTTGGACTAGATTAATGGCCGAATCCTAACCAGAGTCTTTACCAGCAGAATGTGCATTCAACAGGTGTACACTGCCACAAAAACATAAAGTGCTTTGTAACAGCGCAAGGTATAGATCAGGGGTGTGCAAACCATGGCCCGTGTGAGCCTCCATGCAGCCCTTGGCAAGACACCTCTATCTGCCCCTTGGGTAAGCCTTAGAATCCTCTCTAATACATTGCTATATGTAAATTTATTCACATTTGAAATGTAAATTAGTTTTCTGGCTCCTGACACAGTGTCAGAGAGATGATGTGGCTCTCCTGCCAAAAAGTTTGGACACCCCTGTTCTAAATGGTTAGAGCCTTTCTGCACATGCCAAAGGATCAACAGAGGTCTGCTGGAGCGGGTGAGTCCAGACAGGGGACAGGGCAGGAACAAGAATGGAGAAGGGGTTTAATGGGGTGAGAACAAGGGTATAATGGGGAGGAACTGAGTGGGAAAGGAGTGTACAGGAGGGGTGGCAAGATCTGTTGTGCTGATATATGCTGTGTTCAAACACTTTCCTTGGCCTGATCTGTGTGCACAGATCAAAGCAGAATTGCAGCAACAATATTGCTGGCAGATGTCCAAGTTGACCTATTGAGACTGCTGGGGCTTACTCCATAAATGTCCCTTGACATTTAGCATGTCAACAGCCTAACATGGCCTATGCAGTATGCAAAACTGCTCAGATTGAAGGTGGTTGGCAATCTCCTTGGAATAAGGGAATATATTTCCCATGACCCTGTACAAAGCCACAGCTGTCTATAGGGCTTCACTAATCTGCACTAGGAATCTACCATCCCTTGCAGGCTCAATCCTGCAAGATTATGTTACACCAGCGTCCCTCAAAGTGGGGGTCAGGACCCCTTTGGGGGTTGCCTGGAGCTTTCCTGGGGGTCACCCATGGTGCAGAGGGGCAGGTGGGAAGACCTAGCAGAAACGCTGAAGCCACTGCAACTGGAAGAAGCAGCTGAGAAGCGGCTCAGAAGGAGTCTCTGAGCTGTTGTGAGACCCATGTGAGCCTTGGGGGCGGGGAGGCACCTGACACACTCACCACAGATGGCAGCCTCCTCTTCCCCCATCCTCAGTGCGCCTGCCGGCTGAGAGTGTTAAGCATGCTGAGGTGTGAGCGTGACACCAGAGTTCTGGTGGGTGGGCTGTCTGGTGGGCGCCCCGCTTGTGCACCGACCGTTGTGCTTTGCTCGTTGTGCTCTACTCAAAAGTAAGCCCCCTCAATGTTATTGTTGTTCATGATAAGTGAATGGGTCTTACTCCCAGGAAAGTGCTAGGATTGCAGCTTTAGAGCCCAGTTCTATGCATGTTTACTCAGAAGACAATCCAATGATAATGAATGGGACTTACTCTCAGGAAAGTGCTAGGATTACAGCCTTAAAGCCCAGTCCTATGCATGTCTACTCAGAAGTCAGTCCCAGGACTTACTCCCAGGAAACAATGGCTGGCTCTGCTGCCTGAGATCCAATCCTATGGAGGTCTCCTTAGAAGTCAGTCCCATGATAGTGAATGGGGCTTACTCCAAGGAAAGTGTTAGGATTGCAGCCTTAGAGCCCAATTCTATGCATGTGTACTCAGTAGTCATTCCCATTGAGTTCAGTGAGGTTTACTTTCAGGAAAGTGTGCATAGCACTGCAGCAGTAGCAACAAAAATAATTTTATGTTTGGGGGTCCCCACAACATGAGGAACTTATAAAGGAGTCACTGCATTAGGAAGATTGAGAACCACTGTGTTACACCTTCCCACACCAAGAAACAGTCCTCCCCCACCTTCAAAATATTCTGCCAGTCCCCATAGTGCCTGATGCAACCATACCTATGCTGGCCAGCATGGAGATCAAATCTATCTGTCTGTCCGTCCGTCCATCCGCCTCCCCAACTAAAAAGTTCACAAAAGAGTTTACAAAGTTAATGGCTAATGATCAGATGCAATGCTGCCATGGCAGCACAGGTCCTCGTGCAAACTCATGAGTAGCCACATGTTTGTGACATGCTGAGCTGTGCAGAGACAGCCACAGCAGCAGAAGCGCATTTTAGGATTGTGCTGTAAGTCAAGAGAATGCACTTACCATATAAAATTATAAAGCATATTTTTAAAATCGTGTTTGGAAACCACTTTGAATGCCATGTGAAACATAAACATAAACATAAATTACAAATTATAAACTTTTAGGTAAATAAATTCTAGCTAACTCTCATTTGATGCATTGAGCTAAAAAGCACAGTCCTAACCATGTCTACTCAAAAGTAAGCCCCATTGTGTTCAATGGGTCTTACTCCCAGGAAAGTGTCTTTAGGATTGCAGCCTATGTCATATTTTACATTACATAGCTTTTTCTCTCTCTATAATGTTGTATAATCTAATGAGCTACGTAATGAACTCCAAGCTCTATAGGTAACTCCCATGTGTCTGTCTGGAGGAAATGAAGTTATAGTTCTTGTTTTCATCATGTCTGCTCATTAGTGGACACCAAAGGATCCAGGAGACATGCAGAGCTGAAACAAAGGTGACCTGGATATGAAACAGTGGCTGAGCATCAACATAAGAGCCTTTCTGTTACATGTGTCCTTGCTCCTCATTCTCCCTCACTTCGTCTAATGACGACTATTCTAAGTCTAATGACTACTATTACATTACTTCTTGTCTGGACATTGGGTTTGGCTCCAATTGGCAGTTATCTGGCTGTTCCCATGTTTTTCATAGAAAGATGTGTTTAAAGGAAAGACTGATTCTAAATTTAGAGTCACTGCTGGTGCTAGGAGTAAACTGTGCTTTTCTCTGCACATTTGAGGTTATTCTCCTCTCATCGTGAGGGCAATTTATCTCTGTATTTCTTTTTCTGCTCAATGAAGTTAGCAAGTCCCTTTTGTTAGAATTAAATTACACAGAACACAAGGATTGACAATTTGAAGCCCTAAGTTTATTAAGCTTCCTGCTCTTTCTAAAGGCAACCTGCCTTATTAATGACTGATTCAATTTGCCCTATGAAATGAGTGAATTGCCTTCAATTTAAAAAAAAAAGTTTTGCTAAATTTTTGTCTTGGTAAAAAGACAGAAGGAAAATTAATTTACATTGCCAGGAAACCATAGCTGTATCTAGTAACTGTTAACAAAATCTTGTTTCAGGCAGGTTTTAGATTCTGATCCCACACGCCTGCAATCTTCTATGAAGCTCATTTTCTGGTTTTTTTTCCTCTACATGTCACAAAGAGGAATTTGATTTTGAGCCATGTCTACTCAAAAGTAAGCCCCATTGTGTTCAATGGTTCTTACTCCCAGGAGAGTGTCTTTAGCATTGCAGCCTTTATCTTAGCGGAAACTGTCTGTTAACAGTTACTCTAACAGTGTAATCTGACAGTGTTGATCCTGGCCCTGGTAGACATCATCTGGACTCCAGGAAGGCTGCACACATTCTCCCCAATTCTCTAAAGAACTTTTTAAAGCTCTTGGAGGTTCAAAAACATCACTTCTGGTTTCATCATGTGCACTGATACTATCAAGTACCAAACTCAGAGGAGACTTCATTTCCTGCTGCAGGCAGGGGGTTGGATTAGATGACCTAGTAGGTCCCTTCCAACTCTATGATTCTATGGGTGCAATCCAGAATAACTATGGTGAGTCCTTGCTCCAGAGTAAGAACAAGTTACTCTAGATTGCAATGTGAATTTCCCATAGGTTTTCACTAGGTGATGCAGTAACTATGGGTGCACGTAATGTCTCTTTAGTGCTTCTGTTGTTAATCTGGATTGTAGCCTATGATTCTATTTTTCATCCCTTCTTTGATTGCCCTGGACAGTTCAGACAAGGAGACTGTTTTGCAAATGTGTACATGTATGTACACGTACACACGTATGCACACACACACACCAACACACGCACCAATAATCCAACAGCCAAAGACAAGAAATAAAGAAAAACGATCAACTCAACCCCAATCAAACTTACACAACCTTACACAGCCTCAGGAACTGACAGCAAAATTTCTAGCCCAATAGAGGCTATCTAGCCACCCCACCAACTGTTCCACTTCAGGCTGAAGTGACCAATCATGGTGACCCCAAAATAGCATTGCCATATGTCCTGAAAAACAGGGACAATCTCAATTTTTTTGGGGGGGGATTGTGTTCACATCCTGTCAAATGGGACAGAGGGTTCTGTCCCAGTTTTGGAAGAGAATTATGGCAACCTTACCCCAAAACCAAGTTCTCTGCCACAACTACTCCCATCATCAGAGCCAGTCCTGGGACGGGACAGAAGGGCATGGCACTCCCACTACTTTAGTACAATGACACACAACTCAGCACTGTCTCTAACTTCAAATAGCACAAGCAAAAAAATTCCGTTTTCTAGGAATTGAACAATCTACTCCAACAACAACCAATCAAAAATCATTCACTGCCTAAGAAGAGCAAGGATAGCAGGGAATGGGGCTTGGCTTCCTGGCATGAAAATAGTAACTCTGACAAGACCAGCTGAATGTGCTATTGGTACTGCAGTCGGGAGGCATCACGTTTCACAATGACATCCCGGGATACAGTGATATCTGGGAAGATGAGACATTGGAGTCAAGTTAAGGACAAGGAGTCCTGAACATCGCTCCCTATTAGAATCAGAGATTCCAACCTGGGGCATTGTATGCAGTGGTGATCACAATACATGCCACAGCTAGACAAGCAACCCCAGGAACTCAGGAACATTTTGCACAGGAAACGTTTCCAAAAGCTCTCCTCAAGTTTGTGGCATTTACAGTTTTACTTGACCTTATCAGAGCCATTTATTTGCATACAGGCTTATTGTTTACCATTTTTGATTTGAAAGGTCACAAAGTTCCTTACTCAGGTAATATTCTTCACTCTTGGCAGACAAACAATCTTGACAGCCAAACACACCATTTTGTACTTGACCTAAAGAAGAAAGAAAAAACAAATACAAAAGAAGCTGTGAAATGAAAAGAAGCTCTGCAGTCACCAAGCATTGACTGATCAATCAACAATTTTTTTATTATTTGTGTTCTATTATTTTAACTGTGTGCATCAATTTGCATGTTTTTTAAACTGAAAAACAGTGTGCGCACATGCATGTGTATTCATACACACAAAATAAAGTTGAAATCATGGCCTGATTTTATAGCAATGTTTATATATGTTAGTGATGTAGAACTCAATAGACCTCAATGCATCACACACTGGATACTATGGACCAGCTGGGGTCTAGGGAGCCCAGGAGATATAAGTGAACCTCTCTGCACAGGTTATCTGAACCCCAATGAGTGTCTTCAGATGTAAGCCAGATCTGGTGTAATTCTGAAAAGTTTTGGTGTTACCAAAAAAACTAGGGAGAGTGTTAATTAAAATTTTAATCATTTATTCATTTGTTTGTTATTTACAAATAAAAATACTTCTTTTTATTTTTTTATCTACTAAAAATATGTGGATCCCAATAGATTGTTGCTTTAAAAGTGGTTTCTTGGAGCTAAAAGGTTTGGGAAGGCGTGCCTAGGGAAAATCGCACCCATGACAAGCAATGAAATTGCACCTGTATCAAAACATCTGAAATCTATTTTTTAGATAATGTTACCATAAAAATCACAACAAAACACAGTTGGGCAGGGAAAGGAGCTGCTCCCCTGTTACTTTAAAACTTTATTTAATACTAACAAAAATGTACCTGTGTTGCGGGAGTAAAATATCCCCCTGTGCACCATCCACCCTGAGTCCCATCCCCCATTGCGCATTGTCCCCCATGCTCAACATCTCCCATGTGCATCAAACCCAAATACATGTGCCTCCACCTTTCATGTGCACCAACCCCCATGCGCATCCACCCCGTGTGCATGAACCTCCCATGTGCACCAACCCCCCGGCGCATCAACCCCCCAGGCACATCAAGCCCCCATCTGCACCAACCCCTATGTGCCTCATATTCCATGAGCATCAACTCCTATGTGCCTTATATTCCCTGTGCATCAACCCCCTCAAGTGCAATATCCCCCATGTGCAACACCCCCATGCACATACCCCTGCACGACATCCTCCCATGCTCACCATCTCACCCCCGTGCACCTTCCCTCCCAGTGTCTCAAGCACCAAATTGGCTGGATGCTGATCAGTCTTCAGTGTTAAATATAGGACAGAAACATGTTTCATCCCTTTTCAGCCCCTTAAGGGTTAAATTTCTCAACATCCTCTCACATAAGGAACATCCTCCCCAAATGTCATGCTTCCAGGTCCAGGGGTTGGAGCAGAGCATCCCTCAGTCAGAGACTTTCAATGTAAAGTATAGGAAGGATGTACTTTCAATGTACTTTCAATATACTTTCAATGTAAAGTATGGTGTTGTGCCCCCTTTTCACTCCTTCTGGTTGGAATTTCCAAAAACTGGTTCTTAGTGGGTGCCACCATCATGGAAGGAACACCCTCCCCAAATTTCATGTTTCTAGGCCCAGGGATTTTGGCGGGGCATTGATGAGTGAGTGAGTGAGCCAGTCATTGACTTTTCAGTTTTATATATATAGATGAATATAATGAAGTATCAATTTTTGACCTTTGTTAATGCATAGTTTGAGTACATGAATGTACATAACCATGTTACATGCACAGGCCTATTCTATTCTTCAATGATCCTCATACTTAAGGGTTATCCTGGCAGGAAACATGCTCCACTGCTGTAATCTCCTTTAAGCAGGCCTCTGTCAGTCTTGAAAGACTATGGTATCGTGCTCAGCGCTGCATACGCTGCATGCAAAGCACAAAAGCCTGGGATGGATTGTTATGGAGGATAGTTATGGAGGTAACTGTTACCCAAGCAGCAAATCCCCCCTCTCCACACCACTGAAGTAGTCCAATGGAAAGGCAGAGCCAATATGATTGGATCCAGCTGGCGTCGCAGAGCTGGGCTAAGGACAGGAGCTCACCCTGTCTTGTGGAGCCAACCCGGGAATCGAACTGTGGCCTGCTGGGTAATAGGCACAGGGTCTTAGCCACTTGCGCCACCCACAGCCCTTTATGGCCATTACAAATGCAACAGCCACAAAGCAGCAAGTTGTGAGCTCCACATAGCTACCGACATGGGATGCCACTAGAGGATGTAGCCAGCAAGGGGTTGGCAGAAGGTGGTGACAGGATGAACCGGATGGGAAAGAGTGGAACAGGGAAAGGTGGGTTGGTGAGGACAGTAAATCTAGCTTAGAAGGAAGGAAGGAAGGAAGGAAGGAAGGAAGGAAGGAAGGAAGGAAGGAAGGAAGGAAGGAAGGATTGAGCAGTTATACAACTTGCAATAGATAGAACAAATCCAGAGCCAAATGTGATTGGTCATCTGAGGACATGGTTAGGTACATTAGCTCTCCCTAAATTGGCATTCTTTCTCCATATTTATGCATTCCTTCTTGAAAGAAAGACTGTTTTTATATCCCCAAATGGCATTCAGAAAAATAAGTGTTCCCTGAAAACAGGCTGCTTTTAATACAGTCAGACAACTTATTTAGAAATAAAAGGCACAGATATAGAAGGAGACAATTGGGTCTGTTTTCATGCTGCTATTCATGCCTGCTTCCAAGCAGACCACTTGTTCTTTGAGACATTATCCAGACAGCCTCTTCAACCCAATGGTCCCTGAATTTCCCATTACAGAGCTAGATTTCTATTTATTAATCATCTCATTTGTTAAGGAATGTATCCACTGAAAAGGCTAACTGTTCTGCTCTTTAACTTTAATGACTCATATAGTAAACATCTTTACTCAGTTTTTCTGTGAACAACATTCTTTTTCTTTTTTTCTGCCTTGGGAAAAGTTGGGAAGTTTTTCTGCCTTGGGAAAAGATGGCAGAAAAGGACTTCCTCATATGCCAAGTTGATGTACACAATATTCAGACACTCAGGCAGATGTTTTCATTTTGCTGTCATGTCCATATATTCAGGGTTTTTGGAAAAGCATTTTAGCTGCAATCCTAACCACACTTTCCTGAGAGTAAGCCCCACTGTGCACAATAGGACTTACTTCTGAGTAACTATGAATAGGATTGTGTCTTTTGTCTCCTACCCATATAATAATGGATCACCAGAAGACCCCAAGGTAATTTTGCTACAATTTCCTCTAAGACATTTAAAAATAGGTACTCACCTATAGGTATTGAAGAAAGAAAGAAAGAAAGAAAGAAAGAAAGAAAGAAAGAAAGAAAGAAAGAAAGAAAGAAAGAAAGAAAGAAAGAAATTTATATTTTGAGCATCTGGCAAAGGGTCCCAGCATATCCTTGGCCTCAGAATGGCACCTGAAAAAATAAAGACAACTGTTAACTTGCTGCTGCCTGTTGCTGCAGGGCTCCCAAAATGATAGAGAGTTCATAGGATTAGCTGTCAGGGAGCAGTTCAGGGCAGGGAAAGAAGTTTAGTATCTCAGCCAGGTTTTTTTTTGAGAGGGTACTCATTGGTACTGAATACCGGTACCTCTGTGGTAGCACCACACCTGTGGTCCCCCCCACAAAACTGTGGCCCCCGACTAGAAATATCTATGATTACAAATAATATCTTCACGGTTAGTACCTTCACTTTTATTTCTAGAAAAAGCACTGATCTCAGCATGCACCAATGCTACCAATATTTTCTCTCTTCCACCTTCAAATCCTGCCTGCCCAGCCCACTTCCCACCCGGAACCACCTCAGCTGCTGACATACTTGCTCCAGCAGGGCATTTGCAAGTTTCTTTCATGCCTGTGGGTCCTATGACTGGTTGTTCTGGCAGACCTAACAAACACACAAGAAACGAGGCTTTTGTGCTGGGGCTGCCAGTCCAGGAATTAGGGTGACAGATCATGATATTAGCCCAACCGTTTTCAACCACTGTGCCGTGGCACACTGGTGTGTCACAAATGGTCTGCAGGTGTGCCACCAGCATTGGGGGATGGTCATTTATCAGTAGGACCATTGGGGGATGTTAGACTCCCACCAATAGCAAGGTATTCCTTGTTAATTGTCAAAATTAACAAATTATTTAATTTGTTAACAAATTACTGATGTGTCTTGACAATTCTAGTATGTTGTCAGTGTGCCATGAGACAAAAACATTTAAAAATAACTGCATTAGCCACTACAAAACCCAAATAAGCGTGGGCTATAAAACTTAGTACAATCCTAACCATGTCTACTCACAAGCCCCATTCTGTTCAGTGGGTCTTACTCCTAGGAAAGTGTCTTTAGGATTGCAGCCCTAAACAGATCAATGTAAAGCAACTGTGTTTTATATACCATGTTTTGATACATAAGTTCAAGACTTAATTCTTGATTTGTATTCTTGTTCTATTGATTCTAAACAATATGTTTTTTTTGATAGATAGATATAATTGATAGATAATTGATAGATATAAGGATTTATGGCAGAAAACTGTCCAGCATCAATACTCAGTACACTAGAAGCATGTAATACCTGCAGCAAAATACATGGGGCTTGAACTCGTATAATCATTTTAATATAATACCCTTTCATTACCTCAAAGAAGACACAAGGGATCATAAATCTTTGGTTCCATTAGTGTCATACTGCTGAACCTATGTAGCTTTTGGTGACTTTAATGAGCATCATACATGCAACTTTATTAAATCTAGTCCTGATCTGATCTAATCTAGACCTGACTTGATATAACTCTTCATGTCCCAGAACAGACTTAAGTTAGGAAAAAATATTTTAAAATGGATAATTCCCTTTAAAACAAAAAAAGTTGCTTAGAGGAAACTCTTAGAGGACCCAACCATCCTAAGTAGCTGGCACATACGTACCTACCTACCTACCTACCTACCTACCTACCTACCTACATACATTGTCCATATGCTCTCACTGAGCTCCAGCTGTTTACTGGGTGTGTGACTAGGTCTGCAATTCATCCTCCAGTTAGGCCAGCCTAAGCCCTGGCATATGTTCTGTGCTAACCCGGAGGTGTCACAAACAATATATAAGACACTCCTTTGCCACTCCTGGGGGAGGGTTAGGCCAGTGCACAGACATGTGCTTGCAAATTTCCCTACATCACAACAGGTACAGGAAGACCTAAGTTGTACCGGCTTCTGTAAGGATTGTACCCTAGGTCATTAAAAAAGCAGTGGCCAGTTTGCACTCCACTTTGTATTCTCTGAGTTGCCTCTGTGTCTGTGTTTGTGCCTTTTCTTTGCAAAAATCACCAGCCTTGTCCATAGTCCTGCCTGGGACACAAAACTGTGTCATATATTTTAAAGGAGACTTGGGTGAGCTATAATGGGACTATCCATTACTTGTTTGTCATGGTTTAGTTCTCTGTAAAGGGAAAGGTGTCCACTGCAGGTTGTCCTACTAGTCTGGACCGACTCTAAGGAGCCATGCCCATCCTTGTTTCTAGAGCCATAGAGCCAGCGTTGGCTGAAGATGCCTCTGTGGACATGTGGCCTGCATGTTCATGGAACACTGTAAATTTATCTACTTATTTATCTACTTGCATTTGCATGCTTTCGAACTGCTAGGCTGGCAGGAGCTGCAAGTTATCTGTAGTAGGGCTCTTATTCTTCCTTAATTCAGAACTTGAAGGCTTGCTAGACCTGAAGTTTATTTTACACAAGGTGCACTTGCGCACTTCATCTAATGCATCCTGCACTCTCATTGTAAGTAAGTACAGTACTTGTAATACAAATTGCAGGTTTGGGGGCTTTTCCATTTCCTCTGCTGTCCCACTTTTTCATTTTATTTTTTGCTTAATGCCCATGAAGGAGAATTCTAGAGATAAAGCTACAGTGTTTTATGATATTTTTAGCAGTCATTAGAAATGTATTGCCCTAATATTAGCATTTATATGCAAAAGCAGGTTCCTAATAGTGCAAGCCAAGGCATCACCGGTCAGATGTTAAAACTCATTATGTTCAATGGAGCTTTCCCCCTACACACACACACAGAGAGAGAGAGAGAGAGAGGAGAGAGAGTTTTAGAGTACAGTGGTGAAAACAACTAAATAGAACAATTGTGCCCCCGAGTGGTAAAATGCAGCAATAACTGAGAGCACTTCTTTCTACATGTAAGGATATGGAGGATTCAGCTGCTATTAACTAAAAATAAAAAGTACTTATTTACAATCAGAGTGCTGGATGCATTTGAAATGCACAAGTGCACCTTGTGTAAAATAAACTTCAGGTCTAAAAATTACAGGACTTTCATCAACAAATCTAATTATGCTGTTGCAGTGTGATTTATAAGATTTTTTTAATAATTTGACATTATTAAATTTGGTGCAGGTTCCAGAACAATTTTTGTTTTCATTTTTATGTGACTGCAAAGTAGGTATGGTATTTTAAATCATAATTATAGATACATAGCACTACATGCAGTTAAGCTTTTGTTGTTTCATGGCATGTTGAAAATATATGTTTTGGGGATGTTTTCTTGCTAAAGAAGAGACAGTACCTTCTGACTAGATACTGACAACATGATAAACTTCCAACAGTGTGAGAAAAAGACCTATCAAATAATATGCTGTGTAGATTTTTTTGCCAGTGGCCTTTTTTTTTTAGTAAAAAAGTAGCCTTTTTTGCAGCTACTTTGATTGCTTAACAATACTGGGACATAAGCTGCAATCCTAAAGACACTTTCCTGGGAATAAGATCCATTGAATATAATGGGGCTTACTTTTGAGTAGACATTGTTAGGATTGTGCTCTTAAGTAACTTAACTGTGTGTAGAATAGGAGTTGTGCAGCACAACTAGTCCTGCCTTTTCTTATAAACACTCAGAAATAAGTTCCACATTGTTCAATAGAGTTTACCAGATAATGTTCACACTTACTGATGTGTAACACCCCAATCAGCATAATGGAATTTACCTGGGAGAAAACTTTGTGCTATTAGAGTTGTTTTACCATGAACATAAAATATGGTTGGCTGCACTCCCTGAATAGAAAAACACAGACAGGGGGAAAGTTGCAGCAAAAGCACTTTGGATACTGAGCAGCTGTGATTCAGACACACATTTTTTGCTGTCTTAACTACCCTAGTGGTGGGATCCTGAATATCACTATGAACTCGGGCCATTGAATGGGGACAAAAGGGAGCCAATTAGCTTAAAGTGGGCATAACTTCTCAAAACCAAGTTTCAAATGGGAATTTGGCAAAACAGCAGAAAAGGAAGGAGTGGCATATCAGTCTTTAAATACATAATACATACATGCACAAATAGAGGAGAAGGCCATCTTATTTACAGTACCACTTCAAAACTCTCCAATACTATTTTGAATTTAGTCTGCATCAGTGATGGGCCCACCGAGCCCCAAGATCCGGTTCGCCGGAAGTTGGGGGGGTGGGCCCGGGGTCAGGGGGCGGGGCTGGGGTCAGGAGGCGGGGCAAGGGGTGGGCCCTCACTGCGCATGCGCCAGGCTTGGAGGGAGACTCAGTGCGCCTGCGTCCAGCTGGATGCAGGCGCGTCTCCTGAAGCGCAGCTTCGGGCGACACAGTGCACTAGCGTCCAGTTGGACGCTAGCACACTGCATCTCTTGAAGCCCCGATTCAGGAGACCTGGTGGCCGCTAGCAAACCAGTCCCCGTAGCTCTTGCCAGCCACGGCTCTGGCCAGTTTGCCAGCAGTCACCACGTGGGAAGATCCAGTTCGGGCGAGTAGGTCCGAACTGGCATCTGCCCACCACTGGTCTGCATGTATGTAATTTAAAGATTTATATGCCATCTGCTTGCTAGCAAGCCTCAGGGTGGCTTCCAGAGCATCAAACAATGAAAATTTAGGTGATCATAAAAATAAAATGACACCATAGAGCAGAAAAAATAATCAAGGTCAATTAAATTTGCATTGGAATTGGAGGAGATTACTGTCTTCTTATTCATGGCCAATTTTCTTATTTCCTTCTTTGAAATAATCTTGCTGATTCTTCTGAAATCCCATAGATGGTGCTACGATATCACAGACGCTTTCCTTTTTCAATCAGCAGGATTCATCCTTACATGTTTCATTGCCCCAATTTACTTTGGGACTCCTACTGTTTAAGCAATTCCAACACATCATTCACACAATGTGGGATAATGGATGATACCTAAATAATATTCTTTCAGTCCAGTCCTGAGCATGTCTACTCAGAAGTAAGTCCCATTATATTCTATAGGACTTACTCCCAGGAAAGTGTGGTTAGTATTGCAACCTTAGAAATTTTTCTATAGCAGAGGATGGAAGGAGGTATAAGCTTTGACATTTAGTCATGACATTCACATGACCATAGAGGCATCTTCAGACACCACTGGCTTTTCAGCCTTGTAACAGGGATAAGCACCACTCCCTAGAGTCAGTCACAGCTAACAGACCAACCTACAGGAGACACCTTTACCTTTACTTTCACCTAAACAATTTCACTCTGCCCATATACAGGTAAGTTTGGTTCATTCCTGAATAGTGACACTCTTTTTCTCCCACTCCCGGGCCGGGGGTGGGGGGGTTTAGCTCTGTGTCTTTTGTGCATGGGTAGCACATCAAATCAATGTTAAAACCTTGTAAAGGAATGAGACAGTTTTCATCCATTCATTAAGCAGGTTTTAATCCCACCTTTCCACCAAAATTGGGAGCACCCTAAATATTTTGTATAAAAAACCAAAAATATAAACAATGCAGTAAAAACACAAAAAACAGCAAAAAAGCCAGCAGTAGCAGTGCAAGGATCATAAAAGCATCACCAGGTAGGAAAAAGTATAAAATATAGGAACATAACATGTAGCAACACAGAAGAATAAACACTGCAATAAATAACAAAATAACAAAGGCAGCCATCAAAAGGTGACAATAAATGCAGTCGTGTAATATTAAAAATCTAAAACCACAATAAAAAAACTATCCTCACTGGGTTTCCCAATGGTGGTACTACAGTTGTAGTACCTTACTCCTTACTGCTGTCCACTGCTGCTGTTGGGATTGCCTATACTCCTATCTGCTCCTATCTGCTGTCCACTGCTGCTGTTGGGATTGCCACACTGCAAGAAGATCTCCTCCAAGGAGATCAGGGACACAGGGTGGAATGTATGGGAAATGGCAGTCCTTAGTACCCTGGTCCTAAGTGGAAAAGGGTTTTAAAGGTTAAAACCAGCACCTTGAACCAGGGTGTCCAAATGTCTGGCTTTCCCCGGACTTGTCTAGGTTTTCCTACCCCTGGGCCCGTCCGGGATTCGGAGGTGGATGGGAGACTGCTTGGGGCACTCAGGGACAGTTAGGGGCAGCCACGGTTTGGCGCAGCTAAGTCCTGGCTGGCTATGGCTACCCTTGTAATTAGCATGCATGTGCAGCCCTGGGGCTGCATAGCGTGCATGCATGTATTGCTTCCATTACAGAAGCAACGCTTCCTATTTCTCCCTCAGCTGGTGTGCACACCTCCTGATGACCTGGCCAGACCAGGTCACTCTCACTTTCAGGTCCTATGTGTAATAAACTATTACACATAGGCTGCAATCCTAAAAGCATTGGGTTGGCTTTTAGGCTGCAATCCGAAAAGCATTACTCCCATGAAAAGCTGCATTGAATTTAGTGGAACTTACTTCTGGGGTGCTGGAATGGAGACCACACTGAAGGAGCTGGGAGGGCAGCTGGGAGGCAGGAGGGACGCAGGCCAGCAGAAGATCTGCTGCACGGGTTGCGCCATCATCCTGCCTGTCTGCCCTCTAAGACTTCTCTGCCGGAGAAGGAGGTACCTAGATTAGCAAAGCCTTGCCCTATCGGAGGGATGGGAGCACTCTTGGGCAGGGTGATCTTACAACCAGAAATTTCTGGATTTGCCCTCTTTTTTAGCCTCCTGTCTGGTTGTCCTCCAAAAGGGCTTCATTATCCTCCATTTTGGCTTCATTTTGGAACTTTGGAACATGGGGCAGCTCAAGGGGAGCACATGGGGCAACATGACCTGGGGGCAACACTGGGGGGACCTAGATGGCAGTCCCCCCACTGGAGACCACCCTGAAAGGATGTCACGACCCCCTTGGGTTGCAACCCCCACTTTGAAGACCACTGCGATAGCTCATTAGATTCGAGTAAATATGGTACTTAAGACACTTAAGGACAGAATGTACAGAAAATGGCTATTCTGCTGATTTAATTTTTCTGCTTATGAGATTCTGTTCAGCATCAGGGAGCGCTCAGGTAATGACCCAGAATGGCACTTGCTGTGACAACCTGTCAGCTTGCTTATGAAAACCCTGCTCAGAATCCCACCAGTGGCTGCATGCGCTCAGGCCCTACTAATACAAGATGTGATGACAGGTTACCTGATGCTCGCTTAAACTCAGCATGACCTTGACCTTTATGGTGGCTCGCCTTAATTACTGCAGGGAAATGCATGATTTAAAATATGAATATAGAAGAAGCCCAATTTCCCAGATACTCAGCAAGATCTGAGGCCAGGCCTTTTCCCCCTTCATATTCTCATCTCTCAGAAGAGGAACGAAGGCTGCTTATGTGAGACCTATGGGCATGAGACTAGCAAAAGTAGTCACCCATCGTAGAAAATTCAGAGTTCAAAGCCATCTCTATCTGCCTACTTGCTTCTGCCCTATACTAGAACAGAATACCCTATTTTGTCTTTTAGTAGCAAGTCCCATTCCCACCCTAGGAGAGACACTTGGCTTCCTTGTCCAAAAGTACTTTTTCAATGTACCAATTTGTTTGCATCCATATCCCATTGCATTACTGCAGGTTTCAAACAGGTGAAATTCTGCAAGACGCAAGATATCTGTGCAGAACAGGAGGTCAGTGGAGGCTGGATCATGATTAAAATAGTATAAGTTACAAAGAGCTATCTCTTTGTGACATATACTATTTTAATTGTATATGAAATACATTGCTGTGATATTATCTTGTGCTTAATTTTGTCATTACTTTAAGACACTACCACCCACTGTTTAAGAATACCTGTTTATCAAAAGATGTATATTCATAATGGTATCACAGGGAAAGGTTATAAATTTGTATTTTAATACAATCTATCCATAGTCCCATCACACATGGTTGGAGGTTGTAGAATCAAGCTGACTGCATTGGAAAAATACTTGGCAAAGATTTATACAGGGCTGGCACCTTGTTGGGCATTGGTCCATATCTTTCAGAGGACCTAATTGGCTTGGTTGATTACTGACTCTTCAGTGGCAATGATAGCACTGCTAATGTGGTGGGTAAAGTTCCATGTTATGACCAAGGCCAGATTCCATCACTCCCACACCCAGGCTCCCAACAACCTATCAACACCAACAACAACAGTACTGACATAATATAAGAATCTTACCATTTTCAGTTCCCTGGATAATAATACATGCCATGAGTATTTCCCTGTATAATAATACATGTCTTGAGTATCCTGGCAGATTGTCTCTCTCTCTCTCTCTCTCTCTCTCTCTCACACACACACACACACACACACACACACACACACACACACTCATCTTTATCAGATCTCTTTGATAATGCGGTGAGAAACTAAACAAAAAAAGCAAACGCTCAATTTAAATGCAGCGATATTTTTCTAGGAAGTGTTGGGATGATGAGAACAGAGGCCAGCGACCTTTTCAAAATCTCATTTTCAACTAAAGAGATAGATGAGAAATTGAAAGAAATTAGATGCTGCATAATAGCTTTGTTGCTTAATTGAAATGGTATCTTGTTTTACACTCTTCTAATTAGGTGCACTCTAATAAAGTGACTGAAATAACTTTAGGTAATGGGACAACCTCCATTAATCTGCTCACCATGAAAGCTCTATATTAAGGTGGTGAAACAGCGCAATCAAAGACCTCAAAAAACTGATTTCTTGTTGGCTTAAACCTAATATTAATCATGCAAACTGTGTGAACAATTGAATTGCACCCAAATAAGAAAATGCAACACGGCAATCCCAGCAGTAATTTCTGCTCTCAGGGATGTAATATTTTGTGCTTAATTCTACATTTCAGTATCTCAGAATCTCAAAATAAGCTACTCAGTCACCTCAAACCTATCAAAGCACACACAAACACACAAAAACACACAAACAGCCTGCTGAGCCTCCACTACCTGAGATTTACCAAGACCTGTGGTACATCAGGCACAAGACAGAGTGGACTCAGAAAAACAGATTGAAGCTGGGAAGAGGGAATATTTTATTTATTCATTTTCTAGCAGAATTTACCTGTAGTTGTAGGTTAAAATTTAAAGATATTTGTGGGTAATGGGTATGGCTGAGCACCAGAGGGCACTGCAGGGTCCCAGTGGGCACAGGGTACCAGTGGGCACCGGGAAGGAATGGGGAATCATTGAGCACCAGGCAGTTGACCCTGGGTGGCAGGCACCAAATGGCACCCAGAGCAGTGGTAGGCAGTGCCAGGCACTGGTGGGCAATGGGCACCAGCAGGCACAGTAGGCATTGGGCACCAGCAAGTGCCACTGGACACCGGGCACCACTGAGCAGTGGGAAGCAGGCACTGGGCACCACCAGGCACCAGAAAACATGCCAGGCAGCGATACCACCAGCAACCAGCAACACCTGGCATTGGGCACCACCACACACTACTGGATGGTAGCAGGCAGTGGGCACCACTGAGCACCAGGCATCACTGGACATCAGGCATCACCGGACACCAGGCATCACCAGCACCACCAGGAACCATGTACCACCAGGCATTAGGCATCTCCATCAGGCACCAATGGGGACCATACACCACCAGGCACTGGTCATCCCTGCCAGGCACTGGGCACCACTAGGAACTGGGTAGAGGGTACCAAATGGGTAGAGCACTATGGAGTACTTTAGAGGGTCCTTACATCATATGGAAATGAGAGCTAATTCATATTAACATCTTATTAGTTCCATACAGTATCAGAATTACATCTCATAGGCTCTCAAAGCAATTAGTATCATGGGATTGTTTGATTTTTAAAAATCCACTTTTGTATTTTCATTTTCTGGTTATTTGGCCACAACTTTTGATAGAATATAGATGTTCTAATGCATTGTTTCATTGCATTCTGCATACAATAACCTTTCAAATGATGTACGTATAACGTGATGGTATTATCTTTCATATATGCCCTGTTTTTCACAATTTTAGCCACTAGTGTCAAGCTCAGTTTGTAGCCCCGCTGAAGATTATAGCCCAGTGCAACTGCACCCCTGGCACTCCCTAGCTACGCCACTGAACCATCCATAATAAGAAAAGAAAAACCTCTTCTACTTATTATAATGGTTATAATTCTAAAGTAAAAACAAATGGAAGTTGGTTCTAGTCACACTTCCTAGGGGTAAAATTGTTACTATAAACAGATATATTACAACATACAGTATGTCATAAAAGAAAACTATATCGTAAAACAGCTAAAAATTATTCAATAGTATTTTGCTTCAAGTGTTATAGTGGTGAGGGTCTGGTTTAGAGAGTGAGAACATGAGATCAGAAAATACTGGGATCGGGATCATTATACACATTTGATGAAGCAATACAACTGCTACACTGAAATAACATGAAGTGCCTTGATGGGTATAGATCCCCTGCATTAGATCATCAGCAACCCTGTTTGGCACCTCACCTCACTGGGCAGTGTAAAAATGTATTTGTCTGAAGTCTTATATTTTAAACATAAAGTCTTAATCTTGGGAGTGGGGGGGCATCTGTCCTAAAAGTATTTTTCCCATTTGCCCCTTTGCTAGGCTTATTCTTAGTTTCAGTCTAATTAATCTAATAATCATAGAATCATATAATCTTAGAGTAGGAAGGGACCTAGTAGGAAATCCCCCTAGAAATCCCCCTAGAAATGCAGCAGGAAATCCCCCTAGAGCAGTGGTTCTCAATCTTCCTAACGCCATGACTCCTTTATAAGTTCCTCATGTTGTGGGGACCCCTAACCATAAAATTATTTTCGTTGCTACTTTATAACTGTAATTTTGCTACTGTTATGAATTGTAATATAAATATCTGATATGCAGGATGTATTTTCATTGTTACAATTGAAATGTGTGTTCTATGCACACACTGAACACAATTGGATTTATTTCAGAGTAGGCATGCATAGGATTGGGCCCTGAGGCTGCAATCCTATCCATATTTACATGGGAGTAAAGGCCCTCCTGACTATAATGGGATTTATTTCAGAGTAGGCATGCACAGGATTGGGCTCTGAGGCTGCAATCCTATCCACATTTACATGGGAGTAAAGGCCCTCCTGACTATAATGGAATTTATTTCAGAGTAGGCATGCATAGGATTGGGCCCTGAGGCCTTCAGTCAGCCCCAGTGCGTGCACAGCTACAGCTGGAGGTCTAGCAAGCCTGACCTGGCCCCCTGCACCAGGGGTCTTTAGGTGACCCCCAGGAAGGCTCTAGGCGACCCCCATGGGGTCCCGACCCCCACTTTGAGAAATGCTGCCCTAGAGCATCTCTGACAGGTGCTCGTCGAGCCTTTGCTTGAAGATCCCCAGTGAGGGAGACTCCACCACCTCCCTTGGCAATCTGTTCCACTGCCAAACTGCCCTCACCATCAGGAATTTTTTCCCCTGATATCCATGTGTCTTTGGTTTTTATTGCCCAAGTACAGAACCTTGCACTTCTCCCTGTTGAAATTCATTCTATTTGTTGCAGCCCAGGATTCCAGTTTATCCAGATCCTCCTGGAGGTTTCTCCTGTCTTCTGTTGTGTTTGCTACTCCTCCCAGCTTGGTGTCATCTGCAAATTTGATCAGGCTCCCCCGTATCCCTTCCTCCAAGTCTTTGATGAAAATGTTAAAGAGGACCAGGCCCAAGACAGAGCCCAGTATCCTTGCTTCAGTAATTTCTTCACATGTGCCTAGCAAGTTTAACACAATGGGGCTTACTTCAGAGTAGACATAGTTAGGAGACTGCAATCAAAGACACTTTCCTGGGAGGCTTACCTGGGCTGCTGCTGGAGGTTCCAGTTTTAAAGAGCATCCATGTGGAGCATCAGGGCTGCATAGCATGCATATTCATAGCACGCTTGCTTGTTAAGTGAAGCAGAACTTGTTATGTGAGACAAGATTTCTTGGAAATTTTTGCTTGTTATGTGAAACACTTATTAAGCGAGGTGCCACTGTATTAAGAAATACTATCTAAGCAGCAGCTTTAACTCAGCATGACAAGATAAAACTTGAACACACATTGCCGGTAAATGCAACTTCTTCCGAGAGATCTCCTTGGTTATCTACCATGGTTACAGTGAGGCTGGAACTAAAGAATGACGAAGGACATTGGAAACATAGAGCCCAAAGGATAAACTACATCTTTCGATCTCCACCGGCAATTTAGGAGCGGAATAAAGTGACGGAGAAACACATATTTCATGCCTGTCTGTCACAGGAATAACTAATTATGCGCAATGTGTGGAGGTAATTACGGAAATGATGTTGGCTGAATACAAAGGCTGAAATGCTCACAGCTGGCAATATACTAGACTGGAAATTTTCTTTCAGAAACCTGCTTCAGGAAGCTCCAATTTTGTTGTTTTTGCTGTTGCTGTTTTTTTATTGTTTTTTTTTTGAAACTACAAACTTGATTAACAGCCTATATTCCAAAATTCTTTGTTGATCTAGTTTTTGTGAATCCAGATTAAAGGAGCTTTAATACAGAAGGTATCTCAGGTGTTTTGGTGTGCTGATTCCAGAAGTGATGCAGAGTACCGTATGTTCAAATAACTTTCCTGGGTAAATATTTCCTCTGCCATGTACTTTCTACCTGCATGTACCTCAGGTGCAGCATGGGTTAATGATAAAGCCCAACTCAAAGCAGTATTTGTGAGAGTGGGGGGAGTATTCAGCAAGAGCACATGGAGCATGTATAACCTGAGACCATCTGAACCACTGCTGCAGAGAACCAGTAGCATCAGAGTCCTGTGATTTTCAACCTTTTTCAACTCACGGCACACTAACAAGGCCCTGAAATTGTCAAAGCACACCATCAGTTGTTTTTACCATTGACAGGACACCAGCTTGTTCAAAACACCCAAATTTCATATTAATCAATCCCGTTCCCCAAATTCCCGCAACACACCTGAGGACTATTTGCGGCATACTGGTTGAAAATCACTGCCTTACAGCACAATCCTAACCATGTCCACTCAAAAGTAAGCCCCATTGTGTTCAATGGGTCTTACTTCCAGGAAAATGTCTTTTGGATTGCAGCCTTAGAGTTTTGTCAGATTTGGTAACTTGTGGGGGGGGGGGTGTGTGGCATGGTGCAGGTGGACAGGATAGGAAGGCATTTCCAGGGTGATGGTGCATCACCTAACATTGTTAACACTAACATTGTTAGTGATTTGCACTCGGATCCTGTCACAGAAACCCCCCCCCCTTATAATGCACCTTGCTTCCCCTTAGACATATGCCAGCAAAATGGCTGGTATGGCTTCAAGGAAATCCACAGGCAGCCTGTGGGCTTACAAAGATGTAGACAGAAAGATCTTTCTTACTTCCTATTTGCCTTCAGGTTTCCCCCACCAAACATCTACATGAACTTCAGTAGAGGTTCCCTGTACAGCAGCATGTCAAGGACCACCACCAATAGCATTGGTTACTCTGTTGAGCATGCCCCTTACAATGTAGCAAAGCCCAGTTAGGATTGGGTCTTAACAGGACTGTTGAGGACAACATCAAGATAATACAGTCTGAAAGTGCAATGGAAAGGTTAAATGCTATTATCTCAGCATCAGGCCACAAGAAAAAAAGCATTCACTAGCTATGTTGGCCTTCCAGCAATCTCTAATGGGTTATTAGAAATAGCATGGATGGAAAAATCCAAGCATAGATTTTCCTGAGGATTTTTGCCCCAAACAGTCCAATATTCTGCCCAAACAGTTTTTCTCTGGTATCATTTCCTGCATGTCTGGCTTTGCATTTCCTGCATGTCTGGCTTTGCAATGAGGCCAAACCTCCAAACCCAAATCTATATGCATATTAATGTAAATATTTTCTTTTATTTTTGTAATTTAGATCAGTGGTGCTGGAGCAGATGTTGAATCCAGAACTAAGGCTGCCATCCTATACACACTTACCTGAGAGTAAGTCCCACAGAATTTACTTGCTTCAGAATAAACATGCTTAGGATAGCACACTAACAGCCCTACTGGAAAATACAGATGGCCTTGCTTTCCTGAATATGAATGTATGCTGCTATATTTACTATATTCATATACTGTATATTTACTATATTCACTATATTCATATATTCACTATATGAATATACTGCTTTTAAACAAATTTACCAGTTTACATATCAGTGGCAGTTGCATGCTCACTGGTCCCATTAGACCAAGTCACCTAGGGAAGGTCTAATCATGGATGCAACCCAAACAGAACAGCTGGGACTGGAACTGAAATTGGTAGCAGGATAATGAATTGGTATTGGTATTGGGGATGGTATCATGAGAGGTCCCTTAGAAAGGCCTTTCCCCTCTTTGGCCTTAGAATGACTTGTGGGGAGATAGGGCTAGACAGGCCCCTTCCTTCTTGCCTCCATTGTTAAGGAGTTGAAGAATGCCACATAATTTCTTCACGGCAGTCAAGCAGTTTGCTTGGAAAGCAACTGGCCAAGGTGGGGAGAGTTATGAGAATATAATGGGAAAGCAGTTTTGGGAGGGCAGTCTTAAAGAATGACCCATGAGACAGGTACCCTGGCTTCCCCTGCCTCTCTTTTGATCAAATCTGAAGTCAGTTTAGATTTTAAAAAGTACAGGGACCATTCACTCACATCTTGCATGTCACCTAGTTTGGATCTTAGGTAGCGACTGATTTCCTGCTGGAAAACCACAAGATAGTGCTGTAGCATCAGCTGAAAATAGATACAAAGTCCTAGAAATGAACCACATGAGTAATTTCTGGCATTTCTTGGTTTGAGATGAGGATTATATAAAAAGTTATTGTAACTTTCTTTTCTTTTGCCTTAACTTTATCATATTTCATTGAATTGTTTCTCTTGACTGATTTTTCCTTTGTGTTTGGTGACTTATGATTCTAAACAAATACTTAAAATACTGATTTCAAAACTCAGTTCCTTAAGGTGGTGGGTGTTTCTTTAATCAAACCCATGTTGGATATCCTATTCAAGGGATTTAGAATTAAGGCTTCCCAAATCTATTTCTTTAGACACTATTCCCTAGCAGTACCTGCTCATTCTCAGAAATATATGAAGATTGTTCAAGAATTACATTTTGTACTACAGGTCATTTGTTGAGGTTCCCCAAGTTTTGAGGAAAACTACTGTAGTTCCTCAAATATAATGCTCACCTTTTACAGCTAAATTCAGCCTCCAAAATTAAGATGTGCATTAGATTTGATGGTTACCATAATATGTTACTGTGATATGAGTAAATATGTTATTTTGATTATAAGTATAGGGCGTGCTTTAGATTCAATAGCTTATTAGATTCAAGTAAATACGGTACTTGTTAGATGGTGAAAAGATACTGTAAAGTCATTGTGACAGGTTACAATTGTACATAGACATCAAATACAGATTATGAGCACAGATTTAAAATATGTACACTACCCAAGATGGAGTACATGCATTTGCTGATGCCCATATCCATCATGGTGGTTGAAGTCATGTTTACTATGTATACTATTGTCCATGGAACAGCAAGGCAAGGCCCTCAGTATATTCTGGTAAGACATTTACAGTGCAATCCTAAGCATGTCTACTCAAAAGTAAGTCCCACTGAGTTCAATAGTACTTACTCCCAGGAAAGTATGGCTAGGATTGCAGCCTTCATGCCTCACAGCTTCTCCTCCTGCATAAATTGATAGTGTCTAGAATATGAATACAATCTGCATGTTTACAGCCTGGCTTCCTATACTGGAAGCCAATACACTGGGCTTCAGCCAATATTGGACAGTTACAGTTTGTGGCTGAATTCATACCATAAGCCACGGGTCAGTGGCTGAGAGTGTATTCAGTAAGTCAGCCTGTAAGGAGAAACACTGACCTCCTGGATTCTAGCAATCAGTTATATTCCATCACAGTAGTCTTATAAAATTATCTGTTATTAACGGGTCAGATTTGATGTTCTTAAATCTGGGCAATGCAAGTCATCCAATTAAATCATAGTTGAATCTGGCAGGACTCCCAGTTTTGTAAAAAGCGGTATTAAAGTCAATCATTTTACTCAAGACTTTCATGTAGTTTAAAAAACAAAAAAGCAGCAAAAGAAGCATTGTGTTATTAGGATTGTTTGATGTGCTTTATTTAAGAAAATCCTTATTGGCAGATAATATTCCTTTTTTCTTTAATTGCAAAACCCCATAAAACATTATCATGTGCTTTAGTTCTGAATAATCCTAGATCCATTGCTTCTGTATAGAATATTCCCACCCATTCCATGGGTGGAATAATATTCCTATTATTCCTATACTATTCCTTTTATTTTAGTCTGGTAATGTTAAATATCAGAAAAATGCAGAAGTTGCTGATCCTCTTGGTTCTGTCTGTTCTTCTAAACTAGAGGTCTCCAAACTTTTTGGCAGGAGGGCCACATCCCCTGCAATCCAGAGTAATTATGAGAGCACATAAGAGACATTACGTGCACCCATAGTTAACGCACCACCTAGTGAAAACCTACGGGAAATTCGTATTGCAATCCAGAGTAAATTGTTATTACACTGTAGCAAGGACTCCCCGTAGTTACTCTGGATTGCGCCCATCATCTCTCTGACACTGTGTCAGGGGCCAAAAAAATATTTTACATTTCAAATTTGAATACATTTGAATACATTTACATATAAGAATGAATTGGAATGGATTACAGGGCTTGCCCATGCACCAGATAGAGGGATCTTGAGGCTTGCTTCATGTGACCCCAGCTTCTGGGTCAGGGCCAGGGTTTGGAGACCTTGTTCTAAACAATGATAAAGTACACCAATTATTAATCTCCCGTACCATAGGATAAAGTGCCTATTAAAAGGTTGTATGAGCTTCATAGACCATCATAATCACATGCAGTCTGAGATATTTCCAGGGATGTAAATGAAAATATGATGTGCTCAATTGAATCTCTACCCAACTGAAACCATGGCAATTGGGAGGATCTTGCATCTCCTGAAAGACATCAATAATTATGCATGCTTTGTCTATTGAGTCCCAATTTGTGCAACTCTTCATCTTCAGGAATCTGCTGAAGAGAAATGCTTGTAAGGTCAAGGCAAATAGACAGTACGTACTGGTAATTGGAGGGCAACTGTTAAGAATTCCCCTTACCCCTAGTAGTATGATGATGGATTACAGGGCTTGCCCATGCACCAGATAGAGGGATCTTGAGGTAGTATGATGATGACTCCTTTGCATACTTACTGCCCTTAGGAATGTGTCTGCATGATGCATATGGACCACTCCACTATGTATATTGGAAAATGTGTGAAGTTAATGCTAGATTACAAACAATTCTCATAACAGTTGGAAACAGCACAGGGCATCCATCCAGGAGAGGCGCCAAATGAAAAATAATAAGTTTATAAAGGCCAAAGGTGCAGGAGGGGAGACCCCCTGAGACACACTAATCAGGAGCAGAAAAGCACAAATAAAGTGAATGACATGTAAACTCAGATACAGCTTATGAAATTAAAACTTGCATCAACCAAGTTCCTCTATAAGGAAGAAGAAAGCCTGGAACCCTTCTTTGGGTCTCCTGCAGATCACCTCCTGGGATCACCTTTATATTACCCTCTCAGTTCCTGGGCAGCTGGAGGAGATGCTCCTAACCTTGTCATCTCATTTGGTTGCAGAAGAAGGCTTGAACTTGCCACAAGTCTTGAACTTGCCAAGTCCTACCATGGATCCATCCTCCCAAGGCTAGTTCTAGAAGCTGGGACAAGTCTTGCATTTGATAAGTATCGCTGGCTTCCCCAACAGATGGGGATGAGGCTGACATGTAGGACAGTGAAGAAGATCACAACTTTCTCTGAACTGCTGAGTAATGTGTGGGCATCTAGCTGCCATTTGCTCCTTATTTCAGTCCAGTGAGAGGAAATGAAGAAGGTGAGATGGCAAGATACAAATTTTTCTCCCAAACAATTTGGCAGTATAGGAGGAGGAGGCATCGGTATTTACACCTATACAATTAAGACCTGCATGCATGTATCTCCAATTTCAGTCCATGAGTATGTCCATTCAAAAAGGGAGAAACTACACAAATAAAGCCTATATAGAGAAATTGATTTCTGGGTGTGGCTATACAGACAAAAGGATATTATTTGATGCATTATTTTGATGGATATTATTTGATAAAGGATATTATTTGAGCATTGTATTATAAAGAGAACAAACTGGCAGGCAGGACTATGGTTGTTGCTATGATTATATACAGGACTGTATTTGCTCAACAGAAGCTTTCCATGCCTTAATATCAAACCAACACAGAATTTAGTTTGGGGTTTGGGGTACTGGTTAGGGTTTAATCCAATCTTTATCCAGAAGAAATGAGATAAAGAGATCAAATCTGCCTTTCTGAGATCTGGTGACGACTAGAACTGGATGCAATGCTCTAGATCAGTGTTTCTCAAACTTGGGGTCGGGACCCCTTTGGGGGTTGCCTGACCCTTTCATGGGGGTCGCCTAAAGACCCCTGGTGTCTTGCAAGGTATTTTGCATCTTTTTTATTTGTAATTAGAAATAAATATTTCACAATATATAATTAAATATTATTTTGTGATTAATCACTATGCTTTAATTATGTTCAATTTGTAACAATGAAAATGCATCATGCATATAAGATATTTGCATTATGATTCATAACAGTAGCAAAATTACAGTTATGAAGTATAGCAACAAAAATAATTTTATGGCTGGGGGTCCCCACAACATGAGGAACTGTATTAAAGGGTCACGGCATTAGGAAGGTTGAGAACCACTGCTCTAGATGCAGCCTTACTATAAATTAGTACAATGGCATAATGATACTGACATTTTATTCTCAGACCCTTTTTAATAATCCCAAGAATAGAATGGCATTCACAGCTGCCATCAATCCTTTCATCAAGCTGTCTATCAGCACCCCAAAATCTCTCTCTCTCATGATCGGTCACAAACAACTTCGAACCCATTAGCATATATATTTTTTTTTAATTGCCCCAATGTGGATTACTTTACATTTACATTGAAACACATCTGCCATTTTACTGTCCACTCTCCCAGTTTGGAGAGATTATTCTGAAGCTCTTCATAATCCCTTCTGCTCTTCGCCGCTCAGAATAGTGTCATCCGTAAACTTGGTTAGTAGATAAATAATAGTGGATTATTTTCAGCCTTTCAGTGTGTGGGATTCTCAAGGCCCAATCCTAACTAAGCGCTGCCCTTTAAGGCAAGACATTAAAAGGCAGACCTTTGGGCAAGCTACATATTTGGGTTTTCAGAAATGTCAATGGTAGGTCTATCTAGTAACTTTAAAAGTACATAATAGATTGGGATGGCTAAATTGAAGACTGCAAGCAGTAGTGTGTCAGTGATGTGTCTGGGATGGCTAGGAAAAGAGCAGGCAAAGAAAGAAAAATGCTTTACAGAAATGTCATGTACAAACAGGCACCTGAATAGATTCCACCACCACAGATGTCAGAACTTGGCTGCACACATTGATTTTTTTCAAGCATTTAACAGAACACAATGGATCAGGATCAAAGTTCAGGTCCAAATTTGTTATACACTGATATTTTATACATGGATTTGACTCAGCACAAGGCCACTGCAAATGAGAAGGAACATGCTGATCCTTGGAGAAGAGAAAAAATGCATCCCTTTGAAATCAGTGTTTTAAAAATGCTTTTCTTCCTGTAGTAGAGAGGTAGTCATGCAAGTAATCGTCCCATTCTTCAGCTGAGCCAGGCAAAGGAATGGTGTCCCTTGCTTTTCCAATTGCTGATTGCCTCTGCAACAGGAATAAGAGCTGTGTTGAAACAATAAAGAGATACCCTTTTTATTTTTAAAATAGCTTCTATTTAATGCATTTTTTGTATAGTGGGGTGTCCAAGAATCAAACCTCTGCAGCTATCAAAGCCACTTAGGGCACAATCCAGAGCAACTACGGGGAGTCCTTGCTCCGGTGTAAGAACAATTTGCTCTGGATTGCAATATGAATTTCCCAAAGGTTTTCATTAGGTGGTACAGTAACTATGGGCACACATGATGTCTCTCATGTGCTCCCGTAGTTGCTCTGGATTGTAGGGTTATTCCATTAGGAGCAAAGGAGGAGCAAGAAAACTAGTGGTGGGTCTTTAAATTTATTTTTTGACTGTTGTTTTAGTCCACAGATTTTAATTAATCCGTATTATCTCTAGTGGATTAATCCGCACTATCCCTAGGGAATAACAAGGGATACCTATTTACATATTTCTCCCAATTTAAATACTACTTGCTGCATTGCAAAATAAATTTGTTCAGTGGTGGCATGAATGATGATGGCATGAATGATGATGGTATCAAGATGATGGTTGACTTGATGGTGTCAGGATGATGATGGTTGTCATATGTTAAAAACTGAGTACTTAAGTACTCAATTCTGTCTCAAGACACAGGAGTGTTTTTATGCCAACCCAACTATCTAAAAGAAAATTGGAATTCAGGATTTGTCATATCTGATGAAGCATTAAAATAGCATATATTGTTCTATCTATGTTGTTCTATCTCACATTCCAGTGTTGCTGGTTTCATTATTAGTACTTTACATAAAATATGTATTTTAGGAATACTGTTAAATATAAATAAGCAATAAGACAAGTTGCAGAGAAACAGGAAATTTTTTACTCTGATTGCGTCTGATTGCACTGGGCATACAAAAGCTCAAGTAGATATGACCTTAATTCCTTTTGTCTTGAAAATGTAACCAGGTCAAAAAGACCCATTTAAAAATATTTGTTTTATACACAGAGACACAAAGATTTGTATTTTTAACAGTCTACTATGTACAGTAGATTAATTAAACAAATTAAACAAATAATAATAATTAATTAAATAATAATAATTTACAAATCAAAGTTTTTTTTATAAAAACTGCTTTTCTACTATTGTTGAGAGGCTGTTATGCTGCAAGCATTCATTCCAGTCATATGCTGAGCCAGGCAATGGCTGCAGGTCCTTCGCATTTCTAATTACTGACTTTCCCTCTACAATAGTTTAAAAAACTGTTTTAAAGCAATGGCAAAGGGACCCACTTTTAATTTTTTTAAATTTCTTTTATTTAACACATTTTTTGTATCAGCAAACAGTCCCAGAATCAAACCTCTGCAGATATTGAGGTATCAGATACCGAGGACAAGAAACCTGGAAGTGGGTCTTGAAATCTAGTTTTCCACTGTTTTTTTATCCACTGATTTTTTTTAATCTACAAGAGGCTGAGGAATGAAACTCTAGCAGATAATGAGGGACACGTGCATATGCTTTTAACAATGGTAATCAATGGAGCTTATACACAAGTAAGTGTGGATAGGATTGCAGCCTTTGGGATGTTGGGTTTTTATTTTTTTTAACTGATCAGCAACTGCTTGGAGAGTTAGGTAATTTCTTCTTAATTTTATATGTATTGTAAACTATTTTGTCATATTAAAGGGTGTTAAAAATTTTTCCTGCCTAATGATGTCACTTCCAGCCATGAGATCACTTCAAGGACATCACTTCTGGTGGGAGCTGACAGATTGTCATTTTAAGTGGATCCTGATACTAAAAGGTTTGAGAACCACTGATTTAAAACATCATCCATTGTCAATTCTGTGTGACTCTTTTCCATTCAGGGACTCCCTCCCTGAGAAGGCCAGTTCAAGCATTGGTATGCACCCAACATCTTCTGTAGTGAAAACAGGTGCAAAGAATTTATTCAGCTTCCCTACAATCTCCATATCCTCTTTAGCTCTCTCCTTTTTTGTGCATTATCTAACAGTCCAACTGTCTTCCTGGCAGGGTTCCGGCACTTGATGTATTTAAAGATCTTTTCTTTGTTTGCTTTGTTGTTTTTATCCATGAGCTTTTCATATCCCTTTTATGCATCCCTTACTGCCAATTTTCATTTCTTTCCCAGTTTGTATTCCTTTTTGTTCTCATCAGTTATGCAAGACTCCCGTTTTTTGAAGCAAGCCTTCTGGCCTTTTATAGCTTCTTTAACCCCACTCAAGCGACACTGGCAGTTTCCTGAATCTGCTGATGCTTTCCCGACTTTTGGTACACAATCTTGCTAAGCTTCCATTATTATGGCTTTAAATAAACCTCACACATCTTCAAAGTATTTGAATTGCTCAGCTTCCTTTTTAACATATCCTCTGATTTTTGAAACCAAATGCTTCGATGCTGGACATTCTTGGTTATTTTCCAATTGCATATATGCTCAAATAGATACCACTGTGGTTGCTATAATCCTTGAGTTCCCTTGTCTTTTCTATGTATTTTCTGTCCATTTCCCCATGTTTTGAGTATTTTAAAACACCAGCAGCTGTCTGTGCAATTCAATTGCTGGGAACATCCTCAGCCTCTTTGGTTTGGGCCATATAAACAACGGGTGGGAGGAGAGGCCCTTTTCTTCCATCAGAATTTCATCCGGAAACCGGAACAAACTTGTTGATTGGCTCAAGTTTCCATCAGTGCTCCTGCAGGATACCCCATAAAACATACCCCAGAAATAAGATATAGAATCATAGAGTTGGAAAGGACCCAGTGGATCATCTAGTCCAACCCCCTGTCTGTAGCAGATCCTCATCTTGCAGGGACCCTGATCTCGAACCCTGGCCTGCTGGATAACAGGGACAGTTTCATAACCACTTGCGCCACCAGAGGATGTAGCAATCCCATAAAAAAATTCATATTCAGGTTGAATTTATTTTATTAGCCTGAGAACCTGTATTTTAGCAGCCTGAGAACCTGTCTGGAAACCTTGTAAAGAAGCATCTGCTCACAAGTCACAAAGCAGTGAGTGAAAAGAGCTGAAGATGCTTCTGTACTGGCAAGTGAAGGTGATGGCAAATACAGTCTAGTGAGATACCAGTCACGTTTATACAGTAATTCAGTTTCATTTAAAAGTGTCATAAAGTTCGAGTAGGGAACAAGCACATTTGTTGTTGGATCTCCATCTGCTGGCCATTAGCAGTAATTTCATTTCATAACCAATTGCCTATTAACCCTTTGCATCTCACCTTTAAAAAAAAACAAACTTGGGCACTGTTCTTTTTTCTGTCTTGTTTAGTCCTTTCTGCTTAATCTTTTCAATAAAACTGGTTGCTTTTAACCCTTAGTGTGCCTCTTCCCTGATATGGAAGCAGCAGACAATTGTCACATATCCTCCTTCTCAAGATACTAATCTGAGAGTAACTTTGATAGTTCCAGTATTTTCCTAGGAGGGTGTTTTGCCTCGATAGCCCCTTTCTGCCTGACCTAATCACCTAAGCTGGTGGCAGCAGTTATACTTTACCAAAACTTTTCCCCATTCAGCAGTGTGTACAAACAGGGAGAAGGAAATGATTGTATGTGATAACCCACTAGGCCAACTTTTTTAACAGGTGGCTCCCTCAACCTTCTGGATTGTCTGTGTCTCCCCATTTGAGCTATAATCCTATACATTGTTTGGGGTGACAGCAGTGGTGTAGCTAGAGGGGGCGGAAGGGGTGCTCCATCCCAAGTAGGGCCATGACACTCTGGGAGGTGACCAACATCATAATGACATGGCCGTGACACTCTGGGAGGTGACCAACATCATAACAAATGGAGAAACCCCCTCATGTCACACACCGTTGGATTTGTATTAAAGAGCAGAATCCAATGCAAAAATCCGTTTTTGAATATCTCCTTCCTATCAAACGTTATTACCAAAGAACTAAAAATAAAAAAATATGCATTCAGTTTTATGGGAAAATGAAAGTGCCTCACATTGCAGCTTTACCTACAAGTAAGCTAATGTGCCATAGACTGTAATGTGCCATAATATGCCATAGACTGTAAGCTGAGAGGGAAGCTGAGAGGAATTCAAGGACACCAGAATGGTCCTGATTCAATGAACACAGCCCCCCAAATCATCCGGGAAAATGTCCCTTTTTAATGAATTGATGCTATATACCGTATATACTCGAGTATAAGTTGACCCGAGTATAAGCCGAGGCACCTAATTTTACCACAGAAATCCACTTCTTTGCCCATCTTATTACAAGTATAAGCTGACCCAAGTATTAGCAGAGGGGGGCCTTTTCAGCATAAAAAATGTCCTGAAAAACTAGGCTTATATGTGAGTATATACAGTATATTGAAATGGAGCCATATCAGTATATACAGTATATTGAAATGGAGCTCACTTTACTTGTGAGTAGGCCAATTTGCCTTAAATCAGGCTAAGAGGAAGCAGGTCCTGATCCAATGAATGCAGCCTATCATTCACATCAGAAGGAAGTACCTGCACCAGGCACCACCAGTGGAGTATCCACCAGTGCATTGAGCTCTATGGAAAGTGGAAGGAAACTGCACAGCTGTGTTTACTCGCAAGTAAGCAACTGTGCCTGGCCTCCAGTTCAGGTCAGGCCCAGAGGAATGCAAGTCCCCCAGGATGGTCTTGATTCAACAACAGTGAAGCACAGCCACTACTCCATAAGGTAGCCTCACTTCCCTCCCCTCCAGAAAGCCTTAAGTGGTAATGGGATGGCTGAAAAGCTTATTGATTATTTTGTTTTTGTAGGGGGTGTTGTTGTAGACAGTCTATAAGAAAGAATTCATTTGGTGGAGGGTGACCACATGTCCTCTTTTTCCAGGACATGTTCTCCTTTTAAGCCTTGTGAGCTAAAATTTAATGGGCCCCAGGTGCCAGATGACAGGCTTTTCATGATGATTCCCCTGCTCCCCTGGCTGATTTCTGTGGCTTCCTGGGGAGTCACAGTTCAAGAACCACTACACTAAATACAACTACCACAGTCAGCCTGCAGTCTCCAAGAGTCCACCTTCTTCTTTGACAATTTTCTATAACTTTAACAACACATCTTGCACTAGATCCCAGAAGACTCTTAAGATTTCATATGGGTCATTTCCCTCTGGTAGGTTTCAAGACCAAATATTCTTGTCCTTTAGTATATGTAGAAAAATAATACATTTGTCATGGTCTAAACTTGAATTTATCCAGTCTATGCGACCTTATCCTTTAAATGCCTTCCTGATTTATTTATCTTTGATTCAATAGGAGTAATTCAAAAAAGGAGAGGATAGAAATATTAAAATTGCATTACGTGTTTGTTCAGAGGAATGGAAAAGAACAGCAGGTCATCAGATTCAATTAGGTTCAGAGACAGTCAGCCTCTGAATATGAGTTGCAACAGGGAACAATGGTAGGGAAGAACTATAGTGGCGCCTTCACATAATAAACACCTCACGTAAAGTATGTTTCATGTAACAAATAAAAATTTCTCTAGGATTCTGCTTCACATAACAAACTGTGCTTCACATAAAAACTCACTTGCTGGCAGATGGGGCAGACGTATTGGTTGGCAACCCTTTGAAAAAGTGTCAGGGCTGCCTAGTGCACCTGCCCATAGTGAAAGCAACACTTCCGCACTGTTCCTCCTGTGGCCAGGTGTCCGCTGGGAGGAGGGAGAGAAGAGCAGTGGAGAAGAGGGAAGCAGCTCAGGGCTAGCCAGAATGGAGCAGGGGAGAGAGAGGGGCTCAGGATGGAGAGAAGGAGAAAGTGGGGAGACACTTGGAAAGTGTTTTGGATTGCAGAAGGAAGTGTCTTTGATTGCAGCCTCCTAACCATGTCTAACCAGAAGTAAGCCCCATTGTGTTAAATGGGGCTTACTCCCAGGAAAGTGTCTTTAGGATTGCAGCCTAAGTAGACTTCATAGGATCATGCACATTGAATGCATGTTTTGAATTCAATTCCAGTGTTTTGTCATCATTTTTTACATCCAGTTAATATTTTTATATGAATATTTTTTTGGATTGTGGAACCAATCATCTGAGTTTCCATTATTTCCTATGAGAAAATCCACTTCATGTAAAGAATGTTTCGCGTAACAAACATGCCTCCAGAACGAATTAAATTTGTTACGTGAGGCGCCACTGTATTTATTTACTTACTTAAGGAACTTATATCCCCCCTTTCTCATGTGGCTTACATATTTTTTAGCCTTTTGGTCCTCACAACAACCCTGTAAGGTAGATAACTTATATGGGCAACTCGTAGAACTCTTCTCTCCCAGGTGGAATCCTTCACAATGTGGTCATCACATCTGGTATCACAAGAATGCCTTCCAAGCTTCCTGCAGGAGTTTTCAGATCCACCATGCTGACACCACTGGCTCTCAGCAACATCACTGGCTCTCTTGTCTCATGACAGCTTATATCAGCCTTCAGGTCTCCCATCCAAGATTTATCCAGATCTTTTCCTGCTTAGCTTTCTTCAGCAGCCCTACACTCAACCACTTGACCACACTTGCTGCCTTCTAAACTGAACTGCCTTCTGAAATAACTGAATTCTTTCTATATTTGTATCCATTTCCATCACCCCATACTCCATTTCAAGCAGCATTGGGAACAAATGCTGAATAGGAACTCTAGAGCAGCCAGAGAGCTATGCAGTGGAATCTGGGTGGCAAGCACAGATTCTAGGCTAGGAGGAGATCTGTATCAGCAGGGCAGCTATCCAGAAGGACTTGGGCAGCACAGCTGGCTCTCCAAAGCCAAGTGAGGACATTCCCCAAATGTGCTAAATTTGAAGACCTGACATTTTATAGAATAATGGTCTTCAGCCTTTTCGGTCCAGAACCCCCTTTCAGTCTTTAGAAGCTGTACCGGACCCCCCGTCAAACTTACTACACCAAAATCCAGGACACAATACTAAAAAAAGAGGACAAGATGCCTGGTGCACCCTATGTCCTTGACGTGTGCGGCGGAGAGGGAGTGAAGCTGAAGCTGCAGCATGCCACCCTACATCACCACGAGAATGGGAAGACCAATGACCTGTGCCATCCTAGGTTAGGATTGCACCCTAAAACAGTTAGCAATTCAGCATCAAGGCAACAATATTCTCTGGCTTCTTGAAGCCTGATGTATTTCCAAAATTTGAAACATGGCTCATCTACCTGAACCTTCCATAGTGAGATGTTGCGATTCTGGAGAAGGAGAAGCAAGAAGTCATCCAATATCAATGTGGCCCATTGTGGCTTGGCTACTGCTCAGCTCCAAACCAAGGGTGACTTTGTGGTGACATCATGGCCAAATGTGGATGCCTGGGGGCTATGGCAATTAATGCAATTAAACTACATCTAAATATTTCTATTCTACGAAATGTTATGGCTAAAAAATGTGGGGATGGAGCAATGTTACATTGCCGCATCATTGCTGCACGATGCCACCCACTGCTGGGGGTGATGCCCAGCTAACTGCATGGGAGGAGTACTGGGAGTAACTACCATACCTGTCACTGCAAATACTAGTGATGTCACTGGATGAATTCTAGTCCTGATCCAGCAGGGCTCTTCTTAAGTTCTTGGAACAGTAATCAAGAAGTTACTTCTTCTGGCCCTACCCCTGGGGCCAGATACTGTTTTTCACAAAGTAAAACTGATGTGAGAATTATCATCAATGGGATAAAACTGAAGAAACAGCCCTGGCTTCCTACTCTCTTGTGTACAAGAGGCCACTGTATTGCAAGTATTGCAAATATACACCTGCTTCTTTTCCTCATCACAGTGGCCTTAACTCCTTAGATATCAATTATTTAGGCTGAGTTCCCTCACTCAGGCTAAATATGTGATATCTATGGAGTTAAGATATCTATGGAGTCAAGACATCTGTGATATCTTTTGTCCTTTTGTTTATCTTGGGAGGTTTTCTTCTTCCTTTCTAATACCCTACAGTGAAATTAGCAAAGAGTGTGTATTGTTAAAGGTGTCCACTGTCTCGGCCACTGGTGGATCCCATAGTATTTGGCCTGGCAACACTACCCAAGTCAACCCTCTCCTATGCCAACAGTTTCTTCTTTTTCCATGGCATGCATCACAGCATTCTTAATGCTTGTCCTAAGGGTTTTGTTTGCTTGATTGTTAAAATATTGTCATATCAACTCTCTAACTTTAAAAAGTCATTTGAGACTGAGAGCAAGATCAAGTAATAATCCAAGCAATTCTGAATTAAAAGGCATAGAACACAGAAAATATATCAATACAATAATGTGAATGTGAAATTCAAAGCTTTCTCTCCCTTCTTACATATAATATATATAAACATATGCAGAATATATATACATACATGGACATTCTGGAGGCCTCTTATTCACAAGCCTAATCTTGTACTCATTTACTCGGCATGTGCTTAGATTTAATCAAGAATAACTCTGGACATTATTCCCTATCCACATTTGGCTTCTGAATCAGATTTTTTAAAGTCCTGCCAGCCCAGAACTTGTAGTGCCACAGACAAAGCATTTGCTGCATGTCCATAGCACCAGTTGGCACCATAGATCTTCTCCTATGCCAACTCTTTTTCTGATGTAAATCTGAAGATACTCATATGGGTTGGTCCAGGCCAGGAAGAGTGGCAGGTGTGGACTGGGGCAGCCCTGCACCCTAAGTACCATCTTCAGAGGAGTGACGTAAAATAAATAAATCACTAAAATAGTTTGAAATAATTTGTCAAGACATATTCCATTGGAAGCATATTTTCCTGCAGAATCCAATATAAAAACTGCTTTGAAATATCTCCTTCCTATCAAAAGTTGGGGTCAAAAACTAAAACACAAAATGCATGGAGTTCTATGAAAAGTGAAAGTTAGCTGTAATGCACCTTTACTCACGAGTAGGCAAATGTGCTTTACTACATTGGAAAATGCAGCCTGAGTGGAATCAAATGTCCCCAGAATAGTCCTGATCCAATGAATGCAGCCCCCACAAATCAACCCAGAAGGAAGTCTGTGATAATTGCATTGAGCCCCATGAAAAGCAGAACTGAGCTACACAGCTGGATTTATTCGTGAGTAAGCAGATGTGGCTTGGCTTGTGTTCAGATCAGGCACAGAGGAGTTCAAGGCCACCAGAATGGTCCCAATCCAGTGAACGTGGAGCTCAACAAGTGCTCTAGAAGGCAGCCTTATCCTCGCCAGAAAAGAATAAAACAGAGGCTTACTTGGTAAGGAGATCTTTAAAATACGAAAATAACTAATATCTAATTGTGTCAAATAAATCTCTTTTAAAAATGTATTCTGATGACAAGCCCCATCTCTAGTCATCACCTACATAACCTCCAAAAGGATTGTTTCCAAACAGTCTTTAAAAGCAATCCCAATTACAACACAATGAAGTAGTCCCTGCTAGACACATGCTAGCCCAGCACACCACTGAAGGGACCACCAGCTGGCAGAGTAACAGAAGTTGGTGGAAGACACTACCACAAAGGGCATTTTGGCATCTAAAGGCAACAGTACTGCATCTTCAAGCCAGTGGCTGGTTCCAGAGAATGGGAACTCCCCTGTTACAGAGAAAAAAATAACTTTTATTTATAAAATAATGGAATGCTTCAGGTTTAGCACTACTGAAATAAGAAACTACATACTTTTTCTGTATAAAAGAGTAAGTTTTGTTTGTCATAGATTTATCACTATTGCAGAATCTTGTTGCATTGACCTCAATTCACAATAAAATGTTTTCCTCTGAACATCTTAATGTGGCTTGCTGACAGTAGATGTAGATTTTCTTTGTAGATTCTCTCCCCCCCCCCATTAATCTGAATTTGTAATACACTTTAAGATAAATCTTGCTTGCGAAGCGCCTGTGAAAAGTGTTAATTTGATTAGCACTGCATAATTTTCTTCCCACATTGCCAGAAAGAAACTTACAGTATTATAGATTGTAGTCTATCCTCTTGTAGATTTGGCTATCTAAACCTGTAAGATCTTGGTTGGAGCTTGGTTCTTGCTAGCAGATAATTTAGTGTTTTAATTAATAACATGAAAGCAATTTATAAACATGTTTTCAGTTTCTATTTTGTGTCCTACATTTTTCTTTAGTGTCCTAAATTTTGGGGGTCTTGTCTTCTTTTGCAGTTAAGGCATCTTGTCACCCTGAGAGATAATCCTTGTAACTTTATGCCAGTGATTCACCCCACTATATGGGCTGTGGGTGGCGCAAGTGGCTAAGACACTGTGCTTGTTAACCAGCAGGCCAGGGTTTGAGACCCTGGTCGGCCCCACAAGACAGGGTGAGCTCCTGTCCTTAGCCCAGCTCTGCGACGCCAGCTGGATCCAATTGTATTGGCTCTGCCTTTCCATTGGACTAATTCAGTGGCGTGGAGAGGGGGGGATTTGCTGCTTGGGTAACAGCATATCCTCCTTAACAATCCAACCCAGGCTTTCGTGCTTCGCATGCAGCGTATGCAGCACCGAGCACGATACAATAGTCTTCCAAGACTGACGGAGGCCTGCTTTTTTTTTTTTTATGCCAGTGATGGGCAGGCCAGGTGAAAGCATCTTTAATTTTCTAATATTTCTCCTCCCCTCTGAAACTGCATTGTCATGAAATCTTGATCATTGTTCTGTAGACAAGGAAACTGATCAAGTACAGAAAGCAGGTGGCTGAGACTTTGTTATTCATTTTTTCTGTTCTTTATATGCATTCATTTTCCCAGCTTCCCCCCATCAAAATGTTTCAGCTGCATTTCCTCTGTCACTTGCACTTCCTATGATTCATTGCATAAAAAGCAAGCTAGTTTTTTAAGGAATTGTACACTTTGTAGTTTACCATATACAGTAGTAAAGTTTTTACACTTCAAAGTGATAACAAGCAAGAAGTCAACTTAAATAAGGGCACAATCCAGAGTAACTATGGGGAGTCCTTGCTCCAGTGTAAGGACAATTTACTCTGAATTGCAATATGAATTTCCCTTAGGTTTTCACTAGGTGGTGCAGTAACGACAGATGCACATAATATCTCTTACGTGCTCCTGTAGTTACTCTGGATTGTAGGGATAGTTTGGACCACAGTTTGTTAAGATATGTGTACATTCAATCCAACACTATGCAGTATTTTAGTGTACAGACCAACTATTTTCAACCACTGTGCAATGGCATGGCACACTTGTGTGCCACAAATGGTCTGCAAGTATACCTTGGGATTTTGGGATATTTGTTAGCAGGGAATGTGTTAGCAGGGAATGTGATGGGGGATATGACCCTACCAGCAGCATGGTGTGCTGTAACAAAAAATTGATGGTGTGCTTTTACAATTATAATACCATGTCAGTGTGCCATGAGCTGAAAAAATTTGAAAATCACTGAAATAGACAGTAAAAACTATTTTTCAGGCACTTATGCTTGGCAGCCAGTAGTGCTGGAAACACCAAAGTGTTAACTGAATCTCCTCTCGTATTACAACATCATATTCATGCTGTTCTGAAGACTATTCAATGAACAATCAAAATTATGGAATTGTTTCACTTTTTATTTATTCAGCCTTAAAGCTGACATTTTTAAAAGCATCATCCCCAAAACAGGCCTTTGGATAAACTTGTGCTCCATGATACACAAGAGATAACAGCCAACCACAACCCATTAAGACAAGTTTTACAGCATTTGTGTTACTTTTTCCCTCCTTTGTAGTGCAAGGTCACTTGTATTGCATACATTCACACACATATGCAAGCACATACACTCTAACATGGAGATACATAAGATACCACACTCACAACTTAAAACATCCACAGCAGCTTTTTTTCCATTTTTCTATCATGAATAATTAACAGCCAGTGCCAAAATATCACCTTATGGTAATAAAAAGTGTAACGTCTGCTAGATCTTCATCCTTTAGCATCCTCTCATTAATTTACATAAAACATACCTTTAAGTGGTTTGTTCAATGAACATTTTTAAAGCTTTGTGTTAACAGCAGGCAAAAGTATAATGATAGTTACCCAAATAATAAACATAGGCTGCAATCCTAAAGACACTTTCCTGAGAGTAAGACACATTGGACACAATGGGGCTTACATCTGAGTAGACATGGTTAGGATTGTGCTCATACTCTCCTGTGTTCAGTTTGCTAAGAGGCAGTATTTTATTTTATGTTATGTTTTATTTTTAACTATGCCAAAAACCAATAAAGGACACAGCAAAGAATGAAACTTTAAAACTCCAAATGGAATAATAGATAAAGTTCAAGATTCATTATATGATAAATGGTAGTACCACAAAGATACAGATAAATACAGTACAGTATTGAATAACTCTGACAAAACAAAGTCTACAATACTGAATTGAAATTGAAAGCTTCTAACAGAACAAGTCGAATTCTTAAGAACAAATCAATAAAGGGAAAGGGCAGAAATTGTTTTCTATCCATAAGGTTGCTGGAGTCCACAAGGCCTCCATTGAGGCCATCATGGCACTAGTGGCATTGCTAGGGCGGTACAGGGGAAGCAGATTGCACTCAGGGTGGTTTATGTGCCAAGGGAGGAAGACACGCATAAATCACGATGGTTAGGAATAACCCCCTTATGCTATATACCATTGGAGGCAGAATTTAAAGCAGAACGCCATGGAAAAAACCAGCGTGAAATGTCTCCTTTCTATCAAAAGTTGGGGTCAACAAACCAAAACAAAGGGCTGTGGGTGGCGCGAATGATTAAGACACTGTGCCTGTTAACCAGCATGCCAGGGTTTGAGACAGGGTGAGCTCTTGTCCTTAGACAGGATTAACCAAGACAGGGTGAGCTCCTGTTCAAGACAGGGTGAGCTCCTGTCCTTAGCCCAGCTCTGTGACGCAGCTGGAACCAATCGTATTGGCTCCGCCTTTCCATTGGACTATTTCAGTGGCATGGAGAGGGGGGGATTGGGTAACAGCCTATCCTCCATATCAATCTAACCCAGGCCTTCGTGCTTAGCATGCAGCGTATGCAGTGCCAAGAACGATACCATCGTCTCTCAAGACTGACGGATGCCTGCTATGAAAAGTGAAAGTGAGCCATATCAAGTGTTTACCCATGAGTAGGCAAACTTGCCTTAATCCATTGGTCCATTGCAAAGGGCAGGGTGAGAGGAATCCAACAAGAACAGAATGGTTTGAATACAATGAACACAGCCCCCCCCCCAAAAAAAAAAAAAAAAAAACATGCAAGAATTCCCCTCTAAGCTAAGGAGTGTTTTGAATCCTATGGAAAGCAAAAGTAAAGTACATGGTCATGTTTACTCATGAATAAGCAAACATGCTCTGGTTTGTGTTCAGGTCTTGCAAAGCCACAAGAATAGTCCTAATCCTATGAAGGTGAACACCCAGAAGACAGTCACCCCCCACCTCAACTACAAAAGAATAAAACAGAGGCTTGGCTAGGTATGGCCAAAAACAAATATAGGGCAATGATTCAATTGTACCAGGTTGTTGCCCTGTCCACTACATAGGGGTGGTCAGATAGGGGGTGATGTGCTGGCCTCCTTCACTGGGTGATGCAAACCCTAGTGACACCACTGCATGGGACCTTTCCCATCCTGATTATGCTTTGGATGCTACTATACTTCCTGAGAATTCGGGGCTTGACCTGGCCACTGTAACCTTCTGATGGAATTTAATCTTGACCAGTACGCATTCTGACCATACTCTCACTCACACCTATATTTGGAAAACAGAAGGCTGGACTCAGCAGAAACCTGTGCTCAACAAAGGAGTAAAGAAAATGTTGGGAGTGCAAGTGTGTACATGTGCAAAACACTAGATTGTGTCCATTCCCATTCAAAAATATACACTCCATATTTGGGAAGCAACTGGCTGGACCCAGCAAAGACACATGCCCTCAATGTTGCACTGGCTGACAATCTCTTGTGATAGAAAAAAATGTATAAAAAGGGAGGGGGAAAAGAGTGAAACTGGCCCACAGATCAAACTGTACACTGAACCAATGGTATGTCATGAAGCCAAAATATTCCATTAAGCAGAACTAGCTCCAGGTTTCAGGGATTACCATCATCATAGAAAGCCTGTGAGCACAGAGGTGGCCTCAGCAATAAGCAGGATAGGCCCATGAATGTCCTGTGCTACTGCCTTCTGTTACCCATTCCTGATGTCAACTTGGCTGTTAAGGCTTAGTGGCTTCTGCTGGTGTTCTTGTGCATCTTTTTAGATTGTGAGCCCTTTGGGGACAGAGACCCATTAGCCATTAGTGTTTTTCATTTTCTTTTAAAACGTTTTGTGAACATTTTAGTTGAAAAGTGGTATAAAAATCCTGTAGATAGATAGATAGATAGATAGATAGATAGATAGATAGATAGATAGATAGATAGATAGATAGATAGATAGATAGATAGATAGATTCCCTCCCTCCCTCCCTCCCTTCCTTCCTTCCTTGGAAATTCAAACAAGATCCTGCACACTTGCATTCCTGATAATAGTCACGCCGATCTGAAATATATGCAGCAAATGGATCAAAGGAGAACAAGGAACTAGGTCAGTTAACATTTATATGCATTACACTTTAAACGCCCATGCAGTGCGAACTCAGAGATTACCATGGGGTTACAGATAACCCTTGGAAATAATGATTCCTTGATCTAAGTGCTTCAAATCTTGTTCAGATGTCTTTTGACAAAAAGAAAAAAAACCACTCTTAACTTACAGCCACTGCAGAACTTGCTTTATTCTTTCCACCACTGGTTCCTCCAAGAAGAGTGTTGCATCTCCAAAATAAGGATAGAGATTTACAGGAATAGAAGACAGTTCAAGAAAGGATAGCATTACACAATGACAGCTGAATTCTTCGTCATCGCTATGTTGTATTAGCAACTTTTTCTATACCTAATGCTAATATGAAAATTATGTATAACCAGTGGTGGGCTTCAGCAGGTTTGCATCTATTCTATAGAACCAGTTGTTAATGAGACATAGGACATATAAAGTTTAAAAATAGCCATTTAAAAATGGCTGCCGGCCAGGCATAGAACTGGTTGTTAATTTCTTTGAATCCCATCGCTGTGTATAACTAATACGTATAACCTATGAAACCTTTTAAGCATAACCCATCTTCACATGCAAGCACATGCATGCCCAAGTGGATCTATGCATGTTTTCAAGGCAGCCAATATCTATGAGATATCTGAGATTAAAGCAAGGATCTAGTCGTATGATTGGCATGGCACAGTGCTTCCTAAACTCCTTCAAGAAAGTTGGGAGAACTGTAACTGTGTGCAGGGCAGAGCTATGGCTGCAACATGATACATAGGATTGCACTGCTGCTGGGGAAGGGTGGTTATTAAACTTTATCTATTTACAGTATTTATATACTGCTTTTCAAATAAAAAGTTCACAAAGCGGTTTACCAAGAAAATAAAAAAATAACTAAAGGGTCCCTGCCCCAAAAGGGCTCACAATCTAAAATGCAATAAGAACACCAGAAGAAGCCACTCGAACAGACATTGCTGGGGGTGTGTGGGGTCAGTTACTCTCCCCCTGTTAAATAAAGGAGGAAGACCCACTTGAAAGAGTGTCTCTTGCACAGTTAGCAGGGGTTAAAACTTAATTGACTACAGGCTTCCAGGGCAGGCTGCAGGAAGTTTTGTAAAGCCTTTGAAGGGCTCCCCAAGACTCTAAAACAGTAAAAGATCAAAAACCACATCTTATTTTCAATCTATTGATTTTTTTTTTTACTCTTTGGAGACTTGGGAAGACTTGTCGAGCAGTGGTTCTCAAATTTTTAGTACTGGGACCCACTTTTTAGAATAAGAATCTATCACTCACTGGAAATGATGTCATGACCAGAAGTGACATCATTAAGTAGGAACATTTTTAACAATCCTAGGCTGCAACCCTACCCATATATACTGAGGAGTATGTCCCATTTACAATCATATACACAAAGCACAATCCTAACCATGTCTACTCAAAAGTAAGCTCCATTGTGTTCAATGGGCCTTACTCCAAGGAAAGTGTCTTTAGGATTGTAGCCACAGTAACGTTAAAAGTACAGACCGGTAACATTTTCTTAAATGAAGTCACATATCATGGTAGCATCAAGTTTGATATATTAAGAATAAAATATTGAAATGGATGGGGACCCACCTGAACTTGGTTTGTGACCTAGCATGTGGGTCCTAACCCACAGTTTGAGAAGAGGCATCTATAGGGCTCTCTGTATCCCCTGAGGTTGGCAGTCCCTTAGGTAAGTTTAAAAATTAAACCCTCTCTATTGCAGCAGGACAATCTTGGAGATCAAACTGCTGTCTTCTTCTCCTTCTCCATCCCTCATAGGGACAAGAACAAGTGCTACTCTGACCCACAAATTTGGGAACTACTAGCCAAGCAGAAGATTGTTCCTGCAAGTAATTTCGGTGGAAAAATTACATTAAAATAGGAACTTCTGCCCCCATTGAACGAATGGCAATATGCTTGCTGTCAGGCATTCAATATATGCTTTAATGTCCATAGCATTCTCAGTTCTATAGATGATTCTTCAAAAAGGTCTCCTGATAGATTGAGGTCTAACACTGGTGTTCTGGGATAAGCAGAGTCTTTTAATTTGCACTGTTATATGGCTTTGGAATTATAATTGCCTGAGTAGTTCCACTTGAATTATCATCAAGGCTTTAAATAAATAACTTTGCTGCTGAAAAAAAAGCAAAGACAAGGCTCAGTACTGTATATAAAATTTCTCAGTGTACTGTATGTGCCTTTTAAAAAAACTGTCCTCACACAGCATTTTAGAAGAGGGAAAGTGCACAACTGCTGATTTCTCAGAAAAACTTGAAATGTCCTTGTGGGTGGAATGGAAATGACCTTCTTGGCTGACGCTAAAATATAGTCTTGGCCTTGTTGTGACATTAACAAGTGTGAGCAAGAGGATAAGAGAGCTATTTTTCTATGAGTTGTAGGTCAATTGTCAAAAGGCCACAGACACAAGCTACTATTTGAGTAGCAAGTCCTGATCAGGCTGTTAAATTGTACCCCCTTTTAAGAAAAATGTGAAAAGGCAAAGTCTTCTGTCAACACAGAGCTGAGCAGGAATCTCTTTGCTAGATGCATATATATTTTAATTGAAACTATAGATGTAGGTTAAGTTCTTGTTTATTATATTGATGCTCACACCCTCTGCTGCTTCCCAACTGTTATGTGGCTCAGTGGGAGCCTCAGGGACAAACTGCATGTTCTATTAAATGTGTGCCTTGGGCCTGCATGTCTGTTTTCTGAAACCTAAATACTGTATTAGATATGGGGAAAGGAGCAGAGCACTAAGCAGAATTGAAAGGGAAGCTTTAACCCTGTATGACCCTGTGTGCACCCGTCCCTCTGAAAACTATTTCCCTAGAGTGGTAATTTTCATCCAGTGTGCTGTGGCACACTGGTGTGCCATAACTAGTCATCGGGTGTGCCATGGGAATTTGGAGATTGACATTGATTAATAGGAAAATTTGGGGATTTGAACATCCTAGTGTGTCTTGGCAAAAGTAAAAACAACTGATGGTGTGTCTTGAAAATTTCAGTGCCTTGTTAGTGTGCCATGAAATGAAAAAGATTGAAAATCACTGCCCTAAAGAGTGTAGCTCCCATTGGCAGCTGTGTTGGTAAAACTATGCTTAGATCCACCGATTTTTGTAGCTGCTATACTACAACTGAGAAAAGACATATGATAGGAGAATTTCATGCCTATTCGGAGTTCCCTTAATACAGAAAGGCATACATACTAATTTATATTCTAATTTATTGGTAATATTCACTATGATCCTGCTGTGATCAATTAAATAGAGTCCTTTACATTGGTTTGTGGATATAACAACCACAAATTTCTGTGCCAAAAAAGTGTTGGTTGTGTGTCCAAACCAACACATGCATAAAGTGTAAAATTTATTTATTATTAATGGAATTATGAATTAATGCACATTTTACAGGTATGTGCTTGAACATGAACGTCCATCTAAATTATACTGAATGTGTGTGTCCAAATGTGTGTGTAAAATTCATGTGCATTTTATAAGTATGTGCTTGAACATGTCTTTATTCTAAAACACACTGAAAATAATTTATTAAATTACAGTAGTACCTCATTGGCTTTGATCCCAGTCCTGTGTGGGTCTATTCAGAAGTAAATCTCATTACAGTTGATGAAGATTATCCCAGCAGAGTGTGAATAGGATTGCAGCCTTTTGTAACATTTCCCCCCCCCCCCCGTTATTGCTACAATTCTTGCGTTTTTTTCCTTTATCGTTTTAAAGCCAAATAAATGTGTCCCATTCCTTGAATATTTGCTCATTTTTGCATTTTAAACCATTTTGCATCTCACTTGACAGGTTTTTCTTTACTTTCACTCCATTAAAATCACAGTATTGCCTGGAGGCCAGACTGTAAATGTTGATCGCAAGAGAGGTCATTTCCTGAAGATTCACACTGTATAAGCAAACTGGGCCAACCCCTCCATAGGAAAAGCCAGATGGAGGCTGTTGACAGTGCGTTGGAGTATGGCATCCTTTATCAAATCTAGTTTTAGTGTATATCTGACCTATTAAATGTCTCATCCTGAATCCTGATGGATGCAACAATACTATAACAAAAACTGGTTGTATGCAAAAGTGGTTGCATCTCAGACCTCTTGGGATCTGAGATGCCGGTATGGAGAACTCTGCACTTTTTAGAGGAAAACAAATTGGGCCACAGGGGTGTCCATACATTTTGACAGGAGGATCACATCATCTCTCTGACACTGTGTCAGGGGCTGGAAAAATGATTTAAATTTCAAATTAGAATAAATTTACATAAATTTACATGTAAGAGTGTATCAGAGACAGATCCAGAGGATTACAAGGCTTGCCCAAGGACCAGATGGAGGGGTCTTGCTGTGGGCCACACTGAGACTCATCATGGGCCACACCTGACCATTGGGCCAGGGTGCGGACAGGGTATGGCATCCTTTATCTACATGAAAAGTTAATATGCACTAAAAAGTTCCAGATGATGCCTTAAAGTTCAGAGAAGGGTAAGAGTTGAAGGTTCATATCTCACACAGGTCAAATCCATCCCTCCTTTTTGGCAGCAATAATGATTGGTTTGAGAATCACGCAACCCTCTGCCTTAGTAGTGAGTGATACTCTGGGGAGAGGGGGAGGTGACATCAGTAGTGACCAAAGTTATGGTTTTTAGGAATGATCATATCCTGTGATATATGTTGGATGCATAATTTACAGCAGAAATCAGTGAAACAAACCACAATGAAATATCTTTATCTTTATTCTATCAAAAGGTATGGCCAAAAAACCAGCAGGAATGGGTTGATGGTCCATCACCGTACCCATCACTAGAATTGCTACTCTGCCCAATGCATTGGATGAGGTCCATAATGGGGTGACCCTCCTCACCACAGCAATGTCTATTATAGTGGCTTCTGCTGGTGTTCTTTTGCATCTTGTTAGATTTTGGAACAGGGAACCATTAGCTATTATATTTTCTATGCAAACCACTTTGTGAAAAGTGGTATATAAATGCTGTTGATTGATTGACTGATCTTGAACTCCCCGTGTGATTAGGCAGATATATTAGATGACACTAATGGAGGAAAACATACACGCACCCACAACTTATTGCACAATTAGATATGCAGTCAGGCAGCATTTTCTCAACAAGCCCCATGAGATGTTGGCTGTTATGATTTCCTGTCTATTTTCCTGCAAAATGGTTTGTACTGGGGCAGCTAAAGAAATTTGATCTATTGCGTGAAACTCCAAATGATGCAGTTATTGCCTTTATAACCAGTAGACTATCTCTATGACATGAATGCTGTGATGAGAACTTCTTGTCAATGACCCTGTGCATAGTGCATGGTGCATGGTGCGTGGATTAAGGTGTTCCATGTCTTACAGAACAACCATCAGTCTTGTGAGGAGAAGGAAAAGCTTGCAACGTAACCAGCTCCATCTACTGGTGCTTTCAAAGCTGGAACTTTCCCCTTACAGGGTTCATACAAACATTACCTGCACAGTGAGGAATTGGCTACTTACTGTCCAGGGAGGACTGGCGGGTTGTACTGCCCATCAATGTTACTGGAGAATCTTGTTCTTCTTTTTTCTATTAATGAGTTTTGAAATCTTTTCTTCCTCCCAAAATGGTAATTCACAAATAAGCAAACACAAAAATAACACTGAGTTGGTTGCTGATGCATCCAGCCAACTGTGCAATCTCCATAGCAACCATATGTTCTGTATCTATACCAGAAAGATTTGCCTTCCATTGGATGTGAACAAGATTTATTTAAAAACATTAAAGGAATATGGGCAAATGGTTAATTTTTGTCTAGAGCACAATCCCAATCATGTCTACTCAAAAGTTAGCTCCATTATGTTCAGAAGGTCTTACTGCCAGGAAAGTGTCTTTACAATTGCAGCACTAATCTCTGCTGCAGAACAACACATTCAATCTTATATGGTTTGAATAATGGAACTTTAATTTCTCTGTAACCATATGAACCTAATAGAGTGACCTAAAAAGACACAGATAACATGCAAATGGTACAGAGATTGCCTTTAAAGTTATTAATCCTGAAATAAGATGCAATATTCTTTGTAGTCTTCTCAGTTAACTCTGAATTGGTCTCTTTGGATCAACTTTACATTTGCATGCTTTTACTTTTCACTTTACACAAATTATGGGGGAGTAGCAGGTAGTTCTATATATTGTTGATATTCTTACATCCTTAGATAAAATATATGTTTGTGAACTGTATAGTAGCAGTATTGTGTTTTTATGGCTCTTTACTGTTTAGCATTTACTTTAGCATGCTTATAAAAGCATTTATATCATTTACTTTAGCATGCTTAAATAATATTCAAATAATCAATTAATAAATGTTGAAAGCCAAGGAGCTCAGAATAATATTTTTTTAACTTCTCAATGAAGTAGTGAAGAGGCTCATCTGAAAAACAGGGTTTTGTTCCAAGCTACCCACTAGGCTTCAGTGTAATGGTTTCCCTTTTCCAGACCCAGTGCACTGATCACTATACTTGCTCAATCTGAACTATAAGAAACAGGAAAGTACCTAATGAATATTGTATATATTTATTATGTGTGACGGAATGTTATGTGTGATTGAATGGTGTTCCTTAGGGATAGTCAAAAGAAACAGATAAAGAGCCATTTAGCTGAGGACTAAGAGTGAAAACTTCAGAGGGAACAAGTCTGTGTTGCCTGCTTAAGTAGCATTTGAAATTCAGTATCCACAAGTATTCACAAGCCTCTGTTTAAGTTTTGAAAGGAGTTCCATTTCTGAAGACATGGCCAAAAGGTCCAAAACATGACCCACATATTCTATTTTCTTCCAGACTTTAATAAGCCATTTTGGGATCTCACATTCAGAAATCATGTGGTACAGCAACTATCCTGACTAATGTGGAAAAAAAAATACACAGCCAATATTTGAACGTTAGCTGTCACACAGTAGTCTCAAACAATGATTGTTCCAGTTCTAAACAAATAGCTGCATAAGGGGCACATCTCTGGTCAGCCAATATTCCCCTAAGAATCATAGCCTGAAGATATTTAAATGAATAGTTAATTGAGTTTAACCATACCAGAGAGCCATACAGAAGCTGCAATATTACTAAAGATATTACTAAAAAAATGGGTAATGGATTGGTGGTATAGTGGGCTAAATTAATTGACAACATGTATGATGGACAGTCCACATGAGGTTATAATGGACGTTCACCCGCACCTGATTAAAATAGACTACTGTCTGATCCACCTTAAGGATTGTTTTGCTTTCCATGGGTTACACCACTTACAAAGAACCTTTTATGACAAGGTTAGACGGGATAATTATGGGTTCATTCAATACAACTTTCAGTTGTTCAAAATAGTCAACTGCTCTGTTCTAGCTGGAAGTGTACATTTTGTCGCACTAAACAGTGTTGCCACTGAAGTTTGACAGGAGAAAGAAGAAAATAATGTCAAGCACAATCCACCATGCAATGGCATTGTATAATACTCCTTTGTTCCAGTGCAGCTCACATCAGGCACTTGCAGAAGCCTCATTGAAATAAACAGAGGCTGTGATCCAAATTTTCAACTGTGTTCAATATGAAGCTTGGGGTAAATGCATCAGTAGACAGGTTGCCAGCTCTGATAGAAACACTGGTACCCAGTATTTTAAAAATGACAAATTTTATATATATATAAAACATACGTGGCACTTTCAACTTTGTACAGATAATACACACATATCCAGTTCTCAGAAATGCCAGAAAATACAAGCAAGAGGGGTCCGTCAAGAAATTATGTGAGATTCATTATTAAAAGTACCAGCAAGGGAAGGTCTGCATTTTCACATCCTGCAATATAGTTGAGCAGAAAATGAAGAAATTAAATGGATATTGTATGTATAATAGGCCTGAAATGTGTTTCATATTTGTGCATGTGAGTAAAACACCTACACTAAGTAGAATGTACAATCTGTTTTTAAGATGGCTCTCTTCCACATTCTACCCCATATTATTCACATCCAAACAAAGAATATGAGAGAAGCAGCTGTTACTATAATGCATAAAAGCGGTTTGCACAGAAAAACCTATATTTTACTGTTGATGGAGAAAATGAAAGAAACATTTGCTAGAGATAAACCCCTTCTCTTTCCCTGTCTATTTCCCATGGACATTGAATGGTGTTTGTGCCTTTTCTATCAGAAAAAGGCAAAAGACAGCCTTGAGCAATAGTCAGAAAGCAAAGTAAATACAAGAGTTAAAGAAAGAAAGAAAGAAAGAAAGAAAGAAAGAAAGAAAGAAAGAAAGAAAGAAAGAAAGAAAGAAAGAAAGAAAGAAAGATTAACAACAACAACAACAAATAACCCAAGCTGATGTCCTAAGAAGCAGGAATAAAAAATATGTGACTCCAGCAAGAATTGACCCTTTTTCCCATTCCAGCCCACTAAGCTGGTATTTCCTGTGTGTGCCCCTCTGTGACTTGGTTCTCTCAAGAGCAGTTAACAGCTACTTTCCACTCCAAGTGTGGGCAAGGTTAAGGTTATTAGTACCTGTAGTCATTTAAGAAAATTAAGTGCAGTGTTCTGAGTGCAGCTGTGGGGGTTGAGGTAACACACAGGCCGGTTCCTAAAGCATGGTAATTGTTGGCTTTGGGGTGGGGGGGCCGAAATGGCAAGCATTGTTGTTCCCCATCTTTTTAGAAACTGTAAATGTACTGCTAGAAGAAAATTGGAGCAAGAAACAGTGTGAGCCAATTTAGAATGCATAGCTAATGACAATTTTGCCACAAGCACTTGTCGAGATCATAAAACTCTCAGTCTATCTGGTAGTGAGCATTATTCTGTCTACAGGAATCTGGCAGAAGCACTATGATGTTTGGCTTGCCCTGTTATTTGACTCTATACAAGTCTTTTTGGAAAAAACCCACAAAAACCAAAGTTTAAATAACACAATTAAAAGTGTGTGTCCATTAATTGCCAAGAGAAATATCATCTGGATACACACAAATAAATCTATGAAGGTCGTTATGAGTATTTAATGTCTTCTTCCCTCCTTTAGTGTTTATGGCTCCAATCCTAACCAAACTTTACTGGGAGTAAGTATTATTTAACACAGTAAACATGAGTAGACATGCATAGGATTGTACTGTAAGTCTTATATGTGTTTCCATTGCATATGCTCTACCACTTGCAATACCTGTACAAGGGGCAGTATTTAATATCCAGGGCAGTGATTTTCAATCTTTCTCATCTCATGGCACACCAACCAGGTGCAAAAATTGTCAAGGCACACCACTGTTTGTTCATTGACAAGGCACCCCATTCTGTTCATGGAGGGTTCAATTCCTCAATAACCCTATTAATAAATGATGTTAATTTAATAAAAAAATAAATTGTACAAACTCTCATGGCAGACCTGTGGACTATTCACAGCACACCATTGTGTCATGGCATACTAGTGATCTAGAGAAATGTAAAAATAAATTTACATATGGAGGAAAGCTCCAAGTTACTCATATGATTGCCATTTTATATGGGATTCAAATGGAGCAACTGAGGTTGTAACTTTGCAGGAACAGAGTATTCGATAGCAGTTAATAAAAAAAAGCAGGCCTCCATCAGTCTTGGAAGATTATGGTATTGTGCTCGGCGCTGCATATGCTGCATGGGAAGCACGAAAGCCTGGGTTGGATTGTTATGGAGGATAGGCTGTTACCCAAGCAGCAAATCCCCCCTCTCCACATCACTGAATTAGTCCAATGGAAAGGCAGAGCCAATACAATTGGATCCAGCTGGCGTCGCAGAGCTGGGCTAAGGACAGGAGCTCACTCTGTTTTGTGAGGCCGACCTGGATCTCAAACCCTGGCCTGCTGGTTAACAGGCACAGTGTCTTAGCCACTTGCACCACCCACAGCCCTAGCAGTTAATACCATCTCTATGAAAAGCAGGAATATTTACTCTGCTCTAACAAATTTTTCTGTACTGAGTAATGAGTTAAATTCGTTTTTTAAAAAACCCTCTATTTTTATTTATTTCCACTCATAGAACAGTATGCAGATACAATCTGAAGTAATAACAGCAAACACAACAAAATTTAAATAGTTCATTTAAATCTGAAATATGGTTGCTCTTTATTCTTCTAGCACTGTATCTACATGCAACCAATTTACAATCAGTTCTGGTGTTTATTGGCTTTTATTATAGGTAAGAAATAATTTTATTATATTAACTTTTTATTTTTTTAAAAGCAATCATTCTACAAATCAAGTCACTGGAGCCAGGATCCACCTCTCCCTTCTGCAAACTTCCCCCTTCCCTTTCCAAAACCACTAGCCCATGCATGCCCTCTCCCCACACCTTATCGAGATCAGTGTGGTATGTGGTAGGCACTCAGAATTGCTAACTACTGGTAGTTCCATTGGCAGCTCCAAATTGCCTGCCAGCATTGTGCAACTTGTGGCAACACTGCTTATTTAAGGCAGTGGAAGGCAATTGCTGCAGCCATAATCATAGCATAGGCAGGGGTGTCACTAGGGTTCGCATCATCCAGTGCGGGAGGCCAGCACATTACCCCCATGCAGTGGGTGGGACAAGAACCTGGATGATGGGCATGATTATTTATTTATTTATTTATTTATTTATTTATTTATTTATTTATTTATTAAAAAAAATTTTATCCCGCCTTTCTCTGGCCGTTAGCCGAGAAACTATGTTAGACTCAAGGCGGCTAACATAAAACATAATTAAAAACGTAAATAGAACAATTCAATAAAAACAATTAAAACATACAAGCTAAAAACATATAGAGTAAAAACGATAAAACAAGAGCCCCCCCAAACCTCTGCCCTCTTAAAAAGCTTTTTAAAAATAAAATAAAATAAAATGGATTACATGCCATTGCACCGCCTCTACTGGTTTTTTAGTCACACATTCTAATAGAATAAAGATAATTCAAAGTGGTTTGTTTCACTGCATTCTGCTGAAAATTACACATCCAACAGTATATAACATGATGGGATTATTCCTAAAAAACCATGATTTTTAGCCATTTTGGTCACTAGTGGTGTCACCCCCCTCAAGGGTGCCCCCTTTCTTACTGCAGTGGTTCTCAAACCTTTTAGATTGGGACCCTCTTTTTAGGGTAACCCTCTTTAAGATAATCTGTCCAGGATCCACTAAAAGTGATGTCATGGCTGGGACATCATCAGACAAATTAAAACAAATAATTGTAAATACATTAAAGTTAATCAAATAGATAAGCTCAAACTCTCCCCCCCCCCAAAAAAAAATAAATCAGTAAGATTTTCAGTCCTACGGAACACCCAGTTCAATTTAAGTTCCTATATTTAAACCAGTTCAATATGATTTGCAAGTGATTTGCAACACTTGTCCAGCAAGTGATTCTTATTTTTGATAGACAAGGATCAGTGATGGGCTTCAAAAAATTTAAGAACCGGTTCTCTGCCCATCTGGCAGCCACTTTTAAATGGCTATTTTTAAACTTTATATGTCCTATCTCTTGTTAAGAACCGGTTCTATAGAGTAGGTGCGTACCTGCTAGAGCCCACCACTGACGAGGATGATCATAAGTCATAATCGGACAGAGGAGAAGCCCCTCCCATGAAGGACACCCATGAAAAGTGAAGAAAATAACAAAATAAAAGCTCAGAACCCTTCTGTATATTGCTTCCATGTGCTTTCTGTAATATTACTGAGTTCCATGCAATATTACTGAATATTAAATTTATAATTATTACACATAATTTTATATGTATAATTTATTAATTCCAAGTAGGCTATAGGCAGATTAACTATACCCCATGTTATAATCAAAAAAGAGGACATGAGGATATGACAGCCCCAAAATGTAGAAGACCCAAGAAAAATGTAGGATGTGATTAGGCAATCCTAAAGACACTTTCCTGGAGTAAGACCCACTGAACACAATGGGGACTACATTTGAGGAGGCATGATTAGGATTGCACTGTTTATTGATTATTATTAAAATTAAAAAATATTAAATATAATTTATTACATATAATTGATGAATTAGTAGCACACTACTTGCTGACTGTTCACAAGCAAATGGAGGACAAGGAAGGCTTTTCCAGGTCACAAGGCTAAAAAAGAGGACATGTGCTGGAGAAAGAGGAGATCTGGTAAAAAATACAGTGGTACCTCGCTTAACAAGCACCTCACTTAACAAGCATTTCACATAACAAGCAAAAATTTTCAAGAAATCTTGCTTCACATAACAAGTTCTGCTTCACTTAACAAGCAAGCACACTATGGGCATGCATGCTATGCAGCCCTGACGCTCTGCATTGAGGCTCTTTAAAAGGGCTGCCAGCCGCGCTGCTGCCTCTAACTGCCCCCAACTTGGGGGCAGTTGCCTGGGAGTGCCAGAGGCAGCTGCTACTAACTGCTCCCAAGTGTCCCTACCGACCATCTTGAACCTCCAGCAGCAGCCCAGGTAAGCTTCCTAGGAAAGTGTCTTTGATTGCAGCCTCCTAACCATGTCTACCCAGAAGTAAGCCCCATTGTGTTAAATTGTGTTAAATGGGGCTTAATCCCAGGAAAATGTCTTTAGGATTGCAGCCTAAGTAGACTTCATAGGATCATGCACATTGAATGCATGTTTTGAACTCAATTCCAGTGTTTTGTCATCATTTTTACATGCAGTTAATATTTTGATATGAATATTTGGGGGGTTGTGGAACCAATCATCTGGGTTTCCATTATTTCCTATGGGAAAATCTGCTTCACTTGAAGAGTGTTTCACTTAAAGAGCATGCCTCTGGAACAAATTAAGCTCTTTATTTGAGGCACCACTGTATTTAAAACTGCCTTAGCCTTCTCCCCAAAAAAGCATTAAAACCCCAGAGGGAAGAGGGCAGGAGATGAGGCTTGAGTGGAGGGAGAAGTTTGGACTCTCACCAAGTTTAAAAAAAAAAATTCAAGATCCCATCATCAAATTTAAGTTCCCGGGCCAGTTTCAGTGTTGTGGGGGCTGCCTTCTGGAGCATTTTCAAGCTCTGGGATCAGGCCATTGTGAAAGCCCCCTGGACTGACTTTCCACACCAGCCAAAAGCGTTTGATTACTCGTGAGTAAACGCAGCTCTGCAGTTTTAAAGCTGGGGGAAGCTTGGAGGAGGAAACATCCTCCTGGGGTGATTTTTGGGGCTGTAGTTTTTGTCCTTGGTTTCCTCTCAACCTTCTTTTTCCAGCAGATGAAGGCCGAATATGCAAATATAAATGTAAAGTCCCTATATGCAAATTTTTGGGGTGTCTGGGGCTTCTTTTCGTTTTTTGGACATAACTTTGGCTAGGAAGATGCTAGTTCAAAATGGAATGTTGCATTGGACTCTGCTCATCAACTCAAATCCAACAACATATAGCATGATGGGGTAGTGCTCACCTTTGCAAATTTCCTTTTTGGGGTCCCACAGGCCCTCCACTGTGCGTCACCCACCCTGGGCACGTCACTTGGTGTGGGCTACACCTCCTGCACCCTCCTGCTGATGCTACTTTGCATAGGAATGGGCCCCAAGTTGAGTTGGTCTATATTCAATGATGGGAGTAGAGGAAAATTTCCTACATAAAGAGTTAGAGGTCCAGGTGTTGGATGAAATAATGGAATAATGGGAACTCAGATGATTGGTTCCACAACCCAAAGAATATTCATTTAAAAATATTAACTGTTTATAAAAATCATTACAAAACACTGTAATATAACACAGTAGAAAACACTGTAATATACAGTAACACACAACACTGCAATAATGAAAATACTTAAAATACTGAACTGTACTGTACCTTTGAAAACTTTCATGGCTGGTATGAGGGTTACAGACAGGGGGATGACTTTGGCTGCAATCCTAAAGACACTTTCCTGGGAGTGAGACCCATTGGACACAATGGGGCTTACATCTGAGTAGACATGGTTAGGATCTTTCACAATCACTATTGGAGTCACTGCTATCCATTTGCTCAATTGAATCTTTGTCTTTTTGTGCAACTTTAACATTCCCAAGCTGCTGCTGATTGCGAGCAGCTCTAGAACATTGATAAGGCACAACTTCCATGCTGCCACACACAGATCCCACATACAAACCTGGCTCAGGCTGCTCCCCCCGGGCCCCCCATGAGTTCCCTGGCTATGGAAGCCTATTCCAAACTTTGCCCAGGGCCCCACTCTAGCTCAAGCTAGCCATCTCGTCCCCACTTCCCTTGACATGGAAGCCTGTTCCAAACTTCCTCAGAAGTGCTCTTTACGCGAGACAAAATTTCTGAGAAAACTTTGCTCTTTACACAAAACACTCTTTATTCAAGTCACTGTTTACTCAAGGTACCACTCTATAATTATAATTCTAGTTAACAAGACTGACGCCAAAGGCAAGTGTGGATAGGATTGGGACCTGAGCCTTTAGACAAGGAAGGCAGCAGAGTTTTGCGATATGTTAAAATAATCACATTATCTGCCACCTTTTATGCCCTTTACATATCTGTGCACATCAAAGACTCCTACAGACTGAACTCCCATTGCATGCAGCCACTTCCAATCTTATATTTACCAAATGAGAGAGAAATATTCCGTAAGAAAGCAGAAAGTTGTGCTTGCGGGTAGGAGGAGGAGTGCAAAATATTTCAATTTCGTATCTTTTAGAGAGATGCATGAAAATTGCTTCTTTAAAATAGTATTTTATATACATTAGATATGAGTGTCTCAAAAAACTTCCCATTTTACAAGCCTCCTCACATTTCCTTCTGCTTTGCATCTTAGTTGCTGTTTTATTGCCACTTCTTGCTCTCCTTGCGGTGCTTGCTATTTAGTAGTTTTTGACTAGCTGGGTTAGTTATGTGAGTATATATTTACAATTTCTATATAGGAATGAGTGTTTCTATAATTATTTGAGAATTAATTACCTCAAGTTCATAGAAAATTTGAATTTTTATCCATATATTAATTTAAGACATTTTAATGCCTTATGGCACTAACCAATTTAGACTGGCATAACTCACCTGACAACTTCTGGTGGTGATGTAGGGAAGCTGGCACATGCTTGTACACTGGTCTAACCCCATTCTCCCCCCTCCCCAGAGCAGGGCATAGAATATACTGTCCTCCCCACACCACCACATGAAGTTATGTTTTTATATTTATGTTTTTAATTATGTTTTATGTGAGCCACCTTGAGTCGGGCTAATGGCCTGAGAAAGGCAGGATATAAATTTTTAAAATAAATAAATAAGTTATGCCAAGTGAGTTAAGCTGGCTTAAATTGGTCAGGATTGCACTATTATTTTACATACGCAATTGGATGCACACACACACACAAACCTCTCATCCTGAGATGTCCTGGGACTTGTCTCTGAAAGAGGCAATGTACAAAACTGGTGTTGCCTATTTGTATGCGACTAACACAGTGGTCTGACTGATGTTCCATATCCTTCCAATGTAACAGCTCAAACACCTTACTTGTCAATCCTTTTAAACATTTCACTCATGGAACACTCAATTGCTCCTAGCAATTTTGGAAGCTGTGACTTCTCTATAAATGAATGACATCTTGAATGTTCTCCCTCATACTAGTCTGAGCACAATGAGGTTGAACGCAAGCCTAAAAAGATCAAAGATGATGCATGCTGTTCTACAGTTTGCACTGATTGTGACTTTGATGGTCCCTAGATCACATCTTCCTGTCATCTTCGCTGTTACTTCTTTTCCATGGAAAGAAAACTATGGTAATCTTACATTTTATATTCTTCCTGCTTAGGATTTTTTCATTAGCTTTGTTTCATCTCCAGCCCTGGGATGGGAAGCATGTGTTATTCTTTGTCTAAATGGACAAAGTTTAATACTATTTTGTTGAGTTTATTTGTAACGTAATATAGCTTCAATTGATTGTTTTCCCCTGTTCTACCACTGCAAATGTGTAGCGATTAAAGCTATTAACACGCTTTCACGGGACATCTAAGAATTGTGAGATAATTATTCCAGGAACTAGCTTCTCTTCTATTTTAATACCATCATGGCCATTTCCCAGGGTAGAAAAGGAAATTAACTGTCTTTATTTTGCAGAGATTGAAAACTCATAAAATCCTGGTGTTCTACTCATGCTGAAAGAGAAGGGTGCAACTTTTGAGCAGTTTATGAGTACCGTCCACAACATGCTCCTGATAACACCTCTATGGGTGCAATTTATGCAGTGAGCAGAGAAGAAATTAAAGACACTGGTATACAGGCTTTCCTCCAGTATCTGGTGGGGGTTCATTTCCAGAACTGCCCCTGCAGTTAAGTAAAACTGCAGATATGAGGGGATTCACCCTATGATAGGGGTGCTTAAAGTGGAGTTTGGGACTCTGTCCGTAAAATGAATGAGAGCACAATCCAGAAGTGCACTTGGGTCTGCAGCATGCACGCAGATTGATACAGAGGCTGTGTGCATACGCACACCTCTAGTTTTCAAGGTGGCTGCTCAGATGGCTACTATGGACATGTGCTGATCCAGAGCAGCCTTTAGTTGCACCAAAGCACCACACAAGCCCCCCAATGGCCAGACATTTGCATATTGGACCAGACAATCTGGTCCAATATGCAAATACCGGACAAGTCCAGCCAATTCCAGCTTTATGGCAGCCCTGGCGGATGGGCACCAAACATGTTCACCAATTCTGCTTCACAGGGATGGTGTCATCTCAGGTCCTTTCCTCCATGTGGCTGTTTAATCAAAGCAGAAAATGTGAGATGTGTGTGTGTTCCCTGCATGCTCCACATTTCCCCTTTGAAGTTAAGAACCTGCACTGAGAAAAGAATGAGATCTCTGTTGTGATTCCCAGCCATCTGGCTCCCTCACCTTACTCTCCAAGAGCCTGATCCCTGTTCTTCAAGCTCTGTTTTTCATGTGTCCATGCCTTCTTCTTCTTCTTCCAGGAGTTCTTGAATCAACGCAGGAAATGCAAACATATCGGGATGGGATTCCTTCCAGTGTGTTTCGCATTTCCTTTTGGAGCAAGGTGGAGAAAGTTGCATGTAGACTCTTTAAATAAAGTGTATGAGTACTGGGAGTGATTCTATATTGCCTGCTTTGATTCATATAGGAAGGAGTCATAGAAGTGTTGATGCTAACAGGGAGCAGTGGGGCTATTATGCTTGCATCATGTAGTCCAATAGTTTCAGCTGCTCCTGTCCACAAGCTCCAGTTCTGCCCCTCTGCTTTATTCAGATCTTTGTCTCTTCTTCAGAGCAATAACTAAGGGTGGGGGAGTGGCGATCACAACAGAAAACCTGTCAAAATTCAAATGCTGGTAGTGTGTGAGTGACTGAGCTTCATGCCTGGGTAGATCGAAACCCAGTTTCCTGAATCTATCAGATTATTTTCCTCCTTCCTACCCCAAATACTGACTTACTGGCTCCACCAGACACAGTGGAGTCTGGTGACTGATTTGTGGTATTGCTGCATCTTACAGCAGGGCAGGTGGAATATCCTCAGCAACCATTTTACATTTCTACTGTCATTACTGGCTATACCCAGCAGTCCAAACCTGCATAAGATTGGACTACAATTGACATAAGCATCTTAAAACCTGAACTGATTAAAATGAACATTAATAATTTTGAATGTAATTTGTAAAATCTCTTTGCAGGGATGGGATATTGAGTCAAGTGACTATATTCTGATATATGAAAATGCATGATTTTTACTGACTCATGGATACTCAAGTCATGCATGCAGAAGATTCAGAAAAAAACACTCAAGTCAAGGACCCCCAACTAGGCACTTGGTCCCCACACATGCAGATTTGACTCATCAGCTTGTACTCACTTACTTACTTTTTTTCTAATGTCATGAAAAAGCAGTTAGAAGCCACACTTATAACAGGCTGTAGTAAGCGACGTTGATACTTGGGGGAGAAACCCTTGTTGAATGACAAAATACAATTGGATTACTGTTGAGTAGAGCTGAAAAAGATTGGATCTTCTTGCAGCTGCCATGTGTGACACTCCTCTCTCTTGCCACTTCTGTCCCTGCTCTCACACACTCCATCCCTTCCTCTCCTGCCCTGTTTACAGATGGGTAGCAGAGCAGAGTTTAAAGAGAACTCTGACACAGATGCAGTAGCAGCCCCATTATTTTCTACAACAAGCTTTCAGAAGGAATGACTCGTGACTTGAGTCAAGTTGTGAAAATGCCTGAGGGGACTTGGAAAGTGCTACCGTTATAAGTTGCCAAGTTGAGTCATGGTGGGGGAGCAGTGACGCAAATCAAGCCATGCTGGGCTTACCCATCCTTGTCACTTTGTAATCTGTTTAAAGCTTTAATGTCCTATGTCATTGGTATTCAAAGTGGGGATGGGGCAGCGTTGGGGGTTGCGACTTTGGGTTGGGGGGTTGCGAGAGGGTGGAATCCACCATCTTTGAATCTGGCATTGGGCTTTCCTGGGAGTCTCATTGAACACAATGGGATTTAAGTAGACATGGAGGGACTCTGGCATCACAGTCACATCCCATTACGTTTGACAGGGGGTCTTGGACAAATTTTTAAGTTTGAAAGGGTGTTCCAGGGTGAAATACCTGAGTACCACTGCCCTATGTGACATACAGCACAATCTTAACCATGTCTACTCAAAAGTAAGCCCCATTGTATTCAGTGGGTCTTACTCCCAGGAAAGTGTCTTTAGGATTGCAGGCTATATAGGCAGTCTTCACAACTTCCTCACATTAGTTTTTAATATCCTTCCAGTCTCTTCCTAACATTACTTTTTAAAGGACTTGCTATAGATGATAGAAGGAGTTTGTGTTTGTATTTTTACAAGTTTTTTTCTGTTTCTTTTAGTTCTCTCTGGGGGTGACCTACAAAGAATAGGAAGTGATAAACATTTCAAAATGGGTGATAGCTGTGATTATATCTTAGCCAGAGAGATAAAAATTGCTGACAATGTTAGAAGCTTGAGCTTTTTCTCTTTGCCCTTTTATCTTTCCCAAATTATTTATGTAGGAATCGTAGCAAAAGCAAATCTGTCTTTTATTGCATTTTTTTGTAGATCACAAGGGAGAAGAAAGCCTTCGCAAAGCAATATCTTGGTTAATGTTTCAAAATCCATGTCAAGTCTTTCTTGTTGTGTATTGCTGCTGGAATAGTCAGAATTTTATTAGGCAGTGTTCACCTTTTATGTCTCTAAGGACAAATATAGACGTTATGGGGGAGTTCCATGAGGTCACTTTTGTATATCTCCAAAAGTAACTGTTAGAGGGCCTGATTTCAATCAAAACTATGGAACAAAAAGAAGTGAAATGCCCCTGTGCTGATTATCCAACTTAAATTTCCCCGCACTGAAATTGCCAATAGCCATACGGAAGAAAGCTGCAGGCACAACATTGTTCCGGTAAATTTTAATGGGATCAAACAACAGTGGATTTTGTTGTCAGCAGCCAGCAGTCAGCACCAGCCATAAAGTAGTCAGCACCAGCTATAAAAGGCACTGTGGCTGTGCATGAAATCATATGTAACTGAAATGCCTGGTGGAAGGTCAGAGCCTTCCCACCCATGTCAATGGACAGCTAGCTACCTCCAAAGCTCATAAAAAAAAAAGGAGACTGGGATGAGGGAGGGCAGAATGGGGGATGGGGATGCTTCAGGGGGTTCAACCGGTGGCCAGATCCTATCCAGCAGCAGCCTTAATGTCCCCTTTATCTCCTTATATTTGCAATAGCAAAATTGCTATTGAGAAGATGCATTGCAGGGCAATGAGACAAATTTTGCAGGGCAAAAATTTTGCAGGACAAAATTGGTCTGAGAATATGCATTGCAGGGCAGGAGACAAATGCAGAAGGTAAGGGGATTTAAATCCCATTTACTGCTGAGGATTCCTGATCCATATCTGCTGGATACCCCTGCTTGGTATAGCGCATCCATTTCTCATGTGGCTCCCCCAGCAACGACAATACTATTTAAGAGGGTGTGTACATTTTCCAGTGTTTGGAAGAGTCCTGTGGGGCTTGATTTCCCATGGGGCTTGATTCAAATGGAGTCTAGAATCACTACCCCATGAATCAAGTTGAAAATTAGTCAGGGTGGAGGCAGGCATTCTTAGAGGTCCTTGACTCACCCCTTTTCAACTCTTTACAACTTGAGTGAAGTCACATCAGCCCCTTTAAAAAGCCTGCTGTAGAAAAAATAGGGCTTCTGCTGGGATGTTTAAAGCTCTCTTTAAACATTCCTCTGCTGTCCTGCCTATCTGTAAACAGATTGGGAGAGACTGCAAGAGAGTGCAAAAATAGTAAGCAAACACTCCCTACACACAGGTAGACTTGACTTGGCAATTTGAATATAGGACTTGAGTCAGCGAGGCCCTGACTCAAGTGTTTTTCAGTCTTACACATGTATGAGTTAAAACTTGGCGAGTCAGGGGGAAATGTGAATTTTTGCAACTCAAGTCAGAATCAGTTGATTGGAGTTCCCAATACCGATTTTTTTTCCACTTTATAGATTATAGTATAACTGGGGGAGGAGAGCAGAGACAAAAATTTGAATTAGAGCAGCAATGTAGGATCAAAGGCTTCCTAAACTTTATTTTATTTTTAATTTTAAAACATTTGACATGATTTAAGGTGCAATCCTAAACATGTCTACTCAGAAGTCCCATTGGCAGCACAGTCCTTAATATGTGCTGGAAGAAACAGGCCAACCAGCCTGTGTTATATTTAGCCTGAATTAGGTAGTAGCTAGAGCTCAATTCAGAATGAATGAATGAATGAATGAATGAATGAATGAGCAAGCAAGCAAGCAAGCAAGCAATTCTGGGATGGGCACATGTGTACAGAAACACACACACAGATTATTTTGGGCCAGCAAGGACTTAAGGAAATGAAACATAACAGGAGTAGTGATACATTATGTATTACATTAACATACCCAGAATACTACTGTAGTCTAATATTTACTGAGTTTAGTGTAGGAAGACTTAAGGAGGTTTGTTTCTGGTTTAGATCCGTTGAAATGCAAATCTGAAACCCTCTGCTATATATAACCATAATGCCTTTGATGCAGACATCTGAAAAAAATTTGTACAATAATACTGCTGGCAGGAGGCCTTACAGCTGCAGAAATATCACAGAGAAATATCAATAATGGCTTATTAATTCTGTGGTGAATGGGGGAGGAATAATCATCATAATTTTTTATTTGAGATCTCTTTGGCATCCTTCAGTCTCGAAACACTATGGTATTGTGCTCTGAGTGTCCTCTCCAGAGCATGATGGTCTGGGTAGATTAATATGGAGGATTGATTGTTACCAAGGGGCTCCACATCACTGAAATAGTCCAATGGAATGGCAGAGCTGATACAATTGGTACCAGCTGCGTTGCAGGAGTTCCCAGAACATGATCGTACACAGTCACAAACTGCTTCCAGGACTCCAGCTCTGTATTGACTCCTGAAGCCTTTCCCATAGATGGGTATAGATGCCTTTCCCATAGATGGAAAGGTTGACTCCCGAAGCCTTTCCCAAAGATGGGTATAGCCACAAGGCAGTGGAGGTTTGAGGTGGGAGTTTTCCTTTTCCAGACAACCCACATCCAATGGGATTTTGGACAAGTTTAGTCTGGCTCCTCAACAAAGGGCCGGCTGGCATGGGGTCCCTGCCAGTAGCTACGCTACCGCTACCGCCAGCTTAGCCCTTTGTATCACTGGAGCACACAATCCCACCACCACAAAAAGGTACTGTCCGTTGGTGGGATTTGAGATCTACAGAGGCTGTATATGCAGACAGATGGCATATTGGTGTTGCACAAAAGGTAAAATGGTGGACAAACAAGCAAGATTTATATACCGTATTTTAATCAAGGTGTTCCAGGGCTCAAAAACACTGGTATGGATATTAGTACAAGATATTGTTATTCCAGAAATCCCTGTTTCTGTGGAACGCCTGTCCCACAAGTTTCCTTTCCAAAATTTATGTCCACTTTAGGCTAATTAACCTCCCTTATCCAAAGAGGAAAAAAAAAATCCAACCTTAGATATTTGAAAAGCCCCAGTAAACCCCACTGCTCCTGTGGAGGCATTGGCAGTCAGCTCACCTGTTTAAGCTGCAGGGGTCCTCCTTCCTTTCAGCAGATTCCCTGGCAACAAAAACAAAGCCTTGAGTCTCCACCATCTTGTCTCCACCAAACTCCTGTGTCTGTCCCACCGGCCACCCCTTTGTAAATGATTCTTTCACCTTTATTTCCAAATTCCTTATTATCCCTACTAGTTTTCAGCTGTAAGCCATACCTAGTAAAAGCCAAAGTTCTGGTGTTTGTAATTTCCAGACCATCAGTGGCCCCTTGTGCCACTGATGACACCACACAGTATCTCCTCAGAAGAATCTCCCACGTTTCCACTACAACACCCCATCTTAGGTATTGTATGAGTATTTTTTGTTTTTGTAGGCATGGGATGATGATATATACTGCTTTTCAACAGATGCAGAGTGTTGTGCTTATTAATAAGCATAATCCATAAATCTGGATGAATCTAACATAAGATTACATACATACTCAAATGCATGCATGTAGTGCTATGTCTTCATTTAGATTGTTATTAACTGTATATAACTTGAATGAATACATAACGTTGTTGGACACAGCTGACGTCTAAAGCCATATTCATGCTGGAAGCACTGGTTTATCTCTGAGGGAGAAAAATAAAAATAGCCTATTGCTAATGAGAGTTTCTTCAGAAGAGAGATTGTAAGAGACTGTTTTAAATTATTTTTAAAAGGTATCAGCCTACAAAGATTGTCACATGTAATGTTGTCAGTGCATTTTGACAAATTTTTCTCGAGGAATTAAATATAACCTCTTTCCCAAGGCAACAAAATCTAATTCCTATTAATCAATCTTCTATTTAAAACACACACAAGCACATACAAAGACAGTATATGCAGTTGTACCACCATTAACACCATACTGACTGACTCAGTGTAGATGTGAGTGGAGTTGCATGGACTTATGACAAGTTGCTGTATGTTTTGCCAAATGAAACTGCATCCAGCCTGCAATTCTATTCATACTTACCAGTAGTAACTACTACTCCTAGTAGTAGCTATTAATGATAACAGTTGAGAACTGGAAGTGATGCTATTAATCTGGAAGTAATGTTTTGGCTGGAAATGACATCACATCAGCAATTAAGGCTTCAAACCTTCCCCAATTCATGATACCTACAAAAGGCAAAACAACATAACCAAATCTCTTCCCAAAATTCACCTTTGCTGTGAAGCCTTTGGTACAATTCTTTAGGCTACAATGCTATGGGGAGCATATTGATGGATCCTGTATCCGTAGTTTGACTTATCCGCCAATGTGAAAGCCCCCCTGCACTCTCCACTACAGCTCCGCTTGCCTCCAGTGGCTCCTCTGAGACCCATAGAGACCATATGTATCCTCCCATGGCCTCTAATGTTCTCTGAATGGCTGTTTAGGTAGAAAAATGTATGATTTCTCTGAGAAACAGAAATAATATTTTAATGCCTTATGGGGGCTGGGGAAACCACTGACAGCTTTTTCATTTTTTTCAGCCTAAACACAGCCATTCCTCCCCAAAAATGTGTGCCTCTATGGAGCTAAGAACAGTCTTTGGAGGTGAAGAGAGCATAGTAAGTATACACAGGGATTGGGAGTGTTTTCCAGGACAGGACCTGGTGGATATCAGGGCACACCTGTATACCCTACCTGTAAGACAGTTCCATTCAACACAGAGGGAATTACTATGCACATCTACTTAGAATTCCTATTGGATTTAATGGAATGTACTCCCAGGTAAATAGAAATAGGATTGCAGTCGGGTTACTCTGCTTCCAACTAACTCTAAGTACATGTACATGAAAAAATCACATACAGTACTGTACAGTATTCTTCCCATATTCATTGGTCCAGATAACAATCCCGCCTTCTTGCTTGAAAAGTGTCTTCCAGTCATGGAAATGAGGGTTAGGATCCAATCCAAAGTGTTCACTTTGCATGTTTCCCTTGGTTTTTAGCTCTGGCTTTAGGAAAAGTGCGGCCATTCGTTTCAGCTCTGTTAGAAAGATTGTTTTTCTTTGCTATACTTTTACATTCCTGAAGGTCCACAACAAAGAGTCTGTCTGGATGGGAAGAGGGAAAAAAGGATAAATCAGTCACAAGTGTTGAGAACTTCAAGAAAAATTCAACTTCTCATTAAGCACACCAGTCCATGTCTGAAGGATTCTTTTACTCAGCCATACTCAGGTATTTTTATTATACCTGATGGATTATTTTTATGCTTACTTATCCTTCAAATAAGGAGAGCACCTTAGCTTGACAGTTAGCATATTTTCTTTCAACTTTAGAATATTAATATTTCTTTTTGTTAGTAAACCCCCCCCCCCCCAAAAAAAAACCAGGCCTCTAACTGTATCAAATGAATTGGTGATTTTGCATGCAAAGCAGTCCACAAGTTTTACAATTTAGACCACTTATCTTGAGGACAACAAAAGAACAAACAACTAGATTGTACTAAAATAGCACAACTGGATTGTTAACATACAATGGAACTAATTAGAATTTGAAGCTTCAACTCACTTCAGTGTGTGCTTTATTCTTTTTTTCTCTGACCAAAATAAGGCAATAGATACTAATGCAAATGTTTATCTGAGTTGGGTCTCTGACTTGTGTACACACCTAGCTATGCCCAGGTCTAAAGTGTATACACCAGCTTGCAAAAAAGCTTGTGAAAGAAGTTTATTGTCCTTGAAAATGGTGCATTTTCCTTTAAAGAATCTCACATTAAACCTCTTCTTGTCTAGCTGAGGCATACTATAGGTGTTTCCTTGCAGCCCATGTATGTATAAGAAATCATGGCCTACAGTGTCAATGATTCTTCCACCAGCCTTGCATTTTAATCTATCTTTCCCTTTCCCTGCAACCTCCATGATTTATCCACATGCCACCACAACCTTTCCTGTGCTTTTGTGCAGGCTGTGAAAGAACTGCTTATTTCCTGTACTATGGCTACTTGTCCCACTATCCACAATCCAGATATGACGATGGATTGGACTGACTTATGCAAGAAAGTTTTCCTGTTAACCGCATATTACTTTCTGTATAAAAATCATGGTTGTCGGCACTGTGCTGGGAAAGAGTACTCTCTATGATGGGATCTCTGATGCTCCCATTCCCTTGGGAGGGCCTGTTCCTCCTTCCCTTTGTCCTTCCTTTAGTGGGGTAGGCACTAGGATAATTCACTGAGGTTGGGCATTGTCTTGCCCAACAAATCCCTGACAGACCCATCAGATAACTGGTTTTTTGTTCTGGGGCTTCCCTTGCAGCTTGTAATTTGAGCCACTGCTCTCTCTGTGCTTGAAGGAGACACAGTAAGTTCTTACCTCAGCCAATACTTTCTTAAACTGGTTCATGTCTCTTGCATGGACCATGTTACAAAAGGGACCAAAAACATCTTCATCCAATGTTCCCAGGAAAACACAAACATGCTGATTCTTATCCAGCTTAAAACCAGTTAGTTCTAAATCCCACAGGAGCTGCACACACTCATTAATGTGCTTTTCCCAGTGCTCCTTTGAGGTTAGGTTCATTTGGCCCAAGTGCTTCAACAGGTATTCTTGGTGCTTTCAGGATTGGGCTGCCCATTGTTGTTATTTAATGCTGTTGGTTTTTTTCAATGTTTAATGTGTGCTGCCTTCTAATTTTAGAAGGGGGTTGGACTAGATGACCTACTAGGTCCCTTTCAACTCTATGATTCTAATTTTTATTTCTTGCTATTGATTGTTATTTGTATTGTTTGTTAACAATTGCATTTTTTCCTTGCAATGCATGTCTTTTGTAAGCTGCCTCAGGCTCCCCACAATGACTGACTGACTGACTGAATGAATATTTCCAGAAATAATTTCAGAGGTAAGACATATTGATCACTGGCTGGGAGCCCATGCCTATCAAAGAGTTTATCTACCTGGCTGATGACTGAACCCTCAGAACCAGATCACCATCAGGATGCAAGCAAATCCTTGTCCAGGGCTTTGCAGCAGGACTTTAGTCTGGACCTCTATACCAAATACAGGAAGGGATTAAGGAGACACAACTAGTGAATCTGACTATATTCTATGTCTGATGAGTGTGTGAGAAAATGTTTGCACGTTTGCTTGAATAAAAGGAAGGAAGCCTGTCAGAGTTCAATGGACTGATTTGAATTTCAAGTCTAAAGTCCTACGCATAGTTGATAGGAAATAAGTTTAATTAAACTTGGGGAAGACTTACTTCCAAATCAACATGAATAGAACTGGTTTCTAAGGAATATGAGCACTGACAAATAAATCTATCAAATCTTTGCTGAAAGTAAGACATGAATGCCTGGATGACTGATTTATCTTGACTAATGATGGTAAACCCCTCAGAGGCCTGTTTCTGTCGGGGGAGAATGTCAGTGGGTTATATTTTTGTTACTCTGCTCCCCAAGGTATTTGCACAAATAAGACTGGACTCTCAAAAAATTTGGAGAGAGAAAATTGTTCTCTAACTATTCATATGTGGGACCTCTATGTTCCAGAATTGTGTATACAGGTTATGCTGGGAAGGCTAAATACAGATTACTGAGACTGTTGTTATGACCCTCCTTGTTGTCTTTCCAGCGGCATCCAATAGCATTCCCGGGGGGGGGGGGCACAGCACTCGGTTTTGCAGGGCTTCTCAATGCACTGTGGAAACAACTCATCCATCTCACTAACAGAGCCATTCCTGGTGATAAGAGCAATGCAGAGACATCTCCTCCACTTTGTTGTTGCTGCCCAGCATGGCACCAATGGTGAGGTAAAGAACAGCTGACCTAGCATGTTGAGGAACCCTGCAAAACATAGTGCTGTGTCCCTCACCTCAGACTGCCTCTGGTAGTATTCGTTGGTTACTGTGAAAAACATAAAGCTGAACTTGATGACTCCTTGGTCTAAACAGGCCAAAATCTTCTTATGATCCTAAGTACATAAAACAGGAACCTACGACCCAGGAAAGCTGCCCAACATTTTACACAGTAATTATATGGAAGGTTATTTTGAACTGAAATTATTTTTATGCCACCTGAAAAGTATTCCTGGGTACCTGTTTGAAAATAATTTTTGTCCCTAGTTTGTAATATTGTATTATAATTGAATTTAATGGCTGATTAACTGAAAAATAGGCAAATCCTGAAAAATAGGCACAATCCTATTCATACATACTTAGAAGTAAGCCCTGCTGAGTTCCCAGATAAGTAGTATTGTAGTGGAGCACAAATTGTTTCATGATTGGTCCAGATACACTACTTTAAATTACAATCCTCTTGCTTCAAAAATAAAATCCAGCTAGATATAATTTGTTGGGTTCCCTATCAGATTGTCTAACATGGATTTTTCTATGTTTACATCAAAAGTCAAAACTCAAACTGCTTCAGGCAATATACTTTACACACAGATATATATACACAAACCCAGAAGTATTGGCTGCAGCATAACTTTGATAAACATAAGAGGTTATTTTTACTTTTGAAAGAAATTAGTCACTCAGCTCATTGCAATTTCAAGATATTTCATGCTGCCAAAAATTCCTCTGTAATCACTCTGCCTGGTAAATTGTATCTGAATGACAAATACAAAGACAAATGCTATTTATAAAGATAAGCAGAAAGAGTTTGTGTGCTGATTGGATCGTGCAAATTTGAGAGATGTGGATTAATTACAGAACTACACAGCTCAAAAGAAATGCCCTTCAGTTTAATTAAATTGAGTGTGGCATGCTACACGCAGGAGATAGACAAGTGTCAGGTTTGACATTTCTGTTGCCTTGTATGTCATCCAATCAGCTGTACTTGTTTCATAAAGAGATAACTGAAATGATAAAAGAATAGTTGTAACTTAAGTTTTAATTGAGGTAATAGTACACTGAGCTACATTGCGAAGGATCCAAATATCTATAAAACATAAAATATCCTGTACTACACTCAGTAACTTTCAGTAAATCAATCTATCTATCTATCTATCTATCTATCTATCTATCTATCTATCTATCTATCTATCTATCTATCTATCTATCTATCTATCTATCTATCTATACAGATATAGATATAGATATAGATATAAAAAGTCACTGACTGACTGACTGAGGCTGCAATCCAGAGTAACTACGGGAGCGCATAAGAGACATTACGTGCACTCGTAGTTATTGCACCACCTAGTGAAAACCTATGGGAAATTCATATTGCAATCCAGAGTAAAGTGTTCTTACTCCGGAGCAAGGACTCCCCATAGTTGCTCAGGATTGCACCCTGACTCACTCACTCAATCACTCACCAATGGCCTGCCAAAACCACTGGACTTAGAAGCATGAAATTTGGGGAGGGTATTCCTTCTGTAATGGAGGCACCCACTAAGAACTGGTTTTCAGAAATTCCAACCAGAAGGGGGTGAAAAGGGGTGCAACACATTTTCCTCCCTATACTTTATTTTGAAGAGTACCTGACTGAGAAGCACTCTGCCCCAACCCCTGGAACCCGAAGCATGAAATTAGGGGAGGGTTTTCCTTCTGTGACATCAACACCCACCAAGAACCAATGTGGAGAAATTTAATCCTTAAGGGGCTGAAAGTGGTGCAATGTGTTTTTGTCCTATACTTAATACTTAACATTGATTAACATCCAGCAAATTGGTGCCTGGTGCCTGATGCACTGGGGGGATGGTGCACATGAGAGAATATTGCACATGGGGGGTTCATGTGCATGCGAGATGTGCATGGGGATGTTGTGCATGGGGGATTATGAGTATGAGGGATGTTGCACATGGGGGTTTGATGTGCATGGGGGATATTGCACAAGGGAGGGTGTTGTGCATGGGAGGGTGATGCACAACAGAAGGCATGGCATGCAGAAGTTATTGTACTCCCGTACAGCGGGTACATTTCACAAGTTTTCAATAAATAAGATGGGTGAGATAACCTAAAGATAAGCCTATCCAAACTGCATAAGCACTGCTCTCTTCTAGAAACTTCTATTCAAACTAATTCAAGAGGGATCTCATACATTTTTGCCAATTCCAGGGGTGAAAACTTCCCAGGGTGGTGTGGAGAGGCCAGCGCAAGTCAGTACACTGGCCTAACCCCTCAAGGAGTGTCATAAAAGTGTCTTACAACACTTTTGCAATAACCCCAGGCCAGCATGGGACTTGTTCTCAAACTTAAGCCAGCCTAACTGGGTGTTAGCCTCAGTGAGGCAGCTTCTTTTTCCCAGGTGTGGTGATGTGAGTTGGGAGGACTATGAGAGATACAACATGGAGCCGATGGGGGTTCATCTGGGAGAGAGCCTCTATGTACACTGTTGCCCGCTGTACCCTCCCCTGGACATTGAACAATTCCCCGACGCGGTGGAGGTCTGGTCGCTGAAAGACCTAGTGGAGCTCAGGAACAGAGGAAGGGGGAACTTCAGGCCAAGGCAGGGGGTCACCATCAGACCCTCTCATTGGTACGCCCAAGGGGGCGTAAGGTTTCTGCCACAAAGGAGGGAGAGTTGGGAGAGGGCGGGTCACGTGGGAGATTTGATGGAGGAGGGAGTGCGGGAAAGGAGTCAGTCGGAGGAGCTACCCTGGAAGAAGAGAGACATGGAACTGGGGGATGCCTGAAAGAGAAAGGAGAGGTGAGAACTGAGCCAGTTTTGGGTGTTGGACTCTGTTCACTGAGGGTTAATGTATACCTTGTTTGCACCTTAATTGTTGGGAACCTCCGTGTTCCGTTGTTGATTCGTTGCACCTGAAAGAAAGGAAAAGTATGAGAAACCACTACGCTTAAGTGCCTCTTAGAAGTAAAAGTGATCTTGGTTGGTACTTACCTTTGTCTTCTTGTTTTCTTAGAGAGATGTCTGACTTGGAAGAAGATGACGCCACTCAGTTATCAGGCACGGGAAGGGGATTCATGACAGGAAGAAGCCGCCTGAGCGCTCGAGATAACAGAGGGCTTGACACCAGGTAACATTGGCTGGAACTGCTTCATAGCTCCCAACCTTCATTTTTACTTCAGTCACTTGAGAGGGGGATGAATAGAGACAGGGTTTTCGTTGCGTGGCCCTTTGTTCTGTCCAACTCTGATTCTATACCATCTGAAAAGCCCCTTGCTCTGGAGCAGTTAAGATGACTGCTCTAGTGTTATCTTATGGAAAGTCGTCTTAACTGCTCCGGAGCAAGGGGCTTAATTTCACTTTAGGAGATAGGCCATAGTATATGTTATGTGCAAGAGAAAGAAGTATCATACAGAAGTACTATTGATGTTGTTTGACAACAATGTGGAAGAAAGGAAATGATTCAGATCTACACAGTGATTCAGAATAGTAACCATTCTTCATGGCACCCTTAAGAAGATAAAAAAAGAAATGAAAACTCAGATAGTAAACATCTTTGAGAGTGGTAGCAAAGCACATAGGTGAGGTTTATTGTCAAAGCAACACCAAAGAACAGATAAGGAACTGAACCCTAGCCCAATTCATCTTGATAGTATTGATTTAGCTAATGTTCTTGGAAGAAACTCTATGATCAATGAATAATTGGTTTACCAGCAGAAAAATGTTGGAGATCACAGACAGGATTATTATGCCAAGAACTCATTCTTAAACAGCTGCTTTATGTTGCCAAAATACTGAGTGCTAATTTGTCTTTTCAAATGTGACGTTTGAAGAGATGCACCATCATTTGTAAAAATGATGTCATAAAATGTGGCAACAACAAAATGAGAATGAAGTGCCCTCACTGCAGAAATGTCATTTTATTTTTCACTTGACCATTTTGCTCCATCTCATAGCCGAAAACTACACAGCCTTTTGTGTGATTGAAATATGAGTCATTGAAGCCAAAAATAACATCAATGGCAGGCATGCTTACATTCTGCCCTATATTTTCTGAGGGGAAAAAACGATATCTTATTAATGGCTAGAATGTCAGAAATGGTGTGGTCTTTTATGTCTATAGTTGACTGTTCCTTTACTTATCACAACAGTTGAATTTACATTTACATGCGTAAAGGTTTTTCCTTTTATATTTAATTTAAAAGAGATAAACATTCTACTATGATGCCACATTTATGTTGACACACTATCCACTCATACAAGCCTGTTTCAAATGTTCATAATGATTTCCTTCTTGAATACCCCTCTTCAATAAAACATATTTAGAAATGTATTTCATGACCCTTTCCTAAAAAATATTTTTTTTCCAAATTCATTGAATATACAGTCTCAATTAAAAAACTGTCTTTTATAAGAAAACATAAATTATAGTCTTACCCCAACCTGAGCAGCTGTCCTAATCATCTCTCCTGCACAAATTTTCAATGCTCAATGCTTTGATCATATCATTCCTTTGTGCCCTTTATTAGTTTCCTTTCATTAATTTGTTTTCACCTTTCCCTTTGTCCAAGGAGCTTGGGTTAGTGGTCCCCTTAGTCCCTGTAGCAGCACAAAGAGACACAAGTGGCAATCTTAAAGACATTCTTCTGGGAGTAAGACACATTGAACATGTTTACTTTTGAGTAGACATGGTTAGGATTGTGCTCACACATAACCTGGAGGTAGCATATAGCCATCATGATAGTAGTAGCCAGTCACAGACAAATGCCTCACCTTTCATTTGTCTTACTTTTTAAATAGAGAAAAGATAAAATAGATAAATATATAAAATGTTTTCTTTCTCTAACTATACAGTTGTTAGAGAAATTTTAGTTGTTGTTTGGGATCCTCCTCATTTTTCTCCAGTCCCTCAATGTGCCTATAGAATTGCATGATTTTTTTCCAGTCTGAACCATGAACTGTGCCAGAAGGCAGAGTGGCAGGAGATTCAATACCCTGAATTATTTTTTTATTAGGAGTTTCAATATAACACAAAGGTTGAAGTCTTGTTAATATCATTAGCACCGAAAAGTAGAATTCAGGTCCGTGGAAGTATGGAGGAATGGGAGATTCCAGATTCCAGCAATGGTTAGCTAGTTACCATCAATTGTAACTCAAATGTGATAAACCTGCAGGTAGGGTTGCCAAGCAGCTATTATTTACAGTGCTACCAGAAAAATCTGTATCCTAGCAGCTAGCCAGAATCGTGGGCTGAAAAGTCAGTGAAGCTCAGAGTTAGACTGACAAAAAATTTCATTTTGACTTCAAGCCAGTCCTGCCAGAGAAGGGACTACCCATCTTTTCTCCCCATCCATTTACTTTGGTGCTACTCCTAGGCCACCCCATCCATGATGCAACTGTTGCAAGTCATAGCAAGAGGCACATTGCAGGGAGTGGCAAGCAAATTTGGGGTTTTTTCACATTGAGGACCAAATTCTATCCAACTTTCAAGCTCTGGTGTGGCCACAATGCAGCTCTGTGGTAAGGAATCACATATTCTTGTGCCTTGATAAGGCCCCAATGAGTGCTCCTCCACCACAAGATGGAGCGTACAACTACACCTACACCTTACAAATACAATTAGCCTTGAAAAATTGGATAGGATTGAGCGGAAACTGCTGTTGCTTCTCTTCCATCCATTGTGAACAGATCTACTCCAAGTTGCTTTACACATGCTAAAAGGATACATGTACCTAATGTAGGGCGCAGTCCAGAGCAAATTCAGCCTGCTCTGCCCTAACTGCTCTCTCCTAACTATTCTGTATCCAGAACATAAAGTTAAGCTGCATCCAGAGAGTCAGGAAGCCTGGGCTGCCCTAACTGCTCCAGAGCATGCTAAGTAATTGACACATGGGGAGGACTTGCTCCTGAGGAGACCCCCTCAGATCACACTGAACAAGGAACAGCTGTGGTGTCTGCCTTATAAGAAAGCCCAGAAGTTCCTGACAACCAATTACAGCTGCAGTTCCTCTAGTGGAGGGTGAATGTTTTGGAGTGGCCTACTGTATCCTGAAGTTTGTGGGCAGCCATAGTTGTTCCATATCCTGAGGTTGAGAGGCAAGGGTTGCAGCTAGGCTGGCCAAGAACTCAGATTTTTGGTCAGCACTGCCATTCTTACTCAGGCCTTATCATGGACCCCTATGGGTCTACTCGTTACTATACCTGCTCCTGAGGTGGTATAACTCTGAGGGCTGGAAGAGGGCATTTCTGCCTTGGAAACAGGCTCTGGATACAGAGTAACTGCTCTGCCCTAGGCAATGCTAAACATGCCCTCAACATGCCTCTCCTGAACTGCTTAGGGCAGAGCAGTTAGGGCAGAGCAGTTAGGGCGGAGCAGGTCCACCTGTCTTAGGGCACCCTATGTTGCCTTGCTCTGCCCTAAGCCTCTTCCAGAGTAACTGGGACGGAGCATCTTGCAGTTGCTCCACCCTAGTGAGAGATAGGGCACCCTAAGGCCTCTTATGTGCAAGGAATAGTTGCTCTGGATTGGGCTGATAGAACATTGTTTGCTTTAGTAGAGCACCAAAATAAAGCAATATTTAAGCCATGCGCCTCAAGCAGATTAGACAGACAGACAGACAGACAGACAGATAGTGCTGCCCTACTGACTGTGCTGCCACTGAGAGGTGTGGTGGCCAGAGATAGGGCCTTCTCGGTGGTGGCACCCTGGCTTTGGAACTCCCTCCCCTTAGAACTGAGGAAAGCTCTCTCAACAGAGAGCTTCAGGCGGAGCCTTAAAACCTTTTATTTTAAAAAAGCTTTTTAAGGGGGCAGAGATCAGGGGACTCTTGTTTTATTGTTTTTAGTATATGTTGTTTTTTAGCTTGTATGTTTTAATTGTTTTTATCAAATTGTTCTATTTATGTTTTTAATTATGTTTTATGTCAGCCGCCCTGAGTCGGGCTAATGGCCCAAGAAAGGCGGGATATAAATTTTTAAAATAAATAAATAATGTGCTAACAAAATTAGCATAACTACATCATTCTTGGGGTTTTGATTTATACTGAAAATCATAGTACTGTAATCTGGTTCTATTAATCTAGGCCATATTCAGAGAGAGGCAAAAAAACTGCAAAGATGAACCCAAGCTTAGTCTCATTTACTTTCCAAATGGCAGCTGAAGCATAGAAGACCCTGAAGGAAACATTGGGAAGGCATTTCCACATATTGCTCCTTGGGGTGCGCTTGCCCAGCTTCAGGAAATGCGTTAATGGCCTCCAAAAACATTATTCTGCTTGAATGCTCTTGCACTAATTTAAAATTATGTTAAATCGAACCTGAAACGTACTTCCAATTCTCCCCATATCCCGAGATTAACATTCAATTGCATGTTATCCAGGAGAATGTGTAAACGTCTCCATAATGCTGCTTTATTTTTTTCTTTATTCAGCCACTCTTTCTGGGTTGTTTGCGTCCAGCAAAGAAGGAGAGAAAGAAGTCTTTCAAAACATTTAATTGGAAGCTGACTTTGAGGTCTATAAGACCACAGTCACTTCCAAAAATGTACACTGGGCTCCCAATGAAAATGCCTCCAGTTGACAAATGACAAGCTTGCAATTATGTTTTTCTTCATCCCAGCAGTGGTTACTTTAAATTAGGGGCATGTCTTTGACATATTTCAGCTATGGTTAATCCCACATGTTTCAGGAAGGTTTTTAGACCATTCCTGGGGTAGTGGTGTCTTGTGTTATTAATACAAATGGACAGGAAACAGGATATTCCATCTGCCTCTATAGTCCATCATGCCCAAAGGCTTGGTGACTTGTGTGTCGAGGAAGGGAGTACAACCAAATGTCATGTGCTTGGGTTCCTTCATTGTAAGGAAAACCTAGGATTTGTCTGCTCATTTTATTAACAGTGGCTTTCCCATTGGTTCTGCATATTTCCATCTGTGGAAACATTTCATGCATATTTCATCTGTCGGTGTTACACAGGGCTGGATTTAGGTTTGATGAGCGCCTAAGCTATTGAAGGTAATGGAGCCCTTGAGCAAACCAGTTATATTTTAGGGAGCAGGCTAGCAGAAGGGGCCCATTACTTACATCATAGGAGCCTACACAACACAAAATACTGTTGCTGTATGTAGGTTTTATTTTGTTTGTTTTTTTATCTTATATTTTGGAAATGTACATCCATTTTTTCCTTTATGGATTTTTTTTTGGGTGCCCCCAAGAGAGTGGGGCCCTAAGCTATAGCCTCTTTAGCTTATATGTAAATCTGGCACGAGTATTACTCAACAATCATCCATTTTAAGGACCCGGAGATATGTGGTTTATGGGTAGGTGCTTGTCTTTTAGAGCTAGCACCTGGTTTTATTGTCTCCAATCTTAAACCTGCCATACAGCTTCCCCTTTTGTGCCAATGCTGATTTCACATGTGAATCCCTTCAGCTTTGAAAAGATTTCTTTATTTAATGCGTAATTTATGCTGGAGATAATTTCATCATTCATTTTGTGTATGCTTGTTAGATCAAAATCAAGAAACATTCTCCAGAATTCTATACCGTACTTCCTCTTGTTCGCTTACTACTTGCTAGTCTTTAATAGAAGGCCTTTTTTAACATCCTGATGAAAACAAGATATGAAGGATTGAGGTTGGGTAACTCTTATCAGAAAGAGGTGAAAAGTGCTGCACTGCTGACTCTAGGAAAATAATCTATCAAATCTCAAAGAGCAAAGTAGGAAAAATCCACAGAAAAGTAATTAAGAGAGTAAATTGATGAAAAAGTGATGCTTTATGAAAACTGAGTGATAGGTTGGAAAACTCTTCTGTTAGACAGTGTAAGTTTGTCTTCATGGAATACATTTCATGAAAATGATACGTACAGTATATCATTTTATCATGATATGAAAATGACACAGGAATATTTTAATTAGTTTTGTTCACAGGGGTAAGATTATATATCATGGAAATAACAATGAGTTTTCCGAACAATGTTTGTGTTAAATTAGTGTATACAGTGCTTCAATTTTGATAGAGCTGGAATGAAACAAAAGATTAGGTATTTGGGGCACAAATTTGGGGCATTTGGGGTATTTGGGGCAGGGCAAGGTTCAGGTCCTGGGCGCTACACAACATACTGAGCTCTTGTCCCTTGCCCAGCTCTTGCCAACCTAGCAGTTTGAAAGCATGTGAATGCAAGCAGATAATAGGTACCACCTCAGAGGGAAGGTAACAGTGTTCCATGTGCTTTGGCAGTTAGTCATGCAGGCCACATGACCACAAAGGAATCTTCAGACAACACTGACTCTATGGCTGCAATCCTAAAGACACTTTCCTGGGAGTAAGACCCATTGAATACAATGGGGCTTACTTTTGAGTAGACATGGTTAGGATTGTGCTGAAAAGCTTAAGAAACAGGGATGAGTACCATTTCCTAGAGTGGGTCACGACTAACAGGGTAATCTGTGGGGACACCTTCACCTCTTCCTTTATACCCAATAACTAGTCTTAATATGTCCCCCTGCAGATTACAGAATGTTTAAAGCAGAGGAAGCCTAGTGGGATTCTACCTTGGCCTGGGTCTAAATCCAAGATCTGGGTCAGTGTGCTCCAGTCACTTGTAAGAAACCAAGTTTTGGAAGGTTTGCAGGTTTAAGTGTTGCAGCAATAGCAAGAATATCATAGCCGGTGGGTCCATAGATGACTGGAGAAAGGAATTTTATTATGGCTTCTAGCCATAAGACAGGTTCAGGTACTCAACAGATTTTCTGAGGTTGACTTGATTCATCTATCCATGAACAGCCACAGCTAGCTAATGATTTCCATAATAACTTTAGTGACTGAAAAATATTCTGTCACCATGCAGAAATTGCTACTGAGAAAGTGCAGACAATCTCTCCGGACAGCCTTGATCACCATTTTCATTCTCCACATGAAATTCTGCCCCAGGAAGAGCCAAAGTCCCTCATGTGAGAAAGAATTTGGATGTCTGAATTGGCTTAGTCACATTATGGCAGGACTGTCAGTTTTGTACTCTGTACAGCTTGTAGTGCACTGTTGGGGCTTCATAAATGTTGTAGTAGTAGAAGGCAATGATTAAACCCATCACAGTCTGCAGAAGCTTGTTTGCTGGATTATGTTATGACATTTTTAAAGAAGCATCATTCAATAGACAAGACTCAAATTCTTCTGGCTATATCATGGAAAAGCACTGTTATCATCAATCATTCCCAGAAAATATGTTCTTGTCTTTATATTTTCTTTTTAGCTATTGAAATCTTCTTGTACATAAATGCAGGGAAGCTCCCCCAACCCATAAACAATATAATGTCTCTCCATTCCACAAACTGTACAGAAGCATAATTATTTTTTCAGTTAAAACTATTATTTTCCTGACGTACCTTGCAAAATGTTTTGATGTACTAAACATAGACACATTATGAAAAAGTAGTGAGATAAGATGCACAAGTGTTTTGTACATAGACCTTTTGGGTATGAAAAGGAAAATTGCCATACAGGTAGATGGGCTAGAACCAGAGACTTCCCCTCTTTACATGTTAAAAAGGTAACGGTAAATGTGTCACCAACAAATTGCCTTGCTAGTTGTGACTGCCTCGGAGGGTGGTGCTCATCCCTGTTGCCAGGCTAAAGAGCCAGTATTATCCGAAGACACCTCTGTGGCCGTGATGCAGGCTACAATCCTACAGACACTTTCCTGGGTGTAAGACCTATTGAACACAATGGGGCTTTCTTTTGAGTAGACATGGGTAGGACTGTGCTCTAAATGTCAAAGGCGGGCAGATTGTTAACTTCCCACTGAAGTGGTACCTATTTGCTTTCAAACTGCTATGTTAACAGGAACTGGGCAGGTAACAAAGCTCACTTGGCCAATCTGACAACCTTCAGGTTGACAAGGACGGTGTCTTTAACCACTGAGCCACTGCAGCCCTTGCCCTTTAGATCCGACACAAAAGCAAAGTTCCATGTTCCTCTGGAATCTTCTCCTATGCAACAGCCATAGCAACTCTATATGATGTGCTGGTCTTTTTGTAATCTATATACAGTGGTGCCTCTCACAATGAGTTTAATTGGTTCCAGAGACCTGCTTGTTATGTGAAATGCTTGTTATGTGAGGGAGAGTTCCCCATAGGGAATAATGGAAACTCAGACAATTGGTTCCACAACTCAAAAAAAATTCCTCCCACTTACCCTGAGCTGTGGCTGGAGGGGGCAGTTTGGGCAGACTGGGCTGGCCTTGCCTCTCTTGTGGCATGTCCACCACCTCTGGGGGCTCAACAGCAGCCAGGGAGTGCTTCCCAGCAAGTATGAGGCTTCCCTCGTGGCCTCTGCAGCTTCAGAGCAGAACCGCTCTAGCCAGGGGTTGCACCAGGAAGGGAGGGAACCCAGGCTGCCTTTTGAATTTCCTGGGCAAGCTGGGTCCCCTTGGCAAAACAGAGGCCAGAATGACCTCTCTAACTCTGATTAGCTGGGAAGAACCACCACTGAAACCTCTATCTCCGTTGGGAGCTGTCCGGCTCAATGGTGCTGAAAGTCGAGCAAGACTCTCAGAGATTTTTTCCCTCGCTAAGTGAATCCCTCATTATGGGGGACACTCACTAAGCGAGGTACCACTGTATATAAAAGAGAAAACTCACTTACTCCCTGACTCACTCACTGACTCATCAACGCCCAGTTATAAAACTGCTGAGCCTAGAAGCATGAAATTTGGGGAGGGTGTTCCTTATGTCACATGAACACACACCAATAACCAATGTGGAGAAATTTAACCTTTAAGGGGCTGAAAAATGGTGCAAAGTGTTTTTGTCCTATACTTAACATGGAAGACTGACCAACATCCAGCCAATTTGGTGCTCGGTGCCTAGTGCACTGGGAGGGATGTTGTTCAGAGGGAGTGGTTACACTGGGGAGGATGATGCACATAGGGGTGTTGTGCATGGGGAGATGATGCACATGGGGTGAATGCACATGGGGAGTTGATGCACATGGGGGTTGATGTGCATAGGGGAGTGATGCGTATGGGGGTTGATGCGCATGAGGGACTGAAGTGCATGGAGGGTTGATGCACATGGATGGTTGATGCGCATGGAGGATTGATGTTCATGGGGATAGTTGCACATGGAGGTTGATGAGCATGGGGAATGATGTGCATGTGTTCTTGAAGTGCATGGGTGTTGGTGCACATGGATGGATGTTGCACATGGGGACTAATGCGCATGGGGGATGATGTGCATGGGGAGATGATGCGCATGGGGTGGATGAACATTGGGGATGTTGCACATAGGGTGGATGTGCATGGGGGTGGATGTGCATGGGGGTTGATGTGCATGGGTAGTTGATGCGCAGTGGGAGGGATGGCATATGGGGAATTTTGCTCCTGCAACACAGGTACGCTTTCGCTAGTGTTTTAATATAAATGTGTGCCAATTTCATTTATAAAAGTATAGTTAAAATGGCACATTGTAAAACCACGACAGTGCAAAAATGGCATATTTGAATTTTGATTTTTGGTATAAGAAGTAGCAATTAAAATGTTGCTTTAAGCTTGGTAGCAGTTTGAATTCATCATATATCGAGAGCATATCCGCACATCTTAATTATCGATATATAATTCATCATATATCGAGTGCATATTCGCACAGTGATATGCAAAAAGAAGAACAATAAAGGATAGCAGACACACAGCCAGTTTGTATCTGATACAGCTACATGCAATCTCCCTAATTTGAAAGGAGCCATCAGGAGCCATCCATCTCACGGATAGATTGGCACAAACCAGCCACCATGCCTGATGTCTGCTCAACCAGTTTCACCAAAATAAAACTGACAACTGAGACAAACCCTACATGTAACATATGTCTTGGATTGCCAGTTTTTCCTTCCTTATAGAGAATCTCTCTTCACTGTATGTTTTAGAACAGCATTCCTGTTCTGCATTCTTATTGAAATTACACAAAACATTTCTCGGCAAAACAATAAACATGGAACAGAAAAACAAGGAGCATTTGCAAATCACCAAGAAATAGATTCCAGTTTCCTCTTGGGGGGGTGGCATGTTGCAGTCCTGTGGGTGCCATAAGAGCCACGTATGCAACTGGCATGCTTGTCTCTTCCTTTAAAACACTGCTATAAGCAGGCAAGCTTATAAAGGACAAGCAGGCAGGCAGCCTGAATGCTAGATGGACATAGGCTGAACATTAACAGCAAATACATTAATAGGAAGAAACTGGAGCATGCTTTTTGTTAATATTCTGTCCCTGTCCCTTTAGCATTCAGGCTGTGTGGGGGGAAGAGTGGAACACAGAGAACTGTGGATGACTGAATCTGCACGTAATGGATCTATGGGTACGGGGGCTCCTGTATTTGTTTTGATCTGGGAGATTATGGAGGAGAGTTAATGCTTACTTCCAGAGTAAGTATCAAATAGTAAGTATTCCAGAGTAAGTATCAAATCAAATTGCTTCCTGATTTGATATTTTTTCTCCACATGGTAGTGGAGAAAAGAATTCTTTTAAAAATTCTGTGCAACAAGGTGGCCTGGTTTCCCCATGTCACATCCACCATAGATTGAATGACTCCAATCCACAACAAGCAGACCCCATTGCTGCACGGGACAAACACTTAAAAACACTTGCCTTTTTTAGTGGAAGAAAAATAGTCTATTTTTTCCCCAAGGATTGTACTATATGTGCTTTTTATAATCATACACCTTTTAAAAACAATTAGATGACCATCTAAAAATAGCCTAATTTGCATAAATTATAATTGCCGGACAAAAAATCCGGTTGGTCATCTAAGGGTTACAAAACATTTGACTGCTGGAAGAGCCAGTCTTTAAGATACAGCCATAAAGCATTTTTTTTCTCCATTAGGCACAGCAATTTTATATTAGAGAGAGAGAGAGAGAGAACAGATAACCATGTTTTGTTGCAGTGAAAATCACTGTGCACATCGTATTGTGGTTTCCTAACTCCTGCTGCAAAGTTCCACTCTAATCTATTTCACAACTGTGTTCCAGTTTGATGCAGATTCTAATGATATTCAGAAAAGCCGTCTTATGTACATTGCATTTGGGCATTCATGCTGTTAAGTTGCAAGCCAATCGGATAAATCTATAAAGTTGCAAATCTTACTCACTCCACTGTTTTATTGTGTTTCAAGAACTACAGAGGGAATTTGTTGTAAGCAATTTTGTGTGTATTTTACAATTATTGAAAAGAATAGAGTGTTCTGCTCTTTCTGAAAACTTATAATGTTATCTTCTGTATGTCATTTTTGATTGCCTTCTGTTTATTTCCCATAGGTAAGGTAACACCCTCATCATTAACAGTCTCCACAAGTCTCCACAAATCTGCCAAATGGAACTTCAAATGTAGCTCAAGGGCCACTAGTGGAGGTGGAATAAATTAAATAAATAAATTAGAATTGGATCTATATTCAAATGTCATGTCAGTCTTGAACTGCCTAACCATAATCCAGAGAGGAATCTGTGGCTTTATTGGCATGTGTCAGTCAATGGAGAAGTTTTCCCAGGTGAGGAACTTCAGTTACTGGAGCTCTAAGGATCAGTAGACAGAAGCACATTAAAGCTATTGGGCACACTTAACATTTACCAATTTTAATAATATTTTAATTAAATTGAGTTCAGATATCAAAATTAAACAGGTGATTGACAACTGAGTCCTAACAACCAATGTATCTATACCACATACTACATCATGAGCTGGGGGCAGTTCTGGAGGTCTTCTCTGGTTAAGGGTACATGTGTGTCGTTGCATGGGGTAAGTTCTCACTGTTCCACTGGGGCTACTCAAATCTGCATCCATAATTTAGAATTTTCATGTAAGGAAGAGAACAGAAGTAAAAATGAAAATAGAATAACTTTTATATATAGCAATATGGGAAATTAATTTAACATTTTCACCAGGCAGAGAATCTGCAGAAACCAAACTGGTAGTATAACCTCTTGGCTGGAGAGCAGTTTACCCTCAGAAAAATAAAGTCCCGTCTTCAAGGGACAGAAGATTGTTTTCTTCAATTATTTTCTTCCCATGTCCTGTGTAGTCTGGCCCAAAGCTTGAGATATTATTTTAAACTAGGATTTCTAAAACTGAGTTTGGACCCACTTGGTGCATCTTGACTTCTGGTAGGTCCTGCAGAGACTCCAGTGAAAACACAGGTCATAACTAATTGCTTCAAGTCAGAGAGCTACTAACTGTCCTGCAAAGAGCAGATCTTCCTCAGTTTAGATAGCTACAAATTATCCTGCAAATAGCTAAGCTCCTGCAGTTTGCAAGTTTATGTAAATATAGGGAGAGAAATGTTTGAACATCAAATTTGCTAAAAAATTTCAGAACTGTAGCTTTTGCTCTCTCCCCCTTGTGAGAGTGTATTGGCAAACAAACACGTACCGTCAGTGTGTTTCAAATCAGGCTTCATTTGGCCCTAAAATGTACACAAACAGAAAAGTTCAGTTTAAGGAGAAAAAGTGATTTGCAAGAGTTTCCAGATAAACTTTCTTTCCGCAGCGCTCATGGTATTCTCTCTGTCCCAGCCTTCAACTGCCTTATATTACAGAACTCATGATTTAGTAGAGCAGTCAGCACTCAGGAGACACAGATTTAACCTAAGTGCATACTTTTTAATGCATACAACAGAGAAACATTGGCCTCCTATATATCTTCTGCTTGTACCTTCTTCACTGATCAATGAGATGTCTCCAAGAACACATGTGAACATTAATTCTGATTAACTTTTCTTGCTCTTAGTGCACTCTTAACTTTGTAGTTTAATTGGCCTTGTTCTGTTTATCAGTTTTGCAAAGCAACACCCGATTGCCAATGAGCAACACCAAACCTCAGCTGCACAGCTGAAGACCCTTTTCTATTCTAACACTTAACTCTTGCTACTTGCCTAAACCTATTCCTGCATAAAATTCAGTAAATGAAAGAATACCATGAAAAAAATTAGGCAAACATTTAAAAAATAGACATACCGTATAAGATGAATGAAAATACTCTGCATACACTTCAATGTGACAAGTTTTATTGCATTAATATTTGTGCATTATTTTGCTGATCCATTTGTCAAGTTGGATACTTGAATTTCAGATATACAACATTTGCATCTTCCCTTAATTTGTAGGAAAAGGGAGGATCAGGCAGTAAGGAGAAGAAAACAAACCTCTATCCTGCTCCTTTTCATGTAATATCATCAGAAGGAAATCAATCAAAATATATGTTTAATATTTTTTAACAAGTATGCTGAATATAAATGCTCTTTGAATTTCTTAATTAGAATTGCAACCTCCTTCCTAACAGAAGTTGTGTGCCTTTATCTGCTGTATCCTGTAAGGGTCAGCTTCTCCTACCTTACAGGATTGTTGTGAGGATAAAAGAGGGGGGGGGAAGCTTTGTAAGCTGTCTTGGGCATGGGGAAAGTGGATATAGATCCCTTAAAAAAAAAACTCTGGTACAGTTTTCCTCTGCCTGGTATACTGTTATGGAAACAGCCATGCAGTTATAAGTCAGTTCAATTTGTTTGTACCTTTCCTACTTAGTTTCTAGAGTGGCAGTACCTTGCTTTCCTGTTTTTCGTTAAACTTCCTTCACTCAGTTCAAAAGCGATCTTACGCTTGGCATGGTAGCATCCTTTTAAATCCAATAACAAAAGGCAGTTGAGTCCCCTTTAACCCTTAACAAGTCAAAATGTTCAGAAATGATTTGCTTCACCAGTGAACACAGATGGTGCTCTCAGTTCTTGTTTCAGAACAAGAAACTTTTTTAAAAATATATTATTTATTTTTTTAAAAGGAGAACAATAAAGAAAGAAAAAGAGAGAGAAAGAAAAAGAAAGAATAAAAACAGAAAAACTAAACGAATATGTTCTAATCAGAATATATGGCAAGCATAGAATAACTAATTTACCTTTCTTTAGTATAAAATAACTTCAATTAATTTTTATTAACTTATACTACTAGAAAAATTTTTCTTAAACTATAAGGTTACTTAGCAATTCCAACAGATATCAGAAAGGAAGATAAAAAACTTATATAACAATTATTCATCAAATCCATAGTTTATTTTACTCATCATCCCCTTTCACGCAGTAAGTCCATGAATGGTTTCCAGTTGTCCATAAAAGTTTTTACCGACTGCTCTTTAAGAAAAGTTGTAATTTTGTCTATTTTGGCAAAGTATTCCATCTTAATCTGCCGTTCTTTAACAGAAGGTATTTCTGGAACTTCCCAATATTTAGTATATAAAATCCTTGCAGCTGCTGTCATGTATAAAAACACACTTTCCAAAATTTTTATGGATTGAATTGTCTAATATTCCCAATAGAAAAGCTTCTGGTTTCATTTGAATATTCTTTTTAAATATTAACTGTAATCTATATATATAAAAGAGAAAAGTCACTGACTGACTGACTGACTCACTCACTCACTCACCACCGCCCTGCCAAAACCGGTGGGCCTAGAAGCATGAAATTAGGGGTGGGTGTTCCTTCTGTGACCAAGGGGTGCACTAAGAACTGGTTTTTGGAAATTCCAACCGGAAGGGGGTGAAAAGGGGTGCAAGGCGTTTTCCTCCCTATACTTTGCATTGAGAATTGATAGCAACATTCCTCCCCAACTGCTGGGCCTGAAGCATGGAATTCTGGGAGTTCCTTCTGTCACCTGAACACCCACCAAGAACCATGTGGAGAAACTTAACCCTTCAGGGGCTGAAAAGGGGTCAATGTGTTTTTGTCCTATACTTAACATGGAAGACTGACCAATATCCAGCCAATTTGGTGCTCAGTGCCTGGTGCACTGGGGGGACGTTGTTAGGAGGAATAGGTTGCATTGTGGAGGACGCTGCACATGGAGGGTTGGAGCGCATGAGGGTTTGGTGCGCATGGGGGAAGTTGTGCATGGGGTTGATGTGCAGGGGGGAAGTTGCGCACGGGGAAGTTGTGCATGGGGGGGTTGATGCACATGGGGGAAGTTGCGCATGGGTTAAGTTGCGCATGGGGGTTGATGCACATGGGGGGTTGATGCACATGGGGGAAGTTGCACATTGGGTTGATGTGCATGGGGGAAGTTGCGCATGGGGGAATTTGTGCATGGGGGGTCAAAGCACATGGGGGTTGATGCGCATGGGGGTTGATGCGCATGGGGAAAGTTGCACATGGGGGAAGTTGCACATGGGGCATTGATGCAAATGGGGGCTTGATGCGAGTGGGGGAAGTTGCACAGGGGGGAAGTTGAGCATGGGGGAAAGTTGCGCATGGGGGTTGATGTGCATGGGGAAGTTGCACATGGGGGAAATTGCGCATGGGGGTTGATGCGCATGGGGTTGATGTGCGTGGGGGAAGTTGCACATGGGGGAAGTTGCGCACGGGGGGTTCATGTGCATGAGGGTTCATGCACATGGGGTTCATGCACATGGGGATGTTGCGCATGGGGGATGTTGCGCATGGAAGGTTGATGCATATGGGGGATGACATATGGGGGAATTTTACTCCCGCAACGCGGGTACGCTTTTCACTAGTCTATATATATAGATTTCCAAAAGAGAAAAGTCACTGACTGACTCACTGACTCACTCACTCACGCACTCATCACCACCCTGCCAAAACCGTTGGGCCAAGAAGCGTGAAATTTGAGGTGGATGTTCCTTCCATGACGGAGGGGTGCACTAAGAACTGGTTTTCAGAAATTCCAACTGGAAGGGGGTGAAAAGGGGCGCAACGCGTTTTCCTCCCTATACTTTGCATTGGAGAATTTATGATTCATCAACATTCCGCCCCAGCTGCTGGGCCTGAAGCATGGAATTCTGGGAGTTCCTTCTGTCACCTGAACACCCACCAAGAACCATCTGGAGAACCACCAAGCCCCTTCAGGGGCTGAAAAGGGGGCAACGTGTTTCTCTCCTATACTTAACATGGGAGACTGAATAACATCCAGCCAATTTGGTGCTCTCTGCCTGGTGCACTGGGGGATGTTGTTAGGAGGAATAGGTTGCACTGTGGAGGATGCTGCGCATGGGGGGGTTGGTGCACATGGGGGAAGTAGCGCATGGGGGTTGAGGCACATGGGGGTTTGATGTGCATGGGGGAAGTTACGCATGGTGGGAAGTTGAGCATGGGGGGAAGTTGCACATGGAGGGTTGATGTGCATGGGGGGAAGTTGCTCATGGGGGGGAAGTACCCCCCAGAGGTACTTGCAGAACCTCTGTCAATAATCTTTGAGGAGTCCTTGAGGAGTAGAGAAGTGTCACTGGACTGGAAGAGGGCTAATGTAGTCGCAATCTTTACAAAGAATGAATGAATTTTGAGTAAACCTTCCTGAAACTTGACCCTGGTCTCAGCCTAATTTTTGTGTGCTCCTGAAATTTAGCAAGCAGCCAGGGTGTTAGATGGAAAGGCTCCTATGTCTCAAAAGGGGACTGAACTGTGGTTAATACTCTGCTGAGACAGTTCCCATCCAACGCAGAAACTGGGGGGCTGTGTATTGTCCAGGAGGCAGACTGATTCAGGGGTCACCAACTTCAACCTTTACTCTTGTCTTCTATACCCTGCAAAAATATACCCTACCTTGCTTCTCAAGCAGGACCTCCTTCCATGAGGTCTGCCTAGCTGCATAGTATGCCATGCCTTGAACCCTCAACACATCCATGCAAAGGGAAAAGTTCTTGGAGTCTCTTTCCCAATGTTTAGGATTAGTTCTATCATCAAAGATGTCTATGAGCACAATCCTAAACATGTCTACTCAAGCCCTCTTGTATTCAATGGCTCTTACTCCATTACTTTAGGATTGCAGCCATAAGTCTGTCTGCAAATTGCAATTAAGCATTTTTCTTTGAACTGTCATGACTGCCTCTGTTTCTCTTTTATTATTGGTAGCAAATAGTGGGGGATTGGTGGTGTACAATCAGAAAAAGGATCTTTCACAACATGATGCTATTCAATTTATGCCATAAATCCCTTTTTCCAAAAAGGACAACACATAGTCAACAAAGTAGTGAGCTCTTTCCAACCTCAGCAATCTCTCACTGACCTTTCAAAAGAAAGCTGTACTCAGAACACGATGGAGAAATTCAAGTGCTTCTTCCGTGCTTTTTTTATCTGCATCAGTGAGTTAAGCAAAAAACAACAACAAAGTAGAAATGCACAAAATACAGATACAATATTTTCTATGGAATACAGCTTCTATTACAGGAGAGTGGGAATGTTGATTCTGAAAATATATTTCTATGACTCCTTTAGGAAAGTTGGTTTCTTTGCTGACGCACTTTGTCATGTATATGGGACAAGTGATTTTTGTTACTGTATATGGGTTAGGCAGCAACCATCTCACAGCCTGAACAGTTCTGAGGATATAATTTAACAGGAACTTGCAAGACAGTTACACTGGGTGTGGGAGAGAGGGGGGAAGAGAGAGGAGATAATTAACTTACACCAGTGAGGGTGTCAGTCAAGGATGAGAAAAGGGTTATCTGAAGGTGCAAACAAAATGTTTTGTTTTTTAATGGGCTTGGGGTTTAGAAGACAATTTAGGTTTCTCCATCGTAGCATTTGGTGAATGCCAAAATTAGAAATTAGTTTGATAATTCTCTCCATGCTTGCAATGTTGGCATCTGCACTCTCATAATGATGATGAAATGTGAGGGTGCCTCCATCATATTATCATGGCAGATAGTCATCTGGACAGCTGGCATATGCCAAAACAAAACCCATGGACAAAATATGTTTTTAGGTGTAGGTGACCAACAACCATATGTTTGTAAGAAACAATAGAGCAGGGTGACCAGATGCCCGAACCCAAAAAAGAGGACAATCCCCCAAAATTCCTGACATCCAAGCAAAATTCCTGACATGTTAAAAAAAAGTAGGACAAATGTAGGATATGTCAAAATAAAAGCTAAAAAAACATATTGCTTTCCTGTACTTAATTTCAACACTATATTACTTATTATTAGCACCCCCTAACTTTACACCCAGCTCTGCTCCTCTGCGTTGACAATAGCTGGATGAATCTGAGCACAATCTGAGCAACTCAAACCCTTGTTGTGAAATACATGCCTTTTTTGCAAATATAGGTGGATCAATCTACAAAGGCATAGGAGCAAGAGCGACTGAGGTTTCTCTGGTCAGTTGGCAACCCCACTTAAAAAAAAAATTAATTCTTCCCCCTCCTTTCCCTCCAAGCCAAACTCACTGCAAAGTTTCAGAGCAGCAGCAGCTCCACTTCTTCCCCTGCTCTCCTCTCCTCTCCAGCAGCCTCAGCTGAGCTCCCTCCTTCCTTCCTTTGAAGCTAGCATAGTCTCTCTCTCTCTCTCTCTCTCTCTCTCTCTCTCTCAGGCAAGTGCAGGCAGGGCCTATGAGAGGGGGTCCAGCAGGTACATCGTTCCGGAGGGGCCCATGACTGAAGGACAATCTGAGTGTTTGTTACTAACAAATTAATATGGTATATGTGCACACACACACATATATACACACATGCACACATATACATACATATATACACAGGCATGCACACATACACACATATATACACACGCATACATAAATACAATTTCAAACATTGTAAGTTTTTTTCTTTTGTTTTACAGTAAAACAACCCATTGAGAATGTATCCTCACAAATCAGGATGGCAGAAACGACAAGAAAGTTTTATATAAAGAAATGTTTTATATGATCAATAAATGAGCACTTGTTGAAGTTTGTTGCATGTTAATTAGCCTCATTTTTTATTTCAAAATAATTTTGCAAGTCTTAGGTGCCCCAAGTGGTTTTGTACTGCCTTAAAAAACTTCTCTTGGAGGCCCTGACTGGAGGGACTGGGAACTGTGCTGGCCATGGCCATTTCCTGAAAAAGAGGTCCTAAAACCGGACTTCCGATTTCAGGGCCTCATTTCCAATTCTGTCTGGGCATTTCTGGTCATATGGTCATCCTGGAATAGAGAGAACTGACCCGAAGAGAAAACATTAATAAGATCCCTATTCTATTATTCCCTATTCTGTTATTTCCAGCCCCTGTTGATGCAGTGGCACAGAATGATGACCACGGCATACATGGGGCAGATGTAGAGGTTTCCTCTAGGTCAGTTATTTTCAACCAGTGTCCTCATATGTGCTGTGGGAATTTGGGGATTGACATTCATTAATAGGAAAATTGGGGGATTTGAACAGTCTGGTGTGCCTTGTCAATAGTAAAAACAACTGATGATGTGCCTTGAAAATTTCAGTGCCTTGTTAAGTGTGCCGTGAGATGAAAAAGGTTGAAAACAGGTAAAGGAATGATCACTGATGGAGCATCTTTTGTGACAGGTGCTGACTGCTTTATGACAATTAACACAATTACAAAGAAAGAACCAGCAATGGGTTGCTGTCCTGATTAGATACTAAACAAAATGCTGTTTGATTAGGTACCCTGATCACATAGAGAGATTCATTGACAGTAATGGCTAGCATTACACAACTGCTGTGCATGCATCCGCAAAGGAGCTAGCTTTGTAGTTCAAGTCGTTTTATAGTGATTAATGAGAGTCTCAGTGAAAGTCAGAGGTATGTGAATCTACAGGGTAGCTGGCTGTGGGCTCTTGCTCTGAATGTTGATTGTACATGCTCAGAATCTCATTTTACATTCTGAACAACTTATAAAGAAAAGTGACAATTCAGAAAGAAATCTAGGCATTATGAGCTAGAAAAGTCATGTTTACAGAAGATGGTTATGAACTTTGAAAAGCTAGCAATAAAACTAGTTAAAATATTAATTTCCTTACAACTTATTTGAATGATGCTAAGGGTTTAAGGGTCCTTGAAAATAAATGGGGGCATAACTTTTTTCACTGTGAAATATAATCCTGAAAATACAAAATTTCATGCAGTTGATTTATGCATGGAACTCTTCATTGATTCTGAATTAATGTCTCCTTTGATATAGGAAATTCAGATGTCTCATATGTACTTCTAAATGATCACTTTAAGTTGATTTTGGAAAATTGGGTATTAAAATACTGTTGGATGATTAACAGTGCAATCCTATTCATGTCTTCTCAGAAGTACGTTCCATTGAGTTCAACAGGGCTTACTCCAGGAAAGTGCTCTTGGGACTGCAGCTTCACAGTAAGCAGGGGACATATGTTAGTCTTGCCATTTTACAGAATCTCTTTTGCTGTTATTTGTTGTTGCTGTGTTTCTCTTTACAAATGTTTTAATGCTATCACGGATAACTTTGCTAAACCCTGTTGTTGATGGGAAAGATAAATCTTTGCATAACTACAGGGAGAAGATTAAATAAACATTAAGCACACTACCTTCACACAGTGTAAATCAACAAATTATGCCAGGTTCTAAGCTGGCACTGATAAACAACATTTCAAAATAGGTTAAATAATTCTTACTAAGACACAAACCGATCTATTACATGCAGTAATGTTGCTACTGAATGCATAGGAAAGAAAATAACAAATGCTTTAATCCCATTATTTGCTACAGTTCAGGCAGCCCAACACTATACTCCCCAAAAGCTGCTCAGATGTCATAAAGGATATGGCAGCCACTCTCAGAAGCTAGTGCAGCCAAGAACCTGATGTTGAAGACCATATCAATGCAGATTTCCCAACACCAGGGGTGTCGCTAGGCTGGTCCAAGTAGTGTGCTCTGCACCAGGTGACATGCCTGGCAGGGTGATGTGCATTGGGGGATCAAAAAATTGCAACTTGTAATGGTGCAAAAAAAACCCCCAACGTGCCATATACCATTGGTTTCGTATTGAAGAGCTGAATCCAAAGCAAAAATCTATTTTGAAATAGCACCTTCCTATCAAAAGTTATGACCAAAAAACTAAAACTAAAAATATGCATTGAACTCTATGAAAAGTGAAAGTGAACCATATTGCGGCTTTACTCATGAGTATGTTAATATGCCATTGTCCATTGGACGGGGCAGACTGAGAGGATTCCAAGAACACCAGAATTGTCCTGATCCAATGAACACAGCCCCCACAAATCACCACAGAATGAGATCCCTGATGATTACATTGAAAAGCATTGAAAATTAAAGTGAACTGCACAGCCGTGTTTACTAGCGAGTAAGCAAGCCTTGGCTGGTGCGGAAGGTCAGTCCAGAGGAGTGCATGGTTTCCAAAATGGTTCTTATCAGGGATGTCACCGGGGTGTTGGGAAGGGGGCACCCTTGAGGGGAGTGACCCCTCCCCACTAACCAAAATGACTAAAATCATGGTTTGTTGAAAAAATCCGATTATGTTATATAGTGTTGGATGCATAATTTACAGAAGAATGCAATGAAACAAACCATTTTGAAATATCTTTATTCTATTAAAATATGTGGCTAAAAAGCTGGAGGAGGCAGGGCAATGCACATAACCATGCCCACCATTCATATTGTTGCCCCGCCCACTGCATGGGGTGATGCGCTGGTCTCCTGCACTGGGTGATGCAAACTCTGCCCAACACTGATGCCAGTCTTTGCCAGTCCTTGCAAGAGTAGCCTCACCAGAGACATGGACAGGATGGGGTTGAATGAGCAATCAGCATTTCCTGATGCAATCAGATATTTCCAGACACCAGAAATATCCCAGTCACATACATAACAGAGGTAGATGATAAAAAAGCATTATTAACCATTAGAAGATATCTATCTTTCCTTTTACAGCTTAACAGGTATTGTTTCATTATTTCCACAGTACAGATAAGAAAATTAAAGTGTGTTTGTGTGTGCGTGTGTGAGCATCCATATGCATGCGTGCACACAACAGGTACTCTTTTTAAATTTCCCATAATTCTAATCTAAAGCTTAAGTTGCTTCAACACTTATCACAGTTCATTTAATTTCATTGTCGTCCACTGCTGTTGTCCATAATAATTGCAAATAATTATTATGTGTTTCCTCTACACTTACATGGATACATGGATACTGTGTGCTCAATGTGAGTAAATGCCGGTTTATTGCAAAGGGCCTGCAAACCCATAATAATCTTAATAAATACAGTGCAGTGTGTGTCTCTGTCATTGTATACACAGGCATCACACATGCCTGAGATCATGATAATGAAATAACTGGGTCATGGATCCTGAGTCAGTCATTGCGGAAGACAGTAATATACCATAACTAAGGGGTTAGTTTCTTCAGGGGATCTCTCAGCCAGGCTGACAAGATGACAGGAATCTCCTGGACAGAACTGGAAATGAACACCTGGAACTGGAAGTCCAGGTAGAGGCCTCTCTGTCTGGGGCATTTCCAGCCATTTCCTGGGATTTTAGGCCTGTTTTAAGCCATTTTAGGCCTTTTAGATCCACTCAGGCTGCTTATAGAAGGAGGGAGGGAGGGAAAGGAATTGTAGTTTTTCCCCTCCTCCCCATGCATCGCACCAGATCCCCATTTTGCAACATGCTTCTCAGAGAGGCCCGGGTAGGCCTCTAAATGGGCCTCTAAGTAGCCATTCCCAAATGTCTGTGAAAATGGCTGTGCGTGGCAGTGGCTCCCATTCCCTGCAGAGAAAAAGTTCTAGGGCAGGGAGGAAACTGCTTGTTGTTTGCTTCAAAGGAAGGAGGGAGTTGAGCTGAGGCTGCTGGAGAGGAGAGGAAGGAGGGAGCCTGGAAGTGGAGCTGCTGCTGCTCTGAAACTTTGCAGTGATTTTGGTTTTGGAGAGAAAGGGGGGAGGAAGAATTAATTTTTTTAAAGGTGGGTTGCCAACTGACCTGAGCAACCCAGCCTCCCCTGTTCCTATGCCTTTGTAGATGGATTCACCAATATATACTTTGCACAAAAAGCATGTAATTCACAAAAAGGGCTTGAGTTGCTCAGGTTGTGGGGCCTTTCATCCAGCTATTGTCAACGCAGAGGAGCAGGACTTGGTGTAAAGTTGGCAACCTTCTCAGGGCAGGTTTGGTGGGGATAACTCCTGGCTTCTTAGGTTATAAGCCTCCAAGCCCGGTTGTGTCCACTCAAACGCATTATTGTCAGTGGAGTTTATATTGTGTAAGGGGCAAAAATCCCCCTGGCAATGCATAAGTGCCCATAGAGTGCACACCGCGTCCTGCAAAAGTGGAGGAAGTCATGGAGGTCTCTTAAAGATAAGGAAACATTTGTTACAAAATCTCTGCTGTCCCACTGGCTTTCCTAGGATCTGCACAAGGCATTTTGGTCTGAGGGAAAGTGGGAGAGAATGGATTATGATACTGGTGCAAGTGGCTGCCACTAGTTTCCAGAACTTCCCTCTCTTTTGCTCCTGCCCCCAGGCACTCCCTTCCACCAACCGCCCCTGTGCTTGCTTACCTCCAGTCCAGCATGTGCTTGATCATGTTTGGGCTTCAGGCCCAAGAAGGAGAATGTGGTTTTCTCATGCACCATGCTGCCAAGCCTACCCCTTCTAGGCCTGATCCATTCATCTTTGACCTCTGCCCAGCCCAAGGCACCCCTTCCCTCTCCTCCTCAAGCTTGCCCAGCAGGATCTTGCCTTCTCTTTTAGGTGCCCTTTTGGATTCAGTACTGACAAACTTCAACACTGGTGCTGCTTATTGCCAGGTGTCACAGAGCAATTTATGGCATTTTTGGGACACCCTAGTCTGGTGCAGTGGTCACTGTACCAGTGTTAGTCTATGGGCAAAATCCAGAGTAACTATGGGGAGTCCTTGCTCTGGTTAAGAAAAGCTTACTCTGGATTCCAATATGAATTTCCCATAGATTTTCACTAGGTGGTGCAGTAACTATGGGTGCACGTAAAGTCTCTTACATGCTCTTGTAGTTACTCTGCATTTGGGGGTATGTTAGGATTGAGCCAACAATCCAAAAGTTTATTCTTAAAATTATTTTATGCAAACCAGTACTTATGGCAAACCATCCCCACTCCCCCACCCTCCGTCATAAAAGAAGAATTATTTCCTGATAAAATAGGGAAGATAAAAGGCGAGATAAAAAAGGGAGTCTCTTCCATGATACTGCTGGTTCCAATGCACACATGACATCAAAACACAAAGACAATGTGCTTTTTTTCATTTAGAATTGTTCTTTGTCTTCAGATGTATAGTGATTTAATTGAGTGACTAAAATGCATATGACTAAAAGCTAAGCTAGACATGACAATGAAGACCTGAGATTGGAACTCTTGATGTCTCTTTTGTGATTAAAAGTGGTGTGTGGGTGAGATTTGGATTGGGGCTGTAGGGCTGAAAGGGTGAAGACTGCTTTATTGCTATTTGCACAGACGTGCTTCTGTACCACTTTGCAGCTCACAGCAACATTAGACTTGATTTGTAGGTGAAATGTCCTCTCAGTCAAATTTTCCTGTATATAAAATCGAAAAGTCACTGACTGACTCACTGACTCACTCATTCACTGACTAAGTGTGCAATCCTAACCTACTCAGATGTAAGCCTCATTGTCCTCAATGGGTCCTACCCAGTGGTGGGTTCCAGCAGGTTCGCACCTACTCTGTAGAACTGGTTGTTATTGAGTGATAGGACATATGAAGTTTAAAAATAGCCATTTAAAAGTGGCTGCCAGATGGGCAAAGAACTGGTTGTTAATTTATTTGAATCCCATCACTGGTCCTACTCAGTGGTGGGCACCAGCAGGTTCGCACCTACTCTATAGAACCGGTTGTTAACGAGAGATAGAACATATAAAGTTTAAAAATAGCCATTTAAAAGTGGCTGCCAGATGGGCATAGAACTGGTTGTTAATTTCTTTGAATCCCATCACTGGTCCTACTCCTAGGAAAGTGTGTTTAGGATTGCAGCCTGACTCATTCATTTATCAATGCCCACCCAAAATTGCAGGACCTAGAAGCCTGAAATTTGGGGAGGTTCTTCTTTCTGTTAAATTTTGATAAATTTAACTCCTAAGGGGTGACAAAGAGCGCAACACATTTTTGCCCCAATACTTAACATTGAAGATTGACTGATCGACATCCAGCCCCAACCTCTAGATATAGAAGCATGACATTTGAGGAGCATATTCCTTCAGTGATGTAAGGACCCACTAAGAACCTATTTGGTGCATGATAGTGCCCAGTGGTGCCTGATGCTAAGCAGGGATGCCCATTGCTCAGAAGGGATGCCAGGTGGTGCTCACTACCTGCTGGTGCCTGGTGATGCTCAATGCCTGCTGCTGCCTGCTGCCCATTGCTGCCTGTTCCCACTGGTGCCCAGTAGGGATCTCCAGTGTCTGGTGGGGATGCCCAGTGCTGCCCAGTGGTGCATAATGTGCAATGGTGCCCGGTGGTGCCCAGTGTCCATTGGTGCCTGGTAAGGATGCCTGGTGCTCAGCAGGGATGCCTGGTTTTCACTGTCTACTGCTTGCCCAGTGGTGCTTGCTGCCCACTGGGTGTTGCACAGTGGTGCCCACTACCAGAAGGTGCCTGGTTGTGCCTGCAGGGGTAGGTGGTGCCCACTGGTGCCTGCTGCCTAATGGTGCCCACTGTCCATGCATGGTTGTGCTGATGGTGTCCAATGCCCAGTGGTGCCTGGTGTCCACTGTGTCCACTCCCTGGTGGTCCCGTTAGGGATACCTGGTGCTCACTGGTGCCAACTGATGCCCACTTGTGCCTGCTGCCCAATAGTACCCAGTGGTGCCTGCTGCCAGGTAGTTCCCAGTGGTGACCACTGCCAGGTGGTGTCCAGTGGTATCTTCATGAGCCAGGTGGTGCCCACTGCCTGGTGGTGCCTACTGGTGCCCCCTGCCCACTGCCTAGTGATCCTGACTAGGCTGCAATCCTATACAGCAGTGGTTCTCAAAGGGGATGACACGAAAAGCTGGGTGCTGCCATCTTAGAATCAGGCATTGGACACCCCCATTTTGGAATGGGGCACTCACACTGCTTTCCTGGGAAGAAGTCTCATTGATCACAATGGGATGTACTTCTGAGGAGACATGGAAGAGCTCTGGTGCCACAGTGATATCACTTCCTCTTTGATGTCACTTCCATCAAGGACATCACATTTGGGGAGACCCGGAAAGATTGTCATTCTCAGAAGGGGACCCTGGGCAGAAATGCTTAAGAACCACTGTATATACAGTACATGCTTATTTGGGAGTAACTTCCATTGAACCCAATGAGGCTTCTAAGTAGACATGCTCAAGTTTGTGCTGTGAAATCTTTTAATGGATTGCCTGCCTCTCATCTAGCTTGACCCTAAAATTTGTTTTCACTGAGTGACAGGCAGTCCTACTTTTTAATAACGCAGACGTGACTGCAGAAGAAAAATCAGCAAGCAAAAGCAGCACAAACAGTGCAGGGGAACGCCTGCTCCTCTGTATGTGGCTATGAGCAGCAGACATTACAAAAAACTGGTGAGGATACTGCCTGAATGTAAAACCTATATACGCATGAATTTATAAATGACTCTTCTATAAACCTTCCACTGTGCATTAAACAACATATACAAAAGGAACCCATTCATGATGAAAAGTTTTCTGGCTGGACCATTATTGAGTTTATGATTCTGGCCTGATATGAGCATGTATGAGACTGCAACCCATTACCAGAGGGCGTTCCAAAGCATGCATCCCATTGCAGCATCAGATTGCAGCTAATTGCCCAATCCTAGGCATATTTACTCTGGTATACTACAGACATTCTCTATTGATGTTGAGGTGTGTAATGCCACATACACTTATTCAGTATTATCACTGAAGATGTATAGGAAGAGCCTGAAATGTGTCTCTTGAAGGATCACACTTTTTATTATAGCCTTTCCTTTGGAAAACACATAAACCCTCTCTGCCCCACCACAGTTTATAAAATCATCAAGTGTGTGATTTTCATCAGCACCACCCTATGCATAACTATTCTAAAGTTAAGTCCCATTATGGTAAATGAGTCTTATCCTAGGTAAGTGTTGATAGCCACACTTTCCTGGGAGTAAACCCCATAGAAGGGAATAACTTCTGAATAGACAGAAATAAGACTGGGCTCTAAAGCTGCAATCCTAACCACACTTTGCTGGAAGGAAGCCCTACTGGACACAGTGGGACCTACTTCCGAGTAGAGATACATATGATTGTGCTCTAAAGCTACAATCAGGGACGGATTTAGGTTTGATGAGGCCCTAAGCTATTGAAGGTAAAGGGGCCCTTTAAATGTCCAGCTGTCCTTTGTCAGCAACAAATTGTTGCTGTTTTTTGTTGAATATATGCTATATGGTAACTTATGGACCTAAAAGGTATCAAAACACTATTGCTGTATGTAGGTTTTATTTTATTTGTTTTTTATCTTACGTTTTGGAAACGTACATCCAATTTTGGGGGAGCCCCCAAGATGATGGGGCCCTAAGATATAGCTTGTTTAGCTTATACATAACTGGCTACAGTCCTTTGCACACTTTCCTGGGAGCAGGCCCCACTGAACATAATGGTACACTTCCTTTTGAGTAGACCACTTACGGTAGGGCTGTAAAGCTGCAATCTTTTCCTGGGAGTAAGCCCCACTGAATGCAATGAAACATCTTTCTGAGTAAGACATGCAGGGAATTGTGCTGTAACAGGGCTTGGTCCCTCTGCATGTACAAAGTCACGTTCAGTGACCGCACACGTGTCTTTCTATGGTAGGGCAGCTTTGCCCGTCACAGCCCCGCTGCTGAAGGAGTGAGCCTTAAAAGAAGCAGCTACTGCCCTTTTCTTCCTGGCGATGTGGCTCTCACCCTGCAATCCTTTCCACACTTTCCTGGGAGTAAGCCCCATTGAATATAATGGGATGTACTTCTGAGTAGACATGCATTGATTTGGGTTGTGAGGCTGCAATCCTCTCCACACTTTCCTGCGAGTAAGCCTCATTGTCTGTAATGGGAGCTACTTCTGAGTAGCTATGCATTTGTTTGGGTTGTGAGACTGCAATACAATTCACATTCCTAGGATTAAGCCCCATTGAATGTAATGGGAGCTACTTCTGAGTAGACATGCATAGGATTGGGTTGTGAGGCTGCAATCCTCTCCACACTTTCCTGCGAGTGAACCCCATTGACTGTAATGGGACTTACTTCTGAGTAGACAGGCATCAACAGCACTCAGCCTCTGTCTGATGCATGGATGTGTTGGGGAGGGGGAAGCGCTAAGTGGTTGGAGAGCAAGAGGGGCCCCGCCTCTCCTCCTTCCCTGTTCGGCATTGCATCCACCAAGCCTGACTGATCTTCCCCTCTGGCTTCCAGAGGCCCTTCCCAGGACATACACACAAACACACACACCCCTAGGAAGAAGAGGCGCACGTTGCAGGGCTGTGCTGGCTGCCACTCTTGGACACGCACAAGGATCGCACACTGATGCTGTTGCTGCTGCTCTATGCACAAACACACACACCACACACACACACACACACACGCACGCAGAGAGACGGGATTAGCAGCCTCTTCCTCCTCCTCCTCCGCCTGCAGTCGCCCATCCTGCCTGGAGACTTCTCCCTTCCTGGAGAGCTCTGCATCCCCATCCCCTCTTTTGGATGCAAGTCAAGGTAAGGGACTGCTGGGGGGCGAGGGGAGGGGGCGCACCTGGGTAGTGCTATCCAACCTCCCCCCTAAACCTTCCTTTCCTATGTGTGGGTCCTCAAGCCTTCAAAGAGGCTTCACTGGTTGGAGGTGGCGTAGAGAGAGGGGGTCTGAGCAGTCAGTCTTAGAGGGTTCCGTTTGGGTCCCCACGCCTGGAATGGCTCCGAAGGGGTGAGACTCCCTCCAAGATTGAATGCTCCATCCCCCTCTAGCTACGCCACCGCTCCTTGGCACCCTTTGGGCTCCTCACCCAGCCTTCCACCCTCCCTGCCCCTGCTTGGCAACCAGAGGAGAAAGGGCTCTAGAGGGACCCCTCAAGCAAGGAGGCTCTCCAGCCCTTGCATGGAGAGTGGTTGAGGGTGGCCACCCCCAGTCGGAAGGCGGGCAGGCGCAGGGACTCCCCGTCCCCTCCAAAGACTGCGCCCTTGTGGAGGAAAGGGTCGCACCTCAAGGGGGAAGAGACTTGGGGGTCCTTTTGGCGCCCTCCAGGCGGGCTGTGTCTCTGCCAGGTGCGTAAAGTGGTGCGTAAAAAGGCTCTGTCAGGTGCGTAAAGAGGCTGCCTGGGTTCTGAGAGGCTTTGCCATTTCCAGGAGCTTCCCACAGCCTCAGCAGCGCCTCAGTCCCCTTCCTAGGGGGCTGAAGGAAGGGCTGCAGCCCCCTCAGTCCTCCCCCCCAAAGGGAGACCCGTCCAAAGGAGCCCTGAATCCTTTCCAAGGCGCCTCAAACAGTGCGCCTTGGAGAGCCTGTGCCTGGCTCGCTGTTCATTCTTGACTGGCTGCAAAAGTGCGCGCGTGCGCGGTGCGCGCTCTCAGTACAGAGCCAAAAAAATAATGGGGGAAAAAAATAAAATCCAATCCTGACAAGGTCCATCCTGTGTGGAGTGAATGGCACAGATGGGGGGAGCTGGACACCCAGCAGGGACCCCTCCAAAGCAGGGCTGGGATAACAAATTGCACTTTCATCAGTGGCAGTGCAGCTGTTGGGGAAGAACCATGGGAGGAAATGGAGAGGCATTCAGGGCCACTGTACTGCTGGACCACTCTTTTCCATCATGCTTTTTTTCCAGCTTTTTTTTTAAAGGAGTGGGAAATCTCTTGTCTTGATTGAAAAGGCTGCACCGGATGTTTTCAACTGGGGATATTTCCTCTTTGATTTCCATTGCATTCACCCTAACCAATGTTTGAGAAGTTCTGTCCATTGATCATCAACAGCTGGCCAAATGACAAGCCCTTTAAGGCTGCAATCCTGTGCACGCTTTCCTGGGAGAGTATGCCCCATTGATCACAATGGCGCTAACTTCTGAGTAGAGGTGCAAAGGATTGGGCTGTACGTCCTTGAGTTGACAGGGCAAGGTGGCACGTGTAGGGTTTTGGATTTGGCAACTCTCTTTGCAGTCATAGGACAGGATCAAAGACATTGACATCTTTGATTCTGTGAAATCTGGCAAAATCACCATAAAAAAACAAATTCTTGTTCAGACTTATGAGTTGAATAAAGAACTACTGGATGTAGCTGGCAAAATCACCCTAACAAACAAATTCTTATTAAGACTTCTGAGTCAAAAAAGAGAACTTCTGGTTATATCTAGGAAAATCACCCTACTCTCCATTCTTAAGACCTCTAAGTAGATAACTAGAGCTACTGATATATCTTGCCAATTTACCCCATATCAATGCATGTAGTAACTCCTAGAATAATAAAGATATTGGGATTTATGAGGATGGACATATACCATAAATGTTGTTGATGATTTAAGGAATTTACTGTGCTCCTTAGCATTTTAAGGACAGGTCAGGACATGACAGTACAGAATCAAAGCTGAATTTATTTTTTTAATTTGGAAACTTAGTGTGTACAGGAAGAACATGTGAATATGTCTCAGACAATTACTGCTGATTCTTTTGGTCCACAAGTGATTGACAGTATGCATCCAACTTGCATCTGGTTTATTTTCGGGCAATAGGATCAGTCTGGGTAATTTGAAGATTTCAGAAAATGTAGCCATATTTTGTTTTTGAGTAAACATACTATGCTGCAATCCTAAACACACTTTCCAGGGAGTGAGACCCATTGAACACAATGGGGCTTACTTCTGACAAGTAGACACGGATAGGATTGTGCTTTCAACCAAGTCACTCTTTGCCTTTGCAAAAGTCACTTTAACAAGGTTGCGTATGTGATTATATTTTAGTAAATCAGTTTATAAGATGTGACAGAATGTTACTGCCTCTTATTACTAAATAAGTGATGACCTATTAGTAAGGTTGTAAGATGTAGAGTGATAATTGTGAGAACTTTAATGCAGTTTATGGTTGAATTTGAATACTACTATTTTCTTATAATGTTATCTTTACTTAACAGTAAGATGTATTTGACTTTCAAATAAATACTAAGGAAAGCTTTAAAACAGTTGTCTAATCTTGTCAGGGCATTTATCAAAGAGCACAGATGTTAAAGTGTGTTGATGAGAATTAGACATAAGCAGGCACATTAATGTAAAAAAAACCCAAAACAAAACAGTGGCCAGTTGTAGATGAACCTTCCTATAAATGATATCTAGCAGTGACCCCCTCAAGCAGTGTCATTATGTATCATTAAGTCAATGCAGTTTCAAAGTGTCCAGACATTTGTCTTGAGTACTTAATAATCACTCCTACTTTTTTCATCCTTCTGTAGTGCTTCAATGCTACCCGTCTATTTCAAAAATAAAATTTTGAGTAAGGCTGTAATCCCTTAGACATTTACCTGGGTGTAAATCACAGTTTCCCTTCTGAGTAGATCTGCATAAAACCGTATTGCAAATAAGCACATAGAAGCCAAGGTGTTTGGGAACATCAAAATGCTTTATCTGGTAATCATTTTGGATTTTATGTTAGCCTTCTACGTGTATACATTTCGTTTAGATTATTAATTGTATCTCCTTGCTGTACCATTTTCTTTTAAGCTATGGAATAATGATGAGTCTGAATCATAACTGAAAAGTGTCTCTATAATACTTGCTATATGGTATGTATTACTATACATACCGATAAAGTCAACCAGGTCTAGATGTTTTAGGGAGGTAATTGTGTATATACTGTATTACATAATGTTATATTTTAACCATGTCAAAGCTAGCATGTGTAACTCCCACATTATTCTCCACAGTTTTAATAGTCTCCTAAATGTCATGAATCAAATTTCATATGAACTGTAATAGACAAACTTGATAATGTCAGAGGCTAGCCACAGTGCAAATTTAAGATAAAGCCCAAGGCATTGGATCATGAAACATTTTACTGCCTTAACTTCCATATCCAAAGTTAATTTTGGCTTTGTTGTCTATGAAATAATTTTTTTCTAGGAATAAATGGCACATATTTCCTCAGTGGACTAATGAAAACATGGGGAAAAAAGATTCTACGTTACAGGGAGTGTGGACTTTTGGAAACTGACCTTCCTTAAGGAAAATAATGCATAATTCAGATGACAATATGTAAGGGTAGTTGCTTAGCTTTTCTGAAGATTATTGAACAATATTATACATACAGATATTCAGCCAATTTTCTATCAAATATGCTCTAGGAAAGTGATTAATCCAGTTTATTCCAAAAGCTTGCATGTGTAAACTGAAAGAACTTATTTAATTAATTCTGGGAAAAGAGTGATATCCTGTTTTGCTCAAGGGGTCTTGACTCTCTTCTTATTGCAGATCAGTGAAGCAGCACCTACAACTTTGGTTTGCAAGGCAATCAATATTTAGAAAAATCTTGTTGTATTTTGGCTTCTTTGCTACATTAAGGGTACAATCCTAAAAAATTTAGGCCAGCCTAACTTACCTGACCTATGTTTCTATGATGGTGTGGGAAAGTCAGTGTATGCCTGTGCTTTTGCCTAACGCCCCAAAAGTATCTTACAGGACTTTTCTGACACCCCCAAGTCAGCACAGAATTTATTTCAGGGCTTAAGCCAGCCAAAGTAGAGGTTAGGATTGCAGCCTAATATTCTTAAAATTATCTCTTTTCTTTTGACAGCATGTATCCAAAGGTAGGGGCTGCAGCTCAATCACAGAGCAGAGAGAGTCCATGTTATCTGGGTTTGACATCCCCAGATTCTAGTTAGCTATGGGTGATGGACAACCTCCCCAGCTCTCTGAACAGCTCATTGGTTTTCTGAGGCCTTTGGAGGTAGAGTGTGATTGCCTGTGGCTTCTGCAGGTTTCAAAATGCATGAAAAAGAAAAAAAAAAACCCAACCCTGTTACTTCTGGTTTTATATAAAAATAAACTTACAAGGTATTCTGGAGCCCGGATAAACCCTTCTTTGCTTCCCTGGTCCTAATGCCTTACAAAACAATAAAAAACATCACTTCTGGTTTTTGTTTCTTTTAAATAAAACCAGAAGAAGCCATTTTTGTTTCTTTTTTTTTTTTGCTTTTTCATATATTATGAAGCCAAAGAAATCATGAGTGACTTCTGTGGGCCTCAGGCCTGACTGGAGCTCAGCTCTGGTCTGGGTCAGATGTAGGGGGAGGGGGTTCCCCAGAAACTGTGGAGTTCAATATCTATGTGTTTTTTATGTCCACAGAAGATCCACAAACACCCATGGTAATGAGGCCCCCTTGTACAAGTATATACTTAGCATGCCGAAGGCTCTTTGGGCATAACAATGGCTGCAATCCTAAACACACTTACCTGGGAGTAAGACCCATTGAACACAATGGGGATTACTTCTGAGTAGACATGGTTAGAATTGTGCTCCTATTGGCACAGCTGCCAGATAAATCTGGCCTGAGTCTTTGGAGAATTCCATCCAGTCAGAACTGGTTCTGCTGCCCTGATGGACCAATGGATTCATTTAGAACCTGGTAAATTCTCTTGTTGATGTGCAATTCAACAAATGGACTCTAATGATTGAAATGATAATTCCTCATCTCCCTTTCCCACTGACTAGAAGCAAGGTAATACTCTGGTCCCCAGGGATTTGTTAGAAACCAAGCAGTTAGGTGATGGCTAGTTGCCAGAAAATCCTCAATAAACCTAACCAAATATAGTCTAGGACTGATTGCAAAGCCATGCTCAGTGACGGTATTGGTGGCATACTGTCCTATCAACTTTGCATTTGTACAATGTTTCCCAGAAGAGCTGTTTCAGATAGTTAACAATCTTATGGCCCAACATTCTACCTAACATCCTAATTGGTTATGCAGCAGCACCAAATGGCACCCACTGAATCCTACATGGGAGTTCTGGCTTCAGTAGGCCTTCTCATCAGCACCAATCCTAACCATGTGTCTACTCAGAAATAAGCCCCATTGTGTTCAATAGGTCTTACTCCCAGGAATGTGTATTTAGGATTCCAGCCATCTGGAGGTAAGCACCTAGCAGTCTGGTTGGTCTGCTCAAACCTGTGCGAGCAATAATGCTGGCATGTTTGCATTCACTTGAAAAGGTTAATAAGACCAGGAACCATTAGAATTGGCTGCTGTCTCCATTCTGCTCTACCCTCAGCCTCTGTCCAGCCTGTCCCATTATCCTATCTGTGTCAGTAAGGATGCACTCATAAAAACACCTTCCTGAAAGCAGGTCCCATTAAATAGGATGGGGCCTACTTTTGAGTGGGCATGGTTATGATTGTGCCTCTAAGACTTCTGCAGTCTGCCAGCATATCTGAAGAGGTTCTGGCCTCCCTGGTGGTGCTTCAGCAGTGTGCACCTCCACATGCTGCCAGTATTAGTTTTATGACTGCTGTAAGTGAACACTTGTTTCATCTGTGGAGCAGCCCAAGAAGATGAGGCTGTTCACTCAGTCATTCGCTGGTGAATCCACTGTGTTATTTGGAAAATGTTTTGTGAACTTAGTTTCTCATATCAATTCCAATATGGATGCCATATTGATTTCAGTGTACTGACATTTTTCTCAGACTCTATTAGTTGAAGTTGCTTGGGTAAGTTGCAATTGGTATTAGAAGACAAGGTATTTGGACATTTGGGTCTTGTCCTTTGAACATTGCCATGCCTGGCTTGTGATGGTTACCTGGCACTGTCTGATCAGTGTGATAATAAATCTTTCTTAAAATATTTGGATAGCTGTTAACTAAACAAAAGTTCTCAGAACTATCTTATGAAGAGGAAAGAGAAGTTAATTAACTGTCTGAAAGGATTCTCTACAAAGAAACATATGAGAAACCAGCAACAGCCATTGAGAGAGATGTGGTGCTGGGAATAATATTAACAGTTGCTGTCCTTGCTAAAGACAAGTGCTACCATGTCTTTAGCACTTGCTACCATGTGAAAACTCTATCTTTGCCTAGTTAGCAAGATCAGAGCCCGTTGATGATACACATGCCCCCTTTTCTAGGACAGGTCCTGGATTTTAACCTTGTGTCCTGGAAAAAAGTCAATGTCCTCTTTTTCCTTATGTATGTAGTCTTCTTGTAATTTATAAATTATATGTAATAAATTATATACAGTATATATACAGCAATTCATACAGTATTTCAAATCTATATACAGTGATGCTTTGGTTTACAAGCATAATTCGTTCCGGAATCATGCTTGTAATCCAAAACACTTGTACATTAAAGCAAATTTTCCCATAAGAAATAATGGAAACTCAGACAATTAGTTCTACAACCCAAAAATACTCATAAAAATGATTACAATACTCTAATATAATACAAAATAACAAAGAAAATACAAGATGTAATTTTTCAGTCATTTTGCAGTGGACACTACTGACTTAATGGTGGAAAAGAGGTGGCATAGAAAATATGTCACTGGATTCTCCTAATGATTCTCAGTTGACTGTTGTTTTTGAGGAGCCACTCTGTAGGTTGGTGCCTATGCAATGTGGTTGTTCGACACATTCCTGAGAATTTGGCTGCCATCCTAAAGACACTCTCCTGGGAGTAAGACACATTGAACACAATGGGGCTTATTTTTTTAGTATACATCACATTACCTATCTCTAAGAGAACTAGTTTTATCTGTATCTAATCAAAGAGTCACTGACTGACTGATCAACACCTAGTCAAAACTGCTGGACCTACAGTGTGAAAGTGATGCAATGTGCTTTTGTCCCTATATTTAATAATGAAAACAGACTGATCAATATCCAATCTCAGTCTATTGACCAGTGGTGGGCCCAGCCTTCCCCAACAACCGGTTTTCCAGAAGTGGGCGGGGCCAGGACGGGTCAGGGGCGGGGCGGGGGAGGGCACACCACCGTAACCCTTAGTTTACAAAAAAATGTATCACTTGTGACTGCATCAATCAGTATTAAGCCCCTGAGTTCAGTGTAATTTATTCCTATGCATTACACTTTGTTGTGCTCTCAGGGGGAATGTGTGCCACAATTCTATATATATAAAAGAGAAAAGTCACTCACTGACTGACTCACTGGCTGACTGACTGACTGACTCATCACCGCCCTGCCAAAACCGGTGGGCCTAGAAGCGTGAAATTTGGGGTGGGGGTTCCTTCCATGACTGAGGGGTGCACTAAGAACCGGTTTTTGGAAATTCCAACCGGAAGGGGGTGAAAAGGGGCGCAACGTGTTTTCCTCCCTATACTTTGCATTGAGAATTGCTGACTCAGCAACATTCCACCCCAATGCTGGGCCTGAAGCATGGAATTCTGGGAGTTCCTTCTGTCACCTGAACTCCCACCAAGAACCATCTGGAGGAATTAACCCTTCAGGGGCTGAAAAGGGGGCAACGTGTTTCTGTCCTATACTTAACATGGGAGACTGAACAACATCCAGCCAATTTGGTGCTCAGATCCTGGTGCACTGGGGGATGTTGTTCGGAGGAAGAGGTTGTGCTGGAGAGGATGCTGCGCATGAGGGGAAATTGCGCATGAGGGGAAATTGTGCATGGGGGAAGTTGTGCATGTAGGAAAGTTGCGCAGGGGGGAAGTTGCACATGGGAGGAAAATTGCACATGGGAGGAAAGTTGCGCACGGGGGAAGTTGCGCACAGGGGAAGTTGCGCACGGGGAAAGTTGCGCACGGGGGAAGTTGCGCATGGGGGGAAGTTGCGCATGAGAGGAAAGTTGCGCACGGGGGAAAGTTGCGCACTGGGGGAAGTTGCGCGTGGGGGGATGATGCACATGGAGGAAAGTTGCGCATTGGGGAAGTTGCGCATGGGGGGAAGTTGCGCATGAGAGGAAAGTTGCGCATGAGAGGAAAGTTGCGCATGAGAGGAAAGTTGCGCAGGGGGGAAGTTGCGCACGGGAGGAAAGTTGCGCACGGGAGGAAAGTTGCGCACGGGGAAAGTTGCGCACGGGGAAGTTGCACATGAGAGGAAAGTTGCGCACGGGGGAAAGTTGCGCACGGGGGAAAGTTGCGCACTGGGCAAAGTTGCGCACTGGGCAAAGTTGCGCGTGGGGGAAGTTGCGCGTGGGGGGATGATGCACTTGGAGGAAAGTTGCGCACGGGGGAAGTTGCGCACGGGGGAAGTTGCGCATGGGGGGAAGTTGCGCATGGGGGGAAGTTGCGCATGGGGAAGTTGTGCATGAGAGGAAAGTTGCACATAAGAGGAAAGTTGCGCATGGGGGAAGTTGCGCATGGGGGAAGTTGCGCATGGGGGAAGTTGCGCATGGGAGGAAAGTTGCACATATGGGAAGTTGCGCATGGAGGAAAGTTGCGCATGGGGGAAGTTGCGCATGGGGGGAAGTTGCACATGGGGGAAGTTGCGCATGGAGAAAGTTGCGCATGGAGAAAGTTGTGCATGGGGTTTGATGCATATGGGGGAAGTTGGGCATGGGGGGTTGATGCGCATGGGGGAAGTTGTGCATGGGGGGTTGATGTGCATGGGGGAAGTTGCGCATGGGGTAACTTGTGCATGCTGGGTTGATGCGCATGGGTGAAGTTGCGCTTGGGGGGTTGATGTGTATGGGGGAAGTTGCACATGGGGGGTTGTTACGCCTGGGGAAAGTTATCCATGGGGGGTTGATGCATATGGGGGGATGGATACGGGGGAATTTTACTCCCGCAACGTGGGTACGCCTTTCGCTAGTAAGAACATAAAAGCATAAGAAAAGCCTCCACTGGATCACCCCAAAGACCCATCTAGTCCAGCTTCCTGAATCATACAGCAGCCCACCAGCTGCCTCAGGGAGCACATATGACACTTGCATCCAGGTGCCTAAGTACCAGCAGACACACCACAAGTTCCACAGGTGGTGCTCATACCACTGGTTGAGAAACACTGATCTACAGTTTAGGACCAGAGTCTGTGGTGTCCCCTCTGCAGGTTGAGGTTTGCTTCTAAGCCACTACTTAAGGCTACAATCCTGTCCACACTTTCCTGTAAGTAAGCTGCATTGAATATAATAGGACTTCTGAGTAGTCAGGCAAGGGACTGAGCTCTTAGTAACCAGCCTCTGGCTGCAATCCTATTTACTTTCCTGAGAGTAAGCTCCACAGACTCGAATGAGACTTACTTCTGAGTAGCCAAGAATAGGATTGGGCTCTAATGCTGCACTCCTCTGCACACTTTCCTGGGAGTAAGCTTCATAGATTGAAATGGGATTAACTTTTGAGTAGTCAGGCATAGGATTACAAGCTCTTAGAAACCAGCTTCTTTCCAGGGAGTAAGCTTCACTATTGTAATGGAACTTTCTTCTGAGCAGACAGATGATTGGACTTAGAAATAAGTCTCATTCTAGTCAGTGGGGCTTACTCCCATGTAAGTGTGGATAGGATTGCAGCCTCAGAGCCCAGTCCTAACCATTTCTACTCAGTAGAAAGTCCCAATATAGACAGTGGGCTTACTCTCAGGAAAGTAGACAGGGTTGGAGGAACAGGGCTGGAGGGAGAGATCCAAGCAATCCTCTGCCAATCTCCTCAGAAGTAAGTCCCATTATAGTCAGTGGACTTACTCTCAGGAAAGTGTGGATGGGAAAGTTGCCTCAAATCCTAATCCTATGCTACTCAGAAGGAAATCCCATGATAGTCAATGGGAATTGCTCCCAGGAAAGTGTGGCTAGGATTGTGGCCACAGGCTGCAGTCCTCTACTATACAGTGTGGCTTACTCCTGAGTAGTACTGGGTAGTACTGAGTAGTTCTCCATGCCTAGTACGGGGCTGCAAAGGCACCTGGGGAGGCAGGAAGGCAGGCAGGCAGGCAGGCAGGCAGGCATGGCCTCCCACCAAAAGCCCTGGAGGAGCTCATTCTCACAACACTCAGAAGGGGAGGGAGTTTGAGAAAGGGAGGAGGGAGTGGAGCTGAGCCTCTGGGAAGACAGACCCAGAGGCCCTTTAAGAGAAATTCAAACACACTTGCATGCAATTCAAAGATGAGGGCCCCCTCTTTAACAACCGGTTCACTAACGTCAGCCCCAAATTAACAACCGGTTCTACAGATCTGGTGAGAACCGGCTTCAGCCCACCTGTGCCCTTGACCTAGAAACATGAAATTTGGGAAGCATATTCCTTCTGTGATGAAATGACCCATTAACAACTGATTTGGTGTCTGGTGCCCAGTAGGGATGTTTGCTGCCACCTGATGGTGCTCACTGCTGCCCATTGGTGCCCAGTGGTAGTGCCCACTAACCACTGCTGCCTTGTTGTGCCTGTTGCCCAGTAGGGATGCACAGTGTATGATGCCCGGTAGTGCCCACTACCTGGTGGTGCCCAGTGCCCAGCAGCGATGGCTTGCCCAGCGGTACGTGCTGCCCAATGATGCTTGATACCCTGTGACTGATGCCTGGCAGGGATGCTCACTGCCTTGTTGTGGCTGTTGTCCAGTGCCTGGTAGTGCCTGGTGCCTTGTAGGTATGTCTGCTGGCTTGAGTTCAGGCTGCCTGCTGCTCTCTGGGAGGCTGACGAGGACAGAGGTTCTGCAGAGACCTGCCCCCCTGCAGGGGCTTCTGTTATGACTGCAGGCCACCCTTCTACACTCCTCCCTGCCAAGGGGGAGTCAAGGAAAGCATGATGTCACCTTTTTTCTCTCTCTTCCATGACAGTAGGAGGGTGCTGGGTGCTGCCAAGATGAATGCTGCCATTTTTGCTGCTTGCTTTCTCTCTCTCCTCTGTATGGTCATAGAGGAGAATGGAGGAGAAAAAAAATTGAAAAAGAATTTAAATAAATAAAAGATAATTTATAATAAGATAACCACAAACATTTTGCAACCTCCCCCCCCTCGAGGTGCACTCACAATCCTCCGAGGGGGTCGCAACCCCTACTTTTTGTATCACTGGTGTTGTGCATTGGAATATGTTCTATGTAGTCCAACTGTAGACTACATACACCTACTGCAGATAACTACATAATTTTCTTGTGTGCATGTGCAGGAGGTTTTTTTTGTGGGGAGGGGAGCATATGAGTTTGAGCTCTGCTTCTATTCTGTTCATCAAGGGCAGAATAATGTCCTAAATTCCAAACCACGTTGGCATGATTTTCCTCCAACTGGCAGGTCTCCCAAAAATTGAGGTATAAAAAGTCTTAATACTTGTATTTTGTAATGTACTGTAATTTAATTTTCAGGTAGTCAAGAAGAATCGTCAGTAGTGAAGAAACATTTTTAGAATAGTGTTTTTAATTCTTCATACGTCTTTGTAATTATTCAGAGTGCAAAAATCCAAAATTACTGAAGTCTGTTGTCATATTTAACACTTCTTAATGTGCAGTATGTTTATCCATAATTATACAATTATTATATAATCCAAAATTATATAAGTCCCCTTCTCGGGAATCTCATTTGTACTACAATGGAGGATGCTTTCAGGATCTGGCTGTTAATAGGGCACACACTTGGATATAAAGCTCATTATAAATGACTAAAGGCAGTTAACTATTTGGACTATGGATATATCTGTTGGGTGTCTTTAATTTTGGCTGCAATCCTAACCACACTTTACTGGGAGTAAATACTATTGAATACAATGGGACTGACTTCTGAGTAGATTTGCTTAGGATTGCACTGTATATGGTATAAATATGATGAGCTATAACTTCAGTGATTCCTCTTTATTTGGATATTTTATAGTTTAAAAAGCCTCACCATGAATATGTAGCAAAAAATGGTTTTCAATCTGCCCAAGCTATCATTAAGTTCTTAAGATCAAGAGGGGGAACTACATTCCTGCAGCCCTCAAGCTGTACTCTGCCAAAGTTTTACCCCAACTCCTTTATGGTACATCTGTGAGTTCTCTGCTTTCTTGTTACAACCACTTAGAATGTGTACAATCTAAATTCTTGCGTTCTGCTTTCCAGGTGGCAAGCTACGCTTCAAAAAGTAGCTTTCGCTTGGAATCTGGACCAATTAAAGTGGAAGCTGTTATATTTCTTCATTCTATTTTCCATTGGATAAAACTCCAACAGATAAGAGAGGGTCTTGCCCCGTTAGTTCTGTGTGATAACTTTAAATCTTTCTGGCTGAAGTTCATTTTTTTTAAAATTAGGCCATTTGGGATTTGCCCCTGAATTTTTTGCATCTCTAAGTATGGATCAAGCAAAAAAATTTGTCAAACAGGATTTATGATATCGAAAGGCAAAATGACGTAAGTCTCTGCCCAAATTTTATTGCATCGGATGATAGTAAATATTTAATCAAAATGATAGTATATATTTAATCAAATATTTAATCAATTAACAATAGTTAATTGTCTAACTATTCTAGAGATCCCTTCCCATAGAAGAGTCTTTTTTCTGGTTAGATGGGGCTTACTTCTTTCAGTGATCCTCAAGGGCAAATTCAAAGGTATTCCAATATCCAATAGACTCTGTCCCTGTGGTACTGGGGAAATTGAATCTGTGGACCATGTTTTATTGTCTTGCCAATTTTATAGTGGTATTCGTGAAAACTTTATTCAACCTTTAATTCGGTCTTTTCATCCCTCAGGGGACAGCGAACTAGTCAGATGGTTATTGGCTGTTACAAATGACTTTTTGTCTAAATCTTGTGCCAGCTTTTTAGCGGCTGCAATGAAAATTCATAAAGTATTGATAACAGTCTAATTATAAATTTTAATGACTTGGGACCTATTGTAATGGCCACATTTTATAGTACCTGATTTTATGTATACTTTTGACAACATATCATGATATGTTTTTGTATTTGATGTTTATGTTGTTTGGTCTTGGATCGTAAATAAACTAACTAACTAGTTAAAAAAGAAAGACGTGGGGTAGCTTAACTTTACATAAAGTAATTTTGCCCAGAAATTTTGACAGACATCTGAGAAGGATGGTGGTGATGTAGAGCCCCATTTGTTCATTTGGGCCTCTAGATAGCATTTGTACATTTTGGTTTGAAAAGTTTGCTGATGCTGATATTATTATTATTATTATTATTATTATTATTATTATTATTATTATTATTATTATTATTATTATTATTATTATTAATTCCACTCCCTTCCTTTTCAACATAATACGAGTATTTACCAAGTTTGGTGCCTGACAAAGAGGCTTTGAGAAGTCTCCAGTGATGTAGACTTTTGCCTTTGTGGTCTATTGAGGGGCTGAACTAGAGAGATGCAGCATAAATACATACAGGTGGAATACAAAATATAGATTTTGATTTATGTTGATTTACTAGAATGGACTAGTGATTTCAGCCTTTTGGGGAAGATAATCTCTGGATGTGGTTGAGTGTTGGAACATGAAAAGAAGAAGACAAAAATAGTTGGGAACCCTTGATTCAGTGGTGGGATTCAAATAAATTAACAACAGGTTCTATGTCCTAATAACCTAAATTAACAACAGGTTCTATGTCCCATTAGTAACTGGTTCTCAGAAGCCCAGCACTCATTAGCAAAGGGTTCTATAGAACCTGTGAGAAACCCCCTGAAGCCCTCCACTGCCTTGATTATGAGTAACATTTCAGTCCAGCTTTTGATAATGAAGAACCTAATTCTTCCATAAAGATCACATCATTGCAGCTGTTGTAATTTGCTCTTCCTGGAATCCCAATCTTTCATGGAATGGGCTGTTAGAAAGGTTTCTTGAGTGACCTTTGAAGCTTTTGCAACTCTTCTTGGTAAACCTGTTTTGAAGAAGAGGGAAAAGGATGTGTCTGAATAGACATGTCTTCCTCCCTGCTACTCAAGATACCAAGGATCAGCATGGAATTTCACTTCTAGGAACATCCCTATTGAGCAAAGGGGTTGAGGAGGAGAAGTCAAGATGGGCACTTTGTCCTCCCTTATCCTGATATAGATTCCAGCTGTGGATGCTTGGAGTTTTCAACTTCTTAGTTGAAAAGCGGTATATAAATACTGTAGAAAGAAAGAAAGAAAGAAAGAAAGAAAGAAAGAAAGAAAGAAAGAAAGAAAGAAAGAAAGAAGTGGCAGGGCCTTTTAAGCGTGGCATTTTCCAGTTGAGTAGAGTAAAAAGAGTAAAATAAGAATAGTAGAGGAAGTAGGAGGGGAAAGTATTAATTGCTCTTCCATTCCTACTATATAACCTTCTTTAATTTTCCCAAGTCAGTAAATAGGTTGGGAAGGAGATACATGAGGTAGGAAGTGGGATAAAAAGCTAGATGGTGAAGCAGAGAATGATGCAACCTAGTGAGAGGGCATCGTGCATATATGTTGACCCCACCTGCTGGTGCTCCAGGGACTCAAGAAACTTGTTGCCAGCTCTGCCTAGTAATAACTGCAAATATTGACAAAGACAAGTTAATTATACTTATTTAAAAATCATTATGAGTGTGCTTGTGCCTTGTAACAATTAATAACCATTTGATTTTTATGTAGGAGAAGATACATTCACTCATAAAATATTAATACAATATCAACGTTTGTGAATGAGAAATCTCTTTCAACTACCAATGCAGGTTAGTAAATTATAAATATACTTTGGTATGAATGTAGATGTGATTCATTCTGTCTTTCACAATACAAATAAATTGGCTTCTATTTGTGTACAAAATTATTATAAAAACCTTTGGTTCAGTTTGGATTTTCCTTTCATCCAGGAACATTAATTGAATGAATTGTAGACCGAGGGCTGTGGTGGCCAGTAGTTCAAGACCTGTGTACTGCCAGATGGGGTGAGCTCCCATCCTTAGCCCAGCTCCTGCCAACCTAGCAGTTCGAAAGCATACAAATGCAAGTAGATAAGTAGGGACCACTTCAGTGGGAAAGGCAATATCCTGGCTACAGGCCCCTGTGACAGGCCGGCCAGATGTCCTCATGTTGTGTCCATCATGGATTGCAGGAAACTCTGATCCACAACAAGTAGACACCAGCTCACATGGTACAAATGCTGAAGTTGCCTATTTATTGAATGAATTATATTTCTTTATGTTGGAGCACCACATGTTATGAATGACTTCTCATTTCATTCACTGTGTTGGTGCATAGCAAGTGGTGCTCATCAGACACATTTCAGAAAGATGCCTGCTAAAAATCATTTGGTGAAGAATTTGCTCCTTTCTGACATTCTGTATACACTATGGTAAAATGGAATGTACAGATGTAACCTATTTATATGCAATTTTTTTTTCAAGCGAATGAGATTGACTCTTTAAATAATGACTCTTTAGCAGTTAATGGCTTAGAAAGATGCCTGATTGCCTTGGTAGAGTGACAGGAAATAAATCTTCTATTCAGTATCTGTAGTAGGGATCAGGTTTCAGCCTTGGATGCCTCGGCTGAAAGAACCTTTCCCAGGGCGTGATAATTGCCTTTCATTTGCAAACGAATAAAGAAGAGAACAGCCTGAAACTGAGTTGTTTTAAACCAGGGAAAAGGAAACTGATTCATTGTCTCCCTGACTAATGAATCATAACTAATTGATTCATTAGTTTCCATGGTAAATAATTGTCTTTGTATAACATGAAAATAGGTATTCACTGGGATTCTTGGAACCAGATGTCACAAATGGGGAGTCTCAACCTGTACAATATTGTTTCTGATTGTATTTTCCAAAGCCGCTTTGGACTTAATGGCAGATGTTTTAGACTACTGGCTCTTGACATGTAACCCAGTTCTATTGGTATTAGTGACACTGGGGCAGTGATGTCACCAGGGCTGCTGGAGGCCTTGGCAGGAGGAGACTTTCTTGTCCATTTTGCTGGCACAGTCCAGAGGAGCTCCAGGTCAGCCTTTTCAGGCATAGGATCCATTAGTCCCACTCAGTTTGCCCTGGGCCCTGCTCTGCCCTGGAACATGTCTTTATCCTGACCAGAAACTATACATGGCCACCTGGTGGAACAGGTGGAAAAGGTGCTCTTCCAGCATCTTCTTCCAGGTTTGGGGCCAATCATTGGTTCTTCTTGTTTTTCTAGTGCTTTAAATGTGCTATATGGCATATTTATAGCATGCAGCATGTTTACGGCATGCAGTGTCAGTGCTGGTGCAAGCCGGGGATAGGATTGGCCCCTGAATCTCGGACTGCATATGAAAATTTGACCCATGCAACTGAATCAGAACCCTATCCTAGGCATGCCTACTCAGATGTAAAATATCAGATGTAAAATATTTAATAGTCAAGGGGGCTTACTCACAAGAATGTGTGTACAGAATTGCAGCCTTAGGAGGTCACAGCTGCCTATTCCTTATTTCTGATTTATTTTTTTTCTTCTCCTTGCTTCCTTCTTTCCTTGGCTCCTTTCCTTTTGTCCACTGCTTCATCTGTTCCTGATTTTCCAGACAGTAATTGCATCTCTGCCCTGGGGATCTTTGTTTTGGCAGAGGGTTTTTACCTGTAATCATAAGGCTAAATACTGACAGGTTCTAATAGTATGCACATCTGTAATGATTTAATGGTCATCCAAACAGGCAAGCTAATTTCAATGTCAAGTTCATTCTAGGGTAAAAGTCAACTGGGCTCTCAAGAGGTGCTGCTAATTGCAGCAAAGGATTCTGCATTAATAGTTTGTTAGGCATTTATGATTATTTCTTGGCAGTAAGCTGTCAATTTCAGCCCCATAAAAATATGCAAACATATTTTCTGTAGACATCTTTCTGTAAACAATTTAATCTTGTTACCTCTTAGTGGCAAAAATCAAAGGTGTATTTTGTGGCACTTCTAAGAGTTTTTCTCTGATCTCTCTTTAGAGTTCACTTCACTTTATGATATTGAAGTTTATCTTTTTGCTTCATTTAATATCTTTGGTACCTTTGGCTGCTGGCCTTTGACATTACATTCTCTGTCTTCTGTCTGCTATGAAAAAGTGTTTCGATTGCTGACCTGTGGGAACAGTAAAAACTGTATTGCTAACACTGAACAATAATAGAAAATATTGTAGAACCAATGGGACGGTTTGATCAATACTTGTCATGCCATTTTAGTTTATTAGTATCTCTTTGTAGGGAATAGATTCAGTTAAAACGTAATTAAATGTTATCGTAGTAGTCTGTGATCAATTTGTAAAACTTATTTATTAGCTAGTGAAATGTACCTGCATTGTGGGGAAAAAATACCCAAGTACACCATCCTTCGCTGTGAACCTTCCCCTGCTGTGCACCATCCCCCCTGCGCAACGCCTTCCCTGTGCAACACTCCCCCATGTGCAACATCCCCCAAGCACACTATCCCCCCAGTGCATCCTCCCGCCTAGTTCATCAGGCACTGGACACCAAATTGGCTGGATGTCAATCAGTCAGTCTTCCACATTAAGTATAGTACAAAAACACGTTGACCTCTTTTCACCCCCTTAAGGGTTAATTTTCTCAACTTTGGTCCTTGGTGGGTGTTCATGTCACAGAAGAAACACCCTCCCCAAATTTCATGCTTCTAGGTCCAGGGTCTGGGACAGGGAAGTGATCAGTCAGGGATTCTCAAGGGAAAGTATAGGGAGGAAAATGTGTTGTCACCCTTTTCATCCCCTTTCTGGTTGGAATTTCTGAAAACTGGTTCTTAGTGGGTGCCTCCACCCATCCTCCACCCTCCTATGGAAGGAACATTGAAGAATACATGCTTCTAGGCCCTGCAGTTTTGGCAGGGCATTGATGAGTGAGTCAGTCAATGACTTTTCAGTATTTTATATATAGATTGATCTATACGCAATCTTGCCTCCCGAAATATTTGGGTGTACACTCTTCAAAAGTAGAGCACTCTGTGAAACAATGTTTTGGAATAGTGGGTACCAAACTCTGGCCCTTGCGCCATATCTGGCACCTGTTACGATTCATCCCACAGATGAATGGACCTTATTGTTCCACTGGGGAGTATCATATCTTCTTTCCTGATTTCCCCCAAATACCACACCAACCAGTCACACTCTTTAATCTTGCAGGCTTTGTGGCTGGATTTCCAGGCAAAAGTGGCTACCCAGGGCAACATTTGGGGGAGACTGAAAAGGAGGTTATGCAGTTCCTTGGTGAGATGGTAAGTTCCATTTCTGCTGTGGAAGGGATTTTTGGCGCACAGTGGGTATCAGAGATGTCTTTGAACAATTAGGCAGAAAACTGGTGGTGACTGGCTAATCACTATCAAGAATGTGCTGTTACCATTGGTTATAATGGCTTTCACTCACAGCCAGATCAAAGAGCGTTGTAGCAAGCCAGGGCTAAAGAAAGCAAAATTATAGAGGTATGGTTATATGCTTTCAGTCCAGTACCTCACACAAATAAATTGTCTTATCAGGAAGCAATGCTCATAGTTTATTGTAGCAGTAGATCTTAGACATGAGTCAAGGAACTAAAAATATTGGTTGCCAGGTTCCTGCTGATGGGAACATCCTCGTGAATAAGACCCTAAAGGCAATATGTGACAGGATAGTTCCACTATGAGAATAAAATGCCTTTAGGAATTTTGTGCTGGAACGTATAATAGCAAAGGATATTTTGAAGATTAAGTAAGGACAGTTGTGTAATAACATCTGTAAGGCTGTACAAACCATTTCATTTTCTTGGAATTTTTCTGAGCTCAAAATCCAGAAGTACAAAACTTGACTCAATTTGATACATGACAGAAAGTTTTGCCCCAAGGAAGTAATGACAGAAGTGTTGGAACCTGATGAAAGCACACCTGCATTTTACATTGTCAAGTGAACTACAGCCATAATCCTTTGCATACTTATTTGCAAAAAAATTCCCGTTGATTACAGTGGGACTTGCTGTCAAGTTAACTGTGCAATCCTAATTTGTGCTGAAACAGGCAGATCAGTATACCTGCACTTTATTGCACTCCCCTGGGGCAAGAAGAAAGCTTGCCCCTTACCCTTGGTCACACAGCAGCAGAAGTCCCAGTGGGTCTACTTGGATCTGCGCTACCATATTCAGTGACACAGATCCAAGCAGTCTGGAACCAGCACAAGCTGCGTGTAGAGAATAGTAAATAGCTAGAAAATAGTATTTCACTTGTATTTGAAGTGGCAAGTAAAACAAGGTAACTAGAATACTGTTGTTTCAGTGGATGCATATGAAAATTTGCCACTTCATTTATTTGCCACAAAATTTATTACCACTGAATATTTCACTGATACTGAAGGTTGGGATAGTTAAAATTCGGAAGTAAATATTATGTGCACTGATAATCTTAGGGAAACGTTGTAAGCTGTTTTTGTGGCTGTTTGGAGTAAAGCTGCTAGAAAATTTTAGTAAACTAAGGTTCCAATCCTAAAGACACTTTCCTGGGAGTAAGACCCATTGAACACAATGGGGCTTACTTTTGAGTAGACATGATTAGGATTGTGCTCTTTGGTAGAATAGTTTTCTGGTTTTAGTCTGCAATTCTGTACATGTTTACCTGGGTATAAGACTTGTTGAAATCGGGGTGATTTGGTCTTACCTGTGTAAGCCCCCTTCTCGGTGGTATATCCATGGTGGGGTCAGTCCTCTAGTTTGGGTTACTCCTCCCCTTCAGGTAGGCGTAGGTCAGCTGAAAGACTTCCTGTGGGAGAGATCCCCAGAATGTCCAAGCTTCCAGACGGCCCCTCCCAGGGAATGAGATACTCCGCTTCATCATCCTCGCTGAGTCTGTATAGATACTCGGGGACTCAAAGGTACCAATTTAGACCCAATCAGCGCATGCATGAGAAGGACTCAGAAAGAAATGGAGTGGGAGGAGAGGGGAAGGGAGGGGAAGGGACTCCTGAGTCTGACGCTAAGTGCGTGATCCCTGCCTTGTGCAGTGAAGGTTCAGCCTCCCCCACTCTGTGTTCACTCCTCCGTTCTCATTATCGTTGTTATAATTTATATTTTGTAGTTTTAGTGTTTTGCAGCCCACCAGCAGCGAGGGCGGGCCTGACCCCACCATGGAAATACCACCAAGAAGCGGGCTTACAAAGGTAAGACCAAATCACCTTGTTCTCCGGTGGTACATCCATGGTGGGGTCAGTCCTCTAGTTTGGGACGTGTCTAAGCAGTGCTGCTCCCTAAGGGCAGGAGCTGCTATGAGGATGTGAAAAGATGCTCTGGAGGACCCGCCTTGCAAAGGCAGCATCTTCAAGGCGTACTGGTCAATCTTGTAATGTTTTATAAATGTGTTGGGGGTAGCCCAGGTGGCAGCCCTGCACATTGAATCTAGGGAAGGGCAAGCATGGTAAGCTGTCGACGTGGCGACGCTTCTAGTGGATTGAGCCTTAATCCCCGTGGGGGGCTCCTTGCCTGCTGCTCTGTAGGCCAAGGATATTGCTTCTTTGACCCACCTGGCAATGGAAGAAGAAGATACCTTACACCCCTTACTACTCTCCCTAAAGGAAATGAATAGGGCCCCAGTCCTCCTGAATGTGGACGTGCGCTCGAGGTAAGTATTGACTGCTCATCTCACATCTAGACAATGCCATTCCCTCTCCTTGGGGTGTGTGGGCCTAGGGCAGAAGGAGGGTAAGACTATCTCCTGCAACTTATGGAATGTCGAATTTACCTTGGGCAAGAATGTCGGGTCTGTGCGCAGCACAATCCTGTCATCCTGCACCGTGCAGAGCTCTGAGGACATGGACAGAGCCGCAATCTCAGAAACTCTCCTAGCTGAGGTGATTGCCACCAGGAAAGCCACCTTTAGCGTTAAGAGCTTTAGAGAGCAGGAGGCCAGTGGCTCGAAGGGGGGCCTTGTCAGGCACTGGAGTACCAGAGGTAAGTCTCAGGAGGGGACCCTGACTGAGGGAAGGGGCCTCAGGAGAGCTGCCCCACGGAGAAATTTACGGACATGTGGAGCTGTGGGTGGGTAGAAAGACTTCTCCCCCTGGGGAACCCGAGGAAAGAAGCCACAGCTGAGACCTGACGCTTTAGGGTTGCAGAACTGAGTCCCCTATCCACCCCGGCCTGGAAGAAATCTAGGAACCTCTGAACTTGAATCTTCTCTGGGTCGAGACCCCTCCCACCACACCAACTGGCAAAGACCCTCCAGGTGGAATTGTAGACCCTGTTGGTGGAGGCCCGTCTGTCTGCTAGTAGGGTGCGGAGGACTGGACAGGAGTAACCACACTCAGCCTCGCCCGTTCAACCTCCAGGCATGCAAATGGAGGGACTGGAGCTGTGGGTGAGCCCCTGGGTGATCAGGTCTTGGGCAAAGGGGGAGGGGAAGGGGTGGGAGAATGGAAAGCTCCTTCAGGTCTGAGAACCAAGGTCTCCTGGGCCAGTGAGGGGCTATCAGGAGCATGGACGCTCCTTCTGCTCTTATCTTGGTAATGACTCTGGGCAGCAACTTGATTGGTGGAAAGGCGTAAAGGATCCCCTGAGGCCAATGGCAGTGAAGGGCATTTATTCCTTCTGCTAGCAGGTCTCTTGCTCTTGTGAAGTAGCGAGGGAGCTGATGGTTGTCCCGGCTGGCAAACAGATCGACTGTCAGGGGACCGTGGGACTTGTACAGGTGCTGGAACACACTGGGGTGAAGACGCCACTCGGACTGATCTAGCTCCTTCCGGCTCAGCCAGTCAGCAAGCATGCTTTCAACACTGGGAACGTGCCCCGCCCTGATTGACATCAGGTTCAGCTCCGCCCACTGGAAAAGGTGTCTGGCTTCCCTGTTTAACAACTTCGACCTGGTCTCTCCCTGCCTGTTGATGTAGGCCTTTGCGGCTATGTTGTCTGTGTACACCAGGACGTGCCGAGAGTGGAGGTGGGTCTGAAAAGCCTGAAGGGCCAGGAAGATGGTCCTCAGCTCCTGGAAGTTGATGCTCTTCTGAGCCTCTGACGGAGACCAGCGCCCTTGGATGATCTGGCCCACTAGGTGTGCCCCCCAACCCAACAGGCTCGCGTCGGTGAAGATTGTCGTCTGGCATGGGAGTAAGATGGGGGAATCCTGGGATAGTCGGAGGGGATGGGACCACCAGGCAAGGTCTTTTCTGGTCATGCGGTCTAGCTGAATGAATTTGTGCCTCTGGGCTGCTATGAGGTTCTGGAATGGTAGCAGAAGGTGCTGCAGAGAGCGAGACCTGAATCTCGACCACAGGATGATGTCTTGACACGAGGTGAACATCCCCAGCAGCTTGGCTAGCTGTAGGATATCCTGTGTGGGTGATTGGAGGACACTCTGGAGAAGCTGTGAGATTTTGGCCTGCCTCTCCTCTGACAGGAAGACTTGGTGCACACAAGTGTCTATCACTGCCCCCAGGTGTTCCAGTCTCTGGCATGGGAGAAGATGACTTTTGACCCAGTAGATGGCAAACCCATGGTGCTGAAGGACCCAGTTGGTCTCCTGGAGGTGATCCTGAGCCAGGCTGAGGGATGGGGCTCTTAGGAGCAGATTGTCCAGATAAGGGTACACCACAATGCCCTGCATGCGGAGGTGGGCCACTAGAACCACTAAGACCTTGGTGAAAACTCGGGGTGCGGAGGAAAGCCCGAATGGGAGCGCCCGGAACTGGTAATGGTTGTTCTGGTAACAGAACCAGAGAAAACGCCTGTGTTCTGGTATTATGGAGAGATGAAGATAAGTATCCTGTAAATCCAGTGAGGCTAGGAAATTTTGTGGTCTGATGGAATGGAGAATGGACTTGAGGGTCTCCATTTTGAATTTGTGCCGCTTCAGCCACTGGTTGAGCCACTTGAGGTCTAGAATGGCTCTGGTAGATCCGTTCTTTTTTGGTACTGTAAAAAGATGTGAGTAAACTCCGGAACCCCTCTGCTCCACTGGGACAGGCTCTATCGCTCCCAACTGGAGCAGGTGGTCGATGGCTTGAAGTGTGGCCAGGTGTTTTTCTAGACTTGGGGGGCGGTGCACATGTATGAACCTGTCCCTGGGGAGCTGGCGAAATTCTAGGGTGTTCCCCCGACGTACAGTGTCTAGAATCCATTTGTCTGTGGTGATGTGCTGCCAGCGGTTGGCAAAAAGTAGAAGTCGGCCGCCCACTTTGAGTGGGAAGGAGTCATTGCCGCTTGGATCCCTTGGGGGGAAAACGTGATCCGGACTGGGTCCTGAGCTTGTTGTACTGTCGTTTGGAGGCCCAGCTGGGAGGTTGGGGGTCTAGAAGTGGAAGTGGAGGCCACAGGTCCCTGGCTCTGGAACTTGGAGCTCCAAAAGGAATGGGGCTGGTGTTGAGGCCGTGGCTTGAAAGGCTGGCGGTCCCTGGCAGGAAGGGCTTTCCTCTTGCCTTTTTCCTCAGCTAGGTGGGGGCTCAGTGACTCGCCAAAGAGCTTACCTCCGGAAAAGGATAGCCCCATGACAACGGAATAAGCCAAAGAGTCAATGTCCCAGTTGCGAAGCCAGGTTGCCCTGCGCACTGCAGTGTCTGCTGCCATGGCTCTTGAAGCATACTGGATAGTGTCTGTGGATGCATCAGCAGTGAAGGCGGCCATGGCCGCCATGCGGCCCAGCTCCTCTGTGGCTTCCTGAGGGAGCTGGTACATATCTGAGAATCGTCTGATCCAAATCATGAGAGCCCTGGATCTGAGGGAGGAGGCAACAGATGCGCGAAGAGCATCAGAGGACACCTGGAAAGCTCTCTTTGCGAAGATCTCAATCCTGCGGTCCTTGGTGTCCTTCAGAAGGCCATCACTATCAGCTGGCAGGGCTGAGGGGGGCACCCAAGGCAGCTACTAGAGCATCCACCAGGGGGGTCCTGAAGTGGTCCATGAGTTCTGGGACCAGGGCATAGCACATTGAGGAGGGCCTGCTGGAGTCTCTATGCTTGGCTGGGGAAGCCCACTCCTTGTCGATGAGGCGTTGGAAATAAGGGTGCATGGGGAAGCCCTGAACCACTTGTTCCTCAGGAGGAAAGGCTGTTGCTCCCCAGGAAGGCTTATCCACGGAGGGGGGAGGGGGATCAGACCCCCTTTGGTATTCTAAGATGTGGAGGGTGTCTGCAAAGACCTGCTGGAACTGGTCAGGCAGCAGTAGCCTGGGACCTTGGGGAAGCTGGTCACCCTCCTCACTAGGTGCATCCTCTTCCTCTCCTTGGGAGTCACTGTCCTCCACCTCCCCCTCTTCTTCAGAAGCCTCTTGCTCCCCCTGGTGCTGGCAGGGCAGGGGGTAGCACGCCTAGCCTTCTTGGCTGGAGGAGGTCCTGATGGCACTGGAGACTCGGGCTGGGGCCAGGGGAACAGCCACAGGGGGGGGAGAGGAGGGGGGCAGGCAGGCTGTGTGGGGAACTGGATGGCTGCTACTATCTTATGGATGGTGTCCAGGGCAGCAGATAGGCCTGCAGAAATGGAAGCCTCAATCCTTGCCAGCATAGCGTTGGTAAGGTCAGACCCCTCTGAGGTTGTAGGCACTGAGGCAGAGGCAGCAAGACTGGACCCCTCAGGAGTAGACATGTTGGCAGGAGGCAGGCAGAATTACCAGGGCAGAGGCCAGAGATTAATCAGCAGCAGCAGGCAGGTGGCAAGGGGCCCTGATGCTCTCCAGAAGAAATAAGAAGCTGTACCTGGGCAGGCTGCGCAGGGTCAGAGACTGAGGATCCTGATGGAGAGCAGCTGGCTGGGGAGCCAATCCGTAGCAGCACTCACTCCGCAGCCCGGCTCTGGGCTTTGTGTCTGCAGGAGTGGGCCTGAGGTTTCCAGGAGAGGCAGAGAGAGAGAAGCCCAGCACCGCGTGGTCGCTGGGAATCCCAAACAATGGCCGCTGGCCCAAAAAGGGAAGTGGGCAGGGCTAAGCGCCCCTGGAGGAATCCTTAAAGGAACAGAGCCGGGGAGAAAGCCTCAGCCAAGGAGGGAGCATTCACTGCCTCGCTGAGCCGGCTGGGCTGCCCCTCACCACACCACCGCCCTGGAGGGGGGAGCGGGGTGATTGCTGGCGCTGCTGGGAGCTGCCAGCGGGCCGCCCACCCGCCTGGGCACTTGTCAGGCGGCCCTTCGTTGGGGGGGACTGGCAGCAATCTCACCCCTGTCTTCAGGTGGGGGGAGAAAGGAGGGACGCTGGAGCTCCAAGCCTCTGCAGTGGTTGCTCACTCAGCTCCCCCCTCCCCGTTAGGTGGGATTCTCCCCCCCCCCAGTCTCCCAGGGATAGGGAGAAAAAAGGAGAGTAAAAGACCCCAAAGTGTGCCCCTGAAGGACACGGGTCAGCAGAGCTGACCCACTTTCAGCCGCTTTCGCCAAAGGCGAAGGTCAGTCTGGGGATCTCTGGGCGCCCCTCCCCACAGGAGGGGACCAGCTGACCTACGCCTACCTGAAGGGGAGGAGTAACCCAAACTAGAGGACTGACCCCACCGTGGATGTACCACCGGAGAAATGTATATTCATAGGAATTGGCATAAATAGGATTTGTACTATTTGAGTTTGAGTCTTCAGATAGGATTTGTGCTTATTCCTTTTCACAGTGTCTCATTTGTAATAAGTGCTACAATAATAAGCAACCATATTTTTGTACCACGATACTTCAGTTTAATAATCATAGTGCTTTCTGAGTGTGCAAAGTGCTTACATGTATTATAAAACAACCATGTAAAGTAGGCAAGTATTATTAAATTCATGTTTCAGAGGCTGAAAGGGTGACTTGCCTAATGCTAGCTAGTGAGAATTCATGGAAATGGTGAAATTTGAACACTGTCAGTGTATAACAGCTGATACAGTATAATTATCAACATTGGTAATCCAAGAATAAAGATATATGAATAAAAGGGCAGAAAATGGTTGTTGGACACCGACCAAAAATAGGTCAGTTTAAGAAGAGTAATAACTTACCCTATAGTTAGTTTTGTCATTGAATATCACAATGTCATTGAATATCACAAATATTACTGAGAAAAGAGTTTATTGGAAGTATTTCTCAAATGATAGTAATTGGCCTTGCATTCCTCCTGGTATGTTACTAAGGGCAAAATCATAGCAGTTATGGGTCCATGCAGTTACGTCATCCTCTAGTGTTATCTTATGGAAAGTCATCTTAACTGCTCCAGAGCAAGGGGCTTAATGTCACTTTAGGATATAGGCCTTATAGAGTCTATACATAATGCAATTGGGATGCTCTGTGGCAAGAAAAAATAGTTTTGTTCTCAGCGTAACAACAGCTTTACATCTAGAATCTGAAGGTTGTGCAAATGCAGTTGAGTTGGTTTATTGGTTATTGTCTGTTTTTGTGTCCAGTAACTGCAGGTACGACAACTGCTAGAAACAAAATGAGTGTGTGCGCTTTTGCTGAGGTTGAAGAATGTATTATAAATAATCCTGATAGCATTTTAAAAGTGCTATTTGCTTATGAAAAGAGTTATGGAGGATTAAGCTATACTCTTGCTGAGAGTAAATGGATTTTATGCTTCAACAATTAATGTAGAGTAATTTAATTTGACAGACACTAACAGGGGCTTCAAACAGACCTAAATTAAGTGTTTCTCTAATAATTTCAGTGGCTGCTTTTCACAGTGATACCTTTATTTATAGTGTTGAATTTTAGAATTTTAAATTTGCTCAATTTACAGTAGACTCAGGATATTACTTGATACTATGAATTATTTGAATATTATGACTAACCCCATATGTTTTAATATTGGGTTTCCACATACTGTTCAAAGTCTTTTGGCCCAGTCCAAAAGACTGGTAGAGCACTACCACTGATGGAGCACTACCAGCATGGACATGCTGCAGACCAGCACGGTGCAATTGTACTGAAGTTAGTGGCACTAGTGGCGATGTCTGATCTCTAGCTGCCTAAATAGCCCTGATATCTGAGTAACCCGCAGATATGGTGAGAAGATGATTTACACTTGATTTATTGATAGAAATTTCTGGTCTCATAGGCTAGGGCTGTGATTTTCATTTTTTTTTATCTCATGGCACACCTTCAGTTGTTTTTACCATTGATAAGGCACACCATGCTCTTCAAATCCCTAAGTTTTTCTATTAATAAATGTCCCTCCCCAAATTTCTGTGGCACACCTGATGACTATCCACAGCATACTAATGTGCTATGGCACACTGGTTGAAAATCATTGGGCTAATGTCTATGGTAATGTAAAGCGCGAGAATGAAAACTTGGTGTTCCATATTCTAGAATTGGGTGTACACTAGTACATGTACTAGTGGCATATGGACACCTCTTAAGTGGCACACAGAAAGTAGCATGCCATGACTGCACCAGTTGGAACAGGCCTCCATGGCCACAAGTGATCAGAACTTCTCTTAGGTAAAGCCCAGAAATGGAATTACAAGGCCTTGGGGTGGGTCAAATATAGCTGAGTGGACTCTGGAGGTCTGAAGATGGCTGAAATAAGATGGTGTGGGGCAGGTTGCCCATCCCAACCTAGATCAAAGGCAGCAAAATCCACCAGAAATTTCCTGGTTATACATCCTTATCAAATAGTGCTACTTGTTTTTCAAACACTACTTGAAGAGAGCACATTGGGTTCCTTTGGGGAGAAAGGCTGGGTAAATAAAAATTAATAATTCCTAAACTCTTATGTCACTTGCAACCATCAACAATTCTTTTCCTTTTTATTGAAAAGTTGTTAGAAAGACCAAATGTTTTCCACTGGAATTTATTACAGTCCTTAATACATGTACAAAATTGGTCTGTTTTCAGCCTGATGGATGATATCTTCAAACAGGCTGCCTTTCATCATCTGTGAGCCAATTCATTTCTTCATGGCTGGTCTTTCTTGAATTCCAGTGTTTCCTAAAAGCTGATCCTCTGCACTTTTAGAAAATGGTGAGAAAAATATTTCAAATTCTTAAGTAAAACCATTTTATCTGGAACTGAATCACATGTTTTTCAGGCATCAATATTGCACAGTGGCATTTGTAATTCCTTTGCTAAAAATATGAAGTTTGGCAATCCATATATCTAATCTTCTCTGTGAGATGTTAGCATTAATGGGCTGTGGGTGGCGCAAGCAGCTAAGACACTGTGTCTGTTAACCAGCAGGCCAGGGTTTGAGACCCAGGTCGGCCCCACAAGACAGGGTGAGCTCCTGCCTTAGCCCAGCTCTGCGACGCAGCTGGATCCAATCGTATTGGATCTGCCTTTCCATTGGACTAATTCAGTGGCGTGGAGAGGGGGGATTTGCTGCTTGGGTAACAGCATATACTCCATGAAAATCCAACCCAGGCTTTCGTGCTTTGCATGCAGCGTATGCAACGCCAAGCACGATACCATAGTCTTTCAAGACTGACGGAGGCTTGCTTCTGTGAGATGAACACTATTGATCCAAGAACCTGCTGTGATAGTGACTGTGAAAGAGCAAAGAAGGTCACGTTTTCTCTCTTCTGGAATTCTATTATGCTAGTTTGCAGGAGCCAACTGTTCTGAGAAATGCAGAGTCAAGTGTTCAGGGCTCTTGATCACTGAGTTTGAAGAGACTCTGGAGATTGTTGGTATAACCTGTGTTTCCTGTGGATTTGGGACCCATAGATTTGATCATATGTGATCTAGTGGGATTGGCCAAACATGGACCCTTCTGATGTGATGAGAGCTGTACCATTGTCACATCCAGTGGACAATCTGAGGCCTTCAGGAGGTCTTAGAAAGTCACTTCTGCTTTTTGGAGGGTGGACGACATTTTAGGACTTTATGGAACTTACATTTTATGACTTTATGGAACTTCTAAAGGATTAGAAGCCTTTCTGGGGATCAGAACATTCTCTGGAGGCAATAGGAATTCAGTTCCTATTGCCTCTGGAGGATTAGAAGGCCCATTGGTACCATCATCCATAGGTTTTGTTATCCAGAAATAGAATTCTTGCAGATAAAGTTGGATGTCCTGTATGAGTTAGTGCCCTATAACTCTCAGGATCTTGGCACATTGAAGACTAGCATTCTGTTCCATGTGCTTGGAGGGAGGAAGTGAGGGACTGGGATTGAGGAGATAGGGCAAGAATAATGAAGGAAGGGAGGAATAAAATTTTGGCATTGCTTCAGAGGCCATAGAAGTCGCTCCTGGGAAAGACAGAACAACCCAATAAGCCCTATGTGAAAATTTGGCTCTCTCAGATATTTGGGTCAATATCTGCACATGTGATGAGCAACAAAATTGTAATAAGAACCTAAAGGAAGTCACTGGCTCATCTTTGTTTCTGTTTTCTCTGGAGAGAATCTGTGCAGATAGCTGATAAAAGTGATACTTGGTATCATTTGGTGGAATACTACCAGCACAGACATGCTGCAGACCTGAGTGCAGATAACTTATGGAAGTGATGTAGGCATGTATGTGTTATACAGATCAAAGTGCACCATCTGTTTGCCCTATCTCCAAAAGAATAGCATGGGGAAAGGTACAAAGAATTCTTCTCCGCAGAAATGGTGTTGCTGAATGAGCAGCCTGTGTGGTCTCTCCCATATCTCAAAAATGTAATGGTTTGTATATTTTCTCTCCTATCTTTTATAGCTGAGTTTCTCAATCAGAACTTATTTTTGGCCAACACTTCTTGCTTAATTATGTACCGTATTTCCTGGCTTATTACACGTACCAGACCATAAGACGCACCAAAGTTTAGAGGAGTAAAATAAGAAAAAAAATATTCTGAACCAAATGGTGTACTAATATATTTAATAAAATATAACAAATGCTGCACTAATATATTTAATAAAATATAGCAGAATAATATTTTAACCATGTAAAGTCAACAGTGGCATTAAGAACCATTATCACTGTCACTAACAAATGAGGAAAGACTTTAAGCCTTCAGGCACTTTTCTAATTTTCAGGAAACCCCAAAAACTCATAATCTCTAGTGTCAGTGATTTGTGACTTTTGCACAAATCTCACTGCAAATGATCAGACACCAACATTTTGCACAAATCTCATTGCAAATGGTCCAGGAAGGCAGTTAAGTTCGGGGATTCTTTTGGGGGCGGTGGGATCCAGGTAGGTAGGGAAAGGTGAGGGGATCTAGATAGATAGGGAAGAGTGAGGGATGCACAGGCATGGAGCAGGGACCAGGTCTTGTGCATGTCTACTTAGGAGCAAGTCTCCAAGCCAGGAAAGGCTGCTTAGGATTGTAACTGTGCCAGGATGACCAGAGGCCAAACCCAAAATTCCTGAACCCCAAGGCCAAAATTCCTACCCCCAGGGCAAAATTACTACCCACTTAAAAAAATGCCAAAAAATGTATTTTTTGCTTTTATATTTTTGTTTTTTGGCCATACCTTTTGATAGGAAGGAGATATCTCAAAATTGATTTTTGCATTGGATTCTGCTCTTCAATACGAGTCCAACGACATATGACATGATGGGGTACTGTGCTTCAGAATTGGCCCTATCACTCTATAAGATGCACAGACATTCCCCCCCTTTGGGGAGAAAAAAGTGCATCTTATAAGCCGGGAAATACGGTAACTTCCCCTTAATGACATCACTACCTGCCCTTAGTGGGTGTCATGAGTTCTAACTTTAGCACACTGTTTGAAACAAGTTTGAAAAAACCTGCCATAGATTATTTGAAGTTAAATTAAAAAAATACTGTGCCTCCAAGAACATCTTTGCTAACAGTGCTTGAATTTGGTTTAACAAGCCTTATTAAAATAATTTATCTGAATATCAGACTCTTTAAGCACTTCAAGTTGTGCTGAAATCTTGTATATTTATTCTTACTGACTTTTCAGACTGCTTTTGCATTTTAGTCAATTAGTACTTAAAGATTTGAATTCAAGGTGACCAATGCTAATAACCCTTTATTCCTGTTCTACTGTGAGATGCAGAGTAGGGAACAGCTGTAACAGTTACTGTAGGTATAGGGTATAACATGTGTAGCAAAGCACAGGCTGTAGCCCACAATCCAGAAAAGTTAACAAAAATTCTCATCAGAACTATACGAAACCTTGGGTACACTGTCATAGATAGTTGCTACGTTGCTAGATAATAATTTTCTACATATATTGGAGCCTTTCCTTTTTCTTTTCCTGCATATCTGTTGTTGCTCTTTATAATCATCATATTTTATCTTTTTAGTGAATTAGTTTAACGGCTCTTGAACCTAATCACAGTAATGCAATTGAGCTGAGACAGTAGCTGAAATTAATTAGTATGAGCTGCATGTATTAGATTAAAAGGCTATTATTTAATCATCAGCTCTAAATATGCAACTCAAAATAAAATACTAAATAATTCAGTTACCTTTTATCTCTGATTTTTAGTGACTGGTCAGTTCACTGACTCTGAAAGTGCTTAGAAATTTATAATAATTAAGCATGTGTTGGTGCTGTTCTGGTTTTTTTTTCTTTTGTGCTGTGAAATTCTGTATTATTTTCAGTTTTTTTTACTTTCATGTATAACACCACTTCCAAAGATTTTTAATTGTGACTGTTCTAGTGCTTCTGTGGGGATTTTGACCTTTTTGCTCTTAGGTTCCATTTTAATGGAAGTCTAATGATTTATGCAGAGTCCCACCAAAACAATACATTTAACTAATGATATCTGAAATGTTTTTGAAGTAAGCTTGGTTTTGCTTTGATTATTGTTTATCAATATTTTGAAGAATTGTGATTATTTTGATAATAGAATATTTTGAAACACCCTTCTTCTGGACTAAATTATTATAGCCATGTGAAAAAAAGCTGCTGAAAAATTGAGTTCCATCAAAGAGTATTGGGATACTGAGCATTGTGAGTGTGTGTTTATATATGGAGGGTGAGAAAACTATGGGTGTGGCGCAAGGCTGTGGGTGGCGCAAGTGGCTAAGACACTGTGCCTGTTAACCAGCAGGCCAGGGTTCGAAACCCAGGTCGGCCCCACAAGACAGGGTGAGCTCCTGTCCTTAGCCCAGCTCTGCGACGCCATCTGGATCCAATCGTATTGGCTCTGCCTTTCCATTGGACTAATTCAGTGGCGTGGAGAGGGGGGATTTGCTGCTTGGGTAACAGCCTATCCTCCATAACTAACCCAGGATTTCATGCTTTGCATGCAGCGTATGCAGCGCAGAGCACGATACCATAGTCTCTCAAGACTGACGGAGGCCTGCACTGAGAAATCTATCTATCTGTCTAAATTAAAAAATTGTTTTCTCACCCTCCGTGGGTGGTATATGTACGTTATCCTCAATCTCGTGCCCTCTACCAGAGGCCTGGGAGTTTGAGGGTTCTGCGCAGTATCTTAGCTGTTCCTAGCAATGCGCTTTTCTGGATCGAGTGTTCTGATGTCCCTCCTGGAATCTGTTGGAGCCATTCTTCCAGCTTGGGTGTCACAGCCCCTAGTGCTCCAGTCACTATTGGGATCACATTCACCTTCACTTGCCACAACCTTTCTAATTCCTCCTTCGAACCCTGATACTTTTCCACCTTTTCATGCTCTTTTTTCGTGATGTTGCTGTCGTTTGGTATTGCTACATCTATCACCAGGGCTGTCTTCTGGGCCTTATCTACCACCACAATGTCTGGCTGGTTAGCCAGTACCTTCTTGTCTGTCTGGATATGGAAGTCCCACAGGACTTTAGCCCTGTCATTTTCCACAATCTTCTGAGGGGTCTCCCATCTGGTCTTGGGAGGAGTTAGTCCATAGGCTGAGCAGATGTTCCTATACACGATGCCGGCTACTTGGTTGTGCCGTTCAACGTATGCTGTTTCTGCCTGCATCTTGCACCCTGCCACGATGTGTTGGATTGTTTCTGACGTTTCTCTGCACAGCCTTCACTTTGGGTCTTCTCTTGTATGGTAAATCCCTACTTCTATGGATCTGGTACTTAGTGCCTGTTCTTGTGCTGCCATGATCAGGTCTTCAGTGCTATCTCTGAAGCCAGCTTTTTCCCGCCACTGATAGGATTTCTCAATGTCAGCGACTTAAGTTATCTGGCGATGGTACATCCCGTGCAGGGTCTTATCTTGCCAGGACACTTCCTCAGTTTGATCTTCCTTCTGTATTTGCTGTTGCTGTTGTTGCTGGAGACATTCTCTCATCAGCTCATCTTTGGGTACCATCTTACTGATGTATTCCTGGATATTCTGGGTTTCATCCAGGATAGTAGTTTTGACACTCATCAGACCCCGGCCGCCCTCTTTCCGACTAGTGTATAGTTTCTGGATGTTAGACTTGGGGTGGAAACCCCTATACATTGTGAAGAGCTTTCAGAGCTTCACATCGGCCGCCTCCATTTCTTTCTGTGGCCAGCTTACTATGCCAGCAGGGTATCTGATGACTGGCAGCGCATATGTATTGATGGCATGTTTCTTATTTTTCCCATTGAGCTGGCTTTTCAGGATCTGTCATATTCTTTGATGGTACTTAGATATTGCTGTCTTCCTTGCCTCCTCTTCATGAATTCCATGGGATTGTGGGATACCTAGGTACCTATAGCTGGTCCCTACATCTGTTATGTACCCTGTTGGTAGTTCTACCCCACTGGTCTTAACCACTTTTCCTCTCTTTACGATCATTCGGCTGCATTTATCCAGGCTGAATGACATCCCAATATCCTCACTGTAGATCCTTGTCAGGTGTATCAATGAGTCGATGTCTCGTTCATTCTTGGCATACAGCTTGATGTCATCCATATAGAGGAGGTAGCTGATGGTAGTTCCACTCTTGAACTTGTACCCATATCCAGTCTTTGCAATTATTTGGCTTGGGGGATTCAGGCCTATGCAGAACAGCAGGGGAGACAGAGCGTCTCCTTGATATATGCCACGCTTGATCAATACTTGTGCTAATTCTTTTGAGTATGTTTTGTAGGGAAAAACTTACAAAAATATAAAATTGGTTTATATATCAATATTCAGTGATGTTTACTGTGCAAATGTTCTATTGCAGAATTACTTTCAATTGAAGTTAGTCCACACATTCAACTATGAGGTATGAGGTATGTGCGAACCTGCCTTTATGAGCCTTTGAACAATCTTGTGAAAATTATGTGTAATTATGGAATAATATATGGATTTTCATCAGCTTTCCATTAAGACTATACAGGTGCAGTATAACCTAATTATCAGCAAATTTTTTACCCACAAATTAATCTCACTGTCTCTTTAAAGATAAAACAGGCAGCCTCCAGGCAGCCTTTAATGGCATAAAATAGCCTGCTTACCATGGAAGTGGGGCAGGCAATTAGTCTTCCACTCTCAGGTTAAGAAAGGCTTCAAATAGCCTTCTGCTGGGAGGCAGATCCCTCCCTTCCCAGAGCTTGAATACAGAGGGATAATCACTTCCCATTTGCTTTGTATTCAGTTACTTTGTAAAGTTTCTCTGCCTTTCTCATTGAGGAGGGAGGTGGCTAAAGGGCAGTTGAGATTCTGGAAAAGTGGATTTTTTCTACTGATGAATGTTGGTATATTTTACCGCCGTGAGCAACAGCTGCAGGCTTTTAAATGTCTAGTAATGAAAACTATGTATTCACAGTATGTCTATCAGAAGTAGGGTCACCATATGTCCTGAAAAACAGGGATAGTTCCAATTTGGGGGAATTGTGTTAACATGCTGGCAAATGGGACAGAGGGTCCTGTCCCGATTTTGTGGGAATTATGGCAACCCTAATCAGAAGCAATATTGTACAGTGATTTTTTTTCCCATTGTATAGAGAAGTGTAAATGGTAGAAATGAAATAAACAGCCAAATCTGGAGAACTAAGTGGGAATGTTATAGCAGTAGGATAGATAAGACAAATACAGGCTATAATTGCACCTATTGCTTTACATGATGTGAGACTCTTGTCTATATATAAACTCTTGAATCTATAGTATTGGCTATGTTCTGGAAAGCATTCTCTTTGAATTGATGAACAAGTTTAGTGAATCAACTCATATTTGATTATTCTGTTACATCTGTGCTTTTTTGAAAAAAGTGCTTGATATAATAGGTGTTTGTAGAAGTTTAGTGGTTATGGGCAAAATCCAGAGTAACTATGGGGAGTCCTTGCTCAGGTGTACAAACAACTTACTGTGGATTCCAACATGCATTTCCCATAGGTTTTCACTAGATGGTGCAGTAACTATGGGTGCATGTAAAGCACATTAGAGACTTTACCTGAGCAAGGACTCCCCGTAGTTACTCTGGATTTGGGGGTATGTCTGTTTTGGAAAGCATCTGTGGCTAGAAATCAGCAATTTCCTTTTTTATATATAGAGATGTTTTGGAGTATGATATTTTGAGAAAGCTGTATTTTATTCTGAAAACACAATTTTGTAGCTAAAACATAATTCTGAATATTGTAGGTGAAGGTCATTTCATATCTCTTTGCTGCCTTTCTACAAGCTATTAACAGTGTTTAAAAAGATAGGAGTTGAAGATGAAGCCTTTTTTGTATAACAATACTTCTGGTACTTCTCTCTGGTAAGATTAAAATATATCTACAGGCAACAGAATGATCTGTATTGGAAATGTTTTGCTGTAAGGCTAGGAATGTGACTCATGCTTGGAGGAGACTAATTCTAAATTATTTTGACAAAGGAATTGTTATAAGGATAAAACATTACTGGATATAATTTGCCTATAAACTCCAAAGCAGTGTTATTTGAATACCTTAAGAAACAGTGACATGTTCAGTTATCTCAGCAAAGATTTGCAGTCACTCCTTTTGGAAATTTATGTCTCCAATAATTAGGGACTATTAGCAGATTTGACCTAATGAATAATTAACAAAGCTTGTGTATTACAAACATGCTTAAGAAGTTATCTTGTGCCGCTGGGTCTCCATTTATAAACCTATATAACATGCAGTCATGAGGGAAACTGTTTTGTGTGTGGAAATCCCATATTGTGGCCCATTCCACAGTTTAGTGATTTGTCAAGGTAAGTGAGAACGAAAGCTGAAACTAAACAAATGTAAGAAGGTCTGTATAAAGCAATGAAACCTACAATTTCAATCCCTCCTCTCATCTCTGGTCACATTTGAGCTCAGGTGGGCTCTCAAAATCATGATTTCAGTATCCGCAAGAGTCCAGGAACAGAATGCCACTCACAAACACTAGGCACATCATCAATGTTCATGAGACAGTGAAAGATACCATAGAGTTGTGCCAGAGAATAAGTTTAGCAGTCTGGATAAAACTGGATTTGGTGCAGTATCTTGCAGAACATGTAACACACAAATGCCAAGTGAACAAATAACTTGATTAAAAGTGGTATAAAGGCAGAATAAAGCTAGCTCCAAACAAGACAATGGGCCAAATGCACTGGGAACAACTACAATGGCAGAATTAAAAGAGAGCCAGAGCTGCTTTCATGGAAAGGATGGGATGCTGCGAGGAGGGCTAATAAAAATAACTGCCGTACTATGATGCACAGTGTTTTCAGTTCTGCCAGGAACCTGGGAGAAAGCTGGACAGGAGAGCAAAGTGAGGGTTACCTTTTCTGGGTGCCAGAAGTTGTTCTTGAATTGCGGATGAATTGAATGGTAGGGATTTCAGATGAATAAAAACATCAAAGCGGGAAGACCAAGTGAGTGATGAAAGACAGATGGACTACATTTTTAGGTGATCTTTTGTGGGATGACCTTATCAAGGGACCTTTTTTCTTTTTGCTAACAGTGATTGCTGAGTTTTTTGCTGAGTGATTGCCATTGTTTTTGCATCTGTCTGAGGAAGTGTGGTAGCTAGCTTGGAAGGTTCGTTGGTTCATTGACATATCTCCTTGATTGAGTTTAGCCATGGGGTTGGTGAAAACTGCCAGGATTTAGGGGTATGTGGTATTTTGATTACAGTGGTGCCTCACATAACAAGTTTAATTCATTCCGGAAGCATGCTTGTTACATGAAGTGCTCTTTATGTGAAGCAGATTTTCCCATAGGAAATAATGAAAACTCAGAAATTTGGTTCCACACCCCAAAAATATTAATAGAAAAATATTAACTGTTTATAAAAATGATGACAAAACACTGGAATTGAATTCAAAACATGCATTCAATGTGCATGATCCTATGAAGTCTACTTAAGCTGCAATACTAAAGACACTTTCATAGAATCCTAGAGTTGGATGAGACCTAGGCTGCAATCCTAAAGACACTTTCTTGGGAGTAAGACTCATTGAACACAATGGGGCTTACTTTTGAGTAGACCTGGTTAGGATTGCACCCCTAGTAGGTCATCTAGTCTTCCTGGGAATAAGACCTATTGAACACAATGGGACTTATTTCTGGGTAGACATGGTTAGGAGGCTGCAATCAAAGACACTTTCAAAGTGTCTCCCCACTTTCTCCTTCTCTTCATCTTGAGCCTCTCTCTCCCCTGCTCCCTTCTGGCTGGCCCTGAGCTGCTTCCCTCTTCTCCACTGCTCTTCTCTCCCTCTGCCCAGTTGATGCCCAGCCACAGGAGGAGCAGTGTGGAAGTGTTGCTTTCGCTATGGGCAGGTGCGCTAGGTAGCCCTGACACTTTTTAAAAGGGCTGCTGGCCAGCGCTTCTGCCCCAATGTGCAGTACCACTGTATAAGTATAAGGTGCTTAAGTGAAGTACCACTGTATAAGTATAAGGTGCACATTAGATTCGAGTAAATATGGCAGTAATCTGAGGAACAGAAGTAAATACAATTGACTCCTACTGTGTCATTCTTGAACCGGCATAAAAATATGACTGAGGATGCAATCCTAACCAATTTAGGCTGGCATAACTCATCTGGCAGTCTTAAATCTGTATGAGATTTTGATATTAATTCTGTAATGCTCATTCTGTATTTCAGCAGAATAAAAGCAGGGGTCTTTTTGACCGGGTTCTTATTGATACTGAATACCAACACATCTATGGCCCCAAGAAGACTTGCCTGTTATTATCATCTTCATGGTCAGTAACCCCACCTTTATTTCTAGAGAAAAAAGCACTGAATAAAAGTATAAAAATATTTTATTAAGGGCACAATCCAGAGTAACTATGGGGAGTCCTTGCTCCAGTGTAAGAACAATTTGCTCTGGATTGCAATATGAATTTCCCATAGGTTTTCATTAGGTGATGCAGTAACTACAGGTGCACGTAATGTCTCTTACGTGCTCCCGTAGTTACTCTGGATTGTAGGGCTAGTCAGACATAATATGCAGGACATCAAGTACTTATGTCTTGTTGATAAAAGGTGGCTTTCTAGTGAAGTAAATTTACGTGAGGAAAATGTAAAACAAAGGGGAAAGGCCAAATGGATGCAATAAGTTCTTGAAATATTGTCCCAGTTGTGTCAAATGACTAATGTTTTCCAATGCTTTTACTTTTTTTCTCCCTAGGGTGTTTTCCTGCACCATTCACTTGGCTCTCATTCTAAGAGCGTATTGCTTTGTCTGAAATTTATTATATCTCCTGAAATTTGCAGGATGAAGAAAAAAGTGGGGGATATGGTTGTACCTGTTTTGTCCTACGAGTTGCTTTATAAATGCTCAATATAGAATACAGAATTCATGCACCCGGGTACCCCATCTTACTGTTTATAAAACATTTGAGGCTGATGTGGTACAATTGAGGTTGAGGTATTTGCATAGGCTGCAGTCCTAACCTCCAATTAGGCTTGCCTTAGCCTGGGCATGAGTCCTGAAGGAGTCACAAATATGAGAGACTTCTGTACCACTCCTAGGGAAGGGTTAGGCCAGTGTAAAGACATGTGCAGGTGCAAGGGCATCACTAGGGATGTATGGAGGTGCGGCCCACACCAGGTGATGCACCCGGGGCAGGGGGTGACTGGCACTGGGGGGTAAAAAAAATGCAACTTTGCAATAATTGTCATATATCATTGAATTCATATTGAAGAGCAGAATCCAATGCAAAAATCTGTTTAGAAATAGCACCTTCCTTTCTAAGGCCAATTTTTTTTAAAAAAAACCTCAAAATATGCATTGAACTTTATGGAAAGTGAAAGTGACCCAAATTATGGCTTTACTCATCCAAGGACACCAGAATTGTCCTGATCCAGTGAACCCAGCCCCCACAAATCACCTCAGGAGGAGATCCCTAATGATTGCATTGAAATACAGTGGTACCTCAGTTTATGAGTACCTTGGATTGTGAGTATTTCACAAGACGATCAAAAATTTCTAAGAAATCTGTGCTTGGTTTGAGATTGATGTCTTGAGGAAGACATCAAGAGTGTCAGTTTCATCTGCACTGATCTAAGCTGGCACTCTGATCCTTGGGATGCAGGCTTCAGTCAGCGCCAGGCACTGTTTAAAGCTGGCTAAAGCTGGATCAAGGGAGTCAGCTTTAAAACTGACCCTGTCGTAAAAGTCTAAATTTTAGAATTGGAGCACAATCCAAACCGTGTATACCGAAAAGTAAGCTCCATTGTGTTTGATGGGTCTTACTTCCAGGAAAGTGTCTTTAGGATTTCAGCCTTATACACAGGTATATTCTGTAGTTTCCAGGATGGAATTCAAAATGATTTGCAGTCCAGTCCTATGTGTCAGTATGCAAACAAACTTCAATTTTTATGGGGTTCATTAATGCATAGTCTGCATTTATGTCTAAAGAATGCATAGGACTGCAGACACCAAAAAATTATGAATGTCATTGCAAATACTGTAAGTAAAATGTGAATGAGAAAGTTTACTAAAATAAAATAAAAATATAATGGATATATTGCAGTTTTTCACCTTTTAGTCTTATTTGCTTGCTAACTGGGCAAAGAGACACCTTAGAAGTGTTCCCTGCTCTTATATTTAGCAGGGGAATAACAACTATTGCTCCAGTGGCTGTTGCTGGTGTCTCCTCTGTATTTTTTAAGTTGTGAGCCCTTTGGGTACAGGGAACCATTTATTGATTTATTTTACTGGATAAACAGCTTTGTAAACTATTCCTGTTGAAAAGCAGTATATAAATATTCTTTAAAATAATAATTTGTACTTGTTCAAATAACTTTAGAATTATAAACATACCTTCCAAACAGTTAGCATAAATTTAATACTCTTTATTTAAAGATGTGATAAGTTTATGCTGTATATGTTTGTATTTCTTTGATGGCATTAATAAACATGCTTAGCAGAGCAGATAATTGAGGGTGAGGTGGAGAAATTAGAAAGAAGAAATCAGACATTTTCAGTATGTTGTCTTCCATGATTAGTTTGTTTTCCCAGCGGAGCTACAGATTGACAGTTACTTTTATCATCTCTTTAATAGTTTTTGAACAGGTTTATTGTGCGTGCACACTCTTTTGAATGTGACAAAAACAAATAAAGAGTTATGTGTTTTTAAGGTGTAGTGATAATATAATTAGGTTGTAGATTTTTAATAGCGTAGAAATACTGTGTTGGAAGCAGTTGTCTGGTTTTCTCCTCTAATTACTCCATTCATAGGGGCAAATGCTGTGTACAGTACTTAAAATTTATAAGAAATATTTGAAAAATTGATAATATCAGTTAAACATTTTCTGGTGGTGGTAGTTCATGTGTCTGTTTGGAACGGACAGGGAGTAAACTGGGGTAGGGATGAGGATGGCTTGAGACTGGGAATGGGGTGGTATCTATGGCAGTGGCACAATTGATATCCTGTCCCTCTCCCTAATTTAACTCTGCCTTCCTGTTAAGACGCTGTGCCTGTTAACCAAGACAGGGTGAGCTCTGTCCTTAGCCCAGCTCTGCGATGCTAGCTGGATCCAATCGTATTGGCTCTGCCTTTCCATTGGACTAATTCAGTGGCGTGGAGAGGGGGGGGGGTTGCTGCTTGGGTAACAGCCTATCCTCCATAACAATCCAACCCAAGCTTTTGTGCTTCGTATGCAGCGCCGAGCATGATACCATAGTCTTTCAAGACTGACAGAGGCCTGCTTTCTTTCTTTACTATGTCCACTTGGATTTGTGCTAGTTACATACAGTAGATGTTGCAAGCCTGAGAAGACCTAGCAAAGCAATGAGGGCTTATCCTGGGACAAGGGAACAAATGTTCCCTTATTCCAGTGAAGCCTTTGAGGCCTGTGACTCCCTTGTGGGATGGAATGTGAACCTCATTTGCACAGCTGTATCACTGCACCGGACTTACAGTAGGTAGGATTGGGTTGTGTGCGCAGTGCCTAGTTTTGATTTTTTAAAATGCTTCTCTGGAGAACATGAGTACATAGTCAAATTTTTAATTCCTTCATTAGATTTTCTTACATTTTAAAATATTATGTGACCCCTAAATATTTATTTGCTACTTCTCTAGTTTGAATAACTGCACTAAATGAAGCCACATGTGTCAGTTTTGTTTAGCTAGTTATTTAGGAGTCAGACATAAATAGCGTGATTACATTGACAGAACTTGAATCTTTCTTGATTAGAATAGTTCTGAGTCATAGGAGAGCCTTTTGGTTTTCTTATGTGTTTGAAAAGATCATGTCATGATGATCCAATTTGCAGTGAATGTTGTGCAGAAGCTCCTCAAATTTTTGCTGTTTATTAGCTAGAATATCGGATTTTTCTTGTGTGCATCCAAATTCTGTCTACTCTTAAAAGAAGTCACACTTATTCTAATGGCAGAACAGGGAGAATCAGTGTAAATCCGGCAGGATATGAGTTTATATGTTGGATACTTTTCCTGATTTGGGAAGGGAAGTCACCAATGAATATATAGAATCATAGAATCCTAGAGTTGGAAGGGACCTAGTAGGTCATCTAGTCCAACCCCCTGCCTGCAGCAGGAATTCCCCCTAGAGCATCTCCAACAGGTGCTCATCGAGCCTCTGCTTGAAGATCCCCAGTGAGGGAGAGTCCACCATCTCCCTTGGCAATCTGTTCCACTGCCGAACCGCCCTCACCGTCAGGAATTTTTTTCAGATTTCCAGCCGGAATCTCCTTTCTTGCAGTTTGTACCCATTGGTTCTAGTTCTGCTTTCAAAAGCAGCTATGAACAAATTGGCCCCTTCCTCCATATGACAGCCCTTCAGGTATCTGAAGAGGGCAATCACGTCTCCCCTCAGCCTCCTCTTCTCCAGGCTGAACATCCCAAGTTCCCCCAACCTTTCCTCGTAGGGCTTCCCTTCCATCCCACTGATCATTCTTGTCGCTCTCCTCTGGACTTGCTCCAGTTTGGCTGCATCTTTCTTAAAGTGAGGTGCCCAGAACTGAACACAGTACTCAAGGTGAGGTCTCACCGATGCAGAATAAAGAGGAACTTGAACTTCTCGTGACTTGGAAGCTACAGTCCTCTTAATGCAACCTAAAATGGCATTTGCCTTCTTTGCAGACACATCACACTGCTGACTCATGTTCAGCTTGTGATCCACGGTGACGCCAAGATCCCGCTCACATGTTGTGCTACCAAGCCAAGTATCCCCCATTTTATACCTATGTTTGTGGTTTTTATTGCCTATAATTTAGGAAAACTGCAAACATGGTACCCATTTGTAAGAGATTGCTGAAATAAGTTCTGTCCCTATTACAAGCAACCGAGTACAGTTGGCGGATTGTCTGCTAATTCTAATATTCTGCATGGGTGCCCTATTAAAATTGTGGCAGCATAATTGCAAAACTGGTTTTCAGTACAGTCATACAGCTGTGACTGCAACAACCTACACTGCACTTCACTAACGTGCTTATGTTGAGGTGCTAATAATAGCCATTTCACCAGCCTGCTAGATCTGTATTCAGTTGAGTAATTTGAGATTTCTGTGCAGCATCAAAAACAAATATTGAGAACAACTCTGTGTTGGGATTGTGAACTGATCTTTTGTGCCTTTGAACTGAAATTTGCATTTAAAATAAAATATGTATTTCTTAAAAAAAATTCCTTTACTGTTGTGCATTACTGGGCAAGAGACACTCTTTCAAGTGGGTGTTCCTCTTTTATTTAGCAGGGGGAGAGTAACTGGCCCTCCACACCCCAGCAATGTCTGTTCTAGTGGCTTCTGCTGGTGTTCTTTTGCATTTTAGATTGTGAGCCCTTTGGGGACAGGGACCCATTAGCTATTAATTAGCTATTAATTTTTTTCATTTTCTTGTAAACCGCTTTGTGAACTTTTCAGTTGAAAAGCGGTATATAAATACTGTAGATAGACATTTGTATGGGAAAATAATACAGAAGTTGCATGGAAAATCTATTTCTTAATTGGACAGCATCTTGGGTTCAACTCTTCGTGGTCTCCTAAAGCCTGAAGAAACTAAAATTGGTAATAAGAACATATGAAGAGCCTCTGCTGGATCAGGCGAAAGCCCCTTCTAGTCCAACATCCTGTATCTCATGGCGACCCAGGAGATGTCTCAGGAGCACTCAAGACTCCCGAATCCAGGTGTTCTCTTCTGCGCCTGCCATTTTGAGGTTGCCTACATCTACATCTGCCTATGCACACCTACACACATAAAACCTTACACCCATCATGACTTTAAACCAGTGATGGTTCTTTCCTCTAGGAATGTGTCCAGTCAGGTATTTAGAGTCAGATGTTTAATTTCAGATGCTTAAAGTAATAGGCAACTGGCTTCTAACTAATTGCCATATTTGCTGCGGTGATGGCCATTTGTGACCATTTTTTAAAAGTCACACAATGCAGTCCTATGCCTGTCTACTCAGAAGTTAGTTTTATTGTATTCAGTGGGGCCTGCTCTCAGGAAAGTGTGTTTAGGATTGTAGCCTTAGAGCACAATCCTAACCATGTCTACTCAGATGTAAGCCCCATTGTGTCCAATGGGTCTTACTCCCAGGAAAGTGTCTTTAGGATTGCAGCCTTAGTCATTTTTGAAGTCCTCCCTGAGAGCAGAAGACGACTGATGAACATTGTGCAAAAAATGGCATGTGTAAAAGTCCCAAATCTTTTGAAGAGTTTGCAACTCTTCCCCTCATGGTTTTTCTACTTTAGCCTACAAAACAGATATTGGTAGTGGGGAGTTTTGGACCATCTCTAGTGTTTGTTTTGGAGCCTTGGGCAAAGACAGGATAGATATTGCACATGGGGGATGCTGCATATGGGGGTGTTGCATTTAGGGATATGATGCGCATGGGAGATTGATGTGCATGGCAGGATGTTGCGCATGGCAGGATGTTTTGCATGGGGAGGATTATATTGCATACGGGGGTGTTGCACACAAGGGTGTTGCACATGGGGGGTTTGATGCGCATGGGGGTTGATGCGCATGGGAGGGTGTTGCACAAGGGTGATGGCATATGGAGGTTATTGTACTCCCACAATGTGGGTACATTTCGCTAGTAATTTATATAAAACCTTAGGGTTTTCTAGGTGTATTACAGTGATTAAAGAAAAACAATACTTGATTGCCAAGAAATGGTGAACTGCATGCTGAAAATGTAATTGAATGATGAGATTTCAAAACAGGAAACATCTTTGATACTTCATGTAAATCAGACATTTAATACCATGCAGGGCTATAGGAAGAGCAATAGAGGGCAGACACAAGGACAGCTGAAAATGTATCTGTTCACATAACAGCTTTTTTGCAAGCATCATCTGTGCCACTCATTATGGTAAAAGTATCTTCTTTACTGGTATCTATTCCTGGTAAATATACAGAATTTGCATGCTGTGCACTCTGAGAGTTATGTTGGCAAAAAAATCAAAAATAGAGCAGCTTCACATGTGTTATAGAAATAGAGAGAAGAATATGAGAGTTTTCTGCACTATTTCTCAACCTACTTTCCTTGAGGTTAGCCTCCATAGCACAGAGGGGTTTATTCAGACCTGTGACAGCTATTTTGCTGTTGCACATTTGTGTTGATCTGTACCACACAGAGTACAATCCTAACATAGGGCAGCACAGCTCATCAGTCTTCTTATTCCCATGGTGATGTAGGGAGGCAAGTGTATGTCTGTGCACTGGCCTAACCCTCCCCTAGCGCACAAATGTCTTACGGCACTTTTGTGACACCCTACGTCAGCACAGACTTACGCCAGGGCTTAGGCTGGCCTAACTAGACGTTAGGATTGCAGCTTCAATCAGGTCAGGGAGAGGGCTTAAGATATCTCCAGCACTGCCTATCCCATTCCCTGCCAGACCTGATCCTCTTGGGCCCAATCCACCTAGACCAAATCTGTGCTATTTCCATGCTCTTCGTTAGCTTTCTTCAATACCAGAACATCTGGATTGCATGTGGGCTGCACCTTCTTTCAGTATATCACCTTCACCTTCTTCTGGTACAGACTTACTTTAGCAACACTTTACTGCACCTTCTTTCAATATATCACCTTCACCTTCTCGTACAGACATACTTCAGCAACACAATACTTCAGAACACTTTAGCAAAAATTTAGCAAATTTAAAAATTGGATTATGTACAACCACTTACTTATTTATTTAAAAAATTTGTATCCAGCCTTTCTTGGATTGTAGACCAACTCAAGGCGGCTCACATTAAAACATTAAATAAAACATTCAATTAAAAACAATTAAAACATAGAAGCTAAAAACAATACAAACAACCCCCCAACCTCTGCCCCAGTAAAATGCTTTTTAAAAATAAAAGGTTTTAGGCTCCACCTGAAGCTTTGTATCGAGATTCTGTATCTGTATTTTTGCCTCTGTTTTTTTAATGTACCAAAATTTATGTTTTCTTCTGTGTGCATGTACAGTAGATCATCTTTATGTTCTTGCATTGGCCTGAGGTTGTCCTTATGTACTGCATGATCAAGGGTAAAATCAGCATCTCCCATGATTAGCAGCAGCAACTTTCAGGTGCTCCCCTCATTGTCATCCTTCAGTCTCGAAAGACTATGGTATCGTGCTCTGATTGGAGGTCCTGAAACAGCATCTAGTGTGGCTAAAAAGGCCAATTTGAGAGTGGCAATCCCTTCCACACTGAGGACAAATAAATTCCATCCCCTGCCCAGGCCCCAGGTTTCTCTGCTTTCGGGTCTGTCTCTGCTTCAGCCTGCCGAACAAGTGTCTCTTCCAGTTGGAGAAGGCCATGCTGGGTCTTTTGCCTCCACGCTGAACGATCAGAGGTCAAGGTTTCCCAGCTGTTGATGTCCATTCCCAAGGCCTTTAGGTCCCTCTTGCAGATGTCCTTGTATCGCAGCTGTGGTCTCCCTCTAGTGTGCTTTCCCTGCACTAATTCTCCATATAGCAGATCTTTTGGAATCAGACCATCAGCCATTCTCACGACATGCCCAAGCCAGCGTAGACGCCACTGTTTCAGAAGTGTGAACATGCCAGAGATTCCAGCATGTTCCAAGACTGCGTCATTTGAAACTTTGTCATGCCAGGTGATGCCAAGAATACGTCGGAGACAGCGCATATGGAAGGTGTTCAGCTTCCTCTCCTGCCATGCATAAAGGGTCCAAGACTTGCTGCAGTACAAGAGTGTGCTCAGGACACAAACTCTATAGACCTGGATCTTTGTATGTTCCATCAGCTTCTTATTAAGCCATACTCTCTTTGTAAGCTTGGAGAACGTGGTAGCCGCTTTACCAATACGTTTATTCAGCTCAGTATCTAAGGAGAGAGTGTCAGAGATAGTTGAGCCAAGGTACACAAAGTCATGGACAACCTCCAGTTCATGTTCAGAGATTGTGATACAGGGAGGTGGATCCACACCTTGACCCATGACGTGTTTTCTTCAAACTGATGATGTTGAGGAGCTTAGGTGGGCATCCAATCTTGGAGAGGATTTTAAAAAGGCCGTCCCTACTAACCAAATCAAAAGCCTTTGTAAGATCTATGAAGGCTACAAAGGGTGGCTGTCTTTGTTCCCTACATTTCTCTTGCAACTGTCAAAGGGAAAATACCTTATCAGTGGTGGACCTGTTGGCTCGAAATCCACACTGTGATTCAGGATAGATTCTCTCTGCAAGCACCCGAAGCCTCTTCAGTATGACTCGGGCAAGCAGCTTCCCTACAACACTAAGAAGAGAGATGCCACGGTAGTTGTTACAGTCACCCCTGTCACCCTTGTTCTTGTACAGTGTGATGATATTAGCGTCCTTCATGTCCTGTGGTACTCCACCTTCCCTCCAACAAAGGCAGAATATCTCATACAGTTCAGTGGAAATGGTCCCTCTACAGCACCTCAGAACTTCAGCAGGGATTTTTTTGTCTACAAAAAAAAGGTGATTTGTAAAACTGAATCCATAATGCAGTTTAACTGCATCACACCTGAATGAGCAAATCTTAGGTCTGTGTTTATTTGATAGTTTGTATGCATCATTTAAACTAATTAATTTGAGTTTTCTAGTGCATTTTAAACTCTGGTTTCATATTTTGGTTCAGAGGGAACTAACATCTGTAACAGTGTAATATTTAATTGAAATAAAGGATGGCTGGAATCATCCTCCAGAAGGGAGTGGAGTGAAGAGAAAAAGGCAAACTTCTCCAAATATCTTGCCCAGGGCTAAGCAGCCATAAGTATTTCATATGCCTTGACACTGAATAGTAGTGTCAGGTTAAAAATCCTTGATTTTGTGCTTAAAAAATGAACTGGGTCTCCTTGTATATTAAGGGGTAAAGCAGATGTGATGGAGATGCTTGTATTTCTCTGTCTTCCCAGAAAGCAGGACTAGTAACAGCTGGTAAAGTATTTACTGTATAGTAAAGTAGTGTATGAAGTGAAGAGTAAAATAATACTGCTATGATAAATTGGAGTTTTCCACCCTGACTCCAAAGCTGCTTTCAAGAAAAACAACATAAAAATGTTTGAAGATGTGATCACTCTGGTTCTTTTGCATTGCATCTGTTTTAGCTCTAGGTTAAAGCCAGTGTATAAATACATCTAAAATGAAAAGAAATAAGGATGAGGAATGTAGCACAAATTTAATTCCTAAATCCTTAAGGCTATATTCACATTTGAGTAACAGAAAGGGTTATCCTTAATGACTCTGGAAAAGAAAATCAAAGGATCTCAAGCCTTCCCTATTAATTTTCTGTCTGATCAGTCTAAATGCTGAGGGTGTATTTGTATTTAAAGCATTCAAAACAGGTTTCATAAAAGTACAAATTGATATATGAAAATCTTTGTAGCTTAGCTTTGTTCTTAATAATTTCATAATCAAGTGTTATTCAAATTAACTTTATTATTACAGAAATAATAGAATAATAAATTTCCTTTATGGATTTTCCCAGTTTTCAAAGCAGAATGCGCTCTAAGCGTTTGAATTTTAAAATGACACTGTCATTACAATTAAGAGGATTTTGAACTGGTGGCAAATCAGTAAAGGGCTCATGTGGTGATTTAAAAAAATACATTGTTTACTTGGAAATTTTTGACCTTTGTATTATTTTTATTTATGTTTATCTTAGCTTAATTTTTATTACTTTTGATCTTATCTGTTTCTATCACATAAATCTCAAAGGCCCCTGATGCAGCTGCACCAAGATGTGTCCTGTATCCTGTAATGGGGTTGGTAACCTAAATGTAAATGGAAAGTAAGTAAAAGTATTTATGTTGGATCTTAACCGTGAGGCTGTTTATGAATCACCATGAACAGGGATGGGGAGGTTTTAAAAAGACAGAAATCCATCATGTATCATTGCCACAGGATCCGTCTCCTTCTTCTCTTTCCAAGCCACATGGTTCCTCCTTTGGAATGCCCTGATCTCCTTTGGAATGTTCTTGAAATGATCTGTTTCTGATGTTTTCTTTCTGGTTCTAGGGGGATCTGGGAAGCCTCCTGCTTCACGGCTGCTGCTCTTGCTATTTCTGGCAGCCGTATGGCAATGTTGTACAGATCATTGCATTTGGGGTCCAGTCCTTTACGAGTCCAATTCTGAGGTCTCAGCACCAATCCTCCACTTTCACAAACCATGACACAAACCATGACACTGTGTCCATACCATAACAAACCAGATCAGTCCTGGCAGCAGATCAGAACCAATCTGTGCTGAGCAAGTGCCAGCTGGAGGCCTGCTGCTTGCTGTGAAGTTAAGGGCACGCTCCATGTGGCAAAGACTTATAGCGGGCTGGGATGGAAGGTGATTTAGGGTGAGGATGGGTAGGGAGAGTGTCAGACGTTGGCTAAGCTGAATCCAGACCTCGGCGTTACACCAGATCCAGTGGCCCAACACAGGGCCTCTCCACTGTGCCGGCTAAATTGCCTGTATAGATTTGAATAAACTCATTGCTGGACCTGCTTCCTTAGGGGAAGGGGACAAAAAGAAGCTTTTGGCAGCTGCATGGCATACTCAGTATGGTCATCATTTTGGCACCACTTCCCTGGATGCCAGGCAGCTCCAGATTAGGCTGATAGTTTGGTTTCCAGTAGCAGAAGGTGAGTTTTGACAAAGTAGCCCAATTATCAGAGTGGTCTGACAGTGGATAAAACTAAATTAAAAAATAATACAGAAACAGCACAAACACAGCATTAGCTGGTGGCCTTGGAAGCCCTATGGGTTGGGCTGCTGCTAACAAATTACTGTTGAATGATTTGACATCTTTGAGACATTTTCAATAAACTTGTCTCTCACTGTATATCTAACAGAAAAAACCCATTTAATATCCTTGCTTTATGTATAAGTCCATATGGCATCAGAAGTATTTGTATTGACAGTAATGCCAGTGGATATGGAAAAAATATTCTTCTGTGCAGCCTTTTCGTATCTGTTGGACTATGATGATAATGGACTCTTTATGTAAGCAATTATTTCATATTAATGTCAGTTTAGAGGACATGAGCTGCCAATTTAAGTAATTTAACTCTTACCCCTTGTGCATCTTTGCTGACCTAGGATATTTGTGTGTTTTCCTTGTTGGCTTTCTGTAGCTAAACAAGTGGGTAACACATGCTATTTATGAATATGTCCTTAATTATTTGCAATGAGAGTGGTGGTTGGGAGGAGAAAGGAAAGCACTGATGATTTTCACTTGTCACAAAGGGAGATGTTAGCAGTATACAAAATTGAAAACACAAGTTCTTTGACATGCCATTATCAGCCAGGCTGGACAAGGGTCTTGGAATTGGTCAAACATCACTAATTAACAATACCAATTAACAATACCAATTAACTTTGGTATGCATGGTAATTCTTTCTGTTGACCAGCTCGTTGGTAGAGCACCTGCTTTGCTTGAAGAATGTTCTAGGTTCAGTCTCTAAGTAGGGTAGAGAAAGACTGTGAAACATGGAGAGTATTGCCATTCGGTGAATCAGTACTTCGTTGGATCAGAGCTTTGATTTAATGTAAGGTGATTCCCTATATTCTGGGCAACACACTCCTGAAGTTGGTGACTATTCCAAGTGCAGGAGTGTCAGAAAGGCTACAGCAGCACTGCTGGGGCAGTCAGAAGTCTCTTGGGAGAAGGGAAATTGTATCCCCTTACCCTAAATATGGGCACAATTATGGGTCCCCACCAGTTTGTGCTAGCTATTTTGCTGTTTTAATTAGGAAAAATTATGACTCGTAGAGTTGAAAGCCATTCCATCAAAGAACAAATAAAACATAGAAGTCAAGGAGAAGAATGTTCAAATATACAACTTCTTTGCATGACATCAGACTACAGGTTTAGTATTCTATCTGAACTGTGCAGGAGTCTTGATGGCTAAAAAGAGACTGAGCTAACTTTGGAACAGTGGAGAGAACAGGTTATTGAAGCAGGAACTCAAGCTAAAATTAACTTTCAGCTATAATAGGTACAAAAAAAGAAAGAAAATGTTACAGTATTCTGTAGGAGAATATGAATAACAGCTGGCTTACTGCCTTGTGCCCACATTCAGCATTATTTTAAAAAATAACACATATTTCAGTGTTTTTCAGAAAGTGTTTTGATGCTATCAGGACTCTACATTTCATGAACTTTACAGGTAGTTCTCTTCAAATGGCTGTTTTATTATAGTGATTTTATAGCTAACATTGTGCTGTTGAGGATATTGCATTAATCATGTTTTCTGTTTTGGATTTAGTTATGCATATTTAGCATTATTTTAAGGAACTACTTATCCTGAAATAACTAAAATAGTTGTAACACCTAGTTAAATATTATGCTAGGCACATAATACAAAAATGTTAAGGTGTAAGCCATTCCAATAGACATAATTCAGAACTGTTGCCTTGCTACTCTTGAATGAGGTTGGCTACTATATATCTTTACAACTTATTGGAAAACATGGAACTTTTGTGTCATAGCTATTTTGATTAGCATGCCATGGTAAAGGACCATGTTGTATTTTTTACATTAAAATAATAGTTTTGCTGATATGGACAAGTGTTCTAGATCATCCGTCCTTTCCAATTTTATTCAAATAAATTTATGATGGTAAGGGGAGAAAGATTACTAGTAACTAGATATGAAAATTCTTGTGCATTCCACTTGTAGAGAGAAATTAGACATTAGACGTTCGGCATCATTCATGTGCTTGAAGCATTGTGTGCAAAGCGCAACAGTGAAGCTGACATTTTCCCCCTTAACGTTGAGAAGAGGTTTTAAATCTTTTGTCAGCTTTACTTCTGCAATGAAGAGACTTGTCAGACTTTTGTAAGAATTGGGGGGGGGGGAGACGTTGTCAGATTCACTACTAACATTTGCAGCCTTTTTTGTGGAAACCGGTTAAAACACAAAAGGTGCAATCCTAATCTAGGCTGGCACAACTCTTTGGTTTTCCCATTCCCATGGTGATGTGGGGAGGCAAGCGCATGTCTGTGCACTGGCCTAACTCTCCTCCAGACGTGGTGCAGAGGTGTTTTACAGCAGTTTTATGACAGCAAGGATTTGTGCCAGATTTTAGGCCAGACTAACTGCAGGTTAGGATTGCAACTGACAAGTTGATTGATAAATGATTGTGTAAGTAGACAGGAAAAAGCATGCTTTATTAGGGAATATTCACAAATGTTAATAAGTTTTGTAAATTAGATCAGCATTGAAGAAACTCCAGTGAGGTTCCATGTTGAACCATAGGCACAACAACAAAAAACGGAAATATGGAAAGCAGATTTTGCACATTCTTGATTCTCATTGAACTCTCTAGTCCAGTTGTTCTAAAAAAGTGACTCCCACACTCACTTTTTAGAATATCATCTTTTGGGACACACCAGAAGTGACATCATTATCCTGGAAGTGATGTCATGGCCAGAAGTGACATCACCACCATTTTTAACACTTCCTATAAAACAGAATCAAATCACAAAGGCCCAAATTCTAAGCAGCTTTCCAGCTCTGACATAGCTGAGCTAATGGGGCATGTGCTGCATCCTGTAGTTGAGTTGGCAACCATGGATGCCTCCCCAAAATAGGAAATGTTTGTTCCCTTCCCTCTATTGCCCTACCTTGGTCCAAGAAAGGATTGTATCCTGAATCAAGGAAGTTAAAGACTTACAATAGATTAAAAATTTATTTTAAAAAAGAAACATCCTAACTCTCTCAAGAGTAGATCTGTTGCTGATCTGTTTACAAAATTTCCCAAATGTTTCAAAGACTGTAAACTGTCCACACTTACTCAGGAGTAAGCCTCATTGAGCACAGTCCTAATCATGTCTACTCAAAAGTAAACCCCATTGTGTTCAATGGGTCTTACTCTCAGGAAAGTGTCATTAGGATTGCAGCCATTGTGAAACTTCTTCCTGTGACCCTTTTCAATGACAGTTACTAAGTTAACTGCAGTGGTTCCTTGTAAGTCTGTAAAATGAATGTAATTTGTTTTGGAAGCATGTTTGTCTTACAAAGCGTTCTTTATACAACGCGGATTTTCCCATAGGAAATAATGGAAAATCAGACAATAGATCCACAACCCAAAAATATTCATATAAAATATTAACTGTATGTAAAAATGATGACAAAACACTGTAATCAAATTCAGAACACTGTAATATAATACAGAACACAAATACTGTAATATTAATTAAAAAAACACTGTAATGTACTGTACAGTAAATCAGAAAAGAAAAACCTTTATGGCCAAGGATGACTAATTTTCACTAAAAGAATCACTGATATCTTTGGGAACAACTTTAACAAGGAACCTACTAATGACACTTGCTTTTGACTTCTTTTGAGGATTTCACGGAAATGTGACTTTGCATTGTCATTAAACAGATTCATCGCTCGCACTGTGATGTATTTTGTACAATTTCCCAATATTTACAAATGTCCTTAATCTCATTTGGTGTGAGGTATTCCTCCTCCTTATTCTCCTCCTCCTCTGCAGATGAGATCTTCTCCATAACCTCTTGCTGTTGCTCACTATTCAGATCCATTCGTTTTACGAATTTTTGCTGTAAACTATTTGTTTTACAAGGCACTGTTTGTTTTAAAATGCAGAATTCATTAGAAATTTTAGTTTGTCTTACAAAGCGTCCTTCTTACAAGTTTTTTGTCTTATAGGGTACAACTGTATTTTGAGCTTTAATAAGGGCATTATAAAACTATTTTAGAACATGGTGTTGATTTCTTTAACCTAGCAGTTCAAGAGCATATAGATACAAGTAGATAAGTAGGAACCACTTCAGTGGGAAGGTAACAAACTACATTCCGTTCTCTTTAGTGTTTACTTATGCTGGCCACATAACCACAGAAACTTTTTTGAACTCTACTAGCTCTTCAGCCATGTAATGGATGAGCACTGCACACTAAAGTCAATCACAGCTAGCAGGGCAACTTGGAGGGTGGTATCTTTACTTTTAAGTAAGGGTGATCTGAATTGCAATTGGAGAATGTGGAATTTAATCCTTTTTCAGCATGCTGCAGTTCTGATAAATATCCTCCGTACCCCTCCCCCAAATTTGCTACATTCTTCATGAGGATAGCTACCATTGACTCCAATAGGCAGCTTCTCTACTAAATTAGATACCAGCTGTGTGTGGTGTGCGCACCCTCATGTGTCACATTGTAAGGTTGTCCTGTAATCCTGAAGTGCAGTTAAGCTAGCCTGTCTGCACTGGGCTGGCCTATTTCCAAGGTATGCCAGCCTAGCTACACCAGAGAGGACTTGGATCAGCATAAGTGTACTTAGGCTGGCCCAAGATAGATGGATCTGGGACAGCCTAGCAGGGCTAGCCTAGGAAGTTCAGCAGGGATATGTTGAGGGCATGTGGGACATGGCTTGGAAAAGTGCAGTTAGGCCATATCCAGAGCCCGTTTACAGGGCAGACATGCCCCCTCCCAGCTCCTCAAATTTAGGCCATATCAGGAGTAGGAATAAATCTGAGTAGCCCCATAGGGTCCCATGATAAGCCAGAATAAAAATGGAAGTGATGGATATGAACACCTCAGTGACTTCCCTAGCCCTCCTAATGTATTTAAGGCATGAAAGTATCACTTTTGCTGAAAACCCAGAAGTGATTAAAAAAACTTGTAATCACCATTTTGAGCCTCACAAAGGCCACATGCGAATGCATGTGGCCTTTGTGGGGCTCAGAAAAGACTTTGGAGGGCGCAGGCATTCCCTGTTATCCAGATATCCATGGGGAGTTCTGGAATGGAACCCCACAAATACAGAGCATACCTGTACTTTGAAATGCAGAATAATATACATCAGACAGTTAATTATCTCTGAATGAAAGCCATGAAATTTTCCAGTAATCCATCATTGCCTTTATTGCAGAAATGTTTATTCTTAAGAAAATTGATCTGCTGGCCTCTGACAATTGTTTGGCTTCAAAAGAAAATACAGGCTGATTATTACAGATTTGGGAAATAATGTATCTCTTCAATAGTGCTGAAAAGTGAAGCATTATGGAGGCTGTATTTTGGTGACTGGTATATAGCAAGAATAATGTTGAAGCTAACATGACACTTAATACTTCTGTAATTATTGCCCTGGCAGCTTTCCTAATGCATCTGCGATAGCTTGCTTCTGAAAGCCTTTCTAGTTACAGAGTGCCTTAGACCGATTCAGTGTTTAAAATTCATTTTCACATAATGATTGTTGAAGTTGGTCTCTTATAATTTAGGTCAGTGAAGAATATGCATGCATACTGAAGTAACAGCTTGCAGGCCCTCAAGGTAAGCTGATTTCTAAAGTAAGAATACACACAAGATAAAATTGTAGAATGCTTTGTTCTTAACTTTTAGGCAAGGGAATAGATTGAAAGTATGCTGTGATCATCTTTCTTTAAACTGTAAAAAAATAAAAGTCCAAGCATTTTATGTAAAACATTTTAGTTGATGGAGAGTATTGAGACAGGATAATGAGGATGTTTGGAATGCAATTGGAAAGCAGATATAAGGCAAACTGGGAGTTCTGTGGTCCCAGCAGGCAGAAAGAATACTTTTGGTGCTAGTAAAGCTTTGGATTCAAGGAAGAGATACAAGAATGGAAATATTAATCAGAAAGAGGTAAGAGTGCAGCCAAAAGTGGCTCTGTTTTTCAAATGTGTCAGAACTGGACAGGGAGCAATGAGGGGAAAGGGGTGGTGGGTAATCATTCTTGAATTATGACCATGGGCTGAACAAAGACTTTCATGATATGATGTGCAAAACATTGTATAAGGGCAGCTTCATTTTAGAATTTTACACTGCATTGGCACCCTGACTTGAAGAGGCAAGCTACAATTGACATTCAGGAGTAATTTGCCTTTCTGTTGGTGTTGTTGATTCTTACAAAAAAAAGTCATTCTTTTCCTGTAATCCTAGCTGTAATATTCTACAAGGGGTGTTGCCAGAAGGCATACTGTATGTGTTGGACAAATTCACTAGACTTCTGGATTAGCTCTGTCATTAGGCAAAACAGAGATGGCTGCCTCAGGCAACGCATTTTTGGGTGTTATTGGGATTTTTTGATAGTTCATTATAACTTAGGGTGCAATCCAGAGTAACTACGGAGAGTCCATGCTCCGATGTAAGAACAATTTACTCTAGTTTGCAGTATGAATTTCCCATAGGTTTTCATTAGGTTACTCTGGATTGTAGTGTCTTTGTATTATTTAGATGAGCTGTGGATGTTGAAGCTTCAAAATCAATTGAGGCAGTTTTTTCATCCAGCATTGTTGTTTTTACAGGTGTTATAACAGCAAAATCAGTCTAGAGAACATCCATATTCCTCTTTCTGGCTTGGTCTGCTTTAGTGATGCTTCTGTAGTTCCTGCCCTGGAACCTTCAGACATTGATGCCAGCCTGGTTATTTTTCTGCTGCCTCCAGGCCCAGTTTAACAGGTCTGGGTTCTCTGCAAAGCATTGAAGGGAGCAGGAATGCTTCGCTTCTGGGTTCTCTACCCCCAAATCTGGGTCACCCTCCAGTAGCTGGGTGCAGTGCCAGAACTTCAGGCAGACTTAAATCGAGTCTTAACAAGACTTTTTATTTGTAACTGAATTTATTTAAAATAGCGACGTTGGTAGCAAAAATTCTTTCAGTAAGTTTAAAAATGTTACCATCAGTGATACCACTCAGTGATTCAAGTTCTCTGAATTAGTTTTTCTCCTCCTGCTTTGACCTCCTACAGTGATTAGTTAGGAGCTTATCTTTTAAACACATTTTATGTCTGCTTACTTCCTCCTCTTTTTCAATTAGGAAGGAATTTTAAACCAAACTGCTCTTCCAATATCTATGTTAAATAATTTTGGAAAGAAGTATATAGTTCAGATTCTAACTTCATACAAACAGGAAAATAAAAAAGTTTTTTCCCACTTCTGCTCATATATGGGCACTTGATGGGTTAATGAAATTGCTTAACTGGACTGAAGTGGATATCAGATTCTATGGCATTGGTTGTCAGTTTCATGGTGGAGACTAGCAGTGATCAGCTGTCAGTTTAGTAGTTCCCCAGTAGTGCTGCTGAAAAGTTTGAACTGAATTTTAAAAAAAATACTGTTTCTGTGTTGTACAGCAGGGGAATATGATCACGTTTTTGCTTTCCTCATGCTGGGTAGCTGAATTATTTTTGTCTTTCAAATGAGAATTTCTTTACAAAGTTTTTACTTTCTGAAAAATAGTTGGGTGTAATCTCTGAAGTTTTACCATTTGATAATTTTGTATATGCTATAAGATTCCATGTTTTGTGCATACAGTCAAAGCCATATTAGGGAAGAATCCTTGTGGGAGTGGACATAGATTGAAGGGGTCCCCTGAGATGTTGCCTAAGCTATTAGTTTCATTGTCAGCCATTTGTGTTCCCCAGAATGAATTGTGCCTCTTTTTCAGGCTTTTTCTGGCTCCTTTTGGAGGATGATGTCAGTCAGTGAGATGGTGCCAAGACGTGCTTCAGCATTTTGGATTGGCTAACAAGACATAGGATTTAATCTTGAAACCAAAAAAAATTATATTGATTTTAAAATGCCTAAAACAGAGAAGAATGGCCAAGAGGTCTTTATGCAATATTGCAGGAATATTTGTAGGGAAAAAATTGGGTTGTTTTTTTTTAAGTGAGGAGACAAGGAGTCCTGAAAGCCAAAATCCTGCAAAGGAGTTGTGGTTACTACAGTTGTAGTTAATTAAATTGTATTTAATTAATTTTTCACATTTCTTTTTGGCTACAGGTCCTAATTATGTTATTTATATATACTGTACAGTGACACCTCGTGTAACAAACGCCTCACATAAAGTATGTTTCGCGTAACAAACAAAAATTTCTCCAGGATTCTGTGTCACATAACAAACTGTGCTTCATGTAAAGAACACATTCTTTGGCAGTTGGGGCAGATGCACTGGCCGGCAGCCCTTTTAAAAAGCGTCAGGGCTGCCTAGCGTTCCTGTCCATAGCGAAAGCAACACTTCTGCGCTGTTCCTCCTGTGGCCAGGTGCCTGCTGGGCAGAGGGAGAGAACAGCAGTGGAGAAGAGTGAAGCAGCTCAAGGCAAGCTAGAAGGGAGCAGGGGAGAGAGGGGCTCAGGGTGAAGAGAAGGAGAAAGCGGGGAGACACTTGGAAAGTGTTTTGGATTGCAGCCTCCTAACCATGTCTCCCCAGAAGTAAGACCCATTGTGTTAAATGGGGCTTACTCCCAGGAAAGTGTCTTTAGGATTGCAGCCTAAGTAGACTTCATAGGATCATGCACATTGAATGCATGTTTTCAATTCAATCACAGTGTTAGGTTATCATTTTTATAATTTTTTTATAAATTCATTTTTATAAATTTTATTATGATTTTGAGTCAAAGCAGATTAAATTGAAAGATAACCATTCCTTATGTAGCTGTTAATGGTTTAAAGTCAGCCTGCTTACCATGGCAATGTGGCAGGCAATTAAGGTTGGTGAGAAAAGTTCATAGAGTTCAGCTTTGTTGTCAGATTACAACTAGGAGGCTGAGCCCCTTCCTTCCCCTAAGTAATAATCACTTGTTTGAAGCTATCTGCAAGGGATCCTGATTCACGGACTGTCTTGTTAACATGGTAACTAATTGCCTTTGTATAACACAAAAATAGGTTTTCATGGAGGTTCTTGGAACCAAATATCAGAAGTGGGGAGGTTGTATGGGATTAGTTTTGGGCACTTGGTGAGGCATTACACTTTGTTGTTCATGTTTTTCTGTCATAAAGGTACTGTGCACACTGCACAGCGATGTATTTTTTAAAATAATATTTTTATTCAAATAATTATATAAAATAAAAACAAATATGCTTTTAAAATAAAGACTATGGGCGCAATCCAGAGTAACTACGGGGAGTCCTTGCTCCGGTGTAAGAACAATTTGCTCTGGATTGCAATATGAATTTCCCATAGGTTTTCACTATATTGTGCAGTAACTACGTGTACACGTAATGTCCCTTACATTCTCCCATAGTTACTCTGGATTGCGCCCATATGTTGTGTTTGAATTTAACCTAGGATATATGTTTGCCATATTTTATACTATTTTAAAAATGTTCTTAAGATTGTGCTCCTAATTTTCATCCCAGTTAAAATTGGCCTCCATTGACTAAGATTTGCAGCCTTCATTTATTTGTAAGTCCAAATGTAGCCTAGAAATTAGAAATCTACATAGATGCATGATCTACGTACCAATAATTACACTGTAAAACTTGATAATATAGACGTCATTGTACTGTTGATGTACATAAAAAGTCAAATACGTACTTGCCTTGGAATATCGTTCTTCAATAGCTGAAAGAACATATGTTGATATTTGACTGAGTTTACTCAGTGTTCGTAACTTTTAAAAGAAATGTGTGGGTGATGCAGAGAAAATGGACATGGTTTTGATTTTAATTAATTGTGATCTGAAACTTGAAAGTTTCCATGCACTCATGGCTTTGTGTATAGGTCTTTATTATAGGAATACTGTCAAATGAGCGAGCCTTATTTAGGCATAACATTTACGTGAAAATAAAACCAAGCAGAGCACTTCAATAAAATATCTGGTAATGTGTCCACTGAAGATGAAACAGGCCATTTCTGTTTCACTATTACAAAACTCCAGTAGGATGGGAGTTTTAATTTCTAAATGGAAAACATAAATCTGGATAATGGCAGAGGTTCTAAGTGGATGTTCTCTATTGATATCAACAAACAGAAACGCATTCATGTGAAGTTTTTTTTAAAATTTCACTTTTGTGTGAAGCATTTCACATTAAAAGCTATTAATGTCCAAAGTAGTGTATTGTGATAAAACAACCATTCTATTTCAGGCAAGCAAAATCTGTGGAGGAAAGCGTTTCTGTAGGCAATTTCCTCTCTCCAGATATGTTCTTAGTCCCATGTTAACATCAGCCAGAGTTCAGCACCCCTCAGGCTTCACTGAGATACAGAGAGTAAGCTGAAGACTGAAAAATTTGAAGAAACATTAGAGGGGAGATTGGGGGAAGACACAAGAATAACACAAAAGGAATACCAGGCAAGCCTCCAGAAGCAGGTTCACAGTCACAGAAAAAGACCAGCCAATTAACTCTTTCCAATATCCTTTTTGGCAGAATGAGATGATACAGATGTATGCAAGTTTAAGGTAGCATTTGGCAAAAGGGGATCACGAGCTCAGCTTGTGATCTGTAGATCACCAAGAAATGTAAAGGCATCAAAAGGGATTATAGCATTTGCCCCAGAATCAAACTTTTAAAGTGCAGGTGGCTGTGTTTCTGATACTTTTCCAGCCCTACTTTAGAGCATGCAGGGAATCTGTCCAAATGTCTTACAGCAGTGTTGTGCTGGTGGCACTGTGATAGCAAAAATGCAGTTATTTTCTGGGAAGAATACTTCAAAGATAGAATTGATGAGTATCTCTGTTGAGGAAAAAGTAGACACATTTGAAAAACATCACACTTAGCAATGTGTAGCATATCTGAATGGTATCTCCTTGGAAGTTATTAGATATGCTTTTGCTGCCATATGTATGAAGATTTATATAAAATCTAGTAAATCACAGAGCTCCTCCTGCAAATCTGTCAGGATTAATTTTCTGCTCTGTGAAGCACAGCAAGCAAGACAGTGAAGCCGAATGACATTTTACACAGTACGTGCTGCCAGCCTCTTGATGCCTGTAGCAGCAACTGAATCTACAGCAAATGGGCTAACAATGGGTCAGCAAAATTGATTATATAATTCCTTCTTAAGATTAATCTTTTTGGAACTTTCATCACTTCTGGGAAGAGTCTGCCAGGAAATGGATCCTAGTATCTACAATCCAGCGTATCTGGCATTGATATGATTTCTTGCGGTCTACATTGTTTATCTTCTGTTTACATTGTTTATCTTAATTGTTAGACAAATTTGAATTGCTACAAAAATTTGAAAATTGGTTAAAATGTGGCAGTCTTAATAGGCAGTGGTGGGCACCAGCAGGTTCGCACCTACTCTATAGAACCGGTTCTTAACAAGAGATAGTACATATAAAGTTTAAAAATAGCCATTTAAAAGTGGCTGCCAGATGGACAGAGAACCGGTTCTTAATTTCTTTGAAGCCCATCACTGATAATAGGGTCTAATGGAATATTTATACAGAATTGTGGTCCAATCCCATTTAAGAACACAATCCTAACCATGTCTACTCAAAAGTAAGCCCCATTATATTCAATTGGTCTTTAGGATTGCAGCCTAAGGGCACAATCCAGACTAACTATGGAACCTCTTGCATTGACGGAAAAAAATTTAGTCTGGATTGTAATATGAATTTTCCATAGGTTTTCACTAGATGGTGCTGTAATTCCGTCAATGCAAATGGACCTTGCTCCAATGGATCTCTTCACACAACTGGTCTGGATTGTGCCTTAAGTCTCTTTGCAGTGATGCAGTGGCACAGACATAGCTACTGTTATATCAAGTAGGACTGTGTTTTTTTGTCTGCTAGAGGTCTCCTTGGAATGAGTGTCATTTGTCTTCTTCCTCCAGGGAAAGCCCCAGTAGCTGCTAGGGTCAAGTTGGACCTGCACCAGCTTGATTTCTGAATCAGGAAGGTATACCCAAGAAGAGAATCAGAACTTGGTATGTGCCACTGCAGCCCAATTCTGCCCTTCTCCCTGCCCTGTCACTTCCCTGCTCTCATTGGTTCACAGTTTTTAGTAGATATGCATAGGATTGAGTAGTAACCATAAAACACACCAAAGTTTTACATTTGTAATAAGTGTTAAAGGTAAAAGAGTCCCCCACAGCTTGCCCTGCTAGTTGTCACCATTTCTCTAAGCCACGGTTCTTATCCACTTTACAAGTTGGAAGAACAAATGTTGTCTGAAGATGTCTCCATGGTCATGTGGCCAGCATGATTAAACACCAAAGCTACATAAAATGGTTCCTATAAAACGGTTCCTATAAAATGGTAACTTGCATGTACATGTTTTTAAACATGTTTTTAGGTTGGCACAAGCTGGGCAATTAACAAGAACTCTGTTTTGTGATAACGTTACACGGGTTTTGAACTGTTGACCTGCCAACCTTCAGGTCAAGAAGAACAGTGTCTTTAACCACTGAGCCTCCGCATCCCATGTGTTCTTTTAGGAAGGGTGATTTGATTTGTTGCTTTATAGATTCAGTTAGTCATATATGCTATTGAAGTGGCCAAAAAAAAGCCATATCAGTTTCTTTTTTCTCCAGTGGTTTCCTTCAATCTGTTTCCTAGAAAGATTTAAGATCTTTTAAACTTGCTGAGCCACAGAAGTCAAAAGAAAAAGGAAATGCACTGTGCCTTGGCTAATATGTCTCTTTGCCTCCTGATGGGTAGAAAATCAAATTGTTCTTGTAAGCATCTTTGGAAAAAAATAGCAAACACCTGCAAGAATCTTTCCTAAACATTTCGGATTATAGTATGAGTAACTGCCTCACTGTTCAATCCCAGTAGGCCCAAACTACTGGTTTGCAGCCATGCTAACACAAGAGAAGGAGGTCAGAAAGCCAGGAGGAGGTACAGAAAAATATTTTTTAACTAGCAAAATGTGCCTGTGTTGTGGGAGTAAAATGTACACCTGTGTACCATCCATCCTGAGTCCCATCTCCCCATTATGCATCGTCCCCCATGCGCATCAAACCCAAATGCGCTTCAAGCCCCCATTGTGCTTCAGGCCCCCATGTGCATCATCCCTCTATTGTGCATTATCCCCCATTGTGCATTACCCTCCATGTGCAACAAACCCTCATGCACATTATCCCCCTACAGCATATCAGCCTCTTATTGTGCATCACCCTCCATGTGTATCACCCTCCATACCAAACAAAACTCCAATGTGCATCTACCCCCCATGCACACCACCCTCCATGCGCATCAACTGCCATGCGCATCAAACTCCTTGCGCACAATCCCCCATGTGCAACATCCCCCACGTAAACAATCCCCCGTGCACACCACACTCCCATGCACATCACCCTCCCGTGCACACCTTCCCCATGCGCATGAACCCCTATGTGCATCATCCAGCCATGCATAATCATCCCCAAGTGCATCATCCCCTATGCGCAGCACCCATCCAAACACATCACCCCCACACAACATCCCATCAGTCACTGTACGTCAATCTATTTAATGTATATAAAACTGAAAAGTCACTCACTCACTCACCAACACCCAGCTAAAACTGCCAGGCCAAGAAGCATGAAATTTGGGGAGCTTGTTCCTTCCATGATGGAGGCATCCACTAAGAACCAGTTTTCAGGAATTCCAACCGGAAGAGGGTGAAAAGGGACACAATGCATTTTCCACCCTATACTTTCCATTGAAGAATCCCTGACTGAGGGACACTCTGCCCCAACCCTTGGACCTAGAACAGCGTTTCTCAAAGTTGGGGTCGGGACCCCTTTTGGGGTCACCTAGAGGTTTCCTGGGGGTCGCCTAAAGACCCCTGGTGCAGGGGTCCAGGTCAGGCTTGCCAGACCTCCGGCTGTAGCTGCACGCGCACTGGGGATGACTGACAGCCTCAGGGCCCAATCCTATGCATTGCTACTCTGAAATAAATCCCATTATAGTCAGGGGGCCTTTACTCCCATGTAAATGTGGATAGGATTGCTGCCTCAGGGCCCAATCCTATGCATTCCTTCTCTGAAATAAATCCCATTATAGTCAGGGGGGCCTTTACTCCCATGTAAACGTGGATAGGATTGCAGCCTCAGGGCCCAATCCTGTGCATTCCTATTCTGAAATAAATCCCATTATAGTCAGGGGGCCTTTACTCCCATGTAAATGTGGATAGGATTGCTGCCTCAGGGCCCAGTCCTATGCATGCCTACTCTGAAATAAATCCCGTTGTGTTCAATGTGTGCATAGAACACACATTTCATTTGTAACAATGAAAAAACATCCTTCATATTGGATATTTACATTAAGATGCATAACAGTAGCAAAATTACAGTTATAAAGTAGCAACGAAAATAATTTTATGGTTGGGGGTCCTCACAACATGAGGAACTTATAAAGGGGTCACGGTGTTAGGAAGATTGAGAACCACTGATCTAGAACCATGAATTTTGGGGAGGGTGTTCCTTCTGTGACATCAACACCCACCAAGAACCGATGTTAAGAAATTTAACCTTTAAGGGGCTGAAAAGGGGTGCAACGTGTTTTTGTCCTATACTTAACTTTGAAGACTAATCAACATCCAGCTGATGCACTGGAAGGGAGGGTACACATGGTGGAATGGTGCACATGGGGGAATGCTGCGCATGCGGGAGGTGGTGCACATGGAGAGATGGTGCACATGGGAGGATGTTGTATGGGGGTGTTGCACATGGGGGACATTGTATGGGGGTGTTGCACATGGGGGGATGATGCGCATGGGGGGATGATGCGCTTGGGGGTGTTGCATATGGTGCGCATGGGGGGCCGGTGTTCATGGGGGATTGATGTGGATGGGGAGACAATGCACAAGGGGGGTTGATGTGCAATGGGGGAAATGTCATACAGGGGGGATTTTACTCCTGCAACGTGGGTATGTTTTCAATAGTTTTAGATTTATGCCCCTGTAGTTTACTGGATCACCTATGGATCTCCTCAGAATGCCAGCCATATTGGCATTCTGCCATTGCCCTCTCCCCATCTGTGACACATCTCTACTAGGTCCCTTCAAACTCTATGATTCTATGATTCATTTTTTGTGTTCATTGGTATTGGTCTGCTTTAAAAACCCAAGTGTATGTAATGGCAGAGGAATTAATTTCTAGGCTGGAAATAGGAGCTCAGTATGAATCATCTCAGCTGAATTATGAACACCCTATCAGAGTTTAAAGACTATAATGGCTGTGCTGACAGGGTCAATGGAGACTGGGAAAACATGATGGTAGTGGATAATCCTAAAACTCTGCTAAATTGCTATGTAATTTTCTTTGTTCTTTTTATCTATGTGGAGATGGCAGAAACATTTATATGAATAAAAAAAAATCCCTCTGCTTTAAATAAAAGTATTTACCAGTTGGATTCATTCAGTAGTGCTGGTGACTTTTTGTAGCTATTTTAAAGCAATAGAGCACAATCAAAGAGCACAATCCTAACCAAGTCTACTCAGAAGGAAGCCCCTCTGTGTTACTTAGTCCCAGGAAAGTGTCTTTAGGATTGCAGCCAAAATAATATAAAACGCAGAGCTGGAAGCAGGGTCACATCATTGATGAGGGTGAGTGAAATACTTCTTTAGATGCTGAAATGACAGCAGCTGGGCACTGCCCCACAACTGTAGCACTCAAGATTGGCTTGGAGCACAATCCTAACCATATCTACTCAAAAGTAAGCCCCATTGTGTTCAATAGGTCTTACTCCCAGGAAAGTGTCTTTAGGATTGCAGCCTAAGAAACAGAGCTGTGAATTAAGTCTTATATGATTTTCAACCTTTTTCATCTCATGGCATACTGGAAAGGTGCTAAAATGCTAAAATAACAGTTTTTTGACTGTTGACATGGCTAATTGACAATACCATTGTTAAGACCACTGACAATGTGCCATGGCATAATGGTTGAAAATCATTGTTCTATATGGTGTGCACTCATTATCCATAAGCCGCACATCAGTAAATTTGTCTGTTGTCTATGTTCCAATCCCTTCCACTGCCAACGATACTGAATTCTGAAAGTGGGTACCAAAAGCATCAGGTCACATGCAGTGTCCATGTGCCTCAAAAGGCCTCCAAGAGGTTTTTGAAAGGCACTTCAAGTTTGCCACTCAACCTTTCTGCAATTTCACTACAGAATTCAGTATCCACAGAAGGTCCTGAAACAACCTCCCCTCCTGTGAGGATCCACTTTACCTTCATTATTATTAAGAATTTGATTTAAAATTAATGTAATAAATAAAATAAATTATTCTGCATTTATATAATTAGGGCTTAAGCCTGTGGCTAAAATCCTTACTTGTACAAAGCTGAGTATAAGTCCCATTGACTATAGTGGAACTTATTTCTTAAATGTAATGAAGAAACTTGGGGCGCAATCCAGAGTAACTATGGGGAGTCCTTGTTCCAATGTAAGAACAATTTACTGTGGATTGCAATATGAATTTTCCATAGGTTTTTCACTAGGTGGTGCCGTAACTACGTCATAATGTAATGTCTCTTACATGCTCCCATAGTTACTCTCGATTGTAGGGTTGGACTATAGATGAGCAGCTTCCTACTTGCCTGATTCTAAATGTCAGCAGTCAGCAATATAGGAAAATTTCAGTATGGTGCTGTTCCATAAGTGTTCTTTGATCCCCCAACTCCCAATGTAGTGGATTGGATCCTCAGTAGGTACCACAGCCTGCTGTGCAATCAAAGCCTAGTGGTGGCTGGTAAAAGGGAGGGCAGTGATGAGTATCTGAGAATAAGAACGGTGTGAGTTGGAGAGGAGAAATGAGAATAAGAAAAGGCCTACAAATGAAGACTATAAATTTTGGGAAATTGGAAAACTGTGCAGGTGGAAGAAGGAAAAATCCACAAAGAACTATGGGTGAAATCCTAAGCCCATCTACTCAGAAGTAAGTCCCATTGTGTTCTATGGGGCTTTCTCTGGAAAGCGTGTAAAGGATTGCAGCCCAAGTTGTTTATTTTGACTTTGTAATCCCATGAAAACATCTTGCAACCTATATTTTGAAGAACACTGTTCTACTCTACTGAGATCCGGGATGAGTTATGGTGAACAAGAAGCTTGTTATCTAGGTGCATAATTTCTAGGTTTATAAGTTGTCAGCAACCTCATGCTATTGTGCAGTTGCAAAGACTGACCAGTTGTTTCCCTCCAATCATAATTCCATGTGGGGCTCCATATTTCTAATACCAAACTTGGTGGATCTAGGTCTATGAACTGGTTGTCAAAACAGGAGCACTTGGAAATATAATGCTTTCTGAATAGTCAGGAGACTCCCAGATATTCAAAACAAAAAAGAAAAAAACCCTAAGTTTGTGAAGAAATAGAAAAGAAGAAAACCTCAAGTGGATCAGAGAGAACTGAGTATGTGCAGTAGCTTCCAGCAGGCATTGCACATTGATGATAAGTGGAGGGAAAATATGTTCACTGTGGGTTTTTTTTTTTAAAAAGTAAATTTTCCCGTGTTATCCTGGGAGGTTTCAGCAGAAAATGCATACCTTTCCTTTCTCCTTTAAAATTCCCTGCTGTGCATCAATAAAGTGCTGAGAGCGAACGACCCTTTTCTACCTCCTGAAGAATCTTTCTCATTTTTTACAAATCCTGAACAATTCTTCAGGTGTATAGAAGTACTTCTGTTGGGTGCTGGGATGCACTGCAACAATGTGTTTCAAATCCCTTCTCACTTCCCTTAAAATAACACTGTCAGGTTTCAAGGAGGTCCAGGGGAGAGAAAGCCTTCTTGACCCAGCTGTGTGTGGTCTTTCTGAAAGTTTCCTAAAATTCCACTGGATGTTTCGGTAGTGACCATTATTGGAAATATGATGCTGGACTTGATGAGGGGCTCTTAAATTATAATGGGTTTTAAGCTTTGAAAACCTAGATAGCAGTATGAAATGCACCTGTGGGTATTTACTGGAAGAATGCCAAGATGGGATGGGGTAATTTTTCCCCACATCCATGAACTCAAAGTAGTACAAAGAACAAATCTTCACCTACCAGTAGTTTACAAAAACCTATGCTACAGCAAATTTGTTAATTGTGAAGGTATCACAAGACGGTAGCATCCTCATTGGGAAGACTGTGTCACAATGAATATAATGTTTAGAATGTTCATACTTATCTCAATGTTTAAATATTTCACCAAAGGTAAGATCACTGGAATTTATTTTTGGCATTTTAAAACAGCTAAATTTATTTCATCTCAAAAGGTAACACAATTTAAGACTATAATTGTTCTTTACAGGGGTTAGTAAGATTTGCTGAGTGGCTTTCTTTCTGACGTTGAGGCATCTTTTCAGTATAGATGTGTGTGGGAGTATAGAATGAGCAGCTCTCTACTGTGTAATTTTTCTGGGGTGGCTAAGTCGCTTTAAGTGACTTTCTCCATCCTGAGTTAAACTGTTGCCATCGTTGACGTTTTCCCCTTGAAGCTGTCACAGGTAATGATAGGAGGTAGTATGTATAAGCGGTTTTCCCTGTAGTCTGCAGTGTTCTAAATAAGAGAGGCTTAATATACAACTACTAAACTTGGGAAAAAAGACAAATGGCATCAGTAGGTACACTTTTCCTGTTTTGATTTCTCTACAATTTTTACCACTGCTCATAAACTAAATGAACACCTTGCCCACGTTATCCTGCCTGCATTTAATATTTTTAATCTTTTTTCACAGTATTATAGCACATAACCAGGATTTGCTGGGGCTAAATGCCAAAAAGGGGGGATCTGCTGATAATGGGCAAGTTAATGCAATAAACAGAAACTCAGAATAGAAGGCAAAAAATAGTCTAATTTATAGGATACTGTCTGAACTTATCTTTCAATGCAGGAGTAAAATTTAAAGAATATTTTTCGGCACAAGTGGGCATGAGGCACTGGCATAAAACACTGTGTCATTGACGCGTGGTAGTATTAGGCCAGTGCACAGACATAATCTGGTGTGCACAGGAATGTGGAGCAGATGTTTTATGCTGGCCTAAATTGGTTGGGATTGTGCCCTATCATTCAGAGGCTCTTCAATTTTATGGATAGGTGGATAGGTGGATGGACGGACGGTCGCTCAAAGTTACCTGCCAGGAACCCCGACCTTTGATGGGAAACAAAACTATGTTAATGTTAATTGTCTAAAATGAATACATATATATTTTAGAGAACCTAGATATTTTACTTTCTTATTTTTGCTTTAAAATATTTAACATGGCATGGCTATTTTGGCTATAACTATAAAGACACTTTCCTGGGAGTAAGACCCATTGAACACAATGAGCCTTACTTCTAAGTAGACATGGTTAGGATTGTGCTCTTAATGTCCTGAAACTTAACGTAGGAACACAGACAGAGCCCTCTTGGTTGCAAGGTCAGACTGCAGTTTTATGTCTTTGGAAGATAATCTGGACCATTTATTTATTTGTTTGTTTGTTTATTTCCCACCTTTCCCAGGCCAAAGCAAATGCCCAAGGTGGCTTTCTTACCAGTCTTCATAGATTTGTGAACTGCATCAGCTGGTGTATTTAGGCTGCAGTCCTAATCTTCAGTTAGGATGGTTTAAGACATGTCATGAGTCCTTTGCTGACCTGGGAGTGTCAGAAAAGTGCCGTAAGAAAATTGTATGCCTGTCCTGGGGGAGTATTAGGTTAATGCTCAGACATGTGCTTGCATACCTATGTCACCATGGAACGGGAAGACCAATGAGTCAGGCTAACCTCGATTAAGGACTGCACCCCTTAGACATGTTTTTAACAATTGCTGCCTCTTTTTATTTTTGGTTGCGATGCTGTTGCTGGTTTTGTTTATAGATGCTTCTACTGTGCATCTTGTGAAGAGTAATTTTTTAAAAATTCTTGTTTATGAAGTGCTTTGGGCACTTTTTTAGGGTGTAGAGAGGTTGCCTATAAAATTCTGATGTAATGTAGTTTCAACAAACTTTTGAAATGACCAGACATATTTTGTAAGCTTTTTCTGTACTTCTGTTTTGTTAATCAAGTTGTGTATATTGTATGTTTGATCTGTCTTTGTACCTGATAGTCCCTGGGAACTGATCTCACTGGCAGAAATTCGGTAAGAGCTCCCATGACCTGCTGATTTGTGCAACAATGTGCATAAATGGGAGCAGTGTGTTTCAGTAGGCCCAGTTGATGTTGCAGTGTGGAGGAGGCTCTGTTGGAGAACCTGGCTGCTACTTAGCCAATTTCCTCATGAGGCCGATTAGCTGGTTTCAACCTTTAAAGTGGGATGAGAACAGCATGGGCTGGAGCTTGAGGCAGTATTATTAACTTTTATTATTATCTGATTATTGAGAACACATGGAATCCAGCGGCACCTACATCAGTGTATTGGTTAAAAGGATGATCCGCTTCCCAGTCACCAGCTAAGGATTAAAGAACATGGAGGAGGAGGCAGAATAGTGTTTAGATGGATTTATTTGCTCCAGATGTTCCCAGTGGCTTCCTACTTGGCAGGTATTGGATGAATGGAACAAATGTTTTAATGCAATGGAGAGAAAAAGGATAGTATATGGAATATGCATGATTTGATGTAAGGGGGGGAACAATGGGGGAAGGGGTAAGTGCCTTCTCTACCTGTTTCTTGATTTTCATTCACAACTGCTTAAAAGAGGTTTTGAAAAAAAAGTTGGCACACAGTTAAGATCTGTTAGAATGAAATGATTTTTTTTCTTAGACTTTCAGTGAGATTGGTATTGATAATTGTGTAGGGATCACAATGATATACAGAAGATTTTTTTCTCTCTTTGGAACTATATTCATATGATATATTCATATGAATATGATTTTCAGATAAAGTGTAGATGGTTAGCACATCCCCCATGGAAATTGCCATCTGTACTGCAAGGTGGGTGGATCATTAAGTTTTTTCACCTGTGAGTGTTGGATTCTTTAAAATGTTAATCATTGCTATGTTTTGAGCAGGCAGTAGATGAATCTCAGCAATTAATGTTGACAGTGGTGTACAAAACTGCCAGAACAATCTCCATATCAGCTCTTACACTGAATGCATGGCCCTGGCATTCTTCCCCTGAATCTAAGTGAAAGGGAGGAAAAAGCAAGGATTATTATGGTAATGGCTCGTTTTCAGTTTAGTTTAAAATACCATAACCCAACACCTGAATGTTTCTCTGATAAACTTTAACCATGAAAACTGATAGTGGGTTGGAAGCACTGCAGGGAGTGTTTTTGAAACAGGAGGGAGTCCCCAGAGCCCCAAGTCCACCCTACTTACTATCCTTTGTGATATGGGGAAAAAATGTTTTCACAGTGGCATTGATGTGATTATGGAGATCCATTCGCCACCATCATTCTGCTCCTTAAAGAGGCACCATTGGGTTTTCCTGGATATGGTTCATGATGCCTCAGCTTGGGAACCTCGGCTATATAAGATTTTAACCCAACTGTACAATCCTTTATTCAGAAGAAAACCTCACTGGAGTTGACAGAATTTGCTCTTTACCTTCTTTACTTCCAGAAAAGTGTATAAAGGCTGCATTTGCAACTGTATACTTACTTTCTTGCGTGTAAATACTATTAATATATTAAATCTTGCCTCTGAATAGACATACCTAGGATGGTGCTGTAATATATGTAAAAAGGAACTCAAAAATATTTTGATACATGCTCTTTATGCTATTGACATGTAGCCAATTTATTTAGCAGGGGGAGAGCAACTGGCCCTACAATGTTTATTCTAGTGACTTCTGCTGGTGTTCTTTTGTATTTTAGATTGTAAGCCCTTTGGGGACAGGGGCCCATTTACTATTAATGTTTTCATTTTCTTTGTAAACTGCTTTGTGAACTTTTTGTTGAAAAGTGGTACAATGGTATCCCGCTTAACAAGCATTTCACATAACAAGCAAAAGTTTCCAATAAATCTTGCTTCACATAACAAGTTCCGCTTCACTTAACAAGCGAGCATGCTTATAGGCAAGCGTGCTATGCAGCCCTGACGCTGCCCACGGAGGCTCTTTAAAAGGGATGCCGGCCAGCGCTGCTGCCTCTAACTGCCCCAACTTGGGGGCAGTTGCCTGGGGGTGCCAGAGGCAGCTGCCCTAACTGCCCCCAAGTGCCCCCACCGACCACCTTAAACCTCCAGCAGCCGCCCAGGTAAGCCTCCCAGGAAAGTGTGTCTTTGACTGCAGTCTCATAATCATGTCTACTCAGAAGTAAGCCCCATTGTGTTAAATATTAAATATTTTTATATGAATATTTTGGGGGTTGTGGAACCAATCATCTGAGTTTCTATTATTTCCTATGGGAAAATCTGCTTCACTTAAAGAGCGTTTCACTTAAAGAGCATGCCTCCGGAATGAATTAAGCTCTTTAGGTGAGGCACCACTGTATATAAATACTGTAGATAGCTAGAAAGAGCTAGTATTAAGGGGGCAAAAAGATTTGTCTAGAAATTTCACGTTTGTCTAGAAAAAGAAAACCAAAGGATTCTTTCAATTTCTTCTGATAAATGCATTGCAAATACTTGGTGCTGATGGAAATGGCCACTTGAAAATGGTAATAACGGGGAAGCTGATTATTAATAATCCAAACAATATTGCTGGTATTTTATTTATTTTGTGTTTCATTTTTATGTTTCATATTTTCAGTATGTGTGTATATATATGTGTGTATATATATATTTCAAGAAGTTCAGGGTGGTGCACAAAATGTCCTATCAGAATATGTCAGGAACTCTTGCCCCGCTTTTGAGGCTTCAGGATGATGCCATATGGAATCATCATGACATTAGAGTCACATGGGTAAAAAAAATCTATTGTTTCACCCCTCTGGCAGCTTCAGAGAGAAAACACTGTGCCCAGCAGCAGGGAGTGCAATCATGGTATCTATGGAATCCATGGAATCATGGACCATGCAAACAGATGGTGGCAACAGCAGCATAAAATCATGAGTAGTGGACACGTTGCCAAAAGCATTCTTAGCTCATTTCTAGCTAAACACAGCCTTCTAAGGATCTATGTCTCGGATTCAGGCAAACATATGGCATCTCTGTTAGGATGCCCAAATTGGAAGTCATCCTGAGCCTCTGATGTCTTGAGGCCCCAATTTCTTCATTGGGACTCCCTTGAAGGTATGGGGGAGCTGAAAAAGAGAATGTATGCGTGATACATTCCCTCTCAAATGACCCAAATGTACTAAGCATGTAATCTGTTCATTGTTGACAGAGCAATTACACATTTTTTATTAGATTTTGCAAAGACCCATTTCCCCTCTGTCTCTCATTTTAAATGTGGACAGAGAAGCAAGCCAGCAGGGCCGTGGAAGTTGTGTTGGCATCTCCCACACCCAGTTCATTTCTTTCCCCTTATACTCTCAAACAGATTGCTCCAGTAACCTGACCAAGCAGGGAGGGAACAGTATTATAGTGGCAAGGAGGATCACATCACTACATTTTGCAGTGCCGAATTCATTGTTTGAGCTGTCCCTCCCTTTCTCAATTAGAACGATTCCTGACACCTCTGGCAAAGTGAAGGAGATGGATCTCCTTTGATCTCACTGCCAGGAATTGCTCTGATGCCAAGGAGGAAGGGCAGCTTACTCAATGAGTTCAGGTACCCTGCAAAACTTAGTGCTCTGACAGCTCCCTGCAGCTTCACTACTAGGAGGGGATGCTCTGTAGGTAGGGTTGCCATAATTCTCTTCTACAAAATTGGGACCCTCTGTCCCATTTGCGAGTAGGTGAATACAATCCCCCAAAATTGGGATTTTCCCTGTTTTTTGGGACATGGCAACCCTAATTCTAGGGAGACTGGGAGAAATCCACAGCCTGTTATGCTGCCTGCATGTGTACAGAGGGAGGAAACAAATAGGGAGTAAACATGTCTCTTTTGAGCTCTATAAACACCCAAGTGTGAACGCTGTTCCCAGGCAGTGAAGCAGTGGTTCTTGAGCATTTCAGCCTGGGACCCCCCTTCTGAGAATGACATTCTATCCAGGACACCCTGGAAGTTTTGTCATGGCTGGAAGTGACATCATACAGAAAGTGACATCATTCTGATGCCATAGCTGCTCCGTGTCTACTCGAAAGTTAGTCTCATTGAGACTTAGGGCGCAGTCCAGAGTAACTATGGGAAGTCCTTGCTCCAGTGTAAGAACAATTTGCTCTGGATTGCAATATGAATTTCCCATAGGTTTTCACTGGGTGGTGCCATAACTGCAGGTGCATGTAATGTCTCTTACGTGCTCCCACAGTTACTCTGGATTGTAGGGTTACTCCTAGGAAGCAGCCTGTGTGCCCCCTTCCAAGATGCTGACTCCTAGATTCCAAAATGGCAACATCCAGCTTTTTGCAAGCCCCCCACCCTGGGTTCCCAACCCCCCGTTGTGAGAACATCTGCCCTCTGGTCTTTCTGTTTAAAAATAGTTATTTTATCTATTATAACATTTGTACTTTACAAAGTTTTCCTTGCTTAAAGCATTTGCACCCTAACCTGTGTTTTGACCTGTTAACTTTGTTTTTAATGAAATGCTTGCTAAATCAATTGACGTAATTAGGCTGAATGCAACTCCCTGATGAGAACCAGGTTATTTTGAATCTAGTTAACCTTCAAAGGTAGCTTCCCCCAAATCTTCAACATAATTACATTTGAGATTATGTGCACAATGGGAAATCTTTAATCTTATGGAAAGTAAAGAATTAGTGGAACTATTTATATATTGAACAGAAAGTGGGTATATTTTAATAGCAAATACATATTGCTTTTTAATGCTTTATTAAAACAAATGGCTATGTTGACAAATTGTGACTCGAAAGTGCAAAAATGTAACAGAGCTAGGTGCTGTTCAAATAAGTTAGGATCGTTCCTGCCTCTAAGATTATCATGTCAGCTTCAGGGCACAATTGTGATTGCATTTGGGCCAGCATAAGTCATTTGCACCAGTCTGGGATATCACAAGCATGCCAGAAAGCACATCTGTGACACCAAATGAATAGGGTAGGCTGATACAGAGAGTTGCAGCATGCAGCATTTCAGACTGTGCAACCCAGCAGATTGTGCTGGCCAATCTTGGCCAGTGGCTGGTAGGGTTGGGGGAGGCCAAGAGAAGTCAAGATGGAGGTGTTTGGGGGTGAAAGAAGGTCACGCAGAGAATGCAGGGAGGCAAGAATGTCACCTGGTAGTTATGCTGGACCCAGGTGGTGTTCGGGTCTGCATCACCTTGAAGATGGCGCAAAGCTGAGTAGTGACTGGTTATCTCATTGGGACAGTTGCGTTCTTGGGGTCAGCTGAAATGTTTTCCCTTGCGATGCAGTAGTGCGACAGCAGCCCCAAACTTCTGCTGCATACAGCGTAGGCCAACTGGCCTGCCTGTTCCAGCACAAGGTAGGATAGCACTACTTATCTTCAAACAGTTTTTAAAAAGAATTAAAGCTTAATTTGATTTCCTCTCAGATACAAAATTAGTGTGATATACTTTCATCATAATGCATGTTTATTTTTTCCTCTTTCAACCAAAGATATAATGTGGAATGCTAATACAAATGACTTGCAGATATGGGTCCCAAATGCAGAATAATATCTTGTTTGTTTTGCAAGGGTCCCTACTCTTTGAGATAGCTGGTGTTAACTTTTTGCAGTGTGTGTGTATATGCTCATAATTCATTTTAATAATGGCATGTGGGACATTAATTATTACCATACTTTGATGAAAGGAATGAGACCTGAGGCACATCAGGCATATAAAGGGAGTAACAATGAAGAATATAATTATGCTTAATAGACCAAATGTTTTGGAGTAGCATATGTAATGAATGCAGCATTATAGAATATGTATTGTTACTCAGGAATTATTTAGTACAGAAGCAGTCCTCTGTAATTTCTGTATGGTGATGCAATGTTGCCAACATAGCTTTCTCCACATCCTGCAGGGATCTTTTGGTGTGTTGAGTGCTTGTTGATGTATGAGAACCTTTATTACCTTGTAACAGGGCAAGCTCCAGTAGCTGCCATAATTCAACATGGACTTGTTCCAGCAATCTAATTGATTCTTGAAAGGTGAATCAGGGCTGGAAAGGGGGTTAGGATTCAGTGGGTGTAGCTTCCCAGGTCTGATATGCCTTCCTCCCTGTTCTATGTACCTCCTACTTCTAAGGATCTCCCTTATAATGTGAACAAGCAGTATTCTGCAATATATGCTGCACCAGAGCTGGTGGAACATGCAGCTATTTGGAATATCAGGGTGAAACATTTGAGACTGATTTATTCTGATAGGATGAGCAGAGTCTTAAACTAACTTAGATGCTGTAGTAATTAGATCTTGAAATCCCCTGTGAAGGATGGGTGGGAGTTGACACACTGAACAGGTGGAGTGCTTTTTGTTATGCAGGTGGGAAGGAATGATGCTCCTTCCACTTAACAGTGATGAGACGGAACTGAGTTCCCTGTGAGTTTTTTTAATGACAATGTTGGTTTTTCAAATGTTGGTTTTTCTCGTTATTTGAATAAAGCAAGAATGGAGGGAAATAGCATTTTTCACTTATGTCGAACTGCAAGAGACAATAACCTCACACTTCATGCACTGCTATTTTTGCCTTCCTCTGCTAATTGAGTTTTCACTGTAAGTTGACATCAAGCCATTAGAATGTCACTCAAAGTCAGATGAGAAAGAGTCTCAATGAGATGTTGATTAACTCATCAGAAGCCTGTATCCATGAGGAATAGTATGTCTATTAGTATGTCTACAAGAAGGATTTATGGGGGTGGATGGGAGGGGAAATCACCCTCCCATCCACCCAGTTCCTAACATAGTTTTGTCGGTGTGCTAGTTATCTCTGGGAAGCACAGTTTGGTGCACACTGTTAAGAATAATTACGTTTCCATGTTTGTTTTACTAAAATTTGCTATGTGTGTTGAAGCAAATTAAAAAGAGAAAGGAAGCATATTTTTAATACTTGTTGTCTGTAATTTTTTCTTCTGGTGTTAATAATCAAATATTAGCCACAGAGCTTATGGAAAATTATCATATTGAAATGTATGCAGTTGACCAACACTGGATGAGACACAATTTATATTCTATGCATGTATCCATTCAATGTCAGCACATTTCAGTGTTGCTGAAATAGCTTTCTACTGTCCACTTTTCTATGAACAGAAAAATGTCTACTTTTTTGCCTTTTCTAAACTATAAATGCATAGATCAGAGGGAGCCCCATAGCATCAGCTCCTATAGAGACCATCAGTGGCCTGAGAATTATTTTTAAGCTTTATTATAGTTTGAAAATGTTGAAATTCGCCATGGGGACTCTTTGGGAGACAGAAAGATAAGAACCTTAAAATACCTAATAAATATGCCTGTTATAACTGCCTGAGTCAATTTCTGTGGCACTGCCAGTAATAATGATAGTTACAGCACAATCCTTACCAACCTCCTAGTGCTGTATATTCTGGTGCACGGGCAGTGAGGCCTCCTTATGGTAAGGGAACATTTGTTCATTTATGTCAGGGCTGCTTTGTGGCTGGGTCAGTGCTGAAAAGTTGGTTAGGATTTGGCTTACAGAGTATTTGCCTATAAAAAACTGTAGGCAGTCATGTTGAACCAAAAGAAAAAAATCTAAATGATACATTCTGGTAGTACATTGAATCTTAAGCTTTTAAGTTCAGTATGCCTAGATTTAGCTTTCTAGATATCTTCATTAGATTGGAGGGAGGTATGGGGGGAGATAGGGCTGGGGAAATGGCATTTTTAAAAAGACATAAAATCCAATTCTCCTATGCTTGCATGAGTGGAACACAAGTTCTGCTGCTGCATGGTGTCACAAAAGTGCTTTTCACCAGAGGAGGGCCAAGCATGCCAAAGCTTTCCAAGTGTGCTGGTGACCATTGGAGTCCTGCTGGTGCAGTCTGGTAAAGGGAGGTGAAAGGACAGGGGAAGATGGAACTGGGTGGCAATGGGGAATGGAAATGGAAAGAGGCCCAGGACTTTCTTTCTTACTTTATTTATTTGATTGATTGATATCCCACCTTTCTTCCTTAAAGAAGGAAACTCAAGGCAGCTTAGATTGAAGCGGGATTGCTTTATCCTGCCAGATCCTGCCAGAAGCAGGATTGGCAATGTTCTTGCACTCTGTATCTTTACTCACTTCTTGGTTCTGATCCACCTGCATAGATGAATGCAGACTTGTGCCAGCCATGTTGCTGGTGCAGGCTACATGGTTTGTTGCGGTCCACATGGAGGCTTGCTATGGGCTGCATCTTGAAATTCCCACTCTAGTCCAAAGCTCTTTAACCTATTTCATTCTTGTAAGTTGCCACAACTGCACAACTTAGGCTTTGAGACACTAATACAGCAGTTTAGTTTGCCTTCAGTCCACAACTAATCAGAAGTAAGTCCCGTTGTATTCTATGGGACTTACTCTCAGGAAAATTTATATAGGATTTCAGCCTATGAGAATGAGAATTTGAACTTAATGAATAGTAAAAGGCTTTCCTTTAAAGGCTTTCGCTTGCTTGTACATGTCTGAATCTTTCATGACATGAAATATTTTTGCTCAAAGAATTAATTTTTGTTCCCTAACAGTCTTATTTCTTTTCCTTACATTTCCCATACAAATCACCTTTACTTTTTGTGTTATGGACAGCCAAATCTTACCTAACTTTCCCTGCAATGAGGCCAGCACAGCTGATGCTGTATCCTATGGGGAAATCTTTCAGTCTGGAGGTCTTCTTGAGGTAAAGGGAACAGCAATGGTTGTACTGGACCCGTGCCTTTTAAATTGTGGGTACAAGACCAATTTGTATTGATGAAGTGGGCCCTGGAAAGGGAATAGGATATGGCATGTGCCACTGCCATCATTCCCACCTTCATTCACCTTGCCCTACTCCCACCCTCTACTGTTCCAAGACTCTTTCATCAGAATGGAAGTTAAACAAAATATAAAAGGGTATGTTATGGCGCATTTATGACCATCTTCATCAGAAGAGAACTTGCAATGTTGGCACAGAGGCACAATAGATTGTTCCATAAGTTTCTAGTTCTCATGGATGTAGAGTGACCTGGAAAGCATACCTGCCTCTACTTCCTCTTGAACAATTACAACTCTTTCTGTTGCTTGATTATGACGACTTGTAGCCAAAATGTACACTATCCATCTATTCACTATCCACCTATTCTCTGATTGATATGTGAAGAGGTTTTTCCTTGTTAGTTAAGAAATGTTGAAAATATTCAGTGAAGAAACCTCTGTATGTGACTAGTAAAAGAAAACAGATTTTCATGGGCTCGTAATCTCATGCTTATAGCATTACTCCTATGTGTACACTGGAGCTATGTGAATATTTGATGGAGCACAGAATCCAATATTTCCAAATCACTTGTTTAAGACTTTCCTTAAGTTACCTTTCAAGATTGGGAAGAGGAAATTATTTTTTTCTGATTGTCATTACGGGTGTCCCTCATTATCTACCAGGGTTCTGTTCTGGAACCTCTCATGGATTAAAAAAAATCAGTGTATAAAGAAAACAATGGAAAAATAGGATTAAAGACTCACTTCCAAGTTTCTTGCTCCTCTATTGTGCCTAACTGAATAAGGTAGAGCCTCAATAACTGCAGGGGTTTGATTCTGGGACTCAAACATGGAATGATTGGTTGCATGATTGCTTCTCTACAACAGAAGAAAAACAGTTTTTTAAATTGTGATTTGCAGTGGCCATTTGTGTTGAGTCAAATCCGTGTATTAAAAATCTGTTTATTACAAACATTGGACCTGAATAGATAGATTTGTGAACAGCTGGGGAATGCTATTCAAAGGAATATTCTATTTATACTTATAGTAATAGTATTTACTTAGCACTCAGAATCTGTTTTTCTTTCAAAGCATATTTGTAGCAATCTTGAACTTTACTTTTTCACATGGTGTTACTGACATTTTAGTTTGCAGATGCATGTTAAATATTGTGTCAGCTCTGTACTTTTTACAAATCCAACGGGGAATCTTTCTGGAAAAAACTATATTTTCAATACGAAAAACTGTGCTCAGTATCTATTGTATTTGTATGTATTGTAGTACTGTTGTATTTAGTGTATTGCACAGCAATACATTTGCTGTGTTTTGATAGCAAGTTAGCATATTTTGGTGGCCATTGTTCCCAGGTTCTGATATCAAGGATTTAGCAGTTAAGCACACTTCAAATTACTTGAGTGTCTATTCCAAGATCCATTAAGTATTCTCGCAGGTCACTGCTCAACCATGTGTCATGTTTATTTCAAGGTTTTCATGCAATATAAATGAATTGCAGAGTTTTCAAAATCAAGATTAATACATCAAGTCATTCCAAAAATGCGATAGGCATTGATAATAAATGTAAGTATACTGACAGCGCAGTTGTAAGCTGCACTGGAGCAGACACGCCAGTTGGCCAGTGCATGTTTGGGGTTTTTACCACGCTACCATGAGGTAAGGGGAAAGTTTCTCCTTACCCCAGTTATTATGGCAGCAGCCCCAATAGGACTTCTCAGTTCTACACTGCCTTTGGGGGTGGTGCATTGCCAAGCATCTGCTCTGTGCCACCCAGGAAATGGGGCCAGGTCACAACCCCACCTCGCACTCTCCATCTACCTCCCCTGAGAGTGGGAAGGAATTCAAGTTATACAGTAGTCATCATCATATGTGGGTAGCTTCCCTGGGTCCCTAAGACATGTCCTCATCTCAGAACCCTGAGTCTCTCCCCATCTTCCTCTCCTTTGATGAAAAGGACTTTTAAACACCCATATGGGAAATTGAAAAATGTATCCTCTTCCTTTGCTCCTTACTCAGTACTTGGATTGGGTCTCTTGCCTAAGATTCTTGCATGCTCCTAAAATGGCATCATCTGAGATGGCATGTCCTGTGGCTATATTGAGTGATTTGGGCAATCTAATAATACATGTGAAGCAGTATACATGTGAATAAAGTACTATTCTTTTCTTAGAAGAGTACTATGTTATTCTTCTTCTTTGTTAATAAGAATAATAATCTGAATTTGTTTTCTTATTGTTGTTCACTTTGGGACTGAAGCAGCATAAAACTCTGAGAAATAAATTTTTAAAAACAATACCTTGCTTTTAGATAGCTACCTACACATGTTCGTGGTCAAGGAATGAGGAGTAAAGGAAAAGGAGAGGGCCATCATTCAGTTGCAGAGTGAATTAAAGTGGTCAAAACTTCATTCCATCATACTCAACATTGAAAATTTCACAGTAGTGCTTCAAAAATCTGGGGACACATTGCCAAAGATAGTTATATGGACTACTGTCCTAAAGTTTGGAACCAGTGTGGAAACAGTGGTTCCTGTCTATAAAAAAGGCAATTAAAACCAGTCATCCAGTTTTCAGTTAATAACTTTACTGGCAGTGGTGGAGAAGGTTTAAGGAAAATATTTATTAAGCAAACTTGTCTAATGGATCAACAAGAAAAATTTCTTGGCCCAGAATACGCTGCATTCATACAAGGCAAATACATTCTGGATAACTGTGTAATACTATCGTAAACACAAGCAGATGAAAATAAATTGTAAACTGAGTGCCATTTTCAGTTGGTGGACAGGATTTTCTTATGTTACGGGGTGAAGTTGCAAATGTTAGGAATTGGTAAAAGACTCTTTCTACTCATTAGAACATTATATTCAGACACATTCTGTCAGGTCAGAACATCCTGGAATGGAGATCTGATCAAATTGTCTCCAGCTAAACTGGAGAGTAAAACAAGGATCCATTCTAGCATTGGCCCTGTTCAATCTCTTCCTAAGTGATCTGCAGCCCATCTAATTAGCATGGAAGGATATAGTCTAAGGGCGCAATCCTGAGTAACTACGGGGAGTCCTTGCTCCAGTGTAAGAACAATTTGCTCTGGATTGCAATATGAATTCCCCATAGGTTTTCACTAGCTGGTGCAGTAACTACGGGTGCACGTAAAGTCTCTTACGTGCTCCTGTAGTTACTCTGGATTGTAGGGTCTGACTTGAGTTGTGTCATATTCCAGAACTACGCAGATCACGCCTATGTTTCAACCGTCTGATTAACATCTGTGCAGAATACCTAGATGCTAATAGGTGTTCTAGATGTAATAGATGTAGATGTAATAAATGTACAGGGATCTAGATGCTCTCTGTTGTTACACTGAATTGCACCCCAAGTCTTATATGGTGCCCCTTTTTGGAAAAATACATTCAACTACTCAGTTGAACAAATACACTCCTTATTTCTGTAGAAATAAGATACACTCCTTATTTATGTCCACTATCCAGTCCTCTGTTTAGAGACTGATCAGTCCCAGCTTGAAACAGCTGGGCTGAATTCTATCAGGTTCTGGCTTGATACATCATCTTCTGGAGGATTCTGTACCTCCAATAAGGACAATGCCTCTTGTCAAGATACTAAAACAATGTAAATAGATCTTGACTTCTTGGGTTTGCTAATTCAAGAGCAAGCCTTCCCTTGCTTTTTGATTAAAAGCTGATTAAAAGGAGAATCTTAGATACAAAAGTCAAGGAGCAGCTGAATTACAAAACTTGTAACAGCTGCCAACAAAACTTGTTCTCCACCGTATTTACAAATTTTGATTAAGATAGGACAATTTGCTGCCTTTTTCAGTGTGGAAACGATATCACATATGTTTTTAGACTGTTCACTCTATGACGAGTGACATGTATGACATGTATGAAGTTGAGAGCTTAATATGGGTCATCGTGGATGTGTGGATGGGAGGTTGGTCAGACCATGAAAAGGTCCAATTTGTTCTTTCCACAGAAGTGGTCAATGTAGTGGAAAGAACAGCAGCCTTTTATGGGAGCTCGTCAAGAGGAATTACAATGATGCTGTGATTGGAGTACCTTTGAATTACAGTAAAACATTGGATTGAGAGTAACTTTTGAGAGTGTTTTGTAAGACAAGCAAATATTTCTAATAAATTTTGACTTGCAATACAAGAGATGTCTTGATAAACAAGCAAAAAATAGTACAGCTGGGATACAGACAATTTCAGCACCCCACCGGCATCTTCTTAGCCTCTCCTGAGCTATGCATGTCTATTCTGTAGTAAGCCTATTATAGTCAATGGGGCTCACTCCTGTGTAAGAGGGGCAATGGAAAGGAGCCTAAACGACCTCACCTTTCATGTCTACTCTAAAGTAGACCCTATTAATCAGTAGGGCTCACTCCTGTGAAAGTGGGCAATTGCAGCCTGAGAGACAAGAGACACTAATTGCAAGTTAATTTGCTTTATTTTTCTTTTTATTTTGTATTTTTCTTTATTATTTTGTATTGTATTACAGTATTGTAATCATTTTTATATTATTATTTTTGGGTTGTGGAACGAATTGTCTGAATTTCCATTATTTCTTATGGGAAAATTCAGTTTGATATACTGGTGTTTTGGAGTACAAGCATGCTTCCAAAATAAATTATGGTCACAAACCAAGACACCATTGTATATGGATTTTGTGTAGTGTTTATCTACAGGGCTGTGGGTGGCACAAGTAGCTAAGACACTGTGCCTGTTAACAAGCAGGCCAGGATTCGAGACCTGGGTTGGCCTCACAACACAGGGTGAGCTCCTGTCCTTAGCCCAGCTCTGCGATGCCAGCTGGATCCAACCGTATTGGCTCTGCCTTTCCATTGGACTAATTCAGTGGTGTGGAGAGGGGGGATTTGCTGCTTGGGTAACAGCATATCCTCCATAACAATCTAACCCAGGCTTTCGTGCTTTGCATGCAGCGTATGCAGTGCCGAGCGCGATACCATAGTCTTTCAAGACTGACGGAGGCCTGCTTTTTTACATTATTATGCCAATCGAGGTTATTCGCTTAAAAGAGTAAGGTTCTAATTCACTAAAAGTAACTGCATAGTTTATCCTTGTAATTCATGGTGTGCTTTGGCCAGAGAGAGAGAGAGAGAGAGAGAGAGAGAGAGAGAGAGAGAGAGAAATTTAAATCAATTCATACAGAATTTTGAAATAGCCAGATGAAATGAGCCAAGCAGGCAAAAATAGCAATAGATACTTTGAAGTATACAGAATATTTTCATTCTTTATTGGAGGTACAGTCTAAGTACTGGTATATCACCACCATGAGTTTGACATGCTAAAATGTCAAATGTCAATACTTGCTATTTCCAGTAGACAAAAGCTGACAATGTTGCAATTATAGCAGTATTGACTTCCACCTTTTTAGTGTTCACACAGGAGCAGACATTTATTCATTGAGCAAAAATAGACGTTTTTGAAATATCATAGCTTTCTTTCTTTCATCTGTTGAGCAATCAATTGTGGCTACCCTGTCATTTGGATGGATATTTCATCCAGTAGTGTGTTTTACAGTTGATTGGGGTGGATATGAAATAATGTCTTGCACATGAATGCAATTTTAGCGCAGAACCAAGCTGTGGCGACACATTCTTTTGGTCCTGAAATTGGTCCAGATGAAAAGGATTTGTATTTAGCAAGAAGTGGTTTATCCCAGAGTAAGAACAAAAATTATATAGAGCCATTAATCAGGGCATTTGGCCTGATAGTGGATTTTAGGATTTAGATGAGAGGGCAAAGGGAATTATGTTTTGAAACAACTGAGGGTTGAAAATAGTAGATTTGGATTGTGGCTTGAGGTTTTTTCCAGTTTACACCCAGGAATGCTTTATTCTTATTGTCTGTCTGTCTACAGTATTTATATACTGCTTTTCAACTAAAAGGTTAACAAAGCAGTTTACAAGAATTAAAAAAAATGGATAATGGGTCCCTGTCCCAAAAGGGCTCAAAATCTAAAATGCAAGAAAACACAAAGAGAAGCCACTAGAACAGACATTGCTGGGATGAGGAGGGCCAGTTACTCTTCCCTTGCTAAATAAGAGGTACACCCACTTGAAAGTATGCCTCTTACCCAGTTAGCAGTTGTATATTGTAGTATCAACTAATGTTTTTTTAGTTGATATGTCATCTTCAGATGGTTAGAAGAATCTAATTAGAATGGCAGTTGTCAATCTTTTTCATCTTATGGCACATTGTCAAGGCACACCATCACTTACATGTACAATGTGAAATGTGAAACATGGCTTTGCAGGTAGGGGGACTCACATTCCTATGAATAAATGACCTCCCATCTCCTACACATACCTGAAGACCACTCGTACACCAATGTGTGATGTCTCACAGGCTGACAGTAACTGGGTTAGAATCTAACCAATCCATTACATTTAAATAAACTTACATATTATTTCAGTAAAGATATTTTTGAGATATGGAAAGAAGTGTGAGAGTGAAGCTTTATGATTTAATAATGAGAGCAGCCATGCTTTGTTAGAATTATTATCTTACAAAAATTCCCTGTTGCAGTAACAAAAATAGGCTGAATATCAACATGTGTGTAATAAAAAATATGCACTAAAGGCACTGTTTAAAGTTAGCCACCAGTGGTTAATCAGCAAGTGCTTTCAATGATTTATATACCAATTAAAGCTTATAGTCCAGCAATAGGTACAGTATAATGGGTTGAATGTTAAGTTTAGACTTTCAAACTTGTTCAAATCCCTGCTTTGCTCCAAAATTTTGATTGGTGGTTTCACAACTTATTTTGTTGTGAAAAATACCGTAAATGAGTAGGAACACTGTCTTAAGCAATTTGGAGAAAATGTGGGATAAAAGTGTAATTATTGATTAAATATATTCTTAGCAGGATATGCCATTTATTGGTCTTGAGGTTCCGTTTTCTTCCCAAGATAATATCCCAAACTGTATAAAAAACACTGCAACAATTTACCGAGATTTCTTCTGCTGTGCTGAGGCTTTATGGAGAATTCAGGTTGCCACCTTTCAGAATTTTCATTTAGATGCAGACCTTGTTTGGTCTTCAGAGAATCTTGCTGTAGTGTTTCTTGCCCTAAGAAAAGGAAATCAATGCTGGAAGAAAGCTCTGGGTTTGTGAATTTGTAGAGAAAAGGAGGAAAAAAATACCTCTTCCTAGTCACAGAAATAATCCCATATTTCCATTTGGAAGCTCAGAAATGGCAACTGTTTCTCATCTGCTGCATCAGGCCCTTAGCTTCTGGACCAGGCAGTTCCACTTAGAAAGAAAAGGAATATCTAACATACTGTACAGGCATCCCCCCCTTTCTGACAGCTCTTTCAACATCTTTCAGTTATAACCAGAACTCAATCATTCAACACATGCTCCACTCTTTCAACCTCTCTTTGCTGGTCTAAAGGCTAAAATCATCTTCCCAGCTGTTGATTTGCTTGTGACGTGGTGATGAAACTGTTTTTGGCTTTTTTTACAACTTTCTTCAGTAAATAACAATCATTCAAATACATAAGATACTCACCGCACACACATGCATTTGTTCATTTTATTGTAATTTGCTATGTATTTTGGCTGCATTAATAAATAGGTGTTATTTAGGCTTTTGCAAATGATATTAATGCTTTTTATGGTGGCCCTTTTGCATTTGCAAGCTGAAAAAGACTGGGTTCCACTTTTCAATGGTTTTCACTTTTAGATGATGCTCTGGTCCCTAATCCGTCCAGTAAGATGCCTGTAGTCCTGGTTGATAATGTTTTGCAAACTTCATATGTGAAGCATACATATTGCTCCCAAAATGAGATGCAGTCAGTCATTCCATCTTTGCATGTTCTGCCAGACACATGAAAGGAAATACCTGAATAACTCAATTTTATTTACTGTATGAAGCTGTCTTGAATCTAGAAATAGAGCACAATCCTAACGTGCTGGAACAGTCCCTCGATGTATCAAATGCAAGTTTAGAGCTTCTGCTGCGCTGTGCTGGGACAAGGGGAAATATTCTCCTTTACGTCAAGTGATGCAGCAGCAGCTTTGTAGATCAATGAGTCAACTTGGATCTGTACCACCAATTTTGTGGCACAGATCTGCCCTGGAAGGGAGGCTTTTGTGGCAGGCTACCCAGGAACCGGACTTGGATCCAGCACAACTGTCAGGTCCCAATCCTGCTCCTCACCTACCTCTTCACAGTACTACCTGCCACCTGTACTACCTGTGCCCCAAAACACTTCACCCCTGTCTCCTGCCTGCCCTCCCCATGCCCTTGCTTGTCCCCCCTTATAAAATGACACTATCATTTATTTCTAAGTATTTCTACTATCTAGGAAAAATATACTCAAATATTTATCTTGCTAGATTTACACACACTTACAAACAGCAAGGGCTCAGCTGCTTTTAAGCTGCAGGAGTCAAGCTCTTTGCAGGGCAATTTGTAGGTATTTGATTTTTTAATAGCCTCTGGGCTTCAATTACCATATTCACTTGAATCTAACACTCACCTTTTCAGCCAAATTTAGTTTCAAAAACTGGGATGCACACAGGGTGACCAGACCTCCAGCTTTCCCCGGAGAGGTCTGGTTTTCTCCACCTCAGGAGTAGGGAAACTCCTGACCCTTTCTGGGATTTCCAGGGCTTTGGCTGGCCCGAAAAACTTTTGTAGGGAAGCACCAGGGCTTCCCTACCGCCAGTCCTGGGCTTCCAGCTGGCATGCACTGCTCTCCCACAGCATGAGGGGCTTCCCACCTGGTGCGTGCGCCGCTTACCCGCAGTGCGAAGGGCTTCCCTCCTGGTGCATGTGCCTCTTGCCACTTGCCTACAGTGCAAGGAGCTTTCTGCCTGGTGCGCACACCTCTGCAGGTGAGCTTGTGTGTGTGTAAGAATGCATGGTGTTTATGACTGTGTGTGTGAGAGAGAGAGAGTGCATGGCTTGTGCATGTGTGTGTGTGAAAGAGTACATGGCTTGTCTGTGTGTGTAAGTGCAAGAGTCACTGACAGCTTATCTGGGTCTGAATCACATATGTTGAAGTAACTTGTGTTGTGCAAATTGCTTTGACAGCATCTTACATGTCTGGGTCTGAATCATGCATGTTAAAAGTTTTTCTATTTTAAAAGTGTTGAAATTAAGTACAGGAAAGCAATATGAGTATTTTTGCTTTATTTTAACATGTCCTACATTTGTCCTAATTTTTTTGGGGGGGTGACCTACAACTTTTTTAAGCGGGTAGGAATTTTGGCTTGGGGGATAGGAATTTTGGCCTGGGGTAGGAATTTTGCCTTGGGGTAGGAATTTTGGGTTTGGCATCTGGTCACCCTGGATGCACATTAGATTCGATTGTGTGTTAGATTAGCTTAAATACAGTATTTTGATTAGAAGTATAGGACAGTATTTAGTTTAATAGTTAATAAAGTTAGTTTAGTTAATAAAAATGTAACAAATCTATTGTTGTATAAAGTATTGCAATTAGGTAAAAATCATAACATAAACCCATTGTCATATTATTATTATCATTGTATAACTCATTGTGCATTACAATTGCCTGTAAACGTTTTTAATCTCAAACCTTTTAAAAGAATGGTTTGCATTACATTTGAGTAAAGATGGTAGTTTTCATTGGAGGTTCTGCTTGGCTCCTATAGGACTACCCCAAAATCAGGTCACAACCCACCAGTGGGTCTTGATGCTATGTTTGACTATCAACTTCTTTTAATTTAAATGGAACACATTAGTATTTGTGTACCATGTGTACAGCCATTCATTTGCAGTCTTTTCCCCCCAATTTTACTGAGTATGGTTTTAAAAATTAGTAAGTAGCCTCTGGGTAAATTTGGATACTGGGAAGCTAATGGGATGTATGAGTGTGGATATGAGTACTTTTAGTACTAACTTTCTAGTTAATTTTTAAAGTAACTTTTAAGTTTTAAAGTTAAACTAACAAGTTACTATTTAGTATTTTTCATACTTTTATTAAGATGACAATACATCAATATTCATATCTTACATATGAAAAACTACATAACATGACATTTCATATCACTTTTGCAATAATATGAAATTGTTGGTTTTCTAAAGTAATGGTGTAAGGCAAAACTTTGTTTCTCTAGAGTTTGCTATCATAAATTAATTATGAGACTTATCTATCCTTATGTATATACTCAGTAGCTTTTCATTTGTTTCACTTTTCTTTTTGTAGACAGAGCTTCTATAGAAAACACACGCACCACATTACTGAGGATCTGACAGAGCTATAATTTATTTGGATGGATGCAAGCAAATAGACAATGGTGCTCCAACCATCTGTTCAAGCTTCTTGAGAAAAAAGTCTGCAGTGGAAACATCATGAAAAGTAATGTAACTTCAGCAGATGGCCAGTGTATTTTTTTTTTACCAGTAGTAAACATACAGCACCTTCTGTTCTGTGAAAAATGTGGCATATATTAACATTTACCTACTACAGATCATATTAGAATTGCTGAAACCATCTTCCAGACAAATGTAAATGTGCTATACCTGTATTACTTGACATAGAGATATGTTTAATTCATTTTATTCTCAGAATAGTATGCAGTCAAGCAGATAGTGGGTTCTGAGATTAGCAAAGTACTCTGGCTTTGCAACAGTTCCTTCTCCAGGGATGAGATCATTCTTTGGCTGGTTCAGTGATATATATTTTATTGGGACAGAAGGAAAGAGCTTTGTGTGTGTGTTGGAATTACACAAAATCCAATGGCTTTGTGGGGAGTTATTGCCTCATGCTATTAGGATTCTGGAATACAGTAGACTAGTCTATACCCCAGGCATAAATAGTTTACACTTACCAGCTGCTGGACCCCACAAAGGATCTCCCAGCAATTGTAATTGTCATACACTAAATAAATCTATCTACAGTATTTATATACCACTTTTCAACTAAAAAGTTCACAAAGTGGTTTACAAGAAAATAAAAAAAATTAATAGCTAATTAATAGCCGAAGGGTTCACAATCTAAAATGCAAAAAGAACACCAACAGAAGTCACTAGAACAGACATTGCTGAGTGTGTAAGGCCTGTTACTCTCCCCCTGCTAAATAAAAGAGGAACATCCATTTGTAGGAATGCCTCTTGCCCAGTTAGTTAAATAAACAAACAAATATGTGAAATACAGAGGTTTAGACTTTTTGCTTAGAGATTTTTTATTTTTGATGTCAGAGACTACAATCCGATATGCACATTCCTGGGATCACAATGGAACTTCTGAATAGACATACCTGGGATTGTACCAAAAGAGTCTGTTCATCATAAAGATAATTGATAAAAGATATTCTAAACTTTTTGTTCAACAGATCTGTTTAGTAACCAGATCTTGTTCTCTTTCCCCAGAAAATCATTTAGCTTGTCTACTTTTGGTTTTTAGAAGACTTAAATACCATTCTCAAGCACTGTATTTAGAGGAATCATAGAGTCATCCAGTTGCACACGCAAAGGGTACATTTCTATCTGAACATCCCAAACATCACCCCAATTGCATTATGCACATTCACAAATCAGTGGCAACAAATAAAACCATACCACAGGGTGAGAAGAGAAGGACAAGAATAACTGCAGTAAAAACAAATCTGGGTGGGCAACAGATGCTAGCAGCAGGAAAGGGGAACCTGGAACTGTCACTTGCAGTTTATCTTATTAATGATATTCTAAAGAGATGTGTATATTCAGAAGTGGCATATTTCAAAAGGGTTTTTTTATAACTTTCACCTCCATCATCTTGTAATTTATGACAGACCTCACATTATTTAAATGTGTGGCTTGGATTTTTAATAACTTGATTCAGAGGAGGGCTGGGGCTTTCACAGTAATTCAAAAGGAATATTTAATGAAACTATTTTAAGCATTTCATTGTAACTGGCAAGTAGTGAATCTGCATGACAGTGATAAAAATGCATTTTTGCTGATTTCTTGAAGAATAAACAAAGGGCTCTCTATACATTATACAGCTTGCATTAATTAAGCACTTGTAAGTCGTCGTTAGTGATCACCTACTGGTGCTTTGTTCTTCCAGAACTAGTGCTCAGGGGGCTCAAGGTCCCTTATGGGGATGCAAATGTCAGGCTGGTTTATGCGCTATTGGTCTGCTGTGGCAAATGACGAGAGAGATGCAGTGCATGCCAGCAGCTCCAGAAGACTCTTTGGGCTCCAGGTAGCTTGTGGTAGACTAGCAAGAAGGGAGGATCTGTGCTGGGGAGGGAGGGGAGGATCTGATGGTAGTCATGCATGCCGGATCTCATCCCCCATTTTTATGCTGTTCCAGCCTCTGGCTCTTCTTAGACTTGTGCAGGCAAAATGATTGGCATACGTCTGAAGGGACCCATAGGTGATTGTCCATTTACCCTGGCATCATAGCAAGCAGTGTGAGCTATATACCAAAATGTGGCAGGAGATATGGCAGTGAAATGCAGAACACATGATCATGTGAGATATATGTTGGTAGACTGTACTTCTTCAGATTGAACTTGGGGGATCTCTTGGTTGAATGTTTCTCTGTGTGAAAATAGACAAAACCTTGAGCACCTTATACTTTCAAGTCTCAGGACATCCTTTATTTAAAAAGAAATTCTTGATCCACTTTTGCACATTGATTCCTGCTTCTCCATAGCTGTAACTCTGCTTTTTCATATAACTATTACTAATATTTATATAATTTCATTATAAATATTTATAAACTTTTCAAACTTTTCTGTTTGTTCATGTTCTACCTGTTTTCTCAAGACAAGAAATGCCAAAAGTAGTGTAACTTGTAGTAACTTGGGAGAGTTAGGTCAAAAGAAAAATGTGTTTACCCAGCGTGTAATTATTCTGTGGAACTCCCTGCCACAGGAAGTGGTAATGGCATCTAGCCTCGATGCCTTTAAGAAGAAATTGGACAAATTTCTAGAGGAAAAGATCATCATGGGTTACAAGCCATGATGTGTATTGTCAACCTTTGTTTTGTTGTTATTGTTTGTTTTATTTGAATGTAGGCTACCACATGATGCTGGATGCAGAGGAGACAACCTGAATGCAGGGGTCTTGTCTTGTGTGTTCTCTGCGGCATCTCGTGAGCTACTGTGAGATACAGATAGCTGGACTAGATGAACCTTTATCCTATCCACTCAGGCTCTTCTGTACAAAATAAAACAAAGTTCTAAAGTATACACATCATTTTTAAAAAGTTCAAAACTAAATAGCCTTACTTATTATCAGTTTCACACCAGTCTCCATCTTGTCCCAGAGATATTGATAATGACAATTTGTGTTATGCACAGTACCAGTTATAAATCATTGTTAATAGCGATATCATTCTGCTGTAAAAGAAAGGGGAAAGTCTTCTATTACATTCCCTGTAACTAAAAAGAATAATGAAATATTGTTTATAGTATGTGAGTGTTCTTACACTATCAAGAATGTTACTGAATAGATCATTAGCTTTTTCCTTTACAATAAATTTAGTCACAGAAGGTTGCTAGATTTAATGTACCAGAATGTGCAACAAAGAATTCTGAAAGGCTTTACTTCGGGCCTTTTTAAATTTTACCCTGTTTACCCAAGTGACATGTCAGCGAAAGATATAGAAATCTCAACAGCACTTTTCTTAAGAAAGTAAGGCTCACAAAGTCGATGTTTCCACTCTTGCTTGCTTCATTGCCTGCAGCATCATCTGAGAGCAAGCACTGCAGTAGAAAAGCAGTGAGCATGAGTAACATAAGAGAAGAAGCACACAAAAAATCTGGACTATTTCCAGTAATTTTGGAAATTACTGGAAATACATCAGTGGAACATATACTATGTCCTGGAAGGGGGGAATTTGGAATGAAAGTCTCCTGAAAGTAAGTGAACACTTGCCCAGTTATTCTCTTTGGTTCTGCACTGGTTGCCGCCAACTCTGTCCTCTCCCTCCCATCTTCTGCCCTCTTTGTTACCAGAAACTGTCCGCCTTTTCACCAACCCTCCTGTCCCCATTGCCAATTCAGCAGATGCAGTCTGTTCCCGCTGAAATGATGTTCCACTGGCATCCTCCTCCCATCAGTGGAACATGAGATCCACTATTATATTGTGTAGTGAGTTGTGCGAAAACAGTACCATGCAAAAATACAAGATAAACACACATGGTGGTGACAGTTTCTCACAACATGGTATACTGTGTTGACTGGAGAACTGGTAGCATATTTGCAAAAAATTCCCTATACTGTATTTCCATAATTTCAGCTCTCTGTAGTGGCAAATACTTGGGATGCCATTTGTCAACATGGTAAAATAATCTCAGCATCTCCTGCCCCCCCCCCCCCAATCTATTACAGCCCCTAAGTAATCCCACTCAGGCACAGGATAGTATCTACCACTTTGGGATCATCTGGTCTAAAAGAAGCAAGAACACATACCATTTTTTTAACTCTACAACCTTTAAACATTTGACATTTTAGTCCAGATTAGATTTGCCCTGAACAGTAATTTCCCCACTTGAAGAGATATTTTTATTGATTGTGCAGCATTATGGAATCAGTGCAGGTTGCTTTGATTTTTCTGCTGGTGCTGTACATGTTGTTTACTCTTTCTAGTCTATCTAAAGTATACCTTATTTTTCTAGTCTCTCTAAAGTATACCTTACTCACTATCTAGTTTTTTTCACCTTAAAGGCTGTTATTATATGGCTTATATTAAATATAATTCCAGTTAATTAACAGATTATAATGCGATAATCCTTGCAATATTTCTGTTTTTATACACCCCTTCAGTATCAGAGCTCCCTTTTAGGACCTGCAAACACATTATCTGGATTTTTTAAAAAGCCCCCTGTAAAGTAAAGGCATATGATTGTTGTCTTTATCCACAAGTGCAATTTGAAGATAACGTAGCTCATTCATTTTCTTTCTTTCTTTTCTTATCAGACAGTTTTATTCCAGAATCTTAGACTTTAAAAAAAAGAAAGGGAGTAAATGGGGTGAAGCAGGAGCTCTTTCAAAGGTACAACAGAATATGCTTCCACAGAATACAGATATTTATAGAATGACACAATTACATTCACAGCTAAGATCTATCGGTAATCTGAAAGCAAGAATAGCTTCATGCAGGTCTCAACTTGGAGAGGATTGTATTTAAAGCAAGTGGTGTTCTTCATGCAATGTCTAGAGTCAAAGCCAAGAAGGGATTTCTGTAGCTCATGTTGTTCAAAAGCCGACTTACCAGAGCATTGTCTTAGCAAGCCATTTCATAAGATTTGAGTACTGATTTTGTTTGCAACTATTTTACTTGTGGCAGAACTTTTTTGTAGTACTTAGAATACCTAGTTCTTTCTTTTTTCTATAGAATAGTGTTCTAAAAAGATTATTTACATAGGGTACGATCCTGTCTTTTGGCCAGAGAGAATAGGCCAGCCTAAGTAGGCCATATCCTGAGCTGATTCTTAAGCTAGGAGGGCTAGGAGGCCTCTAAGACTGACCTAACTGCTACTGAGCACCAAGTAAGTGGCACCTGGGAAGGATTTGCTCCTAAGGAGATGTGCCTCATCACACTGAACAAGGAACAGCTGTGGTGCCTGGCAAATAAGGAAGCCCTGACAACCAGTAACAGCTGCAGTACCTGTAGTGTAGGGTGAACACAAGGGAAATAGCTACTAGAATGGGCTGTTGGAGTTGTGCCGTATCCTGATGTTGAGAGGCAGGAGTGATGCTTAGGCTGGCCTAAGACTTAGAACTTCTTCACTTTCATTTTTACTCTGGCTTACTATGGACCTCTATGGGACATCACAGGGGCATGTCTGCCCTGGAAACAGGCTCTAGATATGGCCTAAGTGCACTGTTCTAGGCTATGCCCCACATCCCCTCAACATGCCCCTGTTGGGCTGCCTAGGCTAGCACTGCTAGACCGGTGCAGGTCCATCTGTCTTGGGGCAGCCAAAGTGGACTTACACCTGACCAGCCTTTTCTGGTGTAGCGAGGCTGGCCTATCTGGCATTAAGCTGGCCCAAATCCCAGACAGGCTGGTCTAAGTGCACTTCAGGATTGTGTCCATAGTCAAGCAACATAACTGAGAGGTCTTTTCACTTGCCTGGATTAATTTTCAGATGTTGTGCACATCGTTAGCGGGATAATTGATAAACATTTTGAACTTTTTTTTTAGTTCGTCCACTTCTTTTTAAGTTGAAAAATATTAGCTATTCCATTTGTAGCTCTGATTTGCCGATTTGCCTCATTGTTTCCACTGAGAATAAGAATTTTTTTTGTAATGGAACTGGACTGTTTCTCCCAGTACTTTTCTTAGGAGATAAAATTATTATTCTTTCCATATTCTTGCTGAGCATTGCTGACAAAAAATAACACCCCAATAAAAAACAGCTGAACAAGAAAATAGGGAATTAAATTACCTGGATTTTTTTAAAAAAAATGCATAGCTAGTGCCAAATCTTAGATTCTGGAAGAAGAGAAAGAACATGACGAAGTCTTTAAAAGGTATTGCCAGAAAGCAGTTATAACACACTTCTGAAAGGGAGATACTCGCAGACGCATGTGCAGAGATCGTAAAATCCTTATCTATGTCTGATCCAATAATGTGTACTTACTCAGGTGATACATTCTTAGAAAGGGAGTGGGGAGGGAGGGACAGATTTGCATCTTATGTTATTAGATGATTATGTTTCAAGCGTTTGTATTAGAAGATTGCCAGATCTGTCTTTATAAATTCAAAACATATCTTCCTAATAAGGTTGAGACATCGTGGAACTTCCCTAGAAGGAGGAATGATGAAAAAAGATGCTTTTACTTACCTAACAGCATGTGTTGGTATGTTCAAGTGTAAACAGCACAACACTGAACAAGGAATTACTTCAGCATAGATTAGCTCTCCCTTTGCATAAGTCTGTGATTGGAATTTCTGTTAGGCACTCAAAATTCCTCCATCAGTACAGTACATGTGTATTTTAAAATCATCCATAGAGCAAAGGGGCAAACTGTCAATTTTTTATTTTTTTAAATTGATATGGAACAGAGGGACAAAAGGTTAAAGGATTTGTTTTTGAAAAAGGGAGTAATTTTCAAGATACAGTGAGAAACTAAAAATATCCATGCAGAACCAGACTATTTAGGAAGACTTGCAAAAATATAGATGGGTAAAAACAATCTTCATTCAAATTTCTGCATTATAAAAAGTACATTGGCTTGGAGTTGTAAATGATAAAGAAGATATTTAGCCAAATATAAAATGATTGTTTTGTTTTTAATATCCATTAAGGCTAAATCCTAATCCTAAAGTCACTTTCCTGGGAGCAAGACCCTTCGAACACAATGGGCTTACATTTGAGTAGACGTGGTTACGATTGTGCTCTTAGGATTGTTGTTACTTTCAAGTTGATATCACTAAGATATGGTCATGAGAAAAAAATATGTTAATGCATCTAGAAATTATAATTGTAGTTTATAATGGAGAATGAATAATTTCATTTTGGATGCAAATAAAATCATTATGGACAACATGCAAACAGAACTAATAAAACGTTATTTTTACCTGTGCTGACATTTTTGGATAACCTCCAAGCATTAAGTAACACTCCAACTAAGTTTTAGTTGTCATGGAAAAAATTATTTTATGTTAATTTGGAGTCAACAGAATATAAATTTCTCGTTACATAATGAGCACAATCTTAACCATGTCTACTCAAAAGTAAACCCCATTTTATTTAATGCGTCTTACTCCCAGGAATGTGTCTAGAATTGCAGCCAATGACAAACTGAAATCTTTTACAAATCTTTTTGTCCACACTGTTTTATTTCATAATAATTTGGCCAGCGTTGGTCACCCTTTGTAGTACGGAGCCAAACTTCTGTGTACATACAGACGTAGCAACGAAGCTGGAGGGTTTATGATAATTCCATAAGCAGAGAAGTGTCTCTGCAAGGGAGAGATAAACAGCAAGTAATCCTCATAATTCCCTGCTGATAGCCTATCCATCTCTGGTATAAATTAGAAAGCCTAGAGATTAGAAAAGCTAGGCTGGGTGTAGCTCTCAGCATTAATCACAGTATTAGGTCAGCAGTATGCTGAAATGCAGTGTCCTTGCAGCTGGTATTTTGCGACAGGTTAAAATTGAGTAATACAGCTAGAAGTAAGGATTGATTGATTGATTGAATGATTGATTGATCAAACCTTTGTAGTGTGATTCTTCTTGATTTTTTTCATGTGTTAAATAAAACTTGCTCTGCTGATTATTTTTCTACTGCTTTTTTCTACCCATGTTTTTCTACAACTGCAGCCCGTCCTACCTAAAATTTCCCTAATCTGATCCAGTGATGTAGGTCTGGACTACGTCACATCCTGTGGGGGAATTTAGGAAGCAGGAGTATTCAGCAAGCATTTGTCACCTTGTCCCTGGGATAGACTCAGCCCCCACTATGAGTCAGTCTTGATCTGTACCAGCAACATCGCTGGTGCAATTTTGATTTGTTTTATGTCAATGAATCAGTCTCAGGAATGGGGATAGGATGTGGTGTGTGGTGCCTGCCCCTTCCTTGGTCTAATCCACATATCTACTGTCCCCACTTTATTCCACCATTCCTCCACCTATACATCAGACTCGCCTGTTCCAGGGGATGTTGCTCCATTTACTGGCACCAATGGAAAGGCTGTAACTCAGAAGTTCCCAAAGTCCTACTCAGATGTTGGGCATCTGTGAGTACTTGGAGAGGCATGGTCGGTGCAAGGAGTGGCCCTGACAGCACCATAGCTATCACAGTACTGGGGGAATCTTTTGACACCTTCACATACCTAGGAATATTCTACAGCCTCCAAATAGTCCTGGAGGTTTGCCACAGCCTCCATGACCTTCCATATTACTGCAATGCATTCCTCTTCCAGTTTGAGTCCCAAGATCAGAACAGAAGTTGTTGCAACTGTACAGATATGGAGGCTGTTGCAGTCTTCCAGGAACTCCCAGAAGACTGGACCTTCAATAAAATATTTTCAGGAATCATGTCCTTTCCCTCCACCAGTATTTTGTGAGTTTGTTAAGAAAGTTTCCATAAAAAGTAAAATCTGGGCTGATGTAAAATTTCAACTATACATTCTTTTCTTGGGGATTTGCTCTTGTTTCCCCTTTGTATTCAGGTCAAAAGTGTCCAGAAATGCATTGTCACATTTTTTTAGTCAAATGGGGTGGTGAAATGTTTTGAGATAAATGCTAGTTTGCGCAAAGATTTGCTAAATGGTAGTGTATTGATACTTTTGTGTGCAAGTTCCTATCAATCTTGCTCAATAGGATGCACAATCGGTGAGTAAAATAACCCATAAATTAGGTAGGGCAGAAACATTTGTACTTTTGGCTAAAAGCTGACAATTCAGCATATTTGCTTGTATTTAGTGGGAATGTGGTCAGGCAAATTAAGGAACACGATTAGGTGGTTAGCTGTGCCAAGGACAGGATGAAAGAGAACAAGCTTTAAAGGGTTTTTAAAAATAAAATCGTCTGGAATTAGCCTTTTCACACTGAGCACATCCACAGTAATTGGATCTCATTATGTATGTTAAAATGGAAAATATTGTAGTAGTAGACAGTCATGGCAGTAAGAGTGGCCACAGAAGGAAGAACAAAAGCAGCAGAGCAAGTGCCAGAGCTCCGAGAGCCAAGTTCAGGTAGTTTGAATCTGGAGCCAGATTTAGTCCAGTTTGGTTAGTAATAATTAGTCTGTTTGCATTGCATTATGTATAGCAGTTGCCATAAACATTGTATTCAGCTTTCTCTGTTGAACTTTATCCATTTATTTTCCTCTCACCATTGCTTTCTGACACTAGGGTAGGAAGAGTTGATCCCCCTGTTACTGATTCAGAGTTTTGGTCTTTGTTATGTAAGGTAAAGGTGTCCCTCACAGGGGGACTGACCTGTCATGATTGACTCTAGGGTGCGGTGCTCAACCTTGTTTCTAAGCCAGCGTTATCCAAAGATGCTTCCATGGTCATGTGGCAGCCAAAGCACACAGAATGCGGTTATCTTCCCACTGAGGTGGTACCTATTTATCCACTTGCCTTTGCAAGCTTTTGGCAGGAGCTGGACTAAGGACAGGAGCTCCCCACATCTTGCAGTACTTGGGTCGCAAACCACTGACCTGCTGATTTTCAGATGGGCAGACACAGTATCTTTAACCACTGAGCCACTATAGTTGTTTAGTATATAGAAAGGAGATAATAGAAATAATTATTTTAGTTATTTGAGAAATCTATACCTCACTTTTGCAATGCTGAAGCAAATGCCCAAGGCGATTTACAAAGCTCCTTTACAGTGTATAAATTAGTTTTTACGTAAAAACCTGCTTATTCAGATGAAATCCTTTGTGGTGAGATATCACATCCAGCATCTCGATAAGACTTCCAAGCTTCCAGCATGAATAATTTCAGATTGCCCAAGCTGTAAAAAAGGACTTTTCCTGGTTCTGTTCTTTCATGACAGCTTTATCTGCTTTCTCTCACATCCAAAATTCAATCAGAAGTGCTCTTACTTCAGACAGATTTTCAGCCCAAGTGCCAGACCATGCCTGTTGCGTGAATTGGTCATAGATCTTTAAAAAACCATAATATGGGGTTTTTAATAATGGGGTTTTTAATAATTAATGTATACATTAACATGTGCCCCAACATGTACGTTATTCTAAAGCGGTGTTTCTCATCATTATCTCCCACTGATCAGTTGGAATAGAAGGGATTTTTCAAGAACACAGATGTCAGATAAAAACTGGTAGGTATCCTGTAACTTGTACTGGGCACAAGAATGAAGATAAACACAGCAGAGTTGTTTGCCTCAACTGTATTAACACACAAACAGGATAATCCAAGGTAGTCCAGGTCATACATCATAAGTCACACAGCACAGCAACCAAAACCAAGTCAGAATCCAGAGTGCTAAATCAGTAACTTGGTCCAGACTGAGTCTCAAGTACAGTGTTCAGTCCAGCAAGGTCTTCAGCAGCAGACTACTACCAAAATCTAATCAAAAGATTAAGCTGACCAAGTGCTGCTTATATAGGAAACGGTAACCACTCAGCAGCCAATCAGAATGTGACATTTGCTTGACTGAGATTGGACACCAAGATAGAGACATTAATTCAGCCCAGTCATCTTGCAACTTGCCTTGAACCAATAGTTAGTCAAACAGGCCTAGCTGTGCCTGAGCAGAAACCTAACAACAAAAAAGCAAGCCAGGGCTCTGCCTGCCAAATGAGCCTTTTATTGCTGCTTGTGTTGCATTGCTGGTCTTGTTTCCAGGAGGCCGGGGTTGGGAGGGGTCCCATTAATACCACTGGACCTCACCTCAAGTACCACCAGTTGTGCAAGAACCACTGGAAGAGAAACACTAAGGGAAACAGAATCAATTATTAAAAAATAAGTCTGCAATCCTGAGCATATGAGGATTATCGTAAATATCTGGAAGCAAGCTGCACTGAATTCATTTGGGCTTACTGGGCTTCACCAATATCAGAAAATCAAAATGCATTTGTATTGCTTTGTATTGTGGAAGAATTCCAGGGAACACAAAGGGGGTGGCCTTCCTACCTCTTTGCTTGGAATAGTACAGCAATTGCGGTAAAGGGCTTCATTTGGCATAATAATTTCACACAAAACAGAATTTCAGAAGTCTAATAAAAGATATTGAGTGCAACAGAAATGTATTAAAGACTGATAATCTTTATGAGGGGAAAACATGCAAAAATACAGCAACTAAAAATTTGCTTTTCCATTGCTGCAGTGCCTGGGAGAGACATTGGCCATAAATTCAGAACAGTGGGGTGTTGAATAAGGAGTTTATGAAGTTTATTATGCTTTGATTTCTCCTTCATTATTTTTTATCCTTCCTGAGCATCAGACCCTGTTGTTCAATTTGGAAAGTGGAAATAGTGTATTTTCAGTTCATCATTTCTTAAGAATTTGCTCTTTTCATTTTAAGCAGTCCCTTCCTTTCCTTCACATTCTTCCAAGCCATTTTCATTTACTGTCAGGAAGACCTTCCTCGGAGGGCTGTGAATGTAAAGTGTAAACAATTTAATTGATAAAGAAGGAAGAGAACATTCAGAAAAGTTTATGTATACAAATGTTTTTAACTGTAAGTAACTGTAATGTGCTCCCTGCATGGCAAGAGAGATGCAAAACTCATTAACTCCTTCCTGAGGTGCTTGAGATTAAAAACTCCATCAATGGATACACCAGTGGTAGCGCTGTCTACCAATGTCATCATACCCAGAAGGAAAGGGAGGGTCTCGAGGTCCTTTGCGATAAGAGGATTGGGGTGGCACTTAGGATGGCCTTTGAAGCCTCCTCTTTTGCTCTTGGGCTTCAGTCATCAACTCTGCCTTTGCCAGGCTACTTTTATTTGGGTGGCAGAGATATTCAACACTGGTGGAAATGGCCATCAGTTCCATGTGCTTTCACCAGACCCAGCCGGACACTCCTCTGGCCCACGTGAGGAAAGGGAAGGACGGTAAAGGGTTGGGAAATGGGCTGAAAATGTGCATCTCTGTTGCAACATTGCATATCTATTCCCCATTTATCAACTGATAAATCGGTTGATATCTATCAAGTATCTATCCATTCCAAAATTTTTCAGTCTGCTCCATCCTCTTTCTTTCCTTGCATTTCTGTCTGCAAAGTACCTAGGAGAAAGATAGTAAATAAGGCAACCTACCAGTAGGCTTTTAGTAATTTTAATTACCTTTTGCTGGCATTCTGATACCCCCCCCTTCTCCATCGTATCATGTAGCATGTCAGTGTGGTTGTGTGGTCCAAGATAGGATTGGCTTGGCCTGCGTGGCTGATTGTGGTTTTGGTACTAATAAAGTATTGAGCTGTTTATTCAATGGCTAATAAGACCTTTTGTTTACTGCTGCATCAATGTCTCTGTAAATGAGTGTCCATAAATTACACTTAATGTGAAGATATTTTTTCCTGCCTTAGATGCAATCACAACCGCTCATACCTGAGAGTAAATTTCATTGAACACATTGGGAGTTGATTCTTAGAAGATATGCATAGGTTTGTGCTGTTTTGTTTTCATTTCATTATGCAGTTGTATCAAGGCTGCAGTCCTATGTTCACTCCTGTGGACTTGTGGCTCAGAGAACATGCTTAGGATTGAGCTGTTAGACATATTGATAAGGGCAACACAAGTGATTAAGCCTGCTAGATTTATACAACTTTTGTATGAATTACTTTGCCTCCTATAGAAAGAACTATTGTCAATTTGTCCAGCTGAAAGGATATGAGGAAGATTTTTTATTATTATTCCTGGGAAGTGTAATAGCATGTATGCAGCAGTATTCATTGAATAGGAAAGTGGTTTGCTGGAGAAGTACAAGCAGAGCACAGCACTTTTATTGAGCTTAAAAAGGAAAGTAACATTTTGAAAATTGGAAGAAATAAAAGCAATGCAGTCATCCAGTAGAGTTACTATAGACGCAGTAATCTGAAGTATCCAGGCTTTCTGCCAACCACTTCAGTAGGCTGGGTTAATCAACATGTTTTGTTTCTTGCCAATCTTTGGTGTAGCAAAATATTTCCTCAGTCTAAAAAGTATATGCTGTTAGACAGGCAGCACAATCCAGAGCAACTAATCTGTCCACATAAGAGCCCTTGGGCTGCCCTATCTATCACTAGGGTGGAGCAACTGCAAGATGCTCCAGCCCAGTTACTCTGGAAGAGGCTTAGGGCAGAGCAAGGCAAGATAGGGAGCCCTAAGAGAGGTGGACCTGCTCTGCCCTAACTGGGGCAGCCTAAGCAGCTCAGGAGAGGCAAGTTGAGGGCATGTTTAGCACTGCCTAGGGCAGAGCAGTTACTCTGAATCCAGAGCCTGTTTCCAAGGCAGAAATGCCCTCTTCCAGCCCTCAGAGTTATACCACCTCAGGAGCAGGTATAGTAATGAGTAGACCCATAGGGGTCCATGATAAGGCCCGAGTAAGAATGGCAGTGTTGACCAAAAATCTGAGTTCTTGGCCAGCTTAGCTGCAACCCCTTCCTCTCAACCTCAGGATATGGAACAAACTACGGCTGCCCACAAACCTCAGGATACAGCAGGCCACTCCAAGAAGCCCCTTGTATTCACTGTAGAATGTACTGGCATCTCATCAGGGACTCCTTATAAGGCAGGCACCCAGTGGCGTCACCAGACTGGTGCGGCTGGTGTGGGCTGCATTGGGGATGCGCTCCGTATGGGGTGATGCGCTCCGTATGGGGATGCGCTCCGTATGGGGTGATGTGCCGGAGGAGTTTGACTGTCCTTTGGCAGGCCCTGGGTGTCAGCGTGCCCATTCAGGCCTGCTCCAAGGCGGAGCAGCAGCCAGAAGCTGCCACTTGTCTGAGGAGCTGGCCTAAACGGCCAGCTGAGATGCAACGGCCAGCTGACACACACTGAGCATGCCAAACACCTTCAGAGGAGACTTCCTTAGAGCAGAGGAAGTCCGCGCCTTTGCACGGCCTTTCGGCCTCACTCAGGAGGCGGAGCGGCAGCCAAATGGCTTCAGAAAGAGTACTGCATAGGCACCAACTCTGACGCCTGCACAGTCTCCTCTGAAGCCGAAAGACTTCAGAAAAGTACCGCACAGGGGTGACGCACAGACTTCCGCACCGGGTGATGCACAGAGTCGTGTCACCACTGTAGGCACCACAGCTGTTCCTTGTTCAGTGTGATCTGAGGGGTGTCTCCTCAGGAGCAAGTCCTCCCCATGTGTCAATTACTTAGCATGCTCTGGAGCAATTAGGGCAGCCCAGGCTTCCTGACTCTCTGGATGCAGCATAACTTTCTGCTTTGGATACAGAATAGTTAGGAGAGAGCAGTTAGGGCAGAACTTGCTCTGGATTGTGCCCATAGAAATGGTGTTTTGTTCTTCAAAAAGCCATGGTGTGTGAAGCAGCACATTTTATTCAAGCATTTATTAGGGCTTCAGGTGGCACAAATGGTTAAGACACTGTGCCTGTTAACCAGCAGGCCAGGGTTTAAGACCCGGGTCCCCACAAGACAGGATCAGCTGCTTTCCTTTGCCAAGCTCTGCAACGCAGCTGGAATCAATCGTATCAGCTCTGCTGTTCCATTCGACTATTTCAGTGGTGTGGAGAGGGGGGATTTGCTGCTTAGGTAACAGCCTATCCTCCATATCAATCTACCCAGGCCTTCGTGCTTTGCATGTAGTGTCAAGCATGATACCATAGTCTTTTCAAGTTTTTAAAGTAATTTTATTATGTGAATTTAAATATACAGTAAATGTTGTGGCACTGATCATAAAGACATGGTAACAGCTAAATCTGAGAGGCACATGTTCAATTTCCATTAAGTGTGAGCAAGCCTCCTTGCCAGCTTTACTAGAGGATTACTGGGAATCCTCAGTAAGGAGGCAGTTAAGAAGGAAAGTTAATGCATTCCACTACTTCTTTCCTTGATGACCTACCCTCATGTCGCATGTGGGAAACATGTTTCTTCTTTCTTTTTGTCTAGTAAAGCTATGTGGGTTGCAACATATTCTCATTTTATAAAGTGGGTCCCTGTGCTAAAAAGTTTTTAGAAATATTGCCATAGAACAATTTATAAAGAATTGAGCTAAAGTGGGAATCCATAGGACAAAACAAAGTTCTTGCAAGAATGATTTGACCACATAGCCAAAGTGGCCATAGTCAAGTCTGCATGTAGCTAGTTTGAATACATTGGTGTGATTCAAACTATTGGTGCTATCAATAGTTTCAGAACTATGGATAAGCACCAAGGTTGGCATTCAGGAAAGGCCAAAATATAGTCTCTTATATACAGTCTCTTAAATTATTTTTAATTTAGGTTCCATATTTCCTAATGGTGATATAAGGTTTACAGTGCAATCCAACACACTGGCTCTTCCTGTGCAAGTAAGGAGTGTGCTTAACTATGAGTAATGCATAATACATTGTTTGGCACATTGATACCAACTGGAGCTTTTTCTTCAGTAAATAGCTGCTAGAAGAAAGCGCTTCCCCCTTCTTCCTCTGTCCTGGTTGGAGTCACAATCCGGATGATAAAGCATAATGCATCTGGGCTAATAGTTTTTAACACTTCATGTATAATTTGGCCCTAGAAAGTGTTTCCTTTAGAAAGCAACCTCAAAGCCTTGCATTTTGGGAACAGGCCATTTGGAATATCTTTTCAACTGAGCTATGGCATATCTTTAGTGGGTTTTGGCTGAAAGCTTGAGGAACCTGGCTGTTGGATTTTCTGGATTTAGTCTTTCCATACCCTGGCTACACATTTTTGTAACTGGGAAAAAGAGTCTGTTTTAAAAATACATCTTCTGTTTTTTAATTATCAGCCTTTATGATATAGCATTTGGCCAAATATCTGTCTTCTTTTAACTTTCTGTGCCATAGGGATTTGCTTTAGGATTAATGCACACTCTTAAAGCAGTGGTACATGGGCATTTCAGCCTGGGACCTCCTTTCAAACTTAAAAATCTGTCTGGGACCCCTGTCAAACTTACCAGGATGTGATATCATTGTGATAGCAGAGCTCCTCCATGTCTACTTGGAAGTAAGTCCCATTGTGTCAATGAGACTTAAGCTGCAATCCTAAAGACACTTTCCTGAGAGTAAGACCCATTGAACACAAAGGGGCTTACTTTTGCATAGCCATGGTTAGGATTGTGATCCTACTCCCAGGGAAGCCCAGCGCCAGATTCCAGGATGGTGGATCCTCCCTTGACCTGTGGTCGTGACTCCCCAAGGGGGTCCCTTCCCCACTTTCAGTACAACTACCTTAATGGCTCAGTTCTGTTCAACTTTCCAGCACTAATATAGCCATGGTAGGGCCTCATCATGATAAGGGCTGCAATGCAGTTGTATTAGTGCTGGAAAGTTAGATAGGATTGAGCCCCAAGTGTGCACAAACATGCACTTGAATTAGCCCTACAGACTTATTTAAAGGAGGTCATTCTCTCATGTCTTGTCATGTACTGCACAAATTTACAGCTCTATCCTTTCTACTTTGCAAGAGAGGAAAACAAGCCCCAAAAGACATGGCTTCCTGTGTTCATTGTTATCTTAATCATAATCAACATTTACATAATACTTTAAAGTCTTCAAAGTACTTTGCATACAGTATCTCATTAATCCTTAAAATTGTGAGGTTGGTCACAGAGTTATTATAATCAGATAATAATAATGCATGTATTATCATTATATTTCATATGGGGATGAGGCTGATTCATGCCTTGCTAAGTGTTAGGATAGTTCTCAGTGGAATGAGCATGGAAGCTGGAGGAGCAAATATGGAGGGGAAGATGCAGTGGAAGTAGATGGATGGATATGAAGGGAATTAGTCAAGCACAGGACCAGAAGACATATACAGATGTCTCTCTTTATACACTCGGGTTCTGTTCCTGAACCTCCCATGGATTAGAAAAAATTAGCGGATAAAAACGTGGAAAAATTGATTTAAAGACCCAATTCAAGGTAGGTCCTAATGGAATAAAGTTATGCCTCAACAACTGAAGGGATTTGATTTGTTTACCTCACTAATACAAAAAATGTGTTAAATAAGCAAATTAAAAAATAAAAGGCAAATTTTAAAAAAGCAAATTAAAAAAATAAAAGGGCACCCCTTTACAGTTGTTTAAAAACAGTTTTTCTTCCTGTTGTAGGGAGGCAGTCAGTGTTAGAAATGGAAAGAAACCTCTGCCTTTGCCTGGCTCAGCTGAAGAATGGAATGATTGCTTGGATGATTGCTTCTCTACAACAGGAAGAAAGTTTTCTAACACCTGTTATTTTAAAGTGATGTATTTTCCTCCTTCTCTAGGGATCAGCACATTCCTTCTCATTTGCCCTGGCTATTCTTGCTGAGTCAAATCTGTGTATTTATAAAATCAGTGTATAACTAGGTTGGGTCTGTAGTGTCACTGAGTGGCTCAGACTTCTACACTATTGTGGAGATTTTATTTTGTAGCCTCTAATCATCAGTTGATCACTTTCAGGTTAGCATCACCTAACTGCAGGACACCTATGAAGGTGAATTGGCCTGTCTTATCCGTGTGGTGCAGGATGCAAGGTGTTGGAGCCTGGCCCCCGGAAATCCTTTGCTCAAGAGACAATGAATTGTGTGAAGTTATCTAGTGAGTTTACAGCTGAACTGAAAATTAAACCAAGGATTTCCTTGTTCACAGTTGTATGTTGTTAGTCTCTGCACAGCTCCATTTCTTGGCTGCAATTGCATGTTCTTTCATACTCGCTACATAATTGGATCAAGGGAAAAAAACAGTAGTTGTTGCTATAAATGTTGTTACATTTCAGTTAAATGAAGCAGGAAAAAGCATCAGCTGCTAAATTATTAATAGAATTTTAAAATCAATCGGAAAATAAGCTTTGATGATCATCTTTGAAAGGATTTCCATGATTATTTTCTCATATGTGTGGAGAGAAAATGAGGCTACAGATACAACAGGATGAGACAGATGGACTGTTCGACTTCAGGCTGCAGGTGGAAGGAACAAAATTCTTGCAAATAGTAATGAAGGGGTTGCTTTTTTTCCGATATTCTAATTTGCAGGGAGCTGTCATTTGAGAGAGTATTCAAATATATTTTTCCCTTTTAGTTTCAAATGCTAAATAGTCAAGCTGGTCCATTCTGTGACCTCATTCATAGTATGTGTAAAACCAGCCAGAACAATTAAACAAAGTTGTTGATAGGATGTGTTCAAAATGAGATTGGGATGGCTCCAGTGATATTCTTCTGACATTGCTGGGTTCATTATTACCAGTAATTAGAGTATAATTGCAGTGCTTACAAGTTTCAGGTTTTAGCTGTAGTGGTTTCCTCATTTTCCTAGCAACTCTGGAAAGCCAGATTATTGGCTCTAATGAATTATACTCAGTTAAACCTTTCTCAACTTAATGAAGTGGCTCAAAAGTGCAAGTAGGCATAATGATTTGGCTACATTTGGTTCTTGAATGGCTCATAACTGGGTCACAAATATTTTCAAATATTTTAGGGTAGTATCAACATGCAGTGCTTACAAGTTTCAGGTTTTAGCTGTAGTGGTTTCCTCATTTTCCTAGCATTTCCTAGCATTTTCCTAGATAGTATCAACATGCAGGGGTTTTTCAGCAGGAAAGTACAGCTGGGTTTTGGTTGCTGAGTATGAGTATTTCTTGCGTTTTACTCTCTCTGGTTTACTTCTCTTAAAAAAAATATTGACTAGAAATTAAACATGCTGTACGAAGCCCAATTACGGTATGTCTAAATTGCCTTGCAGCAATGAAACTGTGCCAACAGGATGCGTTCCACTTCAGGCCTCTAGAGACCTTGGTAAGGGGAGATTTGTTCCTTTGTCCAAGGGTCAGCTCTGCATGAGTCTACTAGGATCTGTTCTAGCTGGTGAAAGTCTGAGTGGACTTAGGGAGGGAGGTAAGTTATCAACAGAACTGCTCACTACCAGCAATATCATCACCTTCCTAGTCTTGATCTGCCTTCTCCCCTTCCCATTCTGTTCCCCTCCCACTACTGTCAGTCTTACCTTTCTGGGTCTGGCTGCAATATTTCCAAACTGAAGGGAGGAGACCTCAGTGGCAAAAATGCATAACTGGCATGGGTCCAAGGAGATTGATAGGCAGCCAGAAGGCCTACTGAGGAGTAAGTAAAAATATTGCCGTGCTCCCTTTCCCTCATAGCATGTAGCACACACTTCTTTGTCACACCTGCATGCTACAGTGTGGCAAGAGATAAAACTGGACTTTTGGGGATTTATGAGTAGTTGGATTGTTTCTGGACTACCTGAACTAGTCATGTGAAGAGCAAACTACCCACTTACTAATGCTGATAACTTCACTAAGGCAGATGGTTCAACAAACTCAGAAATTTAGCAGTTTTTAATATCAGAGCTAGATAATTTTTTTCTCTGCAAAGCTATTTTCCATGACCAGAGCTCTCTCAAAGATACTGCAAAGCATTAAAATTTCTGTTTAAAAGAGAGGGGCAGGGATTCAAGAAACATGAACGCTTCTTTCCAGAAAGTTGTAATAATGAATAGGAGTACTGTTTTTTCATCGTTCCTAGTATTATTACTGCAGAATTTTCCAATGAACTGTTTTCAAAAACTATCAGATATCAGAAAATGTAATTAGAAAAAAATGGTAGGTTAGCATTGTGGTTTGACTTCTGGATGTAATGTCAGTCCTTCTGTGAGTCAACAGATAATTTTCATCTTACATACTCAAGACTGCTCTGTCCATCTGTCTGTTCACAGTGATCTGTGAAAGATGGTTAGAAGCCCAACTGGCTAAATGTGTATGGCCTTTTTGTTTGTGTTAATTATTTATAAATTTGTAACTCGCTTTTCCATAAGCTCAAAGTGGTAACACAGTTCAATAAAGTAAAAAGCTAAAAAAAAAATTAAAATGCATACAAAAATCCATCTAATGTTAAACAGTTGAGTGGATAAAAAGTGTATAGAACTTCATATTAACAGCCAAATATAATCATAAAACCAGCACAAAAAATAAAAAAAAATTATAAACAATGACTAAGAAAGTAATCATACAGGGAACAATCCCTCCCCAAAACCATGCAAAGTAAATATGTTTTTAAACCCTACTGGAAACCAAATAGAAATGGGGCTTTCCTCCAGTCTTCTGGTAGTCATGGAGCCAAAACAGGAAAGATCTGCACCTTGCTATCATCTCCTTGACTTTGGATGGTGGGAGCATTCAAAGTAGACCCCTACCTATCTCTCTATTTACGGTATTTATATACCGCTTTTCAACTAACAAATTCACAAAGCGGTTTACAAAGAAAATGGAAAAATAATAGCTAATTAAAAGCTAATGGGTCCCTGTCCAAAAAGGGCTCACAATCTAAAATGCAAAAAAAAAAAAACTAGCAGAAGCCACTTGAACAGACACTGCTGGGGTGTGGAGGGCCAGTTACTCTCCCCCTGCTAAATAAAAGGGAACACCCACTTGAAAGAGTGCCTCTTGCTCAGTTAGCAGGGGTCATACCTAATGATGATATAGGAAGAGGATGATTTTGCGGAAAAATGTGGTCCTCAGTGTGGTCTATTCAGTGTTAGACTGGGTAATAATATCACCCCAGCCCTAACTCTCAATACTGACTTTCCACAGGGCTGCAGGCTGAGTCCCTTACTTTACACCTTCTACACCTATGATTGCACCTCCACTCATTCCAGCAATACTATTATAAAATTTGCAGACGATACAACAGTGGTGGCCTTATCTTCAAAGGGGTGAGTCTGCCTACCGGGATGAAGTAGATCAGCTGCTTTTGTGGTGTGGAGATAATAATTTGGTTCTCAGCTCTACTAAGACTAAGGAGTTTATAGTGGACTACAGGAGGAATAGATCTGATATTCAGCCCCTGGTTATCAGTAGGGACTGCATGGAGCGGGTGGCCTGCTTTAAGTTTCTGGGTGTTACCATAAAGGAGAACCTGACCTGGAATGCTCATATTGCAGCGTTGATTAAGAAGGCCCAGCAGATATTTTATTTCCTGAGACTTCTCAGGAAACAACAACTAAATGGAAAACTGCTGGAGACCTTCTGCTGCTCTATAGAGAGCATCTTAACCTACTGCATCTGTGTATGGTTTGGAAATTGCACAGTGGCAGACAGGAAAGCTGCTCCAGAGGGTCACCAGCCATCCTCTTTACCCCCTGGAAGAACTTTATAGCTCCTGGTGTCTCAAGAAAGCCCAGAATATCCTTAAAGATTTATCTCATCCTGGACATTCATTTTTTGAACTATTACCATGTGGCAGATGGTACAGGATAATGGAAACAAGGATAGACAGATTGAAAAAAAGGTTTTTTTCCCAGAGCCATAGTATATTAAACACTACTGTTTAGTGCAACATTAATATAAGGGGTTATCAGGTGTGATGGGATAATTTCATATCAGTTGAAATGGTGGAGCAGACAGGAAGGATGTTTTAATATTTAATGTCTTCAGTGTTTGCTAAGTACAAATGGATTGCACCTAATTTCATTGTGTAATGTACAAGTACACAAAACAATGACAATAAAGGATTATTTTATTATTTTATTCTATTAAGATATTCCTATCCCAAAAGAAAGGTTAGTAGTAAGGTCAATAGTTCTAGGTGCGATGCAGGACTTTAATATAATCAGCAGCACCTGAATTTGCCCTGTAATTGAATGGATAGGTGGAGCAATGGCATGGCAGAATCAAACCCACAAGCCCCAGTGATCGTGCAGGCCTTCAAATTTAGCTCTTACAGCAGATTCCATACAATTCTCATTTTAAAAATAATTTTTAAATGACTCTCTTTGGTTTGCCCCATCAGTAAGCTACAGTCCTAATAACGTCATTTGAAAATAAATCAAGCAAATATATAAAGCCCTGCAAAAGTGTGTTAGTGTTTGTATACCCATATCATAGATGGAGAAGACTGAGGCTGAATGATTTGACTTGAATTTTAAAGATGAGATTTAAACCAGGGAACTTCTGATTCTCAGTTCTCTCCCTTTGCCAGTGTGTTAAATCTGCTTGAAAATAAACAAGAAAGTCTGAAAAGATGAAAAGCTTCTTGAGGAAAGTCACACAAATAATGGGGTGGATGATGGGGGAAGAATCTGTATTCAGCAACTTCTGAACAATCTATGGCTCACTGAGCAAAGGTTTGGCCATGTGTTGTTTTTCAGAAGCTATTAATGTCCGTAATATTCATGTATTCTAACGGTATTGGGGGGAAAAAAAACTACTGTATAATAACAACTTCTATTGTGTATTCAGTGTTATAAATTCTACATTCTGTTGAGGATCTCTGTTGACACAATGTAGAAAATATGCTGATTTTGATAGCTGCAGGTTCCTCAGTCTGTTTTTGTTGACCTAGTTCTGTTGCATTATTTATATTCTGATTTCTATGATGCATACTTTACTAATCAATTGGTGGAACAACATCTATACCTGTGGTGGCCAAACCTGTTTACTGTCAGACCCACATACGAAAACTTCATGTGTTTGACAGCCACAATATTTAATCACTTCAATTCTTAAATATATTTTTCACCATCTACATTAAACTTATGTTTAACTCAGTAGATAGTAAGTTTATTCTTGGTAAATAATAATGAAAATTTATTTGCCTTTTATATTAACCTATCTCTAGTACACTGGTATATACATTTGATCCCTGTTATGTATATGCAGCATTGGACAGAAGTTACAAATACATAATTCCCTATATGGATTGTTCAATTCTACCTGGTATGGTTCAACAACTTGATTAAGAAGTTGTTGAAATTCAAATTTAGCTCAGTCTTATTGGACAACTTCATCACCAGAACTCATGTTCTTGCAACACAACATACTATATGGCTATTTTGAAATAGCCTGGCAGGTGCTGCACAAACCAAGTAGCCACACATGCACAATGGCCACCATCATGGGAGACATGGACAGCACAACTCACCAGTGTATAGGGCATATATTGGCATGGGGAGGTTAGTCCAACTCCTTGCACTGGACTTCCCTACTCACCGGATGTTGCAGACGTGCTTTACAGCATGTTTGCATCAGTTAAGTGACCCTTTTGGTCAGAGAAATTGTTAATTATGTTCAGTATTTGTAGGGTATGTCATACTGTAAAGGTAGAGTTGACATTGTAGATGGAAAATTTACTATCCAGCAAGCTACAGTTGGGTCGATGATTTTCATAGCCAACTAAATAAAGCTAAAATCTTTATTTAAAAAAAGCAGGTGAGGATTAGAAGAAAAATTGAATTTGGCTTACATTGTAAGAATGCTTTAAAAAGAAAATGGAAATTTTCTGCAATGAAGCACTGCTATTTAAGTGTATTAAATTACTTTGTCCTTCAGATGGTATAGATGAGTTGATATTGTAGGGCAGCTGTTTCATGTATTATAGGGTTTAGGCTTAACAATAAACACTAGTCATACGGAAAAAGACTTAACATGTCACAGAGACTACCATCTCTAAATCCAGAGGTAAACAAGAAAAACAATTATTTCCTCTTTTTAAGTTGCTGATAAAGATGTACTCAACAAAGAAAATTTTTTTTCTTTTTTTTTGGGGGGGGGGGGGTGGCGGAACGGACACATTTCAGCCCAAGCACTGCAATATGTGAGAAGCAGGAAGATGATGACGATGATACTGGCTTAAAAGGTTGTAAAATATTTAGGAATAATAAAAAACAGGAATGTTCAAAATAAAAAAGCCTGTAGTGGTTTAACAAAATGGAATGTGCATAGGCCTACTCTGCAGACTTAGAAAGGTACCTTTTCTTAGAGCCAGCTACACTTTGTGAGAAATGCATATGCCATTCTGTTTTTGATTTTTAGGGTGCAATCCTAACATAGACTGACACAATTTGTTGATCTTCCTGCTTGAAGTAGGGAGTGTATACCTGTGTACTGGACGAACTCCCCCAGGAGTGGCACAGAAGTGTCTTATAGCACTTTTGTGACATCCCCAGGTCAGCACTGGACTTGTGCCGGGGGTTAGGCCAGCATAACAGCAGTTTAGGATTGCAGCCATAGTTTGGAATTACACTTAGGTGGCCATGAAATGGAATAAAACAGTGACTGGGGTATGGTAACTTCAGAACATTGCCCTCATTGTGATATTAATGCCAGTCTCAATCACTTGCCTGAATATTCTGTGGAATAAGAAAAAACTTTCAATTGGCTTTCAATTCCATCAATGGGCAGCCCAGTCCTGACAACTATAGATTATAGCAACAAAATGGATTACTACAAAATGGCTGCCACAGTATTCAGTGGGGCAGAAGGCTACTGCTTATGGCTGCAATCCTAAAGACACTTTCCTGGGAGTAAGACCTATTAGACACAATAGGGCTTACATCTGAGTAGTCATGGTTAAGATTGTGCTCTATGTCTCCTTGGAGGAAGGGAATGTTTTCCCCTTTCCTCCCAGTAAACGGAGTATCTCTGCAGTGGAGCTACTTATTTCTGCACCAGCTCTGGAGCTGATATAGAATGAAGAGCCTCCATGCAAGGACGGAAAGTCCTTCAGAGAGGCTCTGATGGAGATCAGCTTTGCAGGTCCCACTTCCTTCCTCCCAAAACACCTCCTCTGCCTGCTATTAATGTGGTAATAAAAAAAAGCAGGCCTTCGTCAGTCTTGAAAGACTATGGTATCATGCTCGGCGCTGCATACGCTGCATGCGAAGCTGGGTTGGACTGTTACGGAGGATATGCTGTTATCCAAGCAGCAAATCCCCCCTCTCCATGCCACTAAAATAGTCCAATGGAAAGGCAGAGCCTATACAGTTGGTTCCAGCTGCGTCGCAGAGCTGGGCTAAGGAAAGGAGCTCACCCTGTCTTGTGGGGCCAACCTGGGTCTCGAACCCTGCTGGTTAACAGGCACAGCATTTTAACCGCTTGCACCACCCACAGCCTTATGTGGTAATAAGAAGGAAATAAATCCCTGTTAAAGTTGTGCCCGGTACCTAAATCACTTGTTACATGTGCCTATATTCAGATATAAAGAAAAAGAAGGTGGTGCACTCTGGAAGGCTCCAAATTCTATCCTTAGCATCTACAGTTGGATTGGTAGAGACGTTTTCAGACAATGCTGGCTCTTCAGTCTTGTAACAGAGATGAGCATCACCCTTACAGTCATGACTAGCAGGTGGCACCTTTATGTGGACACTTCATATTTCATATTTGTCTTCTTATCCTACAGAGTTTGTGAGTGTAACCATCCCTGTGCTGGAACTTATGCATTTCTGTAACTCTGAAGAAGCTTCTGGTATTTTTATGAAGTAAATATATACACAGTGAAAAATAATTTGTAAGACAGCTGAAGCTGTGCATGAAAAAATAAGGCAAACAGTGTGAAATTGTTATTAATGATTTCCTGCTCAGAAAGGAAATGATGATTGCCTTTGTCTTTATCATCTCACAAGATATTTTCTGAAATTAAGCATGTTTGAAGACTGAATAGTTTTAATGCCTTTGAAAATCTTTCATCTATCACTATACAGTTGATGTTTCTGTACTAGAAGTAATTACTGATTCATATGAGTAACTACAACAGGTAAACTTCAATTAAGGGCACAACCCACAATTAGGACAGCGAGGAGAGCACTACCTGGGCTGCCCCAACTATTCTGATTCCAGTGCAGAAAGTTATGCTACATCCAGAGTCAGGAAGCCTGGGCTTCCCTAAATGCTCCAGAGCATGTTCAGTAGGCACCAAGACAGTGACACCTGGGGAGGGCTTGCTTCTGAGGAGACCCCCCCAGATCACATGAACAAGGAACAGCTGTGGTGCCAGCTTTATAAGCAGTCCCTGATGAGATGCCAGAATAGTCTACAGTGAATACAAGGGGCTTCTTGGAGTGGCTTGCTGTATCCCCAGATTAGTGGGCTGCTGTAGTTGTGCCATATCCTGAAGTTCAGAGACAGGGGTTGCAGCTATGCTGGCCAAGAACTCAGATTTTTGGTCAACACTGCCATTCCTACTCTGCCTTACCATGGACCCCTATGGGTCTACTCATTACTATACCTGCTCCTGAGGTAGCATAACTCTGAGGAGCTAGAAGAGGGCATTTCTGCCTTGGAAACAGGCTCTGGATACAGAGTAACTGCTCTGCCCTAACCAATGCTGAACATGCCTTCAACATGCCTCTCCTGAACTGCCTACGCTGGCCCATCTAGGGCAGCCCAGGTCCACCTATCTTGGGGCAACCTATGTTGCCTTAGGCTGTCCCAAGCCTTTTCCAGAATAACTAGGGTGGCCCATCTTGCAGTTGGGTTAGCCCAGTGATAGGGTAACCCAAGTACACTTCTGGATTGTGCCCTTAATCAAACTTTATTGTTCTATAAACAAATATTTTTTGCATAAACTCTTTTATATCTTAGGGGTTATCTGATGTATGATGGGTTTGGGACCCTAATGTAACAATGATTGTAAGATTGAGGTTTGAGAGTATTGAAGTTAGACTTGCCAGTAATTTGGCATGACAATCACTGATCCATACACTGCAGATTTGTCAGGAATATTCACCAGCAGTTATTGTAACAAGAGATTCTACTTGATGGAATGAACTGGTAGTTTTGTCAACTAGAGATACTACAAGATAGAGTGAATTAGTGAGCTCATTCCAGGACTACCTTGTTGAGAGATTGGAGACATGGTTTTTGGCTTTTTTATTTAAAAGTACAAGCACGTATAGATTTCTATTTAACATATTATAAACATCATTCTGCATTATGTTAAAATAGATTTACTTACAATATGTTAAAATAGATTTCTATTTTAACTTATGGTAAATATCCACATATAGTGGGCTAGTTTGTGCACTTGAAAAGTGTGGCGCTCCAAGGGTGTCTCCTGGACTGGTGCTTTTCAACCTGTTCATAAATGACCTGGAGACAGGGTTAAACAGCAAGGTAGCCAAGTTCGTGGATAACACCAAACTGTTCCAAGTGGTGAAGGACAGTAGACTGTGAAGAGCTCTAGAAGGACCTCTCTGTATTGGAAGAATGGGCAACAAAATGGCAGATATGTTTTAATGTAAGTAAATCTAAGGTTATGCACATTGGGGCAAAGAATCCTAACAACGTATAGGTTAATGGCATCTGAGCTATCTGCGAAAGAGCAGGCAAGAGATTTTGGGGTGCTAGTGGATTGCTTGATGAAGCTGTCAGCCCAATGTGCAACAGCTGAGAAAAAGACACATTCCATGTTTGGCTTTGTTAGAAAAGGGATTGAGAATAAATCTGCAAAAATTATACTGGCATTGTATAAGTCAATGGTGAGGCCACATTTGGAGTGTGAATCTTAAAAAGGATATAGAGGAAATGGAGAAGGTTCAGAGGAGAGCAACTGAAATGGTTGATGGTCTGGAACACCTTCTGCATGAGGAAAGGCTACAGCATTTGGGGCTGTTCAGTCTAGAAAAGAGCCACTTGCTGGGGGGGAATGATTGAGATGTACAAAATTATGCAAGGGCTGGATAGAGAGATGTTCTTTTCTCTTTCACATAACACCAGAACTTGGGGACATCCATTAAAATTGAATATTGGGAGTGTTAGGACAGACAAGAGAAAATATTTCTTTACCTAGCATATGGTTGGTCTGTGAAACTCCCTGCCACAGAATGTGTTGGTGGCATCTATCCTTAATGCATTTAGGAAGGGCTTGGATCAGTTCCTAGGGGAAAGGGCCATCACAGGCGATAAGCCTGTGTGAGTAGAGGTGGGCAACCTCAAAATGCCAGATGCAGGGGATGGCAACTGGATGCAGGTGGCATATGTGCTCCTTGAGGCATCTGGTGGGCCACTGTGTGATACAGGAAACTGGACCAGATGGGCCTTTGGCCTAATTCAGTGGAGGATCTTCTTATGTTCTTATGTTTATGTATATGTGTACATTCAATTATTCAATTCATATCTCCCACAGCATACATATTCTGCACATGGATGTTTTGTGTTCTTTAGAATGAAAAGTAGTAAGGATAGTAGAGGATAGGGGGGGAAACCTTTTATTTAAGCATGCAACCTGAAGAAAATGTTTGGTGACAAGATCAGCCAAAATAAATAAAAATGCTACATCAGAGAATACAGTATATGATGACCAACAGAGTTATTTAAACCAGGGGTCAGTAACCTCCAGTGTGGGTGGTCGAGGACTGCACCTGCCGAATTTTCAGTGGCACTCAGTGACCTGGGTAAGCAGCAGGGGAGCCTCTGTAACACACACTCCAGCCTAGGAGAGCGAAGGAGGGCAGAGAAGAAGCAGCTTGTTCACTGTCCTTGGCTGGAGCATCCCTCCAAGGCTTCCATGTTGCCCACCCAGATCCTGGAATTTGTGGGGAGGGGACAGAAGCAGCACAGGCAAGTCAGTGCTGCTGGTGCTCAGTGCTCACCAGTGCCTGGTGCCAGTGCCCATTGCCTAAAACATTCTTCACATATGCTTCCACAACAATGGGTCCATTCACCTAGTGTGTATATACAGTATATCTGTTGGCAAAAGGCATGTCAGAACATAGAATCATGTCGGCACATGGAATAACATTGAAACATAGGGTTGGCATAACACAGCTGAAAGGTTGCTGATACCTGATTTAAACAATAAAGAATGGATAAATGATTGAGGGAAAGTTTATTGGTGGCACTTGCCAGTTGTGGCTGAGAATAGAACTTCTACATATATAGGCATTAGTCAAAAGAATGTGGCCATCATTGTCTTTCTGTGCAAGTTGCTGGCTGTGCTTCAGCAGAAGACTGAAGAGGGAAGGGAAGATGGGAACAATCATCCATTGGGTAGATGGAACATCTTTCATACAATAAGGGTCACTTTAGGATTCAATCTTTTTTAAAAAAATAGGCTTTAAAAATATTTTCTTTCAACAAACCAATACATTCTGTTTATTATTTGTAGATGTCAATCCCTTTTTCACCCGTTCTTTCATATAAAAGTCAAGCAATCTAATTAAGTGAAGTAGAATTCACCTTCATAAAATTAATTGGCTGTAAAGAACTACAGCTGCCACTCCTAAATTTTCAAGAGAGAATTTCTGTTTACTGTAAGAAAAATGTTTCCTGAAAATAGCCATGCAGTTGCATAGCTGTGGGGGGAAAGGAATCACAGGGTTGTTTTGATCCCAGGGGGCTCTTGAGAGCAGTGGCAGTGTTGCGGGTGTGCTCTGTTCCTCTTGCATTTGCTCCAAGCTGAATCACTCAGAGCAAGACTGCCTGCTTCAGCCAATAGGAAACTGACAATGAATTATGTTAAATGTCTTACAATGTCTTTTTGGACATGTTTACTCAGACAGGCCCACTGAAATCTTTGGGATTTCTCCCTAATCAGTGTGTTTGGAATTGCAGCCTTCCTTGCGGGAAAGGAGCATAAATGTTATTTATTTGTTCACAACAGTAAGTAAATAAATGAATAAATACTTACTAGACTGATATCCAACTTTTCATTTAGATAAACTTAGGAAATGTGAAGGTAAAAATAGTAATAGTTGTTTAAAGAAAAGAATTCATAAAACATACAAAACAGTTGAATACAGTTCAACCAAGAGTGTGTTAAAAGTTCTTTCAGACAAGAATATTTTTATTTGGTACCTAAAACTAACAAGAAAGGAGCCAGTCCGATATCCCTCAGGGGGACAATCTCATGGATGTGATGCCACCACTAAAATAGCATTAAAGAAGTTAAATTTTCTTGGCACAAAAGATGTGCTTGTTTGGTGCTGAGTCTGGATTCATCTATGTGGGCATAATATGTCTAGCTATACTCAGAATATCCCTGATTTCAGTATTTGTCCAGAATCTGCTTCTGGTTACCTGAAGGAGAGTGAGTACAACTGTCATTTGTTCCACCTGAGAGTTCCAACTGTCACAGTTGGAACACCTGGCCCAACCGCCAGTCATCACTATATATTCTGCTGCCCTCTTCTGACTCTTCACCTTCATAAAATTGCTATGCTGTGGGTGGCGCAAGCAGTTATGACTCTGTGCCTGTTAACCAGCAGGCCAGGGTTCGAGACCCGGGTCGGCCCCACAAGACAGGGTGAACTCCTGTCCTTAGCCCAGCTCTGTGACGCCAGCTGGATTCAATTGTACTGGCTCTGCCTTTCCATTGGACTAATTCAGTGGTGTGGAGAGGGGGGATTTGCTGCTTGGGTAACAGCCTATCCTCCATAACAATCTAACCCAGGCTTTTGTGTTTCGCATGCAGCGTATGCAGCGGCAAGCACGATACCATAGTCTCTCAAGACCGACGGAGGCCTGCTTTCTTCTGACTCATGCAAGTCAGTGCTGTCATTTTCCAACAAAACAGGGCTCAGAAAGTACTTTGGTGGCTTAAAGGTTGGACAAAACTGGCTCTAAATGCTATTGAACTCAACATAGACAAGGCACATAGACAAGGCACATCAATTGAACAATTGATTAAGGTGTCATAGAGAAATAAACAATCAATAGCTGATGTCTGAATACAGGTAGGGTTCAGGTACAGAGGTTGCGCTTTCAGTGCAATCCTATGCATATGTCTAAGAAGAAAGTTTTGGAGAGCGCAATGGAACTTACTTCCACGATCAGGTTGTTTCTGATCATGGATTTGTTATCTCTGGATTTGATTCAATATGGATCCAACCCAGTCAGGAGTGACCCATAGTCCTCTGAATGCAACCAGGGCAAACGGCTGAAGGTGACAAATCTATGGATTTCATTATCCATGGATTTTGGCATCTGTGGAAGGTTTGGGATCAGATCAACTAAGGATCAACTGAGTACCACCTGTTTAGGATTGTAGCCTTAAAATAACTCTATAAACAAGCACTGTATAGTACTAGTATTGTTCTGAATATGACAAGACTTTCAGAATTTTTTGCTTCTGTATAGTCAAAATGTAAATGTCCATTTTTAATTAAACAAAGAAAATGCTTTTCTGTTTGTTAAAATAATCATGTTTTATTCTAAAATATAAATGAAAAATTTTCATGTACAGATGGTCTGCAGAACAAAACCTCAGCTGAAATGCTGCAAGCGGCTTTGTCTAATTTTAGAAAAAAAACCTATAAAAATACAGAAATACCCCCTTTCTGACTCAGGTAATGGGTCTCATTTTCTAGAACTCCTGGAAAACAGATCTGATCTGAATTATTTTATAAAACACTTTTTTCCAGGAGAACTTGCATCAAAACCACTTCATGTGTGATGCCACCACCCTCTAGTCCACCACATACAGGTCACATTGATCACTTCCCTCTCACTTTATCTTCTCTTTTATGAATGGTCCCTTTAAATACATTATGCTCTCCCAAGGCAGAATGGGACTTGTGCTGGAGGTTAGGATTGCAGCCTTAATGTATTTGACTGCAATCCTAACCACACTTTCCTGGGTGTAAGTACCACTGAGCACAATGAGACTTACTTCTGAGTAGACATGCTTAGTATTGCATTGTTTGAGAGAGGGAAATCTTCAATTAAAACTCTGAAATGTTCTTAATGTAATAATCTCGATATACAAAACATTCCTCCATTGAACGGATGCAAAACTCTTTTGTATGATGCCTTTTAATTGTCCCACATGCAATATCTGTTACATTTGTAAGGGCTGAGATGGATCTAATATCATTAGGGGCCTAAATTCATATAGCACTTGCCACATATTGGCTAAAATTAATTTCTATGAATGACTCCTGCCTCCCCCCAAAAATGCTTTAAGGAACAACTGCAGAACCCCACCCAAGTGTCCTGGGCAAAATTGGAGTGATATGGGATCAATACTGAGCCCTTCCCTCCTTTCATTTCAAACAAAATCAAGCAGTTGATCAAAGAAAAAAAAGTCTACATTTTACATGGGTGGATTTAAGAATGATTTCACATCTGTCATATTCTCCTTGCTTTTCCATATACAAAACATCCTTTGGTCTGGAGAACTACTTTGTCCACTTAGAACTGCAGCCCCACTATGAAAAGTTTTTACGGCTCTCTGCTTTCAATGCATGCCATCAGCTTTGCCGGAGGGGAGATATAAAAATATTCCTCTCCTTCAAAGAACTTGTATAAGTGGGACAGGGGAGGTTGACAACATTTTTCACTGTGTATTTAGCTTATTTATCACTCTTTATTTGCACATCCAAGGAACCAATTCCTTGTTTCTATCATCAGTCATCCCTGTGAAAGATCCCCTTTAGAGCAGCTCTGCCTTCTGCTCATATGAGTAAATGAATTTACCACTCACCAAGTAACTAGCACAGTCCTAACCATGCCTACTCAAAAGTAAGCCCCATTGTGTTCAGTGGGTCATACTCCCAGGAGAGTGTCTTTAGGATTGCCGCCTAAGTTCACCTTAGCTGCTGGGAAGATCTGTCTAAAATTTCAAAAACCCTAAGTATATATACGTCATATTTTGGCATGTATCTGCTTTGCTATTGATAATCTGTTTTGTTTTTGTAGGTTTGTATGTGCACTTTTTTATTGCAATGACCTTTGGCTGTGAACAATTAATGTTTTTGATGGTAATAATCTCTTGCTGTTTTATGGCATTTCTCCTGGAAAAATTTTAGGTGCTTTATGAAATAATCTTAACACTCTTGTTAAGACTCATTCTACTGTTAGGACTGGCCTGAGTAATGGCACAATTTATGCGTGATTATTTGAAAATAAATCCCACTATGTCCAGGGGGACTTAGGTTGCAATCCTAAAGATACTCTCCTGGGAGTAAGACCCATTGAACACAGTGGCTCTAACTTTTGTGTAGACATGTTTAGGAAGTGGCATTGGATTGAAGCTTTAATGATATCTGAAAAGTTCAAATATACAAAATGTTCCAAAAGTTTTCCTGTCATTTGGAAGCCAGTGGAAGCATTTTCCTTCTAAAGGGGTGCTATTGAGATCATAATTGCTTTTCAGGATAAAAGTATCGGTCCAACCTTGTTATACACAGATTTGACTCAACATGAATGGCCACTGTAAATAACAGTTTAAAAAACTGCTTTTCCCCTGTTGTAGATAAGAAGACATTCAAGCAATCACTCCATTTCAATCATTCTGGTACCATTTTTTAGTACCAGCATTAAACCCCTGCAGATATTGAGGCACTATCTTATTCCACTAAGTGCAATAGAAGGGCAAGAAACCTAGAAGTAGATCTTTATAGCTATTTTTCCATTGTTTTCTTTATATACAGATTTTATACACAGTTCTGGAACCCTAGTGGATTACTCCCTGTACTAATTTTGGAACAGAAGTCCCTGTACTAATTTCTTCCATTCCATAGCCACAGTTGCAGGCCATTTTGTCACCCTACACCTTGTAATTTATTTAAAATAAAAATGTAACTTATATGTTTAGAGTGGTGGTTCTCAAACTGGTACCTCATGACACTCAACCTGAGAGCCTTCAGCTTCGGTTCTCTAAGAGACAGGGAGAAGGCAGCACCACGGTCGTCAGGATCATACTATTGCAGGTGCAGATGCCACTTTTCTTAGACAAGCTTTACCTCCTTGCTTGAAAATTGTAAAAAAAGTGATCACAATCCACTTGTGGTTTTGTGTTTGTGTGACCTGGAAGTAGGCTGCAGCCAGTTTTTTTCAAATGGCTATTTTCAACTATTTTCAAACAGCAGGGGAGCAGTGCCTAGCCACCTCCAGGGTTCCCTGGACCCCCTTGAACAAGAGGAAAGGCTTGCCTAAGAAAAATTCCCCCACACCCACAGTGGCATTGCTTCTTCCTCCCACCCCCGCAAAGTACTTAGAGTAGGTCAAACTCTACAAGGAACTTTGAGAACCACTGGTTTTCATGTCTGTTTTCATTCTAAAACTGAAAAAGAGGGTGAGTTAGTTGCCCAAGGGTGCCCACATCTGTTGTAGTTTGAACCCAAATGCCCAAAATCAGAGCTTTCCTGTGAACAGAGTGATCACGTCTACCACTTAGTATTCCGGAGATATCACAAGACAAAGGTACCAAATCGGTTTTATCTAGATACATGTTAACAAACTGAAAGAAAACCTTCAGTCCTGATAATCTCACAGTGACTAGACCTTGATCTGTGATGTACAGCACAATCTTAACCATGTCTATTCAAAAAAAGGCCCGTTGTATTCAATGAGTCTTACTCCCAGGGTCTTACTCTTAAAGTGCCTTTAAGACTGCAGCCATAGGTACAATTTTTTGTTTTTGATTAGAATACCAGGACATTTACTTAATGTTCCCAAACGCTAAAACTGTCTATCCACCTGTTACTGGCAGTCCAGAAGAAGATAAACAGCTTGTGAGAGTAATGAAAATTCATCAGTTTTTGGGAGGATGGGAAGGAAAGAAGATTTAGGTATGTGTCATTAATCTGAAACATTCACTCTTCTCATTAAATGAAAATTAAGTGAAATTTCTTAATAGGTATATCAAAGCACATTTCAGGCAGAGCTGCATAACACAGGACCAATGTTGTCCTATGCAAGCCTTCATTTATGCAAGCCTTTCTGGGGAAAATACTGTATATATTTTAACTGCAATTGAAATGAAGTTTTCTAAGTTGGAGAATGACACATTTTAGAGATACTGGATTTGTATAACCTGGAGAATGTATGTGGTTTTCCTGAGATGCACACATACACACCACTTACCTGGACCCTTTAAATGCTTTCTTGGTGCTAATCCAGGAAGTTGGAACTTCTGCATTGCAGACTCAGTGATTTTTTACTTTGAGAGTAAGAAAGCGAAAGTCGTGCAAGCTCTAATGCTGTTCCTGCTGTTCCTCCTCTTTACAAAATCAGGGGGTAAAAAATTGGAGTATAAATTTTTCTGCCTTCACCTCTTTCTATGGTGCAGAAAGCAGTAAATGTGTTTGGTGGTGAGACAGTGAACTCTCCAGCAACCACTACTTTCATTGATCTCACTAACTGCGCACAGGGTCCCCCTCAAAACTTGGAAATGATTTGGTGACAAACCTAGGCCATGTTAATTATTGTCAGAGTTGTGTTGTTTTGTTTTAATTGGGCAATTAGAACTGCTTTGTAGATTTATTTATTTTTTTTGTCCAGATGACACTTGAAATGGTTGTGTTATGACCAGTGAAGTATTTTCAGAGCTGGGTAGTAAGTCTATTTTGTAGGGAAGGGACAGGGAGAAAAATAATAATTGTCTGTGTAAAAATAGTCCCTTGATGATTTGAACCATAATAATCTGTTGTTGACTTAAGGATATTTAAATGCCTGTAAGTAAATTATAGTATTAAAGGATGCAAGTTTGTGCTATGAGTCATGCTGACCAGCAGAGTTCAAATTCAGCTGGCTAGCGGAGTAAATAATTGACTTGACTGCAGTTTGTAGAGGTATTCTCATCATATTAATTATAGAGAAGAACTGTCAAATATACAATAGGCCTTTTAAAGTAATAGGTGTGTGTGGGTGTAAATAAATTTGAGGGTCTATCTACACATGTATGCAGCAGCAAGAAAAAGACTATGACTTGAAAAATCCAAAGCATAGTTCCAGGATCCCTAAAGCCTAATGAAGACTGGATCAGTACAATCCAGCATCACACCTGGATTTGCACAGAAACCTAAGAACACTGAAACTCTGGAATTAAACATTGGGTTGTGAATTCTATGTTTTTGCAAGCCTCTTGCATTGAAAGGAAAGGTACTGAAAGTGTTGAGATATTTTTACCACTTTTGCATCACACTGCAATTGGCTCATAGGTGGGTGTATCTTCTTTGCATCACTGGAGAAGCGGATGAAAAAATGCTTGTTCAAAGGACTAAACACAAGATGATAAGTAGGAGTGCGCAAATAGTCTCTCTCTCTCTCTCTCTCTCTCTCTCTCTCTCTCTCTCTCTCTCTCGTTTGTGTGTGCGCATGCTGAAAAGCAGCACTGAGTTTGAAGAATTGGAGAGAAAGCAACAGGGAAACCATTGTGACCAAAATAAATGTTAAGAGTTAAGCACCACTCCTTAGTGGTGGTTGCTGCTGCTTTTCAGTAAAGCTCATGGATCATGTTGTCTATCTTGGCCTCAAAATAATGGATATACAGGTGTTCCTTGCTATCTACTTACTATGCAATCCCAGCCATGAGTACTCAAAAGTAAGCCCCATTATGTTCAATGGGTCTTACTCCCAGGAAAGTGTCTTTAGGATTGCAGCCTTAGGCTCCATTACAGAACCTCTTTTGGATTAAAAAAATCAGTAGATAAAAATGTGGAAAAACAGATTTAACGGTTTTTCACTCCGAATGGAATGAGGTTGTGCCTCAGTATCTGCAGGGATTTGATTCTGGGACTCGCTGCTGATACACAAAAAATGTGTTAAATAATTGTTTTAAAATGCTTCTATTACTATTGTATAGTGGCAGTCAGCAGGTAGAAATGCAAAGGACTTCCTGCCTTTGCCTGCCTCAGCAGAAGAATGGAAAAATTTCCCAAATGACTGCCTCTCTACAAAATAGAAAAGCAGCTTTTAAAAGTGATTTGCAGTGACCATTTATATTGAGACAAATCTGTGTTTAAAAAAATCCACATTTAACAAGATTGGACCCGTATGATTTTAAATCATCTTCTAAAACGTTTCCAAGACTGAACAGGAAAAATAATTCCACCCCATTAAGAACTGAGCTTTGAGAACATTGTAATGTTTATCTGTATGGATTGTGAACACAAAGATGTGTATGTGTGACTAGCAATGAGCTCTGCTGAGAGTATAGTACTGATTTTGACTTTTCTAGCCTCATTTATATTGTTGGTGATAAAATAATAAGAGAAGTTGTATTTCAAGAGTGTTGGAATTTGTAGTCATAGGAGCAGGTTTCCCAGTAATTCTGAATGGCTTAGTGATTCATCAGTTAATCCTTAATTGGGGATTATTTATAAATAATTTAAAAGAAGTACTATATAGAGAAAGGAAAATTGTGTACAAAAGTACCTTTTGTTGGAAATTACAGAGACTAATCAGAAATGCTTGCTTCATCCTCCTCCATTGGAAGGTCCATGCAATGAAACAGCTTATGAGGGACAAACATAATAAGTAGCAGCACTATTAGTTGTGTTCTGTGAGCCCTGTTATGTAATCACGTGCTGTGTAAGCGAGAACAAGTAGCATAGCTGTGGAGAGCAGATGAAAAATAAGGAGCAACTAGTAAATACAATTGTGGTTGGAGAACTAACTCCTTGCTCATTGTGTTTGTGACATACAGTATTTCAAGAATGCATGATTTTGGTTTCAGGGTTTTTTTGGTCTCAGATTTGTAGCTTCATTCTACTCATCCCTGTAGGTGTTTCAGTAAAAGCAGAAAAAGCAGCATAGCAGAATGTCTAGCTATGTCAGATATTTTAAAGAGAGAGAAACTATGCCCTTTTTGCATCTTGTATTCAGACTTATTTATGTCCCTTTATATAAGCTTCTTGTGCCAATACTGCCAAAAGGTATAGCGACAGATGCAAGCTGTAACCAGTATATGATTTTGCTTCCCTTCCCATAAGACAAATGCATGTTCTAGGACAAAATGCAATTAAATTATGCATATATTTTCATTTAATATATTTATAGCTTGGCTTTCTTCTAATTGTAAGACTCCAAAGTAGCTAACGAGATAAATGTAAATACAATACCAGAAAACCATCACCTATGAAAAAATTTAAAAGGTGCCTGGCACAGGCAAAGCCACAATTAAAAGCACACGCAAACACATAAAACTGAAAATATAGTCAATGCATAGTAGCCGTTCACATGATAGAAGGGCAGTAAAGAACATTAAACAGAAAATAGCAACAAAGCAGCAAAGCAACAAACTTTCAATAAAGTGAAAACAGAAGTAAAAGTGAGAAGAATGAAATGGTGCACCCAACCATATCATGTTCTTGCTGGAAGTTGGCATTAAGCCTTCACTGCAGACTTATCCTAGGGAAAAAATACCCACGATGGGCCTGCCTCCCCAGACGATAATGCTGTTTTTGAACCACCATGGTTGCTGTTTGCTCAATCTGCCACTGCTGCCTTGGTGGCAAATTCTGCAAAGTGTTAGTGAGACACCTTTTTGTGAGCAAGTAAAGTTTCTAAAGGGCTTTAGTAATTAAAGGACAGTAAAGGGTTTCAGCAGCTCAGTAGTTAAGAGGCTGTGCTTGTTGACATGAAGGTCAGGAGGTTGGCGGTTTGAGACCTTAGTCTCAGTCTCAAGACAGATTGAGCTCCCATTAATTGCCCAACTCCTGCCAACCTGGCAGATCCAAAGCATGTAAATGCAAGCAGATAAATAGATACCACTTGGTTGGGAAGGTAAGCAGCATTCTGTGTGTTTTGGTGTTTAGTCATGCCAGACACATGACCACGAAGGTGTCTTCGGTCAGTGCTGGTTCTTTGGCCTTATAAAAGTTACCATGAATGAAAAGGTTTCTCATGCAGATTTTGCTATGAAAATCTCTCATTGTAGAAATGCCATTTAAACCTCAATTAGTAGCTATTTGCAAGATGTTCGGTAGTCTTTTCATTATTTATATATCATTATTTTATTATTTTTATCATTTTTCCCTGTTTAATTGTTGCATTTTGAATGTATTTCAGAACAGCCAAGAATCAAAGAACACAAGTGACATCAGTATTGGGTACAAAGTGTTCATGTCTTAAAGCATCTCATCAGGAAAAATGGAAAACTGACTGTATGAGGTATGTGATTTTCTAAAACATTGCTTTAATTATCTTAAATTTTTGTCATTGTTTAAAGTTTGAAAGAAATTTGACAGAGCTTTTTGCACAGAAGTCTCCAAGGCTATCTAGTAAATGTGTTTTGATAGAAGCCGGAAGGAATCAATCCAGGAAACTTTATTCAGCACCTGTCTGAGACATCACAGTCACGTATTCTAAACATGGAATGATTGATTTTCACATCATAACAACCAGCTGGTCCAGTTTTATAGGTCTGGCTGATTCTAGTTGCTAAAGGCACATTTGTAATGTAATTATAAGTAGAATAAAGGGTGTTAATTTCCTTCTCCCCAGCAGACAGCAAAAACTTCTCATTAATTTGCAATATGAATAATTCTGAGATGGGATCAGCATTCAATATATCTTTGAGTCAAAGATTGATTGATTGAATCAAATTTTTGTTATACTGAAAATTATGTTTCCTGACATGGCACTGCAGTTGTGCTACAATTGTGCTTACTTCCAGCACAGAAATATGTAATGTCATAAAACACTCTTTGGACTTGCTTTTAGTTCACTTACACAAAGTACCTCCATGAAGAAGCAAGTCTTATAAATTTTAGTTGCACTGTGTTTTTCCAAACAACATTAGAGGTGCTGTATTTCACCGTAGAAATTTCCATGGGTAGGTGATCTGCTAAGGTTATCAACCGCTTTGCTTGATGGTGTGGTGAGCATTCTTAATACTAATGATTTTACCTTGCTGCCTCACAACATCCACCATATATTTAATTGACTGCAGACTGTGCCTAGGTATTATCAGTGGGGTTGCTGCTGCTGCTGCTGCTTATTATTTAATGTGTAACAAGAAAATTTAAGCAATTAGTAAGAGAATAACTTGGGTTAGAGTTGGATACAATATGGATGTGGTTATTTTAGTTGTAAGAACTGTACTGTTGCTATAGAAATGCCACTCAGAACTGCTTTTCTACCATGGTTGATCTTCCTCTGATTCGTAATGCTTAGAGGTGATTACTATGTAGTTTGTGGCTATCATTTTTTAAGACTTAAGCCTTCTTCCAGTGGCAACTGATATCTTAATCCTTATGATCTGCCACTGTAAAGCCTGAGATTTTGCTGCAAACACTGCATTGTCACGGTGTTCTATGCAGCCATGTTACAAGTGGCTGAGTCCCTGTTCATGCAACAGCACTTCCCAGCACCCTATTTGTGCAACAGAACCTCCCAGCACTGAATTAGTTAGATCAGCTCAGAGTGGTAGGGACTGGAACTGGATGAAGGTAGGAGGTGATCTTGGTGGCATCAGCAATTCCTCTTTCTCCACCACAATATACTCCCTGAGTCAACTCAGAAGTTCACCAGCAAATTAATAACTGTAAAGCTCTGTAATAACTGTAATAGGTCTGACAAGACAAGTTTGAGGCCATGCAGACTATGGAGAGGTAAGCAAAAGTTTCACCTTACTTCTTCTGGATTGTCTGGTCTCTTGCCACTCTACTGCATAGCATGCGCTCATTCATTGGCATCCTTCAATCTCAAAAGACCATGGTATCGTGCTCAGAAGTGGAGGTACTAAAACAGTATCTTTTATGACTAAACAGGCCAATTCGAGAGTGGCAATCCCCTCCACAGTGAGGGCAGATACGGTCAGTCCCCTCCCCAGCTCCCAGATTTTGCTGTTTCCGGAACTGCCTCTTTGTCTCAGCCTGCCGAATGAGCATGTGCTGCAGCACTGATATTCTGTGCGATAGGCTGGCAGGGATAAGACTGGGTTAGGATTGGGTTAGGTTGGCATGAATAGAAGTGTGAATGTCACTGTGGGCAAAATCCTAACCAATTTAGGCCAGCCACAACTCACCCATTTCCCCATTCCCACAGTGACATGGGTAGCATGACCCACGGCTGCAGGAAGAGATTATTCCAATGGAAGGGAACAAATATTCAATACCCTCCAATATAGGTAGTGTACTAATATTCAGTACTGCTATTAATATTCCAACTCATGACATGCTTGATGGCAAAAGGTGAGAAAACAAGTTTGTAGGCTGTTGCCAGGTGATCTGCTAAACACTGGAGTGTTTTCATGGTATCATCCATTAAAATAGTGGGTGGTGGGGCAGGAATTTCTTTGATTATCTTGCAAATATACGGTAAGCATATTTTGTTAATGGGGAAGAGTTTTGATATCAAAAAATGTTTCTTCTGCATCACAGTTTTTGTAATTAGGTGTATGCCTTTATCACCACGTGATGATGTTGGAAAAATGGATATAAGAAAAAGGAAAAAATGTTGGTTGCAATTACATGTTAAGTATAATTGTGTAGTAGTTTCACTTACAGTGTTAGTGAAAGCACACTTTCTCAGTTGGTTTCAAAATGGAATCAGATACATTTTTAAAAAAAATAACTTACTAATTGGTTATTTAAGTTGTGGACTAGTTATGATCAGGAAGAGGAACAGGAAAAATGATCAGTCCTGACATTGCCATTCTGAGATTCATGGCTTTTAGAAACTGTCTTGGAACCATCCTCAGTAACAAGAGAAGGAGTTTTTAAGGAGTTATTTCTAAGCTTTAATCAATCTCTTGAATAGTGTTCAAAATCTGTTTAGAGCAGCTGCCTTTGAAGCACTTGTGCTTTTGATTTCTACATTTCAGGCTTTATAGATTTTCCTACAAGAACATCCTCAGAGAGCCAACAGTTGTGTTTGACTCTATATTATTCTGTGGAAACTGTCTCTATTTTGTATTGGAAGCCTTATACTGGGTAAAAACTTTGATCCATCAAGGCCAGAAAGGAAAGATAGCAGCAGCACCCATATCCAGTCCCCTTTCTCGTCTTCATCTGACTTCCCAGGTCTTCTGGAACTGGTGCCAGATTTAGGACTGGTGCAGTTTCAAGTATGTTGTGCGGGACACAAGGGCTTGCCCTGGCCAAGGGAACAAATGTTCCCTTACCTCAAGGAGCCCTTTTTGGCACAAAACTAATTCACTACTCAGGTAGAAAGATCGGATTGTGCTGTCAGGCAACTTTGAAAAGAGTTGGGTCTTTCTCTACTGTAACTTTTCACAGGGGCTCTTCAGTAACATTTCACAAAGTACCTTAACTAAAATCCAGATGTTTGTTGATCTAATTATTATGAAAACTTCTTTGGCTCTCTGGAGACCCACATCTATCTTAATGAAAATGGTGGTTACAGCTGCGAGTTAAAGAGTTTATTTCTAAGAGTTTATTCTAAGAGAAATCATGCACAAAAACATACAGAGTCTGTATTATTGTTCAAAAGCAGCCGCCAAGCTGAACATCCATTCAAATACTCTATCCATATGCAAGATATTATAAAGTTACAGTGAGGTAACAGCAGCTAATCTAGTCTTTCGTAAAGATTCTTCTCCATTTTCCAAGATTCTGAAAAATTATATTTTATGTCTGTCTACAGTATTTATATAACACTTTTCAACCAAAAAGTTTCTTTCTTGCCATCAAGTCTGAAAGTTGTTCCATTTCTTCCATCAAAATTTTATCCATATGTCTTTCACCCGTATTTTATCCATATGTCTTTCACTTCCTGACCTTCCGGGAAAAACTCCTTCTTATTTCCTTCCTCTCTTTCCCCCTCTCTCTTTGTCTAATCTAATCATTAAAGCTATTTTGTGTAGTTAAATCAAAAGTAAAACTTAGTATGTTGAGTTTGCTAACACCCAGGAAAGTATGTATAGTATTAATACACACAATGAAATGTTCATGCCTACAATAAATTAATGGATCAAGCCAAATATGTAGTACAATCCTTACAAAGCCCAATTTTTAAAATTCATTATGCAAATGGTTTGTGACTTCTGTTACGCTAGCTGCTCTGTTCTAGGTATTTGGAGATTCTGATTGTACAAGGCATCTGTTTGGCAAATAAAATTCTTTCATGGATTGTTGGGGCTCTGACACTGCTGTTGTGGCGATTTGTCTTCTTAAAGAACCACACATCAACATCAGAACAAAGATTATACTGACGAGACTGCTGCAGTTTTCATTGTTATTATGTAGCAGTTTTCCATGAGCTATCAAGTCTTGCAAGGAGATGTAGTATCATGTATTTGAAGCAAAATGCTGCTGACGATTTTTGAATATTCCTTGTGTTTCCTCAAAAAAGCCCATATGTTACCATTAAAAGGCAATGTAATGTAATTCTGTTTAAAATAAAATATATGTCATTTTGACCCCAGTCCTATTTTTTCCTCCTCTGCAGATGCAGCCACACAAAGGAAGCGTGTGTTGTGTACAATGGGTGTGTTTGTGATTATGTGGCTTTAGGGTGAAATCCAGAATAACTATGGGGAGTCCTTGCTCTGGAGTAAGAACAAGTTACTCTGGATTGCAGTATGAATTTCCCAGAGGTTTTCAGTAAGTGGTGCTGTAACTACAGGTGCACTTAATGTCTCTTCCATGCTCCCGTAGTTACTCTGGATTGTGCCCTTAGTTTCTATGACTTTTCAGTCAGGCCAGATCTTGTGATAATATTGCTCTTCAAAATTCTTTCTGTATTGCTGCTGATGTTCTCAAAGTCTCATGTAAGATCTGTTGAACCAACAGAATCTAGGTTGCTGAATCATTGCTTGCTTTTTTCATTACAACCAGATGTGTTAGTAGAAGGAATTTCACATTGGGGATTCCTTATCTCCCTTTCTTCCCTATCTCCTCATTCCCCCTGAAAAGCAGAAAGATTCACCTTTATGAACAGAGCGGGATGGGCCATGGGAGAAAGGCTGCTGAAAATCAGATGGAATCATCTGCCATGAGAGGTTAGGAGTGATTTGAAGATCATTGGAGGAGAAATAATTATGAGACTGTTTGAAGCTTGGAATTTAATTAATGCCATTAACAGCCCAGTTTTATAGAGCTTATCCAATAGGGCAGTTGTAAAGGGGGTCTCTGGCAATGCATGAAGCCACATGTGGTTGGAGGCACATGGGAGGTTGCAGCATCTCTGTGTATGGCTATATCTTGGGACTAGCCTCTTGATCTGGGAAGCAGAACAGGGTGGAATGGGATAGGAGGAAGGAAGGTGGAACAGGCCAGGGAGGAGGAATCTAAGAATAGGTAACTTGCAAATCCAAACCCACTTCTCAGACCTGATCCAGTGCCCCAGGTCCAAAGAGAACAGTGAAAGTTGGGCACAGTGGTTTACTTGCTTAAGTTTGGAGGTCTCATCCAGAGGAGACTGGATGCAGGGCACAGGCTGCAGGGCACATTTTCCTGGCTCAGCTATATCAGCAAAAGGAAGTGCTGAGTTCTAACTCTTGATATAACTTTTGACAAATATTAGTCACATTTTAATTAACTCTACACTCTGTACAGCAGACAGTACACCTGAAGGTATGTGGAACTCATAGTTGGACATCCTGAAAGGGTTGTCTCAACAATCAAACCAAGTTGAGATGGGGCAGCCTTCTGAGTCTCATCTCACTTACCTGATGCACTCTGATTCGGAAAAGCAAGGTGGTCAATCACTGGAGATCAATGCAAGGGTTTGGATCAGGATTTATAGCAGCCCTGAATCAGCATAGACAAGGCAGCACTGAGTCTTTTCAAGAATGACTGCCAGAGTCCTCCCTAAACTCCATCATGTCTTTATTTAAGAATCAATTATAGAAAAATAATGGTTGGTTACTGACAGGCACATTTAAAAGAAAAGCCTAATTCAATTAACTGACTCCTTGTCAAGGCCAGCTTTAACCATGTTCACATAGCTGTGCTGTTGTTTGGTTATTCAGTTCACAAAAACTTCTTTTTTACCCACTCAATGATTCCCATTTATGGACTTTTACAAGTTAATACTGAACTTTCTATATCCCTTTTGACAGTTGTTAATATGAATGCTTAATTTAATAAGTGGAATTGTTTTGTCAGCGTTCTTCAAATGTAGTGTAGCTCCCCATAGCCCCAGAGCCAAACCACACTTAGGGTTAGTCTAAAAATAGCCCCTTTCCCTGCAGGGACATGTCACTGAGAATTGTGTTTCTCCCCTAGTCCCTCCCCTGCAAAGACTTAGTAAGTACTGCTATTCTACACACTAAGCCTTGTGTTCAGTTGTTTGCTTTAGTTAAAAAAGTGTTGGACCAGCCCAGAGGTGTTGCAAAAATTTTATAAAACAGATCTGTGCCTTCTAGAAAGTTGGGGAATCTGGTGCAGTGAGTTGTGCCAGCCTCCCCATTCGACCTGACAGGTCGAGAGGAAAATGGTTCTTTATTTGTGTTGAGATCCTTTGATGTATCAGTAATATTTTCTGCTAAAAGCAAGCTAACATAGAATATCTCATTTCTTTATTGATTTAATATATAATTAAAACACATAACAATCGCTGTTTTGGCCAGCACAAGTTCCACACAAATCCCTTGCTGGCCTAGGGATGTCACAGAAGTGTTCTATGCCACTCTTAGGAGAGTTCAGCTAGTTGCACAGCCATGCCCAACCTCCCCATGACACCATATGAACAGGGAGATGGATGAGTATTTCTGGCCTAAATTGGTTAGGATTGCGTCCCAAATCTCATAGTTTTCCAGTGCACTGAGTTAATCAAAAATGCAGAAAAAGGTATTTAGTAACAATAGAATGCAATGGTAGAAAAAGCAATTTATCTACCAATTAATGTTGAATTGCCAAGGTGATGATGCTAATTGACAATGATTTCTCATTTCTCTATGAACGCTTCTGCATACTTTTTCTTGGGAGCTCTTTGGTAGCTTCTGGGAAATTATCTTGGGATTTGTACATTCATCAAGTGAGCCTCAGCTCAAGAAATTCTGTCACGTCCACTTGGAAGATTTTTCCCAAGGCAATTTCCTTTGCCACTGGGTAGAGATTTGTGGTATCCAGCTGGGTCTGAGCAATGGAATAATTGTCTGTGTTTGTAATGTGAACATATATTCAGTTGCTAATTTTTAACTATGCTTAAAAACTCAACTCATCATAGCAGTCTACATTTTCTTGGGATACTTGAATCTACTGCTGAAGCGTCATAATAAGACTATTAAGGAAGAATTTTATACAGTAGTTCCTTTAGTAGATTTCCCCACTGTATTCTAGTCAGAAATGTTTTAACTATACTAAAAGAATTTTAGCCTTGCTTATAAGATTTTGATGATATCAGGCCTGACTGATTTTGCCTCCTGAATATTATTTTTATAAAATGGGTGCATTAAGATGATCTCTATGAAAAGTTCCTGAACATGTACTATAATGCTTACATTTTAGCCTGCCATGCAAATTAAAAAGTTTTGAGTTTTGCTTAAGTGAACCATGAATTTATTATTAATAGAGGATTGCCAAAGGGATTTCTAGCAGGGAGAAAATTCATGTGCATTACAGCAAACAAGAAAAAAATGAATAAAATTGCACGTGCTGTTCCTCAATATATTATTTTGGTTTTCTTGCCTTTTTGCTGTATTATTAAGCAATTTTTCATTCTGTATGTAAAATTCATGCACAACATGCCCACAATATATCTCTGCAGAACTGTCTAGGCTGGCACTGCTAGGCTGGTGCTGGTCCATCTATCTTGGGCCAGCCTAAGTGAACTTAGGCTCAAGCCTTCTCTGGTACAACTAGGCTGGTCTATCTGGCATTAGGCTGACCCAACTGCCAGATAGGCTAGTCTAAATGCACTTTAGGATTTCAGCCTTCATCACCCAGTCTTGTGCTACCTTCCACCTGCATGCCACGTTTGGATGCCATAACCAAAACATCATAAATCAGTGATTTTCAACTTCTGTGCGATGGCTACAGATGTGCTACAGATGATCTGTAAATGTGTTGTGACATTTTAGGATGATCATTTATTAAAGGGCGATTGGGAGCAGCATCCCTACCAGCAGCATGGTGTGCCTTGTCAAAGGTCAAACATGATAGTGTGCATTGATTTTTTAAGTGCTTTGTCAGTATGCCATGAAGTGAAGAAGATTGAAAATCACTGTCATATATCATCCTGCAAATGCTGGTTCACAGGATAGCCATGAAATACTTATTTGGCATCCATTAGTCTTGAAAGACTATTGTATCAATCTCGACCCTGCACACAAAGCATGAAGTCCTGGGTAGATTGATATGGAGGATAGGCTGTTACCCAAGCAACAAATCCCCTCTCTCCACGCCACTGAAATAGTCCAATGGAACAGCAGAGCCAATACGATTGGTTCCAGCTGCATCGCAGAGCTGGGCTAAGGACAGCAGCTCACCCTGTCTTGTGGGGACCTGGGTCTCGAACCATGGCCTACTGGTTAACAGGCACAGTGCCTTAACCACTTGCACCACCTCCAGCCCTAGCCATGAAATACAATGTTGCATAACACCATATAGGCGTTACTAGTCCACCACCATAAGCCCAGCATCCTGGCACCGTATCCTATACCTATTCCTGCTAAGGTGAAGCTGAAAAAAAAATCATTCTGAGAGAGTAACGAAATCAGCTCTTTCAGATATGTAAGGATGAAAAAGTAATCACATTGTGGTGGTCGGTTTAAGATATGTGTATCTTAAGAGCCTGTTGTAATAGTAGAATTATGTTCTTATTAATAAGCAAAACCAACAAACACATCTGTGCCCTGTAGACTGACTACTTATTGACCTTGGATTAAGACTAGTACAGTGAGATGTGTAGTTAACAGAAAAATTTCAATCTGATTAACCGAAAATAAAAGCCATATTAACAGCTTCTCAGGGGTTTTGTCATTTTCTCTCCTTGAATTCAGCAGAGGTGGACAAGAAGATATTTTAGAGTGAAGCATTTTGCCTGTTTTGATTAAAAATAAGAAGCCCAGAAAGAGTGTGGAAACTTCCTAAAATGCAAATCCAAGGAGAACATGTTTGGGCCTTCTCATGGCTTCATGGGTTCTTCATGGGTTCTCATGGTTTTATGTTTGGGGGTTCTTCATGACCATGAGTACAGAGATAGTTGCTGTAATAAAATGTGAAACAGGGAGATGCTATTTGCATTGGGAGCTGTGGTTATGGCCACAATCCTCACCTCCAATTAGACCAGAATAAGCCCCAGCATAAATCTTCTGCTGACCTGGGGATATCTCAAAACTGTTGTAAGGCACTTCTGCCCCAATTAGGACTGGGTTGTTGGTGACTGTTCTTCATATTCTGCTTTTATTTGGAAAAATGAGTTAATCTGAGACTAGAGAAGGTGTGGCCTCACTAATTCATTTCATATGAAATTAATACTCAATTTCATTTGAGTATTGTTAGTCAAGGACAAATGCTATATCTTTCTGGAATGTCACCACCATTCTCTCTTAAGAAATAGGAAAGATGAGACTTCTAAGGATGTTCTTGCATAATTTCACTGAATATAAGCAAGATAGACGCTTGAGTGATAATCATATAGTTGGTGGAAAATATCTAGAGAATTTCAACTAGCAAATAGAGTTCAGTAATACCTCCCATACCATTGCCGTCTTCAGTGTTTATGGCCCTTGGACTATAATATTTTAGTGATTGACAGTTATTCTAGGCAATGGGAGGAATGCATACTGGGCCAGTCTACTCCCATTTTCTCTACTGTCTATCAGATTAATGATGCCTTCTGCAGTGTTGTTTTATTCAGGGCTTGCCATTCTGGAACAGATCTGTGTATTACTTATACTAAGGGTTTGTTTTAGTGTTGGGGTTAATTTAGTATTTATATAAGATTTAAGTAAAGTGACTTCTTTGAACATTGTTTTCAGCCAAACATTTTACGGGTGGCTTGAACACCAATAAGTTTCAGTATGAAGGAGCAACTGTATTTTTACCCACATATAAGTCTGTTCAAGCCAACCGCATCATCTGAGAAATATAAACTGCTTATTGAAAGTAATCCTTTTTGAACAATCCAAAAAGTCCAGAACAGCACAGTAGATGAATAACAGCTCAATCCTACCCTAATCTCTGCATGACGATGCAGTTGCAGCAACAGTTCTCATGGTAGGTTTTGGGCTATGAAGTCCTCCTCAAGGTAAAAGAACAAATTTTCTTGCCCTGTAGGAAGCCTTGCTTTCCCACTGGGTCTACTTGGATTGGCTCTAGTTATGTAGCAAGTATAACTACAAGTAGATCTGTGGAGGCAGATCAAGACCAGGAAGGGGAACAGGATATTGTTGGTGCTTCTGCTGCTGATACTGCCTCTTTCCAGCCTTAACCAGTCTGGTTCCCTGCCCCAAACTCTTCCCTGTTCTACTCACTCCCCATCTCCCTCCCTGACTTATTGATTCCTAGACTCTTTCTTCCTCTCCTGGCACACCAACCCAAATGCTCACCGCTTGTGATGGTAGCTAATCCATGCTGTAAGGCGTCTTCAGGGACTGTTAATTTGAAAATCTTGTAAGAATTACCCAGTATGTTTTCCAAATCACATTTTTTAAAGGGCTTCAAAAATTCATTAGTACATCCTTTGTAAATGGCAAAACTGAAAGGAATGTTTTAAATGGTAAAACTAAAAGGAATGAAAGCGAGTGGAAGAATGTGACATATTTGATTTTAAAGTAGGGCAAGTGGTGGGACAATAGAAGGTACAATTTAAGGTATGCACGATATTAAAGTTGTTTAATTCTTAATTTTTTAATGTTTAATTAGAAAGCATTTCAGAGATTTGTGGTCAAAATAAATGTGGTATTCTACTTTCCTTGATTTAGCTGATGTGCAGCTGAGATCCAAACAGGCAAATTATATATTTTATCAGGATGGAAGAAACAAAATATAATTTCATGGCACAGTCCTAATTAATTTAGGTCAGCACAAGTCGTCCATCTCCCTGTTCTTGTGAGGGCATGAGAAAGCAGGCGCATGTCAGTGCAGTAGCCTAACTCCCCCAGGAATGGTGCAGAAAAGCCTTATGGCATTTTTGTGGCATCACCAGGCCAACATGGGACTTTTGTCAGGACTTGTGTTAACCTCACTGGGGTTTAGGTTTGCAGTTCTCAGTTCCCACAATTATTCTATTTTATTAAGTTAAAATACTCTTGTTACCTAACTTAAATTTCATATCTGCTTATGACTTTCCCTCCTTTTTTCTTTCTGTCCTCCTTGTTCCAGCTTACACAGCGTATTGCCATTTTTCTGTGTGCTTCCTGCTGTGCTTAGTTCTAAAAGAAACCTCCTTTTCATCACATAAAGAGTATAGACCTACTTTCTCACCCATCTAGATAAACTTTCTGACAAACTGAAGAAGTGTCTATTGGTGCAATCCTAACCAATTTTCCAGCACCAGGGTAAGGACAATGTGACTTCGAGCAGGGGCGTCAACAGGGTGGTGTGGCAGGTGCAGTGATGTGACATGCCGAGTGATGTGCCGAGGTGGGTGACACACCAGGGCGATTTGACAACCCCATTCAGAATGTCACCCCCCTCTGGTGTGTCACTACATTCCACCATCTCACGCCAGCCTCTCCACAATAGCAAGAGGCCAGCTTACTTTTCCCTAGTGCGGAGAGGTCTCTGACATGCAGATCACATCTGCACACCGGCGTCCGACCTCTCCAGTCTTACAAGAGAGAGGTTGGCCTCTCACAAGACTGGAGAGATCTGTGTGATACACCTGTGTGAGCAAAGACACGCTGCGCTTGTTAAGCCACCTACCCTCAGTGATGAAAGACAAGCCATTTGTCACTCCAGTGGGGTCTTTACAGTGGGGTCGCACATGGTGTGCCTGTGCGACCTTTGTAGTTATGCAGATGCATCGCACCTGTGAAGCTACCTGTCCTCAGTGACGAAGGAAAGGCCTTTCATCATGCGGGTTGGAGTTTCACAGGCATGGTATGCCTGCATGTGCATGATGTTCGCACAGGCACACCACACCGTGTAACTACTTGCCCAGAGTGATGAAGGGCCTTCCTGTTGTCACTGAGGGCAGATGGCTTCACAGGCGTGCATGTGCATGATGGAAGTGATGCACCAGCCTCCTGCACCAGATGATGTGGAGTATGGCCCCTTTGCAGACTTTGAGGTAAGAAAAAATCATTGCCTTACTTTAAGGGGGCCTCCATGATTGCTCCTCCCAGTTGCAGTGTGCAGCACATGCCCCACAGGTGCAGCTGTGCCATTGCTGGAATGTCAGTTAGGATTGTGGCCTATGTGTCTTTGATTTCTTTTTGCATACCCCCACCCCAGTCCAGTTTAATTAAGAAAAAAAGTGCTTCCATTTTTCATGGTTCAGTTTTGCTTTTAAAACTCAGTTGGGAAAACCCCCCTAATGTAGTTTGAAAGGTTCTTATTTCCCTCAGTAGAAGCACCAGAGCTTCCATTTAGTCTTCCATGCTCTTTTCCTTCCCTGGGGCAATGAGCTACTACTTTGTGCTTCAGTAATTTTGCACAGCACCCTCTCTCTCTCTCTCTCTCTCTCTCTCTCTCTCTCTCTCTCTCTGTGTGTGTGTGTGTGTGAGTGAGAGAGAGAGAGACAGAGAGAATGTGTAAATATAAAATAATTGAAGTCACAAAATAGTTAATGTGCAAGCAGTTGCTTGTTGTTTATCACTATCTTTTTGTGCATTTTCCATTGTAAACAATATGTGGTTCTTGATGCATTTGGTGTACAAAAAGCCTTTTAAAGTTATTATCCATTTATGTGTATACAGTATATACTTATGTGATTCTTCTATAGAAGAATACTATATACTTCTGTAGTTATTACTTTATAGAAATACATCTACGAACCTTCATTCCTATTGAATGTATTGTTTCATTATTATATATGCTTCAGGAATATAGTATGATTTCTAAGTGAATGGAAAATTCAAGATAAAATATATTTTAGATTGCTCAATCAACACTGCAATATCTAAAATGGGGGAGAAGCATAAAATGGGATAACTAGAGGGCACTTTATGTAATAAAAAGCATCAACAAAGCAATATATCCAGTGACTAAACTCCAGGATCTGTTGGATTATCATAATGTCTCAGTTGCATAATCCCAAAAAAATTTAGTCTACAAGCCAGATATGAAGAAGTAAAAAATGAACATGAAGGTTTGTTTCCTGCAACATGAAGGCTTTCATTGTACAATCCTGTACCTGCTATCTGATGACAATGCACTTCCTGTGTTACTGCTATCTGCCATAAAGCAGTCATTGACAGTAACGTAAGGTCATGCTGCTCGCAGTGCCAGTAGGAATACCAGCAAGAAGACTTGCAACTTTCTACCTGCTCTAGCACATCTCTTGCAACTTGCCAATAGGTGATGGGGGGATGGGGAGGGATAAAATGGGGTGAGAAAGGCAGCATTAGGGAGAGGGTGGGTAGATTGGGCCTGAGAGGGGTAGGATTGGCGGTACCAAGATCATATCATCCTATCAAGATTGAATCCCATGACGCGGGTCCATGCAACATGGAAGAATACCCTCCCCCGGAAAGAGTTAAGCAAGGATGTCCCTTGTTAATGCCAGTGTTTCCATCAGTGATAAAAATATTGCGGCATCCATCACTACTAATGGAGGTTGGGGGTGCTATTTCTGTAGGTCTCTCCTGAATCTGCATTTTCTGTATCCAAGCGGGGGCTGAATTGCAACCCATGAGGATTGATAAGGTGGTATTTCTACACTTTAAAAGTAAAGCCTGTCCATTTCTTTGATGTTCTGTGTAGGTAGTGCTCTGTAAAATTAAGTGTACAACATATAATTTACAGTGCAGGGAACTGCAGTTTCTAAAAAGGAAGATGTATTGTACAGTATTGATGTATTTGGGAATATTCACACAATCGCCCTGATTCACATTTCATATATATGCTATGATTAGAGATGTTTTTAAATATTTTTTGTGGTTTTTTTTCCTATGGAGGAAAAGAGCATTTTGGTTACAGTAGTGTTGGAATGTAGTGGCTGCGCTGATGCTGGAAAATTGCATAAGACCAAGCCCTGAGTTTTCTTAAATGCAATGTGTGTGGGGGAAGATTCTGAGTGTGGAATATAAGCTAGCTGGGGCTCCCTACCAGTACAGGTGCTCAAATCTATTTGAAATTCTGGACAAGCCGATCTTGCAACAATGAGCACAATCCTAACCATGTCTACTCAAAAATAAGCCCCATTGTGTCCAATGGGTCTTACTCCCAGGAAAGTTTCTTTAGGATTGTTGCCAAACCCTACAATCCAGAGTAACTACGGGGGCACGTCAGAGACATTACGTGTACCCGTAGTTACTGCACCATCTAATGAAAACCTATAGGAAATTCATACTGCAATCCACAGCAAATTGTTCTTACACCAGAGCAAGGACTCCCCGTAGTTACTCTGGATTGTGCCCAAAGTGTGTTTTCAAAAGAGCTTAGATCCCCAGTTGTTACATTTTTCACTTGAATAGTGTATTGAGGACCTGACCTCTAATGTATGGTTTTCCTTTCCTATTTCTTCAGCTTTCTGACTCACAGCATCACATACCCTTTTCAGATCATCTTTATATCTTTTCTATGGTTTGCTTAATTCAGTATCGCAAAGCAATTCAGTCTGATGCCTTCACCTGGGGCACTTTCCAGTAGAAGAATATAGATTGTAATAAAGCTCGAAGACCTGGTGGCATAAGTTGTGTCAGAAAATAGGTAGTGGTATGGATAGCTATATTGTCAGAGAGGAGAAGAAGATTCAGAGCTTGTGGCTATTTCAGATTCAGAGGTATCAGGCAGCACGAAACAAGGCCAGAAAACAGATCATGAAAGGTAACTAATGCACTTGCCAGTTTAAGCTAGGAGAGCCAACATATTTAACTGAATCCTGGTGATTATTTCAGGATTTTAGTGAAGAAAGTAGTTGTTGGGAGCAGAAGTAGGGAGCTAGCAGTTCATATATCCAAATCACTTCACATCACCACTCAGTGGTTTTCGGCACTGCTTTAAACATTCAGTTGTTGTACATAAGTTGTGTAATATGATGCACATCCATTGGTGGACCAACCATAAGAGCACCACAGGAATGGAAAGAAATTAGCAAATTGTTGGCTGCCTCTTGGTGTCATATCATGGACTAAATTCTAACCTTGCTTTGTCAAACTGGCTTGAATCCAATGACTTTGTAGAAGAGAATATTGCATTTGGTCTTATATCTCATGGAATCTTAGACTCAAAAAAGCTGTTTACAATGAGTTTTGGTAAATGAGTAAAGGTAGAATTTTCATTTTATTTTTTCATTTGCATAGGTCACATTTCTATTTGAAATAACTAGAAGATGTTTATATCGTTTTCTGCTCATTTTCCAGTGTGTTTTCTTAAGAACCTTACTGTTCTTGCCCATTTATGGATTGTCATGCAGACTTATGTTGAGTCCTCTGATCAGCTATGTTGGGAGTTAAAAAAGAAGAGTTTCATATAAGACTTGAAATATTTCTTTGCACAAAAATAATCTCTCTGCAGGCTATCAGGACAACACTGTGCCAATGCTATTTTCTAAAGCCACCGCTTGATATTTCCTGCTCTGTATGAATTATTGACAGCTTAATATCTGGTCTTCAAGATACAGAAGGGGACCATTTCAGATGAATGATGTAAATGGGGAGAAGGTAAAAAAACCTTGTAGACTGGCTGGACATAAAGATATTAGAATTAAGACTGAAGCAATTCAATGAACAATTTTCCACTCCGCTGGTTGAGTAGCTCTGTGGGAGAGTCCTTCTGTATCCTCCATATCAGAAACAGAAGAATGAAAAAGAGGAGCTTCATTGTTTTCCTTATGGATGTGTTTTGTCCTTAGCTTAGTTTGCAAGCCTACAGTACACCCTGTGTATGTTGTTTTTGGCAGGAGCATTGAAATTCTAGATAAATAAAAATGTTGGTTGTAATGTAATGGCTCAAAACCTTTTCAGTTGTAAGCTTCTCTTTTTGAGGCACAATTGACTGAGCATCTTCAATGAATAGCTAAAAAAATCTTTTGTACTGTCTAATTGAGTTAATTTATTGAAATGTTGCGTAGGCTCATAAGGCAGCAACTTTGGAAGGAAAGAATATAAATTATTTAAGTAGTATAAGGGCACAATCCAGAGTTAGGACAGTGATGAGTGACCTAGCTAGGCTACCCCAACTATTCGGAATCCAGAGCAGAAAATTATGCTGCGTCCAGAGAGTCAGGAAGCCTGGACTGCCCTAGCTGTTTCAGATCATGCTCAGTAGGCACCAAGTCAGTGACACCTGGGGAGGGCTTGCTCCTGAGGAGACCCCCTCAGTTCACACTGAACAAGGAACAGCTGTGGTGCCTGCATTATAAGGAGTCCCTGATGAGACTGCCAGGACAGTCTCCAGTGAATACAAATGGCTTCTTGGAGTGGCCTGCTGTATCCTCAGTTCAGTGCGCTGCTGTAGTTGTGCCATATCCTGAAGTTCAGAGGCAGGGGTTCTAGCTAGACTGGCCAAGAACTCAGATTTTTGGTCAATGCTGCCATTGCTGCTCTGCCTTATCATGGACCCCTATTGGTCTCCTCGTTCCTATATCTGCTCCTGATGTTATGTAACTCTGAGGAGCTGGAAGAGGGCAGTTCTGCTCTGGAAACAGGCTCTGGATACAGAGTAACTGCTCTGCTCTAGGCAATGCTAAACATGCCCTCAACATGCCTCTTCTGAACTGCCTAGGCTGACCCAGGTAGGGCAGCCCAGGTCCACCTGTTTTGGGGCAGCCTATGTTGCCTTAGGCTGTCCCAAGTCTTTTCCAGAATAACTAGGGTGGCCCATCTTTCAGTTGGGGTCAGCCCAGTGATAGAGTAACTCAAGTGCACTTCTGGATTGTGTCCTAAGTAAATGAATTGTGTGGAATGTAAGCAAGTCCAATCTATTCAATACCTGGTAAAGAGCTTCCAACCCTATGGACCAGTGATTTTCAACTGCAAATAGAGTGCCGCAAATAGTCCTCAGGTGTGCTGTGGGAATTTGGGGATTGACATTCATTAATAGGAAAATTAGGAGATTTGAACAGTCTGGTGCACCTTGTCAATAGTAAAAACAATTGATGGTGTGCCTTGACAATTTCAGTGCCTTGTTAAGTGTGCCGTGAGATGAAAAAGATTGAAAATCACTGCTATAGACTCTACCTCTAACCTTCATAGAATGAAGGTGAAATCAACCTATATATAGGCATAAATAAGAAGTCAGTAGCTCTTAGCATTTCTGTAGCACATTCGAGTGTTTAAGCACTGCTCTTATTTTATCTTGATGCAGTACTTGCTTTGAATCCATCAGTTTCCTACTTTTAGAACTGATCATGAAGCACCAAGCAGCTTTAAGGCTACAATCCTAAAGATACTTTCCTGGGAGTAAGACTCATTGAATACAGTGGGGCTTACTTTTGAGTAGACATGGTTAGGATTGTGTTCTAAAACTGTATAGGAAAACTGTATAGAAAACTGTATAGGAAGCCATCACATGATATAGTTATTCCCTGCCAAACCCGGCTCAAGGCAGTCTTAATGAAGCTAAGACACTTGAGGTTCTTTCCAGACACAGTACTGGCAATAGATCTGAATTGGGCAAAACAAGCAACCATAAGGTAGAGATGTTTGGCATCAAACTGCAAGGAAATATCATGGAGGACACCAGATATATAGTTGGCAAACCACCTATCTCTCACTACATGTGTAAAACAACTAATTTACATTTCAAATTTGAATTAATTTACATATAAAAATGTATTAGAGTGGATTACAAGGCTTGCCTAAAGGCCAGTTGGAGGACTCTTGCTGGTGTTCTGCATTGAGGCTCACCAAGGTTTGGATAGCTCTCCAATAGAAGGACCCCTATCTTTGAAAGCATTTGCCCCTCCGGCTCTGGCGAGGTGGAGAATATTGAACATGTTTTGTTTTGCTGCTCATTTTATCAGGGAGAGCATGCTAGGTTTATTACTCCCTTGATTAGGAAATTTTCAGACCTGCCTCTCATAGAGATTGCCAAAAAGCTCTTTATGGAAATGAATTTAAAGATTGCAACATGTAGCACAGGTTTCTTGGCAGCTGCTTATAAAATCTATAAGGGTACTGTTAGGTATAAGAAAAAAATTAATGGTTACCTCTTCTCTGTCTTCCTGTTTTTGGTATAATGTGTGGTCAACATTTAAAATTTTATATATCTTGTTTGAAATATGGTGTTGTGTTCTGTTTCCGGTTGACTTCGATTGTATTAGTAAGCTGACTAGCTATTTCATGTATCTGGTGACCATTTAGTAAGCAAACCGCATCTGTCAGAAGGCATTCCATGAATGTTGCATCTCTTAACATTGTCTGAAAAGCAACTTTCCCTTATTAAACTACTTCTGAGCCCAGTCAACTTTCCAAAGCAATTTGTTACATGGCAGAAGGTTGCAATGCTAAATATGTTTATCTGGGAATAAACTCCCTTTGATGTTATTGGGATTTTCTTCTGAGTAGGCTTGCATAGGATTATGTTGCAATTCAGCTTCCATGAAGAAATCTCACATGCCTAGACTTTTCAGTATGCATAATATAGCAACATCCAGATCCTCATTAGAAAAAGTGACTAATAGACATGGGTGCAATACTACGCATGTGTACTCTGAAGTAACATTCTACTCTATGGGACTTACTCTCAGGAAAGTGTTTTTAGGATTGCAGCTATGTATGTTTACATAATTGGATGTCATACCACTTTTGCTAACTGGCCAAAAAAAGCACCTTTCCAAGTGGTATCTTTTTATAGCTGCTTTGAATGCCCACCTGGCATATAAAGTGTGATATCAATTTATATATTAAGTATTTAGCAAGGGAGAAAGCAATGGTCCCTCTTTTACCTTGTGTGATGTCCTTTACAGTTGCTGTTGCTAGTGTGTCTTATGTGTTTTTTAAAAAGTTTATGAGCCAATTGTGGACAAGAAACTATCAATTTATTATACTATGTAAATTGCTTTGTGAACTACTCATGTTCAAAAGGTAGTAGGAGGAGGATATGAATTCCTGGGGAATGAACAAAATCAATTTTGTATATTTTTAATAGAATATCTTTATAAGTGATGAACAGATCAATCCTATTAATGGAGGAATTTATAACAATAAATATATAAATGGAGGAATTTATGACAATACAGCAGTTTATTGTATTCTGTTCTCCCTATTGTAGCTCTATTCTAGGTGCATATTCAGTGCATCAGCAGCAGCAGTTTTTGGATCACTGCCACATTTGGCAGCAATGTAGAAGGCCCACTGCTAGCCCTAGTAAGATATATCTGATGGCAGTGGGCCCGAGGTGGACAATATGGGAAGGAGGCAGGGCAGAGATGGAGCAGTCAGTGCTTGGAATGGGGTGGTATCAGCAGCAGCAGTGTCACTGATATGTGATTCCCTTCCCAGCCTTGATTCAGTTTCCTGAGTCCACTTGGGGTTGTGCCAAGCTATAGAACTGGTGCAGGTCTGAGTAGATCCAGCGGGCTAGTACAGGATTATCCCAAGGGAAGCCCCAGAGGCTGATCATTCAACAGTTGCCATAGTTGCATTGCCTTAATGGGAATTAAGTAGGATTGGGCCATTAATATTAATATCTTATCCTTAATATGAAAATTGTTTCAAGCATGTCTGTGTTTTCTGAATCTCATTGCTTCTTGTCATAGTCTTCTGAGATACAGAGCTCCCTTGATATTTTCCATGCTGACAGAAGAGAGGCATAGGTGTTGTGTCAGCAAATGATAATTCAAGGTTACTTTTAAAAAAGGTAACTATGATATCCCATAGTTAAAACTGTTGTTGGATAGGCCCTGATATAGATTTCCTTCGGGATTAATTTAATACTGTTATCAACTTGCATTTTGCATAATTGTCCAAGAGAGAAAATTCTTCATGGTGATTTGTTATCCCAGTAATATAAGCATTAAATAACTCTGGTAAAACAAGGTAACTGTAATTTCAGATGACAATGAAAGAACAAATACACTGAAAAAAATGAGAAGATGGCAAGGAAGGAGGGGGATTATTGCTCACTGCTGAATCCTCCTTTGCTTTTGTACTGTTAGGTTTCTCCTGTGATTTTCTTATTCCCCACCTCAGCAAAGGACTCATTCCTACTGGTAAATGTCCCCACATGGACTCAAACTCTTGCATGAAAGAAACCTGTGTGTTTCTTTCAGATGGCTGCCCTCTTCCAAGAGACATGGCTTTTACTCATGCTTTGCTCCAAATGGCTTTCAGTTGTTTTTTTTTGCTTCTGCCCCTTTTCTGCTAATGGCAGTGTAACTACTGTGAGAGGTGCCACGGCATCCTTGTATTATGTGAATTTGTGTGGTGAGATATCCTCAGAGAATCTGTTCCTGGTTGCTCATTCCTAGTGGCTGTCAGGGAGGTGTCCCATAGCATTGGCTGCTTCTGGGCCCTGAGCATGCCTCCATGACCTGCTCATTTCACCCTCTTGGTACTTACCTGGGTGCTTACCATCCAATAAGCACATAAAGCAAAGGATTCATTAATAGGGCCACTTTAATGAAATACAGTTAAATTCTGCAGCAGGGGTTAAGACGGCGCCCCCAATAAGCAGGCGCTAAGGCTGCGGAAATGCCAGTTAATGTATCCCCATGTAATAAAGGGCATGGCCAACTGATCCCAAGCCAAGTTCAGATAAGGCCTGAGCAGGTTGTTTACAATCAACCCAAAAGGGTCTAGAAATCCCAGAAGCCAATGATTCTTTTCATCCCTCTGCTCCAAGCACTGGGAAGGGGGAAGGAAAAAAATCCCTGCTAACTGGGCAAGAGATACTCTTTCAAGTGGGTGTTCCTTCTTTATGTAGCAGGGGGAGAATAACTGGCCCTACACACCTCAGCAATGTCTGTCATAGTGGCTTCTGCTGGTGTTCTCTTTGCATTTTAGATTGTGAGCCCTTTTGGGACAGGGGCCCATTAGCTAATTTTTAATTTTCTTTGTATTAAACTTTGTGAACTTTTTAGTTGAAAAGCAATATATAAATACTGTAGGTAGGTAGGTGGCAGTGCACCTATGGAGGTCACCAAAATTCTCTGGCTGTCAGCATTAAGGTTGATTGGATGTGGTGATTAGCTCACCATGCTATCAGTGCATCATTGGTATGGTGTCTTCTGATGTGGACATTGCCATAACATCTAGATACTACACAAATGATGCACCAATTCATGCTGATGACACATGGATGGCTGCCATGGAACTGCTGTCCTGTTGACATGCTTGTGTCACATTCGTGATGTGCCATCAGAATGCTGTTCCCTGGATAAGAGGCTGTATAGGGATTTCTACTGATGCTGGCACTGTTAAGGCAAGTGATGCAACCATGTTGCTTTGCTAGGGCCAGTCTGGCATATTGCACCAGCATTGTTTGCACCAACACTGTTTAGCATTCAAATAGGACTGGATCATTTTTATGGCCAGGAAAAAAGAGTGCATTTCCGTTATGCCCATGCAGTAAAAGAATATGATCACGTTTGTGAATAATTGTCCACCAGTTTTCGCCCAGGGTATTGATGGATATAGCAAGCATTCTGTTTTTCTTTAGCTGCCCATCAGGTTGGCATCTCTGAATAATCGCTTCCAGGAGATGTGCCAGTGGAGCCTTTTGGTTGTCATGGTTTCATTAGTGCCATGCTGAAAATATGTTGTTTGTGTTTTAGCATGTATAATATTTGTATTTGTGTCCAGGCTTTAACAAGACCAATTTCCTGCTTTCTCTTGTATTTTATAGTTGTGCATGTATTTTATTTTTGTCTTGTTTTTGCATACTAATATTCTGTGAATCCCAACTGATTGTGATAAACATGTGATGAAATAGGGAAGCTCCAAAGAACTACTTCAGACTTGCCTATCTCTCAGCCTAGCCTACCTCATAGGGATGTTGTGAGAACAGAAGGAGGGGAAGGAACACTGTATACCACACTGAGCTCTTTAGAGATAGCATGTTATAAAAATGTGGTAAATAGATAAATAAATCACACTTGCGATCAGTGTAAAGCAGAAGATATGATTGTGGGTTGCAGGTTTTTCTTCTTTTAATTCTTTTATTTTAATTACTTATGCATAAGAAGAAAGGTTTAAGCATTTTGTATTATTAAAATAATAATATGGTATGATACATTGTAGACATGAGGAATATGATAAATGTCTTTGTACTGATATAAAATTGCAAATGATGCAATTCTGATTCAGAGTCAGCATCAAATATGAAAAGTAGTGGAAAGAAAATAGACTCCTCAAGGGGAAATTTGCATAACTTAAATGCAAAGCACCAAACAGAATTGAGAAGAATCCAAGCTTCTCAATTCAGCCTTGACCCATATAGGCTTAATCTAGTACCATTTCCATTGTATCAGTGCAGTAAATAAGTTAAAACCAGTTGTATTATATTGAGGCTGCAATCCTAACTTCCAGTTGGGCCAGCACAAGTCATGGCTTGGGAAAGGAAATGGCTTGGGAATGGCCCCAACTCCTGCGCCACTTCTCAGGGGGTTAGGGCAGTTCTCAGACACGTGGTGACTTCCCCACACCACCATAGGAACAGGCTGATGGGTGAGTCGTGCCATAAATTGGTTAGGATTGTGCCTGAGTAATGTTGAATTTGAGGAAATATACCATATTTGGTATGGTTGTCTATAAGAGAGTGGATCAAAAAATTAAGGACAATATGTTCTTATGTATAAGATCAGTTTGCTCTGAACATTCCCTGTGCTTTCTTCCAAAAATTTAACTGCCAAGAATTCAATTGAGTTAATTGAGAAATGCATCTGAATCATTGATATCTATGTATGTATGGAACACCATGCCAGCATATGACCAAGTCCTGCCCACCATTAAGAGCACAATCCTAACCATGGCTACTCAAAAGTAAGCCCCGTTCTGTTCAATAGGTGTTACTCCTAGGAAAGTATCTTTAGGATTTCAGCACTAGGCTACAATCTAGAGCAGTGGTTCCCAAACTTATTTGGCCTACCGCCCCCTTTCCAGAAAAAATATTACTTAGCGCCCCCTGGAAATTAATTTTTTAAAATTTTAAAAATTTAAATTTTAAATTTTAAAATTCCTAAAATTACTCTTTCACAGGCAGTACTGTATGGAAAACCAAAGGACTGCCCTTAGCCCTGTGATTGTCAGCCTTTTCAATTCAAGACACTGACAAGGTGCTAAAATGGTCAAGGCAAGTTCTTCTACCACTGATACTGTTCACATTTCACAGAGATCCCACACACACCTGGCTCCACTGCTCCCCTGGATCCCATTGCCTACAAGCTCCCTTGAAGGGGGGAACTCCAGGAGGTGAAGGAGTTTCCATCAGGGGGAGCCCAGAGGAACTATGGACTCAGGGTCTTACTTAACACAATGCTTATTACACAATGGGGCTTACTTCTGAGTAGACATGCTTAGAATTGTGCTCTCAGAGTCAAATCCCAATTTACACACTCTGGACTAGGGATCCCCTGCATAGAAGAGGGTGATCGCATGATGCAAAAAGTTTACTTAGGCTGCAATCCTAAAGACACTTTCCTAGTAGTAGGACCCATTGATCACAGTGGGGCTTACATCTGAGTAGACATGGGAATTCCCCTGCATAGAAGAGGGTGATCTGCATGATGCATAAAGTCTACTTAGGCTGCAATCCTAAAGACACTTTCCTAGGAGTAGGACCCATTGATCACAGTGGGGCTTACTTCTGAGTAAGCAGCAGCAGCAGGAGCTGCTTTGCCGGCACTGCGGTGGTGGAGGAGGAGGCAGGGTGCCTGAATGGAAAAGTTGGGCCTCTGCCTGAAAGTTGAGCCCCCGTCCTCCTCCTCCTCCTCCTCCTCCTCCTCCACCAGTGAGCCCAGCAACCTGACTTACTGAGACTCTGGGTGGCAGGCTGCAGGAGGAAACGAGGAAAGGCTGCAGGAGGAGCGAGGTGCTCAGATTCTCCTCCTTCACGCACCTGTGGCCATCACCGCCCCCCTGGATTGCTGCAGCGCCCGCCAGGGGGCGATGGCGCCCACTTTGGGAATCACTGATCTAGAGTAACTACAGGACTTTTTACACTGATGTAGTTATGGTGCCATCTATAGGAAACCTATGGGAAATGCATAGAGAAATCCAGAGTAAGTGCCTCTTACGTCTTCCCGTAGTTACTGTGGATTGTAAGGCTAGTCTGCTATATTTCACTTTCAATTCCTTTTGGCATTCTTGTACTAAGATGTGATAATGCTAACCAGAAACTGTTTGTTGCTTCAAACTGTTTCACAAAGACATTCAGCACTATCACAGATATAGTGAGAAAAGGCTGTTCTTATAAACTGACATTTGTGTTCCAAGCTGAAGCATAACTGATGTGGTAATGATGAACACTGTAAATAGTTTCAGATGGATGAGCAATTGCATCCCTCAGAAACACATTAGATTTACCACTGCAAAATACAGTGGCATAATTTGTTCTGTTTTGTTTACTCTTTATTCTGTCATAACCAGTTTAACGTACTAATGAAGCCATGAGGCTCCACCATGAATCTGAAGTGCCTGGTTTGCATCACCTACTATCTTTGGGCAAGCCACTTTCCTGAAGCATCAGCCCATTATCTGCAACAAAGAGTTAAAACAGCAATGATCCAGAACCAAGCATGTGCTTGAATAAAGCTGAAACCCATCAATTACAAGTTGATCCTATTTATATGCTAAGTTTCCATCCATGGATTTGGTCCAATGCAGGTCCCTCAGATCTGCCAGGAGCCAGACTTGACCTAACCTGAACCTTCCAAAGATGACCATAGCTACTCTCCAGTATATGTGTGTGTGTTGGAGTACACTTTAACTAACATGCTGCTCTCTCCAAAAACAATGTGAGAGGGGTGTGAAGGGCTGCATTAGGGTCATTAAGAAAGAAGTAGATCAAAAGCTGCAATTGCAAGGCTTACCAGGATGACCCAATCCTTGGCAGTTCTACACAGAAATAGTTCTACTGGTCATTTAATTAGGCTTTCTCTTATCAAGTAACTATTGAGCTCAGCTTACTGCAGCCAGCCATGTGCTGGAAAGAGTGTGAAACCTCTCCACTTTTCCTCTCCTTCTTGGTCTTCTACAGACCATCGTAAGCAAATGATAATTCCTTGGGTTCCTCTTTCCTGTCCTCCCTTAGACAACAAAAATACAAATTCTTCCATCCTGTGTCCAATGAGTGTCCATCCAGCCAGCCATCCGTCCTTCCTATCAGAAGTAGCAAAAGCCCTTCCCTGCCACCTGCCTGGAACTCCCTGTTGCTTGCCTAGTCTGAATGTTTTCATATCACAAAAAACAGTAAGCAAGCACACTCCAACACAAGCAGACTCAAGCACGCAGGCGTGAGAACAAGGGCCAATCAAGGAACCATTGACTGGAGTTTTTCACAGTCCACATGTGCTACTCACAAGTCACCAAGTCAGCAAAAAACACACATTTTTTTACAGCTCAGGTTAGAGTCACTAACTCAAGTTTCCATCCCTGTGAATCAGTGGAAAAAATAGCTTTAATGAGTTACTTCCAGGTTAATTGCTCCTCCATTGCTCCTAATGTAATAATTTCATTCCATTAGATTCCATTTTTCAATCCATCCAATGGCTGAATGCAGTACAGCATTTATACCCATGTATTCTGGAACAAGAACAGAGATGAAAGAAATCTGGAAGTGAGTCTTTAAAGCTACCATTAACAACAAGAAGCTTGCAACTGATGCAGTTTAACAGTACAAAGGAAAGAAACAGGATTTTGGTACTTTTTCCTTGTTACAAGGTATTTAAATGGGTGCTCCAGTACTGGGGAGAATTAAATCAGTGGATACCAAATCAGTGGATACTGAAGCACCACCTGTATTGGATTAGATTTATGCAAAAGAAGGGGCATCTGACTTATCCATACTCTTCTGGTGCTTCTTAAGAACATCCAATACCACTTTTAATTAAACCATATATACTGAACTGTGTTCCTAGTATTAAAACAAAAGTGAAGGAGAGCATTTTATCTGTTTCCTTTATTTGTCAGTGGGTTGAACGTGAAGATTTTTCATGTCCATTAAACATCTTTGAGCCTTTGTCTTCATTAATAACTGTAAGTGTCTCTCCCCTTGCTCTATGAGCAATATCATGAGGCATATGTGAAGTAGTATCAATGTTAGGATAGGCTCCTAAAATGCTACTTAAATTATTAGTAACACTTCGTTGTGATTGAGAGGGCTGTTGTTACAGTAATTGCGGAACTCCAGAGGGCATTAACATTCTTGTAAATTCTTTATAGAAATCTTCATAAGCATAGTACTTCCTCTTTTTCTCTAACAGTGAAATGAAATTCAAGGTAATTGGAAGTTTTGGTTTAGGGCAAGGATGTCCATGGGTGATACCTTTTGGACTCCAGGACCAACAGTTGTGTCGAGGAGGGAATTTCAGCAAGTACAGCTTGTGATCTGTGAGATGAGAAGCTGCACCTGTTGAAATTCCCTCCTTTACACAATTGTTAAAGGTCCAGGAGCCGAAAGGTAAATGTTTGGACACCCCTGTTCTAGGAGTACCAGTACCTACAGATTCCATATCTGTGGTGGATTCACTTATCTACAGATCAGTTCCATTGCCCTCCTTGTCTCACTCCCCCTATGGAAGCTGCAATGAGTCTTGCACTCAGAGGGTCCTTAGAGCGTAGCCACGTTTATCATCATCATCCTCTGCCTTTGATTCAATCAAATTGAATCATAAAGCTCGGACTGAATCATAAGTCACTTGTGGTTTTTTCATATAGCTGGAAGTGACATTTTAATGCTTTATAAGGCCTGGGAAAACCTGCAGGAGCTTCCAGAGGGTGGGAGGTGGTTCACTGGCATCCACGGTTTCAGTTAATTGCAGGGATGTTCCAGTATGGAATCCCTGCATTTACCAGAGCATGCCTGTATTTTTTTCAGATTGCCATCAAATACAACTACATATTTAAGTTTTTTCAGGTTAACTGAACACATTATTTTATTTTATTGGCATCAATTTGTAAAGCTAGCTAAATTGAGCTAAATTTGTGACTGTGCATATGATAGAGCATATCTGTTAGCTTGGCTTCCAAGTGTTTCTTTTTTATTTTTCAGATTTAATTTTTGTAAGAATTTGATTTCCAATAATAAAAATTATTTCTGAGGAAAAATGGTTGGACCTACAAGAACTCTTGTGTGCAATTTCTTTGAATAATATGGGCATGCCAAGTTTTATTTTCCTTTCTCTTGTTAAATAAATAAATTCTGTTATTTTAAATTAATCTAGACCCTTGCATTAAGAAATGCCCAGACTGAGCTATTTAAAATACTGATGCTAATATACAGATTTTCAAATATTTTCTTTATTGACTTAGGAAATGAGGGTTTACTATATACAGTACAACCAAGCTATGACTGGTATTACCTAAACCAGCCTTAGGTTTAATTCTTCCTCATCCATCCATACTCCTTTTTTTGCAGCAATATTTAGATTCGCATAATTCAGATTTGCACACCATCCTTTATTTGGTTTGTAAATCCAACCATAAGATGTACTGTGGTTTGATAAGATGTGTGGTTTGATAAGAAATAACAGAGAAGAGAAAAATCATCTGCAAAAGAGAAGACTGTTATGGCTAAACCAAACTCCTGAGAATATTACAGAGAAAGAAAAAAAATAGAATAGGGCTTAAGAAAATAATACAGTGATGCCTCACGTAACAAATTTAATTCGTTCTGGTGGGATGTTTGTTACGTGAAACGTTCTTTATGTGAAGCGGATTTTCCTATAGGAAATAATGGAAACTCAGACGATTGGTTCCACAACCCCAAAAATATTCATATAAAAATATTAACTGGATGTAAAAATGATGACAGAACACTGGGATTGAATTCAAAACCTGCATTCAATGTGCATGATCCTATGAAGTATACTTAGGCTGCACTCCTAAAGACACTTTCCTGGGAGTAAGCCCTATTTAACACAATGGGGCTTACTTCTGGGTAGACATAGGCTGCAATCCTAAAGACACTTTCCTGGGAGTAAGACCCGTTGAACACAATGGGGCTTACTTTTGAGTAGACATGGTTAGGATTGTGCTCATAGTTAGGAGGCTGCAATCCAAGACACCTTCAAAGTGTCTCCCCACTTTTTCCTTCTCTTCATCCTGAGCCTCTCTCTCCCCTGCTCCCTCCTGGCTAGCCCTGAGCTGCTTCCCTCTTCTCCACTGCTCTTCTCTCCCTCTGCCCAGCGGACACCCGGCCACAGGAGGAACAGCATGGAAGTGTTGCTTTCACTATGGGCAGGTGTGCTAGGCAGCCCTGACGCTTTTTAAACAGGCTGCTGGCCAGTGCGTCTGCCCCAACTGCCAACGAATGTGTTCTTTACGTGAAGCACAGTTTGTTACGTGAAGCAGAATCCTAGAGAAATTTTTGTTTGTTACGTGAAACATACTTTACCTGAGGCGTTCTTTATGTGTTGCCCCACTGTATGTGTTTGTAGGAAATGATGGTTCTTGGCTGTTAACCACTGGAATCCATGTTCCAATAGATCTGTACTTTAAGTTTGTCCACAGCTTTAAGTTACTTCCACAAGTTTAAGTATGACTTGTGGAAAATAATTTGGGTATCTGCACAGGTGCCAGCAGCTTAATTAAAACAAGAACTGAAATCCTTGGGACTACAAAGTTAGCTAAGATCCATGCATATTTCTGTAACTTCTCGATAGCTACACTTTTGCTGTTGAAATGGAGAACATAAAGGACTGCATGAGTAAAAGGATTGCCCTGAGTAAAAATTTAAGAACATTTTCAATGCATGATTTAATTAGATGGTTAAAGTAATTTCTGAAGCCCATTAATATTGTTACAATAAAGTGATAATTACCCTATACTGTTTTTCCTTTATACCCTATACTGTTTTCCAAGTTGCAGCTTGACGAGAAAAATAATTATTTTATATGAAACTTATGTTTTAGAAAGTTAAATATCAGCAATCTGCCTATCTCTCTGGTAAAGACAGAATATTTCCATCAATTTTTCCATCAAACATAAATGGAAAAGACAGGTGAAGTGGCATAAGGATGTGAACAGAATGATAATACTGTTCACAGAATGTTCAGTAGTAAGAAAAAACCTACATATTGCAAAGTTGTCAAGAGAACTTTAGGCTGGGGATTTATTTACTAAGACTGGAAAATGGCAGGACTTCCACCAGGAACATTGGCCTCTGGGGCTTAGTGTTCTGGGCTGGCAGCCAGAAATTCTAGCATCTGCCTGTAGCTTCCTATGCTAGAGGTAATGGGTCTCTCTTATCTCCTACAAAGAAGTTTGGTGAAGTAGAAATATTATCAGGACAGCTGTTCAATCTGACAGTAGGTTTGCCTTGAATGGTCTCCTCATTGCTCCATACCCAAAAAAGGGGCTTTATGGAAGAAGCCTCAAAGATTTCTGTGGAAATGACATTCCCAGCAGTCAGGCATACCCCAGGCAACACTGGAAACTATACCATTTGCTAAGTCCTTCCACCACCAGAAAAACTGTGGACTGGATAAATAAATTGCTCCATATCCTTTTTTCTTGGTTCCTCCCCCTTGGCTTGAATCCCTTGACCATAGATTTTTGGCTTTCCATCAATTTCTATTCTGCTGTACCGATTCAGACACACATGCCATGTGAGTTCAGTATATCTGGCTCACTAAATGGCTTTGGGTGCAATCCTGACTTAGGCCAGACAGAATGGCCCAGCTAAACTGGCCTAAGGTAGGCCATATCCTGAGCTGCCAGGCCAAATCCACAGGGCTAGGAGGCCTCTAGTCTGGCCTGTCTGCTGCTTGAAGAAGCAGCAGCACAAGGGGAGCATGATCACTGGTTTGTTGGAGTTGTGCCATATCCTGAGTTGTGCCATGTCCTGAAGTTGAGAGGCAGGAGTGGTGCTTAGGCTGGGTCTAAGATTTAGAACTTTTGATTTTGCTTCCATTTTTACTCTGGCTCAACATGGATGCCTATGAGTTTACTCAGATTTATTCCTGCTCCTTTGGTGGCCTAAGTCAGAGGAGCTGTGATGGGGCATGTCTGCCCTGGAAACAGGCTCTAGATACAACCTAACTGCACTGTTCTAGGCCATATACAACATGCCCTCAACACACTCCTGCTGAACTGCCTAGGCTGGCACTGCTGTCTTGGACCAACCTAAGTGGTTTTACGCTGGCACAAGCCTTCTCTAGTGCAGCTAGGCTGGTCTATTTGGCATTAGGCTGGCCCAAGTGCCAGATAGGTTAGCCTAAGTACACTTCAGGATTTATCTTGCTCAGTTTGCTGCTGAGGGAAATACCAATGTCATCTGCCTGCCTAAGAAGAGCACTCAGCCCGAAGAAGAGGCAACGGTGTTTGCAGTTCAGTGGTGCATGTTGTTTGCTCATTACTGAAGTTGACCAGAATTTTTTAAAAGGTATGTAATATAGAGCAAAGCTATGGTTCCTTGCATACATTTCAAGGGTGAAGTGTGCATCATGTAAATGCAAACTCTGCAAAATCAAATAATGTAAGTCTAACTGTTTGGAAAACAAACACTTCCAGGTGTTTGAAAAATGAAAGCAAGTAGCTAGTTACCAACTACCAATTAAAACATCTGTCAGGCAAACCAGTTGGTTAAAAAGAATTCAATAAATAGCAATGCAATTATTCCTGTTAAGAATTAACATTACAAATGACAGTACAACAAATAATGTGGCATTAACATTACAAATGACAGTACAACAAATAATGTGGCATTTGTATAAAAGCTGTGCAATCTGGAGTGGATTTCCCTGTGGAAATAAAGTATAGTGTGTTGGAGTCTGGGTTAAGTAAAGTACAGAACACAAGAAAACCTAATGTAATACATGGGCTGTGGGTGGCGCAAGTGGTTAAGACACTCTACTGTTAACCAGTAGGCAAGGGTTCAAGACCCAGGTGCCCACAAGATAGGGTGAGCTCCTGTCCTTAGTCCAGCTCTGCAACACAGCTGGAACCAATCATATCGGCTTTGCTGTTCCATTGGACTATTTCAGTGGCATGGAGAGGGGGGATTTACTGCTTGGGTAACAGCCTATCCTCCATATTAATCATGGAGATGAAAAGATATAACTGTTATTCTTAAAATGTACTGTTCCCTAAATAAAATCTATGAAGAATTACATTGACTGACTGTCGAATAATAACTAATGTTTATGATAGTGGAGCAGATGCTCTGGTATTGTAAATGGCCAGATTGAAGTCTTTGCAGTGTGCCACCAGAAGGCATTTTTGGTCTGCTACCACAAACTGTTTATGTGGCCATCTGTCACAGTTGGCTTCCTGGGAGAGCACAGGTAAGCCAACGCAGGGATTAGGAAGAAAGGAGTAGGGAAAGGAAGGTTGGCATAGAGGGGGGATGGTAGGAAATGGATTGAGGGGGAATGGATTGGATCCTGGTGGAAGAAACTTTCCCACTTTCCTGCTTACACTCACCCTTACTCTCCTTTGACTTATATCTGGCATAGATTCAAGATGACTCAGAGTACAATCCTAACCATGTCTACCCAAAAGTAACAACCATTTTGTTCAATGGGTCTTACTTCCAGGAAAGTGTCCTTAGGATTGCAGCCTCATTGGTATCCATGACTGTATCCACATTGTAGTTGAGAGTTGAGAATGTTGTTTATATTCTTTTGGAGAAAGTTAGTTCCCATCTGCATTTCTCAAATTATTGTTGCCGTGTTAGAATTTGTGTTGGGTCATCTATGTCATAATCAGTTGAACAGTTTCTTTCTATCTTATTGCCCAAACAATAACTTTCATACCAAAGATTATTCCTTTCTCTCTTATTATTAGTTATTTGAAGGCTATAGCCTTGTTCTCTCAAGGAAATGTCATGTTTATATATTTTTATATTGAATTTGAGTGTTCTTATACAGTCATTGTAATGGTTAAGAGAAAATAATGAAAGAGAAATATCATATCTTCAAAGAACATTCTCTTGGAAATGCTTCAATAAGGTCACTTAAAATACCGTATTTACTTGAATATAACGCACCATTGAAACTAATGCGCACCCCAGACTTAAAATCAAAATACTGTATTTACTCAATTCTAATTAACATAGGATCTAATGCGCAACCTGATTTTGGAGACTGAATTTGGCTGGAAAAGGTGAGCGCTAGATTTGAGTAAATACAGTAGTAGTAAATTTTACACCAGGCAAAATATACTTGTTTGAGGGGGTATAAACAAAATATACTGTTTGATTCAACAGGAAACTGTAAAGCGATGGAGGATTTGCATATAAACATTTGTATCTATCTGGGGTGTATTTTATAAAGCAGATTTCTGAGACCTTTGTGTGAGATTTCACCAGAAATTGTTATGTTATGACTTCCAGATAAATATAACTTGTATGTCTTCTCAGAGAGATGGCATAGTGCAGGAGCTAAAAGGCTGAGCTATTAAAGAGGAATTCCCTAGCTCACATCTCTCCCCTTCCATGAATTTAATATGCTTCCTTAAGAGAGGCACTTCCTCTGAGCCTCAGCTGCAAAATGGAAATAATAATTCTTACCCTACAGGGCCGTTATGGGAACGATGTCAGGTTATTACACAAAATATACTTTGCGTATTCAAGAAATGTTATATAAAAAGGCAACTTCTTCAGTGTTTGTCCTGAATGGTGATGGGATCCACTTCTGGATTGGAGTCATCTTATCCTTGTTGGACGCAACATGGGGAAACCTGGCCAGCTTGTCGCAGGGGCCTGTCTGCTTGCATTTACTTATCTACTCGCTTTTACTTGCTTTCGAACTGCTAGTTGGAAGGAGCTGGGCAATGGATGGGAGCTCACCCCGACTTGCAGTACTTGGGTCTTGAACCTCTGGCCTGCTGATCAGAATTCTGGTCAAGCAGTGTTCTAACCCCAGTGTTCTAACCACTGACCCACTCTAGCCACTGTTCAAGAAATGTTCTATAAATCTCTTCCAGCTAGTTCATTATACGATATGTTGTCCATTTTATGATTGGCTTATGACTGCCACCAACCCATGGTTAATATATCAGTGATGGAAATACAAACATTTGGTAGCATCTCAATCAATAGCGTCATTTGATCAGGCCTTGGAAGGGGGTAAAACTTACCCTTAACCTGTCTCTTTTCCTTGCAAAATTTACCATTTTCTTCTCTTTCTTGCCATACTTTTCTGAATGTTTAGTATCAAATGTTCTTAATTAGCATGCTTACTAACCTGGCTATTCATGTTTTCTAAACCCTGCCAAGGACTTTGACCCTAATTCCTTTTTTATTGCAGTCTGTCTGGGACAAACAGAAATATTGTTTGTCTTTCAGGTAGCACCAGTTGACTAAATATTACATATAGTCAATTTAAAAAAATAAGGGATCCCATGCTGGGTCAATGAGCCATTGAGCCCAATGTCCCCTTAGACACTAGTACCTATTAATTGAGTCTGATGAAGTGTCCAAGTCATCATGAAGTGATTTGAAGTGATTTGTCCTTTATATGAAGTGATTTGAAGTGATTTGTCCATGTCCTTTATATTTTTTTCAGAGATTAGGGACATTCAGAGGATGAGGTTGCATTTCATTAATATCTTGGCTAACAGACAATGATGAACATAACCTCCATGGTTGTGATCTTGATGTAGGCATGCAGAACTGGAATTCTTAATTTGTTAAAAAAGTTTAAGTTTAAATGTTTAAAAATTTGTTTAAATTTGTTTAAAATTTTAAAATGATTTCAAGGTTTGCTACAGCTGCTAAATAAGAAGCTACCTAACCAATTACATTGTGGACTGGAGATCACAAGAGATCATTTCTCTAGTTCAGTGCTCTTCAAAGTGGGGGTTTGGGACCTCTTATGGGGCCATGACCTCAAATTAGGAGGGTCATGGGAGGATGGATTCCACCATCTTGGAATCTGGCACTGAGTTTTCCTGGGAATAACTCTCATTGGACATAATGGGACACACTTCCAAGTAGACATGGAGGAGCATCCTGATAAGTTTGACAAGGGATCCCGCACTTATTTTTGTTAGAAATGGTTGCTCTATATCATAGTTTGATTGCTTCTTTTACTTGGGATGTTATCCTAACCTGGGCTGGCACAACTCATTGGTCTTCCCATTTCCATGGTGATATAGGGAGGCGAGCGCATGGAGTGGTTCAAAAGTGTCTTTTGGCACTTTTGTGACACCCCTAGGTCAGCAACCTAGGGGCTATGGGTGGTGCAAGCGGTTAAGGCGCTGTACCTGTTAACCAGCAGGCCAAGGTTCGAGACCTAAGTCAGCAACCTAGGGGCTGTGGGTGGCGCAAGCGGTTAAGGCACTGTGCCTGTTAACCAGCAGGCCAGCGTTCAAGACCCGGGTCGGCCCCACAAGACAGGGTGAGCTCCTTTCCTTAGCCCAGCTCTGCAACACCAGCTGGATCCAATTGTATTGGCTCTGCCTTTCCATTGGACTAATTCAGTGGCGTGGAGAGGGGGGATTTGCTGCTTGGGTAACAGCCTATCCTCCATAACAATCCAAACCAGGCTTTTGTGCTTCGCATGCATCGTATGCAGCGCCGAGCACGATACCATAGTCTTCCAAGACTGACGGAGGCCTGCTTTAGGTCAGCATAGGGCTTATGCCGGGGTCTACGCTGGCCTACCTGGAGATTAGGATTGCAGCTTTTGTTGCATATATCTTGGCCAGCCTGTAAAATTGCTCTTATACTGTTTGGTTATATGATCCCTTTTTATTCACATTTTAAAAACTTTTAAAATGGGTTTGTATCCTCAAAATTATAAAATGGTATAAAGCTGAATATGCTCACATGCATGCACACATACCTCAGAATCATGTATTAACAAAATGGTTTGAAAATTGCCTCCTTATCATGGTAATGCAGCAGTCATGCAATCAGTTAACCTCCTTTTCCAGTGCATAGAACAGATTAGCTTCAGCTGAGAGACAGACTCTCCCCCACCCCACCCCCAAAAAACAACTCCCGGAGCAGCAAAAGGATGGAAAATGATTTGAAGTAAAGAGCTACAGTAACTCTAAGATGAAACAAATGTATAAGCCTCAGGAGGTGGGAGAGATTTAATGATTGCCTGCCACTTTGCCATGGTTAAGCAGGCTATTTTTAAATTGCTGCCTAAGAGACACTTGTCTTTTAATTGTTTCCGCTTAACATGAATATCTGCATCCATGAAGGTTCCAGGATCAGAACCCTTAAGGATGCCAAGGCTCAATCTGTACATCAAAAATCAGTGCATTTTAGGATGCATTTTAGTGGCCTTTCTTTTAGGCCTTCTACAGTGAGAGCTGCAGAAAGCATTCTCAAGGGAGAGAGAAAAAGTTACGTTTAAAAAAACGTGCTTCATACAAAGAACATTGGTTGCTCTTCAAACTTAATAATGGTACAAGTTGTTCTTTTTTCAGAAAAAAAGTCAAAGTACACTAGTAGAATGAGATGTTTCAGTTCATTCATAGTTTCCAATTTTCTATAGCCCTTGGCTTCCCTTTCCAGATTGCAGGGATCTGCCAGCCAAGTATATTCATTGTACATAGGTCTCATTTCAGAAGAAAGAAACACAAGTAGCCTAAATAAATATTTTTTTTAAACTTGATGAACCTGAAGGACTCTGGCAAAGTTCAACATTTCCTTGTGCCTTTGTCCAAAGCCTCTTTACTTCTCTTGCTCTCTTCTGCTTTCAGAATGCAATAACCTGTAATAATCCGAACACATGGTAGGAGACTGCTGGAGATCACCTTGGAGTAAGGGAACATTTTCCCCCTTGGTCTGTGTAACACTCCAGCATGCCTATAGTGCTAGTCGGATCTTCCCATGTGGGGGAAGCAAATCCAAGCTGTCTTTGAGGCTGTGTAGCAATGGCCAGAATATAATGTGCCTTGCTGCCACCAATCTACCTCCATCCTGGGCCCCACTATTTCCCCCATTCCATCCTCCATGTCCAAAAATGCTCCCTCCCCTCTTCCAGAATTCAATTGCAATCATCTTGATTACAGTCCAGGTAGAATTAAGATCTTTTAATTTCAGTCAGCTTTTGCCATTTGTGGTGGTGGGGTACACTTGTTCTGAACTGGAGTAATCCAAACTGTGGTTGACGCAACATGCAGAATATTCAGGCATGTTGCCAGAATATTGCCTCCCTACCAAGGTTTTATCTATTTATGCATGTATTTGCATGCTTGTGAACTGCTGGATTGGCAGAGTGACTGGAACTCACTCTGCTGTACAGCACTCAAGTCTTGAACTGCTGACCTGCTGGTCTTAACCACTGAGCCACTGAAGTTCCAAATATTTTTAATTTCCATTTATTTAATTAAGCATAAGCTTTTCTCATTTAAATTAGTAAAATTTCACTTTTCTAAAAATTTTAATCCACTTTTAAAAATGGCTTTTTCCCTTTTCAAATGTAATTTATATTAGTTTACTCTGATTCCAATAGATTGTGTCTAAAGTATTTCATACAAAAGTCAAAGGCATTTCAATTTGTGTGTGTGTGATGGGGGATTATTTTCACCAATCCTTCTTTCTTTCTAGAGTTACCTCTGCAGTTACCTCTGCATTCCCTAAAATCTGCTTTGAAGAGATGTGGGAGCCTTTAGAGCAGGATGGCATGCAGTATAGAACAGCTGCATCCAGAAGAAGGAGTGGTGAAACCTGCATGTAGGAAGTTCCTTTGTTTGCAGCAGAAATATTTAGTATGCAAGCTTTTCAATTCTTGGGATCTTTTAGCAGCAATGGGGAAGGACTTTGAGAGCTGGCAGGACAGTTGGGACACGGAAATCATGATTAAAGCCTGCAGAAGGGTCAGGCATGCTGGTATCAGAGGGCTGAAATCAGAGCCCTTATAAGTAATTTGCAGATTTGTGAACTACTTCCTGTAGGATTCAGTGTTATTAGCATGTTCCAGTATCTATGATGATAGCTGGAACCTATCCCCCAGTATGATGAAGAACCATAAGTTTCCATTTAATAGGAAACTTAGATCCAGGAGCTATGCCACTGAAACTTCCCACTGTTTGAGCAAATGGTGAGAGTGAAACAATCAGGGGCGTCACTAGAGTTTGCGTCACCTAGTGTAGGCCAGTGCATCACCCCCATGCAGTGGGCGGGGCAACACCTGGATGGTGGGCATAGCTATGTGTCATTGCTCTGTCTCCATTTGTTTTATGGCCACACGTATATAGAATAAAGATATTTCAAAGTGGTTTGTTCCATTACATTCTGCTGTAGATTACAGATCTAATAGTATATAACATGATGGGATTATTCCTAAAAACCATGATTTTGGTTGCTAGTTGTGTCACCCCTTCCAGAAGGCAGTCCCCCACCCCAACACTGAAAATGATAATTGGCTCAACAGGTAATACAGATGTTTTTTTAAAAAATATTATTTTTAAAGTTTGGTGATAGTCCTAACTTCAGTTCCCCTCTAAACAAGCCTCATTTCCTGTCCTATCAAGGTGGTTTTATTTTTTCACCATATGTCCTCTTTTTCCAGGACATGTCCTCTTTTTTAGCCTTGTGTCCTGGAAAAAGTCTTCCATGTTCTCCATTTCCTTGTGAGCAAGAAGCATGTAGTGTGCTTGTAATTCATAAATTATATGTGTTAAATTATATTTAATATTTTTAAACTTAATAATAATCAATATAGTGTTTAAATTAATAATCAGTATACTGTTTCACTTTCAATGGGGTCAATGCAAGGAGGAGGGAATTTCCTTTTGGGGCAGGGTGACCATATGCCAGAACTGTAAGAAGAGGACAAGGACCCTCAAAATGTAAAACATGCAAGCAAAATGGAGGACATGTTAAAATAAAAGCTAAAAGCTAAAAGTACATATTGCTCTCATGTACTTAATTTCATCACTACATTGAAGGTAAAGGGGCTTACTTCTGAGTAGACAGACTCATGACTGGACTGCAAGGCTGCAAGTCTCATACTCTTTCCTGGGAGTAAGTCCCGTTGCAGGCTAAGAAGGTGGGCTGGGTGGGTGGTAGCAGCAAAGGTGGTGGGGGAGCGGTGAGAGGGCTCCTGATGCAGCAGAGGGTGGAGGTGCTGTGGGCGCTGAGGGGAACTCTTGAGACTATTGGGAGCGGTGTGCCATTTGCTGCATGGATGCTGAGGGGTGCCTTTGGAGGATGCGGTGGGCGGGATGGGCAGTGGGTGGGGCAAGGCGGAGCATTGGGGCAGTGGGTGGATGGTCTGTGTGATTCCTCCCTTTGCATGTCCAACCTCTGGACATGTGCTGTGAGATTGGATCGTGCCTCTCCCATTGCACATGCCCAGAGACTGCCCAGAGACTGGACATGCATAGTGCTCCTCAGCTGCTTCTCCATTTTGGAGCAGCCCAAATGGGCACACAGATGCTCGGGACCACCCAGAAGAGTGTCAAACTCCTTTGGCGTGTCACCCCAAGTGACGCATCACTCGGTGCTGCCTGCACCAGCAGCACCATCCTGGTGACGCCACTGTAAACAATATGTAGTTTTTAAAATGACAGCTGTCTCCCTAAAGTGATTACCATTTTATCTGTAAAAGAGAGAAACTAACATTTGCTGTCTTTGAATGGGTATCAGAATGTATATTGTTACAACACTGAGTTACTAGCAATCACTAAAAAAATTATCTTTCCACTCTCAGAATTTCAATGCTTTGTGTACAGACTGTCAGCAGACATTGTGCACTGGGTCATCACCATAAGAACGAAAGAAGAAACTTCACTGGATCAGGCCAAAGGCCCATCTAGTCCTGCTTTCTGTATCACACAGCAGCCCACCAGGTACCTCAGGAAGCTCATATGACACCTGCATCCAGGTGCCTCCCCTGGATCTGACATTCGGAGGTTGTCCACCTCTACACACACTCCCCGTCGCAAGTTGTAACCTGTAAGGGTCCTTTCCTCTAGGAATTTGTCCAGTCCCTTCTTAAAGGCATTGAGGCTAAATGTCATCACCATATCCTGTGGCAGGAAGTTCCACAGACCAGTTCTTTACACTCTGAGTAAAGAAATATTTTCTCTTGTCCACTCTAACCCTCCTAACATTGTTTTAGTCCATCCTAACATTCATTTTTAGTGGATGTCCCATAGTTCTGGTGTTATGTGAAAGGGAAAAGAGCATCTCTCTATCCACTCTGTCCATCCCTTTAGTAATTTTGTAACAGCACAATCCAAAGCAACTAATCTGTCCACATAAGAGCCCTTGGGTTGCCCTATCTATCACTAGGGTGGAGCAACTGCAAGATGCTCCAGCCCAGTTACTCTGGAAGAGGCTTAGGGCAGAGCAAGGCAACATAGGGTGTCCTAAGAGAGGTGGACCTGCTCTGCCCTAAATGGGGCAGCCTAGGCAGCTCAGGAGAGGCAAGTTGAGGGCATGTTTAGCATTGCCTAGGGCAGAGCAGTTACTCTGTATCCAAAGCCTATTTCAAGGCAGAAATGCCCTCTTCCAGTTCCTCAGAGATATACCACCTCAGGAGCAGGTATAGTAACGAGTAGACCCAGAGGGGTCCATGATAAGGCCTGAGTAAGAATGGTAGTGTTGACCAAAAATCTGAGTTCTTGGCCAGCCTAGCTGCAGTCCCTGCCTCTCAACCTCAGGATATGGCACAACTATGGCAGCCCACTAACCTCAGGATACAGCAGGCCACTCCAAGCATCCATCTTGCACTAGAAGAACTGCAGCTGTAACTGGTTGTCAGGAACTGCTGGGCTTCCTTATAATGTAGGCACCACATCTGTTTCTTCAGTGTGATCTGAGGGGGGTCTACTCAGGAGCAAGCCCTCCCCAGCTGTCTCTGACTTAGCATGCTCTGGAGCAGTTAGGGCAGCCCAGGCTTCCTGACTCTCTGGATGCAGCATAACTTTCTGCTCTGGATACAGAAGAGTTAGGAGCAGAGCAGGTTGAACTTGCTCTGGATTGTGCCCTAAGACTCAATCATGTCTCCCCTCAAACACTTCTTTTCTAGACTGCAGAACCACAAAAGCTGTAGCCTGTCCTCATACAAAAGATGTCCCATACCATCAGTCATTTTGGTCTCTCTCCTCTGAACCTTGCCTATTTTCTCTATATCCTTCTTGAGATATGACCACCAGAACTGGACACAGTACTCCAAATGTGGCCATACCATCAATTTCATCAAAGGCATCTCTTTTGGGTTTTTTAGATTCTGCAATCCAAAGGAGGATAATACTTTATTTAAGGTGAATATAAATGAAACATTGCTTGACTTTTGAACTGAGGATTTTTTCCTGGTTGTAAGATGGCAACCAACTATTTTGTGCGTTGGATTCTAGTATAAGAAAGTATAAGTATAAGTCCTGGGCCTCTCAATTCTCTCGAACCAGTTTCTTTTCATCATGTCTCAAAGGCTTAAATTCTGCCTTCAGATACATGAGTTGTTTGTTCTTTCAGACCTCAGCACATGACTTTGAAATGATATCCTGATTAAAATGTACAGTATTTGGAAGAAAAATGAAGATGCCCACTAACTTTGAACAATTTAGTAGAGGTTTCTCTATCCAGGTCTCCTGTTTGGAGTAAGTGGGTTTCAGTGACAAAATTGGAGAGTTTCATTTTTTTAAAGAAAGAATTTATGAATAAACCAACCAGTGAGGCTTCTCTGCTGACATAACATTATTTTTTCTTTTTTGCTGTTTTGGACTGATGTTTTTAGTCTTGCAGCTAAAGAGACCTGTCTAGTATTCCTTCAAGCTTTTTTTGCAGCTTGGGAGATAAGTGCCATCTATATATAACATGCACTTTGAATAACTTCTAACACATTTCAAAAGGCCAAGATATGAATCAAGTCACAACAGTCCCAAAATATGATTGAAGGACCTTTGGGGCTTTAATGGCTGATCTAATAAGACAAAGACACACCATGTCCTTGAGTTGAAATCATACTGTGTAGTTTCTAAAATGATGAACTCAGCTCTATAGCAAGATTCAGGTTGGCAAAACAAGCTTTGCTTTCAGACAAATAAATCAGGATTTTTTTTCTTTTCTTTTTTCGTGTTGCTTGAGAAGGGTGACCATATAGAATGGAGGACAGAGTTCCTCTACCTTTAACTGTTGCATAGAAGAGAGAACTTAGGCAGGTGCAGCTCAACATAGAAGGGTTTAAAAAGCAGCACCTTCCTAAATTCCCTCTTCTATGTAATGGTTAAAGGTAAAGGCACTTTGTCCTCCATTCTGTATGGTCACCGTGTGCTTGGGCAAATTACACATTACAATCCAGAATACATGCAGCTTCATAACACAAATGAGAGGATTTGCATATAAGAAGCAGCCCTCAGTCATTACAGCCAAATAATATATTGATGTAATCTAGCACCTACTTTTTTCCCCCAAGAAAAAAAGTATTCCCTGTTTGGTTGCACAGGTATTTCAAATGTATGCCAGTAAAACTGCAGTTCTCAAATGGCTCTCCACCGAATAGGGCAATTGGCTTCAATTAGATTTTGTGACACTATTACAGAGAAAGTATATCCTGACCATAATATTTGCACTTGAATGTCTGTTTGCTTTGTGGCCTAAAATTTAAGGGAAATTATCAGAACATCATGGTATGTAGCATACTCTGGCTCAGTGGTTTATATGCTACCTGCAAAGAATTTAACTGCTGGCCCAGCAAGATTAGACTTGCACAGGAAGATAACAGAACAATTTCTTTGAACTTCTGAAATAAAAGCCATGTACATATTGTAGTATCAGAGCAACTGTATCATATTTTCATTACCTATATCCAAACTAAAAGTAAGAAATGAGAAATGCAGTTTTGAGAGGGGAAAGTTAACCCTCCGTGTGACTGAAATTCTAAAATCTCCCAGTGTCCATTGGCATTAAGGGTCAAATTAGATGTTGTGTGAAATACATAGTGTTCCTCAATGGTTTTGTTTTCAATTTTTTTTTCAAAATTTAATTGTGGAGAAAAGTTTCTACATATTTCAAAGTTTCAAATGACAGCCAGTGAAAGGGTTTTTTGTTGTTTTTTGTTGTCTTAATTAAAATACTTTGGTGTTGCAATTTGTAGATGCAAAATGTTAACATTACTCCAGCTGCAGTCCTGGATCTATGGTCTGCTTTTTTAGGAAGAGGGAAATATAATATAGATGCACATTGTGCATTTCATATAATATGTAATTTGGCCCTTTGCTACCTGCTGTTAGGTCATATGCACCCAAGGGAGGTGGTGGACTCTCCCTCACTGGGGGTCTTCAAGCAGAGGCTCGACAAGCACCTGTCGGGGATGCTCTAGGGGGATTTCCTGCTGCAGGCAGGGGGTTGGACTAGATGACCTACGTACCCTACAATCCAGAGTAACTACGGGAGCACGTAAGAGACATTACGTGTACCCGTAGTTACTGCACCATCTAGTGAAAACCTATGGGAAATTCATAACCCGGAGTTACTGCACCATCTAGTGAAAACTTATGGGAAATTCATATTGCAATCCAGAGCAAATTGTTCTTACACCGGAGTAAGGACTCCCCGTAGTTACTTGGATTGCGCCCGTAGTCCCTTCCAACTCTATGATTCTATGATTCTGGTTAAAGAAGCATTTATGTTAAATGCTAGAGCTCAATGCGTCTGAGAGCAACGTAAGCTAATGGCATCAAGAGAGATAGCATCAATTTGGCATCAGTTTTTTAAGTGGGTAGGAATTTTGCCTTGGGGGTAGGAATTTTGGCCTTGTGGTTCAGGAATTTTGGGTTTGGTATCTGATCACCCTGGGAAATGAGAGCTGATTCATATTAACACCTTTTTAGCTCCCTACAACATCAGAATTACATTCATTGGCTCTCAGAGCAATCAGTATCATGGGAAAGTTTTAGTTTAAAAAATCCGCTTTTTGTTCCATAGGCTTTTGTGTTTTCATTTTCTGGTTAATTGGCCATAACTTTTGATAGAATACAGATTTTTTCCAATGCAGATTGCTTCATTGCATTCTGCCTTAAATTACCTTTACAATGATATATAACATTATTCATACATACCCCGTTTTTCACAATTTTATCCACTAGTGTCAAGCTCAGCTTGTAGCACCCCTGAAGCTTGTAGCCTGGTGCATCTGCACCACTTGCACCCCTCTTAGCCACGCCACTGGGTTAGGGGAAGGTAGTGACATGATGCCTAGGAATGTACTGCTGCTGGGACTGAAAGGGCTTTACGGGTAGGTCACACAAGCCTCCAGAGAGTGCACAAAGCATGGGATTCACTAAAATAATGATCAGAAACCACATGCTATTTTTTCAGAGGCTTGGGGTGAATGTAGAGGCTTGGTGAGGCTTAGTAAATTGGAGATTTAGTGAACATCCCACATCCCCCAGAGTTCTGATACCACATGCCTGTAAGTAAGCCTGTCCTGTACCATCAGTAAAACAATTGTGTTGATTGCTATTTCTATAATCTCAAGTGGTCTTCTACTCCCATGGAAGTCTTTGGGAACCATTGATCTTCTAGACAAGTGATACTCAAAGTGGGGGTTGGGACTCCCTTGGGGGGCTGCAACTTCACAAGAGGGTGGGATCCGCCATCTTGGAATCTGACACTGGGTTTTCCTGGGAGTCCAAATGAATAAAATTGGACTTCTGAGTACACATGGAGGAGCTCAGAAATCACAATGATGTCACATGCCTGTAAGTTTGACAATTGGTTACAGTTAAATTTTTGTTTGAAAGGGGATTTCAGGCTGAAATGCCTGAGAACCACTGATCTAGACAACACCCACAAGGCATACAGTGTAAGCATGTTCATTAAGGTAAGCAGGAAATGAAATAAAAACATGTTTTTGAGTGCTATGTAAAATTGATCTCATCTGATATCTCTTTAGAGATTATTGTGCTCTCCATTTCTGTTAAAGTAATTAGGACTACAAATTGATTTTACTGAGTATAAATTACAAGTTTTATCTTTTTTATTATGGTACTAGCGAAAGGCGTACCCGCGTTGCGAGAGTAAAATTCCCCCGTATGCCATTCCCCCATAATCATCAACCCCCCATGGATAACTTTCCCCCAGGCGTAACAACCCCCATGCGCAACTTACCCCATACACATCAACCCCCCAAGCGCAACTTCACCCATGCGCATCAACCCAGCATGCACAAGTTACCCCATGTGCAACTTCCCCCCATGCACAACTTCCCCCATGCGCATCAACCCCCCATGCACAACTTCCCCCATATGCATCAAACCCCATGCGCAACTTTCCCCACGCGCAACTTCCCTCCCATGCGCAACTTCCCCCCGTGCGCAACTTCCCCCCGTGCACAACTTCCCCCTTGCACAACTTTCCTCCATGTGCAACTTCCCCCATGCGCAACTTTCGTCCCATGCGCAACTTCCCCCATGTGCAACTTCCCCCCGTTCGCAACTTTCCTCCATGTGCATCATCCCCATGCACAACTTCCCCCATGTGGAACTTCCCATATGCGCAACTTTCCTCCCATGCGCAACTTCCTCCGTGCGCAACTTCCTCCATGTGCATCATCCCCCATGCGCAACTTCCCCCATGTGCAACTTCCCCCATGCGCAACTTTCCTCTCATGTGCAACTTCCCCCCGTGCGCAACTTTCCTCCCGTGCGCAACTTTCCTCCCGTGCGCAACTTTTCCCCATGCACAATTTTCCCCCATGCGCAACTTCCCCCGTGCGCAACTTTCCTCCATGTGCATCATCCCCATGCGCAACTTCCCCCATGCACAACTTCCCATATGCGCAACTTTCCTCCCATGCGCAACTTCCTCCGTGCACAACTTCCTCCGTGCGCATCATCCCCCCATGCGCAACTTTCCTCCGTGTGCATCATCCCCATGCGCATCATCCCCCCATGCGCATCATCCCCCCATGCGCAACTTCCCCCATGCGCAATTCCCCCATACGCAACTTTCCTCTCATGTGCAATTTTCCCCATGCGCAACTTTCCCCCATGCGCAACTTTCCCCCATGCGCAACTTTCCCCCATGCACAATTTTCCTCCATGCGCAACTTCCTCCCATGTGCAATTTTCCTCCCATGTGCAACTTCCCCCCTGCGCAACTTCCCCCATGCACAATTTCCCCTCATGCGCAATTTCCCCTCATGCGCAGCATCCTCGCCAGCGCAACCTCTTCCTCTGAACAACATCCCCCAGTGCACCAGGATCTGAGCACCAAATTTGCTGGATGTTGGTCAGTCTCCCATGTTAAGTATAGGACAGAAACACGTTGCCCCCTTTTCAGCCCCTGAAGGGTTAATTTCTCCAGATGGTTCTTGGTGGGAGTTCAGGTGACAGAAGGAACTCCCAGAATTCCATGCTTCAGGCACAGCAGTTGGGGAGGAATGTTGATGAGTCATCAATTCTTCAATGCAAAGTATAGGGAGGAAAATGCATTGCGCCCCTTTTCACCCCCTTCCTGTTGGAATTTCCGAAAACCGGTTCTTAGTGCACCCCTCCATCATGGAAGGAACACCCACCCCAAATTTCATGCTTCTAGGCCCACCGGTTTTGGCAGGGCGGTGATGAGTGAGTGAGTCAGTCAGTCAGTTAGTGAGTCAGTCAGTGAGTGACTTTTCTCTTTTATATATATAGACTAGCAAAAAACGTACCCACGTTGCGGGGAGTAAAATTCCCCTGTACACCATCCCCCCACTGCACATCAACACCACATGCACAACATCCCCCATGTTCATCCCCTATGCACATCATCACCCCATGCTCATCAACCCCCCATGCTCATAAATCCCACATGCACAACATCCCTCATGCACAACCAATGTGCAACATCCCCCATGTGCATCATCCCCCCATGTGCATCAACCCCCATGTGCAACATCCCCCCATGAGCATCAACCCCCCTATGCACATCACCTCCCCATGAGCAACACCCTCCCATGTGCAATACTCCCCATGTGCAGTGTCTTCTCCAGTGCAACCCCTCCCTCCAAACATCTCCTCCAGTGCATCAGGCACCGAGCACTAAATTGGCTGGATGTTGGTCAGTCTTCCATGTAAAGTATAGGACAAAAACACGCTGAACCCCTTTTCAGCCCCTTAAGGGTTGAAGTTCTCAACATCGGTTCTTGGTGGGTGTTCATGTGACAGAAGGAACACCCTCCCCAAATTTCATGCTTCTAGGTCCGGGGGTTAGGGCAGAGCATCCCTCAGTCACCAATTCTTCAATGCAAAGTATAGGGAGAAAAATGTGTTGCGCCCCCATATCACCCCCTTCCGGTTGGAATTTCCGAAAACCGGTTCTTAGTGACTCCCTCCATCACGGAAGGAACACCCACCCCAAATTTCACACTTCTAGGCCCAGCGGTTTTGGCATGGCATTGGTGAGTGAGTGAGTCAGTCAGTCAGTGAGTCAGTGACTTTTCTCTTTTATATAGATATGTAAAATTCTGGTGCTAAAACCTTAATGCATATAAAAGTTGAGTAATGAAGAATACTATGTGATTTCCCTCCTTGGTTACATACTTCTGGTTAAAAAGGGATTTTTCCATATATAGTATACTCTTGATTCTACTTCTTCACTTGAAGCATCACAGACTTAAAGAGTAATCAAATCATGGGCTAGTGTAGTATCGTAGTGCACATATACTCAGGAGAAAGTTCCATTATGTTCCTTAGGGCTTACTTGGAGGAAAGAAAGTATAGAATTGCATCTTAAGCTTCAGTTCTTGAGATGGCTCAAGTGTGTTTTCAAGCTTATACCCTACAATCCAGGCTAATTATGGGAAGACGTAAGAGGCACTTACTCTGGATTGCTCTATGCATTTCCCATAGGTGGCACTGTAACTATGTCTTGTGTAAAAGGTCCCGTAGTTACTCTGGATTGTAGGTTCAGTTTGGGTTTGAATTGCAAGTCTTGGTGATGGGGAAAAGTTTATTCCTGGATCTGCTTGACTAGTGTCCATGAAAATTATGCAGCAACCTGCATAACCTCCATAACCTCCATTCACCTTTGGTGTTAGTCATGTCATTCACGTGACCATGAAGACATCTCCAGACAATGCTGGCCCTTCAGCCTTGTAATGAGCACCACCCTCAGTCCATCATGACTAGCAGGGCAAACTCCAGGGTACACCTTATATATACATTATGAAAATTGCATTTAAATGTATGTGTTTTTCTATGCCTACACCTCTGATGCAGTATATATACCATCAGATAGTTGCAAACTGTGTTGGGATTTGCATGGGATGATCTGTATAGGGATGGAATATAAATGATCGTGTTTTGCACTGAGTGCTTTTCATGGCCTGATCTTTTGAGCCATTCTAATGTGAGAATTTTTTGTTGCTAATTTATGTGTCATATGCTAGTTCTATAATACGTGAAAAATAATAATTGGCAATTTCCATTCTTTCTAAATGTCTCTGCTATTGTTGGCCTTGCTCTTCTTACTGAACAAGGTAATCAACAGCAATATTTATACTGTTTCATTGTGTCTCTTTTAAACAAATTGGAGTTATTCATCAAGAGGCTTGTGTGGGAGAAAAAAAAAGATGCTCAAAGAAGCTGTTTGATTGGATTTTGACAAAGTTCAGTTTTCTTGTTACTTACTATGAACTCTTGATTTTGTTTCCCAAGATTCTGTCCTTCTTTCCAATGTTTTCTTCAATACTATACAGAGTGAAGCTGTTCATAAGCATAGGTGGTTTACAGTAGTTCATTGGACAGATCAGTTATATAGAATATGATCTATATTGTTGTTGAAATTCTAAGAGCTGCTCAATATGATCAGGTAAAAATGCATGTGATGCATCTGGGAATTATATGTTTGAGCAAAAAGCAGGACTCTGTCAGTCTTGAAAGACTATGGTATCGTGCTCGGCGCTGTATACGCTGCATGTGAAGCATGAAAGCCTGGGTTGGATTGTTACGGAGGATAGGCTGTTACCCAAGCAGCAAATCCCCCCTCTCCACACCACTGAATTAGTCCAATGGAAAGGCAGAGCCAATACGATTGGATCCAGCTGCATCTAAGGACCTGTCTTGTGGGGCTGATCCGGGTCTCGAACCCTGGCCTGCTAGTTAACAGGCACAGCGTCTTAACCGCTTGTGCCACCCACATGTTTGAATGCTCACACATATTGCATATTCTGTACTTGGGAGTTTCAGGAGATTTAAGAGAAATTAGGTCAGGATAAATATCTGACACAGACCATACCTGACTTGCTAGCCTATGAGTGTGTTGATATGAAAACCCAGTGGAGGCAGGGCAATGGTACATAACCATGCCCATCATTCAGGTTGTTGCTCTGTGCACTGTATGGGGGTGATACGCTGGCCTCCCACACAGGGTGACGTGAACCCTAGTGATGCCCCTGGACATGACAACTCATTATAAACATTTAAGGGCAAAATCCAGAGTTAGGGCAAGGAGGAGTGCCCTAGCTGGGCTGCCCCTACTATTCTGAATCCAGATCAGAAAATTATGGTGCATTCAGTCAATTATACACCAAGTCAGTGACATCTGGGGAGGACTTGCTCCTGAGAAGACCCCCCTCAGATCACACTGATCAAGGAACACCTGTGGTGCCTGCCTTAGAAGGAGTCCTGATGAGACTGCCGGTACTGTCTTCAGTGAATACAAGGGACTCCATGGAGTGGCCTGCTGTATCCCCAGGTTATTGGGCTGCCATCAGGGTGACCACATGACTGAAAAGTTCCAGATTTGTCCTCTTTTTTTAGCCTTCTGTCCTGGTGTCTTCCAAAAGGGCTTCATTGTCCTCCATTTTTGCTTCATTTTGGAACTTTGCAATGATGTGCAGCATCCCATTATGTCATATCTTGTTGTAAAGCAGAATCCAATGCAAAAATAAGTTTTGAAATATCTCATTCCTATCAAAAGATATGGCCAAAAAACTAAAAATAAAAAATATTCATTGAGCTCAATGGCAAAGTGAAAGTGCCCCAAATCACAGCTTTACTTGTGAGTAGTCAAACATGCCATTGTCTGCCAGAAAGGCCAGGCTGAGAGGAATCAAAGACCTTGTTCTCCTTTTGAGGTTTGGGCATCTAGTCACCCTGGCTGCTGTATTTATGCCATATCCTGAGGTTGAGAAGCAGGGGTTGTAGATAGGCTGACCAAAAACTCAGATTTTTGGTTAAGACTGCCATTCCTACTCTGCCTTATCGGGGACTCCTATGGGTCTACTCATTGTTATACCTGTTTCTGAGGTGGTATAACTCTGAGGATCTGGAAGTGGGAATTTCTGCCCAGGAAAAAGGCTCTGGATACGTTATAGCTGCTCTGTCCTATGCAATGCCCTCAACATGCCCTCAACATGCCATTCCTGAACTGCCAGCTAGGGCAGCCCAGGTCCATCTGTCGGGTTAGTCTGTGTTGCCTTAGGCTGCCCCAAGCCTGTTCCAGAGTAAGTAGGGTGGCCCATCTTGCAGTTGGGTCAGCCCAATGATAGGTAATCCAGTGCACTTCTGTACTTCATATTGTGCCCTAAGTTGCTGTCATGTGGATGGTGGAGCAGATTTGTTCTTGGTTGCTCCTAACGGTAAGACAAGGACAAAATGAATTAGGCAGTGCAATCCTATTCATGTCTTCTAAGAAGTAAGTTCCATTGAGTTCAATGAGGCTTACTCCTAAGAAAGTGCTCTTAGGATTGCAGCCTAAGTTACAAGGGAGATTTCAATTAAATGGTTGGAAGGATTTCCTGAACTGTTCAGCACTCAGAGTCTGCCTCAGAAACTGATAGGTTCTCCAGCACTGGAGGTCTTTAAGCAGTGGCTAGATGTCCATCTGTTAGAGATGTGGAAGTTGTGGATGGATTGCACTGATAGGGGGGTGAGATTTGATGAACCTATAAATCCCTTATTCTGTGATCTTGGCTGGCGGATGGAGCTTGTGAATAATTTGAAAGTTGTGCAGGGCTTCTTCAAAAGCGTAAAAATTATTCTGAGTGGTGATAGTCTTTTAAATTATTTCAGTCTACTTGTAGAACCTCACTGATGATGTAATTGAAGTTGGCATGGCAGGCATGGCAAGCATGGCATTCACAGTTTTTCAAGGAAGAATCCAGTATGAAAATTCCTCTAATTTCTAAATTCCGTGTCACTGAACTCAAATGGAAAAGTTCAACCCTCCCTATTATTAGCAGACAAAGAATTGTTTCATTCTGAAAACACATCCCTTATCAGAGGGATTGGTACTCGAGCACACAGCCCCCTTATTAGCAGGGTAGTACTTTAAAGCATCAGTGCTTGAAGGGATGCCTCCGAGATGTTTTTGGAAAGCATCAAATGAGAAGAAAGGATTTAAATACAACATGCTGCCTGAATTGCTTGTGATGGCTGCATGAGAAATTGCCAAGGCGTTATTACAACTAAAAGCAATTCATTTAGGCTAACTTGCAGGCTTACATTCCCAGGAAGAAAGGGATGAGGAATGCAGCTGGGGTGATCAGAGTTGACAGCTTTAATAAAAAGAGCTGCTGAAGCTCCAGTGTGCACTGAAGGTGAACAAAATACTGCAGGTACTTCAAAAAGTAGGGAACATCTTTCATCCAGAAATATGAGGACAGAGGTGAAATCGTGTTTCATCAGCATCAGTCTTCTATGAAGCGAACCATTTGGACTGCATCTTTTAAACAGAAATAGCAGCAATGCAAAGTGCAGGAATGAAGTGAAAATTGCAGGGACCTCAAGCGATTGAACTATGAAGAGAAAAAAGGAAGGATTAAAAAATACCTGTACAGTACTAAAACTAACTGTAACTCCAAGCAATAGCATAATATGCCAAATGATGAATAATACCTATATGAAGTCAAAAGAAGATGCAGTAGTAAAAACCAAGGGGAAACAGGGCTCGAGTGTCTTGTACCAGGTGAGGAAATGTCTTTGGATGGGTTGACTTAATTCACCCAAGTTTGGCAGCATGAAGGATATTACCAAAAATATTTTACATAATTTACTAATCCTAGAATGGAATTAGCTGTACAGGGTATGGATAGCTTTCTTCTTTGTGTGGTATAGTTGTAAGCATGTCCAAAGCTTTAAGGCAAGGGTATCTAAACCCCAGTCTGGGGGCCAAATGCAGCCCACAGTGAGCTTACTTGCAGTCTGCAGAAGTCTTCTCAGTCTGGCCCTTGAACAAGTCCTATAATGCTCTGAAAGTGAAGGACGCTCTGCTCCCTCCAGAAAGTACTGTATTTACTCAACTGTAACTCGCACCTCTTTCAGCTGAATTTAGGGTGCAGTCCAGAGTAACTACGGGGAGTCCTTGCTCCGGTGTAAGAACAGTTTACTCTGGATTGCAATATGAATTTCCCATAAGTTTTCACTAGGTGGTGCAGTAACTATGGGTGCACGTAATGTCTCTTATGTGCTCCCATCGTTACTCTGGATTGTAGTGTTAGTCTCCAAAATCAGGCAGTGCATTAGATTTGATGGTGCATTGGATTTGAATAAATACAGTATTTTGATTATAAATATGGTTCATTATTTAGTTTAATAGTTTACTATAGTGTAATAAAAACATAACATAAATCCATTGTTGTATAAAGTAGTGCAATTAGGTAAAAATCATAACATAAACCCATTGTCATGTTATTGTCAAAGAACGCATTGTATGTGGTAAAATTAAATTTCACACTTGCTTTGCAGCTGTGCATTGCAATCGCCAGTAAACATTTTTTTTAACTCAAGCCTTTTAAAATTGGGGTGCTTCTTATATTCGTTGATGCGTTATATTCAAGTAAATACAGGTATTTTGAGGAGTAGGGATGCTGCATGCACCCCCTTCTTTGTGAACTAACTAGTTTGAAAATCCCCCCTCTTTCTGTTTGTAAACTGATTTGAATTCATTCATTAATTCTGTCTCTAATATTTTCATGCATATAATTTTGTAATTTATGCAAATTTATTTAAATTTTATATGTGCCCTTGACAAAACGTCAGAGGAATTATGAGGCCCCCGTGTCCAAAAGAATGGAAACCTGCTTTAATATATCAGGAGATTGCAGTAACAATGCTATTCTTATTCATAAATGTGTGGCCTATTTAAATCCAGTTAAGGCTCCTCTCTCAAGTGAGAATTATAATAATGTGTTAGTAGCTGTTGCTATGAATGTTTTTATCCTTTTTTAATGTCCTTTAACCTAATAAATGAGCACCAGAGTTGTGTACAGGGAGTAATATTTGGTTTTATGTGAAATCCACATTCAGTTACAGCAGTGTTGGAAGAGACAGATACTGAAGTAAGGTTCACACGCACATCATACTCTTAATATACAGGTACCTTGAGGGCATATCTGTTTTTGGCTAAGTTAGGTTGCTTATGTATTTAAAAAGTGGCACATGCAATTCTGGCCTGTCAGCATGCCATACAAATGCTAATAGGTGCTCCAATTTGATACAAACAATATTCATATGTCCATATCCTTTCCTTGATGAAGAATAGAGGTGTCCAAACCCTGGACCAGAATCCAGATGAGGCCCGTGACAAGCCTCAATGTGGCCCGCCCCAAGATCTTCCATCTGGACCACGGGCAAGCCTTGTAATACTCTGGATCTGTCTCTAATGCACTCTTATTTATACATTTATTTAAATCTTTTTCAAATTTGACATGTAAATCATTTTTCCCACCCCTGACACAGTGTCAGAAAAATGATGTGGCTGTTCTGCCCAAAAGTTTGGACACCTTGGAGAAGAAAAGTCTCAAATCTTTACTTATCTTGACTGACACAAATCAGACCCACAAATGAGGATACAGTTACATGGGTGAATGTCTGGGAAGCCAGGAGGTCAATGGCATTCCTAGGTAGGGCCCAGGATACCTGGACCCGGGGTATCATTCTCATGGGGCTGACACTTTGGGGGTGATGAATATATATATATAATATATATAAAATTGCTGGAATCCTTTGCAGCAACTCCATCAAGTCATATACTATTGGATGTATATTTTCCAGCAGAATGCAATGCAATAAACAGCTTTGAAATATGAAATACTTGGATCCCTATGAAAAGTGAAAGTGAGCCATGTGGTGCCTTTACAAGTAAGTAGGCAAATGCATCTTAGGGCACAATCCTGAGTAACTACAAGAGCATGTAAGAGACATTATGTGCACCCGTAGTTACTGCACTACCTACTGAAAACCTATGGGAAATTCATATTGCGATCCAGAGTAACTTGTTCTTACTCCGGCGCAAGGACTCCCCGTAGTTACTCTGGATTTTACCCTTAATCTTTTGGAAAGGGCAGACTGAGAGGAATTCAATGACATTAGAATGTTCCTTATCCAATGAATGCAACCCCCACAAATAAATCCAGAAGGAGGTCCCTGATAATGGTCTTAAACCCTATGGAAAGTGGAACTGATCTACACATTCATGTTTACTTAATTGCTTAATTGCTGCTAGGTGTTCATTGGCTGGTTGCCTGGTGGGAGGAGCTTTCAAGGGCTTTATTAGGGCCTGAGGCGCGATCCTGTGGACCGGAGCCTGTGAGCAAGGAGGACTTGTGAAGTTGACAGGAGATGGAAGGGAAGGGCGCAGTTGTCGTGACATGCACCATGTGTGCCATGTTTGTCTTCTTGCCCAAGGACCCCGGGGATTATCGATGCTGCAAGTGCAAACTGGTTGCACTGTTGGAGGAGAAGGTGGCAGCATTGGAGGGTGAAGTTTCCACCCTTCGTCAAATTAAGGCATCTGAGGAGTTCATTAATACAACACACACGGAACTTCTCCAGAGGGATGACACCAGTGGGGACCCCAGCAATGATGTCTCTTCATGGAGACATGTGACAGTCAGGAGAAAAAGGGGCAGGAGCAGTCGAGAACCACTGGAGCTATACAACCGTTTCCAGAGTCTCTCAGATTCCACCATGCTGGCAGAAGTTCCTCTTGCTAGCACACCTACTCCGGATCCTGGCATTGCCCATACTGGCATGCCTACAGATCCCCCTCTTGACAGCAGCCACAACCAGTTAGTGTGGGGGAAGCTAGACACAGAAGGAGAACACGGAGGAGGGTGGTGGTGATTGGAGATTCTCTCCTGAGGGGCATGGAAGCTGTATGCCGACCAGACCCGTTTTCCCGTGAGGTGTGCTGCCTCCCTGGTGCTAGGATACGGGATATCACGGAGAGGCTACCGAGGACGATCACACCTGCTGATCGTCACCCGTTCTTACTCATCCACGTAGGAACAAACGATACTGCTCGGGAAACTTTCCAAAAGATAGTTGGGGATTATGAAGCTCTGGGGAGGAAGATTAAGGACCTGGGCGATACCCAGGTGGTATTCTCATCCATCCTCCCAGAAATTGGCAAAGGTCCTCAGAGAGATAGCAAGATTTTTCAGGTCAATAGCTGGCTTCGAAAATGGTGTCATTGGGAAGGATTTGGATTCTGGGATCACAGGATGAACTTCCTTGAGGAAGTACTCCTAGGAAAGGATGGACTACATCTTACGGGTTGGGGGAAGAGTGTCTTCAGGCGGGAGATGGCCAACCTTATCAGGAGGGCTTTAAACTAAATAAGAAGGGGGTGGGTTACGTCCGAAGGGAACCTAGGAATAAGGAAAATGCTCTGGATGGAAATTGCCAGGGCACAGCTGTAACTCAAAAATCTTTAGAGGGGCCTGGCCTTACAAAAAAGGAGGGAAATGCATTGAGTTGCAACCTCCAGGGCTTACGTTGCATTTACACAAATGCACAGAGCCTGGGAAATAAACAAGATGAGCTGGAGCTTTTAGCAAGTGAAGGGAAATTTGATTTGATAGGAATAACTGAAACTTGGTAGGATGACTCCCATGACTGGAACACACAATTGGAAGGCTATCAGCTGTTCCGGAGGAACAGAAGTGGCAAAAGGGGAGGTGGAGTAGCATTATATGTCAAGAACATATATACTTGCTCTGAAATCCAGGAGAGTGGTCCGGATATCCCTGTGGAGTGTGTTTGGGTAAAAGTAAGGGGGGAAAATAAGAAACAAAACATTGTGGTGGGCGTCTACTATAGACCGCCAGGCCAAGGAGAAGGAGTAGACGATGTCTTCTTGGAGCAACTGGCAGGCATTGCAAGGAAATATGAGGTAGTAGTAATGGGGGACTTTAACTACCCAGACATTTGCTGGGAGACAAACTCAGCCAAACATGGAAGCTCCAGTAGATTCCTGATGGGCCTGGAAGATAACTTCATGATCCAGAAAGTGGAGGAAATGACAAGGGGAGGGGCCATCCTTGACCTGAAAGCGATCCCAGGTCACTTAGGGGAAAGCGATCATGAGCTGCTGGAATTTAGAATAATGTGGGAAATAAAAAGAGTGCAGAGTGAAACTTATATGTTGGATTTCAGGAAAGCTGATTTCAACAGGCTTAGAGGAGTCATAGGTGGGATCCCATGGGTTGATGATCTAATGGGGAAAGGGGCCCAAGATGGGTGGGAGCTCCTTAAGAGGCAGCTTCTACAAGCACAGTCAGAAACAATTCCAATCAAAAAGGGGGGAAAATGCTGAAAAAACCAGGTTGGCTCCACAGGCAACTTGGGGATCAGCTGAAGTTAAAGAAAGAGAAGTATAGGGAGTGGAAGACTGGAAAGATCACCAGAGAGGAGTACAGGCAGGTAGCCCGGTCATGTAGGGAGGGGGTCAGGGATGCTAAAGCTCAGTATGAGCTGAGGCTGGCCAGGGGAGTCAAAGATAACAAAAAGAGCTTCTTTAGATATGCCCAGAGGAACAGGAGGAGAGACGAGGGGGTGGGGCTGCTCTTGGACAAGGATGGACAACAGGTGTCTGGAAACCAGCAGAAGGCGGAGCTGCTCAACTCCTACTTTGCATCCGTCTATTCACAGAAGGAGGGCTGTGCAAATGGGGGTGCGGGATCATTGACAGACTCGGGGATGTGTATACATCCCCTAAGAGGTAATGAAAACATGGATGGTGCAGAACAGCAGATTAAGATTGACAGAGAACTGGTTCGAAACCACTTAACTGGCCTAAATGAATTCAAGTCATTTGGACCAGATAAGCTGCATCCTCGAGTTCTTAAGGAACTGGCAGATGTCCTTGCAGAGCCTCTGTCGATCATCTTTGAGAAATCCCTGAGGAGTGGAGAAGTGCCACTGGACTGGAAGAGGGCAAATGTAGTCCCAATCTTTAAGAAGGGGAAAAAGGAAGACCCGGGAAATTATAGACCAGTCAGTTTGACTTCAATCCCGGGCAAGATATTAGAGCAAATCATAAAACACACAATTTGTGCACATCTAGACAAGTACTCGGTGATCAAAACAACCCAGCATGGATTTACCAAGAATAAATCTTGCCAGACAAATCTGATCTCCTTTTTTGATCGGGTTACGAGCTTACTGGACAGTGGCAATGCTGTGGATGTCATTTATCTTGACTTCAGCAAAGCATTTGACAAAGTCCCACATGACATTTTAATTAGGAAGTTGGAAAAAATATGGGCTAGACAAGGCAATTGTTAGGTGGATCTGCAACTGGCTCGATGGCCGCACTCAAAGGGTTTTAGTAAATGGTTCTGTGTCAACCTGGAGGTCAGTTTCTAGTGGGGTACCCCAAGGCTCTGTCTTGGGACCGGTTCTCTTTAACATTTTCATCAATGACTTGGAGGAAGGGATACGGGGGAGCCTGATCAAATTTGCAGATGACACCAAGCTGGGAGGAGTAGCAAACACATCAGAAGATAGGAGAAACCTCCAGGAGGATCTGGATAAACTGGAATCCTGGGCTGTAACAAACAGAATGAATTTCAACAGGGAGAAGTGCAAGGTTCTGCACTTAGGCAATAAAAACCGAAAACATAGGTATAAAATGGGGGATACTTGGCTTGGCAGCACAACATGTGAGCGGGATCTTGGAGTCGCCGTGGATCACAAGCTGAACATGAGTCAGCAGTGTGATGTGTCTGCAAAGAAGGCAAATGCCATTTTAGGTTGCATTAAGAGGACTGTAGCTTCCAAGTCACGAGAAGTTATAGTTCCTCTTTATTCTGCATTGGTGAGACCTCACCTTGAGTACTGTGTTCAGTTCTGGGCACCTCACTTTAAGAAAGATGCAGCCAAACTGGAGCAAGTCCAGAGGAGAGCAACAAGAATGATCAGTGGGATGGAAGGGAAGCCCTACGAGGAAAGGTTGGGGGAACTTGGGATGTTCAGCCTGGAGAAGAGAAGGCTGAGGGGAGACATAAATGCCCTCTTCAGATACCTGAAGGGCTGTCATAGGGAGGAAGGGGCTCATTTGTTCATAGCTGCTTCTGAAAGCAGAACTAGAACCAATGGGTACAAACTGCAAGAGAGAAGATTCCAGTTGGATATCTGGAAAAAATTCCTGACGGTGAGGGCGGTTCGGCAGTGGAACAGATTGCCAAGGGAGGTGGTGGACTCTCCCTCACTGGGGATCTTCAAGCAGAGGCTCGACAAGCACCTGCCGGAGATGCTCTAGGGGGATTTCCTGCTGCAGGCAGGGGGTTGGACTAGATGACCTACTAGGTCCCTTCCAACTCTATGATTCTATGATTCTATGATTCTACAGATGAGTAAGCAAAGGTGCCTTGCTTGTGTTCAGGTCAGGCATAGAGGAATGCAAGCAATGGTGGGCACAGGCCGATTTGCACCAGTTCTATCGAACCGGTTGTTAATTTTGGCCTACCGCTAGCAATCCAGTTTTGGCCCATGGCTAGCGGTGGGCCAAAACGCGGGCGAACCGGTTTGCCCCCCGAGGGGCCCACCACTGCGCCTGCATCAATATTTGGCGCAGGCGAAGTCGCGTCCTGAACAGGATGCAACTGCACTTGCGTCAAGCTTAACGCAAGCTCAGTGTGTCCTGAAGAGGTCGGCGCAGTCGACTGCCCTTGCAGTCATGTCCTGTTCTGGACGCAACTGCACTTGCGTCAAGCTTGATGCAAATTCAGTGCATCCTGAAGAGGACGCGACCACACTTGCGCCAAGCTTGGCGCATGTGCAGTGCGTCCTGAACAGGCTTGACGCAAGCGCATTGTGCCCCTCGCCCCGCCGCCGCCCCCTGACCTCGGCCCTGGCCCCTGACCCCACCTGGCCTGTCTACTTCTGGCGAACCGGTTGTTAGGTTGGGCCAGGCCCACCCCTGAATGCAAGGCCAACAGAATGATGTCAGTGCAGTGAAACGAGTCAATAAGTGCTCCAGAAGCCCTCTTCACACGTGTTCTCTTGGTATTAGCATTCATGTTTTGCTTTATCAGAAAGAATACATTTCTGATTGTTATATTGCCTGCAATACAATTTCTTAAAAAGCTTTCCAACATTGACCTATTCAAGATTCTGTTGATTACAACTGACAGCCTTCTCAGTCACTCAGTGTCACATCATGTACCTGTAATTATGAGAAATTAAGCCTTTATGAAATGACTCACAGATTCGTCTCCTATGACTCACGCAGATCTTTGTAACAGTATAAGCTGCAATTTTCATTATTTTTCACCTCATTTCATTTGTTTATTATCAATTTCATTATGAGTTATTGTTTTAATTGAATTTTATAGTTTTAATAGTATTTTACTATGTGTTTTAATTGATTGTTAGCCACTTTGATTGAGTGCCCTTTGGGAAGTACGACGGAATACAAATCTAATAAGTAATAAATCAATATTGTCAATTTCATAAGTTAAAAACAAATACATATGATAATACATAATCACACAGTAATTCTATTTTTTAAAAAATAATGGTTTTTTGTCTTAGACTCATAATATTTAATTCTATGATCTACATCAGTGTTTCTCAACCAGTGTTACTCGAGATGGTGTCTGGTGGTACTCATGGACCTCTGTATACCTGCCACCTGGCAGCTACACCAGGCAGTGACACTTGGCAGCTATAACTGGCAGTGACACAGTGAACAGTGGTAGGAAACTCAGCTCAGTGGTAAAGGTCCAAAGCATGTTTTTCTGTGCTTGAAAATGCCCTCCCTTCTACCACATAAGAGGAGGGCTGGGCATAGAGCATAGAGCTTATCATCTATGTGAGGCTGCCTATTAGATGAAATTGGATATTATCCTGATTTGTCATACAGCCAGTTTTTCATCATGTCAGTTATACTGTATATGATCTTATATATCTTAATAAACTTGTTATTCCATATTTGTAGAACCAGAGAATATGTTAAAAACAATATTATTTGAATTCTTCTTGTAATCCATCAGGCCTGAGGCTGCAATCCTAATCTCCAGTTAGGCTGGCCTAAGCCCTGGCATATGTCCTGTGCTGAGCTGGGACTGTCAGTTCAGTGCCAAAAGACACTTCTGTGCCACTCCTGGGGGAGGATTGCACTTGCCTCCTTACATCACCACAGGAATGGGAAGACTGATTAATTAAGTTGTGCTGGCCTAGGTTAGGATTGTATACTTCGATGCTTACGGTAAATATTTTTTAGTTTTAATAGCATCTCGCACTTTCATTTCTGAGGCTGCAATCCTAAAGACACTTTCCTAGGAGTAAGACCTATTGAACACAATGGTGCTTACTTTTGAGTAGACATGCTTAGGATTGCACCATTAGTTGCCAAATTTGCCTTGAAAATTTAGTACTGTATACTGAGATAGATAGATAGATAGATAGATAGATAGATAGATAGATAGATAGATAGATAGATAGATAGATAGATAGATAGATAGATAGATAGATAGATACTGAGAAAATTACAAATAATATATCTTTATAATTAGATGTATAATTTTATAATTAGATGTATAATTTTAGTTTTAGATGTATAATTAAAAAGGATTATAATAAATATAAAAAGATGTATAATTAAAAAATAAAATGTAAGATTTAACCTGTTTTTTGTCAATAGTTATTAACGTTATTTTGTTGCTACTCAATAAGTTTCCATGTCAGCAATTTGTTTTATTTATTTATGTTTATAAAAATTTTAGTTTAGTAAAATAACTTCTTTATGAAGTTATGTAGTATGAATATTTTACTTTATGAAGTAAAATAACTTTGTTATGATTATAGAGGTATTGTCCCCTTTCTGACAGCTCATTTCCTATTTGCTCTTTCAACCCCTTTCAGTTATACCCAGGAGTCATTCATTCAATGCATACTTTCCATACTTAAAACCTTTTTCTACTGTAACAAAGGCAAAAATTGCCTTCCCAGTGTTGATTTGCCCATTACATGGCAATTCAAACTGTTTAAGTTTTAGTACGTGTGTGGTTGTCTGTGTGTGTGTGTCTGTGTGTGTGAGTGAGAGAGAGAGAGAGAGAGAGAGGAACATGCATGGCCATTTTGCTCTTGGTCTATTTCCATTCCTGAAGGAGTTAATGGGAATCTCTGTACTAGTATGTGCAGAAATCTTTGTGTTGCAGCATGAATTTGCAAAATAAAAAGGGCATTTGCAATTTGCTAACTAAAAAAGTATCAGAAGCATCAGGTTCTGCTTTTCAGCCATTTCCACTTTTCATCACAGCTCTGGTATTTAAACCATCAGATAAGCAGGGGAACATTATAATATGAACATAATGTAATAAATTTTCCATATCCATCTCTAATTGTACACCATTCTGGACCATGTATGTTTATGTTCTTTTTCTAGTGTTTTAATTAATTATAATTGATTATTTTCTGTTGCTTTTCTTCAATGGGAATTAATTTTCTCTTGAGTGCTGGAAATCAAAAGTTTGACTAGATATGTACTGTATTATGGTACAAGAATTATCTAGATTCATTTGTAATATGGTTTGGCAAGCCAGGATTTTATAGTGAAATATATTTAGCTGTCAGCCTTAGGATATAGGATTTCATAGCTCTAGTATTAAGATGTACTGTAAGTTGTGAGTAATCTGAAAATGATTGAACTCACTTAGAAATAAGATATTTTATAAGAAGCTAGAATATGATTGATAAAAGATAGTGAATGCTGACCTATTGAGTTGACTGTGTTTTCTGTAGTATTGGAATCATTGGATATAATATGATTTACATCCTTGTTTTGTTCAAGAACAACAAAACTCAGGCATAGGGATTTTCCAATCAACTCTTGCTTATAGAAACCACCCATATACCAGTATTTAATGAAATCTGATGTGCCATCAGATGTAATGTGCACCCTAAATTTATAATTAAAACAGTACATTTACTTGAATCTAATTAACCAGCGAGTTTAATGCGCACCCTGATTTTGGAGACTAAGAGCACAATCCAGGGTAAGGGCAGTGAGGAGTGCCCTAGCTGGGCTGCCCCAGCTATTCTGCATCCAGAGCAGAGAGTTATGCTGCATCCAGAGAGTCAGGAAGCCTGGGCTGCCCTAACTGCTCCAGAGCATGCTCAATAGGCACCAAGTCAGTGACACCTGTGGAGGACTTGCCCTCTAGGAGATCCCCTCAGATCCCACTGAACAAGGAACAGCTGTGGTGCCTGCCTTAGAAGGAAGCTGAGCAGTTCCTGACAAGCAGTTACAACTGCAGTACCTCTCGTGGGGAGTGGATGCTTGGAGTGGCCTGCTGTATCCCCAGGTTAGTGGCTGCCATAGTTGTGCCATATCCTGAGGTTGAAAGGCAGGGGTTGCAGCGAGGCTGGCCAAGAACTCAGATTTTTGGTCAACACTGCCATTCTTACTCTGCCTTATCATGGACCCCTATGGGTCTGTCTACTCATTACTATACCTGCTCCTGTGGTATAACTCTGAGGAACTGGAAGAGGGCATTTCTGCCTTGGAAAGAGGCTCTGGATACTGAGTAACTGTTCTTTCCTAGGCAATGCTAGGCATGCCCTCAACATGCTGCTCCTGAGCTGCTTACGCTGCCCCAGTTAGGGCAGAGCAGGTCCACCTCTCTTGGAGTACCCTATGTTGCCTTGCTCTGCCCCAAGCCTTTTCCAGAGTAACTAGGGTGGAGCATCTTTCATTTGCTCCACCTTAGTGATCGATAGGGCAATCCAAGTATTACTCTGGATTGGGCTGTAAATTTGGCTGGAAAAGGTGAGTGTTAGATTCAAGTAAATGCAGTATATACGACAGCCTCTCCACGGGGTTAAAATCTTTCAAGGAGGGGTTCTATGATTTTTATGATTTCAGAGTTCATGCACATTAAGTTGTTATGAACGTTAAGAATCTCAAATGTCAATGAACTGAGGTAGTAAACATTTGTTCACTTATTGAATTTGTATCTTAAGTTATAATCTCCTGAAAATATCATAGTACAGTATACTGTCTTCCTTTTTATCCTAGCGCAAGAGAAGGTATCTCTTGTCTATCAGAAACAATGGCCACATTCATATAATCCTGCAAACTATGGTTTAAAGAATGGGAATTTAACAGATTTGAGCCTGAAGCTTCTGTGTAAATATGACACACTTTCAACCTCAGTTTGCAACAAACTATAGTTTCCTATTTCATCTGAATATGACAAACTGGTTTTGCAAGCCATTTAAGACGCTGTGCCTGTTAAACAGCAGGCCAGGGTTCAAGACCCAGGTCAGCCCCACAAGACAGGGTGAGCTCCTGTCCTTAGCCCAGCTGGATCCAATCGTATTGGCTCTGCCTTTCCATTGGACTGATTCAGTGGCGTGGAGAGGGGGGATTTGCTGCTTGGGTAACAGCCTATCCTCCATAACAATCCAACCCAGGCTTTTGTGCTTCGCATGCAGCATATGCAGCGCTGAGCACAATACCATAGTCTTTCAAGACTGACGGAGGCCTGCTTTTTTTGTTTGTTCAAAACAGAATAAGGTTTCTCTTTACTGTCCTACAATAAGCTATTCAAACTACAAATGTTGAAGTTGAGAGTAGAACTTGGGAGTCATCTTAGTATATTTATCTTCTCAAATCATTATGTAAAGACACAAATTAAGGGCTCCTCAACCTTTTTGCAGTAGAAGCCCCTGGCTTATAAGGCAAAAATAAAATCTAGTGACGTTACTGAGCGAACCTTATTCAGTCATCTATATTTGGCTTCTCTTCTAAATTCCATTCGTTGCCATGGTAAAGCTCCAGTGAATTTTCCTTGATTCTGTGGCTAAGAAGCTTTTTCTTCATGTTCTTTGTGGTACTCAATGGATGTACAGTACACAAATTTAGCCTAAAGGACAATATGGAGAAGGTAGGGGGCAGCGAAACGTTTTAACAACAGGAATACGGTCAAATAGTTTTAAAATGGAACATACTGAAACTGAAGAAATTAAAACATTCAGAAAAATCATATAGTTCAGTCCACATCAGATTGCATCACTTCACTGTGGGTTTTCTGAGGCATGTACCCATGTCTTACAAGCATTTTAAAATGCATGTTTTGAACACAAACATCAGGTTTGTAATATGTACACTATGGGGACAGTGTGTGAAACAACTCTTACCCCCAAATCTAGAGTAACTTCGGGAACATGTAAGAGACTTCACATGCACCCGTAGTTACTGCACCACCTCGTGAAAACCTATGGGAAATACATATTGGAATCCAGAGTAAGTTGTTCTTACACCGGAGCAAGGACTCCCTGTAGTTACTCTGGATTTTGCCCTTAGTGTGAATGGATGAATGACATCCAGACAGTTATTGCAGTGCTATATTAATTACTCTGGAAGGCCCCTGCTGCCCCAGGCAAGATTTGTGAGACTAGCCTCATTCCCTAGTTAGAATAGCTAGCATTTTACATTATACTAAAATAGACTCTTCTGTGGCAAGTCTTTCCTGAAGGATGGGGACAGAGTTCACTCAAAATGCAAAAAAAATAATTTGTATTGTGTATGCTATATATACACTCCATCTTGCCCCTACCATGTTTCTACTTGACTGCCAAGTTCATCTGTACATTCCTCTCTAATAGCACTACTACGATAGATAGATAGATAGATAGATAGATAGATAGATAGATAGATAGATAGATAGATAGATAGATAGATAGAACAATCCAGAGTAACTATGGGACCTCATGTTGACATAAGAGGCACTTACTCTGGATTGCTCTATGCATTTCCCATAAGTTTCCCATAGGTGACGCTGTAACTATGTCAACATAAGAGGTCCCATAGTTACTCTGGATTGTGCTGTAAATCTGGGAGGGGTTGGGATCAGTTATGCTGATGCAAACCCGTATTCTAAGGGTTCAACTTTCCAGGATTTTTGAAAGCACCAACACAGAAATAAAACTGGGTTTGGGTTTGGAGAGCCCTGCTATAAGTTATCAAATAGTCTCTCAAAACTGACAAGATTGGGCTATTCGACAGGAAAATAATTTGTGGCTGATTTGCAGTAAGTAATCCTTTCCTTTCAAAAGGGAAAACTTTTAAACAGAAAACTTCTAGAGGGAAAACTACTCTGTGAGTCTAAATTTTGTTGACTTGTTTTTGATTATTAATTTTTGCTCTTCTGTTGGTAGTTTGGGGGTTTTGATTTTGTTTTATAACCTTGATATTGGTGTGGTTTAAAATAATTTTGTGGTGATTTTATGATCTGAATTCTGGCCTCTCTGTGGATCAAATGGTAAAGTGGAATCTTTTTTTAAAAAAATCCTGAAACAATAAGAAAGCAATAAAACATTTGGGCAAGTTTATCCCTTGGAAGTAAGTAGGAAGCCTAATAAATCTGTTGGGGCAGGCTGACCAGATGACAGGAATTTCCCTGACAGAACAGAAATGAGGCCCTGGAAGCAGAAATCTGGGCAGAGTCCTCCTCTCTATCAGGAAATTGGGGGCCTTTCCAGCCATTTCCTGGGATTTTAGGCCTCTTGCAGGCCATTTTAGAGCCACTGAGGCTGCTGGTTAAAGGAGGAGGAGGGGAGGGAATTGTAGCTTTCCTCCTCCTTCCCATGCTAAAGCACCTTTCCAAGCCATCAGTGGAAGAACTACATATCTCAGCATGCATCGTGCCAGATTCCCCAAGTAGCTCCAGTTACCAAATGGCTGGGAAAATAGCTGTGCTTAACAGTGGCTCCCAGTTCCTGCAGACAAAAAGATCTGGGGGGAGGAAACTCTGCTTGCTGTTTGCTGCAAAGGAAGGAAGGAGGGAGCTCAGCTGAGGCTGGTGGAGAGGAGAGCTGAGGAAGGAGGGAGCCTGGAAATGGAGCTGCTGCTGCTCTGAAACAGCAGGGAGGGAAAGGAGGGGCAAGAATTAATTTTTTTTAAAGCAGAGTTGCCAACTGACCAGAGAAACCCCAGCCTTTCCTGCTCCTGTGCCACTGTAGATGGATCCACCAATATATACTTTGCACAAAAAAGCATGTGTTTCACAACAAGGGCTTGAGTTATTCAGATTTGGTGCCTTTCATCCAGTTATTGTCAATGCAGAGGAGCAGGGGCTGCATGTAGAGTTGGCCACCTCAGGGCAGGGATGGTGGTGATAATTCCTGGCTTCTTAAGTTTTAAGTCTCCAAGCCCAGTTGTGTCCACTCAAAAGTATTATAGTCAGTGGAGCTTATATTGTGTAAGGGGACAAAGGAAAGGAGGCCAAAGGGCCAAGTCTCTGCATGCATGTCTGAGAAAGAAAGACTGGCTGCTTGGATCCCTTAAACATCTGCCTTTTTGGTTTTTGTTTGGTCTATTGCAATGAGATTTGTGCAAAAATTAAGTACAGAAATACAAGTGTTTTTAGCTTTATTTTAACATGTCCTACATTTGTCCTACCTTTTTGAGGTGTCCTACATTTCTTATCCGAGTAGGAATTTTGGCTTGGAGGACAGGAATTTTGGGGAATGGGGGGTGATTTGTGGTTTGGCATCTGGTCACCCTGTGTAGGGGTCCTGAGAAGTTACATTGTTTCTCTGTAGCCATTATTTTGGATCAATAGAATAGCTATTTTCAGTGGCAAAGCACTTCAAGACATCACAACACCAATCAAGGATAGTTGGTCTGCGTGGGCTTGATCTTTTAAATAGCTGATTTTACAACATGTAACGATACTGTATGACTCAAGGATAGTTTATACAACAATTCTACTAATAACATTTGAAGTTACCTCCAAGTGTAACTTTGTGTACTTATAAGACATTACTGCTAGCTGTAAATTTGAGTACTTAGATTAGTTTTAACCTGACAGCTGATGCTAGAATAACTTAAGGAATTGTGGTGTGGGCTGTGGGTGGCGCAAGTGGTTAAGACACTGTGCCCGTTAACCAGCAGGCCAGGGTTCGAGACCCGGGTCGGCCCCACAAGACAGTGTGAGCTCCTGTCCTTAGCCCAGCTCTGCAACGCCAGCTGGATCCAATCGTATTGGCTCTGCCTTTCCATTGGACTAATTCAGTGGCGTGGAGAGGGGGGATTTGCTGCTTGGGTAACAGCCTATCCTCCATATCAATCTAACCCAGGCTTTCGTGCTTCACATGCAGTGTATGCAGCGCCAAGCACGATACCATAGTCTTTCAAGACTGACGGAGGCCTGCTTTTTTTTGTTGTGTGTCATTTTCCTGAAAGTTACGCTTTTTTCACCCATTATTTATATTCTCAAATTAGTGCTAACAGGAGTATTGCTTCTCACCTGCCAGGGAAAATTCCTTGCTCTTCTTACATTGTCTGCTACAGAAAGAAAAGCAGCTGGGGAACCAATTTGACTTGGCTAGAAGGGAAAGGGGTGAGGAGACCGCCCCTTGCAGTTCATCTGCTGGAACTCACAATGTTCTGAACTTCCTTTTGGTTTTTGTACATAGATTGGATGCACATGGCTGCTTGTCAGGTTTTGTTTGGGTCTCAGATGGAGATCTGCTGGTGCTAACAAAAGATTCCTCTACTGTGCTCCCAGTCAAAGGTTCCTTCTGGCGTTATGTTGCTGCTTAGCTACCTGCTTTCTGTTCTTATGTCTTCCTCAGTTCTCGAAGCTCCCGTTCTTTTTTCCTGCACAATAAAATGTGTCTGATTTTTAGTATCTTTCCAAGGAGGCTTTTCTCCTCTATCCTGTGCCTGGCTCTGTCTTGAAGTGTGTTGCTAATTAGTACCCTGCACAAGTTGTAAGAAGAACACAGAAGGGAAAAGTGATTCTTGAAACCCTTGACATCAGCAGAGGACTTGATCAAGGAACTACCTGACCTTGTAATGCCAGGAAGCTTACTTCAGGCACATGTGTGCTTAAAGATGCAGCTTCTATAATACAGGAGCAGTAAAAACATTTGTCATAAAATCATGTGCATTGCCTTCAGTCTTGTGACTGAATCATGATTATTGGCAAGGACAAGAATCCTAACAGGTCTGTGATTCAGCCTATTTTTCCAGTGAACAGATGGTAGCTGCAGGTTTTAATAACAAATTTTGTACTATGCAGCGTTAGTGAAGCAATTCAGGTTCTTTATGAACAAACTATCATATCAATTTATGGCATCTTGTTAGTGGATAACGTACATTTCAACAACAGTAGCGTTGTCCCAAGATTAGCAAATGATGTAGAAGTAAGATGAAATGCTGCTGGAAGACAACCAATACTGTGTGTTCACTTGGCACTTAGAACTAAGAAGAGCCAGGAGGTTTCTTATTGCCATCCTCTGTACATTTTTCTTCCAAAGCAATAAGCTTTGATCAGTTTGGATGGTTTCATTTTAACTAGTTAGAAGGAAGAAAGCAACAATATATCTTTCAGATGTCTGAGAATTAACCCCAGAGGAGGTTGATCATTGATTAAGGACGCACAAAACCTGAGCAAAGGTGTCAGTGGTATGGCATCAGGGAGCAAAAGGATTCCATATTTGACACACACACATACACACAAACTGAGTCATCTCCCAAGTTAATTCAAGTCATGACTTTTCCAAGACACACACCCTCAGTCAGATTATATCCAAGTCAGTGTCATCTGTGACTTGACATATGGTGTGGAAAATGTGTGTGTTTGCAACTCAAGTCATTAGTACATAGTGCCAATTTCTGCACACAGCAGTTCCCAAACACCCAAAGGGTTTGGACACAGGGCCTTATGTACTAACACTCTGTTTTACTATCTTACCTGTATTTATTTGCTCCTTTTGTCATCAATTCCTTTCCCTCCAAGCACCAACATCAGTGTCTTTTCCATCTATGCATTCTAGATCCTGCTTCTCAGCCTGTCATTCAGCTTTTTTTTTCTCAGCCACTTCTTGGATTTCCCTTTCATTTATTTTCTTATGACATCCGTCTACCTACCCTGCACACATCCTTGTATCTTGAAATAGCCTCCATTCTTTTCTTATGAGTAAGTTTTTGTACCAGTCAAGTGCATTTTTCAGTTCCCGAACATCAGGTACATTCTGCCAATATTCAATTCCTAATGCTGATCTGAGATATCAGGTACAATATTCTTACTAGTCAAATGTGACTTGTTCCTTCAAAAAAGGATATATATATATATATATATATATATATATATATATATATATATATATATATATATATATATATATATGTATCTGAACTTACAAGATAACAGAAAATACAATGAATGGAGGCTTTTTTCATCTTTCCTTCCTGGTTCTTGGGATCATCAGGATTTCTGCTCCCATATTTTTCATAACTTTGTCCAGCAACATCAGTATCAGCCTTTGTTCAACAGTTCCTAGCATTCTGATGAGGTAGGGACTGCTCCTTTATTCCAGTGGCAGGAGAATTTCTCTGTCCTGTTCCCCCTCATCCCCCATCCCCCATATTTAACCCAAATAGGCAGCCACTAATTTCAGTGAGTAGAAAAGTATAAAGCAGCCTATGTGATAAACAGGATTTTAAATTGGTTAAACCACTTCCAGTGAATTTGATTTTACACAAATGCAGAGCATTAAGGTTGCCTCATATGTGTGCTGATCCAAATCAGGTGGCTTGTATGAGAATCCAGTGTGCTTTTGATGGAAGCAACTACTATGCTCTGCCAGGGACAAGGCTAATAATATGATTTATTTTTCAAGGAAAGTTAAATGCCGACTGCATAATTCTCACTTTGAAATGAGTTGAGATTTTGGTCAAACTATCAGCAAGCCTGGAACATGAAAGTTCTCTTTTTTAAATGCCTTTGTATATTTGAAGTATAAATTAAATTCAGGAGTTTTTCTTTCCTGAGCAAGAGACATCAGCGGTATGGCAGTCAGGAGACCCTAGAATATCCTAAAATGACCTTCAGAAGCAAGGAAAAGAGTTTTGAAATATAATGTGAAAATGGAGAGATCATATTCACAGAAGTATAACTTTTCAGATAAATCTAATCTTGATGCAGTCAGGGAAATAGTCACAGAGGTAGAAGGAGAAACAGAACCCTAGAATTTCTCAAAAAGCAGAAAAAGATGTTCTTAAAGCATCAGCAGGAGTACCAAAGTGGGAGTTGGCCCATCCATAAGGCCAACTGAAGTGTTGACCCAGACAGCAGATTGGCTGGAGCATCCATTTCTGTCTGACATTTTGCCATTACTGCTTCTCCTTTTATTCCTACTTGGACTGGGAATGGAAAGGTGGAGGAGAGGAGAGTGTTATGCTAGAATCTTGACAAGGAGGGCAACCTTGGAGAAGACTGGCAATCATCTGGTAAGGGTAGGCAGCATTTTGCATGAAAACTCAGGAGCTCTTGTGCCAGCCCTGGCCCAAGTCCTGCCTTTGAAACTTTCTTCAACATACGTTAGCTTGGCAAAAGCATCAGGGTCAATAGGAGGCAAAGTGAGAAATTTGTTAGGGCTAGGTAGGGTAGGTTGATTCCCACCATCTTTCCCTAGAACTGCTTAAGAAACAGTATATAGCTCAAATTACCATCCTGTTTACATGCAGTAAATTGCATGTAAACAAGTGATACTTATGAGTAAGCATGCATAGGCTAGCAGTGTGATATTTTTGTAAATATCTAGGATACTTTAAATTCCATTTTTTCAATTTATATATACTTTGTTTTAAACCGCTGCAAATTTGGGATGAAATGAGATAGACATTACATAGCCAAACTGTACCAAATCTAGACCAAAAAGAGTGGTCCAAAATTCAAACATCAAAGAAGTATGATTTTTAATCCCTGCTTTAACTTGTGGCTTTTCCTATCTCGTGAAAAATGCCTTTTCTTTTTCTGTTGTTTTCTGAATTTGTGTTAATTGCTGTGATGATTGCTTTAAAATCAATAAATGGGTATTTTGACAACTTGAAAAGAAGATAAGAAAGTGCTTTATTTTTAAAGCTTTATTTTTGATAAAATAAACTTTATCAAAAATAAATTTTTGATAAAATAAAGTTGTGTGTGTAGTATATTGCTAAAATTATTTGTCTTTGGCTGAATATGCCAACTCAGTGTTATTTATCGTTTAGATTGAGGAGTTTGTGACTCCCACATTTTAACCTTACTGATTTCAATTATAGATAGATGATATAAAAGCATGTGCTTAACTCTCCTTTTGAAATTAGGCGAACTTAAAGTGCTTATATTTAGCTGAATGGTGCCAGTTATTCTGTTCATAATCCCATTATTATCAGTAAATCTCCAAAAGTCATGATTTGAATTCCTTGTTTGTATTCAGTCAAGGCTGAGTGCCACCTTCTTAACTCTCTGATTTCCCCCTCACCCCCACATTTAGACTGATCTGGAGAATGTTCTTCATCCAAGACAGCAGGCAAGATTATTCAAAACCTGTGGAACAGAAGTCGATATACTGACCTCTACAGATTCCTACAAATGGCAGGTTTGTACTGTTTCAGTATTGTGCAATTCTTACAGTTCAGCCTTTTGCAGGTTGTTCATTTAGCCAAATGATTTAAAATGAAGAACATTTGGCTAATTAGGAGGCAGCTGTTCACTTAAGTAAATGAGTCATAGAGGGATATTTATGGCACAAAACTATTTTTCAAGTCTGTAGAAACTTTTAAAAAAACGTGACGAGAGAAGCAGATGTTTTGCTATAGTATTGAAAAATGTCACTGGACAGGGAATGCCAAGTCCTGCTTGTGAAGTTTATTTTATTATGTTTATCCTTCTGTTTAAGTTTATCAAAAAACACCAGATTGTATGTTTTGGTTATACTATTTAAAATCTTGCATGTGATCATGTATATATGTAGTTCATCATCTCATAATTTTATGTAATGAAATTTTATTTATTTATTTATTTCCCTCCTTTCTCCCATTCCAAAGGGAACTCAAAATGGCTGTTGTCCACTTTACTATCAATTGTTTTGTTAATATTCAAACAACATTGATTTTTCCTACTGAGTCAATGAGTACATTTCTAGTTCACAGTTATTTGAATTATATTATTTCTTTGAAATGTTACAGAAGCCTCAGTGGATTGAAAAAATCAGTGGATACTAAATCAGTAGAAAAATATAAGATTTTATTATATTCCATTATTCCAGCATTCACTGTGCTTTGGCATGTAGACATGCTGGCCACATTACCACAGTGGTATCTTCAGACAACACTGGCTCTTGGGCCTTGTGTCGGGGATGAGCACCATATCCTTCAGTCGGTATGTCTAACAGGGCAATCTGCAGGGGACACCTTTACCTTTATCTTATCATTCTTCACCCCAGCTAGGGGCTGCGTATGGTATAGCATCTTTAATCAATACATTCTGAGTGACGATGGAGGACCAAGAAACAGAGTGTCTTTAAATCTAATTTTGACCTCCTACATTTTTTTTCTCTTGCTAGGCATTTGTATATGCATCTTTCCACCTCCAGAAATGTTCACAGAGCAGATCATATTTGAGCAGAATAGATCATTTATTGGAAGGGTGATCAGATGTCATAGGTACAAGAGGACAAGGCAACCCCCCTCAAATGTAGGACACCCAAGAAAAATGTAGGCATTACAAAATAAAGGATAAAAACATTCATATCTGTTGCTTTCATGTGGTTAAACACTTTATTGCTTATTATTAAATTAAAAACTATGACACATTTTATTAATTAAAAGATGGCTACATACTGCCTGCTCAAAAGGGAAAGGAGGACAATGAAGATTTTTTTCCTGGATACAAGACTAAAAAAAGAGGACCTATCCTAGAAAAAGAGGGCAATTGGTCATGCTAGAGATAGTTCCTCCTGTACACCACCACCATTGCACCTCAGAGGCAATTGGTGGCTCTGTTTGAGAGATAAGGGGCACAGCAGTTTTTAAAAGCATATCAAGCAGTAATAGCAATTTTTATTATTATTATTATTATTATTATTATTATTATTATTATTATTATTATTATTATTTTATTATTATTATTATTATTATTATTATTATTATTATTTATTAATTTATTAATTTATTAATTTATTAATTAATTAATAGTTTTTCAGTCCTAAAATAGTGTAGCTGCAATTCTAACCCCCAGTTAGGCTGACACAAATCCCTTCCTGACCTGGGGGTGAGGCAAAAGTGCCATAAGTCACTTGGGCAGACTGGAGCATTGTTTTCTGGAGACCTCCACCCTGCTTCTTTCCTGCAGTGGATAAGCCATGAATCCTGGCTGTCAGCACTAGTTACAACTTGGCTGTAAGATAAAACAAGAATAATAACATTTTCAGAATGGGTCATTTACATTCTAGCTAAGTGTCTGTTTTTGACAACTTGAGTTAACTCTAGTCAGTTATGTCACTGACCCCAATTCTACTTTGCAAGTGTGACTTTGGGCCAGTAACTAAAAAAAAGAGTCAAAAAGGACTTGAAATTACTCAAGCCCCTCTCCTTTTTTATGGTTTGTGTTTGTTCTTCCTACCTACACAGGTCACTGCCGTCTTCCTTTTTTCTGTTCATTTTCCCTCATATATTTGCAATCGAAAATGGCTCACACATGCATCTTGAAAGACTTAAAACTTTATCAAGTCAGGCTGCAATAGGCACATGCTATAGGGTTAGTGACCTGGACATATCCTTGGATATTCACAGTATGAACAGTGTGCATTTATTTATGAATCCTTCAACAGTCAACAGTGTTCACTTGTAACTATGAGAAGACATAATGAAGACTGAAGTAACAAGGAAATTTAGGTACAGTACTTTTGTTTTTTGCTTTTCTTTCAGTACTTCTGAGTAGGACTGTCAAAGCTTGGGTTATCCTGATAAGCTTCGCAGCTATTGCTCATGACCATTGTCCTCTCTCTTGCTGTTTCCTTCCCAACACTTTGCAATCCCTCCCACTCAGTGGAGGGCTTAAGGGTTCTCACAGAATCCTTTGCTAACAAGCACTGGTTCTGAGAACCAGTTACTAACAGGACATAGAACCTGTTGTTAATTTAGGTTATTAGGACGTAGAACCTGCTGTTAATTTATTTGAATCCCACCACTCTTCCCAACCTGTTTAGAGATGGTCAGTGGTACTGGGGGAGTGTTTAAAGAGAGCTCTGATACACAGAGCCTGGTAGCAGGGCTTTTAAAAGGGGCAGAGTGACTTGACTCAAGTGCTTTTAACTCGTGAAGTGGTGACTTGAGTACTTATAAAGTCCCCTGTTATGACTCTTTTTTTACTTTGTACTTGACTCAACACAAGCCCCACTCCTGACTTCTTCCCACATTCACCCAGGAGTGGTGCTCTGTAAGAAATATCTGAGAATGGAAGAATGACCTTGGCCTTCTGGAAACAAGGCCACTTTGTTCTATTTAAGAACTTTTGTGATATTTTTGCATCAATGTTTGGAAGCTCAGGCATATCCAGTCTTCTCTCATTTTCTCAGATGGGCCGCCTAGTTTTTCACTGGAGCGTAAAAGCATATTTGCTGAGTTAGCAAACTGGAGAGTTTCATGGTAAAACTCTCATCACACTCTGAATTATTAATAACAATAGATTGGATTTTGAACTATTGCAGCTCAAGAAGGAACTTAAAATGTGTTTCATTATTATGTAACTGTTTTAAAGAAAAATTCCTCGTCTGATTCATCCTGTGCAGTCATCTGTGGAAAAGCATGATGATCACTGTTCAAGTATGCATTTGACGTTACTGCTGCTATTTCTGTTAAAAACAGTGTTTGCACTTTGGCCTGGCAAAATCAGAAGGAAGAACAAAACCTTTGCTGCAGGTTTTAAAAAAGAGATGCCTGAAATTAATCCTCATTTCATAGACTAAGTAAAACATTTTGTCACATTCCTTTTGAATCTTGGCAAAGCTCAAGAAAACTGAATGTAAGATAATCTTGTTAGAATTTGGGAAGAACATTAGACAATAAGGTTAGTAGATAACATTTTTTTCTTACATGATTAAAAATATTGATGTTCTAAGATATTATACCAATATAATGAGCATTTATTCTCATCGCAGAAAAATATCTTGTTTCATTCTCTGATGTTTTTAATATTTAGAGAATTACTGATCTCTGAAATTTTGATCTTTGAATATATAAATGTGGGAGCAGATGTATTACTGAAAATTGAGCCATAAGACTATACAATAAATATTATTCTACTATTTTTTAAAGTAAAAAATTATCATTTGCATTCTTAAAAATACAGTGTGTGTTTTTATTTTGGTGTATAATTGAACCTCCCCATCCACAACACTGGTTCCCAGATTCAGCGTGATTAACTGTTTTCAGCATGATTAACTATGGGCGCAATCCAGAGTACCTACGGGGAGTCCTTGTTCCAATGTAAAAACAATTTACCCTAGATTGCGATATGAATTTCCCATTGGTTTTCACTAGGTGGTGCTGTAACTATGTCGATGTAAATGTCCCTTACATGCTCCTGTAGTTACTCTGGATTGTAGGGTATCTTATACAAAGGAAATTAGTCACTGTAGTAACAATGCAACAATGAATCAAGTTCCCTTTGAAGTGGCTGCGAACAACTAACTGCTTAGCAGAGAGCTGAGCTTTTGCAGGCTCCTAAGCTCTTGCAAAAATCTTGCAAGCAGTTTGCAAACAGTTTCAGTTCAGAGCAATTCACATGGTGGGGGACTGGAGGGTCTCTGTGAACAAAGAAACAGAAGGAAAGGTCAAATATTTTTTCGGATAAACTGAATTGCCTGTCTCGTTGCAGGCTGCCTTGGAGCATTCACTGCTCCATAGAGGGAAGCTTATTTTTCAATTTAAGGAGCCAACCTCAGTCGCTTTGAGACAAAATTGCATATAAATTTTCACATATTAGGCTACTACACCTGTATATAAACAGAATTTGGAGGGAACAAGTCAGACCTATATACATTTGGAATTGGTAGTAGTACCTTGTAAGGATTTCCAGTTGTAATTTATCCATGGTTTTACAAAGATCCACAAATCAGATTTGTGTATGTACTCCTCTGAACCCAGTAGTTAAAAAAAACTATTTCCAGTTTCTCAGTGACACCAAAAGTGACATTTTCAATGCCTCATAAGGCATTAGGAGTTCCTAATGAAGTTCACCAGGGGCTTTCTGGTGATCCCAAAGTTTTATAAGGCATTATTAAACATCATTATAAACATCACCTGGTTTCATGGTGAAAAGTAGCTTTTTTTTACTGCAGGGCTCAGAGGATCCTTCAGATATGGTGGGATGTGAGGGAGATGTTCACTAGTATCCATTAAAGCAGGCCTCCGTCAGTCTTGGAAGACTATGGTATCATGCTCGGCACTGCATATGCTGCATGCGAAGCACGAAAGCCTGGGTGAGATTGTTATGGAGGATAGGCTGTTACCCAAGCAGCAAATCCCCCCTCTCCATGCCACTGAATTAGTCCAATGGAAAGGCAGAGCCAATACAATTGGATCCAACTGGCGTTGCAGAGCTGGGCTAAGGACAGGAGCTCACCCTGTCTTGTGGGGCCGACCTGGGTCTCGAACCCTGGCCTGCTTGTTAACAAGCACAGTGTCTTAGCCACTTGCGCCACCCACAGCCCACACTAGTATCCACGGTTTCAGTTAACTGCAGGGAGTTCTGGAATGGAATCCCCACTAATACCGGGGCACGCCTGTATTCTATATATGAAGTCTGAAATGTACTGATTAAATCTGGCATTAGAGGGCAATATAGTCACACAAGTGAAAGCCTAGCTTTCTGAACATTCCTCTGCTGTGGCACATGTCACAATAGCTAGTACATTACGGTAGCACGCCCACAGTCCAGAATGTAATGGCTGTTCTAACTAATTGCAGTTTTTAGTATACTGGGCAGAATAAAGAACAACTGAGAAATCTCCTTTGTGAATATTCTGACAGATCTCTTCAATGTAGATTTCACTGAAATGCGTCTCATAATTTGAAATTGTGATTTTACTATATTACAAAACTTTACTATGTTTTGAAACATGTTTGGAGAAACAGTGATTTATAAACAAAATAAAGTTGACCAAACAAACTCTATTCTGACCGGATCCATTCTTATATAGCAGAAGCAACTGAAGTATAGTCATCTTTATTGTCTCTGAACCAGCACAAACATAGATTCTGAGTGCAGTTCAGTGTTAGGGCAGTGAGAATAGCCCAGCTGGGCTGCCCCAAGTAGGCTATATCTAGAGTAGAAAGTTGTGCCAAATCCACAGGCTTTTGAGGCAGCTGAGCACCAAGTAAGTAGCACTTGGGGAGGGCTTGCTCCCGAGGAGACCTGCCTCAGATCACACTGAACAAGGAACAGCTGTGATGTCTGCCTTATAAGGAAGCTCAGTATTATCTGACAACCAGCAGTAGCTGCAGCATGAATCTGCAATATAGCAGTACCTGTAGTGGAGAGTGGATGCAAGGGGATTGTTGGAGTGGCCTGCTGGAGTTGTCTTGTATCCAGAGATTGGTGGACTGGTATAATTGTGCCATATCCTGAGGTTGAGAGACAAGGGTTCTGGCCGAGAACTCAAAATTTTTTCCAACACTTTCATTTTTACTCTGGCTTATCATGAACCCCTATGGATCTACTCGGATTTATTCCTGCTCCTGAGGTGGAATAACTTTGAGGAACTGGCATTTATGCCCTTTAAACAGACTCTGGATATAGCCTAACTGCACTGTTCTAGGCAATGCTGAACATGCCCTCAACATGCCTCTCCTGGGCTGACCCAGGTCCATCTGTCTTGGGTCAGCCTATGTTGACTTATGCCGACCAAAGTCTTTCTGGTGTAACTGGGCTGCTACATCTTGGAATTGGGCCAGCCCAGTGATAGATAGGCTAGCCCAAGTGCACTTCAGGATTGCAGCCTCTAGCTACTTTGAAGTCTAGTTGAATTATTAATTTTAAACCCATTGGGAGATCTCTGGTGTCCTTTACAGGTTTAGCCTTTTCCTTATCTGTTGCCCTGTGGGGTCACTATAAATTAGATTAGATGAACATATATTTCCATAACAATGGGAGTAAAGGTCACCATTTACTTGGTTGGGGCACAAACGGATTCATGTCTTGTGGGATAGAGCATTTGGTCTACAGCTCAGCAGTGGGGTGCAGTGATGCGCATGGAGGGCAGTGATGCGCATGGGGAGATGATGCGCATGGGAAGACTGATGCACATGAGGGGATGTTGCGCATGGGGTTGTTGATGCACATGGGGGTTTGATGTGCATAAGGGGTTGTTGCGATTTGGGGGTTGATGCTCATGGGGGGGTTGATGTGCATGGGGGATGTTGCGCATGGGGATTGATGCATGGTGGGGGGATGGCATACAGGGGAATTTTACTCCCACAGTGCGGGTATGATTTTCGCTAGTTATTACATAAAATAGAAGGTTACATGCTGCCCACTCACAAGGAAAGGAGGACACTGAAGTTTTGTTTTGTTTTCCTTTTTCCACAAGGCTAAAATCCAGGACATGTCTTTAAAAAGGGCACATATGGTTACCGTTTTAACTTAACTCATTTTTATGGGAGTTTATTTTTCTTATACTTCAGCTTTGTTTCTCCATTTCACCTGCAAATTTTCATCTACTTTTGTAGGTGCTGTTATGACTCCACCAGCAGAGAAAATTTCTTTCTTTCTTTCTTTCTTTCTTTCTTTCTTTCTTTCTTTCTTTCTTTCTTTCTTTCTTTCTTTCTTTCTTTCTTTCCTTCCTTCCCTAGGTATTGATACTTCTTCCTTCCCTTCACCAGATCCAGAACTGTAGCAAAGTAACAAGACCAACAAAAAAGATCAGGTCTGGTGGGTGGATAGGTGGCTTCAGGATGTAGGGCAAGGCAACACAATCTGATTCAGCTCTGATTCACTCAGTATACATAAAGTTATTTCTTGGTTTTAGGGACAGGGAATAGCTCAGACTGCAGAAATAGGAGGAGGACGGGAACGCAGTTCATCCCTGACTAGCCTTATGCATGTTTGGAGTTCTCCTAGATTACTCATTATATATTTTTAGTCTGATTAAATATAATTTGCCCTATTTGCTCTTCAACTATGCTTCCGTTTCTGTTTCTTTGCCCACCTAGAAAACCAAACATTATTTCATTGTAATCGAATGAAGACAATTGAGTCACAGGTAAATGTCTCACTTCTTGTCAAATTAAAATTAGGTGTGCTGAATCATTCTGGCAGAATCACTGTCCATCTCTACTATTAAATACATCCATTTTACTTATTTCAGTGGTGAACTTTAAAGAACAGATTCTGGGTTGGATATAGTCACTGAGTGAACATTGGTAAAAATGTTCAGGTTAGTAACTTCCCATGATGTTATGTAACAATTTGGTAAGGTTGTCATTTAATTTCTCTGATGTCACACAGGAGAAGGCATCCCATACCCGCTTCTCACTTTTCCTTTAATGATACATAAGCTGAGTGGAAGGAACCTTGGTAGATTTTAGCCATCACTATAGGCTACAGAGACTGGGCTGGAGAAGTCACCACTCAGAAGAACCTCGACCCAGGAGAGCACTCACCCCCGGTGTTCAATTTATTGAAATTAAAACTCATAGAAACATCTACAGGACAAATAAATGTGACATGCCAAGTGTTCTAGGTAGTCAAAAGGTAACTCGGTTGTTACCGAGTCCTAAAGAAAATCCTATACATTGTAGAGTAGGTGCACCTCATGCAGATCAGCATCAAGTACCATATAGGGAGACACTGTCAGAACATCCCTTTGCTGAATCTTAAAAACCTATAGACCAAACCTACCTAAATTTTTTCCTATATGCAGTCTTCCCAGTAATGCAATGTATGCCAATTGAGTGTGCAATCCAGTGGGAGAGGGCAGTATGGCAGTTTCTTCAAGGTAAGGGAACTTTTGTTTCTTTACCTTGAGGTAAGTCTCTGCTACCCAATGGGTTTCCTTTGATCTGTTCCAGCTATTTTGCTGAATGCACCTTGATTGTACATCAGTGTTTTAGCTGTAAACATAAGACAAAGTCTAAATGTAGCTTGGCATCAGATTTTTAGGCTACTGAACCAGCACAGGACTTTCTGGGCAGTTAAATGTCCAAAAATAAGGTCATAGGAAAAATTAGGGGGAATAAGCGATCATTCAGCACACCTGTTGACCTATGAGGTGAACTTACCAGAATCTGATCTCCAGATCAGAATCTGGAGAAGCAAACTTTTTCCATCCTCTTGGAATGACAATATAGTTTCCCAGAGTGAACCAAGAACTAACTTCCGCAATGTAAGTTTTCACCTGGTTAATTTTTGTCTCTGTTTACTTTAGATCAGTTACATCATTAGGAAGCAGTATCTATCTACAGTATATATATACTAAGAAGTTCACAAAGCGGTTTACAAAGAAAATGGAAAAATAATAATAGCTAATTAAAAGTTAATGGGTCCCTGTCCCAAAAGGGCTCACAATCTGAAATGCAAAAAACAACACCAGCAGAAGCCACTTGAACAGGCATTGCTGGGGTGTGTAGGGCCAGTTACTCTCCCCCTGCTAAATAAAAGAGGAACACCCACTTGAAAGAGTGCCTCTTGCTCAGTATCTATAAACCCAGACACGATTTATTTGGGGAGACTTAGAAAGATCAGTTTCTCATGACAAACTCAAGTCTTGAAGAGTTGGCAAGCTGCCTGAAAACTAAAAGCTTTTTTAGCTTTGTTTATCTGGAAGCTCATCACCTGCTTATCTGAGAGTATGGCAGAGTATTGGTATGAAATAACTATATACCGTATGTCCTTGTCCCTTTTTGACCTTCTTGGTACGGAACCAGCCAAGGCATGCCCTCCAAGTTTAGGCGGCTCATTCTCTTTGGCAGATGTTTTACACTTTTGGCAGTTTAAAACATTAATCAAAATTAGCTTGTCTGTTTATTCAAGGTTCATGGACATCCTGTTGAAATTTTGGAGCTGCAATTAACTGTACCAGACTAAAAAAACACAAATCACTACCTTTGCAAATATTGACATTGTAATTCAATTTGATATGTACTTGACTATGATTATGCATTCATTTGCTTTCATAAAAATCATTGAGCTTGCTGGATTCCAAATTTAGAAACCAGAATCCATTTAATGGTTTTTCAGCAACAGGAGGTAGAGAAGAGTCAATTCCACTGCCTTATTTCTGCTTTTAAAAGTTTTTGAAGTGTCAAAAAATTTGAAGAACTACACAGTGTAGTGTCAAGGGAACAAACATTCCCTCATCTTTTGAAGGCATCAACCACTGTCCCTCTACTCCAAAGTGCAGCACATACCCCATTGGCAAGACTGTATCAGTGCTGAAATGTTGTATAGGATTGGGTCTTCACTCAGCATAGGGTTGCCATATGTCCTGAAAAACGGGGACAATTCCAATTTGGGGGGATTGTGTTCACATACTGGCAAATGGGACAGCATGTCCTGTCATGATTTTATGGAACAGAATTATGGCAACCCTAACTCAGTAGGAAAATGATAGGTAGATAAATCCCATTATTGAGCTGAGATGAGTGCTGCTACACTGGACTTTAAACCAGTAGGGTATCCTTTGCTTTCCTTCAAACAATGTGAAAAGCATGATAATGGGAGTTGGAAATAGACATGACATGACATGACTGTTTCATAGACCATTCCATACTTTCTTGCATACACAAAAAAAACTCTACAGTATCTTCCAAAGAATAACAAATGCTATAGATCTGTGATTAGTAGTACTGCAGGTCACGCACTAGGATGTCACCAGAAAAGGATTTTAATTCCCTCAGCCCAGCATGGAAGAAAGGAGCCTGGCCTCCTTTAGGCAGGGAAATCAATGGGCCCTCACAAAGAAGGAAAGAATGTCAGTCAGTTCTCAATATTCCTATAGTTTCTTGAACAGAAGGTAGGCATAGTGGTTTTACACTCTGTGCAAGAAAGTTTTCCTGCTATGGAAACAGTGGAAACAGAGAAGCTAATCAAAATACTCCATGAATTTTGTATTGGTAAATCATTATTGATTCTGAATGGTGTAAACCTTCCAGTTTGTCTATGAAATGCATGAAAGGAATCTTCCACCTCTCAAAATTTAGATGCAGCAGTCCAGCTTTGTCCTGTTTCCCTAGCACAGGATGCCATGGCTCTGCGTGCCCCCACAGCTATATGAATGAAAATCATCTTGGTGCCAAAACTTAATAGCAACTTTTGCTGTTCTAGCTCTGGCCCTTTTCTTTGCTGGGGGTTCTCAATTTTGTTGTGCTTTAAAGTGCTTAATGCTTACCCTTTGGGGGAAAAATGTCATCTTTTATTTATCTGTAGCCTGAAGATGCTGTTTCAGCTTGCTTTCTTCAAAGTCAAATGCAGTTGGCAGTTCTTCAGCAGAAGAATGAGCCTTCTCATTAGGTAGATTAAGCAAATGGCATGTAAATGTCTCTAAACATTTTCTGCAAGTTGCTTTCTCTTTTTTAATAGATTGTTTACTTATTTTTGCCTTTACACATAGTAAGAACTTCATATGGGAATTTAAAACAACTAATATTAATATTGTTTAATTAGTTTGAATGTTTTTGTTCAATTAGTTTGCATGATTTTTCTTCCTTATGCTTATCTTTTTCAAGCCATGTAACTCATGATTTACATGATTTAGGAAATTTATAGTAATACATTTTTACTTTGTGAGCTTGAGTCGTATGTCATGTGCACACATAGTGAAAATTGTTCAGGAGGCCAGAGACCTGTGCAGTGACCTGTGGCACATCTCAATGGATTGGTATGAAATAAGGAGGATAAAGTGAAGAATAAAGGTGTAACATAATCCAAATTTAATGTGGGGATAAATCTATATAGATAAAATTGAAAGGTGACTGTCTCACCTCACTGACTGACTCATTAATGCCCAGCCAAAACCACTGAACCGAGAAGTGAGAAATTTGGGGAGGATATTACTTCTTTGATGGCGGCATCCATTAAGAAATTTAATATTTGAAATTCAAACTGGAAGTGGGTGAAATGGGGCATATTGTCCCTATGGTTTACATTGATGAATCCATGACTGATCAATGCCCTGACCCAACCTCTGGACCTAGAAACATGAAATTTGGGGAGGGTATTCCTTCCATAATGTGCCCACCCATTAAGAACTGATTTTTTAAAAATTTAACCAGTCCCTGCTGCTGCCTGCCACAGCCTCTGGTACTGTTTGATGTTGGTACCCAGCAGTGCCCAGTGCCTGCTGGTGCCTACCAGTGACCACTGTGCCTGGAGCCCACAAATATTCTAGAAATTTTACTCCAACAAAGACAGGATCATTCTGCCTGCGTACAACAAAAATGGAAAGAGAATCAAAAATATGTGCTATGTGTATGAGAATGGCATTCACATACACTGTTAAGTCCTCAGTGATAGTTGCTGTAGTATAGGAGCTGCTGTAAATGCCAGCCATGAAATGTTAGCGTGCTCAGTAAACCCATGGGAAGGTCAGTGGCTCCCCAGCTTCCCTCAAAGGAAAGGAAAGGTGGTGAGGGAGGTAGAGATGGTTAAATGGGGCAGGGAGAGAGCAAAACTGGATGAAGGTGAGGAGAAGCAAGGGATGGGGAGGACAAGGTGTATCTAGCGGTAATGGTGCATGTTCAGTCATATCCCCATTATCCACAGCCTCCATGCCCCCCTTTCTCTCTTTGGATATGCATTAGAAAAATTGACATTGTGTGGTGGGGGGTTCACACAGGAATAACATATAGGTAAAGTTCTCCCTGTCAGGTTGCCAGGTTGTGACAGGTTCTAGGGAGTGTTGCTCATCCCCATTAGAAGGCCAAAGAGCCAGAGTTGTTTGATGATGTCTCCATGGTCATGTGGCCAGTATGACTAAAACACCAAAGCTGCATGCTATTCCCTTTCCACCAAAGTGGTATCTGTTAATCTATTTGCATTTGCATGCTTTCAAACTGCTAAGGTGACAGGAGCTGGATTGGGCCTGGGAGGGAGATGGGTTTGGCCATAGTGGAGCATGCTGAATCCATACCCTTCCTGGGGTATTTTGCAACAAAATATTGTGGTACAAGTTTCAGTTGCCCCCTAGTAGCTGCTGGGTCTTACTGCAGGGAAAAGAAACAAATGTCTTAGACCAAGGAGACATCTAAAGCCAAAAATCCCTAAGAGGATGCAGCAATAGCACATGCTAATGCTATTGCCACATGGGGATTTAGGGATTTAGGCAGGGTAAGGCTACCCATAACCCTGCCAGATAATCCCCACGTTGCTACTGGTAGGTCTTCTTAAACACTATTTTCTGAGGAAGCAAGTCTTAGATTTCCCCATCCTTGAATTATTATAATGGTTACTTATAACCATTATATATGCCATAATGTTTTTGCCATAATGTTTTTGTCTCCATAATATGCCATAATGTTTTTTGGCATATGCCATAATGTTTTTGTCTCCTTCCTCTAATTTATTCGTTTTGGCAACTATGGGCCAGATTACACATATTTTTTGACAACTCTGCTTTGGTCATGCTGATTATCAGAAGCAATAAGATGGGAGGAATTTGCATCATGCATTGCCTTTATTGTGTGATACTGACTTGAACATACTCTAATTAAAATGAGAATGTGCAAATGGTTGTATAACTGCACCTACTTTAATGAAAATCCTCATTTGCAGAAATAAAATGGACTTTATAAATCAGTGAATGATTCCTGACCTCTTACCCTTTTACAGCCCAAGGAGTACTAACTCCTTCCCCCACCCCCACATCCCACAACCAATGCAGTAATGCCAAAATGACTACTGCTACATCTGGGGGTGGACAGTCACGGAGATATTCTCTGAATAAGGGGTGCTTGTTGTCTTACATGGCAGTAAGCCTCTGTAGTGGAGTCAGGTCTACTTGGACCTGCAGTAGCAAAATCAAGTCATCTATGTGGATGTGTGTCCTGGGACCACATCTGGAAAGGGGGTTTAGATTTGGCAGCCACCACTGGATTCACTCACTTTCCAGAACTGGTGTGGCCTACCTCTGCCCCATCATCAACCTGTTCTATCTGTCCCACTCTTGTCCCACCTGTGCGACTATCATACCTGTCAATTGGTCTTCGCAAATCTGTTGGTACATAGGGAAAGGCTTCAGTTTGCCTACTAATGGTTTCTCAGTGGTTGACTCTACATGCTGCCAGAGAGCTAACGTGACTGCTGTGAGGCGGTCTAAGCCAGTGGCATAGCACTTTTCTAGCGGCATAGTACACTTTTTCTGCCAGTTATTGGACTAGAAAATTAGACTGTGTTACATCTCTGCTGGTCTTCTGTCTAATTCTGTTTTGTCTAATTCTAATTCTTTTGTCACATTCTGGTCTGTAGACGAAACTGCTTCTCTACATGCATGATACAGCATACAGATTGTTTCGCTGCCATTTGTTTAGCCATAACTGAGTGTGATGTTTGAAAGTGCACCAAGGAAGTATTTCAGAATGTGGGAAGTTTGAAGTTATACAGTCAAGATGACATACCTATCTTTATTTCAAAAGTATGTTCTCTACATTTTCCTCCCATCATTTAAACTGCTTTACTTTTGATAAAAATTGTGGGGTCATGTCTTAACATTCAAGCACTGGAAAAGAGAAATGCTTTATTTTGGTGCGGTTGGAGCCAAATCCTGCATGGTACCCAGCATGATTCAAATTTCACTGAAGTTCCTTGATATTCCAGGTATTGAGTGCTGCACAGCGAGTGATCACAGTGTGAAGTTTTGTGTGGGCTTTAATAGGTGTCAAGAATTAGTTTTATGCTGATAAATAGTAGCATTCACATCTGTACTCCAGTTGAGTAGAAATGTAATTTGGTGCACATCAAATGTTTCCTAGACCAACCCACTACTTTTGGTAAAACCAAAACTATTTTCTCACCTTTAAATAAATATCTAAAGAACACTTTTCTGCAAAATGTTTTCTGGAGTGAGTAATATTCTGCAGTGACGGATTTGAGCATAAGCTAAACAAGCAACATCTTAGTACAGCAGTTTCAAATGCTCAGGGAGAGTTTGAGAACCTATTAAGTGCTTTCTGAGGAAAGAAGGGGATGCAATATGATTGCCCAAATTGCACTGCTGCCAGGAATATAAGGTTTTTTCAGTCCCTCAGTATTCCTCCCTATGTCTCTGAACTTCTGTAAACATCATGAAAAAACTGGAAATAGCTTTTGTACTGTTTAAAGATATTTGGAGGCAAGGGATGATTGCAGAGGGTGGTGCAGGTTCCCCAGTTGCAACAGAGAGCCATAATGGTCCTTCAGGTACAGAGAAAAAAAACCTTTTGTCTCTGGTGCTTGCTAGTCCTTTATCCTCTCTTCACTAGTTCCACCTCACATTGCAAGACCTGAATCACTGTATTTACTCAAATATAATGCACCATCAAATCTAATGTTTACCCTATACTTACAATAAAAATGTTGTATTTACACTAATCTAATTAACCATCAAATCTAATGTGCATCCTGACACTTTAAAAGTGCTTTTTTGTCTTGATTCTATTCTTAGGGAAAAGAAAAGTTAAAAAAAAGTTTTATTAGACACCAGAAAAGTCTATCATTATGTAGTTGGCTTAGGGAAGAATGACTGTGGCCAGTTGATTCTCATCAGAAAGAACGCTACTACAAAACTGGATGTAGCAAAAAGGGGGTGAAGAAGTTAATCCTATTTCATCCCCAATATTTCTCTTATTTATAAAACTGAGTTGAGAATTTCTCATATGTGAAATTTGGCTCAGCAGTGATAGACTTACAAACTTGGGCAATGAGGCTGCCCAGAGATAGGTGTATGGTGCTGTTCTTAATTGCTTGGAATTGTGCCCTCATTGTTACTGTGAACAAGCTAAGACAACATGTTAAGCAGACTAGAAACTCAACTGTGAATATCAGTAGTATGATAGTCTAATTCCCTGTTACTGTATATCTTACGTTGAAGTTCTTTCCCCATGCAAGTCCATACCTACTAAGTATTTTCTGATTTGCTATAGACACTGCAATTTTCCTTTTCTTTGTTTCCTCACGTATAGCCATAATTAGATAGCATTTTAATAGGAAAATACCTGTCATTACAGAGTAATGAATTTATTTAAAAATATTGACAGAGTCAATATTTTTTAAAATTACACTCATTTTTATATAATAGCATTATCATAATTGAACGGTTGTTACTTTTCTGTTTACATAGAAATAATTGCATATTTTCTTTTTAACCATAAGCTTTTGTTTGTTTAATATACAGTAGTTCGTTTAAAAAACACAAATATATCATTTGTATTAAATGAACTTTCTCGTTACCTGGAAATTGTCTGCAAATACAATAACACTTCTCACCATCATTAACTATGGCAGTGTTGAAAGAAATAAGTTGTTACTGTTCTTCCTGCGAAGAAAATATTTGATGGTAGGGAACCTCTTATGAAGAAGTTAAACCTTGGCCCAGCAATTGAACCATTTGCAACAGTGGCATGAACATACATATATGGAGGCATGATACAAACAGGACAAGTTAAGGATTTATACCAAAGATGTGGTCCTCAGTTTTACTAGTTTGTATCTGAAACATTGTAAAATGCAGATCTGCTGAATATATATTGCAAAATATAAGTGTCCCCTGTATCCATGCTTTCCCATTCTGCCCTTCAGGTAACAACTTTAGGGGTCTCAAAACCCCGGCCCTGGGATCAATTGTGGCCCTCAGCAAGACCCCTCCATCTGGCCAGTGGGCAAGCCTTGTAATGTATCTAATACAAACTTATATATAAATTTATGTAAATTAATGCAAATTTGACATGTAAATATTTTTTCCGGTACCCGACACAGTATCAGAGAGATAATGTGACCCTCCTGCCAAAACACTTGGAAACCCAAAATGTGAATCCTACACTTAATATGGTGTAAGCGTTTTTTCTCATAACTCTTCCTTTGCAGTTCTCTTCTTTTTTAGCTGTTCCTATTACAGAACTCTGGATACAGAACTCAAGCAGTCAGCCATAATGCTAATAGAGGAAGACTGGCAGAAAGCTAACAGAAGCAGGCTATCAATTCTACAGAAGCAGCCTTTCAGTTCTGGCTATCTTACTCTTCTAGCATCCTGCTTGAATTCTTTTCACATTCCTCCTCTAGTGTTATGTAATATATATGTAATATATATTACACCCCTGCTAACTGAGCAAGAGGCACTCTTTCAAGTGGATGTTCCTCTTTTATTTAGCAGGGGGAGAGTAACTGGCCCTACACACTCCAGCAATACTGTAGATAGATAATAGGAAGGCTGGCAAATGAAGAGCTCTCCAAAGGAAGATAAATAAGTGATGAGCAAGTGGGTGTGGAGATCCTAAATATGGGATCCACAGATATAGGAAGAGGCCTGGATTGAGATATAAAGTTGACAAAAAATCTTACCGCATAAATACAATTATGCAAGAAACAGAGAGAGAATTAGAGATCTTACGTGATATAGTTATTAAATTACCCATTTACATATTTGGGGGTAAAGATTGCTTTTAATTCGTACACTCTGGTTTAAATCTGTTATGGGATCTGAAAAATTTCTGAAGAAAGATCTTCTGAGATGAACCTAATACTGGCTAGTTAAAACTAGTTAGCACTGGCTAGTTAAAACTAGTTAAGAACATAAGAAGAGCCTTCACTGGAGCAGGAGAAAGACCCTTCTAGTCCAGCTTCCTGTATCACACAGCAGCCCACCAAATGCCTCAGGGAGCACATGGATCTTGCGTTTTGAGGTTGCTTAATCTTATACAAACCCCTCATGGCTTGTAACCTATGATGCTTCTTTTCTCTAGGAATTTGTCCAATCCCTTCCAGTTTGTCCACTGGTTAAAACAGAGTACTGAATGTTTTTTTATGTGAAAGGCAGTCCAGTCCTATCCAGTGTTGCCTAGAGCTGTAGGACCACTGGGCTCAAGCTGAATCCAGCGTTTGATTCAGACAGAAGGGTAATCTCCTAGGTGTAAAAGAACATTTGTTCCCTTACTCCGTGTAGTACCCCAGCATGCTCAATGGCACAGAACACAGTACCTTCATGTAACACCAGTGGGTCCAGGATGCAGTGGAGTTAGGATGTCTCCTTTACCATCTCTCCCAAACCTGATCCATTTCTGCCCCACCTTAAACCCCTTTCCTTGCCTCTGGAACACCCTCCCACCACTGTTCCTTGCCCTTCAACTGCCCAGTATATTCAGCTCTATATGCATTATTTTTTTCTTTTTCTTCTTTCAAAATTTGCCTGACAGAGAAAAAGAATGGGGCGAATGGCTTTTTGATTCTTATTAGGCTAAATTTGGATGTGGTTGTGGAGCGTTTAATTTTTTTAATCTTAGTTCCACTTTTTCTATATGTGAATGTGTTGTAGATCAGGAGGCCTAAAAGGAAAGAATGAAACAACCTAACTTCAGAATGCAATTTGATGTTGGAGCACAGATTTAGGGCAGAATCCAGAAGTGCACTTGGGTTACCCTATCTATCACTGGGCTGGCCCAATTGCAAGATGGGCCACTCTAGTTATTCTGGAAAAGGCTTGAGGGAGCCTAAGGCAACATAGGCTGTTCCAAGACAGGTGGTGCTGGGTTCTAACTCTGGACTGTGTGTGCCCTTAACTGACTTTCCAGCACTAGCCTAAGGGCAATGTAAATTTCCCTTCTGTGGTAAAGAAACCAACACTTCCTTACTGTGAGTAGGCTTCAGTAACTGTCTCCCAGCTGCAGGATGCAGCACTTGCTCACAGCCATGCAGTGCTGGAAAATTGACTAGGATTATGCCCTTCTGGGCATGGTGGAGGGAAGAGGGAATAAGGTGCTGGATAAAATAACTGTTCTATGAGCCTTTTAGAGGTTTGAAAATATATTCAACATGTTTTAAGTCTACTGTCTTTTACTTCTGAATTTTGGTACATTTAATAACAATAGACAAATAACAATCCCGTTTGATGGAAGTAATTACTTCAGTAATCTGTTGCATTTATGCAAAAAAATGGTCATTACATTTGCTATGAAGATCTTCCTACTGGTTTAATCAGGACAGAATTCTACTGTTTCAGTTCTTTCAAATAAAACATTTTGTCTTAGGAGAAGAAAAACTCAAGGTAAAAAGTTAACCGGGTTATTGGCTTTTGAGAAACTTATTTTGTTTACAGGTGGTCAGAAAATAAAATTTTCTAAAACAGTTTATTTGAGATTAGCTCTAAGTAACATTCATAAATTACACAGTGGGAAGTGGAGTTGAGAACATAAGAAGCTTACAAGGTGCCAACTAGGTGGAATTCAATTCCATGGAGACTGAAATGAAATCACAAATACCGGTTGAAAGAGTATAAGTACTTTTTCTTATAAAAGAGTATAAGGGCGCAATCCAGAGTAACTACGGGGAGTCCTTGCTCCGGTGTAAGAACAATTTGGACTGCAATATGAATTTCCCATAGGTTTTCATTAGGTGGTGCAGTAACTACGGGTGCATGTAAAGTCTCTTACGTGCTCCCGTAGTTACTCTGGATTGTAGGGTATGTCTTATAAAACTACATAAGTGTAGTTTGGGTGTTACAGGCATCTTGTCTGCATGCACACATGTATGTGGATGTAAGTAACAATATATACACAGACACACATATGATTGGCTATTCAGGCTTTATTGATTCTTCTGAAATACTGTTTTTAGGTTAAATCCAAGCAACAATGAAGAATGAAAATCAGAAATTAATTCAATATTGGTTGAAAATATTGGGGGTGAAAAAGTGTCACCACAGCAAGGAAGACTACATGCTGGAACAGCAGATAACAGGCATGGTGTTGCAGTAGCATAGTTAGGAGTGCAGAGAGTGCAGTTGCATCGGGCTGCAGCGTTAGGGAGGCAACAAGTTGAGCTTGGCATAGTGGTTAAAACTGTGAAAAACAAGGTATGGGTGAATGAGAATACCATCATGTTATATATTGTTGGAAAGGTAATTTAATGCAGAATCCAATGGATAAAGCTGCATTGGAATAGCTATATTCTATCAAAGGTTATGGTCAATTAACCAGAAAATGAAAACACAAAAGCCTATGAAACAAAAAGTGGATTTTTTAAAAAAAGCTCAAATGTTCCCGTTATAGTAATTGCTCTGAGAGCCAATGAGATGTAACTCTGATACTTTATGGAACTAGTAAGGTATTAATATGAATCAGCTCTCATTTCCATTTTTGTTACTTTCTTTAGCAAATTTTATAGTAAGTAATTTTAATATATTCTCTAATTGTACAGGTTCTGTAACTTATTTCCAGTGGCTTATTGCCAATAAAACAGATTACTACATGATACAGTACACTTACCCAAATTACAACAGATTTTGCTAGGTCTGTAACTGGAAAGGAAACTGTTGCTCTTCATCAGATTCACCAGATGTTAAGGTAGTAAGATTCACTTTAATGCCTTCTAATTCTAGCAGTAAATTATCGGTAAATCTTTGTATGTCCTAACCAGCATTTATATCAAACATGAATTCAGTTTTTATTCAAAACACAAAAGTGTCATTGTTTTATTCTGGGTGAAAATGGAGTGAAAGCTACTTTCCATTGAAAGTAGCATTTGGTGGGTAAGAGAAAATTAAACAAAATTATGTATATTATAATGGAAATACTGGCATATATATGAGGAGCACCTGTTTAATGATGTGTAATCCATAGTGATGAAGATTAAATTCATTCCTGAAAAAAACAAGCTTTCAGAATTCAAAACACTGACTCCCCTTTCTGCAAAATGCCATAGAAACTATTTTGGATGAAGAATATTTGACAGCAGCATCCTGTCTTCAACCTACACCAGCTATTCAACTACCAAATGTTTCCCTGTGCCAGCAAAGGCTCAAGATGTATTCCATCATAAGGGATCTGCTTTGATATTACTCTATTAACAGTACTTCTCCAACTGCACAGGTATTGAGGTACTATTGAGGTACAGGGAAATTTTAGGGTGCAATCCTAACCAATTAAGACAGCACAACTCGCTTGTCTTCCTGTTGACACCTACTCAAATTTCATTGAACACAATGGGACTTACTTTTGAGTAGACATGGAGGAGCTTTGACATAACGTTGATGTCACTTCCGTCCAAAGACTCTCTTCCAGGTTGATTACATCACTTTCGGGGGTGTCCCAAACAGATTGTCATTCTTAGTAAAGGGTCCCAAGCCAAAATGCTTGAGAACCACTTTTATTTGATAGGCCAAGGCATTCTATTGTCTCAAGTGCAACAGAGTGAGGCTGGTTTGTGTTGAGAGCTGTTTTCCTCCCTATTTTTCTGTATTTTTGGATGCTTTTGTTTCCACAAAAGCTCTTAATGCTGAGACATCATCGTCTAGGCCAGCATTTCTCAAAGTGGGGGTCGGGACCCCTTTGGGGGTCGCCTAGAGCTTTCCTGGGGGTCGCCTAAAGACCCCTGGTGCAGGCGGCCAGGTCAGGCTTGCCAGACCTCTGGCTGTAGCTGTGCGCGCACTGGGGCTGACTGACAGCCTCAGGGCCCAATCCTATGCATGCCTACTCTGAAGTAAATCCCATTACAGTCAGGATGGCCTTTTCTCCCATGTAAATGTGGATAGGATTGTAGCCTCAGGGCCCAATCCTATGCATGCCTACTCTGAAATAAATCCAATTGTGTTCAGTGTGTGCATAGAACACACATTTCATTTATAACAATGAAAATACAACCTGCATATCGGATATTTACATTACGATTCATAACAGTAGCAAAATTACAGTTATAAAGTAGCAACGGAAATAATTTTATGGTTGGGGGTTCCCACAACATGAGGAACTTATAAAGGGGTCACGGCATTAGGAAGATTGAGAACCACTGTTCTAGGCAGTCTTTTTCCTTTGCCTGTGTAAGTCTCCATTATGAGAGAGAGAGAGAGAGAGAGAGCATGTATTTGTGGATTGGACTGCTCTTCTTATTTTTCATATACAGTGCTACCTTGTAAGACAATCCTTTTTAAGAAGAACACTTTATAAGACAAACGAAAATTTCTATGGAATTCTGCTTTATAAGACAAACAGTGCCTTGTAAGACAAACAGTTTTGGCAGAGTTTGGCAAACAGTTTTATAAGGAAAATTTGTTGTAAAACAAATGAATTGATGGATTTGCATGGTGAGCAACAAGAGATTCTGGAGGAGATATCATCTGAAGAGGAGGAGGAGAATAAGGAGGAGGAAACCCTCACATGAGATTAAGGACATTTGTAAACATTGGGAAATTATGCAAAATTTTGTAGAAAAGCGTCATCCAAAGAAGGCTGTAGCAGTGCGAGCAATGAATCTGTTTCATGACAATGCAATCAGCTCTACGTGCCAGAATTTTCTTAGCAAAAGGTCTCTCCCCCTATTCTCACTTCAGAAAACCACTGCCCTTTTTCATAGTACTGTATAGTACCATCAGAATAGCCCCTTACATAAAGATTTCTCTTATAGCATGTGGGCTATATGTAAAAATAGCATTCAACAGCATATTATCAACTGTAGAGTTGAATAGTATATATTCTGATTTCATAGCCTTCATGTAATTTAGACTCAATTAGAAATCAGTTATACATTAGAGAAATCAGTTATACATTAGAGTTAATATCTTTCAGCTGGAGAAAAAAGAAAAGGTTAACAAATCCAGCCTCTCCGTCTCCAACAGTAAAGCAGGCCTGCCCACGTAGCAACTTCACTAAAATAGGATCATAGAATCCAGTCCACATTATATCATAGATTGTTGCTTCTGGAGAAAACAATTTCAGTTAAATGCCTTTGAAATCTCTCCATTTGTGGTGGCCCATCATTCATCTGCTTTCTCTGGGGCAAGCTCCCCATCACGCTTTCTGGGAAGCAGGTCTTCCCAATCTAAGGGGGAAGGCTGAGACAAGGGGGGGAAGGAGCAAAGAAGACTGGAAACACAGTGAGTGAATGAGAATTGCTTCCTGAGTGTCATGGTCCAGGATGTGTTTATCCTGAACATCATAGAGTCCAGAGTGATCTTCTCAGATGATCTGATCAGAGATGATCAGATTCTCAGATCTGCAAAGTTGAGCAAGGGAGGCATGACTCCAACTCAGCTCCAGCAGTATGATTTGGGGCATGTTTACTGTTATATGTTTACTTTGTTACTCTGAAGTTGCACAGAGCAGTGGACCTATTCCAAAGGAGTAGTAAACAAAAGAGAAGCTCAGGTGCAGAGTGGATATGCTGAGTGACTCTCATTAACCAAGAGCAGTTGGGGTGGCAATTGGAGAAGGGAGAAAGCAAGCAGCAGAAATGGTGGCAGGAGGAATTAGATGCTTGAGACTTCAACAGCTGATACAAACAATTTTGGGTTGGGGAGATGCAACATTTCATTGTAGCACCTTCAGTTTTAAGAGCTTGCTGGATGTGCCATGCTTCCTTTCACAACAAAGTGAAAGGAGAGCACTTTGGAATAGTGGAAAAGAATTCTGAAGTCACAAATGGCATTTGGCAGTGTACAGATCACTACGTTGGTGGCCATTTTGGTGCATGGCTGCAAGAGGTAGCAGTGTGCCCCAGATGTCACTGAACCTCATCGTGCCCATCAGAGCAGGTAAAGCATAAGTGTGGGCAGGGAGAGAGGAAGAACAAGTGCGAGGAGATGCATGGTGGTGGTGGTGCATTGGAGAAAGAATTACAATGGGCACCAGATTCACCACATATGCTGAGGTCTGGTGCCCCCAATCTAAGGAGACTTTTCCCTTCAGAAATCTGATCTACAACCCTTCTGGTAAGAGAGTGCCTTTTTATGGCATGACTGCATGAGGGTTGGGAAGATAAGATTGAAACCTGACCTTTTCCACAGGAATGAGCCTTCCAGTTATAAGCATATGCACACATATAAAATTGCTGATAGAGTAAATGTGTAGGATTGTAGTCTCAGGAATGTGAATAGGATAAAATTTGTGGAAGTAGCCTTGTTCACTCTTCAGTTCAGCAGTCTGCGGACCCCTTCAAAAGTCTATCCTGGACAGTTTAATTCCCTTATTGTTCAGGATTGTATGGACTGAGATTGAGAGGTTGATTAAAATATCCCCTCCCAAACCCCGTGTATGAATGTTTGTGTTTTCCATTCTCAGAAGGCATGACTCCCTATTATTTGGTTAATTTCTACCCATCTGTCTCCTAAATTAGGCTCGGCTTGTATAACTTTAATTGCCCTGGTGTTAATGATGTTTTTCTGTTATCTGTTCAAAAACTGATCAATGGTTTTATAATCTCTTGTTTCCTCTAGCTTTTATATCAATTGCTCATTTCTTTAGAGCAATTGTTTTATAGGGAACAACAATATATAAAAATGAATGAGGAATTGATCTGGCTGCACAGAAGTCAGTAATTAAAGAACTGATGGCAAGCATTGCAAAAGATGCAGGTGAACAATTTCAGGATGAAAGGTATCACTGTTGTGTTATTCACTGCACGAGATGCGGAGTTTGATATATCGGTGTATAAGATTGTAAGCCCCACAAAGGCACAAGATTTAGTACCAGATAAAGCATTTGTGGACATGGAGCTACACCCTTTTTTTGCAACAGCAGCTCTGATCAATTCCAGAACAATGCACCTGATGATTTCTTGAAAGTATATTGCCTAAAATCCATCCAAAAGCTTTAATAAATAGTCTAGGGGATTAAATGAAAAAATTAAGCAGCCTCCTGTTATGATTAACTGCTACTCGTGACTCCTAGTCTTTTGGGCAATAAAAAATGTTTCATTTTATTACAATGAAAGTAATTATGTTTGCTAGTTTTAGATTACTTTAGTTATTATAGTAATATTCTACTATCAGCATCATTCCAGTCCTGAACAAAGATGGATGAGATCCAGTAGCAGCTGTAAGAAATCAACCAGTATATACAAGCTGAATGAAAAAACTGTGAGAAGTTGTACTTAAAGTCAGGTCAGTTGAAAATTGATGAATGACTTTATCGACTTTTTTCCATTATCCAGTATTCTGTACAACAGGTTAAAAAAGGGACATGAGAAACATATAAAACGCTTTTGATAAGTCATATATGAAGAATGATCAGAAGCTACTGAGTCTTAGTGACAAGCTTAGCAGACTCTTAGCAAACTCCATGACAGGAAGAAAGATGGAAGAACTGTTCCTTTATTAAAGATAGATTTGTGCCATTCCTCATGACCAGGTTGCCAAGATATTAAAGTCCATCATCTTTCTCCTGAGACTACCTGAGTGATAGATAAATATAGATCTGCAAGGTTATTGCTACAACTTGTATGAAAAACAGATCCCTAAAAGAAGATTGTAATTCATTTGGCCAACAGTTTTCCACTTTTGCATTAAGTTGAATACTGTTATATAATTGCATCCTAATTGATATTCATAATTACTTCTATAACAGTTTGTACATGTTAGTACTTTGGGAAAAATTATAACTGAGGAGTTATGATAACAGTGTATTGCTTATTACCTATTTGTTTACTCTATTGATACACAGGATTCTGTATAAAGTATACAAGAGTTAAAACCCCTTGAGTTGCTGCCAGAAGATAGCAATATGTCAAAACTAATGGATAGTGCAATCCTAACTTGCACTGTATCCAGCGCAAGTTTTGGGACTACTACTAAACTGCCACAAGGAAGGGAAGATTCATCCCCTTCCCTGCAGTAAGGCTATAGCAGCTCCATTGGGTCTACCCAGACTGAGGCCATCCCAAGAAATGGCCTAAGTCCAGTGGTGGGATTCAATAAATTAACAACAGGTTCTATGTCCTAATAACCTAAATTAACAACAGGTTCTATGTCCCATTAGTAACCAGTTCTCAGAACCAGGTTGTTAATTTAGGTTATTAGGACATAGAACCTAATGAGAACCTATAGGTTCTATGAGAACCCCCTGAAGCCCACCACTGCCTAAGTCTGAGCAGAAGTGAGCAGTCAGAGGTTGCTTCCAGCTTCCCAGGAAGTGGGTTTGGATCCGAAATAACTGTCTGGCAAAAACCAGAAATGATGTTTTTCAAAGGCATTTTGAGATCAGTGGGCCACAGTGGTACAATGGCTCAGTGGGTCTCTGAACACACTCTGGATGTGACCTGTGCTCCACTGCAGTCACATTCAGAGGGTATGGCATGCCTGACCTATGGGTTTCATTACTTACAGTTTTTTTGCATCCATGGGGGTTCCAGAAATAGAACCATCAATATGTTAAAAATGGGGGAACTGCACAAAGAAGTTTAAAGTGGTTCTACTTGCATTAGAGTTCTTAGGATTATGTGTTAGGTAATTAAAAAACAAATTACTTCTACTTACCTACTTACATCTACTTACCTACTGATGATTGCTTCACCTTCTGATATGAATTCTGACTTTGTATAGCACTGTCCTGCATCTACCCTGCATGTAATAGTGAATACTAAATTGAGTGGGATAAGCCCATGTATGCCAGCTGCACTAAGTATCCTGCCCTAAGACTCAAATCTGATGGAGTGATTTGAACTGGATCATAAAGCCACCCACAGTGAAGAGTTAATAAACTCTTTGCTTCTAGCTGTTACTCTTTTCTAGGCCATCATTATTTTGGCTATCCCCAACAGGACATCTTTGTGAATTGATCTGTATCTGGGTCTAATTTTACTTTGATGTTCTTAAGCAAAAAAAAATTAGACTGAAAAATTTGACACAGATTTCAAACATTTTAAAGAACCATTTTGCTCCATGTTGTACAAACAGAACATTACCCAGCGTGCAGTTACTCAATTGGTACAAGTTATCTTCACCTACAGAGAAAGTTATCTACACCTAATTCTCTTTGATATCCATGATACTCAGAGTACTTAACTATTACCTAAGCACTGTAGATTTCTTTCCAGTTCTGAACACTGGAGATTCTCATACACACAAAACCCCATGCAAGCAAAAAGTGCCCAACTCTTTTCAGTGGCTCAGAAAGTACTTGTTAATGGCATTACCAATATTAAGAAGAGAGGTGGGCCTTGTGCCCAGAGGAACTTTGAATCATGCCAATTACAAGTTTAATTGATTATATAGTAGACATATTGAGTGTTTATTCACTTCCAGCTCATAGGCATTCAATTTGTCTGTATTTGTTTATTTACTGGGTCCAGAACATCTTACAAGTACATTAAAAACTTTAAAAGATTAATTGAAAAATTAGAAATTAGATATTGAGGTGAAGAGAAGACTCTAGAGACTATTTGTCTGTAGAGAAGTGGCCATCAAATACTGTCCAGGTCCATTCTTGTTATACACTGAGTTTTTATACACAGATTTGACTCAGCATGAATGGCTACTACAAATCACAATTTTAAAAACTTCTTTTCTACTGTTGTAGCGAGGCAGTCTCTCCATTCTTTAGTCCCAGAATCAAACTTCTGCAGATATACTGCATGGGCTGCAATACTTATCCAGTTAGGCTGGACTAAGCCTAACTAAAGTCCAGTTAGGCTGGACTAAGCCCTGGCATAAGTCCCATGCTGACTTGGGGATGTCACAGAAGTGCCGTAAGACACTTCTGCACCACTCCAAGGGGAGGGTTAGGCCAGTGCACAGAACATGCACTTGTCTCCCTACATCACTACAGAAATAGGAAGTCTGATGAGATGTGCCAGCCTAGGTTAGGATTACACCCTAAGGCCCTTCCTTATTCCATTTGGTGCAATAAAGTAACAAGAAAGCTGGAAGTGGAGCTTTAGATCTATTTTTGCATTGTTTTTGTTTATCCACAGATGGATCTGGAATAGAGCCCTTGTGGGTAAAAAAGACACCTGTAATGCCACCTGCAAGTTTGCTGCACCTAAGCCAAACATTTTTCATAGGGGATATAAATCCTGGGGAGTCATACTTTAAGCTGAAGGCTGTTTGCAGTGAAAACAGGACTGGTGTGTTCAAATGAGGGTTATTTTGGTTGTTTTGATGAAGGTAGTGAGCTTGAGTAAGGAGGGAAAGAGATAAGGCTATGATTAATGTGGTTCATTGTGGAATGAGATTGGATTTGCCTGCATTCAGTATACTAGGATTGAAACATGAAACAGAGATGGCTTAACCTCAGAATGTCATGCTCCTGCTCAAGTAGTCTTTCGTAGTGCCATTCCTACCAGGAATTTCTCCAGGAATGACCAAGATTTTATAGCTGCTTGAAGTGTGAACATGCAGAAAGAAACAACCTGCTTATTAATTCTATTTAAAAGTGTCCAAGCATCATAATCTCCAAGCATTAACTGTCTGTAGCATCAATGAAAATAATCTATCCAATTGCAAATCAATCAATGAAACATGTACCCTGAATTTGATGTGTTATTTACAGTGGTACCTTGAATAAAGAGTGACTTCAGTAAAGAGCATTTTGTGTAAAGAAAACTGGGTTCCCTTCCACAGCAAGGGAACCCAAAGGCAGGACGAGGGGACTAGCTTGAGTTAGGGTGGGGCCCTGGGCAAAGTTTGGAATAGGCTTCCATGGCCAGGGAACTCATGGGGAGTCCAGCGGGAGCAACCAGAGCCAGGTTTGTATGTAGGATCTGCGTGTGGCAGCATGGAAGGTGTGCCTTATCAGTGTTCGAGTGCTGCTCCCCATCAGCAGCTTGGGAATGTTAACGCACATAAAAACAAAGATTCCATTGAGCCAATGGATAGCAGTGATTCCATAAGTGATTGTGAAAGAGCACAATACTAAACATGTCTACTCAGACGTAAGCCCCATTGTGTCCAATGGGTCTTACTCCCAGGAAAGTGTCTTTAGGATTGCAGCCAAAGTTATTGAAGAGTTTTGTATTATGTATATTACAATGTTTTGTACTGTTATATTGCAGTGTTTTGTAATCATTTTTATAAACAGTTAATATTTTTTATATGAATATTTTTTGGGTTGTGGAACCAATTGTCTGAGTTTCCATTATTTCCTATGGGAAAATCCACTTCACGTAAAGAACGATGCCTCCGGAATGAATTAAACTTGTTACGTGAGATGCCACTGTATATAATAATGCTCAGCATACCCATTTGTTTGCCAATAGTAAAAAGTCGTGTATTTTTTAAAATTAGTATTTAGTAATTAATAGCAAATTTCTTCAATGAATACGGCTTTCCGTTTACAAATGGCTCAAAAGAAAATATTCTAGTCATTATTCTAATTTATTTACAATTTCATTATTTCGATAAGTGATTCTTGATCTATTTCACTTATTCTGAGTTTTGAATACTGTTCGTCTTGATGTGACTTGATATGACTCATGTTATGCAGTATTCTTTGTTACTTATCAAAGTGACTCTAGCTTCTGGAAGCAGATTTCCATAACAAACACCTGCCATAGTGTACTCAGTTAATGTACATTACATTGATGCAATACATTTTAATTAGACTTTTCCTGAAAAGCAAATATGAAAAGGGAGTGCATTTATATTATTTGTATCAGAAATATTTTATGTTCAGATAAGTCTCAAGTTTTTTTCCCCAAATTAAGCAATAAATTATGAAATTAAATAGCTTTGAACCAGTATTGTAGCCAAGGGTCATTCTGAGGGGTTACTCACTGGTACTGAATTCTGGCACATCTGAGAGGGTACTGGCATCTCTCTGCCCCCCCTACCCCCGTAGACATGCCTGTGATTACAAATAACATCTTCTGGGTAAGTACCCCCACATTTATGATTACAAATAACATCTTCTGGGTAAGTACCCCCACATTTATAACATCTTCATGGTAAGTACCCACACCTTTATATTTGAAAAATGCACTGATTGTAGCTATAGGGGCGGTGATGCCATACTTACCACAACCCCAATAGCTGCACTATTGCTTTGAATACAGTGATTTGAAAATGGATCCTTCTGTAAACAAGGGAGATGCTAATGGAAGTGTAATACTCATTCCATTCTCAGAAGGCATTTGGAAGAGCTTCCATTCCTAAAAGTGTTACTCAGGTGGTTTTATTTTGACACCAGTTTAAAATATAATATAAAAATATAATTATATTTTATATTATAAAAATATAATTATATTTTATATTATAAAAATATAATAGCAGGATACTTGAAATGGCTATTTTGTAGATTTGGACTGCATAATGACCAGGATTAAAGTGCTGAGGGAGATATTCTGTCCATTCATGGAGGCTTTGGCTCTCCCAGATTTCTCACTTTAGTGGCAGTCTTTCACATGAGCCTCACACAAGAATGGTGTCATATCTCATCAAGATATTGGCAGTCTATCAAGTTACCCCTACAATCAAACCTCGCCCCTGAATGACACTGCATGAAACACAACTTACTACCATGGAAGGAAATACAGGTCAAGTTTCATTATACACAGAGATTAGTGCATGGGCATTAATAGCAAATATTGTGCTGTTGCAAAACACCCCCAAAATGTCCTTCAATTCTAAAAGCCGAGCTGGCCGCCGGCGGGGAGGGGCTCCAAGGCCCCAGCGCAGCCGCTCAGCGCGGCTCCTGCCTTCCCCTTCCTCGGAGCTCCATCCTAAGCAGGTCTACTCAGAAGTAAGTCCCAGGCCAGTGAGGAGAGGACTGCAGCCTGAGCCCCATCCTAAGCAGGTCTACTCAGAGGTAAGTCCCAGGCCAGTGTGGAGAGGACTGCAGCCTGAGCCCCATCCTAAGCAGGTCTACTCAGAAGTAAGTCCCAGGCCAGTCAATGGGACTTACACCCAGGCCAGTGTGGAGAGGACTGCAGCCTCAGAGCCCTATCCTATGCATGGGACTTACTCAGAAGTAAGTCCCATGATAGTCAATGGGACTTACTCCCAGGAAAGTGTGGAGAGGACTGCAGCCTCAGCCCTATCCTATGCATGGGACTTACTCAGAAGTAAGTCCCATGACAGTCAATGGGACTCCCAGGAAAGTGTGGAGAGGACTGCAGCCTCAGAGCCCCATCCTATGCAGGTCTACTCAGAAGTAAGTTTATTTTTTAAATTTTTTAATTCTTAATTTAAAAACCTCCCCGCCCCCTGACCCCAGCCCCACCCCCTGCCCCCAGCCCCTTCCCCTGTCCCCGCCCACTTCCGGAGAGCCGGTTCTTGGGCCAGGCCCTGCCCACCCCTGGTAAGAACAATTTACTCTGGATTGCAATATGAATTTCCCATAGGTTTTCACTAGGCGGTGCCATAACTACATCAACGTAAAGGTCTCCTATGTGCTCCCATAGTTACTCTGGACTGTAGGGCTGGTCTATTGTATGTACCATTGTTTTGCGCTTATCATTTTATATTGCATATTTTAGATGGTTAGCTGCTCTGAGGATCTTATGTGAGAGCAAGAAGTGTGATAGAAATTGTTCTATAAATTGTTGTCACAATGCCAGACTATGACCCTAGAACATGGTAGTTCAAATGAGTATTATTAATTGACTATTAGAAGGCCAGGAAAAATAGTTCTGGGAACTTTCAAATTCTGGAAAATACAGAACACTCCTTATTAGCATCATGGCCATATTCAAATCCAACTCCAAATCCACTGCTGCATTTAACATTCTTTTTCACGATGTTTCACTAAATTATATTTGGTCCTGGAAATACCAGTCAAATATTTACATTCTTGAAGCCAATCAATCACTCAGTGTACTATATAAACCTCAGCTGACTCTAATTAGCCACCATATTTGGAACTGACAGTTTGGGTCATGATGATGAGTTAATGGATCGTGATGCGTTCAACATGTCGTGCTTCATAAAATAACCATTTATAATATCTCCATGGGACTACTTATGAAAAATGTTGCTACTGAGTGCCCAACGAAGAGGCTCATTGTCAGACCCAGTAAACTCATGAAAGTCATTTAAGCCAGTCTGCGCGTAGCCTGTAAACTGAGTAATAATTTCTATTGCATAATATTCAGAAGAAAATCATTATCAATTACACATTGCAGTGAATATTATGTTACTAATCTTTGGGAGCATACCTTTTTCTTTAGAAAGACAATTTCTAAATGTTTTAAGGAAAGGTATATCAAGTGGCAGTGAAGTATAATTTTTATTGGCTTTTCGTGTTAAAAATTCAAATTGCTTTTTTTATTCTTCCCATTCACATTGAGCTGTGTGGGATGTGGAGCATCTTTAGTTCATGTTTTGTAAGTGAATAGATTATAAATTTAGCAGTTCATCTGTTCTCTGAATAATGACAGAAAATTCATGTTCACAGTAACTTCAAAGCAGTTTAGATGGCCTTAGACCAAGTTCCTTTGCTCCCTAAATGTTATCATGAATGAATTTGGGAAATTCCACTTATATTGTCCATGAAAGATGTTATGTAAGAAAATGGAAGGATAAAAGTGATCCACCTCTGTATAATGACCTCAAGCTAACTAATCTCACTTACCCTACAATCCAGAGTAACTACGGGAGCACGTAAGAGACACTACGTGTACTGGTAGTTACTGCACCACCTAGTAAAAACCTCTGGGAAATTCATATTGCAATCCAGAGCAAATTGGTCTTACACCAGAGCAAGGACTCCCCGTAGTTACTCTGGATTGTGCCCTTAGTGTTTACTCAAAGAGCACAATCCTAACCATGTCTACTCAAAAGTTAGCCCCTTTATGTGCAATGGGTCTTACTCCCAGGAAAGTGTCTTTAGGATTGCAGCAATAAAGCACTTCATAGTAGCACTTCATAGAGGAGCTTTCTAAGATGTAATGGTAAGGGTACATAAAACAAGGAAACTAAAATGGCTTGTGGTTGTGGCATTAATAAATGCATTTTTATTAAATTATTTTGTTTTTCTGAAGAAACACTTGGTAATATTACATAGTGGTAGTAATGTAGACATTAAGAAACCAAGTCCTTTAATATTAGGATCTTTATAATCCTGTATCCGTATCCTTTAATATTGTGTATTTTGCACATGTTTCTCCACTGAATGGATGGCATAACTGAGGTCACATGGTGCCACAAGTAGTAAGACCAAAGAACAGCGCTATAAGGGATTGGCAGAGCTTACTGTTCATATTACTCATACCAATCAATGTTGTCAACCTCTACAGGGTGATTGAAAAGTAACTCCCCATTTAAAAATACTTATAAGTTACAAGATAGGGAGTTACTTTTCAATCATCCTGTAGTTATATACATTGATATGAATATGACCCTTTGTTTTCTGTACTATGAAGATTGTCATATATAAGTCTGTCTAATCCTTCTCTGATTGTTGGCCATCACAGTAAAACATTTTGTACCAGTATATAAAGTATATCCTGTATGTATAGAGCAGTACTTGGGCTTTCTCCCATTTCAAGAGTTAATAATATTTTTCTATTCAACTCTGCACTATTCATTCAAACTCCCCAGCTTGCTAACATCGAAGGCTGCCATCCTAAAGTCACTTTCCAGGGAGTAAGGCCCATTGAACACAATGGGGCTTACTTTTGAGTAGACATGGTTAGGATTGTGCTCCTAGTATTTTTAGTATTGCAAAGTACAGTGGCGCCTCACGTAACAAATTTAATTCATTCCGAAGGCATGTTTGTTACATGAAACGTTCTTTATGTGAAGTGGATTTTCCCATAGGAAATAATGGAAACTCAGATGATTGGTTCCACACCCCAAAAATATTCATATAAAATATTAACTGGATGTAAAAATGATGACAAAACAGTGCAATTGAATTCAAAACATGCATTCAATGTGCATAATCCTATGACATCTACTTAGGCTGCAGTCCTAAAGATACTTTCCTGGGAGTAAGACCCATTTAACACAATGGGGCTTACTTCTGGGTAGACATGGTTAGGAGGCTGCAATCCAAGACACTTTCCATGTGTCTCCCCACTTTCTCCTTCTCTTCATCCCGAGCCTCTCTCTCCCCTGCTCCCTTCTGGCTAGACTTGAGCTGCTTCCCTCTGCTCCACTGCTCTTCTCTCCCTCTGCCCAGTGGATGCTGGCCACAGGAGGAACAGCGCGGAAGTGTTGCTTTCACTATGGGCAGGCACGCTAGACAGCCCTGATGCTTTTTAAAAGGGCTGCTGGCCAGTGCGTCTGCCCCAACTGCCAATGAGTTTATCTGTTACGTGAAGCACAGTTTGTGCTTGAAGCAGAATCCTAAAGAAATTTTTTTTCTTATGCGGAATATGCTTTACGTGAGGCGTTTATTACGTGAAGGTACCATTGTATATCGTGTCTCTAAAGTGCTTCACTATTATCCCCCTCAAATGGGCTTATTTAATTGACTATTGAAGTCTATTTAATGGACTATTGAAATCTTTCAACTTTGCTTTTCAAGTTTGCTTTCTGTTTTATTCTCTACTTGGAAATGGTGTCTAAGCATGCTAATTCAGGGTACCATTGGTGTATCTGTAGCCATAGGCATTCTCACTGTTACAAAAAAAATACATATAATAAAATCTGCAGGTTCTGACCCACAGTGAGTCTGAGCATGACCAAAAATTATCAAATTCAGAGGCTCATAATGGCCTCATTCTGCTTCTACAGGTCTTAGAAGACTCCTTTCAAGGAGTGTTTAAAGAACAGTTTAAACTAAGAGTTCTTCCTGTTTTTAGAATCATAGAATCATAGAATCATAGAGTTGGAAGGGACCTAGTAGGTCATCTAGTCCAACCCCCTGCCTGCAGCAGGAAATCTCCCTAGAGCATCTCCAACAGGTGCTCGTCGAGCCTCTGCTTGAAGATCCCCAGTGAGGGAGAGTCCACCACCTCCCTTGGCAATCTGTTCCACTGCCGAACCGCCCTCACCGTCAGGAATTTTTTCCGGATATCCAGCCGGAATCTCCTCTCTTGCAGTTTGTACCCATTGGTTCTAGTCCTGCTTTTAGTAGCAGCTATGAACAAATGAGCCCCTTCCTCCCTATGAGAGCCCTTCAGGTATCTGAAGAGGGCATTTATGTCTCCCCTCAGCCTTCTCTTCTCCAGGCTGAACATCCCAAGTTCCCCCAACCTTTCCTCATAGGGCTTCCCTTCCATCCCACTGATCATTCTTGTCGCTCTCCTCTGGACTTGCTCCAGCTTGGCTGCATCTTTCTTAAAGTGAGGTGCCCAGAACTGAACACAGTACTCAAGGTGAGGTCTCACCAATGCAGAATAAAGAGGAACTAGAACTTCTCGTGACTTGGAAGCTACAGTCCTCTTAATGCAACCTAAAATGGCATTTGCCTTCTTTGCAGGCACATCACACTGCTGACTCATGTTCAGCTTGTGATCCACGGCGACTCCAAGATCCCGCTCACATGTTGTGCTGCCAAGCCAAGTATCCCCCATTTTATACCTATGTTTTTGGTTTTTATTGCCTAAGTGCAGAACCTTGCACTTCTCCCTGTTGAAATTCATTCTATTTGTTACAGCCCAGAATTCTAATTTATCCAGATCCTCCTGGAGGTTTCTCCTGTCTTCTGATGTGTTTGCTACTCCTCCCAGTTTGGTGTCATCTGCAAATTTGATCAGGCTCCCCCGTATTCTTTCCTCCAAGTCATTAATGAAAATGTTAAAGAGAACCGGTCCCAAGACAGAGCCTTGGGCTACCCCACTTGAAACGACCTCCAGGTTGACACAGAACCATTTACTAAAAACCCATTGTGTGCAGTCGTTGAGCCAGTTGCAGATCCACCTAACAATTGCCCCGTCTAGCCCATATTTTTCCAACTTCCCAATTAAAATGTCATGTGGGATCTTGTCAAATGCTTTGCTGAAGTCAAGATAAATGACATCCACAGCATTGCCACTGTCCAGTAAGCTCGTAACCCGATCAAAAAAGGAGATCAGATTTGTCTGGCAAGATTATTCTTGGTAAATCCATGATGGGTTGTTTTGATCACCGAGTACTTGTCTAGATGTGCACAAATTGTGTGTTTAATGATTTGTTCTAATATCTTCCCCGGGACTGACTGGTCTATAATTTCCCGCGTCTTCTTTTTTCCCCTTCTTAAAGATTGGGACTACATTTGCCCTCTTCCAGTCCAGTGGCACTTCTCCACTCCTCAAGGATTTCTCAAAGATGATTGACAGAGGCTCTGCAAGGACATCTGCGAGTTCCTTAAGAACTCGAGGATGCAGCAGTTCCTTAAGAACTTGAGGATGCAGCTCATCTGGTCCAAATGACTTGAATTGAATGACTTTTGAACTACTTTGGCGGGGTGGGTTCTAAGGAACTTTTTTTTTTGCAATCATGCAGCCTCTACAGGCCTCAAATGGTCTCCCATATGCCACCAGAGAGCATCTGCAGTGATGTCCAGGAGCTCAAGTCCAGCTTCCACCACAGGTTTGAAATCTGTAGTTCATTAAAACCATGGATTCTGAATCTGTGGATAGGGAGTCTGGATATCTACTACTTTTGGCTTCAATCTTGGTTGAGCCTTACAGACTTTTGTGATTTCTTATTTTTTTCCTTTCTTTCTTGGTCTACAAAACCATTCTGCTTCACCACTGTGATGTACTATAATTTCATTCATGCAAAATTCCTCTGTTGAATTTTCTGAACCTACTGCATTTTTTCTGAACCAATTTTTTTATTATTCAAAACCCTTCTATAAATTTTACCTTCTGAATCACAGGAGCATTGTGGCTATCTGTTAAACATCTTCCCGTCTTGAAGATGTTACCTTCCAGACTGTCCCTAAATTCACAGATAGATGACATGCAAGACATGTTCTTGGTTCACTCCTCTTGCATAACTGGCTTTGACAATACAGTATAGCCAAATTTTAATCAGCTCAGGTAAGGGGAGTCATTGCTACTTCCCACGGAGACCAGATACTCCACTGACTTATAGATCCTGTTTTCAAAGGAACTGGTAAAGCTGTGAAATGTATTTTCAAAAGTGCCCAAAGCAGTAAGTACTCTGTAGTTGACAAGGCCTGCCCTTTTACTATGGTATCTTTTAATGCTTTTAGTGGTGCTTTTAAGACACCCTCTGATCAAAGTTAATCATTGAATTCAACTTGATTGACTATTTCAAATTCTGTTTGTTTTACACTGGAAGATATTTTTGGCCTTTGTACATTGTTAAAAGCATGTGTAGGAGAATGAAGGAAGTACCAGAGGAACAAGCACATCTTATTAAATGTATAATTCAAGATTTGAGCAAACTTCTGCAAAAGTTTCACATGGCATCAAAACCTAATTCCCATTGACTGCTGAGTCATATCTTAAAATGAGACCCCTTTTCCTAATTTAATTACTTTCTAATTCTAAACATATTTACTGGAGCTTTAATTTCTTTACCTGTGCTCCAGATATACTGCAGCACCATACATCCAAGAACAATACAATTTGGGGCACCTTATTAGAAGCCCAGGCATATTGCCACTGTAACACCAATAGCGTGTGCTGCTACCAGTGCTGCGATTGTTCCAGGTAAACAGAGTGGCAGCTTGGGGGCAAACCTTCTCTGCACTGGCCCCACAACTATGGCCCCACAACTATGGAATTTTCTCTTTGGGAAACTGAGAAATACTTCCTCATGACTTTTTAGCAAGGGTTCAAAACTTACTTTTTTATCTGGCATTTAGCTGCTGATCAATATTCTCCTTTTGCACCCCTTAACCCTTTTCTGTTCCCTATTGACTTAACTAATTCTTCTCTTTCCCTTGAATTTTACTTTGCTCTGAGAATAGTCTTTCTCCATGGGGTACTTTTAGAAAATTCTCAGTATCTTTTAATGCTAAAATTATTTTTTTAATGTTAAAACCTTTTTTCTCATTTTTTTAATCTGATGGCAAAATGTGTCTTCTTTGACTTTCTTCCTTTCTCACTCTGTATTATTAAGTCTTCTGTCTTCAGATATATAATTTATAAATATCCACATCCCAGAATGTACATGTTTTAGCATGATTTTGTCCAGTTGTGGCTTGACCAATTAAAGGATATGTACAGCATTGATGCATTCATTAACGATAAAATCAGAAGTGTAATAATAATCCTAGACCAAATATGCATATTAATTACATTTCACATTTTTTGTTCTGATTTTTTCTAGGTCTTTCTCAGTGATCTTTCAATAGCATAAGAACATATCATCAGATGACTTTGGGATATTTTTCACATCAACAATGAAAGGATTATCAGGCAGTCGCAGCCACCATCATGGGGTTGCCTGTGAACCAGTGTGTGACTCTCTGGTACATCACTCAGACAGGAAGCCATATTTGTTAAATCCTGTGGAACATCATCCTTCAGACCATTCTTACTATACTCAGAGGAACTCTTTTCAGGGAGAATGTGTAGTCCCCTACAATGATCAGGTTGCTAGCAGTACATTCCCTCGGAGACATTATAACTCTCATAATGAGCTTAAAGATGAGTGTGCTTTGGTGCCACATGGAACAGCCAATAAAAGTAATCGCATCCCTGCCAATCTATTGGATCAGTTTGAAAGGCAGATTCCTCTTAATCGAGACGGCTACCATACTTTACAATACAAAAGGACTGCTGTAGAACATCGTAGTGATAGTCCAGGGCGAATCCGCCACCTGGTTCACTCTGTTCAAAAACTTTTCACAAAATCACATTCCCTGGAAGGCCCATCAAAGGGCAGCATTAATGGCGGCAAAGCAAGCCCCGATGAAACACAGACTATGAGGTATGGCAAGCGAAGCAAGAGCAAAGACAGGAGGTCGGATGGAAAATCCAGATCAAATGCATCAGGATGGTGGAGTTCAGATGACAACTTGGACAGTGATGTTTGTATTTACCATGGACCAAGTGGAGTTATGACTATGGGAAGATGCCCAGACCGTTCCACTTCCCAATATTTTATGGAGGCCTATAACACTCTTAATGAACATGCTGTAAAGCCGTCCAGAAGCAATAATGATGTCAAATGTTCCACTTGTGCAAATCTGCCAGTCAGTTTGGATGCTCCATTAATGAAAAAGAGTTCTTGGTCCTCTACGCTAACAGTCAGCAGAGCACGTGAGGTTTACCAGAAAGCTTCCATGAATATGGACCAGACAGTTGTGAAATCAGAGACTTGTCAACAAGAACGGTCTTGCCAGTATCTTCAGGTACTGTATATGTCGCTGATTGCATGACTTGCATTGCTTCTGGTTCCACGAATGTGTTTTGTTCTGAGATGAGACCGAAAAGGAAAGGCTGAAGGTGGGAGTTAATGCAAATATGAATTATGAATAAATCTGCATTTTGGTTGCTAAGAGTCTGTTCAAATGAATGCATACAGTGAGGAACTCATTCCCTTCCTTAACATGTGAAAAGAACAAGAGCTCTCTGTGTAATTTGGGGGGATTAGAAAGGCACTCAAGACACACAAAAGAAGCACAGCAGGGTCCCAAGGAAGCTGGAGGTAGTAAAGCGTTCATTTAACATTACAATATCAATGAACCTGATATTACTAGTACAGACATTCATTAGATTCTGTAATCCTAGGATTTTCCTTCAGTTTATTGTTTATTGTTAATGTGAAAACTTGAGACCCTTTGAACACTGAGTAATCTCTCTCTGTTTTGTACACTGTGAACCAACCTACTATCTGTTTTGTCACATACAAAAAACCCTCATGAAATAATTACAGGAAGTGACCAGAATGGTGTATCTAACGGTTGGTCCCTTTAAAAAAAAATTGCAGTGCCTGAAACATGCAATGTTGAAAGACTGAAATTATTGAATGTTCTGATTATACTCTTTAAGAGTACATCACTGACTCCCTCACAAGCTGTTTGCAGTTAATAAAGCGTCACTATTTTTCCCCAGTATTGTATCTTTAAATGTCAAGAATCAGATGTCTGCTCTTGGAGCTATCATACTGCCGGCGAATGTTTGTGGCAAGAACGTGGATCAGAAAATTAACACAGTTTTGAATCTTGCTGGATCTGTGGATTGCTTTTTATGCATTTTATTTTGAAGCAGATATGGCACATCTAACTGTGCATGGACAGTGGAATAATGTCAAACAAAGAAGAGAAAAAACCATGAGGAAGAAAGAGGTTTGATCAGATAAATACTTTTTTATAAAATAATTGGGCTAATTGCAATGCAATTCTCTTTGCCTTTTCCTCAGTTCTCTTTCTTTGTATTGTATATTTCAGGCTAATTTCTCTTGTGTTTAGCTTTATGGGGCATTCTGAAATAGCATTGTGGCACATTTGTGAAACCCAGGAAAGGGAGAAGACCCTAATATGCTCTTGATGTGCCCAGCTTAGTTATAGTATGCATGACTTATATATGGAAGTGAGGTATCATTGTAAGTGATCTGTTTTTAATATGAAAACTTTGCATTTTACAGCCACTTACATATGTAATGATGAAGAAAAGAAAGCCTGTATGATACAATATGTTCATGTGGGTGCCTACAATAAGAGGGGGGATTAGGGGGGATAAATGTGGAAGCAGCCAAATTTTGTTACTGTACTTGCTAAGGGGTAGTTATTACATATGTGTATCACAATGGAAGAAATATCTTTCTTTGATGTAGGGACTTGTCAGTAAAATAACTCATTCATAACCCAATATGTGACCAGATGATAGGAAAACAAGTTGAAAATGTAATAGGCTCAGATTTACATGAACCCCACCACAGGGACTTTCAGATTATATTTAATTGACAAAAATAGATCCCTGAAGTAGAATTAGAGGGCATTATCTGTGTCTGTCTGGCAAGATAACCAGCAGTCCTCTAAAGCAGGGTTTCTCAACTCCAGGTCCAGGGACCAGCTGCCTGACTAGTCCGAGAGAGGACTCCTCTTGGTACCTTTTCTCCTCCTGACAGCAGGAGGGCTCTGTCAGAGGATTGCAGCATTAGAGACCAATCCTATGCCTGTCTACTCAGTAGTAAGTCCCATTGAAGTCAGTAGAGCTTACTCCCAGGAAAGTGTGAACCGGATTGCAGCCTCGGAGCCCAATCCTATGCCTGTCTACTCAGAAATAAGTCCATTGTAGGCAGTGGAACTTACTTCCAGAAAAAGTCGTCAGAGTCCAATCTGTTACTCAGAAATGTCCCATTATAATCAATGAGGCTTACTCTCCAATAAGAGTGAGTAGGATGTCTTTGTGCATTTTCAGTGCATCTTGCACTGAAAAAGGTTGACAGTCCCTGCTCTGAGTAGACATGCATTGAGACATGTCTCAATGCATGTCTCCTGCAATCCTGCAGGATGCTCTCACCTGCAATCCTATCCACAGTAACCTAGCAATTACTAGGATAGGAATAGCTCTGTTTATTATAATGGGATTTACAGCTGGAGGCAGTTGTGCTGTGCTCTAGGTGGGGAAGCCCTCCCTCCGGGTCACCAGAGGCAGAACTCTCCCCCACCACTGGGTTGGGCCCTGGACATTTTCCCCGCCACAGAACTAGTCCCTGGGGCAAAAAAGGTTGAGGACCATTGTTCTAAAGCACTAATTGATATCGCTAAATGTTCTTTTTCATGTTTACCTCCTACCTCTGTTTCAGTTAACATTTTTATTAATAATTACTTGCCAAATCTGAAAACAGTCTGTTAATATTTATAATGTCAATATTTCTGAGTGTTTATTTAAATCAAAAACCAGAGAAATGTCCTAATGGACTTGTAATTAATACTAGAGTTATTGCTAAATTCTGAAAAGTAGTCAAATAAAGATGGAAAATTGAAGAGGTGGCACAACAGCAAGGAGCACAATTCTCTCTTGATTCTTTAAAAAAGTATCTATGCAAATGCAAAAGCAAATGTTCTTAAAACTCATGCCTCCTTCTTCCCCTATTAAGATTATGATTCCCATATTAAGATACATAAATAGAGGATGGAGTTTAAGAAACAATAATGCTCACACAAATTTCTTGAATTAGAATGAATTATTCACTTTTAACAGTTAAGGTTAATTCACCTGAAAGGGAGAACCTGATGCTTTCAAAATGGAAAAGAGGGAATTCCCAACATATGTTGTACAAGGCCACTAAAGAAGCTTGAGTTTCAGATATGGCACAAGTTGAAGTTTAAAAGGGTGTGACTTCTTGTTTAGGGCAGGAATTAAGCAGCTAATTCCAGCACTAGCTGGTGGGTGTTTTTACCATAAGGAAGCACTGTATTTTGCTCTGTGTTTAAGTTGCTTCCCATTTTGCATAGAAAAAAGAATACAGACCTTGCTTAGAATGCTCAGTGCCATGTGTTTATATCTATTGCCATGCAACACTTAGAAGCAAGAGATCATTTGTCCTAAACAGGATCCATCACTGAACAAATCAGTAGGAACAAATAACACTAGGAACAAATCAGTAGGAACAAATAACTTTAGAATCTTTTTTTTTAGTTTAAACTCTTGAAAAAAGAGACAGGTAATTTTAAATCTGATATAGGTTGTAATCCTAAAGACACTTTCCTGAGTATAAGACCCACTGAACACAATGGGGCTTATGTTTGAGGAGACATGGTTAGGATTGCACTGATAGTGTCAGATATGTGTATCTAAGGTCAAATCTATTAAATCTTGCCAGGAACTATATGATCAGATGGGATACAATGAAATAATTAATATAGGGATTGATAGAAAAGGTTGCCAAAAAACACATTTGTAGCAGCAATGAATACTTGGAGCAATGAATACTCAAAACAAACCAAAGCAGCCAACATGATGACATCAACATTTGGCTTCAGAAACAATTAGCTTTGGGCATAGCTGAAATAAGAGAGCACTCAGTTGGACAGTGAGTTTGTCCTCTTGAGCCATATGACCGGAGCAGAAGGGTGTTAATTGAAATAAGGTCAACAGACAATAAAGGACACTGACATCAGAATAATACCGTCTGCAGTGACCAGGATCTGGAAACTAGCCAAAGCTGAGTTGGGCTGCATTTCATTTCTTACCCACTAGGTTAGTAGCAGTTGGGAACAAGCCTTAGCTGGGTGGTAAAGGACATGGAGAAGTTTCACTTTTGTTCTCTTGCATATCCAAGCCAGCTCTGGGAAAAAAACCTTGTCTAAAACCCTGCTGAGCCCATCAGTTTAAATAAAGCTGACCTAGGTAGAATAATGGTCTGACTTCATTCAAGGCAGCTTCCTATGACCTTACAGATATGGCAGATCATATGCTTACCTGTGCTGCACTCCTATGTGTACCCTTGTGGGAATAAAAATGCACAGTATAGTGAGTGAGACAGACAGAGAGAGAGAGAGAATGTGTGTCAGTCTTCAGCTTGTTTTTCACACTAAATTCACAGGTACATTTGTGAAGTCTAGTATTATTATTTGGGCATATGGCTAGTACAATAATTCTCAAATCTTCTGCTGAGCATTAAATTGTAGGAGAAGGGGAATTTTCAAAAGTTTATTTTTTACATTTTTGTAAAATGTACATTTTTACATTTTATGAAGCATTTTTACATGTTTCTGAGGTTCTTGACCACATTCCACACAATTTTGAGAGAGCAAAAATTGTTTTGTCCTCACCAGTGAAGGGCATCAACAAAGATAAAAAGAAAAAGTTAAAGCTGGAAAACACAATTATTTTATTTTATTTCATCACACAAAAATTGTGTGAACAAAACACAAAGAATTAAATTTCGACAATGAAGGTCTGTGTGCATGCATTTTCTTCTTATTCATTTATTTTAAACAGTTGTATTCCATTTTTCTTTTTCCACAAGCAAAGTGCTAGATATGGTCTTTCTTTCTTTCTTTCTTTCTTTCTTTCTTTCTTTCTTTCTTTCTTTCTTTCTTTCTTTCTTTCTTTCTTTCTACATGCTCCATCTTTTGATTCTCATAGGGGTCTTACAGTAATAACTGAAAACAACCCAGGTGTCCCTTAGTTCTCTGAGCAAGTGATAACTGGAGGAGGCAGAAGGGGAATAGGAAGTTCCCCAGAATTGTTCATTACTCCGGTGTAAGGCAACACAGTGGACAGGTGGGAAGCAGGGGTTGGTGGAATAAGTCAGGGAAGGGGAGGAATGGAACGGAACTCATGATGGGGAGGCAGTGGAGGAGGCAGACTGATGAAGAGCAGGGTGTACTATCAATGCAGTGGTTCCCCCAATATTATACCCCTTTCCTGCCTCATTCCTCATTCCTAGTTCAACATGGATTTGCCCTGGCAAAGTTACAGACCCAGATCCAAGCAAATCTATGTGGGAATCAGAGGTTTATCACCAACAAGGGTACAAATAGTTCCTTACCTGGAGGAGGACTCCAGGGCTAACGTTCCCACCTCCAATACACAGAGTCCAGTGGCACAATTGCATAAGCAGGGAGAACTGATAGAATTTGGCTAGTGGTTTATTTTATCCCAAAGACTGATGGATCATTGTGCAAGGAAGTCGTTTATCCTTAAAAGGAAGTCCTGCTATATCTGCAGAAGATACAGAGATTTCCTGGGCATTGGACAAATCAGTCACAGACACCAACCTCCTTTTGATTAGAACCAGAAAGGACGCTGGGATATTAGGACACTTAGAACAATAAAGCAGCAAAGGCAGCTAGCATAAGAGAGGAGAAAACTCATCTGAACCCAACAAAGCAGTCTGCAGCTCATTTTAAGGTCTGCTTTGTGGTAGTCATAGCGGCTCTCACAAGGAATGATTTTCCTCCACTTTTGCATCCATGCAGTACTATAGAGCAGAGCTATTCAAGTAATACATTGTCTAAATTCAACTTTCTCTGCAGAACCTTCAGCTTAGGTTGCAATCCTAGCCACACTTTCCTGAGAGTAAGCCCCATTGACTTACTTCTGAGTGGAGATGTATAGAATTGTGTCCTTACTTGTTAAGCACTCCAACATAGCAGAGTTACTGGATTTGCAGAGAGGAGCTTTTTTTGTTATCATTTGTATAGGTTTTAGTTGAAACCCCTAAGTTAAAGAATGGATTTTCACTGAAGGCTTCACACTTAAGGCTGTAGGTGGAAAGCACTTGAAAAAGTGATTGGACAGTCATTGCATGCCATCTTTGTTCAATCCATGACCACCTTGGTTCATAATATCTTTGTCATATAAGGATGATTTCTTAGGCCTCAGAGGTAAGAAGTGCCTCACTGGGAGATGATGTGATCCTAGTGACCTTAAAAATGGCAGGCATTAGGGCTCTTTTTGTAGAAACCTTGGACCTAGATTATTGAGCCAAATATATCAATTCTTCTCTTTTTACGCAACATAGTCATGCAATTCTGAATGACACAAATGATTTGGATGTACTTGGAGGCATCTGCCTCTGATCTGGCACTAAAACTTTGTTTTGTTTTTCTGTTGGATGTGCCTGTTTCTTCCTCTGGTCCATTCAGTTGATTTCAGTTTCATCAGCCATGGCTCCTGTATCCATGTATATCCTGTCCAGATTGGCGGTTGGAGGCACCATGCAGTAGCAGTTCCAATAAACTCTTAGGGCAGGGGTTTTGTTGTCATGTATCTGAAAGTGTTGAAGGCAGGAAAATAAGTTAAAAAAGACATAAAGGACTAATATGCTGAGAGTTTGTTTGAATATAGATTGGGTGTAGATTGAAGAAGGAGGGGAGCAGTGGGCAAAATTGATTTGTACAAAATAAGGGGGAATGGACTTTGAAAAAGCATCAAGCAACCTACAATACAAATCTCAAACTTTTTTGTCTCTGTCTCTTCTCTGTTTGAAGTTTAAAAAGGTAAAGTTATCCTCTGCTAGTCGTGATGACTGCATGGTGAGGTGCCAATCCCCTTTTCTAGAGCCAATGTTGTCTGACAGGTGGCCTGCCTTCCCGCCGAAGTGGTACTTACTGTATTTATCTACATGCATTTGCATGCTTTTGAACTGCTAGGTGGGGAGGAGCTAGGCTTATGCCGGGAGCTCACCCTGTCTTGTAGGACCTAGGTCTCAAACCCTGGCCTGCAGGTTAACAGGCACAGTGTCTTAACCACTTGCATCACCACAGCCCAAGCATAAACTCAGAAGTTTAACATTATATTTATACTCGTATGTTAAGTTTTCTCAACTTTGGTATATTTCTCATTTTCACTCACCCACCCAACCACCCACCCACCCATGTCTAGCCAAAACTGCCAGACCTAGAAGAATGAAATTTGGGGAGAGTATTCATTCCATGATGTAGGCACCCACCTAAGAACCTATTTTTTAGAAGTTTAAACCCTAAAGGTCTGAAAAGAGGCGCAATAGGTTTTTCCCCCTTTACACTGAAGTTTTGCCTATACTTAACATTGAAGAATCCCTGACTCATCATTGCCCAGCCCAAACCACTGGACTTAGAAGCATGAAATTTGCGTGCCCGGAGATAAGGACATAGTGCCCAGTGGTGCTCAATAGTACCTGGTGCCTGGCAGGTATGGCTAGTGATAACCAATGGTGCACACTGCTACCCAATGGTGCCCCATGCCTGGTGATGACCAGGCACCAGGGGTGCTTGGCATAGGTGGGCTGAGGCCGGTTCTGTAGAGCCGGTTGTTAATTAGGGGCTGACGTTAGCGAACTGGTTGTTAATTGGGGGCCATCATCTTTGAATTTCATGCAAGTGTGTTTGAATTTCTCTTAAAGGGCCTCTGGGTCTGTCTTCCCAGAGTTTCAGCTCCACTCCCTCCTCTTCTGAGCAGTGTCGGCGCTTGCGCAGAGCCTGCTTAGAAGCCGGCAGTACGCTAGCGGTACGCTAGCAGCAGGGAAACGGGAAGAACCGGTACGGGCGCGTAGGCCTGTACCGGTAAGTGCCCACCACTGGGCTTACTTCTGAATAGACCTGCACAGGTCTGGGCTCTGGGATGCTGAAATCCTATCCACACTTTCCTTGGAGTAAGCCCCATTGGCTATAATAAGGCTTATTTCTGAGTAGACCTGCACAGGTCTTGGCTCTGAGGATGCTGAAACCCATGATAGTCAATGGGACTTACTCCCAGGAAAGAGGCTGGAACTGCAGCCTGAGAGCCCAACCTGACTACTCAGAAGTAAGTCCCATGATAGTCGATGGGGCTTACTTCCAGGGTGGAGTGGAAAGGACAGCAGCCTCAGAGCACATCCTATGCAGGTCTGCTCAGAAGTAAGCCTCATGCTAGTCAATGGGGCTTATTTCCAGGGTGGAGTGGAAAGGACAGCAGCCTCAGAGCACATCCTATGCAGGTCTGCTCAGAAGTAAGCCTCATGCCAGTCAATGGGGCTTACTCCCAGGGCAGAGTGGAAAGGACAGCAGCCTCAGAGCACATCCTATGCAGGTCTGCTCAGAAGTAAGCCTCATGCTAGTCAATGGGGCTTATTTCCAGGGTGGAGTTGAAAGGACAGCAGCCTAAGAGCACATCCTATGCAGGTCTGCTCAGAAGTAAGCCTCATGCCAGTCAGTGGGGCTTACTCCCAGGGCAGAGTGGAAAGGACAGCAGCCTCAGAGCACATCCTATGCAGGTCTACTCAGAGGTAAGCCACATGCTTAATTTTTTTTGAATTTTTTAATAAAAAAATTCTCCCTGGCCCCGCCCCCTGACCTTGACCCCACCTCCTGACCTGACCTGGCCCCGCCCACTTCCGGAGAACCAGTTGTTACAGCAGGCTGGGCCCATCACTGGTGCTTGGTGCCCAACAGGGATGCTCATGGTGTTCACTGCCCAGTGGTGCTTGGTGCCCAGTGATGCCCGTCCACTCTGCCTGGTTCCTGGCAGGGATGCTTGCTGCCCAATGATTCTCAGTGGCTACTGGTGGCTTCTGATGCCTGCAACCTGCTGGTGGCTGCTAATACTCAATGCCCACTGCCTAGTGCCTGCTGGTGCTCAGTGGTGCTCACCATTGCTCAGTGCCAGTGCTCAGTACTGATGCCCATCTGTGCTCAGTGGCCACAAATATTCTTTTCATTTGACTCCTGCAACAACGGATAAGTTCAGCTAGTAATGAAATTATTTCTTTCTATTACATTACATGGTGTTCATCAGCTCTAGTGGCTGAACATGTTATATATCCACAAGTGCATCTTTTTAGTTATTTTCAGCCCTGAGAGGCTGGGGTATTTCAGGGACCAGTTTAAATCCTCCCAAGGGCCAGATTTTGTCCCTGGACTAGGGTTTGGATACCCCTGCGAAGGGATGGTTTTTATCTGTACTATAGCATTCAAGCAACAGAGCATTGCAGAGCTCCATCTCGTGTTTTCAGTATCATCTAAGAAACCTTCAACCTCACAAGGCCATAAAGGACAGAATATAAAATATCAATCATTGGCCAACTTATAAAAACAATGATAAACAAATATAAAACAGGTAGCAATGTAGAAAACAACTGAGGAGACCAGAGGTGGGATCAGGGGCATCACTAAGGTTCACATCACCCCCATTCATGGGGGTAACACGCTGGCCTCCCACGTCACCCCCATGCAGTGGGCAAGGCAACAACCTGGGTGATAGGTGTGGTTATGTGCCAATGCCCTGATTCTGATTGTTTCTGGCCACACATTTTATTAGAATAAATATATTTCAAAGTGGTTTGTTCCATTACATTCTGCTGTAAATTACACACCCAGTGGTATGTAACATGATAGGATTATTCCTAAAAACCATGATTATTAGCCATTTTGGTCACTAGTGTTGTCACTCCCACAAAAATGCCACCTTTCTAACAACTTATTGCAGGGTCTCAAACCTCCTAGTGTGCAACCCACTTTGTAGAGGGACAATCTGTCCAGGATACACCAGAAGTGATGTCATGGCTGGATAAATCATCATCAAGCAAAATAAAACAAATAAATGTAAATACATTGAAGTAAATCAAGTGAATTACTTCAGCCCCCACCCCAAAAAAAATTCAGTAAGATTTTGACCATATGTTATGACCATGTGTCATAACTGGAGAGAGGAGAAGCGCCCCCCCCCCCCATGTAGGACACTCAACAGAAGTGTAGAGAACAACAAAATAAAAGCTCAAATCCCTCATGTATAATGCTTCCATGTGCTTAAAAGACTAACAGTGCAATCCTAAGCATGTCTACTCAAAAGTAAGTCCCATTGAGTTCAATAGTATTTACTCCCAGGATTGTGTGGTTAGGATTGCAGCCTAAATTACAGAATATTATATTTAAAAATATTTCATATAATTTAATACATATAATTTATGAATTCCAAGCAGGCTATAGGCAGATTGACCATATGTCATAACAAAAAAGAGGACATGTCACCCCCAAAATACCAGGGGCGTTACAAGTGTTCACGTGTGGGTTAAAGTCTCATACATACATATGTACATACAGCTTTCAAGAGGTTAATATAAACACTATTGGTTATTGTTAAACTTAAAAATATTAAATATAATTTATTACCTAAATTTATAATTTATGAATTACAAGCACACCACATAGTGCCTGCTCACAAGGAAAAGGAGGAAATGAAGATTTTTTTCCCATGACATAAGACTACAAAAGAATAAATGTTTTTGGTTTGGACTCTGCTTTCCAGGACAAATCCAACAACATATCACTTAAGGGGGTAACGTGCACCTTCGTGAACTTAGTTTTTGGGGGTCCCAAAGGCCCCATCACACACACACCCTGGCATGTCACCTGGTGCAGGCCACACCCTCCATGATGACGCCAGTGGGTGGGATGCCCGACATGCTAGTTAAATTAGGAAGGCCTCTTGGTGCCCCAATTCCCTGGTAATCAGAGTACCTAGAAATAGAAGTTGGTTTTGTCCTTCTCAGTTATTTCCTAGATTATGAACTGTCTATTTTGAAGAAGGTTATAAACCTAACCCTGCTGTCATGTTGTGGTTAGCCCTGGGAGCAGCTTGAAAATAGTAGAAGTAGCAATCATGACAAAACTGGAAGTCTGACTAGTAAAACTCACTGGAAGTTTGAGAACCACTGATAAAGCGAATGTAAGAAAAAGGAATTGAGTGATCACTCTAAAACAGGGGTGTCTTAACCTTGGCCCAGGGGACAGGTGCATCCTGCAGCAAGTTCCCTCCATCTGGCCTGCGGACTAAGCTTGTAATGTATCTAATACACTCTTATTATTTAAAAATTAATACAAAATTAATTCAAATTTGAAATGTAAATCATTTTTCTCGTCCCCAACTCAGTCTCAGAGAGATGATGTGGCCCTCCTGCCAAAAGATTTGGACACTCCTCTTCTAAAAGACCAGGTTTTCATTTCTTCCGTTTGTTATTTATCAGGTACCATTTTCACCTTTTCACTTTTTAAATGCAGAATAGGTGGCTGAAAGTAGAGACCTTATCTATATCCCTGGGGTTCTCCCCATCACCCTTCCACTCTGATCCCCAGAGACTGGGCTCTCCCTGTCTTGCCCTATCTAAAGCACACAAGGTAGAGAAAAAAAATATCCCCATGCTTGCTGATCTTTTCTCTGGCCCCTGCATACCACCTTTCTAATTTGGAACCGTGGAAGGGAAGCCTTGGAACCTGAACTGAAGGGAAAATTCAGAATTGGAGGGGAAACTACGTACTTCATCACAATTGTGGGAAAATTTGGAAGAAAAGAAGATGAATATTCTTGAATGCGCTGTGAACGGCCTGCACAGTCAAATGGACTTAAAACATAAAATATATCTAAATTAGTGTACCATTGTAATTGGGTCCAGGAAGTTTAATCTTATTTTGTTCAATGATCTATATGTACTGCCTCGTATATCCAGCTGGATATACCTGGCATGCACCATTTACATACTGGGGAAATGAAGAACTTTAAAATGCTCTGAGTATTTTGGCATGTGAAAAGCATGTGAGGAGCATGTTTAAACAATAATAAAAATTATCTGGACAAAAGGATGAGAAAAGGATATTTATTGGCAAATGAATTGTATCATAGACACAAAACATGCTATTCTTTGCAACATTGCTGACTTTTGTAAGAAATAATCGCTAGTTATTGCACAAAAAGCAATGTGGTCCTCTGTATAAATAGCATGTTGAGATAAAGCCTAGGTTTTCATCTGCCTTCACAACTTCTGTATTAGTCATTTTAAGGGCACATTCCAGAGTAAGGGCAGTGAGGAGAGCCCTAGCTGGGCTGCCCCAATTATTCTGTATCCAGAACAGAAAGTTATGCTGTATCCAGTGAGTCAGGAAGCCTGGGCTGCCCTAACTACTCCAGAGCATGCTGAGTAGGCACCAAGTCAGTGATACCTGGGGAGGGCTTGCTCCCGAGGAGACCCCCTCAGATCATATTGAACAAGGAACAGCTGTGGTGCCTGCCTTATAAGAAAGCCCAGCAGTTCCTAATAGCCAGTTACAGCTGCAGTTCCTCTAGTGGAGGGTGGATGCTGGGAGTGGCCTGCTGAAGTTGTGCCATATCCTGAGGTTGAGAGGCAGGGGTTGCAGCGAGGCTGGCCAAGAACTCAGATTTTTGGTCAACACTGCCATTCTTACCCTGCCTTATCATGGACCCCTATAGGTCGACTCGTTACTGTACCTGCTCCTGAGGTCATATAGCTCTAAGGACCTGGAAGATGGCATTTCTGCCCTGGAAACAGGCTCTGGATGCAGAGTAACTGCTCTACTTTAAGCAGTGCTAAACATGCCTTCAACATGCCTCTCCTGAGCTGCCTACACTGCCCCAATTAGGGCAGAGCAGGTCTTCCTCTCTTGGGGCACCCTATGTTGCCTTGCTCTGCCTCAAGCCTTTTCCAGAGTAACTAGGTTGGAGCATCTTGCAGTTGCTCCACCCTAGTGATAGATAGGGCAACTCAACTGCTACACTGGATTGGGCTGCCTGCCACCAAACTCAAGGCTGTTAGTACTGTCTGGTCCTGATCCATTATTTATGAACTTAAAGAGATTATTTGGTTTCACTAGCATTCCAGATATTTAGAGAAAAGTTCATCGTATTATTGCTTTCTTATAAATTACCCCTGTGGCATATTTCACTATTACATATATCATGGATTGATAGAACAAAGTAGTCCATCAAAATCCCACCAGCCTCCTAGACATCTTCTGATGTCTCCCTCGTAGACAAATTCTGATTGTGACGTGCTCCACTTGCTGCCCTGTTCCCAACAGGGAAAATTCCTGCATCTTCCTGGCATGGCTTGCCAAATCAACAGGGCAGTCATGTGTCTTCTGCGCATCTATCTTTTTTAACATCATAAATACAACCTGACCAGGGCAATTGAAACACAAACAATTGGCTGTGTCAGCCTTCTTGACATTGAATGGGGCACTTGGTTCTTTAATTCAGGGGAAAGACCTACAGACCTGAAAGGATCAGAGTAGGAAATTCTAAGATCTGGTTGGCCAAAACATGGTTTCTGGTGACACAATCCTCTATCCCCTGTGCAAATTCAGTTTGGGAAGCCAAAGGGAAATTCCCCTCACTAGCTCTAAACAGCTGGTCCTTACCTTTCTGCTGGTTAGTCCTGCTGGCTAGTTCTGCTGGTGCTTACCTTTCTGCTGGAAGCTGGCTAGTCTCTAACTTTTACCCCAGCTCCATTCCCTTTCCTTCCTCCTCCTTTCCTTTCAATCCAGTTGATGAGGATGGGCACACAGAATCAATGACAGCATGGCCAGGACTCAGACTACCGATTGACATCTTTGGGGAGGTAAATAATTTCCTCCAATTGCTTCCTGCATGGCAATTTAGGTTGGCAATGTCCTGCTGTTTATGTTATAGTTTAAATAGTTAATAAAGTGGTCTGGTTTAATTCCATGTCTGTAGTCTGGTGCCCTTATTGCCAGTGTACATAACAATAAAACTACAAGTTATAATTGCCACCTTGATAAGGAGAAGATTCTAACTTGAGTTAAACTGCTTCGGCAGGGTTTGGCTCAAATTTGCATATACAGTGGTGCCACACATAAAGAGCTTAATTTGTTCTGGAGGCATGCTCTTTAAGTGAAATGCTCTTTAAGTGAAGCAGATTTTTTCCATAGGAAATAATGGAAACTCAGACGATTGGTTCCACAACCCCAAAAATATTCATATAAAAATATTAACTGCATGTCAAAATGATGACAAAATACTATAATTGAATTCAAAACATGCATTCAATGTGCATGATCCTATGAAGTCTACTTAGGCTGCAAACCTAAAGACACCTTCCTGGGAGTAAGTTTAACACAATGGGGCTTACTTCTGAGTAGACATAGTCAGGAGACTGCAATCAAAGACACTTTCCTGGGAGGCTTACCTGGGCTGCTGCGGGAGGTTCAAGGTGCACTTGGGGGCAGTTAGAGGCAGCTGCCTTTGGCACCTCCAGGCAACTGCCCCCAAATTGGGGGCAGTTAGAGGCAGCATCGCTGGCTAGCAGCCCTTTTAAAGAGCCTCCATGCAGAGCGTCAGGGCTGCATAGCATGCATGCTTGTTAAGTGAAGCAGAACTTGTTATGTGAAGCAAGATTTCTTGGAAATTTTTTGCTTGTTATGTGAAACACTTGTTAAGCAAGGCACTTGTTAAGCGAGGTACCACTGTATGTACAAACATTCTTCAAGAATCACAGTTCTCAGCAGATGACATGCATTGACATGCGTCCTCTTGAATTTTTGGCTTACGTAAGTTAAGTCACTAGTTCTGACAGCATTGATGTACACATGCCTAAAATGTTTCTTTAAATTACTTTAGTACATTTTAGCACGGTATTTTAACAAAATAATTAAAAGCAGATACAGTCTTAGAAGTAAACATGCATTGTGCTCTTTTTAGTTTATGAAATGATGATATATTGATGATAAAATACCGTAGCAAGAGCAAGTCCCACAACTGAGCGTCGTTGCAGTGTTAAGTGGGGCAACCATAAGAACGCCTAAAAAATTCCAAATTGCTTGGGTTTGAAGAACTGTACGAAGCCATCATTAAGCACTGTTCTTCAGTTGCGTAATTTCATTTCATTAAGTATTTGCATACTAATAGAAGCTCCGGTTACAAGTCTCCTGTGGTGAGTGATGGCCAACCACGCCCCTCCTCTCTCCCCCCCACCAGTGTTTACTTCCAAACTCACCCACGTTTGCCATGGCAAAGCCCAAAAGAAGCTTTCAGGGTTCTCAGCTCCAATAAACCATAACAAAATTGAGATGAATAATGAACTTACTATGCCATAAGGAGACCCTGCTTGCGTTTTCGCCTTACAAGGTAAGCGTATAGCAATTATATGAAATGGGAAATCTTCCAACATAAGAAGCCATTTTTAGAACAATTTGCAATGTATTCACATTACATCTAGCATGTGAATGTATTAAGAGTTCTCTCGCATTAAGAATCACCAACATTCTTTTATCATTATCTATATTTTTATGCTAGTTGCTTGCTTTATTTAAATGTTTGTTCTAAAAAGTCAGAGTTAAAAGGAATGTTTAAGTAATGTTTTTCGTTAATAAAGTGAATTAGAAGAGATCATACTTTATTAAACCACTGATTGCTGACAGTATTTCTATTGCATGTGTTGTCTGTTGCATATAGCAGAAACCTAATAGACAATGTTTGAGCATTCACTAAGAAATTCCCTACAATATTTTAATAAATATGAGATAGAGATCTTAAGATTATAAATCTTCCAGTGTATTTCTGTAATAGAAAGGATTTTTTCTCAAGCTGACAATTTCTTTTTTTAATGAAGGTGAACTGTCTAAACACTTTGGTTTAATTAAATTCTACACTGGCACATAAATTCTGCATTGAATTAAAAAATCACTACAAGACAATTGCACGTCAATTTCCATTAATGAGCTCTTGGAAAAACTGTTTAGTCTCAACATAACTTGTCAGATGTAGTAAAATATGAAAATGACATTAAATACAGTGATCAAAAATGATATTTAAAAAAAATATTTTACTAAATGTTTTCACTAAATACTTTCACTAAAACAGAGATTTGTGTACATTTTTTCCTTTTTATTTCTCCCGGGGTGATTTAATTTTATTCATACTGTAATATATTGTTATTAATCACTGGTAAAAGACAACTGTGCATTATTATAATTTTAGCAGTATAAAACAAGAGTTACATTGATATTGTTTTCTATTTGGCATCTAAGACAGCAGTCAATATTTGTATTGTATTTGTAATATTTGTAATTATTTAGTCAATATTTGTAACATGCTTAGCAGATTGTTGCCTTTCCAAGTGTCAGGATACAATAGGGGGTTCTTAGGAGATCTGAGCCAGGTTTATGCAAAGTATGGCAATTCCTGATAAATAACTGATGAGCAAAATGTGGCAACCCCAGCTTTAAGATACTCTGGCCTAGAGAGTCTCTTAGGCTGCAATCCTAAAGACACTTTCCTGGGAGTAAGACCCACGAACACAATGGGGCTTACTTCTGAGTAGACATGGTTAGGATTGTGCTCTTAGTCTGCTTCAGATTGACTCTATATACATATTGTATACACACGTTTTTGTTGGGAAGATCAGTAAGACAGTGTTGGCATATTGAGTGGGATTAAGATAAAGTTTCACTTCCACTTTTAAAAATGCTTTTTAAGTGTGCTGCCATTAACTTGAAATATAATAATTTATTTTTTAAGATTTTGTCACTTTGTGTGTTTTTAATTGTATGAGTTTTCACTTTCAAACATCCAAATTTCTATGCATCATCTTTTCACTTTCAAGCACCCGAAGATATAAATGAAAAGTTGATACATAGAAGTTTAAACAGAAAAATAGTGTAAATTAGCACACTCATTGCAGTCATATGTCAAAATTAAGCCAAAGACATGTCTGTGAAAGGGGTATGATGATGCTGTGGAATGAATGAAGTGGCATGTTGATGACAACCATGTGGTTAAATTTATCCTCTATGCTGCAAAGACTGATAAGTGATAACTGTTAGAGGAGTGTTATGTGGGTGTCTCTTCCTTTTTCCATTTAAGGGAGTTATGTATGTCTCAAAAAGGTTGTACCATAACATGGTAGACACCCCAATCTATAGAGTCCGAGCTGAAGACAGACATGGTGCTTTCTTTTCCTTTATTTATATTGTATGAGGAACTATATGGGGAAGGTGGAGGGGTTAAAACACCAGAAAATAGGGTAGAATCCCCTTTCCTTGATAGGTGTACTCACCTTTGCTTTTGGCCTTGTCTCACTGATGCGTAGCCTACTTCTGAAAGGCTGTATGCTCCAATGAGGCAGGGGTCTACAGGTTCATCAATGTGCCCAGGCTCCTCACTGGAAGGGATCCCACTGGGCACAGTCCACCCAGTTGGAGAGCAGGGACTGCTATACAATTTGCTCCTGGTCCTGGAAGCGGCAGCCACACTTCATCCTTACCCTCCTGGGAGATTAAAATCTGGAGATTCTTTGGGAATCTCTTCTTCTCCTCTGTGACACAGTCCTTAAGGTCACCTTCCCTCAACAGGTCTTATTCCTTTGCATCTCCCTTCTTGCTCTCCTCAGCCTGCCTCTCACACTTGCCCTTCATCCTTTTTCTCATTTTGTATTCTCCTCTCTGCTTCTTTTGCTACCTTTCTTCCATCTTCTCCATCTGTTTCTCCCATTCATTTCCAACCATGCTTTTTTTCTCCCCTGTACTGGCTCCCTCATCCCACCTGTACCCTTCCATTAGAAAAGTGCTGGCAGTTTGACCTTACCAATGGTTACACTGGGATGGTTACACTGTGTCCACTGCATCCACCAGGCCTGAAAACATTTGTGTGCCTCTGGTCGCTGCTTGTACTGTTTTGCTGGTGTAGATCAGTGGTGGGCCCAGCCTGGCCCAGTTGGAGAAATTCATTTTATTTTGGGAGTAAAACGTCTCCTTGTATATATACAACTTAAAATTAGCTTCTGTCAGTTACTCAAAAGGCAGCTAGGATTATAAGTGGTGAGTTTAAGTTTTGTTTTAGAGTATGTTTGGAGTCAGTTGAGTTATGGATTTGTGTTACCTCCTCATACTTCTGTTGAACTGTTAAATTTCAATAAAATTTCAAATGAAATTTCAATTTCAATAAAACTTATTGTTTTATATTTGCAGCCTCTTGTGGTTTACATTTTATAAATAAATGGTTTAATTGTATTATAGGTATCCAGACTGTTCCCCGTAATAGAACAGTTTTAAGCAAGCTAGGTTACCCCATTTTTTTCCCTTTAGAACGGAATTGCTTAGTTGAGGATTCCCATGGAGCATATGGAGCATTTTCCATCTCTTGTAAAGGAAAGGAACTTGGCAACTTCTGCTCACCTAGAAGTCTATTCAGTGTATTCAGGACACAAAGATCCTAGTCATGGCCTTTTCTAGCTTATGCACTGACATTTATTTTTGTGCAAGCAAATTCATTTGTAAATTGATAAATAAGAAGAATATTGAAAATACATTTTGCTCTTTTTTTAGGTTCCTCAAGATGAATGGTCTGGATATACCCCATGTGGCAAAGATGATGAGATCCCATGCCGGCGAATGCGTAGCGGTAGTTACATCAAAGCCATGGGAGATGATGACAGTGGGGACTCCGACACACAAAGCCCAAAGCCATCTCCAAAGATTGCTGCACGGAGGGAAAGCTATCTCAAGGCCACCCAACCATCACTTACAGAGCTCACCACCCTCAAGTAAGAAATCATTAGACTGAACCTTTATAATAAGGAGTGGGACTTAAATTATGACTGGATCATAAGATTTCCAGACTAGCAAACATGGTCTAGAATAGCAAACCACAACATGTGTACAGAAGGTATTGAATACCCTGCTTAAAATGATGGTGTTGCATCTAGTCCACACACACACATAAACACATTCAAAATGGGGTTTAATCTCTGTGCTGATGTCTATATGAGGGAGGTGATCTCTGTTACATTCTGATTTCTTTCTTCAATAAAGTGTCTATTTATTCAGCATAAGAAAAAAAAGCAGGCCTCTGTCAGTCTTGGAAGACTATGGTATCGTGCTCTGCATACGCTGCATGCGAAGCACGAAAGCCTGGATTGGATTGTTATGGAGGATAGGCTGTTACCTAAGCAGCAAATCCCCCCTCTCCACTGGCCTGCTGGTTAACAGGCACAGTGTCTTAGCCACTTCCGCCACCCACAGCCCTCAGCATAAGAAAGGGATGTGAAATTATCCCTAATCTTTTTTGTTTCAGTCCTCTACTGGCAAATTACTATCCATGGGATTTATATACATGGATGTGCTGACAGCTTGGTAGTTTCAAATGATAGCTCCCTAATGAGTCACATGGATGATGCATGTGTTGTCGCAATTTTATATTTTTAGGTGCTGTATGTGCTGAAACTCTGGGTCAAACCAGAAATTGTAATGTGTGAAGTAGCCCCCATGTGCTGAATGTATACATAAGCACTTTTTAAAAAACAATTCTATACTGTTAACTCTAGTCTCAGATATAAAGGTCAGTTACCATTGCTGTATGGCAGTGACATGCAGTGAGATCCATGCCAGGGGAAACAACACACAGGGCCCAATTCTAAACAATTTAGGTCAGCACAACTCACCCATCTCCTGGTTTCCGTGGAGGTGTAGGAAGGCTGGCACATGTCTGGCCAACCCATCCCCACCCCTGCAGGAGAGGTGCACAAGTGCCTTATGGCACTCTTGCAACTCCCCCAGGACTTGTGCATGGGACTTGTGCTAGCTTAACTGGGGATTAGGATTGCACTTACTCTCCTCCTTCCTCTTCCCTTAACCCATTTCTACCTGGCCCCACAGGTTTCTGGAAGTTGTGTATTTTAGTTTTAGAGTTTAATCTGAGTTAGGCAGAAGCTGGAAGCAATGCGCAACAGGGTATGCTTGCTGGGAGGGTGTGTGTGGTCCCAATCCACAGATAAGTGGAACCGCAGGTACAGGATCTGCAGATTTCCCTCCCCTCTCCCTCAATACACAGGAAATCATAGCAGGCTAATTGTGGGTTTCAGGACTTACATTGCTAAGCTTCAGTCTATACATTTCATCAGCATTCACCTAACAGAACATGTGTATTAGTACTGCTTTCTAGCAGGTCCCTAGTTTCATGGGTTACATTTTAGAAAATATGCTTCCAGTTTTTGCAGTGTTTCAAAATCTGAATGTTTTCCAAAAACTGAAGCAAGTTGGTAGCACTAGGTCACCCCAACGTCATTCCCAGGTCATCTTTCATGGCTTTAAGTTGTCTGTTGTCAAATGATGACGGCCACCTAAAACATTCAGCTGAAAAGTCAGTGTCAACACTTGCATTAATATCATGGTATTTTTAAAATATCTTTATTCTGGAAGATTCTCCCCTAACACAATATGAGTGTGGCTGTTCAGGGCTGACCTGAGTTTAGGTTTAAAATAAATTTTTAAAATACATTTTAATAAAATAAAATAAATGTAAATTCTTAACAAATTTTTGGTTGATTAAAATATTCTTCAGTAAGGGTGCTTATTTCCTAGAAACAGTGTCAAGTATCTTATCAGCAGCTTTTTTGGAAAACCAAAAATTAAGCACACTATTAAGTACTATTAAGTACTTAATAGTTAATAAGTATTTATTAAGCACTATTAAGTACTTATTAAGTGAAGGGAACTGCAGTGGCACAGTGGTTAAGTGTACTGTGCCTGTTGATTTGAAGATCTGCAGGTTAGCTGTTTGAGACCCAGGTCCTGCATGATGGAGTGAGCTCCCATCATTTGGCCCAGCTTCTGCCAACCTAGCAGCTTGAAAGCATGCAAATGCAAGTAGATAAATAGGTACCACTTTGGTGGGAAAAGCAATATCCTTTTCTGTAGGGCAATATCCTCCTGTAGGGCTCTTACAACAGGCTAGCCAGATTTCCCGATTCCGCTTCAATCATCTAAGCCAGGGGCCTCCGAACTTTTTTGGCAGGAAGGCCACATCATATCTCTGAAACTGTGTCAGGGGCCAAACAAACTAATTTACATTTCAAATTTGAATAAATTTACATATAAGAAAGTATTGTTGTGAGTTACAGGGCTTGTCCAGGGGCTGGATAGAGGGGTCTTGAGACTTGCTGAGGGCCGCATCTAGTCCCAGGGCCAGGGTTTGGAGACCCCGATCAAAGCAGATCCTGCCATGAACAGGGACATTGCTAAGAAAATGGTTAAGTACACAGTGCCCAGAATAGATTTTAATCAGATATGCTTAAAGAGAAGAAGTCCATGCTGCAGCCATGACTGTGGGCGGTAGACATTTCAGAAACATTGTGCTCTGTATCTAAAGGTGGTTGCCTGGAGTTATGCACTAATACTCAGACTACTGCTACTACCCCAGACTACCCCAGTCTTACAGGGCCTTTCCCTATAATTTCAAAAGATGGTCTGGGCCAGTCATACACAACAGTGGCAGCCTATTGACAGTGTTTCCTGAACCCACCAGGTATAGATCCCAGTTCTTCAACTAAGGGCCAAATCTATGCAACTTCCTAGCACTGATGCAGTTGCGCCAACGGGGTACCCACTGTCTCCTGTGGTTAAATCATAGAGGTTTCCCAAGGTAAGGGCATGTTGGTTTCTGCACCTCGGGGCTGCGTTGCTGCATCAGTGCTGGGAGGCTGGATAAGATTGGGCCTTAAGAGTCACTGCACAAGAAAAGTATAAGAGCTATCATTATTACTGTAGCCCTTTTTGGATTGGGAGAATTATTACATACTGATCTTTATATACTTTTAAACTTGTTTTTGATTTAGTGATAATTTGTTTTTAATTGAATTGTTTTTGATTTAGTGATAATTTAGAAATTCCTGCTTTCCTACCCACTTATTGAAGTTCACTCTTTTCTGGTGTGATTTCCTTATTTGACTGTGTCTCTGTATGTATCAGTTGCAAAATTTTAAAAGTAGAGCTGTGCTGTGTCATCGTATTGAAAAAGTTTATTTTCTGGTTTCTCCTGATTTTTTTGTACTACCTCACAATCTCCCTCCTACAAGCTGTTTTGCATGCCATGGTTTCCCTGTGGGTACAGAACATGTTTTGAACATTGTAGTTCAACTTCTGAATAAGACACAGCTTGCTGTGATCATGAAATCCACACCTCCGCTGCTCGCTCCCATTATCTGACTAGGAAATGAGAAGCTGTTTCTTTTTTCAGATGGCAAAATTTGCTTGTTTTTTAAGAATAATTTAAGAACAACCAACTAAGGTTGTTCTGACTGAATTCTTTTACTGCCCAGGATTCTAAAACTGGATGCCATAAAAAATTAATATTTTAAACAAAGGAATGAAACCAATTAGCCCGTTTTAACAAATCACCTCCTAATTGCCTTGAATAAAGGAAATCCTTTATTAACAATATACAATATCGCATTTTATGAAGGATAAGTGTAAGTTATAAGCCAGCCATGACTATGGAGTATAATGTACATGCTGAATATGCAAGAGGGAGATTAAATTTATTTGTTGAGACAAAAGCACCTTGTTCGACTAATATAGGCTGGCAAATATAGGGAAGCCCATTGAAAAGATAGAAGCCTGTTCAATTTCTCTGTTAAAATTTTCCCCGTTAAAATTTTTCAGGGCCTCTTCTTCGGGGTGTTGTACACTCTCATTATGTTTGTAAGAGGACATCTATCTTTTCAGTCTCCCTGCCTTTGTATGCTTTGCTTATATATGTAATTGTTTTCTGTCACAGAAGGGACATTTATACTTCATGCTGGAGAATTTTCTGAGAAAAGTTAAAACCAAAGTTGTTCTCCCATTTGTGCAATAATTTGTGCATTCTCTTATTTAAATAGATGCACGAGAACATATGATTCTAGTTATTCATCATTGTAGTTATTTCATTAAGGCTGCAATCCTAAACACACTTTTGTGGGAATAGGCCCCAATAGGACTTCCTTCTGAGTACACCAGGCTTAGGATTGCACCATAAGGGTCTAATCCTAAGCATATCTGCTCAGAAATAAGTATGGGACATATTCTAAGGAAACTGGGTACAGGATTGCAGCCAAAAAGATGTATATCAAGTTTTGTTTTAAAAAATTAGTTATGGACAAGTTCAAAAACAGGTGACTGTCCTACACCTTTGAGGGCAGTATTCCATCTCTGAATCTCTCACTTTTCAGCAGTGTTTGCATTCAGATCATATTGGACTTGAAATACCACATATACTCGCGTATATGCCTAGTTTTTTGGGCCCAAAACATGAGCCCAAAAACCCACCTGGCTTAATCGTGGGTCAGTTAAAAAAAATTAAGAAAAATGGCAGGGCTCTGCAGCCTCTCCACCTGCTAGCGCTGGCTCTCCGGGCTGCAGAGGAGGCGCGTGGCGGCAATACATGGAGCCCACTGCAGCCAAGCCCCTCCTCAGACTCAGGTACTTTGTGGGCCTTGCTTCTGAGTAGACATGCCAGGATTGGACCCTGTGGCTACAAGGCAGCCACACTTTCCTGCTGTTGCTGCATTTCCCACCCTCAACTTATACTCGGGTCAGTAAGTTTTCCCAGTAGTTGTGGTAAAATTAGGTGCCTCAGCTTATACGTGGGTCGGCTTATACACAAGTATATACAGTACTTTCAACTTCCATGGTCTCAGGCTTTATAATGCTTTGTCTGGCTTGTCCAACATGTGGCCCAGGGGCCGCACACGGCCCAGGATGTAAATTAATGTGGCCCTCCTGCAAATACTGGCCACCACTGGAAAAACCAGCTTTGTGGTTTTGCAAATTTTGTGCACTGCTCTGTGTGCTGCTTTTGCCTGGGCCTGGGCCTGGGTGGGACAAGAGTGAGGCAGGAGAGAAGGAAGCTCCTCCCCCGTTCATGGCCACTCAGAGTGCTCCCAGGCAGCCTAGAAGCAACAGCCTTCAGGAGCGCACTCCTCATGGGCTGCCTGTGCTGCCGCCCATGGACCTTGCAGCGCCAGCTGCCCGCCTGCTGCAGATCCCGCAAGCCGCCCGTCACCTGCAAGCCGCCCACCCAGAGCCTCCTTGAACTTCTCCTCCACTGACCTCCAGATAAAGAAGAGCAGGAGGAGAAGAAAAACCAAGGAAAGTAGTCTGAGAGCCCAATCCTATGCCTGGCTACTCAGAAGAAAACCTCAATGAGACTTACTCCAAGGTTAAGCTTGGAGAGGATCGCAGCCCATCCTATGCAGCATGCCTACTCAGAAGTAAGCCCTGTTAAAGTCAGTGGGGCTTACTCCCAAGTAAAGGTAGCTATGGTTGCAGTCTGAGAGGCCAATCCTATGCATGCCTATGTTTTCTATGATTTTTTGGATGCTCAGCTATCATTATGTGCAGCCCATCACATATATATGTGCGGCCCAAACCAACTCGTCTTCTTCCAGTGCAGCCAAGGGAAGCTAAAAGGTTGGACACCCCTGCTTTAAGTCATTGTATTGTATGCAGATGCTAATCTATAGCTCAACATGAACTCTTGTGAACCCCTAGTATGAGCTTTTGTTGAACAGTGCTAATGTTCTTCTGTAGAACCAGCCCTAGATTAATGTATGCACCAGAGCTCCCTCATTCCCCTGTTCATCAGTTTCAGCATTTTGGTGTTTGGTTGCTTTTAGTAACTGAAGCTGCAATCCTATATACATTTTCCTTGGGGGTAGGTGTCTCTGAATGCAGTGGGACTGAGCTGACAAGTGTAGGATTGTGCTCTCATTGTTTTAAACAGGTAATAGGAGAGTAATAACTGGTGAATTAATGAATTAGCTGGTGTATATTTAGCTAGATCAGTGGAACTCAAAGAGGGGGGTCGGGAACCCCTTGGGAGTTCTCGATCTTGGGTCAGGGAGATTGAGAGAGGGTGAGATCCACTATGTTGGAATCTGGCACTGGGCTTTCCTGGGAGTAGTTATTTATTTACTGAGTCCATAACATCTTACGTTACAAATTTTTAAAGATTAATTAGAAAATTAGAAATTAGAAATTGAGGTGAAATCTAAACAATACATTTAAAGACTACAGTGGCGCCTCACGTAACAAACACTTCACGTAAAGTATGTTTCACGTAACAAACAAAAATTTCTCTAGGATTCTGCTTCACATAACAAACTGTGCTTCACGTAACAGACACACTTGTTGGCAGTTGGAACAGACGCGCTGGCCGGCAGCCCTTTTAAAAAGCGTCAGGGCTATCTAGCGCACCTGCCCATAGCAAAAGCAACACTTCCATGCAGTTCCTCCTGTGGCCGGGCGTCCACTGGGCAGAGGGAGAGAAGAGCAGTGGAGAAGAGGAAAGCAGCTCAGGGCTAGCCAGAAGGGAGCAAGGGAGAGAAGGGCTCAGGATGAAGAGAAGGAGAAAGTGAGGAGACACTTTGAAAGTGTTTTGGATTGCAGCCTCCTAACCATGTCTACCCAGAAGTAAGCCCCATTGTATTAAATGGGGCTTACTGCCAGGAAAGTGTCTTTAGGATTGCAGCCTAAGTAGACTTCATAGGATCATGCATATTGAATGCATGTTTTGAATTCAGTTCCAGTGTTTTGTCATCATTTTTACATCCAGTTAATATTTTTATATGAATTTTTTGGGGGGTTCTGGAACCAATCATCTGAGTTTCCATTGTTTTCTATGGAAAAGTCCGCTTCACATAAAGAATGTTTCATATAACAAACATGTCTCCAGAAAGAATTAAATTTGTTACGTGTGGTGCCACTGTATAACAAGTTTGGATTTCACACAGAAACACTTATATTCCCTTTGAGGTCCAGAAAACAGCAGTCTGAATGGCTTTTTCTTTGGAACAAATCCTCCATCATGCATGGACCATTAAGATTACTGCATGTCAATAAATGTTCAGGGCTCTGCAGTTCCCCACATTTCATTTTCCATCACCTGTAATGTAGCCCCAAGTCGTTTTTCTTACATTGTGACACCCCTGTTCTTAATCTGTTCAGTGTTTTCCATGTTTCATATGGGAGATGGTACCCAGGCATGGGATCTTCCCTGAAGTTGGCCCAGTGTTGTGACCAGTGTTGGTCCACTGTGGTGAACAGTGTTAGTCCAGTGGTCACTGTGGTGCAGGCTGCACCATAATTTCACTCGGTGGGTTTCTGGGGTGTAAGTCTCATATTACACAATGGGACTAAATTCCAAGTAGACATGAAGGGGTTCTGGCATTACAATGATGTCACATTGTTAGGGGGTGCCAAACAGATTTTTAAGTTTGAAAGGGGGTCTCTGGCTGAAGTGCCCGAGTTCCACTGAGCTAGATAATTTTAATAAGATTTAATGCTAATGGTTTGTGTTGTAATTTGTAATTTTGTAAGCCTCTTGTTAGCCGTTTTGGCAGGATATGAATCCAGATAATAAATGGAATAGAATCTTGGATCAGTTTTTAATCTTCATCAATTTGGAGAATCCAGCATCACAAAGTGTAACAGGAGTTTGGGTAATGAACCAGTCTTTCTGAGTGTGAGGAGGGGAAAGTATCAAAGTGTACAAAAGATGTGAAACATAATTAAACCTGTGACCTACCAGTGTACTCCTGTTGTTCTGAGAACAGAAATTGGTTGTTTTCTGTGCTCAGCCACTCACAGTGCAGTCCTAAATTGCAATGGAGCAAGTGGGTTGATTTGCCTGCGCGGCATCCAGTGCTTCATTGGGGCTCTGCTATGCTACTGCGGGTCAAGGGAATATTTTTTCCCTTGCCTCAGGGAGGGCTACAGCAGTTCCAATGGGTCTATTTGGGGGAATAGCCCATCACCAGATCAGGAGAGATTACTAGTCTATTAGCATACAACCTCAGGGGCTGGCAAGTCTGGGGATAAGGAAAACAGAGAGGTTGCATGATTGATGAGTGGAACAGTACAGATTCCACTACCGTTATCTTTCTGGAAAGTGACTAGTGGAGTTGTGCAGCAATTTGGTAGGCAGTGGCTATGAGCAGAGTTATTTAAGGCAGCATATACAGTAGATGGAAGCTATGCTGCAAGGCATATAATGCAGTGCCTTAGAAGTGTCAAACATAAGGTATGCATTCTGGATGCTGCTCACGGAGGCTCTTTATCCAGACTGCATGATAGTTGGGCTCCTTCTGCACCCATATTTTGAACACATGATCAAGATGTACATGTTTTCTGTTTATTTATGGTCATCTCCGACTTCATGATGTCACTTTCTGCTTAATGACATTGCTTCCAGTCCTCAGCGTCCTCCATGCATGATATTCAGCCCACTGCATGAAACATTTTTGATGCACCTGAATGAATTATTAATTTGTAATAGTATTGTGAAACCCGAGTCAATATTTCTTTACTTCTCTGCTTCTGAAAGTTAAATATTGAATTATGTTTGCAGCCAAGTATATCTCCATGGAGACGTACTATACTTTTTTCCCTAAAAATGCTAATGTATGCAGATATAAAGTAATATAGAAGAGTGTTTCTAAACCAGTAGTATGGGTATCACTAGTGGGACTTCAGGTGATGTCTGGTGGTACTTGTGGGACCTCCAGACATTTGCTGCCCCTGCAGAGAGATGAACAAAATCAAATATTGGTAGGAACCTTGGCTTGTTGGGCAGAGCATGTTTTTCACTTCTTCCCAGGGTGACCAGATGCTCAAACCTCAAAAGGAGAACAAGGTCATGGATTCCTCTCAGCCTGACCTTTCTAGTGGACAGTGGTATGTTTGCCTACTCATAAAACCACGATATTGGGCACTTTCACTTTCCCATAGAGCTCAGTGCATATTTTTTATGTTTAGTTTTTTTGGCCATTACTTTTGATAGGAAGGAGATATTTCAAAACTGATTTTTGCATTGGATTCTGCTCTTCAGTACAAATCCAACGACATATGACATGATGGTATATTTCACACCACTGCAAAGTTTCAAAATGAAGCCAAAATGGAGGACAATGAAGCCTTTTTGGAGGACTCCCAGACAGGAGGCTAAAAAAGAGGACAAATCCAGAAATTTCCAGTCATATGATCACCCTCTTCCTCCCCCCCCCCACCCTCTTATTGGGGTTTATACTATCAAATCTCATCTCTCAACCCAGAAATATCTGGAGATCATCACACAGTTACTTCCTGTGGTACTTCCAATAGGTGGATCATGCAGTACAATGGTACCACAGTGATACAGCAGGAGATAGAAGCTGAAAAATGTTGATATAGAATGAATGCAAAAAGTTTTTTAAACATTGGTTGAACCTCCAAAAAATGAGACGATGGACATTTTGATTTCGTAGTGATTACTTAGCTACCTTCTAAACTGATTTCAGCCTATCTTATTATTCCACTCCACCACCTTCATAGTGTAGCATATTCTAGATGGGGGTTAGTTGCTGAGGTCTCCTAAGGGACTATCCATTCCCTTCTCTGGGGCTACACCTCTGCAGTACAGAGAGTCCATGAACCTATGCTAGTGAATTTGGGGGCACGTGGACAGATTCTCACACAGGAGCAGATCAAGGCAGAGAGCGAGGACTTAATAGCTGCCTCATTCTGCCCAGCTTCTGCCCCATTCCACCTCCCACTACCCCATCCAGCCTCCTTCTGTGCATGAGCTGCGCAGTTGGGTTGATTCTACAGCATGCATGGAAATGACTTCCTACAGACACTCTGGCAGTAGATGTCTCCATGCGCTGGTGCATTTTATGACTGTCATACAGCAGTTATGTCATAAGGCAGACTTTCGTAAGGCAATTACAACCCAATTGAAACACATTGCTATCCTTTTTGTGAACAAATTTGAACATAAGGGACTTCAGCATGTACAAGAAGATTGCCTTTTTGACACCTGTTAACTGTAGCAGCAGGCATAGCACATATAGCTTCAAGTGGCATTTGAGCAACTCTAGTACTATGATCAGGAGAAATTTTTCCCTAGTCTTCATATTACCGTATATACTGAATATAATGTGCCATTGAATCTAATGCACACCCTATACATACAATAAAAATGTTATATTTACTCTAATATAATTAATAATCGAATCTAATACGCACCCTGATTTTGGAGACTAAGTTTGGCTGGGAAAGGTAAGCGTTATATTCAAGTTAATACAGTATCTAATCTCTGCACGAAGTATCTATAGTACTATTTTTATCCCGATGTCTTCCAGCTGCAAACACACACGCACAGAGGGAAGGGGGGAACGGTGCAATCCTAAGCATGTCTACTCAGAAGTAAATCCCATTGTGTCCAATAGTACTTACTCCCAGGAAAGTGTGGTTAGTATTTCAGTACTGAAGTCTGAGCTAGAATTGTACTTAAGTACTGGGTTACACACAACCATGTTTCAGAAACAAGGGAGTGGACTGCAGCACACCAGTGGAAGCTGTCCTCCACTAGCTCCCGAAATTTGTCCAAATTTATGTTCAGTGACACTATCTAACCACTTCATCCTCTGTCATCCCCTTCTCCTTTGCATGTGATTTTTCCCAGCCTCAGGATCTTTTCTGAAGAGTTTTCCCTTCTTTGTGGCCAAAGTATTTGAGCTTTAGCTTCAATATCTGTCCTTCCAATGAACAGTCAGGGTTGATTTCCTGGAGGATGGGCTGATTTAGGCTGCAATCCTGAAATGCACTTAGGTTAGCTTGTCTAGCACTGGGCAGCCTAATTCCAAGATAGGCCAGCCTAGCTACACCAGAAAGTCTTGGGCAGCGCAAGTCCACTTAGGCTGGCCCAAGAGAGATGGAGGTAGGCCGCCCTAGCGGTACTGGCCTAAGCAGCTCAGCAGAGGCATATTGAGCATGGCCTAGAACAGTGCAGTTAGGCTGTATCCAGAGCCTGTTTCCAGGGCAGACATGCCCTCTCACAGTTCCTCTAACTTAGGCCACCTCAGGAGCAGGTATAAATATGAATAGACCCATAGTGGTCCATGATAAGCCAGAGTAAAAATGGAAGTGATGGCAAAAAATTCTCAACCCCTGCCTCTCAACCTCAGGATACAGCACTACAACAACCCATCTCAGGATAAGGCACCATTAATACCAGCCCAATGCTGCCCTTGTGCTGTTGCTTCTTCAGCAGCAGTTAGACAAGCCTAGAGGCCTCCTCGCCTTGTGGATTTGGCCTAAGTGTCAGCCTATAGGCCTCCTAGCCTTTTGGATTTGTTCTGTCAGCTCAGGATATGGCCTACTGAGGCTAGCTTAGCTGGACCATTCTTTTTGGTGTTGATGTCACAGAAAGAACATCCTTCCCTAATTTCACGCTTCTAGGTCCAGAGATTGGGGCAGGGCTTGGATCAGTCAGGGATTCTTCAATGTAAAGGGAGGAAAACGCGTTGCACCCTGTTTCACCCCTTTCCGGTTGGAATTTTCTGAAAACTGGTTCTTAGTGGGTGCCTCTGTCACCCTCCCCCTAATTTCACGCTTCTAGGTCCAGCGGTTTTGGCTGGATTTTGATTTTGATTTTTTTCAAAACAAATATGAAACATAACATGCCCCTAAAAACTATTTTACACAATTCTAGTTCTTATATATTGCAAACAGTCAAACAGAATGCAGAACGAACCTGTTTATGATTAAAAATCTGGGAAGCAATTACATAATTTAAAGAGACTGCACTATCAATATGTTTTGTGGAAAAATTACAATGTCCTGAGACTGAATTCTAATATTGTTTGACACTAACCTAATAGCAATGATGAATAATTCCCTTGAAAATGCTATAGGTGTGTCATTTAAAAGTTTTACACAGACACACACACACACACACAGAGAGAGAGAGAGAGAGAGAGAGAGAGAGAGAGAGAGTTTCATATTGTAGTCAGCCCTTAAAACATGCTTTATACAAGTACATCATCAAGTTAAGCTACAAATACAGACAATCAAAGCAAAACATGGCTGCCAATCTGATTTCATTAAAATAAAAGTGAGGTTTTAGGCATCATTTCGGTTGGCTCTGCAAATTTCCTATATGACAAAGGGTGCAATCCTAACATAGGCTGGCACAACTCATCAGTCTTCCGTTCCGTGATGTAGAGAGGCAAGGGCATGTCTGTGCACTGGCCTAACCCTTCCCCTGGAGAGGTGCAATAGTGTCTTATGGCACTTTTGTGACACTCCCAGATTAGCACAGGACTTGTGCCAGGGTTTAGGCTGGCCTAACTGGAGCTTAGGCATGCAGCAAAAGACAATTAATGTCAGCTAGACCCTGTGGCCGATCATAAGCTTAGCTGTGGACATTCAAAGTGATGGAATTCAACAGTGATGGGATTCAATAGTGATGGGATTCAAAGAAATTAACAACCGGTTCTATGCCCATCTGGCAGCCACTTTTAAACAGCTATTTTTAACTTTATATGTCCTATCTCTCATCAACAACTGGTTTTATATAATAGGTGCGAATCTACTGGAGCCCACCACTGAATACAGACTTCTATATTTTATGCTAGCATCCAGCTAATGTTAGAATTAGATTACTGGTAATTTAGTGAATTCACTACTCCAGTGACAATATGGGTTCTCTCTTCCTTTTACTATATCATACATATATAGTGTTATTTGGACGAGAATTGTATTTGGACCAGTCACTACCTCTCAGCCTCACCATTCTCACAGGGTTATGTGAGGACATTAGGAGGGGAAGGAACTAAGTACACAGCCCAGTGTTCGTTGGAGGAAAGGTAGTAAAAATGTAAAAGAATGAGATGGTCTTGTACTGTATCAGATCATTGGTTCATCCAAGTCAGTATTATCTACCAATATTGAACTTGTTTCAGTTGTGTCTCAGTTGTGGTTCATGTTTCAGAAACAGCTTTCTACCAGCCCTATGTGAAGATGCTGGGAATTGAACCAGAGACCTGCTGTGTGGAAAGCAGATGCTTTGCCACGGAGATACTCTCTGATTTTCTGGCACTTATGTGCATAGTGAGCTGTTCTGTTCTCAGGACAAAGAAAATAGACATTATCTCCTTATTGTGTCATGTTTTTTACGGAAGACACATTGTTGGTTGGTAAAATCTGAGAGAGTTCTGCCCATGATCACATTCTTGTTCACTGCAATTTCAAAGGGACAACATGCATCCACCAATTGCTCACTTGGGAGATGAATGCTGCTCACAATATTAGGCCACCTTTCCCTTCCTTTGAGCTGGAGCTTCTTGCAGTCCACCCAAAGCCAATCCAAAGGACCACAAAACAGTGTGGTAAATGGGCTTGAAAATGGTGAAAGGGAATAAGTGGAAATCAAATAAGAGAAATGACATTTTTTATTTGTCATTCTTTGCTCATGGAAAAATATCTTTGGATCTAACTATGTGACTACAATTCTCATATCATTCCTGTTCTTTAAAAATAGGTTCTATTAACAATTAACAATTCTTATATTTTTGAAAACTTCAAAATATTCAATATTTCTTAAAATATTGAAGCCTACTTGTTTGCACTCACTACCCCACAACTAGCCAAAAAGATTCATTTGAGTGCTGCCTCCTAAAAACATTGTTCTTTTCATTACCAGCTGTGTTAATTGCTTTTTCTTCCGTAAAATAATACACTAAGGTTAATAATAGAGTTGAAGAACCACAAGGTATGGCTTGCTTGCCCAGCATCAATCACATCTGAAAAAAGAAGCAGAATCTGCACCTAGTTTAAAGATAGTTTGGTTGTAACATAAAACTAGGGAAATGGAAGGACTGATTGAACAAAGAATTACAATCTACTACAAATCCTCTGAGCCACTGTCTTAGAGGAGATAATTAAATCAAGGGCTTTTATTTCCATCTATAAAATAACGATAATGCCAGTTTGCAGGAGGACTACTCTGACTCTTGATTTATTAGAGTCAGGAAGAGACTATATACTGTTAGAGCCTAAAGTCCTTATAGGATTATGGTTTATCTAACCAGAATTATAAATTAATTGAGAAAAATTGTGTTATTTTTTTTAGTCCTGTGCTGACCTGGGGGTGTCACAAAAGTGCTGTAAGGCACTTCTGCACCACTCCTGAGGGAGGATTAGGCTAGTATACAGGCACGCCCTTGCCTCTCTACATCACCATGGGAATGGAAAAACCAGTGAATTTTGCCTGCCGAGATTATGATTGCATCCTAACCCTACAATCCAGAGTAACTGCAGGAGCACATAAGAGACATTTACGTTGATGTAGTTACAGCACAACCTAGTGAAAACCTATGGGAAATTCATATTGCAATCCAGAGTAAATTGTTCTTACGTCGGAGCAAGGACTCCCCATAGTTACTCCCCATCGTTAATAGACGCCCTAAGTCTATTAACTAAAATCTGAATCTGCCCAGTCACTAGTTGTTTTCTAGTTCTATTTTCAGGCAGCTTTTCCAGTTACGTGGCCCATCATCTAAGTTTTATAATAAAGAAACAAATTAGACAAGAGAAGTTGGAAGACTAAGAAATCCAATCCATTTATTGTGGCTGCTCAGATTGTGAAGTGATAGTACTTAAGAGGATTCTGTTCTCCAAGGACATCATTTCCATATCATGCTCAGCAGTCATGGAAAGACCTTGAAGCAAAACTCACAGGACAATGCATTTTACATAGTAGTTAACTCATTTATGTCAAAAAGTCATAAGTAATCACATGATAATTGCTATCTTGCTGGTCCCATTTGTGCATTTTTACTTCTGGATATTAAATAGATTAATTCATGCTCATTTTTGTTTTAGAAATCATTGATACACAGTGCAGCATAAGATTTAACTTGAACAAAAGCAACTGGGTGCAGATAATAAATGATTAGCTTACCTTAAGAATTTGATGTTGGCTGCAATCCTAAAGGCACTTTCTTGGGAGTAAGACCTTCAGACAATATTGGCTCTTTTGCCTTGCAATGGGGATTAGCACCGCTCTTTAGAGTTGGTCATGACTAGCAAGGTAACTTGCAGGGAACACCTTTACCATTACCCACTCTTTACCTACTCTCATGGCTTTTCAGTTATGGCTCAAAATGCCCACTCCTACGGTGGTTAGGCCTGTGCATAGATGTGCGCTGGCTTCCCCACGCCACTGTGGAAACTGAGATGGGTGAGTTGTGATGGCCTAAATTGGTTAGGATTATGCCATAAGAATGATACACTATCTTTTTAATATTTTCAGTAGACAAAATAGCAAAGAGAATCAAAAGATAAAACTGAAGAGACAGTGAAGGAAGTTCTTAAGGAACACATTTTAAGCTGTTGACACTCTGGCCTTTCCACTTTCTGGATAATCGTAGCTTGGTACATGGTGCAGTAAAAATAGCTACATGGCATAGCAAGAGTGCAGCAGCCAGATTACCCCTGTCCAGTGACCCATGTCATGACTAGAATGTGCCTGATATGGTTGAACAGCTTTGTGCTCCACACAGAATCTTCCTTTCTTAGAGTCTTTCAGCTTTTACTCTGTGTCAGTTGATTTTTTTTAAACTTTACAGCACAAATTGCAAGTAGGAGCATGTGCTAAGATTAACCATGGTGTGCGTGTATGGGAAAATTAGGACAACTGAGTCAATCTGAAGTTGAAAGAACTGTAGCTATGGATACTATGTAGCTACTAACTGTAGCTATGGCAAACTAAAAATGTTGGTGCTAGTGTGCATGTAACGAGAACAGTTTCCACACACCCTGCATACATTGGTTTTGGTTTCCTTTGCATGTTGCAAAGTTGTCTGTTTATGCTAAGACCTTTTCTAGACAACGGACACATCCTATGAGTGTAATGCTCTTCTGCTAGAGCCAGGGGCAACACAAGGGAGCACAAGGCGCTTGCACAGTCTTCTCTGAAGCTGGCTGTTCCTCCTTAGAGTGGATGAATCTGAGCGTTTTGCGCCCAGCACTCATGCCCAGACTTTCCAGACATAAGGAGCATCACACCAAGAAGGAGCAGCCTTCCCCTTCTCGGAGCAGAGCAGTCTGGGCGCTCTGCCTCATCTGTGCATGTCCAGAAACTCCTGGCTGTAGCACTTGACTTAGAAGGAGGGCCAAACTCCATATATTCCCTGCTCAGTCATGAGTGATCTGAGAATTATTGTTACATAACCATTTGGGATGGAACTACAAATTACATGAACTTCCCATGATTCCCCACCACAGGATTTCCTCTGTTTAGAAGAAGTAGCTTCAAATGGTTTGAAAGGGAGTGAATGGGGGGAGAAAGTTGAATGTTCAGTCTAATTCTTGACTCAAGGTTCCTCCTTCCCAAGAGAAAGAAGATATTGGTCCCAATATATGATTTTAGTTGCTTATATTGTAATTCAGGGGGTTGGAGTGTTTCTAAAAAATTTTAATGTTGTATTGTTTTATGTATTTTTAATATTTCCATTGTTAGCTGCCTTGAATCCATTTGTGCAAAGAAATATGGGAGATAAATCCAATAAATACTGTATTTGCTCAAATCTAATGCTCACTTTTTCAGCCAAATTTAGTCTCCACAATCAGGGTGCATATTAGATTCGATGATTAATTAGATTCAAGTAGATGAGGTATTTTGATTATAAGTATAGGGTGCACATTAGATTCGATGGTGCATTAGATTCAAGTAAATATGGTGCATTACATTCTAATTATTACTATTATCTCTGAAGCCAAGAGATCGTTTGCTTCAAGATAAAGAACTAAAAATGATCATGCGGTGTAAGGCCCTACAGATAGAAATTCAGAGAATCTGGGGGGGAAAGCCACTGTGATTCCAATCATAATAGGTGCTCTTGGAGCAATTCCATTAAGTCTCCAGGAACATCTAAACTTAATGGGCCTCCAGAAGATCACAACTGCCCAGTTACAAAAAGCAGCACTCCTGGGAACTTCACACATATTGAGACGATATCTTTGTGATTCCTCATTCCTTGGATAGGAACCGAATCACAATAGAGCAATTGCAGTCAAACACCTGGTGACTGTGAAATAGTACATAATAATCATTATAATATCTGTAAACTCTGGGAGTGAAAAATACCTTGTACAGTAGTGCTATGTCATTCCACTGTTAATGTCATTGCTGCCTCGTTATCACCATCCAGCCTTGTGGGAAAGGCTTGTGTTTTTTTAGACTTTTATTTACATTTCCTCTTGACAATCTGCTCCTCTTCTGCATACCTTTAAAGTGTCTCATTTTATAAGGCATATCCTAACTTCATTAAAGCTTGACCTGCTTGCTGAGTGATGAAAGGCTGAGCAGCTAAAAGAGAGGAGCAGATGGGACCTTGCAAATCCAGTGAGGGAAGACAGAACAGCTTTTAAAGGTTAAACAAAAGTGTGATGTTCCTGTTTCAAGAACAGTTTTCTCTTTGGGTACTTTTAGACAGCATGTTTGTCATTGGCTCCCACCAAAAACACCCACAGTAGGGAATTATTCAGGCATGTTTATAGCTGCTGTGTATTGATAATCCACATTACATGTAGCCAGATGCTCCTCTTTGTACAAAAATCTGATTACCAAACAACTACATACGTTTGTTTTAGAAGGTTTTCTTTAAAGCCACATCAATGTATGTTGCATGTAATGTTAGGGCTGCTTTCATAAGCACTTTGTTCAAAGGCCCTACATAGCTTCCATGAATCAATGGCCATTCTTATCTCTCAAAACTAGTAGGTGGTGTGTGCATTATAGTGTACAGACCTCTTCGTGGGAGGCACTGTACTACTAGCAGCCTGCCCTGTTGTTAGGTGGTAAGCCCTCTTAACATGCTAAGGCTTTCACCGCTAGACTTTATAGACAGGTATGTAACCCTGTTCTCAACCCCACCTCTTTTAGGCCAACCCTGCCACAGAAGCCAGCATGAATTTTTTCCCCCAGAATCATCCACAACTCTAACTTCAGGTCACATATTACATAAAAATACACCATACTACATAAAAAATACATACTAGATAAAAATCAGTGTTTAAAAAAATCATTTTTAAATTGTTATGTTATTTTTAATGGTCCAATCTTATCCTGAGCCTGTGCCAGTAGAGATGTGCTTTCCCAAAGTGCAGTGTTGTAAAAGCATCATCTAGAACATTGAATAGGCAAGTCTAGTGGGAAAGCACCAGCCTTCTTGTTTGTACCAGCACTCCTATGGATGCCTACCAGAGTAGTAAATCTGATGTAGGGCTGATGGGAGGGCAGGAAGGGAGTGGTAGGGGGAAGGGGAGGACAGTGGTGTGGCACATCAGACCTGGGAGGAGATGGGATCAGTGAATCTGAGTTGACCTATTGTGGCTGCGTTGGCTTACCCAGGGGCAAAAAGACAAATATACCCTTACCCCAAAGAGACCTCCAATAATCAAAATTCTCCTGCACAAGGTAGTATAGCATGCTCTGGGACCACAACTTTCTCACAGAGGGGATTAGTTAGGAATATGCTATGGATCGTATGCTTTTATCTTCTATTATTTAGCTTTCATTTAAAAAAATCAGCTTCAGGAAATGTCAAGGGCTGCAATGGCTCACCTGGTTAAGATACCATTCCTTTCATCAGAGAGGTCAGAGTTCAAGATCCAGGTTCTGCAAGATAGAGTGAGCTCCCTTCCTCAGCCCATCTCTTGCCAACCTAGCAGTATGAAAGCATGCAAATGCTAGTGGACAAATAGATACCACCTTATAGATAGATACAAATAGATACCACCAAATAGATACCATTGTGTTAAATGGATCCTACTCCCAGGAAGATGTCTTTACGATTGCAGCCTAAATAGACTTCATAAGATCATGCACACTGAATGCATGTTTTGAATTCATTTACAGTATTTTGTCATCATCTTAAGATACAGTACAGCTAATCTATATATATATATATATAAAAGAGATAAGTCACTGACTGACTGACTGACTCACTGACTGACTGACTCATCACCACCCTGCCAAAACTGCTGGCCCTAGAAGCGTGAAATTTGGGGTGGGTGTTCCTTCCGTGACGGAGGGGTGCACTAAGAACCGGTTTTCGGAAATTCCAGCCAGAAGGGGGTGAAAAGGGGCGCAACGTGTTTTCCTCCCTATACTTTCCATTGAGAATTGCTGACTCATCAACATTCCGCCCCAACTGCTGGGCCTGAAGCATGGAATTCTGGGAGTTCCTTCTGTCACCTGAACACCCACCAAGAACCATCTGGAGAAATTTAACCCTTCAGGGGCTGAAAAGGGGGCAACGTGTTTTTGTCCATACTTAACATGGGAGACTGAACAACATCCAGCCAATTTGGTGCTCAGTGCCTGGTGCACTGGGGGGATATTGTTCAGAGGGAGGGGTTGCACTGTGGAGGATGCTGCGCATGGGGGGTTGATGCGCATGGAGGGAAGTTGCGCATGGGGGAAGTTGTGCATGGGGATGGATGCACGTGGGGGGTTGTTGCGCATGGGGGGGTTGTTGCGCATGGGGGCAAGTTGCGCATGGGGGCAAGTTGCGCATGGGTTGATGCGCATGGGGGAAGTTGCGCATGGGGGCAATTTGTGCATGGGTTGATGCGCATGGGGAAGTTGCTAATGGGGGTTGATGCACATGGGGGAAGTTGCGCATGGGGGGTTGATGCGCATGGGGGAAGTTGTGCATGGGGGTTGATGTGCATGGGGGGAAGTTGCGCCATCAGGGGATGGCATATGGGGAAATGTTACTCCCGCAACACTGGTATGCTTTTCGCTAGTATTTTTATATGAATGTATTTTGGGTTGTGGATACAATCATTTGAATTTCCATTATTTCCTATGGGAAAATCCGCCTCACAGAAAGAGCGTTTCACATAACAAGTATGTTTCCAGAACAAATTAAACTTGTTATGTGAGGCACCACTCTATGTTATAAGAAAGAAACATACTTTGTGACTGATGGAATGCAAAAAAAGACTGTACAGAAAAAAATCTAACTTCTTAGGTCCAGCATTATAAATTTGACATAATGTGCCTTATGTTGTATCTACTCTTTTGGGCTTCCTTCCGAAACTTCCAAATCATAGGCACTGGAAACTGGGCTCTGAGCCCACCTGAACATTCTTTACTTCTCTGTTATGCCTTTAACTACCTGATCTTTGCAATGTGTTCATTCTCATCATAAATATGTATGACTCAATGAAGCAGGCAGCAGGAGTGTTTACTTTCTATCTGCGGGAAAAAACAGTATTTGCCAAGGAAGTGCAAACCTTTGTTTAGGGTTGAGATGTTAAAATGTGTGCAAGTTTTTGAACATGCATCTTTGAGCAACTTCTTTTTGGGGGAGATATGTATGCTCAAACTATGTACTTTCTGCACACATTAAATTGTCTGTCTTGTCCCTTAGAGTCTTTGCATGTATATAGAGACAGTTGAGCAGATATTCCTTAATTTTGCAGTTGCTCTGTAGGCTGGATGATCAGTCCTTTTGAAACACATTGCAACAAACATACCTTAATGGTTGCAGCCACCAATGAGGATGCATCTTTTAGTATAACTGCTCTGAAAACATGTGAATTGCAAATAGAAAACTTGATTTATATCAACATTAAACCAGTAATTTAATACATTTCTATCATTCAAATTCACCTATCCTGGCAACTTCTTTATGTAAATTTGTTTGTATCTTTTGGCACAGTTTCATGACAATGGTAGGATTGTAGAGTATATAGGGAGGAGTGTCCCATAAGTTAAGCATGACCCCTTTATACTGTCTTTATATCTTTATACCTTCTAAATATTGATTGAAGCGTATTTTCCTAAAAGTCCACTTATCAAAGAAAAAATTATTCTATGTTATAAAAATTATGTTATATGATTATGTTATAAGAAGAAGTCTTTAGGAGTTTCGGAGTTGTCTGTCCATGCTATGAATTATTCTCCTAAACCAGAAATGGTGAGATGTTTGATAACCTCATTCCAACATTGCTCATCATGCTGATATTAGAACCACAGTTACAACAGCTTTCAACATGGATCATTGGACATTAGTGCTTAAACCAAAGTGCAACTGAGCACCAATATGTACAGAAGGTAAATCATCAGAGTACTGTTGCACAGTGCCACTAAACTGACCCACTGCCTTTGTGTGAACACTCTTATTTAGGATACCAAGAAGTTCTAAAATTATTGATGTTGAAAATTTTGTGTGATTTTTTTAGAAACATGTCCAGAAATCTGTACCACTTTTGTAACGAGTAGATAGGCAACTGACGTGCAGATAGTTTTAGACAACCAGATGATCACACTTAGAATCCTACCTTAGAGTGTGTGCATTCTTGAGGGAAGCCAGTAGATTTATGTGGCTATAGGCTGCAATCCTAAAGACACTTTCCAGGGAGTAAGACCCATTGAATACAATGGGGCTTACTTTTGAACAGACATGGTTAGGATTGTGCTAATCATATCTACTCAGAAGTAAGCCCCATTGTGTTCAATGGATCTTACTCCCAGGAATGTGTCTTTAGGATTGCAGCCTTGGTCATACAGTAAGGCCCCATGTCTTCATGGATTCCTATCTACTTATGCTTACAAGGGACCCACAGTGTAAGAATTTTACCAAAGAGTCAGTCAGCCATTCATGTAGAATGGATTTAGTGGTAAATTTTGCAGTGTGGAAGCTTATCGTGTCACACACACACTGCCACAGCATACAGCTGCATCAAAATGGGCTATCCTCATACCATGGCAGGGTTGCTAATTGGGAGGGGAAAGTGAAAAGATTATGTGCTTTAAGTGCCTTAACCGTCAATAGATTTAGCTGTTGCAAGTCAGAAGGACACATGACACGTGCCACATCCTACCACCTTCAACAAGCCTCCTTCTCCCTGTTGCTCCTTCTCTGTCCCATTCTGTCCACAACCACCAACTGACTTTCATGAATGGACTTTCTTCTCCCTTCCATGGATCACCATTTTACAACTGTCAAAAACTGCATTCTACTGCCTGAACACTAGATCATAATGATAGAATTGGGCCATAAATGTTGGAGTTGCTGAGTTTGTTATATGTCCTCACATGCACAAACACTTGAGGCTGGGTTAGAAATTCCACACATGCTACTAAACACCTTGCTCCATCCTCAGTTCTCCAGGAATTGGAACTATGTACTGTGGTTCCATCATCCTGACCTTTGCTGTTAGCTTTTGTCTCTCAGTTTATCAGTTATAATTTCCATGAACATTGTTCTATGATATTATTTATGATATTACTCTATGATATGAGCCTGAAGTGTCTTTTTCTGCAACTGCAACCATCTTCAGATCTTCCATGAAGGAGAACAGAGGACAAAGACCGCAGGATGACTGCTCACTCTTTAGGCTTTTTCATCTGAAAAATAAAAAAAATCCAAGAACTCCATCTATTTTTATATGCCAGCTGGCAAAAAGAATGGCAACCATTGCAGTCACCTTACATTTAAACGTATGCTTCATGGTTTGCTTGTCAGCCTGACACAGAACTGAGCATTTCAGTGGCTATTATAGCAAGAAAGCTTGCTTTGGATGGTGCTGTCAATAACCGTAATGCAGAAGACACTGTTGTGACAGGCTTGTCCTTAGTTTTAAAAGGAAGATGATGAGCAAATGAACTGGAACAGCCCAGTTCCTGTACTGTGGTCAATTTATAAATGGCCAGAGCTTTCTTCTTGAGTTTCTTCTTGAGAAGAATTCTTCTTCTTGAATAATTCATTATGTTGTGTTGCTTTTTGTTCACTTGTAATTCACCTGTAATTAGCTTATCAAAGCTAAGAAATGAAAGACCCTGACTTCTTCCTACCTTTTTCCTTCCAGGATATCCACTGAACATTCTCCAAAGCTTCAGATTCGAAGTCACAGTTACTTGAGAGCAGTGAGCGAAGTTTCCATCAATAGGAGTTTGGACAGCCTGGATCCTGCTGGACTTTTGACGTCTCCAAAATTCCGATCCCGAAATGAAAGCTACATGAGAGCCATGAGCACGATCAGCCAGGTGAGTAATATGCATGCAACCACTGAGAAAACAAGGTCAGTGTCAGTCATAAGTCGGTCCAGGGGTGTCAATAGGGTTTGCGTACCTGGTGTGGGAGGCCAGCGTGTCACCCCCATACATTTGGTGGGGCTACTATATAAATAGTGGGTATGGTTATATGCCATTGCCCCACCTCCACTGGTTTTTTCAGCTACACATTTTAATAGAATAAAGATATTTCAAAGTGGTTTGTTTCACTGTATTCTGCTGTAAATTATGCATCCAAAGGTGTATAACATGATGGGATTCGTTCTATAAACTATGATTTTAGCGATTTAGGTCACAAGGGGTGCCTTCAAGGGTGTCTCCTCTCTAATAACATCCCTAATAACTCCTCTCTAGTAATATCCCTGTTCAGGACCATTTTGGAAGTCTTGTACTCTCCTGGACTGACCTTCCACACCAGCCAAGGCATGCTTGCTTACTTGCCAGTAAACACCACTGTGCAGTTCACATCCATTTTCAATGAATTTCAATGCAGAAATCTCCTTCTGGGGTGATTTCTGGGGCCTGTGTTCATTGGATCAGGACAATTCTCATGTCCTTAGATTCCTCTCAGCCTTCCCTTTCCAATGAACTATGGCACCTTTGCCTACTTGCAAGTAAAGCCGTGATATGGGCCACTTTCACTTTCCATAGTGTTCAAAGCATATTTTAGTTTTTTGGCCATAACTTTTAGTAGGAAGGTGCCATTTCAAAACATTTTTTGCACTGGATTCTGCTCTTCAATACAATTCCAGCGGTATATGAAATGATGGGGTTTGACGCACCATCACAAAGTTGCAATGTTTAGGTCCCCCAGTGCACGTCATCCCCTTAGTCGCGTCACCTGGTGCGGACCACACCACCCCTGTGACACCCCTGAGTCAGTCACTCAAAGTGAAGAGAAAGAAAAGGAATTGGGAACATTGGCTCATTACTGCTTCCACCTTTCCATCATCCAACCAATGTATTTCCTTTTTGTGCAGCAAGGTGGTGGGTATATATAGAGATGACGTCTGCTGTGGCTGGGCAGCCCCCCACCCCTACTAGAGGAAAAAGAGGGGCTGCTGCTGCCAGATCCTACTCACTTTTAGCAAGCATGACATGGATTAGAACACCGGCAGGTGTTCCTCTTTTGGCCGTGAGCCAGAGCAGCAGGTAGGCATAGAATTCAGGACATACATACTGCCAAATTTATGGAGGAGGCGTTTCATTCTGAATTATTAATGTGGCTGGTCCTGCTTCCAGATACAATCTCTGATAGCATTAATAAAAAGAATACCATGTAGAGAGGCATGTAGGCATTGGCAGTACTTGGCTGTATTGACTATGGCTTTGACTTTGCATAAGAAAACTTGATATGTGATCACCTGTTTACTTTTTTCCCATTCACATTTGTGGTGAATGTGTTCTGCACCTAGTGAAAATTATTGCAATTAACAGTCCAATATAATATAAATCTCACACAAAGATGCAGTGGCACTGGTGTAGGCTATGCTGCATCCCACAGGGAATTTTTGAATGCTGAAGATCTCCTCTGTATAAAGAGACATTGTACCCTTGCCCCAGGCTAAACCCAGCAGTTGCAATGAGTTAATTCAGACCTGTGCCAGCCGTATCACTGATGCAATTCTGAATTTATCTGTGTAGACAGATCAGGCTCGGAAATGGGTTTGTACATAGTATGCACCAGCACCATCAATCCCACCCACTCCCAGGCTTGATCCATCCACCATCCCTCCTCTCCCCAGCCCTGTATTGGACTAATCTACTCCAGCAACTGCACAAAGATCATGTGGCTGGCAGGCTGTTCCCCAGCATGCTGCTTAGGATTGGGATGTAAAATTTGTTGTCCCTGTCCTTGTTCCACCGGTTTCGGTAATCCAAACACTCACTGGTCCATAATCAGGTCCATAATCTTAATTAAGCGGGATAATCTGGACTGAACATATGACTGTTGCTTCTTTTTATCTGTATTCATGCCCACATCTGCCCATTGGCATATGATAAAAAAATGGACACACCAGGTGTTTTCATTGATTTGTGTCACTCATATATCACTTGTCTATACAAAGAGAATCCAAAGTAGATATTCTTTATAAATGACATAGTTTCATGATTACATTCAGTGATCTTGCATTTGGCTTGCATTTGCAAAATAAAGATCTTGCATTATTTTGCATTTGCAAAATAAAATTGCAGGAAAACATGGTTTAGTTTTTAATTTTCTTTGGAGGTATGCAGCCATTGCTTTTTTTCCTCCTTGAGTTTTCATTAGTAATTGTGTTTTTTTCTTATGGCTGCAGTTGCTATAGTCACATTATTAATAAATTTCATTTAAAAACAGAACAAATGCATTCCAGCCGTCTGGTTAGAAATCCTGTACAGGCGAATTTCAATATTTCAAAAGCCAGAGAGGAAATATATATCATATTTTATAAGCAGTGTAATGGATCACTTTAATATAAAACATAATGTTAAATAATAAACTTATATTGTATCATATTTTATATAAATCTTACTATTGCCTTTCTATCTGGGCAGGCTGACATATGGTTTTTGAAGACTCAGAATTGGCAGTACTTTGATGAATTCATTCCTGCTTCACCAATACACCCACTGCTAGGGTGGAAGGCAGAAGCTTGCAAGCCAGCTGGCACAAATCACACAGAAGAGAGATATTTTTATTTAAGAAAGGGGGAGAAGAAAAAAAAACCATGGTTTCCTTGGCATTCAAGCATAATAATTTTTTCCTGCTGAACTGGGACCCACCTATAAGCCATTCAGGATGGATTGTAAGATTTCCAGCCTTCCTTTTAGAAACAGCATGATACAATGGATTATCAAATAGCTGGTTTCAGTGTTGCCTTTGAATAGAATCCCTATTTCAATCTCAGCTTGGACTTAATATTCAAGCATTTAATAGCTTTTTCTGTCACTACCCTAGCTACAGTGGTTAGCAGGTTATACCATATCCAGAGGATGTAGGGTCTTACCAGCACCTCCTTGGAGAATATTCAATATTCTCTCATTTTTAATGAGCATTAGAGCCAAACTAGACTGTCTGACCTCAGACACACTCAATTCAGCATTCCAGAGACTCCAGCCACCAAATTAGCCAGAAAGCAGCAGAACATGCCTCCATCAAGGCTGCATGGTGTGATGACTAGGCTCCACAGGAAGTCTCTGCAATCATGTAATGCCTGTTGACAGGTCTCCAAAGACCAATAGAGGAAGACCCAGAGTGGGTTAACTCTTCCTGATCCAATCTTTTGAGTCCACACAAGACCTTGCATTGCCCCCAATAGGCCTGCATGGAGCAACTACCAGGAGGGAGAAGGGGAGGGAAAGAAAGAGCAGAAGCAGTCCCGCTATCCATGGAATGCCCTGACATATGTTGTTGTTTAGTTGTTAAGTCGTATCTAACTCTTTGTGACCGTTTTGACTGCAGCACACCAGGCCACCCTGTCTTCCACTAGCTTCTGAAATCTGTCCAAATTCATGTTCATTGCCTTGCTAACCACATCATCCTCTGCCATCCCCATCTCCCTCTGCCATCCCCATCTCCTTTTGCCTTCAGTTTTCCCAGCATCAGGGTCTTTTCTTAGGAGTCCTCCCTTCTCATGATGTGTCTAAAATATTTGAGCTTCAGTTCATTATTTGTCCTTCCAGAGAACAGTCAGGGTTGATTTCCTGGAAGACAGACTGATCAGATTTCCTTGCAGTCCAAGGGACTCTCAATAGTCTTCTCCAGCACCATAATTCCAGTGATCTTAACTCCCAGTGATCTTAATTCCAGCTTGTGATTCATCCAGCCTGCCTTTTGCATAATGTACTCTCCGTATAAATTAAACACCGTACAGCCTTGTTGCACTCCTTTCCCAGTTTTAGGTCCTTACCATTCTCTTGTTCCATATTTGGTTCTAACTGTTGCTTCTTGGTCCACATAGAAGTTTCTCAGGAGACCAATAAGATGAAGAACTTGCAACAATTTGTTGTGATCCATAAAGTCAAAAGGCTTTAGCATAGTCGATCAAGCAGAAATTGGTGTTTTTCTGGATTTCCCTTGCATTCTCCATAATCCAGCAAATATTGGCAATTTGATCTCTTATTCTTTTGCCTCTTTGGAAACCAGCTTCACATGCTGCTGGAGCCAAGCTTGTAGGATGTTGAGCATTACCTCACTAGTGTGTGAAATGAGTGCAATTGTGTGGTAATCTGAACATTCTTTGGCATTGCTTTTCTTTGGAATTGGAACAAGATCTTTTACAATCCTACGGCAGCTGTTGAGTTTTCCAAATTTGCTGGCAGATTGAATCTATTATTTTTACATCATCTTTTAAAAATTTAAGGAGTTCAACTGGAATACCGTCACTGGAATACACTAGCTTTGTTGTTAGCAACTTTGTAGGGTCCACTTGACTTCACAGTCCAAGATATCTAGTTCATATTCACACCATTGTGGTTATCAGGGACGTTAAGATCTTTCTTATAGAGTTCTTCTGTGTATTCTAGCCACCTTAATCTTGTCTGTTTTTAGGTCCTTACCATTCTTGTCCATCATGCCCATCTTTGAGCAAAATTTTCCTTTGATATCTCAAATTTTCTTGAAGAGATCTCTATTCTTTCTCTTACGTTATTTTCCTCAATTTCTTTGCATTGCTCATTTAAGAAAGTGGTCTTATCTCTCCTTGCTATTTTCTGAAACTCTGCATTCAGCTGGGTATATCTTTCCTTTTCTCCCTTACCTTTTTTTCCTTCTTTCCTCAGCAATTTATAAAGCTTCTTCAGACAACAGTTTTGCTTTCTTCCATTTCTTTTCCTTTATAATGGTTTTAGTTGCCACATCCTGTGTAATGTTATGAGTCCACAATTCTTCAGGCACTCTATCAAGTCCAAACTTTAAATCTATTCACCACTTCCACTGCCTATTCAGATGGGATGTGATTTTAGGTTGTAGCTGACCTAATGGTTTTCCTAATAGCCTAATGGTTTCAGTTTGGGCCTAAATTTTGCAACCAGAACTCATTATCTGAGCCACAGTCAGCTCCAGGTCTTGTTTTACTGACTGTATAGAACTTCGCTATCTTTGGCTGCAGACAGCATAATCGATCTGATTTCACTGTTTACCATTTTGCGATGTTTGTGTAGAGCTGTCACTTGTGTTATTGGAAAAGTGTGTTTGCTATGACCAGTGTGTTCTCTTGACAGAACTCCATGAGCCTTTGCCCTGCTTCATGTTGCACTCCATGGCCAAACTTGCTTGTTATTCTTGCTACCTCTTGACCTCCTACTTTAGCATTCCAATCCCCTATAAGAAGTAGAAGGTCTTTTTGGTGTTGATTCTAGAGGATGTTTTAGCTCTTCATAGAAGTGATTAACTTCCTCCTCTTTGGCATCAGTGGTTGGGGCATAGACTTGAATTATTGTGACATTGAAAGGTTTGCCTTGAATTCAAACTGAGATAATTCTGTCATTTTTGAGATTGTACCCTAATACTTTCCTTTGTACTTTGTACCAACTGCTTTTCCCACTCTTTTATTCACTATGAGGGCTTCTTGTCCACAATAATAAACAAAATGGTCATTTGAATTAAATTCACCCATTCCTGTCCATTTTAGGTCACTAATTCCCAAGATATCAATGTTCAGTCTTGCTATCTTCTATTTGTGTGCTGGTCTAAGACCATAATAAAGGTTTATTATTATATTATCTTCTATTTGGCCTTGTCCAACTTGCCTCAATTTGTAGATCTGACATTCCAAGTTCTTATGCAGAGCTGCTCTTTACAACATCGGACTTTCCTTTCACTTCCAGACACATCCAGTTCTGGGCATCCTTTTGGCTTTGGCCCAACTCCTTCACTCTTTCTGGAGATACTTGTAATTGCCCTCTGTTCTTCTACAGTAGCATATTGGACACCTTCCGACCTGAAGGGCTCGTCTTCCAGCATCATACCTTATAGTCTTTTGATACTGAAGTCCATAGCATTTTCATGGCAAGATACTGGAGTGGGTTGCCATTTCCTTCTCCAGTGAAACATTTAGGGCAAAATCCAGAGCAGTTATGGGTCCACGCAGTTACGTCACCCTCTAGTGTTATCTTATGGAAAGTCATCTTAACTGTTCCAGAGCAAGGGGCATAATTTCACTTTAGGATATAGTCCTTAGTCTAAATGCTCACAATCTAAAAGATGCTAAAAGAGCTCTAGCAGAAGCCACTATAAAAGACATTGTGGGTATGAGGAGAGCCAGTTACTCTTCCCCTGCTGCTAAATAAAAGAGGAACACCCACTTGAGTGAGTGCCTCTTTCTCAATTCACAGGGGTAGCTCTGACATATATGTTACAGCAAATATGCGACTGTCACCAAAAATAAACACAATGTTTCTCAATATCTACACAAATTTTATAACGTAGTAGGAGTTACTTTCCATCATCTTCTTGCAGCATTATACATTTCCTCACTACCCCCCCCCTACACTTCACATCATAGACTGCTTTGATGATGGTGATGAAGATTAAATAGGATGGTGTCACTACGTGGGCTCGTTTTACTAGCTATTACGGAGAATTAAGGTTGAAAAAGATGCACAGCAAACCCCAATTGCTTACAAGAGCAGACGTGCATTTGCTGTACTGTTTGGCCCTTAGGCTAATCTAATTCATGGCTTGCTTGTTTCCTTGATTTGAACTTTGATTCTGCACAAAACAGCTTTGAGTAGTTTTTACTGATTCTCAGGAAGAACCGTAGTCTTAGAAGTTACTGTCATCACAGCATAATGATAGAAAAAACACCTGTATGCAGGAACAGGTAGAGCTGGATGTAGCCATATCTTAAAATATTCTCTATGATACGATCAGCAAAACAATAAGAAACCAAATACACCTATGATAGTGTAATAATATGGCTGGAGATTCATGATTATGTTAGCAGCACTGTTGGCATAACTATAGGAACCCAGGTTCAAAATACCATTCAACTCTGAAACTCATTCAGTGGCTCTGAAAAATTGGGGTGCAATGAGTTAGGGTCACCTGTTTAAGAAGGTTGGTATAAGATCTGTTGCACAATATTAGCCCCCACCACACTGTAGCATGCAGTCGTGGAGCACAGTAAGCATGCTGTAGTAGAGAGAAATGATTGGACAGCTTGCAGGATGTAAATAAAAAAATTGTTTTGAAGGGCTGAATAAGAAAAAAATTATTATTTTTCCTTATCCCCTGATAGACTGTCCAGCCACCTAAAGGTCTCCTTGGACTTAGCTATGTAGTGGTGCAAGGACAAGAAGAGACAGGTTAAAAAAATGAGGTGAGCAGCTGATGTCAGATCCGTGTCAGATCCATTCCTAGATATGTCCCATTGCTCCCCCTCCCCACAAATGTCTTACTGTTGCCACCACCTTACTGGCAGCTCTAGAGCCTCCTGGAGCCACTACCACATGCATTGCATCTCTTAACATTTACAGAAGTGGCCAAGCAACATGCAACAACTGTCTGGCTTTCATGCCACTGTAAAGGAATGTATACTACAGGGAATATTAACTCAAGGCCCCAATAGGGCTGAGGCCTACCAGATCAATCCTATGACGTCTACTTAGAAGTAAGTGCTATTCAGTGGGGCCTACTCCAAGCTGCAATATAATACACAGATACTGAGTGAACTGAGTACTGTAAGGTGGAGTGAGCTCCACTCCCTTGACCAGCTCCTGTCAACCTAGCAGTTTAAAAACATAGAAATGCAAGTACTGTAAGATAGATGGGAAGGTACCAACATTCCATGCGTATGCAGGCTACGTGTCCACGGAGGAGTCTTCAAACAATGCAGGTTCTTTGGCTTAAGAAATGAGGATGAGCACTGCTCCCTTGAGTCTGTCTCAGTTAGCAGAGCAACCTGCAGGGGACACCTTTACCACCTAATATAGTTTTTAAATTAACCACATGAAAGCAATATATATATATTAACCACATGAAAGCAATATATACATAAACTCATGTATATATATATATATGAGTTTATGAGGGTTTTTAGGGCTGTAGTGGCTAAGCAGTTATGACACTGTGCCTGACAACCAGCAGGCCAGGGTTTGAGACCCAGGTGCTACAGGGTGGAGTTCCCAAGTCTTGCCAACCTAGCAGTCTGAAATCATGCAAATGCAAGTAGATAAATAGGGACCACCTTGCCTACCTCCCTTGCCCTTCATTTTACACTCACTCTCACAAACACAAGTTTCTGAGGATGTTTTTCAGCCCTATCTCTTTCTCTACCAGTCCGTGAGCTGAGAGGGACATTGCTGATCTCTTCTCCTCATTGCTACTTCTAAAATGTCCCCTGTAAGTCAAGAAGCCAGAAGGAAGCAACAGCAAGGACGAGACACATTGGCTGGTGGGGAGATGGAGATGGCTGTAAGAGAGAGGGGGGAAGCAGTGGGTGTAAGAGAACGATAAGGGAAGGTGTGAAGAGACACCTTTGGGACAGGGACCTACAATCCCTTCAGCTTCTTTGATTGCTGCACTGCTTCATCCAGTAAGAAAAGTCCCCCCACACAAATACTGCCTAGTTAAAAATATTTTTAGCAGCTCAGCTATTCACATTGACTCGGATCTGTAGATAAATAAAACACCGATAACTAGTTTCCACCTGTATAAGTTTTCACTCCCAAGTGGATTTTTTGATGGCGAAGTGGACAAGCACTCTGACTGAGTCCCCTTCCCCACTTCCAGCCCTTACAGAGCTTCTTCCACATGTGGATTCAGTTGTGACCTTAAGTAAACTACAATGAGTAAGGGTCTTTTCACACTCCTGGCATTTAAGAAATGCATCATGTGTGGATAATCTGGTGGAGCTTAAGGTTATCACTATAATGAACATCAACCAATCAGAAGCCTAGTTTGCATTAACCCTTACAAGCATTTAAGAAGAGGCCAAGAGCACAATCCTAACCATGTCTACTCCAAAGTAAGCCCCACTGTGTTCAATGGGTCTTACTCCCAGATAAACTACTTGTAATCTTGCATAGGATTGCACTACAAAATTACTGCTGTTTTGCTAAGTGCAATGCATATGTAATAGCTGGTTAAAACGTGTGGCCAAACTTGGTTAGGAACTTCCCTGCTTTGACTGAATGCAATGTCACCTGCTTATCACCTGTCATAAGTTGCCAATATCAACCTTTTATTAATTAATTAATATTAATTAATACTATTAATATCAATATCAATCAATCTTGCCAATATCAATCTGCCAATATCAATAAGTTTTTAGCTATATGCTGCTGTATAACTTAATAAAATCCAAGTGGACAATTCTGACATCTTAGAAACCAAAAATTACATTTAAACAAAGCACTGTTTAAAAGGTTTCTTTCCTCTTTAAGATCCTACTTTTGATGTTTTGCCCCTTCAAGTAAGAATTCAAATTTATCATTTCTATTTAATTATAACTGAGAGTGATGCAGGCATTTTAGATTGTGAACCCTTTTGGGACAGGGACCCATTAGCCATTAATTTTTTCATTTTCTTTGTAAACTTCTTTGTGAACCTTTTAGTTGAAAAGCAGTATACAAATACTGTAGATGGATGGATGGATGGATTTTAAATGCTGGAGCACTTAAGAGTGGCTTTTCATAATGGAGCTCTGAGTTGGTTCCTATGATATTCTTTACTGCTTTTAGCAAGATAAACTTTCAAATTTGAATAAATTTACATAAATTTACATATAAGAATGTATTGGAGTGGAATACAGGGCTTGCCCAGAATAGAGGGATAGTGGGATCTTGAGGCTTGCTGACGGCCGCATCTGGCCCCAGGACCAGGATTTGGAGACCCCTGTTCTAGTGCATGAAAGTATCTGCATATTTCCATGCTGATTTTAAAAGTTTGTATATCATACACCAAGGATAAATAGTCTGATAAAGGATCTCCTCTTGTTTGGGGATTCTTTAGAGATTCAAGGGTTTTACTTTTTCCTTCTCCAGGCTGGACTGCTTCATTGCATATCATTAAGATGCCTGCTCTTTGCCTGCAGGTGAGCGAAATGGAAGTAAATGGTCAGTTTGAATCGGTTTGTGAGTCCGTCTTCAGCGAACTAGAGTCTCAGGCAGTTGAGGCTCTGGACTTACCAATGCCAGGATGCTTCCGCATGAGGAGTCACAGCTACGTGAGAGCCATTGAAAAGGGCTGTTCTCAAGATGACGAATGTCTGTCGCTGAGATCTTCGTCTCCCCCACGCACAACCACCACAGTGAGGACCATCCAAAGCAGCACCGGTGAGTTACGCGCAGGTAAATTTGAAGCAGATTGAAAAGATGATTTCAAAATGACTGATAAAGGTTGTTCATCACCCTCCCATGCATGAAGTCTCATCCCTTCGGACCAAAATTGAAACACTTATGATAATTTAAGCCTTCTGTTGTGACTGAGGCTCAAATCCTATCCTGGAAGTAAGCTCCATTGATTATAATAGGACTCACTTCTAAGTGGGCATGCATAAGATTGGACTTTTGAGTGTGCTTAAAGGAGAAATAAGCCAATCTGGGCTTTCTTGGAAGGCATAGTGACTTCTGAAACAAAGAGATTTAGAGGAAGTTCCAAACAACTTCCATTGCAATGGGGAATTTGTTAGACCGTTGTTAGCCAGGAACTATGGAGAGGTGAAATGTGGAGAGGGTTATGAATGACACCTCTGTATATGAAGAAATCAAAAACTTTCTTATGCTCTAGAAAATGGCACACTTCTGTGTAACAGCTCTGTTAAACATTTCCCAACTGCATATTGACCTTTGGCTCATACTGATGACTATAGCACAGCCTCTGTTTGCAGTGTTCTAGATGCGTCTAAATTCTGTTGATACACAGTCAATTCAAGTCATCTTTAATGTATTGGAATGCTTAAAAGTGACTCTGGGTGCTGTGAATATCAGGATGCAGATGAAACAAGGCAAAGCCAGAATAGTAGCACAAGGAAGTGTTCATATGCACTGTCCCAGTAATATATGTGAAAACAGAAGCAATTTCATCCCTCCCACAGGCTGAAATTCTATGCACATTTTCCTGAGAGTAAGCCTCATGGAATACAATAGGATTTTCTTCTGAGTAGACATGATAGGATTGAGTTATTAGCCCTTTCATTTCCAATATTGCAACAATTTACCAGAGCTGTTGATCTGAGTGTTGTTGGAACTATGGAGATGATTCTTGTGTTTTATGTGTGCTGAACCTCCAAGAGATGTGCATCTACCCATCCTATCACTTATTCTCCTTCCAGATCAAGGATCCTCAAACTACGGCCCGCGGGCCGGATCAGGCCCGCCAGAGGCCTCTATCCAGCCCACCGGTCTTTTGGGGGGTTTGGGAGGCGTTTTGTGGGCACTTGGGGGCAGTTCAAGGCTGGCGCGGCGAAGATCCGCCAGTCGTGGCAGCCCTGTGCAAAAGGAGAGAGCCCCTCCAGGCTCCGAAATTTGGGCAGCTTCAAGCTGGCCCTTAAATTTTTTTAAACGTTGCACGCACAGCAGGAGCAGGGGCTTCAGGCTGGAGCGCGCGGCCACCCCAGCTGCCAGGGGCCCGGGTTGAGGCTGGCACGCACACCTCCTGCTACTCTCTCGTGACCGTCCCAGGGCTTCAGGCTGGCGCGCACGTGCCTCTCACCGCCCTTGCGTGGCCACCCCAGTTACCAGGGGCTTCAGGCTGGCATGCGTGCCTCCCACCACTCTCTCACGGCCCCCCAGCTGCCAGGGGCTTACTTCTGAGTAGACAAGCAGAGAGCTGGGCTATTAAGGCCACCTTCCCATCCACACTTTCCTGGGAGTAAGCCTCATGGACTCTAATGGGCCTTACTTCTGAGTAGACATGCAGGGGGCTGGGCTTACTTTCCTGGGAGTAAGCCCCACTGACTCTAATGGGCCTTGCTCCTGAGTAGACATGCATAGGCTTGGGCAAAATTCCTGAACAGCAAGCTCAAAATTGAGGTGAGTTTGTGCTTGTGTGTGTGTGTGTAAGAATACATGGGTGTGTGTGTGTGTGTGTGAGAGAGAGAGAGAGAGAGAGAGAGAGAGAGCATGGTGTGTGTCAGTGCATGTCACTGACATTCCTTGTGTTACTGCAAATTTCTTTGAGGGTGTCTTACAATTATATGTCTTAAGTCTGACATGAAAAATATGTTAGTTAAATATGTTGAAGTAACATGTTGCTGGAAACTGCTTTAGGGCGTCTTGCATGTCTGGGTGAGAATCAAAAGTGTTGAAATTAAGTACAGGAAAGCAATACAAGCATTTTTGCTTCATTTTAACATGTCCTACATTTTTAAAATATAGGACGTCCTACATTTTGTCCTACATAAGTCCTCTCACTCTCCGGCCCCCGACAGTGTCTGAGGGACAGTGAACCGGCCCCCTGTTTAAAAAGTTTGAGGACCCCTGTTCCAGATCCTTTGCTTATCTTAAATTCCATCTGCTCTAACCAGCCTAGTGCCATTGGATAGATGTTTAGGCAAAGAGGCTGGCAGAAGAGAGAAGAAGGAATCACTGTAACTTCATCGTTTATTATTGCTATAGAGGAGGGGTGTCCAAATCCCAACATCAACATCAAATCCCAATGTGGCCCTCAACAAGCCTTAATGCAATCTGCAGCAAGATCCCTCCAACTGGCCCATGAACAAGCATTATAATGTATCTAATACACTCTTATATTTAAATTTATTCAAATTTGAAATTTAGATCATTTTTCTCTCCTCCAGCACAGTGTCAGGGAGATGATGTAGCCCTCCTGCCAAAAAGTTTGGACACCCCACACTATAGAGCATTTAAAAATATATAAAATATATTCATATTTATAATATAAAATATATTATATATAATATATATAATATATATCATAATATATTATATAATATATATTATATATTATATATAAAATATATAATATATTATATTATATAATAAATACATATATAATATAAAATATATTCATATTTATAATATATATTCATATAAAATACATAGCTTCAAATTGGTACTTTTTTGAAGTTTTCAAATATAATGCATCTTTTTCAAGAAAGGTGAAAGGTTACCATGGTGTGGAAAGGCTATGGTGTTATCAAGGAATTTTATTTGAGGTTACTTTATGCCCTGCAGTGATATATTTTCAGTTATTTTCAGTGAATCTTCATAAAATCAAAATGTGTACTATGTCTGTACATTTAATCAACTGTGGCGCTGTGGGCTGTGGGTGGTGCAAGTGGTTAAGACACTGTGCCTGTTAAGCAGCAGGCCAGGGTTCGAGACATGGGTCGGCCCCCACAAGACAGGGTGAGCTCCTGTCCTTAGCCCAGCTCTGCGATGCCAGCTGGATCCAATCGTACTGGCTCTGCCTTTCCATTGGACTAATTCAGTTGTGTGGAGAGGGGGGATTTGCTGCTTGGGTAATAGCCTATCCTCCATAACAATCTAACCAAGGCTTTCGTGCTTCGCATGCAGCGTATGCAGCGCCAAGCATGATACCATAGTCTCTCAAGACTGAAGGAGGTCTGCTTTTTTTAATCAACAAAGCATATGTTAAAAATATTGATGTGTTTGATGTCTTTTTAATGTGTGTAAAAAGCTGTCATTGTCTGGACAGTTGTTGCTCTGCCTACCTCAAAGCAATGGGAAGGAAGGAGATTATTGACCTGCTATAGCAAAAATATAAACAGAATTGGAAAATCATAGATTTCTCTCCCATCTACTCTGGAAACTCTCTTAAAATGGAACAGCCACTGAAAAAATGCCCAAGCTGAAATCATTTAGAGCTTTATAGACTAAACTTGTCATGTTGAACTGGGCTCGGAGGGAGTGGGAAGTCAATGCAGTTGTTGAAAAATTAGTTTAATACCTTCCGCTGCCTAGCACCACTTAACCGGTTGGCAGCTGCATGCTCAACCAGATGTGATTTCAGAACAAGCTTCAAGTGCAGCCCCATGTGGTTTCCTGCAGTACTTCAAGCCAGAACTAAGAAAGGCATACAATGTCTGCATTCGAAAGAGATGCCTGCAGTCAGAAGTGTGTAATTGCCTTTCTCAACTGACAAAGGCTTCATCACACATAAACACGCTGTCATTCTGGCTCATATTTGTCAATTGCTATCTTCACCAGTGCCATATCTTCCTTTGGTATAGAATTCATGAGGATTGCCAGATTTCCCCCCCCCCCCCCCCCCGCTTTTGTATCTGCTTTTAGGATCTACATTAACAGATGGAGCAGAGGGGAAGCAACAGGTATATTTTGCACTTTCACTGCATCTCCATGCAATGTTACGCTTCTGCCTGTTAATGAATTGTGACACAAGAGTCTTGCCAGGACAAAGTTGGAAGCACAGGTCTCTATGTACTTATTCCAAGAAACTGCTTTCCAGGAATACATAAAAAGCTATAACACAGATTCTAATGGTTTGTCCATCATTACCATTTTCAGTAATATTGAGGATACAGACTGCATCCTAGAAGTACTGTACAGTTGTTTGTAACAAAGAACTGGAGGAATATGTGATTGGAATGAGGGCTGGCCCACCCATAATGCTTCTGGTCACTGGAAGTGGAACCAGAGCTTATCCTGCTTAGATATTCAAGCAAAGCAACAGCTCAACCTCCAGATCACGTCTCCTGCCACATACATCCCAAGCTGGGAGAAGCAGCAAATTGATGAGGGGGTTTCAGTCAGCAATTTGCTCCTCTTCCTGCTCACTGAGAATATTGGCAGAAAAAGTGGGATGCCTTTGCCACCTGCTTCCATCTCCCTGCTTGTACCTGGCTGTTAAATGGGGGTGAATGCTGCCAACCTTGGAGAGCTTTGCCATCTGTATTGTTATGCCAAGCAATATGGATTTAATCACGCAGATTCAGGTTGTCTATGTGCACCAGAGTTCAGTCAAACTTAAGCCAGAATCTATGAACTAATCTAGTTAAATTGATACTGAATTGAGATAAGCTGTGTTACAGAGCCTCACAAACTGATAGGCATTGACTCTTCAGATGAATGAACAAGACATGATTGCATATTTTCTGGAGTGAGATTTTTTCGGCTGCAATCCATCATGAATTCAGTGAGGTGCTCTTGAATCTAAAATAGAGTGACCTTTCCAAGGTCACCTACTCATTAGTAAGGAAGAACATGTTGGAGGCAGCTCCGTAATGAAGCCAGAGAGCAGATCATGTCTTGGACTTGCGTGAAAAGACAAGAGGAGCTGAACCATGCAAAAGATTCTGACAATGTTTCAGCATCCTCTGAATCTATCTTATGGTTTTAGCCTTACCTTGCATGAAGGCTTTAATGAACTACTATGTGCTCAATCCTTCCCTGGCTATTAGATATGCTTGATGCACTCCTCTGTATCCTGGCTTCGGATTTCAAGTGCAAGTGGCAATCATAAACCTGACTCCCCTTGATTTACCACCAGTGTTAATACTTGCAGAGTATTTTTGGAGGTTTCATGTGGGAGATTTATAGTATTCCTGAGAATTCTGTGGGGAGAGGAAGCACACCTTCTATGTGCAGCACTTCTACGATCTATGTAGGCAGGGCCTCCAAGAGAAATTTTTAAGGCGGTACAAAACCCATTTGGGGCCCCTAAAATTTCAAAATTATTTTGAAATAAAAAATTTGAAATAAAAAAATTGAGGCTAAAAAATTGAAATAAAAAATTAAGGCTAATTAATGTGCAACAAACTTAAACAAGAGCTCATTTATTTATCATATAAAACATTATGTTAAAACATACCGGTATTCAAGTAATGTGACAATATAAAATACTAAAATCTTATCAAGGAAAAAATTAGAAAAAATTTAACTATTTAATAAGTGCTTTTCTTGCTTTTTGTGTGCAAAATTTCTAATAACACTATCAAAATCAACTTGTATGTACTGGTATATGTATATATATGTGTATGTGCACTTATACCATATTATACCATATAACAAACACTCAAATGTTCCTTCAGTCATGGGCTCCTCTGCAGCTCTTGGGCCCCGGAACAATGTACCTGCCAGACCCCCCTCTCATAGGCCCTGTATGTAGGGATGGAATCAATGAATCAGACTGGGGATCCACTGTTAGTCCCAAACCCTCCTGGGATTCTTGTCCTTGTTGCTACCCATTTCCCACCATAGTTATGCTCTCCTAGCACTGTTCACTGTGACGAAATATTCTTAGTAGAGCAGGAAGAAAAGGTTACCAGGAAGCCTCGCACTGAGTAATCAAGAGGTGAGCAATCAAGGGATGTTGCATATGCAGTAGACCTTTATGGACAGAATGTCAGCCTCAGAAATAAATTCAGTGCTTCTTGATCAGTCTTAGATTCAAGTTTTTTGTTGTTCTTGTTGGGTTTTTTTAAATTTGAATTGTCCAAGGCAGACTTTTAGAGCACAAACCTAACCATGTCTATTCAAAAGTAAGCCTCATTGTGTTCAATGGATCTTACTCCTAAGAAAGTGTCTTTAGGATTGCAGCCTTAATTGATTTTGTTGACCTTTATTTTTTCCTGTGTTCCAAAGCTGTGTTCAAGACAAAACAGATTTCACATAATAGCATTCAGTTTTTCAGTTACTATTCTTAGTTCCTTTTTTGAACAGCCTTCCTTTTTTGTTTTGTTCTTTTTTAATTCTTACCACTCTTACAGAAAAGATTCTTTTCTGTTCTCTCTATTGAGCAACATGCAGTGGCTCAGCATCTCCTAAAATCAACCCACAACCACCCAGGTTAGAAACCCTACGGGAATTTCAGAGAATTGTTAAACTTGCATGTTGAGGGAGGAAGGTGTCAAGAACAAGTTCATAAAAGCAGCCAGCCCTGTATAAACTTAGGAGTAGAAACCCTTAGCCAATTTTGGACAGAATGAAGAGCTCTTAGATCATTGGAGTGTCATAAATGGCCTGCATTTATGAGAAGGGCCATTGCAGAAGTTTGGGGGAGGGAAGAACCAGCATCTTTCTTCAGTCAGCTGTTGTTTAGATTGAGTGTATTATTCTATGTAAGCTTTTACTAGAACCCTTTGCTAATGAGCGCCTGGTTCTGAGAACCGGTTACTAATGGGACATAGAACCTGTTGGTCTATGGACATAGAACCTGTTGTTAATTTAGGTTATTAGGATATAGAACCTGTTAAATTATTTGAATCCCACCACTGAATATATCCTTTAAAAACAAATGGCGTGCCTTGACAGCACAGTGCAGGGTGCAGCAAGACAGTAAAAGGGTTAAAAATCACTATGTTAGAGCAAAAGAGCTTATAGAAGTCATATTCTGATATCTTTCTCACAAAAATATCAGTTGTGACTCTTAAACTAATGAAAACGTAAATTCTCAGCAGCAGCCCTAGAGCTGTCCTTTGATTCTTTGTCAGCAAATTTGCCTGAGCATTGCTTTACTATAATTTTATGCCACTATTAAAATCTTTGAGTTCTCAGTCTTGTTAAGAGAATGTAGTCCTTGTTCTACAAGTCTCAAGGTTTGAGAACCCCAAATCAAGTGTTCTCTTGGTTTGGGGTTCTCTCTTGTCTGGATTATAGAGTAATCTTTTGAGTATGTGGTATTCTTCAGCAGACAAAAGAGTAATTTGTCTTCTTATGTTCTCCTTTTTGTATTATATTTATGCTTCCAATACTTTGCCTATATTATCATTCCTGTAATTCTCAGCACTGATGCAGTTGATGCATTGCATTGACATCCTCCAGTCTTGAAAGACTATGATATTGTGCTCTGAGTGTCCTCTCCAGAACACAATGGCCTGCATAGATTAATATGGAGGATAGACTGTTACCCAAGCAGCAAATCCCCCCTCTCCACGCCACTGAAATAGTCCAATGGAACAGCAAGGCCGATACGATTGGTTCCAGCTGCGTTGAAGGAGTTACCAAAACATGGTTGTAGCACAGTCAGGAACTGCTTCCCGGACTCCGGCTCTGGATTTTTCCTTGAGGTTGACTCCTGAAGCCTTTCCCATAGATGGGTGTAGCTACAAGGCAGTGGAGGTCTGAGGCGGGAGTTTTCCTTCTCCAGACAATCCACATTCAGTGGGATTTTGGACAGATTTAGTCTGGCTCCATTAGCCGGTTGATACTACATGGCTAATGAATGGTCCGTTAAAGACAGCTAGGGCTTAAAGTGGGATAATTGCCGCATCACTGTGGCCATGTACAAGTTTTTGGAGATTATGGACTGTGATTGAACATTTTCATGATTTGTTACTGTAATTCTAATCATACCTTGAAGGGCAGAGACCTCTGTACATCTCAAGAGATGGTTTCCTCCATCAAGAGGTGATCCATACATTTAGGAGATATCTGCTGAGCCCTGACTCAGTATGATTGAGAACCACAAGTGCAGTAGTGATTTCCCTGTGCTGATGATTCTCTGGATCTGGGCTATTTTAAAATGAAAGAGTTGCTCACAAATTTATTTAAATTATTGTCATATTTCTTAGTTTTCAAGCCTTTGTTCAAAATGCTGCTGGTATCTAGATTTAGTGTATCTTGATCTAAATGATCTTCATCTCATTCTTTTTCACTACTCTTTACAATGGTTTTGGGGTCCAGAAATTTAGCAAAGCACATTTCATAACTTGAAACCAGCATCCACTAACGAATACAACAGATGCTGCCTTCAAAATAGCAGTTGCCTCCTCTGGGCATGGAGGTGGATGAGCATGCAATTGTTTTTTTCTTGTGTCTCAGGAAGGGGTAACTCTACTCTCAAAGAATATATATAAACTTCCCCTCTCTGAAAAAGATAAGACAGAAATAAGTTTATCCAAAGTAAAAAAGACTATTAATTCCGATATCCTCAAACAGGAATAACTGCTACCTTGGGAATAGTTTTTAAAAAGGATTTAAGGTTGTGGTTCACCATCTGGGTGTTTGCATAGGAGGGAGGGAGGCAGGGGGACAGCAACAGTTCTGCAGTGATTGCAGTGCTGCTGCTGCCAAGTTACTTTTTTATTTATTGGAGGAGGGCAGGGCTGTCCTGCAGAGTGCTGGAGGCTCAAAGTGGCCTCTAGTCTCCTCTGCAGCTTTGCAAAACCCTTATCTCCAACCTAAAGCTACTTTCTTTTTTCCCTGAAGCCAGCACTGCCCACCAGATCAGTTTAAATGCTCCCTGGTAGCAGAAGCACTGTCTGTAATCTTTGCAACACTGGCACTGCCATAGGAGCAGGGCCCTCCTCTTAATGGGAATGTCATGCTTCTGATTCCCCTCTTGGGCCATGACCCAACAGTTTGGGAACCACTTGCTTAAGGAATTATCAGAACAATGTCAGTGTTCACTAATAAAAGTTTTAAGTGACTTTCCCATCAAATATAATGATCACCATTTTTACATGACCCACCCCAAATGATATAATCAGTCCCTCTTCTGTAAAGTATTTGCATATACCCATCAGTGCTTGATGCGAGCATGGGCTTATAAAGGAGCTCAAACTGCTATTCGCAGTGTAATTCTTGAAACATCATTTTTAACTGCATTCCTATAGAACCATTCAGACAAAACACAACAATTTAAGAAAAGTAATTGGAATCTAGAATTGGAATTCAAGTAACTCAAAATATTTTAAACCTATTAACGAGTTTTTACTTCCAGTCTCTATTCCTAATAACTATGTTTACAGGAATGGTTCCCAGGCACATTTTTTACCACTGGGGGCCCAATTCTATTCTGCTTTCCAGCACCAATGCTGATGCACGCAGCCCTACATTAAGGGAATAAACATTCCCTTACTTTGAAGATACCTTCCTGACTATCTCATCCCACTGCAGTATAGCTGCATGTTGGCTCAGCTGCATTGCTGTGGAAAAGTTGAATAGGATTTAAGTTGCTGTAGCTGAATGCTTTTCAATGCAGTGACACTCATTCATGTACTTACAAAAAGAAATTAGGGCAAACAAGTTGTGATAAATGTTAGGCGTTGAATTACAGATTGTGTAAGTGCTCATATAAACTAAGAGTGCAATCCAAACCAATTTTTGAGCTCCAGTATAAGGACAATGCAACTCTGAGACAAGGGAACAAACACTCAGTCTCTGGCCTACAAATGCAAGATGCAGCACATGCCTCGCTGGCACAGCCATGCCAATACTGGGAACTCGGATAGGACTGGGCCAGTGGTGGGATTCAAATAAATTAATAACAGGTTCTATGTCCATAGAACAGCAGGTTCTATGTCCCATTAGTAACCAGTTCTCAGAAGCAGGCGTTCATTAGCAAAGGGGTCTGTAGAACCTGTGAGAACCCCCTGAAGCCCACCACAGGATTGGGCTCTCAGTTGACAGTTTAAAGTTGAAATTAAATATATATGTCCTCTAAATTTGTGCATTCTGACCAATGAGAAAATCTAGCATCTCTCATTTTATATCCCCTTTAAAATACTACATCTGATGGATTGTATGTTCTTTCTGTTATCTGACTGGCACCAAATGTCACTATAAAATCACAACTAATTTCAATGAAGTTGTGCTAGAGAAGGGTCAATTATCCTTGGTGTTGCAAACTTCCATTTTCCCTTTATCTAATCACATTCTGCACGGCTGAAAGCCATGCCAGTAATCTGACTGGCACAATTCCAAAATTTGATTGGCTTTCCAGTGAATTGAGTTCCTGAACAAGATGCTTCGAATGCCGCGTAATTAAAAACGTGCCTTCCTTCAACTTCTAGATTAGAAAATGTTGAGATGGAGATGGTAATCTCATATCAGCATAATCTAGCCTATTTTATATCTCAGCCTTTCAGACAGAAAATTGTGTCTTTTGACAACTACATACAGAACTGCTGAAGTGAGTTTCTCCCGTTGCCTTTGAATGCCCAGTAAAAAAGAACTCATACAGACCAAACATTTTAACAGTTAGAAAGGCTGTAAGGCAATATAAAAATACTGCTGCTGAATTCAATAAAACATGGGCCTTCTGAAACTATAATGCATTTGACACTGAAATGCAAAGAATCAGATTGTCCTTTTGAAAAGGATGCTATTATTTAAGCTCTTTTGAAATTACAAGTAGATGAGCTGATCTTTGCATGAAAACAAAACTATAACCAACCCTGGATTTTGCGAACTGAGACTAGAAGCCCTCATCTTCTGACAAAGAGCATACTACCAGTCTGGTTCAAGGACATGCTCTTCCTCTTCATCTTCCTCCTCCTCCATTCCAAAACCTTTTTGTACAACAGATGGAGAAAACTCTCTTAATCATCACAGATCTTGCATGTGGAGGTCATGGGTACTTTGGGGATGCTTACCCCAGTCCTTAACATGTTGACCACCCAATCCAAAATAACTCTCTCTGCAGTGATGTGGCTGTCTAAATGAGAGATGTGCTACATTCTGTAGAGGAGTTTCACATCACTATGAGCACAGTCTTAACCATGTCTACTCAAAAGTAAGCCCCATTGTGTTCAATGGGTCTTACTCCCAGGAAAGTGTCTTAAGATTAGCCTAAGAGCACAATCCTAACCATGTCTATTCAAAAGTAAGCCCCATTTTGTTCAATGAGTCTTACTCCCAGGAAAGTGTCTTTAGGATTGGAGCCTTAGGACACAATCCAGAGCAAATTCAGCCTGCTCTGACCTAACTGCACTCTCCTAACTATTCTGTATCCAGAGCAGAAAGTTATGCTGAATCCAGAGAGTCAGGAAGCCTGGGCTGCCCTAACTGCTCCAGAGCATGCTAAGTAATTGACACAAGGGGAAGACTTGCTCCTGAGGAGACACCCCTCAGATCACACTGAACAAGGAACAGCTGTGGTGCCTACAGTGGGGACATGACTCTGCACATCACCTGGTGCGGAAGTCTGTGCGTCATCCCTGGGATGCACACCCCCCCCCCACCTGGACTGCGCAGTCACCAAAGCCAGTCTCCAACTGGCTTCAGAAAGAGTACTGCGCAGGCACCATCTCTGACACCTGCGCAGTACTTTTCTGAAGTACTTTTTTACTTTTGGCTTCGGGGGAGACTGTGCAGGCGTCAGAGTTGGTGCCTGTGCAGTACTCTTTCTGAAGCCATTCGGCTGCTGCTCCGCCTCCTGAGTGAGGCCGAATGGCTGTGCAGAGGAGCGGACTTTCTCTGCTCTAAGTAAGTCTCCTCTGAAGCTGTTCGGCATGCTCAGTGTGTTTCTGCGCAGTGCACCTCAGATGGCCGTTCAGGCCAGCTCCTCAGACAAGTGGCAGCTTCTGGCTGATTCTCCGCCTTGGAGCAGGCCTGAATGGGGGTGCTGACGCCCGGGGCCTGCCAAAGGACAGTCAAACTCCTCCGGCACATCACCCCATACGGAGCGCATCACCCAATGCAGCCCACACCAGCCACACCAGTCTGGTGACGCCACTGGGTGCCTGCCTTATAAGGAGTCCCTGATGAGATGCCAGTACATTCTACAGTGAATACAAGGGGCTTCTTGGAGTGGCCTGCTGTATCCTGAGGTTTGTGGGCAGCCGTAGTTTGTTCCATATCCTGAGGTTGAGAGGCAGGGGTTGCAGCTAGGATGGCCAAGAACTCAGATTTTTGGTCAACACTGCCATTCTTACTCGGGCCTTATCATGGACCCCTATGGGTCTACTCATTACTATACCTGCTCCTGAGGTGGTATATCTCTGAGGAACTGGAAGAGGGCATTTCTGCCTTGGAAACAGGCTTTGGATTCAGAGTAACTGCTCTGCCCTAGGCAATGCTAAACATGCCCTCAACTTGCCTCTCCTGAGCTGCTTAGGCTGCCCCAGTTAGGGCAGAGCAGGTCCACCTCTCTTAGGGCACCCTATCTTGCCTTGCTCTGCCCTAAGCCTCCTTCAGAGTAACTGGGCTGGAGCATCTTGCAGTTGCTCCAACCTAGTGTTAGATAGGGCAACCTAAGGGCTCTTATGTGGACAGATTAGTTGCTCTGGATGGGGCTGCCAGTTAAACAAGTAAAATGAAATGAGCTAGTACAAACAATGTAACGTAGAGGATTTGGAGATTAAAAAAAAAACTACTGATGAATAAGTGATCTGCAGAAGTTATCTGGGAAAAGGGAACTGCTTCTAGAATCAGGGTGTGATCTTGATTGAAACAATGTACCAGCAAAAGACAAAGAGGACTGAACCTCCTCCCTTTCCCATTTTTGTATAAATCTTAATCCAAAACATCTGGTCTCCTATCCTCCAAACTTGACAATACAAAGCTGAATATAAAAAGTTGTCCTTTCTAAATAATCTACTTTAAATCATGATCATATAATCTTTTGTGCAGAGGATTAAGTGTGGAAATGATAAAATATGAGTCAATCTTTGTACACACCATGACTGAAGCAGTCTGCTGTTCTATATATGGTTCTTCCATTTACAGACTAGACACTGAAAAAGGGCATTTTGGGGATTAAAGTGTCCAGGGATATTCAAGTTCATGAACTTTTACTCAGTAAAGTGAACTAACCGTTAGTTCTTTTTTTCCAACAGCTGTGCATGTCAAATTGCATATATCGTCATTCTCCAGCACTGCACCAGTCACTGCCCTTCTTCTCTGTTGTGCACTTCTGCTCCACGCACCCTTTCCTATTCCGTTACTCTCATCCTTTGCTAATCCAAGGTGGGGAAGGAGAAGCAGATAGAGTGAGACTGAGCATCTCTGCTGCCTGCTTCATTTAACCTCACAGATAGGACAGTCCATTTAGGCTGGAAGGAGTGAAGTAGAAGATGGCAAGTCCAGCTATCTTTGGAATGACTGTGATCACAGAGTATATAAGCAGAATAGCATCCCATGGGCCAAACTGATTAAAATCTTGTGGAAATTCCTTCCAAGTCAGTAGATGAGTGTTTGGACAACAGGAAGACCATAGCTTTTGTTGTTTTATGAATATGTTGCTCTATGGCTTTTATGAAGAGAGACAAAACATTAGGTATATGGAAAGCGGTGATTTGGCTCCTATTATCATCATGTGAAAATGTTTGGAGATAAAACTCAACTTTCTAAACTGTATTTTTTTCTTCTAGACCAAGGCTGAGTTCAGGGTAAATCTAAAAGCAGAGTGTGGCACGAAAGCTCAGAAAAGTATATGTGATTTTCAGAAAACTATACATATGTGGGGCAGATTATTATTTTAGTAGAAAAGAGTGTCCCAGTGATTGTAGGCTATGTAAGTGCAGTTGTTTCACCAACATAGCTGGTGAACACACTGCTTTAGGCTCTTAACTGACAAAACTTCTTCTTTGGGATGACTGGCTGAACAGACCATTGTATTCAGTGGCAGGAATTTGGGAGAAGCTTTTAAACAGAAAACATTGCAACTTTTTATTTTTTGCTTTTAGCTTTATGTATCAACATTTGAATTAGACATACAGTATACCGGAGTGAGATAACAATTATATAAGAATAATCTGTTCCCATATTACTCATCCATTTTTGCAATCTTTTAACATTTCAAAATCCATAAATGCGGATCAAAATCAAACTCCTTTTTGTTCAGGAGGGGAAATATATGGTACTTGGTATAAAACAAATATTGTTGGTTCATTTTATAGGCAAGTCACTCTTCTTACTTCTCAAAAATCTGTATTTTCAAAATTCAAATGTGCTTCAAAGTTAGTGATTCAGGATACGTGTTCAGGCCTTGCCATGTGTATGTGTTGTGGATAAACTAGGGAACAGAAAATTTGAAGGACAAAAAATATTGGACATAAGAGTCTGTGGCATCACTAGGGTTCGACACCCCTATGATGGATCCTTGCAGTGGGCAGGGCAGCACCCAACCCAGGCAGTGGGCATAGTGATGTACCATCATCTGCCCCACTGGTTTTTTGGCTATAACTTGATCGAATTGAGATATTTTAACATGGTTTGTTTCTTTGCACCCTCCATAAAATTATGCATCAGCTTCTATATAAAATGATGTTATTATTTAAATTACCAAGATTTTAAAATTTTTGGCAAGTAACAGTATCACCCCACACTCATGGATAATAAAAATATTTCGTTTTAATGAAAGGAAATAGCCCTTATTTTTGAATCACTACAATTTCATGGAATATAATCATGGTATTTCTTATCTCAAAGCACTGCAGTTCCTGGTAGGTTTATCGTAACATGTCATAATGTGTGCTTGTTGTTAATTCTGTCTTCAGACAAGCTACATTCAAAGCACTGGATATCTGGTACCAAGCCCAGCATAATCAAGAGGGATGCATTCAAAGTTGAATTCAATCAAATTTTTGTTTGAAATCAGTGGGACTTGTTCATGACTCAATTCCTTTGAAATAATTAGTTAAATTTAGGTTATAATTCAATTATGTTTAGAGGAACTGTTCCTCAATTGAGTTTAGAGGAAGTTTAGATAACAGTTCATATGATCCAAATAACAGCCCAATCCTAATGTGGGTGCTGTCACAAGCTACCAAACGTAAAGCACATTAGTGAGAATTTATGACTACACAGTATCAGCAGGAAGGCCTATCTCATCCTGCCTGGGCTGACAGCATTCAGCCTGACAGCCATAGGAGCAGGTAAGTGCTGCATTGGGTGGTATAGGACCAAAAGGATGGTAAGAGGATGGAATGGAGGCTGTGTTTTGAGGGACAGTTCAGGTTCGGGAGATGGCTGGGACGTATCTGCTATATATCCTAAGTCCTGTCTCAGTCCTAAAAGACCCGCATCAGCAATTATGCTAGTGCTTAATCCAAATAGCCGCATTTGTCCAGCTGAGACACTAGTTAAGCACTAGAGGGCAGTGTCATTCTGCTGACGTATTTTAGCTGCACATCTTCTGCCTGGATTTTAAGATCATGTACTGTACTCAGTTACCCTGATGCAAGCAATATGAACCCTTTCACACATTATACAATTTCAACTTCTTTTTCTTCCACAACTATATGTGTCAAAGATAACAGTCCAAATCCCAGCTCCTTGGCACATATACATTATCCATATTATATTCAGATTCTAAAAACATGCATATTGCATGAACATGTTGCATTTTACATGTACAAGTGAAATCTTAACATATGCACAGTGTGAAGTTGCCCAAAATCAAAAGGAACTGATTTCACAAATTAAATTGGTCTTTCCCTGCGTCTGTCCTGGAGATATTTGATTGGTTTGATGACTGATTGATTGCACTTGTTTGCACCAAGATTTGTTATGAAACATAAGTACAGTATGGCTAAATAAAACCATTTTCATTTTGTTTCGCATACCCCCGAATCCAGAGTATCTATGGGAGCATGTAAGAGACTTTACGTGCACCCGTAGTTACTGCACCACCTAGTGAAAACCAATGGGAAATTCATATTGGAATCCAGAGTAAATTGTTCTTACACCGGAGCATGGACTCCCTGTAGTTACTCTGAATTTTGCCCTTAGTTATTTTTCTGGAGTTAAAAATAGTCATAGCTATTCTGATGAGTAGGAAAGTATTTCTGTGTGAATACTATTGATAAGAAAACAGTTTTGTGTGTAGAACCATTTGGTAACATGTTCTTAAGACTCTTATCACTAGTGATACATCACTTATAATAATCCTATTCCTGTCTGCAGGTTGGAGTTAGAGAATCTGTAATTTCCTCTTCTGGAACAATTTATCTAATGCTACATCACCAAAGCCCCAGGCTGGGAGCACAAGAATCCCTAGGAACATTAGGACTTACAGGAGCTATGTCAGCCAAGGAACATTTCACTGTAGTATATTTTCTGCTTGATATTGACAAAATTACAGGATCTTGAAAATATGAACAAGATCTGGGCATTTTCTTTCCTGTCATTTGCAGCTAATAAGTTTCTGTGTGAGAACAAAATGCCTAATTTTAGCCATCTTATACTTTATTATGTCACTTCTTGCTTGATGATACCACTTCCATCACTCAGCAGGCACCATGAATGCTAACTTTGGCCTTCTGTATGAAACAAATATGACATTCCTAGATTAGACAGAGCACAATCCAAAGGACCCTTGGATTGATTCAAGTCTCTAGCATTGCCCCATAATGTCATGAAAGCACTGTAAAGTGCACCAGCCTCTCACATCAGAGTAACAGGTAAGATATGCTGGATGATCTTGGCCAGTGCAGCAGTTTGGAGGGGAAAAGGGATGGAGGGGTGGTACAGGGAGGATGATCAGAGGGCATTCCAAGGGGCGAGGGAGGCAGGGATGGGACCCATAAATATGCCAAATCCCAACCCACTTTCTTAGGGGGTGCAGAATAGCCTCTGGCTGTTTCCATCTCCTTAGTTTTTCACAGCTTCCAGAGGCAGCACAGTAGACTTATTGAGGCTGCTGTGAACTTGTACACAATTTTTTTTAATTTTTGGAAGGAAACTAATTCAGGATGTAGGACATGTGGTCTTCAGTAAGGGCCTTCTTGCCATACTCCCTCATATTTATTTATTTAGCATATGGCAGTTACAATTTCTGGGAGGTCCTTTGTGAGGTCCAGAACCCAGTAAGTGCAGACTGAGTTTGCACTGTTTATGTGCAAGGTGCAGACTGTTGATAGTTAGGCAGCTCATAGAACTGTTCACTTTACAGTTAGGATCCTTCACAGCATGGTCTTCATCACATCTGGTATTAGGGAACACCTTCAAGCTTCCAGCAAGGGTTTTCAGGTCTGCCATGCTGTAAACCGTGACATCTTCTGGCTCTGTTGATTCATGACAGCTTTATCAGATTACAGTCTCCCATCCAGGAGCTGTCCAGGTCCTTCCCTGCTTACCTTTCTTCAGCAACCCTGCACTCAATCACCACACCCCACCAAGTTAGTCATAAAGAAAGGGACAGGACTGATCAGTCCTTAGAATGTTTTGAGATCCATGACAAATTTCAGCCAAATCCTAATCAGCTTTTTGGTGTCGGTGCAGTTCCAAAGAAAGGGAACATTTGGTTGAGAAAGCCTTGGTGATTGCTCCCATCACCACTGCAGGGTGCAGTGTGTGTTAGTTAATAAGGCTACACATGTTCAGATTACTTCCTCAAGCAAGTTTCTTAAATATGGAAGAATGTAAAGAGGGGAAGAAAGGTTAAAACTGCAGGAAACTAGCAAATAACTTCAAATTGTTCAATTGCATGGAGCCAGTTATGCAATATAAAATGGAGTTTGCGCATAACATATAATTCATGCAGAAACACCCTCTCTTGAGAAGGTACTTTACTGTATGAATCATATTAAATCCTATGCTTTGCCAAGTCTGTACGTGATTTAAAAAAACTTTATAAGCAGAAGGTTGTTTTAGGAGGAGAAACAAAACAAGCTTGAAGCCTTTGGAATACCGATACATTTATTTTTGACTAGCTATGCCTTGCCTGACCTCCAGAGACATGATGAAGCACAGCATTAGTGGCTGAGCTGACTGGGTTCTTTGAACTGAAGCTGCGGCATGTGCTGTGTGATGTGGTTTGCCTGTACCGGGAAATCTATTTATTTCTTTTGAAAGTCCAGCATACCAAAGTGACACCACTAGTTCTTTACATTTAAAAAATCAGGCCAAGTATTGAAAAGATTCAGCTCCTCTCAAAGATTAAGGCTGCAGTCCTAAAGACACTTTCCACTGAATTTGAGTAGACCTGGTTAGGATTGTGCTCTTAACGCTGCAATCCTAAACACATTTTCCTGGGAGTAAGCCCCATTGAACATAATGGGACTTAGTTTTGAGGAGACAGGGATAGGATTGCACACTAACCCTACAATCCAGAGTAACTACGGGAGCATGTAAGAGACATTACGTGCACCCGTAGTTACTGCACCACCTTGTGAAAACCTATGGGAAATTCATACTGCAATCCAGAGTAAATTGTTCTTACACCGGAGTAAGGACTCCCTGTAGTTACTCTGGATTGTGTCCTAAGTTTTTCTTTTAAGGTTTCAGTAATTTACCGCCCTTTACAGACACAAAAACCTATGCAGGGATTTGTGAATATCCATAGGATAAAGAGGCTGGCCTGTATAAACATATATCTATTCCCACTGTACTGTGTTTTGGTCTCATTTCTTACGGTTGGCACCAATAGCACAATCCTAACTTGTGCTAGAACAGAAGGGTTGGAACAAATGCGCTGTATCCAATGCTCCTACTGGAAGGGACCATCTCCCCATTCTTGCCGTGGCGTCTGTGCACTGGCCTAGGGCCCCCCCTCCCCCAAGAGTGGCACAGAAGTGCCTTATGACTTTTGCAACACACCCAGGCCAGCACAGGTCTTGTGCAGGGACTTATGCCAGCATAACCTGGGTTTAGGACTGCACTGTGAATTTTCCCAGAGGAGACAAAAATACCTTGATGGCTTATCTGGGGGATTTCCTGCTAACATACTTGTGACAGATATGTAATCTCAGGCTTAGATTGTGAGACTTCAGGAACAATCCTAACCAATTAGCCAGAGGTGGGCTCCAGCCGGTTCGCACCTACTCTATAGAACTGGTTGTTAATGAGAGATAGGACCTATAAAGTTTTAAAATAGCCATTTAAAAGTGGCTGCCAGATGGGCATAGGACCAGTTGTTAATTTCTTTGACGCCCATCACTGCAATTAGCCCTACAATCCAGAGTAACTACAGGAAGACATAAGAGGCACTTACTCTGTTTCGCTCTATGCATTTCCCATAGGTTTCTCATAGGTGGCACCATAACTATGTTGGTGTAAATGGTCCCATAGTTACTCTGGATTGTAGCCATAGTCTGGCATAACTCACCTGGCATATCTTCCCATGGTGGTATAGGGAGGTTGGCGTATACCTAGGCACTGGTCTAACATCCCTAGGAGTGGGGTAGAAGTGTTTTAGGGCATTTTTTGACAACCCTAGATCAGCACAGAGGCTTATGCCAGCCCAAGTGGAGGTTAGGATTGGCTCAAAGTCTGAAAAGAACTACAATTGTAAGATAAGATTGTGATTCTGGGCAATTGTAATGTAATGCTGCAATCCTAAAGACACTTTTCTGGGAGTAAGACCCACTGAGAACAATGGGGCTTACTTTTGAGTAGACATGGTTAGGATTGTGCTCTTAATCCTCACCATCTCCAGCTAGGATTGGAGAGAGACCATGTCTGAAACCCTGGATAGCTACTACCAGACAGACAGACAGACAGACAGACAGAGTGTATTCCAAGGGAAGAAGGAATTGCTGTTAATTCAGTTTAAGTGAAGATCTGCCTTTCTGACCTTCCTTCCTAAATGCTAATGAGTAATTTGCAGTTGACCAGAATATTTTGTTATGCCCTGCTTTTCTTTTACCCAACACAATAAGCTCTGCTCTGCTGTCTGGCTGATCTGTGGCCTTTGAAACTGTCCACAATAGCACATGAGCACCTTTACCCTTTGGTTTCCTTGGCTGTGCCATTCAGGAAATAAAGCTTAGAATGTGGCTCAAATAGTCTTGCTCTGGCAATGATTCACTGGCTATTTGAAATTAACGTGGTCCCACCGAGAAGAGCAAAATTTACTGATTTCAAGGTGGGCGGTCTCTGAGTCACACCTTTTACATGTTTATTAGTATTGCTGGTATTGTTCTCTCAAAGCACAGCATTACTTATAAGATTGTCATAATCCCTTTATAATGTGCATTTGTGTCTGGAATGGGGAATCACATGTTATTAAATCCAGCTCTAGCACCAGTTGAGATTATCTGCAGAAATCAGGCCCCTTTTTACCTATCAGCATATCTGCTGCTTTCAACTGAACTGTTCATCCAGTCATGGCATAGCTAGAGAAAGTCTCTGGTTTATGAACCACATTCTTCAGGGCAGACCCCTTTGTTCAGTTTCTTTCAAGATGGGAAACCGGAGCAGCATGTGGTCCTTTTTTCACCAGAGTCATTAAATGCTTGGGTGTAGGAGGACCGTTGGTTTTTATTTGCTGCAGTGATTGGGAAAGTTTCATTAAAGGTCTGTCCTGTGATCAGCTCGGAGTAGGAGAGCTGGTGAGGGGAAACAGGCTTCCACTACTGGAGAAAAGGATATGACTCCTGGCTGCAAGCCCAGACTTGGTCAGTAGATCAAAGGCTCTGGCTTGGCTGGTGGTGAAGTTGGAAGAGCAGCTGCCCAGTAGCTTGTCAGCATTCCTATTCCCCCTTTCCCTTCCTCCCTGACAGCAACCAGCTGGTTCTCTTCCCTTCCCATGTCAGCTATTAAAAACAGTGTCTGTACTGCACTTTGTCTGGTGCTTGTGCTGCCGGACTGCTCCCTAAACTCCTCTGTTTCATGCAGACCCCATTCAGTGCAAGCTGATTCTGCTACCGTAGCTTTTTCACTGCTGGTTTTTTTTATTTGACCCATGGTTTGATTAATATTTCTTTTGAATCCTCTACAATACAAGTACTGTATTCAAAACATCATTTTTGTTGCTTGTCGAGCTTTGCATTTAGTTTCACTAAACTGCACCTTGCTTCTCTCATCTCCCCAGCCTGGGCTCTCAGAAGTGGCATAGCTAGAGGGATGCAGAGCAGTCAGTCTTGGAGAGAGGTCCTCTTCGTTGGAGCTATTATAGGTTGGGGGAACTAATGGAGCCATATGGCTGGAATGGCTCCAGAGGAGAGATGTCCTGCCTTGCACACCCCCTACAAAACTGACTGCTCCACTTCCTCTAGCTATGCCACTGATTCCCAATAAGCTTGTGAGCTGGTGTAGGGTGTTGAGTAAGATTGTGATCTGGGTAAGAGACTGAGAAACTAAGAACTTGCCATTTCAGATTTCAGGTCTGCCTTATTCAAACTTCCTCTGTTAGCCACATAATCCAACTGATAATATAGGATAATAGTACTGTATTGACTTTCTTGGATAAAAGAAACATGGGTTTCTTCCTTACTCATCCCAGAAACATGGTGTCTCTTGCAATCTCCCCTTTTCGGAAGGGGGTGCACAAGTTATCACATGTATGTTTCTTCTCTCTTCCCTCCCCTGCATTGTTTTGCACATGCTCCCACATCTCCACAGGAATAGTTCCAGTTTTCATCTCTCCTTGGCTCACCTTCCCTTTCAAACAGACTGGAACAGAAAGAGAATAGAAGAGGAAGTCCTCTCCTCCCTCTTCCTATCTGAAAGAAGAGCTTAGCCAAAGCGGGATAAAGATCTCTAGCAGCTGGAACCCCTTTAACTGCCACAATCCCTTCCCTTCCCATCATTCCTTAGACTCCAGAGATCAATGGAGAAAAAAGAGGGAGGCAGCAACAGCTTCTTCTTATGGGAAGATGCACCCTAGAGTGTGCCAACCTGATTTGGATTCCAGAAATAACATAAGTTCATTGAAGTTCATTGACTATAAAATGAAGAACTACAGTAGGTGTGATCGATAAGTATCAGGACTGGTGCTATAAAAAGAAAACTACAACATGTAACAATTGGGCATTTAATCTCCTTCAGAGTAGTCCCCTTTGGAAGATACATACTTAATTCAGCGCTGTTTCCATTGATGGAAGCATTCCTGGAACTTTTTTTCTGGGATAATCAGCAGCTGCCTCATTGCATTCACTTGGATTTCCTCGACATCCTGAAATCTTCGTCCTTTCAAGTGGGATTTATTATTTATTTAATTTTTTATTTAATTAATTTGTATCCCGCCTTTCCTCCCCTGCAAGAGGGCGCTCAAAGCGGCTAACATCAGGGAGTAAAACATCATTAAAATAGATCATAAATAAAGATTAAAACACCATTAAAATATAATTAAAATACAATTAAATTGAATAAAAACATGCAGGCTAGAAACGTGTTAAAAACAATAAAACAACTGTCCCCCCTCCTCTGCCCCATTTAAAAAGCTTTTTTAAAATAAAAGGTTTTAAGGTTCTGCCTGAAGCTCTGTATTGAGGGAGCTTTCCTCAGTTCTAAGGGGAGGGAGTTCCAGAGCCAGGGTGCCACCACCGAGAAGGCTCTATCTCTGGCTGCCACACCTCTCACATTTAGTGGCGGCACAGTCAGTAGGACCCCCTCAGATGACCTTAGGTGATGGGTCGGATTGTACAGAAGAAGGCGGTCCCTCAGATACCCTGGACCCGCTTAGGGCTTTAAAGGTCAGGACCAGCACTTTGAATTCAGCCCGGAAACAAATGGGCAGCCAGTGTAGTCGCTGAAGCAGTGGCCCGACAGAGTCGAACCAACGAGCCCCAGCAACCACATGGGCCGCCACATTCTGGACTAGTTGAAGCTTCTGGACCATCTTCAGAGGCAGCCCCACGTAGAGCGGATTACAATAATCTAGTCTTGATGTCACTAGGGCATGGGTCACCGTGGCCAGATCCAAGCGACTCAGGTATGGTTGCAGCTGGCAGATCAGCCGAAGCTGAGCAAAGGCTCCCCTGGCCACAGCCGCCACCTGGGACTCCAGGAGCAGCTGTGAAACCAGGAGAACCCCCAAGCTGCGAACCTGCTCCTTCAGAGGGAGTGCTACCCTATCCAGAACAGGATGATATTCCACTACCCGAGTTGAGGACTTCCGAGGATTTGATTTTTGGAAACAGGAAAAAGTTGCAAGGGGCAAGATCTGGGGAATATGATGGCTGTCTGTCCTGGAGGATATTGTGCTTGGTCAAAAATTGCTGCACCAGCTGCGCTGAATGGGCAGGTGCATTGTCATGGTGCAATTGCCACTCACCAGAAGCATGAAATTCTGGCCTTTTCCAACAAATAGCATCCTGCAAACGCTGCAACAAGTCACAGTAGTCCTCCTTGTTCACTGACCACTTGGAGCATACTCATGATGAACAATCCCCTTGTTCAGTTAAGAACAGTCAATAGTGTCTTCACATTGCTTTGACTCACTCATGTTTCTTTGGTCTCAGAGAGGTTGGGTTCTTTCACTGCAAAGACTTAGCCTTGGTTTCGGGGTCATAGCCATAGACCCACAATTCACTACCCGTTATGACCGTTTTCAAAAAGTTTTCATCGTTCTGGTCCCAATCAAGGAGATCTTGCACAACTGAAACCCAAGTTTCTTTTGGGTCAGCTGAAAGCAGTTTTGGCACAAACTTGGCAGACATGCGTCTCATTCAGTGGCAGTGAGAATGGACTGAACTGTACTGTAACTAAACTGCATATCCTCTGTAAACTCACAGATGGTGATTCAACTATTTCCCCTCACAGCTGCATGCACATCTGCAATGTTTTTCCTCGTTCTGCTGGTTCCGGGTCTCCCAGAACGTTTGTCATTGTCAGCATTTTGTCGGCCATCTTGGAAACGTCTGAACCACTCGTACACTTGAGTGTGGCTCATACACTTCTCTCCAGACAGTTTCCGTAACTTTGCATAGGTCTCTGCACAGGTATCGTCAAGCTTTTGGTTAAATTTGATGAAGATTTATCTGCTCAACTTTTTCTGTCATGGTTAATGCAACAACCACAAGCGCTGCTGTAAAGAGAGGAAGTGAGCTAGGATATTAAAACTTAGTGTGCATGCACAGTTCGGGTCAATTTGTGCCAACTGGCTTCACTCTGCATAGTTTTGGCTCCTTTACTATGGCACCAGTCCTGATATTTATTGATCAGACCTTGTATGAAGAAGTATAGTATCCGTGAATTTGATGCAGCACTCATATTTCATATCAACAAGCTGCTTAACTGGTTTTAGAAGTAGGAGTACAGTCCAATAAAAAGCTGGTATGCTTGAGTTCTGTTTTAGTTAATGGGATATTTAAATATCGGTGCAGTCCTAACCAGTGAAGGGCTTCAAAGAAATTAAGAACCGGTTCTCTGTCCATCTGGCAGCCACTTTTAAATGGCTATTTTTAAACTTTATATGTACTATCTCTTGTTAAGAACCGGTTCTATAGAGTAGGTGCGAACCTGCTGGTGCCCACCACTGGTCCTAACCAATTTAGGCTAGAAATTAGGCTAGAAACCCATCCCCCTGTTCCTGTTCTGGTATGGGAAGGCTGGCGCATGTCTATGCACTGGCCTAACCACCACCATCCTGCCCCCAGGAGTGGCACAAAAAGGGCACCCCCAGTGACACCCCAAGGCCACTGCAGGACTTGTGTCGGCCTAACTGGGGATTAGGATGGCAGCCCCTTTGTGCTTCATCCTCTCAATGTCTTGGACTGTAACTGGGGGTAGAGAGTTCTGGGGCTTCTCCTATAGCAGGAGTGGTGATGTCATCAGCAGGGACATGCAGGTGCAGCTTCAAACTTAAGGACTTTAACTGAGCACAAGTAAACTATGTGAATTATTTATTTTATTTAAGGGGTTTGTACCGTGCCTTTCCCATGCCAGTGCCTGAGGTGCCTTAGAAAGCTTTAGTTTCTCTCCTCCTTCTATCCTCACAACCCTATGAGGTAGGTGAGATTGAGAATGCATGACTGGCCATGAAGGAAGCATCATGGCTGACGGGGGATTTGAATCTGGATCTTCTAGGTTTTACTCCAACTCTCTAACTACTACAGCATCCTGGCTCTCAATGAGGCTGACATGGTGAGCTCCTGCACTTTAAAATGTGCCTTTACAATACTGACCGTGGCCAATTTTCCTAAGTAATTGTGCAAGTCCAAAAAGTCTCTTGTTTCTCCATTACTTTCCTACATGAGTTTCTATTCTTCTCTCCTTAAAAAGATCCTGCAGTGGCAGTTCTGGACATTACTTTGGTTTAGGAAGGAACAGAATCCGCAGCTGTTTCCTGCATGCTCTCAGGGGAAGATTGCAAAACCGTGCCTGAAGCTATTCCGCCACCCAACACATCTTAAATGATAAAGAGATATGTTGGTAATCAGGGTTGCAAGCTTGAAAGAAAGGAAGAAAATTAGCATTTAATTCAGTTGGTTTTGCTGAGTCTGGTGTGCGTGAAAATGTTTGAGAATCAAACTGGTGCTACTTTCTGGCACATTTAAATAAAACATGTATAATAAAAACATTATTGCTGCATGCTTATCTTTCTCCTGTATTGCAGACCACAAAAATTAACATGCCTTAACTACATCTGCCTTTTTCATTGTATGGTTGAAGACTTAGTGTGTCTGGGCCAGGAAACTATTTGGCAAAAAATCAAGTACTAAGACTAAAAATAAAGTTACTTTGAAATTTCAGGGACATGAATGTGTGTCCAGTTTTCTACAGTGATTTTATTCAATCATGTAAAACAAAAGTTGTCAGTAATGTCAAAAGAAGATAATCTCTCCTATACAATTGTAATGTTGGACCCTTAACTTTTAATGTTAACATTTTTAATGTAGAAAAATGGAAAGTAAATGAATATTTTTATTGATGGAAGAAATTCCTTGTCAGCTACCCTAATCTATAGCAAAAAAAAGCAGCCCTCCGTCAGTCTTGAAAGACTATGATATCGTGCTCGGTGCTGCATACGCTGCATGCAAAGCACGAAAGCCTGGGTTGGATTGTTATGGAGGATAGGCTGTTAGCCAAGCAGCAAATCCCCCCTCTCCACGCCACTGTATTAGTCCAATGGAAAGGCAGAGCCAATACGATTGGATCCAGCTGGCGTTGCAGAGCTGGGCTAAGGACAGGCGCTCACCCTGTCTTGTGGGGCCGACCCGGGTCTCAAACCCTGGCCTGCTGGTTAACAGGCACAGCGTCCTCACCGCTTGCGCCACCCACAGCCCAATAGCAAGGGCAGAATAAACTGTACATTCTTGAAATAGATTAATCTGAAATTAATTGTGAGATAGTTTTATTATGACAGAATCTTGGGTTAATAAATGTTTCCAGCAGTTCAAGGGTTTGGGGGCATGGGGGAGGCATTTCTAGGTGGAGGGAAGGTAGACAGGAACATGGATGGTGGGGCTGGGACTTGGCACTTGTCCCTGATCTGAGCCTTGTTCCCCAGGCAGCCAAGATAGCCCGAGGCTGCTCTGCTCTTCTCAGATCTGCACCAGAGATTAGAATGGAACCATTGGGACTGCTGCTGCTTTACTCTGAATAAAGGGGAAAGTTTCCCCTTGCCTCACTATAGCACAACAACAACCCCAATCTTGCAATAGATGCAGAGCTGGCAAATAACCTGCCTCCTCTGTCACAAGTTAGGATTGCACTACAAAAGACACAAAATACATAAAGTGACACCTTTTATTTGACACAGTCTTGTTGAGAAAACAGCATGAGATTTCAAGTTTGACAACTCTTGCCGTTAAACAAAGAGCAACATGGCAATACAATACCTGGTAACCTCAGAAGGAGCTGCTTAAGTAACTGGCCATGTACAACAGATATGCCGCTTGAATTACCACAGGATTTGCCTGTATGACAGGAAGAGTGACATATGTCTTCTTTTTCCAGGATCTGTCCTCTTTTTTAGCTTTGTCCTGGGAAAATTTTTCCATTGCCTTCCTTTTCCTTCTGGCCAGGCAGCATGTAGCTTTCTTATAATTAAAAAATATGTAATAAATTATTTGTAATAGTTTTAAATTTACAAATAAGCAATATAGCATTTAAATTTACAACATGAAAGCAATATACATGAGTGTTTTTAGCTTTTATTTTCTCGTGTTCTACATTTTTCTAGGCTGTACTACATTTTTCTTGGGTGTCATCCATTGGGGGGCATTATCCTTTTTTACAGTTATGACATCTGGTCACTGTGGGATGTTGCAGTTCCTCAGTAGTCATTCTTAAAATAATTTCAGTTAATACTCAGTCCAGTGACAATTTCAATCATGACTTTCCAGATTTGGGGGCAACTATCGGAAGATGCAACAATTAAGTGCACACATGATTGCAGCCTCCATCCACAAAAGTCTGCTAAGTAATCTTATGGTGGTTTTGCAGGTGCATTATAGGTTTTGGGTTTTTTCATATTGTTTTTGTTTGTAATTGAAACAAAAAACTCTGGTTGGGATCTAGAGATATTGAGTAATGGCTCTTTATTATTTCTAGCAAGGATGCCTTGTGCAACTGAACTTCCAGACAGTACAAGACAGCTTTAAAAGAACCCCAGGTACACAGGGGTACTATGTATGAGTAATTTAAGTCCAGCCAGTGATCTGCAGATTCACTTCTGTGAGAAGAAATCCAAGAAGAAATAGTATCCAGTACATTATCGGAGAGAGATTTAAAGCCAAATCATATATGGTGCATGGGATGCATATCCTTAAGCTTAACTAAGAGACCATTCTGACATCTTTGAAATTTAGGTTCCCTGCAATTTGTATGGCTTGATTTATCAGTAAAAATCCACAGTAAAGGCCTCCTGCGTTCTTCCTTTCAAATCTTTTGTTTGACAAAGATAAAAGGAACTGTTCAAGAAACCATGAAAATTCTCTTCAAATAACTGATTCTATTTCATACTATTTCCATCTCTTTGACATGCTGCTGAAATATCAAGTTAACCTTGATTCTGTATATTGGATAAAATATAATTACCATAACACTCAGCCCAATCCTCAGCTTCCCAGTGCCTGCTGGTATAGCAGCACCAATTGGTACTGCTGGTATAGCAGCAGTACTGGTATAGCAGCTGGTACAGCAGCAGTTGTGGGCTGTGAGTGGCACAAGCGGTTAGGACGCTGTGCCTGTTAACCAGCAGGCCAGGGTTCGAGACCTGGGTCGGCCCCACAAGACAGGGTGAGCTCCTGTCCTTAGCCCAGCTCTGCGACGCAGCTGGATCCAATCATATTGGCTCTGCCTTTCCATTGGACTAATTCAGTGGCATGGAGAAGGGAGATTTGCTGCTTGGGTAACAGCCTATCCTCCATAACAATCCAACCCAGGCTTTCGTGCTTTGTATGCAGCGCCGAGCACGATACCATAGTCTTTCAAAACTGACGGAGGCCTGCACAGCAGCAATTGGTACTGCTATACCAACAGATGTTGGGAAGCTGCTGGGAGTCTCTTTGGGAGAAGAGGACTTTTGAGCACAATCCTAACCCAATTGTCAATTGTGTTCAGTAGGTCTTATTCCCAAGAAAGTGTGTTTAGGATTGCAGCCACAGTCCCTTTCCTCCAGGGAATGACCCGCAATGGCACAGAACTGCCCCAAAGCCAACACAGAATTAGGTTGCCTATTTGATTACAGTGCCTATTTTCAACCTGACATGGAATTCAGGATTCGGCAGAGCTGAGTGTTCAACTCACACTCTGTTGGCACAGCTGCATCAGTTTCAGGAAAAAAAATTCTGTCTTCCAGACATTGTGTGTCTGTTACAAGAAAAACGTACTGTATGCAATTATAGTGGATGTATTTGGCATACATATTCAGTAATATTGCACTAAAACACTTGGATTGTCTCTCCCTTTTACTTTGGCAGTCATTCACAATATCAGAGTCTTGCATTTTTATTACTGATTCTATAAGAAAAGAAACTTAGGAAAAATATATGCCACCAATCAAACATCAGAATACATCCATCAATCTTGATGGAGGTGACTGAGTTAGAACTGGTGTGCCTATGTAGACATTTGATTACAGTCGAATTGCATATAGATATGCTTATCATTTCAAAATCATGAAATACAGTGGTGCCTCACATAAAGAGTTTAATTCGTTCCGGAGGCATGCTGTTTAAGTGAAACGCTCTTTAAGTGAAGCTGATTTTCTCATAGGAAATAATGGAAACTCAGACAATCCACAACCCAAAAAATATTCATATAAAAATATTAATTGGATATAAAAATGATTACAAAACACTGTAATTGAATTCAAAACATGTATTCACTGTGCATGATCCTATGAAGTCTACTTAGGCTGCAATCCTAAAGACAATTTCCTTGGAGTAAACTGCATTTAACACAATGGGACTTACTTCTGAGTAGACATGGTTAGGAGGCTGCAATCAAAGACAATTTCCTGGGAGGCTTACCTGGGCTGCTGCTGGAGGTTTAAGGTGGTCAGTGGGCTAGGGCACTTGGGGGCAGTTAAGGGCAGCTGCATGTGGCACCCCCAGGCAACTGCCCCAAGTTGGGGGCAGTTAGAGGCAGCAGTGCTGGCCAGCAGCCCTTTTAAAGAGCCTCCATGCTGAGCATCAGGACTGCATAGCGTGTGTGCCCCAGCACGCTTGCTTGTTAAGTGAAGTAAAACTTTTTATGTGAAGCTAGATTTCTTGTTAAGCGAGGTACCACTGTACTGAGTTCTTGTTACTGCAGTAGTGATTTTTAAAAATGTTTTTATTCTGAGTTTTGCTGGAAATCACACTTAAAAACATCTTTTGAGAAGACATAGATGAGCCAGCTAGACTAAAACATGATTAAAGGTTACAGTTCATTTCTTCCAATTCATTGGTTCCTTTCCTTAAATAAAATTGAAAAACAATTGCTTTTTATTATAAATAGGTCAGGCAACTGCAGCTTCTAAAAATCAAGAAACCAATTTCTGTATTCTTTCTTAACATCACAGCTTTCTGCAAGGCATTCAGAAACTCAAGACAAGCTGTTGAAATGAAAACTTCTTTCTCATCAATCAAGTCAGACCAGCAAATGTTCTTTTTTCTGTTAAAAATGTTATTATGGCTGTGGTGGTGCCCACTATTTAAGGTTTCCACAAAAACAAGCACTATACAACAAGTAATTGAAGTGTAGAAGCAATCTTCAGCCTTAACTTGGATGTTGCTTCTTTATTGTATTTGGATATATACTTTTTGTGCATATAGTATTTTGATTTTATTTAAGCTGCCTTGGACAGGAAAGTGAGGAAAGACAGAGTACAAATATATTAAACAAGCAAAATATATCGAAATTGCAGAAGTAAAATACCCCCGTATGCCATTCCCCCATTGCACAACATCCCCCATTGTGCAACACCTCCTCATTGCGCATCAGCCCCCCAAGTGCATCAAACCCCCATCTACATCAAACCCCATATGCGTCAACCCCCATGCACATCATCCCCCTATGTGAAACACACACATGCTCTACATGTGCATCAACCCCATGCACTTCATCCCACTGCACATCCCCCATGCACAACAACACTCCCATGCACAACAACCACCTCTGTGCATCATCCCCCCTGTGCAAAACCCCATGCCCATTATCCCCCATGTGCAACAACACCCTGCCTCGCAACATGTGCAACATGTGCAACATCCCCCATGTTCAGTAACCCTCCCATGTGTGACATGCCTCCCATGCAACATCACCCCACCCTGTGCACCATCCCTCCAGAACTGTGGACACCCCTACTGGACAGATGCAGGATTTGGTGCTGGGCATTGATCAATCTTCAATCTTACATATAGGCTGAAAATGTTTTGCACCCCTTTTCAGCCCCTTAGGGGTTATACTTCTAGAAATCTGTTCTTGGCAGGAGCTCCCGTCACAGAAGGAATATGCTCCCCGAATTTCAAGCTTCTACATCCAGGAGTTGGGGCAGAGTGTCCCTCAGTCAGGGATTCTTCAATGGAAAGTAAAGGAGGAAAATGTGTTGCACCCCTTTTCAGTGAGTCAGTCAGTCAGTCAGTCAGTCACTGACTCTTCAATTATATATATATAGACTGCAATCCTAAACACACTTTCCTGGGAGTAAGAGCCATTGAAAATGAGGTAATTGTTCATGTATGAAATTTTAAAGGGTTGACAGCCCCAGTATTATTTGAGATGTAACCTGAAGCTCCATTATAGCATACAAAGTCATCATAGAGGTTGACTGTACACAGTTTGCACTAGAATTACACTTTTTGTGATTAAAGATTCTCATACACTGAATATGCCCTTTTCACCCCTTTACTTGACCTACGTTAAGTGCATTTCTTCACAGTGTCCAAGGATGTGTGGCATTAAAAAGAGGAAAAGAGAATGATTTTCACTTGGCTCTTTGGTTTTTAAAAAATAAACCACAAGTTTGGCTTGCAGTCTCTCAACTTCCAAGTATCCAGGACCCCCAGTTCCTTCCTTGTCTTAATCTTTTACTTTCTGAAACAATAGAGACTCTGCATTAACCAAAGACTTTGGACAATAAGCGATTCAGAGCCCTGATTTATTGGAATGGTTTTAGCTATGCCCTGGGGTGATTGTAAATGAATTGTCAATAGGACTTCTTCTTATGCAGATTGCATTCAACCTGATAGTTAGGAATTTGTAGCCTTGGGCAACTAGAGAACCATCAGAAATCATGGTTACATTTGGAAGGGTTTTACTTTCTCCTTTAGAAAATGTGGTCTGACTACAATGAATGGTCTGACTACAAAGAGACTATAAAATTAATTTGCTTACAGGATAAATACCATAAGACTGTTTTCCAGAAACACTGATAGATGCAGGTATTTAAAATTTTGATTTCTTCCATTTTCAGATACATGCAGCTCATGTTCAGTTTGCATTAGCTGGGAATTGATTGACTTCTTCCCCTAACTTGATAAAAAGATCTGCACCCAGACAGATCCTAGAGAATAGCCAGCTGTGCTTTTTGGTGATTATGAGTTCATTTTGTAACAAACTTGAAGTAAACCAAGCCCTTTGAACTGCTTGTCTTGGAGCACAATCCTAGCTGTGTCTGCTCAAAAGTAAGCCCCACTGAGTTTAATGGATTTACTCCCAGCAAAATGTTTTAATGACTGCAGCCAGAATCTCTTTTGTTGATAACTCTCAGCTGAATCCCTAAACCCAGTTTGCTTCTGTTTACCCTTTTCTCTAATGTGAGAAACTTTCTTTCATATTAAGAAGAGCCAAAGCATGGGTTTGACCACACATGGATTTGACATTCCTAACGCCTTTCATAGGAAACTCTCATACACCGCAAGCCCTGGTAATAAACAAAACTTGGCAATGTTCATCTAGGGAGTCAGTGTACCAAACAAGCACATTGGGGTAGCTTACAGTAGCATTTCTCATAGTTCTACTCATGCTCAGCCTTCTTCCCTCACAGCACCCAACCAGGGTGGCCAAATGTCAGAACCACAAAAGATGACAGCATACCCCAAGACCCAACAAAATAAAAACAGTCACATATCGATTTTGTGTGGCTAATTTGAACACTATATTGTTCCTCCTGCATCATATAGTGCAATCCTTAGCATGTCTACTCAAAAGTAGCATGTCTACTCAAAAGTAAGTTCCATTCTGTTCAATAATATTTATTCCCAGGAAAGTGTGGTTAGGATTGTAGCCTAACTGCTGAAGGGTGTGAATTTCCCCTGAGGCGTTGCCCTCCTAAGGGCAGGATACATCCTGGTTTTGGCATATAGCGTCTACTTTGTAGCTCTGTGTACAGTCCATAACTCTGTATCTTTACTTCCTGCAAGAATATGCTGAGATATACCCCTTCCCATAGATCACAATCAGGATTTATTTTTTTAAAAAAAAAATTGAGAATAAATTCCAATTTTTCTTTCTCCAGGAAAGCGTTCTAATATATGTATGCATACATTTGTTTAAAATATTGCTTAGGATAAGACACATTCTGTTGCACATCCTAAGCCTGTTTTCAGTTGTGAGCTCTATCAGAGGAAAAAAAGTGACAGGATATTCATTTGCCTTTGGATATTTTCACAAATGACCCTAAAGATACTTTTTCATATGAAATGCATATCTTAAAGAGTGGTGAAATATGTGCATTACACCCACTAGCATAAGTGACATGTTTGAATTACTTATACAGGAAATAAATTTTAAAATGGAAAAATCAGCTTAAGCATCAATTATGATGCCTAAGCTATACTTTAAATAGTGTTCTGTGATAAGGTGAGAAGTTTTTCTTTTCTTTCTTTTTAAAGAAAGATTGTTAGGTTTTACACACACGTCCTTTGTTTTATCAGTGTTTGATGACATCACAGCATGCTCTGGAAAATATTAGTAATAGCTTCCCTATTTGCTTTATTCCCTATATTTGTACGTGGTTTCTGTAAACATATAGATCTCAATTTTATGCTGGAGGTAATCCACATAATATAAGAACAGCCAGCTAGTTTATCATACATAAATCAGTGTTACAGAAATTTTTATTTAACTGAGTGCACAATCTAACCATTTTAGGCCAGCACAGTTTATGGTGTAATCCTAACTAGTTTAGGCTGGCATAACTCCTAACCAATTTAAACCAGCATGGACAGGTGTGGGAAGCTTGTATGCATGCACGCATGCACTTTTTTGCTGGTGCAGAAGTAAAAATATGCTCATTGCTCCAAGGACTTGTGCAATCTGATTGTGGCCCTGGATGGCCATCTGCTCAAGCAAAAGAATTTTATGACATCACATAGGTCAGGCTTCCCCTTTATCATATGTGTTCATTTATTGCAAGTATGAACAGTAACAGGAACCCTTGCCTGAGAGTTATAAGGTAGAAATTCAAATAGCCACAAACCAAGAGAATGCATGCATATCTAGCTTTCCTTCCCCTAATTGTTTCATTACAGTGTTTCTCTCCATCTACCACATTAAGAATTTTCATTCTAGTTTTTCAGTGTCATTCAATTTAGGAGCAACTACACACTATGACTGAGACATCATTCTTTTTCTAAAGAGTGTATTATGCTTATAACAATATTTGCTATTAACTTTTGGTATTAAGGAAAGCTAGAAATATTTTACTCTTACTTCCTCCTGTAACTGATGGTTGACACTCCTTGTTCTAAATTCCTGTCCCATGACTAAGCTTTTTGGAAACATGAACTATTAGAAGAAACTCCCTCCCCTTTCCCTGTTGGGATAAAAATTACACCATCAGGTGGTGTAAATGTGATAAAGATTCTTCTTGTTGACATCTTCAGAACAGCAAAAGCATCAAAAATAATGTTTACGCTATTAATGGAATTCAGATCAGATTGTATGTAAATCGTAGAATCTCTTGGGATGTCTTCATTTTTTTCCTGTGTCAATTCAGACACAAAGTTTAGCTACCTTTAATGACCTCTCTTAAATTACCTCTGTAATCTATGCGGTGAGCTTTTGTATGAGGAAATTCAAGATGTCAACACAAGTGTGAGCCTGCTGGAAGATTGTTTTGAAGGAGTGGGCCAAGCACCACATGTCCTCAAGGCAGCTTACTGACAACCAGCACCCATTCCCTTCTGACAGCTGTTGTTACTCTCCATACTCATTAGTTATGCTCTCTTGCTTTATCTCCACAACCTTTTTGGTTGCCTGACATTTTTGGCAAAAGGACACAGAGGAGAGGCAGTCAGCTGCAATTCTTTAAGAGACTCCCATAGGTTTATACTGGGGAAGGGGAGAACCAATTCTTGATTTCCACATTAGACCAAAGATTGTTCATGATCTCCAGGGTTCAATTACTCATATAAGTGTGTTGTACAAGAACACTTTTTTCCAAGAAAGATCTGCTATAAAGTAACTTATATCATCCCCCTTTTGTGGAGAGTGTACCTTTAATTCTCTTCCTAATCAGATGCTCGAACAAGATTTCTCAGTCTTTCAACTTTGGCATATTCCTAGATCCAGCTCACTGTTTTCAATTAGATAAACTTACTAGTGAAATTACCCACCGTTACAGGAGTAAAATTTCCCCCGTGCACCGTCTCCCCCCCCTGCAACACCACCTGTGCACCATTCCCCTGTGAAAATCCCCATGCACCATCTCCCTCCCCCCATGCTCTATCCCCCATGCACTCAATCGGTTCTTAGTAGTTCCTTATATCACAGAAGGAATACGCTCCCAAATTTTATGCTTTTAGGTGCAGGGGTTTGAGCAGTCTTCAGTGTTAAGTATAGGGATGAAAACGTGTTGCACCCCTATCAACTGCTTCAATGGTTAAATTTCTAAAACTTGATTCTTAGTGGATGATCACATCACAGAAGGAATATCCTCCCCAAATTTCACCTAGGTTTGGTGGTTTTGGCTGGGCATTGATACAGGCCTCCGTCAGTCTTGGAAGACTATGGTATCGTGCTCTGCGCTGCATACGCTGCATGCGAAGCACGAAAGCCTGGGTTAGATTGTTATGGAGGATAGGCTGTTACCCAAGCAGCAGATCCCCCCCTCTATGCCACTGAATTAGTCCAATGGAAAGGCAGAGCCAATACGATGGGATCCAGCTGGCGTCGCAGAGCTGGGCTAAGGACAGGAGCTCACCCTGTCTTGTGGGGCCAACCCGGGTCTCGAACCCTGGCCTGCTGGTTAACAGGCACAGTGTCTTAACCACTTGTGCAGTAACTCTTCAATTTTATATAAACAGATAATCTAACCAGTCCCTCATGCAGAAAGGATCACCTTATCCTTTTTACCATTGCCACTCCCCAGTGAAGTAGGTTATTGTTGTTCCTCATTTTCAGAAAAGAAGCTAAACCCAAAGAATGGGTTTACTGGGAAAGAGGCCATAGACCATGCTGGAATTTGAGCTCCAGTCTTAAGGAATGTGTGCCATTTTCTACCCATAAATCTGCCCCATAGTCCAGCTTTCTCTCTCAGGACTACCTGCTTCAGCTGAAGAAGTCTGGCTGTGATTTGTTTTGACCACTGTTGCCACGTTCTCATTATGGCCAGTACAGTACAGTGATGTAAAACTCCCATTCTGTGCCAACTGAACACATTGCCGCGCAGGACTTGGCAGCCTTTCTTGGCCCCAGAACAAAAAGTGTCAGGCTATCCCATTTCTTCTCAACACCGTTTCTGTAAAACCCCCTTTGCCCCAAAAATGTTGCCGTTAACATGAAACGAAATGCCTTTTAAAGAAGTAACGTGTTGCCATGTGAGTTGCTAGGCTCTTGGAGTGTTTGCAAATAAAACCGCAGCATGCCATCCACTTGATCACCATGGTTTAGGCTCCTGAAGACCTCCAGTAAATGCTGACATTTAGAAGCATGTGCTGCGTGTTGTGGTTTCAGCACTGTTTTGCTGTAGTTGTAGCACAGGAGTGGCAAGTAACTTACATCATTTCCAGCAACGAAAAAGCCTGGAGAGGTTTCTTTACCCTTATGATTTGCGTTCTGTCTGCTTCTGAACTTGGTACCGTCTGTATAAATGCAACTCCAGAAAAGGTTCTTCATTAACTTTTTCAACCTTGTTTTGTGCCTATTTTCTCTGCCTCTTCATTTTAGCAAGGAATATTTCTTGGATTCCTTAAAAAACCTAATTTACTTCTAGTAGCACAACACAAATCTCATAAATCAGGAAACACTCCTAAATTTGGAGGCAAGTTCACTGACTTTTTTTAAAGGAAAATTGGTATATAACCACTGACCAAAAATGGTACACACTGGTTATCCAAAGAATATTTTGACTGAGGAATTAATGGGACCCAAGTTTGACAAAACTCTCAGTTGAATTCAGTGGTGCTTAGTCATGACTAATTTTTTGGGATATAGTCCATTGATCATTGTGGTCTTAAATAATTTTTCTTAACCAAAGGAAAGTATTAGTAACATCAATCAAAGGTTAATTGCAGTTGAAGATCCTGGGAGAATAAAGAACAAATGAGATCTGGTTTATATATGATGTACTAAACTTAAAAATTCAGTCTGATATATTCATTTAACCAAATTCATGCTAATGTCTTTGATCTACATAATCAGTTGCAAAGGTTTACTTATTTTTCACAGAAATTACATTAATTTTAATCATGTATATACTATAGTTCCTTCTCCTTCTTTAACCTGACATTTGCTATTCCCATTAGAAGACTTTAAAAACTCTGAATTTGGGCTTCTACGCAAACGTTTGCTTTGAACTTACCAATATAAAACATTTTTTTAATTTTTCCTTTCACTGCACAGCAAACTGGGCACCAGGAAGCAGAGAAGCTTGGCATATGAGTTGCCATATTGATGTCATAATGGATTATGGTTCAGTAAGCATACACAGAGCAAACAAAACATCTACAATTTAGCTACATTTTGTGTGGGTAGTACAGATGTCTGCCAATTAAATAAATCTGATAAGCTAACTTGTGCCTCAACATTATTGTTAGTAATATACCATAAGTGTTGCTACCTTATTTGACTGGGTATAAAGTATGGTAAGTGCTAGAAGAGCCGCCTTCTTTAATTTTAATGAATGGATTGTGTTCCTTGTTGTTTCTCCAGGGTTTTGTTGTTGCTGTGAAAGCCTTTCAGATTTTCTTAATGCCTATCTGTTTATACTATATTGCAGCCACCATATTCATATATTATTTAAACAACTTTATTGGAGTTAACTTTCAAAAGATTTCCTTTCCCTTTTGGTTAAAGACTAAATGCAAACCAACTGTACCAAAGGGTCATTGAAAACTAGCTGATAGCTGGATAGAAGATACACTTATAAATTATGTGCCTTGAAACGAACATAGAAAGCAATTTTATTGCAGCATTTCTCAAACCACTCACTTATAATATCTTAGCTTTCTTCTATTCCTAATATCAATACAGTACAAGAAGTTAATGAAGCAAGGATACTCTATAAAACCTTGCATCCTCTTTAAAACCTTTTAAAATGTCATGAATATCTTTCAAACCGTGTGTATGTTTGTGTGTATACAGTGCTAGAAATAACGATGGGGGTATTCACCAGGTAGATGTTATAAATATGGGGGTACTCACCATGAAGAATCATAGGCATGTTGACTTGGGGTGCCACAGAGGTGTTGGTACTGACAGAGAGGTGCTGGTACTCAGTACTGGTGAGTACCCTCTCAAAGAGACCTCTGTATATAGAGTGAGATGTTTTCTAAACTGAATAGCAAAATTCTTACTGATTTAATAGTAATGGAATTTCATCATCCGTCTCAGCTTCTGTGTATGAAGCCAATGTTATATTTTGTAATGATTGGCTGCTAATGTTTTCAGCCTACACCTCAATTTGTTTTCATTCCTTCTAGTTTCCTCCTGCATTACCACCTATAAGAAGACACCACCACCTGTCCCACCAAGAACCACCACCAAACCTTTCATTTCCATCACTGCCCAGAGCAGCACAGAATCTGCCCAAGATGCCTACATGGATGGTCACGGACAGAGGGGGGATATCATCAGCCAGTCAGGACTTAGCAACTCCACAGAGAGCTTGGACAGTATGAAGGCATTGACCGCTGCTATTGAGGCAGCCAATGCACAGATTCATGGCCCTGCAAGCCAGCACATGGGCAACAACACGACTACGGTCACCACCACTACCACGGTTGCCACTGTTACTGCAGACGACAGAAAGCGGGATCACTTCAAGAAAAACAGATGTCTTTCTATTGGAATACAGGTAATGAATGCATAACGATATGGGACTGAGTCACCGTTAAGCGCTTTAATTGGCACTGAGAGTTATTGCTATCACTGAAATAGCCCAGCTTCTAATCCCTTTGTTTTTGTTGCTTGCCAGTTCTACTCTAGATAACTCAGATAGCAATTAGGTCCCCTTTATGCTCCTCAAGTTTCATTAATTAATCTGAACTATATCAGATATAAGGGTTTAGTGGGGCTTCTGGCTGTTTTTAATATATTCCTCTTATTTGAATTAACACACCAAAACCTAAACCTGTGATTCATAACCCAGCAGGAGTCAGGAAGGCATGAATGAAATCACTGGAAGAGAATGTGTAAAACAATTATTTATACTGCACTATTACCAGAGAGATGTTTTCAACCAGTTTAGCTGAATTGTCACTGCTTATTCATGCATCGCATAACAACTGTTACTCACTTGAATGCAGCAGCATTGTTCTATTTAGCTGTTAAATAAGCATGTGGAGGGCACAAGGATATGGTCTGTCTGATTCACCCTTGTTTAAATGAACTTAAACTTTGGGCTGTTTCAAATACGTTGGCGCTAGTGTTCTCTCTGGGGTGGCTAACCTGAGTGGGACAAATATTTCTTAGTGGTAAATAAGTAATATATGGGTGCAGTTTTCACCTCCAGCTGCTTTCAAGCAAGAAATGTGAGATTTTCAAGCAAGGTGTGAGATGGTATGGTTGTGGCACAGCCCTCTCACAATCATTCCCAGCACATTTGAATCAGGTCTTTGTAAAATAAGAAATTTGCCAAATAAAGTGCCAAATAACTGAACCTCAAGGCATAGACAACTATTGGTTAGGCCAATGCACAAGCATACATCCTCACATCACCACAGGAAGATATGCCGATTGCCCAAAATTGATTTCATCATGGGGTAGAGAGCTACAAAATCTTTTTTTTATTCCCAGTAGCTATACCCTTGAGGGTGCCATTGGAGAATGGCAATAAAAGGTTAACTCATGTGGGCATAACAAGACGGGACATAAGACTTTCTGATGCACTAAGAAAACAGGACTTTTATAAGGTAAACCAGAAAAAGCACTAGAATACAAAATAATTCTTTTATACAGTTTGATTGATTCTACTTGTTTTTGGTTATTCTTTTAGGTTGATGGTGAGGACTCCTCTAGCTCAAGTGAAAACAGAGCAACGAGTAAGTTCCAATCCATAGGTGTTCAAGTAGAGGAAGAGAAGTGGTAAGCAAATATTAATTTGATATTCTGAAAGTCCCCTATTTGTATCAGTGGTAGGCACGTATAACGAGGGCGGGATGTACTGAGTACAATTGGCTTCTCCAATCTGAGTGCTTGCTCTTCACAGACAAACTTACATCCAGAGTACTCAGCTGCACTTCATTTCTGAAATAATATTTCCTTCATGTATGTTTTCTTAGACCAAAGGAGAATAAGGTCTTCTCATAGTAAAATAAATGCAGGCCTCCATCAGTCTTGAAAGACCATGCTTCACTTGCATGCAAAGCACAAAAGCCTGGGTTGGATTGTTATGGAGGATATGCTGTTACCCAAGCAGCAAATCCCCCCTCTCCACGCCACTGAATTAGTCCAATGGAAAGGCAGAGCCAATATGATTGGATCCAGCTGGCATCGCAGAGCTGGGCTAAGGACAGGAGCTCACCCTGTCTTGTGGGGCCGACCCGGGTCTCGAACCCTGGCCTGCTGGTTAACAGGCACAGCATCTTAACCGATTGTGCCACCCATAGCCCATAAAATAAATAAATAAAATAAATAAATGCGTACAAATATAATGAAGGCCCGGTGCAGTCCTTCCTGGATCCAAAAGACTTCCTTTCAGATCAAGAAAAATATTTACTGTTAATTATCCCAAATTTGATGCTGCTACTCATAATGTTCCAAAGAGTGCATTCATGAAGTTACCACGGCCTTTTTGGTCCATTATTTTTTTCATACTTCTTAAGCAATGTGTGTTCAAATAGCCTGATGATAAACGGAGAATAGTTGCTGTTACTGACAGAGAGCTAAATTGTATTCCAGTCCAGAAGGGGTTGACTGCTGAAGGTCTGCTGTTGAGTTGGCAGGAAAATTAGTTCCTCTAACACAAAAAATCTTATCATTCAGGTGGCTTACATGTTTTGTTAACATAGCACAGTAAATTTAAACAGCTCTCTGTTAAAAGAATAGACTTGTAAATGGATTTTCCTTGCCCCAAATCAAACATGTACCAACACACACAAAGCAAAGTCACTTCAAACTAATGTTTAAAGAAAGGAATGTTTTACTGTATTACCACTACTGCTACTACTACTTGAAATCCCACCTTTGCATGCCAAGCAAATGCCCAAGATTGCAGCTTGGGTGGTGGTGTGGTCCTACACTATTGTCCCAGCCTAGTGGCTTTTGGGTAAACTTTTTGATAGTGATATTTCAGTGTCATTTCTTCCATTTCATTCGGCATGAAATTACACATCAACTGATAAAACATGATGGTATTATTTGAAAATACCATGATTTTATAAATTATAGCAAGTCGTGGTATTACCTACTGTGTCCATAACCCAAGATGGTCTGCACACCTCTAGCAATGCCACTGCATTTTATTAATCTCCCCATAGTCAATAGTGACTGTGCAGCAAAACCCTAACTTGAGATCCAAGCTTAAGGCCCCAACGTCTATGCCTCTACCACAGAATGCAGCACATGGCCTATAGGCGCAATTGCTGCAGCACTTGAAAATTGGATAGGATTTGGATAGGAAAATTGGATCATTTAAACCAAATAAACAAATCCTTTGCTTGTTTTACAAATTATACATAGAGTGCAATCCTAACCATGTCTACTCAGAAGTAAACCCCATTGTGTCCAATGGGTCTCACTCCAAGGAAAGTGTGTTTAGGATTGCAGCCATATAGTAAAATGTATTTCTAACTAATTGTGTTTAAAATCACAGCGTGGCATTCCCATTTTAAATACATTTATGTAGATACATAACTGTGTTCAGTGCTTTTCAGCACTGTGGCACACAGAATTCCAGATGGTAAGAGCAATTCAGCAGTGGAAAAAATTGTAAAGGGAGGTGGTGGACTTTCCCTCACTAGGGATCTTCAAGAAGAGACTCCACAAGCCCCTGCTGGAGATGCTCTAGGAGGATTCCTGATACCGGCAGGTGTTGGACTAGATGACCCATTCGGCCCCTTCCAACTCTAAGATTCTGTAGCTGTGTAACAGCCAGTCACTGCCTCCTTGTAAATGCCAATTACCTTGTAATTACCTCCTTTGGTTACCAACTATAGATTTAGCTTTAATTCTACATTGGACAAATCTGGGCTACAGATAGTGTTTTTGCATATGTAGTGGCAGGAAGCATGCGAAGGATTGCACCATATAGTATAAAAAAACCAAAATTTTACTTACCCTGACTGATTGCCCAACAAAAATTACTGCTTGTTTTCCACCAACTCCAAAATAGGATATGTCACCTGTGTTCAGTGAGACTTACTTCCTAGAAAGTATATACTGAACATAGGATTGCTGTTTCCAACATATACTTCCTAGTAAGTCTGATTAATTTCAGTGGACTTACTAATAGCTGTGTTTATAGTTACAGCTTGAAACTATTGTTAGTAAATGATGTAACTGGACTCAGGAGTACTAAGGAAGTTAGAATTAGCCCACTACCTACCTGACATGACTAAAGAGGTAGTTTTTTTAACTAAATAGCCTTGTATGTTCGGCTGAGATATAAACCACCTTTCAGTTATATCAAATGAAGATCTTCAGGTATCTCAGCAGCTTGCAAATCACTCACCAACTAAAACTGCCCCAGCAGAAAGGATTGCATTACTTATTTTATCTCTCTCATTCTCTTGAAATTGTCCCGCAATAACCGTCTGTTGTATGCAACAATGAAACAGACTGAAATTATCACTGATATCATTGCCACTTACCATCTGTAAGCAGTAAAGTACAATTCAGTCCAAATTAGTTGTCTCAGCCATAAACCATAATACATTTATATAAATTTAAACATCATTAAAATTTTAGGGAAACAAAAAGTGTATAATCAATGCAGCCAAAACCATCTGTAAGTTACTCAGCACCTGTTGCATTATAGAAAATGTCCTTTGACTGGAAATGTAAACAAGATTCTCAAAAGAGTCACAAAAGAAGAGGTAGTGAGATGAATGCATGCAAATAAACCTGCTGTTACCATTCGGAACAGACTCTGTATTGTGTGCTGTACTGGTTCAGCCAGTCTACGGTTTCATGGTTTTGTGCACCTTAGGCCAGGTAACTGTCATAGCTCTCAGAGGTTGTAATTATTACACCTTGTGCCTGTAGGGCATGAATGAACACAAAAAGTACTCAAGTTTAAAGAACAGAGAAACAAGGAAGTTGTGAGGGCTTTATATCCTTACCCTCAGAATCGTTTTTGGAAAGTTTTACAGAAACTCTTCTACTCCCTACCCTCCGGCACTGTCTCAAAACTATGAGCTACAAGGACTTGATATCTAGGACAGGTCTGCTCAACTAGTGACCTGTCAAACTAAATATAGTCCACTAGCCATATTTTTTGTTCTTGAGGTCCACTTTTTGCTGGTTATCTTGGGCCACCAGATCAGAGGGGCAGTCAAGCATTCCACAAGCCACAATACATGGTTGGCAGAATGGCACTCAGTTTGGTGGGTCAGCCTTGATGGTTTCCACTATATAGGATTTTTCAGTGAGCAGATTATGGAGACTACAGATGTGTTGCTTTCAGGATGAGCCAAGGGTAGTTGTGAATTCTCCTCATAAGGGTAATCTAACATCAGAATCTCCATGTACGCTTCTTCCTTTGGACTTGGAAACCCCTACTGCAGTCCTGAGCTAGGAGACCTTCTAGGAAGCTGTAGACAACCTTCTAAATAAAACAGTTCATCTGCTAGTAGCTGCATGGAGCTTGAATCCTTTATGAAGCTGAATCTTGTTCTTACAGTCTGAACTATCTGCTCTAGGTCATCTTGAAAGTGGTCTGAGGACTGCTTATTCCCTGGGGTGAAAATTAACATTAGCAAGATCATTTTTCATGAATATTATGGATGTCAAGGCATTGTATCTAGAGAAATTTTGATTGAACTCTCAATCCTTTGAACTGTTTAGTTTTGCAATGACAATAGATATAATTTCCACCGTGAATTAATGCTTCTTTTGGAGACATGTATGCTTACACAGGGCAGTCTCAAGAACAGCCCATCTAGACAAGTTGTATTACTATATTATCTAAATAAACATAAAGACAAACCAAATTAGGTCACACCTATGTTTTCTTTTATGGTAGTAGGTCAGCCTAAGAAATACAATGGTATAGGTGTATTCCTCAAAGCTCCAAAATGCAGTGCCAGAGGCTTTTGGGTTTTAGAACTGGGATTTGGTGTTTGATAAAAAATGTAGTTTAATTTGATAAAATTTGATAAGTTTAATTTGAGAAATATGTAGCATAATTTTACAATGCACATGTGTGCTATGAAAACGTGTGGGACCTGATTCTCATGCTCTTTTTTCCAACTTTGATATTCATCTCTGTGTCTAAAAAGGTGATGAATATGAGAAACAGCTTCACAGAGATGCTTGTGTTGTAGATTGTAAAACTAAAAAGTGTTCATGAAAAGTTCAATTATTGCTTATACTTTAATGCTTTTGAAATCATTATTATAAAACCATTAATATTCCCTGAATTTTCATGCCTCTTGCACAGTGGGAGCCCAGTCATATGGCTTATGGAAGTGCTTGGATTAAGCAATAGGGATGGGGAGGTGGAAGATTGGCGTGAAGTGCCTTGTACCACAGGCCTGTCCACCATTCCCCCAACTTACTACCTGCTTAGTGGCATGCCCCCATCTGTTGCCCCATCTTGTTTCAACTCACTTTCCTTGGAAAACGAGCAGGGGATGGTGGCTGACTTTCTTCATTAGCATCACTAGCATGAATCATACCCATGAAGCTGAAGAGAAGTAGAAGCTATGCCATCCTGATCTCAATGACATTATATTCCTGGAGAGCCAGAAGATCACCAGATCTTCTGACCTTGTCTCTGACCTCTTGTTCAAAACCAGCTGGTGTGGGGAGAACCTTTCCCATAATCCCTTTCGCCTAATAGCCAGTTTTAAATTTTAGTGATGGGAGAGGATGTATGGAGGTCACCACTAGGATGATGAAGACATGCATGAATGAAAAAAGAGAAAGAGATGATTGGCATTTGTGGGCTGTCTCAAGCAGCATTCCAGCAGACCTGCTGTTACGGAATCTATGAATCTCTTTTCCTATGCAAAAGAGAAAAGTGTAGGTTTAACACAACAAGGCTTTGCATACTTGCTTGGAAGCAGACCCCATTGAATGCTTAAGGCAAAAATATCCAGTGTCAAATGAAGAGATACTCCTACGCCACTGCTGCAGCTTGTCTGTACAAATGGAACTTACATAACTTATTTTTACACTACTTGACACTGTGTTCAGCAGCATGCAACAGCATGAAAGGTGTTTGAGTCTATGCAATTAAGAAAAAAGGTGGGGGAAATCTCAAATGGTGTATGCCATGGAAATTTAATGTTCAGATTTATTGAATACTTATTACTGTCAAAGATTCTCCTTGATAATTATTATATAGAACAGTAACCTCTTCCTGCTCATTCTATGTTTACCTACACTTTTTTTGAAAACATGAGAATATTACACCGGACACTTCCAGAGATACCTTCTGCTGAAGAATGGTGGATAATGATATTAGACCTTGATGAAATGAACAAACTTACAATAATAGTCAGTAAAAACATTTGTGGACAATTGGAAACTGTTTGCGGATTTCCTGTCCACAAAGGATCAAATGAATTAGGGTTTGAAGAGTAAATAATTGATATGTAACATTTTTCTTTCTCTGTTGTTAAAAATCTACGTTAGTTTAACTAATAAACTTTTTTAAAGACATGATTTTGTAGAACAAAGAAATGAAGATTGAGAACTACATGCCACATAACGTTCAACTTTTCAAAATTTTTTAAATTGTTTTTAAAATATAACAGAATATCCCAAATTGTTTGCCACTTTTGTCGCATTAAAACTTCAATCACTTATGCACTTCCCTGGCTGTAATTTTCATTGAATTTAATGGGATTTACTTCTGAGTAGGCAGGCAGGCTCGTGTCTGTTCACCTTTTATCAAGCCTGTCAACACTATTTTTCTGTCAACAGAATGTCTCATACCTTAAAAGATGTAAGACGCCCTTTTGGCTCAATGCCACTGATCCTTGTACGATTTCACCAAAATTAAACCACGTTAGTGCACCCAGGCAAATCTGGAATAGCTCCATAGAATGAAAGCAGGTTTAAGAAAGAAGGAACATGCCGTTCCTCCGCACAATGCTGCCTCCTCACACTGTTCCTGTTCCAGGTGAAAGTTGACTGTTTCAAGGCAAAGTTGTGAAGCTGTCACTGGGTGGCATGACAGCTGTCTTGTCCTTGGAAGTCTCTGATTTGAAATTAAGAAAAACAGGTACTTTATATACCATTGCACTCTGGCTAGACCTCACGGTGCCAAACATTTCCATGTTATGGAACCAAGCACCGCTGAACTACTCATGCCTTTAGGGTCAGCAAAATTTGAACAGTTGGGGCTGCTAGACTGGGTCACATTTATAAGCAAGTCACTGGGGAAGAAGGGGAGAAGAACATTTAGAATATTTCTATCTATCTATCTATCTATCTATCTACCTACCTACCTACCTACAGTATTTATATACTGCTTTTCAACTGAAAAGTTCACAAAGCAGTTTACAAGAAAATGAAAAAATTAATAGCTAATTAATGTCTAATGGGTGCCTGTCCCAAAAGGGCTCACAATCTAAAATGCAAAAAGGACACCAGCAGAAGCCACTAGAGCAGACATTGCTGGGGTGTGAAGGGCCAATTACTCTCCCCCTGCTAAATAAATATTTAGCTAAATATTTAAAATATTTATGCTAAATATTTAAAATATTTATGCTAAATATTTAAAATAAAGAATAAAGAATATTTGAAATGTTATATTCAAAGAAAGTTTTGAAATGGTTTCTCCTCACAAAATATCTGTTTTATTGGCCTACTTTGGCTGTCTACATAAAGACACCTACACAAATATGTTGCACTCACTTGTAAGGGGGGCACACCAAGATCGTATGTTGTCACTCTGGCTAACCTAAGGGGTGAATGTGAGATAGAAGAAAGATCTGTTACTACGTTTGGGGAGGTATTTTTCTAGAAGATAATTTAACATTTTCTTACTGCACCCCTGCTCTTGTTTCTTAATTCTTCATCCTCATTCCTATTAGGTGGGGACAGGGAAAGAGACAGGAGTAGCAAGTGACACACAACAAGAACTGTGCTTGAAAGTGATCCATGAGTAACAACACTGTCACCTAAAGCAGTACTTGTTATATATAAGTCTGACTCAGATTGATGGGCAACTATGCATAATTACAAATAAATTACGGTAACACTTCCACAAATTTAAATTGGCATGAAACTTGGTAGGATCCGGATTATAATAATATTTTAAAAAGCAATGTTTGTTAACTGTCTAAGAAGACTCAGTCCCAGAATTCTGACAAATCTCTACAGGAAAATAAATACAGTGTGTATTAAAATATTTTTAGTCCTTTCCATTTGAATGCCCCAGATAGCTATGCTTACCCGGTTCTGCTTACCCTGTTCTTACCCTCTATCTCTGGAATGATTTTATCTGTGAACAAAATGCACATTGGCTAAGCTATTTATTTTGCATTGTCCAGTTTCCGCAGGTTTACACGATCAAATAGTGTAACTACAGCAGTTCAAGCAGACATGGATTTCCATGAAAACTTTGAAATGTCCATGGACCATCAAGAAGACAATTCATATCCTGGGCAAATACTAAGACAGTACTCTCGAGATGCCAGCACTTCCACTGTTAGCATACAGGGCTCAGGAAATCATTATCATGCGTGTGCCATGGATGATGACTTTGATGCAGGTTTTGATCCTTCAATTTTACCTCCTCCGGATCCCTGGATCGATTCTATAACTGAAGATCCCATTGAAGCTGTTCAAAGGTCAGTGTGCCATAGAGATGGACACTGGTTCTTGAAGCTTCTTCAAGCAGAGAGAGAACGTATGGAAGGTTGGTGCCATCAGATGGAGAGAGAAGAACGAGAAAGCCACCTGCCTGATGAGAGTAAGTCATTCAAACACCAATATAAGTAGAAATATTTATTTTGCCATTTGCCATCAAATTAAGACGCCTGGTGATTAGAATGATTATAGAATTCCTAGGTGCCATTGACTGCAGAAAGGCATAATCCTATGCCACTGCAGCCCTAAAAGAACAATCTTCTGTGTGACCGTCGTCACCCAAGTCCTATTTTTCCACCCAAGTCCTATTTTTCCAGGACATGTCCTCTTTTTAAGCCTTGTGTTCTGGGAAAAATCTTCATTGTCCTCCTTTTTCTTGTGCTGCTTGCTCACAGCAATTAATTTAATAATAAGTAAATATAGAGTTTAATTTAAAAATAAGTAAATGTTTAAAAGCAATATATACAAGTGTTTGTCATGTCCTACATTTTATTTTGTCATGTCCTACATTTTTCTTAGGTGTCCTGCATTTTGGGGGATCTTGACTTTTACAGTTAGGACATATGGTCACCCTGTATCCCCAAACTTCAGAATGGAGAGCAAGTGCCATTGGCAAGGCTATGTCAGTGCTGGAAAGTTGGTTAGCATTAGGCCCTCAAAGCATGGTCTGCAAATTACTGAAAATGATGGGAGTATCTTTCAAAATCATCTTGTGTGTATGTGTAGTTTATAATAACTAAGCATACAGATAATTAGAGGACTCGTCTAGAGTCCAGTGCTTTCTAGATGTGCAGTCCAGACTGAAGAATGCATATTTTTGAAAAGTGTAATTAGGATTTTATTTCAAGGCTAGGATGTTTGGTGGAAGTAGTTACAAGGAGCTGCCTTGTGGTAATATAGAACAATGACAGTATAATTCTTTGCACACCCACTCATATATAAACCCCATTGAGTTCAGTGGGGCTTACTTGCAAGTAAGGTTATTGGAATGAAGCTTGAATATCTACATAGAAAGCTCACTGACTGTAACTGGGATCTTTAGGAATCACTAAGGTGCTAAGTTGCAGTTTCCTGGCAACAGGAGTATTTTGATTACTGTTGGCATGACTTATGGTGTCACAGTTTAACTGCCGCTTGTTTGAACTTGCAGAAGGCAGAAGGAAGGAGAGGAGACCAAACCTCCCATCTGCAGAATTTACTTGCATCTCTTGGATTGTAAAATAATGGCTGTTTCTAATTTATGCCCAAATCTAAGGTATTGAAGAAGTCAAATCAGGTCTTGCATTTAAAGTTTTGCAGCCCCAACGAGATGTGATAAAGGTGATTTATTACTGGGTCTCCTTACATAAATTAGAAACTTAAAAAACATGAGAGATTAGAGGTTAGAGCAGTGATTTTTCAACCTCTATGCTGTGGCACACTGGTGTGCTGCAGAAGGTCTGGAGGTGTGCCGTGGGAGGTGGAGGAGGTCAGTTATCAGTAGGGCAATTGGGGGATTTGAGTCCCCCAACCAGCAGCATGGTGCACTTTGTCAATGGTCAAAAACTTACAATTAGCCTTGACAATTTTTCCATCTTGTCTATGTGCTGTGAGATGAAAAGGTTGAAAATCACTGGATAGGAGAAAGAAAATAGTGCTGGCAGAGAAGGATTAAAAGCCATCTCCTCTTGGCCATTTCCCTGATCTGATTCTTCCCCCACCAAGGCTGCTGCTAATCAGCACATGGGAACTGAACATAAATGTTCATTGAGCTTCATCCTATCAACATAAGCTGGTAGCAGTTCTTCAGGGGTTTAGGCAGGGTTTTTTTTCCTACCTTACCTTGGAGATATTGGAGATTGAGTGTAGGACTGGATCTTCAGCATGCAAAACATGTGCTCTACCATTGAGCTTCAGCCCCCGCTGGGAAAAACAAATGGGGACATATATTCTACTAGTCCTTTTCCTTTGCAAGCTAATGGCAGCTGGGGGAGGCCATTATATCAGGAAAATAGCCCAGGGCAGAAGGACTACTACATCCCTAACCCAGCATCTTTTCCCTGATACAATTCAGGAACTGCAAAGATGCTTTCAATTCTACTTTAATTTAAAAATAATTTTAATTTGAAAATAATGTTATCAGATCTGCCACATTTTGACTGTTTTGGCTCCCAAGGACTATATTTCTTAGATGATATTGTTGGGCAATTCCATCCATTGAAGACACGCTGGCCAAATCCATTCATTCTAGCAGCAAGTGACAGAGGCTTTAAATCTCTTCAAATACAAGGCTTTGCAAACATTGTTAGGGTCAAGAAATATGTTGTTACTCTTTGCTAGCAGGAGATCCTGTACTTATTCCTCAGCAACTACATTAATTCCTGGGAAACTCACAGTTTCCTTCTTTCACACCACACTGTTACGTTGCTGGGGGAAAATGTTATATATTCTCTCTCTTTCTTGCCTCATATTTATTGTGACTATTTATTATTTGCCTCATAGTCATGATTGTGCAAAAGTACTTACTTGGCATCTACTTATATGTATTTACTGTACATCCAGTACTTACTGGCATCCAGTATGCCTTACATATCTGTGATGGGACAGATTCTCCTTTCTCCTCCACACAGCATTTAGAAAAGTTAAATTTTGAAAAGTTAAATATGCCCCAGTGTTCCTCTTTCTTTATTTGGCTGTAAATAAGATATTTGTGAAGAACTGGAGAAAGAGGTCACAAGAGAAGTAACACTTTTATCATTTAAACTGTGCAATTGCTTACTAATCATGGGTAATAGTTTCTTTGTAACATGATCTGCAGTTTTTGTATGGTGGTGGCTGCTGCTTCCTGTGAGTGCTGTGTGTTTTGACAGCACAGTAGTTTCATAACTTGCTGAAATCCAATGGAAAAATATATGGTAAAGCTGCAAGTAAGGATATCAAACACCAGCATCGTGACCATCTATTGCATAGATTGTGCTGTGGAGGGGATCCTACAGTACCCACATCTTAACTGATTCAAATTATCAGTTTCTTCAGAGAGGTTTACTGACCAGATACCGAACAAATGAGAAATCTGCAGAGACTGGAGTTCCCCTCCATGCCCTGGCAGCTGAGAGAGCTGTTGTTCCCCCAGTACTTGAAGTAATATGATACAAGCTTTCCGGAGACAATGCCCCCTTGTATAGAACAGCTGTCTGGAGGAGATGGCTCAGGGCTGCTTGACAGAGGCTTGCATGTTACATAGACACGCTTGCTATTATCTTGCTGAGAATGAAACTGTCAGATGGGACTGAATGTTTCGAGTAAGGAATGCAATGTGCTGCTGCCCATAAAAACAAGCTAAAGTGCCAGTGGCTCCGGGCTGAGTGAATAATCATCATCAGGATGTATTTCTCTAGCTAATTATGCACAAATTTCATTCTGTGACAATGTGCCAGTTTTCTGTAAAAAGAGTAGTGACTCAGAGCCAGAACTCTGTACCATCTTTTGGGCTCAAGGTCAGTGCTGATCATAATCAACATCAATATTGCCCACCCATACAGGAAAGTATATGGGAAATTTTTTGCATATGCTAATGTATCATGATCTGAAAAATAATATCTACTAACAATAATCCAACCCCATATGCACTGAGCAGCCATGCCTTCATATGGGTAGACTTTTAAAAAACTAAAATACAACCAATCAGTTATTTTGTGGAGGGGGCTCAATATAGCCCGGTGAACAGCTGATCTGCAAGATCTCCATGTCTTTTAAAGGGGTTCATATGCTCCATCTCAGCTGTTGGATTGGAAAGGGAAATTGCTCACATAGCACCTGTTTACTTATATATGTCCACAACCAGCTAGGGATATGGGGGTGGAGGCCTGCTTTTTTTACTTGTTTGCAGCTTCTAGTTGGATCGCAGGATGATGTTTTCAGCTATAATGTTATCCTCTGTCCTCCCTCAATAAGTAGAATTCATTAAAACTTATTTAACAGCACAATCTGATACATATTTGCTAACAAATAAATCCCACAGTGTTCAGTAGTGCTTTATCTCTCCCAGGTAAATGTGCATAGGATTGAAGTCTAAATGCATCAAGCTTATTAATGGTTGCTGGCCAATCACTTTAGTGGCCTGCTGGCCAATCATTTTAGTGTCCTGTGGCTAAAGAAGTCCTGTTTCATTGTTCTTTCATTTGTTTGTTCATTTGTTTAAATGTATTTTCAAGTAACACTGAAATATCACTTTGGAAAAGACCACACGTGAACCTGTTGCAGTAATGCCAATTTTGTCTCCAAACTCTCAAGATGTTCTAAATGAACTATCAAATTGGCATTGGTTTTGTTTTTTAAATCAGGCTGGGAAGATAGTGGGAATCTTCTGCGGCAATATGAATACATTCAAAAGCAAAGGTAGCACAAGATAGTGTTATATGTCCTTGGGAACACAACCGTTCCTTTATAAAGGTTCCTGAAATAAAGGTTCCTGAAACCTTTGGATCAACCTGACATCTTTCTGCATCAGGCATGGCCCAACTTCATTTACAGTCCTGTGCATGAGCTATTAGTCCTTTTATCACCTTCATTTTATCTCTTTTATAAACTGCTGACTTGGGTCACATCCAGCAGAATCAATTGTTCCCCCACCCCATTTTTTCTTTGTTTTGCTTAACATCCAGCCTAATTAAGAATGTTTTGATGAACACAGAAGCATAGTATGTTTTTGACATACCCTACAATCCAGAGTAACTACAGGAAGATGTAAGAGGCACTTACTCTGGATTGTTCTATGCATTTCCCATAGGTTTCCCATAGGTGGCACCATAACTTACATCGGTGCAAAAGGTCCTGTAGTTACTCTGGATTGTAGCCTTAGTTGGTTCTAATAAAGGTAATTAGGACATAATAACACGTTTGGATATTTTCTAACATTACAACATGACCACAGTGAAATTTCAGCCTTTGAAAAACATTTGCAGTTAAATTTTACTTGCCCCCCCATATTTGCGCAATGATTCAAGCAAATAAATGCAGATGTTAGTCTCAGCAAAGGTTTCTCAATTTGTTCCTTTGTTTGGTTATCTTTTCCTTTTCTCTCCTAATCACTGAAATTAAGGTGGTTGCCTTAACCATGGATTTCCTGAAGTATTTTATGCTTGCTTAAAGATATTTAAATGCAGAGTTGGTCCCATGAATAAAATAGATATCATTAATCCTAGCCCAGAGGTCAACCTCATGGAAGTGCATGCTGCATATCTAAATTGCAAACACCAGTCTTTTTGTATCTTTTCTTTTCTGTTTGCTATTGCCTTCTTTCCCTACTGCTGATCAAGTCACAGTCAGGGCGCAGTCCAGAGTAACTATGGGGAGTCCTTGCTCCAGTGTAGGATCCATTTGCTCTGGATTGCAATATGAATTTCCCATACGTTTTCACCCATAGACATTTCACATAATGTCTCTTACGTGCTCCCGTAGTTACTCTGGATTGTAGGATTTGTCATTCAGCAAATATTAGAAATAAACTGGTTATATAATAGGCTTATTTTTATAGCTCTGCAACTCAGTCTGTGAAGAACTGCACTAATGCAAAACCAGATTGTACAGAACTTTATCAGAGAAGATGGTTGAGGATGAAAGCCGTTATCTGAAAAGCTTTAAAACACACTAAATAGTGAACCACAGAAAAAATAGTGAATAGAAAAAAATAACAGAAAACATTTCTTATACCAGCAAATGTGTATTTGTTGTAAGGCATCCAGGCATATTTTTTTATCTGTTCAAAGAGCAACACTTCTGTAAACCGATTCACTCCCCAAAACCAACTACAGTACATACTTCTTCAATAGAATGTACCCCACTGTCTCTTATTTTGGATGGAAAATACTGTCACACCCACTGTAGTGGATAGGGGAATTCATTTTAATTTAATGTTGACCAAGTAAAAGCAAATAAAGTAATAAAGAAAAAGTTAAAGTGATATACCCTGATTAGAAGAGTTCTATGAGTATTTGCTCTCTTGGGACCTAATTACATACCTGCAATGAGATTGCTTGTCCAAAGTAAGGAACCATCTGCCCTGGCCTTTTGCTTTACAATAAACCTGAAACAGGATGGCATTCAAGAGCTGCGAGTTTACCAGCACACCAAGGCCAGCCCATCCTTATGGCAAACTGATGCTGTCACTTTAGGCAGCAGATTAGCTATATTTTGATAGAATTTACTAGACAATGCACAAGCATAGATCATATAGAGAACTGCACGATGTACAGAGATGTACAGAGAATTGCTGACGTTTGATGAGCAGCCAAGACAAAACTAGAAAATGTTGTGAAGCAACATCAGCATTCATCGCACAATCAGCTGAGATGTTTTAGTCTGAGAAGTCTAACCAGGCACTGAGCCGTCTGAAGATCAATGCACAACCCCACGCAGTGGGACATTATTCCTCCTTGGGGTTAACCATAGCGTTCAATGAAGCATCATTCAATGAAGTGTGAGCAACGCTGTACCACCAAACAATGTCGTTCGGAATAACTTGTCTCACACACACTCAAGCAAGTTTTTTTTAAAATAAAACCCCTCTCTTGAGGCAAAGTTGAAGGACTTCTTCCATCCTCTTCCCCCCCCCCCCCCAGCTCTTCTTTTCAGCTTGAGATGCCTTGAGAAGTGTCAGATGGCAGGGCTCCAGCGGAGGCAGCTGTTCTGAAGTAGATGCAGTGGGAAGAGTTTTCATAACAATGGGAACCACATGAAAGCTCTCAGAACAACTCCTCCCTACTATTGAAGGCTCCTTTCAGTTGAGTGCTCTGCACATTAGGCTGAATAAAGGGCTAGACACACCAAGGGGTACTTTTTCAGCACAGTGTGTAGAGTATTAGACACGCAGCCCTTATAAACAATAATGGCTGCTCTGTGTAAAATTCCCTGTTCAGTACACTGGATATGTTCCACTGAAATCTTTCAGTCCACAGTTATTTCCTCTCAGTCGATGCCTGAAGTCAGGGAGCAAACTGAAAAGGTTGGTCTCTGCTTTCATGAGCTTGCAGTTCTTTCCTACCCATTTGGTCTTCTAGATTTGCTATCCTAGATTTGTGATACTGTTTGTATGTGTGTTTATGTGTGTGTGTGTGAAAAAGCTTGCAAATACAGCCTAGTTTTGTTCTCTGTGTGTGTTCATTCTTTACTGTTCTGTTAAAAGGTACATCCAAGGGTACTTCAGAAAGTTTCGGCACTTTATATATTTACTCGACTCTTTAACACTTACCTTTTTCAGATGAATTCAGTCTCCAAAAACAGGGTGCACATTAGATATGATGGTTAAATAAAATTTGAATAAATACAGTATTCTGATAATGATTATAAGGTACAGATTAGATCCAAAGGTACATTAGATACGAGTGAATACAGTATGTGGAAAGAAAGAGTGAGTGAGGAAAAGTGCAGAAACTTTTTGAAGTCCCTTCATATTTCTGTACATAGTTTCAATTTCTTGTTTCATTTTACAAGGATCTGATATGGGAACAAAAAGTCTAGTCTCAAAGGTGTAGGTAAATAAACACCTTTATTTACAGCCTGCAGATAAAATGTCCTAATGACCTAATCACTACCTTCATTTACTGCAGTTAAAATGTTGTACCCCAAAACTGCCTGTAATATGCAGTGCATCCTGGAGTTGATCTCTTTAATTATGTACCATGCAAGTGTCCAGTCCTACAGTTGAGTCAAGCCATCTGGAGTGATTTTGCAAGGCATTCTGGGATACATATCAGTTCATCAGTGCCCCCATATTAACTACCTCAAGACCATCTGAATGGTGTAGGACAGTGACGAAGACCAGAATGATGTAGTGGTTTGGAAAATCCACTCCCAGCAATGACGCTTCCAGGGAGACCTTGGGCCACTCATTCATTCCAGTCAGCCTCACCTACTGTACCTCACACAGTTTTTGTGAGACCAAAAGGATAAAAACTTTGTAAGCCATCTTGGGCAAATGGGAAAGGTGGGATTTATATAAATCCCTTTATATATATAAATATATAAATCCCTTTAAATATATAAATCCCGTTAGCTTGGGAAATGTGGGGTATAAATCCCTTTAAGAAATAATAAATAGATAAATGCGTGCACTGTGATAAATGATCTTTACAAGCCTAGTTTCTCACTTTTACTGCTTGTGTATTTATATAGCAACACCCACTTTTGTGATACTTTACATGGGGCACAAAGACAGAACCCTGCAATGAAGGACTCATATCACACTCAATATGATGAAAATGGGAAAGATCATAGAGGGAGATGGAGGTGGAGACAGGAGTACACAGGGGAAAGATATGCAGTTGTTTCTCTTATGTGTACTCATCAGTGGTGGGATTCAAATAAATTAACAACAGGTTCTATGTCCTAATAACCTGAATTAACAACAGGTTCTGTGTCCATAGAACAACAGGTTCTAAGTCCCATTAGTAACCGGTTCTCAGAACCAGGCACTCAGTAGCAACGGGTTCTATAGAACCTGTGAGAACCCCCTGAAGCCCACTGCTGGACTACTACTCATGCTAGGGACCATTGATGATACTATGTGGTACCACAAAAAGTTCAGAGAGAAAGTGGGTATTAAGAAAGGATTGGAAGGAAGTGAGTAATGAAGCATGCCACAGGTGTTCCAAGGTTATGCTGCACCTGTAAAATGTCCCCCTTGCCACATCTGAATGCCCAAAAATGTCATACCGGCCTAGCGAGCATGTCCTCTGCAGTTCAGTTAAATATAGATTACACCTACTATATTTCCACAACTAAAGATTTCACAGATGTTGCCCAGTTTCCTGTAGAAATCAGATACCTTCAAATACTGAGTTCAGATCTCTTTGTACAAACATGTTTGCTAATTCTGTACATTATAATTGATGTATAATTCCAAGTCAAATAGGTCTCCAAAATTACATGAAAAATAGTTACCATTAACAATAGTGCAAATTGAAGAAGAGCAGAAATTCTGATATGTATACCCTTAGGCTTCATGCATTTCAGCATGATAATAAAAGGAGCTCTGATGATATAAAACGAGTATAAATTTAGTATAACAAGTGGAAAATCACTTGCTATATGTGATAGTTCTGCAAAACTCTCATTTAGCACCCATTTAAAGAAAAATGATAGAATATATCAACACTTCTAGAGCAACTATTGGAAACTGATATTCATCATTTTGGCCATTTTTATAAATGACTCCAGTTGGTTTTTGCATTTCCTTCATTAATAAATTACACAGAAAAAAACCTACACTGATGCGAATATATATTCAGTTTTAAACTTTTCCAAGATGTTCAGCAGTGGCAACATGTCTGCAAGTGATTTTTAACAGGAGAGATACTTCCATTTTTGTTCATATAGATATTTGTTTATATGACTATCATGATGGGATCCAGCAATTGTTTATGTTTCACTTTCTTTCAAGTTCTAGGTAAAATTCGAACTGCAGTTGGCAGTGCCCAGCTTCTCATGGCTCAGAAATTTTACCAATTCAGAGAACTGTGTGAAGAAAATCTGGTATGTAACATGTATAATGGCCATAATCTGAATTTTTAATTATTTTCAACAGTTGTTTCTCTGCACCAAAAAATAAGGTTTTCATCATGAGTACATGTTTTTACAGAGTTTTAATCTCGATATAGTTTACATAAATAGATTCTAATAAATGATTCCTGTTATTTGGATCTTTTAACTTATATAGCATATAGCATACAGCAATTGTGCTTTTCTATGCTAACAATTGTGCTTTTCTTTTTGCTTTTTAGATTGTGAGCCCTTTTGGGACAGGGACCTATTAGCTATTAATTAGCTATTTATTTTTTCATTTTCTTGTGAACCGCTTTGTGAACTTTTTAGTTGAAAAGCGGTATATAAATACTGTAGATTGATAGATAGTGAATCATAGAAGTGTTATTTAGAAATGAATTTTCCTCATAAATCTTCCAGTTTTATAGCCTTTCTAAAGAGATTTTACAAGAGACATTAATACCTTTCAGTCTCAGATAGCAGTTTGGCAGCTCTAAACATTAACACAACAGTGTAAGTAACTGGGAAAGTATTTATGCTGGTAAAGTATTTAGAAAGTAACTGGGGAAGTATTTACACAACAGTGAGTTATTTTTGAGATTTTTTAAAAATGCATTTACATTTTATTCTAAACTGTTGCAGATCCAATGTAAATGTAGGTTTGATTTCCGTTGAATGGTTGAGACTCATTTTATGTAATAGGTAAAGTTTTCTCCTTAGTGCAGCATTTCTCAAAGTGGGGATCGGGACCCCTTTGGGGGTCACTTGGAGCTTTCCTGGGGGTTGCCTAAAGACCACTGGTGCAAGGGGCCAGGTGGGAAAACCTGGCAGAAACGCTGGAGCTGCTGCGGCTGGAAGAAGCCGCTGAGAAGCGGCTCAGAAGGAGTCTCTGAGCTGCTGTGAGACTGATGTGGAGTCTTGGCGGTGGGGAGGCACCCGGACACACTCACCACAGACAGCAGCCTCCTCCTCCCCCCCCTGCAGATCCTCTGTGCCCCTGCGGGCTGAGAGTGTTAAGCGTGCTGTGGTGTGAGAGTGGCACCAGAGCTCTGGCGGGTGGGCTGTCAGGTGGGCGCCCCACTTGTGAACCAACTATTGTGCCCTGCTCCTTGTGCTCTACTCAAAAGTAAGCCCCCTCAATGTTGTTGTTGTTCATGATAAGTGAATGGGATTTACTTCCAGGAAAGTGCTAGGATTGCAGCCTTAGAGCCCAGTTCTATGCATGGCTACTCAGAAGTCAGTTCCATGATAGTGAATGGGACTTACTTCCAGAAAAGTGCTAGGATTGCAGCCTTAGAGCCCAGTTCTATGCATGTCTACTCGGAAGTCAGTCCCATGATAGTGAATGGGGCTACTCCCAGGAAAGTGCTAGGATTGCAGCCTTAGAGCCCAATTCTATGCATGTGGACTCAGAAGAAGTCATTCCCATTGAGTTCAATGAGGTTTACTCCCAGGAAAGTGTGCATAGCACTGCAGCAGTAGCAACGAAAATAATTTTATGGTTGCGGTCCCCACAACATGAGGAACTTATAAAGGGGTCACAGCATTAGGAAGATTGAGAACCACTGCCTTAGTGGATATATGCAGTTTGAATCTTTGTTATCCTGTTGGGTTCAGTTTTACATAAATCTGATGTCTTCTTGACTGTAGGTTTCTGGTGATTTAGTTACAATCTGATTTCTTCCCACATAACTGAGAATTACCCAATTTTCTGTTCTATATGACCAAGAGTCCATCAGTCAAACACCTGTATGTAGCTATTGCACATAAAGGATATCACATTCCTTGTTGAAAAAAGGTTTGCGTTCATCCCATATGCTTCTGTCACTTAGAAGAGTTCTATAGTAACTTCTTAGCACTTATGTATTAGACTAAGGGCAAAATCCAGAGTAACTACGGGGAGTCCTTGCTCTGGTGTAAGAACAACTTACTCTGGATTCCAATATGAATTTCCCATAGGTTTTCTCTAGGTGGTGCAGTAACTACAGGTGCACATAAAGTCTCTTACGTGCTCCCATAGTTACTCTGGATTTGGGGGTAGAGCTGCAATTATAACCTCCAGTTAGGCCAGCCTACGCCCTAGCATAAATCCTGTGCTGACCTGAGAGTGTCTGTGCTGACATAAATCCTGTGCTGACTCCTGGGGGAGGGTTAGGCCAGTTCACTGGCATGCACTTGCCTCCCTACATCACCACGCAAATGCGAAGACTGATGAGTTGTGCCAGCATAGGTTAGGAATGCACACTAGATCAACTAGATTCTACCTGTGACCCCAATACAACAGCTATCATTACACCACACTTTTCTTTATACTGAGACAGAGGGAGATTCCTTTAGATCCAAAGAAAGAGGTATTCAGAAAATTTATATATACAGTACTTAATAAACTTACAAATATAAAGTAGACCTTTAGCCTAATACTCAGTTTAGCGCATACTTAAAGACCATATTTAAGCACCATGCTTAAAGATGCAATAATTAGACTTTGGCTGCAATCCTAACCATGTCTCCTCAAAAGTAAGCCCCATGGTGTTCAAGGGGTCTTACTCCCAGGAAAGTGTCTTTAGGATTGCAGCCTAAAGAAGCAATCTATACTTCTCTGAGACAGAAGCTGTCAGCAGAATATATGCATTACAAACAGTTAGTGAAACAATCAAGCTCCTGTTGGAGACGCTCTAGGACAGTGGTTCCCAACCTGGGGTACAATTTCTATACCTCCGGGGGTATTTGCCAGGACCTTTAGGGTCCTGGGTGTAATAGGGGGTATAATAAAAAGAATTTAATTATGGCAGAAATTTTAGAATAATTTATGGAGATGGCAAGGCAAGAAGGCAAGGCATTTATAGAGCTGGTAGGCAGCTAGCTGACTGCAAAAGTCCCACCAATTACTAGTTATCAATTTGTGTATTATCAGATACAGATCAGTGTTATCAATTATCAGATTATCAGATACAGATCAGGTTATCAATTTGTGTATTATCAGATACAGATCAGTGGTTGAAAACATATAAATATGAAAAAGAGCAACGATATTAATTAAAGACATTTTGCTAATATGCAAGGTACAGTTTATAGATATGGGCTACCAAGGGATATGAAGGAGAAATAAATGTTGGGGTGGTTGTGGGGGAGGGGTGTAGAAATTGGAATAGATGACATACTAGGTCCCTTCCAACTCTATAATTCTGTGAATTCTGACCCAAAAAAATCATATTATGAAATCCCTTTGAAGATAGAGTGTTTGGCTAACCTACTTTGGTAACCCATATCTAGATTCACCCAACCAACATTATACACTGTGATATTTTGTTTTTGCATAATTGATCTGTGTCCCTATTCCAGGCTAGTCAGTCAAGATAGACAAAATTAGAAGGACTGTCACATTATCTTTTTAGGTATTTTCAAAACATTTGTTGACATATTTTCCTTCATTTTCTCCCCCCTTTTGTACAGAATCCTAATGCACATCCAAGACCAGCCTCCCAGGATTTAGCAGGGTTTTGGGATATGCTCCAGTTGTCCATAGAAAATATTAGTATGAAATTTGATGAACTTCATCAGTTAAAGGCCAATAATTGGAAACAGATGGATCCGCATGACAAGAAGGTAGAACATTGTCGATTTTGTATGCTTCATTTTAAACCCTGCACAAATACTGGACAGATTAAATAGGCCTCTGAATACAGCACTGACGTTAAAAACGTGAAACGGAGCTCATTTCAAATTAATTTTATTGTGGAAAAAACAATGTTTACATAATAATCACCTGGGATATTATCTGTAATATGTTTCAGGCATATTTTTAAGGCAAACTTGTTTCTGTGAATTGAATAATGGGAATGTGCTCATTTGTCTTACGATATTTAACGTATAATCATATTAGATAATCAACTGTTGGAAGGAACTGCCTCATATATTGATTCTTAATTTTAAATAAATCATATAGTCAGTACATAGTACTGTCTAGCGTAAGAGTTCTGTTTACTACTACACTCTGAAATGTGTAAGAGAGAAAAACAAGGAAGTACTGTAATCTCCGTCTTGATAATCAGCCCCCATTCCTATGGATATTCTGAAGCCACGCCGTCACAAAAGTTACATGGTAAATTTCTCAAGACATTGTTTGGGTTTATTCACTGAGAGGGAGACTTCATAACTGAGTTCCCCTCATTTCAGACAATACAGTTTAAATCTGAAACATTAAATAGGAGCATATCAATACTACCGTATTTCCAAGAGTAAGCTTTGTTTATTTTTTTTATTAATTGTGCCTTGGCACCCGCTCTGTTTGTTTGCTTGTTGTTTTCAGCATTTGTGTCAAGAACAGATATTGGTCAAAATGTAGCAAACCTTGTTATAAGTTCATCTAGTGACAAGATGCTCTAAATGCATCAGTAAGCTCTTAACAGATGAAACTCTTTCCAGGAGAATATCGTTTAACATTCCAGGAATAAATAAGAGCAGGATCAAATTTAGAAACATAATATTAAATAGACACCTACAGATAATAAATCAGAAATAGTGATCGGAGCAATAGCAGAAGGGGGAGCAAGAGGAAAAAATATGCACACTTCCATGTGAAAACCCTTATTCTTCTTCCTGAAGTGCAAAGGTGATAGAAAAAAGACATTTTGGAAAAAGTGAAATCCTTCCCAGAAATACTTTCTCTTACACTGAAGAGTAAAATAGTATAATGTTTAAAAAATATTTTAAATATGTGACTTTCCATAATGGGTCCCTATTTTTAGCTTATCCATAGAGGCTAATGTATAAAGAGATGCAACTTGTTTAATGGTGTAAAACTTCAATTTTTATATAAGAACAAAGTAAAACTATAGGAGCTGCAGAGTTTTCCAGACAGAGATACTGACTCATCAAGAAATAATCTGTGTTATTGTTGCCTTTTTACAAGAAAATGCTCAGCTTCAGCTGTTCCAGGTATGGGGCAGAACTCAGAAGTGGGTTGTGATCTGACTTCAAGTAGGTTGCGGCAGGGCCAACCTCCATTTAATTTTGAGATTCAAGCCTGCACAGTCTGAACTGCAGTTTGGTGAGATCAATTCTTATGTGAGATCAATTCTGGGGCGACTTTGACTTTGGAGAGGTTGTTTTAGCCCATATCCCTCCAATCTTTGTTGCACCCATCAGTCTCTCATTGAGTCCTGCTTATCTCTGCTATTGCACTCTTTCTCCTTCTCCGCACTTGCTTCCATTTCTCACTCTCCCCATTCAGAACTGGGTGTCCACCATCGCCATACCACTCTCTGACCCTCCTCCTTATTGGCCTACCTTGGAAGAAAGGGTAGAATGACACAGTAGCTGCCAGTAAGAAGGAAAAGGAACCTTGGATACTCACCAGAGAGGAATCAATGAATCCTCTCAGTCCTCTGACTTAGGCCTCCTCAAGAGCAAGCATAAATCTGAGTAGACCCATTTAGGACCAAAGTAAAAATGGATGCAAAAGAAAATGTTCTAAGTCATGGGCCGGCCTAAGCATCACTCCTGGCTCTCAACCTCAGGATATGGCACAACTACAACAGCCCATCTCAGGATATGGCTACAGCCCAGTGCTGCTTCCTCTTCAGCAGCAGTTAGGCCAGCCTAGTGGCCTCCTAGCCCTGTGGATTTGGCCCAACTGTCAGCTCAGGATATGGTCTACCTTAGACCAGCTTAGCTGGGCCATTCTCTCTGGCCTAAGTCAGTATTGCACCCTTAGTGTAGTCATTACCATTACATATCCACTCAAAATATTTCCATTTTTCCCAAAATGTCAGAATTGGGATTTATCCCCACTATCAGTATTATCACAAATATGTCTGTTTCATCAGACACTAGAGGAAGAAGATGTAAGGAATAAGGAAGGACAATGGAGCATAGATATATGGATATATGCCTACGGATCAGGCAATCACAACTGTTACATCCTTCACAGTAACCTTGATCTCTTCCGTTGTTGATATATAACCTGCTGCATTCTTTTAGACCAATAATAAAACTGATCCCCCATAAATGCTCAACAGAGATAAGAAAGAGGTTATTTGACCTATATAACCCTCTGCCAATAGTCATTGACTTGGTAACAACAAGATTTAAGAGAGCCTCTTAAAATCATAGGAGTACAGTTGCTGTTTAAATATGTGATTCTCTACATGTATTACCTACGGTACATTATCTAAGCTTTAAAAACGGAGGTAATGTGGCACCAAATTTTTTTTTAATGAGCTGTTGCAATAACTTATTAAGATTAATATTTTCATTGCCAATATTAAGAAAATATTGGTTTATTGATCAACTGTCCCCAGCTCAACAAAATAAGGAAGCAATATTTTATCATCTTATAAATAAAATTATATTTCTGCAGCCTGTAATGGGATAAAGGTTCTGTGATGGTCAACCACCACCTGTTGCTATTTGAATGAACATATTAGGCTCTTAAATTAACTGTTCATTTGCCATTTTAAAAAGAAAGATGAACAAAACTTGTGAACTTGTTTTTATATATGTGCTTGTTACTGTTCATCCACTTCCCAAGTCTGGATAAATAGCATAGATCAGTCTTTGCATGAAAGAGAAATGTAATGCTTCAAACAAAGTCAGTTAAAAGGACTTTATTAATCAAGCAATGAAAGCTGTTTTGGTAACTTTGAGAAAATAAAATGAAACTAATGTAGTGTAATGAAATGATTAATCCCTGCTCTAACTGTGCAGTCCTATGCATGTCTACTCAAAAGTAAGCCCCAAACTGAGTTTAATGGAACTTACTCCTGGTAAGTGTGTATAGGATTGCCGCCCAAGAGAGCATGGTCAAGCTGGAAAGCCATATAGTTTAAATGCTTGGTGGCTGTAGCCATACATTTTGTGTTTGTTGCATCCTGCAAGTCCCAATGTAACATACATTTCTATCTGAAGATACCTCTGAAGTTTTTAAAATATATATATATGTATATATATGTATGTATATATAGCATGTGTATATATACGTTTTTTCCTTGTTAACTTTTGTTATCTTTGGATGCCAAAGTGATGATTAATGTATGTTCTCAAAATGATTTTTAAGTAACTCCCACCAGCCTTGGAGCTTTCAATTTAACTGTTAACTTCTGGTGCTAATTCAGCACAATGCTAGACTTTAAGAAGCACTTTTATAGCAATACCCAAGGGGTATATCATGTGAGTTGTAACAATACAAGCCACATCCAAGCACATTTTTTGGCTTTGTTTTATTTGAAGTTCTTTCTGTGATAGGAAACATCAGGTTGCTAGTTCATATGACTGTGTGAAAATATATCCATAAGTCTTTAGTGTTGTAAGCCCATCTAGTCTTGTGTATGTATATTGTATATAAGGAAAAAATTCATTATTTGTGTCTTTCATATCTATTATGCACTATTCTAACATTGTGAGTTAACCTGAGTAAGTAATCCCAGGATGTTTTAAAGAGTTGGCTAGCAGGTGGTGCTAATTACATCAGTGGTTTTCTGATAAATTGGTTTAGTTTCAGTAATAGTGTGAAGTTCTGTTTAAGATGTTCTCCAACTCTGGTTCCAAAGCAAAGGAGTCTAGGATCCCCAGAGGGAGTTACATGTATTGTTTTATCTAGAAACTTCAGCCTTTTCACTACCAAGTGTGTAGCTGATATACTGTGCTCATGGAATAAATACTAGTTTTATTGTCACTATCACCCATCTTCCCTTTAAGATTACATTGTTTTGGAAGTCTTTGAATTCCAAAGCCAGTTGCCAGTTCAATGCAGTTAAGAACTAACAAATTTAAGTAAAATGTGTGTTCTAACCACTGACCTATCCTAGTTTTTTTTTACACCCACCCCTTTTTTTGTTTTCCCCTGAGAAGCTGTATAATGTCATTAACCTTCTGCTTTGATCAGGAGAGAAGGGCCCCTCCTCCAGTGCCAAAGAAGCCATCGAAAGGTCATGTGCCACTCATACGGGAACGCTCTTTGGAGAGCTCACAACGTCAGGAGGCCCGGAAACGGCTGATGGCTGCCAAACGAGCCGCGTCTGTTCGCCAGAACTCAGCCACTGAAAGCGCCGAAAGCATTGAGATTTACATCCCCGAAGCCCAGACCAGGCTATGAAGGGATCCAACCAGGAGGACTCTTAATGGCAAGAAACATCTCTTGTATAATCTGCCCTTCTAGGTCCACGCTCAGAGGCACCAATAAGTATTTGTATTCCCTTCCCTTTCTCTCTCTCTCTCTTTCTTCTCTCCCAATGAAGTAACACTTCTGTGGCGTAGTTGTCAATCCTCCAGAGATTTTCGCTGATAACCATTGCTTTCTAAAGGTTTGCCCATGTCAGCCTCATGCTTTGTCACATGTACTGATGCTACCACCTTGACTCATGTAAAAGATCCCACAACACACACACACACACATACACACACACACACACACATAAATGCACAGTACCCTGTACAGTAGATACACCAATTAATTCATTCTTGGTCCTTCAAGCTAGTCTGTTATCTAGTGTACAGCAATATTCAATTATATGGTATTTTGGAAATCAAGTGTTGCAGGGTAAACCTTTAGGATTCTGTTGTCTTCCTCAATAATGATGAAAGTAGGTCTGGCTCAGAATCCCTCTTCATATGATTATTATTTTTTAAAAACAGATGGCACACATTATTCTGATCCTGAGAATCATGCCTTCTCACCTGACAAATTGGAAGGAGATAGGTGTGCTGCAAAATGTGAAGCAAGTCCTGCAGGTGAGATGTTCATGAACCCATAGAGGGAGACCCACAACTGCCTAACACTGCCTCATTTTTATTTCCTCTGTCTCACTGTAGAACCTGTTTTGACCAGCAGAAGATTGTAAAATAGATCTTCCAAGGGAATAGTCTGTTTTTAAAAAGGCAATAAAAAGGAGACTAAGGTATAAAAATACAAAGGTGGCTGAAGTCTAGATTAAAGGAATATATTTGTCCAACAAACTTTTTCAAGATTGTAATATATTGTCAATTACTATTGTAATTTACTGATTTCTTTGGTTTAAAATAGAAAAAACCCCAAAATAGCCTTGGTTTTCTTATCCTTGGTAAGACTTCTGGATTTTGCACATATGCACACATTTTTTGCTGAATGCAGTAAATGAAATACATGTTTATATTTACAAATCCAGACTAATTACATGAAAAGCTTCACATCTGAGTGGAAGTTTCTCCTGGTCTCTTCTTTAAAATAGACTTAAATTTGCAAAATCTATGTATTGTCACAGAACATGAGATGGTGAGGAGTGCCTCTTTACAGAATGGTTTTGAAGGGTTTCAGTTATATATGTGCCTATAATCTCTTTGAAATCAAGGTCTAGCAATCCTCTGGTACAGGACTGGTGGGAAAACAATCTGACCATGCCGTCTTTGCATGCGCTTTCTTGCCAGCAGAAAGCAAGACAGCCTCCTGGTACAGGTTAGGGGTGGCATTCAATATGCCACTAAATTGCAACCACAAAGAAACAGATTATATGAGGCATAATACAGGTATCCCATGCTTTCTTGCAGTTCCTTTTTCAACAATCTGCTCTTTCAGCACATTTCAATTATATCTGGAAGTCATTCATTCAACACATGCTCTGCTCTTTCAACCTCTCTCTGCTGTTCTAAAGGCTAAAATGACCCTCTCCTATGTTGATTTGCATATGACATACAGCCCAATCCAGAGTAGCACTTGGGTTACCCTGTCTATCACTAGGGTGGAGCAACTACAGGATGCTCCACCCTAGTTATTCTGGAAGAGGCAGACCAAGGAAACATGGGGTGCCCCAAGAGAGGTGGACCTGCTCTGCCCTAACTGGGGCAGGCTAGGCAGCTCAGGAGAGGCATGTTGAGGGCATGTTCAGCATTGACTAGGGCAGAGCAGTTACACTGTATCCAGAGCGTGTCTCCAAGGCAGAAATTCCCTCTTCTAGCTCCTTAGAGTTATACTACCTTAGGAGCAGGTATAGTAATGAGTAGACCCATAGGGGTCCATGATAAGGCCTGAGTAAGACTGGCAGTGTTGACCAAAAATCTGAGTTCTTGGCCATCCTAGATGCAACCTCTGCCACTCAACCTGAGGGTATGAAACAACTATGGCAGCCCACTAACCTGGGGATACAGCTGGCCATTCCAAGCATCCACCCTCCACTAGAGGAACTGCAGCTGTAACTGGTTGTCAGGAACTGCTGGTTTTCCTTATAAGGCAGGCTCCACAGCTGTTCCTTGTTCAGTGTGATCTGAGGCAGGTCTCCTCAGGAGCAAGCCCTTCCCAGCTGTCACTGACCTTGCATGCTTGAGCAGTTAGGGCAGCCCAGGCTTTCTGACTCTCTGAATGCACTATAACTTTCTGCTCTGGATTCAGAATAATTGGGGCAGCCCAGCTAGGACTCTCCTCACTGCCCTTACTCTGAACTGTGCTAGTAATTCAAACTGTTTGGATATGTATGTGTGAGAGAGAGCAAGAGCGCACACCTACTTTAGCTCCAGGTCTATTCCCATTCCTAAGGCGTTACTGAGAGTCCATTTACAGAATTTGCGTGACAGCAAGAATTTGCAAATTTAAAAAGTTAGCTCTGCAATTTGCTAGCTAACAAAGCATTGGAAGCAACATTTATGAACTAAAAAAGACTGGGTTTCCCTTTTCAACCTTTTCCGCTTTATAGCACTGCTCTGGTCCCTAACCTGTCAAATGAGCAGGGGATGCCTGCATAAGTTTTATGAGTTAATAAAACATTAGAAAAGTAGCAGATAATGCCCTTGTGGGTTCAGTCACAAGGTTTGGCCCTTGAAACATCTTATTATTAATCTCTCCATTTACTCAAGTTTGTAGATTTTAGATCTGAGCTATGTCTCGTCCTTTCTCATTAGTGTTTTGTCAAGTGTCATGTTAGGAATCATGGGACATAAGTTCTTTGGTGCATCAATTTTCCCAGATGGGCACCCATGTTGAACATGGCAGGTAGTGGCCCTTACTTGTCACAAAACCAAGCAAGATCTTTATTCTGTAACCAAGAGGTGGCCACAACACCCTTATGCTGGATTAAACAACTTCAATCCCAAATCCATGCAATCTCTTGCATTGTGACTTTGTGACCACCCTGTTCACCGACTGATGCATAATGTGTATTTTGCAACTCACCAGAGTTGGCTTTCAATGCCCCTTGCTGTCAAAACATTCCAACTGTGGAAATCTTAACTGCATGCTTGGCTTAATTGTAGAAATCACATCTCAAAACATCAGAAGTTATCACCAAAAAACTGATCTTTTTGGAGTTAAGCATCCTCAGAGTATTTCAGGATGCATCACAAAATACAGCATCTTAGTCAGGTGCTAATTTTAATTTTGTTCCAGAATTTAGGAGAGGTAATAGGTTTTGGCAAGGAAAACTTTCATAAAACATTTGTAAAAACCACTAAAAAAAATTTGCTACCTCTCAAAGCCATTGATATATCCAAGCTATATGTGTATAAACAGGGCACAAAATATCACTGTTGTGTTTTGAAGTAAAGGGCTAATAATTTAATATTTTAAAGACTTTTACACAGAATGATGAAAAACCCAGTGTAACCCATCATATAGAGTGAATTTGGGAAAGTCTGATTTCAAGTCCTTATAAGAACATTGTACTTTCGTAGGGTTGTTTTTATTTTATTTTAAGAACACTTTTCACTAAAATTGTAATAGCAATGAAGGCTCACACACTGTTCCTACATAGTGCCAATTGCCACCTGTAGATGTACAGGGTATGTATTTAAAAAAAGTTTTGGAACTCATTTTTATCAAGATGTATAAAGAAACAACTGAACAAAATACCATTTTCACATCTACAGATATTAGGATCCCTTTATGAAACAGATATTAAGGCTGCAATCCTAATCTCCAGTTAGCCTGGCCTAAAGCAGGCCTCCGTCAGTCTTGAGAGACTATGGTATCGTGCTTGGCTCTGCATACGCTGCATGCGAAGCACAAAAGCCTGGGTTAGATTGTTATGGAGGATAGGCTGTTATCCAAGCAGCAAATCCCCCCTCTCCATGCCACTGAATTAGTCCAATGGAAAGGCAGAGCCAATACGATTGGATCCAGCTGGCGTCACAGAGCTGGGCTAAGGACAGGAGCTCACCCTGTCTTGTGGGGCCGACCTGGGTCTCGAACCCTGGCCTGAACTCTGGCATAAGTCCTGTGCTGACCTGGGGATGTCACAAAAGTACCATAAGACACTTCTGCTCCACTCCTGGGGGAAGATTAGGCTAGTTCTTGCCTCCCTGCATCACCATGAGAATGGGAAAACCAGTAAATTGTGCAGCATAAGTTAGGATTGCATCCTAAGACTGATGGATAGATTGCTTAAAAATAATTGTGTTGAGATTATGCAATAAACCTGATAGTTTCATAATCTGTGAGCCTACATATTAGGAAGACAACATATTAGGAAGATCTAATATTTTATTTGGTTGTACTTCAAAGAAATACATTGAGGATCAGGGTCCAAATTTTGTACTTTAGGATAGTTGCATTTATATATCATAAACTATTTTTCGTAATGACAACAAAAGAATATGTTGTGAGCATAATGCCCAGTAATTCATACATGCTTTACATATGGACAGGAAGTTAAAAGTAGAACTTTGTTTTCCAGAAAAACCCAGCTAGCACCCAGTTCCTAAATACTCACAGACCACTCAAGTAAGATGTCATGGTTTGTAATACTGCAAGTAGTTCACTGGGCAGTGGTCCTATTCTGTCTAGTTCTTTGTTGGCATAACAAATCTATTCATCGGGCTGCCTTACAGAAACTGAAGTTTTCCCTACAGTTGTCACTTGTAGACTCCTTGACTAAGTTATCGAAGACCACAAACAAGCAAACATGATACATTTAGGGCCCAATCCATTCAATGTTCAACACCTATAAATTCTGATAATTTCAGAGGGATTAATGGGATTTGAAAGTGCTGAACTTTCAAGTTGGAACTATTGTTTCTGCATTTCTTTTTTTCTAAGCTGAAGTCTGTTTAAGTGGAAAAGCTGTTGCTGTCAGTATTTGAATACAAAACAGTTGAAGTTTTCTGGGTGGTGGGATATGGGGGAAAAACATTGGTTTTTGGCCTCCTACACCAAAAGTTTAAAAGTATTTATTATATTTTTTTGCAGACGTTTCCATAAAATACTCTTAAATCTTTTTGTAATGACAGATGAAGAAATGGATTAAACATTTTAATATTGAAAAGGTAAATAGTAATAAGTTATTTGTAATATATTTTGTTTTATTTATTGGGTGTTCCCTTAAGGTTTTGGTGTGCACTTTCATTTTAATTTAAACTTTATATTTGTGAATTTACTGTTTGTTTTTCTAATTTATAATGCATATTTTAACTAGAATGTAAATCATTGGCATACTCACATTCTACCGCCTTTCCAATCATGGTAATCAGTATGTTTTTGATTTGCAAAACTGATACAACTTGCAAAGCCTATAGATGGAGAGATAGAGAGCATTATGAATTGGGTTTTCATAAGATTATCTACCTATCTTGTGTGTGATAAAAATGTAAATAGATTAATGTTTCCCATAATGTAAAAAAGAGCAAATTAATAAAATAAGTAATGCACTGCTTGTAAGAGATGTGCCTTTTCAATACATGCCCTCTCTTCAAAAAAATGTTTTTTTTTACTGAACTGTTAATTTACTAGTATTGATCCCTTAAATATTTCAAACTGTTTTGATATGCATAGTGGGAAAATTAGTGTCATCCAAGGATTATAATATCCAAGAGCAGAAAATGATCTGTGCTGCCAAGCGCCAGAACGACACTTGCAGTGGCGATGTTGAGTGCCACAAAAGTGCCATAAGGCACCACCCTGATGGTGGAATTCACCCATCACCATCAGTCCAGTGCCTCTTGATGCTGAGCCTCAGCACTGTCAAGAAGCCCAAGAGGATTGCTGACATATAAGTATCCCTGCTGGATGATGGGAAAAGCAGAATGTGGGAAAGTGGAACTGGGCAGAGAAAGGGGAAGAATGTGGTGGAACTGGGCAGAGAAAGGGGAAGGCCAAAAGGTGGACTGGGTCTGGGAGTGGAACAGGGCAGTGGCTGAGCTGCAGAGCCCAGTTTTTTCAATTTTGTGCACAGTTCTACGTAGACCCATCGGGGCCACTGAACTCTACCATGGCTAGGGAATTGGTGTTCCCATTCCCCAAGGAAACCCCTGGCTGCTTCCCTGGCCCCACCAGAAACAGCAGCAGCCATTTTGGCATTGCTGTACCACTGGGTGCCAGGGAAGCCTAGAACTGGGTTGTAGGAATTGTAAAATTGGAAGAGGTCTTCAAAGCTATTCAGTATTCCTACCTAAAGCAGAAAAAGTTGCTTCTAGAGCTTCTCCAAAAGTAAGCCTAGTAAACCTCTATTTAAACATCTCTTGCAAGGCAGAACACTCTACTTTCCTTGGTGATCAGTTCCACTATCTAATAGGTACAATATAAGAATATACATATCTGTCTTATAAAGTGATAAGCAAAGTGTTTTAGAGCATTCATTCTACAAATACCTTGACAATTATTTCCATTTGTACACTTTGGAGAACGGAGGAGTATTGTAGCAATACGACAGGAATTTTTTAGAATAAAATTAGGAACATTTAATTGTCTTTAAGCCAATGTTTTTATATTGAAATTCTCTGTATATGGCCACAAACAGACTGTTGTCTATTGCTCTAGAATTCTCCTTACCCTTTCAACCTAGTCTAATATTCCAATCATATCCATGTGATATGCTTGTGGACTGTGTGATCTGCTAGGGTTATGCAAGGTCTGCAGGACTTGCCAGCCTGCAAAAATACCACAACCACTGCAAGGCCTGGAAGGCCACATGCACCCCACAGACCAACTGCTGATGGAGTTTTCCAGGCAGAAAGATAACTGTGAGCAGATTTGGGGTAGGACAGGGATGATCTCAACATTAATGGAATCCTATCCCTATTCCAGGCCTGATCTTGCCTAGCTAGCAAAAGCATAGCTTTGAGAATGCCATAAAAATCACGCAGAAGTCTGGAAGTAAAGTTTTTCCCCTTCATCCAGCATGCCTCATCCACATCTCTCATCCAGCATGTCCTCTGTTTGCAGATAGCGAGCAACATATGTTCCATTGGTGGCCCTAAATCTTTCACACCAATACAATTGGATTGTAAGTTATTGAATGGACTGTTAGTACAGAATTCAGTGATGGGCTCCAGCAGGTTCACACCTACTCTATAGAACCGGTTGTTAATGAGAAATAGGACATATAAAGTTTAAAAATAGCCATTTAAAAGTGGCTGCCAGATGGGCATAGAACCAGTTGTTAATTTCTTTGAATCCCATCACTGGTACAGATTAACCCAGGTCAGCTGCCACACAAGCTTCTCTGGTGAGACTGACCTTCAACAGGCTGCACCAAAGAAAACATGGCTTAAATACATTGAGGAAGATGTTCTAAGAAACCAGTGATTGACCATCTATGAGTCTAGAAATATTAACAACTGTTGCCAAGAGTGAAAACATGTCATGAATGAAAACCCAGGGCACCTACACTGGTTGAAAGGATGACTTCCCTTCAAGCACTCAGCTGAGAACTAAAGATAGGGTTGCCATATATTACCAAAAACAGGGATAGTCCCAATTTGGGGGGATTGTGTTCACATACTGGCAAGTGTGACAGAGGGTCTTGTCCTAATTTTGTGGAAGAAAATTATGGCAACTCTCACTAAAGAAGATTCTAAATCAGTGGTTCTCAATCTTCCTAACGCTGTGACCCCTTTATAAGTTCCTCATGTTGTGGGGACCCCCAACCATAAAATTATTTTCGTTGCTACTTTATAACTGTAATTTTGCTACTGTTATGAATCGTAATGTAAATATCCGATATGCAGGATGTATTTTCATTGTTATAAATGAAATGCGTGTTCTATGCACACATTGAACACAATGGGATTTATTTCAGAGTAGGCATGCATAGGATTGGGCCCTGAGGCTGCAATCCTATCCACATTTACATGGGAGTAAAGGCCCCCTGACTGTAATGGGATTTATTTCAGAGTGGGCATGCATAGGATTGGGCCCTGAGGCTGTCAGTGAGCCCCAGTGCGCGCGCAGCTACAGGTGGAGGTCTGGCAAGCCTGACCTGGCCCCCTGCACCAGGAGTCTTTAGGCGACCCCCAGGAAAGCTCTAGGCGACCCCCAAAGGGGTCCCGACCCCCACTTTGAGAAACACTATTATACTAAATATTATTGAATCTGTGCCAGAAATTTTGCTGACCTAGATCTATGTCAAAACTATGAGAACAGGAGAGAACAAGAGAGAAGATGGAGGAAGGAAAGCGAACATGAGATTAAGATCCTGACACATGCCTCCCATCCACCTCCTTCCTACCCCTCCCAGACACTCCCCACCCTCCATTGCCCACCATCCATACCTGCACCACTGTCCCCTGCACTGTCATAGATAACTGGTAGTAGCAGTGTGTTGGTGGCACCATCACCGTTTCAGTGGTGGCTCCAAAATGGCTGGTGGGGGCGTTCTATGGACATTATGTCCGGTCATTTATATCAGTAGAACCTCACTGTTGTAACACTTAGGACTGAGCTAATTACTTGAGCTACAATTCCTTGGTTTACAAAAAACAAACCAGAAATAATCCTAGAGTTGTGAGTATAACGAGGACAATTCTCTATATATCAACTATAACGCTAATTATATAAATGGTTGTTCATCCTATTAGTTAATGATCAAAACATTCAGGTTGTTCTTGCTGGGAGTTTCAACTGTCTTATGGGCACTGCATTCTGATGCACCAGAAGACTGAAAAGACCTCTACAAATAATGAAGGATGAGCTCCACTCAACTTGTTTTGGAATTACATCAGTTCTTAAATATTTTCTTGGCAAGCATTCACAAAAAGCTAGTCTCAGAGCTTTCCTAAGAGTTTTCTTCCTGGTTATAATATTGTCACATATGCACTGCATGTGCTATACTTATGTGCACGTTGTTGTAATGTGACCTGAGAATTGTAATTTGCCTTTATCTGAGCTGCACCCACAACACAGGATCAGCAGCAGCCAAAATTGCTTGGAAAATCAATTCTGCCTCTTCAATGAAACATATCCAGAAACAAGAGGTGGTGTTAGATGTGGATAGGGAACAACCATGACCATATTTGCAAGAAACAAGAGAGTTGACCCAAACAAAGAAGACTGAGCATGCTGGCCACATGGTGCTGTGGTCAACAAATATAAGGAGCAAACTCTTGCTGAAAGTCTTCATAGAGGAATCATTAAGAAAAGAATCAAGAAGATATTTGTCAATATAATGGCCAGTAGAAATATATGGTGCAGCCAAATTTGGATTTCTCTATACAGTTCTGGCTGCTAGAGGCAGCTGGTGAACTACTGTGGGAAACAAACGACTGGACTAGTTGGGACTTTGGCCTGATCCAGAAAAGCTTTTCTTATGCTCAGTCTGCACATGCACCAAAATGTTTGGCTTTGGGCACTTGATCTGGTGAACAGATTTTGCATGTTTGCTGAAGTATATTAGCTTGCATGTTTCACTTTTTGAGGCAGAAGAAAAGGGCTAATGGGGGAAATGATATTTGATTTGTAAGAAAGTCCACTATTACAAGCTGGATAAATTCATACCAGGTTATTATGAACTTTGACGAGTTTACTAATCTTATATTGTTATTTATCTCTTTGTGGACAATAAAAGAAATTTGCATGGCACCAGCATATTCATAATCAGCTAGCATTTAGTAGTTCTAATATACAAGCAAACCAAAAGGGAGCAATCATAATTCACCATACATGAGTGCCTCCTGTGTAAGGTGATCAAGATGAATCCTCCTTAGATAGGATTTTTTTAATGTGTGATTTCCTCCCTTGCAGACTTGCAAATCTTAAAATTGAATTTCCCATCTGGAATTACTTGCAACTTTGTAATTCTTATTTTCATCAAGAGCACAGCAGGAAAGGGTTAAGTTCTGTGCCCTAATATTGAGGACCCCTGCAATTGCTCTTTCTGTTTAAAGATGTCACCTCAAACTATTTAATATAGGAGAGAAGGAAGACTTTGCCCTTCAGTGTATGCAAAGAGTCTTCCAATATGATGATGTGGGGAGGAGTTGATCTGAATTGCATTTAGTCAAAGGGTAAAAGCCCACATCCCCACAAGCCACAATTCCAACCTACTTGCCATTTAACAGAGAATAAAACAATTTGATGTTGGCACAGCCATTGGTGGCCTTCCTGTTTCAACCTGCTGCACTTCAGTCTGCACAGTTTCCAAACTGTTTTGCCAAAGTTTAGTAATACCAATTGCTTTGGATGTAATAATCATACCAATTGTACACCAACAGGAATAATTATAATGAGTATGTTTGTACAACCAAATTCCATCAGTGATTTCAGAGGCCTCAAGATCATGGCAAGTAATAAAAATAGATTTCCAGTGCAATCCTAAGCTTGTCTATTCAGAAGCAAGTCCTATTATATTCAATGGGGCCTAGTCCCAGGAAAGTGTGTTTAGGATTGCAGCCTTCATGTTCCACTGGAATTTCCATAATGTTTTACTGGTTCACAAACAAATGTGGGTATTAGGGGATAATTCATAATATCTTTTTATTGGTGTAGATTTATTAGTGTTCCTTATACTTTCATCACTATTCCTCATGCAGTGATCCAAAGGAGAGATGACACTTGCTGCTAACTACAGTTGAGCAGGTTCTGCCACCAAGGCAAGCTGGCATTCTTGGCACTTACGCATAGTAACATGAGTGTTTTTGTTGCCCTTTGTGTTGTAGAGTTAAGCAGCAACTGCCAAAAAGAACCCTTCCCAAGTCTGGTTAATGTTTCAGCACCTGCTCTTCATGGATTGTACTCTGATCTTACCTGCAGTGAGCTGCTAGTTGAAGCAAGTTTTATAGATTTTGTTTCTGCCACCTTTCTTTAGGCAATTGGAAAACAAAGCATCCCAGACCTGTGCCAACCACCACCTGCTCGCAGGCTACAATCCTAAAGACACTTTCCTGGGAGTAAGACCCATTGAACACAATGGGGCTTACATTTGAGTAGACATGGTGAGGCTTGTGCTCTGTGTCAAACTAGTAGCAGAACAATACGTCCACATATTTGCATATTCTGATGTTTTTGTAAGGAACACACAACAAAGTCAACATTATAAATTAGACAACATTACACAATTTATGTAATGAATGGAATAACCGCTGTGTTGCATTTATAGTAAATATCCTGGATTTGATTGAAATAACCAGCCGCAGAAAGTTTTGTAAGTTAAAAGCCAGTGGAAGCATCTCTGTAGTGGTGTAATAGGGTATGTGAAGGAGCCAGTTTAAATTTGACGATATACCACAACTACCACAACTACCCCTGTTTTGCACAAAACTGCTTTACCTCTGTTGTGTACCTCATTTTAATTGTTCTTTTTTGATAGTTAAGGGTCGCCCAGGATCTCATTTCCTAGCAGTTGTCACACACTTGCACTAGTAGAAGTCTAGCTTCAGATCTAGTTTAATTTTCCTTGTGCAGTGCTCTGTAGTGGAATTGCAAAAGATTCTCACCACCCACCACCCCCAGGCAGGATGGGGAGCTACCAATGGCCTTTGCTCAAGATTAGCCGGGAATCCTGAAGATAATCAGAGCGCTAATTAGCAGTGGGTGAAATGCAAGCTGCAGCCACTGGAGGCAGCCAGGTCAGTGAGGATATAAGTAACAACTGAGCAGAAAGAGCTGATGGCTTGGAGTAGGTGTGGAAAAGGCTAATATCAGACGGATATTTTGGCTAACTAGCTTACTGATTTATGCAGTATCTAACGGACATGGATTTGCTGACAGTTTAATGGACTGACTAATGGACAATGGACTGGAAGAATGACCTACAGACTAGCTAATTGACCATCCAAATGGAGATTGCTGAGTAGTGATGGTGCTGCTGCTATGTCTGGAAATACTTCTGCTTGGAGGAGGTACTCCACACAGCCTCCTATTTGCCACCTTTCTGTTGGAGCTAGGATTTAGAAGTAAGGAGCTGCTGGGCATGAGTCAAGGGTGACCATCTGAGCTCAGGCGCAGGCTTCTGGCAGAACATGATCTAGTCCAGTGGTTCTTAAGCATTTCAGCCTGGGACTCCCTTCCGAGTATGATCATTTGTCCAGGACCCCCTGGAAGTTTTGTCATGGCTGGAAGCGACATCACTGTGGTGCCCAGAATTCCTCCACATCTATTCAGAAGACCCATTGTGTTCAATGAGACTATCCCTACAATCCAGAGTAACTACAGGAGCACATAAGAGACATTACATGCACCCATAGTCACTGTACCACCTAGAGAAAACCTATGGGAAATTCATATTGCAATCCAGAGTAAATTTTTTTTACAGGAATAAAAAGTTTGATATTGCTTGCTGTGATCCTGATCTTGAGCCAGTGTTGTAAGGGTAGAGGTGTGGTAGAAGCCTCTCAAAAGATGGGGCTCATGTAGACATATAGTTGGATCCCATTTGGCAGTTGAACTAGCAGAACACATGTTCTGTGTTCACACATGACAACATGTGTCATAAATGTGTTGTTTCAAACTGGAGAATTCAGCGTGGCCACCATCAGAAGTGGCAAGTGGGTTGGCATGATGATGGACTGGGGTTGGGGAATGCCCACCACCATAGGTAAAGCCTCAGGTGCAGTCAATGGGAGGCAGGAAAGGCTGGAAAAGAGGACGGGCAAAAAGTGGAGGAGATGGGGTAGGAGCAAGGTGGAACAGGCCCAAGGAGGAGGTTTCAGCAGCCACAGTGTGCTCCAAATCCTACCCCCTTTACATGCCTGATTCACCTTCATTGGTCAACAGGGACTTATGCAAGTGAAGGTGAATCAAGCATGTAAAGGGGGTAGGATTTGGAGCGCACTGTGGCTGCTGAAACAACCTTATTGCTGGTGCAGGTTTGAGTTGAATTGTTGGGTGCTTTCTATGAGGAAAGGGAATAAATGTTCCATTCCCCAAGAAGGACTCCCAAGGATGAAACACCTTCATGAGATTCAGCAAATGGTGCTTTCTAACTTTTAAGGAACATTTTTTTCCACCCTGATCTCCTAAGAGGTTTATCTGACCATGAAACATTCAGGCTCTACATCTATCAGCTTATTCAGCCTTTTGCTATATTCACATCTGCAGCTCCAGATTTTCCCTGTTTAAGGGATGGATCCTGGTAAAACAGACAAAACATGCATTGATCATACAGTCATGTGTGGATTTGTAAGTCTTCTGATACTAAATAATACCATGCAAACTTACTACCAGCCCACACCTCTAATCTCTATAATGCAAACTACAACTATGCCACAAGTGCAAAGCAGGACAATAACATACAGAGTAGGTTTCTCAAGAAAGTGAGCCAAGCCATATGTTACATGGATGATATGATCAAGTCGCTAAGTGTGGTAGACTTCATAGAAAACATGGATCTACCTTAAAGACAACACCAAATTCTGAATTATGACAGTTCTGCTTTCCTTCTCTCTCTTATACACAGCTCAAGTAACTATTTATGCTATAAACCATTTATTTCTGATTAGCAGATGCTGAGGGGAAAACAGCAAAAGGTTGCTATTGTCTCATGCCCTGTTTGTAAGCTTCCTAGAATCATTTGGCTGACACTGACCACTTATGGAAAGCAACATAACACAGCACTTAGATGGAGTCAAACGGTCTGCTCATGACCACAGACTCAGTACAAAGCCATCAATTGGGGTAGGATCCAGCCCCAAGTTATCCTGTCAGGCTTTTGATCCCCATACTTTTTTCCAGGAGCAAAGCAGTGAGTCAAAAAGACAAATGTCAAATAGTGTTTTGAGGATTGCACACTACATACATCCATATTAGTTACTATTGTGGCTAAATATTCCTAGACCTGGTTCCCACACCACATGCCATTTCTTAGATGGTGTAATTCAAGAGTAATGCCAGCACTGCCCATGGGCCCATGGATATTCAAAAGCCTGCCCGGACAGGCGGAAATTTGAGTATTCATGGCAGTGACCGTGTCCAATGCAAGACAGGGAGACGGATCACGGGAGGGAACACAGTACTTAATTTAGTAGAAAGATCCTGCAATCTTGCACCAGCACTGGTATCATAATTGCTGTGGTGCTAACCAGAAGAACCAAATGAGGAGGCAGAAAATTGACCCTCCCTTTCCCCTACAGGAGTGCAATCCTAAGTATTACATCACTACCACTACTCCTCCACTGCAAAGACTTAGGGAGAGTAAATCCTTCCCTGAGTACCACTGGAACAGAGGAAACTGCTCAAGGGCTAACAATGCCAAAGCCTGGGAGGCAGTGGGACTGGCCTCTAGCATATGAGCTGGATCCTAATCCCCATAGTGAGCAGTATGAAGTTCAGATTTGAACTAGCTATTTTTCTGGTTCAGATCTGAGTACCCACATAATGGTGGCTGCCAAGGAAAATCTCCTCACTCCAAACTGCTGGATCCACCAGCTACCTGCACAGTATACAGCACAAGTCAGCTGGCCAGCCTGTTCCAGTCATCATTGCACAATGGTTGGGATGTCAAGTAATATTTTTCTCCAGTGGAAAAGTGTTCACATTTAAAACATTTTTTGATATTTTTCTTACGTGTCTTTCAAGTAGAATTTTACTTGCCGCTAAGCTGTTTTGCAAGTTCCATTGCAGAGCAGGGTGGGGAGAGGGCAAATATGCATTATGTCAGTGGTATTGTCTCCCTTTCTTCCCAGTCCATTGGTTCAGAGATCCATATATGTGTACAGAATATGAAAAGATAAGCAACCTCTCTTGCACCATGAATAGTAAGCTATGAGAAATTGTCAAAGGAAAAACCCCTTAATTTGGATTTATTCTAGCAAAGAAGCATAATATAACTACCTATTTAATTTTTGGGTTGTACGTTGTTTTCACTAGTGATTTCAATGGGAGTGTTTGTCACGTTTTCCTAACCAAGGAATCCATGAAATTAACATTCGCTCGAGTACAAATAATTTAACTGTCTTCATTGTATCCAAGTTCTAGATAGACAGCTAATGAACAAGTTAAACCTGTGTAGCAGGATAAGAACGTAAGAACTTGGGAAATCTGCAAATAAGAGTTTGAAAACAGTCTCTTCTCCCCCCACACCAGTATAAAACATTTGCTTTACTGGGGCAGACAGGGGTCAGACCAACCAGCAAGGAATTGGAGCTTACTATGTCCAGAAATTGAGCCTTTTTATTTTAATGTATTTTCTTTTTGCTAATGGCTTGTCTATGTAGTGTAGGATTGACCTATGTCTTTAAAATGAAACTCGATCTTTTGAGTATGTTTCTTCAAACATAGGCTGCAATCCTAAAGACACTTTCCTGGGAGCAAGACCCACTGAACACAATGGGGCTTACATTTGAGTAGACATGGTTAGGATTGTGCTCATAGTCGTTTTGAGGGACATTCAGGATCAGGACAATGGTGCATGAGAAGAACTGACACAATTGATTTTCCTCAATGACAAGAGAAGCCATGGGGGACTCCCATTTGGATACAGCCATGTTGGAAGTGGTAAATCTCATTTGGATATAGCCATGGAAAGGAGGGTTTTCTCAAGTCCTGTTTTCTCTATAGCCCTTATTTTCATTAGAAGACACACACAAGAAATGGACTTATGTTCTCTTTTTCCAGGACTTGTCCGCTTTTTAAGCATTGTGACCTGGGGGGGGGAATCTTCCTTGTTCTCCTTTTCTTTGTGAGCAGGCAGCATATGGCCTTCATATATGTATTATATATGTATATACAGCACCAGCATATATTCAATTATAAATTATATGTAGTTATATTTTTCACGCACAAGTCACACATGTGGAAGACTGAAAACCTCATGTTAGGGACCCCTGAGCCAAATCTTATACATGAGTCACCAAGTCAAGTCCGCCTGGTTTTAAATAGGTGGGATGACTTAAGTCATTCTATAATTATGAAGGGATGACTCAGGGACTCAAAGTGCCCCCCCCCATTTTAACTTGTTTTCAACTTTAGTGGGAATAGTGACTCTAGACCTGACTTGAGTCAAACTCCACAGGACTCTTCCCAACACTGTTAATGACTATACAGAATGTCTTCACAAATGTTGGTTGCCAATTATTTATAAAGTAACAACACACTTTGATAACAATCAGTAAGTAGTTTCTAGAAAAGGAAATCTGGTGTTCAGGTGCATCTGTCTGCAAACATTACATTGTCCTACCTGATGATTGCTGATATATGAAGCTTTGCTGCGGATATTCTGTGGTGAAGAAAACAGTCAAGATCCAATCTTATCCAACTTTCCAGTGCCAGTGCAGCCCTTTATGGAAGTATCTGTGACTGCTCTTTCCTTGTAGAATGCAGCACATGCTCCATTGGTGCAGCTGCACCAGCAATGTACTAATGTATAAAGGAGCCTGTGCACGTAAGTGTGTGCACATGGAGTTTCTCCACATAATTTAGAACCTGGCTTCATTGGTCTTGATTAGAAACTACTAAATCTCTTTCACATTGATGTACATAAGTCAAGGATAGTTCCTCTTCCTCACTAAGTCTGCCTTTAAATGAACATCTTCAAATGCCAACTTCCATTGTTCCCTAATCCAGCTTCAGTTGCCCGTTTGAGTGGAATCCTGAGCTTCATGTCAGGAGAATTTGCATAGGCAAAGAATGTGGAATTGACTAGACCCATCTGAACTTGCCCCGAGGTTCAGATTTTTTATCTTCTAGAGACCCTTTCACATCAGCTCATCTGCCAAAGTATATCTGACACATAATGCCAATGTTGTGTCAGATCTTGACTCCTGCTGTAGAATGCATACTTCATTCATACAAGAAATGCGAGACCTGTAGGCTATAGCACTGTTATATTGCAGCCTACAGAGACTACAGTCTTGTGCATATCATCCTGGGAATAAGCCCCATGGTACACAGTAGGACTCACTAAACACAGAATTCTTCTGAGAGTACACAACTGTGCCTGGAATCTTAACACTTACATGCTTGTTGACTGTAATGAAACTTCTGAGTAGACATGCATAAGATTGGTCAAACTACACCCAAATGGGCAGTTTGCTGCAAAAGATAATTGATAGTGGTGAGCAAGTGGTGGCAGGAAAGCTGATTTGTCAAGACTAATCTTCTGATGGTGGAGTCCCTAGTAAGCTTTCCAAGGAGCTGCAAGGTGACTTGGAGCTCAGTTTGAAAACCAATGCCTTCATCTGACAGGAACTCATCTGACTCATCTAATATACTTTTTTTAAAAAGAGTAAGGAATTTTTGTTGAAATGCCCTAGGACTGCCCTACAGTTGCTAAAAGGAACATGCCTCATTCATGTAAATCAAATACGTTTTCATTTCAACTGCTTTGCTTCCTTTCAGTTAAGATTTGGTTTCTGAAAAATCTGAGGAAAATCAAATGTTTTTGTTTTTAATTATTTTAACATTCAGTTTTGGTCTCTGCTGCAGTGTAATTAGCTGTCTCCTCTGAGAAGCCAGTTCAACAAAATACTCAAGTGTGAATCAACTGTTAAAGAAAATACTTTATTACATCATGAAAAAGTATAATTGTTCAAATTCAAACTCATTTTAAAATCTGGTATTTGTTTTTAAGAGAGCCTGTTGGTATAATTTGTTCCACATGGGAATGATATGAAAACTAATCTTGTTACTAAATATTGCACAGTCTGAAAGAAACAATGAAAATAATAAAAAAGAAATCACATGGTCTTGGGAAGCAACTCACATTATGAAAAACCTACTAAGAAACACTTATTAGGAGAAAAAAAAAAGAAGAAAACCCTTTTGTTTCTACAGTAGCTTTAAGTTTATAATTCTTGGAATGACTGTTTTCTGCCGAAGACTGTTTCAATGACAGGAAGCTTCATTTCAGCAATCCCTTGTGCAAATAAGATTAATTAAAAAAATAATAATACAGTCAGTCTTTGATATCTCGTAGATGATTTTCCACATCTTTCTGTTACATCCCTGCCAGGGGAGAGACAAAAAATAAGGAAAAAAGAAATTATGACATGAGTTTTGCCTGCAGTTCCATCTCTGCTGCCCGTTTGAGTGCAACATCCACCAGAAGCTGAAATCCACTAAAATCCTGATTGAGGTCTGGAGGGGTAGGAGGGGGAGTGTTGAAAAGCCCACTCTGTGCATTTGTACTAAGTCCCAGCTTAGACGTATCCTCGTGCGTGAGAGAGTTGTCTGTGAAGGTGGTCGGTGAGGCCCGATGCAGATCATCTGGAGTCTGGCCTGGACCGGCTGGTTGACCAAAATGGAAAGGCGTGTCTTTCAGTGCAGTAACCGTGGTGTGGCAAATTACTGATGGTCGAGGCAAAACCGATCCTGGGGAAGGAGGTTTACAAGTTTTGCTTGATCCTGTGTTACTCGAGAGAAATGTGTTCTCCAGCAGTGGAATGCAGTTTTTTGTGCCGACGACGGAAAATTCCACAGGGCTGCCCTCAGCCATCTTTGTCCCTCTTCTGGAGATGGTGAATTGATTGGGGTCCTTCCCATCTTTCCTCAGCATGTCAGGTAAAAGCCTGCGGCGTGCATTGATAAACCAGTTGCAGACCTGAAAACACAAGGACACCTTAACTCCAACCTCCATTCATTCCCAACCACATGCCATTACAATACTTCAGTTAAATTCACCAATCCCTTGAAGCAAATTCCTAAACTGTAGGACAAAAGAAAGGCTGGCTGACAAGTTCTGACACACCCATTGAAAGCCCTTCCTTTTCCCCTGTTTCCACCAGTCCTTTCTGCTTACTAAAGAGCCTGAGGCTATCAGAGGACTGTTTAGCCTGAACCCGAGCTTTCAGCTCTGTACACATGTTAACCTATTACCCATTGTTCATTACTTTTAGGTTAATTAACAACAGGAGAATGTTTCCCTGTGAAAGAGTCACTCCTCCCACAAACAGTTACTGATTTGCCCTGTTCAACTGACTGTGTCAACAGGCAAAAAACAGGGATTACCTCACTGAAGTTTGCTCTTGTTTGAATCTCTAGCCAGTTTCCTGGATAATAAAAGACGGCTCAATACTCCTTTTCATGTTTATGGTCTAAAAGAAGGTTTTTATCTCTGATTGGAGCACAGAAAGCTTGCCAAGCACTGACAAAGCAATGGTATCAGTTGTACAGGCAGCAACGTTCTCTAACATGGTAAAACCAGAATTACATTAAACCTGATTAACAAACTGGGCTTATGTTTATGGAAACCCTTTGTGTTTTTTTTCCCTGCATGGGTATAAACTTGCTTTAGCAAAACAAGATCCAAGATTCTTCAGAAATCAACTTTTGTGCAGCCTACACTTCTCAGCATACATGTTCCAAGCCACTTCTAGTGGAGCATTGTTGTTCTACAGTTGTAGGTGTTAACAAATTATTTTTTATTTAATAGATTTCTATCTTGCCTTTCTCAGCTGAGGCTGACAAAGTCTAATTCTAAAATTATATATGAATTAATTAAAATTAAAGTCTAGTACTTTAGTAAAACAGAATTCATGTCACTGCCTCCTGCCCAGCTTGAAAAAAGGACAAATAAATGCTAACAAACATGCTCAGAATTGCGCACTATCCCCAACAGATATGAAAACAAAAACCAAACCTCTTTTTTGTGCTCTAAAGTAAAATAACTGGGTGCAAACCTTTGTGCATATAACTTTTTCCCAATCACTTGACAAGAGCTACTTCCCCCGGAAAACACACAGGGTCTGAACTGTTCACAGCCTTAAGCTCAGAACTACTACAAAAAACATGCACACACATTATCCAGACCTTTGAAACTGATAACATGTTCACTCCACATTTTACAGAACTGCTAGATTCACTTTTATTCACACCTTATCAAACTGGCCTCTCACTCAAAGACCCTTATTTTGAAATCTTACAATTCTACTGTATGGGACTCAAAGTGGATAACATGCCAAGATGTATGGCAGCAGTCCAGCTTGACATCACTATGATCACAGGCTTTTAAAACTCTGTGACAGCAAGCATGTGCCTTGGGTGACCCTGAATGACATAAAGCCTTAAGCAGCGCTGACAACACACTGTATCTGTAATAACACCCAAAATACAAATAGCACTTTCAAAGTCAAGAAATCACAAATATGATAATTAGAACTGAAAAACGTAAAAATGAGAATTAACAACTATTCATCTAACAATACTATTGTTGAGGGGTAAGCCCACTCAGAAGCAAGGTTTTGTGTATCATAGGGGATCCCTAGGAAAGAATGCACAGGATTAGAGCAAATAATTCTTAGATACCTGTAGTGTTGAAAGGTGGGTCTGTCGGGACAGTAGTGCTTTCTCTTGCTCCGAGGGATAAGCATTGAAACGATGAACATATAACCAGTCTCGAAGAATCTGTACCGATTCTTTAGGTAAGTTACCCCTTCTTCTCCTCTTGATTGAGCTGGTAGAAGAAGAAAGGTCCAAAGGAATATCCATGCTATCGTCATCCTCTGTTTCACTGCCTGATATTGCAACAGCACCTAAGATAAAAACAGAACAGTCACATAACACCCTGTACATATAGCATTTTGTCCGTTTAGACACATTTGTATTAACTTGCTTTGGTTGAAGCCAGGCGGCATGCCCCAGAGAGAAACATGCTATAGGCTGCCTGTCAAGTGTGCAACAGTGAAAGCCTGTGATTGTATTTTGAAGACATGGCTCTGCATGCAAAGGACTACTGCTCTCCTGAATGACCTGGTGACACACATATAATAGTGTGCATCATTATCCAGTATATCAAATACTGGTCAGCAAGTGTGGGCATACACACTGCAAATTTCTTCAAAGCTTGTGGTCAGGCAGGCAGCCAACAAATTAGAACTTAAAAACACTAAGTGGGCTGAGTCAGTCTTCTTAAGGCTTTTAGATTTTTAAACTATTTTCTGGCTTTTAGATTTCTAAGCTATCTGCAGTTCCCTGAAAATTGTCAATGAGACTAAGAGGAAAACAAGCACAAGTAACTGCTACGAGCAATTTCTATGAAGCAGAACAAAAATAATCACAGCATGTGAGGGGGGGGGGGAACCAGAAAAAGCTACCCACAGAGTAATTTCACACTGATTTCGTTTTTCTAGAGAAATACTCATGCTCCATTTCCTGCCCACTGATCCTTTCAAACTACTGTGCATTTTTTCATTTACAGTATATGTTTATGAGATTTTTACACATCTCATGAAGACTCCTATTCACAAATTTTGCTTAAGAGTGAGAATTTAGATCATTTAAGACTGAGGACAGTGAACTTTCAACCCAAAAATATATGTCAAGAAAGTCAATGTAGCGTTAATGAGCATTAACACTATGTTAAATGCAACTGTTGGTATTCATTCCAAGATTGTTATGCTGGCACAGCAAATCATAGGACTGTGCTATTAGTCTGCTTATATCTAAGTATTCAAGTTTAACATCTTTCTCAGTCATGCAGCGTTTATGTTAGTTTTACAATATAAAAACAGCAACCTATATACATTTCATATATGCCTGCTGAACAGACACCTGAATTTCCACTGTATTGCTGAACATCTTAATCCTATGCACATTTATCTGGAAATGCAGTCCCATTGATTTTATATCCATGTAAGTGTGTTTACCTTTGTAGCAGAGTTCAAAGAGTCTGAAGAAACAAATCAATAACAGTACAGACCAAAATAAACCTTGATTTAACTTTAGGCACTTTAATCCCACAAAAATGGGAATTTTATAAATAAAATATAAATATCAGAGCAGTTCTACCCTCTAGTCTCACCCAATGCATGGGATGGAATAACTCCTAAAGCACTTTACAGCAACATAGCACGAGACAACAGTGATATAAGGTAATCCTTGTGCCAAAAAGATTCTGTCAGTGCAACAGAAAACAGGATGAAGCCAGATCCTCGTAGGACAAAACAAAAATTAGCTGGAAGCTGATGCTCACTCAAGAGTCAGCCCTGCTTAGGACAGTGTAACATCACACTGGGAAAAAATGTTGAGATAAAGTAGAATATTCCCAATTAGAATTAACAGATGATTGCCTTCTCTTTCACTTTACATTCAGAGCCACAATGGAATACAAAATTCCCACACACCTCATATTTAGTAACTGCACAGCACAAATTACATTAAGTGCCCAAGTTAAGGGACAGAGATCATACATCCAGGTGCATGACATGGAGTTACATCAGACCAACCTTCAAAAGATATGAACTTGCCCTTCCTGAAGCTTCAAAAGTTCAAAGCATCCTTGCTTCATGGATGAAGTCAGACCTTCCAAGAATCTCAATTCTACTTTTGAACAAGGGGCTACAAGAACACTACACCACATCAGGGAAGGGGAAACCAGCACTGAGTGATAGCCTAGACTTTTATACCTCCATTTCCTTAAGTTCACCCACCACCACCCAGCACAGCTATCCAAAATATACAAGGTGGTGTGTGTGCCAGTACCCAAACACCTATTGCCACCACAGTGTCTCACTGCTCATAATATATAATATGGAGTATGGCTTAACAACTCTCCCTTACTCAACAGGTGGTAGAAGGATCTCCTGCAAAAGAGGACAAAGAACAGTCTTTCTCATTCAATCACCCCTAATGAGCAGTGAGTCATCACACCTCTTGGTGGCAGCTGCTCCTGAGTCATTTATTCATCACCATTCCTGCATTTCTCTTGTTTCCTCTCAGGCAACCATTCAACAGGCACAGAGGCTTGACCTCCACCCTGTGCAGGACAGCTAAGAGCAGAAGGAAAGGTGATGTGTGGAAAACCAGATGTCACCCCAAGGGACTGGAACCCTTTTTTTCAAGGAGGACTGGACTCCAGTGTCTTTCTAGACAGAGTGAAAGGCTGGTTGCAGCTTTTGTCAGCACAGAAATACAGAGACGAGAAAAGTTGGACCTGTTATTCCCTGTCATACAAGTGTGAACAATCCAGCAGTCAGTATATATTAGGTAAAGGAGGAAATTTAGGACCTTGGGTATTGTTAAGCCCCTGGTTGACCTGGGTCCTTCTAGAGATTGGACTAGGAGCCCAGAGGGGGGATGGAAAGGGTTGGCCCTTTCCATGGGTTGGCCCCAGGAAACTATAAGAGCTTTCCTATAATCTGCTCCTGTGGCTATGTGGTAAGAACACATGTGGAAGGGTCCTGTGTTCTAATCCCACTTTCTTTTTCTATCCCAAATACCAAAAAGATCCCCCCCCACACACACACACAAGAAGCAAGTTAAAAGGTAAAGGTATCCCCTGCAGGTTATACTGCTAGTTGTGACCGAAAGTAGGGTGCAGTGCACATCTCCATTTCTAGAGCCAGCACTGTCCAACATGTGGCCTGCATGTGCCCAGAATGCTGTTACCTTCCCACTGAAGAGGTATCTATTTATCTACTTGCATTTGTACAATTTCAAACTGCTAGGTTGGCAGGAGCTGGGCTAAGGATTGAAGCTCACCTTGTCTTGTAGGACCCAGGTCTCGAACCTTGGCCTGCTGGTTAACAGGGCACAGTTTCTCTTAACTACTTGTGTCACCACAGCCCAGTTACCTTGTGGAAAGCAAGTTACCGTGTGGAAATCTGTCAGAGACTCAGAGTTGGAAGAGACCTAATTGGTCGTTTTAGACTGTGGGCCTCTGTACTTTTCAGCCAGAGGGCCGCATTAAATACCTGGTGCAGTGTTAAAAGACCAAAAAATAAATTTAAATAAATACATTAGAGAGAAAATGTAGGTGAATTAATAAACTGGATAATGAACAGGCTCAAATTTCCAGGATTTCTCCAAGCACCAACACACATCAAGGAAATAAAGCACATCTTCAAATGGACCCCACTCTCCAAGCTCTCATGCACTTTCTAATATCTTCAGAGGACACAAGAAGTTACTTCTGATTTTGGGGAAAATCAAGAAGTGATTTATTTTTTGGACCTCAGAACACCCTCAAGACCTATCCAGAGCGCAGCTGCAGTTGAGTTGTGCAAGCTGCAGAAGCTTGCAGGAGTCCAGAGGCTAACCATGGACCAGATAGAGGCTTGCTAAGAGCTGCATTTGGCTCCCGGGCCTGGGTTTGGAGACCCTTGTTCTAATCTAGACCAACTCCCTTCCTGTAACAAGAAATCCTCCTAGAGCAGCTCTGACAGGTTCCTGTCAAACCTCTGCTTGAAGATCCCTAGTGAGAGTCTACCACCCCTCTTGGCAATCTATTCTACTGCTGAATATCTAACCTTACCATAAGAAATACCATCAGCAATCAGAATCCCTTTACTTGCAGGTTGAGACTTAAACATCCTAGCCTCCTCAGATCATCTTTTTTCTACTGTACCACTAAAATGGTTCACAGTAACATACTCTTGTAGCTTCCATTCTTCTTTGTGCATGGAGCTCCGACCGTCTCCCCCATAAACCATGAGTCCTGCTCATAGACACAGCAATTCAAATACGGCCTGTGCAATGCTATGGATTTTTCTTATGCAAACGCATTGCTTCCAAAGTGGCAACCAAAGTGTCCTTGTCCAAGGACTATGTTGCTGTGGATTCTCTAAGACCTCATAGATTTAAAAAAGGTGTTACTGTATTTTACTCAGAAATAAGCCCAGCGTTCAGTAAGACTATGGGCGCAATCCAGAGTAACTACGGGGAGTCCTTGCTCCGGTGTAAGAACAATTTGCTCTGGATTGCAATATGAATTTCCCATAAGTTTTCACTATATTGTGCAGTAACTACGTGTACACATAATGTCTCTTACGCGCTCCTGTAGTTACTCTGGATTTGCGCCCTTGGGCTGCAATCCTGTCTCACTCACTGGAAACATAATACCTCTACTTATATAGGCAGCTTGTGCAAAATGTTCTATACAGTAGTTTGTTTTTTGCCCAGGCTAGCCAAATGCTTAGGTTTATGTAGACAGGGTTTAAATACTGGCTCAAGTGACATCATGGGATCATCTGGCCATCTTGGTGGTTGGGTTGGGTCACCTAAATACATGGGTACTACAGGAGACAGTTAGCAGAGACAGTGTTTCACAAAGCAGCAACAAAAGACAAGTCAATGGGTCTACACATACATTATGCAAGTATTTACATGACAAGTCCTGCCTTGAGGTAAACAGTCATGCTAAAGTATTTAATTAGCTAGATCAGGATGTTGCCTGAAGAACACAAAGAACATTTTAAACTGGTGCTTGTATTTAGGCTAAAAAGCTAGATATTCATCATGTTCTTCCCTTCTAATGCCCCCCCCTCAAAAGCTGAAATTTTAAAAACTGTTCTCCTCTTTCTCCTCCACCAAAAACAAAAAACTCCCAACAGAATGCAGAACATGAAAGGAAAAAGGAGCCAGCAGTGCCACCTGCCCTTTGATCTGCTTACTTATTGTGACATGTTCCCTCTGCTAAGTAAGAGGTGAGTGATACAAAACAGGTTTGGGCTCAACGGGAGAACTGAAAACTGTCATGGTCAAAGGGATAATGAAAGAAGCCCAGCCCTGTGAACTGTCAGCGAAGAAGCCCCACATCTGTGCCAAAGTTGCAGGGAGCAACAGGAAGCAACACACAGCCAGTCTTGCCTTAGCCCAGCAGACTTCGCATTAGAGCAAAGGCCACACTGGTGCAGTCAGGGTTTTGTTTACACGGGAGCATTTGTGCTGATTAGAGACTAGATTTGGTTTTTCCTCTTGTTAGTAATCAGGCTGTGTTCCTGGATTTCCTGTTTTAACAGGGCACAGTTAAAAGGCATCCTGGCAAGGCTGGTCGTCTCGTAAGTTAACTGTTCCACTATGTTGAATGAAAGAACATACCTACCTAGATACCAAACTATTGCCCAATTCTTAATTTAGCTTTTGAATTCACTCAGCTTCAGCCCATGCAAATAAAGCCAAGCTAATCATCTTCAGCTGCAATCCTAAGAACACTTTCCAGGGAGTGAGCCCTATCTATGGAACTTACTTCAGAGTAGACAATAATAGGATTGCACTGTTAGAAAGAGAATGACTTGAGGTTCACACTGATTTAACTTAAGAACTGAAAATTTGCATGTTTTTGAGGCCCATTTGAAATATCTTTGGCATTCCCATTGGTGTCTCTATGTTTTTAGTACTATTAATATAGGGTTGCCATAATTTTCTTTCACAAAATCGGGACAAGACCTACTGTCCCATTTACCAGTATATGATCACAATCTCTCAAAATTGGGATTGTCCCTGTTTTTGGGCATATATGGCCACCCTATATTAGTAACAATTACTGCAATTAATTTGCAGCTATGCTCTCAATTTAAGAGGTATAGGTTTATGGTTTATTCTTTGGGCTCAGTTTGTAAACTACTCCAGACACACACATGGTATGACCAATTGTCAAATGTTATGAGAAAGAGTAGAGAGAGAAAGCACAAAAATGATTTATCATGTTTGTATCTTATTTATGACTTGGCAATAAAGTCAATGACTTGGATAAAGATTTAACCACCATAAATTGTGCAGCAGGCCACACATGGATATCCCAACAGACACGTTAACAGAGGAATGTTAACGCATTGAATGGTCTATATTAGAAAAGAATAAACAAACTTTTTTAAAAAAGTAACAGACATAAAATAGTAGAAGTGCTGTTCAGTGAAAAACTATTGAAAAGGGAAGTGGTAGAAACCAGCTGCTTCAAGATTTACTAAGAGGCTTTCAAGGGTTGGGCTCTTGCCTTGCCAAATGAACATTGTGCTAGACAGCATTCTCCACAAAACTCTCCCACTTTGTGTTTTGTGAAGGTCTGGTTAAGCTGTTGTTGAGCTGGCTCCAGGCAAAACATGTCCAGAATACACCTGCAGAGTTTGCTTCAGCGTAGGGTTAAAATCACATGGACAAGATTCTAATCATGCTCAGCATTGAAAGCCAAAGAATCTCTTACATGTAAAAGAAATGCTGTGCTTCAGTAGGACTTACTGACAAACAAACTGCGTGGCAGGACTCTTCCTAAACTTTGAGCACAGTCCTAACCATGTCTACTCAAAAGTAAAAGTACCCATTGTGATCAATGGATCTTACTCACAGGAAAGTGTTTTAGGATTGCAGCCACAGTAAAGGAAAAACAAAGAAAGGGACCTGGCATGGAGGATGGCAGAGGCCACAAAGTGCACTGCAAGTTGCTACCAAGTGACCATATCCTTACTAATTTTAGATCACACAGAAACTCCCACCTTTAAGCAACTGCTTGCACCCCCTTAAGCCAGGTGAAATGACTTTGAACAGGCAGTTCTAACCCTTACAATCACTTCCAAACCCAGACAAAGGGCTTTTGTATCTGAATAGCTCATGAGTTCATGTAAAAACTCTGATTCATTCAAACGTGTTACATCAACAAGTTATGATTGATGTAAGTAGTACAAGGAAGGGAGATGTAAGAACATATACTATGTGACTCATATTCAGAAACACATGTGGAACAGAATAATTTTGTTTGGATACCAAAATACATTCAACTGACTCCTTCAACCTTCCCAATCTTCATTATTTGACTTTAGTGACTGTCCCAAAGGAAGCCAAACATGGCTTTAGCAACTACTAAAATGGGGGGGGGGGAATCTAATGCACATTTACACAAAACTAAATCCCATATTACTGGAACTTACTCCAAAGTTAGGATTATAACATAAATATTATTTTAAAATCAAACAATAAATCTAGCCATGTGCAAATTCATAGTTAAGTAAAAAATTTTGTTTGCTCCACTCTTTCAAATTTCCACTGATTGCAAAGTTTTCTTCAGTGTTCACTTTGCCACATGGGCTCCAAAAAGTAAATGGCCTCAAGGGTCCCTCCTTCCATCATGCCATGTTTTTCATTGTCTTGTTAAAACTCTCTAGACAGCTGGGCTTCCTCTTTTGTTTAACATAAATGAAGTCTAAGCACAAATCTGACAACATTTACACCTATTTAATGTTGACATGGGGGGGAGAAGTTAGATATGGATAAAGATTTATATTTAAATTCACACAGAGCAGCTTTCCTGGGATGAATAGCCTGAACAATAGAGGCAGCAGACAGGAAACCAGCTCACCACCACTGTGCAAATAGAAGGAGCAGAGGAATGTTCTAAAAATAACTTCTCTAAATAATGCACTCTTTTTGTCCAATAATGCTACTTTTTTCTGACAAACTGGTAAGTTAGGAAGCCAAGATGTATTTTCTTTAGCCACAGGGGACTGAAGCTGGGTATGAAATGCATTTTAACTGAAGTCACTGAAGAGAAAAAGTCTTTGAGCACGCCAGAGTTACAACTACAGACTTTAATCAAAAAGGCATTCTCATTTGTTGTGGGCTTACATTATTTTTTATCATTTACTCATTATTATCTTTTCAGCCCAGCTCTTGCACATTTTGGATTAAGTTCCAAAGCTTCCTAGAAAACTACAGACAAGCAGTGCAATCCTAATCATGTCTACTCAGAAGTAAATCCCACTGTGTTCAATAGTAATTAGTTGCAGGAAAGTGTGGTTAGGATTGCAGCCAAGGGTTACAATTGCAGACAAAATATCTTGGGAATATGCTTCATTCAACCCAGAGGGACTAACTTCTGAGTAGACCTATACAGGATTGGGCTGTGGGTTAGCAGAACACCTCTTAAGCTCCAGGATAAAGAACTGGGAAAGAGCAAAGTACAGGAGGCAAACATAAATACACGCGCGCACGCACACACACACAGTTGCAGGACTCTTGGCAGGCAAATGTCTGAGCTATGAATACAAAACACTGCCTCGCAGTCCAAAAAAACTTTACTGAAGGCAATCCTTTAGTGATCTTGAAACACCAACGGGAAGATAAACTAGCTCAGTGGCATTAAAAAGGCAGTTTTAAATCAAAGTTTGAAATGTAAAGCCAGTTTCTTGACTTTGCAACTGTAAACACAATTCTAACCATGTCTACTCAGAGGTAAGCCCCATTGGACACAGGAAAGTGTCTTAAGTATTGCAATCTGGGTCTTTTAAAAAATCCTTCTAAAGTTCCTAAGAAGGAACAATAACAATCCCTTTTCAAAGGATGAGGGGGACCAACTCCATTCTGTCTCAAAGTGATTGAAGCTGCAACACTACACTCACTGTAGCCTCACTGACTACAATGGGATTTACTACAGCTAGGATTGGGTTCTCACAAAGTTATCTTTAGTTTCCCAGCCTGGGGAGAAAAGCATATATAAAACTTGCTTTCATGTCTTTGTGTGGGTGCTGATGGAAGGCTAGGATATGGAGAAAGAAAGTGCAACAGGGGGTTTTGTTCAGAAGGAGGGACATACACACAAACACACACACACCAAAGGCTTGTTGGATGGCTCCACCCCCATCTCCAGGCCCCCCCTTCTCTCCCTCCCTGCCTGCAAAGCGCAAACAAAGAAAGTCCCTGGGCTACTGCCTGGCTTGGAGACTAGAGTTGGGGAGCTTGGAGGAGACTAAGTAGGAGGAAAGTCCTTGCAAGGCTAGAGGAAAAGTTGCATCTCCCATCCTAGGGAAGGAAAGCAAAGACAGATCCTCCAAAACAGCCTTGGAAAGGGCTAGGGAGGGAGGGAGAAAACTTTGCTTGGACACACAAAGCAAAGGAGGCGGTGGGAACCTCATTCTGCCCAGATCCGCATGGAGAGGACAGCGTGGGAAACTTCCTCCTCCACTACTACTGGCAGACCCCAGGCAGGCCACTCAAGCGAGGAAGGCAGGGGATTAAAAAAAAACAAGAGGGCAAGGCCTCCACTAAATGTAGGACACCCAAGAAAAATGTAGGACATGACCAAATAAAAGCTAAAAAACTAACTAAAAACTAAAAGCAAAATGTAGGACAAAAGCTAAGTGTAGGATATGACTAAATTAAAGCTAAAAACACTAAAAGCACTATCCTAACCATGTCTACTCAAAAGTAAACCCCACTGTATTCAACGGGTCTTCCAGGAAAGTATTTTTAGGATTGCAGCCTAACAGTAAAATCCTAAGCATTTCAACTCAGAAGTTCCATTGTATTCAATAGTACTTACTCCCAGGAAAGTGTAGTTAGGATTGCAGCCTAAATGTAATTTAAACACTAAAGCTCCATGTAGGACATGAGTAGATAAAAACTACAAGATAGATAGCTTTGGTGTAGTTAACTGAAACACTACATGACTTATTTTGAAATTCAGAACTATTCCAAATAACTTTTATTGCTGACCGTGTCTACTCAAAAGTAAGCCCCATTGTGTTCAATGGGTCTTACTCCCAGGAAAGTGTGTTTAGGATTACAGCCATTATGAATTCCAAGAAAGCTCCATACTGCCTGCTCACAAGGAAAAAGAAGTACATTGAAGTTTTTTGTTTGTTTTCTCCAGGACACAAGGATAAAACCCAGGACATGTCCTGGGGAAAAAGGGTCACCCTGGAGTAAGGGAAAGAGGGGACCCCCGTGCCTTTCCCCAGCGACTCTGCCAACCCTCTTGTTTGGCAACACCACGAGGCAGAGCAGAGCTGCTCCCCAGCGCGCAGCTACTACTACTCCACTTACTTCTCTTGGTTTTCATCCTGGAAAGTGCCCACCCTGGCTGGGAGTCTGGAGGAGGCTTGCAAGGGGGAGCAGAGGAGAAGTCCAGGGGGTGGAGAGGGCTTTGGGGTCCCCTTGGAGAGGCTGGAGAAGGGCGTCCAGTTGCTGCTGCTGCTGCTGCTGCTGCTCTTTGTTCTCCAACTTGTACCAAGTGAGGAAGGCGAACTGACTCTGCTGCTCCACCACGAGGTGCGCCCTCCCCCTCCTCCCTGCAATGAGTAAGCCAGAGAGTAACCAGCAGCCAGAGCCTGTCTGTTCCCCTCCCTTGCTCCTGGCTGGCTGGGTCAGATAACAGAGCCAAGGGAAGAAGTAAAAGGAGGAGGAGGATGGATCACCCACTAGGAAGCCCCCTTGTCTCCTACTCACTACTTCCCAGGCACCTTCTTGATCACTAAACTGGGGGGACTGGGCAGGGAAAAGAGGTTCTCAACTCAGCTCCTCTGTCCTGCTTCACTCCTTGGCACTGCAATGAACTCAACCTCACTGCTGCATCCTCCACTGTGCAACTTTAAGTCAAGCTTGAAGTCTTCTCAATTCTACTACTACTTGTAGGTTAACTCTTTCGGAATAATGTTATTTCTGTTTCACATTTCTCATCTGTTTCCCACTGTCTGAACTATTTCCCAAGGAGTAGTTCCTGCAGGAGTTGCCACTAATTTCAAGAAGGGGAAGAAAAGGGGAAAAAAACTCCACAAAACTTTAGGACCCGATCCTAAAGGAGCAAGGGCACAACCCCATGCACGTTTACTCAGAAGTAAGTCACGCTGTGTTCTAACGGGCTTGGAGCACAATCCTAATCATGTCTATTCAAAAGTAAGCCCCATTGTGTTCAATAATAATTACTCCCAGGAAAGTGTCTTTAGGATTGCAGCCTTACAGTGTAATCCTAAGCATTTCTACTCAAAAGTCCCTTTGTGTTCAATAGTACTCCCAGGAAAGTGCGGTTAGGATTTCAGCCTTACTCTCAGGAAAGTGTGTATAGCATTGCAACCTGATGCTACAGCCTGATGTTCACTTTTCCTGTGAGTAAAGCCTGAGGTTTCAACCCTGTGGACACTTTCCTGGGACTTAGCCCCATTGACTGTAATGGGACTTGACATGCATAGGATTAGGCTGCAAGTCGATGGGAATGGGATATGTGGGGGTTTGCTCCATAAGTCCACACATATGTTGCATATTTACGAACTGCAAACTCTGCTTCCTTGTTTGCATGCATGTGTCTGCTCCAAGTTTGCATGCTCTCTCCCCTTCCCAGATTCTTGGGCTGCGGGGGTGGGGAGGATTCCAGGATTCTTCCTCACTATCTACTCCCAGGAGTAGTTCCTGCAGGAGTTGCCACTGAGCCTGCTGCTGTCAGTGATCCCATTTGGAGAAGTCCTGGCACGCCTTGCAAAGTCAAAAGCTGTCATTCCTTTAGTAATAAAAAGTTAGCCTTTAAAAAAAAACCTTAAGGAGGGAGTGAGTGTACAGCAATGACAGCTGTTCCAGATCCTGTTTTCATTTTAGATCACTGCAACTTATGCCCATAGTAGAAATGGTGGTGGTGACTCAACCCTCAGTCCCCTGGGGTGATCTTGGAACTCGTTTGCTGCTACATCTTAGCTAAGACTGTACTTCCCCCAATCGCATATGGCGCCACTGATCTGCACTACAGCTTTACTCCAGAGTAACTTCTAATGGAGATCCAACTAAAACCCGCAAGATTACTTGCACAAGCCTATACATGTCTATTCAGAAGTCCCAGAAGTAACCCCCAGTGGGGGGGGGTTACTCCCAGGAAAATGTGTATTTAGTATTTCACCTAAGAGCACAATCATATGAATGTCTACTCAGAATTAAGTTCAATGGGGAACTCAGATTGAGTTCAATGGGGGTTACTCCCAGGAATTTGTGCATTTAAGATTTTACCCTAAGAGTACAACCATATGCATGGCTACTCAGAATTAAGTCTCATTGAGTTCAATGGGGGTTACTCCCTGTCCGGTGCGCATTCAGAGGAGTAAATCTCACCGGGTTCAATGGGACTTACTCCCAGGTAGCTGTGTTTAGGATTGCAGCCACTTTCCTAATGGTTTGAGAATCATATAGTACAGTAACTAGTTCTGTTAAGTAACAGAAAGTAGCTTTGATTGTCGAGATTCCTCCTCCCCTCTAGACCACGTGCTAACAAAGGAACAGAAAACAGTTGCTGGAGTAGGAAAGTCACAGTGACGTCAGCCCTACTCATTTGCTTTGTAGGGTGAGGAAGGGGCTTTTTGTGTTCTCATTCTTCTTTGCCAGGGTTTTCTTGCTCTGTGTTGATTTTTGGTTTTTTTTCCCCCCTTTCACCCACTGCTTCTAAATATGACCTTTGCACATGAACCACACTGTTCATTCAAAAAGAAAGCCTCCATCCATGTGACTTCTGGAAAGCAATACTACTTGCCCCCGTCTAGTAGTAAACCAGTGCGTAAAGTTTCTTTTAGAGATCGGTGAACAACTTTTGACTGCTCTGGGATGGGTCCAACTCCTACCTAGGGCTGCAATCTTAAAGACACTTTCCTGGGAGTAAGACCCACTGAACACAATGGTGCTTACTTCTGAGTAGACATGGTTAGAATGAGTAATCCATGGTTAGGATTGTGTTTTAAGTTTGTTTTCCTTCCAGAGCTGGCTCCAAAGTTCATTTTGTTGAAATGGAGTTTCCACCTCCAGTTCACAGACTGGGTGGCAGGCAGCGTGTGTAAGTTATTCCTCCTTCCTTGTGGGGGAAAAAAAACAACTCCACTGGGTGCACAAGAAAGTGTTAAGGAAGAAAGAAAAAAAGAAAGTAAGTCAGCCTCTTGCTCAAGGATGACTCCTTGGTGTTTCTGGGATTCTGGTAGGAAAAGGCATGACTAAGATGTGAATCGCACATGTAATAAACCAGCCCCCGAACCTTAAGGCATCTTTCTCTGTGGAAGAAAGAAAGATATTAAAATTATTATTGCTCACTGGAAAGTGACACTCCATTGCAATATAGCTAAGAAGTTTCACTGCCCAATCCTAGCCATGCATCTACAGTACAGGGTAACCATACTGTATGTCTTCTTTTTCCAGAACACATCCTCTTTTTTAAAGGCTTTTTTTCTGGAAATAAAATCTTAATTGTCCTCTTTTTCCTTGTGAGCAGGAAGTTGATTGGAATTCATAAATTATGAGCACAATCCTAACTCCACCTTCCTGGAAGTAAGCCCCATTGAATACAATGGGGCTTACTTTTGAGTAGACAAGACTAGGATTGTGCTGTATGTGTAATTAATGGCTTCCACTTTAATAAAGGCTGCAGACAGTCCTAGGAGCACTTTCCATTAAACACAATGGAACTTAGTTCTGAGTAGACACAAATAGGATAGCACTGTTACTGTTTATGTTAACCACAAGAAAGCAATATATATAAGTGTTTTAGCTTTTATTCTGTTATGTCCTACGTTATTTGATGCATTGTCCTCTTTTTTGTTTGTTGTCACCCCGTATATCTACTGAGAAGTCTGAATGAATGAAATCGGATTTGCTTCCAGATTTGCAGCTTCAGAGCCCAATCCCTTGCATGGCTACTCAGAAGTCAGTCCAATTATAGTCAATAGGGCTTGCTCCTTTTAACTGTGGATAGGATTGCAAGCTTTAGACTGCAATCCTAAAGACACTTTCCTGGGAGTAAGACCCATTGAACACAATGGGGCTTATTTTTGAGTAGACATGGTTAGCATTGTGCTCTAAAACTAGTACAAAGCACAATCCAAACTATGTCTACTCAAAAGTAAGCCCCATTGTGTTCAATGGGTCTTACTCCCAGAAAAGTGTCTTTAGGATTGCAGTCATGGTTAATGAGGCTTACTCCTCTTTATAACTGTGGATAGGATTGGAAGCCTTATGACCCGATCCTATGCATGTCTACTCAGAAGTAAGTCCCTTTATACTCAATGGGACTTGCTCCCAGGAGAGTGTCCATAGGTTTGTAGCCTCTGTAGTTAGTGCAAGGCATGGTTTCACTTGCTAGGGGCCAGTCTGGTCCAAGGAAGGGCTCTGTGTGTCTTTTTGTGCCCCAAGTAGGGAAGTTTAGCCTCCACCGCATTTTCTGAAGCCTCCTTAAGGCTGGGCAGTGGGTGGCTGAAGCGCAGGCCCTCCCTCGCCCGCTGTGCTTGTTTGCATCGCCATGACTCAAGGAAAGGGCATGTGGGGGCCACTGGAAGGAGTTCCTCAGTCAGTCAGTCAGTCAGTGGCCCTCCTTCCCTCCCTCTCCTCAGCCACACTGAGCCCAACAGGACAACAAAACCCACAGGAGGAGCCACAACGCAGGCTGCTGTTGTCAAGGGAGCAGCTTGCCTCACACTTGGGAGAGCAGGGGGAAATAACACACACAGGACTCACACACAACTCACAGTTTCACTCACACAGCACAATCCTAACCATGACTACTCAAAAGTAAGTCCCATTGTGTTCAGTGGGTCTTACTCTCAGGAAAGTGTGTTTAGGATTGCAGCCACAGTTTCTCTCTCTCTCATACACACACATAGAGTCTCTCTCTCTCTCTCTCTCTCTCTCACACACACACACACACACATAAGAGTCTCTCACACACAGAATCTCAGTCACACATCAGTCTTACCCCCAAATCCAGAGTAAGTGCACAATCCAGAGTAACTACGGGGAGTCCTTGCTCCGGTGTAAGAACAATTTGCTCTGGATTGCAATATGAATTTCCCATAGGTTTTCACTAGATTGTGCAGTAACTACGGGTACACGTAATGTCTCTTACGTGCTCTCGTAGTTACTCTGGATTGTAGGGTAAGTACGGGAGCACATAAGGGACTTTACGTACACCCGTAGTTACTGCACCACGTAGTGAAAACCTATGGGAAATTCATATTGGAATCCAGAGTAAGTTGTTCTTACACTTGAGCAAGGACTCCTCCTAGTTACTCTGGATTGCGCCCTTAGTTTCTCAGTCTCACACTCACACAGAGTCACAGAATCTCTCACACATTCACAGTCTCTCTCTCACACACACATAAGAGTCTCTCACACACAGAATCTCAGTCACACATCAGTCTTAGTTTCACTCAGTCTCTCACACTCACACAGCCACAGAATCTCTCACACACTCACAGTCTCTCGCTCTTGCACACACACACAAGAGTCTCTCACACACAGAATCTCTGTCACACATCAGTCTTAGGGTGCAATGCTAACCATGTCTACTCAAAAGTAAGCCCCATTGTGTTTAATGGAACTTACTCCCAGGAACGTGTCTTTAGGATTGCAGCCTAAATTTCACTCTCTCTCTCACTCACACACACACACGTACATAGAGTCTCAGTCTCTCACTTACCCTACAATCCAGAGTAACTACGGGGAGCACGTAACAGACATTAGGTGTACCCGTAGTTACTGAACCATCTAATGAAAACCTATGGGAAATTCATACTGCAATCCACAGCAAATTGTTCTTACACCGGAGCAAGGACTCCCTGTAGTTACTCTGCATTGTGCCCATAGTCTCTCACACAGTCACACATCAGACTTAGTTTCACTCACAGTCTCTCTCTCTCTCTCTCTCTCTCTCTCTCTCACACACACACACACACACACACACACACACACACACACACACACACACACACAGAGTGTCTCACCCCGTCTCTCTTATGCTGCAATCCTAAAGACACTTTCCTGGGAGTAAAACCCACCGAACACAATGGGGCTTACTTTTGAGTAGACATGGTTAGGATTGTGCTCACAGACTCACACAGAGTCTCAGTCACACACACATCACAGAGCACAATCCTAACCATATCTACTCAAATGTAAGCCTCATTTTGTTCAATTGGTCTTACTCCCCAGAAAGTGTCTTTAGGATTGCAGCCACAGTCTCAGTTTTGCACAAATTCACAGTCTCTCTCTCACACACTAGAGATTCACCGTTTCTCTCTCCCATGCATATACAGCCTCACACAAGTCTCTTTTACACACACTACAATCATAAAGACCCTTTCCTGGAGGAAGACCCACTGAACACAATGGGACTTACTTCTGACCGGACATTGTCACCACAGTCTCATATACACCTAGTTCCACAGTCACACACACAATCTCACAGTCTCCTAGAGACAGAGAAAGATACACACAGAAACCGACTGAGAGCGCGCACGAGAGAGAGAGAGAGAGAGAGAGAGAGAGAGAGAGAGAGAGAGCACTCTTAAATGTTGCACTCAGTGCACTTTGGAGCCAGGTCTTGGTGCCGGGAAAGGGAGAAGGAGGTGCTGTTGAGTCACACAGAAGGCTGTGCCTGCCAAAAGCCTGGGAGGCGCTTTGGTTGCAAGTGGCTGTTTGTGGCCATGGTTGTGTGGAGGACACCTCACATCCGGTGTGTGTGAATGTGAGTGTGAGAAGAAGGCTCCTTCTGCCAGTCAGCAGCTGGGCTGAGTCATTCACTGCCAGGGCTCTCCAAAGAGGATCTGCAAAACTTTCAGAGCCAGTGATTGTTGGATTGAAGCTACAAGCCGATGACCAGATACCACAACCACATACCACAATCACATACCACAACCAAAAGAGGACAAGGCCCACCAAAATGTAGGACACCCAAGAAAAATATAGGACATAGCTAAATAAAAGCTAAAAACACCCGCATATATTCCTTTCCTGTGGTGAATTTTAAATACCATATTGCTTATATAATTGCTTATGCTTATTATATTGCTTATTAATAATATTATTATTGCTTATTTAAACTAATACGTGTAATTTATGAATTACAAGAAAGGTATGTGCGGCCTGCTCACAAGGAACAGACAATGAACATTTTTGTTTTGGACAGAAGACCAAAAAGGAGGACATGTCCTGGAAAAAGAGGACATATTGTCACCTTGGCCTATGCAGGTCTACTCAGAAACATAATATTTAATGTGGCTTACTTCCAGGTCAGTGTGGAAAGTATTGCATGATGAGGATGCAATCCTATACACATGTTTTTGGAAATAAATTGCACCCCACCACTGCACTCAGTGGGACTTACTTTTCTGTGGGACTTACTCTTGTGGCCACAGCCACAGTACACCCCCCAGCTCACCTTGAGGAGGCCTTGACTGCCTTCCCCCTTGCAGGTTCCCCTTAACCCTGGGCCAGTTACCTGCCTCAGCCTCACCTCCCTCACAGGTTTGTTGTGAGAACAGCAAGGGGGAGGAATTAAAGTTTTATCAACCAGCTTGGGCATTTGCCATGGCACGGAAAAGGCTTGGTATAAATCCCTTAAATAAATAAATAATTTTCCAGCTCAATTGCTGGAAAACTGGAGAGGTTTTGGCTGTGAAAATGCTTAATTATGGAAATAAAACAAGTGTCCTGAAAGTCAGGCTTGGATTTTCACATATCCTAACTTACCTCGTGGTAAGCCTGACGGTTTTTTGGTGAGGGTGTTTTTGTTGGAAAGGGCTGAATGTGTTTCTCAAGGGCTGAAGCTCATGAGGGAGTGACTCATGCAGTTTGCCTCAGGAAGTTTTTTTCTTTCTTTCTTCCCAGCTGTCTTGTCTGAAGTTACAGCTGGGTTTGGTGCAGACAACCTGCCTTAAGCTTCTTAGGTAATCATAGGCAGAAATTATGAAGGAGATTCACAAGATATGCCAAGAAGAGTCAGTCAGGCTGGTACACATGTGTTTTCGAACTTCAGGAGCAAAAATGTCCTCCTCCCACCCACTTCGGCATATGGAAAGGTTCCTATTTGCGTGCCAAGGACTGGAGAACAGTTTCAGTATCATTCTTCTTAGCCCAGAAAAACATGGCGTCCCACCAAGGGGCTCTGTCTTGCACGAATAACAAATCTGTGTAGGAAAGAAGTTGTAACCTGTAATTTGTACCTCATTCTGCTATGGGGTTCCATTCTGGAACCTCCAGGACACAATCCTACCCAATTTAGACCAGCACAACTAACCTATTTCCTAATTCCCACGTGGTGTGGGGAGGCTGGCACATGTCTCTGTCTTAAGACACTTCAGTGACACCCCCAGGCCAGCGCAGGACTTGTGCCAGGGCATGTGCCAACCTATCTGGGGGTTAGGATTGCAGTGCCAATAGATTTTAAAAAATCACTGTTAACCTAATCAGTGAAAAATGCTTTACCCTTCAATCCAGAGTAACTACGGGAGCATGTAAGAGACATTTATGTCGATGTAGTTATGGCACCTCCTAGTGAAAACCTATGGGAAATTCATATTGCAATCCAGAATAAATTGTTCTTACACCGGAGCAAGGATTCCCCGTAGTTACTCTGGATTGCACCCTAAATCAATTTTTGCCCGGCCCACAAGTGTGCACATTTGGTCCCTGTTGCATATATGAAAAGTCTGCAGAAATGGCTTAAATTCCACTTTCAGGATTGTTGCTCATCCATTGTCACCCCAGAATGCAATTCTATAGACACAATACATATATACACAATTATTTCTTACTGCTTTTCTGGTCATTGGATTGCTTCTTTGACTTTATTTAAGGTGTTTTACATAGGCAGGCTATACTAAACCCCCTAGGATTTTTACCAACACAGAGAGGTTCTGACTGTCAAGATCCAAGTACATTTGAGATGGAACATTCACAGTCTGATTTTCACTGCTTTTCCCTAATGTCGGACATGCTGGCTGACAAAACAACTCCTTCAGCTCTCATGCAAAGCACAGTTGAGAAAGCTTCTTTGCTCCCATCAAAGAGCAGATGGAATAACTCAGCTTCAGCAGCCGCTTTTCAAGGGCACAAAACTGGCTTCTAGTTATCTTGAACTGATGACCTTCAGCTCTTATCTTCAGGCAAATGGAGGCTCTATCCTCTAGACCAGACCCCCTGTCCTACAATACCACATTCAGCTACCAGATGGGGTGAATAATGGAATCTAGCAGAATGAAATTATAATTATTTAACAGTGCAACAGCAGAAAATTGGATTTTGATTTTTTTCCCGTGTTACAAAGTTTTTAAAGGTGGATGTCAAATCAATATTGAGTCAAATCAGTGAATACCAAAATCAAACCTGTACTAAATACTGTAGATACCCATAAGACTGGAATTATCTGACTATAAATAAACTGTAAAGTATCTCCTCATCTTATCTGCGGGTCACATGGGTAGGACTATTTAGGCAATTTTAAACAATACAAAGATACTGTAATGTGAAATTATTTGTCTCCAAATAGACAAATAGCTCTGCTGTTCCATTGGACTATTTCAGTGATTTGGAGAAGGCGTATTTGCTGCTTGAGGAACAGCCTATCCTCCATATTAATCTACCCAGACCATCGTTCTCTGGAGTGGACACTCATAGCACAATACCATAGTCTCTCAAGACTGAAGAATGCCAATGCAGTTTGTCTCCAGGGCAATAAAGCTGGAAGCTGCAGCCATAAACTTTTCAATCCCTTCAGAGACAAAAGAGCCAGAAATCAGTGCTTCAATTTAAAAAATCAACCAAACCTCATTCTTTTTGGCAGGATCATACTCAACACTTCAGCACCATTTGCAAATGCACCATTTTGCATTTCTGCACCATTTTGCAAATATTTGGCAGTGGCCTATTTTTAAAAAGACCTTGATGTATAATACTAAAAACAATAAGTATTGTTTTGATTAAGTATTATACAGTATTGATGTATAATACAGTATTGATGTATAATACTGGAATGTATAATACAGTATTAAGTATTATACAGTATAATGTATAATACAGTATTAAGTATTATACAGTATTGATGTATAATACTGGAAACAATAAAATTACAGCCAACAGGAGTCAGACTCTGTTCCATATTTAAAAAAAAACACATGAGTGATTTGAGAATCTTTACCCCAAACTCAAAAACCTTAACTTTTGGTACCAGTTGTGTCTTCCTGAGCAGAGCATTATGTAAATAAGTTACCATCACCAAAAGGCCCTTTCCTTCTATTATCGTAAAAATTCTGACAATGTGGCCGCAATTCTAAAGACACTTTCCTGGGAGTAAGACCCACTGAACATAATGGGACTTACTTTTGAGTAGACTGGTTAGGATGGTGCTCCGAGGTTTCCAATAACCAAGTCTCAGGCTACCTTTCTGGAAAAACTTTTTCCTCCTTATGTGTGAGGATTGGTGACGAAGGGAAGGTATTCTGCATATGTTCAGAGGCATTTTTATTATTTCACATAGTACTGAAAATATGTAGCTCATATTTTGGATAGCCACACAAACAAAAACGTTTATGTCACTGGAATGGATCTCTGAAAATGCTATTTAATTTCTTCAGTCCTATACACACAAATCTGCAACTCTCACTCTTGGGATCTATATCCATGTGAATAGTTGTTTCCACTAGTTTCTTAATTTTCACTGGAAATGGAAACTTGGTTGTTTCTGTATCTTTATTCACAATTTACACCAAGCTCCTAAATCACAAATATTTAAAATGGCACAGCAGCACTTTGTCATCTCATTTGTTTCCACAGTGAAACATGATTGTCATCGGCTTTGTCTATGCATCCTGACTTGCTAGGGCTACTCATAGCTGCTCTGAGTGTTCTTCCTGAGAATAAAGTGGTGTATAAATACAGTAAATCAATAATAAATGGCAGAACTAATGTTTGAGAATTATTTTCCTGTCAACTGATTTCTGAAGTAGATAATTAGGATTTCTTTAGCGAATCAAATTTTGTATAATTTTTGTAACATATACAGTATATTCATACACCTCCAGGGCACTACCACTGGTGCATGACAGTGCCCAGTGTCTGTGGGTTCACTAGTGTTGCCCACTAGTACCTGGTAGGAATGCCTGGTGCCCAATGATGCCCACTACTCGCTTGTGCCTGGTGCCCAGTGGTGCCTGCTGCCCTAGGGATGCCCTATGGATGTAGGGGTGCCCTATGCCTGCTGCTAAGTAGTGCTTTTTGGTGCCAGCTGGTCAATGCACTGTGGTGCTTGGGTACCTGCTGCCCAATAGTGCCTGGTTCCTGGTAGGGTGCCTGGTGTTGTATAAGGATGTGTGGTGCCTACTGCTCCCTACCACACATCCTACCCCCTGTACCCTGTGGTGCCCAGTGCCTATCGGTGCCCAGTCCCTGCCGCCCAGTGGTGCCCAACCATGCCCAGAGCCCACAAATATTATTGAAATATTACTCCTGCAATGATGGGTGAATTCTTTTGGAAAAAAAGAATATCAGTTCTGAAAAATACCTTCCTTTATCATTGGAATGTTATTTTTGGTATGATATATACAAAATTGGGCACTTTTTGCCCATAACTATATATATAAAAGAAATAGGTCACTCACTGACTGACTGACTCATCAATGCCCGGCCAAAACTACTGGGCCTAGAAGCATGAAATTTGGGCTGGGTGTTTCTGCCATGACGGAGGGGTGCACTAAGAACTGGTTTTCGGAAATTCCAACTGGAAGGGGGTGAAAAGAGACACAACACGTTTTCCTCCCTGTACTTTGCATTGAAGAATTGATGACTCATCAACATTCCACCCCAACCCCCGGATCTAGAAGCATCAAATTCTGTCACCTGAACACCCACCAAGAACCCATGTGGAGAAATTTAACCCTTAAGGGCTGAAAAGGGGTGCAATGTTTTTTGTCCTATACCTAACATGGGAGACTGACCAACCTCAAGCCAATTTGGTGCTTGGTGCCTGGTGCAGTGGGGGGATGTTGTTCGGAGGAAGAGGTTGCACTGGGGAGGATGCTGCACATGGGAGATGTTGCACATGGGGGTTGATGCACACGGGGAGATGTTGCACGGGAAGATGTTGTGCATGGGGGACTGATGCGCATGGCAGGATGTTGCACATGGGGGAAGTTGCGCATGGGGAAAGTTGTGCATGGGGGACTGATGCACATGGGAGGAAGTTGCGCATTGGGGAAGTTGTGCATGGGGCACTGATCCACATGGGGGACTGATGCGCATCGGGGAAAGTTGCACATGGGGGACTGATGCGCATGGCAGGATGTTACGCATGGTGGGATGTTGCGCATGGGGGAAGTTGTGCATGGGGCACTGATGCACATGGGGCGTTGATGCGCATAGGGGATGTTGCGCATGGGGAAAGTTGCGCATGGGGAAAGTTGCGCATGGGGAAAGTTGCGCATGGGGACTGATGCTCATGGGGGAAGTTGTGCATGGGGTGTTGATGCGCATGGGGGAAGTTGCGCATGGGGGACTGATGCGCGTGGGGTGTTGATGCGCGTGGGGTGTTGATGCGCGTGGGGTGTTGATGCGCGTGGGGGAAGTTGCGCGTGGGGGAAATTGCGCATGGGGGAAGTTGCGCATGGGGGACTGATGCACATGGGGGAAGTTGCGCACGGGGGACTGATGCACATGGGGTGTTGACACGCACGGGGGGAAGTTGCACACAGGGGGAAGTTGCACACGGGGGGATGATGTACACCAGGGGATGATGCACACGAGGGAAAGTTGCGCACTGGGGACTGATGTGTATGGGGTGTTGATGTGCATTGGGTGTTGATGTATGTGGGGTGTTGATGCACATGGGATGTTGGTGCGCCATGGCGGGATGGCATATGGGGAAATGTTACTCCCACAATGCGGGTACACTTTTCGCTAGTAGGTTATAAACTGGTACTGGTAATAAACTGAACAAATGAAGCTGCGTTAAACTATCTGTATTATCTGTTCTATTGATGGGTCTCAGGCAAGGGTTTTCAGCCATACCTGAAGAGGCCACAGGTTGAACCTTGGATCTCCTGCACGCAAGTATGTTTTCTATCACTGAATTACAAACTCATTGTTGCCTGTAAAGCTATTAACTAAGGTGGCTGGCTGGTTAGGATGTCCTGCCCTTGAAGATTGATAGCACCAATTGGTTTTCTGTGGAACAACATAAATCCTGCATTAATGACAACAGAGCCCTGGTGATGTTAATGAAAGTTTATTTTTCTATAATTGCTGTATCCACACAGTGCCATCTCGTGGAATTGTTTGTAGTACTGCATGTCTATTAATCCCAACCCAGAGATTTTATAGCTTGCAGGGCACTTCACAGATAAAACTTTTAAAATATTCCATACAACTCTTTATTGTTTGTACATTAAAGTGTTTTTTAAAAGACTGAGTAAAATAAACTAACTTTACCAATGATGGGAAGGAAAAACTATAATAGGGAAGTACCGGTAATTAATTTCAGAACAAGAATCAAAATTAACTAAAAGTTAAATAAACTAACTTTACCAATGACAGGAAGGAAAAACTATAATAGGGAAGTAATTAATTTCAGAACAAGGATCAAAATTAAGAACCAAATTATTCATGACACAAGATATGGTGCTCACAGAGTTTACAGCTGAGTTTTGTTTTTCCAGTGTGTGGCCAGATATGATTAGCAGGTAGTGCAAAATAAGAAATTTGGCAGAATGAAAAAGGAAAAGGCCTATTTGAATGAGGCAGCATCTGAACTCTGAACTATAAAAGGTCCAAGAATGCACATACGGTGAGGAAACATTTCCACACTCATGGCATACTTACTTATATGTTTAATAACAGATTTTGAAGTGAATCTTTTTTATTACAAAAATTTATCTTCCATTCTAATACACACAGGGGACATAACTATATAAAGTGTAGAAATGCTGACAAAATATGCAATTAGGTTTTGCACACTTGCAAAACAGCTGTATTGAAGATGGGTCCTGTAGTAAAATGTTGCAGTATGCACATATTCCTGGGAGCAAGTCCATCTGAACTCATTAGGATTTACTTCAGAGGAAGTATGCCATGCATCATGCTTCTAGGCAGGAGGAGCAGATGTGCAAAGAACAAACTTTCTTTTCCCAAGTCACTCCTTCCCACTCACAGCAAGAAAGGAATTATTCTTTCTAGGAAACTTTCCTTTTAATCTCTCCCTTGGGCTCCCAAGAAGCAAAATATTGGATAGCACTTTTACCTTTTTAAGTTGAATTGCAAACCTCTGGAGTCCAATAAGCTCAGAAACCGTCTTTATGGATGGTGTACCCAACTCGAACTCGAACCCATGACCCTTGGGGCACTACTCAGGTTCTTCAGAGAGGCAACCAACAGCAGAAAACTACAGAGGACCACAATACAAAGCTAGGTTTATTACATGTGTGTACATGGGTTTCACCACCATTAGGCAAGATGAACAGAGAACAAAGGCTGTACAAACATTTTTATAGGTCATTTTTAGCAGAAGAGGGTACAAATGGCAAGGAGGAGGGGTAGAAATGACTGAGGGCAAAGCTTAGACTCTGGTATGCTAGATTTTTGCGCAAGGGTGGGATTCAGGGGATGATGATAAGCAGTGGATGGGCAGGCCAGAAGGCAACCTTGCAATATGTCCTCAACCAGTGATGGGCTTCAAAGAAATTAACAACCGGTTCTCTGCCCACCTGGCAGCCACTTATAAATGGCTATTTTTAAATTTTATATGTCCTGTCTCTTGTTAACAACCGGTTCTATAGAGTAGGTGCGAACCTGCTGGAGCCCACCACTGTCCTCAACTCTTTTGAGACTGTTTTGTCAGGGCTGCTTCAGTTATTGCTTAATTGCATAAAACATGTATTTTTGCTACATTCTGCCTTTATCATTTTGGCCTGGATGTTTTGTGCCTGTCCTTCTATTGTTTTTCTGGCATAGAGTGGTTGGCCTTGCTATGGGGGCCAGAGGGGAATTAGGCCTGGGTCATATGGACCTAACAAGATATTGAAACAGGCTGTTTATAACAGTTTTAGGACAGAATACATATCATACCCAGGCAATAAATTATTAATTACAATTATTGGTTACAAGGCACAAATATCTTTAGGAAACAGTTTGGACAAGGCATTTCTTCATAACAGGAACTGTTTTGGTACTCCAAGAATAACTAATGTCTTTGGCCTTGCAGCTTTGGTCAATGCAAGAGGATGGAAGGGGCTTGAAAATGTGGAATCAGACACAAGGCCTGGATATGCGGGAACAATGGTGCTGTTTTGGTTCAAGTCCTATGAATATGAATGTCAGTACTTTAGAAATAGATGATTAGTAACTACTAGTTAGTTAGTAAACTACTAACAATTAGTTTATGAGTTTTAGTGAGTTTGACATTGTGATGAAACATGCAAAAGAAATATCAGATGGATAGGATATTATCCTCAGATATTAGATATTATCCTATTCCCCCCAGGACATATTCTTGGATACAGGAGACAAAGTATTGGATTCAGGGGGAAAGCTCGGGGCTAGAGAGGTGGTGCTGGATCTTACTATTGCATAGAAAATGCTGAAGTGTGGTATTGGAATTTAATGAAGCCATCAACTCTTTTCTATATCCTCTTCTTAATATAAAAAATGGCATCCCTATTGTGACTGTCACAACCCTTTCTGATGTTGAACAACCCCTGGGATGAGGCCAAATAAGGAGGAAGGCAGGAATTTTCTTACGTGCAAATATCCTTTTCTTGGAGGAGAGGAAAAGGTGCATTCAGGAAACTGCCTGGGTTTGCCCCCGCCCTCCAATGAGACAGGGCCGGACTGACCTTTGTCTCCTCCTTGCGTGGGGCAACTCCTCCCCAGTCCGGATACAAGAGCCCGAAGAAGGAGAAGAGCGCCACTAGAAACAACACTTGGAGAGAACAGACTGAACAAAGACAAAGCAAGACAGAAACTACAAAGCTGAGAACATAGCACCCTCGCCACCCCGTCGGCTGCACGGGAATTCAGGGGTACACGTGAACAATGAGTACGAACATAGGTCAACCAGGAAATGGACCAGATGCATCCTAAAAATTATTATTTAAACTAAGGTCCAAGGTCCTGACCCTAGGACTGCATCGGGGATAAAGATATGGTGCGTCTCCACTGAGGTGGGCCTGAATGCACCTTTTCCTCTCCTCCAAGAAAAGGACATTTGCAGGTAAGAAAATTCCTGCCTTCTCTGGAGGAGGGAAAAGGTGGATTCAGGAAACTGCCTGGGATATAACAGAGCCTCACACTCAGGGTGGGGGAGACACACCCATCTTTATTGTACTACTCTCTGGAGCACTCTACGGTCAAAAGCAGCTTCAGCCGAAGCTGCATTTTGTAGTGCCTTATAAATGTATTAGGGGAGGCCCACGCCGCCGCCTTGCAAATGGCTTCGAGGGAAATGCCGCCCTCGAAGACAGCAGACGCTGCCGCCCCTCTAGTGGAATGCGCAGTTATCCCTCCAGGTGGTTCCTTTCCCACTGCTGCATAGGCTTCTACTATTGCTGCCCTCATCTAGATAGGGATGAGGTGGACGCCCTTTTTCCCCTGTTTGGCCCTCCAAACAGCACGAACAAGGCTTCCGTTTTCCTGAAGTCCTTGGTCCTATCTATGTAAAAACTAAGGGCCCTTTTTACATCGAGTGAGTGCCATGCCTGCTCCTTGTGGGATCCCGGGTTGGGGCAAAGGGTGGGAAAAATTATTTCCTGCGCTCTGTGGAAAATCGAATTTACCTTGGGGATGAATGACGGATCAAGTTGGAGGATGACTCTGACTGGAAGCTGCAAAGGTTCGGATTGGTGGATAGCGCCCCAATTTTCGATACCTGCCTAGCAGATGATATAGCTACTAAAAAAATAGATTTTAAAGTCACCAACCTGATGGGCACCATGGCAAGAGGCTCAAAAGGCGCTCCCAGAAGAGCTTTTAGGACAATGGGGAGATCCCAGCTAGGGAATCGATGTATGACCGGAGGCTTCAAGAGCTTAAGGGCTTGTATGAAACGCCTGCAATCTGGATGGCTTGAAAAAGATTTACCTCCCTTGGAATGCAGGATGGAACTGATGGTTGACATTTGACGCTTGATGGTATTCATGCTAAGGCCCTTGTCGATGCCCTCTTGGAGGAAGTCCAAAACCTGCGATTGCTTAGGTTTAGACGGAGAAAAACCCCTCGCTTCTCACCAGCAAGAGAACTTTTTCCAGGTTCTCGCATAGATTTTGTTCGTGGACTCTCGTCTGGATGCAAGCAGCTTGTCGAGGACCTTGTGTGAGTATCGTTTATTTAGGAGTTCCTGCCGCTCAAACACCAGGCTGTTAGATGGTAAATCTCCGGGTTCGGGTGGAGCAGCGGACCTTGCCTCAGCAGATCCAGCCTGGTCGGGAGTCGCAGCGGTGGTCTGATGGAGAGGTTGACAATGTTCGGATACCACGGCCGCCGGGGCCAGTCCGGGGCCACCAGTATCGGGTCTGCTTGGAACCTCCTTACCCGATGAAGGTCTGCCGGAAGTAGAGGCAGAGGCGGGAAGGTGTATAGCAGGACCCTCGGCCAAGGGAGAAGCAGAGCGTCTGTCGCCATTGCCAGCGGGTCTGGAAAGCGGGACACAAACTTTGTGACTTGGGCGTTGTCTCTTGAGGCGAACAAGTTGATTTCTGGAGCGCTGAAGGCCTCTGTGATCATTTGGAAGACTTGGGGGTGTAGGCTCCAGTCCCCCTCCTGAACCTGTCGACGGCTGAGCCAGTCCGCCTCTAGGTTCGTCTTTCCTGGGAGATGTACCACTCGAATTGACAGGTGAGATTCTGCCCAGAGAAAGAGCTTGGATGCTTCCCTCATGAGTTCTGATGATCTTGTACCCCCCCCCCCGACGGTTCACGAAGGCTTTCGCCGATACATTGTCTGTCAGCACTAACACGTGCTGCAGGTGGACTATGCGGTGAAAGTGAAGCAGGGCTAGGCGGATTGCTTGAAGCTCTAGTCGGTTTATTGAGAAGAGAGCCTCTCTCTCCGACCATGATCCCTGGGCCAATTGGTTCTGGAGACGGGCCCCCCCATCCGAGGAGACTGGCATCGGTCGTGAGGACCAGTTCGGGAGGCCGAGCCAAGCTGGTTCCCGTGATAAGGCGCTGCGGTGCTAACCACCACTCCAGGGAGGCCGTCACTTCAGATGGTAGGGTCAGGGACATGGGAGTCCTCCTCTCTATGGCTTTCACAAAGGGCCGGAGGAAGGCCTGGAGGGGCCTCAGTCGAAAGCGTGACCATGGGATGACGTCCTGGCAGGAGACGAGGCTCCCAAGCAGGGACGCCAGAGCACTGAGGGGCACCTGGTGGGCTTGCCAGACTGATTGCAGGAGAGCTAGAAGATTGTCCCGCCTCTCGGGGGAGAGGAATATCTGAAAGGACTGGGTGTCCACCAGGAGGCTGAGGTGCACTATCTGCTGGGCTGGCGTCAGCGAACTCTTTTGCAGGTTGATAATGAATCCGTGCCTTTGCAGACATTCCATTGTTAGATGAAAGTGTTGTGAAGCCAGAGAGCTGGAAGAACCGGCAATTAACACGTCGTCTAAGTAAGGAAACAGACGGATCCCTCTCCTCCGGAGACTTGGCACGAGTGCCACTAGGATCTTCGTGAACACTCTCGGGGCTGCCGATAGGCCGAAGGGGAGGACTCTGTATTGGAAGTGACTGGTGCCGTAGGAAAAGCGAAGATATTTCCTGAAGCGTGGGTGGATTGGAATGTGGAGGTAGGCTTCTGATAGGTCTAGGGATGCCAGGAAGTCCCCCTTTTCTAATGCTGCCATGATGGTTCTCCAGGTCTCCATTTTGAATTTTGTCTTGATGATAAAGTTGTTCAGCTACTTCAGGTCGAGGATAGATCTGGTGTCCTCGTTCTTCTTTGGTACGAGGAAGAGAACGGAGTACACCCCTCTGCTCCCAGGGGACAGGCTCGATGGCTTGGATGTTGAGGAGATGTTGTATGGCCAATGACTTCATTCGGTATTTGTGAGGGTCCCTGGAGATCGGGACCTGCCAGAAGCGATTTGGTGGAAGGGAGTGAAAATCCAAAGTGAGACCCTGGGATACGGTTTTGATGACCCAGGAATCATTTGTAGACTCTCGCCAGTGTTGCGCGAACCCCAGCAAGCAGGCCCCTATAGCATAGGGTTCGCCTGGAGGCCTGGTGTCATGTGTTTCTGGAGTCCTTTGGCCTGGTCTTGCGGGGATACTGTTGTTTATTGTACCCCGGCTTGGATCTGAGTAACACTCTGGCATTAGTCCAGCGGGATTTGAAGCGGGATCTGGCGGATTCCTGTTGTCTGAAACGAAAGGAGCGAAAAGGCTGGGGTTTGGATCTAGAGGATTCCTTTTTCCCCGGTAGCAGGACCTTCCTCTTGTCTTTGGATTCAATGAGAATGGGGTCCAACGCCTTGCCGAACAATTTTGTGCCGTCAAAGTGGAGGTGAATCAGCTTTGAATGAGCGCCGGGTTCCCCGGACCAGGATCTCAGCCAGAGGGCCCAGTGAGCTGCTACATTGGCAGTAAACTTCATGGAGTCCAATGAGGCATCAGCTGAGAATGCTGAGGCCAAGGCGATCCTACGGAAGATGCTCTTGATGGACTTCGGCAGGTGTTTAATCTTGGTGGCTTCCTGTGCCCAAATAAAGGCTGCCCTCGCCATCACAGAGTTTGCGGAGGCGGCTCTGAAGGAGAAGGAGGAAAGCTCAAAATTCCGGCGAAGGCTTCCCTCGATCTTGTGATCAGTAGCGTCCTTGGGCCATGCGTCCCCATCCACAGGGAGGGAGGAGGAGGCCAAGGCGACCACCGGGGCGTCGATGGCCGGAACCTTAAGGAGTGCCATTTGTTTGTCTGGGAGGGTATAATATTTGTTGACCAGTTTTGGGCCGACCCCCTTAGAGGAAGCAGAATGGCATTCTTGCGCAAATATGCTATTAAAGGCCTTGGGAAATGGGAAGACGGTGCCCTTCGCAACTGACCTGGGAAAGGCTTCCACCTTGTCCTGATCAGTATCTGAGTCGATGTCAGACGGCCTGGCCAAGGTGAGGCAGATGGAGGAGCGGTCCACCATGGCCTCCAGGTAATCCGAAGGAAACAGCCTATCCTTTTTGTGGGCCTTTTCCTCAGTTTCTTTGCTGGAAAGTTCCCCCTCCTCCAGGTCTGAGTCGGAGGACGATGAAGATGAGGAAGATGACGTAGACAGCGGGCTGCGAGCACGTTTGCACTTCTTAGAGTCCTTGCATTTAGGCTTCTTGATAGACAGATGTTTGGTTTTACATTGCTTCTTCCTAGGCGGGCTCGGGGGGGAGTCCTCAGAGGAAGAAAGCGAGCTAAGATTGCAGAAGGCTGCAGAGACGACAGGGGTCTGGGTAGAAGACCTGACCATCGCTTCCATCAGGGCTGGGAGTGTCTGAGACACAGCATCACAGCCTTGCTGATGGAGGCCGCTGAGAGAGGGTTGGCCTGGGTATCCATGGAGGAGGACCCCAGGTCGTCCTGGTTGCCAAGTGCCATCTGGTTGGGGACCCCTGCTAAGGTCTGATCCTGAGACATGTTAATTTGGCAATAAAATGGTTAACAAAAGATTTTTTTAAAATTTAACTCCTTAAGAACCAGTCAAGAAAAAAAAAACAAGTTGCTCCCAATAATATCCCCCCAGAAGGATCCCCGGTGGGGTACACTCACTGTGATCCTCAGAAGCCAAAGTGGGGGACAGGTTGGGTCTCCAAGATGGCGCTGCGTGCTTCGGATGAAGCGCGGGAAAAGACTCAGGGGCCCAAAATGGCGGGCGCGATGCCGCAGCTCGCCCTGACCAGGCCCGCGCTGCTGGAGGTGGTTCCTGCCGCGGCAGGCAGGGCGCCAAGCCTCCTCGCTGCTGGAGACTCTGCAGGGGCCGGGAGCGCTTGTAGCCCGGGCGGAGACGCCGCTGGTGGTGGTGTCTGCCGCTCCGCGCCTCCTCTGCGCTCTGGAGGATGCTGCAGCGCCGGCAAGGAGGCAGAGCCCGCAGGCGACCTCCTCCCAGCAGCTGAGCGAGTGAGGCGAGGGGACAGAGCCTGCAGGTGCCCTCCTCGCCTCCCCAAGCCACCGCCGAACTGCGGGTGGATGGCCCGTTTACGGTGTGGGGGATGGGACCCAAGGGCGTCCCCCAGCACCAAGAGGCCCTCAGGGCCTGGGAAGGATCCCGGCCAGGAGGGTCGACCTGTCCTGATGCCCTGGTCCACCTGGGAGAATGGGGTGAGACAGGGGCAGGGGAGAGGGAGAAGAGATGAAGGAGAAGGTGAAGGAAGAGACTAGCTGAGCACTGTGGAGCTCAGCAAAAACGTGGCCCTACTCAAAAGGAGCCAGAGCCGGACTGGGGAGGAGTTGCCCCACGCAAGGAGGAGACAAAGTTCGGTCCGGCCCTGTCTCACTGGAGGGCGGGGGCAAACCCAGGCAGTTTCCTGAATCCACCTTTTCCCTCCTCCAGGGAATGCTACAAGGAGGCATGGAGGTGGCAGTTCAAGACTTTTCCCGAATTTCCTAAGTAACCTGGCACTGGCATGTTATGATTTATTTCTGTCTTTTCAGTCCAAATTGAGCCACAGTGATTTATCACTGCAAAGGCAGCAGTGTGAAGAGACTTGCTTTACACATCCATTCTCAGAATGTGCTTTACACATCCAGGTCCAGGTGGGATGGTAGTTACATGCAGGACAGAGAAGTTTTTAAAAAGCAGCCATGTATGTTCTTTAATGTTAGTGGATTATAAATCCAGTAGTACATGCCATGCTGAGTTTCTGTATACCAGGAATATTTGCTGTCAAGTCTTTTATGTGATTACAAAATAAAAGTTCTGAGAAGTTGGTCTGAACAAATTTTCACATGAGCATATCGAAACAGACACCCTTTAGTCATTTGTGAACTTTGTGTTAAGTATTCACCAGCTTCTCAGACCAGACAATAAGTGTTCAGGTAAATACCAATAACTTCTTACCGTCACCAAAACTTTACCCACCTCAGACACCATGTTTAAGAGGGAGTAATTTCACTGAAAAGTGGTTGCTACAATCCTTCTGTTTTCTTTTTATCTTTACTTGACATGTGCGATCTTTAAGTGTATTTCAGAAAATAATATATTTTTCAAACAAGTGCTAGCCTCAGTTTCCACCTTTGGATTCTGAAAGCTTCAAGTTCAGGTGTCCCCCACTTTCTGACAGTTCATTTTCTGATGGTTCTGATCTTTCAACACCTTGCAATTATACCCATTCATTCAACACATATGCTTTTAACCTCTCTGTCTGCTGGTCTAAAGGGGACTAGGGACTAGCACATTTTGCAAACTCATTTTCTGCACTTGCTAACATATAAGTTAGCAAAGAAACTAAAGCTAAAAAGAAAGAAACTAATGCTGCAATCCTTAAGACACTTTACTGGGAGTAAGACCCATTAAACACAATGGAGCTTACTTTTGAGTAGACATGGTTAGGATTGTGCTGCATAGCTTAAAAATGTTTTGCAATAACATCCAAACTGATTGCTAAAAATAAAGAAGAAAATTCTATTAAATAATCTGTACACTTAGTAATTTGATTCTTGTGGATGATCTAGACTACCATTTTTAAAGACTCAGTCCCAGTAATTAGCTTTAATAAAGCTACAACAATGACATTATGAGAGCAGCATAGTTTTGCTCCTATTACTCTTTCAGGTAATCAGGTCAAACCATCTCTCTACTAGTCTTGATTCAGAGACATAGGCTGCAATTCTAAAGACACTTTCATGGGAGTAAGACACATTGAACACAATGTGGCTTACTTTTGAGTAGACATGGTTAGGATTGTGCTCATAATATCCAGTCCACCTACAATAGATATATGGATGATTGCTGCACTTTGAAGGTTAAGATGTCTACCACAGGTTGCCCACCTACTCATGACCAACTCTAGGGTACAGTGGTCACCCCGTATCTAGAGCCATTGTGCCAGCATTATCCAAAGACGCCTCTGAATATGTGCCCCACATGTGCATGGAACACAGTTACCTTCCCACCGAGATGGTACCTAGTTACCTACTTGCATTTCCATGCTTTCAAACTGCTAGACTGGCAGGAGCTGGGCTAAGGACAGGAGCTCACTCCATCTTGCAGTACTTGGGTCTCAGACCAATCGTCAGATTGATAGGCACAGTGCCTTTAATCACTATTACTCCCTCCTTAAATCAGACTTTTTTGTTCAATATCCCACATTGGAGAACATGAACAGCACAGTGTGCAGTCTGCACAAAGCAGCCACCCATAAATGACTGACAAAGAGCTTCTTCATACTTTGACCTGAGAATACCTGGCAGGACCAGGGAGCAAATCAAGAACATAAGAAAATGTGAGTTTCACACAAGAAATGCTTCATTGCACATACAAGGAGGAAGTAGAATTTTGTTCAGGAGAAGGAAATAGCAATGAGTAAGAACTGGAAAGAACAGAGGCTGGAGAAGGTTTTTGACAATTAAAAGGCTTATGGTTTTTAAGGGAAGGTAGCTCTGTGAATATGTTCATAGCTGTCTGATGTCAAAGTCACTGCAGTTGAGGAAATGGTTTGTAGTCTAACCCTTTGCTGGAATCTGTGTATGAATCTTTTAAGGTATAGTAAGTCTCTTTGTGTTGCATAGTAGCTGGGATTTCTGATCAACGGTGCACTTACACTATCATCCTTGCATTTGCTACAGTGAAGTTTCTCTCAGAGGTTTATGCATGAAAGTAACACTATACACCCTTAGCCCTTCTGGTGCTATAGCATGGATTGGAATCTATATGTGAACTTACAACATAATTAATGGTGCAATCCATTGACTCTTGAACTCCTAGCATCATTGGCAATGGTTACATATGAGAAAGTGCAGCTCTTCGTGCCAGGCCGCCCTGCAAACTAGTGCTGGCCCTAAATGTAACTTCTGGGAGTCTCCATTTCATTGCAGAGCACTTTGGAGAGGGCAACAACAGCGGTGCAGAAGATAAAAACTGTTCCTCTCTTCATGAACATTGTCTTGCAGCTCCTGCTTTTACGTGATGGCTATCTGAATATTCCTGCATTTTGTCCAAATTGGAACAGCACATATAATCCTGACTGTACATCTGTGTATGGGAATGCAAAACGTGTTGTATGTCGAACAACAATGGTAGCAACCAAACACTTGTGAGAGCATCATAAGCCAAAGTCTGTGTAGAACGGTGGTCTTAAAAGTGACTTCAGTTTACTTAGGACTCACATTTTTCTGCCTCCTCCTGCCCATTTTACAAGTGTGTAATAAAGTCTATTCAGATGTTGCCTTGTATCCACAGGTAATATGTTCTTGCTGTTAAGGTGATTACCTGAAACCACAAAAAACCGTGAACCCTAAGCTAGTCCCACCAATTTCACTAATAACACACCTCACTTTGTTTGCGAACCCTGTGTAAAAGACAGCATTTTCTTCTTCAGAACAGAAAACAAACAGCAAGAACTTAAGGAATAAGCAAGGGTCCAGTGTAGCCCATAACCTTTTGGAACTCCTTTATAGTAACAACCATCACACACACACCCCACTTTATCATTTAGCCCAGAGGGCAGATGAGAAAAAATTAAGTCTAGGGGCACAATCCGGAATAACTGTGAGAGCACGTAAGAGACATTATGTGCACCCGTAGTTACTGCACCACCTAGTGAAAACCTATGGGAAATTCATATTGCAATCCAGAGTAACTTGTTCTTACTCCGGAGCAAGGACTCCACATAGTTACTCTGGATTTCACCCTAAATTTATATTGGATTTATGAAACTAGTGTGCAGTTCTCTGAATCCTATCCATGGATTCAGCAACAACATGGCTGATTCAAATAGCCATAAACTAAATCAGACTGATTTAGAGTCATTATTCACCTTTTGCTGTTGTGATGTATAAAGGCACTTTCATTCTTTCTGGGTTACAGCATGTACCAAGTAGCTAAGTCGCTTCAGAGATGTAAAAGTTGATAAGATAGAACTACTGCTGCTTTCAGTACACTTTTTCTCCTCTTGTAGTTTCAGGTCAAACAGATAAATCAGAGTTCTTGAAACAACAGTGTATATAAAAGGATCAAAACACAGACTTAGGGCTAAATCCAGAGTAACTATGGGGAGTCCTTGCTTCAGTGTAAGAACAACTCACTCTGGATTCCAATATCCAGTAACTACGGGTGCAGTAACTACGGGTGCACGTAAAGTCTCTTACGTGCTCCTGTAGTTACTCTGGATTTGGGGGTAAGGCTGCAATCGTAAAGACACTTTCCTAAGAGAAAGGCCCATTGACCCACAGACAAGGAAGACCCACAGAAAAGGAAGACAATGGGTCTTCCTTTTGAGTAGACCTGGTTAGGATTGTGCTCTAAGACCCATTGAACACAGTGGGGCTTACTTTTTAATAGATATGCTTAGGATCGTACTCTAAATGTAAAAGACTGAACACTGCAACTTTCAAAACTGAAAAAACTATTAAAGAAAATGTTGGTTATACAATATATGACAAAAACAAAACTTTATAGAAATACAAGATGACACTGAAGTGATATTTGCTTTTTTCAATGTATTCATTGTTGTGTAAATAGGTATGACAGCATAATTATACATGCCTGTTCAAACCCTCTGTTTAGAATAAGCCTAGTTTTCATATTCTTTTCAAATCCATATACAAGAATGCAGTAGATTCCATCATTTTATTCAAAGATATAAACCCATCAACAGGGTTTAATAAGAAGCATTTGTTGCATGTTGGACAAATACTCTTTCTTTCTTTCTTGCCAACTTTCCAACAAAGGAAGAATTAGTTGGGTGGTCTGAAGCATGGTGCTGTGCTTAGAATAAGACAACAAAAAATACTGGAATCAAAGTGAGACATCAGTACATACATACAACTAGTTTTAAAGCACGAGTCCAAAATTTTAGAGGCTCATAAACACTGAAAACAATGTCTGTTTTTTTTAAATAACCAAAGACTACAAAAAATGCATGTTTGTAAACATGACAGCAGCCATCTTATATTCTGGATGGTCTGCAATTTAAAACTGACATTGCAGAAATGTCCAATCTTGGCACACAAACATGCATTTTAAGGTAGTCTAAATGAAAAGTATTTATAGTCACTGTTTTTCCCTCCAGTTCATATATTACAAGGAACAAGATATTTACGTTTCTAGAAAGCTTGATATCTCACTCTTAGTTGTAGCAAATCATAACCAAGCCACCCTCTACTTTAGATTACCCTCATAAAGTATTACTCATGTCATTATTACATGACAGATAATTATATTATAGTATGAAGGTAAATGGTATAGAAAAAGGATTTGTGACCAGAAAGTTGTGAAGCTCCCTTAACGTGATTTAAAAACTGTTATTTGAACAGTTAATTTAAGAGCACAGTCCTATGAGCACAATCCTAACCATGTCTACTCAAAAGTCCCTTTGTGTTAAATGGGTCTTACTCCCAGGAAAGTGACTTTAGGATTGCAGCCTATGTCTCCTCAAAAGTAAGCCCCATTATGTTCAATGGATTTTATTCCCGGGAAAGTGTCTTTAGGATTGCAGCCTAAGGCTTTCATAAAAAACTGACAAAATAAAAGTGTTGCAATGTGCATGGAACTCTTAATGGAGGGAAACAATCTGTGCCAATGCATTTTATACCACCATATTGAACAGAATTCCTCTTATTAATGGAACTTGACACTCCAATTGAGCAGCTTATAAGATTTTAGTGACTGAGATTTATGCCAAACAGATTTATCTTTGTCTCAAACCACTCCCCATAAATTTGCTCCAAATTATTTTAATTTTATTCCACTCTTTACCATGGACAATGTTAACAGCGCAATCCTAGGAATGTCAGAAATAAGTCTCATTAAGTTGAATGAAGGTTACTCCTAAGTAAGTGTGCAACCTAGATATACTAATTAGCAAACACTGAATTTTATTACCCTCAAAATCAGAGTTTCTCAAATTGTGCACCATGGTGTACTCATAGAGGCACAGCAGGATGTCTCCAGTAACCTTACCTTCCTGGCTCTCCAAGTTGCTGCAGTCTTTGGTGGCTACGATTGTGCAAGATCTTGTGGGATTCTGGGGGATGTGCCACTGAAGAAGGGCTCCATGACCAGGGCTCCAGTACAGGGGTCTCTAAACTTTTTAGCAGGAGGGCCACATCATTTTATATTGTGTCAGGAGCCAGAAGAAAAAAGAATTGATTTAAATCTCAAATTTGAATAAATTTATATGAATGAATATATTAGTGATAAATATATTAATGAATGGAATTCTAATCAGTTCACAGACACTTTCAAACATGTGTGCACTTGTGATATTCAAGAAAGTTCATAAGTAATTTCATACAATTGATATTCAAGCAAGTTCATAAGTAATTTCATACATAGAGAGGAGGTACATACAGCTCAGCCCTCAAAATATCCTCCCAAGGTGTGGAGAGCAGAGGTGCCCTCATCTTTGGAGGATTACAGGGCTTGCCTGAGGGCCAGATGGAGGCTCACTGAGGTTCACATTTGGTCCCATGGCCAGGGTTTGGAGACCCGTGCTCTATAAACTTGGCACTGCTGTGGCTCAGTGGTTAAAGACACAGTTCCTGTTTACCTGCAGGTTAGCAGTTTAAAACCCAAGTGCCACATGGTGGAGTTAGCTCCCATCACTTGTCCCAGCTTCTGTCAACCTAGCAGTTTGAAAGCATGCAAATTCAAGTGGATAAATAGATTATAACCCGGTGACAGGTCCCTGCAACAGGCAGGCAGGTTTCCTTAATGCTGCATCAAGAACATGGAACATGATTTGATGACTTGGATCCAGAACATCAGACCCTGCCATAACCCGGTAATGCTAGAAACACGAAATGCTAGAAAGAAGGAAGAAAAAGGCTCTAAATAGTAAACCAGAGTATGAAGCATTACTACTGCCCTAAAAGTCTCTGAAGTGCACACGTTACCTCAATAGGTGACCAAAAACAGCAGTTTTTTAAGTTTTACATTTGGAATCCTAGTTAGAATTATGTTTGTCAGGATCTGCACATTAAGATTACAGAGAACAAGAGAAGAATACAACGGAGAGAAGGTGTCCACTCCTCTGCAGTGTCTCTTTCTATAGAAAAGATTAGAGTATCACACATACAAGGCACAACCCACTTCTTTACAAAGACCAGTTATTTAAAAAAAAAGTTTCATGCTTCACACAATGCAGCGTTTGAGGTATTTTATTGATATAGCAATCTTATTTCAAAATGGCATTATTACAAAATGTAAAAATCCAGCAAAACCAGAAACATTGAGATTTTTTCCTGGGCCTTCAGAGTCACTGATCTTATCCTCCAAATCATTCTCCACAATTTACATCTCCACTGCTGGCCTGATTACACAGGTGCAAGATGTGCCAGAATGGCCTGGTATAGATAAATACATCAAGAAAGGCAAAAGCTGTAAAGCTAAATGCATGCAACAGGTTCTATCAGGAAAAAACCCTCAAAGGTAACCGCAGGTGAGATCTAGAGAACTGCAGAGACAAGAGTTCTGATTCAGTCATCTTTGTCTTTTGCTCCATGTTTAAGGATGCGTGTGAATTCAATGTAATTGAAATTGCCCTTTTTATCAATTGGTGCCTCTCTGAACAGCTCATCAACTTCTTCATCTGTAAACCTGTCGCCCATTGTCGTCAGCAACTCTCTCAGGTAATCTTCTTGAATGAAGCCTAAAAATACAAAATACTAGGCATGAGAAAATAGCATATCAGATAGTCATATGCAAGCACATTAGGGATGGCTGTATTAAAACCTAAAATTAACAATATGAAAAACCAGTGAAGCCGTTTCAAAGAACTTACTAACTGATGCAATAGCTTCAATATAAACCACATGGTTCAGGAAATATAAACAAACTACAAAGCTAACAAAAAAGGAATATTTTTGTAGTTTTCCAGAAAATATTAGGACCAAAACAGGATTTTAAAGGAAAAAATTAGTCACACACAGAAGTGCTTTCAACAAGTAGAAAGGCTCCTGCCCCAAAATACAGCCTTCATCCCTCCACCACTGCAGACCTGTCTAATGTGTATACTGATAAATAAATCAATAACTACAAAACTAAAAACAGATTTATATCAGACCACAGGGGAAAAGCTGCTGTATAAGCAGAACTCTGTTCACAATCCTTTGTATTGGATTCAATTACAGTAGTACCTTGTAAGACAAATGCTTTGTAAGCCAAATTAAAATTTCTAAGGAATTCTGCCTTGTAAGACACACAGTTTTACAACAAAAATTCTTTGTAAAATGAACGAAGTGATGGATCTGCATCATGAGCAACAGCAAGAGGTTATGGAGGAGATCTCATCTGCAGAGGAGGAGGAGAATGAGGAGGAGGAATACCTCACATCAAATGAGATTAAGGACATTTGTAAACATTGGGAAATTGTGCAAAATTTTCTAGAAAAGCACCATCCAACTAAGGCTGTAACTGTTTAACGACAATGCAATGTCACATTTCCATGAAATCCTCAAAAGGAGACAAAAGCAAGTGTCATTAGGAAGTTCCTTGTTAAAATTGCTCTAGAAGACACCAGTAATTCTTTTAGTGAAAATTAGTCATCTTTGGCCATAAAGGTTTTTCTTTTCTGTTTTACTGTACATTATATTAGTGTTTTTATTAATATTACAGTAATTGTGTTCTGTATTGTATTAAAGGAGGCCTCCGTCAGTCTTGAAAGTCTATGGTATCGTGCTCGGCGCTGCATACGCTGCATGTGACGCACGAAAGCCTGGGTTAGATTGGTATGGAGGATAGGCTGTTACCCAAGCAGTAAATCCCCCCTCTCCACGCCATTGAATTAGTCCGATGGAAAGGCAGAGCCAATATGATTGGTTCCAGCTGCGTCGCAGAGCTGGGCTAAGGACAAGAGCTCACCCTGTCTTGTGGGGCTGACCCGCGTCTCAAACCACAGTGTCTTAACCACTTGCACCACTGTATTATATTACAGTGTTTTTTATTTCAATTACAGTATTTTGTCATTATTTTTACATACAGTTAATATTTTTATATGAATATTTTTGGGTTGTGGAACCAATTGTCTGAGTTTTCATTCCTATGGGAAAACCCGCCTTGTATAAAGAACACTATGTAAGACAAACATTCTTCTGGAACAAATTATGTTTGTCTTACAAGGCACCACTGTATTTCAAAATCTGTATCTGTATAACACAGAGAGCAAGGCCTTCATACACTAAGGTTGCAATCCTAAACACATTTTCCTGGGAATAAAACCATTTGAATACAATGGGGGTTACTTCTGAGTAGACATGGATAGGACTGTTTTCTATGGCTGTATTCCTAACCTCCAGTTAGGCCATCTGTAGCCCTGGCATAAGTCCTGTGCTGAACTGGGAGTGTTTCCAAAGTGCCATAAGACATTTGTGCGCCAGTCCTGCAGGGGGGAGGGGGGTGTTAGGCCAGTGCACAATCATGCGCTTGCCTCCCTCCATCACCATGGGAACAGGAAGACTGATGAGTTGTGCCAGCCTAGGTTAGGATTATATCCTAGAAGTACCAAATAAAGCTTTAAAAGGAAGTCTGACATAAATAGCTATTATTCCAAATTTGGATTAGAAGTATAATCTCTCATGTGGTCACAGTTCTGCTTCAGAACAATGATAAGCACTACAGTTTCTTATCAAGATAGCCTGATGAGAACCCACACTTATGAAAGACTGCCACTTGGGATGGCACAAGAACTTCAAGATCCAAGTTATTAAAAAAAATTTTAGTCGAAAATTGGTCACAGAGGTTTTTGGTACATATTTAACTTTCATTATTTTCAAATCACAGAACCGTTCTTCAGGCTGTGAACTATATACATGCTATCTAGAACCTGTAATCTTCCCAGCAAAATTGTCCCTTCACAAATGTTAAAGGCTCTGTGGTCTTATTTCTTGATGACTCCAAAGAGGAAGTCACACATATTCTAAGCTTTAATCAGCCTGAAAAGTTGTCCAAGCAGTAAAATACATTATTCAAAATATAAGTTATAGTATCTTAAAAAGCTGATTAAAATACTTAATTCATGTATTAATGAGGATAATCATAAAGTGAGAAGATATACAATGAAAATCAAAAGCAAAATAATTCAGCTCTAATGTTTTAGCTTCTTACCTGTTGCTTCTTCATCAAAGCAAGCAAAAGCATTTCTGATTACATCTTCTGGATCAGTGCCATTTAACTTCTCTCCAAACATTGTGAGAAACATAGTGAAGTTTATTGGTCCTGGAGCCTCATTCATCATGGCATCTAGATAGTCATCAGTTGGATTCTTTCCTACAAACAAACCTGAATTTTATTCATTCATAAATTATAGCGATATATACTATCAGCCATAACCCTAGAGATAGATATTGAAAAAGACAGGAAAAATACAATCGTTTTCTTCCTCCGACAAAAACAAAGAAAAGTTTAAAAAAACCATATACAAGTCAAGTTACGTGTAAGAAATCATTACCAAGTGAAGCGAGCATATCATGCAGGTCCTCTTTGTCAATGAAACCATCTCTGTTTTGGTCAATCATGTTAAATGCTTCTTTGAATTCCTGAATTTGTGACTGATCAAACATAGCAAACACATTGGAAGTTGCTCGCTGAGGGCGCTTCTTCGTGGTCTTGGTCTTTGCTCTTTTGCTCGACATGTTGATGGTTGGATTCTAGGAGAGAACAATAATAGTCACTGAACCTATAATAACAGAATTAACATGGTAATCTATGGGAAACATCTGGCCCATTTCCCCTGGTTCTTGAACTTCAAAAAGCATTATTTATTCTAAATAAGCTTTCTTGTTTATTTTAGCAAGAAAAACTGACCATAATAATTGGTGTACAAGAATATCCTAAAACACAATTAAACAGCAGTAGTTCACTTCCCACTTAGGTTTTAGACTGGGAGAAAATCAGGTGAAAATTCTTGCTGAGCCTGGAAACTCACTAGATAGTCTTATTTCAGGGATTACATGCATTCTGTGGTCATTTGGAGCTAACAATGCCAGGACATTCAAGCTATATCAAATGGTTGAGATGGAATTCCAGCATATCCTCAAAACCAGACATTGCTGCCATGCTATTTGGTTACTGCCTACCCTTGATATAATTATCTCATTGTTCTTGTTAGTGGAAGTCATCCTACTATGGCAGTGAAGAAAGCGAATTCCATGCTTTGAATGCATTGGCATCCTCCAGTCTTCAAAGACTATGATATTGTGCTCTGAGTGTCCTCTCCAGAGCACGGTGGCCTAGGTAGATTAATATGGAGGATAGACTGTTACCCAAGCAGCAAATCCCACCTCTCCATGTCACTGAAATAGTCCAATGGAACAGCAGACCCAGAACCAGAACCAGCTGCGTCACAGGAGTTACCAAAACGTGATTGTACACAGTCACAAACTGCTTCCGGGTCTCCGGCTCTGGGTTTTGCCTCAAGGTTGACTCCTGTAGCCTTCCCCATAGATGGGTATAGCCACAAAGCAGTGGAGGATTGAGATGGGAGTTTTCCTTTTCCAAACAACCCACGTTCAGTGGGATTTTGGACAGGTTTAATCTGGCTCCTCAACAAAGGCCTGTCTGCCATGGGAGTCCCTGCCAGTAGCTATGCTTCTGCCAGCATAGCCCTTTGTATCACTGGAGCATACAATCTCACCACCACAAACAGGTACTGTCCATTGGACATGCTAGGAATCATTAAAAAGAAGACTGAGAATAAAACAGCCAATATTATAATGCCATTGTAGAAACTGATGGTAGGACCACACCTGCAGTATTGTGTTCTGGTCACATCTTTAAAAGGACACAGTAAACCTAAAAAGGGTGCAGAAGAGAGCAACCAGAATTATTTCTGGGGTGGGACTCCTTCCTTATGAGGTAAGCATTTGGGGCTCTTAAGGAGCCTAAGGGGAGACATGATATCCAAAATTATGCAGAGGATGGATATCTTTTCTCTCTCACACAACACCAAAACTAGGGGACTTCCACTAAAATTGTATGTTGGAAGAGTTAGGACACACAAAAGAAAATATTTTCTCAGCATATATGTCGCCTGTGGAACTCCTTGTCACAGGATGTGGCGATGGCATCTGGTCTAGAGGATTGGAGGAAGAGTAGCACAGAAATGTGAAATAAGTTCATATACACTCCCTCTTAAACCTGTTAAACCAGTGATTTTCCACCATTTTGCCATGGCATAATGGTGTGCCATTGATGGCCTGTAGGTGTGCTGCAAAATTTTGAGGAAGATCATAGAATGGCAAATGGGGGATTTGAGCTCCTTACCATTAGCATGGTGTGCTTTATCAAACAACTTATCAAACAAAGAACTGGTGTGCTTTGACTATTTTAGCATCTTGACAATGTGCAGTGAGATGAAATTTCTTTATCCAATTACATGTCCCAATTTCTGATAACCTCATATTATGAACAAATAGGACATGAATATTTTGTGGTTAATTGCATCTGGGATGCTGCTAGAACAGACCAAACAGTTCCACAAAGCCCTAGTTTAGATATCCCCTAGTTACATCTAGTTTGTAGGGGAAAAAATGTGTGGAAACATAATATGTCAAGCATTTGGAGAAGTAGGACAGCTCTTCAATTAGTTCTTTCACTGATAAGACTGCTCTAGTGGAATTGCTGGGACTATTAATACTCCTTAAGTTATTTGTGAATGTTTAATATTATGGGGTTTACTATTATACTACTGAAGTCCAGTTAAATATTGTATTGCATCTCATGGACAGTACATTAAAATACCAGAATTTGTAACACAGATAAAACTGCATCATTAACAAGTGTTACACCTTTTTCAGTAATGATTATCTTCTAACAGAGTAAATTATTTTTTGCAATACTACCGATAATTTATTAATATTATTCCAAATATCTAAAGCTAAGTTATTATTATTCAGTTATTTTTTAAAAAGTTAAATATTTGCATATGAACTTATTTCAGGTTTCAAGCAACCATTCTCAGTTTACCCCAAACAAAATTATTTCACTGTGGCTACAATCCTAAACCTGCTTTCCTGGGAGTAAGCCCCACTGAACACAATGGAACTTACTTCTGAGTAGACATGCTTAGGGCTGTAAAGCCCAAATGTCAGTACTTATAATAACACCACAATTCTATACATAATTCTGTAAAATAACCAACTTCCATTAGAATCCTCCAAAGGATGTGCCTTGGCAGAAACATTCTACAACTGAAGTCCTTTAAAGTTCCATGTATACAAAAGTCAGTTCACACTTCAACTTCAAAGCTTGCAAACGAACAATATAAATACTAATTACCCATTAAATAAACATGCATAGTGGTAGCACTATAGCTTTTCATGCCAAGAACCTTACAATATTATCACTTTCAGTTCTTTGAAAAAAATTTTCATGTACCACATTCGCTGTGCTCTCTGAAGATACAATCACTGTCTAAATCCATCACATTTTTTAGAGTAATAGAAGTCTAAAATTTTGTTTTAACTTTGCAGATAAGCCTAAAAATGTACCACAGTTCAAATAAATGAGATATTCACAAGCTGTTTCTCTAACAGAAAGTAAAGCAAAATACATTTTTTGCCTGATTAAAAACCTTACCATCTTTCAAAGTCTGCACAGCCCAATAGCCTACCAAGCTTCTGGCAAGTAAAGATATTGTACATGAGTTATAGTCTAAGGGGAGATCTACAAATAGCAACACTGATTTCATCCACTGATTAACTTCACCATTTAAACCTTGTGTTCCATCTACAACATTCCCCTGACACAAGAACATAAATTACTGCCATAGTCTAAAAATAAGCTCAACTATAAGTCACCCGACCAACATTCAGTGCCCTTTCACTACTAGAATGGTTTAACATGCATGGATAAGAACAGAAGACTCCAGCTTCAATTCTCTGTCCAATTTTAACTGCACTCGCTATCACTCACAAATGCTAAAGTTCTCATATGCAGAATCATTTCTCATGAACCCATTCCCAGACAAATAAAGCTTCTACTGTATATAATGAATATGTAATGTATATACTGGACAAACGTGTAGTTCTCAGTACAATTCTAACTTAATAAAGCTTATATAATATTTATTCAACATCTACCTTCAATGCATATAAACAGAAACGAGATAAACTGGAAGCTGAAACTTACATAAGAATATATAGAAGGAAAAGGGATGAAAGACAAAGTGACAAAGAACCAAGAATAGAATTTAAGACACTATTCTAAAGCATGTACACAACATCAGTGAGTTCATCTCACCTATCAAATTAGTCATGTTGCCAGGCTGAAATTCATGACCATTTAAATTTGGATATGCTACATCACACATAGTTATCAGAAGAAGTCAAAACAATTTTTATCATAAATCTGAAACTGTGTAAACTAACAACCCAATTCTAACTTACCCTGCCATCCAGAGTAACTACGGGAGCACGCAAGAGACTTTATGTGTACCCATAGTTGTTGCACTACCTAGTGAAAACCTATGGGAAATTCATATTGCAATCCAGAGCAAATTGTTCTTACACCGGAGCAAGGACTCCACGTAGTTACTCTGGATTGCGCCCATAGATTGTAATAGGCAAGCCACTTACTGTATCAGCTCCAGCACAGGTTAGGAAGCAGCTGCCGGGAGAGTTAAAGTAAAAGCTGGACCATAATGCATTTGTTTCCACTTACAGCATTTTAAAGAGTCTTCTCTTAAGAACATTTTAAGAGTCTTCTCACTATGGGACTACTAGGATCTGTGTCAACAAAATTGCTAGCACAGATCCAAGCAGCAACGTATAAAAGCAAGCTGGGCAGGCAGGGATTAGGATCAGGCCTCAGTGCCAGAGACGAGTCCACCTCCTTCCCAGTCCAAGTCCACCCTCCCCAAAATGTCCCCATTCCACCACCCTCATCAACTCCTGCACTGTCCACACTGGGCCAGCGCAAATGTGGGAAGATCTACATCCTTGTGTCAGTCTTCCAGCCCTGGTGTAGTCACAGTGTGTTTTACAGCATTTTTGCAACACTCTTGGACCAGTGCAAGGGATACGCACAAAGTTAAACCAAGCACAGAGTTAAGAGTGCTCTCTAAAATTCAAGGATTTCCTAAAAAAATATTCAAAATTATTTTACCAACATAGAAAAGTGGGAACAATTGAAAGTCTATTCCAGGCAATAAGAATGTTGCAGCCCAATTCTAACTGTGCCAGTGCTGGTCTACCACTTGCTTTCTTGAAGGTGGCCAGGAACACATCACTTTTGGGGAGACCAGAGTGAGCGGGCAACTATCAGCTAGTGAAGCATTTCAGAGCAGCAAAACTGGAAAGGGCAGGGCAGTTCATCCCTGAACTGTAGAGACAACAGCAGAAGCTTACATTGTATACTGTCCTCATACTTAAAGCCCTACACAAATCATCTGGGAAATGCTCCACCTATTGAGTAGATCTGAATATACTGAGTAGATGTGAGTAAATTCATAAGGGCTGCCAGGATTCAACACAAGATAAGGGAATAAATCTTTTCTTACCTTGAGGAGACCTCCTGCTACCTCCCTGGCCCCATGTGGATACACTGATGGCCATTTTGGCACTGACATAGGCAACTCCAGTAAGATTAAGCTGTTAGTTTCATTGATCGCTTGCCCAATTAAAATTGGTCCAATCAGTTCTTTCCATTTATGTTAACAAATAAATTTCACGCTTCAAGGCCCAGTGGTTTTGGCTGGGCGTTGATGAGTCAGTGAGTGACTTTTCAGTTTTATATATATAGAAAAAGATTTAAATGCTTCTTAAATACTGTAGTTCTCAAAACATCTGAAGTTTATCATATGTGGCTCTAATTCCAAGCAGGTTTGGCCACTCTTGATAGACATAAGTTTTAGCTGAGCTGTTTAAAAAGCTACATCTTCTACTTCTGGTTGTTTAAATAGAGTTTCCAATGGGTATGAACATTGTAATTGAAATCTTATTCCTGAGACACTCCCACTTTATCATAGTATCCACTGGAATGTACTAGGCAGGACACCCTATGAGGGCTGGAAAATATTTCAAATTCCTGTATACCAGCAACAAATGCTGAGGGCTCAAGATTTTTCCAAAACTATCCTTGTACAGTGGTTCCCAAACTTTTAGCATCAGGACCCACTTTTAAAAAACTCTACTGGGACCCACTCATGTTTAAAATACATTTTAAAAAGGGAAAATTCTTTAAAATAATTTATGAATAACCAAAAACAAGACACTCACTTTGTCTCCCCATATTAACACATGCTTTCACATGCAGGAGCCCAGTTCCCTGCAGGGCAATTAGCAGCTATCTTGCAAACTGTATGAGCCAAGTTCTTTCCGGACCAACTAGAGCTACAGCATCTGATTTTACAGTAGCCTCAAGGCTTGATGTAATTAGTTATTTGATTTTTCATCACCCTTTGGCAATACCCCTGCTAACTGGAAAAGAGACACTGTTTCAAGTGGATATTCCTCTTTTATTTAGCAGGGGGAAAGTAACTGGCCCTTCACACCCCCAGCAATGTCTGTTCTCATGGCTTCTGCTGCTGTTCTTTTTGCATTTTAGATTGTGAGCTCTTTAGGGACAGGGTTCCATTAGCTTTTAATTTTTTCATTTTCTTGTAAACTGCTTTGTGAACTTTTCTGTTGAAAAGCAGTATATAAATACTGTAGATGGATCAAAAATCAGATCATAACCCACCCAATTTCTGTAATTATTATACTTTTATTTTTACTGAAAACCTGCAAGTGGTAATAATGCAAACTCACCATATTTCACAGAAAGATCTACTTCACGTTTATATGATGATTCATTCAGAAGAGTACATTTTAGGGTTTGGCCTTTATAACAATGGAAGTTGTCGAACTGCCTACTGGCTTCAAAGCTGTTATTAAGCACAGATTTTGAGCAGTTCACTAAGAGTCACTAGAACATTTATGAAACAGTGCTTACCACAGAGGTACAAAGGAGGCCTCTGATCTCTTGGGAGGGAATGTAAACCAGGAAAATGTAAAGTTTGAGGAAACTCAAATGTCTACGGTTTCCTGTACAGAAAACTTAAGAGAAATAGTGACAAGGGGAAGCAGGCTGCAACAGGATGAGACAGCCAGGACGAAGAGGTAATTATACTGAGACTATACTGAATTATAGGGAATTATACTGAGACCTTGAAGAACCAGGTTCAAATCCCTGCTCAGCCATGAAGCTTCCCAGGTGATCTTGGGCCAGCCCAGCCTCATCTACCTTACAGGGTGGTTGTGAGGCCAGAAGGAGGGGAATAACTAAACCTCTGTAAGCTGCCTTAGGCATTTAGTTGGTAAAAGGCTGTAGGTAAATCCCTTAAAATGAGTAAACTTAAGAGGCTTCAGTCCTATACAAAAACAAAAACCCAAGACCACCACAACACATGACAAGGAGTGGCATTTGTTGTTTGTTGCGCGTGTATGCCTGAATGGAGATTGCAAATACAAAAATCACCACCAGTCCAATTGTATCGGCTCTGCCGTTCCACTGGACTATTTCAGTGGTGTGGAGAGGGCGGATTTGCTGCTTGGGTAACAGCCTATTCTCCATATCAATCTACCCAGGTCTTTGTGCTTTGCATGCAGCGTCGAGCACGATACCATAGCCTTTCAAGACTGATGGACGCCAAGTGTGTGTGTGTGGTATGCTATGATACACAAAAGTATGCGGTGACTATGATTGAATTGTGTGTTGAGATGATAAAACCCAAGACCACCACAACTCCTGACAAAGTGTGTGTGTTATGTATGGTGGGCTGACTGTGAAACCAAGAAATATGTGAAGATTGGGATTGGCTTGTGTATGTGTGTGGTGATGGCAAAACCCAAGACCACCACAACTCCTCACAAGGAGTGGCATTTGTTGTTTGTTCTATGTGTATGCCTGTATGGTGACTGCAAATCCAAAGACCACCACCAGTCCTGACAAGGTGTGTGTATGTATGGTGCGCTGACTGTGATACACCAAAATATGTAGTGACTGTGATTGGATTGTGTGCGGTGATGGCAAAACCCAAGACCACCACAACTCCTGACTAGGAGTGGCTTTTCTATGCGTGTATGTGTGTTGTTCTGACTATGAAACCAAAAAATATTTGGTGACTATAGCTGCAATCCTAAAGACACTTTCTTGGGAGTAAGAACCACTGAACACAGTGGAGCTTACTTTTGAGTAGACATGGTTAGGATTGTGCTCTATGACTGGCTTTTGTGTGTGTGTTGTGCTTATGCTTGTGTATGGTGTGGTGGCTGCAAATCCCAAGACCACCTTGCAGCCAGTGGAACAGGAGAGGGAGAGGGAGTGATGGTGGTGGTGGTGGTGGGGGGGGGGGAGGGGAGGGAGAGGGTAGGAAAAGGAGAAGCGCCCTCGCCCCTCCCTCCCCAAACAACCCGCCTGACAGGGCCACTGGCAGCCCCTGCCTCAGCCTCTTGCTGAGGCAACAGCTGCTGCCGCCATTGACGGCCCCACCCTGCCCCGGCGCGCGCTCTGAAGCCGTTCAACGGCATTCTACGGGGAGTGGGCGCGCGCCACAGCCTCAACGGCTAAGCCTGGAACATTCCACAACTGATAAAGGGGGTGTGATCGAATAAAAGGGGACCCATCTCCCCCCACCCGAATAAATGGACTCACCTGAGCGGCCCTGGGAGAGAATGTTCAGTTGAGAGGACCCACAGCGGCACAGCGAAGGACTCCGGCGGTACTTCCGGAGAGAACGACAACGGGGCGAAACTATTTTTGCGGGAAGGGGGGGGAGGCCGAATGGGAGCGTCTATCAGCGATCTGGATGGAGACTAGTCGGGAGCTCTAAAGCCCAACGTGGGAGAGACTTAAAATTAGAGTTCTGGGCGCTTTCAGGGTCGAAATGGGGGCGCTGCCCTCCGCGCCTGCGGAGATAGGATCGTGGTTGGAACCTCTCCCCTCTCAACGGCCGTTGAGTTGGTACCGTCCGGTTTGCTCACCGCATTCCAAGGGAGGGGGAGGGGCCCATGAAAAGGGAGTGGGGGAGTGGGCGGGGCGAGAGTGCGAGGAAAGGCCGATGCCCTTGTATGGAAATTGAGAAGCTGCTGGTTCCTGTTTGTCGCCAACGGGTGGTGGATGCCTGGGCGGCGGTGACGTCACTGGGTTCGCGCGGATCGAGCTGACGTCACTGGGATGAACGTCCGATAATTCGACTCGCTGGGAAAAGGCGATGGGTGGGGCGCAGTCTGGGCCTCCTCAGCGACGGGGAGGGGCTGTTTTCTTACGCCCAGGCTGTTTCTTACCAAGCCCTTGGGAGGGTGGGAAGCTCAGACCCACACTTTCCTGGGAGTAAATGCCATTGACTAGAATGGGACTTATGTCTGAGTAGACATACCTTATGGTTGGGCTGTGAGGCTGCAATTCTGTCCACACTTTCCTGGGAGTAAATGCCATTGACTAGAATTGGACTTAATTCTGAGTAGACACACCTGAATAGACCTTGTGAAGCTGCAGTCCTGTCCACACTTTCCTGTGGCATTTACTTCTGAGTAGACACACCTTCTGGTTGGGCTGTGAAGCTGCACTCCTGTCCACGCTTTCCTGTGGCACTTAATTCTGAGTAGACACACCTCACGGTTGGGCTGTGAAGCTGCAATCCTGTCCACACTTTCCTGGGAGTAAATGCCATTGACTAGAATGGGACGGTTGGGCTGTAAGGGTGCAATCCTGTCCACACTTTCCTGGGAGTAAATGCCATTAACTAGAATGGGTCTCACTTCTGAGTAGAGACACAGGATACACTGTGAAGCTGCATTACCATACACATTTTTCTTTGAGTAAGCCCCTTGACAATATTGGACTTACTTCTGAGTAGACTACAGCTAAAGTTGGGCTGTGAGGCCTGCAATCCTATCCACACTTTCCTGGGAGTTAGCCTCCCTGATGATAAAGAGACTTACTTCTGAGTAGACACATAGGATTGGGCTGTGAAGCTGCAATCCTATCCACATTTTCCTGGGATTAAATCCCATTGTATATAATGTCACACTCTTGTTCTTTGTGTCTTTTTGTTTCCTCAAGTCAAACACTGACTTCAGTGGAATTAGAATAACAAAAGAAAAATTTGGGTTTTTTTAATTATTGGCAGAAAAGGACTCCGTCAGTCTTGGAAGACTATGGCATCGTGCTTGGCGATGCATACGCTGCATGCAAAGCACAAGAGCCTGGGTTGGATTGTTATGGAGGATAGGCTGTTACCCAAGCAGCAAATCCCCCCTCTCCACGCCACTGAATTAGTCCAATGGAAAGGCAGAGCCAATACAATTGGATCCAACTAGTGTCGCAGAGCTGGGTTAAGGACAGGAGCTCACCCTGTCTTGTGGGGCTGACCTGGGTCTCGAACCCTGGCCTGCTGGTTAACAGACACAGCGTCTTAGCCACTTGCGCCACCCACAGCCCATAGAAAAGGACTACCATTTAAGCAAATGGCACACTGTAGCAAAGAGTATTGCATAATGCACATTAAAAGATTTAGAGCACAATCCTAACCATGTCTACTCAAAAGTAAGCCCCATTATGTTCAGTGGTTTTTACTCCCAGGAAAGTGTCTTTAGGATTGCAGCCTTAGCCTTATTTTAAAGAATTGCTTATGTTATGATTTGGGTTGCTGACAGTTCATAGAGATGTTCTTGCCTACATATGGTGGTCCTCCATTATTGACTTATATAGGCCAATTCATGTACTCCCACATAATCAGGGTGACCATCTGACCGGAAAAACCCAGACTGGTCCGGATTTTTAGCCTCTTCTCTGGGTGTCCTACATTTTGGCTTCACTGTCCGACATTTTGGCTTCATTTTGAAACTTTGCGATAGTGCACAGTACCCCATCATGCCATGTGTCGTTGGATTTCTATTAAAGAGCAGAATCCAATGCAAAAATCAGTTTTGAGATATCTCCTTCGTATCAAAAGTTATTGTCGAAAAACAAAAAAATTACATTTTGGCCATTTTTTTTAGCGGGTAGGGAATTTTGGCCTGGGATTAGGAATTTTGTCATTGGGGTTCAGGAATTTTGGGTTTGGGATCTGGTCACCCTGCACATAGCTACATTCACATTGCTATGTTCACTGTCAAAATTCTTCAAGGCTCTAAGAAGCTGTGAGTATTTTTGACTCAGTGTTTTTCCATGGGTTGTCTAGATTACTGAGAGGTATCTACACCAGTACTGCATCTCCTTGGTGTTGATATTTAGCACACAGTCCAGATGACTCACTCAGATGGAAAGATTTAAAATGTTCTCACAGTCACAAAGCCTTGATGGAACAGAAGTTATTTTCAGAAACATATTTAATGATACATGACCCAAATCTCCAGATGACCTCTAGATGTTAAACAGCATAAAGATGGAGCCCTGAAGTATTTCACATAACAGCTGCCAAACTGTTGAATAGTTGTCCCCCATCCAGATTGGAACCCAGAAGTCCTGAAATCTGTGATGTTGGAAATGTGTTGCTTTTCAATGGTGGCCAGGTGTCTGATGACTGTGGTTTGCCCAATTACAGGAATGCAGTGACAAGTGTGGTGCAGGTAGGCAAGGTGTGAACCTAGCAGCTATATGCACTCTGAGAGAAACTGCATCTTTGTTTTCACAACTGAAAAATCACACAATATGACTTGAGAAGGGAAAGATTGTTGTACAGATTGTTGTACAGATTGCAGTAATGTGGCTTATTGTTCCCAGCAGTGGAGTTCAATCTGAAATAGATACAAGCAATTTTATGCATAAAAAGAATAAGCAAAATGCTTCAGCATGCTGCTGAGGATTCCAGTGCACATGTTGAAGCTGAATACAACTACTGTACCTTCATGCAATGCTAAACTGGATGTGGATGATGTGGTGAGGGTGATTGCAATACTGCATCACCACAAAAGAATAGGTCTTAATGTGGTCTTTGAGTTCTGTTCAGCCGATCTGTACTGAGACCGTTTTTACCCATTGGCCTTGTCACTCTTAACTCTTCGTAGAACTACTGTGCGGAGAAACCCGCACAGGGCAATCCTAACCTCTGGTTAGGTTGGCACAACTCTTGTGCTGGCCTGCTTCTCCTGGGGGGAGGAGGTAGGCCAGAGCACAGACATACACCAGCCTTCCCACACCATTGCAGATATGTGTGTTGCGCTGGCCAAAATTGGTTAGGTTTGCTCCCCCAGTTTCTCACAAGGGACACTTGTGTTAAACACCTGTCAATTATAGTCAGGCTTCAACAGAACAGCAGATCACATCATAGAAAATCTAGATTCATCAGCCTTCTGATGTGGATCAGCTTAGCTGGTTTTGCACCCCCTTCCACAAGGGTTGACCTGGAATTAATGATCTGTCCTTGAGAAAAGAACCATCATTGGCTTTTCTACCCTTATATCATCTTCTTCCAACAGGGCTGTAGCCAGCAGGGAGGAGAAACACAAGTTTTGGAGGGATCCTCCCCACAGTGTGCAAGGGATCTCCTCTCCCCCTGAGCCATTCCAGGTTGAGGATGCTCTGAGTCTTTCTAGGATGATTCCCCCTCCTGAAATGGCTCAGAGGGACAGGAGATTCCTGGTACTCTGCAGTGAGGCTCCCTGGAAAACTTACTGTATTTTGCCCCCCTGCTGGCTACAGCCCTGCCTTCCAAGATTATACAGAACAGCAAACGGAAAAGTTGTGCTTTGTCAGATTTATTGAACCTGCTCTGTCTTGTGGTGTTGGCACCAAGTTGGATATCCATCCTGTTTATGATGCATACATTTTCCCTTATCCCAGACCAAGAGGCAGTAAATTGCCATATCTTATGAGGGTTGACCAATGGCATATAAAATTTCCAGTTGAGCATGTGGAAAAGAATATGTATTTAAATATTTTTTTTAAATTTTCTCTTTGGCGTTTGGAAAAAAATGTGTGTATTTACATTTAAATATAGAAGCATAAATGGCAGATAAGTTATATAAGCATTGTATAGTTCACAAGGATCTTCCAAAGAGAGAAAAGGGCCTCTGCAGGTCAAACACGTAAAACACATGTTTGGTTACACAGGAAAGATCTGCAAATGAGCAAAATATGCAAATAAGCTGCACTTGTTACATCTTTCTTATAGTAGTTAAGGAATGATGCTAGCTGTTGTAGATATCTGTACAGTTTTCTTTTTTTAATTCTTTAACTTTTATTCCACATCTACAATTAATTGTCTCTGCCTCTTGGCCTATGTGGAAGAATTGGGTGGTTTCAGGTATGAAGCCCCCTTCCCCTTCTCTTTTTTGGCTGTCATGGCTATTTTCACTATGTGGAAGAAATGTCTTCAGGCACTGAGGCATCAAGCATCATATAACAGAATGGCTATATGATCCATCCCTTAAATATAACTTGTATACCCTTTCGTTAGGGATCTTGCAAGCAGCAGGTGCTAAATGCATGCTAAATAATAATATAGAAAATAATATTTTCTGGATATTCTTTTTGATGTAAAACACACAGAAAACAAATCCCACTGGCCAGCATTCTGTCAAGCATTTCTTCCATAGGGAGCTCCTTCCAAGAAAAGAAACTTCCTCCAGTTCTCCAAGTGAAATTCCATTTTTAAAGTAAGCTCCTAATTGGGGGGAGGGAATAAATTAAAAGAAATTTTAAAATAAAAAAAACTAGTTGGGTTGCTACCTAAAACATCAGAAAACATATGAATAAGTTCAATAAGATTTATTTTGGAGTATAATCCTATAGTCTTCTAGAGAAAGTACAATATTTCAAATTGTCCCAGGGCTTCAACTCAGTTCTCAAAGAGCCAAAGTAAATATAGTGATGCCTCACATAACTAATTCGTTCCGGAAGCATGCTTCTTATGTGAAACACTCTTTATGTGAAGCGGATTTTTCCATAGGAAATAATGGAAACTCAGGTGATTGGTTCCAGAACCCAAAAAAATTCATATAAAAATATTAACTGTTTGTAAAAATGATGACAAAACACTGGAATTGAAGTTAAAATAGGCTGCAATCCTAAAGACACTTTCCTGGGAGTAAGACCCATTTAACACAATTGGGCTTACTTCTGGGTAGGCATGGTTAGGAGGCTGTAGTCAAAGACACTTTCCTGGGAGGCTTACCTGGGCTGATGCTGGAGGTTCAAGGTGTCTTGGTGGGGGGCAGTTAGGGGCAGCTGCCTCTGGTGCCCCCAGGCAACTGCCCCCAAGTTGGGAGCAGCTAGAGGCAGCAGCGCTGGCCAGCAGTCCTTGTAAACAGCCTCCACGTGGAGCATCAGGGCTGCATAGCACATGTGTCCATTAGTCACCAGAGGAGCTTCTTATATGAAGCAGGATTCCTTGGAAATTTAGACTTGTCATGTGGAACATACTTTATGTGAGGCGCTTGTTATGAGAGGTACCACTGTACTGTACTGTATACATCAGGGGTCGGGAAACTTTTTTACTTTTTACCCCAAAATATATTTAGATACGCCGACGTTACCCCCTTGATTTGAAAGGAAGGAAATCATATATTATTAATTATTTGAATTCAACATTTTATTGAATCTATTCAAAAAAAATCCAGACTTTAAAAAAATGTAGGGCAACATGTAGGATGTCCTACATTATGTCCTACATTAAAAAATCAGGAGTAAGCTCCATTGAATTAATGGGCTTTCTCCTGAATAGACACCTGGGAATTGGTGCTCACCTTGGTTGGGTAGGCTGCTGGGGAGGCTCAGGCTGCAGTTGGGGGCAGCTGAGACTGAGTTCAGCCATCTAGGTAGGCACTGCGGCCATCCATCTTGAAAAGAATGACTGCACATGCACACATAGCCTTTCCCTGCCTCTAGGTTCCTATGGAGAGGCTTCTCCATGGGCAGAGCATCCTCTCCTGACCTCACCAGCACACGCCTCCAATTAGGAAAGGGAAAGCGCCGGTGAGGTCAGGAGAGGACACTCCACCTACGGAGAAGCCTCTCCATGGGAACTTAGAGGCAGGGAAAAGCTGCGCAGTCTTTTTTTTCAAGATGGATGCCTGCAGTGTTCGGACTTAGCCATGCAAAGCCGCAGTGGGCTCAAACTGCTTCCCAGTGGCCCAAACAGACTCATATGCATGCCCAGCTGTGTCTCGGCAGCATGACAGTCCATTACCCCCAGGAATTTCATTTTTCCCCATTTGGGGTAATTTACCCCTGTTCCCTGACCACTGGTATAGATTAAGATATATTTTACCCCATTTGGCCAGAAGGTGGCAGACAAGGCACAGATACATAGAAGAGTGTGAGCTTGCCACAGCTCATCTTTGTTCTACACCTTAACATTCACTAAGGGATAAGTCTATAGTAGTTCAGTAATTCTCATATATGCCACTCTACCCTAAACTCCTAATAGGAAACATAACGGTACAAATGTACCATTTGGGCATGTTTATAACTGCAGTGATTGTTGCTTTAAAAATAAAAGTGTTCACGTAACAGAACGGAAAATGCTTGAAAAATTTATCCGTGACAAAACGAGACCATGTTAATCTTTCTGATTGTAGCATAGGGTCAGCTTTATATTGTCATCACTAAAGTGGTTTTCTGAATAATCATTTTTGAGATTACCCTATTATAGTTTCAAAAAAGTAATTTATAAGTTCTTTACTGTGCCACAATCCATACTTTCTGATGCAATGCTCCTAGTGGTGCCAGAAGTAGCTTACAGAGGCATTTCCAGGCCATTCTGTGGACAGTTGAATGGGTTGCCAGCCTTTTGTACATCATTTTGGCCCATCTGGCATGAGTTTGAAACAATGTGAGAAACCTTTCTCCAGATCAGGGATGCCAAAATTCCAGCCCAGGAGCCAGATGTGGCCCACAGTGAGCATTCATGCAGCCTGCAGCAAGCCCCCCGTGAGCAAGCCCTGTAATCCACTGGAGGCAAAAAGGAACTCTTCTTCCCTCACCCCTGGAGGATGTTCTCTGAGGGCTGTGCAGGTTGCACGCATCTCCTAACTTTGTGTGTGAAAGTCTTTATTAATTGGTTTAAAAATCACCCCCTATCTTTGTGTTAGAAAGTGTTTATGAACTAATTGGAATTCATCCATTCATATAGGTTGTCACTGTAATTTCACTTATGTAAATTATATTCCAATTTGAAATGTAAATTAATTCTTTTTCCAACACCCCTAACACATAATTAGCGACTTGAAGTGGCTCTTCTGCCAAAAGGTTTGCAGATCCCTGCTCTAGATCCTCATTTGATGACAAAAGCAAAACTTTCCCTACAATCCAGAGTAACTACGGGAGCACGTAAGAGATATTTACGTCGACGTAGTTACGGTATCACCTAGTGAAAACCTATGGGAAAGTCATATTGCAATCCAGAGTAAAGTGTTCTTACACCGGAGCAAGGACTCCCCGTAGTTACTCTGGATTGCGCCCTTTGTCTCAGCTTGGCTACCAGTGGGCTTAAATCCATGAAGTTGTTAAATCAACATAAATCATGGAACTTCCTTGTAAAGGGAATTATTTCCAGTAAAAATGGAATGCTTTCCTAACCAAAATTTTCCTAAAGTCTAAGAGGTGTCCAAGCATTCATCTTTAGGGCTCCTGGACCTTTAACAACTGTGTAGGAGAGAAAATTTTAGCAGGTGCAGTTTGTGATCTGTGATATTACAAGCTGCACCTGCTGAAATTTCCTCTTCTACATAATTGTTAAAGGTCCAGGTAGTGTACAATGAACTCAACATAGTTGTAGGGAAGAGAAACTGAATGCTAGTAAGCATAATTGTTCTATTTCCATTGATGTTGATGAAAGGCCTGGTAACAAGAATGTGAGAAGTCTTCAGATACAGTATACTGTACTTTCAGGAACAAAGAATAGAATAGCTTTTAAATAACTCCTGCCTGAAGTCCATTTAAAATTATTTTTAAATGTACAGTATGTCCAGTAATTCTGAGATGGGGAAATGTGTGTGTAAAAGGTGAGGGAAGCAGTGAAATGGTTTCATTCTTATTTTGCAGATATGTTTTCCATTGGGAAATATGACATCATCCCACTGAGGTAGGGTTGCCATAATTCTCTTCCACAAAACCAGGACAGGACCCTCTATCAACATGCCAGTATGTAAATTCAGTCCCCCAAAATCAGGACGGTCCTGATTTTCTGGGACATATGGCAACCTTTCATTGCGGTCACTCGGAGGCTTCCAGTGACCTTGCTTCCCAAAGAGAGGAGGGTCCTGCCAGGCTGCTTTATTCACACATATCACATTTGTATTTATCCCTGAGATTTTGTTCATAGTGTGTGAGAAATATGTTATTTTCAGCCAGCAGGGAGGCATTCCTCTTTTCAGGAAATTCAAGAACAGTCTTGGAAGTCTCATCTCTCTACTTATAATGAAAAGAAGAAACTGGCTGAAGTTTCTCAGTTCCTATCACTTTTTCCTGTGCTGGATGGAGTGCAAGGTGTGGCACACTAAGGCTCCAATCCAGAGTAACTACGGGACCTTTTACACCAACGTAGTGATGGTGCCACGTATGGGAAACCTATGGGAAATGCATAGAGCAATCCAGAGTAAGTGCCTCTTGCATCTTCCCATAGTTACTCTGGATTGTAGGGTAAATGTCTTCCAAGTACCCCATCTATGAAATGAGATAGGAGCAGGGTGACCAGATGCCAAACTCAGAATTCCTGAACCCTAAGGCCAAAATTCCTAATCCCAGGCCAAAATTCCTACCCGCTTAAAAAAATTGCCAAAAAGGATAATTTTTTGGGTTTTTTTGTTTTTTGACCATAACTTTTGATAGGAAGGAGATATCTCCAAATGGATTTTTGCGTTGGATTCTGCTCTTCAATTCGAATCCAACGACATATGGCATGATGGGGTACTGTGCACTATCATGTAGTTTTAAAATGAAGCCAAAATGTAGGATAATGAAGCCAAAATGTAGGACACCCGGACAGGTGCCTAAAAATCCGGATGAATATGGGTTTTTCTGGACATATGGTCACCCTGAATAGGACCTACCAGCTAAGAACTGTCACTGTGCTGTACTCTCCAAATGTGCCATGGGGAAGGAGTGGGGGAGGAAAAGAAAACAATTTGATAGTAGCCAAGATAGATCAGATGCCTATCTCTGGTAGAGAGTCTAGACTTTAACTGATAAATGCCTAGAGAAATGGTTGAAATGTAAAATTATGCCCATTATGGCTTCTACTATCTCTATCACCATTGTGTCCAGGTGACTGTAAGGCAGTGGTACTTGGGCATTTCAGACCAGGACCCCTTTTCAAACTTAAAAATCTGTCTGAGAACTCCTGTCCAACTAACAGGATATTATATCACTGTAATGCCAGAGCTTCTTGGTGTCTACCAAGAAGTAAGTCCTATTGTGTTCAATGAGACTTACTCCCAGGAAAGCCTAGTGCCAGATTCCAAGATTGGCAGATCTCACCCTCTCATGCAGCCCCCTGCCCAAGGTTGCAACTTCCCAAGAAGTTCTGCAGGAAGGGCTGCTTCTCACATTTTGATTTGAAGAACTAACCAGAAATCCATTGCTTGATGACTTCTAGCCTTTACTGAGGGTATGCCCTTAATTTTAAAGCTTATCTTCTCTGAGACTGAAAATGTGGCTACTTGTCAAGAGATTACTGAAACCATTTACAGTACTTTTTTCCCAAATGGAACTCACTTAGTTTTGATTATGGAGATTTATCACTAATTACCTCTTTAGAGTCCTCTTATCATTTGGCTGAAACCAGTTTCTATTCACAGAGGGATATATCAGTGCTCAGTGTGTTATAGCATCTTGTATGCATTCGGGCCAAGTACACTCTTGAGCCCATATTCATGTCGCACTACTGTAGCTTGGCTTCCATCAGTGTGGAGACAAATTATTTCTCAGTTGGGTTTTTGAGACAGCATGTTTTCCTTTCCTGCTTAAACTAATTTCTATGACGCTATAATGTTGACATTATTCTGAGCTGGCAGAAAGCTTAGGATTGGATTTAGTGAGGTTTCAAACAGGAGAAATCCTGTATGTTGAAGCTGCTGTCATCATATATTTGCACCAAGATAGCGCTCTGTCTCTCTGCCTCTTTGCTGCAGCTATTTTTAACAGGCTTCCCAGCCATAAAAGGTTGGGACTGTGACTTTCACATTCCACTGACACCAGGCATTATTTTTGTTCTGGACCCAGGAGCTTCGTCCTCAACCCTGGTCCTCTCAGCCACTTTGCTGGATTTGACTTTCTTTATCCTTCACATTCATCCACCTCAGTACCAGACTTCTGTCATTATTTGGCTACTGGTAAGTGTGCTCCATTCAGAGACATGTTTTTTCAAACAAACTTGTTTTTTGTATGTCAAAACATGGGCCAACATCAGTGGTGGGCTTCAGGGGGTTCTCATAGATTCTATAGGACCCTTTGCTAATGAGCACCTGGTTCTGAGAACTGGTTACTAATGGGACATAGAACCTGTTGTTAATTTAGGTTATTAGGACATAGAACTTGTTAATTTATTTGAATCCCACCACTGGCATGCACTCATTTTTGCTTCTTATAAACTCATCTGTTGGATTGAGCGAGTTGTGACAGGATAACCAGCTGAGGAGAATATTAGATTGAAGCCTTGGGGACAAAACAAAATGATGCTGAGTTTCAATTCTTAGCAGTTCAGTTGTCATAGCCGATACCTAAATAGCTTTCCAAATGATATGTGAGATAAATATTTGTACTATGAAAATTGTTGTGTAATACCCTGAAGTGCTTTGTACTTGCGTGTGAGATATTTGCTTAATTAATAACAAGTGGTGGAGGACACCACCAGTGTGAAGATTCTCAATGAGTTTTGAGATTTAAAATTAGTACTTTAAAAATAGTAACTGTATAGTCTTGTTCAGAATAGAAGATAAGAGTTGAATGAGTATTTGTGGTGTTGGAGTGATATCACAGTTGGGGGCAATTCCCTGGCCTGTGTGCATTTATTAGAATGTCGCAAGGAGCCCCACATGTGCACATGGCAGATTCTGAAGAATCTAGATAGATTTGTGAGCACAGGATGACCACAAAAAAGAAGACAAGGACGCCCCCAATTTAGAACTTCCAAGAAAAATGTAGGATATTACAAAATAAAAGCTAAAAACTCGGATATATATTGCTTTCAAGTGCTTATTTTAAACTCTACAGTGGCGCCTCACGTAACAAATTTAATCCATTCCAGAGGCATGTTTGTTATGTGAAACATTCTTTATGTGAAGCAGATTTTCCCATAGGAAATAATGGAAACTCAGATGATTGGTTCCACAACCCCAAAAATATTCATATAAAAATATTAGCTATATGTAAAAATGATGACAAAACTCTGGAATTGAATTCAAAACATGCATTCAATGTGCATGATCCTATGAAGTCTACTTAGGCTGCAATCCTAAAGGCACTTAGGAGGCTGCAATCCTTAAAACACTTTCCTGGGAGTAAGACCTATTGAAGACAATGGGGCTTACTTCTGAATAGGCATGGTTAGGAATCTGCAATTCTAGATACTTTCCTGGGAGTAAGCCCCATTGCGGGGACTGGGGGTCTTCAGGGGTGGGTGGTTGGTAGGGTGTTTGGAGACAGTGGCGGGGGCGGGGGAGATTCAGGTAGCTGGGAGTAGTGGCTGCCACTTTAAAAGCCTGGCTCCTAGCAGAGCTGGCTGGAGGGAGGAGTGTCCCCTTGCCTGCTCTCCAGCCTCTTCTAAAGCTCGCAGGGAGCCTGGGGTTGGAATGCAGGCTTTTAAAGTGGCAGCCACTATTCACGGCTGCCTATATCTCCCCCCCCCCGCTGTCCCCAAACACCCTCCTACACCCCCAAAAGACCCCCCCAGTCCCCCCAAGCACCTTCCTACCCCCCCAGAGGAACGGACCTGCATTACCTGACCTGTTCATTCAGGTAACAAGTGCAGGCTGGCAGCTCTTTAAACTTTAAAGAGCTGCCAGCTGGCCTTCCTTACTCAAATCAGCTTCGCTACCCAAGTCAGAAGCCCAGGGGAAAAGTATGTTCTTTACCTGGAACATACTTTACCCAGGGCATTCATTACCCAAGGTACGACTGTATATTACTTATTATTAAATTTAAAATTATTAAATATAATTTATTATATATTTAACACAAGAATGCAACATGCTGCCCACCTACAAAGATAAGGAGAACACTGAAGTTTTTTTTCCAGGACAGAAGGTTAAAATCCAGAATATGTCCTGGGTAAATGGGACATATGATCACCCTGACAGAGCACAATACTTTTGCTCTTCTCCATGCACATTAATTTAAGTCCTTTATTACGAATTGAAGAGTACAGGTATATTTCTGCTGTAAATGCTTCTGTAAACATTAATCTTTATCCATTAAGGATTATTGCAGGATTTTAAGAATGCCAAAAAAATGATGCATCAATACAACTACTGGGGATTCATAAAATGAACAACAGTTTTCCAGTTGAAGAATATGGGAGTCTTGCCAAAACAAATGAGAGCCCAGTCCCCCTCTTTCCACCCCATTGGTAGAGCAGCACCAAAAGCAGCCATACTGTATCCAGTGGGAGGAGTGGTTTGGGAGGCTTCCACAGAGAAAGGAGATGTAAATCCTCTTATTCCTGCTTAAGATTCCTGAACCACAATGGGTATTCTTGGACCTTCACTAGCAATTTCACTAGTGACTAGTGCAAGGCCTAGGAAAGAAATGGGCTGGAGAAGCAGTAGTTGGTGGAGAGGATCTGATGCACACCATTACCACCAGATCCATCCCTTCCCACAGCCTTCCTGCCCAATCATGCCCCCTTACTGGCCAGTTTAACACCACCCCACCCCCATTTTGCCCTCCATTCCCAATTCCATGCCTTACCTTCATTGCAGAAAGCTGGAGCTCAATGACATGGGCAGGATGGCTCCAGACTTCATCCCAGCATCCAGGCATAGTGCTACTGGGTATGCTATTGGAAAATGCTTTCATTTTAAGCATTTTAATTTCAAATTTCATTGAAATGAAGTTTTCATTTCATGTTGTGTTCCACTTCTGTCACTTCATGAGTTCCACTTCATTTGGTGGCCAAATCCCATAAAACTGAGCTGTGCGCAACTAACATCAGGTACTTCAAGAAATGCAACAACCAACGCTTAAGGAGAAGTTCACTTTCGTGTTGTATTTTACAGATGTGTATTTGGTATCAAAAGTACTACAGAAGCTGAAAATAAGTGGCATAAAGCTGGACTGCTGGATTTTCTTTATATGGACTAACCCTGACAAAAAGGAAGCATCTCCTTATTAATATCAGTGCAGAAGGTGATCAGATAGGCAATGGTTGTATAGCTCTGAAATAATTTTGGAGTTATAAATTGAATTCACAATTGTTAAAAATGAGAATGCCCAAGTTCAAAATACCTGACTTTCAAATGTCATTATTTGAATTTCAAATTGTAGTACAAACTGTGTATTCTGATTATGAATTTTGCATTAGTAATATTTCCAAATGTAGTTATGGTTCAGAGTCATACACATGCATTGTAATATTATAGATCTGGGAAAAATTGTGTTTTTTTTTAGCATTAAAATTTGTAACATTGTAAAAAAATTATTAATTTCACCAAAAGGATTCATATTCTGAATTTCGGGACACATAAAAGGGCTCATATTCTGAATTTAGGATGAATTCTATTTTAACCCTAAAACCAAACAATTTCTGTTTCATTACTTTATGCTAAGATACAAAATTGTACAATTGTAACAGCTGGAAAACATCATTGTAAAGGATAAGTAGCACAATCCTACCAAAACACCCATATTGCAGCATCACTGTGACCTCTATTGCATCCCTTGGGGGAATTTTGTGGGCTGGAGGTCTCTGGTTAAAGGGACATTTGCCACTTGCCCTGGGAAAAGCCCCAACAGCTGCTAATGTTGAACTCAAACCTTGTGTCAGTGATATTGACCACTGCAGGCTGATCAGGAAATAGGTTTGGATTTAGTGGGTACTGCCACTGGACCCACCCCTTCCAGATCTAGTCTGTCCACCCACCCTTGCCCCATCTCCTCCCCATCTTGTCTCCATTCTTCTTATGTGTTTATATGACACATTGTCACTAAAACAGCCTCAGTGGTTATAAGATAGTCTATGTCTGCTGAAAAATTATTGTATTTGTAATGTTAATTCATAGTTTCCTCTAGATAACCTTGTATTCTCTTTCTTTATGGTATGTCTGAAGTGTGAATTGAAACTGAGCTAGGAGGAACCCAGGATGTCATTACCGTTCTATCAGAGACACCACCAACATTTTGACCGTGGATATCGCCACAAGGAGCTGGAGTCTACTCTAAGCCAATACCAAAAGGAGGAGAAGCGCAAGTCTGCCATTTATACTCATGGATCTACTGCCTATAGTAAGGAAGCAGCATCAGCCTACCGCCTTGGATTGGCATCTTATGACCAACGGTCTGCCGAAGACTATGCCCATGAATTATCATCTCACAGCAAAAGGTCTGCGGCTTACAGTTTTGAATCTGATTTGATGAGTAAGAAAGCGGAAGCATATCATCTTGGATCTGAGTTGGTGAACAAGAAAGCCGAAGCCTACCGCCTTGGATATGAAACATACATGCGAGGGTAGGGTCAGGTTTTTGATGAGTTGGGGAACAGCTGTCTGTTGTCTTCCGCTGAATTTGATGGCAAAACTACCATGCTTCAGTGGGAGGAGAGTTTCTGTGATCTAATTGCATGAGTTTATTGGAATAATTAACTTTTCAAGGGTGTAATGATTTCACTTTTACACTTGCACCTTACAGATGAGACAACTAAAATAATCTGGTCTATAACATTACATTTGTTAGACTGCAATCCGAAGCCCCAATTAGGCAGGGTGGAGGTGTTATATGCAATGGTGGGGGATGGTGTACAGGGGTTATTTTACTCCCGCAACACGGGCACATTTCACAAGTATAGTATATATTTTATATTAATATTTTTACCATCTTAAATTATGTCAAGAGCAGGTCACAATGGCTTCCACTTAGGCTGGCCTAAACCCCAGCACAAGTCCCTTCTGCACCATTCCTGGGGAAAGGTTGTCCTGGGGACAAGCAAGTGCCAATTATGACACTTGAGTACTATGATGCAGTATGTATCTTCTTTTGATAATTGGAAGAAAGTGGTGTTGGTAGTGGAAACCCAATACCATTGAGAAATACCATTCAAATGTCTAGTCGCTCAGAAGATTTAAAAGAGAATCTTTCCAGAAGTAATTAACCTCATTATCTGCACTTGGTATTTACGCTGGTATGTGCTTACTTGGTCTGAAGGGCTTAGTATGTGCCCTTTATAGTTTTATTTGTGCTGTTGATGAAACTGTGACTACATTCATTATACAGTTGTAACTGTTTTATTTCAACTTCTACAAATAGCTTTAACAGTGTGCTTAAAATTAGTTTCTTCCGGTATAATTTAATTAACAAGCTTATCATCAAAAGCTGATTGTGTGAAAGTTTAGGATTATATAATATCACTTTAAATTTTATTCCTTTTTGGCACTTTATGGAAACTTCCCTTCTCCTTTATAATGATTTTTTCAGTGGAGATTCAGCTCTGCTGATATACCATAGTTTCCTGTTGTTTAGCCACAAAACTCTAGGGCCAAATTGCAATATTTTAGTTTCTTATCCAAAGAAGACCCCTTCTACATCTCTGTGTTATTGAGGGCATCCCTTTTTATCATAGCTATGGGTGTGATCCTAAACCTAGGCAAGCACGATTCACTGGGCTTCCCATTTCCAGGGTGATGTAGAGAGACAAGCGCATGCCTGTGCACCGCCTAACCTTTCCCCAGGAATGGTGCAGAAGGGACTTGTGCTGGGGTTTAGGCCAGCCTAACTGGAAGTTTAGGATTGCAGACTATTACTACAATCCTAAAGACACTTTCCTGGAAGTAAGTCCTATTGATTATAATGGGGCTTACTTCTGAGTAGACATGGTTAGGATTGTGCTCGAAGTGTTTACTAGTCAGTTTTGTAATTATTATGGTGAAGGTGCAGAGAAGAGTATGTGTTATTTGGTCATTTGACTAGTTTGTCTATAGGGCTAGCTAAAGACATTTATGTGTTTTATCTTGCACATAAAGATTGATTTAAATTGCTCCATTTGCAGGGTGACCATATAGAATGGTAAAATGCCTCTACCTTTAAGCATTGCATAGAGGAGGGAATTTTGGCAGGTGCTGCTTTTTAAACCCTTCTATATTGAGCTAAAGCTCAATATAAAGCTCAATATAAAGCTTAAGGGACTCTGTCCTCCATTCTATATGGTCACCTGTACTGTAATACTGTCTGTACTGTAATATTGTCCCTTCCCCTTTCTATTGTTTGAAAGTGAAATCCTATGCTTGTCTACTCAGAAGTAAATTCCACCATGTCCTAGGGGGCTTACTCCCTGAAAATGTGCATAGGATTGCAGCCTAACAGCCAATCCTAACCAAACTGCCTACACTGTGATTCAGCAGCTGAAATGGCTGCTGCTGTATCCAGTGCAGGCAGAAAGTTTAACAAGAATAATTGTGTTCATGGACAAATGTAAATACAGTATATTAGTCTTTTAAACTCTGTACAGAAAAGTTTTTAACATACAGAGATGGCAGTCAAGAGAAATCTACACAGAAACCTGCTTATGTGAACAAACAGCTTTGATAAATTAGCATGATAATAGTCTAATTAAGAAGCCCAGACTATAATCATAAGTGATCATCTTTAGCAGGTTGATGTTCTCTGTGCTCAACAGAAGCTTGCCCTTGACTTTCTTATGGGCTTTCCACAAACTATGAAGCAGTCAGAAGAATAATCCTGACTTTATATAAAATGTATTTCAAGATTTAATTGATGACAGCTTATTCAGCAAATTTCTCAATGTACTGAATGTCTTGTACAGCTCTGTATGTCACCTAAACCTATTTATGGATTGTAGCCAATATTTTGAAAGTACTGAACGTGACCTTGCAGAGTTGAGGACACCACTCTATCAGGTACTGCCACCCAGTCCAGTGCATGCAATAGAGGCGAGCTACTACATTCATCTTTATGAACCAGACCAAACATACATGATGAAAAAACTCGAGTAAGGCCTATATCCTAAAGTGAAATTAAGCCCCTTGCTCCTGAGCAGTTAAGATGACTTTCCATAAGATAACACTTGAGAGTGACATAACTGCGTGGAGCTGCTTTGCTCTGGATTTTGCCCTAATTTTATGGTAGCATTATTTGCTTGGTGAAACTTTTGCAGAGTTCACTGCTATCCATTGTTTCCAGTACCCATGGTGGCATTTGGAACCTATCCCTTGCAGATTTGCAGATCCCTATATATTGATATGCATTCAATTAAAGGAAGCCAAATGAAGAGAAAAACAGCATTTGTTTGGTGGTTATTTAATGATTGCCACTGTCCACCGTAAAATGAAACATTGTGACAAATATCCTGGGTCTCAGCTGTGATATTATAAAGCACACCTCTAGCCACATGTTCATAAAGAACTATTGGATTCCAAAGAGTAATGTTTGGTTCCATCTTGTCCAGGGTGACCTCACTAGATGTCCTTTTTCCAAGACATGTCCTCTTTTTTAAAGCCTTGTGTCCTGGAAAAGAAATTCAGGATGCAATCCTAACCAATTTAGGCAGGCCTAACTCACTTGGTATATCTTCCTGTGGTGGTGTGGGGAAGTTGGTGTATGCCCGTGCAGCAACCTAACTTCTCCCAGATGTGGGGCAGAAGTGCCTTACGGCACTTTTGTAATGTCCCCAGATCAGCTCAGGACGTGCTGAGACTTACTTTGGCCTAACTGGAGGTTAGGATTGCAACCTTCTTAGATGTCCCACATTTTGGGTGGTCTTGTCCTCTTTTTTGGTCACCTTGATTTCGTCCTACCCCCTGCTTTATTGTAGGTGAGAATTGACCCATTTCTCAGAATGAATCAAAATTAAATTGTGTTCAGAGACATGACAGACACACGCTATGACTCATGAGTCAAGTCGTGGGATTGCCAACTCATAATTTAAATCACAATTTAGGCTCAGTGACTGGAGCACATCCCCGGGACAATGCTTCTTGTTTAAAAATTTTATTTTTTGAAAAATTGCTGATTAATCTTAGAATTCTAATTCTAAACTATTGGCCTAATCCTATCTAAACTGATGGAATACACATTCTGCTAGTGCAGATTGTTGCAAATCAGTCATAAAGCCAGAGCCTTCCTGTGTATGCCAGCAGATGTTGGGAGACCTACCGGAGCAAGTAAGCTCAATGCAGCTGTGGAATGGCAGAGGATGGAGAGGGGATAGAAAAGGATTTGAAGAAGAAACAGAAAGAAGTTGAGGCAGGGATAGGCAGATTGGGCCCAGAATGGGACAGGATCAGTTGTGGTGGTGCATGTTGGATCCACTTGCACTGACTAGGTCTGATCCACCTGCACTGACCAACTCTGTCGGGGATGCTCTTGGGGGATTTCCTGCTGCAGGCAGAGGGTTGGACTAGATGACCTACTAGGTCCCTTCCAATTCTATGATTCTATGTCCATCCCTGCTTCTGCTTTCCTGCACCTAGCACCTATTTATCCACTTGCATTTACATGCTTTTGATCTGCTAGGTTGGCAGGATCTGGGCTAAGGATGGAAGCTCACCCTGTATTGCAGTTCTTGGGTCTTGATTTGCTGATCAGAATTCCAGTCAAGTTGTGATCTAACCCCAGATTTCTAACCACTGAGCTACTGCAGCCCATTTTACATATAAATAGATCTCATTTTACATATAAATAGCTCCCTTTATTTTCTTGGATGCCATTTGGGCCACATATAATTGCTCCTATTTCTAAAACCAATTTATACTCACCTCTTATGACCTGAATGTTCTAACGTATCTCTGATAGTACCTTGGGTCTATGGGCAGTAGCTGTGCTTCTCATTTCTCTGAAGGAGATTCAAAAATCTTGCCCTTCAGCTAAGGATGTTGAAACCAGAGCTTCTTACCTTGTATGTGGAATGGAAACTCCCTAGAGTAGGGTCAGTCACATTTTGCTCTCTGGTTTCATGAAGAGACTCTTGACCTTTCAACTGCTTTTGGACAAATTATGTGTGCATTTATCAAGTCAAACATTGTCTGGTAAATTCCTCAGTTTCAGATTCTCAGTTTGTCCTTTTCCACTTTTAATATTGGTCATGATGATTCAGAAAAAACTCCTAAGGTTTTAGGACAGGTAACCTGAAAATGTGTATTTCCTTAGCTCTAAGGAAGCTTTAAAATTTATATACATGTACTGTACATTTAAGAGTTTAATCCAGAGGATTACAACGCTTGCCAAAGGGCTGGATTGGAGGGACCTTGCCATGGGCTACATTGAAGCTCACCAAGGGCCACATCTGACCCCCGAACCAGGGTTTGGACACCCCTGCCTTAGGATAAGGGGATATTTGTGTACATGAAAGAAAGAAAAAGAGAGAAACAGTTTAATTTGGGAAGAAGACTGATAGCTGGCAAACCTACATTTAGGCTACAATCCAGAGTAACTATGGGAGCATGTAAGAGACATTATGTGCACCCGTAGTTACTGCACCACCTAGTGAAAACCTATGGGAAATTCATATTGCAATCCAGAGTAAATTGTTCTTATACTGGAGCAAGGACTCCCCGTAGTTACTCTGGATTTCGCCCCTAATTACTTAATGGAAGTAAGATCCATTGAACCCTATAGGCCATACGTATAATGAAACATGCTCAGGTTTGGATTGAATGTTTTGCCGGTAGCAGGCAATAAACAACTTCAGTTGCTGCAGCAAATCCGTGCTATTGCTTGTGGGGAACTGATGCTGATTTAATGGCCAGTACTGTCTGCTGTTTTTCACTTCATCACCCAGTCATCAATTTGTATATTTATAAATAAATGATTATCCTAGTATTTGTTTTATTTTTAGATGTGCTCTTCAGCATCTTTTCAAATAGTCTTGATGAACCTAATGATATGATTTCCTTTTCAGAAAAATGATAGATCAGCCACTGAGGTTGAGTCCCAAAGCAAAGCGTGCGAAACAGAGTTCACTGGCAGATGAAAAAGAAAACACAATAATTGAATATGTAGTACCTGTGTTCACAGGAAGGTATGACTCTTGTTTGCTTTTATTGACTCTATGGAGAAAAAAAGAGTAAAACAGAAATGTCTGAACTTATACCTTGATAAGAACTTGTAAAGATATAACAGTTTTTTAATGTGGCACTTAATTTTGAGTAGACACAAGTAGGATTAGAGAGGTCAGGATGATTTGTTCTGTTGCCCTTGACATCTAGGCAAAACTTGGCATAGCTGAAGACACTTTTTGGAAATTCTACCCTGCCTGTGTCTGTCTGGAGAAAGAGAAGAGAGGAGGGAAAGAAGAACAGAAGTGGACTTGTAGATCCCAAGGTTTCATACAACCTTTGGTATTTACTCTGGGTATAAAGATATACATCTTGCAGCCCAGTATTAGAACAGGGATGTTCTGCAACAGTTCCTTGTACATTGGTGTTGAAACACATCAGGCTTAAGAAGCTGTTACTGTGGCATTCTGTTGGAATGCTAGAGTTAAAGCCTAATAATTCTAATGTAGCAAATTACTGCTCTTCTACAATCCACTGTTACCTTAGTAAGTGCCTAAAGAAGTTTGGCTTAGTTATATCAGCCTGGAAACAGAATCAGAACGGAACAAGTGGGTGTTCCTCATTTATTTAACGGGGGAGTAACGGGCCCTGCACTCCCCAGCAATGTCTGTTCTAGTGGCTTCTGCTGGTGTTATTTTGCATTTTAGATTGTGAGCCCTTTTAGAACATGGACCCATTAGCTATTAGCTATTAATTTTTTCATTTCCCTGTAAACCGCTTTGTGAACTTTTCAGTTGAAAAGCGGTATATAAATACTGTAGATAGTAGATAGAATCCTTTCTTTGCAGACTGGTAGAAGGAGCTGTGTAAAAGGCCAATGCATGCATTTTGTGCAGCTAAATATTGTATATACTCGAATTTAACACACACCCTTTTCAGCCAAATTTAGGGCACAATCCAGAGTAACTACAGGAGCACGTAAGAGTCATTATGCTCACCGGAGTTACTGCATCACCTAGTGAAAACCTATGGGAAATTCATATTGCAATCCAGAGTAACTTGTTTTTACTCTGGAGCAAGGACTCCCCATAGTTACTCTGGATTTCAGCCTTAGTCTCCAAAATCAGGGTGTGCATTAGATTTGAAGGCACATTAGATTCGAGCAAATAGATATTTTGAGTATAAGTATACATCAGTATATAGTTTAACTATTTACTATATTGTAGTAAAAATGTAATGTAAATTCATTGTTGTGTAAAGTAGTATAATTTGGTAAAAATCATAACGTAAACCTATTGTCATATTATTATTGTCATATAACTCATTGTTGTGTGCAGCAAAATTAAATTTTACACATGCTTTGCAGCTATGCATTACAATCACCAGAAAACATTTTTTAAGAGCACAATCCTAACCAGGTCTACTCAGAAGTAATTCTCATTGCGTTCAATGGGTCTTACTCCCAGGAAAGTGTATTTAGGATTGCAGCCTAAATTTCAAGCCTTTTAAAATCATGATTGCACATTAGATTTGATGGCACTTTAGATTTGAATAAATATTGATTAGATTAGATTTGAGTAAATATAGATTTGGCACATTAGATTTTAGTAAATATAAGAAGGGGATATTAATTAGTAATATTTTGAGAGCATAAACATTTTGATCCTAATAAATTTTACAGTATGGAGATCCCCTTCCAAGAAGCAGAAGATAGCAAAGAAGGCTACCATTTCTATATAACTGGTTACTCGGGCTTTCAGAATCACTGTGGTCTAATCCTAGTGGTTGCAATTTTAACCACACATACCTGAGAGAAAGACCCACTTGCCACGGTGGGACTTACTTCTGAATAGACATGCTTAGGATTTGAGTGTTTTAGAGAGCTACTTTTGAAAACCTTATCAGGAAACAAAAGTTCCTTTCAAAACAGATATGAATGTAACAAACAATCCCTTGTTCTAGGGAAAGCTATACCAATGCTCCTGCCCAATACTGAACCACAATGGACTAAAAATAAAAAAGCAACTATTTATATCGGAGCCTTTCCACGTGACCGTCTTGATCAATTAGGAAATAACAGTTAAATAATAGAAAGGGTGAATTGTTTTACCCTTTCTATTTTATAAATAACAGTTATGGTGAACTGTTTTGCACTTTTCTATTTCTGTTTTATACTTTCTATTTTACAGGGGTAATAGAGAAAAGATCCAGCCTCCTTTGTAGGAAATCTTTGGTTGCTCATTGGACAAGAGAAGTTTTCCCTCCTAGACCATTTCAGTTTTTAGAAAGGCCCAGTTGTTAGGAATAGCTGTTGAACTGAGGCTGAAATCCTAAACACACTTTTGTGGGAGTAAGACCCATTGAACACAATGGGGATTACTTCTGAGTAGACATGGTTAGGATTGTGCCCTGAAGGTCTGGAAAGCAACAGACAAGGGAAATTGGTTAGGTTAAGATGAATATGTACAGTTAATATTCACTTTCATTAACATACCTTTTTATAAGAAATATCTTTATCTGCACATTTTAATTTGGGTAAAGCAACTTACATCTTTGTTTCTTTCTGCTTGGTCTTCCCATCCTGCAGTAGCTGGCAAGGTAAAGCCAGCTGGCAAAAATTTGATACCCTTATACCTAACTAGAAATAGGCAAGGGGGAAGTAGTAATGATGGTGAAGAGAGGATTATTATAACTGCACTTGTTACAGTTGATGGCTATCCAAGAGTTCAGAATTAGACCAAGAAGATATCCAAAACCTGATCTTGGAACTGTCAGGGTGTTCCTACACTTTTGAACTTACATTCCAAACCCTCTGGCACTCAGACAGAAAAATGAGAAGCAGATGTGTTAGCCCTAGACTCTCTTCTGATATATTTATTTTAAAAAACATACTGTCTTTCTTCTATAAATAATTTGCAATGGGAAGCTGTAACCTGATCCTGCAGGAGAATTCAGATATGATTTATAATTTGCACATGGCTAAGTGAGCCTGGACTATTATCCCTCAGATAATAAATCATTGGCATTGGTGTCACATAGCACTTTCCACTGTAGCACAGAATGGATTTTATGCCAGTGAAGTTTTCCCCAACTTGTGACAATGGATCATAGGAGATTTTTATCACTACAAAAAATATTGACACAGAATATTATGACCACAGAGGGTTCCCGATGAGTTCCTTCTACTGCTGCTACTCTTACTGGCAGTCTAATTCTCTTTACTAATGAAGTTAAGCATGGAATTCTTCTTTTTCAAAGATGACATAGAGCACAATCCTAACCAGGTATACTCAGAAGTTAGTCCCACTGTGTTCAATGGGTCTTACTCCCAGGAAAGTGTCTTTGGGATTGCAGCCATAGACTCACAGCACAATCTAAGCACTGGTTCTGCTGGTGCAAGTGGTAATCACTAACAGATCAGTTTGTAGTTGGGGCTTGTATTTGACATGTGTTTCCAGTATTAGGGTTTAACTCTGGAATATTGTATATGAAATCAAGATTAACTGCCCAAGAACCTCATGGGAATACATTTTTTTCTCTTTTAAAATGACACTTTTACAAATAGCAACTCTCTGATACTGTATTTAGCAGGGGGAGATCAAAAATTCCTATTCATCTCAGAATATCTCCCAGTGGATATTTGTTGGAATTTCCTTGTATCTTTTTCCCCACATTGTGAGTTCCTTTGGGACAGGCTATCATTTTTTTCCTTCCTTTTGCTACATACATTGCTTTGGAAAGTTTTGTGTTGAAAAGGTGTTGTTTGGTGCATGGGGGTGTTGCAGGAGTTAGGGGACCAGCACTGCACAGCAGGTGTGTTGCAAGGGGGGGGATGTTGCCTGTTAACCAGCAGGCCAGGGTTTGAGACCTGGGTCCCCACAAGACCAGGATTTCCTGCTACAGGCAGGGAGTTGGACTAGCTGATCCGCTGGGTTCCTTCCAATTCTATGATTCTGTGAAAATGAGATATGTAAATACCAATACCATCATACTAATGACAAACTGAATACATGTAATCTTTTTAAAAGAACACAATCTGTTGATCTCCTTTATCACTGAATTGCTATGGATAAAACTTACAGCACTGAAAATGCAGTGATCGACATGTAAAATTGTTTGAAAGCAGTGTTTTATTTACTCAGGAGTAAGCCCATAATAAGTCTGCTATTCCAGGCATACCATGTGGGGATCAAGTTAGTGGCACCTTGAGAGGGCTTGGTCCCAAGGAGACCTGCCTCAGATCACAGTGAACAAGGAACCGTTGTGGTGTTAATCTGTACTTAATCTGTGGAAATCCTTGCCACAGGATGTGGTGATGGCATCTACCATCAATGCCTTTAAGAAGGTTTAGACAGCTTCCTGGAGGAGAGGACCATCCCAGGTTACAAGCCATGATGGGTGTGTGTGTGTGCACAGGTAGATGTAGACGTGGGCAACTTCAAAATGCAGATGCAGGAGAGACCACCTGGATGCAGGTGTCATGTGTGCTCCATTAGTGCCACTGTGAGATACAGAGATACTGGAAGCTGAATTAGATGGGCCTTTGACCTGATCCAGCAAGGCTCTTGTTATGTGGTACCTGCACCCTGCCTGCAATATGAGGGAGCCCAGGAGTCCCTGGCAACCAGGAACAGCTACATTATGGGTATGGCTGTCTGGGGGACCAGATGTCAGAACTGCAAAAGGAAGAGAGCAACATCTCCCAAAGTGGGGAGCACCCTAGATAAATGGGGAATAGGACCCAATTATCAGTATCTGCAATTTAACTTCTGCATTCTGGACAATGGGGTTTGCAAAGGGTTTTTGTTTTGTTTAAATATACAATATTTCAGAAACATTTTGTGACCCAGCGACAACTTGTTCACAACTCACTGGTGGGTCTTGACTCACAGTTTGGGAACCACTGCTCTAAGATTTCAATTACAATAGGCCTTAATACTGCATTATTCTGAATGAAACATAGATATATTAGAAATAGTGGAGTATTTGTGCTGGTAGTTGTGTTTGTTTCAGTGGGGTAAGATAGGTTTACAGCCTAAGGGCACAATCCTGAAGTGCACTTGGGCCAGTCTATCTGTCACTGGGATGGCCTAATGTCAGAAAGGCCAGCATAGCTGCACTAGCAAAGATCCTGGGCCAGTACAAATCCATCTGGACCAGTGCAAGACAGATGGACCTATGCTCACAGGTGGGCTGCAGCCAGCTCTCACCGGTTGTTAATTTTGGCACACCCCTAGCCAACCTTAGTTAAGAGGGGGCCCTCATCTTTGAATTGCATGCAAGCGTGTTTGAATTTCTCTTAAAGGGTCTCTGGGTCTGTCTTCCCAGAGGTGAAGCTCCACTCCCCCTCCTTCCTTCCCTTCTGAATCTCCCTCCCCTTCTGAGGAGGGCTCTCTCTCCCCCCCTCCTTCCCCTCCCTAAGGTGATATATTTTTATAAATTTTAAAATACAAATAGTCTGTTCCCATTACCATCATTCAGACAGGGCATTGCCATCATCCCACAGCACATTCAGACAGTGTGCCATTGAAATAAATGGATGCTGAGATCACTATATAAATGTCTCAAAGCTCAGCTCATTACTTTCAAGTGAAGGTGAAGACCTTCTTTATGTCCTGAAGCCTTGGTGAGTAGGAGCAGCATTGAGTGTTGTGAGGGCTTTTGGTGGGGGCCATGCCTGCCTCCCCGGCTGCCTTTGCAGCTCAGTACTAGGCATGGAGAACCACCCAGTACTACTCAGGAGTAAGCCTCACTCTACAGTAGAGGACTGCAGCCTGTGGCCACAATCCTAGCCACACTTCCCTGGGAGCAATTCCCATTGACTATCATGGGATTCTGAGTAGCATGCATAGGATTAGGATTTGCGGCTGCTTTCCCACCCACACTTTCCTGAGAGTAAGCCCATTGACTATAATGGGACTTACTTCTGAGGAGATTGGCAGAGGTTTGCATCTCACGCTCCAACCCTGTTCCTCCAGCCCTGTCTACTTTCCTGAGAGTAAGCCCACTGACCATAATGGGACTTACTTCTGAGTAGACATGGTTAGGACTGGGCTCTGAGGCTGCAATCCTATCCACACTTACCTGGGAGCAAGCCCCATTGACTAGAATGAGACTTCTGAGTAAGCCTGCATAGGATTGGACTGTAAGGCTAAAATCCTGACCTCACATTCCTGGGAGTAAGCCCCATTGACTTGAATGGGACTTACTTCTGAGTAGACACAGTTAGGATTGGGCTCAGGGTGCAATCCTATCCACACTGTAGTCCTTTGCCCCGCCCCCTCCCAAGAAACCTCCCCATCCCATCCTGCCCCCAGAGATTGTGGGGAGGCAGGATGGGGGCCCCCTGAAGAAATAGCCCCAGTTCCCATCCTGCCTCCCAGGAGCCCAGTCCACTGCCTGCTCTGAAGTGTACGGTAAATCCTATTGAAGTCAGCAGGTTTTACTCCCCTGTGAGAATAGAGTGTAGCCTCAAAGCCCAATCATCTGTCTACTCAGAAGTAAGTTCCATTATAATAGTGAAGCTTACTCCCTGGAAAGAGTGCATAGGATTGCAGCCAGAAGCTGGTTTCTAAGAGCTTGTAATCCTATGCCTGACTACTCAAAAGTTAATCCCATTTCAATCTATGAAGCTTACTCCCAGGAAAGTGTGCAGAGGAGTGAAGCATTAGAGCCCAATCCTATTCTTGGCTACTCAGAAGTAAGTCCCATTAGAGTCTGTGGTGCTTACTCCTGGGAAAGTGAATAGGATTGCAGCCAGAGACTGGTTTCTAAGAGCTCAGTCCATTGCTCGACTACTCAGAAGTACTATTATATTCAATGGTGCTTACTCCTAGGTAAATTTGGATGGTATTGCAGCAAGAGGCTGGGATTCTAAGAGCCCAAATCTTATGTATGACCATTCAGAAGTAAGTCCCATAATAGTCAATGAAGCTTGCTTACAGGAAAGTGTGGACAGGATTGTAAAGTAGTGGCTTAGAGGCAAACCTCAAACTGCAGATGGACACCACAGATTCTGGTCCTAAACTGTAGATCAGTGTTTTTCAACCAGTGGTATGAGTACCACCTGTGGAACTTGTGGTAGTGTCTGCTGGTACTTAGGCACCTGGATGCAAATATCATATGTGCTCCCTGAGGCAGCTGGTGGGCCGCTGTGTGATTCAGGAAGCTAGATTAGATGGGTCTTTGGTGTGATCCAGTGAAGGCTTTTCTTATGTTTTTATGTTCTTATTTGTGGCCCCAGACACATTCCACCTGAGAACACAACAAAGCATAATGCATAGGAATAAATTACACTGAACTCAAGGGCTTAATACTGATGGATGCAGTCACATGTGATACAATTTTTTTTGTAAACAAAGGGTTAAAATGGTCATTAGAACATAGAGAACTGGTTGTTAAAATATTTGAAGCCCACCATTGCCTATGCTGGCCTAGGCAGTGCAGCAGGGATGTGCTGGGGGTTTATGTTGGGCATGGACAGAATAGATAGAACGGCACAGTTGGGCTATATTCCAGACCCTGTTTCCAGGGCAGGCACACCCAGCTCCTCTAACATATGCCACATCAGAAGCAGGCACAAATCTGAGTAGACCCATTGATAAGCCAAAGTAAAAAATGGAAGTGAAAGAAAAAGTTCTAAGTCCTAGGCTGACCTCAGCACTGCTCCTGCCTGGTGAACTCAGTATACTGCCAAACTTCCACAGCCCACTCCCGTGGGGCTTACTTTTGAGTAGACATGGTTGTGCTCAAGTGTGTTATAAACTGGGCATTATAAATGAAAAATATTTTGTCTTTCCTCCAGTATATGATGGTCTTCTTTTTCTTCCAGACAAATTCATGTTAGTGGAATTACAGACACAGAAGAAGAAAGAATTAAGGAAAGTGCTGCCTATATTGCCAGAAGAAACCTTTTGGCAACTGGGGAAGGAATTAGTGTCTCTAAAAAAGCATCTTTATCTTCTATGGAAGAAGAAACACATGAGAAGAAGTCAAGAAAAGTAGCAATACGAGAGGCAGCAGAACGAACAGCCCTAAAGAAAACGGTAATAAGCCACAAGGTTTATTGTGATTTAAGGATTTTTAAAGGAATGATCCAGTGACAGTTAAACATTTTGGCTGCAATTTTATAATACTTTCATGGGCAAATTGGGATTTGTATCTGAGTAAAAATGTGTAGGATTGTGTTTTTTGAATCCCATTGATATCAATGCAAAGGAAAGAAGCATACTTTTGGTTTGCTTATTGAAATAAATGGGGTATAAAAATGCATACCTGTGGTTAGATTGTGCCCATTGTTTCTTCATGTATCCTAATGGGGAGAGGTGGTGTTTCTCAAGAAAAGTAAAAATATTTTCTTGTATGTGTGTTATCTATTGAAAAATGTAATAATTTAACCAGCATATTCATTTCTCATTTTGCAAACATTGTATATGTTCTTTGTCATCAGATAACCCAAAATTCTGTGGCATCCGAAAGACTAAAAAAATTATGCAATATTAAATTATTCAATGAGAGTGTAATTTCTGGGTGCTGGAAATGTAAGCATCAAACTAGTACGGTCACCAAGGACCAAAACTGAGTTACTCAGAAGCAGTCCCTCTCCTAGTGATGAGCCAATCTTTGTTTTTTTCCAGTGTTCTAGTTCAGTACTTCCCTCCCCATTTCCTTTTGCTGTCTGTTTCCCCTCTTCTTTTTTCTAATACAGCGACTGAGAAAAGGTGGAGCAAAGCGCCTGAGGCACCTGTTTAAGTTGTCCTCATAGATTGGCTGGTCTTTTGGCCATCTCAAACTAAAGTTCAATTTATGTGAACTTTTCGATATGCAAAAAAGTGTGCTGAGAAACAGTCTGGATGCCATTTTAACAAGAATTTTTGTCTGATACCAAATTCATAGATCTTCATAGTGATTTGTCTGTTGCAACTAAGTCATTAGGAATCCATTTAACAATAGCAGTTTGCAAAAGTATGGTGGGTAAAGATTTTCAACCTTGCTGAAATGTACAAGGTTGCCAATTTTCTAAAAGAGAAGTCAATAAAAATTTTTGTGGGCAATCGGAAACCAATTTCTCCTCTGTTATTGAAAATGTACTTTGGTATAAGTCACAGACTGTTTAAGGTATGTTACATGATTTTGTAGAACTAGAAACTGTAGATTGAGAACTCCACAATTATTATACAACTCTCAATATCTTTTAAGAAAAAAGTAAAATGTATATATATCTTTATATATAGTTGTATAATTTGTGTGTGTGTGTATATATATATATATATATGTTATGAAATGGCTGTGTGTTGTTGCAGAGAATACATTTTAATTTGAAATACTATCTTGTAGTTAAGAGAGACAGAGGACTTTCGAAGAAAATTGAATGAGGATAGCCTATTACATGCTCCTGAATTTGTTATCAAGCCTCGTTCTCATACTATCTGGGAAAAACAGAATGTCAAATTACACTGTACTGTGACTGGCTGGCCAGAGCCTCGTGTGACATGGTAGGCTTGCTTCTTTTCGTACATTAAAAGTCATTGGTTGTATCAATACATTCAAAATTAGTAAGCTGAAAATAAATTGTTTGCAAGTACTTGTTGAAAGAACTTTGACTGGGTAAAGTCTCAGATATCCTTTTTGGTTATTACCCAATATGCTTTTAAATGCACAAAGTTGCCTCCTGGCTGAATTTGAATTCTTTATATTTCGACCTTTGATTTCAATAGCTGGATAATTTGTAGTTAACTCAGATTCCTTTCAGGGTCTGCAAAACATCTTGAAAGAATACCTTTGATAAGGTTAGATCAAAGGTATTATATGTATTCATGGGCAAAGCACACTTGATCCAACACAGCAGTCTATTCAAAGTGTGGGGCAGCTGTGAAGGCACCAAATATGTTTCCTGTTTATCTCAGTAAAGAAAGCATAAGTATACATAAATTATTTGGTGGAGATAAGCTTTCTGATTCAGGGTGACCATATGACTGCATTTTTCTGGATTTGTCCTTTTTTTTAGCCTTTTGTCAGGGTTTCCTCCAAAAGTGCTTTATTGTCCTCCATTTTGGCTTCATTTTGGAACTTTTCAGTGGTGTGCAGTACCCCATCAAGTCATAGGTTGCTGGATTCATATTAAAGAGCATAATCCAATGCAAAAATCGTTTTTGAAATATCTCATTCCTATCAAAAGTTATGGCCAAAAAACTAAAAATCAAAAATATGCATTGAGCTCTATGGGAAAGTGAAAGTGCCCAATATCATGGCTTTTCTTGTGAGTAGGTAAACATGTCATTCTCCACCAGAAAGAATCCAAGAGATGAATCCAAGACCTTGTCCTTCTTTTTAGGTTCAGGCATCTGGTCATCTTGCCCTCCTTGAAATGTACCAGATAGAGAAATTCAAGTACAAATGCATTCAAGGTCATAAACTGATTTATGATGATTTAAATGATGATAAATGTTAAATGCTATCATTCACCACACTAATTTACTGAAAGCTGGTCTCCCATTACTTATGTATTTAACCGCCAATGGAAAGAATGAGGATATGGCTCTCAGCAGTTATTTTGCTCTAGGATACCAAATGCAATGAACCTGATCTGACAACTCTCATTCATCATTTGTTAAATATAATAAACCTCTTCAATAGACCTATCCCATGGAGTAGCTGTGTGAGTATTCAGCAGGATAGAGTTCCACAACTTAAATGTATATGAACATGGAGAAATTAAATACTGTGAATGAAGAAAGCTTCAGCAGCTACTTCCACAGAAATCCTCATATTTATGCATGCTGTTTTACTAGCTCATTTATGCATGCAGATTTACTGCCATCACTAAAAATAAGATATGGAAAACCCCTGGTTATTCGAGATCTTCAGATAATAATAACAGTAGGAGCATTGCCATTCCTCTTGTTGGATGACTTGCCTCTCCTTGGAATGTTGCATGTACAGTAGTTAGTCCTTAAATAAGACGCTTTTCAGTTCTTCGTATAAATAGATAGAAAAGCTAAGGAAAAGTCTCTGAAGCATCAGACATTTGCCTAAATCAGGGTTGTCCAACCTTTTAGCTTCCCTGGGCCACACTGGAAGAAGACAAGTTGGTTTGGGCCACACATAACACTAATGATAGCTGATCATCCAAAAACCCATAGAAAACAGGGTGAAACACTGGAAATAGAAAACACTGGAAATCCGGACTTAAAACAATTTTTTTGGGAGGACCCTGTCCTCCTTTTTGGGTGCCAGCATGGTCAAGCTTTACTCAGGAGAAAGTGCCACTGACTTAATGGGCTTACCCCTGCTGATGCTGGGGAGGTGCTTCAATTGAGGAGGGTCATGGGGGCACTTAGGAGGCAGCCGCAGCACAAGCACGGCACAGCATGGCTGAGTTCTGGCCAGCCAGCAGACATTATGGGTAAGTTTAAACTGTGTGCGCGCTCATGCAACATCAGAGCTGCAGTGCGCATGTGCGCATTGTATATAGGAAGCAATGTTGGAGCTGGCAATGTCCCCAGAGCAGATGCTCCGCCCACACCAGCTCCTGTAGTAAGAAGCACTGGGCAGAGCATCCGCTCTGCGGACGTTGCCGGCTCCGACATTGCTTCCTATGTACAACGCGCACATGTGCTCTGCAGCTCCGACACTGCATGAGCACACATGCAGTTTAAAGTTAACCGTAATGGTTGCCTGCTGGCCAGAACTCAGTCGTTCAGTGCCTATGGCTGCACCAAAATTTATGTAAGTGCCCCCAAGCACCCTCCCACCTCTCCCTGCCAGAACTTTGCTTATTGGGTTGGGCTGCATTCATAGGCATCCTGGGCCTCATGTGGCCCAGGGGCTGCAGGTTGGACAAACCTGGCCTAATTTGTTTGTCTTAAGAAATACCTGTACTGTGTAAGCAGCAAGGGTTTCTGGGTAGGAGCAGAATGGGGAATCTTCTGCCCTTCATACAGTGCACAAACTTCTGGAATGTGCTATATAATGTACAGGCAGGGCTGTGTTAGATTCAGCCCAAGCAAGGTGAAAATGTGAGAAACATTATTACTGTGGCATGGTTTTCCTATTTATTTATTTATTTTATTTACTCAATTTATACCCCGCCTTTCCTCCCCCATAAGGGGGAGCCCAAGGCGGCTAACATTAAAGAATAAAACATCATTAAAATTGCTAATAAATACAAATTAAAACATCATTAAAATACAATTAAAATACAATTAGAATTATAAAACTAGGAACAATTAAAAACAAGCTAAAAACATTTGTTAAAACAATAAAATACAACACTAACACACTGCCCCCCACGCTCTGCCCCATTTAAAACGCTTTTTTAAAATAAAAGGTCTTAAGGCTCCGCCTGAAGCTCTGTACTGAGGGAGCTTTCCTAAGTTCTATGGGGAGGGAGTTCCAAAGCCGGGGTACCACCACCGAGAAGGCCCTATCTCTGGCCACCACACCTCTCACATCTTTTAGTGGCGGCACAGTCAATAGACTGTGACCCACCAGCCATTAATTTTTTTCATTTTCTTTGTAAACCACTTTGTGAACTTTTTAGCTGAAAAGTGGTATGTAAATACTGTAGAATAGATATATGCGTAGGTAACCTTTCACTTCAACCATTCCCAAACTGAAATGCTATGTGCTGTAGCATGTTGAAACTAAGGCTGTTGTCTGATACAAACTTAACTGGAAATAAGCTAAGCAAAACAAGTCCTAATCTAGTAGTTTTACTTCTGAGTTAACCCCAAATCGGTAGCTCTTTATTTTAAGGAGAGTGGAGGTACATGGAGGCACAGAGAGACTTCATGTTGCTACTTTAAGCAAATTTTATGAGGTAAGGATTTTTATTGAAGTGCCAGGACAAAAGGTAGCTGGATGAGGAAGACAGGAGATTTGCTGAATAAGGGAGACCCTCATGGAGTAGACTTTGGGGCAGTTTCTTTAGGTCTGACTCTCATGGATCCACTGCGTTTGCTTAGGGTTCTGTCCTTCAGAATGTGTTCTAGGATAGCAACCTGATTGTCATTTGGAACACAAATTCAGGTTGCACCTGGTCTAGAGTCAGAAGAAGCTGTACTTTAGTATCCTTTCTTGCCTAACCACAGTCTTGGTCCTTTATTCCTTCCTGTTGTTTCGCATCCAGCTTTCTCTTTTCTTTCCTCTCCCTAAAAAGTATCATCCTGTCCCCTTTCTTCATCCACCTGTCCTATTGTCTACAAGCCCTTTTCTCTGCCCCTTTCTCTGAGATCTTTGATCTCTTCTTCATCTCGATATGTTTCCTCCTTCCAGAGTTGCTTGGTTCTCCTCTTTTTTCTCTTACTTCTCCTGCTGAGCTTTCCTTCTCCCTTTTAAAGGCCCCCATCCTGTTTTCTTTCCAATGTGTGAAATCACAGTTGGCTTGTGTTGCTGGCTGTATCATTGTGCAGAGAAAGTGGAAGCTCCCACTGGTTGTTGTGGGATCACTCAAGAGATTCCAGTTTGCTATGTTTAAAGATGCTCACTCTCTCTCTCCCTCTTGCACATACATATACCTTGCTATTTTACATGTATTAATGAAATATAATTACTTAATGATATACAATTTTCTAAGTGTCTCTTGCTCAGCTCCTACCAACCTAGCAGTCTAAAAGCATGTAAATGTGAGTAGATAAATAGGTGCCTGGCGGTAGGTATAAAATACTTGCTGTGACAGATGGAGTGCTGCATTGGTTGAAGTATCTCATTTGTGTCAATGGCTATGTCTAGCTAAAGAAGCAGATCCCACATACGGTAGGTGGAAATAATGCAAAGATGAAGGCAATTTACTAATAGTCACATCTTTTGTGTATCAAAATTGAGCACCATTTATATTTAACACAAGCACCTGTGTAGACTAGTATTCATTTTCCATAATGGAAGGTGCTGACAGGCAACTTTTAGTGGAAAGATTAATAAAAGGCCTTTTGCTGTGACTTTGGATGAGATAAATATAAACCTGTTGGCTGTTGTCCAACGAGGTGTCACTTCATTGTTTTACATATGAAAGTATCTGACATTTTAATTTTGAGATTAACAGCACAATCCTAAACAAACTGCCTGAGATGTGATACGGTAGCACTGAAATGGCAGCCACTGTGTCCTTTGTTGGCAGAGATGCAGCTGGAGGTCTCCACAGGGTAAGGGAATATTTCTTCCTTTATCCTTTGTTGAATCCAACAACTGCTATGGGCATTGATTGATTTGATTTGTATTTTCCCTTTTCCCCCAAAGGGCACTCAAGGTGGCTAACAATCAAGAATTAAAATACCTAAAATATGATTAAAAACAAAATACAATAAAGTACTGTTAAAAATATAAAATACCAAGCATCAGCAATAAAAATACACAATAAAAACATTAATTCATAAAAGCAGGAATATGAGGCCTCAAAGGCTTTTTCATAAATAAGTCTTCAGTGTATATTTGAATTCTCTCCAGATAAAACTTTGGGTTAGAAGAACCAAGTAGCCCAGTGTAGAACTTTCAGGCCCAGGAGGGGAGAAAGACCTGGTGGCAAACTTGGAGACCATCCCTTTTCTCCTCTTAGGTATCCCTGTTTGACCTCTCCTATACTGCCCTCACCCTGTCCTGGAACACCTTCTTGTAATTCAGTGGGAAACTCACCACCAAAGGTTCTAGCATGCTGGGCATCCACACCATTGCCTTCCTCCTACTAACCTCTACAAAGCAGCATTTACTGAAGCAACACTAGTTACATTGGTGGGGAAGGCGAATAGTACTGGGTCGTAAGCCAGTTCAGATAAATTGGTTGTTAATAACATAAAGCCCATAGGACTTCCAGTTCTATACTAGGACATTGAATTTGGTCCAGAAACAATCTGGAAGCCAGTGATGCTGATACAATAGAGCAGGTCCAAACCCCAGCCCCAAGGCCAGATGCAGCCTATGGCGAGCCTCAATGCAGCCTGTGGCAAGACCCCTCTATCCAGCTGTGTAATCTTCTCAAATACATTCTTATACGTAAATTTATTGAAACTTGAACTGTAAATTCGTTTTCTGGTCCCTGACAGAGTGTCGGAGAGTTGATAAGACGCTCCCGCTAAAACGTTTGGACACCCCTCCTATAGAGTTAAAGCAGTTTGTGTCAAGCCTTTAGTTAAACTGCTTCTTGTCACATTCTGGACTATGGGTAGGATTGTGCTCTGTGTTATGGAACATTCCCATCACATAAGTAATTTGAGTAAACTTCATAGTTAATGTACTGTATCTATGACTGGCATTAAGATAATATCAGTCATTAAGATTAATACATTGTTGCACTGCTGTGGCCAGAGGCCATATATACTCACCTAGCTTAATAAAGAATAATGCGCACCAATGGCTTCTGTGAACGCCTTTTTCTACCTAAATCCTCTGGGTACGCATAGCTTAGATTCTGTCAATCAACTGTTCAGAAACAGGTGGTTGGAGTTAGTCCCCTATTCTCTTTTCTTGGGCAACAAGCTGATTGAGGATACTCAAAGTATCTAACTTGGGCTACATTCTGTAAAGTTTGGATAAGAAGTTATATGTTTATTAATACTCAACATATTTTGTTTTGTTTTATTATACATTCTTTTTTATTGTTTCATAGGTATAAAAACCAGGTGCCCATCAATGTCCATACTCATCCTGGCAAATATGCAATTGAAAGTCGATACGGAATGCACTCTCTGGAAATTAACACGTAAGGGAATGGCTGATAGTCTGTGTTTTCTTTCTAGGTTTGTTTAATAATGTTTAAAATATATAAATGCAGATGGAGGCTCATTCTCTCTGAAGGTGGAGAGTGTTGAGAAAGTATATTGGAGAGGGGAAAGAACAGAGGCTGCCACATCATTGGGTAAGGGCATGTGATCAGGTGTTGGAAGGTCCTGGGCCAGCCCAGGATGGATGAATTAAATCCATCAGAAAGAATTACGGTACATTGCTCTGACTTAAATTTGTTATTTTGTACAGTATTTAAATTAAATTTGTTATTTTGTACAGTATTTGAGCATGTAAGTTTGTTGCATTTTGGATATAGCAGAGACACTGAAAGTTGCACTGATGGAAAGTAGTAGACAGTTCCTTCTGCCTTATGCTTCAGGCTTACTATAGATTTGATTCAGAAGGGAGATACCAATGTTAATATTTTATGAGTTTAGATTTAGCTTCTTATGTGTAATGAATGTTCCTTGGCTTATTAAAAAAATTTACAATTGTCATATGGGAATTTTAACTTTAATAATTTGAATTTGCCAAAATTTTGAGCATTTTGTGATTAATTCATTGAAAGGGGGTGTTCATTCTTTTTGTACTTCTGCATCTCTTCCATGCTCTCATGAAGGCCAGCACTCTTTCATGGCTCCATTTTGATTTTAGGCATAATCCTGTGCTTTCTTATCTTCTATTGGGGCAGATACAAAAGGCCTCAGATCCCAAGGGAGTTAGGGCATTGACAAATTTTGATTTCCCATGACTGCAGGGGTCACAAGGGAACCTGCTGGTCCTGCTCAAGCTACCTATGCTGGGATGATTTTGCTAGAAGAACAAAACGTGTACATGTTTATGGGATGTAACCCTGGAAAATGTGGGATCTCTTCATTTCTTGACCTACTGGGACATAACAAGTTGCAAGCTACCAATATCTTCTTGATCTTAGGCTATGAAAAGACACTATGTGGCTCTCATATGAAATGGTGTGAAATTGATTTGGAAAAAAATTGCCTCACATGATAGTATCCATATTGCAAGTGATGTTATAATAATGAGTGGTAAATTTTAGGAGTTTACAGCTAAAACAGTTTATATTTAACACTTTTATGGCATCAGGAACCAAAAGCCAATATTCTTGGATACCCATGTTGTGCACATTAATCCAATAATTAGCTTCACCATATTACACATAGTACTTATATTACAAATAAGTACATGTAGGATTGGAAGCTTAGTTTGTGGATTTGATTCTAAGTAGAGTATGTATAAAATTTGTCATGGTGCTGCATTACCTACCTCACTGAGGGCCCAATCTTATTTACCTTTCCAGCACTAATGCAGTTGCAATGCAGCCCTAAGGTGAAACATTACCTTGAGGCAGCCTCCATGACTGTCCTTACATAGCAGGATGCAGTGCATGACTGTGTCAGTGCTAGAAAATTGGATAGGATTGAGCCCTAAGCTTGGTAGCAAGCTATATGTGCCAACAAAGGAAGAAAGTTATAAATTTATTAACACTTCAGAATGATGCAGGGTGAATATATAAAAACAGGGTTTGTATCTTTTCAGTTCCAGATCAGTATTTTATTTTAAATGGAAGGAGGCTATGGCTATCTTTGTGGGAGAATTGAAACATATTCTAGAAAACCCTTTCCATTTTGAAATGCATGCTGAACTACGTTAATGAGAACCTTAATGCCATATTTTTGCATACCTCCATTAAAAACTACTCCAAAATAGGCTGATGTATTATTTTAACGGTGTTAAACTATTTGTTTTTAATGTATCTGTTTTAATATTTGAATGTGCAAAATATTGTTTTTTCCTTGCATTTTCTGAGTCCCTGTTACCTTTACCCTTCTTTCCTATACAAATAATAAAATCTGGAAAACAGATTTCATTTTCAGAAAAACCACTATTTAAACAAACTCAGTGTGCAATCCTAACTTAGGCCAGCGTAACTCACCGGTTTCCATATTCTCACAGGGTATGGGGATGCTGGCTGACGTCTGTGCATTGACCTAATTTCCCCAGGCGTAGCGCAGTAGTGCCTTAGGACACTTTGTGACACCCTCAGGCCAGCACAGAACTTATGCTGGGACTTATGCTGGCCTAACTGGGAGGTTAGGATGGCACTGTTATTCACCTTAATATTATTCTAATTGAATAATGATATAGTGAATAATATCTTCATTAATAATGTGCATCATGCATGCAAACACACACACATGAACAGTTCAGACAATGCCAGATCAAAATTTAGTATTGGGATGAACAGGAAAGATGCCGAAGATTCACATCTTCTATACTTCGCCTCTGTCAATCAAATTCTGACTTGCAATATAAGCACAATCCATTTTTTTGAGGTTTGGGTGTAAACTAAGGTTTTCTACAACCTAGGAATTAACTGATTATTCTGTTTTTAAGCAAAAGGAGGAGTACAAGTAAACCCAAACTTCCTTCAAGGTTCTTGCTGTAGCACCACAATGTGGTTTTGTTTTATGTCTAAACAGAGCCACATAGTGTATAATGGGGGAATTTGAGAGAATGAGGGATCAATCCTAACCAACTCTCCAGCACTGGCATAGATTTGCCGGGAGGGCATGGGCTGCCTCCTAAACTTGGGAGCAGTCACAGAGGCTTCCTGAAGGTAAGGCAATATTTGTTCCCTTATCTCGGAGTTGCGTCACCCTTATGCCATTACTGGAAAGTTAGGAGCAACCTGAGAAAATTAGGGGCAACCTGAGATTAGCAAACACCAAATAATCTGAAAAGAATTGGTGCCTTCCCCACAGGAAGACAAAAAATTGCTGACTTGCCCCATGCAAGAAAATGTTTTTTTGTTTAAGTGCATCATCAAGCAGTTTTGATCCTCTACCTTTCTACATGGCAGGTGCAAAAGAAATTCAGATTTTGAACAGTGCAGTCTGCACAGGAAAAGAAGTAGGCTGAGCACAAAATTCTATTGCTCCTTTTTATTTTGGAGTTGCTGTTTCTTGTACGGAAAATGAACTACAGAACAAAAATCTTTTACACCAACATGTTCCATATGTAGGTAACATTCAGCCAACCTGACAGTGGAGAGGAAGTAAGTCATCTGGGAGTTTGGTTGTGATCTCATTTGGGAAAGTGAAAGGGAAGTCTAGGAAGAAGAAGAGAGTCGGATAGTTTTTATCCTCAGCAAAATATCAACTTGCAATTTGAGGCATATCAGAAATTGTCTCTTTTGTAATGTGTGAAGCAGATATTAGACTGGGAGAAGAGATGGAGTATACAGAGAGTATTTTTAGATTAAAAAGAGAGAAGCTGCACCAGTGGCATAATAATGCAGTATTATAACCCCACATACACCCACGTTAACTATAAGGACCACAATACCTATGATGGACAGAGATTTAAAGTTTCTCTGTAGCCACAAGAGAGTTTTAAAAAATTTATTTTAATGTACTATTCTCGCAGAACCGCCAAAATGAGTACAGTTGCCCTTAAGTGAATTAAGACTTTTCTTCTAATCTTCTCTTTCTTGGACTTAATTTAATGATGGGTGCTGTCCATTTGACTTACCCGTTAACTGCATGAATTTTTATGATGAATCAGAATTTATTAGTGAGATTGAATTAATGTTAATTAGATCAGGTTTGTTTTGCTATACAAACGCCATACAAATGTGATTAATGATTTGTTTATATTTCAAATAAAATGTTTGGTAAAGGAGTTGACTTCTGAGTCATCACCCTTTTCTTCACAGAACTGAGGAGGTGAAAGCAGCTGGGTTGCAGGATCCCACATTGTCAACCAAATAATTATTTCCCTTCCAAATATTATGTTAAAGTCCGAATTTTGCACTTGTCCACAAAGGGAAACTTGGATCAGTACTTCTTTCCAAACATTAAAAAATTGTGTCAGCGTTATGCTTGATTGCATGTCCAAATAGTGACTTCTTGCTTAGCCAGTTCAAAAGTAAAGGAGCTATAGTAACTATCCAGAACTCATAAGGGGATAAGCTAATATTTGGACATGGGATTAAGCACACTGCTTTTCTGTGGAAAAGGCCCTCTTCTGCTGGTTTCCTCCTTGATATGCCTCACGCACTGACAGCTATCAAAAATACTGGAGAGCAGAGTGACATCAGTACTGATTAATTCATGTTGGCCCTTGAATTTATTAACACAAGGAATGTTGCCAAGAAAGTTCAGGAGTTTGCTAGCATTGTTTGCTGACTATGAGCATTGCCAGGAAATTGTTTCAACATTTGACACCCAAATGCGTTCTTTGTGTCTGCGTTCTGAACTAGTTGTCCACATATAATTCTTGATATCATATTCAGGTGCCCTAAAAAAATCCTCTTTTTCCTACAATGTCTAGACAATATCATTCTTAACAAGTAGTTTAAGTAAGCCATCATAATTGCAGTTTCATCCTTATCTTTTTGGCAAATTATAATCCTATTCTGCAAGAGGCATTAGAAAATAATTTCCTCAGTAACCTGCGCATAGTCTAAGCACTTAATAGACACTAACAGTGAGGTTAAACATGACATTCAGGCCAACACTGACTCCTATGTTAGACATTATTGAATAATTTCAATAGTCCTTTCATCAAAGCCTTTGGGTTAAAAAAAATTATTATCCCATAGGTTCATTATGTCATGTGTTTCGGTACACATGCAATTATGTCAAAATTCATTGTCCATGTAACTTTTTTTGTGTGCTATGAATATGTTGTTCATATAGATATGTCCCAAAAATTATGTTAAGAAATGCCTCTGTTATAAGATTTTGACAAATAGCGGCAGCTGCATCATAAACCCAAATTGTGGATATATAACAACAGAATAAAATCACTTCAATTTTTTTTATTTCCACATCATTCCAGCTGTTGAATTGAATCCAAAATACTGTGTGCAGAGTTCCACATGTAGATAGCAGCTCTTTTTCCCTCTGTGGCGATTGCATTGCTGGCACTGTGTCACTTGGAGTCAGGTCCACAAAATGCTTTCCCCAGCCAGAAAACATCACATCTTGTTTTCAGAAAAAAAACAGAAGTAGCTTTTTTAGATGTTCTGAGGGCTGGAGAAGCCATGCATAGCCCCTAATAGGCATTCTGAGGCCCTCAGAAGGCAAAAACAAGTGACTTACGATTTCCACCATAAACCACAAATGAATTTTAGGTCTTCCAGAAACCTTTGATGGCCTCTTCTGCACCAGGGAAGCAGTCTCCATGGCCCTCAGAAAATCCTGTGAAGAGACCTTAAGAAAAAACGAAAGAGAGGCATCACAGCAGGATCCTCTGCCAAGTTGCACTCTACCATATTTACCCCGAGACCCACTCAGGCACCCCAGTCATTAGTGGCCTTATACCCCTGATAGACCTTATTGAGATTTAAGGACCCTTCAGAACAGGTTGCAACATGTCTCTTGCTTAGAGATGAATCTCATGCTTAGTCTGGTAAGGTACTGATCCTCTCTGAAAGAAAGCTTCCTAATAAAATAAGATTATTGTTCATGTGGGGGCATACTTGTACATTGGATCAAAGACCACTATTTTCCTGGTGCCACACTATTTTTTTCAATGGCAAAAGACAACTCTGTCCCATAAATTGTTCCATGAAGAAAAGTGTTCCACAAGAAACTTCTTTAGTGGAGAAATTTGTTTCCAAGAGGAAGTATTAAGAACCTGAGGTAAGGCTGAAAGAACTAAAAGACAACTCTAACAGCTGCTTTTCTCTTTTCTCTTTCTGTTGAACCCTTCCATAACACACTCCTATGTTCTTCCCATTTACCAGCTCTTTAACTACATTGCTATATTCCTTGTACATCCCTGCTTCCTTCCCAAAGTTCAGAAAGATTTTTGTCTTGACATTCAGCCTCTGATAAATAGGAATTTAAACACTTCTGAGTGCACAAAACTCTTTTTCATCATTAGAGAGACCAAGTAAAATTCATCATTAATGAGACATATTGGTGAGGTGTGAATGATTCAATAAAGAAGTGTTTGCATGCACTGGGGTTACAAATGTTTAAATATGATAAGGAATCTGATGTAAAGAAGCATCTGATGTAATGTAATACACCTAGTCATCTTAGTTACTTGTATTTTGAAATGTTAATGCAACATGATAAAATGTTTGTATCCAGAACATTTGACAATGGATTAAATTTAAACCTGTTAAATTTTAAACATTAAGTTGCATATTCATTTGGCTTTTTAAAAATTGTCATAAGGCTTAGTTGTACACCTCCCCCAGATATTATAAAATATATTTTAAGTCATTAAAATGAGTCCTCTTCTGCTTCACTGACATTTTCATTAGTAGAATACAGTATACCTTGGGAGCTCCAGCTTAGGAGCCAGAAGTGACCTGCAGTGAGTCACCTCCATCTGGCCCATGGGTGAACCCTGTAATCTTCTGGGGGTGAGAGGAGCTTTATTTCCCTTGCCTCCAGAGGATGTTCTGAGAGCCGGCAAAGTTGTACACATCCCCTCACTCTGTGTTAGAAAGTACTTATGAACTGGTTTGAGGATCACCATCCTTTCTGTGTGAAAATGTTAATGAATTTATTTGAATTCAATCATTAATTATTTATTCATCTGAGGGCTCCATCACAACTTTCACTAGAACAGGCTGGCAAGTGGCAAGTATGTCTGTGTTATATCCAGCGTAAGTTCCAAGCAGCCAATGGCTCATCTTGAGACAAGGGGAAACTATCCCCTTACTTTAGGGAGAACCACTGCAGCCCCAATGGGACTACTTGAATCTGTGCCACCTTAAATGGCAGTGCAAAGCTGAGCTACCTGGAACTGGATCCAGCATGGGGGGATAAAGTGCTACTCCTTGTGCTAGCCTCCCTGACTGCCTGGGAACAAGGTTACAATTTGGCAGAAATGCAGGATCTTTGATCAACCTCCCACTCCCCCCTGCCCACAGTCCTGCTTGCTCCCCACTCTTCCACTGCCATGAACTGCCTCCCTCCTGCTTGCGCCCCATCTTCCCAATGCTATCTGACCACTGTGTCAGCCGAGCTCAGCAGGAGTAAACTTACCCTGCTGGGACTGGATGCAGTAGCCTCGCTGACTGCCTTCATTGCATAAATGCCTTATGGCGCATCTATAATAGTACTGGGCTGGCACAAGGGACTTGTGCCTGCCCAAGTGACTGGTGCCAACCCAAGGGCTAATTTGGTTTGCACCCTAAATTATTTCCACCTAAATAGTTTCGTCTACTTAATGAACGATCTTCACCTTGACCTAAATGCAGCCGCTCCTTCAGTATTTTCACCTCTTTATTACAACATTGTACCATTGTCTTTGTTGATTTCCCCTCATTTCTTGTCTTCATTTCACTCTAGTGCTTACTTCCAAAGGTCTTCATTGTCTTGCTCCTCTACATATAGCCCCTCTTCTTTCTCTGTGTTTCTCCTTGGACCCTTTACAGGTGCCAGTCTATCTGTTCATCATGACATAATCCACTTGCAACCCTTGCCCTCCATAGCTTTCTATTACTGGCATGTTCTTCCAGCTGATATTCAGTTCTCTTCCTCTGTTCAAGTTGTTTCCTTAAAACATCCCTGTTCATCATGGCTTGTCTCCCTTTCTCCTTTTTTCCCCTCTTTCCCCTTCTTCTTTATTGCTTCTTGCCTTTATTCTTAAATTGTAAATTTGCAGGCAGGGTCTGTGTTCTTATTGGTTTTTAAATTTGTATGCTACTTAGTAGGGCTGGTATTTAGGTAATTTGGCCAATTCATCTTGGCCAAACCCATACTTTGGAGGGGCCCTAAGCTTCTCTCACCCTGGCATGGAATCATTCATGCTGAGGCACTGAGAATGGAGCTCACCCACCTGACCCAACATGAAGCACCTAGAAGCAGGTGATAGTATCACTGCTGTTTCCAGGTACTGTGCTTTGCATTTGGCACCATCAGTGTTTCATTAGCTACAGCTGCAGTTGCCATGGCTTAATGCTGAATGGTGGGACCCCATGGATTGGTGAAAGGCTCTACATGAATGCCCTACATTTGGGCCATGCTGCTCTTGCAGTCAACCCTGCTAATTAGAAATTTTAATTGGTAGATAAGTTGCTTTTTGAGTATGGGAAAATAAATAAATAAATATGTAAAACATGCTTTTAGATACCATAAAGTATTTTGCTTTTTGTCTAACAATGTTGGAAAATATAATTTTAAAAATATAAATATAAAAATATCACTTCTGAGGTCACTGACATTGTTCATAACCTTTCCATTCTTTTCAGATGTGATTTTGAAGACACTGCACAGTATCGTGCTTCTGCTATGAATGTAAAAGGAGAGCTTTCAGCCTATGCTTCTGTGGTGGTGAAGAGTAAGTTTGCCAACTACTTTCTTCCAGTTTTCTTGATGTTTTATTAATGTTAAAAACGAGTAAAACCTATCCTAATCATGGCTAGGGTAGAACTCCCTGCTAGGTGATCTCTTCTTTTTCTTTAACATTTATCCCACATAGTGATGGGATCTGCTGTTCTGGGTTGCTGATGCCATTTCTCCCAGTTGTGGGCTTGGTCTGGGTGCAGGAGGGTGGTTCTCCGGTCACCTTGCAATGTGTCATGCCAGCACTGTTTTGGTCGACACTTCAGTTGTTTGCCATTGACTTTCAACTGCAGTCCCATCTATGCTATGGTGTTGTTGGCACACAGAATATGGCCATACAACCACTCTAGGTGATGAGTAATCAAATTTAATATCCTTTTCTTTCCTAGGGTACAAGGGAGAAGTTGATGATACTTTTTTCCATGCAGGAACTGTCACACTACCCCTCAGCTGTAAGTTGATAACTTAAGTTCTATGTGAGTAAAACAAAAAAATAAGATTGAGTACGCAATGGATTTAGGTCAGTGCAAGTCCCTTGTGTCAGCCAAGGGATGTCATAAAAGTGCCATAAGGCACTCTTACTATGCCTGCAGGTGACTAAGGTTGGCACATGGATTTGCATCAGCCTCCCCATGCTACTCTATGGAAATGGTGGAGAAGGTAGATGCATCGGCTGAGTTTGGGAGGGAAAGGGGGAGGAGACAGGAGGCGGCATTCCATAGCAGGCAGAGGGTGGGCAGAGGGCAGGATCATGGGCGGACAGAAGGGCTTGGACCAGCAGTTATGCTAGATCCTAACCTCTGTCTGAAGATAGCTGGAAGCAGCCAAAGGCTGTGCCAGTCTGCTAGGGCTTAAGCCACCTCCAGGTTAGCCTCTGGAGGTGACCTAATTCTGAGTAGTCCTATTGGAACTGCTGCCGTTCCACCACAGGGAAGGGGACAATCAAAGTACAGCAAAGGTTTCAAAACATTTGCTGGATTCAGCGCCAGCAAATCAAGCCTATCTGTTCTACTGCAAATTTGGATTGTGCTGAGAGTGGCATTAATTTTTGAAAATTCTACATCTAATATTTAACAACGTCTGTCATCAACAGAGGCAACAAATTATTTGCTTCAGACAGTATCAAGTATAATATTTCTTAATATTTTTGTTTGTTATCTCCCTCTTACACTTGGTTTATTTTACTGAATGCATTCAGTTACAGATCTGGACCCTGTTTCACCCCAGTGCAGGATTGCAGCATGTACCACCTCTGAAAGGAGACTTACCTGCAGTAGGAAACATCACCTGCCGTCCATGGGTTCTCTTAGAGTCTTCTGAGATCTTTGGAACTCCATTAAACAATACTTCCAGGTTTTAAGTAAACTGGTAGTACTGTTTAATGGCACTCAAGAGCCCTTGGAAGCCTTTCAGAGTATATATAGATGCAGCACTGGCCTCACAGACCCTCAAAAGGGCTCTAGAGGGCAGGCAGAGGCAGCAGTGGTGGTGTAGCCCCCAAAGACCCACAGGTATGGGACCACCCAGGACTGCCACTGCAAACATGGGACCACCCAGGATTGCTACTGAAAACACTGCTTGTTTCTGAATTTCACTGTAGTTGCAGTCTTATATGGATATTATATACTTACTTGGAATTAAGTCCTACTGAATTCAGTGAGACTTTTGAATAGATATGCACAGGAATGTGCTGTAAGGCTAATCACATCTTTGCTATTCCAATTAACAGCCTTGTATTCTGATTCTCTTTGTAAATATAGAGTAGATATTTTGAAGAGGACAATTCTTTCTTGACAGGGCACCATAATAGCTTCTGCCTTTTTCTGGCATAAATCTGTTATGAGATTAATTTTTGAGTCATCTCCTTAGTAAAGTACCATAAGTCACTGTGGGAGGGATCCAGAATTTGACAAAATTGATTTATGTGGCTGAAATGAAGGCACAGGATTGTTTTTTTTAAATTCTTGCCTTCTCCTTTGCTATTTTTGCCTGAAAACACCCTCCCCCTTAAAAAAAACACCTCATTAGAGTAGTCTACTCTACATTGGAGTTGTCTGGCAGAAAGATCAGAGTGTTCCTCTAACGCAGGGGTTGGCAATATATGTCCCGGGGCTCAATCCAGTCCATTATCCAAAAGTCATTCAGACCATGCGGGGCTAGGATTGAGTGGTGAGGCCTCCACACAGCAAATTGGGCAGGATGCATGAACAAGACATGGCAGAGCCACCTGCTATGTCACAGGGACTTTGTAAGCCTGATCAGGTACTGTACAATAAAACCACTTCCAGCAGTTTAGCAAGATGGAAGTATGGTGATGATACAGGAATGCTATTGCTTTGATGAATATAAAACAACTCAGCATGTTTTTTCTTCTTGCAGTTGGTGTTACTCCACATGGCTATGCTTCCAGGTTTGAGATCCATTTTGTTGATAAGTTTGAAGTTTCCTTTGGAAGAGAAGGCGAGACAATGAGTCTAGGCTGCACTGTTATAATTCATCCTGAGATTAAACGATTCCAACCTGAGATCCAGTGGTATAGGAATGGTAAGTATGTGTAGCATGGCGAATTTGGCCACGTTTTGAAGAGAAGTGATTGGAAGAAACCCATGAAAAAAGTTAATATGATAAAGTTGTTCTATGTATGTTCTCTATGCATACTTACAACTATGCCCATGCCAACTCTATGTCATCTGTACTGGAAATAGAAAGGTTGCCACAACATTTGCTAAACACTATGTACAAAGTGATTTGTGTGAATTGGATGTGATAAATAATAATCTGGCCTTTAGAAAATGTACTGTTCGCACTTGAAGATAACTGCCTTTTATTGATAAAAGAATTAATTTTCATTCTTTAGAGGTGCCACCCAATTTAAGAATTAGTTTTCAATCCTATGCATTCTTTCTTGGGACTACAAATGAATCCTATCCCCTGTCAGCCCATAGCACTCAGCGATGCTGCTGGAGCGCTTGCAAGGGGCTAAGAAGGGACCATCAGACAGTCCTGACAGTCCCATGATGGGTGGGCAGCATCAGTTTTGACATATTTTTCAATGTGGAACCAGGCCTGGAAAACTTCCATCAGCATTGCCTGGGGACCTAGAATAAAAAGGGCAACCACTGTGTAAATCAAGAACTGCTGTTATGCCCTAAGGCACTGAAGATGACGTGCCAGTAGAATCCTGGAAAGTTGAGAAATTCTGAGAAAGACCCATCTGATCCTGAGGCAGTCTTATTGCCCCCAATCCCACAAAAACCTTCATGCTTGCCCACCACCATCCCATGTAGATTGGCCCACTCCCTGCTTATTTTTCTTTTGTTCTTTTACCATTGTCTTAACTTGGCATAGCCTCTTCCAATGTTCTGGAACAGGAAATGTGAAGCATGGAGCCAAAAATGAATGAGGTAGGACATTTCCTCCCAGCACACTTTATTGCTTTCCGAATCAATCTAATCTAATTTGCTAATCTTACCTAAACAGTCAGATTGGCAAGGAGAGTGAGAAGGTGTTCTCTGTGCGCTCTTTCATCAGCAGCACTTGAGGAAGACTTTGGCTATTTTCCTGATGCCTTCCAGAAGTCACAAAGAACAAGAATTCACAAAATTTCCCACTTTTCCTTTTTTATATAGGTCTCTATTACTCATTTGTTTTACATTGTGTAATTTTTTCATCTACCCCTATAGTTATGTTATATTGTCCTTTCTCTGCATGTTATATTGTCCTTTCTCTGCATTTTCCTTGTAATATTTGTCTATCACATTTTGAGAAATATGGTTCATTTATTTCTTACTGTATTTGCGGCACAGAATTTGGTCACTGGTATCTACTGGATATCTACCTTAAGAAGCAATTAGTTGAAATTGGCAAGTTTCACTCCTGGCGTCTCTTCCAGCTGGGCAATACAATATTTCAATATATTCCAATACAATGTATTCAATGTATTCCAATACAAATCTGTTCAGAGAATTAGATTTTTGCTGACCATATATGTAAACAGCAGGAGAGGGAAAACTGGGTCATACCTGAACAGTTCATCTTGAGTATTATACAGGAATATATCTTGTTCATTTGAATGACTTTTATCTGTAGGAGTTTTGATTACTCCATCCAAATGGGTCAAGATGCACTGGAGTGGAGAGAGAGCTACATTAACCTTGACTCATGCTAACAAAGAGGATGAAGGTCTTTATACCCTCCGTGTGGTGATGGGAGACTACTATGAGCAATACAGTGCTTATGTTTTTGTAGGAGGTAAGTATGGCCATGCTAAAGTGGTGGGATTGGCTGCTAGAGAGAGGGAGAGAGAGAATTTCATACATCTGTCATTTCTGATTTGCAGTAGAAGCCTCCATTTAAGAGGGAATAATTGCATTGGAAGTTAGGAGCATCAGGACACAATTTTAACCAGTTTAGACCAGTACAACTCACCTACCTATGCCTGTGTTTGTGTGGGGAGGCCCATGCATGTTTGTGCACTGGCCTAACCCCTCACCCCAGCTGTGATACAGACTTTTGCAACAACCCCAGGCCAGAGACTTGTGCCAGCCTAATTGAGGATTAAGAGTGCATCTTCAGGGTGAAAATGTGTATAAAAGAGGCAGGATTAAATAAATATGATTAAAGGTTTGAAATATTCACAACTTCTCCACAGAAGTTTTTTACTCACCATATGAAGCTTATCTCTCATTTGCTGTTTTGGGTGTTTGTGTTTTGGCTCAGAAGTTTGCACAAAATGAAAGGTATTTGGATGCTTGGTGAAAGAAAGCTGTTTTTCTGATCTAAATTTCTTCCCCAAACCTGATGTTTGCCCTGCTTAGGAAAACATAAAGGAATATGCATAGGGGCAAATAACAGTTTTGGGACTCCAAGAGAGTAAGCCTAACCAATTCAGGCCAGCACAACTCAATTGTCTCCCCTTTCTTGTGGTGGAATCTGGAAGACGGCATGTTTGCCAACATTTGCCACATTTGCCCCTAGGCCAATGCAAGACTTGTACCAGAACTTGTGCCGGCCTAATCAGGTTAGGATTGCCCTGCCGGTAACAGCTTTTTGACAAGGGACAGACTTACCGGTGTGCATGAATACATGCATTTGACTCAGAACATGCTTTTGTACTTGACAAATTATATCACAATTTAGGCTGCAAATTCTTCCCTCCTCCCTCAGATCTGCATTTGCAGTCACATGCAGGGCTGGGAACCTGGTTTTTGTCTTTTAACATGTCAACACTTTGTTGATGCTACCACATCAGAGAACACTGAAATCAAGTGCACTGCAATCCTCATAGAAATATTTATTACGAAGGCAAATTGCAAAGTTTGTTGTAGATTAAATTTTTAAATGACAATTTCTTAGTTTTATTATACTTGAATTTGCTTTACATTTTTGGACAAGGGTGACGTCATGCAGTTCCTCATGGAGAGAATGTCCCTTCAACAAGTGCTTGTATATCTTTCAAACAAGTGTTTTGAGTAATCACATTTCACTACTTTATGCTATATTGGTCTCCATATCAGCTGCTGAAGGCAGCTGAAGGGAGGAATGCCAACTCTTCACATTCTTGGCTCCAGGGCCAAGCTCAGAATGGCGCCTGTTTGCCCCGCTCAGCAGAACTGAGGCAAGTGCCGATAGCAGTCCTCTTGCAAAACCAGGCCAAAGTACTTGTGGCCAAAAACTCCAGAAAATTCCCAAGGGCTCGTTATTTGTGACTTTGTAAAAGCAGAAGCTACTGAATCAGCTGCTGAATATTCTGCTCTCAAGTCATTTTTAAATAACTTCTCTAGTTTTAAAGCATGTTCTTCAATGGTGGGCCCGGCCTGGCCCAACAACTGGTTCCCTGGAAATGGGCGGGGCCAGGCCGGGTCAGGGGGTGGGGCAGGGGAGAATTTAAAAGGGGATTTTTTTAAAAAAATCTAAAAATTAAAAAAAATTTTTTAAAAAAATCTAAGGTGTTAGTGCCCCCCAGCAACCCTAACCACACTTTCCTGGGAGTAAGGCTCATTGACTGTCATGGGACTTACTTCTGAGTAGTCATGCTAGGATTGGGCTCTCAGGCTTCGGTCCCAGCCACACTGTCCTGGGAGTAAGCCCCATTGACTGTCATGGGACTTACTTCTGAGTAGTCATGCATAGAATTGGGTTCTCAGGCTGCAGTCCCAGCCACACTGTCCTGGGAGTAAGCCCCATTGACTGTCATGGGACTTACTTCTGAGTTGTCATGCATAGGATTGGGCTCTCAGGCTGCAGTCCCAGCCACACTGTCCTGGGAGTAAGCCCCATTGACTGTCATGGGACTTACTTCTGAGTTGTCATGCATAGAATTGGGTTCTCAGGCTGCAGTCCCAGCCACACTGTCCTGGGAGTAAGCCCCATTGACTATCATGGGACTTACTTCTGAGTTGTCATGCATAGGATTGGGCTCTCAGGCTGCAGTCCTAGCCACTCTGTCCTGGGAGTAAGCTCCATTGCCGCTGGACCGGCAGGGGCAGCCGGCCGGGCACTTTTTAATTTGCCGCGGCAGCCTGGCAAGGCGCCCCACAAGCCCCAGCTGCTGGGGAAAGGACACTCCGGCACTGGGGTTTGTGAAGTGCCTTGCCGGGCTGCCGCAGCAAATTTTAAAGTGCCTGGCTGGCTGCCCCTGCCGCTACAGTGGCCAAACCGGTCCACCCAGTTATTGCGCCCCCCCACTGCTATCGGATCGGCAGAGGTGAGCAAATTTGAACATCCGGTTTCTGGGAACTGCCCCAAACCGGTCTGGGCCCATATGTGTTTTTCTTTTGCACAAAAAGCCTGAAAATTAGAAAAATATTTTTTAGGAAGTAACACGGATTTAGAAAAATTTGCAGATCAAACATTTGGGGAGAACTGGAATTGCCCATCAGCAGAAATTTAGTTAACTTGATTATTCATTTCACAAGAAGTTGTGAAGTGCCAGAAAATTGTAAATATTTATTAAAAAAGAGAAGCACCACCTGAATATTTTTCATACTGAATTCTTGAGAGGTTTGTTAACCCCTCCTTTATTATAAAGGTAACCTTTGCAAAATGAAATAGAAATGAGGATGAAAATGAGGATGCAATTTCCTGAAACTGCAATTTTCCTTTCCTGAAAATGAGGATGAAGTTTCACAAACAATTTCGCTTCCTATATTTACATAGCACACAATCCAGAGTAACTACGGGAGCTCGTAAGAGACATTACGTGCACTTGTAGTTACTGCACCACCTACTGAAAACCTATGGGAAATTCATATTGCAATCCAGAGTAACGTGTTCTTACTCCGGAGCAAGGACTCCCTGTAGTTACTCGGGATTTCACCCTAAATAGTATAACACTCTTTTCATACACAAATAGATATTATATTGCATAAGAATTCTTGTACACAGGCTTGTAAGAAGTGCTGCAAATATGTGCCTCTAAGCTCTATTTTCTAAAATAAAAGAGCAGGTTCCAGGGGATAATTTAAAATACTTAGAAAGCAGGTTATGATAAAATTATGATTTGCTTTTTATATACAGTGTATATTTTTAATTTCTGATGTTTTCTGGATATTTATTTTTAATATAGTGCATTCATGGAGATTAAAAAAACTTCCATTCTTAATGCTAACAGAAATGTAATGCATAACATTAAAATGCATGCCTTCTTCTTTATAGATGCTGATGCTGATATGCCTGGAGCCCCTGGTTCTCCTCTGGATGTGCAATGTTTGGATGCAAACAAGGATTATGTCATCATCTCTTGGAAACAACCAGCTGTTGATGGGGGAAGTCCTGTCTTGGGATATTTCATTGACAAGTCAGTATTTATGCCAGAATGAAAGACCAAAGATTACCAAAGATTGTCTCTGTGATTGTATGACCATTAAAGTCACACACTGGGAAATTTATTTTTAAGTTTGCTGCATACATTAGTCAGTGGAAGCTCTTCTTATGTAGACTTCTCAAAGAGTCAGAACTAGCAACATCACCTGCTGTTTGTGTAAGCATAATGGTAAACATGCATCTTCCATTAGGAGGAGAATTAGGAAGCAACTGGTGTGATGCCTGGAGCTGATGAAGGCCCCTTTTCACCTGAAACAGGGATTGATTAACTTTCAGGGCATCCAAATCAATCAATCAACAAAATATACTGTTTTTTGTGGAAAAGTTCACAAAGCAGTTTTACAGAGAAAATGGAATAATTAATGGCTAATGACTGCACAGAGTGAAAATTGGCTTATTTTTCAGTTATGAGCTGAATAGCCCAGTAAGATCTTCTGCAGAAATAGTGCCCAGGCTGGTGCCTAATTACATTGGACAAAAGATTAATTTGTGCCACTGTTCAAAGACATAGCATATATGTGGTCAAGCTTTTCCTTACATGTATTTCCCTCTTCACAGCTTCTTCCCTTTGCTTTCCTCTCCTTCCTTCCCCACTGCTTGCTGGCTGGCCAGGCTGAAGCCCTACAATCTGCCCTGAGTCTCTTACTGTCAACTGGTGATGACATAATTGTCTGTTATCTCCAGTGTTACTTCCAATAGGTGGATCATTTAAAGTGTTAGGGCGGGGGACAAATAATGAGCAACACTATTTAAAATCTAAATAATGCCTAACTAAAATCAAATTAAATGTGATGTTAAGCACACATTTAGTCATGGTTTGCATTTTTCCCTGTGTGGGATCAGGACCATGATGTGGAGTATCCAATCTTTGACCCAATCCTTATTATCATGGTTATGAGTCAGATCTGTCTATCTGTCTGTCCCCCCCCCTCTCTCATATGCACATACACACATATACCCAATGCATGCTGTTCACATACGGGTGGGGGAGAAGATAGTTCCTAATAACTCCAATGAAGTATTTTATTGTGTAAATTATATATTTGGCTACATTGGCACCCTATGTGAGATCCCACATGTGCTATTTACACTAGAAAAACAAAGCTAAGGAGAATGATATGAGTGACATCACACCTAGTTTGGTTGTTATTTTGAAGAAAGGGATATTCCTTTTTTAAAGGCAGAATTTGTGGTAAGGCAGGCATTTCTCAAGTAGAGCAAAATGTCAGCACTCATACATGGTAAGCTAACTCTAGCACTCTTATGCATCTTTTTTTTTAACTCCATAAGGTGCTCCAGATGTATTCCAACTAACAGTACCATGAACTGAAAAGTACCATGAATATGAAAAGATTTGGATGAATATTCAAAATTTTCCTGTGTCACTAAAACATTCTTGTATATATTTTTTTCAGATGTGAAGTTGGCACTACCCGGTGGTCCCAATGCAATGAAACTCCAGTGAAGTTTGCTCGTTTCCCTGTCACAGGTTTAATAGAAGGGCGCTCCTACATATTCCGAGTCCGAGCAGTGAATAATTCTGGGATCAGCATTCCATCGCGTGTTTCAGAGCCTGTGGCAGCGCTGGACCCTGCTGATAGAGCTAGGCTTCGAAGTACGAGTCTTCTTACTATATCCCATCTAAGATTTGAAGTCTTAATTTTGGGAAGTTAGGAGTGACGAGTAAATGTGAGAAGATTTCACTAGAGGGAGCAATAGCAAAGTTTTTACCATTTGAAGTGGGATTTGCTCATGGACCTAGATTTTCTCGCCTGAGAAATGAAGCATGGTTTCTCACTAGTGAAACCCTCTCACTAGGAAACTCTGGCAAAGTTTCACCATAATATGGTCCCCATTTAAGTCAAGAGTTCTGTTCTATAAAACTTATCATGAGGCTTTTTTCCTACCCCAACAGAGAATCTTATTCATTGGCATAGCCCTGAGGAAGCATTCTGGAGCTTGATTCCCCCAGTTCTCTTGGAAGCAGAGTAATGATATCAGGTGGAATACCCTCTGCTGCTGAAGCCTGGGGTTAACCAGAGTGAACTGCAAGCTAACGCAGAGTCTTCTAAAGACAGATTCTATACCTTGCTTGAACTGGAAAGTGATAGGAATTGACCTGGGAGGGAGGAGGAAAACCCAGATGGCTCAGAGTTGTAAAGTGGAGGGTACACTCTGAGGTGTCTCTAGGCTTGGATGAGTTTTGATTTCTAATATTTCTGACCTCCACCTATTTACTTTGAAATATCTTAATAGCACTCTCATTCTCTATGCAGAAAAGGCCTTGCATTCTAGAGGTGACAGTTACCTCCTCATTCAGTTTTCCCTTTCTTATGTTTTAGGGCTCAGAAAAGTTCAAAATTTGAATTGAAAATTTGATTTGAGGAATAGTAAAATGGAAATGCTATGTCTTAACTAGAGATTTTTTAAAAAGTCAATAATATTACCAGTCTTCCAGATTTAGTAGTTTCAGGGGTGTACCTTCACCCCTGGGAACCTGGGTGGAGTCATCTGATGGAACCTGGAAGCAACATCATGTCATCATCTATTGGCACGATGACATGCCACAACATTTGGTTCTCCTAGGGAAAAAAAAAGGTTGTGGCTTTGCAATATGCCTGCATCTTCACAATATGTGGCTTCACCACTTTCCTTTTCTCTGGAAGCTCAGAGTCTCTGGAGGCACCAGGGAAGGCAAAAGTAGGCATTTTGTAAATCAGAAGAATAAAGCAGCAGAAGAGCTTGAATTAGAAGCATGGATATGATTGCTGGTTTAGACAAACACAACTTGCCTATCTCCCTGTTCCTGTGGTGATGTGGGGAGGCTGGTGCATGTCTGTGCATTGGCTTAAACACCCTCCCTCCTACATCAATTTAGGCCAGCACAGGACTTGTGTCAGGACTTTTGCTGGCCCGACTAGGGGTTAGGATTGCAGCTATAGTTAGGAATTCTTGGTTCAAACAAAGAAGCTTAAGAAGTAATTGTGTTAAAAAGTGATTATGCATTGCCAGATAAATCCAAGCCAGGCTGATCTACGCCTCTTTTCAGGTCACCCTTCTGCCCCCTGGACTGGACAAATAATTGTCACTGAAGAGGAACCCTCAGGTAAACATACTTCTAAAGGGTCTGATTCTTTTTTTTTTGTATCACATGTACTTTGCAAACATAGATGGTTTTAAAAGTTCTTTTCAGTGTTGTCCCTGAAGAATTTTACCTATATACTGGTGTTCTGCAAGGTGATGGATAATCTTCTGCTATTTGAAATAATTATGGATTGTACCCACAGAAAATTCATCATGACTTGATACCTCTGAAGTCAATGAGCTGGATTAATCATTAATGTGACATAGTAATGATTAAATTTCTTTGACCACAATAATATTGAGGTTTACAGAGTATTGTCTTGTCATTTAAATAGCTCTGTCAGTTTCTGCTCCATAAAATTGGGTCACATCCCACAAGTGGGTTTTGAGAACTGCTTCTCAAGCTCACAGAAGTATGCTATAATAGTATTTTTACAGGCTCTTTTGCCTCTGGCTGTACCAGCTTTCATTAAGTGGTATTACTTTCTAAAAGGCCTTTCTTTCTTCACTGTCTTATTATCCAGAGGGCATTGTTCCTGGACCACCTTCAGACCTCCATGTTACAGAAGCCACAAAGAACTATGTTGTCCTCAGCTGGAAACCTCCCTGTGAACGGGGCCATGAGGGTGTAATGTATTTTGTTGAAAAGGTAAAATCAAAGTGTAAATGTATCTTTTTCTCATTCATTTTCTGCAAGTTCCTGTTTAGCCCCCAGACTAAAAACTTCACACTGGTGACTTCTTTCATTTTAGTCTATTTTAACTCCACATCAAAATAAAAAAAAACACCTTGATAATGCTCACAATAGATTGAAAGGGACATTAAATAAATAGGAAAGAATGGAATAGGTAGCAAAGGTGGTGGGGAGTTTGTCTGATCACGTATGTGTTTCTTTAGACACCAGCCATTTTGCTGGTGTACATCCTAGAAGAAAAATAGGTAGGGCAGGCCAAACAATTGGAGTAGGATACATGCATTCAATTTCTGCCAACATCATTCCCCATGCCTGCCCTTGCAAGTCTGCCTTGGAACATTCCTGGACCATACCCTTCCCATCCCTGATGCAGCCACTAACTTACTGGAACCTGCAGAGCCTTCCAGAGCCATTGCTACATGTGCTGCACCTTTTTCATTTTTATTAGTGACCTGGCAGTACACAAAAGCAACCTGGTTTCCATGCCACTTGAAACACTAGTTCTGAGAGTGCAATAGTATCCTACCTGGTTAGTAGCTTCTCTTGGGATGAATGATCTAGTTCTTGATTTTTTTTGTTTAAACATTGTTTTTAAAAAAAAACATAAAAAATGAAATAAATAAAACAATACAATAAAACAAAACATTAAAAATAAAAACTTCAAACTTATCCTCTTTTATTAATTGACCTTGTTACTGATTTCATTATGTTAATTCTTATGTCAACATAATGTCAATATTAATTATTGTGTATGCTTTTTAGAGTACTTCACATCCTCGGTAATGGCTTGCTCTTCAGCAGTGTCCTTAATTTTAACAGTACTGTGATAAATGAGTTTGGGTATTGTTGCTTCTACCCCTCTTTTTTCTGCCTTCCCTATTCTGTGTTCTTTCCTTCCAAAATTTAGGGGATAAAATCATAAAAGACAAAAAAGAAAATTTTCTGATCATTCTCTGTAATGTAATTCCATTGTCCACTTTTGGTTTTGTGCAATCTTAACTAAACACCAAGTATGCTAGTTTTATTTTCTGAAAGGTTATCCACCTAGCATCCAATAATTTTTTGTGCTGTTGGCAAAGAACAAGATTTACGTGGCACACCCCAAAGCTCCAGTACACCACTTCAGAAGGATACACCACTTCACACAGGCTAAAATTAATTACTTCAGCATTGCTGCTGGGGATCTGCATGGCGTTTGTTGGGATCATGGATTTTGCCCAGTTCTGACTTTTTGATTTCAGTGTGTTTCAGGAACAGAAAACTGGCAGAGAGTGAACACTGAGATTCCAGTAAAATCCCCTCGCTTTGCACTTTTCGATTTGGCTGAAGGAAAATCTTACCAATTTCGGGTACGCTGTTGTAATTCAGCTGGAATTGGTGAACCCTCAGAAGCGACTGAAGCCACTGTGGTTGGTGACAAACTTGGTGAGTTCACAGTCAGCAATGGATATTACACAGTGTTTCCCAGTTTTTTCCCCCACTTATGTCTTCCTTGACAAACCATCCTATAAATTGTATCCCTCATATAAGCCAGCCCCAAAAGGCATTCTAATAGAGAACTGCCTTTTTCTGCCACTATTCAGTTCTTCTTCAAGTGCCTCCGGGAGGTATACATGTCCCAGATTGGGAAACCACTACCCAGAAAGATTGCTGTGTGCAATTTCACTGGCACAGATCCAAGTAGCCCAATTCAGCAGGGTGGAACTCAACACAGGGTAAGAGAACAAATGTACACTTACTCCAAGGAAAACTCCAGCCTGCTTCTAGCCCGAACTGGATACAGCATGGGTTATGTGCCCCAGTTCAACTAGATAGAATTGGGCTGCCTGTTACATGTCTAGTCCCAAATACTTGTATAACTCAAGTCTGTATCATAGTAACTTGTGTTCTCATTCAGTCCTTTCAGTCACAAGATTTTTTCAACATTGGTCCTAAGAAGTCACTATATTCCTTCTTATTAAACTTATATTGACTCTGTCTCTCAAATAATCATGCTAATAAGAATCAAACTAATATATGGTAAGAATCAGACTGGTGCAAACAGTTTGTAGCTTTAGGATATAGTATTACCTCTTATGTGTGGGATCCATTCAGAAAGTCAAGTACTATGTGAAAACAGCACTACAGGACTATGATGTGGGAAACGGTCACTCATTGGCCAGAATTCACTAAGCCCATTGAACAGAATAGCTGTCAAATACTTTGGCACAAAGAATGCTGTAATGAGTTGGCAATGAAAGAGAAGCAGCATTATGGGATGTATTATAGAGGAGAGCTGTAAAAACTGGCCACTGTCAAACTAGAATATCCTTTGGTCTGACTGTGGTTGGCAGCCTGAATGAGTTCTACAAATGGCAAGGCATTTATCTTATATACCGTATCTACGAATGGCAAGGCATATTTCAAGAAGAAGGTTGTTGTATTATGAGCTTACTCTGGATTCCAGTATGAATTTCCCATAGGTTTTTTTCACTAGGTGGTGCAGTAACTACAGGTGCACATAAAGTCTCTTATGTGCTCCGGTAGTTACTCTGGATTTGGGGGATAGTTATTTCTACTTACAGAGTAGATCTCAAACTGTGTCATAGTGGCTTATCTCTAAGTTATGAATGCTGTTTAGTCATTACAAATGTCTGTTCAGCTAGCAGCGCTTATTCTTGTTCAAAAATCCAATGAAAAGCAATGTCAGGACTCATGGTATCCAGTCTATTCAGAAAAAATGGCAAATAAAACACCCAACAAGCACCACTGGATTCCTTTGTTGCCTAACTGGGGCAAGTGCTTTGTACCCTTAGTGCCCATTGTGGTACCCTAAAGTTAACTGGCTACTGTTAAATTTGCTCTGTTTGCCAAAAATTAGTCACTTGATGGAATTCAGCAGCATGTCCTGGGTTTATAATTACTACTGTTATCCTCCTCCTCCTCCCCCCTCTCTCACGTAAACAATCGTATACACGCAAGAACCCAAGTCTTCTTACTCAAAGAATTTAAAAACTATACCACATTGATTGTATGTTAGTATAAAGTTAACGTGAAAACTGATGTTTTAAAGTAAACAATTATGGCCACTCCAACCCAGCTTTAAGTGTCCCTTGGCAAGATCATCTTTGGTGGATTCCATCTTACCTGAGTGGACTTCCCTGAGTTGATTTTTTTCATTTTGGTTGGTGAACAGCAGCAAAAATGGTATTCTAGTAGGTGGCTGCTCCTTACCATTTTTTTCTTTCCACAGTTTCTTAAAAAGCATGTCTAAATGTGGTGGACAGTAGCCACTGGCTAGGACACTTTTGCTTCTGCTTGTTGACCAAAAATGAAACAAACATACATCCACCACCATAAGGGAATAGGATCCACTAAGCTGCCATTCACCAGAGACAAGAAACCCTCATGAGACTTCCTCAGAAACTGGGAAGATGTAAGCCATGGCTTCCACAGTCACTCAGGATCACTTCCCAAAAGCCCACCATGCTTCTTTCAGCCTCAAAGGCTGGTCATTAATTTACTTTTTTTATCTCTAGATATCCCTAGTCCTCCTAGTCATGTTATACCAACCAGGAATACAGACACATCAGTTGTTCTTACTTGGACCGAATCTAAAGATGCAAAAGAACTGGTTGGGTACTACATCGAAGCAAGCAAAGTTGGGTCAGGTCATTGGGAACCATGCAACAATAATCCAGTGAAAGGCTCACGGTAATAAAGAAATTATTTGATAGCAGATTTACAGTTTATTATGCACTGAAAGATGGCTAGATAGATTTGTTCCTTTGATGTTTACATTGGTATTTCCACTTTCTTGCTGGCATCGTAAGCAAAAAAGAGCAGCGATGAAACCATTATTAAATAAGTAAAATTATGATATACCTCACTGAAAGCCATATGTTATCTTTAAAACACATTATATTCAAGGGTGAGCTGCAATGCTTCAGAGATGAAAGATGCTGTGCTTGTCAACCCGAAGGTTAGTAGGTCGGCAGTTTGAGACCTGAGTACTGCATGATGGAGTTACTGTCAACCAGCCTGATGCAAAATGTGAAGTCAGCAGCATCTGTTGTGCAGTAGTGTGGATGGGCTGTTGTTCAGCTGCCCCATCAAAAGTTTCCCTTCCATCCCTTGTAAGATCCAGGACCTGAATACTTAGGGATGGTTAAATGGGGGGGGGGGGTTAAAGACACCGACTGCACTGAAGGAGAAGAAGAGCTGAGCAACTGAGATCAATAAGCTGGCAATTGTTTCCCAGTGGAGGCAGGCCAGTCTGGGGATGGGGATACTTTCCACAAGAGGAGGTGATGGTCACTATCACCATTCATTTCCAATGATTTATTTGTCTCTAGAGCAGTACTTTCTGCTTCCATGATACATATCCTTTGTAGCAGTCATTTTCAACCACTGTGGCATGGCACACTTGTGTGCATGAAAGGTCTGCTAGTGTGCTGCAGATTTTTGGAAGAAGTTCATGTATTAGTATGACCATTGGAGGATATGAGTCTCCCCTTTCACCTACAACATGGTGTGCCTTTGTGCCTTGGCAATTTTAATACTTGTCAGTGTGACAGGAGATGACAAAAGTTGATTAAAAAATCACTGCTTTGTAGTTTCTCATTTTTTAAAAAATTTCTGTGCCACTTACAAGTGTACAGTACTGTAAATGATAGTAACTAAGATTTGTGAAATTTAAAATATGATCAAGTGGTCTGTTGTCATTGTTTTACATTAGATTCACTTGCCATGGGCTTAATACTGGTGAGCATTACATTTTCCGTGTTAGAGCTGTTAATGCAGCGGGACTCAGTGTGTTTTCAGAAGAGTCAGAAGCAATTGAAGTCAAGGCAGCTATAGGTAAGTGGCCTTATGCCCCTGTGACAGAAATAAAAATAACAGCACTATAATTATTATGATTAAATCACTTTAGGGTTTTGATTGACTAATAATATTGATTCACAGTATTATTTAAACATACTGTTTATGCATTAGTATTATTTGATGTTTCATTTTTCATAATTTCAGTCATCCAGTTACTATGCACTTGTAGATTTCTTACCTTCACCATCTCAGATTTCCTTGGGTGTGTTCCCTGTAACACTGTATAAAATGTATGTTCACCTTACATCACTTTGTGAATTGACCTGGCAGTCCAATCCCATAATGTAGTATACATTTCACCTCTAGTAGTTTGCAAAAAATTGCTCATTTCTAAATAAGATAATTAACTTAAACTTCTAACTTGCATCCTTGTTTGACTCCATTAACACCATTATCATCGTCTCTAAATGTTCTGATATCTCCATTATGTATGTTTCCACAGAGAAGTTTGGAATGGTTTGTGCACTAAGAATCCTATTAACTAGAGTATTCAGTATCAGCAAACAAATATGTGTGTAATACATAATTCTGAGGTTACATTAACAGATCATTCTTCCTCCAAAAAGTTGCATTTTTACAATGCTATCTTTCAAGACAATGGATAGTGTTCAATGTAACGTTCAGAAAGGTATTAACTGCATGTAAGTATTAACTGCTGAGAGGTATGGTATGGTACATGTGAATTTCCTTTATATCCAACCATACTGCAGTGCCTGTAACCTTTTCGTGTTCCGTTTTTGTCTTGTTTTATGTCCATTTCTTCATTCAGTTGAAAAATGGAGAACTGGGATGAATGAACTCTAATTCCGAAATGTCTTTGTTATTTTCTGGCGATTTTAGGGGGAGGATTGCCTCCTGATATGTGTCCTGGACTAAGTGGTAAAGCTGGTGGACTAACAGACCACACTGTCAACTGGGAAGGCATGCATGAGTCCTCCCAGCCAATCTTTGACACAGATGCTTTGTTAAAACGCAGTGCTAAACCTAACAGACAAACAGTGCCCACTAGCTCTGGTAAGCAGAGGAGTCCAACAGAGAATAAAGTGAGTGAAACAGCCCCTACTCCTTCATCACAAAAGGCAATCACCAAACAGGCAAGTAAGTCTCATCCTGGACATTCGTCAGCTTTGGAGAAAAAGAAAAATGCTATAGGTGAGCTTTGATCGTGTAGTGATTTCACTGTGCCGGCACCTTCATATCAAACATCATCTATGATCATCCAAGCTTCAGATGAACATTCATGTCATTACTACATCTGTCACCAGTTCCATCTAATAAATGCTCAGCTTTCCATCAAAGATCATTTTATATAAAGGTGTATACTAATGGTTAGGGCTATGGCACATAAATATGTGTTTCATCTAACAACTTGCATGCTGGATTCATTTGCTAATTTGATTCTATTAGCATTGGTTAAGCTTTATTATTTATTTCAAAATTATATTGGGCATTGAAGTTTAGCAAGTCCATGTTTGGCAGCCTCATCCTATTGTGAGATTAAGGATCCGAATCTTGGAATCTGCTGCCTTATGTCCTGATATAGCATTGTAAAAAGTGTGCCACTGTTCTGTGCTATGGGACTGCTGGCAAAAATGGCTGTAGGCCCCTTGTATATGGCAGCATCATGCAGAAGCCCTACTAGAGCAGGTAAGGTGGTGATGTGGGTGGTTTGTGAGGTGGGTGGTTCAAAGAAGGTGGGGAGTGGGTTGGGCAGACAGTGGTTTGGGGAACATCAAAGGAGGAGTGGGATGTGGAGGAAAGACAGCAGAGGTTGATTTACAATTGGGGGAATCTCAGCAACTCTCGCAAATATCTAGATCACATTCCCTTTCCCCAGCCTGCCACTCCCCCCAAGACTCTGTGGATTTATGGCAGCTAAATAGCTGGTGTAGGGCTTAGGAGACTCAGGGGACAATCTTAACCAATTTAGGACAACACAACTCCCCTGTCTCCTCATTCCAGTTTGTTTGGTGGAGAAAGATAGTCAAATATGAAAATTTGTGTGCAGTAATTATTATATATATCTGCAGTTTTGTTATCTAGTAGGAATTAGGAGTGGATAGTTGCCTGCAACTGATGCCTTGCCTCATTCAAGATAGACAGTATCCATCTAACAAAATAGTTCAGTTGAATAGGTCTGACTTCATGAAGATGGCAGTGAGAAGTATTTGGCTTCCTCAGCAGCGTGTTACTTACATGACTCAAAGGCATCAGCTGAACAGATTACAGTTCTGCTGATACATAATAAAGGCAATTTTGAAATATAAGTAATTCTTCTTTTCTATTTAAAATTTAAACGTGTTCAAATACACATCTGAAAGATTTATCTATTATCATCATCATCATTAAAATTTATATCCTGACTTTCCCATGCCAAATCGAATGCCCAAAGCAGCTTATAAAGTTCCACAATAAATGTACAATGTATGGCAACACTGAGATGTTCTTCTTACCACAGCTAAACTGGTCTTTGCATATAAGCTGTACCAAGAAGATGACATTGCAATAATAGAACCTTAAGTGTAAATGCTGCCATTGGACAGACATTTCCTTTCTGTTACAAAATTTTTGAGAAACAACGTTCCAGTCTATTTTCAATTTAGGGCACAATCCTAACCATGTCTACTCAAAAGTAAACCCCATTGTATTCAATGGGTCTTATTCCAAGGAAAGTGTCTTTAGAATTGCAGCCTTAGTTTAGTTTCAGGAAGAACTGTAAACTGTTGACACATGTAATATTTTCCTTATTATAAAAATTCTAGCAGAATACTAGTTTTCTGTCCATATCAAATCTCAAAAGTTACAATCACAACAATTTCTCAAAAGTTACACTTGTTACTTTTTAAAATAGCACACACCAAATAACTGCCTCTATGTAGCTCAGATTTAGGAAAGTCGAGATAACTAGTTAACCCTAGGAAATTATTTTATGGACTGCTTCATGGGAAAGGAGGACATGTTAGTGTTAATCTGAGTGAAAGAAACTTTTAATTAACTTAATCCTGTTATCCTAATAATAAATTCTTTACTCTGTAACAGCTGCTCCTTCTCCACCATATGATATAACTATGCTTGAAAGTGTTCGTGACTCAATGGTTCTTGGATGGAAACAGCCAAAAACTATTGGTGGAGCTGAAATAACTGGCTATTATGTGAATTACCGGGAGGTGATTGATGGAGTACCTGGAGACTGGAAAGAAGCCAACATTAAACCCGTCAGTGAGAGGGCTTATAGGGTAAGCAATAATTTTCTTGTTGCAAAAAGAAATCAGTGGCCTATCAGCAGTAAATATGAGTTTCTGTAGCTGTAGCAATAAATTTAAAATCCCTTAGGCTTGCAGCCAAATGTGGCCTGCAGCTACTTGGTTTTTTGTTTTTTTTTAAAGTGGCATTTTTATAGGCTCTTATGACAAAGTGCAAAAGAGATAAATTTTCTGACTGGTGTTACATCAAGCACACATTTCTTCTTCCTTCCCAGTATTTATTTTTTAAATGATAATATGGAACATGATCCAAACATGATTTGGCATATTATTTGTGGATGATGTGTTCATTAAAATGTGAAACCCAAACAATGCTTTTTTGCAGATACATGACCTGAAGGAAAACATGACATACCAGTTTCAAGTGGCTGCTGCTAACCTGGCTGGGCTTGGCATATCATCTCCAGCTAGCAAATCCTTCAAATGTGAAGAGTGGACTATTGCTGCTCCAGGTCAGAACTGTAAGGGATACGTAGAGACAATGGGATAGCAAGGGCAGTAATAGGGTAGAGAGGAGGTCAGATGTGCTACTAAGCAGCCATAGACCTTATTTCTCCCAGGGATCTTGAGCTGAGGGCCAGGTCTATGATTTACTTCAAATGGATGGTTGACTTGGTCTCCATGGGGAGATCTCAAGGAGGGAATCAGGTCTACTGGTCACTGCAGATCATCCCTGATGTCAGATACCCTTCCCACTACAGGCAATAAGAGCCATCAGCTGTATAGTTTACCAAACTGAACTCAGGGGAGAGACGGAGAGCAAACAAACTGTTGTGTTGCTGTTAGTTTGCCCGCTCCTATAGGCTACTTCCTGAAATGATTAGATAAGTTTATTTCTGAATGTGTTGAGCACTTGTCAGAAATATAGAGTTTTAAGTTAACTCCCATTGAAGTCAGCTTCTGATATTGTTATGTATATAAATCATCTTGTACCATGAGTCTATTTAACATTACCTCATTAACTATATCTAGATCACTGATAAATTTGTCCAGTGGCTCTTACTGTACACACATTTGTTGCTGTCCAGTGTGTGCAAGCAAATGAGGTGTGCAAATTTCAAAAAGGGAAAGCCAATCTTACATAGTGAGAAAGCATGGACAAAGGCAGATGAATACTATAGGAGTACCTTGCTTTTCTCTCTTCTGCATTGTGGGCTGATTTTTGATCCAATGTGGTCTACCACCAACTTTTTTTAGTATGATGCCTCTAGCAGTATAAACTTGGCATCCATCAGTCTCGAAAGACTATGGTATCGTGCTTGATGCTGCGAAGCACAAAGGCCTGGGTAGATTAATATGGAGGATAGGCTGTTACCCAAGCAGTAAATCCCCCCTCTCCATGCCACTGTAATAGTCCAATGGAACGGCAGAGCCGATATGATTGGTTCCAGCTGCGTCACAGAGCTGGGCTAAGGACAGTAGCTCACCCTGTCTTGTGGGGACCTGGGTCTTGAACCCTGGCCCACTGGTTAACAGGCACAGTGTCTTAACCATTTGTGCCATATAGTAATGGCTTTTGAGGCTTCAGTTATATACTCTTCTATTTCTCTCCTAGGACCACCCCATGATTTGTCATTAAGTGAAGTCAGGAAGGATTCTTTGGTCCTACAATGGAAACCACCTGTTTATGTTGGTCGAAGTCCTGTAACGGGCTTTTATATTGACATAAAAGAAACAAATGCATCAGATCAACACTGGAAGAGCGTGAACGAGAAGGCAACTCCAAATAAATTCATGAAAGTAAGCCAATTTAGGCAGTAATGTTGTTTAGCCTACAAAGTTTTCCCATATAGTGGTTTGGGGAAGGAGAAGGCATTTGTAACCATAAATATTTGAGCACTGTTGCACTGCTTGGCATGGGAATAGAAGGTTAGAAATTTAGATAGGGCAGTGCTGGTTAACCTATGGTACTTGTGCCACAGCGGGCATGCAAAACCCTCTCTGTTGGCACACAAACAAAGTTGCCCCACCATCACCATCAAGAGGAGCAGCCTGCTCCTCTTTGAAGCAGAGCCAACTGATGGCACCGGTGTCCAGTGCACATGCCCAGAACTTCAGGCATGTTCAGTTGGCCAGGATTACCTTGATCCCACTATGCATTCCCGGAGTTCTGGGCATGCGCACTGGGCACCGGCAAACTTATGGTTTTGGGCTGCAGTTTCAACACTCAGGCTGTAAAAAGGTTCACCATAACTGAGATAGGGTATGGGTTCTTGCTTCTTTGTTTACCTGTGTGGGGTGCCAGTTTCTTTCAATATTCCATAGCAGTGAAATTATAATTTTTGATGAGCGGTTGTATCTGGACTGGAGTTTTGAGGCAGTGTACTTGTCTAGGTTTTGAGACATGTATTTGAGCCTGCACTGGCACATATATTAGGAGACGTTTTAGGAGTCTGAACTGGTGAACTCTAGAAGTGCCCTTTCTTCACTGTACCTATCATCCAAGTTCCTGCCTATGTTCTCTAACTTTTATGCACATGAGGACTCAAAGTACAATCTAAACAGGCCCTTGGACTGACACAAGTCCCTTGCACTGGCCTGGAAGTTCCATATATGCACTACTGCAGGAGTTGGGAGGCAGGACAATGGAGGAATTCAATCCAGAAAGTGGAAAGAGGAAGAGCACTGGAGATAGGTATCCCATACCTTCACATCAGCTGAGGTACCATGTCAATAGTCCTCAGCAGTCCTGGATTGCTCTGAAGGCAAGGTATGTGTGGAAGTGTCCGTGTAGAGCAGCTTTCTTGTTACACAAACCAAAGAGTAGCAAAATAAGGCTTTCACTGAATAGTGATAACACATGCTAAATTGGAGACAACTGCAGATTCAACATTGTAATATCAGCATCAGTATTGGAAAAATATAACAGGAGGGATTAGTTTGTCATCCTCTTGCTCCAGGGGATACATAATGGAACACTGCAGTGAGAGATGCAGAGGAGAGCAAGAGATGATGGGATTGAGTGTGATTTTGTATACAATTTCTCGTGTGGATTGTAGATTAGTAGCATAGAATATTAGGTCTAACTGTGCTGGTCCTGACCTTTAAAGCTCTAAACAGCTCTGGTCCAGGGTACCTGAGGGATTGCCTTCTTCTGTACAAGCCGACCCATCACCCAAGGTCATCTGAGGGGGCCCTACTGACTGTGCCGCCACTAAGAGATGTGAGAGTTGTGGCGGCCAGAGATAGGGCCTTCTCGGTGGTGGCACCCTGGCTTTGGAACTCCCTCCCCTTAGAACTGAGGAAAGCTCCCTCAACACAGAGCTTCAGGTAGAGCCTTAAAACATTTAATTTTTAAAAAGCTTTTTAGGGGGCAGAGGTTGGGGGGCTCTTGTTTTATTGTTTTTAATCTATGTTGTTTTTTAGCTTGTATGTTTTAATTGTTTTTATCAAATTGTTCTATTTATGTTTTTAATTATGTTTTATGTCGGCCGCCTTGAGTTGGGCTAATTTGCCCGAGAAAGACTGGATATAAATTTTTAATAAAATAAAATAAATAACTTGGAACAAAGACCTGATTAATTGTAGAGAATGACTCTATAGGATGGAGATTTATTTACATTACTGTGACAAGCAAATCAAGTGATTCAACTCTGTGATTCCATTGATATTGGGTAGTATTACTACAATTCAGAAGAACAAAATAAATAATTATACCATCTTTGCCAACACTGTTTTATCAGTTGCAAAGAACATTACAAAACTTTAAAACAGTGCCATATCTACTCATAACTAATCATAGACATTTCCTTGAAGTGTTACAGTGTGTGTCTAGATAAAGCAAAACTTAGTTCAGGCTCGTAATGATCCAGAAGCAAGTAGGATTTATTTCAACCGCGCAGTTGGGTAAGTTCCTGGACATGCAAGTCTAAATCAGGAAAAGACAATCAAACAAAAACTGAAATAAAGATTTATTACCTCAGAAAGCAGAAGCATTAATATTCATTTCTGGCAACATATGATTGGCTATACATGGAATATATTATTCAAAGCATAGACATTCAACTAGATGCGGGCTGTAACTTTTGATTCCTGAGACTCCTTGATACTCCTGAGACTCAACTTCTCATTGAGACTCCTATTTTCAGCAAAAGTTATAAGTTTTGTTTCTCCCCTAACTGGGGTGACTTTGCTTTTGCTAGCATTGTAGTTAGACTTGTGATCAACCTTTAGCAACTTCAGCAAAATGGACATTTGCTCAGCCTCTGCCCTATTTTGGTCTTGCACAGACAACTATATGATTTTATACAGACTTATTCCTTTTGGCCAGTATCATCCTGATACAGAGTTGTAAGGACACAGGTGTATGAACACAAGCTGCATCAAAAGGAGTTATTCACCAATGCTGTGTTTTTTAAATCTAGATCAGTGGCTTAAAGGAAGGTACCAGTTATGTGTTCCGTGTACGAGCAACAAACAAAGCTGGTGTTGGGAAGCCTTCAGATTCAACTGACCCTGTAATAGCTGAAACGCGACCAGGTTTGCAAACATTCTGTGGTCTCCCTTGTGAAGAAAGTAAAAGAATTCAAGTATATCATAAATGAAAACAGGACCTTCAGTATTAATCAGCCAGTACTTATGAAATGAAACTCAAACCGTTGTTTCCCCCAGCAGACAGTAACCATGTGCTATTTAGTCTTACACTTATGCACAAGGTGAGCAGTAAGTCAAATAACATTTTCCCACTTTAGCAACATGCCCTTTCAGAAAAAAATATTCTAAAGCAGTCTTTTTTCAATGTGGGGGAGGGAGATTTACTCCTAAGTAAGTCTTTGCAAGGGTAAGGCAAGGGCACCAATGCAAACTTCAGGAACACATTGCTAATGGGGCAAGGGCTTTGCTTGCAATTTATAGTCAATCTAAACCTTGGAACAGTGGTATTCAAACTGGTGGGTTGCAAACCACTAGTTTGTGCACTCTTCTGTCCCCTTAAGGAACAGGGGAAGGGAAGAGGCAGTGACCCAATCCACAGGATTGTGTTACCAAGCGAAGAAGGGATTACTTTCACTAACTAGGTAGTGCTGCAGCAGGCTCCAGGAGGTATGGGGAACTCTTCTCAGTCATTCTGAGGGCTCTCTTAAGCTTGGAATATTGGGGAGGGGAAAGTGATCACAAAGCACTGTTTCTGGAAGTAAAAGATGGAACATCAAGGCCCAAAATCTCATCTCCCAGATATAGGCTACTGACAAGCCCATATTCCTATCATTTCCAGTACCAGACAGGTTTGGGGAGGCTGTGAGCTAGGTCCAATTCTGTGCACTATTGTCCCAGACCTTGTATGCATGCACTTATGCATGTTCTCTGTTGCTCCAATCACATTAGAGAAATGGTGAAAAGCAAGATGTGTCTCCATCAGTGCTCAGATGTATGTACCAAATATTTTTATACATTCTTTTGATCTTCTAGGGACAAAAGAAGTTGTAGTTGAAGTGGATGACAATGGAGTAATTTCACTGAACTTTGAATGTGATCAGATGACTGCAGACTCCAAATTTATCTGGTCAAAGAATTATGAACCAATTGAAGATGACTCTCGACTGACCATTGACACCAAAGGTGGAAAGTAAGAAATTATTTTAGACAGCCGATGTATTTTAGTGAACAGCCAAAGGAATCATTATATCTCACCAAGACAATATTTACTCGTCCTCTTCAAGTTCAAATTAGATTGTCATAGCCCAGGTTTGTTAGTGTGTTTATTCAAAAAGTGTAAATTAGTGCTTCTCAAACTTTTTTGGTCTTCAGAATATATTCCACTCCTATTAAGTTTAAGGATCCCAAAGGTTCCAAGAGGCACACATTTGTGAAACACTGGTATATGTACTTCAGAGAGCTGAAGGCCAGCTGGAATCCAGTGACTGAGAGTATACATGCTGAGAATATAATACTGCTTTGATCTCTAGCTGAACACAAGTTTTGTGTTATTTGCAAGTTAATTTAGACTAAATCTTTGAAGCCTACAGTAGATTGTGTTCTGTACTGCTTGGAATATTCTAGCAGATAAATTGGAATCCATTGTAATGCTGAGTTTAGCAGTTCATCCCTGAATGTATACGCTAGTTGTTAGACATATATTGAGGGCATTCTATATTTTGGGGATTTCTCTTGTTTAATACAAGCTCTGTTTTCTCTAAAAGGTCAAAAGCTATCTTTAAAGATCTAAGTGAAGAAGATTTGGGCATTTACTCCTGTATTGTCACAGACACAGATGGTGTCTCATCAAGCTATACAATTGATGAGGAAGGTAAGCATGAAGATTCTTTGGAAGAGTGTTCTGTTTGCTTTTTATCTCACATATAAATACAATGGTACCACAGTTTACAAGTGGTACACAGTTCACAATTCCTTGGATTGTGAGTGTTTTGCAAAATGAGCAAATTTATTTATTTAATTTATTTAATTAATTTATATCCCGCCTTTCCACACCTTGGTTTTCTTGGTTTGAAAGCGATGTCTTGCTTAATGAGCAAGACATTGCCATGCCAGTCTGCATCAGCATGGGAGGGTGTACATGCAGATTGGCACCTCAAGGAATCTCTTGTGTGCCCAAGAGAGGAAATCCCCTGAGCATGCAGGGGAAGGAATCCCCTGTGTGCCCAGGGGATTTCCTGTTTTGGTTGGGGGGGAGGTTTCTTCTCCCCAACTCAGTGCTGAAACCCCTGTTCACCCAGGGTTTCCAGCAGCATTAGCACTTGGTGCTGATCTTGGGAGAATCCCAAGGGAGTCTGCAGGATCAGTGCTTGGTGCGGATCTTGCCAATATCCCAAGAGTGCCTGGAGGATCAGCACTTGGCATGCAGACAAGGTCGGTTCTTGGCACTGATCCTGCACGGATCAGTGCAGGATCTTGGCACGGATCCAGTGCTGACCCGTAGAGCACCCTTGGGATGCTCCCAAGATTAGCAGCATGCACTGATCCTGAGGGCACCTTTGGGATACCCTTCACTAGATGAGTGCAGCCGATCTAGGCTGCTATTCAAGGACTGTACCAGTGCCGGGTTGCCTTTGCAAGGGCACGGAGGCAACCCAAAATCGGCCCAGCCCTAAAATGCCAGGCTGCCTCAGCAGATTCATTTTGCAATCCTTCAGTGAAGGGTTGCAGAATGAATTGTCTGAGTTGCCATTATTTCTTATGGGAATATTTGCTTTGCTCTGCGAGCATTTTGGATTACGAGCATGCTCCCAGAATGGAATATGCTCTTAAACCAAGGTAACACTATAAAAAATTCTACAGTATAAACAGAATACAGTACTATGAAGAATCATAAAATAAAATATGAATATACATGTAAAACATAACATTTTAACTTCTGTCATACATTTTCTTGAATTGTTTTGCAGAAATGAAGCGTTTGCTTGCACTCAGTCATGAACACAAATTTCCAAGTAAGTGTTAACAAATACATTTAGTGGAAAAAGGATATGATGTTTTTGTGTCTTAGAAGAGGTGCCAACATAAAAGTTGGTGCCAGATGATTTCTTATATAGCAGGGTCTTTTTCTGTAATCACCATAGAGCTCTAGGACTCCCTTTCTTTTATATCTTCTTTTCTCTCTTGCTGTTTTACAATCAAGAACAGTTCTGTTTTGGGAAGATAAACATGTCTCTCTGTTGTACTGTTTTAATACGATTTTAAAACTGTTTTAACTTATTATTTTAAAAATTCAGGCATGCACACTTTGGAAAAGGTGGTTATAAAAAATATTTAAAATGTCATCTTTAAACAGAAGAAGTAATCTGGTTTGTTTGAGGCACCTTTGGAGGGATTAAATTTTGTTAGGGAGTTGGAAAGATCCAGTTCAAAATCCTTCCTTGTCCATGAAGCTTCCTGAGTGACCTTGGGTCAGTTACTCTCAGCCTCATCTACCTCATGGGTTGTTGTGAGGAAAGCAAGATGGGAGTGACTAGACCTTTGTAAGTTACCTTGGGCATTTGTGTTGGCATGGAAAAGGCAATAAACAAACAAACAAATAGGATCTGCAAGCTGAATATGAATGCATGCAATTCTGAAAGGACACTAGGCTTGTCAATGAGTATTTCATTATCAGCATAACCCAATGTTGGAATGAAATTCCAGGAAGTTCTCTTCATATTTACATTTGTGGGAGTGAGCAGAAGGGAGAATAGGCCCATATTTCCATTTTGAAAGCCTCCGATGAAGATTTCCTCTCACCATAGTGAGCAGTACAACAGTGAATAGAAAGGCATTCTAATTCTTTACAGCCTAGAGTCTGGGTCTTATGCTTTCTGTTCTATTTTAGGCTAAAACATTTGTAGCTAATTACATACAAGAGCCTAAAATTTCCACAAATGTGACAGCAAGACAAAAGGAGGCCAGCACAATGTCTTATTATACACCATGTGTATAATATGTGTATATTTCAAGCAGAGGCTCGATGAGCACCTGTTGGGGATGCTCTAGGGAGATTTCCTGCTACAGGCAGGGGGTTGGACTAGATGACCTACTAGGTCCCTTCCAACTCTATGATTCTATGTGCTGATGCCATCACTGACACATGTGGCATTAATTACTGTTTCGGTTTTAAAATTATGTAAGGTCCATCCATCTATCCATCTACATCTACAGTATTTATATACTGCTTTTCAACTGAAAAGTTCACAAAGCGGTTTACAAGAAAATGAAAAAAATTAATAGCTAATGGGTCCCTGTCCCCAAAGGGCTCACAATCTAAAATGCAAAAGAACACCAGCAGACATTGAACACTAGAACAGACATTGCTGGGGTGTGTACTGGGGTGTGTAAGGTCTTCGTACTGTCTCCTCCCATTCCTATTCAGATAGGATAATAACACATAGCTTTCTCTCAGTGGTATTTCAGATAGGCAATATGGAAAGAGCATAGAATTTCTTGCTTTCTGCCATGTATGTTTCCTTGTATCACCTTCTGTCTCAAGAGTTTGTTTTTGGGGGTAATTCTTATTCACAGCCAGGTCCACAAATTAAGATGCAGTAAGCTTCTTGGTTCATGTTCCAGTTCTAAAGGATCACATGGAAGAGCAAACAAAGGTGAAATAATGATCTGCCAATGTCCTACTTATCCAGTCTCTTGGATATTTTCACAGCATGGCTATGGCAGATTTCCCAGCCTGTGCTTCACAGTTTCCAAGGAGATATGATGTTGAGTGGAATTTAAATTTGGAGACTTTGTTCTACTTCTTCAGAAAAAAACTCTTTGTATATCCCACCCACCTGAAACTTGTGATTAATTTCATATACTGACAGTGCAATCCCAATTTGTGCTGGAACAGGCTACCTGACCTTGCGCTGAATCCAGTAAAAGGACTGGGGCTGCTGCTGTGCTACCTCGGAGATGGGAAGGCATTTCCATACCCCCAGGGTAAGGAAAGTGCAGCCCCAATAAGTCTACTTGGATTTAGGCCACCTCTGGAGCAGAGGACATCTGAACAGACAGGAGCAGCTAGAGGTTGCTGCTGGATGCTGGCAGGCCAAGCCTTGGATCTGGCATAACTGCTGGCCCGAGCCCTGCCTACTGTTCCCCACTCACCTGCTCACAGTCCCATCCTCCAATGCCCCTCCACCTCCTCCCTGCCCTCCTGCATCCACTTTCAACCACTGCTGGCCAGGAATTTTATACACCATAATTCATTTGAACGTGAATGAATTACTTTTTATTTTGTTTTAATTTGAACAGATGTACATTGGAAGATTATTTTAATAACTATAAAAACAGTACAATGATACAAGAAGTAAATAAAAAGTAACTAACATTTTTTTGGCGAGGGGATGGGATAGGTAGCAGTTAGCCCCAGCTTGGTTTCTTTTTGACATTGGCCTGATCATACACTGATCTCACAAGACAATGAGACCTTCCTGTATTCTGAATAATGTATCACAGAGTCATAGAATCATGGAAGGGACCTAGTAAGTCATCTAGTCCAACCCCCGGCCTGTAGCAGGAAATCCTCCTAGAGCATCTCTGACAGGTGCTCATTGAGCCTCTGCTTGAAGATCCCCAGTGAGGGAGAGTCCACCACACTCCTCTGAAATCTGAAATCTGTTCTACTGCCGAACTGCCCTCACTGTCAGGAATTTTTTCCTGATATCCAACTGGAATGTACATAGGGGTTGACAGGGTTCCACCCTCTAGAGGAAATTCAGCAACATTATTATTGTGGAAAGAAAAAAGGAAACAAAGGAAAATGTTGAGAGACTATGGTATCGTGCTTGGCGTTGCATACACTGCATGTGAAGCACAAAGGCCTGGGTTAGATTGATATGGAGGATAGGTTGTTACCCAAGCAGCAAATCCAGATGACCTCTCCCATCGGCTTCATGTAGATGTTACATAGCATGGGGGATAGAATGGAACCTTGCAGCACTCTACACCAAAGATACCAGTGCTTATTATTACAGTGCGTATTCACAATATGCCTGAAATATGGCCATATCACAAATTAGGTTTACCGTATATACTTGAGTATAAGCTGACCCCCCTAATTTTACCACAAAACTGGGAAAACTTATTGACTCGAGTATAAGCCTAGGGTGGGAAATGCAGCAGCAGCTGCTGTTTTAATGATGACAAAACAGTCAATGTGGTGAACCATCAAGCGCCTACATGCAAGGAGGAGAGGGATCAATCTGCTGACTTGATTGTTGTTTTTTTAAAGAAGGAAGCAAAGCAGCCTTTCCTGCTTTTTAAAAAGGCTGACCTAAGCTGAGCTGCTTGTGTAGAAATCCACTTCTTTGCTCATCTTATGACAAATATAAGCTGACCCGAGTATAAGCCGAGGGGGGCTTTTTCAGCATAAAAAATGTGCTGAAAAACTAGGCTTATACTTGAGGGTATACAGTATATCTTTTCTTATTACTGGTATTTAAGAAGTCATCATCTGTGATAAAACGACAGCATAGTGATATTCACTTTTTTGTCTCATGGCACATTGTTAGGGCACTAGAATTGTCAAGGCACTCCATTGGTTTTTTAATCATTGACAAGGCATGCAGAGCAATTGAACCTGTATACCTGCTTGACTGTAGAAATAATTTAAATGTCCTTAAGCATACTCCTGTAAAGCCATCTACATATGTGTTTATTTCCTAGCAGACTTTTGTCCTTTAGAAAAATAATTTTAGTTTTGTCACTTCTTTCATCTGTTAGCAAGTATACTAAAATAAACCACAGTTTAAATGAATATGAAAATTTATCGAGAATATTATTGAAAAAGATGGTGCTTACGAACACATACAAGTTTTTATGCCTTTCTTTTTGCAGCTATTCCTCTTAAGTCTGAACTGGCAGTTGAAATTTTGGAGAAGGGACAGGTGCGATTCTGGTTGCAGGCAGAGAAACTTTCTGGCAGTGCTAAAGTCAACTATGTGTTTAATGACAAGGAAATTTTTAATGGCGAGGTAAGCTAATACTTGCTTACAGTGCTTTTTTCTAACAGAGATGCTGGTACTCCATATGGGTGCATTTCCCTTCAAAAAGACCCCTGATTGCTTATAATTTCAAAATACTAGTTGCAGCTATTTGATTTACATGTATTAAATACAGTATGTGCATATGGCATTGGCATCCTTCAGTCTCGAAAGACTATGGTATCATGCTCTGATTGGAGGTCCTGAAACAGCATCTAGTGTGGCTAAAAAGGCCAATTCGAGAGTGGCAATCCCTTCCACACTGAGGACAAATAAATTCTGTCCCCTGCCCAGGCCCCGGATTTCGCTGCTTTCGGGTCTGTCTCTGTGCTTCAGCCTGCCGAACAAGTGTCTCTTCCAGTTGGAGAAGGCCACGCTGGGTCTTTTGCCTCCATGCTGAACGATCGGAGGTCAAGTTTTCCCAGCTGTTGATGTCTATTCCCAAGGCCTTTAGATCCCTCCTGCAGATGTCTTTATATCGCAGCTGTGGTCTCCCTCTAGGGCGCTTTCCCTGCACTAATTCTCCATATAGGAGATCTTTTGGAATCCGACCATCAGCCATTCTCACGACATGCCCAAGCCAGTGTAGACGCCACTGTTTCAGAAGTGTGAACATGCTAGAGATTCCAGCACGTTCCAAGACTGTGTCGTTTGAAACTTTGTTGCACCAGGTGATGCCAAGAATAAGTCGGAGACAGCGCATATGGAAGGTGTTCAGCTTTCTCTCCTGCCATGCATAAAGGGTCCAAGACTCGCTGCAGTACAAGAGTGTGCTCAGGACGCAAGCTCTATAGACCTGGATCTTTGTATGTTCCGTCAGCTTCTTATTAAGCCATACTCTCTTTGTAAGCTTGGAGAACGTGGTGGCCGCTTTACCAATACGTTTATTGAGCTCAGTATCTAAGGAGAGAGTGTCAGAGATAGTTGAGCCAAGGTACACAAAGTCATGGACAACCTCCAGTTCATGTTCAGAGATTGTGATACAGGGAGGTGGATCCACATCCTGACCCATGACTTGTGTTTTCTTCAAGCTGATTGTTAGTACAAAGTCTTGGCAGGCTTTGCTAAAACGGTCCATGAGTTGTTGAAGGTCTTCAGCAGAGTGAGCAGTAACAGCAGCGTCATCAGCGAAGAGGAAATCCCGCAAGCATTACAGCTGGACATTGGACTTTGCTCTTAGCCTGGAAGGATTGTATAGTTTTCCATCAGATCTGGTCCAGAGATAGATTCCCTTCAGCATGACTGCAAAAAAGATCCCAAATAAAGTTGGTGCGAGGACGCAGCCCTGCTTCACTCCACTTCGGATGTGAAAGGAGTCTGATGTTAGGCCATCAAAAACTACAGTGCCCTTCATGTCCTCGTGAAAGGACCTGATGATGTTGAGGAGCTTAGGTGGGCATCCAATCTTGGGGAGGATTTTAAAAAGGCCATCCCTACTAACCAAATCAAAAGCCTTTGTAAGGTCTATGAAGGCTACAAAGAGTGGCTGTCTTTGTTCCCTACATTTCTCTTGCAACTGTCGAAGGGAAAATACCATATCAGTGGTGGACCTGTTGGCTCGAAATCCACACTGTGATTCAGGATAGATTCTCTCTGCAAGCACCTGAAGCCTCTTCAGTATGACTCGGGCAAACAGCTTCCCTACAACACTAAGAAGAGAGATGCCACGGTAGTTGTTGCAGTCACCCCTGTCACCTTTGTTCTGTGCATATACAGTACAATAAAATTATGTGCCGTTTTAAAACTACATATTTAGTATTGGCATCCATCAGTCTCGAAAGACTATGGTATAGTCCTAGACGCTGTATGCGAAGCACAAAGTCCTGGGTAGGTAAATATGGAGGATAGACTGTTACCCAAGCAGCAAATCCCCCCTCTCCATGCCACTGAAATAGTCCAATGGAACGGCAGAGCCAATACGATTGGTTCCAGCTGCATCGCAGAGCTGGGCTAAGGACAACGAGCTCATCCTGTCTTGTGGGGACCTGGTTCTCGAACTGTATTTAAATGTATTTATGTATCTAAATGAGCTCAAAATTATACTTGGAGACAGAAGGAATCAGTGTGGGCTTTCCTGATGCAGATTTTCCCTCTCCTCTGTTTTCTCCTCTGATGACACAGTTCAACTCCCAGATAAAATTCTAAGCCTGTCCTCCTGTTTTTCCTTCTCCTCTTGTTTCTGGTAGGCCATATGCCTTGTTCTGCCTGACACATTTGTCTGTTCAAATGTTTGTTTTGTGCAGGGATGGGCTGTTAAAATGTTTTTAATGCAATATTTAAAATTGCTCCAAGAAGGTAGGATACTGACTGCCACAAAGGCCAGTCAATTACTGTTATGCAAACCTGGATTTCATGAAAACCAGACAAGTATTTTTCCTTGAGCCCAGTTTGAGGGATAAGGTTGTGTGTGGATGTTCAAGTGCACTTAGGGTGAAATCCAGAGTAACTACAGGGAGTCTTTGCTCCGGTGGAAGAAAAATTTACTCTGGATTGCAATATGAATTTCCCATAGGTTTTTCACTAGGTGGTGCAGTAATTATGGGTGCGCGTAATGTCTCTTATGTGCTCACGTAGTTACTCTGGATTTGGCTGCTAGACAGTGGCCTCATTGCTAAAGATGTGTATGGCTGCAATCCTAACCACACTTTCCTGGGAGGAAGTACTGTAGAACACAGTGGGACTTACTTTTGAGTAGACTTGCTTGGGATTATACTGTTTGTCTCTGCATTGTGTGATAGCTTCTAATTTGTCATCATAGTCTTGGGAGGCTTTGGAAATGTTGTTACACTTTGGGACATTGAAAGATGTTTCTGCTCACTTTCATGTTTCCTTTTAAAGAAATATAAAATGAAGATTGACCATGGTAGTGGTCTGGTTGAAATGGTAATGGATAGACTGGAAGATGAGGATGAAGGAACGTACACCTTTCAACTTCAGGATGGAAAAGCAACCAGCCAATCCAGTCTTGTTCTAATTGGTGATGGTAAGTTTTTCTGAAATTTATTTTTGAACAAGAAAGTAGGATTGATTGACTTGCACTATGGGATCAGGTTGAGGAATGTGGATAGGATTTGATGGCTGCTGTCAAACATCTTCCACAACACTCACATATACTCCACGCATATCTGGATATGCAACTGATTTATGCTCCCATTCCTAATCCAACAGGTGATATGTGGGCAGGAAGCTGCTTAAGTGTGTGGATCTATTTAGTGGGTTTGCATTTTACTTTGTACAAATTCAACAGTCTTATTTAGATATGTTATGTTTTGATCCAGTTTTGTTAATTTTTTAATCTTCAGTGTTCCAGAAACTACAGAAAGAAGCAGAATTCCAGAGGCAGGAATGGTTCAGGAAACAAGGTAACATTACACACATGGCAGAGCACTGAAGAAACAATTTCTTGATTTTAGTACTAATGTCTCTTCTGCATTTAATGGTAACATAATTCTTTTTCACAAACAACAACAAAAAAATCAAGAAGATATAAATATAGTTGTGAAATATTGAAGATGGCACATTTGATTTTGTCCTGTGTTATCATTCCGGAAGGGATTTATTTTGAAATAATTTCTAACAGGTCCACATTTTGTTGAATACCTTGGATGGGAAGTGACCCCTGAATGCAACGTGTTATTGAAATGCAAGGTAAGAAACACCAGCAATTAAAGCAGTGTAGGAGAGAGATGTCAAAAATAGCTAAAGAGCTTGCATTTGTGTATTGATAAAGTTCAATGACACTTCTTTTTTTGCATTCTTGTTGTTTCTGATTATCATAATAAATCATAGATTAGGGTAGCAACTGAAGAATGGGTATTCCACAAGCCACTGGCTGCTGCAAAAGCACTGTAAAGTGCTTATAGCGGTACAGGGAACTGGCATGTCAGTAGCAAAAGAGGCCCACTGGTGTGCTGGGTGGAATGGGGAGGAGATGGGGCAGGAGTGGATAGATCTGGTGGGGGAGGGGACAAATTTGTTAGAGGTCATAGTGTGTGCCAATCCTGGTCCCATTCCTAGGTCTGATTTGCCTGCAGGAATCAATAATATTGAAGCAATATTGGTAGCACAAGTCCAAGTTGACCCATTGTGGCTGCTGGAGCTTACTCTGGGACAAGGAGGCAAATGTTACTGAGAAAACCTCCACCAGATGAAGAACTCCTGTAGGTTGCAGTGTAACCAGCACTGCTGTATCGCCACACAGGAATTTAGTTAGGACTGTGCTGTAAGTTTTGTTTTCAAAAAAATTAGTCCATTCTTGGAAATATATTTCATCTTTTTGAAGTATAGATCAGGGACAGCCAACCTTTCAACTAGTGCTTTAACAGTTGTGTAGTTTCAGCCATGTAGTTTGTCATCTATGAGATGAGAAGCTGCACCTGCTGAAATTCCCTTTTCTACACAATTGTTAAAGCCCAAGAGCCCTAGAGTTGAAAGGTTGGCAAAGGTGTCAGTGGCAAAGCGTGAGGTAAAACATACTCTTAAAGGGTTAAACAATGCATAGCCTCAGTGTAGTGACTTCATTACACCTTTTTATGAAAGAAGCTGGTGGTGTATCCTTTGAAACAGGTCAAAGATAGTGAGCAATTGACCTGAACAAACCTTGCCCACCTCATGCATAGTTTAATTGAACTTATCCAGCTCTTGGTAGCAATTTGGCAGATCTATATCTAATTTTCTTTCTATGAGTAAAAAGACCCTTTAGCAGACCTTTCTTTCATTTTAGGTGGCTAATATTAAGAAGGAAACACATATTGTTTGGTACAAAGATGAAAGAGAGATAATGGTTGATGAAAAGCATGACTTTCAGGATGGTGTATGTACTCTGCTGATAACAGAGGTGAGTGATCCTTTCCATCTTGATATGTGACCAATATTTTTAATGGAAATTCTACTGGCATATAGGAAAATGTGTAGGTTCACGCTCATTATTTTATCATGCCTTAGTTTTCAGAATTGTAGTGTTAATGAAACAAAACAAAAAAGAAACCTATTCAGTGATATAGGAATAGTAATGGGCAAACAGTACTCTGAAAAAGGTGTCTTGATTTCTTCCACAGTTCTTTTCTTCAGTCTCCATAATTTACATACAGTGTGTCCAGAATGGGATTTTTTTTTTTGCCTACTTTTAATAATTGATATTTTTTGTTCAGTTTTCTAAGAAAGATGCTGGCATTTATGAAGTAATATTGAAAGATGACAGAGGAAAGGACAAGAGCATATTGAAGCTTGTGGAGGGAGGTAAGAGTGCCAAGTAGAAAATGTGCAGCTCAGTCCCATGAATGCTGACATGGAAGTAAGTCCCACTGTATTCAGTTTGGCTTACTCCTAAATAAGGTTACAGTATATCGCATTATGACCTTACATTCCCATTGACTTGCATGTTTTTTTTTCCCCAGAAGAATTTATTTGATGGCATGTTACCATTGTGAGCAATGGTAATATGTTACTTCAGTGTGCCTACTAAGGCCTCAATTCTATCCAGCTTTCCAGCACAGCTCCAGTGCAGCTCCGAGTAAGTGAACAAATGTTCTTCAACCTTTTGGAGACCTCCATGATTGCTTTCTCTCAGGATGCAGTACATACCATGTTGGTACTGCTACATTGACCCTGGAAGGTTGAATAGGATTTGGACCTAAGTTGACAGGCAGCTCAATGCTATCTGTACTGGCACTGGCAGGCCAGTGTGCCTGTGTTGTGTCTTGTGCAAGGTTCAAGTGCTGAGGACCTGTGTCAGGAGTATTATTCGGTACTTCTATTGACCCCCAGGACAGCCACAATGTCTCCCAATGGAACTAGTTGAATCTGTGCAACTTAAATCAGTAGCACAAATCCGAGCAACCTGAGGACTCCATAGAGTGCAGCTTCAAGGTTGGTTGCTGCGGTACACTCAGTAGTTCACTTGGATTATTTTTCAGCACTAAAGAGGGCATCAGTGTTTCAACCAAAAAATTCCATAATCAGTTCCTTAACATAATTCACTAGAATGTCCAGATTTCCAATTCTAACTGTGCTATGTATAATTGGATCAGGGGGACCATACAGAATGGAGGACAGTTTGCCTCTTCCTTTAAGCACTGTATAGAAGAGGGAATTTTGGCAGATGCTGCTTTTTAAACCCTTCCATGTTAGCTGAACATGCCTAAATTTCCTCTTCTGAGCAATGGTTAAAGGTACAGGCATTCTGTCCTCCATTCTGTATAGTCACCCTGAATTTGGATATACTTGATGTTTCTCTTAGCTACTAGGTTCTCTTTTGACTTTTGCAGCTAATCAGTGAGGGCATGGGTATTCCTGAAAACAGTAATCATAATACTCTTGCAATACATTTTAAAGGTATTTAGGTTTCCTACAGGAATGCAATTGCTAGTAACCTTCAGGTTAACCGGGGAGCTCTAGGGAAGAATTTGATCTGGAAACAGTAAGTCTCAGTCTCTGGATTTGTTTCCACAGCTTTTGCAGATTTGATGACGGAAGTATGCAAAGTGATTGGTGAGTATTTACTTTTTCCTCCTGATGAATGACTCATTTGTGCCACTGTATGAATGGATACAAGACTACAAAACGCATGTGTTGTGTTTTCAGCTCTGTCTGCAACAGAACTGAAAATCCAGAGCACAGAAGAGGGTATCAGATTATATTCCTTTGTTAACTACTATTTGGACGATCTGCGAGTAAGCTGGGAACACAAGTAAGTGAACAAGCTCTTACCAGTGATACACATATCACTCAACAGGGACAGTTCATACAGGTTTCACATGAGGTTATTTCTACACTGATGCGTATAGGATGGCTTTGAATTGTCTCAAATCAGCAACTCATTTGATATACCCCATCACCTATGCAGTGGTTATCTGCTGTTGTACAAAGGCTGGGCAAGATCCAGTTGAAGGGTGTGTAACACCTGGAAGAGGGTGCATCACCTCTTCCCCTGAGCTTCAGGGAAATTTCCCAAAAGATTAGTCCCAAAGGAAGGAGGCTGCTTTGTGTTTTCCCATCTGCCTATAGGAGGAGACAAATTTATTTTTTTAAAAATTAGCTTCTATGACTAATTTTGGTATTTCGGTATCAAATTACGTTGAAGGAGGGAAACACTGTCTATCAAAGGTACTGCAAATGTATCACATAAAATATATTTAAAATACAATTGTTCACTTTCGCCCCATCTCAAGGCATAATATAGGAGAAAACAAAATCACATCACTTTGCAGATTTCCTTCTGATCAAAGGTTCTAAAACAAGCAGTCCAAAGATATACTCATAAGTTTGAATCACATGGGTCAGAGTAGCATCACTTTTAATGATCCCAGAGCTTTTGCAATAAAAATTCAGAGATTATGCCTTTGAGCCACAGTGTAATTCATTTGCTGAGGCAAATGTTACCCATGTTGAAGGGATGGACTCAACATGTGTATAACGCTCACTCTATACACAAATCCCTACTACTTCCTTCACAATATAAGAAGCATGACAAAATGAGCACTGTTACATAGACTATGTACGAACAAAAAAGTATTTTTTATGTAGGCTTTTTGCTAATAAGCAACTGCTGTTCAGGATCTGCAGCATGCTGCACTCTTGCCAACAGCCTCAGCTTACAAACTACTAAATACTCATCATAATTCTGCTGTTACCTTCCTGTCATATGATGCACATAAAGGGGGAAATTTGGCAAAGTCTTTGTTCCTGGAAGCCTATATTCAACCAAATTCAATTCTGCTGTCATAGAGCACAAGCCAACCATGTCTACTCAAAAGTAAGCCCAATTGTGTTCAATGGGTCTTACTCCCAGGAAAATGCATTTAGGATTGCAGCCACAGTGTAAAAGCCAACCTTTTAATCATCACTTTTGATTTGGTATGCATTGTCCAGTGAGATAAACTGTTGAAATTAGACAAGAAGGGCTGTTGTAGGCTTTAGACCAGTGGTTCTCAATCTTCCTAACACCGTGACCCCTTTATAAGTTCCTCATGTTGTGGGGACCCCCAACCATAAAATTATTTTTGTTGCTACTTTATAACTGTAATTTTGCTACTGTTATGAATCGTAATGTAAATATCTGATATGCAGGATGTATTTTCATTGTTACAAATGAAATGTGTGTTCTATGCACACATTGAACACAATAGGATTTATTTCAGAGTAGACATGCATAGGATTGGGCCCTGAGGCTGTCAGTCAGCCCCAGTGCGCATGCAGCTACAGGCAAGCCTGACCTGGCCTCCTGCACCAGGGGTCTTTAGTTGACCCCCAGGAAACCTCTAGGCGACCCCCAATGGGGTCCCGACCCCCACTTTGAGAAACACTGCTTTAGACAATCTTTTGAAGGAGTCCTGGGAAAAAACCCTCCTTTGAAATATATGGTATTGTCTCTTGGTGAAAGAAAGTAGAATTGAAATGGAAATCTCATTTTGTCAGATCATTATCTCTACTAGAAGTTGCTTAGTTTGTTTCTTGACCCAGAGTTAGGCTGCTTTAGTAAGAATGGGCCTATAAAAATAATGAATTAATACATTCTGTTTAATGTTTCACGAATGTAACATTTCTGAAAATTATTTCCCAAAATTGTCACACATGCAAGAGTGAAGGGGATTCTTTATTCAATGGTGGCTGCTTTATCAAATTAAGACAGCATTGTTATATCTTCTTTTCAGTGGAGCCAAAATTAAATATACAGAAAGAGTTAAGACTGGAGTTACTGGGGAGCAAATCTGGTTGCAAATCAATGAGCCTACCCCCAATGACAAGGGAAAATACATATTGGAACTCTTTGATGGCAAAACTGGACACACAAAAATGGTGGATCTTTCTGGACAAGGTAAATAGATTAATCTGTGCTGCCCCAATAATGTAACTGTTAATGTGGAAACTGTGAAAAGTCATATTGAGTGCTGGCTGCAAGACATTTTATCCTTCTGGTTTATGATTCTAACTGCCCAATCCTAACCCCCTCCATTGGCACTGATGCATGTGCAACAGAGCACGTGCATTTAATGGTGAGATGGGGATGAGACAGCTGCCAGAAGGTAGGAAAATTTTATTTACAGCACAATAGGCTGCTTGATTGCCTTTTGGTTTCCAGGACTGCACCAGCCATTTTGCTAGTTTATGTACAAGGAGAAAAAAGGGATGCGGAGGCTTGGGAAAGAACTGGTGCATGCTTTCGTTGCCAAGATCAACTGTCATCTTCTCCTCCCTTCTTCTTATCTCTGCCCTCCTCCACGCCTCTACCACTCATGCATATTTACACAGAGTAATTTCCACTGTTTTATGGGATTTAGTTCCATGAGGTTTGTGGTTTTACTGTGCATGCTAAGAATAATTACTTGGGTGCAAGTTCAATTGAGTTCAGTGGGGCTTATCTTAGCAAATGTGTTTAGGTTTTATCTATTTAAATAAACAAGAGAAAAGTCACTGACTCACTAACTCACTCATCACCGCCCTGCCAAAACCGGTGGGCCTAGAAGCGTGAAATTTGGGGGGGGGGGTGTGTTCCTTCCATGACGAAGGGGTGCACTAAGAACCGGTTTTCCAAAATTCCAACCAGAAGGGGGTGAAAAGGGGTGCAACGCGTTTTCCTCCCTATACTTTGCATTGGAAAATTGATGACTCATCAGCATTCTGCCCCAACTGCTGGGCCTGAAGCATGGAATTCTGGGAGTTCCTTCTGTCACCTGAACTCCCACCAAGAACCATCTGGAGAAATTTAACCCTTCAGGGGCTGAAAAGGGGGCAACATGTTTCTGTCCTATACTTAACATGGGAGACTGACCAACATCCAGCCTATTTGGGACTCAGTGCCTGGTGCACTGGGGAGACGTTAGGAGGAAGAGGTTGCACTGTGGAGGATGCTGCGCATGGGGGGTTGGTGCGCATGGGGTAAGTTGCGCATGGGGTAAGTTGCGCATGGGGGAGTTGCGCATGGGGGAGTTGCGCATGGGGGGAGTTGCGCATGGGGAATTGATGCACAGGGGGGTAGTTGCGCATGGGCGGTTGTTGTGCATGGGGGTTGATGTGCATGAGGGAAAGTTGCACATGTAAGGAAGTTGCGCATGTGGGGAAGTTGCACATGGGCAGAAGTTGTGCATGGGGGATGTTGCGCATGGGGGTTGATGTGCATGGGGGAAGTTGCACATGGGGGGTTGATGTGCATGGGGAGTTGATGCGCATGGGGGATTGATGAGAATGGGGGAAAGTTGCACATGGGGAGTTGATGCGCATGGGGGTTAATGCGAATGGCGGAAGTTGTGCATGGGGGAAGTTGCATATGGGGGTTGATGTGCATGGGGGTTGATGTGCATGGGGGAAAGTTGCACATGGAGGAAATTTGCGCATGGGGGGAAGTTCTGCATGGGAGAAGTTGCACATGGGGAAAGTTGTGTACAGGTGTTGATGCGCATGGGGGGGTTGATGTGCATTGGTTGTTGATGCGCATGGGGTAAGTTGCGCATGGGGGGTTCATGCACATGGGGGTTGTTGCACATGGGGGTTGATGCACATGGGGAAGTTGCGCATGGGGGTTGAGGCATATGGGGGGGTTGATATGCATGGGGGAAGTTGCGCATGGGGGGTTAATGAGCATGGGGGAAGTTGCGTACGGGGGGCTGATGTGCATGGGGTAAGTTGCGCATGAGGGTTGATGCACATGGGGAAGTTGTGCATGGAGGGTTGATGTGCATGGGGGAAGTTGCGCATGGGGGACTGATGTGAATGGGGGAACTTGTACATGGGGGAAGTTGCGCATGTGGGGAAGTTGTGCATGGGGGGTTGATGCATATGGGGGGGTGGCATACAGGAGAATTTTACTCCCGCAACCCGGGTACGCTTTTCGCTAGTTAGTCAATAAAAGTGCTGTTCTCCTTTGAATTTGTCCAGTTTCAGGAAGAACATTTCTTCTTTCTTCTAATGAAAGAGAATCTTCTGCTACAGCACCGTTAAGCCACTTGCCTTTCAGTCACCCAAACTCCAGTTGCACATTTCCATGTCATTAACAAAAAGCATAGATATTATTTAGGATGCAGTAACATCTTTAGGATACAGTAACTCCATCTACCACGTGAAATATATCAGACTGTTGCAATACATTTTATGTACAACTTCCGTAAATAGCATACTAATATTAATACTACCTTATTCTTTTTAAGCCTTTGATGAAGCCTTTGCTGAATTCCAGAGGTTAAAGTAAGTATCATTCATGAAAGTTGCAATTTAGATACCTACAACAGTGCGACCATATGGCCAGTGTCTGGCCAGATAGGGACACCCTTGCTGTGTCCAGCCTTCTGGGGGGTGTGGGAGGGTGATTGGAGGCACTGGGGAGCACTGGGGGCTCTTTAGCAGCAGCAACACGTACGCATGGCAAACCACTTCTAAAATATTTGAAAAAATCAGAGCACATGCGCACGCAGCTAATTAGTGCCAGACGGGAGTCCTAGAAGGTCTCTGCGTGGGCAGAGACCTGAACTGACCTCCACCGGGACTTTCACTAGGCACGTGCTAGCAGAGATCAATTTCAGCAGTGGTTTGCCACGCATAAGCGCTGTTGCAGCTGAAGAGCCCCCAGTGCCTCCAATCACCCTCCCACACCCCCAGATGGACCCCTACAGACCCCAGCAAACAAAAAAATTTAAATGTAGGACAAAATGTAGGACATCCTACATTGTTTGTTTTAAAGTCCTACATGTGAAAATCTGGACTTTAAAGTGACCCTGTCAGGGATTTTGGATTTTGGGTCTGGTCACCCTGACCTACAATAAAAGTCTTTGTTGCAGGAAGTTCTTTATTGAGCACATGCTGTGCAATTCTCTTTCCTGCTGAAATCTCTTTCCTATTGAAGTTTCTGTGTTCATCCTGACTAGAATTTAATGCTAACATGTAGAGGAAAAAAATTACATCCTCAGAGTGAGGCATTATGCAGGAAGAGTTTTCTCCAATGAACTGCACAAGAAGCAACTGCTCTTTAATCATATAAAAGCAGGCCTCCGTCAGTCTTGAAAGACTATGGTATCGTGCTCAGCACTGCATACGCTGCATGCGAAGCACAAAAGCCTGGGTTAGATTGTTATGGAGGATAGGCTGTTACCCAAGCAGCAAATCCCCCATCTCCACGCCACTGAATTAGTCCAATGGAAAGGCAGAGCCAATACGATTGGATCCAGCTGGCGTCACAGAGCTGGGCTAAGGACAGGAGCGCACCCTGTCTTGTGGGGCCGACCCGGGTCTCGAACCCTGGCCTGCTGGTTAACAGGCACAGTGTCTTAACCACTTGCACCACCCACACCCGCTTGTGCCACCCACAGTATAATCATATACTCTATCATGAAACAACAGTGACTATTCTTTTTGTCTTTTTCAATTACAGAGCAGCTGCTATTGCAGAGAAAAGTAAGTGCACTTTCATTTGCATTGTGGTGTACAGTCAGAAGAATGTTTCCCAAGTTCTTGAATGGTCAGAAGTTTCAGGGCAATCTTTTAGAAGGCTAATTTGTGGTGGAGTAAGGTTTTGTAATACCTGTTCTCAAATAAACTAGTGGACTAGGGAGAGGGAGCAGGTGTCCAGAAGAACTAGCTTGGAAGCAACAGCATCCCCACAAAGACTTCTTCCTATTAAATAATAACAAGAAGCGCATTTTTTCCTGATCAGATTCAGTCTGGAAATCTGTTTCCTTCAGCCTTTACCCATGCAGAAGAGATGATTATATCCAGCATTTGTGGTTGATCCTGATTGCCCATTTATTTTTGGCTGGTCACCAAATTGAACATTATGAGTATTATAACAATATGTTATATCAATTAGTATATGCAAGTGGAAGCTGTGTATATGTTGAAAATTAATCTGAGACCAGTTGAAAACTACATGTGGTAAACAATAAATTGGCAGCCTCTAAATAGTGTCAATTTTTTGTCCTTTCCTTTATAATGCAATGTCCAGCTTACCACAATCCTATACATTCTGCTGTCACCACAAGTGGCAGGGAGTGAGGAAATGTATAACTCTGTGACGCCAGGGTGTAGGGTAACTTGCATCACATTATAAAAGAGAGTAAACAATTTGCTGCTGCTTTTATCAGAAAGAGTAATTTCTCTGCCAAAAAGATCAATGGAAAATGAATGACCTTTCAAACAGCTTTTACTCCAAAAACTCAGGTGATTCTAGGTCTTCGTTTATAGTATTCATAACACACTGTGTCAGCTGTTAAATTTAAAATTGCAGAACCAAAACCATCTTATTTGTTGTCTTGCAAAATACACATCTTGCTCCAATGTTTGTGCTTCAGTGGAGCAAGCAGATGGAATGGCAGCCAGATATTATGAATGTAACATTCATAGTGCATTTGACATTACTTTGATTTCAAGTAGATGGGTGCAGAAATGTTGAATATCACCCTCTGTTTTCATGCATCACTAGCAGCTTCTGTGAAAACAAAATAAAAGAAGGGCATTGGTGGGGAAAAGAAACTTGGATCTTATTTTGCAAATATCAGAGTTAAAAATGTCAATTGTATATTTCAGATCGTGCTCGGGTGCTTGGAGGTCTTCCCGATGTTGTCACTATACAAGAAGGCAAGGTACAGTGGATTTATTTAAATGTTTAAGAAAAGTTTAAAGACAATTAATTCCCTGCAAAGCAGTGAATGATATGTATTACTTGTACTGTTTTTTATAAAGAGAGATCACTCTTCAATTATCCTTCGTGTTCATAAATGAGTTTCAGCGCGTGAAACAGTCTGGCTTTATATTCTGGGGCACAATCATTATTATGCAGTATATGAAATTGCAAAGAGTATATGAAATTGCACGATTCAGGCTAATGTCCAACACAGAGCAGTATCTACTTAGGTTCAATTATTCTGATGACCTTAACAACCCAATCCCGACTGAGCAGACACAATGCATCCCAAAGGTAAGGGAACAGATGTTTCCTTATTTGAGGAGGCTTCCATGATTGTCCCTGTACTGCAGAATGTGGCACATGCCCTATTAGCACTGCTGCATTGGTGTTGGAAAGTTGAATGGGACAGGGCTAAGGCTGCAATCCTGACCTGCAGCTCAGCAAGCATAAGCCCCGGCATAAGTCCTGTGCTGACCTGGAGGTGTCACAAAAGTGCTATAAGGCACATTTGCCCCTCTCGGGGAGGAGGGGGGAGTTAGACCAGTGCATAGGCATACACCGACCTTGCCACACCACAATAGAAAGATATGCCAGGTGAGTTAGGCTAGCCTAAATTGGTTAAGATTGTGGCCTTTGTGTGCTTATCTCCGTATTAGGGTGCAATCCAGAGTAACTACAAGGAGTCCTTGCTCCAGTGTAAGAACATTTTACTCTGGATTGCAATATGAATTTCCCATAGGTTTTCAATAATGTCTCCTATGTTCTCCCATAGTTACTCTGGATTGTAGGGTTAGTCCACCAAGCTAATGAATCAACTACACAGGATATGAATTATTACACCTTTTTAAAAAATCTGTATGCCTAGGATTAATCATTACATTAGTCTGAACTCTTTTCTTGCCAGTCTGCCATACTGTGTCATATGTAATAGCACAAGTTCTTTAAAAAGTGACATAAGAAGCAATTCTGAGATCCATCCTAATTTTAATTTTAAAAACTCTGGCAGATAAAGCTGATATGCTATATAGCTGCAGAAATCAGGTTTACTCGGAAATAATATGCAATATAATAGCCTAAGCCCAAGTAACTACATATAGAAGCAGTCTTAGTCCAATGTAAATAATGACACTGGCAGTCCAGGCCTAAATATATTAACTTGGAAGTATGTTTCATTTTTCCTTCCAAGGTAGCAAGTTTTAGACTGCAGTGTAAACAGCTTATAACTATTGCACTATCCACCTCAGTAATGGAAAGTTAAGCCCGGTTTTATTCTGTGCAGTCTTACATACACATTTGTCTTACATACACATTTGGACAGTCCTACACATTTGTCCAACACTGTGATGGAGCTAATGACTTGGGAGAAATAAATATTTTGTAATAGATTTTAATTCCATTCAATGGAATAGTTGAATCTGAATTTGGTCCACAGGGAGGAGTTAACTGTTTTGGAAAGTTTCGTGACAAAACAGCATATAGTTAAGAGGATAGAATAGGTATCCTGGTGATCCAATTAATGTACTTAGATAAGATTCGATCATCACATGCATTAACTCAGGCTATCATTATACAATTGCCTGCTTCTGATTATCATCAATAATAACAATTTGGCACAGAAACGACAAACCACAGTACAGTACTCTTTAATATATAGCAGGGGTGTACAAACCTTTAACTTCAGGGTTCATGGACATTTAAAGGAGGGAATTTCAGCAGGTGCAGCTTCTTATCTCACAGATCACAAGCTGAAATTCCCTCTTCTACACACTTGTTAATAGTCCAGGAGCCCTGAATTTAATCATTTGGAGAGCCCTGATCTATAGTAATAATTTAAAGACCTCATGTACAAAACATAAACTGGGCTTTATGCAGCAATAGATTTACCCTTGAAATGCCCTGAAAGAAATAATTTATCATGTTTACTTATGTTCAAGTGATGTCCCCAATACTTCCCCTTGCCTTCTGTCTACTTATGTAAGATCTATAAATGTGAACTTCCTGTCACCAATCTTGGTCCTTTGCCCAGTACTGCTGACCTATGGAAAACAGAGTTGAAACTAAGATAGAGCAGAACACATTATAGGAAAAGCAAAGAAAATCTGCTGAACATGTAACTTTCATTCTTCTGGCAACATAGGCACATCATTGATTAGATTAGAACATGCTCAAATAGCCACATTATGGAAGTTATCTAGTTATGCATCCACCTATGGGCTAGGTATAGCTTCTATTAGAAATAAAAGAAATGTACATAGCTAAGGACTGCTTTCAGTGTTATTGCTTGAACTGAATGTTTCGCATAGATATACTTGATTAAACAGAAGAATCCTCTGTTGGTGGATCAGGTCTGCCTCTCCATGCACCCTCTGTGCATGTACCCTCCAGAGACAAAGGAAGCTCTGCTTCCCTTGTTTTTGAGCTCAGAAGAGACTGAATTGATGACTGATTGATATCAATACATAATTATTCTGAAGCAGAACAGGGGAACAAATGCTGATCTCATTGCTCTCCCTCAATCAGTACTGTATAGTTTTATAAAGATGCATTTTACCTTGCTCGTCTCATTCTAGTTATGGCAGCACTTACATAATGAAGCAGTGTTCTCAATACTCTGTAAGTAGGTAATAAAAATTCACTCCAGCCTGACTTTTGGCGTTCAAGACTATAGACAAGGAGCTTTTACGCAGTTAGCAAATTAGAAACACATTTCTTTCTGGTCAATTAGAAACAACGGTTGAAATGCTGCCTTTGTCTACTTGCACTAAGTACTTCAGAACTGTTTATAACCTCAAATAAAGGCATTTTTATATAAACATCACAACTGTACTGCATATGTACCACTGTGTTCATAATGTGTGTAGATTATATTAGTGTAAATACAGTGTATAACAGCTTTTCTCACATGGAAAGCCGTTTTGAAAAGTGGCTCACTATGTCAACTGGAAAGAAAAGTCTAGAAAGAAAAGTATATAAACCACCCTAATGAAGAGCTTAATACAAAGCGCTTACCAGATGGAACTTAGTCATTGTATGGTTAGTCATTACGCTTAGTCATTGTATGGAACAATTTATAACAGAGTGTGGAAACCATATGTGCAAAGGCATTAAACACCAACCAATATGTCATGATGCTCTCCTCTAGCTTCAGTGCTCTATTTTTTTTCTCCTTAGTACTCCTTAGACTGACCCAAACCCCAGGGGGCCCTTCTCAGGTCAGAGGGAGCTGACTGGGGAACTTCTGGTTTTCCATGCCTTCTCTTTTATCTCCCACTCTTGCCCTGGTTGCTTTCTTTCCCTAATACACTAGCCATAGCCTCCTGGGATTCCTTCTCCTTGTTCCTGTCTTTTCCTTCTTGTTCCTCCTCCGCTGTGTTGCCCGAACCTTCCCTCCACCTTTTCTTTCTGCCATCTTCTTCCCTCCAGTTTTCTTCTTCTTTCACCTTCTCCTATTCTTTTCAGCTCCATGTCCTCTTTCCTCCCTTTTTATGGAGTAGTACAAACAGTCCAGTCCCTCTAACAAAAAATTCATGAAATTTTTCTTGGCCTTTGAGATGCCAGTAGTTTCATTGGACTTGCCAGTGCTTGACAATTGCTTCATTGTCAAGCATCAAGGAGCTGCTCTATCATCAAGCGGCCATATCTTTGTTCTGATGGCTCCAGGGTGAGCTGCAGACTTTCAGGTGACAGTCCTGCTGGGTTGTGCAGATAAAGAATATCTAAGAAGGAGTTATGACTGAAGGCTTGCATCCAAAGGCATTTCTCCGGAGGAAGCCTTTTTCCATTGAAAAAGGAAAACTTTGGAGGTAATGGCATGCATATAATTTAGAAGAAGAGGTTAAATAATCCACTAGAAACATTATTTTCTTTGGAGCTAGAGAAGGTGAGCAATTTATTATTTTGGTAGATATTGCATGTTTTCCTGCCTGAGCTACAACCACAAAGATTTCATAAATGTTTAACTTGAATTTGACTAGTGATTTTATTAGTATTTTTGATTTAAATTAATCCTAATATTCTGAAAACACTTGAACCTGAATTTTCATGAAAATTTATTCATGTGATAGCAGTGATGGAGAGAAAAGGCATGTATTAAAGGCATTTTGAAATCTAGGTCATGTAATTGTCTTCTCCCCTGAAGTAACTTTCAGCTAGTAGGTTTTCCTATTTAACAAATTGGTGATGACAATGCTTCCAATATGAGCATATTTTGCTCATATAGTCCTTGAAATTTCATTGTCAGCAGTAAAAGCTAGAAACTGTCCCTGAATAAAATATTGTTCAGATTAAAGCAATTAGATATGTGGCTTAAATAGAAATGTATAAAACCATTCATTCCAGGAAACTGATAGTAGTTGAAGTTTTCTTGCATTCTGAACTGTTCTTAAGATTTAGAAAGTATATTTGCAATCATTTTTACTATTATTATAATTATTATAGAAGTAACCTCTTTTAAAGACAAAAAGGACTATTGCTTTGTATAGAGCCATATTATCAAGTAACCATATCATCCAGTTTTGCATGAATGAATCAGTGTATAGATTGTGCTGACTTACAACCATTGGAAACCAGCTATAAAACAATGAAGGATTGTAGAAACAATTCATAAGTATGTTCCTACTGCAGCATAACATCAGATCTGTGCAGATTTTGGATATGTATATGTATAAAATATAGTGTTTTAAAGGTATTGGTTTGTTGTCTTTGGTGTGTTTGTCTGCAGGCGCTTAACCTTACTTGCAGTGTCTGGGGAAATCCTGCCCCAGAGGTTTCATGGCTGAAGAATGAGAAGCTTCTCATGGCAAATGACCACATCATCCTAAAATATGAATCTGGAAAACAAGCCTGCTTCACCATCACTGCTGTCAGTACAGCTGATTCAGGGAAATACAGCCTTGTAGTGAAAAATCAGTATGGCACAGAGACAAGTGATTTCACTGTAAGTGTGTACATACCTGAGGAAGGTGCTGAGATTCCACAATTGGCTCTTGGAGATAAGAAAAAGAAAGCATGAAGCTGAAACTAAGAAGGGCAAATGTTGGGGAGAGCTGGTATCCAATCTGTTAAAATAAGTGTGCGTAAAGTGTTTTGCCTCTGCATAGGAGATTGAGCAAGATTCCTTCTACTCCCTTTATCTGAATCACTGTGACTTATAGTTCAGACGAAATCATTTAATGCCTCTCCCTCTTTCTGATATTGGTATTTCTAACAGTAATCTAAACTTTAATCCAAATTGTTGACATGCCAAATTGTCAATGAGCATAGAAGGCAATCATTATTTGGTCATTTTTTTATAGTCCAAATGCTCAGGAGTCACTATCAGGTTACAGTATTTAGAATATCACCTAATGGAAATAAAGATGGGAATGAAAGGATAGGTAATGATGATGGTGTACTGAAGATGCTTTTCTTACCAGGACTCTAATTCTGATTATATCTGTAACCTAGTATTAACTGAGTGTATTTAGCATAGTACTAGAAGGTGGATGTTAAAACAATGTATGTGTTGCCAAGATATTAATACACTTGAATGTCAGTGGAAAAAGTTGACCCTCTTCAGTACTCAGAAATAAAACACTTTCACCTTGTTTTTCTGTGTCATGTTTACTTGCTCACTTGCCCCATTCACCTAATTTCTTCTTAGGGTTCCTCTCGCCCCAGTAATCTTCACTTTGGTTTTTAGCTCAACACAGACATTTTAATTTCTTTCTGTACTAACCTTTGCCTGCTTTGGTTTCCATTAAAAAAGCAGATGGAGAATTTCACCTTACGAGCCTGTGAACAGTTGAAAGTGAAATAATATCCATATTTTTCAGTACTGTCACCTTAGTTATTGGTTATTCTTTGCTAGGAACTTACACTGAACATGGTGGACAATTATAGTTACTGGAGGATGCAGCAGAGGCCTGTGGCTCAAATATTACTTAACGAACTTAATGTGCATTATTTCTGAGTCGATATGCATAGGATTAAGTTGCAAGCAACAGGCTGAAACCATGATTTAACGCTGAATCTAAACCAGATTTTACCTTAGCTGTGGTATCATGCAACATAGAAATCAAGAATCCTGGCTTGATTGTGGTTTGATTATTCATTGATTATTCACTACAGCTCTGCCTTCACAGTTTTGATGTCTACTGAGGCATGAACTTAAATCAACAGGGAGAGACAGACACACAAGGCTGAAACCTAACCTTTGCTGGCAGTCTTGGTGAATAGTTTCTGCTTTGTCTGCCTAGCAACAGCTGTTTTCATGGATGCCCTTACACATCAAAATGCATAGGCAACCTCCATTGCAGTTGCCAACAAACAAATGCCAACAAATGCAAAGAAATTGAAATAATCTCACCCCAAGTCCTTTTAAAACATTACATTCTTTGAACTCTCAAACTCAAAAGTGAACTTGTATATACATAAAGTTATCATTTCAAAAACTTCATTATTCACAGAGAAATTTTAAGGTATTCATTGCAAGGAAGGGATAGGAATGTTTCTCAGAGGTGTCCAAAATCAAGTACAGTACTGTACTTTTGAAGATGCTAGTTATTCGTGTATAATGTCCATTTTTTCCTCTCCAGAATCCTGACCAATTGAAAACATGTAGCTGATGAGAGTTTTCCTGCACTAAGGAAGAAATTAGGGGTTTGAGATTTCATTTAGCAACTTCATTGAAGGATAGGGGGAGCAAAATAAAGTAGCATGTAATGTAAAGGATGTGTAGTGTTTTGGTGGTGCTCTGAGTTGCTAATGGACAAATGACAACTGAAAAATTTCATCATCTGTGTAATTGAGTTTCAGTCCTTACCACACCTACCTGGAGAAAAAGCCCTTTTGATTATAATGTGGCTTAGGGTCCAATCCTATCTCAATATCTAGTGCTGATGTATTTCCAGTATTAAAAAAAATACTTCAGATAGTGCTGATTTTGGAATAACAAAGATTATGTGTAGAGATTGGGAGCACAGACAGAGGTGGGAATGAATCAGGCTTATTTAATTTGCAGGACAGACTGATTTGGATAGATGACAAAATTGCAGTTTTGAAACATTTCAGAATTTGGAGTAGAATTTTAAAATTCTAGATCCTCTTAGTAACCTGACTTTAACAATATCTTCTGTGAGCATGCCTTTCCTACCATATCATTACAACTTATATGCACTTTCAGTATTTTTATAAGCATGATTTCACTCCTGTGTTTGGCCTTTGTTTACCTCTTAACATCTTCTATGCACACTTCCATGCTATTAGGAATTCACAAATCTTGGAATTATCCACATGTGTCCTTGAAATAATAATAGCAGATATGAGAGAAACAGACAGGTGAATGTACTACAGAGAAATATTCATTAAATTCCTTTGGTATGAGTATCCCTAAAATAATCAATCAAGACAGCAAGCAACAGTATTTATATACCACTTTTCTACAAAAAGTTCACAAAATGGTTTACACACAAAAAATGAAATAACAGCATCCTTGGGCTGCAATCTCTTGCTAAACACAGTGGGACTTACTTCTGTGTAGACAAGCATAGGTTGGGCTGTAAATGCACCTTTTGGTATTTATTTAGTGGGGACATTAAGACAGGAGTTGTTTACTTCCGCTGGCTGTTATCCATTGAACATTTAATATTTTTCTTTTTCAGAACATAAAAACTGTAAAAAAAAATATTAATATACGGTAAATGTTTTGACCCTCCTGAAACACCCCTTCCTTGTTTCTGGACTCTTGCACTAGAGCAGGGATGTCCAAGCTTTTTGGCAGGAGGGCTATATCATCTCTCTGACACTGTGTCAGGGGCTCAAAGAAAAAAAGGAATTGATTTACATTTCAAATTTACATTAGAGACAGAATTTATGAACGAATGAATTGAAATCAGATCATAAACACTTTCTAACTTTCTAGCAGAGGGGGTTTGCTCTTCAAAACATTTTGTAAGGACTTTGAGGCACAGAGAGAGGAGGTGCATACAGCAGTCCCAGCTCCAGGAATACCCTTTGAAGGTTTGGGGAGCAGAGCTTCCTTTACCTCCAGAGGATTATACGGTAGGATTTGCCCAAGGGCTGGATGGAGGTGACTTGCCGCTTCTTGTTTGCACTGTCTTTGTTTTCTGCTTTGCTATAGCTTATTGTATCTCTTATGGAAGAAGATTTGGCTACACTTGTTGCTGAGCAGCAGGGGGCTCACCTCGATACAGTAACTTTGGGTGAGAAGGAAAATATCTCTGGGAATAAAGAAGGTAAGCATATTCAGCTGCACAACTGACCCAGTTTCAAAGAAGAAAAATATGCCTTTGAAGCCCCATGCAGATTATTTCCTGCTAAGTAGTTTAAGGTACTTTCCTATGTTTAACACCTTCCACATTTAGTCCAGTCTTTTGACAAGCAGTTAAGTCACAATCAAGGCATAGATTAAACACAAATTTGAGTTATTTCAGTGGGACAAAGTTCAATGCGTGCTTCACTCTCCCACTGAAACAAGCTATTTAAAAATACTTAAATTTGCCTGGCTTAAGGCCTTATTTGCTTCATTATAAATGTAGTGCAAAGAGGGGAAACTTGTGATTTCTCAAAAGATACATTTTATTCACTTGCTTTGACCCTCTTAATGCAGAGGATCTGTTCCAGAAAGTTGTGTGCTGTATGAAAAAGTGCTGTTAAAGACATCTTTCCATATCAGTGGTATTCAAAGTGGGGGTCGGGACCCCTTGGGGATCCAACATTGAATCAGGGCGACCATGAGAGGGTGCGATCCACCATCTTGGAATCTGGCACCAGGTTTTCCTTGGAGAAAGTCACATTGAACACAATGGGACTTGTTTCTGAGTAGACATGGAGGAGCTTTGGCATCATAACCCTGTAAGATTGACAGGGGTCCTGGACAGATTTTTAAGTTTGAAGGGGTGTCCTGGGCTAAAATCCCAAATACAACTGTTCTACAAAAAAGGCTCAACCTGTGTGTTGGGATGTCCGCACTTTCACAGAGATCTATTCCCATATATTTCTGGGGCACAGAAGGCTAAGGAGAGGAGAAGAACTATCAACATTTCATTTGCATTTCCAACTGTCTCTGGGACAGATAAAAGGCTAGGCTGAGAAGAGCAATTGAGGATAGGAAGCAAAAGGGTAGATGAGATGATGGAAAAGGAGATTTTTTTTGCTGATGAATTTTATATTGTACCTCCTCAAGCGAAAGCTGTGGACTGTTGCTAGTAATTGAAATAAGGCAGGAAACTGGCATTGGTTGGCCCCCATACTTCCCAGTATACACATTGGCTAGAATAGTTGTCAATCATGTTGGGACAGAGGTGCTATAACACTTCAGTTCTAGAAGAAACAGAATGATAGGAAATATTACTGTATTTCATCATATAGCATGTGTTTCTTTAAAAGTAGTTGCCTGCCAAGTTTTTCATAATGTTAAATGCATGCAGAAAACCTTCAAGATGGCTGTCTTTTGCATTGTACTAAATATATCTTAGCAGACCCTATACTTTTGGAAATTACATTTTGGTTGCTGAAATAGAATCACTTCAAAGGGATTGTTTCAAATGAAAGCTACTGAGATCTTGCTTTTTCTCAGAGCAAGATGCCAAACTTGTGGTGGAACAGGCAGGCTGGCTGCTACCTTCACCCCTTCCCTGGAGTAGGGCTGCAGAAGCCACAATAGGTCTATATGGACTTAGGTCACCTACAGAGATGCCCGCTAAGTCCAGGGTAGCCGTACGTCCTCTTTTCCAGGACATGCCCTCTTTTTTTAGCCTTGTGTCCTGGTAAGTAATGTAGGGCACAATCAGTGATGGGCTCCAGCAGGTTCGCACCTACTCTATAGAACCGGTTCTTAACAAGAGATAGGACATATAAAGTTTAAAAATAGCCATTTAAAAGTGGCTGCCAGATGGGCAGAGAACCAGTTCTTAATTTTTTTGAAGCCCATCACTGGGCACAATGCTTACCATGTCTACTCAAGGGTAAGCCCCATTGTGTTCAGTGGGTCATTTTCCTTGGATGTCATACATTTTGAGACACCGTGTACTCTTTTGTGGGTATGACATATACAGCACAATCCTAACCATCTCTATGCAAAAGTAAGCCACATTGTGTTCAATGGGTCTTACTCCCAGGAAAGTGTCTTTAGGATTGCAGCCATAGTCACCCTGCCTAAGTCTGAGCAGATGGAAGCAAGCTCTGGCTGCTCTGCACTGCTTGGAAAAGAGGCTGCAATCCTAAGCACACTTTCTTGGGAGTAAGTACTATTGAATACAAAGGGATTTGGTTTTGTGTAGACATGTTTAGGATTCCACTAAGACGCTCAGATCTGGCATAACTTCTGGTCCATGCCATGCCTCCCTCTCTCCCTCCATTTATAGAAGGGAGTTAAGGTTCCAAATGTCTGTTCTATTCTACTGTTCTACTGTTGTATAATGCTAACATGTGTAATGCCAACACTTCTGAAATGCATGGGCTCTTTTGAAATCACAAATATCTGGAAACTTCATTTACAACAACTATAATCCCAGTTAAAATCTTTAATTAGGAGGTTTCAGTCTGATATGGGCACACTATTTATGAACTAGTTAATGCCTATCACTTTCATGGTGTTGCAAAAGGGAAAGGCTCTGGCATGGCAGCTAGTGGTGCAAATCTTATGCTACAATGACAACGCTACATAAGGCACATAAAAGCCAGAGCAAGTCATCCCTGCCTCTTGGTTGCTTCATGGTAGTGGTAACATTGCAGCTGATAGAAAAACCTGTACCTCCATGGCAAGAGCCTCTCTTTCCCCATTTGCCTGAACTTGAGATGAAAAAACACAATTCTTGCAGTTATCTAAAAATACTTACCTAGGTCTTTTCACACTAAATGCGCCTTTGTTACGGAGAATTCTTCTTGGTGGGGGAATGTTATTTCTTTTGATCAGGTTTCATTAAGCCGCAAGTAGAAGAGATTATTGCTACAGAAGAGACTCCTGATCCAAATGAAAATCCAATTGTGGAAGATGGAGATGATCCCAAAGACAGCTGGCAAACAAAAGCAATCAAAGGACATTCCCATTAGCTTAAGACAGAACAACATGCCAGACAAATTCTTGAGATTCATGCAGAGAAGTTGATACTGAAAGCAAAAATAAGCTGAATAGTGTTCTTATTATAACATTGATAGCAATATTTAGGTAGTGTTTCAGTATGGTAGTGTATCTATGGTATAATACTATGTACTTTGCCACATAGTATAACAATGCATTATATTTCTTTCATACTTGGAGTAGATTGTTGCTTGTGCTTTGCTGCACTGAAACCACAAGGCATACAAAAACCAGAAAAAGATTTCTGAGAGGAATTTCTGTTATTATTCTAATTTACAAATTAGCTCTAATTTACTAATAAGAAGCTTTAGTGCTACTCAACGATTGCATACATCATTACAATATTGGATCTATAGCAGTGTATTTAATCAACATTGTGTTATTAGAATATGCTAGTTATGAATTGTATTCAGCAAGTAAGACAGATCAAATAGCATCACACCAACAGGGACTACTTATTGATGAAAGAGACATTGAAAGATTATACGCAAATACATGTGCAGGTACATCTTTCATAATATAAACAGGCACAATGTGAGAAAAGTTGTTTTTAAAATACTGCAACAAAATTTATTCTGAAATTGAAAGGATGATCTATATAGAACCTGCACTATTTTCAACTACATGGATGTGTTGAGGAAAAACCTCTGATGAAAGCAAATTATTATACTAGATGACAGCAAATATTTTTTTCTGCCTTCTGAATAGGTAGTCACTGGTTGCTAATGTTTTAATAGGTTCTAGCTTTAAGAATGGCTTTTGAAAACCTAATTTACCCTCCCCCCTAGTTATCCTACTAAATAAGGCAAAAAGGAGATTTCAGTCAACCATTAAAGCTCTTTCTGTTTTAAATAAATAATGGTTGCAAAATAAAATATTTCATGGGACTATGCACTACTGTTTTTGTTCTGCCAATGTTAAAAATTTAACACTGTTCCCAATGAAAAACAAAGTGGTATGTCAAGCTATGTGTATAGAAAGATATTATTCAAATACATTCAGGATGTATAGAAGAGGCCTTCACTCAGTTTGTGCATCATATTTGATGTATCTGCAATCCAATCCACACCTAACTTTAATTAAGCTCAACAGTTTCTGGGTCTTCCTTCCAAATAAACATGTATAGGATTGGCCTTCCGGACACACGCTTGTGGAGCTCACATATAGACTCATAGAATGATAGAGTTGGAAGGGACCCAGTAGGTCATCTAGTCCAACCCCCTGGTTGTAGCAGGAAATTCCCCTAGAGCATCTCCGAAAGGTGCTCGTCGAGCCTCTGCTTGAAGATCCCCAGTGAGGAAGAATCCACCACCTCCCTCAGCAATCTGTTCCACTGCTGAACCACCCTCACAATCAGGAATTTTTTCCGGATATCCAACTGGAATCTCCTTTCTTGCAGTTTGTACCCATTGGTTCTAGTTCTGCTTTCAGAAGCAGCTATGAACAAATGAGCCCCTTCCTCCCTATGACAGCCCTTCAGGTATCTGAAGAGGGCAATCATGTCTCCTCTCAGCCTCCTCTTCTCCAGGCTGAACATCCCAAGTTCCCCCAACCTTTCCTCGTAGGGCTTCCCTTCCATCCCACTGATCATTCTTGTCGCTCTCCTCTGGACTTGCTCCAGTTTGGCTGCATCCTTCATAAAGTGAGGTGCCCAGAACTGAACACAGTACTCAAGGTGAGGTCTCACCAATGCAGAATAAAGAGGAACCAGAACTTCTCGCAACTTATGGACAACATATGGACATGTTGGGCTACGTTTGGACAGGAAGTGGGCTGGAAATAAATGAAATAAATGAGATTTCAGATAGCAATACTAAGGGCCCAATCCGCAACAGTTTGTGCTAGCTTATTGCCAGTGCACACTATCACAAGTGTGCCATAGCATTATCACATGCCCCACACATGAGCTTGTGCTGGGCCAGCAACTGTGGGAGGCTGGTGCTCTGCGGCCAACACTCACCTGGAGCCCCATTGGCAGAGAGATGAGTGGGGATGAACGGGGAGGCAGAGAAGAGTTATTGCAGTTTAGGTGGAGGAGGTGTGGTAGGGGAAAGAGTGTGGTAGGACTCGCGGAGCTCACTGGAACCTGAGCCCCATGTGAGGCTCAAGAGTCACTGCAGAATTAAGTGGCCACAATGTGGGCTACTTAACTGGAAGAAGGGGATGAAAAGTCCTCTTGTCCTGAGGAGCTGGTGGCAGCTGTCCAGAGTATGCTGCATACTTTGGCAGCATTTTTGGCACCACAGCAACCCTGCGCTCCAGGCAGGTCAGGATTGGGCTGAATAAGTGGATATAACTTTTTGTTAGTAAAGGTTGTCAGCTGGCTAGAAAGACTGTTGTTAATAAGGCAGATTGTTTCAAATACTATGCATTTCCCATACTGAAAATGCTATCAGGCAACAAGAAAAAAAACATTAAACAAAAAAGATCAGGGACAATTTCACTTTTGCAAATAATCACATCATTTATATATGTTGGAAAGAATGGGGCCAGGTCACTTTGACTTCTCACTGCACTCTATCCTTGCACAGACTTCAATGGTTAAAGGGAACACACCTTCCTCCAATGTTCCTTAGTTTAAAACTCCAGGCAAGGATGGAGTATAAGAGGGGATGATCTGATTCCTTTTCATGCTTAGTATGCAAGGAGTGAATCAACGAGGCTTACATATGCAGGAGGCAGCAACAGATTCAGGGTGAAAGTTACCCTGAATCTGTCACTCCTTGATGCAAGTCACATCATGCCACTTCAGAGCGGAGCTAGCTACATATGGGCCTGGGGAATTTGTGCCTGGAGCTTCTAGAAAAGGTGATTCTTGATCAATGGATGCATTCACTTTTATCTACACACTAAGAATTTTTTTTAATGATGTAATAGTGTCTCCAGCAAGGTTTTTCACATGCCACTGTATCAGCTTGCTTTCCAAAGTTATGGAATGTTCTGCTTCATTAAGTACCAAGAAACAGATGCAATAAAAATAAACAGTTGAGTTAAAACATTCATGGCTCATGTTTTTTTTTTCTTTAAAGAAACACTATCTTTTATTTTAAAAAAGCTCTGATGTAAAATCCAGACTTCTGAAGTCTCATAAAATAGAACTGTAAAGTGATTAAGTATTCATGAATCAGATTTAAAATTCTGGAAACTGGCTTAAAACCATAGGTTTAAAATATCCATTACGTTTGGTTGTTATTTTTATTCTGCATGTAGTAGACAGTTCTTGAAAAATGATATTTTTCAAGGATTTCACTGAATTTATGATGGCTCCAAACTGCCAGCTGTAATACTGAAAGTGCACCATTGGCTCAAGCCCCAGATACATTAGAGGTGAGCACCACAGCATTTCAGAGAGCTAGACTGGCCGCTCACCAATAAATAAAAGCGGAAATTCGCAGGCATTCATTTTAAATTAACAGAGAAATGCAATAGCATCAAACAGAATGAATAATTTATTCATTTTGAATGCTTAAGTGGGTAGACCATATAGTGCATCATTTCAGCGCAAACATTTTACAACAAATAATTTGATACAATAAGTTTTTAGACCCTTTGTCATTATGTATTTCTTTAAACGTCTCTGTGATTATATAGGCCCACATCAGGGGAAATGCAGCCAGAATCAGCATCAAAGGTTTTTTCTTTTATTGGTCTATTACCACTGCTGATTACCCTCGAACTGCTCCTCTATCGGATGACCTAGGAAAATGAGCAATGTCTTTTGCGCGCACTACATCTCATTTTCTCTCTGGGTAAAGGTATTTAGAGGGACAAGAGAGCAGGTGAGCCAATGGGCAGAAGTGACTGCAGCAAAGAATAGGTGGGGCCACTGATAACTTTTTGTCCAAGGGTTTCCCTAAGCCTGAAGCCAACACTGAATATTACTGATTTACAACTTCTCTTCATAGAGATAAATAACCCTAAATAAATAACATAAAATTTGTGTTGATCACAAAAGGGAGAGCACATGGATTCTGGAGACTTATGATGCAATCCTAACAAATTCAGGTCAGCCTAACTCACATGGCATATCTTTCCATGGAGGTGCAAGGAGGTTGGTGTATGCCTGTGCAGCGTCTAACCCCCTGACAAGTGACTTACTGCACTTTTGTGACACCCCCAAGTCAGCACAGGAACTTATGCCGCCCTAACTGGTTGGGAGGTTATTGTTTTTATTGTTTTTAGCATCTACGTTTTTAATTGTTTTTATTGGATGTTCTATTTAATGTTTTTAAGGTGTATCAGCATGTGCACAAGCAATGTGTGTGTGATTAGAAGTGTTTTAATGACCATTTCACCAGCTAATGAAGGGGAAAAGTTTTTTGCAGTATGGAGCGTAATATAGATATAGTATACAGAAGTACTGATAAGACAATTGACTTTATTGTCATGTTAATATTAACTTAGGGAAAATTAAGGTTAAATACCTTATATTGTTCTTGATTTCCAGGTACACATGTGACTCTAACTAAGAACAGTACAGAATGTTTTCACCATAGTTCCTGCATGTGTTTGCACTTCATCCCATGAATTGTCATGACTAATAGCATAGGGAGATTAACAGACAATCCTAGGCATATTTACTCTGAAATTCCCCATTTTTTCCATGGGTTCCATAGTCCAAGCCATAAAGCACATTTATGCACCAGTCAATAAGGAGTGCTGGTGCTGAGCTTGTGCTAGGCAGCCAAATAGCCCAGTGCAGACTTGGGAAGTCCCATCCCAGGCTTGAGGCTCCCCCCAAGACGACCTCCTGCTGCTTCCCAACACCTGCTTCTTCAATGTAAGGGAATGTTTGTTCAATTGTCATGGGGCTGCTTTGGCATTGGAAAGTTGGATAGGTTTGGGCCCTGAATTTCTTCCTAAGCATTTAATTTAAATCTCTCCTCTTCTATTGTTGTTTCAGGACCATGAATATACATAATAATAACATATTATTTAGTTATATAATATAATAATATAATGTAGTATAATGTAATATATATTACATTATATTTTGTAATATAATATGTAGTATAATTTTTTTTGTTTTTTAATTGTTGTTTGGCCGCCTTGAGTTCCCCCTTGTGGGGGAAGAAAGGTGGGATACAAATTGCTTAAATAAATAAATAAATAATAACAACAGGTATTTTATACACTGCCTTTCTGGTCATTGGATTGGTACTTTGCCTTTATTCGAGGTGGATTACCTAGGCAAGCATTCTCTAAAACTCCAAAGAGGTTTTCAAGATCAACAGGGAAATTCAATCTTTCAAGATCTGACTACATTCCAGATGGATCTTCTCATGGTCTGGACGTATTCTGGTTGCCGTCTCCTCCCACATAAAGACTTTCAAAGAGTTGGCTTCTTTAGCTCTTACTCAGAAGAGCTTGTCAAGCCCTACAATCCAGAGTAACTACAGGAGCACATTAGAGATATACATGTTGACGCAGTTTTGGCACCACCTAGTAAAAACTTAAGGGAAATTCATACTGAAATCCAGAGTAAATTGTTCTTACATTGGAGCAAGGACTCCCCATAGTTACTCTGGATTGCACCCAAGGTCTCACTGCTCTGGTGGCTTCCCATGTTTTTGAATAGGCAACCTTCAGGTGGTATCTTTGGGTATAAAGGCAGCTCTACCAACAGACCACCTGCCCCATATTTGCTTTAATGCAGAGGAAATATTCCTGGGAAACGGACAGCATGATGAAACAGTGCTATACGAAGAAATCATGGTGCTGTAGTCACTTGTGCTTTAAGGTCAGTGTTATTTCATTGGCCGCTGCTGCTGCCATTTCTATGGCAATCATTTTTTGTGACAACCACAAAAAATAATGGGAGGAGTTACTCCTTCGAGGCAGAGCCAGAGCGAGCCAGATTGAGAGTCATCCTTGGGAACTTTTTGTTGAAGAAGTCATCTAAGATAGATTGCCTGGTCGCTAATTCCTCTCTCTAAGCAGATCACAGAAGCAAGCATTAGTTTTATGGGCACCACTAGTCAGAATATGCATCTTCCACTGGCTGAAAGGAAATTGAGATAAGTGCTATACTGTGTATATGATATCAGGAAATTGAATCTACAAGGAAATTGATATGTATGCTATTCTGCACCTAATATGAATGCTTTTGCGGGAGGGAGTTTCAATTTTAAAACAATTCCGTTTCAATTTTAAAACTGAAAATTTTAAATAATAAAATGATCATTCTGACTCTACATGATTGCAGGAGTTTCATGGCTGACTGAAATAGCTGTTTCCCAATGAAGTGCATAATGGTTATAGGCAGGCATCACAGGGTGGGAACAGGAAAGGTCAGAGTCCTTGCCCAGATGATTTGCAAGCTATTAGTCAGACAAGAAAGGTGGGCAGGATAACATGGCATGACACATTTTCTGGGTGGTGGAGATAGTAAGTAGAGAGCCACCAAGCTCAAGAACAGCTTTGTGAAAGCAGTGGATAATTTGGAAGGGCTTAGGTCTTGTTCTTGCAGCAGCTGCTCTATTGAGACTGCTTCAAGTAGTTTGCAGTGGCTTACCTCAGCTCCCTTTTCCCATGTTTATTTGAAAGTCAAAGTATAAACAGGTTACTACAAACAGAGGTAGTAACCCTGATCTCTTAATGTGGATGCTGCAGAAAGAGACAGCCACCAAAGAAATCACTTAGGGCGCAAGCCTAACCAACCTAGCAGTGCTGGCATAGCTGTGCCGATGCTGCATCCTGCAATTTGGGGGGGGGGGGGGGGAGAGGGAGTCACAGAAGCCTCCTTAAGGTAGCCTTACCTCAAAGTTACATTGCTCTTACCTGGAGATGGAAAATTGGTTAGGATTGTACCCTTAATGTTTCATATGCATTAGACTAAAGACCTTAGGGGATGATAAAACTAAGTCCTGACACAGATGATACAGCTTCTAGAAATGAGAGCACCTCAGTCTCTCTCCCCATAGGATACACCAGTGATATTCAAGTATTTCAGCCCTGGACCCCTTTCTGAGAATGACAATCTGTCCAGGAACTCCTGGTAGTGCCATTAAAGCTGGAAGTGCCATTAATGGTGCTTAGTGCCAGATTCCAAAATTGCTGCATCCAGCTTTTTACAAACCCTCTGAAATGAAGTCATGACCCCCCACGGGATTCTGGCCCCCACTTTGAAGATCACTGGGATACACACTACATTTCTTCAGTCATCTTGTTTAGGGAAGAGGTGTTTGAAAATGATGTTACTGACCTTACTGAGAAGCAAGCCTATTGTGTTCAGTAAGAGTCTTACAGCACAATCCTAACCGTGTCTACTCAAAAGTAAGCCCCATTGTGCTCAATGTGTCATACTCAGTGGTGGGATTCAAATAAATTAACAACAGGTACTGTGTCCTAATAACCTAAATTAACAACAGGTTCTATGTCCCATTAGTAACCGGTTCTCAGAACCAGGCGCTCATTAGCAAAGGGTTTTATAGAACATGTGAGAACCCCCTGAAGTCCACCACTGATTCTTATTCCCAGGAAAGTGTATTTAGAATTGCAACCCGAAACTATAAACAGGGTACCCATGTGTTCTCTTTTTCCAGGATATGTGCTCTTTTTTAGCCTTGTCTGCTAAAAAAAATCTTTATTATCCTCCTTATCCTTGTGAGCAGGCAGCATGTAGCCTTGTAATAAATAAATTATATGTAATAATTTTAAATTTAATAAGTAACAGATAGTTAACAAACTAAGCAATAAATACACACCTAAGCAATAAATACAAGTTGTATGTTTTTCTTGGGTAGCCTACATTTGGGAGGCCTTGTCCTCTTTTAAGATTATGACATCTGATCATCTTGTCTGTAAACCAATCTTACTCTCCACTCTACTCATAGGCAGCTCTACTTATGAGCAGATCTCATGCTACTGGGAATCTTGTTGAAAGCTCTGACTCTGTGGGTCTTCACAATATCACTGTAATAATTTCCAGCCCACTTTAGTTAACCACTGACTTCAGTGGAATCAGGATGTTACTGTATGCAACAGAGCATCCTACAAATACACATAGAATACAGCCAACAATTTTAAAAAGGAATAATAAACATGTACACACAACAATAACATGTACACACAGCAGCAGGCCTCCGTCAGTCTTGAAAGACTTGGTATCGTGCTCGGCGCTGCATATGCTGCATGCGAAGCACAAAAGCCTGGGTTGGATTGTTGTGGAGGATAGGCTGTTACCCAAGCAGCAAATCCCCCCTCTCCACACCACTGAATTAGTCCAATGGAAAGGCAGAGCCAACACAATTGGATCCAGCTGGTGTTGCAGAGCTGTGCTAAGGACAGGAGCTCACCATGTCTTGTGGGGCCAACCCGGGTCTTGAACCCTGGCCTGCTGGTTAACAAGCACAGTGTCTTACCTGCTTGCGCCACCCACAGCCCACAAAGGAATAATAAATTGGCTGATACAGGAAAAGGTGTAGCCAAAATGGATACAATGTGCACAGATGCAATACTCAGCTGTTCTGCTTCATATGCAAGAGCACACACTGGCAGGGTTATTGGGATACTGAATTTTTATATAATGCTTTTCAATAATTGAAGTTATAGAGAAATTCAAATGACTTGGGCTACAATCCTATACATGCTTTCCTGCGAGTAAGTTCCACTAAACCCACATAGAGAGACTATGTCCTAAAGGGTTCACAAATTGGAGCAGGGATTTTCAACCTTCATTTCATGGCACACCAACAAAGCACTAAACTTATAAAAGCTCATCATGAATGTTTTGACAATCTGCCAGACACACCATATTGCTGAGGGGACAGGTTCACACACATGCCCAGTGACCTTCCTGAAACTCTTGTGGCACACCTGCACACCATTCGCAACACGCTGTATCCAGCTTCTTGTATCTAGCAAGGGACCATCAGATGATTCAGGGAACACCAATGACAACAGGAGACCTGCATCCTGGAGCCTGCCTAGCATCTGGCATTTAGATGTAAGCTTACTCAGTAGTAAGCCCCATTCCAGTCAATGGTAAGGTAAGATTCCAGTCCCAGGTAAGAGTGCGGGAAGAGGAATGGGTAAGGTGACCACGTCATAACCAGAAAAGGGGATAATGCCCTCCCAATGTAAGACACCCAAGAAAATGTAAGACATGACCAAATTAAAGCTAAATTACATCAATAGTAACTATGGTATATACCGCTTTTCAACAAATAGTTCACAAAGTGGTTTACAGAGAAAATATATAGTGTGTGGATGTGTGTGTGTATACATATACATATTTGCACACCATATATACGCACACACACAGAGTATTTGAATATTATTACATGTTATTTTATAGATACTGTATATAAATAAATATAAATTTTATTAAACATTATATCTAAATTTGAAATAACTAACACTGCACTTTGCATGTTGCTTTCTTGTGGTTCATGTAAGCTCCACGCGAGTTCTGGTGTAATTCATGAATGAGAAGCAGAAGGAGGTCAGTGGAGGTGTTTCTGCCGCTGAAGGAGAGGAGTGTCCTGGAGAGTGGGGTCTGCTGGGTTCCTCCTGGGAAGCCCTCCCAGCCCCGCAGCGTCCCAGAGAGGAGCCTCCAGCGCAGCCACTCAGTCGTGGCGAAGCAGCTGCAGCAACAGGCGCGCGCTCAGCAGCTCAAGCGGCCTCCCAAGTCACGTGCGCCTCTTTCTCTTCCCCTCCAGCTGGGGGGGGCAGAGAGGAGGAGCGGGAATTTCCGCTGGGCGCGCGCCCGGCTGTCTGCGTCACCTCCCCTCCCTCTCTCTCTCAGGGTGCGCGCAGCTGGCTGGCTCTCCAGTTCATTCAACGGCAGGCTCCAGTGACCGGCGGCTGGTCCTGCTGGCAGTGGGGGAGCCTCTCCTCTCCTCTCCTCTCTCCTGGCTCAGGGGGACACAGGTAGGACTCTCACACAGAGGGGAGACCCTGCCCCTTCCTTGCAGGCAGCTGTGGGGAGGGCTCACCCCCTCCAGCTGTGACCATCCCAGGCTCTGCTCCAGCCTCCCTTCCTCTCCCTCTCAGCCCTCCTCAGGCAACCTGCCCCCTTTTCCTGACCCTTGCCCCCTCCCCTTATCCTTACTCCATTCCCTTACCTCTCCCCTTGCCCCCAATCCCTTATCTCTCCCTTTGCCCCATCCCTTGCCCCCTTCTCTCATCCTTCCCCCTTCTCTCCCCTGCCCCCTCCCCTTATCCTTGCCCCCTTCCCTTATCTCCTCTTTACCCCAACCCCTTTGCCCCTTTCCCTTACAGTTTCCCCCTCCCCTTATGCTTGCCCCCTTTCTTTATCTCCTTCCCTTGGCCCTACCCCTTACTCCCTTTCCCCCTTTCTTTCCCTTACCCTTTTCCTTTGCTCCCTTCCTTCCCTCTTCCAGCATCTCTATACTCCCTGCTATCTCAGCCAGGCAGCCTACCCTTTGATGTGTCTCTCCAGCTCCTGCCTTATGCACTCACTGCATGGAGGGATGGAGGTGGAAGTCCCATTGAAATCACTGGGACTTGCATCTTAGTACATCCACACAGGATTGGGGCCAGCGTTGCTCTGCTCTTGATTCTCATCCCACCCCCTCTCCCTGGACCAGTTATCCTATGGCTGGAAGCATGAAGGAGGATTCAAGGATCCCCTGCCTTAAGATGCCAGCATTTTTCTATCTCTCACTGGTACCAATGCCTGGATCTTCTTTCCACAACTCTGTTTTCCATTTATTACAAGGGGGGAAGGGGGAAGGCAGGAAGTAACCATGACCTGCAATAAATAGGAAGTGGGGTGGCTTGTCAGGGGGAAGGGGGTATTGGTAATGCAAGCCACATGCTTCCAACTATTTGTATATTGCCACCATATGTGATAGCTCTTAAATATTGTCTGGACAGCAGGCATTAAAGAGAATGAGACAATGGTTTGCAACTTGGGGCAAGCACTGGCCATAGCTCTTCATATCTAAGACTGTGGAAATATCTGTTGGCCTAAATGGGTTTTAAAAAGTAATAGTATAAAGTATTTCTTTAAACAGTCGTTTTAGCTTCTGCCGGTAATACAAACTAGTATTAAATATAAGAAATGACATTGAATTGAACAATGTTCTGGCTGAAATGCCACCGTCAAATGTTCCTGCCTAACATTTTGCCCACTACTTTGCTAGGCATTTTCAAAGGATGAAGCTACAGCAAGTATTTCTTCCAGCTTCCAGGTTCTTGTATTTTTGAGTGCTGGTAATCAAGTCATTCACACTCAAATGTCTCCTATTCATGCTGTTTTTTTCCCCATGTTTACATATCTCTGTGCCCTTTCTATAACTCCAAGTGTGAAAATGACTGGTAGTGGACAATGCCCATTTTGGCTTAAAAACCAATCTGTACCTTGTCTCTGATACATGAGCTGATATGTCTGAATTTTTAGCAGTATTTTTCGTCTTCTGCTATCCTTTTTTAATACTCGTGATGGTGCCAGTTATGCCTGCCCAGATATGCTATTATGGGATCTGATAAACTCCTGCCATAGATAGAGGATTTCTTGCGTCCTTAGCCAATCACAGAGACTGTTACCAGTACTCAAAAATACAAATATGTGGAACTTTAAGAACTGACATAGAACAATAGGTGCTTAAGACTTTAAGATTAGAACATCAGTTACGTCAGTTATATCAAATAGTTAACCGGTAATATCCCGGAGTGGCATTTTTAAAAAAGTGCTGTATTGTTTTCAAATGTTAGTTTGAGACTCCATAGTCAAATGATCTATGTGCATCCCCTACTGTGCACACCCTACTATGGGTTGTGTATGTTCAAGATACCCTCTGAATAAATCTGTGAAGGTATATTTGTACTTTGTAATAAATATGTGGAGGTATGTGTGTTAACATCAAGGGTGGAAAAAAACTGATTAAAAGTCAGACTTCAGAAATTTCTGATGTTAAAAGGCCTTTTGTTTAAAAAGCAGATAGCCATCAATATGTGGTGGTGATTTAAAAAATGTTACAGCATTATACATTCTGACTGTGATACATACTATGATACAATATATTCATATAAACTTGATATTTTGTAAATGGGTTCTTATGTATTGAAACGCCAGTTTTATAATGTTTGATCAGCTTCTGAATAGATTATTTCAGTTAATCTCTGTCTACCCTAGTGCTCAGTCTAGACGATAACATCAGAAACCGTTGTACTTTTCAAACAGGGTTGTTAACAGCACTATATGAGATGAGAAAAATCATGTTTTGAGGATTTTAATAGTCTTTGAGGATTTTCAATAGTTTCCTTGAACAATGCTGATTCCTTTGAGTGGCAGTTCTGTCTTGTCTGCAAAAGTTGCAGAGGTTCAAAGACAAGCCCTTGACTCCTTTCTCTATATGTGCACCTTTTGTGAAGGTCAATGAAGAGAAGATTAGAGATGGAGTCACTCTAGACAAGGCGAAGTAGATAAATGCAAGAGAGGAAGGGCTGGTAATAGAAACTGAAACTGAAAAGATATGAGCAGAATACCTTAGAAGTCTTGTCCTTTCTAGTGTCGTCTGTTGTTTACCATACCATTTTCTGTCACTATAATGGCAGCAGTTCATATAAGTGATTCTGCTGGGGAGTACTTTAATGAAGTTCTGTATGTGTGGGTAAGGTGGACATGAATGCAAAGTGCAAAGTCTTATTGCCCCAAAGAAACAACATATAGAGAGGTGTTCTTCTCAAAGGAAATTGCTTTGAAGATGATGAAAGGATTGTACCTAAACATACAGGATCTTCAAGTTCAGAAACTTTCTTACTTCTTAAAGACAACCTTTCTTCCATGGCCTTGCTTTTAAAGTGGATCAACTACTATTCATGACTGAGTAAAAATGTTATTGCTGCTTTATGATGCTATCAGTTTTGATATAGTTGTCATTAAAATAATGACTGAAATGTGCTGATTTTACTTTTACAACCTCACCTTTACTTTTACGACCTCACCTGCTGGTTCATGACGTGAGGAGTATGTTTAGGAAAATAAGTTCTCAACCTGCACAGTTCTAATGATTATCTGCCTTCAAGACAATAGTATTTTTCTCCAGTTTTTGGTTTATCTGCGAATGACAGTGGACATCATGTACATCACATCTAAAATCTAAAATCCATCATGTACATCACATCTAAAATCCAAGACATACTGACAATTATGAAAATCTGGTCAGCGTATAGTTGTTGCGGAAAAAATATAAAATAAAAAGTAGGAATAATATTCTCAAAAGGTTTTTACTGCGTCCTCAATATTGAAATAAAACAGGTGAACTGCCACTGTGACAAAGTAACATTTTTAATACATTATCTCTTGAAGCCATGTTCAAATAATTGGAGGTCAACTGGCAATATTTAACTAGCCAATTTACTGGTTTGCCAACCTCATTGAACTTCTGAGTAAACAGGCATAAGATCCTGTGTCACATCCTGGCTGCATCTTTCTTAGTCTGCACAACAGAAAATAGGTACAGATGTGGTTTGAGAGTGGTTAAGATAATTTGGAAGCCTCTGTATAAAGCTTCCATATGTCTAAGCTGGAAGGCCATGTCTATTGCACCTGAATTCATAGTAGCTGTAGATGTCATGCCCTTGAAAACAGGAGTGTGGTTTGCAGCACAGGTGACAAACACTTATCACCACACATCTTTTGAAAGATACCGAAAGGCAGGGGTGTGTGCATGCTAATATCCATTTCACAGGAAGAAATACACTTGAGAACTGCCCAAGTTTCAGCATTGATTGATTCCGACAGTTTCAGATTGATTTAGACAGTCAGGATGGTTTAATGCAGTGTTTCTGAAATTTTCAGGGAGCATTATTCCATGAGCAAGGGCAAAATCCATAGCAGTTACAGGTCCACGCAGTTACATCACCCTCTAGTGTTATCTTATGGAAAGTCATCTCAACTGCTCCAGAGCAAGGGGCTTAATTTCACTTTAGGATATAGGCCTAAGTCTTTGTCAGACTTCTGGTTTAAATGCAATCACTATCACTCTTTGCAATGTCCCTGGCAGGTTGCCCTGCCAGCTGTGATGGGCTGCAGGTTGCCCTGCTGCCTAAATAGGCACCAACCACAGCTGTTGGGTGCAGTGCTCATCCCCAATTCAAGATGTGAGCCAGTTTTGTCTGAAAACGCCTTCGTGGTCGTGTGGTCATGTAAACGCCGTTTACCTACTGAGGGGGTACCTATTTATCCATTTGCATTTACTTGCTTTTGAACTGCTAGGTTGGCAGGAGCTGGGCTAAGGAGGCAGCTCACTGCATCTTGCAGCACCTGGGTCTTGAACACCAGTCTGCTGAATGACAGGCAGCTGAGCCACTGCAGGCCTTGGTGAACCCTGTAAGTGCTATGCAGGTCTCTTCGCACACCCTCTGAACCTGGCAGAATCTCTGTAACATTTTGAAATTTCCCCAATTCCTGGGGATCATGCTTCTGCTTTTGCCCTTCCCCATCCCTAAAGGAGAACAGGAAACCTTTATACAAACTGGAGGGTTGCAACACCAGTTTGAGTAGCACCGGTTTAATGTATTACTTTGCATTTTCATCCCAGAGAATGAGAAACTTAGCTTTTATAGTCATGCATTTTGCCTGTTATAGTATAAAATTTTGACAGTCATAACTTTGTTAGGCTTCTGTCCAAACCCCAAAAGTTCATTTAATAAAAAAGCATTAATTTGTTCACTGTAGCCTAATGCAAAATATACTGTACAAAATCTTCTGTACTGTTTCTGTTCTTGATCTACCCACTGCCTAATTAAAGCAAAGAACAGGTTCTGTAACAATTTGGGGTTCTTTTGTTTCTCTTTTGGCAGTTGTGAGCTGTCCACTGACAAGAGGTGTAGTAGCATCCAGCATACTTGTGTGAAAGTGGCAGGACACCAGACTCTTTCCCAAATTGTGGGTGCCTGAGATAGAATTGTTGGCATGTGCAGGAGTGTAAATGATGGAAACAGTGGTAATCCAGTTTTCTATCTCTATATATAAAACTGAAAATTCACTGACTGAATCATCAATGCCTAGCCAAAACTGCTGTACCAAGAAATGGAGAGTGTTCCTTCTGTGATAGAAGCAGCCACTAAGAACTGGCTTTGGGAAATTTCAACTGGAAGGGGGTGAAAAGGGGTGCAACGCATTTTCCTTCCTATACTTTACATTGAAGAATTGCTGAATGATCAATGCCCTTCCCCAACCCCTGGAACTAGAAGCATGAAATTCGGGGAGGGTATTTCTTATGTGGTGTGAGTAGCCGCCAAGAACCAATGGTGATAAATTTAACCCATAAGGTGGTGAAAAGAGGTGCAGTGTGTTTTTGTCTTATACTTAACATTGAAGACTTAGGGCACAATCCAAAGTAGCAACAGGCAGTCTTTGATCCGGTGTAAGAACAATTTGCTCTGGATTGCAATATGAATTTCCCATAGGTTTTCACTAGGTGATGCAGTAACTTTGGGTACATTGATGTCTCTTATGTGCTCCCATAGATACTCTGGATTGTAGGGTTACTGATCAACAACCAGCCAATTTGGTCCCTGGTCCCTGATGCACTGGTAGGGTTAGTACATGGGGGTATTCTATCTATCTACATTATTTATATACCGCTTTTCAACTAAAAAGTTCACAAAGTGGTTTACAAAGAAAATGGAAAAATAATAATAGCTAATTAAAAGCTAATGGGTCCCTGTCCCAAAAGGGCTTACAATCTAAAATGCAAAAAAAAATGCAAAAAAGAACAGCAGAAGCCATTTGAACAGACATTGCTGGGGTGTGTAGGGCCAGTTACTCTCTCCCTGCTAAATAAAAGAGGAGCACTGCTTGAAAAAGTGCCTCTTGCTCAGTTAGCAGGGGTAATGGTGTGCAGAGGGATTATGCACATGGGGGAGTGGTACATGAGGGTGGTGGTGGCGTGCATGGGAGGTGGTGCGCACAGGGAGAGGTGGCATGTGGCTTGCATGGGTGTGTGGCATGCACAGGGCTGGTGTGGGGGTGTAGCGAATGGGATGTGTGTGTATGGGGGAATGGTGCACACAGGGATGGTGTGGGGTGGTGGTGTGCATCATCTGCGAGGGTTCTGTTCCCTGGCACCTCCATGGATACAGATTTTTTGCATTAAACAAAAGCAACTAAAGATTAGGCAGCCATTTTTTTAAAAAGTGTTCTTCCCATCGTAATGCAATCAACCTTCCTCTCCAGGCCTTAGCTCTTCCTTTTAGCTGGGTGATTGATCCCACCCTTTCCCCCTAGAGTACAAAGAATGCAAAGTGATAATTACTTCCCAATAGCTTTGGATTTTGTTGCTTTCTCCAGGCTGGGGAAGGGAGGGGTCTGCCTCCTATCTGAAACGAGGCTCTTTTAAGTCCCAAGGAGGGAGGTTGATTTGCATGCTTGCAGCATTACCATGGCAAGTAGGCTATTTTTAATTCAAAAGGAACATTTATCTTTTAATTTAATAGAACACTCTCATTTGTGTTTTGGTGAAAAATATTGTGGGTGAAAAAAATCTGGTGATAATTAGGTTATAGTATACAAATACTGTACAGATCAATTGAATAGACTTGGTTCACCAATAGACATAGAAATGCAAAGAAAAAGCTTTTACCTCTGGAAATTAAAGCATAACTTACATGCAGTATTAAAAGAGCATTTTTGTACCCCCTTTATACAAGGCATACTCAACAAAAGTCTAATTAACTTAACAGAGAAAGGTGATTGGATATCTTCCATTAAGGATGGATGCCAGAGTGTTTATTATCTGCTTCAGCTTTCTACATTATAAAAATCAGTGTGACTCTGGCAGGAACCTCCTAGTTTGCCCATAGGACTGATGAACCACTTAGGACAATTTCATCCACTCCATAACCTTTTAGGTCCTAGCATGTTTTCATCTCTCCGGGTAGCAGGTGGCTTCCTGCTCTATCCTTTTTGGCTATTGAGATACACTTGAGTACCACATGAATGTAATGGAATGAAATGCTTCTTCCTTTCGCTTTTCCACTGGCTAATGACTCAAGACTTTTTCTGCATGTTCTGAAATTCTGGAGCTATTGAGAAAAAGTGTTAGCAGAAAAAGAACTGAAACTAATACATGAGTGATGTGATACAATGTTATTGCCTATCACTACAAACAGAAGTTGAGGTGACCTCATGTCAGTTATCTCTTGCAAAGAGACACAGTTACGAAGTTCACACAGTGATGTTTCTGCAAGCTGCTTTTTAAAGATTAGTTCCTGCTAAATTCTGCAGCTGTTTTGTAAGGAAGGAAAAAACTGAGCAATTCCAAATCCATATGAAAAAGATCACTTTATCTGAAGTAAGAAAAGCATAGGTAAGAATAGTATACCATTCTTAATAGGGAATTTAGCTGAATTTAGCTAAATAATGAGTTTAGTATGTAGAACAGTGGTGGAAGGGAATAATATTTAAGATTCAGTAAGCAGAAATGTTTGTCTTTAATATTGTTTAATATTTTAACCTTTCTGAATAGTAGAAAATAATATTGATAACTTCATCCTATAAGCATGTCTGGAAATCACCAGTACATAAATCATCAGGCTGGTTTTTGGACTTGAATCAATATTTCATTTATTTAAAAAAGCAAACTGTGTACTGTTTCCAGTTCTTAATCTTGCCTGATAAGCTGCTCATCTTAGTTGTGATTTTTCAGCAATATCTCACTTCCTGCCTAGTGTCAGACTGATCATTACTCATTTTAAAATGGAAATGGATATAGACAACAGTGTTTATAGACTAACCCTACAATCCAGAGTAACTACGGGAGCACGTAAGAGACATTACGTGTACCCGTAATTATTGCACCAGCTAATGAAAACCTATGGAAATTCCTATTGCAATCCAGAGCAAATTGTTCTTACACCGGAGCAAGGACTCCCCGTAGTTACTCTGGATTGCGCCCTTTATGGCTGCAATCCTAACCTCCAGTTAAGACTGGCATAAGCCCCAGCATAAGACCTGTACTGGCCTGGGGGGGTATCACAAAAGTGCCATAAGCACCAACCTCCTTATGCCACCGTGGAAAGATATACCAGGTGAGTTAAGCCAGCCTAAATTTGTTAGGATTGCGCACTATGTAAATTATGGGATGGTTATAGAGCATTAACATCTGTATAGCAAGAGGGTAAATAAGATGGAACATAGTGTGATATCAGAAAGCTAACAATTTATGGTATTTGATATAAAAAGACTTTTTTCAGTAAAAATGTTATACTTTTATACTATCATGTTATCTTCAGCATCTTTTTAAAAAGTTTATAGTGTAGCTGTTTCTTAATCTTTTGTTCTGGTTCCAATTATAAACTGTTAATAGTTTTATTTTTGTGGTTTTACCCACAGTCTAAAGTGGAGAGATTCCTTCCTTAGGAGCAATGATAAAAAAGCATCAAGCAGCAAACCCATTGAATCTTGTAGGATTTTTCATACTGATTTTGTGTTTCATCTGTGAACATTATTATGAACAAATGAAGAAGAGGATGAAATTTTAAAAATAAACATATAATTGCATTTGACTGTTTGCTCGGTATGGTGTTTATGTTAGTCATGTGACAATATTTCTTATGTAGTCAATATTCTCAGTCTCTAGGATAGGTCTTGGTAAAGCATAAATCTTCCATATGTTCCCTCATGGAGCACATACAACACCTACATCCAGCTGCCCTTCCCTGCATCTGGCATTTTGAGGTTCTGCACATCTACTTACTCACCTACATTTATCCACATCTACTTACCCACTCACCACACATGGGTTGTAACCTGTGATGTTACTTTCCTCTATCAATTTGTCTAGGAATTTTTCCAATCCCTTCTTAAAGGCACTGAAGCTAGTCACTGAAGCTAGATGCCATCACTACATTCTGTGGCAGGGAGTTCCACAGCCTGTCTACTGGGTAAAGAAACAGGTTCTGGATATAGCAACTGCTCTGTCCCATGTTGAACATGCCCTCAACATGCCTCTCCTGAACTGCCTGTCCTGGGGCAGCCTATGTTGCCTTAGGCTGCCCCAAGCCTTCTCTAGCATAACTGGGCTGCCCCACCTTGGACTTGGGCCACTCCAGTGATAGATAGGGCTGCCCAAGTGCACTTTGGATTGCAGCCATAGTGTATGATGATAAAGCTTCACTGCTTATGTGAAGATAAAATAGAAGGTTGATGGACAAACCACTTTATCAACCTTGAGGACCTTCAAGTATGTGTGGGATATAGATGAAGACAAATCATCTTGTGTCTAATGGCCACTTGAATCATTGTTAGGAGGTGCATAGTTGTTACATATATCTTGTTGCTGTGGTATTATGGAGACATGCATTTGTGAAATTTCGCATGCTATGCGCCTTCAAGACACAATTCTGGCATTGGGATAGGTATAAGAAGGGCTTTGTGTTCTTATTTCAGCAGGACTGACAATTTTACATTTGTTTCAAAGAAAATACTAGCTTTCTTGGAACACTTGTTCAGCAGCAATGAGGTGTGCAGTTCTTCTTTGTATCCATGTGTGTTTTCTTGATGAAATAGCAGCCCTTGTTGATAAGCAGTGAAGCTTCTGATTTATTTCTTCCCTTTGGTTTCTAATGCCTTAAGTACAATATTCTAAAAGAATTTTTGAAAATAATTATTCACACCCAGAGATATCATAGACCTGTTCAACCTCTTTAGAAGGCTAATATTTGCAAGAAAAGGAAAAATAAAGAAAAAGAAAAATAAACTCTGAAGTTTTCTTTTGCACAACATTTGTGTGTAAAAAGTGAGTCTCATTTACACGTTAGAACAAGACCAACTCTAAAAGCTAATTGTCAAATTTAATATAATCAGGAATTAGGAGTGTTGTGCAAAATTAAGGGTGTTCCTCTATTTTGGGACATTATTACTTGTTTCAAAGAAAACATTTACTTGCTTTCTTGGAGCTCTTGTTATATCAACTTTGGGTAATCAAAATGTATTTTCTTGATATGATAGCACTCCTTGCTGATAAGCATTGAACCGTGATTTATTTCCATTTTTTCAGAGGTAACTAATTTCAATTTGTATCAGGCAATCAATATATATAAAACTGATAAGTCACTCATTGGGTGCAATCCAGAGTAACTACAGGAGTCCTTGTTCCGGTGTAAGAACAATTTGCTGTGGATTGCAATATGAATTTCCCATAGGTTTTCACTAGGTGGTGCAGTAACTACGGGTACATGTAATGTCTTTTACATGCTCCCGTAGTTACTCTGGACTATAAGGATTGACTCACTCACTCACTCATCAATGCCCCACCAAAACTATTGGGCCTAGAAGCGTGAGATTTGGGGAGGGTGTTCCTTCCGTGAGGGAGGGGTGCACTAAGAACCGGTTTTTGAAAATTCCAACCAGAAGGGGGTGAAAAGGGGCACAACAAGTTTTCCTCCCTATACTTTCCATTGAAGAATCCCTAACTGATCAAAACCCTGCTCCAATCTGCAAGCATGAAATTTGGGGAGGGTGTTCCTTATGTGACATTAACACCCACCAAGAACCGATGTTGAGAAATTTAACCCTTAAGGGGCTGCAGCATGTTTTTGTCCTCTACATAACATTGAAGACTGATCAACATCCAGCTGATGCAACTGGGAAGGTGATACGCATAGGAGGATGTATGGGGGTGGTGTGTTTGTGGGGTATTATATGGGGCTATTGTGCTTGGGGGGATGATGTGCATGGGGATGTTGCATATGGTGCACTGGGGGAGGGTGCGCATGGTGGGACAGAGCTCATTGGGAAGGGTCCACATGGGGATGTTGTATTGGGTAATGTGCATGGGGGTTGATGCCCAGTGGGGTATGGTGTACAGGGGGAGCTTTACACTCGCAACACGGGTATGTTTTTTCCAGTAGTGAATAATAACTGAGTAGAATTATGCTGAGTAGAATTATGCAACTTGGGTAGGGCACCGTTGCCATTTCATATTTTCTAAGGTGCATCTCAGTTGTATTATACAGTATGGCTACAATCCTAAGCACACTTTCCTGGGAGTAAGCCCTATTGAATATAATGGATCTTACTTCTGAGTAAGAAAAATGTAAAAGGTTAGTGCATCAGACACATTTCTGGAGGGAGCCACAGAATCTGTTGTATATGTTGTATATACTCAGTGGCAAGCTTAAATCTAAATGTACATAATATGCAAATTGGTCCACAGTGCCAACTTTTAACTTGTATTTTGTTTAGTCTTCTTTGAATGTCATCAAACAAGTTTACAGGCAGCATCCTAATTAGTGTACTTTTAGTGTTGCTGGCAGATGTACATAGTACATCTGTATAACATCTGGCAGGGGGAGGAAAATGGAGTAACAGGGTGACTTGCAGATTAACAAGTCTGGTTAACAGGTTAACAAAGACAGTATGTTGGTTAGATTGGAGTATGCCTCATTTCAAGTGAGTGTTCTTATTTTATTTAGCAGGGGAAGAGTAACTGGCCCTTCTCATCCCAGCAATGTCTGCTATAGTGGCTTCTGTTGGTGTTCTTTTTTTGCATTTTAGATTGTGAGCCCTTTTGGGACAGGGACCCATTAGCTATAACTTTTTTTAAAATTTTCTTTGTAAACCACTTCATGAACTTTTAAGTTGCAGCAGGCCTCCGTCAGTCTTTGAAAGACTATGGTATTGTGCTTGGCGTTGCATATGCTGCATGCGAAGCACAAAAGCCTGGGTTAGATTGTTATGGAGGATAGGTTGTTACCCAAGCAGTAAATCCCCCCTCTCCACACCACTGAATTAGTCCAATGGAATGGCAGAGCCAATATGATTGGATCCAGCTGTGTCGCAGAGCTGGGCTAAGGACAGGAGCTCACCCTGTCTTGTGGGGCCAACCCGGGTCTCGAACCTGCCTGGTCTATTAACCTGGCCTGCTGGTTAATAGGCACAGTGTCTTAACCACTTGCGCCACCCACAGCCCTTTTAAGTTGAAAAGCAGTATATAAATACTGTAGATGGATAGATAAAAGCTTCACTCTAGTTTTATTGTAAAACCTGAAGCTTTTTGTCTAAATGGCTATTCTGAAGCTCAGGATGTGAGCTTTAGAAGACCCTATGGACTTTAGTGGGTGGTTGTGCATGGCCTCTGTAGGTTGCAGCAGGGCATTCTTACCTGACTAGGGCACAGCTTTGGTTGGATTCTGAAACTGGGAGAGAATGGTGAAATACGCAGGTGAGAAATACGCAGGTGGGCCCCTTGAACATGCACATTCATCATTTCCTCTTCCTATGAAGTCCTGTACATTTAGCCTTTTCACCTCAATCTGAAATCTTACAGTTGTGAATAACATCTGATTACAATTATTGAATTTACTGTTCAACATTCATACAACATAATAAATGTTTGTGACTGGTATGTGTTGTGTTGGAAATGTACCAAGGGAATGAAAGGTGATAGTAAGTTGTTTCTTCCTAAATGTGAAGCAGTAGTTTCAACTGACTTTTTAAACATATTTTTATAGCCTTAAAATATGAATTACGTGGGACAACTTGCAGGACAAGTTCTTGGTACTGTGAAGGAACTATACAAAGGCATTAACCAGGCTACGCTTTCAGGATGCATCGATGTAATTGTGGTTCAGCAACAGGATGGTACATACCTCTGCTCACCATTCCATGTCCGATTTGGGAAGCTTGGTGTCTTACGTTCCAAGGAAAAAGTGGTGAGTAGAATGACTGATGGCAGGAGCCAGAAACTGTAAGAGAAAAAAGACACTTTTCATCTTGTCTATAATTTTTTTTGTATATTTTAAAATAGCTTTTATTGAACAATGTGAGTTGGAGCATATCTGCAAAACATTAGTTTACTGATTCTGTGTAAGTGATGAACCTCTGGGATGTGCCTGTTGGATTATGACCACCAAGCTTTTGGCTTTTTGTCCCGGTTTGATAACTCCTTGACAATACCATATTAATTCCTTTTGCACCTGTTCCACCTCTTCCATCTGCAACCCTCTCACTTCCTTCCTCCCCATCCCTGTTCTGCCCTTTCTTGTCACCACCCTACAAATTGTTGGGGAGGGATGGAGAAGAAGGAAGGGAGAAGGTTGCAACAGCAGAAAGAGATTTTGGGGCCCAAAGTCTACTGTGCTTTCCTATATGAAGAAAGCCTACCTGATGCACAGTGTTGGCAACTAGATAAACTAATACAGAAAACACACTTAAATCTCTAAAAACTTTTAAATCTAGAAAATCATTGCAGAAAATTAGATGATCCTATTTAGGCTCAGACTAGAATGGAAAGTATCAGTATCTTATGTGAACCAGTATATACTTATGCAGCATCTGTAGTTCCACTGCTGTCTCTTTCATAGTAAGCAAATCCACAAGCCAGAGAGCTAATGGAGCAGGCCACTTTCCTCCAAAATTTGACTGTGTCCCAGGTGTTCAGTCTTTGCCCCAGAAAATATGGCTTGTGGCAGCCACAGTCACCCTGCACCCAACAGTCTATGTGGGTCTGAGTGAGACTGGAATAAAGATCTCAATTTTTGGAGGCCCTCCTTTGGCTCCTGAGCTCCCTTTTTGACCCTGTGCCCAAATTTACCCCAATACACCTTCTCATGGGCCCTATTTGTAACTCCCATCCCTTCACATAAAAATACAATGAAAGGTGCAGTCCTAACCTATGCTGGCACAACTCATTGGTCTTCTGTTCTTGTGGTGATGTAGTGCATGTTCTCACACTGGCTTAACCCTTCCCCAGGAGTGTTGCTGAAGTGTCTTATGGCACTTTAGTGACATCCCCAGATCAGCACAGGACTTATGCCAGGGCTTAGGCACATCAACCTGGAGGATAGGATTGCAGCCCAATTTAATCATGAGCAATTCATTAAATATATTTACTGTATAGTGAAGTTTTGTCACTTGCTACTTTTGTAGGTGACTACGGGAGATTCATTCCCTTCTCTGGTGCACACTGGAGGTGATCAAAAGTGATTTTTTTTGAGGCTTTGTGGGCCGCTTCTCAGAGTCTTGTGGAAAACAGTGGTCCACAGGTTGGAAAACAGTTATTTTAAAGTATTGTTCCCTTGCTTCTGATCCATTGAGGTCCATGTGGCCTGGGAGCAGGGAATCCAGTCACTCTCTTCGTTTCAGTCATAGACATGATGAAAAGAGGTATCTCTTTTCTCTTTCTGGTGTACCTATCTGCAGTCATGAATTTCACCCACAGTTCTGAAAATTAAGTCTGAAACTAACTTCTGTTGTTTGCCATCTAAAATTCTAATCTACATACAAAAATCACTTTGGGAAACAAACGAAAAAACCTAGCAGTTTTAATTGTGACTTTTCTCCTCACATCTGATGTAGTAGTGCATGATCAGAAACTTTTATTTAGAATCTTAATAAATGATTGATGCTGCAGTCCTAAAAACACTTTCCTGGGAGTTAGACCCATTGAACACAACAGGTCTTACTTTTGAGTAGACATGGTTAGCATTGTGCTCTTAGAAGCACATTAGTAGGTGAGATCCTATATACATTTCCTGGGGAGTAACGAGACTTCTGAGTAGGTGTGCATAGGATTTCACTGGAAATGTTACAGTGGACTACTGATCATTATTTGGGGGCATAGCTAAAATGTCTTATAGGGTGGTAAAGATAATGATTTAAACTTCTAGATTGATTTTTCTTCTTGCAACTTCTAGAATAAGCCCATTTTTCTCTTTCAGATTGATATTGAAATTAATGGGGAAGCAGTTGATCTTCATATGAAACTGGGTGATAATGGGGAAGCTTTCTTTGTGCAGGAAACAGAAGAAATGTTTGTAAGTAATAATGAGCAAAAAACCTGGAAATTCTGTTGTACATCTTTATACTTTCTCCTAATCACTTCCAGTTTGCTAAATTACTTAGATTTGCCTTGAGTGCATCTGATTTTGTATTAGCATTAACTTGATATGCATAGCATTAGAATGACAAATAACTGTGGTGCTGAGGTTCCAGAAGTATGATGTGTTGGTTGGTTTCATGTTGCTAGATTAATACTTTTAGGGCAATTTAGACCAGCCTAACTCACCTGGCATATCTTCACATGGCAGTGTGGGAAGGTAAGCATATTCCTGTGCACTAGCCTAGCCCCACCCCATCCCCAGGAATGGGGCAGAAGTGCCTTACGGTACTTTTGTAATACCCCCAGGTCAGCACAGGACTTATGCTAGAGCTTATGTACACCTAAATGGAGCTTAGAATTGCAGCCATAATCATAAATAAACCTTGCCCTTTAGTAAGCAAGATACAAAACTACTGGTAAAACTATTTCTTTGAGCATGAATTATTTAGAGGCCACTGACTGATAGCAGCCATTACTTTATAATCTAAAAGCTGGGTAATCTTAACTTTAAATTTGAATAAGTTTGACTTTTTCCCATTTGTACATTCAGTTATAGCTCCAAGCCTGGTTCTTGGTTTAAAGTAACCAAAATTGATTGTGGGTTAGTTGTTGTTTCTGCTTCTGCTGTGTTTTATATTACAAAAGAAAAACATCTTTCAGTTGTTAAAATTTTGAAAGTGGGAAAAGTAGCAGAAAAAGGCAAACCTGCTAAAATTTCTATAGCTTTCTGAAATTATAAATGAAGCTGGCATATTTGTAAATGTTTCAATGAATGTCCACATGCTGTGAATCAGCAGGTTATAAGTACCAGTATGTTTCAAAATCTGTGTTAGGCACTGACAGAAATTAATTATCACAGTCTCTTTATTCTTTACTGGAATGGAAAATAGCTTTAGGAATTAGTTGTCCTTGACAAGACAACATCTGAATTTAATATATATCTTGATGGGCATCTTGCAACTAACTTCACATTATCAGCCTTCTTTTATTCCATTTTTACTAGTCTAGATCCCCATAGGGTGGTTTATAACGAAACTTTCAAATTTCTTGATCCCAAGTCAGGTGTCAACTGAACCCAGTGGGGGAATTAAGAAAGTTTAGGTCAAGTTTGCTGTTTGCTTGGTGAAACCAGGTAGTCAGGGGAGTGATACATAACTTGAAGTTCTAGGCAGAATGGTGTAAGTCTTATTCCTAGGTTAATATCAGCGTACATAGATTGCTGTCATTCACAGAAAAAGGGAGATATTCCTCAAATGAGAGAGTGCATGTTTATGTACTGGCTGTTGAAGTAGTTTGCTAATGCTTATACAGTATATACTGATACTCAAATACACTTTTAGGAAAAAGTTCCTGCATATCTGGCAACATCCCCAATAACAACAGAAGATCAGTTTTTCAAGGACAGTGATGATTGCGTGCTGAACTTGGATGAAAATGAAAGGATGTGTCAAAGCTCAGAAATTCCACAAATTGTGGAAGCAGAGCCTGTATTTTCCTCCGGGTCAGTGAAGAAAAAAAAGAGGAGAAGAAGAAAATATAAACAAGATGTCAAGAAGGAAGATCAGATCTCAACTCCTGGAGCGGAAGAAGTCTTTGAAATGGAAATGAGCTCAGATGATGAGAGAAATACCCAGCCTCTGAAGTAAACTTTTACAAGTACTTTCTTATTTAGCAAAGCCCTTAAATTCTGAGAGGTTCAGTAGTGATATTTGTGTGTTATTGCACAGTGTATAATCTACACAGTGTAAAAACTCTCAAGGAATCTCAGGACTTTTAAAATTATGTCATCTTTAGAAATTTGGTTGTTTTCTCCAAGGAATCATAAAAGTAGTTAAAAGAATAGAGGCTGATAAGGAACTTTTAATTTATCATTGGGTTATGCTAAAATCATAGGTTTTTTAAAAAAATAGACATAATGATATCACAGGTACTCATTTAGGATGTAATCCTAACCAATTTAGGCCAGCGTAATTCAACTGACATATCTTCCCGTGATGGTATGGAGAGGTCAGTTTATACCTGTGCATTGGCCTAACCCCAGGAGTTTGGCAGAAATTGTGCCATTGACATCCTTGCATCCTTGGGTTTGTTATTAGTGTATAAATTGCAACTTTTATTTTGTGCACTGTAGCAGCAAAAGACTCCACTATTTTTAGAAATTGTTTCCTTAATTTAGTTTTAGTTATTTTGTCTGTCTGTCTGTCTGTCTATCTATCTACAGTATTTATATACCGCTTTTCAACTAACAAGTTCACAAAGTGGTTTACAAAGAAAATGGAAAAATAATAATAGCTAATTAAAAGCTAATGGGTCCCTGTCCCAAAAGGGCTCACAATCTAAAATGCAAAAAAGAACACCAGCAAAAGCCACTTGAACAGACACTGCTGGGGTGTGTAGGGCCAGTTACTCTCCCCCTGCTAAATAAAAGAGGAACACCCACTTGAAAGAGTGCCTCTTACTCGGTTAGCAGGGGTTAGCAGGGGTTTATCTTATGAATAACTATTAGATTCAAATGTCACTCATCTGTGTGTCGATGGGCACAAAGGCAGCATCAACTGCCCTTCAGGACTCATTTGTTTCAAAATATAACATCTCAAAATGAATTTACAACCTGGGTCTCTCTTAACTTTCTCTGAATTTATATTTAATTTTCCTCTGAAGTTTTCCTGTTACAGTAACTGTTTCAGAAAACTTCCTTTTAGGATAATCAGTCATTAATATTTATTTACTGATATATATATTTATGTACTGCTATGATTTTATCTCCACAGAAATTCCTCAGATTCTCCAAAAGATGACGAGTATAAAGAATCACTGACTTACCACTCAAAAGACCATTACCCTTTATCAGATGGTGACTGGTCCCCTATGGAGAAGTAGGTCTCTTTCACATTTCACTCATTCACACAGAAAGATGGATGGCATTACTTATTTAATCAATCTTGAAGAGTCTTTCTGGCAAAAATGTTGGAAGATGGAATATCTTGACTTGTATTGTATTTAGGTTCTGCTCCTGTAACCTGGCATTGGTTCTGTGGATCATGCTATCCTGGCATATCCTGTACTTTGATACTGGAAGATTATCAGCTTGTGCAAGCGGCATTTCCCATATAAAGATCAGCACTTTTGTGCTGTAGTTTTTTAGGACTTTTCCCATGTCCCGAGATGGGTCCAGGCCTGGAACTACTGAGCATATACAGTATTTGAAGCCTACAAAACATGCACAGGAGGATAGTGATGGAAAATGGATGGATAACTATACTGAAGAAATTGCTAGTTGTCCGCCTGGCCTCTTATCTTCCTCACTGGAGTTTATGGTGCTTTGATAAACTGTGCTTCTTCTTAGGGGGAAAAAAATTAGGATGGAGAGACAGCCTGGTTTTGCAGGCCATAGTCAGTACTATGCGAATATAGGAATATAGAATATAGAATATTTAATTGCGAATATAGGACCAATACTTTGGGAATCTTCAGGATGTGTTGTAATGCTGAACATCAATCTTAAGTTGAACATAACTCTGTCTCTTTTAGTTAAGCCTGCCAACCATGAACACTTTGGTAAAAGAATAGTCTTGAATGTGGGGTACATCTCATAAAAGCTGTTAGGTTGAGAACATTTTCAAATATAATGAAGAACTCTGTTTCTAAAGGCTAACATTTAACTCTTTTCAATGTGATCTTAGTCTTCTTTCTCTCAGACTGAAAACCCAGCTTGGCTTTCTGCCCTGCTGCTAAATAAGTGAAACTCTGTTGAACTGGAGAAAACTGTTCTTGAAAGGAGCTGTACAACAAAGCTCTAAACACTACAACTTTGTTTTACTTTGACAGCCCTTTTTGCCAGCCATCTTGTCCTAAAAGTGATTCAGAACTAGAAATTAAACCTGTAGAGAGTCTGCTTAGAGGAGAGTCTCACATGCAGTGGACGTGGGGCGGTTTCCCAGAATCCACCAAGGTAAAATGATTTGCAAATACATGTTTTCTAGTTGATTTTTGTTAATTGTAGTATAATTTTTCCTCCTAGATATTAGTGTTTTTCATTGCATTAAATGCTGCCCATGTTGTGAATATTTTTCCAGTAGCATTAATATGAAACTAGCACCATCTTGTGGTTCATTATTTTTCCTTTCCTTTTCTGTATCCTTTGTAGGTAGTACATGACTCCAGTTGCAGAATTCTGTGTCTGTGAGTTCTGATAGTTACTGTTAGAATATATGCAAATCTTCATAATTTTCTCTTAATCTACTTAATCACATCTTAATACTCTTAATCGCATTTTCATAATCTGCTCTTGTTAATTTTTATTCTTTTTGAGGATTTATTTGGTTGACAGCAATTAGTAGTCTTTTAAGATGCAATATTGCTCAAGGTCTTGTCCTTGGTCAACCATGACACACCTTGTAATGGTTTCATGGAAGGACACTAACTGGGCAAACCCCCTTGCCAATCTATCTGACTTTCTTCTCCCACCTTCTGGTCCTCCATGTGTTCTAATTCTCTTCTGATTTACTGGAACTGTGTTGGAAGAGGACCGTAGCAGTGAAAGGGAAAAAAGCAGGTTTCTTATTAAGTACCAGGTTGGCAGAAGCAGGTAGAGTCTGCCTCCTCCCTTTATCTTTAAAGCTGCTTGAGTCTTTAAAAGAAAAAGACAGGATATAAATACGGTGATGCCTTGGTTTATGAGCATAATTCGTTCTGGAAGCATGCCCATAATCCAAAAGTCTTGTAATCCACAGCAGATTTTCCCATAGAAAATAATGGAAACTAGATGATTGGTTCCAGAACCCAAATAAATATTTACTTATATAAAAATGATAACAAAACACTATAATAAAGAAAATACAGTACAGTACTAAGAACATAAGAATCAGAAACATAACAATCAGGCCATGGCACATCTAGTCCACCTTCGTGTATCACACAGCGGCCCTCCAGATGCCTTGGGGGAACACATATTGCACCTACATGCAAGTGCCCTCCCCTGTAGCTGGCATTTTGAGCTTGTCCATGTCTACACACATCCCTCATGGCTTGTAACTTGTACCGTTGAAACCTTCATGGCTGGTGTGAGGGAGATAAGAGAGAGGAGATTTATTTTCTAGGACAACTTTTACTATCTAGGCTGTGGGTGGCGCAAGTGGTTATGACACCGTGCCTGTTATCCAGTAGGCCAAGGTTTGAGACCTGGGTCCCCACAAGACAGGGTGAGCTCCTGTCCTAGGCCCAGCTCTGCAACGCAGCTGGAATCAATCGTACCGGCTCTGCCATTCCATTGGAGTGGAGTAACAGTAATTGCTGCTTGGGTAACAGCCTATTCTCCATATCAATCTACCCAGGACTTCGTGCTTCGCATGCGGCATCTAGTACGATACCATAGTCTTTCAAGACTGATGGATGCCAAGTTTTACTATCATGAATGGTAGTAAACAGATCCCCCTGACTCAGATCCCCCTGACTCAGACCGCTCCCTCCTGAGTTCCCTGGCCATGAAAGTCTATTCCAAACTTTGTCCAGGGCCCTAACCCAGCTAAAGATAACCCCCCAATCTGTCAGTCCCCCATGAGTTCCGTGGCCATGAAAGCCTGTTCCAAACTTCCTCAGATGTGCTCATCTTCCAAGACAGTGCTCTTAAACCAAGTCAAAAATTCTAAGAAAATTTTGCTCTTAATCCAAGTCATCTGTTATCCAAGGTACAACTCTAATGTAATTAATAATTTTATATATTTGAATAGTCACTGACTGACTCACTCATCAACACCCAGCCAAATCCACGGGACCTAGAAGTGTGAAATTTTAGAGGGTATTCCTTTTGTGATATTGGCACCTTACTAAGACCCTATTTTTATAAATTTAACCCCTAAGGGGATGAAAAGGGATGCAACTTGTTTTCATTTCTATACTTAACATTGAAGAATCACTGACTCATCAATGCCCGGCCCAAGCCCACAGACCTAGAAGCCTTGGTGAAATTTGGGAAACATATTTCTGTGATGTAAGGCTCCACTAAAAACTGATTTGGTGCCTGGTGCCCAATGTTGTCTGCTGTCCCAATGCCCGGTAGGGATCCCTGGTGCTCAGTAGGGATGCCGTTTTCAAACATTTCTAATGATAAGAGTTGCTGACTCCAAGTTTCTGATAGGCATTGCATTTCCCTTATGAGTCCTCTGAAGAACAAGATTTTTTTCTTAAAAAAGAATTTCAAATGTTCATTGCAATATGTCTTGGCACTGGAATCCTGTTTAGCAAATGACCTGGCTGCAGTAATTATATAGTGGTACAAAATACCCTTAATTGTCATAGAGGCTCAAGTCCCCTTGTCTTTGAGGTAGTGAAGCTGTATCAGACTGAGGCTGGGACTTGTTGAATGCTCCTCCATACCTTAAAAAGAAACTCTACATTGAAAATAAATCTGTGCGAGAGAATCTGTATTGTCAAGTAAAATCAAGTAAAATGGACCTCAGATTTGGCCATATCTCATTTTGTTTATCTTCTCAGAAGTGAATACTTGAGAGCTGATTAATAGGGAAAATAGGTAAAGTTTGCTTCTATCTCAGTTACAACCAGAATCCTATATTCAGTGGCTTATACATTGATCAACTACAGATTAGTTATGTTAAAGATGAATTGACTGAACTATTTAAATCTAAGCAGTCTTAGAAAAAGGATAAAGGATAAAATAAAGAAAGGAAAAAGAAAGAAAGAGAAAGAAAAGAAAAAGGATAAAAGGATTTGTAAGTTGCCTTGGAAAAAGGATAGAAAGGATATGTAAGCTGTCTGGGCATTAGCGTGGGAAAGGTATAAATCCCTTAAATAAACCATAAATAATAATACTACTTTTTCTTTCTCAGATTAGCAAGAAAGAAAAATTGGAACATCCTAGAACAGCCACCATCACACCCTCAGAGAAGACTCATTTTAGGGTCATATCCAGTGCTGATGGAGTTGAAGATGATATTATGATGAATAATACTGTTTGTACAGTGCTAAAACCTGAGCCAAGAACTCATCCTTTCTTGAAAGAGTTAGATATTAAAGAGCGACTTGTTCCTTCAGCAATGGATCAAGTTCTGGATATCCTTCAAGATTCACCTGTGTTAGATATGGGTACTCTCCCCAGCCCATTAGTAGATTCCCCATCAGAAACTAAACCACCAGCAAAACTAGATTCTCCATCAAAAAAGAAAGGTATTCATATTTTAATTTTTCTAGAGATAAATAAGAAATGTATTTGTTAGTATTGCTTTTAGATATTTAGATTGTATAAATAAGAAAGCATTTCTAGCATTGTTATGAAATTCTAGGCAATTTCACATGTTTACATTGTTCTCATCACTAGTACCCACAATAAAAGTTAGATTAGGTAGAGCACAATCCTACCCATGTCTGCTCAAAAGTAAGCCCCATTGTGCTCAATGGGTTTTTCTTCCAGGAAAGTGTCTTTAGGATTGCAGCCTTAGAAAGTGAATTAATACTAAAAATGAATCTCTTCTGCTTTTTTGACTTGTGTCAAATCGTGTTTGAGAGAGGCTCTCACACATCTGGAATGGGTAAAAATTAATTTTCCAGAAACTGGACAGAAGCCAGATTAGTTGATAAATATTCTAATAATTATTTAGAAATGAACATCATTTATGTGGGGATATTACCACTTAGGGTTTTTATAAGATGAACTGTTTTCATTGCATTTTTAGTTGCAGAATAATATATGTACCAGTTATCCTAAATCAAACACTTTTTTTAGGGATACATAAGAGAAGCCAGCACCAAGGGCCAGATGACATATATCTGGATGACTTGAAAGCTCTGGAACCTGAAGTTGCTGCACTTTATTTTCCCAAAAGGTATTTATGACCTAGGAGGTTATTCAGAGTATAGGTAGTTAATATATATAAACATTCAGTAATCTTAAAAAGCAATTTCTTAACTTTTGACTGGATTGTGCCTGAATGAACCAGTATTGTGCATTGTTTAAAATTTATTTCTAGAAGGGGAAAATATTTCCTTATAAAGTAAGGCTTAAGAAGTTGGATTTTTTTTAGTTTAGGCAGCTGTGCAACCTAACCAGAGCTTACAAAAGTATGAGTATCATGGATAAAAAGATAGGAAACAATTCTTCTCTCTGTTGCAAAGCATGCACACTTACTATATCTCAGGATTGATAGTTGATTCTAGGATTGACAAAAACCCTTAAGTTTCAAAGAAGAGTAAAGCTTCTACAAATGATGCAAAAAGCACAAAACCTGAGAAGGATCCTGGCTTAATAAGGAAATAATCCTTAAGCTTCATCTTTATAGCGTGTTAACTGTAAAGTATCACATATTGTGCTTGTACTTATTTGGGTCTCCATTGGCATATGTTGCCTTGATTTTATTATGAATACAATTTTCAGCTCTTATAATGGTAGAATGCTGGGATATGTTTATCTTACATTTTAAATATACAGATCAAGCCTATTTATACATGGGGATTTGTTCTGGGAAGGGGCATTGAAAGCAAATATCACACTATTGCAAAACAGTCTGTGATTTACTGTCCCCAAGTTGCTTAGCCCCTCTCCTCCCTCTCTCGCTCTCTCACACTCACAGACACATACACACATTGCTGTGCATACCTTCATCCAGCCAACCCGACTCAGTGCACATGCCTCTTAAACGGAAACTGTCAAAGCCAGCAAGCCAGAAAAGGGGGACATTTGTCCCTTTAAGAGTAAGAGATTCCCACTCTTTGCGGAGTGCTGGAGTCATGTCAGTTGGAAGGAGGCACACACAGCAGTCTGTGTGTGTTTGTGTGAGTGAGGGAGTGTGTGTAAGAGGGGGGAGAGAGAGAGAAGGAGAGAGGCAGGGTGACAGAAGATCGCTGTCTGCCTGTGATGTGCCATTTGTAATGGAGTGCAAGTGAAAGGGAAACCCAGTGAGCTTGTTTGTGAGGGAAAAGGAAACTCTGCGTTCCACACATGTGTACGCACACTTCTGCCTGCAAATAGTGAAAGGGAGCAGCTCAGCCGGTCGTTGACTCAGATCCATCAGTAAATAGAATACATAATTAGGCTCCACTTGTACAGGTAATGTGCAGGTAGTGTGAACTTCTAGCCTAACTTAAGAAATCAGCTCTTAAACACATTTGAAAGACCATAATCAAAACTTCTGCTGGAAAAAACAGCAATTGTAACAAATAGTGAATACCTGTGATTCCACCTGTGAATACCTGTGACTCTTACTTTCATCTCTTTCATGTGATGTACTTTTATTTGCTTCTAAGAGAACTGCATATTCTAAAGCCTGCTTCTCCTGTCTTCAGTGACTCTGATCCTGGTTCCAGGCAGTGGGTAGAGTCTGATACTCTCTCAGGTTCTCAGTCACCACAGTCGGTGGGAAGTGCTGCAGCAGACAGTGGCACAGAATGCATGTCCGATTCTGCTGTGGACTTGCCTGATGTCACCCTCTCTCTTTGTGGAGGTCTAAGTGAAAATGGAGAGATATCTAAAGGTATGTAAGAATCCTTGTTCAAAATAAGATGTTGATGCCTCCAGTTTTATATTGCATTAAAAAATGCATGATTGTTCCATGAACAATCTATAGCATCAGATTCTAACATTTGTGCCATATAGATCAGTTGAACCATGTTTGTTGCTGGTTGCTGTGTACTGCTTGCATTCACTATGGCTGTGAGTTGCAGAGTGGTCAGTGCCGCTTTGAGCCCTTCAAACTGTCAGGTTGAGAATTTGACTGTTTCCTTTGGTTTCTCAGTCTTTTAACACCGCCATGAACAGAAATGTGAAAAACAGGCTTGATACAAATTTATCTGTATGTTGAGTGAAGAGTGAACATTTGAGTGACTCAAATGTCTGAGTTTTGAGTGACTCAATTCATTCACGTCTTGACTGAGCATTTGAGTGATGTGATCAGGAAACCATCTTTAAGCATTTTAAGCTTACTGTGTCCAACCATCAGAAAATTGTATTTTAAGATGTAGTTCATAAGTTATAGTTTCAATAAGAGGGAACTTTTGCTGAGCAAATGTGTTTGTAGGATAATCAAGCCTTTTTAGAGGCAAATTGCTTTTGAACTGAAGCAGAAAGGCATCTGAGTGACAGTTGTAACAGAAGCGTGACATTATATTCCCTTTTACAGTTGCACCATTGATAAGACACTCATGCTAGTATCTTGTGAGGTTGTGATGAAACAATTGTGATATAAGCTGCAACAAGTGCTACTTCTTATTCCAGAGAATAAAATAAAATTAGTTTTTAATTATTCAGAATTAAAGTGATCTTGTGCACGCATGTGCGCGCACATACAGGAGGTGTGATCAAGTCATTTGTATTTTATCTATTTTGGGGCATGCATAGGAAGCTTTTATTAAGTGCACATGTTGTTTGTTAAGCTCATGTTGGACAGATTTTGCTGGCTTCACAGTGTGCTGCATGTAAGTTAACTTTTAGAACACACTCTGGCAAATGCCCAATGCATCTTATGGTGACACAAAAAGTTTATTCCCTGTGACAAACAATCTTCGGATAAAGACCTGAAATGGCATGCCAAGTGCTGCCCTTGCAAAAGGAGCGTATCATTTACACAGTACCTTCAACTTATTCATTTTGTATATCAGGAGGAGCAAAAATATTTAATAAATTTATAAAATATCTTTTCTTTGCAGAAAAATTCATGGAGCATATTATTACTTACCATGAATTTGCTGAAAATCCAGGACTTATAGACAATCCTAATCTGGTAATAAGGATATACAACAGGTAATATTCCATGAATTATTTGTTATTTTATATGTGTTTTTGAATTATTAAATTGCAATAAATTGGCTTTTCTTTAATAATGCTTTCAAGTAAAGAATGAGAGACTAATTCCTGAGGATCAGCAGTGATGGCAAACCTTATGAACTTGGTGTGTTGAAAATTCCCAGCTTGACCCTGCTGATGTGTCACTCCCCTATATTTTTTAAACACTCCAATCAAATCTAATGCTATATATATAAACACCACAACTATAAAAATAAAATGCCAGTAAAACAAACTTGGTTGTTGTTCAGTGTTGGTGAACACTAGTATGTTAACCAAAATGTCATGGTGTGTCACAGGTTCACCATCACTGTGCTATAACAAAGTTGTACCAAACTTTATTAGAATTTTCATGGGAATTTAAAACCATCTACAGCAGATGAAGGACTTTCTTCTGCCTTCCGTAAAGGGTATTAGGCATATTAAACTACTTTTGCAGGGTTATTTTGTAATATCCCAGGCGTTTTCGGGAGCACATGGTATAGATATCTTGTTGATACTACGTTGGTCCAAGCTTAGTTAAAGCCTGAATGGGTGATAGCTTGAAAACCACACGTATATTGGCTTGACTTCTGTGTTGGAAGAAGAAAAGAGGGATCTAAATATAATAGTGTTCCTAATAAGAAACACTTCTATATAACAGGTATTACAACTGGGCTTTGGCTGCTCCTATGATTCTCAGTTTACAAGTGTTCCAGAAGAGCTTACCACAGGTGAATACTCCCAAATATATTAAACAAGCTGTCCACTTGATATGTCACTGACACAGAACTGGGAAGGTGAGGCTATGCTATCTACTGTTCCAAGGGTCTTTGCAGAGGTAACATGGTGAAAAGAAGAGCTGGTATAGTAAGATCATACCATGATGGATCTTTCAGGTAGCTTTCTGAAGGGAAAAAAATCACCTGCTTGACAAAAAGTAATACGTAAGAGAGACACGCATTGTTTCTAAATAAGAAACTGCTTCACTGAGGATCGTCTCTTACATACACAGACATCACAGGGCAGAGGCTTTTAGTTTGTGCACCTCAGAAACATTAATCTTTGTTGTACTGCTCTTCATTTGCTATGGTTCAGTGACATCTCCAATTGTTTAATAATATGGGGGAAAGAAGCATCTGCTTAGTGAGGATTGCTTTGGCAAACGTCTCCTGCAGTGCTATGGGTGTGGTTGGGCCAGGCAGTGGTAACAGTTACACTTAAGCACACTATGCTATATGCACAATGAGCAGACATGCATGCATTGAAATTTCAATATGACCTAATAAAACACATGTACATAATCCTATATTATCCCTATATGGTGGGGGGGGGGCGGACTCAGTGTTTATGAGCGCTGCTAACTCAGGTTTGCCCAGGCAGAAAGGTCTGGACTCTGGGTAGAACTTTATGGCCTCTGTGGCTGAGGTTTGCTGGGTGGGTAGATCTGGACTCCAAATTCAGATGGAGGCCCAGGTCTATATGGCAGCCCAGGTATACCTGCTGAGTAGATTAGGTTTCCTGATTTAATTGTAGCCTCTGAAGCCATTTGCTGGTAGACTTGGGCTCCCACCTGGACTTGAAGCTCCGATAGAGCTGGTTTGATCTGGGCTCCCATTCAAGCCATTCTTGCTGTCACCCTTCTCACTAGATTTTGCTCTCCAGTCCAATGTGTGTTTCCTTCCCTGGCATGTCAGTTTGGGTAGGGAGGCTTAATACCCATGCCCCCACTGGATCCGCCCCTGTGTTATACCTGCTACAACCTGGTATCTTCTTATGGATGTAATGTAAATTGTAATGTGTTTAGGCTACAGTTGAATCTTGGATTAAAGATAAGATGCCAAAGAAGTCTGGAAGGTGGTGGTTCTGGCGAAAAAAGGACAGTTTGGTTAAACAGGTAAAATTATTTTCTGGTTAAAAAATATTAAATTGAATTTATGGATGAGGAATTCTCTTCATATTCATCAGACCCTGGGCAATAATGTTCCAATTCTTAATTTTATACTGTTCAATGTAAAAATAGTTCACACTGAATCATTAACATGAGCCCATTCAAATGTTACAAATACATGTAGACCCATTACGTGGCTGGGAAGGTTGCAAGCTGAAGGTGCTTGTAAGCCCCTGACCTTATGCCAATGTGCTCTCAAAGCCAAAGAAATGGCACATTTAGAATTTTTTCTGATGTCATTGAACCCAGTAATTGCTTTTCACTATTCCCAGTTATAATAGTAGTATTTAAGGAGGTTTTGCCCCTTCAATCAAACATACAGCACTACAGTCAGCTATGGATAGACTTTAGTCAACTTGTGTTATACTTTATGCACAGTTGCAGTCCTTCTGTTCCAGTGTTTTCCACAGGATGAGTAGTGCTGATTTGTGAGGAGAGGTACACTGTGTTTTTTTGGACCAGTAAAGAAGCTATGTTTTTGAGAGGAAAAGAGATGGTGCATGTACATGTAGCGACTCAGCACTCCAGTGATCGGTTGAGTCTGTATCCTGAAAAGTACACCTAAAATTTTTGTTGCATGCTTGTTTACAGTGACATTTAAAAGAATTATTATTATTGTGCTGTGTTTTGGAGACACAAAAGTCATGGATAAAGGAGAGTTAGTATAACGCCTTAATAGGACTGAACTCATGTCGCACTCCAACTAATATAATTTCAAATTGTAACTTGTTAAATATGTCAGATACTAATGACAGCTTCCCCCCTCTTATTTTGTACATTACACAGTGAAAAGCAGGTTGGGCCTGGGTGACCATATAGAATGGAGGACAGAGTGCCTGTACCTTTAACTATTGCATAAAAAAGGGAATTTAGGCAGATTTAGCTCAACATGGGTTTAAAAAGCAACACCTGTCTAAATTCCCTCTTCTATGCAATGGTTAAAGGTACAGGCACTCTGTCCTCCATTCTAGAAATACAAAATCCTGGATTGTTTTCATCTACTACAAGAAGTTGTTCTCAGTTTTCCGTAAGACTTCATAAATAAGTAACTGTTTCACCTTGTCTATGAAAAAGGTGGTACACAAAGTACTGTAATGGATAAACTAAAGTATAGACTTCCAGAACCTAACCTATATTCAGGGTTCTACCTGTATTTCAAGGAAATAGTAAATCTAGTTCTAGTAAATCTAAATGTACTGTTTGTTCATTCCACTTTCATTACTTTTCTCAATTTGCTTAAACCTTTTTAAGGCATCATTCATTTTGGCCAAACATATTTCAACATTTGTACATTTCTTACAACATATTCGTGCGGTAAATAGAAAAAAGCTGTCCATTAAATATTGTGAATATATCTTGGTTTAGTAAAATACTGCCATATGATCACTGATCAGACTCAACTTAGAGCTTTTTGAACTTTTTTGGAACTAGGTTTGCATGTGAATCAGCAATACTTGTGGTTTTCTGTGCTGTTCAATGGAAGTTGCAAGATGATTGGTGCAGTGTTAATGTGTTTTTTTATGTATTTAGCTTCCAGATCCAAAGGAAGGGAAATCTGAGGCTCCAAAAGGTGACCTCACAATTACTGAAAAGGAACAAGTTGAAAGGCGGTATGTTTTAAACTACATTGTGTTTGATTGAAAGCTGATTTTTGAAGAATAGAATGGAAATTTGATTTTGGATGGTACTTCATACTAATGAATAAAAGCATTTGACTAATGAATAAAAGCATTTGGAAACAATGCATAATGCAAATATACACTTTAAAACATTTTGACACTGTATAAATATCCTTTCTTTGGTTATAAAAACAAAAAATCTCAATCCTAGGATAAGCTGTATAAAAGTTAAAACATTAATGTTGCAATCCTAACCACACTTATCTGGAAGACCCATTAACCATAATTGGAGTTGCTAAGTAGACATGCATGGGATGGGCTTTATGACTACAATTGTACTCTCCATTTAGTCTGGTTTAAGTCCCAAAGAAATCCTATGCTGACTTGGGGGGTCACAAAGGTGCTATAGGGAACCTTTGCCCCACTCATGGGAGGTGGTTAGGCCACTGCAAAGCATACACTGACCTCCGCACACCATCATGGAAAGATATGCGATGTCAGTTAGGCCAGCCTAAATTTGTTGGGATTGTGTCTTAAAACAAGGAAGCAATAGCTGGACACAACTTCTAGACAAACCCTACCAGCTCATCATGCTAAAGCTCACATTGTTCCTTTGGTTTTTATATATTCATACTTCACTTATAAACACAACATTGTTTCTTCTGAAAGTCTGAATAGAAGCCCAGCCAGGTTTTAAAAATAAATAAGTATACCAATGTAATGGAGCATCTAAATTTTTAGAAAAAAGTGCATACTACTCAAATATTTACAACTGCAGCTTCGCAGCTGTCTTCAAATGGATCATGTTTGAAGGAGACTTGGACCTTTTATGGGATTGGGGGATAACACAATTTTATAAGTTCACAGAAACTTGTTTGGGGTCTTGTAAGTTTTTTTTCCTTACCTGCCTATAGAAATACTGTTCCCTATCAGAAAAAAATTGTAAACCAAGAAGGTTCTTGCATTGTCGTAGATAGTATATTTTTTGAAGTATTTCTTTTAAACCAGCTGTGAAATTTCTGTTTTATTGTCTATTTACTATTTGTCTACTTACTATTTTACATTTTACTATTTGTCCTATTAGGCCTACAAATAACGAATCTTCCAGTGATGATGAAGGATCACAAGAACTGAAAGAAACCTTAAAAATAGATCCTGTTTCAACTGAACATGCAAGCCATGGGAACGCTACCTCTTATAAAAAGTCACTCAGATTATCTTCAGATCAAATTGTAAGTGCTTTGCAAACAATGAGATGATGTTAAACAAGTCTGAAATGTCTTCTGTAGGCTTTTCTAAAAAAAATTAATTGAACAGATAATTCTGGGTTCTGGGATTTCCATCCAATTTTTGCAGTTGCTGGGGAAATCCTTCAATACTGGGATGCTTCTATATTTCCAGTATGTTGGGTTGAGAATTTCCAGTACATTTGCCTGTCTATCTGCCTTCCACATTAGTGTGGCAAGCAGGAGTGACGCAAGGTTGTGCGTCACCTAGCATGGGGTGATTGCCTCACCCCTGAGACAGTGCATTATCCTGACACACATTACACCCCGCCCCCCTGACTGTGCCTTCAACAACTCTGGTGCATGCGCTGGCTCCTCTGAAGCCAGCCAACTTCAGAAGTGAACTGCACAGGTGCCAACCTTGGCACCTGCATAGTCAGATTCCTCTGCTCTAAGGATTCCTCATGCTCCTCCTTAGAGTGAAGGAATCTGAGAGAAGGAATCCTTCTCAAACTGCTCTGAGAAGGAGCATGCTGCACCTTCATGGACTGGAGCAGTCTGAGCACTCTGCTCCAACTGTGCAGGTCCTGAAACTCCAGTAATGCGCAGCTGGCTCAGAGCGTTGTGTTTCCAGACATGCAGTTTCCTGGAGTTTCCAGATATGCATAGTTGAAGTGAGCGCTTGGGGTGCCGCCAGAGGAGTGTTGAACTCCTCTGGCCTGTTACCCTCCAGGGTGGCAAACAAGCTATTTTTAAACCTAAAAGGATTTGGCCAACCTCACTGTGTTGAGGTAAAACCTCAGGTGAAAAATCTACTGATAATTAGGTTATTCCTGATAATTAGGTTATTACCTGTTTTGTTTTGTTGATTAGTTAATACTGTTATGCCTCTTGATGTTTTTAAAAGGCAAAACTGAAGCTTAGAGATGGCCCAAATGATGTTGTATTCAGCATTACAACCCAGTATCAGGGGACTTGTCGTTGTGCAGGAACAATATATCTGTGGAGCTGGAATGACAAACTCATCATTTCTGATATTGATGGTACGATAACAAAGTAAGTTTTAACCAATAGCAATATTGGTTTCAACCAAAACCAGTAACAAATAGCATTGGTTTGAGATTGAGAGTAACTTGGATTGAGATCATTTTACATAACAATCAAATATTTCTAATGACATTTGACTTGCAATACAAACAATGACTTGTAAAACAAGTTTAAAAAAGTCCCAGGCAGAACATGGCTGGTTTCAGTGCTCCATCATCTCCTGCTCAGCCTGTCCTAGAGACCAGCATATGCATGTCTATTCTGAAGTAAGCCTATTATAGTCAGTGGGGCTCCTATGTAAGGAGGACAATGGAGAGAAGCCTGAGAGATCTCACCGTGCATGTCTACTCAGAAGTAAGCCTTTTTATAATCAGTGGGGCTCACTCCTGTGTAAAGGGGCAATGCAAAGGAGCGTGGGAGACCTAGCCTTTCATGTCTACTCTAAAGGAAGTTGTATTATAATCTGTGGGGGAGAGGGGTAGCTGAGCGATCTGAAAGACTAAGTGCAAGTTAATTTGTTTTATTTTTCTTTATATTTTGTATTTTCTTTATTATTTTGTATTGTATTATAGTTTTGCAGTCATTTTTTTATGAATACTAACGAAATGTATCCATGTTGCGGGAGTAAAATTTCAAGAATATTTGTGTGCCTGGGCATACCCTTAACCGCCCCACCCCGTGCAGCATTCCCCTGTGCAACACCCCTGTCCACCCAACACAAAACCTCCCTCCACCCCCATGCACCATCCACCGTAGACAGTGGGCACACGTACTGGTTAGGTGCAAGGTTTGGGCCTGGGTTTTTTCAGCCTTAAATGTTTAGAATAGGATGAAAATGCATTGCACCCCTTTTCACCACCTTGGGCAAAATGTCTAGAAATTGGTTCTTAGTGGGTAATGATGTCGAATATGCTCCTCAGATTTCATGCTTGTAGGTCCAGGGGTTGGGACAGAGCTTTAATCAGTCAGAGATTCTTCAATGTAAAGAATAGGGAGGAAAACTCATTACACCCCTTTTCAACCGTTTCCGGCTGGAATCTCCCAAAATTGATTCTTAGAGGGTGCCTCCATCATGGAAGGAAAACCCTCCCCATATTTCATGCTTCTCAGTCCAGCAGTTTTGGGTGAGCATTGATAAATCAGTAAATCAGTCAGTGAATCAGTGACTTTTCAGTTTTATATACCGTATATAGGTTTTTGGGTTCTGGAATAAATTATCGATTATTTCCATTTCCATTATTTCTTATAGAAAAATTTTCTTTATTTTACAAGTGTTTTGGATTACAAGCATGCTTCTGGAATGAGTTATGCTCGTAAACCAAGGTAGCCCTGTATTTGTCTGTCTGTCTCTCTCTCTCTCTCTCTCTCTCTCTCTCTCTCTCTCTCTCTCTCCCTTTCTCTCTCTCTCTCTCACACACACACACAAAATACTTTAACCCTACAATCCAGAGTAACTCCGGGAGCACGTAAATTATGTGTACCTGTAGTTACTGCACCACCTAGTGAAAACCTATGGGAAACTCATACTGCAATCCAGAGCAAATTGTTCTTACACCGGAGCAAATATTCCCCGTAGTTACTCTGGATTGCACCCTAAGGCTTATTATAGAGACCATGTCTATGCAGGAAAACAGTCACTACTCAACTGTCTCACTTCCCTTTCATTTTCTGCTCAAAGTCTTATCTGATTTCTTGAAGAGGGCGAGGGCAAGTTAATGTGTATTTACTAAAACCAATACAATGAGCAGACTTTACTTGTGAATTCCTCTGCATGGAATTAGATGGTGTTTGCTTTTTAAATAACTGATTTGATGAAAATGCACCCATTCATTCCCCTCTAACTTTATTCTGGTCTAGGTCTGATGCCTTGGGACAGATTCTACCACAGCTTGGCAAAGACTGGACACATCAGGGCATTGCAAAACTCTATCATTCTATTAATGAGTAAGTAGTTTGTCTGTAAGTAGAACATGGAAATGGTTCATTTTGCTAATGACTGGTAATCAGCTGTTTTTGCATAATTTTAATTGAAGTATTTATAATCCTTTAAATTTCTTCCATATATTTTAAAAGAGGAAGTTTTAAAGTTTTAAAACTTGTTTTATAGTTTAAAATAAAGTCACAGAAATGACATGCAAACAAGTGTAAGCAAGCCGTAGTAGAAGTGTGCAGCCTGACATGCATGAAATAAGCTTGTAATGCAGCAGCAAGAGAGTAGGAAACAACAGTCAAATGACACAAAGAGGGGCTTCCCAACTTTCTCTTTCTCTTTTCACCAGTTGAGGGAGGAAATGAACATGATTAAATAGTTCTTCTAGAAATGTCAAAGCTGTTGGTACCTCTGTGCACAAGTTGTCAAGCAAGGAGCTGCTTCCTGAAAACATATATTGTCATGCTGTCACTATCCTCCATGTTCTGCTTTTGCATTTGTGTTGCCTTCAGCCTCCAGGCTTTATAATACACTTTATAATAATATATTAATTTATCTTTGAGCACTGCAAATATTAAGAATTTCTAACAAGAAAAGTTGTGTTGAGAAAAAAAAGACAACTATGTGCCATACACTGCAACATTCTAGGTATGGTAACATCTTTTAGAAATGAATATGCATATACAGTTTATAGAATGTTTTTATATAGGTAAGTTGTAATGTTGAATGCTTACAAAAGGTTTTAAGAAAAGAACAGACTGACGTTGATCTTGGAAGATGCTTAGAAAGGTCTAAATCATAAGCTCTTGTTTCATAAATGAAAGATTAACATGAATTGTTAATCTGTGTTGAGAGATTTTCATAATGTAGCATATCAATTAAGCATATTCTTTTTCTAGGAATGGCTACAAGTTTCTGTATTGTTCTGCTCGTGCCATTGGAATGGCAGACATGACAAGGGGGTACCTGCACTGGGTCAATGACAGAGGAACTATTCTTCCCCGGGGTCCTCTAATGTTGTCTCCAAGCAGTTTGTTCTCAGCTTTTCATAGGTATGGAAGCAAAGTGTATTTTAACATCCTTCATCAGGAGTTTTTGAGTTTCCAGGCTTTATACTTTTCCGGATGTTTTCTTTTCCGGATTGTTTCAGGTGCTCACTTTTCCGGATGTTCAGGTGCTCTTTTCCGGATGTTCAGGTGCTCAGTAAAATTACTCCATTTTATTTTTATGATGACTTCTGGGTTTATCATGTTGGATATCAAAATTATTGATGCTCTTGATAAACTGTGATATAAAGTTGGGTTAAATTTATTAGCAAAAATGTACATGCGTCGCAGGAGTAAAATCCACCCTGCACGCCAACCCCCTACTGCAAATCATATCTCCATGTGCAATACACTCCTATGTGCATCAATCCCCCACTGCATATCAACCCCCATGTGTATCGCACATGCACACCATCACCCTCTGTGCACCCTCCATCACAGTGTATTAACTGGATGTTGATCAGTCAGTCTTCAATGTTAAATATAAGCAGAAAATGTGTTGCACCCCTTTTCAAACCTTTAGGAGTTAAATTTCTAACAATTGGTTCTTGGTGGGCGCTCCCCTCACGGAAGGAATATGCTCCCCGAATTTCATGCTTCTAAGTCCAGGGGTTGGAGCAGAGCATCCCTCAGTCAAGGATTCTTCAATGGAAAATATAGGGAGAAAAAAGCATTGCGTCCCTTTTCACCCTCTGCTGGTGGGAATTTCCAAAAACACCCTCCCCAAATTTCACACCTCTAGGCCTGGTGGTTTTGGCTGGGCATTGATGAGTCTGTCGGTGAGTCAGTCAGTGACTTTTCAGTTTTATATATAGAGACAATGGCATGGGTGGTGATCATGCAAGAAGGAAATGGAGTGCATCTGAGTCTAACCCCAAGATTCTTGAAGCCCCACCCTTTTTCTATACAGCATTTGTCTGCACCATTAAATGCTGTTGCCAGAATGGTGTTAAGTAATCATCCACAAGGACAGGATTCTGTTATTAAAGTCTGATATATCGGATAGAAAGGCTAGTCTAGAATGGAGGTATACGGAAGATAGGTCATAACCATCTAGTGATTTCTGGACTTGGTCTGATCTTAAAAATTTCTTAAGCAAAAACAGAAAGAGCATTATGGCTAAGCTGTGAAATAACTACTTTCCAGTTTGATGGTTTGACTCACCTGGGCAGCTCTCTTTTATCTGGAAGAGACTCCCACAGTAAGTGGAAGTCATGGGTTATTGGGAGACCCACAGTTTTGTGAGCCTGGCCTCCCAGACTTAGTTGTCAGATTTTCTACTTCCAAGTCCAGGGAGGGTGCAGTCCTTACCAATATAGGCCTTTTCAGCTCACCCATCTCCCCATTCCAGCAGTGGTGCGAGGAGGCCAGCACAGGATTTTTGCCACCTTAACCAAGAGTTAGGATTGTGCTGTCAGTGACAGGACCAATAACCAGGTGGTGAGCCAATGATACCAGGCAGTCATTGGACTCCAGTTGACATGTGAAAGAGAAAGGATACATGTGATACATATCTAGATGTAGGTAGGTGTGTATCAGAGTGGTGAATATGGCAGGATGTTTCCTGGGTCAGTGTCGACACAGAATAGTCCTAAAGGTGAAAGAAGTTTCCTTAAGATGCAGTATATTTTAAAGAAATACTTTCTTCTGGTCCAGTTGGAAAAGCATATCCATGATTGCAAAAGTGGTTATTAGCATATGTGTGCTGCTGCCATGTTTGATCTGTGCACAGGTAGGAGGCCGGATCTCATGGTTTGTAGGTTTGCCTCCAAAGTGAGCTAATTACAATCCAATTGTATTTCCACTTCAGCTTTTAATCTAAGATGGAAAAAATTGGTGTTCCATTTCCCTCCCTTTTACCATCCCACACATACCCTGGTTCCTAGCCTCCTCATATCTTCTTACCTTTCTTGTGACTCTCTCAGGTGAGAAAGAGGGTCCTCTCCCAGCTTTCACCACCTTCCCTGATGCACAGCATGTTGCTGTGCCTGCAAACCAGGTGAAAGAAATGCAGGAAACTAGTTTTTCCCTGTGGTACTGAGCATCAGGGGAAAGGGAGGTAGAAACTATTCTTTTCTTGATCCTCATGGAGCCCTGAAAGTGGTAAGTGGAAGTCAGGGGTTACTGGGAGACCCACAGTTTCACTGATTTATTTAGGCACTGAGTCTGCATGTAATGGGGCTCATTTTGCCCTTTGCTTCATCTGTTTTAATTGTCTTTTAGAAAGGAAAAAATAGATTTATTGAACTGTCTATCCAAAAGCCCAACAGCTTGTTAGCTTTATTGCAAATGCAACAATATTTCTGCATTACTGTAGTTGATTCCATATAAGTAATATTTCATCTTACTTTCTCCAGGGAAGTGATAGAAAAGAAGCCAGAGAAATTCAAAATTGAGTGTTTAAATGACATCAAGAACTTGTTTGGACCACATGCACAACCTTTCTATGCTGCTTTTGGAAACAGGCTTAATGTAAGTCTGCATGATTCTAACAGTGGGTCAGGATATTTTGTATTATTACATTAAATATAGAAATCATTTTTTAAAAACTTGCAGATCTAGAAATTTGTCAAACTAAATTAAATGTCCTGCCAAAGGAACCTCAAATCTCTGTGACAAATTAAGCCAAATTTCCATCTTGTTTAATATCTATCCAATTTGTGTTTCATGGGTGTTGAAAACAAAGACAAAAAAGTTACTGGGCAAAGTCACAAAAGGGCCTTTTTATAGGGTGTTGAGAGAGGCCCAACTTTTCTTCAGTAGCTGGTTGTTATATCCCAAGATTCATACTTGCTTCCATAAAACAACTGGCTTTTGTTGAAATATGAGAGATGTGAAATGAATACATACAACTATAGTACATGGCTGTGCGTGCATGCACATATGTAACTGTGTGTCAAAACTGATTTATGTGCTTATGAATGTAGTTTATAACATTAACTGTGTAGTCTTTAAACCGAAATGTAGAAATAATTTTTTTTATTTTTTTGGCTATAGGATGTATATGCTTACATACAAGTGGGAGTTCCAGAGTGCAGAATATTCACTGTTAACCCAAAGGGTGAACTAATACAGGAACAGACAAAGGGAAACAAATCCTCGTAAGTACAGGATTTCTTAAGCAATGGGAAAGCTTTACATTCTTGGTTGGGAGCGCTATCCCTGTTTCTTATAGCATGCATATGAGGGCTTTGTTCACTGTACAATTTTAGGGCAGTGTGTAAAATCCTTGCCATTTGCCAGTTCATTTATTTTTAAATTAACAAAAGGGAAAAAATTACTTACGGAATTGTGTTTTGGAGTTGACACTCATTCTTGAGGGGCTTACTGCTAAGTAGGTTTACTTAGAATCTTTCTATCAGTGCCTACGCCTTGTCTTCTTGGCTACACTAAAAACAAGGATAACTAATAATTTCTAATTTCTGTTTAAATTACAGATACTACCGACTAAATGAACTTGTGGAATATGTTTTTCCACTTCTTAATAAAGAACAGAACTCTGCTTTTGTGTGCCCAGAATTCAGCTCTTTCTGCTATTGGAGGGAACCACTTCCTGAAGTGAACGTAGAAGACTTGGTCTGAGCAGCATCATTCAGACAAAGCAGCTGTTTTCTCCCTTATTACCACGTGTCTTACTAAATTCAGAAAATTCCATGGATTTGACATAAACCAATGAAATGCAAGGTTGATCTCTTTGCCCCTTAGACAACTTTATGAAGAGTTTAAGGTGTCAAACTGTCATTTGAACAAGCAGGCCGTCAAGAAGATAAAGGATAATAGAGGAACAGAAATTTAGTTGCAGCTCTGCATTTTCATATCTACAAATCATACTGGATACACATGATGTTTTGTATACTATTCTCTTTAAAATATCTTTTCTGAAAAAGAGAAAACCTATGTAGGACTTTAGTAGAGACTTAGGCCCATGATAGGAGTTGTATCTACTACTCGAGCGTTTAAGGAATTTCAGATTCAACACTTGTGATTATCATGGTTTCATTCCTTTGAAATGTCTTAAGAATTTACTTTGTCACTTTCAATTTTGCTACATTTCTTGAAAGAAGGTATGGAGAAGGTATTTATAAGAACATCCACATGTGGTTACTTTGCTTCTCACAATTTGTTTTTTAACTGCACAGTAATTGGGCTGGCTGAGATGCCTTTTGTTACCAGCAGCATTTTATTTTTGCTTCCTAAGCTGCTGTGTGACATTGGGGAATCTACAGAAACCTGGACAATTGTCGGATCTTAAGTGTACTTCTCTGTGTGCAGTGAACAGGTCAGTAAGCAACAAAATATAGTAAATATTCAGGGATACACTCTTGTTTTATGTAACAATGTGTTGTAAATAGACTTTGACACTGATCCTATTATGCCTTTCCAAACTCTGTATCAGGGTTTTTCAGTTTGATAAAAATGGCACATGACAACAGGATCCAAGTGATGAATATTTTGTGAATCAACTACAAATGGCCAGTTCTGATGTTTATAGGTTTGTTGCATAGTCCAAAAGTGACTGATGTTCTGTTTTAAGCAGCCACTTGTCTTACATTCTTTCACCTGCTTTCCCCAGAACAGAAAGATATTGGTTTAATTAGTGTAAAACAGCAGCTTTGGCAAGTTTCTCCCTTCTCCCCCCACCTCAGCGTTAGACTGTTGTAGTGTATAGTAAATAAATTAGCGTATACTGCAGATATAATCTTTTTGAATTATCATCATCTCTCACTTCAACTTAGCTCCCATCAGATTTCAAAAATAGGCAGAGATCAAAATGCTGGCATGACATGTGTGAATGGCTAGTGCTTTTTCTTTTCAGATATATCCATGCAAAAGGGCATATATTGTCTGCCAAGCAAGAACTGTTCCAGTTTCATAACTGGTGCAGGTTTAATGTTGAATTAGCTTAGATCACAGTGCTTTTAAGGATTAGATGTAGCTTTCATTGTTTGCAGTGGAAGTATTTCCTGGTTTCTTAGGATTTCACAATATCCAAAGGAAATGGTGGTTTGTTCTTGTGCATTTTATAGGAAATAAACCTAAGATCATCTATTTGGATCAGTTGACTATCCTCCAAAAATACTGGTACTTAGACATTCCTGGCAGTACGTTTCATGATGGTGTAAATCAATAGTTTAGCTGGGAAAAAATGGTTCAGAGTGTGAGAATATTTAAATTCTCTTGTTTCTTCTTTGTGGTGCAATAAGGATTCATTTGGCATTTTCAGTGCTGGCAAAGTGCACCTGGATAGGTCACTGAGCATTAGCAGCTGCAACAGAGAGTTGGGGTGAAGAAGATCTGTGTGATGCTCTTGAACAATGCAGATTTCCTAAAGCAGTTTCTGGAAGGAAAATTGCCTTTCACAAGGGTCTGCTTTTCCTATCTGTAAGGCTGGAGAGTGCTCGAGTCATCTTGATCCAAACGTTTAATTTGAAATAAATTGCACTTCTTAAAGCTGGCTATTTATGGTCTGTCAGAGTCTGGATTTGTTGTACGCTATGCAGACTATTACTCAGTTTGGATTTTACCTCAGTGACTCTAGAGCTGCCCAGGGGTAGACTGTGTTCTAATATTGTAATACAGACCATTGGTACTGAAGCTCATCTGCAGTCTGTTTCCTTTCTATAACGGAATGGATGGTGTTGAACTGGTATTGGGAAACAAAAGCTTGTACTACATCTATTTCAGATCAGCACAAGTTAGCTATTTCTTTCCATGAAAGAGACAAACATTTGTGTTTTATGAACAAACTTTTAAGGCTGTTTTGAAAATTCATTTTCTTTTACTCAAAGATATTGAACAGTTTATGCTGCATCTCTGAAACTTTATCTCCTTGGAATTGTCATGTAAATGGAATGGGGCACTTTTAAACTAAGGAGCTGGAAAAGTATAGCCAAACCTCTGCAGCGTTTATTATAAATAAGGAGCACTCTGCCCATGATGCAAGAAAATAATCAATTGTGTTGTATTGCAGTGCAAACTTCTTGATTTATTTCCTTACTATTCAAACTAATATTGCAAAAGGCAGATAAGTAGGCTGGGTTTTAAGTGCAAAAGTAATCCTTGGAAAATATTACTCACTATCCACATACTGTTTCAAAAATGGTGTCCTCATCTGGAGAATTATTTTTAACACAGGTAACTTATAGGACTCAGAACAGAAGAAATCAAGATTCAGTTTGTGCAAATATTACCATATGATGTAGGCTGGAAATATAAAATATAGTGAATTTTCAAGCAACAAAATATCTAAAGGAGAACTGTATTAGAATTAATGCCTTTTGGAGTTGGTCTTCTAGCCACATAAGTGTTTTGCAGGTTGAAAAAAATATTTTTGATTTTTTTTTAAAGGTAGTATGCATTTTGGTTGTTGATGACACAAGGAAGGAGACACCTCTTCAATAAATTGTATTTGTGTTAAGGAACAATTTTTGCTTTTGATATAGTTTCTCACTTATTAATCAGTGAATATTCCAGTAATGTGCTGTTGGTAAAGACTGGTATGTTAGGAAAACGTCACTTTCCTGTGCTTAATAAAATTGACAATAAAACTTCCCCTAATGGCAGTGTTGTGTTTATATATTTGATGTTATTCCCAATAGACATTTCCTATAGTCTCATAAACACCAAAATACTAAAAAGTCAGTGACACTGGCATAGCACAATTTTATGTAGATTATCTTAGAAGCAAATCCTGCTATACTCAATGAGCCTTACTCCCAGGAATTCAAGATGCAGAAAAACTTGCAGGCCAATTCTAACTTGCACTCTCACAGCCAGAAGACATGGCTGTGCACAGATTAGGAGGCAGCTGGAGCTCTCCATTGAAAGGTATAGTTCTCCTTAACCTGGGTAAGCCCTACCCATCCTTCTGAGACTTCTCTGTTGCATGCCAGGTACATAGATGGGCAAACAGAAAAAATAACTGTTTGGCACATATACACTTTTCATTTGTATACAAAATGAAATACATATTTCATTTGTATACATATACACTTTTCAGTTTGTATACAAAAAGAAAAGTGTATATGTGCTTAGCAAACAAAAATCCAAGAAGCTGGTTGTAATGCTGGGTGGAAGGTGATATACAGGGTGATTAAAAAGTAACTCCCTAGATTGTAATTTATAAGTATTTTAAAATAGGGAGTTACTTTTCAGTCACCCTGTATATATCTATCTCCTAATTTCCTAATGTCAGAGGTCAACTCTGCCACTTAGCTCTGATCTGCACTTGGTATTTCACCTCCTTCCCCCCTTTCCCCACCCAAAACACCCTCCTGCTACCCTCTCCTAGCTGTGACTAAGCTCTAAAAATATTTTAAAGATAAGCAGGCATCTTTCCTGTATCTGCTACTCCTCTTCCCCCCCCCCATATGGAAATCACAGATAAAAGGGAACTCTACAAGATGGCAGAAAATTGTCCCCATTGTGCTGCTCCTCATGCAAATTACTTATCTGCTGTCATTTGAAGTCCTGCTGGATCTGGCAGGCAGAAAAAAGCAAACAACGTGAAAGTATAAAACAAGAAATGAGGATGGAGAAGGAAGTGATGTACAGAGTTGAAAGAGCTTTGTGTCAAGTTTATATTTTTAGTCTTCTGCCTTGCTTCCTGTGAACATTTCATGCTTCCACATTGCCAAGAGAAAGGAAACACCACCATGAAAGTAATTTGCACAATGGCAGATCTTTCAGAATCATTGATAATTAAAACTGATACAGGAGGATACCTATGAATATAAACAGCATTGTTTCTGCCTTATGTGAAGCATGTAAAAATTCCTGAGTTAAAACATTAACATGTTTAGAAGAAAAGGTGATTAGTAATGGGCTCCAGCAGGTTTGCACCTACTCTATAGAACCGGTTGTTAACGAGAGTTTAAAAAGTTTAAAAATAGCCATTGAAAAGTGGCTGCCAGATGGGCAGAGAACCAGTTGTTAATTTCTTTGAATCCCATCACTGAGGTGATGTATCAGTCTATGATCTCAACTATCAAGAAAAAATGTGTTGCTTGCAAATGTGTTTCTAACAGCTTAACAGTTCTATGAAATAAGGTCATAACTATTTTCTTTGACCTCAAAGGATAAAGCTAACAAGAGAGATGTTTTACAAGCCTCCTCTGTGAGGGAATTTCTTTCCTTAGCTGCAAGGGAACAGCCATCTTTAATTTGTGTAGTAGATTACAAAATAAAGAAGAGAAACACCATGTGTCTGTTTGGCAGGGTACCATTCCTAGAACAGTCTACAATGGAAAACCACATGTGCAGTACTATGATACGGTATGATGTCTGCTGTCCAAGTTCATATAACTCATAAAAAAGGTTGAAATGTGAAAACAGTATTGAATCAATGAGTCCTGTGGACACAAAAATCACATACCATAGAAATTGTAACATAAGATAAATGGCACCTGACAGTAAATACAGAGGATGATATTTGAAAATTTTCCTTAAAGAATTAACAGAATTGCATATCAACTCTAATCCTGGTGCAATTTTCAATAGCTTGTTTGAAACTTTTATACAGGTAGCATTCTAGCTTCTGTTTTACAGTTTAACATATTAGGCACTTTGCAAGATAACTGAAGGTGGGTTCATAAGTGACGTTTTTGAAGCTTTATTCAATCAATTTCTATGACTTAGGATTGTCATCTTTTAAAAATAATTTGTATAATTTATTTTGCACAACTTATAGTAGTTACCCAATCGCAACAGTTTTCTTTTTGATATCCATAGTCCTGTTTATAAAAAAGGCAAATGCAGTTAAAAAAATAACCATATAACAATTGCACTTAAAACAGAAGTTAATTGAAAGTGAACACAAAAGGAGAAATTTTAAATACTACAATTTCATCATTTACATTCACCACTAGTCAGGACAGCTTGCCAGCCTCCCTCCTAAGCATGTCCTATACATGAGAGATAGAAGGGTAGAGGAATACTCCACTAAACGTGGAATAAATTTCATCTGAGTCTGTGTAGGCCAGTGTGCCCCCAGTAAGGACTACGCTTACTTCAGCTCCAGCTTTTAGGTGAAGAACAAGTTGGAAAGCACCAGTTCCTCCACTACAAGTCCGTTTCCCTGATTTTGGTTTATGATATTCAAGCAGCTCTTTCCTGTAGCCAGCTGAGTTGAGTTGAGCAACACTTGCATTGGAAACGGACAGCACAGCTTCTATGTATTCATTCCTTTCTGGTGCTAAAACAGCTGTGATCAGGTAACGGCCGTCATATGGGGATGTGAAGATGCCTGAAACAGGGAAGATGTATTTAAAAACAAAAGCTCAGCAGAGATTATAAAAGCCCAATTCCTACTATTATGTCATGATATAAATGCCGGAGTGAACTAATGAGAAAATAAAGGCAATTTTAATTGGAAAGTTTCACATTTGTTTGACTTGACAATGTTTCAGGATTTCTTCACATAAAATTCCTCTTAGGCCACGTATGAACTCATTTTCTCCCTTAACTCCTACCCATCACTTGTTGCAAATTTTTGTCCACTGAGCTGACAGTGATTTCATTACAACTAACTCCCAAATGCTTACAAAAGAATTCAATTACGTCTGTGGCTAGCGAATCCTCCATGGCTGCAACTTTGAAGGCTGCAACCATGGAAAACGTGCTAGGAGCAGACATAATTACTTCTCCGTGGCTTTTTAACACATATGCAATCTGCTGACTGGGTCAGATGATACAGTCATAATCAATGAGGCAGCAGTACCATCCACATGTGCCTGAAAGACCTGTTGATGAACAGAGACTATCCACATCAGAAATGGGGAGGAAATAAGAATCTCGGAGAAAACAAAACTATCAACAGTCAGCAGTGAGCAGTTGAATATAGGATTCACTCAAGATTCACTGTACTAGGTTATTGGTGACAAACTTGATTGCAGCTTCCAGGACATCTTTGCCCACATGTTACTTTTGCCTGTATCAATCTCATGTTTCATCAGGGGAACATAAGAACAGCATTATGTGAATGAGCATGATGGAAACAAAGGAAATTGGGTGCTTGCCTTGAGCACCCTTCAGGGAGAAAGAATACAAATCTAATAAATAAATTGGTGCATAGAACCACTGCTTGGCCTGTTTGTATTCAGTAGATATTGATTGACAAATCCAGGTATTTTCTGCTTACATCCTTATTGTTCAGATGTCTCCAAACTGCAGCCCAGGGGCCAGATTTGGCCCTCAGTGAGTTTCCATCCAGCCCTTGGCAACCCCCCCCCCCCAATCCAGCCCTCAGACAAGTCCTGTAATACTCCAGAGGTGAGGGGAGGAGCTCTGCTCTCCACACCTTGGAGAGGGTACTTTGAAGACTGAAGAGACCTCCTCTGTGTATGCAAATGCTTATGAACTGGTTTGAACATCACCCTTTCTCTGTGTATTGGAAAGTGTGTATTGAAAATTCTAATTTACTAATATAGTCATTTATGTAAATTTATGAAAATTTGAAATGTAAATCAATTATTTTTCCTCTTCTGGCCTCAGACACACCATCAGAAAGACGATGTGGCCCTTCTTACAAAAGGTTAGAGACATCTGTAATAGATCATTATATGTAGTAACATCCAAACCCAGAAAGACAATGTGGCCCTCCTGCCAAAATGTTTAGAGACCCCTGTTGTAGACCATTGTATGTAGTAACATCCAAACTTAGTGAGCTGTGAAAAGTAGACATTCAACTGGAATTAAAGAACCTGAAATAGGTAACAACCTGAATTAAACCTGGAATTAAAGAACCTGAAATAGGTAACCATTCTTTAAGTATTGTTCCAGGTTTCATTTGCCTTTTACTCATCATTCTCCTACCTGTGCTAGGATTATAATGTTGTCCATCATTTACAAGCACTTTGTTAAATTGTATCACACCCACATTGTTAGGGAAAGGCTTCTGTGTCAGGCCAGCAGAGAATGAAACTGGTGAAGTAGCAACTGATTCTGTAATGAAAAGGTGACCATAATTCAGATATCAAAGCAAACGTCGTCTAATTCTACATACCCCATCTGCTTATACAATATGCAACAGCAGCCTGGAAAAGCAATAATTCTACAGATTGAACTATTTGAACTAACTGATGGGTTTACATTCCGCCTGCATTTTATTACAAGTTACCTACATGAATGTGCTTGGCAAACAGAATAAAGATACTGTAACACTTTAAGGTATGCAGATAGTTCCCATTAACATTCACCAAATATAAGCCCCGGAGTTAGCATGAGAAGGGAGGATGAAGAAGCTGTTCCCTTCATCCAATCAGATGTGTCATGGTGTATTTTTCTTTCTTAAAGAGCCTGTACATGATTTTCAGAATTAAAATAGTACAGGTATTTCCCTATTACATGCTGACTTCAGAATCTATTGAAGACCAACTTGTGCTTGAGATATAACTTTTATAATTACAAAAATTGAAATATTAAAAACTCTCCTCATAGAAGATTATAGCAAAACAAAATAAACTTTCATCTGAGCACATTGTGAGTCTTAGGGCACATTCCTAACTGACTTTCCAGCCCTGGCAAAACTCTGCCAGTGGAGTATGTGCTGCATCCTGAAGTTAGGGAGGCAGTCAAAGATCTCCTCGAAGTAAGAGAATATATGTTCCCTTACCTCAGAGTTACATTACCCTTACCCTGGAGCTCGAAAATAGGTTAGGCTTGTACCCTCACTTGCTCAAAACTCTGAAGGCTTCTTTGAGTTCACTGTAAGTAAGCTAAGTTTATCCAAATATATTCTCTGAATATTTTACATCACCAGTCACCTACAAAAAAAATGGTCTGGAACATGTCAGCAATCAATTACTTTAAACAGTTTAAAATGAGTGTGGCATATTTGCTAATCTTTGGCAGAATTAATAGTTCTGGCTTCTGGTTGGCCTTGTCTCTCTGTACTTAACTATGCATGTCTATTGGAGATATAGGGTGCAATCCTAAGCATTTCTACTCAGAAGTCTCATTGTGTTCTATGGGATTGCAGCCATAATTGCACCAATACAAATGGTTAAATCTGTGGCCATGCTCTTATACAAGATCTATACATTCCAATGATGCAGGGGCTTCAACAGCATATATGTAGCACTGACAACACATTCTGCTTCCCCGGTTGTGCTATTATTCTCAGCATCAAACTAAGAGTTTTTGCTTTGATGACATAACTGACAGAAGAAAAACCTTTATCTCTAGATTTTAAGAAGATTTTCTATATTAATGAGTAAGCATTTGAAAATTTTCTAAATTTTCTCAGTCTCTGCTTGCTTCACTTTGGTCAGATCAGTGGTACATCAATTTTGGATTTCTTTGCTAATTTTAGAAGATGTCTAGCATAACAACCACCTGTATCCTGAAATAACATTTATGGAAATAAAATGTTATTGGTAATAACTAGCAATTATTAAGAAAATTGGTTAGAGAAAGAAGTAACACACAATAAGACAATTACCTTGTCCACTTGTTGCTGGAGATCGTGGTGGTGTGGGGTATCCTGCAAAACAAAATGGACTGTGTATGAAAGTATACCTTTATACGTAATATACACCATTCCTACTCAAAATGGCTTTGCTGATTATATAAATAACTTGAAAAAAGAAATTACTTGGACAAAACTTTTTATTTGCTCACCTGGTGCTCCAGCATATCCTTCAGATACGGGCATTTTTTTCTGACCATTCTGACCATTGGCACTGCTTAGCCGCTTTCTTCCTGACGTTAAGAGAGTACCAGGAGGGCCTGCCTCTCCAGTTTCCATCAATATCCCAGTGGAGCCAGGCAAGAGAGGTAATCTAGGTGTTGAGCCAGGTAATGATGGCTTTAAAGGAGTTCTGGGATCTGATGGCTGAAGGGGTGTTCCATGTAATGGTGGTTGTATGACTATTTGTGGATGTGATGGCTGCAAAGGTATTCTTAGCTGTGGAATCTGCAATGGGGTTCTTGGTTGTGAAGGTTTCACAGGTTCTCCTGGTTGTGGCTGTAGTGGAACCCTTGGCTGTGATGGTGCTGGAAAAGCTCCTTCCTGAGGGGGTTGTAATGGTTTTCTTGGATCTGATGGTGACAAGGGAGCCTTTTCCTGTGCTGGCCCCAAAGGCTTTTCTGTAAAAAGTTTGTAGAGAGAAGATGAATTTTAGTTCTGAAATGTCTTACGTGCTTTATTGAAAGCACATAATAATCAGACAATGTAAAAATTAAAAGTGGAAAAAAACAAACTGCATTTTTGTGGTAAAACAAAAACATCAAGCCAAACAACTAATTCCAACAACAATAAGGCCTTAGCTGTAGAAATACTAGAAAGAAAGTTCACTGTTTGTTACAGAAATTTCTATTGAGATAATTCTGTTAACAAAATTTTACTGACTCAATAAAGAAGGTACTACAAATGTTTAATTTAAAACACTTTGCAGGTTAACATAGTACATAATTTGGATGTAATGAGTTTCAGTAAGCTATCTAATCATTCTTTGGGTGGGGAAGCAACATGAAACATGAAATTAAGGCATAAAATTGGACATGTGTTAAACTTCTGTTTTATCAAAACAATTTCTCCATATGCACTCAAAAAATAAACACCGTTGCACTGATTTTTATTTTAAAACACAAGTTTTTGGTTACCATGTTTTACAAGATGCCAGCAGTGTCCTTCAAAACAGAAGTCTCATGATTTCATTTTCCAGCACCAAGCTAGGGGCTTTTTCCATTTTGCCTAACTTTCCTGTTTAAAATTGAAATGATCTTAATCATATGCTTCTGTCTTTTGTGAATGTTAGCAGACATTTTTGTGGTTAACATCTACAGATACACAATGCAATTGTAGTTACAGAGAAAGGCTACGATCCAGGCAGCTACGCACACTCGGTTGTTGGCTGTAAGATGGAGTATAATGAGAATGTTTCTTTTCATAGCAAGTAACACAGTTGCCTTGCTTTGTTAGATGATCACAAAAGATCACAAGGAATAAAAATATTTGCAGAGGCGAAAGGTGGCAACACAATCTTCAGGATCACACTGCTGCTGGGGACTGAGGGACTTTTCTTTCAACATATTCCCATGTGCCAGTCTTTTGGAGGTGAATCCTGGAGCCCTGTGAATCTCAGAACCTTCAAAAAACCTGATTGACAGTCACTTCCTGGTTGCAACTGCAAAAAAAATGTTCTAAAGAACAATTTTTTGTTTAAATGATTAAATGTTTTTTAGAATATTGACTATTAGGGCTGCATTTTGCTTTCAAATATAGATGCTCAAGCATATACACTGCATGAATAAGGAAAGCCAAAATATTAATAAATGATAGTGTTTCCCTTTAAATACAAGGAAGTTGAGACAAACTTTCCTAGATTCATTTTTCATGTGTTTTTTTAAATAGAAAACTAAAAAACGGGACCTTTTCTTAACACACACTTTTTTTAAATTCAGGCATTTGTAACCGATTACAAAATGGCTTGGGGAATGCAGCCATACTAATCCTTTCAATAGTGTTCCAAGTTCAATTAATATATGTGCTATCAAAGAAGGCAGACAAAGCCACATTTCACTTCACGTTTTGTTTCATTAGCAAGTGGTGCATCATTTGAAATACTGTGCTTTTCTCTGGAAAATACAGAGAAGCAAGGAGTGGACAAGGAACAGGTTTCCATGCTCTTTGCCAAGAAAAGCAGCAATTTAAACGTGCATGTGCCACACACAACCAGTAGAAGGCCAGCCATACGTATTTCATAGGTTTCCATATCCAAGTATAAAAGGTCAGGCTCTGAAGAGAAGGAAATTTAAGACTGGTGGAGCTAGAAGAAGGCTTAGGTGCTGGTGTGCAATTCATAAGTGTTGGAAGATGGCTTGGAAGTTGGAGGAGACCAAATGATTGCTATGAATTAAACAGCTAAATGTTTATTTTTAAATATTTGAGATGTCTTACAGCCCAATATATGCATGTCTGTTCAATTTAAGTCAATGGGGTTGATTCCAGGAAACAGAGCTGGATTTAAGTTTGATGAGACCCTAGGCTATTGAAGGTAATGTCAACAACAAATTGTCAACAACAACTGTCCTTTGTCAACAACAAATTGTCACTGTTTTTTGTCTTGAATATATGCTATATGGTAATTTATGGACCAAATTGGTATCTAAATCCATTAACACATAATAAAATATGTACAGGCATTACATATTAACAAATTTAATTCATTCCAGAAGCATGCTTGTTATGTGAAATGCTCTTTATGTGAAGTGGATTTTCCCATAGGAAATAATGGAAACTCAGACAATTGGTTCCAGAACCTCAAAAATATTCATATAAAATATTAACTGTATGTAAAAATGATGACAAAACACTGGAATTGAATTCAGAACATGCATTCAGTGTGCATGATCTTATGAAGTCTACTTAGGCTGCAGTCCTAAAGACACTTTCCTGGGAGTAAGACCCATTTAACACTATGGGGCTTACTTCTGGGTAGACATGGTTAGGAGGCTGCAATCCAAGACACTTTCAAAGTGTCTCCCCACTTTCTCCTTCTCTGCATCCTGAGCCTGTCTCTCCCCTGCTCCCTTCTGGCTAGCCCTGAGCTGCTTCCCTCTTCTCCACTGCTGTTCTCTCCCTCTGCCCAGCAGATGCCCGGCCACAGGAGGAACAGCGTGGAAGTGTTACTTTCTCTATGGGCAGGCACGCTAGGCAGCCCTGACACTTTTTAAAACGGCTGCCAGCCAGCGCATCTGCCCCAACTGCCAACAACTGTGCTTGTTAAGTGAAGCAACACTTGTTATGTGAGGCAGAATCCTAGAGAAATTTTTGCTTGCTATGTGGATCACTTGTTATGTGAGGCAATTGTTAAGCAGGGTACCACTGTATTCTATCAAAGTAATTGTTGAACTGAAATGTATTTTGGAAATATATATCCAGGTTTTTCCCTTTAACCTTTTTGGGGCCCCAAAAGAGTGGAGCCCTAAGCTATAGATTGTTTAGCTCATACATAAATTTGGCACTGCCAGAAAAGCTGCATAAGATTGCGGACTTAGGGTGCAGTCCTAACCAATTTTTGAGCACTGGCATAGCTGTGGTAGTACTACATCCTATAGTTGGAGGACAGTCTCAGAGGCCTCCTCAAGGTAAGGCACTGTTTATTCCCTTACCTGGGTGTTGCATTGCCCTTTTTGCCAGTGCTGGAAAGTTGGTTACGACTGCACCCTTAAAATCTCAATTCCTGGATGTACACATTTTATTTATCTAACAGTTACAATCTCCACATTTAGAAAAAAATGAAAGGCCTTGAAGATATCACAAGCTTCACTGTTTCACAGGGAAGAACAAGTCTTCAAAAGTATGTAATGTCTGGCATACTTCCCTAAGCAGATGAAAATATACAGAAATGAAAACTCCTTTTAGATTAGGCTACCAATGAGGGTGACAGGGATAATGAGAAAGACTGCGCACATGTACTGCCATGTGCTAATACTTGGCAGTTACTGCTGTTTTTGCCTCCTCCTTTTTGGGGGCCTCCTGATACAGAATTGCTGTGTACATCATGAAATACTGCTTTGAAAGATCTGGATACTACTGATAAAAGGCTTGCCATTTCGCCAAAGCATGTGTTAATAATCCAGACAGAAAGGGCAAAATTCATCCCAGGTGTAACTCCACTATAGTTAACTGAGTAAATTACAAGGATATGTTCAGAACGCTCTACTTATAGCTCAGTGTTGGATAGATTATAAAGCTTCTCCCAAGCAGGGAAGAAGCTGGAAAAGCAAACAGTCTTAGATCATTATTATACTTGAAAATAGAATATCCCCAGGGTACTATCTTTTCCCCCCAAAAGTGTTCATAGTGCTTTGTTTACTACTACCAATTTAAATGATGACATGGCAGCAGGCAACATGCCGAGTACCATCATTCTCTTATTCTTGTTCTGATGCCAGCCTATGAGAGAAGTGCAATCCACCTCCAGAATTAAAATTCCAGTTCTTGCCCCATCTTTTTACTGATGTGAAGAAAAATGCCAGAGTGAAAAAAATATATAATCTGAACTTGGACGTTTTTGTGCCTTTTTAAAGTTGCAACAAGCAGAGATGCCTAATTTCCTTTATGGGAAGAATAGAACAATGGCAGAAGATCAAATTTGCTAAGAGCTCATGACTCACTGATTCCATTCACACAGTATATAGAAGAGTGATGACTTGTTCTTGCAATTGTTAAGCTGAAATCCATTCACCAAAGCATCTGTCATGATTTACACCACAAATAACTTTTTACACTTGGTTCCATGTGCACCCACATACCTTTATCTCACTAAGAAGCATTGGCCAGCTTCAGACTTTCACAGCAAGGTGACTTTTTATTCTAAATAAATATTTAATTTTATTATGGAATTGGAAGGTTTCACCAGATTTTATATCTTGATTTTATACAGATTTTATATCTTGATTTTATACGGTAGTACAGGACCTGACCCTTTATAACTGTCCCAGGACATCAATTTATTTTAATTTGGTCCTGCACCAAAGGAAAAGACTATTGTAGGAGCCTTGATTTTTCTTTACCTATTTGCATTAAAAATGCTGGTATGAACCAATAGCTGTCCTGTCCTTTCCTACCTATAGGGCTTTTTCATACTCTACCTGAGCAGTGTGGGACTCCATTTGTATGGCTAGATTCTAGCCCATTGTGGGAGTTGCACCAATCTATATAGGAGGAACCACGTGATACAGGTGAATACACGTGATACACGTGATACTGGTTCCTTTTCCTTTGTCACAATGCATGCATGGATTTCCATGTTTACATCCAGGGAACTAGCAGCCCAAATGTCTTTATTGTGTAATAGATTCCTGCCACATATAAACCCTATTATTCCACCTTCTAAATTGCTGCTTCCACTTTTGGGTTGGGAATAGATAAGTATAGGCAGAACAAGAAGTTCAGACCTAACACAGAGCAGGCTCTTCAGTGTTTGCATTGTTGGATCAGCCTCATAATATGCTGAATTCTCTTGTGCCCAAGCAGCCATCACACTACTGTTAATGGAAGTGCTGAATAAGTAAGGACCTAATAAGGAATTGGCCCATGTTTTACATAGTCTGCACAACATTGTTCATTAACCCATCAACATACAATTGGACTGAGTCATTTAAAATATCTTTGGCTCCATGTTGTTTTAAAGTGAAAACTAAAGCCAATGCTAGAATATTTCTGGCTGCAAACTAGCACACATTTGTCCTTTTCAAATGTCTGATAAATATTACTTTGCAGGGCCTTTTAAATTATTCTTATAATGTCCTACCAGTATCTTGCGTATTATTTTGCGGGTCCTTTTTATTATTCTTATAATGTCCTACCAGTAACTTACTCCAACAATCTCTCTCTCTCTCTCTCTCTCTCTCTCTCTCTCACACACACACACACACACACACACACACACACACACACACAGAGAGAGAGAGAGAGAGAGAGAGAGAGAGAGAGAGAGAGAGAGAGAGCTGGGGGTTAGGTCTATCTTGACTGGAAACTTTCAAATGGAAGTGACATCATTTTTAGTGATCCAATATATTGGCAAGCTCAAAACCTATGTATAAAGTTAGAACAAACCTAAAACAAAACCAAAAATCACTATGCAGGATACTACAATGATAAACATCAAAATGTGTTCCTGATACCCCACTTTACTTCTACAATGCAGGGCAGTACACATTTTCCTTCACCCTTTTATCCTGACAACTAGTGAAAAGTGTACCCGCGTTGCGGGAGGAAATTCCCTCATACGCCATGCCCCCACGACGCATCAATCCCTCATGCCCATCAACTTCCCATGCGCAACATCCCCCCATGCACAACATCCCCCATGCACATCAGTCCTCTATGGGCATCAACCCCCATGCACTACATCCCCCCATGTACATCAGTCCTCTATAAGCATCAAAGTCCCCCATGCACAACATCCCCCCTGTGCAACATCCCCCCATGCGCAACATCCCCCCATGCGCAACAACCTCCCCATGAGCATCAGTCCTTTATGAGCATCAACCGCCCAATGCGCAACATCCCCCATGCGCAACAACCTCCCATGCGCATCAAACTCCCCATGTGCACCAACGCCCATGCACATCACCCCCATATGCAACTTCCCCTCCATGCGCATCAACCCCCCATGCACAACATCCTCCCATGCGCAACAACTGCCCATGTGCATCAACCCCCCATGTGCAACAATCCCCATGTGCAACATCCCCAAGCGAATCATCTCCCCATGTGTAACAACCCTCATGCGCAACCCCCCCATGTGCAGCATCCTCCCCAGGGCAACCCCTCTCTCCGAACAACATCCCCCCACTGCACCAGGCACCAAATTGACTGGATGTTGGTCAGTCTTCCATGTTAAGTATAGGACAAAAACACATTGCACCCCATTTCAGCCCCTTAAGGGTTACATTTCTCCACATGGGTTCTTGGTGGGTGTTCATGTGACAGATGGAACACCCTTCCCAAATTTCATGCTTCTATCTGGGGCTTGGGGTGGAATGTTGATGAGTCATCAATTCTTCAATGCAAAGTATAGGGAGGAAAACACGTTGCGCCCCTTTTCACCCCCTTCCGGTTGGAATTTCTGAAAACCGGTTCTTAGTGCACCCCTCTGTCATGGAAGGAACATCCACCCCAAATTTCACACTTCTAGGCCCAGAGGTTTTGGCAGGGCATTGATGAGTCAATGAGTGAGTCGGTGATTCTCTTTTATATACGGTATATAGATAAGTCTATGAGGTTAGTGAAAATCTCAATCCCAACCCAGAAAGCTTCATGCTGAATGGAGAACTAAGATTTTCCAGGTCCTAGTCAAACTACTGTGTTCATTAATGTAACATTCAAGATTGACAACAGTTTTGTGGTTCAAACTGGTTCCAAAGGAGTGTACTCAAATAGGACAAAATACATGCACAAAAATGAGTCTTCTGAGATTTCCCAGTAAAGCTCATCTGTTGCAAGAGATATACTGAAACTCTGTGATTAAAATATCAGTGTTGATGTTTGTTTTATCTGGAAACGTTTTGAAACCTAAATGTTTTCTAAGTCTAGTTTTATGCACACAGACCCTACAATCCAGAGTAACTATGTGAGCACATAAGAGATATTATGTGCACCTATAGTTACTGCACCACCTAGTGAAAACCTATGGCAAATTAATACTGCAATCCAAAGCAAATTGTTCTTACACCAGAGCAAGGACTTGCTGGATTGCACCCTTAGTAGAGCAAGTATAATTGAATATAGCGTGATTTACTTCTCAGTAAACAACAGACCCAAAGTCTGGCTACATTATTTGCCTTCATGCATGTCTTCAGTGGAAAGCTACAAATGTAGACCTAAAACATTTTGGCACTCAACAGCTCAGAAGATGAGTAGCAATTTCCTCCAGGCAAGTAACAGCTTCAACAGTACAACAAAAGAATGCCATAGTGTGATGGCAGCTGTTGATTCTAGCCCTAGATACTTAACCACAATAGCAATGCAGCCAGGTAAACAACATTGCACTGACTACAGCAGCACTACTCTACCTGGGGGGGGGGGTTGCAATACTCCAGTTCATGAAAAGGTTCCCAGTTCCCTTTTCGGAGTGGGGGAAGGGTAGGATTGCCATAATTCTCCTCCACAAAACTGGGACAGGACCCTCTGTCCAACTTGCCAGTATGTGAAAGCAGGGATTATCCTGGTTTTTTGGGACATATGGTAACTTGGAGGAAGGGGGAAGGCAGCAGATTGTATGATTGCATCCCTGTAGAGCAGTGAGTTTCAACCTTTTTCATCTCACGGCACACTAAACAAGGTTCTGAAATTGTAAAGGCACACATTCAATTGTTTTTCCCATTGACCAGGCACACCAAACTGTTCAAATCCTCCAATTTTCCTACTAACGAATGTCAATCTCCAAATTCCCACGGCACACCTGAGGACTATCCACAGCACACCAGTGTGCTACAGCACACTGGTTGAAAATAATAGCTGTAGAGGAATATGGTCTATTTTCAACCTCCCCAGGAGACCTACTGTGGAATGGGAGATGTGGAGTGTCCTGGTGAGCCCTGCAGATTCCTCTTAGAGCTTCCCTCGGCTAGAAACGAGTAAAAGTTCCAGTCGTAATGAAAACGGAAGTTTGGCTTTCATTAAGAATATTTGAAATAAACAAGCTTTGGAGATACTTGGCTAATTCTGACAGACGTGGTCTCTGAGTACTTTTCTACATTGATGGCTTCCACTGTATGTTATGCCCTCATCTTCAACTGGATATTTTCTGTTTATTTGCCTTCTTATTTTTAATATTTGAAAACCTCTGCAAACCCCAGTTTTTAAAAAAAGCAGGTTGACTTACGTGTATCAGGTTGAGTCCTCATCAGATCCTGAAGGTCAATGGTGAATTTGTGGAAGTGACTATGAAACTGCTGGACAGAATTCTTAAGATCTGAAATATCTGTAGAATGGGATATTACAGTTCTATTCATGTGATTGACACAATTCCAAAGACTGGATACATGTCTATTTAATCCCTCTTTTATCCTCTGAATACTACTCGATACAGTATCTAATTTGTTACAAATTTTTTCAACATGAGATAATCTACCCTCCATTTCTGAGACGCCGGAAAATTTGTCTTTACATTTGTCTAGATTGTGCACTACTTTCTCATTCATCTGCTCTACCCTTTCTTTCAACTCACTGCAACAGTCACTGCTATGGTGAGCTGTCTGATTGTCAACTGTTTTCTGCATTTCATCTATTTTCCTAAGCACACCAATCTGTGTCTTTTCACATGTAGAATTGATACCCAGAAGTTGCTCTTTGCAGCTGTTCAATCCACTCTTGAGTACCCTGACCTCTTTATCAACAAAATTAATTCCATATCGAACAATTTGTAAGTCCTTCTGAAGTTTTTGGAGGTTGCGTTGACTGCCTTTCATTAAATTAAACTTCTCATTTAAAGAGTCATTTAAAGATTTCAGAAGACCAGAATTGTCTTCTGTTTTTAAAAACAAAAAATCATATTTGTTGTTACAGTTTTCTATGTCCCTTTGGAGACCTTCCACATTTTGTGGTAGGGACTGACATTTGTGCCTGCAAAGATTTTCAATGTTTTGTAGTTTATTCTTCATAAAATTAATCTCAGTTGTAACCTGTTCATTTTGAAATCCTGAGTCACGGTGCAGTACTGATCCTGGACCAGTGTATATCTCATCAGGAGCTGTTACATTGGCAATATCAAGAATAGTAGCCCCCAGACGGTTTTCCAGTGCCTGAAGCTTTTTGTCAAAAAGATCTCTCACTTCATCTACTTCAGAGGTGATAACACCACGAAGAGTTTCCTCAATATAAAAGCAGTGTTCCTCAGCATTTTTTTCTGTAACATTGATCCGAGCTTCTACTTCCTCCCATTTTGCATCAAAGCTGCCGTCTGCATCTGATGCAGAAAGATATTTCATTTCATTATCTATCCTGGCATTCAAAATTCTGTTTGCTTCTGCAGTTCTGTCTATCTTTTCACCCAATTGTTTTATCTGCTGCCCAAAGTCATCTCCTTGAGCAGAACTGCAGCAAAGTGATTGGTTTGATGGTGTTTGGATAAGAGTCTGAAGATTTTGTATTTCTTTCTTCAGATCATTTTCTTTTTTGTCAATAAGTCTTCTTATTTCTAAGCAGTTGGCTTCATGATCATCACATTGCTGCTGAATGTCCATCAGTTTGTACTCACATGAGTTTTTCAGATCTGCCATTTTCTTCTCAAACCCTTCCAACATTTCCTGCCTCAGGACTTCAAATTTAGCATCTATATACGCTTGATATAATTGGCCAGTGGGCACCATTATTGTTGGACCTTGGGCAGCTTCTTGGAGTTGTTTTATCTGCTCTTCATAATCATTCACTTTCCCATTCAGTTCTTCTAGCCTGTCATTTTTGGCTTTCAAGCCATCTTCATCCATTTCAGATTTTCCATTTTCCATTCCAGGTTCAGGAGAAAGTTCTGTCTGACCTGTGTTGTCTGTTTCATCCACATCAGAACTATCAGGCCCTGGATGGTCACGGAGGTTGTTCAGCCATGAAACACGCATCTGGCTTGCATCTTCATGCACTGTATGTTTTAGGTTTTCATTAACACCTGTTAAGGAGGACTGAAGCTCCAGTACTGTTTGTGTAAGGCGAAATAATTCATCCTCAAGGAACTGAATTTTTTTATCCTGCATGTCCTGCTGTTCCAGCTTTGGAAGAGGGTCTGTGGAATGAAGAAATGCAGAAACAGAATTTATCATGTCTTTATATCATTACTTTTAGATAAAAAGTAAAAAAATCCAATATTTTTACATCTTAATCTATATTAATACTGAACAAACAAAATCTGCATGTAATCCTTTCTAAGACTACAGACCAGAGTAACTACAGGACCTTTTACACCAACGTAATTATGGTGCCACCTATAGAAAACCTTTGGGAAATGCATAGAGCAATCCAGAGTAAGTGCCTTTTATGTCTTCCAGTAGTTACTCTGGATTGTATGGTGACACAAGATTTTTGAAAGTTGGAAAGTGCCCAGGTTTTCTTATACGTATACACAGCTATAAAGCACTATAAATGTAAGTATACAAAGTACAATTACACATTGCATCTGTAGTGTATAAACATTTATGCATCAGTATTTGCATATATTCACATATGAAATGTATGTTACAGTCCTGCTTATATAACAATAATTTCCAACATGAAAAAGCTATGATGTTATTGAAGATAGTACTGAAGATTAATAATTGATGTTTGGTTTATGATTAAGAGTTAGTTTCATTTTACACATAAGATGAACATAATCAATGTTGGATCAGGCTGAGGGCCAATCTCGTTCAGCTTCCTGTATATCAAAGTGGTCCACCAGATGTCTCAGAGAGAACAGAAGACAACAAGACACCTACATCTGTTGCCATTACAATGCATCTGGCATGCAGATACAGTCTATTTTTAAAACCAGAAGCTTGCATGTACCCGTCATGGCTTGAAACCTGTGATAAATGTTTCCTCCATAAATCTGTCCTCTCCCCTTTTAAAGGCATCTAGGCCAAGTGCTACCACATCCTGTAGCAAGGAGTTCCATAAGTTCCATTACTCATAAATAATGAAAACAATGGCCTCATTTAATTTAAAGATATATCTGATCAATTCTTGTTTTGGAAAACACACACCAGCAACCAGATCATATAAATCCAAACTGAATGATGTGACCGGCCTTGTCCAAACTGCTGAATAAAAAATTGGGAAAGATGCAGGTACAAAAGTAATAATGACTATTTCTGCATCAGTGATAGATATGAAGACCCAGTGTTGGTTCAAAGGCTGTACTTAGTGCTAGCACTTTACCTGTGAACTGTTGTCTTTATACATTATCTCACAAGGAATAAATAAATTATAAAACTAGCAATGATCAATAGCATTAAAAAACTACTGTTATGATACTAAGACAGTGCCTTTCATACAGCATTCTGATGTTATCACAGAGCCTGCAAATCTCAGTAAACTCAGTAACTGCAAAAAACAAAAAAAACTCAGTAACTTCAAATGGAGTGAGGTTGTTGAGGGGCAGCGAAATCCTTACTTGGGCTGTAACAGGCAGGTTGGCTACCCCTGGACTGTATCCAGTGCAACTTGCAGGAGCAGCCTGCAAGGACAGGGCAACTTTTCCCCTCACCCTAGATAATGCTGCAGCAGCCTCAGTGAGGCTACTTGGATCTTTGGCACCACAAATGGTGATGCAAATCTGAGCAGTAGCTCTGGCTGCTTGGGAAAGGGGTTTATGATGGGGTTATGATCCAGCATAACTGCCAGGTCCTGGCCCCACCTACCTTCCCTTCCTTGCCCCAGAACACACCCCACCTACCTCCTTCCACCCCTACCCACACACCCCCAGACCACTGAGCTGGCTGAAATTGGCCAGTGCATACTCAACCCCTTTCCAGAGCCCATACTGCAGCCCACATCTCTGCACTGGTCTACCTTCTCTACATGTGTTGCGAAAGTGCTTCAGTCAGGGCAAGGGACTTGCACTAGCCAAATGGGCATTTTGGATAGCACCTTAGGTTGCTTTTGAGTGAACTGTTAATACACACAAGCTCCTCTATCAATGAATGTTCAGCTCCAGAACCCAGATATGTAAATCTGTAAATTCAGTTCCAGATATGTAAATCTGTGGATACAGGGAATGCTTTCCCGCCTTCCAGAGGAGAGGGAAACTCTGCTCCCCTTGCTTCCAGGGGGTCTTATAAGCACAGCTAAGGCCATGAGCCCACAGTCTCTGCTGGGCTCAATGATGCTAGCTTAAAAAACAACTGGTTTTTTTGGCAAAACCGTTTCATAAGATATAATCATCTGAGTATAGCAGAGGCAGCAGGTGGATATGCATGGCCTCTTTACAACCACTTCCACCACTCCCTCCATTTCTCCCATCAACTGCTTTCATCCACCCACCATACCAGAGCCATGAGCTATGCACATACCATGTCCTATTCTTCTCCCAAATTGTTGCATACTGTTGCAAATTTATGGCCCATTTGCAATGGCTGGTTGCCAGCAAACGGGACTTTTGCTGGCTCCTGGGGGAAAAGGTACGGATTGCAATGCCTGTGACTAGTTTTAAGCTAGTAAAACCTAGGCTTAATAAAAGTCTGCAGATATGAGTTCCTGGCTTCAGCTATGGAGTTCCTGGCTTCAGTCTAAAACATAATGGGAACAATACCTCAAGAAGGTTGCTATGATTAATTAGAGAAGCCTAGTAAAGTACTTTGAGTACTAAAGTTCTTCAGAAAATATTCCAAATTGAATAATGCTGTTCAAGGACATGCATAGCAAGATCCAAAAAGATAGCTACCTAAGTTCGTTGTTGCACCATTTGGTGGCTGCTCAGCTGGGTAAACAACTTTTCTTGGGTTTTGTGCTGTACTTTCTTTGCAGTCCACACCCATGTACCCAGGGCAACACCTCCATTCCAATTCAGTTACTGTCTTATATTTTATTGTGTATCTGGGTCTGACACTTGTACGATACCTGCAATGCATACAACAAAAAGAGTGGTGTTAAAATAATCAGGTTAATTTCATCTGTTAGTGTTGTTCTTTAAAAAAAACACACAAGTTAAACCCAATATATCAGGAAGCTTAGCTACAGGCACTAAATTTTATACTCATGTTTTAACATTCTACTCCTACTAGATTTGAACAGGGTTTGAACATTCTAATCCTGCTCCGCTGGTGAAGCGGAGTGAATATCGGTTGCACTGTATGCCAGTGAATTCTGCAATCTGGGGGGTCTTGTCAAAGTAACAGGTCATTTGTCCCCTAGCACTGCGGGAAACCCCAAGTGCAATAACACATCTAACTGGACCTGAGCCTGCTAAATTTCTGGCACAAGTTCAAGTTGATTCACGTGAGAAGATCTGGCCTGGAAAGGGGTATAGGATACATTGCACACCAGTGATTCTGATCCTGTTCTAGAACCCAAACCACTCATTCTCATACGCACCACACATTTTCCCACCATTCACAATGTTTTGATATGTCAGTGACTATCCAAAGTCAGTGACATCATCTAGATTACAATTTATTTCAAAAGAAGAAGAAGATTACGAAAAGAAATTAGGTAAGCTAGGATCCTCTCAATTTTGTTTTTAAGGGACCAGTATATACTCAAGATTTTTCATTTCAACAATTAAATACAAACTAATTTGCTACTTTTAGGAATGAAATAATCTCCTTTTAATAACATTCTGCTGCAGTTATTTTTAATTATACACTAATATTAAGCTCTGCTTTGTCATTGATTTTATAATGCTCTGTCAGTTACTCTGAATTACTTTTTCAAAAAAGCACAATATAAATAATAAATTGGGTGTCACTCCAGCTATAAGAGATGGCCTGACAGAATTCATTAATTGTTTAACTCCAGTGTCCTCAGTTGAATTTCAGACTAATCAACTAATTAATAAAATTCCAAATAAACAAAAACAAGAGAAACTGGCACTTTTGCATACCTCCTGATTTGGAAATGTATCTCTTATCCTATACTTCAGTATCAATTTAATGATTGCCTCAATAGCCATTTACAAAACTCCTGAAGAATCACTGCAAACATGCCTCAGAACAATATATAACATTAAACTTGAGCTATTGGTCATGAATCTTTACTCTTAAAAAACTCATTTTTAACTCTTTTTTACTATTTTACTCTTGGTCATTTGAGCTATTTGAATAGAAGGTACTATTTGAGCTATTGGTCATGAATCTTTACTCTACAATTTTTAGAGTAGGGAAAATAAGATTCGGGGCACAATCCTAACCTAATTTTCAGCTCTGGTACCGCTGTGCCTGTGGGGCATGTGTTGCATTTTGCATTGCAACAGGGATGTTGGTAGTCTGAGACCTCCTCAAAGTAAGGCAATGTTCGTTCCCATACACAGAACTGCATTGCCCTTATCCTGGGAACTCTTTAGGAATGTGCCTTCAATCTCTGAAAACGGCATCCATTTACAAGCAAAATAAAGTTCTTTGCCTTTCATCCCACACAATGAAGTGGAATGAATCATTTTTGGATAGTGCCTTGCATTTAATTTCACTTGGTAGAGTTTAGTGCATGAGTCAGCATTTTATGTTGTACAGAGTTTAAGGGTGCCCAGAAGACCATAAATGCCCAGATATCTTTGGAAAAAGGCTTTCCAGGAGAGTGGAAAAACCCTGCCTTTACCAGGTTCCAGGCATTGCTCCAGTCATTTTTTAAATTTCCCCAGAGCAGGAACCTATGAGATGGGACCAGGAAGACCTATGGGACCTATGAGATGGGCCACCCCACTCACCCACAAGCCTAGCCACTTCTCTGCTTCCCCTGCCACCCCCGCCAGCTTCTCCCCTTGCCGCATGGCCCCTCTGCTCACCGCATGGCTTCCTCTTCCTCCCCCCACCTCCTGCCAGCTTCTCCCCTTGCCGTGTGGCTTCCCCTGCTACCCTCTGCCACTTCTCCGTTCCCCCAACCAAACAGCTGGAGCCTGCATGGGCCACTGCAACCACCACCTCCGCTGCTAGATAAGTACCTCCCACTTAACTTCCCTACTTACCTTCCCTACTTACCTTTCCCTTCCCTACTTACCTATCCCACCTCCCTTCCCCTTGCATGGATTGTGTTGCTGCAAACTGCTTTGAAGATGTCTTACATGTCTAGGTCAGAATCATGTATGTTGAAGTCACTTGCATGTGTCTTGTGTTGCTGCAAACTGCATTGAGGGTGTCTTACATATATGTGTCAGAATCATGCATGTTGAAGTCATTTGCGTGGGTTGTGTTGCTGCAAATTGCTTTGAGGGCATCTTACATGTCTGGGTCAGAATCAGACGTGTTAAAAGGTTTTCAATTTTAAAAGTGTTGAAATTAAGTACAGGAAACCAATACAAGTATTTTTGCTTTATTTTAACATGTCCTACATTTGTCCTCCATTTTTGGGGTGTCTGACATTTTTTTTAATTGGGTAGGAATCATGGCTTGGAGGACAGGAATTTTGGGGGACTAGCAGGGAAATTTTGCGTTTGGCATCTGGTCACCCAGTTTTCTTGCAATATTCAATTAAAGATGAATCCCGTACAGACCCTGACTTCATATTATTGTACTTCAGGACATAGTCTGTTGAAATGGTCAAGAGACAATGTTTTTATGTGACACAACAGTTAAAACACTCAGTACCACTCCCTTACATTCTCTGTTTGTTACTGCTGAATCCACAACAGTAAAACATTCTCAAAATATGAAATCATTTACCCCTCTTGGGACTCAGCTTATTCACTGTTATTAGTTCTGTAGCAGAAGAAATTAAAACACACAATATTATAATACTGCACAGATATGTTCACATCTTCCAAAGTAGCTTCCTAAATCTTCCTACTGACAAAAAAAACTTATGAGCACAATCCTAACCATATCTACTCAAAAGTAAGCCCCATTGTGTTCAATGGGTCTTACTCGCAGGAAAGTGTCTTTGGGATTGCAGGCATACCCCCAAATCCAGAGTAACTATAGGAGCACATAAGAGACTTTACGTGCACCTGTAGTTACTGCACCACCTAGTGAAAGCCTATGGGGAATTCATATTGGAATCCAGAGTACATTGTTCTTACACCAGAGCAAGGACTCCCTGTAGTTACTCTGGATTTTGCCCTTAGTCCCTGAAGTCAGTTAAAATTTTTTGCTAATTTCCTAAATGTTAATTTGGTTCACAAATATCAATTATTTCAAAGAAGGTGTTTTAAAGTCATAAGAATAACGGTCTGCATTTTTTCAAGGGGGGAAATAGAGTACACACTGACTAATAGAATAATTCTACGCATGTATATAAAGACACAAGTCCAATTGTGTTTGGCGGAGACTCACTCCTGGATAATTCTGTATAGCACTGCAGCCTTTTGACTGCCTTTCTTCAAAAAAAATACATGCATATTCAATCACACTCTGAAATCAATAGTGTTGATGGCCTGTGAAGTGTGTTTGAAACTAACCCTATCATCCAGAGTAACTATGGGAGCACGTAAGAGACATTACATGTACCCGTATTTACTGCATCACCTAGTGAAAACCTATGGGAAATTCATTTTGCAATCCAGAGCAAATTGTTCTTACACCGGAGCAAGGATTCCCCATAGTTACTCTGGATTGCGCCCTAAGTAACTTTCAGCATGTCTACCACCTACAAAATAAACTTCAAATCTTCTAATTCTGATCATCTAATTCTGATCATGGGCAGGAGGTCTGGTCTAGAGGGTAGAGCCTCCGTTTGCCTGAAGATAAGAGCTGAAGGATGCCAGATTGAGATAACCGGAAGTCAGATCTGAAGCAAGACCTTGAAAAGCAGCTGCTGTCGCTGAGATTTTCCATGTGCTTTTCAGTGGGAGTGAAGGAGCTTTCTCAGCTGCCCTTCGTGAGAACTGAAGGAGAACTTGGTCAGCCAGCATTTCAGACATCGGGGCCAGTGTTGTTAACCAGACTGTGAATGTAGCATCTTGAATGTGGTGTCTCTTGAAAGACAGAGACAATCTGTGTTTGTAAAAATCCCTTCGGGGATTTAGAATTCGCCTGCCTATGTAAACCGCTTTATTAAAGACTGAGGAGCAATCCAAAATGTCCAGAAAAGCAGTATATAAATGCCTAGTTATTATTATCATCGTCATTCTAATTCTGATCTTAACTTTTCTTATTCATTTTCACTTTACAGACATCAGCAAAATAATTACCACTATGTGATGATACAACAGAGTTTAAAAAACAAGGAGTTTATCTGCATTTGTATCTAAAGAGATTTCAGAGGACTTTTATCTTTCATCTCTATTGTACAGGACTATATATTTGAATCAGTGTGATGTATAGGCCAGACAGCTAAAGAGAAGCTCAGTAGGAAAGGTGTGTGCCCACTCATTCAGCTTCAGAGAAACAAAGAGTTTCACATTGACAGCCTATGGGTTTACTACTTTCCCACACTAGTTCCAAAAGCACCCTCTCTGCCTGCTTGCCAGCAGCCTTAAACTTCCAAAACACCTTTATTCCATATGTTCTTCCTTTCTTCCCAATTAACCAGAAAAAAACAGCAGGATGAAACTCTTCCTCTTCTTTTCACAGTCCATTCCCAAACAAGAAAAATAATTCCACGTACTTGGCTGATCCCTGTCCCAAAGTAGTTTTCAAGCAGTTGTATCTATTTCTGCAGGAATACAGTTTAGACAGATGGGAATTGGGAAAAACTTGGCAAATAAGTAGGGACCTGCAAAAGGTGAGGTTGTTTTTTCTGACAAAGGAATGTTTTCCTTAGTCAGGAAAAATAACTTTACCTTTTGCAGATCCCTATAAAAAAAGTCATGAACATGTCACAGGAAGTAAGGTCCTGACTATCTGTTCTATCCAGAAGAGGTATTCTCAAGGTTTTTTAAAAAAACAAACATGTAAAGTCCAAGACACATCAGAGGACATAAAAGGAAAAGAGATGTGCTAATTTTTGAGGATCTAAATCAAGTTCCATCTGAATTGATTATACACAGAAAGTGGCAAATAGAATGATTACTGTAATTTCTTGCTATTCAGCTATATGATGATTTTGCTGAATGATTAGTTTACATCACTGGGATTTCTGCCTGCTCGAAACAGACACACAAAAAAGTGAAAGCATCATGTAAAGATATCCTGTGATACATTGATTTAAAATTGAACCCCACAAATTTACTATGATCTAATCAACCAGGCCAACTCTCTTCATACCTAGGTGACCACCATGAAACAATGTCAAACTGGACTTCAAATATACTGTAATCCAGGGGTCTTGAAACCCTGGCCCAGGGGGAAGATGCAGCCCTCGATGAGCCTCAATGTGGCCCCTGGCAAGACCCCTCTATCTGGTCCTTGGGCAAGCCTTGTAATCCACTCCAATACATTCTTATATGTAAATTTATGTAAATATATTCAAATTTGAAATGTAAATTAGTTTTCCGGCCTCCAACACAATGTTAGAGAGATTATGCAGCCCTCCTGCCGAACTTTGGAGGCCCCTGCTCTAATCCATTGTCCTAATGAGTCTGTTAATTATGATGATTTGCAGAAACCATCATGCACCAATTCTTTAACTTTAATCCAAGTACCTCTTCAAATCAAATCTCTGATGCAATTTTAAGTTATTCCAGAGATCATAATGATAATACATTAGCATGCTTAATACCTGCAGAATGAATCCTTGAATATTGTTAGACTTGCTATATACTGAAAATAGGTTTACAAATTATGCATTCTTGCTTCTAGAACTTGAGCCTTTTTCTTGCCCAGCAGAAGAGTTTAAGCTGTTTCACAGCATTAAGGTTTAGAATTTGCATGAAACAGCTACTGTGCGAAAGCACTATTCTATTTGATGGATCTACTATAATAATATATCTTGGTCTAACAATAGCAAAAAAAAAAATAATATTCCACACAACACCAAAGTTTAAGGCTGCAATCCTAAGTAATCCTAAATTACTTTCCAGAGAGTAAAATACATTGAACACAATGGGGCTTACTTCTGAGTAGACATAATAGGATTGCACCCTAAGACCAATAGATACAAGGATTATTAAACTATTACCAGCAATTCTAGGCAAACGTAATGTTACATAATTAATTGGAAGAAAGGAGTGGGTTAACACTCTAAACTGGTCGCATATCCTTCTCTTCTGATAACCTGTGGTTTCTCAACAGGAGATGAACTATGAGACAACAAATCACACATACAATAGACATATACCATGCTAATAATCTAGCACAGTGGCCCTCAACCTTTTTGGCCCCAGAGACCAGTTCTGGAGAAAAGAAATTTTCCAGGGCCCAGCCCAGGGGTGGGGAAAGAGTTCTGCCTCTGGTGACCTGGAGGGAGGGCTTGCCCATCTAGAGCACAGTACAGCAGCCTCCAGCTGTAAATCCCATTATAATAAATAGAGCTATTGTTAGGTTACTGTGAATAGGATTGCAGGTGAGTGCCCAATGTCTAAATGCATGTCTACTCAGAGCAGGGATCTTCAACCTTTTTCAATGCAGGATGCATTGAACATGCACAAAGTCATCCTACTCACTCTTATTGGAGAGTAAGCCTCATTGACTGTAATGGAACTTATTTCCCATTATATTAATAGGAGTAATAGGCATTGGATTGGACTCTGAGGCTGCAATCTTATCTGTGCTTTCCTGGACGTATGCTCCACTGCCTACAATGGGACTTATTTCTGAGTAGACAGGCATAGGATTGGGCTCTGAGGCTGCAATCCTGTTCCCACTTTCCTGGGAGTAAGCTCTACTGACTACAATGGGACTTATCACTGAGTAGACAGGCATAGGATTGGTCTCCGAGACTGCAATCCTCCAACAGAGCCCTCCTGCTGTCAGTAGGGGAAGAGGCACTTAGAGAAGTCCTCTTGCGGACCAGTCAGGTAGCTGCCACGGACCCCCAGTGGTCGCTGGATCTGGGGTTGATAAACCTTGCTCTACTATAACCAGGGCAAGATATTACTGGTACTTGAAATGCATATAAAAATGATAGGTTCTTGGCTGCTACACTAAAAATGGAATGCTTTGGAACTCTGGAAGTACAGTGTGCCCATCTGTTTTATGCTGCACAGCATTACATTAAGAATGTATTTATCATACTGTGATCCCTTGAACCAGTATTTGAATAGTTATGGAAAAAATGACACAAGAAGTTGTTTGTTTAATTCCCCATCAAGTGTTATTTAAGTCTGAACACACATAACCTCCATTGGTATTAAAAGGGAAGTTTGGATAAATAGTTTATTATTATTATTATTATTATTATTATTATTATTATTATTATTATTATTAATAATGATTTAGAAGGTTGTGATGGATGCATGGAATAAATAAAGCAGTGTGCAAATCATAAAGAAAAAGGAATGAATGTTGTGCAGTCTTTAAAGACACAAATAGGAATCTCTAGGTCAAAGAAAAACAGCTAGAAAAAGTATTTCTAATACTTTCTTAGTATTTCTAATATTTCTAATACTCTTTAATATTTTCATCAATGACTTGGAGGAAGGGATACGGGGAAGCCTGATCAAATTTGCGGATGACACCAAGCTGGGAGGCGTAGCAAACACAACAGAAGACAGGAGAAACCTCCAGAAGGATCTGGATAAACTGGAATACTGGGCTGTAACAAATGGAATGAATTTCAACAGGCAGAAAGTTCTGCATTAAGGTTCTGCACTTAGGCAATAAAAACTAAAAACACAGGTATAAAATGGGGGATACTTGGTTTGGCAGCACAACATGTGAATGGGATCTTGGAGTCGCTGTGGATCACAAGATGAACATGAGTCAGCAGTGTGATATGGAGGAAGGGGCTCATTTGTTCTTAGCTGCCTCTGAAAGCAGAACTAGAACCAATGGGTACAAACTGCAAGAAAGCAGATTCCGGTTGGATATCAGTAAGAAATTCCTGACAATGAGAGCGGTTCAGCAGTGGAACAGATTGCCAAGAGAGGTGGTGGACTCTCCCTCACTGGGGATCTTCAAGCAGAGGCTCGACAAGCGCCTGTCGGAGATGCTCTAGGAAGATTTTTTGCTACATGCAGGGGGTTAGACTAGATGACGTACTAGGTCCCCTCCAACTCTAGGATTCTATGATTTCTATTCCACCCAGCAATCAAAAAGCATGCCAAGATTCTGATGTAGGAATTTCTTACATGTTCTAGTTTTCAGTACATCGTCCCTTAGGTTCATATACTATGAAGTCAGACAGCTCAATGCTACATTAGAAACCTCTCCCTCCTCAAATAACATCCCTTGATCTCATTGTGCAACTTTTGTAAATTGGTTTTATATTTGTAGGAAAACACTCTTTTGTTTCATAATTTATTTAAACAAATTTAAACACATTTTAAACTACCGTACTTAAACGCTGGCCATAAATAATGCAAATTTTTAGCCATAAGTTTAGGATTATGACATGAACTTAGAATCTGAACTACTTTAACCTCTATGCATATGATTGGATGGCAAGCCACTGGAATATAGAGTCATTCATATTTTTCAGTGACATTATCTGAGCTCATTCAGTGCTCAAAGCAGAAAGTGCTACCATCCCACTTCTTTACAAGAGGAAAATTCATTTCATCAAATTTGAAATGAAACCTTCCCATTTCCTTTTGACTTCTCCCCCCACCCCACAAAACAATCTCACTTCCTTTTTTCTTCCACTGAAGAATACTGAGCCCAGCAATACACACTTGTGCATGGCAGTACAATTGCCAACACATGGTCAAGACTGCTAGGCATAGAGGAAAAACAAAACTACTTAAATAAGCAAACATCCAAATCCATCTGTGCTTAAATCATCCATTAAAATGCTTTCATTTGGCAATTCACAAACTGGGCTGGACAATGGCACAAGGTGAATGATATGGTTTTTAAGTTAGGTTGGAGCCCACAGCAGGAATAGTACTAGTGGACATGTGCTAACTATGTGCAAAGTTATAATCAGCTACCCAAACATTACTGGAGACTCATCAAAGATAGAAAACAACTATCGTTTGGAAGAAAGTAATGTGATTTGTCAGACTTACCAGCGTCATAGCACCATAACAGCCTCATCCTCCTGGCTCAGGCAGGTGCTTCCATATTGGATCTTGTGGGATCCAAGATAGTGATACCCAAATCTCATGAAATCCAATATGGCAATCCATCTTAGATCTCATAAGATCAAGATGATAGTATTTGGGAGAGCTGATAGGAGGGGTTACTGGGAAATCCCATGATGCTCCTACTAGTCTCCCATGGTTCCTCTAAGGCTCTGCAGCACATTGGTTGGGAACCACTAATACATCACCTTTAAGTTTTTGAAATATGGCTGTTAGCAATGAGCCTTTTCAATGCCTGCTCCTTTTTCACCAATTTACATATACACTAAGCTAGTCTAAATCATCACAATGACAATGACAGTGGCAATCCTAACCTCTAGTTAGGCCAACATGAGTCCCATCATAAATGCTGTGCTGGCCTGGTGGGTGTTAGCAGTGTGCCTGCTAATCCCTCGGGGGGAGGGGGGGTTGGCCAGGCATGCACCAGCCTCCCTACACCATCATGGGATATTATGACAGATGAGTTGTGCCAGCCTAAATTGGTTAGGATTGTGCCCTTAAAGTTCTACCAAAGAGAGTGGTAAGGAAAATCTAGGCTAGGCCAATGGATCATCTTATCTTCATTCATCTAATAGTGATGGCAAATGTAAGCACAATCCCAACCAATTCAGGCCAGCACAACTCACCCATTTCCCCATTCCTGTGGTGGTGTGGGGAGGCCAGTACATGTCTGTACACTGGCCTAACCAGTGGTGGGCACTTACCGGTTCGGGCCTACTCGCCCGAACCGGATCTTCCAGTTTCCCTGCCACTGGTGAACCGCCAGCGACAGGGAAACGCAAAAACAGCGGACCAGTACGGTCTGCCATGTTTTTGCGCCCACCGCCCACTCCAGGGCAGGCACAACGCAAGCGCCAATGTCGGCGCTTGAGCAGTGCCTGCCTTGAAGCAGGCTCGCCCACTCCAGGGCAGGCACTGCGCATGCGCATACGTCGCCCCGCCCCACGCCCCGCCCACACCCCCTGACCCCGACTGGCCCCTCCCACTTCCGGCGAACCGGATCTTGGGATGGGGCCAGCCCATCTCTGGGCCTTAGAAGTGGTGAAGAAGTGCCTTACAGCAGTGGTCCTCAACTTTCCGAGGACTACAACCTGAAACTGTGGGGAAAAAAATTCCCACAGAATGGGCGGGGGGTGGTTTGTTCCACAGAAGCCAATATATTAATCTGGAGTGCTTTCATCTGCTCTTCCCAAGTTTCTCCTCCTTTAGGAATGAAACTACATAGCTAAAGCAGAAGCCTGCTATCTATAGATGTAATTGCAGGGTAGCCCATCAGCCTGCTTTTAAAAACAGTAGGCTGGGTACTTACATGCTAGTAATTATTGTGATGCTTTTTGTGCATATGAACTACAAACATAAAACTATAAGGTTCCAGTGCTATTGGGAAAGAAAAGGAATGACACAAAGAAAGGCACAAAGGCAAATCTTTTTAAACAATATGAGTTATGAAACTTCAGAATGATAATGTGGGAAATAATTGTGGGAAGAAGCACTTGCAGAAGAGGTGTCCAAGAAGAGGCAGGTAACCCTTTTCCTATTCACTACTTTCTCTGGAAGTCTCCCACCCATATTTGGCAAGTACATCTCTGCTAGAAGATAAGGGGTAAGGCAACAAAAGAAAGGCAAGTGACTTGGGAAAGCACAGACTCTTTTACCTGCTGTATCTTCCCTAAAATTACCTTTCCCAATTTATTTTTCATGCCACTCACAAGCACATTGTTATGAATCCCATGGTTACCTCCAAGCTTGTCGCTCTACTCTTGGTTAATTTTAAAAAATTAATACTGAAATGCACTGAGAAAATTCCTGTATTTTGTGGTTTTGTGATTTGGGGTGGTATGGCCAATACTCACAGATTCCATGGCTAAGAACATTTGAGCCACTAGGCTTCCTCAGTGAGGTGTAAGATATTTATTCAGACTTTCAGATCACTTCCAAGTTTGAGAACTTGTGGACGGGAGAAGCTGGTTAGCCAGCAGAGATGCTTTATTTTAATTATTTTCAAAACAACCATCACTGACAGCATATCCTGTTCAGTAAAATACAGCCCCATTTATATTTCAATTTTGTATCTTTAAGATCATCATGTAACACACATTGCCTCAGGATTTCTGGTATTCTGATTTTCTTGTTCATTTCAAAAAATAAAATGTGCACTGACTTGCAACACATTTTATGACTGTTCTTCATGATTGGAGCCTGCACGTGCCTGTGGGCCAAGGAATATAACTGCAGTAAATGGCAGGTGTTCCACAAAACTTCAGATACTAATTGCTCCAACTTTGATTAATATTTTATTTAAGAAAGCTTAACTGATGTCATTGCCAAATTAATTATAAGGGGATAATACTTTAACAATTTCCTTCTTTTGTCTGAGTAACGTACAGTAACTTGTTTCATGAACTGTTGACAGAAGAATCAACATGTCTCTAATTCGCTTCAGCTGCCGTGTGTTTTGCAACAAAAACTAGCTTTGTTCATCTTGTGCTGGGGCTTAGAAATGAGTTGTCAGAAAATGGTGAATATTCTCATGAAATAGCCCTGCTAACTGGGCAGGAGGCACTTTTTCAAGTGGCACTCTTTTATTTAGCAGGGGGAGAGTAACTGACCCTACACTCCCCCAGCAATGTCTGTTCTAGGAGCTTTTGCTGGTGTTCTTTTGCATTTTAGATTGTGAGCCCTTTTGGGATAGGGACCCATTAGCTATTAATTTTTCATTTTCTTTATAAACTGCTTTGTGAACTTTTTAGTTGAACAGCAGTTTATAAATACTGTAGATAGATAGTCACATAATGAAGATTGTAAAACTGAATAATCTCACTTTCTGGTTACACTGTGTGATGAATGAGAAGATTTTTCTGTCTATATATGGGAATATCTCATTGCTGGAGAGAGGACCAAATACTTTCCCACCTATCCAGTCTCTTCCATGCTTTCCATTGTTACTTACACTGGAGAGTGTGGACAGGGTATCTGGTTCCAGGCACAACTATACTGAACTTCAACAAAACTTTCAGTGCCATCCAACACAGAGCAGGTCACATTCTTGTTCACAATGAAGGCACACCAGTTTCTGCAGAAGAACAGAGTGAGACAAGAGAAAGAAAAACATTTATACCAGAAAACAATGCCAATTATTAAGCCACTTGGTTGGGTCAAATAGGAAGCAACAAATGCTCTGTTCAGGGGAGGCATGCAGTTATTTCTTGAAAGTTTTGCCATCAACCCATGATGGAGATTCAAGATAAAGTTTCAAAGATGGATAGTAAGGTGTGTTGGAATATGCTCCTTCAAGCATTATCAAATTGCTGAAGTGTCCCGAGATACCAAGATTTACACGATAACTCAGAATGCAGTGCATTCAGAGCCAGTCAGTGGCCATTTCTTGCCTCTTAAAAATGAATATCTCCTACAGTTGTGTCTTGTAAATGTTTGACTTTCAGGGAACATATCTCATTGGAGGTATTGTATTTTGTTTTAAAAGATGTACAGAATAATCCATTTTTCTCTGCTGCTTGTAAGCAGTATATATTACACTATACTGAAAATAACAAAGCAAAAACAACAAAAATCATTTTAAGAGATATAGGTCACAATCCTAACCATGTCTACTCAAAAGTAAACCCCATTGTGTTCAATGGATCTTACTCCCAGGTAAGTGTCTTTAGGATTGCAGCCATAATAGCAATAAAAAACACAGTACAATCAGAAACCAGGGAAACTTGGGGAAACACCATTGAAAAAAATAATAGAGATGATGAGCAGTTATTTCCTCATCTAGCGGTCAAGAGATGTTTTTCTGAAATGGGCAATTTTCCTGCAGGGTGGGGTCTGAGTCACATGCTCTTCTACTGGCACGTGAATGAGGGAAGAAATATGAGCATATGACAATTTCAATTTGAAGACTGAGACAGAAAGCTCTGTGTAGTATGTGCCAATAAGGAGCAAAAGGAACACAACTTAAATGGTACAGGGAAACATCTACTAGAAAAGAAACTTAAAGAGAAATCAAACACTAAAGCAGATTGAAATTAATTTTGTTTGGTTAATTGAGAGCCCAATCTGATGCAGGTCTTCTTACATCTGAGAAGACCTGCATCAGATTGAGCTCTCAATCAACCAAACAAAATTAATTAAAAGTCCTATGTTAGTCAATGGGGCATACGCCCAAGTATGTAAGCTTGCGATTGCAGTCGCAATCTGTAATCATCTTAATGGAACAGGGACTGGAGCAACAGACTCAAAGCCAAATCCCTGAATAGCCATAAAGTTCACTTGGACCAGTCACTATGCCTCATTCACTCATACGAAACAGGACTGCTGTGAAGTAAAATGGGTGGGAAGAATAATGTCTGCTGGCCTGAAGTATTTGAAGGAAAGGCATGATATAAATTCAGGGACACTGGAGCATTTGACATGAGAAATAAATCCCTTTGTAAAAACAGTATGCAAATGGATAATCATGAATCATCTCCTATGTTTTAAATTTCTGACAATCTGCCTACATGCATCATCTTTTCCAGGGTGAGCTATACGTTTACCAGAATTTGTCTCCCATCGAAGAAGGGGAAGGTGTAGTTGCTTAGTAGCCAAGCTTTTGTTAAGCTAATTGCTGGCTAACAATCAGAGATGATCAGCTGACTTTTCCTAATTGGACACTTTACCTGCATAGTGGGATCAGAGGCAGGTAGGATCACTTGCCTTGGCTTGAAAAAAGGCAGCTGTCAGTTTGAATTTGGAAACAGAGTCAAGTTGTTGGGTGCATGGAGAGGAGTACATGGTTGCACTGAGATATTCTGATGTAGTATTGATTTTCCTTTTTGGCTTTGCAACAGTCCCACAGGTTTGGTTTTAGGAGACTAACAGGGCTCTGATTATATATTCAAAAACACTATTTTAATGACACTTTGGCTGCAATCCTAAAGACCGTTTCCTGGGAGTAAGACCCATTGAATACAATAGAACTTACTTTTGAGTAGACATGGTTAGGATTGCACCCTATACCTCTTTTATCTGGAGGAAATTAATGGCCTTTTAGCACTGGACTTCTCAGCACTCCAAGTATTGCACTTAATACTACTTTGGGTGTTGGTGTGGGGACAGTGATGTCCCCAATTATTTAACATAGTGATTCCCAAGCTTTTTAGCACCTGGACCCACTTTCTAAAATGACACTTTTTCAGGACTTTCATAGGCTATTACTGCAATCATAAAGACACTTTCCTGAGAGTAGGACCCACTGAACTCAATGGGGCTTACTTCTGAGTAGACATGGTTAGGATTGTGCTCTCAGTCAACTAGAAAGAAATGTATTTACAGTACCTACTTATAAGTAGTAATAACCTCCCAAAAGATGCTCAGACATTTATCTCTTTTTATATATACTTGTAAACTGCAGAAAGTGAGCTCTCTGAGGCAATTAGCAGTTATGTGATTTCTGAATAGCCTCAGGGCTTGCAGTAATTAGTTATTGGATCTTATCACCTGTGTTTTCATGGGAAGTTATGCTGAGCTGCTATGGGACTCACCAAAAACTGGGTCATGACCCACAGTTCGGCAACCACTGATTTAACAGTCAAGTAGCTGAAGTCCACCTGTCTGCTGCAGCTAACAGCTATAAGGTATCAAAACTAGAAATTGCACAGGCAAAGTACTCCAGCCCAGATTCTGAGAGCCCAATCCTATTCATATCTACACTGAAGTAAGCCCCACTGAGTATTAGGGAACTTACTCTCAGGTAAGTGTGTATAGGATTGCAGCTTGCATCCTTTGAATGATTGTACAGCTACGGCTAGCCAATGCACCTGCATGGAAAAAGAAACTACAGTACAAAGCTTTTATTCTCTCTCCTCACAACATCCCTGAAAAGTAGGGAGGGCTGAGAGTGACTGACTGGCCCAAGGTCACCCAGGAAGCATTATGGCTGACAGGAGATTTGAATCTGACCTTCCAGGTCTCCCAAACCACTATGCCAGCCTTTCTCTTAATGGTTGTTCCGCTTTGTCCAAACCAGGGAAGCAGAGGATGACCATATGTCATAACTGCAAAAGAGGACAAGGCCCCACAAAATGTAGGATACCCAAGAAAAATGTAGGATGTGACAAGTTGCAAAAATGGGGTGCAAAATGGGGTGCAAAAATAGGTACAGTGGTACCTCGCTTAACAAGTGTTTCACATAACAAGCAAAAATTTCCAAGAAATCTTGCTTCACATAACAAGTTCTGCTTCACTTAACAAGCAAGCGCACTATGGGCACGTGTGCTATGCAGCCCTGACGCTCCGCATGGAGGCTCTTTAAAAGGGCTGCTGGCCAGTGCTGCTGCCTCTAATTGCCCCCAACTTGGGGGCAGTTGCCTGGAGGTGCCAAAGGCAGCTGCCCCTAACTGCCCCCAAGTGATCCCACTGACCACCTTGAACCTCCAGTAGCAGCCCAGGTAAGCCTCCCAGGAAAGTGTCTTGGATTGCAGTCTCTTAACTATGTCTACTCAGAAATAAGCCCCATTGTGTTAAATGGGGCTTACTCCCAGGAAAGTGTCTTTGATTGCAGCCTACCATGTCTACCCAGAAGTAAGCCCCATTGTGTGAAATGGGGCTTACTCCCAAGAAAGTGTCTTTAGGATTGCACCCTAAGTAGACTTCATAGGATCATGCACATCGAATGCATATTTTGAATTCAATTCCAGTGTTTTGTCATCATTTTTACATCCAGTTAATATTTTTAGATGAATATTTTTGGGGTTGTAGAACCAATCGTCTGAGTTTCCATTATTTCCTATGGAAAAATCTGCTTCATTTTTAGAGCTTTTCACTTAAAGAGCATGGAACGAATTAAGCTCTTTATGTGAGGCACCACTGTATACAGTTATGAGTTAAGAATGTGTAAATACTGAAGGCTAGCAATTTGAGCACTTAGATTGTACTTGTTTGCAATTTGTGTGTCATTCTATCTATCTAAAGTATTTATATAGCGCTTTTCAACTAAAAAGTTCACAAAGCGGTTTACAAAAAATGAAAAAATTAATAGCTAATTAATAGCTAATGGGTCCCTGTCCCCAAAGGGTTCACATTCTTAAATGCAATCTTATTGTGAAGCTGGTTTTTTCATAATAAAATTGTATATGTACAATTGTATATTGTATATGTACTTTTGCACCCCTCTGTATAGCTTTGATGTGGTTAATTTAAACACCATGTTGTATTACCTGTATTACTTGTGAAATTGAAAAGTATTATGTACAATTTATTACATCTAATTTATGAATTCCAAGAAGGCTCCCTGCTGCCTGCCCACAAGAAAAAGGAGACAAACGAAGATTTTTTTCCTCCCCAGGATACAAGGCTCAAAAAGAGGACAGGTGGTCCTTTGAAGGTGGCTGCCCCAGTGGTGCCACTCAGCAGCTGCGTACCTGCAGTGCCCGTTCCAGCCAAGGCAGGCTCTGCCTCCCTCCTCAGCACTCAGCAGCAGCACCTGCACTGCTCTTCAGCTGCAGCACACCTGCTGCAGCAACTGGACTGAGCAGAGAGGAGAGCAACCTCTTCTGCCCACCTGATAAGGGGTCCCCCTTCTCTCCTTTCCCCACTTCACTTAGGATGGCTCAGTATTCACCTCGTCCAGGCAAGAAGCCATGCTTTCCTAGGAGTAAGCCCCATTGCCTGTAATGGGACTTACCTCTGAGAGTAGGCATGCCTAGGAGTGGGCTGTAAGGGTGCACTCCGTCCTAGCCACGCTTTCCTGGGGCTAATCCCCATTGATTTTAATGAGACTTCTGAGTATAGAGGCAGGGTTGGGCTGTAAGGCTGCACTTCTAGTCACACTTTCCTGGGAGTAAGCCCCAGTGACTGTAATGGGACTTACCTCTGAGAGTAGGCATGCCCAGGAGTTGGCTGTAAGGGTGCACTCCGTCCTAGCCACGCTTTCCTGGGAGTAATCCCCATTGATTTTAATGAGACTTACTTCTGAGTACGCAGGCAGGGTTGGGCTGTAAGGCTGCTCTTCTAGCTACACTTTCCTGGGAGTAATCCCCACTGACTGTAATGGGACTTACCTCTGAGAGTAGGCATGCCTAGGAGTGGGCTGTGAAGCTGCATTCCTAGGCACAGTTTTCTGGGAGTGAGACCCACTGATTCTAATGGGGCTTACTTCTGAATAGACAAGGCTATGAAAGGGCTGAGAGGCTGCATCCTCTCCATGCTGGGATACTCCATCCTGAGAGTAAGCCCTACAGGTTCTAATGGGACTTACTTCTGAGTAGACATGCCTAGGAGTGGGTGGTGTGAGACATGCTTTCCTGGGAGTAAGCCCTATTGATTCTGATAGGATTTACTTCTGAGTAGGCACGCCCAGGAGTGGGCTGTGCGGCTGCACTCCAACCCACTTTCCTGGGAGTCAGCCCTGTCGACTCTAATGGGACTTACTTCTGAGTAGACATAGCTGTAAGTGGGCTGAGAGGCTGCATGCTCCCCATGCTTTCCATTGACTCCAGTGGAGTTCCTTCTGAGCAGGGATGCCTAGGAGTGGCTGTGGGGCTGCAGTTGGGCTTTCCTGGGACTGTAAGGAGAGCTGCTCCTGAGGAGAGGCTCCCAGAGCGGGGCGGAGGGGCTCCGGGCTGCCTGCCTGCGGGGTGAGGGACTTACTTGCTCCTGGGGCCGGGCCGAGAGCGCCAGTCCTGGCCGAGAGAGGCGCCCAGCGACAGGAGCGCCAGAGTCCAGCGCAGGGGCTTCAGGCGCAGCTCCATCCTCGCCTCAGGCTTTCCCGGGAAGCTCCCTCCAGCCAAGCCTTCCCTCACTCACTCACTCACTGACGCAAGGAGCCTCGGCCCCCCGCCCCAGTTTCCGCCCTCCCTTCAGCTCCAGGCCGCACACCCCTCACCGCCGCCCCATCTGGCCACCTCTTCCCCCGCCAGGCTGCACCCTCTTCCCCCCCCCCCCCGCACCCCTCAGGACAGGGAGTGAGCTGTCACTGCAGGGGACTGGGCGTCTCTACTCACAAGTAATCCCATTACGGTTAATGGGGATTACTCCCAGGAAAGTGTGGCTAGGACTGCAGCCTCACAGCCCAATCCTATGCCTGTCTACTCAGAAGTAAGTCTCAGTAGAATCAATGGGGATTACTCCCAGGAAAGTGTGGCTAGTACTGCAGCCTCACAGCCCAATCCTATACTCAGAAGTAAGTCTCAGTAGAATCAATGGGGATTACTCCCAGGAAAGTGTGGCTAGGACTGCAGCCTCACAGCCCAATCCTATGCCTGTCTACTCAGAAGTAAGTCTCAGTAGAATCAATGGGGATTACTTCCAGGAAAGTGTGGCTAGTACTGCAGCCTCACAGCCCAATCCTATACTCAGAAGTAAGTCTCAGTAGAATCAGTGGGGATTACTCCCAGGAAAGTGTGGCTAGGACTGCAGCCTCACAGCCCAATCCTATGCCTGTCTACTCAGAAGTAAGTCTCAGTAGAATCAATGGGGATTACTCCCAGGAAAGTGTGTCTAGGACTGCAGCCTCACAGCCCAATCCCATGCCTCTCTACTCAGAAGTAAGTCTCAATAGAATCAATGGGGATTACTCCCAGGAAAGTGTGGCTAGGACTGCAGCCTCACAGCCCACTCCTATGCCTGTCTACTCAGAAGTAAGTCTCAGTAGAATCAATGGGGATTACTCCCAGGAAAGTGTGGCTAGAACTGCAGCCTTACAGTCCACTCCTATGCCTGTTTACTCAGAAATAAGTCTCAGTAGAATCAATGGGGCTTTCTCCCAGGAAAGTGTGGTTAGGAGTGCGCCCTGCTAAGAATGTGGACCTGGCAGGCTTCCTCTCCTTTCTTTCCCTCCTTGCTTTCCAGGCAACAGAGGACTGGTGGAGGCTTCCTCTCTTCCAGGAACCGTCTTATGCAAGGCATCTAGCAGCACTTCCAGTCCCAGATCCAGGGAGGCCAGATGTCATAATCCCAAAAAAGGACAAAAATGTAGGACATCCAAGAAAAATGTAGGACATGACAAAAGAAAAGCAAAAACACTCATATATATGTATTGCTTTAATGTGCTTAATTTAGAGCACAATCCTCCTATCCAGTCCACTCAGAAGTAAGCCCCATTATAGTCAATTGTGCTTATTCCCAAATAAGTGAGATTAGAACTGCAGACATAAACACAATGGCTGCAATCCTAACCTAGGCCAGCACAACTCATCAGTCTTCCCATTCCTGTAGTGATGTAGGGAGGGAAGCACATGTCTGTGCACTGCCCTAACCTTCCCCCAGAAGTGGCACAAAAATATCTTAACGCACTTTTGTGACATCCCCAGGTTAGCTCAATATTTATGCCGGGATTTATGCCAGCCTAACTGTAGGTTTGATTGCAGTTTTTGTTACTTATTAATACATTTAAAATTATTGCATATAATTTATGGATTATAAAAAGGCCATATTCTGCCTGCTCACAAGGGAAATGAGGACAATGAAGTATTTTTTTCTAGGACACAAGGGTTAGAAGAGGACATGTCCTGGAAAAAGAGGATATATGGTCACCCTGCAGAGCACCAGAAATGCAAGCAGGTGTAGCCGTCTTGAGTTGGGCAATTTGCCCGAGAAAGGCGGGATATAATTTTTTAAAATAAATAAATAAAATAGGCAGGGAGGATTGGGTGACTAAGATTTTCCTTTTGGATACAGAGAGTGGTCAGGGATCTACTGGGTGGTAAGTTCAATCCAACACTCAGGGTGACCATATGTCATAACCAAAAAACAGGACACCCAAGGAAAAAAACCTAAAAACACTCATATATATTGATTTAATGTGGATACTTTGAACTCTATATTTCTTATTATTAAATGTAAAACTATTACATCTAATTTATTAAATAAAATTTATGAATTACAAGAAGGCTATTTGCTGCCTGTTCACAAGAAAAAAGAACAGTGATTTTTTTCCAGGACAGAAGGCTCAAAAGGGGGACATGTCATGAAAAACAGGACATAACCCTGAGTACACTGGTTGGAAATTGTTGGTTTATTCCCATACCTGGAGGCTGCATTGTGATTGTATCAGTTACATAAGTTACATCAGAGCCCTGCTGTATCAGGCCAAGGACTCATCTAGTCCAGCTTACTTGATCTCACAGTGGCCCTTCATGTGTCTCCCTAAGGACTCAAGATACTTCTGTCATTTTGCACTTGACATTCAGAGATAGCCTATCTCTAAAATCAAAGCAGTGCCAGATCATGGCTCTGAGATTGACTTATTTTTTTCTCCATTAATCTGTCCAATCCTCTTTTAAAGAAATCTAGACTAGTTACCATCACAACATCTGGTTGCAAGTTGTTCCACAGATTGGTCATGCACTGGGTAATGACACATCTCCTTTTGTCTGTTCTAACTCTCCCATCAATCAGTTTTAGTGGATGTTCCCTGGTTCTGATGTTCAAAAGAAAAAGAACTTCCGCCTATGCATAATTTTATAGATCTCAAGCACAGCAACTCAACTAGTTGCATCCTGTCTGCACATCCTGCCTGCTATTATGGCCATATATTGATCATGAGAGTGTTAGGGTCCTGGATGGCTACCACAGCTGTCCTACAGCTCTGGTCAATTCTATGCTTGGGATTATTAATAAGGAATTGGGAATAAAATAGCCATTATTGTTGTGCCAGTGCCATTGTAGGAATTGACGGTATGAAGTACTGGGTCCAGTGCTAGTTGCCACATCTCAAACAGATGTAGATTAGTGACCCAAATTGTCAGTGGGCTAGGATACCCCTTTATGAGGAAAGGCTGCTCTAGTTAATAAAGGAGGTACCTGAGGAGTGTCATGACTGAGATATACCGTATATACAATTATGCATGGGATGGATAGAGAGATCTTTTCCTCTCTCTCACAACACCAAAAAAATGGGGAAATCTGTTAAAACTGAATGGCATGAAAGAGCAGGAAAAGAAAGGAAAATAAAGGTGGTTGAGCCTACTTATCTGTGGATTTCAGATAGGGCTCCTCTGGAAGTGTCCTTTAAGTAAGGCACTCCATAGGTCTCAGCAAGGCTTCAGATGTTGTTGGAGCCCAGTGGACCCTGTAATCTGTGTGATTTAATTTCATGCAAAATTTGGTATCATGCAAATAATGAGGTTTCAGCCTGTATTTCTTAACCCAGGAAGTAATTAATCATTGGAGATGGGGTGTTGGCATCTGGCCTTGATGCCTTTACAGGGGGCCTGGAAAGATTTACAGGGAAAGACTCTAATAGATCTCAAGTCATGATGCAATCTCTGTAAAAAAAACAACCCTGGTTTTTAGAAAGTCCTGTCACTGAATGCCAGATGCAAGGGTGTGGCAATGGGATAAAAGTATCTTGCTGCTTTTTGTGCTCTGAGAGGCTTCTGGTGGCTAGAGATAGATGTGAAACAGGAATCTGGATTAGTGGGCCCTTGGACTAATCCAGCTGGGTTCTCCTTCTCCTTCATAAGGTTCATCCTTATGAAGACAAAGATTATTTCCTAACATCTTCCCAACCAAAGCATCAGCTTTTATTGTTTAATTTTAAATGCCTTTTTCTACATTATGGTTTGTTTCTGTGTAAGTTGCATACAGAATGAATAACGTTTTGTAAGGAGAGGTAAATAATCTGGAATGTGGTTATCAATATATATTTTATTCTTCTTAACACATGTTTTTAAGATGTGAACTATAATTATTAGATATATTTTAAAACTCCCATCTGAAAAATGAGGGATAGAAAAATATGTTGGAAGAAAGGCAGCTCAAAATTTTACTTGTACTGTACAGTATTGATGTTTTATTTCACCACTTTAATAAAATACAGTGGGGAGGAGAAGTAAAGGGAAAGAAAGTACAACTATGGTTACAGAATGTGCATTTAGCTTCTTGCTCAGGATTCTTGGGGCATTGCTAAACTTTAAACAGGATGATTCCTGCAAAAAAAGATTCGCAGAAAACAAAGGTGATTCATTTGCTAAATCTGAATAATATACAGATATGTACTCCAGGTTTTTTAATACCCATTTTAAAAAAAATTGAGGTGGGGAAGAGGGAAATAAAGAAATGAAGGAACTGAAAAATGTTGTTGCTGACAATAGTTGACTGAAGAAAAGGATCAGAAATGTACCTACTCTTGGGGGACACAAGGGCAAAGGTCTGTGATGGCACCATCCCATGGGAAGCCATCCCCACTGCAGTGAAATGGAGCCTTGGGGGACTTCAGGACCAACTGGGAAAGCATTCCGAGGCTTCCCTCCAGTCTAAATACTTCCAAGTAACTGGACAGTTTCTGACCACCTTCCTGAACAGTCCTGCAATCATGTGATGCTCCATGCATGAGGTATTAGCCCTGCCAACCGTGTGCCAGGCCCACCACTGACAAGGATAGAGTGGGCAAGACTGATCGCATTTTGTAAGATACTGCCTCCACAAGCCATCCCTCAGTGAAATGCAAAAATAGTGTACTAGAATGCTCACATGAAAAATGATCAATACAAACTTACCTAAGCTTCTAAGAGGTTGCCACATGTGTATTTTTCCCCTCCTTTCTCCTTTAGCAAGGTAAAATGTCAACAGGCAATGAAATACAGTATACGTTTGTATCCAACATTCCATCATACTATAAAATAACCCCCCAAAAATCTCCATCTGGGATGCAGCTGCAAAGGAGTAAACCTTGCCTCACATTTCAGACACTAGGATCAGCACGGCCATGCTGCCATGTGTTAACATACTGCATTGTGTGTTATCATGTATCCCTCTCTTTTTGCATTCACGCCTGTGAGGAAAAATAAATTAATATTGTTCTTATTAAACACAGGATAATGTATCAGACAATGTATCTTCTCCTGGCAGTAGACAGATTTCTCCAATGATTGTATCACCCAAAAGAATGGGCTCTTACCTTTCCCAGCTTGTGCTGGGCAGTGAAAGTACAGTTGCACTTCAAAATTATTGCAGTGCTTAAAAAATCTTGACACATATAACCAGGAGTGGAAGAAGAAAATGAAAGACTTGCTGGAGCAAAATAAAACACAGAAAATATTTAGAAGCACAGTACCTGAAATGAGAAGGGAGGAACATCCTCAGAAGACACTATCCGTAGTCTTGTGAATACATACATTGACAGGGTCAGTCAGAAGACTACCCTGCATTGACTAGGAAGGAACTGAAGTGATTAGTACAACCATCTCTCAATATATGTAGGCCAGTCCATAGATTATCTAAGATCTGTCTTCCAAAACCACCTGTCAGTGCAACCTCAGAATAAAATTGTACTGTAAATCACAAATCATTATCTTCCATTAACATTCTACCCATCATAATATGAGGCAGTTTGCTAAGTCTGGGCTGTGGGTGGCGCAAGCGGTTAAGATGCTGTGCCTGTTAACCAGCAGGCCAGGGTTCGAGACCCGGGTTGGCCCCACAAGACAGGGTGAGCTCCTGTCCTTAGCCCAGCTCTGTGACGCCAGCTGGATCCAATCGTATTGGCTATGCCTTTCCATTGCACTAATTCAGTGGCATGGAGAGGGGGGATTTGCTGCTTGGGTAACAGCCTGTCCTCCATAACAATCCAACCTATGCTTTCGTGCTTCGCACGCAGCACCAACCACAATACCATAGTCTTTCAAGACTGATGGAGGCCTGTTTTTTGCTAAGTCTGTAATAATCTAAAATATTGCCTTCACTTTTCTAAGCAATGAACCATGGAATAACATTTCTACTTTACCTGGTTAAATTCTTACACCAGACCCCTACACCTGGCTCTTAAAATAAAAAAAGAATCCCCTTTGCACACAGCTTTTTCATTTTGGTTTATGGCATTAGCAGCATAGTTCATATTGCCTGCAGGACTGTTATATCTATAACAACATTTTATTTTAATGTCTTCTGATTGGGCTGAAAGTGGTGAAATTCTTTGAAACCCCTCCTTGGTGAAAAAGGCATTACATTTAAACCACAAAGGCTGCAATCCTAAATACACGTTCCTGGGAGTAAGACCCATTGAACACAGTGGGGCTTTCTTTTGGGTAGACATGGTTAGGCTTGTGCTCAAAGTATCATTGCATAATACTGTTCAGTCTAAGGCTGCAATCCTATAGATACTTTCCTGGGAGTAAGACCTATTGAACATAACAGGGCTTACTTTTGAGTAGACATGGCTAGGATTGTGCTCTAAGACTCTCTACCTGCTGGCACACACAGGGTGACCAGATGAATAGGACAGAGTGCCTGTACCTTTAACCATTGCATGGAAGAAGGAATTTATGCAGGTGTAGCTCATAAAAGAGCTACAATTCCCTGCCTAAATTCCCTCTTCCATGCAATGGTTAAAGGTACAGGCACTCTGTTCTCCTTTCCATCTGGTCACCCTGTGCACACATATACAGGAAAGAATAGAGATACCTTGAAATAGCATGTTTCTTCAGTTCTGCAATATGGATACATAAAATTAATGTGTCAGCTGAGGTCATTGTTATGTTCTGAATGACTGAAGGACCACATCCAAACTCAGTGACCTAACCGAAATAGCAGGAAATACTGTCATGCCTTTATATAGGCAATATTTAGTTTTAACCAATGAGATTTTCAGTGGTGCTGAAACTACCTAGAAAACACATCTGAATCCTGCCACAAAAATCTGTTAGCCACCTTAGATTGCTAATTTCATTGTATAATAAAAGAGGAAAACAGACAAATTAATTGTGAAGAGCCAGTTTCTTATAATGGAACAACAAAACATTAATCAAACAGCTGCTGCCTACGCATTTCTTCTCCACCCTTTAGGGATATGCTCAAGAAAGTGTAATAAAATAGTATTATTTTTCAAAACTGCTTCTCTTCAATGTATGACCTACTTTGAACTCCTTTTTCATACCACTGAAGTTGGAAAAGAAATAATCATATTTTCTTTAAGGTTTTGGAGAAGGAAATGTCACTTTTATATACTGACTCTACAGTACTGGAGATTTTATTATACAGAAAAATTAAATAAAAAGCAAACTGGTTTTTTTTATTACCATTTTTAAAATGTATTGTTTAATAATTTTTCAAACTACTCCAAACACCAAGAAAGTATTTCAAGGACTGAGCCCTAATTCTACTGCCTGCCACCCATGCCAATGCAACCATGCTAAAAAGGCATATGCTGCATCCTACGGGAGAGGCAAATCAAAGGCAAGTAAAATCCAGCTTTTACTTACCTCTGCTTAAGGTCTGGGGCTGCCTATGATGAACCACTCTATGAACGATTTATTTTGGTTAAGTATGTCTGATGACCAAAAGGGAGTGGTTTTAAAATGAGGGGAATAAGATCCTGTGTGCCAGGCCCAAAGTCAGGATTCTAGAGATGGGTAAGTGGCTGCTTTTTCAGGGTGGGTAGCTTTTTCAGGGTGGGATAGATATAATGACATTGTAATGTCATTAGTATGAAGAAATATCAAAGACCCACAAATGTGAGGATGTGCAAACGTCTCTATCAGGGTGGGCAATGTACATTTTTGGATACTCCTCTAGCAATGGCCCTGGTGTGCACCATTGCTGTGGGATCCACCACCCCCTCTAATTCCTCACTTCCTTATTTCTCAGAATGCCCCAAATCCACCCCCTCCTGCTTAGGATCTGCAACTGGCCAGTACTGGGGGATCCAGCAAGGCCATTGTTGTCAAATGGCCAGCACCATTTGCTGTTGCCAGCAGCATATAGAATATAGAATAGAATATTACTATTTGCAACATCATACATCAGACTCAGTTGTCAGAACATGAATTTCAGGAGCTCAGCCTAATAAGTTTGGGCCATAAGTTTATAGTGGAGGAAAGCAAGGGATGACTGAAGAAGATGGAGCATTGCAGGGAAAAGGAAGATCAACTTAAGGAAGCTGGGAGGGAAGGAAAGAAAAGAAAAGCAGTTGTAAACAGAGATAATCCAAAGGCAGGCTACTCAAAGGTCTTCATATTTGCCTATTGGAAAGCAATGGCACATAAAGAGTAGTTGATGGCAATTGCCCAAAAGGATCATTGGAAGTCACTACATTGGAAGTCAGTATATTCAAAACTCAGGTTCCGGTAATTTGGACCAACTAAAAGATCATGAAGTAATGAGCGAGTTTTTATGTTCCACATACTGTTCCTCTAGACTAGGCTGCTGCACCTCTTTCTCTCTAAAAAAGGGAGGATTGTGAAGGGAAGAGGGGAAAAATGGAAAAATTTTTATGGGGTATGGTGAAAAAGCTCCAGTCAGTTTCTAAAGTGGAATGGAAGAGGTGTTATGCATAATCCTATGCATTCTTTGCTCTCCTTTGCTCAAAGTTAGTTCCACTGTGTTCAAAGGCACTTGTTCTCAGGAAAGTGTGGATACAAATTTCAACTTTTAATAGGTTCAACAAGTCCTGTAAGCTTTTGAAAACTTACTCTCATATATTGGGTATACTGTTTATGTATTACACTACACTGTTAAACTGCTTTACAATCTTAAGAAGAGGGAGAAGAGAATCTGCAATAAATAAATATTTACCACACAAATGTGTGTGCTGAATAGCACAGGCCAACCCAGGCATTTTTGGCATCCTCACAGCATGGAACTCCTTTTCCTTGAATTTGTCCAAAACCTTGCCTAAACGTTTTCCACATGTGGTGCGAGGCCTTTCTGTTTGGGCTGAATGTTAAACCATCAGCAGATTTATTTATTTATTAATTACTCTTTCAACAAGACCCAAAATTTAAGCATTTCCATCAGGACAATGTGAGGCATATATTTAAATGTGGCATGTTTCATTATTAAAACAATATTTTGGTACAAATTGCCTTTTGGACAAGTGATAAAAAGATCTTTCCGATATGTTGATAATGTTTGGATTTTTAAAACGGTGAAGGGGTCGGAGAAGATAACTTTCAGGAGGCCATTATTCTTCATCCCCAGATCTAAGGGAGGGTGCTAGCTTTCTTTTCTCCTCCTCCTCCTCCTCCTCCACAACAACAACAACAACAACAACACAACAAAAACACAACAACTTTCTTTTCTTCTCAAAAGAAGGTCCTACTGAGTCCCAAATTTGTGTGTTTGGGGTTGCTATCTTGGTGGAATAAGTTTTTTTTGAGATAAGAGTGTGACATTAGTTGGTGCAGCTTGTGAAGGTGAAAAAGGCTTTGACTACAATCCTAATCACACTTCCTGAGAATAAGTACAATTGAACTCAGTGGGACTCACTTCTGAGTAAACATGCTTAGGATTTGCGTGTCTGCATAACTTTAATTTCCTGTTTAAGTTACAGGAATAGAGTTGTCATTTGCTGTGTTCAAACATATCACATTTCTGAGGCAGGGTCTCCTGATGCTGCAAGACTAGCAACCCTTAAAAAATGAAGCGCCTCCTCACAGTGGCCCTCAAATGGACCAAGAATAACCATCATTATCCTTTCATCCACGGTGACCATGTAGAACAAAGTGTAGAACAACCATGTAGGCCCTCAAATGGATCAAGAATAACTATCATTATCCTTTCATCCAGGCTGAACATGTAGAACAAAGTGTAGAACAACCATGTGGAATGGAGGACTGAGTGCCTGTACTTTTAACCATTGCATAAAAGAAGGAATTTAGACAGGAGTTGCTTTTCAAATCTTTCTATGTTGAGCTAAACCAGCCTAAATTCCCTCTTCTATGCAATGGTTAAAGGTACAGGCACTCTGTCCTCCATTCTATATGGTCATCCTGCTTTCACCTAAGTGTTGGAGAATAAAAAAATACAGGGTTATTTTGGGCAAACTGGGAACCTAGCCCTCTTGTGTCTGGTCAACCTCTAAGACAGATTCCAGAGTTTGTCACTAGCAAGTGCCAGACAGTCCATAATTTCTTTCAGAGATTATGAGTGAGAAGGGTTATGCTAGGAGACTGGCCTTCTGTGGCAGGAGTTGCATATGAGCCGGCTACTTCAGATGCTTTGGCGTTGAGTCTTGACTCCACTTAAACTTTGCCAAACTTATGTCTATGTCGCACAGATCTATTCCATGGCATAAGTAATGCTAAAAGAACTGTCTTCTGCCGTCCACGTTGCTGCCATAAATGGCAAACCATCTTCTGAACTCAATCATATGGACTTCATTATTCAGTAAGTGTAATGCATGAGTCTTAGGAGTTCTTTGTTTCTGTATTTCTCTTTGGGAATTATTTCACTAAACCTACATTTAAACAGACATGCCTGCCCACAGAACAAAACACCACATTTTATGACATCTAACACTGCAGCTCTGTATAACTCAACCTGTGCAAACTGGATTTATCTACAGAGATAGCTACAGTTGTCCAGAAAAATCTGGCATCTCTTGGATCATGTTTTCAGCACCAAACAACAAAAATTCAACAAGGAAACCTCCAACTTCTTTCCCCTCTCCCTGACTGAACAGACAACTTAAAATGCTTCCAACCTGGGATGCCCAGTGCTGTTCAGCTTCTTGGGTTGGTGTTGATAAGTTCAGGTTGCCAAGTGATGGTCTGCAGTTTGGAGTCAGGGTGAGAATGGCCAGCCTTTCTCAGGCCAGTACCTCCTTTGCAAGACCTGATTCCAGAACCAGAAATGCACATTTAAGTGATCCAAAACCCAGGGTGACCATATGCCATAACAAAAAAAGAGGAACATGTAGAACAAAATGTAGAGCCAAAGTGTAGAACATTCAAGCAAAATTTTCAACATGACAAAGTAAAAGCTGAGCTCATATGCTGAAAACATTCAAATGTTGCCATGTGGAGCATTTGCTGAATTCCAGGTGCACCGGATGAGAACCATTCTGGAAGCTTTGCACTCCCTGGAATTACCTTCCACACCAGCCAAGACATGCTTGCTTACTCAAGAGTAAAAGTGGCTGTGTAGTTTCATTTTCAAAAGGTTTTGATGTTGTGGAGCTTGGAGGAAGGGTTTCCTTGTGGGATGCCTGGTAGGGGGGCTTCATTCATTGGATAAGGACCAGATTACTCTCCGCCTGCCTTTTCCAAATATCTAAGCAAGTTCACCTAATGGGTAAAGGCACAATATGGCTCCCTTTCAGTTCCAATAGAAATCAATGCAATTATCAGGGGCTTCCTTTTGGAAGGGGCGATTTTGGTGGCAGTGTTCACTGGATCAGGACTATTCTAGTGTCCTTGGATTCCTCTCAGCCTGGCCTTTCTGGCAGATTGGCATATTCGCCTACTCACAAGTAAAGCTTCAATATGGGACACTTTCACTTGCCCATAGAGCTCAATGCATATTTTTTATTTTAGTTTTTTGGCCATAACTTTTAATAGGAAGGAGATACCTCAAAATCGATTTTTGCATTGGATTCTGCTCTTCAATATTAATCCAACGACATATGACATGATCAGGTACCATGTACCACAACGAAGTTCCAAAATGGAGCCAAAATATAGGACAATGAAGCCCTTTTGGAGGACACCCAGACAAGAGGACAAATCATTCGGTCATCACCTGAGAATGGCCATAAGGAATACACTTTTGTTTGAACTGGATATCTAATCAAGGGAGGGGGTTGGAGAGGGAAACAGGACCCACTGCTGATTGTTTTTTAAAGACATGATTGGCTTGTCAACAATTGTAACCCAGTTCTATTCCAAATCAGCTTATCTCATGGGAAGTTGGAATTGCATTTGTGGGTTGTAAGGGTGATGCTGTGTATTGTGGATTATCCACAAACAGATGGTTAGAATTGCCCATCAGTTTAAGGAAGAAGGGACACTGGATTGTGCCTTTACTTTCCAGATTATCAGTTTTGTTCTTGTGTGAAATATCAAATATTTCACACAAGTGTAGTGTACACTAAAGTTTTTCCTATGCAAAGTAATTTATAACATTATACTATGCTATCCTTTTTTGTTTTAAACAATAATAAAAATGAAAAAGCTAAACTGTTCTACCAATTTTGAAAAATTGTCTTAGAAAATTATATCTGTGAACCTCAAACCAGTAATCGTTCACAAAGATATAATTGCAGTGTAGCAAGAGACTGAACAGAAAGAAATGCAATGATTGTTCCTTCAAATGGAACTGCCATGAGAACTCAAGATGAATGACAATTTACCCATTGTTTTCAAGGGAAACAGTTCCTCCACTTTCCAGTTCATCTTAGTTTTGGAGGACAGTTGAAACTTGGCAGGCTATTTTTGTTAATCAAAAGTTAATAATCTTTCTCCATTTTCTTTCATGTTCTTGCTAAAATTTATATAAAATTCTATTCACTTCTTGAAGAAGAGTTGTTGAAGAAAGGTGCCCTACATTTACTTAGGTCAAGGAATGGGTTTGTTAAGATTTGCTGCATTTCTCTCTCATCAGAGGTCTGTTGTCCTTTGATGAATTGACTCTGAGTCAGGTCCAAATTGAACATTTCACTACTGATTCTGGAAGGGAATAACCTGAATCCCAGACCTTTAAGTCAGGCTCATGCAGGCATTTATAAACCCCGGCCCTGGGGCCAGATGTGGCCCTTGGCAAGCCTCAATGTAGTCCCAGGCAGGACCCCTCTATCCAGTCCTTGGGCACGTCTTGTAATCCACTCCAATACAGTATTATAAGTAAATTTATTCAAATTTGAAATGTAAATTAGTTTTCCAGCCCCCAACACTGTCAGAGAGATTATATGGCCCTCCTGCCAAAGTTAGGAGACCCCTGAAATTCTAGTGGTTTAAAGAACACTGTAAGTTCTGTGCCTCAACAGAAGCCCTACCAAATCTGAGACAAACTCTTAAAATGGATACCAGGACACAGTGGTTCCCAAACAGTGTGCCTTGCCCTCTTGGGGACTGCTAAAAACAGTTAGCCAGGGGCATTTTGTACAAGTGATGATTAGATGTGGAATCATCTAATTCACAGGACCACAACTTCTCCCTTCCTCCTAGGGGAAAAAATGGCTAAGTCGGCAGCAAGCATCTTCCCTACCTGACCATGTTGAACAAAGGAGGATAGCTACTCGGCCGTTCTAACCAACGAACATCAGCCTTATGCACCATGGAATAAATGATCAAGAACAAGATTTCCAAGCTCTGTGTGGTGTGGCAACATCCTTTGCTACCAGCACTGAAAATGGGACTAGCACTTAAGCAAGCTCAGATGTGAGCTTCAGACTGAATTTCATGGCTGCCTCATTTTGAACTCCAACCAGAGGCTGATAACTTCACTAGACCAACCTGCAGACATGGCACTACCTCTCCTACTGATCGTGAGGTTAGTTAACTGTTGGCTATTTGAATAGTTCATACTGAAACTGAAAGTGTTTTTACATCACTCACATCAATAATAATAATAATGCTGAAATCTACAGCATGCACCGCATCCTGAAGAGCTTGCCCAGGCATTAAAAACATATTATGGAATTCTTACTGATAAGGCTGCATGCCTTTATTCTAAAATTTAGAAATGACCGTTTGGGATTTCTAAGCTGATGACATGGTTTATGTTGAGGTTTCTCCCTGAATATGTGTTCAGAATAAACTTAAAGTGGCTACAAAAAAAGTTTTACTTGTTTCCCATCTAGCCCATTTCTGTTCATAAGGTGGAGAAATTTTGGGCAAAATCCAGAGCAGTTATGGGTCCACGCAGTTATATCACCCTCTAGTGTTATCTTATGGAAAGTCACCTTAACTGCTCCATCGCAAAGGGCTTAATTTGACTTTAGGATATGGGCCTTTGTAAATAAATACATAGAATGAAAGGCTATTCTTTTGTCCCTGAACATTAACGTTCTTGTTTGATTTATAAAAGGGATTAGGGCTATTCAATGCCTAGACTATTTGGAAGAACATACTATGTTAGTAGATTACCCTGTGACCATTTAGCAGGTTTGTACATTCATTCTGTCTACTTCTATTTGATTCTCGCAGGGCAGGGATGGAATTAAAGATACAAAGGATTCGACAGTAAAAATATGTTGAGAGAGGTAAATTTTCCTCTAGTCCAATCCCCTACCTGTAGCAGGAAATTCTCATAAAGCGTCTCTAATAGGTGCTTGTTGAGCCTCTGCTTGAAGATTCCCAGTGAAGGAGAGTCCACCACTTCATTTGCAATCTATTCCACTTCCAAACTGCACTTACCAGCAGGAATGCTTTCCTGATATCCAATCCAATTATCGGTTTTGTTTGAGATCACCAGAAGATTCTAGAATGGTCGCCTTGACAAGCTGGGCAGAGATCTTTTGGGTGTCAGCCAGCATTGAAACTCTGGCTGTGTGGGAGGCCAGCAACCAGAGTATGGCCAGACAATAGAAGATGCAACTGAATGTGTCAGTTCTTGAAAGACAAAACTCTGTTTATTGTAAAAGCCACTTTGGAGGTTTAGAGAAGCTCCCAATGTAAACCACATGGAATAAAACCAAAAGAGAAATCCAAGGTGATATATAAATACCTGTTATTATTATGTTACAATATATAGAACTTCCATTATACAAAAGCAAAACATAGGATGCTATCAAAAATCAAAAGTATAAAATTCTATTGTACTTGCAAACTTCTTACAAATGCAACAATTTTATTGCAAAGTTTGAATATTCATAAATAAAAAAGTATATTTATGCTTGAACATATTGACATCTAATAACTAATGGACAACATAAATGTAAATTATACAAAAATTAGGCTACCTGTTGTCACTAATGTTTTATCTTTAGGACAAAGGTAATTAAACTAACATTAGTTTTTTCAGTTTACATATATTTTAATAAACAGTTAACCTTTCAACAATAACAATGAGCTTTTCTATGTTATTTTTTTCGTGATTTTCCATTCATTTCTGATATAGTTGCTGTTTGCTGCTTTTTCTTTGTTTGAGGAGGTGACACCCATTCTTCTGAACTACAAAAGATACAGAGATTATTCTACATATTATAATAATTCAAATGTACAAAGATAAAGGTAATGATGTCCTCTTCAGATTGCCTGGCTAGTCCTCACCGATTCTAGGCAGTAGTGCTCATCCCTCTAACAAAGTCCAGCAGCCACCATGGGGTCTTGTGGCCAGCATGACAAAACACTAGAGTGCACAGAATTGGGACTTATTTATCTTTCAATCTTATTTATGACAGGCTTTCAAACTACTAGGATGGCAGGAGCTGGGTAAGTTAATGGGAGGTTACTCAGTTTTGCTGTACTCAGGCCTTGAATGGCCAGCCTGCTGGCCTTCTGGTCAACAAGCAGAGTCTTTAATCAGTACTATTTTGAGAATAGATCACACATTTTGTAAGTTGTAACAGAATTGAAGAATTATATTCTAAGAATCATTTAATCCAAGTAACAAATATACCATCTAGTACTGGTAGGAATATTAAAGCAGGTATCAACAACTGTTTATTGATACGACCAAGCTATCTTATAGTAAATAATCCAATATAAAAGTGCTTATTCTTTATAACACAAAGATGTCTAACATATTTCAAGTGGAATTACTAGATGCATTTTTAAATACAATTAGATGGAATTGTATATACATTTTCTATGGAGAAATTCTATTTAACTGAGTGGAAGTTAACTATGTTTATGACTCGTGCCATAAGTCTTATAGACATCAATGAAATCAGTTAATTACAACCAGAACCACTGCTTTCATCAAGACATATTTACAACTAATGTTAACTGGATAGGGACAATCAAAGAAAAGCTGCCATTTCCCTGACCTCCTTCCAAAGGGGCAGATGTACCTGAAGAGGGTTATGGAGAGCCTCGGTGAACAGAGGGACTTGGCCAGTATAACCACCTCTTTCTTAATGTGTTTTTGATTTACAGTTTCAGAAACTGAACAATTGACAAATTAATACCAAAGTTTAATTTATGCCAGCAATTTTTCCAAATAATTAGGTCAATTAGCTGTGAATTAGTTGCTAATAAGCAACTCTATTAGATGCTGACAGCTTGATTTGGGAGATGAATAAAAAAAATAGAAAAAGAGAACATGTTCAGAAAACGGACACTTCATTTTCTTACCAGCACCTTTGTTTTTTTATCTTTGATTTCTAGTCATTGATATCAATAGTCACTCCCACTGACAGTATTCTCCATCCTCTATACTTATTCCTCCCTCCTTATCTGGGTGGAAGTCTAAGCACACACTTGCATTTTGGATTGCAGATGATACCATCATCTGCTTTTTTCAAAGTATCAATGGACATAACAAACATGAATTAAGTAAATGAGTCTCCCTTAGGAAGCACTACTACTACCTCTGATTCAAGAAACAGGTCACTTAGGGTGCAATCCTGACTTTAGGCCAGAGAGAATAGCCCAGGGAAGCTGGCCTAAGTAGGCCATATCCTAGGCCAAATCCACAGGGCTAGGAGGCCTCTAAGGCCTTAATGCTGCTGAGGACCAGGTAAGTGGCACCCGGGGAAGGGAAGGCTTGCTCCCAAGGAGACCTGCCTCAGATCACACTGAACAAGGAATAGCTGTGGTGCGTGCCAAATAAGGACCAGGAGTTCTGGCAACCAGTAACAACTGCAGCATGATACTGCAGTACAGAAGTACCTGTGTGAGTTGTGCTGTATCCCAAGGTGGGCTGTTGTGCTGTATCCTGAGGTTGAGAGGAAGAAGTGATGCTTAGGCTGGCCTAAGACTTAGAACTTTTTCTTTTTGCATCCATTTTTACTCTGGCTTATTATGAGCCCTGATGGGTTTACTCAGATTTATGTCTGCTCCTGAGGTGGCCTAACTCAGAGCTCACAAAGGTTGGCTGGGAGGGGCATGTCTGCCCTGGAAATAGGGTCTGGATATGGCCTAACTGCTCTGTTTTAGGCAATGCCCAACATAGCTCTAGCATGCCCCTGCTGTGCTATCTAGGCTAGCACTGCTAGGCCAGTGCAGGTCCATCTGTCTTGTGCCGGTCTAAGTGGACTTAGGCGTCTGGTGGACCAAGCCTTTTCTGCAGCAGCTAGGCTGGCATATCTGGCATTAGATTGGCCCAAGTTCCAGATAGGCTGGCCTAAGTGCACTTTCTGATTGCATCCTTAGAGCTCAATCCTAGGGGTAGAAGCACCAGTGGTATGAGCGTACTGTTGATGCTATGTCACAAAGATGTCATAAATCACATTTGTGACACCCAAGGCAACTGGATCTCAGTCAGGAGAACATCAACAATGGGAAGCCAGACACAGGTAGCACTGCCATGTAGCTTTTCAGGGTGGGTAGAGACAGAGAGCAGCAGAATGGGGGGTTAGACAGGGCCAGGAAAGGGGCAGGACTGGCAGAGACCTCCACTCTTGAATCCTGTGTTCTGTGTCGGGATCTGAAATAGGGTTTCTCAAGTCTACACCATCTATTTTGACAGTGCAGACTCAAGTAACCAACCAACTGTGGCGCTTAGGGCTTCCCTTGGGAGAAGGGGATGAAAGTCTGCTTCCCCCAAGGAGAATCTAGCAAGGGACCAAACTTCTTGCACAATAAGCATGTGCAATTCCACTGAACTATGACTGCACACAGGATTCTAACTATGTAGCTCGTTTTGCTGCAGGGGCTATGGAAAGGCGGCGGAATGTCATGGGCTAGGGCCCCAAGAGGTTTCAAAAATTCCACCATGAGTCTCAACTCCTGTAGCTCTTGCTTTGTATTCAGAGACCTGGGATTCTAGTCCTTCTGATCATCACAGAATGTTCAAATGTGAGTTTGTGACATTTGCATATCTCAAGGATGGGCCTTTCAGGTGAATTCAAAGAGAATTCAATACTCCTTTAACTGCAGTAATGGCCTCCTTTTGCTATCATTTTTGGAAGGGAATGGGGTAAGTCAAAATTTGGCTAAAATTTGGTGAAGTCAGAGAGATGGGCTTGTGGTTTTCATTAAACTCATCCCTACCTTTCCTTCTTAGTTTCAAATATTGAAGCAGTGTTGAAGTTTACTCTTCTAGCTTCCGTTCCTCCTTATTGAGGTGGGCCCTTTCCTTTAAAGAACTTGTTTTTCTCACAAAGAAAAACATTCAAATGTGTTATGTGCAGCATTACCAACGTATCTTTAAAATCACTGGCACTTCAGAGGAATGTGAAGAAGCATCTGGGTTTCTCATGCAAGCAAAGTTGGTGCTGCTGTTTTTGTGAGTGGTGCTATTGACTTTGGAAACAAGTGTCCAAGCCATACAAGTTCAACACATATTTAGAGAAATAATATAATGTATAAAGATAATTCATGTTATACAAACAATCTGTGATATTAGGATACAATGATATTCATGTCAAAGAAAGCACTCTCAACATGAAAGCAGAATGTAAATTGTACCACTTTACAAATCTAACAAACAAACCTGTATGGTCTTTTTACTGCTTCTCTCCGCATTCTTTTTGGAGGATTGGGACTATCATCTGAGTCAGGTTCCTCTTGCAGCAGTGATCTGGTGCATACACCTGATGAGGACATACCTACAAAGGCCACAAATATGATTGCCACAAGTATGAATACTATTATTGACTCTACATTAGTTACCGTCATAAATACTGCCACAATCATAACAAGTACTCTAGGAATGAAATGCTGAAAGATATTGATGCCATAAAAAATCTGCAATTTAAATTCAATTCAGTCTATTCAAGTCTCAACTTTGGCCAGCAGAAGGCTCATAGCTACATACTGTTCTCTGTAGCCAGAGTTGCTTGATAGTATAAGAGCAACATTCATAAGCAGGTATTGGCCTCTGCCTGGTTTTTAGGGCTAGAGAAAGGTTGCTGTAAACCATTTCTACTGGTGCCCAATATTTTTCTGCAAAGCTGAAGATACTGGTAAGACCCCTCTCCTTTTGGGGTCCAACAGAGTCTACATATTGCCAAATTGCTTTACAATTGTTGTGGTGCATTATACAGTCACTACATTCTTATTTTGGTGAAGTGATTTAATCATAAACCCAGAAATGAGAGGACCCTTTGAAAGCATATGTAAAACAAGGACACAACAAGATAAGAAGTTAGGGATTGATGGTAGTGATTTCCTATGTGTGCAAGAATATATTGGGAATAAGGAAGGATTTCAAGTCTCCCTCCACATAATCCCTCAAATATAGCTGGAATAAAGGAGTCCACATGCCATATTCTATTAACTATAAAATATCTAAGTATCACAAACTCAATAAAGCATATAGGAAATTCTGAAGTGAAAATCTAATTAAATACAAATTAAATACTCAAAATTATTTAGTTGATTGCAAGGGAACAGTTTCAGTTCATGCTGTATAAACAGACCCTTCAGCCACAAACTTTCACTAGAATCATCACAGAAAAATAGAACAATATAAGTTTCAGTACTCATGTTTCCAAATTCACATCCCAGTAATGTTTTATATTAAAAAGACGATATTTAGCCTAACCTCTTAGTGGAGCAGGGGAGAGAAAGACAAACAGAGATTGTACACAAATCTGTATAGCTTTGCTTGGAAATCAAATTTATTTATTTCCTGCCTTTCTTCCTAATGGAAGGATACCAAGGCAGCTAACAGCATTTAAAACAACAGAATAAGATAAAAGCAATATAAAACCAAACAGTAAAATACAATAAAAGCAATATTAAAACAATAAACACCCAGCTTATAAAAAAACAAACAGCAGTAAAATGACATTAAGTATCCAATCATAAGCCTGACTGAATAGAAGTGTCTTCAGGCCTCACTAGAAGGACAATAAAGAGGAGGTTTTCCTTAACTCTGTGAGGAGGGAATTCCATAAGGTGGGTGCAACTATCAAGAAGGCCCTGTTTCTAGCCACCATCCCTCTAACCTCTTTTAGTGGTGACACAACCAGCAGGGCCCCCCATGGGATTGAATGGAAAAAGTCAGTCTCTGAAATAAGCTGGTCCCAGGCTTTTTAGGGCTTAATAGGTCACAATCAACACCCTGAATTGGACTTAGAAATGAGCCAGCAGCCAGTGTAATTGCTGGAGCATCAGCATGACAGAGTCAAACCGCCAACCTCTGGCAACCACATGAGCTACTGCATTCTGCGCTAACTGCAATTTCTGGACCACTTTCAAGGGCAACCCCAGGTAGAGCATGTTACAATAATCTAATGTTGATACTGGGAGTTAGGGCAAAATCCAGAGCAGTTACGAGTCCACACAATTACATCACCCTCTAGTGTTATCTTATGGAAAGTCATCTTAACTGCTCCGGAGCAAAGGGCTTAATTCGACTTTAGGATATAGGCCAGTCTCATTGAATACAATTGGACTTGCTTCCGAGGAGACATGGAGGAGTTCTGGCACCACAGTGATGAAACATCCAGTAAGTTTGACGGGGGGCTGGACAGATTTTTAAGTTTGAAAGGGAGTCCAGGGCTGAAATGCCAGACTACCACTGCTTTGCCTCATAATTTTATCCGTTCTGCAAGAGCTTCTCAGGTGACACTTTCCTGGGAGTAAGTCCCATTAACCATAACGGACTTACTTTTGAGTAGACTCTGGCCCTCGTGAACACCATTAATGCTAACTTCGGCCCTCTGTATGAAATGAAATGACACACCCCTACTTTAAGGCATGACAAATAATAGAAAGAATATTATAATTTTCTAATGTTTGCATTTATAAGGTATAAATGAACAACATACCCAATTCCTGCTCTATTCGCTTGAGATTCTTCTCCTGCTCTGCAAGCTCTTCTTTCTTTTTTTGCATATCTGAAGTTTGAATTGACTGTTTTTGCAATTCAAGTTCTCTTTTGACTTCATTAAGCCTGACAACTGAAGCATGGTATTTCTGAAGGAGATCTAATAGATAGGATAACAGTAAGAAACAAAACTGTATTCTACAAAATACTTTTTTTGCTAGGTTATTAACAGCATCTATAAATAATGAAGTAAAATAATTAAATGGTGCAATCTACCGGTATTGAAAATTGAAAAGTAATTGAAAAATTGACAAATAATTAAATGGTGCAATCTACCGGTATATAAAATTGAAAAGTCACTGACTGACATGCACTGTCTGCTGGTTCCTGGTGGTACCCAATGTCTGCTGTTGGCTGATGCTGCCTGGTAGGAAGGCCTGGTGGTGCCAACCGCTCACTGAGTAGTGGTATGCAATGCCCAGTGCTATTCAGTGAAGATGCCCACTGCCCACTGGAGCTTGGTAGTTCCCACTGCCTGATGCTGCCCACTCATTTCTGCTGCCGCCTCCCCACTGTTGCCCAGTAAGGATGCCCAGTGTTCAGTAGGGTGTGTAGTGCACACTGCTGCCTGCTGCACAGTGGTGCCCACTGTGCAATAGAACTTGGTGGTACCCATTAGGGATGCCCCCTGCTGCCTGGTAGGGATGCCCTGTCCCTGCTGGTGTCCACTGCTGCCCACCACTGCCCCAGTACACTTTACTGCCTGCTGATGCCCGCCACCCGGTGCCCAGCAGTGTCCGCCATTGCCCAGCTGTGCCTGTAGCCCACAAATATTCTGGAAATCGGGGGATTTCCCCCCCCCAGCGGTCCTGCCAGATTGTGCTAGGGTCTGGTTGGTCTGAGGAGCTTTGCAGATTGCTGGTAGAGCTTCCCAAGGCTAGAAATAAGTGAAGGTTTTCAGGCCCAATTGGGCAGAAGGTTTCAATCAAGCCTGAAAATTTTCTGGAGTCAAGAGGGCATTCTCACATTGGTTTTGCCCCTCCCAACGAAGGAAATAGGCTGGACTTGTCTGAACTCTCCTTCTTATGAAGAGGGGGGGGAGTGACCCAGGCCCCAGTCTGGCTCTATCTTGCTTAGGATAGGACGTTCTTCTCTGGGCTCTCTCTTTCACTTATTTCTAGCCACTGGAAGCTCTTCCAGCAATCTGCAGTGCTCCCCACGGCTGCCCAGACCTTAGTATGTCTTGGAAGGTTCATTGGGATGGAAAACTGCTCTCCTCCAAATTCCCTTGCAGGGACATGATCCTAAAGAACATGTTGCAGGGACATGATCCTAAAGAACATGTTACCCAGTTCCACTCCTGCAAAGACTTCGGGGGAGAGTAAATTTCTTCCTAAATCTGAGGAGCTGCTATAGAGATTGCCAAAGTCTGAGTACATCAGAGCTGTTGCAGCTGTACCACAGGGAAGGGGATGAGCCTCCCCTTCCCCACTATTGTGCAGCAGCAGTACACCAGCCTTCTTGTTCTAGCACAGGTTTGGATTGTGCTTCCAAAGGCAAAGCCAACCCAGAGAACACGCTCCTTCACTGACTAAACTTCCCTTTCCTCAACCATATCAGTTTAAGAAAAAAATATGCAAACTAAAACTCAAATGATGTAGTCCTAAAGACTCTTTCTTTGGAGTAAAAACCACTGAACACAATGAGGTTAACTTTTGAGTTGAAATAGTTAGGATTGTGCTCAAAGTCTTTTAATTCCCCTATGTTCTTCACCTGGTTGTTCCCTTTTCCTATGATGTAGGTCTCCCCTGTGGGACTGAGGGAGGGAGAGAATGCACCAAAGGAGAATTCAAACAGTATGGATTGAAAACTGTGTAGTACATTGCAACATCAAGGGAAAATTGTGAATGTTCATTATGTAAGCCGAATTGCCTTCTTCTTGTCTAAGTGCCACTTAAGATTCAAATCTATGCTTCTAAATTCACACAAAAATTTTCTGGGTAAGAAAATTGTCATTTGTGAAGTGACTCTGAACACTTAGGATTGTACCTACTAAAAGGTAGTCATAATTGAACTAAACAGAATGTAAGTTAATAAGATTAAAATAGCAATGACTGATCAATTGCACTTAGTAAAACTATTCACTTTCTTTGGATTCAAGTTATAATTCTGCAAACGAAAAGGAAGCACCCCAATTAATGCTTCTGTCACTGGAATCAGCAAACAAAGCTTTCTTTGTGAGTGGAACACTTTTTCATTCAGGAATAAGCTCCCAATATCAGAAGGACTCGTCAGATATGCCACCTCAAATCTGGCATTAATCTCTTATCTATTGCTAATTCTTATCTATATCTATGAAAGCCTATTCCAGTTCTAGTCAGAAGTATAAACAGTCATGTTTATGATATGTACAGCTTCACAAATTACATGATTCCTGGCATCTCATTTTCAGATCTCTCAGTGGACTAATATAGATATTTTACAACTTACCAATTATTTGCAATCAGTTTTCAAGATCAATGCTCCAGTAACACTCAATTTCTATTTATAAATGATGGAAAGTAAACCATTTCCAAATCATTTCAAAGTTTTAGATACAATAGAAGTGTCACATCTAGAAAGGATTATTTAATCAATATATTATGCTATACACACACACACACCAATCTTTGCTGACAGAACACTGTATTGTTGTGGCAGTGGTGCTCCAAATACCATTCCTCTGAGTTTTTCCATGGGAGGGGCTTTATTTTGAAGGCCTCCAAATTTCCCATTGCTACGAATTCTGTCTCCTTCTCTTGTCAGTATCGTTGGGCAATGTGTGATTTTAACAACCTATACAAACAGAACTTATTATATTAATAGATCAATGGCAAGTTAGTCATTTGCAGATGACTTTTTACAGAATAGTATTGCTTTTCATTAAAAGTAATTCTATAAAGTTACAGCTTATCAATAGTTACCAATCACCATATATACCATGTTTACCATATATATACCATATATACCATATATACCATGTTTACCCTATACCAGACCTACCCAGAAAAGAAGATCCACCCAGGCTTTTGCCCTGAGTCCAAATTAAGACCTCCCCCAAAAAGAAGCCCTACTAAAATCCCACTTCCACACAGCAGCATCAAAGCCTATGCAGGTCTACTCAAAAGTAAGCCCCATTATAGTCAGTGGGACTTACTCCCAGGCATGTGTGGATGGGATAGCAGCCTCAAAGCCCAACCCTTTATTATGGAGGAAAGCTCCTCCCACAGCCTCATGGCCACCGGAGGAACAGAGGGCGAGCAGCAGCATTCTGGTGCTGTTGCCCTCTGCCTCTGCTGCCTGGTGTGGTTCTTCTGCTGCAGCTGCAGCTGGCCAGGAGAAGAACTGGTAATTATGAAAGGGGCACAAGAAGAGAAGCCCCTCCCTTCCTGCCCCCTCACAGACCCCTCTCCCCCCAGTCAATGAGGCATTGCTACTCAGAAGTAAGCCCCATTATAGTCAGTAGGACTTACTCCAAAGCAAGTGTGGATGGGATAGCAACCTCAGAGCCTGATCCTTGCACTGCTACTCAGAAGTAAGCCCCATTATAATCAATGGGACTTATGCCAAAGCAAGTGTGGATTGGATAACAGCCTCAAAGCCCAACCCTTCTGTGCAGAAACACACAGAAAAGAGATCTTTCAGCCAGACTTTCCTTGGAATAAGCCCTTTGAGTGTGTTGGGGTTGGATGGGACTTACTTCTGTGCCCAGGGTGACCATATGATCGGATTTGTCTTGATTTTTAGCCACCTGTCCGGGTGCCCTACGTTTTTGGTTCATTGTCCTACATTTTGCTGTTGATATTAATTAAAATAAGGCCTACCCTGAAAATAAGACCTATGGTGGTTTTTTTGACAAAAAAGTCAGTGTCTTATTATCGGGGAAACACGGTATCCCCCAAAATAGATAGAAACCAAATTTAACAATGAAACATCAAATGTGTACAGAATTGCAATCTTTGTTTATAACATTTAACTTGTCATTCTAATCAGAAATGAAAGGAGATGAAAGTCTGGAAAACAGAAATAGACAACACAGACCTCAAAAGAAATATTAAATCTTATTTATTTATTTTAAAAATCTATATCCTGCCTTTCCTGGGGCATTAGCCCAACTCAAGGCGGCTGACATAAAACATACTTAAAAACATAAATAGAACAATTCAATAAAAACAATTAAAACATACAAGCTAAAAAAATATGTTAAAAACAATAAAACAACAGACTCCCCAGCCTCAGCCCCATTAAAAAGCTTTTTTTAAAATAAAAGATTTTAAGGCTCTGCCTGAAGCTCTGTATTGAGGGAGCTTTCCTTGGTTCTAAGGGGAGGGAGTTCCAAAGCCGGGGGTGCCACCACTGAGAAGGCTCTATCTCTGTCCGCCACACCTCTCACATCCCACAAATGTCATGGTGGAGGTCAGTGGTTAACAATGCTGTGCCTGTCAATCTGAAAATTGGCAGGTAAGCAGTTCAAGACCCAAGTGCTGCATAATGGAGTGAGTGCTCATCACCTGGCCCAGCACCTGCCAACCTAGCAGTTTAAATGAATTTCTAACAAGCACCAGTGCTGCTGCATTAGAAAACCAGTGGTGACTCACTTATTTTGTCAGTGATTTCACTGACAAAAATCAGTGATGATTTTGACGTCACTGACAAAATAGTTACATGTGAATACGCCATTATGTATGGTAAGGTTGTTTAAACTTGGACAAATATGTTATACTAGCAAAAAGCGTACCCGCATTGCGGGAGTAAAATCCCCCCATACGCCATCCCGCACTGCGCATCAATCCCCCACGCACATCACCCCCATGCGCATCCACCCCCATGCGCAACATCCCCCATGTTCATCCACCCCATGCGCATCTTCTCCACTATGCACATCAACTTGCATGCTCATCAACCCCCATGTGCAAATCCCCCATGCACAACCCCCCATGCGCAACATTACCCATGTTCATCCCCCATGTGCAACATTCCCCATGTGCAACATCCCCATGCGCATCAGTCCCCCATGTGCATCAACCCACATGCACAACTTCCCTCATGCGCATCAACTCACATATGCAACCGCCCACATGCGATCCAACCCCCATGCACATAAACCCCCCATGTGCATCATCCCCATGCACATCAAACCCCCATGCGCATCATCTCCCCATGCGCAACATCCCCATGCACATCATTCCCCCCTACTAGAGGCCAATACACTATGTTCCGAAAAGATTTACTCCCCCCCCAATACAACGCATTGAGAGAAATAATGCAAATGGGGAATTACTGAAACCTAGAAAAATCCTATGGAAATCTTGGGACTGAAGTTTTTATAATCTGACATAACAAAAACCTGAATGATTCTTGCTTTTGGCTGCTAACATGTTCATACAAGCACATAACTTTAAAAATCGAATACACACCTCTTTTCTGTAATGATTGGCAGCATCCAAGTTGTCAATAATAATGGTGTCTGCTAACAGAGTACCAAACACTGTGAAGTTAAATAAAATAGTGAGACTTCAACAATACAATAGTCAGAATAGTAGCTACTGCATGACATTTCAAAGAAGTTATTATAGTGAACATCAACACTGAATAAAATCCTGATATCTTGAACAGTTCAGTAGAAACATACTGCAAATATATTACAAAACTTTCCCTACAATCCAGAGTAACTATGGGAGCACATAAAAGACATTTACGTTGATACAGTTAAGGCACCACCTAATGAAAAACTATGGGAAATTCATATTGCAATCTAGAGTATATTGTTCTGACGTCAGAGTAAGGAATCCCCATAGTTACTCTGGACTGTGCCCTAAAAATAGTTAAAATGAGAACCCTGATACTAGGTTAAAAAAATCACCTTTATTTATTTATTTATTTATTTATTTATTTATTTATTTATTTATTTATTTATTTATTTATTTATTTATGGGATTTATACCTTTCCCATGCCAAGCCAGCTTAAAAAGATTAGTTCCTCTCCTCTTGCTATTCTCATAACAATCCTGTGAAGTTGAATGACGGTTACCCAGCGAGCTTCATGGCCAAGAAAGGATCTGAACCTGGATCTTCCAGGTCTCAGTCCTTAATAATCACTCTAACAACTGTCACTTTTAAAGTTGTGTCTCATAGTTAGAAGTGGGAGAGCAACAATGCCAGCATGGAGACTTTTCCAGTAGCTAAGACTGCAATTCTAATCTCCAGTTAGGCCAGCATAAGCACTGGCACAAGTACTGTGCTGACCCGGGGGTTTCACAAAAGTCCTGTAAGGTGCTTCTGCTCCACTTGGGCAGAACTTCACACAGGCATATGCCAGCCTTGCCACAACACCATGGAAAGATATGCTATGTGAGTTAGGCCTGTCTAAATTTGTTAGATTGCACCCAGAAATATGGGCTGTGGGTGGCGCAAGCGGTTAAGACACTGTGCCTGTTAACCAGCAGGCCAGGGTTCGAGACCTGGGTTGGCCCCACAAGACAGGGTGAGCTCCTGTCCTTAGCCCAGCTCTGCAATGCCAGCTGGATCCAATCGTATTGGCTCTGCGTTTCCATTGGACTAATTCAGTGGTGTGGAGAGGGGGGATTTGCTGCTTAGGTAACAGCCTATTCTCCATAACAATCCAACCCAGGCTTTCGTGCTTCGCATGCAGCGCCGAGCACAATACCATAGTCTTTCAAGACGGAGGCCTGCACCCTGAAATATTTAAGAACATAAGAATAGCCTCCACTGGATCAGGCCAAAGACCCATCTAGTCCAGCTTCCTGTACCATACAGAGGCCCCCCAGATGCTAAGATTTTTGTGCTTCACTGCTACCACAAATTTCATCATTCACTACTTAACACTGCCTACTCTGTTAGTAGCCAAATTTCCATTTGGTTATTCTACTTCAACGTTCATTAGTTTTTTTGAAAACATTTTAAAAGAAGAAACATTTGAAGTATTTGATTAGAAAAAGCTTTCTTTTTGTATTTTATTACATAAGAATTCACTTCCCAAAAACTGTCACCATAAAGAACGAAAAACCGTACATTAAACACATCAGACCTTTAGTTTTTGTTTCTGAAATAGCAACTGTGTGGCAGGGGGGATGAAAACTGCAGCAACTGTGTAGAAAACATGATTCATCTCTCTACCCCACATCAGTGGCAATCTGCACTACTTGCAGTTGCTTTTTGCCCAAGGAAGCAAATTGCCTGGTGTGCTAATGGACCTCCTCTTCTAGATCGAATAGCAGTTGTACAGGATAGAGAACGATCAGGGCTGCAGTAAAGATCTCAATCTTAATTTCTTTCCTGAAGAGGCTATTTTGGAAAAGCCAAGTACACCAAAATCAATAATACATTGGTAACTCTCATTAGAAGTGCCTCACATAACAAGCGTTTCACATAACAAGTATAAATTTCTAAGAAATCTTGCTTCACATAACAAGTTCCGCTTCACTTAACAAGCAAGCACGCTATGGGCACGCTTTCTATGCAGCCCTGACGCTCTGCATGGGGGCTCTTTAAAAGGGCTGCCAGCCAGCACTGCTGCCTCTAACTGCCCCCATTGTGTTAAATGGGGCTTACTCCCAGGAAAGTGTCTTTGACTGCAGCCTCCCAACCCTAGACTTCTGTCTACCCAGAAGTAAGCCCCATTGTATTAAATGGGTCCTACTCCCAGGAAAGTGTCTTTAGTATTGCAGCCTAAATAGTCTTCATAGGATCATGCACATTGAATGCATGTTTTGAATTCAATTCCAGTGTTTTGTCATCATTTTTACATACAGTTAATATTTTTATATGAATATTTTGGGGGTTGTGGAACCAATTGTCTGAGTTTCCATTATTTCCTACGGGAAAATTCACTTCACTTAAAGAGCGTTTCACTTAAAGAGCATGCCTCCGGAACGAATTCAGCTCTTTATGTGAGGTACCACTGTATGGTTAAGATAAAGCATAGTTTTGTGCTCTAATGGAGCGATTCTATATGTATCTACTCAGAAGTATATCCCATGGCGTTCCTGAGGATTACTCCCCAGAAAGACTGTATAAGATTGCAGACTTTCTCTATTCCTGCATAGATATGTTATCTTAATCAGTTCCCTTTCTATGAAAGTTACCTATTTGGCAATGTTCTGTATGTGCTGGAAATGTTAGCAAATCTCTGGCAAAAACAGGATTTCCAAGAGGCTTGAAATAGTTTCTTCCATTTCTTAGATGAGGTAAAGGCCTGGTTAGAAATAATTAAAGAAAACGTTTATTTCTCTATAGATTTTGTCAGCTAAATATGGAGCCATAAACCATACATGGTCAGCATTTGGACATTCTAGTTTAAATATTCAATTTCTATACATTACAGAAGCCATGGGTTGTGAGCAAAAGGAGTGACCTTTTCTTAGTGCCAAACTGGATTAATGGTCAGTTTCTGTGAGGGGAAGCCATTAATGAGCCTTGCTGGCACAAGAGCATTTCCTAGGTATTAAGAATGTCTTTCCTCTACCACAAAATACTTGATTCTTAGGTGACAAAAGATGACACCAATGAGATACCTAAGGGAGAATTCACACAAAACTGTTATTGTGCAATTCCAAATTTTTCAATAGGTCTTGTGGAGGGGAAACAATCTAGATTTATTCAAGTTGCTTCGAGTAGCGGGCAACAAACCCTGTGCTACAGGTCAGATCCGACCATGAAAATCCGTTCCGTGTGAACAAACTTACTATTCTACGGAGAAGCCTACTATCTTCAACTCCAATCCCCCTCCTTCTCCCAAAGTCTGTGCTTCAGCTCCAATAGGCTCTGCACCCAGATTTCCAGGCTGTCAAAGCTGGCTGGTGTGAACTTTGGTTAACAAGTTAACAAGTGACGGATTTCCAGGCTGTCAAAGATGGCTGGTGTGAACTTCGGTTAACAAGTTAACAAGGCTCCCCGAATGGAACTGTAAGTTCTGGTTGTGACTGGGTGACTATTTTTTGGTTACAGTAGTCTCAACTTTAGAGAACGCTGACTTTGAGCATCACCCATAATTTTGTGAACCATTTATATTCAACGGGTATCTTAAGACTGGATATTTAGCTTTTAGAAAGTTATTTCTAGCTTATTTCAAAATACACCAAAATACAAAATACAGTTAACCCTTTATTATACAGATCTGAACACAACGTGTTTTTCAAAGATAAAGCAGAATATCCAAAGTGTATAAATAAGTATATGAAGATTTAAATTAAAGAATTTAAAAATTCATAGTGTGTAAACATTTGCAAAACAGGTAATCAAAGAAACAAACATGTTGGGAATAGTCTGAACCAAATTTTCACCTGATCTGTATCTTGCAATAAAATATGACATTTCAGGAACTGAAGATTTTTCTAAAAGAGCATCTTATAACTATTTCTTCATTCATTTATTTGTAGGTGGGTGGCGCAAGCAGTTAAGACGCTGTGCCTGTTAACCAGCAGGCCAGGGTTCGAGACCCGGGTCGGCCCCACAAGACAGGGTGAGCTCCTGTCCTTAGCCCAGCTCTGCGACGCCAATTGGATCCAATCGTATTGGCTCTGCCTTTCCATTGGACTAATACAGTGGCGTGGAGAGGGGGGATTTGCTGCTTGGGTAACAGCCTATCCTCCATAACAATCCAACCCAGGCTTTCATGCTTCGCATGCAGCGTATGCAGTGCCGAGTACGATACCATAGTCTTTCAAGACTGATGGAGGCCTGCTATTTGTACTCTGCCTTTCTCCGTGAAAGTCACCCAAGGCAGCTACACATAGGGCCAGGCTAAATTTGATGCAACAAAGACAGAGCTATGAATGACTGTGGTCCTATTTTAACAACAAAGGGGATTCACAGGCAAATTACAGTTTCTTCTACCGCATCCATTTTTTCTTCAGGTAACTCACTTTCACTATTAGAGTTTAGGTGCTGAAAAAGGCAGTCGGTAACAGAGAATTAGTGAAATAAGTCACAAATAGAAAAGTGAGGACAGGTGTACACTCTTACTCAGGCATCCCTTGTGTTGTGAAAATAAGATTCCTTATACTACATTCTGCTTTCTGTATGATTTAGTAGATGTACTTTTAAATACATGAATCAGTTCCCATTATGTATAGTTTGAAATAGGTTTCTAAGAAAAATAAAGCAGACAATATTAATTACTAAGATCCCAATCCTGCAATCATACTACCAGCCCTTCACTAGTACTGTCGCATACATGCTGTAAAGCACATTTGCAGTCCCTGTGATGGCCTAGCAGTAGAGCTAGATCAGTGCCAGCTGGCACTGGGTTTGAGCAAATGGGACACTGGGTCTCTTCTGCTCAGTGGTTCCCACTTGGGAGCAGAGAGGTAAGTGGGGACTTTGGTGACTGCAGCATTGTGAAATGGGAAGGAAGTAGAGAAGGCAAGAAGGAGGTATGATGAAGAGAGGGTGGAACCGGTGGAGCAGAGCTCCACCAGATATAGATCCTTTGTGTTGTGGCCCATATTGGAGGCTCTTGATATTACAGCAACACTAAAGGATTGTTGCATCGTGGGGCTACCTCCAGTGGTGTGCTTCAAATTTTTTAACAACCAGTTCTCTATGTCCTAATGACCATTTTAACCCTTAGTTTACCAAATTTGTTTTGTATCATGTGTGACCGCATCAATCAGAAGTAAGTCTCTGAGTTCAGTGTAATTTATTCCAATGCCTGCAGGAATAAATCACACCGAACTCAATGGACTTACTTCTGAGTAATGCATAGGATTGCACAGGAGCACGCAAATGACTTTAACATACAATAAAGACTTTAACTTTAATAAAGAGGACATGTCCTGAAAAAATCTTCCTTGTCCTCCTTTTCCCCAGGTTCCATGCTGCTTTCTCACAAGGAAAAAGAGGACAAGGAAGATTTTTCCCCAGGGCTAATGAAGATGAAAAAAAATCTTCCTTGTCTTCCTTTTTCCCAGGGTCCATGTTTCCAGGGAAGGAAGGGAGAGATAGATATAGTTAAGAGAGGGTGGGGAAAAAAGAAGTAAAGTTTGGAAGGAAGGGAGAGATAGATATAGTTAAGAGGGGTGGGAAAAAGGAAGTTTGGAAGGAAGGATAGATAGATGATAGATGGTGGATTTACCTTGGGCAGAGGTGGTCCCTTAAGGTCAGGAGCCAAGGCATGGGAGGGTGAGGGGGCCTCGTAGAAGTGGCTGGTGTGGGGAGGGCGGAGGGGCGGGGTATGGGGAGAGACCCATAGGAGGACTGGGGAGAAGGGAGAGGGTCTCCACCACTGCTAGCATGCAGTGAAGACTGGGAGAAAAAGGAGGACAAGGAAGATTTTTTCCTGGGAGAAGGCCCAGGAAAAGTGGGAGGTGGCGGGCAGAGGGGGGAGAGGGCCTCCAGAGTGCATGGAGATGGAGGGAGAGGCTCCCTGACAGCTCCTAGGAGCTGGTGGAGGCCCGGAAAAGGCTGGGGTAGGTACAGGAGGCCACCATCTAGGCCGTGAGGGAGGAAGGACGTGAGGGAACCCAGCCTGCGCACGCATATTTGAAATGTGCATGCAGGCTGGGTTCTCTTTGCCAATCAGAGGCTGTTATGAGTGCTCTGATTGTGATTGGCTGGGAGGCTCATAACAGGATCTGATTGGTCAATAGGTGATGGGAGGAGCTTCTGCCTTAGTTTGGGCTCAATCCTAGCGGTGGGTTAACTAACAGTTTGCTGGGATTGGGACTAAACTAACAACCGATCCTTAAGAACTGGTCCAAACCAGCTGCTGCCCACCTCTGGCTACCTCCCTTACCTGGAGGAAGGGACAAAAGTCTCCTTTATCTGAAGAGTTGCAGGCTGTTGCCTTGCAGTGTTCAGGATACAGCAGCAGCCATTTTGATGCTGTTGGTGTACTGATGCTCTAGTTAGATTAGGATTGGTCTGCTGACATTTTATCCATATTTCTAAAGAAGCTTAAATGAAATTAGAATGACTTACAGCCCAATCCTATGCATGTCTACTCAGAAGTCAGTCCCATTATAGCCAATGGGACTTATTCTCATGTGACCGTCAGCAGGATTACAGCCTTATTCTCTAATTAATAGGACTGGGCTATCAATCTATCAAACATGCTATTTGTTAATCTATTAAAAGCCTACAGGCCACCTGAAAATGTACAAACAGTAAATATTTATTCTTGAAAATAAAACACAATTTAAATTGGGGAGAAATGCAAACAATTTTTATTTTACCTCTTCCAGTCTGGGAGGTGGTTCTTATGGACAGAATCCAGGGGTAATACTTGCTGCCGACCTTGAGTTTCATCAAAGATACGTCGAGCAGCAGCAGTTGTCAGAGTGATTACACAGTCCATGTCACTTGCCAAATGCCAAGAAATGACTTTTGCTGCTTCATTATCCTCAATCTGTGCTAAATGTGAAATCTTTAACATAAATTTGAAACAATATATTTTGAGGATCAAAGGAAGGGGAAGGAACAATTTTGCCTTCCTTTCTGCCCATTAAATCCACCTAAAAGATCAAGTTATAAGTGACTAACCCCCAAATCCAGAGTAACTATGGGAGCACATAAGAGACATTATTTGCACCAGTTGTTACTTCACCTCCTAGTGAAAATCCAGAGTAAATTGTTCTTACACTGGAGCAAGGACTCCCCATAGTTACTCTGGATTTTGCCCTAAGGCCCATATTTAGGATATTTACCCTACAATCCAGAGTAACTACGGAAGCACGTAAGAGACTTTACGTGCACCCATAGTTACTGCACCACCCAGTGAAAACCTATGGGAAATTCATATTGCAATCCAGAGCAAATTGTTCTTACACCGGAGCAAGGACTCCCCGTAGTTACTCAGGATTGCACCCTTAGTCAAATTAAGCCCTTTGCTCCGGAGCAGTTAAGGTGACTTTCCATAAGATAACACCAGAGGGTGATGTAACTGCATGGACCCGTAACTGCTCTGGATTTTGCCCTAAGTCTAAAGCCCCTTCCCTCTGCCCCCCCCCCAAGAAAATGTATTTATAGAAAATATGACCACAGAAAACTGGTCACAGACACCGTTTATCCATTAGATATCTTTCCATTTTCTGTAACAAAAAGCTATGAAGATTTAAGTAATGATACTATTATTAAATATTGCAAAAAATCTTGACAATCCATTTGTATTACTCTCCTTGTATACATCCAAGATCTTACAAGAACAAATATACTTACTCTCTAATTTCATTACATATGGAATGGCATTAACGAAGATAAAATAGGTGAGAAAAACAAATAGATTAAAAAATTTCTTAAGATAGACTTACCTTCCCTAAAACATCTTGGTTGCATTTGGGATAGTTAACAAGTGTACATGTTCTCCTAGGCTGCCTTCTTATTGCTTCCTGCTCCAACTTCTTTTCTTTTATAAGAGACTCAACATATTGCAGCTAAAAAGAAGTAGAATAGCACCTTACAGATATAAATTTATTACAAATTTACATCTACATATAAAACTTTATATATCGTATTACATCTTCTTATATATGTAAACTAGCAAAAAGCATATCTGCTTTGCGGGAGTAACATTTCCCCATACGACATCCCCCCACGGCGCAACTTCCCCCCATGCGCATCATCCTCCCATGCGCAACTTCCCCCATGCGTTTTCCTTCCTATAACTAAGCATTGGAGAATCAGTGACTGAGGGATGCTCTGCCCCAACCCTCAGACCTAGAAGCATGAAATTCGGGGAGGGTGTTCATGGGAATGAACATGGGGGGTTGCGCATGGGAAGATGTGCATGGGGGGAATGATGCATATGGGGGATGCTGCGCATGGGGTTGTTGCGATTGGGGGTTGATGCGCATGGGGGGTTGATGCGCATGGGGGATGATGCGCATGAGAACTGATGCTCCTGGGGGGATGTTGAACATGGGGGGTTGATGCTCATGGGGGACTGATGCGTATGGTGGGATGTTGCGCATGAGGGTTGATGTGCATGGGAGTTGATTCGCATGGGGGGATGTTACACATGGGGGATGATGCGCATGGGGGATGTTGTGCATGGGGGATTTTGTGCATGGGGGACTGATGTGCATGGGGGATGTTGTTCGGAGGAAGAGGCTGCACATGGGGGGATGTTGCGCATGGGGGTTGATGCGCATGAGGGACTGATGCGCAAGGGGGATGTTGCGCATGGGGGACTGATGTGTATGGGGGACTGATGTGCATGGGGGGATGTTGCGCATGGGAGTTGATGTGTATGGGGATGTTGCACATGGGGGGATGATGTGCATGGGGGGATGCTGTGCATGGGGGACTGATGCGCATGAGGGAATGTTGCGCATGGGGGATGGCGTATGGGGGGAAATTTACTCCCGCAATGCAGGTACGCTTTTTGCTAGTCTATATATATAAAAGAGAAAAGTCACTGACTGACCAACGCCCTGCCAAAACCGCCGGCCCTAGAAGTGTGAAATTTGGGGAGGGTGTTCCTTCCTTGACAGAGGGCTGCACCAAGAACCGGTTTTTGGAAATTCCAACCGGAAGGGGGTGAAAAGGGGCGCAACGCGTTTTCCTCCCTATACTTATAATTGGAGAATGGATGACTCCTCAACATTCCTCCCCAACTGCTGGGCCTGAAGCATGGAATTCTGGGAGGGAGTTCCTTCTGTCACCTGAACACCCACCAAGAACCCATGTGGAGAAATTTAACCCTTCAGGGGCTGAAAAGGGGTCAACGTGTTTTTTTCCTATACTTAACATGGAAGACTGACCAACATCCAGCCAATTTGGTGCTAGGTGCCTGATGCAATGGGGGGATTTTGTTCGGAGGAAGAGGTTGCACTAGCAAGGATGCTGTGCATGGTGGAAGTTGCGCATGGTGGAAGTTGCGCATGGGGGTTGATGAGCATGGGGGATGATGAGCATAGGGGGGTGATGTAGATGGGGGAACGTTGCACATGGGGGAACGTAGCACATGGGGGATGATGCACATGGGTGGAAAGTTGCGCATGGGGACACTGCTCATGGGGGGAAGTTGCGCATGAGTGGAAAGTTGTGCATGGGGGATATTGCACATGGGGAAAGTTGCACGTGGGGAAAGATGTGCATGGGGGATGATGCGCATGGGGGATGATGCACATGGGAGAAGTTGCGCATGGGTGATGTTGCGCATGGGGGAAGTTGCATTGGGGGGATGATGCGCATGGGGATGATATGCATAGGGGAAAGTTGCGCATGGGGAAAATTGCACATGGGGGATGATGCGCATGGGGAACGTTGCACAGGGGGAAAGTTGCTCATTGGGGGATGATGCGCATGGGGAAAGTTGTGCATGGGGAAAGTTGTGCATGTGGAAAATTGCGCATGGGGGAAGTTGTTCATGGGGGACTGAATCTGCATGGGGTTGATTCACATGGGGAAGTTGCGCATGGGGGAAGTTGCTCATGGGGAAAATTGCACATGGGGCTGATGCGCAAGGGGAAAGTTGCACATGGGGGAAGTTGCGCATGGGGGGATGATGTGTATGGGGTAAGTTGCGCATGGGGAAAATTGCACATTGGGGAAGTTGCGCATGGGGAAAATTGCACATTGGGGAAGTTGCGCATGGGGGATGATGCGCATGGGGAAGTTGAAAATGGGGGTTGATGCTCATGGGGGATGATGTACATGGGGAAGTTGCGCATGGGGGGATTTGCGCATTGGGGACTGATGCGCACTGGGGGAAGTTGCGCTTGGGGAAAAGTTGCATGTGGGGGATGATGTGTATGGGGAAGTTGCGCATGGGGGATGTTGCGCATGGGGAGAAGTTGTGCATGGGGTGTTGATGCACCATGGGGGGATGGTGTATGGGGAAATGTTACTCCCGCAACGCAGGTACGCTTTTCGCTAATCTATATATAAAAATGAAGTTACTGACTTATCAATGCCCAGCCAAAACCGCTGAGCCTAGAAGTGTGAAATTTGGGGTGGGTGTTCCTTCCGTGATGGAGGAATGCACTAAGAACCAGTTTTCAGAAATTCCAACCGGAAGGAAGTGAAATGGGGTGCAATGTGTTTTCCTCCCTATACTTTGCATTGAGGAATCGGTGACTGAGGAATGCTCTGCCCCAACCCCCAGATCTAGAAGCATGAAATTTGGGTTCCTTCTGTCACATGAACACTCACCAAGAACCGATGTGTAGAAATTTAACCCTTAAGGGGCTGAAAAGGGGTGCAATGTGTTTTTGTCCTATACTTAAACATGGAAGACTGACCAACCTCCAGCCAATTTGGTGCTTGATGCCCAATGCCGTGGGGGGGGGGGGGATGTTGTTCGGAGGGAGGGATTGCACTGGGGAAGATGTTGTGCATGGGGGGTTGTGCATGGGGGGTGTTGTTCAGGGGAGATGATGATGCACATGGGGTTGATGCACATGCAGGAGATGATGCGGATGGAGCAAATTATGTGCATAGGGCAGATGATGCACATGGGGGTTGTAGCGCATGGGGCATGTTGCATATGGGGGGTTGATTGCTCATGGGGGGAGGTTGCACATGGGATGTTGATGCGCATGAGGAAGATGATGTGCATGGTGGGATGATGCTGATTGGTGGACTGAAGTGCATGGGGGGATGTTGCACATGGGGGAATGTTGTGCATGGGGGTCTATTGCGCTGTGGAGGGATGGTGTAGAGGGGAATTTTACTCCTGCAATGCAGGTAAGCTTTTCGCTAGTTTTAAAAATAAATCTTGTTGTAAATGATTTCTGAAACAAGATAAGTGGAGCACGGTCTTCTGCCAGCTGGTCTCAAAAGACAGGAAAGGAGACCATTATAATTCTATGAATCTGCAGTTATGGAATCTAACCTGACTCAACTGACAGGTTAACTTTTCCAAGAGGCTGCTTCATTTTAGAAATTAAATTGAATGAAAAGCACAGGACATCTATCAGATAAAAAGGAAAAAATGCATGAGGGTGTTCCAATATGAATAAAGGATAACAAATTCATCCAAAAGAAAGAAATTAATTTTTTTGATAACTTATGCTAAGATAGACATTCTCAATTGCTTCAATGCTTAATTATAATATATTCATACTGGAATAAACACACTAAATTCAATACAACCATATAGCTTAAATAGTTTAAATGAAGATTTGGAGCCTCAGTTCAAAATATTGGTTGTTAACAAATACAACAAAAGTTACCAGGCTACAGACTGGAAGGTAGTTGAGCAATGGAAATCACATTAAGGCTGCAATCCTAAAGACACTTTCCTGGGAGTAAGACCAATTGAACACAATGGGGCTTATTTCTGAGTAGACATGGTTAGGATTGTGCTCTATGAAATATATACTCTTTTTGCTTGTGATTTTAAGTAACCATATCTATTTGGATTCATCTTAATGAGTATTTTGTTAAAGATGTTAATTAAAAAATGAAAGGAAATTAAGAAGACCATACAGCATTTGTTTGAGGTATGTCAAACTGATGTCTTCTCAATTCATTCTTCAAATGGGACTCTTTTGTTTCAGCTAGCTGTTCTTTACCTGAAACAAAGTGCTGAATTAGATTAAATCAGGTACGATTGGACTGAACTCAAGTTCACATAGCATATTCATCACCTAATGAACACAACATTGCACAAAGTAATGTGTATATTACTATAATAAAATATTACATGATGTAAAAAACCGTCTCTAAAATATATTCGCTTACTAATAACATATCAAACCCAATACTTTCCTTGGAGACCATACATACATTCAGCAAAGGATTATGAAATGTACCTGGGGCCAATTAACACAGCCGAATTATGACTGGGTTTGTAGGTACGTGAGCTGGGCGGGTCACACAGATTTGAGAAACAACCTCCACCTGTGCAGTTGTATTTTTTTCACATCACTTGCAGTCATGGAGCAAACACATCATGTGTAAACCCCAACATGAACTATGTATACCCCAAAGAGACCTCGATAAGTATATGTATACACTATTGGATGAAGAATTCATTGAAAACTGAATACACTATTCACTTTTTATACATACATTGAAAAATGTATACACTATTGGATGAAGAATTTATTGAAAAATGCATTATGGGTTGTGCATCGATCTGCATTAATTTCTCTTATGAAAACCACCTATCTCCAATGAATGAAGAAATCTATAAAAATGAAATTAGCGATCTTACATCACTTACATTTTAGTTCTGCAAGGAGATGATTAGCAGTATCAAACATATTTCTGTACACTGTAACGGACTGATGTAATTTATCTCTCTCCTTTGTAAGTGCTGCCATCTTCTGTTGCCTTCTGTAATCTAAAAAGGAAAAAATAAAATGTTTTACTCCACATTCTTTTGGTATTTTCTTCAAATATCAGAAAAGTATACAACAAAACAATGCTTTGATATTTGAAATTTTGAAATTGTTGGACTGATGCTTTGATAGTTTGTTAAAAGTACACAAGTAAATTTAAGCATTATAGAAAAAGGCAATTCAGATTTTAGAAAAAGAAATAAGAAACACATAAGCTCACCATTGTAAAACATAAAAGAGAGACAATAAGGTTTCAAATGTCTAGTCAAAGCTGGTATAACTGGCTCAAATACAAGAACATATTCAGTACTATCTCTTCCTGGGCTATTTTCTGCCAGTACCAGAGCCTGAAAAAAACAAACATGTACACATGTCATCTATGGAAGAGTGATTCATCTAATCATGGAAACTAAACTTATTTAGCTACCGGTATATTTTCATTCCACACTCACGCTGGCATTTCCAAACAGAACTACTTTTAAATATTATTTTAAAATAATTTGCAGCTACTATTATAATTTATCCTTAACATAAAGTATAAAGTAACAACAATGTCAAGTTTTAACTGTATCTTCAATGAAATTGTATAAAAATCCAGTTTATAAATTATAGAAAATGTACCTTGTATGCCTGATTGGTACGATCTTACCGATTGTTCACTATTACTCTTTTTAAAAGTAGTACAAATGTGATGTGAAAGAGAACCAAAATGAATAACACGGAGCAAAAGAAAGCATTAACTCCCAATGTGCAGTTAAAGTTACTGCTGTTACTATGGAAGCAGACAGTGGATCACAGGGATTAGAGGTGTTCCTAAGAGACTGATGATGCAGAAATAACTCAGAAGCACTAATTTTACAAATGTATTTTCCAGTGATCATGAAAGATGAAAATATGGGTGAATCGGCCACTTTATTAACAGTGCAATCCTAACATGCCAGAGAGAATGGCCTAGCTATGGCAGCCTAATGTAGGTGTGTGCAGAGCAAATCTACAGGGGAAGGGGGCCTCTAAGCTGGCCTAACTGTTGTTGAGGAGGAAGCAACACAAGTCTGCTATTCCAGGCATGCTCACTGGGGACCAATTAAGTGGCATCTGGGGAGGACCTGCATCCAAGGAGACCTGCCTCAGATCACTCTGAAGAAGGAGCAGCTGTGGTGCCTGCACCCTGCCTGCCATGTGAGGAAGGCCAGGAGTCCCCGGCAACTATGATGGAGAGAAAGGGAAGGACTGTGTAGGGGATCAATGCCAGAATTGCAAAAGGAAGTGGGCAACATACTCCCCACCCAATGCAGGGCACCAAAGATACATGGGGGACAGGACCAAAAAAAAGCTGGAACACCCACATCCATTATTATTACGGGGTTCATGGAAACACTACAGTACCTGAGGGGGCTGTTAGAATTGTGCCATATTCTGAGTTCAACAGGCAAGAGTGGTGCTGGGAGGAGGAGGAGGAGCTGGGAGGGGGCACGTCTGCCCTGGAAACAGGGTCTGGATAAGCTTAACTGTGCTGTTTTAGTCCATGCCCAACATGCCCTGGCATACCCCTGCTGCGCTGCCTAGGCTAGCATTGCTAGGCCAGGCCAGGTCCATCTATCTTGCTTTGGCCCAGGCCCTTTTCTGGTGCAGCTAAGTTTGCTAATCTGACATTAGGCCAGCCCGTGCCAGATAGGCTGGCGCAAGTGCACTTCAGAATTGCCTCTAAGTTAGATACATGTTGTATAATTGCATCCATGAGGGTTCTGTTCCAGTTTCCTCAGTGGATGATGATTTTGTGTTAAGTATTCCTTCAGGCAGAGTTTTAATAAAGCCTGCTGACCATGGTAACAAAGGAGGCTGGCAGTCAATCTCTCCATGGCTTAGAATAGCTTTGTTTCAGTTTGGAAACAGACCCTTTCCTTCCCCATGCAAAGAATGCAAATAATCACTTCCCGTCTTTCGTTGCTTGCGTACCTCCTCTGTTACGATGGTAAGCAAGCTATTTTCAAAAGGTACATTTTAAAGGTACATTAAATTTAATAGGCCAACCTCATTCTTGCTGATCTAAAACTGTAGGTAAAAAATCCACTGTAGTTAGATTATACCTGCATATGATGAATGCCACTTTGCAAATACTGTCAGATTTTTAAGCATTCCACTTGTTTCAAATGAGTTTAATTTGTTTAATTTTTTCCACAGCTATTAACAGAATTTAAAGGCACTTAATTTTCAATGCATCAGAGGCCATTAAGTTTCATAAATTACAGGCAAAGCAATTTAAAGAACAGAATATAAAGGAAAATGATACAAATAAAAACAAAATACATTGCTGACTTTTCCTTTCAGAAGGAAGTATACTGGAAATGCATATTTAAAACTATTTGTTTAAGAAGACTCACCTCAACTTCAATAGTTCCTTCACGAATTGGAAACTCAACTGTGCTTGTATTACCTTGAAAAAGTGGAATGTCTGTATCTTTGTGAATTGAACTTTTAATTTTAGCTACGATTTTTCCATCTAAACGATTTCCAGTACAGTTATTGTATTCGTCCTTAAAGTTAAAAAGAGACCAAATTTAGATATTAAAATATTTCTTGATCATGGCATCGGCCTGGATCCAGATCTGTACAATTTGTGGAAGAAAGGTCACATAAGCAAACTTACCTGTCCCATCCTCCCTGTCCCAGAAGTAATTGCTGGAAATTGGATATACTGTATATGGAATCATAGAGTTGGAAGGGACCTAGTAGGTCATCGAGTCCAACCCCTGCCTGCAGCAGGAAATCCCCCTAGAGCATCCTGACAGGTGCTCGTCAAGCCTCTGCCTGAAGACCCCCAGTGAGGGAGAGTCCACCACCTTGAGTATATATACTTGAGTATAAGCTGACCCGAATGTAAGCTGAGGCACCTAATTTTACCACAAAAACTGGGAAAACTTATTGACTCAAATATAAGCGTAGGGTGGGAAGCGCAGAAGCTACTGCTGTTTTAATGAGGAGAAAACAACCAATGTGGTGAGCCATCAAGCTCCGACATGCAGGGAGGAGAGTGATCAATCTGCTGACTTTTATTTTTTAAAAGAAGGAAGCAAAGCAGCCTTTCCTGCTTTTTAAAAAGGCTGACCTAAGCTGAGCTGCTTGTGCAGAAATCCACTTCTTTGCCCATCTTATGAGAAGTATAAGCCAACCTGGGTATAAGCCGAGGGGGGCTTTTTCAGCATAAAAAATGTGCTGAAAAACTAGGCTTATATTTGAGTATATACAGTAGGTACTTTCTATATTTTGTCAGGAAGTGCAGGAAACCACAATGGGAACAAGGGAGTAGATTAGTTCCCTTCTCTGCATGTTTTCTTCCACTCACACAATCTAAATCCAACCTATATATTTGAAAACTCAGATCAAACAAAACACATGTACATCCTGAAAAAGTATCATCTATTTTATTTCCAGAGCTATGTTTGGAAATTTGGAAGGATTGAATCCTATTAAACATTACAGTTCCAAAGCAAGCCACAATGGAGCCCTGAGGTAAGGGAATAAACAAACCTTTTGAGGAGAACACAATTACTTCCCTTTCCACCGTAGGGTGCAATCAGGACAACATTACCACAGTTGTACCAGGGCTGGAATGTTGGATACAATGGGGCTCTGACCATAGTTTTGGAATACAAAATATCATCGGGCAATGTCCTTATGCCAACTATGAAGTATATGACTTCTGGGTAAGAAAGCTGCCTGAAAGGCACACTTGCCCCTCTTTCATCATGTTTCCTAATACATTCTGAAGAGGACATTTTCATATTTGTATTCCTGCTTTTTCCCTTGGAGGGCACCCAAGGATACTCAATCAATAAAGCATACAGTAAAATATAATTAAAATGATAAAATACAATTAAACAGTATTAAATGTTGTGCAGTCAACAATTATTGGTTAAAGTGACTGTTTTAAGACTTTTGCTTCAGTGATGGGATTCAAAGAAATTAACAACCAGTTCTATGCCCATCTGGCAGCCACTTTTAAATGGCTATTTTTAAAATTTATATGTACTCTCTCTCGTTAACAACTGGTTCTATTGAGTAGGAGCGAACGTTCTAGAGCCCACCAGTTTTGCTTGCTTCTTTCTTGTGAAAAAGAGGGGCGGGGGAAGCGTAGAACAGGGAAAGGAAGAGGCTGTGATGGTATGGCCAGATCAAGTCTGGATATTTTTCCTCATTAACATTAAGTTTATATTTGTCAGGTATTTAAGAAGCCAGTACCTTGCTCTCTTTGCACTATAAGCTTGAATGCTTATAGTGCCCTCTTAAAAATAAGAAAGAAACATGAATGGGTGCACATGGGGCCACTATTAATACAGGCATCCCCCATATCTGCAGTTTCCATATCTGTAGGGAGGGGGTCACTGGACTTGATCCCTGTGGACATAGGTGCTTATTTTACACACACACAAAAACCTTTTCCTGTCTTTTTTAGTTGATTCTATTTTTTCTGTCTCATTAATAAAAGGTCAAAAATCCCACAACCTTGTTAAGTAAGTATTATCTTTTTCCCATTGCAGCAGGGAGGCTGAGAGACTCATCTAGGATAACTTAGCAAGTTCACACTCTTCACAAGTCTCCACAGCTCAGTCATTATATTACACCAGAACAGGGTGACCATATGACCGGAAAAACCCGGATTTGTCCGGATTTTAGCCTCCTGTCTGGGTGTCCTACCTTTTGGCTTCATTGTCCTACATTTTGGCTTTGTTTTGAAACTTTGCGATAGTGCACAATACCCCATCATGCCATGTCGTTGGATTTGTATTGAAGAGCAGAATCCAATGCAAAAATCAGTTTTGAGTTATCTTATTCCTATCGAAAGTTATGGCCAAAAAAACCCCCCAAAACTATGAAATACATCTTTTGGGCAATTTTTAAAAGCAGGTAGGAATTTTGGCCTGGAGATAGGAATTTTGGCCTTGGGGTTCAGGAATTTTGAGTTTGGCATCTGGTCACCCTGCACCAGAAACATCTTACAAATCATGATTTTTTTCAGATCAAAGACCAAAATAGTAGAGCCTGTTCTGAAAAGATCTACAATGAAAGGAATATAGGCTGCAATCCTAAAGACACTTTCCTGGGAGAAAGCTCCATTGATTATAATGGGACTTACTTCTGAGTGGACAGGTATAGGTTTGCACCCACAGTTCTTTAAGGTTGTACTCATAAACTAGAAGAACTCAGGAAGTTAGGTTTTCATTTAAACAGAAATTTTAAATAGTTACCAATCTTCAAGAAAATATTAAATGTTTGACACCCACACACATTAAATTAATATTATCTTACTGTAAAGTGTCTGAAGTTTTAAGTACACTTCAAAATTTAGTAAAACTTAGTTGAAAATAATTACTCTTAAGTACAAAGATGCCTCCTTCATCCATTTATCAAGATGTGTATCATTTTGACTAAACACAGTTTGAAATTACCATTATAGAAAGGGTCAAGTCCTTTACAAGGATCCGAGTATGAACAGACCGAGCATTAGTGACTGCAGGAGTACTTGGTATAGTTCCTGGCACCAACTGTGCTGGTTCATTAGGCACCACTTCAATTATAATCTGGAAAAAAAGACAATATAACACCCTATAAACAGTACAGAATCACAGCTGTGAAACTTCCAACACAGATTAAAAAATAGAAGCATAGCCTTTATCATTCAAATCTAAGCCTCAATCTATCTTCTATATAGGCACACCCCACTTTATGATGGTTCATTTTCTGAAGGTTCTGCTCTTTCAACACCTTTTAATTATATCTAGAACTCATTCATTCAACACATTCCCCATTCCTTCAACTTCTCCATGCTGGTCTAAAGGATAAAATTGTCTTCCCTGATGTTGATTTGCATGTGACATGGTGATAAAACTGCTTTTAGCATTTTCTTATGACTTTCTTCAGTAAATAATCACCATTCAAATACATAAGATATTCATTGCCTACGCGTGCCTACATATTTTGGCTATATGTTAATAAATATGTGTTATTTAGGCTTTTGCAAGTGATATTCATGTCTTTTTTGGTGGCCATTTTGCACTTGCAAGCTGATTAATGACTAGGTGTCACTTTTCAACAGTTTTCACTTTTGGACAGTGCTCAGGTCCCTAAACCATCCAATAAGTGAGGGGTGCCTATATATATAAAATTGAAGTGACTGACTCATCAATGCCCAGCCAAAACCTCTGGATCTAAAAGTGTGAAATTTGAGGAGGGTATTACTTCTGTGATCTTGGCACCAACTAAGAATCAATTTTAAGAAAATCAAACCAGAAGAGGTTGAAAAGGTGTGCAATGTGTTTTTATTCTTATACATAATATAGAAGAATGCCCAACTCATCAACGTCCAGCCCAAATCCACTGACCTTCAAGCATGAAATTTGGGCAGCATATTCCTTCTGTGATGTAGGCACTCACTAAGATTTTTAGACATTCAACTCCTAAAACAGTGAAAAGGGTTGCAACATGTTTTGCTGCTATAACTAATATTGAAGACTGACTGATCAACACCCAGCCCCAACCCCTGGACCTAGAAGTATGACATTTGGGAAGCATATTCCTTCTGTGATGTAAAGACCCTAAGAACCAATTTGGTGGTGCCTGGTACCTGCTCTCCAGTGTTGCCCACTGGTATCTAGTGCTGTCCGTTAGGGGTGCCTGGTGGTGCCCACTGCCTACTGCACAGCAGTGCCCACTACCCAGTGGTGCCCAATAGGGATGCCCAGTCCCTGCTGTCTACCACTGTCCCTCTGTATTATCTGGAGCCTGTCAGTGCCTGCCATCCGGTGCCAGTGCTTGTTGCCCACCTGTGCCTGCCAGTGCCCACAAACATTCTGGAAATTTTATTGCCACAAGAGTGGGTTCATCCTGCTAGTTTTGTAATAAATCAAAATACATTTCCTCGGCCTATGTATTTTCATGCCTTGGTACTGAGTACTAAGGAATGGAGCCAGCTAGTTGCTACCAAAGTCCAGGGCTTTGAGATGTGTGTTCACCAAAGGTGAGGGAGCCCATGGCCTGCAAGGGTTGGCATAAACCTGTAGGTCCTCAGTGTCCCTGGCCAGAGATGTTGGAGAATCCAGGGGGATGGAAGAACCACCTGACAAAGGGCTATGTTGCCCCAGGAAAGGCATACTCACTTGGCTTGCCATATGTTTAAGATAACAAGTGTCTGTTCTTAAGAACATGCATGCTGTAATTGGTTTATCTGGTTAAGAACTCTGCCTTGCTATCTCTGTGTTTGCTGCATCCTCCTGAAATTGCATGGCATGGTAGAATTCATAGGAACATTAGTTCAGACACTAATGTTTGGTGTCAGTTTGGTGTTATTAGTTCAGACCATGCAAGTTTGGTGCATGGTCTTCTTAAGGACTTAACTGTGTTGGGGCAGTGAGCCAAGAGAAGAACCACCAAAGGCATACTTACACCCACTAAAAGAACACTAATACTCAAAGGATAAGTTCAGAAATATCCACTAAAGGAACAGTGATACCCAAAGGATAAGTTCAGAAATGAAGATGAAGAATGAATAACCTCACACTCTATAGAGCCTTTGACACGGATGTTGGTCTGTTTTTCCTGCATAAATATCTGAAGAGAAACTGAAGACATAAGCATATTGCATGTCTGATTCACATTACTTCTTACTTGGGATTATACAATTATGCACTCTGCCAAATGCTAAGAATGTACACATAAAGAAGTGTATGGATTTACCTTTGGATCAAGTACAGTACTTGTAAAATTAGTGCATTGTTGCTGCTGGGAGTTTTAAAACACATTTGCATAAATGACTGTATGTGTTTTTAAAAGGTTGGATATTTCAAGTTTCATTCTACATGAATTTTTACATTTTTGTTTGCATAATTGTGTTGTGATGAGTTAAACTAAGAGCACAATCCTAACCGTGTCTACTCAAAAGTAAGCCCCATTGTGTTCAATGGGTCTTACTCCCAGAAAAGTGTCTTTAGGATTGCAGCTTATGACTAATTTAGTCTTAGTTTTAGATACTGTATATAAAGCTTTAGATAATGTATGTAATATTTAGTTTTAGATAATGTTTTAGTTTTAGATAATGTATGTTGTTTTAGATAATGTATGTTGTTTTAGATAATGTATGTTTTTAGATAATGTATGTAATATCTCATCTTTTTGATATGAAGGATCATTTCTGCTTTAGTTTGCACCTTCTGTTCTGCTCTATCTTTATTTCTGAACAAGAACTAGGGAAATATTTTGGGAGCCATAATACAACAAGCTTTAAGAGCAGATTAACATAAATTAGTTGCGACTAGTCAAAGCCATCTTTTATCACAGAAATAATAAAAACAGTACCTAGAGTACCTATGTACACATATTACTTTATAGATTTTCAAAGCATACCTGATCACTAGTAAGACTGCTTATTTTGTCAATTGCATAAACAAACTGGATACTGTATGAGCCCATACGCTCTGGAACCATTTTTTTCCTAAATTACAAAAACTGAATATTAGAAATAAAATCAAAATGTTAAACATTTATATTACCTAACACTTTTATCTGTTAAATGAAGATGTTCTATCCTTCATGCATTTGTTGACTTCCTGCAAACTGAGTTGACTGCGTCATCTTAATCTGATTGATAAGAAGAATGATTTTTATTCATTTTTCTGAGGATTGCAATGGTGCTCAGTTGCATACTTTAGCAGTGGTTCTCACACTTTTAGTATCAGGACCCACTTTTTAAGAATGATAAACTGTTAGGACCAAATGGAAATGATGTCATAACCAGAAGTGACAGTATAAATAATTTTTTTTACCATCCTAGGCTACAATCCTACCCCCACTTATGCAGGTTTCATTTACTATCATTATTAAAAGCATATGCATAGCAGCCAGTTAAAGGTACAGATTTGTAATATTTCCCCAAATATAACCACATACATTGGTAGTATCAAGTCTATTTTATTTATTTGATTTGTATCCTGCCTTTTTTCCCCAAGCAGAAACTCTGATACGGTACTAATATATGGTACTAAAAACACCATAAAAGACCTGTTAGCTTTTAATTAGCTATTTAAAAGACCCATTAGCTATTAATTTTTTCATTTCCTTTGTAAACCGCTTTGAGAACTTTCTAGTTGAAAAGCAGTATATAAATACTGTAAATAGATACAATCTGGAGTAACTATGGGAAGATGTAAGAGGCACTTACTCTGGATTGCTCTATGCATTTCCCATAGGCTTTCCATAGGTGGCACTGTAACTATGTCAGTGTAAAAGGTCCTGTAGTTACTCTGGATTGTAGTCTAAGAGCCTGACAAATAGCTGAAAGATTTCCTGTACCCTTAACTGACTTTTCACTCACTAAAGGAAGGAATTCCCTTACCGTGAATGTCCTTTTCTTGGAGTCGAGGATAGGGTGCATTCAGTCAATGACTGGGTTATGCCCTGCCCACTCCAGAGACAGGGCCAGATCTGAAAGTTGTCCCTTTCCTGTGAGGGGCATCGCCTCCCCATTCCGATACCAGAGCCGAAAAGAGGAAGCTGCCTCCACACGTTATAATCATAGCAGGAAACTGCAGAACGTTGGAAACTGAAGAAAACAGTAGAACAGAATAGCAGAAGCCGAGCCCCCCACAGAGGGGGCTCCAACAGGTAAGGCAAAGAAGAAAACCAGAAACGGGACCAGGGTCCAGGTACCTAGAAATATTGGGCCGCAGCCTGGAAAAACACAAACCTACGGTCAACTCCACCCTTACACTGAAATGATAGTGGTATGTGTCTCTGTCCAAGGTGGTCCTGAATGCACCCTATCCTCGACTCCAGGAAAAGGACATTCACGGTAAGGGAATTCCTTCCTTCTCTGGAGTGAGGATTAGAGTGCATTCAGTCAATGACTGGGATGTACCAGAGCCTCACACCCGGGTGGGAGAGACATAGACCACCTCATGGGGCAACCACTTTTTGCAGAACCCTTCTGCCAAACGCAGCTTCAGCCAAAGCTGCTCTGTCCACCCTATAATGTCTAATAAAGGTATTGGGCGAAGCCCATGCTGCTGCCTTGCAAATGGACTCTAATGAAAATGTACCCTCAAAAGCCACAGTGGTTGCAGCCGTCCTGGTGGAATGAGCCTTTATGCCCCCCAGAGGCTCCTTACCCATGGCCTTGTATCCTTCCACAATGGCCAATCTCAGCCATCTAGCTAAGGAAGCTAACGAGGCTTTCTTCCCCTTCGAGGGACCCCCCATAGAGAACAAAGAGAGCCTCCGACTGTTGGGAAACAATGTTCCGGTGGTGGTTTGGTCAGCTTTAGCCCTCGAATGAATCTCTTACTGTGAGGGTGAGTAGATAAAGGTCCCGACTTTTGAGGGACACTTCCGCCTTTTCGCACTAATCGTGGAAGCACCTCCAAGTACGGTCGTAAATCCTGTTGGATGAGGTACGTCTCGCCAACATCATGGTGGCAAGTACCCATTCCAAATAACCCCTGCTGGCTAGACCTGCTTTCTCAAAAGCCAGGCAGTCAGATTGAACTTCCCTGGATCCGGATGACAGAGCGGGCCTTGTCTGAGAAGGTCCGGCCTGTTCGGCAGTCGAAAGGGATCCACTGTGGACAAGGTCAGGAGAGAGGGGTACCAAGGCCGACGTGGCCAGTCCGGAGCCACTAGGATGAGGGAGACCCAAAATTTCCGCACCCGCTGGATGACTGCTGGTATCAGGGGGAAGGGAGGGAAGGCGAAGAGGAGACCTTCCGGCCATGGGAAGGAGAGGGCATCCAGACCCTGGGCCAGAGGGTCCCGGTACCTGGACAGGTACATTGGAACTTGGGCGTTGTCCCTTGAAGCAAACAAGTCCATGCTTGGTAGCCTGAATTGGATCACTATTTGACGAAAAACTTCGGGGTGAAGGCTCCACTCTCCTTCGTCCACCTTCCTTCGACTCAGGTTTCCAGATTGGAGACACTGGGGAGGTGTTCTGCCTTGATGGAAAGGAGGTGGTGTTCTGCCAACTGAAACAGTAGAAAAGCCTCTTTCCTGAGACCTCTTGACCTGGTGCCTCCCTGGTGCCTCCTTTGCCGAGACGTTGTCGGTTTGGATCAAGACATGAGCTCAACACACTAGAGGTTGGAAGAACTGGAGAGCCAGTCAAATTGCTCTGAGCTCCAGTCTGTTGATAGAGTACACTTTCTCCCGGTCCGACCAGGTCCCCTGAGCCCAGTGGGACGACAGGTGCGCTCCCCAACCGTGCAAGCTGATGTCCATTGTGATGATTAACCTGTCTGGGACCTCCATGCTAGTGCCTTGTTCCAGTTGTCCCGGAGCTTCCCACCAGGATAGGTCTGGTAGAAGATGGTCTGGCAGGGATACGGCTTGATAAGCCTTTCTCTCGATGAGATGTGCAAAGGGCCGAAGAAAACTTTGGAGTGGCCTCAGGTGGAACCGCGACCATGGTATCACATCTTGACATGATACCATGAGCCCAAGGAGTGAAGCCAACTCCAACAAAGTGACACACGAGCCTGACTTGACTCGCTGAATCACTTGAGCTATTCTTTCCCTGTGTTCCTGAGACAAGAACAGCCGGAAGGAGGCAGTGTCGATAAATAGGCCGAGGTGAGTAATGGTCTGTGCAGGGACTAAGGAGCTCTTGTCCGGGTTGATGATGAAGCCATGGCGCCTCAGACAGGCCATGGTGGTATGTAGGTCCTGCAAGAGACGAGACCTGGACGAACCTGCAATGAGGATGTCGTATAGGTAGGGAAACAGCCGTATCCCCTGCCTGCACAGGTTGGCAATGAGTGCCACCAGGATCTTGGTGAACACTCTGGGTGCCACTGATAATCCGAAGGGGAGAGCCCGGTATTGGTAGTGGTGGTGTCCGTACGAAAACCTTAAGAACTTTCGATGAGTTGGCAAGATCGGCACATGCGGGTAGGCCTCCGAAAGGTCCAGGGACACAAGAAAGTCTCCTTGCTTGAGAGCCAGGTCTCCATCTTGAACCGCTTCCGGATCGCAAACTTGTTCAGCCATTTGAGGTCCAGGATTGTTCGCATGTCCCCGTTCTTCTTCGGGACCAGGAAGAAGACAGAGTACACGCCCCTCCCTCATTGGCAAGGTGGAACTGGTTCTATGGCTCCGATGTCGAGGAGATGCCTGATAGCCTGAAGCTTCTGGTGGTGCTTGATTGGGTCGCAAGACATGGGAACCCGCCAAAACCTGTCGGGGGGGGGTGCGCCTGAACTCCAGGGAGAGCCCTGCAGACACCGTGCGCAACACCCAGGCATCGGAAGTAGATCCCTGCCAGCAGGGAGTGAAGCCAAGCAGCTGGGCCCTAATGGCTGCTGGCTCTACTGAGGGCCCACCGTCATGCCGCCTGGAACCCTTCTTCCCCGGCTTACGGCATTCCCTGCGCTTGCCGTAGTTTGACTTGCCTCGAGGGATAACCGGAGTGTTGGTCCAACGGGACTTGGGTTGTTGGTTGGAATTGTCACGGTATCTGTCGCGATAGGAACGAAAGGAAGGTTGTTCCTGTTTGAGGACTTTCTGCATGGGGGAAGGATCTTCCTTTTGTCCTTCGCTTCGACCAGGATGGGGTCTAGGAATTTGCCAAAAAACTTGTTACCCTCAAATGGAAGATTTATCAGATTAGTGTGGGAGCTCCCTTTGCCTGACCAGGAGCGCAGCCAAAGGGCTCGGCGAGTGGAAATACTGGAGGCAATTGACCGTGCGGCCAGTCGCATGGAATCCCTCGATGCATCAGCTGCGAAGGCTGAGGCCACCGCGATCTTCCTGAAGATCTTCTTGAGGGATCTGGGAAGCCCCTTGATCTTGGCTGCATCCTGGGCCCAGATGAACGCTGCCCGAGACATGACGGAGTTTGCCGCGGAAGCCCTAAAGGAGAAGGAAGACAGTTCAAAAGCTTTTTTAAGAGAACTCTCCATCTTTCTATCTGTTGGGTCCTTTGGCCAGACATCTCCATTAACTGGCACGGTGGACGAGGCCAGTGCAGCCACAGGGGCATCTACTGTGGGGGTCTTTAACAAGTTCATTTGTTTATCTGGTAGCGTATAAAACTTGTCAATCATCTTGGATCCCAAGCCTCTGGGATGATGGCACCACTCTTCAGAGAACACGCTGTTGAAGGCCTTCGGGAATGGGAACAGTTTGATTTGAAGAGCTCCTGGGAAGGCCTCTTCCCTGTCCTGGCCAGAATCAGAGTCTATATCACTGGCCTGTCTAAGGTGAAGACAGGAGGCTGACATATCTACTGCCTGGGGGAGGTGGTCCGCGGGGAAAAGCCGTTCCTTCTGGGCTTTGGGCTCTTCCCGTCCCTCACCCGACAGTTCTCCCTCTTCCAAATCCGAGGAAGAAGCCTGGGAGGGAGATGAAGAGGAGGAAGATGACTCCCGAACATATTTGGCTTTGTGGTCCTTGGCCACCCTGCGGTGTTTACGTTTGGGCTGATGCTCAATGTGCTTGGTTTTCTGTTTCCTCTTATGCGGGGGTGACTGAAGGGACTCCACTGAGGAGGCAGAAGAGTCACTGGACAATGGGCTAATACGCTTCCTGTCTGACCCCTTGATGCGTGTGGAGGACTTGGTCGCCGCCGCTTTGACAGCCATTACCAATGTGGGAAGGCTTTGAGACACCGCAGCGTCAATGGCCAGCTGGAGGGCAGATGGAGAAAGCAGGTGGCCCTGAGCCGAGAGCGTGACTGAACCAGAGGCCTGAGTTATGTGCTTGGTGCAAGGTTGTTACCCTCATCATCCTCCTCCCTGAGGACTACAGGACTGTGCCCCTGAGCCATCCTAATTTTTTAAGAAAAAAGGGCAAAAAATAGTTTTTTAAAAAAAAATTATATCAAGGGCCCCACTGTACTCACTGTGACCAGGACCCAACAAAATGGCCGCCGCTTGCCCTGTGCGGGAAGAGGAGGCTGCAAAATGGCCCCCGCAGCTGCAGCCTCTGAGGTGAGCACGGGAAGCCCGATGCACTCCAAATGGTGCCACGCAGCGCTGAAGGAACCGGGCTGCGTCCTGATGACTGCTGCGGGGGGCGGTCAGGCAGAGCTCGGCGGTATTGTTCCCGCCGGACGCGGGGGCTCTGAGGTGCAGAAGGAGCTTGGCGGCTGGCTCCGCGGCGCTGCGGGGAGTGCGCGCGCACTCTGGCTCTAAGACTGGGGTCTCGGAAGCGGCCTCTCCCTTGCACTCCTCCCGTGGTGCTGCCGAGGCCGCTATCGAGCGGGGAGACCCGGCCCGATGGAGGTCTCTCTGCTCCAGTTAGCTGCTGCTGTCAGGGAGGGTACAGGCCCGCAGGCTACCCCCGCCGGAGGGCTGATCCGCGCCAAGTGTGGCTCGGTAAGGAACACAGTGGGGGGGATCACCAGTAGGGGCCCCCGCGCTGTGCAGCTGATAGCCTCTGCCCAAAAGTGTCGATCCAGGGCCCTGGTCCTCCACAGATGAAGGTAGTAGGTAGAAGAAGCCAGAAGCTAGAAAGTTAGAAGAGAGAAAGGGACTGTCTGTGCTCTGAGCACAGCTCTGAAGAGACCTGACCTGCTCTTGAAGAGACAGAGCCGGACTGGGGAGGCGATGCCCCGCACAGGAAGGGGACAACTTTCAGATCCGGCCCTGTCTCTGGAGTGGGCGGGGCATAACCCAGTCATTGACTGAATGCACCCTAATCCTCACTCCAGAGAATGTGAGTTTTTGGTCAATCTAGTGATCACTGTTTCATTTACTGGATTATGTGCACAGCACACATGACTGCTTTTGTACATGTAAAAAAACTGGTATAATTGGTAGGAAACTTTATGTTTATTGCAGTCTTCACATGAAGGCTAGCCTGTATCCTTTTTGACATCCAAAGTGTTAGCAGTGTGACTTGACATTTGCTCTGACTTTGTGCCCTTTGTAAACTGCTAAAATAATTTCAAAAACAAGGCTACCTATGCCTCTTTGTATCATTGTTTTAAACTATGCAAGAACCATTAGAAATACAGCGTACTGATTTGCTTACCTAAAGTAAAAAAATCCCTCATCATCATCTTTGGATGTGGTACAGCTAAATGTTGCAACCTAAAAATGAAAGGATTAGATGGACTTCAGATAAACATGCATTTAAAGAAATCAGGAAAAAAGCTAACCTAATTAAAAAGTGAACAGTTCGATTAAAGCAGGGTTGTCCAAACATTTTGGCAGTAGGGCCACATCATCTCTCTGACATTGTGTTGGGGACTGAAAAATCATTTACATATCAAATTTGAATAAATTAACATTTAAGAGTGTATTAGAGACAGACCCAGGCGATTACAAGGCTTGCCCGAGGGCCAGATGGAAGGGTCTTGCTGTGGGCTGCACTGAGGTTCACCGCAGGCCACATCTGGCCACCCAGACCAGAGTTTGGACACCCCAATTTAAAGCAGGGGTCTCCAAATTTTTCAGCCAGCGGGCAGCATCAAATACCTGGAACTGTGTCAAGGGTCAGAAAAATATTTAAATTTTAGCAGAATGAACCTGTAGTTGCAGAAGTAAAGTTTAAAAAATATTTATGGGCCCCTTGCATGGCTGGGAACCAGCACACAATGCTGGGCATCACTGGGCACTGACAGGTTCCAAAGGACAATGGCGGGCAGCAGCAGGCACTGGGCATTCCTACCGGGCACCAATGGGCATCTGCAGGCAGCAGCAGACTAGCTAAATTATGAATTTAAACTAGGGGTATGCATTAGATTCGTGTAAAGCAGTATTTTCCCAGCAGTGCAGAAGTGGGAGGAAGCCAGGTGGCTGTCAAGGGAGGTGACTGGAGGTTGTTGTCTCCCCCGACTTCCAGCCATGGCCAACTGGCTTGTTACCCCATCTGCCTTATTGGCAAGGGAAGCTAAGTGGCTGCAGATGGTAATGGGTAGGGATGACAGCGTCCCAAGCTCCCAACTCCCCACCGCGATGTGCCCTACCTCCTTCTCCTTACTCTGCAGCATCTTTACCCAGTTGCCCAATGACAGGTGCTGGCAAACAGCTTGTAGTTGGGCATAGCAGGGGTGGGATAAGCATTCCTCACCCAAGGTGTTGTCTCTGAGGCAACGAGGCTGCCTGATGACGGGGGATGCAGGAAGACACATGAACTTCAGCTAAGTGGGGGAATAAAGCACCCTCTTTTGTCAGGCCACCTCCTTGGCCCGGAAGCAACGACTGGGGTGAGGGATGCTCTCTTAGCCCTGGTTTGGTTGCAGCAGTGAGCGTCCCTCAGCCAGCTATGGTGGCTTCCTGGAAAGAAGGGAGCTGCCTGGCTGCTGCAGGAGCCAGGTGAGTGGTAGGAACCATTCTGCCCCATCTGAGCCAGGTGAGGGGCACCTGCTACTGCTGCCAAGCTAGGGCAGAAGGGGGATGAAGCATCCCCACCCCATCGTCTCCTTACCTCTGAGCCAGGACAATGAGCAGCTGGGGCTTGAATGGTGAGGGAGAAGCTGAAGCATCCTCTGCCCCTGTCATTAGGCAGCCAGGTAAGGCTGCTGTGGAGCAAGGTGGAGGATGTAAGCCATATTGTAGTGGAGAGTTGGGGGCTTTCACCCCCACCACCACTACCGCTGCCTGGCTTCCCTTGCTGGCAGGGAAGAAGAGGGAGTAAGCTGGCTGGCCATAGCTGGAAGTCAGGGGAGGCGATGACCTCCAGTAACCTCCACTGACAGTCAGCCGTCTTCCTCCCCCTTCTGCCTTGCCACAAAAATACTATATTTATATGAATCTAAAGCAGGAGACCTCAACCCCTGGACTGCAGCCCAGTGCCGGTCCACAGTGCCTTGGCCACCAGGCTGCACTGGCACTGGGCTCCAGACCAAAGGCAGAAGCCCTGGGGACTCTCAGCCCTGGCCCAGTTTTTCCCCGGCTGCAAGGTGAGCCAGGCTGTGTCCAGCTTGTCTTCCAGTCAGGGAGAAACCGCTCAAGTGCAGCATGGCTACTGAGCTGCGCCTGCATAGTTCACCCTGTCAGTGAGACGAACTGCACAGGCACAGCCCAGCAGCCAGACCATGCCTGCAGTTTCTCCCCGGCTATGAGGTGAGCCAGGCTGTGCAAGTGCCTGGGAGAAGCGCCTGCAACTGCCCCACAGCCGGGGAGAAACTGTGCAAGTGCAGCCTAGCTTCTAAGCTGTGCCTGCACAGTTTGCCTGCACAGTTTTCCCTAGCCACAGGGTGAACGGTGCAGGCGCAGTTCGTCCTGGGGCCAGGGCAAACTTCACCTGCACATCCTACCTGGGCCGTGGGAAATTTTTTTCCCATGGTGCTGGGCCGTGATCCTCACAGGGTTGATCTAAAGCACACCCTGATCTAAAGCACACCCTGTTTTAAAAGGCTGCACATTAGAATGGCCAATAAACTTTTTTTTAAACTTTCAAACCTCTTAAAATGGGATTCACATTAGATTTGATGGTACATTGCACTTGAGTAAATACAGGTGTATAAGAGATGGAAGTTAGGTGAATGAATAAATTAATGAATCTGCTGAAATTTCCAGCATTTCTCCACGCAACAACACACATTCTAGAAATAAAGCACATATTCAAATGGACTTCCATTCCCCCAACTTCCCAGCCCTCAGAAAGCACAAAAAGTGGTATTGGGAAAAACAGGAATTAATTTTTAGGCCCTCTCAACAACCTCTAGACATGATCAGAGCACAGCTCCAGTTGTGTTCAGTCAACTGACCCAGAGATTAACTGGAGACCAGACAGACACTATCCAGCACAGCATGCACATGTGATAAAAGCAGGCAAATACCACCATTCAAGTTGATGCCAATCTGGCAGTCATCATAAAAATATTTGTTCCACTTTCCAGATACTTACATTCTGTGCTAGAGATTGAATACAGGCCCCTTCCCATATTTTCATGGAAATTCTTCCAGGGTTTATAATTTTAATAATATTATCATCTTCAGAAATAACACTAATCATGAAATCTGTGGAAAGACAAAAATAATGAAGTATGTGGAGAGCAAGTCATTCCCTCCATAAAGTTCAATTTTCATCTCAAAATGGAAACGCTCTACAAATACAGTACTCAGTAGGTGAACGACTATATAAACCTTACAAGTATTCCCCCCACCCAAAAAACCTGACGTATGCACAAGACAAAAGCATACTCCGAATTGTTTCACCAATCAGAACATTCAAGAATATTTCAAGACATCACTTCAGCTTACAAGTTCTGAAGACCTTTCAACAGGCATATGACATTCTTAAGCTTCTATCTACATAAGTGTTAATCTCTGTGTTAGCGTTTGATGCTATAAGCATTTAGCTGCTAGATGGGCTGAATAATGGAATCCAATGGAATCTCAACTGAGAGCAAAGCCAGGCTGAGAAGAGGCTAGGAGGTGAACTGAGGAGAGAAGTGGCAAATTATATGTTCCTTGTAACCATTTCCTCAAAGTAAATCTTGAAATCTTCCCCATAGCATTCTTCTCTGAATGAAGCTAGAGAACTCACATCCTAAGCCTAATCTGTGCTTGCATAGGGAGGACAACTTGTGTCTTCTTCATATGTCCCATTCACAACCCCACAATTCTGGAGAAAATGATCATACATAGAAGTAGCAAAACGTACCTGTGTTGTGGGAGTAAAATTTCAAGAATATCTGTAATCTAACCCTCTGTGCAACCCTGCCCCCCGTTCAAAACTCTCCTGAGCAACACCCACCCTGTGCAGTGGTGGCCCCACAACCCATGCAACATCCCCACCATGTGCACCATCCCTCCCCATAAACCATCCTCCCCATGCGCACCATATGACTATGACACAAATTGTTGCAGATTTCACACTGAACAAAGTAGGTAAATCTTTATTTGATGGATCTATAACTCACCTCTTAGGACCATTTCTTTAATGAAAAGAAGCTAACAATATTTGTAAACCGTTTACAAATGATTGGATCAACATATAATGAACAACTGCTCACCAGGGAAGTAACCTCCAGCTGCAAAAGTAACGTTCTTGTCATACTTTACATTCAAACATACAGGTTTATCAGGGTCAGGAAGAACATTTAATTTGATTACTCGACTGTGTAGTGTACTCTTGTTGTATATAGCTTTCAACTGCAATGTATGCTGGCCCCTGAAAAAACAAAATAGCAAAAATTACTCTCCGGTTTTAACGTATATGCTTACCCTATAGCTCCCCAAAAAACCCACCATACAAAATTACTATCCCAGTAATCTTGCCATCTTTTCCAAACATTCTACTTACCTAGGAGCATGAATAGCAAGAACCCCAAAATGTGCTGTACCATTTTTATCTGTTTTTTGCGACTGATTTGGTGGAACAATCTGCCAATAAAACAATTATTTTAACAGATAATAATCAATAACAATTAAGCCATCACAAAGCATCATATTTTATAATTTTAGCTTTCTGTGTATTTCAGTAGTCTAAAACCAAGCCTTTTCAGCATATTTATAACTGGCTAAGAATACACCCATTTCAATAACATGTGACCTAGGAAGGAATCTTTAGGGACAAACCTATCAGTAGTTTTCTCCTTTAGCCAAAATGGTGGCTACATCTAAAGAAAGCTTTTGATCAAAGAGTATATAACCAATTTGAGGGTACTGTGATCTGCTGCTGATACTGCGGACTTTCACACATTCTAGTTAGAACTGGCCTTAGGAGTTGTGGATCCCAATACAAAACATTTTCTATTCTTGCCCTACAACAGGGCAACAATTTTCTATTCTTTGCCCTTCACAGGGCAAATGCTTTGCCCATTCCGCATTAAAGGAGTTGGGCACTAACCATCCTTCGTCTTCCTCCCCACTCCCCAAAAAGCCTTGGGTCTGAGAGAGAGAGAGAGAGAGAGAGAGAGAGAGAGAGAGAGAGAGAGAGAGAGAGAGAGAGAGCAGAAAAACTATTGGAGACAGTAAGCAACTTTTCTTCTGTACTTACCTCAAAACATGAGAAAGAACCTTCTAGCAGGGAAAAAACCATCTTTTAAGAGCAGAAATTAACAGACTGCTCTTAATTCTTGGATGGCCAGAAATTGAGAGCCTATCCCAAGTATGGGAAGGGGCATGAAGCAATTCTATCTATCTATCTACAGTATTTATATACCGCTTTTCAACTAACAAATTCACAAAGTGGTTTACAAAGAAAATGGAAAAATAATAATAGCTAATTAAAAGCTAATGGGTCCCTGTCCCAAAAGGGCTCACAATCTAAAATGCAAAAAAGAACACAAGCAGAAACCACTTGAACAGACACTGCTGGGGTGTGTAGGGCCAGTTACTCTCCCCCTGCTAAATAAAAGAGGAACACCCACTTGAAAGAGTGTCTTTTGCTCAATTAGCAAGGGTCTCTGCTTCCCTCAGCATGAGGGAGAACAGACTTGAGGCTCATTCTTCCAGTATCTGCCACTGTGCCTGGCTTGTAATAGGGATATTATGGAGGGAGGTCTGGTAGAAGGAATACCGGTAAGATGCAAGGAAGTAGGGTAGGATGGGCTCTAATCTGCGACTGGCAGATATTGTCATCAGTAGGGAGAAGAGAAGAAAGCTAAAATAAAAGGAATGCAACAGAGAGATGGCTCTTGAATGTGCATTCCTGCCAGTGAAGGAGTTTAGATTTTAAGTGTGTTTTATCATTCTATGCTATGTTTTGTATACTACATTTTGTAAGTGGGCTGTAGTGGCTCAGTGGTTAGAACGCTGGAGTAAGAACACTGCTTGACCGGAATTCCGCTCAGCAGCCCAGCACTTCAAGACCCGAGTACTTCCAGATGGGGTGAGCTCCCATCCTCAGCCCAGCTCCTGTCAACATAGCAGGTTGAAAGGATGCAAATGCTGGTAGTTAAATAGGTACCACTTGGGGAAAGGCAACGTCCTGGTAACAGGCCTTTGCGACAGGCTGGCCAGGTATCCCCATGTCACGTCCTTCATAGATAGGAGAAAACTCCAATCCACAACACTGTCTTACATGGTACGAACACTGAAGAAGTTGCCTTTTTTGGTATTACATTTTGTAAGACACATTGAGCTTTTGGAAAGGTAGGGTTTAAAATAGGGTTGCCATAATTCTCCCCCACAGGACTGGGTGAGATGCCAAGTATGAAAGCTGGGATGTGCTGGAGGGGGGCACAATCCTGCACATGTCTACTCAGAAGTAAGCCCCATTGTAATCAATTGGGCTTACTCCCAATGTGCACCTGGATGCACCTTTTCCCCGTTCCCCCACTTGCCTGCCTGCGCCTGCACTAGGAGCAATCTCATGTTTGCCTGTGAGCAGCCCTGGGAGTGCTCAGGCTGGGAGTGCTCAGGCTGGAGAAGTAAGCGGCAGGGCAGTGGAAGCCAGAGGAATGCCGCCCTCCTGCACTGCAGGGCAGCGTGCTCCCCAGCACTGATCGCAGGCAGGCAGGCATGGGAGTGCTCCCGCGGCAGGCAAGTGGGTGGTGTTGTGCTGGCAGGCAGGCAAGTGGGTGTTGTTCCCCTGGCCCTGCTCCACCACTGGCTTTTTTGGACTGTGGGCAGCACCTCAGCACCTGGTGGGAGCCTTGAAACCCTATCGAGCCGAGGCTAGTAGGGATGCCATTCTCAGCTCTAAGGCATCCCCCATCAGAAAAGATCTCATGCGTGTGGAATTTGGGAGTCCTGAAACCCTATAGAGCTGATGCTGGTAGAGTTGCCATTCTCAGGTCCTGGTCAGGTAATGACCCTTGAACTCTGGCATGACCCCAATTTCTGAGGGAAATGGCAACCTTATGTTTTAAATAAATTAATAAAAATAAAGATAAATTAATTGTTGCAGCCATGGAGATGAGGGGGAAGATGGTAGGTGGGTTGATTTTGTTGTGTAAACCTTTAGAAGCTTTGTTAAAAAAATAGAAGGCTAGGAACAGTGTAAACAGAGCAGCAGATCACTGAGAGACACTGGAAGTGAAGGTGTTAACCTTTTTCCCCTTTGAAAAAAGGAGGATTCATTGGCATGGTTTTTTCTTAGCTTTTATTTTAAACTAGCGAAAAGCGTACCCGCGTTGCGGGTGTAACATTTCCCCCTATGCCATCCCCCCATGGCGCAGAAACACCCCATGTGCCACTTCCCTCATGTGCATCATCCCCCATGCGCGTCATCCCCCCATGCGCAACTTTCCCTCATGCGCAACTTCCCTGATGCGCAACTTCCCCCACGCGCAACTTTTCCCCATGCGCATCAACCCCCATGCGCAACTTTCCCCCATGCGCAACTTCCCCCATATGCGCAACATGACCCCGTGTATCATGTCCCCACACGCATCATGTCCCCATGTGCAACTTCCCCATGCGCATTACCCCCCGTGCGCATCATCCCCCGTGCGCATCATCCCCCCATGTGCAACTTCCAACCATGTGCAACTTTCACCCATGCACAAATTCCCCCCATGCGCAACTTCTCCCCATGCTCAACTTTCCCCAAGCGCATCATCTGCCGGTGCGCAACTTCTCCCAATGCGCAACTTCCCCCAATGCACAACTTTTCCCCATGCACAATGTTTCCCCATGTGGAACTTTCCCCCGTGCGCATCATCCCCGTGCGCATCATCCCCGTGCGCATCATCCCCCATGCGCAACTTTCCCCATGCACATCAACCCCCATGCGCAACTTTCCCCATGCGCAACTTCCCCCCATGCGCAACTTCCATGTGCAATTTTCCTCCCATGTGCAACTTCCCCCCATGCACATCATCCCCTCATGCACAACTTTCTCCCATGCGCATCATCCGCCGATGCGCAACTTTTCCCCATGCGCAACTTCCCCTCATGTGCATCTTTCCCCAAGCGCATCATCTGCCGATGCGCAACTTCCCCAATGCGCAACTTCCCCATGCGCATCATCCCCTCATGCGCAACTTTCCCCATGCGCATAGTCCGCCGATGCGCAACTTCCCCCATGCGCAACTTTCCCCCATGTGCAGCATCCTCGCCAGTGCAACCTCTTCCTCCGAAAAACATCCCCCAGTGCACCAGGCACTGAGCACCAAATTGGCTGGATGTTGTTCAGTCTCCCATGTTAAGTATAGGACAGAAACATGTTGCCCCCTTTTCAGCCCCTGAAGGGTTAAATTCTCCAGATGGTTCTTGGTGGGTGTTCAGGTGACAGAAGGAACTCCCAGAATTCCATGCTTCAGGCCCAGCAGTTGGGGCGGAATGTTGCTGAGTCAGCAATTCTCAATGCAAAGTATAGGGAGGAAAACGCGTTGTGCCCCTTTTCACCCCCTTCCGGTTGGAATTTCCAAAAACCGGTTCTTAGTGCACCCCTCAGTCACGGAAGGAACACCCACCCCAAATTTCACACTTCTAGACCCAGCGGTTTTGGCAGGGCGGTGATGAGTCAGTCAGTGAGTGAGTGAGTGAGTGAGTGAGTGACTTTTCTCTTTTATGTGGCATTCAGAATAACCATCTGCTTCTTTTTCATTTCAAAAAAGGTGAAAAATATGGGCGGTGCTGTGGGAAGGAGTGGAGGCAGTGTGCCAGTGTGCCCCACTAAGCAACCTGAAGCTGATGATATCCCCTCAATACACTGTTCTTATATTATCTGTATTTAATTCCAGGATCTTTTTAAAAAGCAAATCATAGTGGGGAGTGATAAGAGTTCAGCAGAAATTACCTTTATGATGCTATCCTTTATAAGGTTGATTATGACATTGGGTTCAGAAGTTGGGTTATTCCAGTGGTCACAGAGCTGGACTATAAGAGGTTTCTGTAGCATTTTGCCATTAATCACTGACACAGGCTAGAAACAGTGAGAAAACTATTACTATTTAAAAACTATATACATTACAAACTCAACTATAACATACCATAATTCATAGTCATTTCATCAAATGCTTCTTCTGGAAGAAAAACAGCTAGGTATTATGAAATATCCACACTTTCTAATCCAATTTCCCTAAAAGTTACTCTCTTTTTTCTTTAGGTTAATTTCAAGCCAGAGATTGTTCACAGCCTTATGATAAGTATACGAAGTATAATTAAAAGAAAGCATCTGAGCATTTATTTAGAATCAGCTGTATTTAACTTACTTCCTCTGTCCAATCCACAAGCTCCAGTTTATCTGGTGGTCCTGCAATCAAATTTAATCGCAGGAAATGAGAAAATTCATGCCACGCAAAACATATTTCTTTTGTTCCAGGAGGGCCTGGTTTAAACCTGATGCCTTTGACACAAATGCTGTGTTTATCTTGCTGTAAAGCCATAAATACAGAACAAAAATTTTAAAAATATATTAGTTATAAATAAAAGGTTATTTAATAGTAATATAAACAAATAGAAAATAGTAATTATATTTGTACACACACACACACGCACACACACACACAAGTGGAATTAACCCATCTTTGTGGGAGTAAAATTTCAAGACTATTTGTCGGCATCAGGCAAGGCTGGGCCCTGGGCATTGGCACCAGGTGGCCCGCATCAATGGCACTGCTGGGCAGTGGCAGGCACCAGGCACCGGAGGGTACCATCGGGCACTGGAGGGTACCATCAGGCACTGGCAGGCAACAGCAGACATCACTGTCATATAGGTGAAGAAGTTGCCTTTAAAAAAAATACACGTACTTACAATTATGCATGTTTTGCAAGGAGAATGAGTCTAAGAATGATAACATTTAGCACTAAGGTTTAAACATCTGTACATTTATAGCAACTAAGTTAGAAATAAGTATCTTAGCAATTTCAGGTCATTGAATCCTTTCCTCACCCACAGGGGCAAAACCTTCCCCTCCCCCTACACTGAAAGGACTACAAGTTGCTGCTCAAGTTCATTAAGGATTTATGCTTTATTTCTAGATATTTTGGTGCAAACGTGGCTACTGGGATTTCCCTTATTTGTCCTGCTGAAGGTGGAAGGGATCATTCTCACCATCTTTCATTTGCTGATATTTATGCTGGACAATGCCCCTCCCCACTCACAAGAATAACCAAAGAAAGAACTAATGTCCTGTGAAGAAGAGGGAGAAAACCCTCCTAGTGCTTTTGTAACCAAATGATCTTGGATAAGCTGTTCTAGTAGACAATTGGCTGAACAGTAGGATACAAATGCTTTAAAAAATTGTTATACTTCTTCCCCCACCCCACCACACACCCAAAAAAGCTTGTTTTCTCACTGTGATCTCTGTGCAATCTCACAAATGAGACTAATGAAGTTAACCTAGCTGGTACTGTTAATCTCAAGCCTCTTCATGTTTGTAGAAATGTTAATAAGCTTCAAGATACCAATTTTCTCTCTGCATCCTTCCCCCATATTATAGCTCCTTTTTTTTTGTAAACAAGATGTTACATGGAATGATAGGAAGCACCTGCCAATGAGTTGTTAGATCTGATTTATCCAAACAATTCCCAGAAATTCCTAGCGAATTCATACAAGTTGACGTCAGGTTTTGAATCTGATTTCCGTGCTGATCTGTAATAGTTACCTCTTTTAAAAAAAAACAAAAATGAAGAGTTCAAAGAAAACATAATGAAATACGTAACCTACATGCATATTTACAATGTGCAACAAACAATCTGCCAGGAAATAAACTATTCCCTACAAAAACCCCATAGCACTAATTTAAACTAATCAGGTGGGACCTTGATATCCACCGATTTGGCATCCACTGGTTTGACTTACTACTAATACTAGGGTCCACCATCAAATGCTTGTTGGGATACGTTGTGTCAATCTCGAGATCATCCTGATTCCAAAGAAGTATAATACGTCTATGTAAAGTGTGGGCAGAGCTAGAGGAGTTTAGGATGGACAGACAGAATTTGCCAATTTTACTTCTGTAATTGTGTATTTTACTGCTTTTAATATTTTAATGTGTATCTTACCCTAAAGGAGACAAAATTCTACTACTACTACTACTACTACTACTGCTACTGCTGCTGCTGCTGCTACTACTACTACTATCCATAAATACACAGTGAACAATTTCATGCTGGTTTCATTCACATCACCAGTCGGACCCTTCCCAAGGGTCTAGGACTGTGTGATGTATCGGCATATAATTCATGCTGATCCCAGAAGAGCGGCTTTTTGTAGTTGACAGAGTGATATTTTGTCAATGCCAGTAGTTTTCAGGTGCCTGCCAAGGTCTTTGGGCACTGCACCAAGTGTGCCAATTACCACTGGGACCACCTGCACTGGTTTACACCAGATAATATATTATTATTATTATTATTATTATTATTATTATTATTATTATTATTATTATTATAAATGCACAGCAAACTATTTCGTGCTGGTTTCATAATTATTTCGTGCTGTTTAATAATAATAATAATAATAATAATAATAATAATAATAATAATAATATACAAATTCTATTATTACTATTATTTTATTTCAATCTCTATTATTATTGTTGAATTTCATGTCAGAGCAGCCAGTTCATTAGCTGGATTTGGTGTCAATCCTAGTTGGACCCCAGGAACCTACAACATCATTATATATTTGCGTATGATGTTAGATGAGCCAAGCAGGGTAGCCTTTTGAATTTGCCCGATGGTGATCTTGCCAATGTGCAGCTGTTTTAGATGTAACTAGCGAAATGTACCCAAGTTGTGAGAGAAAAATACCCCTGTACGCCATTGCCCATTGTGCATCAAACCCTCACTGTGCATCTACCCAACATTGTGTATCAACCACCCCAGTGCACCCTCCCTCCCTCCCAATGCATCAGGCACAGGGCAACAAATTGGTTGGATGTTGATCAGTCTTCAGTGTAAAGTATAGGACAAAAACATATTGCACCCCTTTTCAGCACCTTCAGGGTTAAATTTCTCAACATCGGTTCTTGGTGGGTGTTGATGTCACAGAAGGAACACCCTCCCCGAAATTTCATGCTTCTAGGTCCCGGGGTTGGGCCTTGATCAGTCAGCGATTCTTCAATGGAAAATATAGGAAGGAAAACTCATTGCGCCCCTTTTCACTGCCTTCCAGTTGGAATTTCCAGAAACTGGTTTTTAGTGGGTGCTTCCATCATGGAAGGAACACCCTCCCCAAATTCCATGCTTTTAGGTCCAGCAGCTTCAGCTGGGCATTGATGAGTGTATGAGTTTTCAGTTTTATATATTATACCAGCAAAACCGTACCCGCACTGTGGGAGTAAAATGTTCCCTGTATGCCATCCCCCCAGTGCGCACCGCCCCCCAGTGCGCACCGACCCCGTGTGCATCACCCCCCATGTGCATCATCCCCCATGCACAATACCCCAATGCTCATCATCCCCAATGCACATCACCCCCACATGCACTGTACCCGATGCGCAACACCCTTCATGCTCAACACCTCCCATGAACATCGTCTTCCCATGCTCATCAACCCCCATGTGCACCATCCCCCATGCGCAACACCCCCAATACAACATCTCCCATGCACACCATCTCCTCCCAGTGCATCAGCTGGATGTTGCTCAGTCAGTCTTCAGTGTTAAGTTTAGGACAAAACAGTGTGTATGGGGGGGATAATGCTCATGGGGGGTGTTGCTCATGGGGGATGGTGCGCATGGGCGGTTTTGGCTGGGCATTGATGAGGCAGTGGGTCAGTGACTTTTCATCATATAAAACTTTTCATCATATAAGACTTTGATCATGGATTGATTCACTGACTGACTCATCAACGCCAACCCAAAACCGCTAGGCCTAAATTTGGGGAGAGTGTTCCTTCTGTGATGGAAGGATCCACTAAGAGCCTGTTTTTGAAAATTCTAACTGGAAGAGGGTGAAAAGGGGTGCAATGTATTTTCCTCCCTACACTTTCCATTGAAGAATCCCTGACTGAGGGACGCTCTGCCCCAACCCCCAGACCTAGAAGCATGAAATTTGGTGAGGGTGTTCCTTCTGTGACATGAACACCTACCAAGAACCTGATGTTGAGAAATTTAACCTGTAAGGGGTGCAAAGTATTTTTGTTCTATACTTAACATTGAAGATTGACTGATCAACATCCAGCTGATGCACTGGGAGAGAGGGTACACACAGGGATGTTGCACTGGGGGAGATGGTGTGTACTGGGGGGTTGCACATGGGGGTTGATGCACACGGGAGGGTGGAGTGTAGAGGAGGGTTGGTGCACACGGGGGATTGTTGCACATGGGATGGTGTTGTGCAATGCGGTATGTTGCTCAATGGGGGTTTTGTGCAATGGGAGTTGGGGGATGTGAGGATATTTTACTCCTGCAACACGGGTATATTTCACTAGTTTTTATATACAGTGGTACCTTACATAAAGGGCTTAATTCATTCTGGAGGCATGCTCTTTTAAGAAAAACACTCTTTAAGTGAAGTGGATTTTCCCATAGGAAACAATGGAAACTCAGACGATTGGTTCCACAACCTCAAAAATATTCATATAAAAATATTAACTTTATGTAAAAATGGCAAAACACAGGAAATTAATTCAAAACACTATAATTCAGACCACAACTACTGTAATAAAACACTGTAATATTCTGTACAGTAAAAAAGAAAAGCAAAACCTTTATGGCTAAGGATGACTAATTTTCACTAAAAGAGTCACTGGTATTTTTTGGAGCATCTTTAACAAGGAACCTTTCTCCGTGTGCGAGATCTATCTATGCAAACTAGATAGGCAGTCTGCAACAGCAAAGGGGCCAGTTCCTATGCTGTTTACTCAGAATCAACTCCCATCGTTAACTATTAACTAGCTATTAATTTTTTTTTCATTTTCTTGTAAACCGCTTTGTGAACTTTTCAGTTGAAAAGCAGTATATAAATACTGTAGATACTGTAGACAGATCGTATCCACTGGGGCTTATTCACAGGAAAGTGTGTAGGATGCAGCCTGACTCCAAGTTTGCATGAAGAGCAACAGCACAGGGGCAAGATCCTATGTTTTCTACTCAGAATCAAGCCCCATTAAATCCACTGGGGCTTACTCACAGGAAAGGAAAATTGCAGGCAGGGAAGGTTTATTTGAGGGGGGCTCCAGAGGGGGTGCAGGAGGAATTTTTCCTCCTATCGGATGGAGGCTGCAGTGCAGAGGCTGGGCTGGCCACATGTTCGCTGGCTGCAGGAGCAGAGCAGCCTTCTTTGTTGCTGGACTGAAGAAGGTCCTGAGCTCCCTCTGCTGGCCTCTTCATGGCCTCCTCCTCTACTTCAGGCAGGAGGAGAAAGTCCCACCTCATTCCTACAGCTCAGCCAATGCAGGGAGGAAGAGAGGGAGTCCAGCCAATCGGCACTTATGCGAATCATGCTTGTTATGTGAGCAAAATCCCACACAAATTTTAACTCGTTCTGTGGAACAGTCGCTATCTGAGGCACTCGTTATGCGAAGTACCACTGTATATAGATATAGATTCAAGCTCTTTTGGGACTCAAACTCAGAGGGACAACCACTGCTGATTATGCCATAATTTTGGATTTCAATCGTCAAATCCTGGTATTTGCTGATTTTTTTCTTGCTCTTTTTCATCAATCTGACTATCACCAGGTACTGCCACATCAATGATGGTTACTATATCTTTTTATTACTGTGATTTCTGGTTGTTGTACGCCAAGTATCAGTTTGGATAAGAAAATCCCAAAAGATCTTCATTTTTTCAGTTTCCATCACTTTCTCTGGTTTATGCTCCTACCAGTTATTGGCTGTTTTGATGTTGTAATTTCCACATACATTCCACTGGAGCATTTGAGACACTGTATGTCTGAATTCATAATTGGTCTATGAGATTGTCTTGCAGGAACTCAGTAAGTGGCCTATTGTTTCTTCAGCATCTTTGTACAACCTGCGTTTTTCATCATTACATGATTTATCAATTCTGGTATTTATTGTATTTGTTCAAGTAGCCTACTCTTGGGCTGCTTAAATTAACGGTTCTGTTTCCTTCTTTAAAGTTAAAGATGTTAAGCATAGCCAGATTTTTGCATTATCAATTTTATCTTTGATCTTTTTCACATAGTGGCCATGCAGTGTTTTATTGTGCCAGCTTTCAGTTTGTGTTTTTAATACATTTTTTCCTATAATCTTGTTTAGTTTAAATCTTAGTAAGTGCCTGTTCTTCCAATAACAACAACAACAACAATAATAATAATAAGCAACCACCACTTAGCAATCCCGCTTAAGTCCGCTACAGGTGAGGTCATCCAGGTCCGAGCACAGCAGATGGCACGCTGGGTGCAGCACTACTCTGAGCTATACTCCAGAGAAAATGTAGTAACTGAAGAAGCATTAAACAACATTGAGTGCCTGCCTGTCTTGGAGGAGCTTGACAGTGAACCAACTTTAGAAGAACTAAACGAAGCCCTGGATTCCCTTGCTTTTGGCAAGGAACCCGGGAAAGATAACATCCCCGCTGAAGTTCTGAGGTGCTGTAGAGGGACCATTTCCACTGAACTGTACGAGATATTCTGCCTTTGTTGGCGGGAAGGTGGAGTACCACAGGACATGAAGGATGCTAATATTGTCACATAGTACAGGAACAAGGGTGGCAGGGGTGACTGTAACAACTACCGTGACATCTCTCTTCTTAGTGTTGTAGGGAAGCTGCTTGCCCGAGTCATTCTGAAGAGGCTTCAGGTGCTTGCAGAGAGAATCTATCCTGAATCACAGTGTGATTTCGAGCCAACAGGTCCACCACTGATATGGTATTTTCCCTTCGACAGTTGCAAGAGAAATGTAGGGAACAAAGACAGCCACTCTTTGTAGCCTTCATAGACCTTACAGAGGCTTTTGATTTGGTTAGTAGGGATGGCCTTTTTAAAATCCTCCCCAAGATTGGATGCCCACCTCAGCTCCTCAGCATCATCAGGTCCTTTCACGAGGATATGAAGGGCACTGTAGTTTTTGATGGCTTAACATCAGACTCCTTTCACATCCGAAGTGGAGTGAAGCAGGGCTGCGTCCTCGCACCAACTTTATTTGGGATCTTTTTTGCAGTCATGCTGAAGCATGCTTTTGGAAATGCAACAGAGGGAATCTATCTCCGGACCAGATCCGATGGAAAACTATACAATCCTTCCAGACTAAGAGCAAGGTCCAATGTCCAGCTGAAATGCTTGCGGGAGTTCCTCTTCATCGATGCTGCTGCTGTTACTGCTCACTCTGCCGAAGACCTTCAACAACTTATGGACCGTTTTAGCAAAGCCTGCCAAGACTTTGGACTAACAATCAGTTTGAAGAAAACACAAGTCATGGGTCAAGGTGTGGATCCACCTCCCTGTATCACAATCTCTGAACATGAACTGGAGGTTGTCCATGACTTTGTGTACCTTGGCTCAACTATCTCTGACACTCTCTCCTTAGATACTGAGCTGAATAAACGTATTGGTAAAGCGGCTACCACATTCTCCAAGCTTACAAAGAGAGTATGGCTTAATAAGAAGCTGACGGAACATACAAAGGTCCAGGTCTATAGAGCTTGCGTCCTGAGCACACTCTTGTACTGCAGCGAGTCTTGGACCCTTTATACATGGCAGGAGAGAAAGCTGAACACCTTCCATATGCGCTGTCTCCGATGTATTCTTGCCATCACCTGGTGCAACAAAGTTTCAAATGACACAGTCTTGGAATGTGCTGGAATCTCTAGCATGTTCACACTTCTGAAACAGCGGTGTCTACGCTGGCTTGGGCATGTCATGAGAATGGCTGATGGTCGGATTCCAAAAGATCTCCTATATGGAGAATTAGTGCAGGGAAAGCGCTCTAGAGGGAGACCACAGCTGCGATATAAAGACATCTGCAGGAGGGATCTAAAGGCCTTGGGAATGGACATCAACCGCTGGGAAACCTTGACCTCCAATCATTCAGCGTGGAGGCAAAAGACCCAACATGGCCTTCTCCAACTGGAAGAGACACTTGTTTGGCAGGCTAAAGCAAAGAGACAGACCCGAAAGCAGTGAAACCTGGAGCCTGGGCAGTGGACGGAATTTATTTGTCCTCAGTGTGGAAGGGATTGCTGCTCTCGAATTGGCCTTTTTAGCCACACTAGATGTTGTTTCAGGACCTCCAATCAGAGCACGATACCATAGTCTTTCGAGACTGAAGGATGCCAATTAATAATAATAATAATAATAATAATAATAGTCAGAACTGAAAAATCAGCTGATGACCCAAAATGCTGGCTCTGCAAAGAAGTGGATGAAACCATCAACCACATTCTAAGTGGCTGCAAGAAGATCGCGCAGACTGACTACAAACTGAGGCACAACTGTTGCTCTGATGATCCACTGGAATTTATGTCAAAACTATCATCTGCCAGTGGCAAAAAATTGGTGGGAACACAAGCCAGAAAAAGTGGTCACAAATGACCATGTCAAGCTTCTATGGGACTTCAGGATACAGACGGACAAGATCTTGGAACACAATACTCCAGATATAACTATTATAGAAAGGAGTAAGATGTGGCTCCTTGACATTGCCATACCAGGTGACAACAGAATTGAAGAGAAACAACTGGAAAAAATCTCCCACTACCAAGATCTAAAAATAGAATTGCAGCGAATCTAGTATAAACCAGTGCAGGTGGTTCCAGTGATAATTGGCACGCTGAGAGAAGTGCCAAAAGACCTTGGCAGGCACTTGAAAACTATTGGCATTGACAAAATATCACTCTGTCAACTACAAAAAGCCGCTTTTCTAGGGTCAGCACATATGTATGCCACTACATCACACAGTCCACACTTGGGAAGGGTCTGACTGGTGATGTGACAGAAACCAGCATGAAGATGTTTGCTGTGTATGACTGTTTGATTTTGAATAAAATATAATAATAATAATAATGGCTTCCCTTCCCTACCACTGATCATTCTTGTTGCTCTCCTCTGGACTTCCTCCAGTTTGGCTGCATCTTTCTTAAAGTGAGGTGCCCAGAACTGAACACAGTAATCAAGGTGAGGTCTGACCAATGCAGAATAAAGAGGAACTCTAACCTCACAATTTGGAAGCTACAGTCTTCATAATGCAGCCTAAAATGGCACTTGCCTACTTTGAACTCATGTTCAGCTTGTGATCCATGGCGACTCCAAGATCCCACTCACATGTTGTGCTGCCAAACAAAGTATCTCCCATTTTATACCTGTTTATTTTTTTTGTTTTTATTGCCCAAGTGCAGAAGCTTGCACTTCTCCCTGTTGAAATTCATTCTATTTGTTACAGCCCAGTATTCCAGTTTGTCTAGATCCTCCTGGAGGTTTTTCCTGTCATCTGTTGTGTGCTTAGTTGAAAAGCGGTATAAAAATACAGTGGCGCCTCATGCAACAAATTTAATCCGTTCCAGAGGCATGTTTGTTATGTGAAACATTATTTACGTGAAGCAGATTCTCCCATAGGAAATAATGGAAACTCAGACGATTGGTTCCACAACCCAAAAAATATTCATATAAAAAAATTAACTATATGTAAAAATGATGACAAAACACTGGAATTGAATCCAAAACATGCATTCAGTGTGCATGATCCTATGAAGTCGACTTAGGCTGCAATCCCAAAGACACAATCCTAAAGACACTTAGGAGGCTGCAATCCTTAAGACACTTACCTGGGAGTAAGACCTATTGAACACAATGGGGCTTACTTCTGAGTATGCATGGTTAAGAATCAGCAGTCTTAGACACTTTCCTGGGAATAAGACCTATTGAACACAATGACGCTGACTTCTGAGTAGGCAAGGTTAGGAATCAGCAATCCTAGATACTTTCCTGGGAGTAAGACCTATTGAACACATTGGGGCTTACTTCTGAGTGGGCATGGTTAGGAATCAGCAATCCTAGACACTTTCCTGGGAGTAAGACCTGTTGAACACAGTGGGGCTTTCCTTCCTTAACCCCTGCTAACTGGGCAAGAGACACTCTTTCAAGTGGGTGTTCCTCTTTTATTTAGCAGGGGAAGAGTAACTGGCTCTACACACCCCAGCAATGTCTGCTCTAGTGGCTTCTGCAGGTGTTCTTATTGCATTTTAAATTGTGAGCCCTTTTGGGACAGGGACCCATTAGCTATTAATTAGCTATTAATTTTTTTTCATTTTCTTGTAAACCACTTTGTGAACTTTTCAGTTGAAAAGCGGTATATAAATACTGTAGATAGATAGATTCTGAGTAGGCATGGTAAGGATCTGCAATTCTAGACACTTTCCTTGGAGTAAGCCCTATCGGTGGGACTGGGGGTCTTCGGGGGGGAGGGGGGTGGAGGGTGTTTGGGGACACTGGGGAGGAAGATACAGGCAGCTGGGAGTAGTGGCTGCCACTTTAAAAGCCTGGCTCCCTGCAGAGCGGGCTGCCGCTTCAACAGCTCCACAGGGAGCCTGGGGTTGGAATGCAGGCTTTTAAAGTGGCAGCCACTATTCAAGGCTGCCTATATCTCCTCCCCACTGTCCCCAAACACCCTCCCACATCCCCAGAAAACCCCCCAGTCCCTCCAAGCACCTTCCCACCTCCCAAGAGGAATGGACCTGCATTACCTGACCTGTTCATTCAGGTAATGAACTTTAAACTTTAAAGAGTTGCCAGCCGGCCTTCTTTACCCAAATCAGCTTCTCTACCCAAGTCAGAAGCCCAGGAGAACAGTATGTTCTTTACCTGGAACATACTTTACCCAGGGCATTCTTTACCCAAGGTACCACTGTACTGTTGATTGTTTGAATATCAGACATTTAATATACGGTTTACATTTTCACCCTGAATTTTCCTGGGTCCTGGTATAATAAGTACAGTGGATTCTCACATCTCCTTGCTTTGCAAGTGCTACTGCAATATTTCAAACCATTGTCTTTTCTAGCCCTTAGAAATTTCTGGGACTGAACGCAGGACTTTTGCATGCACAGTATGTGTTCTACCTCCGAACAACAGCTCTACTCCACTGTACTTGCAACTATACAGAATAACCTATGTAGTTATGGACATACTTCCTAAAGTGTCTGCTAGGAGGGGAAGTGGACTGCAACCCAACACATTTACTGAACAGATAATGTTACCTTAATTAAGTTGTCACAAGCTACAGATAAGCATATTTTGAAGGAATGAGCTCTTGGAATTAAAAAAAAGTTAAGAGTACTGACCAATTTCACTTTGGAGTTTTTCACCCATCTGTAATGTATCTGGTCCTTTTATTTTGCATTCAATACATTTTGCTTCATCAGCAAGTGGTCTAAAGGAGAAAAAAGAGTGAGTTGTGATAAATGGTCCAGTTCCCCTTCTTTTTGGACAGTAACTTCCAAGAAGCTCCTGTGCAAGGTTAGCAGTCTTTTGCACTTGCCTGAATCACCATTACCAACCATCCATTTGCTTTCAAATCATTTTCCTTGTCTAGAAATTATGTTTCCTTGTCTGGTTACTAGAGTAACTAAGGCTGCAATACTAACCATGTCTACTCAAAAGTAAGCCCCATTGTATTCAATGGGTCTTACTCCCAGGAAAGCGTCTTTAGGATTGCAGCCAAAGCTTTGATGACTAGGCAACTAAACTAATCATTCCAAATAAAAGGGTTGGGATGGAGTGGCTAGTAGGTTCCATTCCTCCTAACAGGTAATGATTACCCTAATCTAACCTAGGTTATTTAAAGTTCAAGGAGAGGGATGCTTATGTATGTTTTTGCCAAGTCTGCCACAATATGTAATACTGGATCATATCATGACCCCTTACTCTTCAGTTAAGTGCTGTTAATTAAAGGTGTAATACTGGTTGTAAATCCCATTGAACACAATGGGGCTTGCTTTTGAGTAGTCACAGATAAGATTGTGTACTGAGTGAGTTAAGTAATTAAGGCTGCAATCCTAACCACCACTTCGGCTGGCCTAATACCTGGCATAAGTCCTGTGCTGACCTGGAGTGTCCCAAAAATCCTGTAAGACACTTCTGCCTCACTCGGGGGGGGGGGGGGGGCCCTTAGGCCAATGCACAGGCCTACACCGACCTCTCCACACCATCATGGAAAGATAGGCCAGGTGAGTTAGGCCATCCTAAATTTCCTAGGATTGCGTTCAAAGAAAATTAATTCTTTGACATGTTTAGCGAGGACTACAGTCTCTAGCAGTAGCTACTTTAAATTATCCAAGAAGTCTTGCTCACTGCACTTATATGTGTAACCTAATTATATTCGAATTATTTATAATGCAGATTTTGTTTCAACGTGACTTTAAATTGAAAGATAATCTTCTCTCCTCAGAGTAGTTAATGCAAGCATTAAGACAGGCCAGCCACTGTCAAAGCAAATAAAGGCAGCAGGTCCTTTGTCCCTCTGAGGGAGCAGCCGGCATCCTGCTTCTCATGAGCCTTTCATTCAGCTTTCCTGGTCCACAGGCCCACCAGAAGGATGGCAGTCAGCTGGGCACAGTGCTAGAGAAAAGTTGTTGCCAGCAGGTCCTACAGAGCCAGGGAGGCTGAGCTAGATGCTCACAAGGAGTGGAGCCTGCTGTCTTCCAATGCCTCCCCCCAGGCTTGGAACTGGGATAAGCTTCTCTCCATATGCCCTGCTGCCTGCGGAGCCTCTGAGAGTCTCGAGCGCCAGGCCCCCCCCTCCCCACCTTGCTCCATTGCTGCAGCCTTGCAGGCCAGTCAGTGTCCCTCTTGCATGCGCTCTCTCTCTCACACACACGTGTTTGCCTAGGCAGTAGTGTAGCTAGAGCACTGAATCATGAAGAGAGCATCAACCCTTTGGAGCCATTAAAGGCAGAGGGAACAAAAAGGCTGGAAGAAGGGTGAGGTTTCTACCAAGATGTGGTTGCTCTACCCCTCAAGCTATGCCACTGAATAGGATTTACTCCCAAGAAATGATGAATAGGCTCCTAGCCATGGGTGTCTGTGCAAGAGAAGGGATGGGCGGGAGAGAGGATGAAACCAGGGCTATGCCTGCCTACTCAGAAGCAAGTCCCATGGTAGTCAATAGGAGTTATTTCAAGGAAAGGGTGGATATGATCCCAGCCATAGGTGTATGAGCAAGAAAAGGGACGGGAGGGACAGAGCATGAGCCCAATACTGTGCTGGCTTCTGCCACATACCCACTGGCTCCTCAAGCTGTGGGCAGCATCAGCAGTGCCAAGGCATCAGCTCCCTCCACCTACGCCACTGGTAGTGCTCAGAACAGGGCAGAGAAGTTACCTTCCTTTCCCTGTAACACCTTTCCCTCCTTCCTGCCTGGCTGGGCTGCTGCTGCTGTAGCTGGGCAGGGTCCAGTCACTAGCTGCTTCAAAGGGAACTTATTGTTGCCTTGTTACAATTGACTTTGTTAATTGACTTTGAATAGAAAGAAAATACTTAATCATGCCCTTTCTGAGAATCAGAAAGGTTCAACTGTACTTTCAGACTTCCAATCCAGTTGCAAATTTTGCTTGCTTAGCAACACAATGCCCTGTGAATGGGGTTTTTGTGCTTTACTTTTGACAGGAATCCTAGCTCAATCTGCTGGACAATATTAGTTACTGTATCTAACTTGGGCAAGCTTTTTCTTTGTGTCCTTCCAGCTGATTTTCCATCAGCCTTTTTGTACTTTTCTCTCTTTTTCCCCATTTGTTTTTAATTCCCTTTTAAAAATTTTATTTTTAACAAACTAGTTATATTTCTACTCTTCACTTGGCTATTACTTAAGGGTACTGAGAATATTGCCTAGTATTCAAGGGTAATTCAGTAAGTTATCATGTTTGATTGATCTTGTAGGTGCTTTTCAGATTTTGACTTATAAGATGAAAGTAATGTTCAGTTGTTTCCTGGAGAGGTTCACCCTCGCCACATGGCCCTGTTTTGTCAGATCTCTGTAGTCTGATAGTAGTAGCAGAAAGCAACTACAAGTTTTCCCACCAGCAGTTTTACCAACTGCTGACGTAGTAAAATGTGAAAGTGGGAAACAAAATCTCAACCTGTTTCATGTACAAAGTTATTTAAAATACTGCTTAAATATGTTATGTGCGTAAAGGGATATACAAAACAAATGAATTTTGTATTTCAACTTCAGCCCTATACCCAAGATCTCTCTGTGTACAGTATAGGCAAAGTACAGGTCCAGACTGATTATCTGCGCATTTGGAACCCATGGTTTTATTTAACTGCAGGTTCTAAACCTGAGGGCTTGTCTGGATCTGTTCCTTCTGAATGAACCATGTTCTGCTCTGCTCATGTCCAAAGGGCCTTCTGAAGGCTTAGGAAGCAGTGTGCTTCCTAACCAACTCTGAGAAGGCTTTATGGATGCCGAAAATCAGAAGCGACAAATTTCAGCCCTCAGAACACACTCTGAGGCCTCCCAGACTGAAGGGATTTCTGAGGTTTGGGAAAGCTATAGAAGGTATTTTGAAGACTGGGGAAGCAGCAAATTGCCTCACAAGCCATCAGGAGCCCTTCTGGATACCAAAAATAGGACCTTCCTCTTTTTTGCTCAATGTTGTGAGGACCATGGCCTGGGAAGCTTGGGAAAAAATTTCCCACAGGGAGATGCGCCCACGGGGAGATGTGCAGGCAGAATTCCATCCGGAACTGTGCATGCACATCAGCACAGCTGGGCCACACCTGCGTATTTTGCCCTGGCAGTGGGTGAACTGCACTGCCCAGTAGCCAGGTTGAACTGCGCAGGTGCAGCTAAGCAGTGAGGCCATGCTTGCACAGTTCACCCTAGCTGGGATGTGAGCTGGGCAGGAACAGCCTAACTCGTCTTGCAGCCAAGGCAAACTTTACAGACGCATGCCAGCAGCTGGGCCACACCTGCACAATTTGCCCCACAGCCAGGGCAGTGCGCTGGCATGACACAGCAGCTGGGCCATGCTTGCACAATTCGCCCCAGCTGTGAGGTGACGGAGCCACAGTTGGGGCCAGGGCTGAGAACACAGTGAAGCGGGGACCAGTGGTTGAGGGCCCCTGCCTTAGAACACCTTCTGAGCGTCAGGGAGATCACGCATGGCTTTCCCTGGCCTTCTGCGTATGTTAGGAACATAGCTTTCGTTGTGTTTGGAGAGCAACAAGATGCCTGAGCTGGGGATTTGGTTATCCATTGTGGTTCTTGGAATGGAACTCCAGTGAATGCTGAGGCATGACTAGATTCTAAAATGTCCGTAGACTAGAAAAGGATGAAATCAAAAAAACTTCTGGTCTCAAGCACTTCAGATTAGGAATGCCAAACCTATACCTTCTTTGTGCAAACTGAGGCTAAGATACAATCCATAAGTATGTTCTTATGATGTGGTCATTTAATAAAACAAAATACTCAAAAAACAATTAATTTTGAATGTATGCATCAGTTACTAATAAAAAAACTTTTGTCTAGTATAACCCAAACATAATACTATATAACTAAAGAACAAACCTGACAGTAAATCCACTTGATATGTTAACTTGGTCATCTTGGAATGAAATCGAACAATAGAGCAAATCATTTACAAATTTTGGCACTTTCACATCAGGTAACAATCCTCTAACTAATTGTTCCTTATTAATCGTGGGGGTCCAGTTAACCTAAAAACAAAATAATTCCAGTACTGTGAGAGAGGTGTACTTAAAACAATAAAAGGTTATTTTCAAGGTAGTTTATTAGTTGTTTTATGTATTTTTATATGCTTTTTAAAATAGAATTAAAAACAGCAAGATAATTGACTATGTAATAAAAACTTTTTCCCACCCTTTTAAGCTACATATATATAGACAATAGAAAAGCCAGATCTGGGATTTCAAGACCTGGGATGAATTTACTGTTACTTGCCTGATAGTTTGATATTGGGCATCTTATTAATTCAACGCAAATTTTAAAAATTAAAAACCACATGAAAGACACATTCATCAAACTACAAGAATATGATGTATCTCATTTTTTTAAAGTCTCATTAAGGCTGCAATCCTAAAGACACTTTCCTCAGAGTAAGACCCATTGAACACAATCGGGCTTGCTTTTGAGTAAACATGGTTAGGATTGTGCCCTAAATCACTTAGGGTGAAATCCAGAGTAAATATGGGGAGTCCTTGCTCTGGAATAAGAACAAGTTACTCTGGACTGCAATATGAATTTCTCATAGGTTTTCACTAGGTTGTGCATTAACTTCAGGTGCACGTAATGTCTCTTACATGCTCCTGTAGTTACCCTGGATTGTGCCCTTAATTTTACTAACTGTGCCTTAGTCTGAAATCCTTTGCTAATCAAGGAAAATGATTTAATGTTGCTAAAGCTATCTTTATTTTTTTATAAGGGGCCCTCCCCATCACCCCTGTACAAGGTATATTAAAAAGCTGTCCTTTTAATTCAGAAACTGAGTTTTAATTTCCTGGCAATACCTACCGTAATATTTTCAGCCAAAGCTGGAGTGATTAGAATCTCTCTTTCCCCTTCATCATACATTTGGAAAATAAGGTTTTGCATGACGTCACCAGCAATCCAGTTAATTTCATCAAGGTGCTTGATCTGAATAGCTTTTTCTCCCCCCACACTAAAAATCTGTAGCTTTGTGATGCGATTACTGGGTAACAGTTTAATTGTTTTCTCCAATGATGGTACACTTTTACAACCCTAAATGAAAACAAGGGGTAAGAAAAAAAAATACCAACAAGGAAAACTAGCAGTTCAGACTTACATTCACACCATGAAATATATCCAGTTTCTAACAGTAACAAGCTTTATATTGCTCAACTTTACCAATATTTAAATCAACCCAAACAATGAAATTGAATCAAAGTACAAAATATTGATGATATGATAAAGATAAGAGAAATCAAGCATCTTCTTATTCATCATTTGCCATCCAGTATTTTCAAAATGTTAAAAGGCAATTGTGAATTAAAATGGACAGAAGAGTGATTTTAATTGAGATGATCACTTTGTTTATTACTGTGGACAAGAATCCCATAGAAGAAATTGAGTAGTCCATATAGTGAATAAAAGAATGGGAAAAGCAGTATTAGGATATAACCTTAAAAATGACATTTCAGTACAAATTCAAGGCAAACATTTCAACATCACAATAATCCAAGTCTATGCCCCAACCACTGATGCCAAAGATTAGGACGTTAATCAATTCTACGAAGAGCTAAAATGCTTTTTAGAATTGACACCAAAAAGGATGATCTTTTTATAGGGGATCGTAATGCTAAAGTTGGTAGTCAAAAGGTAGCAGGAATAACAGGCAAATTTGGCCTTGGAGTGCAAAATGAAGCAGGACAAAGGTTCATAAAGTTCTGTTAAGAGAACACGCTGGTCACTGCAAACACACTTTTCCAACAACACAAGTGGTGGCTCTACAGTGGACATCACCAGATGGTCTACACTGAAATCAGATGGTTTATGTTCTCTGCAGTCAAAAATGGTGAAGCTCTATACAGTCAGTAAAAACAAGACTTGGAGCTGACTGTGGTTCATGTCATGAGTTTCCTATTCAAAATTCAGGCTCAAACTGAAAAAGAAAAAATCATTAGGCCATTCTGGTACAGTGGTACCTTGAATTGCGAGAAATATGGATTGTGAGTGTTTTGCAAAATGAGCAAAGATTTCTAAGAAATATTTATTTGGTGTATGAGCAATGTCTTGCAATACAAGCAATCTCCAGTCCTGGGCTCCAGCCTCAGGAGATGCCTGGTCACCTTGTCGTATAGGTGGTGAGGCAGGCAGGCATCTCCACCCAAGATGATCAGCTGAATGCAGTTTCAGAGAATATCAAGGAATGATCTGAAGTCCTTCTTAAATGAGAAATGCATAGATCTTAATATCCCTGAAACCATGATGATGGAATTACTCAACTTGAGCCAAATTCTGGAGTGTGAAGTCAAGTGGGTACTAGAAAGTATCTCCAACAACAAAGCTAGCAGAGGTGACGGTATTCCAGTTGAGTGCCTGAAAATCTTAAAAGATGATGCTGTCAAAGTAATATATTTAGGTTGTAATCTGAAAGCCACTTTCCTGAGAGTAAGACCTATTGAATACAATGGGATTTATTTTTGTGTAGACATGGTTGGGATTGTGATCTTAATCTGCCAACAGATTTGGAAAACTCAACAGTGGCCTCAGGACTGGAAAAGATCAGTCTATGTTACAATTCCTTAAGGAAGGCAATGTCAAAGAATGTTCAAATTACCATACAGTTGCACTCATTTCACATTCTAGCAAAGGTAATGCTCGAAATCCTACAAGCTCAGCTTCCTCAGCATGTGAATTGCAAACTACCAGAAGTACAAACTCATTTCCGAAGAGGCAGTTGAACAAGAGATCACTTGATTATGCAGAAAGCAAGGGAGTTCCAGAAAAACACCTACTTTTGTTTCATTGACTATGCTAAAGCCTTTGCTTATGTGGATCACAACAAATTGTGGCAAGTTCTTAAAGAGAGGGGAATACAAGATCATCTCATTGGTTTCCTCAGAAACCTGTATATGGGTCAAGAAACAAAAGTTAGAACCAAATGTGGAACAACTGAATGGTTTAAAATTGGGAAATGAATACAACAAGGCTGTAAACTGTCACCTGTTTATTTAATTTATATGGAGAATACATTATGTGAAAAGTTGGGCTGTATGAATCATAAGCCAGAATTAAGATCACTGGGAGAAATATCAATAACCTCAGATATGCAGAGGATTCCACTCTAATGGCAGAAAGTGAGGAGGAACTAAGGAACTTCTTGATGAGGGTTAAAGAAGAAAGTACAAACTGGCTTAAAACTAAACATTAAAAAAACAAGATCATGGCTTCTGGTCCCATCAATTCATGGCAAATAGGGGAAGAAATGGAAGTTGTGACAGAGTTTATTTTTTGGGACTCCAAGATAACTACAGATGGTGATTACAGCCATGAAAGTAAAAGACACTTGCTTCTGGGGTGGAAAGTAGTGGCAGGTCTAGACAACTTAATTAGAAGTCAAGACACCACCTTGCCAACAAAGATCCATCTAGTTAAATCTATGGTTTTCCCAGTGAAAATGGATGGCTGTGAGAGCTGGAAGAAAAGAGAGCTCAAGAATAGATGCCTTTCAATTACGGTACTGGAGAAGACTCTTAAGAGCCCCTTGGACTGCAAGGAGATCAAATCAGTCAATCCTCCAGGAAATCAACTCTGTTCACTGGATGGACAGATACTGAAGCTGAAAGTCAAATATTTTGGCCACATTATGAAAATGGAAGACTCCTTAGAAAAGACCTGGATGCTGGGAAAAATTGAAAGCAAGAGGACGCCAGAAGATGAGGTGGTTAGATAGTTGTCAGCGAGGCAATGAACATGAATTTGGACAAACTTTGGAAGCTACTGGAGGATAGAGTAGCTTGGCCTGCTGCAGTCCATGGGTTCATGAAGAGTGAACAAAAAAGGCAAATCAAAAATTCCTTTGGTGGCCAAGTATCTATCTGTCTACAGCATTTGTTTACTGCTTTTCAACTAAAAAGTTCACAAAGCAGTTTACAAAGAAAATGAAAAAATTAATGGCTAATAGGTCTCTATCCCAAAAGGACTTACAATCTAAAATGATGTCAAAGAACACCAGCAGAAGCCACTGTAACAGACATTGCTGGGGTGAGGAGGGTCAGTTACTCTGCCCCTGCTTAATAAAAGAGGAACACACACTTGAAACTGCGTCTCTTGACCAATTAGCAGAGATAATAAAGATGTGGGGTAATAAAGATGTAATAAAAATAAATAAAATATGTGACATTTGATATGTTTTTAACCCTCAGAAATAACCTCAACTGAGCTGCTTGAATGCTGCTTAAGTGCAGCTAAGAGTGAACAATGCTTTCTGTTAATGGGAATTTTGCTTTTTAAAACAACTTTTAATAAAAACATAACAGAACTTTACTTACAGGTATTTCAATTATTGCTTTAAGTGTTTGATCTTTCTTTATATTTTGTACATGCAGAACTGGTCCAGTTAACATATTTGGCCCACCATTGCTGCAATCCACTGTATATACAGGAAGGTCTGGAGCCCCTGAAAACTAACATAGGCCTATATTATTTCAATTATTGCTTTAAGTGTTTGATCTTTCTTTATATTTTATACATGCAGAACTGGTCCAGTTAACATATTTGCCCCACCATTGCTGCAATCCATCGCATGCACAGGAAGGTCTGGACCCCTGATGCATGGGGGGGGGGATGATGCACATAGGGGAAAGTGCGCACAAGGGGGATGCTGCGCATGAGGGAGGTTGGCATGCAATAGGCCAGGCGTCAAATTGGCTACCCAAGGGCCACATGCGGCCCTTTGCAGGCACACATGCAGCCCTCGAGTGATCTCTCCACCCACAGAAGCAGCTCAGTAGTGGTGGCAACACACTTGATTTTGAGCCAGAGAAAGAGCCCAGGAGGAAGGAGGGCTCATGCACAGCAGCAGCAGCTTCCCAGGGCAGGAGAAAGAGCCCAGAAGAAAGGAGGGCACTTCTGAGTAGACATGCAAAAAATTGGATTGCGGCCCTTGGGAGACACCATTAATGCTAATGTGGCCCTCTGTATGAAATGAGTTTGACACCACTGCAATATGGGAATGATGGATGCGCAGTGAGAGATGCACAATGGAGGAATGGGACACAGGGTGGTTGGTGCACCGGTTTTACGCCTGCAACACAGGCACATTTCGCTGGTATATATATAAAGTTTTGGTCAATGTTTTAGACTATACTGTCATGATAGATTAACTAAAAAGTTATGGAATTTTTTAGATGTTACATAACCTTAATACCAAAAAGTCAATTTAAATCAAATAGTTAATAGAAAAGACATATTTAAGGACATATAAATATGCAATGCTGCAATAGGTTAATACTGTAACATATTAATAGATAACATGCCAAACCTGACTCATTTTTTTAAAAAAATCTTATTCTGTTAACTTACCTTGCAATGAACAATTAGTTTTGGTTGTGCTGTTATGTTTCCAAATTCATCCAGTACTTTAACTTGAAAAGGGAATGCTTTTCCATTTTCAATTTTCAAGATGTCAGAATCTGGATTGACATTCAGCTGCCATGGGGGGCCTGTTGAATTAATTAACTTGAGTTTCATTTGCACCCAAAGCATCAATGAATATAGATCCACTTGTGAAACATATATTTCTCACTTCTCCTCCCAAAGCTAGCCCCCTGGAAATCCAGAGGCAAGAACCCCTGGAATGGTGCAGGCATAATAGGTAAGAACTGGTCAATAGGGCACAAATTTCAAGGGTCTTTCTCCTTGTGCAATGTATATTTGAGTCCAGTTCAATCCAGTATTTCAAAATCCCTACACAAGTAATTTTAAAATGGTGTTTTCCAAACCCCTTTTCAGGTAACTAATATACCAATTCAGTTGCACAGAATGTAATGGTATTAGCGCACTGATTTATTCTCAAGGTGGCCATCTGTGTAAAGCAGCAGTTCCCAATGCAACTTCCAGCAACACACCTCGTCCTGCACAGTGAGTCATGGCATCGCTGGCTGGAATGACCAGGAGCCTCCAAAGGTCTCTTCTGGGTTGTGATGGGCCTGCAGCCTACTCTATTGGCCTCTGTGGACCCCAGAATGGCTCACAAAAGCTTCTGCTCAAACTGGAAGCTGCTTCTGAAAACCACAAGTCACTTCCAGATGCCATTCTGAGGCAGGTGAAGGCCAACTAAAGTGGGTTGTAGGCCCAGTGTGGCCCAGATAATGCCCCCAGAGGTTCCCGGCAAGTTTTTTTGGTGATCTCCCCCCTGAAATTTCTTGATTAAAATAGCAAATTGTGGTGTTATTTTATCCAAATTGTTATTCAAAAATTTGCAGTGCAATAAAGCACCAAAATAAGCAGCATAATTAAAAACAATAAGTATTTCAACTGTAAACTCATCATTTTAGACCAGTGTTTCTCAACATTTGTCCTCTGCAATACCACTTCACATGAATCCAGCGACTGCATTTGAAGTATTGCTAGGAGTAACTGGTAATGACATCATTGCCAGTTACTTCCAAGTTGGAAACTAGATGCAATATGACAAATACCAGTAAGAGGTTCAAGGTTCCATGCTTGAGCATGGAAAAGCATGCTTTTTCATGAGAAAAATTCATGAGCCTCCTACTGCTCTTTGTTGCATCATGTCCATGGTCTTACTGTCAGATGGCAGGGGTCCTGCAAGTACCAACAGACAACAGTTCTAGTATCACTGGTGGTACCTGTACTACTATCAGTAGTTGAGAAACACTGTTTTAGACTATTAACAATCATAGATATTCACTGGTTTCCAAATTTCTTGTGTAGTTCTATAAAGAAAAGAAGAATCATTTTAAAATCAGTGTGTCTCTTCTTTGTCTACTTGAATGGAAAAAAACGTGCAAAAAAGCCACTGAAAGTGGTCAGGTACAAGCTTGTCAAACATGCAGCACTCACACATATAAGTCCAGAAAGACATTTACAGAGTGAGGCTTGGGCAGGGGGATCTGGATCCAAGCTCATTCACTTTATCATTCATTCATCACAGATCAATCAATCATATACAGATAATAGTTTAGAACTAAATTGCCTCACCTCTAGATTACGGTACAATACTGTACCCTACCCCAGTATCTCACCCTCTCATATCTCCTTCTACACACAAGCATACTCTCTTCCGCAGTGATTTTCAACCAGTGTGCCATGGCACATGGTAAATGTGCCTTGTCAATGGTAAAAACAATTGATGATGTGCCTTGACAATTTCAGTGCCTTGTTAAGTGTGCCGTGAGATGAAAAAGGTTGAAAATCACTGCAGATACTTTGACTCAGCCACTCCACCATTGGAATGCCGTTCCAACCTCTGCTGCCTGCCAGCTCACTGCCTTCATTTTGTGGTTGAGGAGAAACCAGAACTGGGTGAAGCATATCCAGTCTGAATCTGCTCAAAGCCAGCCTGCCTGCCTGCTGCAGAGCTTCCCTGGACACGAGGAAGCAGCAGCCAAAACATTTTGAAGAGGACATGAATAAGCCATAGGCAAGTAGGAAGTGGAGAAGAAGCAACTGGCGATGTCCCTTTAAGCGCTGCCACCAGCTAGCTACTGCACACAGCCAGAGGAAACTGGAGCTGGGGCAGCAATCTTATGGGGAAAGGCTACAGTGTCTGGAGCTCTTCAATATAGAAAAGAGGCGCCTGAGGGGGCATGTGATTGAGTCATACAAAATTATGCATGGGATTGGTAGAGTGGATAGAGAAAAGATGCTTTTTCCCTCTCACACAACACCAGTATCAAAGGATATCCAATGAAATTGAGTGTTGGGACAGTCAAAACTAAAGAAAATATTTGTCTGTGGAACTCCTTGCCATAGGATGTGGTGATGGCATCTAGCCTAGGTGCCTTTAAGAAGGGACAGTACAAATTTCTGGAGGAAACTCCATTGCAGGCTACAAGCCATGATGAGTATGTGCTACCTCGGATTCAAAGAAGTGCATCAAGATGTTGATCCCTTGTTGACTTGTGTGCTCCCTGAAGCATTTTGTGGGCCACTGTGAGATATAGGAGGCTAGACCAGAAGAGCCTTTGGCCTTATCCAGAAGGCTCTTCTTATGTTCTTCTGAGTTTTGTTAAACTGTAAATGTAGGTTACGCTCCAATGCAAGTTTTATATTCAGATAACAGATATTGTTATCGGATAACAGATATTGTTATCGGATAACAGATATTGTTATCGGATAACAGATAACAAATATTACCAAGAAATCTGTTGGTATGAAACTAAAAGCTGATATGTCACAATACATTCTATTATTACAGAAACAGGAACTGATTTCAGCAAATGCTTTCATTCATTTCACTTACCTGGGAGGAGTTTCATTTTCAAAACCTGAGATTCTTCCTTCAGACCAGGAAGAATAATCTTCAAAGTGAAATTCTATTAAAAGATAATAATTTCAAAATTAGGTTCAAAAGGTTCCTGTAATGTCTGTGGAAAAGCTCCTGACCCCCTGCTGGCATGTGACTTAAATGACAGCATAATTCTATGGACAGCTAACTTAGAAGTTAGTCCAACTGAATTCAATTGGCTTCATTTCTAAATGCATAGAATCAGGATCACAGCCTGAATCTTTTTCCTCTTTTCAAATTCTGTAAAGGCAATGTTATAAAAATCCTGTCTTCCACCACACACTACCAAGACGTATTTAAAAGAACTGCTACAGTATTTAATTTAATAATATAAAAACCCAAAGTACTGATTAAGTATATAAATAGGTTATCTTTTTAAATTGAGAAATAAGACTATAGAAAAACATAAAAAGCATTAACACAGAGCACAGCTACTAGTTACTACAAAACAATTTCTTACCATACTGGAATTCACTTAACCTACCTTGCCCTGGCAGTTGTTAACCAGACCTTTAGCAATTACACCTTTAATGACACAATTTGGTCCTCTATCTATTTCCTCATACTGTAATGTTAAACCACTGCCAAACAAAAATAAGACATTTAAGACAACAATTTTTGACTTAAAACGAAGAGACATAAAATGTTTCATGAGAGCTTAGAAAGAAAGCTGCCAGAAATATAGCACTTATTTATGTCCCCGATAACCACTTACGTTAAAACAACTAGCAGGAGTGGTGGCACTAGATGAGCATTAAGGACACAATCATAACTGATTTGGGCTAGCACAATTTACCCATTTCCCCACCCGGTGATGGAGGGGGGAGACTGGAGCATGCCTGTGCACTGGCCTAATCCCCCTAAGAGTGGCACAAAAGTGCTACTTTTGTAATACACCTGGGCAAGTATAGACTTGTGCAGGCCTAACTGGTCTGTCCATGAAAAGTTTAGCACATCAGAGATATAAAATATTACAGCCAATATAACACATCAAATTGAAATCTTTTAAAGAAGCATTTTATGGAAATTATAATAGTTACCTAGCTTCAAGGACTGGTACAATATCATTTGACAGATGAGTAGCATGACCATATTCATCCTGTACATCTAGTGGAATATTGAATGGATGTCCAACACGAAATGGGGGGTCCAGAAGGCCTATTGAAAATTTCTTAGGTTTGCCCTCTGAAACGTAAACATAGTCTTTAACGAGACCGATATTTATATAACTGAATTATTTAAGGGCACAGGTTCCCAAATTGGGGCACTGTGAAACTCCACAGCCAGGGAAGCCCTGTCTCTGTCCCCTTAACAAAAGGGACAATAGCAGTGGTACAATCCCCACAATCATACTGCTGCAGGAGACAAACGGGCTATCTTTGTACTTACCTCTGATACTCAATCACAAACTGGAAGTGGGTTGCAATTACATTTTTCAACAGTTCTGAGCTTTGGGGAGCCCTGAAGAGGGGCCAGTTGGTTAAGAACATAAGAAGAGCCTCTGCTGGACCAGGCCAAAGGCTTTCTGTATCTGACATTGGCCCACGAGATGTCTTAGGGAGCACATATCCAGGTGCCTCCCTTATATCTGGCATTTTGAGGTTGCCCACATCTACATCCATCTATGCAGACACATACATATGTATACAGTACATATAGATCCCTCATGGCTTATGACCTGTGATGATCTTTTCCTCTAGGAATTCATCCAATCGCTTCTGAAAGGCACTGAGGCTTGATGCCATCACCTCATCCTGTGGCAAGGGGTTTCTGCACCTTCCAGAAAACTGGCACTGCCAGAGGTAAGTACAAAGATAGCCCTTTTGTTTGCAGTGACAGCATAAAACCATTATTGCATAAAATATAGCAATTCGGTAAAAATCATAACATAAGCCCATTGCCATTTTATTATCTATCTTCTATCTATATATAAAAAGAGAAAAGTCACTGACTCGCTCACTCACTGACTCATCATCGCCCAGCCGAAACCGATGGGCCTAGCAGTGTGAAATTTGTGGGTGGATGTTCCTTCCGTGACAGGAGGGAGTCACTAAGAACCAGTTTTCAGAAATTCCAACCAAAGGGGGTGAAATGGGGTGCAACGTGTTTTCCTCCCTATACTTTGCATTGAAGAATTGGTGACTGAGGGATGCTTGGCCCCAACCCCTGGACCTAGAAGCATGAAATTTGGGGAGGGTGTTCCTTTTGTGACATGAACACCCACCAAGAACCAATGTGGAGAAATTTAACCCTTAAGGAGTGAAAAGGAGTCAAATGTGTTTTTGTCCTATACTTAAACATGGAGGACTGATCAACATCCAGCCAATTTGGTTCTCAGTGCCTGGTGCACTGGGGGGATGTTGTTCGGAGGGATGGGTTGCACTGGGGAGGATGCTGCGCATGGGAGTTTGCACATGGGGGGCTGTTGCAGATAGGGGGTGATGCGCATGGGGAGGATGCTGCACATGAGGGGTTGCGGATGGGGCTGTTGCGCATGAGGAGATGATGCGCTTGGGGGGTTGATGCTCATGGGGATGTTGTGCATGGGGGACTGATGTGCATGGGGGTTTGATGCTAATGAGGGGTCGTTACGCATGGGAGGTTGATGGGCATAGGGGATGATGCGCATGGGGTGGATGAACATGGGGGATGTTGCACATGGGGGGTTGATGTGCATGGGTGGTTGATGCATAGTGGGGGGATGTTGTATGGGGAATTTTACTCCTGCAACATGGGTACGCTTTCGCTAGTTATCATATAAGTCATTATTTTATGCAGTAAAATTAAATTTTATACTTGTTTTGCAGCAGTGCATTACAATTGCCAGTAAACATTTTTTTTAATCTCAAGCCTTTTAAAATAGCGGTGGGAATATGCAGTGGGTGCAACGCGTTTTCCTCCCTATACTTTACATCCCTCACTGAGGGATGCTCTGCCCCGATCCCAAGACCTAGGAGCATGAAAATTGGGGAATGGTGCATTAAATATAGTATACAAATAGTCAGGAAAATCACTTTTTTTCTTAAATAGAGCTCATGAATCAACATGTTTCAATTTTTAGAAAATTGATTGCTAGTCAAAAGATAAAAGGGATTTAATAATTGTGTTCCAATGCTGGCATAAGTCCATTCAATGAAAACTAGACTTGCATCTAGAAGATGTTGTTCCAATCCTATTTTTTTTCAAAAACACACTGAGAGGGATGCCCTTGCTAAGTCCTGACGCAAGTGTAATGTTCAATGATGCTTAATGACAACAGCATATGAGAAGGGAGGAGCTATTAGAAAATTATGTGCAATCATGGCCCTTCTCAGTTCTTTTCCAGATTATGTCTGCTAGAGTTTTGTCTTGTTTGTACAAGTTTATAGAAATTTCTTATCCTGAGATATCTATAAAAATGGTAATCACAGACATCTATCTTTCTTTTGAAGAAAAATATAAATTATTGTATAGAACTTTGTCATTTTCAAAGCATCAGAAGTGTTCTGACTTACTTGCTTACATTTTGTTTAACATCTTTAGGAACTGAAATACAATTCAGTTAAGAATAACACACTTACTAAACCTGTCACACTTACTACTGTGCAGAGATTAGTTACTGACTGCTGGGAGTAATCATGTTATTATCCTTACCTATTATATTAAATTTAAGTATTTTAGATGGAAGAGGTCTTCCTGCGAAAGTATCTGCATTACTTTCATTCAGCAGCACCAGCACTTGCAGATTCAATGTGTAGGTCCCAAGTTTATTAATGTTTTCTGCATACAATCAGATAAAAGAATTAAAATGAAATAATCATATACTGATCATCAATCTTCAATCTATATATATAAAACTGAAAAGTCACTGACTCACTCATTCATCAATGTCCAGCCAAAACTGCTAGGCCTAGAAGCGTGAAATTTGGGAAGGGTGTTCCTTCCATGTTGGAGGCACCCACCAAAAACCGGTTTTTGGAAATTCCTCCCAGAAGGGGGTGAAATGGGGTGCAAAGCATTTTCCTCCCTATACTTTACATCCCTCACTGAGGGATGCTCTGGCCCAACCTCAGGACCTAGAAGCATGAAAATTGGGGAAGGTGTTTTTTATGCGATAGCAACACCCACCAAGAACCAATGTTGAGAAATTTAACCCTTACGGGGGTAAAAAACAGTGCAACGTATTTTTGTCCTATACTTAACATTGAAGACTGACTGACATCCAATCAGTTTGGTTCCTGGTGCACTGGGGGTGCACTGGGAGGAGGGTGCACATGGGAGGATGGTGTGCATGGGCCAGATGTTGCACATGTGGGTTTCATGCTCATGAGGGGTTTGATGCACATGGGGGATGTTGCACATAGGGGGTTGATGTGCAGTGGGGGGATCGTCTACAGGGGGAATTTTACTCCTGCAGTGTGGGTACATTTTTACTAAGGTAGAATAACTTTCAAGCAAAAATACTCACCCATTTTTTTGAACCAGTAAGGCCATTTACCCCCATGCTGGCTAATATGAGTAATTATTTCCTTATCTCCATCAGGGGCTTAAACAGATTAGAAAAAAGAATATAACAGCAATATAAAAATATAAAAAATGTATATTAACCTCTAAGCACACTGAACATAAAATGTTGCCTAATCCATTGTCAAACCACAGGGGTGACCTTCTAGGGTAGCACTGTCTATACTGGTTGCCAGTGGCTCTCTTTGGAGAGAGTCATACCTGGAACCTTCTACCTGAGAGCAAAGGGGAAAGGCTGTCCCTGCAGCAGCGGGCAGCTCCCCAGTGCTCCCGATGGCCGGCTGAGGCAGGACCCAGGAGGGAAGAGGGGAAAGAAGAGAGAGAAAGAGTGAAAGAAAGAAGAGAGGAGAGGTTGGGAGAGAGAGCTCCCAAGCTGAGTCCTGCCTAGCTGCGAGGATGGACGAGACTGGGGCAGTGGGCCTCAGTGGGCCAGTACCCCTCAGGGAGGAGAACTGTCTGAGTCCAGCCTCCAGGTGGAGGAGGGGCGACAACCCACTGGTACAGAACACTCTTTCCTGAATCCAGGGAAATGATAGTTCAGTTCCTTGTTCTTATAACAGTTTCTATAACATAAGTATGTTTTTAATTTCTGAAAGCAAATCAAATATTTAAGTGAAAATTTCCAAAAGAAAAATAAAATGTTATACTAAAAATTCCTACATCAATGTACAGAATGAATTAGGCAAACAGAAAAGATTTAACCACAGTTACAATTGCATGGTTTGCTGAATAAGAATTGAGACTGATAGAACAATGTGGGACACAAATCAGCTAACAGTCCAGTCCTAACCAGCATTCCAGTGCCAGCCAATGTAGCTGCACCAACAGCATATATGCTGAATTCTATGGTAGGAAGGGCAGTTATGGTAGTCTTCTCATAAAGTATGCATTGCAGTTGCTTTGGTAGCGGAAAGTTACTTAGTATTGGGCTATAAGTAATGCCCTTTAAAGTTCCATTGATCTCAATGTGAAAAACCACATGTCTAAATGTTTTATATTGAAATGAATGATGTGAGGGGCACAACATGGAAACATGCAATACTTACTCACAGTATCATTGAGATATCTGGGCAAAATGGGATAACATAGTGACCTTAGATCAAACTGAAATCTCTAGAGCCCTAGCAGGAGACCTAGATCCCTGAACCAACCACTTCCTACAAGAGGTTCAGCTGTTCTTCTTCCTACAAGAAGAGTGACCAACTCTTCACTCTCCCCAGGGAGATCTACTTTTGTTATTCCATCAGTCCCCCATTTGACCTTTCTTTTCCTGTCTCAAGTCCTTTAACAAAGAACGCTTTTTTGACTGTGACATTTTGCCTGCTCAACATTGCAGCCGCTTGCCAATTCATCTTTATTGGTTGAATTCTCTGTCATTGCTAGAGTCCATTTTTAAAATCAGACACTGGAGCTTGACCACTGACAAAAACAATGGGTATCTGATAGAAAGGGTAATTTTAGAGCACTGATGTGTAAAGGGTTTGGGGCAATTCTCCTTTGGATAAGGTTCAACATATCAACTTGCTGAAACTACGGCTGTTGCAGAAACCTATCCTCTCAACCTCTAACACAACCCATCTGCACTTCATTTCAATCACTACTGTAAAAGGCATTCTTTGATATAACTGTATCTTAGTTAAGATTTGACCTCAACAATATATCTGTTAGTGGAACTGAGTTACTACACTCATTTGATCTCTCCATACAAAGAGTCCAGGGCCTTTTCTATCACTCATCATAAACAAAAAGTATTAAGAGCAGTGGTTCTCAAACTTTCAGGGAACTTTACTCTCTACGTCTTTGAGGGTAGGCTCAAAGACTAGAGATCTTGCCTCTGTGGACAAGATCTAGGGAGCCCCACTGAACCTTTTCAGGGTTACCTGAGGCTTGAAAAGAATGAAGGTGGCAGCCATGATTAAACCAGATTTTAATTTTTAGTTTTGTTGTGATAGCACTTTCATTCTTTTCAAACTTCAGGGAACCTAAGTGTTCAGTGTGACTCCACAGGGCTTCCCACATTTCCCAAATCCTGGCAGCACCCTGATAAGTTTCAAAATTGCCTGTCTTCCCCTGAAGGGATGCGATCCTGGAGATTGTGCTGCTGTTTTCCTCCTTCCTCCGCCTCTTAAAGGAAATGAGGGACTTTAACACAAATTCAGGAGTTGTGACCCCCCACAGTTTGAATAGCACTGATTTACAGGAAAATAATTTTTTTAAGTACTTTAAATTTCAACCTAGGAGATTCATTGTACTGTTATGATGTCTAGAATGATGCCGCTGGCAATGTTGGTTCCTGTGCCAAATACTGCCCCACTATATTTGCCAAATACTGCCCCACTAAAATCAATATTGGTTTTCAGCCAAAAATGAGAAGTAGAAATTTTTGTCCTTACAGAAGCCTGGAAAGGCCATATGTTGTCTTCCTGGCTCTCCTATGGCTCTTGATGGGGGTGGAGGTGAGGAAGGTGGTTTCACCCCCAAATGCATGGCACCTTTAGACATCTGCCTCCTATAATACCACTGATTGTATATAATTTCAAGCCAGAAATTTAAAAATAAAATTTTTAAATAATGTTCCAAAAATAACTTGTATTCTTACAATGCAAAATAACCTTGAGCTCCACAAGTAGTTTCTTTGATCCACCATGACTTGTACCAGGAAGCTTTTGCATAGGCTCTCCTTTTTTATTCAATATTTCAATTCTTAATGCTCCTGTAAAATATTGTAGTAATAAAAATTTTCAATCCACTTTTATCAAGTTCCACATAATCATTATAAAAATTCAAAGTAAGCTGTTTTTGGAATATCACATACCAATAGTAGCTCCAGCTTGTTTGGTATCGTTTGGTAACAATTCATCTCCTTCAGGCCATGTTACTGCCAAACTATCAGGAAGTCTAATTGAAAAAGGAGGATGTCACTGGAATACAACATCTTTAGCATAATCAAACTGAAATGCATATAGAAGTGTGTATATTTTTAAGGGCTTTATTTACAACATTTCTTAAATTAGTTGAATTAACCAATTAAAAGCTTGTCATGTGTGCCAAGAATTATCATACCATTAAAATGTACTTAAATTGCTGAAAGCTCTAACATAATCTCTTGCTTTCAAAGTAATAAAAAAACACCCCTGCATATTTCTTAATTAAAATAAGACATCTTCATTAGCTTATTTAAAACTTACTTGTCCATTTCTTCCTCAATATATTTCTTCACTGCTTTGTATGACACTGAACGATCAAGTCTGCATATTGGAATAATCTTTGTCTCATCATACAGTGCACTGGGTTCCTGAAAAATTAAACCATTTTAGAAGAAATCTTCTATGTAACAACACAACCAAGTAAGCATGGAATCATCACATTGTACAGGAGTGACCTATACCTCTCCAAAAACAACTTTTTTGGATAAGCAAGTTACTTGTTCAGCAGAATGCAGGTCTCTAGCATCCGCCCTATTGGCTTTCTCTCCTGCCTTTCTCCCCATATTCCAACCATAGCAAATGAAGTCAGGGTTGCCATCCTTAGTGTGTCCACTACAGCATTAGAAACTTGGGGGCAAAGGAGCAGCAAAGAAATCAAGCAAACAAATTACCATATTTACTTCAGTTTAATATGCCATCAAATCTAATGCATCCCTATTTTTAAAGGCTTGATATTAAAAAAAAGGTCTACTGGCAATTGTAATGTGTAGCTGTAAAGCAGGAACAAAATTTAATTTTACTGCATATAATAATGAGTTAAATGATAATAAAATGGCCATGGATTTATGTTATGATTTTTATCTAATTGCACTATTTTATACAGCAATGGGTTTATGTTACATTTTAATCATAATATAATAAACGGTTAAGCTAACTAAGTACTGATCTATAATTATACAGTGGTACCTTGAATAAAGAACGTCTTGAATAAAGAGCGTTTTGTATAGAGAGAAAAATTTTCTCAGAAATTTTGACTTGCTTAAAGAGCACTGTCTTGAATAAAGAGCACTTCTGAGGAAGTTTGGAACAGGCTTCCATGGCAAGGGAACTCACAGGCGGGACAAGGATACTAGCTTGAGCTACAGTGGGGCCCTGGGCAAAGTTTGGAATAGGCTTCCATTGCCAGGGAAATCATGGGACGTCCAGGGGGAGCAGCCTGAGTCAGGTCTGTATGTGGGATCTGTGTGTGGCAGCATGGAAGGTGTGCCTTATCAATGTTCTAGTGCTGCTCCCCATCAGCAGCTTGAGAATGTTAAAATTGCACAAAAAGACAATAGATTCCATTGAGCCAATGGATAGCAGTGACTCCATTAGTGATTGTGAAAGAGCACAATCCTAACCATGTCTACTCAGATGTAAGCCCCATTGTGCCATTGTGTCTAATGGGTCTTACCCTGAGGAAAGTGTCTTTAGGATTGCAGCCAGTCATCTCCTCTCTGTAACCCTCACACCAGCCGTGAAGGTTTTCATACGTACAATACAGTTCAGTACTGTACAGTATTTTCTTTATTGAAGTGTTGTGTGTTACTGTTTATTAGAGTGCTTTGTACAGTGTTATATTGCAGTGTTTTGTAATCATTTTTATAAACAGTTAATATTTTTATATGAATATTTTTTGGGTTGTGGAACCAATCGTCTGAGTTTCCATTATTTCCTATGGGAAAATCTGCTTCACTTAAAGAGCATTTCACTTAAAAAACATGCCTCCAGAACGAATTAAGCTCTTTAAGTGAGGCGACACTGTACCTATATTTATTAGAATCTAATGCGCACCTCAATTTTGGAGACTTTGGGCGCAATCCAGAGTAACTACGGGGAGTCCTTTCTCCAGTGTAAGAACAATTTGCTCTGGATTGCAATATGAATTTCCCATAGGTTTTCACTAGGTGGAGCAGTAACTATGGATGCACGTAATGTCTCTTACATGCTCCTGTAATTACTCTTGATTGTAGGGTAAATTTGACTGAAAAAGGTGAGCATTGTATTTGAGTAAACAGGGTATGTTACTTACTTTATTATTTAAATGGTTTTCAAACAATACATTGTGACTTTGCACATGCTAGTTAGAAAGTGTCTGGGTGCCACTAGTAGAATGCATGCCATGAGTGGCCTGGCCCCAGGGTCAGCAAGCCTCAAGAACCCTCTATCCGGCCTCTGGGCAAGCCTTGTAATCCACTCCAATACAGTCTTATATGTAAATTTATTCAAATTTGAAATGTAAATTAATTTTTTTGACCCCTGACACAGTGTCAGAGAGATGACGTGGCCCTCCTGCCAAAACGTTTGGAGATCCCTAGATGAAATACATTTCAGTTGCCTATTCTGACCAGAAAGGGAGCCATATTTTCTAAACAAAAGACCTATCTATATATTTCAAACTGGACTGATACCCATGTTACCAGAGTTTTGAAAAGAAGGAGATGCACCTTGCCAGCACTGCTGCACATACCTTTTCCACAAAAGGTGCTCCTTTCCATTAACGGCAGTAGTGGGACTTGTAATTCATGAAACCCAAAGTGATCATGCTGCCTGCCTCATTAGCCATATCAGGATCATATACCATGCTTGAATAACCTTTGAACTTCCATGGGCATACTTGTTTTTCTACTCATCTTCCAGGATTTCTGTGCTCATATCAAGATTGCCATTCTGTGCAACAAGACATGCTCTTGCTGGTAGCCACCTCTGCTCTGTGCACCTCAGGTATTTTTTAGGTATTTGGTGGCTACAGAATGGTGCACCACTGCACATCCTTGCTGCATCCTTAAGTTGCTTTCACCTTTTATGATGCGGGCTTATGTTGGTCTTTTAGCATCTACCGTATGTATCTGGTATGTTTGTCAGGAGTCTTCTTGGGGATGGGAAGAGGTGGGGATGGGAAGAGGTGATATAAGAGGTGTGAAGAACAAGAAAGCTGAGTGTGGTGTGGTGGATACCTTTTCAAGTTCACATAGCAAATATGCATCAGGACCTGCAAAGGTTCTGCATAAAATGGAGCCTCCTCACAGGATGACCTTCAACACTGAGACTCTCACAGAGCTCACCATTGTAGTAAACCTTGATGACATTGCCCAGTAAATGACAGTTCACACAAACCACTGTTAAGTAAAGGATTTGGACATATGTGAAGTATTCAGTGAAGCTGGTGTACTTGTCCCCCTTTCTGCAGTGGGACATGATGGAGAAATCTTTCCAGTTCTGCATCATGTGCTTCACAATTAGCTCAAACATCTCTCTAGCTCAGTGGTTCTCAATCTTCCTAATGCCGTGACCCCTTTATAAGTTCCTCATGTTGTGGGGACCCCCAACATAAAATTTTCATTGCTACTTTATAACTGTAATTTTGCTGCTGTTATGAATCGTAATGTAAATATCCGATATGCAGGATGTATTTTCATTGTTACAAATGAAATGTGTGAACACAATGGGATTTATTTCAGAGTAGGCATGCATAGGATTGGGCCCTGACGCTGCAACCCTATCCATATTTACATGGGAGTAAAGGCCATCCTGACTATAATGGGATTTATTTCAGAGTAGGCATGCATAGGATTGGGCCCTGAGGCTGTCAGTCAGCCCCAGTGCATGTGCAGCTACAGCTGGAGGTCTGGCAAGCCTGACCTGGCCACCTGCACCAGGGGTCTTTAGGCGACCCCAGGAAAGCTCTAGGCGACCCCCAATGGGGTCCCGACCCCCACTTTGAGAAACGCTGCTCTAGCTATTACCTAACTCTCATACATGTGATAGGAGAGGGACCAGAAGAGGGAGGGTCAATCCATCTATTGTGATGGAGACAATAGTGTGAGGTACTCTCCCCAAAAAGGGCTTATGTTGGTCTATAAGCCACAAACCTCCCTTGTGCAGAAGCTTATGAAAAAGGGCTGGCCTGGCCTAAGGTGGCATGTAGGCCACAGGGCCCTTTCATGCACAGCACAGGGGAAACATGCCAACCAGGCCTAATAACAAAGGGTTTGATATAATTCACCCCCAAATTTAGATTCGCCCCTTTACCTGTTTTTTTTTAGGAAAAAAATACTAAACTATATTTTTAAAAATTAGTTTGGTTTTGTATGGAAAACCTTTATAAGCAAAAATCAAGTCAATGTCAAATCAACCTTTATAAGCAAAAATCAAGTCAATCATTGGCAATGTCTTGATATTGCCTGTCATGTTTGTCTTCCCCCATCTCAGCAGGCTGCTCTGTCTCCCCCTCCCATTTTCCAGATGCAGGTGAGACCACCCAGGGGGAGACTGACACTCAGGTGAGTTCAAACAAGCAGGTTTCTTTACTTAAGGCACAGTTCTTGGTTGCTATGAACATATATACATAACAATTGTTCCTCTTTCTCCCCCTTCCAGGTTCACTTCACCTTTTCAGGGTCCACTCCAGAGGAAACAATGATTAAAGATAAGTCTGTATAATTACTTGTACCTCATAAGTATGTCCAACTTGTAACAGTTTATTTAACAAGGTTCCTTCTTTGTTGTAGGGTAAAAAGGGGAGGGCCGCAGGAGATGAGGTGTACCCACACTCTCTCCAGAAGGCTGCACTGCATCTCGCCAGCCGTCTCCCACCCTTATCTTCCTTTATCTAGTCACCCCTGCCCCGACCTCTCCCCTGTCCCCTCCTCTTCCAGGGCAAATCCCTCGCACTGCTCTCCCAGTCTTCATATCAGTCTGGGTCTGGTCCCACCATTATCCCCTTGTTGGCTGGAATCTCCCCCTTCCTCTTCAGCTCCACAATTTCCTGAAGTGACCACACTTCTACTGAGTCTGGGAAATCCTTTATATGCTGGTGGGGGTGAAGGTACCGGGGACAATACTGGGGACAAAAATCACTTCTCCAAGCAATTCTGTGGTATAGTTGTTCAGGGGGTTGGATCCTTTACCACACTGCCCAATATTGACAATTGCCAAAAGGGACAAATCCATGTCAATTTGACAAATATCTGTCACATTTTCCTCTTTTAACCATTTCTCCCTTTTTACATTCCTGGAGACAAATTCCTAAAAATCAATTTTTAGTCATATATCATGGAAAGAAAATACACCCCAAATTTAATATTTTGAGGTTTGGGGGTTTCGGCTGGTCACTGATGAGCCAGTCAGTCAGGATATTTGTTTATCTATAGATAACATTAGATACATCAAAATCATATTTTATCATTTGATCCATTTACAAGCTTAACAATTTATACTCACCAAAGCTATCTGAACATCTCCTCCAGTAGCATACACATCTCCATCATGATCCCCATATAGAAAAAATTTTTTTATGCTTCCATAATGTATTGGATTTGTTTTAATTGTTTTTATCTAGGATAAAAGCAGTTCAACATTTTACTTGAATCTTTAGATAATTATAAACATTATTTTAATATATGGTTATTAGTCGTTTATAAATGTTCAATGAAGTTTACTATTATATTAAAGCAGAACCCATTTTTACAGAAATATCTTGTATATGCAAATAAAATGAATGCATAAAACAGTTCTTTTTAAAAAAGTCCCCAGGTAATACTGTGTGGTTAATATTTATTCAGTACCTGTATTCCTGTAATATAAAGCTTTGAAGGTTTACTCCAAGAAAACCACAAATACTGCATTTTAATTGGCTCAATAAAGCTTCTAGTTCAAATTGGCTGAACTAATGCAGTGACGTATAATGTAGTACAGTGGTACCTCGCTTAACAAGTGATCCACATAAGCTAAAATTTCTCTAGGATTCTGCTTCACATAACAAGCATTGCTTCACCTAACAAGCACACTCGTTGGCAGTTAGGGCAGACGCGCTGGTGACAGCTCTTTTAAAAAGCATCAGGGCTGCCTAGTGCGCTCGCCCATAGTGAAAGCAACACTTCTGAGCTGTTCCTCCTGTATTATTATTCCTCCTGTGGCCGGGCGTCCGCTGGGCAGAGGGAGAGAACAGCAGTGAACAGGGAAGCAGCTCAGGGCTAGCCAGAAGGGAAGGGAGAGGCTCAGGATGAAGAGAGGGAAAAAATAGGGAGACACTTTGAAAGTGTCTTTGATTGCAACCTCCTAACCATGTCTAACAGAAGTAAGCCCCATTGTGTTAAATAGGGCTTACTCCCAGGAAAGTGTCTTTAGGACTGCAGCCTAAGTAGACTTCATAGGATCATGCACACTGAATGCATGTTTTGAATTTAATTCCAGTGTTTTGTCATCATTTTTACATACAGTTAATATTTTTATATGAATATTTTGAGGGTTGTGGAACCAATCATCTGAGTTTCCATTATTTCCTAAGGAAAAATCTGCTTCACATGAAGCATAACAAGCATGTTTCTGGAACGAATTAAACTTGTTATGTGAGGCACCACTGTATTTACAAATCAATTTTAATGACAAAAGAGAAAGTTGCTATTCTCACTTGGATCAAAACTTCACACCTGCCCTAATGACAGAAATAACTTTTGGAGGCATACTTAGAAACAGGGAAGAGGTCCCAGGAGAAAAGAAAGTAAGAAACCCAGAAAAAAGCTTGCAGGAGGAAGCACAGACAAAATAGGGAATCAACAGAGAAATAGAAACCTGAGAAAAGAATACATGAAAAAGGAACAATGAGGGAAAAAGGACAGAGACAGGACAAAGAATTAAAAAGGAACTCTGAAGAAACTTTAAACAGCTTAAGGTCTGGAGAGGTTGTATACTAGAGGAAGAGAAGAGAGACAGGAATGTTAGAGAGGTTGGCCAAAAAACGTACTGATTTAAAAGGCAGTGGACCAAGCATCCTACATAGCAGGAACAATAAGGAAAAGATGGTAGACACATCAAGAATCAAATGGCTCAGAAAAAAGCTAACATGTATTTCTACACATTAACACTGTTTCCTTAACAACACAACGATATATAAGAAATTCTATATATCTGTTAAATATAAGTTTTGGCTGGTGTGAAAGAATCAAATTTTGATGTTTTCCATTAACATATACAGTGGTGCCTTACGTAAAGAGCTTAATTCGTTCCAGAGGCATGCTCTTTAAGTGAAACACTCTTTAAGTGTAGCAGATTTTTCCATAGGAAATAATGAAAACTCAGATGATTGGTTCCACAACCCCCAAAATATTCATATAAAAATATTAACTGTATGTAAAAATGATGACAAAATACTGGAATTAAATTCAAAACATGCATTCAATGTTTTGAATTTATGAAGTCTACTTAGGATGCAATTCCAAAGACACTTTCCTGGGAGTAAGCCCCATTTAACACAATGGGGCTTACTTCTGAGTAGACATAGGAGACTGCAATCAAAGACAATTTCCTGGGAGGCTTACCTAGGCTGCTGCTGGAGGTTCAAGGTGGTCGGTGGGGGCACTTGAGTGCAGTTAGGGGCAGCTGCCTCTGGCACCTCTAGGTAACTGCCCTTCTAAAGAGCCTCCATGTGGAGCGTCAGGGCTGCATGGCACGCGTGCCCATAGCGCATTTGCTTGTTAAGTGAAGCGGAACTTGTTACGTGAAGCAAGATTTCTTGGAAATCTTTGCTTGTTATGTGAAACGCTTGTTAAGCGAGGTACCACTATACTAGCAGCAGCTGGTGTTATTTTAGCACATTTTGAGAAAATGTTTTATTCCTCTCATATAATGTACATACAATACAACAAACATGTATTCAGCCATTTCTAAAAGGGCAATAAACTTACCAACTGACCAGCTTTATATGTTCTTCCATCCCATTCTATAGCTGAATATGAAGACCAAGGACTCTGCATTCTTTTAGAGGTCAGTTCACTGCGTGTAATTATTCCTTTAAAGAGAGTGAATTTTATCTGTTTGTCATTTTTTTCATGGCAGTCCTTGAGCCATGAAGCAAATTCCCTGTCAATTTTCATTCTCTGCTCCTGTGAAAAGTGTTAGACACATATAAAACATAAACCCCAAGTTAATAATTAACTGTAATCCAGTATTTATGAAGACCCATTTTGTACATAACACAGCTTACTCTTTGTACAGACCTCAGTATCAGTGAGTAATATGATATATATATTCTTAAACATTCAGATAGGAACATTTCATTGATAATTAAAATTTTTTAACTCTGATTTGGCCGACACCTAATTAGCCGACATAGGGAGCATGTAAGAGACATTACGTGCACCCGTAGTTACTGCTCCACCTAGTGAAAACCTACGGGAAGTTCATATTGGTATTCAGAGTAAATTGTTCTTACACTGGAGCAAAGACTCCCGTAGTTACTCTGGATTTTGTCCTTATTCTCATAAAAAATAATAGAGTTACATTTGTATCCCATTTCTAACAAGAAATTCAGAGTAATAGTCTGGCCTCATTCTTACTCATATGAATCATGTGAAATAAACTCTCAGACAAGAGTGGTGAACATTCACAAGACAATCTGAGAAGCATCACAACACAACTAGGCTTTCAACCGGGGTTTTCCTCATTCAAGGCCACTTCAGGTATTGATTCTCAAAATTTTAATAAATTTATTTTCAACATGCTGTAGCAGTATTTATTTACAAAAATTATAATTTTTTCCCATAGTCTGCAAAGATTAACTATATTGCTCAAGTAGGCATGCAAGTGCTAAAACCAACCATTTATATACACAGGAAAAATTAATGCATTTATTCACTGACAAAAATCCCTGATCTGGTTTTACTGCTGTTTTTTTTAATATTGTTTTTAATTATATTTCATTGTTTTAGTTGTATTTTATTGTCATTGTTTTATTGATTGTTACTTCAGGGAGAAAAAGAGATTGGCCCTTCAGGGAGAAAAGCAGAATACAAACAAACAAACAAACAAACAAACAAACAAACAAACAAACAAACAAACAAATAAATAAACAAATAAATAAATAATATATGCTAAAAAGGATTTTATGGCTGCAATCCTAAAGACACTTTCCTGGGAATAAGACCCATTGAACACAATGGGGCTTACTTCTGAGTATACGTGGTGAGGATTGTGCTCTATGCTTTTCATAAAACTACAGTACCTAATCTACATATTTACTCTTGCTAACTGGATAAAACACTTTTTCAAGTGGTTGTTCCTCTTTTATTTTGCAGGTGAGAGCCCTCCTTACCCTAGCAATGTCTTTTCTAGTGGCTGTCTGCTGGTGTCTGCTATATAGATTGTGAGTCTTTTTGGGACAGGTAGCTATTAGTTATTTGATTTTCTCTGTTATCTGCTTTGTGAACTTCTTATTGAAAAGTGGTATATAAACAAATATAAAAACAATTAAGTCATAACTTTCCCCATTTTTTCCCTAATAATTAAAAGTGTATTCCCATCAGAAAGGGTTAATTGTCTCTCACTGTCAAAATCAATATGCACTAAGTACGTTTTAAAAAATATACTACATGAAGACGGAAAAAAAATAAGTAGCCAATTTGATGCCCAATTTTAGCGTTGGCTGAAAATACATGAAAATTAGAGCTAACACACTGGTTCTCTTCTGTGTCATAATCCTTAACATCTTATTGTCTCTTGGAAAAATCAACCTGATTGTCAGCTTTGACAATCAGATTAACACAAAGAGCACAAGCCTAACCATGTCTACTCAAAAGTAAGCCCCATTGTGTTCAATGGATCTTACTCCCAGGAAAGTGTCTTTAGGATTGCAGCCTAAGACAGTTGTGTTTCCTTTTTCCCTGGTAGAGGGTCAGCATTCGGTACAGATCAGTTAGCCCATTGCCCAATCATGAAACAGAGCCAGTCAGAACTAATGACTCCACTTGCTGGGCTCTTGATCTTCAAGACAGGTTGCATCGCAACAAGAACCGTCATCAAAGAATTAGATCTTCAACAGATTTGTAATTTAGCAAAGTTGCTTTTTTCTCTTTCTCTCACTAAAGTTCTTTGAGATGGTCCTTCATGGCCAGGAGCAGCGGTGGGCTTCAGGAGGTTGTCACAGGTTCTATAGAACCCTTTGCTAATGAGTGCCTGGTTCTGAGAACCGGTTACTAATGGGACATAAAACCTGTTGTTAATTTAGGTTATTAGAACATAGAACCTGTTGTTAATTTGTTTGAATCCCACCACTGGCCAGGAGGGTAAGGAGTTCAAGTTCAAGTAAGAAGTTCAATTTTTTTTAATTTGAAGAAGATTGGGAAGCCCTGTGGGAGGGGTATCCATTACTCCCTGCATTCTCTGGAGGCTATCACATTAGACAGGTTAAAAACCCTGGCAGCACTGCAATCCTATATACTTTCTTGGGGTTCACACGACTATCTTGTGCCCTCCCATCCCTTTAAGGCACAAGGCCTGCTGGCCAAATCTGGCCCACTTTGCTATTTAAATCTGACCCCTCGAGAGTTTTTCAGGCTACACTTTCCTCGGAGTAAGCCTCATTGACTATAATGGAACTTACTTCTGAATAGAAATGTATAAGATTGGGATCCAGCCCTCGAGAAACCATTAATGATTTGGTCTTCTGTATAAAATGAGTTTGACACTCCTCCTTTAAGGGGTGAGAGGTAGGGCTTCCCTGGCTTGGATGATGCAATGCCCCAGATTGGGAATCTCTAGATAAGGTCATTTTACATACAAGAGCAGCTATCTTGCAAACTGCAGGAGTTGAACTTTTTGCAGTGTAATTATCACCTACAATTGATTTTAAATAGTTTCAGGGCTTGAGGCAATTAGTTATTTGAATCAGGTACCTGAATGAGCTATATGAAAGTATTACTACAGTTAAAATAAGTGGAGATAGATGCATATGAATGTTGGCTGTAATAACTCTTGAAGAACAGTAATCAAAATGTATGAGATGTGGGATTCTCTACCATTTGGAAACTAGTCTGGGAGAATGGGAGTCCAGAAAGTGAAGATTTTGACTGGCGCTGTCTTGTGATTGGGTGAGGGGCTAATCTGTCTCTATGAAATGCCCACCCTCCACAAGGAATAGAAATTATGAAGGTAAGATCAATTCCCCTTTTGTGATTAATTGGATATAATACTTGATAGAATGGAAAATTCAACACTGTTTCACTGTGTCCTCTGGTGGCACAAGTGGTTAAGACACTGTGCCTGTTAACCAGCAGGCCAGGGTTCGAGACCAGGCTACCACATGTCCGGCCTTGGCCAGACGTGCCCAGAAAACGGCAGGTGTCCAGGAGGATAGGACAGGACCTCCTCCACCATGTCCGGCCTTTTGGGGGGGGGGGGAGTGGAAGGGTGATTGGGAGAACTGTGGGGCACTGAGGGCTTGTTAGGATCAGTTTAATTCAGTTTATTGGTTCGGTCCTTGACCAGAACAAGCACAACACATACAATTTACAAATAAAACTCTCTGCATGGGCGGAGACCTCAATTGACCTTTGCCGGCACGCGCCAAGTGAAAGTTTCAGCAGAGGTCGATTGAGATCTTCCCCAACGCAGAGACTCTCCAGGACCTCTATTGCAGGTTAATTAGCTGCGCGTGCATGCACAGTGATTTTTTAAAGTATTTCAGCAGCAGTTAACCGTGTCTAACCGCTGCTGATCCTAATGAGCCTCCAGTGTCCCCAATCACCCTCCCAACCACCCCAGAAGGCCTCCTCAGGCCCCAAGTAAGTAAATTTTTTTAAAGTAGGACAAAATGTAGGATGTCCTACATTTTATCCTACATTGGGGTTTTTAAAATTTTAATTTTCATGTGAAAATCCAGACTTTAAAGTGACCAGGTCAGGAATTTCAAGTTTAGGACCTGGTCACCCTGTTTGAGACCCAGGTCCCTACAAGATGAGGATCTTCTGTTACAGTGAGGGAGTTGGACTCAATGATCCACTGGGTCCCTTCCAACTTTATGATTCTATGAAAACATGTTCTACAAGAAATTACCTCCCCAATGATATATAACATGACATATAACAAGGCAGTATTCAAAATTTCAGCCACGTGGTCTCACCTGGTGTGATGTATTCACCATTTGAAACCACTGGACTGCAGCTAGAAAACTATCAGTTCTCCCCCTACCCCAATTCAGCTGTTGTTTTAGTAAAAATTAAAGCAGAGAATAGGAAGAAGTATATGCACGCCACCAGGTACTACTTTTATCTGTCTGCAGCCTTCTCTGGTTACCTTTCCTAACAACAGTAAAACCTTGGATTGAGTAAAACTTGGATGGAGAACATTTTGCAAGCCAAGCAACCATTTTTAATAAATTTTGTTTTGCAATACCAGCAATGTCTTGATAAACAAGATAAAAAATAGTCCTGGCCAAGATATAGTTGGTTTTGACGCTCTGCCAGCACTTCCTCAGCCTCTCCTTAGTGATTTGCCTATGCATATCTACTAGGCATGACTAGGCTCACTCACTATTAAAGTCAATGACTCACTCATGAGTCAATGGGGCTCATGTCTACTCTGAAGTAAGTTCCATTATAACCAGTGGGGTTCACTCCTGAGAGACGAACGCTGCAATCTTAAACACACTTTCCTGGGAGTAGGTTCCATTAAATATAATAAGACTTACTTCTGAGTGGACATGCTTAGGATTGCATTGTAAGTGCAGGTTATTTATTTTATTTCTTTTTATGTTTTGTATTTTCTTTATTATTTGTATTATATTACAACATTGTAAACATTTTTATATGAATATTTTTGGGTTGTGGAACAAATTGTCAGAGTTTCCATGATTTCTTATGGGAAAATTCGCTTTGATATAAAAGTGTTTTGGATTACAAGCATCCTTGCGGAATGAATTATGCTCATTAACCAAGGTACCACTATATTTGAAATTTTCCTTTTCAGAAAAAAACCTTTTTAGGCTTTAAATTATTCATATCTCAATGAATTTAAGTGTTCCTTCATTTTAAATGTAATATTTTATTTGTTATTAAATGGGTTGAGATAACCAATATTTTAAGGCCAGTCCACTTACATTACTGGTTGGGCCAGATTATCATACTAACTTAAAGAGAACCATACAATAAAAGAATATATTTAATTCCTAATATTAAAACAGATAAACAAGAAGAAGCCAATGATTTTTAAAATAAAAGCTTGAATTTAACAATTAGTTTCTAAAGCTATTTATTTATATTTCGAAGCAAATGCAGTTATTACCTGTCCATTGACGATTCTTGTAAAGAGTGTATTTTTGTCTTTTAACTTTAACGCCAGATCCATAAAAGTCAGCTTGTTTGTGCTGACCTGAAATTTGTCATTGGTAAACAATGCTCCTGAAATTCTGTTGTAGCACTCAACTGGAACAAGCCCTCTCTTCTTGGGAGGAGCACACCACTCAAAACTTAGGAAACAAATACAATATTTAGAAACAAACAACAACAACAACACCAAAACATGTATTGGTTGTTCTGTAGCACTTGTATATCTTACTCTTCTACAGTTGTGTATGGTATTAATCTACCATTCCAAAAACATTCAAAAATAGGTCTTTTCCCTCTGGCTTCCTTTTGTATTATATAACAATCTTCATCCACATCTTCATCTGTTAATCCTAAATTAAAAGGTACAATTAAAATTACAAAAGAATGCAAACGGAATATATTGGTTTATTAGCTGGAACATGGTAGATTCTCGCAGATCAATCAACCAAATTGATCAGGAATTATTCTGCATCTATCTCTCCATTTTGTCAATTTTATTTGATAAGTCAGACAGACCACCACTGTATAGTAAGTTCTAAGTAACAACTAGTCTTATAAACTTAGTCTGCTCAGCATTAAGTAAATGAAGTTTCTTGCTGATTAGCACCTATCAGCTTTATTGTTTGTTCCATATTATCAAGTCTAGAGATGACATAAGCACCTTCAAAATTTCTTTACACTTGTACAGTGTTCTGACCTTTTACGATGATTTCTCCCTACAGGACTATATGAAACAGCAGCTATTACAATGTTTGACCAAAGGGAAATTAGCATCCCTCATTCTCAAAGTACATCAAAGCCAGGAATACATACTTTTTATCTCAGCTGGTCTTGTTTGTTAAACAAATTGCACAGTGTGCAATCCTTAACAATTTAGGCTGGCATCACTCACCTGTTCCCCATTCCCATGTATTGCGGGGAGGCTGGAGTGCATAACTGTACACTGGCCTAACCTTCCCAGGAGGTTAGGCCAGTGTACATCCCCAGGTCAGCCATTGATATCCCCAGGTCAGCCCGGGAATTATGCTGGGACTTATGATGGGTTAGGATTGCAGCCACAGTTGTTTAACAATCCATAACACTAAAAGCAATTAACAGTACAGGGGGCCAAATTATCCATTCATGAATCTCCTACATATAATTATTATTTATTTGGTGAATTTTTATCCCACCTTTCTCCTGAAAGCAGGACTCAAGGCAGCCTACAGCAAAAAAAATACTAACAATATAAGCTACATAAAGTGCAAAAAGGTTCATAAAATATACATAATATACATAAAATATACTTAATATATATGTATACATAAATATACATAATATATTAGAAAAAACAGATAAATCTAAAGATAGTTAAAGATAGTTAAAGAACCCAAAACACCAGCCTGACATTAATTAAAAGCTTTGGTAAATAAGAGAGTTTTCAGGCCCTGCTGAAAGCTCTCAAGGAAGGGAGCAGGTCTTAACTCCAGGGGGAGGGAATTCCATAACTGGAGAGCAGCCAATGAAAAGGCCTAGCCACCACACTCCTTACCTCTTTTGGTGGCAGCACAGTCAGCAGCCCTCCCACACCTCGATGATCTTAGGTGAAGGGTTGGATTGCATGGACGAAAGTGGTCCCTCAGATACCCTGGACCCAAGCCGTATATGGCTTTAAAGGTCAAAATCACTGCTTTATAATAACCATTACCCACTTTTCACCCTGCAACTTCATATGCTGATCAACTGGTTATCAATAAATTGATAATTAGTATCTGAAAATAAAGGTATGATTTAGAAAATGGGTCTCTAATTTTTTGGCCACAGGCCAAACATCAAGCACCTGGCACAAGTGCTAGGGCCAGAGAAAAAATTTGAATATAAAATTTAAATAAACAGATTAAAGAAAGAACAGATTAATAAATAAATAATGAGCTCAAATTTCCAGAATTTCTAAAAGCACCAATACACAACACAGAAATAAAGCTTAAATGAACCCCCATCTCCCCCACCCCACCATCACAGCTTAAGTCATGTTTGGTCAGTTGGGTCAGAGCTTCTTAAGGGATCAGAAGCTGCCTACAGACAGGCCATGGGCTTGCTATGGGCTGCATCTGTTTCCTGGGCTGGGTTTTTGAGACCCCTGATTTAGAATAAGCATTTCATTGCATATTATATATACCTTAAAGATCAGGGAAATTTTGCAACATAAGTTAGTCTAATGAAGCCTTCGGTAGTTGGAAATAAGTCAGAAATAACTTGATGGTTATTCCACTTACTTGAAGGAAAGCAAGGATCTTCAGGGTAGGTTTCTTTATCATACAAGAAAGGATGATAACGAATAATGCCTTCCACTATACCATCACCTTCCACGAGAGCTTTAAATTCAAAACTATCTGCTGCAGTATTTATATACAAGGTCTGCATATCATCTCTGATTTCTCTAAGATTCACAATCTTGGGCGTCTTTCCTTTTTCAAACATTGAAACCTAAACGTTTAAAAAAGTGTTAAGTTCTTCTACCAGTTCATGCACCTTCTTGCAACAGTCACTAACGGATAAGTGCCATGAAGGATTAAAACTATCTAGTAAATATTTATTACCGAAACTTCACATCTGTCTCATAACACTTTAAAAAATAAAATCATATATATTAATATTAATTATAATTTTCAGTGAATTTTATGTATGGTATATCCTACCTCAATATCAATATTTCTGAATGTTCCAACTTGCTTCATTACTGAGTTAGTTATATTTCCTTTAGGCCCATGGATATAGTAATGGTATATATGCCTGTAATAATTGAAGAGTGTGATTAAAATATTGTATAACATCTGAATATGCCCTGCGTGAATAGTTAGGTTTAGTACTTAAACCATAATATTCAACTCCTATTTAATATTTACTGGTACTTTATTCAAGGATAGAGGTTTAGCATTCACTCAGCATCTGAAATCCTGAAAGCAGAGCTAACGATGTTTTTCACATACATATATTACATATAACCAACTCAGCCTATACCCAGCAAATAGATTCACTATGAACACTGCTGAAAATCCTCTCTCCTGTCAATGCAGATGCAAGTACCTTCTCATTCCATATTCTATTAAACAAAGTTATGATGACATAAACATAAACAAGGACAGGATAGTACTTAAACAAGTTATGTGTGTGTGGGAAGGCTGACCCTCCTGCACACAATATCTAAAAAAAACCAACAAAAAAACCCCACACACAGACAATAAGGAAGTACAGTACATGTATACTTTTTTCTGTTTACTAATATTCTAGGATAATAACAGTAAAACCTTAGATTGTGAGTAACTTGTTTTACAAGTGTTCCTCAAAACCGGTAAACATTTCTAATAAATTTTGTCTTGACAAATGACTGATATCTTGATAAACAAGATAAAAAATACAAATAATAGAGCCGTAGCATATCCATTCTAATGTAAGCTCTATTATAATCAGTGGGGCTCATTTCTGTGTAACAGGGGCACAATAGAAAGGAACCTGAGAGACCTAGACTTGCATGTCTATTCGAAAGTACACTCCTGTGTAAGGGGGCAATTACAGCCTTAGAGACTAAAGCTGCAATTCTAAACACACTTTTCTGGGAGTAGGTTCCATTGTATATAATAGGACTTACTTCTGAGTCGACATGCTTAGGATTGCACAGTGTTAAGTGTAGGTTAATTTGTTTTAATTTTCTTTATATTTTGTATTTTCTTTATTATTTGTATTATATTACAGTAGTGTAAACATTTTTATGTGAATATTTTTGGGTTGTGGAACAAATTGAGTTTCCATTATTTCTAATGGAAAATTTGCTTTGATATACAAGTGCTTTGGATTACAAGCATGTTTCCGAAATGAATTATGCTCGCAGTCTAAAGTTTTACTGTATAACATCCAAGTCAATTTCAGTGTTTTGTGAACATTCTAAATTCCCGACAAGATATTTATCCATTCTATAGTATAAAAATATCTGAACATACCGCCCAGTCTGCACTGAAAAAACGTTAACTTACGCTAGCTGCCTTGTCCAGAGATGAAAATTGTTTTTTAGATACTGCACATGATCCACCTGCACACCTGTAATCACTACTGCAGTGAAACTAAGTTGTTCCTTTTCTTCCATGATCAGATTGAATAGGAAGCGTTCATCATCATTGACAATATGGGAAGAATCAGTTGGCTATGACAATTGAGTAAAGAAAAAAAATCATGTACCATAAACATTAATTTGCCTATTGATTCAACAAAGGTTCAAATATCAGAAACATATAAGCTACAGGATGATAAAATCTGGGCAATGACAACACTTACTTTTCTTATCCAGTTTAACAAAAATATAACTAGGGGTTACCAGTCTTGTATTTCAACTACCCATATCCTAGCAGCTCCTTGCATACAGATAACACAGCTCAGTGGAAAAGCATTTGCTTTGTATACAACTCCTGGGTTCAAACCCTTGTATTTTTAGGATACGGCAGAACAAAATTCATCTGAAACTTTATATAGTAGCTGCTAGTCAGTGTCAACAAATCTGAGCTAGATGGACTGGTAGTCTGCCGAAGGTAAGATTACTGTGTTTCTTCCAAAGTAGGAAGAGGAATATTAAACGTTTTGTATGCCTAAGCAAAATTGTGATGCCATTATTATCTTACCTTTCTGTTTTTAATGTATCCCCTGTATATATGCTCTTTATTTTTCTCTTTCCGTTCAAAATCTTCCTTAGAAAGGACAAGCTCATGAACATCTTGAGAATCTGCTGGCTTGCTTATCATCTGTTCAAGGAATTAATGTAAATAATCAGCAACTACTAACAATAGACATTGTGAGGTGCAGGGATATCACAAGAAGCTCACTAGCTAATAGGAAAATTAGCATGCATTTGTCTCAAAGGACCTCCTGAAGTTCAGCATGCATTCCAGTCTATCATTATGTGAAGTACTAACATGGTAAAACTGCTGCCCACACGGGACTTCATACTTACAGTATATTCAAACACGAGTGAGGACTCCTCACAGCTTGAGCTCAAGTGTCCCAATAGTCAGGCTTGGGTACAGTAATTCCCAATCGTTTATTACCAGTACCTGCTTTTTAAAATGACACTCTCTGGGTGCAATCCTAACCAACTTAGGCTGGCACAACTCACCTGTCTCCCCACTCCTATGATGGTGTGGGGAGGCCAGCTCATGTCTGTTCACTGGCTTAACACCCCTCAGAAGAGGAACAGAAGTGACTTGCAGAACTTTTGCAACACATCCAGGACAGCACATGACTTTTGTTGGGACTTATGCTGGGCTAACTGGGTGTTAGGATTGCAGACAGAAGTACCACCTAGCTTTATGAAACAAACAATAAAAAACAAACAAAACCAAATTTCATTTTACCAGCTGTTCAAGCTTTTACTATTTGGGGGAGTAGGAGAAAATTGCCTTCTAGTGTGTTTGTTGAACTCTACATTCTCTGGATCAGGACCAATAAGCCGACCTTGCATTCTCCTTTAACTTGCTCTTGATAGGAACACATGAAGTTTAGTTTTGCTTAGGGTTCTGTACATTTTCTTTGCCAGCTACTACCTTGTTCGTTTCATGACTTACCAACCATCTGGTCATGACCCAGTTTGGAAACACTGGTCTATGTGAAAAGAGGTCACTGTCGCTGATGGGTAGTCATGCAAAAAGGCTTGCTTACAAAAGGCTATGACTGATAATAGGAAGATTAATCCACAGCACCATCCACAATAACACCAACCAAGATATTTGAGAAAAAGTCCACTTATCCACTTTAACCTCTGTTCTCACTCTGTCTTGGATAGGATTCCTTTCTAAGTCCCAGCTAGAGACAGTGGTCTGGCAAATTTCCTTTTTTTCACCAACTTAGTGTGGGATACCTTCCCAAGAGTACTCTCTGTATGTCACATACAAGACGAATCATGCTGCAGTTTGTTGTTTATGACTTGCTTAAGCATTCTTGCACTTTTACCAACAGTGCAATCAGAAGTCCTACTATGTTCAATGAGACCATGACCTCCCATTCTAAATACAGTTCTTGTTATCAGCTCTACTTATGTTCTTGGAAAAGATACTGAATACAAAAACATTTAGCCTATGGGGAAAATGGGGTTAGGTTCCAGCCAATCTTCTTCACCATACACTATGAATCTTATGAACCTGAATCTTAACTTGAAGTCTAAGAGTCTGGTTGATAGTGGGAGCTCATCAATATCTCCAGAATCTGATGCTTCCCTTTTCCAAGCTATATATCTCTTGATGTGTGTGTTGAAGGTTGTGGTGATGCCAGCTTCTCTGTGCTGGCTATCCCACAACTTGTTGAAGGTTGCTGGGCAAACAAAGAGGTCTCAGAGTTTAGCAGCAGAAAGTTGGTTGTTTCACTTGCCCTCCTCCACCAACAGCCTCTTAACTCCTTCCCTAGACTTGTCCCAGCCCCAAAGTAGTGAGGCGTGGTTGTTCCTAATCAAGATCCTGCTAACTAAGGGCCATTATCAGAACAGAAGGATGAGTCTATGCAAGGCATCTGCATGCCATCAATATCTAAGATCTTACAAATTATGTTGGCATAATGCTGTCTACAAGCACTAATCTTCCAAATAATAGAGAACAGCATAATGACCTGTGTACTTGGAAAGAGTTTTCATCAAACCTCCTGTCTGAATTATCTCTCCTGAGCATGGGTACTGCATGTCGCTTGCTTTAACTTTTCATTTTAAGAACCTCATCAATCAAGGTGCAATTATTCTTTCATACCCTCCTAGAAGGACACATCCTAACTGAGTAAATCCCTGGCCTAACCAAGTAAATTCCTAACCAGTATATTTCTGGCTGCACATGCAGCAGATGTTCCAGATACCATTATTTCAGTGGAAATATTTTTGTATTTTTTGTGTAAATTTTTATAACTACCCTTCTCTCAAGAAGCAGAAGTTTGTCATTTTCAGTCTCACTAAAGAGTCTACATAGCTCATTTTAGTAGTACATCACCAACAAACTTCCACTATTTTGATCAAGGTTTTATCTGCAAAGCTTCCATCACCTTAATCCCTTCAGGAACTGCCTAACTCACCAACAAACAGTACTTTTTAACTTTCTTTTTCACTTTTTCTCAAGACTGGAAGCCATGCCACCTAGGCTTACTTCACTTAAGGATAGTATACCCAAGTCTACACAGCAGACTAAGGGCACAATCCAGAGTAACTACGGGGAATCCTTGCTCCAAGGAAAGAACAATTTACTTTGGATTGCAATATTAATTTCCCATAGGTTTTCACTAGGTAGTGCCGTGACTACGTCGACATAAATCTATCTACATCTATCTACAGTAAATGTCTCTTATGTGCTCCCGTAGTTACTCTGGATTGTAGGGCATAGATGGGTAATCTTTTTTTCTTCCTAAAACTTCTGTCAAATTCTTCCCCATGCCTAGAAATCAATTTCCCAGTGCCTGCTTTGAACCTCTTGCCAGTTGTCACCTCCTCTCTTGCTGGGTTGTCTTCCAATAGCCCAGCTGGAAGGCTGATTTGCTTTCTTCCCTCCTTAACTTATCCTATCCAGAATGCTTTTCAATTATCATCTACCCACAAAAGTGCTCTTATTCTTATTTTTCTACAACTTTTCAATAAAACCTAGATGTGACAATAAAACCTAGAGGTGACCTAGAACAGAGCTGTGGTGAAAAGTGGAAATGGTTGAAAAGCAGAACTGGTCTTTTATAGATTACAAATGTTGCTTCCAAAGCTTTTTTAACTAGCAAATTGCAAATGCCCTTTTTATTTTGCAAAACCCTGCAGTCACACAAAGATTTCTGCAAATGGGCTACTCAATAACTCCTGGTCAGGGAATAACTCCTTGTCTGTGAACATGCACACCCTGTCTGTCTTTCTCCTACAAGCATGTGAAAACAGTCTGAATTACCTTGTAATATGCAAATCAACATGGAGGTGGGCAATTTTAGTCTTTAGAACCGCAGAGAGAGGTTGAAAAAGCAGAAATGTGTTGAATGAACTATTTCTGGGCATAATTGAAAGGTGTTGAAAGAGCAGGTGATCAGAAAACAAACCATCAGAAAGAAGGGAATAAATGTATATTCGTTTTGAAAACTATGACTTGTGTTTACTATTACCTAGTTAACTAGTTAGAGGCATTTTAAGATTGTTTGCTTTGCTTTTCAGTCTATGGTGGCACACAGAATTCCAGATGGTAAGAGCAATTCAGCAGTGGAAAAAATTGGAAAGGGAGGTGGTGGACTTTCCCTCACCAGGGATCTTCAAAAAGAGACTCCACAAGCTCCTCTTGGAGATGTTTTCAGAGGATTCCCGATACCGGCAGGTGTTGGACTAGATGACCCATTTGGTCCCTTCCAACTCTAAGATTCTGTAACTGCGTAACAGCTAGTCACTGCCTCCTTATAAATACCAAAGCAGGTCTCCGTCAGTCTTGGAAGACTATGGTATCGTGCTTGGCACTGCATATACTGCATGCGAAGCACGAAAGCCTGGGCTGGATTGTTATAGAGGATAGGCTGTTACCCAAGCAGCAAATCCCCTCTCTCCACGCCACTGAATTAGTCCAATGGAAAGGCAGAGCCAATACCATTAGATCCAGCTGGCATCGCAGAGCTTGGCTAAGGACAGGAGCACACCCTGTCTTGTGGGGCCGACCCAGGTCTCGAACCCTGGCCTGCTGGTTAACAGGCACTGTGTCTTAGCCACTTGTGTGCCACCCACAGCCCTATAAATACCAATTACCTTGTAATTACACCCTTTGGTTACCAACTATAGATTTAGCTTTCATTCTAGATTGGACAAATCTGGACCACAGATAGTGTTTTTGCATATGCAGTGGCAGGAAGCATGAAAGGATTGCACCATACAACTATAAAAAAAACAAAATTTTACTTACCCTGACTGACTGCCCAACAAAAAATACTGCTTGTTTTCCACCAACTCCAAAATAGGATATGTCACTGTTTAAACTGCGAGGTACTGCTGGAGGGCGTACATATCCTGAATGATCACTAATAGTGAAATTAGATTTAAAAATATAAATATTGTTTTCTTTCAGAATTTATATCCAGCCTTTCTTGTGTAAAATAAAATGGCAACTAACAAAGCAAAATAATACATGCAAGGAAATATGAAAATAGTCAACATTAAAGAAAATTACAATTTAAGTTAATATCAAAGCCTGTGTAAAATTTACAATAACAGAAACGTAACAAAAATATATCTACAGGTATTATACATTTATACCAACAATCACTGTTTCACTTTGTTTCATGGTAGTTATTAGGTCCATTGCAAGTGGCTGACACCATTATCAATGTGAAAATAACCGTATTTCACCATTTGTGAGATGACTTATTCACAAAGACAAGGCAAGAATATGAAACCTGCAGTCACAGGTCATGTCACATGTCATGGTGACATCAAGTTTGATTATAATACCACATTATATAATAGTACTAGCGAAATGCATACCCGTGTTGCGGGAGTAAAATTCCCCCATATGTCATGTCCCCATGCGCAACATCCCCCCATGTGCATCAACCCCCCATGTGCAATGTCTCTCCATGCGCATCAACCCCCCATGCGTATCAGCCCCTCATGCGCATCATCTCTCCCAAGCTCATCAACCCCCCAATGTGCATCAACCCTCATGAGCATCATCTCCCCATGCTGAACACCCCATGTGCAACCCGCCCATGCACAGCATCCTCCCCAGTGCAACCCCTCCCTCTGAACATCTCCTCCCCAGTGCACCAAGCACTGAGCACCAAATTGTATGTTTGTATGTAAAAGTATGTATGAATGAATGAATCTAGTGCAACAATTGTAGTTGATTGGGGCTAGAAATGCAAAATGCTGTCCCTCCCACCAAGGTAAATGCCAGCAACCTGCCCTCTAACTGTGCTGTATGAAGGCATTCCGAGGGCCTGAGAAGCCACATGCTCCCTGCAAGGCCCTCAAAAAGGCCTCTAGACAGGGAGGCAGGGGGAATGTTTGACCCTACATGTGGCACTGTACAGAAGATGGAGCATACCCTGCAGCGCCACCAGAGAGCACTTGTATCTGTGGACCTCCCTCCAAAATACTGATTGTTAACGCCTATTTGCAACCATTGGCTAAAAATGCAAGATAGAATTAAATACTGATTTCAGATGTTAGACAGTATTTCATTTCTCATCATTTAAGAAATTATTTCAACTGAGGTGGCAATCCTAACCAATTTAGGCCAGTGTAAATCACCCATCTCCCTGTTCTCATGGTAGCATGGGGAGGCCAGTGCATGTCTGTGCACTGGCCTAACCCCCCCTTAGGAGTTGCATAAATGCCTTTCAGCTGTGACACCAGCATGGGACTTGTGTTGACCTAACCAGGGATTAGGATTGCACTGTGAGAAATACACTGGAATTGGGGGCTGAGTGCCTATATTCAATCATGTAAATCCATTCTAACTGTACAGCATTCCAACTGTAAATCTGCTAACAACTGTGCTGGCTTTGTTATACCAGTGGAAGCTAATGGCTGAAAAACAGTGTTCTCTTAATGATTTTCACGCATCCGTCAATTTTTTTATTTAAATATCACTGTGATTAGAATTTTCTAACCTTCCAGAGACGTCCTGCCGTGTGAACTTTGACAATCGATACACAGCCCAATTATTAAGTTGTTCAGAAGTCATGCCTCTTCCATTGTCAATTACAGCAACAGCCGGTTTTCCTTGAGTGTCATCGAATAACTATTATAAAAAAGGAAAAATGATGTACAATGAAATGTCTTTTGTATGATATGACAGAGAAATGGCAAAGTGAAATTCTATAATATGACATAGTAAGTCTATACTGTTGACAAGAAGCCCCCCTAATAAGTTTTTTTTTCTGACAAGACATCAACCAATGCCAGAAAGCTACAATCCCACTGTAACTCTTTAGTGAAGCATGAAAAAGAGAGCAACAGAAAGCAATGGTCAGAGACCAGTCAGCCAACTTGCTTTCCCTAATTATATTGTGCACCATATTTTCAGTTCAGGCAAAGATGATTAAGCAAAATCTTATAAACAAGCATTTGAGCTGCATTGGGATACTTCTGTTCATTCAACCAGTGCCTGTCCTTTCACCCTCCACCCATCCTTAGCACCCAGCCCTGCCAGTTTATTTATTCCAGACTATGTTTTGTCTTTGTGCCAAAACATTCTGAAGCTCAGCTGGGTAGCCCCGTCTTTCCTTACAGAATATTCTATAGTCAATTGCTATCATGTCCAAAACACCAGTGCCTAAGTGTCTTACCAGCTTTAACTGAATGCGCCGAACGCCAGTATTTCGGGAAGTAGCTGATAAAGAGTTATCAACTAATTCTGCAAGAGCAAAAGCTAAATAGAGAGAAAAAAGAATTTTTCTAAGCATTACTGACAAAAAAATTAGAACAGCTTTTAACAGGCTTCTGAGATGCAATGTGCAATTTAATCTGCACTTCATCCTCGTCTGTTTTGACAAAAGATGCTTATCAGAAACTTGCCATAACCCAGGTTCACTGTACAACATACACTACTGGCACAAGCTAATATAAAACTTTTGAACAACTGGAATACTGACTTTTAAAAAAAAGCATATTGGTGTTAATCCCTTAGTACTGTATACAGTAATTCCATCCAGAACTCTTTCAACATGCAATCTGATATGGATGTTAAAGCAAGAATACAATATCGTTATAAAAATGGGCAATGCCTAGCTTTCAATGTTGATGTGAGGAGACAGGAGAAAGTAACAGTATGCATTTTAAAATGTTATATATTTATACTGAATTGTCTATTAAGAGGCAGAAGTGCAAAAAACACTCATGTAGCTCTTTTGCCTGCCCTCTTCATTCATGGATCCTATTCAATACTATTTGTATTGTACTTTCCACTCCTGGGTCCTACTGAATACTATTTTTACATATTTCCCCCTCTTTCTGAAGATGCTGTGCTGAACCCAACACTGTTCAATGGCTCATATTTTTTTTAGAATTCAGGGAGCTAAATTAGGGAGAGGAGAAGCGAAATCGTTTGCACACGGGAACTGAGCTCATGTTTCTTAAGATACAATACAAAATAAAAGTACAAGTTATCATTATGCAGCAAGTGAGGCATTCCAATCAATTTTCTCTTATCCCTAAAAGGCATTAAACGGAAATGATGTGCACCACTTAAGAACTAGATTTGCTAGTAATTCAGTTGAGAGATTCGAGCAATCCACTTGGGAGCTGGCTATATTAATTGTTGCTTGTTCAGCTGGCCTGGTAGAAGTGGTGCAGGTGGCTTCGCCATTATCTAAAATAGCAATGGGTAACACCCACTGCTGAGCTAGTCAGTGTATTTTTGTTTATCTGATGAGATGGAAATATAGGTTGAGAAGATAATGCCTTACCTGAAAAATTTGTATCAAGAAGTGTTTTGGGGTTTTTGGGGGAGGGAATTTTAGAATTCGTATTTGCATATACCTAATAAGATATTTTGGAGATGTGACTAGTGGCAGTCCCGGGAGGCAGGAAGCAAAAACTCTGGTGTGCCATGCCATTTGCGTAGTGCTGCCATGCCATTTGCGTAGTGCTGCCATGCCTATTGCTGTTGCCTTCCAGAGGGCAGTTAAACAATATTTTCAGTTAATGAAAAACCAAAAGTACTGTTTAACCACCATCCAGAGGCCTCACACTATTGTGTGAGGTGCTGTATCACAGGTAAGCCTCCTCTGGTAGAAGGGAGCATGCTGCGGTCACAGGGTTTCCAAGGGTGACAATATGCCGTAACCACAAACGATGCAAGTCCCCCTGCCCATATATAGGACACCAAAGAAAAATTTAAGATACGACAAAATAAAAGCTCAAAACATATTGTTAATTTGTTAAAATTAACATGTTGTTAATTTGAACACTATATTTATTATTATTAGTTTTGAAACTGTTACATATAACTTATAATAATGACTACATGCTGCCTGCTCATAAGGAAAAGGAAGACAATGAATTTTTTTTCTAAGAAACAAGGCTAAAAAAGAGGACACATGGTCACCTGGGGTATTCCCAATGTAAAAAGCACACCTCTGTCAGTCTTGAAAGACTATGGTATCATGCTCTGCGCTGCATACAAAGCACGAATGCCTAGGTTGGATTGTTATGGAGGATAGGCTGTTACCCAAGAAGCAAATCCCCCCTCTCCATGCCACTGAATTAGTCCAATGGAAAGGAAGAGCCAATATGACTGGATCCAGCTGGTGTTGCAGAGCTGGGCTAAGGACAGGAACTCACCCTGTCTTGTGGGGCCGACCTGGGTCTCGAACCCTGGCCTGCTGGTTAACAATGTAAAGCACACTACAATAATCTAATTTAGATGTGAATGAGGCATACGTACTGATCAGCACTAGCAATTATATACTAATTTCAAGATTAAAGCGGAAAAAGAAAGCTTCCATTGATCCTATGGCTCAATATTTTTAAAAACAATTTTACACCATATAACTTACTGATTTGATGTTCCCAATTAATTTTCCAAATTAATTTTGTGAATTACTCTTGTTGAAAAGCAGTATATAAATATTCTTAACAACGAATTTGTTCAATAAAAAGTAGTATCACAATAAATACGAACACAATGGGACAATATGTCTTGTAAATACTTTATATTTATACTTTATACTTCTTATACTAAAGCTATACTAAAATGTATTAATACTCTTTATACTAAAAATGTGAAATACTTACGCAGAGGATTTTGCCCTTCACTGGCATAATATTCATACATGCCACTTTTAACAAGTGTATCATAATGGGGAAGGAAATCAATCCACTCTTTTGTTGCTGAGGAGAGTGACTGATCCACTGATTGTAGCAAGTAGAAAGTCTTTCTGTCTTGAACCAATTGATCTGCGATATGAATAGAGAGAAAATTTTACATAGTAGGGAAACTAACTTTTCAAAATATAAAACAATTTCCAATACCCAACTTTTAACATTGCTTTTATATTAATAAAAATCTTACTTTTTCTCTTAAACTTGGACAATAACCATGTCTACTCAAAAGCAAGCCCCATTATGTTCAATGGGTTACTCCCTGGAAAGTGTGTTTAGGATTGCAGCCTTAGAAATTAAAACTAGTTAGATTACATTGCATGAAAAAACTGAACCATTACCAAAGGGACAGTTCTCCAAAATTCTCTAAAATTTTATTGGCCAGATCAAAAATCTGAAGCAGATATATTTTCTGTTGCTACCAAGAATTGCTAAAATTTGTGATCAGCTCCTAAAAAATTAAATTAATATTCAGTTCTTTCAAATTTTTTTAGCCCTAAGCATGTGTATCAAATTTTTGCTGTCACTGTTTGTATTAAGACTGATAATCTGTGGCAAACTCCTACAGCTTCTCAAATACTAACATTAGGAGGAGGTGTGGCATGGACTTAATTGGCATAGTAATAAGTGTAGATTGTACCTGTTAAAGAAACATACTTACTGAAGTTTTCATCTGTGATTTCTTTTCTATTTGTTGTTGTAATAATAAATGAATCTTCCCAGGATATTGCAAACACCTATGTAAGGCAAAAAGTACATTAATACTTAACGATTCACAAACACACAAAAGAGGTTAGAATAAGATATACACAAGCAGAGTATAAAAACAATATCCGGTCTAACTCCTACTTCTAGCAACTGCACTACATGTTCCCCCAGCTGAGGCTCTGCAACCACGATGGCACTGGATGTTGCAACGAAGAGTTAAGCAATGCTCATGAGGAAGCCTGCACTGCCTTGCCATAATTAGAGATTCAGCTACCAGTGGAGAGCAGGTAAGAAGCTGGTGGTATGGGAAGGGTGGCAGAAGATAGCATTTTTATGTGGGGAAAGGGAAGAGGGAGGGAAAAGGCCTCCTCTGCTGAATCCTACTCCTTGTGCTGTCTCAAAAGCCTACCAATGATTTATCTAATCCAGTGATTTTCAATCTTTTTCATCTCGTGGAATACTGACAAGGTGCTAAAATTTTAGACACCATCAGTTTTGGACCATTGACGAGGCACACCATGCTATTGATTCGAGGGTTCACACCTCCACTGGTCCTGCTAATAATTGATCCCAAAATTTCCATGGCACACCTGCAAATTTTGCAGCACACTGGTTGAAAATCACTGCTATAATCTGTGCCGGTAAAATAGTGGGTAGACTTGAGAAGCCCCACTGAGAAAACAAGGGCTTTATTCAGGGTTAGAATATGAATGTTCCTTTGCTCCAAAGCATGGTCACTAGATGTCCTGTAACCCTTAGACAGAACCGAAAATGGGGCTCTTTACCAGACATCCGGTTAAGAACCCAATTGTCTGGAAACTGCATGCACCACGTGCTCTGGGCAGGCATTCCCTGGCCTTTCAGCACCTGCCACCTTTTCTGACCATTGCAGTCTCCTGGAGAATAGTTAGGGGAGAAGCAAATTGAGGCAGGACCAGGTGGAGCAGCCTCTGGCTTGTGTGTGCCTCAGTAAGGGAGTGAGGCAGGCCCTGCTGCTGTGCCCTCTTCTGAGCCGCCAATCTTACCCATCCCGCTGTCCAGCCGACGCAACATTGTCTTACGAGACGACTTTACAAGGCAGAATTCCTTGGAAATTTTAGTTTGTCTTACAAAGCATTTGTCTCAAGTTACTTGTCTTACAAGGTACCACTGTACATGAAAGCAATATGAACGTTTTTAACTTTAACATGTCCTACATTTGTCCTACATTTTTAACATGTTAGGAATTTTGGGGGACCTTGACCTCTTTTTGGGGTTCAGGCATCTGGTCACCCTGCTCCAAGGAGATCTCCAGCTTGCTCAGTTTCAGCACATGATGTAGTGGTAGCAATTTGGTACCACTGTTCCTACTCTTGATCGGAATTGGCCCTAATTGGTTCACTGCCCTGAATCTTGGCTATCACAGCTACTGTTGAGTCCTTCGTGTGACAGTCCCCTTAGCTACTTCTATCGACAAGCGCAGCAGTGAAATAAAAATACCAAAAAGATAGAAGCAGTTTTGAATTGGTTTTATTCATATTAACACAGTTTCTGTATTAATATGAATAAAAACAGAAGAAGTCCAGGTTTACTAAAACAAGGTAAAAGTCTTTACATGGAACACATTACATATCCAAGGCTGTATCTCTTGTAGATTCAGAACTATAGCTTTGCAGACGGTTAGCGATGCAATACATGCAACTATATCACGGTAGAGAATTTCTTTCACCAAGGTTCAGGTCTTCTCATAGAATCATAGAGTTGGAAGGGACCTAGTAGGTCATCTAGTCCAACCCCCTGCCTGCAGCAGGAAATCCTCCTAGAGCATCCCCGACAGGTGCTCGTTGAGCCTCTGCTTGAAGATCCCGAGTGAGGGAGAGTCCACCACCTCCCTTGGCAATCTGTTCCGCTGCCAAACTGCCCGAACTGTCAGCAATATCCAACCGGAATCTCCTCTCTTGCAGTTTGTACCCATTGGTTCTAGTTTTGCTTTCAGAAGCAGCTATGAACAAATGAGCCCCTCCCTCCCTATGACAGCCCTTCAGGTATCTGAAGAGGGCAATCATGTCTCCTCTCAGCCTCCTCTTCTCCAGGCTGAACATCCCAAGTTCCCCCAACCTTTCCTCGTAGGGCTTCCCTTCCATCCCACTGATCATTCTTGTCGCTCTCCTCTGGACTTGCTCCAGTTTGGCTGCATCTTTCTTAAAGTGAGGTGCCCAGAACTGAACACAGTACTCAAGGTGAGTTCTGACCAATGCTGAATAAAGAGGAACTAGAACTTCTCACGACTTGGAAGCTACAGTCCTCTTAATGCAGCCTAAAATGGCATTTGCTTTCTTTGCAGACACATCACATAGCTGACTCATGTCATGAGTCATGTCATGACTCATGTTCTCTGGAACATCCAGGGCTCCACCAGGCTTCTAGGCCTCACCAGCCTCTGAGCCTGTCAGGGCTCCACACACAGGCACAGACTGAGCCAGACTTACCCCAGAGCATGCACTGTACAAACTTTCCTAGCCCTTTTATTCTGTTCCTCACATGATCTCTTTTAACCAATAATTGCAGAGACAGGATCATCTCATTTTCCCTCTAAAATTGCAAAAGCAGTTGCACTAAAAAGTTGTGTGCATGTAGTTCATGCTGCAAAAATTCTAAAGTCTGCACTTCTACTGCAGACTTCTAATGTGAGATGTGCTTTCCAGGCTGTTAATATCTGTAAAAGCAGCTGGACCGGACGGCATTTCAGGGCATGTTATAAGGGACTGCGCTGCAGAGTTAGTTGGAGTTTTCACGGATATTTTCAATCTATCCTTGCTGCAGTGCTCTGTCCCAGCATGCCTCAATTCATCTATTATTGTGCCAGTCCCTAAGCAGCCTGCAGTGGTATCTCTCAATGATTATAGACCTGTGGCCTTAACATCTGTTGTCATGAAATGTTTTGAGAGATTAGTGTTGAATCATATTAGGGCTGGTCTTCCAACTACTTTGGACCCCTATCAATTTGCTTACAGAAATAATAGATCGACTGATGATGCTGTGGCTGTCGTTATCCATATGGTACTGAGTCATTTGGAACAGCAGGGAACATAAGTAAGGCTGTTGTTTGTGGACTACAGCTCTGCTTTTAACACCATTTTACCCAGCAGGTTGTTTTCTAAAATGTGCAGTTTGGGTATTGACCAGAAGATCTGTCTGTGGGTAAAAGATTTTCTGACAGGTAGGCCACAGTCAGTGAGGATGGGATCTCACTACTCTTCTACTTTGACAGTAAGCACAGGAGCTCCTCAAGGTTGTATGCTAAGCCCTTTTCTTTATTCTTTGTATACACATGACTGCACCCCACTGTATAACAACAATGCAATTGTCAAATCTGCGGATGATACGACAGTGGTGGGGCTCATCAATAAGAACGATGAGTCTGGATACAGGAGTAAGGTACAAAGGCTGACATTGTGGTGTAAAGATAACAATCTTACGCTCAGTGCTAAAAAAACTAAAGAACTTATAATTGACTTTCGGAGGAAAAGAGAAGAACACCTACCATTGCACATAAATGGCGAGGAGGTGGAGAGGCTAGATAGTTTCAAATTTTAGGGCACCTACATTTCAGCAGACCTCACATGGAATATAAATACGAACATGCTGGTAAAGAAGGCACAAAAGAGGCTGTTCTTCCTGAGGATACTTAGGAAGATGAACTTCTCTCAGTGTCTACTTCTGTTTTATTACCATAGCACATTGAGAGTGTCCTTACACATGGGATTTTGGTATGGTATAGGAGCAGCTCTATTGCTGACAAAAAAAAACTCTACCGAGGGTCATCAAAACCGCACAAAACATTACTGGGCTCCAGCCCCCAACCCTGGATGACATTTTTGAATACCGTTGTTTGAAGAAGCTACAAAACATTCTCCGTGACTCTTCCCATCCTGCTCACAATTTTTTTGAACTGTTGCCTTCTGCGAGAAGATAGAGAACATTTAAATCTCGGACTACAAGCTTTATGAATAGCTTTTACCCTAAAGCCATATCTGCACTCAATAATAATTTTAAGGACCATCATGATTGAATAGATGAATGCTATTACTTGGTGTGCTGTTCAGCTGTTGTGTGTTTAAAGAGGGTCTGGGTGGGGGGTGTTGTTGGGGGAGGTTGTCAGGGCTGGTCTCTGGATGTCTTATGAATTTCGTTGTATGTCTATACAATGACAATAAATTATTATTATTATGCTAGTTTCTATAATGCCTCACAGGTACTTCACTGTCAATTTTTCTAATCTGCATTAAAGCCAGGCATTATCACATACTGTAATATAGCAGTAAATTCCAGTTATGTAATTGCATTTTGTTCAAAAAAATACTTTTTGTTGGTACTGAATTTTTTGTTGGTACTGACCATCAATTTAATTAAATAGTCCAAGTATCTATTATGCATAATTTCATGAACATCCATTACATTTCTTCTCTGTCATCTTTCTAAATCAACGTCCATAACATATGTGGAAAAAAACCCATGTGGAAATCAGCATTTTCCATAGTTGAAGCATGTTTTTGGTACAAAACCCACACGGGCTTTCTTATCTAAGAGTTTTTCCCCATGAAATAAGCCAATAAGCCAAGTATTACTCCTACTATTCAGAGTCAATCTCATGGGTTTTGGATGCATGGTTGTTCAATTTCAATGGATATTAAGTCCTTATAGGAGGTGAGACAAAGTATGGGGTCTCTCCATCCATACAGCAGGGGTTTGCAAACTTTTTGGCAAGAGAGCCACATACTCTACAGTCCAGAGTAACTACGGGAAGCCGTAAGAGGTACTTACTCTGGATTGCTCTATCCATTTCACATAGGTGGCAACCTACCTACGTTGGTGTAAAAGGTCCGTAGTTACTCTGGATTGTAGCCAAAGTCTCTGAGCAACTAATCAAAACACTTTATACTTTAATTAGAAGCATTGCATAAGTATATGTGCTAATCATTTCTCAGCAGACCAAGGTACTAAATAACAAGCACAAAACAATCGTGCAGCTTAGTATTTATAAACAAAGGTGCAGTTTAGTGCACAAAGATCTTTGCTGACTGCAGAAGCAGCAGTAATATAACAACTGAAGATATTGGGAGATTGAAGTTCTCTGCTAACTTTGATATAGCAACTAATAGAATTGACAGGGATTTGACTGACCCCTTTTCCTCTTTTTTCCATCTTTAACTGGACAATGTGTAGCTAATGCCTACCCACTTGAAAATTTGCTTTAAAAAAAAGTTATTTTCCCTTTAAACAGCTCATACTGGTTTCTGTATTGGAACTTTTTTCTCGAATTAATGCAGCAGGCATGGTCTGATGGTTGAGCAGAAGGCTGCTAGAAGAATGGAAGACTGAAAGTAGATAAAGCTGTCATGAGACAACAGAGCCAGAAGCGTTGCTGTTCACAAGTTGGCCAATCTGAAACTGCTCCTGCTGTAAGTTCAGAAGGCATGCCAGATGTGACAACCATGCCATGAAGGGTTTCACTTGTCTGGAACGGGTCTATGAACTGCCTGGAGAACAGCCCTGTGACAGGCCTCAGACAGATGTACGGAACTGCCAGTTTCCTCAACACTGCATCAAACATGGATTGTAAAACAGCTTCTAATCATTCTGTCCATTCTAGTCATGGACCATTCTAGTCATTAAGAAAATTATGTCAACAGCTTTCACTTTTTTTGTTCACAACTCATCATTGCCATAATTTTTACTGCCAAGATGTTATCATCAGTGTATACATTCCTATGTACAGCAGTCTAGCAGTTTTCCTGGTTCTTCAACAGAGATCGTTGGCATACACAAAAGATGCAAGCAAATCAGACACCATGACTTACAGCAAGACTGCCCACACAAAGTCTTCATATGAAAACACCTCTTAACACAAATGGCCATTTTAAACAATACTTGACAATTTTAACAGATCCCACATATTTAAGGATATTGTGTCTACTACAGACCCATCCTGGCCCCTTCTCCCACATGGACGCAAGCTGCTTGAACTGCAGTCTGGGCGGTCCATGAGTACAATGAACCAAATGTAAGCAAGTACACCCTTAAACATGTTGTGCTAGTTTAAACTTCCAAGTATTGTTTCAACCAATTCAAAGTTACTTTTGACTAGCAAACAGAAAGATGCTACACTACTGCCAAAAACTATGACAGAGCATGCCATACTAAAATGGCATGTAAAATATAAAATGGCTTTCAAGTACCAAAAAAGCCACATGCAGGAAAACACGCTTGACAGTGGTCATCAACCAACCACATAATGCACAAAAACTGTAATTCCACATCCCCAATCTTCATTCAAGAACATAAGGAAAAAAATGCTAACTACCAATGATTTTAATCAGGTTCAAACACATTTAGTGTTAATTGCCACAAGTCTGGAGTTTCACAAATGAAGGGACAAAATTAACAGCTTTCATTCTGTATTTATTTAACTTCCCCCCTCCCAGTTTCTGGTGACGTGTTTGAAGCAAGCTGGATATTACTTTATTATTATCTTTCATATCAATGCCAGTTCTTTAGCTGGACTTCAGCTAGTTAATCACTTCAGCTAGTTAATCACTATGTTGGTTATATCACTATTTATGTATAATGTGTAAGGGCTGTGGGTGGCGCAAGTGGCTAAGACACTGTGCCTGTTAACCAGCAGGCCAGGGTTCGATTCCCAGGTTGGCCCCACAAGACAGGGTGAGCTCTTGTCCTCAGCCCAGCTCTGCAATGCCAGCTGGATCCAATCGTATTGGCTCTGCCTTTCCATTGGACTAATTCAATGGCGTGGAGAGGGGCGATTTGCTGCTTGTGTAACAGCATATCCTCCATAACAATCTAACCCAGGCTTTCGTGCTTCGCATGCAGCGTATGCAGCGCTGAGCACGATACCATAGTCTTTCAAGTCTGACGGAGGCCTGCTTGTGTAAGGGACCAAGCAGGGTAACTTTTTAAATGTGACCAAAGGTAATTTTGTCAATATACCGATGTTTTTAATTCAATGGAAAAGATTTTGGAACTTCACTGAGTTAGCACCAGTTTTCCCAGCTACATAACCCAGTTATCACTGCAAGGATAACCCCTGCTGATGTACACCATAATCTTTATATCATAATCTTGTCCCTGATAACTGGGCAAGAGGCACTCTTTCAAGAGGGTGTTCTCCTTTATTTAGCAAGGGGAGAGTAACAGGCCCTACATACACCAGCAACGTCTGTTCTACTGGCTTCTGCTGGTGTTCTCTCTGCATTTTAGATTGTGAGCCCTTTTGGGACAGGGACCCATTAGCAATTAATTAGCTATTAATTACAGTGGTGATTCACATAATGAGCTTAATTCATTCCGGAAGCATTCTCTTTAAGTGAAGCGGATTTTCCCATAGGAAACAATGGAAACTCAGACGATTGGTTCCACAACCCCAAAATATTCATATAAAAATATTAACTGGATGTAAAAAAGGATATTAACTGGATCTTTCCATGCACAGCATCCTCCCCGGTGCAAACTCTTCCTCTGAACAATGTCCCCCCAGTGCACCAGGCACCAAATTGGCTGGATGTTATTCAGTCTCCCATGTTAAGTATAGGACAAAAACACGTAGCACCCCTTTTCAGCCCCTTAAGGGTTAAATTTCTCCACATGGATTCTTGGTGGGTGTTCATGCGACAGATGGAACTCCCTCCCCGAATTTTATGTTTCAAGGTCCAGGGGTTGGGGTGGAATGTTGATGAGTTATCAATTCTTCAACGCGAAGTATAGTGAGGAAAACACGTTGCGCCCCTTTGTGCCCCTTTTCACCCCCTTCCAGTTGGAATTTCCAAAAATTCCCTGTCCCGTGGAGGCATGTTTGTTACTTGAAACGTTCTTTATGTCAAGCGGATTTTCCCATAGGAAATAATGGAAACTCAGACAATGTTCCACAACCCCAAAAATATTCATTAAAAAATATTAACTGGATGTAAAAATGATGACAGAACACTGGGATTGAATTCAAAACATGCATTCAATGTGCATGACCTTATGAAGTCTACTTAGGCTGCAGTCATAAAGACACTTTCCTGGGAGTAAGACCCATTTAACACAATGGGGCTTACTTCTGGGTAGACATGGTTAGGAGGCTGCAATCCAAGACACCTTCAAAGTGTCTCCCCACTTTCTCCTTCTCTCCATCCTGAGCCTCTCTCTCCTGCTCCCTTCTGGCTAGCCCTGAGCTGCTTCCCTCTTCTCCACTGCTCTTCTCTCCCTCTGCCCAGCAGACATCTGGCCACAGGAGGAACAGCATGGAAGTGTTGCTTTCACTATGGGCAGGTGCGCTAGGCAGCCCTAACGGTTTTAAAACAGGCTGCCGGCCAGCGCGTCTGCCCCAACTGCCAACGAATAAGTTCTTTACGTTAAGCAGTTTGTTACGTGAAGAAGAATCCTAGAGAAATTTTTGTTTGTTACGTGAAACATACTTTATGTGAGGCGCCACTGTATATAGAAAAGAGAAGTCACTCACTGTCTCATCAACGCCCAGCAAAAACCGCTGGGCCTAGAAGTGTGAAATTTGGGGTGGGTGTTCCTTCTGTGAAGAAGGGAGTCACTAAGAACTGGTTTTTGGAAATTCCAACAGGAAGGGGGTGCAATGAGGTGCAACGTGTTTTCCTCCCTATACTTTGCATTGAAGAACTGGTGACTGAGGCATGCTCTGCCCCTGGACCTAGAAGCATGACATTTGGGGAGGGTATTCCTTGTGTCACAGGAACATCCACCAAGAACTGATGTGGAGAAATTTAACCTTTAAGGGGCTGAAAAGGGTTGCAATGTGTTTTTGTCCTATACTTAACATGGAAGACTGACCAACATCAAGCCAATTTGGTGCTCGGTGTCTTGTGCACTGTTCGGAGGGTTGCACTGGAGGGGATGCTGCGCATGGGGGGTGTTGCGCACAGGGGAGATGACATGCATGGGGAGATGATGCTCATAGCTACTGAAACAGTGGTCCAGGTAAGTCATAACATCTGGCCCCTATAACCACTCTGGCTGCTGCATTCTGAACTAGCTGCATTTTTTAATTGTTTATGCAAGTAGTCTGGCATAAAGTGCATGTAGAAGTCGAGTTGTGAAGTTACTAAAGCTTGGGGAACCATAGGAGGTCAGAATGCATTAAATATGGTTTCAAGTGGGGCTCCGGCTTAAGCAGAGCTAATGGATTTGTAGCAGCTGCTGCTGCTCCCTGATTTTCCATGGAGAGCTGAGAGCCCAGAATTCCCAAGCTGAGCACCTATTTTGTAAGGGAGTGCAACCCTGTTTAAGTGGGTAGATGATTCAGTGTCTGCATTGAGAATTCCTTAACTAGGAGAAACTTCCATCTTCTCAGGATTTTGTTATAGCTTATAGACTTCCATCCTGTTCCAGATGGCAACCAGATAGTGACCCCAACTGCTTTTCAACTGAAACCTCCCAGAGCTGTTTACAAGGGAAAACGTCAAATAACAAAAAGGACTCACAAGCTAAAAAGATGCAGAAGAACCAGCAGTTACTCAGTAGAAAAGACACCACTGGGGCAAGGGGGGCAGTTACTCTTCCCTGCTAACTAGAGGGGGAAAAGAACTTCCCAGCAAGGTGTGGTTAGGGTTGTAGCTGAAGAATCCTCTCCCATGCACATACTCAGAAGACAGTCTCATTATGGTAAATCAGACTTACTTCCCGGGAAGTGTGGCTAGGACAGCAGCCTCACAGCCCACTCCTATGCAGTTCTACTCAGTAGTAACTCGCATTATAGCCAATGGGGCTTACTCCCAGGAAAGTGTGGCTAGGACAGCAGCCTCACAGCCCACGCAGGTCTACTCAGGAGTAACTCCCATTATAGCCAGTGAGGCTTACTCCCAGGAAAGTGTGGCTATGACAGCAGCCTCACAGCCCACGCAGGTGTACTCAGGAGTAACTCGCATTATAGCCAATGGGGCTTACTTCCAGGAAAGTGTGGCTAGGACAGCAGCCTCACAGCCCACGCAGGTCTACTCAGGAGTAACTCCCATTATAGCCAATGAGGCTTACTCCCAGGAAAGTGTGGCTAGGACTGCAGCCTACGCTAGTCTACTCAGGAGTAAGCCTCATTATAGGGCGGGAGCTTGAGGCCCCTCCCCGCCCGGAGCACTGCTAGCGGCTGCACTTCAGGTTCTTGGCTGTGCGCCCTTTAGTCAGGTGCAGGGAGAGGGCGGACGCGGACAGAATTCTGACAGGGCACGAGGGGCGCTCCCTCCGCCCCCACCCACGGTCCGTTAAAACCGTTAACGGAGTTGCGCGCGCGCCCAACGGAGGGCAGTTACCTGGCACGCCGCCCTACGGAAGCCCTCGAAGGTCTCTTTGCAGAACTTGAGAACTTTTTCGCCGCTGTCGGCCGTCTCCTGGCGGCGGTCATAGAGGAAGACAGTGAGGGCTTCGCCCGCCGCCCGCTCCGCTGCTGCCATGTTAGGAGGCCGCGGACGCCGCTCTCCTGCCCAGCCCAGCCCGAGAACCCAACCCCGGTTTCGGCCCTGCTGCGGAGAGAGAAGGGGCGGTGACGGAGCGGGCAGTGGGCGTGGCTTACAGAACAGGGGCGGGGCCTTTGGAGCGTGTAGGAATGAGAACCAGAGGCAGAGTGGCGTGCGTCACTTCCGTTTCAATGACTGACAGGCAGGAGGCGGGGCGAGCTCCTTTGCGCGCGCATGATGTAAAAAACAGAAAACGAAAGCGGGCCTCGCGCGTGAGGGCGTGTCCGGAGGGAGGGGAGGGGCCCATCTTCGGAGCGGCTTCTGCGCACGCGCAAAGCTGCCGGAGGCGGGGAGGCGCCTTTTTTCTCTTCAGCCGACGGTTAGGGCCGCCTTCGCGCGCCACCGAGGAGGAAGGTTGTGAACTCTCGCTCTCATCGGTGAGGGCCCGCGATGACGTCACCAGCCGCAAAGTGACGTCATCAAGCAGACAATGTGCAGACTAGCACTTTCCTCTAGAAGGCGCCCTCCTTTCCGACGGTTCCGTTCTTTCAACTGCACAGAGGACTCATTCATTCAACACATGCTTCACTCTTTCGACCTCTCTCTCTGCTGGTCTAAAGGCTAAAATGGTCTTCCCTGTGATGTGGAGCACACAATCCTAATAATGTCTACTCAGAAGTAAGCTCCATTTTGTTGAATGGAGCTTACTCCCAGGAAAGTGTGTTCGGGATTGCAGCCTCGGTGATCAAACTGGTTTTGGCATTTTCTTATGATTTTCTTCAGTAAACAAACATCATCGAAATACAGAAGATATTCATTGCCCACAGTGGCCTTTGTTCACTTCAATGTAATTTGTTATGTATTTTAGCTGCTCGTTAATAAATGTGTGTTATTTAGGCTTTTGCAAGAGATACTGTGTGTTTTTGGTGATCATTTTGCATTTGCAACCTGAAAAGGACTGGGTTCCACTGAAGGGCAAAGCAGGGAATTTCTGTACCTAAGACTGCAATCCTATTTCCTGGGAATAAGTCCCATTGAACTCAGTGGGGCTTACTTTTGAGTAGACACGGTTAGGATTGTGCTCTATGAAATTAGTGTGTAAGACATTACTTTATGTAAGACTCTCCCAAAACCCCTCCCTTCGGATAAAGGGACAGATGCATAGATTCCCACCAGATAAAGGCAGGAGGAAAAGCCATTTATCAGTGACCACCACCTTTCCTTTCCTTTGTAAAGGAAAAGTACTAAAACAAGATTCTGCTGACAGCCCAAGGACCCCCTTCCCCACTTCCTGTAAACAGCTTGTGCCTGCATTGTTTCTGGCATGTCTTCCATGTTTTATAGTCACATAGCCTACAGAATGTATAACGACATAAAGATACACCCTTAGCTATTCACGTAACCTGTAGAATGTATAACCAGATAAGGAAAGATGCTTGAGACAAGATGCTTGTAACAATGTAACTATGAAATGTGCTGAATAATAAGATGCTCTGTAAACAGTAGAAGACCCTACGTCTGGAGCCATTGGGACTCAGACTTGGGAGGCAATTCCTGAGGCAACCTTGCTACCAGCACCAATAAAGCTTGAGCTTTTTTTCTACTCATGGTCTCAGTCCCTGATAGACCGCTCTCCTCAAAATTTTCCACTTTTGGATGGCGTTCCAGTCCATAACCCATCCAATAAGTGAGGGATGCCTGTATGTTATATTCCTGCCTTACGCAATGTGGCGTCCACTGGTTTCCAGGAATACAGCTCCTGCTTCTCACCCTTCAATGATTGGCTACCAGATAATTGCTGCATCTGATATGAGAAACTAAGTACCGCTTACAAGGACATCCGCTTACAAGGACACCAATGATGCTACTTTATAAAATCAGCAGTTGGTGCCACTCTGCAGTCTCCTTTTTAGAACCCTTCAAACGGTTGAAAGAGGACAGCCTGAAGTCATTGCTGAAACCTGTGAGACTCACAATTGATGTTGCAAGAAAGCAGGAGTATGGCAAGTCAGCTTCCAAGAAAGAAGAGGGGGGAGTGGAGAAAGTTGTTCCAGCCTTCTCCAGCTCCACAGCCTCTGGATACATGGGTTCACCCATACAGGGGTTTGTTTTGCATTAGCAAAATCCAGTGCAAAAATGAGTCCCCTATTGTGGGGCTGCTCACTTATACAGGCAAGGGGACTAAAGTCCCTTTCCCCCAAGTAGGTGTAGGCAGGGATAGCTTTCTTACCTTCAGGATCCCATGGCAGCCGTTTAACTGCTGTAAAACTTTTGACACCATGGGCAGCTCAGGATTGGACTGTTATTGTAGAAAGCTTGTTGATTGGTCTGTATTAGATGCACGAAATATTCTGAGCAGGCAGACATATATGGATGTGAAACAGTGGTTTCCAAATGTTTCTCATGTGACATTTGCAAGCCAATTCCCATAAACTGTACCCTTCATATTAGGAAAATGTTTGCAATTAATATAATTTCAAAATTTTATGTTGTAGCTAAATGAAGCAATGAATATTTTGTAAAACAAATTAATACACAAATGTTCAATCTGATCCTTGAGCTTGTTTCGAGATGGTTTTCTTAAATAAATTTCAAATGATTCAAGATAGTCCTAACTTAAATCTGGAACTACATTCCGCCTACTCCAATATTTATTTTTAATGAAGATATAAAAAGAGAATATCTTCTCTACCACCTACATATTCTTTGCACAGCTGGAATGGTTTATTTGTAAATGTCACAAGAGTAAATAAGGTTTCATGCTACCCCAGACACTACTAGCATTTAGAATGGTCATTTCTATTTACAACCAAGCCTTTGTGGGACAACAGGCCCAATCCTAACCAACTTAGACAAGCACAATTTACTTGTTGCCCCAATCCCATAGTGGTGGAGAGGCCAGCGGACATCCATGCACCAGCCCAAACCCCTCAACCTCTGGAAATGGAACAGAGTCCCTGTGACATCCCCAGGCTGTTTCAAGGGATTTGTGCCAGCCTAACTATTAGGATTGCTGAAAAAGGTACAAATGAAGTCCCTGTTGGATTATCTTTAAAAATTGTTTAAAAATTCTAGATAAAGACTCCTGAATTGTTTCTCTAGAGGAGTCGGAAAAGGGTCACTCAGTAAACATGGGTTTGCCCCGCCCCCTGTCAATCAGGGCCGGACGTAGTCTTTTGCCTCCTTCCAGGGTGGGGCATCCCTTCCCCAGTCCGGCTCTGACACCCTAAGAGTCCCTTCTCAAATGCTGAAGGCCATTGTTTGAGTCAAATGCTTGAGTCAAATGCTGTGCCGTTCATGGCAAGAAACAATGACTCCATAGAACTATCAGAGACACTTGATGTTAGAGTGCTAAAGAAACAACAAGAAGGGGATATTCATTCAATTTCAAAATTTTATTCATATATGAAATACACATTAAGCTAAACACATTAAGCAAAAAAGGAATATTTATGCACAATACAATGAAAACAAAAGGAATACCTCTGACCCCTACATAGATGCCAACACTTTCATCCTCAGTTGTTTGAAGCATTTAAAGCATCTACCTTCATTTTGTAGCTGTCTAGTATTTCTCTCAAGTTAGTCAATGGATCTTCAGACATAAATTCTTGAAATTCTCTGTCCATCTTAACATTCTGTTCAGCCAGGTACTTCTAGAATAAAATTATCAAATTATAATTAGTAGTTTGTTTAATATTTTGTTTCATTTCTGTTTCAGGAAAAATACAGCTATCTACAAGTAACCTTGTATATCAGATTCACTGCAAAGCATAATTTACCTGTATATATATCTCTTTAATAAAATGAAATATGAAGTAATGAAACCTGGAAATGTTTTACCAGTGACTCACTTTATTGGAAATTCCCTAACACACACATTGATTAATCTAGAAAAATTGGAAATAAGAAATTGTGCACATTGAAACAGGAGGATAATGTAGCTTAATTTCCTTTGTCTTCAAAGTGTGTTGTATAAAGCATGTTGATTTTCCTGTCCCCAATCTGCAAAGCCCACATCTTGTAAGAGACTACACATGGTCTTTCCTGAATTATTGAAAAAGAACAACATCGCTGTTTCTTGGTAGTTCTTAAACTGAATGACTGTTTCAGCTTGTTTAGGATAAGTTACCTCTACAGATTCAAGATGAGTAAATATCAGTTCCAGAAGATGTTTTAGGTTTTCATCCACTTTCCTACTCTCTTCTGATGTTATTTTCTTAACAACTTGATATCTAGGGAACGAACAGAGAACTCTTAAGCCAATTGAAATGAATGGATTTAGGTATATCTAACTTTTGTTTCATGCACATTTTTTCCACAAAGGCACTCATTACAGGTTCTGAGGAGCTTATAAAGATACAATTTTCAGATGTGTTGCCATTTTCTTTAACACATTAAGTGGCATGTCAATTAAACACTTATTCTGTTGGAAGCTCTCTATAAATTGGGAATTCTATTAGTTGGGATGCCACTCAATGTATTTAGGACAAATGAATGAAGTTTATAAATAAAAACCATACTTGATATATTCTTGCTATTTTCTTGCTAGACTGGCATCATGTGTTCATTTGACGCCACTCAGGTGACTTAGATCTCCCCATTCAAATAGTGATAAGACTCAGTACATATAACAATATTTGCTTTCATTCATATCTTTTGTTACTATGGCCTTTTGTTTCCTTCAGTCTCTTGTTTTATTAATTCAATTTCCAAGAACCTTTATTGGCATATAGTAAGTTAAAACAACCCAAAATGCTACAAAAACAATCACAAAAAGAAAAGGACAAGTACTTAGAGCAGCATATATGTTAAACAAACTGTTACGAATTGAAAGAGGGGGTAAGAACCCTTACCAAGAACTCAGAGACAAGGGCTGTTGTTTCATGTACACTTGTTTTATTACCTTACCACTGTTGAAATGTAGATTTTAAGCAGTTTAGGGCAGGTATTTTTGTTGTTTATTTGTTGCCACATATAGCAATTAAGCTGTACAAATGATGGAATTTAGTTGGAAAACAATTATGAGACAGAATGTGTAAATAGTAAGCATTAAGATTTAGGATGAACATGGCATTATTAAGATTTAGGATGAACATGGCATAATAGCATTCACTTTACCGGCATCGGATTTCATGTAGTTCTTTCATAGCTTCACCTATTCCCTCATTAACTCCATTTTCAAGTAAGAATTTATGTTTCTCCATCAGTTCCAGCTCTTTGACACCATTTTCTTCTTCTTCTTCAGTTTCCTATGATAAACATAATTTCACAATCTTCAAGAGTTCAGTATAGGTAGGGCCTAAGACAAATGTTCTCAAAGTTTCAGAAAGTGTTTGGAACCTGATTAATGTTTGCAGGGAAAATAGTGCTGCTGCCAGAGAGGTAGTTTGTTATTTTTTGGTCATGATGGTGGTTACTACGGATCTTCGGAGGGTCTGGGAAGTCTGCAACTCAATCTGCAAGTGTTCCTGGACCTCCAAACTTTTTAAAGAATAGGTAAATGCAAAAAATCTTTTCCTTCCTGGCAGCTGCATCACTGTTGCCCTTCCCCTTAAGTGGGCAGTGACAGAGGCTCCCTGGCTGGAGTGTTATGATGTTCCAGTTTTGGAAACTTGGGTCAGTGGGTACACCAGTGGTCTTTAAATGAGGGTTGGGACCCCCTGGGGGTCACAACTTCCTAACAGGGGTTATGAAAAGCTGGATGCAGCCATCTTGGAATCTTGCACTTGGCACCTTTAATGTCACTTCCTGCCATGATATCACTTCAGAGCATGGGTGTTCCGGATAGGTTATCTTTCTCAGAAGGAGGTCTCAGGTTGAAATGATAAAGTACCACTGGCCTAAAACAGACTCAGTTTAAAACTATGCATGTCTACTCAGAAGTAAGTCCTGCCGAATACAGTAGAGCTTACTGCAAGGAGCATCTTGCTTAGAAGAAGACACATGCAGGATTTCAGCATATCTGAAGAATTCAGCCAATTAGAGAAGTGAGCTGTTCTCCAATTCCAGACATCACCAACAAAGTACTGTACAACATATCAAACATAACTAATGTAGATGAGTTAGCCTATCAGGACAAAATATGTTTAGAGGCTGTTCACCAACCCTGATTTTCTGCTGTGCAGTTTCTTCTAATTTTTGTGCTTCTTCTTTCAGCATTTTCACACTGTTATTTTGGTCTGCTTCCATTGTGCTCACCTTAAGGAAAGTGCATTTAATTAGAAGGCATTAACAGTGAAAAAAGGAACAAAAGCTCCCCCCAAAATAAGTTATTTTGAATTCAGCCCAGGTTTAATTCTTTGACATGTATGTTGTAGTTTGACATCTAGTTATGGCAAGAAATAGTTGACAATGTGCTGGTTAAATGATTTCAACAAGTTTGGAACACCTAGCATTTTGTAGATTTTGTTTTTTAGAAATCTACCCTGTTATTTTGTTAAAAAAAGTCATTTAGCCATTATGCAGAGTGAAGTTTGGAAATACATAGGCTATATCTACCCAGATAAAAAGTTCAAGTGGAGTAGAAAAGGGATCTCAATGCCCTATATATCTCTGTCCCTTCCCATTCTATTTCCATCTATTCTTCACTTTTCTAGTACAGTAGACCGTCCATTTTCATGGGGGTTCTGGTCCGGAAGCCCCTGCAAACATTGAAAAACCGTGAATTATGGTATATGGGGAGACCTCAACTGCCTCCTCGGACCAGGAGGAAAGGAGAGATAGCACTGCCAAGGAACATTCGATCTATGACTGGGCAGAGGCCATTCAAGAGCTAAGTCATCCAGGGCCCTGGTCATCCTCATATTCCAGAGCTCAACCAGGGAGCCAGGTGAGTTGCCAACTCTGGCAATAGGAAAATCCCCCAGAACTCTCAGGACACAATCCAGATTCATCAGTCGCCTGAGGCTGACCATGTAATGCACTGTTCCCACTGTCGCAGAGATAACAGACTGAAATAAGTCTAAATCCCACCAGAAAGTGATCTGTCCAGGGCAATAGACCGAAGTTAATCTCCACATCCAGATCACCCTCAACCTGCCCAGCATGTATCCCACTTTGTGTTTTGAGTCAGACCCATGAAGTCATGAGCTGCAGATGTGGGGGGGGGGGGGGGGGCTCAGCATGGAACCGAGATCTCCCAGCACTAATAGGCAAGGGTACTCCAATGCCACACTCAAGATCACCCTAGTCAGCAAGACTGTTGGGCAGCACCGGGGACAGTACATCAACAGAATCCTTATTCTCTTGCCCCTGTAGCATGACTCAAAGGCACTCAAACCATGTGAACTGCAGGACAGGGAACCTGGTAAGAAAGTTAATATCATGACAAGACCATTACAACTCCACCTCCCCACCCTTGTAGTTGTGACTGCTGCAGTACCCAGAAACCTGGCAGACAGATTTAGGAGAGACCTACAACTCCAGCCTGTTCCAGCCAAGACTCCATGATACATACCAGGTCAGTGGCCTAATCCTGGATTAAGTCCTAGATTAGGCAGGTCTTATTATTCACTGAGCTGACATTCAAAAGTAGCAGCTTCAGACTCAGGGGACCACTGCCTAGATAAGGGCTGTCTAAACATTTTGTCAAGAGGGCCACATAATCTCTGACATTGTGTTGGGGGCCAGAAAAATGATTTACATTTTAAATTTGAATTGTTACATAAATTTACTGGTAAACATAAGTGTGTATTAGATACATTATAAGGCTTGTCCATGGGTCAAATGGAGAGGACTTGCACTGAGGCTTGCTGCGGGCTGCATCTGGCCTCTGGGCTGGGGTTTGGACACCCCTGGCCTAGACTAGAATGCCAAAAGTCAGAGGGTTGGGGGCGGGGGGGCTGAAAGAGGGATGGTCTGACCATACTGATAGCGTGAGTCAATTGTGTACAGCCCAACTACAGCAATGTGGCTCTATGGGGCTTGTATTTATTTCCAAAAGCTTGTTAGCACAATAGGGAATGAATGTGCTTATGTACATGTGGCCCAGTATGCGTGCATTTTAAAGTGACTGAGTCAAGGTCAGTTTGGCAATTGGCATATATTTCTATTAAGTTGTATTCCTCCATTCTCAAAATGACATAAAATGGCTCACTATTGCAATAACAAAATTATATGCAGCCATTAACAAAGAATCATAAGAGAGCGAGATGGCATTAAAAATCTATTCTTGCGTTTGGGTTTTTCTACTTGTTATTTGATGCATTATTTATTTTATTACAAACTAGCGAAAATGTACCCGTGTTGCGGGAGTAAAATTCCCCCCATACGCCATAACTCCCACTGCACGTCAACCCCCCTTGTGCATTGTCCCCCATGTGCTATACCCATGTACAACTCCCCCATGCACACCTTCCCATGCGCACCATGTGCAACACCCCAACGTGCACCGTCCCCAGTTCAACATTCTCCCATGCACACCATCACCCGCTGTGCACCCTCCCTCCCAGTGGATCAGCTGGATGTTGATAAGTCTTCAACATTAACTGCAATCCTTTTCAGCCTCTTAAAGGTTAAATTTCTCAACATCTGCTCTTGGTTTGTGTTGATGTAATAGAAAGAACACCGTCCCCAAATTTCACACTTCTAGGTCCGGGGCAAAGAGTCCCTCAGTCAGGGATTCTTCAATGGAAGTATAGGGAGAAAGCGGTGTGTCCCTTTTTTTACCCCCTTCCGGTTGGAATTTCTGAAAACCAGTTCTTAGTGGGTGCCTCCATGACAGAAGGAACATCCTTGCCAAATTTCACGTTACTAGGCCTGGTGGTTTTGGCTGGATGTAGATGAGTAAGTCAGTGAGTGACTTTTCAGTTTTATATATCTGTTTTTACATATTAAGTTTTGGATTGTTGTACTGAAAATGCCTAACAGGGTAAGGTTTGGAATGAGATTACTGTATTTCCCAGCTTATTACACACACTGGACCATGAGACGCAAAGTTTAGAGGAGCAAAACAAGAAAAAATATTCTGAACCAAATGGTGTACTAATATATTTAATAAAATATAGCAGAATAATATTTCAACCATGTAAAGTCAACAGTGGTATTAAGAACCATTATCACTGTCATTAACAAATGAGGAAAGACTTTAAGCTTCAAGCACGCTTCTAATTTTCTGGAAACCCCCAAAACTCATAATCTCTAGTGTCAGTGATTTGTGAATTTGCACAAATCTCATTGCAAATGATCAGACAACAACATTTTGCACAAATCTCATTGCAAATAGTCCAGGAATGCAGGTAAGTTGGGGGGTTCTTTTGGGGGGTAGGTAGGGAAAAGTGAGGGGATCTAGATAGATAGGGGAGAGTGAAGGAGGTACAGGCATGGAGCAGGAAGGACCGGGTCTTGTGCATGTCTACTTTGGAGCAAGTCTCCAAGCCAGGGAAGGCTTCTTAGGATTGCAACTGTGCCAGGGTGACCAGATGCCAAAGCCAAAATTCCTGAACCCCAAAGCCAAAATTCCTACCCCCAGGGCAAAACTCCTACCCCCTCCCAAGCCAAAATTCCTACCCGCTTAAACAAATTGTCCAAAAATGTATTTTTTGTTTTTATATTTTTGATTTTTACTTTTTTGGCCATACCGTTTGATAGGAATGAGATATCTCAAAACTGATTTTTGCATTGGATTCTGCTCTTCAATACGAATCCAACGACATATGACATGATGGGGTAAGGTGCTCCAGAATTGGCCCTATCGCTCTATAAGATGCACAGACATTCCCCCCCTTTGGGCAGAAAAAAGTGTGTGTTATAAGCCGGGAAATACGGTACTTTTTTGTGTCCAAGCATATTTTTGTGAAAAATGAACAGATGTAATCCAAATCAAATATAGGAGGCAGAGGATTGATTTGGGAAAAAACATAAATTTAAAAACTATCTTGCATGGAATATAAAGCCTGCCTCATGAAAATATTCTTTATTACAGCAAACAGAGGAGTAGTCCTCCCATCATGTCCTCGATAGATGCTTACCTGTTCCAAAGTATCCTCCAAGGCCATTTTTCTCTTCGTAGCATTAGCAATTTCCTCATTAGTCTTGTTGATGAGATGTACAAGGGGAGCCTGCAGTGACCATACAAATATCATCAAGGGATGTTCAAAAGGTTGTTAAAACAAAAAATGGAGTATTCTTATTTAGTGAAAGCCTTTTCTAGAAAATGATATAGAAGACACCTTACACCCTTGAGTAATTTTGTTCAGCAGATAACATTCAAGGGAACCAATTTAAGGTTCTGATAAGTGGCACTCATAGTATGATGCTTGTGGAACTTCTGCGTCTGCTCTGCTAGACGTTCCCCTCCTGCTTACCACATTCCCCCTTTACTCTGAAAGACCTTCCCCTCTCATCCCATGCTGCTACAAGAAACTCACAACACTTAGCAGGGGCTTTCATAAAGATTGGTTGGGAAAGCCGGATTCTGCAATTCAGCACTCTGGATACCACATTATATAGTATGTAAAGTTCTTGAGACAATTTTGGAAATTTAGGTATACTATATGGATTTAAAACATAACTCAAATGGTAATGTATCTGAGTTATAAGTTATAAAACCTTGTTTGAGATGCCTAGTAATTTTTACTTGTCACCAACTATGCTTCACCAACTGTTCCTTATGTCACTTTTTATACATTTGACACAAGGAAGGCTTTCATAAACATTTTAATACTGGCTTAATTAACCTATCACTATGGGAGTACAGTTTAAAGAATATCTGTGGGCACTGCTGGGAATCAGGTACCAGTGGGCACCATCAAGCAGTGAACAGCAGGCACTGGGCAGGGGGCACCAACAAGCACCAGTCTTCCCTACCAAGCACAGGGCATTCCTGCTGGGCACCAGGCTTTCCTGCCAGGCACCAGCCACTACTTGACACTAGTCAGCACCAAATTTGTTTTTAGTGGGTCCTTGCATCACACAAGGAATATGCTCCCAAATTTCATGCTTTAGATGCAGGGTTGGGGCTGGGTGTTGATCAGTCAATATTAAAATATATTTCAGTGTTAAATATAGGATGAAAACATGTTGCACCCTTTTTTACCCCCTTAGGTGTTAAATTGATAAAAACTGGTTCTTAGTGGAAGCTCATGTCATCACGTCGGTTTGGGCTGGGTGTTGATGAGTCCATGACTTCTCAATGTTAAATATAGCGACAAAATTATGTTGCACTCCTTTTCACCCTCTTCTGATTTGAACTTCCAAAAACTGGTTCTTAGTGGGTGCCAATGTCAGATAAAGAAACCCCCGCCCCCCCCCAAAAAATTTCACACTTCCAGGCCTGGTGGCTTTGGCTGGATGTTGAGTGAGTTTTTGATTTTTATAAACATCAATGAAGTTCAAGGCTACTTCTAAATGATAGTTTACACTGAAACACAAATAGATATGCTTACCTGAATTTGAGTTTTATATTTGACTAGACAATTTCGACCTGCATCAGGATTGAACTTAATCTCAAAATCAACACCTCCAGAATTCTCTGTACTCATAGGAATTAGTTTCAGCTTTCGAGCCAGTTTGTGGTAGTCTGCCAACTGGGCTTCAATCTGTGGAGAAGAAAAGGCACACGCTTAAAAAAAAACCTTAGGCTACAATACAGAGTAACTACAGGACCCTTTACACCAATGTAGTTATGGTGCCACCTATGGGAAACCTATGGGAAATGCATAGAGTAATCCAGAGTAAGTGTCTTCCTGTAGTTACTCTGGATTGCAGGGTTAGTTCAAATCAGATGTAAAGCTCCCTCAAAGCTATTTAATGCCCAGGCATTTATAGTGGTCGATGCCATTTTACACTTGAATTTTAACTCAAAATTTTTACTGGACATGTAACACCTTTTCCATACACATTTGCTCTGCTAGCCACATCTATTAGAAGCATCAGATGTATTCCATGCTTTGCCAATTGTACAGTTCTGTCCTGTCTTGTTCTGTTTCCTTTTCAAGTGTCTTGCTAATCAAGGAGCAAAATGCAAGGTTACTGCCCTTCATCACATCCTGGGCTACTCCAAAAACCTTTAGAATAAAAAAAAACCCATAGTAAGGCTTTTGTGGTTAGATAAATTAAAAATGTGATTTAAATGTTGCTTGATTCTTTAAGCCATAGATTTAAGTACACTGTAAGATCTAATCCCAGTGTTTCACTTTCAACTGTGGACAGGGTGTTACAAAGAATTTATATTCTCTCTCATCTATCAGCCACTGGCATAACTGCCAGCTCCTGCTTGAATTTTGAAAGGCATACTGTTACCAAGAGAGCAGTAAAAATAGGGAAATTAGCTTGTGCTTCTCTTTGGTTACTATACAGGATCTAGGCAGGACTCTAAACAGTGTCATGCAGAGGAATACCTTTATTAGAAAGGGAACCACTAAGGAAAACTTGTCACAAAGAAGCAGATTTTATTGTCATAAAACATGAACCAATATTACATACATACAATAGCATGAGAGTGAAGTGTACTTGTTTCTTGTGTAGTGTGCACCAAGGAAAAGGGGGAGCAAAGGAAAGGGGAAGAGAGGGGAAAGCAATATCTACCTTTCTTCAAGCCATGCCAGTATCCAGGAGGAAGAGGGTCCAAGCAGAAAAAGAGGGAGAACAATAGACTGCAGGGTTCTTTTATACCCTAGGTCCAGGAAGGACATGCCCACTTAAGTGTGGTCACTTGGGAAAAAAGGCAAGCCTGGGGAGTGGCTGTTTACCTCACAGGAAGGCGAAGGCTGGAAGACTACCACCTGAGGGCCATCACCCAATTAGAAAACAAAGAAGAACACATCCAGCTAAGTGTGGTCAAGATTTGAAAAGAGAAAGAATGGGGAAGTGACCATGTGACTGGCTTAACCTTTGCAAAGGAAAACAATAGAAGACCATGCTTCCAACTGACTTTCACATTAGCATATAAATGGCGGGAGCCAGAGTAGTTAACTAACAAAGGATAAAGAATTACAAGAATGGTTGTTTATGAAATGAGAGAGGGGGAAGGGGAAGGAGAGACTCTGCCAACACATTTATAATATTAAATTAATAAAATGTAATATTGTAAGAGAGCACTTCTCATAACAATACTTATATTCTTTGCTTGTTCATTACCACAATTTCTTATATAGATCTCTTCTCAAAAGTTTTTATTCTAGTACATTTGAGTAGTGGGAGCCAAGCATTACTTATACTGAGACTGTTTTTGTTCTTTCTTTTGGAATTTCCTCAGTATCTAGCATTTACCTTTTATCGCTAGAATTTAGTCCCAACATTTAATTCTGCCAAAGGGAAAAAGCAATAAAACGTGAATTTGGGAGGGGGATAGAGAAATTTTTTAAAAGCCTTTTATAGATTAACATACCGCCTCTTTTCCTTTAGCATATTTTAATTCCTCATTCCACAATTGACGTTGCTCTGCCTCCAGTTCCTTGGTTACTTTATTGACTGCCTGTTGCAATTCATCTCTTTCACAGTTCAGTCTCTCAATATCTGCAACTGAGTACTTCTGGTTATCACAGGTATGTTTCAGTTGAGCGTTCTCCTGTTTCAGTGCTTCAATTTCCATGGCTAAGTATAAGAAAAAATATATGTAAATCTGTTAGGAAAATTGAAAAATGGAAAAAGTTATGGGCATTTCCTTTATGGATTAGTTTCTATCTTGCATTCTTATTACATCAAGAGTGTGCATTTAAATGGTTAGAATTTCAAAGATGTTTGAAATCAAAGTTTTCTTTAAAAAATTTTTTTGCAAGGAATTGTTGAAAGACAAGTTAATTAGCAACATTAGTGCCTGGGGACTTAAAGACTTGCCCTCCAATGTCCCTCTGATGACAACAATGTCCTGCGCCTTGGCAAAAACTTGGTTTATTTTATGCCCACCATCCAGGATTTGGCTATGCTTCTTCCTCTGGAGAAGCATGCTGAAGTCCCCAGTTAAATGGAATGACAATTGGAAGGACAGCAGCCGACAAGGCCACATTGCTGCTGGCTTCATAAGTACTCTAGAACAGAGGTCCTCAACCTTTTTGGCCCCAGGGACCAGTTCCGCGGGGAAAATAATTTCCAGGGACCAGCCCAGGGGTGGGGGGAGAGTTCTGCCTGTGGCGACCTGGAGGGAGGGCTTCCCCACCTAGAGCATAGCACAGCTGCAAATCCCATTATAATAGAGTTATTGCAAGGTTACTGTGGATAGGACTGCAGGTGAGAGCTCAATGTCTCAATGCACGTCTACATGCATTTTCAACCCTTTTCCGTGCAGGATGCATTGAAAATGCACAAAGCCATCCTACTCACTCTTATTGGAGTGTAATCCTCATTGATTATAATGGGACTAATTTTTGAGTAACAGGCATAGGACTGGTCTCTGAGGCTGCAATCCTCCGACAGAGCACTCCTGCTGTGAGTGGAAGATGCACTTAGAGGAGTCCTCTCACAGTCTGGTCAGGCAGCTGCCAAGGACCACCAGTGGTCCCCGGACCGGGGATTGAGAAACCCTGCTCTAGAAGGTTCTGGCTCTTCAGGGTCCAGTTGTTGCTCTGGAAGAAGGTCATGGCTTCTCCTGCCATGAGGGGAAGGTATGTCAGGTGTATCCCTAAGAAGGCAGGGCCTTTCTGTAGGGAGGTGGATTGGGTAGCCTCTGCGAAGGCCCAGGATATAGATAAAAGCTGGTTAAGCTAGTTGAAGATTGAGCAATCCCTGGCAGGAGAACAAAGGAGACTGCCAGGATGTGTTGAGGTGTCAGCTACCCACCTCTCCATAGATGTTTCACTGAGTCCTCAAAGGATAGAGAGCAAGAATCAGAAAAATCCCCACCACACCCCCGAGGCCCTAGCAGTTAGCAGTCCCTTTTTAAGGACTGTCCAAGGATATTTCCCCAAGAATAGCCAAGAGGAATGATGAAGTGTAGTGAATGGGCAAAATACTATCTGGTGAGCAACTCTTCAATTATAAAGGAAAAGAGAAAGCAAAATTTTATTATGGTGTATACATAGTAAGTGTAAATACCTGGGCATCTGTGTACATTGACCACATAATTTGGTATTATTAATACCTCATATCTTCTACATAGGATATTTCTTTAGTTATGAAAAAATAACCATGCCTAATTGTAAAATTGCCTTTATCTTTTCCCTGTAACTTAATAACAGCTCTTTTGTTTCTGTATAGATACTTTTGAAATTCTATAAGACAGGTTTGTTTCTAAAAGTACATTATTATTCTCTTTGAAACAAACTACATTAAAACACACAAGTTGCTGAGGATCAGCACTTTGTCCTTACCACCAGCCTCAAGCATGTCAGTAATACCCTTTGACTTCTGACTAAGACTGTTTGAGTGGGCCTCCAGGGTGGCCATATAAGTTTCATATTTCTGTTTGTCTGCTTGCAATGATGATTTTGCTTTCCGTAATGTCACCAGACGATCCTTTACATTAAAACAAAAAGACAGAAGATTGCAGTATGTTAACTAAATGGCAATTAAGTTTAATTTTTAGCCATACTGAGAAAAATAATTTTTTCATGTAGCCTTTATATTCTTCCCAAACCAATTTAGCTATTTACTAACTGGTTCACTTTCTCTCTCCTTTTCACGTCTTGCAATCTCTTCATTCAGTCTTTTTTCTTCTGCTTCTAGAGCATATATGCGATTTTCATCTATTTTAAATAGATCCTCTGAAAAATAAATCCAAAATATTTGTTTAGCCACTGAACTCTTCAGTGATGCCAAAGAGCAACAGAAAAGGATGAAGTACATTAGGAACAAAATATATGTTTGCTTATGTGGCAGTTGCCACAGCTACCTATGGAACTATGGATATTCTAAAATACAGGTACAGGCATACTCTAATAATCTGTGGATTTTTCATCTGCAATTTTCTCAGTATGAATGTGATTGGCCAATTAACTTAAAAAATAAACTTCCCTTTAGGTTTAAAATTACTGCTTACTGTTATGTTACTGTTATGTTACTCTCCAAGGTTTAGATTCTAAAATAATCAGTCTCTTCTGCCACCTTTTCCATGGCATAAAACAGGTTCCTTCCAGTTCAGAGCAGACCCCTCCCTTCTCCCGGAAAGAAAAGCATTTGCTTTATCACTTTGCATTTTTTTCACCACTCCAAGGGAAAGGGAGGGAGAGGTCTTTCTCCCAGCAAAAACTAAGCTGTTATTTGCTGTGGTATCATGGTAAGCAGGCTTTTTTAAACCTACTGCCTAAAGGGATGTTAATCTTTTAATTGATTTTGTTTAACACCATTTTTGGAAACCACTGAGGTTTCTGGAATGCATTCGCTTGTGTGAGCTAAGACTCAACCTGTACAAGAGGTATACACAAGAAATGTTAACACTTACATCAAGTCAATTCACTGTGAAATACACTAACCTAACTACACTTTCTGTGGGATACCTATTACTTACTTTAGTCGAAAGAAGCCAGGCAAAACAAGTTGATTTCAGCTATATCAGCATACTTTTGGAGTTTAGGTAACTGGACAGACTGATTGAATGCAAATATAAAGATGTAATATTAACAATATCTATTAAATTCAACTTAATTTAAAACAAAAACGACTTACTTTGTTTTGATTGTATTTCAGCATCATATTCTTCAAATGTGTCTCCACCCCTCATAAAATGGTCGTAACACTTTATAGTGTAATCTAGAAAAGGCTGATAAACTTATAAAAGTCATTCTGATTCTACATTAGCTAAATATGTTACAGGTCAAACTTGGTACAGTGACATTTTAGGAAACAAGTCGGTTACTTTATGTTAATATTCTTAATCTAACTGTGGTCACAGGTAAACTGAGATGGTTAGAATGTTCCAAGATTTGAACATCTGCCAGTTGGTTGGTGACAGTTGGAGAACTGTTTTGGCAGTTAGAGCTCAGCTGTTCATCAGAGCAGAAGCATTCTGGTTAGCTCTGAGGAGAATTAGACTGAAGGACTTAATTCATGACCTGGGTTGTGTTAGACTACTCTAAACTTGTAAATATGGTAAATAGTTAATTTACGCCACTGTGCCTGTCTTCTCTCTTGTGGTACCTAAACAGTCACAGGACAAAACTATCAGTCAACATCCTGACATTTTTCATTTTCATGTTCATTACACAAACCAGCTAAATTTTATGGTCAGTACAGATCCAGAAATTTGTGGAATTTAGAACAGATGTGAAAATTTCAAGTTGATTTTATATTTTGAAAGTCTGCTGTATCCTGAACTCCATGTTTGGCTGGAAGGCTTACCATGGAGTCTACCCCAGCAAAACAGCCAGCACAGGCTGAAAGCCCCCTTATGGGGCTTGGGGTTTCCCCAAGAAAAGGAAAAAGTCCCTTTCTTTCAAGAGACCCCTGGCAGCTTCCCAGCCTTTACTGGAAACAGAAGTAGCTGCTTTGTCAATGCTGTTTAAGAGGATTGGCCTGTTAGCAAGGGTTACTTGTTACCCATGAGGTTTCATCATTACAAAACCAATCTGTTATTATTGTCATATAAGAATATAATGTATTTTCCCATAAATTATAAGTTATAAGTTAAGGATATATTTTTCCCATAAGTTATACAGGCCAAACTGAAGGCTTAGTCAAGTGTACCTAACCCTAATCTGGTCTAAGGCAAGTCCCATTGTTTTGCTAACAGTCAACGTTCAGTCAACACTCAGACAGCAATCAATGCAAATTCCTATCTGGTCATCAATATAAAGTTTCCTGTCTAGGTAGCCCAGTAAACACTCAAAGTATTAACCAAAAACAACCAGTCACTAGACAAGGTGCCGAAATATGTGTAAATAAGAGTTATGATTTTGGCTCAAGGTGTGTAGAGTTGGTCCCTCACCAAAGAAGAGAATCTGCCTCCCTCAAGGAGTGCTCCTCTCTCTCTCACCCCCAAAGATGGCCAGAACATGAAAGGATGCGCTCTCTGGATAGGTAATATGCCACCTTTTTAAAACCTGCTTTCTTTCTCACACTCCCTCTTCCTACTCTCTCTCAGTGGTTTATACTAGGTTAGACAGCTAAGAAAGAGCATAAGATCTCGTCTGATTGATTTCCTTGTTATTTGTGTTACCTCGCTGTGATTATTCTTAATAAACCTTGCTAAAATATACCTTCTAAAGCTCATTCTTCTATAAAGGTTATCTGAAGTGTCGCCGTTTGATTTACCAGTAAATGTCTAGCCTTCAATCTTATGACCAAAGAAGAGGCAGTGCTTAATTCCCCTTACTAATATTGTACGCTGCTCTTTTGGTAGTATACTTGCTAACAGGGTTGGCCAATAAGCATAGGACTATACTCTAAGGATGCAATTCTATGCATATTTAGCAAGAAATAACTATTAAAAATGTTTGTGCATATGCAGCAACTAATTTGATTCCTAAATACACAAAATGCAAGCTTTGCAGAGGACATTACATTTTCCATACAGCTGAAGATAAAGGATAAGGATATTTGAATTCATTTATACCCAACTCTGTGATCCTCAAGAACACATTTGTTTAAAGCTAATAGGTTTAAAAATATAGAATAAAGTTTATTTTGCAGTAGATCTCAACAATAATTGAGATAACATAGCAGAATCTGTCCTATTTTTGAAATTTAGGGAAACGTTAAGATACCTTATTATGTATAATTTCATCTTCAGTCTCTCCTCCCAAGGACTGCCCTTCATCAAATGATGGTGGGTTCTCTTTCAAACTACAATACAGCTGGATAGGACAGACGCAATCAGATAAATATACATGCATTAATATTTCTCAAAATGACACGTATACAGATGCTAACTAGTTCTATAACGGTTCATTGAATTGTAACAAAAAATGAAGCTAGAAAATAGTCTTTAAAGAAAGGAGGGTATGCAAAATAGCAGTAAGTGGATCAGGGGAGGCACAGAGACGGTAGCATGAGTCTCCTACTGCATGTGGCTCAGGATGCAATCCTAACCAATTTCGGTCAGCACAACTCACCCATCTACCTGTTCCCATGGGGAAGGATATCATATGCCTGTTTACTCGCCTAACTCTCCCAGGAGTGGCACAGAAGTGCCATAGAGCACTTTGGCAACAATCTCAGGCCAGCACAGGACTTGTGCCAGCCTAACTGGGGGTTTGGATTGCAGAGCTGGAGCAGGGACAAAACCCACCCTTGATTAAGGGAATTTCTACATAATCTGAACATTGTTACTTTAGCAAAGTTTTTCCAAGGCAAAACATTTTTCAACTATTGACAAAGCAGTAGCTTATAATTAAAGCTGCAAAGAATTTACTGAAGAGATCACTAAGGGGATTTGACCACAAAATTATACATATTCTAAGTTTAACCAACAGATACAAAATGTTTAAATTGCCTGTTTACATTTTTTATAGATGAAAGTTGAACGCAAACCCAATAAATTCAATACCTGCTAACTGGACAAAAAGACACCATTCAAAGTAGTGTTTTCTTTAGCAGAGGGAAGGCAATCATCCCTTCTCATGCAGCATGGCTTTTCCAGCCTGTTGCTGGTACCACCTTCTGCACATATTTAGATTGTGAGAACTTTGGGGACAGAAGGCCATATATTTACTTGTTCTATAATGTAAACAGCTTTGTGAGTTATTCCAGTCGAAATGCTGTATATATTCATAATTAAAAGCTAGATATATAATAAAAGCTGCATATATTTATAATTAAGATTTATTAAAGAAATTGAAAGCACTGAATTTTATTCATGATACCTTGAAACAATCTATCAACCAGACTAAAGCTGCTACAATCTGGGGCCATGTGTGTGGTGCTCCCACTGTACACATAGAGCTTTTTGACAATGCAAATGGATACCTAGAGAGAAAAATAATGGAAAGAAACAATTTTAAAGATTCTACACGATTTTCACTGTGCACCAGAGAACTCATTACAAAGTTCTATAGCATGATCTTAAATGTACAGAGTAATTTGCTTATGTAAATTATTCAAACCTTGAGACATGACGTTAGTACAAAAAGATAAAAATTGATTGGGTGCAAGATCAAACTGAAGTCTGATCTCTCTTGTCACCACTCCAAATTTGGCCATTTACTTTATAATTATACTCTGAGGGACAAGCCTAATGTACAATTCTACACTTGTAGCAGATTGGAGGATATTGACAAAAAAGTGAGTATCGGAGATTGACAAAAAAGTGGAGTATTGACAAAAAAGTGAGTATTGAGGCTTATTTAATATGTATTAGAATTAACTAGAATCAAACAATTAATATAAAGTACTGGTAAGTGTAGAAAATGTAGGTAAGCATGAAGAAGCTGAATAATACAGGTTAATACAATAATTCAGGTACTTCTACCTGAAGAATACAGGTAAGTGACATTTCTAATATGACGGAGGGTTCAATCCTAACCAGGCAGGAGGTCTGGTCTAGAGGGTAGAGCCTCTGTTTGCCTGAAGATGAGCTGAAGGTTGCCAGATCAAGATAACCGGAAGTCAGATCCGAAGCAAGACCTTGAAAAGCGGCTGCTGTAACTGACATTTTCCATCTGCTTTGCAGTGGGAGTGAAGGAGCTTTCTCAGCTGCCCTTTGTGAGAACTGAAGGAGAACTTTGTCCGCCAGCATTTCAGACATCGGGCCCAGTGTTGTAACCAGACTGTGAATGTAACATCTTGATTGTAGTGTCTCTTGAAAGATGGAGACAATCTGTGCTTGTAAAAATCCCTTCGGGGATTTAGAATTTGCCTGCCTATGTAAACCGCTTTATTAAAGACTGAGGAGCAATCCAAAATGTCCAGAAAAGCGGTATATAACTGCCTAGTTGTTGTTGTTATTATTATTATTATTAATTTAGTCCAGTGAAACTCACATATTTCTCTATTTGTGCTATAGTGGGAGGGGGAGGCCAGCACATATTCAGTCTATACACTGAAATAGTGGTGTGAAGTGCTTTTCAGCTCTTTTGTGATACTCCCATGCCAGCATAGGACTATACAGGGGTTAGGATTGTGTTGTTAGTGATTATTGGTACAAAATTAGTAGACTATACAGTAGTAGTTCATTCTGGGATCTGTGTACATTGTAATTAAAGGCAAATTTTTTTCCCTGCATCCCATCTCTTGTGCATTTCCTTTAGAATTCTGAGCATTTAGGAAACAGATCTGTCATTTCACTATGTATAAAGCATTGTACATGATTAGTGCTATATAAAATCCAAAAATCTTTAATGATTCTGGCTGCAATCTAAATTCACTAATGAGCAAGCCCCATGGACACAACAGGACTTTTTTTAACTAAGCATGTCTTTTCCTAAACAGTAGGTTTAATATTTTTTTTGCAGTCTGTGAACTGGGACACAAATAAAGACTTGTACAAATGGGGGAAAAATTTCTTCAGAAATAAGCACAATTACAATCACAACCAAGTCCTTGCCAAATCTTACTGCCTAAGTAATCTAAGAGAGCAATCTTATTCATGTCTATCCAGAAGTTGTCCCATTATATTAAATGGGACTTGCTCCCAGGAAAGTGTGTTTAGGATTGCAGCCTTATTTTCAAAATATAGTTGGATATTTTAGTTCAACATTTTCAAAGACATGGTTTGAAGCAGTTACTGTATTTTGCATGGAATAGCTTTTAGATATTTCTTTCTTATTTACAGAGAAATGTGAAGAATCGTGGTACTTACCCAAGCTCTTTGAAAAGTCTTGGGATTTCTTCTTCAAACTTAGAAGTAGGAAGTTCATAGGAGGAACAAAAGAGCCCATATATAAAACTGAAGATTTTCACAAAGTCCTTAACTGATGGTGTTTGGAGTGACTTCATAGAAACAGAAGGGCCATATCCATAGGTTATAAGAAACTGAAAGAGAGAAATATAGCACATACAGATGATTTCTTGCTGGACTGAGCAACGTGAAGCTATGCATGATAATCAAAATTAGGTGCTTCATCCAAGTAACATATTTGACAGGCCAAAGCTAACCCTCACCAGCACAGCAAAGCAATGAAGGTGATACTGTATATAGCACAGATTAAAAGGCATTTTGTAGCCCTGATTTACATGTTGATATTTTACAAACATTGCCTACATCACAAAGTTGCCGAATGCATTGCTGGATGAATGCTTTGTCATGAAGTGGTCTAGGTTCCTTGATCTTCTCCACGCTCCCAAATGCACCATATTGGCTATTTCGTAAGCTTCCAGGTCCACTTGTCCTAAACCAAGGAAGTGAGGTAAAACATTTGCATATAGGAACCAAATATTTTTATAGAGAAAAGTCAAGTTATAAGAACTTCTTAAAACAAAGATTTATAACAACCTACTTCACCAGAACATGTCTCAGCTGGAAAATATGATGCTGGGTAAATAGTATCTTGTGCTCTTAATCTTTTTTGTGGCATACAAGCATTTCAGTGTCCCAAGGTTGGCACCTCCAATGGACTATTTTAGTATTTTAAGAGTTCAGCAAAAAAGAGGCAGGTGATAATTCTGGTGAAAGAAACTGGAGGGCAGAAAAGTGCAAGACTTTAACTACCACCTTCTCTAGCTGAAGCAGAAAGAAGTACAATATATGCCTTTGGTTTTTTACAGAAGGGACCTTCTTACAGCATGATGCTCTTTGCCCAATTTGAAAAAGAGCAAAACATTGTTTTCCAAGATGTTTATGGATACCTTCATGGCTTTCCCATCCAACTATAATTTACAAGAAATGAAGGATATGCTCCATTCTTCCAGACTGGAAGCAAAACTACAAAGTTACATGGTCTATTCTTACATTCACCTTATGTTAATTATCTTCTAGCTAAATTGTCATCTAAGTAACATGGTCTTTGTGTGACTTTCAGAAATGGTCTGCCAGTTATGGTACCTTTTCCCAAAAAAGCTGTTTTTTCTTTCTGATGTTCCTGGTGCGTACTTTCCCATACTCAGCTTTCCAAAGCTTGTCTTGTCGTGCCTTCAAACGAAAATAATGGATTGGTATAAATATAACTTATTGCAATTTATTTAAGGCTGTATCCCACTTTCCATCAGGCAGCTGTCAATGTAACAAAATAATAAAACATAAAAACCATACAGATAAGCAAATGAAGCCAAATGAACATATCACTGTTCATAAAATCAACTGAGAATAGCAAGACCCTCAAATTTAAAACCTCAAATCTCAAAGTCTGGTGAAAAAGGAGCTTAATGGATGTCTAGTTAAATATAGTTTAAAGAAACTTTAAAAGAACAATAACCAGAATTGGTGGGGCACTAAGAATTTTTTGAGGAAATGGGTTCCAGAGCTTGGTGAACTCACTGAGAAGGGCATCTCCTACATGTATATAAACCAGTAAGCCATCTGGTGCCCATACCGTCTTGGACTTTTAAACCAGGGTTTTCAATTGCACCTGGAAACAAATTGAACTAATACTCAGCCCTACAATTTATGCAAAGCCTTCAGTTCTATCTCCCAATTATAACTAATGATATTATAATTACCATATTAGTTGAATCTAATGTGCACCTTTTCCAGCTGAATTGATTCTCCAAAATTGGAGAGCGCATTAGATCTGGCGATACGTTAGATTCAAGTGAATGCAGTATTTTGCTCAGTATTTAACAATTTAGTATATTGTAATAAAAAATGTAACACAAATCCATTGTTGTATAAAGTAGAACAATTAGGTAAAAATTATAACATAAACCCATTGTCATATTTTGTCATACAACTCGTTGTATGCAGTAAAATTAAATTTTGTGCCTGTGCATTACAACTGCCAGTAATTTTTTATATATGTGTGTGGGTGTGTGTGTGTGTGTGTATATATATATATATATATATATATATATATATATATATATATATATATATATATATATATATATATATATATATATATATATATATATATATATATATATATATGTGTGTGTGTGTGTGTGTGTGTGTGTGTGTATGTGTGTATATCTATAGAAAACCTTTTAGAGTTGGGGTGCACATTAGATTTGAGTAAATATGGGTGTAATGTATATACTACAGTACACTATAGTGTATGCTTAAGTAAAAAAATTAAGTGTAGATGAGAAATAACAAGAACCCCATCCTTTTGCTTTTCTGCAGAGTGAAGCGAATGAAAGGATAGTGTCTGTACTTACGGTTGTGGGGTGTACAGTCCGGCCTTGTTTGTATCCTGTACCCTGAGGGGCTGGATGGACTGCCGGGCACTGATGCGGCTGGTGCTTGAACTGCGCCTCATTGCTGCGGGAGGAAAGAGCTGGTGAGCAACACTGTACAGAGTCAGAGACGGAGAGGTCTGTGGAAGGGGAAACAAGGAAACCCCTGGATAAGCAAGCACTGCTGTCAAGAGTGGGGAGGAAGATCCCACCCCCGGGGCAAGAGAAGGGAAGCCTTCAGACAGGAGAGCGAGTCACAGACCCCCCCAGGATGAGGGGCTGCCCCGAAGGGACTGAGGGCCACAGGGGGGGGGGATTCCTGTCATTCAAGCATCTCCTTCCAGTGCAGAGGAAGAGGAGCTCCCAGTCCTCAGCACATCTACTTGGTTGCAATCAAGTCTCATCAGAGCCCATGCGGCTTACTCCCAGGAAAATGGGATTTCAGCAGGTCTACTCGGAATCAAGACCCACCAGAGTCAACGGGGCTTACTCCCAGGATTAAGTGGATGGGATTTCAGGTCTGCTCGGAATCAAGTCCCATGACAGTCAACGGGGCTTACTCCCAGGAAAGAGTGGGGGATGCAGCTTCAGAGCCCAGTCCTATGAGGTCTACTCGGAAGTAAGCCCCGTTGTAGAGAGTGTGCTTACTCCCATGAAAGGCCGCTGTGGGGGGGGACCGAGCTGAGCGGGGGGCACGGAGGTGTCGGGAAAAGGAAGGGCGGCGAGAGGGGAGGGAGCCCCAGAGGACCCCGAGAGCGCCCGCAGCACCTGCAACGCCTCCTGGGGTCGGTGACTGGAGAGGAGAACCGCCGCCCTCAGCTCCGCTCCCGCTTTCGAAAACTCCCGCCAGCCTACGTCACTTCTACGTCACCGGTGGCGCTTCAAGGCTTCGGAGGGGTGCGGAGAGCGCATGCGCCGTTCCGTCTCAAAAAGCGGAAGTTGAGCGTTGCCTTGGAGACACTTCCGGTCTCTGCGACGCCCCGCAGGCAAGTGGAGGCTCCAACTCTATCGTTCTCTCCTCCAGGGAGGCTCCAATCACGTGACCCGAGAGGGTTTCCACACTCAGGTGCTGCTTCCTCAGTCCCTCTCAGGAGCCTGGCCAGTCAGAGGAGGAGACCCAGCCCTGACCCCCTCCCGCCTCCAGGCACGTCTACTCTGAAGTAAGTGCCATTAATGTCAATGGGCTTTACTCCCAGGCAAGTGGATGGGACTGCAGCCTCAGCCCACTCCTGCACATGTCTACTCTGAAGTAAGTGCCATTAAAGTCAATGGGGTTTACTCCCAGGCAAGTGGATGGGACTGCAGCCTCAGCCCACTCCTGCACATGTCTACTCTGAAGTAAGTGCCATTAAAGTCAATGGGATTTACTCCCAGGCAAGTGGATGGGACTGCAGCCTCAGCCCACTCCTGCACATGTCTACTCTGAAGTGCCATTAAAGTCAATGGGATTTACTCCCAGGCAAGTGGATGGGACTCTTGGCCAGTAAGTGTGCTCAAAAGACCACCACATAGGATCAGGTTCCTTCCCAAAGTTGGTCTCTGCATATACATGCTATATATGCATATAAATTATATAAATATAATTAATAATAATATATATTATATAAAATACTATAATTTCATTTTATATATATTTTATATATACAGTGGTACCTCACTTAACAAGCATTTCACACAACAAGCAAAAATTTCCAAGAAATCTTGCTTCACATAACAAGTTCTGCTTCACTTAACAAGCAAACACACTATGGGCACACGTGCTATGCAGCCCTGACACTCCACATGAAGGCTCTTTAAAAGGGCTCTGGCCAGTGCTGCTGCCTCTAACTGTCCCCAAGTGCTCCCTCCAACCACTTTGAACCTCCAGCAGGAGCCCAGGAAAGTGTCTTTGATTGCAGCCTCCTAACCATGTCCACCCAGAAGTAAGCCCCATTGTGCGAAATGGGGCTTACTCCCAGGAAAGTGTCTTTAGGATCGCAGCCTAAGTAGATGTCATAGGATCAAGCACATTGAATGCATGTTTTGAATTCAATTCCAGTGTTTTGTCATCATTTTTACATCTAGTTATTATTTTTATATGAATATTGTGGGGATTGTGGAACCAATCGTCTGAGTTTCCATTATTTACTATGGAAAAATCTGCTTCACTTAAAGAGTATTTCACTTGAAGAGCATGCCTCCGCAACAAATTAAGCTCTTTATGTGAGGCACCACTGTATGTGTATGTGTGTGCGTATACGAGACATCAGCTCATTGATACATCTGACAAGGATCTACAGTGAGGATATTGAGATGTCATTCAGCCTGGATAAGTGCAGCCAAATGATCGTAAAGAGAGGAAAAGTGGTTAAGACCAGTGGGGTAGAACTACCAACAGGATACATAACAGATGTAGGGACCAGCTATAGGTACCTAGGTATCCCACAATCCCACGGAATTCATGAAGAGGAGGCAAGGAAGACAGCAATATCCAAGTACCATCAAAGAGTACAACAGATCCTGAAAAACCAGCTCAATGGGAAAAATAAGAAACATGCCATCAATACATATGCGCTGCCAATCATCAGATACCCTGCTGGTATAGTGAGTTGGCCACAGAAAGATATGGAGGCGGCCGATGTGATGACCCGAAAGCTCCTCACAATGCATGGGGGTTTCCACCCCAAGTCTAACATCCAGAGACTATACACTAGTCGGAAAGAGGGCGGCTGGATAAGACCCTGCACGGGATGTTCCATCGCCAGATAACCGAAGTCACTTACATTGAGAAATCCTATCAGTGGCTGGAAAAAGCTGGCTTCAGAGATAGCACTGAAGCCCTCATCATGGCAGCACAAGAACAGGCACTAAGGACCAGATCCATTGAAGCGGGGATTTACCACACAAGAGAAGACCCAAAGTGCAGGCTGTGCAGAGAAACATCAGAAACAATCCAACACATTGTGACAGGGTGTAAGATGCAGGCAGGAACAGCATACATTGAACGGCACAACCAAGTGGCCGGCATCGTGTATAGGAACATCTGCTCAGCCTATGGACTAACCCCTCCCAAGACCAGATGGGAGACCCCTCAGAAGATTGTGGAGAATGACAGGGCTAAAGTCCTGTGGGACTTCCATATCCAGACAGACAAGAAGGTACTGGCTAATCAGCCAGACATTGTGGTGGTAGATAAGGCTCAGAAGACAGCCCTGGTGATAGATGTAGCGATACCAAACGACAGCAACATCGGGAAAAAAGAGCATGAAAAGGTGGAAAAGTATCAGGGTTCGAAGGAGGAATTAGAAAGGAGGTGGCAAGTGAAGGTGAATGTGATCCCAATAGTGATTGGAGCACTAGGGGCTGTGACACCCAAGCTGGAAGAATGGCTCCAACAGATTCCAGGAGGGACATCAGAACACTCGATCCAGAAAAGCGCATTGCTAGGAACAGCTAAGATACTGCGCAGAACCCTCAAACTCCCAGGCCTCTGGTAGAGGACCCGAGATTGAGGATAACATGCATACACCACCCGTGGAGGGTGAGAAAATTATACATGTGTGTGTATGTATGTATGTGTGTAAGTGTGTATATATATATATATATATATATATATATATATATATATATATATATATATATATATATATATATATATATATATATATATATATATAGTGCCAGACATATGTTACAATGTTATTCCGTATGCTGACACGCATGCACGCAGGCATATATATGTGCCTGCGTGCATGCGTGTCAGCATACAAAATAGCATTGTAACATATGTCTGGCACCACACTGGTGAAAGGTTGCTGACCCCTGGTATAGCATATAGTATAGAATATATGTTCTATAATTGCACTGAGACTATTTGAAAAATATCCAAGAGTAAGGCTGCAATTCTAAAGAAACTTTCCTAGGAGTAAGACCCACTGAACACAATGGGGCTGACTTTTGAGTAGACATGGTTAGGATTGTGTTCTAAAGTTGGAATCCTTTAAGACTTTCCTGGGAGTAAAGCAGGCCTTCGTCAGTCATGAAAGACTATGATATCGTGATCTGCACTGCATATGCTGCATGCGAAGCACGAAAACCTGGGTTAGATTGTTATGGAGGATAGGCTGTTACCCAAGCAGCAAATCCTCCCTCTCCACGTCACTGAATTAGTCCAATGGAAAGGCAGAGCCAATACGATTGGATCTAGCTGGCATTGCAGAGCTGGGCTAAGGACAGGAGCTCACCATGTCTTATGGGGCCGACCCGGGCCTTGAACTCTGGCCTGCTGGTAACAGGCACAGCGTCTTAACCACTTGCTTCACCCACAGCCCATTACTCCTGGGAGTAAGTACCATTGAAAACAAAATAAATAACTTCTCAATAGATGTGCGTGGAATTGCACTGATCGTGTTTCTATGAGATGACAAGCTGCACCAGCTGAGATTCCTGCTAATGTACAATTTTTTAAGATCTAGGAACCCTAAAGTTAAAAGGTTGGTCACCCGTCTTAGATCACGTTCAGATTGACAGTACCTGGCAGTTTATCAGTGTGCAAAAAGAATTAGGCTTCAGACTCGAATCCTTTTTTACCACAGGTATTTTGCAAGATTAATGAGGTATCCTTTTCAGATAATCATGGAAACATCTTATTTTCTAGGTACTCCAAACTGAGAGGCGTAAATGAGGTATATGGGAGCTGGAACCCCTCTTCCAACCTCATCTAGGTAGAATGTCAGTATATGAACCAGGCTTTAAATATGGGACATTTAGATAATAGGGTTCTTGAAAACTGTAAACTAATGAAATCTAAATAATAGATTTATGCTAAGAAGCATAAAATGCCTGCTTCTGCTGCATATGATTGCACAGTTCTATTGATGTCATTGAGCAATTGTCTTAGAAGGAAATCAAAAGCAATATCTTTGAATTATTGAACTTCATGTACTTCAAGGAAATTATTTTTCTTAAAAATTTTAAATCAAAACATTAATAAGCTGAAGTATCACTGTAATCATTCCTTCTTTTCTTTTTAGGAAAATACTGATTTTTTAACCAATATTTGATCCAGTGGAAGGATTAATGCCTTAAAAAGACTTAAGAAAAGCAGGCATGTCTATTGTGTGTCACCTACCAGCTGGGTGGCTGCTGGACCATCTCTCCTTCATAAACAAGTCAGGCTACCAGTTGTGCCATACTCATGACAACTCCGCCATGGTCTTTTGCGATGATCCTGCTGTTGCTTCCTCCAATGTAGAACCTGCTGTAGCTGCCACCCCAGGAACAGTCAGTTCTTACAAATCAAGTTCTGTGTCTGAGTTCAAAGGTACAGGGAAAAAAGCAGGTGTAATGCTAAAGGAAACATACATATTTCGGGAAGAATTTTTTAATGTGCTAAAGCCCCATATAACTGCAAACTCGCAAGCAGAACTCCAGCAAAGGAGTCAAGAAGATGCTGGATCAGGACAGCATGAGAAAGCCCAGATCAGCAACCCTTACTCTGCAGCAAGTAACAAAAAGGTACAGTAGTTAGAGATTTTTGATTGCCAGATTTGCCAAAGTACTCTGCAACAAAGTACTCAATAAGGCCAAAGATCTCTCGCTCATTTCTGATGAAATAAATTACTGTATATTACTGTATATTATATATTATACTGTGTATGTGTGTGTGTGTGTGTGTATATATATATATATATATATATATATATATATATATATATATATATATATATATATATATATATATATATATATATATAATTACTGTATATTATTCCTGGAGCCAGCTTAAGTAGCCAGCATAATGTAAACCTGGGCTTTGAATCTTATAGAAGTGCAAATAACCATTCTGCTCCTCTGTATGTATATATGATTACAGACTATAAGGCTGCAATCCTAAACACACTTACTTGGCAGTTGGTCAAGTGGAACAAATTTTTTGGACACTCACAGGATTGCCATGGAATATTTTTACAACATAAGAAGGACAGTAAATGCTGATCCATATGGGGACCACTTTATAATTGCATAGCAGTTGTGAGTTTGGCAACCATTACTTTCAAACATTTATTTACTTAAATTATTATTATTTGCCTACTGACATATTGCTTTCCATCAAGCATGCCCAAGGTGGCTTCCAATAATAGTGTGAGCTTATCTGGAAACTGAACTTAGGATCTCTCATACCCAAGGTGAAAATTATGATCATGGTCCAAAAGGCCTGCCCTCAGTCTCAGGATGCACCATGGCATAGATTTAAACAGAATGCTTTTATCCCAACAAGTACCATGTTGACAGCAGCTGGTGAATAGGCAGTACTAGTACTGGTGGTGATCCTGTCAGTTGCCTATCCATATAAACCCTCCTATTGATGTAATATGAGTATGTGGAACAGCTTATAAAAGCAGCACCCATGAAGATAGGAAATGTACACAACTGAACTTTTGATTATCTTTTTCTTCTGATTTGGAATACAGGCTCATCACGCAGTTGACCTGTAGCTTTTCTATGTTGCATTACTGAATGTTGTGTTTGCATTTAATAGCAATGGCACTTATATTTATGCATATTGTCAACTTTGGGTTTATTTATGCATATTGTCAACTTTGGTTTGGGCTGTGGGTGGCGCAAGTGGCTAAGACACTGTGCTTGTTAACAAGCAGGCCAGGGTTCAAGACCCAGGTCGGCCCCACAAGACAGGGTGTGCTCCTGTCCTTAGCTCAGCTCTGCGACGCCAGCTGGATCCAATCGTATTGGCTCTGCCTTTCCATTGAACTAATTCAGCGTATGCAGCACAGAGCACGATACCATAGTCTTCCAAGACTGACGGAGGCCTGCTTTTTTTTATTGTCAACTTTAGAAACGAAAAAGATGTAGTGAACTCAACCATGGTGAACGTGATGCATTAGAATATCATTTAAAGGTAAGTTTGAAAAAAATCATTACAGGGGAATTATTTGTTTATTAAGAATTACGTCTGTTGTTACAGCAACATTTATACCAGTACATTTATTGTGTGCAAAAAGCTCTCTGTTCTAAGAAAAGTTTAATGTGTAGATTTCTCACATAAAATGATTCATTCTGCAAAGTAATCACTAGCAAGCTGACATTCACTGAGAGCTGGCTAACTTGAGACACCAGGAATCTGGTCATATCCGCTTTTCATTTCAGTCCATAAATCAGGTAAATGCCAAAGCAATGACGTCTAAAAATCCAAAATAATGAATACATGAACATACCATGATCATTCATACATACTCAGAATGTTATTCACTTGTTTAAATCTAGGGTAAAATAGAGGACCAGTAAACATCCTAGGGGAGGTAAGTTAGTTACCAGTAAGCTTATCTTCTAAGTTTAAATTAATATGAAAACCCATGATCACACTCCAGAAAACCAAGTTGCACACAAACACAATTTTTTCAGTATCCATTGTCATTGTCCTGGATACAAATATGATAGATGCCATACAGGCTTACAAATAAAATTATGTATAGATATAGAAATTACAAATAATGAAGAGAGTTTATATTATTAAATGTTATTTCTAAAAAATTTTACTAATATTTTACTAAAATTCCTCCAACTGTGCATGAATCTCTCTCTCTCTCTCTCTCTCTCTCTCTCTCTATATATATATATACACACACAGAGAGACAGACAGACAGACAGACAGACAGACAGATAGATAGATAGATAGACAGACAGATAGATATGTGATATATATTTCATTTCTAGAACAAGCTAGAGATTCCCTGATTAATCAAAATCAGTTTTTCAAAATTAGCTTTGAATATATTGTGTTTTCAGTTAGTTCAATTAATCTTAGGGTGCAGAACTAATCTAAGCTAGGCACAATTCATTGGTCTTCCTGTTTCCATGGTGAGATAGGGAGGCACGCGCATACCTGTGTACTGACCTAACCCTCCCCCAAGAGTGGCGCAGAAGTGTCTTATGGCACTTTTGTGACATCCCCGGGTTAGCATATGACTTATGCCAAGCTGCAATACTAACCATCAGTTAGGCTGGCCTAAGCCCTGGCATAAATCCTGTGCTGACCTGGGGATGTCACCTAAGTGCTGTTAGACACTTCTGTGCCACTCCAGGGGAGGGTTAGGCCAGCAGGGTGACCAGATGCCAATCCCAAAATTCCTGAACCCCAAGGCTGAAATTCCTACCCAGACACACAAACACAAGCACACACTCATACACACACATAAACACAAGCGCACACTCATACACACACATAAGCAAGATATCAAGCAGGGAGGGGATGGAAAGGAGGACATCTCTGCATCAGGGAGGTGGGATCTGGAGCCACCAAGAGAAATCAGCAGTGCCCCTGAGGTTGTACAGAGTGCAAAAGCAGACTGTAGGGAACCAGAAGGATCAGGGACTGGGAAGGACATGGAAGGAGGAAGCAGAGTAAAACCAAGATCCCCAGGCAGGATTTACCTTGCAGGTCTGGAAGTGGAGCAGAGCCTGAACTGTTGGCTGAGGCAGGCAGAGCTGCTACTCCTCACTTGCAATTTCTGCCCGAACTGAGGCTCTGAAAGTGTTAGGAGCTGGAGGTTTAGTGCTGGGGAACTCTGAGCTGCGTGCATGGCTCATAAATTCCGGAGGCATTCTTGAGTTTTCCTACTCCCCGGACAAGGTAATAAAACATGGAGAAGTCTGAGGAAAGCTGGATGTCTTGACACCCTGTTAGGCCAGTGTACAAACATTCATTTGCCTCCCTACATCACCATGGGAATAGGAGGACCAGTGAGTTGTGCTGGCCTAAGATATTATTGCACCCTTAATGTTACAAGTCTTGGTCTGCAATCCTAAACACACTTTCCTGGGAGTAAGACTGATTGAACAGAATGGGGTTTACCTATGAATAGACATGGATAGGACTGTGCTCTTGTTTATAAACTGCAAAGTCTGAAGTCAGCTATCACCTCCATTTCAATTGACTTTTTCTTGGGCATTCCATTTCAGGTGTTTTTCTCTTTTGTTTCTTGTTTCTGTTCAGGTCAGTGGAGTGATCTCAGAAGGCACCAAGACTTTGGTCCAGGAGGGACTTAGAAGTGGTTTCCTTCAGTTTAGATCAACAGAACGGATTGGAACCAAGACTCATGTTTTGGGACACAGAGAAAGTGGTTTGGCAGAATTATGTGAGATGGCAAAACAATTTTCTTCCATGAATGAAGCTGTGTCCATAACAAAAGAGGACATCTCTGTTCCAGAACATGTTCCAGTTTCCTGTATCGTAGAAAATGCCACAGCCCATGCAAGGATAGTGACATTAATGGGACAGAAATACCTGTTTCCTCCCAAAAGTAGTTTTCTTTTATCTGACATTTCTTGTATGCAGCCACTTTTGGACTGTAAGTACATTTCCAGATAAAATTGTCCATTAATTATATTCTCTTCCCTGAGTAAATGAGAAACGTTTTATGATATATTTAAAATTGACATGACATCCAATTAATTTGATTGAATATGCAATGAAGCCATTGCTATTTAATCAGAAGTAATCTTTTATCTTAATGTGCAATCAGAGCTGTCAGTATAAATTTACAATGGTATTGAAAAATAAATCTGATTACTCCTTTAAAAGTTAGAAATGGTGCTTGAATGTTTTGTTTTATTTCACATAATTTATGTGCTTGATTTTCACCCTTAAAAAGTCTTTCTACATTCTGTTTTCCTTCTAGATAATAAAAAATTTGACGTTATTGTGATTGACCCACCATGGGAAAACAAGTCAGTTAAAAGAAGTAATCAGTAAGTTTTCAAACATGTGTGTGCACACACATACATGTGCAAGCATGCATTATGTTGGACAGCTCTCTTTTAGATATTGCTGCAAGAATTATGTTATTGCTCTATTTTAGTTCCTTGCCGGCCAATTGTGTTTGGCTTGTACCAGTGAAGTAACTAATGCTGCAATCCTAACTTCTATTTAGGACGGCCTAAGCCCTGGCACAAGTCCTGTGCTGACCTGAGGATGTCACAAAAGTGCAGTAAGACACTCCTGCCCCACTCCTGGGGGTGGGGGAGGTTCAGCCAATGCACAGGCATACATCAACCTTTCCACAACATCACAGAAAGATAGATCTGGTGAGTTAGGCTGGCCTAAATTTCTTAGGATTGCATCCTAAGGCTGCAATCCTAATCTCCAGTTAGGATGCCCTAACGGGAACGGGAAGACCAAAGCACTATGCCAACCTAGGTTAGTATTGCACCCTAAGAATCATACAAATATGCACCAGCCTATCGACACTGATAACAGAATCACACAGACTTAGGATAGTAATTAAACAGAGAAACATTAGCATGTCTAGTTAGAAATTTAAATGTAATGAAAACACTTTGATATGAAAGCTTTATAACACAGTAGGGAATCTGGTCTTATATATTGTGATAATGGGTTTGAGGAAATTGTAAGAGGGGAGATGGTAGGCTTTTGTTTAACAGCAGGTTTTTGAACTGATTTTTTAAAATGTGTGTTAACAATTATAAAGTATGCTTATTATGCTCTTATGAACAATCTAACTTTGAAAGTGCTAATAAATAATAACTATTCCAAGGCTAATAAAAATGAATGGGATATGTGCTCTGGTCACATCTGGAGGATGTTCTGAGGGCCTGAAAATCTCTTCTTGGTTTTCACAAAAACCAAAAGTAATTTTTGTGCCCTATGAAGGCCTTAGAAGATGCTTAGTAGATGTGGGAATGGAGTCTATTTGAGTAGGTGCTTTATCTCTGTGATGTGTGTTGATGCTTGTGAATTGTGGAAAACTGAGTCCATTCATTCATTTTTCATTCATTCAATTTTATATTTAAATTTTTTTCTGGCCCTTGATATTGGTAATCGAGCTGGCCCATTTATTTGGTGAAGGAGTAAATGGTGAAAAGGTGACCATTTTATTGATCTTTAGAAGATGCTTGAAGCACATCAGCACTTATTTGCTCATTACCTATGCATCCATAGAAGTTGCTAGTTTATTAATTTTGGCCACGTTGGACCAAGCTCTGCCTCTGTATATACAGTGTTCTATAGTAATAATGACAAAGAAACTCTATTAGGTTTCTCAATCCTAGGCCAGCACAACTCACCCATCTCCCCACAAGTTAGGGGTAGGCCGGCACATGTCTGTCTATTGACCTAACCCCACCCCCACCCCCAAGGACTGGTGCTGAAGTGCCTTATACACTTTTGCAACACTTCCAGCCCAGTACAGGACTTGTGCCAGCCTATGCAGGGGTTACAATTACATTGATAATTGTTTTCTGTCTGCATTCATCATTCATTGTTCTACAACTTGTACAATTAGGAGTTCAGTAGAGGTTATAAAGTGCACATACCACTTCTCTACATTCTAGAATGAACACTCTGAACTGCAGAGACCTATTTCTGTGTAATTTTTATTTTGGGAAGGGTAAATATGTTTCAGCCTAAATTTGGAAGGGGTAAATATTTTAATCCATATCACTCTACCCATTGGATCATAATGTAAAGAAACAAATCCTGATGCCAGCAGATTTCACCACTGGATGTCACTCTTGACTCAGATTTATTTAACAGCATGATAAAGCATTTGTAGAAATGAGTACATTAAGGCTACAATTGTAACTTCTATTTAGGCAGGTAACTTCTATTTAGCCTCAGCATAAGTCCCGTGCTGACCTTAGGGTGTCACAAAAGCTCTTGCCAATTCGTGGGGCGGTTAGGCCAATGCACAGGCATATGCCAACCTCCCCACACCACAATGGGAAAATATGCCAGGTGAGTTTGGCTGGTCTAAACCGGTTAGGATTGCACCCTAACTATAATACTTTATCAGGGCCTGTTGTTTTCCTTGCTAGCTTTGGGCCAGCTCAAATGTTGTATGTACATCCACATGTAGGTATGGTTACTTGTCGCCATGGCAAATCAAGCAGATTCCTGTGCCGGCCCTGGCAGCCCCAGGTTGTCTTGTGGTCACGTGGGTCACTAACAGACAGAAGCACCTGCATTTTGTAAAGAATGTACTTTATCCCCACTGGTCTGTGCATGGAGTGGCAGAGTGGTTCTGGGTGAAAGTAAGTTGCTGAAATATTTTTCTTTTATCCTTCTGCAAGTTTTAAAATCTTTTCCCCATAGCGGTATTTTTTATTTATAGATTCCACTGAAAATGAATTCTCATTGTTTGTGTATTATTTCTATTCTCTTTCAGGGATCTTTAGTAATATTAGCCAATTAAATTGGCTAATTAACAGATTAATTATATGACAGTTTTAGTTCTTTGCACTGAAATCTGCATAAATGTGCATACTCATGTAAGACAATAACTCATAAGAAAAAACAGCATGTCTAAGTATTTTGATGAAGTGCAAGTATGTTTCATGGCTAGCATAATCTCAGAAGGGGCAATCCTGCTCCTATGTGAGACAGAAGGTGAAATATTTTTCACTTCCCATTTTTTATCTTATACTTCCCATTTGTGGTTTTTGTAAGTTCCTTCTTCAATATGTGTTAGGTCTACTGCTCAATGGTAATCCCACATAACTCCTACTTCACTTCTACTCATTCGACATGCATAGACTGAGTGATTGAAGAAAGTTTTAGTAAGGTGAAACTGAATAAAGTTTAATGCACTGACTTGCACTTGAAAAATTGATTTCAAGTTTCTTTATATCAGATTACAAAGTCTGGAGAGTTTGTCTTTCCATTAGATTCATTGCATAAAAAACCTTATGAAGTTCTTGTTCTGGGCAGAGTCCAAAGAAGTACAGAAGTCCCATTAAGGTATGAATCTATTGATTTTCCTATATTATTAATGTGTAGTATTATTATATGACATTCATAAGCTAGGCTCAGCTGAGGTTGCAAGCAAGCTCTTAGGACTGAGCAAGATCTTTTAACATACCAATTTGGATTTTTAAGTATGCCTTGTACTACAGCCTCAAGCTGTAAGAAAGCTTATAATACTGTATATTGTGGCCCTTATTTTTTCTATTTATTAACATAACACCATCAATGTGGCTCAAATTCTAAGCACACTTTCCTGGAAGTAAGATTGTTGAACATAATGGGGCTTACTTCTGAGTAGACATGGGTAGGATTGCACCCTGTGTGGGATACTTAGTAATGTAATAGAAGGCAGTTCCCTGCTCTTAGAGGCTTACCATCTAAAATAGACTCTATTTTAGAGGTAGCAGAAGAATGATGCTAGGCAATTTAGGGAAGAATAAGCAATTATTTCAGATACATTTACCTGGGGTGTGTTGTGGTAAGACAGAGGGACTGGCATAGGGCCAAAGGCTTTCTTAAGAAAAGGTGGGTTTTGAGGAGGAATTTAGAGGGGGAAAAAAGAGGGCACCCCTCAGAGGATGAGAGACAGCATTGCAGGCTTAAAAAATGACAAAGGTAAAATCATGGGGGGAACATGAGGATGATGGAGCTAGAAGAGTGAAGGTCACAGTAATTTATCTGTTCTCCTTGATATAGCAAAATTCAACTTATATTTTGGGAGGACTTGCCAGCAAATGCCAATAAATAATTTTTTGCTTGTTATGTGGCTCACTTGTTAAGTGAGGCACTTGTTAAACGAGGTACCACTGTAGTCTCTAAACTTTTAGATAGGAGAGCCACATTATCTTTCTGATACTGTGTTGGGTGCTGGGAGAAAAAAAAGAATTGATTTACATTTCAAATTTGAATAAATTTACATAAATGAATATATTAATGATAGAACTTGTGAGTGAATGAATGAATTCAAATCAATTCATAAACACTTTCAAATACACAGGGAGAGGGTGATCTTCAGACTTGTTCATAAGTACATTCATACACAGATAGAGGAAGTGTGTGTGGACTCATTAGCTCTCAAAATACAAGGTGAGGAGAGCAGAACTCCCTTTGCCTCTGGATGATTACTGGACTTGCTTGAGGGCCAGATGGAGGAGACTTACCAAGGGCTGCATCTGGCAGTAGGGCCATGTTTTGTAGCCCCCTACACTAAATTATACATAATAGTTACTAAAAGCTTGGGTAAAATGTCTATTTCCTGATTGCTCCTGCCTTCACCTTTCCTCTCCTTGCTTGCTTTATTTATTTATATTTATTTATTTGATACACATGGATGCCAGTCTTTCCCAAGCCAAAGCAAATGGCCCACGTGGCTTATATAGCTTTTCATCCTTTTGTCCTCACAACAAATCTTATGATGTATGTCACGGGTCAGCAACCTTTCAACACTGTCGTGCTGAATATACGTTGCAATGTTATTCCACGTGCCAACATGATTCTAAAATTATTCAATACTACACACATTCACACCCCTGCTTGTACTGAGGAATGCCTCTCTTTGGGCAGCAAAGCATCCTCTCTCTCTTTCTTCCCCAGAGAGAAGGAGATCCTCCATGTGGTCTCCAGAATTCCAGGCAGCAACACAACCCCCCAGCCTTTTCTCACAGGGCAGAAGCAAGGGGGCCGTGCCAGTGAAAATCAGTCTGCATGCCAGCCTTGGCTCTTGTGCAATAGGTTATCTCCCATCTAAAATTTTTACAAGTATGTTTCTGCTTAGCAATCTTCTGGCAGCCCATTGCTCAACCACCACAGCATACCTGTTGACTTTATGCCAGTATCTAAATTGTAAGGCCATCAGGATAGGGACCTGCAATTCTTATTTTACATCAGGTGTCACACACATTGATTGTACTATATAAACAAACATGTATATAAAATGGGAATTGGGAACAAAGGATAATTTAGTTTTATGCTGGCTCAGTGGGATATTTCTCTTTCCTTTGGCATATTACACACACCAACCTGCTTTGGGAACACCCTTTACAATTGTCAGTTTAACATGGGAGAATTAGTGTAAGGAAACACAAAATAATTAAAGCTTCCATAGAACACAATCCTAACCATGTATACTCAAAAGTAAGCTCCATTGTATTAATTGTCTTGCTCTCAGGAAAGTGCCTTTAGGATTGCATCCTGAGGGCAAAAGCCATAGCAGTTATGGGTCCACGCAGTTATGCCACCCTCTAGTGTTATCTTATGGAAAGTCATCTTAACTGCTCCAGAGCAGGCGGCTTAATTTCACTTTAGGATATAGGCCTTGCCCTATAATCCAGAGTAACTATGGGAGCACATAAGAGACATTTATGTCAGCATAGTTATGGCACCACCAAGTGAAAACCTATGGGAAATTCATATTGCAATCCAGAGTAAATTGTTCTTACGTTGGAGCAAGGACTCCCCATAGTTACTCTGGATTGCGCCCTACGTCTCACTGAGCTACATTTGGCCTCTGTTCAGTATCATTCCCTGATAAGACTGAGACCTGGTGGTTTAGTACAGCAACTTTTACACACATATAGATGGGTAAATTTAACTGACTTCAGCCTGGACAAGAAAGGATTATTGTGGTGAAATACGGAAAAAGGAACTATCTTGTTGACATTGTATAAATTGGCTCTTATACCTACCTTGATTACTTTCTTGAACAAAAGGCTTTAGTTTAGACAGTCCTTCCATCTCATATTTGCTTCTTTGGCCTATTGGCTGTTGCTGCCAGATAGTTATTTTGTTCCCTTCAATTGAATATAGATCTGTTTGTTAAGAGAATGCAATATTCTACAGTTGAAACGGATATATTGGTTGTGTTGTATTTGTCTTCTTCCTGTAGTCTTATTCCTTTATTGGTTTTTTTTTCCAGAAGCTGAAGCAATTTCATAAGCTGCCCTTTATTCTTTTTTTTTTTTTTGGGGGGGGGGGGGACACATACCTCTGCAGTAGATGTTTTGTTTCCTCTGGGGCTTACCATCCAGTATGACATAGGGAGTACCTTGGTCCCCTATTTTTATTCTTGAAGAAAAAAAATAACCCACTGAAGTATGCATCTATCAAAATAAAATATTTGTGTTTCTCATGTGAGACTTTCACCTTTTGTTTTGTTCTCATTTATACAGCATTTCAGAAGACAAAGCACTTCAGATTCCAGATCATAAATTAATTGTGAGTGTACCTTGCACTCTTCATTCACATAAACCTCCTCTCACAGGTATGTTCTTGAAATAGCTTTATAAAAATGAATTATTACGTTTTCAAATCCAAGAATCCATTTACTAAGTCGTCCATATGTGTTTTTACTTTCCATCTACCTCTGATGGGTAGTGAAGTTTAAAAAAAATCAAGATTTCCTGTTTCCAGCTTTGAATCTGGGCAGTTTTGATCATACTACTGCTTTGCTTTGCTTCTTTAAAGTGTGATCATGCTACTGCCTTTGCTTTGCTGGTCTCAGCTTCTTTAAAATTGTGTTTGATCATGAAGATTGGGTAGTTGCATTTGTTCAGAATGTTTCTTAAACATTGGATCTGAGAGGGTTCTAAATCTAAAGTAAGCATAGCATAGTTGACACACGCTTCCTGCAGTAGTATTGACAGGATCCTGTGAGGCCTCCAACTGTTGTCTTTGGCATAAAGTCGACTTGGAGGAGTGGAATGATGAGCTTCTGCCCTCTGATCAAGTCCTCTTTGATCAATTAAGATTTTCAGATTTTACCACAACCATTCCTGACATATTTGCAAGTTTTATTTACCATAAATTACAAAATTATTTTAAGACTTACTTGAGCAATCTATGAAGAATTGGACCAGGAACTCATAGTTTTATGGGTATGGATACAGAGGACATTCATTGTTTCAGATGAAGAAAGCAGTTTACACTAAGAACACAGCAGCTGTACTTCTTATTAATATGTACTAACCATTGGAAGCCAAGAAAGGAGTCAAGAAATATGTTGATTTTTTTCAGTATAGCAACTATGAAAGGCAACGTCCTAAAAAGTAAAAATAACCAAGAAATAAAGTTCATTATGCTTATTATATATAAATAACATATGTTTAGTATCTACATATAAATGTTGACAGTATCCATATCATCTATTAAAGGACACAATATTACTCAGAAAATGACAGATAAGTCTAGCATGTTATCAGGAATAAGGAATGCCTTTGGCTGATAGAAAAGCTAATGATTGAAGCTGCAAACCTAAACACACTAAGTTGGAATAAAATATGCTTAAGATTTCACAATGCCATTCTATTGGCATTGCATGCCTCACTTGCATCAATCTGCATGAAGTTCAGCTTATTAAGGGAGAACCATATTTGAAGTTCTAATAAAAAGAAGTTTTTAAAAGGCAAAATTAAAAAAAAACTTATGAAGAAGGCTGTGAAATTTGCAAGACTGGCAATATCGGATAGATTCTCCTAAAATTAGCATCTTCTTTATGTCTATGGCTTTATTTTACTACTTCAAAAGTGGTACATATGTATGGTGTTCAACTGAGAAAGTGAATCTAATTGAGCAAACTGTATATCCACATGATAATTTTAATATTTCTTTATTCGATCACAAAACGAAGGAAACTTCTAAATCATTCTGATCCTCCCAAATTTCTAAAAGGTTGCCTGAACTGTATGGATGTAATTGAATTCAGGACTGAGGGCAGGCAGTACAAAATAAATACCCTCTTGTTTAAGTATGAAAACTGGAAAAGAATGGCCAATAGTTCCTTAGATTTGCCAGTAGAGGGAAACAGTTTCAAATTAATAGATGATTTAAAAGCAGAAAGATGGATAGAATAAAATCCTGACCATCTGTATGCACTGATGTTTCATTTTAAGGATCAACAAGTGTAGCAGTATTAGTATGTATTGCTACTGTCAACCTTGTAAGTTGCCCTGGCAGCTGGATAGGTTTGGAGACCATGTCAGGCCTCAGGCTTCTTCTGCTGGAGTGACCCCAGAAGTTGGTGGCTTCATCCAAGAATCCAAGGAGTTCTGAGAATGGTCTGCCACTTGACCAGTCTGTTCCCTCCTTGGCTGGTGGTGGGGTCAGCCATTGAATTGGTTTTAGTCTCTCATTGCCCTCAGGCTACATTTTGAGCCACAAAGCATCACCATCATCTTGGACTGGCACTAAAAGTTGTTTTTCTTGTTTGGCCCCTTCTCTTCTGGCCCAAATTACTCCCCCATTCCCCATAAAGGTGATTGCCATCTACAGATGGTTTCTTCCTTCCACCCTCACTCATCCTACCTCCTACCTTTCTCAGGCTATTCTACCTACCCTCTCCTAACACCATCACTTCCCTAGTGATCTTTAGCAGTCCTAGCACCATATCAGCCTTGCACCCCAAAGCTAAAAGCACTGACAGTTATTGTGGAATGTGAGGCTGCACTCAGGCCCAGCTCTCTGCCTAGCAGTAAGCCCGCCCTGACAATTGTATTTTTTCCTACTGTTGCAAAATACTAATGTTGATGTATAAGAACTCATTAAGTGGTTATAACAACAACTTATTTCTTGGAAGGAAGCGGAATTGACAAATTTAAATAGGATATCAAAAAGAGGCATCTTGTTTCCAGCAGTGCATTTAACCATGAAATCGTGTTAAATACTGTATGTAAAAGGCAGGTTTGAATTTCGGTTATTTCATTCCACTAACTTTGGGGCTTTCCTCACTTTTAGTGGTAGTCTAAGCAATTTCATTTATTTCTGCTGTCACACTAATGAGTTTCAACAGTGTCTTCTCCTAAAAGAGAGACCTCGTCATCTACAGTATTTATATGCCGCTTTTCAACTAACAAGTTCACAAAGTGGTTTACAAAGAAAATGGAAAAATAATAATAGCTAATTAAAAGCTAATGGGTCCCTGTCCCAAAAGGGCTCACAATCTAAAATGCAAAAAAGAACACCAGCAGAAGCCACTAGAACAGACGTTGCTGGGGTGTGTAGAGCCAGTTACTCTCCCCCTGCTAAATGAAAGAGGAGCACACATTTAAAAGAGTGCTTCTCTGCTAAGACTTGTGCAAATGTTAACTTTTATTAAATTGTCTAGCCTTTCTGATGAAGAGATTCCCTTTTCTGGCATTAGATGAATTGGCAGTATAGTGGTATTTTATAGGCAGAAGCAAACTTTAGCAATAACCATGCAAAGCAGTTTCATGGTTTTTGTGTAGGAATGGCATCAGTAGCAAAAAAGATGAAATGCTAAGTTCTTGCACATAAAATCAGAAACATCTGCAGAAAGGAGGAGCGGGAAAATTGGGTTGAAAAGAGAATGCATGTAGGCAGAGTAGGAAATTCATAGCAAGATTTTCATCCTGTAAATCTTTTCATATTTTTCTGTAAAAGGTACAGTTTGAAGTGCAGGGTTGGTCTGAGTATCTTTTAGCCTACCATTGAATATGCATCAGAAACTTCAACTGGTTGAGAATATACCTATCAGAATATTATCAGCAATGTGCCTGTTAAACTATATCAATATTACAAGATATATAGTACTGCTGATTTAAAAAAACAAAAACTCCAAACTGGATTGAGGCTACACTCCTAAACACACTTTTCTGGGAGAAGTCTCCACTGAATACAATAGGACTTTTTTCTCACTAGACATGCTTAGGATTGCACTCTGAGACAGGAATAATTATGGGATTATCTTCTTCCTTATAAACTTTCATGCAAACTTCTTTTGAAGCCTTTCCCTTGGTGCTTTGTTGAGATGAGGTGGGATGGGACTTTATCAGTGGTAGCATCTAATCTCTGGAATATCTTCTCTAAACGGATTTGGGGATGTCTTCATTAATGATATTTACACATCAGATTAAAATGTATCTTATTGTATTAAATATTTATTTCCTGATTGTGTTTAATAGTAAACATATACTAAATATAAACTTTATAGTAAAAATATTGTTCTTGAGTAGTTGAACTCAAATGAACCAAATAACTCAAATAAACCACAAAGAACTCTAACACTGCCCTTGAACATTATGGATATATGGGCTTAGAAATGGTTAATGGTGAAAAATCTAATTAACATAATCCTAGTTTTCTTGTATTTCTGTTGTTTTCTTTATTGTTTCCAGCCTTTATTGTTTTTATCATCACCGTTAGGTCTGTCAGTTACCAGGTTGTATTGTGTTTGACCAGGAGAGGCAGAATTGAGCTACGCTTGTAGCCAGTGAATTCTGTATCACTCACTTTATTTGACAAACTGTTTCACTATATTGAGAGCTAATGAAAAGGATAACCCCTTTTAGAACACAATCCTAAGCATGACTACTCAAAAGTAAGCCCCATTGTGTTCAATGGGACTTACTCCCAGGAAAGTGTCTTTAGGATTGCAGCCTAAATCTAGTATACTGAACTGGCTGATTAGGCTGAGTATTAGTGGTAAGACATTTTGTTAACGTTGTTAAAGAGACCCACTCTGATAGTGTCAGAGTAGGATTGGAGAAACACAGGTTCAAATCCCCCAATGCAATCTTCATGGTAGTCTGAGTCAATGCCTTTTGCTCCACCCAACCAATCTCACAGGGTTGTTGTGGTGATAAAAGGATGAGAGAGCAGTATATATTGCATAGAGCAGTGTGGAGTAAGGGAAGATGTCAATGAATTAACATAAATGAGACTCTTGAGAGTCCCTTACACTGCAAGGAGATCAAATCAGTCCATCCTCCAGGAAATCAACCCTGTCTGTTCACTGGAAGGACTGATACTGAAGCTCACATCATATTTTGGCCACATCATGAGAAAGGAGGACTCCTTAGAAAAGCCCCTGAAGCTGGGAAAAACTGAAGACAAAAGGGGATGGCAGAGGATGAGGTGGTTAGATACTATCACCAAAGTAATGAACATGAATTTGGATGCACTACGAAAGCTGGTGGAGGATAGGGTGGCCTGACGTGCTCCAGTCCATGGGGTCATGAAGAGTTAGACACAAATGAACGACTAAACAACAGTAACATGGCACTGATTTCACTTTTGAGTTTCCTGCCCTAAAATTTGGATGGGAGAGCTATATATGTTGCCTAGAGCAATGGAATCTTAACACTTCAGCCCAGATATGTATTTAAGAGCAGAATCCAATGCAAAACACTGTTTTGAAATATCTCCTTCCTAGCAAAAGTTATAGCAAAAAAATTGCATATAGTTCTATGAAAAGTCAAAGTGCCCTGTACTGAAGTTTACTTGCAAGTAGGTGAACATTCCATAGTCCTCTGGAAAGGGCAGGCTGAGAGGGATCCAAGGAAAACAGAATTGTCTAATTCAATAAACACAGCCCCACAAATCACCCCAGAAGTTAAGCCCCTGATAATTGCATTGACCTCTATGGAAAGTGAAATGGAGCCATATCGCTCCTTTACTCACTAGTAGGCAAACTTGCCTTAGATCATTGGAAAGGTGAGATTTAGAGGAATCTGATCCTGACCCAATGAAAGTAGACTCCACCATTCATCCCAGAAAGAAAAACCCCTCTCCAGGGTACCGCATGCATTGAACCCTGTTGAAAGTGAAACTGTGCAGCTGAGTTTACTTGGACTAAGCAAGTATGCTTTGGCTGATGAGGACGGTCAATCCAGGGGAGTGCAAGGCTTCCAAAATGGTCCTGATCCTATGCACTTGGAGCTCAGAGTATGCTTCACAAGGCAGCCCTCCCCCAACTGGCTTCAGCAGAAATAAAGTGAATATAAATTTTTTTAACTTGTAAATCTAGATGACAATCCTAACTCCTCTTCCCTCATCCAACCTAATTTCCCTCCCTCATTCCTCTGGGTTTCAAAACATATGGCCAAAAACTCAGCAGAGGCAGGGCAATGACCCCATGCCCACCATCCATGTTGTTGCCCTGTCCATTGCATGGGATACATACACCTCCTGCATGGGATGACACGAACCCTCGTGACATCACTGCCTGGAAATAAGTTTTCATTAAAATCAGTTGATATCTGACATGTCTTGGCTCATGTATCTTAATTTATGTTTTAAAGCTGAAGCTTTCACTTCCAAAGAAGGGATTTTATAAACATTCTAAATACAGCTGGCCATGCATTTTTTTCAGAAGCTCACTGCTCATCAAAAGATGTTCAGGCAACAACACTGGGGGAGGGAAAATCAGAGGTCATCTGTGGAGGTACTGAATCCTCATTCCGTCTCCAAATGAATAGCGATAAATCAGAGTGACTGAAAGCTTTGACAGTATTGTTCATACTCTCAAGGTCATTTATTTCATATGCCTTTCTGATTATAAATAGTAAAGCTGGCTGATGAAATCCTTGAAATTAATTTGCGCTCTCTCGTTTTTTATGAAACATGATTTTTTTTCCATATTGCAACAACTTAGAGGAAATTGATTTAAAAAAAAAAAACACTTCTGTTTCATCATTCTCATCCTTGTGTTTTTTTCTCCATACCTTCTTTCTTGCCTTTCCCATGAAGAAATATTAAAAGAATATACCAAGCCAGATGTGGAATGTTTGGAGTTATTTGCTCGGAACTTACAGCCTGGCTGGACCAGTTGGGGCAATGAAGTTCTCAGATTTCAGCACATGGACTACTTCACCACTTTGCAGAATGGCAAGTGACCCCAGATATCTATGTGGTCTGTCTTTCTGGATTTTATCTTTGCCATGAAGGCTATATGAAGAGCAATTCAGATAATGCTGGAAATTAACATTTAAAAAAATCCTTGTGATAGCATGAAAGGCATACTTTCAAGTACCTAATTTGGTCTTTTGTAATTGGACTTCCTGTGGCAGTATGAATTTTGCACTCTATGTGGAAGATAATCTACACGTGCACATCTACATGGAAGGTAACCAATGGGTCCATTGGAGTTTACTATCAGAAAATTTTGTTGGGATTGCAGCCATATAACACAATCCTATGTATGTTTATTTGGAAGTAACTATTCTTTGGGACTTAGAGGACAATCCTAACCTCTAAAGTAAGCCCCATTGTGTTCAATGAGTCTTACTCCCAGGAAAGTGTCTTTAAGATTGCATCCTTACTCACAGGTAATTTTTCATGGGACTGCAGCTTAACATATCTATGCACGTCTGCTCAGAAGTAAGTCCCAATATAATCAACTCTCAGAAAAGTGTGCATAGGATTGCAGCCTACATAATTTGGACCACTATGTTAATTGCAGTCCTCAAAAATTAGGCATGCCCTTTCCAGGTTTCCAGGGTCTTTGTATGCAGTAGGGACTATCAAATGTAAGATCTCTTTACCAAGGTGTTGCAAAGAAATGTGTGCCTAAGTAAAAGAGTAAATGTATTTTAAATGAGCAAAAGATACTCAGTATTGTATGCCCCCGGTAGCTGTGAATCTCTTGACCTGAACACTTAACTGCACTCTTAGGCTGTGATCCTGTGCACATTTTCCTTGAAGTACCGGTAAGTGACATTGAACTCAATGGTCTTACTTCACAGTAACTTGCATAAGCTTGTTATGCTTTGAGACCAGTGGGTGGCAGCCAAAATATTTCTTCTGTGGTAAGTGCCCTCCATCATTGCAAACTCCTTTTGAGGACAGAAGGGACATTCTAATCATTTAAAGGCAGCAAGTGGTATTTATGAGGTATTCTTCATTCACAGAAATGTTACTCTCGATGCCTCCCATGTCAATATTTTTAATGTCTTTCTTTGATACATTCAGGACTTAGATTGTATTGACTATTCTGGTGTCAGTTTTTCTTTTAAAATGTTCTACAATAGTTATAATAATAATTAAAATCCCCCAAATGATAAGTTATATATAACGAGAGATATATATATACATATATCACAGAAGTATATATATTTCTCTCCCTTAAGTGTTCGCTCCGAAAAAAAATTTGCTCTTAACAAAAATTACCATTTGTTTGTATGCAAGGCTTCAAGAAGAGGAATATTTCAAGAAGAAACACTATTTATAATACAGCAGAATAAATCTCACCTTTCTGCAAATTTGATAAAATTTCAATTGTTCAGTGGTCTGTTAAATTTTTTAATAAGCTCTGGAAATTCACACACAGACTGTTTTTTGTACTTTAATAATAAAACAATCAAATTTAAGAATACTTTTTCTTGATACATTATTTATGAGCCTTTTATTTTTCAGTTGTGCATTTGATTTTCTTATTTTGCTCGGTACAACCACCAAAACGAAAATGTCTCTTTTATTTTGGCAAGATACAGAATTAAGACAAGATTAAAATATAAGAGTTTCTTTCACTCTGTAGGTAGACAGCCATTTGTTTGTCCTTATAGCAACATAGACAACTGGGGATACAGCATATAGGCAGTATCCAGAACGTATCTGTAGATTTTATCAGTGGAATTGTTGCCTTATTTATCCTTCTGAACACCAGACCCCATGCTGGTAAATTGATTGCTTTTGGTTGGAACTCCCTGAGCAGTGTCACCATTTGTCCTGGAAAACTGGACTATTCCAGTTTTTGGGGACTGGCAAGTTTAATGGGGGGTTCTGTTCTGGTTTTGTGGAACAAAATTTTGGCAACCCTATCCCTGAGGAGCACTTCTGTACCCTGAACTTTTACATGACCATGGTCTTAAAGCCCCTGGCCATGCAGAGTTAAGAGTCAAACCACACATGGATACTTTCAATGTGTGATTTATTCTTGGAGTGCTTTGTTTTTGATAAACAGCTTACATAAGGTTCTCAAACCTGCTCAGAATTGAGTAACAGACACTGCATTAGGCTTTCATGCTTTGTCCATGCTGTGGTTCTGATCTGGACCATATGTGCTACTCCAGGGTAAAAAAAAGCTTTCATTGACACCCACAGGCTGGAGAAAGTGGATAGAGGGGAAAGGAACACTTCTTGCTAAAAGTAAGTAACGCAAAAAGTGTTTTGACAGAAGGATTGTCTGGGTTTAGGTTTATTACCTATAGTAAGAGGCAGAAATACCAACAGAGTATTCTGGAGGTACTGAAAGCTCCATGCCACTTAAGGAGCAGCATAAATTAGAAATGTTTAGCTGGAATTTCCTTATTCTTTTAATTTGCTGTTGAGATAGTGTCAATCTTTTATCAGCAGTGAAAAAAGAGGACAGGGATATATGTTGAGATCTATATGTTGAGATCTAGTAACTTGAGACCTCAAATTGTCTAAAATTTCATCAGATAAAACTGAGTTAGGACAACCCTTTCGACCACAGTGCTCTTTCCCCCAATTCTTTCTTTGAATTACTGAAGGAAGAAGAAGAGCAGGTCATCAGCTGGAAGGGGAATGTGAGTGTAATGTGAAGAAGGCTGGATCAAGGAAGAGGTGTTCCTTCAGACAGAGAAATGGGGGGCACTGAATGAATACAATAAATTAGTGCTCTAAAGCAGGCTTTTTCAACCCCTGGGCCGGGGACCACTGGAGATCCTTGGTGGCTGCTTGACCAGTCTGCAAGAAGACCCCCCCCCAACTGCCTCTTCCCCTCCTCATAGCAGGGGTTTCTGTCAAAGGATTGCAGCCTCTTAGCCCAATCCTATGCCTGTCTACTCAGTAGTAAGTCCCATTGTGGTCAGTGGAGCTTATTTCCAGGAAAGCACAGATAAGATTGCAACCTCAAAGTCCAATCCAATGCCTGTCTAATCAGAAATAAGTCCCATTATAGTCAATGAGGCTTATTCTCCAATAGAAGTAACTAGGATGGCTTTGTGCATTTACAATTCATCCTGCACTTAGGTTGACAATCCCTGCTCTGAGTAGACAAGCATTGAGACACTGGGCTCTCACCTGCAATCCTATCCACAGTAACCTAGCAATTGCTCTATTTATTGTAATGGGATTTATAGCTGGAGGCAGCTGCGCAGTGCTCTAGTGGGGAAGCCCTCCCTCAAGGTCACCAGAGGTAGGACTCTCCCTCCACCCGGTGCTGGTCCCTGGAAAAAATTTTCCCCACAGAACCGTCCCTGGGGCCAAAAAAGGTTGAGGATCACTGCTCTAAAGGAGGGATTAGGATTCTAAACAGAGAAGTGGCCAGATGAGATCTTAGAAGTGGGAGCAAATATTTGTTACAAGCAAAAGACTTGTTTTAGACAAGGTTGTTTTGGACCAAGCCTGAGATGGGGATGGGAAATAACTTTATATGTCCCACATAAAGAGGAGGATGGCTGAGGCTGAGATGTTTCTGGTAAAAGGTTTTAGAATTAAGGAGATTCAGCCACCCTGAAATCTATCCCTTGGAAGCACTAGTTTCCTAATTAAAGATATGTGGAATGCTCAGTACATCAATCCAGTTGCTCAATGGTGAGAGGAGTACACTGTAGGGAGGTTCCCGTGTGCTATCTTTTCCCATTACATTTTATGTTCAAAGCAGCATTGAAAATGGGCTCTAGAGCTGGATCTGTTTAACAGTGATCAACGTATATAGCTGAATTATTGCAGTTATTAGGGAAAAAATTCATTTTAGTATATTCTAAAGTCATATTTAGGGTATATCAGTGAATGTTATAATCAGTTATTTTATAATGAAAGTGGAGATTGGTGTTTGATTTTAAAATGTCAAATTAGCATATGACCTTTACTTATATTTATAGTCTAATAAGCAAAAATATGTCTAGGAATGCTTTATGGGATATTTTTGGAACAACTCTATTGATGCAGGCAAACGATGAAATTAAATTGCATAGAAATCTTCCAGCGACCCCAAGAGGCCACTGTTTGAGAAGGTTAAATCTGATGCATAAAAAGCTACTTGTATGATCAGGTTCTTCTGCAATATTTTTGCTTGCAGTCACGTTCTGGCTAAATATCAAAAGGGGTGGGGGAGAACCATGTACCCCAAGACATTGCTGTGGTTATTCAGAAGATAATAAATGTGTTGATTTGTTTACCATGTTCATCAATCTCCAACCAACATTTGAGATAGGTGGGAAATACAAATTGGACTTCTACATAAATCATTAGTGATAGGAATGCTGAATGATGTGGGGGGGATGGAATCATATTCATTCATGTCATTGAAAGAGGACTCATGATGATGACTCACTTTGAGGATCTTTGAACTCATGTGCATGGTTTGTGCAGCCTTTCTTGACTTTGTCTAAGGTGACTTTCAGCAGTGCAGTTATTCCAGATCTGTGGGCCAGGTCCCTCTGGTGCATTGTGAGAAAGGCATTAATTTAGGTGATTAAAGCTGTGAGGCTATGCCATGACTCCTTCTTTTTACTCTACGAGAGCAGTTAATTCTGCCGTATTTATCCATTAGGAGTTATTGAATGATCCAAACTGACCCGACACATAGATATGCCAGAATATTCCATCCTCTGAAGAGGCTACCTGCTCCATATCTGCGTGAGTCACTGCCTTCAGCATGCCTCCTTCCAATCAGGAGATATGCCTGGGGTGGTGATTCACACAAATGCAGCAACAGACCTCCTTGACAAGCAGATTATTCTGCTGCATCTAGTGTGGAAACATGGAAGCGTGTGCTTCAGGAAAGCCTAGTTCAGAGCACTGAGGAAAATCAACAAAGTAAACAGTAATATTGCTACATTCAAATAGTCCAGATAAGCCCCATTGATTAATAACATTTTTGAGTAGTATAGGATTGGACTCTTATACCCCAAAATGTTATATGGGTGTACAGCATTAACTTCTATACTAATAAAAGGCTAATTCTGTCTGTCTGTCCATCAGATAACCCTCTAGCTCTGCCCGGAAATGCTCTACATAGACATATTATACCTCTGGAATCAGGGTGATCCCGGGATTAACCCCCACACGCAACCAAACCCCACACCCCACACCTTCCACAATTCCACACACATCCTAAACCCTACACCTGCTCAACATAGACATATTATGCCTCTTTGTATACCTCTTTGGAATCGGGATGATCCCAGGATTAACACCCACACGCAACCAAACCCCACACCTCCACACCCACAATTCCACACACATCCTAAACCCCTCTAGGTCCACCCACACCTGCTCTACATAGACATATTATACCTCTTTGGAATTGGGATGATCCTGGGATTAACCCCCACACTCAAACTAAACCCACACTCCATACCCACAATACAACTCCACAAATGTCCTCTAGCTCCACCCACACTTGCTCTACATAGACATAACATCCAACACTGGGATTTGTGGCCAGATGAGGAGGGAATAGCTAAAAATTCAAATTTGAAAATAACTGACAAAACCTACAGTGAGGCTTTCAGGTTCCGTGGACAGGAATTGAGGAATTTAAAGTTATTTCTTCAAAATTGCTGTTTTCTAAGCTGGACCAGAGGTGTATTTAGTTTTGGGCCAAAGCCCCAAAACGCCCTCCGCAGGAGCTAGCTTAAAAGTGCTGCACAGAGTGTGCCTTTTAAACGAGTGTTTATAGTGGTATATGGATGGCTCACTCACTCACACCCAGCCAAAACCACTGAACCTAGAAATGTGAAATTTAGGGAGGGTGCTCCTTCTGTGATGGAGGCACCCGCAACGTATTGGTTTTTGGAAAATCCAACTGGAAGGGGGTGAAAAGGGGCACAACACATTTTCATCCCTATCCTATACATTGAAGAATCCCTGACTGATTAATGCCCTATCCCAACCCCTGGATCTAGAAGCATGAAATTCAGGGAGGGTATTCCTTCTGTGATTGGGAGCACCACTAAGAACTGATGTTTAGAAATTTAACGGTTAAGGGAGTGAAAAGGGACACAATGTTTTTTTGTGCTGTACTTAACATTGAAAATTGACTGATCAATACCTAGCCTGGTGCCTGGACCTTTACCAGGTCCATGTCCTTTACCAATGGCGGGTAAATTCCATTAGTCTCTCAATATATAAAACCAAAGAGTCACTGAGTCACTGATGCATCAATGCCCAGCCAAAACCACCAGACCTAGAAGCATGAAATTTGGGGAGGGTTTCCCTTCTGTGATGGAAGCACCATTAAGAACTGATTTTTGGAAATTCTAACTGGAAAGGAGTTAAAAGGGACTGCAACAGGTTTTTGGGTCATTCCATGTCAAATAGTCTAGGGCTCCCCGCATGACTATCACGGATTTTGATGAAATTTTGTATGCAGAGTACCACATGTCTCAAACGAACTTTTGTAAAGTTATAGCTTCACATGTGGAATTGTTATTGAGATGACTACAAGATTTTGGCAACTTTGGGATACAATGTTTCTCTGCTGTTTTTTCTAAACAAATGAAACTGAGCTAGCTTGTACACCTTTTCCCACTCTATTCAATGGAACTAATAATAATTTTGGCTTCATTCATACAGAGTGGATAAATTGCAGCAATGTTAACAAAAAATTTAAAAAAATAATTCAAAGTTTAACGTCTTATAGCTCCCACAATAGTGAAGTCATCATCATCATCATCATCAATAAGTAATAAATGTGAAATAGTAATAAGTAATAAATGTGAAAGTAATAAATGTGAAATAAGTAATAAGTAATAAATGTGAAATTTAGCACATATCTCAATAAAACATTGTTTCTGAACGTATAATTATTCTGAACGTATAATAAAACATTGTTTCTGAACGTATAACCTCTTTTCTTTCAAGCTCTTCTCATTAGTGTACAAATTAAGTGTAAAGTCGATTTTTGTAAAAAGCCCCCAAATAGGGTATTTTCAATATAATGCTGCAAAAAAGAACTTTAAAGAAACGCTTTCAAACCAACCTCGTAAGAAAAAGCATGTTTCAAGCTTTCAAAAAAGTGGGTTTGATTTTCCAGCGTAGGCATACAATACCTGAAAATTAGGAACAAAGCTGGGAGATGTTACCAATATTTCAACATGCAATTTTTTCATTTTCCAGATTGTTTCAAATGTTTATTTTTACTGTTATTGTTAGATAATTTTTTCACAGATATATGTGTGCTTCCTAAGCTTTGATACACTTCTACTAGTACGTACAGGTTTTTTTCTACCATGATGTTGATTAATACGCACATGATTGAAATCATGCACACAAACATATTGATGATTATAATATTCCTGACAGCAGAAAGTGGCATTGTGATCATTGTTTTCCATTGTGGATCACTAATTACATATGCTTTCTTTTTCAGATTTGCTTTAGTGTGCATTATAATTCAAAATGAATGTTAACAAGTCGATTGACAACAATCTGTCTATACACGAATGTACCATTGGACAAAAATTATCATCCAAATGCCACCAAAGTTCATTTTATTCAAACAAAATTGAGCTTATTTCTGTATGCAGTTTGTCAGCTGATGAAAAATTACTTCTTGTTCAGAGCTCAGAAGTTGAACTGGCAGAATATGAAGCCCACGGGTCCCTGGTGTCCAGGAGGTGTACCTAGGAGTACTCATTGCCTGTTGGTGCCCAGTGGGGATGCCCAATGCCAGGAGGTGCCCAGGTGGGGGGACTGGGAACTGATGCCCGCCACCTGCTGCTTCTCCCCAGTGCACAATCAAGCCCAGTGCCCGCTGCTCAGCTGTGCCTGGAACCAAATCTTGAAATTTTATTCGTAATGACAGATAAATTCTGCTTGTTGCCTATAAAAGGCTTCCCTTTTTATCCTAGTTTCAATTTGACTGGTATCTCGGTCTGGTTTCTTAGATTCTTGAAAATTTTGTGCCAATTGGATAGAAAGGCCAGAAGTTACAGTCAGTGAAAGAGAATTAGGATCTCATAGAAAAGCATGGAAAAATAAAAATGAAGAGAAATAATACATATTAATGAACCAATAGCAAAAACAAACATAATTATAATAAATAAATATTTGTCAGATGCCAGCTGGAGAGGCATAGCGCTATTCATGAAACAGCCATAGGTCAATGGGGGAGCACATGCTTTGGGATCAGAAGGTTCCAGCTTCATTTCTTAGCATCACCATGTGGTGCTGAAAACCTGCTGCTGATCACAGTAAATTATACTGGCCTAAACCAGTGTTTCTTAACCAGTAGTAAGAGTCCCACCAGTGGTACTTGAGGTGGTTTCTGTTGGTACTATTAGGACCTCTAGACATCTGCCACCCATCAGAGAGACCAGGAACATGATGCAACAAACAGCAGTTGGCAGCTCAGCTCAGCAGGCAGAGGTTATTCACATTCTAAAAGCCCTCCTACATCTCTTGAATCTCTTACTGGTGTTTGTTGCATTGCATCTGGCCTTCCAATCCAGAAGTAATAGGTGTTGATGTAATCAAAGTTATTTCCAGTGGTACTTCTGACAGGTGGACCATATGAAGTGTTACCGGACAAACCTTGAGAAACACTGGCCTAAATGAATCAGAAATCTGTGAAATTCAGGTTCTCAAAGAAAGGGTGCATCATGTATTCTTTATGAATGAATAATACATAATACAGAAAATATGGTACATTACATATTATATAGTCCAACATGTAGACCCCACATTGTTACTCGCTCCGTAAATCCTCCTACCACAATTTGAAAACACTCCTGCCTTCTCTTGATGTTTCTTGCCTGTTCCTGTGTTTGGTGAAAGTTGGGTGAGATCAGAAGGAAATGATGAGTAAGAGAGGTAAAAAGTGAGTGGCCCAGCAAAACCAATTTGGTAGAATGAAACTAGTTATTTCTCCTTAAGATTCTCATTGGTGGAGCAATTTGTAGCAACAAATGCACCATTTGGAAAGGTTAGATCAGGAACAGATGTTGGGGACTCTGTTAAAATGGAGGAATTGCCTGTTACTTATTCCTGAAATGTCAGCTTTAGGTCTTCACAGACAACCTAATTAAGGGTCTGATTTGTGTGCTTTGTTGCAAAGAACACTTTTTGAGTCAAAATTTAAAAAATAATGAAAATTTAAAAAAGAATAAATAAATTCACAGACTCTATAAGGTTCTCAATTCAAGCATGATAGAATGTTATCCTTTGCCAGCATCGTTTTTACCATTCTGTCATTATAAAATGTTTTCCCATTGAAAACATAGTTGTTTTCATTTAAAAATCATGGTACAAGACATTGAGTCTGAGACCAGATGTGACACTTAAGTATTTCCTACTCGCATGAACCAGACAATCAAATAATCTAATTAGTCCCCCCAAGAGAAGCCAGCAGAAGTCTGATAGCTTTCCTATTTAAGAATCAATAAAATGGCAACATGGTAAATCTGTCCAAGTATCAGTAATACTGTATAAATGTTTTATTGTGGAAAAAAACATTTAAAGCATCATAAAGGCCTGATTAAGAAGGATTACTGATAACTTCATTTGTGATGAGTAGTGATGATTAATAAATTGTGCCTACCATTTCTCATAACATTAATGTCTGAAAAAGAAGGCAAACAGTAGTTACACCAGTGACTGCCAAACAAGAATGCAGTACGAGGTTCATTCCAGTGATATAGTACTGAGACTATTGGGGGCCAGCTTCTCAGTTGTTGTAAAATGTCAAATGCTATTATTATAGCAGGGAAGCTGTGCCAGTTTGCAAGAAGGTCTGCCGGATTCAAGGATTAGCACACTGCAAATTTTTCCTTCTCCATCTGCGGCTTTAAATATAATAATGCATTATCCTCCCTGCAAATAAGAAACACTTATTTAAGACAAATAGGCACATTTTCAAGTGGAGGCTCTTTTAGATTTAGCAGATAGCATCCAATTCATTGCAGTAGGTTGTCCTCCCAGTGATCTTTGTTGAGTTTTCATTATACGTTTCTTCAGATTGTGAGCCATATCTTCCCACTCTTTTTGCTATGCAAACTGGTTTGATCACTTTTTGATAAAAAAAATATAAAAATTAATAATAATTTACAATTGGATATTGTTTGTGCATCTAGTATTTATATGCATTGTTCAGAGTCTATTCAAATACTTATCCTACGACATATGACTCTCTTCCAAGAATGGAATACAGGAAAGTGTATGCAGCATGACTGAATTAAATATAAGACCTTATACTGCAAGGTACAGCATACTCTACCCTCTCAGTTTCTGACTTGGTACGCTGCCCTACAATAAGCATGCATATTTTAGTGTAATAAAATGTGAGTAAGATTTCTTCTGGAACATAGAGTTGTATACAAAAGCATCTATCTGATTTCTAGGTGGTCTCTCCTATCCAGGCGCCATGCCAGATTTGCTCAGTATCAGCAGTGCAGTTACATTACCTGCATTACCTTACATTACATTTCAGAAAATGGCTAGGGACTGACTACTCAATGCTTATATATAGCTAGGTCGATGCTTAGAGCTGTGGGTGGCGCAAGTTGTTAAGGCACTGTGCCTGTTAACCAGAAGACCAGGGTTTGACACCAGGTGCCCGCAAGACAGGGTGAGCTCCTGTCCTTAGCCCAGCTCTGCAACGCAGCTGGAACCAATCGTATCAGCTCTGCCATTCCATTGGACTATTTCAGTGATGTGGAGAGGGGGGATTTGCTGCTTGGGTAACAGCCTATCCTCAATATTAATCTACCTAGGCCTTCGTGCTTCGCATGCAGCGTTGAGCACGATACCATAGTCTTTCAAGACTGATGGATGCCAATGCAATGCTTAGAGCGACAATGGCGAAGGACTTGTGCTGTTTCTGATCGTACACTGGCAAGCCTACTCAGCAGTGCAATGGTGGCAACCAAGAGGACACACTTCTCTGCCACCATCATGTCCTCGGAGAATCATCCAGCTGAGCTCTTCCATATGGTCTGGGGCCTACTCCATCTCCCCCCTCCCGATATGGGGGAGGACACAGAAGCTCACTGCGACGCTTTTGCCCAGCAATTTGCAAACAAAGTTGATTAGATTTGGCATGACTTGGATGCCACTTTAACAGCATCCATTGATGACTCTGGGACACCTGTAGAATCCATCTTCTGGGATTCTTTTTGGCTTGCAGAACCTGAGGACATGGACAAGACTTGGACATGGAGTGGCTGATAAGATCAGCTGGGGTGGACTGGCTGAGTGGACAGTGAAGGTACTGAAGCAGGCAGTGGTTTGCCCCCCTCCCCCGAAAAAACCCTCCCTGGATTCTAATAATTTGAACAACTATTGGCCAGCCTCAAACATCCTGTTCCTGGGCAAAGTGGTTGACTGGACGGTGGCATGCCAGCTTCAGAGGGTCCTGGATGAAGTTGATTATCTAGATCCTTTTCAGTCTGGCTTCAGGATGGGGTTTGGGACAGAGAATGCCTTGTTCACCTTGGTGGATGACCCATGCTGGGGAATGGACAGGGGGAGTATGACCCTGTTGGTCCTGCTGGACCTTTCAGTGCCTTCTGACACCATTGACCATGGAGTCCTTCGGTTGGCTGAGTTGAGGAATGGAGCCACCATTCTGTGGTGGTTCCACTCCTTCCTGGCTGACAGATCTCAGAAGGTGGTGTTGGGGGATGCTTGTTTGGCACCCTGACTTATTCAGTGTGGGGTGCCACAAGGTTTCATTCTATCCCCCATGCTATTCAACATCTACACGAAGCCGCTGGGAGAGGTCATCTGGAGGTTTGGAATGGATTGCCGTTAGTATGCTGATGACACCCAGCTCTATCTCTCCTTTCCTCCTGAATCTGAGGAAGCAGTCAAGGTTTTGAATCACTGTCTGGAGGCAGTGGGGATCTGGATAAAGGCAAACAAGCTGAAATTAAATCCTGATAAGACAGAGGTTCTCCTGGTCTGGAAATTGTTGACTTGTGTATTGGAATACTGTTCTGCTCTGAACAGGATTGCATTCCCTCTGAAGGAGCAAGTCCGCAGCCTAGGGTTCTCCAGGTTGTGGCCAGAGGAGCCTTTGCTCAGTTTCAGCTGATTTGCCAACTGCAACCATACCTAGGTCAGTCAGATCTGGCCATAATGACCCACGCACTAGTGACGTCTAGACTGGACTATTGTAACATGCTCTATGTGGGGCTGCCTCTGGAGATGGTCCAGAAACTCCAGCTAGACCAGAATGTGGTGGCTCAAGTGGTTGCTGGGGCTTGTCAGTTCAGCTCAGTCAGGCCGCTGCTTTGGTGGCTACATTGGCTGCCCATTCATTTCCAGGCTGAATTCATAGTGCTGGTTCTGACCTTTAAAGCCCTCTGCAGCTCAGATTCAGGGTTCCTGAGGGACTGCCTTCATCCATACAATCCAATCCATCATCTAAGGTAATCTGGGGTGGCCCTGCTGACCATGCCTCCACCAAGAGAGGTAAGGGATGTGGTGGCGAGGAGCAAGGACATAATTGGAATGCCAGTTATGGCATTCAATTCCCCTGGAGTTGAGAACTGCTCCCTCTCTTCACAATTTTCAGTGGACCCTGAAAATCCTCTTGTTTACCAAAGCTTTTTAACTAATATTAGGCTGGTTGTCTTTTACCCTTTTACCTTGTTTTTAACTGCTTTAGGTGATCTGACCACAACATTGTTTTTCTAAATGTTTTTAATTATATATATTTATTTTATGTACTTTATGTGGTTTTTATTAATACTGTCTTATTGTAAGATGACTGGGGTCCCGCATGCGGGAGAAAGGCAGGATACAAATGCAGTGTATCCTCACAAATTAAATGAGTCAGTCTACAACCCGAGAAAGGCAGGATACAATTTTATAAATAAATAACCAAATTAATTAATTAATTGATTAATTAATTGCAGGATCTCCCCAGACCCAGGAAAATGAAACAATATCACTTTCTTGAGTCAGGAGTAGGGGAAGAGACAATTACATTTCTACTCTCTTATCCCATAATCCTGGCACTGAAAGGATATTTGATATCTAAGGGTGAAACTGTTAAAATAATTACCAAGATTTTGCAATCTTGCACATGTTCAGCATAAATCTTTTATTTTTCATACACAGACTCAAACCTGCATGCATGCGTCTCTGTGGGGGAAAAACACTTAGCTGTGTTTTCTGGCTCAACTTCAGTTATCTAATTTTGAAGCTTTGCTTTTGTACCTGCTATGGATGCACCACTTCTTGCCTTCGGTTATGATGGGAAAGTGGTGATTGCTGCACGCTGTGATGGCAAGCAGGCTGTTTGACGCAGTCTTCAGTTTCATTGCCTCTGAAAGATTGTTCCATAGAGTTAAGCTAGTTTCTCATTTGCACGGTTCCCTGCTGGTCCCTGGTCCCTCAGAAGGCATTACTCTTTGACTTTGTCCAGTAATCCAAAGTTTATACAAGCAATCGGGGTGCCTGCCACTTTCTATATGTAAAAATATTGAGTGGATGTCATAGATGTTGGGCTCATATAGTGAGACTTTGGAAGGACAGTAGATTCATGGAGTAGAAAAGGCAATAAACACTAGGACTGACATGCATTACTTATTATTGAATTTACAACCATTCCATATAATTTATTACCTATAAGTTATTAATTACAGGAAGGCTTCCTACTCACAAGGAAAGTACAAGATTAAAAGGATACAAGGCTAAAATACAAGGGTACAAGGGTACATGTTCTGGAAAAGAGGACATACACCCTGAGGCTTATGCAGAGGTTAGTAAAAATATTATTTACCTCTGACTATACTCCTAATTGCACTCTCACACTATTGGATGTATTGCTCCAATGTGGTTGAATCCTCACACTAATGGGAAGAATAGGATTGAGTACAGAGTTAGATGCAGGACTAGAGGCTTATCAGGAACAAAAAGTACAATTCTGAATTGCAGAAGCAGACAAACATATCCTTTAAAGCATAGATACCTATGGCTGCAATCATAAAGACACTTTCCTAGGAGTAAGACCCATTAAACACAATGGAGCTTACTTTTGAGTAGACATGGTTAGGATTGTGCTCCAAGCTGTAGTGAGTCTATGAGACCTCTTGGTTGTAGAAAGAGGCTACTTCAGAAGGCCAGGTGCAAGGGAGGGCACCTACAGGTAAGTAAAGAATTATGCTGCATAAGGGATTGCAATAAACTCACTTGCATTATGTTTCATACTCTTGCCAGGAGTAGTGTGGTTAGATGAGTGGTGTAACGTCAGGCTTTGACGAGCCAGGCACAAATTCTTGCTGAGAGATGGAACTGATTCAGTGAGCGGTACATTAATAAGAACATAAGAAGAGCCTCAACTGGATCAGGACCATCTAGTCCAGCTTCCTGTATCACCCAGCAGCCCACCAGATGCTTCAAGGAGCACTTATGACACCCGCATCCAGGTGCCCCCCACTGTAAGAGGCATTTAGATGCTGTCCACCTCTACACACCCCTCTCATGCAGTGATGGGCCCTGCCTCCCCGAAGATCCGGTTCGCCAGAAGTCAGGGGGCGGGTCAGGGGGCAGGGCGGGGGGCCGGCCCTAACCAGGCCGCACTGTGCATGCGCCAGACTTGGAGCATGCGCAGTGCATCCCCTGAAGCGTCCGCACTGAGCATCCTGGGGTTCAGCGCTAGGACGCTTAGTGCGCCTGCGTCCAGCTGGACGCAGGCACATTAAGTTTCCTGGTGGCGAGCCCCAGGAGACCCGGCGCCGGCGGACGCTGGCGAACCAGTCCCCGCAGCTCTTGCAGCCGCGGCTGTGACCGGATTGCCAACGTCTGCCCAGGGGGAAGATCTGGTTCAGGCGAGTAGGCCCGAACCGGCATCTGCCCACCTGTGCTCTCATGGCTTGTAATCCATGAATAAAATAGGTCAAGACTTCAAATCTATGCTCCTTTCTTAGCAAGATATGTTATTGTTTCCTCTTTTTTGGCATCAGGATTCAACTAGGTTGGAATCTGGCTGAGGCCCGTGTCTTGCTGCATGCAAATACCTCTGCAGGGTTCCAGACTTGTACAAATATTGTAATGTGATGTGTAATCGTATAATAATGTCCAACCCAGTTGGGATGATGAATTCTCAGTACTGGTAGCAGTGGAAGCATCAGGACCACCCTGTGGAAATAGTTTGGCCCAGTTCAAGTGTCCCAGAACCCCTACAACCCGGCACCAGGGGTTTGTATGAAGATTCTTCCTTCACCATGCTTAATGTGATAGGGGATTGTGGCTTGTGTTTAGGGTTGCCATGTTATCTGGATTGATGAGTAAAGCATCCCACTTGAGGTCTGTTTTGCCCATTTGCTGGCCCAGCTTGCTAGAAAACGAAACCAAGTTTCTATCTAGTTGGAAACAGAGACACAAATCAACTCTATTCTACTTTATAGCTTCCCTTATGGGCACTTTTCTAGTCATCAATAATTGGTAGATACCAGGAGTAGATGCTGCTCAAGGTAGTAAAAAGTTACTACCCTGCTTTATTCTGTAACCAGTTTTGATGTTGCCAAGCTAACAATATAACCGCATATTTAATGAAATGTTTGACTCTAGGATCTTCTTTTCATGATCAAAACATAATGCAGAGGCTATAAGAAATTGTCATGGAAACAAAAGTTCTTTAAGTGCTTTGTGCAAAACCAAAAATAGCAATTACTATAGGTAGCTCCACCGAATCTGTACCGAACACAATGATCACTTTACAACTAATTAAAATCTGATCCTGCTCATAACATTCCAAATATAAATAAATATAATATTGAATGCCCATTCAAAAGCAAACAACAATCCGGTTACTATTATTTGGGTTTTTTTTAATCAGCCGTTGACTATTACGAAAATTTCATGTTTTGCTTCCAGAGTCTACTTTGCAACGCAACACATAATCCTTCCCTAGAAGTGACACCAGGTTTTGCATTACTGAGGCAAACTGGACAAATCCTAAGCCCCAGTTTGTCCAGAATAAGTCCTGGCACAAGTCCCATGCTGGCGTCGGAGTGTCCCAAAAATGACATAAGGCACTTTTGTGACACTTGGGAGGGGGTGTTAGGCAAGTGCACAGACATGCGCCAGCCTCCCCACCCCATGACAGAAACATGGAGTCAGTTTGGTTTTGCTGGCTTTAATTGGTTAGGATTGCACCCCAGTGTGAGAGCTCATTGCATCACCCCCATGATGGACAATAAAGATCACCAAACAAATCAGTAACCAAGAAAAAAATGAGTGGCTAACCTGATGACACAACTGCATAAGAATTCTAGTATTAGTTCTGTTACATGAAAATGATAGATGACTCATATTAACAGCTTATTAGATAATATTAACACCTTATTGGTTCTTAGAACAATCAGTTTCATTGATCAGTTCTGAATTATGAAAATCCTCCTTTTGTTACACAAGACAGTAGTGTTTCCTTCTTTGATTTTTTCCATAACTTTTGACAGAATACGGGTAAATTTAAATGGAAATTCTACCTTAAATGATATATAACATGATGGTATTATTCAAAAGTAACAAGATTTCATCATTTTGGCTCATACTGGTATCATGTCACCTGATGCAGTCCACACCACCCTGAGTGATGCCACTGCCCTTCTTTCAAATATTTCACATTTTAAAAAAAATGTACACTTTGTGGTTTAACTGTGTAGCACATTTGTGGCTATATTTCTGAAATCTACTTTCTCGATTTGATTAGTTTCTGGTGTCAGTGACAAAAGCTGCCTGCTCCATTTTTATGGGAGATATTTTCTACAGCAGTTGCTTTTATTCCTGTAGCTCTGGAAACAGAGAATATGGATCATTTCTATCACTACCTATCTTACAGAATCACGTTTTATCTCTGTTCGTTATCTTTTACCACCTTAATTTCTCATTTCAGCTTTTCCTTTCACTGTAATAGAAACAATTTGTCTGTCGTTACACTGATATTAGACTTTTTAACAGCAGGTTCTGTTATATATATCTGTTTTTCTAGTCTTGTATCAAGTGAATTTTAAAATTATCTCAAAGCCAAAGAGTGACCTACATACTCCAATTCATACTTGTTTAGGATCAGGCCAAATTACAAACTAATGAATCCATGAGTCAGTTCAGTATCCACCCAAGCATTCTGAAAGAACTTATGTGAAATGGCCTGATCCTGGATGTATATATTGGATGTATATATTTTCTAAGAAAAATATATAACTTTCAATCCCTTTCCAGCCCTTTCCAGCCAACGGGCTGGAAGTTTGCCAACATAATTCCGATATTTGACAAAGAGTCCAGGGGGATCTTGAAAATTACAGATTGGTTAACTTAACAACTGTTCTAGGTAAAATGGTGAAAAGGATAATCTATATATAAAAGAGAAAAGTCACTGACTGACTGACTCACTCACTCACTCACCACTGCCCTTGTCAAGAACGCTGGGCCTAGAAGTGTGAAATTTGGGGTGGGTGTTCCTTCCTTGACGGAGGGGTGCACTAAGAACCGGTTTTCAGAAATTCCAACTGGAAGGGGGTGAAAAGGGGCACAACGTGTTTTCCTCCCTATACTTTGCATTGAGAATTGCTGACTCATCAACATTCCGCCCCAACTGCTGGGCCTGAAACATGGAATTCTGGGAGTTCCTTCTGTCACCTGAACACCCACCAAGAACCAGGTGGAGAAATTTAACCCTTCAGGGGCTGGAAAGGGGTCAATGTGTTTTTGTCCTATACTTAACATGGGAGACTAAATAACATCCAGCCAGTTTAGTGCTCGGTGCCTGGTGCAGTGGGAATGTTGTTCGGAGGAAGAGGTTGCACTGGCGAGGATGCTGCGCATGGGGGGAACTTGCGCATAAGGGACTGATACACATGGGGGGAAGTTGCGCATGGGGGACTGATGCACATGGGGGAAGTTGCGCATGGGGGGATGTTGCGCATGGGGGGATGTTGCGCATGGGGGAAAGTTGTGCATGGGGGGATGTTGCGCATGGGGGGATGTTGCGCATGGGGGATGTTGCGCATGGGGATGATGAGCATGGGGGGATGATGTGCATGGGGGGATGATGTGCATGGGGGGAGTTGCCCATGGGGTGAAGTTGCACATAGGAAAAGTTGTGCATGGGGGATGATGCGCATGGGGGGATGGTGCGCATGGGGGATCATGTGCATGGGGAAAGTTGCACATGGGGAAAGTTGCACGTGGGGGATGATGCGCATGGGGAAGGAGTGCACGGGGGAATGATGCGCATGGGGGATGATGCGCATGGGGGATGATGCGCATGGAGGAAAGTTGCGCATGGGGGAAAGTTGCGCATGGGGTGTTGATGCGCTGTGGGGGGATGTCGTATGGGGAAATGTTACTCCCGCAACGCGGATACACTTTTTGCTAGTTAAAGATAAATTAAGCATATATAAGTATTCTCACTGAAGGAGAATCAGTACATTTTCTGCAAAGGTAAATTTTGCACCCCGTTCCACCCCCTTCTGGTTGGAATTTCCGAAAACTGGTTCTTAGTGACTCCCTCCGTCACAGAAGGAACACCCACCCCGAATGTCACGCTTCTAGGCCCAGCGGTTTTCGCTGGGTGTTGGTTCATCAGTCAGTAAGTGACTTTTCATTTTTATATACAGTGGTGTCTCACATAACAAATTTAATTTGTTCCGGAAGCATGCTTGTTATGTGAAATGCTCTTTATGTGAAGCGGATTTTCCCATAGGAAATAATGGAAACTGAGACAATTGGTTCCAGAACCCCCAAAATATTCATATAAAAATATTAACTGGATGTGAAAATGATGACAAAACACTGGAATTCAATTCATAACATGTGTTCAATGTGCATAATCCTATGAAGAGTACTTCGGCTGCAAACCTAAAGACGCTTTCCTGGGAGTAAGCCCCATTTAACACAAAGGGGCTTTCTTTTGAGTAGACATGGTTAGGAGGCTGCAATCAAAGACACTTTCAAAGTGTCTCCCCACTTTCTCCTTGTCTTCATCCTGAGCATCTCTCTCCCCTGCTCCCTTCTGGCTAGTCCTGAGCTGCTTCTGTCTTCTCCACCGCTGTTCTCACCCTCTGGTCAGCAGACGCCCAGCCACAGGAGGAACAGTGCGGAAGTGTTGCTTTTGCTATGGGCAGGCGTGCTAGGCAACCCTGAAGCTTTTTAAAAGGGCTGCCAGCCAGCGCGTCTGCCCCTACTGCCAACAAGTGTGTTTGTTACATGAAGCAGTTTGTTACATGAAGCAGAATCCTAGAGAAATTTTTGTTTGTTACGTGGAACATATTTTACATGAGGCATTTGTTACATGAGGTGGCACTATATATAGATAGTAAACTGTTAAACTAAATGCTGATCTGTGCTTATAATCAAAATACAATTTTTACTCAAATCGTATGCGCAATCAAATGAAAATTCTGATTTTGGAAACTAAATTCAGCTGAAAAAGATGAGCATTAGATTTGAGTAAATATGGTATTTGCCAACACATTTTACATCTCTAAATGTAGCAAAGCCCTTTGATGATTTAGGGGTAAATGCAAATTTCTAGTTCAAAAATTATTTTCCTTCCCCAGATCTCTTACTTGCACATTATACCAAGTGCATATTCTCAACAGCGAAATAAAACCCAAGAATGCACACATTTAATTGACTATTATTGTTAATAATTGATAATGTGTATAAATCTGCCAGGTGCTATACAAAGAGAGGATTGCTTCTGCCCTCCAGGCTTCCAATCTACTCAGAAACACATTAAGGAAGAATAAGGAGAAGGAGGAAAGGGACATTTATGGATCCTAAAATCTATAATCATTTATACTAGCAGCATGCAGCTCTGTGCACAGTTTCTAGGGAGTGCCACAGAAATCAGTGGAAGGTGCTTTTGAACACATATTGCACTGGATTTCACTTCTGAACATGATTTTCAGCTGGGTCTTGCATGATCTCCTCTCCCCCCTCTCAAATTGTACAACATTGCATATACGTATAAATATAAGCTATACAATGAAATTGGCACTAATTATGTTACACTCAATATAGCAAAAGTGTCCACAACTTTGGATCAGTTGTGGGGTGTGGAAGAGGATTGTGGATGCAATTGGGAATGTTGCCACTACTTGGGCAGTTATCCCCAACAATGTAGTTCCTTAAGCCTATAGTTGTACCTCCTGAGTTGTGCATAGAAATAAATTGGCAACCGTTGTAGGTGCCAATGCAGCAATCTGACTCAGTCAGACCACAGCAGTCTGACAACTACGTTTGTGTCCCATATAGCCTACCTCCATATATGAATGGTGTTCACTGAATGGTGTGCACAGTGAGATGAAGCACCGCTCATGAAAGAAGGGAAGGCTTTCTCCAAACCCCAGATCCACCCCGTGGACCAGAGTTTAGATTGCCTTGGACAAAAGGAGTGAAAACAGAGAGTAGAAGTTACAACAGTCTTCCTCTCTACCCACATGACCAATTTTTCTCTTTGTTTTTAAACTTGGAAGTGAAGGAAGAGGACCAGTGGAGAACTTTTTTTTAGGAATTTTTAAACTGTTTTAAATGGGCCTAGTCTTGCAGTTCAGTGCTGGTAAAAAAGGTGGTGGCCATTGATGGACGAAAAGACAGACCACCAAAGGAGGGTGGAATAAAAGAAAAGCATCTGTACATCTGGCATCGAGGAAAGGCATGGGTTGAATAGATGCTGAGAACAAGTGCAGTCAGTTTCCAAATGGGAATGGGTAATCAGGGCCAGAGCCCTATAGTAATTGCACCTGGTACAACCTGCACCAGGTAACATGCCCGTTCTGGTGGTAACATGCACTACGGGGCTATGACACATCAAAAACACAATTTTGTGACAGTGTGGAAAATCTCATCATGTTAGATACTGTTGGATACAGAATTTCACTTGGAATCCAATGCAAAAAATCATTTTGAAATAGCTTCTTCCTAACAACAGTTAGAGCAAACAAACAAACAAAAAGCAATGTATTTATTGAACTATATGGAAAGTGAAAATCTCCCATATAACAGCTTTACTCATGAGTAGGTTAACATGCCTAATCTGCTGAAAAGAGCAGACTGAGGAATCCAAAGAAAGAAGAAAGGCCCTGATCCAAAGAATGCAGCCCTCAGAAATCACCCAGAATGTAGGTCTCCCCTCCACGCTTCTGTGTGCATTGAAATCTATTGAAAATGAAATGTGTAAATGACCACATTTACTCACAAGTAAGTAAACATGCATTTGCTGGTGTGGCACGTTAATCCAGGGGATGCAAGGCTTCCATAATGGTCCTGATCCTGTGCACCTGGAGCTTAGCAAATATTTCACAGGGCAGCCTCCTCTCCCACTGTAAAAACTGAGGCTTCAGGTGAATTCAGGTGATTTTTTTAACTTGTAAAGCCAGGTGATAGTCTAAGCTCCTTTTGCCCTTTCCTGCACCCAGCCTCATTTCCTGTTCTCAACCCTCAGGAGTTTTAATGCTTTTCAGATGGAAGTTAAAGCTGTTTTGATTTTAAAAAATCTCAGTCTAACACAGGAATGTCCAAACATTTTGGGAGGAGTGCTACATCATCTCTCTCACGCTGGGTCAGGGGCTGGAAAAATGATTTACATTTCAAATTTGAATAAATTTGCAGAAATTTAAATATAAGAGTGTATTAGAAAAATTACAAGTCTTTTCAGTGGGCCAGGTGCAGGGATCTTGCTGCAGGCTGCGTTGAGGCTTGCTGCAGGCTACATCTGGCCCCCAGGAACAACACCATCATGTTACATACTGTTGGATGTGTAATTTACAGCGGAATGCAAAGGAAGAAGTCACTATGAAACATCTTTATTCTATCAAAATGTATGGTTAAAAACCACTGGAGGCAGGATGATGGCACATAACCAAGTCCACCATCCAGGTTATTGCCCCGCTTACTGCATGGGAATGACATGCTGGACTTCTGCACTGGGTGACATGAACCTTAGTGACATCCTTTATCAGGGCCAATTTCTTCAGGACTCCTGGTTCTGTGCACTCTCTTGTGTGCATTTGCAGTGAAAATATAGAGATGATGTAAAATCAAAGGAGTCACATTTTGCTCCATCTTTAATCAAGTGTGGGAGGAGAGCCAGATGGTAAAGTTTGAACATTTCTAACATAAAGATGTGACCTTCCACAAGTCACATAATTCCTCCCTTCCTCTTTTGTCCTCTTGATGCAAGAAGTATTGTATGACAATGTATATGGAGTGTTACGCCACAAGTATTCTTCATGCACATTATGGAGGGGAAAAATTTGATGTATTGTTACCACGCTGCTCCGCTTTTTGCATAATTGTATACTTGTAAAGCTTTGAATTACACATAACGGAATAACCTTGAGCAGCACAGTCAATTATCTACTTATATGTGGACACACTTATGGTAACCTGCTAGATCTGGGTAGCATTTTTCACTTCTCTTGTGTGTTGTTTTCAATGAATTCAAGGCTGTAGTTTCAAATATCTAATGGCAACTGAGGTCCTTAGAAAGAAGGGCATCCAGTGCATGAATATTTATAGACTCTACCCTTGGATATTATAGTGTCAAGATTTTAAAAAAGTTAAGATGCTTTAAAAAGTTAAGATGCTTAAAAAGTTGCATTTTAGGGTTTGATCTGTTTCAATTTAGGCAGTACTATTCCTTTCCTGTTCTAACCAGAATGACAAGATGTTCCTCATCTGGCCCATTGCCCAGTGGATTAAATGACACATTGCTAGATCTCCTCTTGAATACATTTATTGGAGAGGGAGGAACAACTGTACACTGCTTGAATCCCAAAGGGTTTCCCCATCAGTTCTCCCCTTTGCATTCTTGATTTCCTGAGAAGACCTGACATTTGTTTCATCAAATGGCAAATTGTTGAATTGCTGAATGAGTGAAATGGTATACTGCTGACTTCCCTTGAACTAAACAGGAGTCAAGTGATGACACCACCATGCTTCTTTTTGATAAATTTACTCTGGAGAAGACATCTATGTGCTGTTTGAAAAGCAGGAGGAAGAGGGATCGCTCAGGCTGGAATATCAGCTTTACCATCACAATCTGAACTTCTTTATTTTTCTAGCAGAAGGATGGTTGTTAGCAGGCTGCTACTGTTTGGGCTGTCAGAGGAGATGGGGAAGGAACATGAGTGTGGATTGCATTCCTCTGCTTCCTTACAACATCATGAGATTGAACACTTTGATCTCTTCCCAGCTCCCTAGTTATGCAGTCTGTGTGTTGTGTGTGTGTGTGTGTGTGTGTGTGTGTGTGTGTGTGTTCATGTGCTGTGCAGGAAGACATCATTGTTACTCCATTGTTGCCATTCAATGATCCATGCCTTCCACAAATGTAAAATGTGGGTACATAACTGAGCACAATACTGTGATAGATGGGTGGTGCAGTGTCGGCATGGATGCTATACAGATATCTGTCACCATGGCATCTTTATTTCTGTGCTTTCACCTTTGCTGTTTCAATTGCACAGGATTGCAACTATATTACAGTGACACAGTGCTGGTGTTAGCAGATAGCTTCATTGTCAGTCCATAGGGCTGTGGGTTGTGGGTGACACAAGTGGTTAAGACACTGTGCCCGTTAACCAGAAGGCCAGGGTTCGAGACACCAAGACAGGGTGAACTCCTTTCCTTAGCCCAGATCTGTGACGCAGCTGGAATCAGTTGTATAGGCTCTGCTGTTCCATTAGACTATTTCAGTGGTGTGGATTTGCTGCTTGGGTAACAGCCTAACCTTCATATTAATCTACCCAGGATTAATCTATTAATTATAATTCATATTAATCTACCAGTTTAGCATCAGTTTTACATCAGTTTAGCATCAGTTTAGCATCATTAATCTACCAGTTTACCAGTTTACCAGTTTACCAGATCGACAACTCAGCACCATGCAACAAACATAAGAAAACTTCAGCCCTTAAGTTGGGCACCTGGAATGTTTGGACAATGACCCCCGGCTTTTCTGACGACTTGCGAGAATTGGATGATGTACGTAAGACAGCTGTCATTGATATGGAGCTGAGCAGACTGGAGATGGACATAGTTGCCCTTCAAGAGACAAGGCTGCCAGACTCAGGATCTATTAAGGAGAGAAATTTCTCATTCTTCTGGCAGGGAAAGCCATCAAGTGAGACTAGGGAATATGGAGTTGGCTTTGCAGTTAGAAACACCCTACTTGGATCCATTATCCCACCTACTGGAGGAAGTGAAAGAATTCTGTCTCTGCAGCTACAGACATCAGTAGGGCTGGTCACTTTTATTAGTGCATATGCACCAACACTATCATCTTCAGCAGAATCCAAAGACAAATTCTATGATGATCTGGCTGCCACTATCAAGAAAATCCCTGAGAAAGAACCATTGTTTATCCTTGGTGATTTTAATGCAGGAGTTGGATCTGACCATAGTTCTTGGCCCGCTTGTCTAGGTCGTTTTGGCATCGGGAAGATGAATGAAAACGGCCAACGCCTGCTAGAGTTTTGCTGCTATCATGATTTTTGCATTAGCAACACATTCTTTAACACAAAGCCTCAACACAGAGTGTCTTGGCAACACCCTAGATCGAAGCATTGGCATCAGCTTGATTTGATCCTCACCAGGCGCTCCAGCCTTCCCAACATTAAGATCACACGTAGCTATCAGAGTGCTGATTGCGATACTGACCACTCCTTGGTGTGCAGCAGAGTAAAACTGCAAGCAAAGAGGCTGCATCACTCCAAGAAGGAAGGAAGACCACGAATTAACATCAGCAAGACCCGCAGTCTGGAAAAAGTGTTGGAATTTGACCAAGCACTTGAGGAAATTCTCCCAGGCCCGGCTGAAGCAAACGCTTCTGAACGGTGGGAACATTTCAAGAATGTTGTTTATACTACCGCCTTGTCAGTTTTTGGTAAGCAGGTTAGAAAGACAGCAGATTGGTTTGAAGCCCACTCGGAGGAGCTGACACCAGCCCTTGAGGAAAAGAGGAGAGCTCTAACTGCATATAAAGCCTGTTCTAGTGAGCGCAACCTTCAAGCCCTGTGAGTCGCCCGTAGCAAAGTCCAACAGATTGCCAGGAGATGTGCTAACAATTATTGGCTGCAGCTTTGCTCTCAGATCCAGGTAGCAGCTGACACAGGCAACATCAAGGGGATGTATGATGGCATCAAGCAGGCCTTAGGTCCAACAGTGAGGAAATCTGCCCCACTTAAGTCCGCTACAGATGAGGTCATCCAGGACCGAGCACAACAGATGGCACGCTGGGTGCAGCACTACTCTGAGCTATACTCCAGAGAAAATGTAGTAACTGAAGAAGCATTAAACAACATTGAGTGCCTGCCTGTCTTGGAGGAGCTCGACAGTGAACCAACTTTAGAAGAACTAAACGAAGCCCTGGATTCCCTTGCTTTTGGCAAGGCACTCGGGAAAGATCACATCCCTGCTGAAGTTCTGAGGTGCTGTAGAGGGACCATTTCCACTGAACTGTACAAGATATTCTGCCTCTGTTGGAGGGAAGGTGGAGTACCACAGGACATGAAGGATGCTAATATTGTCACACTGTACAAGAACAAAGGCGACAGGGGTGACTGCAACAACTACCGTGGCATCTCTCTTCTTAGTGTTGTAGGGAAGCTGCTTGCCCGTGTCATTCTGAAGAGGCTTCAGGTGCTTGCAGAGAGAATCTATCCTGAATCACAGTGTGGATTTCGAGCCAACAGGTCCACCACTGATATGGTATTTTCCCTTCGACAGTTGCAAGAGAAATGTAGGGAACAAAGACAGCCACTCTTTGTAGCCTTCATAGACCTTACAAAGGCTTTTGATTTGGTTAGTAGGGATGGCCTTTTTAAAATCCTCCCCAAGATTGGATGCCCACCTCAGCTCCTCAACATCATCAGGTCCTTTCACGAGGACATGAAGGGCACTGTAGTTTTTGATGGCCTAACATCAGATTCCTTTCACATCCGAAGTGGAGTGAAGCAGGGCTGCGTCCTCGCACCAACTTAATTTGGGATCTTTTTTGCAGTCATGCTGAAGCATGCTTTTGGAAACGCAACAGAGGGAATCTATCTCCGGACCAGATCAGACGGAAAACTCTACAATCCTTCCAGACTAAGAGCAAAGTCCACAGTCCAGCTGAAATGCTTGCGGGAGTTCCTCTTCGCCGATGATGCTGCTGTTACTGCTCACTCTGCTGAAGACCTTCAGTGACTTATGGACCATTTTAGCAAAGCCTGCCAAGACTTTGGACTAACAATCAGCCTGAAGAAAACACAAGTCATGGGTCAGGGTGTGGATTCACCTCCCTGTATCACAATCTCTGAACATGAACTGGAGGTTGTCCATGACTTTGTGTACCTTGGCTCAACTATCTCTGACACTCTCTCCTTAGACGCTGAGCTGAATAAACACATTGGTAAAGCGGCTACTACATTCTCCAGGCTTACAAAGAGAGTATGGCTTAATAAGAAGCTGACGGAACATACAAAGGTCCAGGTCTATAGAGCTTGCGTCCTGAGCACACTCTTGTACTGCAGTGAGTCTTGGACCCTTTATGCATGGCAGGAGAGGAAGCTGAACACCTTCCATATGCGCTGTCTCCGACGTATTCTTGGAATCACCTGGCATGACAAAGTCTCAAATGACACAGTATTGGAACGTGCTGGAATCTCTAGCATGTTCACACTTCTGAAACAGCGGCGTCTACGCTGGCTTGGGCATGTCGTGAGAATGGCTGATGGTCGGATTCCAAAAGATCTCTTATATGGAGAATTAGTGCAGGGAAAGCGCCCAAGAAGGAGACCACAGCTGCGATACAAGGACATCTGCAAGAGGGATCTAAAGGCCTTGGGAATGGACATCAACAGCTGGGAAACCTTGACCTCTGACCGTTCAGCGTGGAGGCAAAAGACCCAGCATGGCCTTCTCCAACTGGAAGAGACACTTGTTCGGCAGGCTGAAGCAAGGAGACAGACCTGAAAGCAGCGAAACCTGGGACCTGGGCAGGGGACGGAATTTATTTGTCCTCAGTGTGGAAGGGATGGACACTCTCACATTGGCCTCTTTAGTCACACTAGATGTTGTTTCAGGACCTCCAGTCAGAGCACGATACCATAGTCTTTCGAGACTGAAGGATGCCAATAATAATCTACCAGTTTAGCATACAGCGTCGAGCACAATACCATCGTCTTTCAAGACTAATGGATGCCAATCACAGTCCATAGGAGTACCTGACTTTTTCTGAACTACGGTGATGAGATTCAGGATTAGAATCCTTCTCTCTTATTTATATATATGGTGCTTGGCAGAGAGAAGCAACAGTTTTGCTTGGAGTCTCAGTAAACCACAACCATGTATATTCCTTAGCAGTTATTTATGGATACTTAAATTATGTAGTCCGTCAAATACTGTTGAATCCACCCCCACTTCAATTAAATTATATTCTGATTTTATTTTAAGGAATAGACGTTTGCATCCCAATTCACAAATATATTTACAGGAGTAGTATTAGGAACATGTGCTCCATTGTCCAGGCTTGCCATTAAACAAAACGAACTTTAATTAGGTTTGTAATAGATTTTCTATGTTGACATTCAACGTTTTATTCTGGAATGTGTTCTCTTGTGATTTTGCGAGGTAGTAAAATATTCATGACATGCTTATATGTTTTAGCAAAAGTTGTTCTCGAGAAATGATGTATTCTAGTGCTGGTGGATTTTTCTGTCCTTCTAATGTTCTTAAATATACATTCAGTCCACCCGTGGCGTAGCTAGGTCATCTGGCACCTGGGCTCATAAAGTTTTTTACACCCCCACATGACAAAATTATTTAATTAATTGTTATCAGTTTCAATTACTTAATAAAATATTAATATTTTCATATTTTTATACCACCCTTTTATACCACCCGTTGGGGTGTATGTAGTTCCTCCCCTTTTTTGTCCTTACAACAGCCCTGTGAGGTAGGTGAGGCTGAGAGATAGTAATGATATACATAAAATTAATAATATTAATGGCCAGAAAATGGCCTGTGGCTACTGAAACTAGTTTAGGACAACAGCCCCTCCCAGTGACTTGAGGACCAATAACTGTTGGCAGAGTGTTCCTCCCTTCCCTGCTATATCTCAGTTACAGTTGCCTGATGTGTGCAGAAAAGGATGACCATATGTCATAACTGAAAAGGAGGACAAGGCCCTCATGAAATGTGAAACACCCAAGAAAAATGTAGGACATGACAAACCAAAAGCTAAAAACACTCATATACCAATAAATATATATTGTTTATGTGGTTAATTTAAAACAATTTTACTTATTATTAAATTTAAAACAATGTATAATTTATTACGGGACATACAATTTATTAATTACTGTATAAGAAGGCTACATATTGCTTGCTAAGAAGGAAATGGAGGGAAATGATGATTTTTTTCCCAGGACACAAGGCCAAAAAAGAGCACTTGTCCTAGAAAAATAGGACACTTAGTGGGGCAGAAGAAAGAGGAAGGACTGCTAGGCCTATTGGGGTTGGCCAGAAAATAGCCACTGAATGTTTCTTGCCTTTCAGCAAAAGCTCAGTTGAGGAGAAAAAAGGTAATCTGGCATCAACCGTGGCTATCATGTTATCTTTACCTTACTTTTTTATGGCTGCAAAACTTGGATTCATTACCAGTGCACTTTTAATAAGCTGAAAGGCTTTCTACTTTGTTGTCCAAGCTTTCTTTTCAATGTCAAAGAAATCAATATAACTAATAATAAGCCCTTAAACCGCAGTGGCATTAGCCAAGCCCAAAAGCTTGGTAAAACGAATCAATGCTCGCGAACAGAATAAAATGTAGGAATAAAGACATGTGGTTGGTCTCCCTGGAGAGGTGTGGGCTCTGATGTCCTGCCCAAGCACTGAAGGAGCCCTGCAGGATGATGGAACACATTTGACAACTCAGCGATTATTTCGTCGCTGAACTCCTGGAAACCAGGAGCAATTGTTAGAACAGCAAATTACAGTGATCTCTCCTGGCAGCACTAAGCCAAGTTCATGAACATATGCTGTTTTCCCTTTCACATGACATTAGAACTAGGAAACATCCACTAAAATTGAATGTCGGGAGGTTTAGGACAGACAAAAGTAAATATTTCTTTACCCAGCTTGTAGTTGGCTGTGGAACTCCCTGCCACAGGATGTGGAGATGGCTTCCAGTCTTAATGCCTTTAAGGAGGGATTCAGCTAATTCCTAGAGGAAAGGACCATCACAGGTTACAATCCATGAGGGGTGTGTGTAGACCTAGACAACCTCCAAACGCCAGATGCAGGGCGGGCACCTTGATGCAAGTGTCATATGTACTCTCTGAAGCATCTGGTGGGCCACGGTGTGATCCAGGAAGCTAGTCTACATGGGCCTTTGGCCTGATTCAGTGGAGGCTCTTCTTATGTGCTTATGTTCAAGAGCCCTTTAAGAGGACTAACAGAAGGCACAAAAGGTATGCTGCCACAAGCAGTATTGGAGGTCAGTGTCCTATCCAAAAGTACAGTACTATCCAAAAGCCCTGGTTCTGGGGTACTACCACAAACCAGAACACCTTGCCGAGGCATGGTATAATGGAGACTGATTGAATGTCACTTAATATTCAGTGTTCTAAATCATGTATGATTAAACTGAGGTTGTCACTTTTCTTTAGCACAAATCATACCATTTCTTTCAAGAACATGCAAACCATAGGTTTCATAGGTTCAAGCAATGCAGTCTCCTGAATCTAAATCTAAGCAAACAAGCAAGTGTGGCTCTTGAACTGATTTTGGTTGTGACTCAATACCAAAGTATTTTATTCCATTTGCATCTATAATCACTAGCGTATCTCCCGTCTCTTTACCTAAACTGCCTCTGTCCTTATAAAGTTTAAGATGCAGAATGAAGTCCATGAAGCATTAAGATTATTAAAGAAAGTGACTCCTCAGGTCCTTTTGGGTTGGTTTTTGGCAGCATCTACCATCACATATGAGGCTTGGGAAAGAATCTCAGGAGGTAACTTGAATGATTTTGTTTTGAAAGTTCAGTGAGCCTTTTCTCAGTATTTCATTTGTTTCACTTCATTTGAATTTCTAACTAAATATTGAAATTTATAAATGCATTTTCATGCTGTCTGTCTTAGTAGAGAAAGCATGGACTTAATTGAGGGGCTCATGTTGGCTAAGAGAGTGATGAACATTGTCTTTTGAAGCAGAAGATAGAGCAGTGTTTCTCAAAGTGGGGTCGGGATCCCTTTGGGGGTCACCTAGAGCTTTCCTGGGGGTCGCCTACAGACCCCTGGTGCAGGGGGCGAGGTCAGGCTTGCGAGACCTCTGACTGTAGCTGCGCATGCACTGGGGCTGACTGACAGCCTCATGCCTACTCTGAAATAAATCCCATTATAGTCGGGGGGCCTTTACTCCCATGTAAATGTGGATAGGATTGCAGCCTCAGGGCCCAATCCTATTCATGCCTACTCTGAAATAAATCCCATTGTGTTCAATATGTGCATAGAACACACATTTCATTTGTAACAATGAAAATACATCCTGCATATCGGATATTTACATTACGATTCATAACAGTAGCAAAATTACAGTTATAAAGTAGCAACGAAAATAATTTTATGGTTGGGGGTCCCCACAACATGAGGAACTTATAAAGGGGTCATGGCGTTAGGAAGATTGAGAACCACTGGCATAAAGTCTTACAGAAAACTCACCAATTAAATACTATAGTGTTTCATCTACAGCAGAGTTAACCATTAAACACAGAAATAATTCTTGCATTTTTTGTAATTGTGAAATTTGCATAGCCCCTAAAGGTGCCTCTGTTCTCCAACACAATGCTGTGCAGTTGCCTTAGTAAGTATCTTAAGGGCATGATATTCAAGAAAACTGATTAAATAAAATTTCAGATGATGCAGAGCGGAAATATTTTGCTTTTATTTAAATATTTTGTTATATTAGAGTCAGGATGATTTGTGAAAGATCCAGATTCAAACTATCCATCAGTTATGAAGCTTCCTCAGTGCCTTGGGGCAGTTATCCTCTCTTAGTCTCATCTATCTCACAAGGTTGCGAGAACAAAAAGGAAGGGAGGAAGGAACTGTACACCTCCCTGAAGTCCTCAGAGGAAGGGAAGCATAAAAAGGTTCCTGTTTAACCTTGGCTTCCAAGCCAGTCATGGTTGTGAAAGCAAAATGGAGGCTTGGAATCCAAGTGGAGAGGTGATGCCATGAGCTTCCTGCCATGAGCTTCATGAACAGACATACTAGTTGAAGATGGTAAAATCTACTCCTCCAAAGTAGAAATTGTAGCAAGAGCTGAAGTTCACCCTCAAAGTGTGAACCTCATTCAGGGAAAGCAGGACCCAATCCAGAGTGGGTGCAACACCCATGAACAAATCAGCTGAAGATCAAACAAATCAGAACCCACAACTTGTCCAGATTAAAAGGATTCTACATGTGTCACTTTCATTAAAAATAAGGTTTTCTATTTGGCCAGAAGGAATTTTCTAGTTAGTGATTTTAAAGTTGAGATACAATGTTCTTTTTTTAGATAGTACGTTAAAAGATGCTGCTACATTATGCTTGCGCATAATGCTGAAATGCATTTGCATAAAGATTTGGACACATCATACCACATATTTCCGGAGGGATTCCCTTTTGTGTAAATACATGATTTTGCCTCTAATTAGCACCAAAGTCAATGCACAGCCTTAACAAAGCAAAATACAGTAAATATCTGACACACATATATTTCCAGAAATAAACAAGGGCTCTAGAGAAAGAAAATTAATGCTAATTGAAAATGCTGAAACTAATTTGAATGAGTCATGACAAGAGGTGTGCAGCATCTCCAAGCAACAGGTGGTGGTGCTATGCTTTTTGATCACAGTATAATTACTGTTCTTCATATTTCTATGCTTTGCCCACAAGAAGAATACTTAAGTATAACTTTGGAGAGAACTGCTACTTGGATGTCTTGTGGTGACTTGATAAAACTTTCCCCCTCAAAGTCAATAAATAAAAATATATCTTAAATTGTGTGGGTGTGTTCTCTTTTGCTCCATCCTTTCACAAGTATAGTTTCCTTTTTTGTCTTCCCCACAAATGAAGGCTTAAAAGGGTTCAAGAAGTTCTTTGACACATATAGGTATTCCAGAGATTGCTACAAATTGAGATTCATACCTGAGGGTGCTTTTGAAGCTATCACTGCCACTTCTACTAAGGGTTCAGGGGTAAGGCTGGTCAGGTGGGTCCTCTGATGGCCTGGGCCAATACCTTACCTGGGCAACCTTTGATACCAACCTTGATTGTGGTATCAAGGAACTTCTGCACTATTCATAGATGCGCTATACATCTCCCTATAAACAGGGAGAAACACTCAAAAATGGCAGTGTTTTGCTTATAGAGCCAACATTTTCAGGAAATGGTGTTCTAGGAAAAATTATAGAAAACTTTTCTCCAGAAAATGTGCCTAAGGAAGAGTTGCATTGCTTCTTCTTCACACCTTAAAAAAATTGGAATTGAGTCTTCTGTCATATTTTAAGGAACATATAGCCTATTCCACAGGTGATTTGCTCCAAAGGAGTGTTTCCAAACTCTTTTGAAACTATTGTGAGGTATATTTTAGATAGCTATGATTGTCTATTTAATTGACAATGAGCAATCTAAATTCCTGCTCCTTAAATTTGTAGTACAGGTTGAAACTCCCCATTTGCAACATTTGGTTCCAGGGACCTCTGTGATTACCTATTTTTGCATTATACAGAAGCAATTGTTTACCATGATACCAAGACAGGCAATGAATCAAGATGAATCAAGTTCACTTTTAAGTGGCTTAAAATGATGTGAGTTTGTGATTGTCACTTGGGGGAAGGGAGCAGATCTGCCTCCCAGCAAAAAATGACTATCATTTTGGCAGGAGGGCCACATCTTTTCTCTGTGTTTGGAGCCAGGGGTTTAAAAATGATTAATTTACAGTTCAAATTTGAATAATAAATTTACATAAATGATTACAGATGGAACTTATATGAATGAATGAATTTTATTGAGATTATGAAACACATGAGAATGTAGAATGAGAATACAGGCATGTAGGACAACATGAGAATTGTGAACTCTTTGTGACACACCCCTTGCACAGTGAAAAAATATAGACCAAACCCAAAACATGTAGACTTAAACTGTACAGAGGCAATCAGGGATGTTAATAAAATAATGCCAGTGACCCAGTGCTGGCTCCAATAGTCTTTGCCAGAGGATCATTGCAGACTCAGGCCTTCCTGTGGGCTGAATTGGGGTGCCCTGAGCACTGCAAATGGACCCAGGCCAGAGATCACCAAACCTCCTCTAGCCAAACACTCCTCCACATTTCTGATCTGTCCTCTTTCGTCATTCAATTCATTGAGTGGAAGGAGGAGGATCAATAGAGGCAGGCTGGTGGATGGAGGTGGATGTCCTCTGCCAATCTGCTGTCTTAGGTGACTACTTACTTTGGATTTTTGGATGGATGGTTCTGGGTATCGGATGAGCCCTTTGGTTATATTATGTCAGTGTGAAATGCCAGCATGTTGTTTTCATCAGGTAATTGCTTTGAGGCCTTGGCAGAAAGAGAGACAAGCATGGCATTTATTCATGATCCAATTTTGGACTGATTCTTGGTCTTTTCCACATCTTTAGCATCTCTAGTTATTTTTGAGAAATTATGTATTAGTGCACTCATAGCTTGCAGTTATGAATTGGATTTGTCTCACAACACTCCAAACAGTGACTTCTCATTGCTGTTAAAGCCGGATCCAAGGAATGAAGAGCACACACAACCATCCACTCCACATTTCTTCCCTGTGGCCATGATTATCTGTGCTTTGGCAACCTCCTGATTCAATGACTGTAATGATTGTCTGAGAGGCTGCCTCTGAAGACCGGAAATGGCAATTCATTCTAAACACAGCTGCTTGGCTAATAAGAGAGAACAGTTACTGGAACTGCATCTTGCCAGCGCTTGTTGCATTGGCTCGTGGTCCGTTTTGGAGAACAATTCAGAGCGCTGGTGCTAATCTTCCAAGGCTTGTATGGCTTAGGACCAAACATTTGAAGGAATGCATACTCCTGTAACAAAATTATTTATTGTGTATACTCAATACTGAACAATACTGAACAATAATACTGAACAATAACAAAAACTAATTGGCACAAAACATTCTCATCACATACATATAAAACTGTTGTACTGTCTCTTAGAAAATAGCTACTAGTTACCCTTCTTGAACTGCCCATAAATTGACCATAACTGGTGTCCTTCTAATGCATTCTTATAATAGGCAAGTTTGGTATCAAAACATTATATTCCCGGTTTTCTCAAGCAACCGTTGACATCTTAGGATGCTATGTGGTTTCTTTGTGGATGCTGTATATACATTCTTGCTGCTAAGAACACACAGGACACCAGTCTCAAATCTTCAGCATGAACCAACCTTTTAATATATCCTGAAAGGATCATCTTTATACCTAATTGTAAAAAATAACCAGTTATATCTTTAATCTTTTGCAGGTGTTTGAGCTAAGGGTGTAGCAGTAGTGAGTGCTTAGCTTGGGAAAGAATTACAGCCCAATTATGAGCTGGCTGGAACCCAGAAGGACACTGCTGCCAAAATGGCATTTCATTGAGGAATGGGGTCACTTGGAAAGACCAAGCCCCACAATGTCTATGCCAGCTAAAACAGAAAAAGAATAAAATAAAGTGGACAAACTTGCCTTGGTTCACTTTGGAGTGCAGACCTAAGATAACACAACCTCAGCAGAATGGTCCCAATCCAGAATGTGGAGCCAGAAGGTAGTCCCCAAGTTGTAGTGAAAACGATAAAAACGGAGACTAACAGCCCAATCCATAGCAACTAATCCGTCAGCGCAAAGCCGACGGAATGGCGTTTCCGTCAACGGAAACACCGATAGCGTTGGCGCAATTACGCCGGCGCATCTCTCCGGTGACGCAACGACGTTTCCGTTGGCGCAATTACTTCAAGGTCGGCAGAGCAATGAAAACCCTCCGTCGACGTAACTCCGTTGACGGAGGGATTTTTTTTATTTTTTCAGGGGGCATTTTGGGGGCGTGTTGGGGGCGTGTCTTAGGTTCCTCCCCCTTCCACATAACTATGTTGTATCCTGAACATTTTCAGAGGCTTATGGGCACACGTAAATGCCTCCTGAGTTATACTACCTCAAGAGGTAGTTTAGTAACGAGGAGACCCATAGGTCTCCATGTTAAGGAGAAGTAGGGGCTGGGGAAAGTGGGGACTTTGAAAAATTTTCGCACCAAACTTTACGGGCAGTACTTTCCTACTTGAGGATACGGAGTACCTGGGTCACCCCAGTGGCCGACCAATCCCCTCACAGCTACCCTCCCATAAAAAGGCCCACCCCTGGACCCACAATTCCCTTTCAGAGAAGCAGAGTGCTTGGCCACGGACCATGTCACTCTGCTCTCTCTCAATGGGCACTTTGCTCTTGGGGAGCGTTCTCCCCACAAACACATGAACACATAAGGTCTATATATGATGATATATTGATATGATATAGATGTGATATGAAACAATATGATATCTGTGATATATGATTAGAGTGTAGACTTTGCAATTTTTTTGTATGCTTGTTGCTCTCTCTTTCTCCCTCTCCACAGGTACCCCAATCAGTGGGGGTGTTGAGCAATGTTTGCATTCAAAAACTCAAAAACACCTATACAGGAAATCTTGCAATGATGATTACCAATACCATATTTATGTCTCTGCAAGTTGTTGTTTCTCTCTTCCCCAGAGTTACTCCAACCAGGTAAGGAGGGCTGCATGGGGGGGGGGGGTGTTGGAAGCACCTCTTTTGTTTAAATTTCCTTCATCTTCCTCCAGTCTTGCATGTCTACTCTAAAGTAAGCCCCAGTATACTCAGTGGGGCTTACACCTGTGTAAGGGGGGGGCCTTGCTTCACCAGGAAATGGGCTTGCCCACTTGTTGGGAAATGCTGTGAGGTCCTCTGTAGGTTTGCCTTCCAACCCAACTGGTCCCCCAAGGTAAGGGGGGGCTGTAGAGTGAAAGGGGGAAGGGGTGCACACACAGACCCACCAGGAAACAAGGGCACTCCCCCCTCAAAAGTGTGTGTGGTCTCTGTCCTTGCAGCCCCTCTGACTGACTGCCAGATCACACAGCCAGCAGGTGCTGATTCCACTCATCTTTGCCGGCAAGCCAAGGGGCACAGTTTGGCAGCTGATCTGATTCCATGCTCAGCCAATACCAATGAAAGCTTTGCCTGTGGTGCTTCTGTCTTTGCAGGATGGTGTCTCACCAGCAAGGCAGCAGGCTGCCATTCCACTGGGAAGGAGACACAGTGCAATCCTAAATATGCCTACTCAGATGTAAGCCCCATTGTGTTCAATGGAGCTTACTCCCAGGAAAGTGTATTCAGGAGTGCAAGCCACTGGATCCCTGCAAGGTGCCCTGGGAAGAATCTCCCTTCAGACATGTTTGCACAAGCACTTGCCTAGAACACAAACTCCACTGTCCCAATCACATGAGTTAAACAAGCACCATTCATACCTAATAAAGTTTGAGCCATAAATCACTTCCCCCCTCCACAGCTGACGTGATAACAACTACATAGTCGATGGTATGATACATCACAGGTGAAGTCCTTGCCTGATGACGAATTTACAATTCAATTCGTCAGTGTTGCTGTCAGATACGTTGTTAACATTAATGATGTGAACATGTGTAGTAGTAGTAATTTTAAGGACTTCACAATGAACATCTGCATATGATTGCTCCAGGGATTACCTGAGGATGGGTGAGTGGGGCAGTGCCTACCTGGTTGGGGGGGGAGACAGGGGTGCCCATCCTCAGTGTAGACCCCCAATGGCAGCCAGACCTGGTCCTCTGTTTCTGGAGAGGGGGCTTCCTGTAGCTTCCTTAGCATTGGATAGTCCACAACAAGAGGCCACATGGAAGTAGTGAGACCACCTGTGAGCATTGCAGAGATGAGGGAATTCAGGCAGATGCCAGTGCTGTGTTCAAACTGCCTACAGTCTGAAGATACTGAAAGGTCCAGGCACTGTTTAAAGGTGCAGGCACTGTGTCATCCCTTCCATGTGTTCAATCTGAATGTGGTTGATTCTGGGGTCCCACTGCATCCTCACTGGAGACTGTTCTGTATCTGGAAGCCCCCTACCCTGTGACCCTCTGAATGAGCAGGAGCAACTGTAAACCTATGAACAAGTACACATGTGAACTGACCCCACTTTTGTGTCTGCATCTTCCTGGGAGCATCATTGCCATGGGAGGGGGAGGCCATCTGGGGTCACTGGGGTGGGCTGAGAGAGAGGGTTCCTGGGGCCTGATGTCACTCCTTAGGCTTGTGAAGTGAGAGGTTTTGGGTGGGCAGTGGCCCCACAAGTGATCAGACACCCTTGCCCTGTTGTGGGAGCCCCAGGTCCCCTGTGCCCCAGGATGTGCTTTTGCTCCCTGGCAGACCCAGGTGGGCTCCTGTCCCCTCTTCCAGGATTCCCTCCCCACAGATGCCCCTGGCAGCCCCCTTGCCTCCCCTTGCCCCCTGCTCTGCCAGCTGCTTGGGGGACCCTTGTCCCTCCCCTGCCTGAGTCAGCAAGGTGGTCTCTTTCCTGGGCCTTCTGCCTTCTGGATGGGGTCTTCCCTCTCCTCCCAGCCCACCTGAGTGTGGACCCTGCGTCTGGCGTGCTGTACCTTTAATGCTGATGTTTCCTCCGGACTGTTGCCAAAGACCACAGGACACTCATGCTTATCTGTTGATGTTGTTTTTATTGACAATACACACACATATGTATCCCTCTGTGCATCTTGCCCCTGCTGATGCCTGGGCTTTTCCTGGGGCACCTTGCCTGTTTGGGGGTGCAGGGGGGCAGCTTGTTTCCCATTTCTACTCCTGACAGCCCTGTCCTGTCCACCATGCTGGGGAGGCACTCTGATAGCTTGACAGCTACTCTCCCCCCATCTTGCCAGCTGGTTCCCCATGTGATCAAGAGAGCAGCAGTTTGGACAGCTGCTAGTGATTCTGAGTGATGTGGAAGCAGGTCAACTCGTGTGTAACTGCAGGCCATGTAGCACTGGCTGCCTCCTGAGCGTGCCCGACGGAGTAACTTATGTGGATCACTGCACCGGAGCAGTTACGGGCAGACCTAAGTTATGGGCACACCTAAGTTCTGTGCCTCACACATAACTTTGTGTTTAGGATATAACATAGTTAGGGCAGAGTAGTTAGGTCAGAGCAAGCAGACTTTGCTCTGGATCGCGCTCGAAGGCTAGTAAAGTGATATTTTTAGTTTCATAAAGGTAGATGGATCCTGACAGGCTGTTGTTTTTAAAAACTGGGCCCAAGTATGAAAAGATTTGGGATCCTCTGTACTTGAGCCAATAAATAAATAAAATATTTTTTTCTGAAACAAATATTGTGATTTTCTGATGCTGCTGATTTTTTCCAAGATTAGCAATTAGATCTTTTTGAGATGCATGCACTTGTTTCAGAAGGTTTAGCTAGCATTAGACAAGACCATTCCCTTCAGAGTTTTGTAATAGCCTAAATGTCATGGAAGCAATCTTGTCATTTGTCATGATAATGCAATATAACGAACAGTACCTTATGGGGATGAAGATGGAAAAGGCCTTTATATGATTACATCACATGATGATAAATGCTAACAATTTATGTTCATTATGAAAGCAGCATTCCAGAGAAAACATTGCCATAAAATTTGCCATTTCCCCCTCTTGCCAAGAAATTTATATATATTATTACAAGGTTAGAAATCAACAAGCTAGCCTCAGCAACAGCCTAGCTAGAGAAAATTAGAATTTGTAAATAAAAACCCACATCTTATTCACTTCAAATTTCTCAGCAAGGACATAAAAGAAGAAAATCAGAAAAATTATTATTTTTTCTCATAATTATGCAAGGAACCTGCTTTCCATTTTGCTAATCACCAACAGCTTTGTGTTATCCAGTTGTATTGAAAGTGTGAGACTGAGAAGATAGAAATGGTACTTTGCCTTCCTGCGAATTGGACACTGACATCCTCCCAGGAGTATCAGTGATCACTCATCAAACACCATTCACAGCTATAGCTGTGTAACACTGTATCAAATTATCCAAATGTCCAAGTGAAATCCAAAGAAAAGTAGCTTGTACTACTATTACTACTAATATTATATGACATATAACATATTAATATTATATATTAGTACTAGCGAAATGTACCCACTTTGCGGGAGTAAAATACCCCTCGTGCCCCATCCACATTTGTGTCCCATCCCCATACTGTGCAACACCTCCATGCGAATCAACCCCCCATGCGCACCAACTCCCAGTCAGTCTTCAATGTTAAGTATAGGACAAAAACATATTGCACATGTTCACTTTCAAATGTATAGCATAGTCAAGATTGTGTGCACTCAATGTGTTGTCCTAACTTAGGTATGGGCAGAGCAACTCCACCAAAAGGGAACAAACACTACTTTACCCTGAGAAGATCTCTGTGAGTGTCCCCCACTCACAGATGCTAACTATGCTCCAATGACAGATGCTAAATATGCGCCAATGATGCTAACTATGCTCCAATGACACTGTTATGCCACTGCAGGGAAGTTGGTTAGGAACGATTACACCCTCAGAATGTTTCCCCCCTTTTTTGTCTGAAATGCAGAATAGGGCAAATGATAAGGGAGAAAGACAGTGTTCCTGAAATTAGTTGGAAAAGTGTGCTTCAGGATTTCTCAATATTCAAGCTCATGTAAACTGTTGATAATATTTTTTAGGAATGGGAAGTCAGTGACACGTTATTTAGTTCAACATGGTGCCCAAAGAAGTCTTACAAGTGCCCATGCTCTTCAGGTCTGCCATTGTCCTAGGTGAAAGGAACGATAGATCATGGGCAAGACTTCTCTGTAATGTGCAACAACTGTGGAATACCCTTGCTGAGGAACTGAGGAACCCCACTCTCATGTCTTTCCAGTGAGGGCTCAAACATATCTGAATATCAGCATTTGATTGCTGAGTGGTTATGGCTGCAATCCTAACCATGTCTATTCAAAAGTAAGCCCCATTGTGTTCAATGGGTCTAACTCCCAAGGAAAGTGTCATTAGGATTGAAGCCTTTGTCATATTGTTTTGTATTGCTTTTATGCTTTCCTGAACATGAGTTTAATGAGTTCTTTTTTCTTGAACCTTGCTCTGTTTTTATTCTAGTTTTTCACCATTATATGCAATTATTATATGCAATTATTAATGCATATAATTGCATATATGATGCAAATACTAATGTACATAATCTTTTGTTAGATGGAAATGTTTTTCTTGTCTTGCTTTTGTTCTTTTTTAATATTGTTAAAACTCATGTTCTTGTTGATTTTAAAATAATCATTATTTTACTCTGTACTTGATTTTAAAAAAGCCTTTTAAGTTGGGCATTTGTGTTGGCATGTGTAGGGTGGGGTATAAATCCCTAAAATAAAAATAATAAAAAATATTGGCTTTTGAGCTGTTTGTTTTTCTTTTTTGTAATGAATTACAGGGTCTGAAAGAGCACATAAAGGAATCGCATCTAAAAAAAGGCTGGCATGCATCCTGGTCACAAAACAGCTTTCTGTTATGTCCAAGCTTAGGGCATATTGAAATAAATGAGCATGTCACCAAAATGTGTAACAGAGACATCAGACCACAAAGCGTTTGAAGCAATGAACCTCTGCTTCCTGAGAGGCGATATATTACGAAGTCACTCTTTCAGAGTGTTGGTTATTTTCCTTCTGTTTTTATTAAAGCTTTAAATAACATGCCACACTTCATACGATACAAGAACAGGAAAAAATGGTGACATATGGAGAGATGTCCATATTTACTTAAGGCAAAGTTGTATGGAATCATATTTTGCTTAAGGCAAAGTTGTATGGAGACTTTTGGCTGTGTTGGTCCCAGGGAATGAGAGAAGGGCAATTTTTATTTTAATGCTCAACAATCCAGTCCTTCATGATCCAGTGAAGGTCATGAAGGACAAAACACTCCTATACTATTTGAGGGCCTACCAACCTGCCATTCAATGTCAGTAACAAAAATGAGCAAATGATTTTATTTTTTTATTTAAGTGATTTATACCCTGCCTTTCCCATGATAATGCAAATGCTCAAGGTGGCTTTTTGTTGTTTAGTCATTCAGTCATATCTGAGTCTTCATGACCCCATCAACTGCAGCATACCAGGCTTCTCTATCCTCCACCAGCTTCTGAAGTCCATCCAAATTCATGTTCAGTGCCTCGGTGACACTATCTAACCACCACAACCTCTGCCGTCCCCTTCTCCTTTTGCCTTCAGTTTTTCCCAGCAACAGGCTCTTTTCTAAGGAGTCCTCATTTCTCATGATGTGGCCAAAATATCAGCTTCAGCTTCAGTATTTGTCCTTTCAGTGAGGGTTGATTTCCTGGAGGATGGACTGATTTGATCTCCTTGTAGTCCAAGGAACTCTCAAGAGTCTTCTCCAGCACCATAATTCAAAGGCATTTATCCTTCAGTGCTCAGCATTCTTTATGGTCCAACTCGCACATCCATACATTACCACAGGGAAAACCATAGCCTTAACCAAGCTGTTTTTTGTCAGCAAGGTGACAACCTTTAATTATGTTGTTTAGCCCTGTCATAGCTTTCCTCCTGGAAAGCTTTTGATTTCTTGGCTGCAGTCACCATTTGCAAAAAAATAAACTCTGTCATGACTTCCATTTCTTCCCCTTCTATTTGCCATGAATTGATGAGACCAAAAGCCATTATCTTGGTTTTTTAATGTTAAGTTTTAAGCGACATTTTGCGCTTTCTTCTTTCATCCTCATCAAGAAATTCCTTAGTTCCTCCTCAAATTCTGCCATTAGAGTGGTATCATCTGCGTAGCTGAGGTCATTGATATTTCTCCCAGCAACCTTAATTCCAGCTTTTTTATTCAGGCATCCCAGCCTTTCTCATAATGTACTCTCCATATAAATTAAATAAACAAGGTAATAATATACCTTGCCTTGTTGCACTCCTTTTCCAATTTTAAACCACTCTTTTTTTTCAAATTTGGTTCTGACTGTTGGTTTTGGCCCACATACAAGTTTCTCAGGAGACCAGTAAGATGATCTGGTACTCCCATTTCTTTAAGAACTTGCCGCTATTTGTTGTGATCCACACAATCAAAGGCTTTAGCATTGTGAAGCAGAAGTTGGTGTTTTTCTGGATTTCCCTTGCTTTCTCCATAACCCAGCAAATATTGGCAATTTGATCTCTTGTTCCTCTGCCTCTTTGGAAACCAGCTTGTACATCTGGTAGTTTGCAATTCACATGCTGCTGGAGCCCGGCTTGTAGGATTATGGGCATTACCTCACAAGCGTGTGAAATTAGTGCAATTGTGTGGTAATTTGAATATTCTTTGGCATTGCCTTTCTTTGGGATTGGAACACAGTCTGATCTTTTCCAATTCTGATGCCACTGTTGAGTTTTCCAAATTTGCCAGCAGACTGAATGTATTACTTTAGTTTCTCCCTTCTTGCTTGTCTCACAACCCTTTGAGGTAGGGAATGACAATACAAAAAAATTTCCTATTACATTATTTAGAAGTGTCTTGAGAATTTCACTTTGAATGCTGGCACAACTTATTGGCTTTTGGGTCCAGCAGCAGCACAGGGAGAACAGCACAGTTCCCGCAGGGTGACCATGTCTGCTCTTTTTCCAGGACATGTCATCTTTTTTAGTCTTGCATCCTGGAGAAAAATTTGTCCTCTGTTTCTTTGTGAGCTGGGATCATGTAGTCTTTCTGTAATTAATACATCCCTACAATCCAGAATAACTAAGGGAAGGCACTAACTCTGGATAACTCCATGCACTTGCCATAGGTTTCCCACAGGTGGCACCATAACTATGTCGGTGTAAAAAGTTCCGTAGTTATTCTGGATTGTAGTCTTTATATGATAAACTATATGTAATAGTTTAAGTAAGAGTGCAATCCAAATCTAGTCTGGCTTAACCTCTCAGTCTTCCTATTCCTGGGGTGACGTAGGGAGGGAACAGCATATAGAATCATAGAATCCTAGAGTTGGAAGGGGCCTAGTAGGTCATCTAGTCCAACCCCTTGCCTGTAGCAGGAAATTCTCCTAGAGCATCTCTGACAGGTGCTCATCGAGCCTCTGCTTGAAGATCCCGGTTAGGGAGAGTCCACCACCTCCCTTGGCAATCTGTTCCACTGCTGAACCGCTCTCACCATCAGGAATTTTTTCCTGATATCCAACCAGAATCTCCTTTCTTGCAGTTTTTACCTGCAAGTGCAAGTTTTTACTGGTTCTAGTCCTGCTTTCAGAAGCAGCTATGAACAAATGAGCCCCTTCCTCCCTATGACAGCCCTTCAGGTATCTGAAGAGGGAATCAGGTCTCCTCTCAGCCTTCTCTTCTCCAGGCTGAACATACCAAGTTTGCCCAACTTTTCCTCATAGGGCTTCCCTTCCATCCCACTGATCATTCTTGTCGCTCTCCTTTGGACTTGCTCCAGTTTGGCTGCATCTTTCTTAACACAGTACTCAAGGTGAGGTCTGACCAATCTATATATTTAAAAGAGAAAACTCACTCACTGACTCACTGACTGACTCATCACCGCTTCTGCCAAAACAGCCCGCCCTAGAAGCGTGAAATTTGGGGTGGGTGTTCCTTCCGTGATGGAGGGGTGCACTAAGAACCGGTTTTCGGAAATTCCAACCGGAAGGGGGTGAAAAGGGGCGCAATGCGTTTTCCTCCCTATACTTTGCATTGAGAATTGCTGACTCAGCAACATTCTGCCCCAACAGCTGGGCCTAAAGCATGGAATTCTGGGAGTTCCTTCTGTCACCTGAACTCCCACCAAGAACCATCTGGAGAAATTTAACCCTTCAGGGGCTGAAAAGGGGGCAATGTGTTTCTGTCCATACTTAACATGGGAGACTGAACAACATCCAGCCAATTTGGTGCTCAGTGCCTGGTGAACTGGGGGATGTTTTCCGAAGAGGTTGTGCTGGTGAGGATGCTGCGCATGGGGGGAAGTTGCGCATGGGTGGAAGTTGCGCATGGGGAATGATGTGCATGGGGGAATGGTGTGCATGGGGGATGATGCGCATGGGGGGATGATGAGCATGGGGGAAGTTGTGCATCGGCGAATGATGCGCATGGGGAAAGTTGCACATGAGGGGATGATGCACATGGGGGAAGTTGTGCATGGGGGGAAGTTGCGCATGGGCAGATGATGCGCATGAGGGGAAGTTGTGCATGGGGGAAGTTGCGTATGGGGGAAGTTGCGAATGGGTGGCAGTTACGCATGGGGGGATGATACACATGGGGGGATGATGCGCATGGGGGGATGATGCGCATGGGGGGATGATGCGCATGGGGAGAAGTTGCGCATGGGGGAAGTTGTGCATGGGGGAAGTTGCGCATCGGCAGATGGTGCGCATGGGGGAAAGTTGCGCATGAGGGGAAGTTGCGCAGGGGGGAAGTTGCACATGGGGAAGAGTTGCGGATCGGCGGATGATGTGCACGGGGGAAAGTTGCGCATGAGGGGATGATGTGCATGGGGGAAGTTGCGCATGGGGGAAGTTGCGCATGGGTGGAAGTTGCGCATGGGAGGATGATGTCTATGGGGGGATGATGCGCATGGGGGTAATGCGCATGGGGAAGTTGCACATGGGGAAATTTGCACATGGGGACATGATGCGCATGGGGAAATGATGCACATGGGGTTATGATGTGCATGCGGGAAAAGTTGCGCATGGGGAAAGTTGCACATTGGGGTTGATGTGTATGGGGGAAAGTTGCACATGGGGAAAGTTGTGCATGGGGAAAGTTGTGCATGGGGGAAGTTGCACATTGGGGAAGTTGCGCATGAGGGGATGTTGCACATGGGGGGATGTTGCACATGGGGGGATGCACATGGAGGGACGATGAGCATGGGGGATGATGCGCATGATGGAAGTTGCACATGGGGTGTTTCTGCGCCATGGGGGGTTGGCATAGGGAGAAATGTTACACCCGCAACGCGGTTACGCTTTTCGCTAGTGCTGAATAAAGAGGAACTAGAACTTCTCATGACTTGGAAGCTACAGTGCTATATCTGTGCTATATCTGTGCAGATATACATACATACATACATACATACATACATACATACATACATACATATATGTTTATATGTATATGTATACATACATATATATGTATACACACACACACACACATATATATATACACACACACATATATATGTATTATACATATCTGTATATGTATGTATATGTATATCAGATATATCTGTATATCTGTCAATGCTATATATGTGCACTGACCTATGTTCCTCTCCCAAGAGTGGCACAGAAATGTCTTACAGCACTTTTGTGACACCCCCAGGTCAGACAGGACTTGTGCCTAACTGGAGATTAGGATTTCCTATGTGATATAACCTTAATGATACATTTTATTTTTATCTCTAAAATTCTACAGACCTTGGCTGTGAATTTGTAGCTCCACAAAAAATGTTTCCCATTGGACCCTGAAGCCCCTAAATCTACACCAGTTTATAGGTTATCATGACCAGTCAGTAGGGATCATTATACAGATCAGTTAAAAATGGGATAAAGCCATTTTCATTATTTAAACCTTCAGTGAAAGTTCAGAAGCATTGGAAGTAGAGAAATGAGAGGAGAGAGATTTTATTCCAGAAAATCTGGTTGAAAGTTTTAATTCTTACCCTGAGGTCAAATATTGTATGTTTGATTTATAATTTGAGGCAGCAGGAGAAAAACAGCAAGCAGAATGACAAATTAACCTTTCTCATTACTTTTTTATTCTCCCTGACACTCTGTAAGGTGTAAGAGTACATGGCTTGGCTGAATCCCTGAAGAAAATTATTTCTTGCCTAATTCTTGTCTAATGCTGTGTGTGTTGTAAAGTTGCTTCTCTTCTTAACTGCTTAGATCCTCTGTGAGAAAAAAAAAAACAATCATGCACTTTGCACTGATTCATTGAAACAATTAGGAGCATTTTGGTTTAATTAACTTGTTAAAAATCTAGAGATCTTTCTATTTGTTATCTGACAGAGGAGGACTTTTATTAGAACTGGAGACTGGACTGGACGGGCCTTTTGACTGATCTAGTGGGACTCTTCTTATGTTCTTATGTGTTTTGCAAGAATGAAGGAACCTCTGGCAACATCAGTGCACTGAAGAAGGAAACACAAGATAATTTTATTCATTAATTTTTTCACATTCACAGATCAACCTCATAAATGGGTGAAAAATTCTTTGGCTTTTTTACAGATATGACTGAAATAAATTTTGTTGGGCTGCAGCAAAGCTAAGTACATTATTGATCTATGAAACAGACCTGAAGTAAGTTCAAATCAAAGCTTGTTTAAATTAAAATCCCAGGACTGCTGTGCGCTTCCAATTTACTTATGTTTTCTCTTACAGGTTTACCTTCTCTGAGTGCTTAATGCATTTTGGGTTCTTCTTGACAGACAAGCCTGGAGCAAAATTGCTTAGCACCTTTTATTTGCTCCAAGCATTATAAATAGCGATTCCCAAATCATGTGTCCACTTCTGGCATTCAGCCAACAAAAATATGAAAGCTCACCAGGTTGACCTTAACCAAAAAGGCCAGGTCCCAATTTGCTGTCTAATCTTCTTGAGTGACAGATTGGATATGTAAGAAGACTCATCATGGTTGAGGCTCTTAAATGCTTCTCGGTGATATAATAATTCATTTTGCACTTACTTTGAGCTCTGTGCCCCCTCCGACTTTATAAAAGTCATTGATTTTTTTGGAGGGAGGGGATGCTGAAGAACTGAAAGCTTTTATTAAAGATAGGCATATCATTCTCCATCTGTTCAGACCTTTTTGTTGTTCATTTTCTGAAGCATTTGCACATTTCCTATTAAATTAACACTTTTGTCTGTGCACCAATTAAAAAAAATCAGCTCTTTTTTACTCCTCCGTTGGAAGAATGCACCAGTAGCATATCAGATCTTGCCATTCCTGAGCACACAAATTTTTCCCCAGCTATTTTCATGTGGCCAAGAATAGAAGTGAGAATAAAAAAACCTTGACCTGAACACATGGCTCCATCTTGTTGCGTTCTTGACATTTTTCCTCTTTAAAGCAATGCGACAACTTGAATTGTGTTGCCAGGTATAGTTTCCTTGGTTTCCTTGATTCTTATCACTTCATTTTTGTTGGAACTGAGAGCTTGATTTTATAGTACAAGCACTCTCTTATTTAAAAAGTTTGCTGTTTCTCCCATTTCTTCTTCCACCATTTTTTCTTAATTTTTTTTTTTCAAAAAGGACTAAACCTGTCAGAATTATCTTAGTCTTCCAATGGGGAAAAAACAAAAGTCAGAGGATATGTAGGTGAGAAACATTGTGCAACTATTCTATTATGGATGCAAACCTAACCAACTTTCGATGCAATCCTAAATGCACAGAATTTCAATATTCTGCGGTGCAACTAGCTCTTCATGGATTTGGCCCCACACTGCGAGCCATCACTGCATCCTTGTCACTTCCATTCTGGGGTGTGTTGCAGGGGAGGTGATGTCACTAGGGTTTGCATCACTTGGTATGGGGGGCCAGCACGTCACCCCCATGGGTACCTTTGACCACCTCTGCTCATTTTTTGGCCACATGTTTTGATAGAATAAAGGTATTTCAAAGTGGTTTGTTTCACTGCATTATGCTGTAAATTATAAATTATACATCCATTACATTATACATCCTCCACAATGTGCACAGGATCAGGATTGTTCTGGAAGTCTGGCACTCCCTGGACTACCACACCACCAAAGGCATGCTTGCTTACTTGCAAGTAAACACAGATGGGCAGTTTCCCTTTCAATAGGGTTCAATGCATGTGGAACCTTGGAGGAGGGACTTCCTTCTGGGGGGGATCTGGTGGGGCTGCATTCGTTGGCTCAGAACCAGATTCCTCTCCACCTGCCCTTTCCAACTGTTGAAGGCAAATTTGCCTACTTGCAAGTAAAGCTGCATATAGAGCACTTTCATTTTCCATAGTGCTCTATGCATATTTTTGTTTTTTAGCTTTTTGGTCATAATCTTTGATAAGATTGCATTTTTAGGGTGCCACAGCCCCTCAGGGCATGTCGCCTGTGGGGGGCTGCAACATGTGCACCCCGAGTTATTCCTCTGACAAGAAGGGCTGCGCGCACTAATAGCCCTGCAGCCCTGAGTCAGGCTTGACATGCAATTCTGGCTGCAATCTGAAAGACAGTTTCCTGGAAGTAAGACCCATTGAACACAGTGGAGCTTACTTTTGAGTAGACATGGTTAGGATTATGCCTTCTGTGTGTGCCACTTAGGAAGTGCCATCCTGCCACTAGTGGCATGCATGCTGCATGTAGGCCACCCCTGTCCTACAACAAAGGGTTCTGGACCAGGAAATCTGTAGGTCAAACTCTTATTAAGATATGAAGCCCACTGGGTGTCTTATTACAGTCACCATCCTTACCTACCTTATAGGGCTATTGTGATGATCAAGGCTAGCCATGTGTGCTGGAAAGGAAAAAAATCTATATGAAACAATCCAGACATACTCTTAGGAATGTGGATCCCAGGCTGCACTTATCTTTTGGCCTGGTAAGTACTCAGTGCATTAACTATCCCCAGATGGGAATGAAGCAGGGCCTAAACTACTTTCACTGGAGTGAGAGAGTAATGGTCTGAACAGAACTTACTCTTTGTCCCAAATAGATTTTAAGTCTATATTATTTATTTCAATTATTTATATTCTGTCAAATGTATGTATATGAAACAATACAATCAATAAAACATCATAAATATGTAATACCAATAAAAATAAGAACAGCCATCTAAAAACAACTAAAAGTTTCTTTGGTCTAATCTTCTATATATATATAAAATCAATGAGTAACTAACTGATTAACTAACCAACCGGTGATGCCTGGTGGTGTTTGGTATCTGGTGTCTGGCATCCCATGCCTGGTGTCTGGCATGGTTGCTCTTTGCCTGGTGCTGCCAGGGTGTCCTGGAGCAAAGCCTAGTTTCTGGTGGTCCCCTGTGCCCACTTCCCAGTGATGCCTGGGAGAGGTGACCAGTGGTGCCTGCTGCCCAGTGGTGCCCAGTGGTGTCCAATGCCCGCTTGTGGATGGTGGTGCCCAGTGCTTGGTGGTGCCATGCCCAATGGTGCCTGGCATGGTTGCCCAGTGCCCAGTGCTGCTTGATGCCCCAAAGGGATGCGTGGTGTATGGTGGTGCCCTGTGCCCATTGCCTGCTGGTGCCCAGTGGTGCTCACTGCCTGGTGGTGCTTGGTGGTTCCCATTGACTCTCGTTGTCCGCTGGTGCCTACTGCCCAATGGTGCCTGGTGCTTGGTGCCCAATGGTTCCTGCCCAATGGTTCCTGGTGCCCAGTACCCTCTGGTGCCCACCAGTGCATGGCAGTGCTTGCTAGTGCCCAGCTATACCAAGAGCCTACAAACATTCATGTAATTTTACACCCACCACTAGGGATCAATTCTGCTAGTGAAATTATGATTTAGAAGCCAGGCAAAAATGAAAGCTTGTCAAGTACCACTGAAGAACAAGGGGAGCTTGAAGCATCTTTTTCAGGGAGTTCCACAGGTGTGTAGCTGATACTGGAAATGCCCTATCTTTGGACCCCCTGTTGAGTGTATTTCAAGCACAGGTGGTCCTGCAATGTTTGTCTCTGAAGCTGAATTAAATGCCCAAGAAAACCAAGACCAAGTGAAAACTTGCCGAGAGATCAAATGAGATGATTGTATCAGGCAACATATTGGCAGGAAACATCTAACTTCTTCCACTCAGTTGTCTCCCCTGCTCCTCCTTCCTCAGTTCCCTGTATTGGAAAATGATGCGTGGACCTCCCATTATGACACATATAAATCACAACACAACCCTTCTACTGAGAGCTAAGTTAGGGAGTTGGACTGAGACACAGAAGGTCCAAGATCCATTCCGCCCTTTTGGTGAAACCCCCTGGGTGAACCTAAGCTCACTCTCAGCCTCATCTACATCACAGGGTTGTTGTGAGGATAGAAGTTTTGTTTTGTTGTGAGGATAAAAGTTTTGTAAGCAGCTTGGGTAGGATTGCCATAATTCTCTTCCACAAAATCTGGACAGGACCTGCTGTCCCATTTGCCAGCTTGTGAACATAATTCCCAAAAATTGAGACGGTCCCTGTTTTTTGGGACATATGGCAACCCAACACTTGGGCATTTGCTTCAGCATGGGAAAGATGAGATATAAAATTGTTACAGAAATTTCTGTTGGAGCTGGAGTTTGGGGAATAGCTGATCAGCAACCCTTACCCTTACTCTTGAGCCACCCTGACCCTTGATCTTCTTACCAAGAGTTCTGATTAGGGATGAACCAGGAGAAATTTTTAGTTCCCTGGAATCTAAGAGGAATCTCAGAGACATACCCACAAACCCAAGAGAAAACAGAGTTGGCTCATGACTAGCACCAAGACTGTCTGGAGACCTTGGAGCGGTGAACCATAACTCATCTCCTGGTATTGGGTGGAAGGTCAAGCCTCCCCGCCAACTTTATTTTACATTTTGTAGCAATTAGTGGAGAGTTTTTGGCTTTATGAAGCTAGACTGACCTGACAAGACAAGAATAATTATAGAGGATCACAAAGCAAAGATGCTGCCAAATCTGCAGATAACAAACTGTCTTCACATCAGACAGATAAGTACTTTGACATATAACTTAATAGCAACAGTTGGAAACCACTTTGGAAATTAAAAATTTGGACTTAACTGAAATTATTGAGTAATGCAAAGTCTGTGGTAATCTGTTATGCTAAAAATCTCAATAATGCAAAAATCCAAATAAGGAAATGAATCCTTCCCTTGAAGAATTCTGGGAATTTTAGTCTCGTAACAGACATAAAATATTTCTGTTAGTGTTAATTACTCTTCTATTCAATTGAAAGGACAAAAACCACATATGTACATATGTTTGAATCACTCTTGTTGAAATTTGAAGAAAATCTTTTAAAAAATGGGCAAAAAAGTATAAGAAATGGTCCAAACCTTCCAAAAAAGCCAAATTGAGCAAAACTGAGAGTTAAAAGATACAGAAAGAATCAAAGTGATGCGGGAGGAATGTGAACAATGGGACGACTGTGTCAGACAAGACGAAGAAGAAGAAGAAGAAGAAGAAGAAGAAGAAGAAGAAGAAGAAGAAGAAGAAGAAGAAGAAGAAGAAGAAGAAGATCACATCGGCCCCCCATGCGCAACATCCATTCCACTATTACTGTAACTTATTGATAGAAATATTATGATGATGTTGTTGTTTAAAATAAATTAAAATAAAATATAAAACAGTAATTTCAGACAAGTGTGCAAATTTGTTGCACATGACCAGTGTCACCCTAGGATTAAGATGTGGCTAATAGAGACCAGCCATAGCAACATATAATGCATTGCCATCACAAGCAACATAAAAGGTGCTGTCAGGTGCCATCACCCTATGAACAAAGTTAAGATGCCTCAGCAACACCTGCAAATCCCACATAGTAAGCTTCTTGGTGACCATACAAATGTCTAACCTAAGTACAAGGTTAGTCAGCTTGTCGGCAAGTAGCCCACACTGAACATTATAAAGGAATGAGCACAATGCCCAAAAAGTCAGGTAAGAAGTTGGATCCTTCATTTTAGCATAAATCAAGGGCAATCCAGACTTATCCCTGAGTTGGCACAAGTTTCTTTGCTGGATTCTGAGTGTTACAGATGTGCCATGAAGAACATTTGCAGCTACTCAGGAGCAGGTTAGGCGAGTGTGAGGACATGTGCTGGCTTCACAGCACCAGACCTGCATCCACATGGGGTATGTTTGTGCTGGTCTGGGCAGTGTAGGTGGGAAAGGGGGGTAGGAAGGTGTAATGAACCTGGAAAGGGAGCATTGAGTAGGAGAGGGTGTCCCAAGAAGAAAATGGGTTTAATATTACTTCTAGAATCTCAAAGTATTGATTCAACACAGTTCATGGATATTAGAGAGCATCAATGAGATCTTAAAATCTATTCTTTAAAAACACATATTTTACTGTATCATCTGAGGTGACAGATCATCTGACGTGTTGTCACTGTTTTCACTGGGGGATGGGACAAACGGAATCCTAATCCCCATCCCAACCAGTGTTATATGGACTGCTCAATTTTGTGCCCATGAAATTGTGGGCACAGATTCAAGTAGCCCCAATAGACTATCCCCTTAATCTGAGTTGTGCCCCAGCACGAGTTTACCTTGTGCTGGATTCAAATTGGCCTGCCTATTCCAGCACAAGTCAAGATTATTTACTGAGCATTAGTATGGATGACAAATTTGTTGAATAGCTGCTGGCACTGGGATGAATTGGTTGATGCATACATGAAAATTTTTTCAAGTTAGAGCTTAGACCTGTTCTTAGTATTACATTTCTCAATAACAAAATTTTTTCTCATCATCATGTCTTTGTGAATTCAGGTTTGGCTGATATAAAACATTTAATATTGACAAAGAAAGGGCAGATAAGAAAAAATTCTTTTGAATTTGTGAGCAGCTTTGCTAAATGCTCAAGGAAATGATCTTTAACCCAATTCATTTTCCCTGACTGTTAATAATGAATGGTTTTATTTGCCATTCTTTGTACTACCAGAAAAAGCTGATTATATCAGAAACATTCAATACATTCCTTTTTTTCCCCTGCTGGCTTTCACATTTCTTGGAATGCTAGTGAAGATTATCCAATCACTTAAGTATTTCATGTTGTATGACCTAGCTGCAAAAAAATGTTTGTAGATGCCACTGGAAAATGAATTTAATAACTTCTGGAACTGTAAAGTATTGATTCAACACAATTCATGGATATTAGTGAGCATCAATGTGATCTTCAAATCTATGCTTTAAAAACACATATTTTACTGAATTGTTTAAGGTGAGAGATCATCTGACATACTGTTTTCACTGGTTTTAGAAAATGGTGCGCACTGGCAGTAAGCCAGTTCACCAAGCTCAGAATTGGGCTCTGTGGCTGCAATCCTAAAGACACTTTCCTGGGAGTAAGACCCACTGAACACAATTGGGCTTACTTATGAGTTGATATGGTTAGGATTGTGCTCTAAGTAATGTTTCTGATATTTCGGGTGGAGTGATAGTACAAAATTTCAAGAATTTTGGACACTACTTATAAGGACCATTGCAGTGACTTGTTAGAAAGGTAGTGCACTGTGGCATGAGCTTCTCTAGGGACAGACTACTTCAGATTCATGGTAATATATATTACCTTTCTAACAAGTATATATATACACTGTACTATACTATAGTATATATAGTATAGTATAGTATATATACTATACTATATATATTCTGTAAAGGTAATGGGATTCTTTTCTGTTCACTTGAGCATCATCTCTTGGCTAAACGTGAGTTAGTGACCTTGCAGCAGCAAACAGTATATCATTGTGAAATCCAACAAAATTATCTGTATTAAAATACTGTGGGGAATAGTACCTTGTATCTCTTCATCTGAGCCTGCATTTAAGAAATAGACATCAACAAAGACCTCCAACAGTGATTTTGCAGATAGTACTGAGTTCTGATCCAAAATTAGAATTTCGTTTTGGCTTCCTGCCTCTCCTTCAAGTTGTCACAAAACTATTTGTAATAAACAAGCAAAATAATGACAGGACTATGTGGGTGGAAGTACAGTTTGGTCTAAAAATGGCTGACATCCCAAGTAATGAGACCCAACAGAGACCTGAGTGCGTCAGAGGTTGATGCATTAGTCACAATGTGTTACGTTCCATTGTGAAACTTAATGTCTTGTGAGTAATGCAAATAGGCATAATGGGCTGCAACTTGGGAAATTAAGTTATTTGTTTTGAAGAATCCACTTCACTTAACTATTTCTCCAATAATTAGCACTGTAAAATTGAGATCCACCCACTTCACTGAAGTCTTCCCATTTTCAGGGATAATCTTACAAAAAGGTGTCAATCGAACAGTTTTCGATTGCCCTAATTCTTTCCACAAAATGGGACCTTCTGTCCCATTTGCCAGTGTATGAACACAATCCCCCCCAAGCCCCCCAAATCAGGATTGTCCCTGTTTTTTGGGACATATGGCAACAATATGGGAGAACATTACATTTTTCTAAAAGGTATCAAAGAATAGCATATTATTGGATAAGGGTCAAAGGAGACTTGACACAGGATATCTGACTGGAGCAGCAGTGATAAAAGCAGTTTGCTCTATGTTCCAGACCTAAATTATTTCTGACATGGGTATGGTTCCCATCTTATGCCTTTTTTTTCTACTGGAGGACTAATAGTAACTTTGGGACAATAAGTTAATGGAGATCTGGAATATGGAACAGGAGAGAATTCAGCTTTCAGCTATTTGAAAAGCTTTGCTCTCAACACCTCTGGAGGATATTTTGAGGGCTGTGGAGGCTGCACATATCTCCTCTCTCATACTTATGAACTAGTTTGAAGATCACCCTCTCTCTATGTATCAGAAAGTGTTTGTGAACTTATTTGATCTCATTCATTCACAACTTCCTTCACTAATATGTTCATTTATGTAAATTTATTCAGATTTGAAATGTAAATCAATTCTTTTTTTCTTCCATCCCCCAACACAGTATTACCAAGATGATACTCCCAGTGTTGGGATTCAAATAAATTAACAACAGGTCCTATGTCCTAATAACCTAAATTAACAATAGGTTCTATGTCCCATTAGTAACTGGTTCTCAGAACCAGGCGCTCATTAGCACAGGGTTCGATAGAACCTATGAGAACCCCCTGAAGCCCACCACTGGATACTCCTGCCAAAAGGTTTAGGGACCCTGTCCCAGACCTTAATTCAAAGGCATCTATTTTTTGGGCACTCAGCTTTCCTGATGGTCCAGCTCTCTCATCCATACATTAGTACTGGGAAAATCATAGATTTACTTATACAAACCTATAGTTAAAGGAATTAGGTTTAAGGATTAACCTTTAGTCAATGAATTGGGCTATTAGTGATTATTTAAAAACAATACATATAAAAACAAAGAGTTACTGTCTTACTCACGACTGACTGGCACATGTTTTTGTCCCTTTACTTAATATTGAAGAATCGCTAACTTGTCAATGCCCAGCCCCAATCCCAATCTAGAAGCATTAAATTTTGGGAGCATATTCCTTCAGTGATGTAAGGACCCTCTAAGAACTGATTTGCTGCCTGGTGGTGTCCAATACGGGAAGGAGCATGGGGAGATGTTGCACATGGGGGGATGTTGGACGCGGGAGATGGTGCACAGGAGGATGGTACACAGAGTGGGAAGGTGACTGGAAGGGGATGTTGCATGGGGAGATGTTGCACAGCGTGGTGCATGGTAGTGGTGGTGCATGGGGGATGTTGTTCAGGGTGGTGGTGGTGCACGGGTTATGCATGGGGGGATGGTGCACTGTGGGCAATGGCATATGGGGCAGATGGTGCACAGGGGATATTTTACTCCCGCTATAGCGGGTAAATTTCCACTAGCATATATATAAACCAGTAAGAAACTTGTTTATTATGATGAGCAAATATTACATACTGTCCATAATTGTATGTGCTGGCAGCACCATCGGTTTTTTACACCAATTTCACAACAAACACATGAGTAATGCCACAATGTTATAATCTTATTGCTGAAAAATCCCTGTCACGGAAAAATCCCTATTACATAGTGATGTTATAGCTATAACATCACTATGTAATAGGTATTTTTGCGTGACAGGGATTTTTCAGCAATAAGATTATACTAGGCCACTGTTGACAAACATTTTATCCACTTTTTAACATTTTATGCACTTTCTCTCTCTCTCTCTTTCTCTTGTATGTGTTAAGTAAAATTCTTGATCTACTGATTTATAAATGGATATGCCTTTTTTGTTAAAATTAGAAAGCTGAAATTTGGTGTCGGTTTTCCTTATGGATCACTAATAAAAATGATACTGTGAGGCAGATTGTTTTTTATGTAGAAGTTCTGTAAAACTGCCTGAGGTCAGTTGACATGGTGATAAAACAAATCAGACACTGAACAACTCTAGGATACCTCAATACCTTAAATCTCCCTGGGGTGCCAGCCTACTATCTTTCTTTAATCATTGGTATATCTGCCATGTTGTTATATAATTTGAATACACTGAAATGTCGTAATGCCATAAGGCTTCAAATCAAGGCCTACAGGCACAATGTCACGGAGGCTACAATTTTTACAGGATGTGCAGAAAGTGAAATTGTATTTATGCCACACATCCCAATCACCCCGTCAGATTACACTTTAAATGTAAAAGTTTACAGTTTACCATTCAGAATTATGTTTCATGATGAGTATCAATAAATCACCGATTTGAAAAACAGACTGATGTTGATGGAAGGCAAGATTGCTTCTTCGTTGGGCAATTTTATATTGTGTGTTCTGTGGTTAGTAAACCTACAAATTTGATGATATTAGTGCTGGAGGGTAGAATTGCAAACATACATAGTATACCTCGAAGCACTAGCTTGTAGCCACGAGATGCTTTAAATTTTCGATACTGGATATTGGATTAGTTAATAATCCAATATTATAGTAGATGTTGGATTAATTTTTAGATATATAAAAAGTAATCCATTCAAAGAATGGGTACTTTAGCTAACATATGTTTATGTCTCCATAGCTATAGATGCTTTCATTTTGAAAACAGCAGACTGAATTAGCAAGAGGAGAATTGATTAACACGCTTCTTAACAAGTTTAAAATTATACATGATAAGCACAGTGACAATTACCAGTACCGACGTTGTTGTGAGAGTATCAAGTTTTGCTTCACATTCTAATTCAGCTTTGCCAAATGTTTGAAGTTTTATTGTTGTTGCTGAAGAGCTGCCACTAATAGATATGCTGGAGTGATTTTATATGAACACTGTTGGTAACAGCCATTTAGGTGTATGATGGAGCTCTAGCAATTTCTTAGAGATACAACAGACTGAGAACAGCATGGAAGTTGCCCTTCATTCAGTCTATTATGGTTCTAATATAAAAGTTCTCAAGTACACATAAAATGTTGAGGAGAAGGAGAAGGCAAGAAGGGCAAAAACAGTGGCAGTGAGCAAGAGTTTGGTTGTTTAATTCAGGTGGCAAAAATCCAGTCTTGTTCTAAAGTGCTATCCCAGCCTTCTTGTGGATTCTTGGGCTTTGAGCACAATCCTAACCATGGCTACTCAAAAAGAAAGCCCCATTATGTTCAATGGGTCTTACTCCAAGGAAAGTGTCTTTGCAGCCTTTTTCTTTTGGTTTTATTAGTCTCTGGCAACCTCTTAGATGATGATACTGAGCAAGATGCAACCCTGCAGAGATTTGCGCATGACACTTTCCTCTACTGTTACCTAAGAGTTTGCATTTGACGAAGACCTGATTATAATGAGGACTATTTAAAGCACTGTGCCTTGTTAACAATTCAGTTTCCTTTGCAAAATCCTGCACATCGTCCGCTATTGATGGCATACTGTTTGAAGTTCCTGAACCACATTCATATGCTTCCAGGAGCATTTTGATTTCAATATCTGTGTGATCAGTTAAACAATAAAGAAAGCAAGCTACAGATATTTCTTTGTGTGTCAAACAGAAAGATTGTCAGAAAAGATAACCAGCTGCACCATGTTAGTAAGTATTTATTCTAAGATTGTGTGGAGTGTTTGTGAGTGAAGATTTTCAATGAGGAAGGAGAACTTTTGCTGGACATCAAAATGTCTGTGAACTACACACCACCTGCTCCGCCACTCAGATATACTTTCTTTCAGGCCTATATGCAGCATGTTCACAGCTTTGATGAAGTGCTGCTTTGGCAAGATCATTATTTTTGTAATGAGCATCATCCTGGGAACAGAGAAGTGGTTGCATAGCCAATCAAATTTGGTTACAAAACAAGCATTTGTGAGCAAATGTAGCCAGGGCTGGTCCCTTTGCAGCAGTGTTTGTTTAGGACCTGTGGCCCAGTTGAGCCCATTGGTTCTTTTTCTGGCATGGGTGGCTCTTCTGGGTCATGCACCTTGGGACTGTGACCTTGCAGAGCTTGTGAATATTGTGGCCTGGCTCTGGGACCTTTGTGATTGTACACTTGCTTCTGCTCTCTTTGCTGGGCAGTAAATTAAAATTTGGCTGCAATCCTGACCACACTTTCCTGGAAGTAAGTGTTATTGAATGCAATAGGACTTACTCCTGAGTAGATATGCTTAGGATTGCACTGTTACACCTTCTATTTGGAATAGGGTTGCTTTGCATGTGCTATATGTGGAGGTCTGGTCTAGAGCCTCCATTTGCCTGAAGGTAAGAGCTGAAGGTTTCTAGATTGAGATAACTGGAAGTCAGCTGCCCTTCATGTGAGAGCCGAAGGAGAAGTTTGTCAGCCAGCATCTCAGACATCGGGGGCCAATATTGTTAACTAGACTGTGAATGTAACACCTTGAACGTAGCCGGTTCTTGAAAGGAAGAACCACTCTGTGTTTGTAAAAATCCTTTTGGGGGGATCAGCCTGCCTATGTAAACTGCTTTGAATAAAGTCTAAGGAGTGAACAAAAAAAAAAAAAAAGACCAGAAAAGCGGTTTAGAAATGCCTTTATTATTATTATTATTATTATTATTATTATTATTATTATTATTATTATTGTCATTTGTTTTGACCTGGTTCTAGTTATACTTCCTACATTTCCCACTGACCTTATAATCAGTTCCATGTATTTTAGTTACATGTACTGTATCATGTAATAAGTTTCATGTATAATAAATGATTTCACATCAACCTTGAGAGACTGAGTGGGTCTCTCTGTCTCTCTCTCAGGGCTCTGTCTTGGGCCTTGAACATTTTTGTAGATGAACATTTTGGCAATGAAGATACTTACCATGTTTACTAGCAGATGTTTACTGTTTGGATCAGAAGCACACCTGAGCTGTTGTGTGGTGTACCTTTGTGAACTGTATTTTTCTCTGACAGCATTTCAAATGGGAAGCTGTACATGTTTAGATGTCCAATTAGTTTCATTTTCTGTACAAGCTGTTATGTTCATGATTCCAGGTTCCATTCTCAACTTGGCTGTAGTGCATTTTCTGTCATTCACTATTAGAGTGAAATGGGAAAATTCCAAAGAGTAGCTTGTAAAGACGTGGATCTTGGGAGTGTCTGGGAAAAGGACCTCTGTTGGGGATTGAGTGGGCTAAACACAAGGCAATACTGCCCTGGATACTGCAGTCACTAGTGCCCCTCACTGGACCCCAACAACACCAGCTACTGGGGCACAACAAACTAAGTACTTACTATGATTAACCTATCTATCTATCTACAGTATTTATATACCGCTTTTCAACTGAAAAGTTCACAAAGCGCTTTACAAGAAAATGAAAAAAAAAAAATTAATAGCTAATTAATAGCTAATGGGTCCCTGTCCCAAAAGGGCTCACAATCTAAAGTGCAAAAAGAACACCAGCAGAAGCCACTAGAACCTCAAACTGTTGCAGCTTGGTTTGTTGCAACAGTTTGCTGCAAGCCAGATTCTGTTTCTGCAGTTTAATTACAAAATGTGTGATTTCTTGGACCTCAAAATTAAGGTCACAGGAGTTAGGGAAAAGAGAGCAATTTTTGCAAGTGCATGAACGAAAAATTCAAAGGCACAAAGGCACAAAGGCTTTGCCTATAAAACATCCTACCACTTTTTCTTAATATACATACTGTATAACGGTAAATGTGTCCTCAAAGTTTGCCCTGCTTGTTGTGACAGTCTTTAAGGGAGGAGGTCATCCCCGATGAAGTCAAAGAGCCAGTGTTGTCAGACATCTCTGTGATCATGTGGCCAGCATGATTAAATACCAAAACACTGTTACTTTCCTACAAAAGTGGTATGTATTTATCTACCTGAACACTGTTACTTTCCTACCAAAGTGGTATGAATTTATTTACTTGAATTTACATGCTAAGAACTGAATTTGAACTGAACTGAACTACATGAATTGAACTGCTATGTTGGCAGGAGCTGGTCAAGGAACGGGAGCTTACTCCGTTGTGTAGTATCACAAAACCCCCTACTCTGAAGTTGACCAGCCACCATTTTTAATCACTCAGCCACCACAACCCAAAATTTACTGTATTTTTTATTTTTAACATGTTTAATAAAGTTCCCGTCCTGCACTGGTCTGTCATAGTCTATGTTGCATACAGGTTTAAGGACGCATTTCAAATGAAACCCTCTTTTTCAGGGTTTGGTGAAACAAATAAAAATACATAATAATTACCTCCACACTGAAATTCTGATGGATCATATTTGTTGCCATATTTGTTACACATCAGGTAAATATCCTCTAAAAACCAAACAAAAATAAAAAACAAAGAAATTCTAAATCCAGCATTTAGAGCTTTCTAATGAGAAAAGCCTTTTATGATAAAAATTAATTGCTGTAGAAAAAGAAAATTAAAAATCAATAAGGATTAATTTACAGGTGTAACCTAATTATCAGTGTTTTATTTATCAGCAATTTTGTCTCAACACAAATTAAATTGGCTCTTTAAATTAAAAGATAAACGGTATCTTAAGTAGCAGTTAATGACTTAAAAACAGCCTGCTTACCATGGTAATATGGCAAGTAATTAAGCTTACCTTAGAAATGTTCAGAGAGTGTTAAGCTTTGGTTTCAGGTTTCAGCTGGGAAAGAGATTACCACATGAAGACAAAGATAATCTATTCTCAGTTGCTTGGAAAGGGAAGTTTCTGCCTCTGAGTTGAAACTAAACTGTTTTAAGCCAGGGAAAAGGGAAATTGATTCATATTGAATCATTGCCAGCCGTGTTATCATGGTATACAATTGAAATAACATGAAAATGTGAAATCATGTAAGTTCTTGGAACCAAATGTCATGGATGGCAAGGTTCAACATGTATGATACTTTTAACTTCATATTCAACACCTGGATATAAACACCAAGGAGGAATTTAAATGTAATCTGTAGGCATGTGTAAGAAATTCCTATTTTAAAACTCTGGGTATTGTGCTTGCATATACAATCTTTGATTAGGCTGTCAATGTGAAATTACTGATGTGAAGTTATTTAATCCATTTTGGGCAAGGATGAGTACTCTACAGCAGTGTTACAGCCATCTATGTTCCTGCTTTGAGATTCTGGGAAGAAAAGCAAACAGCATGTTAAAGAAGAGAGGACGTTATCTTGTGGACTGATCTGTTATGGTAATGTATTCTTGTCATCACCCCATATCACTCTCTTTATCGTTTCTAGTCTGGATGTTACAGCTTTTTGATGACAACAGATTGACAGCCTAATCATATTTTCCCTGCTATAGTACCAAAACAGGTTGTGCTGCATCTGTGGTAGGGGGAACTAATAGGGAGACTTGAGAGAGGAAATGGAAATATTTTCCCTTATTCTGTTTTAGCCTTTTGATTTGCACTCTTTAGCTGGTGTAAATCCAAGGAGACAAGGTGGGTATGTTGGCTGGTTCCAGAGGAAATTGCATCTGATATGGGTCACTTCCACCAGTGCCACCTCCTCCCTCTGGAGCCTGACACTGCAGTCCCACTGTGCCCTCCTAATCCATTTTAATTCCAGTTGGAGACTATAAATGAATTCGAATCTATAATGACTTTATAATATTTGTCAAATCGTATGAAAGTGATATTTATTTGCATATTTTTTTGTTAACATACTAGCCGATGATTCATTTTCTAGGAAACATATGTGATTCTTCAGCATTTTACAAATATTTTTGATATAGTCATTCTTATCACCTAGGGGGAAAAAATCTAAAATAGGAGATTGACTAGATTTGTTAGCATCTTCATTAAATTCTGCCTCATTAGAAGGACTGTCAAATGATTTTTGTTTTTAACACAACATTTTTCTAGACATTTCCAAATGTGCTCAAGATCTTATTTCTCCCCTGACATTTTCTGCCTCTTTTCCCTCCCCCACCACATGCCTTGGGTGGGAATGAAGAAGGAGAGATCTGATTTAATTGCTGTCAATTTTCTGGGCAGTAAGTAATTACTAGAAGAAGAAGAAAAAGAAAACAATCTCCTGTAGCATAGGATATGAGTGTTTTGTGTACTGGAATGGAATTACTGCTGATAGAGAAAAGAGGAACATCACTTATACACATTTGTATAACATTTGGGGACCAGAATATGAGTCTTTTATTGTGTAAGTTAAACTTGGAAATTTTATACTGGCATTTGTATTATTTATTTTAGTAGATTTGTAACAAGACTCTTTCCGAGAGGACCTGATGCAGATAACAGCATAGTTAAAAACTAGAAAAGTACTAATTTTAGGCTGCAATCCTAACCACACTTTCCTGGGACTAAGTATTATTGAAAACAATGAGATTTACTCCTGAGTAGATATGCTTAGGACTGCACTGAAAAAAAACAATGGAACAGCATACCTGAGAAGGGGAAGGGCTGAAAATGCTCCAGGTGGCATGTTTGAGGAGGCTCCACTGTGCTGCCACCCACTCCTCCGCACCACACTCTTGGATCCTTGGTCCCCAAGCCTAGAACATATACCTTCAAACAGAAACCTTCTCAGCACATGGTCTCCTTTAGCCCTCAGAAGTTTGTCTTGATGCAACAGGGGCATATGCTGATGGCATTCTCTTGGGGAGAAATGGAATGGTATTCTGCTGTCTTGGTGACAGGTGGGACAAGGGATAGGATTGCCAGTATAACAACTTAATCCACCATTTTCCACGTGGCAATACAGCGGTGCCAGTGGTGCAATGTGGCCATTGGATGGCCTGCGGTGAAAGGGGGTGAAGTTGCCTTCCTCTGAGAAGACCACGGCATCCTCCTTTTTCTTCTTACTGTGGCCATTGCACCTGGGAAGAAGGAGCTTGTGGAATGTCCACCATTCCCTTCCTTCTCATGCTCCCTTTTTCTTCTTCTTGAGCTCCCAACCTGGTTCCTAACAATCTCTTTGACATACTTTTAATTCTGTTAAAAGATCAAATGCGTAGTGAACTATATTTTACAAAATGCAAACCTGCAAAGCTGTTACACCAGAGTTAAAGATAGGACTTTGACGTTTCTAAGCTGTCAGACTCAAAGTATGTCAAAGAGATAAATGGCTGGGAACCAGGTTAAGGGATGAGAGATTCAGCGTAGGAAAAAATAAGAAGCATGAGAAATTTTGTCGGCCAGGGACGGTATGCATGATCAGTGCCTGAAGCAAAAGCAGCAGGCCGCTATTAAGAGTCTGGCTTTGTTTTGTTTTTAAATGTATTGCTCATTTGTTGTTTTTAAATTGCTGCTCAATATTAAAACCCATATTAATTTACTTGTTGGGGGGAGTCCTCTAGTGATATGAAATTCATTCCAACCTCTACAAGTTATAGACAGTGGTGGGATTCAAATAAATTAACAACAGGTTCTATGTCCCATTAGTAACCGGTTCTCAGAACCAGGCACTCATTAGCAAAGGGTTCTATAGAACCAGTGAGAACCCCCTGAACCCCAACACTGGTTTACAGAGCTGTCAAAAAAATGATGCACATTTCAAGAAATTAGTTTGACACTGTGAAAGTTCACCTTGACAAACAAGGAGCCAACACAGGGGGAGGTGATTACACAGGGGAAGAGACCAATCACACTGGGGAAGCTCTGAAAAGAGCAAAACCCGTACTCAGAATCAGATTGTGGAGGCTGCATATCCAGGGAAGAAATCACTAAAGCAATCATCTGGATTCTTAAAAATGACACATAACAAGGAAGAAGGTAGTGAACGAATTATGTGAACAGTAATTCATGTACATAGGCAAATCATTGACTAACCAGTGTTTAAGAAGTCTATCTCAATCCATTCCCCTATTTTTGAAGATGACAGGTATGAAGGGGGTTTGACCTTGAACCACTGATGGCCATCCTAGATGTACACACTAACTTTTCATCTGATGTCTTAATTGGTGCAAGGCAAAAGAGGCCCTAAACCATGAAATCTGACCCAGTTACCATATGAAAACAAATAGTGTACAGAGAGCAGCTGTAGTTTGCCAAATCATTTTACTGTATATTCAGTAAACCCTAAATCAGGGGTCAGCAACTTTTTGGTGGCCCAACTAATTTTACACTCTTATTCTGTGTACCAACATGATTCTAAACTTATATATGTGCATTCAGAGACCGCTCTCTGGGGCTTTTCTGTCCTCTAGCCAGTACTTCTTCTGCCACCCCAAGGGGCTTCTCTATTCCTGTGCTACAGGAGGAGCTGGAAATACTGAAGATCAGCCAGATCCTAACCTTTGCATGCCTCTTGCAAAGTGGCTTACTTCTGCCAGGGGTGCCTTGGTGTGCTGGTAAGCACTATTTCACATGCCAAGCTCAGCAGTTGTGCCGGAGGTTGCCTACCCCTGCCCTAAATCATGTGGTAATCTTTGAAAATGTCACTCCTCAATTCTTAATAATTGCATACAGGCTTTAAAGGTGGGGAGATGTACTTCCTTGGTATTTTGCTATCTCATTGTGCATCTGATTAATCACATCTTGATGTTTTCAGCAAATACTGTAATTGAACATTCCCTTTAATTGTAGAGGTTTTGTCAGGCATTACAGTTTGAAAAAGATATTTACAACCATTTGTAAACATCAATTCATGCTCCATATAAAATAGATTTGTTAGCATAAGATGAATATTAATATTTCTTGTTTTAAAAATTATGGTATTTACATATTATGGTTGCTTCTCTTGCTGATTTTTTTTATGTGGAATACAATTCACATGGCTTGCAGCCTCTACAGCTAAAGCAGGGAGGAAATTGAAGGCATCTGAACAGTGATGGGCTTCAAAGAAATTAAGAACCGGTTCTCTGTCCATCTGGCAGCCACTTTTAAATGGCTATTTTTAAACTTTATATGTACTATCTCTTGTTAAGAACCGGTTCTATAGAGTAGGTGCGAACCTGCTGGTGCCCACCACTGCATCTGAAGTGTGACTGATCAGATTACATTTGCATTGGTCATAGTTCCATCACTAAACCTTAGTGAAAGCCTGATCTCCTTGAAGACTTCAGGTAATAAGCAAGAGAGTTAATATGGGTGAGGTCAAGAAGTGAACTACTACACATTATTTGTTTTTCTACACATATTGATATCTCAATTAAAATCTAAAGTTATAGTACAGAAAATCATCATTCAATATTTTGGTCCTTTAATATGTACTGAATGTATTAAAAGACTTATTATTTCCCAGTTCTGTTCCTTTGCTATGTTAAAATATGTAGCTGCATCTGGGAGTGCTGTATACTATCACAAGAGTTTGGGGGTGTTAAAAAGGCCTGCAAGTGGTTGTAGTGGAAGTGTGTGGTGTCACAACTCACGAACTGGGATGGTGAAGCTTGGTGAAGATTGCTGGGAGTGCTGTATACTATCACAAGAGTTTGGGGGTGTTTAAAAGGCCTGCAAGTGGATGTAGTGGAAGTGTGTGGTGTCACAACTCACGAACTGAGATGGTGAAGTTTGGTGAAGATTGCTAGAGACTAACACCCCAATCCTATGCATGTCTACTCAGAAATAAATCATATTGTTTCCAACTCACTCCCAGTAAAGTGAGTATAGCATTGCTACCTAAGGGCAAAGTTCTAAGGTATTTTTCCTGCACCAAGTTAGGGGCAATGTAACCTTGAGGTAAGGGAACAAAATATTGTCTTACCTTGAGGAGGCCTCTCTGACTGCCCCCTCCTCCCACATGGCACACTGTTAGATCATCCCCTTGTTGGATCATCATAGAAGGGTTAAAAAAGCATCATCTGCCTCAATTCCCTCTTCTATGCAATGATTAAAGGTAGAGGCATGCTGTCCTCCATTCTATGTGGTCATCCTGATGCTGGTGCATATCTGTGTACTGGCCTAACCTTCCAGGAGTGGCACAGCAGTGCATCAGCACATAACTTCATGATGGTGCATCCAACCCCATCAAGTCATATATCGTTGGATTTGTATTGAAGAGCAGAATACAATGCACCTTCCTATCAAAAGTTATTGCCAAAAACTAAAAAAACTAAAATATGTATTGATCTCTATGGAAAGTGAAAGTGACCCATATTGCGGCTTTACTCATGAGTAGGCAAACTTGCTTAAGTTCATTGGAAAGGGGAGGCTGAGAGGAATCTAAGGACACCAGAACTGTCCTGATCCAGTGAACACAACCCCCACAAATCACCCCAGAAGGAGGTCCCTGATGATTGCATTGAAATTCATTGAAAATGAGTGTGAACTGCACATCTGTGCTTACTAGCAAGCAAGCATGCCTTGGCTGGCAATGGAAGGTCAATCCAGGAGAGGACAAGACTTCCAAACTGGTCCTGATCTGGGATATTACTAGGGCATTAGAAAGGGGTGGCAACCCTTATGACCTAAATTGTAAAATCATGGTTTGTAGAAATAATCCCACCTTTGAATCTGTAATTTACAGCAGAATGCAGTGAAACATACCACTTTGAAATATCTTTAGTCTATTAAAATGTGTGGCTAAAAAACCATTGGAGGTGGGGCAATGGCACATATCCACACCCACCATTCATATTGTTGCACTGCCCAATGTATGGGGGTGATGCTCTGGCCTCCCGTATCGGGTGACACGAACCCTAGTGATGCCCCTGATTTTTGCGACACCCCAAGCATACAAAGGACTTGTGCTGGCCTAACTGGATGTTAGGATTAAAAAGCCGGCCTCCGTCAGTCTTCAGAGACTATGGTATCGTGCTCTGCGCTGCATACGCTGCATGCGAAGCACGAAAGCTTGGGTTGGATTGTTATGGAGGAAAGGCTGTTACCCAAGCAGCAAATCCCCCCTCTCCACGCCACTGAATTAGTCCAATGGAAAGACAGCGCCAATATGATTGGATCCAGCTGGCGTCGCAGAGCTGGGCTAAGGACAGAAGCTCACCCTGTCTTGTGGGGCCAACCTGGGATTGCAGCCTTACAATACCATCATAATATGTATGACTTTGAAGTTAGCCCTAGTCAGTGGTGGGCCCTGCCTCGCCCAATAACTGGTTCGCCAGAAGTTGGAGGCGGGGCCGTGGTCAGGGGGCAGGGCCAGGGTTCAGGGGTGGGAGCGGGGTGGGGCTAGGGGCGGACCCCAACCCCAGTGCACTGCTTATGCGCCAACCCCTGGGGCACGTGCAGTGCATCTCCTCCACTTGTCTCATGCGCCGAGGTCGGTGCTTGCGCAGTGTGTCTCCTCTAGAAGGAGGAGACGCAGTGTGTGTGCGCCGAGGTCGGCGCACGCGTATTGCGTCTCCTTCTCCCGGTGTGCCGAACCGGTACGCTGGGTTTTCTGGCCACCCTGCTGCTACCAGTTCGGTAGCGGCGGGGTGTCGGGAACAACCGGTTCGGGCGATCCGGGCGATCCGGCCGGAACAACCGGTTTGGGCGATCCAGGCGATCCGGCCCGAACCGGCTTGGGCCACCAGTGGCCCTAGTGTGTTCAGTGGCATCTACTGTCTAAGTATGTACCTATATTTGATGGATCCCTCAGTGTTGCTTGAACTGTCACAGTTGAAAAATAATTGGAATTATTACATTTGTAGTAAATTGCTTTTATCGTCATCATTTATATAGCACATGGTAGCTCTGATCCAAAGCTATGTGCACTGATCTCAGATCATCTGTTTGAGTGAGTGTCCCCATAAGTTTTAAGGAAGAAAAAAGGAATTTATTCAGTCAGTGTAGGGTGAGAGCCCATATAAATGGACAACCTTGTTGTGTCCATCCATCTGATTTTACTTATTTTATTATATAGGGATTGTGTTTTTAAAAATGGTTTAATGCTTAGCATTCAACTACTCAAAATGCCTCCTGCTTTCTGACAAAGGACTATTAAGATACTGTGAAACCTTTTGGAGGAGGAGTTGATTAATAAGCACCAAATTTCCTTGCAGCTACTTTCATTACTATTGTCCATTCACCACCCTACAAAGATTCAGAATTAGCTTTGACCTGAAGGTAATAAAAAAAATCCATTAATTCTTTATAGCATCCTCCAGGCTTTTTGTTCACCAGCTGCATTCATTACCCGAGACTGACTTTGGTAGGATTAACAAATGTCAGGAAAATAGGACTTTAGAGAAGAAGTAGAATCAACAAATGTCTTCAAAACATCTTATTCAAAAACAAAGGCTATTCTTAATATAGTATTTCTTTTTGCTATTCAGCTATCTGCATATGTGTCAAAATGCTCCACACCTCATAGGTTGCACATCTTAAGACTATTCTGACTTTTGAAACTGTATAGGCTGAATATACAAGCATTCAGGATCATGCACATGATTCCCAATCTGACCTGTTTGGAGGATCTGAATAGAGCCTCATGCACTTATTTATTCACATATCATTGGGATGTATGTCTTGCCTTTCCTTTAAAAGAAAACAAATCTATGTTTAACTGTGTTAGTGCATGCACTTGTAGCTTGAGATGTGTGTAACCTGATAGTAAGAAAGAAGATTTGCCCAGTTATAACACTGATTTGCCAGTCTATGACACTGTCTGGCTCCCATGGAGTCCAGTACTGGCTTGAGATGGTGCCATCCCTCCCTCAACTGCCCAGGGTCAGCTTAAAATCTGCATGCCCAGAGGTAGGTGAGGTGTGCAGGCCAGATGGGGTCCTGATCCCCAGTATGATAACCACTGATCTATTCTCTAGTGTAGAGGGTAGAGTCTCAGTTTGCTAGAACAGCATAAGGTTGCCATCATTAGAAGTTTCAATGCACAAGCAAGACCTTGAGAAAAGGATTCATATCTGCTAATCTTTTTTACACTGCTGTTATCTTCTGTTTCACCATTTCCAGTATTTCTGAAATTGTGCTTGAATCTAGTGAATTAGTGAAATAGATGTTAGTGAATCAGATATTGTTAGATATTTCCTTCTTCAATTATTCTTATCCATAAATACACAGTGAACAATTTCGTGCTGGTTTCATTCACATCACCAGTCGGACCCTTCCCAAGACTCTAGGACTGTGTGATGTAGCGGCGTATAATTCGTGCTGATCCCAGAAGAGCGGCCTTCTGCAGTTGACAGAGTGATATTTTGTTAATGCCAATAGTTTTCAGGTGCCTGCCAAGGTCTTTGGGCACTGCATCCAGTGTGCCAATTACCACTGGAACCACCTGCACTGGCTTCCACCAGATACGCTGTAATTTGATTCTTAGGTCTTGGTAGCGGGAGATCTTTTCCAGTTGTTTCTCCTCAATTCTGCTATCCACTGGTATGGTGATGTCAACAAGCCATACCTTACTGCTTTCTATGATGGTGATATCTGGAGTATTGAGTTCCAGGACCTTGTCCATCTGTATCCTGAAGTCCCACAGAAGCTTGACCTGCTCATTTGCAACCACTTTTTCAGGCTTGTGGTCCCACCAGTTTTTTGCCACTCGCGGATGATACTTTTGGCATAGATTCCAGTGGATCATCTGGGCAACAGAGTTGTGTTTCAGTTTGTAGTCAGTCTGCGCAATCTTCTTGTAGCCACTTAGAATGTGGTCGATGGTTTCACCCACTTCTTTGCAGAGCTGGCATTTTGGGTCATCGGCTGATTTGTCAATTCTGACCTTGATGGCATTTGTCCTGATTGCCTGTTTTTGGGCAGCAAGTATCAGGCCGTCAGTCTCCTTCTTCAGTGTTCCTCTCGTGAGCCACAACCAGGTCTTATCCTGATTCACTTTTCCTTCGATCTTGGCAAGATCGAAGGAATTATTATTATTATTATTATTATTATTATTATTATTATTATTATTATTATTATTATTATTACACATTTGTTATGGCAAGGGAAAGGTGGGGCATAATGAGTGTATGTTACCTATATTAAAAACATAAATGCTTCCATAAATTATTTTCCAGTAAATATATCAGTCTTGAGAGATGACAGATGTTAGCGAGTACTGCATAATTTGTTAATTATAATTCATTATCTCCATCCACTGTGCCTGAAACAGAAGTAAAAAGTAGGCTGCAATCCTAAAGACACTTTCCTGGGAGTAAGACCCATTGAACAGAATGGAGCTTATTTTCGAGTAGACAGTTAGGACTGTGCTCTATCTCTATGCTGTGCAGTGATTAATGGTGCCACTGAAGACAAGGAAAGAAAGTTTTTGTGGGTACCCATTCTGGGTAATTAGCACATGGGTTCTTTCTGGATGGCTCTCACTTCTGTGGATATAACAGTTTTAATTTCATAACTGTTTTATTTTTATAACCGTTTTTTTCTCATGTACAGTTTTTATTGTAGGTCTAATGTTTGTTGAATTACAACTTAAATAAGGCAGTTGCTGTGATTTCTTCAAAATACAGCAATTACAAACTAGAAACCATGGAGCCTAGTTGGTCTCCTGAGCCTCTGAACTTCATAGGCAGCAATAATAGGAGCTCAGAGGTAGGGCTTGTGAAAGGACAAGTTCAATCTGTTGTGTAGACTGAACTGACCATGCAAGAATAGGACAATACCAGGCCAGGGAAGCATTTTATCAGTTTATCTTTGGGAGGGAGAGGGGAAGAGGGCATAGAGTACTCATGCCCGTAAAGCTGAGCTCAGATTTTTTGACAGGTGCCTTTATGCATGTGCCGGTTGGCGCACATGGGGCAGTGCCTCCCCTCAGGTTAGGCTGGTGCGGGGGGTAGGGACTGACCATGGGTGGAACTGGGAGTGTGGCATCCTAGATGCCCTGCCTTGCCCACCTAGTTCTAGGGCTGCCAATTATGGCAACCCTGGTTTTGAAACCTCTGGTCTCGATTATTGCTTCAGCATGGGACAGTTCTGGAAGCAGAGTTCTCCACTCAACAGATTATGGAAAAAGGTTTAAACACATCTTATAATGATGCTTTTAGGGGTGACTGAACTCTTAAAGCTGAGTTGCTACTTGAGGTAGACTGAGCTGTGAAAGCAATACATTTTCATGAAAAAAACTCTCAGCTGTGTTATGTTCAGGGTGACCACATGTCGAACCCAAAATCCCTCCCCCAAGCTCCGCAAAATTCCTATCCCCCTAGACAAAATTCCTACCCCGTTAAAAAAATGCAGGACACACCCAAAAATGTAGGACAAATGTAGGGCATGTTAAAATAAAGCAAAAATACTTGCATTGGTTTCCTGTTCTTAATTTCAATACTTTTAAAATTGAAAACCTTTTAACATATATGATTCTGACCCAGACATGTAAGATGCCCTCAAAGCAGTTTGCAGCAACACAACACATGTAAGTGACTTCAACATGCATGATTCTGACACACACATGTAAGATGCCCTCAAAGCCGTTTGCACCAGTACAAGCCATGCTGGGTGGGTGGGGGCAAAGGTGAGGTGGAGGAAAGGTAGGTGGGTGGGTAGGTAAGGGGAAAGGTATGTAGCTGGGTGGGTGAAGGGAAAGATAAGTAGCTGGATGGGTAAGGTGAAAGGTAGGGATCCGAGTGGGGGAGGGGAAGGGGAAGGGGAAGGGGAAGGGGAAGGGGAAGGTAGGGATCTGAGTGGGGGAGGGGAAAGGTAAGTTGCCTGGTGGGGGGCACTTACCTGGGTGGGTGGCAGCAGCATGTCTCCGGGGGTGGCAGGAGTGCTATAGAGGCAGCACGGGATGGCCTGGCTGGGGAGCCTCTGGAGGCAGCAAAGGGGTGGCGCAGGCTGGCAGCAGGCCTCCCCAGCCGCCACCTCTCCAGCCAGCCCTGTGCCCCAGCAGACCTCCCCAGTGGCCACTTTGCCACTTCTCCAACCTGAAGAAGCTGAGGCGCAGGGCTGGCTAGAGAGGTGGCCACTGGGGAGGCCTCAGGGATGGCCATGAAGGCGGTGGAAGGGGCTACAGGGACCTCCAGCAGTTGCAGCTTGGCCCTGGAGACCCCTAGGATGGCCATGAAGGTGGCAGAAGGGGACCCCTCAGATAGCTTCAAAGGTGACAGAACGGGCTACGGGGACCTCCAGAAGCCACAGCTCGGCTACAGAGGCCCCAGGAAGGGCTGTAGAGGGGGCGAGGGGTGGTGGATGGGTGGGCTGACGGCCCACGCAAGACTGGTGGCCTGTTGGCCACCCAGGAGACAGGGGAGGGACCTCCTCCTAGTCCTGGGTCTCCAGGATCCCAATGGGAGCCCTAGCACCGTGTGCAGCTGCTGCTGCATGCAAAATCTAATCTTTGACCAGGGAAATGCCCAGAACCCAGTAAAGGTGGGGTTTTTCCTATCTCCCAGTAAGTCCCACCTTTTTCTAGAGACATCCAGGCATTTCTGATCATATGGGCACCCTGGTTATCTTATATTCTTACTTAAAAAAATAAGCTTTGTTGGTCACTTCTGATACTTGCTTTGACATGAAAAAGTCAGGTTACAAATCTAAATTAAGTAATGCTTGGTTGGAGTGATAAAGTTTTCGGTCAAGGTCTTTTCTCAGTTGGCCAGATGTTTCATGGGAAAGAAGACCACAACTTAAACTTTCAGTTGAGTGAAATACATGATTACAAATGCCTCTGGCTTGCAGTACTACCAGCCAGACCAACAACTCTCCAACTACTTATATGCACCCTCTCAGAGAGGTCAAGATATGCAGAGATTTTTAAGATAGAGAGCACTGACAGTAGTTTTTGCAGAAAAGTGCCAGGTGCTTCTGTCAATACACCTGTGGATGTAACAGAGTCCTATCAAACCTCAAACCCCCGAGACATTAGTAAGAAAACTAGTTCTGAGTGCAGCAAAGATATTACACTGGATTAGAATGTGCCAATAGCACTATAATATACAGGTAAGTCTCCCGATCAATAACTGGTATTACTAGATATCCTTAGCCATGCAAGCCTGGAGAAGGAGATCCAGATATTGAATCCATAAATACATTACACGGTTTCCCAGTTTCAGAAACGAAGCTTCAGCAACCAAGTAGAAGGCTGCTAAAAAATCATGTACCTGTAGGCAGTGAAGAAATTAGTATTGAAAGGATTACCTGAGACGGGTACAATCAGAAGCCGTATTTGTATCTGTACAATCAGATGGGTACAATGAGAAGCTGTATTTCAAAATAAAAGACAAGCTCAGTGTGCAGTATGCAATAATATTTAGAGGGCAAAGGGCAGTTGTTCCAGCTTTGTTACATCATGCACAACAGATATGCATGATACCTGTTACATCATGCGCAACAGACATGCATGATATCTGAGTTTTGGCAGCTGGCATAGGGAGGCTAGAGAACGTGTTCACTGGCTAAGAATGAACTTGCAGCTTTGATCCTTGATACAAAGATGCAATATCTGTCAATCATGTGAGAACAACACCGACAACAACAGAGAGTCCATGGGAAAGGTTGGAATAGACTAGTTTACTTTCAGGAAGAAGCAGTATATGGTTACATGGATTTATTACTCCAATTTTATGGACGTTGTTGCTCTCTTGGATCCAAAGAGCAAGGCAGTCATTGGGAAACTGAAAATTGCCAACATACAGATACCAACATATGGTATCTGTAACACAATTAGGATTTTATATATCCAGGTGTATATATCCCTTCATGAATGGCTGTTGGGCTGTGCTATGGCCTCATTAGAAGTACAGCTCCTCCCGTGTCAACAGATCTCGTACCAGTGGATCCCTGAATCAGTGGATACAGGATCTGCAGATCAGATCCATGGGGCCACATTGCATGCACCCCCTTTGGAGATATAGGGAGTTCTGTCTATCTGGTCTTCTGACTGTAATAAAGGTTTATCTATCTATCATCCATCTGCTGGGCTCAGACTAGCAGGGGTGTCCAAACTTTTTGATAGGAGGGCCACATCAACTCTCTGACACTGTGCTGGGGAAATTATTTGCATTTCAAATTTGAATACATTTACATAGGGTACAATCCAGAAGTGCACTTGGGTTACCCTATCACTGGTCTAACCCAACTGCAGGATGTTACTCTGGAAAAGGCTTGGGGCAGCCTAAACAACAAAGGCTGCCAGAAGACAGGTGGAGCTGGGATGCCCTAGCTGGGGCAGCCTAAGCCAGTGATTTTCAACCTTTTTCATCCCATGACACACTTAACAAGGCACTGAAATTGTCAAGGTACACCATCAATTGTTTTTACCATTGACAAGACACACCAGGCAATTCAAATCTGCCAATTTTCCAATTAATGAATGACAATCTCCAAATTCCTGCAGTACACCTGAGGACGATCCACGATACACCAGTGTGCCACGGCACACTGGATGAAAATCACTGGCCTAGGCAGTTCAGAAGAGGCATGTTGAGGGCCCGTTTAGCATTGCTAGGGAAGAGCAGTTACTCTGTATCTAGAGCCTGTTTCCAGGGCAGCAATTCCCTCTTCCATCTCCCCAGAGTTATATCACCTCAGGAGCAGGTACAGTAGTGAGTAGACCCATAGGGGTCCATGATAAGGCCCGAGTAAGAATGGCTATGTTGAACAAAAATCTGAGTTCTTGGCCAGCCTAGCTGCAACCTCAGGATATGGCACAATTACGGCAGCCCACTAACCTGGGGGCACAGCAGCCACTCCAAGAAGCCCCTTGTATTCACAGTAGACTATCATGGCAGGCTCATCAGGGACTCCTTATAAGCAGTGATGGGCGCCAAATAAATTAACAACCGGTTCTCTGCCCATCTGGCAGCCACTTTTAAATGGCTATTTTTAAACATTATATGTCCTATTTCTCTTTAACAACCGGTTCTACAGAGTAGGTGTGAACCTGCTGGAGCCCACCACTGCTTATAAGGCAGGCACCACAGCTGTTCCTTGTTCAGTGTGATCTGAAGGGGGTCTTCTTGGGAGTAAGCCCTCTCCAGGTGTTACTTACTTGATGCCTCCTGAGCATGCTCTGGAGCAGTGAAGGCAGCCCAGGCTTCCTGACTCTATGGATGCAGCATAACTCTCTGTTCTGGATACAGAATAGTTGGGGCAGCCCAGCTCTCCTCACTGCCCTCACTCTGGATTGTGCCCATAAATTTACACATAAAATTGTATTAGAGACATTACAAGGCTTGCCTGCAGCCCAATTAAGGGGTCTTGCTGAGGGCCACTGTGGTGAGATAGCCTGGGAAGACTACGAACGATATAATATGGAATCTATGGGAGTGTATATGGGCGAGAGCCTCTATGTGCATAGACGTCCCCGCTGCCCTCCCTTGGACATTGATTTGTTTCCTGATGCAGTGGAAGTGTGGTCCATAAAGGATTTTGTGGAACTACAGAACAAGGGGAGGGGTGGAAGCAGGTGAAGGAGGGGAATCACTGTGGGTCCTTCTCGCTGGTATGCGAGAGGAGGAGTAAAATTCCTCCCGTGATCCGCGCCCAGTTTTTGCAGAGGGCAGATGAGGCAGGAGATTTGAACGAGGGAGAGACGCTGGAGGAGCAGTTAGAGACCCTGCCTTGGAAGAGAGAGGACGCAGGTAGAGAGTCGGCGGAGGAAGACAAAGCCTTGGGAGTAGAAGGGCTGTTGTTGGCCGTAGAGGACTCTGAAAGATAAGAAGACACAAGTTAGGATACCTGTTAATCCCTAACCTCAGGGGGTCAAGGAAAGAAAGACTTTAAGTACCAGTTTATTTACCTGTTTGCAAGTTGTTGTTGTGAGAAAGGTTGAGAGAAGGGTCTGCGCACCCGAGTTGAAACAAACCTGTAACCAAGAAATGCCTTAAGAAACCAGTACGCTTTGCACTGCAAATTTGCAGTAAAGAGAACTTGTTGCTAGACTTACCTGTGCAGACATCTTCCTTTTGGGGCATTCATGATGAGTGAAGATGATGATAGAGATACTGAGATCTCCTTTCCCCATAGGATTCCTGGAAGGGGAGACGGGGCAAGACAACCCAGAGATAATGGGAGGCATGACAGCCACATTGAGGATTGCTGAGGGGCCGGAGTTTGGAGACCCTTAATCTAGAGTGGTGATTTTCAACCAGTGTGCCGTGGCACACTGGTGTGCTGCAGGTGTCCTCAGGTGTGCCACGGGAATTTGGGGATTGATATTCATTAATAGGAAAATTAGGGGATTTGAACAGTCTGGTATGCCTTGTCAAGGAAAAAAACAACTGGTGGTGTGCCTTAACAATTTCAGTGCCTTGTTAGTGTGCCGTGAGATGAAAAAGGTTGAAAATCACTGATCCAGCATGATATTAAAAAATATCACTTCAGAACTGACTTTTAAATGTCTTCTAATGCATTGGGAGGCCAGGGAAAACATCTGGACAGATCCACACAGCTACCTTGGGGCTGCTGTTACATTACCTTGGGTAAGAGGAATGTGCTAAATACAGTGCAGGCCAGCTAGCCTGCCTATTCCGTAACAGGTAAGGATGTGGTTGCCCTTCTTGTAAGCTTCCATGAATGCTGTTACTGGGAGAAAGGTAGGTATAAATTCATTAAATAGCTGGTGCAGATACAAGGATACCAACTGCAGATTACAGAGCGGAAAGAGGATTTAAATATCTTCTGAAGTCTTCCGTTCTGCTCTCCCTGCTGGATATAACATGTGTCTATAAATTAAATACATTGACTTCCCCTATAATTCTGAGAAATTAGAATGCTTGTGGTACCATTAATTTAATAAGAAAAGTCTCATATACTTAAAAAATGGGAAAAAATGGTATTGGATCAAAAGCCTAAGGATAATATTCATACATGATCTCTGACTTGGTTGTTTTGGAGTTCTTTAAAGTGCTATTTTATGATGCATTGGCAAAATGCCAGTTCCCAATTACATCATAAATAATTCATGTGCTCATTATATTTTTGTTGCATAATAATGGATCCAGGCTTTCTCTCTTTATTCAGGAGTTTTAAAAATTGATTTGAGTACTCTGGTGTCCTTTTGAATAACTCACTCAATCCAAATTAATTCCATTCTAAAAATATTTCCTTTCTGGATCTCTTTTGTGAACGTCACTTATTTCAGCAGGTGAATATTGAATTTTAAAGTCTTTCCTAGAAAAAAAAATATTAAAATGCTCTTCTTCACTTCAGGTATAGCACTCACATATTTAACTATTGCTGGAAATGTTACTGGCTTGAGATAGTGTGCTTGAAGGACTCTCACAGTGTTTTTTATTTAGCACTAGCACTGTAGTTGAATAAAATTGCTTGGGGAAAAATGACACTGCACATACACCTGCTTTTTGGGTTTTCCTATGATCTCTTATAGTGATTAAAGTATATAAGATCTTGGACATGTCATGTAGATGTCAACATCCGTTGTGTTTGTGGAGATGCCTGACGCCCAAAATGGTGCTAGTATGCAGCTCCCTAAGGCAGTATGGCTAATTTCACTTCAAATATTTCCCAATCTAGGTTGGTCTGTCATTGCCCTATTGGAAATGTGCATCTTCCTGATATTTGGGTAATGGATTTTACTAAGACCCTAATCCTATGGAAACTTCAGATAGAACTGATGTCCCTTTCTGTTCTTTTGTCTGCTGACAGAAGGCCTTCTTTGTCGGTGCTACAGATGCAGCATCAACAAATGCAAAGCAGCTGCCTTGAATGGCTGCCAACACCCCCCACAAACCACTTTAGAAACCAGCCGCCACCTCCAGAGGAGGAGGAGGAGGAACAAGAACCACCCACTAAAAAGATACTTTGATAGTAGGATGAGCAGTGTCCGGGGAGTGAGAGTAACAGTCAGATAATCTATTGGTGTAGCTGGCAAAGGTCTGAGGACATCCCCATTGTTTGAAATTAATTCAGAATGAACGAAATCATTCTGATAATGCAGAAATGATGGTTGAAAAAAAGTCACACAACACATTTTGATCCTATAGTTTCTTTTCTGGCAAAACATTGAACACATATAATTAAACGATAAATTTAGCTGCAAACATGGACTAATTGCTTGTGGGCAAATCATTGTGACGCCTAGATGGAATAATGACTCAACCTGTGACTCTGGCCACTCTCATTTGCAAAATTGTGAAACGACACTTGGCTACAAACTAGCTTATGCATTTATAGGATGATAAGAAACAACGCCTGATAGCAGACATCCGGAGCACTGTCTGGTTTATTGTTGTTGGCCATGCTGGTACAAATAGTTTCACCTTTCTATGGAAAACTGATGCAATCAAATTAACCTCTCTGTAATCTATCTTTTGTTTCAGACGGCATTTTGTAGGGTTTCTCCTTGCTAGACTTTCAGAGGTGCCATCCCCTAGCAACTGGAAAATGCTCATTCATTACTTTGATTAAATTATCTAGCTTGGCTAAGTAAAGGGTTAGAATTGCCGTTTAGATCCATGGATTTATTTCTGCACCAGAATGCCTATGAAGGAGTTAAAGCGAAGCGAAGCAAAACAAAACCAAACCTCCAAATCACACAATCTTAAAAATTAAGAAATAGATGAGCAGGAAAAAATGGAACACATATGCAAAATAGAGACAGGGAATATGATCTTTTGTCTTCCAGCCTGGCCTCTTTAATTAAGAGTGTGCATGAGTTATGAGTGTTTGCACTCTGCCCCCTCCCCACATGTTTGGGCACCGCTGCTAAATTGCTCAGGGGTGATTCATTTGCATGAACCCTCTATACGCACTTTACAATGATATGTCATTTGGTGGTGGTTCAGATGAATTGCTTCCCACACACACAACGAACTGGGCTCTAAAGGAGGGGGGCAGATACATGAGCTTGGGCAGCAATGTATCATCCTCAACAGGACCTTGGGTCAGCTGTTTTCATGGTAAAGAAAAAGAGGAGTGTGTTTCCCACAGTTTAGAATTCACTGAAAAAAACAACAACAAAAAAGCACTACAACAAACTTTCTTATAAACGTTTACACTGGAACAGGCATTAAATGAACAGGTATTTTAGTATTATAAGGATAATTTGTCACTACTATTGTTCATTTCTGTGGCTTCCAGTAACTCAGGGAATGGTTGCTTTTAAGAAATTAAGAGTTAGGGCACAATCCAGAGCAACTACGGAGAGTCCTTGCTCCGACGGAAGAACAATTTACTCTGGATTACAATATGAATTTTCCATAGGTTTTCACTATGTGGTGTCGTAATTACGTCAACGTAAATGTCTCTTACGTGCTCCTGTAGTAACTCTAGATTTTAGGGTATGTCTGAAAATTTTTTCTAAGGCTGCAATCCTAAAGACACTTTCCTGGAAGTAAGACCCTTTGAACACAGTGGATTTCAGGTCCAACCTTGTTATACATGGATTTGATTAAACATGAATGGCCATTACAAATTACAGTTTTAAAGACTGCTTTTCAACTGTGGTAGAGAGACAACCATGCAAGCAGTCATTCTTTTCTTCAGTCCCAGAATCAAACCCCTGCAGATATTGAGGCAATACCTTATTCCAATATGAGCAATGGAGGAGCAAAAAACCTGGAAGTGTGTTTTTAAACCTATTTTTTCATTGTTTTTTTTATACACTAATTTTTTATCCACAGGAGATTTTGGAATGGAACCTTAGTGGATAATGAGGGACAGCTGTATAAAGACAATTTGTCAGCACTACTGCTTTGATTTTAAATACAAGCACCCAAAGTATTAGTGGGTAGGATTGTGCTCTAAGAGCTAGTCTGAAAATATTTTCTGTGGTCTGTATCCTAAAGTCAAATTAAGCCCTTTGCAATGGAGCACAATCCTATCCATATCTACTCAGAAGTAAGCCCTATTGTGTTCAGTGGGTCTTACTCCTATGAAAGTGTTTTTAGGATTGCAGCCATTATTTCTTAAAAGTGATCAGTTCCTGAGTTACTGGGAGCCTCAGAAATGAGCAGCATTGGTGACAAGAAAGCACTAGGCAAGCAAAGAGTCCAAGTATATAACAGCTGGGGAAGAATATGGATTATTTCATCCCAGCTGTATATACTTGGACTCTTTGCTTAGTCTATGTTCAGTGGCTTGTCATGTTTGATTTCTCATTTGGGCTAATGTGACTTGATTTTAAATACAAGCCCCTAAGATATTATGTTCTCTTGGGAGGGGTGGTTTTCCCAGATGGCTCCACTAGCCATAGTCTCATTCGACTGTATTCATTTTTCCAATCCCAGTGCTAAAAGTGGTATTGTGCTGTTCTCAGCCATCCAGCATCATCTCAAGGTAGGATAGCACCATTCAACCCTTAATGTGGGTTATTAACCAATAGTGCAGAATAAGTATACTATTAACACTATTGCGATCTAATTCTGTCCAGGATAGAACTTGGGACTAATGCTGCGTGGCACCCACCATGAGGATATATGGGTTAGGCCAAAGCTCAGTTGACTGGAGGCTACTGGTGCATGCCAATGACAACTGAAGCCTCTGCTGGAGCATGTAAATTAGTGCAGGTGGTATCCAAAAAGCTAGCACAGATCCTATATGATCCATTTGGGACAAGGCAGAACAGGTAAGTATAAAAAACTTATTATTAACTGGCTGGCCAGAGACCAGAAAGCTATAGCTAGTTAAGTAAAAACCTATTTATTGGTTCCTGGTTGCTTACCAGCCGGTGGCATGGACGTGGAGAGTGCCACAGCTGCTGTATATTCTGAGCTGGCCAAGAATAGGATTGAGCAGTAAGGATGGTAAAAAAGTGAACTTTTTCACCTTTGAGTGAACTTTGAATGCACAATTAAGGGTGTCATAGGAATCTTCATCCACTTAATATAATGAGTATGGAACTGTGTGTGTCACAGTCTTTGGATTAATTAACGTAGAGAACAGAACCCGACCTTGTCTTTGTGGTATTTGATGGTGTACCTGTTGTGAGATTCAGTTCACTGCCATTTTTTTTTTGTATGAGTGCATTAATTACAGGGCTTACAATGTGAGCAAATGTTCCAGACAGCATGAATAGAAACTAATGTGCCAAGTCTGGTTAGCAATCCGGCAATATCATCCTACTTTAGCTTGTTAATTGGGATATGTCTAGGGTTTGTCTGCTGATTGTTTTAAACTTCACTGTGTTTTGTCACCTTCAAAAATGTCTCTTATTAAATCATTACCTGGCTAGCAATTAGTGCAACACTTCATATGCTCCAGAGTAGATGGCAGTCCTTTTAAGGATACAGTTAAAAGAAATACATAATGGCATTATTTTCCAGGAGACATTTATAAGTAACTTATTTCCTCTTTTATTCATAAGTGATTTGAACAAAGTTCAAATCTTATATGCACTGCTTCATTCTTTGAGTTTTTGTGAACTCATAAAAAATCATTTAATCCTTAGAATACTCCATTCATGGCAACTATGTTACTACTATGTTACTGGTCAATTTACATTATTTGATGTGCTTGGTTATGAGAAAGGCCTTCTCGCATAATCAGGGTGCAATCCTAAACTATTTGACTCATGCTGCATTCATAACTCTCAGGCCAGCACAAGTCCTGGCACTTGTCCTGGCACTTTTATGAGACCCTTCTGGCCTGAGGGTCTCATAAAAGTGCTATTAGGCACTTCTGTGCTGTTCCTGAGCAGTTAGGCCAGTACATAGGCATGTGCCAGCTTACCCACACCATCAGAGGAATGGGCAGACAGGTGAGTTGTGCTGGCCTAAATTGGTTAGGATTGTGCCAATGAGATAACTATACCACCTGGCTCTTTTATAATGGCAACTTCCTGTTTTTAGAAATGCCTTTCTAAGGCCACTGGCAAGCCTTCCAAGATCTGGGACATGGAATCCTGGGGGCTCCAAAGGACTCAAAATGGCACGTCCCCAGAGATGCCACTTGGTGCACATATCCCCTCATTTTCAGTGCATAATAGTGGTAGTGAGAATCTTAATCCACCTTAACATAGTACGCATGAAATTCCCCTGTGTATGTCTGTGCATGAGCATTTGTGTGTTTATACTTTTGTGATTAATTCAGTGAAGACACTGGTCATTCTTTACTTTTAACAACCAATTAAAAACTTCATCACATTTTCTTCTGCTCAGTGATTGTTTAAATTCAATGATAGCATTAATTAATTAGTTATTAATTTTTTTCATTTTCTTGTAAACTGAAATTTACAAGAATTACGAAAAAAGCTTTGTGAACTTTTCAGTTGAAAAGCGGTATATAAATACTGTAGATAGATAGATAAGGTATAGATTTTGCTGGATTTTGCTGCACATGGGAAATAATTTACTAAGTATAAAAGCCATCTGGCGCTGAAAAAATCTGCCCAGTACAACTGGGAGCGTTAAACTTTGTTGAAAGTTTTCAAGCAAAGGCTGGATGTTTACCTGCTAGAGTACGGATAACAATTGCGTGCTCTGAGCAGGGCCGGAATAGATGACCTCCAAATCCATTCCAATTGATAGCCTCCAAGTCCATTCCATTCCATTCCAAGTCCATAATTCTTGGATAATACTGTATTCCTGATACTGAATCACATTCTATTGTTTGAATTACAACAAAAGTAGGAGGAATAGAACAGGACGGATGAATCATGAATTTATTCTTACAATTCTTGTGTAGGCATCATATTCATTGATCTCAACAGGAGACTTGCTTACGTAGCAACTTCAGGATTAAGCATATTATGAGCACTGAGTCACCCTAAGATTGTAAAACCAATAAATTCATAAGAAAAAATACATTTTTTAAAAAATTATTTTTTTCATATTTGGTGTACCTAAGAATGAATGCCAGCTCATAGGCAAACTGAATGAAGACTTAGCAACACCAACTACATTAAAACAGAAAAAAGGAAACATGATTAGCTGCTTATACTCTGCCCTTGAACAGATTTTTTTTAAACAAAGGAAGGAACAAGCTTATATTTGATATTGTATTTTATGGATAAATTTAGCTGATATTTAACAATGGGGTAAAGTATGAGCTGGAGGAATGTTCTCAAGTTGAACTTCTTTATTTTTGAAGCACTAAATATAGAGAACACTGTCTAATTCAGCTTGGTTGTGTTCAAATTGTTTCCCCCTCCCATAGCTCTGCTAACCCTACAATCCAGAGTAACTACAGGAGCACGTAAGAGACATTACATGCACCCTTAGTTACTGCACCACCTAGTGAAAACCTATGGGAAATTCATATTGCAATCCAGAGCAAATTGTTCTTACACCGGAGCAAGGACTCCCCGTAGTTACTCTGGATTGCACCCTAAGTACCATAACTTGATAGTGGTGATGAAACCTCAAAGACAGCCATTTTTAATAAATCCAGCATTCAGATAAATGGACCAGCTCTTAACCGAGAGCCACACAGACAAGGAAGAACTCACCATGGATCTAGATAATGGATAGCCCATACTTTGGAGTATTCTCCTGCAGAATATACAAGGTTGTGCATATCAGCACAGATAGCTCTGTAAAGCCTTTACTGTGATATGAAAATTGCCACTACAGTTTCATAAAATATGGGCATGTCATGGGTCCAAACATCCATGCACTTTTAAAATGATTGATACTAAAAGAGGGTATGTTTTTAGATACATTTAAATGAATGACGAATATCTTGTTGACTTTAATGGAAGCAGGATTCCTCCCTTAGGTATTCTTCCAGGTTTATTGCTTTATGGTGGTATTTTCTTATACAATTTGCATAAGGAGTAGCAGGAAACATAATTCTAAATGCACATTACTTGTGCATTGATCAAGTAAATCAAGTTAGTGGATACTGTGAAATGTTAATATATTTTTGTTTGAAATTCCTATTTGTCTCTCACTGTTCCTTGCATTCCCTGCTATATGGGATTACCAGTGTTTGAACTTGTCTCTGAAAAATTCCAGCCTAATTGAAGTGTTTATGTGAGGATGGTTTTAATTTCATAAACTACAATCCAGCATTCAGTTGGATCCCAGGTTTAATCCACCTTTCTCCCTGTTCCATTGCTACCTCATTCTACCCCTTTACACCCTTGGTCTTTTGCACAGCCTTACTTACTTTGCTGGGATAGCACATTTAATCAGGTGCAATAGGGATTTTCACTGGTCAGGTGCAGTTGTCCTGACAGGTCCTGTCAGAAAAACTGTCATAGCACCTAATTAATTAAGTTCTAATGCTCTTAAAGTGATCAGTGACCTTTATTAGGACAAACAAAGAGAGAGGATTCGAAATCTGAGTAAAAAAAATCTCATTTATTAACCTTAAAGCAAGTAATACAAAAAATGCTCGAATGTAAGTCCTGCCGCCACATTGTGTTTAGTTTTCATGATAAAAAACATCCAAATGAACATTAATTGCAAACAGGAATCAAAGTACAGGCAAAGTAGACTCTGGGCACAATCCAGAGTAACTATGGTGAGTCCTTGCTCCTGTGTAAGAACAATTTACTCTGGATTGCAATATGAATTTCCAATATTGGAAATTTCCAATTTCCAACATTGCAGTATGGATTGCAATAGGTTTTCACCAGCTGGTGCAGTAACTACGGGTACACATAATGTCTCTTATGTGCTCCCTTAGTTACTATGGATTGTAGGGTCTGTCTACTGAAACAGACTCCCCAATTGCTGTTAGGGAGTTCAGCTGGAGAGGTGCATTGGCACATTGAAATGCAAATCATAGAATCATAGAGTTGGAAGGGACCTGGTAGGTCATCTAGTCCAACCCCCTGCCTGCAGCAGGAATTCCCCCTAGAGCATCCCCGACAGGTGCTCATTGAGCCTCTGCTTGAAGATCCCCAGTGAGGGAGAGTCCACCACCTCCCTTGGCAATCTGTTCCACTGCCGAACCGCCCTCACCATCAGGAATTTTTTCTGGATTTCCAGCCGGAATCTCCTTTCTTGCAGTTTGTACCCATTGGTTCTGGTTCTGCTTTCAGAAGCAGCTATGAACAAATGAGCCCCTTCCTCCCTATGACAGCCCTTCAGGTATCTGAACAGGGCAATCATGTCTCCTCTCAGCCTCCTCTTCTCCAGGCTGAACATCCCAAGTTCCCCCAACCTTTCCTCCTAGGGCTTCCCTTCCATCCCACTGATCATTCTTGTTGCTCTCCTCTGGACTTGCTCCAGTTTGGCTGCATCTTTCTTAAAGTGAGGTGCCCAGAACTGAACACAGTACTCAAGGTGAGGTCTGACCAATGCTGAATAAAGAGGAACTAGAACTTCTCGTGACTTGGAAGCTACAGACCTCTTAATGCAACCTAAAATGGCATTTGCCTTCTTTGCAGACACATCACACTACTGACTCATGTTCAGCTTGTAATCCATGGCTTCTCCAAGATCCTGCTCACATGTTGTGCTGCCAAGCCAAGTACCCCCCATTTTATACCTGTATTTTTGGTTTTTATTTCCTAAGTGCAGAACCTTGCACTTCTCCCTGTTGAAATTCATTCTATTTGTTACAGCCCAGTATTCTAGTTTATCCAGATCCTCCTGGAGGTTTCTCCTGTCTTCTAGATAGATAGATAGATTTGTTTATTGGCCAAGTATGATCTCCATACCTGGAATTTGGGTTCGGCAGCGGCTGCATACATACAAACACCAACTCATAAATAACAAACAATACATACAAACATACAATCAGATAAGAACATTGCTTCACTATTCTCCAATAATCCCTCAGCATAGTTGTTGGTTCAGCAATTTACCCTACAATCCAGAGTAACTACGGGAGCACATAAGAGACATTACGTGTACCCGTCGTTATTGCACTACCTAGTGAAAACCTATGGGAAATTCATATTGCGATCCAGAGCAAATTGTTCTTACACCGGAGCAAGGACTCCACATAGTTACTCTGGATTGCGCCCTTAATGGCACATGGAAAAAAACTATCCTTGTGCCTAGATGTCTTAGTGAACAGAGTCCTATATCGGCGTCCAGAGGGAAGAAGCTCAAACAAGATGTGTCCAGGGTGATGAGGGTCCGCAGCAATACTCACGGCTCTCTTCCTGACCTGAGCGATATGTATATCCTCCATAGAGGGCAGGCTGACTCCAATTATTTTCTCTGCTATACCTATAGTTCTTTGTAGTTTTTTCTTGTCCAGTTTGGTTGCTGAGCCAAACCAGACAGTGATGGAATTGCAGAGAACAGATTCAGTAATTCCCCTGTAAAACAGGATCATCAGCTCTTGAGGCAGATTGAATTTTCTCAATTGGCGCAAGAAGAACAACCTCTGATGAGACTTTTTAATAATGCTGCTGATGTTAGTTGACCATTTCAGGTCTTGGGAGATTACAGAGCCCAAGAACTTGAAAGACTCCACCACTGAAACCACATTACCACAGATGGAAAGTGGAAGTAGCATAAGGGGGTGCTTCCTGAAATCTACCATCATTTCCACAGTTTTTTGTGGATTTAGCTCCAAGTGATTCCTCTTGCACCACAGAACCAGTTGTGCAACTTCCCGTCTGTATACAGATTCATCACCGTCACGGATAAGACCAATGACCGTTGTATCATCTGCAAACTTCAAAATTTTGACAGAGGTGTCCGTTGAGGTGCAGTCGTTTGTATAAAGGGAGAAAAGCAGCGGGGAGAGCACACACCCTTGGGGAGCTCCTGTACTAATTGTTCGAGTACTAGATGTAATTTTCCCCAACCTCACCAGTTGCTTCCTGTCCGTCAGGAAGCTGAGTATCCACTGACAGAGAGGAGCAGATACTCTAAGGTGGATCAATTTGGAATAGATGTTTAATGGAACAATAGTATTAAACGCTGAGCTGAAGTCCACAAAAAGAACCCATACATAAGTCCCCAAAGAATCCAGATGTTGCAGGATATAGTGCAGTGCCATATTAACAGTGTCATCCACTGACCTGTTAGTCCTGTAGGCAAACTGAAGGGGGTCTAGCAGTGGGTCTGTGATGTCCTTCAAGTGGGCCAGCACCAGCCTCTCAAAGACCTTCATTACAACAGATATTAAGGCAATAGGTCTATAATCGTTCAGCTCACTAACGGAAGATTTCTTAGGTACCGGGATGATGATGGAGTCTTTAAAACATGAAGGGAACTTGCACAGCTCTAGTGAAGTATTAAAAATCTGTGTAAGGATGTGGGCCAGTTGTATGGCACACACTTTCAAGCAGAGAGGAGTTACCCCATCTGCACCTGGGGCTTTCTTAGCTGATGTGTTTTCTACTCCTCCCAGCTTAGTGTCATCTGCAAATTTGATCAAGCTCCCCTGTATCCCTTCCTCCAAGTCATTGATGAAAATGTTAAAGAGAACCAGGCCCAAGACAGAGCCTTGGGGTACCCCACTTGAAACCGACCTCCAGGTTGACACAGAACCATTTATTAATACCCTTTGTGTGTGGTGGGCTGTGGGTGCCGCAAGTGGCTAAGACACTGTGCTTGTTAACCAGCAGGCCAGGGTTCGAGACCCAGGTTGGCCCCACAAGACAGGGTGAGCTCCTGTCCTTAGCTCAGCTCTGTGACGCAGCTGGATCCAATCATACAGGCTCTGCCTTTCTATTGGACTCATTCAGTGGCGTGGAGAGGGGGGATTTGCTGCTTGGGTAACAGCCTATCCTCCATAACATTCCAACCCAGGCTTTCGTGCTTTGCATGCAGCGTATGCAGCGCCCAGCACAATACCATAGTCTTCCAAGACTGACGGAGGCCTGCTTTTTTTTGTGTGTGTGGTTGTTGAGCCAGTTGCAGATCCACCTAACAATTGCCTCGTGTAGCCCATATTTTTCCAACTTCCCAATTAAGATGTCATGTGGGACCTTGTCAAATGCTTTACTGATGTCAAGATAAATGACATCCACAGCATTGCCACTGTCCAGTAAGCTCGTAACCCGATCAAAAAAGATCAGATTTGTCTGACAAGATTTATTCTTGGTAAATCCATGATGGGTTGTTTTGATCACCGAGTACTTGTCTAGATGTGCACAAATTGTGTGTTTTATGATTTGTTCTAATATCTTCCAGGGATTGAAGTCAAACTGACTGGTCTATAATTTCCCGGGTCTTCTTTTTTCCCCTTCTTAAAGATTGGGACTACATTTGCCCTCTTCCAGTCCAGTGGCACTTCTCCACCCCTCAAGGATTTCTCAAAGATGATCGACAGAGGCTCTGCAAGGACATCTGCCAGTTCCTTAAGAACTCGAGGATGCAGCTCATCTGATCCAAATGACTTGAATTCATTTAGGCCAGTTAAGTGGTTTCGAACCAGTTCTCTGTCAATCTTAATCTGCTGTTCTGCACCATCCATGTTTTCATTACCTCTTTGGGGATGCAAGCACATCCTCTCATCAGCCAATGATCCCGTACCCCCATTTGCACAGCCCTCTTTCTGAGAATAGATGGATGCAAAGTAGGAGTTGAGCAGCTCTGCCTTCTCCTGGTTTCCAGACACCTGCTGTCCATCTTTGTCCAGGAGCAGCCCCAGCCCCTCGTCTCTCCTCCTGTTCCTCTGGGCATATCTAAAGAAGCTCTTTTTGTTATCGTTGACTCCCCTGGCCAGCCTCAGCTCATACTGAGCTTTAGCATCCCTGACCCCCTCCCTACAGGACCGGGCTGTCTGCCTGTACTCCTCCCTGGTGATCTTTCCAGTCTTCCACTCCCTATACTTCTCTTTCTTTAACTTCAGCTGATTCCCAAGTTGCTTGTGCAGCCAACCTGGTTTTTTCAGGTTTTTTCCCCCTTTCTTTTTCATGGGAATTGTTTCTGACTGTGCTTGTAGAAGCTGCCTCTTAAGGAGTTCCCACCCATCTTGGGCCCCTTTCCCTATTAGATCATCAACCCATGGGATTCCTCCTATTACTCCTCTAAGCCTGTTGAAATCAGCTTTCCTGAAATCCAACGTATAAGTTTGACTCTGCACTCTTTTTATTTCCCACATTATTCTAAATTCCAGCAGCTCATGATCACTTTCCCCTAAAGTTCCCGCCATGTTGCTCCGTCAATCAGTTCTTCACGATTAGTTAAGAGCAGTTCAAGCATGGCCCCTCCCTTGTTGTTCCCTCCACTTTCTGGACCATGAAGTTATCTTCCAGGCCCATCAGGAATTTATTGGAGCTTCCATGTTTGGCTGAGTTTGTCTCCCAGCAAATGTCTGGATAGTTAAAGTCCCCCATTACTACTACCTCATATTTCCTTGCAACGCCTGCCAGTTGCTCAAGAAGACATTGTCTACTCCTTTTCCTTGGCCTGGCAGTCTATAGTAGATGCCTACCACAATGTTTTGTTTCTTGTTTTTCCCCCTAACCTTTACCCAAACGCACTCCATAGGGATATCTGGACCAGTTTCCTGGATTTCAGAGCAGGTATATATATGTTCTTGACATATAATGCTACTCGGCCTCCCCTTTTGCCACTTCTGTTCCTCCTGAACAGCTGATAGCCTTCCAATTCTGCGTTCCAGTCATGGGAGTCGTCCCACCAAGTTTCATTTATTCCTATCAAATCAAATTTCCCTTCACTTGCTAAAAGTTCCAGCTTATCTTGTTTATTTCCCAGGCTTTGTGCATTTGTGTAAATGCAACTTAAGCCCTGGAGGTTGCAACTCAATGCATTTCCCCCCTTTTTTGTAAGGCCAGGCCCCTCTAAAAATTTTTGAGTTACAGCTGTGCCTGGCAATTTCTATCCAGAGCATTTTCCTTATTCCTAGGTTCCCTTTGGACATAACCCACCCCTTCTTATTTAGTTTTAAACCCTCCTAATCAGGTTGGCCATCTCCCATCTGAAGACACTCTTCCCCCAACCCGTAAGATGTAGTCCATCCTTTGCTAGGAGTCCTTCCTCGAGGAAGTTCATCCTGTGATCCCAGAATCCAAATCCTTCTCGATGACACCATTTTTGAAGCCAGCTATTGACCTGGAAAATCTTGCCATCTCTCTGAGGACCTTTGCCAATTACTGGGAGGATGGATGAGTCTTTGAAATGCAAGGCACAATTCTTTGAATGACTTGTGAATGCGTTGTGAAGGAATAAAGGAATTGTAAAGGGGTTGTAAATGGCTATAAATCACTTAAGACAAATGACGAGAATTCACAAATTAGGGTGACAAAATAGGGCAACAAGTCTTGGCGTAGGTGGCCTGAGAGACCAAGGGGGTCATTACTGCACCCCACGCAGGCAGTGGGAAAACTGACTAGATGTGGTTTCGAACGGCACCTATAGATAGGAGGGTACTAGGAGGGTCAGGCCCCTAGCCCATCTAGGCTCGGAGAGGGAGTAAAAACAAAATTTTTTTGCCTGTCTGGTCAGCTGCGCCTGACCGAAAGTTATAAGGGCCTGCCTTTGGGCAATTTGACCAATGTGGCCAAACTGGATCTTGTGCTTGGAGGTGCCCTGCACTGGGGTGGTGACAGGAGAGACTTCAGCTGCTAACAGTCCATCATGGAATGTTCCATGGTGAAGGTTCAGGAGAGTGGTGAGTGGAGCATTGCTACTTGAAGACGGCACCTGAATCTATCTGGATCACTATATTTGAAGTCTTATAACCCTTGCCCAAGGCCATCTAGCTTTAAGCCAGTTAGATACTACCTCCCAATTTGGCCCCACATCTAAGGACCCCAGTGCTAGTATTCTAGTTTACTAGTCTAGTCTAGAAAACACATTGCAAATGACACCTAACACCACATTGCAGGTTTTATAGATTATAACAATTTTCTGAATTCTTAACATGTTTGTAGAGATATATAAAGTCTATAAGAAATTTTATTTCAGATTCTACAGACTTGCGGCTGCCCCAAAATTTCTATCTGGGTCCTGCTGCTCCAAAGACCATCCCTAATTGTTATGAATCAAGTGGTTCCTCTTTCATTTTCTCTTGTATTGCACATAGATGTGATCCTTCTTATTACTTTCTATTTATTAAATCACCTGCCAGCTGGGTATTTGGTTGTTTATCTGAAAAAAAACATCTTAAGGCTCATGTACTTAAACAAGCCTACAGCTGAACTGATTTACTTCTGCATTCTCTTTCTCTCTTCATCCAATTTTTAATTATGTTGTGCTGTGTTGTCTATATTAGATTGCATGCCTATGCGAGTAGAGTCTGTTTCTGTATAGGACATTTTTTGGATGCACAACAAATAATTTTGATTATTAAATTTCCACAATTGGATGGCAGCAACAATGACGTTATGAATTTTTCTGGACTTCTTTTATGAAAAATCTGGTGGGCTTCTCAAGTTTCTTCTAATGAGGGGCAATGAGTTAATGAGCTTCAGGGGAAAAAAACTTACCTGCTAACAACATGATTTAATTTTTAAACACATAAACTCTCTGATTCAGTTCTAAAGTAATCTCACTATAAGGTGAATATAAGCAAGTTGATGGTCTGAATTTGCATTTTAATGGTATCAGACTTTTTATAGTACCATGGCAGCTTTAGCTATATGATATGCAGCTTGCCTATAATACAGAGCTAACCTAGAGATTTAAGAATTACTGTGCCCTTATCAGTGGTGGGCAGCAGCAGGTTCGCACCTACGCTATAGAACCGGTTCTTAACAAGAGATAGTACATATAAAGTTTAAAAATAGCCATTTAAAAGTGGCTGCCAGATGGACAGAGAACCGGTTCTTAATTTCTTTGAAGCCCATCACTGGACCTTATGGCATTATAGAAAAGCCCAACCATACTAAGCTACAAATGGTTGCTTTTTCTACACAGTATTTATAAGTGGCTTCTGTGCTACTAATGGTAATGTCAATCAAGTAAAGGCCACGTGAGATCATGATGCCTGCCTATAGTTGCTTTGTGTCTGGAGTATACATGAATAGTGCTGTAGAACCAACACATGTGATGTGTTCAAATGTAAATACTTTTTGTAAGAAGTGTGAACTATGTGCACACTTCAACTGTGAGCCTGTTACTAAAGAAAGCTGTTTAGTTACCGGCAATTAGGGAAACATAGCATTTCCCACTTGGACATAAGGATCTTAGATTGGAATAACAATCAGCCTGCTGCAGAGAGAATCCTTAGTGGAAAGAGAGAGACTGAGAGGTGGATAACTTATCACAAGAAAACGAGATTTATTTTATAAGGCACAAGTAATTTCAGATCAACATCAGTTTTTTTTGCTGACATATTATAGATCTGTTATGAGTTAGGGATGAGATAGGGATGCATATCCTACAGTTCTGAGATAGGTATGCATATCCTACAGATGCCACTGATGTTGATCATGTCCTCCTATCCTACCCCATTACTGCTGTTATTCCTGATACAAAATTCAGATGTTAAAATATATTGAAACAAGTTCTTTGGTCTTATAAACAATAGAATGAAGTGTACCTATCTTTAAGATAGACTGCATGTGAGGTGCATGTGAGGTGTACTGAAGGAAGTCGGGGGGAAAAAAAGGTGGAGAAGTTGTAAGGATAGCTACAGGCAAGAGAGGGAAGGTGGGGGAACTTGGTAGCAGAAAAAAGGGGCAGTGTATAGCACAATATATGTACCTGCTCATGCAGCCTGTACCAGCAAAAAGAGGCATCAAGAATGGGCTGGCCAGGCAACCCCTTCCCCCAAAGAAGAGAGATGGTCAGGTGGGAGACTTTATAAGGCTAATGGATTCCAAGTTCACATGTGGCTTTTACATCATAACCAGTGGTGGGATTCAAATAAATTAACAACAGGTTCTATGTCCTAATAACCTAAATTAACAACAGGTTCAATGTCCCATTAGTAACAGGTTCTCAGAACCAGGCGCTCATTAACAAAGGCTTCTATAGAACCTGTGAGAACTCCCTGAAGCCAAGAACACAGCAGGTCATAAACAGGAGACAAAAGTTTTGCATAAACCAGGGAGGACATTCCTTTTGGGATAGGAATTGTACATTCATGCTTGCAGAATCAAAATGGTGGCTGTCAGCTTTTACTCTGCCTATTTTACAGTAGGTTGACTTTTTTAATCTCTGCTATCATAGCTCCTCTACCTTTCAGCAAATATTAAAGGAAAAGAATTTAGCTGATGATTTTTTTCTGTTAATTTGCAGATATTGTTATGAGAAAAACTTCACTGGCTGAATTATCTTCTTTTATGCAACTATGAAGTGCGCAGTAATTGTGCCAGGAAACAAGCTGGCAATTCCACTTAAAATGGAAATCAGGGGATTTATTAACTGCACAATTTATCCTGAACCACTTTGTTGAGTGCAGGTCTGTTGATGCTGTACCTGCTGGATACAGTAACCCTGTAGTTTGGAGAGGTATGCAACTAAAATGTTTATATATCTGTGGCTCCATTATCCCCTACAAGTCAGATCAGATCTACATCTGAGTTCTTTTGCTGATGTAGATCAGGGGTGGGCCCGGTCTGGCCCAACAATCGGTTCCCCGGAAGTGGGCAGGGCCAGGCCTGGGTCAGGGGTCAGGGAAGGGGTCAGGAGCCGGGTGTGGGCGCATGTGCAGTGCGTCTCCTGAAGCTTGGCTTGAAGCAAGCTGCAGGAGACACACTCTGCCTGCGTTGAGCTAGGCTTGATGCAGGCGCAGTGTAGGGCTTCCCGGGTGCGCTGAACCGGTGTGCCCGGTTTTCTGACCCCCGCTAGCCACTGGATCGCTGGTGGGGGGTCAGAAAGAGGAAGCGGTTCAGGCGATCCGGCCCAAACCGCCCTCTGCCCACTACTGATGTAGATCTGTTATGGTAAAGGGGGCATGAAGGTCTGAGATAGGGTTCCTATAGACGCCACTGCTGTTGATCACTTCCTCCTTCTCTGCCCCCATTACTACTGTTATTCCTGATAATATTCTGATCCCTCCAGTTACCCCACTGCACTGACAGCCAATCTACATGGCACCACTTCAATTTATAGCAGTCCAGCCTTTGCACCAGCAGCTGAACTCTGCAGTTCACCAGAGAGGTGGCCATAATGACAGACTATGCCATGGACTTTGGGATCTGACAGCATTCTGCATGGGGAGAGTTGAGCCCCAACTCTTAAGTAAGGAAGACCCCAAAATTTTACATAGAACTGCTGAAATGCCACATCCAGAGTCTGATACGTCAGGAGATGCTTAGATTGTGGTGTTTTAACAATGCACACAGATAAGTGAAATACAAGCAATACTGCTTAGCTTTCTTTTGAGGGGCATTTGGGTTGAACTCAGTTCAGGTCTGGTAGTGCCAGAGCCATGACATTCAAAGGATGTTCTGCTGATTAAATGTGTTAACACTTCAGCAGATGTAGCCACTCCTGATGAATGGTGCTGGCATTCGTTGCAAGAACATTAGCGCAATGAACCCATTTTGTGCTAATGTTAAAAAATAATACCTTGGCCCAGGATAATTCTCCTGTAATATTCCATTCCAAATTAATGTTGTACTTTCTCCTCTGAAACACAGTGTTTGTACAAACATAATGCACTGTATACATATATGTATGAAAAGGCAGATTGCTATTTTTTTAAAAATAATTTGTTTGTTCTAAATGAATTAGCATTCATCAGGATATCTAGATTAACTGAGGACCAAATTTCTCCTACTGGGAGAGAGCCACCATGGTACTGATAGATGTACTCAGAACTATGCTGGTGAAATCCATGGGATCAGGCTTGGGGAGAGGGTGAGGATATGCTGCAGCCGCCACTACCTCTGAATCTACCTGTCCCAGACCTGATCCACACTAGTCACCATCTTTTCTTACCTCCCCATTCCACTGACAGAGTACACTGACAGAGTGCTTTTAAGGCTGCCGTGTGTTGTAATGGTGAATGCCAATGGGGAATATATCCAGCACTTGGTATAATTAATTAATGGATTAATTAATAAATTGAGTTCCCCACATGCAATATATGTGTGAATAGCATAATGAATGATGTTTTGATGCTATAAAAGTTCACCTGATAACTGGGCAAAGATTCCTATTATGTGTTATATTTAACAGAGAAAGAAGGGGGAGAGTACATCTGCCTCTCTTCCCCCCAGCGTGACATCCTTTCCAGTATCTATTGCTGGTGTCTTTTCTCCACTTATTTAAAGACTGTGAATCCGATTTCTTGATGTATTAACTTCTTCTGCTATGTAAACTGGTTTGTGAACTAGGTTTTGTTGAAAAGTGACATAGGCTGCAATCCTAACCATGTCTACTCAGAGGTAAGCCCCATTGTACTCAGTGGGTCTTACTCCCGAGAAAGTGTAGCCATAACAATTATTACAAACTATTTATTAAAAAAGTGTTTGTATACTTTCTTAAGATACCCTGTATATTAAAATATGTGCCAAGAAGAAACAAAACCAAGATTTGAGGGAATAAAGACCAGCGTTGTCTGTGTCAGGCTTGCCAATGTCAAGCTTAGGGAGACATTATGGGGCGCTATGTGCATTTTAAAAATGGTAATTAGTCAAAAGAAAAGCAAAGGGAAAAGGGACGTATGTTACAGATTCTTTAGCAATAGTTATGGCTTTTATCTGAAGAACCTCTAAAACTTTTGTGCTTTTTTGTTCTTGGCTTGTGCAATGCTACTTCTATTTTCTGTAAGAGGATGAGGAAAAGGACCTGCTATGACTGGAAAGGTCACAGGCACAGCCACATATGTGCTTTCCTTGCACTTTTGAAGCTGCAGTCATATAAATGTTTTCATGGGAGTCCCGCTGAACTGAGTTGGGCTTACTTCTGAGGAGACATGAAGAAGTTTGCACTGCTTCTCCCAGCTCAAGGAATCATTCCAACTATGGAGACAAGGTCATATATCTCAGCTAAACTAGCAAAAATGTATGCAGCCTATGGAAAGTCAAATCAGCAATAAAACAACAGGTATAAACTGTCCAAATCTCTTCCAAAAAAAAACACATATTCATGTTAAACAAGCAAACTTAATTTTACCTGTTATGTTAAAACTGCAAAACAACAAAAAGCTACAGAGGCCAAGGGAGTGAAGTGGAAAGAAATATTCTGCTGGAATATCTGGTGTTTGCATTATGCAGTTGACAGATTCTATTAGCATAGCTAAAGGTCACTTATCGGTATTGAAGAAGCCACCCCCTTTTAAATATTCTTCACTTGCATGTGAAAAAGCAATACATGATACATTCCTAAAAGCAGATTAACAATCCTATCTTAACCTGCACTGCAAGACAGCAAGCCAGCAGGCCTGCACTGTATCCAGTGCAAGGTTCAGGTGGTTAGTATCTTATCCAGGAGCTAAGGGGAATGACTTCCCCTTGTCCTGGGAGAGCCACTGCAGTCCCAATGGAGAGGTGCAAATCTGAGCAGCCTGGGACTGTCCTTAATTTGAGAACTATTGTCTTAGAGCCCAACCCTGAGATCCATGGTGGCTACAAGGTGTCATAGATGTGCCATAAGGGCCGCTGGGCCACCACCAGAGCTAGTACAGCACAGACAGATGTTGTGCTAGAGAGGGTGAAGTGCCTGTTCTCCACTGCTTGGTGGTCCATGTGGACCACTGAGTGGTGGAAAATCAAGAGGTGCATGCTGGAAGGCGGGGAAAAGGCATTCCGGGGTGGGTGGGAGGTGTGCCAAAGGGAAGGGAGGGAGGCAGGACCAGAACAGCTCCTCTGCTCCAGATAGCCTCCATGGAGAGTGTTTCACCCTTATATGGAGACTTGATTTCTGCACCAGCAAAAGAAGAAGTGAGTATCCCCATTGCAGGGCTACTTGCTTATTCATGGAAAGGGAATTAAAGTCACTTTGAGGAGGCTCTGGCGATAGCCTGCTTGCCCTCAGGATCCTAAGGCAGCCATCTAGCCACTGTGGGATCTCTGTGGTCATGGACAGTTAAGGATCAGGCTGCCTATCTAACCTATTTTGCAGGGTTCTGAGAAAAAGAAGAGGAAGGAAATTCTATTCATTACTACCCTGAGCTCCTTGGAGGATGGACTGTATAAAAATAAGAAAAAGTCCACCTTTTAGAAGCTAAACAGTAAGCTAGACACAGCTTCTAGAAGCTAGACCTCTACATGGTATGACCCTCCCTCCCCCCGCCTTCTGAGAATCTGGCAACTGCTTATGCTTTGAATAAAGTACAATAGATTCTGTATGTGTGTTTCAGAAGGTAGGAATCCCCTTTTCCTAAGGTGATGAAGCATTTCTGGTCAAGTGTTGCAGGAATCTTCTGATGCTTTTATTAGCATAAGGGAAGTGTTTACAGAAGACCAGCAGTTAAAGAGTTAATGAGTAAGTAATGCAACTCCAGGCTGCTTCACAGCTTGGTAAATTACCATGTCAATTAGCACACATTTCTTAAAGTGTGTTTAACCACTGGACTAAATTAATTTGATGGGAGTTCAGTATAGATTGCAAAAACTATGCATGATATAACCCCACAGTTGTGGGATGGTAACATAGCTGTGGCAGAACATTTGAGAGTGGCAGAGCATTTACAGCACAATCCAGAGCAACTAATCTGTCCACATAAGAGCCCTTGGGTTGCCCTATCTATCACTAGGCTGGAGCAACTGCAAGATGCTCCAGCCCAGTTACTGTGGAAGAGGCTTAGGGCAGAGCAAGGCAACATAGGGTGCCCTAAGAGAGCTGGACCTGCTCCGCCCTAACTAGGGCAGCCTAGGCAGCTCAGGAGAGGTATGTTGAGGGCATGTTTAGCATTGCCTAGGGCAGAGCAGTTACTCTGTATCCAGAGCCTGTTTTCAAGGCAGAAATGCCCTCTTCCAGCCCTCAGAGTTATACCACCTCAGGAGTAGGTATAGTAATGAGTAGACCCACAGGGGTCCATGATAAGGCCCGAGTAAGAATGGCAGTGTTGACCAAAAATCTGAGTTCTTGGCCAGCCTAGATACAACCCCTGCCTCTCAACTTCAGGATATGGAACAAACTATGGCTGCTCACAAACCTCAGGATACAGCAGGCCACTCCAAGAAGCCCCTTGTATTCACTGTAGAATGTACTGGCATCTCATCAGGGATTTCTTATAAGGCAGGCACCCAGTGGCATTACCAGACTGGTGTGGCTGGTGTGGGCTGCATTGGGTGATGTGCTCCGTATGGGGTGATGCACCGGAGGAGTTTGACTGTCCTTTGGCAGGCCCCAGGTGTCAGCACGCCCATTCAGGCCGGCTCCAAGGCGGAGCAGCAGCCAGAAGATGCCACTTGTCCTCGGAGCTGGCCTGAATGGCCAGCTGAGGTGCACTGCGCAGAAACACACTGAACAGCTTCAGAGGAGACTTCCGTAGAGCAGAGGAAGTCCATGCCTCTGCACGGCCATTCGGCCTCACTCAGGAGGCAGAGCGGCAGCCGAATGGTTTCAGAAAGAGTACTGCACAGGCACCAACTCTGACTCCTGCTCAGTCCCCTCTGAAGCCGAAAGACTTCAGAAAAGTACTGCACAGGCGTCAAAGATGGTGCCTGTGCAGTACTCTTTCTAAAGCCAGTTGGCTTCAGAAACAACTGCACAGGCGCCAACTTTGACAACAGCGCAGTCCAGGTGGGGGGTTGCGCGCATCCCAGGGGTGATGCACAGACTACCACACCGGGTGATGCGCAGAGTCATGTCAGCACTGTAGGCACCACAGCTGTTCCTTGTTCAGTGTGATCTGAGGAGTGTTTCCTCAGGAGCAAGTCCTCCCCATGTGTCAATTACTTAGCGTGCTCTGGAGCACTTAGGGCAGCCCAGGCTTCCTGACTCTCTGGATGCAGCATAACTTTCTGCTCTGGATACAGAATAGTTAGGAGAGAGCAGTTAGGGCAGAGCAGGCTGAACTTGCACTGGATTGTGCCCTTAGTCTTGGAGGGAGCCTCACCCCTTTAGAGGCATTCTAGACAGTGGGAACAAAAGGGAAGCAAAATGGCAGGGGGAGTTAACACCCACAAGTTACAAAGATGGGAATAATGCAAGCCCACTTAACATATTTTTCAGAAACAACACTGAAGATCTAATATTTCTCAGGGCTCTAATCTTAATGGAGGTGTGGATTTTGGAACCAGGAGCAGTGCAATTATCTAGGATAGGAAAAGTACACTATGGTGTTGTATCTGATTTTATTTATTGCTTTCTTTTCACATTCTTGCCAGCGTCTGCTATCACACCTTTCCCCCTTTCTATCCTTTCATCTTTCCCTTCATTCTTTGGTTAACTTGGGAAGGATATTTATCCAGGACAGTCTTCTGTCTGGGATGTCCAGCTATGGGTGATGACAGTAATAACCGTCTTTTCCCAGTTCATGTCTCATGTACCCAGTTAGAAGGATGAAGCCGGAAGTGAATTGCCAGTCACTATCCACAAGTTGCTGTGCTCATCTTGACTTTGTCCTATGCTTATGTATGCCAATGACCTGGAGATTATAAGCATTTCCATTTTAAATGTATAATCTATGCTAATCCATAATTTCTTCCCTTATCTGCAAACAATTCATGCTGACAAAAGACAAATATTATGCACACTGCAAGTAATCCCTGAGAGTTTTTCTTGGTACAAAGCAGAAGGGCCTCACTGGCTAAGGCATTCATGTTGAAGCATGCCTTGAGACAGCTTCATACAGAAAGATTATAAATGAGTCCATATAGAAGCAAAATCCTCAAAGTAATATTTGTTTTGTTCCTGGAGGTTATCACAAAGATAAACCATCATCTTGTCTGGTGCAAATGGTATTACTTCTTGTTCATGATTTCTCTGGAAGCACACATTTTTTTTAAATTTCATGAGAGGCAAGGGACTGCAAGGAATCCCCTCTATAACTCACCTCTTTAAATTGCTGCAGAAATCTGCAGATTTCAAGTCAGAAAATAAGCTATCAGAAGGGAGCTATGGATTACGATCTTCGCAAATGCGCACTGGCATCTCTAAACTGCACATGCGCCAACTGGCACATGCACAGATGCGTGACAGGGGGTGATGTGCTCATCCAAGTGCTCACCAGGTGACGTGCAGGGTTACGTTGCCACTGCTTTTTGTAATGTACATCCATTTTTAGACTGAGTTTTAGCTTTCAATTCTCAGTCTTCAGTCTTTTAGTTTAATGTAGTTTGGGAGCTTCAGTCACTCAGTGGTTGGAATGCTGGGGTTAGAACACTGCTTGACCATTGGGCCACCACAGAAGTAAGACTGTGCCATCTGAGTCAGGATGGCACAGGAGTATGGGGGGCATGGAAAGGGCAGGAAAGGCATTTTGAGATGGGCCCATGTGTGGGCTGTAGGTGATCCTGCAGGGCCAGGATCAAAATCCTAAGGTGACGCAAGTCTCTAGGTGACGCATATCCAATATCCCCATTGGTGTTGATGCAGTTTTACCCATGGTAGGAGGAAGGAATTCCCTTTGCTCTCAGCTGAGCTGCAACAAATCCCAATCCTAATCCTGCTCTGTTCAGCCAGACTCATGTGTGGGTTAGTTTTGGGCTGTGAAAGTGTTCCGTCTTGTTCACTCACATGATTTTTCCTAGGGTCTTCAGGGTTTGCCTCTGAAAGAACCAGTTTACAATGAAAAATGAAAGACATTCTAGCTTCTAGGGGAGGAGTTTTGGTCTAGAAGGTAGAGCTGCTGTTAAGCCCAAAGAGTTAACATCTGAAGATTGCCAGTTGAAGACAAGTGGAGGTCTTGTCCTGGAAAGGTGTGATCTGGAGAGCTGACAAGCCAAGTCTTTTGATGAGAGCCAAAGAAGCTGGTTGGGAGGCAGCATGAGGCCAGAATGTTTCACTAGACCATGATGGGATCCAACTGGAGTGCAGATAGTTTTTGAAAGACAGAACTTATTTTGTGAAAATTCACTTGAGAGTTTTGAAAAAAGCCTGCCTATGTAAACCATCTTGAATAAAGCCAGTAATACAATGGTCAATGGTCAATAAAATATTTGTGTTGTTGTTGATAATGATTGCTGTTGGTTTTTTAGATCAGTGCTAATTTAAGATACAGTGGTACCCTGAGTAAAGAGTGACTTGAATAAAGAGTGTTTTGGGTAAAGAGCAAATTTTTCTCAGAAATTTGAGTAAAGTCTTGAGTAAAGAGCACTTCTGAGGAAGTTTGAAATAGGCTTCCATGGCCAGGGAACTCACGGGGGGTCTGTGGGGGAGGGAGTAGCCTGAGCCAGGTTTGTATGTGGGATCTGTGTGTGGCAGTGTGGAAGGTGTGCCTTCTCAATGTTCTAGTGATGCTTCCCATCAGCCGCTTGGGAATGTTAAAGTTGCACAAAAAAAGATTCCATTGAGCCAATGGATAGCAGTGACTCCATTAGTGATTGTGAAAGAGCACAATCCTAACCATGTCGACTCAGATATAAGTCCCATTGTGTCTAATGGGTCTTACTGCCAGGAAAGTGTCTTTAGGATTGTGTCCAAAGTCATCCCCCTTTCTGTAACTCTCACACCAACCATGAAGGTTTTCAAAGGTACAGTACATTTCAGTACTGTAGAGTATTTTCTTTATAGCAGTGTTGTGTGTTACTGTAAAGTACAGTGTTTTGTACTGTGTTATATTACAGTGTTTTGTAATCATTTTTATAAACAGTTAATATTTTTATATGAATATTTTTTGGGTTGTGGAACCAATCGCCTGAGTTTCCATTATTTTGTATTGGAAAATCTGCTTCACGTAAAGAGCGTTTCATGTAACAAGCATGCCTCTGGAACAAATTAAATTTGTTACATGAGGCGCCACTGTACATTCCTTCTATTTCTGTCAATAATAATTCTTTGATTGGTTGCTGATTTCTTTTAAAACATCTTTACTTATAAAAGCTATAGAATTCAGTCATTCAGATGTTTGGCCTTTCATAGTGTATGAATGTTTAAAGTGTTTACAATAAAATGGTGCTGTGGCAGCATTTCATTATATGTGAAAGTGGTGGTTCTTCACCTTTTGTTTGTTTGAGAAACAGATAGTGAGAACTGGAAATAATCCAACTCTCTCTCTCTCTCTCTCTCTCTCTCTCTCTCAGGGCTGTGGGTGGCACAAGCGGTTAAGACGCTGAGCCTGTTAACCAGCAGACTAGGGTTTGAGACCTGGGTCGGCCCCACAACACAGGGTGAGCTCCTGTCCTTTGCCCAGCTCTGAGACGCCAGCTGGATCCAATTGTATCTGCCTTTCCATTGGACTAATCCAGTGGCATTGAGAGGGGGGATTTGCTGCTTGGGTAACAGCCTATCTTCCATAACAATCCAACCCAGGCTTTCGTGCTTCACATGCAGTGTATGCAGCACCGAGCACGATACCATAGTCTTTCAAGACTGACGGAGGCCTGCTTTAGGTGAGCTACAAAGGGCTTTATACTTTCAACAGGATTTGACCATCATGTGTTAGACATGCCATGAAGAGAACACCCAATACACTTCTGCAAGATTTCCTATCACTGTGGACTAGAACTAAACAAGTTGTAAACAGTTTGTACAGTTCCAATCTGATAGTGGTATATTGTGTTCTTTCAATGTTTCTACTTTCTTCTGTGCTATGTCATATTCTGTTTTATGGCTTGTGTCAACAAATTGTAAAAAACTTTCTACAATTTCATACTGATTTTCTTTTGGTATTACCTAACACAGAAGAAATGTTGTTTGTTCAACATGGGATGAATCTGGCATGGAATCAACAATAACTGCAAAGTACTTTGCACTTTTCCTATCCTCCAACATGTATTCAGTGGTGGGCTCCAGTAGGTTCGCACCTACTCTATAGAACCGGTTGTTAACAAGAGATAGGACATATAAAGTTTAAAAATAGCCATTTAAAAGTGGCTCTCAGATGGGCATAGAACCGGTTGTTAATTTCTTTGATGCCCATCACTGCATGTATTGCTTTACAAGTGAGGAACATTCAGCAATTAACTTGTTTTAGGAATCAGCACTGAGATAATGTACTGTACTGGAAACAGTTCTCCCTTTTCTTGTGAGTCTTTAACTTGCAACACATGTTCTTTTAGAATTGGATCCCAATGAGACAACAACTCTATATTCCTAGAAAATTTCCATTGTCTTTTTTACCAGTATGCTGGAAACTGCCACGCAAAGCGAGCACCCGTTCACCAAGGAATAGTAGAAAATCAAGGTACTATGGTACCTTTTACACCAACGTAGTTACGGTGCCACCTATGGGAAGTGCATAGAGCAATCCAGAGTAAGTGCCTCTTACATCTTCCCGTAGTTACTCTGGATTGTAGGGTTAGATGCTGAGCTAATGCTGCAACAAATCGTGTTCCAAAATAATCAACGAGGAAAGCAAAATAATGCTTATTTAACTTCACTCTAGACAAACCAATCTTGGTCATGTTTTTCACCATTTAATGTTAGAATACTTTCGGGAAAAAGCTGGTTATCTATATCATTGGGAAATGTTTTCGGAAAGCCAGTATGACAATTAATAACTTAGTTTTCTATATCCAATTGAGAAGGCACCTCTGTTATAAAAAGTTCAGTTTCAATTCCAGAATTCAACCTACTGTTCTCTTCACTATGGCTACAATCCTAATGACACTTTCCTGGGAGTAAGATCCATTAAACACAGTGGGGGCTACTTTTGAGTAGACATGGTTAGGATTGTGGTTTCTATTTGCTGTGCCCAGATTCTGTAGACAGTGAAATACTCTCATCACTAGCATTCAATTGTTTCTCTCAGTCTTTAAGTTGAGAATTTACTTGATCTGATGTTTCTTGAAAATCCAAACTGACCTCATGAGATTCTGACCTTTGTTTCAATTCTGCACTTTTCTCACATTGTTCTGAATTTAAAGTTTCATTTTGGTTTGTTTCGCTTGTTTTGCGTTTAACGCCAAATTGAAAAAGCGTTTTTTTTATTAATCTCATCACATTTTTGTTTTTCCTAGCGTTTTTGAGTTCCATTTTGAGATGACATTTTATAATCATTCATTAACTGAAATGAAATATAAAATATACTAATAAATGAAATGAAACCAAACTTGCAAACTTAAATACCTCTTAAATAAGTAATGAAATTAAAATTCAATAAATTACATAAATAACTGTTCACTGAGTGTTCAGATTAATAAAGGTTAGAGTCAAACAAGGCAGCAAGGCGGTTTTGCTATACACACAAAATATAGAGTATGAAGTATATATCCAATATTGTTTTTCTTTTTAAAAATTTGGATTTGTAATTTTTTAATTTTCCCCTTTATGGGCCCCCTTTGAGCTCCATGGGCCCCAGAACAATGTACCAGCTGCAACCCCCTCTCTTCAGGCCTGCACACACACACACACACACACACACACACACACACACACACAAACACAAATACTGGCATGTTTTACAATGAGATATACGTGGCTCTAGGTAATGATATATGTTGCTAATATTTTATTATGTTATTAAATAACCTTATATCTTTAAAATAGAACATATGATACTTTTGCAGTGAGCTGCTGAAAACTATTGCTATGCAGAATCTAAAACTTGACATTGGCTGCTGTATAATAGCTGCAGATTATAGCTGCTACCCTCTCCGTAGAGCAGGGGTATCCAAACTTTTTGGAAGGAGGGCCACATCATCTTTCTGACACTGTGTTAAGGGCCAGAATAAAAAAGAATTTATTTATATTTCTAAATGAATATTTTAGAGACGGAATTTGTGAATTAACCATTATTTTTCCCATTTTATTAGTAAACTGCTTTGAGAACTTTTTAGTTGAAAAGCAGTATATAAATACTGTAGATTGATAGATAAATGAATTCATATTCACTTTCAAATATAGAGAGAAGGAATGATCTTCAAACCAGTTCATAATCCCTTTCATATACAGAGAGGGGAAGTGTGTGCAGCCACCCCAGCCCTCAAAATACTCTTTGGAGGTTCCAGGGGCACAGCCTCCCTCACCTCTGTAGGATTACAGGCCTTACAGATGGAGGGAACCTGCATCTGGCCACTGGGCTGGGGTTTGAACACCCCTGCCTTAGAGCTATGCAGTAACAAAGAATGGAAATCTAGTGGTATTTTTTTGCTAGCTAGCAGTCTTTTTAATAGCTTTCCCTAGATATCTTCCAGGTAAGGCTTGAATGACATTTATTTAAATGAATAGGTGCAAGTAAATTCCTGGGGTGAGTGAAGTATCGATTAGGAGAATTAACAGGTTTTCATCCAATCGATGCTGATATTTACCATTTGCAATAGCTGAAAAGGGCAGTTGTAGACAGCAACTTGCAGCCCCCGATTTTAGAAAAACGACCACAGAGTGAGAAGCTAAATGATTCATTCATTTCAATGCATCATTTAGGGCAATAACCAGCCAACTCCTGCTGCAATATGGCTTGAATATGGCTTTGAAGCAGGAGAGAGACTTTTTGTCCATTTTGTCCACAGGAAAACATTGAAATTGCTAAATTATTCCAGATATTGCTCTTTTGTGTGTGTGTGTGTGTGTGTGTGTGTTTGTATCCAACATGTATAAAGGAGCTTGGTGATAAATTGTGTCGGGGGGGGGGGGGGGGCTCAACCACATGCACACATGACTGAAATGTGGCTTTCTCCTGTGGATGCAGGAAAACAACTCCACAATTGTTTTTAAGGGAAAGGACATTTTCCATCAGTGCTCATCTGTGATTCCTGCAGAATCCAGAACATTACTATTGCCCAACTGGGCAGCTCTTTTCAGACTCTGGGCCAAGAGGTCTCCCAACCTGAGCCGGAGGCAACACACCCTGCCACATGTATTATGCAGTGGGAAGTCCCTTGGATGGATCATTAAGTTCTTTTGTGTCCTCCTGGAAAAATTCAATCAGACCCAAAGGCTGAACAGCTAAAGGAAAGATCCAAACTGCTTCGTCCTTCCAAAAATTCCTATCTGGTGATGGAAGGAGAGATGCAATGCTGCTGGTGGGAGGGAACAAAAATACTGGCATGTTGGCAACCAAAGGATGGTCAAGCTTCTCAATCTTATGTGTTACTTGTGTAACTCCGAGGACGCTGCTGAGGGCATGTCATTCTTGGGATGAGAATTTGGGCTGGGAGTTTGAGATATGGTTCCTGCCAGATCTCTTTCATCTTGACTCAGCCTGTCTTGTTTCCTACCCCTTTCTTTCCTCTTCAGTGGCACAACCTCTCTGCTATCTGCAAACCTGTCTCCTGTCTACTGTCAGGAGAAAGCTTTCTGGCTGGGGGCTGCTGTGATGGAGGGATCCTACTGTTGCTGGATTACCTGGTAGTACACTGAAATTAGAAACTAATAAGATGGGACCAATCCTGATGTAAAAAGTGAACGAAACAGTACTTCAAAAACAAACAAACCTTTCGCAATGTGCTGCAAGAATCAAACATCTTCAATGCAGGCAATCTTCTGCTACTCTTTAGGGCAGTGGTCTTTGGCCATTTCAGCCTAGCAGGACCCGCTTTCAAACTTTTGAATCTGTCTGGGTCCCCCCTGTCAAACTTCCTATTCCCAATCCAGGACACAATTCCAAAAAAGAGGACATGTTATGGAAAAACAGGACATATAGTCACCCCTCTCCCCTAAGACCCAGGCTCTCTCCCTCCCCCATTGTCCCCAACCTCCCCTAAGACCCCAACATCTCTTATTCCCCCCACTGTCCTCAATCCCCATGTGCGCTCTCTCTCTCTCACACACAACACATACACCTTTCATCTCAGGCACTCATTCACTCACCAACAACACACATAAATACACATACAAAATGCACTCTCACACATAAACAAACATACACACCATGCACTCACTGAGAGACATACACACACATAAACCATGCACTCCCACACAAACAGCACTCACACACATAAATACACAAACACATACACCATGTACTCACACACATAAACACACATACACACCATGCATGCACTCACACACTCATTCACTCACTCAAGGTCCTGCTCCATTTTGGATGCCCTCCCCGCTTCCTCCACCCCAAGCAGGAAGGCATAGTCCTTGCCAGGACCCTCAGCCAGCCTCCCTGCTGCTCCAGTGGGGCTCCTTTTAGCTGCATGCCCCTGGAACTTTGCAGCGCGCTCCAGCAGAAATGCGGGGGGAGTCTTTCAGGCTACCGGGGATGGTGCCCACGCAGCCTTAAGGCTACAACGCTCCCCAAGGTTGCACATTTGGTGACCTTGGGGGAATCACTGGGGTTGTGAGGAAGTGGACCAAGATGGTGGCCCCTCAGCCTTCGCAACCCACCTGGGAGGCTGCCACAACCCCTCTGGGTGTCGCAACCCCCACTTTGAAGACCACTGCTTTAGGATCACTGGTGTTTCCAAAGATTATCTAAATTGTTGGACCAATCTGCAGCCAAAAGGAGGGATGCAGTGCAATGAGTTCCATTCACTGTGGAATGAATGATAGTGTGAAGGAGCACTATATATCAATGAGATAAATTATAGTAGAAGAATGTTTTGCAAAGGATTTGCTCTGCAATGCCATGTGCAGCATTTTCAGTTACACTGGGGCTCCTATGGCCAAATTTTGTAATGAACAATTGCATTATTTTCTACAGTATTTTTTATACTGCTGACATTGTTTGCATATTAATTTTTTTTAAAATAATTGATACATCAGAACTGTCTGTTTCCAAGCATTTACACAGCTGTCACCCTTTGGAATCAGTGCATGTTTGTGAAATTGTAAGCTAACTGATATACAGTGTCAATTTTGTAATATGTTTGGGGAGGGGGGCATCCTCAGGAAGGACAAACTGTAATGCTCAGTGGTGAACCAGAGACCTCTCTCTCTCTCTCTTCTCTAGCTTTCCTCACCTCAGTCTATTTCTACTGATGTCAATGACAGAGAAGGAATACATTCCATATGTATTGTCAGGTTAAGTCAGGAGTAAGGAAATGCAGCATTTACCTCCTGACCCTCCCACTTCACCACACTTGGCTTTGCTTTTTATTTTATATAACATTGCATCCCATTCTGAAGTGGCTCCATTACATACAAGAGTTCAATGAGAGATGAAAGCATTGCCATCACTTTGAGAAACTCTGGCTGAGGTTGAGGAAGCAAACACGTACGGAACACCTATTTTATCGTTTTTAACAAATGTTTTTAGTCTGTTTTAATTGTTCTCCGTTTTTAATCCAATTGTATTTTAATTATGTTTTAATCTAGATTTATAATTCTATTTTAATGGTGTTTTATTTTTCTGATTGATGTTAGCCGCCTTGAGCTCCCTCTTGCAAGTGAGGAAAGGTGGGATATAAATTAAATAAATAAATAAATAAACAAACAAACCCTGGAATAGAGCCTGAAACTCCATGACATCCACCAAATCCAAATTACAGATGATCAAAGAAAGGACAATAGGCTGTAAAAAGGTGTTTGGGAGGATTGAAGGCATTCAGCCAGACAGTTCCAACAAGCCACATGTGAGCTTACCTGAGCTTACGTGACTCTGCACTAATTCTCCTGTCCATTTTCATGTGTGATTGAAGCTTAGCAGGGCTGTAGCCCTGGGATCCAGTTTTTGGAATGAAACTCTGACAGGACCCGCTGAAAGTAATATCATTAAACTGGAAGTGATGTCACATTCAGACATCACAAGTCAGACATCACTGACTCATCCTCAAACAGGAAAAATTTAGCATCTCCATATGAGAAAAATCAAATCAAAAAAGGCTGCAATCCTAATCTCTTTTAAGGCTCTTTTAAGTCCCGACTTAAATCCTGTGCTGACCTTGGGGTGTCACAAATTTGTTGTAAGATGCTTCTGCCCCACTCATGGGAAGGGGGGGTTGACCACTGCACAGGCATACACCTCTCTCACGACACCACCATTGAAAAATATGCCTAAATTTTCTAACTTTGCCTAAAGTTAGGATGGCCTAAATTTGTTAGGATTGTGCCCTAAGTTACAGAATTGGCATATACAGTGGTGCCTCACATAACAACTTTAATTCATTCTGGAAACATGCTTGTTATGTGAAATGCTCTTTATGTGAAGTGGCTTTTCCCATAGTAGATAATGGATACTCAGACGATTAGTTCCTCAACCCAAAAAATATTCATATAAAAATATTAACTGGATGTAAAAATGATGACAAAACACTGGAATTGAATTCAAAACATGCATTCAATGTGCACGATCCTATGAATTCTACTTAGGCTGCAACCCTAAAGACACTTTCCTGGGAGTAAGACCCATTTAACACAATTTAAGAGGCTGCAATCAAAGACACTTTCCTGGGAGTAAGACCCATTTAACACAATGGGGCTTATTTCTGGGTAGACATAGTTAGGAGGCTGCAATCAAAGACACTTTCCTGGGAGTAAGACCCATTTAACACAATGGGGCTTATTTCTGGGTAGACATAGTTAGGAGGCTGCAATCAAAGACACTTTCAAAGTGTCTCCCTGCTTTTTCCTTCTCTTCATCCTGAGCTTCTGAGTCTTTCTCCTTCTCTTTCTCCTTCTCTTCATCCTGAGTCTCCCCACTTTTTCCTTCTCTTCATCCTGCTCCCTTCTGGATAGCCCTGAGCTGCTTCCCTCTTCTCTACTGCTGTTCTCTCCCTCTGCCCAGCAGATGCCCAGGAGGAACAGTGCAGAAGTGTTGTTTTTGCTATGGGCAGGCGTTGTTGCTTTTGCTATGGGCAGGCGCGCTAGACAGCCCTGACACTTTTTAAAAGGGCTGCTGGCCAGTGCTTCTGCCCCAACTGCCAATGAGTGTGCTTGTTAAGTGAAGCAATGCTTGTTATGTGAGGCAGAATCCTAGACAAATTTTTGCTTGTTATGTGGATCACTTGTTAAGCGAGGCACTTGTTAAGTGAGGCACCACTGTATGTGCCTTTGGGGCACATGCTGCATGCTGCATTTGGGAGGGGCAGTCATGAATACCTCCTCAAGGTAAGGCAATGTTTGTTACATCAGAGCTGCATTGCCCAGAGAAAAGGGAAAACTGGTTAGGATTGCACTGTTAGTAAATTTTTACAAGAAGTATATGTTTGAAAATTTATTTAAAGTGAAGAAGAACCTTCCCAACTCTCCCAAGCAGTTGCTGATTGCTTTTTTTTAATACCAAACATCCCAAAGGCTGTAATTCTATCTACACTTACCTGGGAGTAAGCCCCGTTGATCCCTCAGTGAACTCCATGACTGAGTAGAGATTTGAACCTAGACCTTTCCAATCCTTGTCTGACACTGTATCTACTACACCGTGATGACTGTTAATTATGGTGTGAAGGAGAGTACTATACTCAGAAGCGATAACATGATGTGTGGTTACTTCTTTAAGACAAAGCAAAAATGTCACCAACTAGCTATTTCCATCGAGATGCAAAATAAAGGAAAATCTAACTGAAAGATGAAGGGACTTACATGAAAAGGTAAATGGTTATGAAATCTCATAGAGTGAGGTGAAATACAGACAAGCAATTCAGGGGGCTTGCAGTAATAAATCTCAGAGGCACACAAAACGGATAGTTTCACTTAAAACACATATGTACCTACTTCTGAAGATATATAGTACTGCTGAACCAATGTAATTTCAGCCAAAGGAAAGCTGTGCTATGATCTGCCAAACTGAAGTCAAGACCTGATGTAATAACAGTGTACAAAGACTAAAATGGAAGGCTGTAAGAGGAAAAAAGGAGATAAGAAGATTTGTGTGTGTGTGTGTGTGTGTGTGTGTGTGTGTGTGTGTGTGTGTGAGAGAGAGAGAGAGAGAGAGAGAGAGAGAGAGAGAGAGAGAGAGATTCTATCATTTCTTTAATTACTTTCATTTCCTTTTCCCGAATAAACTTTTGTTTTGGTACAAAAAGATCCTATGATGCATGCCTGAGTTCAGTGATTCATATATAACCTATGTTTTCGTTTAGAGGGAGTAGATTATTTCATTTCCTTTGATATCAAACGACAATCATCCAACTGTTTACAGTTTTATTTACTATTGTGAAATGTAGTATCTTGTGAAATGTGAATTCCATTTCTCATCAATAACACAGAGCCCAATTTTATTCTCCCCCCTCATCCCTATTGCAGCCATACCAACCTGGAGAATGCTGCAGTCATTTGACAGGTAGAAGGATTAAGGTTCCATTTCCCTGGAAAAACCGGGATTCCAAGCGAGAACCCAGGAACCATCAACCTTGAAAAGCTCTGCCTGTAGTTCCCCAACTCCATGCTGGCCCAGATAGCCCAACACAGACCTGGGAAATTTGTATGCTCCCAGCTGGCGCGCGCACAGGAGATGGTCCTTCCCTTCAGTGTCACCCTGACGCTGAAGGGAGGGACCATCTCCTGTGCCTGCCATTCAGGTGCATGCATAAAGGTCCCTGTCCCTGTGCATGTACTGTGCATGCACTGGCTACATGAACAGTTGCTCTGTGCATGTGCTGTGGTGCACTGGCTGACATGTGCAGTTGTGGAACCTTCCCTTAGCGTCAGTGGAGAGGGACCACTTTTGAGAGGGACAAGGGAAGGTTGTCCCAGATGCCCCTCTTGTCCCACCCTGAATGGAGGTTGCAGTTTATGGTAACCCTAGGCAGGATGGAAAGACCAGGAGGCTTCAGCACATATTTGAGGAGAGAAGGGGGCAGACCAGCAGGGATTCTTCTGGAGCAGATAGGATCCAGTGCAGGCTTTCTATGATGGATCCTCCCCTCCTCACCCCATGAACCATCTCCTCATCAGATCCTGCCTTTGTTCTTCCCTCCTGCCACTCCCCCTTGCCTCTCTTTATAGTAGATCTGGTGAGTAGATACCTTAGCAATGGCATGGATAGGAAGGCATAGGCTGGTGCTTCCGGCAGCATGCTAGCCACCATGCTGTCAGAGCCTATTTGCGACAGGCACAGATTGTTTTATGGCTGTAAGCAATGTTGTCGGAGCCCTGACTCCACTGAGTAGCAAGGGAAAGACTGGGCTGAAAAGGTTCTAAATTTGCTTTGGTATTTCTAAATTTTGGCTCACTATTTTTTTCAACTTCCTGAGATAACTCATGTTTTTCCAGTACACATTTAACATTTTCTCAGTCATAATTAATCTTTTGTTCTCATTAAAAATATACATAGCATCTTAAATAGAATATCTAATGTGAAGATATTGGTAGCCTGGATGATTTTCAGTGTCTGTTGTATAAATCTCATTATGTCATTGTATATAAAGAAATTTTTAATCCTTGACAAGCCCTTTCTGTTACCCAGTGCAATGCTTTCTCAGATTGATTTTAATTAAACTTCTCAGTATAAATTATTGTTATTACCAGGAACTTTTTGTTTAAAGATCATCCAAATTTATTAATACAGAATGATGAGATTATGCCTAATATTTTACTAACATACTGTATTTTCATAATGCAAAGAATTGTGTACAATATCTATATAATCAGTTTTAAGTCTGCAATTCAAGTTTGACTTATTTTGTAGTAGTTTCACTGCATTTATTGGAATTTTTGAATACAATTTTTATTTACAGTGCAATCCTAATTTGCACTGGAACAGGCAGTCTGGCATGCCTGTGTTTATCCAGCACAAATTACAAACTAATGCTGTACCAGCCCGAGACAAGGGATAATTTTCCTCTTACCTTGGGTACCACTGCAACATTTCCAATGAGCTTAACACACCTGTGCAACCACAAATTTCACAAATCTGATCAGCCTGAGTCTTCCATGGACAGGTTGGGAACTGAGCTAGGATCTGGCAAGCTGAGTTTATTCTAGGACCCTCTACCAACAAATGATGGAAGCCAGTAGCATACATTTCCCTCTTTCACCTTCTACTCTTCCAAAGTCCTTGATATAAAATCAACAGCAGTACCATCACTGAACTCATCAAATGTGTTGTATTTCCCCCCTGGCTGCAGATTTCCTAAGTAACATTAACTACTAAGGATGCTAGGAACAATACTAAGAAAGTGAAAACATTTCTATAGTAAATGCTCATAACAATTACTGGCTACTGGCTATTTTCATGCCATGTTAGTGATGAAGAATGGACTGGCAAGAATTCACTGCAAAGTAATAGCAATGTCCTTCAGGTAAACTAAGGTTGCAATCCTAAAGACACTTTCCTGGGAGTAAGATCCAGTGAACACAATGGAACTTACTTTTGAGTAGACATGGTTAGGATTGTACTCTTCTAAGAATACTCGCAGGCTGGTAAATGCTTTATTACCTATTCCCCAAGTCCCCTAAAACATTGCTGCTGAAGACCAGGGATATTCTAGGAAATCTTCTCCATAGGTGGGCTGCAGCTGGTTCTCACCGGTTCTGTAGAACCAGTTGTTAATTTTGGCACACCATAGAATCATAGAATCCTAGAGTTGAAAGGGACCTAGAAGGTCATCTAGTCCAATCCCCTGTATGCAGCAGGAAACCCCTAGCGAAACCCCTACCAAACTGTTAGCTAAGAGGGGGCCCTCATCTCTGAATTGCAGTCAAGTGTGTTTGAATTTCTCTTAAAGGGCCTCTGGGTCTGTCTTCCCAGAGGTGAAGCTCCACTTCCTCCTCCTTCCTCCCCTTCTGAATCTCCTTCCCCTTCTGAGGGGGGCTCTCTCTCTCCCCCCTCCTTCCTCTCTCTAAGGTGATATATTTTTATAAATTTTAAAATACAAATTGTCTGTTCCCATTACCATCATTCAGACAGGGCATTGCCATCATCCCACAGCACATTCAGTCAGTGTGCCATTGAAATAAATGGATGCTGGGATCACTATATAAATGTCTCAAAGCTCAATATTTTCAGGTGAGGGTGAGGAGCTTCTTTATCCCCTGAAGCCTTGGTGAGTAGGAGCAGCATCTGAGTGTTGTGAGGGCTTTTGGTGGGGGCCACGCCTGCCTCCCCGGCTGCCTTTGCAGCCCAGTACTAGGCATGGAGAACTACTCAGTACTACCCAGTACTACTCAGGAGTAAGCCTCACTGTATAGTAGAGGACTGCAGCCTCTGGCTACAATCCTAGCCACACTTTCCTGGGAGCAATTCTCATTGACTATCATGGGATTTCCTTCTGAGTAGCATGCATAGGATTAGGATTTGAGGCTGCTTTCCCATCCACACTTTCCTGAGAGTAAGCCCACTGACTATAATAGGACTTTCTTCTGAGGAGATTGGCAGAGGCTTGGATCTCTCCCTGCAGCCCTGTCTACTTTCCTGAGAGTAAGCCCACTGACTGTAATGGGACTTACTTCTGAGTAGACATGGTTAGGACTGGGCTCTGAGGCTGCAATCCTATCCACATTTACCTGGGAGTAACCCCCTTTGACTAGAATGAGACTTACTTCTAAGTAAGCCTGCATAGGATTGGACTGTAAAGCTAAAATCCTGACCATACATTCCTGGGAGTAAGCCCCATTGACTTGAATGGGACTTACTTCTGAATAGACACAGGATTGGGCTCAGGCTGCAATCATATCCACACTGTAGTCTTTTTGCCACCCCCCAAGAAATCTAACCCCCCCTCCTGCCCCTCTGAGAAATCCCCCCCCCGAGATTGTGGGGAGCCAGGATGGGGGATTTTCCATCTGCTTTTCAGTGGGAGTGAAGGAGCTTTCTCAGCTGCCCTTCGTGAAGGAGAACTTGGTCAGCCAGCATTTCAGACATCGGGGCCAGTGTTGTTAACCAGACTGTGAATGTAACATCTTGAATGTAGTGTCTCTTGAAAGATAGAGACAATCTGTGCTTGTAAAAATCCCTTCTGGGATTTAGAATTCGCCTGCCTATGTAAACCGCTTTGATTAAAGACTGAGGAGCAATCCAAAATGTCCAGAAAAGCGGTATATAAATGCCTAGTTATTATAATAATGAAGCTTACTCCCTGGAAAGAGTGCATAGGATTGCAGCCAGAAGCTGGTTTCTAAGAGCTTGTAATCCTATGCCTGACTACTCAAAAATGGCAATCCCTTTCAATCTATGAAGCTTACTCCCAGGAAAGTGTGCAGAGGAGTGAAGCATTAGAGCCCAATCCTATTCTTGGCTACTCAGAAGTAAGTCCCATTAGAGTTTGTGGAGCTTACTCCCAGGAAAGTGAATAGGATTGCAGCCAGAGGCTGGTTACTAAGAGCTCAGTCCTTTGCTGGACTACTCAGAAGTCCTATTATATTCAATGGTGCTTACTCCTAGGTAAATTTGGATGGTATTGCAGCAAGAGGCTGGGATTCTAAGAGCCCAAATCTTATGTATGACCATTCAGAAGTAAGTCCCATAATAGTCAATGAAGCTTACTTACAGGAAAGTGTGGACAGGATTGTAGCCTTAAGTAGTGGCTTAGAGGCAAACCTCAAACTGCAGATGGACACCACAGATTCTGGTCCTAAACTGTAGATCAGTGTTTCTCAACCAGTGGTGTGAGTACTACCTGTGGAACTTGTGGTAGTGTCTGCTGGTACTTAGGCACCTGGATGCAAATATCATATGTGCTCCCTGAGGCAGCTGGTGGGCTGCTGTGTGATTCAGGAAGCTAGATTAGATGGGTCTTTGGTGTGATCCAGTGGAGGCTTTTCTTATGTTTTTATGTTCTTATTTGTGGCCCCAGACACATTCCCCCTGAGAGCACAACAAAGCATAATGCATAGGAATAAATTACACTGAACTCAGGTGCTTAATACTGATGGATGCAGTCACATGTGATGCAGTTGTTTTTTTGTAAACGAAGGGTTAAAATGGTCATTAGAACAGAACCAGTTGTTAAAATATTTGAAGCCCACCACTGATCTTCTCTGTTCCCAATCCTCACTGTTACTTTTTTCAATACCTGGTTGAGTTTTTGCTCTCTAGCAGCAGGTCCAATCTTGTTATGTCTGATGTTGTCCCTTTGAAATGCTGACAAGACGAATAAAGGGCTGCTCCTTGAAACTGCTCAGAAAGAGTAACTTGGGGTCATTAGTATGAAATGCACTGCCTGTGAGCTGATAAACCGAGAACAACACATTTTGGTGCTATTATAGGATGAACCCACTGACTAAATTAGTTTGAAGAAATGTAACATTTCTCTGGAATGCAGTAGTAATTGGAATGGCTTGGCCAGAATTATGAACTTGTGTGGGTAGCTCATAGGAACATGGGCTTCATGCAAATGCCTGAGGCTTTTTTCTTTCCTTCTTCCAAAAAGATTTGCATTAATTTTCTCTCAGCCAGAGATATGGGATTATAATAATATGTAATTCTTATTTCTTTGTAGGTGGAGTTGGAGATGGAAAATGTTCCCAATGAAAACAAATTAAAGAGTGGGAAGTGGAGGATCTCTTGTGTCCATTTTAAAACCCCATGCTCTCTTCACTAGCATTCACTACAGTAAAACACTACAGCATAACTGTCACTTTCCTCAATGACTGAAACAGCGCAATCCTAACTGGGCCTGGAGCTGGCAGGCAGACACGTCTGTGTTGACACTTTACACCAGATAATGCAGCAGCAGTAGCCCCAATTGGTCTAATCATATCTATACCACCTCAGCAGGTGGACCATTCTCAGCACATCAATGAGTCATGGCATAGTGGTAAAAAACGGTTGCTCTAAGGATTTAACTTCATTTAACTGGAAGTTGGCCAGCACTCTTCTAATATCAAGGAGCCAGGTCACTGGTTCAGTCTGATGCTTTATTGTTGAAGGTAAGCAAGTGTGATAAGCACTGGAGAAGGGCCGTGCATCTCCACTGTGGGTCAGTGCTGGTAGGCAGCTGGGGATCTGCTGCTTGGTGGTCACTGAGTCTGCTGGGCAGCAGTCAGGTGAGTAGGAAGAGATGGTGAGAAGGTATTCTGGGGTGGTGGTGGCATAGAATAGGGAGAAGATGGGGAGGAGGAGTGCTGGGGGATGGAGTGGGGTGGGAGGGAGCAGGACTGGTAGCCCTTGCTTACTGGTCAAGAGGCACTCTTTCAAGTGGGTGTTCCTCTTTTATTTAGCAGGGCGAGAGAAACTGGCCCAACACACCCCAGCAATGTCTGTTCTAGTGGCTTCTGCTGGTGTTCTTTTTGCATTTTCGATTGTGAGCCCTTTTGGGACAGGGACCCATTAGCTATTACTTAGCTATTAATTTTTTTCATTTTCTTGTAAACCGCTTTGTGAACTTTTTAGTTGAAAAGTGGTATATAAATACGATAGATAGATCGATAGATCGATAGATAGATAGCAGAGCTCCACTGGGACATGTGTCAGACCATGTTGCCCAAGTAGACCCATTATGGGCCTGTGTCCTTTACTCAGGGGAAGGTTGCCATTTCAAGATCACCAGAAGCTTCCATGAGTCTGAGAAGCTGACAAGCTGAGCTGAGTTTTCATGGGTGAGAAACAAAAAGATGGCTGTAGCTGTTGTCAGTGGCTAGAATGACTTTAAGACTGAAAGATCTGACTAGAATGTAGTTCACCAAAAACAGAACTTCTCTGTTTATTGTAAGCCCCTCTCCCTTGGGGATTTAGAGAAAACCTGCCTATTTGAACTGCCGTGAATTAAAGTCAAAGGATCAATCCAATGACTGAGAAAGGCAGTATATAAATATCATTATTATGATGTTGTATTTCACAGTTGCCAGATGTTTGTCTGGAATTGCCTCCATTGTAATTTGGTTCCTATCCATAGAACTAGGAATCAGAAAGTTATCATATCAATATGTGTAAAATTCCCAGGAGCGCCACTTTATGTAACTGGGAAGCTCATTAAATTTCAACATTTCTGGAGACTTGATGGAATCACTCCATGTACCTATTACACTGCCCAACATGCGTTTTGGTGCCAAGGTTTTTTGAGCTGATTCTATGTATATTTGGTGTGCTGATTTCAAATATAACAGTAATTTTTGCCTATCAGCTCTAGTTTTTGAGATATAACAATAGTCTGTTTTGTGTTACCCTATGTGATATTAGGCCTATGATTGACATAATAAAACACAAAACGTTAAAAAAATAGTCTAATTCTATTTTCTAGAATATCTTAGTGAAATGAATAAAACATAGTAACATTATAGTAACACAATAGTGACTCAAATAACCATTTTTCTTCAAAATAATAAAATGAAACCATAAATGAAAGGAAAATTAGTTTAGGAAGCTTCTTTTGTAGGACATTCTTGAATGGACTATTGTTTGGACCGTCTCTTTCTAAGTTCCAGCAGTAATCAGCCATCATATGTATATCCCATCTTCCCTGGTAGCGATTTTCCATTGTTTTAATGTCCTGGTGAAATTGTTCACCTTGCTCTTTGCTCATAACACCCAAATATTCTGGGAAACGGTCCATGTGGCTGTGTAAGTAATGAACTTTTATGTTCATATTACATACAAGGTCTCTGAAATGAATGAGCATGTTGTTTACTAGCTCAGCACAGTTTTGAGCTTTGTGGTTGCCCAGAAAGTTTCTGACAACCAGGACGAATGACGTCCACGCAGTTCGCTTACCCTCACTCATGGAATCTATGAAGAAAGGATAGTTTACGAGCTATCTTATTTGAGGGCCATCAAAAATTCCAGGTTTCAGTTTTTCTGTACTTTGCCCAGACATTTTTCATCCTATGTACACAAAGCATGGACCATCCTGATCAAACTGGACAGCCTTCACAAACTGTATCATCAGGCTGTTTCACCATACCATCAACTGATAGATGTAGAAAGAGGTAGCAGTACACAGATAACTTTCACTTAACATGTTTACTGAACAGGAAAAAAGTGTGCCTTGTCACCCACATGCTACGAATAAACAATTGTCCCTCAGCAACGCTAAGTTCAAACCAACAGTGGCCACGGAGGTGATGTGCCATGCCCTTGTGGGTGCCATGCACAACGCCGGCCTGGGCATGTGCATGGCGCCCACAAGGGCATAGCACATCACCTCCCACATCTATACCTTAATAGGTAGAAACATACCAACAGCTTCACTTCCCCCATGTGAAGCTAAAAATAGGAAGGAGGGCCTACTCTTAATTAAAATACTCATAGCGTTAATAGTTTAGTAGCACTGTATCTCAAGAAGTAGAGCTGATAGAGAAAAACTGTTTGCATATTCGGAATCAGCACGCCCAATATACCCAAAATCAGTTCTAACATTCCAGGCACCAAACGAAAAAATTTTTTTTAGTTGGCCTGTGTTATTATTGAAATTACAACAACTATCTTTTCCCAGATTCCTTGAATTTCCATTTGTAAATCCATATACCTTTTCTTGAGGCTGATGATGATGATTAGTACAACCACCTCAAAGGGTTGTTGTGAGGATAGGAGGAAGTGAATGAGCAATTAAATAAACCCCGTTTCTGCTAACCAAAGGGCTCTTTTGCTGGACCACACTGACAAGATTCTCAGGATGTCCTCAATCTAATCTTTACATTCCAAGTTAAACTAATGTGGTCTTTGCAAACATACCAGGTGGGAAAGATATTTTATAATCATTTTGCTGTTATTTAAAATGTGTTTTATTTTTAATTGATCTACTCAATCTTTTTTTTTCTTTTAAGCTTTTAACTGTCTCGGACAGTTGCATGGAAAGGCAGTACAGAAATATTTCAAATAAATAAAATACTCTAGGAAGTGCCTTTCCGTGAGCTCTCTTGTGTTTTCATTGCTTTATGGAGAATAATATATATAGACAAATCTCATTCGTTACTGTGGCACTAATATGAACATATAGAATTGTCTGTAAGCAGTCTGAAAATTTAAGGATGACATTAGTGTGCAAAAATCAATAAAATCTTCTTTGAAAAGGACTAGAACATAACACACAGGTGAATGGAAAGAACATTATTTTAATTTACATTGTAAATGGTAAAAAAATCATACCTATGGAGAATATTATTTTCCATATCCTGAATCATGAAAGACATGTACAATCACAGTAATTTAATTTGGTAAGATATTTCACCCAAACAAATATATACCACAGGTGTGCGATTCTAACTGTTCATCAAACATGTCTCGTCTTGGCAATCTGTTGAATACAACTCCCATCACTCTTTATTACTTCTTACAAAATAAAGGTTATATTGGTTTGTGTTTATGAATTTGCTCAAGATACAAAAGGACAAGACAGTTCAGTTGCTGTTAGGTTTGAAATAAGCAGAGGAAACAAACGGAAGAATAAATTCCCTGAATTCTAAACTTGTTTTTGTGCAGCAGTAACAGTCAGGAGAAGAGGAGAAACCAGCTCATGTAGCTTGGATGAAAACAGGTCACAAATTTTATGACAAACAAGTATTATTAAAAATAAATAAATTGGCAGATAGTCATGACTCTGGGAATGGTAGTACCCAGCTTGGCAGTTGGGGAGAAGAAGAATGATGCAAAGGCAGCAATATGTTAATGACTGTTACCCTAACCAGCACTTCCAGCAGAGTTATGGAATAGGCTTCTAGCAGGGTGCTAGTCCTCATTTTTTAACAAATCCCACCATCAAAGAATCAATGCCAGTTACAGCATCCTAGGCCATCCGAACAAGGAAGCGAAACTTCAGAAATGCTTTCTTACTGGTAATGGTCCCAGCTGTAAGATCCAAGTGGCTCCAAAAGTCAATGTGTAAGTTGTCTCCTCCCTACTCTTGGAGCCTGTACAATTTGAAAAATGCACCTCTGCGTTGCATTTTGCTTCTCAGAACAGTCCAACCAGTGAAAGAAATGGACAGCTTACATATCAAGTTTTGGAGAAATACAGAACTTACATCTGTGTCCTCCTGTCTTACTACCAATAACTTTATTTTTTAAAACTCCCGTTTAAAAAAAACTTCTTTATCCCCAGAGATTAATTGACTGATTCTAGTTGACTTCCCAGATTGTAACACTTTAACCATATTGTACAGGGTGATATTGGAACGTGCTGGAATCTCTAGCATGTTCACACTTCTGAAACAGCGGCATCTATGCTGGCTTGGGCATGTCGTGAGAATGGCTGATGGTCGGATTCCAAAAGATCTCTTATATGGAGAATTAGTGCAGGGAAAGCGCCCAAGAAGGAAACCATAGCTGCGATACAAGGACATCTGCAAGAGGGATCTAAAGGCCTTGGGAATGGACATCAACAGCTGGGAAACCTTGACCTCCGACCGTTCAGCGTGGAGGCAAAAGACCCAGCATGGCCTTCTCCAACTGGAAGAGACACTTGTTTGGCAGGCTGAAGCAGAGACAGACCCGAAAGCAGCGAAACCTGGGGCCTGGGCAGGGGACGGAATTTATTTGTCCTCAGTGTGGAAGGGATGGACACTCTCACATTGGCCTCTTTAGTCACACTAGATGTTGTTTCAGGACCTCCAGTCAGAGCACGATACCACAGTCTTTCGAGACTGAAGGATGCCAATAATAATAACAGGGTGATTCAAAATGAATGGGACAAAAAGACAGGCAACCTTAAATTGCTGTAATGGATTTAATTTAAAAATATAGCATGAAACTACAACTATACAGTACAAGTTTTATCTGGCAACAACGAAAAGTCTGCTATTATTGAAAATAATAAATAGGATTTGTTTGTTCCCCCCTTTTTTTCCTCAGGCCTGGCTTTTCTGCATTTTTCACTGCAGGTCTGGTTTTCATCCCCAGATCTAACATCGTGCAATTTTTTCCTTTGGGGGTATGTGAAGGACAAAGTGTTCATGCCCCCACTTTGTCAGGACTTGAAGCACTTAAAGCAGCAGATAATTGACGAGTTGGACACAGTAACACCGGATATGCTAGCAAAAGTGTGGCAGAAATTGGATAATCACATAGACATTTGCTGTGTCATGGGAAGGGCCCACATCAAATATCTTTAGAAACCTGGTTAGTTATAGTTTCAAGTTAAATTTGTATTTAAAAAATAAACCCATTACAGCAGTCACAGGTATGTTTTCTTTTTGTCCCATTCATTTTGAATCACCCTGTATTGTTTGATTACAATAATTGAACAATTAATTAATCAATCAATCAAATTTGTGTGGCAAAAACATATCCTGGACTGTATTGTTTCAGGTTGTAGTGACAGTGCTACACATTTGAGCAGTCCCTCCATAGAGAAGCCAAAGAGATATTTTGGTGACTTGGCTATTTGATGAAAATTTGTACATGAAATGGGCATGTATTTCCATTCTAGTTAAAACAAAGGCAGCAAAACAAGTGAGCAAAAAGTTAGTGACTTTCTTATATTTTGGATTTGAAAGGATTTTTGGGGGAAATTTTTGGAGTTCAACCCTATCGTGAAAATAGAAACAATAGCAGAGATCCAATGAATGGACGAGGAGGTGATTTGAGGTTTCTGTACTTTTTTATAGTTCATATGAAAATTCAGGTGCTCGGTCCTGGGTGCACACCACTATACATACTATCAAGGGTAGAGCTGGTATTCTTTGAAAATGGAAGAAAATTATCTTGAGTTGCTGATCTTTAGTGGCATAGCTAAGAGGTGATGGGGGATGTTCCCCTGGGTCCCATACTTTGAAGGCGTGTCTTTAAGGCCTGGGGAAGTGCCTTTAAGAGCCGTTCTGATGTCTAAGAAGGCAGTAGAGTCAGTGTTCTTATATGGGCACATTGGCATTCTAGATGCCATTTAGCATCTAGAAATCACTGCTTTACATAGAGATAGCTTGGCCTTCTTTTAACCCTGATAGAGGGAAGTCAATATTAAGACCATTTCCACTTTTTAGATACAGAACAGAAACTGAATGGCAGTGCATGATGTGCTGAGCACCTCTGGTGCTTCCGCTAGGAAAAGGTGCCAGTAAAACAAGGGTCTGTTTTTCCCAAATTCTATGAATTTCCTCTGAAGTTATTCAAGCTGTTTAATTACAGTGTGGTGTGCAGTTAATGTGAACAAAGAATGTTGTCAGGATTTTTAATGCCTCTTTGACTTTCCTACACTGAGGAAAACTAATTTTATAGCACATCAATATGTCAACAAAATATTGCTGTTGTCTGTACAGTAAAATAAAGCCAAGAGAAGAAAGCACACACAACAGCCCCACCCCCAGCCTCATATGGCACTCATAAATTAGATTTTGCTGTTGGCTGGAGATTTAATCTGAATAGCTGCATATTTTATTTAAATTGCTTGCGGTTCCCAGGTTTGGAGCCAATCTCTTAGTCATCCTGCATCTCAAGGGCAGATATTGATGGGAGAAGATTGGCATATTTTGTACCAAACATCACTTATGTGTTTGTTCTGTTAGATTCAGTGTTTTTATTTGAGCATCTCACAGTGTATCCTGGCTTCTCATTGTCTGAATTCATTTTGGAAGTGCACTTCTAGCTTCTTTCTTGCACAGAGTCCCTCTGAATAGCCAGAATCCACTCACAGTTTTCATACAGCTTGGCAGCAGTAGTACAATTAACCTTCAGGGCACTCTGTTGGTACAAATATTGTGGGCAATTATCATGTATTTGCAATAAAACTGATATACGATGTGGCAGACACTGGAGGCCCATATCTAAAATTTGCTGTTTTTGCATGCTTTGCTGTCAAAAGGCCCAATCCTATCAGGGCCTTGATTTGGTGGAACCCATGTTCTGTTTTACCGCTGGAATGTGAGCATACGGCCTTTAATGGTGTTGTGAAAGCTGGGCCATTGTCACATGCTTCTGGGTTTCCACCACAAATAGCAAGAAGGGTGGCATGTGTGGCAGCAGCTCCTGGAGACTGCCAATTGTGGTTATTTGGAGGCTGGTGTGTCTCTACCATGCATGTGTCACCAAGTCAGCAAAAAACCCACATTTTTGAAACTCAAGTCATCCAAGTCAAGGTCCTTCTCTGGTCATGGACAGGGAGGAATATGCCAGAGTGAGGAGGGAGAGGGAAGGGGTAGATACTGGCAGAATCAGTATGTGCCAAGATCTTATCCCTTTTTGGAAAATGCCCTGCCCTTTTCTCTTCTCTTCTTGGACTTGCACACCGTATATAAGTGTAGGTCTGATGAGATCCATAGGCCACTATGTGGTCTCCACAAGGGTTAGTATAGCTTACCCTAGTGATGGGATTCAAAGAAATTAACAACCGGTTCTATGCCCATCTGGCAGCCACTTTTAAATGGCTATTTTTAAACTTTTTATGTTCAATCTCTCATTAACAACTGGTTCTATAGAGTAGGTGCGAACCTGCTGGAGCCCACCACTGGTAACCCTTACCTTACCCAGGCTTCCTGATTATCTTGTACCACCACTGTTGGATGCAATGTGTGCCCTGTTGGTGCACCTTCATTGCCAATAATGGGGGACAAGATTGTGCATAAAGTTGTCATCGGCTTTGGGAAAAAAAGTTGCAAAGGTACAATGAATTTACATTTTGTTTTCTGGCATCCCAGACCATCCACATTAACAGGCAGTCTCAGAAAGTTTGGTGTCTTCTTGCATATGATACAAAATCAGCAAGCATTCTGCTTCTCCTCCATAAATGATTTAGGGCGCAATCCAGAGTAACTACGGGGAGTCCTTGCTCTGGTGTAAGAACAATTTGCTCTGGATTGCAATATGAATTTCCCATAGGTTTTCATTAGGTGGTGCAGTAACTACGGGTGCACGTAAAGTCTCTTACGTGCTCCCGTAGTTACTCTGGATTGTAGGCTCCTTACTCCGGAGCAAGGACTCCTCATAGTTACTCTGGATTGCGCCCTTACTCTCCATTGGGCTGTTTTCTTATTTTGTACTCTTGACCCTCCATGACTTGTCACTTTTCAACAAATTGTTCCTGATATTTTCACTCTTCAGATTGTACTGACTGTTGTACTGTTTTTAATTTAATCGCATTTTGCATGTCTATCATTCTACAGGCACAATCCAGAGTAACTACGGGAGCACATAAGAGACATTACGTGCACCCGTAGTTACTGCACCACCTAGTGAAAACCTATGGGAAATTCATATTGCAATCCAGAGTGACTTGTTCTTACTCCAGAGCAAGGACTCCCTGTAGTTACTCTGGATTTCACCCATCATGTTGTAGTGGCTCAGGGAGAGCCCATTGTTTCTATTTGCAAACGTATTCTGCATCTGGATATTCACTACCAACATGCTGTAATACCCCTATTTCACTACTGTTTTCATTTTGTGTTTGAAGAGCTATCAGCGGGGCTGTGTGAGTAGGTGCAATTGTTGCAAGTTATTTTCTGTTATATGGAAGCTCACAAAATTATGCCACTTAGATGGACATAAATACTTTATAGCACAACCAGAGACTTCCTTCAGAACATCGCCCTCCAGAGACTTGTGGCTTGAAAGTTGTGGTGCTTTGCGCTAAGTACTTTCCTTCCTCCTAAGAATGATCTTGGTTATTGTTTTTGTTTCATAAAATGCCCATTTCCATTTTTTATATTTTACTCTATCTGCAGCTCAGTCAAAGCATGAGTTATTTAATTGCCACTGAGATAAGATCATTGATGGTGCCTTACAGCTATCAGACATTGCTGACGCCAGTCCCAAGGAGGCAAAAAGATAAAGGACACTTTGTCTTCAGAAGGTAGGATAGCATTAGCAAGTGAGGGCACAATCAATTTACAAGTCACCTTTCTCCCATTCCTGTGATATATTTTTGTGACACTCAAGACAAGCACAAAACTTGTGCTGAGACTTGTGCAGGCCTAACCAGAGGTTAGGATTGTGTTGTGAGCTCTACATAGTAGAGCCAGATGATCTTAATGTAATTTTGCTAGATCTTTGTTAGGTCAACACATTTGAACTTCATTTAAACTCTTTGATCTTTGTCATCTTGACACAGACTCTGGTTAGTTTAAAATTGTTCAGTTAACCCTAAAATTTAATCTGTTCACTCTAGACTTGATTCTTTTGGATGCCTTCTCCAGAAACATCAGTTCTAGGTACTGATTGTACAATTTCCCTAATTGTAAACTGCCCCTGTGTTTAAATTGCCTCTCCCCTCCCAACTTGGACTTGTCAATATGTAGCTATTACTGGATGAATTTTTAAAGCATGTTAACATGCGAACACAGGGAAAGGAATGCTATCTTATGTGCTGGACTCTGTGTCATGGCTATTGTATGAGGCTAGTTTAGTGATTTCGGGAAGTTGTGAAGTGGATGAATGGTGATGGCATGCACTGAATCCTATCCTCCTTTTACGCAGCCTCTGCACCCCCTTTCCTTGGATATGTGACCAAAGTTCTCCTTCTCCTCTGAAGATTCCCCATTCGCACCCTGCTGGATATAGTACCTTTTTGGTGTGACTGCATCACCAGTGAAGATGGAAGGATAGGATTGGGCCTTTAGTAGCATTCAATAAATCAGCTATCGATTTATGTGCAACTTTGGTCTAATTAACCACTTTTCTGGTTGTCGCATCCCATTGGTACTCTCTCTCATGTCTGAGTCTCCATTTTCAAGCCTGATACTTACCTGGTTGACATTTGTGTTTAGAGGGAAAAAAGAAGAAATTAAATTAAGAAGCTGTGTAAAATAATAATGAAGAATAGACTGTTAAGGAATCTCACGTATAATAGCGTGTCTCATACCATGTGGTAAGGAATACAGTATTTTAAAATTAAATTTCTTAAGGTCAATAAAATGCCACTGTTTGACAATCCACAGTGATCACATAAACCTCTTGCATCCAGATGGCAGCTTGTTTACTGGCAAGGCACTGCTGATAAATTCACCAATTAGATAGACATTAATATTACATTGCTTGAGAGTCTGAGCACAGCCTGACCTCATAGAGTGGGCTGATATCTTGCTTTAATCTCTTGTGCTTGTTCACAGAATATTACCATACTGTTATGGCAAATTCATCCTCTCAGTGAGAGGAGCATTACTAGGCTCCAGTGATGAAATAAAGAAAAATATAGGGTTGTCATGCCTATTGGTCGTCAATGGTCAATTCCTACTCTATAGACTTGATTCGGTCCTTACCAGCATGGTAGGTTTACATCAGAGTGACAATATGTCCTTTTTCCAAGAATGTCCTCTTTGGTATTCTTTGTTCTTGGTATTCTTCATTGGCATTCTTCAAACAAATCTTCATTGTTTTCCTTTTCCATGTGAGCAGGCAGTAGACAGCCTTCTTGTAATTCATAAATTATATGTAATAAATTATATATATTTATTATAAATAATAAATAATACAGAGTTTAAATTAACCACACAAATATATATGATATAAATATATATGAGACTGATTTTAAAATTAGCTGTTGGGTGCCAAAAGCATTTATCCATGTTGGGCTCCATGCAGCCTGGCATGATGCTCCGAGGATTTTAAAAATCATGTACCAGCCTCCTGAGATCATAGCAGTTGCGGTATATTTATTTATTTGATATTCATGCCACCTTCCCACCACTTATGTTATACTTGTTTTCTGATTTCTAATTAAACTCCTTCTCTAGTTTGGTGTGTGTGTATGTGCGCATGTGGGCATTATTTTATGTAGGCTGTGAGCTTACCAGGAAATTCACAACTAAAGTGAAAGTGTTATCTTGAAAGTACTCCAGCACAAGTACCATGTACTTGAAAACACAACAGCATGATTTACTTCTTTCTGGAAGAGGAAGATAATGCATTTGGCTATCTAAAGCATAGCTCAAGGTCTAAATATGCTTTGGTTGAAAGATTTAGCCTGGGTGGCATCAAAGTGCTGCAAGGTACTTGTGGTGCAAGTCCTTTTCGGCCATACAAACACCAGTGCGAACCAAGCCTTTGAACATCTGAATATGAAAACGTTCAGATAATTCTTTCTATTCCAAAGGAAAAAAGTCATGGAAACCTGGTGCAATGTGGCTTTAACCACTGAGCCACTGCACCATTTCCCCCATACATAGGTGGTAAATATTACAAGTGAATATCTTGTCTGTGTTTTAACCTCCTCCACCAGGTCTACTACACTAACCCTTCCCCAAAAGCCTCCTAAAAACCTTTTTCCAAAACTTATCAAAATTTTCTTCAAAAATATTGTTCCAAATATTCAGTGATTTTTCTTTTGTTAGTTTGCATCAGCATTTGCTGTCCAAAGGGTTTGCAGGAGTGGTCAACATTTGAAAGTACAGAGATGATGAGATCTCTTGTTTTACAAATATTTGAGATGGATTTTTTTGGAAGAATGTGCTTGTTTAATTAATAAATTTAATTTATGCTTACAAAGTGGTACTTCCCACGGGTGGACCGTGTGAAGTAATACAAGTGGGGACGAAGGCTGAGAAATCTCATCCTTTGGCTGCAATCTAAATCTGCAGTTACGCTACCCTGAGCCCCGGGAACAAGTCCTTTGATGACCTGGGGGTGTCACAAAAGTGCTGTGAAGCATTCCTTTGACACTTCTTGGGGAGCGCAAGGCCAGTGCACAGACATGCGCTTGCCTCCCTACATCAACACAGGAATGGGAAGACTGATGAGTTATGCTAGCCTAGGTTAGGATTGCACCTGTTGAATTGCATGCATCATCAAGTAGCATCAGGCATGCCTTCTCAGGTGTCAGGAGTTCTTGGGCCAGCCCTGCGGTTCAGTTGGTAATCTTTCATCCTCTCATGAAGTTTGCAATCATGATTTGTCAGAGTATGCAGCAATGCAGTACCATTGCACCTGTACCAGCAGGGGGCAGTAAAATTAAGCAGAAAGTGGTAGAGGGACAAGGTAGTAATGCATGCTTGTTGATAATGCACTGTGCAGCTCTCAGTTTCCCTGATTTCTTCCTGCTTTCCCCTCCCTCTTCTCTCTGAAGAAAAGATAGGTAGCTTGATAACTAGCAGCAGGATCATCTCTTCTTTCAAATTCATCCTTTTTTTCAAAATTCTCCTTTAAATAGGCTTATTTTTTGAATATAAACCTCTTGCATTGCTTCCTATTTGGACTTTCCTGCATAATGTGTCTTTTGCCGCCCAATTCTATGGCTTCCCCTCTCCGCCGATGCAGTGGTGACAAATTGGCTACTTCTGCATCTACTCACTGCTATCTTCTTGGATCCATGCTCATACCCAGGCTATCACAAAGAGGACACCACCAGGACAAAAGCACTTTTTATTATCAAAGCCAACATCGATCACAGAATGAAATCAGAGATAAACGTATATGTTCTTTTCTTCATGAAAAGAAACCATTTTCCGGTGAAGCCAGCTTGGACTTTTTCTGTTTCTTCCATTTCTTCTTTATTTCTTCTAGAGAAATCAACTTGCCTTTTTTCAAAACTTTAGACTATTGTATTTTTAGTCTGTGTCCTTTGGGATGTCATTCCTATTGATTGCAGGGTGTCGGTGAGGACATTTTTGTTGGAAAAATGAAAAACCCGTTTCCAAGAAAGATACCTCATCCATTATTTTGAAGATGCAATTTTGCCAGGTACAGATGACTGAAAAGAAAATCAAGATAACATGTTCACAGTAACAGAATGTTTCACTCTCAAGTACAATTTCAATTACCTTTGGTCGGGGGTGTCAATCTAATTATATTTTACTAGATACCTCCAATCATTCCCCTCCCTGAAATTAGTATGACTAACTGCTGAGCTTTCCTATGCAATTATGTAAGTCTCTTGGGGCTGAACATACCTACAATGGTTTTGAACCAGAAATAATATATGATTGAATAGGAAAGTTGCTGATTTCTCTCATGAAATCTGGATAGGAAAGATTATGACTGCACATGAAAAGTTTGACTTAACCATGTGTAATCTGTTAAAGAAAACTGGAGCATCGCAGAGTTTTGATATTTAACTATTGAGTTTAGTAGTTTATGGAATATGGCTTGGTTGACAATAGCTCCATTGCATAACATCTCTTAAAGACAACTAATAAAAATCACAGGAACTGAAAATATTTATAGAATCATGTGCTAATTGACTGTCTTTTTTTCTCTAGTAGTATTATATATTTATCTTTAGATACTTGACCTTTAGATAAAGATATACTTTAGCTTAGTGATTTTCAGCTATTGAGTGGTGAATGGCGTGAGTGGTCCACAGGTGTGCTATTGTGGTTTGGAAAATGTATTTATTTATTAGATAATATCATTTATTAATAAGGCCATTAAGGCCATTTTTTTGCATTTTGGATTGTGAGCCCTTTTGGGACAGGGACCCATTAGCTTTGAATTAGCTATTATTATTTTTCCATTTTCTTTATAAACCGCTCTGTAAACTTTTTAATTGAAAAACGGTATATAAATACTTTAGATAGATAGATAGATAGATAGATAGATAGATAGATCGATCGATCGATCGATAGATAGATCAAGGGATGTGAACTCTTCCTCAACAACATGGTGTACCTTATCAATTGTCAAAAGACTTATGGTGTGCCTTGACAATTTTAGTGCCTTGTCAGTGTGCCATGAGATGAAAAAGATTGGAAATCACTGCTTTAGCTAATCTCTAATGGTTTTTACGTGTTGATTAATAGCAGGGTTGCCGCCGATGGGATGCCACCTATCCCAGATACCCCATCCCCTATCCCACCCATATGTGGTCACTACCCTCTGTGCTAGGGACTGCCCCCTGCATGCGCCAGCCGGTATATGCACAGAGGCCCCTGTCTTCTGACTGACAGGAGCGACTGCTACCTCTGTGCGCCAGCCTTTTGAGAGAGACCTTTCGCTGGCCAGCAACTGGAGAGATCCCTGGCTAGTGGAGATTACCAATTTTATCAACAGTTTTTCAACTCATGCTCCCAAAGCATTAACTTTGGGAATCTTTTTTTTTTTAAATTGCTGGCTCACTATAACATCATCTGACATGTGAGAGCTAGAAAAAGAGTAATCTCTATGTCAGAGCTATCACACAAGCTGACACTTTATACTCTTGGTTTCTCTGCTCACTTTAAGAGGACAGAGATCAGATTCTTTTGAGAACAGCAGTCAAATACAATTTGCATTAGTTGATGCAAGAATGTTTACTTTATTGTTAAAAGAATAATGAAAATAAGCAAACATGTGTCACACGGTGCACACAACCCCCACAGACCCAATCTGGATCCCACACATATTCTCATAAAGAAAGTCGTGGCTTGCTGGTACATGAAAGTCAAGGAACAAACAATAATTGTCTCTGACAGTTTCATGATGGAAAGCAATTCCCTCTAGATAGATGTTTGTCACTCATTCCTATCTTAGAGTTTGACATTGTCTTAAGCAGCCTTGGGAATCAAATCTTCGACAGAGCCATCATGCTGTTCATATATAAGTATCATAGCTACCAAGAAGATTGCTTTTTTGAGGTTGTGCTCAGTTTCAACAATCCAACTTTTCTCCTGCAAATTAATATTCAGTTTCTTTTACAATAAGAAGCAAACCAGAATTCTATTCAGGCTTCACTTAAATATTTTAATAGAAATTTTCATTTCTGGCTCTGTTGTATGTTATCACTTGAAGGGCATAATCCAAAGTAGCCTTTGGGCCAGTGCAAGTCCCTTGTGCTGGTCCCGGAGTGTCTCAAAAATGCTGTAAAGTATTGCTGGTAGAGGACAGTCCAGCACTGGCTTCCCTGCACTGCCAAAGGTCACAGTATGCAGTAAGTTGCACTTGTTCAGGCAGGAGAGAGGCATTTTAGGGTGAGGGTAGGCAGGTGGCCGGTGGAACTGTAGGCATTTGAGGAGTATTTTGCACATGTGCCAGATTCAAACACTTGTTCTTAGGCAGCCCATGGCAGTACTGGTCTGTGTTGACCTGCACCACTGTTTAAGGTGGCGCAGATACGAGTGGACCTATTGGGGCTGCTGCATTACTCAGGGTAAGGGTAGCCCAGCAGCAGTTCCAAGCTTGCTCCAAGCATTGCAGAGATATCATATAGTTGCATTATATTATTATTATTATAAATGCACAGCGAACAATTTCGTGCTGGTTTCATTCACTTCACCAGTCGGACCCTTCCCAAGAGTCTAGGACTGTGTGATGTAGCGGCGTATAATTTGTGCTGATCCCAGAAGAGCGGCTTTCTGCAGTTGGCAGAGTGATAGTTTGTCAATGCCAATAGTTTTCAGGTGCCTGCCAAGGTCTTTGGGCACTGCACCCAGTGTGCCAATTACCACTGGAACCACCTGCACTGGCTGACACCACATACGCTGTAATTTGATTCTTAGGTCTTGATAGCGGGAGATCTTTTCCAGTTGTTTCTCCTCAATTCTGCTGTCACCTGGTATGGCGATGTCAACAAGCCACACCTTGCTGCTTTCTATGATGGTGGTATCTGGAGTACTGTGTTCCAAGACCTTGTCCGTCTGTATCCTGAAGTCCCACAGAAGCTTGACCTGCTCATTTGCAACCACTTTTTCAGGCTTGTGGTCCCACCAGTTTTTTGCCACTGGCAGGTGATACTTTTGGCATAGATTCCAGTGGATCATCTGGGCAACAGAGTTGTGCCTCAGTTTGTAGTCAGTCTGTGCGATCTTGCTGCCACTTAGAATGTGGTCCATTGTTTCATCCACTTCTTTGCAGAGCCGGCATTTTGGGTCATGGGCTGATTTTTCAATTCTGACCTTGATGGCATTTGTCCTGATTGCCTGTTCTAGGGCAGCAAGTATCAGGCCTTCCGTCTCCTTCTTCAGTGTTCCACTCGTCAGCCACAACCAGGTCTTATCCTGATCAACCTTTCCTTCGATCTTGGCAAGGAATTGGCCATGCAATACTTTATTCTGCCAATTGGCAGTCCGAGTCTGAATTGCACTATTGCAATATTCATAGTTGCTCTGCTGCACTTTCAACAACTTTCTCTTGCTGACTTCAGTCAGAGCAGATTCCTGGCTCTCTTGCACATCATCTGCTAGAGAATGTTTTTCATCTTCCACCAACTGCTTCACTTGCAAAAGTCCTCTGCCCCCTGATCTTCTAGGCAGGTACAGCCTGTCAACATCACTACATGGATGTAAAGCATAGTGAATGGTCATTAACTTCCTTGTTTTCCTGTCCAAGTCATCCAGTTCCTTTTGTGTCCAGTTCACAATGCCAGCAGTATTATTATTATTATTATTATTATTATTATTATTATTATTATTATTATTATTATTATTATTATTATTATTGATAATGTACTAATGCAAATATTCATTCTGATTAAACAGAGAAAATTGATAGATCTTTATATCACTGTCTGTGTTGTGTAATTCCATAACAGCAATCTAGTTTAGGTGTTTGTGAATGAACCTCTGGTGAGAAAAAACTGCAGAATTTGATAGTGGGATATAGAACAATTTAAAAATAGATTGTTCAAATCTAGGTTCAAATCCCCTCTTAGCCTTGAAGATTCCTGGGCCAGTCTTCCTTCCTTGAAGACTGACCTTTGGCCAATCTTTCACCCTTACCTACCTCACAGGGTTGTTGTGAGGACAAAAAGAGTGGAGGAGAGGAGCTATGTAAACTACTATGAGCATGCTGGAAGGAAACTCATATAAAAATGTGAAAAGTAAATACTGTACGTAATAGAGACTAGCAGGTACACAGATAAATCACACATGGGTAATGAAGTACACAGATAAATCACACATGGGGAATGAAGGTCCCAACCTTCATTCTGAAGACCACTGATCTATAGTCTTTTAAAGAATACATTAAAACAAAACAGCATAGACTGCATTGTGTAAGATGGCTTTTAGACATAATAATGTCCATGCCCAACCAAAATAGCAACATTAGTAAAGTCACCTGATTTGAAACATGTGTTTTTCCTACTAGGAAGTGTTGTCAGGAAGACCAATAGTGCTAATGATCTTCTAGCACATTTCAGAGTTTAGTTACTACCTAATTATCACCAATCCAATCTATTTTAATTTTAGCTCTGGGAAGTGTTTGACTTGCGGTAGCACTAACGGTCTGTGGTAGACCCTGAAGTAAACGAAAATCACAGGAGAAGCCCGGAAAAACAAGAAGCTGATGGCAGGAAATGAAAGTGTAAGGCTTCTGTGATCATCCCACATAAAACAATTGAACAATGTCCTTCCCTACAGACCAAGAGTCCCCTGAATCACTGACATATCCATAAAACTGAGTTTTCTTACAATAGCCTCTGCCTAGGCTATTATTACTTTTAGAAATGATTTATGACAATGAACGATGGACTCTAGCGGCTGAGTCATGGAGAAAAATCAATACTCAGGCTTGTAAAACTCTAGCAACAATCTGTTAGTGATACAGGATGTGCATAAAATCTGAATAAAATCAGGTGAAAGGAAAGCTGTGGTTTCATATCTAAAAATATGTCTGATAAAGGACAATAACATATTTTAAATCCAAGTTCTATCCTGGACACAATTTCTCCTACTTCTACATGAAAAGTCCTATATTCAGTGGTGGAGAAAAAGCATTCTGCATATGATCAAAGGCAATGGCTGCAATTCTAAAGACAGTTTCCTGGGAGTAAGACCCTCTGAACACAATGGGACTTACTTTTGAGTAGACATGTTTAGGATTGCACCCAATATTAGTTATTTTCTTATTCCCGGCATCTTCCAGGATCAAGCACTAGTAGTGAAACCAGGCACTAGGAAAGAGCCTTTGGATCATAAGTGATACAAGACTTGTAGGCTTTGGTAAGATAAGGTGTATCATCTGAGATACATCAATATTTTTAAGGATAAATCAATCTGACTTGAATCAGCACCAAATTTTGCTCCTCTTTCACCCATGTATATACTACTATCACTTCTCACAACTAACATTTTTTTACTGGGTAGGAATTTTGGCTTGAGGGGATAAGAATTTTGACTTGGAGGGTAGGAATTCTGGGGGACCTTGCAGGGAAGTCGGGGTTCGGCATCTGGTCTCACTGCCCAACTCAACATGAGCCCTTCTGTTGTTGTCACGGGTGAGCTAGTCCCAAGTTAAAAGACGCTGCCAATCATCAGCCCCTGCTAGTGTCTACATTTTTTGATAGGCCAATCAAGGGCAATCAGACTCACACTCAGGCAGTGTGTATAGGATTGTTCAATTTTGACAGCTATAAGTTTGCATCCCTTAAAATCAATGTCACTCACTGAGCCATTTGAATTGCCCTTGAGTCACCCTTGGCCCAAGAAAGGTGGGATATAAATTTATTACATAAAATAACTAAATTTGCTGAGTGTTCTTTCTTGTTCTTATGTCCAGTGGCATCAAGGTGCTGAATCAACTAAATACCCTGTGCAATGCCTCAGTGGTGGGCTGAAGCCCGTTCGGGCTGGATCGCCCGAACTGCTTCTTCTTTCTGATCCCCCGCTACTGAACCGGTAGCAGGGGGGCCAGAAAACCGGACGTACCAGTTCGGACGGACGGCCCACCACTAAACTGCGCATGCGTCAAACTTGAAGCGTGTGCAGTCTCCTCTGCAGGGCCATTTGGCCTTGCTAGGGAGGCGGAGCCGCAGAGGTGCGGACCTCTGGAGAGGAGGAAGTCTCTTCTGAAGCTGACCTGCTTCAGAGGACACTACGCAGGCGCCAATGTTGGCGCCTGCGCAGTGCATCTTCTGATGCCAGTCGGTGCCAGAAGATGCACTGCACAGGCGCCAAGGCTGGCACATGCACCGTGTGTCAGGGTTGGGGCCTGCCCCTTGCCCCGCCCCCCGCACCATGCTGGAGTGGGTGGCGTGCCCTCCCCGCCCCTGGCCCCCCCTGCCCCTGCCCCTCCCCACCCCCTGACCCTGGCCCTGCCCCCTGACCCCCGGCCTGGCCACACCCACTTCCGGGGAACCGGTTGTTGGGCCAGGCCAGGCCCACCTCTGCTCTGCCTGGTTTTGAAGTATTTACAACATAAAGATCTCTAGACCGTCCATTTGCTCAGTGCTCCCTCCCCAATTGAAAAGTGATGGATCAAGTCTTTAAAGATGCAATGGAACATCAAGCATTTTCTTTTCTGTCCATTTTCATTACTGTCGCATGTGGTGCTGAACTTCTGTATTTCCTCCAGCAGGAAGGTGGCTGTCTCTACATTTCAAACTTGCTTATCTGTATGCCTGGGAGATGTAAATTCCTCTTTTGCATGCAGTGACAGTGTGGAATGAAAGGAAGGCCTGAAGCAACTCAGAAAAACAGATCAGGCTAACATTTTCAAAAGCTTTTTACTTGCAAGTATGAAAGGTACCTGCATATTTTATATTTTAATTACTGGTTCCCATGTTTCTTTCCCACAATATGGTGACCTCCTTGATGAGCCACAGGGTTCTCTGAGCATTAATACATTGAGAAAAGTATTTCTGTCGTTGTCAAGACTTCAGCTTTGGAAAAAGTGATGGTTAAGTAGTCAAATCACTATTTGTAATTTAATAATTTTCACACAAATGGAATATATAGGATGAAGATGAGAGAAGCTTTTAGGCGAGGAAGGATTTAATTGTTAGTGGTTTCAGTACAGATCTTTTGGAGAGATTAAAAATGGATAATATATTATGTTGAAGATTCAAACCCTACAATCCAGAGTAACTACGGGAGCACGTATGAGACATTATATGCACCCGCAGTTACTGCACCGCCTAGTAAGAACCTATGGGAAATTCATATTGCAATCCAGAGCAAATTGTTCTTACACCAGATCAAGGACTCCCCGTAGTTACTCTAAATTGCGCCCTATGTGTCTTTTGGAGAGTCAATTACGTTTAGAAGAAGAACAAGCTGTTACTAAGATATATAACTTCCTTTTAAAACTGAAACAAGAGGAGTAGGTGAAGTATTTTATGATACATTGCGTGAGAAATGTTGGCCATGGAATACTGATGGATCAGTGGGAGAATTTGCGGAATAAAGATTAAAATGTACATTAAATGCAAATCTTAAAAGAAAATTTTTACAAAATGATCTACAGATGACACCTGTTAAACCAGGAAAAATGTTTGCAAAGGTTCCAAATTGATATCAGAAATGTTTATGATAGGAAGGAATGTTTTACCATATGTGGTGGACTTGTCCTAATGAGAAAAATATTTGGTGTATCAGCAAATGTAATTGATGTTTTTCAGTGGGGAATACTTGTTGAGTCAATTCATAAAAGACTTTGAAATTATGTTCTTATATATGACAACTGCTGCAAGAATATTGTATGATAAATATTGGAAGGTTTTAGAAATACCTTCTATACACTGGGCTTTGCTGAAATGGACAAATTACAACTTTAAAAAAAGAGAAATCAGTAAAAACTTCTATGGACGTTTGAAAACTGTTCATGGACTTCCCCTACAATCAGTGGTGGGCACTTACTGGTACCGGTAAGGCCGCTTCTAGGCAGGGTCTGCGTGAGCGACGACATCGGTGCTCGCGCAGACCCTGCCTAGAGGCGGCTTGCCCGCTTCTAGGCAGGCTCTGTGCGAGCGCCGATGTCAGCGCTCGCGCAGAGCCTGCCTAGAAGCGGCCTGCCAGGCCAGCTTCCAGGCAGGCTCTGCGTGAGCGCCAGTGTCGGCACTTGCGCAGAGCCTGCTTGGAAGCCCGCCTGCCAGGCCAGCTTCCAGGCAGGCTCTGCGTGAGCGCCGGTGTTGGCGCTTGCGCAGAGCCTGCTTAGAAGCCGGCCTGCCAGGCCAGCCTGGCAGGCCGGCTTCTAAGCAGGCACTGCGCAGGCGCCAACGTCGCCTCCCCCCTCACCCCTCCCACACTCCCTGACCCCGGCTGGCCCCTCCCACTTCCGGCGTACCGGATCTTGGGATGGGGCCAGCCCATCTCTGCCTACAATCCATAGTAACTAGGGGAAGAGGTATGAGGCACTTACTCTGGATTGTTCTATGCATTTTCCATAGGTTTCCCATAGGTGGCACCATAACTACGTCGGTGTAAAAGGTCCCGTAGTCACTCTGGATTTTAGCCTTAGTATAACAGATTATCTAAGCTATTTTAATAGTTTGTAGGATTTTGTAAAAAACAAAGTCTGCAATCCTAATCTCAAGTAAGGCAGGCCTAATCCTCTGGCAGAAGTCCTGTGCTGACCTGCTGGTGTTACCAAAGTGCCGTAAGAGACTTCTGAGCTACTCCTGGGGGAGTTGCACTTGCTTCCCTACATCACCATGGGAAAGGGAAGACCAATGAGTTGTGCCAGTGTAGGTTAGGATTGCACCCCAAGAAATGTAAATTCAGAACTCTACACTTGCCATACAACTTTCAATAGTGTTTTTCTTTTTTCTGTCTTTTTCTTGTTTTCTTCTTTTCTACACCTTAAAATTAATAAAATAAACCCAACCTCTATTTCAGTGGTTCTCAATCTTCCTAACGCCGTGACCCCTTCATAAGTTCCTCATGTTGTGGGGACCCCCAACCATAAAATTATTTTTTTTGCTACTTTTTAACTGTAATTTTGCTACCGTTATGAATCATAATGTAAATATCTGATATGCAGGATGTATTTTCATTGTTACAAATGAAACGTGTGTTCTATGCACACATTGAACACAATGGGATTTATTTCAGAGTAGGCATGCATAGGATTGGGCCCTGAGGCTGTCAGTCAGCCCCAGTGTGCGCACAGCTACAGCCGGAGGTCTGGCAAGCCTGACCTAGCCCCCTGCACCAGGGGTCTTTAGGTGACCCCCAGGAAACTTCTAGGTGACTGCCAAAGGGGTCCCGACCCCCACTTTGAGAAACACTGCTCTGTTTGAACCAAATTTGTTAAGCCTGTATCAAAACAACCCTGTATTCAATCAACCCTTCATGTGACACTTGGGCCTTGGGTTAGTCTTTTAGCAGCCTTGATCCAAGGAATATAAAGATGTGCATTGTGTTGTCTGCACTTTTTGTGCAGATAGAGACACCAAAGCATATCCATGTTAGAACTTTGGAGTATCCAAAAATGGCACATTTTTGCCTATACAGTTTGTAGAATTTTGCTTATCAGAAGTTCTTGAGAGTTTGTATATCAGATGAACTAGTCCTACTTGGTCTCTTGCTGACTCACCTCTCTCCACAACTCAACTTCCTTTCAAGATCCCTCAAACCATTCTTCCCTCCAAGGTTGCCTACAACAGTCCTGCAGTCTGAATTTACCACTTCCACAGATTAACTTTATGAATAATGGTGTCTAGAGATGTTTTACATAAATTGTTCTCAACTTATTTTCACCGTGGCTCCAAGGAATAAAATAATAAATATTGGTCTCTCGATGGGTAACTACAAACAAGTTTGCAAACAAGAATTGTGCCTCGTGTTTTGTTAATGAGGACTTGTTTGCTTTCTTATCAGAGGATGCATCAGCTGCTGATAATGATGACCTTGTGGATTCTTACCAGGCTCCTACTAATGAGGTGGGTCTAATTACCTTGTTTCACCTTCACATTTAGAGCTTTTTTCTGCCTGGTCACATATTTTGGAAAAATAAATGCATACTTGTTGCTTGCTTGTTGAACAGTTTTCTTAAAGTGCAAGATTTTGGGTTTTAGAAAATGAACTGCTCCCTTCAAATAATGTGTGCATTGCTCTTGCCATTGTGGCATAGAATGTGGTTGTTCGATTACAAGTTAGGATTGCACTGCCTACCCTGTATACTCAGTGGGTTGACTGTGAGTTGATTGCAATTCCTTACATGGCATAATTCTTTACTTACCTGTAGGTGCCCTCCTTTGCACCTGGCCTTCTGAAGTAGCCTCTTTCTAAAACCAGGAGGTCTCATAGACTCACTACAGCTTGGAAGCTGTGATTATCTTTTCCTCTAGAAATCTTTTAGGAAGACATAGAGCACAGTCCTAACCATGTCTACTCAAAAATAAGCCCCATTGTGTTTAATGGGTCTTACTCCCAGGAAAGTGTCTTTAGGATTGCAGCCATAGGTATCTATGCTTTAAAGGTTATGTTTGTCTGCTTCTGCAGTTCAGAACTGTACTTTTTGTTCCTGATAAACCTGTAGTTCTGCATCTAACTCTGTATTCAATGTTGTACTTCCCATTAGTGTGAGGATGCAACCACATTGGAGCAATACATCCAATAGTGTGAGAGTGCAATTAGGAGTGCAATATTTGCAATATTTTTACTTAACTCTGCATAAGCCTCAGAGTGTATGTCCTCTTTTCCAGGACATATATCCTTATACCCTTGCATTTTAGCCTTGTATCCTTTTAGCCTTATATCCTTTTCCTTGTGAGTAGGCAGCCTTTCAGTAATTAATAACTTATATGTAATAAATTATATGGAATGGTTGTAAATTCAATAATAAGTAATATATTATTTAAAGAAACAGCATGAAAATTAGCATGCATGAGTGTTTTAAGCTTTATTTTGTCATGTCCTACATTTTACTTGGGTTTCCTACATTTTGGGAGGGCCTTGTCCTCTTTTGCAGTTTTTATATCTGGTCACATTGCTCTTGGTGGCCTATGGGTTTTCCAGCTATATAGCTATATACCAGCTATTTACTTGGTAAGCCTGTCTCTGAATGAAGATGTCATGAAAGTGCAATTATCAGACAACTTCTGCAGTACATTTGCAGATTTATTAAAAAGTACCATTGTGCTAGCAATTCAATGTAACCAGCAAATATTTCTGACAAAATTAATAAACCTCATAATACTCAGAGTACATTTTTTATTCCAAGGGGTTTCAGAGGTCTTTCCTGCTGAGATTTGTGATGTGGTCTTAATTACTTTTCATCGTAATGCAATATGTAGTTCTATGCAGGAACTATTCTACCCTCCTATCTATCTAGGGCAAGCCAAGCATCAGCAATTGCCAGACTGCCTTATCTGGACAATTGATCTTTCTTAATGTATTGGTGTGACAGAGCTATTAAATGTGGTGTATGTATGTTCCAACACCTAAAGAGCATTTAGCAAGAGCATTTAGTATTTATGGAGAGGGAGAGGGCTAGCTCAAGATAATGTTCTTGCTGGGGTTTATTCTTATTTGAAAACAGCCATATCCACATGCTCATCTATAGAGAGTTTAATTGTTTCCTTGGAAAAAAAACTCCTGATAACTTCAATTGAACAATTACTATCTGGTAATTAGATGGCTATGGATGTCATCAATATGATCCAAGAAGCCAACAGTGATTCTATAAGCTTTAATCCAGTCTTTCCCAAACATGCATATTATAATTCTTCTTCTTATTGTTTGAACTCCCAACATTTAGTACATGCATATAAAAAGATAACATTTAAACGTGTTGTATAACAGTATTTTTTATAATACACATAGATCCTAACCATGTCATCAAATAGGACAATTGAGTTCAATTGATCTTACTTCTAGAAAAGCGTCTTTAGGATTGCAGCCATACTTATTAAACTCTAATTGCAGTTTCTTCAGGTTTATGACAACTTCTTTGGCAGGTGATTCTCTACATTAATTTCTATCCATGTATTGATAACCATTGACTAGATACCTATTCCATAGCTTCCCCAGTCTGAATCTCTCCTCTGTCGTTAATACTTACTAGGTGGCCATAAGCACAACACTATTACCTGCAGCTGCAAAGCAGTGATAATAATTAATACTTAAGAGTGAGTTGTTTTAAGGACAACATCAAGGTTAAATATACAGTATATGAAACACTTTGCAGGTTAAAGGGCCCTATCCAACTTTCCAGTGCCAGTGTAGACTTGCCAACATGGTATGCATTACATTCTGCAGTGGCAGGGCTGTCACACAGGCCTTCTCAAGGCCTTCCGTCCCTTACCTTGGGGGTACATTGTGGCTACATCAGTGCTGGAAAGTTGGATAGGATTGAGCCCTCAGTGAAGTATAAATGTTGAATATTCTTCTTTCATTATTAAAAAGTGTGGCTAACACCACAAGTCTATCAAAATTCCTCTCTAAAGCAGCTGCACCATCAAAATTTGTTCTAAATCCCATAGGGACAGCTCTGGAGGTCTCAATTAAAGAACATTTTTACCCTTGCCCTGGAGTAAAATTCCACTTCCTTACTGATCCTACTTGGACCTGCATCAGAAATTTTGCCGATGCAATGGATGTAGATAGCTGGGTTCAGTCTGGGCAATGGGATAAGATACCAGTGGAGCAGCAGCAGCTGCTAACTGACCTCTTTTTGCCCACTTTTTGTTACATCCCCACACTCGTCTCCACCCCATTCTGCCCATCCCTCACCACTGCCCACGACCTTGTGCCAATTTACAAGCTCTGGGGTTCCCACTGATAACACACTTGTTTGGCTGCCATCATTCACTGTCTATGATATTTGTAAGGCAAATGCAACACTTTGCTGTGGCCATAGATTGTGCTGTGCCTCTAGAAAGCACGTTCTGGTAACACAGTCCCCAAAAGATTGGGCTGAAAGTTGTAAATCCATTAAAACATCTGGGTAAGCACTGAGAACCGGGGGACAAAGATAGGATGTGGCACACAATTTTCTGAAGAACTTTGTGGTGCAGACTATATAGTTGTTCATTCCTTTCTAAACTGGAAACCAATTACAGCATCAAGCAGAGCATATGCTCTATGTTATTCGGAAAGCTGTGTGCGGATAGCATGTTTGTAGCACCATCTGCTAAAAATTTTCCTGTCTGTTTGAAGTTAGCTTGAACTCTGTCTCTGATGTGTCCAGGTTTGTATGTGCCTTCCTGAACTTTGGTATGGACCAAAGGCAGGAAATAATGAGGCCATCAGTTTGTTCCGCAAAAACTCTTTCAGTGCAGACAATACTTGCCCTGAAACAAAAGCAATAATGTCTGTTGAACTGTACAGTCCTTTAAATGTAATACTTTCTTTTGAAAAGGCCAATTAAAATGAGGGTTGTGTGGAAGGAAGAGGAAATTCTGTTGTTAACTGGAGAGTGATCAAAATCACAACTGGAGAATCACTCTCGATGTAGCCTTAATTTGGAGTGGTAGCATAATTCATTTGCTGTGAGAAAGCAAGAAATTGCTATGTAATTATGGCTGTGATTAATACAGCCCTGGCCTGCAGTTTCAGACTGATTCACAAATGGATATTATATTTAACCTACCTTCACTTTATTACATCCTCCCTACATTTGTGGCTGCTGGGGCTCACTCTTATGCAGGCAGATAGAACCGAATGTGCTCACCTGAAATGCACACCTGAAAGAGGCTGGCTTGAAGGTTGAGGAGATCCTTGGCAAGGTGTCTAAGGAAACACTGATTTGAGCAACACAGTTCGGTGGGGTTCTGCCTTCTTGGGTGAACTTCACCCACTCCTCATGATAGCAGTTGCAGGTTTTTTTGGTCTTCGTTGGCCAGCAGCAACAATGTTGTAGTGGGTGGCTGCCACCTGCCAAATTTTCCCTACCAAGCATGCCTCACACAGTGTTTCTGGCCCATTGAGAGAGAGACCAGTTGCAAATCCACCCCAGAAGCAGTCATCAGAGACAACCCCTTCAAGGATGGGGCATAACTGTCTGTGACCTTACTGCCATCCTATGTACCAAGATACATGGAATTGGCCTGCACCACTCTCCTACCATAGTATTCACAGTATTATGAAACATGCAGAGGAAGGTCAGAGTGCTATCATATAAAGCAGCAGGCCTCTGTCAGTCTTGGAAGACTATGGTTTCGTGCTCGGCGCTGCATATGCTGCATGCAAAGCTCGAAAGCCTGGGTTGGATTGTTCTGGAGGATAGGCTGTTACCCAAGCAGCAAATACCCCTTTCCATGCCACTGAATTAGTCCAGTGGAAAGGCAGAGCCAATATGATTGGATCCAGCTGGCATCGCAGAGCTGGGCTAAGGACAGGCGCTCACCCTGTCTTGTGGGACCGACCCGACCCCTCTCGAACCCTGGCCTGCTGGTTATATATTGGATATCATATAATATCATATATTAGGGGCATTGGTGACTGAAAATAACAGTGAAAGTGCACTGAGCACTAAAGCACTCAAAGAAGTTCTAAACATCAAACTTCAGCTGCCTTAAATCTTGTAGTCTTTGCCGCAAAAAATTGTCATTCACCTGCTCAGGATTGTCACAGTAGTGAGCCCAGGACGGATAATTGCCCACACAAAGTGTGGCATCCAGAAGTAGGTGGCAATGATGTGACAACATCACCACCAACTGCTTGAAGGGGAGGCAGTTTTGAGTCATTTGGACCCAGGAGCAGGCAGGCAGTCTAGCAGTTGTATTCTGCTTGCTGCTTTCTCCTCAAAATACCTCAACATGGAAGATCACAAAATTAAACAAGTATGGATAGATTGGATTGACTGATGCTCTTTTCTCTCTAACATTAACACCAAAATTAGGGGACATCCATTAAAATTGTATGTTAGGAGAGTTATGACAGACAAAAGAGAATTTCTTTACTAAACATGTAATTAGTCTGTGGAACTCCTTGCCACAGGATGTGGTGATGGTATCTAGCCTTTAAGAAGGGATTGGAAAAATTCCTAGAGGAAAGGACCATCACAGGTTACAAGCCATGATGGGTATTGGTGCATGTGGGTGCACGTGTGTGTGTGTGTGTGTGTGTGTGTGTGTGTGTGTGTGTATAGATACATGTAGGCAAACTCAAAATGCCAGATGCAGGGGAGAGCACCTGGAGGCAGCTCTCTGTTCCCTTGTATGCTCCCCACAGCATCTGCTGGGCCACTGTGATATACAGGAACTGGACTAGAAGATCGTCTGTCTGATTCGTTGAGGCTCTTATGTACTTATCACATGCCAGAGTGAGACAGTAGCTATGTGGGCACTTCTCCAGTATGGGCCCCCATCAGGCACAGGTTCTGATTCATCCAAATTGGTCAACGCTGCTTGGACTGAGCAAAGCACACATGTACCGCCTGGTCTCAAAAACCAGCCTTAGAGCAATTTGACCAATTGAGTTTTCCCCATTCCTGCCCATACAAAACACATCCAGGATGATGTAGTAGTTAGTGTGGTGGATGTGGACCAAGAAGACCTAGGCTTCCTCAGCCATGAGGCTTTCTTGTGACCTAGGGCCAGTCACTATCTCTCAGCTCAACTTACTTTAAAAGAGAGGAGAAAATCATGAATGTCATCTGGAGTACTTGGAGGAAAGTTATTATATAAATGTGAACATTAAAGAGCCCATTGACCATATAAAAAAGCCCATCTGCCATAAAATCTTACCACTCTTATCACTGACCTCTAAATTCAAATCTCTTCACATATCCTGGAACTTTCAAGTCATGTTCACGAATGCAACAAGTTTAAAAAGTTACATTAATACACAATCAGGACCACCCGATCAAGTGTTCTCGCAACTGAACATCACATGCTTCCTATGCTATTTTTGACTTACCAAGGATATACAAAAAAAGACACAGTGGAACTTGTAAATTAATGTACATACCATTTTACTTAAAATAATTTGCTATCTGATTTAGCGTTATTTATGCACATTACAGGTTTATAAAAAGAAACAAAAGCTAGAAGGCAGGATGTGTTGGTGAGACTTGTGTCTTCCTTGTGCATGTCATGTGGGAATGACAATGAGGTTTACATTTGTTTAAAACTGCATGTCAAATTGTCCAGATAACAATAAAAATCCAATATAATTGGAAATGTTCTGAAGTAGTAATTTTCTTTATTTTATTTTTCCTTGTGCCATTAAATTGTTGAACTCATAACCATGCTAAGGGTCTTGTGAGTAAATATCGAGACAATGTTTTAATATGAACTGAATGTCCTTATCTGCTCTTCTGTTTATTGTTTATGAGTTAGTGTTGTATGTATGTAGCCATTGCCAAAACCAAATTCCAAGTATGGTATCCATGCTTGGCCAATAAATAAGTCTATCCATCTAACAAAAAATATGTATTCTAGATTGCAGATCTGGATTCACGTGACTAAATGTTCCTCCTTACAAGAAATTATATCTAGAATACTAAATGTCAACAAAATGTAATTGATACCTAATCATAAGTTTTCTTGCCTCCATAGATTTCAATGGTGCTTGGTCCGGATTCACTTTCTGTGGATACAACCAAAATAAGCAATACTTGTTCACAGAAAATTATCAGTCCAATTCTATCTCCTGCCACCAGCTCCAGTTCAGCTACACCATAAAGGTATGTGCTATATCCTGTGGTGCAGGGGCAATTGGACAAACAGCAGGAGGGAAGTAAAACATTTTGCACTTATCGCCTGGTAAGCTACATTATCAGCAGTGGTTCTTCTCAGACCTATTTTGGAGGTGGCTTATGTCAGAGGAAAGAAAGGGACAGGGATGTTTAATAAGGAGATGATCTGTCAGGGGCTATTGTTGCTGGATCCATCCCCTCCTTAATAACTCAGTGCAATTTCTAGGATCTAATTTCTGGGATCTAATATTAGTGAGCGCTGATTTTAAAAAAGAACCTCAAAAAATTATACCCAATTTAACTGAGCTTGGAGTGGCTTGTTTTGTTGTTCCAAAATAAAAATTTAATTAGAACCATTTTGATTAATTCTTTTGTTTCCCTTCAGAATGATAGCCCATCGTTTTAGTTCTATTTTTGTTTTGGGGAGATTTTTTTAAAATTATCTTTGTTTAGGTTAATTAAAGCTGAATTATCTCTACATTCCATCTTGGGAGGAATACCTGGAAATTAAATTTTTAATTAAATACAAAAGCCTGCCTTCCTTTTAAAGAAAGGATTTGCCCAGAGAACACTTTCCATCTAGATTTTATAAGCAGGGTGCAACATATGTGCCATTAATTGGCTGCTTTTTGTTAAGAAGAAGAATACTTAATTATAAAGGTAAAATGGTTTTTGTTCTCTGTCAGGCACAAGTGCTGTTAAATGAAATGACCCACTCAGTTCCCATCAGACATCAGAATATGATGTGACCTTCCTTATTTTTCAAATCAGTAATTAATGTTGCTCTGAGATTCATGTTTTTCTCATTTGGATAAAGGTGACCCTGTTATATCTTCAGTTTCTCCATCAAGAATCATGGCTCTTTACATCAGCATCCATTCAAACTGCTCACATAGTGCTCTTAGGAAAATGACATTGTGCTAGCTCATGCTTTTTCTCTTTCTGATTTCATGTTCCCATCCCTGAGATGTCTTCCATGCCACCTTTCTTAATTGCTCTAGGAAAGTTGAGCTGTCATTTAATTAGTGACCAAAGCTTTTCAGGCTCAGAGAGATGATCCGTTTTGTATGCGCTTGCATCCATCTCATCATGTGTTCATTAAAACTATGCTATTTTTAGTTGGGTTTAAACTCATATTGTGTGTGTTTTATATAAGCTTTTAATCTTATATGAAGGTGTCCTATAATTGTAAAAATAAGGACAGATGAAGTGTTCAGTACATGTAATGGATCTTTTCTGCCTCCACTTTTCCAGTGCAGCCCCTGTGCATCCCTTCAGAGTGGTGTGCACTGTGGCACAGAGAAAATACCCCTGGGATGAAATTGGCAGCCCCTTTCATGTGTACTTGAAAAAGGCTTTTCTGTCTTGGTCTTTGACACAAACTGCTCCTACACACCCTCCCTCCACTCAATGGCTTAACAATCCCTGTGAGTTATAAATGCATGCTCTCATACATTCCTGTCTTCTCCTACCTCACAGGCCACAGTACTCCGTGACATGGGCTGCAATCCTAAAGACACTTTCCTGGGAGTAAGACCCATTGGACACAATGGGGCTTATGTCTGAGTAGACATGGTTAAGATTGTGCTCATAGCAGTGTGTAGTTCTCAGGGAGGAGCCATGACCCTTTTCAGAGACAGGTCTTTGGTTAAGCAGAAGATGAAGTCTTATGGGATAACTCCCAAGACCTTGTAAACTCTGACAGCAAAATCCTAACCTGTGCTGTAAAATATAGGCTGGGTGGAGGGAGCACAACATGTAGTAAGACAATTTATGCCCACTTCCGTCAGCCATTGTAATGGGGCTACCTGGATCTGTATCAGCGAAATTGCTGGTGTAGATCTGAGCAGGCCAGTGTAAGACTGAGCTGCTTAGGGATGGGTCTGGATCTGACCTAGTTTCCAGAGGTTGGTCCAACCCTTCTCCCACTAACCCACCCACTCTGAAACATCCTTGTTAAGCCTTCTCCTCCCTCCCTAATCTCTTTTCCCTGGCCTCCCAAGGCCTGTCCAAACTCACCCTTTCCTGGTGGGGATATGGCATGGAGAGGCCAGAGATCAGAGTGAAAAGGAGGGAACATTTGCTTCAGCACGGATGGAGTGTGAGTTCCATCAGTGCAAGGTCCAAATAAGATTGGGTGTCAGTACATCAATGCAGTGAATGATGATGAATATCACATTTCAGGAAGAGACTGTTCTCAGAGCAGTTTGCATAGTCTAGAAATAAAAAAAATTCCCATTCCCAAAGGGCTCACGATCTAAAGAAAGACACAAGAGAAACACCAGAAAAAAGCCAATGGGAAAATGCTATGTTGAGATGAATGGGATAATTGTCCTTCCCTTGCTAAATTTAAGAGGGCAACCACTTAAAAAGGTCTCTATTAGACAAGTTAACAGGATAAATGTTAGTAAAAAAAATGGCAGCAATAAATGTCACAAAATCAAATTTAGAAGCATCCTACCAAAAAAGTGTTTTCATTATCAATACCATTTGGTTCAATACTTTTATCAACCTCTAATGTGAATGGAATGGTCTTGTCAAATTAATGAGTGATGTAGAACTGGAGGAAAGACTTAACATTCAAAATGAACTCAAGGCAGTACAAAGCTGGCTATATGAATACATAAGAAGGAAACAAGGACAAATGGAAATGGTTTACATGTAGGGAAGAGGATTCAGATGCAAAAGTCCACACTGAAAAATGTATTGGCAGCACGGCTTCTAAGACAGATCTTTCCTTTTTGGTAGATAAGAAGCTAAATATGAGACACCAATATCAAGCTGTGCTTCAAAAGGCCAATGCTGGTTGGTTCAATAGCAATATTAATGAGACCTCAGTACTTAATAGTGTCATTTTAACTCTGCATTGTTTCAACTGCACACACAGAATAATATCGGGAACATGATCATCCCTGTGTACTGCAGCTTGAGACATATGCTCACAAATCAGAAAGAGGAGAACTATGAAAGGTACAGAAGTGAAATCCTTGTGCATGAGATTCAGCTTGGTGGGTTACTTCTTTAGTTGGAGCTATCTGTGAGTGTTTGAGCACATGTTTACTCAAAAGTAAGCCCCATTGTGTTCAGTGGGTCTTACTCTCTGGAAAGTGTCTTTAGGATTGCAGCCAGTTTTTCCAAGGGATAGCAAGCATGGCTGTGCAACCACCAATTTAGTCCTAGGAAATCAGCTGCAGCCCTCCCTCTCTTTTGTCAATTGCCCACGACTTTAATAGGAGTCTAAGGCTGCAATCCTCTGCACACATTACTCAGAGTTAGCCTGTTGCCCTACTGGAACTTACTTCAGTGTTATGCATAGGACTGGGATATAATGATGTAATCTTAACCAATTTAGGCCAGCACAATTCACTCAGCTTCCTATTCCTATTGTGGTGTGGGGAATCCAGCATTATGTCTATGTGCTGGCCTAACTCCCCTTGGAGTGGTGCAGAAGTGCCTTATGGCACTTTTGTGACATCCTCAGGCCAGCACAGGATTTATGCCAGGGTTTATGCAGCCTAACTGGGAATTAGGATTGCAGCCTATGTTTTCTCATTGTCTCTGGGGAGGTTCAGCCCTCCCCATCTTATCCACAGTAGGATTTCCAGCTCTTACAGAAGATTTTATTCAACATGATTTAATTAATTGACAGTCAATCCTGGAGAGCTAGCACCTTTACTACCCCTACCTGGGAATAATCCTTAAAGGTGCTCTGCCCTCTCTGTCAACCTCCCTCCCTCCAGGGTCATAGCATTGCACTGTTGGGCAAAAGCTTGCTCAAAGAACCACAAGCTGGGTCTAGATTGATACTTTTGTTTCAGGATAGAGGAAGTATTAGATTTGATAATATCAAGTGAGATCCAGTGAGATCTGAGGCATTCCTCCCCCACAAGACTAGACAAAACACATAAATATTAAATCCTACCAGAGTTCATGAATTTGATTATGGCATACAAGATAAGTAAAGTTTTCTCAATCTGGCCCATAATGAAAAATAAATCCAAATAAACTGAACAATACATCTGAGCAATGTTCACACCCGCAGTTTCCCCAACCAATCTGTCATCATCCCATGCGTAAGGTTCTTGCCAGGATGTCAGACTAAATCTCACAGCTGTTTTTCAGAAAACTGAACAAAGATTTGTACAGGTCAAACCATTTACTCCTTCCTGTTTTGATTAATTTTAAAGTAAAGATCAATATTTTTTCTCTTCTATGACAGAGGTCTGTGCATAAAACACCAGAGAAATTAAAATGCCACAAAAGATTTTCTAAGTCACCCATAAAAATGGTAGGGAAAATAGAGCTGTATTCCAAATTTAGTTAACGTTAACAGAAATGTTATGTTAGCCTTGAATGTAATGTTAACAGATTGGCCATTGCACAGGGAAAGACAAAAAAATGACAATATGGAAAGAATTATAGCTGATTAGAATTAACCTGTCGGATACTTCTGTGAAAGAAACAAAAAACACCCCCACTAGCCAAAGAAGGATAATCTCTTGAGGAAAATTCCTCTTCAACAAACCTACATCAAATTTAAGATGCATAAAAATATATGAAATGTTTGTTTTTAATATAGAACAGGTATAACCATTTCAATATAAGCGCTGCAATCCTATATTCACCTCCCTAGGATTGACATCACAATCTTGATGGCACAATCCTGGTTCAGCTGGCACAAGTCCCCTGCACCAACCCAGGGTATTGCATAAATCACATTCACAGCTTCACCCCACCTGTGGGCACTGGATCACCCAGAGGGAATTAAGTTTGTGCAGGCCAGCCAGGCTGGAGCAAGAAGCAGGAGAGGATGTATGTTGGTTTGGATCAGGGTTGGGGAAGCTGGGCCAATTTAGGGAACTTGGGGCACCGGACACTGGTGCTTGTGCCTAGCTACAGCTTGTGCCCATGAGTTGGTTCTGTTCTGAAGAGCCAACTGACTGATCCAACTGAGCATGGCAGTGCCCAGTGAGCATGCCCAGGCTTAGAGTGTTGGTCTGGGAGTGTGCTAAGGCTGTATGCCAGCAAAGAGGGCTCTGAGTGCCTGCTGTGGCACACGTCATAGGTTTGCCACCACTGCCCAAAGGAAGCACCAGTTTAAAATGGCCAGATTGCCCAGTTAACAAGGCTAACAGACTTAACAGTTAAGTAAATGCAATATAGTAACCAAGCTGGAACAAACTTTGAGTGAGTCACAACAAACAACAATTCTCTACAAAATACTGAATTAAATAAGAAATGATTAAATGAAAGTATTATTCAGAGTAGGCAATTACTGGGTGACGATATTATCCGCTGCAGACAATTACTCAGTAAAAATATTACTGGGAATGGGCAAATATTCAATCAAACATTTGACAAGGACAGCAATTATTCAATAAGCATCCATAATTGTACCCAATGGAGAACACTTGTCATAAACAGTGCAAATAATTAGGATGCTCAAAGGATATTGAAATGAGTGCCCAGGTTCCAGCAATTTATGCAGCAGCTGATGCCATGGGAAATTCAAAGCCTTTTAAATTTTTTTAAGTTCTAGAAGGTTAAAAATAAATCTTTGTCAGTCTTTCATGGGTAGGGACAAATGACACATCTAAATGGACTGATGTCATGAGATGGCCCAAAATAAGTGTGCCCTGAGCAGAAGAAAACTATCAGACATTCATCATATTTGTGTGCGATGGTTTGCCCTGCAAATTTTACCCAAGGCTTTCCTCCCCTTCAATGGGAAGTCCTGCTCAGAGTACAACCCAGGATTGGGTTTTTGCAGGGGAGCATCAATCAGTTTGTGAAGGGTTAAGCATAGTGCTTGAATAATAATATCGGCATACTCCAGTGCTTGATAATGGAAGGTGGTCTCTGACTGACTCACAAGTCCCCTCCCCAACTTTGCCTCCCCAAAGCCTTCTAAATATAAGAATTAAGGGATCAAATCAAAACACAAGGGGGTGAGTCTTTGTAAATCAATTGATGGTTAAGCACCCTTTTCTACCCACTGATTTTCTCCTGAATTTGCAGTAAATGGTAGGAAGATGTTCGGAATACATATAATGGTTGCTGCAATTTCCTGCTGTATGAAAAAGACTCTGAATGTCCAATCCTATCCTCCCCCGAGTGAAATGTGGCCACTACTCTACCTGTGGGGCCAGGGAAGTGGTGCTAGGTGTTATATATGCAAGGGTGAAACCACTGTGCTTTAAGACCAGTGTGCTTTAAGATTGTACATATCGGTTTATTGTATCCAGAAAGCCATTAGGAGTTCACAAAGGAGAACCTTCAAATTCCTTTTAAAGGAATTTAAAAGGAATTAATTAGGGGTGGAATTATACAAAAGACAGTAGCCCCTACAAACCATCTGAGGAGATGGAATTTTTGTACATGCAGATGCCAAAATGTATGTATACAAATTCTTGTACTAAACCCAGCAAATAGATGGCAATAAATCTAAAGTATGCTGGAGCCAGCCTGTCTGTCAATCTTGTTTTCTTGCCAGTTCATAACAGTCTGCAAATGTATTATCTAGAAGTATGCAAGCTGTTGTATACTCAAAAAGGTTTTATTTCATTTTGCTTTCTCTTTATTTTGTTAATTTCGTTCAACTGTCGTGTGTTTATTGGGGGTTGCCATCTATCTTCTTGAATATAACTAGTTTTGGGCTTTTTAATGAACTTTGTAGTAGGGGCATCACTAAGTAGGGGCACCTAAGGAGGTGCGGTTGGAGTGGACCACACCAGATGACATTCTGGAAAGGGGTAGGGGCAGGAGTGCAGACCAATTAGTGGCACCAGAAGCCCCCAGCTGCTCCTTTTGGGCACGCTAACCCTGATCCCTGCTAGACATGTTGAAACAGCACCTTGCAGGAAAGCCTCTGGAGCACCCTGCAGCAGTGGGTGGGCTTCGGGCTGTCTTTAAATGGCCTCTGAGTAGCCTTAAAGGTCCTCAAAGGTCACGCACATGGCGACCTTAGAGGATCGCTCCTCAAAAGTCACACACGTGGCGACCTTAGGGGATCAATGGGATTGCAAGGTGGGACCAAGATGGTGGCCCCATAGCCTTTGTGACCCCTCTGGGAGTCACAACCCCCACATTGAAGACCATTGCTCTAGAGAAAGCCCTGGAAACCTCTTCTCATGGTTTCTCTTTCTCTGATGAAATAATTTTTCATTCAAAATGCAAGAGCTGTGACTATTGGTGGGAAAGAGGAAAGGCTTGCTGCATTAGATCAGTTCTAATGAATCACTATGCAGCCATTTATCAGATACGGTGAAGGCAAAATGATAGCAGTACAGTATGTCCAGAGCTGGAACTTTATAAATATATTCCAGAAGAATAGAGTTTAGGATGTGGCTTGCCTCATCTCTGAGTTTAGAAACAAGTGAGTCATTCAAGAATATTTGCTGCAGCAGTAGGGAATGCATTTCTGATTCCATTTCTGAAAAGGCTGAAAGTCTAACATGTAAAGAAAGCTTGCACTCTAAACCAATGTACAATACTGTCTATTTTTGCATTGAAGGAGAGTATTTTCACTCTTGATTTCAGCAGATTTCAACAGTTCTGAATGTTTAATATGGAAAATAATCAATATGTTGCAGAGAGAAAACGGCAATTTCTCAATTGTTTATTTGAATACGCTTCAGTAAAGAATCAGGGGAAGAAGGAAGTTATCAAAATATTTCTGCTCACTCACTTCTGATGCAAGTCAGGAGGAAATTCACCAAGGTTACAATAGTGAAAAATTCAATTAACACAATGAAAACATATGAAAACAATAGAAACAGATTTGCTACTGTAAATGACCATACAGTGGTGCGCAAGCCATGTGCCCTCAGTGGCCGTTCCAGAAATGGTACTGCAAATGGTGGCCACGTTGGAGGCTACAGCCACAGTTGGCTGCATGCAGGACGACAGTTAAGCTTGTGAGGGAGAAGACAGTGGGAGGAAAGGAAGAAAAAGGGGGAGTTTCTTGGTGGGGATAGTAGGCAAAAGGGAAGATGAGAAGGTGAATCTCTGTGACACCAGCATGCACCAGGATCCTCTCATCTTTCTTTTTCCTTACTCTTCTTGGTCTGTACCTGAAAAATGGTTGGCATTGGAACAGCACAATCCAGAGTAACTATGGGAGCTCTTATGTTGACGTAAGAAAAATTTACTCTAGATTGCTCTATGCATTTCCCATAGGTGGTGCCGTAACTACGTCTCTTACGTCGACATAAGAGCTCCCATAGTTACTCTGGATTGTACTGATAGTGAAAGTATACTTTTCATCCTGCTTAATGACTTAATATTGGGGATTGTGTCACTACCCTTGCCACTTCCCCTGCCCCTTAAAGGGAATTAGGACCAACCCCAGTTTGATTATGATGGCAATAATGCATGGAGGCTTGCCTTGGAATATTATGGGTAAGGGAACAAATGTTAGGATTGGGCTGTAAGTATTTTGCTGTATCCTATAGCATATATAAACAAGCCAAACATTCCCAGTAAGCTTTGTCTCCTTTTCCAAAAAGCATCACTATTGGGACAATGACTTTGACTCCTTACCCAAGCCAGCAGAAAAACAGATTTAATTGGCACAGACAAACCTTACAAAGAAGAAATTGTTCCTTTATCAAACTTGATGTCACACATCTCATCTGTAATCATATCAGGTGCATATCTAATGAATTCCATTAAGAAAACTCTCTCTAAGCCACCTTCTGATGTACACATCAGAAATTGGACAAGCCTGAAATTAGCTTGCTTGCCAGCAGCTATGCAAGGATGCAATTCTTGTTATGAGTACCAGAGTTACACACAAATAATAACTTTCTGATATGCATGCCAATTTACAGCCAATTTTATTTTAACTTTTAAAATGAGCTGCATGGGTTTTAATCTTGCAGTTTATATTATCTGATGAATTATCTCGTATTCTGCTAGTATTATCAAAGGCAATTGCATGTTTAGCTGGTCTATCCTTCAGCGTGCAAAAGAGAAAAAAATCTGCTTTGAAATTAATTTATTAACCTATTAGAACAATTATTGTACTCCATCACCTTATATTAGCTATTAACTTTTTTCTTTTTCTTGTAAACCACTTTGTGTACTTTTTAGCTGAAAAGTGGTATACAAATACTGTAGAGTGATAACTGTAGATAGATAGATAGATAGATAGATAGATAGATAGATAGATAGATAGATAGATAGATAGATAGATAGATAGATAGATAGATAGGGTCCAATCCTAACAACCTTGGTGCATACCCCAGCCCATGACCAACCAGCTCAACTCAAATTTGCTCATGTTCCATTTGTGATGTGCAGTGATGACATCATCCCCTGTCACATTATGTCACCCCTTGTCATCCCTGAGACAACCATTTCAAGTTTATGGTAAACACGGATAAAAAAGCTGTACCTGCTTTATTTATTTTTTTGTTATATTAATCCACCCAGAAATTGCCTCTTTTTAGTTCAGTAGGTAACACTGAAAATACAGCAATAGCCACTACAAGACATATTTGCTTAATTTTCAAATGAATAAATGAACAAAGCAGACTTTAAATATTATAACAAATTATATGCAAGAAAACTCATTAAAAATGACAATTAAAGTGGGCTCCTAGGCTCCTAGGATTGCTGCACTGTGACCCATCAAACGGCTATTGTTTTGCCATGCCTTCTTCCCTTGCTGCCATGGGCAAACTCCCTGGTGAGATGGTCTTTCTAAGCTGATTTAAAATTCTGTCGATAGATCCCAGGAAAAATATGGGGACCCATATGGCCCATGGCCGTAAGCAGAACCAAAACTTTATTAAGGAGAGCAGCATAATTGAATGTATCAATTATATCCAAATCCAATGAGCATCCCTTGGAGATCAGGCCCATCCAGCGTTCCAGTTTTGCATTACACAAGACAAAACAGAGTAGAAATGAATTTGGAGGGGAAACATCATTCTAATGTGATGACGTCGGCAGAAAATGTTAATTTATAATATTGCTCAAATATAAATGCAGGTTCAACCTTGTTATACACTGATTTTTTTATACATGGATTTGACTCAACACAAAAGGCCACTGCAAATCATAGTTTAAAAAACTGATTTTCTCCCTGAATCAAATCCCTGCAGATATTGAGGCACTACCTTATTCCATTAGGTGCAATGGAAGAGCAAGAAACCTGGAAGTGGGTCTTTAAACCTATGTTTCCATTATTTTCTGTATACACAGTTTTTTTAATATACATGTAAGATTCTGGAATGGTACCCTAGTGGATAATTAGGGACACTTGTCCTTTAATTTATTTTTTTACATTTTTCACCATTCTCACAACTGCTTTTTGTAAGAGCCAGGATAGTGTCATGGTTAGAAAGCTGGACTGACACTTGGAAGTTCCAGGTTCAAATTCCTCATTAGCTATGAAGCTTCTTGGGTGAACCTGGGCCAGTCACTCACTCTCAGCATCACCTACCTCGTATGGTTGTGAAAATAGCAGTAGAGGAGGAACTACAGGTTTGTAAGCTGCCTCAGACATTTGTGTCGGAATGGGAAAGGTGGGATATAAATAAATATTTTATGGCTTCCAGAAGACAGAATGAATGAACACCAAAGGACCAAACATGAGATTTCCATGTAGGTACTGGGGGTTATATACCAATACTAGAAGGTTCCCTTAGGACACTCTTTCTGCCTCATGTAGCTCTGAAAGTGGGGTCCCTTGGATGTAAAGTTCTGATGTCTTTCAATTTGTCACAGAAAGGACATTTGGTTTTGGCCCAGTTCTAAACTAATTTACATTTGAGCATTTTGGCTAAGGCAAACTAACTCATACCACAAATGTGACAAACAACAATTCTGTCCCTCATTTTTAAGTATTCTACCTCATTCTTCTGCAGGATGTATCAGTATAATGCGAGCAATGCAGAGGGATTTAAAATGTTAAAGAAGTGACTTCCTGTGCAAGGTCCAGGAAAACAATGAAGATATACAAAATCCCACCGGAAATGGTCACTTCATTATTTTCTATGATCAACCTTTATGGGGCTGAATAAAAAAAAAACAAGCGAATGTCTCCTATGATTAGCTTCCTTCAGTAAAGACTTCTAGAGCCACTTTTTTTTTTGCTATGGATGATCTAAAAGAGAGAGCTTGAAATTGCTACAGCCACCTCTGATGAAGAGAATCTATTATTAAATAAACAGGAAGGCTACAGGCATAGCTCAGGTTTGTTTGCTGCATATGGGATTACTCCCAGCAGCCTTATGACAGAGAAAATATTTCTAAATACATAAATCTTTTTTTCTACTAGTCTTTACCAGCTTTCCAAAGCTAGGTTTCAGCATTTATGGTTTGCTTTTTTACTGTCATTTCCTCCCCAACACTATTATGAGAGACTGCAATATCTAGTCTAGTCACTGTTTTAATTTTTTTTTTGGTTGAGTCAACAGAATTATGAATGGCCTACTAATCTATTCTTCTATTTGTTGAAATACTCCAATACAAGATGTTATAATTTATGATTCCCCAAAACTGGGTCAAGATTATGTTTGTCCTAAGCAGGTAAATTCTGAATTGATCAGTTGGCACCGCCTATCCAATTGGCAATGAATGATTTTTGCAATCTTAATTATTCCCAAATCCAGAGTAGCTACGGGAGCACGTAAGAGACTAGTGAACCACCTAGATCGCACCACCTAGTGAAAATCTATGGGAAATTCATATTGGAATCCAGAGTAAGTTGTTATTACACCGGAGCAAGGACTCCTCTTACTTGCTCTGGATTTTGCCCTATGTCTAGCAAAATATCCTCTGCTGCAGCCAGCTAGCTATTTTATTATTTCTGCTTTATCTTAGCATTTACTACAAGAACTTTAGTGATGGCATTTAGTATATATTTTGTCAGTTATTGGCAGCATTTGCACAAATTCAAATATCTGCAATGAAAACCTTCCATTTCTTTGTGAGTTGACTTCTGTTATTCGTATTTGGGGCAGAGCCCAACTGATTTAGGGTGGATCTGGGGCCAGAATTGAAATGAGACTGGGAGAATGATTTACAATGAGAGAGAGAGAGAGGGAGAGAGAGAGAGAGTCTCCTCTCTATGTCTATGAGCACAATCCTAACCATGTCTACTCAAAAGTAAGCCCCTTTGTGCTCAGTGGGTCTTACTCCCAGGAAAGTGTCTTTAGGATTGCATCCGATGTCTCAATACTATCCCCTACAATTCTATTTGCTGCAGCAGTGCCAATTATCTGTATTGTTATTTTAGTGTGTGTATGAGGCCAGGGTGACCAGAAAGCCTAGGAGTTGTGAGCAAAAATTCTGTTCAGTTATTTATCTACAGTATTTATATACCACTCTCAAACTAAAAAGTTCACAAAGCAGTTTACAAAAAAAGGAAAAAAAATTAATGGTGGAAGGCTTATGATGGCAGTTTTACTCTCTCTAAGCCACTTGGCTGCCAATAGGCCTTGTCATATTTCCATCATTTATTTAGATGGTGTAAATCTGGGGAGCCTCAAGGGCATGTTCAGCTAGAAAAGGAGGATACCATCCTAGAATGTGTGACTGCCCCAAGATCCACCCAACTTCTCCAAACCTTGACCCAGTCCTTCCCTAATCTTCCTTAGACCTGTCCTTGACCCACTTCAACCACCCCTTTACCTGTTCTGGTATTGCCTGGTGAGCTGTTGGCAACTGCACAGGGACACTGGCCAGCATGCCTCAGTCTACAACAGCGGCACACCTTTTGCGATGCTCCATTGAGACTTAACGATGGAAGATTGAGAGATCTACCATAACAAACCCCAGCTTGGACTTTCTTGATTTTCTGGAAACGGGCCTGAGAGCAAAAATAAAAGAAACAGCAGACTCCTCCCCCCCATTAGTTTTCAATCCTACTTTACCTGGAAATAGTTGGACAATGCATTCTCCATTGCGAAATGCTTATGCTAATCAAATAAATTTATTCAAATCAGCATTAGAGTGTTTCATTTGGAGTACAACAGAAACAACTTTGCCCTGGATTTTCTATTATAATCCCATTACATAAACAAAAAGTAGATCAATGACCTTGAAGCGTACAGTCTGGGAGGCCTATCCCAATGCTATGCTCTGCATGCAAAACAATTCCAATTTCAGCCCCTGGAACCTCAAAGTAGGGCTGCAATTAAGTCTATTCCTAATATGAAGCCAAGTGAATCAGTGATTGCCTTTAAATAAAGTATCTTCCTTTGTAATCTGAATCAGACAATGAGAATGAGAGAAAATAGAGAGGGAGAGAGATTGGAACAACAAATACAAATATGGGATGGATCAAATTTACTTTGATGAGAACTGCACAACTTCTGACCCACCCCGCCAAACATAGACTGCGTGCTCTGTATAGAGACACATCAAGGTTTGTTTTTGTTGCCATCCAGGATTTAGAAAACACAACAAAGTCTGTTTGTGCCAGGTCCTGTGCATCCCATGACCAGTTACCAGTGGCATCCCACGAGGCAGGGGGTGGCAAAATGATCCCTGTACCACCTGGGTTGGCAGCTGATGCCTGCTGAAGCTGCTCACCCAGTTGTGCAGGCAAGCAGTGTATTGTCAGGTTTGAAGGTTGGTCTGAGGCAGTGGTGGGCTTCAGGGGGATCTCACATTTTCTATCCAACCCTTTGTTAATGAGCACCTGGTTCTGAGAACATAGAACAGGTTACTAATGGGACATAGAACCTGTTGTTCTTTGGACATAGAACCCGTTGTTAATTTATTTGAATCCCATCACTGGTCTGAGGGCCTTCCCCCAGCCCGTCCACATCTTATTGAGTGTGAACTAGAAAGGAAGGGGACTAGGGGAGGGTCCTCAGAGCCTCCATGCCTGACAGTGTGCCACTTGCCTGCATAACCAGGTGGGTGGCAGCAGGGGCTGGAAGACTTGTTGCAGAGTGATACACACCTGGAGTTGGGCAGAACTGCCTGGCCTCTGGTGGAGCTATCCCTGCTTGTTTCGGGAAGCCTTCCCAACCGCAGATGGGGATCGCTCCACCAGAGGCTGGGCAGTTCTGCCCAAACATAGACAGAGAGCAATCTGTCAATATGGCTTCCAGCAATGCTGCCACCTGCCTAGGTCTTAAGGCAAGTAGTACGCTGTCATTCAGCACATGCTGTTGGCATATAGGATCTATCTGAGGCCCCTCCTCCAGCCAGCCAGCCCTCAGCATGTGCTGTCCACCTGAGATTGGGCAGCCCTCCTTCCACCACCCACTGGGTAAGGATGGGGGTGGGGTGCCTGAGGATGAAGGGGGAAGGACTGTCATGCCCCCCCCTTGTTGGGAGGGTGCCAAAATGTTGGGGGGTCTTTGGTGTCACCAGACCTACCAATACCTATTATATTTATGACCAGGTGATTCAGTTTGGATCTTTTCCTTTCATGTAACAGCCATGTGAGATCAGGGCTTGGATCAAGGCTGTGTCAACGAGATTTTGTTAGCCCATTGAAAATCATGCCCCTGAAATGGCTAGTTCCAATGGCACTTTAAGCATTAACTAAGGGTGCAATCCTGACCTAGATTGGTCTAACTCATTGGTCTTCCCATTTGCATGGTGATGTAGGTAGGGAGACAAGTGCATGTCTGTGTACTGGTCTAACCCAACCCCAGGAGTAGCTCAGATGTGCCTTACAGCACTTTTGTGGCACCCCCAGACCAGCACAGGACTTGTGCCAGGGATTAGGCTGGTCTAACTGCAGATTAGGATTGACGCTTAAGTATTTCAGAGGCATTTTGGCAGGAACACAGTGTGGAAGCAAAGAATTGAACATTGTTTCTTCATGCATGCAACTATTCACTTTTGAACTGCGACCCTGCAAGGCTGGACTGCATGGGTGTAAATGCAAGATCCTGCCTGCGTTATCATTTCATAAGAGTATCATGTCATTCAGTTTGGGGTCCCTTTTTGTCAAAGAATTCACAGCTGGGTCATTGAGGCAGGTCAGGTATATAAATCAAGGATGTTGTGTAGGTAATTCAGTTCATCTGTGTGAATGCCTTATCCCTTATGAATAGTCACGGACAAACATAGTGTATAAACACAGTGTTGATGTTCCTTCCACAAGCTCCATAAGTATTTTTGGAATGACAAAAATTCTGCTTGCATTACAACATTAATTAAGCTCCAATTAGATTGCATGGAAAGGTCAGTAGTGTTGTCAGCATAATGAAACCTGTGTGGTTATGAATGCGGTTTATGTAAGAAATTTCTGCAATTTACTTCTTTGTCTGCAATTTACTTCTTTGGCACATCCAAATGTCTGCAATTTACTTCTTTGGCACATCCACATGGGACTTTCCTGGGCAATTGGAGGTACTTAACATATCAAACACCAACAAGACAGAGATCTATTTGGTCATATAAGTTCTTCTCTTTGGACTTATGATACCAATATAGCCATTTTCCCTCAACAAATCCATTTGATTTTGATAGAATGAAAGTGTCCCAAAAATCCATTGTTGTACTGATGAATTGATCTCCTCACCAAGAAATGGCCTATCTCGAAAATATTGATAATGCTACCAGGCTTATGTTTCATTCCTGTTTCAAGTTCTTGTGATGATATGGTCCTATTATTTTTAATGATGTCTTTACAAGGTGTCACTTTCCAATTTCTCCATTCCCTAAAGTCTTATTATATCATGCCATATAAAAGAATAAAGATAATGGAGAACAAAATTAATGTTCTCATGATGCTCTGAAATGTGTCTCATACTTTCAGGGCAATTCTAGATAGGGAAATGTTTCTTTGCAACATGTACCCTTTTCTTTTTTTGGTCCATAAAAATCTTTTAATGGTCATTTAAAGAGAATATGATTATTGAGAAAAAATTCTTATACCTGGGCAGTGAATTGCTGCATATGATTGGAACAAACACTACCTGAATGTTTGGCAGCTGGATGCTTATTTTAAGGAATGAGATGTCAGTAATTCCACATTTTTTGTTTCAAATCCTGCATGAGTTTAGAGAATGAGGAAAATGATGGGAACTAGAAGTCCTAAGAATGGTTGAGCAAGACCAGAGTGCTTGGGGAAGCAATTTTTCATGGTCTAGCAAGCCATATGCATAAATAAAGGATAGGGAGGTTGAATAATACAAGGGAAAAATAATAATAAGAAGAAGCAGGCTTAGAAAATATTTTGGGGATTGGAAATGCCCAAGTCTGTATCATAAAAATACAAGGTATACTTATGAGCACACTAATATCACATTCTATCACATCTAAGACTGTACACATCCAATCCTAGCAAGGTCAAGAGCATCCCTACAGACATGTGCCTATGACCTCCAGTATCCTAGCTGGACTAGCCAGGGGGATTTTGAGTGTATGATATGGTGGATATCAATTGCAATAGTAGTGCTCCTATCCTATGCCTCCAGTAGGGCCAATATCCTATGTCTCCACTTAGATTTACACCAGTGAAATAGCTGGTGAAGATCTGAGTAGGTCCATTGTGGACAAAGCAGTGGCAGAAAAGATAAGTGAAAATACTTTGCATACCTGGTCCCTGGCTGGCCCATACCATGTAGTGGAACTGGTGCCAGCACAACGTCCTCTCTTGGCCAGTCCAAGATGAGAGTGAACCTCCTGGTTCACTAGTTGCACTTATTCCAGTATTGGTTTGATGGATCCATTAAACCTCTCTGATCCTTACGGTAATGGTAAGAATTTCATTGCATGTGGATCCTTTTGCTGAGGGAGTCAAGCCTAGACAAATGCTTGAGTTTGACTTTAAGAGACATAGGTTTCGGGACAACCTTGGTCTGTCCATATGGATGTGAGCATCCTTGCCTACCCTCTGAACTGCTACTGACCTCCTGTTGGGTGGGTTTGGAGGCCACATCAGCTGGTACATGCCAATACCAACTGGCTAGAACCTATTTGGGGAAGAAGATAAGACAATGGTTATAAGGAAGGCACAAACGACCATTACTGCAATAGTGCCGCTTTCAAAGTATTTCAGGGAAAACGCTTTCTGACTGAATCTTGTGCTGAAGGTTTTTATTAAAGGAAACATATGGAGAAACAGTAAGGAACATGCAATCTCAGTCATCACATGCCCTCTGAAACTACTGTATTTGGAGAATTCCACCATCCTACCCCTAAACAGCTCTATGTCTGAAGCACTTGCCATGGGACTGTTATCCACATGTCTACAAATAGCAAGCTGGAATTACAGTGGTACCTCACATAGCAAGTGCCCCACATAACAAATGATTCACATAACAAGCACAAATTCCCATTGGGACTGTGCTTCTCTTAACAAGCCCGCTTCACTTAACAAGCCCCAGGCAACCTGAAAGCAACCTGGCTGGGTCATCTGGGGACGTGAAAGGCAGGCACGCAGAGAAACAGGAATCATTGCTTCCTAATGGGTGGCGCACGAGGAAGCCCTGACGCTCCATGTGGAGCCTGTTTTAAAGGGCTGCTGATCAGCGTGCTGCTGCCTCTAACTGCCCCCAAGCACCTCCACCAGCCTCCAGCCTCCAGCAGCACCAAGCCCCCTATCCTCCATGCATCATGTCTGCTCAGCATGTCTACTCAGAAGTAAGCCCCATTGTGTTAAATGGGTCCTACTCCCAGGAAAGTGTCTTTAGGATTGCAGTGTAAGTAGACTTCATAGGATCATGTACACTGAATGCATGTTTTGAATTCAATTACAGTGTCATTGTTTTAACATACAGTTAATATTTTTATATGAACATTTTTTGGGTTCTGGAACCAATCGTCTGAGTTTCCATTATTTCCTATGGGAAAAACCACTTCACATAAAGAACGTTTCATGTAACAAACAAGCCTCCGGAATGAGTTAAACTTGTTTTGTGATGTATAACAGGAATGTATATCCATTGCTGAACTTTGTGAAGATATTAATGAAAATTTGACTTAGTAATATTCACTAGAAACGTTGATTCATTGGATTTCTCCACAAGGTGGTAGAAGTGAGCAGTTAATTACACAGAATGTTGCATTCAGGGTCTATGAACGATTGTTTGCCATAAAAGCAAAGGGAAGCATATTTTAATTCCTCAGTATGTGTGCTAGATGTCTTTAAAATTGCTCGATATATTTAGAAATATTTTAACATCTTCATGCAGAGGATGTGACTGATGCTGTTGTTTAGTTCTTATTACTTTCTCTTTGTTACTCCTTGATCTGTCTCACAGGCAAAGACACCAAGCAAATCCCAAAGAGATTCCTACAACCTGTGTCAAGTGACTGGTCTAAGCCCAGCTGCTGCTGCTGATTCCAATCAGGCTCCTGTGGCTTTGCGGACTCTCTGGCAGGCCGTGAACCAACTGGTGCTGCCAGACCTCACTGGCATCTGTTATTTGACTGTTAGTTAGATCACTTGCAATGGCACAATAGCCTTTCTGGAAGGGAATGGTTGGCGACCCCACTTGTGTATGTCTTATGACAGGTATTGCACCATCATATGTGCATATGTGATATCTGAAAAAAATTCCTGGCAGTGAGGGCAGTTCAGCAGTGGAACAGATTGCCAAGGGAGGTGGTGGACTCTCCCTCACTGGGGATCTTCAAGCAGAGGCTCATTGAGCACCTGTTGGGGATGCTCTAGGAGGATTTCCTGCTGCAGGCAGGGGGTTGGACTAGATGACCTACTAGGTCCCTTCCAACTCTAGGATTCTATGATTCTGTGCATCACCAGCATAGCATCCAAATAGTTCTGAGTTGCAAGTCTCCATCTTCTGTTCATACCAGGGTTAGTGTGAACCTTAATCACAAGAAAATGAAAATGTGAACATGGATAAGACTGTATTTTTAAACTGTGGGAATATAGTCCCAGTTTTATTGGACAGATAGATGGTACCTAATAAGATTAGGATACCACAATCTCTCACTTATCATCTCTGCTAGCATTTTTTTAAACACATGCAAGTTCCATACGAGGTACTTAGGGTGCAATCCTAACCAATTTAGACTGGCAGAATTCACCTGCTCCTTGATTCTGTGGTGGTATGGGGAGGTGGGGGTATGTATATGCACTGGCCTAACCCCTCCAGGAGTGGTGCAGAAGTGCCTTATGCCTTTTGTGACACCCCCAGGCAAGCATGGGATTTGTACTAGGAATTATGCTGGCCTAATTGAAGACTAGGATTGCAGCCTGAATTATTTTTTAGGATGAAATCAGCAATATTTAGTCCAGTATAATAATGAAATTTGCATTTAGTAAACATCCAAAATGAATGCTAATAATAACTGAAGTTAAGTTTCAGAATAAATACATGTCATCAGTTATAAACTATGGGTGAAATCCAGAGTAACTATGGGGAGTCCTTGCTGTGGAGTAAGAACAAGTTACTGTGGATTGCAATGTGAATTTCCCATAGGTTTTCACTAGTGGTGCAGTAACTACGGGTGCATGTAATGTCTCTTACGTGCTCCTGTAGTTACTCTGCATTGCGCCCTAAGTCACAGATAAAAGAACAACTGTTCTGACATTAACTTTGGCATTTATGTGGATACCAGCATTAAAGTTTATAATTTTATTGCATTGCTTGCAAAATTAATTAAATGAAATGTTTTTTCTTCACCCTTTAAAGGCACGAATATTTCTGCACATGACTGCACACACTTGACACTACAACCATTTATAAGTAGGGGAAGCTGTTTCTGTAAACCTTCAGGGGAGACCTTCAGTTTCTGATGTAGGAAGATGGTGGACATGTGAGAAGGTGATTCTTTGGAGTACTTCTTATATTCAATCTGTTCTCCACATTTCCAATTTATTCCCGAGGGACACTGTGCTGATCCAAATGGCAGCATCAGCACAGTTGGCAGGAATCTATTACACCCTGACCAACGCCTGCAACTTTGTGCCATGCTGAGAAAAAGTATGAGTCAACAAACATGTTTTGATGGCATCTCTTATGTAAGTAGAGATTGCTATTGTGCTTTGACACCCAATATTCAACACTCAACTTTTGGGAACTGGGCTTGAGTTATGCAACCCAAAAGTTGGACGGCAATGTTTAAGTCCCAAGTATCTTTTTCTTTCTTTTTTAAAAGTTGGGTAAACATATATTTAATGTAACTAACATTGATAGACCAATGCAAGTGCAATAGTCTGGATAGTCATTAACAGTGCAATCTGTCCAACTCCTATTCAGAGGAAAGCGTGACTTTCAATGTGGCTTGCCCTCAGGTAAATGTTGCAACTGTATTCTAGAAAGTGGCACCATATTTTCTGCTTATTTCATGCTTGTCTACCTAATTGTAAGGACAATACCTAGGTTGTGCTCCATCATCTAAACCAGGCATGTCCAACACAGGGCCCCGAGGGCCGCATTTATGGGCTTTCTAAGCCAAATGCGGCCTTCGAGCCTCTTGTTGGACATGCCTGATCTAAACCTTTTCACATATACTTGCTTCGTAAAGACTTTCTACTTTTGGTGCCTGCTGCTCCTGTTTGGGCTGAGACTCAGCACAGAGACTTGGTACTGTAATAACAAATTCTACACCAGTTCATCCATTTTTTGGGAAATTCCTGAGAATTTGAGTCTCCAACCATGCAACATTGAGGGAAGCTCTCTGGTATGATATCTCTCTGCCTAGTTTAATCATTGGTGGAGGAAGTGATTAACACCATTTTGTTCTGGAATAATGAGTAAATTGGGAAGAAGGGGAAATTACAAGATGAAGGACTTCCCTCTCATCATCCCTTGCCAAACATACACATAACTAAAACTGAACCTACTAGTACAATGCGATCTTTGCTCTGTGTCTATTCACTGAATATGCAGAGGACCACTAACTAGATGGTATTAAAAAGGACTCAAGTGGTTGCAGTGGTTCTCAAACCCCTGTGTCTTAATGGCCACATTCACCTTCTGGGGCACTGACTGTGGCTCCCAGTACAGCTACAATCCTATACAGTGGTGCCTCACCTAAAGAGCTTAATTTGCTCCGGAGGCATGTTCTTTAAGTGAAACTCTCTTTAAGTGAAGCGCATTTTCCCTTAGGAAACAATGGAAACTCAGACGATTGGTTCCACAACCCATATAAAAATATTAACTGGATGGAAAAATGATGACAAAACACTGGAATTGAATTCAAAACATGCATTCAATGTGCATGATCCTATGAAATCTACTTAGGCTGCAATCCTAAAGACACAATCCTAAAGACACTTATGAGGCTGCAATCCTAAAGGCACTTTCCTGAGAGTAAGCCCCATTGAACACAATGAGGCTTACTTCAGAGTAGACAGGGTTAGGATTGTGCTTTCAGAGTCAGGTCCCATTTTATGCCCCCTTGACTGGGGATCCCTGCATGGAAGGGGTGATCTATGAAGTCTGCTTAGGCTGCAGTTCTAAAGACACTTTTCTGGGAGTAAGCCTCATTGAACACAATGAGGCTTAATTCTGAGTAGATATGGTAGCCTTCTTGGAATTAAAGTAGGCTGCAAGCTGCTTGCCTGGAAGGAAAAAGAGGACAATGAAAATCTCTTTCCAGGACATGTCCTCTTTATCATCCTTTTGAAGACATGTCCTGGCAGGAGACATTGTCTTCCTTTTTTTGTAGGCAAGCAGGTTGCAGCCTACTTTACTTCCAAGCCTACTTTAATTCCTCCCTCCAGCAAAGGCAGCACAAGCAGTGAGCCCCCCACCCCAGCGGTGTCCATTCTGAATACACATCACAAATGGTGGGGTCTAATTACTCTTGATTGTTGAAATGTCAAGGATAATTAAGACAAGTAAAGGGCAGCCTGTGCAAGCGCTCATTATGTGAATCTGCCTCTTTAAGTGAGGCAGAGGCCCCGCATAACAGAATGCTCATTAAGTGGAACACTCTTATGTGGGGCACTTGTTAAGTGAGGTACCACTGTATATTGTATAGAGTGGTGTTTTTTGTTTTGCTTTTAGCTAGGATGGCTCTCCAGGGAATAATTGTTTACAGTTTTACAGTTTGGGAACCACCAGGTTGACTTTAATCCTGCTTACTTTCCAAAATGCATGTTGATTAGCATTAATTTTGCTTATTTCTAAAAAAAACTAGGATTTTAGTCAGCTGTTAATGGTATTTTTCCAGGAGATTGCAAATATTATTTAATATATATTTATATTTGATTTTTATAAAAATATACTTTTTATCAACAACAACCAAATCATAAAGTGGATTACACAGTTAAATAAATGTCAAACAATTTAAAATATTTTCCTTAAACATTTAAAGTGATTTTAAAAAGACTAAAAATACAGGAAGCTTTTGGCAGATTACAAAACACAGTGAACAAATAACATTGTATTTTTCACAATATGTTTTCTTAGTAGAATTCCACCTGTTGTCCCTGAGCCTTTTCAAATCAAGCTTATCAAATCCAGAAGAGCACAGGATATTTTTAACCACATGAATGCAATAGTGGAAGAAATACTGTGTATTGGAAATCTAATTGACATTGCCACTTATTCACACATTTTCTGTTATTTTCTATTTTTGACATACAATAATGTCCAAAGCTGGTAAATTGGACTTAATGGTATGAATAACAGAAATAGAAGAACAAGGAAAAAACTATTCCTTCTTCAAAATATTTCATGACTAGCTCCTTAATGAATTGACGGCCTCGGTTGCTCCATACAACAGACATCAAACATCTGTTTGAAGACTTGATATCCACAGGACAAGTTTCACTGACAAAAGTGGACTTAAAGGGCCCAATCCTATGAGCCAATGGTGCCAGCACTGGAGCACAGTACCAGTGCCAGGTGTCATTAATGTGCCATACAGGAGCAGGGGATTAGGGAGCCCTGGTGCTGGGCCAGCACCTATTAGCACTGGGCCTGGTGCTGGGGAAAGGACCATCACGGGTTACAAGCCATGATGGGTAGGTAGAGATGGATAAACCTCAAAATGTCAGCTATAGGGGGCACCTAGATGCAGGTGTCTAGTGTGCTCCCTTAGGCACCTGATGGGCTGGTGTGTGATACAGGAAACTGGACTAGATGGGTCTGTGGCTTGATCCACTGGAGGCTGTTCTTATGTTCTTAAGTACTAGTAGTGGGGATGTGGCTTTTTAGAGCAGGGGAGGTGTTCCAAGGAAGGTGCAGTGGGGGAACTGGCAAAGGCCTTCTGGACTGGATCCTATCCTCTGTTTAGGATTTAAAACCCAGACACTGAGCTACTCTAGTCTATGCTTGTGAAGACTCAAGCAGCCCCACTCTAGGCTTTACTCGGAGAAAGGAGACGAATGTTCCCCTTCCCTGAGGAGACCTGTAGCACTGCTGCACTCAGTGGTGCTGGAGCACTTAGGACTGGGATGTACGTAATTTTAATTTGGCTGTACTTGCATTTCCAGAGCATTTGATCCCCTTTTAATCAGGAGCCAGACAAGGAAGCTGTGAATCAGTGTCAGGTGTTCAGGGATCTGTTCGTGGAAGACAACATTGAGGTCACTTTCTGCTTCCTTGATTGTGTGTGGAAGGTATATCAACGGTAATGAGTTGATGGACATCATCACTTCATTCTGGCATTGCTACTGGAAAGCCTGCATGCCCTGAGGGAAGACAAGAATTGCCAGGGAGCTCTTTCATTAGCTGCTGAAAGGCCAGGGACCGTGCTGCTTTGACATGTTCCTTTTCTTTAATATTGCAAACCTCCTTGGATGCTTTGACCAAGGCAGCAAGATAGTACTGCATATAGATGCAAAAACCAAACCCCAAATCAGTACATTGCTGTGCATTGACTGGTGACTTCACTTTCTGGGTAATTAGGGCAAGATAGTTTTCAGGGTGCAACATAATGATTGGCAAAGAACTGCAGAGTTTCTGGGAATGCCATGGGAGTTTGGCTATGTTGGTGCAGCTACTAGTGGGGTGGTGCTGTCTTTGCTGCTGAAAGTATATAAGGTCAAACACTGTATTAGCACAGGCATAGGAACCCGTTGGCCTAGTAGGACTATGAGGCGTGTCCAGAAAGTCATACGAATGAAGTTCCTATACTCAAGAAGGGTATGTGAAGGGAGATGCTGGCCAAGGTCACTTGGGGTGGGGTGCCAGGTATATGTTATGACACCCTGTCGAAGAGCCTCATATTTTAAAAAAATGCGAGTTTGAAACAGCAATATGTGATAAAATCAGAAAGTTTGGAAATGGAGAGGGTAGTTTATGGAGAAGCTGTAGTATCATCTGAGCAAGTGTACCAATGGCACAAGACATTCAAGGAAAGATGAGAAGGTGCTGAAGACAAATAACCATCAGGAAGCCTTTCTTGAGAAATCAGAATGGAATGGGGATGCAGTGAGGTCTGTTCTCAGTTGTGATCGTTGTTCATCTTCACCACCTTCTTCTCCTTCCTTGAAGGCCTTGCATTGCAACTGATCACTGTTCTAACATACAGGGTGATTCAAAATGAATGCGACAAAAAGAAAACATACCTGTACACTTTTTGTCCCATTCATTTTGAATCACCCTGTATAACTGGCACTGCACCCCAAGTGACCTTGGCCAGCTTCTCCCATCACAGAGCACTTCTTGAGCATTGGAGTTTCATTCTCATTATTTTCTGGACACATCTTGTATCGGATTGATCTGCTCAAAAAAGGAGAAAATTACCAGTTTCACCAAGCTTGTTTGCTCCAAGCAAAACAAAATTCTAAAATAAAAAGAAATTAAAATCTTTTTTATAAAAATACCAGCTAGATATTTGAAAAGCTGCAACTACCATTTAAATAGTATTTATTATTGAGAATAGGAATTGTGGGCTAAAGCTGATCTTGTTAAGAGGAAGCTCCTGTGAAGCCCTCAAAAGGCCCTCAAAATACAAAATAGTAATTAGCTTCCTGCAGTGCTATTTTTATTGAGCATAACTAATAATTTCATTTTGAGCTTGGCATGAAGCACATATGCAGGTCCATCGCTTATTCAGCAGCATTTAGAATCAAAATTAGATTCTAAAGACATATTGACCATTTTTTAATGTTGTGCTTTCTACCAAATCTATAAACAAATATTTTATTTTACTGTATATGGTGAATTGGCAGCCTGATAAAAAGTGTGCCCTTCCTTTTGGACTGTGGGATTTGAAGCCATTGCTGAACCCATTGAAAGCTACAAAGCTAAACTAAACAACCAGTAGCAAAACTAGATTAAGGGCACAATCCAGAGTAACTACAGGGAGTCTTTGCTCCGGTGTAAGAACAATTTACTCTGGATACCAATATGAATTTCCCATAGGTTTTCACTGGGTGGTGCAGTAACTATGGGTGCACGTAATGTATCTTATGTGCTCCCTTAGTAACTCTGGATTTGGGGGTAAGTATGGCAACAGTTCCAGATACAAAAAGCAAACTTAAAAGTTTTAAGTTTCTTTATTTAGAATAAAACAGGTTACACATCAAAGACTAGCAGAGATTTACAGGGTTACGTGAATAAAACAAGAAAAGCTATTCTAAACTAATCTGTTACTTAAGACTATTCCACCTGTCTGAAGGGTCAAGGAGAACCCTTATGTTCTCTACAAAGGGTAGAGTGTTCTAGTGTTCTTGATGTTCTTGATGTTCTAGTATTCTTGATGGTGAGTGAGTAAAACTGCCTCCCCAAAGAGGTATGTTGATGCCTGTAGATTGATGGATTAGCCAATCAGGAGACAGATGATGTAATGCCCAGGAAGGTCCATAGGAATGTCAAACCACTTAGATCAAGTGGGGAATTGTTAGTGGAATGGACTTTTCTAGATTCCATGACCTTGCACCCTTAGCTAGATGGAACAACTAGATGCAACTTTTTTATTTATAGTATCCCTTGACCTCATTACACTTACCCTGACACTTGAAGAACTCAATGTTTATGCACAAAATGGTGGCCACTCCTCAAAATGGAGTTCAACCATAACCATCTTTGGTTCTTTACACATGTTAATATGGGCATTGAGGAGGGAAGGCATGTTCACATTGTTACTCATGCAATTGGTTATGAAAAGTGCTATCCAAAAGAGCCTGAAGCCCATTTATGGATATAGTTTTGGGTGGTGGTACAGTACTAGAGGCATTAATTTCCTTTCTGCTAGTATTCTGGTATATGCCACTACAAGAAACATGATGGAACTGAAGAAGAGAGAAAGTTATTAACAGTTGAGCATGAAGTTGCCATCATATAAACCAGAACTGTTGAGTTTTTATTGATAAGATCCTTGAGAGATCCTTAGACATCACTGTTTAACTGAAGCCCAAAAAGTGCATTATTTTCTTGAGCACATGAAGGAGAGCTGTAGTAAGTGACGAACAACTGTTTTTATTTTGAAGCTTTGTTTGTGTTGGTTTTTTAAACACTCAAAAACATTGTGAATGGAAAATAATACAGTGTGAAAATATAATGTACTGCTAGATACACGGGGTACTACCAACACCTTTTAAAAATACCAAAAGATTCAAATGTTTTCTGTTCACAACAGTGAAGAATTCCTAAACATCTCCACAACATGAAAACAAATGAACCTGATCCCCAACCAGATGGACTGCAAGTAGTTATGTGGGTGGAATCCCAAAACCTAAAATTCCTGTGGATGTTGAAAGGCTGCCAATCCTTGAAAAAACACCCCCACACACCCACACCCCCATGTAGCAAAATTGCACTATGAGTCAATGTGTTTGTTATTAAATATCAGTGGCATCACTAGGGTTTCTGTTACCCACATACTGGAGGCCAGCGTGACACCCTCATGTTTGGATTTGTTTGGCCTTCAGAAGACCTTCATGCATTTTTCTGGCTGTCCGTCTAACATCATAGCAGCAAAATCAACTAGAGGTAGGAGAGGATTGTGGCAATGATGACCAGTTATAGTTAGAAGGTCCAAGTTATCCAAAGAAGAAAAGGTCCAAATTTAGAAGTTAGAAGGTCCAAATTATCCAAGGAAGAAAAAATAGCACCAGATTCACAGACTAATGGCATCCAATAGAGGGAGAGAGTGACACATGAAGTGAGAAAATGAGAAACAGCAAGAGACAGCAAATGAACAACAGTAAAAAGGCTTTAAAAAGAACCCAAGAGAGCAGTTGGTTGGAGGTTAATGATCAAGGAACGAGGTGGCACATGTATATCAGAATGCTTGCCTCCAAAACTGATCTACTCCAAAGCTTCCCAAATGCCTGTTTATAGCAGGTGGCCTCACTGATCTTTGCTGCTTTTATTTGCAATGGATAGGTCTTTAGCATACCCTGCTTCTATTCATGTAAAGGAGATGCGGTGCAAAGCAGAGAGGCTACCCATTGCACTTATCCTAAGGAAAGGGAAGGAGGAACGGGGGCTTACTTGCTCATTTGACCACTACCCACCCCCCTTATCTGGGTGAGTATGCATGCACACACAGAGTTCAGCCTCCCTTGCATATATAGAATCATAGAATCCAGGGGTTGGAAGGGACCTAGTAGGTCACCTAGTCCAACCCCCTGCCTGCAGCAGGAAATCCTCCTAGAGCATCCCCAACAGGTGCTCATTGAGCCTCTGTTTGAAGATCCCCAGTGAGGGAGAGTCCACCATCTCCTTTGGCAATCTCTTCCACTGTCAAACTGCCCTCACTGTCAGGAATTTTTTCCAGATATCCAACCGGAATCCCCTTTCTTGCAGTTTGTACCCATATTTTGGTGCTTACTATAGAAAACTCAGCAATGTGAGCGTGGAGGCCACCAAACTCATTGCCACAATGTCATCCACTTGTCTACCACCTCCAGGTACTGAATTTCTGACAGCAGTAACACACCTGAGCAGCTGATATAAATTCCTCAAGATAGCAAAGGAACTGGACTGAAGACCCTGGATTGAAGAAGTGTTTCGCCTGTGATACTTTGAATGAGGTTTGGAGTTGAGTTATTGGATCTTTCAACAAAAATGTGAATGACTCATTTCCAAAAGTCAGTCTTGCTCACTCCCTGATTCTTGACTGGATGAGTTTCCTTCTTTCCCTTTGTCAGAGTAAGATGCTGCTGTGATGACTCAGTTGGCAGTCTTTGCAGTGGGGGTAATGAATGGAGCTTTCAGACTCATTATGTCTGAAAGGTGACACGTGAAATCTTTACTAACGAAGTCCTTGTGCCTGTTTGCCTTATAACTACTTTCTCTGGAAAGTACATGAAAATTCAGTTATGTGGCTTAAAGCAGAATCCTATGTTTTGTGCCTCAGATGTAAGAACAGTGGTACATTGAGTAAAGAGTGACTTGAATAAATTTTCTCAGAAATTTTGACTTGCATAAAGAGCACTGTCTTGAGTAAAGAGCACTTCTGAGGAAGTTTGGAACAGGCTTCCATGGCAAGGAAACTCACAGGTGGGACGAGGGGACCAGCTTGAGCTAGAGTGGGGCCCTGGGCAAAGTTTGGAATAGACTTCCATGGCCAGGGAACTCATGGGGGGTCCAGGGGGAGCAGCCTGAGCCAGGTTTGTATGTGGGATCTGTATGTGGCAGGGTCAAAGGTGTGCCTTATCAATGTTCTAGTGCTACTCCCGGCAGCAGCTTGGGAATTTTAAAGTTGCACATAAAGACAAAGATTCCTTTGAGCCAATGGATAGCAGTGACTCCATTAGTGACTGTGAAAGTCATCCCCCTTTTTGTAACCCTCACACCAGCCATGAAGGTTTTCAAAGGTACAGTACAGTTCAGTACTGTACAGTATTTTCTTTATTGCAGTGTTGTGTGTTACTGTTATTACAGTGTTTTGTACTTTGTTTATATTACAGTGTTTTGTAAACATTTTTATAAACAGTTAATATTTTCATATGAATATTTTAGGGTTGTGGAACCAATCGTCTGAGTTTCCATTATTTCCTATGGGAAAATCTGCTTCATGTAAAGAGCATTTCACATAACAATTATGCATCTGAAACGAATTCAACTTGAAGTGCCACTGTACCATTATTATGGGGTATTTAAGTGTGGATATGATTGTGTCCTTAGTTCATAATTATAACTGAACACCATAGGAAAAAGAGCCAATATAATATAGTGGTTAGATTTCACAGTAAGCCATGGAAGATCTGACATCTATTATTATGGCTGCAATCCTAATCTCCAGTTAGGCCGGCCTAAGAACTGGCATAAGTACTGTGCTGACTTGGGGGTGTTATAAAAGTGCTTTAAGGCACTTCTTCCCCACTCTTGGAGGGTTAGGCCACTGCACAGGCATATGACAACCACCCCACACCAGCATGGAAAGATATGCCAGGTGAGTTAGGCCAGTCTAAATTGGTTAGGACTGCACCCTTTGTCTTGGCCTAACCTACCTGACAGGGTTGTTGTCATCAATAAGCTGAGAAGAAATTTTGTACAGGTTGTGTTTGCCATCCATTAGAGTTCCAGAACTTTTAGTGGATAAAAAAAATAAGGGGATATCTGATTAGTGGGGAAAAAAGCTTTAAAACCCATTTCATGCACCTCTATTGTCACTCAAGAATGCATTGACATAGATACTATGGCTGAAACCCTAAACAGTTTCCTAAGTGTAAACCCCATGGAACATATTGGGACTTACTTATGAGCAGACATGCTTAGAATTTCACCCTTTATCATATTCAGCTACTAGATGGGTGAATAATTGAATCTAATGGAATGAAATTATAATTATTTCACAGCACAAAGACAGTACAGGAATTGGGATTTTGGTTACAAGGCATTTAAAAGTGGATTTCAGTTTCAGTGGTAAGTCAAATCAGTAAATACCAGATCAGTTGCAAGCACATGTATGTATATCCTTCATCGTCCCCAGTTGGGAAATTTAATATTGTCCTTTGTTTCCGTTGTTTAGAATTCTGTAGCCCAAACTCCAGCTCTCTAGAAGAAACGGCAGGGTATACAAGGCATGGGTTCTACCACCCCTTGTTCCTGATCATTTGAAAGAGGTGCAGAAGCTTTCTCCCGGCTTATCTTATTTTTGTCTCATACACTGTGACCAGATAAGGTTTTTATTAAGAAACATCTGTTAGGCTGTACAGGAAGTAAACTACCCTTTCCACAGCCAAGCAGCATTGGAAGCAGTTGTGACACAGTGTAGGGAACAGCCAAGTGAGGAGCAATCACAGAGACAACAAAGGTCCTTGTAGAGATCTGTGTTCCAAAGTTTCAAGGAGCAAACAAATAACAGGGTCAAGGCAACAGTCCAAAGTCCAGGGACAGAGAGGCAGAGTCTTAGTCCAAAGATCACCAAGCAAACCAACAGAATCTCTAGATGCATGTACTCCAATGAACCCGTGCTATATGGCAGAACATGCTAAGTTTTATCCAAGTGTCCTACAATCACAGAGAAATTCAACAGCATTTCCCCCCAGCATTGTTTCAGCAAGCACAGGTGATCCTGATCACTAATCAGACCTATGATTCTGTCTGACCGTGCACACTCAGTACGGGTGCAGCCACGTAAGTACTCCTTAAGCCACTTAAGCCACTCCTGCCTTTCCCTGTTTCTCAGGAAATGGCTTCTCTTTCCATCAACGTGGCTGAACCAATCCAAGATGTGGATCATAGGCTTACATGATCCTAGTGACTGGGCTGATATTCTAAGTACCTGATTACGTAGGCATGACAGTAGCAGCAAGGTAAGCAGGATCAGAGAACCACAGTGGTGAGGAAAAAAGGAACTGTGCTTTTTCTTCTACTACTTAAAAAAAACACTGAGCTGGAACTGAACCCAGCGGGTCAAAAGTGTTATCTCATATTTGAGGTGATAATTAAAAGTGGCAGAGGTCTGTGTTCTGAGCCAAGGACTATGAAGTTCAGCAGCCACATCTCTCACCATCTGGCACTCTTTTATCACCCTCCGCAAGATAATATGAAGTGAGCCACTTGCAGCAGAAGGCATCTTCTAGAAAAAGGCTGAATGAACTGCTTTCACTGCAATCCAGCTCAACTGATACATTTCTTTCAGGAGTTTTGAATTACCTTTCTGCATTTCAAGCTGATTGGCTTTAATCTGACTTGTCTATCTGCATAAAAGCCTTGTGTGTGAGGTGTTCACATCTTCTTTGTCAATCAAGTAGGCTGAGGACTCTATTCACATGATCCTTGGGGGGTAGAAAAGGCTGAGGGTTCTATTCATTCCAACTTTCCAGTAGGTTCCAGTAGGAACTATTGGAGTTCCAATAGGAACTTTCCATTCCTATTTCATCATGTCATTTCTAGCTATCTCTCACCCTGTATCTGAGAAGAGGTTAGTGGGGCAATTGTGGAAGATTTGGGAATGAATGTATATTTCTCTACTAATATTTGAATCTAATTAAGCAGGTTTACGAATCAACTAATTATACAGGTTTACCCATTTTATGGAAAAAAGATTTTTTCACTGATAAATGTTATACAGTGGTACCTCGCTTAACAAGCGTTTCACATAAGCAAAATTTCCAAGAAATCTTGCTTCACATAACATGTTCTGTTTCACTTAACAAGCAAGTGTGCTATGCAGCCCTGACCTCCACATGGAGGCTCTTTAAAAGGGCTGCCAGTTACAGCTGCTGCCTCTGACTGCCCCCAAGTGCCTCCACCGACCACCTTGAACCTCCAGCAGCAGCCCAGGTAAGCTTCCCAGGAAAGTGTCTTTGATTGCAGTCTCCTAACAATGTCTACTCAGAAGTAAGTCCCACTGTGTTAAATGGGGCTTACTCCCAGGAAGGTTCTTTGATTGTAGCCTCTTAACCATGTCTAACCAGAAGTAAGCCCCGTTGTTTTAAATGGGGCTTACTCTTAGGAAAGTGTCTTTAGGATTGCAGCCTAAGCAGACTTCATAGGATCATGCACATTGAATGCATGTTTTGAATTCAATTCCAGTGTTTTGTCATCTTTTTTACATCCAGTTAATATTTTTAGATGAATATTGTGGGGGTTGTGGAACCAATCATTTGAGTTTCCATTATTTCCTATGGAAAAGTCTGCTTCACTTCAAGAGTGTTTCACTTAAAGAGCATGCCTCCGGAACGAATTAAACTCTTTATGTGAGGCACCACTGTATTGTACCTCTGCAAGTTATAGCTGCAGGTTGTAACTAGTATTGAATAAACAACTAATTTAAACCCAGTGGAACAAACCTATGCACTTTTCTTTTGAAGGAAATTCCTCTTTGCTTGTCGTGGTACGAACTTCCAGATAAGCAAGCATAAGACTGCAGCTATATTTATTTTGTCAGAGCCAAGGATGAGGAGGTTTTCATCGATTATCATTGGAAGTTTGTGCTTCTGACACACCGCCACCTTCACAGAAATTCAAAACAAAGGATTAGCAAATGATTATCATTGCTGTAATGGTCCTAGTTAGATAATATGAAATTAGGAGGATGGGGGGAACTAGCTCTTTCTTTCTAATAAGATTTAGAATTTAATCAAATATGGAATACCCAACAGATGTTGCTTTTCCATTATTTTGCTACCAAAGAATAGTGAAAAAAAGAGATGGCAAATGCTTGCAGCACTATAGAAGTACTTACAAAAACAAGCTCTCATCTTCCAACCCTCTTTTTCAGTCACTGCCAATTACTCAGGATTAATATCTGCTTCTCTGTTTGGTCATTTAAAAACTGAAAAAAAATTCCCTCCCTTTGACTAGAATTGCTTTACATGAATCCCTGATGAAGGGCTGTGCACTTGTTACATGCACTTGGTGTTGCACAACACCTGCTGTGCCATGTGTTCAGGGTATATTGAATTAGTGGCAGGAAACCCAACTGCATTGGGAAGGTTGCGCCTTCCATAACTATAGTATATTCAGCTTTCAAACTGGAAGTTAGATCAGAAATTGCCAAATTAACAGGAAGAGCAGAGTCCAGCTGGGACAAGCTTATAGATATCATCATAATATGCATTTTTCACCCCTAAAGGTTTTCCTAGGTAGCCTCCAGAAGTGAAAGCAGTTTCCAGGACTGAAGAAGTGAAAAGAAAATGTAGCTGTTAAAATAGTGAGAAACATTCTTTAGAATGTATTTTTAACCTATTTTCTTCCTTGCTACTTTTACTGCCAATCTTCTAGGCTCAGAGGAAGAGAATTATATGGAAGGAGACACCTTAATGAACCACTGATTTGCTTCAAGATTTGGTCACACGGTATGTATGCTCAGTACTAATTAGAAACTAGTAGCCTCTCAATTAACTTGTGAGTACCTGCCGTGATGGAAATTGAATCCTTAATAGTATGATTGACTGAGAAAGCAGGTGATGACCCACTCGTATCTTCCAAAATAGTTCATTAGTTTCTCCTAATGGCTATTGCAGGTAAACACTGATATTTCATTATCCAGCTGCCAACCGGAGAGTGAGGTACAGGGAGAACCTTGTTAACTAGAGTCTTGTAGGGTCAGTCTGACTCATTCTTTGTCAATAGATCTCCATCTACCAGTTCTCATTAATAACCATTAGAGCTCTGTTCAGCTTTTGGATCAAACATCAATATTCCTCATGTTGTAAAAATGAGAGCCTTGCAGGTGACAAGATTTACAGTTTAGGATGTTCTGCACTGTCATGTCACTTTGTTATTACTCACTATCATGACAGCAATTGAGTTATCAGGGCTAATATTTCTGTGTAATGTGTCGAGGAGGTAGCTCTGAAAATGAGCTTTCTTTTCCACATCCTTTCTGGAGGTCAGGTATAAATACAGAGTAAACAAACTCATAAATGTGTCTCCTGGTGGATGTTTCTTATGAAGGACAAGAAAGAGTTCTTGTTTCTCCATGAAGGAAGGGGCCGAAGAATAACATTTATCCTTTTGCTGTCTAAGGCTGGCAGGCTAGTTCTTTGTCATGGATGCATAGAAGAAAATAATGCCATTTTAAAATTGGAAAGCACATATTTAACCCAAAGGAGGAAGGCACTTGCAAGTGTAGTAAAAGTGGTAGGGACAGACATTTAAGGGTAGTAAAAGTGAAAGAGACAGACATTTGCTACATTTTCTGACTAATAAGTGGGTCTGGAGATAGAGACTACATTTTGCCAGATCTTGAAGAATTTCCCAAACTACTAATCCATTCCCAGTCTCAACAGAAAGTGCTGGTGGTTGTTATTAATGCTGTAAAATGAAAGGCCACCTTTCCCCTCATCATGAGCTGCTTGAACATTAAAGTTGTTTCCTGATAAGAGAATGTGTGTTCAAGTCACTTGCCTATCATCTATCATCTATTTATCTGTCACTGCTTTTCAACTAAAAAATTCACAAAGCGGTTGCCATACTAGTAACACAATCTTGCCATACTACTTAACACAATGCTATACTTAACACATACTTAACACAATATTGCCATACTAGTAACACAATCTAGGCATGTCTACTCAGAAGTAAGCCTCACTTTTTATTTGTGTAAAGGACCACAGCCTAAATATTAAAATATTCTATCTGCCATTGATCTATATTAGAATGCTTTTCAATGTTTCTATTCCATTAATGCAATACTCTTTTTTTTATCTCTCTCTTTTCTGGGCATTAGGCCACCATTTTTTTTTGGGGGGGGGGGAATGATCCCTACAGTGGTAAGTGTTTTCCTTGTGCTGTCTTATGGGCAGGTTTGACTGCAGTGGGTATCAGAAAGGAAATTTATTTGTGCACAAAGGATCCCTGGATCAGTGCAGTTGAAAATCTCAAATCTCTGAATAGTTGTGCTAGTTAAATATCATTTAGGCATCTGGGAAAGTGTTATTGAAGCCAAAAGCCTATGTTGCCTGGAGTATTTTACAGTTTTCTTTTAAGTGGATTCTACAAGTTACAAGTTACAGTGTGGTGGAAATGTTGGGAATTAACATGCATGGCCATGGGAAAAAAAAAACCAATCACAAAAACCAACTGCAGGCGTATAAAGCTAACCAGTGCATATTTACACAGTAGACATTCCCACTGTGCTAGGGTGACCAGATGTCATAACTGCAAAAGAGGACAAGGGTGACCCAAAATTTAAGATTTGGTATCCACTTATTATTTTTTAATTCATGGGGAATTCAAGAACAGGACCCCATGGATAACGAGGCACCACCTGTATGGCATTTGATATCCATGATACCCAATGAGCTTATTGAGATGAATTATATGAGATGGACTAACAAATCCTAACACCTGACTGCACTACTGGGAGTGACAGCACTGTGTCAATTGCAACATGGCAAAATATGTGTAGTTGTACACATATGTGCAGCTACACCACTGCTGCAAGTGGCAAGCAGTGCCAGCTATGCAGTAGTTAGTTTCTCATCTCGGTCCCCAAGAGCCAATCAATCAGTAAACCCTCTTTTATTTCTTGGCAGTGGGACAGAGAAGCCAATCAATTGGTAAACCCTCTTTTATTTCTTAGCACTGGTGCAGAGACAATCAGTGGACTGCAAAGGGGTACCATTTGCATCGCCTTGATGCATAGAGCAATCTGAAAACTGTGGCAGCCACTAAATCATGGCTTATTTGGTTGCACTCGATTCCAAGTGCAATTGCATACATTGTCATTCAGGCAGCAAGCACAGTATAAAAGAATGAATAAACTTCTTGCCATTGGTTTCAATGAGCTTAAAGCATGTTTAACTCTCTGCGGGGCTGTGACAATATTTGCATTATTTTTTTAGACACAAGGAGCTTACAGAACTACTGCAGTATATCCATGGGAACTGAGGCCAACCAGATGCTTCCAGGTACAAACTTGCTTCTGTCAAAAAGGATTCATGTTGAAAAATACTCATTTATAACCTTGAAAATTTTCAAATGATATGTCCTGTGAGCCAATGTATGTGTTCCTAGAAGAAGGTCCCATGGTGTTCAACAGAAATTGTGCACAGAAAATCAGTGACAAGCAGTAAATGCTTTGAGAGCTGTACATTAATGAAAGATGCACATTTTAAAAATAAACAACTCACCCTACTTGTCAAACTGCATAATAGAGGTTAAGCTTTTGGAATGAATTAATCATGAATATAATTTCTGAATGACTGACTGTATCATTCAAGATTGTCGGAGACTCGCAGAGGAACTGTTTGCATAAGGCTCAGACAAGCAAAATTCATTTGGCAAAAAATGCTGCAAAGCCTTAAAAAAAATACAACTAAGGCTGCAATCCTAAAGACACTTTCCTGGGAGTAAGACCCATTGAACACAATGAGACTTACTTTTGAGTAGACATGGGTAGAATTGAGCTCTAAGGCGAAGATAAAGCAAGCAAGAATCTTATTGCTTTCTGAGTAACACACTTCTACACAACCTGATGAGCCAGGAGGCCAATGCAAGGGATTTGTGCTGGCCATCAGAGGTGAAATGCATCCCCAGCAATACCAGCACAGAATGAGTTTGTACCTGTGGTGGATCACTGGCATGGGAGGGGTGAAGTGTTGTGAGGTAGTTCTGAGATAGAGGGCAGACTGGAGGGCATGGTGAAGCCAGGATCCATCACCTAGGATGGATCCTAACTCCTATGCTGGGCTGCTTGAATCTTCACCACCTCTTCAGATCTAAGTATTCCCAATGAGCTGCTGCTGTGTTACCTGGGGAAATGGGAGTTAACTTTCCTTGGATTACCAGACCCAATCATGTGCTGGAACAAAGCAGACCAGTTGGCCTGCCTGTTCCAGCGTAGGATAGGATTGAGCTGCCTGGCCTAGACATGCGTTGTTTTTAATTTATGTTTTGTTACAGTATTTTTCCATTCTTTAAAAATTAAAATAGCTTATGGGGTGAATCATGGCAAAACTGCAATGGGCTTTAATACTTTGCCCCTGACACAGTTCTGATCAGGACTAAGCACCTTCACGGTATTTACATTTGGAAAAAATTTTCAACTGACTTTCAGTTGAGGTAATGTGAGTTTGAGCCCTTACCAATTATAAGGATATAAGAAACAACAACATAAAGATGGACGTATACACAGATTCACAACAGTGACTCTTGAATAATATGTTTTCGGTGCAGGGATTTACTTTCAAAATTTAAATATGATGTTAAAAATTGTAATTTTACTATTTGGATAAGCAAAGACACAATAGAGATGTATCACACTGTGTGTTAGATAACTAAGCACTTGCCCTGAAGAAAATACAAAAGCATTTCTATTTTATCATTATATGGTGTACCATTACTACCCTCCCTTGGAGGGGAGCAACATGGCAAATGCACTGCTGTAAAAGATGTATGACCTTTTCTACAGAAGTTTATATGGATCTCCATTTTTGAAAGCATGAAGTATGCTGCAGTTGCATACATTTCTCATGAGAGCATGAAAGAGATATCACTGCTTTACTTGTTCACTATTATTCGCCTACAATAAATAAATGAAAAATGGATGTTGCATAGGCTGTGGGCAAGTGTTCATTTTTGAGACATAACCCTCTTATCAATAAATAAATGTCCTTCTTACCATATTCTTATTCATTCAAACAAAGCCAGCTGGCCTATCTGACCAAAATGGCAGCATATTACTGGTTATGATTTAGAAGATTACACAGTCAAACACTGATAAAAGGATGTTGTGAAACATATTCATTTTTCTTAAAGGAAACATTCCTATTATTCAGAAAGAAGCACATTTGGTTGGAGAAAGAACAGCCACTTTTTGGCATCAGACTATTTTTTCTGCTGTTATCCTATTGGCATAAAATTTTTCTCATTGAATTACAGCAGGTGGGTATGCAAATGGTTTAGGCCACTGTTTCCCAAACTGTGGGCCTGGACCTGGTTATTTGTTGGTCCTGAAACTGAAGCAGACAAGAAAAATGTGTTGAGTCCTAAGGAAAGTGAAACTAAAGCTGCATGTACATGTTTACTTATAAGTAGGCAAATATGCCTCAGGCCAGTTTGAAGGGGAGGCCAAGCGGAATGCAATGCCACCAGGATGGTCCTGCTCTGATGAATACAAGTCGTCAAAACACTTGAGAAGGACGTCCCCCACCCCAAGGAGACAGGGAAAAATGGATTGAAGCTTATGGAAAGTGGAACTGAACTGCTTGTGTGCATTTACTTACGAGTAGCCAATTCTACCATGGTTCTTACATAAGACCAGGCAACAAGGAATACTAGGCCACTCGAATGGTACTGCTCTGCTGTAAGGGGAGCTCAAGAAACGTACCAGTAGGCAGTACCTCGCCATAGTCAAAAAGGAATAAAAACATAGACTTGAAGCCCTGGTAAAGTGAATCCTTTTAAAAAAATAAATGTCTCATAAATCTACGTGGGTCCCAATAGAGTGTTGTTTTAAAAGGTGCTAAAATGTTTGTGCAATTGTCTCAGAGCAGGGACAGGTTTAGGGGAGGGAGAAGTCCCCTTTTACCAAGTATTAAAAAGGAAGAAGAAATTATACCAAAACTGTAGGATTAAGAATCTGCTGTACTTCAATTGTCTAGTGATGAGCTCTTCTCCTTTAGTTTTGTTTTATTTATTGTGGCAGTTTGTTTCTGTTCAATACTGAAAATCACATAGGGACCAAGGTCCAACAGTGGACTATACTTATAACAAAACTACACCACCTTCCTAGGTGCGCATCACCTTCCTAGGTGCGTCACCTGATTCAGGATGCACCCCTAGCAATGCCCCTGTTCGCTGAAAAAACTGCCCATCTTTTAGTAAAGTGCTATAACATACATTGGAACCAGTTTCTAGAGAACCGTGGAGTTGATGCTACCATTAACTTCTTATTTTGCAAAGTGGTATTAATTCTGAAGATCAATCACTCATCTGCACTCAGTGTTAAAGCATCAATCAAGGAAGCAAATTACAATTACAGCGGAAATAACTAATGCAGCCTTAGCATAGACATCTGCATTCTTGAGTAGCCATAAATATTTTTTAAATCACTCACATATATCATGAGTCACCAGACTGCCTGTGAGAATCAAATCGGTGATTCTCTTGCATGTATATTCATTAGATCTATAGCGAAACAGTCTTTACCACAGTTGGACCAATAATTCATGGTGCAGATTGGCAGTTTCACAGAAACATTGTGGATAATGGGTTGCATTTCAACAAATTCCATTAGCACAAGTAAGTAAGGGCAATTTTGACTGATCCCCACTTCCGTCGGCTGCTCCGAATATCCCTGGAATATATGTGTATGTGATTTGGGGAATCCTTGGAAGCAGATTTTAAGGACTGCAATCACAATCATTAACATCGCAGTAATAACATCTTTGAAATTTTACATGACTTTCTGCATACATTGGATACTAGCAAAGAAAGTAAAAGTTTACAGGGATAAACAGTGGAAATAACAGCTTCTAATAATAAATGGAATAAAATATTGTTAATAGTATATAAATAATAATACTATAATTAACCTTCTAGGGATAAATTGATTGACAGCATTCTCAGGGAAGTGTTGTGTTTAGAAATAGCCAAAGGAAAAAAGAGAAGCATACAGATTTTTCCTCTAATGTGCAAATATGAAAGATATCCTATAGCTACAAGAACGGAAGGGAAATAAAACTGATGGGTGGCATTTAGTAATTTACAGATGGTCCTAGCTAGTTGTCTGAAACCATGGTGACTAGGTGACAGGAGAGAGATTCCAAATTCCTGAAACCATCCCAGATGGTGCAGCAAAGGCTCCAGAGAATACAATTTTAATAATCATTATACAGCATGTGTGACATGGGTGAAATTTGTCATTCAGCGCCATCCCTGTTCACTGTTCCCTTGTGAGTAATTTAAGGACATATACTGTATCAGAGCCGTGAACTGAAGGCGATTATAATTGGATTCTCATTTCATATTGGGTATGAGGGATGGCCAGTTAATCATCTCAAAAAGATAATTTTAGCAGATTTGAATTCTCTAATGACACTTCTGATTAGAATGAGGCCACAATTTGGGACACACAACAAAGTTGCTGGTTTTTATCCCTCATACCCTACAATCCAGAGTAACTACAGGAGCACATAAGAGACATTATGTGTACCCATAGTTACTGCACCACCTAGTGAAAACCTATGGGAAATTTGTATTGCAATCCAGAGCAAATTGTTCTTACACCGGAGCAAGGACTCCCTGTACTTACTCTGGATTGCGCCCATAATCTCCCAGGATGCTACAATTCAAATGACAATGCAGTCATTTAAAAACCACAGATTTTCAGTATACATGGCTTTATTTGAAGGACTTCTATAAGTATGATTTTACATGGAGTTTAAGCAGCAGATTGAGGTGATTCAGTGAAAAGGACTGATGTGTGTGTTCACAATATAATATGTATATTAACATTGTGTAGGCACATGAAATATGTTCTTATAAATTTACTATAAACTCACTATTTGAAAAAACCGTATACCATATTTCCCAGCTTAAAACACGCACCGGACTATAACATGCACCTTGATTCAAGGTACATGTTATGGTCCAGTGCGGCTGGGCCCCAGCGCCGCCTCCACCAGCGTGCCCAACCTCTCTGAGGCTTGAGCACGCTGGAGGAGGGCTCTCTGGCCCTGAGAGGACTGGCCTTTCTGGGAGGGAGATCGGAGCCCCCTTCAAAGTGGCCAACCCCCTGAGGGGGCTGGCCACTTTGAAGGGGGCAGCGCTGGTCCGCCCTCCCTGTCAGAGCGGCCAACCCACTGAGGGGGCTGGCCTTTCTCAGAGGGAGAGCGGAGATCCCTTCAAATCGGCCAACCCCCTGGCAGTACCTGTGTCAGTAGGATTGATGAAAAAGAGCTGGAGAAAATCAATAAATCAATAAATATCAGCATTTGAGGATTGAAGTTCAAAGACTATGGCACAAACCAGAAGTGGTTGTCCTTGGAGTGATTGGTACTTTGGGTGTAGTCCCCAAAGAGCTTGAATTCCACCTAAAACAGCTCAGCATTGGTAAGCTCACCACTGGGCAGATTCAAAAAGCTACCCTGCTTGGCTCAGGAAACATCATACGGAAGTATATCATGATGGCTGCAATCCTAAAGACACTTTCCTGAGAGTAAGACCCATTGCACACAATGGGGCTTACTTTTGAGTAGACAGGGTTAGGATTGTGCTCGATGTCTTAGGTCTCTGGGTGGGACTCGACTAGCAATTGACACCAAGTCCATCTAAAGAACTGGCTGCTCCCACAATGGCAGAAAAATAGCTCCTTCATTTCTCACTTGAAGAACAGCTGAGATAACTTCTTCACTCACACCAAAGTGCAGATGGAAAAGCTCAGCTCAGCTTGTCAGCCACTTTTCAAGGTCTTGCCATGCATGGAAACTTCCACTGATCTTGAGCTGGCAACCTTTCAGACATTATCTTCAGGTTAATGGAGGCTCTATCTATCACCTAGAGCAGAGCTACTGCCCATCAAAATCTGGTGACTTTCAAATGTTATCTTCAGGCTAATGGAGGCAATGTCCTCTAACCAGACCTCCTGCCCATCAAAGGGAAATGTGGTGATGAGAGACGTGGTGAAAGGGCACTTGGATCTCAAAGGAAGTGCTTAGCACAACCTCTACCCTTTGCCTCTGAACCCTCAGAATAATCATATGCATCTCTGCTGTCAGCTGTGTTGCCTCTACAGCTCTTCTCTCTGTAGCAGTTAAAGGCAAAGGGATGGAGGGTCTGGTCTCTTTTGCTATAGACTCCAACCTTGTTACTGCTGCTTAACTCTCATCAAAATCCATTTTGATTTTCAGGATTGCACCATTACCACCAGGGGCTATTATGGAATGCACAAGACAACATGCATGTACATTTTTACTGCAACATCCTGTTTAAAATCTCATGCCAATTTCGAAGATATTAGTAAAATATATCTTCATGAATTCCTATGTGGAAGAGGCTGCATACATTTAGACAAGCAGCTTTCAAGTGCATTAACTGGCTGTGCATTAATATACAGGCTTAATTGTAAAATAGAAGGAGACTCCAAAATCCAAACAAAATCTTGTCTAACCGGCACATTTAAATGTGCTGAAGGAGAGGCCATTATGACTCTACTGTTGAATATTTATAACCATCATCATCAAAGGCTCAGATTTCATACCCGGGGCAAATATGACTCACCTCTTTGCATGAGTCCATTGTTATTTTTTTCCCATTTTCATGCACTCTTTTGGGTAAAGACAAACTCATTGAAGTTTTTAAAGAATTAATTATGAATCTCTATACAGACAATGAATTGCTAACTACTTTCTTCTAAGTCAGTGGTCTCCAAAGTGGGTGTCACAAGCCCCAGGGGGGTCGCGGAACACCCACAGGAGGGTTGCAAAGGGTGAGAGACCACCATCTTGGTCCTGGAGAACCCCCAAAATCAACTTCACAATGGTGTGCACTACCCCATCATGACATATGTTGTTGGATTCGTCTTGAAGAGATGAATCCAATGCAAAAATCATTTTTGAAATAGCTCCTTCCCATCAAAAGTTATGGCCAAAGAAACTGAAAAGCAAAAATATGCATAAAAACACATTTGAAAATGAAACTGATTTATATCGCGGCTTTACTCGCGAGTAGACAAACATGTTATACTCAAGTGGAAAGGGCAGGCTGAGAGTAATCCAAGGACACCAGAAGGGTCCCGATCCAATAAGCGCAGTTCCCAAAATCACCCCAGACAGAAGTGCTCTCCTCACTGCACAGCCGCATTTACTTGTGAGTAAGCAAATGCTTTGGCTGGTGTGGAATGTCAGACCAGGTAGTGCAAACACGGCCCTGATCGGGAGCTTACAAGTGATCCAGAAGTCACCCAACACTGAAAATGATAGAAACTGGCTCTACAGGTAATGTGAATTTTTTAAAAAAGATTTATTTGTAAAAATAGTCCAAACTCCTCTTCCCCCTCCCCCAAGCCTAATATCCTGTCCTTATCCCTCTGTGGTTTTAATGCTTTTGGGGGGATGGGGATGTTTAAGGCAGTTTTTATTTATTTTTAATCAATGTACTTTCTCTAGGACAGATAGTCTTTTTATCCATGTATCCTGGAAGAAACCTTCATTGTCCTCCTTTTCCTGCTTGGAATTAATAAATTAGAATCATAGAATCATAGAGTTGGAAGGGACCTTGTAGGTCATCTAGTCCAACCCCCTGCCTGTAGCAGGAAATTCTCCTAGAGCTTCCTTGACAGGTGCTTTTAGAGCCTGTGCTTGAAGATCCCCAGTGAGGGAGAGTCCACCACCTCCCTTGACAGTCTGTTCCACTGCCAAAGTGCCCTCACCATCAGGAATTTTTTTCCGGATATCCAACTGGAATCTCCTTTCTTGCAGTTTGTACCCATTGGTTCTAGTTCTGCTTTCAGAAGCAGCTATGAACAAATGAACCCCTTCCTCCATATGACAGCCCTTCAGGTATCTGAAGACGGCAATCATGTCTCCTCTCAGCCTCCTCTTCTCTAGGCTGAACATCCCAAGTTCCCCCAATCTTTCCTCATAGGGCTTTATATGTCTACGTCTACGCTGGCTTGGGCATGTTGTGAGAATGGCTGACGGTCGGATTCCAAAAGATCTCCTATATGGAGAATTAGTGCAGGGAAAGCGCCCTAGAGGGAGACCACAGCTGCAATACAAGGACATTTGCAAGAGGGATCTAAAGGCCTTGGGAATGGACATCAACAGCTGGGAAACCTTGACCTCCGATCGTTCAGCGTGGAGGCAAAAGACCCAGCATGGCCTTCTCTGACTGGAAGAGACACTTGTTTGGCAGGCTGAAGCAAAGAGACAGACCCGAAAGCAGCGAAACCTGGGGTCTGGGCAGGGGACGGAATTTATTTGTCCTCAGTGTGGAAGGGATTGCCATTCTCAAACTGGCCTTTTTAGCCACACTAGATGCTTTTTCAGGACCTCCAATCAGAGCACGATACCATAGTCTTTCGAGACTGAAGGATGCCAATGAATGGTTTTGCTGTCTCTTCATTAAAAAAAAGTTTTGATGAAAACCATTTTTTATCTCTGCTTCAGGAGTTTCAAACTAGGAATGCTTCAGAGGCAATGAAACTGTTCCATGTTTGATGGCTACCAACTTTGAACCTTGATGTTATTATTTCTAAAAGTACCAGTGTACAGACACACAATGGTGATGGAAGTGATGACGATGCACAATGGAAAGACAGGAGAAAAAGCAGGAACAAAAGAAACTGGTAACAAAGAGAAGTAGACTCTCAACTCAGACATTTTCTCATTTCTCTATTCAACTGAAAACCTTTCACGCAGGGGTCACACATCTGGGATAAAGCCCTCCTTTTTTGTCTCACTCACTCCTACTGTTACTAGCTCTGCCATATAGTATATGTATATGCCATATAGTATATGTAATAATTTTAAATGTGAGATTCAGTAATATAATGTTTAAATTAAGCACATGAAAGCAATATAAACAATGGTTTTGTGCTTTCATTTTGTTATGTTCTACACTTTTCTTAGGTGGCCTACATTTTGAGGGGGGGGGGGCCTGCTCTCAGAAAGAAGGGGGCAGCCAGGCTTAGGGACAGGAGGGAGTGCAGCCAACCTCCCTGTTGCTCCACATGGGCCTCTTGTTGCAGGCACCGCCTGAGCCCTGACAAGTGCCTTCTAAGTCCACCTTCTCCCAGGAGTATGGGGTGTATGTGTGTGTGAGTGCATGGGATGGGTATGTGTTGTGGGTGTGTAAATGAGTGCATGGGATGAAAGGAGTGTGCGTGTGTTTGCGAGCAGATGTGGAGGTTGGGGGCAGTGGGATGAGAGAGAGTCTGGGGGCTTGGGGAAAGTTGGGGGTAAGAGAGGACCTATAAAGTTGGGGACAGTGGGGTGGGAAAGAGCATGGGGTCTTGAGGGCAGAGTGATCATGTATCCTCTTTTTCTATGACAGGTCCTTTTTTTTTTTTAGCCTTGTGGGGGTAGCAAGTTTGACGGGGTCCTGGGCGGATTCCAAAGATTGCAAGGGGGTCCCTGGCTGAAATGGCCGAAGACCACTGTGCTAAGTCTAATTTTCTTGATCCGTTCCATCTTTCATTCAGATAATTATCATCACAGCTCACAAGTTATTTAAACTCATAAGTCTCATGCTTTGTGATTGCAACTATGGGAAGAGAGTAGAGTCAAGGGAAAAGGCATGTGAATCACAGCATGAAGTGTATAAAAACACACAATAGTGAGAAGTAATTAATATGGCTCTGCCGTGCTCCTTGACAAGGCCCACAGTCTGGAAAGGGTAATACAGAAAAGTCTAAAATGAGCTAGCCATGGATGAAAACCCCTGTGTTGATGACAAGCAGGCCAATCCTATTCCTTTCCATGCCAACAGAGCAGTCTTGCATTTTATGTTGGTTGTAATGGGGCAATTGGACAGTCTGAGTTAGTACACAATCTGTTTTTCCTTTTCCAATAGACTATCTGGGTGCAATCCTAACCATTTACTTCTCAAAAGTAAGCCCCAGTGTGTTCAATGGGTCTTATTCCCAGGAAAGTGTTTTTGGGATTGCGGGACTTGTACAATTCATTTTACTGCTGCAAGGCTGGGAACATGTCAAGTTACAAAATGGAGTTATGATCTGGCAAAAGTCCTGCTCTCTGATCCTCTACCTCCATTGTGTTCAATGGGTCTTACTCCCAGGAAGGTGTCTTTAGGATTGCAGCCAAAATCACAAATAAATATATAATTAGGTTAAACCTGTATACCCATTGGAGAGTATTTTTAATTTTAAACTTTGCCAATGGATTTCAAGTAGATCATTTGATTCTTTTTCCCTTGTTCCATTTTAATTCCAATAAATCAAAGTACTTTGATTTAATTAAAACCAAACCTGTTTAGTGCTTCATCCAAAAGAGCAGTTGCCTTTGCGAGCTTCAGTATATAGAGAAGGTCTCAGTGTGTGCATGTTATTGAATGGGAATGTGGGGGTGAGAGAGAGAGAAGGAGGGAAATGAAGCAAGGAGCTCACCATTGTTCTTCTTCCTTAGGGATTTCATCATGAGGGCTGTCAATGGCAAATAGGCACTCTCTGAACTAGGATGAAATGTTGAGTCTAATCCTGCATTTCTGGTAGCAGTGAATCGATACCATATATAGAGCCAGTGCGTGATTGTGTGGCAGGGTGGGGAGAAACACCAGCTTTGTAGTGGGCAATGTGTTGTTCTTGATTCCACCTTTGAGACCACCACACAAACGTATTTTATTCGCTTCTTTCTTATTTTTGTCCCTTAGGAAAAGCAGCTGTCATCCTGCTCCATTATATTACGACCGGAACTTCATCCTGGTGAGAATCTGAAAGAAACATGATCTGAGAAAACCATGGAGGAGGAAAGCCAGTAGGGAGTCACTCAAGGAAGTTTTTCCAAACAGATAACTTTGTTCCAACTTTCAAGTTTTATTTTTTAAACCTGAAACGTTACTTGAAATTCTCACAAGTGAGATTTGGCATCTTTCTTATAATTCTCTAATTTCTGGAAAAACCTACTAATTTTATGTATCTGGAGCATTATCATTCACCTGAACATCAGCAGAGACAGTATAAACAGTTTGTAGACCAATGCACAGAGCAGATAAAGTGTACCCTGTGAAGTTATCAAGTTACATGGATTGTTTAAATGGTCTTGCAACTGGATATACACAGTTAGATCACAGTATGTAGTTGGTGCAAAAGCTCATATTTTTGGTCTCCATTTTAATAGAACTTAAGTAAGCAAAACTAATAAGAACATAATTACAACTTTAGGCATTTGAAGCTTTCAGTTTTGTTAGTCTCAATTCTCTCATTTGAACTTCAGACAGTTTTAAGTATACACATGAAAATCAATCACCACACAACCTCTAAAATCAATTAAAGCATATAAAGCAGCCTCCATACACTTCCAGTCTATACTATGCAGAAGGCCCAGTAAGCATTTAATTAACTTTGGGCAAAATCCAGAGTAACTACGGGGAGTCCTTGCTCCGGTGTAAGAACAACTTACTCTGGATTCCAATATTAATTTCCCATAGGTTTTCATTAGGTGGTGCAGTAACTACAGGTGCACGTAAAGTCTCTTATGCACGTAAAGTCTACAGGTGCACATAAAGTCTCTTAATAATTTAGCCCAGTGGTCCTCAACCCTGGGAGGACCACAGGCCGGCACCATGGGGAAAAAATTTCCCATGGCCCAGGCAGCTTGTGCAGTTTTCCACAGCCTGTGCAGTTCACCCTCTGGCCAGGGCAAACTGGGCAGGTAAAGCCCGGTACCAGTAGAGATGGGGGCGGAGCCAACAGTCACCTGGTGTAGGAGATCATGTTGTCATCTCCCTTTTGGAGATCACTGACAAAGGGATCATCCCCATCTTTACTGGTCAGCTCAGGGAGTCATGTGGACAGACACAGAGGGAGCCATTGAGACAACATCATCTCCTACACCAGGTGACCGTTGGCTCTGCCCCATCTCTACTGGTCAGCTCGGGGAGTGCCGTGGACAGAAACAGAAACAGAAACATGGATATGCCAGCCCTGGAACCAAGAATTCCCACATGCAAATACAACCCATCTTCAACTGGCTGACCAGAGACGATTCATAGTCCGTTATTATTATTATTAATATTAATATTATTATTTCAAATTGAAAGCTTGAAAATAACAACCATTCATTATTTATATTCCTGACCATTCTGTTCTAGAGCTCAAATCAAGCTTTCCGTTTTAAAATGTTCAACTATTTGTCCAATACGGCCAACCAACAGGGCTAATAATATATCAAGATATCTTATTCACCTTGAATATGTTTGCAGAATAGGAAGTTTGGATTTTATAATGCAGGTTGAAACAGATTTGAAACTGCAGAGGCCTGCAAATAACACACATACAGTAGTTTAGTACTATCTATCTATCTATCTATCTATCTATCTATCTATCTATCTATCTATCTATCTATCTATCTATCTCTCTCTCTCTCTCTCTCTCTCTCTCTCTCTCTCTCTCTCTCTCTCTCTCTCTGTCTATCTATATACCGCTTTTCAACTGAAAAGTTCACAAAGCGGTTTACAATAAAATGAAAAAATTAATAGCTAATTAATAGATAATGGGTGCCTGTTCCAAAAGGGCTCACAATCTAAAATGCAAAAAGAACACCAGCAGACGCCACTAGAGCAGACATTGCTGGGGTGTGTAGGGCCAGTTACTCTTCCCCTGCTAAATAAAAGAGGAACACCCACTTGAAAGAGTGTCTCTTGCCCAGTTAGCAGGGGTTGTATAGTACTATATATATGGAAAGTATAGTACTATACATTAGCATGTTTGTTTGTTTATTATATTCTTTCATCCTTAACAAAAGGAAACCCAATATGGCTAACAACATTTAAAACAATAAAATACCATAAAATTAGATAACAACAAATACAATTAAAATACAATTAAATTATACAAAACACTGGCCTAGGTGTTGATGAGTCCATGAGCCTGCAGTTATAACCCCCAGTTAGGCCGGTACAAGTCTATTTTGATTTTGTATATATTGACAATGACTCATTTGAATTAAGGATCTTCGTGCTGAATTCAACATATTTTCTTTCTGCAACCAGGCAATCAGTTCTGTCTCTCATTTTATATGAAATTAAAATGCTCAGGTAAACCCCCCTTTCAGTTCAAAAGCATTATTGTGTTTTCTTTGTGTTGGTATTATCATTCTTAATATGTATATACATTTGGATTAAATGTGTGCTTATTTCTCACCCTATTTAATATACGCATTTCACACTATATTAACATATGTTTCATTTCCACACGGATACAGATGCTGTCATTTTGGAAACTAGCAAGAACAAGTGTTCATTCTTGCAATAAATATTGCTCCCTTTTAAATCTTACAACATGATCTTTGATTGATTTGTTATCGAAAAAGCACACAGCATAGACAATGTGATTTTTATAGACCTGGGGGTGTCACAAAAGTGCCAGAAGTACCATTCTGCCCCACTCCTAATGTGTTCACAATGCAAAGGAATATGGTGACTTTCCCATGCCACCATAGAGAGATATGCCAGGTGAGTTAGGCCAGCATAGATTCATTAGGATTGTGCCCTAAGTCAGTGAGTCAGTTACATGTAGGCATATACTCTCCCTCCCTCTCTCTCTCTCTCTCTCTCTCTGTGTGTGTGTGTGTGTGTGTGTGTATGCATGCACGCATTGGCATCCTTCATTCTCGAAAGACTATGGTGGTGCCCTGAATTATGAGCATAATTTGTTCCAGAAGCATAATTTGTTGTCATTCAAAGTGCAGGGATAAATAAAGCAGATTTTCCCACAGGAAATAATGGAAACTCAGACAATGCGTTCCACAAGCCAAAAATATTCATATAAATTTTTTTACCATACTGTAATATAATACAAAATATAAAAAGGTCAGGGTGAAAGTTTTCAAGTAGTGAGAGTGAGAGTGAGAGTGCTGGCTTTGTTTTGAATCCAGCTTTTGGAAGAGCTAAGCACCTTTTGCAGTTCAGTTCATTTTGCAGAGGGGCAGTTTCTGCAAGAACTCAGTCTTTACATCTTTGCAAAACAGGTCAGCCTCTGCAAAAGAGACAGAAAGAATTAGCAATTAACTAAAAGAGCCATAAGCACTTAACAGCAATTAGCACCTTCTGCAGAAGGTCAGCTTGTTGTCTGCCTTGTTACCATGGTAAGTAACTGCCTTAGCGTGCAATCCTAACCATATCTACTCAAAAGCAAGCCCCATTGTGTTCAGTGGGTCTTACTCCCAGGAAAGTGTCTTTAGGATTGCAGCCTACATTAATCAGTTTCTTGGAACCAAATGTTCCAAGGTGTTGCTCGTTATTCAAGGCAGAATTGCTTAGAAATTTTTGCTCGTTTTTCAAAGTACTTGTAAATTAAGGTGCCGCTGTGTATATACGCACACATAGTTTGTGTCCCTTACTAATTAAAGAAGTCATAGTAGAAGCTTAAGTCAAAATAAATAGATTACGGTATATGTTCTGACTCTGCCTGACTAAAGCTACTACTATGCCTCCTTTAATTAGTAAATCATCAGCTAAACTGGATCCCTCAATTGCAAGTGAAACAATGACCAGGGCTCCCCCAGCTGAGAAGGTTTTCCACCTAATACAGTGATTTTCAACCTTTTTCATCTCACAGCACACATAAAAAGGCACTGAAATTGTCAAGGCACACCATCCATTGTTTTTACCATTGACGAGGCACACCAGACTGTTCAAATCCCTTAATTTTCCTATTAATGAATGTCCCAAATTCCCACGGCACACCTGAGGATGATCTGTGGCACACCAGTGTGCCGCAGCACACTGGTTGAAAATCACTGATCTAATAGTTCCATGATAAGAAGTTGGACTACACTGGCAATAATGCCTGGACAGAAGTTTTGAGTTCCCTTTCAGAGAGAAGTAAAGAAGGTATCCTTAGCTGAAGTCAACTCATTTGCTTATATTTCCATTAATTTTCCATCTGCATCTTCTCTTTCCTTCCCCCACCCTCCACTTATCCCCTAGGCAGGATGAAAATAAAAATCTTTCCAAACACTGAAAGCCTAATTAAAACAATTAATTTGGCTGGATTTGAGGACCTCGCTTAGCAGATGGAGAAAATGAAATGATGTTTCATAACTATTGAAATGTGACACTTTTTTCATTCTCAGGAATCTTTTCCATATCAGCAGGTCCTAGGAGACTAGCATAGAAAAACCTAAATGTTAACTTGTAAATTATTATTCATGCATAATCCTATTGGGCTACACAGCTGCTGGAATTAGCATTCTAGCAGTAGTACCTGCCTTACGGCAGTTGCAAGCAGTACTCGGGCACTGTATGATGCAACATGCTTGCAGAATGCCACAAGAATGGCTGGAGCAGCCCCATGCATAGTGATGGGGCAGGGGAGATCTGCAGACACAGGTGGCTTGGCAGGAGGTGGAGGATGGGTAGAATGAGGAGAAGTATGAGTGTGACGAAGGTAGGATGGTGTCTGGCACAGGTGACTTACACTGAACTCTGTCCTCTCCCATAAGCAGTCAGCACATCCCCTTTGTCTCCAAAGAATGTTTCTTTACTTTGAGGAGGCCTCAACATAATGAGATACCTCCATAGGATACAGTGGAAGCCACATTGGTTCTGCTGCATCACTGTAATACTGGGCTGTGAGTTTGATTCACTTGAGCTTAATTGCTAAGTTCTAAACTGAAGTGGTCCCGTTTCAAATTCAGTGAATACTCATTTGAGAGTATTTGAAGGAACTTAGTTTTCTGAGGAAAATAATAGACATACAATTGCGATCTTATATGTGGAAGTCCCTGACTCCAGGTTCCATTCTGGACATTTGTCTGGAAGTTGGAATTAACATATGAGAGGACAGTGCTGTTTCAATCTGCTTTAGAGATTAAGGGTGCAATCCAGAGTAATTATGGGGAGTCCTTGCTCCAGTGTAAGAACAATTTGCTCTGGATTGCAGTATGAATTTCCCATAGGTTTTCACTAGGTAATGCAGTAACTACGGGTACACGTAAGGTCTCTTATGTGCTCCCGTAGTTACTCTGGATTGTAGGGCTAATCTCAGATCAGATCTGGCCACGGTGACCCATGCCCTAGTGACATCAAGACTGGATTATTGTAACACGCTCTATGTGGGGCTGCCTCTGAAGACGGTCTGGAAGCTTCAACTAGTCCAGAATGCGGCGGCCCGTGTGGTTGCTGGGGCTCATCGGTTCGACTCTGTTGGGTTATTGTTTCAGCAACTACACTGGCTGCCCTTTCGTTTCCGGGCTGAATTCAAAGTGCTGGTCCTGACCTTTAAAGCCCTCAATGGCTCAGGTCTAGGGTATCTGAGGGACCACCTTCTTCTGTACAATCCTACCCGTCACCAGTGGTGGGCTCTAGCAGGTTCGCACCTACTCTATAGAACCGGTTGTTAACAAGAGATAGGACATATAAAGTTTAAAAATAGCCATTTAAAAGTGGCTGCCAGATGGGCAGAGAACCGGTTGTTAATTTCTTTGAAGCCCATCACTGCCCGTCACCTAAGGTCATCTGAGGAGGCCCTACTGACTGTGCCACCACTAAGAGATGTGAGAAGTGTGGTGGCCAGAGATAGGGCCTTCTCGGTGGTGGCACCCCGGCTTTGGAACTCCCTCCCCTTAGCACTTAGGAAAGCTCCCCCAATACAGAGCTTCAGGCAGAGCCTTAAAACTTTTTCTTTCAAAAAAGCTTTTTAATGGGGCAAAGGCTGGGTGGCTGTTGTTTTATTGTTTTTTAACATGTGTTTTTAGCCTCTATGTTTAATTGTTTTTGAGTTTTTGTATAATCTAATTGTATTTTAACTGTATTTTAATTGTGCTTTAATCTGTATTTACAATCTAATTTTAATGGTATTTTATTGTTCTTTTAATTGATGTTAGCCGCCTTGAGCTCCTTTCTTTAGGGAAGAAAGGCGGGATATAAATCTAATAAATCAATAAATATAGTACTTAAGCATGGCATGGGAATAATTTAAAGATGCATTCCACCACACTGTACTCTCAATGACAATCATGCCTACAAAACTGCTATTTGTGTCTGGAGGGAAACTGCTCCTCTTGTGTCACTATCCTGATTGTCATCACACCCAGCACTCCTACTCAAGGAAAAACAGAAAAAGGAAATACAAGGCAAAACGACCTGTTTAACAGGCAGCCCAATCCAGAGCAACTAATCTGTCCACATAAGAGTCCATAGGTTGCCCTATCTAACACTAGGTTGGAGCAACTGCAAGATGCTCCAGCCCAGTTAATCTGAAGGAGGCTTAGGGCAGAGCAAGGCAAGATAGGGTGCCCTAAGAGAGGTGGACCTGCTCTGCCCTAACTGGGGCAGCCTAAGCAGCTCAGGAGAGGCAAGTTGAGGGCATGTTTAGCATTGCCTAGGGCAGAGCAGTTACTCTGTATCCAGAGCCTGTTTCCAAGGCAGAAATGCCCTCTTCCAGCCCTCAGAGTTATACCACCTCAGGAGCAGGTATAGTAATGAGTAGACCCATAGGGGTCCATGATAAGGCCCGAGTAAGAATGGCAGTGCTGACCAAAAATCTGAGTTCTTGGCCAGCCTAGCTGCAACCCCTTCCTCTCAACCTCAGGATATGGAACAAACTACGGCTGCCCACAAACCTCAGGATACAGCAGGCCACTCCAAGAAGCCCCTTGTATTCACTGTAGAATGTACTGGCATCTCATCAGGGACTCCTTATAAGGCAGGCACCCAGTGGCGTCACCAGACTGGTGTGGCTGGTGTGGGCTGCATTGGGGATGCGCTCCGTATGGGGTGATGTGCCGGAGGAGTTTGACTGTCCTTTGGCAGGCCCCGGGCGTCAGCACCCCCATTCAGGCCTGCTCCAAGGCGGAGCAGCAGCCAGAAGCTGCCACTTGTCTGAGGAGCTGGCCTGAACGGCCATCTGAGATGCACTGCGCAGAAACACACTGAGCATGCCGAACAGCTTCAGAGGAGACTTCCTTAGAGCAGAGAAAGTCCGCGCCTCTGCACATCCATTCGGCCTCACTCAGGAGGTGGAGCGGCAGCCGAATGGCTTCAGAAAGAGTACTGCACAGGCACCAACTCCGACGCCTGCACAGTCTCCCCCGAAGCCAAAAGGCTTCAGAAAAGTACTGCGCAGGTGTCAGAGATGGTGCCTGCGCAGTACTCTTTCTGAAGCCAGTTGGCTTCAGAAACAACTGCGCAGGCGCCAACTTTCGTGACTGTGCAGTCCAGGTGGGGGGGGGGGGTGAGCATCCCAGGGATGACGCACAGACTTCCGCACCAGGTGATGTGCAGAGTCATGTCACCACTGTAGGCACCACAGCTGTTCCTTGTTCAGTGTGATCTGAGGGGTGTCTCCTCAGGAGCAAGTCTTCCCCTTGTGTCAATTACTTAGCATGCTCTGGAGCAGTTAGAGCAGCCCAGGCTTCCTGACTCTCTGGATTCAGCATAACTTTCTGCTCTGGATACAGAATAGTTAGGAGAGTGCAGTTAGGTCAGAGCAGGCTGAATTTGCTCTGGACTGCAGCCATAAGTGTTTTGGAGCATACACTAATAGTTTCTAAAAATGAATGAGAAATAATAATTTGATCTCTCAACAAACACAAAAACATCCTATTGGATCTTTTTAAATACATAATGTTATCAAGGTTAGCATGACCTGTGCAGTAATCTCAACATTTGGAGCTGTTTCTTGAGTTCTTTGTGTTTTCAGTAGATACCATGCTGATTTTGATATGTCTAGTCAAATTCTATGGATTAGTAGATGTTCATGTTGGGAAAGAATAATATAACATTATTTGAAGACTTACGTAAATGTTTTTAAAATTAGAAGGTTCTTTGTGTCAGTCCTTTTGATTCTGAGTTCTTTATCTCTTCAGAGTAATACTTATAATTCTGGCAATGACACAAAGCCATTATTTCATTATTTATTACTATAATTCTGATCCGTTTTCTTTACAACACAATGACAAAATACTCAGTAGGAATTTGTTTTTATCACATTTGAACAGGTAGAACTTTTATAAAGAGACGTGTCACTTAACCATGGGGATATATTCAGTGATGGGATTCAAAGAAATCAACAACTGGTTCTATGCCCATCTGGCAGCCACTTTTAAATGGCTATTTTTTAACTTTATATGTCCTATCTCTTGTTAACAACCGGTTCTATAGAGTAGGTGTGAACCTGCTAGAACCCACCACTGGATACATTCTCCAAAATGCATCATTATGCACATTATGGGAATAAGTCCCATTGAATATAATAGGACTTCTCAGTAGATAGGGTTAGGTTTGCACCCTTAAGTCATTCTGTGGCCCCAGAATGTATTGAAATGGTTGGTTCAATGTATTGAAATGGTTGGTGCACCCTTGCTCTGCCCACCATGATGGACCAATACTGTAGCTTTGCCAGGTCAGTCTGGACCAATGCAAGGTCCAAATAAGTCTGGGCAATAAATTTCTGAAATCTGAATGACTGTGCCAGAGCTGTGGCTAGACTACATGAAAGCTAATTTCAGATTACTCAAATCAAAGTAATAGGCCAGGTTTGGCATGTTTCCCTGAGATATTTTTTATATGTGAAGGTAACACCAGTTGCAGCTACTTTGCTTCCTAGTCGGCCAATTTGGTGAAACCAAGAGTCTCCTGTCTAGTGCTGCCTTTCTGGATCTTGGCAAATAGCATCAAAAATGCCAAATGTCATTCAGGCTTGTGCCATCTGAAGGCACCTATTGATACCATCACCCTATTTCAGTTCAGAATTCTGATACGATTTTGCCATCAATATTTTATAGAGGTTTACTATCCATCATGAATATATGAAAGAGGTATAATGTCAAAGAGGCAGGCAGGCAGTCACTGTGTGGGAAATGCTAATTCATGTGACAGGAGAGAAAGGATGCATATTTGCATGATATAAATGTCTGCCTTAAAGACTTGTACTCTTGTGATGAAATAAGGCCAGAGATACTTGCTGCTTATATATCTGTACCAGGACCAGATTTAGGTTTGATGAGGCCCTAAGTTATTGAAGGTAATGGGTCCAGCTATCCTTTGTTAACAAGTTCTCACTGTTTTCGTGTTGAATATATGCTCTGTGGTAATTTATGGATCTAACAGGTATCTAAAGCCATTTGTACATGTAGGCACTCTATATATTGAAATGAGTAAACCAGTGATATTATAGGGAGCAGGCTAGCAGGGAGGGTCCAATACTTACATCCCATTACTTACATCATAGGAGCCTACACTACTCAAAACACTGTTGCTATATGTAAGTTTTATTTTATTTGTTTTTTTATCTTATATTTTGGAAATGTTCATCCAGTTTTTTTCCTTTAAATTTTTGAGGGGCCGCCAAGAGAGTGGGGCCCTAAGCTATAGCTTGTTTAGCTTGTACGTAAATCTGGCACTGATCTGTTCTGCACATACGTGGATGTGGGAAAATATTGTAATGTAAACGTAATGTAAAATATTATACTGTAGCCTTGGACATTATGGATAACAGTGGAGCAACAATCATGAAATACTTTATGGGATGCAGATATTTGAATGACCAAAGATATAAAGGTCACCTGGAGACATGTGTTTTACATTCTTTTCAGTGTTCAAAATGATTTAATGTGTTTACTTACCACAACGCCATGTCACCATGGGAATATCAATACCAATGGGAGCTGATGGGTGAGCAGAATTCAGGGTCAAGGCTGAAATACTTCAGAAGAAAAGATGAATCAAGTGGTATATCCACTGTCTTCAACAATATATCACAATCAGCCGATGGATATTAGCAAGCATGCTGCTGAAGTTCACATCTAGCCTTCGGCATATCATGCTGCGCTTATGCACATGAAAACATCTCTCCTTCAATATTTAATTTTGTTTGATAATGAAAATACACAACACCACACATCTCCTAATTTCTTAGAGTGCTACAGTTCTCCAGGTGTTCATTTCTGATTTGGTCTAAACATAATAGTTTCAGACTACTTTGGTCATTTTGGGGGGGAGAGGAAGGCACATGAATAGGGGTGAAAATTCCCAGGATGGGAAGGATCATAATGCTTCTTTTCCCACCAAGCAAGAGCCAGCCTACTAGTTTACAGCAAGACAATTCTAAATTGAAATATCTCAGGGATAAGATCCCCATTTATTTATTTTAGGCTTGTAGTGCTCTTAATACCACATATTACAAACGTTATTTGGTTGGAAGGAAATTCAAATTTCTGTTGTTGTTGTTGTACCACCAAATCTAAATAATTGAATCACAACTTCCATTGGGTTCCTCTTCCTGATTCAGAACAGAAGGAAATATAGGACAAGACCATATAACATTGGGTAGGATCCACTGGTGCCCTTCTGTTCATGAAATGTGCCCTTCTATTCACATATGGAATCTTTCCATTCATTAAAGACTTCTGCTTATGAAAAGGTACCATTTGTTCCATCCCTTCTCCTTTGGATTGAAGCCATTATCAGAAGGAAAACCCGAGCCTGAAAGTCTCCAAGTTTCAATTAATCCCCTTCACGTAACTAATGGCCCAATCTTACCTTATGCCTGCTTAGCACCTGCTATGCACACAAACACCCTATAAAATATGTTTGCAGCACCCAGTGGTTAAACTATACTAGCATTATACATTATAGCTGTAGTGTAGATCAATTATCTGGTATCTTTCTGATGAAGGCAAGTGTAATATCTATTACTGTGTTAAGAAAAATAAAAATAAAATTCTCTCCTTTCTAATTTTCTTCTCACCTTACCTTTGAGATAAGTTACAGTACAGTGATTTTCAACCTTTTTCAACACACGGCACAACTCAAGATTTTCAACCTTTTTCAACTCACGGCACACTGAAAAGGCATTGAAATTGTCAAGCACACTATCAGTTTTTACCAATTACAAAGCACACCAGTCTTTTCAAATCCCCCAATTTTCCTGTTAATTAATGCCAATCCCCAAATTCCCATGGCACACCTGAGGATTGTCTGCGGCACACCAGTGAGCCACAGCACGCTGATTGAAAATCACTTTTATAGTATGTAACGATGGATTTTCTCTGTGCAGAACTAGTACTCTACCCTCTGCATTGCATGGGCTCATAAATTTCCTGCATTTAGTATTTATGATGGAACACTGCTGAAATAACACACTGGTGATGGTGGAACACTTGAAAGGGTCCCAGAGTTTTTAAGCTGCTTATTTCTCAAACGGAGATTGGGAGCTTTGTCTACATGCATGCAAATACTGTTTATGTGTGGTCATGCATGAATGTGATCATGCAACAAAATTTAAAGAATTGGCTTAAGAAAATCTTTCAGATTTAGGCAGAAGTAAGGAATTGGCATCCCTGAACTGTGTCCTGTAGTTTGTTTTGAAATACCACACTACTGGTGAGGGCATAAATTCCCCAATGGTGAATAAATGACTCTTCCCTAAATTTCCACTACTCCCCTGTAACATACCAGTGTGCTATGGCACCACTGTTGAAAATGACTGACCTGGAGAATGAGGATGAAAAGAGGAAAGGTACGATTCTGGCCAACTTTTCAGCACTGGAATAGCTGTGCAAGTGGGGCATGTGCTGCATCCTACAGTTGGGGGGAAATCACAGAGATCTCCAGGATAAGGCAATGTTTGTTCCCATCCCTCCCAGTTTTATTGTCCTTATCTTTTAGCTAGAAAATTGATTAGAAAATTGATTGCACCCAAAGGGATGGAAATGGAAGAACCTTATAACAACACAATCCTGAAGCTGGGGTGCTGGAAATGGAAGAACTTATAACAAAACAGTCCTGCAGCTGGTTTGCGGTATATCCAAGATATTTAAGGAATCCTACTGCTTTTACAAATTGCCAGTGTATCTTTTGCTGGCAGAATTCTCTTATTTGGTGCTTTAAAATCAGGGCAAGGGAAAGACCAGCAGGAAGAAGCCTAGCGGAGAATATCTCTGAGAAAAAGAGAGCATCACCTAAGATTCCTTAGCCATAGGGGAGCTTTTTGATATTAATAAAATTGCTAATCCGTAGCTCGTATTTGGTGACTAACAAGTAAAATTATAGTAGCGATAGAGCATTTGCAATTCATCATGAACGGTAAACAGGATAATTTTCTATTTGCACTTCTTGGGTAAGGCTTGCAAATGAACTCTTTAAGAATGAGTCAGAATGCAGTGACCGGAGGAAATTTATCATGAGAGCCAACTGAGGCAGGGAGAATGTGGTAAGTCTCCTACGCTGCTCATAAATCATCACGCTTATTGGGTGCCAGTGTTCTCTGAACTTTCATACTTTCAAGCCATTTGATTCATCTCAGCATCCCTATAGCTATTTCTTTCCCCCACAGGAAAGTAGAACTTTATCAGCCTGGTCCTGACTAAGGCTGCAATCCTAACCACTGGTTAGGTCGGCCTAATCCCTGGCATAAGTCCTGTGCTGACCAAAGTGTCATGAGGTACTTCACCAAAGTGAAGGGGTGTCACCAAAGTGCCATGAGGTACTTCTGCCCTACTCCTAGGGGTTTAGGCCAGTGCATAGGCATTCACCAATTCCCCACACCACCAAGGAAAAATAGGCCATGGTAGTTAGGCCAGCCTAAATTTGTTAGCATTGCACCCTACGTACCACACTAACAGAATGCACATTTTGCTACCATGCACTATTGCAAAAGTGCTGTAAAGTGCTTTGCAACAGTGAAGGCACCTAAGCACCTGTTTCAGTGACTACTAGCTTGACACCAGAGCAGATAAGTACAGAGATGGAAGAAAGCTGGGGTTGTATGGGGGTTATATGGGGTTTGCTGGGAGCGATAAGGGCAGGAATTGGATCTGGCAGGGGGGAGTGCAAACATGCCATCCATACACCTTCCATCAGATCTGCCTACATAGATCAGTGTGGAGTTGTACCAGCATTGTTGCATCACAACGCAGAGATTTAGATTGCTGTCCTAACCACACTTACCTGGGAATAAGTAATATTGAGCACAATGGGACTTATATTTGAGTAGACATGTTTAGGATTGCACTGCCAGGTAGGAATGGGCTGCCCAATTTTCTTCCCTTATTGCACTGGATTTAGTGCAAGTGCAAGTCAGCCTGCCTGCTCCACCACAATGCAGGATTGTGCTGTGAGTGTTGAGATGACTCCTTCAGTCACTCAGAGATTTTGTTTTCTGTAGTGAAAATTGAGTATTGTAGTAATCAAGATTCAGGGTTTAAAACAGGCTGCCTTGCATCTTGATGCATAAGAGACACAAGGCATATGGGGTGTTATTGTGCACCCCATAAGTGAGGAGGCAGAAGGGGCATAGGGGCTAAAGCACTAAGATTGACCCAGGTGGCCAAATCCTCTAAAACTGGGGTATCCAACCCTCAGCTTGGGGGCCATTTGCAGCCCTTGATGAGCCTCAATGCAGCCAGCAAAACGCCTCCTGGTGGCAAGCCTTACAATTATCCAGATCTGTCTCTAATACATTTTTATATTTAAATTTATATAAATCATTATATATTTAAATTTATATAAATCATTTTTCTGGACCCCAGCACAGTGTCAGAGAGGTGGCCCTCCTGCCAAAAAGTTTGGACACCCCACCTCTAGAATAATCAGGCAGAAAAGACAGTTTTCCTATAAGGCTGATTGATAACGGGGAGGCAGACGTACAGCCCATTCTACAGAACCCAACAGTGAACTCCAAAGTTCTGCTCTTGGTGCCTTAGAGGTCACATGTGAAAAGAGGAACAAAACACTCAGGGCATAGCCTTTGAGTTCCTTAAGGGAAAATTCAATTTATCTGTACCTTATGGGTAGCAACCTCAATCCTATTCAGGATTATAAATCCTGACATTATAAAATGTCTCTGGGCAGAATTAACTTTTTTCCAAATCTTGTTCAACAGGTGAATGAGAAGTCACTGGGTGATAGTGTGCTTGAAAATATGAGTGATGTGGCATGAATCAGTGATGCCACCCATCTTTGTTGGAGTATCCTGTTCAGAATCTTTCCTTTTTTCACTGTCTGGCTATTTGTATCTATGTTTGATGAGTACTGTACTGAATACAGTTGAGCCAAGTAGCAAGTAAAGTTATGGTAATACCCACTGGAAAACTATGAGGCCAAAATGAATTTGGTTCCACCAGCCATGTGGAAAAGTCCATTTTCTTAGGATTGTCTTTGTAGAGCACATCTGCACATCTGGATTTATTAGTGAAGTGCACATCTTGCCCTTCACAAGCACTAGCTTGACCTGGTTGTGACATTCTCTCTCAAGTTCAACTGAGGAGTTCCCCATAAAAATTGATTACTGTAGCTCTGTCTGCTGCGGAAATAAAGTAAGCCTGATCTCTAGTATGTCTTGTTTCTGGAAATTGCTCCCGTGCCTTTCATTGTGCTCTTTACAATGCGGCTTTATTTTTCCTCATTTGCTTCCTGCATTTGAATATATGTTTGTGCTCCTAAAACACCAAAATGCAGGGAGTCCTGGCTTTAGCCGGGATCCCTATTCAAAACTAGAATATAACTATTTAATAATATAGCTTACAAAATAGGCAGTCATCTGTACTGAGGAAATTTTGTTGGAATGATTGCAGTAATCATGGGAATATAATAGAGCAGAAGCGAAATGGCAAAAAGGCTGTGCATGATTCAATTATCATCTGATGTCAAAAGTGCAATGGAAGAAACAAAGGCTGCAGTTCTGTGTGTGTTCTTCATGCATATGGATCTTGCTGATTCAGTAGGCTTGCTTACTGTAGCTGTCAGCGTATTATAAAATCATCCCTCTCAATTTTTATTTTTATTTTTATTGCAACGATTGCTTTTATATTATCTGGCTATAATCCTATACACGCTTAGACGGAAGTAAGCCCCAGTGATCTCAATGGGGCTTGCTTTTGAGCAGATACATTATTTTTCTTTAACCGTTGCAGCATGCTATGCTATACTGAAGCATAAAGAGTTTGTGTCATCTTAACAAACCATGTCTGACATGGAAATGATAGCTGACTTATTTTAACAACTTACTGCTTTATCATAACACCTAATTGGCTCTCAGAACTATCACGCTCCATTTTTAGTTAAGAATATTCTGTTTTGTTACATAATATAGTTGTACTTTTATTTTCTGGTTATTTAGCTATAACTGTTGATAGAACAGAGATATTTTGACACGTGCATTTTGCATTAAATTATACATTGAATGATTTATAAGACGATGTTATTATTCAAAAATAACAAGGTTTTCACAATTTTGGCTACCATGGTCAAGCTCAGATTGTTGCCCTCCTAAAGCTTGTTGACCAGTGCCATTGCTATCCTCTGAATCTCTTAGATACACCACCAGACACAACCAGTACTAAACATGGACAATGGCAAGGGAGAAGATGGAGGCCTTCTGGCAAAGAAGATAAAGCCAACCAAGCCTTGGAATGTGAATCGGCAGCAGTGGTACCTGTTTGAACAACATACCCCCAAATCCAGAGTAACTACGGGAGCACGTAAGAGACTTTACGTGCACCCGTAGTTACTGCACCACCTAGTGAAAACCTATGGGAAATTCATATTGGAATCCAGAGTAAGTTGTTCTTACACCAGAGCAAGGACTTCCCATAGTTACTCTGGATTTTGCCCTAAGGGTGCAGTCCTGACTTTAGTCTAGAAAAATGGCCCAGCTAAGCTGGCCTAAGTAGGCCTTTTCCTGAGATGACAAGTTAAGCCAAATCCATAGGGCTGAAGGCCTCTGGCTGGCACAACTGCAGTGTAGAGGCAGCAGCACAAGGGCAGCATGCTCACTGGGCTGGTGAAGTTGTGTTGCGTCCAGAGATGGGCTGGTGTAGTTGTGCTATAACCTGAGGTTGAGAGGCAGGGGTTTACCTAGGACTCATAATTTTTTGCCATCACTTCCAATTTTACTCTGTCTTATCCTGGACCCCTATGGGTCTACTCAGATTTATTCCTGCTCCGTGGGTGTTCAAACTCTCAGGAGCTGTGAGGGGGCATTTCTGCCCTGGAAACAGGCTCAGGATACCGCCTTAACAACCATATTGAACATACCCTCAACTTGCCTCTCCTGAACTGCCAAGGCTGACACAGCCAGGCCAGCCCAGCTCCATCTGTCATGGGATAGCCTATGTTGAGTTATGTCGGCAAAAGCCTTTCTGGTTTAACTGGGCTGGCCTGTCTTGGAATTGGGCTAGCCCAGTGACAAATAGGTGAGCCCAAGTGCACTTCAGGATTGCAGCCTAAGTTTTAAATGCAACCATGGAAATAGGCATTTTACATCAATAACCAGGTATGCAAACAATTACTGGAAAGTCATAGGATGACACCTGTGATGTAATTGGAGATGCAGTGCAAACTCTTGTAAAAATTATTTTCTGTTTTCTCATGTATCTTACTCATAGAAATTGCCCTGTGCCTTTCATTATTACTGTGTTCCTAGCATACAACATTTCTATGCGTGAATCAGGATTGACTCATTACAAATGAGTTGCCCCAAAGGATTTGCTTTCATTATCATTTATCCGAGGACAGCAATCCCTGAACTCACTCCAGCCTCTGATATGGTTCATTGGCATCCTTCAGTCTCGAAAGACTATGGTATCATGCTCTGATTGGAAGTCCTGAAACAGCATCTAGTGTGGCTAAAAAGGCCAGTTCGAGAATGGCAATCCCTTCCACACTGAGGACAAATAAATTCCGTCCCCTGCCCAGGCCCCAGGTTTCGCTGCTTTCGGGTCTGTCTCTTTGCTTCAGCCTGCCGAACAAGTGTCTCTTCCAGTTGGAGAAGGCATCCAAATTCATGAAACAGATGTTGACCTGAGTTAAACAGTCATTCCTTGGAAAGACCAATGGGGTTTGATTCATCATTCCATCTCAAAGACGGTGACTGTGGAAATAAGAGCAGGTTTATTCACTGTCATGGGATCATATTGGTGTAGTAGTCATTTTGGAAATCTCTGAAATTTTGTAATTTTACATTCTTATTATGTATTCATAGTTCTAATCTGTGTGGAGTTATGTGATGAGAGATAATCCTTTTAGGATAGCAAGTCTGGGGCTACAAAAATTAAGACGGCAATGGTTGAATCTTGTCTTTGTATGCAAACTAAACTGGTTTATTTGTATGATCATGTCAGAAAGAAGTAGCTGAAATGGAAACAGGATGTTTCCAGAAACTTTCTAATGAATCAAAATTGATGGTTTGGGGCTGAAAACTAAAAATGGAGAGTATTTAAGTAAAAGTCCTACTTTTAAGCCATGTCATTCAGTAACACGTGGATCTTTGATCATGTGTACAGTTATGTTATCCTGCTATTGAAATGCTTCAGAGACTGGTTGAAAAGACACACAAGGAAAGGAATAACATGTTTTACTAACTGCATGGCTATAGGGATGTGGAAAATGTGCAAAGGTTTGAGAAATCTAAAGCAAAGTATAAGTGGCCAGATAAGTGGCTGCCGTAACTGTGCCAGATCCTGAGGTTGAGAGGCAGGGGTTGGAGCTAGGCTGGCCAAGAACTCAGATTTTTGGTCAACACTGCCATTCTTACTCTGCCTTAACATGGACCTCTGTGGGTCTACTCATTACTGTACCTGCCCCTGATGTGGTATAACTCTGAGGAGCTGGAAGAGAAAATTTCTGCCCTGGAAACAGGCTTTGGATACAGAGTAACTGCTCTGCCCTAGGCAATGCTAAACATGCCCTCAACATGCCTTTCTTGAATTGCCAGGTCCACCTGTCTTGGGGCAGCCTATGTTGCCTTCAGTTGCCCCAAGCCTTTTCCAGAATAACTAGGGTGGCCCATCTTGCAGTTGGGCCAGCCCAGTGATACATAGGGTAACCCAAGTGCTCTTCTGGATTGTGTCCTTAGTTTGAAGCCAGAATTTAGAATGAATTCATACTAACCTGCAAATTGACACTATGGGTGCAATCCAGAGTAACTACAGGGAGTCCTCGCTCCAATGTAAGGACAGTTTATTCTGGATTGCAATATGAATTTCCCATAGGTTTTCCCTAGGTGGTGCCATAACTAAATTGACGTAAATGTCTCTTACGTGCTCCCGTAGTTACTCTAGATTGTAGGGTATGTTTACTATTTTATCCTTTTCTCCAACTTTTTACTAGAGAAAAATTTCTTAATGGCTATACTTCTGTAGACTCACTCCTTTGTATCACATTTGCAAAAATAGAACTCCTTCCCTTCTCCTTTTACCCTACCTTGGAATGAACCAGTAAATCATTTATGAAATTAAATGAACAAGGGCATGATAAACTGCTAAAACAGCTCTGCTGATTAATTTTGGTCATCCATTACCCTTACCAACAACCTGGAAGGTAATGAGCATCAGTTGGGCGCAGTCTTGGAATGTGGGTAGCCCATGTCCTTCCTGTTCTCTTGTGCTGGACAAGTTTCTCATTGATATATTTTTTTCTTATAATTTCTCCTTTCTTGGGGTAGTCAGAAAAAGCAGCCATGGGGGTGCTATGAGATAAGAAAGGGAGTGTCAGGAAGAAAGAGGAGTGTGTCTGCATGTGTGTGTTTGTGCATGCATAAGTAAAAATGCAATAAAATCCAAATTGTATTCACCTAACAGCACAATCTTATGCGCGTCTGTTCAGAAATAAGTCACACTGAGTACTATGGAACTTACATCCAGGTAAATGTTCATAGGATTGCAGCCTTTTGGCCAGACTGTAGCGGGATTTGTGAAAGTGAAACCCAGTTCTGCTGTTGTAAAATGTTTTCCAGTGTCATGTATAGCATGATGCTGGTGGTCATTGGGCTGGAAAGGGAACAATGTTAACAGCAACTGTGCCTCCTGATACCCTGTATTGATTCCCAGCCTCAGTCCACCAACCCAGGTCCATGTGGATTTGCAAAGCTATATAGGTGGTTGGGGTGGCGCAAGCGGTTAAGACGCTGTGCCTGTTAACCAGCAGGCCAGGGTTCGAGGCCCGGGTCGGCCCCACAAGACAGGGTGAGCTCCTGTCCTTAGCCCAGCTCTGCGACGCCAGCTGGATCCAATCGTATTGGCTCTGCCTATCCATTGGACTAATTCAGTAGCGTGGAGAGGGGGGATTTGCTGCTTGGGTAACAGCCTATCCTCCATAAAAAATCTAACCCAGGCTTTTGTGCTTTGCATGCAGCATATGCAGCGCCGAGCACAATACCATTGTCTTTCAAGACTGACGGAGGCCTGCTTTATAGGTGGTTTAGGTCTGAGTAGACACAACAGACAGCTATAAGGTTATCCCATAGAAGAACAAATATTCCTTTATGATGAAGAAGCCCCAAGAGGTTGAAACTGCCCCATGGAATACAATGGGTGCTATATTAGTGCAACTGCATCGTCATGCAGGAGTTGCATAGGATTGGGCTGTCTATTTCCTCTGGTAGCAGTGACCCAACGTTAGAGAAGGAGAGAATCAGCAGGAGATATAAAATATTTACCAGGGAATGGTGGCTTTTGGTGATTCAGAATACAAATTGTTATTGTTCCCATATAGTTAATGCCTTTGCATGTGTGTGTTTAATCAGCTCTATGACAATGCTGACATCAGAAGCATGGACAATGCATTTAGAGTGGGGGAAAATACTAAGGAATGCCCAGTTTCTTCCAGGTGGAATCCAGTAGACCAATGAAAGCATGAGTGAGAAGCCTTTACTCACAACCAAATACTCCAGTTCCTTATCATTATGGTTGCTTTTTCCTGCATTTTTCCAGCTCTTTGATCTCCTTATTTTTTAAGCTGTGTGTGAGTAGAACTGTCAGAATTTCATTTCAGCTCATGTTCTTTTTCCTGACGTGTGATACCATCTTCATGGAAAGGCCGATGCATTGTTAAGAATATACTTAACTTACCTATTCTAAAATGTGTATAGGTCTTGACTTTATCTTGGCAATAATGTATCTATCTTTATATTTACAATTACAAAATCTCTTTATTCTTTTTATCCCCCTTAATTTCAACTGACAAGACAATGCCAAGTTGTGAAATTCATTAGCATTTACTCCTTTCGATGTGATCTTTTCAAAACCTTCTTCGATTTGCTCTACAGCCTGAAAAGGCTACATATCATGAATATCTGCTTTCTGATCTAGTAAACAAAAATTCATTCTGGTGCATTAGATGAAGAACCCATACTAAGAGGATTTTCACAAGGAGAAAATCCTGTTGACGCTCACTATTTAGCTGAGTTTGTGGGATGTTCTATTAGATGGATCTTTAGTGCTGTCCAATATCCAACTCATCCTTGTTCTTATTTTTCTCATTTTCCGTTCCAGATATATTCAGTTTATTTAACAGCAATATTTGAGTGAAGTAGCAAATGGGTTACTGAAGAGTTTCTCAGACTTTAGGTCTGGACCCAATAGGTAGTTCATGAGCCAATGGGTCCTCATTCATTTCAATATTTTATTTTAATATATTATCTATCTATTATCTATCTATATCTATCTTGATATTATACTCAGTGCTACCATGCTATGTGACTGCATTTGAGGAAATGTTACATATCTATACTTATTTTTAACAGGCTACTATGGCTGCAATCCTAAAAACACGTTTCTGGGAGTAAGACCCATTGAACACAATGGGGCTTATTTTTTAGTAGACATGGGGCACAATCCAGAGTAACTACGGGGAGTCCTTGCTCCGGTGTAAGAACAATTTGCTCTGGATTGCAATATGAATTTCCCATAGGTCTGTACTAGGTGGTGCAGTAACAATGGGTACACGTAATGTCTCTTACGTGCTCCTGTAGTTACTCTGGATTGTAGGGATGGTTAGGATTGTGCTCTGTGTGTATGCTTTTAATGATGACAGCAAATGGGACTTACTCCTAGGTAAGTGTGGGTAAGATTGCATTTTAGAATGGTAAAAAGAATTTCCTGTTGGATAAAGTCACTTCTGGTTATGACATCATTTCAAGTGAATCTTGATAGTTTCTCATTCTAAAAAGTGAGTCCTGGTGCAAAACGTTTGAGAACCAATGGTGTACTGTTGTTTAATATCTTTCAGGGATCTAATAAAGAGAACCAAGTTAATAAACAAACTGGATTGATTTCTGTTTTTCTCTTTGGACTGCAAAATAATTCATTTTGTGTGTGTGTGTGTGTTGATTTTTATGGTCCAAACCTCTTTGGGCCTTACTTTATGTCAGTGGAAGATGACAAGCTATTTGGTGTGGCTTGGCTGCTTCTGCAAGAAGCTGGGTCCAGGTGTCAGAGGGCTGAGGATGCCTACAGACCCAGGTAAATTAGTTCAGGTGTTGGAGGAATGCAGGGAATAGGCAGAACATGGTGGGAAGGGGAAAAACAGGGAAATGATGGGGATAGGTAGGAGTGCAGGTTGGGGCTGGGAAAGAGATGGTATCAGTGGCAGTAGCATATCCAATATCCTAAATCACACCCAAATATTTCCATACCCTTAAAAAGTAGGCCAAAGCATCACTTTGGGACATAGTGGGTGCCAGTTAGCTGCTGCTGCATTGCATGCAGGGAGTCGAGTAAGACTCATTGCCCACTGTCACTGCATATTGCTTGAAAGATTTTAATCTTTCCATGGGTGGAATTCTAATTCTGCTGTATGTGACATATGCTGTTCTGAGAGCCATAATCATATCACCAGGTCACAATCTCTTTTTTAAAACACCTTATGACAAACTGTCAAGAACAATAAAAATCAAGTTCTAGTTATAATTCAGTAATACTGATACTTTTTTGTGACAGATACTGACGTTGGGCATGTCCACAAGAAATGAAAAAGGCACCAATTTCTGTCTCATACTTCCACTGTTGTAGGTTTCTGTCATTTTCTGTAACTTGTAACTGGTCTTATATCATCTGTGGCTGCAATTCAATAAATTAGGACCTTAGTAAAAGATTTTACTTTTACAATTTCTTAGAGATTGTGTCATTGGTTGATGAAAATAAACACTACAAAAGAGCTCATACCTACCGAACCGACTTAGGCGATCAGATTCCTTGAGGCCCCACATTAGTCAGAAATGCCAATTCACTAATGTGGGTAGTAGATAAGCAACTGCTGATGACCACCATGCACCTTCTGCAACTTCTGATGACCACTATGCAACTTTGTCCCATCATCTCTAGCAACCTGATACAGGCTGCAATCCTAACCTCACTTATTTGGAAGTAAGCCCCATTGACTATAATGGGGCTAATGTCTGAGTAGACAGGGATAGGATTGCACTCATACTCTACAATCCAGAGCAGCTACACCAGTAAACACGTCAACGCAAATTACATTTATGTCAACGCAGTTATGGCGCTATCTACTGGAAACCTAGGGGAAATTCATAGAGCAATCCACAGTAAATTTTACGTGTGTTGACGCAAGAACTGCAGTAGTTACTCTGGATTGAGCCCATAGTCTCTATTAGTAGACCTAAACTTGTGGTTTGTTCAAAACTTCTCATTCAGCCAAATGCAATCCCACATGTGAGTTTTGTCCAAAGAAACATGAACAGCATATTGTCTCTTAAATGTATTTATGAACACTTTAAGAAGAAGCCAGAGGCACTTTGAAAAAGTCTCTTGGGTAATACAAAAAAGTAGAAAAAATATCTGCAGTGTCCCCAAATGAAATGGAGAGTAGATAGATTTAATTCTAACCTCTTTTGTGTGCCTGAAGGAGATCCCCTGACAGCCACCCTCCACTTACTCATAAAACTGGATTGAAAACTGATCCAATTTATTATTGCATCCAGAGCACTATTTGATCTATAAGAACTCAACTCAGTCCTGTTCACTGGAGCTCTTCGAGCTTCAACAGAATTTCCTATGTATCATTATGTGGGAAATGCAGAAAGAGGATGAGGAGTAGGTAGCCGAAGCAAAATATAGGTCATTGCTGTAAAGCTGAATTTTGCATATTTTGATTTATTCAAATTTAATGAACCCCAGAAAATACTTTTAATGTTTACTTTGCTCATGGTTGATTCTAATTAACCTTTCCCACATTTACATGTCTGACAAATGTGGACAGCAGCATTGCTAAGTGGTTTCTCACCCATGACTGACCTTAATTAATGTGTTCCAGGCTCAGAGCCCCGGTAAACTTGGAGAACTTTCATTTAATTGCCTTTTTCCAGAGTTACTTACAACAGTGATAAATACTATACAACAAGGATTCTAACTTTATTGAAAGACTTTAGAGGACACAAGACATGTGTTTGTCTTTTAGTAAAATAAATTGCTTTTAACCTTGATGAATTTGAACATGAGTTTCTTGTTTGGAAAGGGAATTCCCTTGAAGTACACTTGTGTTTCTTTTTATTAAAAGAACACCACAGAAGAAATGTCACAATGTTATTCTCAGTAACTACATTTAAAAAATTCCCAATTCTGTGAGAAAAATATTAATTGAACTCTTATGATTCTGATTAAAAGGAATTTGAAAGTATATATCTTCATTTAAAAATTGATGGCACAATCCAGAGGTGCCCTTTGGCCAGTGCAAGTCCCATGTCCAGGTATGGAATGTTGTGAAAGTCCATTAAAGCACTATAAAGCCATAAAACACTGATGTGCACCTGCCTCCCCATTCCAACCGAGGCACTGAGAACAGGTATTGGAAGAAGTAGGAATAAGTAGGAATAAGTAGGTTAGATCTCAACCAGCGCAGGTTTGGAAGAGGCTGGGGAAAATGGTGAGGAGGCAGGAGGGGTGTATTTTTTTAACCGAAAATATTACCAATTCAATAATAATAAGAGCACAACTAACAAAAGCCAACCAGAAAGAATACAAATGAAGTGAACCTACACTTAAAGGAAGGAAAAAGAAAGAAAAATATCATTATTGACTGCTATTTTTACTTAATTAAGGCTGCAATCTTAAAGACACTTTCCTGGGAGTAAGACCCATTGGACACAATGGGGCTTACATCTGAGTAGACATGGTTAGGATTGTGCTGTTTATTTGATTCTGTTTTTCCAGGGGGGACGATGACAACAAATCTTTTTAGACTCCAGATAGTAAATAGGTGCCTTAGCAAAGCCACTAGAAGAGCAAATGTGTGGTGATCTGCTGAGGAGGAGGAGGAGGTAAGTAGGTTTTTTCCCAATTTTCTTTTTAAAAATATCCAGGGGTGACATCACTTCCTGTTGTGACATCAGTTCCGGGGCAACATTTTGAGCTTTACACCAGGATACATGATCATTAGCTATGAGCACAATCCTAACCATGTCTACTCAAAAGTAAGCCCCATTGTGTTTAATGGGTCTTATTCCCAGGAAAGTGTCTTTAGGATTGCAGCCTAAGTCACTGAACCTATTAATGTTTACTCAGAAATAAGTTTCACTGAGTTCAATTAAGCTTACTTCCAGGGAAGTGTATATAGGATTGCAGTTTTAGAGACATAAAAGTACTGCAAGAGGACAGTACTTCTTGCATGAGACCAGAGACCTGTGGATGACAAGGAATTTATTTAATGTTCTGTAAATACAGAAGACTGAATTGCAAGGGTTTTATGCCTGTGTGCCTTCATTCAAGTTATTGATAGCAGAAGTGGTTTAATTACTGTGGTTCAACTTTATATTCTGATTCTTCCACTTCATCATTGGGATGATCTTCCGTGTCTGTCTTTAATTTTTAAGCAAATAGATTTAACAGCTGGTCATTAATCAGATGTTTGAAAAATGAAGAAAGTGTATTTGTCTTTAAAGAAAAATGAATGATGATTTCAATAAGCTGGGAAATGAAAGAACATTTCATTGAGTGAAATGTTTCAAGCAACAAGTATAAACTTCTATGTGCAAAAATAGCATACAAGCAAATTTCACTCTCTTCATTGGAATTCCTATTCCTAATGCCAGGCTGCAAGCCTATTCATACATTCCTGGGAGTAAGCTCCATTGATTACAATGGGACTTCTGAGTAGACTAGCATCTTTGGTAGATTTTGTAATTTCTGATTATTTTTCCCTACCTTTTGCCTGTAACCTATGAAATATAATATTTATATGTTCATAAATGCATTATTATTCATATATAAAAAATTGTTTTCTCACCCTCCATGGGTGGTGTATGTATGTATGTATGTTATCCTCAATCCTGGGAGTTTGAGGGTTCTGCGCAGTATTTTAGCTGTTCCTAGCATTGTTCTCTTTCTCTTTCTCTTTCTCTTTCTCTTTCTCTATCTATCTATCTATCTATCTATCTATCTATCTATCTATCTATCTATCTATCTATCTATCTAGGGACAAGGTCTTGCAACTTTCGTGATACTCTGGTATCCTGATGTGTGCATAGTGAGCTTTCTTTCATTTAAAAACCGTTAGAATTCCTGAATGCAGAGGACTGTACATGTTGCTATAAATCGGTGGTAGTCTTACCCCCAAATCCAGAGTAACTACGGGAGCACATAAGAGACTTTACGTGCACCCGTAGTTACTGCACCACCTAGTGAAAACCTATGGGAAATTCATATTGGAATCCAGAGTAAGTGGTTCTTGCACCAGAGCAAGGACTCCCCATAGTTAGTCTGGATTTTGCCCATAGTGTTTTACTCTAAGCAGTTATGTTGTTATTATAGACAAACAAATTGGGATTGGTGCAAACTTGGCATGATAGTCAACTGTCAGGACAATCTTCTCATACATTTTTCAGTAAAGGATGGGAAAGGCTATGGCTAATTTGAACACTTTTGGTGTTTCAGGTGCCTTTGATGCAAAAATCTCATTCTGCCTTCTTCTGCCAGAATTCTTACAGATGGAATCTCCTTTCTCTCAAGCATCCTTCAAATGATAGTTAATTATGTTTAGTCCAATTCTCTGTAATTAGATAGCTTGGCTGCAGGAGGCAGAGGAAGCTCTCTAACTGAAGCTGAATGAAATCATTAAACAAAGAGAGACCAGTTTTCAGAGCTCTGTGAAATGGCTCTGTTAATGTGCAGTCCACATGTGGTGTCCTGGTACTTTTGCAGCAACGTGTAACTCGATTTGCACATGGCACTTTGCCTAGAGTGGAGCATCCCATTTGCTTTTTATCTTCGGCAAGAGCATGCCCTTTGTGGTGCTGTGCTTATATTTGCATGCTTACTTAATGAATGGGGCTAGCCCGTTAATGGGCTGGCCCTTTTGCCTCCCCCGGCCGGGATGGTCTGGCCGGAGGAGATGCTTGCAGCCTATTGGCTGCTATGACCAGGGGGCGGCGCTGGAGGGACGCTGTAGGCGTGCTGCCTGCAGCGTCCCTCCAGTCTTCGCCGGAGAGTCGTCTGGAGCAGACGTCTTTCAGGCTGCTCCCGGTGACTCTCTTCTGGGGCCTTAAGCCCGCGGCGAAGGCTGTTAGCGGGGAGGGCTCGTCTCCGGATGCCCCCGCTTCGTCTTGTGGCTGCGGCCACACGGTGGTGGCTTCGTCCACCCCCCCTCGGCACCTCATCCTCCGTGCTTGGTGCGGACCTCGCGCCCGCCTTGGGGCCCGCTTAACGGGCGGCAGGCGCCATTTTGGGGCCATCTGGGCGCCATTTTGAGGCGCGCAGAGCGGTGGCCACCATTTTGAGGCGCTCATCATGGCGCGGCGGCCATCTTGGGTGCTCCTTTTTATGCTGCTGGCCTGCTGCTGGTGCTGTGGGGGCTTTTGGGTGCTGATGCTGTTTCTCTTCACCTGTTCTGAAGTCTTCCTGCTGCTGGCCTGGTGATACTGCGGCACCTGTGTGGTCTTGATCCTCTGCTGCTGGAGCAGCCCATATCCTTTTTCAGTGTCAATAAAGCAGAATACAATTTTGTTGTGACTTGTTTGGTTGGGAACCATGGGCAAGAGGACCCAGAAAAGGGGTGGGAGAGCCCCTCGTCCCCCCACCCCGCCCCCTCCTCCCCCTCCCGAACCAACTTCCTCGGATGAGGAATGGGAGGCTATGGATCATCGGACCTTAGTGGAGCGCTGTAAGGTGCTGGAGAGGGAGGCTTGGGAGCGGGCTGAGAATAGGGATGCTGGGCCTTCGGCTCCTGTGCCTACCCGTACCTTCACGAGGAAGGGTCGGGGGGCTTTAATGTTTTCGGCTCGGCTCTCCAGGTCGGGCGGCCGGAAACCTCAGGCTCCTCCTGTGGACCAGGTTCCGTTGGGTGTTGCAGGGGTCCCGGCTTCCTCCTGGGGAGATGGTGCCACAGGTGAGGACTCTGATGCTGATGAACCTGAGGTGGTGGGTTGTTGGGAGGAGTGTCCGGTCATTACACCTCCTCCTCCCAAGAGGGCTGCCCAGATGATGCCTTGGTGGATGCCAGGCTGGGGGTGCCCCTATTATTCTTGGCCCCCTATGGGTTTGGGGGCTTATGAGGGTTCCTGGTTGGGTATGCCTCGTCCTCCCCGTGCCAGAAGATCTGAGGCGGATCGAGGGCGGGGCATGCCCACTTGGGAAGAAATTTATAGGCTGGCCAGACATGCTGAGTTTGAGGACGGTCCTGAGGATCGTCCTTATGGCAGCATTGACCTGCCACTTGGCGGACATTTGGCCATGTCCGTCAAGGAGAAGATTTGGAGGGGTGACTATGTCGACCTCTTCAGTCTTCTCCATGTGGAGCCTGAAAGTGTGCCAAGAGTTGGGGAGCCAGAATGCGATCAAGAAGCGGCGAAGCGCCGCAAAATTGATCACAATTGGACCAATTGGCTATATGGATATTGTATCTATATGGCCGTTGTTGTCCAGCTGAGGCCGAAGAGGGCCCCGGCACTTATAAAGTACTTGGACATCGTGCACAGGACCCTGCGGGATTTTGGGGGCAACGCTTGGCTCTATTATGACCAAAATTTCAGGATGAGGGCAGCCAATGACCCTTCCCTGGATTGGTCGGTCCCGAAGTTTGAGCTGTGGATGCAGGTTGTGGCTACTGCCAAACCCATCCAGGGTGACCGCTCGGATAGTGGTCACCTTATTGCTCGCAACCCTTCGTCGCTGCCCAGGGCGTCTTCGGGCACCCTGGGGGTTCAAGGACAAAGGGCTTGCTACGAGTTTAGCTCTTCAGGGACTTGCTCCAAGACCAGCTGCCCCTTTAGCCACCTCTGTGCACTGTGTGGTGGAAGGCACCCCGCCAGCTCTTGCACGAAAGGGAAAGGTTTTAAGGGTGCAGGGCCAAGAGGGGGCAAAAGAGGGGGTGGGGGACAACCACCTCAGCCACCCGCAGCTGCAGCAAAGGGGGCCGACCCCAGTTAAGCTATCTGTGTTGACTGCTTTGTTGGAGGCTTACCCTGATAGGGAAGCTGCTCAGTTTTTGTTGGATGGTTTTGTTGAGGGTTTTCGAATTCCGGCCCCTCGCCCGGACAATGCTTTTTGGGCGGCAAACGTGAAATCGGTACAGGGTATGGAGGTGGTTGTGCGGAAAAAGTTAGCCAAGGAAGTTGCAGCAGGCAGAGTACTTGGTCCTTTTCCGTCCCCTCCCTTTCCGAATTTGAGGGTTTCCCCTTTGGGTGTCATTCCCAAGAAGGCCCCGGGTCAATACCGGTTAATTCATCATTTATCTTTTCCCCGGGGTGAGTCCGTTAATGATGGTATCCCTCCTCACCTGTGCTCGGTTAGGTATACTTCCTTGGATGACGCGGTTCGTCTTTTGCGGACCTGCAGGTCTGGGGCTTTTATGGCCAAGACTGATGTGGAGTCAGCCTTTAGACTGCTCCCCATTCATCTGAGTGATTTCTGCCTGCTGGGTATGTGGTTTGAGGGTGGGTATTATGTTGACAGGGCTCTCCCCATGGGGTGTTCAGTTTCTTGTTCAGCCTTTGAGGCTTTTAGTACTTTTTTAGAATGGGCTCTTCAATCCAGGTCCCCTTTTGGGAGGGTTGTACACTATTTGGACGACTTGCTCTTTATGGGGGCAGCGGGCACTGATCAGTGCAACCGGTTGCTTGCCTCATTCAAGAGCCTTTGTTTAGAGTTGGGAGTTCCCTTAGCTGAAGAGAAGACCGAGGGGCCGGCCACCACTTTGACCTTTTTGGGCATAGAGCTGGACACTTTGGCTCAGTGCTCCAGGTTGCCTTTAGAAAAATTGGTGACCTTGCGCAACCTTCTTGCGCAATCCTTGAGTGCAAAGAGGCTATCGCTCAGGGACTTACAGGTCTTAGTTGGACTTTTGAATTTTGCTTGTCGGGTGGTGGCACCCGGTTGGGCTTTTCTCAGGCGTTTATGTGATGCTATGGTGGGCCTGACGGCGCCGTATCATAAGATCAGGGTCTCTGTGGCCATGAGGGAGGACATGAAGGTTTGGTTGACCTTCTTGTCTGACTTCAATGGCACTTCTTTTTGGAGGGAGGTGCAGATCCTCCGGGCTGACTTGCAGGTCCATTCGGATGCTGCAGGTGGCCATGGTTTTGGAGTTCACTTTCGGGGAAGGTGGTGTGCTCGTCCTTGGCCTTCTGCGTGGACGGCCAGTGATGTAGTGCAGGATCTTACCTTTTTGGAACTCTTTCCAGTTGTTGTTGCGGTACACATCTGGGCAGACCAATTCCAGAACTCTACAGTTCAGTTTTGGTGTGATAACCAGGCTGTGGTACATGTGCTTCGCAAACAGACTTCTCGTTCTCCACGGGTTATACGTTTGGTTCGTGCCTTTGTGTTGCAGTGCCTGCGCATTAACTTGGTGGTGTCGATAAGTCATGTACCGGGGCTTGAAAATGGGGTTGCCGATGCTCTGTCTCGTTTTCAGGAGGAGCGCTTCCGGCAACTCGCCCCGACTGCTCTTCCGGATCCGGACCCCATGCCCGAGTGGCTGTGGAGCCTTGGACCGTGAGAGTGCAAAGGTTGATTATGGGGTCGCTGGCTCCTTCTACAAGGAGCAACTACGAGAGGAAGGTGGGAGAGTTTGAGGCCTTCTGTCGGGCCAAGAGTGTGCCTGTGGAGTGGCCTTTACCTGTAGAGATTCTGCTCAGGTTCCTGCTTTTCCTCTTTGAATCTGGCCTTCACCCAAAATCTATCTCTGTGTACCTGTCGGCCTTGGCCTTTATGGCTGACTTGAAAGGGGTGGTTGATATTACACAGGACTTTAAGGTAAGACACATGCTTGAAGGCATGCGTAGGGACAGACCTTCAGTTCCGGACCAGCGGAAGCCGGTAACGACTAAGATTTTGGGGGGTTTATTGGAGGCCTTCGGCCAGTGTTGTAGCTCTGACTTCGAAAGGGACCTCTTTTGAGCAGTGACTTTGGTTATGTTCTTTGGAGCATTTCGGATCAGTGAGGTTTTGGTGCGGTCTCGTTCGGCGGACCCTGCCTGGGTGCTGTGGTGGTCGGACGTGACCCTAGAAAGCTCGGTCTGTATCCTGCGGCTAAGAAGATCCAAAACTGACCAGAGGGCTCGGGGACTGGTTATCAGGTTGAGAGCTATTCACGGCCACACCCTGTGCCCAGTGAGGGCTTTGACCAGGTATAGGGACAGGGTGCTTCATTTTGTTGGACCATTGTTCCAACATGCGGATGGGACCCCGCTTACGTTTTTTCAATTTCGGGCCATTTTTGCTTGGGCAGTGACTCATCTTGGTCTCTCCCCGCAATTTTACAGTGTCCATTCCCTGCGAATTGGCGCTGCCACCTTAGCATCTTCCATGGGGCTCCCTGAGGAGGTCATCAGGCGCATCGGGAGATGGCGCTCTGGTGCCTTTAAGTATTATGTGCGCAAGTGAGGCTCGGCGGAGCTCATTTGCCTGTTTTTGTGTTTAATATTACTGCTACGTTGCAGTTGTTTAGTGACATTCTCTTTGTTTATGTTACAGATTCCTCATCATCAAGACCTCTTCATGTCCTGGTGATTGGCCACTCCATCCTCTTCTGGGCCCGGAAGTGGGCCGAACGCAGTGGCTCCGGCTCCTGTCTCGGCCTCAGTCCAGACATGTGTATTGCCTGGGCTGTCCAGAGGGGAATGGGGTAGGATCAGCTGCTGCCCATAGTTAGCGACTTTTTGCGTGACAACCCACCCCCTGATGTTTTGCTGGTGCACCTGGGTGGGAATGATCTGACCCAGACGAGGACTGTGGACCTCAGGGTGCAGATCGTCCAAGACCTGTCACTTGTGAAGTGGTGGTGCCCAGCGATCCGGTTTGTTTGGTCCTCTTTCCTTCCCAGGAGGGTTTGGAAGGGGGCTAGGAGCATCTGGAAGATTGATTTGGCCCGTAAGAGGGTCAACGCCTACGTGGCGCATTTTGTTGAGAGCTGGGGTGGGTTGGTGATTTATCACCGTCACGTCATGTGGCAGCTGCCCCATGTTTTTAGATCAGACGGGGTCCACCTTAGTGATTTGGCCATTGAGGAATATGTTTGGAATTTAGTTAAGGGGCTGCTAACCTGTGTGTAATGGGGCGGTGGAACCATGTTCTAGTCAGGTTCCCCGTGTGGCAGGTGTCGTGCTGGAGTAGGCAGGATAGGCCTTCGGTGACTGCCTGAGACAGCAGGGTCAGTGCTACGCATCTCTTGCCTATTGGTACCAGACCGGACGTAGGTCGGGATGGCTAGCCCTGTACCTGGGAAGTTAGGCTTGGTTCGGCCGGGCATTAATTCGGGTGTACCGAGTGTCCAGCTGCTTTGATTGACCAAGCGCCCAGCTGTCTCGACCTTCGGGTTGGTGTTGATGGGTACCCTTGCGAGGGTGACACCTGAGCCAGGCTTTCGCCATCCCTTATTTTTTAGCTACCAGCACGACAAGTTAGCAGCCCCTTTTTGTTGGGTTAAATATGTTATATTTTAATAAAGTGGCCATTAAATCCAGCATCTGTCTCCGGCTCCTTATTCTCGCCGTGGGGGGTAAAAGATATCAAACTACAGTTTTAGCTCATTAATTATTATTGCTGTGTCTTGAAGAGAGGCATAAAATGGAAAAGACAAGAAAATCACTGGACAAAAATATAGAAAGTTGCTTTGGAAAATTAAATAAATGCAGTCATGAACCACTTAGGATAAATGAATAAATATTTCTGTATTTCAGGTAACAGCAGCAAATGCAGCCTTTTTTCCTTGAGAATCCACTATGATAGTCGTTCCCAAAGAGGTGGATCGCAGCCCACTATAGGAACTGGAAGCAAAGCATTCTTCCTTAAAGGATGTAGTCCTGGTCTATTCTGTGATGATACAGCAGCAATGGCAGCTCTGAGTTATTGTCTTGCAGGCTCCTTGATGCTCACAGTCCCATAATTGTGTAAGCAGCCCATATTTGTGATCAGCAGTGATTTCCAGTTTCCATTTGCGACCATCCCAGACCTATACATACTGTTTCAGTACAACCTCTGGAATGCACACTAAAAGTTCTTATTCTCAAGTAACTCTATTGATTTCAGCAGTACCAAAACATATGCATCTAAAGAAGTGGCCAGACCAAGGTCCTTGGCAAACTTAGTTTATGTTTTGCCATTCATGATCCCAAACAAGTCTTTGCATGTTTGCTAAACATACAAAATCCTTTTGGAATTATGAACTTCAGTAATACTGTATATACTTGAATCAAATGCACCAAATGAATCTAATGAGCACCCCAATTTTAAAAAGCTTGAGATAAAATAAATATCTGGTTATTGCAATGTGTAGCTGCAAAGCAGGAGCAAAATTTAATTATACTGCATACAACAATAATTTTATATGACAATAATATTACAATAAGTTTATGTTATGACTTTACCTAATTACACTACTTTATACAACAAACATTTTTATTACAATATAACAAACTGTTAAACTAAATACTGACCTATTCTTATAATCAAAATATTACATTTACTCAAATGTAATGTGCCATCAAATCTAATGTGCATCATAATTCTGGAGACTACATTCAGCTGAAAAAGGTGAGTGTTAGATTCAAGTAAATAAGTGTCAGATTTAGCACTGACAGGCTTCCTGTTGTTGGAGCAGGGCTTGAGGTGACGACAAACACATGCAAAGTTCTTGCATAAACTGTATTATGCACAGCAATACAAACAGCGATAGAGAAGGCAGTCCCGATCTTTCACATAAAGGCAGTCAGTACAGCAACCAGTATTCAAATCAGTGTCCCAAAAAGAATAGTCAAAGAAGCAGTTCAAGGTTCTCCAGTTCATTAAGCAGTCCAACTAAGGGCGCAATCCAGAGTAACTACGGGGAGTCCTTGCTCTGGTGTAAGAACAATTTGCTCTGGATTGCCATATGAATTTCCCATAGGTTTTTACAAGGTGGTGCAACGGGCGCACATAATGTCTCTTACGTGCTCCCATAGTTACTCTGGATTGCAGGGAAAGTCTCTCCCAGTACTCCTCCAACGAACTCACAAGTGAGAAACTCTGCAGGTGCTCCTAATAAAGAAATCAGGATCACTCAAAAGCCAATCCTAACGTCTCTACAGCTTGAGTGGTAACAGGCATGCCTTGACATGTTTAGCAAGTTGCAGTCTTTTCCAGGCAAGAACTTCCAGCAGCTACATATACTTAGCAACTAGCCAACAACCAACAGTTAACAATACAGGCCTTTTCCCAGTACCTAATACAGAAAGCTAATAATAAGGTATATATTTTAAAATAAATTAATGGGACTGAATATGTTCAAATGCAGTTATAGCCACTATGCAGCGAAAGAGTGGTAAGAGTGATGTAGCCAATGACCATGTAGCCCAGCTTAGAGCTCAAAATGTTACCTTGTAAGTGATATCAAAACCAGAAGTGACATCACACCCTGACTTTTTTAAAAAAAGTGAAAATGGGACAGACCTGTCTTTTTTCCCAGCAAGTTGTCACCCACTTGTTCTGCTGCCTTCCCCCAACCAGTGGCATAGCTAAGCCATCTATCTTCTACCAAGTGTCAAAGAAGATTTTATAACCCCCCCCCCCCACACACACACACAATATCAATTTTAATAAAGTAAACTCCTTTTTGGTTAGAGACACTGTGGTTGGTTGAAGAAGGGTGGTTATTCATGCCTGCATAATAAAAAATAAGCATGGCTTGAAAAAGTGCCTCTTTACCCTGTTAACAGGGATAATTGTATTATTACACATAGAAATGAGAGCTTACTCATATTAACACCTATTGGTTCCATGCTGTGTCATAATAACACCTCTTTGGCTCTCAGAACAATCAGAATGTTATGAGTTAAGTTTTGAGTTTGAAAAAATCAACTTTTTGTTCCATAAAGCAGATACCTTTTAATTTTCTGGTTAATTGTACGTAACCTTTGATAGAATATATATACAGGTCTAACCTTGTTATACACTGATTTTTAATACACAGATTTGATTCAACATGAGTGGCCACTGCAAATCACAATTAAAAAAAGCTAATTTTCTACTTTTGTAGAGAGGCTGTCATGCAAGCAATCTTCAGAATTCTTCAGCTGATCCAGGCAAAGGAAAAATGTCCTTTGGATTTCTAATCACTGAATCCCTCTCTAAAACAGTAAGAAAAGATGTTTTTAAGAATCATATACACATTTTAAAGCTGCTTTTATTTAACACATTTTGGTGCAGTCCTATTTGTGTCTTCTCAAAAGTATGTTTCATTGACTTCAATGGGGTATCTCCAAGGAAAGTGCTTTTAGGATTGCAGCCTTAGAACCAGACTCATATCCCTGCAGTGTCAAAACCATAAGCTAAACAAGGTATAGCTTAAGGCCCCACTCTTTTGGGGGCCCCTCAAATTTTAAAGGAAAAAATAACCTGGATGTACATTTCCAAAATATAAGGTAAAGAAACAAATAAAATAATAGATTGATATCAATTACTTTGATAAAATACATATTTTGTTACGTGCAGATGGCTTTAGATACTTATTAGGTCCATTAATTACCATATAGCATATATTCAACACAAAAAAACAGCAACCATTTGTTGTTGACAAAGTCAGCTGGACATATAAAGGGCCCCAATACATTCAATAGCTTAGGGCCTCATCAAACCTAAATCCAGCCCTGAGCACAATCTTATTTGATTAGGAGCAGTGGAGGAGCAAGAAGCCTGGAAGTGGGAATTTAAATTATTTTTTCACTTTTTTAATCCATGGGAGGTTCTGGAACAGAATCTTAGTAGATAACAAGGGACAACTGTATTCCAATGTAGTTTATTTCATTGCATTCTGCAATAAATTAAATTCCAAAAATATACACATGGAATTAACTGTACATACTCTTCCACAATTTTGGACCCTAGTGTCAAGCTTGTTGCCCAGTGCAATTGTTATTTCCTGGACCCCTTACCTATGCCACGGGTGAGGGTGAGTTGAACTCAAGCTTGTGAAGCAATTGGGATTGAGTGTCAGAAAACTCCCCGTTTTAGCCTCTCTAGAAAGAATTACTCATTTATAACCAAACAAATAGGCATCTAGCCAAAAGGATGCCCTGGTGAAATAGTGCAAAACCACAAATTAAAGGCAAAGATCTAGTAATGAAGATGGGAAAGGGAGGATGGATAGACTTCTGTCCATATACAGTACATAGATTATTTGTAAATCTTTGAGATTTATTTATTTGTAATTCTTTGAAGATTGAGATTCCGTTCAATCTGCCTACCTTCCAATAAATATAACACAAACGGTGACAAACTCTGGCATGCAATGAGGACACATCACCCAATGAGGTTTTCTCCCTGCTTATGTGAATAACAGTAGCAGATGGTGCAGTAAAAAGGGGGAAATTGCAGATCTAGCTTCATTCTACATTGCGTACACACACACACACACACACACACGCACACACACACACACACACACACACACACACACAGAAAATGCACTATAAGAAAACAATGGCTTCTTTAACATTTGTTCTTTTCAACTCTACCTTCTACTACTTTTGTGCTTTTGCTTGTTTGTTTCTGATAACTGTCACAGTTATATTTCTGAGGATGCACTGAAAGTTTCAGATGAAACCTTCTGGTGATGTACATGAATGTTGCTTAAAAGAAGATCTAGAGCAGTGATTTTCAACCAGTGTGTGGTGGCAAGTCCTCAGGTGTGCCATGGGATTTTCGGAAAGGTCATTTAATAATAGAAAATTAGGGGATTTGAACATCCTGGTGTGCCTTGCCAATAGTACAAACAACTGACGGTGTCCCTCAACAATTTCAGTGCCTTGTTAGTTTCCCATGAGATGAAAAAGGTTGAAAATCACTGATTGGTACAGTCAATGCTGACAGCACCCTTAAAATGCTTGGATTATAATGACTGCTTTAAATTGAAACATTTAAATTTAAATGTGTGAACAGCCAGGAGAAAATTTCCTGATCCTTTTTTCAAGGTAAAGGAAGAGAAAAATAAATTGCAGTACAATAAGCAGAAAAAAAAGAATTCTTGATTCTGGACAAAAGGAAGCCGTAAAGAGATGTATGAAACTATTTAAACGTCTTGTGTTGTTCGGTTCAATTACTCCTTCAAACACCAGAGTTTTACATGCAATGAGGAACCATTCAGAACCATTCATAAATCATTATAATCAATAGAAATGTTACAAGCACGTATTTGTGCTCAATATGTACACAAAATATTTAACAACATCTCCAACCAGTATTGATATTGAATTCTAAGGGTATAATTGATATGGTTAATTAATTAATAGCACTTACAGGCCAGAGGGCATGCTTTAGTGTACATAGCATTTTTCCCCACTGCCTTTTAATATAGTTGTTATGGAAGAAAGTGGGTGCTATATATGGACAAGGCATTCAACAAAATAAGGAAGATAAACAAGAAAATATAGTATTTTGCATTATACTGTTGGGAAACACCTCAATGCTAATTTTAAAGCATCAGTGACATAGATATTATGTCAAGAGAATTTCTGGTGGTGTCTAATTTTTTGCCAAGAGAATTTATGGATGTTCAATTTTGGGTGGCGCAAGCAGTAAAGACGCTGTGCCTGTTAACCAGCAGGCCAAGGTTCGATTCCCGGGTCGGCCCCACAAGACAGGGTGAGCGCCTGTCCTTAGCCCAGCTCTGCGATGCAGCTGGATCCAATCATATTGGCTCTGCCTTTCCGTTGGACTAATTCAGTGGCGTAGAGAGGGGGGATTTGCTGCTTGGGTAACAGCCTATCCTCCATAACAATCCAACCCAGGCTTTCGTGCTTCACATGCAGCATATGCAGCATATGCAGCGCCAAGCACGGTACCATAGTCTTTCAAGACTGACGGAGGCCTGCTAATTTTGGAAACAGCAGCATCTGCCTCCCGTTGAAATGTGGCTGCATTGGCTTTGCAATATCATGTGGACAGTTAAAATAAATGTATAAAATACATTTGGAAATGAAACCTTTTTTGTTAACATTGCACTCCCGCCTGACCCTGTAAGTCCTAACAAGGATACAAATGCATCACAGAAATTCATTTCCCCTCTCAAAATCACACCTAAATGATGCTTCAGGTCAAGTTGCCATCTTTTCTCTGAAAAGGCACCGGCTTAGAAAAGCAGAACCCGTTGCCACCTCAGCAAGTACACTGACCTGGAGTACAGAGCTGAATGTAATTTATCTGCAAAATCTTTTTTTATTTTCTCCCAAGAATTCTCTATTTTCATTATTAGAAAACCAAGACAGGCACAGTTTTGTAAATGCTTTATCGTTTGCTCAATGAGGTCAGGCCTTGAATTTCTGCCACCATGACAACCGGATAGGACAGTTTTTGCAATGATCCACACTGGCCATTAATCAACTGGAGAGGTCAATCTTGCATAGTGTTCAGGGCAATACTGGGAATGCAGTGGAATCACATGGGTTTACGGGCACATGATTTTTTAAAGTCAGGATTTATTTATTTTTAATTGTGTTATTCTGTATTTTGCCCATCTGCGGAAAGCTTACGCAAAATTATTATTAAGGGTTTTTTGATCAGATTTTCAAAGTCTATTGTGATAGTAGTGGACTTACCAGTTTTATCATGGATAGTTATAAAAAAATTTTTTTATTTTGCAATCTCATACCAACAAACTCAAACCCAATGGAAGAAGAAGTTATCTGTAGAAGCACAGATAGGTACAACCGAGAGGCACAGAAGACGGGAAATGCAAAGGGGAGAGAGAGAACAAATGATTCAGAGAATGACAGCAGAATCCCAACCCCTGGTTAGGCTGGCACAAGTCCCAGCACTAGACCCTTGCTGGCCTGGGGTGGGGGTTAGGCCAATGCATAGACATGAACTGGCTTCCCATGCCACTGTGAGAATGGGAAGATGGGTCATTTGTGCTGGCCTGTATTGGTTAGGATTGCACGTGACTTGAAAGTTTCACAAACCTAAATATGTACTTGACACTTTATGAGTAAGGTGAGGTATGAATAAGGTAAATACATAAATAAATACTGGGGTTGTCCCTTACATTGTCCATAGAATGGACAGATTCTAAACATCTAGAGTTTATGCTTATCGTTCTGCCCTGAACAGTTTTCAGCTTCCCACAGAATGCATCATCTGGTGGTGCAAGTGGTTAAGACACTGTGCCTGTTAACCAGCAGGCCAGGGTTCAAGACCCAGGTCCCCACAAAATGAGGATTTCCTGCTATATGCAGGGGGTTGGACTAGATGACCCACTGGGTCCCATCCAACGCTATAATTCTATGATTCATCATGCTGCTGGTCCCTGCAGGTAGCATTTAGTTAGGATTGGGTTTCCAGTCCTATATACTGGTGACAGAACCACATTGATGAAGGGCAGGGAGTTAGATAAGCTTGGGCTAAGATGGGGGTGTCAGTAAGAAGAGTTTGGTTTTGTTATGTATTACAGGTTCTGCTTGAACAACAAGGGAACTACACTGTTTGGTGTGCTTCAAATCAAAGTGCCATGGAGCTGCTTTTAAAAGGCCTTTGAAAAAGAGCCCTTAGCAGCTTATTTGGGGTGACTCAAGAGTGATGATATATCAGATCATCCAAATGCAGATGGGGTAGAGCTTGGCAATAAGAAATATATTCTACACACTTAAAGAGCCCAAAGAAATCTGTATACACTAGGGACATTTGCAATCATGTCACCATCATTTCCTGACCAATAAAGACATACCGTGCAATCCTAAGCATATCTGCATATCTACTCAGAAGTAAGTCGTACTTACAGGAAAGTGTGGTTGGGATTGCAACCTGTTGGAGAACTTGTAGCAGAAGATTTAACTATAAAAATTACTATATTATGGCCCTGACATAAGCCTGATTGTGCCTAACAGCTGTCGCAAGATGTCAGAATGACTACAGCAGCAATGAATTGGCATACAAATATATGCCAGTCAAGTGGCATAAAAATATATAGACAGGCTGCATTATCTCCAGAGGTGCTGTTCCTGGAAAGTCCACAGATGCCAACATGCATGAATGATAAAATCTGGAGAGACTCAGGACCTTCTAATCTTCCAGAAGTGATGGGTCCCAGTGCTAAAAGTTTGAGAACCTCTGCTCTGGAAGTTACATGTGGGCCCAACCCCACAGGTTCAGAACCCATGGATAGTAAAATCCACTGGTCTGAAATCAGCAGATACAGCTTGCTCATTATATGCATGCAAGCTGCTTCTCCAGATCGACTGTGGTACCATTTAATTTCAAAAGAGGAAATAATCTCAATAAAGATGAGGGTAGCTAGTTTGAAATGAAAGTTGAGAGGATGAGTCAGAGGTGTTCAATCTCCTAAGGAAGCTTGGAGGTTGTTAAAAACAAATCCTGTAATAAAAGTTCATATAAAATGTATACTATCGTTTAGAAAAGAAACAAACGAACCCAAGAGGATGCTAGGTTAACGAGTAGAAGCAAGAGAACCATAAAATGAAAAAGGAAAAAGTTGAAGTTTTGCCCTAATGGGGAAGATGAAAAGGAACACAAACTTAGGCAAAATAAATGTTGACAAGCCTGTACTTGGCATCTAGGCAAAAGTCCTTCTCTTGGGGGTGATAAGATCAGATTATTTGGAGCACAACATCCCCATGTGCATCAACCCCCCAATTCGCATCAACCTGCCATACACAACATCCCTCATGCTCATCATCCCCCATACACATGAACCTCCATGCGCAACATCCTCTCATGCACAACATCCCTCAAGCTTATCATCCCCATGCGCATCAAGCCCCCATGCGCAACATCTCCCATGCACATGAACCCCCATACGCAATATCCTCTCATGCGCACCATCCTCGCATGCGCATCATCCTCCATGTGCACTATCCTCCCAGTGCACCCTCCTTCCCTGAGCATCAGGCACCAATCTTCAATGTTAAGTATAGGACAAAAACAAGTTGCACCCCTTTTCAGCCCCTTAAGGGTTGAATTTCTCAACATTGCTTCTTGGTGGGTGTTCATGTCACAAAAGGAACACCCTTTTCAAATTTCATACTTCTAGGTCTGGGGATTGGGGCAGGGCCTTGATCAGTCAGGGATTCTTCAATGGAAAGTATAGGGTGGAAAACATGTTGTGCCCCATTTCATCCCCTTTTGGCTGGAATTTCTGAAAAACAGTTTTTAGTGGGTGCCTCCATTATGGAAGAAGTAAAGGCCCCCTGACTATAATGGGATTTCTTTCAGAGTAGGCATGCTATCCGTCAGCCCCAGTGCGAGTGCAGCTACAGCCAGAGGTCTGGCAAGCCTGACCTGGCCCCCTGCACCAGGGGTCTATAGGTGACCCCCATGAAAGCTCTAGGTGACCCCCAAAGGGGTCCCGACCCCCACTTTGAGAAACGCTGACTTTGAGAGTTCATGAACTGGTGCAGTGGCATTGCTAAGGAGTTTCAGGAGGTAGCAGTTGCACCAGGTAGCAAACTATAGGGGCAACAAGCTGTGCTTGACAATAGTGGCTAAAATTGTGAACAATGGGATATGTATGATAAATAATCCCATCATGGTATATATCATTGGGAAGGTAATTTAATGAAGAATGCAACAAAACAAAGCACATTGAAATATCTGTATTATATCAAAAGTTACAGGTAAATAACCAGAAAATGAAAACACAACTGCTTATGGAACAAAAAGTGGATTTCTTTACCTCACTGACCCAAGAGACTAATTGCTCCGAGAGTCAATGAGATATAATTATGATACAATATGGAACGAATAAGATGTTAGTATGTGTTAGCTCCTATTAGTATACAGTTACTCCTGCTAATTGGGTAAAGAGGCACTTCTAAGTGGTGCATCTCTTAGTAACGAGAGAATAACCATCACTCTTATAACCATCAACACAGTGTCTCTAGCCACTTTTTATTTGTTTACTTATTTTTTTTTTGAGAGGGGCGCTATAAAATGTTCTTTGACCCCCAGAAGACAGATAGATGCCTTAGGTATGTTAAAAGTGGAAATGGATGGTGAGCTGCTGGGGAGAAGAAGGTGGGTTTTCCTCCATTTTTTTAAAGTCTGGGCATAATGTCACTTCCCAGCTACATGATCATTAGCTACTTCACTGCACTTTTGTCTTTGCACTTCAGGAATATCATTAAGGCAACCCTCAGCCATCCATGTACCTCAAACTACCCTTCATCATTGGCAGGTGTTTTTAATGTCCTTGCTGCAAAGGATCCTCATGTTCTTTTTGTTGAGGATCTCCCAGCTGTAGCAATGGGCACCATATTGGAACAGCTGAATGCAGTATGCAAGGCTTCCTATTTCTTAGCTTCCTATTTCTGTTGTCTCAGCAGTGGGGAAAGAGCATTACCACCCCTATTGAAGTCAAGTTGCCCTGAACTTGTCTGGGCTTCCGGATCCATCCCCTATAACATTTTATGAAGATGCACAAGTCAGCAATAAACCATTGAATTTATGCTTTAAGGAAATAATTTTTAACAGTTCAATAAAAGTGACACAAATGCAGGATTATTGGTCTCCAAAGGCATACCATGAAAATTTAAGCATTGCATTATATCTTCATGCAGATCATCTTAAAGCCATGAAAAATGGTTTCATATCTCTCAAATTCTGAAGAATGGCAGTTCTCATATTTACTGTTTGGAGTATGTTGCTTTCCCTAAGTCCTAATTGTGAGTTAGCTGAAGTATAACAGGGACACTCAATAAAAAAATCAGATCATTTTCCAACTGCATGATACTTTTGGAAACTTCCTGTGCTTATATTTTAATAAGACTGATGCTAATGTTATTCATATGTGTTCACATTATGAATTTAGCAGCATATGAGCTTCATTATGATATTTGATCAAGCTAATGTTAATCTTCTGTTTTGTGTACTCAGATGTTTTAAAAGCTGTATTTCAACCTTGGGAGCAATTAACAAACATGCCAAGTCAAAGGCAGAAGTGACAACATTGCATTAAATATGAATGACTCAGAATTGCTTTTCCCACCTTTCCCAACATGGAAGTCTCTCTGGAAAGCTGAAGCCACTGCAGTGTTCAGGACTGGATTTGCTGCTGCAGTCAGTATTTCATGTTGTTGTAACCTTTAGAATATTGCAATTTTCTTTTATTATCCATGATGCTTATTTTTTTCTATTTGCATTGCAATCTGCCTCTGTTTCAAAAACTACTTCTTCGTCTTGCAATGCATTTTGTTCTTTTAGAATTTCACTTACAGTGTCAGTTCTAGTGCCTTTGCATCTAATGCCTCTCACAGTTTGTGGCAGCCACCTAAGCCTTTGTTCCCCAAGAATTGGGAAAAATGGATAAGACTGATTTCAAACCTACATCATATTACATGTAGTTGCCAAACATAAAAAGGGCTGAAGGGGCTCAGTGGTTAAGATGCCATGTCTGTCAACCAGGGTTTGAAACCTGTGTGCTAAAAGATGGAATGAGCTCCCCGTCCCGTCCCTTGTCCAGCTCCCACCAACCTAGAAGCTCCTCCGCCTATCTAGGGGGTGAAGGTGATGTGCTCCCCATGCCCATCCCTACAACTCTGTGATTGCGAAGTTGCAGGTGAGTGTAGCAAGGGCTGCCTTAGCCCCTCAAATCTGAGGAGCAATGCGTTCACCAGTGGAGTAGCAGTTCACTAGTGGAGTAGCAGACCTTGGAAGGTCTGTGTGGCAGAGGGGCACAGCTCCTTTCCCCCACTAGTGGAACAGCAATCACACCTCGGCAGGTGTAGGTGGCAGAGGCTGGAACTAACCATGTGAGGTTCAATTATTTCTTATGGGAATGCTCATTTAGATATAGGAGCATTTTGAATTATGAGCATACTTCTGGAATGGATTATGGTCATAAACCAAGGTACCACTATATAGTGAAACTGACCAGATTGTCTGTTCAGTTCCATTTTTATGGGTAAAATATCACTATCAATATTTTTACTGCTATTTTATTCCTGCAAAACTAAAAGGAAATACGGAATGAATTACATTTCTTTTTGTTTCCATTCCATGCTCAAGGCTACCCACCTTTGCTATTGTCATGATTTACTATGGTGTGAGTTTGAAACTAACCCCACTGGATTAGTAAAGTATATTTTTATGTAGCAAAAGGTTTAAGATTCACTCTGGAGAACTAAAAATATTCAGCTGAAAATATTAGAGGTTTTTTTTTTTTTTTAACCAAAACAGTGATGATGATGATGATGATTTTTCTCAAAAGTGGAGAACCTGACAAGATACATTTCACCCATGTATTTAATATTGGCAGATCCTGAATCAAGAACTGAGTATATGTGATGCATTATAAATAATATTAACCTACAATCCAGAGTAAGTACGGGAGCACGTAAGAGACATTACGTGCACCCGTAGTTACTGCACCACCTAGTGAAAACCTATGGGAAAGTCATATTGCAATCCAGAGTAAATTGTTCTTACACCGGAGCAAGGACTCCCCATAGTTACTCTGGATTGTGCCCTTAGTCACTTATTAATTACCTAAATTAAGTACTGTAACTTCATTTTTATCTGACATTTCTAGATCATCCACTGGATTGTGAACTCCACAAATCCATATGATCTCAGAAAGTTCTTCAGTAAGAATTTTTTACTTACCTCCTCTTCTTCTGCCTATATTTAATAGGCCTTCTCAAATCTATGCTAGTTATTTTGGTTGTGTAAATCTGTTGTGCCAAATGGAGCATGTTGTGCCTGGAATAGAGCACATGGGATAGACTCTGCTGCCACCAAGATCCATTCGTACCCCAATTCACTTCTAGCCCAGCCCTCATGGTTCACTAACACATCTTATGGATACAATTGGGCTGTCAAAATATTCCTTAGCTCTGACTTAGAGACTTCTTCCAAAGCATACAGCAAGGCAGAGTTTAAGAGTCTGACCCCATTGGGGGGTTCTCCTAGTGTGGCAGTCGTGGTGCTAGTGCTGTGTGCCATAAAAGCACCATAAATTATTTTTTGGCACCCAGCAAGTAAGTGGAGCCAGCAGTAAGGCTTGTGCTGTCCCATGGACACCTTTTTCCACCTGATGGCCACTAAAGAAAGTCTTGCTCTGGGTAGTGGAGAGGCAGGGGAACAGTGGGAAGACAGGAGAGGAAGGTTGGAACAGGGGGTGTATAAGGCAACGACTGTTGCAAGGATGGTGAGGCATGCCTCCACTGCATCCTAACCAGTGGTGGGCACCAGCAGGTTCGCACCTAATCTATAGAACCGGTTCTTAACAAGAGATAGTACATATAAAGTTTAAAAATAGCCATTTAAAAGTGGCTGCCAGATGGACAGAGAACTGGTTCTTAATTTCTTTGAAGCCCATCACTGATCCTAACCCCTGTCCTGAGTCTTCCAACATTATGTGAGACCATTAGGTTCTGTGGCAACAAAGGGGCTGGTGAAGATCTGAGTAGCTTTGCTGAGCAGGTGGGTAGCTTTGCTGAGTAGCTTTGCTGCCTTGCTGTATGGAGCAAGAGAACAAATGTTTCTTTACCTCAAGAAGGCCTCTCACCTGCTGAGATCCAAAGGTGGATACCACATGGGTCTGGTAGCCCTGTTGTGCCAATGTTGGCTAGGATGGGGTTGTAAATCTAACAAATACTCTGTGTCTAGCTGTGACTTTGTACATCATCTAGCTATTTTTGGAATTCAGCTGATGCAAATTACACTTTGAAAACTCCTTGTGGGTTTGGAAGGATTCCTGGAAAACTTAAGATCTATATACGGACAAATGAACATTGAAGATGTACATGCTCAGAAATTCACTGCTGTCATCTAGACTACAGAAACAGTGTTTTATAATGGCAGTTCTTTTTTAAGAGAACAGAATAATACCAGAGAATTGATCTTAACCATTTTTTTGTCAAAAAAATATCATTTGATGCTACAAGAAGGCCTAGCTCATGTTTCCATGAGACCCAAAGTCTCATGTTTCCATATGTTTCCATGAGACCCAAGGATCACTTGGTGATGTTTCCAGAGAAGATTTTAAGCAGAGGGTTGCGAGAGACTTGGAGAACTACATTTTTTTACATATTGATAATGAATGATTATTCATTTTGTTGATTCACTATTATTATTTTCTGCATTCCTGAGTTAATAATCATGAACTAAAATATAGGTGTGCATCACTTAATGTTAGTGTGGTGGAGCAGAAGGAGGAGGAGACAGCATGTCGGCCCAGGAAGTAAGGCCCAGGCCTCCCTGGGATCGAGTGTTGGAATCAACTAAAGATGAGAGAGTGCAATGGTCTGACTCATACTGGGATTTGCTAAGGCTGTATTGTGCAGGGCGTACCGGGGTTTATCCTGGGCGGCCTATCACCGACCGACCCAATCCCGGCACTTCCCGCTTGCTGGGGGCCTTGCGGTGGGTGAGCCGGGGCCCCAGAGGGCGGGGAGGCGGGAGGTGTATATAAAGGAAGAGAGGGAAAGGCGCGGGGGCAGTTGGCTGGTTGTGAGGAGAAGGAGAGGTGGATGATCCGGCATGGGTCGCTGTCCAGCCAGCAAGTCAAACTGCAAACCAGACCTGCAAAGAGAGAAAAGGGACATCAAGACATGGACTGTCTTATTGTTGGGACTTACCTGTTTATGGTTCATGCTATAAGAGTTGTACATACCTGGAGGATCCTGCCGGCTGGAAGGAGTCCTAGAAAGAGGAAGACGTGTGAGTGTTATGGTGATTAGGTGCTGAAATGGACATTTCTGACTAGGGGGTGAAGTAACCTCCCTGGGGGACTCTGTACAAGCTGTGGACTAATCCAATGAAAAGTGTTGGTGTGTGCTCACCCTATCTCTCTTCCCACCTCTTGTAACCAAGCCTGTGCTGCCTGTCTATACCTGAACTAAGTTTATAAAGAAACCTTTGATACATACCTGGAGTGGCTCATCCTTCCTGAACAGATCGGGGTGGTCGAGATGGCTGGTGATCGGGTCAGCAAGTCTGAAATAGAAGTGTCCTTGGCGGGGGAGAGTGAGGGACATGACAGTTAGAGATATCTTCTAAAATCCCCGTTGTTATGTGATTAGGTTGTTAAGTTAACATTAGCCCATTCCAATGCCTTTGATATGGAAACAGGCACTTCAGAGGCTACTGGAGACAGATGTTCCTGGATGCCTCCTTGCATTAAGAGCCACTTGTTTGTTGTGTAACCATCTGCTGCAGACTATGTGCCTTATTAAGAGCCACTTTGATCAACGTTGTATGTCAGTGATTCTTGATCATTTCGGCTTAGGATCCCATTCTGGGAATGACAATTTGTACCAGAAGTGATGTCATCAACCTGGTAGTATGTCATGGCCAGAAGTGCCATTAAACAGAAAGTGTGGGTTGCAACCTGAGTGCCCCATTCCAAGACGGCAGCATCTAGTGGCAAAATCCAAGATGGTGGCATTCAGCTTTCTGTGACCCGCCTGAAATGAAGAAATGACCCCTCTAGTGACTTTGAGTACCACTGGTGGATGTGGTGTATTGTGAGGCAAAAGGTTGTTAAATGTCAAATGATTGGGAGTGGTCAAACCTCCTGATTTTGCACACCAATTTTTAATGTGATCACAACCAGGAACTCTCAAAGTAACCTAGAAATGCTTGTGTGCTTAAACTTTCCTATTCTATAGATAAACATTCTGCATGGCATTGGAAATTGGTACATTGAATCTGTCCCATTTTTATGAAACAGCAAGGCACACAGCAAGCATGGAACCAAATCAGAACCATTTCATGGTTTGCTATTAATGTTAATTAGTATTTGGCTGCAATCCTAAAGAGTAAGTAAGTCCTGGGAGTAAGACCCATTGAACAAAATGGGGCTTATTGTTGAGTAGACATAGTTAGGATTGCACCCTACATTCATTTGTGATAGAAACATATTTATGTAGGAGGCCCCAAATTAAACTCTTTTATTTTTCCAGGCCGTAAATACCTCCAATGTATGATTATTTGAAAACAGTTACATTAGGGTGATGGTGGTTGTCAGTATATATTATTTTCATCCTTTCTTGATTTGTATGGTTCTTTTAAATGTATGCACCCTATTGAATATTTAATAGGAAAAAAAATTAAAATTAACCCATCAAAAATAGCTAAAAAATAGAATATACACATTGATATTTTTCTGGTGGCATGGGTATCTTTGTTGTCTGTACTAATATGTCTGCAGGTGGACTGTTACAAAGATAAGTTAAAAGTCCTTCTGTTTCTAATTATAAACAGCACATCTTGGGGAAAGATAATTTAGAGATTAACTTTGCACATGACAGGAGTTGCTTGAAATTCTGCACTGACAAATAACTTCTGCTGTCAGCACTGAAAGCACACAACTCAGTGGAACATGAGTTCATACAGCTCACTGTTGTGTACAGTAAGTGACAGCTACTCTCCAGGGTTGCCAGTAAAGACTGCCCCACCATAGCCTTGTCAGGAACAGATCAAGGAGGGACTGACTCAGAGGGCTGGACTGTGAGTCAGCTATCTAAATTTATTACTTTATTTTTTATTTAATTATTACTTTTTACTTAATTATGTTGTTAATTACCTTGCAAAGAGCTCAGCTCCTACAGTTTGCAAACATATATAAATATAAGGAGCAAATGCTTCCCAGTCTTTTTGTAGTTATTATTAATTATAAATTACCAGGTATCCCTCGTTACCCACTAGGGTTCAATTCCAGAAACTCCTATGGCTAAAAAAGTAATCTTTCTATAAAGAAAACAATATAAAAATAGATTTAAAGAACAAATTCCAGATTTCTTGCTCCTCTATTGTGCCTAATTGAATATGGTAGTGCCTCAGTATCTGCAGGGTTTTGATTCTAGGACTGAAAAATGGAATGATTGCTTGCATGACTATTTCCCTACAACAGTAGAAAAGCAGATTTTTTTACACTGTGATTTGCAGTAGCCATTTGTGTTGAGTCAAATTTGTGTATAAAAAATCTGTGTATAACATGGTTGATCGTGTAAAGAAATATTATTTCTTTCTAGATCTCCATTTTTTAACAGTCTTGTAAACCTAGGTGGATCCCAATAAAATGTCATTTTAAAATTGGGTCCTTGTGCAAAAATATTTAGAAACCATTGAAATATTAAATGATGGCGTTATCTGTACTAAGAAGGACACAGTTGTACTTGAAAGAACTACTCATTTTAGTGGGTCCTGCAGAAAATACGGTGTCTGTATTTGTGCATCTTTGAGAAACATGCATTTTGTTTGATAATTTAGTAACACATTCTGGAGAGCTGGTGGAATTAATCATGGTTAACATTTGTCACTCCATGCCAAAAATGGTTACAACAAATGTCTGTTATTATGCAGATGAGGTTCCTATTGCTTCAAGCATCATTCTGTAATTACTCAGCTATTTCTCAAGTGTGATTTATTGAATCAGCAATTTGCCGAGATGGAGTGGCAGAACCTAATTTGCCCGTGTAAATTCATTAATATCGGAGGCAGCAAAATATGCTTCCTGTCACTTTCGCACTAGAATTTGTTAGCAGAACAACTTGATATTGGTCATTTAATTTGTCTGTGCAAATTCATTTATGGTAGGTTTCAGGATCACTGGCTGTTTGACAAGGATGTCTTTTCAGAATGTTTTCTGTGGTACTCCCACTCCTGAGTTGTGCTGGTTAGCTTTAAGTGAAGATCATTGAAAAAGCAAGAACAGCTGGGACTAGATGAAAAGATGAATGGGGAGATTAATAGGGTCATGCAAACTTCTGGCACCTAACGAGGAAGTGATTGCATCAGTAGGTATTGTTCCATACATGTAAGCAATGTTAAATGGAGAAGCAGAGATCAGATGCACCACACATATGGCCTAAGAAGAATGGAAATAAAAATGTCTATCTCTTTGAGGTTCTTATTTCTAACTGATGGATGGAGTTCCCATGCTTGAGTAACCATATGAAACGCCATCACTTGCACATGTTAACCTGCTACTAAATAGAGTTTTGTCTCTTGCTCATATACACCATATGGACCCTTTAATTTTAAACAAGCAGTGTAATACTGAATGATTTTTTGTCGTTAATAAGGCTGTGAAACTGTAGAAGAAACAATGTGGGGCAATCAGTAGCTATTTCCTTTCCTGTATTTATATAAAAAAATTATTCAGATAGGATTTTATTATGATACATAAAGAAATAATATTTTGTTCCATAATTCATAATTTTTAAATGAATTATGAAACGAAATACAATTTGTTTATTGATCATGCCTAGCACAAATTATATCACCATAAAGTTGAGATAAAGCAAGGTGGATGGACCAGAAAGGAAGGAAACCTTATCTGTGTGAAAAAGGCAGATCAATGGTGTCACTAGGGACTGCAGCCCACACCAGATGAAGTGCCTGGAGAAGTGACATGCCAAAAATGCAACTGCATGATGGTGTGGAAAACCCCGTCATGCCATATACCATTGGATGTGTACTTAAGTGCAGAATCTTATGCAAAACTCAATTTTGAAATAACTCCTTCCCATCAAAAGTTATGGCCAAAAACCAAAAATATGCTTTGTACTCTATGGAAAGTGAAAGTGACCGGTATCATGGTTTTACTCATGAGTAGGTGAACATGCCATAGATCTGGGGCCTCCAAACCTTTTGGCAGGAGGGCCATATCATCTCTCTGACATTTTGTCAAGGGGCCAAAAAACTAATTAACATTTCAAAATTGAATAAATTTACATAAATTTATATAGTAGAATGTATTGGAGAGTTGCTCAAGGGCGGGATAGAGCCACATTACCAGAGCCACACTGAAGGCTTCCCGAGGGCCATGGGCCTCCAAAGTTTTTGGCAAGCAGGCCACATCTCTCTGACACTGTGTCAAGGGTAGAAAACTAATTTATGATTCAAATTTGAAAACATTTACATAAATTTACATATAAGAATGTATTGGAATGGATTACAAGGCTTGCCCAAGGGTGGGATAGAGGGTTCTTGCTGGGAGCCACATTGAGGCTCGCTGAGGGCTGCATCTGGCCCCTGGCCCAGGGTTTGGAGACCCCTACTATAGACCATTGAAAAGTGCAGGCTGAGAATAATCCAAAGGTACTAGAATTATCCTGACCCAGTGAACACACTCCCCACAAATCACCCCAGAATGAAGTCCCTGATGAGAAATTTTAAAATGTGCACAGTCATGTTTACTTGCAAGTTAGCAAGCGTGCCTTGGCTGGTGTGCAAGATCAGTCCAGGGGAGTGCAAGGTTTCCAGAATGATCCTGATCCTGTGCACCTGGAGTTCAGAAAATCCTGTTCACCTGAAGCTCAGAAAATACTCCATAAGACAGTCTCTTCAGCAGGTGAATTTTTTCAAAAATTACTTTTTTATCTTATAAAGCCAGGCGATAAGTCTAAACTCCTCCTCTCCCTCCCCAACCTAATTTCCTGTCCTCATCTCTCTAGAATTTTAATGATTTATTTTTTATTTGAAATGTCCAACAAAATTGCTTTGAAGAGACCTGTTGGGACAGCTGTACTTTGACTGAGGAGACTTCGGTGATTGCTCCAGCCTTATAGTTTGCAGTGTTGGCATTTCTGCGCCCCTGGGAGCCAGATCAGCTTAGGATTATTCTGTAAGACACCATGTTCTTCTCTCTTTCAACCCCAACTTTCTTCAGCTATTTCAATCATTTTGCTCCTTTCTGGTTGCTGCCATTTTGCTTGGAACTGTCTACTAAAACACCCAAGGTTGATTCTTCACTTGCTTCCTTCAAATTCCTTCTTAAAACCCCTTCCCCCCCATTACCTGAACTCAACGGTAAATCACTGTACAGTGGACTTATTGTCCAGTGTGAAACATCTTGACAAATATAAATGAAACCCAAAACAGCTGATATATCACCTGAATACTGAATACGTGAGGGTTTTAACCCTCAGTTGTTTGTTACAAAAAAAAGCAGGCCTCTGTCAGTCTTGCAAGACTATGATATCGTGCTCTGCGCTGCATACGCTGCATGCGAAGCACAAAAGCCTAGGTTGGATTGTTATGGAGGATAGGCTGTTACCCAAGCAGCAAATCCCCCCTCTCCATGCCACTGAATTAGTCCAATAGAAAGGCAGAGCCAATACGATTGGATCCAGCTGGCGTCACAGAGCTGGGCTAAGGACTGGGCTGTGGGTGGTGCAAGTGGCTAAGACACTGTGCCCGTTAACCAGCAGGCCAGGGTTCGAGACCCGGGTCGGCCCCAGGCCAGGGTTCAAGACCCAGGTCGGCCCCATACAACAGGGTTGTTACAAAAGGGCTGTGACAAAACCACAATGAAAATACACATATGCCTGAGTGGCAGATTTCTGAAACAAGATTTCAGACACAAAAAACAAAACCAGCAATACCAATGAAATATCAATTGGGAGGCACAGTTTCTGTTATTTTGAAACACTCTCCTGAAAAAATCCCCGTAGAAGAGTGATTTTCAACCTTTTCATCTCATGGCACACCAACCAGGTGCTAAACTAGTGAAGGTACACCATCGATCTTTGGAAATTGACACTTTTTTTGGGTTATTCCCCTAAGTATACATATGGTTCAATAGTGGTGCAGTGTAAATGGACATCGGACAACTATGTGTGGTGTGACTGTACCAGGAAAGGGAGCATTTGCCTGGTTGCCTGAGCAACAGAGATGTGCTCTGTCTTCTTCAACACCAACCTCCTGCACTCGGTTTTGCATTGCTGAAAACGAAGACGCTTTTCCTACGATGTGAAAATGACTGCAAAATATTCCCTTCTCCTGCACTGTAACTAATTAGGTCAAAATCCAAAGCAGTTACGGGTCCACGCAGTTACATCCACCCTCTAGTGTTATCTAATGGAAAGTCACCTTAACTGCTCCGGAGCAAAGGGCTTAATTTGACTTGAGGATATGGGCCTATGTTCTAGTTAGTCAACTTTGGACCAAGCACCCCAGCCCACTTTTGTGTATCTTTAATATTACAACTTTCAATGAATCCACAAATCGTCTACGAATCTCTGAATACTGCCCCACGTCTACATTCCCATTATCAAAAACCTACCTAGTGATAGTGACCGCAACACCAGTAGTGGCTAAATGGTGTCTCTGAAAGCTCTCTGTTCTTCTGTGGTTTCTAGAATGTGGAAAGAACTATATTCCAGATGGTAGGAATCATTAGAACTGATATTTCCAATAGAGCATTTAAGTACTATCAATATGAATATTAGATGCTTTGAAACCACAGTACTGTATATTCCTATGTTCCTAGGTTCCTAGTACCACTGATGCTGCATTATGACACAGATAGTTTCTGGAATGCCATACTACCCAGTCCTAGAGTTGGTTTCACAGGTGTCTCACGGGTACCTGGGAGAAGGCTTGGTTGAAGTGATCAGATATTCTGACTAGTTTTAATGTGAGATGCAATGCCATGAGCCTGTGGAAAGGACACACAGATTTACAATAGTGTGCTGTTGTTTTATTGGGTTTCCCACAAAATCTAACAGGCTGACCTTTGAATGAGAAATAGCTGGAAGATCTGAGACAGTTCTGACTCTCACCTACATCTTCTTACACTTGCTTTTCCAAAAGGGATTTCTGGCAACACAGCTTTGTATTCACAGTTAAATGAGTGAAGAGAAGACAATTCTAAAAAGTAGTGTTGCCATAATTCTCTTCCACAAAATCAGGACAGGACCCTCTGCCCTATTTACCAGTATGTGTACACAATCCCCCCCCCCCAAAAAAAAATTGGGATTGTCCATGTTTTTTGGAATATATTGCAACCCTTCTAAAAAGAAAACTCATGATGGGGAAGAATAAGGAATCAAGGATATTGAGGTCCACATATGGTTAGTAAAGAAATCTCCTTCCACACATCCCAGCCTGTGCTCTTAGTTCTGCTATAGAGGCACTTCTACGAGTGCGGCTTCTGTCCTGGTGAGAAGAGTGGCCGCTCAGGGGCTATCCATCTCTGTAGTGGCACCACAACTATAGAATGCCTTCCCAGGAGAACTAAATCCAAAGGCTTTCCAAATCCAAAGGTGCCCAAATCCAAAGGCAATTCTTTCCCTTTATCACTCCCTAGGGCTTGAAAAGGGACAGCAGCCCTTCCAGCCCCAGTTTGCATTTGTTCTCTACAGGACTCCAGCATCACACTACCAATGCCCAGCCTTCCACAGCTCTACCCACAAGTTGTCCCATTATAGTCAATAGTCTTACTCCCAGGTAAAAGTGAACAGGATTGGAGCATCACACTGCCCAGCCTTCCACAGCTCTACTCACAAGTAGTCCCATTATAGCAGGGACTAAATCTATCGCATTATAGATTTATTTATGATGTCATAAATCAAAAAGAAGACAAGTCCTCCCCCCAAATGTAGAACACCTAATAAAAATATGGGATTTGACAAAATAATAGCTAAAAAGTCATATACACTGCTTTCATGTGTTAATTTTAACACTATATTACTTATTGTTAAACTTGAAACGATTACATATAATTTATTATGTGTACTTTATTAATTATAAGAAGACTACATGCTGCACAGTCACAAGGAAAAGGAGGACAATGGAGATTTATTCCAGGACACAGGGCTAAAAAAGGGACATGTACCGGAAAAAGAGGACATATGGTCACCCTGTTTAGAGGCAGTTAGGGTTTGGGGCAGATGTGTGTGTCTCCCCTGCCCCCCTTTACAGGCTGAAATGGTCAGATCCTGTGTGTGTGTGGATGTGTAACTTCAGGTTAGATTGAAGGTAAGGCCCACTGACCAGCATGGGACTTGCTTGGTTGTGGTCCAGGAAGGGTTGATATCTCCAAGAGGTGGAAAAGGAACTGCAAATAGTTTGTGCCAACTCACCAAACTTTAATGAAAAGTTGAAAGGCTTGACTTGTAGTTTGATATTACAGTGGTACCTCACTTAACAATGCCTCACTTAACAAGTGATCCACATAACAAGCAAAAATTTCTCTAGGGTTCTGCCTCACAGAACAACCGTTGCTTCACTTAAGAAGCACACTCGTTTGAAGTTGGGGCAGACATGCTGGCCGGCAGCCCTTTTAAAAAGTGTCAGGGCTGCCTAGCGCACCTGCCCATAGTGAAAGCAACACTTCCGTGCTGTTCCTCCTGTGGCTGGGTGTCCGCTGGGCAGGGGGAGAGAAGAGCAGTGGAGAAGACAGAAGCAGCTCAGGGCTAGCCAGAAGGGAGCAGGGGAGAGAGAGGCTCAGGATGACGAGAAGGAGAAAGTGGGGAGATATCTTGAAAGTGTCTTGGACAGAAGAAAGTATCTTTGATTGCAGCCTCCTAACCATGTCTACCCAGAAGTAAGTGCCATTGTGTTAAATGGGTTTTACTCCTGGGATATAGTCTTTAGGATTGCAGCCTAAGTAGACTTCATAGGATCATGCACATTGAATGCATGTTTTGAATTCAATTTCAGTGTTTTGTCACCATTTTTACATCCAGTTAGTGACTTTTTTTGTCCAATCCATGTTTTGTCCAATCCATCTTTGATGCAACATTGAGGGAACTAGTCAGTCTTGCAGAGGCTTTTCACCAGGTAATTGTTCTATGGGCAGCTCATAGAACCTTCTCATCCACATGGAATCCTTCACTGCATGCCTTCTGAGCTTCCAGTTTCAGGTCAGCCAAGCTACAAACAGGGACATCGCCTGGTTCTGTTGTCTCATGATAGCTTTCGGTCTCCCATCTAAAATTTATCTAGGTCTCTTCCTACAATAGCATCCTTCCAGCAGCCTTATGATTAATCACCAGAACATGCTTGCTGCCTGTTATTCTCTTTTACATTGTTTTACTCTGTGCTTGATTTAAAAAAAACTTTTTAAATCTGTGCTTGATTTAAAAAAAATAGTAAGCTGCTTTGGGCATTTGCATTGGCATGGAGAAGATGAGGCTTTAAAAAAATAACAGTGCAATCCTAAACATGTCACCTCTGAAGTAAATCCTATTGTGTCTAGTAGTACTTACTCCCAGGAAAGTGTGGTTAGGATTTTAGCCTAAAATAAATAGCTAATAGCATGCTTTCCATGGAGCTGAAGGTACACTGGAAATGCAGAGTTGTTCAGAAGCTCATACTGTCATGGTAGAAAAAACTATTAGGAAACAATAAGGAAAGACACTATCCGTTATCCTCCTCCCGCCGCCCCACACACAGTTGTCTATTCATCTCCTAGGAACATGCAATAAAAAATAGAGGTAGGCTTCCATTTACAAAAGATATACATAAACCCTAAAGGGTCAAGGTGGGTTGTGCATGAATTGAATAAAGAAGGTTAAGGACAGCGTGGGAGGCTGGAATTTGGTTGTTGGAGGAAGCTGGCTGGGACCTGGAGGAATAAAAGGAATATATGACTCTGCAAAAACTGTCATGCTAAATGATCAGAAGCCTGAAACACAGTGAGAGAGCACTGAAGGAACAGAGCTAATCGTTTGTATTTTTCAAGGAGAGTATGTGTCTGGGAGCAAAGAAAAAGAGGCCACCTAGAGAAGACTGGAGATAAATATAGAGTTGTCCTGGGGCACCAAAGAACATCACTGATGGCTTTACCTCTGGGAGGAGAACCAACCAGCAAAATGTAAGAATGCATCTGAAATGCATTAAGAGCCTGAATTATGCATTAGGAGCCTGCACTAAGGGCCTGACCTGAAGCCTGCTGACGTCAATAGCAAAACCTCCCACTCACTCCGCTTGGTTTGGATCAGGCCAGATAACTGATGGTTGCTGTTAATCTTTTTTTAAAAAAATAATGCTAATAAATGTGAAGACTGAGTAGATGACCGCCAAGGCAGAGGAAATGTAAAAGTTTCTTTTTTTCTTTTTAGTAAAAGTAGCCAAGTACTGGAATTAGACTGGAATGGTTTTTAAAGAAGGGTGAATGTGTTCAGTAAGTAGAATGGGACATATGTAGTATCAAAAATGGATTTTAAAATATTGCTAGCATGTGGTGCATGTGAGTGTGTGTTTGAGGGGTTGTCTGCATTTAAATTGCTAGCATGCGGTGTGTGTGAGGGTTGTTTGTATTTTGGTACCAATGCCAAGTCCTGCAGTACAGTCAAACTGTAGTTTATCATTCTTTAATCCCTCCAGAGAGCATTAAGGGCTTCTTCTCTTTGAGTTTTTGGAATGTGTTTTTAGTTGCATAAAAATGCCATTCTGCCATCAGGACTCTGGGGATATGGCTAATTTACACACACAGGTAGATTGCTGGGCAGGAATTGGCCTATGTGAGACCAAGAGTTGAACACCTTTTGCAGGAGAGGAGAATAGCAGGCTTCATTCTGTTGGGTATTCTGAACACGAATATCCAACTCACCCATGCACAATCGGGCATATGTAATCATAGAATTGGAAAGCATCCATAAGACCATCTAGTCCAACCCTCCTGCCTGTAGTAGAAAATCCTGCTAGAGTATCTCCAGTACTCCAGTACAGTATTGTTGAGTCTCTGCTTGTAGTTCAGCAGTGAAATCCACCTCTTTGCTCAGCAATCTTGTTTTTCACTGCTGAATCACACTTATTAATTCCTGCATCCTTCCTAAAGTGAGGTGCCCAGAACTGGACGTAGAACAGGTGAAGTCTGATTATTACAGTGAAGTCTGATTAACACAGACTAAAGCAAAACCACAGCTTCTTGTAACTTTTGACCCCCATGGGTCAGGCCAACCTTCCATCCAGACCTGTTTCCTGTATCTCACAGTGATCCAGGGAGCACACATACTTGCTTTTCTCCGTTCCTTTCCTCATCTGGTATTCTATTTATCTTCACCTCCCAAAGAAGATATCACAGTGACCAATTTTTAATATCCACTTCACAAACACAGCAAGCAAGAAGAGGGTCTGGCAGCTACAAACTGGAGCGACAGGACAGATAGCGGGGAAGGAGTTCAGGGAACTCCTCCAGTTCGCCAGTCTCTGCCAATTTGCCACCTTCCCCAACCACTTCGGTTGACCTGATGGTTGGGCCGGCCTTGCAAGATAATAATGTCAATATTTAAAGTCTAAATGGAACGCTTGAGAAAGACTTTTGCTGAATGCTTTTCAAGAAAGAATGTAAGCATTGAGCCAATACTGAATTGAGCTCATCACTACTTCTTGACTTTTTGAAGCAATAGATTCTCCATACAAAGGAAGACAGCATTAGAATGATAATGCAATATACTTCCAATATTTATTTTGCACAGTGATCTGTGCATAAGTGTGCAGTATATGAGCAGCAGCAGCTCGTAGCAGCAGACAGACAGACAGACTGCTGATATGCACCTAAGTACACCATTATTATTCTAAGCCAAGCATATGACAATTATTATTCATCCAGTTCTTAATGACTTGTGTCTGTCGAGTTCATTTGCAAAGCTGATATGTCCCAGGTATATATTTATTATGTGCTATTGTCTTGCCATATGTCTTAACTGTTCCACACAGCTGTCACTGATATACTCATTTAGGAATCATTGGATGGTTTTGTTTGGGACATTTCCATCTAATACAAAGATGCCAATTTCAAAAGAAGGAACCTATTTAATCATAAAAATCATGTGTTTATATGATTTCTCTGAAAAATCATTCATCAGTTTTTATCATACAAATAAATTCAGATTATTTAGATGTGCAACTCCTGGCTTTCAGGACATACTTATTTAACATAATATGTGAAAAAGAATTGAAAAAGAATTGTTACTTTAAAATGTGGGTCACACAAGGAGATTTTTAAGCTTTATTTCTGCCTTTTTGTTTGGTTTGGAATACAATTCACTGTATTTGTTCAGCTAGATTGTTGAAAGTTATAACTCAGCAGAGAGGCATGGCAGAAATGGAAAATGCAATTCTGAGAATTTACAAAAAGTAAAGCCCCTCTGGTGACCCACCAGAATCAGATGTCAGCAGCGATGATATTTTCATTCATTTTCTTTAAACCTTCTTTTCCCTTGAATCTCTTTGTCTGGCTCCTAGGCAACCATGATAACAGTTCTACATATGGAAAGAACATATTCTTGACTTTGGAACAGATTCTTACAGATAGACTTGAAATGGTCTTGGGAATTTCAAATGTCTCTGATAAATTTTCATCAGAATCTCACAACAGTATGAATCAAAATTATAGCACCTGTGGTCAGTCCACGTGCGTATGTTGGGAAATATGACATACAAAAAATATAATTCTGATAATGGTAATTGTACATCTCACCGTGCAATCCTATACACAGTTATCTGGGAGTAAGCCCTACTGACTACAGTTAGATTTATTTCTGAGTAGATATATTTAGGATTGCATTGTTAGTTACCATAGGGGACTAAAAAAGCAGGCCTCTGTCAGTCTTGAAAGACTATGGTATCGTGTTCAGTGCTGCATACGCTGCATGCGAAGCACGAAAGCCTGGGTTGGATTGTTATGGAGGATAGGCCGTTACCCAAGCGGCAAATCCCCCCTCTCCACGCCACTGAATTAGTCCAATGGAAAGACAGAGCCAATACGATTGGATCCAGCTGGTGTCGCAGAGCTGGGCTAAGGACAGGAGCTCGCCCTGTCTTGTGGGGCCGACCCGGGTCTCGAACCCTGGCCTGCTGCTTAACGGGCACAGCGCCTTAACCGCTTGCACCACCCACAGCCCATAGGGGACTGTCAGTCAAAAAAATCAATCAGCAGATATGGAGGACACATTCAGGCTATGGCACTTCTAAAGGAGCTTGTTAGTTTGTAATAGGGAATAAAATCAATTATCAGAAATCAAGCATTGTATTTTTTAAAAAATGAACTACATTAACTTTTGTAAATTCCATTATTTTCTATGGGAAAATCTGCTTCACATAACAAGCATGCTTCCGGAATGAATTAAACTTGTTTTGTGAGGCACCACTTATGTTATGTGAGATTCCAAGTTACGGCCCATCCCTGACAAATCCTAATGTACACAAGGCTTTGCAGGGGTGTCACTAGACTGCACGTCACCCGGTGCGGGAAGCCAGTGCGTCACCTCCATACATTGGGCGGGACAACAATATGAATGGTGGGCATGGTTATGTGCCATTGCCCCACCTCCACTGGTTCTTTTAGCCATACATTTTAATAAAGTGGTTTGTTTCACTGCATTCTGCTGTAAATTGCACATTGAAATGTGTATAACATGATGGGATTATTTCTACAAACCATTTTAGCCATTTAGTTCACGTGCTGCCACCCCCTTCAGTGCTGCCTCCTTTCTAACGCCCTGGTAACGTCCCTGATTGGGACCATTTTGGAAGTCTTGTATTCTCTGGACTGACCTTCCACTCCAGCCAAGGCATACTTGCTTACTCCCCAGTAAACACAGCTGTGCAGTTCACACCCATTTTCAATGAATTTCAATGCAATCATCAGGGACCTATTCCTAGGGTGATTTGTGGGGGGCTGTGTTCATTGTTCAGGACAATTCTGGTGTCCTATGATTCCTCTCAGTCTGTCCTTTCCAATGAACTATGGCACATTTGCCTACTTGCGAATAAAGCTGCGATATGGGTGACTTTCACTTTCCACAGAGTTCAATGCATATTTTTAAATTTTTGGCCATAACTTTTGATAGGAAGGAGATATTTCAAAACTGATTTTTGTTTTGGATTCTGCTCTTCAATATGAATCCAATGGTATATAACATGATGAGGTTTGATGCTCCATCACAAAGTTGCAATTTTTAGGTCCCCCATTGCACATCATCCCTTTGGGCGCGTCACCTGGTGCAGACCACACCACCCTGGTGATGCTACTGAGGCTTTGCATGAACTGGGTACATATGTGAGAAACAAGAGAGCTCCAGCAACTCTTTTTTAAACTGCTCTTTTTCATACTTTCATACATTTTTGTAACAGTTGTCTTTCTTAAATGTCTTTGTTAAATGTGCCCAAAATACAGTATTATAACCCAATCCTTTAAAATATCACATGCTCTGAAATAGCAGCACTGGTGCAACCTCCACCACATCCAGCAGAGGAATTGCAGCTGCTATAGTTTTGTCCCCTTATCCTAGATAATGTCCCAGTATCTGCTGCGGCTGGTGCAAATCCTGTTTGAGCTTCCATCCATTAGAAGGAGGAAGAAGGATAGGATATGGTGGTAGCCGTGGCTGCCATTATTTTCCTTTTCCTGGCCCTCTCCCACTCCTTAATTCCTTGCACACTATGTTCCATCATGTCACAACAGTTAGCACCTGTTCCAGCAGGCACAGACAGGAGGCAACAGGCCAGCATGCACCATACTTCTTGTATGGCAATCCTCTCATGACTGCAACATGCTTTATGAAACATTTGCAACAATATGCACATCTGTTCTGCCAGCAGCAGCCAGCTTAGAACTGGGCAGTTAGTTTATGACTTTAAATGCTACTTTAATAGGACAAATAGTTTTTCATGTATGACATTATGACAATTGCCATTGTTGCATGATTTGGGCACCATCAAGTAGACATTATCTCAGGTAGGTACAGGGATCCGAGCCCCAACCAACGCAACTGACAATTCCCTGATTTTCTGTTCCATCTGTGATCACCTTGCTACAGCCATTCTAAAAGGACACATTAGAAAACAAAGTAGCTGGTTGACTAATACAAACCTACTTTGAACAAGCAGTACTTGGTCAGCTTTTCTCCTAAATACAAATATCTGTATTGAGTGTGCTGCTTTTTTTCCTTCACAAAAGGTTGGTTTTCTCCTAATAAGTACATCTGGAACAAAAATCAGACCTCTCTGGTATTTGCTTAACTTAAAAAAAACTTGATAGATTTCAGAAAATCAGAATACACGCTGACTGAGCTGTGAAGGAAATACACAGCCAAATATAGATTGTGTGTGCTTTAAGGCATAGGGTCCTTAATATGGACCACTTTCACTTTGTCATGCTTGAAACCACAGTGAACATAGCTGGGAATAGTCAATACATGGATACCAATTAAACCAAAACAGTTCTACAGATGATGACTTCTCTTTACAATTGTGCTTGCTTGTGAGTTAATAAGAGTAAAAAACAACAACACAACCTTCAGTGTAGGGTGTTAACGAACCTGGCATACCTAGAAGTGGTATCTGTTTGATCAGGCCTGAACAGAAGTCTTTTCAATTTGTCAATGTTAAATACAACCATTTCTACCTGGAGGGGGAGACAATATTAGCAATTTTCCATTCTTTGTTGCAGTTCTGTTATCACTACAGGTGGGAGAAAATGGTGATAATGAAATAAACCACGCAACACCACTTTCAGCACTTTTAGAAACCAAAAACCCTGATATCTTCACAAAAAGTTGTACAGTGGCGCCTCACGTAACAAATTTAATTCGTTCTGGGGGCATGTTCTTTATGTGAAACATTCTTTACATGAAGCAGATTTTCCCATAGGAAATAATGGAAAGTCAGATGATTGGTTCCACAACCCCAAAAATATTCATATAAAAATATTAATTGGACATAAAAATGATGACAAAACACAGGAATTGAATTCAAAACATGCATTCAATGTGCATGATCTTATGAAATCAACTTAGGCTGCAGTCCTAAAGACACTTTCATGGGAGTAAGACCCATTTAACACAATTGGGCTTTCTTTTGAGTAGACATGGTTAGGAGGCTGCAATCCAAGACACTTTTAAAGTGTCTCCCCACTTTCTCCTTCTCTCCATCCCGAGCCTCTCTCTCCCCTGCTCCCTTCTGGCTAGCCCTGAGCTGCTTCCCTCTTCTCCACTGCTCTTCTCTCCCTCTGCCCAGCGGATATCCAGCCACAGGAGGAACAGCATGGAAGTGTTGCTTTCACTACGAGCAGGTGCGCTAGGCAGCCCTGACGCTTTTTAAACATGCTGCCGGCCAGCACGTCTGCCCCAACTGCCAACGAGTTTGTTCTTTACGTGAAGCATTTTCTTTACGTGAAGCAGAATCCTAGAGAAATTTTTGTTTGTTACGTGAAACATACTTTACGTGAGGCATTCTTTATGTGAGGTGCCACTGTATTTGGTTTTTATGTTTTATTCACAGGGGGATGCGTAGGTAAAGACTGTCACATCTGTGTGCATAGATAATGACTGTTGCATCTAGGTCATTCAGCCCAGACCTAACCCCTGCACCAGAACTAGCATTTGGTGACAGCCTGCTTTCTGTCCATCATAAACAGCTATCTGAAAGTGCATGAAGTTGCATGCTTCTGGAAAGCCAGTGATGCAGTACAGGTGTCATTCAATGGCAATGACATTTCATTTTAAATACCTTTGGGGGATACCTTTGGTCCATAAAGATATCCTATTGAGAGTGAGCACTAGCCTCACTTCACTATCATTTAGTGACTGATGATCTACTCCAAAACAGTCTCTGAATTGTCCTGAATAGTTGCAGACATAATTAAACTATTAGGCTCAAATTACAGCTCTGTGCTGAACCATGCTCCTATATTTTCATTTACTGCTTTTTCTTTGACATTATTCTAATGTGTTATTTAATTCTGCTCTAAATCTTTCATATAATATTAAATGACTACTTCATCATGGTGTCTACTTTGAACTTTTCAAAATCTACATGTGACACCCCTATTAGCATATTATACTCTGCAATTATTCAAATGAGAATGACTATAAGACAAAATGAAAGCAACCTTGTATAAACAAGGGGCGCTGAGAAAAATCCCATTCCCTTCAAACATTCACATTTTTGTTGAAAAATAACAGTTTATGAAGTACTAGCTGAACTTACCTATTGCTGTGGGAATAAAATTTAAAGAATTGGAAAGGCTAGGTGGTGGGCACTGAGCATTGCTGGGTACAGTCAGGCACCAGGGACTAGTGGACACTGGGGGGAACTGGTGGGCACCGGTGAACAACAGTGGGCACCAGAAGGCACTGGCACTGGGCAGTGGTTACCACCAGGCCCCAGCAGGCAGTGGTCACCACTGGGAACCAGTTACCACCATGCAAACACACCATTGGACATCATCAAGCAGTGGGTAGCAGTCACTACTGGACACTGGGCATCCCTACTAGGTGCTAGATACCACTGGGCAGTAGCAAACAGCTGGTACCACTGGACATCCATGCCGGATACTGGGCATCACTGGGCAATACCGGGCAGCAAGCACCATTGGACACTGATTCATCTCCTTAGAATTACATATCTATTTTTATTCCATTCTTCTGAACTCAAGAGATTCTTGTTATTTTCTCATTCCATCAGAAATACTCAAGTGAATGTAAGAGAAGAGTCACTATTTTACTCAGCCTTCTGCCCTGAGGTGGAATCCTTCACATTTTTTTAAATTCAATTATCAGCATTTGCGAACAACAGAAGCAACATATCATGGAAAAGAAAAAAAGAAAAGTCTTCTGTATTATAGAACGATACATAAAGACTAATAATTTAAAAGATGGCATATCAGAAACAGAAATTTTCCCATGCATAAATCCACAGAACAAGACAACACAACTTAATTAAGAACAGATTTTAATTAATTAAAAAGAAAGAAAGCAGTTCAGTGGCATCACTAGACAGTGTGGGGATGTGGGCATCACCAGTGTGATATAGTGTGTGTGTGGGGGGGGGGGATAATTTTAAAGGAGCCAGAAATTTCCTGGCCAGGAGATAGGAGGTCAGGTCTATCAGGTAGACCTGGGACCCACATTGGGAAGGACTCAAAGGGCGCAATCCAGAGTAACTGCGGGGTGTCCTTGCTCTGACGTAAGAACAATTTACTCTGGATTGCAATATGAATTTCCCATAAGTTTTCACTAGGTGGTGCAGTAACTACATCGACATAAATGTCTCTTACGTGCTCCCGTAGTTACTCTGGATTGTAGGGAAAGAAGTCAGGTCTGCCCAGGCAGTAGACCTGGGCTCCAAACTTGGAGGCCTGGAAATCCTGGGCTCTGGAGACTTTTCCTCCTGTCACTATAAACATTTTACTCCCTCAGTGCCCTGATTCCACCTCTGTCATCACTGCCCACCCTGGGCTGACTGACGTAGCACCATAGAAGAGAAACACTGGATAAAGGTTTCAGGAGCCAGAAAAAAAACCTTAAGATTAATCTTTAAATAGAATGAAATGAATTTTATAAGTATGTCCAACTTTCTTCAACACTTTCAGTTCCCATAGTGCATAACCTATATATGAATGGTGCCTAACAAACCACTGGACACATGTTAGGTTTTCCTTCTCATGCTTACGAACAGGCATTTAAATGTCTTTGGCAACATGGTTGATCCCAAACAACCATTCCCCTCCATGATTTCATTTTATGAAGGTTTCATTGCATCATGGAAATTGAGCTTCAGACATCATGCGCAGGGGCATCATGCACAAGGAGTCTACTATTCTTTGCCAAACAGCAATGCGCTCTTCATAAATACAATTATATAGAAGGAGGGGAAATCATCTTGTCCATGTGAACCGAGCTAATAATTTCTGACTAAATGGGAAACGTTCCAAAACAAATTATTGAGTTAATAATTCTAGTGCGTTAATAATTCTTCTGTGGTTAGCAAGCCTACTTGACAACTAATTGAGAGGGGTCAATCGGTACGGAGGCGCTTCTTGACGCAATGCGTTATTTTCTATTTTTAAAGTGTTTTGATTGCAGGAAAAGTGGTTAAAAATATATTTCAAGCCCATTAAAGTTTGAAACCAGCGTTCTGATGGTTCAATGCTGAACATTCAAAAGTGCAAGAGATCAGATCCTAAATTGGATATGTTGTCTGAAGGTGAAATGGCAGTTACCAAGGTAACCATGCATTTGGGAAGGGGGAGAAAGAAATCATCATTTCTCTTTAAAGAGGCTCATGGAAAATGGAAATCACAACAGGGGAAAATATAACACAAGACGACTACATTTGAGTGATGTTAACATATGGAAGAGGCCACAGCTGAGCTATACAGCCTGGGCCTGCCAAACATGAGGTCTACTCATGTGGTTGCTTCAGTCAGCAGAGTGGTGGGAGTGAGGTGACCATGTGTCACAATCCAAAAAAGAGGGCAAGGCCCCCCAAAATGTAGGACATGACGATATAAAAGCTAAGGCACCCATATATATTTCTTTCACATGGTTAATTTAAACTCTATTTTGCTTATTATTAAATTTAGCTAGTACATACATACATACATACATACATACATACATACATACATACATACATACATACATACATACATACATGTATGTATGTATGTATGTATGTATGTATGTATGTATGTATGTATGTATGTATAATCCTAATAAATAAAATTTATTTATTATATTTATATCCCACCTTTCTTCCCTAATCAAAAGGAACCCAAGGCGGCTAACAACAGTTAAAAACAACAATAAAACACCATTAAAAATAGATAATAAATACAGATTAAAATATTGTTAAAATACAAATTACACAAAAAAGTTAAACCATCCCTCCTAAAAATTACAATAAAAACCAGCTAAAACAATACTAAAAACAGCACCTCTCCCCCCAACCTCCAATATGATTAAAATTATTTATTTATGACATTTATGACATTATTTATGACAGGAACACTACATGTTGCCTGTTCATAAGGAAAAGAGGGACAATGTTTTTCCAGGGCACACAGCTAAAATCCAGGACATGTCCTGGGGGAAAAATGGGACATATAGTTACCCTAATGGGAGGGGAACCATCCAGTGGTGGGCTCCAGCAGGTTCGCACCTACTCTATAGAACCGGTTGTTAACAAGAGATAGAACATATAAAGTTTAAAAATTGCCATTTAAAAGTGGCTGCCAGATGGGCAGAGAACCGGTTCTTAATTTCTTTGAAGCCCATCACTGGACCCATCTCTGACAGCCAACTTGTCTCCATTGCTTCCCAATCTATTTCCACTGCATGGATTAGAAAAGAAAGAGGGGCACAGGGACATACAGACATATGGTGTTATATAAATACCTACTGTTTGTTCATTTTCTTCTCTTTCCATCTTTCTTGCAAATTCATAGCATCGGCTGATGCTGATAGGAGAATGCATGTCAATAAAATAATGCAGTTATTTCCCATTAAAATAAGAGTCATTCACTAATTTCTTAAAAATAATGTTGTGGGAAATGGAGTTAATAAAGAGAAAAGCTGCTTGAGGTCCTTGCAAGATAAAGAGCAATGTATCAAGACACAACCTCATAATGGAACAAATTATTTACATATATTTTTGTGCCACAATTAAGGTGGGATAATGCTAAAAGCATCATTAGCAGTTAATTTGAACATTGCTATAGATCAACTCCCCAGGTGTTCCAAAAGAACGAAGAAGATTTGACCCTCAGTTACTGAACAGGAAATTCTAAATATCTTCATCATTACAAATTTTAATGTTAATAATAATGCGATAATGAGAATTGCTTTTGGTTCGGCTTACAGCAATGTTTGGATTTTATATTTTATATAGCACAATCCTAACTTTTACTGAAACAGGCAGGCCAGTGTGCCTGTGCCATATCAAGTGCATGTTTGGGGCTGTGTAAAATTTTTCCCCTTACTCCAGGTAACACAACAGAAGCCCCAGTGGATATATTTAGATCTGCACCACCAACTTTAGTGGCATATATCCAATCAGCCTGGACTGCTACAAGCTGCCTAAGAACAGGACTTGAGTCCAGTTCCTGGCACTACCTCCCACTTCTCACCCAAACTTTCACAGTCCTGCCTGCTGTCTGCCTTATCTTTGCCTCCCCTTGCACCAGTCCCCATGACTGGCTGAGATTGACCAGCACAACTTAGCTCCCCTTCAGGGCCTGCAGTGGTATGGGAAGGCCAGTACAACTCCCTGCGCCAGCCTCCTCGCCTCTCTGATTATCAGAGACATGCTTTATGGCATGTTTGCAACACCCTGCGCTAGTGACTTGCATAGTGGAAGCTCTGGATTGCATTCATAAAGGCTCAGTTTATGCAGGGACATAGCTGGCCCAATCCTAACCCCCTCCCCTGCCAGCATAACTATTATTATGCTGCTGGACACTGTTTTATGGAAGGTAATGAAGAAAAATCTTAAGATTACCTATAGATGTCTATCACCACCCATGCCCCAGTTCCTTTTTCAGGACTGCAACTCAGGAAGCAGTTTTATTTAAAAATAAAAGATTTGTGTATGGCTAGTGCACTACTTGTGATTAATGCTATGACTTTGGTCTATTAAAAGTTCAGGCTTGAATATTGGTCCTTTTGTGGCTGACTGTAAAGCACATGTTCAACTTCAACTGAACAATGAATGTTCAACTTCATCACACCAGTCAATCAAAACTCATCGAACAGTTGAAGCATGTTTATCAAGGGACAACATAATTTCAGAAATAAAATCTGAATGTACATTTACAATCAAAAACCTGAAACTCTGAGGCATCATTGAACATTTAATGCTAGTGTAGCCCCATTGTGTTCACTGAATATGATCCAACAGTAATTTGGGACCAATAGGCTAGCATTGTTTCTACATTTGATAGTCATTTTTTATTTCAGTACAGCACAATGAAGAGAAGACAGTCAAAAGATGTGGTTGCAGGTTCATCTGAAGTCAGAGAGCATGAACATAAATTATGATAAGAAAGGACTTAGCTTTCACAACTAGCTGAACGTGTGGTTTGTTACCTGAAAGAAATGGATATTTTACACCACTTATAAAGAAAAGAGCAATTCATCAACTATTACTATAGTCAAACTGGCATAGATACTGCATTACCCCATTGGCTGTAATGAATATGGCAGTCTCTGTGTGTGTGTGAATGCAGAGCTTCCAATCAATAGAGCTTTCTGTTTCAAAGGCTTTTTCTCCCTGCAGGAGACCAAGTGGTCTGTTGTAAAAATACATGAGCTTTTATGACCTTGCTTATATCTTTTTGTGCTTCTCAGATCCCAGCTGGGAAATGAAGACTAGATTCTTTCTGAGTCTTGTGTACTCAGTCTGCCTTATTTAAACTCATCTCAAATGCCATCTGCGTCCCTTTCATTGTCACCTGCCATCTGCCTCAAAGAACGATCTTAGTATTCTCAGTTATAGGCTGAAAGTATTGACCTTTAGTATTTGATGGCCAAAAGTACCATGTATTAAAAAGCTAATGAGCACTGTTATGAAGAAACGTACCCACATCATTTGTTAACTCAATGCTTCAATAAGACAAGCATTGGATGTTACATGGTAATCTGTTAGTTTCATGTGTCCTTGGAGGATATATACTGTATGTAGCCCTACTGAGAAGAAACTTAGGAAACTGAACCCCCATTTAAGCCAGCAGAAGTCCCAGTAGAAACTGTTTCATGATTGCCTGGGGATATTGCCATAAGGCACTTTTGCGTCACACCTGGAAGGGTTTGGCCATTGGGCACACTTGAGGACCTATGGGGGGCTAAAAAGCAACTTCGCGATAGTGCACACAATCCCATGAAGTAATATGTAGGTGAATTCGTCTTGGAGAGCAGAGTCCAACACAACAATCCGTTTTGAGATAGCACCTTCCTAGCCAATGTTTTGGCCAAAAAGCGAAAAAGCCCCAAAATTTGCATATTGGTTTATGAGTGAGTAGGTGAACGGGCCTTAGTTTGCTAGAAAGGGGAGGCTGAGAGGAAGCAAAGGACATCCAAGAACTACAGCCCCCACAAATCACCCCAGGAGGAAGTTCCCTCCTAAAAAGTTCCCCTTTGCATTGTTTACTTGTGAGTAGCCAGATGTGCTTTGGCTGGTCTGCAAAGGTGCAAAGGGGTGTAGTCCAGTCCAGGCAGTGCAGGGGGTGCAAGGCTTCAGAATGGTCCTGATCCCAGGCACCTGGAACTTGAAAAAGCTCCAGAAGGCAAACTCCTCAACACTAAAACTGGCTCTGCAGGTAAAGGAAATCTTAAAAAAAATATTTCTAAAGGCTTTGTAAAATTTAAACTTCTCCCTCTACTCAAACCTCATTGAGCAGAGCATCCCTCAGTCACCGATTCTTCAATGCAAAGTATAGGGAGGAAAACACGTTGCGCCCCATTTCACCCCCTTCTGGTTGGAATTTCCAAAAACTGGTTCCTAGTGCACCCCTTGGTCATGGAAGGAACACCCATGGAAATTTCACGCTTCTAGGCCCAGCAGTTTTGGCTGGGCGTTGATGAGTCAGTGAGTCAGAGGGATTTGTTGTCCACAATTTTTCTTATTTCTGCTTTACATCAACTGTTGTACAACTGGCTAATTTACCTGCATCTTGATCATGGAGTTCATGGAGTTCCAAACATATGATACGTGTATGGACTTGAAATTACCACTGCTCAGACCTATGACTGAAGCAAAGATCTGGCTCATATCCATATTCAGTGCAGTGGCTGTATTCAGTGCAGGCAGAAAGGCAAAATAAAAACATACGTAGGTAACATTTTCTGACCTTTCGGTTCAGTGTTCCTGGAGTGCAATGAAGCTCACGAACAGGAAGATTAGGGAAAACACTGAGGCCCAGGCAACTAATTGGTTTAATTAAAGGGGGTTTGCCACAGGAGTACCGAAGAGGAGTTTGCTTTGTTGTTTTTGTGCTGCTTTTAATGGTTGCAGAACATTTACAATTTGGGCTGAATGTCCTAGAGATCAGTAACACTCACAGTGTTGCTACCACACTTCTTTCAAACCTGAGCCCCTGCAGAGCGGCCTCTTTGTGGAATGTTGACCGACATGAAAATTTTGTGTGGCAACAGAGCTATCTCAATTCTGAGGAAAGGCCCGCTGCTTGTGGTAGACCAACAGATAACGTCTACTGCCCCTTTGTTTATAGGTCTTTTGGCAGAGCTAGTAACAGTAGGAGTGAGTGAGACAAAAAAGGAGGGCTTCATCCCATATGTGTGACCACTGCGTGAAAGGTTTTCAGTTGAAAAGAGAAATGAGAAAATGTCTGAGTTGAGAGTCTACTTCTCTTTGTTACCAGTTTCTTTTGTTCCTGCTTTTTCTCCTGTCTTTCCATTGTGCATCGTCATCACTTCCATCACCATTGTGTGTCTGTACACTGGTACTTTTAGAAATAATAACATCAAGGTTCAAAGTTCAGGTAGCCATCAAACATGGAACAGTTTCATTGCCTCTAAAGCATTCCTAGTTTGAAACTCCTGAAGCAGAGATTTAAAAAATTGGTTTTCATCAAAACTTTTTTTTTAATGAGGAGAAAGCAAAACCACTAGCATAGAAAAGATGGAAGGAGCCCTCGTTCATGCTCATTATTTTTTGCTGTTGGCCATGCAGGAGGAGAAGGCATGCAACTGTAATTCTCTCTAGCATACGAGAAGGCTGGACACCAGAACTTCTAAAGAGAAAACTCATTCATCCATCCATCTGTCCGTCCGTCCATCCATCCAAGTATACATTGAGTGTAATGACATTGGGACTTAATCCTATCACTACAATCCAGAGTAACTATGGGAAGGTGTAAGAGGCACTTAGGGTGCAATCCAGAGTAACTACGTGGAGTCCTTGCTCCGGTGTAAGAACAATTTGCTCTGGATTCCAATATGAATTTCCCATAGGTTTTCACTAGGTAGTGCAGCAACTATGGGTACACATAAAGTCTCTTACGTGCTCCTGTAGTTACTCTGGATTGTAGGGTTACTCTGGATTGCTTTATGCATTTCCCATAGGTTGCAACATAACTATGTCAGTGTAAAAGGCACCATAGCTACTCTGGATTGTAGCCTAGGTTTTCTTTCTGGGTCCAAGGCCAAAGTTAGAAGTATAATCTAAAGATAATGATGCAAACCCTCGTGATTTTGTAGCAGGGCACCCAAAGAACACCTTGATTCATGCCATATATTTTAAATTGGCACTGGTAACTTTTCTTCACAAGTTCTAAGGAAGAGCAGAAATATCCACCTACAAGACAGAACAGGCTCAATGGATTTATTAAAAAGAAAGACTGATCTATTCCTGGTGAAGAAGAAAATCTGCTTCCTGCCAAGGAACCTGACTTCAAAGACATAACAAGTGATAAACCCCAATTGTCTTCAGACAGAGAGAAATCTCTGAGTGCTATTTTGGTTTTGTTTCATTCTCAAAGATGGATTTAAACACCCAAGGAATAAAAGAGAACAAGTTAAAGTTCAGTGCAATCCTGTTTGCGTTTATTCAGAAGTTCCATTGAGTTCAATGGGGCTAACTCCCAGGAAAGTGCTCTTAGGATTGCAGCCAATGTCTCTTAAAAGTATAAGGTCAAATTCAGTTTTCTGAATATTAATTTAAAAAATTGTATTGAATTTTGCAATTACTGCACTTCCATTGGAAATAAAGGCTAACAAAGAGCAACCCTCTCCCATGTTTGCACTTACATTCAACCTTCAACAAATTGAGTTTTCAACCCTATATTTTTCTGTTGTTGTTTCTATATTCCAATGAGAATAGCCCTTCCCCAAGCCAAGTGCCTTCTCCTAAACAACACTTCATTGTTAAGGCATCATCTTCATCATCGTGCATCATCAAAAACCCATCCAGTGGATATTTTTTTTTTTTTGTAATTTGTGATCTCCTCCACTCAGCTCCACCAACAAGTGAAATGGAGTGCTCCATTATACACTGCAATGAGTTTGCAATGCACTTCACAGGGGAAATTGATTGTATTTTTCACAAACTGGAATCTGAGCTACTTCCAGGAGCTTTTTCTACCATCTACCAACCCAACCATTAGGGACTCTTTTCAACTAATACAGCCAGAAGATGTGGATAGGATCTACAGGAGCTTGAGACAATTTTCTTACCAGCATTACTCTTGCCCTGCATCACTAATATGCGATGCACGGGCAGGGCTAGCCAATTAATTGGAACCCACTGTAAATTCATCCTTGTACAAGGTGTCCGTATAGAATGGAGGACAGAATGCCTCTATATTTAATCATTGTATTTAAGAGGCAATTTTGGCAGGTGCTACTTTTTGGACGTAGAGTTAAATCTGCCTAAATTCTCTCTTCTATGCAATAGTTAAAGGTTGATGCGCTCTGCACTCCATCCTATATGGTCACCCTGTCCTTGTAGGAGGGAGTGATGCCCAACACTCTCTGCAACTGTGTGCTCCCCCTTATAAAGCCATTTCTGGACACCATGCTTTACTTGTTGTTTTTATTTGTTATCATACTTTGTACTGGATTATAAAGCTTTGTAATATCTGCTTTAGACATTTGTTTCAGCCAGTGGCATAGCTAGAGGGGGTGCAAACCACTAAGATGTGCAGGGAACCTCACTGCAGGGAAGGGTAGGGCAGGGTAACCATATGTCATAATCAAAAAAATAAGACAATCCCTTTAAATATAAGCCCCCTGATAGGAAACTGAAGAAAAATGTAGGACAGGACAAAATAAAATTGAAACTCTTGTGTATATTGCTCTCATGTGGTTAATTTAAACACAAACAGTGCAATCCTAAACATGTCTTCTCAGGAGTAAGTCCAATTGTTTTCAATAATACTTACTCTCAGAAACGTGTTGTTAGGATTGCAGAATATTACTTTTTACTAAACTTACAGCTATTGCATATTAATTTATTGCATAAAATACATTACTGTATATTGATACCAAGGAGGCTACATGCTGCCTGCTTACAAGGAAAAGGACAATAAAGTTGTTCCAGGGCATGAGGCTAAAAAAGAGGGCATGTCTTGGAAAAATAGGATATATGGCCACCATGGAAAAGGGAATGCTTGCACATAAATAAAACCCAGCAAATAAAACCCAGCACACGGATTTTCATAACACATGGTGACCCTATGTCTCCCTTTTCCAGGACTTGTCCTCTTCTTTAGCCTTGTGTCCTCGAAAAGAACTTCAGTGACTTTTCCATGTGAGCAGGCAGTTCATAGAATTCTTGTAATTAATAAATTACATGTAATAAATTCTATATAACAGTTTTAAATTTAATAACAAGTAATATAGTGTTCAAATGAATCATTTTAAAGCAATATACATAAGTGATTTTAGCTTTAATTCTGTCATGTCCTACATTTTCCTTGATTGTTCTACTTTTTGGGAGGTCCTTATCCTCTTTTCCAGTTATAACATATGGTCACTCTGCTGAACGTTATGCTTGCAAAACCCTTTTGAAGTGGGTTAGTTGGAAACCCTTTTGAAGTGGGTTAGTTGGAAACCCTTTTGAAGTGGGTTAGTTGGAAAGATGATAACTGGGCTGAATAAGTCAGGCTCCAATCCTATCCACACTTACCTGGCCATTGACTATAATGGGAGTTCCTTCGGAGTAGACATGCATAGGTGTCGGCTCTCAATAGCTGAGCAGGGTTTGAACACAGGTCACACCAGTCTACATTTGGCACTCTTTTCATCCACAGCACCATGCTGACTCCAGTTGTCACCCCTGCCTTGATCAGGTGCTTGCAGGACTGGAGTACAACTTGCAACAGAGAAGTACATGCAATCTGGAAGGCATATATTGTGCTCCCTGGGTGTTACAGCAGTAGCAAGCAGTAGCACTAGGAATAATGGCGGAAATGTATCATCCTGACTGCCTGAAAAACAGCCTGCAATCTGATGTCTTTATTCCAGGATGAGCGCTCATGTGTCTTATTTACAGTGGGTAATTACTTGGGGTTGTCTCCATTTTGTTGTTATTTTTCTACATACTCAGTTTACTGTCCTATAGCAACAGGAGGTTCTGTTACAAATCAGGCTTTTTTATAAGCTATTTAAAAACAACCAAAAAAAAATATCAGTGGAGATAACTAATGATCACAAAAACCAGGAGGTGGTCTATGCCATTATGAAGAAATGCTTATCGCCGAGTATAAATTTTATTCCCTTAAGACTGGCAATATTGCTGTACATGAAAAATAGCTCTTTTGATGCACCAATGTTTTGTCTTGGACCACAAATTCTTTTTGCTTTAGCACAAACCTAACTTTTTGATTCATGTTCCTTAAGGATGTTCGACAGTGAAACAAAAAAGACTCAAAACGAACCTGAAGTTGCCTGTAATGGCCTCTTAGTATGCCACTAATGTATGTTTAATATTAGCAGTGCTCATTATTAATGCTCAGCTGTTTTGCTCACTTGCTCAGTAATTCTTCACTGGAAACACTGATAGAAAATAAATGAACCCTTGTACAGAAGGAGCTGTCAATTTAGAAATGGTTACAAAGCAATAATCAGGGAAAATGGATCACGCGCTGGCAATGATTGTCCCTCTGTGGAACTATTAACAAAGTCTAGTCATTGGATCAGCATGCAATTTTAATGAAGCCATAAGTAAACAAACTGCAAGATTATGTGAGTTGGATGTCACTTGCTTTATGAGAAAGCAGCTGAAAGACATTTTTCTTTTACTCATGAAGGGTGATTTGGTGCATGATGGAAGGGGAAACATTTAGGGACAGTTATTTAGCAATGTGATATTTGAAGGACTGAGTTTTCAGCTAGCATCATCATATTTAAATAGCTGTGACTGTATCTGAACATTAGTTAGCTTACATTTCTCATCTTCCAGTGCCAAGCTGATGGGTATAATTAGTAGTTATCATGGGGGAAATTAAACACATACATACATCCTTCTACAACAAAACTTAACATTGCATATTTATTACTCTGCAACTATCCAGTCGCTTTATCATGCATATGCTATAATTCTACAGGGAATACTAAATATTTCAGTTTCAGAAAAGGAGGCAGGATATTTCCTCCTAAACAAACAAACAAACAGAGCATGACTCTGTTCATAAAGGTAAAGGTTATACCTTTTTATAAGTATTTTAAAAGGTTATACTGCAAGTTATACTGTTAGTTGTGATTGACTGTAGGGTGTGGTGCTCATCCCCGTTTCTAAGTCTTTAGAACCAGCATTGTCCAAAGACATCTCCATGGTCATGGGGCCAGCATGACTGTCTAAGGTGCACAGAACACTGTTCCTTCCCACCAAGGAATTATTTATCTACTTGCATTTATCTACTTGCATTTACATGCTTTCAAATTGCTACTTCGGCAGGAGCTGGGCTAAGGATGGGAGTTCAACCTGTCTTGTAGGACCCAGGTCTCAAACCCTGGCCTGCTGGTTAACAGGCTGAGGCTGCAATCCTATTCACACTTGCGATGGAGAAAGCACCATTTATTTCAATGGGACTTTTTTCTGAGTAGACATGCACAGGATACGGTTGACAGTGTCTTAACCACTTGCGTTACCACAGCCCCTAGTTAGACACTGCTCATACTTGCTAGGGAAAAAAGTCGTAATGTTTATATCTACCGAATACCCTAGACACTGTATTACCAGACCACATCTAATGCCTTGAAAGGAGTTGAGGGCCAGAAAAAAGTTTAAATGTAAACTTGAAATACATTAGAGATGGAACTTGAATGAATGAATGAATGAATGAATGAATGAATGAATGAATGAATGAATGAATGGGCTCAAATTTCTAGATTTCTCTAAGCTCCAAAACACATCATAGAAATAAACTGCATCCTCAAATGGACCTTCATTTCCTCACCTCTTAAGCACTTTCTAAGGCTCTCTAAAAGTTACCTGTGGAATCTTTGGAAAACTAGGAAGTGATTTTTATGCCCTCAGAATACCTTCCAGACATGACCAGTTGTGGCTCCATAGCTCCAGTTGTGGGCCAGAAGCTTTCCGAGGGCCAGAGGCTGGCTGCAGGGTGGATAGAAGTTTGCAGGTTGGATAGAGTTACAACTGGCTTTGAGCCAGGGTTTGGAGACCCCAACCCTAGGGGACAGGTCATGGATCAATCTGCCTGCTAGAGAAAGCCATCCAGAGATCTACACAAGAAACATCAGGTGGCAGCAGAATTCAGAGGACACAAGAGAAACAAATGATTTCTTTTGCAGATGATCATTGAACTACAAGTTGTCATAGACCAGCATAATCAATGTATTCACATTGGGGCCCCGTAGCAACTGAAATTCAATATTTCAGTTCTGTCGCTTGTCAATTTCAATTATTCCACACACGACCAGGTAAGATAGTTTCTGCCTCTGCGTATGAGACTTTGGGTGCAATCCTAACCATGTCTACTCAGAGGTAAGCCTCATTGTTCTCAATGCATCCTACTCCCAGGAAAGTGTGTTTAGGAGTGCAGCCTTCAGCTGCAAATCTCACCCAACAGTAAGTCCCAGCAGAACTTACTGAACAGACATGCAAAGGATTGTCCTGTTAGCTTGCTCACTTCCAACACCCCTCCATGTGACCATCAATAAATAAGGTGATGGTAAAGAAGTGTGATGTGAAGGGAAGGGAAGGGAAGAGAGTTTCCCAGAAACAGACATAGAAAGTTTCTGGGATCCCCAAAAAATAGCAAAAAGAGGAATTGGGAACAGGGAAGAGGGGATGCTGACTGTCCACTGAGGTTTTCTCCTCATTAATTGTTCAAAGCTGTATTGCCATATGTCACAAGAAAAAAAAATCTGTTCCCCTGTTGTCTCCCCGCCCCCTCCACACATACATGTATTAGCCCTCTTCAGCTAACTAGCTTCTATGAATAATGAATGTGCAAAAAGGGGAGGGAATGTACATGCTGGTTCTGCTGAACTGAAATCTGACCTCTACGTATGCATTAAGAGGGAAAATGCAGAGTGGGGTTGCATCCTGTGAAAAAGAAATAGAAGTACAAGTGGAACTGACAACCCTATCATATTTATTCTACTTTGCCTGTTGTGGAACAAAATGAGAAAGCCACATCTCCTCCTACTCCTGGGTTAATTTTTTTGTTTCCTCTTCTCTTCCCTGTTAAAAGTTGCGAGTCTTCACTAGTAGCACATCTCAAAGTGTTCTGCTGGAAAGTTATTAAGAAGCAGGGGATTGGCACAAAATGATCCCTCACTCAGATTTGTTCTTGTTGCTCTCTAGTGACCTTTCTGTGTGTCCTTGTGTGTTCTCTGCTTTGGATTACACTTCTTTGAGTGAAAAGAAACTTTTATTAAGCTACATTTGGGCTGTCTCCAAAATGTATCCAAGCCATTAGGCATCTTCCTTCTCTCCTTCATGCTGGTAAATCAGCTGGAAGTGGCAAGTCAAATTTTACATGCTGGTATTTTCAAGCAAGCAAAGAATGTCTAGATAATATTTTCCCACTATTGAAAGAATTTAAAACTGTTTCTTACCAAAACCCAGCATGCCAATATTTTTACTGACAGCATATTGAATGTTGGGTGTAACCCATGTCTAACTGAAAGGTGGCTTCAGTGTTTCATGCCTTTTAATGATCTAAAACGGTACTTTTTTGTTCTTATTGAAATGTTTCTTGTAAAGAAACAATGTATGCTGCCAACAACATTGCTGGTTGAAGTTTAAGGAGACCCAGTGTGGAGCTGGAAGCTTATGAAAGTGTCAGGGTTTTATGGTCTAATCCTATACAACTTTTTGTCATTGGTTCAGCTACAGTGCATAGGGCATCACAGCACAACACTGGCTTCACCTAACAAAGCAGAGAGCAAAGTCTAAATCAGAAATACTCTTTCTCGGACATCTTAGTAATGTGAGGGCTAGAGGCTGAGTATAACAGGGGATCATGACATGAATTCAGTGTTTTCCTCCAGGGGGAAGAATCTTTGTCCTGGAAATGTACCTCATTCTTTTGTGTGAAGAAGAATCCTTCATCCTGGAGAGATTATTGTTTTTTGTATCATACAATATTTGTTTCTGTGTCTAGATTTGGGTTGCAGGGCATGAGACACCTAGTGAGGTCATGGCCCAAGTTATCTATACATATTTACTGGAAGAAGTATTGATTTCTCTGTGTCTATACAGTTATGACTGGGGGCTACAAGAAAAGCTGTCTGTTTTCTTGACATATGACAGAAAAAAGCCAACAGAATGGGAAATTGTACTTCTCAGTAGGAACTCGCAAGAGGAAGTCTTGCTGCAGGAGTTGATGCCCAGACACAAACCATTCGCGGAGGAGAATGGAGTATGGGAAAGAATTAATGAGATGAGTTTCCCTTACTTACAACAAAAATAAAGTCTGCTGCTGCTGGAATCTATTTTAAATTCAGAACAACTGTTTGTCCAATTCAGAGGGGAATATCCTTTGCGTACTCACCAGCTGGACAGGTGACTGCGGACACGTCAGGCATATTCTTCCTAGTCCCAAACAGTCTGCGATGAGTAAGAAGGAGACTTGCATTGCCACCTCACAGTGTGCTTTGAGGACACTCTAGTCATGTCATCCTCATTTTGTCTTTGCTCTTTTTGGGCATGGGCTTAGAGGGAGCCCATTGTAGCACTGTTTTAAAAAACTGGATTTTCTCCACTAATAAACGTGATAAAGCATGTGGAAAATACAGGTGGGCAAGGGAAGGGTCATGAAATCACATGAACAAAGTACATCAATCCCAGAAGAAAACACTCCATATAAAAGTGTCCTTAACTCAGTGGTCAGTGACACCTGTCCTCCACACTGCCCTGTCACAGCACCACCACCATCTAAGAACTTGCAAGAATTTGCACAACCCAAGTTACTAGAAAAATAAGTAAGAAGAGGCTGATGTTCACTTAACAACCTAAATTCATAGCAACTGGGTTCAGAGAACAAAATTAATTACATTTCAAAGTTTGCAAATATGACAAAGCAAATTTGCAAGGAAATGACTGACCATGTTATTTAAAAAATTATCAGCACAAATATGATTTGAAAACAGCACTATTTCAAACACATATCAATCAGGACCATGTAAATCAAGAGGTACTTGCCTGGATTTGAAAATTCCATATTGAGGGTTAGATGGACCCCAACACTGCAATCCTATGCATGTTTACTCCAAATGAATCCCACTGAGTCCACTATAATGGGTTCTTACACAAGCATCACAGGACTTCAGCCTACAAGTCTTGTATCAACTTTTATAGTCACATGATCATTTCAACTGTGTTAAATATTTTTAGTATGGAACAGGAAAAGACTGAAAATGAAAAGTAAATAGCTTTTTCCGAGAGTTGTTTGAATGACAGGAATGAATATAGGCAGGGAACTGTGGAGAGTAGATTGATGATCATTTATAAATATCTGACTACATTGTGGAGTGATGATAGAATATGCATCTGCTAAGATTTGTTTGAACTGTGGATGCCCTGCATGGATCTAGAGATAAAAGAGACTGTGGTCAATTGGAAAGAAATTATGTAAAAAAATGTATGAAGTCTTGACTTAAATTACTGAAATATAACAACGGGGGAAACCACCAAAGAGAAAATAGCACTTAGAACACACAGCTGATAGCACTAGGAGTGGGGAAGTGTTTGAATTAAGAGCATATGGAAGTGAGCTTGCTGCTGTCTTTAGCCTTCATCCTGACATCAAAGAGGTCTCTTCCAGTTGTTAAAGTAAGCTTCAGTTATGAGTGTACTTAGGAAAATGCTGTACACATGAACTGTATTAATTAGAGCAGTGATTTTCAACCAGTGTGCCGCGGACAGTCCTCAGGTGTGCCTCGGGAATGTGGAGATTTACATTCATTAACAGGAAAACTGGGGGATTTGAACAGTCTGGTGCGCCTTGTCAATGGTAAAAACAACTGATGGTGTGCCATGACAATTTCAATGCCTTAAGTGTGCTCTGAGATGAAAAAGGTTGAAAATCACAGAATTAGAGGAACTAAGAATTCATCTCTAAAGAAACGGTATAGGCAGGCCTTCCTCCAACCACCCCACCTGTATGGTCACTGATGTCAACATTAAACATGGATGCTATTGTAAAGGAGTTTTTCTTTTTGTAAAAAATGAGAAATTGTTGTTGCTAGAGACAAAATAAATCATTTGCTTACTGATGACCGATACGTTGCCTGCACTATATTTAGTGGGAATGTTTGTTCTTGCAGCACAAAGGTTGAAACAGGAAAGCTCTACTTGTGATGCAGTGATATGTGGTGACGCCCAAGGCTGGGGAGAGGGGGCTGTATGCAGAGCTCAGTGACCCGGAAATATGATATGATGTCATCATATCACCTCCAAAGCAGGGCGTTGAGCCACATGGATAATCACGACGGAGACAGAGCTTTTGCTGCCACAGCTCTAGTCTGTCCTGGAGTTGCGGCAGTGAATGTTCAGGCTTTCTGGTGATCACAGACACATTCAGAAACTAGGTGGAATGCATGTGTAATCACAAGGAATCACTTTGCACCTGAGTTCTACTTTGTTTCTGAGTAGCTGCATGATCACAAGGAAGGCTGACCTTTTTCTGTCACAGCTCTAGTCTACTGACAGTAAGAGCTCAGTCTCCCAGTGATTGCTCAGCCCCTTCGAAAATGTAGTACATGATCATTCATAGGAGAGGCTGTGGCAATTTTCTTGTATGACAGGTGAGGCTCTGTCTTTCCAGATTGCATATCCCTGTTAGGATGATGTGGTTTTTGTGTCTTTTCATCTGAACAGAATCAGACATGATGCATGTAATTTGCTCAATACGCCCCTTACAAGGATGCATGGTTTGGCTGTTTTCAGATTTCATGTTAGCTTTACGTCTGAGTGCTTAAAATCCCACTGTGTCATGTGGTGAGAAGATCTGCTTTTGTTGTTTAAGTACCGCATACACTATGTATCAATAGTGAGGTATTGACTACCTTCACTGTGGGTGGGGCTCACATGCCTCGCTGTAGGCAAATATAAAATCCCTCCATATGTAAAGTCCATTTCAGGAAGAAGGTGAGACAAGACTAATTTCTGTTCCCTGAAATAATGTTTTAACTGTTTGTCTACAGGAGGGGTCTCCAAACATTTTGGCAGGAGGGCCACATCAACTCTCTGACACTATGTCAGGGGCTGGAAAAGAAGAATTTACATTAATTTACATAAATGAATATATCAGAGAAAGAGACAGAATATATCAGAGACAAAGAAAGAAACAAAGAATGAATGAATGACATCATTCTCCGTACCCTTGTGGCCGTACATATCTCTTTCCCAGACTTAAGGAGCACGTAAGAGACATTACGTGCACCCATAGTTACTGTACCACCTAGTGAAAACCTATGGGAAATTCATATTGCAATCCAGAGCAAATTGTTCTTACACCGGAGCAAGGACTCCCCGTAGTTACTCTGGATTGCGCCCTTAACTAGCATCTGCATTTTGGGGACAGGTAAGAATATTTTGCTTTCTAACTGTCTGGCACTTGGCAGGGTTTTTTCCCTGCCTACCCTACACAGTCACTGATGCATGATGTTTATCCAGGTTAAGTCATAGATATTAGGTATATATGGAGCAGGATTAGGGTCCTATACTATTCTGGATCCCGGAAGAACTGCTGCTGGTCATTTTGAGACATAGGGCGCAATCCAGAGTAACTATGGGGAGTCCTTGCTCTGATGTAAGAACAATTTACTCTGGATTGCAATATGAATTTCCCATAGGTTTTCATTAGGTGGTGCCATAACTACATCAATGTAAATATCTCTTATGTGCTCCCATAGTTGCTCTGGATTGAAGGGATAATTGAGCTAGTTGGACTAATGGTAAGAGTCATCAGAAGGAAGCATCTGTGATCCATCTACTAAAATGCTTCTTAAAAATAAAAAGGTAGATATCTTAAAACTGGATTTGGGGTCCATCTCTCATGAAAACATGTGAATAAGTGATGCTGCATTCTGCACTTCTAAAATATGGTTGATACCATAACAGCACAATCCAGAGCAACTAATCTGTCCACATAAGAGCCCTTGGGTTGCCCTATCTAACACTAGGTTGGAGCAACTGCAAGATGCTCCATCCCAGTTACTCTGGAAGAGGCTTAGGGCAGAGCAAGGCAACATAGGGTGCCCTAAGAGAGGTGGACCTGCTCTGCCCTTACTGCTCTGCCCTAAGCACTTCAGGAGAGGTCTTTTGAGGGCATGTTTAGCATTGCCTAGGGCAGAGCAGTTACTCTGTATCCAGAGCCTTTTTCCAAGGCAGAAATGCCCTCTTCCAGCCCTCAGATTTATACCACCTCAAGAGCAGGTAAAGTAATGAGTAGACCCATAGGGGTCCATGATGTAAGAATGGCCCAAGTAAGAATGGAAGTGCTGACCAAAAATCTGAATTCTTGGCCAGCCTAGCTGCAACCCCTGCCTCTCAGCCTCAGGATATGGAACAACTACGGCTGCCCACAAACCTCAGGATACAGCAGGCCACTCCAAGAAGCCCCTTGTATTCACTGTAGAATGTACTGGCATCTCATCAGGGACTCCTTATAAGGCAGACACCCAGAGCGTCACAAAACTGGTGCAGCTGGTGTGGGCTGTATTGGGTGACGCACTCCGTATGGGGTGATGCGCTGGAGTAGTTTGACAATCCTTTGGCAGGCCCTGGGTGTCAGCACCCCCATTCAGGCCTGCTCCAAGGCGGAGCAGCAGCCAGGAGCTGCCACTTGTCTGAGGAGCTGGCCCGAACAGCCATCTGAGGTGCACTGCGCAGAAACACACCAAGCATGCCGAACAGCTTCAAAGGAGACTTCCTTAGAGTGGAGGAAATCTGCGCCTCGGCACGGCCTTTCAGCCTCGCTCAGGAGGCGGAGCGGCAGCCGAATGGCTTCAGAAGAGTACTGCACAGGCACCAACTCTGACACCTGCACAATCTCCTCTGAAGCTGAAAGGCTTCAGAAAAGTACTGCGCAAGTGTCAGAGATGGTGCCTGCACAGTACTCTTTCTGAAGCCAGTTGGCTTCAGAAACAACTGCACAGGTGCCAACTTTGGCGACTGCGCAGTCCAGGTAGGGGGTGTATGCATCCCGGGGTGATGCACAGACTTCCGCACCAGGTGATGCGCAGAGTTCTGTCAGCTCTGTAGGCACCACAGCTGTTCCTTGTTCAGTGTGATCTGAAGGGTGTCTCCTCAGGAGTAAGTCCTCCCCATGTGTCAATTACTTAGCATGCTTTGGAGCAGTTAGGGCAGCCCAGGCTTCCTGACTCTCTGGATGCAGCATAACTTTCTGCTCTGGATACAGAATAGTTAGGAGAGAGCAGTTAGGGCAGAGCAGGCTGAACTTGCTCTGGATTGTGCCCTAAGTCCAACACTTTGGTCCATAATAGATCCAAAATTTAACCAGGTGCCATTTACTTTCTGAGACTAAATTATGCATATGGAAAACCGAGCTGAAATGTGACAGTGACAAATCCTTGGACATGCATAATATCTCATCAAATTGCTGTTCATCTTTTTAAATCAATGTACATATTACTTGCACATAAATGCATTAGCCATAGGCTATGAGTATCAGTGAAATCCAGTGAATGTTATTCAGAAGGAAGCTTCACTAAGTTCAATCAAGCAGGCTTATTCCTATGTAATTTCTTATAGTACTCCCCTCTTTATTGTGTACTCTAGATAAGTTGTTCCCAAACTCTGGATCTGGGATCCACCAGTGGGTTGTGAATAAATTATTGTTGTATCATGACACTGATAGGGCAAATTAGGCTACATGCATCAAGGTCCAGGGTTAAATAAATTGCTACCTACGGGGGAATAGCTGCTCAGTCAGCATCATAGCCACATTCCTCACATTTATAAATCAGTCAGCAGCATCTAGGGTAGTAATTTTCAGCTTTTTCAAGTCACAAACACTGACAATTGACAAGGCACACCATCTTGCCTGTGGAGGGCTCACATCCTCTAAAGGTCCTATTAATCAATAGTCCTCTCCTGAATTGTCACAGAACATTCGAAGACCATTTTGCAGCACATCATTGTGCCTTTGCACAGTGGTTGAAAATGGCTGCTCTGAGGTCTCCAGATCACTGAGTCCAATCCAACACTGCATGTGCAGAGCCATTCAACTGTCTTTATTAAAACACTGAACATCCAAAGATCAACCTTGGGCAAAGGGTGGAGATCAAGGCTACAATCCAGAGTAACTACAGGACCTTTTACACCGACATAGTTATGGTGCCATCTATGGGAAACCTATGGGAAATGTATAGAGCAATCCAGAGTAAGTGCCTCTTTCATCTTCCAGTAGTTTCTCTGGATTGTAGGGCAAATCAACTTCCATTGGTGAGATTGTGACTTTTTAAAAGGGGAATGCTGATAGCTCTGTTGTTCTAACTTGGGGCACGAACATGTAGAAAACATGCTCAACATGCACATCTAGCACTGGTTTGGGTTGCTAATCTACGATCGTCTCCTCTGTTATCTTTTGAAGCAGCCTCCAAAGCAGATTAAACAACTGGTACTTAGCATATACTATTCAGATCTATTTGGTCTACGCATGGTCCATTAAACACACAGACAAATAAATGGAGGAGATGGGCCACTTTATTACATGATTATTAAAGTAACCAATAGTCAATTAATTCAATTAATAATCCAATCATAATCAAAAGGGGGCACACCTTGAACTTGAACTTGACCTGGGGGTTAAATTCCTTTAAGACCCCCAGCGTCTGCCCCATGTCTAGGGTTAGCGAGCTTGCAGGTCCTTTATGGGCCCCCAGGTAAAGGGGGTTGTGTTTCCGGTCTCGTCCCGCTGATGACTGAGGTTGGTTATGGCTGTGCCTCAGTTGATCCTGATTGTACGTTGCCGAACCCATTATTTGGACCTGTTAGGGCAAATCTACTTCCATTGGTGAGATTGTGACTTTTTAAAAGGGGAATGCTGATAGCCCTGTTGTTCTAACTTGAGGCACGAGCATGTAGAAAACATGCTCAACATGCACATCTAGCACTGGTTTGGTTTGCTAATCTACGATCGTCTCCTCTGCTATCTTTTGAAGCAGCCTCCAAAGCAAATTAAACAACTGGTACTTAGCATATGCTATTCAGATCTATTTCCCTTGTTACTACATTCTTCCCCACACATTTGGTAGAAGGATACACAGCACATTGCAAACAAGCAGGGTGGAAAGTTGTTTCCACAAAAATAAAAATAAAAACTGTGAAGCTGAGACTTTTAATGACTGGAGTTGAACATATTTTTTGACTTTACAGATAATTCATAATGAGTCTGATTTAAAAATAAAAAATGCAACAAGTTCTGATTTTTCTTCTCCCTCCTGTGTTGTAACGAATTAAGGCTTTCAGCATATGGTGAGAATCAAAATTATCCCTTCTCCACCCACTACTGGCAATTTCTTGCCTTCTGATTTCAGCACCTTTTCAATGGTGCTAAAGCCAATTAAAGAAACATCAAAAGGGATGGCAAAAACAGAGTTCAGACCACTGCAGAACATTAGTGCATCACCTACTCATTATCAGCATGCATATATATGATCTTTGATCTATGTGAAAAAAGGCTAAATTCACAAATACATTCTCTTCAGCAATCTCAGGGCCTCCTAATGGAAGAAAAACTTACACCACTAATTACTGGATTGTATATAATAGGAATGGCACACAAAAGCAAAACATAAAAGCCAAAGGTCAACTTTACTTTCTCCTGCTCTTCTTCTTCAACCTGTTTTCCCAAGTGCAAGCAGCAATTTTTAAAAATCACATCCTAAAAATGTGTTAGAAATATTCAAGTGCCAATAATATTCAATTAAAGTATGGTTGTATTCTCCTCTGTCTTTGATTTATTGGCAATTTTCACACTGTGGACAATAGGGGTTACACCCAAGGACTTTACAACATAAAATAACTAGCTCATTGTTACCATTCATCTGTGATCATCTTTGTGATGGCAGCCCCAAATATATCAAAAATATATTCTTTCTTCCTGATCCTCCGTGAGGGCTGTTTCATCTTGCTGGGAGATGCTTGTGAAGTTCAGCAGCCAATATATGTAGACTGCATCCAGATGCACCATGAGGAGATTAGTCTACATTGTTCTATGGGCAGTTCATAGAATGCCTCCCTTCTGGATGGAATCCTTTCATGGTGTGGTCATGACATCTGGCATCAGGGAATGTCTTCCAAGCTTCTAGCAGGAATAGTTTTCAGGTTGGCCAAGTTAGAAATATTGACACTTCTGGCTCTGTCGTCGCATGAAAGCTTTATCAGCTTTCATTCCCCAAACCAAAAACTCAACTTTCCCTGCTTAGCATTCTTCAGGATTCTTCATTCAACCATCAGACCATGCCTGCTGCCTGTTGATAGTGCTTTCGATGCAACTACACTCATGAAATGCACACTGCATCCGATGAGAAGGTCTGCCAGAGTTTGATATTTTTTATTTACTTCTGGCACAGGTCTGTGAAATTTCTATGGGTCTCCAAAGACCTATGAGATCCATATAGCTGGCATAAATCCAAGTAGAGAAAGGGGATTGTGCAGAACAAAAAATGGGGCATGGGATCTGGTGTAAATATTTGTGACTGAGCTGCTGTTGGAGGGGATCACATTAGGCAAAAGTTGTTGTACTGAATGTTTCCAATCTCTGACTTGCCCCCATTCTGCCTGTCCTTCAGGTCCTTCCCCCTTCTGCAATTTTAGGCTGCATTAAGAGAACTGTAGCTTCAAAGTCACAAGAAGTTATAGTTCCTCATTATTCTGCATTGGTTAGATCTCACCTGGAGTGCTGTACTAGAGTACAAATTCTTAGCAGAAAGGACCATCACTAGCCATGATGTATGTGTAGAAGGGTATGTGTAGCGGTGGATAACCTCAAAATGCCAGATGTGGGGGGGGCACCTGAATGCAGGTGTCATATGTGCTCCCTGAAACATCTGGTGGGCTATTGTGTGAAAAAGGAAGCTGGACTAGATGGGCCTTTGGCCTGATCCAGTGGACGCTCTTCTTATGTCCAGTTCTGTGCATCTCACTTTAATAAAGATGCAGCCAAACTGGAGCAAACTGCAAAAATTTCTTAAGAGCAATATGACATTGAAGCTGAATGAAGATACTTAACAGGAGGCTTCTGTTACCCACATAGCAGAGACAATACATACATTTCTGAAGGCAGTTTTACAAGCTCTCCATGGCACTAGTTCATATTAAAAATGGGTGATCATTATGCAAGCTTGCTAAACCTTAGAATTTCTGGTCCAATTCTGGACACCTTAATAAGAAACCGTATTAAGAATTTGTGTCCATTATTTTGTTTTTATCTTTTGTGCCGTTTGCACAAATTTCACTGCAAACATAGAGAAAGCTTATTGGTTTACAGAACTCACTGAAGGCCCAATCCTATCCAATTTTCCAGCATCAATGCAACTGCAATGCAGCCCCAAGATAAAGGAACAAACACTCCCTTTCTTTCAGGAGGCTTCCAAGACTCCCTCCTCCTAATCTGCAGGATTCAGTGCACACACCATGGCACAGCTGCATCAGTGCTGGAAATCTGAATAGGATTGGACTTCTCCAGTTCTTGTCTTGGGAATGACTGGCAGTCCCATCAGCAATGTGATCCTGGAAATAGTGTCACTGGGTAGTGTCACTCCCCTTCCCCTAGCCCTTAGGCGGCCAGAGGTGGTATTATATGAACTGGGGGCCATGACTCATGTTTGAATACCACTGCTACAGGTGCTACTCAAAGAAGTACTTTTGCCTATTACATCATGCTTCATTTTCTCTGCCATCTGCAAAAGATCTGAGAGCAAAATTATAGTTTTTAGGAGCATTTCGTATATGTTTTTAGGAGTAGCAGTCCTTTCTAGGGACTTCATTTCCACAGCCTCAACTTCAATGCATCAGCTTTTTTCTGAGGACCCAATTTCCCTTAATATCATAGCAAAGAAAAGGCTTCCACTTAGAGCGGAAATATATTTCAAGAGTTATGAAATGTCTTCTTCAGGCTTTACAAAGGCTGTTCAAAGAAAAGCCCTTACTTCTACATTAATCATCTTGAAGGTTTCCAGAATGCTACACTTATGCAGTAGAAGAGTTGTGAACAGGGCACAATAAGGCTGGACAAAAAAGAAATACTGTATCTGCACAAAAAAATAGCCGTTACTTCTTTGCACTGGGGAAAAAGACAGTGAACTGCACTGCTATTTTCCCTGATTCTCTGAAGATTCATTACATCAATACTTTAAACATTTAATTATGATCGTTTCCAGTAGAAAGAAGACGTTCAATAAACTCATAGTCTCCAAATTTCTCATAAGCAGACAGTGCCATAATCCCCAATCTAAATTCTTTCTCCCTCTTTTTGATTATTTATTCTGGTGTATGTTTTTTGTCAGTATTTAAAAGGGTGGCCCCTCAAAAAAGTAACCAAACATGTATGTGAAGACATGTAGAATACACACACATACACACACACACACATATATATACACTTCTGACTTCAAATGCATTGTGCAGCTCAGAATTCAGCATTCCTGGACGTCTGGTGTATGATTATGTATGATGTCATTGTAGTGTCCAGATTCTGGTGCAGCAGCGAAAGGGTCTGTACACCTTTGCAGATCCCTTATAGTAGCATTTCCAAAAGCTTTTCATTTCATGATGCACTGACAAGACACTAAAGTTGTCAAGGCACACCATCAGTTTGTGTGCAAAGCACACCATGTTGCTGGTGGGGGACTGACATCTTCCAATAGCACTACTGATGAAAGAGTCCCACTTCTCCTCTTCCCTCACCCCAAAAAACTCTTGTAGCACACTGGTAGCCCTTTTGTGGAAAATCACTGCCTTGAAGAGATTATTATCTCTTACTGTGTATTCTGTATACTGTGAACAATGAAAATACTTCAAGGCCCTAGAATGTTTCCATTATTTTGAATCTCAAAGACCAAAGAACATCACAAGAAAATATTCTTAAGTGTTTATAAAGACATGATATATATTAAAAAAACACATCTAATAGTGTGTTGAAGGGAGAGTTTTAATATAATTCTCCTGTTTATCTTGCTATTCATCAGAAATGCATTTAAGACTGATGTGTCTGAATAAGAGGGCACAATTCTACCTGTCGTAGTTGAAATACCAGGTTAAATTCTTTCTCAAAGAGGGAAGGAAATGCAAAATACACCAACATTCTATTTGCCCTACAATTAATACAAGTACCACTGATTAAGATCAACTTGTGTTATGTTTCCTATATGGCCAAATGGTTAATGATACTGCCTGTTATTTCTGATTTATGCTATCTCAGTTTAGATTAATTTCATCCAAACTTTATAGTAGATTGTGGTATCTGGTCTGCTTCAAGTTTCCTCTCGACTGCTTTGAGACCTCCAAAACACCAAGGAAATGATAAGCTTGACATCACACATACCCCCAAATCCAAAGTAACTACGGGAGCACATAAGAGACTTTACGTGCACCTGTTGTTACTGCACCACCTAGTGAAAACCTATGGGAAATTCATATTAGAATCCAGAGTAATGTTGTTCTTACACCAGAGCTAGGACTCCATAGAATCATAGAATCATATAATGCTAGAGTTGAAAGGGACCTAGTAGGTCATCTAGTCCAACCCCCTGCCTGCAGCAGGAAATCCTCCTAGATCATCCCCGACAGGTGCTCGTCAAGCCTCTGCTTGAAGACCCCCAGTGAGGGAGAGTCCACCTCCTCCCTTGGCAATCTGTTCCAACTACTCCCTGTAGTTACTCTGGATTTTGCCCCAAGTATGACTTTCAGTTCAATCAATGACAGGTCGTATAGAGCTATGGAGTTCAAAGCCACTGGGTAGGAATTTAGTAATAAGCTGAGAGTTAGTGATCATTTAGAGCAGTGGTTTTCAAACTTCCTAATGCTGTGACCCCTTAATACAGTTCCTCATGTTGTGGGGACCCCCAACCATAAAATTATTTTCGTTGCTACTTCATAACTGTAATTTTGCTACTATTATGAATAGTAATGCAAATATCTGATATGCGGGGTGTATTTTCATTGTTACAAATTGAACATAATTAAAGCATAGCGATTAATGATAAAAACAATACGTAATGATAGATAGATAGATAGATAGATAGATAGATAGATAGATAGATAGATAGATAGATAGATAGATAGATAGATAGATAGATAAATGTGGCATAGCTAAGAGGGGGTGACTGGGAAAGGAAGGAAGGAAGGAAGGAAGGAGGAAGGAAGGAATGGGAAGGTAAGTACCTGGGTGAGAGGAGATCTCCATAGGATTGGGATCTCAGGCAGCAGAGCCAGCCACTGTTTCCTGGGAGTAAGTCCCATTCACTATCATGGGACTGACTTCTGAGTAGACATGCATAGAATTGGGCTTTAAGGCTGCAATCATTTCCTGGGAGTAAGTCCCATTCACTAGCATGGGACTGACTTCTGAGTAGACATGCATAGAACTGGGCTCTAAGGCTGCAATCCTCCCCGCCCCCAAGGCTCCACATCGTCTCACAGCTGCTCAGAGGCTCCTTCTGAGCTGCTTCTCAGCGGCTTCTTCCAGCCGCAGTGGCTCCAGGGTTTCTGCCAGGTCTTCCCACCTTGCCCCCTGCACCAGGAGTCTTTAGGCGACCCCCAGGAAAGCTCCCAGCGACTCCCAAAGGGATCCTTACCCCCACTTTGAGAAATGCTGATTTAGAGCTTAAAGAACTCCTCTCTCCCCCTCCAAAAAGAAAAAGGATCCCCCACAGAAAGTTGGGTGATTTCAGACCAGCACAAAGTTTGACAAATCCAAACGAAAGAAAGCTGGGCATACTTCATAAAACTTTTACTGAAGTGCTTTGCTCTTAAATATTTCCTTCAACGTTTCAGGATTTCAGAGAAGCAGAAACACCGAACTTCTGGATTCTTCTGCCTTCTCAAAGGCTGTTTGAGGTATTGTCATGAGGCAGACTCCAGAATTCACTTTCTGCAGTTGCTATGGATCTGGAGTGTCTCTAAGCAACAGGTGGAACAACGGAGTTGGCGGAAAGACAGAGAGATGGAAGAAGAAGCATCTCTTCGGTCAAAAAGGAAAAAAAAGGGTGATGAGAGTCAGTGCGCTCATTAAAAGGGTCCAGAGGTGCCTAGTCTCTTATCATTGTGAAGCCGTCCTTAGGTGCAGTTTTTAGAAGTCTCCAGTGGGCATAATTTGGCGAAAATTGGAGTAGGATTAGAGTGAGACTTATGAATTTTATTAAGGGGCCATGTATTTTCTCACATAATTTGAACACTGTCGGGCGTATCTCCAAATTTACATAACTGTAGTAGCGTCGCCGAATGGGGAGCATAATAAGTATTGCAGGTTCCACAACATGCTGTATAAGCATCCCTCACACTCATACTGGATTCATTTCAGGCAGGCGCTTGCTAAACTAAATGGCTTCTCCTGTGTGTCGCTGATACTTCCTCGAATGGCTCTGAAGGTGAGGGGAAGAAGCCACATACAGGGTGACTGTGAGTGCAATCTTAATAGTGTCTACTCAGAAGTTAGTTCCAAGATTTCAGTGGGGCTTACTCCCAGGAAAGTGCTCTTAGGATTGCAGCATATGTCATAACCACAAATCCTTCTGCCTATTCTGAAGGGAAAAGACAAGGAAGGATACAAGGCTACAAAGGATACAAAGAGGACATGTCCTGAAAAAGAAAATATATAATCACCCATGCATGTTGTGGTGCCTGTTGTACTCACAAGTTGCAATTCTAAACACACTTTCCTGGGAATGAATTCAGTGGTGGGCTTCAGGGAGTTCTATCAGGTTCTATAGAACCCTTTTCTAATGAGCGCCTGGTTCTGAGAACCAGTTACTAATGGGACATAGAACCTGTTGTTAATTTAGGTTATTAGGACATAGAACCTGTTGTTAATTTATTTGAATCACACCACTGAGTAAGACACATTGAGCACAATGGGGCTTACTTTTGAGTAGACACGGTTAGGATTGTGCTCACATTATGCCTTCTACTAGCTATGCTGCTGTTTAATGGGCACCCAAATCCTAAGCTTCCTGGAGCAGTGACTCTGCAGTAGTGCCAAAATGGCCCCAAGGTAAGGGAAGTAGCTTCCCAATGGGCTACGTAATTCAATGGCACCCTAAGAAATAAGAGCCTCCATTGGTTCATCCCTCTCTTCTGGCTCCCTCCCTACCATACGTCCTCTCATATTGCTCTCCACCCTCCCCCATCCTGGAACGCATCCTTTCCACCTCCTTCCATGCCTCCTCTCATGTCTCCACCACCCAGCAGCCTAAGCAACGGAGTAGAGGAGAATTGGCTTCCCACCGGTGTTAGCCCAGTCCTGGCTGGTGCTGGACAGTTCCAATGCTAGGAAGGTGCTAATGGTTGCAGACATATCTTACAGCAGTGGTTCTTGAGAATTTTAACATAGGACCACCTTCTAAGAATAACAATCTGTCCAGGACCGCCCCCCCCCCAGTGATGTTATGACATAAAACAGGAAGTGACATCTCTGGTGCCAGAGTTCCTCCATGTCTACTTGGACATAAATCCCATTCACTCCCAGGAAAGCAGATTTAGTGCCCCATTCCAAGATGGTAAGATCCAGTGCCAAATTCCAAGATGGTGGCACCCAGTTTTTCGCGACACCCCCTTCCACCGCCAAATGAAGACGTGACGCAGCAAGGGGGTCTCAACCTCCACTTTGAGAACCATTGCCTTACAGCATGTTTCTGCCAGCAGAAGACTGATGCTAAGAGCTCAGGATTGGGCACTGAGTCAAGAAAGCAGAATCTGCAACACCTTTGGTGAAGAAGATCCATGATGTAATTGCTTAAATTGTTGCAATAAGGATCAATTTTTATTGGCATGAAGAAGACAGTAGTCTTACTCCTACTAGAATCATGGCTGCATTGTTTTATTTCCCTCACCTATCTCAAAATCAATTTGGGCATGAAGAACAACTACAAAAGAATGAGATTTTGTCCCCAAATTCAAAAAATAATAATAACAATAACCCCCATCTTGTGATATTTCTAATTTGGCTTATCTAAAAGTTCCCAACAGCAGCTCTCAAAATGCCATCTAAAAATGGCACTGAAAAACTGCATATTTTTGACAAGCTTTTGGAAGTAACCAAACTGAAGATTAAAAAGTCTGAATTTATTTGGCTGCAAAGGCGGCTGGCTGTGCATAGCATCAAAGGCATAACACAGGCATTTCACAACCTCTTTTCCTTTTAAAGTTCATGATGCTACCAGGTCTCTCAAAAGATATTGCATTGCCTTATGGAGGCCACATTTAATTTGAAAAAAGAAAATGAAGCACTTCCAGTGGAGGAATCTATGAAGGAATGGCTATATTCTTTTGGGTTTTTTGCCTTTCAATGAAGGTCATCAATTGTGGGTTGCTTTTTTTTTTAGATTTCTGGATGAGGCTGAAGGCTGTCAGGCAATCTCCAAGCAAGAGCTTTAACATAAGATATTAGAAATTCTGCAGTAGCACCGAATTGTCAAACAGACAGAGCATGGCAAATCCCTTAAGCTGAGCCAGAGCAAGGCAATACAGACACAAGCACCTAAACACAAGACACATAAAAGTTCTGAAATTGCACTCTTAGATCCTTCTGGCTTACAAGGAGACACACAATCATTCATCTTCTTCCTTATAAAAACTGATCTTTGTTCCAGTGATAAAATCCAACACAGACCAAAATACTATATTTGCACATTACCATTAGCTTCCTGTTCGAGTGTTCAGGTGGGGTCATGGCATGGTCCTCCATGTGTCTGTACTGGCTCAGACTGTACATTATGAATGTGTCAGACTTTGGGGCTTTCACCTGTTTTGCATATAAAAGAAGTCAGGTACAATCCTTGGTGTGTTGAGATGGGCCTGGGTCAGTCTCTGGCTGTAATCCTGGACAGATATTGACAATTAAGTTAGAATATACTGTACAATAGGATTGTGGTATGCATGGAAAAGAGTGATGAAGACTGCACTTAGAACACACCAACAAATACAGGCACGATAGCCTTCCACCATCTGTACTAAGCCTATTCCACACTGTTCTAAAGCAAAAAATAGATTCATATTATAAAAGACTTCTCATGACAAAAGTGCTGTGTGGTGAATAGCGCTAGAAATGCTTTGTGTTTTCTGCAAGGGCTCACAGTATTATTAACAGAATCATGGATTGACCTTGATTTTTCTTTTTTTAACAAAATCTTTCGTTAAGGATTAATTGTCAGATTCCTAAAAGGTAAATTTGATGCCGTTGGGCTGGTCCCTAGAATTCAAACGCAGATATTTGTTCTTTCTGTGAGGTGGGGTAGGGGGGAACTGCAGCCACAAACAATCCTGGTGGCTTGGTCTCAGAGGGTCTACAATGAGAGCACAGACCGTTGCACATTGTGTTTGCCATGATAACAGAAGGAATTGTAAAACTGAAAATGAGCAATCAAAAATAATCCTATTGTTTAGGAATTTAAAAGAAAACTAATGGAACATTATTATAAACCAATTTCAGTCTGCTTAAATGCAGCAAAGTATCAGGTTTTATGGGCAATTCTAAACGTTCTGGGATAACTTGTTGAGTTAGACTTGGAGGGCAATAGAGCATATACTGCTTCCTCTTGAGGTGGCATAGGAAGCTGCCTTATACTGAGGGTGACAGTTGGTCCATCTAACTTAGTATTGTTGGTGCTCTTACCACTTAACCCGTTACAAGGCTGAAGAGCAAGCATTGTATTTGTGGTCATGTGGCCAGCATGACTAAATGCCATAACTGTTAAAAAAGCTATGAACTGTTAGGCAGAGAAATTCTCCATGAAAATATGACTTATTTGTAATTCATTATTTCATTATGTTAAGAACACTGCTACAAAGACCACAAAAAAAATCACAGTTCATGTTGCTCATTTTCACAACTGTCAGGTAAAATGCTCAGGAAAGCATGCACATTTAGAGAAAGATTCAAACACCTACTTTAGCTTAAAAAATATTCCAGTAGGAGGTGAACAGCGTAAACACTTACTATTACAGCTGTCACCAGCAGTGTTAGAAAAATAGTTCAGAAGCAAGCAAATTGGTTCTTTTGCTGGAGAAAGTAATCATTGCACCAGTTGTAGCAAGCCTGGAAAATGATAGTAAGGATTGAGGAGAATCCCATGAAGGAATTGAACTTGTCATCACCTTGTTGGCACATAGACAGCAGGAGACTTGTTAAGACAAGTGCAAAAAAGTAATTCTTTTTTAGGCAGCACACGCAAGTATAGCGACAACACACACACAGAGAGAGAGACACACACAAAGTGGCTACTAACAAATGAAATCTGTGATGGTGAGAGAGGTTATAAAGCCATTCAGAGTGAAGCACTAAGGAATGATGAACATCAAAGACATGATACAGAATTTGTGAGTGGCAATGTTATCCCTCAAAAATGTATGAAAGATGTTGAGAGCAACTTCTTGCAATCAAGGAACATGTTTAAGAAAGAGGATTTGCCAGCATCTCCCTGCAAAAATTCACAGTGAAAAGTTATGTAAAAACAGTATTCCCTTTGGTGTTTTTATTATCAAGTATTGGGAAGGAAATGAGCCAACAAATCAACCTACAATCTGCAAAAAATTAGCCACTTCAGGCCGTGGGTGGATGAAATGCTGCCCGAGAACCTAGAACTTCTCTCCACTGATTTAAAGCTTATCTCCTTTTTTATTATTAAGAATATGTCAGCACCGCTTTCTACAAAGGAAAGATTTACATGGCAAATCGGTGCATAACTGTTTCCCTGATCAAAAAAGCCTCATTAAAACACACCTGTGACAGTCTGCAATGGGCACATGCCACAGCTAGCATAGCATGAGTCCACACTGAGCCAGTGCTGGGCACATACTACTCAAACACCACTTTATGCTATGTGAGAACTCCTGGTACAGTACCATTGAAGTAAGTTGGGGGAGGGAGGGGAAGGATGCATTCCAGGGTGGGTGGCATGGCAGGTGCAGGGAGTGGGATGGTTGGGCACATTTCTTCAATAAAAGGAGCAGATCCAAGAAGACCCATCAGGGCTGTCTGTTCACTATATGGTGTAAGTGAGCATAAAATGTCTCACTCCATGTAGCACTAGTGATGCTTCCCAGGCTCTTGGGATGCAGCAGTAGCTATTTTGACACTGCTGCAGCCCTGGGCACTGGGAAGTTCACCATTGGAGTGCCCCCTTCTGCACAACGATGTCACAGTGGTAGTGTGACCTCTTCTACCAGTATATTATGCAGGGGAGCTCTGGAGGTCTCCTTGCAAGTGTGAGCTGTTCTATGACGATAGATCAGGCCTAGGAAAGGGATCGGGATTTGGCAGGTGTCACGGTTGAGCATAGCTCCACTTAGGCCTGATCTGCTCTACTCCCCACTCTAGACTCTGTCCATCCAACTTCAATTCCACCCTCCCCTAGTCTGCCCCTTATCTTATTCCTGGAGCTTATCCGCTCAAGCAGGTCTTCACAGATTTGCTAGAGCAAGTAGGAATGCTCTAACCTTTCTACTTTATGGCACCTTTGAAGCATCCAGTGCCAGTGCAATGCATGTCTGGCTCTTGGGGGAACCCAATATCATTGGCCTGTTGACAATGGGCTCCTGATCCCCTTGTATATTCAAGTTACTTGGGGGGAAAGCCCTGTTAGTTCCAGTATTGGCCACTGCTCAACAAAATAGAAACAATCCAGGTCAATCTATATACTAAATGTAATGACTAGTTTGATCTTTCACTTGTGAACTTCACACACAACATAGTTCAGAGATGACACTGGAAGAAATTCCTTCACTTTGTATGCTAATAAATTGAATTTTATCTTGTTCCACTGCCCATTCACTTTGATGGTATTAGCATTTACAAAATTCATACATTTCAATATGCATACAAATTCATACCAAATTCATACATGTCCCTTTATACTTTTTGTGCATCTGTATAAATCTGTCAACGATGAACCGAAAGATTCCATCTGAATCGTTCCTTCTTGAGGACATATGTGGACCTTCTGCTGTGCAGCAATAAGTTGTATGTTAAACACAGTACAACTCTGAAGCACAGAAGCATACGTCCCAAGATCTGAGAAATAAGGAAACTTAAACATGAAAAAAAATCACTTCGAAGTTCTGGTATAATGAATGACAGAGACCTGCTGAATATTTTAGGAAATGGAAATATGTGGTTCAGAAAGAATAGAAAATCACACAACTTTGGTACCAGATACAGGAAATGGTAATGAATTACTTAAGATAAATAATTCAATTTACACTATTTTGATGATCTCAGAATTCAAGTTCTACCATAAGAATCAGCCCCTTTCATATTTCATTTTGAGAAACATTGCCAGACTATTAATAAACCCAGCTTATTCATCAATAATACAAACTAAGGGCAAAATCCAGAGGAACTATGGGGAGTCCTTGCTCCAGTGTAAGAACAATTTACTCTGGATTGCAATATGAATTTCCCATAGGTTTTCAGTAGGTGCTGCAGTAACTACAGGTGCACGTAATGTCTCTTACGTGCTCACATAGTTACTCTGGATTTGGCTGTATGTCCTTTTAAAAACGCTTCATTAAATGTTTATAAGGTTTTAATGCCCATCACAGATGATGTGATGTTTGGGGTAGCATGAAACTCCCGTCAAATAGTTGTGTGAGAAACCTGTGATGCCGTAATGGAGCTAAATGCAAAGTTATAAGAAGCCTATCTGATGCTGTTGATTATCTGGTATGATTCACCAAACTGATGGGTGTGAAGAATTTGGCTGTCTCTTTAAGATATTAGGAAGACTTTCAGTCGAATCCTAGCATGCTTACTCAGAAATAAGCATCATTGTAGTCAATGGAGCTTACTCCCAAGAAAGCATGTCTCAAAAACTTTGGATAAAACTTTGGTGTTGGAAGCATCATAAAGCTTTTCAAACAGCTTGGAATGCACTACAGATGTGGAGCTCGTGGCATTTCCCCCCCTGCCCCTCTTTCAGGTCATCCACTACCTTATCTGTTCCTAAATGTTGCAATTTGAGGATGAAATTTCTCATCCTGTATCCTGTTGTAAAGAGCTGGAAGAGCAATAATCTTGAAATGGACAAAGATTAACTGCACAATTTTGGTCCGGAGAGTTTTAGACTTTTCCTCCTTCCACATGAACCCCATTACCTTATGTACCATAGTCCTCAGAGCAGGCTCTATTCAGAGTCTCATCTTTGCCAGACAAATGCTCTCTAAAATGCAACTGTTTTTTATTAAGAAGAGAAGAGAGATTGTGTGGGATCAGGCCAAGGGCCTATCTGTTCCAGCATCCTTTCTTCCACAGTGGTCCAACAGCAGAACCACATAGGAGTAAAAAAAAATGGCATTCCCTACAATCCAGAGTAACTACGGGAGCACATAAAAGACATTATGTGCACCCGTATTTACTGCACCACCTAGTGAAAATCTATGGGAAATTCACATTGCAATCCAGAGCAAATTGTTCTTACACCAGAACAAGGACTCACCATAACTAATCTGGATTGTGCCCATTGTCTCTATTGCCAATATTCTCTCCAACTAATTTCCTCAGGATGGGAGTGACATGTGAAAGACTATAGGAGCCCCATCAGTTGCAAGGTGTCTTTGCCACAGAAAAATAAAGTTTCTTACCCAAACATTCCTCAAGGTGCACTTTGTATGATAAATAATCCAACGTAAAGCAAACAACAAACTCCATGATTCACTGAGGACAGCTCCATACAATCAGCAAAATAATTGGTTCCATGGAGGAGCAAAAGAACTGTTTCTTCCTCACTCACTGATCATCTCTCTTCAGAGTCACCCCAAAGGATAATCTTCTGAATTCTTTTTAGCAGCTCATTGCACTGGAGATTGGCTGCTGCCCAGCTGTACAATAAATGCTTTAAAAAGCCACTCACATACCTCCTCAGTCCCAAGGAATGTGTGATGGCGCGTATGATGGTGACTAGCACAAATAAAGGCATGTCTTTTTTTCATTACGGACACTTTTGTGTCCATTTCATGGTCAATTTTCTATGGCTGTTGCCATTTTCTTCCACACTGCAATGAGATGAGAAAAATTATCAGCAAAATGGCAGCCATGTCCAATCTTCATCCTTAAGGTAACTGAGGGCAAGTCAGTGGTGGGCTCCAGCAGGTTCGCACCTACTCTATAGAACTGGTTGTTTATGAGAGACAGGACATATAAAGTTTAAAAATAGCCATTTAAAAGTGGCTGCCAGATGGGCAGAGAACCGGTTGTTAATTTCTTTGACTCCCATCACTGGAGCAAGTATCAATGAAGGGCCCAATGAAGGACAGACAAAAGAATGCACCTCATCATGGAGCATATTTCTTGTATTTATTTGATTTTATCATATGTATATAATTTATGTGATACACCATTTATACAATTATATAGATTTATAATTTTTTATGTCTTCAGTGAGCTCAGCATGGTATATATGGTTCCTTCCTTCTGTCCTCACAATTACCCCAAGGTAGGTTAGACCAAAAGAGGTAGATTAGACCAAAAGATAGTGACTGTGGAAACACACAGGAAACTGTGACTCTGTGTGGATTTGAACCTGAATCTTCCAGGTACCGCTCTCAAACACTACAACAAATCGAAGGAATTTATTACCACGAAATGCAGGGGGATGTTACAAATTCAGGGAGGACTTTTATCACTGGCTCTGGCTACTAATCACAATGTGTATATGCTTCTTTCAAGATTATGCTTCTGAACATCAGTTTCATGGAAGCAACAGTCAGAAACCATTCAGGTTTGTGGGTTTCCCCAGAAGTATCCTGTGGGCCACTGTGAAAAGAGGGTGCTGGACAAAATGGGCTCTGCATGACACTGCAGGGCTTTTCTTAGGTTCTTACAGTGTTCTTATCTGGCCTGCTGTAGATGGTTATGGACCATCTTCACCACTTAAGAGTCTCCTTAACAGTACTGCAGTACAGCATTAAAAGAACCATAATTTGAAGGGTCTTATTAAAAAAAAGAACAAACCCTAATCTCACTTGCCTAGATTATGACGCTGTTTAGCAGACCACTAAGACATGAATTACCAGATTTCCCAGGCCATACCCAGGTTCTAGAGTCATGACCCGGCCTGGACCTGGGGCCGGGACCTGGGACTGGGGGAATGATTCTGCCACATGGGCAGTCCTGCAGAGCATGCTGATCCTAGACGCTGCCTCGACAGCAGGGCTCCTCTGGTCGCAGGTCTTGGGAGGGGTGTAAAGGTTGAAAAGGTGTGTATAGAGGTGGACAACCTCAAAATGCTAGGTGCAGTGGGGGCACCTGGATGCAGGTGTCATATGTGCTCCCTGAAGCATCTGGTGGGCCACTATGTGATACAGGAAGCTAGGCTAGATGAGCCTTTGGCCTGATCTTATGTTTTTATGGGTGCCAGCAAGGAGGAGGAGTGGGCTGCACATAGCCCTAGCCAGCCAGCAGCCCTTGGAAGGGGACACCAGCCATGAAAGGACTAAATAGGGCTTACTTCTGTGTAGACATGCACAGGATTCCCCCCTCAAGCACTTCCCAGATTTTTGTAGTCTTGTCCCACCCAGTCTTGTGGGGAGGGTGGGAATTATGTCAGCCCTAAGGAAAAAGAAACAACACAGGACCAGGTTATTAGTAAAAGCACCCCTTTCACGTATTCGTTTGCTGAAGCAGTTAAATATGAGCTCATCACCACATTTGCAATTCAACTCCATTCAAACCCTGAAGGAAGTGCAAAAGCTTTTAGCTCCAAAGGTGTTTACAGAAGGCTGTTTATGCTATTTCTGTATGCATGAACATGAAAACATTCTGAAATGTCAGTAGGAGATTGTGTCTTGCGGTGGGGGACAAGAGTGTGGGGATCAATCCTGCAAATCAACAGCCCAATCCTAACCGTATTAGGATTGGTGTGTGAGAGTCATTTGCCTGTCCTTAGGGATACAAATGAGAATTCCATTGGATTTGTTTTCCTTGCAAAAACAGAAAAGTCCCATCTAAGCATACCAATTAGAATTTTCTTTGTTTTAGCTTAATTCTCAGCAGAAATAACAAGTTTATAAACCATTGTTCTCACACTAAAATTAGATTTACCTCTTAATGCTCTGGTGGACAAAATCTTATTCAAATGGAAATTGAATGAGAACCAGCACAAGAAATTGCTTTCCAAGCTTATATTTGTTGTCAGATGATAGAACGAGCACCTCCCTGCCTCAACATCATGCACACACGCCATTCCTATATCAAACCATATTCTTTCATCTTATATAGATAAATACAGGTAGACAAAAAAGCTTCACATTATGTATGGATTTCTGGTAAATATTTGTGCACAACATTACTAAATAACTTCAGATTTGGGTAAACCTCAGTCAAACTCAGCCAATCTCAGGTGTAGCCAGAAGTGTTGGAAGTTTGGGGTTGAAAGGTATAAAATAAATGGGCATTCCTTCCCATTTTCAAGTACCAGCTCTGAGAAAGCTACTAAAGAGGTTATAATTATGTTTCTGGTTCTCATCTTCAATGGCATACCTTGGGGGTGTAAATGCCCCAGGTGCCAGATTTGGGGAGACAACTCCATTCACTTCCCTTGGCAGCAGCACCCCACAGCACTCTGTCACTAATAGTGGCATGCCAGTCTGAGGTCTACTCTACAAAGTCTTTCCCCAGAAGCATTCTAAGAATAGAGGAAGCCTTGTAGATATAACATGGCTTATTATAAGGCCTTATGGAGGTTGAAAATAACCACTTCCAATTTTAGGCTAAAAATCAGAAGTAATCGTTTTGGCCTGCAGAAGGTGTAATAAGATCTTCTGGGGGACCAGGGAGGCCAAAAGGCATCAGAATACATTGGGAGAGGCAACGGGCATGAGGGGGCAGTACCTCCAGGTCAGGGTGACAATGTAGAAAGGAGGAAAGAGTGCTTCTACCTTTAAGCATTGCATAGAAAAGGGAATTAAGGCATGTGCTGCTTTTTAAACGCTTTTATGTTGAGCTAAACCTGCCTAAATTCCCTCTTCTGTACAATGGTTAAAGGTAGAGTGCTCCATTCTATATGGTCACCCTGCCCCAGGTGGGAGAGTGGCACCCATGGAGGTGTGCCCTGGGCAGCACAGTTGCCAAGAATGCCACTGTTCACCTTCCTTATGTTATTCTGGTGCTATTGACCTATGGGCACAATCCAGAGTAACTACGGGGAGTCCTTGCTCCGGTGTAAGAACAATTTGCTGTGGATTGCAGTATGAATTTCCCATAGGTTTTCATTAGATGGTGCAGTAACTACGAGTACACATAATGTCTCTTATGTGCTCCCGTAGTTACTCTGAATTATAGGGTCAGTCTCACTTCAGCAGATAAGGCAAGTGGTGAACAATTGGAAACATTTAGATAGAAGTTCTCAAGAGGCAAGTTCATTGGCAAATGCATGTGCTTTGCAAAGCATGGCAAAGCATACCGCTGACACATGGTTTTTGCAACATGATGCCCCAAAAGCTGGAACCACCACTGCTAGTGAACAGGAGAAAAAGATACAGGAAAAGAGAGGAGGAATAAGGCAAGCATTGGTGAGCTGTCTTATGAGGAACAGGGTCCCTAAAATTAAGGGACACAATTACTTGTTCAGGGCTGCATTCCTAACTCCCAGTTAGATTGGCCTAAGCCCAAGCACAAATCCTGTGCTGGCCTGGGGGGGGTGGGGTCACAAAAGTGCTGTAAGGCTGTGCCATTTCTGGGGGAGGTTTAGGCCAGTGCACAAACATGTGCTTGCCTCCCTACATCACCACAGGAATGGGAAGCCCAATGAGTTATGTCGGCCTGGGTTAGGATTGCACCCCAAATCATGTTGATTAAAATTGTCCAGGAAGTTGAACAATTTTAATATATAGCAAACTCTGAGGCCTGTGAAGGAATTCATCTGGCTAAGTTGCTTGACCGCTTTCCCCCACCCAAGCAGAAAATTTTACCTGTGTGAAGAAAGAGCCAATTTACATGGCATTTCTGCCGTACAGAATACCTGGCAAGTTCACACTACCTTGGTAATTACACTAGTGACCAATTGATCTATGACTCATCCACACTAGGAATCGTTGGTTGCTTTGTGTATCTTTTTTTCTTCTGTTTCAAGAAAGCAAACACAGAAGCAATAGGAATAAAACACAGAAGCAATAGGAATGCTTTGTAATATGCTTCAAGAGATTTGCAACATCAGTCCAAGAGGAATGGAATAGTTCCAGAAAAAAGTGCTTACATAAATACAGCAACTAATAACAGAAGTGACGAGTTTCATAGCCTACATATCAAAAGCCATCCAAAAGGATTTCTCTATCACAGACCTGCCATCAAGTTTTTCATGTCCACATTTACCTGGGATGTATTCAAACACATTCCAAGAACTCACCCAAGCTGCTCTCAAAACTTTTGCAAGTGGAGAGATTTACTCAAGTGCTGAGAGTAAGCAGATGGCAATACAGAACATAACAATTAGGGTGAGTCCCCTGAAACTCTAAATTACTGAAAATGGAAGAGGTGGATGAAAAGGTAAAGCAATTCTGAATACACGCTGAATGTACTGCACTGACAATTCACCACTCATGGTATTTCTGCTCACATAAAAATTTGAAGAGACCAAGAAAATTGCAAGTGGTTGTTCAGTTCTGCCATATCTTCATGTTTCTATTGACCTTGTGTGACTAAAACCACGACAATCCACTTTTCTTTGCTTCTTGCCATGGAAATGCTTCACGTGAAGGAAATCCGACTATGTGGTTATACAATTGTTGCATTGTTGAATCTCAAGGCTCCTATACATTGGGATGGTGACAATGCTGTGAGATACAATAAATGTTTATTACTAAGGAACTTTATTTTTTAGTTTTCTAAAACTAAAATGCACACACACACACACACACACACACACAACCTTCCTTTTCTAAACATAGAGCACAGCCAAACAGGAATTCTGCCATCTTCACTCTTATGCTGACAATTCAATTTCCACAAATAGCTTTTTGGTTTCACCTTCTGGCTTTTTAGAATACCCATCTGTGTGATTAAAGGAAAAGGAAATATTATATTCAAAACTTGAAATGTCAACAGATGACTAGTAAACCTGACAGAGTTTTGCATGCTGCTAATTCAAAACTAAAATGTTGGATGATCTTTTTGGAAGCAAGATTCCAAAGGCACAACTAAGTTCCAGAAATCTATTTGGCCATTTCTTCTTTGAGGTGGGTTTTCTTATCTACATCTGAATACAGTTACATCTTTCTGTATTTTTGAGTTTACATCTAGTGAAGGGCAAGAAACCTTTGAAGTTTATTTATTTAACATATGCCATATATAGTTGTTGAGAGATCCATTGTGAAGTCCAGCAGCTGGTAATTGTAGACTGTGCAGGATAGTCTATCCCTACAATCCAGAGTAACTACAGGAGCACGTAAGAGACATTACGTGCACCCGTAGTTATTGCACTACCTAATGAAAACCTATGGGAAATTTATATTGCAATCCAGAGCAAATTGTTCTTACACTGGAGCAAGGACTCCCTGTAGTTACTCTGCGCCCTAAGTTGTTCTACAGACAACTCATAGAACTCTTCTCTTTCCAAGTGGGATCCTTCACAATGTGGTCATCATATCTGGATCAGCAAACGACTTCCAAGCTTTCAGCAGAGGTTTTCAGACCAGTCAAGTTGTAAAGAGCAACATCTTCTGGCTCTGATGACTCATGACACCTTATCAGCTTGAAATCTCCTATCCAGTAGTTGTCCAGGTCTTTCCCTGCTTAGTTTTCTTCAGCAACCCTGCCTTCAACCACCAGACCACACCTGCTGCCACTTTTGAAATGGGAAAAAATGAACAGAATTAAAATTAACAGAATGTAGATGTAGATGTAGATGTAGATGTTTTCATCTGGACAAGGCACACTACATTTCCAGTCTCATCCCCAATAGCCTTGCTAATAAATTCTCCCAGGCTCCCACAGCACACCTGCAGACCATTGCAGCATACCAGTTGAAAATCATTGGTGTGAGAAGGGACTATTGGCTTTTTGTAACATATTTGTTAGCACTTTTTATGCTCTTGTGCTAGATGTATTTACTTAACCGGTCCTCAAGTTGAATACACTCACACAAGAGGAGGATGGTGGAATTGTTTTGGTCTAATGAAGGATTCTTTTGTCCTGCTTTTATTATATTGGATTCTTTCTTCTTTTCCTCAATTCTTAAGAACTACCAGGTATCAGATAAACATTCTGTTGGAGAGCAGATTTGTGTTGAGGTTTGGAAGTAAGTCCCATGAGGCCAATTTCTTAACCAACACACAATCGACAGGGCAGTTGGATTATTAGCCGACTGTGTTTCAAAAGATGAAGCAGATGGGTCTGGTCTTGAACATTGAAAAACGTCAGAAGATTCCAAACCATGCTGAAAAGATTCGTCTCATGAATATCACACAATGGTGATCTATGATTTCCCTATTCTGAACTCAGTCTCTGCATTCTTGGGTTAACCACTTGGGCAACCTTAATCATGCATAAGATTGTACTGTCTGCTACACTGGACTAGATGACCCACTGGGTCCCTTCCAACTCTATGATTCTATGATCTAAGTTAGTCTTATTGTGCTTAATGGGGCTTGCTCCCAGGTAACCTTTTGTAGGATTACAGATTTTTTTCTCCTTTTCTGCTCAGCTTTGTTCCTCTCGCTGTAGATAAGCTCTTTTTCCACATACAGAATATACCAGAACACAACCACAAAGGCCCATTCAAATATGTACAAGGAAGAGCACCAAAATGAAAACTTATGTACTAGGAAGCTTTCAGTCCAAAGAAGCTGAACCCCATTCAGTTTCAAAGGAGAAATCATATGAATATGATATTTTTAGCCCCACAAAACAAATCCAGAGAAAAAGTGTTGCATTATTTCAGCTTTTGGCAGGTTTTCATTGGTGAACACAGCCACTCTGAATACAACGCATCTCTGCCCACCTCTAAGAAGCAGACATTGAAAAAGCAGAGAAAAAACCCTAGTCTTCACCAGTCTTCATTCTTATGGAGTCTTCTTCATGTCTACTCAGAAGTAATTCTAATTTAGTTCAATGGCATTTATTTCCAGTTAAGTGTGTATTGCAGTGTGTTTTTTCCTATCTTTGTCCCCCCCCCCCCCGCCCCAGTGTACCACTTCTTAGGGTCTAATTAGCTTAAGTCCCACCAGAAGTAACTATCAGTGATGTCATTGGTGTAATGATCAGAGAAGGGAGAGGTAAGTTTTCCCTCCTTCTTGCCGGATCTCAGCCAAACAGCTGTTGTTCTTTTATACCAAGAGAACAGACCTGACAATGTGTTCCTGATGCTGGGAAAAACTGAAGGCGAAAGGAAAAGGGGACGGCAGAGGATGAGGTGGTTAGATAGTGTCAGCAAGGCAATGAACGTGAATTTGGAGAGACTTCTGAAGCAAGTGGAGGATAGGGTGACCTGGTGTGCTGCAGTTCATGGGGTCACAAAGAGATGGACATGACTTAACAACTAAACATTTTAGGCACAAGGCCCAACTGGGAGCAATTGGTCTTATTGGCTTAAAGCTAGCTCTACCAACTGACATTATAAGAGACTCTCTCACCTAGGCTGGAGTAGATCCGCAGCCTAATGTGTACTCAGATATGGGAAATACCTGTTGTCAGAGGGGACATGAATTTGCATTCACCTCCCAACAGTGTTGACTTTCTGAAACAGCTCAGCAAAATTTCTGGGCCTAGGGTCATTCTAAACAATCACGTTCCCTTTGCTGGTGACCTTTTTGTAGCTTTCATCAAGGCAGAAGCTTCGTTTATAATAATCCCTACGGAAAAGGAGTAGAGGCAGAGCAGGAGTAAATGGGGACAAACTATCTCCCCAAGCACATCTTTCAAGACTCTTACTTGGAAATAATGGAAACAAAGGGAATTTTATATCTTTCCTCTTTGTTTAAGTTACATTCTGATCTAGCAGCAAACCTCAAAACATTACATTTTCTCCATAAATTAAAATAATCTAAAGCATGATTCAAGTTAAATTTTATGAGGCAAAAAAGGCAGTGGAGAAATATCAGTACCTTTTTCCTGCTAAATTTGAGGGCAGTGATTAACTACAAGAAGCTATCATTTATATGCACATGATTTGATACAATGCATTTTTACTTTGTGACTTGCTTGATGCCCATTGTTTGCTATAATATTTATTTTAATTCTATTTTGAATTCAATAAACTTTCCTTTGATTGCACTGAGCAATTGAAATTTAGCACAACTAGCCCATGCCAAGATTGGTCTTTAGAATCTTATATGCAAATAAAATTTATTATGGACTTTGTATAGGGTAGAACATATTTATATGGTGGCAGTAGTGGGATTCAAATAAATTAACAACAGGTTCTATGTCCCAATAACCTAAATTCACAACAGGTTCTATGTCCCATTAGTAACCAGTTCTCAGAACCAGGCGCTCATTAGCAAATGTCTGTAGACCTGTCTCTAATACCAGACCAGACCTGTCTCTAATACACTCTAAAATGCTTAAGGCAACATAGGCTGCCCCAAGACAGGTGGGCTTGGGCTGCCCTAGCTGGGCCAGCCTAGGCAGTTCAGGAGAGGCATGATGAGGGCATGTTTAGCATTGCCTACGGCAGAACAGTTACTCTGTATTCACAGCCTGTTTCCAAGGCAGAAATGCCCTCTTCCAGCTCCTCAGAAATAAAGGTGATACCTACACCCTCCTGATGTGTAGGTATAACAATGAGTAGACCCATAGGGGTCCATTATAAGGAGGGGTAAGAATGGCAGTGTTGACCAAAAATCTGAGTTCTTGGCCAGCCTGTCTGCAACTCCTGCCTCTCAACCTCAGGATATGGCACAGCTACAACAACCCACTAACCTGGGGATATAGCAGGCCACTCCAAGCATCCACCCTCCACTAGAAGTACTGCTGTACTGCATTCTCATGCTGCAACAGTTACTTGTTGTCAGGAACATCTGGGTTTCCTTATAAAGCAGGCACCACAGCTGTTCCTTGTTCAGTGTGATCTGAGGGGGGTCTCCTTGAGGGGGTCAGCCCTCCCCAGGTATCACTGTCTTGGTGCCTACTGAGCATGCTCTGGAGCAGTGAGGGCAGCCCAGGCTTCCTGAATCACTGGATGCAACATAACTCTCTGCTCTGGATTCAGAATGGTTGGGGCAGCCCAGCCAGGGCACTCCTCACTGCCCTAACTCTGGATTGTGCCCTTTGTCACCTTACGAATTGCAACTGCCAGGCCACCCTATCTTCCACTAACTTCTAAAGTATGTCCAAATTCATGTTCATTGCTTTGATGACACTCTTTAACTTCCTCATTCTCTGCTATCACCTTCTCTTTTTTGCCGTCAATTCTTCCCAGAGTCAGGGTCTTCTAAATCAGGATTTTCTAAATCTGAAGAGTCTTCCCTTCTCCCTGAACATGGCCAAAATATTTGAATTTCAGCTTCAGTTCCTGTCCTTCCAAGACTGGATTAGGTGAGAGTGAGAGGCCTTTAGACATGGGGTAACACTTTGGGGTAATGCTTTTAGGGTAATGCCTGATCCTATGCTTTCCTTAAAAAAAATTCATAAAGATTCCAAGAGTATTGCAAGCATTAAACTATTCCTAAGCATATAAACCCAGCTGGTTTCATTGAACTTTTGTAAGTGGAATGCGAGCTTGTTAATTATTTTCAGGAGTGGATTGCGTCGACTTCTTGACTGTCACTTATAGGTAGCTAATTGATCATTTTCTTTACCATGGCTCCTGAGGAAAGTATAATATGATACTTATCATAACAGTGCTTAAGTCTGGATTTTAACAAGGTCTTAAATTCATAACAGGATAAATATAGACTGCTACACAGCAAATGCTATTTAAAGTAGAAGGCTATTAAACATGTGCTGAAAGAGCCAGCGGTTCAGAATATGTTAAGTGATTCATCATTTTGCTAAGGAGCATATTTTATTTTCTTCTGTAATCCCTATTTAACTTTATGCTAGGATTGATTATTTCTTCACCCAAAGGGGTTTGGTAGCCAGTGTAATGAAGACAAAAGGGGGAAAAGGATAGTTTTGGAAAAAGAGATCAGTGTTCATGAAGCACTGGAGAGCTGGTCCAAGAAAGTGGGTGCTCTTTAAAAACCGATGGTAGAATTAAAAACGCTAAACATTTTGCTTGAAGAAACCAAATTTTTAAGTTTGAGGACATTTGAAAGACATCAGCTGCAAACTTAACCTGCAGTTATGCCAGCCTAAACCCAGGCATAAGTCCTGTGCTTGTCTAGGAATGTGTCACAAAAGTGCTGTACGATACTTCTACACCACTCATGGGGCATGGGTAAGCCAGTGCACAGACATGTACTTAACTCCATACATCATCACAGGAATGGGAAGCCCAATGATTTGTGCCATCCTAGGTTAGGATTGCACTCTTCATGTAAGAATGCATGGGAAGTTCAGATGAGCAAGCAATTGCAGTGACCAAGTGCTCTTTGAGAGCTCTTGCAGTTTTTCAAGCAAAGAAAATGTCAGGCAAAAAAACTCATACAGCATATTAGTTCTTGAAACCAAAATGAATGACATGAGTGTCTGAGCTGCAGTTCTAGAAGCATTGTGTCATCAAGTGCAATCAGACCTGTATCATCCAAGCCCAAGCACAGCCACTGCTGATACTGCTACACCAGCCTATCCCCATCATTACATCTGTGTTGCGGCACATCAGTGTTAAACTACATGTTTATTTCAGATGGAGAAGAGTTGGGATGAGTCAATTATGACCTCTTCTATTGCATCCTTTGTGCTCTTACAAACTTTGGAATTACTCCGCCAAGGTCCTCTGAGGATTTCTTGAAATCAGCAGAAGTCTCTTGGTAACCAATGATATTGGTCCAGGGCACTTTCATGTCCCATACCCAAAAATAGTCACTCAGCCCTGAATTGCCTGTCCAACTGTCTTGCACATCTCTACATCTCTTACCATCTTTCCAAGATCAGGGACTCTGAGCAGTAGGGAGTACCTGAATGTAGGGAGTGATGTAGAAAACCAAAAGAGCTTGTTGAAGGTTCAGAGCAGGTAACTGGCTCACTGAATGGAGAGGGAGATTCTGGGTAGTTCACAGGCAACAACAACAACAACAACAACAACAACAACAAGAGGAATTATTTCCATTTTTGGTACATGAGGTGAACTGAGAAACATACAAGCTGCTGGGCTCCTTAGCCCATGGGTTTCATCATCATGCTATTGAATCCTTTCTTTTTTTTCTGGTGTCATAGCAAAGATTTTGCTATCAGGTTGCCCCTGAACTAAAACATGCACGATACAGACTTTACTCCAAGCTTGAACCAATTTTTCTCTTTTTTAAAAAAGAGTTTTGGAAGTAACAAATGCTGCTGAGCTGAGAGCAAACCAGAGAGATCTGATGGATCTCTTTGTATTTTAAAAGACAGGTTTCCATTCTGCAAGCAGCCCAGATTTAAGTTGAAAACAGCTTAAAGAGAACTTGCCTATCTATTTTTATTCAGTTGTGAATTTCACTGCATCCAATAGGGCTTATTCCTTAGTAATGGCATTTAGGACTGTAGTTTTCTGTGCAATCCTAAACAGCATTGCACCAGCACCAGCATTGCATCAGCAAATCATGCACCAGCACCCTTGCAGTACAGTTGTGTTGAAATGGCTGTTGTAATATCCTGTGGGGACAGGGAAGCTGCTAGAGGTCTCCTCAGAGTAAGAACTGTGGAGAACCTCTTGGGCTCTGCACCTCCATAGGGGGGATAGGTTCTGGATCTAGCTTCACCTCTCTTCTCCTGGACCTGATCCACCCTCCAGCCCCTGCTCCCATCCCTTCCACTCTCTGCTCTTGTATGTTACCCACTTAATGAATCATGGATTCATTTCCTTTATCTTTAGACTCAGAATCCCTTTTGATCTCATACCAGGTTGGTAAAGGGTGATCCATGGTTAATGCCAAAACTTCCTTGGCATGTTTGTTTTAGTGTGCACGTGTTCATACTACCACACATGCCCCAGAGCCATTTTGGTAACAGTAAGTGTGTAATTACATCACAGTAGTGTATCAATTTATTAGCTGGAGGAATATTTCAGTCAGCTTATGTTTCCTAAACCCAGTGCTGAATAAAAAGATCCTTGAGACCCTGAAACTTTGATGTCTGATATGGAAAAGAAATTGTCATATTAACTAAACCAAAGACAGTAAATCAGCCGTATAACTGTATCAACTTATACGTGTGTTTGGCTTAACATCAATGTATTTTGATTTTTAGTGGTTTATTGAAAATCTCAGCCTATATGAAAGAAAGTGCTTTCAGCAAGCAATTATTGATGTTAAAGCAACTACGTGAACTACAAAGCTAACTAGTTGCTTTATAAATGCATTCACAGAAGTTCTTTAATGTTAATGTTTCATTCTCTCTATGAAGTGCTCATTGACTGCTGTGGAATATGTGACCAGACCACCCAACCTTTTCTTTAATATTTCCTCATTTGTTTACTCTGAACACTGTATGTGGTTGCTTCACATATAATCTAGTCCTACCATCTCATTTGTAAATTTACTTTGACTGGGAGGGGATTATTGAATTTTCAAGAGCTCTCAGCCATGATAAGTGCTGGGGAATTACAATTCCAGTATTTGGGAGAAAAGTTAAGATAAATAGGTAAAGTTTTTTAAAACTTTTAAAAGCTTTAAACAGTGAAAAAGCTGGTACTCACTGAGCTGATTCTGAATTCACTCATCATGCAACTTCCTGTTAATACTGATGAAGAACAGTGGCATGATGGTGAGAAATGGTTCATATCATACATCAGTGATGTTAATTTACCCCAAATGCAAAAAGTTTAGATCCACCAGATCAACCAAATGGTGCAATAATACTTTGCTTTTAGTGGATGGTGTATAGTGACCGGCATCTTCTTTTAACCTTCAGTACCCAGTTTTCTAATAAATGGCAATAATGATGATGGACAACCTACCTTTTACTATCAAAGAAATTGCCAACCAAAATTAACCTAATAAACATCTTCAAAAGCCCCCAAACCATTTAATTGTTACTGAATTATTTTACATGGATGCAGATGCAAAGAACAAGACAGAACAATAATTAATAAAATGCTTTATATTTTGATAAGTAATTATCAATACTTAATAACATCATGTTATACTACAAACAAAAGTCACTCTGCATGCTATAAGGAGCAATCAGGCATCCTGATGGAGACACCATATCTAGAAATATTTTTACTTATCTCCTGGTATGCTGCCCAGTCATCTGTGGGTCTCCTCAGATATACCCCAGCCGTTTCAGTGTCTATGTCCATGGAGAAAAATGGTGCGGGGAGGTTTCAAAATGTAATCCATACTCAGGGTGACCATGTGACCAAATTTCTGGATTTGACCTCTTTTTTAGCCTTCTGTCCAGGTGTCCTCCAAAAGGGCTTCATTTTCCTCCATTATGGCTTCATTTTGGAACTTTGCAATGGTGTGCATTACCTATCATGCCATACGTTGTTGGATTCATATTGAAGAGCAGAATCCACTGCAAAACTCAGTTTTAAAATATCTCCTTCCTATCAAAAGTTATGGCCAAGAAACTAAAAATCAAAATATGCATTGAGCTGTATTGGAAAGTTAAAGTGTCCAATATTGCAGCTTTACTCATGAGTAAGCAAATGTGCCATTGTCTGCCAGAAAAGCCAGGCTTAGAGGAATCCAAGACCTTGCCCTCCTTTTGAGGTTTGGGCATCTGGTCACCCTGTTCATACTTGCCTGGGAGATACTTTGAACTAGATATTCATAAATTTGTGCAATAATGTATTTTAAGTAAATTATAACCAAACTGCCCTACATTTTCAGAGTTGATTCAAAAATGGAGGGGAAAGATTCTAGCTATGTGGACAACATGTTATTTTTTTTCCAAATGCCTTCATATTATTTGTGATATTTATCATAGGGACAATTTTCAGGTTTGAGAATTAAACTTTTGCTGGTTTTTGAGAAACCAGCAATGCACATTTTGGATATATAAAATATAGCTTTCAGAATAAACAAGACCTTTCAAAAGCCCTGTCATACATAACAACTGTTATTTCCAGGACAGGTTCATTTTGATCAAAACCAAAACCAAGGGAAATTTGGATTTTTTTTTTTCGGTTTACCTGCATTGGAAGTATTTGCTGTCAAGTTGTACGTTTAGAAAATGCCAAGATAAGTTTCAAAAATATGAATGTCTTGGTGAAAATGATAGTATTCCACTTTGTCTTTCAGGAATCTGGGATGTGAAATTCCCACAACAACCCATTGTAAGTGTCTACAGCACAATCCTAACCATGTCTACTCAAAAATAAGCCCATTAAGTGATACACACCACTGAAATTAATCTCCAAGTATTCGAAATGAGAGCAACCATGGTGCAAATCTGAGTAGACCCATTGGGATGTCACTAAGGTGAAATGTCTACTGTTGCCCCATGGCAGTGTAGCAGCAGCTTCAGTCTTGCACTGGATACAGCACAGGCACACTAGACTGCCTGTCCCACCATAAGATAGGACTGCACAATCAGGGATTGCCACTTTCGAATTGGCCTTTTTAGCCATACTAGATGTTGTTTTAGGACTTCCATTCAGAGCACAATACCATAGTCTTTTGGGAATGAAGAATGCCAAACACTCTCCCCAAATTTCACATTTCTAGGTCCAATGGTTTTGGCTGGCCGTTGATGAGTGAGTGAACAGGTCAGTCACTGACTTTTCATTTATATATATATAAATATATATGTGAAAATTCAGCCCCATCTAGTGTCTTTGTTGTGTAAACAGGAACACCCTGCCAAGCACTCACTGCAAAACTACTGGAGACCTATAAGATCTTTGCATTAAGAGCATCTTTTTCTTGTCCTGACACAGACACAGTTCTGCTGGCTATGGGAGTCCTGCTTGCCTCATTAAGAGCCTCTTCTTTTTGTGAAAGCAGACACATGCTGAGCAGACTACTCTTTGTTGTCTTTGATCAACATCTTATCTTTCTTATTTGCCCATCATTAGACAGAGGGTTATTAAGCGATACCACTGAAATTTGTGGTGCAAATCTGAGTAGACCTATTGGGGATGTCACTACCTGTGATAAGGAGAAAAGTGTACTCTTGCCCCATGGCAGTGCAGCAGCAAGCTCAGTCTTGCACTGGATACAGCACAGGCACACTGGCCTGCCTTTTTCACCATAAGATAGGATCTCACTGTCAGGGCCCAATCCTAACTAAGGATGTAATCCAGAGTAACTACGGGGAGTCCTTGCACTGGTGTAAGAACAACTTACTCTGGATTCCAATATGAATTTCCCATAGGTTTTCACTAGGTGGTGCAGTAACTATGGGTGCATGTAAAATCTCTTACGTGCTCCCGTAGTTACTCTGGATTTGGGGGTAACTATCCAACACAGATGCATTCTTACCCATGAGTGTATGTTGAATTTTTTGGTGGGGTAGGAATCACAAAAGCCTCTTCAAAGTAAGGGAATTATCTTACCTTGGGGTAGTACTGTGGGGTACTGGAAAGTTGGATAGGATTGAGGATTCTAACTTTGAGGAAATTTGGGGAGGGTATTGTTTTGGGAGTGTAGATTAGTTTTTTATTTTATTTATTTGTTTGTTTTTCAGGTGATGTTAAAAAGTATTGTAAAATGAGGGATTGTATTTATTTCATGCTCCTGATAGCTTAACATCAAACAGAGTTTCCAAACAAGTACACTTAGAGAAAATGCTCCTTAGGCTAAAAGTTTTCTTCAATTAAGGCAGAATTGTTTTGGGTGTCGGGAAACAGCTTTTCCAATAAGAGAAAGTCTTGAGAAAGCTGCCTGTAAATTGGTCAAAAACAATATATCGGCAGACATTGTGTCGCTGGTTGCTCTCATTTCGAATACTTGGAGATTATGCTATCATCCATGATTCTATGGAAATGGAATACAAAAGCAGGCCTGTAACATCTCCCCAGGGACAGAGTCAGTTCACATAAGAAAACACAAGCCAGTATTGGCTTAATGCTTCCCACTTAAGCTTTTTGAAAACGAAACACATTAAATTGTTGGGTCTACAGACATTAAACTGTTGTTTCATTTTTATTTCACAATCCATTTTTTAATATAAAGCTTTTGTGAAAGTTCTATGGCACCTCAAAGGCTAGTAACGGAACAAGATAGTTCATAGTGCCTCTTCACAACAAATTGTGTCAAGCTTTTGCCAGTTAATTTAAAATGGGGATTTCTCAACATCATTGGGAAAACATAATATGGATGTGAAGAAATTTGGGTTGAATTTCATATTTCTGAAGCAGTGCACAGTGTACTTGAAGCATTTAAAACTTCTGGGAGATAATTTGATCCGGTCAATCAGGTATAGTTGCTACCACACAGTACTGGAAACTCTTGACTAACATGGTCTTAATGTGCACATTTTTTATATAGTGCACTTTACAGTTTGATACTAGGAAGGCAATTTGAGCAGGCTCATTTTTGAAATAACACGTTTAGGCCTCCGGTAATTTTGTATTGCTGGCAAGAGATACATGTGGGACAGTTATTGACCTTTGCACCACAGGACCCTGTCTGGATACAATTCCTCTGCAGAAGAAGGGATTAATAAATTAATAAATTAAATAAATTAATAAATCTCACCTTTCTCGGGCCAAGGCTGACTTGTAAAGGAGAGACCCCATGAAGCTATTTGTACCAAGGTGTGGTTGGCTTGCTAGCATTTAATGAAAATATGGATACCGTAACAAGAAAATGAGCAGGGACACTGTTATCAGGTACGGGTTGTGAAGGCTGTCATTGAAAAGGGAAGCTACTCAGCAAAGCAGATTTCCAGTATGGATGAAACTGTTTTGAACAGGAATGCCAGCATAAATATGCATTTCCCAGGAGAAGAAGATGGGACCTGTATTCAAGGCCTTTACACTTTGTTGTTCAAGTGTAACTCCCAGAGAGACGGCTTTTTCTGTCACCAGTTCTTGTGTATATCCTCTGGCTTTCAAAAGGTAGGTGTAAAAATCTCTTACCATTCATCTCTTCACTTCTGAGTAAAGTCAACAGCCATATTTTCAGTATCTGTCTCTTGTGTAAACCCAAAGATGCATCTGTCTTTCCAAGAGCTTCTTCCCATTGGACAAGGCCCCCAGCCATCCCAGCTCCATGGAATTCTGTGAAAATATTCCAAGTTGTCTATCATACACCCACCCACTAGTACCACATCTCTCATCCAGTTGATGGATTGGGGCAGTGGTGCTGAAAGTGGTGGGTTTGACCCACCACAGGAGCAAAATAATGCTTCGTTTCCCCTTAAGGGGAGTGACCCAGGAATAGGTGCCCTGCTGGTACCACAATGATCATGGCACTGTGGGTACCCATGGGCTTGCTACTCTATTGTATTGTATGGGTATGACAGGATTGCAGCTCCTCTACAGGTCTCTCCCAAGCTTGATTTCATTCCAGTTTGCAGATTGGAGCAACTATTGGTAAACCAGTTTACCGGAAGTCACTCTAATCTACATATAGGAGTGAAACAAAGTGTGAGGAAGACCCACAGATGGGACTGTGAGTCTCCTAAACCCTCTTTAAAGCTTGCAGGCCCTCTATGGTAGGGTGGCAAGCCTCTGGGGGTCTATAACACTATAGTTGTGGCACTGGGGGACACCCCCCCTCCAAGTTCCCATTTCTGCAAACACAGTTGGTTCTTGGACTCCCAGTGCATTTGAAAACCACTGCATCTGGGCACAATATTACCACAGTTAAATCTTATTACACTCAGGGTCTTGCAGACCCCTAAGAAAGGGTAGCAAAAGAAAGCTTTTGACTCTGTAATGATGATTACTGACAGTGGGAAAATGAACGGATCAGCCCAATCCTACCTAACTCCCCATGTGATGATTTAGTGGCACCAGAATGGCTCCCACTGCATCGTAAGGGATATGTTTGGCTGCTGGAGGCAGTCTCTGGGCTCTTTGCTCTGTCCCTTTCCTCTGGGTTAAGCTCACACTTGAAGGGACTTGAAGACTTGGAGGGGACTCAAAACTCACAATTCACTGGGAGACAGGATTTATAGCTCCTTTGAATCATGTATACACCTGCTGTTTCATTCTCAAGCCATTCTCATCTGCTCTAATCTCCATTTGCTGTACCTCTATTTGCACCAGACATCTTGGCTTCTTCTACTTCTGGGCAGAAGTGGCATCAGTTCTAAAACGTGTACCTGATGGCTCAGCTACTCATGTCTTTTTCAAAAGCAACTGATCTCTAAGATTGAGTTCATTTGCTCTTCTGCCCTAAGCATCATAGTGAAGAACCTTCCCACTGTGAAGATTACCTCCTCCTATTTTCATAGGATAAAGAAAAGTACAGGTTGCACCAAATGCATTGCTCTTGCATCCTTCTCACCGCAGCTTCTTCATTTTTTTCTTATCATCCATTGCAGACTCTTTTAATCTATATATATATGAGAAAAGTCACTGACTGACTCACTGACTGACTCACTGACTGACTCATCACCGCCCTGCCAAAACCGCTGGGCCTAGAAGCATGAAAACTGGGGTGGGTGTTCCTTCCGTGAGGGAGGGGTGCACTAAGAACCGGTTTTCAGAAATTCCAACCGGAAAGGGGTGAAAAGGGGCGCAATGTGTTTTCCTCCCTATACTTTGCATTGAGAATTGCTGACTCAGCAACATTCCTCCCCAACTGCTGGGCCTGAAGCATGGAATTCTGGGAGTTCCTTCTGTCACCTGAACACCCACCAAGAACCATCTGGAGAAATTAACCCTTCAGGGACTGAAAAGGGGGCAACATGTTTCTGTCCTTTACTTAACAAGGGAGACTGAACAACATCCAGCCAGTTTGGTGCTCAGTGCCTGGTGAACTGGGGGATGTTTTCTGGAGGAAGAGGTTGCACTGGCGAGGATGCTGTGCATGGGGGGAAGTTGCGCATGGAGGAAAGTTGCGCACGGGAGGATGATGTGCATGGGGGGAAGTTGCGCATGGGGGGAAGTTGCGCATGGGGGGAAGTTGCACTTGGGGTAAAGTTGCCATGGGGGAAGTTGCACATGGGGGGAAGTTGCGCATGGGGAAAAGTTGCGCATTGGCGGATGATGCGCATGGGGAAAGTTGCGCATGGGGGAAGTTGCACATGAGGGGAAGTTGCGCATGGGGGAAGTTGCACATGAGGGGAAGTTGCGCATGGGGAAGTTGCGCATGGGGAAAAGTTGCGCATGAGGGGATGATGCACATGGGTGGAAGTTGCGCATGGGGGGATGATGCGCATGGGGGAAAGTTGAGCATGGGGGAAAGTTGCGCATGGGGGAAAGTTGCGCATGCGGGAAAGTTGTGCATGGGGGTTGATGCGCATGGGGGTTGATGCGCATGGTGGAAAGTTGCACATGGGAAAAGTTGCGCATGGGGATGATGCGCATGGGGGAAGTTGCGTATTGGGAGAACTTGCACATGGGGGAAAGTTGCGCATTGGCAGATGATGCGCATGGGGGAAAGTTGCGCATGGGGGAAGTTGCACATGGGGAGAAGTTGCACCTGGGGAAAAGTTGCGCCAAGGGAAAAGTTGCGCATCGGCGGATGATATGCATGGGGGAAGTTGTGCATGGGTGGAAGTTGCGCATGGGTTGAAGTTGCGCATGGGGGGGATGATGCGTATGGGGGGATGATGTGCACGGGGGTAATGCGCACAGGGGGAAGTTGCACATAGGGGAAAGTTGCACATGGGGAAATGATGCGCGTGGGGACATGATGCACATGGGGTCATGATGCGCATGGGGGAAAGTTGCGCATGGGGGAAGTTGTGCATGGGGGAAGTTGTGCACGCAGGAAAGTTGCGCTTTGGGGTTGATGCACATGGTGGAAAGTTGCGCATGGGGAAAGTTGCGCATGAGGGATGATGCGCATGGGGAACTTGCGCATGGGGGAACTTGCGCATGGCGGAAAGTTGCACATGGGGAAAAGTTGCGCATGGGGGAAGTTGCGCATTGGGAGAAGTTGCACATGGGGAAAAGTTGCGCATCGGCGGATGATGCGCATGGGGGAAAGTTGCGCATGAGGGGATGATGCGCATGGGGAAGTTGCGCATGGGTGGAAGTTGCGCATGGGGAAATGATGCATGTGGGGACATGATGCACATGGGGTCATGATGCGCATGGGGGAAAGTTGCGCATGGGGGAAAGTTGCGCATGGGGGATGATGCGCATGGAGGGATGATGCACATGGGGAAAGTTGCGCATGGGGGAAAGTTGCGCATGGGGGAAAGTTGTGCATGAGGGGATGTTGCACATGGGGGGATGATGGGCATGGGGGATGATGCGCATGGGGGAAGTGGCACATGGGGTGTTTCTGCGCCATGGGGGGATGGCATAGGGGGAAATGTTACACCCGCAACGTGGGTACGCTTTTCGCTAGTTAATCATAAAATCTGGCATTTTACATACCCCTTCCCAGCCCTCACTGAACATTTAGCTCTGTAGTGCAAAACTGAAATGCTGCTTCTGGTTGGAGAATCAGGCAGTGCCTGCACATACATGCATTCCCATGACTCCTAAATGCTTGTAATGAGGATGTCAGTATTTTCTTGCAACAGCAGCACCAATTGGTTCTGTTGTGCCACAAATATATTGTGATGGGTGGAGAACATGACTTCCTGAAAGCATGACTGTTGTCACTCTTGGTTGTATGATCAGGCTGTTAGAGACTGAGGGTCACTGTGATAAAGTGCAGCACTCTTTGGCCAATGTAATGTGTACCTTCCTTGGGTATTCTCAGGCTCTATTAATAATAAATGATACAACAGGCCATGTGACATGCCTATTATTAATTTTTTCTTCTTGGATGTCTGTGCATCTATATTATTAAACGTTGTGCTATTGCTTGCTAAGCCCACAATGCGCTCTCATAAATTGAAACTCTGTGTATGTGAGAAGAAGAGCCCCATTAACCAAATCCCAGATGGAATTCTGTGAAACCTTTATCAGAACACAGCCAACGTTTAGAGCTCCATTAGGAGACAAATACCTGGCAGGGCAGGAGGGAAGCAAATAGCAGTGATAAATCACAAGCAGTTTTAATATGTAGTGGTCTTTCTTCATTGAAACGTCTCCTTTGCTGAATAAGTGGAAGGGGGAGGCACGTCAATGCACAGATTACCCTTTCATCTCTGGGTTCTTGTGTGTGAATTGTGCATAAGGATATGAATCCACAGAAACAGATACAGAGATTGAAATGGGCTGTTAGCGATATAACATATGGATGGATGGAAATTTAGAATGTTAAGATATAAAGATATACAGTACTGTAATTAGAATATTTAACTTTGTCTGTGCTCCACTTTGAGAGGTTTTTCTGCACTTTTGATGTCCTTTCTAATGTTTTTGATTGTAAGTTTTCTATTTGTTTTATTATAATTAATAACCATTTTTAAAAAGATATCGAATAAAAAATGAAAGCATAATAAATGAAGCTTTTATAAAGAATAAATGGTGAAGGAAATATAGAACTGAAATAGGCAGTAGGATGACCAGGATAGGTGTTTCATGTTCCAACCTAGGACAAGAGAGCAGGTATTTGATAGTTGGAAGGTGGTTTCCATTGAGAAAGATTTAGTATTACTTCTCATTTAACATTACTTCTGATTTACTTAAGTTGGATTGGCCCACACCGTTTTCTATAAATTCAGAGCTAGAATGTTTGTGATAACCTGATGTTATGGTGCCACTGAAATGAATCATATCTTCTAATTTATTTCAGTTAGATACATCTGACTCATAGCCCGCAATACCCCAGTAGTAGAAGGCAACATAACATCAAGCTGAGTTTCTGGAAGACAGAAGGAGGAAGAGCCAATGGGAATCAATGTTCCCAGCTAATTCTCCTGGATGATGACATTCAGGTAAGTTACTAGAGGAAAAATAATCTTTATAGAACTAAAGCCCTTCGTTTCCTTTCTCCACACCTGAAGCATAGAAGAAAAAGTATTGAGCAGCCCAATCCTAACTAAATCATCCCCTGCCTGTACAGCCAGGCTACCAGGGCATGTGTGATATCATGCAAGGGTACATTCCTGGAGGTCACCAGAGGAAAAAGCACTGGGTGCCAGTAGTGGTAAGTTCACCACCAAGTGGCATGGTGGGATTCTACAGTGGATGGTGGATGGGAAGGAGACAAAATGGGAAGGAGGAGGGGACTATAGAGGTGGGTAGTTTGGACCCAGGAGGGGGCATGAACAGCAGCAGTTCCTATACCCTCTCCTGGGGGTATAGGATCCACGGACATGGGGCTGCACATTTTGCTGATGCAAGATGTAGTGGCCTCATAACAGTTATACCTTAGAGTGACTTCCCGCAGCCTGCGCTGGGTACAATGGTAGTCATTTCAGTTCCTTGTCATTAGTTCCTTGTCCCGAACTTGTACAGCCCAAACAAACATGTTGCATGATATTGCTTCTTTCATGTTGCTTGGAAACAGGGTTGCTGTTTTGTTGTTCAGTCCCATGCCACGAGAACCTTTTGTCTGCAATGAGAGTCTTAATAGTAAATAAATAATAAGTCATAAAGGGAAGCTGAGCATTTTCAGGAAAAAAAAAAATTATTTTCTGTCTGACCAATTCTCATGATGCTTTATCAAACTTTATTGTTGTTCACCTTCTCCTTTGTTATCCATTTTCTCTATTCTGCTGCATACCCCTTTTGAAGCTCATTCTTGCTTTGTAAAGCCCTTCTATGTGGTTTTTTTCTTTGAATATATTTTGTTCCTTATTCCACTTTGGAAACATTCTCATCAATGTCTGTGGACACTGCATAAGCACTCTTATCTTCCATATATAGAGAACCAAGAACCCACTAAGAACCAATTTTAGAAATTTAAATTGGAAGGGGCGAAAAGGGGTGCAACATATTTTTGTTCCTATTTATGTTCCTTAAGGTGAAATCCAGAGTAACTATGGGGAGTCCTTGCTCTGGTGTAAGGACAATTTACTCTGGATTGCAATATGACTTTCCCATAGGTTTTCACTAGGTGGTGCAGTAACTACGGGTGCACTTAATGTCTCTTATGTGCTCTCGTAGTTACTCTGGATTGTGCCCTAAGACTGACTGATTAACTGATTCATCAATGCCCAAACCAAGAAGCATGAAAATTGGGGAGCATATTCTTTAGTGTCCAATAGCGCCCGTTTTCTGGTGGTGCCCTGTGGTGCCCAGTGTTCGATGGTGTTCAGTGCCTGTTACTCGACAGGGATGGCTGATGCTCTATAACTTTACATGGTTCATCTATTGGAAGTACCACCAGAAATAACTGGCCATGATTTCACAGCAAAACACAACAAATGCCAGTAAAGAGGCTCAGGCCAGATGGAATGGCACTTTTGAACATGCAAAATGCACATGCTAGAGCACATGCACAGAGTCAAGACTTCTAGGACTGCTTGTCAGGTTTGCATTACTGGTCTTGCTGCCAGGTGATGTTCTAGTGATCCTATGAATTTCACTGGACACCACCTCAAGTACCACTGATGGCACATGTGCCAGTTGAGAAACACTGGCCTCATCAAACCTCCTACCTGCTAAGGAGAGAGGAACTGTCTTTGCATTAGAGAATTTGAACCACCACAGAAGTAGTACTGTGGGTCATTTCTTAAACACTATCACTTTACTGATTTCCTGCGGGAAAACATTTATACTTGAAAGACACTGGAACATTTGAATTTTATCCTGTGAATAAGTCTGCTTTGCCCCATTAGTTTTGTTTTCTTTCTCTCCTGGACAACCAGCAGTAAGATCTTAAATTGATTTTTGACAGGGAGCATTAATGCTTTAGCAGTAGCATCCATGAAGGCCCACAACCATTCTTAACTCACTCTGGTGCTGATTCTCTGGGGGGAGGAAAACAGCTAGAAGTCTGTCTCGTGTATAGTAATGGCTCCCTAAAGCACGCTAGCTTTTCTGGAAGGCAGCCATTCATAAGGTCATTTAATTTGATAGATCGGATGGGGAGGGGGCTGTGCCCCCAAACATGGGATGCCTAATTACAACTGACATGTTGAGTCCCCCTGCTGTCAATAGCTTCTGGATACTGTCACAGTGGCAATTAAAAACAGACAACACTAGAAAACCCGTTAATCATTTGAGAAGAAAAACCACTGGGAAAATAAATATCCAGCAGATTGGAAAAAGGAGTTAGTGCCAGTGCTCAATTGTCTACTGGGAATGAGACTACCCTTTAGAATCAGCTGAAGAATCAGAGAAAAAGTTATATGGTTGGAGAGGGGCATATAACTAGTTCACTGTAATAACTTCTTTTGGAATAAGTCCATTCTACTGTAAAGCAGAGGTTCCTAAAGTAGGGCATTGTGACATCCTAGCCAGGGCAGTTCCTTAAGCTGCTCTTTAAGGAGCAGGGTGAATGCGTCTAGGGGAAGGTTTGCTGCTGCTTTCAGAAAATTAACTTTTTCCATTCATAAATGGAAATCTGATAACCCTTACTAGCCCCACAAATGTAAACCTTCATTAATCCCTACTAACTGAGCAAGAGGCTCTCTTTCGAATGGATGTTCCTCTTTTGTTTAGCAGGGGAAGAGTAACTGGCCCTCTTCACCCCACCAATGTCTGTCATAGTGGCTTCTGCTGGTGTTCTTTTCCATCTTTTTTAGATTGTGAGCCCTTTTGGGACCAGGACCCATTAGCCATTAATTGTTTTCATTTTCTTGTAAGCCATTCGGTGAACTTTTTAGTTGAAAAGCGGTATATAAATACTGTAGTTAGATGGATAAATGCATTGTGAGTTTGGAGAAAATACAAATAACTGGATGTGTTACCACTATCCAGAATAAACACACTGAATGAAGTGTGGCCATCTATCTGCACTATTTATATAGTGCACTATTTAGCTTTTCAACTAAAAAGTTCACAAAGCGGTTTACAAAGAAAATGAAAACATTAATAACTAATGGATCCCTATCCCAAAAGGGCTCACAATTTAAAATGCAATAAGAACACCAGAAGAAGCCACTTGTACAGACATTACTGGGGGTGTGGAGGGCCAGTTACTCTACCTCTGCTAAATAAAAGAGGAACACCCACTTGAAAAAGTGCCTCTTGCCCAGTTAGCAGGGCACTGGATCCCAAATCAAACATTGTAAGTGGAGTTTCATTTGGAGTAGCTTCATATATTGGCTTGTTGTATATAACATACAAGCCGCATGTGCTCATATGATGATGCAAGTGTGTATTTGCAATGCAGAATGTATCAAGGTCCTTGTTCAAATGAAATTGCACTTCCACTCATACAAGGTGAGGAACCCCTGGATTTTTGCTTTTACCTTCCTGTGGCTGCAGCCCCATATCTCGATTTTTTATCCTGAAAAAAAATCTCCTGACCCTCAACTACATGTTTTCAGGGACTTAAGAAGCTTCAGCAGGAAGGAGAGATACAACCTTCTTACATGCAGATGGTAAATAGGTAGCCACTGGATTTCCCAGGCAATACATACTGACAGTGGCATTGCTAGGGGGTATGGGAAGTGCGGTCAGCAATGGGTAATAAGCATAGGGGATAAAATTTGTAAAATTATGGTTTTTAGTAACAATATCCACTTGTAATATATTACTTGGTGTATAATTTCATGCAGAATGAAATGAAATAAACAGCACTGAAATATTTCTGTTCTCTCAAAAGTCATAGCAAGCCAGCTAGGATTGGCATGCCCACTACATAGTTGGAGAGCCTTCCAGCGGGGTGATGCAGTAGCCTCCTGCACCAGGTGACACAAACCCGAGTGATGCCACTACATATTGATTAGTATCAAGGTTGTATTGTGGTAAATTCAATGAAAGAAAAATATAACAAAGACTCCTCTAACTCAAAGAACTGCAGGTGTACTATTTTCCCCCTAAAAATGCCCTTAGAGCAAGAGACCAAATACAAGCTGTTGTTAATGATCAAGATGAAATGGGTTGATAGTATTTTGGGATTTTCCTCTTGCTTGGATTTTGAAGTGCTCTTCCTTGCCTTATGTATAATGGATTGTGGGATATTTTTTCCCCTCTGGTTTCAAGACTGTATTACACCTTGAAAATTCAGGACTGAGCAGGGTAGTATTAAGAATAAATCAAAACAAAACAAATGAAAAGTATAAACCAAGGGATTATTCAGACATAGATAGTAAACAAACCTAGTAGCAAATTCACAATAGTCCTTAATATTGCAGCAAAAGTTTAAAAAGAACTGAAAAAAAATCTCTTGTTGGAATATTTTCTCCTGACCGGGAATGTCATCATTAAAAGAAGCTCCTCCAAGGTTCTGTAACAAACCTACAGTACAAATAGAATTAATTTCACAAGGGTTTTTTTTGACTAGGGTCCCATGTTCCAGAACAAACAACTCTTTACTCACTTTTGTTAAGGAAACCAAAGACACAGGGGAACCCTATCTCTATGCCCCCTGTGCCCTTCATTTAGAAGGGCCCCCAATTCTCTTCTGTTAGATTCCTACTGCAGGTACCAAGAGGAAAAAGATTCTTCCTTTTACTGAACTCTAAAAGTATGCAAGCTTACAGAGGGAAACAGGATCTTAATTGCAGTTTTTGTGATGGTGCAGTGGTACTCATGAAATCCACCATTGAAAACATCCAATAGGATCAGGCCATTACTTTTCTTTTTAATAAGGTATTTTTTTGTGGGCATTTTACTAAGGGTGAAATTAACATTTTTCAAAAGAATTAAATAAACAATTGCTCATCAAGTTTGAAGCAACAGCAGGACAGAAGGACATGCAATTTTTTCCTGCAATTTTCTTCCAATCAACCAGGATTTTACCAATATAGTGGGAGAATTAACAGCTCACCCATGTCACCTACAAAAACTTGTGATGTTGATGATGACATTTCCCCCTTTCTCCTTTCAAGTAGTCGAGGAGGCTTCTGCTATGCAGGTCCAACCTTGTTTTACATGGATTTGACTCAACACGAATGGCCACTGTGAATCAGTCTTAAGAACTGTGTTTCAACTATTGTAGTGAAGCAGTTATGCAAGTAATTATTCTGTTTTCAGTCCCAGAATCAAACCTCCAGATATTAAGGCAGTACCTTATTCAGTTAAACAAAATAGAGGAGCAAGAAATCTTGAAGTGGGTCTTTAAATATATTTTTCCATTGTTTTCTTTATACACAGATTTCTTTTTAACTCATGGGAGGTTCTTAAATTGAACCCAAGTGGATAACGAGAGACACCTGTAATCAACATGACAATTAACAAGAAAAAAATTAGAAAAAAGCAGTAATCAAAACTAATCAAAGTAATCAAATCAAAAGTAATCTATAAGCAATAAAGCCGAGTAAGCAGAGTGTATAGCAAAGCCTGTGAAAAGAGAAGACTTTTAGCCTTTGATAAAACACTGGCAATTATGCTAATAAGAAATGGCAGGTCTAATTTGAGAAATATGTTTTCACCCACAGCTTCTTCTGTTGTCTGAAATACGGAAATAGTCATAGGAACTTACACTGTGTCATACCATTAATTCATTTGCAGTGCAATCCTAATCATGTTCACTCAAAAGTAATGATTCTGTTCAATGATTCTAACTCCCAAAAAGTGTCTTTAGGATTGTAGCCATACCCTACAATCCAGAGTAACTATGTAAGAGATATTTACGAGATAGCACGTAAGAGACATTTATGTTGACATAGTTATGGCACCATCTAGTGAAAACCTATGGGAAATTCATATTGCAATCCAGAGTAAATTGTTCTTATGTCAGAGCAAGGACTCCCTGTAGTTTCTCTGGATTGCACCCTTCATAACATGAGTCCTGCTGGCTCAGGCCCAGAGTCCATCTAGTTTAGCTTCCTTTTTCTCAGATGCTTCAAGTAATTCTAAGGATAACATGATATCCCTTGCATCCACTTCCTTGCATCTGACATTCAGAAATGGCTGGACTTTGCAGCCATAAATCTGTTCAAACCCCTTTTTAAGGCTTCCATGCCAAACAACAGCCAGGGTGACCTGTACCTTTAACCATTGCATAAAAGAGGGAATTTAGGCAAGTTTAGCTCAACATAGAAGGGTTTAAAAAGCAGCAACTGCCTAAATTTCCTCTTCTATACAATGGTTAAAGGTATAGGCATTTGTCCTCCTTTCTATGGTCACACTGGACAACAACTCCACACTGATAATCAGCTACTGTTCAGGGATTTAGAGATAGAGTCTTGCCCAACCTCACCTAGAACTGTCAGGGATTGAACATGGGACCCAACAATAAGCTAGGAGCCACATGTCAGAAATAGAGGGAATGCTTTGCTTTTTTCTTAGTTTACATTAAGCTGAATCATCTCTCTACTGGGGATGGGCAGAGTTAATGTCACTGTTTCACAACTTAAACACTTAAGCTTCTGTACCCCACCCCCCAATAAATGATGCCATAAATAACTGCTGTGTCCTTTTGGAGGAAAAGTGCTCATCAGCTCTCAGCTCCCAATATAAGCAAATGTTCAGAGTCATAACTCATCCCTGAAGTATTATTTTAATATCCTTGAGCAACTTGCATGCACTTCTTAGTTCCTCAGATGCAAGCAAATCTCATAAAATGAAATGAGCTGTAAACACATCACTGGAGACACAGGGATGATACGAAATATGGAATCCCAACCTCAGATTATCTTGATCCTCTATCATGGGCACTAAGTTGTAACTCATATACTGTGACATCAGGGCTAACCTTGGTGGTGAGACTGACTGAAGCAGCTATTCTGAACAACAGGTTGGGGTGGGGTAGCAGTTAAATGACAAGGGATGCCATGCATTCTTCGTCTGCCATGCACTCTGTGTCTATCTGCCACCCTTCAGTTGCCAAGAGTTCACCTATACTCTTCTCACATCTTGAGATCAAGTGGAAAACGGCATAATCCGAACCAATTTAGGCCAGCATAAGCGACCTGTCTCCCCATTCCTGTAGTGGTGTGGGGAGGCTGGTGCATGTCTGTGTGTGGGCCTAACTCCCTTATGGCACTTTTCTGACACTCTCAGGCCAGTACAGGGCTTGTTCTGTTCCTAACTGGGAATGATGATAGCCAATCAGCAGCAGACCTAGGGTTAACATCACCCAGTGTGAGAGCTCATTGCGTCATCCCCATGACGGATTTCCTCCATACCAGACAACACAGAATAAATTGTGAATGTCTTCTTAGCTACTTTCCCCCCACATTTTGGATTTTGTACTAAATGAGTCTTTTTGACAACATGAACATCAGAAAAGATTCATCAATAAAAAGTTTAATAGCAGTTTGTTGAGTTACAGTTTAGACAAGTTGCTATGACTTTTATGTCATCTGCCTGATAGCTTGAGAAATTTTGCGTTGTCTCACTTCAGACAGACTTATTATACTTGACTGTCACCTCAATAACAATGGATCTACTGATCTCTTAATGGTACATGTTCTGTTTCTTCTGCCAATCACCATTAGCCTCTTTCACCTTATTTGTTCTAACCAATTTAATTCACTGATGTTGGTTGCAAAAGCTATAAAACTCCCTGTGATACTTGGCAAGCATGACTCAACCTTGTGCATGCTAAGTAGGAACCCCATCAGTTTCGCATTCCTGTGAAGCTCCTCTGCAACACTTATGGACAGCGAACACCTGAACTTAGAAGTTTGTCAGGCAACAATTTTTTCAGAACAAAATGCCGCTCCTAGATTGATATCAATATGACTGTAATAACGAAAGGGTTAGAATGCTTTAAGTAAAGCAGTGTACAGAAGTTAATTTTCTTTAATTATATGCATTTTATACCACAAGATGCCCAGGATTGTGTAGATTGTTCCTTCCCTCTTCTTGTTCTCACAACAACCCTGTGAGGTAGGTTAGGCTGAGAGATATGAAATGGCAAAATCCACTTGGGTGACCAAATGCCCAAACCTCAAAAGGAGGACAAGGTCTTGGATTCCTCTCAGACTGGCATTTCCAGTGGAGAATGGCACATTTGCCAACTCATGAGTAAAGCCACAATAGTGGGCACTTTCACTTTCCCATAGAGCTCAATGCATATTTTTTATTTTTAGTTTATTGGCCATAACTTGATAGGAAAGAGACATTTCAAAACCAATTTTTGCATTGGATTCTGCTCTTCAATACAAATCCAATGACATATGACTTTATGGGGTACTGCACACCATTGAAAAAGTTCCAAAATGAAGCCAAAATGAAGGACAATGAAGTCCTTTTGGAGGACACCCAGACAGGAGACTAAAAAAGAGGACAAATCCAGAAATTTCTGGCCATATGGTCACCCTGCTTGAAACTGCTCTCTCTCTCTCTCTCTCTCTCTCTCTCTCTCTGTTTGTGTGTTTGTGTGAGTGTGTGTTATGTTACCTTACTGTACTTGAACTGCCTGATATAAGCAAAAATAGTACATTCATTTCCTAAAATTACTTTTTTCCTTTACAACTAACATTTGTTATACATGGGGGGAAATATTATGGAATACAGAGACTTTCACTGCAAGCCTAAGCATGTCTACTCAAAAGTCAGTCCCATTGTGTTCAATAGTATTTACTCCCAGGTGAGTGTGGCTAGGATAGCAGCCTTGTACAACTACCAGCCAAATGTTGAAAGATTTGTGTAAAGACTGTGAGTTTTTTTAATGGTATCTGATCTTTTTTATTTATGAAAGTGTTATTCAGTGCTTTTACAGTTGACAAATAAAAACATTCCCAACAAAGTAATGCTCATAAAAATGTCTTATTCATAAGGAAATCCACATGTACATTTTTCGAAACGCCTCAGGCTACAGGATGGCGTGTAAATGGAGCACCCAGGGACTCTCCCTCACACCTGTTGCTACAGATAATGATCTACTTTAATGGCGGGTTTTGTCAGCTTGAGAGCTTCTACAGCATTCTGGCTAATGCCTGGTTTCTTCCCATGTCTCCCTACTGATTGTCAATACACCACAGAATCTGTGTTCGCTCAGAAACTTCCCACACTCACAGCCCCATGTTTCAGCACATGACATGTTCCCCCAAAAGAAAGCATATGGGACAGTTCGTAGGGGAACCAGCCATTTTTCTCTGCCTGCCAACACTTTCTCAAGCAGGGCTGCATTAAAAAAATTCAGCACGAAATGTTACTGGACTGTGCACAGACAAAGTCTGCAACCATTTTCACACTAAAAGTGACACTTTCTGCTTTTCCTGTTGAAGAAAGCTTGAAGCCCTTGCTCTGAAAGAAGGCCAACTGCAACGTCTTATTCCAGTACAAAATAACATCTTATTATCAGTACAAAATAATTAGCTTACAAAACATGATTAACTGTCCTGTCCTATCTGCCATCATGACCAACTGCGCAGCCATGTTGACAGAGTGGACACTACATCCAATGATGGGGAGGACCTATCAGGAGTTCTGCCAGAGAGGTAAGTAAAAATATTTTCTATTTACCTCTACATAGATTTCTCACTGGCCTATGGATTAAATCAGACGTTAAGACGCTGTGCCTCTTAACCAGCAGGCCAGGGTTCAAGACCCGGGTCGGCCCCACAAGACAGGGTGAGCTCCTGTCCTTAGCCCAGCTCTGCAACGCCAGCTGGATCCAATCGTATTGGCTCTGCCTTTCCATTGGACTAATTCAGTGGCGTGGAGAGGGGGGATTTGTTGCTTGGGTAACAGCCTATCCTCCATAACAATCCAACCCAGGCTTTCGTGCTTCGCATGCAGCGTATGCAGCGCCAAGCACGATACCATAGTCTTTCAAGACTGACGGAGGCCTGCTTTTGCTTTTTTTTTTAATGCCAGCTGTATAACTGGCTCAAATCTAAGAAAAGGGGCAGAACAGATTCAAAAAGAGAAGATCAGCACACTTGTCCTGAGTTCCAACCCCTGCCTCTTCCCTTTTCCAACAAGAAACACCCATGCCTTCTCCCACCACCAGTAGAGGTAGCACCGCCAGGAGCCATTTCACCTGTTGGAGATTGCAAGAGACCAGAATACGTCTCAAAGTTCTAAAAAATGAATCAATTTATTCAGTTTAAAAAATTCTGTACAGTTCTACTATAATAAGGACAAATGTATGTTATTTATAGCTCCTAGATTCTTTTAGATACAGGCATTCCCTACTTATTGGACGCATTAGGGACCAGAGCATCGACCAAAACTGTAAAAGTGAAAACTGTAAAAGCATCGACCAATGAAAAGTGGAACCCAGCCTTTTTCAGCTTGCAAATGCAAAGCAGGCATCTATCAGTCTTGAGAGACTATGATATCGTGCTCAGCGCTGCACACGCTGCATGCGAAGCACAAAGGCCTGGGTTAGATTGTTATGGAGGATAGGCTGTTACCCAAGCAGAAAATTCCCCCTCTCCACGCCACTGAAATAGTCCAATGGAAAGGCAGAGCTGATAAAAATGGTTCCAGCTGCGTTGCAGAGCTGGGCTAAGGACTTTAATATCTCTTGCAAAAGCCTAAATAACGCATATTTATTAACACATAGCAAAATACATACCAAATTATACTAAAATAAAGGCATACTGTATATTGCAAATTATATCTTATTTTTTTAAACTGATGAATCAGTGAGTCTCCTTGATGAAAAACAGACTTCTGGGTATATTTTAAGAGTGATAAAAGATTGAAACAACCAAAAATGGGGTGGCAGAAAGCAGGGGACATCTGTACATGTTCCCTTCCCCCCTTTATACAACCCATGTTCTAAAGCCACAATCTGAGCAGAAACATGAAGAGGAGGAGGTAGAGGTTTCGTCACTCTTAAAACTTGTTATCTACTGAAAAATCACTTCCTCAAGCTGCTTTCACTGGGTTAAAGAGATGAATACTGTAGTTTTATCTTATCCCCATTGACAGCAAAAGCAGCTGGAGGTTAGGTTTAGCAACAAAGTAGCATGGAAAAATAAAGCTTCTTTCTCAGATTATGTGCTCAATAGCTGCATAAGTATTGTTTCTGCAATCCTAACTTAGGCCGGCACAACTCATTAGACTTCCCATTCCCATGGTAAAGTAGGGAGGCAAGCACAAGTCTGTGCACTGACCCAGTCCCTCCTCAGGAGTGGCTCACAGTGTCTTATGGCACTTTTCTGACACCCCCAGGTCAGCACAGGACTTACGCTAGGGCAAGGTGACCTTTTAGAATGGAGAACAGAGTGCCTGTACCTTTAAGCATTGCATAGCGGAGGGAATATAGGCAGGTTTGGGTCTACATACAAGGGTTTAAAAAGTAGCACCTGCCAAGATTCCCTCCTTTATGCAATGCTTAAGGTATTGTAGGTAGACAAACCTACAAACCTGGGCTGTGGGTGGCACAAATGGTTAAGACACTGTGCCTGTAGACCAGAAGGCCAGGGTTTGAGACCCAGGTCTCCACAAGACAGGGTGAGCTCCAGTCCTTAGCCTAGCTAAGCTGCAATGCACCTGGAACCAATCATATCAGCTCTGCCGTTCCGTTGGACTATTTCAGTGGCGTGGAGAGGGGGGATTTGCCTCTTGGTTACAGCCTATCCTCCATAACAATCTACCCAGGCCTTCGTGCTTCGCAAGAAGCATCAAATGCAATACCATAGTCTTTCAAGACTGATGGATGCCAAGAAAGAGGCACTCTGTCCTCCATTCTATATGGTCACCAGAGTTTAGGCTGGCCTAAATGGAGCTTAGGACTGCAGCCTACATAGCATAATGAATCTTCACATGTAGCTTTATTCTTGGGTATATTGTAAGTAAGTCGTAGACCAAATTGAACTCCACTTTGAGTAACCATTATATCTATAATCCAAAAAGTAAAGGGAGAGATATGAGAAATATACAGAAAGGTTTTGTTAAAAGCTTGCATAATTTCTTGCAGGATTAAAAGGGTTTGTTATTTTGCAGGATTAAAAACTTCTATTGTGTAATAGAAAATACAACGCAACCCTTGATCTTGCAACTCATAAAGATCAAATACCAAAAACTGATGTTTATTAATCTAGGATAACATAATGCATCAGTAAATAATTCAGATCCAATAAAAATGACAAGGTACCTTGTAAGAGCTTCCCAGAATATCTTAGACTAAAAATCAATATAATCAGCACAGATCACTTAGAAAACAGATTAAATAGATTGCTTTCTACCTAGCTTTGCCAAACACAGGAGGCTTAATTCTCTTTTTCAATGAAACTTAAAGGAATTTGTTTCAGAGAATAAAAGTAAGTCAAAATCCATGAATAAACAAAAATTGTTGTTTGGAAATGCAATGCATATCTTTGGATTGGTCATCTCTGGATTAGTATGGTTTTTACGCAGATCTGAAAAATATGCAAACAACAGACAAGAATCTAGGAATACAGTGTTTATGAGACTCAGCTCTCTGAACACCGAGTTTCTGAGACCCAGAGGCCAGTTGAGTGGGTTATCACTTCATTGCAACCAATAGGAGACTCTCCACCCTGGAGGTGAATAATTGGTCTTCCACAATGGCCACTTATTAAAAATGAATCCAAAGAATCTGATTTAAATCCAATCCAGTACAAGGGTAAATAGGAAGGCCCAGGTTGTGGCCCATTCCACATGGGTTCATTGGGTTGCAGCTTGTAATTTGGAAACTTTATTGTGCTAACTATTTAATATTTGAAATCCTTTGTTGGCATTCAGTGTTGATTGGTTAAAGGATTTGACATGTGGCCATTGATAGCCATTGATAGCCAATATTGAGGCAATATGTAGACATGCAGTATTGATTTTAAGCAATATATTTGACAACTTACATGCACTAATAGCATGTATAATTTGACAGCCATGAAATGATGCAAGTGGTTCTTGCATTGAAATTATAAATATTTTGACACCAATCTAGAGCCTGATAGGCATTCATGGGCATTCTACTGCTCATCTCACAAGGAAAATCAGTTCTAAAACGCAGGACTTTCAAAAGCAAATTGTGATTATGGCTATTCAAAGGGGAAAAAACTTCTACAACCTTGCTGTGTATTCTGAAGCCTTTCGGTGTCCCTACGGTCGGTCTTTGAATCATCCTGTTGTTGTCTTTTTATATCTGTCTCCCGTGCTCTGTAGGTATTTCTAGTAATCAGTACATCCTTATCCACAAATCAATTAAGCCTGGATTGTTAGGTTTAAATTTATTGATTGATTGATTTTAAAATATATATATCCTGCTTTCCCAGGTGGAAACGAATGCCCAAGGTGGCTAAATTTAGCTTATTGAAATGTAAGAGATGACATTGGTTTAAATCCACACTCAAACTTACTGTTTTTGTGGACTGGGCTAATAATGCAAGGCTTTCACTGCTACCTGAATCTCTCCAGGGTTTTGTATTTTGCTTGCTTTCCAGTGATCACTCTCATAATACAAAGAAATTGTTACTCTGGGCGGTAAATCTAAGTAAGGCTACCTCATGCTACCAGCTTGGTTGTTCAAGCCAAAGGGAGAGGAGGCAGCCTCGGGGCTTCTCAGAATTCCCATAGCATGATTTTGTTATGGTAAAGGAAACAGAGATAACTGCTCTGGCAATTGCTTGGAGCAAACCTGGCCTCGACTGACTGTGGCACGGTCTCTTTACTACATATTTGTCTAAAACGTTTACTGCATCTAACTTATCTGTATGTTCAAGTTAGCAAGAGGGTTGGCAGTGCATCTCAGCTGTGTGCTTTACTTGATGAAGCTGGGTTAGCCCATCTCCTTCCAATGTCTTTAATTGTCGTGACTATCTGTGCACAACTACAGGTGGCTCAAAGCCACGGTGGCCCAGTATATCTGCACGACAGTAGGCAAATCCATTTAGATGTTTGTAATGTGTCACTTCTTTTGACAATATTCCCCTGTTGCTTCCAATGCAATTTAAAAACAATTGTAATTTAGAATTATTACTCCGATGTGTGCAAGCAAACATGAACAAAACACAAGGGAGCCTCAGCAACAAAAGCAGCAAAGGAAATGGGATGCAGACAGCAATTTAAGCATCTCAGTATGAAGGTAAGTGACAGGAACTGAGTCCTGAGGGTTGATTCTGGAGAAACGTATAGCAAATCTGTTGCTGGTAGGACTGGACTGGCAGCAATGAGAATTCACTAGAAACGAATCCCAGGAAGGACAGCAGTTTTCAGTGTTTTTCATCCCAGCACATTAACAAGGTACACTATCAGTTCTTTTACAATTGACATGGCTGCCAATGGGAAAGGGGCCATTGGACAAATGCATGGAGGACATAAGGCACTTACTCTGAATTGTTCTATGCATTTCCCATAGGTTTACCATAGGTGGCACCGTAATAACGATGTTGGTGTAAAAGGTCCTGTAGTTACTCTGGATTTTAGCCTATGTTCTAAATTGAGCATCATATACATCTGAAGACAAGTTTCAAGGAAACAATGGTGGAAGAGATCTATGCCTTTCTTTCCTGTTTGTCGGTTTCACAGAAGCAGCTTGTGGTCTAAAGGGAAGCCAAATTCTGTACGAGATGCACTATAATGAGCCAGCAAGGCTACAGTTATGCTCTGACCTTGTCAAAGGTGTCTTCTAATGTTATGCCAGTTTCCTTGTGTATGTTTAGGGATGACACAGCTCATTGACCTAATGATTTTTTTATTGTAAAGCATCAGACTTTAAAACCATTTATGGTTTAAGTAATAAGGTTACTAAGCGGAACAACGAAGACAATAAAACCTTTATTGCTCCAGTGGTGCTTTTTCTCTCTTAGTTAGCCAAGATGCTATCAGTTCATTTCCCATGCACCCCCACTTTACAGCAACCTTATTTATATCACTACCCTAATTACACAACTTCTGCACTTGACATCACATAAATGTTTCCCTAATTTGGTTTATGGTTGGAATGTAAAATGGATCAATGTGTTCATTTATACCATCCCCCCATGCATGCCCACACACTAAAAAGATGTGATTTATAAAGGCAACCCAGCATTTTCTTTCCAACAGTGAAGCAAGGAACAAGGCAATGAACAGGAAGAAATAGGAAGAAACTGAAGTGTACTAGTGCCATGATTGCCAATTCAATGAAAGTCCCACCAACTCTGAAGCCCACCTACTGATGGTCTCACCACAGATGCTGGCATGACAGCATGAAAACTAGTCTAGTCTCTCCATTGAGGCTATGCAAGGATTGCATCAGAAGAACAAATCCTGCAAACCCATGACTGCTCGCACACTTTCCTGTTCAGAGTGGTAAAGAAAAGGGAGATGGAACAAAAAAGGACTGCAAATGGTCAACTGTCCTATAAACCTTAGAAGAGCCCTGTGGGATCAGGCCAAAGGCCCATCTAGACCAGCTTCCTGTATCTCACAGTGGTTCATGAGATGCTTCAAGAGCACACAGGATAACAAAAGACCTGCATCCTGGTGTCTTCTTTTGCACCTGACATTCTGAGGTAACCTACAACTAAAATAAGGAGATTGCACATATCCATAATGGCTTGTAATGGACTTTTCCTCCAGAAATTTGTCCAATCCTTTTTAAAGCATCTCTCACCATATCCTGTATCAAGGAGTTCCACAGATTAATTACCCACTAGATAAAGAAATATTTTATCTGTCCTAATTCTCTCAACATTCAATTTTAGTGGATGCCCTCTGGTTCTGAGGTTGTATGAGAGATAAGAGAGCATCTCTTTATCCACTTTATCCCTTACATAATTTTGGTTGTAATCCTATGCATGTCTACTGTTAAGTAAGTGCTGCTGAGCTCAATTGGGCTTACTCCCAGGAAAGTGTTCTCAGGATTGCAGCCTTTGTCTGTCTCAATCATGTCCCCTTTCAGGCAGCTATTTTAGACTGAAGAGCCCCAAACACTTTAGTCTTTCCTTGTAAATGAGGTACCCCAGCCCAGTAATCATTTTGGTTGCTCTCTTTGCACCTTTCCTCACATTATTCTGTGAAGGGAGGCATTTAGGATTGAAGGGCCAGAAACAGCCTTCCAGTTCATGCATCCTCACAATTTAGTATTTGACAACTGAAGATGCCAGTGAGATGTACTTGGGAATGAATGTCAGAAACACTGAAATTGTGTCTAGGGAGAAAGGAGATGAACAAAGGCCACATGTGCAATAAAAAGGTGCCAGACCATAGTCAGCCCATTAAATAAATTCATTTGTTTTCACCTTCACTTTCTGGTGTCCCCTTCAGTAGGCTGTTTCTAATACCCTCCTCTGTCTTTTTTAATCTCAGTAATTCTCACTTTCCATGAAAAACAAATAAATGCTTGAGATATACTGCAATGTATGAAATTCTGAGATTAAAAGAAAAGCAGGCTTCAGGCTGAAATGGCATCACTCATAAAATGAAGTCACTTTTGTGACCCATTGTGGCCCACTGGGTATTATTCACTTTAATATATACTGTGACTTTTGATTTAGGGTGCTTCTCAGAAAGGCTAGATTTAGTGTAACTTACAATGCAGCATGACTATTGGTCCAGATAATTGCAATTCTCTGTTTTATAGATGAACTATTATTTGAAGGCAGAGGAAGGAACTGTGGTATCAAATAAACGCAGAACAGTATTTCTCTGAAGAAATAATATTGTGCAACAAAAACTTAAAGGGAGTCCAGCAGGAAACATCTGTACAAACAGAAATCTACTGCAGAGGAGTGGCACATTAGTAGACCGGAATTATGTCATAGTTGTTAATTTAACATAGGAGTCCCATGAGAGATGTGTGACAATTAGCATTGGTGGCTCCAGGGGAATTGACAAACTCTGGTCCAAACAAATGATAGGTCAGGAAGGGGCACTTGGTGGAATCTTCCTTGCACAGATTTTTATCTCATTATTATTTTATTTTATTATTTATTTTATTTTATTATTATTTTATTGATGTAACATTGAGGAAAATGGCTGGCCTGTCACTGGTGACTGTCACTGCTTCACAACAAACCTGTGAGGTCAGTAATTGTCCTCACAACAACCTTGTGAGGTAGGCGATTCATATAAATTTTCTCTTCCAGGTGGAATCCTTCTCAGCATGGTCATCATCACAACTGGCTTCAGGGAATGCCTTCCAAGCATCAAGCAGGGACGTTCATGTCAGCCAAACTGTAAATGGTGACATCTTTTGGCTCTGTTGATTCATGACAGCTTTATCAGCTTTCAGGTCTCCCATCCAAGAGTGGTCCAAAGTCTTTCCCTGCTTAGCTTTCTTCAGCAGTTGAGAAAGCAACACATGAAGGAAGATGTACTTAGCCAACCAATCAGAGAATCATTGGGAAGTAACAGGATTGATCTCTCCCTTTTCATGCCAGATTCATGCCCCATGTAGTCAGGTTTCATTGCCACCAGCACAATACAAAACAAGAACTTTATAGCTTTTGTACTTCTGCAGGAATCTGTGTACCTCAGTTCATCAAAGCACAGTTTGGAAGTCAGTCAGACAAAATCCTCTTAGGTTATCAGTACTGACAAGCTTACATGCTCCTAATCCTTTATTGCCTGGTGTAATTTTTTTTATATTTCTTCATTTAACAGATTTTACTGCTAAAAGAGACAGCATGGTGTGGAGTTGCAACTTGGCAGGACAGTGTTACATCAGAAACTCTGACCAGTGGCATGTCCCATGATGTTGGGGGAATTACTTTGCCTTTTTATTAATTTTCCCCTTCCCTCCCTTTGCTCTAACTCTAATGTATAGAAAAGGTACAACATGATCCAGTGGTAAAGGATTCCTCATCTGCATATGTCTAAGGAAGCATGCACATATTAATACATATGTTTCAAATCATGCGTGTTAACTGAAATATTGAAATAAATTTATTTGCCTTTGAGGTGTTACAAATGCTCTTCTTTTAGGTTCTATAGCTCACAAAAAAACAATAACTTGGCTCAAGAAATGAAATATCTATTAATACTTAGAACACAATCCTAACCATGTCTACTTAAAAATAAGGCCTGTTGTGTTCAATGGATCTTAGTCCCAGGAAAGTGTCTTTAGAATTGCAGCCATAGGCATCATACTTTCAGCTTCCTTATGGCTATGGATCTGCAAAAGGCAAGGTTAATTTTACCCATTAACTATTAATTAGCGATTACGTTTTTCATTTTCTTGTAAACTGCTTTGTGAACTTTTTAGTTGAAAAGTGGTATATAAATACTGTAGATAGAAATACTGTAGATTTTCCTGACAAAGTAACCTCACCTTTTGCAGGTCCCTACTCATGGCAAATCCCTGGCGGAGAGGGTTACCAGAAACGACAGTAAGACAGTGACTTACAATATATGATCAATAAAACTAAAAACAAATGACATTTATACTTTGTCCTATATCCTGCTGCCCTGGTCATTCTGAAAATTATGGATGTTCCACCATGAGTTGAAAATAAAAAGGAGGAACACTTTTAACTGGGAAAATAAGAACAATGTGTTGCTGGTGAATTTTGCAAAATACATGACAATGTCAAGCTTGTGACAACTTATGAAGAGTGGTGTTTGAAACTGTTTTCAGGAGTATGCTCATAGAGTTCAATAACAGGATGTAAACGTATTTTACTCACTGAGATTAAAAGAAAACTAACACCTCTATCTCAGAAGTATTCAAACCCAATCCCAGATGTTCTATGTGCACTTTTGTCAGAAGAAATTTCATTAAGACACCACCACATTAATTATTTCAAGCTCTTTCTCAATCACTCAAGAGGTAGATCCTCAGTGGAAAGCACAATAATCATCACATCATTACCAGTATCTCAATTTTCTTTTACTTCAGATATGTGCAAATGTTTTCTCCCTCTTCATACACTGAAATATCAGGGTCACTAATTGAGCCCATTATCAATTGTAATAGTTCAGTACTGGAGTAACCTAGTTAAATCTCCAGTAGATTTCCTTAGAAAGATAAGTTGAATTTAATCACCAGTTCTTTGTGGTAATGAAAATGGTTAACGACAGTGTAGCTATGAACACCGTCTCTCCAAAATCCACCTCATGGAATGAATCATTAAAAAATTGAGTTCAATTTACCTCTCCTGTTCCACTTCTTATATTACAAAACCAAAGAGCACTCGTAACACTTGAATGGCTAATAAATTTATTTCAGTGTCAGCTTTTGTGGACTTTGGCTGCAGTTCTAAGCTCGTTAGGCTGGCCTGAGAATATGCTAGAGAAGCCTAGAGAATATGCTGACCTAGGAATGTCACAAAAGTGCCATAAGACACTTTTGCGCCACTCCTGGGATAGGGTTAGGCCAGTATACAGACATGTGCTGGCCTCCCTATATCACCACAGGAAATGGAAGACTGATTGATGAGTTGTGCTGGCCTAGGTTAGGATTGCATCAGTCACTTGGAACCAGGTACACAACCTCCTGGTTTTAGAAATAGGCTACCTCAGAATGGCAGATGCAAGGAAGATGCCAGGATGCAGTTCTCTTGTTGTCTTGTGCGCTCCATGAAGCACTTGGTGGGCCACTGTGAGATACATGAAGCTGGACTAGATGGCCTGATCCAAAAGGGTTCTTCGTATGTTCTTGCTGTTTATGCTTCATGCCAAATAATATAAAACTTTTTTCATTTGCATAGTAATTGTGTAAAATAAATTCAAATTGCCCAGCACTACTAGGTTAATGTGACATAAGTTATTGCCTCATGTTTGTCTTATCGTAGTGGTGATGTTCCAGTGATAAGCATGCATGTATGCATTCACCTTTGCACTTATACAATGCTATTCAGTGATGTAAGAAAGGAAAGATGTTCTCCCTGTTCTAAATATGCTGGGAAGTTTTCCTTTAATCTTTGAACAATGAAAAATATAAAATATAATCCGTTAATCTTGGTTATTTGCCTCCACTTAACTTTTATCCTTTATTCAAACACAGACACTATATAGAGAAAATCAAAACAGTTGTGATTTCGGTAATCAGCAGTCACTTAGGAACCAATTTGTTCTGCCGCTCACTGCAACGATTCCCATGAACCATGAGAGTAAAAAGATAAAACATATTCATTCTCCATAAGTTCTTAATGTATTGTTTTCCTTTGTGGTGGAACATTCACAATGCTATCTGAACAGTTTTCTTTGGTGATATGAACACTGAAGGCTTGTGACAATGGTTACAAAACTGACCCACAGTGTTCAATGTTGCCATAGTGAATACATAAGGGTGTCATGAAATGTCCCCAGTGGCCTCTTCTCGTAATCATCTTGAATCATCGGTGTCATCTTGAATCATGTGTAACCACATGAGATAGTGAGATCTTGAAAAATTCGAGATGGCAACATCCAGGATTGAATGAACATTCAATTCCAAAAGAACATTCAGTTTGAATCAGTGCATGCCTTTTGAATAAGAAGAAACATAACCATTACTCAGACTGACTGCAATCCTAAGCAGGTCTACTCAGAAGTAAGATCCATTGTGGTCAATAGTAGTGATGGTAGGCCAGTAGTGGTAGGCCAGCACATCTCATCAGTCTTCCCATTCCCAGGGTGATGTAGGGAGGCAATGGCATGTCTGTGCACTGGTCTAACCCTCTCCCAGGAGTTGCACAGAAGAGTTTTACAGAATTTTTGTGACACCTGTAGGTCAGCACAGGGCTTATTTTGGGGCCTATGCTGGCCTAACTGGAGTTAGTATTGCAGCCTTACTCCCAAGAAAGTGTTGTTAGGATTGCAGCCTTACTCCCAAGAAAGTGTTAGGATTGCAGCCTTACTTCCACATACATGTGGATAGGCTTGCAGCCACAGGTTATTTTCTACAAACATTTTAGTACATCTTGTTTCTAAAATTTCTTGGGCTTCTGGTAGAACTCAGTAGGCTTTGTCAACCATATGCAGTTCAGTAGCTGTTGGCAGAATAAATTCTCAAGCCAGCCAATTGCAGAGGAGAAATATAACCAGATCTGCCCATTGGCTAGAAATGAAGAGAAATAAATTTTGATGTTGAAATAATTTTACACTGAGAAAAAATTGTCCCTTTAGGAGATGTGATGACAGTTATTTACAGATGATCCATCCATCATCATTTTAATTACAGGCTGTGAAAAGTACTATAATGGGCTGAAGAGGAGAACATTTGGAAATTATGGGCCATTAAGCAGACAACCTTTCCAGACTTTTAAAGTATGATGCAAGCATTAGCTCTAGGGGATGGGAGGTAGGGTCTAGACCAGCAGTTATGCCAGATACAAACCTCACCTCTCTGGCAGCTGTTGTCTACCAATACTTATGCCAACTCTACAGTTGACCTAAGTCTGAGTAGATCCACTGGTGCTGCTGTAGCCCTACAGTGGAGAAAGGGACAACCTTCCATTGGTAGTCCCAATGCATGCACTAGATATGCTTCCTGTTCCAGCAAGTTTGGATTACATTGCCTGGGCATAATCCTTTCCAGCACTAGCAAAGCTATGCTAGTGTAGCCTGGGATGCATAAACTACAGTGTATGTAATAAACTGTATGTAATAACCTAATAATAAGAAATATAGCGTTTAAATTAACCATATGAAAATTAAATACATGAGTGTTTTTAGTTTTTCTTTTGTCATCTACTAGATTTTTTAGGGTGCCTTGTCATGTAGAAGTAAAAAAAATGGAAAACTGCTGAATATTCATTTGATAACTGTAGTAAACATACAGAAAGCCCCTCCCCAAACATTTTGGAAAATGATGACTTTGACATTCTGTTTAGCAATATTCTTGTGAATATTGCTGAAATTTGCTAAATATTGCTGAAATGAATGGAACTGAACATTCTTGGACTCAAAGAGCATAAAGACTCTTGGAAAATAAAGAGCATTTTTGGATCAAATTTTAGATCTTAGGATGTTTGGAGGGGAAGTGTGCATCTCACAGTACATTATACCCTGCAATTGTAGCTTGCCATCTTCAGCTTTTTTTATTCTCAATGTCCAGGTCAAATGCCTTATTATGCTTTCTTTTAGTTCTATTCCTTACAAGTTTTTACTGCCCAAGTTGAGTTTAAAAGTCTGCTAATTGCATTGGGTTATAAACACACTTTCTTGAGTATAAACTCTGTTGACATCAGTGAGGCTTATTCTGGAACAAATGATTTACAACTGAGCTCTACGTACAGTTTCTTCTGGATGTGTATAAAGTGGACAGTGGCATCTACAGAAATTGGCAATCTTCATTTGCCCATTTAGTTACTGTAATGAAGTGAGTGGAGGCTGAATGAAATCATATCATGACTGCTATGTTATATGACTCATACCAATATCATCTTCCCAGGAGTTCTCAGTAATATTTAGTACCTAAGGAAGGCTGTTCGCTCTCTACACTCTGACAGCCTGAAATACGATGATGATCTGTTTTGGTGTTCCTTGTCAGATGCAAAGCTGTGTGAATCACTGAGTTCTAAATTGGCCCATTCACTTTTTTCCTCCTCAGATAGCAAGTTTAATACCAAACATTGGAGGAATGCCCTGTGCATTATAAATGTGAATGTTTGTGGGAAGTAATTAGGGCACAATGTCCCCTGAGTTTCCATCCTGTCTTACACCTAAATATAAACAAACTTGGCTTTTATTTACATATATGACAAAGAATGACCCATTGGATTCTCATATTAAATATGGATTTCGATCTGTAGAGAAGAGCCAAATTTTTATCCATATGTTCCCCTCTTTGTGGCAAATAGGACAACCTAAGTAGGTTGCCATATGTCCCCAAAAACAGGGACAATCCCGATTTTTTGGAATTACGTTCACATACAGGCAAATGGGACAGAGGGTCCTGTCTTAATTTTGTGAAAGAGGAGTTCCTTAGGAATTTCCTATTCCTAAGAAAAGTTCAAAAAATTGCATGCTGGAGTATAAGGTTCAGTGCAGGGCTAATGAAAAAAGTTCTTGCACATACCACATCTTTACAAGGTGTCATGGCCTGCTAATGTGTAATTACCATTTGAGTTTTTTCTTTCTTTATATCCCTAGTATATTTAACTGCTTCATGGGACTGAATTCCAAACCAGGCTGCTGAGGTTATTCTTTCTATATAATACCGTGTTTTCCCAATAAAAAGACCTACCCAGAAAAGAAGACCCTACCCAGACTTTTGCCCTGTGGTCTAAATTAAGACCTCCCCCAAAAGGAGACCTACTAAGATCCCACTTCCACAAAGCAGCCTCAAAGCCCAACCCTATGCAGGTCTACTCAGAAATAAGCCCCATTATAGTCAGTGGGACTTACTCCCAGGCAAGTGTAGATAGGATAGCAGCCTCAGAGCCTGGTCCTTGCATTGCTACTCAGAAGAAAGCCCCATTATAGTCAGTGGAACTTACTCCCAGGAAAGTGTGGATGGGATTGCAGCCTCAAAGCCCAACTCTTCTGTGCAAACATACACAGAATAGGGATCTTTCAGCCAGATCTTGCTGGGAGTAAGCCCTTTGAGTGTGGTGGGGATGGATGGGACTTTCTTCTGTGCCCAGGGTGACCACATGACTGGATTTGTCTTGATTTTTAGTCTCCTGTCCAGATGTCCTACATTTTTGCTTCATTGTCCTATATTTTGCTGTCAATGTTAATTAAAATAAGGCCTACCCTGAAAATAAGACCTAAGGTGCTTTTTGGACCAAAAAAAAGACAGTGTCTTATTATCAGGGAAACACGGTATCAAGAAAATAATAGCTTTGACAAGGAAGGCATTGTGGGGACAAGAACAGAAATTTTCTGACCCTTATATTAAGTTATATCATCTTATTTTTTATCAAAAAAATTGGGGAAGGATATTTTGGATAATTTCTGATCTAATTTGAAACTGGTGAAAGAGCAGCTCATTCATCAATAGGAATATGTGAACCTACTGTATTGCTGAAGGTCCTTATTGCAGTTCTGCTGACCTGCTCTAATAACTTGCTGACTGTTCCTAGTTTGCACCTGGCATCCTCCTGATAGACAACAGTGAACTCTCTCAGCAGTCCTAATTATAGTGAGTAATGAGGTCAGATGTTTCATTTTACAGGTCAGTTGGGCACGGAATTATAAAACTTCAATACCTGCAGTTGCAAAACTGGTGTGGGCTGATCAGCAACTGGGTAGGAAACTGCTCGAGCTTCATGTAAGCATGGGATTTAAACTGTCAGGGCAATCCTAAGTTTCCTTTAGATCAGCACAAGTCCCTTGCACTGACCTAAGGGTGATGCATACTTGCTATAAGGGACATCTCCTCCACCCCAAAGGCAGTTGGATAAGTACCGAGGAGGGCTGATCTCCCTGCACCAGCCCAAAACTCTTGGAGACAGCGCCAGGGGAGTTTGGGGAAGGTGGGGAGGTGAGAAGAGGGCAGGCCTGGGGGCAAGATGGCAGGGAGTGGGAAAAGGGACAGTTATGTTCGTTCCAAATCCTGCTTCCCAGGCAGCCAAGAGCTGCCTCTGGCTTCTCCCATCTCTTCCAACTTAGGTCACCTCCAGAGGTAACCAAATTCTGAGAAGAACTATTGGAGCTACTGTAGGCATATCACAGGGAAAGAATGAGCCTCCCTTTTCCTTCAGTAGTCCAGCAGGCATCCTTATTCTTGCACAGTATACATCACAGGTGAGGACAGCCTGCCTGTTCCAGTGCAAGTTACTAACAGGACTGCACTGTGAGTAATTTTTGTTTTTTAAAGTTGTCAAAATTTGCTGAGTATTTGAAAAGTACAGTTTTAACTTTCCAAATGGTGACAAACCAAAGCAAATCATTGTAAACCATGAAAGCATGGTTTCCTAAGATCTTTATCTTAAAATGCATTTGATACAAGGTAGACTTTTTGCCTTGGTAAATAATTGATAAGCAATTCATTACTCAGAAAACATTTAAAAGTGTAGTTTTAAAAAAATCTCAGGGACAGACATCTGTGGAAAACAAGACCTGGTACATTCAAAGCCATTCGTCTTGGCCACGGGAAAATCGTTCACCAAGGGCACAATCCTAACCAATTCAGGCCAGCACAATTCACTGGGTGAATGGGTGTGTGGAGAAGCTGGCACATGTCTGTGCATTGGCCTAAAACCCCCACCAGGAGTGGTGCAGAAGTGCCTTATAGAACTTTAGCAAAACCCTCAAGCAAGCACAGGACTTGAACCAGAACCTGTGCTGTCCTAACCAGAGGTTAGGCTTGCGCCATAAGTCATCCATTTGGTACATCATGGACCAAAATCACATGGGTTTCCCCAACCAATTGCAGTAAACAGCTATGAGTGCAAATGAGGCAAGGACAGTGAGAACAATAGAGGAGAACTGCATCTATTAAGTGTAAACTTATCAGTCATCTGATAAGTGTACACTTATACTTATAGTATAAGTATACACTTATAAGTATATACTTATACAGTAAGCATATATCAGTATATATAACAATCATCTGACAGTTGCTGCATCGTCCATCAAACACTAGTATGAAAACATTTGTTGCATCTTCTGTTGAGAGGACTATCCCATTACCCCAGCCAAACTTGCTTGCCATACAATGCTGCTGAAACAATAATAGGGATCTGAAAGGCAGAATAGCAGGTAAAAAAACTGATTGACATTCCACAGGGGCCTTGGTGACAGCGCAGCATGCTACATCAGTGAGGCTCAATTTTCAGAAATACTGATGATCCAGAGAAAAACTGTCAAGTGTTTATAAAAAAAAAGATGGAAGCAACAGAAATATTGAGCAGGATGAAATGGAATCTACTGAGTCACAGTTTTATGTGATGATTGTGTGTGAAGTCCAGTGTATTACAGGCCACTGGTATTAAATATGACAGTGATGTTGTTTAGAATATCATTAAAATAACTTGTAGGACTGCAGCACAAATTGCACAGTGACAAACAAAAATAAAAGGGACAGTATCTAGATTGAAGAGTATTCAAATCATAGCACAGCACTTTGTCAACAAAAAGATTGAATTGAAGCAGAGAACCATCATATTTTGTGATCTGCTACTCTGTCCATTAACTTTATCAGATGCCCTCACTTTTGCTCTTTTGCTGAGTGAGTTATTATGGAAGGTCACCATCTTGTCAATGGGTTCGCTGAGATAAACTGTGCGAACATCTTGCTTAAGCCTCTGGCCTTTTAACTTGGTGGTTATCTAGTTGAATTAGTGACACTGACATTATAGAGGTGGAACATATTTGAAAACAAAGCCATCACTCATGGTGGTTGTGCCCCTGTTTAAGATACATTCTAAGGCAATAGTAATCTTATCTGGGGGACAGAAACAATATATCATCTTCACAGAGGAATTTTTTTTTTGTGTGCCTGCCAAATTGTGAATGCTTATAAGAGTGCCATAAGACATATCTATAGTGCCTGGAGAGAATAGAAGCCAGCACTAGGCATCTGAGTTTCAGTGATCCTTAGAGGACCAGCTAGTATTCCAGCAGCTCTGGCCAATGGTAAGTAGTATCAGGAAGTGGAGAGACAAGGAGTGGGAAGAACAGAGTGGGAAGAGCTATGAAATAGGAGCAGAAGAGGGTTGGACTGGTGGCGCACTTCACCACCAGATCCTGAGTTTGAAGGTCTGTTCAAACTCACTGTTTGAAATCAGTATCAAACCAGAAGACAATCTGCATTAGCAAAACGGTGCAGACTTGGAAAGCCCCATTAGTCTTTATGGAAAGACTCTTGGGTCTTTCCATAAGAGTAGGAATTTCTTTCCCTGGAGGAGACTACCGATAGCTTCCCAGTTTAGTAAGTCGTCCACTTACAACCATTCAAGATGTGAACTCTCATACACATTAATATCCCCACAACATACAAACATTCAAATGTATGAACATGTTTGAAGGCACCAACTCAGTACCTAAAGTGAGGGGGAAGTCCAACACTTAGGAAAATGTCAACTTATGAATGAGGTTCTGGAATGGAACTCGTTTGTAATTTGGGAACTTACTGGATTGGATATAGCAGTAACTGCTTTTGCAATCATGACCCACTTCCGAGTTCTGATCACTAAACTAGAAGTGGACCACGAGAACAACATTCACTGTTTACAAGCTGCAGGATACTGCAGGGCATTCCACAGAACTGGATCCCAGCGGAAGATAAGATGTGTTTTTTTTTAGTCCCCACAGCTATGTGATCCTGGAGGTTGTGTTGCTTCCTTCCCCTACACCTTAAAGGAGTAGAGGTCAGGGATCTTGAACTAGGACATCATAACACCCCACTTTAAGAACCAGTGTTCTATAACAATATAAAAAAGAACTCCAGGTAATAGCATTTTCTTGTTCATAGCTGAGAAATATAGTTTCCAGTGTTAGTATAATGGTCCATTTGGGGAGTATATTCAACATTTAAGCCCTTTATTCCACAGTCCTCATTATTCTATAGGGAAAATGATTTCTGATTAACCCATGTGTGGCCGTGAAGTTTTGTCCATGTTTTAATTCTAAGGAATATGAAAAACCAAACAGTCAGAAGTATTAAGTTTCTAAATATTATTTACCTGGAGAGTTCTCCATTTGGGCACTATTGTTATAATAAACTGACCTTGTGCTGCTGCTGCTGGTGATTTTTAAATTTATGAGATAGATATAAATAATATGAACTTGGTCCATAGAAGCACTACCCAAATTAATATATGGAATTTGAATTAGAGGAAATCAGGTCAGAGAAGGCACTATTAAAGGAGGTCCATGGATTATTCAGGGTGACAGAAATGAACCAAACACTTAAAAGAGCAATTTACACAAGGAAGCAGATTTTGCATAAGGATTCCCATTCCAAGTACACCTGGACTGTTGCAGGTGTGCAAATCTTCCCACATTTCTGACAACACAGGCAATTCCAATTTCCCACCTTGATCCCAAAATCCAGATATGCTCCATTTATGCTTTTGTAGAACTACTGTTCTAAATGGGTAAGACTGATGCAGATGTATGATTACCCTCAGATCTCTCAGTTGGGGCCTTTGTTGATTCATGGCATTAATGTACTACAGAGAAGGACTTAAAATACTACACCAACACATCTGTCAAAATCTGACACAAGCTACCGAAAGATGCTAGTTTTTTTGTTTTTTTGTTTTTGTTTTTGAGGAAGTTGAGCACATCATACAGTCATCATTCACGGCCGTGAGGTGTACACTTGATTTTTTGGTCCTTCAGCTCTTGTGTTTGGTCAAACAGGATTTGCAAGCTTTTATAGGATTTCAAAACCTAACAAATCCAACTGACCTAACAGCAGGATGAGTATGTACACTGTGGTTTCCTATGGCTTTGTTTTGCCACACACTATTGCCTATCTCTAGAGTACCTCTATGAAGTTGAGTATGGGTTGTTTTAGAAAGATCTGCTTGTTTGGTGGATTATTAGACCACATATGGGGTAACAGAAATTATTGCTTTTATGATAAATGCACAGATCAATCTTTGTGCTCATTTAAATGGTGGATGCAACAGAAGTCACACTGCCTGTGACTGTTCCACCTCCATGGTGGAGGCCTACTGGAGGTGTGGGAAACCCCACAGAGTCCTCTGCAGGGCTCCCTGTTTCTTTAAAAATTAACCTACAATCCAGAGCAACTATGGGAAGACGTAAGAAGCACTTACTCTGGATTGCTGTATGCATTTCCCATAGGTTTCCCGTAGGTGGCACCGGGCTAATTTGCCCGAGAAAGGCGAGATACACATTTTTAAAATAAATAAAATAAAATAAACTACATCGGTGTAAAAGGTCCTGTAGTTACTCTGGATTGTAGCCTTATTCGCTTTCTTACCTCCAAGTGTTATACATTTATGAGTCACTGTAGTAACAATTAATGCTTCTTGGTAGGAATAGTAGGTGGAACAGACATTTGTGATTTTGCATCTGGCTAACAAAATTACAGGCTCAGGAAACTGCGGCTTCCTTTAGGGACACCACCAGTGACCAAAATGGCTAAAACCATGTGTTTTAGGAATAATATCATCATGTTATATATTTTTGAATGTATAATTTACAGCAGAATACAGTGAAACATTGTGAAATAAAATATCTTTATTCTAGCAAAATGTATGACCAAAAAACCAGCAGAGGTGGGGCTATGACATATAACCATGCTAGGGTTGTCATAATTCTTTTCCACAAAATTGGTACAGGACCCTTTGTTCCATTTGTCAGTATGTGAACACAACCCCCCAAAACTTGGAATGTCCCTGTTTTTCAGGACATATGGCAACCCTAAATCATGCCCACCATCCAAGTTGTTCACCCATCTACTGCATGGGGTGACATGCTGGCCTCCCTCATTGGGGGATGTGAACCCTAGTGATGTCCCTGCTCATTCCAGAAGATTCTTATCCCATGAGCAGAATTTCAGTTTCAGTTTGTTGGATCCAAGGCTATGATTTGATTCAATTTTTTTAAGACCAAACAATGATGATTCACTTCCTTTTCCACTCATATTCTCATTTTTTCCCCTCCACGTCTCTTTTCTTAACATCTGCTGTGAGTTCTGATGTCAATTTCACCATGTACACTGCAAACACTGATAAAGCTCTTACAACAATAGTCACGGCAGATGATGACCTATTCGATGAAGATGGACCATCTAGAAAAACAGACTTTTCAGATTCTCCAGGCAGTGGTTATAGCCACCTACTACATCCACTGCACATGTTTCAACAATATGGTACAATTAAGAGGAATAAAACTTAACAAGGAAGGTTTGCAATAGTGTGGAGAAACTATAGTACCAAGCATTCCATTTCAGTCTATATGTATTTGTTCTTTTACATATTTTGGTGCCAGAAATGGTCATAAAGCATTTTTTTATACGTTGAAACACCTAAAATATGGCTCTGATTTCATAGACAGCTAATACTCATTAATTCAATTTCATTGATTGTACCACAACACTTTTCACAAATTTAAATTCTGTCTAGCAAACAGAAATAAAACTAAAGGAAAACACAATTGCTCTTTATATATACTGAAGCTATGATGCTCTCTTTTAATTAATCTTTTAATACAGTCTCAGGTAGTTTCCTATGACCATCTTTAACTTTATATATACTATTTTTTCTTCTCTCCCAGCAATACAGCAGCACTTAAATGGCTGCTGTCATATTCTGAAAGGGAGCAGTTGCAGAGGGAACAATCATTTCCTTACCAAGTCAAGTCAAGTTTATTTGTATTGGCTAAAAGCCATCACAATCTGGTATAAAATAATAATACATTAACAAATTACATTGGTGCTTCACATAACAAGTTTAATTCGTTCTTAATTCACTTGTTCGCTTGTTCATTCACTTGTTATGTGAAATGCTCTTTATGTGAAGCTGATTTTCCAATATGAAATAATGGGAATTCAGATAATTGGTTTCACAACCCCAAAAATATTCATATAAAAATATTAACTGTATGTAAAAATGATGACAAAACACTGGAATTGAATTCAAAATATGCATTCTATGTGCATGATCCTATGAAGTCTACTTAAGCTGCAATCCTAAAGACACTTTCCTGAGAGTAAGCCCTATTTAACACAATGGGGCTTACTTCTGGGTAGACATGGTTAGGAGGCTGCAATCCAAGACACTTTCAAAGTGTCTTCCCCACTTTCTCCTTCTCTTCATCCTGAGCCTCTCTCTCCCCTGCTCCCTTCTGGCTAGCCATGAGCTGCTTCCCTCTTCTCCACTGCTGTTTTCTCCCTCTGCCCAGCGGATGCCCAGACACAGGAGGAACAGTGCGGAAGTGTTGCTTTCGCTATGGGCAGGAGCGCTAGGTAGCCTTGACGCTTTTTAAAAGGGCTGCTGGCCAGTGCGTCATTTCTCCCTGCTGCCCCATCATTTCTCCATCATTTCTCCCTGCCACCCCAGGGCACAGAGGAAGCAAAACACAGACTGGTGTTCTGCTTGAACATCTTCACGACTGGCACAAATAGCTTTACAGTTGTCAGTGCAACACATATTCTGCTGCCACCCGTCCCCATTAGAATTGGGTTGACAGAGTGCCTTCAACAATACAAACAGATATGATGGTCAAAAAAAGAAACCCAGCCAGTTTATAACTCTTAAAGCCAGATTATCCAATGTGAGGAAATTTTTAATTACCCTCATTCCTATTTGGAATATGAAATAACCCAGCTCATAATGCTCAGCTCTGTAATGGATTCACTTTTGTTTCCCCAGAAGATCATTTATGGCTCAAATGTTAAAGAAGATTATGTTTATCATTCAGCAAACATGGGACCAAATGCCAACTGTTTTGTTGGCACATATGCTACTATTCTTTAATGTTAATGCTTTACTCTTTATAAAACTTATGTTGATTGCTATGAACTTTGTGACCACACTCCGCAACCAAGTAGACTTTTATCTGTTGGGTATCTTCTGTATTTTGCAACTATTGTAATGTGGTTGCTGACTTACATCCAGGTCTAATCCCTTCTTTGGTTGTTTATCTGGAAAGGGTGATGGAATTTTCAGAATGTTTTTGCCATAGGGCAGGCTAGGTGGAATATAACTGCAGTTGCCAAGAGGTTATAGATCTTGGCATCGTCTTTCCTCCAACACTTAGGGAGAAATCTTGTCAATACAGAGCAGTTTCTTGCCCTGAATAGGGCAAACTCAGTTCACATATTACGTATTTACTATCATTGCACTGTACCTGCCAAAACAAATAACTTCCTCATATTACACCAGTAGTTCAGGACTGGTGAAAATCCTGGCACACTCATGTCAGAGACCTTAGTTAAGGCATGATGTTTGCAGAGGTGTCCAAAGGTGACCCATCTCCCGCAAAAGCCATGCAGAGGAGGCGATCCGGATATCCATCCCCTTATCTTACTCCTTCCTCATATCGTCTCATTAAACAAAACAAGAAGTGCAGAACATGATGGTGAGTTAGCTGTGAACATGCTGGTCACAGTTCTCTGCAACTCACTGTGAGTGCCATTACTCACTTGTCAATGCAAGCCATGCACTTCATGCCAGCTATGTGTGTTGATAAAGTGCTGATGTTATTGTATGGCTTCTAGTTCACAATTTATCAGACTGTGGGTCAAGTCCATCTTGGTGGGTTGGAACCCAATTTCTGGTGGGTTCTGCAAAGCCTTCAAAGAACATATGGGTGATGGAATGATCACATAACTAATTGTCTCAAGCTGTACACAACTGGATAAATGTTTCGAGTGTCTTTTTCTGGAGTGTTTTTTTCCGAGTCCATCAATGACAGGTAATAGGGTCAGGTTAAGACTGGGCCTCAATCCTAACCTCCAATTAGGCCAGGATAAATTTTGGTACAAGTCTCGTGCTGGTGTGGGTGAGTTGAAAAAGTATGTAAAGTCACTTCTGCTCTACTCCAGGGTTAGGCCAGTATACAGACATGTGCTGACCTCCCCACATCACCAGAAGAACGTGGAGTGGGTGAGTAGTGCTGACTTAAATTGGTTAGAGTTGTGCACTAAGGGCACTATCCTAACCAATTTAGGTTATCAATATCAGCCTAAATTGATAACCTTAGGCTGACCTGTTCCCTCACCTGTTCCCTCTTCCCAAGGGTGTCCAGTGCATTAGCCTAAACCCCCTCCCCCAGGAGTGGGATAGAAGAGACAATTTTGTGACATCCCAGAGCAGCACAAGACTTGTGCTAGACTTATTCTGGCCTAACTGGTGGTTAGGATTGAGTGTTGGGTCATACAACTAAGCACCTCAAGCCTTGAGTTATTCAATTGGGTTGCTCAATTATAAGCTGGATCAAGATTTTTGCAAAAAAAATCACTTGTAAATGAACAATTTTTTTTAGATTACCTTTTAAAAATTTGTTTAAAGCTAAGTAGGTCCTGATAAAGTGTCATTTTAAAAAGTGAGTCAAGGAGCTAAAATATTTTGAGATCTACTGTACTGGTTTTTAAAATTTTGAGTTAATCTGGTGTCTTTATAACCAAGTGGTGCCTAGGAAGTATGTTTGTGTACCTCATAATCTGGTCATTTTAACAATTCATGCATTGTTTTGTATTTCTCCCTGTTCAATGCATGCAATGCGTTGCTGTGTTGAGTTTATGAGTCCTGAAGCCAGGAGTCTGAAGATATGTCAATTCATATTTTTGACCTTGTTCATGCCTACAGAAAGTTGTGATTTTGTTTGTTTTTTCGCCTGTCTTATTGAGTCACAAGAAGATGCACAAATCTCTTGTTTACTAGATTTATTTTAAAATGTACTAAAACCAATAAAACAAGTTAAGGGATGGAAGGGTGTCCATTACTGTGAACATGATGCAACTTGATAATGATTTGTTGTAATTTATTTAAAAGATTTGTGTGATTTTTGTGTAGGTTGCAAAACAAAACATGGGTTCTAACAGTCTACTGCCTCTTTGTTAAATCAAAAGAGGCTTTCATCTAGCTTTCAGCCAGGTATATTGATATACTGTAGTGCTTGCCATTGTTTTCTTCATAGTTAATGCGATCGTTTAGCCTGAGAGGATAAATTGTATTCTTAAGCCTCTCTATTATTTTGCTGCTGATATTGTTTTACTCAGAACATTGGCTACTCAAATTGTCTTCTGATTAACAGTTCCCTGGTCTTGTTCTTGAAAGAAGTGTTTCGGGGATTTTCTTCTTCCTCTGTGTTTGGCTCATACTGAAAATTTTATTTTGTTCTGGTGATTAGTACAGTTGGCCAACATCTTGACACATGACACATGACAGATTTGCACAAATTCAGGTACAGCAGTACCTTACACTTTGGTTAGGGACTAGAACATGAAAAAGTCATAGAATAGAATAGAATAGAAACCTAGAGTTGGAAGGTACCCAGTAGGTCATCTAGTCCAACCCCCTTCCTGCAGCAGGAAATTCCCCTAGAGCATCTCCAGCAGGTGCTCATCGAGCCTCTGCTTGAAGATCCCCAGTGAGGGAGAGTCCACCACCTCCCTTGGCAATCTGTTCCACTGCCGAACCGCCCTCACCGTCAGGAATTTTTTCTGGATATCCAACCGAAATCTCCTTTCTTGCAGTTTGTACCCATTGGTTCTAGTTCTGCCTTCAGAGGCAGGAAGAACAAATGAGCCCCTTCCTCCATATGACAGCCCTTCAGGTAACTGAAGGGGGCAATCTTAACCTTCTCTTCTCTAGGCTGAACATCCCAAGTTCCCCCAACCTTTCCTCATAGGGCTTCCCTTCCATCCCACTGATCATTGTCCTAAAGTCCTAAAAGGGCAGCATCTAGCTGACCACTGTTTAAAACAAGATGCTGTACTAAATACACCTTCTAGATGGGGATTCTAAGGTTCTAGTTTTCTTAAGTTTCATCTTCAAGGGCTTTTTAGTTTGGGCTGAATCTCATTGATCCATTGGGCCTCTAGAACAAAATGGAGGAGACCCAGAATGGCTCCAAATAGGAGGGGGACGTTTGTTATAAGCCACTGTGAGCCACTTGATACATAAGCCTTTCACTGATTTTTTTAATGCATCCAGTTGAAGTAGGGCTTCGATTTTTTTGCTGCCTATATGATAAATTGTCATACTGCACTCAGGTAAACTTTGTGATCTTATGTTGGATGCTGGATGGCTTGTTTTGGAGAGTGTTGGAATTGATTTTTGTTGAAAAGCAGTACATAAATACTGATGATGATGATAATGATGATGATATGTTGATAATAATAACAGTAATAATTTTCCTACTTTTGCAGAAGTCACTGAGGAGAGATTTTTGAGATGGGAGAAAATAGTTTCTGGAGGTAGGATTAGTACACACCTATCTTATTGCAGATTCCAGAGAGAATTGTGTTGCTTTTCCTGACCATCTGTCATAATGACTCAGAAGTTAGACAGCTTGTGCATCAACATTCTGGCAGTCTGAAGAATTATCCAATATAATTCTTGAAGAATTGATTACAGAAAGCAGACTGAAGGCCTGAATGTGTCTAGCAGAATGTTTATTTTACTGAATGGACATGGCATCTTGCGATCTCATGGGAACGTCTACCTGGACAGCTTCCCACATTCGCCCACATCCTTTAATGCACGTCTTGAAGATCCAATGTCTGTTACTGGAGAAACATTTTAAGAAAATATAGGCAAATCAGCCTGAAGTGGCCCTGAAGTTTCCCCTCACTCCTGTTCTGGGCACCGATGAAGGTTAACATGGAAAATTGCTGTGAATGTAGAATATGAGTGATTGGGTGCACTGAAGAAGCATGGTCATGAGAAGTAGTGTCAATGTTACGCAGCTTTGACTGCAGTTCTGAAGTACATCTGGGCTAGCCTATCTATCATTGGGCCGATGACTACGTTATCAAAACTGAGTTCTTGATATAAATCTGCAGAATCTTGCTGCCTTGCAACACAATTCCTAAGGTTGGCCCTAATCAGTCTGCCTCCTCACAGGTTTTGTGTAAATACCATTGGTATGGGGAACTGGGACATGCAGGGGGAAAGGTGGGCAGGTTTTGGTAGTGGGCAGGATTGGTGGTGGGTTCCCAGTCTCATATTTTATTTATTAGAGTCAAGGCACAAAAGGGGTTGAAAACCACTGTGATAGTCGAAAAAGTAACCAATTTAGGTCACAATCCAGAGTAACTTCATGGAGTCCTTGCTCTGACGTACAATTTACTCTGGATTGCAATATGAATTTCCCATAGGTTTTCACTAGGTGGTACCAAAACTACATCGACATAAATGTCTCTTATGTGCTCCCATAGTTACTCTGGATTGTATGGTTGAGCTTCAATCCTAACCGCCACCACCACGGAAGGAATGTCAAGTGAGTTATGCTGGCCTAAACTGGTTAAGATTGCACCCTCAGTCACATAGACAAAACTGTATCATTTTATGCTTCTTAAATAAAAAAACATAACACTGTATTAGCCCTTTTATAAGGGCTGCCATCCATGAATAAAACTGGTTTAAACTGCCTCTACCCAACTGGTATATCTTCAGATAAGAATGCCATGAAAGCCACCGCGTACTCAGGCGTCTCAGGATAATACTTAGGCTTTTTTGATTTTGACATGCTAATCCAAAAGCATTTTTAAAGAGCAGGTAAACATAAAAAATATTTTTAAAAACTGGGAATCACTCACTTTAGGAGGAGCATTCTGTCTTATCACTGTTTCAAACTCCTCTATTGTTTTATTACTACAACAATTTGAAAAGAAACCAGATTTCTGTTCTAAGAACACTACATGCTACTGATCTTCCACTGTAATGATAATGAAGTCTCAATAGCACCAGACGCAGTTATATGGAAATGTTGGTATCATTGTGGAGAATTATGACTTTATAAAAAGATGGTACTGCAAAAATCTAACAGATGAATTTTCCAAAATAAAAAAATGCAAATACAATATACTGTATCAAATATTTCAAAGGGAAATGAAAGCCCATGTGGCAAAAACCGTTTGCACCAAGAAAATTTTTCAGTTTTAGCTATGCCAAAATAGCAGCTCCTATCTTATGTATGCTATTTTATGTATTTTTTAGCATCTGATGATTAACAGCTGACTCAACAGTTAATTATCAATATTTTTGTCTTCTCTTGAGATATATTTGCCAAAGATTTAATTTTCCACTGCTCAATTAGCTACTATTTTGGAATGGATTAGTTGCAACTTTATATCATAAAATATCAAAATGCTTTAAAAAAATATTCATTGCAGCTTGGGTGTTTTCCAGTGTGTATCTCATAATTGTCAAAACATTTCAACATTAAAAAGTAAAAAAATTAATTTTATATACAATATTAACTAATGTTAGTTAAGATTTGAATGTACTTGCTACATGGTTTTTGGGTTGATCAATTCTGAATGTGTTTGGGATGTACCACAGGACTGAAAATATACATTAATACAACAAAGTATTTAAAAAAATGGAAACCAATAGACTGTCTTGACCCAAAAGATCCTATTTTTTCTATTATCCATACTTATTTTTGATAGCATTTTAGCCAGTGTTCTGCCAAAGTTAAAGGAGATATTCAGATTTATTGTAATACTATATATGACAGACTGCTTTGGTAGAACATTTAGAAACTTCATCATGTACAGAATGTGGTGGCAGATTGTTAACAACAGTTGACTAGAAAGACACCAGTCTTACTGCAATGGGAGAGCAGGTGCACACCATACCAGGGTGTTCTGTGGACACTGAGCGATGTACGCAGCCCTTCTCCCTTCTTGCTAGGATCTATTCTATTCATACACAGGAAAATATGCAAGGCTGTCCACATCACTTGCCTGTGGATCATTCATTCACTGAGGATTTCCTATTGAGTTTTAAATCAATGATTGCAATTAACTCTTCCTCCTTTCTTAATTGAGGGACCATAGGGAGGTGAGGGAAGGATACTAAAAATAGAAGGAGGAGTGTTAAAAAATTATCACCCCTGGGAATCAAAAGCACTAGGTTTGCCACTGTGTTATACCAGTGTTGAAAGACTTGCGCTGGCTACCAATGCTTTGTTACTGGGTCCAATTCAAAGAGCTAACCTTCAATTTTTAAAGCCCTAAATGGCTTGAGACAAAATACCTGGCACTTCCTTCTCTTACTTGAATCTGCCTGATCAGTTAAAGAAGTGTGTGTGTGTGTGTGTGTGTGTGTGTGAGAGAGAGAGAGAGAGAGAGAGAGAGAGAGAGAGAGAGAGAGTTTTAACTGGTGGCATTCAAATAAAGTTTCTCCCTAGGTCTAACTGGCACTTTCCCATCTTTTATGTAGCATGTGGTCAATCCTGTTTTCCTATGCACTGAAAAGCTTGCAGGTAAGGAACCCAAGAAAAGTCTTCTTTTCCTTTAGCGTTTATCCTGCATAGTGACAGGGTCCGCTGCTCTGGATTTCTGGCACCATTTCTCCCGGTTGTGGGCTTGGTCTGGATGCAGGTGGATGGTTTTCAGGTCACCATGCAGTGTATCAAGCCAGAACTGTTTTGGTCAAGCCTTCGGTTGTTTGCCACTGAATTCCAACTGCAGACCCAACTGTGTTTTGGTGTTGTTGTTGGCACGCAGAACATGGCTGTCCCACTGGAGATGAACTTCTCTCATCTTAGTGATGATAGAAGCAATGCCATATTGCTGACAGATATCAATGTTGTGGATGTGGTCAAAGCGAGTGACACCACTGATCTGACACCAACATCTGACACCAGCGAGTGACACCACTGACACCAGCATCTTTGTCTCCATGATACTAAGGCAACATTCAGTTTCTTTTGTCACTGGCCAGCATTCAGCTCCATAAAGCGCAGCTGGCCGGATGACCATCTGGTAGATCTTTGATTTAAGATGGTCATTGATCTTCTTGTCACAGAGGACATTGGTCATTGTGCGCCACTTTGCCCAGGCTGTATTTACTGGTGTGGTGGTCTCATGAGTCAGACTGCCATCAGCTGCATAAGCCAAGAAAAGTCTTGTGGGAGCAGATTAAAGGTGCTGACAAAGCCCTACTTTTATGAGCTTCTTGACAGGTCAACATCTCACTGCTTTCCCTTGAGCCAGTTCCTGGAGTCTTTGCCATCAGCAGCTGACAACTTCTCACAAGCCATCAGGAAGAAGAGCGTATGCCGATTTACACCAGAGAAAACAGCCCCTGTAATAGTAAATGGGAAACGACTGAATTATTGTGCCTGGAATGGGTTGCAGCTGCAAGACCTGGAAGTTCTGTTTGCCAGAAGCAATTGGGACTCCTTGCCAGTACCACCTCCAGGGAAAGGAGTTTTCTTTTTTCTTCCAGACAGGACTTGATTGCACTTGGTCCCTCATTAATCAACCCTGGAAAAGTAGCTGGAAACTTCCAGAAGGCAATCACAGGCAATTTGTATTTCACGTTTTTTAGGTATTTGAAAGAGAAATCATGGGGAAAATATGGTTTTGGCTGTATTACCAACATGCTCCTGACGTGTAATTTTAAGCAGGCAAAGTCACAAAGGGAACTGTACAGACTCTACGACATTGTTAGAAGGATGATTGAAACGATGGAGCAGGTGCATCACTCCTTTGAGAGCTACGGCATCTTGTAATGCAATCAAAAGTTCCAGCGTTGTGCCCATAACCTCTGACTAAATGAGGTTTAAAATGGCTTCCCATTGACAAAGACATATACTGTACAGTATACTGAACAGTATAACATATACTGTACAGTATAGCAATACAACCCTTTTCACCTCCACTGCACCCTTCAATAATCTTACTTAGTTTTAATTGAATCAGAACAACAATTTGTTTGTGGTGATTACAGGAAAAATCATAATCTGAAACATGGAAATTCTTCTTCTGTAAACTATAATTTGACACTATCCCATCCCTGTTTTTTCAGTATATTTCCTTTTCCAGGAATTAAAATTTCATTGCTGTCTACCCATGAGTCTCCATTCTCTTTGAAAAGCAAAAGACAAGAACCTCTGCTAATGACATGACAAAATACCAGATCAAAGTTAATGACCTCTTCTAAACAGAGGGTCTTCCTACCTTCATTGATCCCAGTGGAAGTGATTTTGTGCACTTAAATATAATTTGTTCCTGCAGGATCTACTCTATCCCTTTCTAAATTGTTTCATTTCTGTTAACGAAGAGTATAAACAAGTTATTTTATATATAAAACTAAAAAGTCACTGACTCACTGACTGACTCATCAACGCCCAGCCAAAACCGCTGGGCCTAGAAACGAGAAATTTGGGGAGGGTGTTCCTTCTGTGATGGAGGCACCCACTAAGAACTGGTTTTTGGAATTCCAACTGGAAAGGGGTGAATGCACAATGCATTTTCCTCCCTATACTTTACATTGAAGAATCCCTGACTGAGGGATGATCTGCCCAAACCCCTGGACCTAGACCATGTGAAATTTGGGGGGGGGGTGTTCCTTCTATGACATCAACACCCACCAAGAACCAATGTTGAGAAATTTAACCCTTAAGGGGCTGAAAAGGGGTGCAGCATATTTTTGTCCTATACTTAACATTGAAGACTGATCCACATCCAGCTGATGCACTGGGAAGGAGGAGTGATGGTGTGCATGGAGGATGGTACACATGGGGGATGGTGCACATGTGGGAATGATGCGCATGGGGTGATGTCCATGGGGAGATGGTGCGCATGAGGAAATGGTGCACAAGGAGGAGAGGGGATATTGTACAGGGGTGTTGCACATGGGAAGGATGATGCACATAGGGGACGATGTGCATGGGGGTGTTGCACATGGGGGGACGGTATGCATCAGGGATGGTGCGCATGGGGGATGTTATATGGGGTATTGCACATGGGGAAAATGTGCATGGGGATATTGCACATGGGGGGATAATGCACATGAGAGATTGATGTGCATGGGATGTTGCATATGGTGCGCATGGGTGGATGTTGCACATGGTTGAGTGTGCACATGGGGGAGGGTGCACATGAAGGTTTGATGAGCATGGTGGATGTTGTGCATGGGGGTTGATGTGCATGCAGGGATGATACACATGTGGGGATGATGCACCTGGGGGGTTGATGCTCATGGGGGTGTTGCTCATGGGGGATTTTGTACGGAGGTATTGCACATGAGGGGATGATGCGCATGTGGGGACAATGCACATGGGGGCTTGAAGTACACAGGAGGTTGATGCGCACTGGGGAGATGGCATACGGGGGGAATTTTACTCCCGCAATGTTGGTACATTTTCACTAGTCTACAATAAGACAGATAAGGGTTGGTAGTTTAGTTGTCTAACAAATACCAATATATAGGATTTCTGCAATTGTTTAACAAGGGCTCCCATCTCTTGGCATCACAGAAATCTGTTTTGATCATTAGCCAGTACAATCATCTCAGCATCCCTGTTTATGGTGTACAGTATGTTTGGCGGAGAACATGACTCAAAACCAGACTGAATAATAACACCCAGTTTGCGTGCAACCCAAAATCTGAATCCCTTAGCTTTATAGGTTGAAGCTTAGTTGAGTTGTCTGCCAAAAAGAAAAGCACAAAAAGGAAGCACATTTTGGGGATAGGGGATAGCTTTCTCGCTGATTTTTCAGATACTGTCTAGATTTATGCTTTTCATTTGGGTGAAATCACTATGTGAACATTACAGATGTGGAACATGATTCGTTATAAATGTGGAGATGTGGATCATCATTGTCTTGATGAATTTCTGCCAAACAAAACTGAGTCTTGTCCAGTACCTTGCTAGTTTCCAAATTTTGGACCATGATGTTACCCAAGTACCTGATGCCAGATGGATTCCATACTATTTCCTATAGGACCACCCTTAGTGCATCAGCAGAAAAGCTAGGTGTGACCATGGAAGTACAAAGTTACCATTCTGCTATCCATGCAAGTGTAAGGATCCTGGCATTTCATTGAATGATGGCATTCCCCCGCCTATAGCCATTTTTGAGTAATGAGCTCTACATCAGAGAGTTCTGGCCAAGGACAGGTCAGTACCATAGGCAAAAGTATGGCTTAAGGCCAGCAATAGCATGAGTGTCCTTAAAAAATATGCCAAGACCAAAGGAAGATAGCAAATGTGAGAGCACTTTATCAGCCAGTGGTATTAGACAAGCTCTCTTATGTCACTTGATTCCACATGACTATCCTGTGAATGCCAAGAAAGAATTATCTGAAGTTTCCTTTTCTGACCAGCCTCTGTGGTGCAAGGAACCAATATCTAATCTACAGTCTCACAGCTTAACCCTGTCTAATACCAGCTTAACACCAGGTGTTTTCCTGGTGCAATCCTATGCATGTGTACTCTAAAGTAAATTCTATTATGTTCAATGGGACTTACTCTCAGGAAAATATGTACAGCATTTGATAAATAACGTGCATAGCTTAAATATGTCACATAATAATTGACATCAATTTTCATTTTCTTTATCCTCTCTTTTTTTCTGATAAATACAAGGCTGAGTAAATGACTGAGTATTTTGAAACTTGAAACAGTGTTTGATTTTTTAAAAAGAGACTTTTACCCAGCATTTACTTTAAAATATGGAGCTCACACTGTGCCTTTAGTTCAAATTTTGCTTAATATTGAAACCAGGAATGTAATTATATTTGGATTTGTCTAAAGCAGCGCTTCTCAAAGTGGGGGTCGGGACTCCTTTGGGGGTCGCCTAGAGCTTTCCTGGGGGTTGCCTAAAGACCCCTGGTGCAGGGGGCCAGGTCAGGCTTGCCAGACCTCCAGCTGTAGCTGTGCGCACACTGGGGCTGACTGACAGCCTCAGAGCCCAATCCTATGCATGCCTTCTATGAAATAAATCCCATTATAGACAAGGGGCCTTTGCTCCCATGTAAATGTGGATAGGATTGCAGACTCAGGGCCCAATCCTATGCATGCCTACTCTGAAATAAATCCCATTGTGTTCAGTGTGTGCATAGAACACACATTTCATTTGTAACAATGAAAATACATCCTGCATATCGGATATTTACACTACGATTCATAACAGTAGCAAAATTACAGCTATAAAGTAGCAACGAAAATAATTTTATGGTTGGGGGTCCCCACAACATGAGGAACTTATAAAGGGGTCATGGCATTAGGAAGATTGAGAACCACTGGTCTAAAGAAACATAATTTCACTTCTTCAGATGAAATGTGGGTGAGAATGGGATGATGCTACTGCATCCTATCTTCCTTTCTCAGCCCTTCCCTCTTCCTCTTCTCAAATATAAGACAGCAAAAATAGCTGGTATGATTCTGAGGAGCCCCATAGGCAAGCAGGTGACCTGCCAGGAAATAAGAAAAAGTTATTTTTACTTACCCCTCACTGACCACTTGGTCACACACAACTCACTGTAGCCACCACAGCATCTTCCTGCACACTATGGATTGCCAAACATGGAAGCTGAGGGGGATAGGATCATGCTGTGTATTTATGTCTTTAATTAGACTTTTTCTTGTTCTTGCTCCTCTATCAAATATGCATCCACTGTTCTTCAACTCCCCCCCCCCCCCAGCCTTCTCTTTTCCGTGTCTGTTGAGAGGCTATACACAAAAGCTATAATATATATTAGATAAAAGGAAGTGAGGAATGGAGCAGAATGACAAAAGAAATCAGCATCGCTGGACTGATTTGGCAGAAGTCCTTCCTGGAGGGAAGTGTCAATGAAGTAAAGAGATGAAAACCTGTGAAGGCCTTTCATTCATTCTTTTGCTGCTGGATGAATAAAAACATGAAAAGGAGGCCTCCAAGAGATCACAGGCCCTGAAGTTCATATGATCTGCATATTCTCAAGTAGTCATGCTGTCACAGAGCTGGCCAGAGATCTGTGATTATTAATGCTACCCAGTCCTGACTGAGGAGTAGTACGATGGCTTGTAGTACGATGCTACAAGTACAATTGAAGCTGCCTTGAGTCCCCTGGGGAAAAGGTGGGATATAAATAAAGTATATTATTATTATATTATTAAGGAGTAGTAAGATGCTTGGGATGGTTCATACTAGAACAACCTAAGTCACTTAGAGCACAATCCCATGCAGGACTACACAGAAGTAAGTCACATTATAATCAATGGGGCTTACTCTCAGGAAAGTGTGGATAGGATTGCAGCTTTACTCTTTGTCTCTCCGTGGAAAATTCCACTTTTGTCTTGTTCCTTTTAGGAAAATGTACATAGCGTTTCCTTATCCATTCAAAATACATTCCAGTCTTGCTACTCCTTTTTCACATAATCTTTGTTCAGCGGCATAGCTAGAGGGGGACAGAGCAGTCAGTATTGAGGGGAGTCTTATCCTTTTGGAGCCATTCCAGATGGGGGTGGCAGAACAGAGCTGGGGTCTGTCTATCTGTCTCTTTGAAGTTAAAGATTACCCAAAGCTCCAAGACAGTAAGGTTATCCTCCATGAAAAAGAAGGAGGAAGATCCTTCTAGCCAGGCTGGAAGGTCAGCCTAAAGTTGTTAATCCTGGTTGGTAAAAAGCACCACCTGCATGTTTTGTTTTGTTTTTAATTTTTATTTTCCCATGTTTTGCCACCTGCCAGTCAGGATCTGACACTTCCACTAAATACGAGTCTGATGGCATAATCCTAAAACATAACTACCAGTAGGAGTATAGAACCCTTTTATAAAATGCTATCTGCTAAAGATCTGCTTGGGATTATTATTCTTAATAAAATTATTGATATTTATATACCGGTATTTATTTTTAACAGCAAAAAAATTAAATAAATCACAAATCACTTCCAAAGCACAACAAACAAAAAGACCCAAGAGAGGACACCAGTAACAGCTGTTGGAACAGACAACGTGCTGGGATGAATAGGAACAATTAATCCTCCCCTGCTCAAGAAGAGGACTATCACTTGAAAGGCTCTCTGTGCCCAATTAGCAGGGGTCACATGAAGACAAGGATCCCTGGCTAGAGTCCATGAGAGAGCATTTCCCTGAATTTCTGAAAACAAGTAAGAGGAGCATGAAAATACTCACCTAAGGGTGAAGTACCATTAAGCCATCTGCTGCTTTCTCAGTTATTCATGTCTGCCAACTACTGTAGTTGGCAAATGCTGGAAACTTTAATTTCTTGGGGAGATAAAGGGATGAAGAATATTTCCGTCATCGATGAAAGAATACCACGGGGAACGAAGGGCAACAGAACACTGGCCAAGTTGTAACTTGAAAGAGTTTGTTACATCAAGCTTAACATGGAACTTATGAGAAATTAAGAAGCAACGGAGGAAGTTATCCTTTAATCCAATGATCACAAACTGAAAATGGAATCTTTGAAAATAGCAAGTGTTCACTTAAAAGACAGCTAAGTGTTAAGAACTGGTGATAAGTGTGCAATGCTAACCAGGGCTGCTGCCCCTGTTAGGATATTGAAAAAGCACCATAAAATGCTCCATGATACTCCATGAATAAGTAGCACCAGTGGGGAGGCCTGTGCCACCCTGCAGAGTCTGGATCCAAGTGGAGTGCCTGACAGAGCTGCCTTTGGGGCAGAATAGGGATGAGGGAGGGAGAATGGGGGTATTTGGGTCTTGATGCGATGGAAAGAGGGCAGGGAGTTGTGGATCAGGCCCAAGAGAAGATGGAAGTGGCAATAGCCATACACACCATATCCTAATCGCTCTCCTGGACCTCAAAGTCTGACACATGGCACTAGCAATTTTGCCGATGCAGATCCAAGAAGCCCCACTGAACAAACTGGGGCTTTACCTGAGGAAAGGGAACAAATATCACTTTACAGCTTGGGTCAAGTGTCCCTGCTGCTATGGCGCTGGTTAGGATTGGGCAGTTGGAGACTGAGATGTGAATCAGGCAAAAACCATCTGGCTGCCTATATTAAGCACTTTAGCAACTTCATAGTTTGCCATGTTTGTCACTTTCCTATAGATTAAACACCAAATGACACAGCAACTGAATCTTGGCGGTAGCTCTCCCTTTTTACAGCTGAATGATTGACCTAGCCATCATTCCCTGCCCCTCAAAAAATCTTTCCGTTAACAAGCTTGTGGCTCTCTAGAGCCACATAACCATTTTCCATTCCTATATCAAAATGGGAAGTAATAGTACTTCTTGAAAGATCAATTTTTGGGGGACCAGATCTTAGACTCAATCCCATTAGTATTTTGAGATATATTGTGATCACTTCCACTACTCAGAGGATAGATCTATCTAAAGACAAGCCACGATGTACTTGCATTTACACTGGGAACATGCTGTTTAATGAAGAGAAAACCTTTCATAAGAGAGAAGAAACAACATCCTTTTGGGATTGATAAAAGGTATATAAATTTGAAGATGTCCTGGGTGCTTGTTAAGGTCCCAAATTTTTTCTCACAAAGCTTCTACAAATCCTACAAATACAAAGGTGCTATTTTTCCTTTAAAGCAACTGACATTATTTTTAATGGTCATAAAACTGGTATCTTTTATAGTATCTCATCTGCCGGTACTCACAGGTACTCACCATGAAGTTATTATTTGCAATCATAGGCATGTCTACTTGGAGGCCAGCAAACTGACCCACAGAGGTGCCAGTACTGTGTTCTGGTGTGTTTCCCCTCAATATCTATACTTGTATCGTTGCAACCATAACCTATTGGGGGAATTCAATTCTTCAGGCCTTTGGCTTGATCCAGCAGAGTCTCTTCCTATGTAAAAGAAGTGGAAAGATTCTGTGAGTTTGTTCAGTTCTGATCTCTGCGTTGTGTGTGCATGTTCAGTGCAGTGTGCATATTCAAACTCTCTGCTGCTGATTGTTTTCCTAATTCATTTCTCTAATTCTTTGATTTGTAAATAGCAGGAGTGAAGACAGAGGCACAGCGGAAAGGTAGAAAAACAAAACAGTTTAACGGAGGAAGGGGGGAAAGAGTCCTGCTAAAGAGCAGAGAAAGAAGTAGGCTGTTCAGCAGTTGGGGTCAGGTGAGAGCGAAGCAGGCTATGTTGGGAGCTCCTCTCCTCCCTCGCTCTCCAATCCTCTTGGAAGAAGCAGATGCAGAGCTGCAGACTGCCTGAAGAAGAGAGTGGGATGGGAGCAGAAAGGAGTGGTAGCTTAGAAAACCTATGGGAAGGCATCCTAATGGGCTGTGCTTGGATATCAAGCAGGCAGGACTGCAGTAACAGCCAGAGGGTAGACTGCAATGTCAGGCGCAGGGAGAAGAAGCAGAGCTTGGTCAGGAGTCCTTCCCCACCAAACTCAGCAACTCAGCTAGGGATGCCATAATTCTCTTCCACAAAACTGGGACAGGACTCCCCCACCAATCAAATTTTCCTGATGAGAATGCAGTCCCTGAAAACTGGGACAGTCCTGGTTTTCGAGGACATATGGCAACCCTAAATTCAGCTGAAGATTAATGTGATGCTAAGCATGTCACCCCCTCCAAGTGTATCACCTGGTGTGGACCATACTAACCATATCCTCCTAACAAAGCCACTGATTTATCTTACAAATGTTGAATCTCTTACAGATGTTGGAAGTTTTCTTTTCCAGTGTTGCATCAATGTGTACGGGAAAATTGCAGCATTAAAATTGAATTTAGCATGCTTAGGCAGCAATCCAAAACATCAGGGTCAGGCAAGCACTATTAAGCACCAATGGTGGCTTGCCAAATTTCATGCCCCCTTTCCCACTTACTCCATTGCCTGACTAGTACTTCCACTCCCTGGATTCAGGAGAGTGGAGCAGAAGAAGACATGCGGAGGAAAAGAGAAGGGAAAGAGAGGAAAGGAGAGGAAAAAAGAGGAAAAGAGGAAATTAGCGGGAGATTGAGGAAGCAGTTTGAGAAGACGGACAGGTCTTCTCAAACAAAACTGTTTTGATACTGAACAATGAGTTTAAAGATGTCTGCCACAGCATTACTTTTTTCCCCAAAAGAAGCAGGTTTATGAAACTTTTAGGTAACAGTAATCATGGAACTTTTATATCACAGCAGATCAAAGCATGTATTTCAGGTGTATACCTGAAATACACCAACACCACCTCAAAGGGAGATGCAGTGCAGCTGTAATTGCCCCGCTTATGGTCCTGAATGCACAAGGAAACTTGATTTCCCACGTAAGACGAGACCCAGCGATCCATTCTTGTCTTGCAGTTCAGTTGTACCAAGTCCATTCATTTTAGTGTATTGAAGTCATTAAAAGACTAGGTAGCAAGAACTTGTCTTAACCAAGTGTTAAAAGGGGCAGGGGAAATTTATGCATGTCTGCTGAAGTAAGGCCCACAGAGTTCAATGGGTGCTACTCACAGGCATGTACTACAAGTGTGCAGCCCTAATCACAGGTACATTTCAGTGCAGCCTATGCATACCCACTCAGAAGTTGGCCACACAATTTGATGGGATGTGATCCCTGGAGCTAGGAATGCAGTCTAAATAGGGTATATTTTTTGTAAAAATGTTTACTACATTTAAGGTGTAATCCTAACCTAGGCTGTCACAACTCATCAGTCTTCCTATAACCATGGTGATGTAAGGAGGCAAGCACATTTCTGTGCACTGTCCTAACCCTCTCCCAGGAGAAGTGCAGAAGTGTCTTTCCGCACTTTGGTGACACTCCCAGGTCAGAACAGGATTTATGCCTGGGTTTAGGCCAGCCTAACTGAAGATTTGCAGACATGATAAACCTATATCACATGGATATATAATATTGTTCAGGATAGAAGAATCAGTGATCTATTCAGCCTGGGTATTTAGAAAGAAAGACTTGCTTAAAGGTTTTTTTTACAAAAAAAAATTATATGAAAGATTTCCCAGGAAATCTCAGTTGCTTTTGAAATTGGCTGAAGGCGAAACCAAGATATTTTTACTTGTCACCAGTTGGGGATAAGTGTCTGCCCACATCATGGAAATTGAGGAGTCCTTGATATATGATTCATCAAGCACACTGATGCTGTCATAACATTTACATTTTTTACCTGCAGCAAATGGATCATCTATGTTCAACTTTTGAGTTTAGGAAGATGGCCTAATCAAGTAGCCTAACCTTGTCTAGAGATACAAGGGAAACAATCTCATATTTTTCCCCGATTTACCCTGCCTCTGGTCCCCTCCCCTTTCTTTTTTGTTTCCCTTGGGTCTACAGTATCTAGTAAACAGGATCTTATCCTCTCATTCATTGTAAAGCACCACTAATACTTATGGTCTTGTAATAATAGAATAGAATTATAGATTTACAGATGTTAGAGGATGGTGATTCCACTGATGACACTTTGTGGGGTTGGATTAATCATGTGCAACTGGTGGCACTATTTCAACTGCTGCAGTGCAAACATAATCTTTTACTGATGGTGTTTACTGATGCTGTTGATGTGCAATTCAGGTCAGGTGTTTACTGATGCTGTTGATGTGCAATTCAGGTCAGAAAGTTATGGCCATCTATCTCGCTTGCCATTTTCAGAGTTTACAGCTGATAGAAAGATTCTAATGGATGCTATTTAAGACAAACGGGGAAAAGTTGTAAACCTCTGCCATTATTAATCACATTTCACAAAGATACATTCATAACTATACTGCATTTTGTTTACTGCACCCATAGAATGAGGGCTGCGACCTGATTTAAGAAATCTTTATTAATTGTGCAATTGTTAAGTACACAGTCAATTAATCTGGTCCTGGCTGACTAATTACATCTCTGTGAATTTGCTTATAAGAAAAATTAATCTTTTCCTGAAAAATTATTTATTTCTCTGTTTTTCTGTGTAGCATATGTGTAACAGAGAGCATCATCTTAGAAAAATGTATTCCTCCTTCATACACACACAGGATGCCTCTTGCAAGTTAATAGGGTCTAGCTGGAGTTTTCAAAAGGGGTTGATCTGCATGGGGGGTCGGGGAGTGATGCGCACAGGGGTGATGGGGGTGATGCACATGGGGGGATGTTGCAGATGGGGGGATGTTGCAATGGGGGATGTTGCAATGGGGGTTGATGCACATGGAGTGTTGATGTGCATGAGGGGGTTGATGGGAGAGTGTTACGCATGTGAGAGAGTGTTATGCATGGGAGGGGGTTGTGCAATGGGGACGTTGTTGCAGTGGGAGATGGTGTACAGGGGGTATTTTACTCCAGCAACCCAGGTGTATTTCACTGGTCTATATATACCGTATATAAATGAAAAGTCTCTCACTCACTCATCAACACCCAGCCAAAACCACTGGGCCTAGAAGAGTGAATTTTGGGGTGGGTGTTCCTTCCATGACAGAGAAAGTCATTAAGAACCGGTTTACAGAAATTCCAACTGGAAGGGGGTGAAATGGGGCACAACATGTTTTCCTTCCTATATTTTACCTTGAAGAATTGGTGACTGAGGGATGCTCTGTCCCAACCCCCAGACCTAGAAGCATGAAATTCAGGGGTGGTGTTCCTTATGTCACATGAACACCCACCAAGAACTGATGTGGAGAAATTTAACCCCTAAGGAGCTGAAAAGAGGTGCAACGTGTTTTTCCCCAAATTTAACATGGAAGACTGACCAACATCCAGCCAATTTGGTGCATGGTGCCTGGTGCACTGGGGGGATGAGGGATTGCACTGGGGACAAAGCTGTGCATGGGGGTGTTGCACATGGGGGTGTGTGGCGCATGGGAAAGTGATGTGCATGGGGAGTTGATGCTCATGGGGATGTTGCACATGGGGATGATGCGCCTGGGGAGATGATGTGCATGGGAGTGGATGTGCACAGGGATGAGGTGGGCAGCAGCCGGTTCTGACCGGTTCTGAAGAACTGGTTGTTATTTTGGGCCCAATCGTAGTGAACCATTAGTTAGTTAGGATTGGGCCCACCTCACTGCCGCTTCCAGCCATGTTTGAATTGTGGCTGAGAAATGGCCGCCTGCAGACTTGCCTGCCTGCCCAGTCTGTGAGTCCAGCCTATGAGTCCTGCAGCTGCCTGATGTGCCCAACTCATACACAGAGGTGCGGGTGGGCGAGGCTGCAGGTGGCCATTTCTCTGTGCACACACACCTATGGAACTGAGGCAGGCAAGGTGCACACACAATTCAAATACGGCAGAGCGACTGAGAAACGGCTGCCTGCAGCCTCGCCTGCCTGCCCACACCTCTGTGTATGAGTGGGGTGCATAGGGTGGCTGCAGGACTTGCTGGCTGGGCTGCTGGTGCCCTGGAGGGGCACCCCCATTTCTTTGCCTCACCACTTCCCTGCCTGCCTCCGGACTATGAAGGTATGTGTCCTCCTTTTCCTTGTGAGCAGACAACATGGAGCCTTCTTATAATTCATTTTTTCCAGTACCACAATTTTCCCAAGACATGTTCTCTATTTACCCTTGTGTACTGGGGAAAAGTCATCATTATCCTCCTTTTCCTTGTGAGCAGGCAACATGGAGCCTTCTTATCATTCATATATTCTTTCCAGGACCACAATTTTCCCAGGACATGTCCGTTATTTACTCTTGTGTCCTGGAAAAAAAAATCATCATTATCCTCCTTATCCTTGTGAGCAGGCAGCAGCATGTAGCCTTTTTGGTTCTGGAAATATGTCTTGCACAGGAGATTCCATCTTGAGAAAAGTTGGCTGCTTCGGTTTTGGATCACTTCAACATGTATCTTTTTGTATCCGCAAAGAGGTCTTGCACAAGGGATGCCAGCCTGTGCAATCCTATGCATCAACCAGAAGTAAGCCCCTGAATTCGGTGTAATTTATTCCTATGCATTGATCCTGTGCAATCCTATACATTACTCAGAAGTAAGCCCATTAAGTTCAGTGTGATTTATTCCTGCATGCATAGGAATAAATTACACTGAACTCAGGGGCTTACTTCTGATTGATGCGGTCACATATGATACAAATGTTTTTGGTAAACTAAGGGTTAAAGTGGTCATTAGGACATAGAGAACCAGTTGTTAACAAATTTGAAGCACATCACTGGCATAGGGGGATGGCGTATGGGGGAATTTTACTCCCACAACACAGGTACGTTTTCGCTAGTTAATAATAATAGAGGTGAGAGAGAGAAGTGGGAGGTTGGTGGAAGGCATCACCTAGAAGGCCTTTCTGTGAATACGTATAAAGGTAAAATCTTGTCAATGTTTTTACTCTCTGTTGTAGAGGAACAATTTTTAGAAAACTTGTTGAGAAAATGTTGGTATAGCATTTATTACTCTAGCAGCAGCTGTGCCTGGCCTTTAGCAGTACACTAAACTGTGCATGAGCATTGAACCAATATTGTTGTTGTTTGTTTTCAGATATATTGCCAATTTCCCTTCAAAAGTTATAATGTGGATGCAGTAATTATGTTTTGCTTTCAAAGATGCCTGTCCTGAATTCTTTTGACTATTGAGGATTGAGCAGAAATAAAGGAACTGTTTGAGAAGTTGGCAAGAAATGCTTCACTTTCTAAATAAATACACCTGATATCCACACAGTTCTGTATTTCATTAGGAACATGATTTCTTCATATTGCAGATTTGTCACTGGAACATGACAGAGCTTCCCAGTGAATAAGCACATACAACAGTGTTTGATGCATGGTTTCTGATATTAACTGTGACAGCTTACAGTGAAAGTGTTTTAAAAAACAAATAAAAAAAGACACCCACCCTTTCAAATACAGTGATAAAAGTGGGAAGCCTCACCTGTGTAGCACAATTTTTATTGTCATTCAAGAAATGGATGTCGGCAAAACAAAGTCCCAGTAGGGTTTTCCTTTTGTCCCTCTATTGACTAAAAAAGAAACCAACCCAAACATCTGATTTCAAGATAAAAAAAAATGTTCAGCAAGACCAGGAAAAAAATTCTCTTTCAGTCATTCACGATGTTGAAACCAAGATCCATCATTCCTTCTATATCTAAAGAAAGTCAGGCAAACCACTGCATCAATGAGAAAATTAAACACAAAAATTCTTCCTGAAAATAGAAAATTTCTATTTTCAGGGCTAGAAAATAGCCGGTGAGAGGGCTAGACTCCTCTCACTGGATGTTAAACATGATGGAAGGGCTTGTATGCTGTATGCAGGCCTGTCCATTTATGTCAGTAGAGGGTAACTTGACTTCATTCATTGATATACCACAATTAAGACAATGGCACTAACTTGCATGCATAAGCCAGAGGCTGTTATAATACCATGTATTATACTGCTGCCTACCCAAGGATTAGCTGCTGACAGATTGTCTACAAGCTCTGCTCTTTCTTTTTCAAACAAGCCACAATTCAGAAGAGTCACGATCAATAAAACACATTTTGGAAAATATCAGAGAGATGAATGAAGAAGGAAATCCTTGGTTTTCCTTTAGACATTGTGACTGCATCTTTTTTTTACCCATTCTAGCTACTTCACATCTGTGCACCCTCAGGGGGTTGTTAATATTTCCTTTTAGTGGCAGTGGGTTTCATGCCATGCTTGCACCTAAGGGACTACTGGTCTTCGGGGATACCTTTTCAGAGATATAAAAGACTACAGCAGGATGAGCAATGCTGAAGCTCACCCTTTGTTGCTCCTTTGTTCCCAGCCAATATGGTTGTTATGATTTCCTAGGTTGGTTATATGCTTCATTTTTATGAATTCATCCCCAGATTTTTATGTATACTGTGATCATTCATTACTGTACATTTATACTTGCTCATAATTTCTATAGATAAGAGTGAGTTGCATATATTTAGTCCCACCACGTAATACCCAGGCAGTTTATCTGGATAAATCTGCGTATGTCCAGGCAGTTTACATGGCCAGGCTTGCAAATTTTCAATACTGAAACCGGGATCTTCATTCTCTGAGTAAGGCTGCATAAGTATTTCCTGAGAGTAAGTATTTCCTGAGAGTAAGTCCCATAGAATACAATGGGACTAATTTCTGAATAGACATGCATAGGAATGCACCTTAAGTCTGTTTGGAATTTGATGCAAGTTTTTAATTGCATTGTTTGGATTGAAGGAAGATCATCTTCAAACTAGGCTTCCAGAAATAAACTTCCATGATTCTGCTTTAATTTGTCATCACAGGAAGAATTTTGTCGATGTAAAGTGTCATGTTTTGATGTATCTTTATAGGTAAAAAAAATATTCTAACTTTAGTACAGTTGCTAGTTAGTATTCTGAATATAACCTTGGCTTTCTGAGCCTACACGCATTTGATGGCAGCAGGGAGAACTCTGGTTATTCAGGAAGCGAAGACGGAATTAGTATTCCTCACATTTCTTGTTAGGAAGCTACACGCCACTACCTCAATAAAGTTATCTAGCTGGTGCAACAGTGTTAAAATGATTCATTAGAGAGAAATAACCCTTCTAGTTTCCTCTTTAAAGTAGGTTTTCCAGATGATAACAAGGATGATTCACAAAATTTGTGCTGCTCATTTTAACAACCCCCTCCTTTGCACCCATTATAAATAAGTGCTATTTACTACGGGGTTTGCTTCCTTCCTGGTGGTGTTATGTAGAAAGCAAATCTAAACAAACTGAATGTCAGTTGCTCCACTACCAGTAGCAGAAGGTTTTATTCTAGAGCAGTGTTTTTCAGCCAGTATTGGTGGCGATGGGTGATGGTGGTTGTGGTGGTGGTAGTAGTAGAGGTAGTTGTAGTAGTACGAATATTTATATAGGGCTTTTCAACATCTGGGGTAAGATCTGACCATGCAGCTACCTAGTCTTTCTATGCAGCTGTCTGATCTTTTTTATGGCTGGAGGCATAATTCAGGGAAGATGGTCAAAATCCCTGCAAAGGAACAAGAACAAGAAGAATAAACAAATCCAACAAAAGTATTTACTGTATATACTGCTTTTGGTTTACAGAGCAAATCAAATACTTAATGGGTATGGAACACTATTATGCATAGCTACTATCTTTAGTTGCAGTGGTGATATTCATTAAAAATGTACCTTCAGAAAAAGTGAAACCCTTGTTTTAGTGTCAAGATGCAAAGTCTCAGGATGAACCAGTTTAGGCCAGAACAACTCACCCATCTCCCTGTTCCCATGATGGCATGGGAAGGCTGGTACATCTGTGCAGTGGCCTAACTTTCTTCCAGGAGTGGGCAGAAGTGCTTTATGGCATTTTTGTGACACCCTCAGGCCAGCATGGGACTTGTGCCAGGATTTGTGGCAGCCTAACCAGGGATTAGGATTGTGCTGTGAGTTTAGTTAAATATAGTGGTATGCCCTTTGTGCACCATAACTGGAATTACAACAGTGGATCCCAAAATCCTGCTTTAAAATAGATAGGATGGGGCTATTATGACTGTATAATAAATTGTAAAATTTTGTACTTCTTGTTGCAGTAAATTCCAATATTCCAGGAAGCCTAGTCCAAAAGCTTAGATGCTGGAAATAATTACAGCACATTTTTGAATGGAGAGTTACAGCTGTATCCATTTTCCAGAGCCATTTCTTAATGGTGTTTACCGTGGTTTTAAGCGGTTTCTGCAGTAGCAATGCTGGGCGCCTGTTCCTTGATACAAAATGCTACCAAGTCTTTCCCTGTGCGATTTTATGTGGTCAGGACTAGAAGAAATATCTTTAAAGTGGATAAAATGCAATTAGATATGAAACTGTAGAGTTCTTTTCCTAATTAAGGATTCACAAGTGTGTGATTTGTTTTCATTTAGAGGCTGGCTCAAGAAGCATTGCTAACATGGTGGGCGTGAGTCAGGAGAATATGGAATACTTTGTTGCAAATCACGACAAGGACAACTCGTACAGCAGTTTAGAGATTATTTTTCATGTGTGTGAGCTTTCAGGACCAATGTCCAGCTCATCACGAGCATGCAGTATTGCTAGTGTTGTCAGTTGTCAGATGTGTGTGGCACACATATAATTATAAACATTGAAATGGGACAAATGAACATGAAAAGCAACAGGGATCAGGGCTCTTCACATAATACATGCAATGTGCATAAGACTGTTCTGCAAATTTTCAACAAATGTGCCACTGGATATTGAAGTGCAGCAAATGGTCTGCAGGTGTGCAACCAGAATATATGGTAGAGAGTAGAGAGTAATTTATTAGTAATGGCCTTTGAAGATGTGAGTCCCCTTGTTGATTATTTTTAAAAAAAAACTGATAGTGTGCCCTGAAAATTTTAGCACCTTGTCAGTATACTGTGAGATGAAAGAGTCTGGTCTATGCACAAAGGTTTTTTCTTTGAAATATTTCATGTACATTCATTTTAAAAGTAATATAAAGCCTTTCAAAAATAGGTTTCAAAAAACCCAATACAGATTTTGTCTACAGAAAAAAAGGGGCTGGGCATCAGAAATATACTGGCAAGTCCCACTGTTGCAATCTATCAATTCCTCCACCACATCCCTCCCTCCTCACACTAAGATTAAAACATTTCTCTGTAATGACAAATGACAAATTTGTCTGCAGTGACAAATATAGTACCCCAGAAGAGATCCTGTGTCATGGCATGTTATTCAGCCAGCGTGCCAAACTGTGGGAACATACAGCACTGAAGACAAATATTGTAAACATGGTTGGTGGAGGACATAGTTTGGAGTATGCCAGCACTGGAGCAGGGGTTGTCAGCTCACTATCCTGGATAGCTATTGTGGGTAGTGTAGAGGGCATATTGTCCAGGATTTGCACAACATCTAAAAGGATTTCTTTAAAGTTTAAATAGATAATGCAATCCTAAGCATGTCTGCTCAGATGTAAGTCCTATCGTATTCAATAGTACTTACTCCCAGGAAAGCATGGTTAGGATTGCAGCCTAAGGACACAATCCAGAGCAAATTCAGCCTGCTCTGACCTAACTGCACTCTCCTGACTATTCTGTATCCAGAGCAGAAAGTTATGCTGAATCCAGAGAGTCAGGAAGCCTGGGCTGCCCTAACTGCTCCAGAGCATGCTAAGTAATTGACACAAGGGGAAGACTTGCTCCTGAGGAGACACCCCTCAGATCACACTGAACAAGGAACAGCTGTGGTGCCTACAGTGGTGACATGACTCTGCACATCACCTGGTGCAGAAGTCTGTGCGTCATCCCTGGGATGCGCCCCCCCCCCCTGGACTGCGCAGTCGCCAAAGTTGGCGCCTGCGCAGTTGTTTCTGAAGCCAACTGGCTTCAGAAAGAGTACTGCGCAGGCACCATCTCTGACACCTGCGCAGTACTTTTCTGAAGCCTTTTGGCTTCAGGGGAGACTGTGCAGGCGTCAGAGTTGGTACCTGTGCAGTACTCTTTCTGAAGCCATTCGGCTGCCGCTCCACCTCCTGAGTGAGGCCGAATGGCTGTGCAGAGGCGCGGACTTTCTCTGCTCTAAGGAAGTCTCCTCTGAAGCTGTTCGGCGTGCTCAGTGTGTTTCTGCGCAGTGCACCTCAGGGTGCCGTTCAGGCCAGCTCCTCAGACAAGTGGCAGCTTCTGGCTGCTGCTCCGCCTTGGAGCAGGCCTGAATGGGGGTGCTGACACCCGGGGCCTGCCAAAGGACAGTCAAACTCCTCTGGCACATCACCCCATACAGAGCGCATCACCCAATGCAGCCCACACCAGCCGCGCCAGTCTGGTGACGCCACTGGGTGCCTGCCTTCTAAGGAGTCCCTGATGAGATGCCAGTACATTCTACAGTGAATACAAGGGACTTCTTGGAGTGGCCTGCTGTATCCTGAGGTTTGTGGGCAGCCGTAGTTTGTTCCATATCCTGAGGTTGAGAGGAAGGGGTTGCAGCTAGGATGGCCAAGAACTCAGATTTTTGGTCAACACTGCCATTCTTACTCGGGCCTTATCATGGACCCCTATGGGTCTACTCATGACTATACCTGCTCCTGAGGTGGTATAACTCTGAGGGCTGGAAGAGGGCATTTCTGCCTTGGAAACAGGCTCTGGATTCAGAGTAACTGCTCTGCCCTAGGCAGTGCTAAACATGCCCTCAACGTGCCTCTCCTGAGCTGCTTAGGCTGCCCCAGTTAGGGCAGAGCAGGTCCACCTCTCTTAGGGCACCCTATCTTGCCTTGCTCTGCCCTAAGCCTCCTTCAGAGTAACTGGGCTGGAGCATCTTGCAGTTGCTCCAACCTAGTGTTAGATAGGGCAACCTAAGGGCTCTTATGTGGACAGATTAGTTACTCTGGATTGTCCTGTTAGTCAAGAACAGGATCCATTCAAAACTACAGTAATTGTTGATAGCACAACAATCCTAGCTTAGGCGTTCATTAATACTTGTAGTAGGATAAGAAACTGTCATTCAATTCAGCCCCAAATGAATAAACTGCTTTTAAAACATTTTAATAACCTGAATTTTTTTTTCTTTTTTGCAGAATAGAAATGTGCAAATTGGCTGTAGAGTGTCCTTGGGAACTGAAATCCCATTCATTTTTGTTGTCAGAGGGGGAAATGGGTATTGTTGCTCAGGGTGTGGCTACAAGTAGTAGCAGCACTGGCACCACTATGGTGGTGCAGGGGGTGCAGACCACTCCAGGTGATGCGCCCGAGGAGGTGACGCACAAGAGGGGGTTGTGGCAAAACTTCAAAAAAAGCAACTTCACATTCTGCACACTACTCCACCATGCCATATGACATTGGATTTGTCATGGAGAGCAGAGTACAACACAATAATTCATTTTGAGATAGCACCTTTCTTGCCGATGTTACAGCCAAAAAAGTAAAAAAAAAAGTCCCAAAATTTGCATATTGTGACTTTACTCATGAGTAAGCAAACACACCTTAATCTGCCAGAAAGGGCAGCCTGAGAGAAAACCAAAGACACCAGATAGGTCCTGATAGAAGAAAAAGAGCCCACCAAATCACCCCAGGAGGAAGCACCCTCCTAAAAAGCTCCCCTTTGCATTTGTTACTCACGAGTAAGCTGTGCTTTAGCTGTTGTGGAATGTGCAAGTCTTTCAGAATGGTCCTGATCCCAGGCACCTTGAAAGTGCTCCAGAAGGCAGACCCCCCAACAGTGAAACTTATTTAATCCCAAATCGTACTGAACCTGTCGAAATATAGAAACTTAAAAATTGAACTGGGTGGTGAAAATCTTACTGAATTTTTTGGGGGGAGTGGGTGGGGGGTTTGAGGTTATTTACGTGATTAATTTTAAATTATTTACAATTATTTATTTGTTTTAATTTGCTTGATAGTGTTACTTCCAGCTATGACATCACTTTTAGCAGATCCTGGACAGGTTGTCCCTCTACAAAGTGAGTTCAAAGCTAGAAAATTTGAGAACCACTGCAATAGTTAGAAACGTGGCACCCTTGAGGGGGTGACACCACTAGTGATCAAAAGGGCTAAAAATCATGGTTTTTAGGAATAATCCCATCATGTTATATACTGTTGGATGTGTAATTTGCAGCAGACTGCTGTGAAACAAACCATTTTGAAATATATTTATTCTATCAAAATGTGTGACCATAAAACAAACAGAGGTAGAGCAATGGCACGTAACCACACTCACCATCCAGGTTGTTGGTGACATGCTGGCCTCTACATGGGGACACTACATGGACACTACATGGGGTGACACGCTGGCCTCCCGCACCAGTGACATGAACCCTAGTGATGCCCCTGAGTAGGAGAGTTATCAGGGCCTGAAGAATCACTACATGGGGTTTGAAACATGGAGTAGGGCATGACCCCATTCTCCCTAAAAGCTGCCGTTTGTTGTATTTCTTTTCATTTCTGGAAGTTCTTTAACTAAATGAACTGGGCTTAACCAAAGTTCACTTCCATGACTGTGTTTGCAGAGTGACGAAGTGCAAAGCACCCTTCTTTTCTGCTCTTGACAAAACCTGTGAGGTACTTGCAGCCATTGATACTCTTCAGGCATCAAGTGGAGTCTGCTGAAAGTGGCCTCTTCATGCCAACTTCCCTTTGATGTAGACATCAAAGCCTATTGACCTGCTTCTCCTCCATGTGGAGGCATTCCATGTCAGTGTAATTCTCCTTCAGAAGTGAGGGAGGGGTGGTCATGCAGACTCAAGAGAAGATGAGATGCAGAATCTGTTAATGAATGTTTTTAATGTTTACTGTAATAATATGCCAATAAAGGTACTGAAACTAAAAACTGTTAATGAGTGATGAGCAACTAACTGCACTAACTTGATTCAGAGTAATTCAGAATCAAGTTAGCTATTATTTTTATTTTCACATTTTATATACCACCCTTTCTCCAAAGACTTCAGGGTGGTGTGCGCAGTTGCTTCTCTTCTTTCATCCTTGCAACAACCTTCTGAGGAAAGCTTCCAGTTGTTTCATGCAGTTTGAGTAAATATTTTGAGATATCCAGAATAGAATTTGTGGCCTAAATTGCATGTTTCAGAAGTATAGTATTGAGAGAAGAAAAGACTTAAGATACAACTGAGCTGCCACTGAGCACAATTGATACAATGGAGCTGCAATTTAACTTGTGAGCTTCCTTGCTGTAAATACTGTTGCTTCAAGAAAAGGAGACTTTTCAGACAGACAGTCTGTTCTGCTCTCTTTGAAGCGTTCTTTACACACTTGTGCACGCATACGAACAGAGGACTTACGTAGTTGTCTACAAGTAGTAGCAGCAGCACTGCACAGTAGTAGTAGCAATGCAAGGAGCCTGGGAAATAAAGATGAGCTAGAATTTTTAGCAAGTGAAAGGAAATTTGACTTGATAGGAAAAACTGAAACTTGGTGGGATGAAACCCAATCACTGGAATGCACAAATGGAAGGCTATCTGCTTTTCAGGAGGAACAGAAGTGGCAAAAGAGGAGGAAGAGTAGCATTTTCATAGAATCATAGAATCATGGAATCATAGAGTTGGAAGGGACCTAGTAGGTCATCTAGTCCAACCCCCTGCCTGCAGCAGGAAATCCCCCTAGAGCATCCCCGACAGGTGCTTGTCGAGCCTCTGCTTGGAGATCCCCAGTGAGGGAGAGTCCACCACCTCCCTTGGCAATCTGTTCCACTGCCGAACCGCCCTCACCGTCAGGAATTTTTTCCGGATTTCCAGCCGGAATCTCCTTTCTTGCAGTTTGTACCCATTGGTTCTAGTTCTGCTTTCAGAAGCAGCTATGAACAAATTGGCCCCTTCCTCCATATGACAGCCCTTCAGGTATCTGAAGAGGGCAATCATGTCTCCTCTCAGCCTCCTCTTCTCCAGGCTGAACATCCCAAGTTCCCCCAACCTTTCCTCGTAGGGTTTCCCTTCCATCCCACTGATCATTCTTGTCGCTCTCCTCTGGACTTGCTCCAGCTTGGCTGCATCTTTCTTAAAGTGAGGTGCCCAGAACTGAACACAGTACTCAAGGTGAGATCTCACCAATGCTGAATAAAGAGGAACTAGAACTTCTCGTGACTTGGAAGCTACAGTCCTCTTAATGCAGCCTAAAATGGCATTTGCCTTCTTTGCAGACACATCACACTGCTGACTCATGTTCAGCTTGTGATCCACGGCGACTCCAAAATCCCGCTCACATGTTGTGCTGCCAAGCCAAGTATCCCCCATTTTATACCTATGTTTTTGGTTTTTATTGCCTAAGTGCAGAACCTTGCACTTCTCCCTATTGAAATTCATTCTATTGGTTACAGCCCAGGATTCTAGTTTATCCAGATCCTCCTGGAGGTTTCTCCTGTCTTCTGTTGTGTTTCCTACTCCTCCCAGCTTGGTGTCATCCGCAAATTTGATCAGGCTCCCCTGTATCCCTTCCTCTAAGTCATTAATGAAAATGTTAAAGAGAACCGGGCCCAAGACAGAGCCTTGGGGTACCCCACTTGAAAGCGACCTCCAGGTTGACACAGAACCATTTGCTAAAACCCTTTGGGTGCGGTCGTCAAGCCAGTTGCAGATCCACGTAACGATTGCTCCGTCTAGCCCATATTTTTCCAACTTCCCAATTAAAATGTCATGTGGGACCTTGTCAAATGCTTTGCTGAAGTCAAGATAAATGACATCCACAGCATTGCCACTGTCCAGTAAGCTCGTAACCCAATCAAAAAAGGAGATCAGATTTGTCTGGCAAGATTTATTCTTGGTAAATCCATGCTGGGTTGTTTTGATCACCGAGTACTTGTCTAGATGTGCATAAATTGTGTGTTTTATGATTTGCTCTAATATCTTGCCCGGGATTGAAGTCAAACTGACTGGTCTATAATTTCCCTGGTCTTCCTTTTTCCCCTTCTTAAAGATTGGGACTACATTTGCCCTCTTCCAGTCCAGTGGCACTTCTCCACTCCTCAGGGATTTCTCAAAGATGATCGACAGAGGCTCTGCAAGGACATCTGCCAGTTCCTTCAGAACTCGAGGATGCCGCTCATCTGGTCCAAATGACTTGAATTCATTTAGGCCAGTTAAGTGGTTTCAAACCAGTTCTCTGTCAATCTTAATCTGCTGTTCTGCACCATCCATGTTTTCATTACCTCTTTGGGGATGCAAGCACATCCCCGCATCAGCCAATGATCCTGCACCCCCATTTGCACAGCCCTCTTTCCGAGAATATACGGATGCAAAGTAGGAGTTGAGCAGCTCTGCCTTCTCCTGGTTTCCAGACACCTGCTGTCCATCTTTGTCCAGGAGCAGCCCCAGCCCCTCGTCTCTCCTCCTGTTCCTCTGGGCATATCTAAAGAAGCTCTTTTTGTTATCCTTGACTCCCCTGGCCAGTCTCAGCTCATACTGAGCTTTAGCATCCCTGACCCCCTCCCTACAGGACCGGGCTGTCTGCCTGTACTCCTCCCTGGTGATCTTTCCAGTCTTCCACTCCCTATACTTCTCTTTCTTTAACTTCAGCTGATCCCCAAGTTGCTTGTGCAGCCAACCTGGTTTTTTCAGGTTTTCCCCCTTTCTTTTTCATGGGAATTGTTACTGACTGTGCTTGTAGAAGCTGCGTCTTAAGGAGCTCCCACCCATCTTGGGCCCCTTTCCCCATTAGATCATCAACCCATGGGATCCCGCCTATGACTCCTCTAAGCCTGTTGAAATCAGCTTTCCTGAAATCCAATGTGTAAGTTTCACTCTGCACTCTTTTTATTTCCCACATTATTCTAAATTCCAGCAGCTCATGATCGCTTTCCCCTAAAGTTCCTGCCACGTTGACCTGGTCTATCAGTTCATCACAATTAGTTAAGATCAGGTCAAGGATGGCCCCTCCCCTTGTTGCTTCCTCCACCTTTTGGACCATGAAGTTATCTTCCAGGCCCCTCAGAAATCTACTGGAGCTTCCATGTTTGGCTGAGTTTGTCTCCCAGCAAATGTCTGGATACTTAAAGTCTCCCATTACTACTACCTCATATTTCCTTGCAATGCCTGCCAGTTGTTCCAAGAAGACATCGTCTACTCCTTCTCCTTGGCCTGGTGGTCTATAGTAGACGCCCACCACAATGTTTTGTTTCTTGTTTTTCCCCCTAACCTTTACCCAAACACACTCCACAGGGATATCCGGACCAGTTTCCTGGATTTCAGAGCATGTATATATGTTCTTGACATACAATGCTACTCCGTCTCCCCTTTTGCCACTTCTGTTCCTCCGGAACAACTGATAGCCTTCCAATTGTGCGTTCCAGTCATGGGAATCATCCCACCAAGTTTCAGTTATTCCTATCAAATCAAATTTCCCTTCACTTGCTAAAAGTTCCAGCTCATCTTGTTTATTTCCCAGGCTCTGTGCATTTGTGTAAATGCAACGTAAGCCCTGAAGGTTGCAATTCAATGCATTTCCCTCCTTTTTTGTAAGGCCAGGCCCCTCTAAAGATTTTTGACTTACAGCCATGCCCTGGCAATTTCCATCCAGAGCATTTTCCTTATTCCTAGGTTCCTTTTGGACGTAACCCACCCCTTTCTTATTTAGTTTAAAGCCCTCCTGATAAGGTTGGCCATCTCCCGTCTGAAGACACTCTTCCCCCAACCCGTAAGATGTAGTCCATCCTTTGCTAGGAGTCCTTCCTTGAGGAAGTTCATCCTGTGATCCCAGAATCCAAATCCTTCTCGATGACACCATTTTCGAAGCCAGCTATTGACCTGGAAAATCTTGCCATCTCTCTGAGGACCTTTGCCGATTACTGGGAGGATGGATGAGAATACCACTTGGGTATCCCCCATGTCCTTAATCTTCCTCCCCAGAGCTTCATAATCCCCAACTATCTTTTGAAAAGTTTCCCGAGCAGTATGAGTAAGAACGGGTGGCGATCAGCAGGCATGATCATCCTCGGTAGCCTCTCCATGATATCCCATATCCTGGCACCAGTGAGGCAGCACACCTCACGGGAAAACAGGTTTGGTCGGCATACAGCTTCCATGCCCCTCAGGAGAGAATCTCCAATCACCACCACCCTCCTCCGTGTTCTCCTTCTGTGTCGAGATTCCCCCACACTAACTGGTTGTGGCTGCTGTCTATGAGGGGGATCTGCAATGCCAGGATCTGGTGTAGGTGTGCTAGCAAGAGGAACTTCTGCCAGCATGGTGGAATCTGAGAGACTCTGGAAACGGTTGTATAGCTCCAGTGGTTCTCGACTGCTCCTGCCCCTTTTTCTCCTAACTGTCACATGTCTCCATGAAGAGACATCATTGCTGGGGTCCCCACTGGTGTCATCCCTCTGGAGAAGTTCTGTGTGCGTTGCATCAAGGAACTCCTCAGATGCCTTAATCTGACGAAGGGTGGAAACTTCACCCTCCAATGCTGCCACCTTCTCCTCCAACAGTGCAACCAGTTTGCACTTGCAGCATCGATAATCCCTGGGGTCCTTGGGCAAGAAGACAAACATGGCACACGTGGTGCATGTCACGACAACTGGGCCCTTCCCTTCCATCTCCTGTCAACTTCACAAGTCCTCCTTGCTCACAGGCTCCGGTCCACAGGATCGTGCCTCAGGCCTTGATGCTGCCCTACCAAGCTCCTCTCACCAGGCAACCAACCAATGAACAGCTACCAGCAATTAACCCTCCCCAGCTAAGCAGCCCCTCCTCCACTTACCTGGGACTCTGAGCTCCTTCTCAGCTCTCCACAAAAAGGAGACTGAACTAGGAACAGGCCCTAATAAAGCCCTACAAAGCTCCTCCCACCAGGCAACCAACCAATGAACAGCTACCAGCAATTAACCCTCCCCAGCTAAGCAGCCCCTCCTCCACTTACCTGGGACTCTGAGCTCCTTCTCAGCTCTCCACAAAAAGGAGACTGAACTAGGAACAGGCCCTAATAAAGCCCTACAAAGCTCCTCCCACCAGGCAACCAGCCAATGAACAGCTACCAGCAATTAACCCTCCCCAGCTAAGCAGCCCCTCCTCCACTCACCTGGGACTCTGAGCTCCTTCTCAGCTCTCCACAAAAAAGTTCTTTTATATACGTTCTTTTATGAGAAAAACGTATATACCTACTCTGAAATCCAACAAACTGGTCTGGATATTCCTGTGGAGTGCGTTTGGGTAAAGGTTAGGGGGAAAAAACAAACAAAAAAAACATTGTGGTGGGCATCTGCTATAGACCACCAGGCCAAGGAGAAGAAGTGGATATGACTTCTTGAAGCAACTGGAAGACATTGCAAGGTATTATGTGGCAGTAGTGATGAGGGACTATCCAGACTATCCAGACATTTGTTGGGAGACAAACTCATCCAAGAACAAAAGTTCCAATAAATTCCTGATGGGCCTGGAAGATAACTTCATGGTCCAGAAAGTGGAGGAAGTGACGAAGGGAGGGGCCATCCTTGACCTGATCTTTACACATTGTGAAGAACTGATCGAGCTGGTCAATGTAGTGGGAACCTTAAGACAAAGCGATCATGAACAGCTAGAATTTAGAATATTATGGGAAATAAAAAGAGTGCACAGTGAAACCTACATATTGGATTTCAGGAAGGCTGATTTCAAGAGGCTTAGAGGAATTATTGACGGGATCACATGCATTGATGAACTAATGGGAAAAGGTGGGTGGGAGATGGGTGGGAACTCCTTATGGGGCAGCTTCTACAAGCACAGTCAAAAAAGAAAGAAATGGGAGAAAATCTATGAAATAGAAAGGGGAAAAACCTCAGAAAATCAGGATGTCTCCACAAGCAACTTGGGGACCAGCTGAAATTAAAGAAAAAGATATATAGGCAATGGAAGACTGGAAAGATCACCAGGGAGTACAGGCAGATAGCCCAATCCTGTAGGGAAGGGGTCAAGAATGCTAAAGCTCAGTTTGAGCTGAGGCTGGCCAGGGGAGTCAAGGATAACAAAAAGAGCTTCTTTAGATATGCCCAAAGGAACAGGAGGAGAAACAAGGAGGTGGGGCTGCTCCTGGACAAAGATGGACAACAGGTGTCTGGAAATCAGGAGAAAGTGGAGCTGCTCAACTCCTACTTTGCGTCTGTCTATTCTCAAAAGGAGGGCTGTGCAAATCGGGATGCGGGATCATTGGCTCATGGGGTTGGGGGTGCTTGCATCCCCAAATTGGTAATGGAAACCTGGATGGTGCAGATCAGCAGATTAAGATTAACTGAGAACTGGTTTGAAACCACATAACGGGCCTAAATGAATTCAAGTCATGTGGACTAGATGAGCTGCATCCTGGAGTTCATGAATCTACCAAGAATAAATCTTGCCTGACAAATCTGATCTCCTTTTTCAATCGAGTTACGAGCTTACTGGACAGTGGCAATGCTGCGGATGTCATTTATCTTGACTTCAGCAAAGCATTTGACAAGGTCCAACACAACATCTTAATAGGGAAACTGTAAAAAAATATGGGCTAGACAAGGCAATTATTAGGTGGATCTGCAATTGGTTCCACAGCCACACTCAAAGGATTTTAGTAAATTGTTCTGTGCCAACCTGGATATCGGTTTCAAGTGGGGTGCCCGAGGTCTCTGTCTTGGGCCCAGTTCTCTTTAATATCTTCATCAATGACTTGGAGGAAAGGATACGGGGGAGCCTGATCAAATTTGCAGATGACATCAAACTGGGAAGAGTAGCAAACACAACAGAAGACAGGAGAAACCTCCAGGAGGATCTGGACAAACTGGAATACTGGGCTGTAACAAATAGAATGAATTTCAACAGGGAGAAGTGCAAGGTTCTGCACTTGGGCAATAAAAACTAAAGACACATGGATATCAGGGAAAAAATCCTGATGGTGAGGGCAGTTTGGCATTGGAATAGATTGCCAAGGGAGGTGGTGGACTCTCCCTCACTGAGGATCTTAAAGCAGAGGCTCGACAAACATTTGTCGGAGATGCTCTATGGGGATTTCCTACTACAGGCAGAGGGGTGGACTGGATGACCTACAGGGTCCCTTCCAACTCTAGGATTCTATGAAAACACACACACACAGAGAGAGAGAGAGAGAGAGAGAGAGAGAGAGAGAGAGAGAGTTGTTACTTAAAATTAATTTGGTAGCTTAGTTCCCAGAAAAGACATGTCCATATCACACACACGCAACACACACACAAATCCCCACAGTAATTGGTTGTCTCATCATTATTCACTACAAGGGACCCTTGATTTTAATGGCCCCTTATTCCTTGCACTGGAGAAGTGAATTCTTTCTGTGCTAAAACATCAATTTAAAGAATCAGATAATCCGGCCTTTGCTCTGACAGTATGAATCTTCCTGAGCAAGTATTAGTTGTGCATGAATGTCATGTCAGGCCCATCAATTCCACAGGCAATAAAAGCAAAACAATGTAACACTCACAGAAAAGTTGCATTTGTTAATGTGATATTAGCATATTGGCAAATGGCATCTTGAAGGTGTTCTTCCTGTTCTCTAAACAGAGGGCCTGCTCCACAGAGGGCTGTGCAGGTTGAGGTCATACTGAAAGCAACTGAGGTTTGCACCAGCTGAAATATTATAGCATGAGATTCTCAGTTGCACAGTTTTGCCAACAAAACTAGAAGTATTCAATCACTGATAAAGTCATTTGCACATATTAGAAACACATGACCTCCCTCTGCTTGCCCACTTCCATTTCTCTTTCTGGTTCTGCTAGCTCAGGGTCTCCCTCTGTCCTCTTTTTCCAGGAAATGTCCTCTTTTTTTAGCCTTGTGTCCTTTTTTTAGCCTTTTTAGCCTTCACTGTCTCCTTTTTCTTGTGAACAGGCAGCATGTAGCCTTCTTTTGATTAATAAATTCTAATAAATTATATTTAATAGCTTTAAATTTAACAATAATTAATAAAGAGTTAAAGGCTGCAATCCTAAAACACTTTTCTGGGGCTTACCTTTGAGTAGACTATGGTTAGGATTGTGCTCTAAATTAACCACATGTAACAATATATATGCTTTTTAGTTTGTTTTTAGCTTTTATTTTGTCATGTTCTACATTTTTTGTAAGTGTCCTACACTTTGGGAGTGTTGTCCTCTTTTTTGGTTATGACATATAGCACCCTTGCTCACTGGATTCAAAAAAGAAGAGGGGAACATACTGTACATGGTAAATACATCTACTGTTTTTTCTAAACAAATGAAACTGAGCTAGAATGTACAACTTTTTCCGCTCTATGCAATGGAATAAATTAAAATTTTGGCTTCATTCATACAGAGTGGGTAAACTGCAGCAAAGTCCACCAAAAACAATCATTAAAAAATTCAAAGTTTAATGTTGTATCACTCCCACAATAGTGAAGTAATAAATGTGAAATTTAGCACATATCTTAATAAAACACTGTTTCTGTATGTATCATTTTCTTTTCTAGCTCTTTTCATTTGTGTACAAATTGAGTGTAAAGCTGATGATTTTTGTAAAAAGCCCTAGAATAGGGTATTTTCAATCTGATATTGCAAAAAAGTACTTTCTAGAAACGCTTTCAAACCAACCTCATAAGAAAGAGCATGTTTCAAACTTTCCATAAAAGTGGGTTTGATTTTCCAATTCAGGCATACAATGCCCAGAATTTAGGGACAAATTTAGGAGACGTTGCCATGATTTCAAAATGCAATTTTTTCATTTTCCAGATTGTTTCAAATGTTTATTTTTACTGTTATTGTTAGATAATTTTTCACATATATATGCATGTCTCCTAAGCTTAGATATACTTCTACTAGTATGTACTGGTTATTTTCCTATCATGATGCTGGTTAATATGATTATTATAATATTCACACTGATGATTATAATATTCCGGACAGCAGAAAGTGGCATTGTGATAATTCTTTTCCGTAGTGGATCACATTGTGGAACCTTTACCATTGTGGATCAGAAAACAATTACATATGCTTTCTTTTTCAGATTTGCTTTAGTGTACATTATAATTCAAAATGAATGTTGACGAGTCCATTGGCAATAATCCGCCTATATCCAAATGTACCATTGGACAAAAATTGCCACCAAATGCCACCAAGGCTCATTTTATTCAAACAAAATTGGGCTTATTTTTGTACGCAGTTTGCCAGCTGATGAAAAATTCTTTATTTGGCAGTCAGAAGTTGAACTTGCAGAAGATTGCCTTGTGAACTTGCAAAATTGCCTTGTGTTTGTGTACATAGTTTGGGAGCTCAGTTGAGACTGCTGGAGAGGAGAGCAGAGCAGAGGAAGGAGGGAGCCTGGAAGTAGAGCTGCTGCTGCTCTGAAATTTTGCAGTGAGTTTGGCTTGGAGGGAAAGGAGAGGCAAGAATTAATTTTTTAAAGCAGGGTTGCCAACTGACCAGAGAAACCCCAGCCTCTCCTATTCCTTTGCCTTTGTAAATGGATCCACCAATGTATACTTTGCATGAAAAAGCATGTAATTCACAACAAGGGCTTGAATTGCTTAGGTTGTGGGGCCATTCATCCAGCTGTTGACAAAGCAGAGGAGCAGGGCTGGATGTAAAGTTGGCAACCTCAGGGCAGGGATGGTGGAGATAACTCCTGGTTTCTTTAGTTTTAAGCCTCCAAGCCCAGTTGTGTCCACTCAAAAATATTCTAGTTAGTGGAGCTTATATTGTGTAAGGGGGCAAAGGAAAGGAGGCTGAAAGGCCAAGCCTGTGCATGCCTGCCTGAGAAAGAAAGACTGGCTGCTTGGATCACTTAAACATCTGCCTTTTTTGTTGGTGTCTGGTCTATTGCAATGAGATTTGTGCAAAAATTAAGTACATGAATGCAATACAAGTGTTTTTAGCTTTATTTTAACATGGGGGTATTTTGGGGGGTATACAACATTTTTTAATTGGGTAGGAATTTTTGCTTGGAGGACAGGAATTTGGGATGGGGGATTTTGGGTTCAGCATCTAGTGACCCTAGACAGGATTGACAATATTGCTGGTCCAGATCCAGCTAAGTCCCCCAATTTCAGTCAGTTCAAGTTATGGCATGTTTCTGTGTGCATGATATATGTAGGAAGACACTTATGCGTAAGTGAATGATCAGTTTTTGCCTGTCAAAATGATGTGACCTTAATTTTTTCTCAGCTCAGCTCAGAACACCATTAAAAATATTAAATACTTGGCATCACTACAACATGAGTAATCAAGATAGAAACATTGTGTGCAATCCCTAAAAGGGAACCCATTTTCTTTAATAATGAATGACACCTACCGCTACGTAATTGGGACAGAATCACCACAGCTTTGCTTAACCAATATATTTTGGACCAGTATAAACTCATTATATCTACTTGTGTCAAATTCCACATTACAGTGCATGCTTTTAAGTCAAGTTTTTAAAGAATTAAAGATCATGGGGAAATTAAGTACAGTGACCATGAGTCGTTTTTGTTCTTTTTTTCTTCTGAACTCTCTGTTCTTTTTCATCTTCTATATGGTCTTTTATATGAAGGCCATTTAATTGGCTCTCCATTCTGATGTCCCAGGCTAATTGTATGTGTAATGCTGTCAGACTAATTAATGGAGTTTTTCCAAAGCCATTACAGGCTCCACATCACATGCCACCCAGTTCCATTTCAGAGGCTTCCTCATATGAACCCAAGTCCTTATGGTTCCTTCCTTGGAATTTTCAGAGTGAGAAATCAAGAAGTTACTCTTCATTTAAATAATGTCAATATGCTTAAAATTCAGCCTATTACTTCAGGCCTTCTTGCAAAAGAAATGGTCAAAGACAACCAAAGAATTTATCAGAAATTCCTCATGGTCCCAGAGCAGTTTCCCTAGTCAATAAAGGACACAATTTTCATTTTTTTACTTAATTAAATTTGATTTTGTTGTTGCAGGAGATGCAACAAAATCTTCTTTGACTCCAGGTAGCAAATAGAAACTGCTGAGGAGGAGGAGGCAGGTTTTTTCCCTTATTTTCTTTTTAGAAATACCCAGGCATGACATCACCTCCGGTTGTGACATCACTTCTGGGGCAATATTTTGAGCTTTGCACCGGCTATATGATCATTAAATATGCCACTGCGACAATCTATCTCATTTATCAAAATCTAAGGCAGGGAAGTACTTGGAAAAATCACCACATTTTTTTCCTATGGCGATCTTTCTAGTCTGATAGTGTGATAGCTCATTCTGCTACTAAAACCACTGACAGCCAAATCCGATTCCAGAGAGGGATATACTATATGTAGAGTGTTATAACAGCAGATGGAAATTTCTGCTGTTGCAAAATGCCCACTAACAGTACATGGATCTCTCCATCAAAGGACATTGTTAGCACTGCTGCATCAGAGTCCCCCTCTGCCATTACACCCACCAAAGGGGGCTCAGGTTAGGCAGGAAGAGTGTGAAACTGAGCAAAATAATAACAGGGAGGCTGTGAGAGGTGGTGAATCTGGCAATGATGGTGTGTGCCAGAGCCTGTCATCTGATTTGCAAGCCTCCATCCTTTGCCATTATTGGCAAAGGGGTAGGATTGCACTCTGATAACACACATACAGTTCAAAACAAATCCAGAAATAACAATATTTCCTGCACCCCACTTCTGTGCCGAATAGACGCTATCATAACTTTAATGTTTGGTTTCCTCAATATTTTCCCAAATATTCAGTTGCAAAAAAGGAACACTGTTTTGTGTACATAGTTGGTTTTTAATAAAATGCTTAACTATGAGACACAGGGTGCAATCCAGAGTAACTACGGGGAGTCCTTGCTCCGACGTAAGAACAATTTACTCTGGATTGCAATATGAATTTCCCATAAGTTTTCACTAGGTGGTGCCGTAACTACCTCGACGTAAATGTCTCTTACATGCTCCTGTAGTTACTCTGGATTGTAGGGATACTGTAAAAAAAGAAATCATTCTAATAAAATAAAATGCACTTGTTAGAAGCAAAGTTATATTTCTTTCTTTTGTATTGACTGTGAAGAACCTTTTTGCATAGAGCAACCAATATTGCAATAAAGTCGACAACATCTTCAGCTCAGTTAATATTGCAGGGCAGGCAATGACAATCGTTCATCCTTGTCTGTGCCTTAATACTACTTCAAAGAACTGTGATTTAAGCTGAAATTTGGCAATAGGTCAGTATAATAAAAATTCAAGCCATAGTTCTTTCATTCAACTGTCATTTGGGGAATCAGTTGAATGACAGCATGGATCAGGAGTGAGAAGGGAGTTTCAAATACAGTAACGTGCTGAAAAGTTATGGTATGGCCTGATTCAGAACTGGTCTAAGCAAAGAGAACTACTGTATGTGTGTATATGAAAATTCCTCAACCTTTCTAAGTCCAAATTCAGATTCAGACAGAGTTGTATCTCAGTTACACATTCAGGAGAACAACAACAAAATTATAACCAATTTAGGCCAGTGGAGCTTATCTGTCTCCTCATTCCCATGGTGGTGTGGGGAGGCCAGTGCATGTCTGTGCACTGGCCAAACTCACCAGGATAAGGTAGGGTGTGATCAGTGGTGGGCTCCAGCAGGTTCGCACCTACTCTATAGAACTGGTTGTTAACCAGAGATAGGACATATAAAGTTTAAAAATAGCCATTTAAAAGTGGCTGCCAGATGGGCAGAGAACCGGTTGTTAATTTCTTTGAAGCCCATCACTGGGTGTGATGCTAGTTCACCTCCTCCTGGTACATCCTGGATAATGTGAACTAAATGACTAGCAACAATTGGCAGCCAGAATACCGTACATTGAAGAATTGGCAAATAGTGAAAGTTGGCAGCCAGACATCAATGTGGAATTCCTGGCTCTCAAAATACATGGTAATCTATTTTAACATAACTTTTAACATAATGTAATTTTAACATCTTATTTACCAAGTCCATGTATTTTCCATATGCTAAATAAATAAATAATCCCCCCCCCCAAGGAGTGGTGCAGAAGTGCCTTACTGCAGTGGTCCTCAACCTTCTTAGCCCCAGGGACCAGTTCTTTAGAAAAGCAATTTTCCAGGGACCAGCACAGGAGTGAGGGGAGAGTCCTGACTCTGGTGACCTGGAGGGAGGGCTTCCCCACATAGAGTACAGCACAGCTGCCTCCAGCTCTAAATCCCATTATAATAAATAGAGTTATTGCTAGGTTACTGTGGATAGGATTGCAGGTGAGAGCCCAATGTCTCAATGCACGTCTACTTAGAGCAGGATTGAAAATGCACAAAGCCATCCTAGTCTCTCTTTTTGGACAGTAAGCCTCGTTGACAATAATTGGGCTTATTTCTGAGTAACAGGCATTGGATTGGACGATCTTATCTTAATTGGACTTATTTCTGAGTAGACAGGCATAGGATTTGGCTCTGAGGCTGCAATGCTGTTCATACTTTTCTGGGAGTAAGCTCTGTTGACTGCAATGGGACTTACTACAGAATAGACAGGCATACGATTGACCTCTGAGGCTGAAATCCTCCGACAGAGCCCTCCTGATGTCAGGAGGGGAAGAGGCCCATAGAGGAGTCCTTCTGTGGACCTGTCAGGCAGCTGCCAAGAACCTCCAGTACTCCCCAAACCAGGGGTTGAGGAAACCTTGCCTTACAGCACTTTTCAACACCCCCATGTGGCACTAGACTTGTGCCAGAACTTATAATCAGGCCTAACCAGGGGTTAGGATTGCACTGTGAATGTCTTCTGTATCCTATGAGCCTTGTCACCTAGTTTCAGTGGTGGTGACAGAGATGGGCAAGTCTTTATATGAGGCTTCCTCATCTACTGCCATTAGATATATGTTGGTTTTGGAGTTCTCATATATCAGCAGACCACTGGGACCTGCTAGTAGCCCACCAGCCTTTGCCACCACACAGGAAAGATGCAAGATGGTCTCTCAGGCTGCACTCTTGGATATACTTAAATTATCTGCAGTCATGGCAATGTGGATTCAACAGTTCCATCATGGGTGGGATCCTGAGTAAATAGGCCAGAAACATGTGAGAAGACCTCTCATCCATGAGAGGATAGCCTAAAGGCCTCGCAACCGATCAGTGATGAGTCTGGGCTGTCTGAGGGAGTGATATAGGGAAAGCAGCAAGCCTCTCCGTTGAAGCAACTAGAGTAGTGGTGGGCTTCAGAGGGTTCTCATGGGACCTATAGAACCCTTCGCTAATGAGCGCCTGGTTCTGAGAACTGGTTACTAATGGGGCATAGAACCTGTTGTTCTATGGACATAGAACCTGTTGTTAATTTAGGTTATTAGACATAGAACCTGTTGTTAATTTATTTGAATCCCACCACTGAACTAGAGTACATCCACCACTGAACTAGAGTACATCCAATCTCCATGATACCAGTTTGACTAACCAACCCATGGATAAGACTCACAGTGGAACTCCTCCTGTGGATTATTTGATACACTCACCCCTGGGCCTAGGCCTCCACCTCTCTCCTGCCCCATCCTTTCAAACCCAGCTACCCATTGGGCAGGAGAGTCAGGCCAGTCCTTTATCCAGTTCCTTAGTGGTGGCCCTGTTCTATCCCTTCTATTGTGGGCAGTGGTACCCCACAAAATAGGCATTGTGGGTCTCATTCTTAACTGATGATATTTTTGATGTTCCTGCTAGGGTTACTAATTTGGATGCATCCAGAAACCTGAGGTCTCTGGCATGGGATGTGGTTGTGACACAAGATTGCCAGCTTAGAAAATGCAAGAGGAAAATTTCAGTAACATCCTCTTCTATACCACCAAATTGTTTACTTTGTGTTCTAATCACTTTGTAAAGTTAGAACTTGTATTCAAAGTTTGCCATGTTGTAAATGTATCTTCACACTTATTCTTATTTTGCACTTATTTTTTTCTGCCATTCATCATTCTTTTTAGAACATCGTGTCATCTTATTTCTGCCAACGACAAAGACGTTGCACAATGGAATCAGCAAGGACAGAAGCTGTGTCCTCAGTATAATCATTGTATTTCAGGAGCCTTTTCAGAATCATGCTAAATAAAAGTTTTCCTTCTCAGCTCGCCTTGATCTGTGGTATGACACAACCAGGATAATGGAAGCATCACACACTTCTCACCTGCTACCCTTTTTCTACCTTGGGCTTAGTTAATAAGAATGATAGGAGGAAGTAAGCTTGAAAATATATTTAATGAGATAGTGGCTGATGCTTTACATGACCTGAATATTCCCTTATAGATGGGAGAATCAGATCTATTGCTTTCTCACCACTTTTCTTCCTCATCATTGTATCCATAAACTGTGCCGAAGCTTTTGCCAGCCATGATGCATGACACATGTAAGATGCATACATGTTACAGGGACTTTTCTTCCTCATCATTTTATTCATAAACACTGCCCAAGTCATTACCAGTCATGATGCAAGACAAATGTAAGATGCATACATGGTACAGGGACTCTTCTTCCTCATCATTTTGTCCTTAAACTATGCCGGAAGCCATTACCAGCCATGATGCAAGACACATGTAAGATGCATACATGGTACAGGGACCAACAGCATGCAAGAAACCACAGAAGACTTTTCATCCACTGCTGAGTGTTGTATGAGGCTACATTTCAAGCCCTGGGAAGGCATGTAAATGTTCTGCAGGGCTTCTGCACACCACCAGACCCTGGCAGCACCCCTGTTAGGTTTGGAAATAGCCCCCTTCCCCTGGAGGGACATGATCCAGGGGGTCGTGTCATTGCCCTAGCCACAACTTACTTAAGGAGTACAGTACCCTTAAATTTTGAGGACCACTTCTATGGGGGCTGAATGACAGCAAAACATCCAGTTATAAGATTGACAAAAAAGAAAGCTAGAGAATGATGGGACAGGAACTGAGAAAGAAAATCCGGTGTAAGAAACATGATCTATCATTCTGTCAGATGTCCTACCGTGAGTCTATTTCCAGTGCCAATAGAAAAATAACATTCTATTCCTGATTTATTAATGGAACATGCTAATATCAGATTATTTACAATTGTAGCTAAAAATGGCTTTTATGAACTAGAGCAAGGGTCTCCAAGCATTTTGGCAGGAGGGCCACATCATCTCTCTAACACTGTGTCGGGGGCTGGAAAAATGATTTACATTTCAAATTTGAATAAATTTACATATAGGATTGTATTAGAGACATTACAATGCTTGTCCATGGGTCAGGTAGGGGGGTCTTGCTGAGGACCACATTGAGGCTTGCCGAGAGCTGCATTCGGCCCCAGGGCCTGGGTTTGGAGACCCCTGAACTAGAGCAAATGAGCAACACCTTGATGCTAATCTCAAAGCTGGTGTGAAATGTACTTTTTAAACCACTCTTTTTCTCAAAAAAATGTATGCACTGTGAGCACGTTATTCTATTTCTGTTTGCCTTTTTAAATTATAAAACACCTGCTTTAAAAGTGTAATATTAAAAGGATATCACCTCAGCACGGGAGTAAATAAAATGTTAACTGCTTTTCTTTTTTTAGCTAATGTTAGCTAATTTAATTGTAGCTAATTTTAAACCTTTTATAGCTAAAGTATGGTAGATATTATGGATGTCATTTTTTCCTCAGAAATCATCTATTTCCAGTTGGTCAATGAACAAACGAATATATTTTTATGTTTTTCTCTTTTGTTTGTTGTTGCCCGGATTGTTGTGTTGGACTCTGCTCCAACAACATATGGCACGATGGGGTAGTGCACACCTTCGCAAAGTTCCTTTTTGGGGGTCCCCCAGCCTTCTCAGTGTGTCACCCAGTGTGGGCCGCAACCCCTGCACTCCCCTGGCTATGCAAGTGATTGGGCCCTAAATCAACATATCCATTCTCAAGAATCCTTACACAAACATGTCCTCAAAACCATACCATAAAGTTATAGCTAAGTTAAATTTTGGGCATTAGCTCATAGGAGTCTTAGCAGAATATAACTAAAACCAGGAGACATCCAGCTGTAAGAAATAACAGTGACATTTGTAGAACTAAAAATATCTATGATTTGAGAAGAAAATGAAAACAAAATGAAAACAGAATATATAACAATAAAGTTTGGATGAGTTTTGCTTTCCAGAATAGTACTGGCAGTGAGTGGGAGGGACCAGTTACACCATGCGTTGCTGCATTAGCAATACTTACTACACACGCAGGCTGCAATCCTAAAGACACTTTCTTGGGAGTAAGACCCATTCAAGCAATGAGGCTTACTTCTGAGTAGATATGGTTAGGATTGTGCTCAATCTGTAGCTATGCTACTGCTTTACAATATTCTAACTACTATCTGAATTAATTTTGATGAGGACTCCACTATATCACTCAAAACACTCTAACTGGAGGCATCTTGCATAGTTTGTCAGAGGACATTTTAATTCATTAAGATTATATTAACATATAGTCAGATTTGCTAGTGTGTTCTGTGTTTCTTAGAGCTTGACAAATGAGGCTTTTTGTGGGATTGCTCTGCCTCCGCACCTTGCAAGTTTCAATGAAACTCAGCATTGACTTAACCCTTCACTTTTAATTGCACTACTGAGGGTACATTCTTCCAATTTTATCTGGAATTAAATCAGAGAATCATAGAATCCTAGAGTTGAATCATAGATCTGATTTCTGAGGAAATCTGCTAACATTAGAAGGCTGCAATCCTATGTGGTACACACTTTCCTGGAGCAAGCCCACCAAATGCAGTTGGGTTTTACTTCTGGATAGACAGTCATAGGATCTGCTATTAGGAGCACTGCAATCTTCCTAGGTTTACTGCAATTGATCAGTTCTTTTGAAAATAATTGCAAGTACTTAAGCAGAGTGTTAACATTATCTGCTTTCTTTACTAGTTAGTTCACTTTCATTAGCTGCTGTTGACATGTGACAAAATAATCTTAAAAGACTGCATCTTTGTCCAGTCTGCTTCTGTGTAGCTACTTAATGAAAATTCATTCTGATAATTATTATTCCATGCAGTGACACATGCTATGAACTTTCTAAAAAGTTCTATTGCTTTGGGGAAAATAAGCTATCTCTATTAGTGTCTTGTAAAAAGGTAAAGATGTCCCTCCACAGGTTGCCCTGCTAGTCATGACTGACTGCAGTACTCATCCACATTTCTAAGCTGAAGAGACAGTGCTGTCCAAAGACGTCTCTGTGGTCATGTGGGCACATGGAATATATACACCGAGGCACATGGAATGCTGTTACCCTCCCATCAAGGTGGTACCTATTTATCTATTTGCATTTCAATGTTTTTGAATTGCTAGTTTGGCACGAGCTGGGTACAGAACAAGAACTCATTCTATCTTGTTAAGGTTGCCATAATTCCCCTGCTTACTGGACAAGAAACACTCAAGTGAGTGTTCCTCCTTTATTTAGCAGGGGGAGACTAACTGGCCCTCCTCACCCCAGCAATGTCTGTTCTAGTGGCTTCTGCTGGTGTTCTTTCGCATTTTGTGAGCTCTTTTGGGACAGGGACCCATTAGCTATTAATTAGCTATTAATTTTTTTCATTTTCTTTGTAAACTGCTTAGTGAATGTTTCAGTTGAAAAGCGGTATATAAATACTGTAGATTAGATAGATAGATAGATAGATAGATAGATAGATAGATAGATAGATAGATAGATAGATAGATAGATAGATAGATAGATAGATAGATAGATAGATAGATAGATAGATAGATAGATAGATAGATAGATAGATAGATAGATAATTCTCTTCCTCAAAACTGGGACAGGATCCTCTGTCCCATTTGCCACTATGTGAACACAATCCCCCCAAACTGGGATTGCCCTGTTTTTTGGGACATATGGCAACCCTACTTCTTGTACCACCCAAGTCTCAAACCCCAACTTGCTGGTTGACAGACACAGTGCCTTAACCACTGAGTCACTCCAGCCCTTGACCACCACAGTTAAATGAGCAGTTATTGCCTATATTCAGTGCAAGACTTCCTGCACAAATTGGATAACTACACCGTTTTTTCCCCTCATCAGCCTATTCAAGGTATGTCATTTTCTTTCTGTACCTAGTGCTCAACACTCACTCTAATTTTAATACTTCCCCAGAGCCTTTACCTTGGGGTGGGAGTGTAAGAACAGGAGAATCTGGATATTTTGAGGTTTATTTTGCTGTACACCCTTTCAGCCAGGAGGGTATCATTAGATCCCTGAATAGCAGAGCCCCCTTAATGTGTTTAGCCTCCCATGCCTTCCAACCAGAAGTCCAACCAGAGTCCTTCTGAGAGTGAAAACCCCTTATTTTTAACGTATTATAAGGAATGAAATCTCAGTGTATCACCTGAATGAGTATTATTGGGTTACCTTTTAGGATAGTCAGAACCCAGGGAACCAAAATAAATTTGCATGTACTATTCCTATACTTTGAAATAATTGGGGAGCAAATATAAGGCCCAGAGGTGTTGTCAAAACGTTTGAAATATTGTCTTTGAACCACTTCGTCAAATACGTTTTGTAACTCTGTTAAAGTCTCCTCAACCAAGAACCTTGACACATCCTGGATTCACCTCTTCCTGACTCATTAGCCTGGAGCAAATATTTCTGCCATGTTTGTACATCCCTGAAAAAGAGAAGGACTAAAATAAGTATAATGAGTCACTGTACAACATTGGCAATGCAGATTTCTGCAAGACCTGTTGAGATGAAAGGGTTGCATAAGGCAGTGGTATTCAGCCTTTCTTGTCTCAAGGCACACTGACAAGGTACAAAAATTGTCAAGGTACACCATCAGTCTTTTGAAAACTGACAAGACACACCTCATGGCCAGAAAATGGTCTAGTTCTTTCATTGTCCCTACTGATAAATGGCCCTTTTCCAAACTCCTGGGGCACACCTGAAGACCATTAGCAGCACCCCAGTGAACCATGGCTGGCTGGCATAATGCATTGCATCTTTGTAGCCTAATCTGGTTTTTGTCAAACAGTGGGTTTGGCATTGTGGTGAGGCTGGAGGCAATGGTGACAGCATGCTTGCCCAGGAAGTACGACCTAGACCCCCTTGGGACCGGGTGCTGGAATCCACCAAGAATGACAGGATCCACTGGTCCAATTCATACTGGGATCTGCTGCACCTTTACTGCGTGGGAAGGACTGGAGTATACCCCGGACGCCCAATCTCTGCCCAGGCCAATCCTGGAGTCTCCCGTGCTCCCGGACCACTGCGAGGCAGGCTGCTAGAGTGGAAAGGGAGAGGGAGCGGGAGATGTATATAAGGAGGAAGGCGGGGGGAACAAGGGCAGTTGGAGGAGGAGGATGTGGAGGAGGAAGATCCAGCACAGGTTGCTGTCCAACTGCCCCCTAACCTGCAAAAGAAAAGAGACTGTTAAAGAAGATCTCTGTTGAGGGACTTGGGGTCATACTTACCGGTTAGGCTCCTGTTGAGCCGGTTGCTGTTACTTACCTGGAAAGGACTCAGATGAGGTGCATACCTGTAGGAGGAAGAAGAGGAGATAAAGTATCAGAGGAGGTATCTGGTACAAGAAAGGGGTGGTGAAGTAACCTACCTGAATTGAGTCATGTTGGGAAATGAAGGCTCTGAGATATAATGCTGTGTGAGTTGTGTGCCTTGAGAACCGATCCCTCCCCCCTTCCTTGTAACCAAGCCTGTGCTACCTGTGTTCCTGTCTGCCTGAAACTTACTACTATAAAGAGTTATTAATTAGACTTACCTGAGTGGACCTTTCTTCATTTACGCCGCTGGAAGGGTGGAGGACCATGGCAGAGGAAAGGTGCAGCGAATCTGAAATAGAGGTGTCCCTGGCAGGAGATAGTGAGGGGCAGGACAGGCATAATAGGTGGGTCAAAAACCAATTTCAGGTGGGCCCCCATTCATTTCAAAATTTTATTTTTAATATATTGATTCTACCATGGAATGAGGCTGCCTTTGGGAAATGCTATTGATCTGCACTTTGGCTAACAGGCTGATATGTAAAACCTTGGCTTGAGAGTAACTTGGATTCAGAGTGTTTTGCAAGACAAGCAAACATTTCTAATAAATTTTGACTTGATAAACAAGCAGTGTCTTAATAAGCAACTGAAGAAAACAGTCCCAGTTGTGATAAGGCCAATTTCTAAAGTGAAAATTCATTTAGATATACAGGCTTTTTGGATTACAAGCACGCTTCCAGAACAAATTGTGCTCATAAACCAAGGTACCACTGTACTTGCTTTCTTGTGTTGAGGTACCACTGTACATGCTCTCTTCAGCTATGCTAGCTGAAGAGGGCCGAAAGTGGAAAACCTTTCCCTTAGCTCTTGAAATGTAGCAACAGCCCCAATGGGTCTACTCAGGTCTGCAAACAGCAGAGCAGATCTCAACACATCTCAAACAGCAGTGCAGATCTGAGCAGGCTGCCCAGGAATGGGTTTGGCATTGGTAGAAGTGTTGGGTCTTGGCCCATGTCCCACTCTCCACCTGCCTGCCTACACACCTGCCCACACCTCCTTTCCATCTTTCCCATGCTCCCCAACTCCTGCATTGGCCAAGTTCAGCCAGCACAACCATACCCTAGCCCATGGCTGTGTGGGAAGGCCAGCCATTTGCCAGCCAATCTTATGCTCAAGTGGTACAATACTTTGTTATGGTACTTAATCCCAGGCCAACATGAGAGATCTATGCTGACCCAATGGAGTTTTAGAATTGCACCCTTAGGGCACAATCCAGAAGTGCACTTGGGTGACCCTATCTATCACTGGGCTGACCCAAGTGCAAAATGGGCCACCCTAGTTATTCTGGAAAAGGCTTGGGGCAGCCTAAAGCAACATAGGCTGCCTCAAGACAGGTAAACCCTAGCTTGGCCAGCCTAGGCAGTTCAGGAGAAGCATGTTGAGGGCATGTTCAGCATTGCCTGGGGCAGAGCAGTTACTTTGTATCTAGAGCCTCAGGAGCAGATATAGGAACGAGTAGACCCACAAGGGTCCATGATAAGGCAGAGTAAGAATGGCAGTGTTGACCAACAATCTGAGGTCTTGGCCAGCCTAGCTGCAACCCCTTTCTCTCAACTTCAGGATATGGTACAACTATGGCAGCCCACTAACCTGGGGCTACAGCAGGCCACTCCAATGAGCCCCTTGCATCCACCCTCCACTAAAGGTATTGCTGTACTAGAGTCTCAAGCTGCAGCTGTTACGGAAACATTATCTTCAGAAAACGGAAACATTATCTTCAGAAAGAATGCTTGCTACATTATTTTCTTCTCAGAATATTTTTTATTCCCATATGCTTGCCGGATGTTTCAGTTTGATTTGAACATTTATCTGTGAGGGGCCTCAAAACCTTTCAAGGCACCCACCTGACTTCATGAGTATTCTGGTACTGGACAGTCAAAACCAGAACTGACAGGCTGCTACTGGGACATAGTGAAATCCCACTCACTGAGAAACATCTGCCCTTCCTTATAACATCTGGGCTTCCTTATAATGCAGGCACCAGAAACATCTGGGCTTCCTTATAATGCAGGCACCACAGCTGTTCCTTGTTCAATGTGATCTGAGGAGGTCTTCTCAGGAGCAAGTCCTCCCCAGGTGTCACTGACTTAGTGCCTACTGAGCATGCTCTGGAGCACCTAGGGCAGTCCAGGGTTCCTGACTCTCTGGATGCAGCATAACATTCTGCTCTGGATTCAGAATAGTTGGGGCAGCCCAGCTAGGGCTCTCCTCACTATCCTAATTCTGGATTTTGCCCTATGTTTAGGAAAAAAGTCTCCCTAAGTAGTTTTAATAACCAGCAATTCTTTTGTTTCCCATTTATTCCCCCCACTTTATTGAGATATGCCAGCAAATTAATGATATTTCTCATCAATTCTGAAAGAGCTTCCAAGGGACTGATGTCTTCTCAAAGGACTGAAGCAATAATCTCAAAATAATATGTTAAGCATTTCAGTGTTATTTTTCTGCAAGTGTTTGAGGTACTCCTAGCTAAACAGCTCTAGTTAAATTAGGAAGCACTTTTGAGTTTTAAAAATATGTTTTCCACTGTAAATCCAAAGGATGGATTTCTGAAGTTCAAGTCAAACAAAGAGAAAAGTCACATCATATGTCAAATATAGATGACATCTAAAGTAACAGAAAGGTTCAGTTAAAGCCACATTCATCTTTAAATTTATGAGACTACAGCATGAGTGCTGCACATTATTCTGAAATGCATTGCTGCCTCTGATGCAAATTTTGACACTTCTTATACCTCTACCATGCTCTGAACATTTTGACATTTTTACTCATTATACATTATTTCTCTTTGTAATTGCCACACTTATCTTTTGTTCTGAATCATATAATGCTGTTTATAAAAATAAAATAAAATAAAAATTTATTCATTCATTTAAATTTCATTCTTTGAGGCTGCAATCCTATCTATTAGACTGGCACAAGTCCCAGTAAAATGCACAATGTGGTCCTTGTACTCACAACATGTGGACATCTGACTACATGTTACATTAGGGCCACACTCTTATTCTAATTTACCTGAAGTAAGTCCTTTGGTACACAGTAAATCGTACTTCTGCATAAGCATGTAGGATAGCACTCTAATATACCATTTAATATGAATTTGGAATATAATGTAATATATAATTCCAATATAAAAGTGAAATATAAGTTCCTTCCCCACTCCCCATTTTTATACATTTGTTTAAAACTACAGGTGTAGCTGTATAATTGTATATAATTTATTTATATGCAATTTTGTCTCAAAGCAATTGAGATTGGCTCTTTAAATTGAAAGATAAGGAGCAGTTAATGGCTTAAAAGCAGGCTGCTTATCATGGCAACATGAACTTTTAGTTTAGTGATTGTTGTGGTTTTAATGGGGCAAGGCTGAAGGGTGTAATCGCAATGAGTTCCTGCACTATTAAATTTGCCACAATAGGAAAGCATAAAAAAATCTCTGCAACTCTAAAATTGGAACATGATGAATTTTATTACTGAAACATAATTTTAATTTGTTAGATAACTTTTAATCAGCTGTGATGAGTCCTAGATTTCCTGCCACATATTGAATGAACGCAAATATTAAGAACAGAAAGAAAACAGAAACATTATCTTCAGAAAGAATGCTTGCTACATTATTTTCTTCTCAGAAGTTTATTCCTATATGCTTGCCGGATGTTTCAGTTTGTTTTGAACATTTATCTGTGAGGGGCCTCAAAACCTTTCAAGGCACCTGACTTCATGAGTGTTCTGGTACTGGACAGTCAAAACCAGAACTGTCAGGCTGCTACTGGGACATAGTGAAATCCCACTCACTGAGAGCCTCAGAGAAAATATCTCAACAATGTTTGCTCTTGTCCTTGCTCTTGTTCCATAACAGCTGTGCGTGGGCTCCTACATCTGTCCTGCTCCACTAGCCTCCCACGTGTATGGATACTCGGTGTGCTGGTAGGAATCGGAACTTGAGTACATTTCCATGACCTCCTTGCGCATTTCTATAGTAAATTGCCTGTCTGCAGAAACATCCAGACAAAAAATCACATTTCATATGTTCATATGTGTAAGATGTTTAATACATCTTCTACTCCCCTTCTAGAATAGGCTCAGGATTTGCTTTCTCCTATGCTATGAGATAGAGATTTCATTGTTGAGATCATAGTGTAATCGGACAACAGCTGCACAATACATAGCACACCACACTGTATAGTTTGGGTCAAAAAATTTCACCCAAGTAAAATAAATTCAGATATGGAAAGCCCTGTGTAATTAAAATCAAATTAACTCTATGAGACAAGGAGCAAACTTACCTGCAAAGAAAAATAACTGCTTAGGGGATCTATTTACCTAATTAACAGCCAATCCAAACTAGTTTTTCAGTACTGATGCACCCACAGCAATACACAAACCCATGCGCTGCTTCCGGAAATGAAGGCAGTCACTGAGGTCTTCACAAGCTGCAGTCAGGCTGTAATAGCACCGTTGCTTAGGATTGGGCTGTAACAGTTCAATCCTCACCATGTTCACTAAGAAATAAGTCATATTGTACGAGTAGGTTAACTTTCTTGTAACTGCATTTTGGTTTGCATCCTGGAGATGTCTGAATGTGGTTCTGAATGTGGTTATTCCATGTTACTGATAACTGTGATGGCACAAGTGGTTAACACACTGTGCCTGTTAACCAGCAGGCCAGGTTCAAGACCAGGGTCCTACAAGACAGGGTGAGCTTCCGTCCTTAGCTTGGTTCCTGCCATCCTAGCAGTTCAAAAGCATGTAAATGCAAGTAGATAAATAGGTAAATGGAAAAATAAATAGGTAAATGGAAAAAAACAGTGTTCTGTGTGCCTTTGGCAGTCATGCTGGCCCCATGATCACGGAAGTGTCTTTAGACAATGCTGGCTCTAAAGGCTTAGAAACAGGGTGAGCACCGCACCCTGACTATGACTAGCAGTATAACTTGTGGGGGAAACATTTACCTTTACGGACAACTGTCTTGGAGCGTACTACAGGGTGACCAGATGCCCAAACCTCAAAAGGAGGACAAGGTCTTGGATTCCTCTCAGCCTGGCCTTTCCTGTGGACAATGGATAAAAGGACCCAATGGGACAATGGGTGATATTGGGCACTTTCACTTTCCCATAGAGCTCAATGCATATTTTTCATTTTTAGTATTTTGTCCATAACTTTTGATAGCAAGGAGATATTTCAAAACTGATTCTTGCATTGGATTCTGCTCTTCAATATGAATGCAATGACATATGACGTGATGAGCTACTGCACACCATTGCAAATTTCCAAAATGAAGCTAAAATGGAGAACAATGAAGCCCTTTTGGAGGACACCCAGACAGGAGGCTAAAAAAGAGGACAATTCTGGAAATTTTCGGTAATATGATCACCCTGGCATACTATCACAAAAATTGTTCTGATTTTCCATTTTCTTGCCAGTAGAGAGGGGGCAACCCTGATCTGATTTGGAAGTGAGCTGCACTGGCTGACACCTGAGAGATAGTTTTGTTTCACAGCTGGTTAGCAACTCAAGACATTTTGTCCATTCTGTTTTCACTGGAGTTAACAGGTTGTTGAGGTGTTAAATTATTCCATTTGTTTATCTCCACTTTTAAATGATTTTTCCAGGGCTGAATATCTGACATTGTCTAGCTCAGGAGACTTAACAAAATGGTACTTCTGTGTCAACAAGTCCTGGAATCTCTCTGCCCTGGATCCTCCATAGAAGAGTAAAGCCATTTGCAGCTTGTTCACATTTAACATGTTTCTTACAAAGGGAATATAATGCCACAACTATTATTTGGCTTCCCTTGCAACCATACAATCAATATTTCTAACACAAAAGGGGCTAAGAGGTTAATAAGCAATAAAAGAGTGAAACAATTTTCTGAGCTTTTAAGAGAGGGAATATGTATATATTTATAGATGTTATCTTGTGAAAACATTTGCCAGCTGGCAGCAAATATAGAGACCGTCATTTCCCACCTAGCAATGAAAATTGATATTTGTTTTTTGACTTGCTTCTAAAGAGTTAGTCTGAAAAGATATTAATGCTGGAGAATTGATCTGAAATTGTTTTCACATTTATGAAATGGTCTCATTTTAAATGTCTAAATCCCATAAAGTTATGGAAATGATATTTGCAAAAATAATTGTTCTATCAAATGAATAAATATGGTTGCTTTAATATAAGGACACCACATTTATACATGCATATAAAGACACCACATTTATATAACTGAATTGTATTTTAAGAAAGTTAGTGATGACAAGCCCCATTGTTTCATTCTACCCACAGAAGGAGCTTTGGAGATCTGTGGCAGGAGTCTTTCTGCAGGAGAAATCTTATTCCATGGGAAGAAAGATATCATAAGGCACAACCTACAGAAATTCATTTAATAGAAGTCATTTAAATAAAAAAGATTGATTTAAAATGTTTTTAAAACCTAAAGGCGTGTGCCCTATACGACAGGGTTGGAGCAAATTTGGAGAGGAGAGGACTCTCCCTAAGCATCTCAGTCCACATAAGGTCTCCTTGAAATTGTACCAGCTCTTAAGTTGGCAGGGGAAATGCAAGTCTAAGAAAAAAGCAGCAGCAAGGTTTATAAAGAAGATCCAATGTATCCGATTGCCACTTGATTCATTGCCTCTCCCACCTCCAATCTGCATTTCCCCTGCCAACTTATCATTAGTGGCACCATGTCTGGTTGGAGCTCTAACCATGCATGGTGAGGTTGTGGCCTTCCTTCTTGCACTCCAGCAGCGCATACATCAGAACACTGTTCAGAGTGTTTTTTTGCAACTCCCAGAATGCAGTTAACACTGCTGGAATGTCTGTTCCTCCAGCATTAGAACAGCTGTGAATTTCTTCTGCTACAATTCGTTCAAAAGCTATTTTTCATGTTTCAGAAAACATTCAATTTAAATACCTGTCTTGCAGCCCAATCCAGAGCAACTAATCTGTCCACATAAGAGCCCTTAGGTTGCCCTATCTAACACTAGGTTGGAGCAACTGCAAGATGCTCCAGCCCAGTTACTCTGAAGGAGGCTTAGGGCAGAGCAAGGCAAGATAGGGTGCCCTAAGAGAGGTGGACCTGCTCTGCCCTAACTGGGGCAGCCTAAGCAGCTCAGGAGAGGCAAGTTGAGGGCATGTTTAGCATTGCCTAGGGCAGAGCAGTTACTCTGTATCCAGAGCCTGTTACCAAGGCAGAAATGCCCTCTTCCAGCCCTCAGAGTTATACCACCTCAGGAGCAGGTATAGTCATGAGTAGACCCATAGGGGTCCATGATAAGGCCCGAGTAAGAATGGCAGTGTTGACCAAAAATCTGAGTTCTTGGCCAGACTAGCTGCAACCCCTTCCTCTCAACCTCAGGATATGGAACAAACTACGGCTACCCACAAACCTCAGGATCCAGCAGGCCACTCCAAGAAGCCCCTTGTATTCACTGTAGAATGTACTGGCATCTCATCAGGGACTCCTTATAAGGCAGGCACCCAGTGGCGTCACCAGACTGGTGCGGCTGGTGTGGGCCGCATTGGGTGATGCGCTCCATATGGGGTGATGTGCCGGAGGAGTTTGACTGTCCTTTGGCAGGCCCCGGGTGTCAGCACCCCCATTCAGGCCTGTTCCAAGGCGGAGAATCAGCCAGAAGCTGCCACTTGTCTGAGGAGCTGGCCTGAACGGCCATCTGAGATGCACTGCGCAGAAACACACTGAGCATGCCGAACAGCTTCAGAGGAGACTTCCTTAGAGCAGAGAAAGTCCGCGCCTCTGCACAGCCATTCGGCCTCACTCAGGAGGCGGAGCGGCAGCCAAATGGCTTCAGAAAGAGTACTGCACAGGCACCAACTCTGACGCCTGCAAGGTCTCCCCCGAAGCCAAAAGGCTTCAGAAAAGTACTGCGCAGGTGTCAGAGATGGTGCCTGCGCAGTACTCTTTCTGAAGCCAGTTGGCTTCAGAAACAACTGCGCAGGCGCCAACTTTGGTGACTGCGCAGTCCAGGTAGGGGGGGGCGCGCATCCCAGGGATGACGCACAGACTTCCGCATCAGGTGATGTGCAGAGTCATGTCACCACTGTAGGCACCACAGCTGTTCCTTGTTCAGTGTGATCTGAGGGGTGTCTCCTCAGGAGCAAGTCTTCCCCTTGTGTCAATTACTTAGCATGCTCTGGAGCAGTTAGAGCAGCCCAGGCTTCCTGACTCTCTGGATTCAGCATAACTTTCTGCTCTGGATACAGAATAGTTAGGAGAGTGCAGTTAGGTCAGAGCAGGCTGAATTTGCTCTGGATTGCAGCCATAGGCTATCTTTAAACAAGGGCAAAATGCATCTGTGAGTACAGAATATGTGTGCTATGTCGGCAGAATTTATGTTGGATGTGGCTCTGAGGGTTTTATTATGTGAGTTCATAGAGTGGTGGAAAACCCATCCTGGTCTTTAGAACCTTTCTCCAAAGATACATAGGAATAAAACACCAACTTTATTCTCTTTTAAAAAGAGGCAGATGGCTTGTTCGGCTATTGTTTCTTTCAAGTTGATGTTTCATAGGTTCATGCTGGGCATAGATAAGTTCGGTGGAAGAGGTTGCAACTTGACTGTGGCAGTGAGTCAGAGAAAGCTAGCAATTCAAAGTTTGTATTTCTGATCTTTCACTTAAGTACTATGAACTCCCTGTTACATCTGTGTTAATTAAGTTGTATAACTAATGTGGGAGTATGGATCCGGTAAAACCTCATTCTGCCCCTCACAGTTTGTCACCTTAATAGACTATGGGTGCAATCCAAATCTTCTTTCCAGCAGTGATATAAGGTCAATGCAAATCCAAGAGGAGACCTCCCATGACTGCATCCAACTGCAGGATGCAGTACATACCCTATTGGCGCAGCTATGCCAGTGCCGGAAGGTTGGTTAAGATTGCATCTTGTGTGCCAGATGTGATTTTCTTTACCAAAATCACCCCTCTCCTAGCTTGGGGATCAGCTGAAGTTAAAGAAAGAGAAGCATAGGGAATGGAAGTCTGGAAAGATCACCAGGGAGGCGTACAGGCAGATAGCCCGGTCTTGTAGGGAGGGGGTCAGGAATGCTAAAGCTCAGTATGAGCTGAGGCTGGCCAGGGGAGTCAAGGATAACAAAAAGAGCTTCTTTAGATATGCCCAAAGGAACAGGAGGAGAGACGAGGGGGTGGGGCTGCTCCTGGACAAAGATGGACAGCAGGTGTCTGGAAACCAGGGGAAGGCAGAGCTGCTCAACTCCTACTTTGCGTCCGTCTATTCTCGGAAGGAGGGCTGTGCAAATGGGGGTGCGGGATCATTGGCTGATGTGGGGATGTGCTTGCATCCCCTAAGAGGTAATGAAAACACAGATGGTGCAGAAGAGCAGATTAAGATTGACAGAGAACTGGTTCGAAACCACTTAACTGGCCTAAATGAATTCAAGTCATTTGGACCAGATGAGCTGCATCCTCGAGTTCTTAAGGAACTGGCAGATGTCCTTGCAGAGCAGCCTCTGTCGATCATCTTTGAGAAATCCCTGAGGAGTGGAGAAGTGCCACTGGACTGGAAGAGGGCAAATGTAGTCCCCATCTTTAAGAAGGGGAAAAAGGAAGACCCGGGAAATTATAGACCAGTCAGTTTGACTTCAATCCCGGGAAGATATTAGAACAAATCATAAAAAACACAATTTGTGCACATCCAGACAAGTACTCTGTGATCAAAAGAACCCAGCATGGATTTACCAAGAATAAATCTTGCCAGACAAATCTGATCTCCTTTTTTGATCGGGTTACGAGCTTACTGGACAGTGGCAATGCTGTGGATGTCATTTATCTTGACTTCAGCAAAGCATTTGACAAGTTCCCACATGACATTTTAATTGGGAAGTTGGAAAAATATGGGCTAGACAGGGCAATTGTTAGGTGGATCCACAAATGGCTTGACGGCCGCACTCAAAGGGTTTTAGTAAATGGTTCTGTGTCAACCTGGAGGTCGGTTTCAAGTGGGGTACCCCAAGGCTCTGTCTTGGGCCCAGTTCTCTTTAGCATTTTCATTAATGACTTAGAGGAAGGGATACAGGGGAGCCTAATCAAATTTGCGGATGACACCAAGCTGGGAGGAGTAGGAAACACAACAGAAGACAGGAGAAACCTCCAGGAGGATCTGGATAAACTAGAATCCTGGGCTGTAACCAATAGAATGAATTTCAATAGGGAGAAGTGCAAAGTTCTGCACTTGGGCAATAAAAACCAAAAATACAGGTATAAAATGGGGGATACTTGGCTTGGCAGCACAACATGTGAGCGGGATCTTGGAGTCGCCGTGGATCACAAGCTGAACATGAGTCAGCAGTGTGATGTGTCTGCAAAGAAGGCAAATGCCATTTTAGGCTGCATTAAGAAGCCTGTAGCTTCCAAGTTGCAAGAAGTTCTAGTTCCTCTTTATTCTGCATTGGTGAGACCTCACCTTGAGTACTGTGTTCAGTTCTGGGCACCTCACTTTAAGAAAGATGCAGCTAAGCTGGAGCAAGTCCAGAGGAGAGCGACAAGAATGATCAGTGGGATGGAAGGGAAACCCTACGAGGAAAGGTTGGGGGAACTTGGGATGTTCAGCCTGGAGAAGAGAAGGCTGAGAGGAGACCTGATTCCCTCTTCAGATACCTGAAGGGCTCTCATAGGGAGGAAGGGGCTCATTTGTTCATAGCTGCTTCTGAAAGCAGAACCAGAACCAATGGGTACAAACTGCAAGAGAGGAGATTCCGGCTGGATATCCGGAAAAATTCCTGATTGTGAGGGCGGTTCGGCAGTGGAACAGATTGCCAAGGGAGGTGGTGGACTCTCCCTCACTGGGGATCTTCAAGCAGAGGCTCGACAAGCACCTGTCGGGGATGCTCTAGGGGGATTTCCTGCTGCAGGCAGAGGGTTGGACTAGATGACCTACTAGGTCCCTTCCAACTCTATGATTCTATGATTCTATGATTCTATGATTGTACTTAAATTCAGTAACAACCAAATAAACCATTGTCAGTTTTCCTGACTCCAGTCTCCACGTAGTTACAACATAGTTAAAAATGTCCCACTACCACACTTTGTTAATAGTATTATACAATATTTGCATAGGGGCAAACGGAATGTGATACAGGAGAACTTTCAAAAGAACATCCTGTTATTTTTCTCCCCCTCCCATGTGCTATTTACACTAAAAGACATACCATGACATTGAAATTCTGTTTTATTTTCATCCCTTTTGTAGGCAAGAGAGGTGATACTATACTAGCCAAATAATTATAGCTGTGTAGTACATAAGGGTATGAGGTATAAATTCAGAATACTTCAGTAACATTTATATAGAGAGAAGCAATAAACAAAAAATTGAACAATGTACTGTATTTACTTGGGTCTAGTGCACCATCAATTCTAACATGCACCCTATACTTATAATAATACTACATTTACTCAGATCTAATTAACCATTGAATCTAATGTGCACCCTGATTTTGGAGACTGAATTCAGCTGAAAAAGGTGAGTCTTAGATTCAAGTAAATACAGTAATAATCGAGGTTCTATAAAAATGAATGGTTGGGGGAATGAATGGGAGAAGTGTCTTAATTTAGGATCAAGAATTAAGCATGGGGGATGAGAATGTGTTTGTAGGTGGACTAGTTGTGGGTATATTTTTGGATGGCTTCAACTCATGAAAAGCATGCAAATCATTGCAAACTTGCTGATTTTGAACAGTTTGGCAATTATTTTTTCTTTTGAGACAAATACAGTACTGTTTATGCTTTTCATGATTCCTACCTTGGTCCCCCAGGCAATATTTCTCTCTGAAGTGAATTAGGAATAAAATGTTGCTGAGTTTTTGAGAATTCCTCTTCTCCCGGCCAAATGTATTAATCCTTCTGTTCCAATAATCACAACAAAATTGTGGGAACTAATCCTGATACAGAATTGGTTTTTAGCTATTGCTTCTGGTCCTCTGAACTGCTACTTCATGATAGACAGTGGTAACAAGCAAACAAACCTCCAGGATAAGTCAAAAAAAGAATTGTCTCACAGCATCTGGCAGATTTAATTTGTTTGATGTTTAAACCATCTCCTTGGACATTTTAATTAGCAATTGACTTTCTTCCAGAGTAAACAACCAAGGCTACTTGTATTGCAACTAAGGAAAGGAAATAGAAAAGTGCCTCTTAAAAATAACCACGGACGTGGCACCCTTTTTGAGTGGTGCCAAGTTTTTCTCTCACATTCAAAACACTTAGCAGACGTGGCCCAAGATTCATAACTCAACATATAAAAATGAATCTGAATCTAAATTGTGAAAGGCACATTTGTTCGCAGCAATGCGTGACTTGAACCTAAGTTCAAGTTTTACATATAAGGAAGGAGAACAAATACAGTACTGTAATTGCCATAATTCATATGACTAGTTTAAAAGAAACCTCCTCAATGATTTATAGAATTAAATAATAGCTATTTCTGGAAAATATATGTAAAACCGCCCCTACCCCTCCCAGAAAAGTCAGATATCTTCATTATTAATTACACAGTGCAAGCCAGAATAATTATGACTTTGATAAAATATTAAACTCAGTTATTATGGTACCATGAAATCTTTACTCAGAAAATTGAGAATAATTGGCAACAGTGCAATGTTGGTAATTTGGATGCAATAAGATTGTGCATCTTTTTTAGCGTCAGTCGTGTCCATAGAAACATGAGGTCAAAGACTATGACTAATATAGGTATATTAGATTCCTAACATAGTGCTAGTTATATAACTGTGTGGTCTGAGGATGCATTGTCTGTTTTCTTCAGTAATAGTCAGGCGATGGTGTTCAAGGATGAGATTTGACACCTTAGACCTACCCTACAATCCAGAGTAACTACGGGAGCACGTAAGAGACATTACATGTACCCGTAGTTACTGCACCATCCAATGAAAACCTATGGGAAATTCATACTGCAATCCACAGCAAATTGTTCTTACACCGGAGCAAGGACTCCCCGTAGTTACTCTGGATTGTGCCCTTCAGCTTGTTCCTCCTTGTTCCAACAAGAGTGATCTTCATACAATAAGAAGATTCCATGCAGGGAGCAGGATTCCATACTGTATATCCAAGCTTCACACACAAAACTGTACTGAGATGTCCCTTAATCCAGCATTCTGGAAAGGCAACTACAGTATTAATATTGTCCAAATTCTGTAAACTGGGGCTGCAGTGGCTCAATGGTTGGACCGCTGGGGTTGGAACATTGCTTATCAGAATTCCGATCAGCAGATAAATACCCAAGACCCAAGTACAGTGATGCCTCATGTAACAAATTTAATTCGTTCTGGAGGCATGTTTGTTACGTGAAACGTTCTTTACGTGAAGCAGATTTTTCCATAGGAAATAATGGAAACTCAGATGATTGGTTCCACACCCGCAAAAATATTCATATAAAAATATAACTGGATGGAAAAAGGATGACAGAACACTGGGATTGAATTCAAAACATGCATTCAATGTGCATGATCTTATGAAGTCTACTTAGGCTGCAGTCCTAAAGACACTTTCCTGGGAATAAGACCCATTTAACACAATGGGGCTGACTTCTGGGTAGACATGGTTAGGAGGCTGCAATCCAAGACACCTTCAAAGTGTCTCCCCACTTTCTCCTTCTCTCCATCCTGAGCTTCTCTTTCCCCTGCTCCCTTCTGGCTAGCCCTGAGCTGCTTCCCTCTTCTCCACTGCTCTTCTCTCCCTCTGCCCAGCGGACACCCAGCCACAGGAGGAACAGCATGGAAGTGTTGCTTTCACTATGGGCAGGTGCGCTAGGCAGCCCTGACGCTTTTTAAACAGGATGCCGGCCAGTGCGTCTGCCCCAACTGCCAACGAATGTGTTCTTTACATGAAGCACAATTTGTTAAGTGAAGCAGAATCCTAGATAATTTTTTGTTTGTTATGTGAAACATACTTTACGTGAGGCGTTCTTTACGTGAGGTGCCACTGTACTACAAAATATGGTGTGCCCCCAAACTTAGCTCAGCTCCTGCCAACCTAGCAGTTCAAAATCATGCAAATACAAGTGGATAAATAGATACCACTTCAGTGGGAAATACAACGTCTGTAAACAGGCTCCTGCAACGGTTGGCTGGGTTTCCCCATGTCATGTCCATCATGGATTGGATGACTCCAATCCACAACAAGCTGACCCAGTCACCACATGGACAAACACCAAAGAGGCTGCATTTCTGTCTGTAAACTGGGGGAAATGGGAAGTAAATTATTCAACTTTTTAAAATCAGGTATCAATTGTTTTCTAGCTTTTGGAAACTGTGAAATATAAAGATGTACTGATTACTGGATTTAACTGAAAGAAAGAGAAAATCTTGTCTTTGAGCTTGTCTTCAAAACAATGTGAATGACAATACAGTGACTTACAAGTGAGTTGGAGTAAGAGTATTTTGGATTTGGGCAGAAGGTCTGGTCTAGGGGGTTGAGTGGCTATAATTTGCCTGAAGATAAGATCCGAAGGTCGCAGGCTCCACAACACCGGAGGCCATGCACGGATAGACATTGATGCTGAACTGTGGGAGTGTGTAAAGAAAGAAATGCAGTTGCAGGGGAGTCTGTCCAAAGGCAAAACAGTGAGCAAGTGACTGGACATAAAAGGAAACACCTAAGAATGTAGGAGTTCTTGAAATAGAGAACCTTTCTTTGAATTGTAAAGCCCTTCTAGGGTTAGTAAGCCTGCCTGTGTAAACCACGTTGAGAATAAAGTCAAAAGAGAAATCTGATGACCTGAAAAGGCGGTATATAAATACTTAGGTTTCTTTCTTTGCTTGTTTGTTTGTTTAGATTATATCCTATGATGTGAAAGTCATCCTACAAAATCCCTCCTCTCCCTTGCCCCAGCCATGAAGGTTTTCAAAGGTACAGTACAATTCAGTATTATACAATATTTTCTTTTTTACAGTGTTTTTGTATTATATTACAATGTTTTGTAATCATTTTTATATACCGTTAATACTTTTATATAAATATTTTTGGGTTGTAGAAACAATCAATTTAGTTTCCATTATTTCCTATGGAAAAATCCACTTTGAATTACAAGTGTTTGGGATTACAAGCATGCTTCCAGAACAAATTACGCTTGTAAACCGAGGGACCACGGTATACTAAATGTGGTATTAGCTTCCATTTTGCATTCTTGTTGCTGATTAGAATATACCAATGTATGATTTGTCGTCATTTCTCACGTATCCAAAAAGTTTCATTTTGTTTTTGATGTCCAGATTTGGTCCATTTTAATTTATAATGTTGTCAGGTAGGATTTGTATCCTGTATGTTGAGTGAGTCTCTACTTAACATCAGTTCTGCTCTAGATATTCACATGGTTCCCTGGCACTCACAGTTATTCTGGAGAGTCTATTAATACCCTACCTTATGGCAGTTACTGCATCAAAAGAAGACCTCTGTAAAGAAGATATCCTTCTTTTTCAGCCAATTTCAGCCAATATTCAGGCAATTAAGAAAGCATAAGAAAACACCAGTTAGCTTCTCAGGGACATACTAAAGTCCTTTGTCAGACACATCTTCTTGGAAGTCTTATGAAGAAGGAGCAAGGTTGAAGGAAAAAAATCCAACATAAGTTGAAAGTGAAATGGTGTACCCACGTAATGTTTTTGTTAACTACCTGATGCCTACACATGTCTACAGTAGACCGTGGAGAAGTACAAAAATGCTGTGGACATCTGTGGGATCTGTGGGATCTAACATGCTGTGGACATCTGTGGGATCTAGCAGTGGTCTATTGTTCACAAATGCTTCTCTCGGCCCAACACATATTGCGGATTAAGGGACCCCTGAATTCACTGCATCTACTCTCCTTTCCTTCTGTGTTGAATGATCAAGAACCATAATTACTCGGCCCTCATCTTGCCTGAGACTGCACAGCATGGGAATTGAGTCATTACCTGACCCCTCTCTTCTGTATTACCTGACTAACATTAATCAAATGCCTACAACTGCAATATATTATACATAGGAGAATGATTAACAGAGGCTTTTGGGGTCAACATTTTTAATTACAGCATTGTTTTATTACAAGAAAAAAAAACTTATACAAAGCATTATGTGAATGGGTCAGCAATTTTAAATATAATGTTCAGTTAAAGAAACGCTATTATAAATTATGCACAGATTAAATTTGGTTTACGTATATACAGAAAATGCCCTTTAAAAGACACAAGAAGGTTAGGTTTTGTATACATAGCATTTTCATGTCACGTAGAGCGATATAAAGGACACACTTTACATAGGGCAAAACCCAGAGTAACTATGGGGAGTCCTTGCTCCGGTATAAGAACAATTTACTCTGGATACCAATATGGATTTCCCATAGGTCTTCACTGAGTGGTGCAGTAACTACTGGAGCATGTAATGTGTCTTTCATGCTCCCATAGTTACTCTGGATTTGGGGGATACTCCATTGCTTAATTAACAGGGGAGATTTTTTTAAAAAATGGAAATTCAATGTCCTGCATGGCGTGTGTGTGTGTGTGTGTGTGTGTGTGTGTGTGTGTGTGTGTGTGTGTGTGTGTGTGTGTGTGTGTGTGTGTGTGTGTGTGTAAAGAACATGGAAATAAATAAAATTCAATCCAATATTTAAGTCCAATATTCACAAGGAAGTTTTATTCCCTTCCACCTTGCTTTTAAGTTTCACCTTTTCACAATGAAAACAGTGGTCCTCCACAACTGCTGTCTGTCATCTGCCACCCATACTATTGAAGTATTGATTTTCAATAGTACAAAACATCCTTATATGCAATCAATGCCAAGGGCAGAAAAGGCATCACCCTCTTTCCAGCTCTCTCTGTTTGTACCAACTGGCCACCTACTATTCAAATTACTCAAATATTTGTCAAGTCTGTCATAGAGCAGATTCCAATTGTTCTACCCACGTGTCAGGTCTAAAGCAATAATATATGTCAACTGCAGCAATCAAACCTGCAGTGACTTCTTCATCATGAATTGCCCATATATTTTGCAGCTCTTCTGGAACTCACCCTCCAACTTCTACGCAAAGCACAAATTCAAACTTTCATATTGTATTCAGCACAGTTGTCCTTTTGATTTCAGTCGGTCCTTTTCCTGTGCTATTCTGTTCTGGATTAAGGCTGCTAGAATCACAATATATTAAAATAATTGTGACAATATGAAAAATGGTGATCCAGTCCCAGGAACATGTGTCTTGCATCCAGAAAAGAGTTTAATAATGTAGTAGCACAGGTTGAAAAACAGCAAGCAGTTACTTTTGGCTTGGCTTTATAGCTTTTCTTTAATAAAGCAGCAACAACAACAAAAACGACAAGGGGGAAAAGAACAAATGTATTCATGAGAGAACACTAGAATAGATTTCCTCAATACAGACTGTGTCAACCCGGAGAAAAATTCACTGTTGCAGTATCACATAGGCAAAGAGGAAGGCATTGAGCACATACAAAATGTAACTAACCCTACAATCCAGAGTAACTACGGGAGCACGTAAGTGTACACGTAGTTACTGCACCACCTAGTGAAAACCTATGGGAAATTCATATTGCAATCCAGAGCAAATTGTTCTTACACAAGAGCAAGGACTCCCCATAGTTACTCTGGATTGCGCCCTAAGTAAACTGTAGGATTTCATAACCAAACCCCATTGATATTACAGCCACATTTTCCAATTCAGGGCACAATCCTACGCATGTCTACTCAGAAATAAGTTCTTTTCAGTGGGTCTTACTCCCTGGAAATTATGGGTAGGATTGCAACCTAAAAATTTATTTTTTCAAAAAATCTAGGGTAATTCTTCAGAATTATGTTTCCCCTTAAATCAATTTAGCCAGCTGACTATAATAAGTGGGTTGTGCCTAGTTGGAAATGTCTGATTTCTAGATGAGGATTATTCAAACGCCTTGAACTTGGAGAACTCTGTGCACATCAGTCCATATAACCACTGCATTGCAGAAGTTTGTGGAGTGTTCTCCAGGTTCACATGTTAGACATCTAGGCTCTACTATTTGGCTCTACTAGGCTCTACTAGGACTATTTGCTCAGCAAGAGTTGAGAGTATACCTGGATGCTCAGCATGAGTTGAGAGTATACCTGGAATTTTCCATGGCCTGGACCAGGGAGGCTGGTTGTCAAATCCCACTGAGAGGCTTGAGTCATCACTAACAAATTTCCATGATTTCAAAGCACAACCCTGGATCGGTCCCTTTGCTTTTACATCCTCACATCAGCCATGTGAAATGGATCACTATAGTTTCCATTTTCTGGGCAGTAAAATGAGGCAGAGAAGTCATTCCTTGCCTAGAGTGTCTCATATCCAAATTCATAACAAAGCTTTGTTTTTCTCACATTTCTTGATTCTTTTAGGTGGACAATAATTAATCCAGGAACTCAAATTCCTGAAATTACACTGAAAATAAAGATCTGAACTTCAAACAGAAGTGGATGCTTGGCTGCTTCTTCACCAATAGGCAGTTCCATTTGTTAGCATAAAGTATTGCTTGGTCTCAACCAAAACTATGATTTCTTCTGCTGCACACACATTGACAATCTGTACTCATTTTTCCTAAGCTCCTCTAGTGGTGTTTTCAATAAATGTTTCCTATGATATCATTGATATTCCCACTTCCCACTATAAAGCTGCAAAGCTGTTGCTATCATCAAACAGACTTCATAAAACACTTCCCCAAATCATTACTGAATTGGAGGTCAAGGCTCAATAGAAATTTTGGCTGTCGTGATATAAAAGTCAGCACAAAGCATAAAAGGAGAACTGTTGGACATTTTTTCTGTCTCTTACCTGATGATCCTCCCTTCCAATTTGTAAAGGGTTTTATGGTCGACTCAGCCCAGACTGACAGAAGAGATTGATGTCTGAACCCAAGAAAATCAACCCACTGTTGGTCTTGGCTTAGGGAAATCAGATCAAGCATATGAAGTGGATCACTCCTACTCTAAGCAATGCGTATTGATCAAATACGCTACCCAAATGATGCCTTTCAGCATTACTGCAACCACCTCTACTTGGGAAAAACTAGAGGTGAGTTTGCCTATAGCAAATTTTGGTTCCTTGTGTTGCAAGAGAGCAAGCCCAAAAACATTTGATTCTATGTAAGACAAATGACAAATTAAAAACCAATGCACTGAAAACACGGCCAAGTTAAGAAAGATCAGAAAATCGAAGATACTAGTTGTGTCAACAAGGGCTGTTCCTGAGTATTGATTACTCCTTGGCAGCAAATTATCACTGATTGCTTTGAAAAAGAAGATGCTAATAACATCTTTCTTCCATTAAGTTGGATAGATTGAAATCCACATGATATTTCATACACAGAGTTTGTGGTATTTGTTCCATAATCTATATACAATGGTGCCTCACATAAAGAGCTTAATTCGTTCTGGAAGTATGCTGTTTAAGTGAAACGCTCTTTAAGTGAAGCAGATTTTTCGATAGGAAATAATAGAAACTCAGACGACTGGTTCCACAACCCAAAAAAATTCATATAAAAATATTAACTGGATGTAACAATGATGACAAAACAATGGAATTGAATTCAAAACATGCATTCAATCTGCATGATCCTATGAAGTCTACTTATGCTGCAATCCTAAAGACACTTTCCTGGGAGGAAGCCCCATTTAACACAATGGGGCATATTTCTGAGTAGACATAGTTAGAAGACTGCAATCAAAGACACTTTCCTGGGAAGCTTACCTGGGCTGCTGCTGGAGTTTCAAGGTGTTCAGTGGGGACACTTGGGGGCAGTTAGGGGCAGCTGCTTCTGGCACCTCCAGGCAACTGCCCCCAAATTGGGGGCAGTTAAAGGCAGCAGCGCTGGCCAGCAGTTCTGTTAAAGAGCTACCATGTGGAGCGTCAGGGCTGCATAGCACGCGTGCCCATAGCGCACTTGCTTGTTAAGAGAAGCAGAACTTGTTATGTGAGGCAAGATTTCTTGAAAATTTTTCTTGTTATGTGAAACGCTTGTTAAGTGAGGTACCACTGTGTGTGTATGTGTGTGTGTGTATATATATATATATATAACTGAAGAGTCAGACTCATGCTGCAATCCTCATGCTGCAATCCTAACCTCCAGTTAAGCCCTGGCAAAAGTCCTGTGCTGCACTGAGGGTGTCAAAAAACTGCCATAAAGCATTTCTGCCCCACTCTTGAGGTGGTGGAGGGTTAGGCCAGTGCCCAGGCATATGCTGACCTCCCCACACCACCATGGGAAGATATGCAAGGTGAATCATTCTGGCCTAAATTTGTTAGGATTGCACCATCACTGACTGACTGACTGACCATCTAATGCCCAGCCAAAACTGCCAGACCTAGAAACATGAAATTTGGGGAGGGTATTCCTTCCATGAAGTAGGCACCCATTAAGAACCGATTTTTAGAAATTCAAACCAGAAAGGGGGGTGAAAGGGGATGCAAATATGTTTTCATGGTGGCAGCTGGTAAACTGAGCCTTCTTTGGTTATGAGCATATTTGGGATGTAGATCCATTTAATTATTTGATTTAGAGCAACCCAATGCTTGTCTGCTCAGAAGTAAGTTCAATTGTCTTTAAGGGGACTTACTCTCAATAATCTATCATAGGATTGTAGTCTTTGTAAACCACTTTTTGAATTTTTTAAAATAAAAAAATCCATTTTTCAGCAAAGTATGTATCCATCTGCAGTAGTAGATGATAGACTCCTTTTGTGTCCATTTAAAGAAGGGGATTTCCGAGCCAATGTTCCATCATTGAGCAGCATATGGTATCAATGTAATCTATGACAAAGTTCAATCATACGCCAGTCTGCCATATGAACCTCTAGCCTTCTGAGATTTGCCTGTGACAAGTTGTAATTAGGAATGAGGTCAGCTTATGCAGATCTGCTAAGTTAATGGCTCCCTGCCAGATTACACCATCTGCGGGCCTAGTCGTATGGCCTTCACTAGTTGGCACAATGATGATATTTGGAGCAATGATGAATTAATGAGGAGACTTAAACATTTTGGTGATGGGTATTCAGAGAACTATTTGACATTAGGCCAGGAAAATCTGTCAACTTCAGCCGAGTCCAATGACCTAACAAGGATGAAAGAGGAGCAAGACTCACAACCATCCTCATTTATACTGAAGGTGGGAAAAAAGAAAGAAGAAACATCACAGTGTGATACAAACTGGAACATTTGGAAATGTGTGAAAAGCAAAAGGAATTTTCTCTAATATGACTTTTCAGATTTTCATTTCCTGCTGGATTTAGCTAGTTGACTTAGGGCCCAATCCTAGCCAACTTTCCAGTGCCAGTGCAGACCAGAGATAAGGGAACTATCTATCTATCAATCAATCAATCTATCTATCTACAGTATTTACATACCACTTTTCAACTGAAAAGTTCACAGAATGGTTTACAAGAAAATGAAAAAATTAATAGCTAATTAATAGCTAATGGAATCCTGTCCCAAAAAGGCTCACAGTCTAAAATGTAAAAAGAACACCAGCAGAAGCCACTAGAACAGACATTACTCTCCTTCTGCTAAAAAAAAAGAGGAATACCCACTTGAAAGAGTGTCTCTTGCCCAGTTAGCAGGGGTATCAAATTTTCTTTACCTTAGGATCTCCAAGACTCTGCCCCCCCCCCCAGTTGGAATAGCTGCCTCAGTACTGAAAAGTTGGACAGGAGTGGGGCATCAGTGCATAAATAAAAGGTGAAGGCCATGTAGCACTCTAATATGGTTTCTTACCAGCAGGGTGAACCTTGACTTCACAGCTGGTGTTGCAAGCATGCAGATTGACTGGTTCAACACTGGGTTGGCAAGACCAAAAGGCATATTAGCCCTAAGAACTCACCTTCCCCCAGTAGTGACATCAAGCTGGGTATTGGCTGAAGGACCACACTCATCAGAGGACACCCCACATTTCAAGTTGATCATCTGAAGCCACCAGTATTAGTACCCCTTAAGCTCCATAAGGAGGATAGGAGATGTTGCCACCCACTGGTCTTATCTTTGCCTATATGAATGGCAATTTAACAATATATCTTCAAGGTGATAGATCCAACCATCCCATAGTCTCTTAAAGGAGGAAAAAGGAAGTGAGAATTCAAAAGTAATGTTTCACTGTGAGTTTTATTACAGTCAACAGAATTTAAAACTAGAAAAATTTCAAAATTCCTAATAATTCCTAATAATTCCTTCTCAACCATATTCCTTTAAATGGGCAGCCTAGTAGGCAGCCAGAAGGCCAAAGATCTTTGGTAGGTGAGGCTAAAGATCTATCAGATCTAAGTGCAAATGCTGCTTCATATCTTGTCCTTTTGCTGAGCATCAAAGTGGGGCTTAATTCCTTGTTATAAAGCCTGTAAGTGAATGCTGATCTCATATCTACAGGATCAGATATGATAGGATCTGCGATATGATCTAATCTGCAATAGTTCTTAGTCTTGCACACCGTGTTTTTGTCAGCAGCGGAGGGATGTGTCTGCCACAGGTTTGGATGCAACATAGGGGTGACATTTTTCCAGGAATAATAGATGTACCCATATACGTAAATATAGATGTTTTAAAAAATCCTAATACAGCATGGGTATTCGGAAAAGATGGTATAAGATGAAGTATGCCAACAAAAAGAGAATTAGAATAATTTTCCAACTAACAAAAATACTAACTCCCTTTTCAGTCAGCCGTCCAGACCAACTTAGCAAGATTCTTACCAAACTAGCACTTTTCTATCTTCAGCATATAAGGGAGAACCTAATTTTTTATTCTTTCTAGCAATATCTGAAACTCTACTAGTGCTGGACTGTCTTTACGCCAAATCATGAATGCTTTCCATGAAAACCACAAGAGACCTTCAGACTTCAAAGTTTAGAGTATTTGACTACAATTTGACTGCATTAACAACATCAAAATCATTATACATTAATTGAAGCTAATTCAAATGTCAATCAGTTTAAGTTACTGGAGTCTGTTTTGCGACTGAAGATTTCAGCATCTGTGTGAAGCTTAAAGAACATCCCAATCCTATTTGGACACTATGCTGACAGCACACCAGCACAATAGCTACAGTATCCTAAGCCCTCCAAGCAACTGCCCACTGACAAAGTCGTCCCAGTACTGTACTCCCAGTTCACCCAGCATCATTTCCAAGACCAAGGAAGCAGAATATTTCAACTAAGCACATCCTTTTTACATCATACCCGCAGCTATACCCACTTTCTCCCCCTGACTTGTCCCAGCAGGGCATCATCGCTATTAAAACTTATATTGGTGATTGCTTCTCACTCATACAAGGGAATATCTACACCAGGATAATTCATGTGCTGCCAGTGTAGCATCATGCTTTGCCAGTATGAGTGGGTTGAGAAGAGTTTTTATCTCACCTAGTGGGTGTAACTCAAGGATTGGACTGTTTGATAATGTCTTCAGCCAACTGCAGCCTACATGCACAGCAAGTCTAGGAGCTATTTGTAGCATATTGCTGTTTTTTTGAGGCGATGCCATTTCATGAAATTCCCTGCTGGTTTTCACACAGATGGTGCAGTATTTAAATATTTCATTGTTTCTGGTTTTGCTTTGATTTACTATATGATACTTGTCTAGTTTTGCAAAAGGGTTCGTGAACAGATGACAACAAAAAAGTCTATGTAGCCCTTTGTCTGCATTCATTTGTTGTGCACTGGAATGATAAAAAGCTTGCTTTGAAGGCCGTTTTACAAATTTAGACACAGCAATAAGAGTCCCTTCGATTCTACGGAATGGTATGAACAGATGATTATAATATTAGAAAGGAAATAACAATGGAATAATATGGCAAGAAATAATATGCACAGGTGTAACAAAATCTAAGCTATTCATACACCAATTAGTGGAAAACCTTTTTTTGTTCTAGTCCCTGTCGTAAATTACCTTTCAGAGTCAGGCACCAACTCTGTTGGAGGTTTTGTAATTTCAAGTCAGTGTCACACCTGGATCCATAAACTTTTAGTACACAACTTGCAATATTGAAGGAGAAGGAAATATTGACAGCCACAGTAAATTCAAAACAGGTAACAGTTTTACAAGAAAGTGAGGTTATACATTTTAAGCTTGTTAGCAGATTGCATAGATAGAATCCAAAATAAAGAAAGATGCTATAGATTTCCACTGATCCATACGCAGATGCTTCAGATTTGCCTCAGGTCATATAACCATGTTGTGAAGTTTTTTAACAAATAATAATCATTTATCGATTTAATAAACCCCTTCACCCTTCGCTGGGCACATAAATTATCCTGATTCCATCAATCCTTGTTACATCTATTGGTAAACAACTTTTTTTGTTGTCTTATTCAATGCCCATGGTATTTTATATAAATCACCATTTTGTTCCTATTTTTCACTTTTTCTGCTTCAGGTGAACCTTCTGAGTGTGGCGTGCTGAGCCTTCTCTCTCTTGTTTGGTTGGTTGCCATCAAATACCAGATAACAGAATGTGGGCTAGATTTATGCATCATGAGACAGGCACTGCTGGGGTTTTTGTACATTCATGTTTTGATTCCGGTTAAACAATACCCAGAGGGCTGTCGTACTAACAAGCTTTATAATGACTGACTGCACCAGTCACTTGGAGACCTTGCCTTCTCTCAAGGAGCTTGAAACCTCAATTAGCATGAAATTTATGTTTGGAAATGGAAGCTTGCTTGGAGTGGTGATGCATTTGCATGGTTTTGTCTTAGCACAATGTCTAGTTCATCCTTTCTCAGGTATGCATTCGATGATTAACAGTGCCAGGCAGACAAAATGAAGTAATCGTTTCAGTTAATGTACAGCACATGTCTAGACCTGAATATGCTCTTTGCTAGCTGAAGATTACCATGGTTTTGAATGTGTCTGGACATTGCTTCTAGATGCAGCAGTCAAGGTCAAGACACTTAAATGGAATTAACAAGGGCCACTAATGTATTCATTTTATAAATGGTCTGCACTGAATAAACAGGTTACATAACCTACCCCAGAGCCAATGGAGGTATCCATTATATCTGCAGTAGCAAGTTCTTCAATGCCACCCAGATCCAAGCTTTCGGGATTAGGACAAGTCCACCCTGTATTTGTGGTCTGTGATCAGTAACGTCCCTGATTAGGGTGCTTTGTCATCATATCTTGTAAGCCAGTGATTCCCAAAGTCCTTCTCAAGAGCACACTAAGTTGTTGCAGGGGTAAGAGCAGTGTGTGCTGTCCCAACAGCACTGAAGCAATCATGGCATTGCAGGGACCCAAGAACACCTGGAGTCATCCTGCAGCCTCCCAGATGGTCCTGGAGGCTTCCAGTTGTTTTCATGAACTTCTGCACAGCTATGAGCTCCAATCTGTTATCAGACCTGCAGCTGCGCAGGTCATAGGTGTGGCTGCAAGCATCCAGACCAGGGTGACCAGATGCCAAACACAAAATTCCCCTCCACCCAAGTTCTCCAAAATTCCTGTCCTCCAAGTGAAAATTCCTACCGCTTAAAAATGTAGGACACCCCAAAAATGTACGACAAATGTAGGACACATATTTATTAAAAACACTCATATTGCATTCCTGTGCTTAATTTTTGCACAAATCTCATTGCAATAGACCAGACACCAACCAAAAAGGCAGATGTGTAAGTGATCGAAGCATCCAGTCTTTTTTTCTAGGCAGGCATGCACAGGCTTGGCTGTTCGGCCTCCTTTCCTTTGCCTGCTTACACAATACACTATAAGCTCCACTGACTATAATACTTTTGAGTGGACACAACTGGACTTGGAGGCTTAAAACTTAAGAAGCCAGGATTTATCCCCACCATCTCTACCTTGAGAAGGTGGCCAACTTTACAACCAGCCCCCGGTCCTCTGCTTTGACAACAGCTGGATGAAAGGCCCCACAACCTAAGCAACTCAAGCCCTTGTTGTGAAATACATGCATTTTTGTGCAGAGTATATATTGGTGGATCCATCCACAGGTGGGCCCAGGCCGGTTCGGTCCGGATCCTGGGGACCTGTTGTTCCAATCTCCCCGCTGCTACGATCCGGTAGTGGCGGGGGGCATAACCGGGTGGACTGGTTTGGCTGCTGGCGTGGCAGTGAAAGGCTCCAGCAGCCAGCCACTGGCCGGGCATTTTTAAATTTGCTGCAGCAGCCCGAGGCACCCCACAAGCCCCAGCGCCGGAGCGTCCTTTCCCCAGCCGCTGGGGCTTGTGGGGCGCTTTGCCACTTGGAGTGGCAAATTTAAAAATGCCCAGCCAGCAGCCGGCTACTGTAGCCTTTCACTGCCGCACCAGCAGCCAGCTGCAGCGGCTGGCACTGCAGCCTGAGAGCCCAACCTGACTACTCAGAAGTAAGTCCCATGACAGTCAATGAGACTTACTCCAAGGAAAGTGTGGTTGGCACTATAGCCTGAGAGCCCAACCTGACTACTCAAAAGTAAGTCCCATGACAGTCAATGGGACTTACTCCCAGAAAGGTGTGGCTGGCACTGCAGCCAGAGAGCCCAACCTGACTACTCAGAAGTAAGTCCCATGACAGTCAATTTTAATTTTTTTTTAATTTTTTTTTTAAATGTGAATTAAAAACCTCCCTGGCCCCGCCCTGTGACCCCAGCCCCAGCCCCTGGCCCCAGCCCCTGGCCCCAGCCTGGCCCTGCCCACTTCCAGGGAAGCGGTTGTTGGGCCAGGTTGGGCCCACCACTGGATCCATCTACAAAGGCATAGGAGCAAGAGAGGCTGGGGTTTCTCTGGTCAGTTCTCCTACAGTTCCACCCATAGCGGGCTGTGGGTGGTGCAAGTGGCCAGGGTTCAAGACCCGGGTCAGCCCCACAAGTCAGGGTGAGCTCCTGTCCTTAGCCCAGCTCTGCGACACCAGCTGGATCCAATCATATTGGCTCTGCCTTTCCATTGGACTAATTCAGTGGTGTGGAGAGGGGGGGATTTGCTGCTTGGGTAATAGCCTATCCTCCATAACAATCTAACCCAGGCTTTCGTGCTTCGCATGCAGCGTATGCAGTGCCAAGCACAATACCATAGTCTTTCAAGACTGAAGGAGGCCTGCTTCTCCTATTTTAAAAAAATGTCTTCCTCCCCTTTCCCTCCAAGCCAAACTCACTGCAAAGTTTCACAGTAGCAGCAGCTGCACTGCCAGGCTCCCTCCTTCCTCTGCTCCGATCTCCTCTCCAGCACCCTCAGCTGAGCTCCTTCCTTCCTTCCTTCTTACTTCCTTCCTTTGCAGCACAAAGCAAGCAGAGTTTCCTCCCCCAAATCTTTTTCTCTGCAGGGACTGTGAGCCACTGTTAAGTACAGCCAGTTTCCTAGCCATTTGGTAGCTGGAGCTACTTGGGGAATCTGGTGCAATGCATGCTGAGAGATGCAGTTCTTCCACTGATGGCTAGGAAAGGTGCTTTAGCATAGGGAGGAGGGGAAAAGACTACAATTTCCTTCCCTACCTCCAATATTAGGAAGTCGCTTGTTAGAGGTCCATAAAATCACCCCCAAAGATGTAGGGAGGAATGGGATGAGGTGCAGAGATGTGATGTGTGGAGGATAAAACTTACAGGCCTCAAGGTGCTGCAAAAGTGCCATAAGATACTTCTGGGCCACTCCCAGGGAGGGTTAGGTCAGCGCACATCCTTGCACCAGCCTCCCCACACCACCCCAAGAACAAGACAATGGGTGAATTGCACTGGCCTAAATTGGTTAAGATTACACCCTCTTAGAGCACAGTCCTAACCATATCTACTCACATGTAAATCCCATTGTGTTCATTGGGTCTTACTCCCAGGAAAGTGTCTTTAAGATTGCAGCCTTGCTCTCATTTTCGCCTTTTTCTCTTAACATCTCCTATTGCTAAAGCCAAACCTTGAGTTCTCAAGTGATCTTTTGGAAATGTATCAACTCTAGTTACCCCCTCCTGCCAAACCAGACCCCAGTCTTCAATCCTTTCCTGTCCCCATCTTTCCAGTAGATTCCTGGTGTGACAACTCTGTGTGCAATAAAAACATAAAATGTTTGCTATTGTACAGGGAGAGTCAATCTCCTTCTGTCTTTTCTTCCTATTTTTTTCTTATTTTAAGACTAGAAAGGCATAAATCCTGAAAAGAGCAGAACATTTATTCCATATAAAAAGGGTTGACTTCTGGTTTATGTCCGACTTTTCCCTTGCGCCTTTAAGTTTCCCTTGAACTTTAAAGTAAATGTTCAAGTAATCAATGGAGCTGTTTGCACTCAGTCAATAGAAGTATGCGCAGTATAAAATCTGTTTCAGCAGCATTTGGAAAAATAGCAATAAGCTTTCATCAAGCACCTGTTTCCAATTTTGTAAACCACCATAGACTTTAATGGCAATATGAAGAAAGGTTGTTCTTTTTAGTTTTAATGGGTTCTTTCCTATGAAATAACTGATGTGGTCTGTAATTTCACAGTACAGTCCTGCCTTGGGCCAGCCCAGAGTGTGTGAGGTAGACCTCAGCCTCCCTTGGGGTCCACACAATGTCCTCACTGTGGGACAGCAGCCTGTGGGGGGCAAGGCAGAGTAGCAAGGAATAGGCAGCCTCAGTAATTCATGTGTTCAAGCTTGGGATGCCCCCTCAGGGTGCCATCAGAATGTATATACATTCTTGGGGACATGAGCATGGTAGCTTTGAACACTAACCTTCACTCTCCAGGGGACTGCCATTACTCTCAGACGGAGGAGGATCAGCTGCCTGTGACAACGTTGTGGTCCTACAAAACGAGGAATTCATGTGAGTGTTTGGCAAGCATGTGCAATTACCTTGAGGAGATCGGATGATCCTTGCTGTGGGCCATGAGGAGTAGGTAGGCATGGCTGGGACACTATTTTTTATGGCAGTAACGCTTTGGGGAATGCTGAAGAGATGGGCATGATGGCCTGGGCTCCTATTCCCTTCTTCCTTACCTCTGTGGGGTTTGTTGTTTTTCCTTCTCTGCTGTGGGCTGTAGGGTGGCAGTTCCAGTGAGGGGTTTAAGGGTGAGGTACTTTTGTGGTTCAAGGAGAATTCTCTGAAGTATTAATGAAATTGACAAAGTGTTAACAAAATGTCTTGCTATGGGTGGCGCAAGTGGTTAAGACACTGTGCCTGTTAATCAGCAAGCCAGGGTTCGAGACCCAGGTTGGCCCCACAAGACAGGGTGAGCTTCTGTCCTTAGCCCAACTCTGCGATGCCAGCTGGATCCAATCGTATTGGCTCTGCCTTTCCACTGGACTAATTCAGTGGCATGGAGAGGGGGGATTTGCTGCTTGGGTAACAGCCTATCCTCCAGAACAATCTAACCCAGGCTCTCATGCTTCGCATGCAGCATATGCGATGCCGAGCACAATACCATAGGCTTTCAAGACTGACGGAGGCCTGCTTTTTGCTAATACTACTGTGAGGGCTGCAATCTCTTTTGGCAAAGTGCTCCCTTTGTGCTTCTAGTGCTCTTTCACAATGGCTCCCATCAGCTTTGAGAGAGCAAGCAGGTCTGCACATCTCATTTGAGATGCTCCTGCCATTGCAGGAATTTTTTACTTTAGTAACAAGTATTATTCATATTTATCATTCACTGGTATCAGTGGCATACTATCATGTAACACGAGGTCTATGAAGCGCGAGGTCCAGCACCTGTCTATGCTAGCTGGAGAACATTCCCTGGCCGGCACAGAAAGGTATGTGCGTTGTTCCAGCTGAGATGCACATGTGCCCTTCTGTGCCAGCCAGAGAACGCTCCCCGGATGGCTCAGAAGAGTGCATGCATGGTTCCAAATGAGCTGTGCATGTGCCCATCTGTGCCCAACTCAGCTGCTCAGCTACGCACACTCTTTCTACAGCTGGCAAAGAAACCAGCTGGCACAGAAGGGCATGTGTGCGGCAGCAGAGGAACCGCACATGTGCTCCTTGCAGATGGCCAGAGGGTTTCTCTGGTTGGCTATGAAGAGGCCATGTGCATGATGACATCATGTCACCACACGTGTGACATCACGACGCCACCATGATGCATGACATCATGCATGCCATGGGCACACAGCATCATCGTTACACCCCTGACTGGTATTATTCACATTTATTAGTGAGAGGACATATATAGTAGCAATGCCTTCACTATGGTGGTGTGATACTTGGTATATCTTGAGCACAGGTCATTATTCATTTGTCCTTATACAAGGAACAAGTATATTTTGTACAGCTTGGAGAAAAGAAACCAGGTAAACTATAGATTATCACATATTATCCCAACACCCTGTTACAGAGGAGTCTGATAAGGAAATTCATAGTAAATTGAAACTGATCTGGTGTTAATGGGATAAATTATATTCCACAGACTGGTGAAGAATACCTGACCCTCTTCTTTGATTTCACATGCTTCAGTCTTTGCAGCATCCCCCACAGCTGCTTTCACACTGTAACACTGAATCCAAGGTTGGAGAGCTGCATTAAGAAAGAACATTTCCTACTACACTACATGAAGATTCATTTAGCATTGAAAAGGAAAATCAAGTGGCAAATAAAAGGCAGATTCTTTCAATCTGCTGCAGATTGCTCAGCCATTAAGACCCATTTCTCCTCACAATTATATGTTCTTCCTCTGTGAGCGTACACACGTGTGCGCGCACAAACACACACACATCTACCTTCCATACATTTTTCCATAATGGCAAATAAGTGTTTTTCCCCACAGAGTAATGCTCTCCCCCTGCCTCTGTTCTGGACCAAGGATCATGGTTTGGTTCACAGGATTGCAGGAAGTCTGGGTCCACAGGAGAGGTGTGCTCTCATTTCTTCAAACTGGTGTGAACACCTGTGTGCAGCCTTAGAGTGAAATATGGAGGTGTTCCAAACAGCGACAATGCTAGCAGGTCAGAGGGTGTGGATTGCATCAAGTTGCATCAAGTGATGCATATGGAGGGGCCAAAATTCATAAAATCAATTTTTAAGAATAATACCATCATGTTTTATATCATTTGTTGTGTAGTTTACAGCAGAAGCCAATTAACAAAGTTGAAATATCTCAATTCTATCAAACATGGCCAAAAACCCAGTGGAAGTGGGGTGTTGATGCCTTGCCACATCCACCACCTGGGAGGTGGCAGGAGGAGACCCTCCCACTGCGTGGGAGGAGGTCCATCATGGATGAGACATACTGGCTTCCCATACTAGCTGACACAAATCCTAGTGGATTTGCCACTGGTTTTAAACAGAACCACCAAACCCTAAGCTGATAGTCATTACAGTAATTGTCACAATGTTTTTTGCAGCACTTTGCACCATTGTGTGTGCCAATCGATTCTTGCTTGCACTCACACATTGTCATAAAAGTGTCTGAAACTTGCAAACTGGATTTATTTTCTGACAATTTTTTTAGGCTCCAATTTTTTTTCTAGGCTCTCAGCCCTTCTTCTGCCACTCTTTGCCCATCATGAGATGTTTTTAAGGAGCCAATGCTAATAATACTATGATAAACATGATACATTTACAATGAATAACATTGTTTTCTCTGACAACAATATTGGGAATATGATGTAGAAACGGCTGTAAAAGTGAAGTATTCATGAATTTGGGCCCAATTTTTTTATGCAAAGTTGTAATAATCTTGCTCCCAGTCATGCTGTTTAAATTCCATGTAGTTCTGTGGGATTTTCACTGCCTGATTGTGTGCAGTAATTGTCATCTACAAAACCTCTTGCAGACAGGAAAAATGGAATTGCATAAGAGAACTACATTATTCATGTGGCTACACAAACTATGTACATAAAATTTTCAAAATATTTTACAGACTGCTAGATCTTTTTTTTTTTTGCTTCATTGTAAATATTAACCAAACTGCATCAGTACATAATAAAAGCAGGCCTCCGTCAGTCTTGGAAGACTGTGGTATCATGCTCTGCGCTGCATACACTGCGTGCGAAGCACGAAAGCCTGGGTTAGATTGTTATGGAGGATAGGCTGTTACCCAAGCAGCAAATCCCCCCTCTCCACGCCACTGAATTAGTCCAATGGAAAGGCAGAGCCAATACGATTGGATCCAGCTGGGGTAGCAGAGTTGGGCTAAGGACAGGAGCTCACCCTGTCTTGTGGGGCCAACCTGGGTCTCGAACCCTGGCTTGCTGATTAACAGGCACAGTGTCTTAACCACTTGCGCCACCCACAGCAAGACATTTTGTTAACACTTAGTCAATTTCATTAATACTTCAGATAATTCTCCTTGAACCACAAAAGTACCTCACCCTTAAACCCCTCACTGGAACTGCCACCCTACAGCCCCTCAAACCCTGGCCTGCTGATTAACAGGCACAGCGTCTTAGCCACTTGCGCCACCCATAATAAAGGTCTTGAATAATGTACTATAGCCAGGCAAGCCTATGGTCCTGCTAAACCAGCATCCAGTTTATACCACTGTAAGTGAAGTTTTTATGGGATCTTCTGCATTCTCAGAAAAAAACAGCTCAAACTATAAAAACACAGCAACTTTGCCCACCATTCACCCAATGCTCAGGTCAACATCACCACCCATACTGACCCATATTAGTCAGACATGGAAAGAACTGAGACCACAATTGGATCTATACTTTCCTGGGTGTAAGCACTATTGACTATAATCGGACTTATCTCTGAATAGACATGCATAGGATTGGGCTCTCTGTCACTCATGGCAACAACATAATGCTTCAGTAATAACACCATATGTTACCACATACACAAGGCACAAGCCATCAGACATGAAGACACTGCACATGCCCAACATGTGCAGTACAGAGAATTAGTGCAGGGCTCAGCCTTACATAGCCATAAAACAATCAATACCAGTTGCAAAAGGAGATCTGCAGAGTTGTCTTTGTCCTGCCCTTTGTAGCCTCCCTAAGTGTGTGGGAAGGTTGTGGAGACCCTAACTGGTTCACATTTGCTTCTACAGTGGTGCCTCACATAAAGAGCTTAATTTGTTCCGGAGCCATGCTCTTTAAGTGAAACGCTCTTTAAGTGAAGCAGTTTTTTCCATAGGAAATAATGGAAACTCAGACAATTGGTTCCACAACCCCCAAAGTATTCATATAAAAATATTAAGTGCATGTAAAAATGATGACAAAACACTGGAATTGAATTCAAAACATGCATTCAGTGTGCATGATCCTATGAAGTCTACTTATGCTGCAATCCTAAAGACACTTTCCTGGGAGTAAGCCCCATTTAACACAATGGGGCTTACTTCTAAGTAGACATATTTAGGAGACTGCAATCAAAGACACTTTCCTGGGAGGCTTACCTGGGCTGCTGCTGGAGGTTCAAGGTGGTCGGTGGGGGCACTGGGGGCAATTAGGGGCGGCTGCCTCTGGCACCTCCAGGCAACTGCCCCCAAGTTGGGGGCAGTGGGAGGCAGCAGCGTTGGCTGGCAGCCCTTTTAAAGAGCCTCCATGCAGAGCATCAGGGCTGCATAGCACGCGTGCCCATAGTACGCATACTTGTTAAGTGAAGCGGAACTTGTTGTGTGAAGCAAGATTTATGTGAAACACTTGTTATGTGAGGTGCTTGTTAAGCGAGGTGCCACTGTATTTCTAATTCTCCTTCCAGGTTTATTATATTTAAACTAGACATGAAGTAGAACTACATGGCTGGAGAGAACAATTGCTTGGCTACATTTGAGGAGAAGTCCCATAAGGAGGTGATTGGGCTGCAGTGGCTAGTGGTTTAAGGCAATTGGAAAGGAATTAATAAAATTATTATTAAATAAAATTAATAATAAAATTATTATTATATAAAATTATTATATTTATAAATTAATAAATAGGTACCAATGAGTAAACAGGTACCACTTTGAAAAGGTAACAGCATTATGTGCGCTTTGGTGTTTGGTCATGCCGGCCACATGACCATGTGTTCTCTTTGAACAATGCTGGCTACTTGGCTTAGAAATTAGGATGAACACTGCACCCTAGATTCGGTCATAACTAGCAGGGCAGCCTGTGGCAGACACCTTTACTATGGAGAGGTAAGTTGCAGAATAGGAAGGTCCTACCTTTAGCCCTCCCCATGCATTTTTTGCATTTTTAAAACTAGAATTGTCACCATTAAATTGAAATTGAACCCTGATAGACCATACAAAGAAAGATGAGGCAAACAAGGTCAGCAAACAGAAGTTTGCAGACAGAAATTACGCTTCCACAACTTTTTTAATTTAAAAAAACCAGATGGGGAGGGGAAACAAAATGGCCTAAAATGGAAAAGAGATTGAGGAAATTTGGTCCTTAGACCCCACATAGTTTCAGTGTTATCCTACATGTTCTTGTTAAATGATAAAGTAAGTTTCCATTATTCAATTCAAAACAGCAAAGATATGATTAGGATAAGGACCAAATAGGAACTATGTCCTAAAGCCCTCCTGTCCTCCGTCTTGCCTGCCATGGTTATATATCCCTCCCAAGTTACCACATATATCCCTCCCAAGTACTGTTTCCTTTTTAAAAACTAACTGATATTTCCTTCTTAAAAACCTATACGGTACTTTTTATACAAAAGTATAACTAATATTGTAAAAGTTATATTTAGTTTGACCTATATTATCTTGTCCCCATGCATTTTCCCATACTATACAAATGTCTGCCTGTATGAAAAAGTCTGTATTGTATAATGTGAGAATGGTCAAACTGGGCTTCCCGGTGTGTTTCAGTGAATTTCTATTTTAACCTTGTTAGGGCACAATCCAGAGTAACTACGGAAGCACGTAAGAGACATTACGTGCACCGTAGTTACTGTGCCATCTAGTAAAAACCTTTAGGAAATTCATATTGGAATCCAGAGTAAGTTGTTCTTACTCCGGAGCAAGGACTCCCTGTAGTTACTCTGGATTTCACCCTAAGTGATTTGTGCTCTTTGGCATGCACTTCTCTGATAATACGGAGCTAATGAAAACAATAACCATAAAATCATCAAGCAAATCTCTCATGTGAAATTCCTCCTCTCTGTTATGGCATTTGCAAAGATGGATATGAGAATTATGTTATGATGAAAGTAGAGACGTTGATGCTACATAATGGCCACAATCCAGCATAGAAATATTCAGACCTCAATGCTGGATTGTGGCCAGGATATATTGATTTTCTTAACATCTTCCATAACTCCCTAGTCATACACTAATGACCTAAATCCAGTAAATTCAATGTTCTAAAGGAGCTTATAAATATAACCAAGTATAGGGTACTCATTACATTAAGAAGACTCCATTATAACAAAGCTGTTAAATGAGTTCATGGGAAAATGCTTTAATGCATTGTGGAAGGGTAGTTTGAATATCAAAATATCAAATTACTTTCAGTTTGAAGGGTAGAGGGAAATATCATGTGGTAGTGGTCAATAACATTAGTCTAACATAATATTATCCACTGTTACTAAACACTTGAAAGGCTAGCTCACTACGAACTGATTTATCACACAAATTGCAAACGTACTTAGAAAAGATGCCTTCCAGTTTGTGCACCCCAATGAAGTACTGAAAAGCAGTTCAGATTGGGCTGCCATTTTATCATCACAGTATCATGTCAAGGGGAGGTGACAACAGCATCTCTCCGGCATCAATAGTTCCCACTATTCTATTCTAGCCCACAGTCATTAAGTTCTATGAATTCAAATTCTTTTAATATTTTTTTATTAGCACATGGACCATCGAGGTACCTGGTGAGTCATATTAAGTGTACCACATGTTGTGATTGGCAGATATAGGTCTTGGACTCCAAATAAAAATCTAGCAGAAAACATAGCTAATTGGTAAATTTGGTCACAGCCAGTCTGAAAAATGTAGCTGTATAAGAATCAACAAATTGTTCGAGTTTATTGTTTTCCTTCAGCTTTTTTTTCAATAAAGGACTGGTGTTGGGTTGAATGTTCTAACCTTTATGTTGTTCTCTTGTCTCCTGACATTTCACCTTCACCCCATGTCAATTCAACTTCAATAACTATACAACACAGTTCAGTGCATCACACTGGTCCCCATCTGTTATTACTTGTTGCTTTTATACCACTCTCCGAGTATTACTTAGTGGCAGAGTATGGCTGCAATCCTAACCATGTCTACTCAAAACTAAGCCTCATTGTTTTCAATGAGTCTTACTCCCAGGAAAGTGTCTTTAGGATTGCAGCCTATGTCAGCAAAAAACCATTCTGGAGTTGATGTATTTGTTTCCTCTGCAAGTCAAAATAAAAACCTGAAGCATCAATCTTAAACATCCTTCCGTTAGGGTAAATCAAGAATAAATATGTTCAAAGTTTGGAGAACCAAAGCAACTAATGTGAGTTGACCCAGATAATAAAATATAGAAATCTGAAGATGATTCTGTTCACTGGAATAATGTGTGTTGCTAGTTAGCTACTAGGAATTCTTCATAAAAACAGTGAAAATGTACTTAGTAGCAAATCCACATGAATAACAGGCAGCTCAATCCTAACTTACACTGCACCATGTAGGCTGGGTAATGGCCCACATCCATTACCTTTGTTTACCTTCTTTACAATCATGTTAAGCAAAAAATAACTTTTCTGATTATCAAACACCATAAGCATGCAAGCTTATAGGAAAAGAAGGTGGCAGCAAATGAATTCTAGCAAAGATGGGGCACAGAGTTTGGGTCCTCTCCCTTATATGCCAATAAAGGTTACGGTCGGAAACGGAAATGGGTCCTCTCCCTTATCCCCTGTGTCTGATGTCTGGAGGGGAGAAGTATATTTCTTGGAGATACCAGGGTGCCTGTATTATCCAATTATGCCATTATGTAATAAGGAAATTATAACATTATGTAACAAGGAAATTTTATAGAAATCTAGAGTTGGCAAGAATAAAGATAATATTTTTGATAGAGATCTAGAGTTGGCAAGAGTAAATACAATAATTTCTTCGGAGTTTCCACATAAAAAGAGATTACCTGTGCCAAGTCTGTGTTCTGTAATAGCTGAAGATTCCATAGAGTCTTCAAAGCCAGGCCCACGTAGAAGTATGTTACCAAGTGGTTTTCTCTCCAGTTTATATCCGTCTGTGCATATTAGTTCAGTCCATCATGCAGAAAATAATCCATCTGCACTTCCAATTGCTGCCCAGTGCCCACTCTTGACAAAACTCATAATAGCAGCACTCTGATCTACCTCCCATGGCGCCCACTAAAATCACAAGGAAGTTAAGAATGCAGACTGAAGAACTCAGTATATGAACGACTACCAGTCACGGGCAGAGGGAAATGCAGAACTGTAACTATACACAGACTAAGGGTGCAATCCTAACAAATTGAGGCCAGCCTAACTCACCTGCCCTATCGTTCTGTGATGGTGTAGGGAGGTTGGCATTCGCCTGTGCGTTGGCCTAATCCCTCCCCCCAAGTGTGGGCAGAAGTGTCTTACTGCACTTTTGTGACTTCCCCCAGGTCAGCACAGAACTTATAATGGGGCTTGCTCCTAGGAGGGAAGATAAGATTGCAGCCTAAGTGATCTAGAGACCTCCTTCTGGATTAACAGGTCACCAGAGAGGTATAAAAGGTCTTGTTTTGTCAAAGGGGTTTATTGGAAGACATTTTTTGTAATCCTCTACAACCATACAACTCCTATGCACAGGCTTCCTTTAACAATAGTGGGGGTTGGGAGCCTTGGGGGTGTTCTAACTCAAAGTGGGGGTTGGAATCCCTGGGGGTGTTCACAAATTCATGAAAGGGGGGCTTTCACAACTTCAGAAGGATGGGATCTGTCATCCTGAAATCTGGCACTGGGCTTTCCTGGGATTTTCTTATTGAGCACAATCCTAAACATGTCTATTCAAAAGTAAGCCCCATTGTGTTCAGTGGGTCTTATTCCTAGGAAAGTGGATTGCACTTTAGGATTGCAGCCATTGAACATAATGGGACTAACTTCTGAGTAGACATGGAGGAGCTCCAGCATTACAGTGATGTCACATAACAATAAGTTTGACAGTGTGTCAAATTTGAAATTTAAATTTGAAGTGGGTCCTGGGCTGAAATGCCCTGAGTACCACTGCACTTGGATCTTTGAAAGAGTGCTGTTGCATAGCATTCCTCAGTATGCATCACCAACTAGCCAGGTCCAAGCATGTTCCAGGCTGCTGTATGCTATGGGTCAGTTGGGGACAATGATGCAGCAGAATGGTTGAAAAGGAAATGTTTACTTACAGACTCCACCATACAATCTGTCAAGCACCCCCTTGGCGATTTGGATTTAAATCATCCCTCTTCAAAAAATAAAAAGATAAAAAGCTTGTAAGCTGCCTTGGGAATTTCCTTTAGCATAGGGAAGGTGAGATATGAAACACTTAACTAAATAAGGGTCAAGTCCTAATCAACCTTCCAGTTCTGGTATAAAGGCAATGCAAGGGAATAAACATTGGTTTACCTGGAGGAGGCCTCTGTGACTGCTCCCAACTATAGGATGCAGCGATGCCAGTGGTCAAAAGTTGGTTAGGATTGCACCCCAAATGTTTTATGCAATATTTCTCCTCTTCTTTCTTATTTTTCCAACTAACTCTCTCCTCCCCTTGTCACCTTATATATATATATATATATATATATATATATATATATATATATATATATATATATATATATATATATATATATATATAAGGTGATTTACCATAATAGAGATTTAATAAATTTTATATATGTATCTCAGACAACTAGTTAAAGGCAACTAGTTAAAAGTCACAAGTTTAAAACAAATGTTTAAAAATATATCTGAAGAACGCATGTGGGGGGAAACTCTTGAAAACAAGAGTCACTCAGTTGAACCCCAAATCCCCTGATTCAGATCATGGATCAGATGAAAATCTAGGAAATGCTAAGCTTAGTGATGAACCATGAAACATCCTGTGATAAGATGTTGTTGTTGTTGTAAAACCTCAAAATAACATTCTGTCAGTGAAAAAAGGCACAGTTGTAAACCCTTAAAACTAGAAGATCCGAAGTTCTTCTAAACTTAGCTCTGGAAGTGGCCCACCCATACCAGTGACTCACTTCTTTCTTGGATTTAAATCATCCCCTTCAAAAACTTGTTAAAGGAAGATGTCACTGTAAATTAAATGTTGTCTTTAAGTTTAGCTATGCCCAGTGCATAAATATTTTAACTGTGATTTCCTATCACTGTTTGTGTCTGATACGCCTCTTTATAGAAATAAAAAAGAGATTAATGATGGATTAATTTCATGTACAATCTTTGTCACTTATTCTAATGTTTTTGACATGATGACAGCCCACAACCCTTTCAACTTCACCTTGTTACATGAGAAATATCCTATTCCTGGAGCACTTTTTCTTCCAAAAATGTACACATTAAAATCTCAAACTCTTTGTCCCTTTAACACAGACTGATTAATAACAATTAAATGTTTTCTTCCTATGAGCAGACATTACAGCATTATCAGCATTATCCCAGAAGCCAACTGAATTACTGTCTTTTCTTCTCTTTTGTACTGTCTTTTCTGTACTGTCTTTTCTTCTCTTTTGTCTATTTTCCCTTTTTTAACATTTCCTTCTAATGCCCTAAAAGTTCTGGGTGCCACCATCTTGGAATCTGGAACTGGGCACCACCGTTTTGGAATGAGACACTTGGGCTGCTTTCCTGGGAGTAAGTCTACAGTTTTTTTTCTACAGTCATTGCCACTTGTGATAATACTTCTATCTTTCTGGAGTCTTTTCCAATCTCTGCAGCTCTGCTTCTAGAACAACTGTCTGTAGAACAGAACTGTCTGTCTGCTTCTAGAACAACTATCTGAACAAGTTCTGGAGGGTCTGGGGAGCCCCAGACAGACCCTGCTTTCAGGAAGAGTTTCTCAACCATTTTCAATCACTCCACATTCCGAAAGCACATCTGCAGATCTTTTGCAACACATCAGTGTACTATAGCAAACTGGGTTGGAGTAACAGTTATCCACCTCTTTTTCTAATCCAAGGAATAGGCAGGCAGAACTGAGGCCACCAGTTAACCCTTAGAATACCATCTAAAAATAGCCTAATTTGTATGCCAGGTCTAATGGACCCGGTTGGTATTCTAAGGGTTGCAAGAGGCCAGTACTTGAGACACTACATTACATTAGCCACCAGGAGATCTTGGGCTAGCCCTGAGTGAACCCATAGACGTGTGTAGCTTTTATGAAACTATGGGCGCAATCCAGAGTAACTACGGGGAGTCCTTGCTCCAGTGTAAGAACAATTTACTCTGGATTGCAATATGAATTTCCCATAGGTTTTCACTAGATGGTGCAGTAACTACAGGTGCACGTAAAGTCTCTTACGTGCACCCGTTGTTACTCTGGATTGTAGGGTTAGGTTTATTTTTTGCCATGCAAATACTTAAGGATTGCTGGAGCTATTCATGGAGTTTTGAATCACAAAATTGTGTTGATGTTATCCAAGTTGCAGTACAATCAGTGAAGTCGAGTAGATAGATTAGGGTGGACGGACACCTATGCTTGGAAGAATTGGGTCAAGTCTGCCCTGAGCACCGGATGTGCTCACTGTATGTGCAGCTGTGCAGCTCAAAAACTCAGGCAGCATTTCTATCCACACTTACCTGGGAGTAAGCTCCATTGACTATACTGAATTTGCCTCTGAGGAGACATGCCTAAACTTGGCCTCCCCGCTTTCTGCTCATGGAGTGGAAGTAACTCATAGGTACAGATGGCAAACTTCTAACCTGGATTTAACAAGCATTCCAAGTGGTCACCTATATGATTATTAGATATTCTGCACACCATAACTTTGCAACTCTTCTGCTGCCCTCACTGCCATCAAGAAGTCTTGATTGGCTTTTCCCGTCCATTTCTTTGCCATCCTGACACAGGTGGGCAGATGCCGGTTCGGGCCTACTCGCCCAAACCGGATCTTCCCATTTCCCTGCCACTGGCAAACCGAAATGGCGAAATGGGAGGGGCCAGGCCGGGGTCAGGGAGCGAGGCGGGTCAGGGGCAGGGGCGGGGCAAGGAGCAGGCAAGGTTGGCACCTGCACGGTGACTGCCCTGAAGCAGGCCAGCCCGCTTCAGGGCAGACACCGCACTAGCACCAATGTTGACGTTTGCGCAGTGCCTGCTCTGAAGCAGGCCGGCCCGCTTCAGGGCAGGCACCACACAGGCGCCAATGTTGGTGCAAGCACAGTGCCTGCTCTGAAGCAGGCCGGCCTGCTTCAGGGCAGTCACCGCACAGGCGCCAACCTTGCCTGCCCCTCGCCCCGCCCCCCGCCCCTGACCCGCCTCGCTCCCTGACCCCGGCCTGGCCCCTCCCATTTCCAGCAAACCAGATCTTGGGCCAGGCCGGGCCCACCTCTGCATCCTGCCCTTCAAACAAAATGGCATATCCAGCATGCTCCTCTCTTGCACCAACAGCCTGATCTCCAATCTAGTTAAGATTGATCAGGGTAGTCCAATCAGTGTGATCATGTATTGAGATCAATGTGTTATGAATGTGCTTTTAGAATGTAACAGAGGCTGTAATCCTATACGCACTTACCTGGGAATAGCTCCCATTGAACTCAATGGGACTTCTGAGTAAACTTCATTGTGTTCTTTAAAAAGCCGGTTAATAAATCTTGCAGTTGGGAACAAATCCCAGAGTCTTCTGTCTGAATTCTGGATTATATACACATCAGCCTTTTCTCTCCTATTGCAAACCATCTCATACAGACTGCCAGAGCTCAGGAAATCAACTTTTCTCACAGCTCGGCCTCCCATCAGTTTGAATGGGACTATGGTGTCCAGTTTGTTTTCTAAACACACATTTTTATGCCAAAGCAGCACATAATGGAGATAGGGTGCTTGTCAGATTTCCTAATTTATGGTTCTTGGATGGCTTGATTATTTCTGGCTTTGAATAGTGGGTTGGCTTTTTGTACCAAGAAAAATGGCAGCCCTTCTTTAAATCATTCCAATATATTTGGAGGCTCTTTTGCAAAAATGAGTTAAATGCCGCTTCTAATCCTGCAGCAGCAGCAGCAATCACAGGCATAACAAGGCTTGGAAATGTTTTCAATTATTCCTGATACATTTAAGGGAAGATTTCCCATTAGAATACCCTGCTATGAATTCTTATACTGTCAAATCAAGCTCATTCCTCTCTAGCAGACACATTCCTCCAAGGAGCCCCTTAACACTTCATGTGCTGGTGGTTCATTCCAAAGAGACACATTAAATGGAAATAGGCCTTTCGCTCCAGGAGTGTGCAAGGGTTACATCAGCCATTTTCAGCACTGTCCCCCATGGTGCGCTTTGCCACAAAAGGGTCCAGAGTGTGCCACAGAAATTTATTAGAAGGGGTAATGGGGGACGTGAGCCCCCCACTGGCACTGGTGTGCCTTGTCAATTGTCAAAAACCTGATCGTGTGTGTTGACTATTTTAATACCTTGTCAGTGTGCTGCGAGATGGAAAAGATTGAAAATTACTGTTATGTTGTTTTATCTTAAAAGTAGCTACTTCTAGCCCATAGCTAGAAGGTTAAACAATGTAATGTGTTGTTTGTTTTGTGTGTTTTTCCCCCCAAATCAGAGATGGTTTCACAAAAGTCATCATTAGATCACCTGCTTTATTAGAAGGAATGATGGAAGATTAGGACTTCTTAATACAATCCTAACCATGTCTGCTCAAAAGTAAGCCCCATTGTGTTCAGTGGGTCTAACTCCCAGGAAAGTGTCTTTAGGATTGCAGACTGAGATAGATGTGATGCCAGTGCCAGACCAGTCATAAACAAGAGGACATCATAGACAAGAGGAACTCCTACTGTACACTTCTACTGTTTTCCTTGGTTATAAAGATATCTTCAACAGTTTGCTCTGAAATAAATTCCATCAATGGACTTTGTTCTCTTTTACTCAATGGACTTTATTTACTTTATAGACTGAGTAAATTTAGATTGACTCTGAATGCAGGATTAAACTCTAAAGAGCAAGGAGTGGAATGCAGGAGTAGGAAGTGGAGAAGTGGATCTGCCCCATAGCACATGATCTGGAACATGTTTTCCTCCAACGAATCCATCATAGATCCCTTGTATACTTGGAGTAAACTGCAAGTTTTGCTGCAAATCCGATCCACTTCATTGAGATTTAAATTCTTCCTCTGGATTGTTGCCCAGACATCCTTCAGATCTCAAACCGGTTCCTCAAGAGTAGCTGCAATGGAGTGTGTGGTGGGTGGAGGGGAATACTCTGGGAGCATCTAACTTGGGGATTGCGGCTTAACTGTCTGGAGGATCACTGCGATGTGTTGAGGGCAGAGGAGACATTGTTATTATAGACAATATTATTATGTAATAATATGTTATAATATTACATAATAATATACTATTACATAATAATATACTATGATTTTATATTATTATGTAATAATATTATTCTATAATATTGTATTATTATATAATAATATTGTTATTATCGACATTGTTATTATAACAATGAAGATTGTTATTGTCTATTGAGGGGATCATCGAAGAAAGGGAAAGTGAGGGAGGAAGGAGGGATGCTTGGTGAGAAGAGATTTTAAGAGATCCTTTTCCACTGGAGATACTTTTGCAAACATTAGACGAAATGGCATTGTTTACAAAAATTTATTAATACAAACTTTACACACGTGGAAATAACAGTTCTCAAAAGTCCTCATGATGGAGAGCATGGATCGTGCCCTCCAGACTTTTTTTTTGCTGAAGTGCTTTTTTTTGTTTTTAAATACTCAAGTTGCTACACAGAAGGAAAAAATAAATATATAGAGAGATAGAGAGATATATAGATATAGATAGATATAGATATCTCCAAAAAGACTGACACGTAACCTCAGTGATCACTGGATTTCCCATTGGGTCCATTGGATTTAAGGCTCTGGGCGACAGAGGCGAGCTGAGTCCTACCAGGCTGACTCGCCAGGAGAAAGCGGAGCAAAGAGAGGACGCCCTCCTCGCCCCGCAGGGCTGGGGCTGGGTAGGGGCTGGGGGGACCCGGGCAGGGCCACCCGCCCTCCTCCGCCAGAGGGAGACTGGAGGGGAGGCAGCAAGAGCCAGGCAAGCAGAGGGTTGCAGCATTGTAGGGCCACTAGATAGCCATCCATGAACTCGTGGCGATTTAAAGAAGAAGGGAGGGAGAGAAGGAAGGAGGAAGGCACCGATCCTGCGACACATGGCCTGGGAGAAGGCAAAAGGCAAGGCAGCAAGGATGGATGGATGGATGGAGCGGTGGCGTAGCTAGAGGGGGCGGAGGAGTCACTCTTGGAGGGAGCCTCGCTCCAATCCTGGCGGGGAGACTCACCGGAGTAAGCTCCGTTTGAGCAAAATTGGCCTTACTCCCGAGTAAGTGCATTGGTGTGTCCTGGGCGATCAGCTTCCTTAGGATACAATCCTAAGCACGTCTACTCAAAAGTAAGTCCCATTCTGTTGTATGGGACTAACTCTTAGGAAAGTGTGTATAGGATTGCAGCCTTGGACAGACTGTGGACGACTGGCCCAACTGTACCACCCGGCTTACTATTCCTAGTTGCAGTACTACCGACCTGTGGAACCCCACGGCTCCTTTTTGGTGGCCCCCTCCCTTGCCCAGGGTGACCATACAGTATGGAGGACAGATAGAGTACATAGCTGACCATATAGAATGGAGGATACAGACTATATAGGTGACCATATAGAATAGATGACAGAGTGCCTCTGTCTTTAAGCATTGTATAAAAGAGTAAATTTAGACAGGTTTAACTCAACATATAAAGACACCTGCCTACATTCCCTCTATAGAATGGAGAACAAGTAGAAAATATAGGTGACTGTGTAGGATAGACAGAATATATAGGTGACAATATAGAATGAAGGGCAACGTGCCTCTTCCTTTAAGCATTGTATAGAAGACATAATTTTGTCAGGTACATTTTCTTTGTTGAGTTTATCCTGTCTAAATTCCCTCTTCTATACAATGCTTAAAGGTAGAAGCACTTTGCCCTCCATTCTATATGGTCACCTATATATTCTATCTATCCTCTATTCTATGGTCATCTATATTTTCCATCTGTTCTAAAGAGGGAATTTTTAGCAGGTGTCTTTATAAGTTGAGTTAAACCTGCTTAAATTCTATCTTCTATGCAATAGTTAAAGGAGGAGGCACTCTATTCTATATGGTCATTTTTTCCCCGCTGGGTGGGGTGAGGCTCCCTCCAAGCCTGACTGCTGCGCCCCCCTCTAGCTACGCCACCGCTGGAACAGGGCAGGGGAGGGAAGAAAGGGGAGAAGGGGTCTCAGGAGATGGGTGGGGGTCTGGCTGACAGCCCCTCCCTGGACTCCTCCTTGGCAGGTATTTAACCCCCCCCCCCATTCCCAGCAGCCTCAGAAGGGTGCCAGGCTCTGTGGGAGCCCCTCCACCACCCACTTCAACAGAAGGACTTGGGAGCCAGCCGATGGGGGTCCCTCCCCGTCCCCGCACCCTCCTTCTCCGCCTTTCTTGGAAGCAAGTACCTGCAGAAAAAGCCTGGAAAAACTGGGGACGTCGCTGGGGATTTCACTGGGTGGACTGGGAAAGTCCTGGTCCTTGAAAAGCCAGGTTGCGGGACTCCCCCGCCTTGATCACTCAATGTGTTCTAGACTAATCTGACGACACGATCCTGTGGACGCGAGTAAGCTCCATTGAGCAAAATTGGGCTTACTCCTGAGTAAGCTTGCACTGATCTACTCTTCTCAAGTGTATCTTTGTCGCTGCGGAAACAGCTGCCTCAGTTGGACTCAATGGGTACTACTACTACTCGTAGAGCAGTCCTAACCATGTCTACTCAAAAGTAAGCCCCACTGTGTTCAATGGGTCTTACTCCCAGGAAAGTGTCTTTCGGATTGCAGCCATAGAAACAGTACTACTGATCTGCGGAAGCAATAATTGCTCTCTGCCCAACTGGAGATTGGTCTTGGGACTTCTCCATCCAATGGATGCGTTCAGCTCCTAAGCTACCAAACCCTTTACTCAGGAGGACTAGTTAACTGCTTACTACCCAAAATATCTCTAGAATTAGAAAACCTTAACCTGGGAGCGGTGATGAGGCTCCAATTGAGGGGATCCCATCCACTTGGAAGTAAGATCAGCTTCAATGATCCACCTTTAAAGAAGGCGAATTGCTTATTCTCAATAAGTGTGGATAGGACTCCAGCGTCACAGCCCAATCTTATGCGTGTCTACTCAGAAGTAAGTTCCATTATACTCAATGGGACTTACTCCCGAGAAAGTTTGCATTGAATTGAAGTGTCACAACCCAATCCTATGCATGTCTGTTCACTGTAGTCAATGAGGCTTACTCCCAGGTAAGTGGATAGTAAATGGATAGCATTGCAGCCTCACAGCCCAATGCTATGCATGTCTGTCCAGAAATAGGTCCCATTGTAGTCAATGGGGCTCACATCTAGGATAGCATTGCAGCCTAACAGTATATAAACTGTATATAAATTCCGATCCACCAGGCAATTATTCACAGGAAGGCTAATTGACACCTGGAGTAACACAAACATAAGATCTGAGTCCCACCAGAGAACATCCAGATCCTCTTCTCCTCTGTGTATATATTTATTCCATTGAAATGAATATATTGCACATGTCAAGGTTCCTTGGAAAGCCACGTTCCTCGATTTCAATGGAAAAGGCATTTCCTGCGAATCTTGACCTCCATTTAGTCCTACTTAATATTTATGTTTTTCACCCATATGGAGAGGGAGAGGGGAACTTGCTTCAAAGAGTTTGGCATCTCACCGAGGCTGAACCCCCTTGAGGTGAACTACTAGATCGGCTTACCTCCAAGTACATCAACTGAACTGAGTGGTAGGGATGGTGGTGAACACCCTGGAGGAAAGTGGAAGGCTGCCATTCCTCCACGTGGTTTACTCCTACCCCACCATTTTTCCCCCTTCTTCTCCCCCCACCCCACACACACACACACACTTGGCATTACTCATCCGTACAGCAAGTATTGGAAAGTGAAGCGCAGCGGACACTACACATTCTAGCATGACAAAAGTTGATTGTATGAAATAGATTTTACTAAGCGGTTAAAGCCATAATGTAGAAAAATACATTTTAAACCTCCAAACTCAAGAAATCAACAAGGAACCAAAAAAATAAATAAAAGAGAGAACCTTTTTTCATAGTAGTGCATAATTATTTAGTGGAATATATAGAGAGATATATAGATATAGTCGCTACAACAGGGGGGAGGGGGACCTAAGACAGGGGGGCTTACAATAAGAGCTTTGCTGCGTCATCACAAAACCAAAAAAAGTGCCTGAGGCGTTTCACAACATCATGGGCTGTTGTTGCTTTCCAGGGAAAAAGAAAGTGACTTGGATGGTTAACACAACGTTGCGAGAGAGGCCAAGAATTGTTATTTGGGGGGGGGGGGCGAGGAAGGTCTTTTATGGGGAGCAACAACCAAAGCGAGAAGGGGGATCCTTCTCTTAGAGGAGAGGGCCTAAGGACAGAAGGCGAGCCAATATCACAAGATGAGAAGAAGGATGGACAGCACTGGAGAGTTACACGTGATACTTTGCAAGGAGATCCTGGATTGGCACCGAGGTCCTGGATCTCTCCGGCTCGATCCACCCGCGCAGCAGAAGGAGGAACCATCAGGAGACCCAAGTTCTGGGGACAGGGTTGTTAATCCTTCCTCCCTGCCAACAGAAAACTAAGGCGTCAGGGAGAAAAAAATCTTTTTTGTCCCTGACCTGCTAGTTTTCTAGTTGCAGGGTTTGCGTTTGGACCCTCTCCCCACTTGGTGTCTCAACCCCCCACCATCTCCTTCTGCTGCAGGGGGAGATCCGGCCTCATGTGGGATTGTATGAAGCTCATCGAACCTTCCTAGACTGTGCAGGTCCAAACCCCTAAGGTTTGGGGGGCTCTACTTTCTTCTGGGTTTCTTCCTAGCTCTGAATGTCCAACTTCCTTCCTCCTGGATCTCACTCCTTAGTTCTGTGGCTACCTCCAATCAGGAAAAAAAATTAGACAGAATTTCTCATATATATATATTTGAGAATTCCATGAATGAATGAATGAATTTCATTCATTATGAATGAAGGAATATCATTCATGATAGAATTTCTCATACATATATGAGAATTTCATTCATTCATTCATGAATTTTATTTATTCATTCATTCTTATATATATATATATATATATATATATATATATATATATATATATATATATATATATATATATATATATATAAAAAATTTGTCATATATAGATATATAAGGTTATTCTATAGAAATATATAAGGTTATTATGGATGGAGACAAGCTCCTTTTTTGGTTTGTTTCCTCCCCTGCATGATCTGCCTTTTTATTTAAAAAAACAACACAATAAAACAGAAATACCCTTGGATTCCCCCACTAGTGAAAGAGCATTTGAAAATTCCGCTATATATAGGAGATCTCCTCCGTGTGGTTAACTAACCTGGATTAACTACCCTGGTTCCCCTAACTCACAGCCATTAACATGGACAAGTACGCCCCTTAGGTCAGAAATTCGTGAGAAAATCTAGTTTGATTATAAATGCAGGAGCAGACCGATCCACGTTAAGATGCTGAGAACCTAATCCTATGCGTGTCTACTCAGAAGTAAGTCCCGTTGTGGTCAATGGGGCTTACTCCCAGGTAAGTGTGGATTGGATTGCAGCCTCCCAACCCAATCCCAGGCATGTTTATTGAGAAGTAGGTCTCTTTGTAGAAAACTGTAGATAATTTGTAGTCAATGGGGCTTACTCCCAGAAAAGTGTGGATAGGATTGGAGCTTAATGCTGTAAAGCTATAGACACTTTCCTGGGAGTAAGACCCATTGAACGCAATTGGGCTTACTTTTGAGTAGACTTGGTTAGGATTGTGCTCTATGTGATCTCCCTCCTGTGCTTATTGGAGGAGACATAGATACACAAGGAAGCTGGGGAAATGCCATCTCTGATAAGGGGAGGGGGGGAGGAGGAGGGATGGGAAGGGAAGGGAAAGTGCCCTTTAAGAGACAAGAGTGAGGGGGGCGCCTTAAAGGAGACTCACCGGGGCAAGAAACTGCGTCAGCAACTCTCCCAACTCAATAGCATCATAATCCCCTTGTAGGAGGGCATCTGTGTCTATGTACAGTAGCAAATGGAGACTAGTAATTTCTTCAACCCTGTCGTGGATAAAAATACTGTCCTTTTAATTTCCATTACAAAAATAGGAGTCATATTCAAAACAATGATTGTCTCTTTTTCTTCTTCTTCTAATGTATATAAAAACCTAAAGCAGCTGAGGCTCAACTCCTTAGTCCCTTGTGCAACGCTAACCACTGAAGGCTAAATTGGTCCTCTCTACTCCCTACTCTACCAATAATACAGAGGATTTACATTGCAATCCTATTCGTGTCTATTCAGAAGTAAGTTCCATTGAGATCAACGGGCCTTACTCCCAGGAAAAGTGCTATTGCGGCCATATAGAGATTCTAATCTTCGGATATGAATTTTGTTTGCGGTTTTTTTAAATTAAAAGATTGGTCCACAAAGTAGATCTGTGCGTTTCTCTAGTGCTTATTCTTAAATATTATTGTTTTGTACAAAAGAAAAACAATATTATTATCAAAATATTCATTTAATGGCTTTACTTCATACATAAATACATGTTTGGATAACACAGGAGCGGTGATTGATCAATCAGTTTGGAAATGATTTTTGGGGGGTTGGGGGGTTGGGGTCCTCTCTCGGATATAGATTATTTTTGGAGGGGTGTTTTGTGTACACAGGAGCGGGTGGAAACTCATCGCTACAAATAGGCTACTCGGCGTCCTTTGTTTTTAACTCTTTGTTTATACCTTTTCCCCAGCACCGCTGCCAAGTATTTCTTCACAGCCATTTGCTTCCGATAGCGGCTGTAGCTGTCGGTGAAGATGCCGTCCGAGTGTCGCTTGGAGAGCGGCTCAGAGTCCTCTTCCAGCCCGCTGGGTCCCCTGCCAGGGAAGGAAGGAAGGAAGGAAGGAAGGAAGGAAGGACAAGGGGACAACGTCAGGCAGGGCGCCCCACAAGTCTGGCTAAGAAGATGGAGTAGGGCCACCACATGTCAGCACTCATGAAAAAGAGGACTAGGTCCCCAAAATGTAGGACTATACTATATACTAGATAGATAGATAGATAGATAGATAGATAGATAGATAGATAGATAGATAGATAGATAGATAGATAGATAGATAGATCATCCAAGAAATATGTAGGACACCTGGACACCCAAGAAAAATGATAAATTGATAATCAGTAATATAGTGTTTAAACAAATCATACTAATATACACTATTTCACTGTATTAGCCATTAATTTTTCATATTCTTTGTAAACCGCTTTGAGAACTTTTCAGTTGAAAAGCGGTAGATAGGTAGGTAAGTAGGAATTCCAAGAAATATGTAGGACAAATTCCAAGAAACTTGAAGGACATGACAAAATAAAAGCTTTATAACAAAGTGTCTTTAGGTTTGTAGCCTAAATTAACACAATAATGGCAATCTCTCTCTCTCTCTCTCTCTCTCTCTCTCTCTCTCTCTCTCTCTCTCTCTCTCTCTCTCTATATATATATATATATATATAGCCAACATTTGGTTAATTTAGGCTGCAATCCTAAAGACACTTTCCTGGGAGTAGGACCCACTGAACACACTAGGGCTTACTTCTGAGTACACATGGAGAGAATTGTGCTGTGAAATACTAATTATCAAATTTAAAACGATGGCATATAATTTACAAGAAGGCTATATGCCGCCTGCTCACAAGGAAAAGGATATCCTGGAAGAAAGAGGACATGTGGTCAGCCCGGTGGCCAGCCCAGAGTTGCCTGGTGTCTCCCACTCCCAGCCCGGCCACTGCCCACAGACTCGCACTTTCTCACCCACGGGCTTCTGCAGTGCAGAGCAATCCCTACCTCGCCTGACTGATCAACAGGAGACCCAACTGGCGACCTTAAGTGGTTCCGCTCTGTCTGGCCTGGCAGGGAGGGACCCCCCCAGAAATGCCTTTACTCATCACATCTCTTCAATGGGAAATCGGCCCGCCCTCTCAAAACAACCCACGGGCAAGGTCTGCCCTGGCCCTGAGTAGGGCTGCAATGCTATCCACGGTTTCCTCGGTAGCAATCCCCATAGACTATGATGAGATCTACTTCTGAGTAGACATGCAGAGAATTGGGCTCTAGCTTCACTTGTTTGACAACCCAAAACTTTAATAATCATCATCATAATTATCATTATTATTCTCATGACACATCTGGGGGGCATTTAGCTGGACTTGGCATTCATTACTCCTTGGATCCCATCCATCGTCATCGTCACAAATTTCATCTTCATATATACAGCATCATATCTATCTAAACCACGCCTTTAGGGTACCAAGGCTGTTATCAATACATCCATTCATGTATCCATCTATTCAGCTGGCTTTCTGGCGCTCTTTCTCTACAGAGAAATATATACATATACCGTACATACACATATTCCGTGTGTGTGTGTGTGTGTGTGTGTGTGTGTGTGTGTGTGTGTGTGTGTAGATAGATAGATAGATAGATAGATAGATAGATAGATAGATAGATAGATAGATAGATAGATAGATCTATCCTATCCACAGCTAACCAGTGCTATCCTAAGCATGTCTAGTTAGAAGTCTCATTGTTTTCAATAGGACTTACTCCCAGGAAAGTGTGGTTAGCGGCATGTGTGTGTATATATATATATGTATAGTATATATGTATAGTATATATTATTGAGTTTTGCACAGTCAAATAATTGTTGACTGGTTTTATTATTATTATTATTATTATTATTATTATTATTATTATTATATTATAATAATAATAATAATAATAATAATAATAATAATAATATGATGATGATGATGATGATGATGATGATGATGATGATGCCTTCCGAAAGTGTTTGTCTGGAAACCTTGGGGTCTTGGAATTCCGCCCCCCTGCAGGTGCAGCGATGATCCAGCAACACGTAGAGAGGGAGTAGGAGGGACCGAGGAGTCCTTAATGGTAGGCAGCAGCCTGGGAAACAAAGGCTGCCCTGCGGAGCACACGCCGCCCAAGTTGGAATCTGATCATAATCCAAGTCGACAGTCGGGAGACAATCCCTTCTCCTCCCTCCGTGGCTTGAATTATTCATGGAGAGCTGGTGTAATCCATTCCCCCCTGGGCTTGATTAAAACGTGGCCTTCTGCCCATACACTCGCGGGCTGGCATGTGGCGGGGAGGGTGGGGTCCTTCCTCTGCCTGTGTGTGTGTGAGTGTGTGTCTTGGGGGGGGGGTCAGTCCCATTTTATTTTTTTGTCCCAGAACTAGAAGTGCATCTCTGGCGATCCAAGTGTGCCCCAATGTGTCGTCATCATCATCCTCCCCACCAGGCTGGGGTCAGAATGTGGAGAGGAGCGCATTGTGCGCTGACAAGGTCTTTATCAATGGGCACCTTTTCCTCCTGTCGGGCTGGGCTGGCTTGGCTGGGCTTGGCTGGGCTGGGGGAGAGGAAGGGAAGGGGGAGAGGTCGCTTCCCTTTACATTATTCAACGGGAGCTCTTAGGGACACAGCGGCACTGCCTGCAGTCACTCCATTGCCACAGTCCTTCCATTTGTAACCATTTCTAACCCCGTTTTACCCACCTTTGCTCAAGTTCCCATTGATTTCAGTAGAATCCATACAAATGCTTAGGATCGTATCCCTAAACTAATTCGCATTCAGATTCTATCTTTTTGGGGAAAGCAAAACTTTGGAGTGTTCCCTATAAAGACATATCCTGTGTACTTATCGTACTAATGTTGCTGATTCTGCCAGTGGCAGAGATTTAGTAACACCTTCCATCCCACACAAATTAGAAAGACAATCCCATCATCAGGATGACCATATAGAATGGAGAACGGAGTGCCTATACCTTTAACCATTGCATAGAAGAGGGAATCGAGGCAGGTTCAGTTTATCATAGATGATAGTGATCCAACCCACAACCTATTCTGAGCCAGCTGTACTGAAGGAAGCCAGTTGGCAACAGGAGCCTAGATGCAGTTTTACTCTCCAAATCTAGTTTATTCAAGACCTCACTAATGATCTGTGGGGTCCTGAAGGGATTAGATAGATAGATAGATAGATAGATAGATAGATAGATAGATAGATAGATAGATAGATAGATAGATAGATAGATAGATAGATAGATATCACTGAGCACTGTTCAAAATCATCTCAATATTTTCAAGGTGGTATTTAACCCCTTCGACTCCCACCCCCTCCAGATGCCCCACAGAAGAAGGCAGAGTCTCTTACCCCACCCGCTTGGCCATCAGAGAATGCAGGTACTTCCTGGCCGATAATTGGCCCAGCACTTTCCTGTAAGCTTTGTTAAAGATCCCATCCGCGTGCCTAGAGGAAGACATGGGGAGCGGTGGGAGGGAGGAATAGAGATCAAATTACAACTGCTAGCACTGGCAGGAGAAGCGGGAGCGCCCCAGACGAGGAACCTCAAGCTACCTCCCATGTGAGTCTAGGGGGAGGGGGATCTTGGTATGGGGAGGGGGATCTTGGTATGGGAGGGGGATCTTGGTATGGGGGGGGGGGTTCGACTTCTTTTAGGATCCCACTGGGGAGATTATGCCCAGCTTGTTTGGGCAGCCTCCCCCTCCTCTTTTCCTGAGCCTCTCCCAGGTCAATTGCAAGGACGCATCTGGCCCTCTACTAACAGGCTCCTCTCCTAAGATGTAAGCCTGCTCTGTTCTTTCTCCATACCCCACACATTTAGGGGGGAGGGATCGTGGGTGTCTTCTCTCCCCCACCCCCACGGAAAAAAAATCCTCCACCCAAATAAAGCTGCGACCATTGGGAATGGCAGCCAGCCAGCCGTCTCCTCACACCCAGAAAAAAAACCCGAGGGTTCAGGGACCCCAGAGTTCAAGGGAGACTCCCACCTCTTCTCCGGAGGGTAATACAAGGTGTACATGTCGTCCAGCAGGGAGGAAGGGTCGGCGATGCCCATGGGGTCGCTGTCGAAGGAGTAGTCGGAGAGGGTGTTGCCGTCTTCGTCGTAGACTTCCTCCTCCAGCCTGCCAGAGAAGGAGAGGCCTTTAGGAGTTTCAAAGGGGGGGTTTGGAACAACCAACCTTTCCCTAAGAAGCCCAAGAAAGGGGTTTTACTCCAAGCTTACTCCAAGCCAGCGTTGATGCCCAGAGCAATGGGAAGCCAACCTAAGGAAGGGAGCTGTCCAAGGTCCTGAAACATCACCACTGCTCACTTTTCCCGCACCAGCAGGGAGTCAGAAGGAAGGAGCGACACTCCTAGGCTTGTCTACTCAGAAGTAAGTTGCAGTGTCTTCGATGGAGCTGACTATCAGAAAATTAGGCAAGGGATTGCAGCCTCCTTGACTTCCATCCTGGTTCCAGAGGGAAATCAGGAGGAGGTTTCATTTACATCCCTACTCCTTCTCATAGTCTTTGTTTCCAGTCTGCCAGATTTCAGTATATACAGGGTGATTGAAAAATAACTCCCTATTTTACAATTCCCTAAATTATTGTAACTCCCTAAATTACAATATAGGGTTTTTCTTTTCAAGTCACTCTGTGATAGATAGACAGATAGACAGATAGATAGATAGATCTTGCATGTGATTAATTTAAACACTATATGTCTTACTATTAAATTTAAAACTTACATATAGATTTTAAATTTACACAGTCTGCAATCCAAAAGATACTTTCCTGGGTGTAAGACCCATTGAATACATGGGGCTTACTTTTGAGTAGACATGATTAAGATTTACACATAATTTACACATAGTCTGCAATCCAAATGACACTTTCCTGGGTGTAAGACCCATTGAATACAATGGGGCTTACTTTTGAGTAGACATGGTTAAGATTGTGCTCATAGTTTATTAATTACAAGAAAAACTACCTACTGCCTGCTCGCAAAGAAAAGGAGGATAATGAAGATTTTTTTTCCCCAGGACACAAGGTTGTAAAAGAGGACATATGATAACCCAAAATCATGAGTATTTGGGTTAGATTTGAAAGAGTACATTTGAAAGAGTAAGAAGAAGTGTGATGGGAGTGAACAGACCCCTGCATTGTGGTTTCCCAGGCCAGTTTGAATTTCCAGGCCAGTCATGTCTGGAACATCTAGGCCAGTCCCAAATGGACTGCAACTATTGTGGTGTTTTGTGTTTGTTTTTTTCTGGTCCTCTTATCATATTTGCAGATTCCACTGGGATGAACTGGGTCTGGATTGGTTTGTCACCGCTATCTGGCCTGATTCTGGTTTTGTGACTTCAGTGACAGACACAAACACAACTCCTGCATGCAAGCATTTCTCCTGCCTGTTTCTCCCCCCTTCCCTCGGTCTCCCCACCGCTCGATTTAGGTCACTCCACGTCTCAGGCTGCTATTTTAGTCGGTGGAGTTCTGGCAGGAGCCATCAATAATAGATGCTCCTCAAGTGTTTCTGGGCTGCTCATTCAGGCGCTTGAGAGCCACCCCCACCCCTCCACCCAGGGGAAGGCCTTCCCCGACAGCTGCTCAAGGATGGGGGTGGAGGAAGGAAAGGACAGGGCAGGCACCATCCTCTGACAATCAGGCAGGAGATAGGGTGATCAGATATCCTCTTTTTCCAGGACATGTCCTGTTTTATAGCCTTGTGTCCTGGAAAAAAAATATTCTATTTTCTTGTCAGCAGGTAGCATGGAGCCTTCTTGTAATTCATAAATTACATGTAATACAGTTTCAAATTTAATAAGTAATATAGTGTTTAAATTAACCATATGAATTGTCATGTCCTACATTCTTCTGGGTTTTCCAAATTTCAGGGGGGCCTTGTCCTCCTTTTCTGGTTATGATCATATAACCTTTTCTGCATCCACCCAGATGGGTGAAGGTCCACCTATGTCCCCCTCCTCCCACAATGCCTGGTCTAGAAACCAATAAGAGGGAGCAGCTGCCTTGGAATGCAAAGCACTCCTAATGGACAAACCTTTGAGTAGGGAGTAAAGCCCTCCCCCCTTTAAGGATGTGACGCTATTTCCAGTGCCCTCCCCCAAGCCTTTCATCCCTTCCTTCTCCAGAGCAAGAGGATGCCCAGATCCTTTCCTTAAGCCAAGCCTACTGAGGTAGCTCCTTAGACTGGACTCAAATCCCAGATTTGCTTTAAGGACTCAAATCCAAATATTCCAGTATTCTGGATCTCCAGCAGAGGCCAGATCCAGACATTTGGGAAGTCTATAAGGAGACCGGCACTTAAAAAAATAATCATAATTTCTAATACTGCACCATTCCCATGCCAAAGCGACTAACACAATCCTAACTATGTCTACTCAAAAGTAAGTCCCATTGTGTTCAGTGGTTCTTACTCCCAGGAAAGTGTTTTACGATTGCAGCCTTACAACGCATTAGTTCTCTCCTCACATGTCCTCACAACAATCCTGTGACTGTGAGGAAGGCGAGGCTGAGAGTGAGTGTCCAGAACATCTCCTGCCCACGAAGTTTCATGTCCAAGGGAGGATTTGAACCTGGATCTTTCATATTTCAATACAACTCCCTAACCACTACTACATTTTCCTGACTGCACTCCCTTAGCTGATATTCCAAGCTATTGACAAGGGGTTTTATTTAGGGATTCGGACCGAAGCCAATTTGTTATATTTATTTGCTGATTTGTTATATTTTTTTCTGGCCATTACTGGTATATACATATATTCCATAGATTAGTTTTTTTAAAGTCGTATGTACAGGCTCACCAGATGTTTAGGAAAACCTGATCATAAAAGGACTTGGACTAGGGAGATACAATTATACAGTATCTCGTTTTGAATCCGATTATGGATGAAGAGCTGGTGACGTTTAAATCATGCATACATTCTCCTTCTTTACCCCCTTGGGACTAACAGGATAACCACCGTCTGCTACATATGGAACTGCAGCGATGCTAAGAGGCTTGTGGGTTACAGACTTGGAGAGACTCTCCTGAACACCACTAAGGCTACAATCCTAAAGACACTTTCCTGGGAGTAAGACCCACTTACTTAATGGGGCTTACTTTTGAGTAGACATGGTTAGGCTTGTGCTCTAAATTCAGCTCATGTGTAGAGAGTACTTTTATCCTCAATACACCAAAAACCAGTCTGATTTATTTCTGTAGGGCCGATTGCCAAGGAAATGCGAATGGGATTTGGGTTCGAGAAAGTGGATATGGATGTTCTTCCAAGAAAATGCGTTTTGCATGGATGCCACCTGACATATGGGTAGTCCAGAAACTAATGTTTGAGCACAATCCTAGGCATATCTACTCAAAAGTAAGCCCCATTGTGTTCAATGGGTCTTACTCCCAGGAAAGTGTCTTTAAGATTGCAGCCTCTAACAGGATTTTGAGGTGCAATCTGGTGGAGCAAGCACATTTCTTATCAATGAAACTCTTACCTCTGCGAACCTGCCCCCCCAACCCCAAATCCTAGCAGATCAAAATACTTGCATATGGAGGGTCCCATTAATCAAGCTGCAAAGTCTTTCAAGGAAAACCTCATGACAAACCAGATTAACCAATCGGATCCCACCATTTGATTTGGGGAAGCCTATAGCCGTTCTCCCTTCTTCACAAGGGGAATTTTCTGATGCTTTAAAAAAATTCTGGGCCATAATAACTGAATTAAACTGGAGTTCCTTGATGGGAACCTACATCTGAAATGGCAATTGTTTAGCAGCAGGCAGGGTGACCAGATGCTCAAACCTCAAAAGGAGGACAAGGACTTGGATTCCTCTCAGCTGGCCTTTCTGGTGGACAATGGCACACTTGCCTACTCAGGAGTAAAGCCGCGCTATTGGGCACTTTCCCATAGAGCTCAATGAATTTTTTTTAGTTTTTTAGCCATAACGTTTATAGGAAGGAGGTATTTCAAAACCAATTTTTTGCATTGAATTCTGCTCTTCAGTACGAATCCAACGACATATGATATGATGGGGTACTGTACACCATTGCAAAGATCCAAAATGAAGCCAAAATGGAGGACAGCGAAGCCCTTTTGGAGGACACCCGGACAGGAGAATTAAAAAGAGGACACATCCAGAAATTTACTGTTATATGGTCACCCTTCAGGAAACCTCTTCCAGGTTAACCTGCCTCTAAGGGAAGTTTGAGTACTATTGAATTCAGGCTCTCCCTAAAGGCTCATATGTGGCTCCGATTGCCCATCGTCTATTACATATAGACTGTGTCTGTCTCAGGGTGACCATATAGAATGGAGGACAGATTGCCTCTGCCTTTAACCTTTGCACAGAAGAGGGAATTGAGACAGGTGCTGAATTGAGACATCACCATCTATGATGAGCTAAACCTGCCTTAATTCCCTTTTCTATCCAATGTTTCTATCCAAAACACTCCCTCTTCTATCCAGAGTGGTACACGCACTATGTCCTCTATTCCATATGATCACCCTGGATTCTTTTGACAGTAACTTTTATCAAACCAATAGAACTTAATTCCCTTTTCAGGGAAACGCAGCCTAGGATTGGGCTGTCTACACACTTTCATGGAATCCGTGATGTTAACTACCAACCTACATATACTTGAATGCCTATATTTGATTCTCCTTGGTACCCAACTTTTGAAAAGAAGCTTTGTGGATTTTCAATTATATATTCCCTGAACCTAAACACATTTCTTAGAGGAAGTCAGGTTTTTCTCAGGGTGACCATATAGAATGAAGGACAGAGTGCCTCTACCTTTAAGCATTGTATAGAAGAGGGAATGTTTTTTAAACCCTTCTATGTTGAGTTAAACCTGTCTAAAATCATTCTTCAATGCAATAGTTAAAGGTAGAGGCATTCTGTCCTCCATTCTATATGGTCATCCTGGGTCCTACAACTACCTGCAAATACCCCAAACTGGCTTAACAGTTTGGACTGATGTTCAATCATGGAATAGTGGGATAGAACACAAACCACAAAACATAAATTGAATAGGAAATTCCCACCACCAAAATAAAGCAACTTGGAAGAGAAAGCAGAGGACAGCAAGAGTCCAAGTCTGTGAAGCTCTGATGGGATAAGGTGATTCCCTGCAATTTAAAGAGCCCGGGATCCAAAGGAGTCCCATAAAGGCGCAGGCGCACTTTCTTCCTCACACTCTTCAATCAAAACCTGAGAGTCAAATCTATTGCTAGATTAGGATGTTCCCAGCCTGAAGCTTCTGCTGAGCATAAACCAAGGCTCTAAGCAAGTGATGGAGCCTTGCTGTGGATCTCTGAGCAGTGGCATCTCATCTCCTAATTCCCCAAGGTTAGTGAAGGAGGAAATCCCCTTCTGAAGATCAAGGACAAAATAGCTCTGGGAGGGACCAGAAGGACCGAGAAGCAAAGAGAAGAACAGCCTGAGATGATGGAGATGGGACGATTGATTCAAGGCAAGCAGGCAGAGTACTTACCCCAGCGTCGGGTACTGGAGTCCAGCAGCAGGTGAGCAGTAGACGCTGCAGTGCATGATGATCCCATAGACCAGCAGGACCAGGAGCGCTTTGCTACACATCGCCTCTCTGGAGAAAGGAAGGAAGGGAGTAAAAGAGAGAAACTGCAGACCTATTCCTGGGAGGAACCCCCCATTGACTATAATAGGACTTCCTTTTGAGTAGACAGGCATAGGATTGGGCGCTAAGCCTGCAATCCTATCCGCACTTTCCTGGGACTTTCCCATTGACTATCATGAGTAGGAAAGAAGGATTGGATGCAATCCAAGGATCCAATCTAAGGATGGAATCCTACCCACATTTTCCTGGGAGTAAGCTCCCCTGAGAATCATGGGACTTACTTCTGAGTAGGCAGGCATAGGATTGGGCTCTCAGTCACGCGGGCACCTGCAGGATTTCTTCCCCCGGCTGTGGATTTCCTGGGTCTCCTCACCCACCCATCAGGTGCTGGGGATGCTGCCTTGGACAGACTCTCTGCTTCTTCCTCCTCCTCCCCGCCTCTTCTCCCCCCCCCCCTCCTTCTCCTCCTCCTCCCTCTCCGAGGTGCTTCCCATTCAGCTCCTTCCTCTTCTCTTACCATTCAACTCTGCGATCTCCCGGCAGGATGGAGAGGGGTCGGGGCTGCCCCGAGACAGAAAGAGAACTGGAGGAAGTTTCGACGGTGCTGCTCAGCAGCCTCGCAGCATCACTTGGCTGTGCCTCTCTTGCCCCCGACGGGCGACCGGAGAGCCGCAGCCAGGGAGGAGGGGAAGGACGGGAAGAATCTCTGCCTGTCTTGGGAGGAGGGGAAGAATCAGCTCCCACCCAAAAAGTTTGAAGGTCTGCAGGGGAGGGAAGAAAGGGCAAGGGGGAGAGAGGAGAGGAGGGGTGAGGAGTCCCTATTGATGGGAAGGGGAGACCAGAGAGGAAGGTGGGGTCTGGCTGAGGATGCTACAGGGCTCTTCTTTCCTTCTTCTTCTTGGAGCTGCGTTACCACCTCCTCCTCCTCCTCTTCTTCAGTTCCTTCCAAGTTGGTGCTGATGTCCTAGACCCCTCCTTAGCTACCAGATCTTCTGCATCCTCTTAGCTGCCTGATTGCCAGCTCGCTTGAGTCAACATAGGTCTCTCTCTCTCTCTCTCTCTCTCTCTCTCTCTCTCTCTCTGCCAGTCTCGTTGCCTGGCCCAACGTCGAGATGGTTTTGTTTCCTTGTTGATGTGGCGTCTGGATTTTTATCTGCCAATGACTTTTTATTGTTGTTGTTGCAGTCACGTAATAATCGGTATCAGAAAAGACGTCACCATCCCAATTCCTCAAGGAACTGAACAATTCCAACTCCTGGATGATGCGAGCAGGAGTCATAGGCTTCTCATAAGCACTTTAACTTACCCTCCAGTCTCCCCCCTTCCTGCCCCTTTCCCAATCCAAGGTCTTCGTGATGTGGCATTCGTGTTTTTCACATTCGTGTTTTTCACATTCACCCATATTTTTGCCATGGATCTTTGTGGGGAAGTCTGTCCTTGAAGAATACATTGTTATTCTGTTCCAAATCCTCCTGCTTGGAAAGATGCCCCATTGATTTTAGTGGGATTTATTTCCAAATTAGCCAGCTCGTGTTTTTGCCAAATCAGATCCAGATCTAACATTATGCTGGAGAAAATCCTAGACTTATTCTTTAGGAATCCAGCAAAGCTAATCTTGGACATGGTGTTCCTCAAACTGGCACATGACAACTGCAATCCTAAAGACACTTTCCAGGGAGTAAGACCCATAGAGCACAATGGGGCTTACTTTTGAGTAGACATGGTTAGGATTGCAGTCTTTATTTGTTAAATCACTGTCACGATGGTTATTACTATTCGTTTTTCAAAGGCTGTTTAAAGTCTTAGTCAGGATGACCATGTGTCCTCTTTTTTCCAGAACATGACCTGGATTTAAGCCTTGCATCTTGGGGAAAAAAAACTTTAATGTCCTTCTTTTCCTTGTGAGTGGGCAGCATGTAGCCTTTTTGTAATTGATAAACTGGCCCTACAATCCAGAGTAACTACGGGAGCACGTAAGAGACATTATGTGTACCCGTAGTTACTGCACCACATAGTAAAAACCTATAGGAAATTCATATTGCAATCCAGAGCAAATTGTTCTTACACCGGAGCAAGGACTCCCCGTAGTTACCCTGGATTGCACCCTAAGGCTGCAATCCTAAACACACTTTCCTGGGAGTAAGACTCATTGAACAAAATGGGGCTTACTTTTGAGTAGACATGGTTAGGATTGTGCCATAAGGCTGCAATCCTAAAGACATTTTCCTGGGAGTAAGACCCATTGAACACAATGGAGCTTACTTTTGAGTAGACATGGTTAAGGTTGTGCTCTAAGACATTGTGCTCCTCACCATGTCTACTCAAAAGTAAGCCCCATTGTGTTCAGTGGGTCTTACTTCCAGAAAAGTGTCTTTAGGATTGGAGCCTATATCATATATGTAATAAATTAAATGTAATCGTTTTAAATTTGATAATAAGTAATATAGTGTTTAAATTAACCACATCATTCATATATTATATCTTTCATATATATATTTTTATAAGATATATATTATACTTTCATGTGGTTAATTTATATGAGTGTTTTTATCTTTTATTTTGTTGTGTCTGTGTAGGACACCATCATGCTTGGGTGTCCTACATTTTGGGAGGTTCCTTGTCCTCTTTTAGGATTCTGACATATGGTCACCCTGGGCTCTCTATAATTTCCTAATTAGAGTTGGCGATTGTTTGGTTTGTGGCCAGTGGGTGGATTGACACCCGTCGGGCGAACAGTTGCTTTCCCAACGGAGCTGTCCAAACACTGTGGTGCTGAATTAGTCCTGGCAGCCAAATCAGAAACTTGGAAGAGCATCTCCACCAAGATTGCTCCTTATTTACAGAGCTCCCATATTGGCAGTGAAACACTGAAAATGCCCCCTCCCCCATTTAGACCATACAGTCAGAAAGGCTGGCTGCAAGAATAATTCACTGACATTTATTTCCCCGTTTTGGAAAGTGTTGTGAACTGTTTTTGTTTTCCTAACACCAATTTCATTCTTGGGGTTTTGGTTTTAAAGATGCCACAACTATCTCATGGGCCATCTGGTTGCATCACCATATAACCACCACATATGGCTAAAACGACCATTCCCAGTCACGAAAATGCAAGAAAATAACTAGAAAAAGGGAATTGTGTGGAATTTTTTTATTTTTTTTAAATGATCCCTTTGTAGAACAACAACAAGAATTCCCCCGCTCTGAGATCTAGAGAACTCTCTGGGAAGCGCATACAGATTGCAAAGAGGGGATTTCCATTAAATCTTCAGATGTGGAGGAATTCCTAAGGGAATCCTTCGTCAGGAATTCAGAATTAAAGGGCTCTTTTCCTAAAAAAGAGGGAAGATAGGAAAAAGATCATCATCTCCATTTCAATTTACTTGAAATCTTGCCTAACTTCTTTCTTTCCTCTCAATGGTTAAAAAAATCAGAATTCAGATGCATTTCCGAAAATGTCTCAAGATATACAGACTGCTGGAGCCACTACTGTGCATTTTAAGTATTAAACTGATGAGCCAAAGAATCAGAAGGAGCTAAGTGTAATGCTTTTATTTTGTCCTTCAATTATTTTGGTACAAATGGGTTATTTAAACATACGTCAAGATCTTAAGATTCAGAATGTTTATTCATATCAATGGTCGTGTCAGGATTTAGTGATTTCCATAGCTGAAGGAAACACAGTGTTTATTATAATTAACTCTGAAAAAACCTAATGAAAATTGTGTGTGTGTGTGTGAAAATATGTCAAGAATAACAGCAAATTAAGAAAAATCTTCACCCAAGTATTAAGTAAATAAATATTTTTTTTTAAAAAATAGGAACTGTCACTAATCAATACGATTGTCTGCACTATTGGAATTTGCGTGCGCTGCCTGCATTAAGACTTCCTTTCTTTTGTCCCCAAATAAATGTAATTTAAGGATTTTCAGAATTACCCTGAAAGCCTTCTGAGATATTCCACTACAGAAAACCTGTTGCAAGCAGTGTTCGCCACCTTGTGGGAAGGTTTAAGGGTGCATGTCTTGATCTTGAAACTTGTTCTGATCTTTCTTCTGGCTGGTTAATCGCCCAACAAATGCTCTGCCTGGGTGCATTTCCTTGTACCTCTTTTGCAATTTGAAGTAATGATGGCATTCAATCAAACTATCAAAAGATTATAATATTTTTACTTCTATCCTCAAATATGTTTCCCTCCTTTTCAACTGTTGCTTTTCTTAATTGGAAGCAAGGTTAAAACTTATTTTGCAACATCAAAAAAAATAAATAATTCCAATGATAATTCTTACATGGGTGTCAGCTCTACTGAGAGTTAATAAGATTGAATTCCAAGAAATGTGTTCAGGATTACAGTCATATCCTACAGGATTAGTGCCTTTAGGTCTCCAGAAAATATATTTACATGAACTTCCTACGCTCCTAACAAAGTAGCACACTTTGTAAGGAAGGAAGGGAAAACCTCACTGGAAAAAGGAAAACCACTTTCCATAACTCTCTTCTAAATTCATGCATACAAATTACAGAATTCACTACTCACTTGATTGTGGTTAATGTAACTTATGTGAATCTATGAAGTACTTAATGTTGTGTGTTCTGTGTGCACTAGTTTTGCACCAAAGAAGTACAAACTCAAGGCTCCATTATAAGGCACGTCCTCTGATCTGGGAGCCCTTCTTTCCCCTCCTAGATGCAACAATATTTTCTCTGCAGGAAACAGCAAATAACTCATAGAAATAACATGTGATTGCTCATGCATTCATCACCCACAGAATTCCCAGTACACATTTTCTACATGTGCATGCAACAAAAGAGGACCACACAACTGCAAGGCAATTCAAGATGGTAATTGATAGTTTGTATTTCAGATACTGTAGTATCTATGTAATAATTACATAGAAGTATAGAACAAAAGAAAAGTAGAAACCTTTAAAGGTGGAGACATAAGATTTATTGTTTGATGGGTGCATTAGGCTCATGTACAAAGAATGCAAACACAAACACTCCTAAAAGAGAGGACTTTCCCCCTGCTGTGCCAGAGGTCTTGAGTTTATTGAATAAGTAATGAGTAATGTCAGTCAGGTATACATTATTTCTGATCTGCATTATTCAGAATTAACTCTACATACCTACGGCTGGAATCCTAAATACACCTTCCAAGGAGTAAGACCCATTGAACACAGTTATTCAATGTTGATAGGCTTGTTCTCTAACAGTCCAATCCTATGCACACTTTCTTGTGTGTCAAGCCCCATTCAGCACAGAAGGACTTGCTTCTGAGTAGCCTTGTACTGGATTACACTGATAAACCACAATCCTGTGCTTGTCTACTCAGAAGTAAATGGGACTAATGAGATTACTTCTCAAGAGAGTGTGCAGAGGGTTTAATAACTAGTGTCGAAGTAAGACACTAGTTCTATACACTCTTTCCTGAGAGTAAGCCCTACTGAAGTCAGTGGGACATACTTCTGAATAGACAAACATAGGTTTTTGCTCTAAGCCATAGTGTGTTTTTGTCAGGAAAGGTGTATGGGATTGTAGCCTAATTTTACTATTCTTCAGTCTACAGTAAAAAGTACTATAATTCAATATTCCATCACACAGACATGGCTAGGTGAAAGGTATGGATATCCATATCTATCCATCTAAATATCTATCAAAAGATTTTAACAGGAAACTGATGTCTATCAAAAGATTTTAACAGGAAACTGTTTACAACATACATGTGGGGCTCGATTTTACAGAGCACAAGTTTCCTTGAACATGCAGAATCCATTGCATTGGATCTTTTCTTGGGTACTGGCCAAGGATTTTAGTCTAATCTCACAATAGAAGTTTATTTTACATTCATCCTTGACTCTAGAGACACCAGTCAAACTAACATCTACATGTAAATATCTGGTATGATGCAAAACACTTGACCTCATCTATACAATACAAATGCTTTTTTAAAGGACTGAACGAGATGACTCACATACGCAAGGACTGAGCCACTCTCAAAGTATTATTTTCCATCCACATATGGAATAAAGTGGGAAAGCTAACTCATCAGTACCATAGTTAGTGGGCCCACAGTTCTTTTAAATACAGAAAATTCTTGCATATAAATATCATCATCATACTGAAGGTCACATAAGAGTGGAAAGTATGATGTGTGCACCAAAACTTACTTCTTCAGCAGCTGCACCCGCACAGCTGTGTCCTTGAGCTCCTATACATTCCTTCATGGTAAGTGGATCCACAAGCCAAAAAGCTACAGGAGCTGATCAGTTTCCTTTCAGATTTGACACTGTGTTAATGAGTGTCATATATGAATTCCTTGGCCTGTTGCATATAGGTTGTGGCAGCAGGTGCTGCCCCACATCCATAATAGCGCCACCACCACCATTCTACATGGGCAGCAAATCTCTTTGAGATCAGGAAAATGTAAGATCCCAGCAAATTTCTTGGACCTTTCCTTTGGCACCTGGGCCCTCTTTCTGATCCCAGACCCAAGTATTCCCATTTCATTGGCCCTGAATAGCAATATCTTCATATTCTTTTTAATTTAGCAGCACAATCCAGAGTAACCACGAGAGCTCTTACATCAATGTAAGAAAAATTTACTCTGGATTGCTCTATGCCTTTACCATAGATGGCATCGTAACTACGTCAGCGTACAAGTCTCTTGCATCAATGTAAGGGCTCCCGTAGTTACTCTGGATTGTGCTGCAGGTCTACTTACAAATAATCTCAGTCTGTTCTGTAAGTGACAAGTCTCCTGTTTCAACAAATTCCCTTATACAGTGGTACACCATGGTTTATGAGCATAATTTGTTCCAAAAGCTTACTTGTAATCAAAAACGCTTGTATATAAAAGCACATTTTCCCATAAGAAATAATGGAAACTCAGATGATTCATTCCACAACCCATCAATCTATATATTAAAATTGAAAGGTCTCTGACTGACAGATGGATTAACTCACTCACTCAGCATGAAATTTGGGGGTGGTGTTCCTTCCATGATGGAGGCAACCACTAAGAATCAGTTTTTGGAAAATCAAACCAAAAAGTGGTGCAACACATTTTGGTCACTATACTTTACACTGAGGAATCACTGACTGATCAATATCCTACCACAGTCTCTAGAAACTTGAAATTTGGGGTGGGTACTCCTTTTGTGATGGGAACACCCACTTAGAACTGATTTTTAGAAATTTAACTCCTAATGGGATGAAAAGGGTGTGCAACATGCTTTTATCCGTATAGTTAACATTGAAGACTGATTAACATCCATCCTCAACCCTTGTACCTAGAAGAATGAAATTTGGGGAAAGTATTCCTTCTTTGATAGGACTGACTAAGAACCAATTTGGTGAATGGTGGTGCATGGGGAGGGGGAATGGTGCACAGGGGGGAGGCAATGGCGCATAGAGGGGAAGGTCCAGGGGCGAAATGGTGCACGGGGGGAGGATAGTCCAGGGGGGAATTATTATAAATAACTTTTTAAAAATTTAAAAATGCTAAACTATCTTCCAATCATCTGATAAGGATGTTGATTTTAATGATCATATGCATCTGTTTATGAAAAGAACATGTAACATTTAAGGAGTACTTCATAAGAACATAAGAAGATCCTCCACTGGATCAGGCCAAAGGCCTATTTAGTCCAGCTTCCTGTATCATACAGGAGCCCACCAGGGAACACATATGACATCTACATCCAGGTGCTCCCCTCCTGCATCTGGCATTTTGAAGTTGTCCACCTCTACACACACCCCTCATGGCTTGTAACCTGTGATGGTCCTTTCCTCTAGAAATTTGTCCAAACCCTTCTTAGAACACTACAGTAAATTTCCTCTGATCCTGGAAACTTGTGGAAATTTATATGTCCAAATTTATATGCCAAAATCTTTATGTCCTGGAAATGTCCTGCCTATTTTAAGACAATTTCTGACATGTTTCTTAAGATTCACCTAAGACAGTGGTATTCAGGCATTTCAGACAGGGACCCACTTTCAAACTTAGTCTGGGACCCCCTGTCAAACTTACTGGGATACTCATTGTGATCAATGAGACTTACTTCCAGGAAAGCCCAGTGCCAGATTCCATGATGGTAGATTCCACCCTTTCGCAACCCACTCACCTGAGGTCATGACATTCAAGGTGGTCCAAGCCAAATGAAGGTCATAACTTTCCTTCAGAAATTGAATGCTGGTGTCACTGTTGATAATGCTCTGCTTAGCTGATGTACTAAAGGCCTTTACTCTTTTGTTCAGCAGTCAGTTTTATAACAGTAGCAGATGTGTATTAGCAGATGTGTAATAACAGTAGAAATGAGGACTCTACACTTTCATTGCAAATATCATTTGAGGAACAGCATCCTTTGGTGAATGACATTAGGCATTTCTTGCTTCTCTCTAAAAAGGCTTGGCCAACATGTTCTTTTGATTCAAGACTCCATATACTATGGTACAAACTAATGGGCATCTAATCTGTCAATAACGGTGCCAACTGAGCATTAGATTTATAATTAAGTGACATTTATGTGATTGTGAAGCTTTATACACCTCTTTAAAAGAGGTATTTGTTCTTCTGAGGCATAATTTAATGGGCTGCTGAAAATTTATTTCTTGTCAAGCAGACACACAGAGAAACAAATCAGGAAAATTCTTAATAATTAATCAAAAGGACATTTCATCTCACCAGAGAAGCAAAGACAAGTGAATAAAAGAAACCCCTGGACTTTTGCTCAGAAATGCGTTATGTATTATTATCAGGGTAACCATTTACTCTGTTTTTTCTTGTAGTATCACTTAAAAAGATGCTGAAGGGTCAACAAGTCCATGCTTTATGAAGAGATACTAGCATTTCTTCCAAACAAAATCTCAAAATTGAAAGTCATTGTTTTTTATTACATGTAACGTAATGAAACCTAACAACACTTAGAATTTCATATGTTAATTTTAAAACTACAATCCTGCTCTTCCATTATTTCTTAAAATTATAAAGCACAACTGCATACTTATGATATCTTGGCACTTGCGTTGAGATCCTAAAGACTTGGATAGTATTACACTGTTAATGCACGTAATTGTATTAAATCAAGTTGTGCTGTGACATAAGAAGGCATTTAAGATTAGACTGTGTTCTATCTAGTCAAATTTTTCTTTTTGTAGAATTGCAACAACCAACAGATTCAGTAGTTGGGCCTTAGAAATAGGCCCATTGCCCACCAGCAAGACAGCATCTACCACTCCTTTCCATTTAAGGAAATGATGAAACTTTCAGCTATTCAGTGGAGGAAATTCAATGGAAATTGAGAGACGCGAACTAGGGGATTCAATCAAAATGATCTTCATTTCAAAAAATACCACTAAAATATGTTTTTATATTAATTGCATTATAAACCATATAGTTTGGAATATGTTTTAATTTAAAAATAAAATGAGCCATGTAGAGTTATATTGATTGGTTGGTTATGCTATATTTTGAAGAAAGCTTTTAAAACTTTACGCATCCACAGAGGATAAAATAATTGAAGAAAGTTTATCAATTGTATAACATATGTCATTCACCAGAATATTCTCTCTCCTTCCTCCCCCTACTTCGTGTTGATTCAGTAACAGTGTTTGTCATTCCACTCAACTGGTATTCTGGTATCCTGCTAGCACATTGGGGGGAAAGGGATATGAATCAACATGTCCTATAAATATACTTGTTTCTTACTGAGAAAAAGCATTCATTTCCATTCAAGGACACACTTTATATCTGTCAAAGTAATAATTTTGCCACACTGGAACATTCTCCTACAATTGATTTCAAAAGGAAATGTTTTCCAGGACTATAGGCTAAAGACTTCCATAAGTAGTCTTACAAAACAGTGTTGGTATAGAGTTATAGCTACACAATAATCTTGAAAGAGATACTGACAATCCACCAATGTAAGACTAAAGGCAAAAAGATTCTGGCTAGGGCTCGGACAAATATCAAGTGATGGGGAAGTTGGAAAACATACCACTTAGACAAAAGGAAACTTATTGTTCTATACCAGCCACTCTGCTCACGGTATATTTAGAGATATGGCAGAGAAATTAACAGAGCATCCAAGTATTTGATAATAGTAAATTGGGTTTCTAATCCTTATTTTTTCAGTGATCTGGAAACTGTTTGTCAAGAGCCGTCACATACTCAGTGCAAGCATTTTCTCCTAGACTTCTAGGCTGCAATGTGCAGAATACACAGAAATACAGATCCTCCTATATCTACAGACTTGCTTTGAGATCCATTTTTAGTTTGGTTATTGAAGATCTAGAAAAGCTCAGTAACTGGAAGAGATAAAAATGGTTCCTTGTTCCTTGTAATTGCTTTTGAAAGCCACTAAAAGGATATTTTCATGCCACAATGTCTTTCAAATGAACCTTGTTATCATGATGACAGAAGGAACCACTTTTAAGTGATTCAGAATTTTTGAGCTCTGAGAGACAATTTCTTGAACGTATATTTTTCATTTTAGCGGATCATTCTGCTTCACAGTGTGACAGGGGTACTACAAAAAGGAAATCTTCACATTTCAGAAAAGTGCTTTCTTGAATATGAATAGGTCACAGTTCCCAAAATCTGACTCAAACCAATCTTAACCAACTTTCCAGTGCAGAAGCAACTGTGCCAAAGGGGCATGCGATGGAGAGGCAGTTCATGGAGGCCTCCTCAATGTAAAGAAATGTTTGTTCCCTCACCTTAAGGCTGGGTTGAAGCTACATCAGTGTTGGAAATTTGGTTAGGATTGGACAGTCAGTCTTCTAAAAAATACTTTAAAAAAATACTAGAAAATGTATTTAAAAGAAGTATGAATATTAATGAACACATTAATGCTAATGTTCCATTCCACTCCTTACATTAATGTTTGATCAATGGACATGTTTTCATGTGGAACATACTTTGGCATGTCCTAATTTAATGACAATGATTTCTGTTTTCACATATACTATGAATATATGTTGTGGAATGATAATGACTTTAAAAACAAAGGGTACATGTCAACGTTAAATGTCAGAACTGAACAGGAGCCCAATAGTCAATCCAAGGTCGGTTCTTGAATCAATACAAGACTCAGTGCTAGAGACTCATTAAATGAGCCACATGAGACTCATTACAATGACCAAGGCAAAACCAGTCTGACTGCAACAGGGGACCACCTTAGCTTTTTTATAAGAGAGGGCAATGTCACTCCAGTACATGGGAATCCTTTACTGCATAGGGAAATACTCCAATTTATAACCCTGATGGAATTTCCATGTGGGTGCCATATTGCATAATAGATCTCACTGAGAGCTATGACTTCTTATTTCTAGCCCTAGTAGTTCTGATAATACAGGCATTTTAAGTTCCATTAAATAAGAATGGAAGAGTGAAACAACCACTTATATTTCTTCCATTGAACCCAAAGGACTTTAAAAGTGTTTGGTTAAATCAGCCAGAAAGACAAAGGACATTAGGTTTAATGACCTTAGTGATTTGATGCACCTAAGCAATAAGTAGCAATGCTGGGTCCAGGAACATACCAAAACTGGTAAGTTGCTGTATTTGAGTGATTCTGCCTGGAATTAGCAATCAAACATCTTCTATGTGAAATGCTCAACGGCAGCATAAATTACACAGATTCTGCTTCTGACTAAAGATAAAGGTGTCCACCACAAGTTTCCCTAACTCTACAGGTGGTGCTGTTACAAAAAAAGCAGATTTTAAAATGGGGTGGGGGAATTATGCTATTGCTCTTAGTGGAACATTTTCTTTGGCTGCAAAAGTGGAACTTTTGTTGGATGCTATACAGCGCCCTTGTGCTGGTCAAAGACGGTAATAAAGGATTTATTATTATCATAAATACACAGCAAACAATTTCGTGCTGGTTTCATTCACATCACTATTCATTATTATTATTATTATTATTATTATTATTATTATTATTATTATTATTATTACTACTACTACTACTACTACTACTAATACTACTACTACTACTATCCATAAATACACAGTGAACAATTTCGTGCTGGTTTCATTCACATTACCAGTCAGACCCTTCCCAAGACTCTAGGACTGTGTGATGTAGTGGCGTATAATTCGTGCTGATCCCAGAAGAGCGGCTTTCTGCAGTTGGCAGAGTGATATTTTGTCAATGCCAATAGTTTTCAGGTGCCTGCCAAGGTCTTTGGGCACTGCACTGAGTATTTAACACAGAGATATGTCTGTCACACAACATTCCTGTAAGAAAAATGTAGTCACTGTTACTCTGTGACTCTGAAGCTCCTTAAAAAATCCCAACTCAAAAAAGTCCAAATTCTTCACAGGCCCAGTTCACCGGGAAAATGTCTTGTATAATCTAAATTGCCTTGTAATGAATGGATTTTCCATCTGATCATTTTAGTCAAGCTCAGTTAGGAGAATTTCTCAGCCTACTGGGATAATTGAGATGGGCATTTCCTTCTCTGATTTAATAGCCGTCAGTTGAAAGGGCTATGGGCTATATATGGCAACTGTAATTTGGGTGGTGAGGTCTCAAAACAAGGAACGACATTTTACCTGCTCAGAGTGCTCAGTGTGTGAAAAGTTACCACTCACGCAAATGAATGCATGCATGAATGAACAGATAAATGTTCCAGTAAGATCTTTCAGTGGGACAAGAATTTAAGACTTGAATAACCTTTCACATAGAGCATTTTTCCCTGTCAGGCTGAAAGCGTCTAGAACTGATGCAATATCCTGGATCCCAAAAACAGACATTGTTATTCACCAAGCAGTGATGCCTTTTTCTTTCTTCCTCTTTTCTTTCCTGGCTACAAAGACCATGAAAGTAATTTGTGGCCTTTTACATCTTTAATGTGGGACAAGGCTTAGTCATCACAGAAAGAGATATATGAGTTCTGTGTGGGTCAGACCCATCCGGGCAGTTGGTTAATTAGGAAGCCACACAGCTCTGTTCAGGTGAAGCCTAGTTATGAAAATAGATTGATGAATGAAGGATTTGGGCAAAAAAGAAAAACCTGGGGTTTCAATATTAGTGTTGCAGGTTTTGCTACTGTTGCAAACAGCTCTATTTTCCACCTAAAGGAAACTTCAATAGAAAAAATACAAAGAAAATACAAAATGCCTTGTCACTCTTCTCCCACAAATTTATTTTGCTTTAGTCAAATAAAAAGGCTGACCTCACCATTTGAAATTGGATCTGGCATTGACAGTAATCTCCTTATCTTTTAAGCCTGCCTTTTTTCATCTGGTAGAAAAATACAAAGGCTGCAATCCAGAAGTGCATTTGGGCTGCCCTATCTATCACTGGGATGGCCCAAGTCCAAGATGGGGTAGCCCAGTAATGCTAGAGAAGGCTTGAGACTGCCTAAGGCAACATAGGCAGCCCCAAGACAGGGGGACTTGGACTGCCCTAACTGGGGCAGCCTAGCAGGGCGTCCAGACGCCCGGAAACCCCCGGACAGGTCCGGAAATGGGGCATTGGACCGGACTGTCCAATCCAAATGGACCCCTGTCTGGCATTCTGGGGGGTGGGAGGGTGATTGGGGGCACCGGGGGCTCATTCACATCAGTAGCTGTTAGCCGCACCACAGCTGTTCCTTGTTCAGTGTGATCTGAGAGGGGTCTCCTCAGGAGCAAGCCCTCCCCAGGTGTCACTGACTTGGTGCCTACTTAGCATGCTCTGGAGCAGCTAGGGCAGCCCAGGCTTTCTGATGCTCTGGATGCAGCATAACTTTCTGCTCGAGATTTAGAATAGTTGGGGCAGCCCAGCTAGGGCTAACTCACTGCCATAACTCTGGATTGTGCCCAAAAATGTGTGATCTGTGTGCCATCCAGACACACAACTTATTTGCAATCTTTGTACTCAGTATGTCAAAGAAGACTGCAATCCTAACCACACTTTCCTGGGAGTAAGCACTATTGAACTCAATGGGACTTACTTCTGAGTAGACATGCTTATTGCACTGGAAGGCTCACAAAATACTAATTAATTAATTAATTAATTAATTAATTAATTAATTAATTAATGAGATACGGAGATCTAATGTTTTTGACCCATCTTTGAATATCTTAAGACTTGGTCCTTGTATTGGTCTGCTGGTTGATCCTGTATGGTCTGCTGATGGTGAATTCTTTTTAGAATCACTGTTTACATCACATATCTGAACAGTTAGGGGATATATATATGCATGCATTAGCTTTGTCATCTGATAATAAGTGTGATGTCACATAAAAAGGCATACACAAATGCAACCACATGCACACCTTGAACACTATCCTTTCTATCCTGCTCTGTTCCTGAAAAATTCTGCAAATAGATAGTATCCCAGTCTTGCCAGGCAGTAGATACTGATATAGGCAGCCTTGAAATTAGTAACACTCATTTTGGGATTGCATTAATTGTGGCATTGCACTCTTGGGAATCACTATAACTAAACAAAGAATTATTATCAACATGACATAAATTGCTAAAATTGATCTCCAAATGCTCTCAGTACAGAGCTAGTATATGTGCTGTAGTAACCCTGTGCTGGTCAATTTTGATAATGTGGTGGTGAAAGAAGAGGTTACCTGTAGTAATAAGTTACCTGTTAATACATTCACATTTTTGCACCTGCAAAAGAACACAGAGGGATGTCAGAATTGGGTATTTCCATGGAGTGCTCAAGCTACATCACTGCCATTGATGAGCAGGCCTCCGTCAGTCTTGAAAGACTATGGCATCGTGCTCGGCACTGCATATGCTGTATGCAAAGCACAAAAGCCTGGGTTGGATTGTTATGGAGGATAGGCTGTTACCCAAGCAGCAAATCCCCCCTCTCCACGCCACTGAATTAGTCCAATGGAAAGGCAGAGCTGATACAATTGGATCCAGCTGCGTCACAGAGCTGGGCTAAGGACAGGAGCTCACCCTGTCCTGTGGGGCCGACCCAGGTCTTGAACCCTGGCCTGCTGGTTAATAGGCACAGTGTCTTAACCACTTGCGCCACCCACTGCCATTATGGAGTTGTTATAACCCCTTCATCTACCCATAAAGTTCCAGCATCAGAACAAATATGGCTCACTATGATTTCAATACAGGGAAATCCTAAGTCCAAGTATTTGGTCTAAGCTAAATCATGTGATTATTTTTCCAGAAAAGATGGAAAAACCTATGCATTCCACATATTAACGGAGAAGAAAAAAAACCATAGACTATAAATTACTTAGAAAAGCCTTAGAAAGCTGTAGCATGGCAGATGTTATCGATGAACCCCTCTGAATCCAAAAGATTCCTAAATAAGGCCTCTGGGGAGAAGTAAACCTGAAAATATCTGCAAGGAAATCTTAGAGACAGACCAGAAGTAGCATTTATCGGATGAAGAAGCACTCAGCAAAATCTTGTATTCATTACTGTCTAACTGAAAATCACTCCTTCTTTTTCACGTTGAAAAAGCTACTTGTCTTCCTTTTTCATGATGATAAAAGAGGTGACTGATTTTCTTCCTGTTTTTAATCATTATTTCATGAAGTCACTGCAAGTGTAGACAAAAGAAGCTGTGGTGCACAGCCCAGTATGTCAGAAGCTTAAACACCAAATGAATTTCTAACATTTGTTTCACAGTGACTAAGGGTGCAATCCAGAGTAATTACGGGGAGTCCTTGCTCCGGTGTAAGAACAATTTGCTCTGGATTGCAATATGAATTTCCCATAGATTTTCACTAGGTAGTACAGTAACTAAGAGTGCACGTAATGTCTCTTGCGTGCTCCCGTAGTTACTCTGGATTGTAGGGTAAGTATGATGCTTCCAGTTTTTTGAAGACAGGTCTGCTTGTAAGTATTTCTGAGGTATCGTGATACATGTTTGTGCTGCTGTGATACAATAGTCTGCAAAACAAATACATTGACTCCAGTGAACTGCAATGGTGTTTAATGGGACTTAGACTGCAATCCTAAAGGCACTTTCTTGGGAGTAAGACCCATTGAATACAGTGGGGATTATTTTTGAGTAGACATGATTAGGATTGTGCTCTTACACAAGAGTAACAGAGTGTGATTTATTTTGACCAATCCACAGCACAATCACATGCATGACTACCAATTGTGTTCAATAGGACTTACTCCCAGGAAAGTGTGTATAGTTATGGCAGCTTCCCAGTCAAACATGTGGGCACAAGAATGGAAAGGCACAAATAATCAGACTATTCAGCATCATTCACAGACTTATAAAAGTACAGAGACACTGTACAATGCCATAAAAGCATAAGAGCCCCACTGGATCAGGCCAAAGTCCATCTAGTCCATCTTCCTGTATCTCACAGTGGCTTACCAAATGCTTCAGGGAACACACAAGAAACCTGCATCCTAGTGCACTTCCCTGCATTTGGCATTTTGAGGCATCCTACATTTAAAATAAGGAGATGGCATATATGTCCATCATGGCATGCAATCTGTAATGAACCTTTCCTCCTGAAATTTGCCCATGACAACTTCCAAAGCATTAAAAAAAAGTTGTGTTTGGAAAACACTGTCTCCCCACTCCATGTACCATGTACTACCAAAGAGAGGAGTTCCTGTTCTTTCTGATTCAGGTCTTAAGAGGGGGTGTTTTGAAATTTAATTTTAAAACAGTTTAAGGCTAGCCCTCCCAGCAAAGGGGAGCGTATGTACTTACTAAGCCAACGTACTTCCTTAGGAAAAGGCTGCTGTGCTTAATAACATTTTCTAAAATCAGTTGGCCTACTTCTCAAAAATGTTGGATCTTCTGCAGGCTGTTATTTTTGTCATGAATATCCACCTTTTCTGTCACTGAACAGATTATCATCACTGTCAACCTGTCAGCACCAATTACATATAAGGTGGGCAGGAGAGGTGCACAGTTTTCTATCTTCATGTTGCATCATGCCCCTCGGATTTACATGATTCTGTTCCCCCCGAACAAAAAGGTAGGTGGTTCATAGCAATTAAGAATACCAACATACAACATTCAAATATCCTTCCTGTATCACATGTTGCTTCCTAGGTCCAGTTATGTGTGCACACTGCACATGTACCTCTCCATATATTCTCCGTTGTGAGATTCACAAGTTTATAAAGTAGTCCTGAAATGTTCATACCTGTATTTATAATATAATAGAGCTAATCGTACTCACCTGATAAGAATAATAGAGCTAATTGTACCCACCTGATAGGCATTTGTAATATTATGGATCAGATAACATATTCAAGGTTAATTAATTCTACAGGTCTTTAATTCAAATGTATAGATCAAAATGGCAAAACTTATTGGCAAAAACCACCAGACTCAGACTCAGATGTCCTTTTTCCCATTAATAAAATCTTCCATTATTTTTCATTTCTAATTTAAGGATGGCTCAAGAAAAGGAAATGGAAATGCTATACTTTCATGAAAGGGAACAACATTCAGGGGGATAATGGGTGTTTAAGTCTAGTTTTGCTTTTTCCTATTAAAAATGAACTGTGTGGGGAACCTATGATTCCAAGAGGCAATGTAATATGACACAGTTTCACTGTCTCTCCAGCTGTTTATGCAATTAACCTTCATCTACTATAAGGTAATAACATTTGGGTGGAAAAGAATGGATTTCTTATTGGAAGAATAAGTGAGGTAGTCAGTCTGCAATCCTTTCCTGGGAGTAAGTAATATTGAACACAATGGGAATTACTTCTGAGTACACATGCTTGGTATTGCACTGTCTTTTTAAGAAAACAGCAATTGATCTGTGGAGGTCAAATAAGGTTCGATCCTACCGGAAATTAAACCCTCAGCAGTATTTTTTCTGATTAAATGGCAATAACCAGGGTGTCCAGACGCCCGGAAACCCCTGGACAGGTCCGGAATTAGACTTCCTGTCCGGACTGTCCGGGCACGGGGGGGGGGGCTTGTCCGGGGATGGGGGGTGTATGTAGTGCTTTGCGGCACTTAACATGTAGATCGGGCCGGCGCGCGTAGAAGCAGCAGCCCGAGCAGCCATGCCTGGCACTATATGTCCATCATGGCATGCAATCTGTAATGAACCTTTCCACCTGAAATTTCCCTGCCCGCTGCGGGTTTTTTTTAAGGAAGAGGCTGTGCGCATGCACACAGCCCCTCTATCTGTCTGAGACCGCGCGGTCTCTTAGACCAAGCAGTCTGTGGAGGGGAAGCATCCCTCTGCAGACGGCTTGCATCCAGGCGAGAAGTCTGCCTGCGGAGCGGTCTGCCTGAGCTCCAGGCAGTGCTTCCAGGCAAACCACTCGCCTCTGGAGCCTCGCTGCAGATCTCCAGGCATCCAGCAAGTGGGCATCCAGTCTCCAGAGGCACAGCCTCTATCCCTGTCCGCTGCGGGTTTTTTTTAAGGAAGAGGCTGTGCGCATGAGGCTGTGTCTTCCATTTTTAAGGAAGAGGCTGTGCGTTTTTTCTTCCTTAAAAACCTATTGCTGGGCATGGCTGCTCGGGCGGCCGCTTCTACGCGCACCGGCCCGATCTACATGTTAAGTGCCGCACAGCACTACATACACCCCCCCCACCCCCGGACAAGGTAAATGTTTTAGTTATTTTTTAGTTCTAAAAAATGTTTTAGTTATTTTTTTTTTAAAAAAAAAAGTAGGACAAAATGTAGGACATCCTACATTTTGTCCTACATTTTTAAAAATGAAGAACAGGGTCCTCCAAAAGTCCGGATTTTCAACTGAAAATCCGGACTTTCGGGGACCCTTTGTCCTACATTTTGGGGTGTAGCATATGGTCACCCTGGCAATAACCAAGTGACTGTTTGATCTGTGTTTTATAAGATATATAGATATATAGCTCTCTGAGAGTGTGTATCTGTGTGTGTGTGTGTGTGTGTGTGTGTGTGTGTGTGTGTGTGTGTGTGTGTGTGCGTGTGCGTGTGTGTGTGTAATCTTCCATTTACATGTATAAAAATCCTGTTTCCATTTCATATTAGAATACAAAACATATTACATCAAGGGACCTAAACAGCAGGTACAAATTGATGCAGTATGATAGTGTCTTGGATACATTTTCCTTTCTTTGTCATCAACAAAAATAAGAGAGCTAAAGGGCAAAAAAAAAATGTGGCAACTGGAAAATAGCAAAAGATGCTGTTGGAAATGGCAGACACTTGCACTGTGATTTAGAATTTGTTTTCACTAAACAATCATCTAATATAGTCTTTCAGAATTTTATTTAGTTAATAGATCATAACTCAGTTGGTCCATTTTGAACAGCTGCTCCAACGCTTGGTCCAGTGGACCATTTGTTGGTCCAATGCTGTCACACAATTAATGGCACAAGACTTAGGATGCAATCCTAATCAACTTTCCAGCACTGAGATAAGCCAGATCCTGGGATTGCATAGCCTACTACTATATCCTTATTGCAGTAGCCTTATCCCTGTGTGACTTCTCGAAATGATGGGAGAGATCTCATTTCACTTATTTCCAGGCAGCCGGAGCATATTCTTTTTTGAGAAGCAGCAAAAGTCTACAAACACTTTCACCCTTGATTTCACTGAGTCATTATGAATTATGTCAGGAGCCTGGAAGGTTTGGAATTATCACTCTGACCACAAGATGGCACTTGGAAACTATGGTTACACAACACAAAACAATATGTATCACTTATAACTATCTCAATTTATAGCAGTTTTACTCATTTGAACTATTGATACATGTCATCCCACAAACCTTTGAAAAGGAGGAAAGTAGGCGAGGCCAGCCTTTCCAATAGGGCAGATGGAAGCCAAATATGAATGCCTATTAAAAATACATCTGTGCCATTTAAAAGTACATCTGTGCCATTTGAATGCCCCGGAGAGGTGATCAGATCAACTGCACTGTCCTCCCTTTTATCTCAACATGATAATTCCACTTGAACTTCATGAGGGCTCCGCTCCTTTCTCTGCTGTCACCCGACCCCTTGGTGCATTTCAAGTCACTTCTCCATTTGTACATAGGTTATAGACTAAGAGACATATAACATCTACACACCTACACATACAAAATCTACACATACAACAGTGAGAATGAGATGGTATGTCTTATTTTGAGAGTCTCGCTCTATAGCAGTGATTTTCAACATTTTTCATCTCATGGCACACTAACAAGGCACTGAAATTGTCAAGGCACACCATCGTTTTTACCATTGAAAAGGCACACCAGGCTGTTCAATTCCCCTGATTTTCCTATTAATTAATGTCAATCCCCAAATTCCTGTGACACACCTGAGGACTATCCGTGGCACACTAGTGTGCCATGGCACAGTGGTTGAAAATCACTGCTCTATGGCATGAATGGACTGTATTATTACATCTTGAAGTTTTTAATATTCCCGACACAAACGATCAAAATCCCTGCAAATAGAAACCAGAAATACAGGATGTAGTCTCAACCTGAATTCTTCTTTCTGACATTTCTTATTTTACTTAATAGGTAAAACTGCCTTAATATTTTACTTTAAAAAGTAGTTTTTCATATCCAGGAACATCCTAAAATGAAACACACATTTCTACAATCTGCAGAGGTACCATCCATCTTTTGGATCCCACCAGCTGAGTCTGCTCTTTTGTGGTCCTTTTTCAGTATCCACTGTGTTCAGCATGGTGATTTTCCAAAGCATCTGCACATCAGCATAAAAAGGGGGTGCTGAACATATCTGGCATAATGTCTCTCTTATAAGGCTGTAACTGGAACAGTAGTAGCAGCTATTTCTAAGTCTTATTACCCTAAATTGCAGCCGGCAGAATAAATAACAGAGCATATATATGTAAACTATTGCCAGTTCTCAGTTGTTAGTCCTCACTCACAGGGTACAGGGCCTGCTTAGGATGTGAGCTTTCAACACCAGACCACCTTACCTCTTCAAAGCTACTTGGCAATATATGCAGCCAATTGCATTCTTTCTAGAAGTACCAGTATCTCAGCACCATCTGCCTTTCCTTATAAACCACAATGGACTTATTTTGGCTTCCATCCGTGTTCTATTTAAAGCAGTACCAAGTTTATTAAAAGACCTAATTTAGAGTCCTGCTACCATAAATAAAAATCATCTGATGTAAAGAACACTGGCCAACACCAGCAATACTTGGAATTCAAGAGTGGTCGGCTGGGAGGCAAGAGGATGCCAGCTGGCAAGTAGAGATGAAGCCACCAAGGACTGTAAATGAGACTCTAAATAAATAAAAGTGGAAGATTATATGGGGAGGAAGCAGGAAGGTATAACAGAGAATGAATTTTAAATAGCAGACCAGTCAACTATGCTCCTATTATTCTCAATGCAAAAAAATCTCCTAATTCTCTTGTCTTTTGAGTCAATAAACCCCTTACCACAGCACCATTTTATTTATTTAAATTTATTAAAAGATTTCTGTTCTATTTGTCTGCCTTTAAAGGCTTTCAAGGCAGTGAACATCTTAACAATAATGCCGCAAAAATAAGATTTAAAACCATTCAAACCAATTAAAATGTAGTCAGTTGGCACAGAGCTCAGTCAAAGGGACAACAGCGGTATAACTGTAAAACCGTGACACCACATTGTAGGCCCAGCAAAAATGGAAGATGTTTATCCAGAGGGGAGCAATGGAAGGGGCCAGGTGGGCCACAGAGCATAAGAAATTGCAGAGCCTGGGCAAAATCACTGTGAAGGTTTTGTCAGCTGCTCCACCTATGGAAATAAATTGGTAATGATGTTACTTCAGATTTGGAGGCCAGATGTGATGCAACAAACACTAGTAAAAGGCTTCGAGCAGGCAGGTGATGCTTCTTCTAACCACATGAAAAGCTCTACCTACAGAAACAAATCATCAATAGGTGCTTGTCACATTACCTTGCTGGTCTCATGACCTGATGGCAGGGTCTGGGGGTTCCCGCATGCACCATCAGACACCATCCCAAAAACCACTAGTTGTACAAGTATCATGTTTAGAGGAACATGGATCTCTTGCATCCTTCCACAGAGGTGATATCTGACCCTCCTGAAAAAGTATATTTCTTCAAAATATCTCCAGCCATGGCATCAGTTGGTCCAAACTTTTACTAGCCATGTGAGTCAACAGCATGTCAGCTGTTGACACCTCATAATTAGACATAAATCAGATTCAGCTATTATTCTGTCTGAAAGCTTGCTCTGAGTCACCACAAGTTTCCTTTCAGAAGTGATTAATGAGTCTTAATAGCTCTTGTAAATTAATAATGAAATATTGATTGCCCACATAATTGAAAAGAAGGCTAAGATGATCAGTGTATTTACTGTTCAAATATGAGCTTGCCATCTTTGTGTTCTGAGAAAAACCTCAGTTCTCTTATAAGGTCACCAAAGAAGAATATTAGAGAGAGTTTACAAAAAATTGTTTGAGTCAGTCTCGTAATATTCTGAAGTGTATCACTTATGCTGAGAAACATTATTTCATCAGAAGGCTGTAGGCATATAGGTTGGGTTCCCCAAGCACTTGTTTATTTGAGTTTATTAGACTATTCATGCATGTATTAAATGTTGTTGGGTTGAATAGGGCAAGCCTCTAACCCTGGAGAGAGATCAGCTGTGAGCTGTCAGACTGCTAGGGTCAGAGGTGACTAGTGTAGTCCAGGCCAGGAAGTAGTCAAGTTTCAAAATTGACAACTGAAGACCAGAAGGTCAGAAATACATAGCAGGTCAAGACCCAAAGGCAAGGTCCTTTTACAGCAAGAAATATTTTTCAGACTAAAGAACAACTCTGAGACAAGTGGATGGATCAGATTCAGCTGAGTGACTTTTAGGTCACCCTAGATGACACTCTTGAAAAAAGTCATTTGGTCTGCAAGGCTTATGGCAAAAACATGCTACAAATGCCTGTGTCAGTGCCTGATCACTGGAGAGCCCAGTATTCATTTATTCATTCATTCTCCACCTTTCTATCCCACCAGGGATGGTCTTGGGCCAGCTGTAGTACAATTATTTCAGGTGGAGAAGTCCCCTCCCCAGAAACAGCCAAATTCTTCTAACAGCATTTGTTAATGCAGCAAGATCCTCCAGTTACTCTGAACATCACAGCCCTTTGTTACTTGACTGAGATCATGTTAGGAACTTGTGTTCCCACTTAAGCTGAAGATGTATTTTCTGTAGGAGGTAACTAACCAAGGAGTAACTATGGGAAATGAGGGGAAGATCTAAAGTGATTGTGCTTCCTTATTCCAAAAGCCTAAGTGTTAGCTACCTACGTGTTAGCATTTGAAACCAAGCACCCTGGGACAAAATGCTGCCTCTTTTGATCAAGAGCTTTGTACATGTTGAGTCAAACCTAAGCAAACTTTTAAATGCAAAAAATTCTACCAGAAAATGTATGAACATGTTAAAAAAGATCACCTGCAGCAGGCAGAAGCCATTACAAGCGCACAGAGGTCTTTAGTTCAGGGTCTGATCATGTATCACATATGTTCTAAAAAATAACAGTGCCTTAGAGTCACAGGAAGAAAACAGGAAGAAAGCTTTTCTTAGAGCCTGAAGAAAACACAAGTCATGGATCAGGGTGTGGATCCACCTCCCTGCATCACAGTCTCTGAACATGAACTGGAGGTTGTCCATGACTTTGTGTACCTTGGCTCAACTATCACTGACACTCTCTCCTTAGACTCTGAGCTGAATAAACGCATTGGTAAAGCTGCTACTACATTCTCCAGGCTTACAAAGAGAGTATGGCTTAATAAGAAGCTGACGGAACATACAAAGATCCAGGTCTATAGAGCTTGCGTCCTGAGCACACTCTTGTACTGCAGTGAGTCTTGGACCCTTTATGCATGGCAGGAGAGGAAGCTGAACACCTTCCATATGTGCTGTCTCCAACGTATTCTTGGAATCACCTGGCATGACAAAGTCTCAAATGACACAGTATTGGAACGTGCTGGAATCTCTAGCATGTTCACACTTCTGAAACAGCGGCGTCTACGCTGGCTTGGGCATGTTGTGAGAATGGCTGATGGTCGGATTCCAAAAGATCTCTTATATGGAGAATTAGTGCAGGGAAAACGCCCAAGAATGAGACCACAGCTGCGATACAAGGACATCTGCAAGAGGGATCTAAAGGCCTTGGGAATGGACATCAACAGCTGGGAAACCCTGACCTCTGACCGTTCAGCGTGGAGGCAAAAGACCCAGCATGGCCTTCTCCAACTGGAAGAGACACTTGTTCGGCAGGCTGAAGCAAAGAGACAGACCCGAAAGCAGCGAAACCTGGGGCCTGGGCAGGGGACGGAATTTATTTGTCCTCAGTGTGGAAGGGATGACCACTCTCAAATTGGCCTCTTTAGTCACACTAGATGTTGTTTCAGGACCTCCAGTCAGAGCACGATACCATAGTCTTTCGAGACTGAAGGATGCCAATATAAGAGTCACAGGATACAAATGCGAACAGCCACATGTTGTTGCTGTTATTTTCCAATTAAGCTGGAAAAATGGGTTTATAAAGTTGTTCTACAACATGTGCTGCCTATATTCATGATGCTTTCATCAACTAGCTGAGAACTGCTGCCTACATGGAAAGTTCAAGTGGGGATCAAGATGTGACCATGCATCTCCAACCTGAATTCTGTTGCCATATAATGTTCTTGTTCAAGAGAAAAAGAATAATGCTCTTGTTCTTGTTCAATGCTCTTGTTCCCTATACTCCATCCAAGGATTTATAGGACAATCAAAGTACAGTGGTGCCTCACATAACATGTTTAATTTGTTCCGGAAGCATGCTTGTTATGTGAAATGCTCTTTATGTGAAGCTGATTTTCACATAGGAAATAATGGAAACCCAGACAATATGGTTCCACAACCCCAAAAATATTCATATAAAAATATTAACTGTATGTTAAAATGATGACAAAACACTGTACAGTAATTGAATTCAAAACATGCATTCAATGTGCATGATCCTATGAAGTCTATTTAGGCTGTAATCCTAAAGTCACTTTCCTGGGAGTAAGCCCTATTGAACACAATGGGGCTAACTTCTCAGTAGACATGGTTAGGAGGCTGCATGGAGGATAGGGGGCTTACCTTGGCTGCTTCTGAAGGCTGGAGGCCGGTGGGGGGGGGGGTTGGGAGCAGTTAGGGGCAGCTGCCTCTGGTGCACCAGGCAATTGCTCCCATGTTGGGGGCAATTAGAGGCAGCAGCACACTGGCCGGCAGCCCTGGCGGCAGCTGGCCGGAGCGTCAGCATGGAGCAATTTGAGGGCAGTTGCCTGGGGCTTGGTAGGTGAAGCAGGCTTGTTAAGTGGAGCATACTCCCAATGGGAATTTGTGCTTATTATTTGAAACACTCTTTATGTGGAGCACTAGTTATGTGAGGAACCACTGTATGCTATTTGCTGGTCTTCACTTGCACCACAGTGCAAAGTTTGGGTTTCCACCTAGTGTTGAACAGGGGATCCTTGTGCTGGACTAGAAGCTCCAATCAGAGCATTGCAATGCTAGTGGCAGTGTTGAACTGCAGTCAGGCTTGGGATTCATTATCCACTAAACCCTGAATGTGAATACTGTAAAACTCAGGAAGCACAGGTACTTCCTACAGCATTCCTGTACAGGTGGTCATGTGGCTGATCTTTTCCAATAGACCGATGAGGAAAAGGGTGCTGGTCATCTTCCGCCTGGTCCCTTATTTTATCTGGCCATGAGCAGTCCTTCTGATGTGCCCAATGCACATTCTAGCAAAACTGCTCACATGGACACATAGATTACAACGGTCAGAATAGCAGATATGCACGAACATGCTAATCCTAATCATAGATCAATATGAGATTCTTTATTAGGGTGAAAGGCCAGCTTTCACCATGGTAAAGATGGTTTTTAAAGAATTTTTAATTTATCAGGAATTTTTAAGTGATCAATATTCAGAAAAATCCACCTTGTCTACAGTTCCACAAAGATCAGTCTATGCTCCAATCCCAAAGAAAGGCAATGCCAATGAATGCTCAAATTACTGCACAACTGCACTCATTTCACATGCTCAAAATCCTACAAGCTCGGCTTCAGCAGCAAGTGAACTACCAGAAACATAAGTTGGGTTCCGAAGAGGAAGAAAATAAAGAGATCAAATTGCATATATTTGTTGGTTTATGGAGAAAGTACGGGAGTTCTGGAAAAACATCTACTTCTATTTAATTGACTATGCTAAAGTCCTTGATTGTGTGGATCACAACAAATTTTGGCAAGTTCATAAAGAGTTTGGAAGTACCAGATCTTCTTATTGGTCTCCTGAGAAATCTGAATGTAGGTCAAGAAGCAATTGTTTAAAATTGGGTAAATTTTAAAATTGGGAAAAGTTTAATATTGAGTGATTTAAAATTGAGAAAGGAGTATGACAAGGCTGTATATTGTCACCTTGTCTAATTTATATGGAGAATACATTATATAAACTGGATGAATCCCAAGATTGGGGGAATCAAGATTGCTGGGAGAAATATCAATAATTTCAGATACACAGACAATACCACTCTAATGGAAGAAAGTGAGGAGGAACTAAGGAACCTCTTGATGAGGGTAAAAAAAGACAGTGCCATATGTGTCATAAAACTGAACATTTTTTTTTAAAACCAAGATCAAGGATTCTGGTACCATTAATTCATGGCACGTAGAAGGGGAAGAAATAGAAGTCATGACAGACTTTTATTTTGGGGGGGGGCTCAAAGATCATTGCAGAGAGCTACTGCAGTGTTTCATGCATTTTTCAGATGGTTTCATGCAGCCATGAAATTAAAAGACACCTGCTTTTGGGAAGTAAAGCTATGGCAGGTTTAGACAACTTAAGTAAAAGTAGAGATAGCACCCTGCCACCAAAGGTCCCTTATGGCTTTCCCTGTGATAATGTATGGCTGTGAAAGCTGGCGTATAAGGAAGGCTGACCTCCAAAGAATTATGGCGTTGGAGAAGATGAGAGTCCCTGCAAGATCAAATCAGTCAATCCTCCAGAAAATCAAACCTGTTCACTGGAAAGACAGATCCTGAAGCTGAAGATACTGAAGCATTGGGGGGGAGGGTTGGGGAGACCCTGGGCACCACCCTTGGGGGGGTGTGACACACTGGGGGTGAGCAAAATCAGAAAAATCTCTAACATTGTTTGGAATATCCCCATCATGTCATAAACCGTTGGATGCATATTTTCCAGCAGAATCCAATGCAAAAAAACAGCTTTGAAACATATCCTTCCTATCAAACATTATTGCCAGAAAACTAAAAAAAATTCAGAGCCCTGTAGAAAATCAATCTGAGCCATATCATGCCTTTACTTGTGAGTAGGCAAATATGCCATAGTCCATTGGAAAGGGCAGACTGAGAGGAATTCAATGATCCCAGAATGGTCCTGATCCAATAAACACAGCTCCCACAAATCAACCCAAAATGAAGTCCCTGATAAGTGCATTGAGCCCTATGGGAAGTGGATCTGAGCTACACAGCTGTGTTTACTCATGAGTAAGCAAAAGTGCCTTAGCTTGTGTTCAGATCAGGCATAGAGGAACACAAGGCCACCAGACTGGCCCCAATCCAGTGAAAATAGAGCTCAACAAGTGTTCCAGAAGGCAGCTTCACCCCTCCCAAAAAAGAATAAAACAGGCTTAAATGGTAATGTGATTGTTAAAATATGAAAATATTACTTGATATCTAATTGTATTAATTACAATTAATATTAGTATTAATTATACTAATAATTTTGATATATGGGGGTGTCAAAAAATTGTGGACCTCTGGTGATAAATGACCTAGGAGCTAAATGCCACTGAGATTTAGCTCAAATATTTTGGCTACATCATGAGATTCCTTGGAGGATTCCTTAGAAAAGGCCCTAATGCTGAGAAAAACTGAAGGCTAAAGGAGAAGGGGACAGAAGAGGATGAGTTGGTTAAATAGCATCACCAATGCAATGAATGTGAATTTAGACACACTTCTAAGAAGCTAGTGGAGAATAGGGTGGCCTGGTGTGATGTAATCCATGGGTTCACAAAGAGTCAGACACAACTTAAGAACAAGATGTGCAAGTCTGCACAAATATTTTCAGAAGTAGGTCTTGCTGTGTTCAGTGAGGCTTCAAGCAAATGAATGAGGGTTCAAGGAAAGTGTGCATAAGATGCAGCCTTAATAGTGCCAACCTAAGCATGTCTATTCAGAAGTAAGTCCCATTGTGTTCAATAGTATTGACTCCCAGGAAAGTGTGATTAGGATTGCAGCCTTAGTAACTTTTTCCAATATGTTCCTAGATGCTAGAGACAGGTGTTAAACCATCTTTGCCTGATTCTATCCTGTGAAGCCATCATGGATGACTGTTGGGACATCACCATTAGAGCCATAGCTAGTGGTGAACTATGGCACTCTGCCTCCACTGAGATCAGGACTGTCCCCCTTTGTTGGTATTTTGCATTGTTTTCCTGAGTGGCTTATTTTTTAAAATTTTGGGTCATCCTTTTAACTCTGATTGTTCATAGTTGAATTTCTGATTTCCTTCTTTTTTAAATTAGAAACTGGTTGCTTTAGTTGTATGCCTTTTTAAAGCCACCTTGAGCTTTTTTCCCTTGTTTGAAAGGTGAGATAAAATATTTTAAACAAACAAACAAATACTGGTCGTGTTCAACAGAGAGTGAAGGAGCTGTCTTCCAGACATTCTCTTAATTAACCTCATTATTAAAAATTAGGTCATCCTAAAATCCTGCACCTGTCGAGCACCTGTCAGAGATGCTCTAGGAGGATTTCCTGCCACAAGCAGGGGGTTGGACCAGATGACCTACTGGGTCCCTTCCAACTCTAGGATTCTATGATTCTATTCTATGGTCTTGTTTCAGAATTTAATTTCCGATTTCAGTCAGTAGATGGTGCTATGCCCTTATTGCTTTAAAGGCTCCGCAAATCTTTTTAAATGTTTATTTGCAGTAAGTACAACACATTCCATAACACAATATGTAAGCAGTCCCTCCCCCTCAGTGTGGTACAATGGTTTGTTGCTGTTACTGCCTGAGATGGTTCCTATGCTGTGTTGTGGAGTGTGCCATCCTTACCCAACCATTTCCCCTCTACCGCCACTTCTATAACAATATCTCATCAAACCACTGAACATGTCTATAAAGTGAATATGTACGTACATTGTGTGAAACGGTGTGACAGAAAGTCCTTGCCCAGTTTGAACTTCTCTCATGCCAACAGGTACCTACTTTTATTCTTTAACATTTCAATTACATGGAAAAATCCATTTGATTTCTGTTGCGATAGGGACACAAACCAAAATTTAGGAAGTAGATATGACAGTTATATCCCAGTAGAGTTTAGTGAAAAAGTTGTGTTCAGCTATTACCAGAGATAAATCTTAACAGCATCATCTCGTGTACAAATGATAGTTTTACTTCTTGTTTCATACTTCTTTATCTTAGATTCAGAATGAAGTTGGTGTACTCCCTGGCACTTTTTCCACTAGTGCCTCAAGGCGTCTGAAAGAAAGCACCGTTGGCATGGTTGGCTTCTGAAAGTTGGCACAGGCTACAAACCAGAGTAACTATGGGACCATTTACACCATTTACAACTACAGATGTAGTTACTGTACCACCTATGGGAAATCTATGGGAAATACATAGAGCAATCCAGAGTAAGTACATTTTATGTCTTCCTGTAGTTACTCTGGATTGTAGGGATAATCTATGCAGCCTCTGACAATATAGTGCTAAGGTGAGCCAGGGTGGAGCAATAGCAGGAGAAACACAAATACCTGCTGTGCTATGAAACTCACTGGGTGGCCTTGAGTGAATATCTGCTTCTGAGATAATTAGGCAAAAAAAATCATACAAATCAACAAATCGTATTTGTTTTCATTCTACATTAATGTGGAGAATATTCAGGTTGTGTAGAGCTGTGGGTGGCGCAAGCGGTAAAGACGCTGTGCCTGTTAACCAGCAGGCCAGGGTTCGAGACCCGGGTCAGCCCCACAAGACAGGGTGAGCTCCTGTCCTGTCCTTAGCCCAGCTCTGCGACGTAGCTGGATCCAATCGTATTGGCTCTGCCTTTCCATTGGACTAATTCAGTGGCGTGGAGAGGGGGGATTTGCTGCTTGGGTAACAGCCTATCCTCCATAACTATCCAACCAAGGCTTTCTTGCTTGGCATGCAGTGTATGCAGCACCAAGCATGATACCATAGTCTTCCAAGACTGACGGAGGCCTGCTTTTTTTTAATTCAGGTTGTGCTCTATTTATTAAAGAACACATTCAGGGCCTTCCAATTCATTTTAGAACTCAGAGGGCACAATCACAGGTGGGCAGAAGCCTATTCACTCCTATTCTTGGGGGGGGGGTCTTCTAATCCCCCTGCCCGCTGGGAAGCTGGCAACAGCAAGAGGCCCCCAGAACAATGAGGACCAGTACGGCCCCCACCACGCTCTCCTCTCTTGGCAGGGGGCTGAAAGGAGGAGCGCAGCCCCATTGCGCTTTCCAAGCCTGGGGGGGGGGGCTGAGAGCCACATCCTAGGCAGGTCTACTCTGAAGTCAATCCCAGTATAGTCAATGGGACTTACTCCCAGGAAAGTATGGAGAGGACTGCAGCCTCAGAGCCACATCCTAGGCAGGTCTACTCTGAAGCCAGTCCCAGTATGGTAAATGGGACTTACTCCCAGGAAAGTGTGGAGAGGACTGCAGCCTCAGAGCCACATCCTAGGCAGGTCTACTCTGAAGTAAGCACCATGTTCGTCAATGGGGCTTACTCCCAGGTCAGTGAGGGTATGATTTCAGCCTCAGAGCCCAATCTGAGAACTAAGCACCATGATCGTCAATGGGGCTTACTCCAAGGAAAGTGTGGATGGGAGGCTGGCACTGTGGCCTGGGAGCATCCTAGCATGTCTACTCTGAAGTAAGCACCATGATCATCAATGGAGCTTACTCCAAGGAAAGTGTGGATGGGTGGCTAGTAGAAGGAGCCTCTGAGCAGCTGTGAGACAATGTGGAGCCTTGGGGGCGGGGAGCATTGCAGCCTTAGAGCCCAATTCTATGCATGTCTACTCAGAAGTTAGTCCCATAATAGTGAATGGGACTTACTCCCAGGAAACAGTGGCTGGCTCTGCTGCCTGAGATACCAATCCTATGGAGGCCTCCTCTCACCCAGGTACTTACCTTCCCATTCCTCCCTCCCTTTCATTCCTCCCTTTCTTTCTTTCTTTCTTTCTTCCTTCCTTCCCTCCTTCTCAGTCACCCCCTCTTAGCTATGCCACATCTATCTATCTAGCTATCTATCTACCTACCTACCTACCTACCTGCTTCCCTGTCTATCTCACCCCCTTAGCTATGCCACCCAGCTACTTACCTTTTCCTCCCAGATCACCACCTCTCCTCTCCCTCACACAGGTCCCCACCTTTCCCCTTAACCACCCAGCTACTTACCTACCTATCTATCCATTCCTCTCTCCCTCCCTGCCTCCCTCTTTTTCTTTCCTTCTTTCTTTCCCAGTCACCTCCTCCTATCTATCTATCTATCTATCTATCTATCTATCTATCTATCTATCTATCTATCATTACGTATTGTTTTTATGATTAACCTGGGAGCATCCTAGCATGTCTACTCTGAAGTAAGCACCATGATCGTCAGTGGGGCTTACTCCAGGGAAAATGTGGATGGGAGGCTGGCACTGCGGCCTGGAAGCATCCTAGCATGTCTACTCAGAAGTGTCAATGGGACTTACTCCCAGGCCAGTGTGGAGAGGACTGCAGCCTCAGAGCCCCAGCCTATGCAGGTCTACTCAGAAGTAAGTCCCATGACAGTAAATGGGGCTTATTCCTAGGAAAGTGTGGTTAAGGTTGCTGGGGGGCACTAACAAAAACTTAGATATTTTTTTTAAAAAATTTAATTTTTAGATTTTAAAAAAAATTCCCCTTTAAATTCTCCCTGGCCACGCCCCTGACCTCGGCCACGCCCCCTGACCTGACCTGGCCCCATCCACTTCCAGGGAACCGTTCTTGGGCTAGGCCGGGCCCATCACTGGCACAATCCTTACTATGTCTACTCAGAAATAAGTCCCACTGTGGTCAATGGGTCTTATTCCTGGGAAAGTGTCTTCAGGATTTGAACCTCAATAAATAGTGCAAAAGAAGAGTCTTATGGTGGAAGCAGGATGCAGTTTTCCTGATAAGTCAGCATTATAAAGATCACTCAAAGCCTTCTCATAGTAGCTCAAAGGCCATCTGATTGGGAGGAAATATATATTGTAGGAAACAACACTTTTCACTGTCGCACAAGCATATGCATGCCTACTCAAATTCTGGCCCTTTTGAGTTCAATGGGGCTTACTCCCAGGTAACAGTGTTTAGGATTGCACCCTTTAGGAAACAAGTAATAGATTAAGGTGCACTAAACTGTTCTAGTTTGATTCTTCCTGACAGCTCTATTCTGTTAGCTGTAGTATCTAAGGCTCTATAAAATGACAGATGGCCTCCAATTCCACCCACAAAGGATACGCGGCTGTTAATAAAGCCATGGCTGCATTTCTAGAATATGCAGAATATTAACAAGGACAACTCTAAGCTACCACATGGTCTGACTAATCCTGGCACTATCACTGGTTTTTTCTAAAGTTTTACACAATCATATTTAAAATTCCTTTGATTCTAAAAATATTTCCTCAGAATCTCATGTCATAGGTCCTTTGCAGGTAAGCAATTCCTTGCAGGTGGGTGTGTGTGTGTGTCTGTGTAATACAGAAACAAAAGAAAAGTCAGGCTGTGGATTGCAGAGACTCCTCCTAAGAAGGTAGCATACAAATGAATATACATGAAAGCACCTTTACATTAAAGGCTTGAACCATCAAGTGTCTATGCCTGTAGGCAGTCTTTGCCAATAGAAGCATTTCCAGTTGCATCCTTTATTTTTTCATCAATATCAACAGCATTTTAGGTGTTACTCCTGTCTGCTGAGGAGAGGTTTCATTTTAATCATGCAGTGCTCTAACAGCCCAATTCAGACTAAGGCTGCAATCCTAAGAGCATTTTCTTGGGAGTAAGACCACTTAAATTCAATGGCGCTTACTTCTGAGTAGACATGGTTAGGTTTGCATCATAAACTGCATGCTTATTCAGAACTATTATAAGCAATAGTTGATCCTGGTAGTAATAATGGCAAACGGAGGCACACAACTCATGGAGGTGTCAATAAGAACGGTTTTATGATTCCGGGCCATTTTAGAAGAAAAATTACAGCACTGGTTTGGTGCTTCAAAACTGATTCTCATCCCAACACTTAGGATTCTAGGGTGAGCCAAAGCAATACAATATCCATCTCTACAGTGTTTTAATTTTTCCAACAAAACTACCTGTTCTGCACTGAAGATATGAATCACATGTACTGACATGCCCACAACCACCTCAAGTTCATTTCCCTGACATTCTTTCTCTTTTTTTCATTTCAGACAATTCAGTTCCATTTCCATTCATTCTGCAATGACAAAGACATTGAATGAATTGTTTACAAACTGTTTAAATACCTGGTATTTTCAAGGTTAAAAAATTTTAAAATTTTTTTACTCTTACTATTGAATTCATTACCACTCTGGTGTGTGGCAGACATCATTCTGAATATCCACTGAACTGCCTTGGAAAATATCTACCTCATTGTTTTTCATTATAGTGGTCATTTTTTAATTCACTGTTCCAGAATGACATGGTATTCTGGATATTCAAGGTGGTGCCTGCCAAGAAGCAGATAAATTGTATTTCCTTCCAACTTTCAACAAAGGTAGTGGTGAAAACAACAACAATAAAAGTTTAAACATTACATTAAAAAACAAATCCAGGACAATTTGGAACCCTCTGACTAGTCTCTGAATAATCAGTGCAAGGCCCCTGAATACCCAGACAGAAAAAAATGGAAGCCTCCAGAAGTAAAATTTGAATGCACACCCTCATTTCAAAATACCTATATGTAATCATTTCCATAAAGGAACATGAAACTCATTTGTATACTGCAGTATGTGATATTTTACATGCAGATTTTTTTGCTTCATGTATAAATGATGCACACATGCTGGAAAGCTGTGATCAATCACAATTTTCCAGCTTACATTCATGAACCAAGCAACTTACATGCTGATATTAGTAGAAGAGGAAGCACTGCAGTCACCTCATTAAGGTTAACAGGTAAGATGTTTAATCCCACATTCTGCAAAATGTGTCATACAAAAATGTCATATACTGAATACAGTATATTTTATTTATTTATTTTTGTATATTTTATATACATATATTTTATTTATTTAATACAGTATATTTTATACGGTATATTTAATACAGTATATTTATACAGTATATATTTATATACTGTGTATATATATATTTATACAGTATATATATACAGTATATATACAGTATATACTGTATATATTTATACAGTATATTTATTTAATACAGTATATTAATACAGTATATTTTATTTATTTATTTTTATTTCATTCATACATTTTTATGTCATACTTTTATCCTCCAATAAGTCTGATTTGTGAAAAATTCCACTTGGTTTTCTTGGACATGTAGCTTTTCAAAATGTTGTGGGGCTATGTGGATATGGCTACAATTCTAACCAGCCTTTCCTGGGAGTAAATACTATTGAAAACAATGGGACTTTCTTCTTAGACATGCTAAGGATTGCACTGTATGTGTATAAGCTTAGGTAGCGATATCTTAACTTCTGTAATTTAAATAGTTCAAAATATATTTCAGCATTCTCAGCCATCAACAGATGCATTACTACTTTAAGAATCAGGGTGTGCAACATTCATTATTAATACCACTGCCCTTGAAACAAAAAGAACAAAGAAGTGGTTATTTTAAGTAACCGTAAGCAACGCTCATGTGTAAACAAACAGAGACAGGATATAAAGAGATAAAGATTAGAGAACAGCAATATGGTTTGTTTTATATAATGTAATCCGGTTTGTCTACAGTAACTGTGACACAGTTATGAGCAACAATAGGTCTTGAATTGTCAATATGTTGTTTACAAATACATGTACTTTTCAGTAGTGAATAACATGTCATTCTGGTGGACAATATAATTAAAAAAGAAGTTCTGCTGGGAAAAAATGAAAGAAACATTTTACAAATCTGCATGTAGGATTTGTTTACTTTATGTGATTAGAGTAAATAAAATATTCCAAAGAATTCCGGTGTTCTTGTTAATTGCTTGTCTTTCACTGCAGATTACAAGAAATGCTGTGAAATATCTTAAAATGTATTCAGAAATTTGGAGGCAGCCCCACGAAGAGCGCATTACAATGATCTAGTCTCGATGTCACTAGGGCATGGGTCACCGTGGCCAGATCATCAACTTTATACTCAGTTTGGACACTAATGAAAAGAGCTAGGAGGTTGAAATTATACATTCAGAAATAATGTTATATTGAGATATTGTGTGCTAAATTTCACATCTATTACTTCACTATTGTGGGAGCTATACAATGTTAAACTTTGAATTTTTTTAAATGATTTTTTTGGTCGACTTTGCTGCAATTTATCCACTCTGTAAGAATGAAGCCAAAATTATTATTAAGGCACAATCCAGAAGTGCACTTGGATTACTCTATCTGTTACTGGGGCTGACCCAACTGCAAGATGCTCCACCCTAGTTACTCAAAAGGCTTGGGGCAGCCTAAGGCAAACATAGGCTTCCCCAAGACAGCTGGGCCAGCCTGGGCAGTTCAGGAGAGGCATGTTGAGGACATGTTTAGCATTGCCTAGGGCAGAGCCTGTTTCTGGGGCAGAAATGCTCTCTTCCAGCTCCTCAGAATTATAGCACCTCAGGAGCAGATATATTAACGAGCAGACCTATAGGGGTCCATGATAACCCAGAGTAAGAATGGCAGTGTTGACAAAAAAAATCTGATGTCTTGGCCAGCCTAGCTGCAACCCCTGCCTCTCAGCCTCAGGATATGGCACAACTACAGCAGCCCACTAACCTGCAGGTCAAGCATTCACCCTCCACTAGAGGTATTGCTGTACTGCATTCTCATGCTGCAGCTGTTACTGGTTGTCAGGAACTTCTGGGCTTCCTTATAAGGCAGGCACCACAGCTGTTCCTTGTTCAGTGTGAGCTGAGGGGGGGGGGTCTCCTCAGGACCAAGTCCTCCCCAGTTGTCACTTACATGATGCCTACTTAGCATGCTCTGCAGCAGCTAGGGCAGCCCAAGCTTCCTGACTCTCTAGATGCAGCATAACTCTCTGCTCTGGATACAGAATAGTTTGGGACAGCCCAGCTAAGGCTCTCCTCACTGCCCTTACTCTGGATTGTGCCCTTAGTTCCACTGAATAGAGTGGAAAAAGTTGTACAGTCTAGCTCAGTTTCATTTACTGTATTTAGAAAAAACAGCAGAAGAAATATTGTATCCCAAAGTTTCCAAAACCTTATAGATGTCCTGAGCATCGACACAGTATGGGGTCAAACGAACCACTATGTATCAATAACTAATGTGATGTGATGCTATCATTTTACAAACGTTCATTTGAGACACATAGGACTATGAATACAAAATTTCATCAAAATTCGTGATGGTCATGCGGGGAGACTTACCCCCAAATCCAGAGTAACTACAGAAGCACACAAGAGACTTTACGTGCACCCGTAGTTACTGCACCACCTAGAGAAATTCATATTGGAAGCCAGAGTAAGTTGTTCTTACACCGGAGCAAGGACTCCCCGTAGTAACTCTGGATTTTGCCTTTAGACCACTTGACATGGAATGACCCAGATGGCACCTGAGTCAGAGGTAAGGCAGTAGAGCAGAATGGGGAAAGGAAGATGAAACCACCTGATGACTGGGTGGGAGATGGGTAGTTAGGGTCTTGGAAGGGGGCAAATTCAGGATCAGCTGAGGCCTCAGAATCCCAACCCCCTTTCTTGTCCTGATCCAACTGAACAAGTCCACTTGTGTCAGGCTACAATCCAGAGTAACTACGGGACCTTTTATACCAATGGAGTTATGGTGCCACCTATGGGAAACGTATAGAGCAATGCAGAGAAAGTGCCTCTTATGTCCTCCCGTAGTTACTCTGGAGTATAGTTACTCACAGCTAGCACAGCTGTGAGTTTCCCCTCCCAATGCCATCAAGAGTTACCCCTAAGTAAGGGAATTATTGTTCCCTTACCCACGGACCTCTTCAACAGTCCTAACCCATGCAGTGGTATCCATTTGGTACCATTGTATTACGGAATAGGGAGAATAGGATTGAGTTCAAAATATGGAATCCTCAACACATGGAAGAGAAACGAGTCTAGAGAACTGTATAAATGAAATTATGCTACATTAAATTTCATACTGTATTTGGGAAGAAAAAGAAACATTTTATTACCAATTTGCAGCCTGAACCTATTATTTGCATTCTTAACCCCAAGCTAAGCATATTTGTATTCCTATGCAGATTTAGTTTATTGGCTTAGGCTACAATTATAAAGACATTTTCCTTGGAATACCACCCACTGAACACAATGGTGCTTGCTTTTGAGTAGACATATTAGGATTATGCTCTTAGGTGCACAACTGTGCATACGAATGAGGTGCATGTTCAAAGTGAGTTATTCTCAAAGAATTGTGCACAGGATTGCAGCTCATGCTCACTTTATTTCAAAAAGCCCTTGTCCAGGTTGCTATTTCATCAAAGGTGAACTGAACATAAACCAAAGACGGTCTTTAAAATATATTTTTTCTTCTTGTACCCTGTAAAGACCTTTTAAACTATTTTTTTAGCACTTATAAGCTGTCATGAGAGATTTTTCTCTTAAAAGGTAGGTTACAAATATAGGAAATTACTACAATGGCTTATGCACTTAAAATAGCAGTTCAGATTGAAACTACACTTTGAATGACTTCGAACTTGATGCAGGATAAATTTCTAAAGTCCAAAGTGAAACCTTCATTTAGCACTTTGATTATGCTAATAAAGATACTACTAGGTGTGATGTGACTACTTTATCAAAGTCAAAAGATGCAATCCTAAGCATGTCTACTCAAAAGTAAAACCCATTGTATTCAATAGTACTTACTCCCAGGAAAGTGTGGTTAGGATTGCAGCCAAAGTCCAATAAGAGCACAATCCTAAACATATCTACTCATAGTAAGCCCCATTGTGTTCAATAGGTCTTACACTCAGGAAAGTGTCTTTAGGCTTGCAGTCTAACTGCACAATCCAGAGTAACTACGGGAGCCCTTAAGAAATTTTTTGACAGAACAAAAATTTACTTTGGATTGCTCTATGAATTTCCCATAGGTTTTCACTAGGTGGCGCCATAACTACATCGATGTAAATGTCTCTTAAGAGCTACTGTAGTTACTCTGGATTGTGCACTAAGTTTGATATATAGGATTTTTCATTGCCACTTTTGGAAATGTGAAAGGCAGTCAAATATTGTTAATTATTTTAAATTTCATAAACAGAATAATGATATTAACAGTGCTGTATTACATGCACTGATGGGAGGTGAATTACGTACTTATCTGCAAAATCATCTTGCTCTGTGTTTTACTGTGTAACTTCCCGCAAAGCTTCAGTTCTCCAGCTAGGAAGAACATGTTATCTTCAAAATCAGCAGGAGCCAACCTCCAGAATTTTGCCTTCAGCAAGAGTTGAAGCACTATAATTTCTAAATGGGTGGAAGTGTACTTACAGGCTCTCTAATCTTCCAGATTGTTTCAGCTCTGAAGACGGTGGAATCATGGAACACACTACACCACACAACATCAACCCAAGAGGAAGTCAAGTACTAATCTGTGTAACTTCAGCCTACAAGACAACTTCAGAGAACTTTGGAAATGTTTTATTCAAGAGTTTAATAGAATTTACTGCGACAGCATTATACAAATCAACACAAATTTGACTATTTCGAATTATTGATAGCTTTGTGTGTGTGTGTGTACATACATATATACATTATTGATAAACAACCCTTAAAGCATGTGATTTGATAAATAGCATTTAACGCAAATCCAATTTTGGATTTGTCCAATTTTAGTTTTTAGGTTTGTTTTATGGGGGGGGGTTTTGAGGGGTGCAATTTTTGTGGACCATTATTGATCAAATTCCAGGAATTTTTATAATGCATAAGAGTGATAAAAACAATATACAAAAGTGAACCATGATCATTTCACCCCATAATTTTTGGCAATACAACTCATGTGGTGATTATTCCATTTATATATGACTTGTTTTCAAAAAGTTATTCTTATTTTATTGATCAAATAATTTTGCAAGCTCATCACAGACTAATCCTAGGCATGACTACTCAGAAGAAGGTCCCATTGTAATCCATTGAGTTGACTCCCAGGTAAGTGTAATAAAATTTGCAGTTTCAGTAGGTCTTAGGGAAATCACGTCCCCAAGAGCAAACTACACCACAAGCAAACTACACCAAGAGCAAACTACACCACAATACTTTCAAGTGAAGGAAAGTTTTCTTGAAAGAAAGAGGATTTCCATCTTGCTAGGGCTGCAATCCTGCACACGCTTTCCTGGCTGTAAGCTGCATTGCACTCAGTGGAATTTACTTTTGAGTAGACACGCTTAAGACCTTTGGGCAATTCATTGTGCTTAGAAGGGAGTCTTCCAGATTTGGTGCCCAAGACTATGCCTGTCTAAAAAATAAATCCCATTACATTACATGGTACTTACTCCCAGGAAAGTGTGGTTAGGCTTCTTCCCTCAGCCTGTGAAAATGAACTCAAAAATAAATCCCATTATAGTCAGTGGGTTTACTCTCAGATATGCCCGGCTAAGGACACAATCCTATGCATGTCTACTCAGAAGTAAGTCCTATTTTATTCAGTGGGGCTTACTCCCAGGAAACTGTCTTTAGGATAGCATCCTAAAATTGCATCCTGAGGCAAAGTGTCTGCACATTGGGAGTTTGATATCAATTAAGGTTGCAGTCTCACATACTTACTTGGGAGTAAGCCCCATTGACTCAGGTGGGACTTACTCCTGAGTAGGCATGCATAAGGTTGGGCTCTCAGTCTACACTCCTATCCACACTTACTTGCGAGTAAGCCCCATTGACTGTGGTGGGACTTACTTCTGAGGAGGCATGCATAGGATTGGGCTCTCGATCTACACTCCTATCCACATTTACCTAGGAGTAAGCCCATTGACTGTAATGGGACTTACTTCTGAGTAGGCATGCACAGGATAGGGCTGAGGGCGAAAGAAGCCGTCCGGGGTGGTCCATGAGGAGCCAAGGCCGGCTCCTCACAGGCGCTTCCTTCTATCGGGGCTGTCTAGGCCGGGTCTCCCTCAGAGGATGGCGCCGCCCTGCCTTCCCCTTGCGCTCCCGGCCCAAAGAGCGACGCTCCCTCAGCAAGAGGGTCGAGGCCTCCCCCGACGCCCCAAGAGGGGCCGCAGCCGCCGCCCACAGTCCTCTCTGGGCCGCCATGTTAGGTCGGGATGGTGAACTCGGGCTCGACTGAGGGGGCCCCGCCACCGCCTCCCTCTCTTGGCTGGCGTGGAAGGCCGGCTGCTCCCCCGCTTCCCGGCTCCTCCTCCTCCTTCCCCCTCGCAGGCCTGGCCTTGCGACACAGACTCTGGAAGCGGCGGAGGCGGTGCGCGCTCCAGGCCGGGACTCATGGGGCCGTCGCGGCGGGGCTGAGCAAGGACGGGACCTGCTTGGGGGAGTCGCGGCGTCCGGCCCCGTCCCGTCCCCCACTTGGCCCCGGTCGCCGGCCGGCTCCCTCCGCCTCCAACCCCAGGCGGAAGCGAGAACGCCCTCGAGTCCCGCGGCCCCCACAAAAGGAGCGGCGGCAGCGGGGGGATCGGCGCCTTCCCCCGTGAACAGCAGGTGAGCGTCCCCAGCCCCTTCCCCGGAGGGCTCCTGCCAGGAGGGCTCCAGGCCCCGCTCCGCACGCCCCTCTCCTTCTCGAACTCAGGGAGGCCGGCCCCACTCGGCCCCCCAGCCGGGAGCCTACGTGGGGAAGAGAGAGCCCGGCTTGTCACGGTCGTCCCCGGGCCTCTCTTCGTCCCTTCCCCGCTCTCACTCCCAGAAAGTTTAGCCACAACTCTCCCTCCCTTCCACGCCTGTGTCAGGCTTCCAGCCTCTGGAGTAGGACTATAAAGGGACTTACTTCTGAGTAGACATGCCTAGGATTGGCTCTAATCCTGTTCCACTCTTACCTGGGAGTAAGCCCATTGACTATAAAGGGACTTCTGGGTAGACATGCCTAGGATTGGGTTGTGAGGCTGCAATCCTCTCCACACTTACTTGGGAGTAAGCCCATTGACTATAAACAGACTTGCCTCTGAGTAGACATGCATAAGACTGGGTTGTGAAACTCTAATCCTGTTTCACTCTTACCTGGGAGTAAGCCCATTGACTATACTGGACTGACTTCTGAGTAGGCTTCTGACTTCAGGATTTGGCTCTTAGGCCCATAATCATAACCACTCTTTTCTGGGAGCAAACCCCATTGATTAGAAAGGGTCTTACTTCTAAGTAGACAAGCTTAGGAGTGAGCTCTTAGGCCACAATCCAATCCACATTTTCCTGGGAGCAAACCCCATTGACTTTAAAGGGATTTACTTCTGAGTAAGTAGACCTGCCTTGTAGAAGGGCACAATCCTATATGAATTCTACTCAGAAGAAAGTCCCATGGAGTTCTGTGTGACTTACTCCTAGGATTGCAGGCTGACAGCCCCATGCCATGCATGCCTACACAGAACATAGTCAGTGGGCCTTGGTCCCAGGAAAGCATGCTTAAGATTGCAGCCAGAGTGTCTTGCAGTGGGATATGAATGCTTCAAAGGATTTCCTTCTTTCATTCCTCCCCCCTTCTCTTCCCATCTATAAGCAGAGGTGGCAGCCTGGCAGGAGATCCGCCTCCTGCTTCCCTGCTGGCTACTTGAAGCCTGATAACAAGTGTTCTGAACAGAAGGGGTCCTCTTTGCCCTCCCTTGGTTTGATTGACTACCCCAACAAGTTTCATTGTTGGACTTTTTTTGTCTATTTTGTGAACGGCAAGCTGCAAAAATAAACTAGGAAATGTGATGTTTCAAGAATCTAGGGCTGCTTTCTTATCCATGCTTTCCTGCAGTCGGTCTCATTAAACACAGTGGGACTTGCTTCTGAAAAGAAATGCATAGGGTAGAAAGTTGTAATTCAGTTTTCTAATGCTTTGAGTGCACCCCAGATAAGTTTATCAAAAAAGAATATTTCTCTTTCTGTTCTTATGCTTTGTATTGTTAGTAAGATGTATTAATTTGGTTTATACTGGATTTAGCAAAATGCATTGTTTTATATGTGACTTGAACCACTGCAGTGTTATAGGTCAGGAGTTTAAGCATACATAAATGAAGGAACTGGAAGTTGCTTTCTAATTTGTACTTTGGCCCTATTGCATATGTGCACTATTTGTTAACCCGTAATGCTAGTGACCACAAATCTGATTCCAAGAATCATAAGATATTCTTACAACACAAGATACAAATGTGATTTCTTTTTGTGTTTAGCTTTTGTTCTCCCAAGTTGCAGGTGGAAGACAACTTTCCTTGGCATCTGAAATTCATGTTGTCTGAATTATCTAAGAAAAAGAGACCAAATTATGGCAAAGGAATAAGCAAAATCCTAGAACGAGTGCATTAATCTCAATGAATTTGTAATGGTCTCTTTGTCATGCCTTAAATTGGCACTGGTCTGGCGCTTTTCAAAGTATTTACTGTGAATATAACCAAAACATTCAATTATACAATTATGCTATATACAGAATTTTGAAATAATGCAGATACATAAATTACTTGAAAACACAGAGGCTTTTATGCCTGTCTCTACTAAGTCATATTAAATACAATGGAATTATTCAGATAAAATAATGACAAGTTTCAATCATTAAAGTTATCTCAGAATAAAACAATTTGAATATTCTTTGGCACATGAACAGTATTATAAACTTTAAAGAAATTGTAAAGAAAATGTATTCATCATTATTGCATTGCCATCCTATTTTTAACACTCTATTAATAGAGAATTCTTTATAGAATAAGGAAGTCATTAAATTGAACCTTAGAGCACAATCCTAACCATATCTACTCAAAAGAAAGCCCCATTGGGATTAATGGGTCTTTGTCCCAGGAAAGTGTCTTTAGGATTGCAGCCTTACAGTGCAATCCTAAACATGTCTTGTAAGTACGTCCCATAGAGTTCAACAGTTCTTACTCCTGGGAAAGTATGGTTAGTATTGCAGCCTTAGTTAAGCATTTGTGCATCTCTTCCTACCACAAAACTAACCCCTTGACGTGATAAATCATAATTTCAGATCAATTCCAGAATTTTAGGGTATGTTATGTTTAAGTACCATATATACTTGAGTATAAGCTGACCCGAGTATAAACCGAGGCACCTGATTTTACCACAAAAACGGGGAAACTTATTGACTTGAGTATAAGCCTAGGGAAATGCAGCAACCACTGCTGTTTTAATAAGGAGAGAACAGCCAATGTGGTGAGCCATCAAGCTTCTACATGCAGGGAGGAGAGGGATCAATCCACTGACTTGGTTTTTTTTTAAAGGCAGCAAAGCAACCTTTCCTGCTTTTTAAAAAGGCTGACCTATGCTGAGCTGCTTGTGCAGAAATCCAGTTCTTTGCCCATCTTATGACAAGTATAAGCCAACCCAAGTATAAGCCGAGGGGGGCTTTTTCAGCATTAAAAAAGTGCGGAAAAACTAGGCTTATACTTGAGTAGATACCATCATTGATAAAATCTTCCACTTGATAAAAAAACAGGTTTGGATTTTTGTGTATTCAAATATCTTTGATAATCTATTCCTTTAAAAAAAAATCAAATTGAAATATCGGAATTACATTGTAACATAGATGCCTTTGTTTCATAATTTAATGCCTGTACTTATAAGTCAACATTTTGACTCTTGAGAGTGAAAGGTTATATACAGTATTTGGCCCCTTTGCGCATTTACTGAGAAGTTCTGCTACTTTTAATGGGTCTTACACTCCAGTATGTGTAGCATTACCTGATCTGCTGAATTACCATACAGTTTACAATTGCTTTGAGTGTTTCCTACTAACATTACAGATTGAGATCCAAAAGGGTGTGCCCAGTGCAGCTTCCAAAGCTCCTCCTTCCAAAACCTGGGGAGAATTTTCTCTAGCATGTTTGTGAGCTCATTCTCTGAACTGGGAACTGCAGCTTTGAAAGAAATCTTCGGTGCAGTGTTTGGAGTTGTGTTCAGGCCAAATGCTGGAGTAGGTTTAGCAGAGCTTATGTGTCATTTTGGATCTCAGCTGTTACAATGTTCACAATTTTCTTAAGCTAAGGTTGCTAGTTAAAGTATGGTTTTAGGGTGCAATCCGGAGTAACCTCGGGGAATCCTTGCTCCAACATAACAACAATTTACTCTGGATTGCAATATGAATTTCCCATAGGTTTTTACTAGGTGGTGCTGTAACTACATCGACGTAAATGTCTCTTACATGCTCCTGTAGTTACTCTGGATTGTAGGGTCAAGCTAATACAGTATGAGAGTATTATATGATATAGGGAACATCTGCATATCCATTAAGAACTTTCAGTGTTTAAGGAATTACTATTTAGCAAATACTGTACATGTTTGGGGATTATGTAAACCTCTTGTTTTACAGAATCTGCTGGACCCAGACATCATACACCTGAAATGTGCAATTGTTGATCTAACAAATGTGCAACTTTTCAGTTAAATTGACCTTTTCATTGGAGGATCAGAATATACCCAAGATAATTCAAAATAGATCTGGAGTAGCTAGATTACTTGTTAATTAATCTGGCAGCAGCTAAATTAATGTTTTTTTAAAGAACTATCTTAACAAAATATTGAAGCTAGAATTAATGAGTGTGTAGAACAAACCTTAGGAAGTATTGCCATGACTCTGCAAAGCAAAATCCTGTCTCATCAATTAAGTTCTTTGTTTGTCAGCAAATAGACAGAAGCACATAGAGCACAATCCTAACCATGTCTAACCAAAAGAAAGCCCCATTTTGTTCAATGGGTCTTACTCCCAGGAAAGTGTCTTTAGGATTGCAGCCATAGATTCAAATAGTTGGTCACAAAGGTTCATAAGGGCACAATCCTAAATAATTTAGGCTGGCACAACTCGCCCACTCCCTGTTCCCATAATAATGTGGGGAGATTGGTGCATATCTCTTCAACGGCCTAACTCCCCCAAAAGTAGTGTAGAAGTGTCTTATGGCATTTTTGTGACACCCCCAGGCCATCATGGGACTTGTGCCTGGACTTGTACTGACCTAACTGGGGTTTAGGATTTCAGCCTGAGTTAACAATTGTCATGGAATAAAAGAACAAATTCTTCTATGGATTAGTAACTTGTTCAAGAACAGAAAGTGGAGGTTCTTACAATGGAGAGAAGTAATCAACAAGATTGGTCTGAAATGGTCCCACTATATTTCAGATTGCCACCATGAACATAGGCTGGGGAAGGGGCCCTGCAAACAGAAATCAAAAGTTTATCCAACTTACAGGGCGCCTGTAAGTATGACCTGCTGTTTGTCAGCTCTATTTCCTTTCCTGTTCCATGGCCCTCTCTCTAGAGCAGCAGTCTCCAAGCATTTTGGCCAAAGGGCTGTATCAAATATCTGGCATGTTGTCTAAAAAATTAAATATAAAATTTAAATAGAGAACTGAAGCCCTTAGAATGCCTTCTGGATGCAAACATAGCACAGCTCTGGTTATGTTTTATTGGGCCAGAAGCTGTCAGAGGACCTCTGGATGACTGTGTGCCATAGGGTTGCCACAGGCCACATCAGGCCCCAAGTCTGAGATTTGGAGACGCTCGCTCTACACTAGGATAGGAAGCACTGTACTGTACATTGATTTGGTTTCATTATAATTAATGCCATATATCAAGATTTGGCCATGTAATTATATCTCGATGCAAATCGTTCAATTTTTTGTTGTACGAGGGAAAGATGACACTGAGCAACCATGAGAAATATGCCCTACAATCCAGAGTAATTACGGGTGCACGTAAGAGACATTACGTGCACCCGTAGTTACTGCACCACCTAGTGAAAACCTATGGGAAATTCATATTGCAATCCAGAGCAAATTGTTCTTACACCGGAGCAAGGACTCCCTGTAGTTACTCAGGATTGCACCCATAGTTGCTGTTGTCTCTAGAACAGTAATGTTCAACCACTGTACAATGGTACATTGGTATGCCACAGATGGTCTGTGCATCATAGGACTTTGGGGAGAGTCCTTTATTAAGTAGGGCAGTGGGGGATTTGAGTCCCCTTTCTGCCTCATGATATGTCTTGTCGGTTGTCAAAAAAACTAATGATCTTGACAATTTTAGTGCCTTGTCAACCACTGTATGCCATGAGATGATTAAGGTTGAAAAATACTTCTCTAGAATCATAAACATCCTGTATAGAAGACCTGAGAAAGCAAGGGAGGAAGGCTTTTTGAAATTCTTTGCTCTCTCCATAACCCTCATTCAAACTGAAAAAGGGGAATTGGAGAACATGTGGCTCCTATAAACAGTGTGATGTCCCAAAGGATCTTTATTGGGGAGCGAACCGTGAGGTAGCCAAGTCTGCAAGTGATACAGGACTATTCAGGACAGAAAAAACCAAGCAGATGCTAAAGAATTATAAGAGGATTTCAACAGCAAAATGACAAATGAGGTTAAATGTTAAAGTGTGCGAAACCTAACCATGTTAGATGCAATGGGGTTTGAATTGGCAGGGACTAGCTAGGTAAAAGATGTTTGAGCATGTGTTGGATAGCCCAAGGGAAATACAAATTCTGAATGTGGTGGTAACGAAAAAGATACATTCTGACTAGAAGAAAATACCTTAGGAAAGAGATTTAGGCCTATATCCTAAAGTGAAATTAAGCCCCTTGCTCTGGAGCAGTTAAGATGACTTTCCATAAGATAACTTTAGAGGATGATGTAACTGCATGGACCCGTAACTGCTATGGATTTTGCCCAAAATGTAAAATTGCCAGAACTATACTGCCTTTATGGAAATTTGAGGTGCAGTTTCAATTTGGATTGGCATGCCTTCCCTATGAGGACAGGCTTTTAGAAAAGAACATAATACAGAGGTGTATGTAAATGTATGCATGGTGTGAAGAAACTTGTAAGGGAATTGTATGGATAGAAAAATTCATAAAATTCATAAAAATTCATAAAAGCATCCCCATTCTTGTCAGTGAGATGACATCCTTACACTGAATCATACCATTGGTTCTATTAATTTGGTACTGCCTACACCAACTGCGATTGTCTCTGGTTTCACACACAAATCTACCTGGACATGCTTGAGGATTAAACTTGGTATGGTCTTCATGCCAAGCAAATGCTCCACTCTGAGCTATGGCCCGGTTGGAGGCAGACATAAGTATTGCTTCATACAATGCATAATTAACTTATGGAATTTGCAGCCACACAGTGTAATGACTGCCAGCTATATATGTTGACCTATATCTTGGTCTAAATACAAGAAATCTGTATCACTACATTCAGAAAATATATATTTTAAACAACACAACATATTTAATTTATTCAGTGAAGTTAAATATGTTTATGATGTTAGTGTCTGTGGGGATTAGCCATAATGCCTTTAATAGATTTAGAGGCAATCTGTCATTGAACATATATTGCTGCTGGAAAAAAAAATGGGGGAAGGACTTTTGCCAAGTATGCTAGTTTGTAGACTTCCTAGAATAATCTGGCTGGCTGGGAAATGGGATGGACCTATTCTCTGACCTGCTCTCTACGAGCCTTTTTCTAAGGAGGTAAATAGCTTATATATATATATATATAAATAGCTTATATATATATAAGCTTATATATATATATAGTGTCATGCCCTTACTTCATCATATCTTCAGTACCTGTTAAATAATTTCATAGATCTTATGGAAATGTGGCTCTAGGATTATTGTTTAATATATGGAATTAACTAGCACTGACAGAAGTTCTCCCAGCTTACACAATTTTTTGTGAATATGTTGCTGTCTTAAACACAGTCTCTGTCTCTTATTCATTGTGTCTGAGAATACAGACAATATGGTATTGATGGTGGTGATTTCTGAGGAATAGTGAAAATGAGTTGTATTTAGAGGTGTCTGAAAATCATTCAATCAATCATGACTTATTGCATGTATGTGACACCCTGTTAGTTTTTACCTCAAACATAGGCTGTTGAATGCAGATTATCAAATAATACAACTTGGGAGCAAAAGTTCACTACAAAATGTAGTGAAACATAATGTCATACAATTGGAGAAGTTGCCATAACCACAAAAACCTCAAAATAGAATCTGGTTTTCTGTTCTTGTTTCTAGTGACAAAGAAAACGAGACATTATTTTTTCCTGGCATACTTTTGATGTTCCGTAGGGGTGAAGTCATTCTGTTGGGATTCTGTTTTGATGCTGCCATACGTTCTGCTGCTTTTGTGTGTTTCAAAAGCCACATATATAGGCATTTTTCTTTTAGTAAAAACTACCGTATTTTGCAGAAGAAGTAGAAGGTTTGTAGTGGCACAAGTGGTTAAGACATTAACCACTTGTTAACCAGCAGGCCAGGGTTCAAGATTCAGGTTAACTACTGGTAGTTAACTAACTAGTATTATATATTATTATTATTGGCATCCTTCAGTCTCAAAAGACTATGGTATCGTGCTCTGATTGGAGGTCCTGAAACAACATCTAGTGTGACTAAAGAGGCCAATTTGAGAGTGGCAATCCCTTCCACACTGAGGACAAATAAATTCCGTCCCCTGCCCAGGTCCCAGGTTTCGCTGCTTTCGGGTCTGTCTCTTTGCTTCAGCCTGCCGAATAAGTGTCTCTTCCAGTTGGAGAAGGCCATGCTGGGTCTTTTGCCTCCACGCTGAACGGTCAGAGGTCAAGGTTTCCCAGCTGTTGATGTCCATTCCCAAGGCCTTTAGATCCCTCTTGCAGATGTCCTTGTATCGCAGCTGTGGTCTCCTTCTTGGGCGCTTTCCCTGCACTAATTCTCCATATAAGAGATCTTTTGGAATCCGACCATCAGCCATTCTCACGATATGCCCAAGCCAGCGTAGACGCCGCTGTTTCAGAAGTGTGAACATGCTAGAGATTCCAGCATGTTCCAATACTGTGTCATTTGAGACTTTGTCATGCCAGGTGATTCCAAGAATACGTCGGAGACAGCGCATATGGAAGGTGTTCAGCTTCCTCTCCTGCCATGCATAAAGGGTCCAAGACTCACTGCAGTACAAGAGTGTGCTCAGGACGCAAGCTCTATAGACCTGGATCTTTGTATGTTCCATCAGCTTCTTATTAAGCCATACTCTCTTTGTAAGCCTGGAGAATGTAGTAGCTGCTTTACCAATGCGTTTATTCAGCTCAGAGTCTAAGGAGAGAGTGTCAGAGATAGTTGAGCCAAGGTACACAAAGTCATGGACAACCTCCAGTTCATGTTCAGAGATTGTGATGCAGGGAGGTGGATCCACACCCTGACCCATGACTTGTGTTTTCTTCAGGCTGATTGTTAGTCCAAAGTCTTGGCAGGCTTTGCTAAAACGGTCCATAAGTCACTGAAGGTCTTCGGCAGAGTGAGCAGTAACAGCAGTGTCATCGGCGAAGAGGAACTCACGCAAGCATTTCAGCTGGACTTTGGACTTTGCTCTTAGTCTGGAAGGATTGTAGAGTTTTCCGTCTGATCTGGTCTGGAGATAGATTCCCTCTGTTGCGTTTCCAAAAGCATGCTTCAGCATGACTGCAAAAAAGATCCCAAATAAAGTTGGTGCGAGGACGCAGCCCTGCTTCACTCCACTTCGGATGTGAAAGGAGTCTGATGTTAAGCCATCAAAAACTACAGTGCCCTTCATGTCCTCATGAAAGGACCTGATGATGTTGCGGAGCTTAGGTGGGCATCCAATCTTGGGGAGGATTTTAAAAAGGCCATCCCTACTAACCAAATCAAAAACCTTTGTAAGGTCTATGAAGGCTACAAAGAGTGGCTGTCTTTGTTCCCTACATTTCTCTTGCAACTGTCGAAGGGAAAATACCATATCAGTGGTGGACCTGTTGGCTCGAAATCCACACTGAGATTCAGGATAGATTCTCTCTGCAAGCACCTGAAGCCTCTTCAGTATGACACGGGCAAGCAGCTTCCCTACAACACTAAGAAGAGAGATGCCACGGTAGTTGTTGCAGTCACCCCTGTTGCCTTTGTTCTTGTACAGTGTGACAATATTAGCATCCTTCATGTCCTGTGGTACTCCACCTTCCCTCCAACAAAGGCAGAATATCTTGTACAGTTCGGTGGAAATGGTCCCTCTACAGCACCTCAGAACTTCAGCAGGGATGTTATCTTTCCCGAGTGCCTTGCCAAAAGCAAGGGAATCCAGGGCTTCGTTTAGTTCTTCTAAAGTTGGTTCACTGTCGAGCTCCTCCAAGACAGGCAGGCACTCAATGTTGTTTATTGCTTCTTCAGTTACTACATTTTCTCTGGAGTATAGCTCAGAGTAGTGCTGCACCCAGCGTGCCATCTGTTGTGCTCGGTCCTGGATGACCTCATCTGTAGCGGTCTTAAGCGGGGCAGATTTCCTCACTGTTGGACCTAAGGCCTGCTTGATGCCATCATACATCCCCTTGATGTTGCCTGTGTCAGCTGCTACCTGGATCTGAGAGCAAAGCTGCAACCAATAATTGTTAGCACATCTCCTGGCAATCTGTTGGACTTTGCTACGGGCGACTCGCAGGGCTTGAAGGTTGCGCTCACTAGAACAGGCTTTATATGCAGTTAGAGCTCTCCTCTTTTCCTCAAGGGCTGGTGTCACTAACTAACTAGTAAACTACAGTTAATTACCGTTAACTGCCTGTTAACAGGCAGGCCAGGGTTCGAGACCCAGCTCCTACAAGACGGAGTGAGCTCCCATCCTTAGCCCCATTCCTGTTAATATCATTCAAATGCAAGTAGATAAATAGCTACCACTTCATTGGAAAGGTAAAACAGCTTCTGTGCTGGTGTACAGTCATGCCGGCCTCCTGACCACATAAGCATCTTCGGACGCTGGCTGTATAGGCTTAGAAATGGGGATGACCACTGCACCCTATAGTCAGTCACAACTAGCTGTGCAACCTACAGGGGACTCCTTTACCTTTCTTTTGCTATAAGACCTAAAAACTTTAAAGTTGATGGAAGTTGGTTCTTCTGAAACAACATTCTGTAGACAAAATAGTGTGTTTTCTAAAGTGAGTGACAAATTATTCATTTAACCCTTTTCTAAAAATTTTTAAATACAGTCTCTTCTGCTATAATACAGTACAGGGTAGTTGCTTTTCCAGGAAACCTTGCACAGGTGTAACCTATTTATATGTGAATCATATGCAATTTTGGACAAAATCCAGAGTAACTACGGGGAGTCCTTGCTCCAAAGAACAACTTACTCTGGATTCCAACATGAATTTCCCATAGGTTTTCACTAGGTGGTGCAATAAATACAGGTGCAAGTAAAGTCTCTTATGTGTTCCCGTAATTACTCTGGATTTGGGGGGATATCTCAAAGTGAATAAGGTTAGCTCTTTAAATAATGTCTCTTTAGAAGTTAATGATTAAAAACAGCCTGTTTATCTTGGTAAAGGGGCAGGCAATAAATCTTCCATTCTGAGTCTGCATAAAAATCAGGTTTCCTTAAGCTGAAAGGACTCCTCCCTTCCCAGGGAGTGATAATCACCTCCTATTAGCATCTGAATAAAGAAGAGGGGAGCCTGAAACAAGCTGTTTTAAACCAGGGAAAAGGAAACTGATTCAATCCTAACTCCTTGATTCATTAGGTACCATGGTATTCAAGGGGATTCTCTGAACCAAATGTTTGATTGGGGAGTCTCTATCTGTATTATTAGAAACTGTGTGATTATAGAATCAATTGTTTGAATGGGAAAGGAGTTTGAGTTTACATTTCAAGCTTGCATTTCTTACTTTCCTCAGCACCATCAGTAGCACAGAGCTTCTTACCCACATTTCTTACCACCTTTATCTTCTTTTGATAAGATGGTAGAAAATGTGAAAATAAAATGAATTACAGTTCACAATGCCAAAAGTTACAAAGAACATGACACTGTAACAACTCCAGCACAGCAGCTATTTGTTCTTGTGCTGCACATGCAATAATTGTGCTCCTGTTCATGGTCATATCTTAGCTGGTAGTGGATTATGGCTGCAATCCTAACTCACAATTAGGCTGCAATCCTAAAGACACTTTCCTGAGAGTAAGGCCCATTGAACACAATGGATCTTACTTTTGAGTATTAATGGTTAGGATTGTCCCCTTGGGCTAACAAACGATACTCAGCTAGCTTGTACAACTTTTTGTACAAATCAAACCCACTTTTTTTGGAAAATTTGAAACATTCTCTTTCTTATGAGGTTGGTTTGAAAGCATTTATAGAAAGTTCTTTTTTGCAAAATCAGATTGAAAATACCCTATTTGGGGGCTCTTCACAAAAATCATCAACTTTATACTTAATCTGTACACTCAGTGAAAAGAGCTAGGAGGTTGAAATCATACATTAAGAAAACAGTTGTTTAAAAAGTTGCAGGAAAAGTTGTACAAGCTAACTGAGTTTCATTTGTATAGACAAAAGAGCAGAGGAAATATTGTATCCCAAAGTTGCCAAAATCTTATAGTCATACTTGTACATCGACACAGCATGGGGTCAAACAAACTGCTGTATCTCAATAACTATTTCACATGTGAATCTATAACTTTATAAAAGTTTAAAACACATGAGACTCTGCATACAAAATTTAATCAAAATCTGTGATGGTCATGCGGGGAGCCCTAGACCACTTGACATGGAATGACCCTTAGACTTCAATCCTAAAGACAATTTCCTGGGAGTAAGTCCCATTGAACTCAATGGGGCTTACTTTTGAGTAGACATGGTTAGGATTGTGCTCTTATCCACTTTGTTTTATGAAAGTTTGATTTGAAGGAGAAAAGCCTAAATCATTTACATTCCCTTAGAACTAAAGTAATAAATATGGTGGTTTGTTTATATCCCATCTTTCTGCCAAACCAAGGGTACTGAAGGCAGCTAACAATGGAGCATGAGTACAATAAAGATTAAAATACACATAAAATAATTAATAAAACATTGAAATCACTGAAAACCACCAAAAAGGTGCTATTCCTAGCCTCTGCTTCCCTCACATCTCTATGCGGCAGAAGAAGGGCACCTTCAGATGGCCAAAGAAACAAGTAGGATTATATGGGTGAAGGCAGCCCCTCAGATACCCCAGACCTGACTGTATAGGGCTTTAAATACTATTACTAGTATTAGTATTATTAATATTATATTAGTATTAAACTTTTATATACTACTTTTCAACAAAACATTCTCAAAAATGTGTTTTACATAGGCTGCAATCCTAAAGACACTTTCCTGGGAGTAAGACCCATTGAATACAATGGAGCTTACTTTTGAGTAGACGTGGTTAGTGATAAAATAAACAAACAGCTGGTTCTCTGTCTAAGAGGATGCATAAGAATCCTGTTTACTTAAGAATTTGTTCCATTCGGTACATTGGGATTTACTTTTTCGTAAATGCATATGGGATCAGGCGCCATATCTTTGTCTGAATTCTTAAAACAGAATGTAGTTAAACTGGTTAAATTAAATGTATTGTACATACAGTAACAAAATTCAAAATGAAATTTAGCTAGTTGCACAATTCTAAAATATATCTTTTTTTGAACCATTTGTATTGGCAAGTTAAAATATACAAAAAAGGAAATGCTGCTGTGTCTACATCTTTCTGTTTAAAAAATAAAATAAAAGAAGCCCTTTGGGACTCAGTTCTTCCGGGCTGAGTGGGACTAACATCAGTGGGACTGAGAGTGAGCATTTTGTGTATCAAAGGAGTCTTTGGTATTGAAAGGCAGTCTTATTCTTAAGGCTGTCTTTTTTTCTTTTTCAAATCTTCCCGGCTCTGTTTTTTTTAAATGTTTATTCCCATTCTCTGATCTTTGTGTTATCCCTTCTCCTTTTGGACATTCTGCCTTAAAATGCAGGTCACCTGTTTTGTCTGAACTTGTATGGAAATGGATCCCCTCCTAAGAGCCTGACATCTCTTGGGATGTTGACACTCTTGATAAAGTGAAGTAGCCCCTTTGAGGGGCTTTATTTTTATGCATTTGCACACCTTTGGATTTCAGAAATTATCCAGGAACTTTCACCTCTTTGTGGATTATATTGAAAGTTGAGTTAGGTCCAGGGTGACCAACCTAAAAAGGAGGACAAGGTCTTGAATTTCTCTCAGCTTGGCCTTTCTGGCAGACAGTGGTACATTTGCCTACTCATGTGTAATGCCACCATATTGGGCACTTTCACTTTCCCACAGAGCTCAAAGCATATTTTTTATTTTTAGCTTTTTGACCATAACGTTTGATAGGAAGGAAATATTTCAAAACCAATTCTTGCATGGGATTCTGCTCTTCAATACGAATCCAATGACATTTGACATGATGGGGTACTGGACAACATTGCAGAGTTCCAAAATGAAGGACAATGAAGCCCTTTCAGAGGACATGGGGACAGGATGCTAAAATGGAGAAATCCAGAAAAATCCGATTATATGGTCACCCTGTTTATGCTGGCAGAAGGTCTCTGCAGTTTTACTGGCTTTTAATGACATTTAATTTGTAACTTCCACAGTTACAAATCCTGTTTGCCTTGGATTTGTTTACCATTTCCTGTTTGGTCTTATCACCAATCAGCAGGACTTTGGTTTTACATTGATTAGTGTTCCTTTTAATGGCCCTCACCTAACCAGCATTAACTTTAGTCATCTGAATCAGAATGTCTACTGTTTCCACTGAATGTGATAAGAAAGAAAAGTATGTGTACTTCTGTTGGTTTCATAAACTGCATTTAAAAGAAGATTGAATCTTGCAAAATTCTGCTGCGTAAATGCTCTGTGGCAGAGCATCTCTTTCAACCAACTATCACTTCTGGATCTGATCAGCCAGATAGGAATGGAACCACTGATATACAAGACCGCCAATTCCCTCTCAAAACAATTGCAGAGCACTATGTGGTTAATGGTATCAAAATCAGAGAGATTGCTGGAGGGTTTAACTGCAGTTTGCAGGTCTCATCCAACTCACCGATATGTTTGGACTGGCTCCAACACTGTTGGAGTGACTTTTATATTTTTCTTTCTTCACTGCCATTTTGCATCTTTTTTATGTTGGATGAAGCTACTTGAACAGAGAGATATGCAGCCCTGCAGCTAAAACTATATTTTCTTACTATGAAAATTCATATATATAAATTGTAACCATTATTTTCAATTATTTATGCACAGTACTCCAACATAAGATCATGATTTGGGGGATCCCTGATCTAGAAAATTGGTTTCATAATTGGTTTCATTGGTTTGTAACTCTGAGCTGCCCTGTGCCCAAGAAAGAAATGTTAAGTGAAAGTTGACTATTCCAATGTCTTCTTCATCCAGAAACAACTTTTTCAGATGGTTGCACAGCTCACAACTGTCTTCTTTAGGGTATCAAAACAGCTTACAAATAAACCATACTTTATAGAGAGCTTGTTCCAACTTGGAAGGGTAACTTGTCCTAATAAAGATTAAAGAAGGAAGTTATTGAAAGTAAATATAATTAATCATGAATTACATATAAGTGAATCAAACACTTGTATTAAACATAGCTTAAACCAGAAGGGCTTAGAACTTACAACCCCTCCTGGAAACATTTTTTATTTGTGTCCTCTTCAGTTAGCTTAATCTAATGGGAAACCCACTGTGAGTTATTGAAAATCTTGCTACATCTTCTTTGTGACTGAATCACATTGTCACTCAACCAAGCCTCCTCTGTGCCAGCAAACTGTCCCTAAATGAAGCAAGTTCAACTCAGTGAATAGAACTTGTACTTTTAGGAGACAATTGGTAAGAAAAAAGAATGCCAAAGTGATTAAACTTTGTATAAAGTTGAATGCATTTGTAAAAAGACAATGTTAACATTGGTATAAAGTTCCAGCTGTCTGAAATTAGCTCTAAATTCATATACAGTACACCGTTTAATCAAATGTGTATAACAGTGAACCCTCAACTTAGCAGATTTTGAAAGCAGTCGATCTTTTCTGCTCCATTAAGAACGACTGTGGTCCATTTTGTGCATGTGAGTAGACAGCGGAGTCTACGCTGGCTTGGCATGTCGTGAGAATGGCTGATGGTCAGATTCCAAAAGATCTCCTATATGGAGAATTAGTGCAGGGAAAGCGCCCTAGAGGGAGACCACAGCTGCGATACAAAGACATCTGCAGGAGGGATCTAAAGGCCTTGGGAATGGACATCTACAGCTGGGAAAACTTGACCTCCAATTGTTCAGCGTGGAGGCAAAAGACACAGCATGGCCTATTCCAACTGGAAGAGACACTTGTTCGGCAGGCTGAAGCAAAGAGACAAACCCGAAAGCAGTGAAACCTGGGGCCTGGGCAGGGGACGGAATTTATTTGTCCTCAGTGTGGAAGGGATTGCCACTCTCGAATTGGCCTTTTTAGCCACACTAGATGTTGTTTCAGGACCTCCAATCAGAGCACGATACCATAGTCTTTTGAGACTGAAGGATGCCAATGATTTCCACTGACATAAATGTTTTCAGATTTGGCAGACTCCCAGCATTAGTGGACACCTTGTACTCCCAATAGTCAGTTAAATGAAGGATTCACTGTATAATTGTTTCATTTCATATGTTGTTTCATTTTAATTTTAAATAGTTGTTTCAGCATATTATAATTTTATCAGTCTTTCTTGGTGAATATACGTTGTTAGCAGTTACACACACTGCTGTGTAACTATGTAGCACTAGATACATAGTGTAAGAAAACCTGTGGTATTTTAGCGGTCTGCATGCAGAAGATGACAGATGAAAGTTAGGAGTGGGTTTTGACCTGGTAGAGAATGTATCTTTACAAAAAAAAGCACCAGAGACAAAGAGCATGTTTGTGCATTTCCCTGAAGCTGCTGAGAATACCCATAAGTTCAGGACAGTGTATGTGTGTGTGTAAGCTGGTGGCGGATGGGTGGGGGAAAGGCTGTGAAGCAATTAGTCCTAACTCAAGACTTAACAACTTGCACCTTGATGTGTTATGAGAGCTGTACCAGAATCTCCTGCCCAACTGCTTCCAAGAAACTGATGAGCTGACTATTGCTGTTTGAGGAGCATTTTTGTTGTGTTGGGCACTGGCCAAGGATTCCTTTTTTTCTGGCATACACTTCTTTCATTACTGTCTCTGTCCTTTTCCTTGTCATTAGTAAGTTGCATGTAAGCAGCATTACAATAGATTATCTACAGACAAGAATGGTTATATAAGTCTAGTATGCTAATATTGTGGCTCATTATAGTGGAGATTCCTCCCCCTTGTGCCTGAATCAAAGTTCTTCAATTCCATGGGTTAGTCATGGTTAAATCAGGAGAAGTGTGATGGATCTCTGCTGTTTTGTAATATGCAAACTCTCTTAAATGTAGCTTTGCACAGACAAAAGATTCTGTATAGAGTTAAGTGTAGATTGCAGCTATTAATTTGTCTTTAAAATTTCATCAATATGTATTGTTCGGTTAATTTCACCTTTGGACCTTGCATAACAAGACTTGCACTAAATTTATTTTAATATTAGCAGTATTAGGGATTGGCCATGTTGGGCACTAAAGGCTGTAAATCAGGGGTGTCCAACATGAGGCCCAGGGGCCGCATGCGGCCCAGGAAAAGGGTGGATGCGGCCCTCCTGAAAAGCTGGCCACCACCATTGGAAAAACAGGCTTTGTGGCAGCAGCCATTTTCAAATTTCGCGTCCTTCTCTGCACGCTGCCCTGAATGGCCGCCACAAAGCTGGTCTGAACGGCCTGGCTGCTCCCCCTACCTGCCTTCTGGCACTCAGAGAGCTGAGTAGATATGCTACAACCCTAACCATGTCTACTCAGAAGTAAGACCCATTGTACCCAGTGGGTCTAACTCCCAGGAAAGTGCGTTCAGGATTGCAGCATATCTCCAAAGTTAAGCTTCGATTGGATCACAACCCATCCTATGCAACATGCTTCCTCAGAAGTAACCCCCACTAAAGTCAATGTGGCTTACTCCCAAGTTGCAGTCTGAGAGCCCAATCCTATGCATGGCTACTCAGCAGAAAACCCCATGATAATCAATGAGACTTACTCCAAGGTTTAGCTCGGAGAGGATTGCTGCCCATCCTATGCATCATGCCTACTCAGAAATAAGCCCCATTAAAATCAATAAGACTCCAAGGTTTAAAACTCCATTTTTATCCTACATTTTGTTCTACTTTTTAAAAAAAGTAGAACAAAATCCTACATTTTGTTCTACTTTTAAAAAAAGTTGTTAGTGTTTATGTGCGGCCCAAACCAACTCGTCTTCTTCCAATGCAGCCCAGGGAAGCTAAAGGTTGGACACCCCTGCTGTAAATAATTAAAATGAATAATCCATATGATTTTTGATTCATCAGATTTCACAGTTGATCTTCAGCTTGTTCCAATGCATTTTCGTGATTAACCTATTAACATGCTAAAGTGATACCCTCCTATTTTTTCTCCACAGAAGACACTATGGGGTGCATTAAAAGTAAGGAAAATAAAGGTGCAACGACGAAATACGGAACTGAGAATAATCCAGAACCCATTACTTCCCATGCCAGCCATTATGGATCAGATTCTACCCAAGCAAATCAGTCACCCTCAATAAAGGGATCATCAGTGATTAACAGCCATTCTGTGACTCCTTTTGGTGGGCCATCTGGCATGACACCTTTTGGAGGAGCATCGTCTTCTTTTCCACCTGTGCCATGTCCATATCCTACCAGCTTAACAGGTGAGTATACTTTCCAAAAAAACTTCCTTTTTATGAAATATGACAGGAAGGTGTACACTGATATACCTGTAAGGGAAAAGTTCCATCCTTAGCTTTCCTCTATCCCACAAGGGAGATTTTTGAAGCAGGTCACAACAGAAACAAATACATTAAAGATCATCATCAGTGATCACCAGAGGTGCTGCAAAAACAGTCACAGTTTATGCTGAACAGCATTGGTTTTGCTGGGTAAGTTTAGACAGCATATTCTTTTCCTTTAGCAGTTATTCACCACCTGGTTTGGAGTTGCTATTTTTCCCGGTTGTGGGCTTGGTCTGGGTGCAGACAGGTGGTTTCATTTTGCCATGCAATGTGTCTGTTTTTGTCCTTTGCCATTAACTTCCAACTGCAGGTTCTTCTGTGCTAGTGTATTGTCTTTCGCACACAGAACATGGACATATCACTGAAATTCAGATTGCATGACTGAGTGCAAAATCCAGAGTAACTATGGGAAGTCCTTGCTCCGGTGTAAGAACAACTTACTCTGGATTCCAATATGAATTTCCCATAGGTTTTCACTAGGTGGTGCAGTAACTACGGGTGCACATAAAGTCTCTGGATTTACTCTGTAGTTACTCTGGATTTGGTGGTATTATAGGGCTGCCTACTATCTTCTAGTATAGTTTCTATGCCCTTGAAAACTACATGAAATAGGAGCAGCTTTCTCCAGCCATGTTTCTTTATGCTGGCTGTGCTGCACCTGTTATATTACTGTCCATTATTTACACTAAAAAGACATAGAACTTCTATTATTAAATAGATGCTCAGTTGCCCTTGGGGAACAGAGGAGGAACATGGGAGCTAATCAAGTTAGAAGCTCTAATAGATAGGCTCACTTATTCAGTCCTTATTTAAGTTGTCAGGTGGTAGCACCTTTATGTGCTTTTCTATTGTACATGTCTCAGACTTGTTTCCCCTTATCCCCCTTACGTCTATAATTTATCAGTTGGAAAAGAAAGTTCAATCATTGGAGCGCATTATATAAAAGATGAGTTTGGGTAGGTCCTGATGTCAGCTTTTATCCTGTAATGTTTGGAAGGCTTTTGAACATCTAGAAAGTACCAGTGGATTGTTGCCACATGTTTGCCTTATGTTTGTAAATAATCTGATTTGCTTAACTCGAGTTAAAAACAGGATATCAGGTTTTTATTGTGACAAACAATTCTTGTTATAGTTTAAAAACATTTGCAATCATTCTTTCCATGTAATACTTCAATACTAATTAGATAACTTTCAAAATTTAAATTAATGCAGTCATATATTGGGTTTGTACCTTGGCTGTGAATTATCAATACACATAATTGTCACATCTTTGCTTTTCCTAAGGTGGTGTTACAGTTTTTGTGGCCTTATATGACTATGAAGCTAGAACTACAGATGATCTTTCGTTCAAGAAGGGTGAACGATTCCAAATAATAAATAACACGTAAGTAACCTCAATCAACTATAAATCTGATTCAGTTGAATCTTATGATGAGTTGTTAGGCAAATATATCTATTCCATGAGCAGAGTTGTGTCATGTATTACTGTTAGTGAGAAGGAAAGGTCAGAGACAAAAAATTATGGCATGGAGGATACCATATGCAAGAAGAAGTTAACTATTCAAAAGGGAAATTAGATTCGACCCTGTGTTTTTATTGGAAAGCATTACAATTAGCTGCATAATGTCTTATTAAATTGGATATCACTGTATTTGCTTTGTTGGTATCTTCAAAAAGATACTTCCAAAAGTTCAGTTTAGTATCACAGAATATCCAGAATCCTCTTAAAATAAAACTACTTGTTCACATTCCCTGAGTGATGTATATGTCATTCCCCCCCCCCCCCAAAAATCTAGGCCAGTGGTGTTCAAACTGAGGGGTTGTGACACCCAGTTCATGTAAAGATCCCCTGGTCCTTTGAATGGGTGGAGGAAAGGATGAGGGCAGCGATGCAGTCCCCCAGATTGTAACACTAAGTGGAAGAAGAAGCGGATGCTTTTACTTGCTTTCACTTTGTGTGGGTTGCAGCAGGCTCCAGGAGATGCAAGGAGCCTTGCACATCCCTCCCTGAGGCTTGGATTATTTGCACATGAGCATTCCAAAGCAACTTCTTAGAAAATGTTCTAAGCCTCAGGAATGGCTGTGCCCTGCACTTTTTACACAAAGTGAAAATTAAAGCACCTCCTTCCCCTCCCCTCTTAGTAACACAATCCTGGAGATTGTGTTAAGACTTAGGAGATTTAGGGAATAAATCTATAACCCTAAAAGTTTGGGAAACACTGATCTTGGATATGTTTCCAAGTTGCTTGGAGGGTAAGAGGATACGGATTCCAGAGAGCACATAAGGGCCATTTTCCAAATCATGATTTTGCTTTCTGCTGCTCATTAAGTTTATGAAATCTTCTTATTAAGAAAAAAATGTGCTTTTGTTTGGTACTGCATAGTTGGAAAATAACTGTAATGATACATAAGATTCTGATACACTACAGAGAAAAACTATGGATGTCATTTCATTTGCTACATCTCATACATTCAGTTATGGAGGTTATTTCACTTGCTGCAAAGTAAACTATTGCTTCAGTGTAACTACTCTTGTTTTTCAGGGAAGGAGATTGGTGGGAAGCAAGATCTATTGCAACAGGAAAGAGTGGCTACATCCCTAGCAATTATGTAGCTCCTGCAGACTCTATTCAAGCAGAAGAGTAAGGCATTATTTCATCCTTTGTAACTTTTATTACAGTTATTTCACCTGAAACTTTCTACAGAACTATAGACAGAAAAATTAGAAAAACATCTCAGAGCCCATATGGTTAGAGTTAAGCTAATGTTTGTTGTATTTTAAGTAATGAAATTGTGTGGGTTTTTAGAGACAGAAATATTTTGTCAAGAGTGTTAGGAGAAATAGTTCAGTTCTAAATCTATATTTAAAACAGTAGCTGCTGTTACCCCTATTAGCCTTTCGCAACCGGCATATACTGTGGAAGCAGCTAGAACTAAACCATTAATACATGTCATTTTGCAATCATTTTTGAATTTTTTTTTTTAAGAAGGAAGAGTTTTGGGTTAAGAACAATTATAAACTTCTGTTTCCAATGTTTCAAGTAAAGTGGTACCTTGAAAGAGGAATGCTTTGTAAGATGAAGTAAAATTTCTATGGGATTTTGCCTTGTAAGATGAAAATGCTTTGTAAGACGAACGCCCATTGGGTGGGCTAGGTGGCTGAGGTGGGACCTCTCCTCCTGTCTATACCCACACCCAGCCAGCAGAGGGACGCACAGGCAGCAGCATCCTCTGAGCCTCCCCAGCAAGCTTGTCTGAGCCTGGAGCCTGCATGTCTGAGCCTCCCCACTCAACCTCCTGCAGTTTCCTCAAGCCAGCCCCTGCAACAGCCACCATCAGGTAGGAGGGAAACCCCCTCCTGGACTCCCCTCTGCTGCTCTCAAAAGAAACCCTTCCCCCCGAGGAAGCTTCTCTACCTGGACCCCACTACAACTACCCCTCTTTCCCCCACCACCAGCTTCCCTGCCTGGACCCTACAAACTTTCCTGTGAGTAAGCCCCAGTGGATACAATGGGACTTGGTTCTGAGTAGACAGCATAGGCTCTTGCCCCTTTTGCATCAGGCAGAAGCCTTTGGTGCTGCTCCTGCTGCAAACTTGGAAAAACACACATATGCATGCGTGCGCACACACATTCCTTTGTAAAGTTGCTCCAAAAGACACCAGCGACTCTTTTAGTGAAGAGTAGTCATCTTTGGCCATAAATTTTTTTTTCTGTTTTACTGTACAGCATATTACAGTGTTCTAGTACAGTAATTTTGTTCTGTATTATATTACAGTGTTTTGTCATCATTTTTACATACAGTTAATATTTTTCTATGAATATTTTTGGGGTTCTGGAACCAATAATCTGGGTTTCCATTATTTCCTATGGGAAAATCCATCTTGTAAAAAGAACACTTTGTAAGACAAACATGCTTCCGGAACAAATTAAGTTACAAGGCACCACTGTACTTCATTGGTGTCAGCTGACATGGTTGATCTGTGTTTAGCCCTAAAAGTCCAGCTGCACAAATAAGGGTGAGTGTAATGCTGTATTACTCAATTAAGGCTGTCGTACACCTTATGAATAAATGGCCATCCTGACAGCAAGTTTACCTCTGTCAGTTTCTAATATATCGGGAATGTCATAGCATCACTGGTCTCCAGAGCTAACACTACTTCAGCACTTGCAACAAAGTATCTGAAGAAAATTGTCTAGAAATAGTTTCTAGAAATACAGTAATAGGTAATCCAAACAGGCACAATGTTCAGCAGCTACTTAGAACAACAACGTTAGCTGCCTTTGAACTTGTTTTATTTAACTTGAATATCTGCATCCTACTGGGTGGGTCCCAGGGAAGTACCAAGAATATCTCCAATTCTCTGAAGCTTATAGATGCTAAATGGTTGAAATTTTTTTTGAGGGATGGGAGGTAATATATTAAATAGGTTTCTAAATTAAGAGCACAGTCCTAACATGTCTATTCAAAAGTAAGCCTCATTGTATTTAATGGTCTTACTCACAGGAAAGTGTCTTTAGGATTGCAGCCTAAGACTGGTGTAATTGTGTGTACCGGACCTAAAATGCACACAATATGCTTTAAAATGAATCATACTGACTCTGACATGATAAATCAAGTCCTTGAAGTAAAAAGGACTACCTACAGCACCTTCGCTATATAGTGGCTGCCTGTGAAATACTGCTTGGAATGCAGTGTCTATGAAGTTCTTACATCATCATATGTCATGGCTCCTGCTGAAACCTTTTCTTTTTTAAAAATTCATTTAATAGAAGTGAAAATCCAGATGGAATGAGTTCTCTATGAAATGCTTCTACCATGGCAAATACATAGTCTTTTACTTCAAAAGGAATTATACACTTGGCCCTATCTTGTAATGGATTATTACTGCTATTGTCTTCAGAATATTGCAACAGGTTCATCCTTTAGCATATACTGTATTTTTCTTTCAATTTTCTAGATGGTATTTTGGTAAGATGGGCAGGAAAGATGCAGAGAGATTGCTTTTAAATCCCGGAAACCAACGTGGTATTTTCTTAGTCCGAGAAAGTGAAACCACAAAAGGTATCTATATATAAAATTGTTCCTTTTTGCACAAAAAGGACAAATGTTGATTTGTTTATGAATATTTTTGCAGAAGCAACATTTTAAACTATATGCTTTTCCAGGTGCTTATTCCCTCTCGATACGTGACTGGGATGAGGTTAGAGGTGACAATGTGAAACACTACAAAATTAGGAAACTTGACAATGGTGGATATTATATAACTACTAGAGCACAATTTGAATCTTTACAAAAGCTGGTCAAACACTACACAGGTAAGTTTTAAATTCCATAGTTTTCCATGTCTAAGAATGAAATTTGAGATTACGGTAACTGATCACAGATTTTATTTGATTATAAAAGTTATTTTGGCTTGATGAGACACTGACTAGATTAATATTGGAAATAAGATTGTTGCTATCTTTATATTAACTGTCCTGGTAGGACTAGATTGACTAGATTAACAATGACTAGATTAATATTGGAAATAAGACTGTTGCTGACTTTATATTAACTGTCCTGGAAGGACTTCTAAAGGGTGAGGCACAAATATTTTAAATAAATGTGTGACTATGAAAAGAAATTAAACATATTTCTTATTTTCCAGAGCATGCTGATGGCCTGTGTCATAAGTTAACAACTGTGTGCCCAACTGTGAAACCTCAGACACAGGGCTTAGCAAAAGATGCCTGGGAAATTCCTAGAGAATCTTTGCGGTTAGAAGTTAAGCTGGGCCAAGGCTGTTTTGGTGAAGTATGGATGGGTAAGTATCCCATGGGGAAAAGTCTTTACTCAGGGACAGACCACATGCTTTACATGCATACAATCTCGGGCCATCCCTAGCATCTCCACCCATGGAAAGAATTAAAGTAGCAGGAGTAAGAGGCTTCCAGGCTTCCTACATGACAAAATTCATGACAAAAGGTATTCCAGGCAAGGCAGACAATATTGGACAGGATAGACCAGTGGTGGCAAAACTATGGCATGTGTGCTAGAGCAGGCACTTAGAGCCCTCTCTGCTGGCATGTGGCCATAGCACTCCCAGAGGAGTGCTCTAAGCTTTAGGGCACATGCCCAGAGCTTGGGGTATATACGCTGGGCACCAGTGTGCTTAATTGGGTCTACTCCAAAGTGGAGCTGCCTGCTTCTCTTTGGAGCAGACCCAATTGCCGGCGCTAATGCCCAGCACACATGCCCAGAGCTCCAGGCATGCGTGTGGGGCTAGGAGCGCACTTAGGCCAGTGCGCATGCCCAGAATTATGGGCATGTAAACCAGGCAGAACTGCACTCTGCTCCTCTTCAAAGCAGAGCGCACCGATGTCCAGTGTGCATCCCCGGAACTCCGCACATGAGCACTGGCCTAAGCATGCTCCTGGCCCAATGTGCATGCCGGGGTGCTCCTGGCCTAATGCACATGCCCAGAGTTCTGGGCATGTGTGCTGGGCACCGGTGCCATCAGTTGACTCTCAGTGCCAAAAAGGTTAGCCATCACTGGGGTAGATCAATAGATTAAGGCTGCAGTAATATACATGCTTACCTGGGAGTAGGTACTATTGAACTCAGTATCACTTGTTTCTGAGAAGACATGCGTAGAGTTGGGCTGTAAATTGGTCTCATAGACACATATAACAAGGAATATTAATTTTAATGAGATTGAAGGGGTAGGTTAAATAGTTTATAGACAATGCACACTGTTATAATACCATTTATGTGATACTGAAAGTATCTGTACTGTAACTGATAATGAAATGCTCTGCTTCCATAGGAACATGGAATGGAACCACAAAAGTAGCAATCAAAACACTAAAACCTGGAACAATGATGCCTGAAGCTTTCCTACAAGAAGCACAAATAATGAAGAAATTAAGGCATGATAAACTTGTTCCACTTTATGCTGTCGTGTCTGAGGAGCCCATTTTCATAGTCACTGAATTCATGACAAAAGGTATGTTATTAGAAGGGAATACTAATGTGCAAAAATTGTGATGCCATGTGAGTTACACCAGTTAGGCTGTAGTCCTGAGTAGATATATGTCATTACAGTGAATCAGAAGCTTTGTTCTTGCACTCTGGAACTATGGAGATGGCCCAATTATAGGCTGCCCAGCTAGCATCACTTTACTGTCACTCTACTGTTATGCACTGTGCAGTCCTGCCTCCCTGAATCTTCACTGTGCATGTTTAACCATAGTCGGTCTCTCTTTTCGTCATTTCTTTTTTCTTTTATTGTTACTATTTTATAGAATGCCTGGAGAATCCAGGAATCTGGCATCCATCCATGGAAATGGTATTTTTATTTGCAGCAATTACTGTAAATAATGTTATCTTTAATAGAACTATTTTTAGATTGTGAGCCCTTTTGGAACAGGGACCCTTAGCTACTAATTAGCTATAAATTTTGTCTTTTCTTTGTAAACTGCTTTGTGAACATTTTAGTTGAAAAGCGGTATATAAATACAGTAGATAGATACTTAGAGTAAATAGATTCCTCAACTATAGTTATTTTATTTAAAATATTTCTATCCTGTATCTGCTCGGTCAAAACAGATACCCTAATGGCTGTATGTCAGATATATGGTCTTACTTTAGAAGCTTTTATATCTAAAACTGAAATAAGATTTTTACAGAGCATGGTGGATACTGTCAGTTTCATATTTGTGTGTGTATGTGTAAAAGAGTGGAAAATATATACAGTATGTTCTTATGCCCATTTAGTGACAAATTGAACTAGAATTGCCTTCAATCTCTTTCTTTTCTTTAGTGCTTCCTAAGAATGCAGTGTTACTGAACAGATATCCTGGTAATTCAGAGTGTACAAAGGACAGTACAGAAAGGGCCAATTTTGCCTGGAGTGAAAGAGAATGATGTGTACCCAAACCCCCCTGAACATGCTTTCTCTTCTTGAGAAGTTAGATGTAGCTTCCTGGTTGCTACAGAAATGGGAAAAATGCTGATCCAGTCTGAGCTGGATGTCCCTGTACAGTTAGTTGTTCCTATCTCCAGGAAGCTGCAATTATTTCCCCTGACATGGATCAGTTGGAGAAAGAGTTGCAGGTTTTCTGGAAAGACCCAAACCAAAAAAAAATTTAAGATGAGGCCTATACAAAACTTTGTGAAGTTTTGCTGTGTTTGAATAAACACCATCATATACTGAAAATAATATTTGAGTGACTGCACAGTTGAAAAACAGGAAGTACAGTGTATTTTATGTTTATCTAATAATAATTATTCAAAAAATTCTATGTTTACTAAATTATTACATTAATATCTTTCTTCAGGTAGCTTACTAGACTTTCTTAAGGAAGGAGAAGGAAAATATCTAAAGCTTCCGCAGTTGGTGGATATGGCTGCTCAGGTACTTTATTTTAAATCAAGAGAAGTAGACTTGCATTATACAATCAGTTAACATTCAGAAAAGCCTGAAAATAATGTCTATTGTAACTTGTATATTGGTATATTTAAAAGCGTTATAATCCTTGAAAACTGTTGCAGAATAATTATTGAATACTGTATAAAATAGAATATATGTTGCTAAATCTAAAAATCAGTAGTACTATTGTATTTTTTGTTTGCAGCCTGTAAAATATATAAATAAACAACTTAAGGATATCTTTGGGTCAGTTTTTTGTGAAATGCCTTGTGAACTGAGTACTACTTGGTGATTTGTTTTCTTCTTTTGTTAAGATTGCAGATGGTATGGCCTACATTGAAAGAATGAACTACATTCATAGAGATCTTCGGGCAGCTAACATCCTTGTGGGGGATAATTTGGTGTGCAAAATCGCAGACTTTGGTTTAGCAAGGTTAATAGAGGACAATGAGTACACTGCCAGACAAGGTGAATCTAATACATTTGCCTCAAAAGCCAACAACTCTGAAGTAATGGATTAATACTTATTATATCTGCGTTTTTCATCAACATAATGTTTGGTAACTGAATTGGTATTTGATATTTAATTCCATTAGAGAGGTGTGGGCATGTTCATTCATCCGTCTTCATTGTTTAATTTACTGTAGTACTCAGCAATTAGAAACATTATGTAAAAATAGTTTTATTTCAGAAGACTTTGAAATTTAAAAGATAAATATTTGATAAAATCTTATATTTAGAGAGCCAATACAGTTCTGAAAATCAAATTTCTAGCACTATTGACAAGCAAGCTCTTCACTAAGCTTAGTTTTTTTAAGTGAGTATCGCTGGTATTAAAAATCAAGGTTTATGAAAAATCTTATGAGCTGGATCATCAAATCATTCATTGTTTCAGAAAACGTTGGTTGGATTTTTTTTCCATTGAACATGTTATCTAATAGTAGAAGTACTAAGGATAGACCTTTAGATTTTCTTGAGTCAGTTTGTTCCAAAATACAGTAAGTCCTTTAAGGCTTAGGGCAAAATCCAGAGCAGTTACTGGCCCATGCAGTTACTTCACTCTCTAGTGTTATCTTATGGAAAGTCACCTTAACTGCTCAGGAGCGAAGGGCTTAATTTGACCTTAAGATATGGGCCTTACTCACACCCACTTGAAAGGCATGTAGATTACAGCACATCTTTAGAGGAAGAGCCTGACTGCTTCTGGTTTCACTTACAGGTTGCCCATTTAAGTTACATACAGTTTCTTAGCACCTCCATAATAAGCAGGAGATAAGGAAATTGATGAGAAATAGATAGAACTTAGCTTATGTGCTTGTTAGAGCACAATCCTAACCATGTCTACTCAAAAGTAAGCCTCACTGTGTTCAGCATAATGCTGCAATTCTAAAGACACTTTCCTGGAAGTATGCTCCATTGAACACAATGGGACTTACTTTTGAGTAAACATGGTTAGGATTGTGCTCTCAGACTTCTCTACAAGATGTACAGTCACTGTACTGAGGGCTTAGCCATCCAGTACCTAATATGAGGGACAGAACTGTAGATGCTTAAAAAGACAGGACTTCCTTCACAGAAAAACTTAGGTCTGTCCCTCATGCTCAAGTAGTGGTTTTTTATTAGTAACTAACCAAAGATGTCGCAATGCCCAATATCAATATCAATAGATTTATCAATAGAGATTGATTGATTGCCATTTCTCCCTGAAGACAGCTGATCATCAAGAATTTATATGATAAAAACAATAAATACATTTAAAAGCAATAACAGTACAGTAAACTATAAAATATGCCAGACATCAACAATAAAAAACACAATAAAACATAACTTCATAATAGCAGTATAAAAGCATAATATACATATTATGTATATTGTGTACATTAATCTGGTTTAAGATTTTAAAAATAGAGGTTTCAGTCCTAACCCTCGCTTAGGCTGGCCTAAACCCAGCATATAAGTCCTGGATAACCTGGGGGTATCACAAAAGTGCAGTACTGCCCCACTCCTGGACAGCTTAGTGGAGAGATAGAAAGATAGGCTAGGTTTGACCAGCCTAAATTTCTTAGGATTGTGCCCATAGTCTTTCATTAGCCAGTAAATATAAATGGCAGTATAGATAAACTTCACAAAATTTGTTTGCAAAACATATAGTCACAGTAAACTAGACTAGTCGCAAGCATTTATTATTTTAATCCTCATTTTAGGATTAGCATCCAAACAGAAAATAGCATTCACATCCTAACCACTGTAAATTTTGTTCTTTGGGCAGAAAGAGAAAAACCTTCACTCCCTACAGCAAATCATTCCTTACCTGTATATAAAGAATATATTATAATAGTTGAAGAAAAGATATTCAACACATTCATTCTTACATGGCATTTATAAATGTTCTGGGAGTTGTATCCTGACACACCTATTGAAAATAAATGGTATTAAAGAAAGTCTTATGTTATGTGTTCCTTACTTTTTTAGGGGCCAAATTTCCAATTAAATGGACAGCACCTGAGGCTGCATTATATGGTCGGTTTACAATTAAATCAGATGTTTGGTCCTTTGGAATTTTGTTGACAGAGCTTGTAACAAAGGGTCGCGTGCCATATCCAGGTAAAAAGGGGATCTTAACAAGACTTCATCTGAATACTGTTGTTTGTTTTTGTATAGCAGGGGTGAGAAAACCCCAGCTGAAAGGCCATTTGTGGCCCTTAGGGACCCCCAATTATCTAGTCTCCAATTATCTCTGCCCATTAGACTGTTGGAGCCTATACTGGACCATGACTGCCAGTCCCAACACCCATAATTGTCCCAAGGTCATGCCTCCAGGTGTTTTCTACTTTCCCCTATGCATTATTTTAACTACCCCCCACCGCTTCTGAACAACTTATGTCTCTATATGTTTATGGCTTGGTCTATGTGTTTTCACTGTGCAAGAGGTGTGTTGCTTTCAGTTCATAGTTCTCCTGTGCTTCTACCTGCATGCATTTATCTATATATATAAAAGAGAAAAGTAACTCACTGACTGACTCACTGACTCATCACCGCCTTGCCAAAACTGCTGGCCCTAGAAGTGTGAAATTAGGGGTGGGTGTTCCTTCCGTGGCGGAGGGGTGCACTAAGAACCGGTTTTCGGAAATTCCAACCGGAAGGGGGTGAAAAGGGGCGCAACGCGTTTTCCTCCCTATACTTTGCATTGAGAATTGCTGACTCAGCAACATTCCTCCCCAACTGCTGGGCCTGGAAGCATGGAATTCTGGGAGGGATCCTTCTGTCACCTGAACACCCCTTAATTTAACCCTTCAGGGGCTGAAAAGGGGGCAACGTGTTTTTCTCCTATACTTAACATGGGAGACTGACCAACCTCCAGCCAATTTGGTGCTCAGTGCCTGGTGCACAGGGGGGATGTTGTTCAGAGGAGGGGTTGCACTGTGGAGGATGCTGTGCATGAGGTGTTGGTGCGCATGGGGAGAAGTTGCACATGGGAGGATGATGTGCATGGGGGAATTTGCGCATGGGGGAAGTTGCGCATGGGGGGAAGTTGCACATGGGCGGTTTGATGTGCATGGAGGAAAGATGCGCATGGGGAAGTTGCGCATGGGCAGGTTGATGCGCATGGGGGAAGTTGCACATGGGGTTGATGCACATGGGGTTGATGCACATGGGGGCAAGTTGCGCACGGGGTGAAGTTGCGCACGGGGTGAAGTTGCGCATGGGGGGTTGATGCGCATGGGGGTTGACACACATGGGGGTTGACGCGCATGGGGGAAAGTTGCGCATGGGGGCAAGTTGCTCATGGGGCAAGTTGCGCATGGGGGGTTGATGTGCATGGGGGGAAGTTGTGCATGGGGGTTGATGTGCATGGGGGAAGTTGTGCATGGTGGGTTGATGTGCATGGGGGAAGTTGCGCATGGGGGGTTGATGTGCATGAGGGAAAGTTGCGCATGAGGAGAAGTTGCACATGGGGAGAAGTTGTGCCATGGGGGGATGGCATATGGGGAAATGTTAGTTACAAATAATCTCAGTAAAATACAAATATTTTTATAAATATTTACAAATAGTTACAAATAACTACAAATAATCTCAGTAAAATTCACTAATTCATACAAGTTTTCTGCATTCATACAAGTTTTCTGCTGAGTTGCCTAGGCCAGCACTGCTAGGCCAGCCCAGGTCCATCTGTCTTGGGCAAACCTAAGTGGACTTACACCAGCCCACGCCTTTCTGGTGTAGCTATGCTGCCCTATCTTGGAATTAGGGCAGCCCGGTGCCAACTATCTAGCCTAAGTGCACTTCAGGATTGCAGCCTATACATGTTAGAAAACTTTAATGAAGATAAAGCAAAAATAATTCAGCTATAAGATGTGACAAAATGTTAAAAATCTTGGGTATGGAACCTTTGATCGGGAACATGTTTTACTTTTTCACACATCCAAGTTTGAGCGAGCCTAAGCAAGATGCTGCTGAGATTAGAGATGAAAGAACTGTTACATGCTGCCACAAGAATCTTAAATTGTTAAATCTTCCTTAGGGGCCAAATCCTATACCCTAAAAGCCATGGTGGCCAGAGGATATATTGAGGAATGTAACATTTCACACCATCTCTTCTTCTTTTATAGGCATGGTGAACAGGGAAGTGTTGGAACAAGTGGAACGTGGCTATAGAATGCCTTGTCCGCAAGGGTGTCCAGAATCTCTCCATGAGTTAATGAAACTGTGTTGGAAGAAGGATCCAGATGAAAGACCAACATTTGAATATATTCAGTCATTCTTAGAAGACTATTTTACTGCTACAGAACCACAGTACCAGCCTGGAGACAATTTATAAGTCCCTGCTCTACATATCATGCACAAATCTGCCAAATGTAAAATACATTTTAAAAAATTCCTTGTTTATTTGAAGGATTCAGAGGAAAACAGATCACCACTATTTTTCATATTTCGATGGCTGACCAATTGGAATTTCATCATAACAGTTGCACAAAACCACTTTTGAAAGTGCTATGTCCAAGTTATGTGATTTTTTTCCTCCCTTGTTGTAACTGGGTCCAAAGGAAGCATCCCATATATAGTTGGGTTGAATAATGAACATTACCATAACAATTTATAAGAACAGAGCTGCTAGTATATATTTTTTCCTCTTCTAAAATTTTATCCATATACTTAAAACAACATCAGCAATTACATAGGCTTCTGAGTGGAAAGGTTCAAAGAATAACAAAGTATGGGACCAACAATTCAATTCCTGTTCTATGAGAAGACCTGTGTTCACAAGTAAAATAGAATTTAAAGGAAAGAAATTGAGAGAAACATACAATTCTGATTTTGTTTTACATAGATTTAAATAGAATAGGAAAAGTGTTTTCTACAAAGGCCAATGATTTAAGATGAACCTCATTAAATGCTTGACCTCACTCAGTAATGGAACTGAAGAGCATAATGCACTGTGTTAATACTTTATGTTAATGTAACTGGAAAATAGCATATGGGAGTTACTTTTTCCTGCACAGCTTAATTAAGAATGACAATGGCAACCATAAAGTGAGGCAATGTTTTATATGGTTATGTTGGTGGAGTCCAGTGTACAAACCTGAAACCACAAAATGCAATCAGAAGGAAAGATAAGATTTTCTTGATCCTTTAATAACTTTTACAGCAAAAAAATTCTAGTACCCAGTTTTGTGAAAATTCTTTCTGGAAAGGACATCTGGGAAAGGGAGAGATGATTGTAATTTATGAGTGCTTCCAAGGTCAAATATCACTTGTTCAGGGATTCACATGATTGCACTTCTTTAGCCTTTCTTAAAAAGACATTTGTATGTATCTACACAGTATTTATTTAAAAAATTAAAGTTTGAAAATGTTCAGCTCAATATATTTAATATTGAGTTGCTGGTATCAAGCTATTGGGAAATGGTCAAATCAGGTACTCAAAACACTAAATATTAGCGAGCTAAGTTCCCCCATAACAAGCTATTATGTGAGGAACACTGATGGGACCGATTTAGTGAATTATGGCTTCTAAAAATTTTGATATGAGTACACCCAACTATTGGATCAGCCATTGTGTGTAATTTTTAGCTGAATGAGGATGCATATTGGCTCATTTAACATATTATACGGAGCCAGGAGCCGGGATTGAATCCTGGTCTGACATGCCATCTTCCAACTAAGGATACACACACACCTCATTCTTAGAAAAACTCAGGATCTATCATGGCATCTCAAGCAGGTGATCTTGGCTTGTTTTAGCCACAGACTGCAAATAAACAGAAGCTGAAGTTTGGATTCAATTCAAGTTTCACATGACATCAAAAACAGATCATTGCCATTAGATATATTGGAGAATAAGTTTGTGTTTGTTTTTTTTTTGCTATGACCTCACACACATCAAGCAATAAACTCCTATTGTCATTAGGAGTTGTCAGTTATGGTCTAACTTTTATTAATATTTCATAATACAAGCTCGTCTATGAAAATTAATGTCAGTCTTAGGAGAAATCTGATAGGTTTAGTTTTGGAACAACAAATACCAACCAGTAAAAGTAATCTTGAATTCTGCTCCCAAAATGAATTATGTAAAACTGTGCAATCGTGTTATCTTTCCTTATCTTTTAAACATACCTATCAAATTTTAAAAGGGCTTTATGTAAAAATAATTATGAAATTGTGATTTTTCTAAATATGTTAGAATGGGTAAATACAGCTGTTTATGAAATAATGTAGTTAAAACAACAAAATCAGAAAATTGTTCTGGTATTGATTGGATCTTAATTAATAAATAGAACAATTCATTGTAACAACACATGTATAGTAAGGAAATTTATAAACTAACTTAATGAGCTTGTTCATGAAAAATGATTATGTATTTTTAAAAGGACTTCAAGATTAGCTTCCATATCTATGATTTTTTTCTCTTTGTAATAGTGTGTTACCTCAAAACTTTGATGTGTGTTTATCTTGGCAAATAAGAATTCAGCATTGAAAGAAAAAGAAACTTTTCTATAAATAGTAATACATTTTTAAAGTGTAATTATTTTTATAAAACATAATGTTACATTTATTTTGCAGGATTGATTTAAAATAAAATTCAACCTAATTATAGAAGCTTATTTTTAAAAAAAAAATCTGATGGGGTTTCCAAACTGCTTTGTTTGTTAAACTTTACTGGGAACATCTCTTTAGAATTTGAAAGAACTGTGTATTCAGTTGATGATTAGTTCTGGAAAATTCTTAATACTTGAGTACAGTTTGGGGAAGTCATGATAGAATTTCTAAGGAGTGTTTAAAGGGATTTAAATCCTTAGAATTTAGGATTTAGTCAGAATTTAGTGAGTCCTGGTTCTGCAACATAGATCATCATAAGACAAATTCTAAAGTACTGTATGCTCTTGCCAACCCCTATAATTATTTGGAACACTAATTATCATTTTGCTGCATTTGGAGATATTTTGTACAATACAGTATTTGTTTCTAATTTGTATATGTCTCATTGATTCTTTGAGTATTGGAGGTAACCTTGATCACAGTTGCCCTATCTATAAATTCAAAAATGCAGTTGTGCTTTACATTCTACCTTCTCCATCCTCTTCAGATAGATCAGGCCTGTACTGTACTCCCCTTCCCAAAGGAAAATGTGTGTGCAGGGCAAGGGAGGGAACTCCATGGATAAAATAATGACTACAGAGATTGTATGTGTGGATCTCAGGGTTCCCCCCTACACATCTTTCCATATGTGTGGAGAATTTTGCACCCTATAGCAACAGATTGCCTTCACAGGACTAAGAGCAATAAGCACAATTAACCAGGAACATCTGTATAGAACCAGTTGAAAAGAATGAATGCCAGTATGTTTCTGAGTGCTGCCCATTCATTTCAAAGCTACATGACAAAAAGGTTCCTGATGAATTTTATCCAATGGCAAATATTCACCCCTACTTTCTTTCATGTTTGTGTGATCCACACAATAGATTTGCTTAGGGGACTGGGTTCAATATTTTCTGCCAGAACTTTGCCCATCAATATTGTATAGTCAGTCTCTCTGTCTCCAATGTATAGAAGTGCCACTGTATATTAGGATTGTAGTACTGCTAGATTACTCTTTTCTAATCATCAGGAATGATAATGCAAATTTTTTACGTGTTTTCAACTGTTTATATTTTCAGCACTTCCTGTACTGTAATCAATGTTTATCTTTTAAGAATAATTTTGATACTTTAATAGAAACCAATTATGTAATATTTCTGATCAAAACTGTACTGCAAGCCTTTCCCATCAGTTTTCTTGAATATATGTTGTGTGGTAACCTTTCACTTTTTTGTTCAGTTCTCATATCATGCTGTGTTGACAAGCTTACGTATTTTTAATATTTTATTACTTTTGCATAATTAAACTTCCCAAAGTATGATGATTGTGTATGTGGATACTGTCACCAACAACAAAAAGTGGCTGCTTTTCCTGTACTGTATTTCTTAATTCAGGATACAGTATTTACTTATTTTTAGCAGCGTATTCATGATATACGGTTTTTAAATTGATCTGCACCATGTTCTAACACTCCTTTTTCCTAGTAGATTTGCTGCATATCTTAAAAACATACAATTGTTTAAGTCCAGTTAAATACAACAAGACGCAGAGGAGGGCACCAAGACGCAGGTCCCAGAAATCTGAACTAGGTGCCCCTTTAGCCTGCTCCAGCTTGGCTCTTCTTGCACACAAGATAAACAGTGGTTATTTAGCTGTGGTGGTGAAATACATTTTATGATAGTTTGTAAGATTTGCTCTCAGAGGATTCCTTGGACTATAATAGATGACCTGGGATTAAATACCCTAAAGTAAATAATTTGAAACTTTGGGTGTGTAAAAAATACTTTGCATGAATTAACTGTCTTAACATATTCAAATGATCTTATTTGCAGCTCCTACAATCTTGGAATATGGTCATTTTGCAACATATTTCCCCCTATTGATGTTCCTAAAACCTCTTGGCTCCTATTTTTACTGCCTTCTTTGGAGGAAGAATGTTGCTGTTTTTTCTTCTCCAGAATTATTGTTTGAAATGTACCCCAGTACTATACCATTGGTTGATAGTACAACTTTGGAAACTTAATACATTTTGCAAACAACATCCTCTTGAGAAGGACAAATATGTTTGGAGAAACCCAGGAGAGGTTTGGAATGCAGAGAACTCCTTTTGCTGCTTTCACTCGAAAATTCTGGATGTATCCCGACAGCTGTTGGATAGTACAGACAGCTGTGTTGGTGCTATTACTTAGATACAGAACATCCTTTGACTGTTTTCATAAAAGTGTGATAACACTGAGCTGGCAAGAGCTGGATCATTTGAATTATATATGTTTCAATGTTTACAGTAACCCCTGAAACCTAAGGGGTTCTAGTCTATTGGGAGGGGATTTCATGTACAGTACACATCTATAATTTTAAGGGATTTATATTGCTCTACCTCATTTTATCTGAAAAATACAAATCTAAGAATCCCATATGCACTTGTTCCAGTCCTGGAACAATTAGAGACACAAAATCCTTTGTGTCTTTAGTCATTAATTAGCACATGGGGAAACTCATTTTTATTATTTTTCATATTTTGTGATCTTTGCAAAGAGAAAGATGCTGAGATTGTACCCTCAGGTCACCTAAGCTCTGCTTAAGTAAGCTTTACCACTCAAGACCCATTATGACGGAGTGAAAATGCAGCTATTCAGATCAGTAATGATGTAAAGTAAATTGAACGTGGTGATATTTTATGAACAGTTTCTGTTCCTCCTATTTTAAATCAAACATAAATGTGATCATGAAAGAGTGATGCATCTGTATTCCTATGACTTATGAGCAATATCCATTTTACCCACTTGGGTCAATTGGGGGGAGGGGGTAGGTGAAGAATATCATTGGCATCTTAATTCATTTCCTCTCAACAACTATCATTCATTCTGGCATTCTGAGAGATCCATTTTTTATCCAGAGCATCCAAGTTTCTCTTGAAGTTATTCTTGGTTTAAATGCTAGTGTCAAGCCAGTTAGCTAAATTTTTCAAATAGTATGTGTCTAATTGCATAGGTTGCTTAATTTGAGAAGTCTTTCCTTTTGAAAAGATTCCCCCATCATTATTTGGAACACTTGGAAGCTGGTGATCTTTTCCTCAAAACTATTTATTACCAAAATGGAATTAGGAATTGGGGGGGAGTTCATTTTATCCCAATTAATTTTATCCCAATTAATTATTCATTTTATCTCAATGTGTTCTCGAATGAGTCTTGTTTAGTGCCTGAAGACCAGATTCAAAACCTGTGGCTTGTTTTTAAAATTAGGTTGTGTGACATTCAATTGGAGTGGGTGTCCCCTGGTTCTGGTGTTGTGTGGGAGGTGAAAAGGGCAACCCCTCCTATGCCTGCCTACTCAGAAGTAAGCCCTATTCTAGCCAGTAGCCTATCCCCAAAAAAGCATGGATAGGATTGCAGCCCTAGACATATCCACATGCCGTCCACTGAGAATCACACTCCAGGCACCTTCTAAAGCAGGGGTCTCCAAACCCCAGCCCTGGGGCTGAATGTGGCCTTCGGCAAGACCACCAGGTCAGTGGGCAAGCCTTGTAATGTCTCTAATACAATCTTATATGTAAATTTATTCAGATTTGACATGTAAATAATTTTTTGGCCCCTGACACAGTGTCAGAGAGATGATATGGCCCTCCTGTCAAAATACTTGGAGACCCCTGTTCCCCCTGGCTTGGGGACCATAGAGGACTAGGATGGACACCCAAGGAAAATGTAGGGCATGGAGAAATAAAAGCTAAAAATCTATATTGCTAAAATCCTACTTTATAGGTTCTGTTTCAGAACCTCTTGTGGATTAAAAAAATCAGTGTATAAAGAAAACAATGGAAAAATATGTTTAAAGACCCACTTCCAGGTTTCTTGCTCCTCTGTTTTGCCTAGTTAAATAAGGTAGCACATCAACATCTGCAGGGATTTGATTCTGGGACCAAAGAATGGAATGGCTGCTTGCATGACCGCCTCTCTACAACAGTAGAAAAGCAGTTTTTCCAACTGTCATTTGCAGTGGCCAAATGAAATCTGTCTATAAAAAAACCAGTGTAGAACAAGGTTGGACCTTTTATATTGACTTCCTGTGATGAATTTAAATACGTACTATGGCTGCATACCTAAATACACTTTCTTGGGAGTAAGACCCATTGAAGACAATAGGGCTTACTTTTGAGTAGACATGGTGAGAAATGTGCTCTATATTGTTAAATTGGGAAAAAAATTGCATCTCATTTTGTGAGTGACAAGAAGGCTCTCTGCTGCCTGCTCACAAGGAAAGGGAGGACAAGGAAGTTGTTTGTTTGTTTGTTTGTTTTCCAGGACACAAGGCTGAAAAAGAGGAGGAGGAGCAGCTGTCCCCCGGCTGGCCTTTCCCCCTGGGAGGTGGCTGGAGAGGGGGCAGCCCTTCCTGATCCGCCCCTTCTCCAGCTGCCTTGGAGGGGACCCTTCTTTCTCCTTGGAGGGGACCCTCCTGGAAGGAGGCCTTAGAAATGAGTAGCAGGGGCAGGATCAGGGCCCTGACCGTGCAGGATGTCCGCTTCCCCACCTCCCTGGACCTGCAGGGCTCCGACGCCATGGTGAGAGCTCCAGCCCTCTTTCCTCCTCCTCTTCTTCCTCCTCCACCCAGGCAGCAGCACAGGCAGGGGTGGATCTGATCCAGGGTAACCTCATGCCCTCTTTTCCCAGGACATGTCCTCTTTTTGAGTCTGCAGGAAAAAAATCTCCCTTGTCCTCCTTTTCCTTGGCAACAGGCAGCCTTCTTGTCATTCATCAATTCGATTTTAAATTTAATCCCAAGTAATCAACATGAAAACAATATATAGGAGTGTTTATAGCTTTAATTTTCTCTTGGCCTACATTTTTTCTTGGGTGTCCTACATTTGGGGGGGGGGGTCACCCTGACTGCTTCAGGAATGAAGCCAAGAGCCTAATTGCATGCTTAAGCCCCATTAGGGTCTATGGGGCTTACTCCCAGTCCCAGGAAACTGGGATAGGATTGGATTGCAGCCAACAGGAAAGGATTGCAGCCTTACAGCCCAATCTTATGCCTGTCTACTCAGAAGTAAGTCTTATATGATTCTATGGTGCTTACTCCAAGTCCCAGCAAACTGTGGATAGCATTCAGCCTTACAGCCCAATTCTGTGCCTATCTACTCAGGAATAAGGCTGCAATCCTAACCACAATTTCCTGGGAGTAATCACACTTTGCAGTGTGACCAAGCTCCATTGACATCTGAGTAGACATGTATAGGATGGGGCTGTGAAGCTGCAATCCTATTCTCAGCAACTTCCCAGTACTGCCATAGATGTGCCAGTGGGACATGCATATGTGACATTTTCGCTGCTGCAAAAATGGGACTTGGAGTAAGCCCCATAGAATCTAATAAGACTTACTTCTGAGTAGACAGGCATAGGATTGGATTAGAAGGCTGCAATCCTATCCACAGTTTCTTGGGACAGGGAGTAAGCCCATTTTTGCTGCTGCAAAAATGTCACACATGCATGTCCCACTGGCACATCTATGGCAGTGCTGGGACGTTGCTGTGAATAGGATTGCAGCTTCACAGCCCCATCCTATACATGTCTACTCAGATGTCAATGGAGCTTGGTCACACTGCAAAGTGTGGATCAGATTGTAGCCTAAGAGCACAATCCTAACCATGTCTACTCAAAGTAAGCCCCATTATTTTTAATGGGTCTTCCAGGAAAGTGTCTTTAGGATTTGGCCTAAATCTATGGATCTGTCTAGGTCAGCATTATCAACCTTGAGGAGCTGCTGCTCTTCAGCATTTCGGACAGGAATTGTACTCTGCCCTTGTGGGAAACACCACGAGTTGAATCTTTGGCCTGCGTACTGGGCTAGATTTCTGGAACCAAAATAACTGTCATGGTAACACTTTAATGTTCCCACCTAAAACATTTTCTCAGAAGACTAAAAAGGAGAGCCCCATTGATTATGATAGGGCTTACTTCAGAGTAGACATGAATAGGCTGGTCTCTCAGGAGAGGCTGAGCAGGTACTACCGTATTGACTCGAATATAACTCGCACCCAATAGTTAGAATCAAAATTCTGTGTTTACTCAATTCTAATTAACATTGACTCTAATGCGCACCCTGATTTTGGAGATTTAATTTGGCTGAAAAGGGTGATATTTGAGTAAATATAATATTTTTTGCTTATTAATCAAGACATCACTTGTCTATCAACTCAAAATTAATTAGAAATGTTTGCTTGTCATGCTAAGCACTCTCAGTCCAAGTTACTCTCAATCCAAGGTTTTCTCTATCTCCATCAACGGTGCCAACCACGTATGGACACAGGACTTCTACTACCATGTGCTGCCCTAAGTATCAGCTGTGTACGTTACTAGTACAATACTGTAACAGTATGTTACTATTAAATTGATATTTTGCTCTTCTGTTTAGCACCCTGACCCAGATTATTCTGCAGCCTATGTTGTAATTGAAACAGATGCTTCTGATGGACTCAAAGGCTATGGCTTAACATTTACACTGGGCAAAGGTACAGAAGTGGGTAAGTTGTTAACACCATTAATAATTTAAACTAGTCACACAGATCACCGCTCAGTCATTACTTCTTTCATTGAAAATGACCTCTATATGGGGAGCTGTTATAGCAACATGACTGGGCAAGGGGCAGTTTTTCAGTTTTTCTTCATCTTTATTCTAATAAGTCACATATTGGAGTTGTCCTTCACCCCACCAAGGCATTTCTCTCTTGTGAGAGTTTTTGGACATTCAACAACATTTTTGGCCTTTAATTCATAGAATGTTTAGTATAGTACTCCTTTTTAGTACTATACTAAATTTTTAGAATTTAGTACTCTTGTTAATACTAGTCCAATAGTTGGAATCTTGGTCATATTGTGACTGCTTTTGTTGTTGGACACATAAGAGTTGATGGCCAACTTTTCTTTGCAAATAGTTGCATAAGAACATAAGCCCTACTGGATTGCCAAAGGACCATCCAGTCAAGCTTCTTGAATCAGTGACCGACCAGATGCCTTCAGACTTCCTCACAGTTAGCAACTTGTGATGGACTTTTCTTCTAGAAATCTTATCAGATGCCCTTTCGAAGGCATCCAGGTCAGACAGCATCACCACCTCCTGCAGGCAAGGAGTTCCACAAAATAATTACATGCCGGGTAAAGAAATATTTTCTTTTTGCCTGTCCAAACTCTCCTAACATTCAATTTTAGTGGATGACCCCTTGTTCTAATATTGCATGAGAAGAAGAAAGATGATCCAACTATCACCTTCATGAGTTGCATATATTATACAGGCACTAAAATAGCATACAGGTTTGTTTCATTTGCCAGCACATGCCTATAAAATGGTGACCTGAAAAAGTGGCTTGCACGCGGACACATACGGAAATAAAATATTAGCAATTCCTCTCCCCCCAAGTAATTTTTAGCTTCTCTATTGTCCCATAACATTTGCGAGTGCAAACCACTGAGTGATTTCTCCCATCATTTTGCTTTCTGCTTATTACCATAACCCTTCAGCTCTCTGCGGTCTCTTCTGATTACAGGGTAACAATGGTAGCATCCTAATCCGCTAAAGCTTTACCACTTCACTGCAGTGTCTCACCTCTGCATCAATAAATGTTACCAGCTGTGATGTTGCTTCAACGGCTATCACATACCTAATCGGATTACATGCCTTGTGCTTCCCTTTTGATATCCTTTATCGTTTATGTTCCCTTCAGCTGACCTTAGAGATGTTTGGCTCATATCTTCCCAAATAAGTTCTAAAAATATCACAACTCTCGCGTTCCACTTTTGCTAGAAATGTGATTTTGAACTTTACTGTTTAGAAAAAATTAGGGATTACTAAGTTAGAAACTACTTTTACATTTGAAAAAGTTAGGGAACCAAAAATTTTGGATCATGCCAAAAATTAGGGATTACTTTCTGATACTTGATTAGAAAAGTCCAAATATCATCCTGCTCCTTCTAACGGAGTTTGGAATAAGCTGGACACCAATTCTTGGGTTCATTTCTTTAATTATACTTTCATTAGTTATATCACTCTTACAACTCATTAGGCATGGATGTTTCCTTTAAACATCTTTTAAACCAAATTTTTTTTTCAAAATTCACAAAATGTTGGTACAACTCAAGCAATGTCATAGCAAACTTCTAAACAACATACTTTGCATTTTGCAGTTGTTTGTGCGGTCAGTGCACTCTCCACTCATGTAGTTAATAAGGACTTGGATGAAATAATTGGTGATTTTCAAGGATTCTACCGGCAGCTCACCAGTGATGGACAGCTCAGATGGGTAAGATATTTTAAAGCATTAAAGATAAAGATTGACGGATGAGTCCAAATTTGTTTGTATTTTAAAATGTAATATAAGAAAAATTACTGAAATTCTGTTTATTTGCTGGCAGAAAACATATCCATTAGGCAAGACTCCAGATAAATGACAACTATGCTTGGTGCAGACTTTATTCTAAGGTTTAACATCATGGAGTTCTTGTACTTGTACAATTATATGTTCTTCCAGACACTCCTGTTTAATTAACTTACAGTATGCAGTTAATACTCTCTGAATGCTACTCCTGTTCTGGTTCCAGAAATTCTGGATAATGGTTCTGGATAACAGAACCATTGTTTTAAACCTTTCATTATAACTGCCCCACTTTGAAAATTGCTATGTTATCATATCAGCAAATAAAATGAAATTGTCATGGTAGGCATCACAAAAGTTTGTTACAAGAGGCTTACTGCTACAGAAGGATTTTTGGGTTTCTATCTTTCCTACAAAAATCTAAGAAGTGGTGTTTTGATTATGAGTATAGGGTGCACATTAGATTCGATGGCACATTAGATTTGAGTAAATACGGTAGATGCCTGAGAGGCTGTTGGCATTCTTTGCAAAGACACTCTAACAAATGGAAGGCATATATGTTGAAGTACCTCTCGCCAATAGGTATACAGGTTGAGTCTTGGCATCTGCAAGGGCTTCATTCCAGGAACCTCATGGATGCAGATGTTTGCATTAAAACAGGTTTTAAACAAACAAATTAAAAGATTTAGCAGCCCTTTAAAAATAGACTGCTTATCATGATAGCACAATCAATCTTCCTCTCCAGGGCTTAAAGGGTGGAGAAGAGGAAGGAATGAGAGGGCCTCATATTATCATGTTGCCACTGACTTCCAAGATGCCACTGGGAGCCCATACAGTACCATTGTGCATAGTAGGAAAATGGTGCTCCTTCCTGCTGGAAGTAACATTATGCTGGCATTTTTCCTGTTTTCTATCCAAATTAACCCCTTTGTACATGGCCCCTATGTGCAGTGTCTATCCTGCACAACCATAGGCTCTGAGCTCACCGAGGCTATCGAGATGTGCTGGTGGGCTGTTATGACCTAAGAGATACATCTTGTTGATCCCTGTTACAAGTCTCCAAGCAAAGCAACTTTCACCATCGCTGTATAGCCATCCTAATGAGTTGGTGGCCTGGTTTATTTTCTTTATAGATTGGTCCAGAGAAAGGAGCTGTCCATTTGGCCACCTCTGCTATTCTGAATGCTGTCTGGGACTTGTGGGCTAAACAGGAAGGAAAGGTAATGGTTGGGAAACAAGTGTGCAGGAATGTCACTATTTGTGACTCTGGATGTATGTTCCATTTCACCTCCTAAGCTTTCTATTTTGACATGGTTGAACACATCACTCCTGCCTAGGTTATGATATGGGCTGATAATGACTTCAAAATTACTGATGAATTTCTATTCCTGATTTTCTTACAAGTTTTATCTCATGTTGGCTGTGGGTAGCGCAAGTGGTTAAGACACTTTGCCTGTTAACCAGAAGGCCAGGGTTCGAGACCCAGTGCCCACAAGATAGGGTGAGCTCCTGTCCTTAGCCCAGCTCTGTGTCACAACTGGAACAAATTGTATCAGCTCTTCTTATTAATCTAACCAGGCCTTCGTGCTTTGTGTGCAGTGCAGAGCACGATACCATAGTCTTTCAAGACGGATGGATGCCAAGTTATCTCAAATTACTCATGAGATAAATCAACTATCTCGTGTTATGATACAAAACTGCACATGCCTCTCTGTCAGAAATTATTTCAATTTTGGAGAGCACTCAAAACTAGGGAAATGTTTCCTGCTATTTATATAGTTTACAGCAGTGGTTCACAAGCTGGTGGGTCACAACCCACCAGCAGATCAGGAAGCAGACAATTCCTCCGTAAGGGGAATGGCCAATATATGACTACAACAATGGTTCCTTTTCTGTGGCAAAGATAATCTTAATTGCCAAGTACAGTTTTTGTACAAAAGGCAAACCTTGAACCATTTTGAACGAGTTCCTGGTCTCACAAATAGAGAGAAAATAAAATAAGCAGCGGACCTTAATATGTAAAACTAGCAATTACTATATGATTTCAAACACATTGGTGTAAAGCTTTCAGAATATTCCTCTGAATATTTCTTTTTCTTTCTTTCTTTAAAGCCTCTCTGGAAGTTGCTGGTTGACATGGTAAGAAACTGAGTCATTGTATACTTGTGTTCTTGCTGGGCTAAAAGTAATAAACCTTGCTGTAACCTGATTACATTGGATCTATACCAGCGTTTCTCAAAGTTGGGGTCGGGACCCCTTTCAGGGTCGCCTAGAGGTTTCCTGGGGGTCGCCTAAAGACCCCTGGTGCAGAGGGCCAAGTCAGGCTTGCCAGACCTCCGGCTGTAGCTGCACACGCACTGGGGCTGACTGACAGCCTCAGGGCCCAATCCTATGTATGCCTACTCTGAAATAAATCCAATTATAGTCAGGGGGCCTTTACTCCCATGTAAATGTGGATAGGATTGCAGCCTCAGGGCCCAATCCTCTGAAATAAATCCCATTGTGTTCAATGTGTGCATAGAACACACATTTCATTTGTAGCAATGAAAATACATCCTGCATATCTGATATTTACATTACGATTCATAACAGTAGCAAAATTACAGCTATAAAGTAGCAACAAAAATCATTTTATGGTTGGGGGTCCCCACAACATGAGGAACTTATAAAGGGGTCACGGCGTTAGGAAGATTGAGAACCACTGATCTATACTATATATCTTCTTTCTAGGTATAGGTGTAACCTAATTATATGTGTTTTATTTAGATGTGATTTTGTCTCAGGCTGGCTCTTTAAAAGAGAAACATCCCTTAAGTAGCAGTTAATGGCTTAAAAGCAATCTGCTTACCATGACAATGTGGCAGGTGATTAAGCTTGTCTGAAAAAGGGTCACAAAGGCTTCAGCTTTGGTTTCAGGTTACCCTGGGAAGAGCCACTGCAGTCCCAATGAGGCTGCTTGGATCTGCATTACCATCGAAGGTGGTGCAAATCTGAGCATCCAGGGGCTGTCCCAGCTTGGGTTAGGATTGGGCATAAGTGCTGGATGCTGGCCCTGTCTCCTTCCCCCAGTAACACCCCCATCCACCCTCTCTCCATCCTGGAAGGCCTCATTCCCAGTTGGCTAGGAATGGCTACAATCCTAAAAACACTTTCCTGGGTGTAAGACCCATTGAACACAATACTTACGTACTTTTGAGTAGACATGATTAGGATTGTGCTTCAGCTCATTCAAATCACAGTTTAGAACAAGGTCCTGTCTTGGTTACATGATTGAACAGCATTCCCAATGAAGATCTTCAGGGTTTTGTGGGCTGCAATGTCCTAGTCTTAGAGTCCGACCAAAGCAGAACCTTTTGTTTTGCAAACAGTTTTCTATGCCTGACTGCAACACCAGATGTGAGTTGATCTTTAAAATGATGCTAAACTGTTTATTTAAAGTGCAGTTGAAAGAGATGCCTCCATCTTCTGGATTAAAGTGGGAGCCATGCTTATGCATAAGAAGTGATTGCTGCTGTTCTTAGATTAGCATGAGATCTGGAATGGCTAAACATTTACAGGTCATGTAATCAACCAGGGAGAAAAAAGTAACCAAGTGGTCATCTAGTTTTGATGCAGATTTTTGGCCTTCCAAAAACGATGTATATACAACACTTGCCAGTTGTGACAGCTCAGACTTTATATAAATTGTATTCGTATGTTCTGGAAATTGATGCATCATGTTACTAATTTGAAAATCCATCTTTAAAGCAAGCTAGTCACACCAGTCGTATCAGAGATATGTATGTGGTACTGCGGGATACAGTGGCCTCTGTGCTGTTCCAAAATTGCCACCGCCAGCATGCTAAGTATGCCGCCATGTGACCATTTATAACATAAATGACATCATATTATTTTTTCATTTCCTTTGTAAACCGCTTTGTGAACTTTTTAGTTGAAAAGCAGTATATAAATACTGTAGACAGATAGACAGACAGATAATTGGGCCATAAGTCTGAGCTGTAGGTTATACAACAACTTGACCTTTATTTTGTAACTGTTCTATTTTCAGGATCCCAAACAATTGTTATCTTGCATTGATTTCAGATATATTACTGATGCACTGACGGAAGAGGAGGCTTACAGTAAGTAATTTTTAATAGATCATAAAGCCTAAATACTCTCCTTCAGATTAATCCTAGTGATTTCTCCATAGTAAGTTTGGAACTGTAATAATGAGTGTTTATAGTGGTTTTACAACTGCTCAGCATGCTGCCTCTATAGTAAATCAGCACATACATTTTTGTGACAACTCTGTATGGCAGGCTGTTAACTACCATCTCCACATTATATATGGGAAGGTCAGGGGTTTCAGCATTACAGCTCTCAGTTATTTCATGCCTGAGCTGAAGTTTGGACTGGGAATTGCAGTTCATAGAAATTCAGTGCTGCAAAACTCCAGAGTATAGACCTTATGATTATTTATATGGCAAGTTCAGCCCCATTCATCTAGAAAACATACTGGAAATAGTAATACTGGAAATAGTAATGAAATTGGTTTCCTGTCTATTTTCATCCAACTAGCTATACTTCAGAATGGCCTGATGGGGAAAAAAGAAAGAGGTAAGCATCAGAATACTTCCTTAGGGAGTACACAATGATTTGCTTGCATCTCAAGAGATTTTTCACAAGCTGTGATTGGAAACCAAACCCTAAAGGGATTCTGACAAGAATGCGTTAGAGCACAATCCTAACCATATCTACTCAGAAGTAAGTCCCATTGTGTTTAATGGAGCTTACTCCCAGGAAAGTGTGTTTAGGATTGCGGCCTTACCCTAAAATCCAGAGTAAGTACAGTAACACGTAAGAGACATTCCGTTTTATGGAAAGGTACAGAGGATGTAAACAGAAATAGAATTTATATATAGGGTATGTATGGGCTGTGGTGTGGCTGTGGTGAATGCGGTGTGTGGTGAATGTGGTGTACGAGCTGTGGGTGGCGCAAGTGGTTAAGACACTGTGCCTGTTAACCAGCAGGCCAGGGTTCAAGACCCAGGTCGGCCCCACAAGACAGGGTGAGCACCTGTCCTTAGCCCAGCTCTGCAACGCCAGCTGGATCCAATCGTATTGGCTCTGCCTTTCCATTGGACTAATTCAGTGGTGTGGAGAGGGGGGATTTGCTGCTTGGGTAACAGCCTATCCTCCATAACAATCTAACCCAGGCTTTCGTGTTTCGCATGCACCGTATGCAGCGCTGAGCACCTTACCATAGTCTTTCAAGATTGACGGAGGCCTGCTATGTATATGTATGTGATGTAACTATGGAATATGCATAAAATATGTGTATATATGTGTATATATTTGTACACATTTATTTCCTCTATTAAATTTTTTTTAAATGTAGACTGTAGCCATGAAACATTCATGCAACCATGGTGGATCATCAGCATACAGCTCTCAATGGGATTCATGCATTTTTATTGGATTGAGGGGTCTTTCTGGATTGTTTCTTTAATGCACAGTTGTTGCAAGGCATCAGCATGTTCCTCAAGTAGTACTTCTTTTGCAAGGACCTCTCATTTGACCACTGGTATCATTCTGTATCTTTTTAGAAGAACAAATGTTAAATTCTGGCTACCCAGCTTATACTACATCATGTGCCTGGCTGGGCTATCCGGACCAGCAACTGAGACAGGTTTGACTCTTCCATGTTTCCCCATTTAGATTCTACTATGAGTTCAGATGCCTGAAATATTTAGCCAAAATAACTAGCTGAGGTATTTCAGAGGTAGGACAGGTTTCATGTTAAATTAAATTATACCTCAGCTAGTAATTGATGATATTGATATTGAGAAACAATAATTTTTAAAGTGCATAAGGATGTAATTTGCACATGAAGCACACTACTGTGAGATACAGCAATGAATCTAACAGACTATACTGTATCTATTCAGCAGTTGAAGAGTGTATACCATGTAACCGTTGCATTTTTCTTGGCAGCTATGTAGTGAAGCCCTGAAGGCTGGCTGGACCAGGTATAGTATATTTATTTTGAATTCTTTGCTCCTTTTTTCTTCTTGGGACATTGAATATTCTTGTTGTGTGTATTTTTTCAAAACAAAAAATACACACCACAGATGTCCCAACAGAAGAATCAAGAAGAAAAGAACTTGATCTTCTGTCTTGTCAAAGGCTGCTGACCTATTTTTTTCAGCTGGTTAGGAAAATGTAAACAGATGTCACTGTTGACTTTGTCTATCCTGATTGCCATTTGGAATCAAACAAGTGGCTAAGATCAGTCCTTCTGGTGTATTCTCGCTCCTTGGGGAACGGGGAGACTTGGGGAATATTTGTCACAGGTTCAGTCCAGATTGCACACATCTTACATGTAGTAGACTAGCACAGATTCAGGTGTTCACCTCCTCAGTCCCTCCCCACCCTCCAAAAACCAGACAAAAAGGGGATTTTCTGCTCTTCTTATAGAATATATATTTCAGCATAGGGTGTTTGATTGCACTTTGCATGAAATTCTGCATAAAATGATGTTTAACATGATAGTATTACAGTAGTACATTGGTTTAAGAGTGGCCCAATGTCAAAGTGTGGGCACCAAACACTAGGGAAATTTTGGGCCTGAACATAATTAGCCAGACTAGAAGCACAGGTTGGAAAGCAGCAAACAGTGTGCTGACTCATTCCCAGGTGGCAAACATTAATCAGACTAATGAGTGGTGTCGGGCTGAAAGGAAAGCGGCTGACAATAAAAAGCAAGCAAGGTACAGTTGCCAAACATGGTGCTTCTCCCGTGCGCTTATGTTTGACAACGTTATGTTTTGGATACCTTTTGTGTTGCTGATACCTGTACATTTTTATTCTTCAATATATCTATTAACTTGAACCTGAATGTTGGCTCTTTCATTTTGCCTGTCTACTCGTCCCTTGCTTCTGCTGACAAGTGTCCCCGCCTGGACAGAGGGTCATGCCAACCAAGGGGGCCACAAGCTCAGCTCAATACCCAGATTGTGAATATTTCATAAGACGAGCAAAGATTTCTCAGAAATCTTTGTTTGGTTTGCAAGCAATGCTTTGCATTATGAGCAAGGTATTTCTAGCTGAAGCAGCCCAAGATTTCTGCTCACCCCCAGTGCTCTGCTCTGGCGTTTGTATTGACAGTGAGAGGACTCGGATGAAATGAATTGTCTGAGTTCCCATTATTTTTAGTGGGAAAGCTCACTTTGATATGCAAACGTTTTGATTTATGAGCATGTTTCCAGAAAAGATTATGCTCATAACCCAAGGTACCACTGTATTTGAAAAAAAGATGTTAACCATTTTGGCCACTCGAGGTGTCACATATACCGCAAGTGCATCACTCAGTGTGACCCACACACACCTTCCTAGTGTCACCACTGGATCTAATAAACTTAGGTCTTCATTTTCACAAAGCTGAGCATAAGGAAGAATATCCTATTTGTAACAACTCTGTCAGTCTTTGAGAATGATATACCTTTTATTGCAAATGTTTCTATAGGTTCAAGGTAAAAGTTGGAGCAGATCTCCAGGATGACATTCGGAGATGCAGGCTTGTTAGAGAAATGATTGGTTCTGAAAATACATTGGTATGTATCCAACTATAAATTTTATTAAAGAGCCATTTTAACTGATGCTGTACTTCTGGCCATGTGGGTGATCAGAACATCACCTATATACAATTGGAAATGCTTTACTTACAGCCCAGTCCTAAATAGCAGAAATTCAGCTGTCATAAACCATCATACAATGGCTGTTTTAGATTTCCTGCAAAGTCTAAATACAAAATTCATTTAACACATTTACTCAAATCTAGTGCACTATCAAATCTAATGCGCACCACATACTTAGAATCAAAATACAGTATTCTATCAAATCTAATTAACCATCAAATCTAACTTGCACCCTTTTGCTGAATCCAATGTCCCTTCCAAGCTGTTCCACTAACACAGCCTGCTTGGTTCTGCACTCACTGTATAGCAGATGCAGATTTGAGGATCCCCACTCCTTCTGAACTCAATTCAGGGTAAGGGAATATTTGTTACCTTACCCTGAAGAGACTTCAGAGGCTGGTTTTGGTGCATCTCAGGATTCAGTGCAGCCATTTTGGACCTTGGGGTTTTGTTGTCATAAAAGTAACTAATATGCTTGGGAGGGGAAAAAATCAAGATGAAAAACAGCCCAAATCAAAGCCAATATTTTGCCAACTTTTATGTCAACAAAGCAGGCTGTGGGTGGCACAAGTGGTTAAGACGCTGTGCCTGTTAACCAGCAGGCCACGGTTCGAGACCCAGGTCCCCACAAGATAAGGTGAGCTCCTGTCCTTAGCCCAGCTCTGTGACGCAGCTGGAACCAATCGTATCGGCTCTGCCATTGCATTGGACTATTTCAGTGATCTGGAGGGTGGGGATTTGCTATTTGGGTGACAGCCTATCCTTCATATTAATCTACCCAGGACTTTGTGCTTCACATACAGCGTTGAGCACGATATCATAGTCTTTCGAGACTGATGGATGCTAATACATGTCAACAAGAGTCTTTTGGTCACAGGTCACTGGACATAACTGGAACTTGGAGCATTACTCTGAAATAAGCCCACTTCTCTTCAATGGAATTTTTCCCAGGAAAGTGTCCATATAGTTGCAGCTTCAGTCTTACTGTTAACTATGTGCTTCATTCCTAAACTTGGTTTCATTATTCTTTTCATTTATGTAATGAATTTTAAGAAATGCAGGCCAGCACATACTATATCACCAGATTGTTTCAAACCTCAACAGGAGAAAACTACTTGGTGTCATAAGAAAAGTGTGGCTCCAGCTTTCTAAAATCAAGATTACATTTGTTACAGAAATAAGTTTTTAAAGCATCATATTGGTCTATAATGTTTCTCAGATGCTAGATGCTAACCAGCGATGGGATGTCAAAGAAGCCATTGAGTGGGTCTCTAGGCTTGCTGAATTCAAACCATTATGGATTGAGGAACCAACATCCCCTGATGATATTCTTGGGCACGCAACCATTGCTAAGGTCAGAAGGGTTGTTTTACATTTCAGTCAGATGTCAGAGTGACGATTTATTGACTGGTAAGGGAGTTTCTTTAACATGCCCAAAACGCAGACTTGAAGCAGTTGTCAGAAGTCATTAAAACGTGCTTGCTACAAGATCCTGTCACGCATATGGCATGTATTCCAGTAAAGCTAAATGGAAAACATATTCCTGAAGGCTGTAATAAAACACTGACAGTTATATCCTTGCATATACAAGCCAAACAGCAAAGGCCCTGAAATGGGTATGATTCATCCACTTTTTAATGTGTTTTGATGGAAGTTCAAATTATATTAGAAATTTTATACTAACCTAGGATGTATGATCAAAACTTTTTAACACACTAGTGGTCTCACATGTACACCCTGGCCCAAATCCAACATGTCACTGATTTCACCATGCATTACTGCAAAAAGTTATGGTCCAAGAATATTCCTTATGGTCACACACACCCTCTGACATAATTCTTCACACCTAATTGGTTAAGCAGAAGGAAAAAAAGCATTGTGTGCTAAACAATTCAATAGTTTCCTTCAGTTTTCTGTGGATTGTATAGTGAGGAATGACCACTAAACCTTAGCTTTTTATTTCTCCCATATGAATCATTGCTTTTGGAAAAACTGAAAAATCTATATGTCATAAACTGCTCTGGTTTTCAGGCTTTGGCACCACTAGGGATTGGTGTTGCAACAGGAGAACAAGTAAGTATGTTTACAATGTTTAATTTCATTGTGTATTTTGGAAGCCATTCTAGTGGCTATTATTGACATTTATAGTTAGCAATTGGGTAATCTGTGTCCATTTCCTTCTTCTGTATAAAATTCCTATTTAAACAGCACATAAAAGTTTGACACTGATCTGTCCCCTAGAGAAAGAACAATTTAAAGCTGTGCTGATCTCATAAAACCTTAAGGAAATATAGGTCTGTGGTTGATTGAGGATTTCTTTTTGTCCTTTTTAATATATGAGTTTTGGTATCCAGGAACTTCTGTGGATTCCAATTGTGCATTTTTTATAAAAAAAATCAATTAAAAGATTAGGCAGTGAAGAAATGAAAAGTGTTAATCACTTCCCAATAACTCGATGATGGGTGCAATCCTATGCCTGTCTACTCAGAAGTAAATCCCAGTATATTCAATGGGGCTTTTTTGTTTGTTTTTGTTTTGATCTACAGTGCCATAACAGAGTGATATTTAAGCAGCTCCTGCAAGCTCAGGCCTTGAGCTATGTCCAGGTTGATAGCTGCAGGCTAGGAAGTGTCAACGAGAACTTGTCTGTGTTGCTGATGGCCAAGAAGTTTCAAAGTAAGACTATTGAAAATGCTGCTGTAACACTATGTGCTGCTCATTTTAAGAGCAGTCTTGTTAATTTGTTGCATACTGTGAGATACTCTATTTTTAGCCGATCCATCTGTAGCTGAAGTAGATAGTATTTTGGGAGTTTTAATTTTTTTCAAGAACTTGCTTAAAATAAGAGGCATGAATCAGCAAAGGATGATATATTCTAGAGTAGTTCTCAAACTTGGGGTCTGGGACCCATTTCTGGTGTTTTGTGAAACTGAGAAGCTATCGGGCTATGTGTATCATAGGTTAAACAAGCTGCTACTGTAGCAGAGGAATAGCACCAGTGGTGGGCTTCGGCAGGCTCGCACCTACTCTATAGAACCGGTTGTTAATGAGAGACAAGACATATAAAGTTTAAAAATAGCCATTTAAAAATGGCTGCCAGATGGACAGAGAACCGGTTGTTAATTTCTTTGAATCCCATCACTGAATAGCACTGCTGCCCAATCATTGTTATAGCCAGACCCTTGTCATTTGTAAATCAGAAAGCAGCCTCTAAAGCAGTGGTTCTCAATCTTCCTAACGCTGTGACCCCTTTATAAGTTCTTCATGTTGTGGGGACCCCCAACCATAAAATTATTTTCGTTGCTACTCTATAACTATAATTTTGCAACTATTATGAATCGTAATGTAAATATCTGATATGCAAGATGTATTTTCGTTGTTACAAATGAAATGTGTGTTCTATGCACACGTTGAACACAATGGGATTGATTTCAGAGTAGGCATGCATAGGATTGGCCCCTGAGGTTGTCAGTCAGCCCCAGTGCGCGCACAGCTACAGCCGGAGGTCTGGCAAGCCTGACCTGGCCCCTGCACCAGGGGTCTTTAGGTGACCTCCAGGAAAGCTCTAGGCGACCCTAAAGGGGTCCTGACCCCCACTTTGAGAAACGCTGCTCTAGAGCCTCTAAAACATTGAAGAAAGTAATACTGGAGGATGCTCCTGTGTGCTTTTTGTGGCCAGTACCAATGAATTTGGTGTTGCTTTTCTTTCAGTTCCTGTTTGTCCTCATGCTGGAGGAGTTGGTCTCTGTGAACTGGTCCAGCATTTGATAATATTTGACTATATTTCAGTGTCTGGTAGCCTTGAGAACAGGTTTGTAATAAAATGTCTCTTATTCCCCTGTGTTTGGAGTTCCTGGGAAACACTTCTATGGGTCTCTTTGTAGGGGACCCGTTTGTAGCAATAAATTGTCTGCCAGCAGCAAAAGAGGGACAAATTGTTATTATGGACTGTTGCCCGAGAAACAGAGCCACAGAATCTGAGTTTTTTTCAACTGTTTGCAATCTCTGTGCTCCAAACTCCCATTGCACACTTGGCGATCTTTTCACAGAGCACAGCAATGTGCAATGCCACATCAGTTTTAAATTGCTGCTCTATGAATTCAGGACAATTCTTCTTTCTCAGTATGGTGAGTATTTTCCCTTTACCACTGGGAAAGTGCTGTGGCTCTGAAAGTCCTAGCTAAAGAAAAATCCTAACTTAGAATTCTCCTAATCCTTTACTTAGGAGAAGGTCTTAAGTAAAGAAAAATCATGTCTGAAATTCAGGAAAGCTGCTGTCACTGTATTTACTCAAATCTAACGCTCACCTTTTTTGGTTGAATTCAGTCTCCAGAATCAGGGTGCACATTAGATTCAATGGTTAATTAGATTTGAGTAAATATGGTGTTTTGATTATAAGTATAGGGTGCGCATTAGATTTGAATAAATACAAATCTGGAATACTGGCCTAAGTGGCCCAGTGTTCCAATTTCATAAGACAGTTTCCTACGGAAGTGAATCCCAATTTTGAGTTTTGACAAACGATCCATCATGTAAGATTGTACACTTTGGACAGAATAGCCAATCTTAAATACCTGAGATGTCATCTGAATCTTGAATATTCAAGATTTTTTTTCTTTTTTTCCTTTCAGGATGTGTGAATATGTAGACCATCTACATGAGCATTTCAAGTATCCTGTGGTAATCATGAATGCATCCTTCATGCCACCCAAGGTAACTGGTTGAAAAAGCAGCCAGATTATTATTTATTATTATTTATTTAGAACAGTGGTTCCCACAGTCCTACCTGGATGTTGAGATTGATGTTGTGGGGAAGAGATGAGCAGGGGATTTTCCCAACAGCCCCACTGCAATTAGTGTGCTTTGGAGACAAAGGGAAATCCTCACATACCTGGAGATATCTGCAGCCTCCTAGGGAGTCCTGAAGGCTTGCAACCACTTCCACAACTCTCCATGCAGCTGCAAGTACAATTCTAAGATGTCACTTCTGATTTGCATGCTCACACATCACACATTAACTCCAAGGGCCAAATGGAGCTCCTTACAGCAATACAGAGAAGTAAGGCAGTGGCTGCAAGTCTCCAGGACTCACTAGAAGGCTGCAGGACCCCCAGGTCCCACACAGTAGGCCATTTCCATTAAGAGAGAATGGCCCACTTTTGGTGGGTCTTGACCCACAACTTGGGGAACAACTGATTTAGAAAATAAATAAACATTAATAAACCCTCTTTGCCCTAAACATTGGGTATAAAGTATCTTAGGAAACACCATCTCTAATGCTCTTATACCAAACTATCAAAATGTGCCTGCAATGCGGGAGTAAAATACCCTCTGTACGCCATTCCCCCATTGTTATCACCTCCATGGTCATCAACCCACCATGCGCATCAACTCCCATGCGCAACATGCCCATGTGCAACAACCCCCATGTGCATCAACCTCCCATGCAACTTACTCCTATGCACATCAAACCCACATGTGCACCATCTGGCTGATGTGCACCATCCGGCCCATGCATGACATCCCCTTGCACAACATCCCACCCCGCAGCGTCCCCCATGCGCACCGTCCCCCCGGTGCACCTTCCCTCCCAGTGCATCAAGCACCAGGCACCAGATTGGCTCAATGTTGAACAGTCAGTCTTCAATGTTAAGTAAAGGACAAAAATACATTTCACCCCCTTCCAGTGGGAATTTCTGAAAAATGGTTCTTAGTGGGTGCCTCCATCATGGAAGGAACACCCTCCCCAAATTTCACGCTTCTAGGCCCAGCAGTTTTGATTGGGCTTTGATCGGTCAGTCAGTGAGTCAGTGACTTTTCAGTTTTATATATAGAGATGAGGCACTGGTGTGTACAAGGATAACTATATATATCTGACATAGAGCATGTTCAAGTCTTCCTTTTCCATTTGAAGGTTAAATTATTCTCCTACTCTCGAGTAGGAGGCATTCAGTTTAACTTATTGTGCTTGTTTTTTCATACTGTGCTTTCAAATAGATTTTACACAACTAAGGCTGTATTCCTATTCACACTTACCTGGGAGTAAACCCCATTGGCTCTAATAGGACTTACTATTAAGTAGATATACTAAGATTGTGCAATAAAATAGAAGTCTTTCTGTTTTGAGTAATGAAATGTAGCTTCTCTATTACTTATAATTTGTCTTAGGGTTAAATTATGTGTCATATAGCTTAAGTCAATACATTTTTAGGCAAAATGAATCAAATGCATCACTGCTGATTTAGAACAAATATTGCAACCAGTTTTAGAAATTAATGGGATTGAATGACTGAGGGTGCAATCCTAACCATGTCTACTCAAAAGTAAGCACCATTGTGCTCAATGGTTCTTACTCCCAAGAAAGTGTCTTTAGGATTGCAGCCTGAGTTTCTCTTTTTCACCTTAGTTGGATTAGAGCACAATCCTATGTCTACTCAAAAGTGAGCCCCATTGTGTTCAGTGGGACTTACTCCCAGGAAAGTGTCTTTAGGATTGTGGCCTTATAGTTTTAGGCTGCAATCCTATCTATACTTTCCTGTGAGTAAAGGAACTTACTTCTGAGTAGACAAGATTGGGATTGGGCTGTCAGTTACATAGGTGACAAAGAACTCGTACAGAGCATTAAAGCATTTGAGCGTGCATTCTCATGCACTTACCAGGAAGTTCTGTTGAAAACATTGGGTTTTCTGCATGTGTAAATACTGATAGTACAGTATCTGATTGCACAAGGATGATTCTCAAGAGAAAATGTATTGCTTAGCATTACATTTTTTAAAAAGCAAACACATTGGTAAAGCATCACATTTAAGTTAAATTACAAAGCTATTTATTTTTTCCATGCAATCTGATACATGTGGGGCTTGTGCTCTTGATTTCCAATAGAGACCACAAGAAAGGACATGACACAGTAGCTGTCAACTTGGATAGTCGCAACTTGGATATCTGACAGCTCAGGCGTTGGTAAAATACCAGACTTTTAACATTTCAGAAATGCATGGCAAAACTAGCTTTAAATGTAATCCTAAGCCTGTCTACTCAGAAGTAAGTCCTATTGTATTCAGTGGGACCTATTCCCAGGAAAGTGTGTTCAGGATTGCAGCCTTAGTAAACTTATGTGATTATTTAGATTTCTGTGCCTTTAGAACTCACTTATAAGCTCTTCAAAAAGTCTATGTAGTAAAATGGTGTGCATAAAAGTGCTATTTGCTATACCATTTTAGGAAGAAAAAAATAAAACGAAATAAATCATTTCATTTCTTTATTTATAAAGGAAGCTGGATATTCCACTGAAATGAAAGAAGATTCTGTAAGGAGATACCAGTATCCTCAAGGAGAAGTCTGGCAGAAGCTCTTATCTGACCATAAAGCTGAATTAAACGTAAAACACCAGGAGTTGTCAGGCTGAAGATTAAACTCCCCAAGTTGTTTTTGCAACTGGAAAGAGTTGTTTTTGCTGGACCTACATCAGGATTTCAGATTCAAATGAATACTTTATGTAAGCAAAGTGAAGCTTTCTAAAACCAAAATAGATTCAGTCCCAATTATAGAATTTCTGATCAGTTTGAGAAAAATAGAAGCCTTTTAATACTTCAGTTTAAAGGGTAAATGATTCACTTTTCCGGGAGCTGGTCCATAAACAGGATTACATAATGAAAGATCACGTTCTTGATTATCTTAATTTGCTGGATCTAGAAACTAAATAAAGTTGCCATTTTAGATGCGTAAACACAATACATCTGTGCTGGAGCATTGTATTCCTGCTGAGTCAGAAGTTCCATTGTTTTTGCTGAGTTTTATGTTCAGGTGTGTCTAGGATTTCAAAATTCTGGAATCAAATCAGAAGTATATATACTACTGTGGACACTTACGAATACAGTGTGCATGAATTCAGCACCATGACTGTTATCTGCCTGCAACGAAATTGAGGAAAGCAAGCAGACACAGCTGGAGACCTATGTGTATTTATCAGTCTCCAACTGATTCTGCTTGCTTTACTTTGTTGGAAGCAGAGGTGAACCACCCTGGACTACATTATAGACACAGTGCTGAATTCATCTCTTTCTATGGGCAAAATCCATAGCAGTTACGGGTCCACGCAGTTACGTCACCTTCTAGTGTTATGGAAAGTCATCTTAACTGCTCCGGAACAAGGGGCTTAATTTCACTTTAGGATACAGGCCTATAGCTATATATATACAGTATATATAAAAAACTGAAAGGTGACTGACTCAGACTCAACACCCAGCCAAAACCCCTGTATCTACAAGTGCAAAATTTGGGTTGGGTGTTCCTCCTGTGATGTAGGCTCCCTTTGCCTCTTCTCAGGTTGGCCTGTTATCAGTTGCATCTCCTCAGCCTGCTTGTTTGATACAGAATGTTGGCCAGAGGATGCAGACACCCTTACATACAGCTAGTTCACTAATTCTCTTCACTCCCATTGTGGAGCATAAGGTGCCAACAAACCTTTTCCAAGCAGCTTTATCTAATCTCCTAATCTCTTCCCATTTCTTATTCATCCCCTTCGTCTCCTCTTCTGCTGTTCTTCTCCATATGCCTTGTCATCTGCCTCTTTCCAGATGGCTCACATTGCAGGGAAACTTTACACATAGGTTAGGGCTTTTATGTAGAACTGTGTACATTGTAATTGATAGTGTTTATGAAATAGTTGAGAATTCAAACCACTTTATTTACAACTAGAAATATACAGTTTAGAATTAGTTAACAGCAGTCTTCTACATAAAAAGTTCTTATAGTTAAATACCATAATGCATAACTAAGATTCAAACTTCATATGAAAACCAACCATTAAAAGTAGGCCATACTCTGATCTAAATGATGTGAATGCCAATATTTAGGCATCTATAAATAACTTGCGTCTTGAAACAAAACACCTACACTGCCATTTCCATTTTAATGGCTGGATGAGGATTATAGCCTTCTATCTCAAAGTCTTCTGCTTTGAAGTCATTGATGTCTTCCACTTTGCGAAGAATTTTGAGTTTGGGGAAAGGTCTTGGTTCCCTCTGAAGCTAAAATTTAGAACAAATGAATTAGGATTAATCCACACTGATTTAGTTAATACAGTTATTACAGCTCTGCTGGTTTAAAGGATTCTTCTTTGAGTACAGTAATTCATTTTACATGTTTCACAGAAACCAGGGTGGTTCACACATTGGTTGCACCAAATGGCATTTCACAGTATGGTAGGTGCTTCCCATAAGTCACTACCGTTAATGAGAGAATTGCTGGGGAGCTGATATACAAGAAGGCAAAAATGTAGCTATGAAGGTGCCTACTTCAAAAGAGGCAATTTGGGCAAAGAGGATACAAAGCAAACTCTTAACAGTAAGGCAAGTTTTCCACTTTAGTACATACCCAGTTGCAATCTCTGGTGGCCCTTGCAAAAGATTTAAATGTTCTGCCCAAAACCAACACACGTTAATTTCTGCATGCAGTCAGTCTGCATGCAGTTACACTTGTGTGCTTATATTTTCTCTAAAAATTAAACAACTTGCTCTCCTACAAAGCAGGCCTCTGTCAGTCTTGGAAGACTATGGTATCGTGCTCGGCGCTGCATACGCTGCATGCAAAGCACGAAAGCCTGGGTTGGATTTTTTATGGAGGATAGGCTGTTACCCAAGCAACAAATCCCTCCTCTCCATGCCACTGAATTAGTCCAATGGAAAGGCAGAGCCAATACGATTGGATCCAGCTGGCGTCGCAGAGCTGGGCTAAGGACAGGAGCTCACGCTGTCTTGTGGGGCCAACCCGGGAATCAAACCCTGGCCTTCTGGTTAACAGAGACAGAGTGAGCTCCTGTCCTTAGCCCAGTTCTGCGACACCCGCTGGATCCAATCGTATTGGGTCTGCTTTTCCATTGGACTAATTTAGTGGCGTGGAGAAGAGGGATTTGCTGCTTGGGTAACATCATATCCTCCATAACAATCCAACCCAGGCTTTCGTGCTTCACATGCAGCGTATGCAGCGCCGAGCACGATACCATAGTCTTTCAAGACTGACGGAGGCCTGCCCTCCTACAATAATTGCCTTAATTGCAGGCTTAATTAAAGTATGAAAGGCATTCAAGTAAAACCAGGAGTGTTCTTTTAATCCAGAACAGCACTATGCAGGATGAATGCTAAAAAAAGAAGAAACAACTGGTGGTGCTGAGCAGTATCCTCTTCCAATCCCATAGCTCCAAATGCTGACCTTGCAAGACAGTTCAATATTTAAGCATCTATTTAAAATATGCAACATCCTGCAGAAAGATTAGTGAGAATTTATCCTCTAAATTAAAAATCTTGCCGTTTCTTCCACATTCCAGCTATAGAAGGAATTGGGAACATTAGTAGTTTTACTATAATGGAAATAGTGCAGTCAGTCCAAATACTTACCTGGATTTTCAAAGGCTCAATATGATTTAAGTAAATATGAGCATCTCCTAATGTATGTATGAATTCACCAGGCTAGAAAAGAGAGAATACAACATTGGTGTCTGAAATAGAAAAACAGCAAACAATGTTCCTGTTTCTTATAGTAAAGTTCATGTTTCCCAAACTTGGCTGCTGTATGAACACTCCTCAGCAAGGAACTTAAACATGCATCCTCTTCTGCATGTCTACAAACAAACCAACCAGTTTAAAATTAAATATTGCTTATTCTGCACTAAGGCTGCAATCCTAAAGACACTTTCCTGAGAGGAAGACTCATTGAACACAGTGGGGCTTATTTCTGAGTAGACGTGCTTAGATTTGCACCCTAGGTCTCAATGCAGAAAATAAGCACAACTTATTTGCGTCAGGCGCAAAGTATGCCTGACACTGAACTCACTGAAGCTCTTCCAGTCTATGCATGACCTGTTAATAGTTTTCTGGTGAAATGTCTTACTGAAAAAATTTGAATCTGTTTAATTTATCAGCTCAAGAAGCAAAACTAACAAAGTGCAAATAGTTTCTTTGGGTTTCTTTGGTCCCATAGAGAAAATGGTGCTTAGAAACTTTAGAGAGATCCAATCACCACTCCTTCCCCTTAAGAGCCAATTCTGTACATACTGTTCTCTTCTGAATAAAGTTTGAACCAGTATAGCCAATCAGTAAAACCAAAATCATTATGTGTCTTGATGTCACTGTCCAAGCCCATAATGTTCAGCTCAAACAGTAGCCAACCTAGATTTAAGAAAAAGCCAGCAACAGAATCCTAACCACTAAGATGTCGTTCTTAGTGGAAAGCTGTCATTAATCCAGTGGTCCCAACCAGGCTTTAGCAGAAATAGCTAAACATTGGAGGTATAGAGTCATCAAAACCTGTGAGCTGTTCTGTGAGCACAAGGCACCTATATAAAATTTCCCAAATTTATCGTAACAGGTACAAGATCTTTGTCCTCATGCCACCTATAGTTTGGTATGTATCACTTAGAAATGAATATTTCCCCAGTGCTTCTTGATTAATTTTTATAAGCATGTACTGTCTCAGGAGCTACCTCGGCTTGCAAGACTTTCATTTTTGTCCCGGAGACAAGACTCCTGACTTTTATGTTATGAGTATTGGTAGAAAATGCACAACCATGTTTCAAATAAGAAAAGCTTGATTTTCAGTTTTCCATATAACTGGCAGTCTTTTTCTCTTACAATCCATAAAGGAAAACATTATGGTGAAGAGTACTGTACCTTTAAGCCTGTAACATGGGCAATCATTGAAGTGAGCAGTGAGTAACTAGCAATGTTGAAAGGGACTCCCAATCCCATGTCTCCAGAACGCTGATACAATTGACAAGACAGTTCTCCATTTAAAACATAGAACTGGCAGAGAGCATGACACGGAGGTAGTGCCATGGAAGAGACATCTGCCAAGCAAGAACATTATTTAACCTTAGTAAATATTTTGCTAAATTAAGTTTTAAAAAATCCAACAATAAAATTCAACTCACAGAGTACAGTAATCTTGTTTGTCTATTCATGGATATCCAAGCTAACTATAACCAGACATAATGACAATGTGGCACTCAATTATGAGTAATTATGCAAATAAATTGTGATAAATGCAAGCAAGTGGTTAGTATACATGCATGAACCAGTATTTTGTGTGGAGTACTTATGCTGGTTTACATCTGGGTTGCTTCTCTGGCTTCCTGTTACATCCATGGGGCATTCTATGGCCCACAGAATCCAACTGAGGGCTCTCAGCTGGCTGACACAACCCAGAAGAAGCCACTAGGAATGATCAGATTTGACCACTGCATTGCAACCCAAACACAAAGCAGTTTGGGAACCACTTGATTAATGTAGACAATCACAGTAAAATAACATTAGTATCACACTATACCTTTGGGATTCCATGCACACATGATAATTCTCCTGTTATCTGGATTGTTCTTGATGGTCTCAATTACTTTCTGCAATTGATCTACTCCTTGTCCAGTGTAATCTAAAAAATAAGTACAGATTTACTTGTAACTGATATCCAAGACTCAATGAATAACTCTAGGCAGAATATTTGCTAAACTTATAACACTTGAGGCAAATTGTATCACTTGCCTATCTCATTAAAATCAACAGGAATGCTTTAGAATTTTCCTCCTGCAAAATGTCCATACAGAAAAACAAAGGTTAAGATGAGCAAGTTGTTGAGATATTTCACTAAAGCTAACTGTAAAACAAGCATATAAATTCTCAGCATTTCGAAAATAAAGAACAATATTACCAAGTAAATATGCTTTGATCACAACTTTATTAACTGATGAGCCCAAGGACTGGTTCTCATATGCAAGATTTTTTCTTGACAACTGGAACATCAAGTTGCACATATAATTGATCTATCGTACATACCACAGCATAGATAAAGACACAGAATCTCAGGCTCTTTGAAGGCATGAAATTAAAGTCTGAGAATTGTACACACAAACTGGGCTCATACTGGGAGGGCAGTCATTAGGTCCACTGATATGACACCTGGAAAACAACTGCAGGATATTCTGCTCATACCATATTGGTCATTCTCACAATGGCAATTTGGTTTTCTCTTGGTAAGGTATATATTCCTGTAGGTATATTTTTCTCCAATATACATATTCAAATAGTGGTCAGTTTGACTAAAATACATTTTTTAAGGATATCCGTTTCTGCATGATCCTATGTGCATGATCCTATGAAGTCTACTTAGGCTGCAATCCTAAAGACACTTCCCTGGGAGTAAGACCCATTTACCACAATGGGGCTCACTTCTGGATAGTCATGGGTAAGAGGCTGCAATCAAAGACACTTTCAAAGTGTCTCCCCACTTTCTCCATCTCTTCATCCCGAGCCTCTCTCTCCTGCTCCCTTCTGGCTAGCCCTGAGCTGCTTCCCTCTTCTCCATTGCTATTCTCTTCCTCTACCTAATGGACGCCCGGCCACAAGAGGAACAGCAAGGAAGTGTTACTTTCGCTATGGGCAGGCATGCTAGGCAACCCTGATGCCTTTTAAAAGGGCTGCCGGCCAGCACGTCTGCCCCAACTGCCAACAAGTGTGTTTGTTAAGTGAAACAACACTTGTTATGTGAGGCAGAATCCTAGAGAAATTTGTGCTTGTTATGTGGATCACTTGTTAAGAGAGGCACTTGTTAAGCAAGGTGCCACTGTACTAAGGCCACAATCCTAAAGGAACTTTCCTGGGAGTAAGCCCTATTGAATGTAATGGGGCTTACTTTTGAGTAGAGATGGTTGGGATTGTGCTCTTAGTGTTCTTTATATGTATTTTATTATGTGATTATAGAAAAGGTATTAATAAATGCATCTAAAGAGAATTTTAAATTGATGTATTTTATCTGTTATATACCGTAGGACCTTGGTTTAAGAGTGACTTGGATTAGGAGTGTTTTTTATTAAGAGCAAAATTTTCTCAGAAATTTTGACTTGATTTAAGAGTACTGTCTTGAAAGAAGAACACTTCTGAAGAAGCTTGGAACAGACTTCCATGGGCAGGGAACTTACAGAGGGACTAGGGGGGAACAGCCTGAGCAATGTGTGTGTTCGGGGAGGGGAGAATCTGTGTGTGGCTGTGTGGAAGATGTGCCTTATCAATGTTCCAATACGGGAAGTTTAATAATACTGACCTAGATTACTGAATTTCTAATTAAACACCAAATGCTGTTCTTTGGATAAAAGATACCCAGACAAAGATTTATCTTGTGATTTTCACCTGTATTCATATCTTTGTATTCTGCTCCAAAATGTCTCCACTGAAAGCCATAAACAGGACCCAAGTCTCCTTCCTCTCTGGAAAAGAATCCCTGTTTATCTAAGAATTCGCGAGAACCATTGGCATCCCAGATCTTGACACCTTTAGCGGAAAGCTCCTTCGCATTTGTAGAACCCTATGTAGAATAAAGAAAAAAGAAAATAAATACATATCTATCAAGAAAAACATTGGTGCTATTGAGCAAAACATATGCTTTAACTTGAGCCAAAATTTTTCCTGAATTCCTTAAAGGCAAAGATTGGTGGCTCTTACTTACTTTCTAACAAACATACAAACATGCCCAAACATACAAGGGAAATAAATTGAATACCCTCCTTTGAACACCTATATTCTTCCTTGGTTTCATTTCAGACTTAAGCAAAAAGCTTAATGTCATTTATCATGACTTCAGCAAAGCATTTGACAAGGTCCCACATGGCATTTTAATTGGGAAGTTGGAAAAATATGGGCTAGACGGGGCAATTGTAAGGTGAATCTGCAACTGGCACAGCGACCGCACACAAAGGGTTGTAGTAAATGGTTGTGTCAACCTGGTGGTCAGTTTCTAGTGGGGTACCCCAAGGCTCTGTCTTGGGACTGGTTCTCTTTAACATTTTCATTAATGACTTAGAGCAGGGATCCTACGGCCCGCGGGCCAGATCAGGCCTGCCAGAGGCCTCAATCCGGCCCGCTGGTCTTTTGGGGGGTTTGGGAGGTGCTTTGTGGGCACTTGGGGGCAGTTCAAGGCTACTGCAGTGAAGATCTGCCAGTCGTAGCAGCCCTGTGCAAAGGGAGAGAGCCGCTCCAGGCTCTGGAATTTGGGCATCTTCAAGCTGGCCTTTAAAATTTTTTTTTAAATGTTGCGCGCGCAGCTGGAGCGGCCGCCCCAGCTGCCAGGGGCCCGGGTTGAGGCTGGCGCGCATGCCTCCTGCTGCTCTCTCATGACTGTCCCAGGGCTTCAGGCTGGCGCGCGCGTGCCTCTCGCTGCCCTTGCTTGGCCGCCCCAGTTACCAGGGGCTTGAGGCTGGCATGCGTGCCTCCCGCCACTCTCTCACGGCCCCCCAGCTGCCAGGGGCTTACTTCTGAGTAGACAAGCAGAGAGCTGGGCTATTAAGGCCACCTTCCCATCCACACTTTCCTGGGAGTAAGCCTCATGGACTCTAATGGGCCTTACTTCTGAGTAGACATGCAGGGGGCTGGGCTTACTTTTCTGAGAGTAAGCCCCACTGACTCTAATGGGCCTTACTCCTGAGTAGACATGCATAGGCTTGGGCAAAATTCCTGAACAGCAAGCTCAAAATTGAGGTGAACTTGTGCTTGTGGGTGTGGGTGTAAGAATACATGGGTGTGTGCGTGTGTGTGTGAGAGAGAGTGAGAGAGAGAGAGAACATGGTGTGTCTCAGTGCATGTCACTGACATTCCTTGTGTTGCTGCAAATTTCTTTGAGGGTGTCTTACAATTATATCCTTACAATCCAGAGTAACTACGGGAGCACGTAAGAGACTTTACGTGCACCCATAGTTACTCCACCACCTAGTGAAAACCTATGAGAAATTCATATTGCAATCCAGAGTAAATTGTTCTTACACCGGAGCAAGAACTCCTCATAGTTACTCTGGACTGTGCCCTTAGTCTTAAGTCTGACATGAAAAATATGTTAAGTTAAATATGTTGAAGTAACATGTTGCTGGAAACTGCTTTGAGGGCGTCTTGCATGTCTGGGTGAGAATCAGGCATGTTAAAAGTTTTTCTATGTCAAAAGTGTTGAAATTAAGTACAGGAAAGCAATACAAGCATTTTTGCTTCATTTTAACATGTCCTACATTTTTAAAATGTAGGACGTCCTATATTTTGTCCTACATAAGTCCTCTCACTCTCCGGCCCCCAGACAGTGTCTGGCCCCCTGTTTAAAAAGTTTGAGGACCCCTGACTTAGAGGAAGGGATACAGGGGAACCTGAACAAATTTGCGGATGACACCAAGCTGGGAGGAGTAGCAAACACATCAGAAGACAGGAGAAACCTCCAGGAGGATCTGGATAAACTGGAATCCTGAGCTGTAACAAACAGAATGAATTTCAACAGGGAGAAGTGCAAGGTTCTGCACTTAGAAAATAAAAACCAAAAATACAGGTACAAAATGGGGGATACTTGGCTTGGCAGCACAACATGTGAGCGGGATCTTGGAGTCGCCGTGGATCACAAGCTGAACATGAGTCAGCAGTGTGATGTGTCTGCATAGAAGGCAAATGCCATTTTAGGCTGCATTAAGTAGTCTGTAGCTTCCAAGTCGCGAGAAGTTCTAGTTCCTCTTTATTCAGCATTGGTCAGACCTCACCTTGAGTACTATGTTCAGTTCTGGGCACCTCACTTTAAGAAAGACGCAGCCAAGCTGGAGCAAGTCCAGAGGAGAGCGACAAGAATGATCAGTGGGATGGAAGGGAAGCCCTATGAGGAAAGGTAGAGGGAACTTGGGATGTTCTGCCTGGAGAAGAGGAGGCTGAGGGGAGACATGATTGCCCTCTTCAGATACCTGAAGGGCTGTCATAGGGAGGAAGGGGCTCATTTGTTCATAGCTGCTTCTGAAAGCAGGACTAGAACCAATGGGTACAAACTGCAGGAGAGGAAATTCCGGTTGGAAATCCGGAAAAAATTCCTGACGGTGAGGGCGGTTCGGCAGTGGAACAGATTGCCAAGGGAGGTGGTGGACTCTCCCTCACTGGGGATCTTCAAGCAGAGGCTCGACGAGCACCTGTCGGGGATGCTCTAGGGGGTTCCTGCTGCAGGCAGGGGGTTGGACTAGATGACCTAGTAGGTCCCTTCCAACTCCATGATTCTATGAAAATGTATTATTTCACTAGTAATTTTGTATTAAGTTGTTAAGTGTAGTTTTATTATTGGCCTTGCTTTTGAATTGTTTTATTATCTTTAATGTATTAAATCAGGGCTCGACCAATTCCAGGCACTATAATGGTGACACAACACGGTGACACATTTCTTCATGATGCTTACAGAACTGCAAAGCTGCTGGGCACAAAGCTGGTGTGGGGCAGCATGGTGGAGATGGAGCAGCAACAGATCTGCTAGGGAGGGGAAAAGTATAGGGGGAACCATCACCACAGAGAGCAGCAACATCAAAAGGAGCAAAGAAAATGGGTTTGTTATGTGGATGAACCCCCAATCCAGTTCATAAAGAGTGGGTAGGAAAAAAAATAGATATTTTATATCAGATGACTACTCAGAAGTAAGCCAACTTAGTGCAATAAGATTTATTGCAGGTGCAATTGCATCCTGAGTGTAATGAATACATCAAGCCTTTAAAATCCTTTAGTTATTTTTGATGTCCTAAGCCACAGGTGTTGGAAACATGCTGCCTGGTTCTTATCTGTAAAGTCTAATTTATAATGTTCAGTGGCAGCATGTGAAATTTTTGGGCCACTGTTTCATCATAAAATCCAGAAAACCTAAGAATTTGACTCTTAGAACCAAAACAGATTTGTCTAGCCTGGGCTTTTGTTTGGTTGTGTTAAAAGGCTGTGTACAATTTTACAGCTGTGAAACAGTGAGGGGAAACAATGTTGGAATACAAGGCCATCCTAGAACAGACTAAGGGTGCAATCCTAACCTAGGCCAGCACAACTCATCCATGTTCCTGTGGTGATGTAGGGAGGCAAGCTCATGTCTGTGCACTGGCCTAACCCTCTGCACAAGTGTCACAGCACTTTTGTGATACTCCAAGGGCAGCACAGGGCCTTGGCCAATCTAATGAGATGAGGATTGCAGTCTAAAACGCTAATGTACTGGATTATGTAGTCCTGTGTTACAAGTGTATATTATCTATGTTCTAATAAAGCATACTGGAAATATCTCACTCATTGTATAAATCATACCTTAATAAACCAAAGCAGTTCTTCAAGTACTCCTTTCCAGAACACCCTTTTTGTTGTTAGCAATGGAAAACTATCTGAAAATAAAAATAAGTTTAAGAGGACAGCCCCAACAATAATTTGCAATGTTTTCCTATATTTAAAAGATTCTAGAGACTCAGGAGTAGGTTTGGTTATTACTGTATATAACTGTATATATTACTGTATACTACTGTATATAGCCACTCAGGATATTACTGTATCTAGCTGCCAACACCTCAGAGGAAGGTAGATGAGTGCTCCAGAGGGTATTCTGGGTGGCACCATTTTCCTCCCTCACCACCTTATTTTGCCTCCCTTCCCACAAATAAAACCACTTTGTAACACCTGATAAAATTCCTCTCCCAATATTAGAAGGTAACATTACCCGAGGCAGCAGCACAGAGCATGACCAACAATGTGAGACTAACAGGGACATGTGGTGGGATGGGAGGCAGAGCCTCCCCATAGCTTTGGAAAGAACATACACCACGTGCTGCACACATATTTTGGTGGGGAAGCTGTGCCAAACCTGCTGTGCATGTGGATTGTGTGTGCTTGCACATGGCAGCAAATGATCCAGTGGAGAGGCTCTGCCTCACCTGGTGTGCGCATGGGTTGTGTGTGCTTCCACACCTCACACGGTGGCAATGCTTTTTGAAGGACTCCAGTGGGAGCTGAGGGTGACTATATGCCATAACAGAGAAACAGGAGAAGGCCTCCCAAAATGTAAGCTCAACAGAAAAAAGCAGGACATGACAAAATAAAAACACACACATAAATTGTGGTTAATTTAATTTAAACACTATTATAGTTAGCCATTACACAGACGGTACAGCCATTAGTTATTTCTTTTTGTTTGTAAACTGCTTTGTGAACTTTTTTTGTTGAAAAGCAGTATATAAAGGATGATGATTTTTTTAAACAGGGCAGAAGGCTGAAAAAGAGGATGCGCCGTGGATAAAGAGGACATGTTCTAGATAAGGAGGACATGCCCTGGAAAAAGAGGACATGTCCTAGAAAAGGAAAAGGAGGACAACTCCTGGGCAAGGAGGACATGACCCAGGAAAAGAGGACATGCCCTGGAAAAAGAGGACATGTCCTAGAAAAGGAAGACATGCCCTGGAAAAGGAGGAGACGTCCTAGAAAAGGAAAAGGAGGACATGTCCTAGAAAAGGAGGACAATTCCTGGGAAAGGACATGCCCTGGAAAAAGAGGACATGTCCTAGAAAAGGAAAAAGAGGACAAGTCCTGGGAAAAGAGAACAAGTCCTGGAAAAGGAGGACAAGCCCTGGAAAAGGAGGACATGACCCAGGAAAAGAGGACATGCCCTGGAAAAAGAGGACATGTCCTTAGAAAAGGAAAAGGAGGACAACTCCTGGGCAAGGAGGACATGACCCAGGAAAAGAGGACATGCCCTGGAAAGGAGGACATGTCCTGGAAAAGGAGGACAATTCCTGGGAAAGGCAAAGAGGACAACTCCTGGGAAAGGAGATGTCCTGGGCAGAGTCGCTCCTTCCCCCAGCCTCCCCCCGAGGCCCCTGCAGGTCTCCTGAGGAGTGAGTGCCTTTCTTTCTTCCTTCCTTCCTCCGGGAGGCGTTGAGGGCTGAGCCTGCCTTCCTCCTCCAGGGGCCGGAGCCTCTGAGCGCGGGAGCGGCCAAGGGGAGCCTCACCGCGCAGCCCGTATCGCGCCTGCATCCCGAAGACCGAGAGCGTCCCCGTCCCGGTGCGGTCCTCCTTCCGGTGCCCGGACCGCAGGATGTGCTCCACCTGCCTCAGGTACTGCAGCTCCCCGTGAGGCGGCGAAGGAGGAGGAGGCCCCGCGAGGGGCTCCTTCCCGGCAGGCTCGGGCTCGGGCAGCGGCTGCTCGGCGGGCATGGCGAAGGCTGCGGACCCCGAAATGGCGGGCCTACCAGTCAAAATTGGCGCTTCTCCGCTCAGCCAATAGGAGAGCTCGGGGGCGGGCTCTGCTCAGAACTCAGCACTGTGATTGGGTGCGAAGGATGACAATCTCGCCTCTGAAGCAGGACTCTGAAGCCTCATTGGCCCAGGCGGCTTTGGCGGACCCTGGATTGCGCTCTGGCGCCCCCTGCTGGTCACCACGTTAACACCCCCAGAGGATGCATGGCTATCACTCATTATGGCTCCTTAGGCTGGGAGCACCAGGAACATCCACCAAATGCTCACTTATTCAGACATAAAACATGTGCACATCTTATCTGCATAAAATATATATTCATAATATAGAATTACATACAGTACCATAGTTATTGAATTACTCCAAAATTATAAAACCATAATTTAGTAATACAGTGTAATAATAATACAATAAAAATATGAATAATAATATTTTAAAATATAAATAATAATAATTAATAATATAAATAATATTACTATAAAAATACTGTACTGTAACAAAAATATACTATAATATAAACTTAAAATATGTAACTATCTATATAGAATATATAAATATATATACATAATGCAATATTATATATTATTTACTAGCAAAAAGCATGCCTGCATTGTGTAAGCCATCCCCCCACAGCACATCAATCCCTCATGCACATCAACCCTCATGCGCACCAGTCCCCCATGCGCATCATTCCCCCATCATTCCCCCATGCGCATCATCTCCCCATGCGCATCCTCCCCAGTGCAACATCTTCCTCCGAACAACATCCGCCCCTGTGCACCAGGCACAGAGCACCAAATTGGCTGGATGTTGGCCTCCCAAATTTCATGCTTCTAGGAACAGGGGTTGGGGCAGAACGTTGAAGCGTCATCAATTCTTCAATGCAAAGTATAGGGAGGAAAACACATTGCACCCCTTTCCACCCCCTTCCGGTTGGAATTTCCGAAAACCGGTTCTTAGTGAACCCCTCTGTCACGGAAGGAACACCCACCCCAAACTTCACACTTCTAGGCCCAGAGGTTTTGGCAGGGCGTTGATGAGCCAGTCAGTGAGTGAGTGAGTGAGTCAGTCAGTGACTTTTCTCTTATATATTTATATAGATTTAGCGTATCAACAATTACGGTTGCTGGGAGATACTTTCTGAGGTCCTGCAGCCAGTAAGTGTAGACAGTTTATGCCTAAGCAGCTCGTAGAATGCTTTCCATGTGGAATTGAAGTCATTCAATAATAATAATAATAATAATAATAATAATAAGTAGTAGTAGTAGTAGTAGTAGTAGTAGTAGTAGGCCTCCGTCAGTCTTGAAAGACTATGGTATCGTGCTCGGCGCTGCATACGCTGCATGCGAAGCACGAAAGCCTGGGTTGGATTGTTATAGAGGATAGGCTGTTACCCAAGCAGCAAATCCCCCCTCTCCACACCACTGAATTAGACCAATGGAAAGGCAGAGCCAATACGATTGGATCCAGCTGGCGTCGCAGAGCTGGGCTAAGGACAGGAGCTCACCTTGTCTTGTGGGGCCGACCCATGTCTCGAACCCTGGCCTGCTGGTAACAGGCACAGCACCTTAACCGCTTGCGCCACCCACAGCCCTAATAATAATAATTATTTTATACATAATAATATTTTATACATATTATTATTATTATTATTATTATTATTATTATTATTATTATTATTATTATTATTATTATTATTATTATTATTATTATTAATCATCACCATCATCATCATCATCATCTGTATAAAACTGAAAGGTCACTCACTCACTCATTAACACCCAGCCAAAACCACCAGACCTAGGCTACAATCCAGAGTAACTACAGGAGCATGTAAGAGACTTTACGTGCACTCGTAGTTACTGCACCACCTAGTGAAAACCTATGGGATATTCATATTGCAATCCAGAGTAACTTGTTTTTATTCTGGAGCAAGGACTCCCCATAGTTACTCTGGATTGCACCCCTAGAAACATGAAATATGGGGTGTTCCTTCTGTGACGTGAACTAAGAACTGATTATTATTTTTAGAAACTTTACAAAGGCACCACATGTTTTTGTCCCTATACTTAACATTGAAGACTGACTGATCAACACTCAGTGCCAAACCCTGGACAGAGAAGCATGAAATTGGGAGATAATATTTCTTCTGTGATGAAAGGACAGTGAGAAATTGCTCAGACTTGGCAAACAAACAAATTGAACAAAGTGATTTTTTTCCTCACCACAATATATTTATTCTAGTTAGAAAGTCATTCCAACTACACAAACTTTGTAAGAGGTTTGAAGAATGATGAATGAATTGTAAATAATAAATATGAAATGCCGCTTTGGTGCCCTTCCCAGAGAAAAATGGGATATAAATACATTAAATACATATAAAAGAAAGTGCATAAAGAAATATCTGTTCTGGCTTGGATGGTAGCATGTGTATTTCCGACTTAGCTGAGGATGCTTAGCTTTATACTTGTGCTCCGGGGTTAGTACCTGCAATTTTTCTCAATGCATAGTGATGCCTATCATAAAATTAAAGGCCACAACCTACTCTTTTTTCACTGCTATTGCCATAGGAGAGCAGGATCTCATATAAAATCTTGGGGTGTGGATGCAAAGTTCCACAGTCTTAGCATGTATGCAAAGCTAGCTTGATTTAACTGACACTGCCTAGCCAGTTCTGCAAGGACCTGTGTTTGAGAATAACATCAATAACTCTTTATTATAGCAGTCTGCAGAATACAACTGAAATTATTTATACATTCATTCTTTTCTTATTCCACCTTTCAGACCCACAAGCCAAAAGCCAGCTAGTTACTGGTCCTGAAATCAAATATCTATCTTTTGAATTGTTATTTTTCAACAAAATACATATAGAGGTCAGGGAGTCACATTCTTATTCATATTGATGAATACAACATTTATCAAATGTTTTCTTGTCTGCAGTCCTCTCCGTAGGTTGAACTTTGGCGTACCGGTACTTTGCTAAGGAAGAATCTGCTGCATTCAAAGCTGATTGTATTTTCAAAGCTTTTGGTCTAGGAGAAAAATTTATTCACCAGGTCAGTAAAGTTGCAGAGAAAGTTCTAAAACAAATACGTTTTAAATGTTTTAAAAGAACAAGGTAGAACTCCAGTGTGTTGATGTAATGTGTCCAACTTCACTGGTAGTGTAGGAAACGTATTAGCCAGGCTTCACACATGTGTAACATTTGTGTAACATGTTCATTTTTAAAATGTTGATAGAGTATAACAAATGTTTGACTTTTGTGTCATTCTTTAATTGTGTCATTCAGGCCAGTTCAACTCACCTTTCTCCCCAGTCCCTTGCTGGTTTATGGAAGCTGGCACATATCTGTGCACTGGCCTAATCTACCTAGGAGTTGCTCAGAAGTGACTTATGGCACTTTTGCAATTCCCCAAGGCCAGCACAGGATATGTGCCAGCACTTATGTTGACCTAAATAGTTGTTAGGATTGCAGCATCAGTGATGAGAATTTTGCCATATTAAGTGAATAAGGGCGCAATCCAGAGTAACTACGGGGCGTCCTTGCTCCGGTGCAAGCACAATTTACTCTGGATTGCAATATGAATTTCCCATAGGTTTTCAGTAGGTGGTGCAGTAACTACGGGTGCACGTAATGTTTCTTACGTGCTCCCATAGTTACTCAGGATTGTAGGGGAAGTGTGGTAAATAGGAAGTTGACTCTAGATAATATACGTATACTTGTATAGGGAAAGGAAATTAAACCTATCTTGCTGGGATGTGCTCAAGTCCATAAGTCAAGTCTTGAGTCCATAACCCCACAAGTTGACTTGCGAGTTATAATACACTGCTATCTCAACTCAACTAGTGAAAAATTGCAAGTCTTTCTAGTCGAGTCATGAGTCTCATGCAGCCCCCCCTTGCAAAATAAAAGAATAAACCTCTAAGTCTTCTGCCTCCCCTCAACCTCATGGCTCTAACTCTGCTGCTGCCATCCTACTGGATTTTGGCTCCTGGATCACCCATGGGGTTTTTAGGGGCAACGTGAAAGCTTCTAAAAATGTAAGCAAGAATTAACACTCATGAGAAAAGAGCTTGAGTAATTCCAAATCTTGAAATGTTTTTAGAGACACTGGCCCTGAGTTGTGAGTTCAGTCGGTCAGTGATATCCACAATTCCAATAGACATGTGTCATCCAAAAAGCTCTTTTGGGGGATGACGCAAGTCACCACACATTGTGTGCCCATCCTTGCTATTTAGCCACTGCGTCCTTGTAATGGAACAATCACATTTCTTATGTAAAAAGAATCAACTTGCCAGGCTTAGAAATTCTTCTTATAAAGCTGTAAAGCTTCCCCAACTATATATTCAATGAATTCAGAACTCTCAGTGTCCAGATCTTGGGGAACCTTAATTGTGAAAGTAGGTGATGTCAAAATATTCACATCTACCACTGTTTCATTCAGACTGGAAGCTTCAACTCCGTTATCAATGGATGAAACCTGAAAGGAAAAAGATGGACATTTAGGATATGGTATCACGTTTAGATTCTTCAAAACAATTCCTCAATTTTTAAGACAAAGGGTAATGGATGCTTTATTAAATTAGATTAACAGGTCTTTACATGATTATAGAATGCACATTGGACTGACTGAAGCAGTGACGTAGCTAAAGGGGATGCAGGGGGTGCAGTTGCACCGGGCTACAAGCTTTAGGGGGGTACAAGCTGAACTTGACACTGGTGACTAAAACTGTGAAAAACAGGTATGTATGAAGGATAATACCAACATTTTATATATCATTGGAAAGGTAATTTTATGCAGAATGTAATGAAACAAACTACACTGAAATATCTCATTCTATCAAACGTTATGGCCAATTAACCAGAAAATGAAAACACAAAAGTCTGGAACAAAAAGTGGATTTTCTTAACTCAACTTTCCCAGGATACTGATTGCTCTGAGAGCCAATGAGATGTAATTCTGATACTGTACGAAGGCAGGTTTTTCCTCAGTTTTCTTTTATAAAATACCTGGGGATGACAAAACTTCCTGTTGTGACTTCTGGGGCAACATTCTGAGCTTTGCACTGAGCTACATGATGATTAGCTACACCACTGGACTGAAGACACTCATTTATAAGTAACTGCCAATCTTTCTACATGGAAATAAGAACTTGTATATATTGAACAACAGTCTCCACCATTATAAACATACAGGATGGTACATTTTGTCCTTTTTTATATCTTTGTGTATAAGTAAGAGCTCAGATACATTTTGCCAACACTAGCTAGAAAGTTGTTTAGGACATTGTGTGACACGCAGGTACATAAGAAAAGATGCATAACATTTTTTTCTTCCCCAAGGTCTGGTTTTGTTATATTGATCTAAAGAATATATATGAGTTATATGTCAGCCACTAGCAAAATGCTATTCATCTGGGAAAGTAATCGACAGTTATTCAAACTTGTTTGTGCCATTTCATTCTTGTCAGATGGTGATACAGGTCAGTTATTCATCACACTAAAAGGATTTAGAGTGTCTTAGGTTGGGAGTTTCAGATCATCAAGGGATTAACAAGTATACTTAAATCCACCTCAGTAAGAGCTTAGTATTTTCAAGATCAAAAATAACACGTATTCATTCCCTCAGGTAATACTGCAGCAGTAAATGTCAGTGAAACAAAGTAAACAGAGAGATCATTGCGCAATGGTTACTTCCATTTTTAATGCGTGACATTTACCTTTACTATATTGAAAATGTTTTCTGGTCCAATGGTCGTGTTGGATAGTTCAGACACCCATCCAAATCTTTCTTTCATTTTATTCAACATATAAGATGTGTCGTCTGTGTGATGCTGCACCATATGGAGAATCTGTTGATACTGCTCATTGGAGATGTTAACCAACTTAAAGGCATCATCAAACTTTATGTGTAGTTCAGGAACATTGGGACAGACTGTATAGGAAGCAAACCAAATGGGGAAAACTTAAGTATGGCATTTTTAGACATGATGTACTTTCAAAAGAATGTTTCATTATAGGGATTTGGCTTACAGTTCAATTCTATCTGGGCCTTGTGCTGACAGAAGTTGTGTTCCATCAGTGCTCTGTAGCAGCTGCTGCATGAACTGATGCCAGCAGTGCAAACAACTGACAGCACTGTGCTAGCACAAATGTAATGCCAATCCCCAACAGAGTAGATGGGGAATCATGGGGGAAGATTGGGACTGTCCAGGGACATGTCAAGGGCATCCTGGGGCAGCAGCAGTGGCACCAGGCCTGGCGTCAATGAGTAGCCCCAAGTAGTGTCAAACGAGTGTGTTTGTTACGTGAAGCACAGTTTGTTACATGAAGCAGAATCCTAGAGAAATTGTTGTTTGTTACATGGAACATACTTTATGTGAGGCATTTGTTACGTGAAGGCGCCACTGTAAATATAATTGTGCTGTATCCAATATTCATCGCTGTGACTATATCACATCAACACTGAGAGTCACAGTAGCTTCTGTTTGATTTTTCACATTGCTTTTGATTATGCCTAATCAAGATTCACTTGTTTAGATACAATCTTTTAATGAGAAGAGTTTAGATACAATCTTTTAATGAAAAGAATAATTCAAAGTGGTGTGTGTTTCAAAGTGGTGTATGTCTGTGCGTGCGTGTGTGCGCGTGCATGCGTACACACATATACTTATAAAAGTTTGCCAGCAACTGGATTCTTTTGTGGGCTTATCAGTTCATAATGTCAATGATATAAATAGTTACAACTGGATTTACTATTAATGTTAAGCTAAGTAAAGGCATCTAAGATAAAGTCCAGCCACATGAGTGTTAGTTGGAGAGCACCATAGTATATAATTATAATTTTAAATCACTTTTCAACCATTATCTTGCTCATAACAGCTCTGTGAGAAATGTTATCATTATTCCCAAGTTAAGGCACGAAACTGATTTCTGACATGCTTATCATGATTCATTTTAAGTCTCTTAAGACCCAACAGTTTGTGCACTGAAGTGACCTTTGCAAAACCTGGAGATGAGATAAGGTAAGCTACAGTGAGCCAACAGAAACAGATACAGGTCAAAGCAAGCTCAGTAAGCCTTTTCTTACATAGTAAGTACACCAGCAACACCAGGAAGTTGTGCTGAGTAGAGCAGGAATATGATTTTCCCACAGTAACCTATAACTGGACAAAATGTCTTGCACGCATGTATTCTGATGGAAAGTGGTAGGAAGCAAGGACTCAACAATTTGTAATAATTGGGCAGGAAAAAAATGTTCATCGCTTCCAGTGGGCATTCAAGGAAGAAGGTTTCTTTTGGTTTTCATTTAGAAAGTCATAACTTGATCATGTACTCAAAACAAGAAACCAAGCACAGAAGTGGTGTAGCGAAGGGGGTAGGGATATATTGCCCCAGGTATCCCAACTTGAAGAGGTTCTTAGAGGTCTCCAAAAGACATATCTGGTTTTTTGGTTTATATATGGGAAGATGTTAAACATTTTGCATTCGCAAGTTGCAGATGCCTTAGCAATGCCCCTGAAACAGTGTTTAGTTTATTGAATCATTTGGCTCAGTATTCAGTATATTCAAAAATATGTACATTTGAAATTAAATCTAAGTAACACAAAAATTATGACCGGGACCATGGAAATGAGGTATGCTATAGTCAGTTATGAAGAATCTATATGGAATCATTCACCTTGCATAAGATTATCCTGGCATTTCTGGCATCTCACATGAAAGTAGGGACATCCGGATGTATTCTGACGCAGCTTATTGCATGGAGTTCTCTCGCGGCCTGGTGTAATCTTAGAGAACATTCCACTTTTGTCTGACTCTAGAATGAATACAAATGTGTACAAAGGTCATTAAGAGACACCAAATGTACTGTTTTAACAATAACTTAAAGTGTATTAATTAAATTATGATTTTGTGGGTTAAACCTCAAAATAGACATGGAACAACATCATTCCAAAGACATTGTTCTGTGGTCCAAACCAGATGACAGCAGCAGATTAAACACAAAACTCCTCAGTCACTTAAAAAAAGCAAGAGATATACACTGTTAAAAGCCGAAGGGATTATTCAAGGAGGAAATATGAAGCCTCCTTCTTTCTGAATCTTATTTCCCTTCCATTCTTCTCACCAACAATTTTCTCTCAAAATCAAATGATGTGTTCAAAGTGCAGGATTCACACTTCTGTGCCTGTTGTGTATATAAGTAGAAGGTATGGGCTCTCAAATCAGGATCAGAAACCACAGTTTCAAACAAGATTGAGTCTCAACTGGCTGTGATTTAACCTGAGATTTTAAAAAAAATGGTTTTGTTGCCAATGGAAGTTGTTTTTCCCTTGTAAGGAAACACCATTGGGAATCTGAATTAGATCAGGACCTTGGTGACATTTTATATGTAGCTCCTCCCATACCATGGTTCCAATATAAATAATTCTCCTGTGGCTGATAAACCGAATGTAAAATTGCATGCTTCTTGTAATTTGTAGTTGATCTTAGCCAGGTTCATTTCTGGGAAACTAATTGAGAGAAGAACATCAGGAAAAAGGGGCTATAAAAAGTAAGCTGTGGGAGGTAGTTCTTTTCACCCATGTGCCTCTTTTTTCTTTAAAACCAGAATCCCACACTTTGTTCCGTCTGCAATACTAGGACATTTCATATTGCAAAACATGAAAGCACTGCTTTGTTTTCCCCTAATCGATCTAAAACAGTCATTTCTTCTATTAAATAAATATGATATTTTAGATCCATGCAGGCCAGAACCCAGTTAGGTGATTTTCTAAAAGCCATAATTCAAAATCAAGCCATATTACTGTATTGACTTGAATCTAATGCTCACCTTTTCCAGCTGAATTCAGTCTCCCAAATCAGGGTGTGCGTTAGATTCCATTTGAGTAGATGTGGCATTTTGATTATAAGTATAGGGTGTACACTAGATTTGATGGCGCATTAGATTCAAGTAAATACAGTAATATACAGATCCCAGGGGGGTCAACTTGCAAAGCATGAGGCAATCCAGGCACTGCAGCAACATTGCATTGGTATCATAAGGAGTAGGTATGCTACTAAACATGAATAGGTTAAACACCCCATGTCGTTGGTATCAAAATCGGTGTTAAATTGTTTGAAACTTGCCTTTAATTTTATCTGCAATCTCCATCATATTCTCTGTGTATCCTTCAAATGCTTCTGCTATAACTTCAGCCACACCTTCCAGGACAGTTTTGCTGAAATCAAAAATTAGTTGGAAAAAGTCTGTAGTTCCTTCTTCTCTGAAGGAACCGACACTTTTCAAAGACTCCTCAGGTAAAGCTGGCAAAAAATAGGGCTCTGTTAAGTCTGGATCAGACATAAAATAGACTTGAAAAGACTGATCAAATTCCTTTTGCATCTGTTTGAAAAAAACCAGACTTTTTTCAAACATTGTTCCCATGTCAGATAACAGCTGGTTGAACACATTTTCCATCTGGACTAGCTGGGCATCCTCTTCATCAGGATCTTGGTTAAACTGCAGATCATGCTCTGAAGACTCAAAATGAGGAAATGACAATGGTGTCATCTTCCTGAAAAAATCTTCAACCTGTGTGCGGTGAAAAAAGTATGAGCTGTCAGCAAAATTAAATTGCCATCCAATAGGAAATTTCCATAAAAATGGTTGCAAATTAACACATACAAAACACTCCCTCCCTGTCCTCAAATTTTACACTGTTTACTAAATGATACTTTCATCACACTTTGTACAGTGTTAATTTTAACCCCCCTCCCCCAAAATGCAAACCCTGGTGTACTATTGCAAATTAATAAGTACCAGAAAAACAAGTCTCAGGCTGCTTTGATCATGGCAGTGATTAGAATCACTGCTAACAATTCATGTCTGATCCATCTTGTTTTCTTTGTAAAAAAAAGACTTAATTTGGGGCAGTGAAGCCGCAGCTTTGACTGCTGGAGGTTCTATGTCCCCAGATGCCTTAAGATATCACTAGGCTTTGAAATTTGCAAACTTTGAATTTTTTTTCAAAGATAGAAACTCCTTTCTAAAAATGGAAAAAGTTAAAATAGAGTTCAATTAAAGATGGCTTTACAGATGTGCAACCACTTTGCATGACTTGGGTTTGGTCTTTTTGTGTGTGTGTTTTGGATTTTTTTTTTGCTCTAATCCATGGAGCTGGAGCTGGTGCTTGTAAAGAGGATCACCACATCCTCTTTACACCAGTGTAAAAGATCACCTGTGCACTTTTATTGATGGGGAGACTCTTGAGAGGAGAACTGAGAGAGAGAGAGAGAGAGAGAGAGAGAGAGAGAGAGAGAGAGAGAAAGAAAGAAAGAAAGAAAGAAAGAAAGAAAGAAAGAAAGAAAGAAAGAAAGAAAGAAAGAAAGAAAGAAAGAAAGAAAGAAAGAAAGAAAGAAAGAGCCACCTTGAGTAGGCCAAGCCTGGTACTGGAACAGGCCAGGCCTAGTACTACAATCTTGGTACTCCCCACTTACCTTGCGTGTAAATGTAGATAGACCATGCCGACAAGTTGTATAAAATCGCATGCAGTTACTTTCTAGACAAGATTTGCATTCATCCCACAAATTCTTCAAAGACCCCTGGCATATTTGCTCTTCTTCTTCTAGTCTTTCTTTCACTTCATTCATAAGTCTCTGAGCTTCCTGGGGAAGAGAAGGAAGAAGAAAGTGCTGTGTTGTGCATTGGCAAATGGAAGGAGCAGGGGTTGGCACATTATTGGATAAGGGGGACACCAACCAGCCAGCTACTTCAAGTATCAGGACATCTTGGACCAGCCCTGTCCTTTCTCCTTTAGCCATTAAAAACATTTCAGGAAGATAATGTTTTTCAAAGATTATGTTCACCCACTTTTTAGGTCCCAGATTAAAATGAAGGAATTGGCATTCTTTCAGCCTATCGACCACCAGATGACCACTAGAAGCCCTGGTGTCTGGGACAGTGACATTACAATCTCATATGACATTGTGACATTTTTCCAGGTTTTCCCCAGAGAAACAGGTGCTGGCAGCTGCACAGCCCTATTCCTTCTCCTGTGGAAGCTCCCCTTTCAAGGCGTACCTCCTTCAGTAGAAAGAATAGAGGCATGAATTCGCAGTAGGAAGCACCCCCCTCCTCTGGGTATCAGGCCCAGGGTAGATCTACCAAGGTAGGTGCCCCTCCTTAACCCTCTGCAAATGAGGACTTCTGCACATTACTCTCTTCTGCCAGGGTTTCATGACAGCTGGAAAGCGTTGCACTTTCTAAGCTTTCAGTCTCTGGGTGATTCTGAGCTTGGGGAATTTTTTTTAAAAAGCTACACTTTTCTTGCATGCTCTGGGATTAGTCCAGGCGATACAGAAACTCTGTCCTGCCTGCTTTCTAATCCCACTTGGGTACCTTTCCAGTCCACCCACAGACCAGCCACTTTGCTGTTATAGTGATGGATAGCTTTTTTATAACAGCCATATGAAAAGCGAGTCAGAGGCGTGCAGGTATGGTATGTCTCACACCATATGGTACCCATCTGTTGTTTTTCCTGTGACCCATTTTCCAACATAGAAACCAGACAATCCAGGGTAGTTTATTGCGGTGGGATGGTGGTTTCCTAAAAAATGATGTACGGATTCATGTAAACTTTTGTAAAGGGATTAAAAAGCATTAGGTATTTTAAATATTACTACTTATAATAATATGTCACTGATTTAATTCAGTGGACTTTCTTTGGCTTTGTCTTGCACTGCCCATGCTCTCAGTGCTTTTGCAACACAATAATAATTTCTGAGACTTTCACCCAACAAAAGACCTGTGTAAAGGCAGGAATAATTGTGGGACTGCAGAACTGTCCTTACACCCCTGCGGCATCATGGCTGAAAGGTATCATGGCTTGCTCATAATATTCACAGCATCCAACATCTGCTTCTGTATTGAAGAGATTGTCTGGGGTGGGCTCAGATTCTGACAGACTCATAGTGCAATTCTAACCCCTGGTTAGACTGGCACAGGTCCCATGCAGGCCTGGGGGGTTTCACAAAAGTGTTGTACGACATTTATGCGCCAGTCCTGGGAGATTAAACCAATGCACAGACATGTGCTGGCCTCCCCACTCCACCACAGGACCTAAGAAGTACAGTGGTACCTCTCATAACAAGCACCTCAAATAACAAGCATTTCACATAACAAGTATAAATTTCCAAGAAATTTTGCTTCACATAACAAGTTCCACTTCACTTAGCAAGCAAGCGCGCTATGGGCACATGTGCTATGCAGCCCTGGCGCTCCATGCAGAGGCTTTTTAAAAGGGCTGCCGCCTACTGCTGCTACCTCTAATTGCCCCCAATGTGGGGGCAGTTGCCTGGGGGTGCCAGAGGCAGCTGCCCCTAACTGCCCCCAAGTGCCCCCACCAACCACCTTGAACCTCCAGCAGCAGCCTAGGTAAGTCTCCAGGGAAAGTGTCTTTGATTGCAGCCTCCTAATCATGTCTACACCCAGAAGTAAGCCCCATTGTGTTAAATGGGGCTTACTCCCAGGAAAGTGTCTTGGATTGCAGCCTCCTAACCATGTCTACCCAGAAGTAAGCCCCATTGTGTTAAATGGGTCTTTCTCCCAGAAAAGTGTCTTTAGGATTGCAGCCTAAGTAGACTTCATAGAATCATGCACATTGAATTTAGTTTTGAATTCAATTCCAATCTTTTGTCATCATTTTACATACAGTTGATATTTTTATATGAATATTTTGGGGGTTGTGGAACCAATTGTCTGAGTTTCCATTATTTCCTATGGGAAAATCCGCTTCACTTAAAGAGCATTTCACTTAAAGAGCATGGCTCCGGAACGAATTAAGCTGTTTATGTGAGGCACCACATTCTTAACTGAAATAATACCTTTGCTTAAGGGGACTTGACAAAGACCTCAAAAAAATTGCATTATATGCTTATATGTAACCCCATACTAATAATTACTATGACTTCTTCAAAGAATGGTGGAAATGATGAGATACTGAGGATTCTCACCTCTATGTATTTTCTATCATCTTCTCTAACAGTAGCATAATCTAATGACAGTATTGTTAGAAATAAAACTGCACTGTGTTCACAGGCTTACATCCACATACAAACTGTCTCTTAAGTCAGTACATACATTTACTTTAAAAGCCTCTGTTCTACTTTTATTATATGAATAATATTCATGTGACATATATTTGTGAAAACCCTTTTAATCCAGCAGTAGAATCATCAAACACCTCAGCAACACCAATTCTAAAGCTATGACTTTACAAATCACCTCTTTTTCTTCACTGCTCTTCTTTAAGGTTCTCATCAGATTTGTGTGTTTAACTTCATTTCTTCCCATCAGAATTTTCATTTGTTTAATGCCAATCAGAGCTTTCTTCACCTCTTCATCTACATATTTCTCCCCAACTTCTGATAAAACTGGGGAGAGAAAAAGAGAAAAGCCATTAGATTTTTTTTAAATTAAGTCAAAGGCCTTTTAAACAGAAGCCTAAATGTTGAATTATCATTCAAGAAACCAAGAAATGGGCACCAGCAGGCACCAGGCATCCCTACTGTGCTCCAGACACCATTGGGGAGCAGATACCACTGGGCACCACCAAGCAGCAGGGGTGCCCAGTACAACTGTCCATTGGTGCTCAGTAGGGATACCCAGTAGTTTCCAGCACTGCCCAATGCCTACTGATGCCTATAGGGATGTTTGGTGCCTGGTAGGAATGCCTGGTGCCCACTGCCCAATGATGCCTGGTAAGGATGTATGGTGCCCACTGCCCAATGTTGCCTGGTGGTGCCTGCTCCCAGATTGTTCCTGGTGAGGGGTGTCCAGTGGTGTCCTGTGGTGCCCACTGCCACCCACAGGTGCCCCCTGCCCACTGGCGCCTGGTGCCCTCTGCCCACAGGCCTTCTGCATGGTGATGCCTGGTGCCGCCAATAGTGCCTGGTAGGGTTGCCCACTGGTGCCTGCTACTGCCCTCTGCTAGTTGGATATAAAACTTTGAAATATAGCATCCATTTATGGTCTTTTAACAGGATGTCATCAGCATCAAAGGGAACTACAGTGTATTTTAATAGAGCAATCACATGCATGTTTGTTCAGAAGTAATTTCCCATGTAGCTTACTCCTAGGCAAGGCTGCCTAGGATTGCAACCAAAAATAATATGTAATATATGTAATATATGAAATTGCAAACTGTAATTTCATTTTTCAACATAGGTGTATTTTCATTTTTCTTTCACTCAACTGTATTTTATTAGGTTCCAAGCGGTGTACAGATCCAAGGAAAAACTCTAAAAAGTTGGTGATAGAGGAAATAGGCAAACATTCTGATCAGATTAATTCATATTGTACTCCATAGGACAATTTTGCCACCAAGTCCAGATTCCTGGGGCACGTTTGCACCATAAAATTGACTCATCTATAGACTCATCTTAAGTTGTAGTATACGGTACATACTACAAATCTGACTGCCTTACATGGAGGTAAGAAGTTTTCTACATGAAAAGCATTCACTCATAGGAATATATTCATTTATATTTATTCACTATATATTTCTTTTCATTAAAAGGAAACAGCATTAAAAATCATAGATCATCTCATGTAACAATTTTGTCCTATCAAGGGCCTGTGGCAGTACAAAAATTATGCCACAATCACACATGAAGGAAATGCTGCAAAAAGGCCAGATGTTCTATGCACTCCCAAGCCTTGCTGGACACTTAGCTCGCCTTGATAAGGTGGTTCCTACTCCAGTTTTTCATCATTCCCTGTCCCCTTCCCTGTCTCAGATGAATGCAAGAAAAATGATTTGATTTATTGATTTACACCCAGCCTTACAATCCCAAGGTAGCTTACAATAATTTAAACATACAACAGAAATAATACACAGTTTAAAACGGAATAAGGATAAAACATGAAGATAGCTGGTGTAAACTGAAGATGACCTGTAGGAGATCAAGCAGCTCACTGGAAGGTAACACAAAAGATTATTTTTTAAGTGAAAAGATTTTTACTTCTTATTGCTATCTGTAATTCCACCATCACAGCTTGCAGTACATACTCTGTCATCACAGTGACATGGCAGAAGATGATGGGAGAGAGGATGGGGCCATGCATGTAGTAGTTTCACTACAGATCCTAAGATTTATTTGTTAGCTGTTTTAATTTTTTTGTTATTTTAAAACATAATAATAAAGAATGGTTATTGAGGCCATACAGTGTCAATTGATAATTTTAGGATACCAAAACGATGGTCTATCCATGATGGTCCATCATCTTTCATAACTTTAAAATAAATTTGTTGTACTTGATAGAGTGCTTCTATTGATAGAGAGCTTCTAAAACAATTATTTAATTGTTTAATTAATTGATATAAAAAGACAATACCATTGCATTTCAAAATAAGTAATGTACAGTAACTAGCATACCAATTTTGTACTTGAAATCGTGAAAGTAGATTAGAATCCTCACAGGCTAAGCACTTATTGAAATAATGAGTAAAGCAGGACAATAAAATCAATTAAGGGATAGCTGACATTTGTTGATATTGAGTTTGTGTCAATAGATTGTGCCAAGATTCTCATTTAAATTTGAGTTTCCCTCATTCACTTCCTTGTATATCTGGCAAGAAAGTAGCTATTAAGCAAGTTTCAACAAAATATAAGTAACTTTGGGCTCAATTCTACGGATGTCTACTTAGAAGTAAGTTCTATTGTGTTCAATGGGAAAGTGTGTTTAGGATTGCAGCCTCAGTTGTACGTACCTTTCAGGTTGTCCACAAAATGCATCTCATCCTCTTTAGTAGGTGCACATTGTTGTCCACTTAACCATAATAAGGATGTTATGAAGAGCAGTAAAGGCTCCATATTTGCTGCATTAAGAATTACAATAACTTCTTAGTTAGTCTGAGCTACATACAGTACTTTAGATGCTAGAATGTAGATATGCATACTTAATAAGGAAATAACATGCAGCTTGTGTTATCTTATTAAGACCATATTTTTTCTTTCCAGATTAACATTAAGTTTTCCCAATCTTTTTTTCCTTAATGAGCAACTATGTAACTTCTTGTTGTGCCAATACATAAAATATTTTAGACAACTTGTAACAACATCAGTAACGATGCAATATTACACGCATAAATATGGGACCACAATAGCATTATAGGAATGTTTCAGGTGGCTGATGTTCTGATGCTCTGGTCAAATATCCAGGATTTACAAACAATATGCTAAATGTCGTATCAATACTTTTTCCCCATTAAATTTGAATAAAGTTCTTTTCTAATGTCTAGTTTATAGGATAGCTTAAAAATTAACATCACATTAAAATCAGGGTTCTCATTCACTGTCTTTTGCCGTCTAATTAATATACATGCCAAAGGGAGTTGCTACATAAAAATCAGTAATTGTTCCAAATTCAAATATTGTTTTTGTATTACTGGAAATAAGTCTAATTACAATTGAAATATGAACCACTTGTCAGGAAATAGTGAAAGAATACACTATGCATCTAATTTACTATCACTTACTATTAATGATGAAATCTGCGTTGTAATACAGTTTGATTGTATTGACATTCAATACAATCCCTGACATTCCCTACAATCCAGAGCAACTATGGGAGCACGTAAGAGACATTATGTGTACCCGTAGTTACTGTATCACCTAATGTAAACCTATGGGAAATTCATATTGCAATCCAGAGCAAATTGTTCTTACACCGGAGCAAGGACTCCCCGTAGTTGCTCTGGATTGTGCCCATTGTTTAAAGTAAAATCTAGAATATTATTTATATGTCTGACAAAAGTTAAGTACTTTTTAACACCATTTATTGCAGAGAAGATCTATTCTAATATTTACGGTATTTTCTCCTTTGGCAAAATAATGCTATAAATCATATCAAGGCATATATGCATGCAGGACAGGGATATATATTTGCAGGTCTAGCAATAGCAGGAGGTCAGCATATTTTGTTATAAAGTAGCATTTAGCAATGCAATCCTCAAGACACCATATTTACCACTATAGCTGATGATTCCTCTTGCAGACCAATTTCCAGCTTCAGGAAGGATCAAGCCTGTGTGCTGCTCTAATTTCAATGTGTGTCACGGATTTTGCCATGTACTACTTATCTAATGACAAGGTTCTTAATCCTATTAATGGGACATTTTGTGATTAGACTACAGGCCTGGGCTCTCTCGCTCTCTCTCAGGCCTGCCTATATTTGTCTCAAAAAATAAACACTAGAGGGAGCATAAGTCACAAATGTGAAAAAAATAGATTTGCTATTTGCTTTGTTGAGTGTATTAGATATATCTGTCAATGGTTCATTAAATTATTGTCTTTTTAAGTGAGGTATAAAGTCTGTAGATTGCAATGAATCTTTCTTTACAGACTCTTTGCAATGAATAATTTACATATTGTCGAGCCATGATTTCAATAGGGATCCAGCAAACCTACAGTAACTGCTTTAAACCCTAGGTCCCAGAGCCCATTCAATGGGAATATTTAGTTTCTTTTTCAGTGATATTTGTTTGGATCCAGGATATCAGTACAAAATCACCCTGAAAATGTTTTACCAGGTCATGTATTGCCAAGGGGATCTATCTAGTCTAACAACTCACTCAAGAGTACCACTGTAATAAAAAAATGCAGGCCTCCATCAGTCTTGAAAGACTATGGTATCGTGCTCGGCGCTACATACACTGGATGCAAAGCACAAAAGCCTGGGTTAGATTGTTATGGAGGATAGGCTGTTACCCAAGCAGCAGCAAATCCCCCCTCTCCACGCCACTGAATTAGTCCAATGGAAAGGCAGAGCCAATACAATTGGATTTAGCTGGTGTCACAGAGCTGGGCTAAGGACAGGAGCTCACCCTGTCTTGTGGGACCGACCCGGGTCTCAAACCCTGGCCTGCTGGTTAACAGGCACAGTGTCTTAACCACTTGCGCCACCCACAGCCCTACCTAATATTACTGTACTATGTGCTAACATGGCTGCCCCTTCTGGAAGATGAAAAGAAACTATGTATGTATGTATGTATGCATGTATGTATGTATGTATGTATGTATGTATGTTGAACTGTGTGCAGGTTTGAGTTTGTTTAGTAATTTATGCACTACAATTACATAAATGACTAAATTCCCATTTCATAAAGCAAACAGCATGCCATGTTGGTGATGGGAGCCGTAACCCTGAAAACTACTAAGGAAATGCCCAGTAACAAAAGTGTATTGTAATCTTGTGTGTAACTGTCATTTAGCGCTTGCTTGTTAAGAAGGATGCTGAAGATTTCTGCCCTATTCTCCTTAAAGTTAAAGATGGCCCCTGCAGGTTGCCCTTCTAGACAGGACCAATTCTAGGGAGTGGTGCTCATCCCCATTGCTTAAGCCATGTTGCCAGCGTTGTTCGAATGCTAACCCATTCCCATGGAAAAGTGGGAATGCTGGCACATGTCTGTGCAGTGACCTAACCCCATCCCCAGAAGTGGCACAGAAGTGCCTGATGGCACGTTTGTGACACCCCAGGCCAGCATGGGATTTGTGCTGGGACTTAGGCCGGCCTAACTGAAGTTAGGATTGCAGCCTCAATCCCTGCTGTAAATTCCCCACTACTTCACTTAGGATGCAATCCTAAAGACATTTTCCCGGGAGTAAGACCCACTGAACACAATGGGGCTTATGTTTGAGGAGACATGGTTAGGATTGCACTGTTAGGCCCACCTACACTTTCTTCTGCTCCTTTCCTTAAGTGGCAAGAGTCTGGGAACTGCCATGTTAACTGCCAGGGGCTAAAGTAGATACACATTTTTAGGTAAAGACATGGTAAAGCATCTGAAAAACCTTAAAATTATCAAATAATTTTCAAAAAAAAATCATGCAGTTGTTATTGAAATCTAAAATTCTTATTTTCTAATCTGAATAGCGTGGTATTCTCAAAGAACTGTTGTCTAGAATATACTTTATTGGAGTAAAATACAATTATTGTAATTGCAAAAACCTGGCCAATAGCTTTATTATCGTTATGAATGATAAAAAATTAACAGACAGCTAGCAGATAAGTTGAAATGCACTGATTACTAAACAGTACCTGTTATGTTATCTTTACTTGGAAGTAATGTCTACTGAAACAACTTCGCAACATTGCTGTGCTGTCACACTGATTGGATAAAAGTGATCCATATCTGGAAGCAGATTTTCAGAAAAGGATGTGTTCTGTTGAACATACAAATTTTTCCTGCAGAAAGCAACATTTCCTATATCTGACATTTGGAACTGTAGTATCGTGTTCCTATCTGTACATGTACAGATGATTAATGATATCAACCAAGTTGTCATAAGATGTTAGATAAAGAGAGAGGAAGGAAAAATTAGGTATGACATTCAGTCCATGCTTCTACACTTAATTTCCAGAATTAAAAGGCTTGACCATCTGTCACCAGGAAGAAAAAGAAGAACATTCCTTGAACTGGGGACAGAATCAGTGTACTAGAGACAACCTGGAAAACACTTTTTTTAAGGTTCTCAATCAGCTAAAATTGGCTTCAATCATCTAAAATGATTTCAGACATATGTATATATACGTATTCATCCACGCACACAGAGAGACAGACAAAGGGTGCAATCCTAACCAACCAGGTCTAACTCACCTGGCGTATCTTGCCATGGTGGTGTGGGGATGTCAGCATATGCCTACGCACTGGCCTGATCACCCCAGGAGTGGGGCACTTTCATGATACCCCTAGGTCAGCACAGGACTTATGCCGGGGCTTATGCCAGCCAAAGTGGAGGTTGAAATTGCAGCCAAAGAGAATGTTCAGTTCTACTGGATCTGATCCAGCACTTGTATTTGACAGTTTCTGGGCAGTCTTCAAGGAGGACACAATGGACAACACATGGCAATAATCTAATTAGATAAATTAAACATTAGTTTCCTTCTTTTCTGGGGCTTTTGTGGCAACATAGGTTTGTATACATTTTATATCAGTGTTATATTTTAGAGTCAGCTCTTAAAATAAAATTGTGTATATTCAAAAACTTGAAAATCCTGTATTCTGAAAAAATACTGTTTCTTTAAAAATTGTTGTAGGTTGGAATAGAGATCCACAAAGGAGACAGCAGCTTCATTCTATAATTACATGTTCATTCTTAGGCAGGTATTCATTAATAACTGGAATAACCAGCAGAATCGCCTTCATCAGTTCAATTGTTGTTTTCTTTCATGTGTGTAATTGAATTTGGAGTGTTTGCCGAGTGTGCTTACAATTCAGAGTAACTATGGGACCTTTTACACAGACGTAGTTTTGGTGCCACCTATGGGAAACGCATAGAGTAATCCAGAATAAGTGCCTCTTATGTCTTCCTGTAGTTACTCTGGATTGTAGGGTGTGTGTAGTTGAATCTGGAAAGTCAACTAGACATAACATGAGGGGCAACGGTACTTACGGTATAATTTTGAAAAATCTAGGAGAATCCTGATTTATCTCCAAAAGTTAAATATCAACATATACAGTAAGAAAACAACCATGTTCTCATCACTATCTCTTGAAAATAAATTCAGTTGCTTCAGGCACAGTCACAGTTCTGTTTGCAAGTGAAGAATTAACGTATATTGAAAAATTGAAGCTTTGGCTTCTGTTTATTCCAGAGTTTGTCCTAATTCATTCTTTACTGATTTTACCAACTGGGATAGAATGCAAGAGAACTTTGATTCCAGTTTTAATCACAGAAGAAGTTTACTGTAATATAGAATTAATACTGACATTTAGAGTATCGTCCTTTATTTTCAAAGTTATTATATCATTATTGTGTGTTTTTACAGCTGCTTCTAGGACTATAACTATTATGTTCTCCATTTACTGTGGGCATATAATTCTACAACGCTTTGAAGTTCTGTCATGTAAACATTGGTTTCAGCGGGAAAAGAGGGAAATATTCCCCTATGTATCATTGAAGGAGAAAGTTGCAGGGAAGACAAGGAAGAACTAAGTGAAAGGGAAGAAAAAGTGCAGGGAAGAGAGAAGTTAGTGATAAAACTAGAAAGAGGGATTCACTTAAGTTCTGAAAGAAAAAATGTATTGTTTATTGAAGAGCCGGTGCACAGGTCCCCAACTTATTGAAGCCTTGGCTTATGTAAACTCTACGTAAGCTTTGCGTAAGGTTGACCATACTCAAACAACAACTTTGTGAAGTAGGATAAAATAAAAGGGAAAGAGATTGGTCTAACATCATCTAGGGAACTGAGAGGAATTTAAACCTTGGTCGAAGTAACCACTAGGCTAAGCTGGGCTGGGTCTCCCTAGTCATAGTTGCAGGGCTATCTAATGATACATGATTGTTGCTACTAGTAGCCACCATTGCTGCTTGTTGCCATCTGTCAGCCAGAATTAGATGTTACGTTCTTCATGTGCATCGGAGCTTTGAAAATGGTTTCAAATTGATAGAAATAAACATGGTAGTGACAGACATCATGCTTGAAGCTTTTCAGTGTGGAGGTTGTTGGGAAGGAGACATAGCTTAGGGCAATGCTTAGAGAGAGCAACCTGGCTATTAATCGTGCCATAATATCCCCATTACTAGACTTACCCAATGTCATCTCCAAATTCAGAACAGATTGCATTTTAGGGAAATCTTGCCTGACCTCATATGTTTCTTATAAAGGACAATTAGAAAGATGTTGGAAAAGGGATGGCATGAATCTGAATCTCACTTTCACTGGCTCAGATTCATTTCCCCATGTAATTTGCCACTTTGCTTCGAGTCGCTCTGCCCTCCAAAGCAATGAAGTGTGAGCCAATAGAGATCGTTTTACATATCAGCTTGAAGTGAAGTTGTTGCCGTATCATTTCCATAGACCCGTTCAACATATGAACTGATTTATGAGACGCCTCTCACGTATCCTCACAGCATTCCCATGAAGTAAGTCACGGTGACTGCCATTTTACAGATGTGGGGTTGTATTCTTCAGTGGTACAGTATATGACCCAATTTGCTAGGAATGTTTTGGGTGTGGTGAACCCTGCCTATTATTGGAGTAATAGGGCAATTCAAAGGACTGCTCTTCAGTTCCACAGCCCCATGCTTCTTCAAGACAAAACATTAAGCACTGGTTAAGTGTTCATCAGTGCAGCGGCTGACTTTAAAATGAGACTGGAAACTTTCAGGATCTTTGAAAGTCTCATGGCACAATCCTAACCAATTTAGCCCAGCACAACTCACCCATCTTCCCGTTTCTGCAGTGGTGTGCGGAGGCCAGTACATGTCACTGCAATGGCACAAAAGTGCCAGGAGTGGCATAGAAGTGTCTTATGGCACTTTTGTGACACCCCGAGGCCAGTACAGGACTTGTGCTGGCCTAACCAGGGTTAGGATTGTGCTGTGAGTGAAGTACAATATGGCAAACGCCTGCATTAATGGAAACCTACTTCCAATGCAACCCTGACTTAGGCCAGAAAAATGGCCCAGCTATGTTGGCCTAAGTAGGCCATATCCTGAGCTGACAAGCTAGGCCAAATTCTCAGGGCTAGGAGGCCTCTGGCTGGCCCAACCGATGCTGAAGGGGTAGCAGCACAAGGGCAGCATGCACACTGGGCTGGTGTAGATGTGCCAGACCCTGAGCTGGGCTGGTGTAGTTGTGCTGTATCATGAGGTTGAGATGCAGGGTTTGGCCTAGGATAATTTTTTGCCCTCACTTCCAGTTTTACTCTGGTTTATCTTGGGCTCCATGGGTCTATTCAGATTTATTCCTGCTCTTTAGGTGGCCTAAGTCTGAAGAGCTTTGAATGGGCATGTCTGCCCTGCATACAGAATGTGGATACATCCTAACTGCACTGTTCCAGGCCATGCTGAACATGCCTTCAACATGCCTCTCCTGAACTGCCTAGGCTGGCACAGCCAGGCCTGCCCAGGTTGACTGGTCTTCGGCCAGCCTAAGTTGATTTACAAGCCTTTCTGGTGTACTGGGCTGGCCTGTCTTGGAATTGGGCCAGCCCAGTGATAGATAGCTAGCCCAAGTGCACTTGGCTAGCCCAAGTGCGCTTCAGGATTGCAGCCTTCACCTGTTCTTGCTCCTTTGCTCCTACTGTTCTTACTTGTTGTTCCTCCCACATCACAACAAATCTTGTCCCCCTGAGTTTCCTAGTCCCCCAAATGTGGCAGCCTGTCCTTTATTGACCATGCTTCATATGCAGCCTTGCACGCTGCTGAAATCTCTGCTTTATAATCTTCCAGCACCTATGCTTCCCATGCTTCCCTTTCTGCCACCAAAATGACATATACGCAGAAAGTCCAAATGCAGGTGAGTTAAACATTTATTGCTTTAGGAAATCCTTTTGAACAATGCAGGCTGTTATAAAACTGATGTTATACTGCAGACACTTGCCCTGCAGTCAAGCAGAAGAATTGAGAAGCCATAAGAATTATTTTAAAATTTGATGCTTTGAACAATGCAAGCTCTTACAAAAATGGTGTCAATGTAGACGCTTGCCCTGCAGTCAAGCTAAAGGATTGAGAAGCTATAGGATTATTTTTTAAAATTATTTTCTGCTTAGGAGCCTCAAAGTTGCCTGAGGACTGGAAAGCAACCAGTGTTACAGCAATATTTTGAAAGAGATTGAAGGAAGATCCAGGAAATTGCAGGCTGGTCAGCTTTATATCTGTTTTAGGTAAACTGGTTAAAATTATAAATTACAGTATACAGAAGAGCTAACTATGCTGAAAGAAAATCTGCATGGTTTTAAGTCCTGCCTTACTATCCTTCTAGAATTATTAGAGAATGTCAACAGTTACAGTATGCGAATGGAGACAATTCACAACACAACCCTGAGATTGTGCTAACTGCTAACTGGGCAAGAGACACTCTTTCAAGTGGGTGCTCCTCTTTTATTTAGCAGGGGGAGAGTAACTGGCCCTACACGCCCCAGCAATGCCTGTTCAAGTGGCTTCTGCTGGTGTTGTTTTTTGCATTTCAGATTGTGAGCCCTTTTGTGACAGGGACCCATTAGCTTTTAATTATCTATTATTATTTTTCCATTTTCTTTGTAAACCGCTTTGTGAACTTCTTAGTTGAAAAGCGGTATATAAAGACTGTAGATAGTAGATAGATAGATTGCACTGAGCTAGTGCAAGTGCTTCGCACCTGCCCAGGAGGATCGCAAACATGCCATAAAGCACACAAGCTGTCAAGTCTAAGTATACAAGAACGTGTTTAAATGCATGTCTCCTGCATGCCTCAAATTAAAAATGGAATGCATTGATGTGGAATGTGATACCTTGAATATAGTATCTTGATTCAAATAACAAAGAAACAATACCCTTGAAACATCACATTTCTCCACATCTGTCAAGCACCTTCCCATAAACAGAATGGGAAGACGCTAAGTGCTGCCCTGAAGGTAGAGTCCTCCATTATTTTGAAATAAGAGCTGCAAAGTCTGCAATCCTAATCTCCAGTTAGGAAGCTGAAGCTGGCACAAGTCCCATGCTGACCTGGGGGTGTCACAAAAGTGCTGTAAGGCACTTCTGTGCCATTCCTGGGGGTGAGTTAGGCCAGTGCACAGACATGTGCTTGCCTCCCTATATCACCAAGGGACCAGTTAAGACTAATGAGTTGTGCTGGCCTAAGCTAGAATATGCACTAAAAATGAATCAACATCAAAAGCAAATATGGGCTTGAAGACTAGCAAACCAATTTCCTATCCCAAAGAAAATATTTAACCCCAAAGCAGAATTATTCACCATTTTTGCCTGTTGAGGATAATTTTGCCTTGTATGTTCTGATCTTTAAGAGGAGAAGAACATGACACTCCACAGAAACATTACAAAATTTATTTTGCCTGATGACACAACTGCCTTTTCTCAAGTGCACAATGCTGATATAATCCAGTGACTACTCAACTGATCATCCAAAACCATCATGGGTGCAATCCTATGCCTATCTACACAGAAGTAAGTCCCATTTTATTCAATAGTGCTTACTTCCAGGAAAGCAAGCCCATAATAGGATCTTCCTGTGTTGGAAACCAAAATATGTGATAAAGAGCAAGTGATTTCTAGGTTCAGGGCCTGGAGAAATAAATGAGCCTTGAACTAAAGAAAGATCAATAGGAGTTTCCTTGTTGTGAAAATATCAATGTTTCCAAGATAATTTAGTAACATATAGGATCAAATTCATATCTCATGTGACAAATCAAGAAGTCTTTATATTGTTCATTCAAGTCCTTCTTGCAGCACATGCACCACTGGTACAGCTAAGCCAGTGCTGTTGGGAAAATAAGAGCAAAATCCTAACCATGTCTACTCAAATGTACGCCCCAAACGTGTTCAATGTGACTTACTCCCAGGAATGTGTCTTTAGGCTTGCAGCCTAAGGAACTCCTGCGCCACTCCTGGGAGGGGTAGTTAGGCCAGTGCATAGTTAGATAGGATTGGGTTATCAGTTTAAGAATAAATTTGGTGCTGCTTTTCTCTATGGAAGCCAGTCTAAACTCCTATTTGTCTTCTTGATGGCAAGCACTTTTATCAATTGTGTTATTGAATATAACATTTTATGACTGCCCTGGTGATTTTAGTTGTATAGCAATAAACAGTGTTCAAAGTGATAACTTTTATTGATGTTTGAATCATTTTTATTGTCCATATTGTGAAATGCTTTGGACAAAAAATTGTTGGAAATTGTAGATGATAAATTTATATAGATAACTGTGTGGGAGTAAAATCCCCCATCCAGAGTTGGTAAACCACACACACACCCTACAATCCAGAGTAACTACGGGAGCACGTAAGAGACATTACGTGTACCCGTAGTTACTGCACCAGCTAGTGAAAACCTATGGGAAATTCATATTGCAATCCAGAGCAAATTGTTCTTACACCGGAGCAAGGACTCCCCGTAGTTACTCTGGATTGCACCCATAGTCAAGAATGCAAACATTATAGGAAACCTTTCTAATTTGGGATCTTAAAAAACAAATAAACAGGGCAGCAAATGGAATTAACATTAATGAATACCATTACTTCCTCAAAGAACACAGACATTCAAGACACTGTTATAATTCCTTTGCTTTTGGAGGAAAAAAGTTAGTAATTAAAATTCCTTCATCTCACACAATAATCCTGTGGTCCTGAATTATGTGAATCATAAGCCTAGCCCTCTTTAAAGGCTTGTTATAAAGAGGAGAAAATAAGAGAGATTAAGAGCTCAGCCCCATACATGAAATTTGAAAGTCTCAAACTGCAAACTTAGAAAAACTTTCCTGGGAGTATAGCCTACTGAACACAATACTTACTTCTGAGTAAATGTGCATATGATTGCATTGTCACTGTCTTCAGTAGGGCTTACTCTCAGGTAAGGTGTGTGTAAAATCTCAGCATAAGATAAAAGACTGTCATAAATTGGAAACAGCTCAGCAAATTCTCACGCTGCCTTGTGTGAATCTGGCTTTCTCCCAGCTTGGCACATGTTAAATTATGACACCAAAATTATGTCCAAATTGAATTTCATTATTTGAGCAACTGCTGCTCTCTGAAATTAGAGACAAGACACAGTGTGAATTCCAGACAGACACAAACCTTGGCACTACCGCTGTTAGACATTGAACACTGCATTTCTGATCTTTGAACTATGGTATCTAGAAGCCTGGAAGTCACATTGATTTCATCATGATTTATGGGCTCTTCAGCAGTACAAGAACTGGGTTTCATGTCTGCAGCATTCTCATAATTCAGGTCTTTTCTACTTGCCCTTTAACATGACACACGTTTAACAATACAAGAGGATGAATACCCTAAGAATATCTTATAAGGTTAATTGTTTGGACTCTGGATTTTGTTTTAAAATGTTGGCATGCGAGATTCATTCCATACTATTATTTTTTTCAAATTGAAGTAGAACCAGAACATAACACATGCAAGAACAGCAATTTTACAGCTTTTTTATTTCACAGTACACTGACATTGTACACCAAAAGTGTCAAGGCGCACCATCAGTTTTTGACAATTTCAAAGGTACTACCATGCTGTCAGTGTGGGGAGGGGGGACTCACATGTTACAAGGCTCTACTGATAAAAGACCATTCCCCTAGACCTGAAGCCAAGTCCTCCCCCAAATTCCCACAGCTGTGGATCATTCACAGTACATCAGTGTGCTGTGGTTCATTGGTTGAAAACATTATGCTAGAGTGACATCATCATATGCTTGTCTTCTTTCTTTGTTTCCAAAATACACTTCTCTAGTTCATGCCGGTGGCTTTCATCCTTTGTTCTGTGATCTCACTATTTTTATTTATTTCTTCAGAAATTATGTGATTTTTGGGAAGAAATTTCTAATACAACACGTACTACAAAAAGGAATCCTCCATATCCCAAAACTTAAATTTTTATAACAAAACTCCCACCATCACACCCTAGTAGTTCATTCATATAAAACAGCGTTTCTCAAAGTGGGGGTCGGGACCCCTTTGGGCGTCGCCTAGAGCTTTCCTGGGGTCGCCTAAAGACCCCTAATGCAGGGGGCCAAGTCAGGCCTGCCAGACCCCCGGCTGTAGCTGCGTGCACGCACTAGGGCTGACTGACAGCCTCAGGGCCCAATCCTATGCATCCCTACTCTGAAATAAATCCCATTATAGTCAGGATGGCCTTTACTCCCATGTAAATGTGGATAGGATTGCAGCCTCAGGGCCCAGTCCTATGCATGCCTACTCTGAAATAAATCCCATTGTGTTCAATGTGTGCATAGAACACACATTTCATTTGTAACAATGAAAATACATCCTGCATATCGGATAGTTACATTACGATTCATAACAGTAGCAAAATTACAGTTATAAAGTAGCAACGAAAATCATTTTATGGTTGGGGTCCCCACAACATGAGGAACTTATAAAGGGGTCACGACGTTAGGAAGACTGAGAACCACTGATATAAAAGAAGATAGTCAATAACTGGTTCAATTCTTCAAATGTGTGTTAAGATTGTAATCATTGTTGTAAACTCTCCTGGGTATCTTTTGAGGAGAAAGGTAGGATTCAAATCAAATAAATAATCTTACCTCTTACCTGGGAGCAAGTCCCACTGAACTCAATGGAGCTTCTCAGTTGGCATGTGTAGAATGTGCTTAAGAATACAGGAAAATCTTAATACTTATATCCATTTGGTTTATCCCACTTCTTTTGGTTTATTGATTTGGTTTAGTCCAATTCTGGGGTTTTGTTACATAAGCACTCAGGTTTTCACAGAATGGTCTGTTTCCCCTTGTTTATGCAGATTTATTGGACTAATAAATTACCTAATTAGCTAGTCCTAGATCTTTTGAATACATTACAAAAGTAGCATGGAATCTAAAAAGCAGTAGAAATCCAGTAGGATGGTCAGGATATTTCCACATATAGCATATGTGTTATAATGAGATGCTATGCAGTTCTTTGTTGAAAAAATATTCCATTTAATGTATCTACTTACACAAAGAAACACTTCAACAAAACTCCTAAGTACATGCCAAAAATGACAAAACAAATAAAAAGAACAGCTGGTAGAATTTAAAGGCAAGTAGTTTTATTCCTGATCTGTTTTGAAGGAAACCATTCTTTCTTAAACAAACTTTAAAAGATACAATAGTATAATTTTAAAATCAACATGCATTGCATATACGATGCCAGTGGTTTTCAAAGTGTGAGACAGGATCCCCTGGGTGGATTGCAACTGCATTTGGGGGGGGGGGGGGGAGTGTCACAAACTCTGGGTGCTGCCATCTTAGGTGCTGCCATCTGGGTGCTTTCCAAGTTTGGCTGGAGTGGCTGGCTGTGGGAGTATGCAGCTTTTCACCCACAGCTTGTTCCAATGGAATACAGACTTACTTCCGAGTAGACATGCAGAGGAGGGGGCACTTTTCTGGGAGCAAGTCTCACTGAACACATCACAGTGATATTACTTCGTGTTTAATGTCAGTTCTGTCCATGAGATCACCTCCACGTTGATGACATCACTTCTGGAGAGTTCTGGACAGTCATTCTCAGAAGGAGGTCCTAGACTGAGATGCTCTAGAATCATTGTACTATGCACTTACAGTAGACTGACACACAAACTCAAAACATATTTGAAAGTAAATATAATTACACAATAAACTTTGAAAATAAAAAAATGAAGATCAAGAGAATTAATACACATTAGTACTTGTGCTACACAGAAGCTCTTCTGCCTAAGAACAGGCTAAAAGCTGGCATCTGTTTGTAAAATAAAAACATTAAAACAAATACTACATGAAACCGTTATGTTTTGAGCCCCCATAGAAAAGCCACGAGCAATGGAATAGTCCTTAATTCCCTAGAAGGGGAATAACTGTGGTACCACCATAGAGAACATTTTCCCCTCTGCCATCATCCCTCTTGAAGGAGAGACTCTTCAGAATATCTATAATGCTGGGCTGGAATGTATGGAAAGAACGTGGATAGCCTGGACCCAAGTTGTGAAGTCCCTTAAAGGTCAATATCAGCATCTTGAATTGTGAACCATATGTTTAAAACAGACATTCCAGGTTCTATTAGTTGAATAATAGGTTTCAGTCTTATGCACTCCGGGGAGTAACCCCTCTGAACTTAGTGAAATTTACTTCTGAGTGAGCCTGCTGAGGATTGCGCTGAAAGAAATTCTCTATTAAATTCTGTTCTGCGTGACTGAATTGTGACCAAAGCAAATGCCGCAGCCCCTCTTTTTAATTGTCTTATTAACTGCTGCTCCCTTGAGGGAGATAAGACAGACAGCAAAAGCTAGAACATCAGTTTGAAGCTCGGCAAGGAACAGAAGGAAGCAAAACAAAACCAAACAGCATGATAAGCCGAGACAGTCAAGTACAATGGTTCAAAAACTTTCCAAGCATCACCGTTTTCATCTATGTGTTGGATGCCTAAAATGGCATGCAAATCTTTGAATTCCATGTCAATTCCTCAAGGGCACAGAATATTTAAGCATTTTTTTTCCATAGCATTCCAGTGAGCAATTTCCTATCTGCTCACTTCCTGCCCCCTGTTTATCAGGCTGTATTTATTTCATGCCATTCCTTATTAAAGTAACACCATCTTATCTTTAAACAAGCAAACGTACATATGAATTCTAATTTTTTTTATATGGTCACTTGGACTTTCATCAGTTTATGGGAAATTACCGTATATATGAAATTCAATGTTGTTGACTCAGGGTTTTAAAACTTTTTTGTCTTGGTAGAACCAGACATTTTTTCCTCTTGCTGTCACATAGAGTAAAACAATGTCCCCACCTTCCAGGACTGAGCCTTCCTCTGCACAGTTGGAAGATCTTATCAAAGTAAGTAGGTTAAGCTTGAGTAATCAGCCTTACCTAGTTCTATTAATAGTGATGGCAACATTATTCCATTATTCTTCAGCGGAAAATCTTTGAAGCAAAGTACCCAATCTTTCTTGAAAGCTTATGTTCTAATCCTAAACACTTTTACAATGGCTTCATTTATTCAAATGAAATGCTTGCAAGTATGCTTAGGGTTAGGGCCTTCATCAGGCAGGCACACCATCCAAGTGGTAATAAATGCATATTGAGTTCCTCTACTTGTGCATGGAAGTCTCTGCTCATTTTTAGGACTCAAATGATGGAATTAAACACTGGGAGAAAAAGCACACCAATTTCACCTTAAGTATATTTATACGTACAGTGGCACCTCACATAACAAATTTAATTCGTTCCGGAGGCATGTTCTTTACGTGAAACATTCTTTATGTGAAGCGGATTTTCCCATAGGAAATAATGGAAACTCAGATGATTGGTTCCACAACCCCCAAAATATTCATATAAAAATATTAACTGGATGTAAAAATGATGACAGAACACTGGGATTGAATTCAAAACATGCATTCAAATGTGCATGATCTTATCAAGTCTACTTAGGCTGCAGTCCTAAAGACACTTTAGGGAGTAAGATCCATTTAACACAATGGGACTTACTTCTGGGTAGACATGGTTAAGAGGCTGCAATCCAAGACACCTTCAGAGTGTCTCCCCACTTTCTCCTTCTCTCCATCCTGAGCCTCTCTCTCTCCTGCTCCCTTCTGGCTAGCCCTGAGCTGCTTCCCTCTTCTCCACTGCTCTTCTCTCCCTCTGCTCAGCAGACACCCAGCCACAGAAGGAACAGCATGGAAGTGTTGCTTTCACTATAGGCATTTTAATTTTGGCAGCCTTGACGCTTTTTAAACAGGCTGCTGGCCAGCGTGTCTGCCCCAACTGCCAATGAATGTGTTCTTTATGTGAAGCACAGTTTGTTACGTGAAGCAGAATCCTAGAGAAATTTTTGTTTGTTACGTGAAACTTACTTTACGTGAGGCTTTCTTTACGTGAGGCGCCACTCTATATAGAACAGCAGAGGTGATGTGTACATACTATACTTGGCAAATGAGCTGCTAGGCTTTCATTACAATAGATAATCTACCTAGCTTGTTAGCTAATCTGTGAGTTTGTGAGTCACCTTTCCACTTCCGAAGGAGCCCTGAAGGTGGCTCACATTCAGTTAAAAACACAGTTCATCTTTAAAAAGCATCAGAAGGTTGAGTTGGCAATTGTGCTTTCTTTTAAAAAAAAAGATTATTTAAAAGTCTGTTCAGTATGCAAATGTCCTTGTGCGATCCTAATCCAGAAGAACAAGCACATTGTCATCATCTAAAGGTTACAAGCCTACATATACTTACTTGGGAATAAACCCCTTTGAACTCTCTGGGACTTGCTTCTAAGTAACATGATTTTGCTATAACTAAATAAGAAAGAAGAGAAGAAAATTGTAAGTGTCATTTAAAATCCAGAGAAAATTGAAAATTCCACAGTGTTTCTGGAACATACAGCAGCAACTGCAACTAGCTAAAGTTAAAATGTTAGCTCTTTTAGACATTATAAAAAAAGCCAGTCAGAGAACAGATCTGGAAATAGAACTTCCTTCTGCAGGGGTCTTTAAACATTTTGGCAGAAGGGCCACACCGTTTTCTGATACTGTGAAAGATGGAAGAAAAAAGAATTGATTTACATTTCAAAGCTGAATACATTTACATAAATGAATGTTAGTGATGATGGGACTTGTGAATGAATAAATTCAAATCCAAACACAAACACTTTCCAACACACACAGAGAGAGGAGTTATGTGCAGCTTCCACAACCCTCAAAATATCCTCAAAAAAGGGGAAGCAGAGCTTCCTTGTCCTCTTTTTTGATTATGGGGTCTAGGTACCCCAGGAAAGTCAGGTGATAGAAACAGAACAGAATGCCTTTGCCCATCTGTGGCTGGTGTGCCCCTTTGGGGGAAAACTACAGGCCCCTTTGGGGGAAAACTAATCTTTAGACAAATCTTGTCTAAATTATTGAGGCTGTCTTGTCTTGTCTGGATTATTAGGACAACCTTAACAGCTAGGGACTTTTTAAAAAAAAGGAATTTGAGATGTTCAGGTTGCTGAATTCTGCACAAAGAAATAAAGGAGCAAGTGAAAAACCTGTCGCAGCTTGCTGTCTTTCCAATCAGGCACCTTCTATCAGACTTTGTGTTTTTGTGGTGCAATTGTAAAATACCCACTGCCATTCTTAAAACTGAGAACAAGAACTCAGTTAATTCAAACAAAACAATGTGTTTTCCAGTGCAATCCTAAGCATGCCTACTCAGAAGTAAGTCCTATTGTGTTCAATGGCACTTACTCCCAGGAAAGAGGGAATTGCAGCCTTTGGATACCTAGTTTCTCTGCCATTGTTTTATTGCAGTTTGAAGGTGCCCCCTCTGATGCAATTTAAAAAGAAAAAAGAAAAAAGGTGGGTCACAACACTGCACAAAAAGTAATGTGTTTGGTCTTTTGGCTGCCTTGTGAATGTAAATTGCTATATATACATGAGTCTCTTGGAGTGACTGTTAATAAAAGCTAGTAAACAAATTTACTCTTTTCTGCCACATACTGTGAAGTTATTTAAGCAATTAAAAGGGTTCCTATATCAAGTAACAAAGGCTCCCTATGACATAGGAATGTGTGCTGTTTGTAACTTTGCTCTTCTAGTAAACTATCCTCATTTTCAAAGAGAAAAAGAAAGATTGTCTGCTGGGACCAGGAGCCAGGAAGTCTAAGATCTGCCTTGGTTAGCACTATCCTGCAATGTGTCAACTTATAATTTGTTTCCTTTCAAGTTATTTATTTACTTACTTTATAAATAACTTAAAACATTTATGTTCAAAATTGTTTCAGGTATTGCCCACTTTAAAAAAAATTACTAGTATTACGATAGTTTCATGCATTAATATGTTTATTTGTAAGATTAATCAATAAAAAACTGGAGCTGCTTAATTTGTGAGGGCAAATTTAAGCAGAGCCCATTCTTATCCAACTTTTTGGCACTGTGCCGATAGTGGCATAGCTAGAGGGGGATAAGCTAGAGCTAGGGGCATAGCTAGAGGGGGTGAAGCAGTCAATTTCAGACTGATTCCTTACGGATCCTTCAGAAACTTCATACTCTTCTCATAATATTCTCCTCTTTTTCCAGAAGATCTTCATTGTCCTATGTTTTTTTGTGGGCAGGCACCATGGTGCCTTCTTGTAATTAATAAATAATATGTAAAACATTTTATAATTTAGTTTTAAATTTAATAATAAGTAATACAGTGTTTAAATTAATCACATGAAAGCAAGAAACATGAATGTTTTTGGCTTTTCTTTTGTCGTGTCCTACATTTTATTTGGGTTTCCTACATTTTTCAGTGGGCGTTATTCTCTTTTGCGGTTATGACATATGATCACCCTGAGCTGAGCTCAAGGATGGGCTTGCCCTGAGACAGATTACTGGTTTACCAATGGCCCAATCCAATCCATCTCCCTTAATCTTTTACTATGCAGCCACAATGAACTAGGGTAGGATGGGGACATATGTAGGGTATGATGGGGACATAATTAGATGGATGACGGGGGTAAGAGAAAAATCTTTTTTTACTTACTAACCAGTAGGTCTCCTGATCACCTATGCATTATCTTTTTATACCCGTGCCAGCTATTTTGCTGGAATAAGCCTAAGGAGAGGAAAGAGGAGGAGAAAGTTGAAAATTGGAGTAGGATCCAGTGTGCAACTCTGCCAGCTGGATCCAGTCTCTCCAGCCCACTCCTGCCTCCTCCTCTCCCCATTCCCACCTTAACCCTCCTCCACACCACCTACAAATTGTTCCTCCTTACCTGCACCAGCAGAACATCCAGGTGAGTCTGGCATGAACCCAGAACTGCTGAACATTTCCACCTGTGACTCTGTTGCATACCACAGTTTTCAACTGCAAAATTCACTGCTGTGGGCACTTGATAGAATTGAGCTGCTATCTTGGTAATCTGTGAATAGTATATATAATCTCTAGTATATATAAACTCTGCAGGATATCCAGAGTTTCATAGCACAATCCTAAATTGTTCTGGAACAGGAAGGCTGACTTGTCTGCGCTACATCCAATGCTTCATTAGGGTGGCTGCTTTTCCACTTATTCCAGGGGAACTGGAAAAGAGAAACTTTTCCACATACGCCAGGAAGGGCTGTAGCAGTCCCCTCTGGACCACTTGGTTTTGTGCTGCATTTGGAAGCAGCACAGAACTAACATGGGCAGTCAATGGCTGCTTTGCGCCACTCAGGGAGAGGAGCTGGGATCCGGCAAATGTGTCCCAGCTTCATCCCCTGCACCTTACCCACCCACTCCCAAAAACACCCTCAGCTTACTCTATCCTATTCTGGATACTTTCCTCCCACTTCCTATCCATCTTCTTCACCCCCTTGGAACTCCACGTTAGCTGAGCTTGTCCATTGTGGAGGTCCTCTTTTCTGCTGCCTTGGCACCTGGACATGGGCTGGTGATGGCACGTTTGCAAATGCACTGGCCCAGTGCAATTTTAAGATTGTGCTGTCAGCCAAGTGTCTTTCCCAGCTCTACTTAATAGAGATGCCAGGACTGAAAATGGGATATTCTGCATCTGAAGGAAATGTACATTATTACGTACACTCTAGTCTCTAGCCTTTCCAAACTTGTACTGTTGCTTAATGGAGCTCATGTTGGTGAATAAAGGGAATGGATTCAATTCCTGTCCTTTCATAATATGGCCTTGATCCAAAATCAGCCTGCCTGTTACTGCTTTTTGATATCTATTGAAATTACAAGCCCAGAAGTCCATGTACCTTGTATTTGGCACAGAGACAAATGCTCTTAGATGAATACAGCAGAACAAAGCTAGTTTCCTGGGAAAAGTATAGAGCCCTGCTTCTTGTTGACAAAGTAAAATATGGGTTATTTTCACCCCCAAGATGTTATATTGACTTGTAGCTTATGTTTTGAGGATTAAGCCATGTCTGCTGCAAGAGGAATCCTCAGTTACAGTAAAATGATCAAAGAAACCTTTGCAAAGGACACAGCTATTCATTACTGATAACTTTTTTTGCCTTTGAAGATGAGTCTAGAAGTCTTTCTCCCTGAGGAGCCTATTCACTGTCTTGCGCAGACTGTAGATTTCATTACAATGAAAAGGAAATTTGCAGCATAAGAACATGGCCACCGTTCCCAAGGCTGAAGGCGCACAAAACAATCAAATATGTAATATGAGCAACTTAATTCAACTGAAAGCATTTGCATGCAAGACAAATTGCAGTCTGCTTCCTCCACTTCAAGAAATTATTTAAAAAAAACACAAATAATTCAAGGTTGAGCCAAACTCCAGGGAAAGCAATGGAAGCATTCCAGTAATAGTCATAGGCTTTGATTGGATTCCAGTTTCTTGTTCTTAACTGTTCACTGACAAAAACATGAGCCTCCTTTCTCCAAGAAGCTGGTGTCAGCTTCTGATGGAGTTCAGCAACCATCTGATGGCCATTCATAGTTAAATGTCCCCTGCCCATCTCAATCCTATGTACCACTCTCTTCAGATTCCTTAGAAGCAGTGGCAGGAAAGGAGCACCTTGGAAGAGCTCAAGGAGGAATTGCCCTCAAGCAACTACTGTAGGAAATCTCAGAGCAATCTGCATGCATAGATACTGTATCATGAAGACATCTCCACTTCGTATCATGATTGGAGAGTAGTCAGATGATGTTCTCCGAACCCACTAGAAACAGCCCAGCTTCTATAAAAGAAAAGCCTGATTTTCATTACCAACAGTTATGTCTGAAATGTTTATTGGACACCAATGCATTAGCCATTTCCAACTAATAATTGAAATAACTTTTTTCATCTGCATTTTTGTTCCCTTTTATACAGCTTTGTTCAGTATTGTAACAGCATATTAGAAGCAAATGGCTTAACATCCAAAGAAGGGTCAGAGGAATTCATTCCCTTTACCCAGGAGGAATTCATTCCCTTCATCCAGGAGGAATTCATTCCCTTTACTCTGGGTAATGCTACAGCAGTTCCAATGGGGCTACTCAGTTCTGTGTTACCCCAAGATGTGGCATGGATTTAAGCAACCCAGAGCTGCCCCAGATTGCCTGGGACTGGGATTAGGATCTGACACAAGTGCTAGATCCTGGCCCCACCCTCCATTCAATATCTGCCCTCCAACCACCCTTCCCAAAATAGAAGGCATTCCAATGTAAAGGGGAGGGTGGGACAAGGGTAGGGGATGGGGCAAGGTTGGGGAGATCAGGCAGTGAGTAAAGGATGGGGGCAGGATCCAGCACTTGTGTCGGATCCTAACCCAGTTAGGGAGACCAGTTAGGGAGACCAGTTAGGGAGACCAGCAGAGACCAGTGGTTAGGAATGGGACAGACTTGAAAAGCTCCATTTACAGGCTTGGGGCTTCCCCCGAGGAGACCACTGGCACCTATACCAGTGCCAGGGGATGCAGTGGTAGCTTTTTTGGAACCACTGAATCCAGTGGAGCTGCCATCTTTGGGACAGGGATGTCAATCAGTTTACATTGCATCTTTGATCTTTTGAAATCTTGGACATTGGTATCGTGGAGTGTTTTCTGATTCTTGATTCTTTTGGCACTGGCAGCAGTATTTTTAGCAAACAGCCTCACCAAATGGGAATCATTGACTTAGTATGAAGAACACTGTATCGTAAAAGTGTAGAATATGCTGGAAAACGTGCAAATATTAATAACAAATTGTGTTTGCAAATAAAATAAACCAAGGTCTTATTTTGGGACTGCTACTTAGAACTTACTCTTAAAGCATACGTTTGTTCCTGGAGGAGAAAGCTTTGCAATTTATGTTTCTAATTTGAAGAAGTTCCATAGTTCACCACAAACATTATTTGGAGGGGGCAGGGAAGGAAAGCAAATGCTATTTAAATTAAATACAGATGAAATATGTCTTACCTTCTGCATTCCACCTCTGTGCAAAATATGTTAAATGCAAATGGGTTGCCAACCTACTTTTTGCATTTTTTCCCTGATTGCTGTATTGCCTTGCACAAAATAAGATCTTGAAGTGCTAAGCACAGTTCTAATAATAGAATAATAGATGTGCTGCATTAAAATCATGCTCTTGTAATGCTCAATGGAAACAACAAATTGTTTGCAGTTATAAATTATGGAAGGCTGTACAATATATCCATACTAAGTCCCAAACATACATGCTGGTTCTGTTCCAGCAGTTTGTCTGGAAGACTCAGACTGCAATATTAACCACACAATCCTGGGAGTAAGTACTATTGAACATAATGGGACTTAGACATGCTTAGGATTGCACCCAGAAAGTATGTATCACCCAACAGCCAGCTCTTATGAGCTCAATGCTATCATGTCTGCACAAAAACACTGCAAAGTACATTCGGCACCTGCACAAAAGTGCTAACAGTTATCCGTAAGCCTGGACATTGAGTAGCCTGTGGGTGCAATTCTGACCAAATTTCCAGCCCTGGAGTAAAGGCAGTGTAGTTCCAAGTACAGAACAAACATTCCCTTATCTCGAGAAAGCCTCTGTGACTGCTATCTAATTGCAGGATGCATGGCACAGCTCTGCCAGTCATGGAAAGCTGCTTAGGATTGGAGTCTGTGCTCTAGATTAGGGGTGACCAAATTTTGGGGCAGGAGGGTCACATAATCTCACTGACACTATGTCAGGGACTGGAAAAATGTTTTAATTTCAAATTTTAATAAATTTACATGAGAGTGTATTCGATCTAGACTAGAGGATTACAAGGCTTGCCCAAGGGTGGATGGAAGGGTCATGCTGCATGCTGCACAGAAGCTTGTCAAGGGCCTCATCTGGCCCCCTGGGCCAGGGTTTGTACACCCCTGCTGTAGAAAAACTTTGGAAGTTAGTAGAGGATGGGGTGACCAGCATGCTGTCCTCATTTTCACTTCTTGCTCCAATCATCTCCTCTTTTCCATACATTGTATAGTGGTTAGAGAATTGGACAGAGACTTGGAAGATCCAGGTTCAAAGTACACCTTGGCACTGATGCTTCCTGGATGACCTTGAACCACTCACTCATTCACTCTCATCCTTGCCTACTTCACTGGATTGTTGTGAAGACAGCAGGAGGGGAGAACGAAAGCTTTGTAAGCTGTGTTGGGCATTTGCGTTAGCATGGGAAAGGCAGTGTATATACAAATGAATGAATGAATGAATGAATGAATGAATGAATGAACAGTAACTGACTCAATGACTGACTCATTCATCAATGCCCAGCCAAAATCACTAGACCTTAAAGTGTGACATTTGAGGAGGGTGTTCCTTCCATGATGTAGGCACCCACTAAGAACTGATTTTAGGTAATTCAAGCCATAAATGGGGTGAAAAGATTTTGTCGCTATACTTTTCACTGAAGAATTGATGACTGATCAATGCCCTGACCCAACCCCTGGACCTAGGAGCATAAATTTTGGAGATGGTATTCCTTATGTGATGTGAGCTCCCACTAAGAACTGATTTTTAGAAATTTAACCCTTAAGGGGGTGAAAAGGGGTGCAACGTGTTTTTGTAGTGCCTGGTGCCTGGCGTCTGCCACACACTGGTGTCCCCTGCCCACTGGTGCCCACTGTCTAGTGGTGCCTGCCAGTGGCTGGTACTTGCTACTTGGTAGTGTCTGGTGCTGCACAACAGTGCCTGGTAGGGGTGCCCAGTGCTCAGTAGGGATGCCTGCTGGTGCCTGCTGCTGCCCACCACTGCCCCCAGTATCCTCCAGTGCCCAAAGCCTGTCGTTGCCCAGCAATGTCAATGCTTGCTGGTGCCCATCTCCCAGTGACACTGCTTTATTCCATGGGCTTTTGTGTTTTCATTTTCTGGTTAATTGGCCATAACTTTTGATAGAATATAGATATTCCAATGGAGTTTGTTTCATTACATTCTGCATTAAGTTAGCTTTCCAATGATATAGAACACGATGGTATTACCATTCTTCCTTCCCTGTTTTTCACAATTTTAGCCACTAGTGTCAAGCTCAGCTTGTAGCCACCCTAAAGCTTGTAGCCTGGTGCAACTGCAGCCCCCTGCAACCCCTTTAGCTACGCCACTGTGTGTTTCATCTCTCAGTCCATTCTTGTTAATGAAACTATCCAAGATCTGGCAGCACATCAGGATCATTAGCAGCAAGATTCTTTATTTGTGAGCAGTAATTTTTCTTTAACTATGGATAGGGACATCCAGAGAAGAATTATCCTTTGTGTGCCTGGAGCTCATCCTGAGGTTAATGGAATGAAAAATTCTTGAATTCTGATGAAGCCGTCATATAAACAATGAAGCAACATGTGAAGGCGGACTATTGAAGACTGGGAACAGGAAGGGTAAACATTCTCACAAAGCTTCAGTGTCTTTTAATTTGTTAATGGACAATGGTTAGTGGGTCACAAAAATGGGATGCAATTGGAACCTCCAGCTTACATAAGAAAACAAATTCATTATAATTAGGAACAGAGCCAAGAATCCTGAAAAGCTTTCGTTTGTTTCATTGAATGTGTTTTCATCTATATCAGCAACAGACAATGCTGAGGATGTACTTCATCAGCATTTTTGCCTGAATACCGCTACTTGTTTTCTAAAAATATCCAGTTCCATTCCAGAGAGAGGTGTGAAACATGGAGTGTCAGCTTGATCTGGTAGCTCTGGTGCTTACACAGGGATTGTGGTGTGCCAATGAAGCTCTGCAAAAGCACTGGATGTCCTATTCATTTCAATGAGTGTTGTGCTCAGCATAACATCAGCTCCCCTAAGTTTCATGTTGGATTATAGTCATTCTGTATGGATCTGTCACGGACAGTGTGTGCATATGCATGTATCTATGGACACAATCCTAACTAATTCAGGCCAGCAAAACTTACCTATCTCCCCGTTCCCTCAGTTGTGTCCATGGACTGGCACATGTCTGTCCACTGGCCTAACCCAGTAGGGTGTATGAATGCCTTATGGCACTTTGCAATATCCCCAGGACAGGACTTGTACCATCCTAACTAGGAGAAAGAGTTGCACTCTTTGTGTGTGTGTGTCCGTGTTTGTGTTTGTGTTTGTGTGTGTGTGTGTGTGTGTGTGTGCGCATGCATTCTTGTGTGTGCATGTGTGAAGGCATGCGTGCATGTGTGTGTCAGCCTGAAAGAAAGAAATGTCAGAGTTAGAATCATAGAATCATAGAATCATAGAATCATAGAGTTGGAAGGGACCTAGTAGGTCATCTAGTCCAACCCCCTGCCTGCAGCAGGAATTCCCCCTAGAGCATCTCCAACAGGTGCTCATCGAGCAATATACCTGTTCACAAGGTACCTGTTCACAATTTTAGCCACTAGTGTCAAGCTCAGCTTGTAGCCACCCTAAAGCTTGTAGCCTGGTGCAACTGCAGCCCCCTGCAACCCCTTTAGCTACGCCACTGTGTGTTTCATCTCTCAGTCCATTCTTGTTAATGAAACTATCCAACTGCTCACAAGGTACCTGTTATCTTCACCATCAGGTTTACCTTCATCCAATCAAAACTAATTTCAAATATTAAATATTTCCAGATCTTCAACTAAAATTAAAAAATAAACAGCAAAGATAATTTTGCAATTAAAATTCCAGGATAGAAATTCAGTTTATTTGCACTTTTGGTCCAAATGAATACGTTTCTTCTAACTGTAGCTCTTAAGACTTTTTAGTTTATTATCAGATGAATTTTTGGGGCTTCTGCTTACAAGACAAACTTAAGCCATCAAGTCCCTCTTCCTCACTCCTTGTTCTGAGATATAATATTTCACTAAAACAGCAAAACGGCAAGGCCAATATGTAAAGTGTCCAGAGTCCAAAGAAGGTGCAAATTGAGACTCTTTCTAAATGTTTCAGGGGAAAATTGGCTAATGTTAGTCTTACTGAACACACACATACACATAGAGCCCAATCCTACATACCATTAATCTGTATGCAGCAATGTATAGCCAGCACAGGCTATGTTGAATCCCGTAATGGGTTACAGACTGCTGGAGATCTCTTCAGGACACATTTGCCCCCATGCCTCATGGCAGGGGTGGGCAAACATTTTGTCAGGAGGGCTGCATTATCTGACACTGTTGGGGAGCAGGGAAAAAAAGTTAATTTACAAAGAGTTAATTTACAAATTTCAAATTTGTATGTATTTACATAAATTAATATAGTAGAGACAACTTATATGAATGAATGTTAATAAGTGTCATTTCTCTATAGATTTTGTAATAAAACTATTTTGAGAAAAGCCTCGTTTCTTTATTATCACACCTTGTATTATCCAGGCATGTGGAACCACCCAAGAACTATGAACCATATGCCATACATCTCTTGCACAGTGGGTTTGCCTACCTTGGGTGTCCCAAGGTAAACCCAAGCAAATGCAATGGGTCAACCCGGGCCTGCACCAGTTATATTGCTGGTGGCACATGTTTGCACTGATCTGTGAAGGCAGATCAAACCCAGGAACGTGGTTTGGATATGGCGAGTGCTGGTGCTGCTGATCCTGCCGGTTCTAAGGAGGATGCGGGGGAGAACAGGCAGAAGGATGGGAGGAGGCCTGACGGGGTTGTTCCAGAGTGGGGGAGAGCAAGCCTAGGGGAGCAGGGAGAGCAGTTAATGCCGGATCCAAACTTCATTTCCCTGGCAACCAGGAGCAACCTCTGGCTGTTCCCATCTACTCAGACTTAGGCCACCTCTAAGGGAGCAATCCAGAGTAACTACGGGGAGTCCTTGCTCTGGTATCAGAACAATTTACTCTGGATTGCAATATGAATTTCCCATAGGTTTTCACTAGGTGGTGCCATAACTATGGGTGCACATGTAATATCTCTTACGTTCTCCTGTAGTTACTCTGGATTGTAAGGTTAGTCTGAATAGACCTACTGTATGTGTCATCATCCCCTTCCCTATGATAGTGTAGCACCAGTCCTAATTCTTGCATGGGAACAGCCTGCCTAATTCAGTGCAGTTAGGATTGCACTGCCTGGGTGCCTTTCATCCTGATCACCTCCCCCCAACCTGGTGCAAAACACCAATGCATGTTACCGTGATCTACCGGTACTTCCTGCTCACTTGAGGGAATAAGAGAATCTTACTGTGCTCTTCACACACTCGCATCATACCTGGAAGGACAAGGGTTTGTGAGGAGCATGGCAAAGTTTTGTTGTTGTTGTATGAAGTATAGAGGTAGCAAACATGAGAAAGCATCAAGCAGAGTTCCTGGTTATATTGTCCCTGACTGCAGTAATTATTTTTTGCATACAAGGTCAGGATGTAGCATGCAAGACAAAGAGGCTGCATAACTGAGCAGAAAAGTTCTCTCTCAGTGATCTGAATACTGCATTTCATTAAGGGGTTTGTGGGAGGGGTATCATCAGAAATGGAAACAGTAATACAACAGACCGGGGGGCCAATTTCCTATATTGGCAAAATGCATGGAATCTATGACAGTATCTAAGACAGATATTTCCCATGTGTCAGGACAAATTTAAGGCATCTGTAATGTACATCTGATCTGCATAGTACATATTGTAAACATCTGGAAATCACTGTTGGTACAGTAGTACCACTGAGCTTCAAATCCCTAATGAGAACTGGGGCAAGTATGACTTGTTATACAGTATCCACTATTTTTAAAAACAGAGACTGTGAACTGCCAATAACCTACTCTATAGATCCAGTTGTTAACAAGAGATAGGACATATAAAGTTTAAAAATAGCCATTTAAAAGTGGCTGCCAGATGGGCATAGAACCAGTTGTTATTTTCTTTGAATCCCATCACTGGTCCTTATGCTATCATCTAGATTGGGGGCATTCTTTCTCCATGTGCTTATTTGTGCGCCTGCATTTTTCTTGGAACACGGTAGTATATAACAGTACAATTATTGCTCATCCCCTTTTAAAATAAATAAACTCCATCTAGGAAATTAATAGATGAGCATTCCTTGCTCATGCTTGCACTTTCTGAAGCATATTCATCAGCTCCCATACCCTCACACTAATTCAAAATAAGACCAAAGAAAACAGAAACACGGATTAAAGCAATTGTTATATCCTGGAGGGCAAAATCATCAAAGTCTCTACATTTCCAAAACAGCCATTTATATAAATTACAGAGGTGCTGATCAAAATACTATATGATCACATATAAAGCCTTTGTATATTTTCTGGTTTTAAATTAGGAAAGAATGAGTGGTGTGCTTCAGCCTTGATTTTTTTAAGATGTAGACTTCAATCCTGACCTACAGTTAGGCTGGCCTAAGCCTTGGCATAAGTCCTGTGCTGTAAGGCACTTCTGCTCCACTCCTGGGGTGGATATGACACTGCAAAGGCATACACCAACTTCCCCACACCACCACAGGAAGACCTGGAGGAGTTAGGCCAGCCTAAATTGGTTAAGATTGTTCCCATAGTTTCACCTACTTGCTGAACTGTGAGTCATAATTACCGTATATACTCGAGTATAAGCCGACCCGAGTATAAGCCGAGGCACCAATTTTACCACAGAAATCCACTTCTTTGCCTATCTTATGACAAGTATAAGCTGACCCAAGTATAAGCTGAGGGGAGCTTTTCAGCATAAAAAAATGTGCTGAAAAACTAGGCTTATACACGAGTATATACTGTAGCATCATTGCAACTACATACTTAAAATAAGAAGCTTGAATAAGAAAACTGCTTTTCTTGCACCACTGTCATAATCTTGAGCATCCTCATGCCAGAATACCCCAGAATCAGGACCATCTGAAAATATACAAGATTGTTGATTTAGGCCACTCTCCATAGCAGATGAAAAGAACTCTTAGGTTGCAATCCTATACACACTGTGGAAGCAAGGCTGCAATCCTAAAGATACTTTCCTGGGAGTAAGACCTATTGAACACAGTGGGGCTTACTTTTGAGTAGACATGGTTAGAATGGTTAGACACAGTGGGACTTAATTCTGAGCAGTCATGTATTGCATTGCACTGTTGGAAAAATAATGTATTTTTTAAGGTAAAGCTAAGTGTGTCCCCAAAAGGTTGTACTGCTAGTCATGACTGACTGTAGGGAGTGTTGCTCACCCATTTCTAAGCCAAAGAGCCAAAGACAATAGTCATGTGGCTGGCATGACTGAGTTATTCTTTATTTACTGAGTTCTTAATACATGCTGTTACTTTCCCACCAAGGTGGTATCTATTTATCTACTTGCATTTCCATGCTTTTGAACTGCTAGGTTGGTAGGAGCTGGGCAAGTGATGGGACCTCACTCCTTCTTATAGACCTAGATCTTGAACCCTGGCCTGCTGGATGAACAGGCACAACATCTTAACCACTGAGCCACTGCAGCCCATTTGTATAACCCAATGCACTTGATGACGTTTCTCAAATAAAAATAAATTATTCCAACAGATTACTCAAAAGAAGTCATCATTACTTAAGCTTATGATCAAATTATCTCAGGGACTGCTTATCCTCACCTGTTCGCTTGTCCTATTGGGTATTTCAGGGATGCTCTCTTGCCTATTCCTCTAGCTCTAATGCTCAGCTGGCACCACAGTGATCTGTGACAGAGACTTTTTAGTGGTAGCCCCTGCTGTTTGGAACCTTTTGCTCTTTGAAATGCAGCCGGTGCCTTCCCTGCTGATCTTTCAGTGGCAGCTGAACAAGTTCTGGCACAAAGGATTTTGTCCATCTGCTTTTCTTAAGTGCAATCCTAAGCTAGGCCAGCAAAACTAATCGGTCTTTCTGTTCTCATGGTGATGTAGGGAGGCAAGTGTATGTCTGTGCACTGGCCTAACCCTCCCCCCAGGAGTGACACGGAAGTGTCTTACAACACTTTTGTAGTATCCTCAGGTAAGCACAGTACTTGCAGCCTTCGAGTTTCATGCTTTTCTGTGATTTTAGTATTATCTTTGACCCACCTATTCCTGTTAAGTTCTGCTTAGCTATTTTGTTTTTGTCCTGCTTTGAATTATTTTGTTGTTTCTGTCTTGTTTTAATTTGCTTTTGTTGTAAGCAGTCTGAATCATGTGAGAAGGGCAGGATATATGCTTTCAATAAATAAAGGAATGAAATACGTATTTTCTTTCTACATGTTTCCATTTCTACTGGAATCTTTTTCACACTTTGTTACTTTTGACATGATTTTGTCTGGTTTTCCGTTATTGGCTCATGGGTAGAATGTGTGTTGAGTCTTTCTAACTAGTCATTTCTACACAGGGGTCACCTTTCCACAAGGCAAACCAAAACCCATTGATATCCATAAGCTATGCAGGTATTGTTGCCAACCTCTTGGTTGACTCTTTGTCCAACTGATCAGGATGCTGGATGTCCAACTTACCAGGACATAAGATACTCTCTGAATCTAGCACCCAGTCTCCCATCTAGCTGATGTCTCTGGGCCAGAGTGACCAGATGCCAAACCCAAAATTCCTGAACCCCAAGGCCAAACTTCCCACTCCCAAGCTAAAATCCCTACCCGCTTAAAAAAATTGCAAAAATTTTTAAAAAATATATATTTGTTTTTCAGTTTTTTGGCCATAACTTTTGGTAGGAATGCGATATCTCAAAACCAATTTTTGCATTGGATTCTGCTCTTCAATACAAATTCAATGACATATGACATGATGGTGTTCTGTGCACCAACACAAAGTTCAAAAATGAAGCCAAAATATAGGACAATTAAGCCAAAATGTAGGACACCTGGACAGGAGGCTAAAAATCCAGACAAATCTGGGTTTTTCTGGTCACATGGTCACCCTGCTCTGGACATGCCATATTACTTTCACCATTTCTAGTTTACCAGTAAAGCAACTGTGAGAAGGTTCCCTATGGATACAATGTCTGAGTCTGTACCAACACAAAGCACATGATTATTTGAATGCACTTTAAACCAGAGTTGAGGTACAGAGAGAATGACATTGAGCAGAATACACTGAGTAGAAGCAAGAGAATTTAAAATAATAGTCTCCAGATTGTCTCCAGACCATTTCTACTAATGAGCACCAAAAGAGCAGGACAGTTTTTTGATAGGACCAAAGATACCAACCAGTCAGAGGATATAATTCAAAACTGTTTTCCACATACGGAAGACAAACTAGCCCATCAAATCCTTTAGGACCCAGTTTACTTATTACAGTTCAGAGTGGTAGCTGCTGAAATGTGCCTTTTCTGTGGTTGGGTACTGTGAATCAGCTGTACTTTATCAAAGCAGTGATTGTAACATGCTGGTGCCTTCCTATATCCTTCCTTCAGTTATCTACAGTGGCAGAAGCCAAGATAAGACTGTCTCCAGCAACCTTATGTGTCACTGTCTGCATCAGGGGGATAGATCTGGGGGATAGATCTGGATTCCAGAACAATGTCCTGCACAGGGTCTGCAATGGTGTCCCCTGCCTGCTATCACTTTCACCAGTACGAAGGGTTTAGGGGTTTACCTGGCTAGCCTGGCCATCTGACAAGTGTAGGCCATCAGCAAGTGCCTGACATTATTGCACTGAACTTTAAGAAACCATGCTGCTTTGCATATAAAAGGTTCCTCGTGTCATATTCCAATTGTTCTCACCAACTGGAGTATTGAAACATCCCAATCTGAGTTCCATGACCTCTACCCGCTTAAGGAGCTGTTGGGGGGGAATTCAGCAACATGTGTCTCCATGATCATGTTACTTTGAAGGGGTGACGGGTTTGCTGCCACTCAGCATTCACTGCAGCAGTGTGGGATCACCACAGGGCTCTCCAACATGCAAAAATTCTAAAAATTACAACCCACTTATAATTTGCTATTGCAAAATGGGATATGGTTTGTGATCATAATTTTGAAGGTCTCTGCATTGTAGGGAGAATTGTGGAAACACAGGAACGTCCCCATTTGCAACATTTGGTTCCAGGAACCTCTGTGATTACCTATTTCCACATTATACACAGGCAATTAATTACCATGGTAAAAAAGCAAGCTATGAATCAAGATGAATCAAGTTCTCTTTCAAGTGGCTTTAGAGGGCTGAGTTCCAGCTTGGAAACAATTCATAAGTGATTATCATTTTGGGGGAGGGAAGCTGAAACAGAAATGAAACTGACCCTTTGTGAACCTTTCTAAGATGAGCTTAATTGGCTGCCAGTTGACACTGTAAGCAGGATACCTTTAAGCCATTGACTGCTACTTAAGGAAACTTTATCTTTCAATATAAAGAGCCAACCTCATTGCTTTAAGGCAAAATTGCAACTAAATGAATACATATAATTAAGTTACACCTGTAGATCTAAATCAAGACTGCTGTCCTTACACTGAAGCACAGAGGCTTAGTAGATATACATAGGATCTCTCTCTCTCTCTCTCTCTCTCTCTCTCTCTCTCTCTCTCTCTCTCTCTCTCTCTCTCTCTCTCTCTCTCTCTCTCGTGTGTATGTGTGTGTGAGGATGCACAAGGAGAAAGACATCTGCACACACACTCAAAAGTTTAAAGAAGCTTTTGTCAAGTAGGTGAGAGCACAGACAGATTTTAAGCTTTATAGCCATACAGATTAGTTAAAGGGAACATAAACCACTGATAGTCTTCCTAATCTAGCCTGCTCTCAGATCTGTTGTTTTCCTGAGCCACTGAAAATACTGCCTGCACTGTCATTTAACCTCTTTTCCAGTTCAAAAGGTTAGGAGGGCAAACCTCTGGACCTATGAGAGGTCAGCAAAATTGTGTGTCTAGGAAAAAGGCTGGTCCTCTCAGATGGACATTCCAAGGTAGTGACAGAAGCCTTGTTCATACATTAGTAGCTGGGTTCCCTGTATTTAGGGGCAGGCCCATTAGCCCTGGTTTTGACATGGGCAAAGTATTTGTCTATGGAGGCAAGTCCTGATCCTGGGGAGAATTTCTTCCTGGGATGTAAAATGCTGGGCAGTTAGATTCCAAAGCAGGAGGCAAAGTTCTGTCTGGGTTTGGTACTTGTCTCTGCAAACAAAGCTATGCTTGGGAAAAATTGGAGACATATCTACAGTGCACATTGGCAGAGAGATTATGGTTAGAGCATGGTCCCATTTTCCCTGTACCTTTGTATAATGTGCCCAATAGTGAGTGCTTTAACAGGACAGTTCAGAAAAGTAAAGATTTGCAGCTATGACTGGCTGTGAAGGTCAGATGGAGGGGGTGCTAATGACCATATTGGAATGGAGGACAGAGTGCCTCTATGTTTAACTATTGCATAAAGGGAACTGAGGCAGGTTTGGCTCATCATAGAAGGGTTTAAAAAGCAGCATCTGCCAAATTTCCCTCTTCTATAGACAAAAGGCCACTTCTTCAGTTTTGTCCCATATGTGACAGGGTCTTCTTGTGGATTCTATACCAAGGGTCTCAAAACTTTATGGCCAAAGGACCACATCAAATATCTAGCATAGTGTTGAGGGCTGGAAAAAATTTTAAATAGAAAATTTAAACAAATACATTAGAGGTGGAACTTTAATTAATAAATGGGGTCAAATTTGCACAACCGCCATCACACAGCACAGAAATAAAGGGCACACATAAATGGACCCCCATTTCCCCACCCTACCATCAGAGCTCCAATCATATTAGGTCATCTGGGTCAGAGGCTCTTATGGGATGCATGCATCTGGCACCGGGACAAAGTTTGGAGATTCCTGTTCTATATAATGCTTAAAGGTAGATTCACTCTGTCCTCTGTTCTAAATGGTCTATATGGTCTGTTCTAAATGGTCTATATGGGTGGTGGAAGTGGTTAAGACACTGTGCCTGTTAACCAGCAGACCAGGGTTCGAGACCCGGGTCGGCCCCACAAGACAGGGTGAGCTTCTGTCCTTAGCCCAGCAGTGCAATGCCAGCTGGATCCAATTGTATTGGCTCTGCCTTTCCATTGGACTAATTCAGTGGCATGGAGAGGGGGGTTTGCTACTTGGGTAACAGCAAATCCTCCGTAACAATCTAACCCAGGCTTTTGTGCTTTGCATGCAGCATATGCAGCGCCGAGCACCATACCATAGTCTTTCAAGACTGACGGAGGCCTGCTGATATGGTCTATATGATGTACACAGGCATCCCTGCACTTAAAAAAGCTGGTGGTACTGGTATTTGTCACGAAAGGGAAATTGGCAAACTATGTTGTAAGCAAGCACATTATGCTACATTATATGTATGCTAGATACATAAAAGCAGGCCTCTGTCAGTCTTGAAAGACTATGGTATCATGCTTGGCGCTGCATACGCTGCATGTGAAGCACGAAAGCCTGGGTTGGATTTTTATGGAGGATAGGCTGTTACCCAAGCAGCAAATCCCCCTTCTCCACGCCACTGAATTAGTCCAATGGAAAGGCAGAGCTGATACGATTGGATCCAGATGGCGTCGCAGAGCTGGGCTAAGGACAGGAGCTCACCCTGTCTTGTGGGGCCGACCCGGGTCTCAAACCTTGGCCTGCTGGTTAACAGCCACAGCCACTTGCGCCACCCAGAGCCAAGCAAGCACAATATGCTACATTATATGTATGCTGTAGAATAGATATATACATTCACTATATATATGATGTAGGAAGGTGAGGTGGATGCCTCAACTAACAATATCCTCCTGCTGTTGGGTGCATCTGCATGAATGTCAACACTTAAACTGATTTTTTAAAATCTGAGAACAATTATTGAATTTAGTAGTTGTTGTTTAAGGATGGGATAGGCCCAATCCTATATAACATTCCAGTGCAAAGGCAGCTGTGAGGAAAGGGAATAAACATTCCTTACAAGAAGGAGGCCTCCACTGCTGCCTTGTCACAGGATGCAGTGCATGCCCCATTGGCACAGCTGCACTGGAAAGTTGTATAAGATTTACCCCTAAAAAAGAAAGATGAAGAAAGTTTTTTTTTTCCTTTTTCAATGGGGATGTTTACTTGTTCAACCTTGAATGACATTTGTGATGCTGATTCTATGTTCAGCCCAAATGTACACCTTCCCTGCATTGCTTTCTGTGCAGTAGGAATTTAGGCACTCTGTGAAGTGGTGACAAGCTTTTCTCCCCTTTCCTCTTCAAGAGCGGGAAGAACTGTGGGGCTTCCCTCTTTGTCCACCCTCAGAGCACCTCGGCCTGTGTGTGTGTGGAAGAAAAGCCTCCACCTTTGCCTCTGTGCCAAGCTCCTTCGGCCTCCCACAAGCAGGCCTCCCTAGGAGGCCTCAGTCAGAGCAAAGTGAGCCAGGAGGAGAGAAGGGAGGGCGGCTGAGAGAGTTTAGTCCTAGGACTGTCTGGAGGGTGAGGGTTTGGAGAGGCTGTGGTTAGCCCAGTGAAGGAACAACCCTTTGGAGCTTCTCCTCCTCACTCAACCCTCGCTTGAGGGTTTATTATTACACGGCCTCTTCCCTGCATCACTTTACAACCCAAAGCGTGAAAGAGGCGGAGGAAAGTGGGGAAGGGGGGTCAGAACTGTGGAGCCAGCAGCCTTCCCTCCTTCTCCAAACCCAGCAGAGGGAAGAGAGGAGGGGCAGAGGCTGGTCCTGTGAGTTCAGGAGAGTGTGTAAACTCTGAGGAGGCTAAGAGGGAGGTTGATGCTGTAGCCTGCCAGCCAAAGGGGAATGGGGGAAGTGTGTAACTTCTCAGGAGGCTGGTTGATACTGTAGCACGCTAGCCAAGGGGAGGGAGAGTGTGTAACTTTTGAGGAGGCTGGAAAGGGAGGTTGATACTGTAGCCAGAATGTGTAAACTCTGAGGAGGCTGAGAGGTTGGTTGTTACTGTTGCCTGCTGGCCAAGGGGCGAGGAAAAAGTGCGTAAACTCTGAAGAGGCTGGAAGGGAGGTTGGTATTGTTGCCCATCTAGCCAAGGGCAACAAGGGAGAGTAAATTCTGAGGAGACTGAGAGGGAGGTTGATCTACTGACAGTCAAAGGGGATGGGGAAAAGTGTGTAACCTCTGAGGAGGCTGGTCCATATTATAGCTGGCTAGCCAAGGGGAGGGAAAGTGTAACCTCTGAGGTGGCTGTGGAGGAAGGTTGATACTTCAGCCTACTAGCCAAGGGGGTGGAAAAAGAGTGTGTAACCTCTGAGAAGGCTATATTGTCGCCTGCTAGCCAAAAAGGAGGAAAGAGTGTGTAAACTCAGAGGAGGCTGATACTGTTGCCTACTTGTCAAGGTGGGAGGAAAGAGTGTGTAAAGTCTGAATTGGATGAGAGGAAGGTTGGTACTGTAGCCGGCTAGCAAAGAGCCTCATTCATCTCTTGAGCAGACGCTCCAGGGTGCCTACTATGAAGAAAGTCCACTAAGGAGTTGTGTGTGCATCAGTCAGAACTACACTTCACTTTTCCAGGCTCTGATTGTTTCCTATGCGGCTGCTGCCTTGACTGCCAACATGAAAGGTAAGCCAGGCTTGGGTTGGGAGCACATGAGCCTGTCAGTTGTGGACATGTGGTGCAGCTCTTGCTGTGACTGGGGGTAGCAAATATGCTTTGCAAAAGGCTGGTTAGAAGCTCTCCTGCAGTCCATTCAGGCTGCATTTGGGCTTCAAGGAAAGCCTGGGCTCAGCGTCTTGCAAGTTGTTTACAGGTCCCTTCTTTCAGAGTCTGTGATTGGAAAAATCTGTTCAGGAGAGCAGAATGCTCATTTTTGCTTGCTCCAGCACATATTTCTTGACCACCAATCTTTTTATTTTTTTTTCCCTCCTCCTCCTTTATAAAAAATAAATATTCTCCTGCAGTTTTTCAAAGAGAGCCATGGGAGGTGGTTGCCAGCATTATGTGATGTTCTCAGTGTTGCATCTAAACATCTGGCAGTGATTAGGTTCCAGTAGAAGCTTAACTGGTTTATGAAATGCATTTGGCATCTTTTTCTCATCTCAAGATTCATATATAGACCGAAAACATCTTTACAATTCATGAGCTTAAATCTAAAGTTTGCAGTCTTTCTCCCCTTCTCCCTTGCATTTGAATCACATTTTGGCAGCAGTGCATGATTGAACAGTCAGATTTGTCAGGGGGACCATATGTCCTCTTTTCCCAAGATACGTCCTCTTTTTTAGCCTTGTATCCTGGAAAAAAATATTTTTGTTTGCGAGCAAGCAGCATGTATCCTTCTTGTAATTAATTACCTGTAATAAATTATATGTAATCATTTTAATTATAATAATAAGTAATAGAGTGTTTAAATTAACCACATAAAAGCAATATATATGAGTGTTTTCAGCTTTTATTTTGTCAATCCTACATTTTACTTGGGTGTCTTACATTTAGGGGGGCCTTGTGCTAATGCATACCTTGTGACCACTATGTGTGGTTAAGTAATCTGAGCAGATGCATCTCTACCTTGTCTGCAGGCAGCTGATTTTTTTGCTATAAGGCCTCTTGTTAATGAACAGTGCCTTGGAGTGTGCACAGAGCACTGGGCGCTAGGGAATAATTACATGCAAGGCATCAGATAATGTATAGGAATGCTTTCGAAGTACAGTAGTTGTGGGCTTGCCAGCACATACTTCCTTTAACCACAAAAGTAAATCAATTAAGGTAAAAGAACAAACATATCTATATGGAGAAAACTGTGACTGGGTAACAGCCTCTTGCTTGGACTATACTATGTAGTCCTATGTGTCAAGGGGGCAGTATGCTTCGCAATAGTTATTTCCAGAGGCAAATAAGAAAACCATGTGATCATTAATTTAAGTTGCCAGAAAAGCAGCCTATGGAGAGAAGTATTTTGTTTTACTGACCCCACATATGTGTGCAAGAAACTATTTAATAACTTTAATGTCTTCTGATGGGGAAGACTGTACAGAACACTGGAGATTATTAGCAAACGATTAGCAATTGACATGAACAAGTGGGTGATCCTCTTTAATTTACCTAACAGTTTCTTTTCTAGTGGCTGTCTGCTGGTGTTCTTTTTCATCTCATTTCTCTCAACCATTAGTTATTTTATTTTCTCAACAAGTCATTTTGGGAACATTTTGTTGAAAAGCAGTATGTAAATATTGTTAATAGTTATTTTATTTGTAGAGACCCAATGGCTCATATTTCTGATAATGCATGCTATTTGCAGGACATGAAATGGCAAAACAAGTGGAAAACAATGCACTTTTGCTTAATATAAGTAACATTAAAAAAATACTATGTGAGGTGTGGCAATTCACTTGTTACATGAATCTTTACACCAGGACCAATCAGAATCTTCCATTTTTTTCATGCATTTATGTACATTTTGGGTCATATAGGGATTTTCATGTGGTAAATGTTCATAGCTTACAATTCATATTGTAAGCAAACTTCCCTTCTTGCTGACTGATTTGCATATAAGAGGTTGAATCTATAATAAGCTGTCAGAAGGTGAACATTTTTGACCAGGGTATTATTTTATAGCCGCATACAATGAATGAAGAATATTGTTGCATTCATTTCCCACCAAGTGGTTTGTGCTTCATTTCAACACCTGTAGCCCAATCCTATGTATATTTACTCAAAAGTCAATTCTACTGACTGTCCATTCCTGGCCCCCTGCCATGTTTTAGCATGCAGCTGTGCCAGTGAAGGTTGTGCTGTATTCTGTAATGTTGGTGGCAATTGGTCAGACTGCAGGAGGTAAGCAAAAATATTTTTAGTCAACCTACCCTGATAGGTTGTCTGGACACCAATGGATCATGCACCAGTCATTTTGGTGGCTTATGTCCAAGGATAGAAAAGAGGTGAGATAGAATCTGGCATATGTTACTGCTGTTAGATCTGCCCACTCTCTCCCTTGGCACGGCCCTTGGTTCCTACCCCAAAATGCATTGGTATCCAATTTGTGCCTGTGGCTTATACCCACCACTGATTTACAAGTCCCTGTGGAGCCTCTCAGGGCTTCTGTTGTGTGTACCATTTCTCTTAGCATTGTGCCACCAGATGTTTAATTCTAGCACTGCAAGACCCTAGTGGGAGTGGGGCTGAAGTCAGAGTAAATTCCACATTTTCAAGTAGATTGTGGGCCCAGTCCTATCCAACTTTCCAGCTCTAGTATAGGCACAATGGAGCACCGTGGTAAGGGAACATGTTTCCACATCTTAACTTGGCCTTGCAGATTGCCCCTCTACCAAGGATGCAGTGCACACTTAGGGTTGCCACAATTTCCTTCAACAAAACCAGGATGATACAAAACTGCTGCAAACTGGGCCAAAACTGGGTTAAAGCCTTGGGGGGGGGGGGGGCGGGCACAGTCCTGTGCATATCTACTCAGAAGTAAGCCCCATTATAGTGAATGGGGCTTACTGTCAAGAACAATACACCTCTATGGTCGTATCCCTGACTGGCCCCCTCTTACCTGGGATGGTGGCTGGGAGAACCCTCTTGAGCACACTTCTCTCTAATACACAGCTTACCCACACCCCCTCTCCTCATTCCGACTAGGTCCAATCCCAGGATTTGTGAAAGGGTGATAATTCAGCTTCTTACATGAAATGGTGCCCAATTCTGTCTCACTTTCCAATGCTATGCCACTGGTGCACATTCCAGCCATGCCAAAGGGGCACATGCCAATGGTGCTGCCCCCCATGTTGGGGGGAGAGCACAAAGGTCTCCTTACATTGAAGCTGCAGAGAGACTGCATCAGCACTGAGAGTTGGATAGGTCTGGATCCAAAAACTGATAATAGGGTGCAATACTAACCGGCATTTTATGCGGCCAGTTAGGCTGGCATAAGACCCAGTACAAGTGCCATGCTGGCCGGAGTTTGTCACAAAGTGCACTAATTCAGTTCTGTGCTACTACTGGGCAGGGTAAGGCCTGTGCATAGAAATATCCTGGCTTCTCTACATCACCACAGAATTGGATGATTGATGAGTTCTGCCAGCCTAGGTTAGAACTGCACCATATGTTTGGTAGTTTAGAGTGCAGCAATTCACAGCTCTCTCGTGTGTAGATTTGTAGTTAGGTTCTAAAAATGTTATACTTTTACATTTCATACGCTTGCCACACAGGACAATTTTATTTGCTAACAGTTATAAATGATGTACTATTTTATGCTGCTAAAGCAGAAAAATAAGTTTAGGCCTTATATGAAAATAATCACTGGATAGATTTCATTCTCCTCACATTTCCAATTTTTTCCCCACACACAACAACAGCAACAATAAACTCACAATAAAAATAATTTTCCCCCTGTGGCTTCAAAATTTAAATAAATTTTACTTCTCTGTCGATGAATCCTACCTAATGACCCCCAGCCTGTAACAATACTCTTCAAACTGGGGGTCAGGACCCTCTTAGTTTGTCCTGATCTCCTTCCAGGTGGGTCACGAATGGTAAGGGACTGCCATCTTGGTCCCCTACCATTGTTCCCCTGCAGCCACCATGATCCCCAAATGGCGTCATGTGTGCAACCTTGAGAGAGCCACTGCACCCTTAAGGCTGCATGTTGCCATTCCAGGCAAACCAAAAGCCCTCCCCCTTGCTGCAGGAGCGTTGGGAAACAGTGACTGGGGGCATGCCCTCTTTCTTAGCATTGTGTCCTGTTTTGGGGGTAGCAAGTTTGACAGGGTGTTCCCTGATGGATTTTAAAAAATTTGTTGAAAGTGGTCCTGGGCCAAAATGGCCAAAGCAACTGCTTTATTTACTCATTATTCACGTTATTTACTCAGAATCATGGAAGCTCATAATAAAGCTCATAAAAGAAAATGTTTAAATTACAGAATTCATTAATAAATCCTTTATGTTTGTGAAGTAATGGTTATGCAAGCATTATAAATACCATAAACACTGATTAATTCAATTTCAGTGTTTTTCGGTCTTTCCTTTGACATATGTCTTTGGCTTTCCACATTCTTTGTTTAAATCCCCTCCTTATAAAACCTTGGAGCTTTTAGTTTAGTATAATCACATGGTCTCTTCATGTGAAACAACAAGGTTGACCTGCTGGATTCAGTAAACAGCTGTTTCGGTTCCTTCATTCACCTTCCCTGGAGAACTGAAAACTTTGAAAATAATTACATCATGAGAGATCTTCAAATAGTGGTCTAAGGTTCTACTGCTAAAATCATAATATATGGCAAATCACTGATAATATCCATTTCATTAATCAATTTCTAATTGTTTTAAAAGAGTTCCTAGGCTTTGATTTGATTTGAAAAATAGAAGTTTTTGTTGCCCTATAATAACTTACCGTACATCTAGTTTAAAAATAATTTGAATTATTCACAAACTCAGTTTTGTTGTAGTAAATAATGGTTCTTGATTACATGAAATGGAGGATAAAGAATAACATGTCAAACTCTAACTCTACAGAGGTAGGTGTAACTCAGCACACCAATTCAGACCAGCATAACTCATCTATTTCCCTGTTCCTGAGGCAGTATAGAGAGGCTGGTACATGTCTGTTCACAGGCCTAACTACCCCTGGAGCATGGGACTTGTGCCAACCTAACTGGGGTTTAGGATTGCAATATTTGCTAAGATAGTAAAGTTGCTATGATAGCTTTAGAACAGGTTTATGGTATTTATAATGCTTGCATAACCATTACTTCACAAACATAAAGGATTTATTAATGAATTCTGTAATTTAAACATTTTCTTTTATGAGCTTCCATGATTCTGAGTAAATAACGTGAATAATTAACTTCAGCAATTTTACCTTTAGCAATTTAGCAATTTTGCAGAGGTGGAAATTTTACCCTTTAACCTTTAGCAATTTTACCTTTTAAATTTTACCTTTTACCTTTAGCAATTTTGCAGAGGTGGAAATTTCAGGACCCCCACAGGTCAGGGGGGTCACAAGAGGGTGGGATCCACCATCTTGAAATCTGGCACAGGGCTTTCCTGGGAGTAAGTATCATTGAACACAATGTGACTTGCTTCCAAGTAGACATGGAAGAACATCCCAGCAAGTTTGACAGGGGGTCCCAGAGAGATTTTTAAATTTGAAAGTGGGTCCTGGGCTGAAATGTCTGAATACCACTGATATAAAGGAAGCAAAATTCCCCCACTAAGGTTTTTGATAAATGTATGATAAATGAGCTGATGATCCGAGGGCTGAGAGAACTGTCCTGGGGCTTATCATTTTGATTACCACTATGGGATTAAGTGAAGAAAATTGGAAATTTGGTCTTATCTGTAAAGATTCCTTCTCAGTGGTTCCAGGGTTGTTCAGGGTTATGCATAGCATCCATCAGTCTCGAAAGATGATGGTATCGTGCTCGGCACTGTATGTGAAGCATGAAGGCCTGGGTAGATTAATATGAAGAATAGGCTGTTACTCAAGCAGCAAATCCTCCCTCTCCACACCACTGAAATAGTCCAATGGAAGGGACTTCTAATACGATTGGTTCCAGCTGCGTTGCAGAGCTGGGCTAAGGACAGGAGCTCATCCTGTCTTGTGGGGACCCAGGTCTTGAACACTGGCCTGTTGGGTAACAGATACAGTGTCTTAACCATTTGTGCCACCCACAGCCCTAACTATATCCATAAAGTGCTTGAAAAAAAACATGTCCCAACATATTTTAACAAGCACCTCCATGTGCTTTTTTGGTCACCCGGAGGGGTTTCATGTAAATGCTTCACTGCCATCATCATCATAGTATAAGCCCAAAATTAGCCCTAGCTTGTTTCCAGTCAGACCTGGCACAAGTCTTCTTGCCATCAAGCACAATCCTAACCATGTCTACTCGAAAAAAGCCCCACTGTATTTAATGGGTTTTACTCCCAGGAAAGTGTCTTTAGGATTGCAGCCATCATTGCTCTAAATTTCTACCCTGCCACATTATCATTCACAGTTCATAGATAAACCAAAGAGCCACTAACTCTGCTAGATGACAGGTGTTGCTCTGGAACAAACTGCAACAGTTCTGGCTATCTCCTCGTTCCATAGACCAACCAGAGTCTCAGACTAATCTTTGGCCCTGGCAGCAGGAAACAATTTGGAAACATTAATCTTCAGGGATGGCCACATAATATGGTCCTCCATCTCTCTCAACCTTTCTTTCTTAGCACAGGTGGGCAGATGCCGGTTTGGGCCTATTCACCCGAACCGGATTTCCCACGCGGTGGACGCTAGCGAACCAGAAAGACCCGCGGCTGGCAGAACTGCGGCGACCAGTTCGCTAGCAGCTGTTGTGTCTCCTGAAGCTCAGCTTCAGGAGACGCAGTGCGCTAGCGTCCAGCGTGCTTTGGCTTCTCAACTTCAGGAGACTGGTTCGGCTTCAAGAGACTGAGTGTGCTTGCGTCCAGCTGAAGCCGAGCTTCAGGAGACGCACTGCGCATGTGCCAAGCCTGGCGCATGCGCAGTATGGCGGGGTTTGGGCCCCGCCCCCAACCTGCCCCCTGGGCCCAGCCCCGCCCCCTGACCCTGGCCCGCCCCGCAAGTTCCGGCGAACTGCATCTTGGGGTTGGCTGGGCCCACCCCTGTTTCTTAGGGTTTGTTTTCTAGCCCTCTGATCATCCTTGTTTCTCTCCTCTTAACCTGCTTCAGTTTGGCTGATCTTTCTTAAAGTGAGATGCCCAGAAATGGACACAGTACTCTAGGTGAGGTCTAACCAATGCAGTGTAAAGCAGAAACACAACTTCTTGTGAGTTGGAAGCTTTGGTTCTGCTAATGCAGGCTAAAATTGCATTTGCGTTCTTTGTATCATACTGCTAACTCATGTTCATGTTGTGATCCAGTGCAACTCCAAGATCTTGCTCACGTGTTGTGATATCTCCCATTTTATAACTGCACTAGTGAAAGTGTACCTGCATTGCAGGAGTCAAATTCCCTGTACGCCATCCCCCATTGTACATTGTACATCCCGCCCATGTACATCCACACCCATGAGCAACATCCTGCATGTTCAACCACCCTATGTGCATCATCCCCCCATGTGCATCAATCCCCTATGCGCATCCATCACCGTGCTCAATATGCCCCATGCGCATTGGTCCCTCATGCACATTGGTCCCCCATGCGTATCGGTCCCCCACGTGTATTGGTCCCCCATGTGCAATGCCTCCATGTGCAGCATCCTCCCCAGTGCAACCAGTCCCACCGAACAATATCCCCCCCAGTGCACCAGGCACCGAGCACCAAATTGGCTGGGTGTTGGTCAGTCTTCCATGTTAAGTATAGGACAAAAACATGTTGCAACCCTTTTCAGCCCCTTAAGGGTGAAATTTCTCCACATTGGTTCTTGGTGGGTGTTCATGTGACAGAAGGAAAACTCTCCCTGAATTTCACACTTCAAGGTCCGGGGGTTGGGGCAGAACATCCCTCAGTGACTGATTCTTCAATGCAAAGTATAGGGAGGAAAACGCGTTGCACCTCTTTTCACTCACTTCTGGTTGAAATTTTGGAAAACCAGTTTTTAGTGCACCCTTCCGTCATGGAAGGAACACCCACCACAAATTTCACGCTTCTAGGCCCAGCGGTTTTGGTAGGGCGTTTATGAGTGTGTGAGTCAGTGAGTGAGCAAGTCAGACAGTCAGTGACTTTTCTCTTTTATCTATATATATAAAAAAGAGAAAAGTCACTTACTGACTGACTCACTGACTGACTCACTGACTGACTCATCACCGCCCTGCCAAAACTGGTGGGCCTATAAGCGTGAAATTTGGGGTGAGTGTTCCTTCCATGACTGAGGGGTGCACTAAGAACCGGTTTTCAGAAATTCCAACGGGAAGGGGGTGAAAAGGGGCGCAACGCGTTTTCCTCCCTACACTTTGCACTGGAGAATGGATGACTCCTCAACATTCCACCTGAAGCATGGAATTCTGGGAGTTCCTTCTGTCACCTGAACACCCACCAAGAACCATCTGGAGAAATTTAACCCTTCAGGGGCTGAAAAGGGGGCAACGTGTTTCTGTCCTATACTTAACATGGGAGACTGAATAACATCCAGCCAATTTGGTGCTCAGACCCTGGTGCACTGGGGGATGTTGTTCGGAGGAAGAGGTTGCGCTGGCGAGGATGCTGCGCATGAAGGGAAATTGCGCATGAGGAGAAATTGCGCATGGGTGGAAAGTTGCGCATGGGTGGAAAGTTGCGCATGGGGAAGTTGCGCATGGGAGGAAAGTTGCGCATGGGAGGAAAGCTGAGCATGGGAGGAAAGCTGAGCATGGGAGGAAAGTTGCGCATGGGAGGAAAGCTGAGCATGGGAGGGAAGTTGAGCATGGGAGGAAAGTTGCGCATGGGAGGAAGTTGCGCACGGGGGGATGATGCACATGGAGGAAAGTTGGGCACGGGGAAAGTTGCACATGGGAAAGTTGCGCATGGAGGGAAGTTGCGCATGGGGGAAGTTGCACATTCAGGGAAGTTGCGCATGGGGGGATGATGCTCACGGGGGAAAGTTGTGCACAGGGAAAGTTGCGCACGGGGGAAAGTTGCTCATGGGGGAAAGTTGCTCATGGGGGATGATGCACATGGAGGAAAGTTGCGCCTGGGGGGAAGTTGCGCCTGGGGGGAAGTTGCGCATGAAGAAGTTGCGCATGGGGTTTGATGCATATGGGGGAAGTTGCGCATGGAGGGTTGATGCACATGGGGAAGTTGTGCGTGGGGGGTTGATGTGCATGGGGGGAAGTTGCGCGTGGGGTAACTTGTGCATGCTGGGTTGATGCGCATGGGTGAAGTTGTGCATGGGGGGTTGATGTGTATGGGGGAAGCTGCGCATGGGGGGTTGTTACGCCTGGGGGAAAGTTATCCATGGGGGGGTTGATGCATATGGGGGGATGGCATACGGGGCAATTTTACTCCCGCAACGCGGGTACGCCTTTCGCTAGTATATATATATAGATAAAGGTCTTGAATTGTGTGTCAAATACTCAGATATTCAAGAGAACAGTCTTCCTTTGGTCAGCATTAAACGTATGCTACATATAGATTCCACAGCATGTCTTCTGCATGAGGTCAGTTTCCTTGCCAAATTCCAACTTTCTCCCCAGCTATTTTCAAGTAAGCACAGCTTTAAAACACATATAAGAGGTCAGAAACATTTTCTTACGAGGGAAAGGTGTATCATTTTCATCTGTCTTAAAAAATAGTGGAATAGCGTCCCTTGCAGTTTTCTTGGAGTGAGGCCAAAGTTCAAAACAGCCATTCCCTTAGTGAACAATTCCCCAAAATATAGCAAATTTACAAATTATTATTGCCTGAAAACCAAGGATTGCAATGGAAATGATCCAGAAACCTGAACCTTTTTGTAACTACCCAACAGACTTGCAAACTATGAATGTGAGCAGGTACTAGAAAGCTATGATGAAAAATTCTGAAGAAAAAATTCCCAAGTGAACTAGTATGCTAACCCCTGCTATCTGGGCAAGGGGCACACTTTCAAGTGGGTGTTCTCCCTTATTTAGCAGGAGGAGAGTAACTGGCCCTACGCATCCCAGCAACGTCTGTTCTAGTTGCTTCCGCTGGTGTTCTTTTGGCATTTTAGATTGTGAGCCCTTTTGGGACAGGGCTCATTAGCTATTGATTAGCTATTAATTTTTTCATTTTCTTGTAAACCGCTTTGTGAACATTTTAGTTGAAAAGCAGTACAGTGGTGCCTCACATAAAGAGCTTAATTCATTCCAGAGGTATGCTGTTTAAGTAAAGCAGATTTTCCCATAGGAAATAATGGAAACTCAGACGATTGGTTCAACAACTCCCAAAATATTCATATAAAAATTTTAACTGGATGTAAAAATGATGACAAAACACTGTAATTGATTTCAAAACATGCATTCAATATGCATGATCCTATGAAGTCTACTTAGGCTGCAATCCTAAAGACACTTTCCTGGGAGTAGGGAAAGTTTTCTGACACTCCCAGGAAAGTGTCTTTGATTGCAGCCTCCTAACCATGTCTACCCAGAAGTAAGCCCCATTTTACACAATGGGGCTCACTTCTGAGTAGACATGGTTAGGAGGCTGCATTCAAAGACACTTTCCTGGGAGGCTTACCTGGTCTGCTGCTGAAGGTTCAAGGTGGCCAGTGGGGGCACTTGGGGTCACTTGGGGGCAGCTGCCTCTGGCACTGCCAGCCAATTGCCCCCAAGTTGGGGGCAGTTAAAGGAGGCAGCGCTGGCCAGCAGCCCTTTTAAAGAGCCTCCACGCAGAGCGTCAGGGCTGCATAGCATGCATGCCGATATCGCGTTTGCTTGTTAAGTGAAGTGGAACTTCTTATGTGAAGCAAGATTTCTTGAAATTTTATGCTTGTTATGTGAGGCGCTTGTTATGAGAGTATATAATGTATATAAATACTGGCAGGAAGTCAGGAGGGCAGGAGGTCTGGTCTAGAGGGTAGAGCCTCCCTTTGCCTGAAGATAAGAACTGAAGGTCATAGGATCCAGATAACCGGAAGTCAGATCCGAAGCAAGACCTTGAAAAGCAGCTGCTGTAGCTGAGATTTTCCATCTGCTTTTCAGTGGGAGCGAAGGAGCTTTCTGAGCTGCCCTTCATGAGAACTGAAGGAGAACTTGGTCAGCCAGCATTTCAGACATCGGGGCCAGTGTTGTTAACCAGACTGTGAATGTAACATCTTGAATGTAGTGTTTCTTGAAAGATAGAACAAATCTGTGTTTGTAAAAATCCCTTCAGGGGTTTAGATTCGCCTGCCCATGTAGACCACTTTGAATAAAGACTGAGGAGCAATCCAAAATGTCCAGAAAAGCAGTATATAAACGCCTAGTTATTATTATACTGTAGACAGACAGAGATCTTAAAATGGGATTGCAGAAAAGATCCTTATAATTTCTTTTGAAGAATTGTAATTACGATATATAGATGAAAATTTGCACATTCAGATATGGTACAGGCACGTGATTATTATCAGACCACAACAACTTTTATTTATCATTTATTTTAACAGAGAGGAATTTTATTAGGGGATACAAAGTTTCTGTTGGACCCATTCCCAAAGGGGGAGTGGGAGTGAAACAGGGTGAGGGGTTGACAATGGAGGTGGACAGAGTGCAGAAAGGAAAGGGGTAAAACAGCATGAAGGGAAAGGGATGACAACCAGAAAGGTCTTCAGAACCCAGGTTTGCTGTGCTTGCCAATCCAGATCCTAACTTGTGCAAACAGCTAGATAAATACTGAAAACCAAACTCCTTAGTCAAAAATTCTTTAAATATAGAAAATCACTGCAGAAATTAACATAATGGAGTATGTCCTGTGTGCACCAAAATTTACTTCTTTTGCAGCTGTAGTCCCGCAGCTGTGTCCCTGAGCTCATATACACTCCTTTACATTAAGTGGATTGACAAGTCAAAGAGCTACTGTAACAGATCAGTTTCCTCCCAGATTTGACACTAAGCTCATTATTAGGGCTGACATCCTTTTTCCCCCTTAGTAATTAAATAACAAGCACAGAGCCCCCTAGCTTAACATCATGACCACTATATTCCCTTTGTCCTACCACATTTCTGACCTTGATCCTCCCCTCTGTTCTGTGGATACTATTTGTTCCAGAAGGAAGTTTCCATTGGACCCTGGTGAAGATTGTCGGATATTATTTCCTAAATGTCCCTGTCAAAAAGAATGCATCTGAGATTGAAAACAGGTGGGCTGCTTCAGGGAGCTCTCAGGCCCTGAGGAATGTGCTATTCTACCTAGCCAGATGTTGTTACCAGTGATGGGATTCAAAGAAATTAACAACTGGTTCTAAGCCCATCTGGCAGCCACTTTTAAATGGCTATTTTTAAACTTTATATGTCCTATCTCTCATTAACAACCAGTTCTATAGCGTAGGTGCGAACCTGCTGGAGCCCACCACTGGTTGTTACCCAGCTGATACCCAGCCAGATGTTAGGAGGAAGGAAGAGTACATGCATGGAACCTGTATGTTCATATGCAGTATTTCTGTAAATACTAGTTTCAGGGGGAAGCAAGAGCAGAGACAGGGACTATCTTTTTGCCCCAATTGTTGGCCTCCCAGAAGTGTTTGGTGAGCCAGTGCAGAGAAACAGAATTATCAGAATGATGTGTCTTTGGTCCAGTTAGCAGGGCTGTTTGTATGTTCATATGCCTGGGCTTCATTCCCCCTTATACCTCCTTCAGAAAGTAATATCTGATCAGGTCTCAAAGGACAAGATGCCAAGGTGACTCAACCCAAGAGGCAATTTGGCAGAGTGACCCACCTCTGCCTTTGTGCCCACTTCCACTACTCATTTCTACTCCCTTCTTTCAAAAAGGAAGTGCACCAAAGACACTCTTATCTACTATTCTTCTCCACATTTATTCTACCTTTCCATTCTTTGCTTGCCTTCTGAATCCAGGGAATTAGGGAATGGGTAGCAGATGATATGCTGCCACGAAAAGGGATGGCACTTGGTATATCACCTCAGGTAATGAAGGTCTTGACTGGCCCAATCAAGATCTTTCTCCAAGCTCGACTCTTCTAACTTGCTCCACCTCTGTGGACACACATGCCAGTCTGAGATTTCAAAATTTCATATTAGCCTGTTTTCTCCTATTGTCTTACTATTTTCCCTTCTATTCTAAAATTTATTTCATTTCTGAGAATTATTCTGAGAGTTATTACCTATCAAAGATGTGTGGGTGGAGGTGGGAGGTGAGGCAGTACTGACCTGTTGTAGACCATGGTTCTGTCTCCCAACTCAACCTTACATGTGCAATAGCTCTCTCTTAAGTGTGCCAAGAATTACATTAATAAAACCCAATAGTAAGAATGTATCTTTCCCGTTGAAATTATCCTTGCAGAAAAAATCCTGAATCTGACAGGGTGCCAGAGAAGAAGGTTGAAAGCTTTATGTGTAAGAAAATGTTGGCCTTAGCCTCAGACTTTTCTTCACTTGAGCCCAGTGAATCACTCATGGCCTGTGACAAATGTATGATTTCAGTACACCAAAGCAGAAATCATGCCACTCCACAGATTTGTTGCCATTGTACTTCCAAAAGTGTTTTGAGTGGAAACAAATCAGCTATTTTTTCTGTGCATTCCTCCTATGAATGTCAACTTCTATGAATTATTGAACTGTAATTTAACAAGCTATGCATTATAAAATGTACATTGGTAAATGTTGGTTGCTTTGGTTATTCATCAGATAGTTAAAGAGTAACCAAAGCTTGCAGTTAAATATGTCAGAGTCCTGAAGGCTGCCAATAATGTATTAAATAACTTTGAGGCCCCAGTCTGAGTCATACTTAGGGATTTTTAATCCTCCCTTCTGTCTCTCATTTTCCAAGTACTGCATATAATGTGCAGGATCAAAGGTGCCAGAGTTGTAGCATGCCTGAATGACATTTTTAGGTGTAAGCTGCTGTGCTCTCATGCTACAAGTGTAAGAGCTGCTTGAAAAACTAAGGCTGCAATCCTAAAGACAATTTCTTGGGATGGGGCTTACTTTTGAGTAGTACTACACAATGGGGCTTACTTTTGAGTAGACATGGTTAGAATTCTGCTCTATGTGGTAAGAGGGGGCAGCCCAAGAACTTTTAAATCCTGAGGTGATATACCAAATCCCACCCCCTTCCTTAAACAATAATGCATCAACCTCTGCTGCCTCCACTGTTCACAGTCTCTGGATTCAAATAGGTGGAGGGGGAGAACACAGGATGACAGTGTCATCCTGCATTAGAGTGGTGGTATTTGAGCATTTCAGCCTGGGACCCCCTTCTGAGAATTACAGTCTTTCTGGGATCCCCAGTAGTGATGTCATGGCTGGAAGTGCTATTAAAGGTGCCCAGTGCTAGATTCGAAGATGGCTGCATCCAGCTTTTCATGACCCCCCCTGAAATGAAGTCACAACCCCCCAAGGAGGTCCCGACTCCCACTTTGAAGACCACTGCCTAAGAGCAGCGTTCTCAAATTTTGGGAGTTGCCACCTCTGTGAAGTCATGAAGACCCATTTGTGGGTTTGCGGCAAGTTAGGGGAACCAAAATGTTCACCAGTCATGCCGTCTGATATTATTGAGGTGGCATGGTGCAGTATGAGGAAAGATTGTATATGGGCCAACATTCCATATGTGAAAGTAATAATACATTGCTTGTATATCTAGGAATGTTGCTGAGTCTTGCTTCACAGACTTTGGTGCATGCCATTGTATGTCATTCTGCAGTAACATGTCCTACACCAAGTAAATATCAGAGAATGCATTATCTTCATGAGCAAAAATTGTTGTGCTATGTTCAAAAAGGGCCTTCCCCTACTAAGGCCTGTGGGGGCAAGTGGGCCTGTGGGGGCACCTTTGGGTAGAGGTGGGCTGACTGAATCCTAGAAGAAGGGTGGGATCAATGGTGGGTCTCTGGCATTATGGTCATGGCCCTAAAAGGTTGAAGATCACTTGAACTTTGAAGGTCCTCCACTTATTTTATATTCCTTCTTCCACTATCCCCCCCCCCCAATCCAGGGAATGGGAAGTGGAAGCACATCAGAGGTGATCCTGTACATGGACAAAGTCATGTGGTTGGGTTACCACCTACAGCAACAACTGCTGTTGATTTTGCAGTTGGGCTACACCCAGTATTTATGTCTCATATTACTCAGAACACCTAGGTGTTCTGTCCATGTCTTATATATTTTTATAGGCATGCTTAAAAGCAGGCACCTAGAGGAAGTTATCCTCCATAAAAGGTGACTATGATTGGCCATTTACCAAGGAATGACCACTTTTAATTATATTGTGTGACATGTGGCTTGATGATCATTTGTCACGCCAGCTGCATAGAGGAGTATATTGTACCAACTTCCAGCACCCCCAGAGCCAGATTACTATACCTCTCTTGACTTGAGTTGGATGCTGTGGTATCCCTCCACAGCAACTATTGAACTTCTGTTCATTAAGAATATCTGAGCCTCTTATGTTGATTCTTAATAAAATTCATTCCAGTCATCACTGTCTTTTATGTGTTTTTATGCTGAGATTCTCTGGATTTCTATCTTCACTCCAAGAAAAGGAAGCCATGTATAGATATTGAGTTGTATACATTCTGGGCTGACCAGGCTTGTTCTCAGATATAACAACAAAATATTCCAGAATTCATGTTTTGTAAGTGAAAACATGTTAAAGTATAATTGCTTCTCTATCTTAAATGCACCGTAAATGCTGCATATGTCATAAATAAAAGATTTGCATGAATCATTATAGAGCTTTATTGCCAAGTAGAGAAGAATTATACTTGAAAAATCACACACTTGCTCTGTTTCAAAAATAATCAAATAGTAGGCAGTAGGCCAGGGAAATCTGAATGCTGTTGGATAAACTGTAATTAATTGGCTTACATAGTTCATGTAGTGTTTTGAGGATGGAGGTCTGGCTTTTTGAAAGGAATTAAACTTAAATATGTAAGTCTTACAATTCATTCACATCCTTTTAGTTTGCCGTGCAATTATATTATGGGAAAATGTTTGTTATTATGACACCTGCCTTAGTTACATGTCATCTGTTTGTAATTAAACTGGATTTTATTGATAAACAGCCCAGTGCTATTCTCTAACAGTGCACAATATGAAGCACTACTGATGGCATGTACACTGTGTGCTGTAGTGGTGGTGAGGAAGGTAATCAGAAATTCAAAATATTTTTTACTTACTTGACTAGAGACCACCTGGCCTTCACTAGGTCTCCTTGGACCTATGCCAGATATTTAGCTCATATACATCTGAGAATCGGGGGGGGGGGTGTTAGGCAAGGAAAGGAGGGAAGACTTTTGGTGTGCATTACTGCTGCTGTTCCTCCCTGTCATGCCTTTGAGTTATCCCTCTGCCTGCCATGCTCCCACTACCACAATCACCTGCTCCAGTGGGGCAGCTGCTTTCATACAAGGTTATGTACATTTCTATTTTATAATCACGTAACCAGCAAAAACCTCCAGGTTGATGCAGAACCATTTACTATAACCTGGCCACACTCAAAGGGTTTTAGAAAATGGTTCTGCGTCATCCTGGAGGTCGGTTTCGAGTGGGGTACCCCAGGGCTCTGTCTTGGGCCCGGTTCTCTTTAATATCTTCATCAATGACTTGGAGAAAGGGATATGGGGGAGCCTGATCAAATTTGCAGACGACATCAAGCTGGGAGGAGTAGCAAGCACAACAGTTGAAGGAAAAACCTCCAGGAGGAACTGGATAAACTGGCTGTAACAAATAGAATGAATTTCAACAGGGAGAAGTGCAAGGTTCTGCACTTAGGCAATAAAACCCAAAAAAACACAGGTATAAAATGGGGGGTACTTGGCTTGGCAGCACAACATGTGAGCAGGATCTTGGAGTCGCCATGGATCGCAAGCTGAACATGAGTCAGTAGTGTGATGTGTCTGCAAAGAAGGCAAATGCCATTTTAGGCTGCATTAAGAGGACTGTAGCTTCCAAGTTGCAAGAAGTTCTAGTTCCTCTTTATTCTGCATTGGTCAGACCTCACCTTGAGTACTGTGTTCAGTTCTGGGCACCTCACTTTAAGAAAGATGCAGCCAAACTGGAGCAAGTCCAGAGGAGAGTGACAAGAATGATCAGTGGGTTGGAAGGGAAGCCCTACGAGGAAAGGTTGGGGGAACTTGGGATGTTCAGCCTAGAGAAGAGGAGGCTGAGGGGAGACATGATTGCCCTCTTCAGATACCTGAAGGGCTGTCATAGGGAGGAAGGGGCTCATTTGTTCATAGCTGCTTCTGAAAGCAGAACTACAACCAATGGGTACAAACTGCAAGAAAGGAGATTCTGGTTGGAAATCCGGAAAAAATTCCTGACGGTGAGGGCGGTTCGGCAGTGGAACAGATTGCCAAGGGAGGTGGTGGACTCTCCCTCACTGGGGATCTTCAAGCAGAGGCTCAAAGAGAACCTGTTGGGGATGTTCTAGGAGTATTTCCTGCTACAGGCAGGGTTTGGACTAGATGTCCTACTAGGTCCCTTCCAACTCTATGATTCTATGAGCTCTGGATGTTTGTGCTGATAACCCTGGTCCACAAAACATAAGTGCAATTTTTACACCCCAAACCTACATTGGTGGACACTTGGTGGATCACTGCACACCCTGGAGAGGAATAGGGCATGAGTCATAGGCTCAGCTCTCTTTTATTTAACATTGAGCACTTCCAGTTTTAGTGTTGGTAAATACTTAATTCTAATGAATAATCAGACAGGGCACAATCCTAAAAAATTTAGGCTGGCCTAACTTACATGGCCTATCTTTCTGTGATTGTGTGGAAAGGTTGGCATATCATAGAATCCTAGAGTTGGAAGGGACCTAGTAGGTCATCTAGTTCAACCCCCTGCCTGTAGCAGGAAATCCTCCTACAGCATCTCCAACAGGTGCTCGTCAAGCCTCTGTTTTAAGATCCCTCATGAGAGAGAGAGTCCATCACCTCCCTTGGCAATCTGTTCCACTACCAAACCGCCCTCACCATCAGGACTTTTTCCTGATATCCAATGGGAATATAATTTCTTGCAGTTTGTACCCATTGGTTCGAGTTCTGCTTTCAGAGGCAGCTATGAACAAATGAGCCCCTTCCTCCCTATGACAGCCCTTCATGCATCTGGTCTCCTGACTTCTCCAGACTGAACATCCCAAGTTCCCACAAACTTTCCTCATAGGGCTTCCCTTCCATCCCACTGATCATTCTTGTTGCTCTCCTGTCGGCTTCCTCCACTTTGGCTGCGTCTTTTTTAAACTGAGGTGCCCAGAACTGAGCACAGTACTCAAGGTGAGTTCTGACCAATGCAGAGTAAAGAGGAACTATAACTTCTCGTGACTTGGAAGCTACAGTCCTCTTAATGCAGCCTAAAGTGGCATTTGCCTTCTTTGCAGACACATCACACTGCTGACTCATGTTCAGCTTGTGATCCATTGTGACTCCAAGATCCCGCTCACATGTTGTGCTGCCAAGCCAAGTGTCTCCCATTTTATACCTGTGTCTTTGGTTTATCTTACCTAAGTTCAGAATCTTGCACTTCTCCCTGTTGAAATTCATCCTGTTTGTGCATATGCCTGTGTATCGGCCTAACCCCACCCCCACCCAGGACATGTCTTGCTGCACTTTTGTGATACTCCTAGGTTATGCTGGGGCTTAGGCCAGCCTATGTGGAGGTTAGGATTGAAGCCACAAAGACTAAAGCCATTCTAACAATCAGTGGTAGATATGCTTCTTCAGCTAATATGCCAGTCAGGGTCATTGTTAGGGGGATGCGGTCCGCACCAAGTGATGTGCCGGGGGGGGATTTGTACTGGGGACCTCAAAAAATTCAACTTTGCAATGGTGCTGAAAACCTCATCATGTTATATACCATTGAATTCAAATTGAAGAGCAAAATCCAATGCAAAAATCCATTTTGAAATAGCACCTTCCTATCAAATGTTACAGCAAAAAAATAAAGTAAAAACCAAAAATATGTATTGAACTCTAGGGAAAGGGAATGATACCCATATTGTTAGTTTACTCGTGAATAGACAAATGTGCCACAGTTCACAGGAAATGACAGGCTCAGAGGAATCCAAGGTCACCAGAATTTTCCTGATCCAATAAACACAGTTCCCACAATTCACCCAAGAAGGAAGTCCCTGAGGATTGCATTGAAATGTATGGAAAATGAAAGTGAACTGCCCATGGTGACCAGATGCCAAACCCAAAATTCCTGAACCCCAAGGCCAAAATTCCTAATCCCAGGCCAAAATTCCTACCCGCTGAAAAAAAATTGCCAAAAATGTTTTTTTTGTTTTTTTTTTGTTTTTTGACCATAACTTTTGATAGGAAGGAGATATCTCAAAACAGATTTTTGCATTGGATTCTGCTCTTCAATACGAATCCAACGACATATAGCATGATGGGATACTGTGCACTATCACGAATTTTCAAAATGTAGGACAATGATGCCAAAATGTAGGACACCCAGACAGGAGGCTAAAAATCCAGACAAATCCAGGTTTTTCTGGTCATCTGGTCACCCTGGAACTGCCTAGCAGTGTTTACTAGCAAGTAAACAAGCAGAACTTGGCTGGAGAGGAAGGTCAGTCCAGGGGAGCGCAATGCTTCCAAAATGGCCCCAATCAGGAACATCTTGAGGTATTAGAAAGGGGGCATCCTTGAGTTGTGGTAAACAACCTGAGTTGACTGCCCATCCCAGGTTCACCTTTCCATTTCTGTTTTGAACTGATTTGTTATAGATCCCAACTTTGTAACTGAATGAGGATCAATTCATACATTATTCCTACATCGATAATTCATACATTATTAAAGCACATTGGGGAAGTGCTCTTGGTGCTACATTAACAATCATCTTCAGTACGTTTGAATAAACTGATGCCACTGAAAACTTCCTTCCTTCTAAATTTATCCTTTCCGATGAAGTGTTCTTGGTCACTCCTCCTTGCTTCTCTTACTCTTCTGCTTCTTTTTCTCTTCACTTTTAACAATTTGAAATCTTCTTGTTATTACATGTACTTTAGGCTTGCAATCTGGATATTATTAATTGCTGTTTAATATTTTGCCAAAGATTTCACTTCCTGTCAAACCCCATCATTTTGTTATGGAATAGCATTTTGTTACTGAATAGCACTAAAATCCATCAATTTATCTCACACATTATAAAACATTCTTGCAATCTCCTCCTTTGATTCCTATGATAGATAGATAGAGATAGAGTTCACATGATGATAGAGTTCACCAATACTGACAGCTGGCAAGGGTTAGACAGAGGTTGATGCATATTAGCCTAAGGGAGCAGGGACAGGCCAGAATAGGAGAAAAAGAGTTAGTTAATGATTATTGCGTTTTGGCTCTATTCTATTCACTGAAAAATTGCAGTCAGTGTTAATTACACCTCTATGACTGCAATTTTAAAGATACTTTCCTGGGAGTAAGATCCACTGAACACAATGGGGCTTACTTTTGTATATACATGGTTAGCATTGTGCTCTATGTCAGTTATTTTTATTAAATGCCAGGTTGGTTCCATATAATCCCATTTTCATTCCAGATGTAATATGGGGAAAGAGGCCAGCCTGGCTCATAGTACCAAATTCTATTACACTTGTCCCTACGTAGAGTACTGTCTTTTCCCAATGGTTTGTTTCTAGGCTAAAGAGCTATGCTCACCCAGAAAACTCCAAATGGTCTGGGGCTAGGTTGCACAACAGAGTCCTTCCTTCCAGATGTTTCCTCATAAGCTTTCAGGTCATTTGAGGAGGACCTGCTTAGTAGTACTCATTCATGAAATTGCAGACAAGGGGAGCCACATCAAGCCTTCTTTTTGAGGCCTTCATCTTCTCTTTCAATCTCCTTTCCCAGGAAGGTGCTCTTCATGGGCTCCCTTATTACAACCTTCTGCTGTAGAAGTCTGTTGCACTGTTTTTTTTTTGCTTTGTATTATATTTTTTAACCTTGCTTTTAATTTTCAAAGCCACTTAATGACTACACTGTTATGATCATGTAAGTTAAAAATCTTCAATGGGGCTTACTCCCAGGAAAGAGTCTTTAGGATTACAGCCACCTAAGCATGTCTACTGAGAAGTAAGCCCCATTGTGTTCAGTGGGGCTCCCAGGAAGGAACATGTCTTTGATTGCAGCCTTCTAAGCATGCCTACTCAGAAATAAGCCCCATTGTGTTAAATGAGTCCTACTCCCAGGAAAGTGTCTTTAGGATTGCAGCCTAAGTAGACTTCATAGAATCATTGAATGTTTGTCTTGAACTCAATTCTAGTTACATCCAGTTAATATTTTTATATGAATATTTTGAGGGTTGTGGAACCTATCGTCTGAGTTTCCATTGTTTCCTATGGGAAAATCTGCTTCACTTAAGCTCTTTATGTGAGGCATCACTGTACAGTGTTTTGTCACCATTTTTACATGCAGTTAATATTTTTATATGAATATTTTCGGGATTGTGGAACCAATCATCTAAGTTTCCATTATTTCCTATGGGAAAATCCACTTCACAAAAAGTGCGTTCCACATAATAAGCATGCTTCTGGAATGAATTAAACGTGTTATGTGAGGCACCACTGTACTCTTGTTTCTATTCTGCTTAACCTGCCGCCCCAGCCAATGCTCTGACCACCTTTTCCGTCCTCTTTCCTGGTTATCTTTCTGTCTCCACATTTGGTTTAGATCTTTATCCATTACACTTATGAACCTTATCTATATACTTCTCCCTGCCAATTCCACTTCCTCATTCTTCTGGCGCTAACCTTCATAAAGACCAAATATAGATGACTATTGCTATTATTGCTACTATTGCTGCAATCATTTTAGCAACAAAATGAATTTGGGTGCCTTTTCACCCCAAGTCTGCAGTGTTCTGCCAGGTGGGGCTCAAGTCGATAGTAGAGTCAATCCCCCCACCCCGTGACTCAAGTAAAAAAAGAGTCACAACTGAGACACTTTCTGAATACTCAAATAACTTAGGACTTGAATTAAAAGCACTCAAGATAAGATGCCACTGCTGATTTTTTTCCCCGTGATACTCTGTGTGTGTGTGATGGGGATGTTATGTTTGTGTCTTCTGTTTTTCTTTTTCCATTGTTCCTTATGAGCTCCCTATAAGGGCTGTGGGTGGCGCAAGTGGTAAAGACGCTGTGCCTGTTAACCAGCAGGCCAGGGTTTGAGACCCCGGGTCAGCACCACAAGACAGGGTGGGCTCCTGTCCTTAGCCCAGCTCTGCAACGCCAGCTGGATCCAATCGTATTGGCTTTGCCTTTCCATTGGACTAATTCAGTGGCGTGGAGAGGGGGGATTTGCTGCTTGGGTAACAGCCTATCCTCCATAACAATCCAACCCAGGCTTTCGTGCTTCACATGCAGCGTATGCAACGCTGAGCACGATACCATAATCTTTCAAGACTGACGGAGGCCTGCTTTTTTTTATGAGCTCTCTCCTAACTGTGCCAGCTATGTTGTTGGTATAGTGTCTTAGGTTTAGGACCATTAACTGATGAGGAATTAGATATTGTGTAAGTAATCTTTTTCTCATCCTTCTTTCATCCTCCTGGGTCATGCCTCCATTTTGTCTCTTTGTTGGCCTCTGTTGGCAAACTCAGTGGTGTAGGAGGGACATTTGAACCATGTTGACACAGCATTTTTTCCCAGTATCGGACTGGCATTCATGGTGTCATCAGATGGCAGGCTTCAACACTGAAGGGGCTATTGGTGTGTGTGGAGATGTACTGACATATCTCAGAGACACTGTCTTTGAGCCTTTAGACCTATAAAGTTGACTGCAATGAACTCAGTAAAATGAAAACCCAGTAGGCTGCCAATCTCTTCCTACTGTATGTAGATTAGAATAACATTGGGCTTGTGATCAGAAGCTTCAAAGCATCATGTAGCACGTTTTAACCTTGGCTCATAAGAGATCCCTTGTTTCTTCCAAGACATGATTGAGGTTTAATCTCTGTGTTTGCTTATTATTTTATGTGAAACTTTTCTATACTATCAAACAAAGCTGTATATTGGACCACCCAATTATTTTCATATACATGCCTCTGAGTGTGACCAGATGGTTTTGGACTTGTGATTTGGACAAATGAGTCTCCAATTAATACTTATAAATCAAATATTGAGTAGATATTGCAAAAGAAAGAAAATGCTTTTGATGTTTTCAGAGTCCACTAAGTAAAAATAAATGCATAACACATACTTATCATTTTCAATAACTCCCTGATGTAGAATTTTTTGGGGGGGGCATTTTAGATTGTGAGCCTTTTTGGGACAGGAACCCATTAGTTATTACCGTAATTAGCTATTATTTTTTCATTTTCTTTGTAAACCACTTTGTGAACTTATTAGTTGAAAAGCGGTATATAAATACTGTAGATAGATGGGAAGACTTTCATATACTAACCTACCATAATATCTTGCTTTTTTTAACAAAATATAGACGACGTTGCAGAAGAGGAGGAGGTTCAATCCTTTGGTTACAAAAGGTTTGGTAAGTTACATTGAATCTTTGTATTCATTCTTGTAGTGTTTAGATTCAAATGATGAGAAAATCTTCCATTATAGTGCAAAACTATTATTTATTTGATTTATAGCCTGCCTTTCTTCCTTAAAAAAGGAAACCCAAAACTATTGTTATGTTTATTATTAAAATGATATAGACAACACAAAAGAGGTAAAGAATTGATTGAAAAAGATATAACACTAAGATTTGATCTGGTGTGTTGATTTATGGTGGATTGTATGGTTCCTTTTCTGTTATAAGAATCTTGTCATTTTAAAATGTATATAATAGGTTTTTTGTTTTTACTTTTTGTCAATACTTGCAGTCAAGTAGAAGTTATTCCCTGTTAGAAGTTGTAAGGTGCACTAATATACTATATATTACAAAATATCTTCTTGATATCTGCTATCCAAACACTTCCTGTCTCTGATCCTCACAGACCAGTAGCCAGAAACAGAGGTCATAAATCAGAAAGTTCCTAATTAAAATGTTGATTTCCGTTGTGAAGTTTTTAGCATACCACTAGACTTCACACTACATGGCCATCTGTGTATTTGGTGGTACTTGGCCATCTGTATGGCATTTTTCTGCCAGGTGCAACTTCATAAGAAGTGAATGAGTCTAGAGCAGCAATAAAGTTTAGTTTTATACTAGTCCCTCAAAAAGATGCAGGTTGAGCAAAGAAGCATCAATAGCTGGATAAATCAATCCTTGTTACAGAAATGATTTATGGAGAGCTGTTGAGTCCCACACAAAGCAGCTATCCAGGAAGGAGGTGGTACTTGCAAAAAAATTGTTTTTATGGAAATAGTATCGATTTTTATTTGTTATTTGTTTATTTGTTTATATTTCTTAAACAAAAAATCTTGAAAAGCCCTGCTTTAAAGACATTTCAGAGAGATGAAATACTTTAGATTAGGGGTGTCCAAACTTTCCAGCAGGATGGCTACATCATTTCTGCATCAGGGACCAGAAAAATGAGTAACATTTCAAATTAAAATAAATTTACATAAATTTAAATATGAGTATATTAGATACATTACAAGGCTTGTCTGTGGGCCAGATGGAGGGGTCTTGTCAGGGGCCACATCTGGCCACTGGTTTGTACACTCCTACTGTGGATGTCTGCAAATCTGTTCACTTTATATTTGTTGGATAGCAATTTGAGCTGCCACCATGCAATGTGACTTATTTTTTTCTCAGTAGGTCACAGTCACTATCAACACCACCTGCTGATAGTGATGAGGCTTGAATATTTCTGAACAGGAAAGAGTTGTATATGTGGTGGTGGTGGTGTGTGTGTGTGTGTTAGTAGATGTACTGATAAACATCTAATATAATTATAGATGTACTGATAAACATCTAATAGAATTATAAGGCAGGTACTGTAATAATAAATCATTCTGGCAGCTGTTTACCATAACCGGCCAGTAGTTGGTAAGGGTAAAACATTTCTATTCTCACAGCTAGTGGGATTCTGTGCCATTAGAAGAAATTCCTTTGTGTTTTTCAGAAAGGCAAATACAGTGGCGCTTCACATAACAAATTTAATTTGTTCCGGAGGCATGTTTGTTATGTAAAATGTTCTTTACGTGAAGCAGATTTTCCCATAGGAAATAATGGAAACTCAGACAATTGGTTCCACAACCCAAAAAATATTCATATAAAATATTAACTGGATATAAAAATGATGACAAAACTGGAATTGAATTCAAAACATGCATTCAGTGTGCATGATCCTATGAAGTCTACTTAGGCTTCAATCCTAAAGACACTTTCCTGGGAGTGAGCCCCATTTAACACAATGGGGCTTACTTCTGAGTAGACATGGTTAGGAGGCTGCAATCAGACACTTTCTTAATCAAAGACACTTTTCAAGTGTCTCCCCACTTTCTCCTTCTCTCCACCCTGAGCATCTCTCTCCCCTGCTCCCTTCTGGATAGCCCTGAGCTGCTTCCCTCTTCTCCACTGCTGTTCTCTCCCTCTGTCCAGCGGACGCCTGGCCACAGGAGGAACAGCGCGGATGTGTTCCTTTCGCTATGGGCAGGTGCACTAGGCAGCCATGACACTTTTTAAAGGGGCTGCTGGCCAGCACGTCTGCCCTGTGGCCAACAAGTTTGTCATGTGAAGCACAGTTTGTTACATGAAGCAGAATCCTTGAGAAATTTTTGTTTGTTAAGTGAAACATACTTTACATGAGGCGTTTGTTATGTGAGGCACCACTGTAGCTAAAATGTACAGGGAAGAAAACTGAAAAATCTCACATATTTTTGCTCCTTGTGGAATCTTCCTCTTTTATAGTAGTTGATGTAATTACAAAATATATTCCATGTACACAGGTGGCAGAATCATCAGTTATATATTTTTTGATGTTATTAATGGAGCCTGCAGAATGATGAAGGGCGCAATCCAGAGTAACTACGGGGAGTCCTTGCTCTGACGTAAGAGCAATTTCCTCTGGATTGCAATATGAATTTCCCAAAAGTTTTCACTAGGTGGTGTCATAACTATGCCAACGTGTCTCTTATGTGTTCCCGTAGTTACTCTGGGTTGTAGGGGAAATCAATATTTTGGAAATGAATTGAGTTGGGTACAGAAAGAAAGAAGAGCTGTAATTGCTGTGTGCATATCACTCTTCACATGTCCTATTTCAAAGATTGCTTGAAGGCTTCTCCTATAATTTCCTCAGCCTTGGTGAATGAAGGAAATCTTGTATTTTGAAAAAAACCTTTTTAAAAGGTTTTCTAAACTGTGAATTCACCCTTTCTTAACACAAATGTACAGCCCACATCCTCTGTCTGTGGTATCCATATCATTAAATTCATTTGAAGTACTAGATTGTGCTACCTTTCACTGCAATAGGCAAAACCACTGTCTCAAAGTTATGTCAAAATAGCATTAGGTAACAACCACTGTGGACTCTGGCTCTACCTGAAAGCACTGGAGAAATACACACTAGCAGTTTTTGGGTGTTTGTTTAAACTGTGAAGAATGCTACCAAGAAAAGTTAGAAAGGTTAGGAGAAGCTCTGTGTTAGCAATTTTATTTTATGTGTTTAAGAGTGCAATCCTACAAGGCACAAGTCACAAGTCCCTTCTGACAAATCCTAGCCTAGTTCAGCCTGAGGCAAGGAGAAGTTTCCCCTTGCCTTGGGACAAGCTACTGGCTGCCCAAAACTTGTGCTGGATACAGTGCAGGCACATTGTTCTGTCTGTTCCAATGCAAGTTAAGATTATCCTAAATTAGCTCAGAAAATTGATGGGGAACAGAGCTTTATTTCACTTTAGTCAATAAGCAGCATGTTTAAACTGAAAAGAATTAGATGAATAAATGTTGCCAGGCACAATAGGCAGGAGCACCACAGATTTCATACCACTGACTTCATGATTCTGAGCCCAATATCTGGGTTTGTTTTTATTCTCATTCTCTATTTATCTGTCTGTGACATCTGACTAACCTGTTATCATGCAGAAGAATATTGAGCTAGCCGAATCACTGATCTAGTCCAGCGTGGCAGGTTTTTATGTTCATGGGCATAGTCTGGCACAAGATTTGTCATATTTCAGTGGATTTTGTAGAAGTACAAAAAAAATTACAGGAATGAACTGACTGCTGATTCAGCTTCTCCTTGCTCTGCTGTGTTGAGAGGATAAATGACAAAGCATGTTTTTTATCATCCCTTGCTAGTCATTAGTCACAGAATAACTTCTTTAAAGTTGTTGTTTCCTGATAATGAACTAGAGATTTATTTATCTTGTTTTTCATCAGTGCTCAGTCTTTTCTAAGCCAAAAATTTCTTGTTGAAAACATGGCAGTGCAGTCCTAACTTATGCTGGAACAGGCCGGCTGGCATTGCTGGTGCAGCATCCACTGCAAGTTTGGGGCTGCTGCTGCACCAGCCTGAGGCAAGTCTTTCCCCTACCCCAAGTCACACTGTGACAGCCCCAATTGGGCTACTTGGATCTGCACCACAGAAATTGGTGACAGAAATCTAAATGGACTGGGACCAAGCAGCTGCCAAAAATGAGCTGGGATCTGGCACAGGTGCTGGGTCCTGGTCCCACCTCTTGCCCCTGCCCATAGTCCTGTCTGCCAACTGCCCTACTCCTGCCCCAGAATAGCACCCCATCACCCAGCTTTATCTGAGCTTGGTCAGTGCATCTTCATCATCCCTGGGGCCCTGTGTTGTCATGAGGAGGCTGGCACATCTCCCTTTGCCAGCCTATCCCCTGGGAGGACAGCTTATGACACTTTTCCAACACTCCTAGAAGTGTCACTTATCCTAAGTGAGCAAAATACTGGAAGATTGTTCTTTGGTGTTCTAAAGATCCCCTTTGTTCTCTTTTCTTTACATGCACGTTAGTTTTGATGATCAGAAAATGTTTCTCACAACAAATGCTTGAGAAAACAATATGGAGTATGGTCCCAATCCCAGAATTCAAAATAATTTCAAAATGCATTGATGTGGCTTAAGCACAATGCTATACACAGTAGAATAGAGCAAATTCAATCTACCATACTGTTTGAGAGCCCAATCCTATGCATGTCTACTCAGAAGTAAATCACATTATAGTCAATGAAGCTTACTCCCAGGAAAGTGTGTTTAGGATTGCAGCCTGAGTCTCCTTAATTCATGCCTATTGAGAGGCTGGCACTAGTTTTAGATAGGATGGGGCCATAAGAATTGTGCAAAATTTGTTCTTCGATGCAACACTTTCGGTTTGCCAGCAGTATGATACTGAGGAATTCCCTCTGCTTATTTTGAGAAAATATATTTCTCTATCCACCTAAGATGTTTGTTATTGTTGAGTTAGTACCAGCTGCATGACAAAAAGCAGACATTAAGGGAAAAGGGGAAATATAAGATTCCATTGTTGGAATGGGATGATGGAGAGAAAAAGCTTCCTGGAATGTTATTTGGTCCATGGATAAGGAAGAAAGAGAAACAGCTCTCTTTCAGCAGAAGGAGTGAGGTAGTAGATAAGTTTGACATTACAGCATTCCACTATTGTTTGAGTTCTTGTAGCTGAATCATGTATCTGAAAGAGGCATGGGACATCTTGACACAAGAGTAGGTATGTTGAGATACTAAAAGGCCAAACTGCATCTTGGGTGGAATAGTTAACAAGAAGCAGAAATTCTTAGATGTGACAGATAGGGTACTATGTTGATGTATGAGAATTTAAATGCTGCTGCAATATTTACAACAGTTTTCAAAATTCAGAGTTTATTCGTGTTGAAAGTGCTTCTATTGTTCTTCCAGTTGTCCAGCTCTCCCAAGGCAAGGGGTATTTTAATAATTCTCTATGGAATGTTCAAATCCTCTGCACCAAATTCATGACCTCTTTAAAAGTCTCTCTGGCTTTAGCAGACAGTGGCTAACTGGCTCATCAATCCATGGTCTAATTGGGATCTAGCAGTTTGTTGTCTGGGGAAGCAGTGTGGCAAGATTATTGGAGCCTATAGGATTTTATTTATAGCATTCTTAAAATTATTAACCAAGAACTGGTTGTCTGGTTTGTTGTAAGAAAAAAACCTATTGTCTGCTGACTGTGCGGCCACCAAGAGTGGTGAGAGGCCTGGCAGCCAGGAGCCAATCTTTTCAGTGGTTGCTCCCCATTTATGGAATTTCCTTCCCCTGGAGTTGAAAACTACCCCTTTTCTTCAAAGCTTTTGGCGGGGCCTGAAAAACCCCTATTTAATAAAGCTTTTAACTAATATCTGGCTGGTTGTTTTTAATCTTGTTTCCAGTTTTTAATTGGTTTTTAGGTGGTTGGACTATAGCTGTGTTTTCTAATGTTTTATGATGTTTATGTATATTTTAATGTATTTTATGTATTTTTATTTTATCTATTTTCAAACTGTATGTATTTTATTGTATTTGTAAATGTTGTAAGCTGCCTTGATTTCCCTTCGGGAAGAGAGGTGGGGTATAAATACATACATACATACATACATACATACATACATACATACATACATACATACATATGTGCTCTTCAGTAAGAGATGTCCATCATTAATTATTCAGTGCAGCAAAATCTAATTAGATGCATTTAATTAATCCATATAATAAATTTATGCAGTGCATCACAATTTAATGATTCTCTGTCACAGTACATTTATTCTCATTGCTACCTAAAGGGATGAAACAACTCTTCTGATTACGGTATACGATTGGAATTTCCAGCATTGTGAGACTTATGGGTTGTCTTTTGAAGTATGCTTAGATGATTTTTGATTCCAGCAAGGAACACTGTGGTGTGTGATATACTGTAAAAGTCCATGCTGGGTTGCTATAAGATAGCCGAGGATTCATATTAGCAAATATTTTGGTCCCTGTGTGCTATTGGTGGGGAAGCCAGTCACAGTCTCAGTTTGCGGATATGTGGGAGACAGTTACATAGTTAAAGCTCACAATAGAAAAGTGACTTATATTATGGGAAAGGTGGTTTTGAATCAACTCCTGCAAGGCACAGCAGCAGATGCAATAGATGCTGTGAGGTAAATCCGTAATGTTAAAGAGTAATAACTGTATGTTAGAAAATGACTTGCCGTGGGGGGACACTTGAAGTTGGAGAGAACAATCCTATAACTAAGATGAAACTTCAAACCCAACAGGAAGGGTAACCATCACCCTGGGAGTTCTGAAAAAGTCTAGTGTCTGTGGCCAGCTACTCATCTGCACTGCTCCAGCCAGCTTTTTATCCTCTCATCTAGCTCAAAGTACTAGATTTTTTACTGAAAGTCAGAAGAATAGCCCTCATGATAAGAATATGTTAAATGGCTCTTCCAGAAACAAACATTAATATTAGTTCCTTTCACCTCAAAGAACTCTGTTTTGCACAAATGGCTTACTTTTGCAGAGAATATTCTTATAACAGTGTGACCTGGACTAAACAGTACATATGGTGAGTAGGTCTGTGTCCTCAAAGCCATCTCCATTCTTAATCATCATTCACAAGAGGAATATCAAGAAATGTAATGGCTTTTTGGATTATGGGAATTTGGTATCTGGGATATATTGTAGTCATTGGCCGCTGATATCCCTAATGTTACCAGTAACCTCTGGGTGATTTTGAAGACATTCTCTTTTTTTTCCAAAGTACTGGGCCTCCTTAGCTGAGGGTTCAGGAGTTATCCAGATCAGCCTTCTGGTGTTTGGGAGTCCTTGGCTACTGTCCAACCTTGTCCACTTCTTATACCATTCATGGATCAGACATGAAACCTCTTTCAGCTCCATCTGAAACTTTCTGAAACCTCTTTCTCAAAGAGGTTTATGTTCTTTCTGAAACCTTTTTCAGCTCCATCAATCCATCTTGCTAGAGTCAATTCGTGATTTGGGGCAATTTAGCTTAGATTACTGTCCCTCCTTATGCTGTGGAATTAGATCCAGATTGGGAGCCCACATAACCTCCCTTAGTGGAACTGAAATGTGCAGAATTCCAAGTCCATGATTCAGAGGCATGTTAAATGTTGCAATTTTTTAGTCCTGGTGATTGAAGAACATCTATTTATCCATTTCTTTTTGTTTTGCAAGCTGTACCAGCTTCAGAGGGATTTTGTTATGAATTATATTGGGATAATTATTCTTCCTTCTCACACTTGGAAAGTGTTCTAGGGACCAGTGTTGGTGAAAGCTTTTTGAGGGACTTCGTGAATAAGCACAATCCCAACTTAACGCACAATCCCAACAGAGTGCTCAGATGGCCCAAGGAGAGGTCAAGGAGGTGGTGTGCTTGGGGAGAGGGATACAATGGCAGCCACTTAAATGCTGCGGCAGTTCCAGCGCTTCATGCAATTTAGGATTGGGCTGCCCATGTCTATACGGTAGAATGGAAAGCAAACCGTAGAATGGAAAGTAATCAAATAGAACTAACCACATTTTAATTAAAGAATTACATACATGTAAGTCAACAAAAAAGTATATATTACCTTTGAAAAATACATACTTACAAAGCTACTTGTTTTAGTTATTTAGTAACTGAAATGATTTAGTAAAAATATTATTTTTACTCCAGCGTGGGGGGCCCTTACATATGTGGTCTAGTTAGGAGCAATTGGTCCAACTGGCTTAAAGTCAGTGCTGCACCTTTGTTAAAAACGGGCAGCCAATTTAATCAAACACATAGGGGTGATGGATCTCCCATTCCGTCATTGTGCACTCCAAAAGACATGTTATTGTTTAAGAAACCACAGGCAAAAGCAGTTAGAGCAGGATGACCATATGTCATGACCGCAAAAGAGGACAAGGCCCCCAAAATATAGGACACCCAAGAAAAATGTAGAACATGACAAAATGAAAGCTAAAAACAGTCATATATTGCTTTCATGTTATCTAAACACTGTATTATTGTTAAATTTAAAACTATAACATATAATTTATTTATTACAAGAAGGATACATGATGTCTGGTCACAAGGAAAAGGAGGACAATGAAGATTTTTTCAAGGACACAAAGCTAGAGGTAGAGGCTCAGTGTACATGCCAACAGCCCACCCAGACTACACCAAAACAGGGAGGGTGGCAATGAGAGTGTGTTGTTGACCCATACTATGTCCTGTCCTGTACCCTGAGAAGGTCCTACACCTGTACCCTGAGAAGACTTGTGCCAGCTATTGGCATAGATCAAAGAAGTCCACTTGGTGACCAGGGAGCCTATCAAGAAGTAAGAAAAATATGCCTCTCACCCCCACCTTAGGGTTAGGCTCCATTGATACTGCTGGTGAGAAACTGGATGGGGGCTTCACTATACAATTGTAATGAACTCATGTCTTTAAATTTTTGTTTCAGACAAAAGCAGAAATTGTATGTCTTCATGTCCTGAAGATGGAACTCATACTCATGCCTTATGATTCTTACAAATGCTGCTGTTTTTTAAAATGATTGTTTCAGACTTTCCTTATATATTTTTAACAAGGGAAATTCATTGTTATAAAAAAGTGGAAGTGGAAAAGAGATGGCCACATTGTGTATTGTGGAATTCATAGTGAGATGGAAAATCTCCTTTAGACCTTTCTATTTAACTAACTGTGGCTACTTTGGGAATGAAAGAAAAAATGAAAACAAGGAAGTTCTTTCCTTAGTTCTGTCTGTTTTATTCATTCAGAAAATCAATGAATATTATGCCAAGAATACAGAACATGTACTTCCTTATTGCCAAAAAATTGTCCAGATTTGGTTTTGTTGTAGTTAGTCCAAATGAAGATATGAGTCAATTTTGACTTTTCACTTGTTTCTATGAACTAGCACACTTGCCTACAATTTCTGTTCATTTATTACTTTATCATGTGAACATTGTGATTTCTAGAAACCAGAAAATATATACTGTGTGACTTGTAGGCTCCATAGAGAGGTCTTCTGGAGGTTTTCTTATGAAACCTCATTGTAATGAATGGGAGCTGAAAAAAGAGCAAGCTTCTGCAGGAAAAGGTTCTTGTGAACTGTGGTCATCCTCATTACCAGTCCAATCTCCATCACAACCAATCTCCATCACAAATTCAAAATTTATTTGTTAATGAATTCATAACATAGTTGGCTGACAATGAAAGATTTTATGTGTCAGTTGTGTCAATGGCTATGTCTAGCCAAACAAGTGGACCCTGCCTAGGTGGGAATAATGCTCAGATGATGATAACTGTTAAAGAACTTTACTTTTTCAATAAATGCAATTTTACATTTCACACCAAGTACAATTACAGCAAAAATATGTGAGCACAGTTCTTCAGCTCTTTCAGTTGTGTCTTGTTCACCTTTAGGGGCCATGTTCTGTGTAGATAAAAGTTGAATAGGGCTTCCATTACCAGTACAGTGGGGGATGGGACAGGGATGAGTAGATCAGGTCTGGGAAGGAGGTGCATTTGACAGCAGTGGCAGCTGCCAAATCCTAACCCCTTTCTTAGACACAATCCTGTGAAGTAGGTTCTAACAGACCTAGACCAACTATTTAGCTACCACAGGTCCAAATTGCCCCCCCCCCCAGGGCAAAGGCATATATTTGGGTAAGGGAACAATGATAGAAAAGCTGTATACTGTATTATTTTTCCTTTACCTACGGGAGGCCACCTGAACTGCCCCCTCTCCCAATGCAAGATGGAGCAATAGCCATTTTAGCATCTTGCATAGATGGAGGGGTTTCAATATGAGCGGGCTCTTAACCAACACATTTCCAAGACTAAACCATCCAACATCCCGTTTTTGTTGGCCCTAGGCTAAATAAAACTGAAAGACAGTTTTATTTTTCTCTTGTGTTTGATGTGTATAGTGCTGAGAACAGCAAAAAAAGAGAGAGAAAGAGAGAACAAAATATAACAGAAGAGAGGCAAACTATAGTTGTAGAAACATTTCTGGTCATTGGAGACATCGCACATCTCCTTTGTTTTGAAAATCTCTTAGTGTTATGATGAAAAGCACTTCTGTTATGCAAAACGCACTGAGATTCTCAATACAGTCATGTTGTTTTGGTTATAGTTCCTAGATAATGCATTTTTGCAATGCTCATTCATAGAAAGTAATATAAAAATGTCAACTGCGCCAACTGGCATACATTAAAGCACGTGCTTTCCTCCACTCCTATTTGAATTGTTTCATTTTATATACTGTACTTTACTCTATCAGACTGGGGTATGTGATACAGACATATTTCAAGACAAGGTTAAAAACATCTGCAGTTTAGAAACAGGGTCTCTGGGGATGGCATTAAATCCAGAGAGTGCTGATCTGTTTCCTGTCTTTGTTATGATTTCTCCACTGTAACTGAATATCCCTCTGAGCTATAGCAAATGAGAATTATCCTAGTACGGCTGTGTCAGCAGGCCAAGAATTGCTGGCTTCACCTCCCCCTCTCACGTATATATAGCTCGTTTCCAGAATCCCAAAGCAGATTTTTGTCCATTTACAAAATTTTAAACCATTCTCTCAGAGCTTCGTTTGAATGAACAGGAAAGTTACTGTACTCTCTCATTTTGTTTGTTCAAAGTATACATGCATGCCTTAGTGAAATTTATTTATTTTTATTCAATTTATACCTTTGCATTTCTCCCAAATGGGCACCCAAATTCACCCACCTAAGTCCATGTTTGCTATTTCCAGATTGGACCTTAATGCAATATAGATCCAACCTTGTTATACACTGATATTTTTTATACACAGATTTGACCCAACACAAATGGCAACTGCAAATCATATTTTTTTAAAACTGCTTTTCTACTGTTGTAGAGAAGCAGTCATGCAAACAATTATTCCAATATTTGGCAGAGCCAGACAAAGGCAGGGGGTCCTTTGCATTTCTAATTGCTGACAGACTGTCTACAACTGTAAGGAAAGCTATTTTTCTACAATTGTAAAGGGACACACTATTTATTAACACTTTCTCAGCACCAGTAGGAGTCCCAGAATAAACTCCTGCAGATATTGAGTCACAATCTTGTTCCACTCGGAGCAATGGAGGAACAAGAAACCTGGAAGTGGATCTTATTTTTCCACTGTTTCTTATCAACATATTTTTTGTCCACGGGAGGTTCCAGAATGGAATCCTAACGGATAACTAGGGATACCTGTATAGACATATAGCTATTCAAAATATATTATGCAATCGTGTCAAAGCAGAGCAGGTCAGGCTGGCCCCCTCTTTTGATAAAAGAATAGGTATAGTGGACAAATAAATTTTGTATATGTGTATGTAATATAAATACTATATTTATCTAAATAAATTCTGTCTGTCCATCTGTGTGTCTGAAACCCCTCTAACTCAGGCCACACTTGCACTACATAGACATATTATACCTTTTTGGAATCAGGATGATCTTGGGATTGAAAATCTGCCCTTCATCAGCTTCTTGAACATCCAGCATTGAAATTTGTGTCCGGCCCAAATCGGCAGACATGCCATTTGAATTCAAGAGACAATGTGTTGGTCTCTTTAGTTTAAGGCCAGAGGCCCAAAATGCCCTCTGCAGGAGCTGGCTTAGAATTCCTCATGGAATGTGACAGCTTTTAAGCTAGTGTGTATATAGCTTATATAAATATGTTATATATTTTATATATATATAAAAATACTGTTGTTGTTATATGTGGTCAAGGGTAATGCAGTTAGTATAATATGAATTTCACCAAATTCATTGGGCATCCCATCAGGAAGGTTGTTCTGTAAATTAAATTAATAGTTAGAAGTCACTATTTAAATATTTGCCTTTTATGACAAAAATAAAGACTTTTATGACAAACTTTTTAATGTCATCTTGATTAAACTTCAAGGGGGCATTCCTAACCAATTTAGGCTGGCATAGCTCACCTGTCTCTCCATTCCTGTGATGGTGGGGGGAGGCTTGGTGGGGGGAGGCATGTCTTTGCACTGACCTAACCAGGAGTGGTGCAGAAGTGCCTTATAGCAGTTTTGCCATGTCCCCAGGCCAGCACAGGACTTGTGTCAGCACTTATGCCAGCCTAATTGGGAATTAGGATTTTAGCCTATGTAAAGTTTTGAAATAGAAAGACAGATGAAGGCATTTTTGTTCATGACAATACAAATGGTTGTAAAAATATAATTTACATTTTGCTGTCCTGAAATGTAGTGGTGTTACCAGGGCTTGGATCACCCCTATGATCAATCTCCTCCCATGCAGTAGGGAGGGGCAAAATCTTGAGCAGTGGGTGTTGTGATGCACCATCGTTCCACACACACACACCAGGTTTTTTTGCTGTAACTTTTGATAGAATTGAGATACTTTGACATGATTGGTTTCATTGCATTCTGCATGAAATTACGCATCAAATTATATATAACATGATTATATATTCAATAATGTTGCTTGTTCCTGGCAAGGGATAGGGCTGCATCATATGTCAGAAGAAAGTCTGACAAGAGTTCACTGAGCTTTACTCCCAAGTAAATAAGTATGGCTGCAATCCTAAAGAGACTATCCTAGGAGCAAGACCCATTGAACACAATGGGGCTAACCTTTGAGTAGACATGGTTAGGATTGTGCTCTATCAGCACAATCCAGAGCAACTAATCTGTCCACATAAGAGCCCTTGGGTTCCCCTAACTATCACTAGGGTGGAGCAACTGGCTTCAGAAAGAGTACTGCCCAGGCACAAACTTTGGCAACTGCACAGACCAGGTGAGGGTGCGCACATCCTAGGGGTGACGCATAGACTTCCGCACCGAATGATGCGCAGAGTCGTGTCACCACTGTTGGCACCACAGCTGTTCCTTGTTCAGTGTGATCTGAGGAGTGTCTCCTCAGGAGCAAGTCTTCCCCATGTGTCAATTACTTAGCATGCTATGGAGCAGTTAGGGCAGCCCAGGCTTCCTGACTCTCTGGATGCAGCATAACTTTCTGCTCTGGATACAGAATAGTTAGGAGACAGCAGTTAGGGCAGAGCAGGCTGAACTTGCTCTGGATAGTGCCCTATGTCTTTGATGGCTGCTTCAGACATACCACCATCCTATGCTATGCACTCAACTGTTGGGAGTCATCCAGCAGAACTGGGCTGACTTCTGAGGATGCTTACAAGTATTGTATGGCCATGTTCCTGAGCACTCAGCCTATCATTGAAGCCACCTCAGTCTCTGGAAGGAAAAGCTTCCTCTGGAAGACATGGGGGGAGAAAGGCAGAGTCCTCCATGTGTGATGCAGCACAAGGAGTGTCAACATTGTGCCTTGCATTTCTGCCTGTGTCCCAGAGGCAGACCCCCCTCACATCCTTCCTCCTCCTGCCCCCAACCTCAACTGTGCTAGGAAGGTGCAATGACCCAGTTCAAGAGAGAGCAGCTGCCATTGCCTTCCTGCTGTGCCAGTGAGGATAGGTGCATAACTGGTCCATTGCAATCTGGCTGGAGATCCCGAGGCATACTCCTGTTGGAGAATCTGGGGATTTGGTTTGGGGATAGGGACTCTGGCTTTGGTGCTACCATGCTGGTGGTTCCCTCCATCCAGTGGAACAATTGTCCCTCATTCTAGCCATCCTGCAACATGGCAGGGGAAGAGGGAGGAAGGTGCTTCAGGGGGCATTGTGAGGAACCCATGTAAAGAAGCAGCATGTTTGGCAAGCCAAAGGGACTCTGAAGCTCATCACTCTACAGCCAGTCATGCTCTCTCGCATGAACAAGTGCTCAGCAAGCGGGTAGACTCACATGCCTGGTGAGTCATTTGGTGATGCCACTGTTGAAGAGAGTCTGTTGAAGAGCCCCTGCATAATGGCAGGGCCTAGCAAAGTCTTTGTAGAACCTCCAGATTTTGACTGGACATAACATAGTTTGCTAGAACAAAGCAAAACAAATGGATATAATTCATTCTTCTTATAGTGCTTTGGTTTTCCTGGTTGCTTACTTTTGTCAATCTAAGTGATAATTTACTCTTTGGCTGCCTTTATAGTTATTGTCTTCTCACTGCTTTGTTCGTTTCCCCAAAATTATACCTCCTCTACCAGGTTAATTTTGTTTATTTTCCTTGTTAGAGAAATGGATGTGTGGTGTTGCTTTGATGCTTTCCCTCTGTTCTCATGCTGCTTTTGCTGCTACAGCTGACCACACTGAGAGACAACATAACAAGTCAGCATATTTTTTTCATCCTGGAACTGTACTTCTTGGAAAGTCTGGAACTTGCATTGCTTCTCCATGAACTAGCCAGTGAAGAGTAGCCAGCAGATTTCCCGTAAACTTGTGTGTGCTTTAACTCTTAGGAACGTTTTCAAACTATGTGAACCATGTCCTCTGAGACAGTTGAGAATGCTAGTTAAGGAATGAAGATTATGGATTAAGCTTCCAAGGCTCAGACAGGTTTACTCTAACCTGTGCCAGCAAAATCACTGGTTTCAGTCTATGTGGACCTGTAAAGATAAAGGGAAAAGGTCCCAGGCAGGTTGCCCTGCCAGGTGTGACAGGCTGCAGGTTTCCCTGCTGCCTATACAGGGATGAGCCCCAGCTGTTGTGTGCAGTGCTCATGCCCAATTCAAAGCCAAGAGCTGTCCAAAGACATCTCCGTGGTCACCTGGCCAACATGTTGTCATGGAACACTGTTTACTTTCCCACTAGGGTGTTACCTATGTATCTATTTGCATTTGCATGCTTTTGAACTGCTAGGTTGGCAGGAGTGGATCTAGGGTCAAGGGATCAGGTTCAGGAAGGGGTTTTAATAGGATGGAGTTGCTGAACCTGCTACTGCTGAACCCAGCCCCTTCTCAGACCTGATCTGCCCTTCTTCCCACTCCAGTCACTAACCCCATTCTGCCCACCCTCACTGCCATTCCACTCTCTGCCACCAGCTTACCTTGATTGGCAGGACTTTAATTTTTTGCTGCATGCAGGACTAGTCCAGACTTACCCCTGGAACTCCAGCAGCATGTAGCCTATTTGCACTGCTGAAGAAATATTGCCACTGCCATAAGGCACATTCCACTGGCAGGATTCATTCTACCAGTGGATCAGCCCAATGGGCTTGGGTTGGTTAAGAAGGGAAAGATGTACAAAACCCTCAAATTCTGGGGCAGGAACTGGAAATGGGAAGGGTGGATCTGGTGATGATGGTGCACACTGGATCTTTATTCCCCCTGCTTTTAAGCTTCCCACCTCTTTTTTTATCTATGAAGAAGGCTTCAATCTTAATCACATCTTCCTGGGAGTAAGTACTATTGAATTCAGTGGGACTTGCATCCGAGTAGACATGCCTAGGATTACACTGTAAGTCCTATTCATATGAAGGAGACCTATAGGTTTGTGCAGAGATGAATGTTATCTACTTACCTCCTGTTTGTCCTTGGCTTACATTTTGATGTTGAATGCAGTTAGTGCCTTTTTAGCAGAGCTGCATCAGATGTTGTTGATGCAAAATAGGATTGAGGCCTCAATCTTGCCCCCGTTTTGGTGCCTTATTTCTAATCTGAAAAGTCCCAAATATTTTACCCTTTCTTTGTAAGTGATGAGCCCCAATCCACTAATCAAACAAACACAGGTATTTATATACCACCTTTCTGGACGTGTATTTGGCTTTATTCTAGGCGATTTATATGGACAGACTTTTGTAAGCCTCAAAGAAGCTTTTAAAATCAATGGAGAGAGTTCTGTCTTTCAAGAACTTGGCTACATTCCAGGTGGATCTTGTTATGGTCTGGCTACACACTCTGGCTTGCCATACTCCCACGCAGACAGAATTCATAGCTGGCTCCTTTTGGCTGCCACCCAAAGGCTCTCCTCTCAGCTAGTCAAGGAGTTAGCCACTCCTGTGTCTTCCAGTGATCTCAAAACAGGAGACCTTCAGATGAATTATCTTTGGGCATGCTGGCAGCTCAACCCTCTAGACCAGATCTTCTGGCCATAATGATCATGGACCAATTCCAGTTTCACAATCAGAAGCCAGAAATTTGAGCCAATTAAATCATTTATTCATTTAAATTCCATCTCTCATGTATTTATTTAAATTTAATTTTTAATTCTTTTTCTGGTCTTCAACACCATGCCGGGTATTTGATGTGGCCTTCTGGCTGAAATGCTTGGCAACACCTGGCTTAAATAGTGCAGGCAACGTTTCCACCATTCCACTTACCATTATTTTTATGGCCCCAAATGAGCCTGAAACAGGAGAATGAAGCTGCTCTTTTCTCTGTTGTCATGCCTCTCCCTCATGCTGTACTTTTAGTTCTTAAAAAGACAGTATGTAAGTGTTGGCTTTAAGGAAGCTTTGACAATTCATGATTTTGGCTTTATGCTGTGATCATGGAAAACAACAACCTGCACAAAAGATGAGTATATATGCCAAAACTTCCAATTTGTGTTCCAATTCAGCAAGTTCCACATGCTGTTATTTCCTCACTTCATATGCATGCTAAACGGCCCTTTTGATGTAATTTTGGCAACCAGCTCTTAATAATTGGAGAACCTTTCCTACTTAGTTATGCTGATTCTTTATTGTACCTTTATGAAATTTAAATCCAAAATAACGACCCATAACTAATGAGACTAGTATGTCAGCCAATGTGATTGTATGTAACCTCTGGAATTTCTATAATGCATCAGTCTGAGTTATTTTCCTAACTTTACCATCTACCTTTGAATACTGTAGGAACTTGTGAGACACAACATGTGCTTGGTTGCTAAGCACTGACAAGAACTTGTTGAACAGAATTTAATTAAATCCAGGTCATCTTGGACTGAAGATTTGTTTAGGTTGTTTTTTTTTTTGTTTAAGTGACCTAATAAGTGAGGCTCTAGCATAATTTTTTTTTAAAAAAACCCTTTGGCATAGTGTGTGTTCTAAGAGCTGAATCAGAACGGAGAGGTACAAACCACCAATTGTGGCTACTATGCAGCTTACGTTTAATTAAGAAGAGCTTCTGCACAAGTACTACCAACATAAATGAAATTGTTACACAGCATACTGTGGAGCAGACTGTATTTATGGCTACAAAGCAAACCCATTTTCAGAATAGCTACCAGCACCACAACATTTTCAGCACGATCACTACATCTGGAACTAGCAGTCTGGCTCTGAAAGATTCTTCATGGACGACACACAAGAACAACACTGATAAGTCAGTGTAGGGGATAGGATAGGGTGGAGGAGGGCAGATTGAGGCCAGGAAAGTATCAGTCTCAGAACCTGAAAAAGAAAATGGAACATTGTATCCTCGGATCAATTTTTTTAATGGCTGCAGCCCACAGATGATCTTGGCATTCTCTGAACCAAATACTAGAACATCTTTCCTTACCTCAAACACTACTTATTTTTCTAGAATCTGAGTCATAAGCCAGATTTCCCACAGGTCATGTACGTCATTCAGCATGTCATCAACTGAAGATGACTCAACTGAAGATGTAAACGACCTCCAATGAAATAAATTGCATTACTATTTATATTTCAAGCACATTTCTATTTATATTTCAAACACCTTGAGGACTTAGAGACAGAAACACAGTAAACATTTTAATGGGTATGCATGGGGAATAGGTGTTGCCTGTTACCCAAATAGGTGTAACCAACTTTTTATGAGACTTTAAAAAGCCCCCTCCTATAGGGTTTCCTCTTCTCCTTCCCTGACATGAAAGTGTTCCCTCTGTGGTTCCTTCCTACTTGAGGGGGTCCCTTTTTGACATTAGGAAGATGATGATGTCTCATCATTTTCCTTATGTTTTGAGAGGACATGGAAAGAATAACACCATTTTGATATAACCAAGTAGTACAAATATGACCAACTGAACTCAGTATGGCTTTATAAAATCTAGTCTCAAAACTTGGTCTGAGCTACTTGTCTCACACATAAGACTTACCCTGCCTAGGCTCTCACCCTCTTCTCCTACAGTGCTTTCTTTTCAAATCTGTCTTGTCTGCCTGTCTTAGATTATGGTACCTGCCTCGGTCCCTTTGACTGTCAACCTCTGAAACTTGATTGTATCCACTTGCTTCTGATCTTGCAGGCTGACTCCTAAATACACTGCAATGAACCCTAAAATATGTCTGCTTCAGGACCTGAACCTCAGTGGATCCTGGCATTATCCATTTAACTCCTCAATGTCTTTCTCAACATCTCCTTTCCATCAACACTAATTGAAGTAAGGAAAACTGGATCAAAATTTTCCATTGTTGTGCTTATATGCTAGCCTTTTTTCTGCCCTATGTTCCTATTAGCTGTGATGTAACTTAACAGCAGCATTTAGAAAGACTATGGGTGAAATCCAGAGTAACTACGGGGAGTCCTTGCTCCGGAGTATGAACAAGTTACTCTGGATTGCAATATGAATTTCCCATAGGTTTTCACTAAGTGATGCAGTAACTACGGGTGCACGTAATGTCTCTTATGTGCTCCCGTAGTTACTCTGGATTGTGCCCTATGGCTACAATCCTATATACACTTTCCAGGAAGTATGTCTCACAAAACACAATAGGACTTAAGTCTGAGTGGACATGCTTATGATTGCTCCCTATTTCCCACATATTTTTAGGATAGGATATTATCTCTCTGGGAAATTTAAGACTTCATGTAGGTGTACTGCGATCTGATGAAAACTATGGATCAAGAACATTATTTTCTGTATATCTATATTGTATGTCAAAGGATGAGTACAATAGGAAAAATATGAATTAAAGAAATATGACTTCAACTGCAAATGCATTGGGAATATCTTCAGCTGAGTCTCATGTTTAACCTTGGGCTTTTCCTTTAGCATGGGAAAGTTGAGATATAAATATTTATAAAACTGTTTGAGTTGGATACATTTACTGTGCATGCAAGCACCCCATCTCCCCCAAATTGAAGCTGCTTAAGAAAAAGGCTTACCTTCCCAATTTAACAAAGTTCATTTGCCCAGTATTTGGTAGAGCAGGGGGAAGAATTGATAACTGAAGAAGAGAAAAGAAGTAAGAACAAAATATTTACTTCTCCAGATAATGGAAAGAGGTTCTGGCAAATCATCCATTATTAATTTAGATTAAGCCTGATTCAACTGAATCTGTACAGAATACATTGCAGTTTTGTAGAATGTTTTTAATAAAGATTGGATCACTGCCACGGGTTGAGTGGGAGACAGGAGCCACTTTGCACCATATGCATTGGGAATGTCTAGTCATTGAATTCTGGGAAGCAGTGGCGAAATGTATGATAAAGCAAAATCTTGAAAAATGTATGGCGCTCAGCCTCTAATGCTCAGTACAACAAAAACAGAGAAAGGTACTGAAAAGGTCATTCATAACCTTCTCAGGGTGCAGAAACATTTTTACATTCACAGATCCTTAACACACATGGAAATGTGTGACAACATGTTTTGTTTTAATGAAAGCGTCCAACAGAGACTATCATTTGGAATAGAAAGGGAATGCACATTCTAAATCCCCCACCCTGTACAGTTTTTCCATCTTTGGAATAAAATATTTTTCTACCTATATCATTTTTCTTGCAGACAGAAAAGAAGCTAGGGGAATTTTGAGTGGAAAAACAGTCAGCAAAGATAGAGTTAGGGAGCCCCTCTCCTCTGCAGCTCTTTCATTCCTGATATCTCCCCATCCTGTGGCTGCTTTTCATTTAAATAGATTGTTCACTTATCTCCTGTGCAACATATGGTTTGACCCTTAGAGCACAATCCTAACCATGTCTACTCAAAAGTAAGCCCCATTGTATTCAGTGGGTCATACTCCCAGGAAAGTCTCTTTAGGACTGCAGCATTAGTTTCTAAAAAAGAATTTCAGATGTACCAGGAGATTGGCCCTACAATCCAGAGTAACTACGGGAACACGTAAGAGACATTACGTGTACCCGTAGTTACAGCACCATCTAATGAAAACCTATGGGAAATTTATACTGCAATCCACAGCAAATTGTTCTTACACCGGAGCAAGGACTCCCCATAGTTACTCTGGATTGTGCCCTTTGTCTTTGAATTTGCTTTTTTAGGAAAAATATCATGTTGCCTTGCAAGTCATGATGATTATATGCAGGCGTCTTTTTGAGGGGGTGCTCACTGGAACGGAGTACTGGTACCTCTGTGGCCCCCAAGTAGACATGCCTATGATTACAAATAACATCTTCATGGTGAGTATCTCACCTTTATAGCATCTTGATGTACCCCCACCTTTATTTCTAGAAAAAAGCACTGATTATAATTTATATGCAATCTAAAGGTAGGCTATCACTGATTGGCAAATGCAAGGGAGTGGCAACAAGATACAGGTATCCTGTTGTGTTATGTGCTTCTAAAGGCATCTGGTCGACAGACTACTATGAGATATGAGATATAGGAAGCTGGACCCTTGGCCTGATCCAGCAAGGCTCTTCTCCTATTATGACTTAAAAATAAATTAAAATGTCTTTATTGCATATTTTCACTTTATATAACATTTAAGCATCACTTACTACATTTCATTCCTTTCGGGCTATTTGTTATGGAGAATCTATATGTGGGGGAGAGTTTTTATCACGGGGGAGGGGGGAACTAATACAGCAGTATCATGGGGACCTTGTTCTTCTTGATTCTATGCAGTCCCTCTTTTCCTACATTACTGGCATGTTTTGGAAAGCTGCACAGTATGGTAACATCTATATCGTTTGGTAATAGACAGACGGGCAGTGATTCTTATTTAATGGATGACTTGTCTGCTAACCTGAAAATGACTGTATTTAATGTGAGGTGATGTGATATATAAGTTCTATATGTAGTGATTAATCTGTAGTGGATGTGCAAATTATCACTGGATGTCAGTCACTGAATGATGGATGCATATATGAGAAGTTGCTTCAGCAACTTTTAGAGCAGGAAAAGCAGTCATACTAGAAACAACCCATGTTCTTTGTTGGAGAAAGCACACAGCCAGTAAGTAAAAACTTAAATGAATTTATCAAGGAATTTGTAGAGAAAGAACAGCAAACAGGTCTGGAGTGCGAACTCTTTATACAACCTCATATATCAGTGCTGGCATAGCTATACAGGGACATGTCCTATATCCTGTAGTTGGGTGACAGTCACGAAAACCCCTTAAGGAAAGGCAGCCCCCTCCTTTGCTTTGGTGTTGGATTGCCCTTATGTCACTGATGGAAAGTTAGGATTTCAGTGTAACTGATGAGTCTGTGTCAGTGTTAAGTGTTCTGAGATAACAGGGTTGATTCTTAAAATTTTGACAGGATATGATGATGGCCCATGATGGCCTGGGAATGTCACAAAAGTGCTGTAAGACACTTCTGCACCACTCCTGGGGGTATTAGGCCAGTGTACAGACAGGTGCTGACCTCCCCATGCCACTGTGGGAACAGGGTGATAAGTGAGTTGTGGCTTAAATTTGTTAAGAAAGCAATCTGGGTCTGATTAGTAGTAAATAAAGGGTGCAGTCCTAACAAATTTAGGCCAGTCTAACTCACTTTCTGTGGTGGTGTGGGGATGTTGGCGTATACCTGTGCACTGGCCTAAACACTCCCCCCCTCCCCACATACACACAAGTGGGGTAGAAATTCCTTTGGGCACTTTTGTGACACTGCCTGGTCAGCACAGGGCTTATGCCAGGGCTTATGCCAGCCTAACTAGAAGTTAGGATTGCATCCAAAATCTTATGAAATCGTCTGTGAATTTCATTCTAGGTACACACATACTTTTCCTGTACAGGAAATACTTTTGTGAAACAAGGAGTAGAGCCACCTTTGTTGCCAAGGGAATTGCAAAGGAGGACAAAAAAGTCCCCTTTTGGGTGACACTTTGGACCTGTGTCAAAGATTTAAAGTCTTTTCATGTTTCCTTGTACTCTAACAATGAACTTCCATTGGAAATGATGATACCATAAGATCTAGTGATCTTCATTTATATTATGCAAGTTAAGCAACTACACATACATTGTGTTGCTTGGTAACACAATGTGGAGGCTGAAATTTCAAAATTAGTGGGGACTTTTTCTGGCTTACACAAAGATAGCATCTGTAAACAATCAGGCAGAAGCTTTTCCATAAAACATCACAGTGTAATCTCAAAGAGCATTTAAAGTTTGCAGCATTTAAACAAGATTTTTAACCCAGGGGAAGCCAAAGTCAACAAACTACTTCCTGCATATGAAAGCCTGGAATGTCATAGACATGTGGGGGCTGTAAATGCCTGATATATTTGTCTCCTTTAAAAAAAATTAAAAATCCCTATTTGGTGTTGACATAAGTTTTGGCAGGAAAATAAACAATATTGTGATTTTTGAAAAATTGAAAATATATTGTCAGTTGTGGTCTAATGATGGGTCATTGATACTAAATTAAGTTCTGTATGCATGAAAGGACCTGAATAGTGGCCCAGGTTGCCAAATATCAATAACTGATTTGATTCCAGAGGTTAAATTTTTATCCACTTGGCTAACTAGAAAGGCTGACATCCTGACCCTATCTAATTCCACCTTGCCAGAGCAAGCACCCAGTGGAACATATGCTGCATTCTATGGTGGGTGGGGGACAGGGCTGTAGCCAGGATTGTAGAAATGGCAGGGGGATAAAATTTTCAGGAGGGAGGGCAATTATGCCAACTATCTATGCTGATGTACAAAATGAAAGGTTAGGTATGGGGAATCAACCCAATTTCATGAAGAAAATTATGACGATTAATTATGATTAATTCTACAAAATTATGCAAGGAATGGATAGAATGGATAGGGAGATTATCTTTTCCCTTTCACATAACACCAGAACCAGGGGACATCCACTAAAATTGAATGTTGGGGGAGTCAGGATAGACAGAAGAAAATATTTCTTTCCACAACATGCAGTTGGTCTGTGGAACTCCCTGCCACAGGATGTGATTATGGCATCTGGCCTCAATGCCTTTAAAAAGAGATTAGACAAAGTCCTAGAGCAGGGGTCTCCAAACTTTTAATTTTATATCTCCTGGAACTTTAACAATTGCATACAGTAGGAAATTTCAGAAAGTGCAGCTTTTGATATGTGAGATGGGAAGCAGCCCCTGCTAAAATTCCCTCCTTTACACAATTGTTGTACACAAGATCCAAGAGATCCTGGATAAGGTATATAGCAGGGGTGTCCAAACTTTCAACTTTAGGGCTCTTGGACCTTTAAAAATTAAAGGTCCAGAGAAAATGTAGAAGAGGAAATTTCTGCAGGTGTAGCTTGTGGTCTGTGAGATGAGAAGCTGCACCTGCTGAAATTCCCTCTTCTATACAATTGTTAAAGGTCCAGGAACCCTCAAATTGAAAGTTTGGGCACCCCTGGTGTATAGGATTGGAGCTTATATGTAATAGTTTTAAATTTAATAATAAGTCACAAAGGCTGCAATCTTAAGAGCACTTTCCTGGGAGTACACCCCATTGAACTCAATGGAACTTACTTCTGTGTAGACATGAATAAGATTGCACTGATAGTATTTAAATTAACCATATTAAAGTAATATATGAGTGCTTTTAGCATTTACATGTCTTTCAGTTTTCTTGGTTGTACTACATTTTGGAGGGAGCAGAGTGACCATCATCATAAACAGAAAAGAAGACAGCCCCCTCCCCAAATTTATGACACCCAAGAAAAATATAGAATAAAAGAAAAAATTCTCTTTTTTATGATGTATGGTCCCTGTCCAAGGGAAGAGGACAGTTCATCACAGGATGGGGGGCACATATCTGGGTTGGAAGCAGGTGCAGAGTGGCTCAGTGGGTAGAGCACTCACTGGATGGGCGCAGGAAGCATTCCACAAGCTAGATGACCTGGGCTCCCCAAGTCCTGGGAAAGGAGGGGAGGAGCAGAGTGGCTCACTGCTGTAGTGGGGTGCAGGATGTGCTGCACGTGCATGCCAGATATATGTGCGTCTGTAAGGGGTATTACATTCCAACATACATTCCAATGTACCGACTCTTGATGGTACAATTCTTTAAATTACTTGGACTGTTTGCATAGATGAAATACGATCAAGACACATGTTCCCATACATCTGGAACTGATTTACAAGTAGTATCATTCTTTAAATTTTAGCCAACGCATACGCATGCATGGATTCATTTATGGATACTTTTTGAACCTCAGAAAAAGCATGCGCTGGGAATTTGTAAGCTATCCTGACTTTACAAAAAGTGTGTAATTATAAAGGCCTATTTGATTGTAAGGTCTAGTATTGGGTAGCTTCATGTTTGCCTGGACAGAAGACCATCTGATATGATGGAAATTAGGAGCTTGGATAAATGAGAATACAGTCATTCCCCTATATCAGTGGTGGGAGTATATTTCTGCTGCTACCATGAAAAGCCAAAACTCAAGATAGCAGTGAACACTATATAATACATATAGTTGCTCTGTGCAAGCCTCCAAAATGCTTCCTCTTTGCACTTGAGGACAAGCACTAATAAGCAAGGAGGAGGAAGACAAAGGAAACTACTATTGTCTTTCCAACACCATCCCCTCCAACATCCTTGATGGCAGAAGTGACTGAAACAGGAAGCAGACAACACACGTAGTGGGCAAACAAACAAAAAGAGATGAGTTATGAGCATGAAGGGGAATGTGTGAACCTTGGATAAGCAACAGAAAACAAATCTGATAATATAGAGGGGAGCTGTATTCCACTGCTACAATATTGTGCTTATTATGGGTAGCTGTGTTCCACTTATTTTACCTTCTGAAAAATCTCACAAAAGCAAAAAAAGTGTCCTACTGGGGGAAGGAGAAGGATGCAGCAAGAAATTTAATTCGTTCCAGAGGGATGTTTGTTACATGAAACGTTCTTTAAGTGAAGCAGATTTTCCCATAGGAAATAATGGAAACTAAGCTAATTGGTTCCACAATCCAAAAATATTCATATAAAAATATTAACTGGATGCAAAAATGATGACAAAACACTGGAGTTGAATTCAAAACATGCAATTCAATGTGCATGATCCTATGAAGTCTACTTAGGCTACAGTCCTAAAGACACTTTCCTGGGAGTAAGCCCCATTTAACATATTGGGGCTTACTTCTGGGTAGACATGGTTAGAAGGCTGCAATCCAAGACACTTTCCTGGGAGTAAGCCCCATTTAACACAATGGGGCTTACTTCTGGGTAGACATGGTTAGGAGGCTGCAATCCAAGACACTTTCCTGGGAGTAAGCCCCATTTAACACAATGAGGCTTATGTCTGGGTAGACATGGTTAGGAGGCTGCAATCAAAGACACCTTCAAAGTGTCTCCCCACTTTCTCCTTCTCTTCATCCTGAGCTTCTCTCTTCCCTGCTCTCTTCTGGCTAGCCCTGAGCTGCTTCCCTCTTCTCTGGTGCTGTTCTTTCCCTCTGCCCAGCGGATGCCTGGCCACAGGAGGAACAGCATGGAAGTGTTGCTTTTGCTATGGGCAGGCACGCTAGGAAGCCCTGATGCTTTGTAAAAGGGCTGCTGGCCAGCGTGTCTGCCCCAGTTTCCAACGAGTGTGTTTGTTACATGAAGCACAGTTTGTTACGTGACGCAGAATCCTAGAAAATTTTTTGTTTGTTACGTGAAACATACTTTATGTGAGGTGTTTGTTACGTGAAGGTGCCACTATACTTCGGTCAGGAAGCACAGCGTGTCTGCCATCACACCCAATAATGGCTGGGCATGCTGACCAGCAGAAAAGACTCTGACTGCTGGCATGGGGTGATAGTAGACAGTGGGATGATTGGGAATGGAAGGAGGAACACAGAAGTTTCTAGTTGTGGAGGGGTGGGGAGCAAGACAGAATAGGGAGTTACATGTGTCTTGATCCTTTTTCATCTATGCAAACTGTCAAAGTAATTTAAACAATTGTTCCATCAAGACTTGGTATATTGGAATGTATGTTGGAATGTACTACTTCTTACAGATACACATATATCTGGCATGCAGGCAGTCTGCTTTAATTTAAATATTCTTTTCTGATAAGAATGTTCAGTCTAAATATGTAAATATAAGATAGATTCACTCACTGACTGACTCACTCACTCATTGACTCACTGGCTCATCAGCACCCTGCCAAAACTGCTAGACCTGGCATGAAATTTGGGGTGGATGTTCCTTCTGTGATGGAGGAACCCACCAAGAGCCATTTTTTGGAAATTCCAACTGGAATGGGGTGAAAAAGGCACAACACATTTTCCTCCCTATACTTTCCATTGAGAATCCCTGATTGATCACTGCCCTGCCCCAACTCCTGGACAGAGAAGCATGAAATTCAGGGAGGGTGTTTCTTCTGTGACATCAACACCCACCAAAAACCAACGTTGAGAAATTTAACACTTAAAGGGGTGAAAAGAGGTGCAACGTGTTTTTGTCTTATATTTAACATTGAAGATTGACTGATCAACATCCAGCCAATATGATGCCTGGTGCCTAATGCACTGGGAGGGAGGGTGCACTGGTGGGGATGGTGCACATGAGAGTTTGTGTGAATGGGGAGTGGTGCGAATGGGGAAATGGTGTGCATGGGAGAAAGGTGCACATAGGGGGATGTTGTGCAGGAGGATGTCACGCATGGGGCGGATGGTGCACATGGGGGGTTGATGCACATGCAGGGTTGTTACACATGGGGGTTAATGTGCATGGGGGAGTTAATGCGCATGGGGTGTTGATGCGCATGGGGGATGATGTGCACGGGGTACGTTGTGCACGGGGGTTGATGCGCATGGGGAGGTTGCACATGGGGGTTGATGCACATGGGGGTTTGATCCACATGGGGATTTGGTGCGCATGGGGGGATGTTGCGCACGGGGGTTGATGCGCATGGGAGGTTAATGTGTATGGGGATATTGGGCATGGAGGTTGATGCACATGTGGGGTTGATGCACATGTGGGGTTGATGCACATGGAGAGTTGATGTGCATAGGGGTTGTTGCACATGGGATGATGTGCATAGGGGCACAAGTTATATGCAATCAGGGGCACAATTTTGCGAGAGGGAGATGTTTCCTCTGGGCAAATATATGCATCTTAAATTCTTCTATAGGTCACTCATAGAAGGAAGCTTCATGGATTTATTGCAGCATTGTAGTTATGCCTCACTGTGTACTTACTGTGGAAAGCAGACTGTGTGGACACCAGACCAGCACAGGACTTTTGTCAGAACTTGTGTACGCCTAACCAAGGGTTAGGATTGCACTCAGTTTCTCATAACCTTTTAAAAATAGCTATGTGTATTTGAAGACATATATTACTACATGTATTTTTCATGTGAGCAATAGAACTCTAAATCAAAGTTGCAAATTACGTACAAGTAAGAATTGTAATGTTATGTTTTCAGTACAGATATAATAGACAAAACTCATTACAACGCTGGGTAGTGGGGGGGGAGTCTCTCAGAAATGTCTCTTAGGATGAAGCATCAGCTGCTATCTGTTCTCTAGATTTTCAGTGAGTTTTATTATATTTCTGACTTAAATACAGCATTGGAAGGCATATTGATGTTGTGGAAAACAGACTTTTACAGACAAGGAGTGGTTCATTTAAAGCTCACCACCAAATTGAAGATAATTTCATCCAGAATTCATAAAATATTTTTAGAAGATGTAGGAGCCCAAAATTCTGTCACACAAATTATTCATATAGTAATATATCCCCTATAATGTTGGGAATGCATTCCTGAGAAACAGAGAGCTGTGAGAAACAATGCTTTAGGAGTAAAAGAGCACCATTCTAATGTAGTTGTGTACACAGTATTTTCATTATTTATTATTAACAGTATTTATATACTGCTTTTCAATGGAAGTTCACAAAACTTCTTTAGTGTTTATCCGATAATACGTTCTGAAAGCATTGCTGTAATCCAAAACGCTTGTACAGTATAGCAGAGCAAATTTTCCCATAATAAATAATGGAAACTCAGATGATTCATTCCACAACCCAAAAATAATCATATAAAAATAATTACAATACTGTAATATAATATAATACAAAATAATAAATAAAATACCAAATAAAGTAAAATAAAACAAATTAACCCTCACATAGTCTCTCAGGCTGCAACCTGCCACCTTTACACAGGAGTGAGCCCAACTAATTATAACAGGGCTTATTTTAGAGTAGATATTGCAAGGGTAGGTTTCTCATACTCCTTTCCATTGCCTCCCTTCCACAGGAGTGAGCCCCATTGACTGGAATAGGCTTACTTCAGAGTAGACATGCATTGGCTGGTCTCTCAGGAGAGGGTGAGCAGGTGCTGACAGAGCACCAAAACCAGCCGTATCCTAGCAGGGACTATTTTTTTGCTCATATTACAAGACGTCACTTGTATTGCTAGACAAAATTTATTAGAAACATTTGCTTGTCTTGCAAAACAATCTTAATTCAAAATGCTCTAAATCCAAGGTTTTACTGTACATCAAAAGCCATCTAAGCCATACTTGTGAGTAAGTTCCACTGAGTTCATAAGGGAGAAATAGTTATCAAGAGTAAAAACAATTGTTTTAGCTTGGATTTCAGATTATTTAAGAGATGTTGAATAGACTAAAAATACTATTACTAGCATGAAAATTAACTAAACAAAAGTAAACACTTGCCTATTGGTACATTGGCCTATTCCAGGGGTCAGGGAACTTTCTTACCTTTTATCACAAAACATATTTAGATACACTGATGTTACCCACTTGATTTGAAATCTAGACACTTTTTATAAAAAATGTAGGACAAAATGTAGGATTTTTAAAAATATCAGGAGTAAGCTCCATTGAATGAATGAGCTTACTCCTGAGTAGTGTACCATGGCTGGGGAGGCTCGGGCTGAGTAGTGTACCATGGCTGAGTTTTTACCATGGCTGGGGAGGCTCAGGCTGAGACTGAATTCAGCCTTCCAGGCAGGCACTGCGGGCATCCATCTTTAAAAGAATGACTGCACATGCGCACGCAGGCTTTCCCTGCCTCCCTGCCTAAAGGTTCCCATGGAGAGGCATTACCCCCAGGAATTTCATGTTTACACCATTTGGGGTAATTTACCCCTGTTCCCTATTCACTCTTAGCATCATACTGAGTTGTGGGTTTTAAATTTTTCTTCCCCAAGTATATGCATTCCATGGAAAGAGTCATTAATACAGTAAAAGGACTTCCAGATGAAATCACTTTTGAAGTTGTCCAATTTTTATATTGGCAAATATGAATTTCCTCTTTCAGCATAAATAAAATGCCACAATATGGGTGGTGAAGTTTTGTTGTTCTTGTTTTTTAAGTTGGTGGAAACATGCGTGTCTGTGAAGTTAAGACTTTACAGACATTATTATTTACTTACTCCTAATGTTTATGGGTGCTATCCTAACCAATGTTTCAGCACCAAGGTAAAGGCAATGTAACTCTGAGGTAATGGAACAAATATTGTCTTAGCTGGAAGGGATCTTTATGACTCCCCCACCATCTTCAACTGCAAGATACAGCACATGCCCCTCAGGCGCAGTTTTGCCAGTGCTGGAGAATTGGTTAGAATTATACAGACATGTGCAAATCAAAAATTAGGTCATGGAAATCTCCTCAAGATAAGAGAATGTTTGTTCCCTTAATTTGGGGCTACATTGGGCTGCATTGGTACTGGAAAGTTGGATAGGATCAGATCCTGTGTCACTAGATAAATTGCTTCTATCTGTTGATGCTCAAGTACCAATTTTTCAAGTCAATGGATTCTCCTGCTTCCCAGAATTGAGTAATCCTAGCCAGTAAGAGGCTGTGTCAATGAGATGGCATGATTCAAAGTAGCTGGTCAGAGTTTCTATTTGACTACAGTATGGGTTTGATGGATTAAAAGCAATTAAGCCTTGGTTAATGCTTTACAGATCAGTCCCTGGCAATTAGTGATTAGAACAGACTGGATTTGAAGGTGCTATACGAAGGCATCACATAAAGAGCAAACTAGCAAAATGTACCTGCATTGTGGCAGTAAAATGCACTTCACCCCATGTGCATCATCCCTCTCTTGCGCATCATCCCTCTCATGTCCATCAACCCCCAAGTGCAACATTCCCCTTGTGCGACATCCCCCCATGTGCAACATCCCCCCATGCACAACATCCCACATGCACAACATCCCACATGCTCATCAACCCCCATGCACATCAACCCCCTATGTTCAACATCTCCCCATGTGCAACATCTCCCACGTGCAACATCGTCCATGAGTATTGTCTCCCATGTGTAACATCTCCCATGTGTATTGTCATGTGTATCGTCTTCCCATGCACAACATCCACCCATGAGCATCAACCCCTCACATGCATAACACCCCCCCCAGGAGCATCAACCCCCCCCATGCGCAAATCCCCTCATGTGCACCCTACCTCCCAGTGTATTAGGCACCAGGGACCAAATTGGCTGGATGTTGATGAGTCAGTCTTCAATGTTAAGTATGGGACAAAAATACGTTGCACCCCTTTTCAGCCCCTTAAGGGTTAAATTTCTCAAAATTGTTTCTTGATGGGTGTTCAGGTCTTATCTTCTTTGGTAACAAACTACTCTAATGCATAAAGCACTACATATGGTCAGATCATGGTTATAGCATTTTGAATTGACTCTCTCTTTTTGGCAGTCGCTTCGATGTGAAATTGTAGAATTTTAATGCCCAACTATGTCCTAAATTTTAAATAACCACAGATAATTCAAATCCAGTCTTTATTCATTCTTTACCAAGATTCAGGACTGTAATACTGGATGAAAAAGATGGCAAAGAAAGTTTTCTAAATGAAAATTTGTTTTAAAAATAATCTCTAATTTTTTAAAAGGACAAGTTCCATGTGGTGTTTAAATACTTTGGCTGTGCTGAGAAAGATACTGTTGCTACACTGCAATCTTTGGCAATTATTTCTCCCTGCATACAGTCTGAGGTGACACAGAGACTCGGGGCCAAATTAAATATAATGTTTGAGTGTATGGAAATATAAAACAATCCCTTGGTATATTCTTTTTCATTCCTTTAAGCTGCAAGGAATAATGATTTGAATTTGGCCATGGCATAGATTAGAGAGGTTTTTCCACTGCCTGCACTGATTCCCACAGTGCAAATTGCCTCATCTTGTATATTAGAAGATTTTGGGGGTTGCTGCTATGTGCAACACAGAAGGTAAACTAATTAGTTGGGATATCTGAGTGATAATGAGAATTTGGAGTGTTTTGTTTTAATGTGTAACTTGGGTTGTGATTGTGAAGGTAATTCATTCTTATCAGGCAGGATGTGGGCAACATGGTTGTTTCAGCTTAGTGATTCACTAAGCAGGGTGTCAAGCCAAGGAAGATGTCTGGCATCCTGAAATGAGGTGCACATAGGTTAGTGTAGAATGCAGGTGTATTCTACAGGTGTATTCTGTAGAATATTAGTGTATTCATGCAAAATAAAGAAGTTACTGAAACAGCATTTACAGATGGCAAATAACAAACCATACAGACAGGAGATGCATAGAAAGGATTACAAAGTTTTATTCAACAAGGCGCATCAAGTGAGATTATCTCTTTTCTCCCAGAATTGGGCTCTCATTTAGTTTTAGTCGTGACCAAGTTGGAGAAAATACTAGGTAGAAATTCTCTACTTAGTTGTCTGAAGTTGCAGGACGAAGAAAGGTTGTGGACTCAACAGTACTTCTGTGCAGATTAGGCTGTTGCCAGGACAAGTCCTTCTTGGGAACTGGGAAGGAGAAGGAAATGCTAGTTGTAAAAGGAGGCTCAGTGAACTGTATCCTCATGGCTTTGGACAATGTAGAGAAGAAACTACAGGGTCCCTGCAGAGAAGAAACATACAGGGTCACTGGTAGTAAGGAGATTTGTGATCTACAACCATCTCCTGTTGAAGAATAATCAAAGATAAGAAGAGTTTCTCATGAGTGTCAGGAACTGGCAGGGAAACTCCTGCCAGTTAACTCATTGGGTTGCCACTCAGACCTACCAAATGTCAGCCTGTTGAGGTGAGATATAGAAAGCTAGGCCTAAGCAGGGTTTGGCAGGAGGGTGACAGCTGGAATGAAGAGCCCCAAACCTCTTGAATGTACCCAAAGATCCCAGATGCTAACTTCTAAAGGGTTAAATCAGGCTGTGTAATATGTCCATGCAAACTGTATTCAAAGCAGTCTTTAGGAATGTTAAGAATGTATTGTGCTCATGGAGGTTTTAACCTTCCTGCAAAGAAGCAAGTTGATTAGGGTCCTGGAACAACCCAGAATAGAGAAAAGCAGATGTCTGGGACATAAATTACATTGTATCCTTTCTCCCCATTGTGAGAAGAATTTATACCTCCACTGTCAAAATCTTATGAGGAATGTTTGGCTGTGGATAACCAAAAGTCTTCAGTCACAAAAGCAAAAGTTTTTGTCTAATCAATAAGCAAAATTCAGCTATCACTGTTTTTTTTTAATCTTTAGTGTTGTCTGATCACAGTGCTGCAATACAGTAGAAACCTGTCGTCCCTCCCTATTTCCTTAAGCCATACACTTTTCCTTCAGGCTCTTTTGTTCTCTTTCCATTTGCCATCTTAGCCTTGTGTGACTTTAATATCAGCCAAACTTATGGTTTTACCTGCCCTTTAAAAAATCAGACTGCCAACTCTATTCCTTGAGCAACTAAACATTCAATGGCACAGCCTGATCTCAATCAGTCAGGTTCAGACACAGAGCCTCAAGCACAATATTGATTCTTAGTACTCGGCTAGACAATTCAACTTATGATTCACTGTGGTTCAAATTATGTGGGCTGCACTAGAGAGAATGGTGGGGCCATTCCTGTCAGTAAAGAGAGGGGAATAGAAGTCTCTTCTATCCCTGTAATTCTGTGGTTCCAGATTCTGTTTGTTCTGGAAGAAAGTTAACCATGTTTCAAACACCAAGCATGAAATTTCATGATAACTTAATTCAGAATCTATACAAACTTTGCTAGATGAAAGAAACGTTGATTTTTCTGGAAATGGTTTGCTTGAATTGGTGGTTCTGCAGGTTTGTTTAAATTTTGTTATGTGAAAAGAAACAAAAGGTCATGACTCTTGTGTCTGTATCTCCACTATTTCCCCCCAAACACATAAATTGCTACCAGATTGTTAATTAACAATGCCAAGACATTCCAGAGTTCTGCAGTACTATAATGCAATGACATAGCTAGGGGGGTGCAGGGATGCAGTTGCATCAGGTTACAGGTTGGGGGGGGGGGTTTACAAGCTGAGCTTGACACCAGTGGTTAAAATTGTCAAAAACAGGATCTATATGAATCATAATCCATTATGTTATATACTGTTGGAAAGGAAATTTATTACAGAATGCAATAAAACAAACTGCATTGAAATATCTATATTCTATCAAAAGTTATGGCTAATTAACTAAAAAAAATGAAAGCACAATAGCATATGGAACAAAAAGTGGATTTACTTAACTCGAATTTTCCATGATACTGATTGCTTTGAGAGCCAATTAGATGTAATTCTGATACAGAATGGAACTAATAAGGTGTTAATAAGAATCAGCTGTCAGTACATAAATGATAGATGGTACATATATCATAAAACAGTTACCCATGTTAACTGGGTATATTAGCACTTCTAATGCTTCTTTTATATTTAGCAGGGAAAGAATAACAGGCAAGCAGGCAAGTTTCCCTAACCAATAATAAGGGACACAATTTTCATTATTTTACTTAAATTTGATTTTGTTGTTGGGCGGAGGGCAACAAAATCTTCTTTGATTCCTGAAAGCAAATAGGTGCTTTAGCTGTGCCTCTAGCAGAGCAAATGGGTGATAAACTGCTAAGGAGGAAGTGGTAAGTTTTTTCTTACATCTTTTCTTTTAAAAATTTCTCTTAAAATTTTTTTTTTAAAAAGACCCAGGGATGACATCACTTCCAGTTGTGACATCACTTCTGGGGCAACATTTTGAGCTTTGCACTGGACCAATTATTAACTTCTCCACTGCTGTATTGTATGGCAATACTGTAGCATCAGTGTATGGTAAACAGGAGGCTAGAAGATCACAACCCTTTTGTTTCTTTTACAGCATTTTCCCAAACTCCTATGAACCATTGCAAGAAAACAAACAAAGCCACAGGAATGATGACAGTTGGGAAGCATAAACTGATGTGGTTGTGGCTGCACTCAGAGGGCTGGTGGCTTGTGATCCTCTATGTAACTTAAGATGTGTCAAGTCTTTCCATTATAAGCTCTAACCCGTAGGAGAGACTGGCTTTTACAGACTCTTATGGCATATTTACAAATATAATACTTATCCCAAGAGAAACTTTCTTTATTCTGGCATAAAGAAATCTAAGCATTTACTCTTGCAGACAGTTTAAATATATTTCCTGGTTAAAGTAACATCAGCTGCTTAGCTAATCAGCCTACTTGCTTCATCTCTGAACAAGCTATGGCAGAACATTCTGGAAAGCTCCTGCAAAATACTTTAAAGTAGTCCATGTGGATTACCTAAACACCAGAAATATAACATGGCAAGATAGTCTTTTCCATTAGTTATTTAACTATGGCAAGAAACACCATTCTTTTTAGAAGCTAAACAAAGAAACTCAGGCATTTTCCAAACTCTTGCCTTTTCTCACCTCACCATGTTAAAATAAATATTTGAGAAAAGAAATCCTTAAAGCAACAGAATCCGTGTATTAGGCAGGGAAGCTTAATTCTGGGAAAAAGGATGTCAGCTTATGCAATCTATGTATGAAGGAAATTATGAATCTAGTACTGATACATGAATCTCTTTCAGATCATCCAAACTAAAACAATATAGATCTGCATAACTTCTATAATAATGGCTGCACTTATATGGTGCCCACCTGTTGCATGCTCTCCAAGGCTATATTCAAGTTGTATCCTTTTAAATGTGCATGTATCATCATGAAACATAAGAAAACATTTGATAATCAACAGTTTATAGAATATGCTTTTCAGTTCAGTATCATATAGCTCTATCATCTAAGAATTTTTCTCCTATTCATTTCTGAACATTTTTTGCAGCGCAAGCAGGGGAATCCTTTTGGAAAATCAAACTATTGAAATATCACAGATTTGAAGAAATGCAGTTTACAAAAAGCAAAGGCAATTCTGGTATCTAAGGATAACTGAAATTATAACAAAGCATTCAATTACAACTTTTTATGCATAAAACGTTATTTGTCCACAGCAGGGGCATCACTAGGATTTGCGTCATGCGGTGCGGAGGCCAGAGCACCACCCCATGCAGTGGACAGAGCAACAACCATTGCCCCACTTCCTCTGGTTTTTTAGCCACACATTTTAACTGAATAAAAATATTTCAAAGTTGTTTGTTTCACTGCATTCTGCTGGAAATTAAACATCCAAAGGTATTTAACATGATGGGATTATTTCTACAAACCATTATTTTAGCCATTTTGGTCAGTTGGATACCACCACCATCAAAGTTGCCCCCTTTCTAACACCCTAGTGACGTCACTGACTGGAACCATTTTGGAAGCCTTGCACTCCACTAGATTGACCTTACACACCAGCCAAGCTATGCTTGCTTACTCACAAGTAAACATGGTTATGCAGTTCACATCAATTTTCAAAGAATTTCAGTGCAATTAGGGACCTCCTTCTGGGGTAATTTGTGGGGGCGGTGTTCATTGGATCAGGAAAATTCTGGTGTCCATGGATTCCTCTCAGCATGCTCTTTTCCAATGGACTATGGCACATTTCCCTACTCACGAGTAAAGCTACAATATGGGTCACTTTCACTTTCCATAGTGTTCAAGATATATTTATGTTTTTTTTTTTAGTTTTTTGGCAATAACATTTGATAGGAAGGTGCTATTTCAAAACAGATTTTTGCATTGGATCCTGCTCTTCTATAAGAATCCAATGGTATATGGCATGATGGGTTTTCTGCACTAGCACAAAGTTGCATTTTTAGGGTGTCCAGTGCATGTCACACACCTGGTGCAGGCCACACCTCCACATCCCCTAGCTATGCCCCTGGTCCAGAGTGGAGAAAATAGCTGAAGCCAACTGAAGTCAGCAGCAGAATTCACAGCATCCTAAACTCTACTCCCTGGTCAGGCAGCCAACAGTTAAATAGCTGTTACAGATATGGGTAGCCGCAGAGGACAGGCTGAGGCATTGTTAAAGGAAAAGGGAGAAAAAATCCCCTTTTCCCAAAGAAACCTCCAGCCTGCCTCTAATCTGAATTGCGTACAGTGCTCGCCATGCAGCCTAGCTGTATCATCAAGCAGGAAATTTTTTAACACATCCAAATGACAAAATCATATTAATTTACTAACATTCCACCTATACATTAAAAATAAAATACATTGAAATGAATGGATGGACCCCTGAAATTGGTTTGTGACCTACCTAGTGGGTCCCAGCCCACAGTTTGAGAAACACTGGAGTAAAATATGTAAAAGTAGCTATAAGTTAGAGAGCATTATAAATAACAGAATGAATACTGGCTTATTTAAGGCTCCATTTTGTTTTCAGAATGGTATTTTCTAGTGATGAAACAGCTGTTTCCAAGCTGAAATTTCTCTGAAGTTCATGAGTTAAAAGCCAGAAGCTTTGCATTAACTAAACATACTGTTTTGTATTAAATTGCTAACACAAGTGGAGAAATTCAGACATATTTGGATTGGGCTTAACTAGTTTTGACCTGCTATACTGAATGTTTTCTTTCTGTGCTTACATAATCTTTTACATAGGGATTTCCTCAGCATTTTTGATGGTTTGTTTTCCGACTGTTCCACTCTTTCAGCACCTTTCACTTATATTCAGAACTAATTCATTCAACACATGCTCCACTCTTTCAACCTCTTTCTGCTGGTCTAAAGGCTAAATGTTCCCTGATGTTGATTTCCATGTGTCATGGTGATCAAGCTGTTTTTGGCATTTTCCTTGTTACTTTCTTCAGTAAATAACATAAGATATTTATGGCACACAATGCCTTTGTTCATTTTACTGTAATTTGTTATGCATTTTAACTATGTGTTAATAAATATGGTTATTTAGGCTTTTGTAAGTGATATTTATGTCTTTGGTGGCCATTTCGAATTTGCTAGCTGAAAAGGATTGGGTTCCACTTTTCAACAGTTTTCACTTTTAAATGGTGCTTCAGTTCATAACCCATCCAATAAGTGGGGGATGTCTGTATTACTCTCTGCACATACATTGTCCTCATAAGTTGGCACATAAATGTACATAAATGTTCACATGTTCCATGAAATGAAGGAGGTGTTTCCACAGTTTCCACACTTTCCTGGGAGTAAGACCCATTTAACACATGGAAATCTGTGTGTCATTCAAAGATTTTTAGTCTGCTATTAATGGAATTTCTTTTTTATAATTCTTGCCTCCTCAGTTTCAGACCAAATTCATTTTCTCTGTATCTTTGTGTTGCTTGTACGTTCAGGTAATAGACCTTGTTGAAATGCCCCTATGGCTTATTTGGCATTTTCCTTTATAACTCACAAATTAATAAATGGCTGGAAAGATCTCACTGCTTTCATTTCACTGTTTTTTTGTGAAATGGACATCATTAATTCATTGATTTTTTTTACAGGAAAACTAATTGTAAAAAGCAATTGAATAATTGAACATCATATTATGCCATGATGTTATCCCATATTCTATTTTTTTTAGTTCACATTTGTTATTATAGCCTGTTCTGTGTAGACTGACAATATACGATTTTGGCTTTCTGGGTTTAGAATATCTGAAATTAATATACAGTGATGCCTCACATAACAAATTTAATTCATTCTGGAGGCATTTTTATTATGTGAAACGTTCTTCACATGAAGCGGATTTTCCCATAGGAAATAATGGAAACTCAGACGATTGGTTCCACAACCCCAGAAATATTCATATAAAAATATTAACTGGATGTAAAAATGATGACAAAACACTGGGATTGAATTCAAAACATGCATTCAATGTGCATGATCTTATGAAGTCTACTTAGGCTGCAGTCCTAAAGACACTTTCCTGGGAGTAAGACCCATTTAACACAATGGGGCTTACTTCTGAGTAAACATGGTTAGGACGCTGCAATCCAAGACACCTTCAAAGTGTCTCCCCACTTTCTCCTTCTTTCCATCCTGAGCCTCTCTCTCCCCTGCTCCTTCTGGCTAGCCCTGAGCTGCTTCCCTCTTCTCCACTGCTCTTCTCTCCCTCTGCCCGGCGGACTCCCAGCCACAGGAGGAACAGCATGGAAGTGTTGCTTTCACTATGGGCATTTTAATTTTGGCAGCCTTGACGCTTTTTAAACAGGCTGCCAGCCAGCGTGTCTGCCCCAACTTCCAATGAATGTGTTCTTTATGTGAAGCACAGTTTGTTACGTGAAGCAGAATCCTAGAGAAATTTTTGTTTGTTATGTGAAACATGCTTTACGTGAGGCGTTCTTTATGTGAGGCTCCACTGTATTCCTTCTTTCTTTAGAGCACTGGATCCTACCCTGTAATCCACGAGACCTTGCTAAGTAGACCATTAGGTCTCAGAAAAAGAATCACTTTCAGTTACTTCCAGGATCATGCAAAGTGAGCACTTCCACATGAAAGAGTGTAGAACAGATTATTCACAGCTACGGCTATCAGTTCAGTGCAGCAGTCAGTTGCCTCTCTTGTGGTCCATTGGAGACCACTCATTAAGGAGAAACTTCCCCATGGGTCACCAGACAGGGCAAGAGAACAGACTGCCTGAAACTGGCATCAAAACATGAATCCCACACATCTTCTCTATAAAGAATAAATCTAATAATCTTCTTTACTTATTACAATTTAATAGTATTTTGTGTGGTGGGGAAATGGGTTTGTGTGTTGTCCATGATTATTCAGTTTTTGTTTCAGTTTTGGTCAGTGGGCTTTTAAAGGTTGGGAATCTTTAACTCTTTTCAGCCCTGGTAATTGTTTCCTACTCATTCCTCCTTCCTACACATTTCCTGAATTTGTCTTGAATTAGTAAGTTCCTGTTTTTTCAGGGTGGAGGGAGGCAGGTTTTGATTACTGCTCACTGATTTTCTTTTAAATTATTATAGCTTCACTTTTTGGAAAAAATTAAAATGCAACATCATTTCTAAGGCTATTAAACAATTAGGAATATCTTGGCTGCACATGAACAGAAAGTAGTTAATTACAGGGAGAAAAGATGCTTTAAAAAAAGGAGGAAGCTGATATTAAAGGGGTGGTTGCAGGGAAAGGCAGGACTTACTTGTCTGTCTTCTGAATAAATAGTAGATCCACTGCCAGATTTTTATGTGGAATTAAAATGATATTCATATATGATATGGAACAACTGCCACTTTAATTCTACTGAAAACTGATTGTGAAAAAGCATTGCCTCAGCAGCACTAAGAAGCCCTTGTAGAAACAGCCTAAGGGCCTAATCTTATCCAACTTTTGGTATAGCAACAATGCATCCCCATGATAAGGTTCTGGTATAGCTGAAGTGCAGCCCTGTGGTAAGAGAACACATGTCCCTATATCCCAGTACCTGCCCCTCCACGAATGGATGTTACCATACTGCACCAGCACTGAAAAACTGAATAGGATTGGGTCCTTAAAAGCTGTTATTTTATTAATGTAAACCCTAGCAATTCTTGATTATGAGATTCCAGTATACGCAGAGTAACCATATGACTGGAAATTTCCAGATTTGGCCTCTTTTTCATCCTCTTCTCCATGTGTCCTCTCAAAGGGCTTCACTGTCCTCCATTTTTACTTCATTTTGGAACTTTTCAATGGTGTGCAGTACCCCACCGTGTCATATGTCACTGAATTTGCATTGAAGAGCTATCTCCTTCCTAACAAAAGTTATGGCCAAAAAACTAAAAATAAAAAATATGCATTGAGCTCTATGAGAAAGTGAAAGTGCGCAATATTGCAGCTTTACTCATGAGAAGGCAAATGTGCCATTGTCCGCTGGAAAGGCCAGGCTGAGAAGAATCCAACACCTGGTCCTCCTTTTGAGTTTTGGGCATTTGGTCACCCTGAGTATATGTGTGTTTTCTTTCATTTGTACATTTAAATGTCAGTTTGTAGGAGTATGTAAAAGGATCTAAGTTGGGATATATCACTGAGTTCAAATAAACGCATGGTAGAAGATGGTAGTTGCCCTGCAAGTAAGTGTAAAGAATTTTTTACACAATCCGTATTAGACAAAAGGCTGCTGTTATTTCCTAATCAAAATTTCATGACAATTTATTAAAATGTGTGTGTGTGTGTGTGTGTGTGTGTGTATATATATATATATATATATATATATATATATATATATATATATATATATATATATATATATAAAATTGAAGAGTCACTCACTCATCAATGCCCAGGCAAAACCGCTGGCCTGGAAGTGTGAAATTTGAGGCACCCACTAAGAATCAGTTTTCGGAAATTCCAGCCGGAAGGGGGTGAAAAGAAACACAACATGTTTCCTCCCTATACTTAACATTAAAGAATCTGTGACTGAGGACACTGTACCCCAACCCTTGGACCTAGAAGACTGAAATTCGGGGAGGGTGTTCCTTCTGTGATATAAGCACCCATCACAAACTGATTTCTAGAAATTTAACCAGAAATCTAGAAATTTAATTTCTGGAAATGGGTGCAATGCATTTTTAGCCTATACTTAACACTGAAGACTGATCAACACCCAGCTCCAAATCCTGTACCTACCTGGTAGGGGTGCCCATGTTTGTGGGGGGATGCTGTTCTGGGTGGGGTTTTTGTGCATTGGGGAATGATGTGCATTGGGGTGTTTTTGCAGAATGAGGTTTGATGCCCATGGGTTATGTGTTGTGTATGGGGGAGGTGTTGTGCATGGGTTGGTGATGCGCATGGTTCGGTGATGCACATGGAGGGTGTTGCACATAGGAGAGGTGTTGCACATGGAGGGATGTTGCTCATGGGGGATGTTGTACATGGGGGGATGATGCACATGGGGATGGTGTATAGGTTTATTTTACTCCCACAACATGGGTACATTTTGCTGGTGTTATAAAATTTCAGGTTTAGTCCTGTCCAATTTTTCAGCAGGTGCTTTGTACTCTGGAGCTGCATCACAGCTGCATCAGTGCTGTAAACTTATGGTAGGTTTGGACACTGCATTTATGTAAATTGATAAATTCAACTGAACTGAGGATGTGGACTCTTAGAAAGTGTTTATACCACATCATAGATATTGAACTCATTATACATATTGGGCTTAATAACATTCATGGAATCTGCTGATGGCCAAAAGTAACGTCACTGAACAGTTAATGGCCAGAAATAAGCATTCTGTTCCTGCATAGAAACTCAGTAGCTGCAAATGACAGAGGAGAAAATTTGCAAATCTTGTTCATACAGGTGGAGCCTAATTATCAGCATTTGATTTATTTACAGATCTGAGTCAATGCAACTGGCTGAGCCACCCCTTTTAATTGGGTGGCTGAGCCACCCCTTTTGGGTGGCTGAGCCACCCCTTTTTCAGGCAGGCAGGTGTGTTTGTGTGTGCATGCACATGTAGGGACACATGCAAATAAAAGGCATTTGGGGCTGAGCAATAGCTCAGTATTTTTTTCAGTGCACCTCCTCATGCTCAATATGTTTGACCTGTAATTTTAAGATATGTGAGAGATGAATTATCCTGGTGGGAGAGCCTAATTTATAATAGGGACCAGATAAATGGCTTCTGGGGGCAACACATAGGCCTTATTTTTGACATCCCTATATTACACAGTATAACTTGCTGTTCTGTTATACTGAACTGGGAAGTTCAGGGAAGGAGGATTGTCAGTTTTTTGTGAGATGATGAACAGTTCGTTGGGAGAGCCAGGGAAAATGCTTGCATGTTTTGGGCTACTTGCCACTAATGACATGCAAAAACTATGCAATAATAAGCCCCTGAGAGCAGATTGTCTTTGAAAGCATCTCTATGTAGATTGAGGACTGAACCAGAGGAGTGGTGGACTGGCTTCCTATGTTGCATTTAGTCAGCTTTATGGCACAGTTGATACTCCAGAGGGGGGCATCTTGGTTAAAAAGCTGCAAAGTGATTACATTCGATACCTGGGAAGACCCTGAGATGAAATTCTTGGCAGTTTTGTATTCACGTAGAGTGCTTCAGGTCATAGAGGTCTGTAGATAGCCCTGTAATGGCTGGTTCCACAGCAGGCACAAGCATTTACTTTGAGTTTGCAAAATAATTCAGAAGCATGCTGTGAGATAGCTACTGATAACAAGCAGATGTGAAGCGTGCTTTTTAAGAGGAGAAGGAAGAGAAGGGGAACTGAAGTAGACGTTAGTGGAGTCTGATTTTAGTGGGAATGATCTAATTCCCATTATATATGACTGCTTTGGCACATATTGCTCTTTTCAATAGCTTTGATTTTAGAAATTATATATACATTTTAATATATTTAAGTTGCAGTCCTCTCCATACTTCTCTGGGATTAAGCTCCATGGACATTAATGGGACTTGCTTCTCAGTAGACCTGCACAGAAGCACATGAGCCCTGATCTCCCAGAAGTCCTCTGAGAGATGAATACTGCTGAGAGCTCGTGGCTTGGGGAGGGTGATGCGCTGCTCAGAGGGAGTTTCAAACTCCTCCGGCATGTCAGCCTTGTGAGGCGTGTCACCTGGTGCATCCGGCACTAGTCACACCACACCAGTGACACCCCTGACTATGCCTAAACGTGACTTCTCTGAACTTGCTGCTATAGTATTCAAGGATAGCACTAAATACAGGTCACTAAGTTTGCAGATGCCTCAACTTGCTGTGTAAGCAGCCCATTTCTCTCCCTTTTGGAACCATTTAAGGCAGCAAGAGCAATGCAGAGAAGATACTTCCACGTTGCTACCCAGAAGGGCTCCATAGGTGAGGGGAATGGGCTGCTTACACAGCATTTCGCAAAATTTAGCTTACACAAAATTTAGCACTGTTCCTCCTACCCCAAATGCTACTGCCTTAGTTTAGGAATGCTCCAGCCCACTTCAGATGCAACAAGCAAGCACAAGCCTTTGACTTGTACACTTCTTCCTTTCCTTCACATATAGGACAGGTTGGAAGTTCCTATTTGCTTTTGAAAGAAGCCAACATAGCAGGAAACTGTGATTTGTTACAAATGGCAGCTGCTAGTACCCTGCCTTGTTGAACTGAGGAGGGAAGAGGCTGGGGAATGCATGAGGCCTGCTTCCTCTTGTCTCCACAAACCATGTCTTGTTATGATGTTTAACCAGATCTCTGTGCTTTGAATTCATACTCCAAGAAGTTGTTTGTGTATCAGAGATGGTGCTCTAAAACAGCAACCAGCCAACTTGGCATACTGTGAGGAGTGAATAGCTCATGACGGTTTAGTTACATTTTGAGCATAAACAGTAAACTATAGTGAACTAGTGCTTTGGTGTGTGCCTCTGTTGGAACCTCACATGCATATACTGTGTTGTTAAAAAGTAAGCTGGAAAATACCTCTAAAAACTGTGGACCTGCCAGAAAAAAATCTGGCAGCGTGGTCAGGTGGTAGAAATAAAATGCAAAATGCTGGCATTTGATTCAGCATTCAAAATACAGTGACGCCTCACGTAAAGAATGTGTCATGTAAAGTATGTTTCAAGTAACAAACAAAAATTTCTCTAGGATTCTGCTTCACATAAAGAACAAGCTTCACGTAAAGAAAACATTCGTTGGCAGTTGGGGCAGACGCGCTGGCCAGCAGCCTGTTTAAAAAGCATCAGGGCTGCCTAGCGCACCTGCCCATAGTGAAAGCAACACTTCCATGCTGTTCCTCCTGTGGCTGGGTGTCCGCTGGGCAGAGGGAGAGAAGAGCAGTGGAGAAGAGGGAAGCAGCTCAGGGCTAGCCAGAAGGGAGCAGGGAAGAGAGAGAGGCTCAGGATGAAGAGAAGGCGAAAGTGGGGAGACACTTGTAAAGTGTCTTGGATTGCAGTGTCCTAACCATGTCTACTCAGAAGTTAGACCCATTGTGTTCAATGGGTCTTACTCCCAGGAAAGTGTCTTTGATTGCACCCTCCTAACCACATCTACCCAGATGTAAGCCACATTGTGTTCAATGGGGCTTACTCCCAGGAAAGTGTCTTTAGGACTGCAGCCTAAGTAGACTTTATAAGAACATACACATTGAATGCATGTTTGGATTCAGTCCCAGTGTTCTGTCATCATTTTTACACCCAGTTAATATTTTTATATGAATATTTTTGGGGTTGTGGAACCAATTGTCTGAGTTTCCATTATTTCCTATGGGAAAATCCGCTTCACATAAAGAATGTTTCACGTAAAGAACATGCCTCCGGAACGAATTAAATTTGTTATGTGAGGCGCCACTGTACTAGTATTGTGATTATCATATGGAGTATTTTATGAATACCTAATATTTGGCCTGAACAATATCCTTCTTCAAGACTTGTTTATGGATTCCAGCTGCAATTCAGAATTAACTATAGACATCAGCTGAATAACAGCCTTTCCCCCCAATTGCATATTATTGTATCCACCATTAACAAGCTTGCTAGAAATGCTTGGCATTAATGCAGATTTTAGAGAAAACTTCTGGTTTTCCTGCAGCCTTTTTGCTGGGTCTTGTCTTCTCTTTAAAGCAGGGGTGTCCAAACATTTTGGCAGGAGGGACACATCATCTCTCTGACACTATGTTAGAAGTCAGATAAATGATTTAAGGTGCAATCTTAACAAATTTAGGTTGGACTAACTCACTTGGCATATCTTTCCGTGTTGGTGTGGAGAGATCGGTGTATGCCTGTTTAGTGGCCTAACCCTCCCATGAGTCGGGCAGAAGTGTGTTGTTTGTGACATCCCCAGCTCAGTACAGGACTTATGCCAGGGCTGATGCCAGCTAAACTGGAGGCTAAGGTTGCATCCTTACATTTCAAATTTGAATAAATTTACGTATAAGAATATATTGGAGACAGATCCAGAGGATTATAAGGCTTGACTGGCATATAAGGCTGGAAATTTCCAGATTTGTCCTCTTTTTTAGCCTCCTTTCTGGGTGTCCTCCAAAAGGACTTCCTTGTCCTACATTTTGGCTTCATTTTGGAACTTTGCAATGGTGTGCAGAACTCCATCAAGTCATATCAAGTCAAGTCGTTGGATTCATATTGAAGAGCATAATCCAGTGCAAAAATCGATTTTGAAATATCTCCTTCCTATTAAACATTATAGCCAAAAAACTAAAAATAAAAAAATGCATTGAACTCTATGGGAAAGTGAAAGTACCCAATATCAGAGCTTTACTTGTGAGTAGGCAAATGTGCCATTGTCTGCTGGAAAGGCCAGGTTGAGAGGAATCCAAGACCTTGTCCTCCTTTTGAGGTTTGGGCATCTGGTCACCCTGCTCTGGGCCAGATGTGAGGGTCTTGCTGCAGGCCATGTTTAGGATTGCTGCAGGCTGCACCTGACCCCCAGGACAGGGTTTAGACACCCCTGCTTTAAATGAACAAACCAGTTTTGAGGCTGACTGGCAGCTTCAGAGGCAGAATCCAAGTTACAAAGTATGGTACTCTATGTTTAAACAGGATTCATTACAGCAACAAAGTTGGCCAGTCCTGCTGCTGCCTTCTTCAGAACATTTGCTGTCACTTCTGGGACAAGGAAAACAGGCATGACCTGGCTTATAGAGAGAGTAATGGATCCACAAAGCTCATGCAAGCAAGCTCAACCAGGTGCTACTGTGAAGGCTAATTAACTTCAGGATCACTACTGGGCAAAGCAAAGAGAAGGGAAGTGTTCCTGACCTCCTATGGCAATGATTAATACCCAGAGTACAAGCAAAATCAATCTTCATAAAGAAGCAGTGGGAAATCAATTACATTAACAGATGACAAGAGTTGTAGCTTTGGGAAAAGAAGATCTAACTAGTAATAATTTTTTTCAGAAAGTGGACAGGTGCCTGTGTTGACGTAATTTATAGATAAACTATAGTTTAGAGAACATTTAGGAAAATACTATCATTGAACTAAAAACTAAAACAAATTAGAAGTAAACATTAGAAATTTGTCCAAAGGGAATAGGAAAATATACTATCCGCTATCCTGCCTTGAGCAGGTGAGCAACCCATCTATACATTCTGTTTATATTTCATTAATTGCTTCCTTTTTTCTTAATTCAGCATATTTTTGATTCTGTGATAGAGTGAATTCCTAAGTAGATGAGAAACAATTCAAGACCCAGTTAGACAAGTTGATCATAAGGTAGCTATAAATGGAGCATCATTTTAAACTTTATTTTCAATGCTATACCATCAACCTTAGATATGTGATTTTTGTTGGCTATATAGTTTCAAACATAATTCTTATGGTCCAGAGTGGATATACAATTGTTCATGCTCTTTGCATGAACATGCAAAGAAGTCATGTATGACTGCAATATTAGAACACTTTTCCACTTCTCCAAATATACATGCTTCTTAAAAGCACTGAATTCATAGTCTAGTAACAAATAATATACTGTATTGCAAAACAATCCTTGCCTCTGAGCCAGATGTGGGAGTCTTTCTGCAGGCCACACTGAAGCAGACCACATTCTGCAAGGCCACATTCTGCAGACCATAATCAGTGCAATCGTAACTCATGGTTGGATCGATACAAGTCCCAGCACAAATCCTGTTGCAAAAGTGCCGTAAGACACCTTTGTGCCACAACTGGAAGAGGTTAGGCCAGTGCTCAGACATGTGCCTGCCTCCCCACTCCACCATGGGAACAGGGAGATGGATGAGTTGTGCTGGTCTAAATTGGTTAGAATTGCACCCTGTGTTGTATAATCTAGCAGTTTTACAAAAGTTGAATAGTCTCTCTTTTACCCAGAATTTGTTTTCCTGCCTTCCTTCTAGCACCTGCCACCAAAAAGTGGGAAGTTTCAGAACATAATTAGGGCTAGAATTAAATATGCAATCCAGACTGCTGCCTAGACAATGGATTGGCATCAGTGGTGGGATTCAAATAAATTAACAACAGGTTCTATGTCCTAATAACCTAAATTAACAACAGGTTATATGTCCCATTAGTAATCAGTTTCTCAGAACCAGGCGGTCATTAGCAAAGTGTTCTATAGAACCTGTGAGAACCCCCAGAAGCCTACCACTGATAGGGGTGTGATCCTTGGTCCTGTTTCTATTCCTGGATCCTGTGACTTCCATTCAGTAGTATTATTTATGTTGCATCTCCACACTGGAATGGCCTCACCATAGCAGATTTGACAAAGAAGTATGGGTGTGTTCTGGGTCAAAATTATTTTAATAAACGAATGATTTTTATCAGGAAGTGATGTGAGCTTTTCATTATGTCATTGTACCACCCAGTGATTAGATGTTGTATAGAATTGTATGGACTAGTCTAGGCTGAGTAAGAGGATCTTTTATAAAACCTACATGAAGAAGGCTATACAATATTGGTTCTGTCATTCATATGGAATTTCCACCATTTCTAAAAATGAGGCAGTGTTTTTAACATTTCTTTAGGTTGCTGTTTTCCTTACTCATTTAGCGTAATATTTAGCAGCCCCTTGTGTGGATAGTTCCAAATAGCAACAGATGTTTGTATTTCTGTTACCAAGAAACAATACTGTGCTCAAATCAAGATTTTTTACTACAGAACTAATAAATTTATTTGGCTGAGATAGTAACCTTTTAATCTAGTAAGAAGAACCATTAAATTCTTCGGTTTTCTGTTCATCCTGGATGGCAAGATTACAAAATAGCACCAGATTAGTTAGAGCTGAGCACCACATATATAGCTACCATATATTTTTTAGCCTCCAAGTTCTTGACTACTTGACAAAATTCTTGACAAAAACCACAATTCTAACCATGTCTACTCAAAAGTAAGCCCTATTGTGTTCAATGGGTCTTACTCCCAGAAAAGTGTCTTTAGGATTGCAGCCAAAGACTGCAGTCCTAATCTGCAGTTAGGCCAGCCTAAATTCTGGCACAAGTCCTGTGCTAGAAAAAGGGCTGTCACAAAAGGGCTGTAAGGCACTTCTGTGCCACGCCTGGGGAACGGTTACGCCAATGCACAGATAAACGCTTGACTCCCTACATCACCACAGGAACAGGAAGACTGATGAGTTGTGACTGTCTAAGTTAGGATTGCACCAAAAGTCAAATATCTGGACCAATGGTACTGCCAAAAGAGCTAAGCAGGAGAACCTTGACTGTAATTTTGAATGGGCAACTGAATTCAAGGCTGCAGTTCAAGTTTTCAGGAATTCAAGTTCACTGCTGAGATGTTTCCCATACATGGGATGTGTGAGAAGGCTAGAAGAGAAGGCAACTTTGAAGGCTTTTGATTTAGCTTTACCTTACTGGTTTAATGGCATATGGGCAGAAGAGATAATCACACTGAAGGCAATACCTACCGATGGAAGACTCTGTGATTAATATACAGTGCAATCATATTTGTGTCTATTCAGAAGTAAATTCCATTGAGTTTAATGTGGCTTACTCCCAGGAAAGTGCTCTTAGGATTGCAGACTTAGAGCACAATCCAGAAGTGCCCTTGGGTTACCCTAACTATCACTGGGCTGACCCAACTGCAAGATGCTCCACCCTAGTTACTCTGGAAAAGGCTTGGGACAGCTTAAAACAACATTGGATCCCCCAAGACAGGTGGACCTGGGCTGCCCTAGGTGGGCCAGCCTAGACAGTTCAGGGGAGGCATGTTGAGGGCATATTCAGCATTGCCTAGGGCAGAGCAGTTACTTTGTATCCAGAGCCTGTTTCCAGGGCAGAAATGCCCTCTTCCAGCTCCTCTGAGTTATATCACCTTAGGATCATATATAAGAACGAGTAGACCCATAGGGGTCCATGATAAGGCAGAGTAAGAATGGCAGTGTTGACTAAAAATCTGAGTTCTTGGCCAGCCTAGCTGCAATCCTTGCCTCTGAACTTCAGGATATGGCACAACTACAGCAGCCACTAATCTGGGGCTACAACAGGCCACTCCCAAGAAGCCCTATATTCACTGTAGACTGTACTGGCAGTCTCATCAGGGACTCCTTATAATGCAGGCACGACAACTGTTCCTTGATCAGGGTGGTTTGAGGGGGGTCTCCTCAGGAGCAAACCCTTCCCGGGTGTCACTGACTTGGTGCCTACTGAGCATGCTCTGGAGTAGCTAGGGCAGCCTAGCCTTCCTGACTCTCTAGATCCAGCATAACTCTCTGCTCTGGATACAGAATTGTTGGGGCAGCACAGCTAGGACTCTCCTCACTGCCCTTATTCTGGATTGTGCCCATAATATATTTTAAAAATATATTGTAAAACCTCCATTGAAAAATGGGGTATAGACTGGCGTACCCATGTAGTCCACCTTGAATGCTATCTAGGCAACAGAGGACGTTGGTATATAAAGACTGAAATAAAAATAAAATACTATATGTGTACAACTCTCCCTGCCCTTTGCTCTTCCCAGTCAGTAAAACCTGACCTCTCTGTTCCAGATGGTGTGAAGAGTTACTTCCATTTTACTTCTACATTCAGGAAAAAGCTGTGAATGGCCCAGCAGTGGCATGATTGTTTGTGTCACTACTGAGCCTTTTATGGCAATGTATAGGAGATAGTTGGCCAGATGTGGGGTCATTCTAATATATTTTTATTTACCTGTCTGTCCAAGCACCCACCCAACCCTTCACCGTTAGTTGTCCATATGCATAGTCCAGCCAATAGTGAAGGATAGGACTGGGCAGTAAGTCATGTTCTAAAACCCATTTGTGCAGGCTGTCTTTTATTGTCAGGCTGACTACTACAAAGTGTGTTGCAATATTAACAGCTTTGTGTTCTTACAAGTACTAGCTACAATCCAGTTATTTATTTAGTATACATTAAAAAAATTGAAAGAAAAATCACAATGGCATTCACAGTATCTAAATGTGGAACTGATCACAATACTTACAAGTTCAAAGTTCATTTAATTAATTTTCCATGTTGGAATTGCATCTAGTAACATTAAAACATAGTGTGGTCATACAATTTGAGCATGAGATAACTAAGCATGTACCTTACATTTCCATTGATATCAGCAGAACTTAAGAGTGCTTCACTTAGGCTAGAGATAATTCACACCTTGCCAGTGGTGATTTCATGCTGTAGAGACTGCATGTGACAACTAGTGCACAATGCATATGTTTAAGACTGCAATAGAATCACTCAAATTCCATAGTTTCATCCCTGGGGAATATCACTCTAATCAAACATGTCTTTTCCTGCATTAACCATACCCATGTTTGTTTGTTTTTAAACTATGTCAGTGTTAAAAAGACATGGATGAAATTTCAGTTCAGCAAGTCAGGCCTTTTAAACTGGCAGTTTAAAGGATATCAGCCCCAGGAGTTTAATAGACTTAGCACATTTCTGTGGCTTGACCTACTGCTGTAACAAATCTATGATTTTCCCCAAAATAAACATGGCAGTCTTGAAACTCATAATGTTTATGTAATGTGCAGTTCAGATACCCGTACAAGGTTTTCTTCTCTCTTTTCCCATTAATACCATTTGTATTTAATCACAATAGGATACTTGAAGATTCTTTACAGTTCAATGTCTATAACCATTGAATTATGTAATTGGGATTCATTTTTTTTTATTTCTGAACAGCAGTGAGCAGGAAGAAATCCAAATATAAAATGACTGGGTTATAAAAAATAAGTGAAATTATGGTCAAGCTGGGTAATGGAATAATAGGGATCTTTACCTCTTTAATAAAAAGGATTGTGTGCATTCCATATAATCAAAAGTATTTTCTTGGTTGAAACTGTTCCAGAGAAAATAGCAACATCATTTTGGGACACTTTATTATGTTAGAAGTTGAAGAAAGAATTAATGAAAGGGAGCTTAGCAAATTTCTTGAAGGTTTTGCAAAACTCTCTCCTTCTTTATGTCCTTCTTTCCCTTCTTTGTGTTGAGATCACTGAGATCCTAGAATTATGACTTTAACAACCTTCCTGGTCTGCTCCGCTTATGTAGGGGAATCTCCAAGCAGGCACAGGCAGTAGACTGCTGCCCCATAGGATGCCATGGCAGCCATTTTGTGCCACAGTAGTCCTGGTGCCACGGGCAGTGCAGTATTGTACTACTCTTACAAAATCACAAAAAATCGAGACAAGGTCATTGTTTGATATGGCTAGTTGAGATCCTTAAAATACAGTCTCCTGTTTCACATGTCACAGGAAACTGTGGTTTGGCAAGCTAAGATGTTTTGTGCTCAGTTAGGCACATGAGAAAAAGAGGAAAGTGGAAGGGGAAAGGGTGTGTGTTGATTTATTCACTCACATTTGTTGGATCATCAATCCGAAACAGAAACTTCAAAATTGGTGCAAGAAAAAAATGTATGGTTACTTTCAGTCTTCCAAAGTTATGATTCTTGAAATAAAATGTTTTGGAAAAATGTATGTAAAGCAAATGTTTATACAATGAAAAGGGGCAAAAATATTTTCACCCTTCAGTAGTAAAGCTGTTTATCTCCAGTTCAAAAAGAACTTGCAGATGGAGACCCCCCACATAAGAACAAAGATCCCAGTCTCTGGAATGCAATACTAGAAAAACAAATACTACAAAGGCTAGGAACAGGAGGATGTCTTTCCAGCTTGTTTTTTTGTGAACATCTTGGCTCCTGGAGAAAGGGGGTCCCCAAAACACATGTGCCAGCTGGATCCCTTTGTACTGAGTTCCAATCTGTTTAGCCAGGTGTCTTCCCAACGGTGACAAAGAGAAAAAAGAGCTCTTCTCATAATAAGTCAGGAAGCAGAAAAGTGTGTCAAGTGAAAGGAGGCCCATTGTGTCCCATCTGAAATGTATTAAATGTTGTTTAAGCAGTCAGAAATGTGCAACATCCGGAAGTGACCCTGATTCTCTGGTATGCACAACCAGTGACAGAAGTCTGGGAGCAGATCAGCATTACTAGCCATGTGCTCAGATTGCATAATGGCGTGTGCAAGGCATGGAACAATAATACCTAATGAAAATGTGAAGCAAATCGAGATCAGTTCTGCCTGACTTAACATATGACCCCTTCAAAGAACAATGTATGGAGTAATATCTTTGAATAAAGATTAATAAGGAATCTATTAAAGATATGACAAAACCTCTCAAGAATAAAAGTATTCACTGCATGCATCTTGTCTCATAATAAAAGCAATTGGAGACTGCAATCCTGTACCAACTGTGCACAGAAAATTCCATTTATTTTAATAGAATATGTTATAATAGGATTGAGTCTTCAGGGTATAATCAGTTTTAATAGGAGTATAAATCATGAATGCATATGAACTTGATAAAAGGTGTTTATTTCCAGTGAATAAGAATTTTACTGAGCACATTGCCATTACAACCCAAATTTTACTGAGCACAGCAAAAGAAGAGCAGAATTACTCCTGCTGGACCAGGATGATCAGATGTCCTTTATTTCCAGGGCATGTCCTCTTTATTAGCCTCATGTCATAGAAAAGAAATTAAATATCTTCCTTTATCCTTGGAGCAAGCCCCTGCAGGAAGCAGATAGCCTTCTTGTAATTAGTAAATTGGAAATAATAAATTTATATGTAATATTCTCTTAAATTTAATAATAGGTAATACAGTGTTTAAATTAACCAAATAAAATCAACATACGAGTTTTTAAGTTTTTAGCTTTTATTTTGACATGACCTACATTTTTCTTGGATATTCTACATTTGGGGGTGCCTTGTCTTCTTTTGTGGTTATGACATCTGGTCACTCTATTCTGGACTCAACTCCATCCTCCACATTCCACTCAACATAATATGTGACAGAGCCAAAGCACATACAAACTCTGTGTGGGACGAGTTATTATGCCAGATGTACATTGGGACAATATGTGATTCAGTTCACCCTTCTCTGCGCATTTAGAAATTCCTGAATAATCCTCAATTACTGAGTAATCCATGGTATGTTCAGGCGTATTTGGAGAAGTGAGCCTAGAGGAAACATCCTCACCACATTAGCAGGCCTCTGTCAGTCTTGAAAGACTATGGTATCATGCTTGGCACTGCATACACTGCATGCAAAGCACAAAAGCCTGGGTTGGATTGTTATGGAGGATAGGCTGTTACCCAAGCAGCAAATCCCTCCTCTCCACGCCACTGAATTAGTCCAATGGAAAGGCAGAGCCGATACGATTGGATCCACTAGCATCGCAGAGCTGGGCTAAAGACAGGAACTCACCCTGTCTTCTGGGGCCGAACCAGGTCTTGAACCCTGGCCTGCTGGTTAACAGGCACAGTGTCTTAGCCACTTGCGCCACCTACTTATGTTCATATGTTCAATCATCTCTTGAGAATTGGGGCTCAAGGGAAACAAAAACTAAACTTTCAGTTTGAATCAGAAGCTAGTTGTAGAACCAGGCTTATGCTTCTGAATGTTTTGGTCTATCTGCACACAGCACAAGTGATATAAATGAACGGTGCTGTGACTCCATATAATTCTCTTTTTAGATACTCAGATTAGTATACTGAATGGCATTAACTATAGAAAAGTGCATTTCGGCATGGGACTCCCTTGCAAACTTTGTCCAGGACCCCCCTGTCAAACTTGCTACCCCTAATCTGGGACACAATGCTGCCCATCTATCCAGGACACAATACTAAAAAGAAAACATGTCCTGGAAAAACCCCTTAGAGTTTTTCTAAGGCTTAGAGCGGGTCCCAGCCTCCACTTTGAAGACCACTGCTGTAGATCCTCAATTAGTTTTATTCATTTGCAGAGAGGTATAGTCTGTCATTAGCAGAATTTGTCCCATTGACACAGTGATGCAGAGCTTTATGAAGTTTAGCTAAATTTAAAATTGTACCCATTTTCTTTTACAGGAATTCAAGAAGGTACACAATGCACCAAGTGTAAAAGTAACTGGGCACTGAAGTTTTCCATCATACTGTTGTATATATTATGTGCCTTGCTAACAATAACAGTAGCTATTCTGGGATACAAAGGTATGTATCATATCTATAAGGATCTTCACGTTGAGCAGTAATACATGCAGTTTTATTCCTAACACTAGCGAAAAGCATACCCATGTTGTGGGAGTAAAATTCTCCCATATTCCATCCCTCCATGGCACATCAACCCCCCATGCACAACATCCCCCCATGCACATAAATGTCCTCCATGCGCATCAATCCCCCATGCACATCAACCCCCCATGTGAAACATGCCCCATGCGCAACCACCCCCATGCACAACAACCCACCTTGTGCATCAACCCACCACATGCAACATCTCCCCATATGCATCAACCCCCCCATGCACATCAGTCCCCCATGCGCATCAACCCCATGCATGTCAATCCTCCATGCTCATCAGTCCCCATGTGCAACATCCCCATGTGCATCAGCACCCCAAGCGCATCCGTCACCCATGTGCATAAGTCCCCTATGCGCATCATCTCCCCATGCACATCAACCCCCATGTGCAACAACACCCCATGTGCATCAACCCCCATGCACATCATCTCCCCAGGCACAACCCCCCATGCACAACCCCCCATGCACAGAATCCTCCCCAGTGCAACCCCTCCCTTCAAACAACATCCCCCCCATTGCACTGGGCACCAAGCACCAAATTGGGTGGATGTTGGTCAGTCTTCCATGTTAACAAAAACACGTTGCACCCCTTTTCAGCCCCTTAAGGGTTAAATTTATCCACATTGGTTCTTCGTGGGTGTTCATGTGACAGAAGAAACACCCTCCCCGAATTTCAAGCTTCTAGGTCTGGGGGTTGGGGCACAGCATCCCACAGTCACCAATTTTTCAATGCAAATTATAAGGAGGAAAACGCATTGCGCCTCTTTTCATCGCTTTCCAGTTGGAATTTCTGAAAACTGGTTCTTAGTGCACCCTTTGGTATCAGAAAGAACACCCATTCCAAATTTCACGCTTCTAGGCCCAGCAGTTTTGGCAGGGCGTTGATCAGTCAGTCAGACGGTGACTTTTCTCTTTTATATATATAGAAGATATGTCCCAGTATTATGCACTCAGCAAATTGAATACAGTACTAGAAAAGTCAATTTATCATTATTTATGATAAATAATGTTTATCATTATTTATTTATTAAATATTTATCATTATTTATTTATATTTATTTATTAAATTTATATCCCGCCTTTCTTCCCTAACGAAATGGAGCTCAAGGCGGCTAACAACAATTGAAAGAACAATAAAAGACCACTAAAATTAGATAATACACAATTACAAATACAAATTAATACACAATTAAAATACAGTTAAAATACAATTAGATTATATAAAAATGTTTAAACATTATAGTTATATGTGTAATTATGGGCACAATCCTAACCATTTTAGGCCTGAATAACTCACCAGGCATAACTTCCTATGGTGGGATGGGGAAGCCAGAGCATACCTGTGCACTGGCCTACCTCCCCCCCACCCCCCAAAAGTGAGGTAGAAGTTCCTTACAGCACTTTTGCGACACCCCCTAGCCAGCACAGGTCTTATGCTGCAAGTTACATTGGTCTTAGGATTACAATGAGTATTAGGATTACAATGAGTATTAGGATTACAATCTATGTAACTCAAGATGGCATACATAGAATTCCCAGTTGACCAGTCATCCAAGTGCTGTCTAGGCCAAGCTCTGCTTCACCGAAATGGCTGAGGCTTAGACTGAGCATCAGTCTAAGCATCTGGGCATAATGATTATCGTGGGAGGAATTCTGTCTTGTCAGTCTATTAATGTCAATTATGCTCTATGATGTAATTACACTTGCTGTGAATTATTTCTAACTTATTATCTTCACTGGTCCAGTTGTAGAAAAAATGGACAATGTTACTGGTGATATGGAAATGTCGGATAAAAAATACACTGAGAAACTGACAGAAGTGGAGAGTGATTTGAAGAAACTGGGTAAGGCATGCATTCACATGCTATAGAGATAATAGCCTCTTTTAATGTATTGGTTTATTAGATTTTTGTGGTTAGTTAATATTTAAAGCCAGTTCCAGGTTTTTTTTCCCTTATCATACAAGGAGAATTCCTGTAATAGTTATGGCTCCCCAGCACAGGAAAAGCTTTGAGTGTGAATCTTTGCTGAATTGTCCATTATGGCTGCAATCCTAAACACACTTTCCTGGGAGTAAGTCCCATTGGGGTTTATATCTGAGTAGACATACATAGGATTGTGCTCCAAGTCTATTGCCAGAAGCTCTGGTCTTCCCCTTCAAGCAACAAGGATGAGAAAGATAAAATCTTAAAGTCAGAATAAATCATACTGACATAAATGGACCAATGGTGTGACTCCAAAAGGCAACTCCATATGCTTTGTTCATATGTAATTCATAGAAGACATTTTTAAATACAAACATTACTTTCTGTGGATTGTTCCTTTTGTTTCAAAGATGGTGAGATAATTTAAAGATTATCTCAAAGGTTGAAACTATGTATGTTAAACTTGTTGCACAAGAGTAGTTACTCTGTTCCATTAGAATTAAAAACATCTGCCCAAGATTTTTTAATGAAGCAGCACTATATTCTAATGAAGGTGGTTCTTCTATAAAATAAGACAACATTTTCATCTTGTTTTCAGATTATCAAGCTGGAGAAAAAGCTGTGAACACCAACACAGAACTTTCAAGCTTCAAAGCAGATATCCTGGCTTTTCAACAGCAACTTCATGAAATTTCAGAGAAAACTGCAAAGAACAAAGATACACTGGAAAAGCTACAGGAATCTGGCAGTGTGTTAGATGAACGGCAAAGCCAAATGAAAGGTGTGTTGGATAGCAACTCTTTCATGATCGTCAGCGTCAACAAAACTCTTCAAGCATACAATGGCTACATTAATGATCTCCAGCAAGACACAAGTAACATTCAAATAAACTTGCAAAGTCAGATGCACTCACATAATGTAGTCATTATGAATCTGAACAATCTGAACCAGACACAAGGCCAGCAAAGAGATCTGATCAGTGCTTTGCAAAGATCTGTGGATGACACAAGTCAAGCTATCCAAAGAATCAAAAGTGACTTTCAAAATCTTCAGCAAGTTGCCCTCCAAGCACGGAAGGATACTGACTGGCTTAAAGAGAAAGTGCAGAATTTGCAGCTATTAGCAGCCAACAATTCAGCTTTGGCTAAAGCTAATAATGATACACTTGAGGATATGAGTAGTCAGCTTAGCTCATTCAGTGGGCAGATGGACAACATCACCACTGTTGCACAAGCCAATGAACAGAATTTGAAGGATCTCCAGGAACTTCATAAAGAATATGAAAACAGAACATCTGCCAGGTTTAACCGGCAAGAAGAACGATTTCATAATTTTGAAACAGATATAGTAACCATAATCAGCAATATTAGCTATACTGCCCATCACCTGCGAACATTAACAAGTAACCTCAATGATGTCAGGACAACATGTACAGATACTCTTAGTAAACACACAGATGAACTGACTTTTATGAACAACTCGTTAGCAAACATTCGTCTGGATGCTAGCACTCTCAGGATGCAACAAGATGGGATGAGGGCAAGATTAGATGTTGAAGTCAGCAATCTATCAATAATAATGGAAGAAATGAAGCTGGTTGATTCCAAACACGGGCAGCTCATTAAAAATTTCACAATATTGCAAGGTGAGTTGTGGCTCAGTTAATGCTGTGGACATGGAGTCTAGGTTCTGCCAAGCATACTGAATGTGCTTCGCTTTATTCTCCCTGTAAAATAATTATCATTCAGGGTGCAATCCTAACCAATTTAGGCCAGCATAACTCACCTGGCATATTTCCCATTGTGGTGTGGGGAGGTTGGCATACATCTGTGCACTGGCATAACCCCCTCCCCCGAGGTGAGGCAGAAGTGCTTTATGGCACTTTTGTGACACCTCCAGGTCAGCCCAAGACTTATGCCGGGACTTATGCCAGCCTAACTGGAGCTTAGGATCACAGCTTCAGTGCTTTTGTTTTTAATGAATACTAGAACCTGCACAAAGAAGGTCTTTCTAGATCAGAGATTTTCAACCGTTTTCAACTCGGGGCATAAATCCAAAGTCACTAAAAAGGTTGAGGCATATCAACAGTTTTTTAAATTACGTTTAATTATTATAATAAATACATTTAGAGCAGCATTTCTCAAAGTGGGGGTCGCCTAGACCTTTTCCTGGTGCAGGGGGCCAAGTCAGGCTGTAGCTGCGTGCACGCACTGGGGCTGGCTGACAGCCTCAGGGCCCAATCCTATGCATGCCTACTCTGAAATAAATCCCATTGTGTTCAATGTGTGCATAGAACACACATTTCATTTGTAACAATGAAAATACATCCTGCATATCTGATATTTACATTACGATTCATAACAGTAGCAAAAGTACTGTTATAAAGTAGCAACGAAAATAATTTTATGGTTGGGGTCCTCACAACATGAGGAACTTATAAAGGGGTCACGACATTAGGAAGATTGAGAACCACTGATTTAGAGTCATAGAATCTTAGAGTTGGAAGGGACCTAGTAGGTCACCTAGTCCAACCCTCTGCCTGCAGCAGGAAATTCTCCTAGATCATCCCCAATAGGTGCTCGTCAAGCCTCTGCTTGAAGACCCCCAGTGAGGGAGTGTCCACCACCTCCCGTGGCAATCTGTTCCACTGTCAAACCACCCGAACCATCAGGAATTTTTTCCAGATATCGAGGTGGAATCTCCTTTCTTGCAGTTTGTACCCATTGGTTCTAATTCTGCTTTCAGAGGCAGTTAAGAACAAATGAGCCCCTTCCTCCCTATGACAGCCCTTCGGGTATCTGAAGAGGGCAATCATGTCCCCTCAGCCTCATCTTCTCCAGGCTGAATTCCCCAAGTTTCCCCAACCTTTCCTCATAGGGCTTCGCTTCCATCCCACTGATCATTCTTGTTGCTCTCCTCTGGGCTTCCTCCAGTTTGGCTGCATCTCTCTTAAAGTGAGGTGCCCAGAACTGAACACAGTACTCAGGGTGAGGTCTCACCAATGCAGAATAAAGAGGAACTAGAACTTCTCACAACTTGGAAATTACAGTCCTCTTAATGCAGCCTAAAATGGCATTTGCCTTCTTTGCAGACTCATCACACTGCTGACTCATGTTCAGCTTGTGATCCATGGCGACTCCAAGATCCCATTCACATATTGTGCTGCCAAGCCAAGTATCTCCCATTTTATACCTTTGTTTTTTGTTTTTATTGCCCAAGTGCAGAATCTTGCACTTCTCCCTGTTGAAGTTCATTCTATTTGTTACAGCCCAGGATTCCAGTTTACCCAGATCCTACTGGAGGTTTCTCCTGTCTTCTGTTGTGTTTACTACTCCTCCCAGCTTGGTGTCATCCGCAAATTTGATCAGCCTCCTTTGTATCCCTTCCTCCAAGTCACTGATGAAAATAATAAAAGGAGCCAGGCCCAAGACAGAACACTGGGGCACCCCACTTGAAACCGATATCCAGGTTTAAATTATCTGGAGCACCATTCTATGCATGTCTTCTCAGAAGTAAGTCCTACTGTGATCAATGTGACTTAGGGCACAATCCAGAAGTGCACTTGGGTTCTCATCAGGCTGACCCAACTGTTAGATGCTCCACCCTAGTTACTCTGGAAAAGGGTTGGGGCAGCCTAAGACAACATAGGCTGCCCCAAGACAGGTGGACCTGGCTGCCCTAACTGGGGCAGCCTAGGCAGTTCATGAGAGGCATGTTGAGGGCATGCTTAGCATTGCCTAGGGCAGAGCAGTTACTCTGTATCCAGAGCCTATTTCCTCTTCCAGCTCCTCAGAGTTATACCATCTCAGGAGCAGGTATAGTAATGAGTAGATAAGGCAGAGTATGATAAGGCAGAGTATGAATGGCAGTGTTACCATTCTCCATGATAAAGCAGTGTTGCCTTATCTCCATCTCATTCTCCAGTGTTGCCTTATCTCCATGATAAGGCAGAGTATGAATGGCAGTGTTGACAAAAAAATCTGAGTTCTTAGTATATCTGCAACCCTTGCCTCTCCATCTCAGGATATGGCACAACTACAGCAGCCCACTGACTTGTGGATACAGCAGGCCACTGTTGTGGATACAACAAGCCCCTTGCATCCATTCTTCACTAGTGGTATTGCTGTACTGGAGTCTCATGCTGCAGCTTTTACAGGTTGTCAGGGACTCCTTATAAGGCAGGCACCACAGCTGTTCCTTGTTCAGTGTAATCTGAGGAAGGGTCGCCTCAGGAGCAAGCCCTCCCCAGGTGTCACTTACTTGATGCCTACTTAGCATTCTCTGGAGCAGCTAGTGCAGCCCAGGCTCCCTGACTCTCTGGATGCAGCATAACTCTCTGCTCTGGAAACAGAATAGTTGGGGCAGCCCAGTAGGGCACTCCTCACTGTCCTTACTCTGGATTGTGCCCTTAATTTCAGGAAAGTGTGGATAGGATTGCAGCCTTAATAAATTAATTTAATTATTTTATGTAAATCATGAATTAAAGAAATAGGCTGCAATCCTAAAGATACTTTCCTGGGAGTAAGAGCCATTGAACACAATAGAGCTTACATTTGAGTTGACATGTTAGGATTGTGCTCTAAAGCAATTAAAGACATTCACAATCAGCTTGATTGTACTTCTCTGAATTTGAATGGATCTTTCACCCTGAGGACAAGGAAGAGGAGGAAATCCTACTTCGTTTATTTGGCACTTCAGATAAAAAAATTTGCCCACTCCACTTCCAATGATAAGAAAATATCTGAATGTAAAAATAAAGTTTTGGAGTGATCAAGTTTTTATCAAAAGTGTAAAAAAAAGGAGTGGGGTTCATGAAGGGCAGCCTTTTTCAGGTCATGGAACACTGACAAGGCACTAAAATGGTCAAGGTACACTGCAGGTTTTTTAAAAAAAATTGTTAAATTTACTTATTTAATTATTATTGAATTAATTATTAAATGATTTCATTATAATTAATTTTAGTTAATACAGTTAGAACAGTTTGTCCTCCTTTTCCTTGTGAGCAGGCAACATGCAGCCTTCTTGTAATTCATAAATTATATGTAATAAATTATATGTAGTGGTTTTTAATGTAATAATAAATAATCATGTTTAACCATTTGAAAGCAATATATATGTATGTTTTTAGCTTTTATTTTTTGTCATCCCTCCATTTTTCTTGGGTATCCTATATTTGTGGGGGGGGGGTTGTCCTCTTTTTGTGGTTATGACATATGGTCAGTATGCATATTGGAGAAATGTGGGGGGGGGTCAGGGTGAGCTTATGCCATAATAAAAAAGAGGACAATCCCCCCCCCAATGTAGGACACTCAAGAAAAATATAGTGTGTCAACCTCCAGATTCAAGACTTCAACTGCCTCCTTGGAATCAGGAGGAAAAGAGAGATAAAGCTGGGTGTCATCAGCATACTGATGACACCCTACTCCAAATTCCCAGATGACCTCTCCCAGCGGCTTCACATAGATGTTGAATAGCATGGGGGATAGAATGAAACCTTGTGTCACCCCATGCTGAAGATGCTAGAGTGCCGAACAAGCATCCCCCACCTTCTTGGATCTGTCAGCCAGGAAGGAGCGGAACCACCACAAAATGATGCCTTCAATCCCCAACCCAGCCAACTGACTCTGAAGGACACTATGGTCGATGGTGTTGAAGGCTGCTGAGAGGTCCAACTGGGCCAACAGGGATGCACTCCCCCTGTTCATTCCCTGGCGTAGGTCATCCACCAAGGCAATCTCTGTCCCAAATCCCAGCCTGAAACCAGATTAGATAATCAGTTTCTCCCAGGATCCTCTGAAGCTGAGACACCACCACCCTCTCAATCACTTTGCCCAGGAATGGGATATTTGAGACTGGCCAATAGTTGTTTAAGTTATTAGTATCCAAGGAGGGTTTCTTCAGGAGGGGGGCGAGCCACCACCTGCTTCAATGCAGGAGGCAGCACCCCTCCCTCAGAGCACTCCCTCCCTGTCAATTGAGCCAGTCCACCCCTGGGCTGAGCTAATCAGCCAACCTGGACTAGGATCAAGCAGGCAAGAAGAAAGTCTCACACTCCAGAGAATCCTCGCTAGGTAGCCAACAGCAGAACTAGAGAGGAACTTGGGCACTTTCCCTTTACCCTGATGAGTGAGAGGAGGCAGTGGCTGGTTTCTTGCCTAATGTGGTAGGAGAAATCTGGATTGATTGCTAAAGTGAGGGAAAAGAAATACAGAGATGATGGATTAAATACTGTACATTCAAAACTGCTAAAAATAGTGCTGTGTTGTTTGCATGGGGAACATTGGATGGCTTGCTTACTGTATGTGTGTGTGTGATGTTTTAAATTAATCAGCTTGTGTGCATGATACATATACAGTGATGCCTCATGTAACAAATTTAATTCATTCTGGAGGCATGTTTGCTACGTGAAACATTCTTTAGGTGAAGTGGGTTTTCCCATAGGAAATAATGGAAACTCAGACAATTGGTTCCACAACCCCAAAAATATTCATATAAAAATATTAACTGGGTGTAAAAATGATGACAGAACACTGGGATTGAATCCAAACATGCATTCAATGTGTATGATCTTATAAAGTCTACTTAGGCTGCAGTCCTAAAGACACTTTCCTGGGAGTCAGCCCCATTGAACACAATGTGGCTTACTTCTGGGTAGATGTGGTTAGGAGGGTGCAATCAAAGACACTTTCCTGGGAGTAAGACCCATTAAACACAATGGGGCTTACTTCTGGGAAGACTTGGTTAGGAGGCTGCAATCCAAGACACCTTCAAAGTGTCTCCCCACTTTCCCCTTATCTTCATCCAGAGCCTCTCTCTCCACTTGTCCCTTCTGGCTAGCCCTGAGCTGCTTCCCTCTTCTCCACTGCTCTTCTCTCCCTCTGCCCAGCAGATGCCCGGCCACAGGAGGAACAGCATGGAAGTGTTGCTTTCACTATGGACAGGTGCGCTAGGCAGCCCTGACGCTTTTTAAACAGGCTGCCGGCCAGTGCGTCTGCCCCAACTGCCAACGAACATGTTCTTTACGTGAAGCACAGTTTGTTACATGAAGCAGAATCCTAGAGAAATTTTTGTTTGTTACATGAAACATACTTTATGTGAGGCATTCTTTACGTGAGGCGCCACTGTATCTGAATGGATAGCTTACTTGAGATTTTCATTTTTTTTAGTGGTAATGTTTATAATTATGAGTGTGCATTATGGCCCTCCATACAATTTCCATATACCATTGTGACCCTTGTGCCATATGCTTTCCCCACCCTTTTTCTGTGGGTAGGCCTGAAATATTAATGTGGAGGCTATGATATGCTCTGGAGAGGACACTCAGAGCACAATACCTTAGTCTTTCAAGACTGAAGAATACCAATGCCAGATATTCTCCCACATGTTCTAGGGAGTAAACCCCACTGAACCAAATGGGACTTAAGGAAACACATATAGAATTGTTCTGTTAATAAGAATACCAACAAGAGCTTTTCTTAATAGTCAAGAAGTAGCCTTTACTCCTTACTCCTACTCCTCAGCCCTGCAAAGGAGCGCGCTGTAGTCAGCTAGGCAGGAGTGCCTCAGCTCCTGGGGCACATGCTATCTCCACAGTCAGCAGGACAGGACCACCAAATGTCATATCCCAGAATGAAAGACAGCAAGGCATTCTGGGGTTCACTATAGCCAATGATGTGGGACACATATCAGTGATACCCAGAGGTGAGCCAGAATGCCTTGTAGCTTCAGGGTATCATCAGCCCTGTGACCCAGCAAAATAGGTTGTGACCCACTGTGAGAACCATTTAAGAACTGGTTTGATTTGAAATACCATTTGATATAAAGCCATTTGGCAAAAGATGCACAGACTTAAAACAGTGAAGTGATTTTGAGGCATGTTATTTGAAAATCCACTGGTTCCACCATTTCAATCTGCTGAATTTGGTGTGTTTTTTTAAAGAAGGAAACAATGCAGCCTTTCCTGCTTTTTAAAAAGGCTGACCTAACCTGAGCTGCTTGTGCAGAAAGCCACTTCTTTGCCCATCTTACGACAAGTATAAGCCAACCCTAATATAAGCCAATCCAAGCTTTTTCGGCATAAAAAATGTGCTGAAAAACTAGGCTTATACTCAAGTATATGCAGTAAATTTATTTGCTGTTTTCATTTGCTATCCCGTCTGCCTGAAACTGAATGTTATAAAATTAACTAAAATCTGAAAAGACTTATGTTTTCTCTGTTAGAAGTAACATTTTCTGTTTGAATTAACTTCTAAAATATAGTAAGTTATGTCAAATACAGTTATGTCAATCCTAATATGTCAGTTCCCCGCCAGGGATAAAATGAATGAAATGTTTGAGTTGGTCCATTCCCAACGTTTTTGCACAAACAAGAATAGAACTTAATATCTGAATGATTTTTTTTAAAAGTTGTTATATTATTAGATTATTCATATTTACTTGAATCCTATGCGCCATCAAATCTAATGCATACCCTGATTTTAAAAGGATTGAGTAAATTTAAAAATTTACTAGTGATTGTAATGCGCAGCTGCAAAGCAGGTGCAAAATTTAATTTTACTCCATTAAACAATGCGTTACATGACAATGGGATTGTGATTTTTACCTAATTGCACTACTTTATAGAACAATGGATTTATATTACATTTTTATTACAACTGAGTAAACTGTTAAACTAAAAACTTATAATCAAAATATTTATACTCAAAATACTGTATTTACTCAAATGTCATGCACCATTGAATCTTATGTGTACCTCAATTTTGGAGACTTAGGGCACAATCCCAACCATGTCTAAAGTAAAGTCCCATTGTGTTCAAATGGTTCTTACTCCAGGAAAGTGCCTTTAGGATTGAAGCCTAAATTGGCTGGAAAAGGTGAGCATTAGATTTGAGTATATATGGAAATCATCACCACTATCAATATGAATTGAAGCATTCTATTCCTAGCTAACCATATATAAAATAAAACAAACCACTGACATCTTTTGAAGTCATAGTAGTACCTTATAGGACTAGTGATGATGATGCTTTCAACAGTCTGGCGAAGAGCATATGGAAGCATATTAGGCAATCTATTGGGAGTCTCTAACCATACAAATGCTAAGAGCCTCTGCTATAAGATATGGGCCTGCTGTTGACTTTTCAAATGACAAAAGAATATGGAATAGGCAATGGTACAATTGAAAAACATTTCCTTGTAAAAATTGAAAAGCACTTCCTTATTCCTTGTATTCTCTTCTGCTTTTCATAATTTTTCCCAAATGTGTCACAAAGACACATTTCCAAAATTACTTTTCATCTTTATTGAATTTGAATTATGAGGTCAGTGCAACTGGACCAATGACATTTTCTGCAACTTTCAAATGGCAAGATATGTTTCCAAGAGTGTCTTCCATATCTAACCAGAGATTAAAATTAGTGAAAGTGAAGGAAAAAAGCCTCCTGAGTCATCTCAACATATTTCTGGAGATAGCAAAAATGTATATACTGTACTAGTATTGTATCAGAAAAGCATATGTAGGTTCACTGATAGGAATCTGTGTTGATTCAGTTCAACATCCCAGATTAACCACCCATAAGCTATGTATAAGTAAGCTTTTTACTTCAATTTAAATTAATTTTAATTCATTTTAAATTTTAGTCAATTTTAGTTTCCCAGTGACTTATGTAAATTTCAGGCACAAATTACTGTATTTCCTATTCTCTTAAGAAAAAATCATACTTCACTATATTCTTAGGAGTGTTTTAGGCATTGCAAGACTATTATTTTTTCATTCCCACTCTAACTTTCTACTTTTATTCAATTATTTTAGGCCCTCCAGGCCCAAGAGGTCCTAAAGGTGAGAGGGGACCACAAGGTCCTTTTGGACTTACTGGGCCCAAAGGTCAAAAAGGAGAAAAAGGTGAGCCAGGACCTCCAGGACCTCAAGGTGAAAAGGGACCACCAGGACCAATGGGACCACCGGGCGAAAAAGGTGGAAAAGGTTCCCGAGGTACACCTGGATCCAAAGGTCAGAGAGGTTCACCTGGAAAGACTGGTCTGCCAGGTCCTAGTGGAGTCCCAGGAATACCTGGTCCTGTTGGCAAAGAGGGCCCTCAAGGCCCACCAGGCCCAGCTGGACCCCCTGGCCTCCGAGGAATTGTTGGTGAACCAGGATTACCTGGTCCTCGAGGGTTGCCTGGTCTGCCTGGGTCACCCGGAATGCGTGGTCTACAAGGACAACCTGGACCTCCTGGGCCACCGGGTCCAGGAATTCCTTTGGCACTGCAAAGTGAAGCTAATGGTAAGTTGTTAAATTACTAGCCTCTATCTGTCTGTGTACCTCTCTATACAGTGGTTAGTGCTATGCTCTCCACCATATTAGACTCTTCAGCATATGGGGACCTGTAACAAAATGCTGCAGTGTATCCTTAAGCCATGGCAGAACTGCATCTGTTGTGGGCTTTAGCAAGTTTGGGAAAAGAACCTTGTGTCAGTTTGTAACATATTTAGGACTCATGGGAAGTAGGAAGTGTCCATTTTTTTCCTTTCCTATCCTCCTGAAACTTTCACCTATTGTGTTTTTTGGTACTAAATATCTTAAACCCAGGACTGGCTGCTAATCCCCCAAACTGCTTTATTAGTGTAAAGCACTCCCAACCTCCCCTGTCCCAACCTCCCCCGGTTGGGATGGGGGAATGGAAAAATAGGGTTCCTCTTTTTCTTTCTGTTCAAACTCATAACATGGAAATAGGGAGCTGTAAGATAATTAAGGGACAACTCAAGCCTAATGGCCAAGTGGTACCAAACAGTGACCACTGCATCCTATGGCATTGCCTGATGACTCCTCAGGAGAAGTGGACTTTCACCCAGGGAAAATGCTAAGCCCTCTGTGTGGCTTCTCAAGTCTGTGTTGGCTATTTTGCATCTCAAGCCTTTGCTGATTCCTCATAGGGCATCACAGATGTGCCTTATGGTACATTTACCACACCCACCACCAGTACTGGAGCTCACTGTGAGTACTGGTCCAGTTTAGGAGTCAACAACATGCAGTCTTTCTAGATCAACACACTGCCTTTCTTTTTCTGCTTCTTCTGATCTCCTCATTTAGCTCACTGGTATCAGTGGTATCACGGAAGAGGATCTTGTGTGCTTGTTTTGTGAAGGAGAGGGCAAGATAAGACAAGTGGTGGTGAATAAACAAATTTCAGCAGTTTGATAATTTCTAGACTTTTCTTCTGCTTAGGTGTTTCTTTTATCCTCACACTACACATGAGGTCACACTTGCACAGTAACTCCAAATATGAGGTATTTAATGCAGGTAGTCCTTTTTGGATAATTCTTCTTGGCATGCAAGAACCTAGTTGGCCAGTAGAGGGAATAATGATAAGTCGTACAGGTATTTTAGACGTTTCCAGCATTCCTGTACTGGAGAGGCATATTTGCTTTGATCTTTGATGGAAAATTGATGTAAATATCAAATTGATATAAAGGGTTATCTTCAGCAGAGTAACAGCACAATCCAGAGCAACTAATCTGTCCACATAAGAGCCCTTGGGTTGCCCTATCTATCACTAGGGTGGAGCAACTGCAAGATGCTCCAGATCAGTTACTCTGGAAGAGGCTTAGGGCAGAGCAAGGCAACATAGGGTGCCCTAAGAGAGGTGGACCTGCTCTGCCCTAACTGGGGCAGCCTAAGCAGCTCAGGAGAGGCAAGCTGAGGGCAAGTTTAGCATTGCCTAGGGCAGAGCAGTTACTCTGTATCCAAAGCCTGTTTCAAGGCAGAAATGCCCTCTTCCAGTTCCTCAGAGATATACCACCTCAGGAGCAGGTATAGTAATGAGTAGACCCATAGGGGTCCATGATAAGACCTGAGTAAGAATGGTAGTGTTGACCAAAAATCTGAGTTCTTGGCCAGCCTATCTGCAATCCCTGCCTCTCAACCTCAGGATATGGCACAACTACAGCAGCCCACTAACCTCAGGATACAGCAGGCCACTCCAAGCATCCATCTTGCACTAGAAGAACTGCAGCTGTAACTGGTTGTCAGGAACTGCTGGGCTTCCTTATAATGTAGGCACCACAGCTGTTCCTTCTTCAGTATGATCTGAGGGGGGTCTACTCAGGAGCAAGCCCTTCCCAGCTGTCACTGACTTAGCATGCTCTGGAGCAGTTAGGGCAGCCCAGGCTTCCTGATTCTCTGGATGCAGCATAACTTTCTGCTCTGGATACAGAATAGTTAGGAGAGAGCAGTTAGGGCAGAGCAGGTTGAACTTGCTCTGGATTGTGCCCTAAGATATGAAAATATTTTTCATTAAATTACATTCTGTAGATATCTATTTTCTGACTCTGTCACCTATGACCATAAAACACTGCACAGATCTAATCAGCGGGATATTGTTGGGCCAGGCTTCCACATTTCTTAGCTAATTGGTTTAACAAAAACTGTTTGATGTTTCAGGATGTCCTGCTTCTTGGAAGAATTTTACAGACAACTGTTACTACTTTTCATCAGAAAGAGCCATTTTTGAAGATGCAAAGCTTTTCTGTGAAAAAAAATCATCTCATTTGGTTTTCATAAATAGTGAAGAAGAGCAGGTATAGAACCACATCTGGTATTTTGACAGAGGTTGCGAAAGCTGTACGGAGACAGAATTTTCTCAACAATATAGACACACCCTGAAAACAGGGTGTCAGTCACTTTTTCATTATCCCTCCCATTTCATTTACAAGTCAGAAAAGTACAGCTGGTTTTTTCTGAAAAAGATACTTTTTGTCCACATCTTATGTTAGAGTCATCAATTAATGACAGGCATAACATATTTGTCGTCTTGTCCTCATAGTACAGGGATGAGCAATCTTTAGGTTTGTAAAATCAATTTGTTTTATTCCTCAAAGCCAAAATATAATCAATATAATATAATATATCATATATAATAAAAATATAATCAGTAATCAAAATATAATAAAAGGGAGTGATACTACTCAGTTAAAGATCAGGATGTTTCTGAGCACGTACTTTGCACAGGAATTTGTGTTCAGCACCAGAACTGAGGTTACAATTTCAGCCCATAGCCAGGAGTCTAGAGGTGCGTGGGGGCAACTGATTTTTCAGGGTGGGCAATAACTGATATGCAAAATAAAAGGATAAGTATGGAAAAACACCAAAGACCTGTAACTCACCCAAATTTCATAAAAATATTGCTTGAGGGTTTTTTAAAGAAGCATTCATTATCTGTAAAACAGTGTAACAATTGGCATGGAATAAATGCATCTCTATATACACTGTACAATTTATTTACGCCTTCCAACCGGTGCCATAGCCTGGTGCCCAGAGCCAAAAAATATTCTTGAAATTTTACTCCCACAATGAGTAAATTCCGCTAGTCATAATATAAAATTATAAATCATTGTATAAAATAGCACATAATATAAAATAGAATGTATATAATATAAAATATAAAAGTCAAAACACAAAAAACCCACTCGTATCTTGTGCCATTCTGGTATGCAAAGAGCAGGGTGACCAATTACCTAGAATGGAGGACAGAGTGCCTCTGCCTTTAAGCACTGCATAGAAGAGGGAATTTAGGCAGATGCTGCTTTTTTAACCCTTCTAGGGGCGCAATCCAGAGTAACTATGGGGAGTCCTTGCTCCAGTGTAAGAACAATTTGCTCTGGATTGCAAAATGAATTTCCCATAGGTTTTCACTAGTTGGTGCAGTAACTACGGGTGTACATAATGTCTCTTATGTGCTCCCATAGTTACTCTGGATTGGAGGGTAGGTTGCGCTAAACCTGCCTAAATTCCTTCTTCTATGCAGTGCTTAAAGGTAGAGGCACTTTCCTCCATTATGTATGGTCACCTTGGCAAAGATAGATCTGTGAATGTCAGATAATAATGATCTAAAATGATACAGGGTTTTGAATTGAAATGTTTATTGTGCTTTAATCAGATGTTTTTACAATTTTGACTAAAAATTTGGATTAAAAATACATAACACCACAATTTGCTATTTCAATCAATGAATCTTTTTTGGGGTGGCAACTCCTAGTTATTATGCTCAGTGTATTTCTGAGACTATTGAATTCATACCAGGGGAACTTGCCTTTCACTACTTGCCTGTAACAATTTGAATGTTCAGAAAACGTCTGAGCTTTCATGACATGAAAAATGGGTTATGCCTCATATATCCAAAATCTTGTTTAATATTCTGATTTAATATACCATATAATGCAATCAATGCTTTCTTCTGTTTGCAGCAATGGCTAAAAAATCAAGTTATTGCAAAAGGTAGCTTCTGGATTGGACTCACAGACTTGGCAAAAGAAGATGAGTGGCGATGGCTGGATGGCACCTTACCAGAATACATGTATGTGTTGGAAGAACTCTTGAGAATTTGTTTTCTGCAACTATTGTAACTGTTTTTGATGTTGCTTTCAAGCCAGCCCCTTCCCATGAGCTGGCTGCTTTGAGCAAGAGTTGCATCACCTTGTTCAACACCTTCCCTCCAATTTGTCAACATACATATTCCTACTCTGTGTTTTAAAATAGAGAAATGGAGCAGGGCTGACATCACTGTTAAGCATCTGAGACAGTATTGTGATCCACACAGCAAAAGAAGCATGAGGACCCCTTAAAGGGAACGTCCGGTCTATTCCTATCTAAGCCATGCAAATTGGAAGAGTGGTGCTGTGCGTCTCCTTGTTCTGGACCACCTATCTGCTCTATACGGAGCAGCATAGCAAATTAGAGAAAGAAGGGGTAGTAGTTGGGGGATCTTGGATCACTGCCTCCAGTGCAGCAGTGGTGCAGAAGGCAAAGGTAGCATTTGCAGCAATCCTGTCCCCTCTCCTGCAAAGAAGAATGGCTCAATTACATCCTCTCTTTCTTCACTATTTTCCTAAATTGGCTGGTTGAGGAAGATTGTGGGAGCAAAGTCTCCTGCTTGTCCTCTTCAGTTTAGAAAAAGATGAAAATTTGGCAGTTGCAGAGAGTGGAATATGAACGCTACTAAGTTTTACTTCAACTGAGGCTTCATTAGTCAGCATATAGATACGATATCACAGATGGGAAAGTTTCCTACAACCAGCCCAGAGTAGTTCTTTTTCTCAAAATGCTATTGACTTCTGCTTTTTTCCTACTTGCTCAGATGCCCTCTCCTTTTGTATATACAGGCTTTATTTCTTTGCCAAAAAGAAAACTGAATATTGAATGAATCTTATAACCACACTGTGGGACCATACTTGCCAAGAAGTTCATTCTAGAATGTTATTGCAAAATGGTGGTGGAAATCGTAGAGCTTTTTTTTCTCCCTTGGATTTGTTTTAGTTTTTTCTTAATTTGATTACAGCTGGCTAAGAGAAGAGAATCCACATTTGTTGACAGAGGATAACATACCATAATTTTGAGGGAAATATTCCTGCTTACTTATATAAGATTTAAGTCATTGCTGGAAACCAAGCCTTTTTTTCTTCCTTCCCTCCCTCCAAGCTGGAACCTTTTCCCCAAATAGAGCCAGGCCACTTTGAAATTAGAATCAGGGTGCACATTGCCCCACCGAAGGCTAAGACTGGAGCAAAGGCCATAGGAAGGTCTTTCCATTCTATTCAGTGAAACAAAGCCTGAGTCTTTCCATTACTCAGTTTTTGTTTTGTACAGTGAGTGTTTGGCTTTTGGAGGTGCGACGTGATTGTTTAGCTAGTTTTATCTGAATAAAATCCGTAGCTACTCAACTAAAAACACCTTCCAAAATTAAGATCTTCCTAGTAGTAAAATAAATGTGAACAGATCTTCATGCTTCAGTTTCTTACCAGTAAAGATCCCTGTATAAAAGCATCTTTGATGGTCAAATACTGGGCTGATGTCTTCGGATAAGAGAGATTTCTCTAGGGAGATTTTGCAATTTACCTACAATATTGCATGAATGCTAAGGAGGTAGATGTGATGCTAGATGTGAGCTGTAACCCAGCTCAGATTAAAGCCAAACGTGAATGTAGATGAGGCCTGAAAAGTTATCTAAGCAGCAGTTGTAATGGCATAAAGCCAGGCTAGTATGAAGGACTGCTCCTAATTTGTTTTAAATGTTGTGATTAGAAAACTTCATTTTCAATATAGTCAAGTATCCCATATAGTTTGTAAGCTGCTCATTGCCGAGCTTGAAAAAGTCATGATTTTGGCACCTTCCAAACTGCCATTTTATTTTTAACTCCTCTAAACTTACTCCATCCAAAGCAAGTCTGTGGCTTTTGATGCAGCAGCTTAGTGTTTATGTTATATTATATTTACTGTGTACCCTCATGACCTCAAGGCTGTTAGTTACATAAGTGGCAGATATTGGTTATTTTTGGGAAGCTCAGTGCCTTCCCACCAGTTTACTTAGACCCTGTGAGCTGGACTAGCATGTTCTTTAGCTGTCTGCTATGACACTGTTTCAGCCAGCAACCACAGACAAACTTAACAACCAACTTCATCAAGAAAGACGAGCCTTTAAAGTTTTATACTTGGAAGCACATTTCATTTATTAAGTGAAAACAGTCAAGGGACTTGGGGCCAATCAAGGAAGAACTTAAAGTTCAGCACTAAATTGCTCTGTAAATGCTAAAGGACTAGAAAATCTTTAGCAGTTTGACTTCTTGTTTCTAGTCCAAAGTATAGTAGACTGTGAGGTACATGGTATACTTTTGTTCTGAAGACATACTGGAGTGCTGAAGATAGCTGGATACAGAATCCAGCTGTTGCCACGAAATCCTTCTTGTGCTGTTTTTGTAAACGTGTGAATGTGCCTTGTGTTTGTCATCCTTTAGTACTCTCTGTTCTATTTCTTCCTCTGTGGTTGATAACAAGAAATAATTGGTTTTGTTTTGACTTGGGTATGCATATTAAGTAAATCCAACAGGAATTCATCTTTACGGTGTCTCAGTAGCTATTCTGCAGCTGTAGATGAAGAAGCAGATGCAGTTCTATGGATGTCCATCCCCCCCCCCAATTCATCCATGTGCATCCTTTAATCAAAACAAAAGTTGTAGGACTAATTTTAGGTTTTTGAGTTTTGGCAGCTTGTTGAATTGACTCCCTTTTCTACAGTCCAGCTGTTTTCAATTTCCAAGAAGAGGCATACATTGTTAAGAACTGTGTTTTCTGATCAGAACAGCTCCTTGGTGCATTGTTTTGTTTTTACATTTCTGTTAATCTTCATTGTTATAGAATTGCATGATGGTTTGGTGTTTGTGTTTTGGAGTAACCCATTTTCTGTTTTGTTGAAAGAAACTGGAGTGCCGGACAACCTGATAACTGGAATCATGGGCATGGACCAGGAGAAGACTGTGCTGGGCTAATCCATGCTGGGCTCTGGAATGACTTTTACTGTGGTGATGTTAACAATTTTATTTGTGAACAAGAAATGGACAAAGGTAAGCTAGAATATTACCTATGGTATATGCTCATTTATCTCAAAGGATAATCTCAAACCAAGTTTATAGAGTGAAAAAATTATTCTGATGGGCTTTGAGACCTCAGGCATCAAGTTTAGCTCTTATAGGGCAAAATCCAGAGTAACTATGGAGAGCCCTTGCTCCAGTGTAAGAACAATTTACTCTGGATTCCAATATGAATTTTTCATAGGTTTTCACTAGGAGGTGCAGTAACTACAGGTGCACATATCTCTTACATGCTCCCATAGTTACTCTGGATTTATCCATCATTGATGGGATTCAAAGAAATTAACAACCGGTTCTCTGCCCATCTGGCAGCCACTTTTAAATGGCTATTTTTAAACTTTTTGTCCTATCTCTCTTTAACAACTGGTTCTATAGAGTAGGTGCGAACCACTGGAGTAGAGTAGGTGTTTCTCCACTGTAGGTGAAACGCCACTGGATGTTTCGCCCTTTACTTCATAATGTATTGTCAAAGGAATAAAACACAACAGTTAAAACCCTGAAAGCCATAGAAACAAAGATGTAAATGTTCCATTAAAGTACAGATAGTAAAAACTGAAACACAAATTAACCCAGAGGTTCACTACTGCATCAAGCCTGGGTAAATTCGAGTTAAAATCTGGCTTCTGAAAAAGCTCAAACCATTGAATACTGACAAAAGAGGGGTCCAGGAAAGAGGTAGGCTTGGCAACAGCAGCCACTGCAAAATCTCAGCTTGCTTTCTGGACCAAATCCCGCAGCATAGGCTCACTTGTATTCCCCCAGAAAATATCTCAGCTTCATATGACTGAGGGCTACATATGTTGGAGTTCATGTAGGCTGTATGTTCCAACCCTGAAGTAAGTGGATAGATTGGATCAGCCTGAAGGTTTTGGCCAGACCACTTTAGTTACCCAATAGTGGGTTTTTAAGTGCTGGTTTTACTTTTATAGGACTTTAATGTGGTGTTTTTCTTCCTCTCTTTTGCTGAAGCTCCAGGATTGTAATAGTCTGTGAACCAAGAGGCACAAATATCTGAGATTTCCTGAAAGATGGAAAATCCTCTGGGACTGAATCATCACCAAACCAAAAGAAAGAGCACTGAGAACCGGCTTTGATGAACAAAATGTATCAGTGCAATTCGTCCTCCTTGTCTTCTGAATTTTTCAGGAGCTTTAGAAGCTGTTGCACAAAAGTGTTTGTTGGAAATGCAATTGGACTGAACCAGTTATAAATCATCCTCAACTCTAAAACATACAAATACATGAGTTCTGGTAAAAAATGGACTGTGCCAAGCTGACTACATGACCTTTCCACTATAGGGAAAGTAAGAAAAACAGATACAAAGCTACTGTGTAAACACAAACAGCCACTTGCTAAAAATTCCAAATGTAGGCAGATTATATAAATATACATTTATAAATATATATTAAATTTTATATATAAATATATATAGTCCAATTCTGATCAGTAATATAGAATATACTTTAAAAGCCTTTAAATTTTTGTATTTTTGTACAAAACATTTGCCTATTTTAAACTGCCTTTTAATGATATGAATTAAGAAAACAAAAACCAAAGAAAATAGTTGTTCTACTCATCATTCGCTAGAATCTTCAGGTATAAGTTTCAACAATTATATAATTTTTTTTATTTAACACGTATACATATTTCCCTCTCTCCCAGATAAATTATCCTTGATTGAAATTAATTATAGATGCCTAAAATTTGCCTTATTTTATGCAAGGGGCATCAAGAGTGTTGGGAATTCAAAGACAGATGAACTGCGGTCTTCAGACGTCTTCTTTCTCGTTTGGTTCCATTGACTGCCACAGGATGGTTGCAGAGACCTAACAAACATATCCTCAGGAACAGCTAGTGCTATTGCCTGCCAACAGGAGGAATTACAGTGGATACCCTTCCTCTCTAGAACATTGCTGTCAGTATGACAGGCTGCAGTGTACTTGGGACAGGACCGTAGTAGTAATAGAAGAATATATGCTAAGCTGCAGGAGACTCCCAGTTGAAACCCTGCTATGTCCAGAAAGAGCTGGAAAAGACTCTAGTCAATGCAGAGAATACTGAGATATATTGACCAATGCAGAGTCAAAAACCCCTGCTAGATCAAGCGTAATCCAACGTTTTGGTTCCCATAGTAGCCTCTGATGGGGGCCACTAATAGGGAAAAAGCATACCTCTCACCACTGCTCCCCAGCATTCAGAGACATGAATGTCAATATACTGATTCAGTATGTCAGCATTATTATTAAATGGAAGCTAAAGGATGAGGGGTAGACATTTTTCTGAAATAAGTTCTGAAACTCTTTGTGTTTTTATTCTAGACCACTGAGAGGAGTAAGTGGACAGTGAAGTAGCAGTGGATGTTTAATTCTTTCTCTGCTACCATTTTTATATCCCTTTCCAAGTTGCACCTTCTTTTCCACAGGGAAGAATGGCGATCCAGAAAGGATTAAGCTTCTTCTCCACACTGTTCCCTACGCTGCTGTCTCACCCACCCCTGAAATGTTTTTAGTAATAAAAAAGATCCATTAGGAAGAAGTTGTAATTTGTCTACATTTAACAACCTAGATTGGATCTCAGCTGCCTCAAATACTGGCATTAAGGCTTCCTGCTCCAGCATAATGTTCAGTAATGAATCATGCTTTAAAAAATATAAATGATTGATGGCACATTTTGACATACATGGGCATTATGTGAAATTTGTTTGAAGAACTTCCTGAATGAGTGTTTCTCTACATGTATCGTAGCAGAAATGTCTATTATGTGTGATAAGCTTTGCTGTGGCTGCTCAACACGTAAAAGAAATCAATTTCATAAAATGGCAAAACAAACTGGAATGAAGGCAGAAACAAATGATAACCATAACAATTTTGACACCCTGGGAATCATCAAAGCAACCTGAAACATGTTACTGAAATGTTTTACAGTTATGTTAATCTCAGTTGTTCCCATCATCTGCTTTGTTCAATAAAATACCATGTTCTAAAACCTCTTCCTTTCTCTCCCTATCTAATTTGGGCTGCAATCCAGAAGTGCATTTGGGTTGCCCTATCTATCACTGGGGTGGACCAAGACCAAGATGGGTCAGCCCAGTTATGCTAGAGAAAGATTGGGGCAGCCTAAGACAACATAGGCTGCCCCAGGTCAGGTGGACACAGGCTGCCCTAGCTAGAGCAGCCTAGGCAATTCAGGAGAGGCATGTAGAGGGCATGTTTGGCATTGCCTAGGGCAGAACAGTTACTCTGAATCCAGAGCCTGTTCCCAGGGCAGAAATGCCCTCTTGCAACCCCTCAGAGTTATAGCACCTCAGGAGCAGGTATAACAATGAGTAGACCCTTAGGGGTCCATAATAAGAATAGCAGTGTTAAGAATAGCAGTGAAGTTAAGTTAATAGTTAAGAATAGGGTAAGAATAGCAGTGTTAACAAAAAAAATCTGAGGTCTTGGCCAGCCTAACTGCAATGCCTGCCTCTCAACCTCAGGATATGACACAACTATGGCAGCCACTAACCTGGGGATACAGCAGGCTAACAAGCCCCTTACATCCATCCTTCACCAGAGGTATTGCTGTACTATATTCCCAAGCTGCAGCTGTAACTGATTGTCAGGAACTTCTGTGCTTTCTTATAAGGCAGGCACCACAGCTGTTCCTTGTTCAGTGTGATCTGAGGGGGTCTCCTCAGGAGCAAGACCTCAGGTGCCACTGACTAGGTGCCTACTGAGCGTGCTCTGGAGCAGCTGTGACAGCCCAGGTTTCCTGACACTCTGGATGCAGCATACTTTTCTGCTCTGGATTCAGAAAATTTGGGGCAGCCCAGTAGGGCACTCCTCACTGTCCTAACTCTGCATTGTGCCCTTTCTTGGATAGTTACTCTTGTTTGTGTTAAAGTGAATAATCAATTTTTAAAAGTGGAATGTCTAGTAATCTAGTAGATTACTATTGTCTAGTAGATACTGATTAATATAATCAAGTGTTTCTCAGATGGTGAGTTGTGACCTACCATTGGGTCCTGACTCAATGTTTGGTGGTTCTTGAAACTGACAAGCTGATTGTTAACAAGGAAAATGTATTGAGCTATATGAAAAGTCCAGCTGAGCCATATAAGAATGTTTATTTGTGAGTAAGCAAATGTGTCTCAGGCTGCAATCCTATCCTCACTTTCCTGGGAGTAAGTACTATTAAACTCAAATGACAGGCCAAGAGGAAGGCAATGTAAGCAGAACGGTTCCAATTCAGGAACGTGTCCCAAAAAACACTCCAAGTCGACAAGGAAATAGTATTGAGCTCTGTGAAAAACAAAACTGAGCCATATGTATGAATATACTTGCAAATATGGCAAACTTGGTCCTCCTGAAAGGCAGAAGGAGGGCAATGTAAGCCCATCAGAATGGTCCTGATCCAGCTCAACACACCAGAATCATAGAATCATAGAATCCTAGAGTTGGAAGGAACCTAATAGGTCATCCAATCCAATCCCCTGCCTGCAGCAGGATATCCTCCTAAAGCAAGGTTGCCTACCCACCATAGTGAAAAGAATATGCCTTTTTTGCAGCTTTAAGAATACAAGAAGAACCTCCACTGATCAGGCCAAATGCCCATCTAGTCCAGCTTCCTGTATCACAGTGGTCCACCAGGTGCTTCAGGGAGCACACATGACACTTGCAACCAAGTGCCCTTCCCTGCATCTGGCATTTTGAGGTGTCCACATAACACTATAACGCATAACAGTTTCTATCTTGGTTGAAATTTCTTGCAAGAGGAGGAAAAACATTATTTGCTCCATTAAGAGCTAGCTGCAGGATGCCAAAGGGAAAACTGGATTGTTCATCATTTGATTGCTATGCTGCAGTCATAGCGGGAGTAAAATTTGAAGAATATTTGTGGGGACTGCGGAAGCACTGCTGGACACCAATAGAACACCAGTCAGCACCAGTGGGCACCAGTGGTCAACCAGTGGGCACTGGGCACAAACAGGAACCAGGGGCAGCAGCATGCAGTGGGGACCAGTAGGCACCAGCGGGCATTGGTGGGCACCACCATTTATGTTTCATAACAATCTGGAATGTGGAAAAATCTTTGCTCATTCACTGCTCCTGTAGACCAGGACAAGACAACCAGCTTACCAGGTCAGAATGAATTTGGGTAACACCGCAGCTTTTAAGATGGATCTTAAGATCAGAAATCAAGAAAGGAAATTGTTTTAAGCAACAGTGCTGTAGAAATGGCACATTATCACCCAAAAGGTCTAATCAAGAAACACAGTTCAAGAGAAGCTGAAGATGGCTAGACAGACAAGACCTTTGAACAACAGATCAGGCTTAGAGCACAATCCTAACATGTCTACTCAAAAGTAAGCCCCATTGTGTTCTTACTCCCATTGGGTCTTACTCCCAGGAAAGTGTCGTTAGGATTGCAGCCATAGGGTCTTTATGCTTCATCTGTTCTTAGTAAACACTGGAGCCAGATGGAGGCAACCAAGTTCAAGGGCTATAGGCAACAGCACTAAAGGCAAAAGCTTGAAACAAGATAACGAAGAGTTCCTCATATATAAAAAGTGGGACTCTTTTGTTCACACTGATGACTAGTCATATGTGTGTTGCTCAGAGCAGGTAAAACAGAATTTTACTAATTTGCAGTGCGATCCTGTGCACATCTGCTCAGAAGTAATTTCCATTATGTTCAAGAAGGCTTACTCCCAGGAAAATGTGTTTTACACTCTCACCCTTGATATTTAACAATCTACTATTCAGGAGAGAAAATGCTTTAAACATTTAAAACAATAACAATCAAACAAAAAAGATCAGTCAGCAGCCTGTTGGTGTCTGTGTGTGCACTTAAAAGCAGGCAGCACGCTGAAGTGTTTACGAGAGGACTTTTTTGTTATGGAGCTCCAGTTTTAGAATACTCTGCACAACAATAATTGATAATAACAGATGATTATTAAATAAATAATAGATAAGATCCTCTTTATTAATAGACAGGATCATTTAGGTGAATAAAATCTTATAGTCTTATAATATTTTATAAGATAATTTTAAATAGATAAGATCATCTATACCTTTCAATACAAGAAAGACAACGGGGAAAAAAGAATCCCTTTTAGATATACAGGTGTCCTTTGTTATCCACGAGGGGTCCATTCTGGAACCTCCCATGGCCAAAAAGAATCAGCATATATAAATGGAAAAATAGATTTTAAGACCCACTTCCAGCTTTCTTGCTCCTCTGTTGCACCTAATGCACTCTATTGCTTCTCTATTGCATCTCAATATCTGCAGGGGTTTGATTCTGGGACAGAAAAATGGAATGATGGCTTGTATGACAACAGTAGAAAACAGTAGAAAAGCAGTTTTACAACAGTTTTACAACAGTTCACAGCACTTTTACACAGAGTTTCTACAACAGTAGAAAAGCAGTTTTTATAACTGTGATATACAGTGGTCGTTCATGTTTTGTCAGATCTGTGTTTTAAAAATCTGTGTATAACTGATTGGACCTGTGCTCTGGAATTCATGCTACATTAAGTACAACGCTGATGCTGATATGCAACCTGGGGATGGAGGGATGGCATGCCTATCAGGACCACCATATGTGAATGCATCTTTAATTCTTTGCCCCTCCTATGATCCTAGTCTAGACTTCTGCCTGTCCCCACCACTATTTATTCTGGGAGGGAAAATGCTACTCACCAGCAATATGTTCCAGCTCATTAAATAATTCAAGTGGCGCCCTCAGAACCAAACAGATTACCTTTCTCTGGAACACAGCCTGAACATTTAAAAACAATGTCATGTGAATCTAACGACTTCTTTCAACCACAAGCTACTTTCCCAGAAAAAGCACAAATTTCTTCTGGATAAACTTGTCACATTTCTTTATATCCGTTCCCCACCTACACACATTTTGCAATAAATGATTGCTCATATTGCAGCTGGATGAAACGCACTTTGAATGCTGGTTGGATTAAAAATAGGCTGCTGCCTTCTATGAAAATTAAAGCTACTATTTCTCCAGTGCAGCAATATATAGCGAATTAGACCATGTACCAGATGCTGTGCTTATTGTGCATTTTTTTCTGACAACCACGTCAGAAAAATGGCATGTGTAAATGTACTAGGTCAAGAAAACAGGACAATGACTTCTAAGATAAAACTATTTTCCTTTAAAACAGCTTTGCCATGTCATCAGTGCCCAGTTGTTCCTTCTTTCCATCCATAGTCCACATGTCATCCTTGAACTTGTACTTGCAAAGGACATGTAGTTGCAGAGGAGTTGCTTTCTTTCAGAATGGAGAACACCCTATTATCTCACTGGGAAAATGTACTGATTCCCTTAGATAGCAGATCTATAAACTGATTAAAAGAATACAGCTTTTTCAGCAGGTGGTGGAATGTTTCCACCTGCAGTTTGCAAAAGGAATTGTATTAAAACTCAACAAAAACAAATATGAAATAGGCTGCTGGTTAGAGTAAACTTTTTTGGCTACTTGCAACTTTTAAAACTACAGCTACATAGACTACAATCACAGACCTAATATTTATTGCAATCACAATATATAATTCAGGTCTCAGTCCAACTTCCTAGCCACTACATCATCCTGGCTCTCATCCATCCATCGAGATCATCCTTATCTAGTTGATTTTTCTGCTACATATTTTTAGAGTAATTTGTGAGATCTTCTGATTTAATAGCCTTTAAATTGTTCTTGAACCCATGAACAACCAATGAAACCAATTTTATTCAGTTAAAACGCCACCTGTACTGAGAGCTTGCAGTTTTGCTAGTTAATTCCAAAATATGTAGAAGTGGTTTGGGAAGACTTGGCAAGCAGCTAAGATGTAGCTGCATTTTTCCTCCACCGCATTTCTTTGCTACTTCAAACTCATTCATGTTTCTTTCCCTCACTTCTTGGGTTGTAAGGTTCAAATGATTTAGAAGACAATAGTTTGGCTCATTTGTTGATGCATCATTTGGTATCTTCTGTCCAGATTTTAGCATTAGCTGTAGGAAGCCATCTTGACAGACTGGAAAAATGCAGCATGTACCAAGTATTTGGTCAGTGAAGGGAGCGATCCAGCATTCATAAATTATTTTGTCTGTGTTCCTGCATGCATAAGCAGCATGGATGGAAATTTTTCTCTGCTATGGATGTCTTTAGCCGAACATAAGAGGGGCAATTTACATTCTGGGAACCACCTCTGGATTATTTATTTATTTATTTACCAAGTCCAGAGTTTTTCTGGTGGTGGAAGGATTTAGCCATTGGTTCAGTTTCCAGTGTTGTGTGGGGTATACCCAACTACTGGGAATGTCATTTCCACAGTAGTCTTTAAGGCTCCTTCCATGTATATCCCCCTATTTGTCCCCAGAACAACCCTTTGAGGTAGGAAATTGTTCTATGGGCAGCTCATAGAAGTCTTTCCAGGTGGAATCCTTCATAGCAATGGGCCCAGTGATGGGCCCAGCCTGGCCCAACAACCGGTTCCTTGGAAGTGGGCGTGGCCAGGCTGGGTCAGGGGGTGGGGCAGGTCAGGGGGCGGGGCTGGGGGAAATTAAATTAAAAAATTAAAAAATTAAAAATGTCATGGGACTTACCTCTGAGTAGTCAGGTTGGGCTCTCAGGCTGCAGTGCCAGCCACACTTTCCTGGGAGTAAGTCCCATTGACTATCATGGGACTTACTTCTGAGTAGCCATGCATAGGATTGGGCTCTCAGGCTGCAGTCCCAGCCACTTTCCTGGGAGTAAGTCCCATTGACTGTCATGGGACTTACTTCTGAGTAGTCAGGATTGGGCTCTCAGGCTGCAGCTGGGCTGGCCGGCCGCTGGAGCGCAGTTTCAGAGGGCACCCCGGCTGACACTTTTAAATTTGCTGCTCCCAGCGGTAGCCCGCCGAGACACCCCACAAGCCCCAGTGGCTGGGGAAAGGATGCTCCAGCGCTGGGGCTTGTGGGGTGCCTCGGCGGGCTGCCGCTTGGAGCGGCAAATTTAAAAGTGCCAGCCGGGGTGCCCTCTGAAACTGCACTCCAGCCAGAGTGTGAACTGGTCCGCTGGTTAGGAACATCCAGTTCTACAGAACCAGACAGAACCGGCCTGGGCCCACCATTGGCATCACATGCTTTCCAAGCTTCCAGCAGGAGTTATCAGATCAGCTAAGCTGTAAACAGCAACACTTTCTGGATTGAAAACAAACTAGATGCCCCCAAAATATATGCCAAGAGCAGAAAACAACTCCTTCAGATATCTTTTTTGTGGTTGCTTCAGCAGATACTGACTTTTGAAACTGCAGAATGCTAGATGTTGGTTTTCATTTGCCAGTATGAGCAATAAAGGACTATGCAGTATATTTTTATGGCTATTAAAAATTTGGCAGGAAAATCAATAAAATCATTGTTTAGATTTTCTTTTTCTTCCATTCTGTGGGCTACTACAGTCAGTACTGCACAATCATGTTAACCAAGATAAACAATGGAACAATATGCAACTGTGAAACAAGAATAAAATCCAAGAATATTTTGGCTCCTTTAGATAAACAATTATAGACCAACAATGAATGTTTGTGGTACAGAAGGCCAGCCGTTCTAAAAAGTATTCACCGAACCACTCTTCCCCTTCATTGACCTTATCCTGGCCTTTCTTCTGCAACAGATTGCTGTGTCTGAGCAATACAACAAGGAACATCCAAGCTGTGCCAAATCACAGCTCTTACAAAACACACATACTATGCATATATCACTTAAATGTTTTACTGAAATCTTGGTGCAATGCACTGGTGCTGGCCACAAAAGGGTGCTCTGGATTGCACCCTTACTCAAATTAGTGTTTCCTAGAAATTGTGATCATTTGAAAACTATTCTGATGCACATTATAAATAAGTCCTGTGCAATGCAGCGGATGCATCTCAGCTGCAACAACTCACTCAGGGCCAAATTAACCCTACAATCCAGAGTAACTACAGGAGCACATAAGAAACATTACGCACACCTGTAGTTATGGCACCACCTAGTGAAAACCTATGGGAAATTCATATTGCAATCCAAAGTAAATTGTTCTTACACCGGAGCAAGGACTTTACTCTGGATTGCACCCTAAGTGAGATATTTATCAGCTGAAGTGATCATATCAGCTTTCTCTTGTGCAACACAGATTCATCCACTTGCAACAGCTTTGTGATGGCATTAGGTGGTTGTGTATACAAAATAAAATTTCACTTGGATTGACAGAAAAAAGGCACATGATTGCCATCTCAGCACACTGCAACATCAATGTAAATAGCTATTGAAGCCTGTTTCTACCATAATCAGACTTCTTAGGATAGTTTGGTGTATACATTATTGGACAATTTCACATACTGATTAGTCCAGAAAATTCTGGAGTAATACAGCCATCCAAAGTTAAACTTCAGAAAAATCTTTAAAGGGATAGAGCTAGACGGCACACGTAGATGTTTCTTTATTGTGTGTTTTAAGTTTATAGCCTGTTTGAAACCTCCCCTACATGCTTGCCTGATTGCAATAAACAATGAGTCATTTATTCTGGAAAACAGGGCTTTATACAAAACCATCAGTATGATTAGAGTAAGGTGTTCATAAATTATACCCGTGAAACAAATGAATGCTGGATTGCAACACATCTCTGGGTTTCCCCAATGTCCTTGGTTCTAATCCCCTTTGTTTGGGCTTAATTTTTGCTCATATGATTGAGTAATAAGCCTTTACACAACATGGCCAAATTTTAGATGATTCAGTTGACCTGAACTCATTAACTGTGGAGCAAAAAATGTTGTTTAGGCATAATAAAAGCTTGTCTTCTTTGAGAATAAAGTCATAGTTGTGTATAAAGCTGTGTATAAAGACAATGAACTACAGCAATTCCATCACTGAATTATGGAAAACTGTGTGGTTGGAGTTTATTTTTGTAGTGACTGGAATGCTAAAAAGGTGGTTTTTCTTTTTCTTACATGCATGCCAAATCTGTTAGTAATTCTACCATTAACTTGGCATGCCAAATTAATTCGGGAAATAACTTCCAATGCTTCTTAAGAACAGGGTGGACACAAGAATCTTGGGATTTCCTTTACCAGAATCCTCCTATCCAGCCAGCTTTGCATAAGCGGTGGGCAAAGGACACTGTGGCAGCAGTGATGGTGCACATGTTCTGATTCAGTCATGGTCAATGACCCAGTGACAAGAGGATGCTGAAACACACATTACTAACTGCATTTTATCTGATACTTAAGGTTGTAACTTTGGGCCACTTTTTGAAGCTTCCTGTGCTGACTCCACCTATAGAGAAAGACATCACCTTTCTATTTGATCAGGACCTTGTAATTGTCATTCATGTCTTGATCTTAAGACTAGCTACTTCAGGGTTCTCATAAAATAACCATATCTTCAGGGATCATAAAATAACCATATTTTTGAAGGTTGGGTTTTCCAAAAGCAGCTAGGAGCTTTGATCAGTCAACTGTACTGTAATTGCTCACCACTTACACTTTCATGCTGGTGAAACACACTGCCACAACATGACTCCCAATAGCACAGTACATGGAAAGGAGTAGGCAGTTAGTCATACAAACCTCCCCATGAATGTTGTGGTGACGCTGTGGATCTTTCTGGATGTAAATTGTTCTGTGAAAAGGCTTGGGGTAGCCTAAGTCAACATAGGCTGCCCCAAGACAGATGGACCTGGGCTGCTCTAACTGTGCCAGCCTAGGCAGTTCAGAAGAGGCATGCTGAGGGCATGTTCAGCATTGCTGAGGGCAGAGCGGTTACTCTGTATCTCAGGAGCAGGTATAACAATGAGAAGACCCATACGAGTCCATGACAAGGCAGAGTAAGAATGGCAGTGTTGACAAAAAATCTGAGTTCTTAGCCTGCATATCTGCAACCCCTGCCTCCCAACTTCAGGATACAGCACAACTACGGCAGCCACTAAACTGGGGATACACCAGGCCACTCCAACAAGCCCCTTGCATTCACTATAAACTAGTACAGTCTCATGCTGCAGCTGTTACTGGTTGTCAGGGACTCCTTCTAAGGCAGGCACTACAGTTGTTCCTTGTCCAGTGTGAACTGACAGGGGTCTCCTCGGGAGCAAGCCCTCCCCAGGTGCCACTGATTTGGTGCCTACTGAGCATGCTCCATAACAGGAAGGGCAGCCCAGGCTTCCTGACACTCTGGACTCAGCATAACTTTCTGCTGTGGATGCAGCCTACTTGGGGCAGCCCAGCAGGGGCCCTTCTCACTGCCCTAACTCTGGATTGTCCTGTTACACAATGAGGAGAGAGGCAGGAGGTTGGGCAAGCATGGCCTCCACTGCATATTTTGGGCTGGCAGATGATGTCACAGCAAATGTTAATTTTTTTATTTACCTATGTCATCATGCCATTGTCCCAAGGGTCCTACTTCAATCTGTGTCAGCTGGTTTAATTCCAGGTAGGTCCTGGAATTCCAGGCATGTTGAGACCTGGAAGAAAGAAATAGGTATTGGTGCCATCACTGCTGTAGGCCTCCTGCCTTTTCCCGATACATCCCCAGCTGGCCATGATCCATGGGAATTGGATGGAACTGGAAGAGCTCTGGTTTACTGGATCCACAACCTCCCATTGACCTTTCCAACCCAATACAGGAACACTCAACTCTGACTTGAATAGCTCCATTGTAGGGTCTGCATCCTTATCTGGAGGAAAAGGGTGAAAGAATGTGTTCTTTCCCCCCCTCCCCGATGAGATGCCAATAGCTGCCTGGCATGCAGAGGGCGCAGTGGTGGCCATTTTGACGCTGCTGCTCCTTTCCCCCCCAAATTGTCTATCTGCCTGTGACATTCATGTTTACTTATGAACCTCAATGCAACATCGTATGCAACCTCAAACACTCCACTTGTGCAGAATTATCTTTCTGAACTGAGCATCCAGGCAGGTTGACAATAAAGAATGGAGGACAAAGTGCCTGTATCTTTAACCATTGTATGTTAAAGTGTAGGACTGACATGGAATCTCTCATGTTTGTGTTGGCCTGATGCAGGGCGTGGAACTTCTCCCTTGAGGAGACCTGCCTTGAAGATTGGGCAAATTAGGATTTAGACATTTCCATTTCAAATTAGGATTGCACTGTCTAATATTCTTACATAATTTTATTTGAAGTTTTCTTCAAAGAAACTTATTTGAACTTCGAAGTTATTTCAACATATATACATCATTGTGACAATACTGTACATTGTTACTCAGTCTAAACAATAAATTAAATAGGAAGTCTAGAACATCAATATGGAAGATTCAAAACTCCTATTACAGACATTACCTAAATGTAACTTCATATTTGTAACAAATGTCATTTATTTTTATGTTGATTTGACTTTTTATAACAAGAAATTGAACTCATGGGTTGCAAGTGAGAAATCAGGTCTTTAAAGTGTAGCTTTTATTTCAAGAATTCTGTGTTTAAAGATTAATTACTTCAATTTATTCTGGTCTATCATGAGCACTTTAGCAATTCTTAGTGTACTGTTTAAAGTAATCCGGTAATCTCTTATATGCAAAGCAGAACGAACAACTGTCTGTGTCTTAGAGCACAAACTGCATTTTATATCATTTCTGAATGAAAGAGGGCAAAACTCACACTCTCTGATACTCGCATTGCAGTACATATGCTGAAAAAATTACAGTAACCTTCCACATTATAGTTAGTATAATAAAGGATAAGGGCTGTGAGTGGCGCAAGTGGCTAAGACACTGTGCTTGTTAACCAGCAGGCCAGGGTTTGAGACCCGGGTCGGCACCACAAGACAGGGTGAGCTCATGTCCTTAGCCCAGCTCTGCGACGCCAGCTGGATCCAATCGTATTGGCTCTGCCTTTCCATTGGACTAATTCAGTGGCGTGGAGAGGGGGGATTTGCTGCTTGGGTAACAGCCTATCCTCCATAACAATCTAACCCAGGCTTTCGTGCTTCGCGTGTAGCGTATGCAGCGCAGAGCATGATACCATAGTCTTCCAAGACTGACGGAGGCTTGCTTTTTTAATAAAGGATAACTCAAGCTAAACCAAGATTAAAATTTGTCTTAGGACAAAATCCAGAGTAACTATGTGGAGTTCTTGCTCCGGTGTAAGAACAACTTACTCTGGATTCCAATATGAATTTCCCATAGGTTTTCACTAGGTGGTGCAGTAACTACAGGTGCACGTAAAGTCTCTTACATGCTCTAGTAGTTACTCTGGATTTGGGAGTTAGTTATATGGAAAAAAGCTGTATCGTCTGGTATCTTCTGGTTTCATGAAGATGTTAAATGGCCCTGGGGGACATTCTAGCCTGTGAGGTGTGGGATTCCATAGGGTTCACTATGTAGAACCCCACACCTCAAGGGCTATTGTGTTCACATGCATCTCCAAGCACCATCTCCAAGTAGTTCCTCCAAATAGGAGCAGAACCACTGCAAAACAGTGCTCCCAAATCCCAACTCCACCAATTGGTCCAGAAGGATACCATAGTCAATGGTGTTGTAAGCCACTGAGAGATCCAGCAGGACAAACTGGAACAGACTCCCAATAACCTGTCCCCGGTGTACGAAATCAGTTTTCATTCAAAAAGCCAGCCTGAAACAAGTTTGAAAGGTATCCATATAATCCATCCGCAACCCTCTGGAGATGAGGTGCCACCATCTGCTTAGTCACCTTTCAAAGAAATGGGAGGTTACAGACTGGCTGGTAATTGTGCAGCTGTATTGACCAGAGATGGCTTTTTCAGGAGAGGCCGAACCACTGCCTGCTTCAAAGCAAGCCGTAGCAGTATCAAAGAGGAAATTGCCACCTTCCCTTTTAACTCAGCCAGCCCTTCCTGGCATTTCTAAGCCAGGCTGGGAAAGGGTCAAACAGGCAGGCAGAAGGTCTCACACACCAAAGGAGTCTGTCCACAGCTGAAAAGAGTCCTACAAAACTGTGGCATCCAAGTCATGATTAATTAATACAATCAATTTTATTTATGAAATGTTTTGCAAACATCACAGCAGATGACAATGTGTTCCTCCCACTTTACTGGAAGGGCCAGTTGGAGAAGGCCATGAACAAAATGGAACAATTTTGAAATCTTTATGAAAAAGCTTCTCAATCTGAGTGATCTTGTTGGCATAACACCTCTGATCAGGGTACTATCGGGGCACCATCCAATTTCTTTTTTTCTGTTCTTATACCCTCTCTTTACATTTAAATTTAAGCCATTCCTTGGTGACAAGTTTAAAAATCAAGTGTGTTCAAGAAACTTTTTTTCTTGTTTATCTTTCATGAAGTAGTTGGAGTGAAGCAGGAAATGAATCATGAAGTTAAAAAACCCATGTGTATGGAAAGACTAGCTTGAGTTAACTGAATTAGATTATTACTTCATCTGAACTGTAAACATGCTTTAGTTTTTTCAAAATGTAACATTAGAACTAGAAATACCTATACAGTGGGTGGAATACCTTCTCAGTGGACTTTGAATATGATATTCTCAAACAACAGGCAACTCCAAAATAATATTAAACCACATACAGTTTAGAATTATACTTTTTTCAAATTTCTGGAAAAAATACAGGTGATCTGCCAGTATTTAAATCTAGTTTGGATACAGTCAATTGCTAAATAAATTTGAATTCCAAGCACATCCTATGGACTGCTTCAGTTTCAAACTCTAGCCTAAAATCAGAAGGCAGGCTTATTTTCTGTATTAGTTCTGCCATCTACTGGCATAATAACAATCTTCAGCCAATATACTAGATGTTAGTATACTGTATTTAACAAAATGTTTTTATATGAGGAAGTGGAAAAGTAAATAAAATCAAAATATCTTTGATGTATAATTATGCAAGGGAAAAAAGTTTCTTTGATCCATACAGTTTCCAAAGTATGTACACACACACACACCACACACACACAGAATTTTTTTCAAACCATTTATTCCAAACCAGTTAGACCATTTATTCCAAAACACAAATGACAATTCCAAATTGCATCTTCCCCTTTATGCCTCACAGTGCCATTGCAGCGCCATATTCAGCACCCAAGTACTGGGAAGACAGAAGAATTCATTTAGGACCTGGTATTTTGTTTTATGTTTTGCCATAGACTTTGGAAAATTAAATAGGCAAGTTTTGGCAATCTCACTTTTCTGATTTCTACAATAAATTAAATGATCAAAACTGGGTAGTCAGTGCATGAACTTCTAAATATAAAATAGTGGCAGCATTACTTGGAAGAGGGGCAGAGAAATCAACAGCACAATCCTATGTGTTTTCTCAGAAGTAAATCCCATTATGTTCAGTGGGACTTATTGTACTCCCAGGTAACTGTATACTTGTATATGACTGCAATATATATTAGGGCACAATCCAGAGTTAGGGCAGTGAGGAGAGCCCTAGCCAGGCTGCCCCAACTATTCTGAATCAAGAGCAGAAAAGTTATGCTGCATTCAGAGTCAGGAAGCCTGGGCTGCCTTAGCTGCTCCAGAGCATGCTAAGTAGGCTCCAAGTCAGTGATACGTGGGGAGGGCTTGCTCCCGAGGAGACCCCTCAGATCACACTGAACAAGGAGTAGCTGTGGTGCCTGCCTTTTAACAAGTCCCTAATGAGATGCCAGCACAGTCTCCAGTGAATACAAGGAGCTTCTTGGAGTGGCCTGATATATCCCCAGGTTAGTGGGTGCCATATCCTGAAGTTGAGAGGCAGGGGTTGCAGCTAGGCTGGCCGAGAACTCAGATTTTTGGGTCAACACTGCCATTCTTACTCTGCCTTATCATGGACCCCTATGGGTCTACTCATTACTATACCTGTTCCTGAGGTGGTATAACTCTGAGCAGCTGGAAGAGGGCATTCTGCCCTGGAAACAGGCATGATTTTCAACCAGTGTGCCATAGCACACTGGTGTGCCATGGATAGTTCTCAGGTGTGCCACAGGAATTTGGGAAGCATCATTAAGTAATAGGAAAATTGGGGGATTTGAACAGTGTGCCCTGTCAATGGTAAAAACAACTGATGGTATGCCTCGACAATTTCAGTGCCTTGTTAGTGTGCCGTGGGATGAAAAAGGTTAAAAATCCCTGGGATACAGAGTAACTGCTCTGTCCTAGGCAATGCTAAACATGCTGTCAACATGCCTCTCCTGAAATGCCTAGGCTGGCCCAACTAAAGTAGCCCAAGTCTACCTGTCTTGGGGCAGCCTATGTTTCCTTAGGCAGTCCCAAGACTTTTCCAGAATAACTAGGGTGGCCCATCTTGCAGTTGGGTCAGCCCAGTGATAGATAGGGTAACCCAAGTGCACTTCTGGATTGTGCCCTTAGCCACTGTTAGTAGGTGGAGTAGGAACAAAAGATCTAAAGCCCTCCCCCACCTACTCCTGCCACTGCAATTCTGCTCCATTTTATTTATTTATTTATTTACGTATTTATTTATTTACGTATTTTTTACATTTCTATTCAGAACTTCCTTTAAGGAGCTTAGGATGGTACAGATGTTTCTTCCTCTCCTTTTGTCCTCACAACAACCCTGTGAGGTAGGTGAGGCTTAAAGATAGTGACCTGTACAAGGTCACCCAGGAAACCATGGCTGAGAGGGATCTTGAACCTGGATATTCACTTCCTTCCTAATCACTGTGGATAGTTTTTCTTATGTTAATTCAATATTAATTTTGTTATTATTTTTTAAGTAGAATTTTTTTTTATGTAGAATGTTTTTAAGGTAGGTTTCTTGTGCCTCTTATTGAGTCATCCTGTCTTGCCCATCCTCATAGTTTTGAGAAAAATGGACACTGCAAATTGTTTATAGCAGGCTGGAAAGACTTGGTCTTTTTAGATTGCTATGAAAAAGGTTGCCACACCTTTTAGGAGTGATGGGATATATAGAAACAGGACTGTTATGAAACACTGCCCTTTACACAGGCCTTTCATGCACCACTGAGGATAGCAACATCAACAAAAATAAGAATCATTTCATTTAGTCTTCCCAACAGACTGTAAAAGCAATTGGGAAGAAAGAGAACTTCTTAAAATTGACAACTATGTTTGCCTTGCGATGTATTGAATAAAGATTGCAGAGTGGCCTTACTGAAAGGTGAATCTGAACTGTCTTAAAAGATGGTGACATTATTGAGGTCTGGTCTCCAGAGACTTGAAAAGAGATGAAACATCTAGCCATGCAGTACTTCCAGTCAATAATTTTCTATTGGGTTTTCTTACAAATTTGTAGAGTCAATCAAGGTGACAACTATAGAGCTCACACAGAAGAAAACATCTTGATATCTTGTGTGCATGATATTGCCATTTATTCTGTATGGGGTCTGGTACTGAAGGAGGTCCATCACGGAGATGATGTAACGAGCTCTTGCACTGGCCGCTGCAAACTCCAGTGATGCATGTGTTTTCATTCCCACTACCTGCTAGTTGCTGCCTGACTAGTTCTTCAAACATCAATCTGGATTGATTAGATTAGAACATGTTGGGGGTAAAATAGAAGTAACTGGATAGGAACCAACAAGTAGGGTTGAGGCTGATGAGGATGGCAGCTTCTTCTCCACATGCCTGGCAAGAAAGAAGACAAAGCCATCCTGTTGTAAATCATTCCCCTTCCAGCAGCACAATCAGAACAGTATCTGCAGGCCTTTGTTACTCCTTTTGTCCAACAACATCACCATGATCAAATGCACAAGCAGCTTTGGAGGAGTTGAGGACTGGAATGCATAGTAAAATGATTGGGTGGGTGGCCCATCAGTAAAACAGCAGACAGGTGCAAGCTGTAGGCATTCCTTCTCTGAGTTTTCTGCCTCTTTAGACTGTTTTCCCACTTTAGACTCCTCATGATTGTATGAAATAAAAAATTTATGTTAATACTTGTATTCCGTTATCCAGCACAATTCCATACACGTTCCCCTTGTTATCTACTAGGGTTCCATTGCGGAACCTCCCATGGATAAAAAAAATCAGTATATAAAGAAAATAATGGAAAAATAGGTTTAAAAACCCACTTCCTTGTTTGGAGTGGAGACTTATTATTGTCTCTCTATCTTGAAAGGTGGTGTAGAAATTTGAGGGCGAAAATCCTGATACGTTTGCTTGTAGAGCACTTATGCTGTCTCTTTATTGTCCATTCTCCTGGCAATTTTCCATTTTCACAAATAAAATTGATATGTGAACCCAAGTGAACTCTTCTTTCTCTTTATTCTGCTATAAAAGCAAATATTCTCTTGAAAGTAGTCACACTATTTAAGGCTTGCTTGAAACAACAAATGTTCAAACATCAAAAAGAATTTACTTTAAAAAACAATAACGGTCAGTCAGTATGAAAAACAAAATAAAAATAGGCTTACACATATATTCTTATGTTAGTCCATACTGGAAAATCTTTGTTTATATACAGTATGTATAAAACTGAAAGGTCACTGACTGACTTCACTGACTGATCAATGCCCAGCCAAAACTGCTGTAACTAGAAGTGTGAAATTTGGGGAGAATGTTCCTTCCATGATTCAGGCACCCACTAAGAACTGATTTTTAGAAATATAACCCCTAATGGGGTGAAAAGGGATGCAACATGTTTTTGTCCTATACTTAACATTGAACACTGACTGATCAACAACATCCAGCCCCAACCCTTGGACCTAAAAGCATGAAATTTGGGGATCATATTCCTTCTGTGATGTAAAGATCCACTAAGAACTGATTTGGTGCTTGGTGGTGCCCAATGGTGCACGCTATCTGGTGTGCCTCGCTGGTGCCTAGTGCTGGTGCCTGCTTTGATAGGGATGCCTGGTGCTGCCTGCCACTGCCTCCTGGAACCCTCCAGTGTCTGGTGCCTGTCGTTGCCCAGCGGTAACAATGCCCTTCAGTGCCGGACACCCATTGCCACTGTCCAATGCCTACCAGTGCCCAGCCATGTTCGGGACCCAATTTTACTACCACAATGGTGGGTTCATTCCTCGAGTTCATAAATATTTTTCTGAACCCCTTTCCTCTTTTGTAACAGAAATAAGAGATGTATGGAATGAGTTAAACATTCCATATGATATAAATGAGTATTGCTAACTGGGCAAGAGGCTCTCTTTCAACTGGGTGTTCATCTTTTATTTAGGGAAAGAGTAAATGATCAAAAATTTAAGACACCCAAGGAAAATGTAGGACATGATAAAATAAAAGCTTAAAACCATCATGTATATTGCTTTCATGTTAAACACTAAATTACATATTATTAAAACTATTATTTATATTTATTAGGTGCAAAAATATATAAATTATTAGGTGCAAGGGCTGTGGGTGGCACAAGTGGCTAAGACACTGTGCCTGTTAACCAGTAGGCCAGGGTTTGAGACCTGGGTCGGCCCCACAAGACAGGGTGAGCTCCTATCCTTAGCCCAGCTCTGCGACACCAGCTGGATCCAATCGTATTGCCTCTGCCTTTCCATTGGACTAATTCAGTGGCGTGGAGAGGGGGGATTTGTTGCACCAAGCACGATACCATAGTCTTCCAAGACTGACGGAGGCCTGCTTTTATTAGGTGCAAGAAGGCTACATGCGGCCTGTTCACATGGAAAAGGATGACAATGATTTTTTTTAGAAGAGAAGATTAAAAGAGGACATGTCCTGGAAAAAGAGGACACATGGTCATGCTTGCTGTTACCTCAGGTGTCCAGGGTGCAAGTCCCGACCATGAGGGAAACCTGAGGGAAAGTATCCCTCCCGGGTGAGGTTTTCTGGACCTATGCGCAACATCCCCTGAGATAAATGCAGCCATGAACAAGGAAACCCCTCTATTGACAGGGTGATCACATGACTGGAAATTTCCGGATTTGTCCTCTTTTTTAGCCACCTGTCCAGGTGTCCTCCAAAAGGGTATCATTGTCCTCCATTTTGGCTTCGTTTTGGAACTTTGCAATGGTGTCCAGTACCCCATCATGTCATATGTTGTTGGATTCGTAGTGAAGAGCAGAATCCAATGCAAAAATTGGTTTTGAAATATCTCCTTCCCATCAAAAAGTATGGCTAAAAACTAAAAATATGCATCAAGCTCTATGGGAAAGTGAAAGTGTCCAATATTGCAGCTTTACGCATGAGAAGGCAAATGTGCCATTGTCTGCTGGAAAGGCCAGGCTGAGAGGAATCCAAGACCTTGTCCTCCTTTTGAGGGCATCTCAAAAGGAGCATCTGGGCATCTGGTCACCCTGTCCACTGAGGAACATGGAGCTCAGCCAAACATAAGCGGAGCTCCTCCCCCTCATAACTGTCAACTGTTATGAAGGGGAGGGGAATTTATAGGCCATTAAAACCTTATTCTCCATCACAGCAGGTGACAGGATTCAGGGTGAGGAAGACAATGGGCTGCAAATCTTACTCTCTATATTGCTTTCAGCAACAGAGCTATGCAGGTCCACTCAGAAGCTTACTCTCAGGAAAGTGTGCACAAGATGCAGTAGGCGTGTCTCCTCAGAGGCAAGTCCCACTAGAGTCAATGGGCTTACTCCTAGGTAAGAGTGGCTGGGATGCAGTAGGCATGTCTCCTCAGAAGTCCCACTAGAGTCAATGGGCATACTCCCAGGTAAGAGTGGCTGGGATGCAGTAGGCGTGTCTCCTCAGAGGCAAGTCCCACTAGAGTCAATGGGCTTACTCCTAGGTAAGAGTGGCTGGGATGCAGTAGGCGTGTCTCCTCAGAGGCAAGTCCCACTAGAGTCAATGGGCTTACTCCCAGGTAAGAGTGGCTGGGATGCAGTAGGTGTGTCTTCTCAGAGGCAAGTCCCACTAGAGTGAATGGGCTTACTCCCAGGTAAGAGTGGCTGGGATGCAGTAGGTGTGTCTCCTCAGAGGCAAGTCCCACTAGACTCAATGGGCTTACTCCCAGGTAAGAGTGGCTGGGATGCAGTAGGTGTGTCTTCTCAGAGGCAAGTCCCACTAGAGTCAATGGGCTTACTCCCAGGTAAGAGTGGCTGGGATGCAGTAGGTGTGTCTCCTCAGAGGCAAGTCCCACTAGACTCAATGGGCTTACTCCCAGGTAAGAGTGGCTGGGATGCAGTAGGTGTGTCTCCTCAGAGGCAAGTCCCACTAGACTCAATGGGCTTACTCCCAGGTAAGAGTGGCTGGGAGGGAGGGTGAGGGCCGGAGGGTTTCTGCCACAGCGCCTCCCCCTCCCCGCGCGCTCTCCTGTTCCCTTGTGGGCGGGGCTATGGGGAGAGAGCGTGTCTCAGTGGGGGCGGGGCGTGTGGCGCTCGCGCTGCCCTTGGAATCCTGTCAGGCGGTTGTGCGCGCGTGAGGATGGCGTCATCGGTCCGCGCCTCCCGTGTTGCTGCTGCCGCTGCTACCGTGCCAGGAGGGGCCATGTCTCCCCCGCTCTTCAGCCTCCCCGAGGCGCGGCTCCGCTTCACGGTGAGGGGGAGGAAGGCGAGGGGGCTGAGGGACTCGCTGGGCTGACAGCACCCTCTGCGGGACTGGAGGGCACCACGACGGCTCTGCTTCTGGGCAGCCTGACGGGGAGTCGCGCCACCAGCCCCTCCACTCTTACCCGGGAGTAAGCCCCACTGACTAGAAAGGGACTTACTTCTGAGTAGGCCTGCAGAGAGTGGGCTGTGAGGCTGCAACCCTGTCCACGCTTACCCGGGAGTAAACCCCATTGACTATACTGGACGTACTTCTGAGTAGACCTGCATAGAATGGGCTGAGGCTGCAATCCTGTCCACGCTTACCTGGGAGTAAACCCCACTGACTAGAAAGGGACTTACTTCTGAGTAGACCTGCATAGAGAGGGCTGTGAGGCTGCAACCCTGTCCACTCTTACCTGGGAGTAAGCCCCATTGACTATACTGGACATACTTCTGAGTATACATAGGAGTGGGCTCTAGGTCTGCAATCCTATGCACACTTACCTGGGAGAAAGCCCATTGACTATAATGGGACTTACCTCTACGTAGAGAGGCATAGGATTGCCCCTTAGCTTGTCACCCCAGAAGAGTTGGTGTTTGCCAGAGCAGTATAGCCAGCTGTGCAGAATGAATCCTTCCAGTTCAGTCCCTATGAAATGTTGGTGCCATCAGAGCTCAGAAGAGGCTCTTTGCAGTGTGGACTCTTTCCCCTCCTCCAGATGGTATCTGCTTATTGTGCTCACTAGTGAAAATGGGGAGTCCTCTCACTTTGCTCCCAAACTGCTGTTTCTAAGCCAGAGGAGTTGTGTTTGTGTTTTGTTTTTGTAGCAACATTTCTGGGTCGTGCAGAGGTTCCTTTCTTCTAGGCTTCCCTTCATGCATTCCAGAGATCAGTTGGGGCCTCCAAATGTTTTGTCCAAAGGACCACATCAAATCTCTAGCAGTGTCAAAGGCTGGAAAAAAATTAAATATAAAATTTCAATAAAAAGCTTTAGAGATGAACTTAATGAATAAATGGGCTCAAATTTCTATTATTTCTGCAAGCACCATCACATAGCACAGATATAAAGCACTCTCTCAAATGGACCGCTATTCCCCACCCTACCATTGCAGCTCCAGTCATAGTTGGTCAACTAGGTCAGAGTCTCTTAGAGTGTGGCTCTGGGCAACATCTGGCTCCTAGGGCAGGGTTTGGAGACCCCTAGTCAGGGTGATGGGTAACCCTGGCTTCACTTTCAATACAGTATCTGAAGCAACAGGCACAGACATTTTATTGCTGGCAGCTGCTTCTGCTGCCTTTTGCCCCAGACAGCTCTGTACCCTGATTCCCTGGGGTGTGTGTGACTTCCTTGCATAAGGCTTTGTGGAGATCGGACTCCATAAATTATGGCTGCAGCTGAGAATGTTGGAAGGATAATCCCAGCACACTGCATCTGTCACACAGGGGGTGGTTTGAAGGCCCCTGTTATAAATATGTAAATTTTATGGAGGTAAATGGAAATTGCACTTTGTATAATAGTCTAACACAATACATTTTCAAAAATTGTAGGTTGCCACTATTTTCTGTTTAATTGGCTAGAGATAACTTTTAAAAATATATTTGTCTCCTCAGAACTCTACTCGAGATGCTATCAACCACAAAACCATTAAGCCTTTATTGAATGCTTTCGGCCAGATACCTGGAAGGTAAAGCAAAAAGTCTTTTTGTTCATAATGTGCATTTCATAGATGTGAAAAACTATGGTAAACAATCTCTTGAATTTTTTCATCAACAGTGAAAATGAAAAAAAGTGTACGCTGGATCAAGCTTTTAGAGTTGTCTTAGAAGAAGAAATAGTGAGTAGTACCACTGCTGTTCTATTTAAGCATTCAAAAAAACAACACTGGTGAATCCTGTTTATTCCTCTGACATGCATTGAGCCAGACTTGGCTCCACATGAATCCTCTAAAGGGGAGAGGAGCTGCATTCTAGTCCCTTCTTGAAAGCTTTCTGAAGCCGCAGAGGTAGCAGGTGGACACCAGCTGTCTCTTTGGGCTTAAGAAAGCCTTTGGTCCCTTTCAGGACTTTATGAATATCACAGATTTTGTTATCCTCAACTTTCAGTAAGAGCTTGTGGCTCAAGAATGGATGCCCCTTGGATACTGAGGCTCCATCTGTAATTTCATTATGAGCAAAAATGCAATGCCTGTTCTTGTTTAGGAAAAGATTACAAGTGAGTGAAGATCATTATCTTTTCATTATCTATCATTATCATTATTCAGTTGAATTGTCAAATATTGTTAAATCAAAATATTTCCTTTAAAAATATACCTTTTATTTTTAGCAAACAAAATGTCTGAGCTTAATAGTTTGTTTATTTTATATGATTATGGATATATTTCATGATTATTTGTTGATGTTGACATTCGTGTACTCCCAAATGGGTTGTAAGCAGTTTTAGAGCTTTTTAAAATGAAATTGTATGATATAATTTAGTGGATTACATTATTAAAGAGTTTATAGAATCCAGAGGAGATATATTCATTTTATTCTTATTGAAAAGGAGTATCACATTCATGTAGTATTTCTGTGAATGTAGTTTTCTGTTGTATTGGTTTTTCACTAACCTATTAAATATTAAATGCTTCAGCTCTGTTTCAAGCAATGTAATGATGTGCATTGTATCACATTTGTTTAGATAAACAAATCTTCTTGTGAAAATGTCCTGGCTATAATTTCTCTTGCTATTAGTGGAGTCACGGAAGGTATGTGTGAAATTGGTTTTGAACCACTTGATTTACAATTCTGGTTATTCTTCCATTTTTGTATAATTTGTTAATTTACATAACATTTTTATTGTTTCCACCTAACTTATGATGTATTTTGTTTTGTGTGGATAGTGATAAATAACATACAATTTCAATAAAGCAACAAAATGCTTTTTGTATATTCAAATTCACACTTGAATAGGATTACTTTGCAAAATTTCCTAAGAATTAGCTGAAGTTATTACATAATATTTTTAGATTTTGGACTTAAGTATTGGTCATCACTGGATTCAACTTTTGCTTTTGGTGGAATTTTGATAATACCCATTTTTCTTCTATTGTAATTATTTCTTGCATTTATTGTTTACATGAAAGTATTGAAAAACTTCCATGTTTTTACTTACAGAAAAATAAAACTTATCAAACTTTGTAATTGTGTCGTTTTGTAGTTTAAATTATGCTTTCCACATAAGATGCGTCCCTAGGCTTAGATGAAACAATTTTTTGTCAGGTATCCTGTGTTTCCAGTGATCTGTGTGCTTCTGCTGCAAGAATCCTGTAACTGTGATATAGGGTATGTGTTCAAACACTTAGAGCACAAGTCCTAAAGGAGCACTCCTAAAGGAGTGCTGGACTGGTACAAGTTTCTTGTGGCAGCCCAAGGGGGTCAGAAACATGAAGTATGTTTGCACCTACTCAAAAGCAAGTTGGGCTAGCACATGGAGGTGCACCAGCTTACAGAGGCTTAATCTAGCCTCCATGGTGGCTTGCAAAGAGATCTCCATGCATGCTAATTTAGGCCAACACAGCTTTGAAAGGGATGGCTTGGATCTAAGTACCATTGGAGCTGTGCTTGTCTTAACCAATGGAAATGGAAAAGGTTCCCCTTCCCTGTGGTAGTGCAGCAGCTGCCCTGAGCCTTGCTCTGGATACAGCCCAGGTGAACCAACCTGCCTCTTCCAGTGCAAGTCAGTGCAAATCTTCCATTGCACTGTCAGTTGTCATAACAAGATGTTGAGAGGTTACATATGTTCTGTGTGTGCATATGATCTCTGATGCATGCGTGATAAGGCCCAAAGGCTGGTCTTGGTGCTTCACTTGGTGCTCGTGGCTCTATGAACTGGATTTTAGCGTTGATTTTTTTGAGCATTGCAGCCAGTATTCATTTTTAAAATGTTTGTCTTATAAAGGTATCTGTACTGCATCAACCCCTTTTGTGCTCTTGGGAGATGTTTTGGATTGCCTTCCTTTGGACCAGTGCGACAGAATTTTCACATTCGTGGAGAAAAATGTGACCACATGGAAATCAGTAAGTAATATTTCAAAAGTTTGTTTTGGTTGAAGGCTTTTGGATATACAGGAACAGAATGACCAGCTTTAAAAACAATCAAGCCATTTTAATTGTTCCCAAATCATTATGGTGTTTGCAGACGTTAACAGCATTTTCTGGAAGTGTGTCATCTCCTTCTACCAAGGAGGGAGCTACAGTTGATTTGCAAAGCCAGCTAGCATACCATGGTTGTGTGTCTTTTTATTTACCTTCCTGTACCCCCCCCCCCAAATTGTGAGAGGGCAGTTTCCTTTAGTACCTGCCGGGCTGACTACATAATAATAATTGGTACATAGAGGTTTATCTCTTGAAATACAGAATGATGGAGCCTCTTTGGATATCTTAGGGTGCAATCTTAGGCTGGCACAACTCATTGTTCTTTCCATGGTAATACGGGGTGGCAAGCCTAACCTACCCCTAGAAGTGGTGCAGAAGTGCCTTATAAGCACTTTTGTGACTCCCCCATGTCAACACAGGACTTGTGCCAGGACTTAGGCTGGCCTAACTGGGGATCAAGATTGCAGCCTTAGTTTCACATGCCATGTATTAGGCTACCAGGTCACCCAATTCTGTTTTAGGTATGGGACAGAGTCCATGACTGTCCAACCTCTGCCCTTCCTTGGGGAACAACTATCCTACAGGAGGTGTCTTTGGTCCCCTACCTCCTTGGCTGGTCTTGTTGACCAAACAGCCTTTTTTAATCTGGCCCTTCCCTGTTTCTTGGATTAGATCTATATCTAATCTGCCTTCTGTCTTCCTCTGAATGGCTGTGGTTTCCCAACTGGTTTCCCCCTTCAAGGTTCAGATTGTTCTTCTGTACTAATTGTCCAGTGCTGGTGCATCTTCTCAGTGCAGCTCCTGGGTAAAACAAAAAATGTTAACTTGTGAAGGTTTCTGTCCTTCCACTGCATGTTTGATAGGATTGGGCCCTAGGACTCTTAAAATATGCCATTATTTGAATGACTTGGTGAAATGGGCTGTTCTTTAGACCCTGCCAACTCTTCAGTCATGCAAACAAAGCCACAAAAGTTACTTGCCTCCCAGCTCTTACAGATGTTAACTGTTTGTGATATTTATCTTTTAGAATACATTTTATTCAGCTGGAAAGAATTATTTGCTGAGAATGTGCAATGGTGAGTAGCCCTTTGTTTTTCAAACAGAAGACTCAGCTTTTAGTGGTGCTCATAAAAACTTGATACATCTCTTCAATGATGTATACATCTCTTTGAACAAATTATCATAATACTGTATGATTCAATATATAGGGAATTATTTCTCTAGTAGTTATTTAGAGCTTGCAGCTAGACAACAGCTTCTGTTCAATTTACAATGTGTTTCCTATATTTCTGGAGCAAGGTACTTTCTGCAGCAAGTATTCCAATAATAATGGAATTATCAGTTCTATGCATGTCTGAAGTTTTACAAATCATCATAAGCATGCTTCCTCAGAACAGAGGCTAAGTTTTCAGCTTTAACCTTATTAAAACATGAGGGGGGAAAAGCAAAGAAGAAGAAATCAATTAATGAGTCCATGGGTTCACAAGGAGCATAGCTCGATAGCTGGAAGCTATCTGCAGAAGGTGCGTTGCTCTCTTGTGAACACAGTGCTCTTTCTGCAAGAGAAGGAGCTTCCAACAGAAGAATGGTACTCCTGCAAACAGGGGACAGTTTCTTAATAATGTTGATGAGGGATCTGTTCATAGGAAATTTCAGGAACAGTGCTAGAAACCAGAGAAATTAACAAATGCACTCTCCTTTTTATCTGTTACTCAGATCTTTTAAGAAGATTATCTAAATCACAGAATACTGTGTTCTGTGGAAGAATTCAGCTATTTCTGGCTAGATTATTTCCCCTTTCAGAAAAATCAGGTGAGATATGATCTTGTATAATGGTGCAAACAATTGATAGATTAAATGAAATCTATCAAATATATTTTGAACTCAGTTCAGTTCTAACTTTATTATTTGGTTTAACTGCATAATTGTGTAAAGTAGTACAAAAATACATAAAAAATAAAGTTATTTTGGAATGTATAATTGTTAGATTTTTTGCCTTCCTTTATCCATGGGGCTTTGTGTAGATATGTTCAGGGTAGTATGGCTGTAGGTATATTACACACTAGCGAAATGTACCTGCATTGCGGGTGTAAAATATCCCCCTTATGCTATCCCCCCATGTGCATCAACCCTGCCGATGCACATCAAACCCCCCTTGTGCATCAAACTCCCCATGCGCTCCATCCCTCCCAGTGTATCAGAAACCAGGCACCAAATTGGCTGGTTTCTGATACACTGGGAGGGATGGAGTGCATGGGGAGTTTGATGCTCAGTCAGTCTTCCATATTAAGTATAGGACAAAAACATATTACACCCCTTTTCACCCCTTTAAGGGTAAAATTTCCCAACATCGGTTCTTGGTGGGTGTTGATGTCACAGAAGGAACACCCTTCCCAAATTTCACGCTTCTAGGCCTGGCGGTTTTGGTGGGGCGTTGAGGAGTCAGTCAGTGAGTCTGAGTGACTTTTCAGTTTTATTTATATATATATTTAAAAATTGTTTTCTCACCCTCCATGGGTGGTGTATGTATGTTATCCTCAATCTCGGGTCCTCTACCAGAGGCCTGGGAGTTTGAGGGTTCTGTGCAGTATCTTAGCTGTTCCTAGCAATGCGCTTTTCTGGATCGAGTGTTCTGATGTACTTCCTGGAATCTGTTGGAGCCATTCTTCCAGTTTGGATGTCACAACATATATATATAGAGAAGTTTTATATAGAATAGATAGATAAGGATAGAGAAGTTTTTTATATTAGACATAATGTTCTATCCACTTCATTGTTATCATTACTGGAAAAGATTGCATTATATATTCTTTAAATGGAACATTCTAGTCACAGACATTCTTTGGTTATAAATGCAGCTTTTTTATAACATTGGTAGAACGTAAAATATTACTTTTTTCTTACAGGACTAAACTTGCAAAGTCAATTTAATCTGGAAAATATAACTGTTTTTAATACGAACGAACAAGAAAGTACTCTGGGACAAAAGGTTATCTTCATTTTACTCTTTATTATAGAAAAACAAATTCATTGAAACATTGTTGTAACTCATGGATTTTTCTGAATCCATTTGAACTTGAACGATGACCTCTGCTGGGGGCAGAAGAGGGTGAAGCAGCCCCTTTCAGTTCTTTTGTACTTTCTGATAGGCCTTTGAGAATGGTCTACCCATCAGAAGTCTTCCTGTCTGTGATCTACTCCCACCCTGTTAGGGGAGGAAAGCAGTGACTTAGGAGAGGGAATCTTCAGTTCTGATACACTATCTATGGAATGTTCTCCCCAGGGCAGTTTGCACTGATCCTTCCCTAGCTCCACTGCAATGTCACATGAAGACTGTTACAGTGGTGCCTCACATAAAGAGCTTAATTCGTTCCGGAGGCATGCTCTTTAAGTGAAATGCTCTTTTAAGTGAAGCAGATTTTCCCATAGGAAATAATGGAAATCAGACAATTGGTTCCACAACCCCCAAAATGTTCATATAAAATTATTAACTGGATGTAAAAATGATGACAAAACACTGCAATTGAAGTCAAAACATGCATTCAGTGTGCATGATCCTATGAAGTCTACTTAGGCTGCAATCCTAAAGACACTTTCCTGGGAGTAAGCCCCATTTAACACAATGGGGCTTATTTCTGGGTAGACATGGTTAAGAGGTTGCAATCAAAGATGCTTTCCTGGGAGGCTTACCTGGGATGCTACTGCCTTTTAAAGTGTCTCCGTGTGGAGTGTTAGGGCTGCATATTACGCGTGCCCGTAGCACGCTTGCTTGTTAAGTGAAGCGGAACTTGTTATGTGAAGCAAGATTTCTTGGAAATTTTTGTTTGTTAAGCGAAACACTTGTTAAGCAAGGTGCTTGTTAAGCGAGGTACCACTGTATTTTGCCAAGCTTTTTAAAACTACCGTTGAGTGGGTTCTAGTACTGAAATTTTCATCTGCTGTATACTGATCTGTTATTTTACTTTTTTATTGTTCAGATATTGGTTTTTTTATTCAGTTGATTTTGTGAACAGTCCTGGAAATATCTGTAGTAAAGAATTACAAATTCATGAAATAAATGGAAATTGTAGCATCAAATTCCATTTCTCCTTCTATGTGTTATATAAATACGGCTCTAATACTCCCTGAAGAAGACAGTAATAAAAAGAGAGAGATCATGAAATACCGTTTACACCAAATTTCTTCACACATTTATTACTCCTTTTAGAAAACTGATGCTTTTCTAAACTGGGCCCATACTGTAAGAGGAGATGCAAGTTAAATGCACCTGTTAAATTTGAGCTATGTGTTAATTTCCTTTATAAGCAACATTTTAAGTTTCTTATTTATAATCTTGACACTAGACTTATGGTTGAGAAACTTTTAGGTGTAAATTCTAACTGCTTTACTTTCCTGCAGCATGTAGAGGAGAAAGATGAAGGAATGGAAGTAGAAGAAGGTGAAATGGGAGATGATGAGGCTCCAACAAGTTCGTAAGTTTATACGTCTGTTTCATCTCTGAAATAGTTTTTTTTTTAAATTTACCAGGGGCAGTACCAGTCTCTTGGAGGTGCAGATTGCCCACAGACACCTCTACAGAGCTCATGTCTAAAAATAGCTATCATGCCTCTTATGCACCTACATCCCTCTTCCCTTTATTTTCAAGCCTGCACTGTGCATTGTCCTTGGTTGGTGCATCTTCAGTTTGAAATGAAAGGCACTGGTGAAGCTGGGAGCCCAACAATGCCTATTCACTGTAAACTGAAGGGGACAGAGCAGGAGACAATACAGGCATGCATGGTGCTCCATTCCGAAATTCTCGTGGATAGTTGTGACTGCATGGATAGTTGAAACTTAGACAAGCGAATGTCCTGCAGACCTGGGGGACATCCCTCAGAGTCAAGGATGTCCTCCAGGGGTTTCTGGACAATTTAAGCTAAAAATTATCACTTTGGGTTTCTCTGTGAAGAATCCTCTGCTGAGCTCACCTCCCCATACCTGTGAGGTGTGTGGAGCTGATATTCAGATTAGTGAATTTACTGATACAGGATGCGCAAATAAGGCCTTTCTCCTCTTATTTCACTCTAATTATAATGTTCAATAGTTGATCGTTTTTGGCTCTACTAATTGCCTGAAACATTTTCAAATATTATTTTCTCAGTTCCATTCCAATAGACTACAATTTGTACAGAAAATTCTGGTCACTACAGGACTACTTTAGGAATCCTGTGCAGTGTTATGAAAAGGTCTCCTGGAAAACCTTTCTTAAGGTAATGGTCTTTCTTAAGGTCTATGATGTACTTTTCTTTATTTTAAGGGAAATTGTTATTTTGTATATAAAACATTCCAAGCCAAAAAATATTACTGGTCTCTGCTGGAGGTGGTGTATGCTCCTGGTCCACCTCAGTACATTGACTGTACGTGTACTCCCACTTGGACTCCTCCCACAGAGAGTGGGCAGGAGGGTGAATGAGTGGTCATCTTTCCATCTCCAATCCTTTCACTTAGAAAGATTGCACTTTGCAGCCTCTTTGGTTGACCCACCTTCTCTTTGAAATGCACTTGGAATGATGGGAGCTGACAGGCTGGAGAGGAGAGTGGGGGACTGCCAACTCTCCAATGATACTACTCCATGAAAACATTTCAGGTCTCACGGTTGGTCCATTTCTAGATATTGTTGATTAGTTGCTGTGTTCATTTACATAATTGTAAATGAGAATAACCCTTCCTGACACCTGCTCTAGAGATTCATCATTGCTCCTAATTGAATGCAGGCAATTTAAGATGTTTTGGAAGAGTTTTTTTCTGGGAGCTGGACATAACCATGAAGTCTTGTTATCACTGCCATTTCAGGAATATTGTGCTAATACAGTAGTGCTAGAAGATTTTCTGGCATGGCCTTAGTCTTAAAAAATTTGACCTGCTGTTTCCAGTAGCCGCACATTCAGGTTTCTTATTGGGTCTGTGCCTGATTAGATCAGTGACTCTTAATTTCTTTGCTTTCTTATAAGCAGTGGTTATAGAATTTGGGCTTGAATAATCCTTTTCTGGCCAAAAGTGCAGCAGTTGACTAACATGACTGCAGCTGTCTGAAATAAAACTGCATTATGACTTATTTTTTCAAAAATACTATTTTTTCAAGTACTCTGAAGAAGTATTGACCGTCTTTAAGAGCTACAAGTTGGATGACACTCAGGCGTCAAGGAGGAAATTAGAAGAGTTGAAAACTGGAGGAGAGCATGTCTACTTTGCTAAATTCCTCACAAGTGAGAAGGTATTATGCCTGCTAGTGCTAACATACATGAAAACTTCATTGTACTGAAGAAATGCTAGCTTAGGATGCAATCTAGAGAACATGCACAGCCAGCCTCTCCATGTCAGTGCAGGTTAGGATTGGGCTGTTAGTCATGTTAGACTGGGCTCTCATATTTTGAAATTGCAAACAAGATAGGTGCATCTTCTGTCATTTGAAGCTGATGAGTTATGTGAGAACAAAGTGCTTATTTCTGGCCATCATCTTCTTAGGATGCCATTTCCTGCTTACTTATGTCACATGTATATTCCTCAGAAAGTGTTATGAATAGTAATCGACCCATTATAAGAAATGAGTTTAACATTCCTTAGACAATCATATATTGGGAGAGAATGAAATGCTTGCATCTTGTAAGTTATTTTAGTCCCATATTTGTCAGTGGAGCAAACTTTTTATTATTTTGAATTGTCTAGATTTAAATACAAGTTTGCCCATCCATCCACTCTTTTTGTTGCCTTTTATGTGACTTCTCTGTGTTGAACGGCAGAAGACAATCTTTTATTCTTACCATTAAGCATATTTTCTCTTTCTTTCAAAAATACAGTTAATGGATTTACAACTGAGTGACAGCAATTTCCGCCGTCATATCCTATTACAATATTTAATATTATTTCAGTATTTGAAAGGACAGGTGAAATTTAAAAGGTAAGCTTAAATTAAGGATCATCTAGAAATTATCAAATCAGGAACTCTTATTCATTTCATTGCTAATACATATAAAATATTAATTTTTACATATTAAAAGATCAGCTTCTAACTGTAATTATTCTTGAAGAGCGCCATTAAGTACTATAATCATTTATGCTGATTAACATTTATTAAGACTTCTAAGAAGTCACTTATCTATGGCGCTGTACTATAAATTTGTTTTTTAATGATTATAGTTTTCATTCAGTAATATTGTGGGAAGGTGGCATATTGAAATCAACAAAATTAAATATGTATTCAAACTTAACTGTGTTGCTTTTCACTGAAAATTCTCATTTTTACAATTTAAAAATAAGTTTTCCCCACATGGCACCAAACGAAATATTGACATCCATCTCATTGACATAAAAAGCCTAAAATATGTGCCCACAATCCAGCTGCTATATAACCACTCAGAGTAGTCATATCAAAATATCTATCTTAATGTACTATATCTAATTATCTTTGATATTTGACTTGCTTTCCAGTTCAAATTATGTTCTGACAGATGAACAGTCGCTATGGATTGAAGACACGTCAAAGTTAGTTTACCAGGTCAGTGCTGTCGGCTGAAAACCGTATGGAGGGCCATTCTGATTAGCATGTCCCTGCTGGAAGATCACCCACCAAATGGAAATTTCCTTTGTGAAGAGAAGGAATACAAGAACCTCATTTCTGAATGCTCCTTTTGGCCACTGACAAGATTACATACATAATAGCACCTTTACTAGCATAAAATAAGTATCTGCAATGTCAGGTACAGTGCACTTGCACATTAGGAGGAAGGGAAGGGGGAAAAAAAGAAGAAAAACTTCTGACCCCACCTTCAGTTCCCCATGTAAATCATGTAAGGATGGCCTATCGTATGATTATGTTTTACTCACATGGTCACCATTTGCAGTGTGAGCCCATATCAGTGGATGCACTAACCAGGATGCTGCCTTTGTATAATCAGGCTGTACACTTTAGCTTTCACAGTTCTAAAGTATTTTTGTAGCATTGTGTCCCAGCCTATCCAGCTTTCCAGGGCAGATGCAGCTGTGCCTAGAGAGTATGCACTATTATCTGTGGTGGTGATAGGCATTCAAAGAGGCTTCTTCTAGGCCAGGTACCAATGTTCCCTAACCTGAGGCCTGCCTTGCATTGGAACTGAAAGTTGGGCCTTTTGTGTGTGTGTTTTTAAAGAATCAAATTAATCCCTGTTATCTAGAAAAGAAATATGAGATAATAATTAGCTGTCAAAAGGTATGAAAGCTGTAATCCTAATTTTTTGATAGCTGTTTTGTGTTGCAACTCTGCAAGTTAATTATGTGCTGTCTTCCAAAAACAGCTTCTTTCAGAAAATCCTCCTGATGGTGAGAGATTCTCCAGAATGGTAGAGGTGAGTGACTATTTTGTAAATTGATTGAAAATAAGCTTTATACAAGTACCATCTGTTGAAGTAGAGGTAGCTTCACATAGTAAAATAGCACCTGTCAATAATTTACTTGAAAATTTCTTTGCTAATATCTTGGTATAGCTTTAGGAATCCCTATTAATCTTTTTTCATTTCTTTAAAAATAAACACTTTAAAATATTTTTCTGTGACACATTTCTTATGTATCTGTAACAAAGCTGCATGCCTAGCCATTTTTAAAATTGACTATCAGTGGTACACACTGCAGTTACATTTCTCCTCCAAACTCTTTGCCAGCTATCCAGTATGAGCAGCCCTATTTTTTTTTTACTGTAAACTAAGTTTTGTTATGTCCAAAGGGGCTTATTCCCTACTAAATGTTTGTGGATTGCAGTGTAACAATATGTTCTTTTTAAAAACAGTCCTGCTGTTGTGTCAAATATTTTGACAAATCATTATACCTTTGCTTTTACAGCACATTTTGAACACAGAAGAAAACTGGAATTCATGGAAAAATGAAGGTTGCCCCAGTTTTGTGAAGGAAAGGTAAAAACAATTATAAGATGTTAAAGAAATTGTCCTTTGGATTGAATCAGCTTTGTCACTATAGATTAAAAGTCCCTGTATAATGTCTGTATATCACATATAATGAGGATCTGTACATGGTGCTCATACATTTGGACCTTGGTTTAGATCAAAAAATGTGTTTGGGGCTTGTTTTTCAGTAGAAGGGCATTAAAGATTTCATTGGGCATGCATAAATGCATATCTTTGGATCCAAACCAAGGTCAGGATCCAACTGTCTCCCTTCCCCAATTTTTGTAGAGAAGTTTAATTTTATGCACAGAAATTGGTGGAATTGGGCTGTTACATTTCCTCTTCTGCTCATACTCTTCCATACACTCTCTACTCTTAAAAGTCTGACATTTATTTGTCTGCACACTGTTACGCCTGCTAATTGGGCAAGAGACACTCTTTCAAGTGGGTGTTCCTCTTTTATTTAGCAGGGGGAGAGTAACTGGCCCTACACACCCCAGCAATGTCTGTTCAAGTGGCTTCTCCTGATGTGCTTTTGGCATTTTAGATTGTGAGCCTTTTTGGGACAGGGACTCGTGAGCTATTAATTAGATATTATTTTTTCGTTTTCTTTGTAAACCGCTTTGCGAACTTTTTAGTTGGAAAGCGGTATATAAAAACTGTAGATAGATCTTTAAAGAATTTCAACCAAAAACCTTATTAAGAATGTCTGCTTTCATTTGTTACATTTATATCGCCCCAATTCTTCTATTTGTTCTGTAGATCAACGGATTCAAAGCCAATAAGACCTTTTGTGCGAAAGAGACCTGCTCCTGAAGATTTTCTGGGGAAAGGCCCTAATAAAAAAATTCTAATGGGGAAGTATGTCAATCCTTAATTCTTTCATACTTGCAGTTTTGTAGGAATAGCTTGCTAATTTGAGGCCTAAGGACATTGGCAAGTTAACTTGTTAATTTCAAGTTTTCCTACATGCTTATGCATAATAGTTCTTGGACCAGTTCAGATGTTGTATGGAGCCAGCGTCCAGTCTAGTTGTGTGACTTCAACAAGCTTCCAGCTGTGTCCATCCATTTTTATTTTAGCCTCCTGCTTGTAATGTCCTCTTTCATTTCAGAAGAATTGGAATGTGTTATTGAGTACCTTCTTTTCCGGGAATTTTAAGGAAATGCTAAATCTTGTGATAAGTTTTGAGGAACAGTGTTTGGCCACACTAATAAATAGTGCTAATCCCAAAGGAATGAAAAAGGAAAGATAGGAGACAATGCTTTTGTCAAACCGGTATATGCAGATTAAGGAAGGTGGCTGCCAACTCCCAAACTGGATAATGTAATATTCAATGTAATGTCTACATCAGTGGTGTCTAATTTGTTACATTCAGTGGTCAAATAGCAGGCATGATACCTTCTATGGTCTGGAAGTGATGTCTTTAAGTAGATCATGACTGGAAATAAGCACTTTTTCTCAGAAATTCATTAACAACAAATGACAGAAGAGGAAAATATGCAAATCTTTATCATCTTTTCAAGATATGGGAAAGCCCAGCTATCATGCAAGCAGCCCTTTCAGCAGTGGCAGTGTTTGGCCACATTGTTCAGTATTTGGCCACACTTCACAGCTTACCAGCTGAAGGCAGCTGATGTTGGTACTGGGAGATCCCAAGAGCTGTGGAGGAGCTCAGGGATTATGTTTAATATCCCTGTTCTAAATTAACCATAGTATTCAAGGTTTGAGAGTGAGGAAAAGATAGCTGTATGATCATTATATTCCACCTCACATAGAGTGAATTCAGTTTGCAAAACATTGGGCACACTGAAACATACTGTGATCCAATAATCTGCTTTTGGTTTCTCCTTACAGTGAAGAGTTGACACGACTCTGGAATTTATGCCCTGACAATATGGAAGCTTGTAAATCTGAAAGCCGGTAAGAAGTTTAAAAATCAGGGGAAGGAGAGGTGGGAGGGTGAATGTTGTATTATCATTAGTCGAAAGTAGTACCTCTTGAAACACTGCATCTTTAATAATGTTAAAATCCATTTTCTTTGTCAGAAGAAGGGAGGGCACTCATGGGTTGCCCCTCCCCCAGGTAAGGCAGACCAGTTACCTTTTGAGGATACATAGAAAATTCATTAAGATTTGTGTGTATTTGTGAAGCCTGTACAACCTTTTATGTGATGTTTCACTGAGCAGCAGATCAACTGCAGCAGTAGCAAAACAGCAAAAATATTGTCAAAATAATGTTGGAGGTGTTTGATATTCTAATTGACTTGCACATGATCTCAGAAATAAGTACAAATAGACCAGTGCTATAACATACTAATAAAAATAATCTTTCAAGTTGTGCAGTTCAAGTGTTATTTCCCTGCTATGTAAGCAGAATGATTAAAAAGCAGAAAAATCGGTATTTTTCCATCTGGTTTAACTGATATTAAAGCATTGCAGTTTAGAGCATTGCAGTTTAGAAGCATTGCAGTTTAGAAGCATCACTAAGAAAAGAGCACAATCTATAAAATTACGCACTTAATGAATTTATTTCCTAGGGAATATATGCCAACTTTGGAAGAGTTCTTTGAAGAAGCTATCGAACAGGCAGATCCTGAAAACATGGTTGAAAATGAATATAAGTATGTATTGTAAATAATTCTTATTTTGTCTGTCCTGTGTAATTACTGGATTTTGTCTGTCCTGTGTAATTCTGCTCCAGATTAATAATTTGGCCAGCACAGTATAGCAAGGAAAACTGCTGCCCTTTTCCCAGGTGCTGCCAAATAGCTGGTTAATACTGACTTTTTATCATTACAGGGCTGTGAATAATTCTAATTATGGATGGAGAGCATTAAGGCTGTTGGCACGCAGAAGTCCTCACTTCTTTCAACCAACCAACCATCAATTTAAGAGCTTGCCAGAATACCTTGAAAACATGGTCATCAAATTAGCCAAAGAATTACCAGTAAGTAATGTTATCTGACATTTATTTGTGTTATCTCTCTAAAGTTCTGAAGGGGGCAGACAACCAACTGAAATAATTTAATTGAGATTTAAAACTGAAATATCCCCAGATCTATAACTGCCATTAAAGTCAATTTAAATTTTAAACAAATGGTATTGAAAAGGTCCTAAGCAGACTTAGGGCTTGGTCCTATCAACTGTGCTGCACAAATGCAGTTGCAACTCTAAGGTAAGGCAGCAAACATTCCCTTGCCTTGAGGATGACTTTGGACTGATCCTCACATGCAGTGTGAACGTGCAATGCACGCACTCAGCTGGATCAGAGCCGGAAAATTGGCTAGGATTGGGCTCTTAGTAAGGCTCCAGTAGTGGAAGAGCATTCCAGACTTGGGACCTAACCACCACAAACACCTCTTTAGGTTTTGAGGTGAAGAAGACCATTAGAAAAATTCAGTTCTCATTCTGTCCACAACTGAATCCTGCATAAAATTATTAAACCCAAAGCTGGTGTATCCCATCAGCCATTATATTGCATTATCATCATTATTTATCATACCCTTCTTTTTCTAAATTATTTGGCAGCAAACATACCCCATTTTATCCTCACAATAGTGCTGTGAGGTATGTCCGGCTGAGAGATGGTGACTGCCCAAAGCTTTTTGGCCAAGTGTTGAAGAATCCACATCTCCTCAGTCCCAGTACAAATATCGAAACCTCCAACCCCACTGAATTGGCCTCCATGGATTGTTCACAGAATATGTGTTAATCCTCAGTGCTAACTCTGGTTTATTTACTGCTAGGTGTAAATGCCTGTGAACTTCCACTGTTGCCATGAGCGCTGGGCAGGGAGGACCGCAGCACATTCCTCTCCCATTCCCCTTCTCCCTCCTAAATTCTTACCTTCCTTATCTCAGGTTGAACTAGAAGCAAAGCATCGGAAGGGCATCATTTTGTCCTTTTTCCTAGAATTCTAGTCTTAAGTATGACAGCTCATGAGAGCATGACAACAAATACAGATAACTAGTTGTGTGTATTTCTTTTGGCTTGAAATGCATCTTTCCTTACAAAACCTGCAGATAGCAATTTGTAAATGAGACATTAGCAGAACATATGTAGAAAATTTGGTTTTCTATCCTTTTTTCCTCGTTAGTGACAATATATGATGGTCCTCTTGGGGGGTACATGTGTGTGTATTTTCTTTTTCCCTGTCTTGATAGATCTTTCTTCCAAGGGTCCAGACTTCTAAACTGGGCCTTGTCTTGGATTTTTCTATGCTAGAGACAAAAAGGGGGGAGAATTTAACAGTGATGTTTTGGGTTTCTGTGAAATATGTCATTTGAGTTGCTACTTCATTTTGAAAAATCACTGAAGTTTCCAAATTGCAATGGTTTTGTTATTGCCTTTATCATCTTTTGTATGAGTGTTTTTGGGAAATGAATTCAGTGCCTGACTTTCAAAAATGCAACATTAGCTTAAAAAGCAGTCTTATGCTGCAATCCTAAAGACACTTTCATGGGAGTAAGGCCCATTGAATAGATGGGGTTTATTTTTGTGTAGACATGGCTAGGATTGTGCTTTGTGTCCTTTATTCATCACCTTGTCCATTGTTTACTGGTGTTTTTAGAATAGACTTGTTTTTAGAATAGCCTTAAATAGAAAAGTACTGAGTGCAAATGAGGTTGTGATTAAAAAAAATTCCCAGTCTTTCTAAAGTTTCTATTCTACTACATGTGCTTCAAAAACCTTCACCTAGCAACTCCTCTTTGAACACAAGTCCATCCAGTGATATGTAGTTCTCTCATTATAGCCTCCTTCTGAAGAAATTAAAACAGGCGAGGATGAAGATGAGGAAGATAATGATGCTTTATTAAAGGAAAACAATGAAAGTAAGACTGTGTTCTTGGGCTTCTTTGCATTTTCCCTCTTGACACATATTGTAAAAGGCTTATGTCAGCAAATATATGTTCTCCCCAAGCTTATGCTGTTTACTACTACTGAGCTGCAGCAATGCTCAATTGTAGTCCTCAACTGGTGCTCAACGTTATCCTCAGAATGAAGAACTGTGCAGAAACCAAGCTGCAGCCCCCTAACCCTGTTATGCTGAACCTTCTACTCCAGTCTTATTGGAATCTGGCTATCTAGATTATATTTGATCCAGCATTAATGTTGGGTAGTGCTTTGTCAGTGTCTTCTCCGAATGCTTTACTGTTTCCATCCTAGTTCCTTTTGGCGAAAACTGCATTTTTCAAGATTGCATCTCTTTGTATTTTCCACAGTTCAGTCTTTTATGAAAGCTAATTCTGTAAACTTCTACTGGAGGCAGTCAGTATTGAAAACTTGAATCCATCTTCATCTGCAATTTATGACTTTCCTTTCTTCCAGTTCCATCTCCTGTTTTGCAAATGATTGTTGATAATCTTGCTGTATTCCTGACCTTCTCCCACCCCAGCCTACCTATTGCTTTTGTTGAAATCCATTTGCATGATTAATCTTCCTCCTCCATTTCCCATGTCATCTCTTCTTATCCAGTTTGTGCAGCTGCTAGTGTAATGTCATGCAGCTCTGTTATGCTTTCGTGAATGTTTCCATTTATGACCTCCATTTGCATCCACATTAGTGTCTGTAGAGTTGCCTAACAGAATCCTGCTTATCCACTTTATATGTTCTGCTGCATTTTCTCATTTTTTGCTCTTCCATTAGATGGGTCACTTGCAGCGTTAGCAGATGCATTCTCCTTTATTCTAGTTTATAACGATAGAAATTTGCCTCTTAACTTTGCTCTACTATATCTAAGTTCCTCTTCTTAACCAGTCAGAATAACCACAGCTTGACCGTGACTGGCCTGCCTCCTAGCAATGACAATTATACTTTGTGCTTCCCTCTGCCCCTTGTTTTTTTTTTCCTTAATTTTTACAACTTTTCAAAATGTGTTGTGAATATGACTGTGAGAAAATTAGAAAGATTGGGAATAAGCAGTTAGTTTTCAGAATTGTTGAGAGAAGTTAACCCATTTCTACCCAACTGATAGGTGCACACATTTGATTCCTGATGCAGATATGCAGCGTTTGACCGAAATGGCTTAAACAGGTTACTTTTGATTTTGCAGCTTTGCTGAACTTCCTATTTAAGTATAGCAAACTTTATGGAACTCATTTGGAATCCATTATTAATCTACTTCTGAGGAGACAGGCATGGGATTGCACCCTTTAGTAGTTGGCATTTTGTAAGAATACAATCACATCAACTATTTTTGTCCTCGCTGGGTTGAATACTAATAGCAAAGATTTATTAGCAACAGCTTCATTTTTTATATTTTTTGTACTCCACTGTTAACGTTTGTTAACAATTGAAGCAAGTCATATTGAAATCTACAAAAACTCTGTACATTATTTTTTACTGGGATATGATGTGCTTAAATGAGAGATAATAGCAGGGTAATGTTATAAAGAAGCTCACAATGCTGTTAATATCCTTGCATTAGTATTAAAGCAGGAACTAAATTGCTGATGTTATTTTAGAGAAATCCTAGTCATTAGTAGGATTAGTTTAGAATCGAATTAAACTGGATATGAATGTAAGTGTAGATTCTCAGCTGTACTTTGGTTATTGTGATGTTACTTTTCAGGAACAACTTTCAGTACCAATATGCTTGTTTTTTGTTTCAGGTCCAGATGCTCAACGGGACAAACTTGTAACAGGAGGACAAATAGAGTTATTTGCTATCAAGCTTGGGGAATTCTGGAAAGTTTTGGCTCCGTACTTGGAAATGAAAGACTCCGATATCAGACAGATTGAATCAGATAGTGAAGATGTAAAAATGAGAGCTAAGCAGCTGCTTGTTGCTTGGCAAGATCAAGAAGGGATTCAGGCTACTCTGGAAAATCTCATTGCTGCATTGAACAAAGCTGGATTAAATGACCTTGCTGAATACTTAAGCAATGACACTGAAAACAATAGCTAATTTGGGAACAAAAAAAGTAGTGGCTCTTATTGCTGAGTAACAGGACTTAACATTTGATATAGCAGCAGATTGGTAAATAAAAATCTTTTTGTAACCATTGTTTAAATGTTTCTGCCTGAAAAACATTACTAGTCACATCCACTCATTTCTATCTAATTCTGAAATAAACAGGACTGGCACAAAGGGGTTTTATTGCAGAAGTCTTAAACAATTTCTGGATAAGAATTTTTGAACCTTTAGAGCATAATCCTAACCATATCTACTCAAAAGTAAGCCCCATTCTATTCAGTGGGTCTTACCTCACAGAAAAGTGTCTTTAGGATTGCAGCCTTAGTGAGCCAAGGAGCAGAGTTATCTGAATGAAAGATGCAAAACTCTTTCCTGACTAAAAGAAGACCCTAATAATTAAACTTCTGGCTCAAATTACTGCTCAAGACTCCAGCAACTTGCCTGGGCTCTTGACGACAGAATCTAGGCTAGTCTTGTTAAAGGTCTTGTTAAAGACCTTGTTAAAGAATCTAGGCTAGTCTTGTTCCCTCTTGTTATAACAGATGTAAATGACCATGAAGTTCCTTTTACTTTTAAGCATATTTTTAAAGGATGAAGGAGGAAAAATACAAGGAACTCCACTACACTGTACCTGTGGGAATGTTTACTATGTGATAACAAATATACTTCCCAAATTTACATCAGGAATAAGCACAATTGTTCAACAGGCTATTCTCCTATTACTTCAAGTATTTCCTCGAGTACTGTTTGTCACTGCTTTCCCTTACAGGAGCTTTAGGAGCTGTGATAGAATTTCCATAATTAAAAATAAGTTGTAGTATCTCATTACCAAGCACAGGAAGTCCAAACCCATAACTGGATCTCATAACTTTTAAGTTTGAAGCACTGAGTAATGTTGATTCCTTACATTTTACAAGTTCTCAAAGGGTGGGTTAGAATAATCATCTGTCTTGACACAGCTCCTATAACTCATAGTACTTGTAGTGGAGAACTACATGCACTGCTCACTTCTTTCACAAATATTTGGTGTTAACTAAAGTTTTGTAATGTTATTTTTATGTCCCTTTGTTTTAAAGCGATCCCATGGTTCACTATCAAATTTAAATTTGTAAGTCTGGCGTTGCTATTTTCTACAAGCAGTCAATGTTGAAAGAAGTATTGAAAGTAATAATTGCAGCTTCAGTTAGTTTCAATTCTCCTATTTCCTTTAGAAATATGATCTTCTCTTTAGATCAGTGTGTTACTTGAGGTGATGTCTGGTGATACACACCCCACAGAACCTGCCATCTGGCAATGAGACCGGGAATGCAGTGTGACAATGGTAGGAGGCTCTAGGATTGCTTTTCACATTTGAAAAAAATAACCTTTTTGATATTTTTTGCACAACCTCCAGCCTCCTCATTGCAAGTAACGTGTGATTTTCTGATACTTCCAGTAGGTTGACACTGCAAAGTGGTACAGTGGGGAAAGGGTATATGTGAGAAAGCCTGTGCAAGAGATTTCTTCGATCCATTCCAATAGTGGCACTACCTTTTCAAAATGATTTCTTTACATAATCCTGGACACACTGTTGTGTCTGGCCCACAGCACCTAAGGTCCTATTTATGCTGCTACCTGACAGGGTTGTTGTAAAAACACAGAGGTGTTTCCTATTCAGACTACTGTAACATCCCAGTGTCATTTTGAATGTCCTCCCACAGTCCAAAGCATTCTAAACATGTTTTTGTTGGGCAGATGGTTTTCCAAACCATATACTACAGCTCCAACAATGAATGAATACTCAAAATTATTTTACATTTATGGATTCATGATAGGAGCATGGACAGAAACCCTGTTAATTAACCATTTTAGAGCAGACATATATAGCACGCATTAAAGAGAAGGAAAAAGCCAATCATTTTTATGTAAGAAGCACCATCATTACTGATCACCATTTATTTAAAGTCATGAAATGCCAGCAACAGAATGGGCTGAGTTGGCAGGTCAGGCTGGACAAATACGTGATTGTAGCCATGTTTCCATAGGCTATGGGCAGCAGCAGCACTGAGTGACACGTTGAGGAAACAACTGATTTTTCACCTTTCTGACAAAGCTGTCAGACACAACAGAAAGGATGGACAGCTACTGAACCAGTAGAAACCATGCAAGAGTTAACAACAAATGTGCATTAATAGGTGTGCAATAAATATCTTGCTGATGTTGTTAGACGAAGGGTCAGGAGGCTCACTCAATTTAATCAATTGTTAAAATTTTTTAACAGTCTTCTTGCAACACTAATTAAAATTAATTTTGAATATGTCTACCTGCTGCCATTACTGAGTGGCTGCATAGCCTAGTAGTGGCTTTAGTGCACACATCAAATGAATTTTTTGCTTGCTTTGCTGCTCCAAAATGACAGGAGATTGAATCAATTTTGCTGCCTCCTTGAAGCTCTGGAAATAAGAAATTTATTTCACACCTAGGCAGAAACGAAGTCTACTGTTCAGCTTCCTCTTCCACTGTTTCAATTCTGCGCGGTCCATAAAGAAGAACGTAAGCTATATGCCAGTCTCCACCTCCAGATAACCTCAAAATATCTTCCGGTGTAACAATGCTGACTTTGTCATCATCAAATTTAATCCATTCATCTGTGAAGAAGAAAAGTACACTAGTAAAGTGTCACTGCCTGTACCTAAAAACAGTACAAAGCTTGTTCTTAAGTCTTCCAAGTTATTAGGAAAAAATGAAAAAGGCTAGGAAAAGGACTGGTCCTATTTTATATTATTGCAATCTTTTAATGTTGCTTCAGTACCTTGTTTTCTTTTAACCCAAGATACATAGTGTCCAGAAGAACTAGATCTTCCCTGATGTGTTAGCACTGCCTGAAGGTCATAATAGCCACAGTTACTGGAACCAATATCTGAAAAGACAAGACATACCACAAAGTAAAACAAGCAATACGAACAGTTCATCAATTCTGTTTCATAACTGCTACAGTTTAACATTAAAGAGAAACAGACCAGATTCAAACAGGATAAAGTGATCAATGCAATCATCTATCAATGCAATCATCTATCATCTGCACAAGTGAACCAAAGGAGGGTTAAGAAGCTGACATGGACAAGAAATGATGAGAAAGTGGAGTGGAAAGCTAATGGTAGAGGGCTGAGCACATTTCCTACAACAAATATTGCCTTGAATTAATTAACGTAAGGTAAAAACATGTTTTATTGTCTTTCAAAATCCACTTACCCTCAGGAAAGGAAAATGGTTCGTATTTAACTTCCTTCTGGGTACCATCCTTCTTACTAGACTAAAAAAAGTTTTTGGTTCAGTTAAGTTACACTTTAAGCAGTCCTTATATTGCTACTAAACGAGAGGCTGTGAATTATCCATTTGTCAATAAAAATAATGTTGAATCAAAATATAAAAAGTCTTACATTTATGCTACAAAGATGGGAGCAGAAACACTTTTAAAAGATAGGTCTATTCCAAACCACAAGTAAGAGACCCAATTTTAACGGCAAAAGGGGGCATGCAGGTAGAGAGAGCGCAATATCACCAGGGAAAAAAGTACCTGGGAGAATGTGATGGAAGACTACAGCTCCACCTACCAATAAGCAACATCTGTTCAATTCAGCTCTCTCTCAATTCATTATGGAGATGAAGTTACACAATATATACAGTGGCCAACTTATTAGTGCAATCCTATGAACATCAGTAAGTTCTTTCATCATAAGTTTTCAGGAATTCTGAAAACCCTGTGCCAGGAATTTTATGTACAGACAGGACAACACTCTAGATATGCTGTTCTAGACTTAGAACTTGGTATGCAACCAGATGCACTTATCAATGTGATATTCCCCCCTTTGCTTCTTCTACTACCCTGACCACTACCCCAAAGTGCCATTAAAAGCTCCAAACCACTTTAGGAACTTCAGAGTTTAAAAAGGCCCCAAGGTCTCAGAAATGCAGTCCTCAACAAGGAGGATTTTTCATCACCTTCGGCAGAGTTGCATTCAGAAGGGGACCTAGTGGGGAAACTCTAAGACAGGACTCTGAGCACAAACTGTATGATCACAAGAAACGAAAGATTCCTCCAAACCTTAAACTAAACTAAAATGTGATAGTAAAGATACATCAGGAAAAGTGACATTTTGGCAAATCATGGTAGATTTTCACTCAGGTATAGTTTTAGGAAATGCACATAAATAAGTGTTTTGTATATGGTGTAAGCCAAATGTAACAAGTCACCTACATTCTTTGGCTGCTGATTTACTTTTTTGTCTTCTAGGTCCTTGAATTTTGAACGATATGAGACCATTTTTTCTTGAAGTTCTGGTGTACATAGTTCATATACATCCAACATGAGAGGAAACTTAACATCCTAGAAATAGTTAAGAGAGTGGCTTTAATCTTTACATAAGGTACTATATAAAGCTAATCAACTGTCACATATGGTTAGCTACGATAATTTAAAAAAATCTTAAACTGTAGTTTAAGAACAATCTTTTCATCAGGAATGGGGGTTTAATTAAAATACCACAGAATACCACCAGTTCATTCATCTCAAACATCTATGTTAACATTTTATGATCATCTATCTTTCTTAGGTGTTTAGTTCTGCACATTTCTGGCAGAGGAATCCTGCACCAACTAGGCAAAGGGAAAGGTGACAATCCAGTCTTCATGCTTATCTGTAGTACAGAGGCCTCCTGATCCACCTGTTTAATGATATCTACTTATGAGAAAAAGAACGCGTGACTGTTGTGCACTAAGAAACTTACCTTGAGAACTTTGGCATTCACAGATTCCTTCTCTTTGTAAAAGAATCGAACCATTTGAATAGTCAGGTAGGCAGGCAAGCGACTTATTTTGGACTAAAACAAGAAAAGCATTAATCACTGAAGCATAAGAAGCACTCACTTGGGTCACTAGCTTAAGCTTTATTAAACAAATCAACAATTCTACATAAATGGAGGGTGGGGAAATACACTGTTTGCACAGATCTCCACATCTGGAACTAGACTACTGTCATATTCTGTACTTTCATCTTCATTCCCCAGGTAGAGAGATACAAGTTAGTCATGTAATCTATTTTGCTCCTGTGCACAACTGTCATTCTCATGGTGAACATGTTTGTAACTGAAAGGCCAGGTTATAACCTTCGCTAGAATGATATCCTGTCATTCTATGTTGAGGGTCTCCAAACTTCTTAGTACCTAGGCCACACTGTATCTTTTTTACACTTTTGCAAGACAAAAAAACCCAATAAATGAATACATTATACTTAGATCTTTTTGCAATCAGCATATGATACCTTGAACAAAAGAGAAATGTGACAATTACAAAGAAAAGATGCTATGCTAAAACAGAGAAATGATATATAATGAATAAATATGTTCAATAAAATAACAAATGCTCCCATAAAAAAAGTTGCTGTGGCCAACAGAAAATCTTATAGTAGGCCAGATGTGGGGTTTTTGTTTGGAGACCCCTATTCTATGTAGTCACAAGTCACTGACACAATAAAAATCCAACCAATTTGCATTTCATGTAGCAGATTCACTGCTTGTGGCACAAAGCAGGCCTCCGTCAGTCTTGGAAGACTATGGTATCGTGCTTGGCGCTGAATATGCTGCATGTGAAGCACGAAAGCCTGGGTTGGATTGTTATGGAGGATAGGCTGTTACCCAAGCAGCAAATCCCCCTCTCCACACCAATGAATTAGTCCAATGGAAAGGCAATACGATTGGATCCAGCTGGCGTTGCAGAGCTGGGCTAAGGACAGGAGCTGGGGCTGACCCGGGTCTTGAACCCTGGCCTGCTGGTTAACAGGCACAGTGTCTTAGCCACCTGCGCCACCCACTTGCACACACCCACTGTTGTGGCACAACAGACTTCATATAAGCACCAATATTGATTGATTTGTTGAAAGGTTAACTATGGACTACTCACAGTTTTCAGATAAAGGGCATTTCTTTGCAACGTCGGAGAGAGTTTAGTAATTTCTTCTTGGAGACGCTTAAAAAAGAAATACAACGCTGCATGATACTATACAAATTCATTCTCAGATCATTGCTTTAATATCTTCACAACTTGTTTTGCTATCTGTTTCCACCACAATAACATAAGCAAGCTGGTCTTAAACAGTTATCCCTGAAACACACAGGAAACAGTATACAGTATTTGAAAGAGGAAACTGAAAATTTCCTCCACCTGGATGAAGAGGCTGTCCAGTTCTCTGGTTACATTTAAAATTTAAATGTAAAAGCAGGTCTCTTCAACAGCCTGCGTTGTTTCAGTAGAAACTTCAACCATGCACCCCTACCAGCTGTTTGCTCAAGTTCTTCTACTGTGCACACATATGACTTAGGTAGATAAGAGAACAAATGAAAAATTATGTTTTCATTTGGACGACTCTGACACATCCTCTCACACTGAGGTAGGATAGTGTGATAGTCCGCTGAACATGTCAGACAAAGTCATGAGCCTGAATACATCATTTCAGCTCTATTTCCAGGTAAGGAACATGCAATTCATCTGCAGTATTTAAAAACAGCTCTATACTTGCAATGGTTATTGCATATTCAAACTGCAATATTAGTAAGCTAATTATGCATAAGCCAAGCATGTGATGAAGACATTTCAAGAAATAACATACCGTATTTGCTGGCTTATAAGACTCACCCCCCACCCCCGAAAGGAGGGGAAATGTCTGTGCATCTTATGGAATCAAGGGGCCATTCCTGGAGCACCTTCTGCAGCTATGCTCTGCCTCCCTGAACAGGGCAGTCCTATAGGAAGGCGAGGGCAAGCTGGAGAGGAGGGAAAGAGGCTTCCCCACAGGCTCCTCCCCCAAAGAAACAAAGGGGGCCCAGAGGAATAGCAGACCATCCAGGCAGGCAAAAACAAGGGGGCACTGATGGGAAGAGGGGAGGAGGAAGCAGATCAGGAGAGAGAGGTCCCTGCTGCTGCAATCCTATGCATCCTTTCCAGAAGTGGGGGAGGCTTGAACTTGAGTAGATATGCAGAGGATCTGGTTCCTAGGGCTGCAATCCATTCCAGGGGTGGGGGAGGCTTGCAAATGCATAGAATTTGGTTTGGTAGAGTTTGGAAATGCAGAGAATTTGGTTTGCTAGAGGGTGCAAACAATGAGTTCTTGGGGTTTCCAGAAAATTAGAAGAGTGCTTGAACCTTAAAGTCTCTCCTAATTTTTTAATGACAGTAATGATGGTTCTTAATACCACTGTTGACTTTACATGGTTGTAATATTATTCTGCTATATTTTATTAAATATATTAGTACACCATTCAGTTCAGAATATTTTTTTTTGTTTTGCTCCTCTAAACTTTGGTGCGTCTTATGGTCTGGTGCATGTAACAAGCTGGGAAATACAGTAATTTATAATAATAAATTATAGTGCAAAAGTGATTAAGGCTGCAATCCTAACCTTGAGTTAGGCTGGCATGAGCCCCCATAAGTCCTTTGTTGACCCCGGGGTGTCACAAAAGTACCATGTGGCATCTCTGCCCCCTTCCTGCGGAGGACAGTGCACATCACAGGCACCCCCCCCCCCCCACAACTACAGGAATATATGCCAGGTGAGTAAGGCCGGCCTAAATTGATTAGAACTGCACCCTAAAATAATTTCTTGAGCATGTTTCCTCCATAGACCAAAAAGATAAGCACTGCTTTTTTACCTCCATCAATAGGTAGTCACCTCTCCATCACTGTACAGTACATGTATATATGAATGCACATAATGAAATACCAGAAAGTGGTGCCAACAAACATTCAATCTTTTTCAGATGGATGAACAAAACTTTTCAAACATTATGTTCTACAAGTAAAGACAAAATAAACCATACTCACCAGTTTAAGACCTGTGAAAAGATATTTAACTTCTTGATTGATAAAGCAACTAAGTTGGAGCTGATTTTCTTTTCCTTTTACTACATCCTCATCTTCTGTTTCTGTACATTTCATACTTCACACAACATTAAGGAAGAATACCAGAAACTGAGTTTCTTCTTTAACACAGTTGAGTGAAATGGAGTATCAGAATAAACCTATTCAATACCTACTGTTTTTTCTCAGAAACTTTAAACTTGTATTTATATAGGGCTAAGCTGATACAGCATGACTAAGGTAGAGACTAGCTTTCATGTTACCAAATACAGCATATTTTTGCTTATTGTAGCACCGGCTTCAGTTTTTACAGGTTTAGCAAAGCAGGTTGCTACATTTTCTCCCAATTTAACAGCAGATACTAGATTCCATTCTCAACAGAAATATTATGTATATGTCCCACTGTGCAAATCCCTAATGCAAATCATCACATACCTCTGCCCATTTGCTATTTGATTTCTGCACTGTACAATATACAAATATATTTTATATTATCATCAAATACATTTTAACCATAATTTCCACTTCTGTCAGTGGAACTCACCCCTAACAATGACAAAATTGTCCCTGTGGCAACAAAAGTCACCATGCCTTTCATTTTGTTAAAAATTCTTAGGATACGTTGTTTCAAATTCAATACTAAAAAACTGGTCAATTAAGCTCTTCTTCTTAGGTGGTGCTGATGCTCCTGAAACTCCAGAGTCAGTCTGCAAAAATAAATATTTTAGTATTAAAACTCTTATATTCAAACTGTAGTTACTAATTTTGTTAGCCATTCAGTGGCAGAAACAACTTCTTTCTGCAATAGCAGAAGAGCTACAAAATAGTACCAAGTCCAGTTGGCTTTATCAGTGAACCAGAATAAAAGGGGGCAAACCAAATTTTTCACCATTGTGACAAATGGCAACAAAAGGCAGGTGGGGGAAGTGAACAGTGAGGCTGAATCTTTCTCTAAAAGTGGTCATATACATACATACTGTACATAATACAGATGTTCACTTATCCCTATTCAAGTAGTGTCCATAAACATGTATCTTCTACCTACATATCTTCTGGCCAGGATGCCTCAGAAAACTTACTTCCATGACTATGTCACCCTCTACCCCTTCTAGCTTCTGCTGTAGTACTCGCATCATCTGTACCCAGCATTCATTGGCATCCTGAAAAGGAAGCAGAACAAAAAAGCTAGAATATTTGATAAATACCAGTAATTGTACTAACAAAAGATATACTAACTGCAAACATTCTAAATCTATGTTATTAATTGGTTATTTTAAGCATTGTATATAATCCTTAAGTTGAACCAAATGCATGGAAGAGTTGCTAAGACAATATAGTATACAGAAATAGCAATAGATTTAACAACTGTAAAGACACAGAATATAATTTGTCAGATGCTTGCTGCTTGTATATAGAAAGTTAAGAGAAGCATTTACCTGTTGAAGATACTGGCCTTGGTCCCCTTTCTCAGCAAACTGGGGAAAGGCCATATGTAAAAACTGGAGGAGAATGATAGGAGGGATACTAGAAGAGGTTTTATCCATGGAATCAAATAAATCTCTAAGAGCTTAAAAACAAAACAGAATTAAAACAATGAAAAATAGAGTACTACAAATTATACAATAAGTACATTTTCCTGAACCAATTTCTACAAACTACAGCAATATTTTCAGAATATTAAGTTTTTACTGCAGATATAAAGCCAGTTAACCTGCAAAATAACCTGAATATATTGTACACCTATAATAACTTTACAGCACAATCCAGAATAACTACGGGAGCTCTTACGTCAACGTAAGAGAAATTTACTCTGGATTGCTCTATGGATTTCCCATAGGTTTCCACTATGTCGATGTAAGAGCTCCCATAGTTACCCTGGATTTTGCAGTTAATCAATATATTCTCAGTAAATTCATATCTGAGGAGCTGAATAAAATAGTAATGACAACTATGAGGGTCAATATTTTAGAAAGGGGAGGAGCTGGGGACAATGGTCTTCAAAGTGGGGGTCGGGACCCCCAGGAGAGGGTTGAAATTTTTATTTCAAGGGGGTCACGAAAAGCCTGGTGCAGCCAACTTGAAATCTGTCATTGGGCAATTTTAATGACACTTCCAGCCAATACATCACTTTCAGGGGGTCCAGGACAGATTGTCATTCTCAGAAGGGGTTCCCTTGCTGAAAGGCTCAAATACCACTGATATAGAATAACCAACCAATTAACTAAATGCACAATCCTAACCATGTCTACTCAAAAGTAAGCCCCATTTTGTTCAATGGATCTTACTCCCAGGAAAGTGTCTTTAGGATTGCAGCCATAATGTCACAAAAATCCATCACAGTAGATATATGCCAAACTGGACCTTTCCTTCTTTATTTTGTTTTGCTTCTCCTTAAATGAAGTGGCAGAAATTGCAATGTCATGGCCCAGCATTTTAGTGGACAATAAAATGGGAATTTAAAAGAAAGCATAGTGCGCAAGCAGTAGCATTGGGCAAGTGTGCACCTTCTAGCTTAACATATCCCTGAACCTAAGAGGATTTTTTCACATCTGGAATAGGAAATAGTCTACTTTTGTTGCAATTGACTTCTACTTTAATTAGCAACATTTTTAAGGCACACAAAGGTACACTGTGCAACAGTCGAGTTTAAAAGGGCACTAAACGATAATATGTGAAACTGCTGGAAATTTAGAAAGAGAAGAATTAAGTGTACAAGAAAAAGAAAAGGGTCTTAGGTATGGAATCCTGGATGCTTTGTTAGCAAGTAACCAAAAACAACAGAAAGATACTTGCAGCTATTTGAATACAAACCTGCAGTAATATACTGAGCAGAGGCCATTTCCCCTGAAGCTCTTAAGGCACCAGCATACCTGAACAAATGTTTAAAGCATGGTATTTAGTTTGGCACTGTAACCAACCCAGCACCACACAAACATCATACAAACGTGGTTTAACAGGTCAGTGTATATTCTTAGTAGCGGTAGCACAATTATCCAATAAAAATATAAATCTTGAGAATCTTACCAGCATTATTTATAAGTAGAAAGCAACCACTCCTATGACAAAAGTGGATTATTGCGTAGTGTCTGCACATGAGATCAAGAGTGCCAGAATGTATGTATGATTATTTTATATCAAAGCTGTGCATGAGTCAGACAGGGCTTCTGAGTAAGTTTTCCTTAGGTATGACTTATTTCATAAGCTTTACCTCAGCCTCAGTGAGGTGTTTTTAAGGCTCACCCAATTGATTCCTTTTATTTTTCCTCATGCAGAACAAAACTAGAGAGATAGTACATTTATTTGAGGAAAGGATATACCAAACTCTGCTAGATAAAGCTTGTTTTCTTTCTTGGAGATCCTGCATTCAAATAAACATTGATCTCCCTGGTTAAGCCATTGGTTTCTATATGCAATGAGGAAACAAAAGCATTTGAACCTAATTCTGTTCCCATCCACACTAGGAAAAGTGAACATCCCAGACGTACCTCTATCAATTACTTTGCATCATAAGCTACCACAATGTTAACTCTTTCAGCACCTCAGCCAAGGTTTACTCACATTTCCACGTAATGCAGAACAAGACGTTCTGCTAGTAGTTGTGAAAAACTGAGTTTCAATACTCTTCATAATTACACTATGATTAGACTTAAACTATGAGGAGTTTTGACTGACTGGTGGAAATCACATATAGCCACAGCAAATCATGCCATACCACTGTTCACATAGTTATCAACAATTTTCTTGAAATAATTTTCAAGCACTTGAAAGTAAGGGTACTGTCAGAAGTCAATTACTTTAGGGCAAGAAGTGTCATCCAGAGTAATCCTCCTTTCATCAAAAGCTCCCTCAATGGAGGAAGCATTCCAATTTCACAAGCGGCCTTTGGTACAAGCAGCGTGTTTCTTCCATTAACAGAAGCTTTACTATGGATGCTACAGAATCAGTCCAAAAAGGATGCTTCTTACCATCTGGAACACTTTAAAATGCTAGTATCCCTTTAAGTACTTTTTTAAACATACAAACTGAATACACAATAATTCATTAAAAGCCTACTTCTGAAAGGTGCTAGCAAGACTAACCTTTGCCTATTCTGCTTCTTGATGAATTCACAAAGTGCAGGAGCAAAGTAGCAGTAAAGAACACATAGAAGTAACATTAAGAATGAACACGCTATTTAAAAATGCATGGCAAATTTCTGAACCATCCACTTAATAGTAAAGCATTCACACCAGTCTCATTTGTATCCCAAATCATAGGGCGCTAAAAGATGTTGCATGAAGTATATGTAAATACTAATATATAAGCTTCCACACTGAATACAACCCATTCTGAAAAACAAGTTAAAAGCAAAGATGTTTCCCCAAATTATTCTGAAATAAACTGCAAGTTACAGGTACTTCAATTTCTCCTCCCACATCTATTAGCCATGAATTTTTTTATAATTTTGAAAAGAAAATGTTGAATGAAACTGAAAATAATATTTCATTTTAATTATATTGTGAAACATACCTCTTAAGGGCTTCTTTCACTTCTGGTACAGACCGAATACACTGGACAGTAGCATTCATGTAGCAAGTATTCCCCAAATTTGTTAAGCCACACGGTAATTCCATCTGCCATGATAACATAAGTATTTGAAGATCTCAAAGAGAATTGTGTGTAAAATAGTGCATTTTGAGTATTTCACAACCTAATGGTATAAGTCTAAATAAGTACAGGGGGACCAACATCTGTGATTTCACTTATTCATGGATACGAGGAACCCCCATGCATTTAGTAATTAACTAGTGGAATTGACCCACCATTTTGGGAGTAAAATTTCAAGAACATTTGTGGGCACTGATGGACATCAGACACTGAAACAAGTGGTGGGCACTGGTGGGCACTAAGCACCGACAGGCACCAGAGGAAATGGTGGGCATCAAGCATCCCCACCGGGCACTATCAGGTACCACTATACAGTGGGCAGCAGGCACCAAACCAGCAGGCACTGGGCACTACTGGGCAGCAGGGACCACTGAGCACCAGGGGTCAGCAGGAATACGCTCTCCAAATTTCAGGGTTCTAGGTCCAGGGATTGGGGCAGGGTGTTGATCAGTCACCAAAAGTATAGGTGAACAAAAACGTGTTGCGCCTCTTTTCACCCCTTTCTTGTTTGAATTTCTAAAAACAAGTTCTTAGTGGGTGCCTCCGTCACGGAATAACACCCTCCCCAAGTTTTATGCTTCTACATCTGGCAGTTTTGGCTGGGCATTGATGAGTGAATTATTTTTCAATTTTATATACTGTACATAGAAAAAGCTTATCATGTGGTGGGTTTCTTCCTTAAATCAAGTGCTGAAAGCCTCCATGTTTACAGTGGTTTTCAAGCTGCCTCTCAGCATCCAAGACACATTAAAAAACCTCAGAGATCAACAAGAAATGCTAATGTCATTTCTGTTGACCTCCTTTGATTAAAGAAAAGGTGGCAGCGTGTAAAAGACTATAAACCTTTTCAGTTTAAAAAAGAAATTCATCTTGGAGTAAGCTTTTAAATTAATAAATGGGTGTATAGGATGTGGGGGAGGATATGAAGGGGGGGGGGTTCCCTGTATCCAGTTTCCAGTATCTGCCAGAGGTGGAGGGACAGGAACGCATCCCTTAGTTATACCAGGGCACCCTGTACTTTTCTAAGCAAGAGAAAAGGATTTTAGACTGTCAGTGTTTAACACAATTATTTAAAAGACTGTTCTAAGAGCACTTTACCATATTTATTGCTAAATATAATTAGAAGTCAGGTAGAATTGTTTGTAAACGGGCATAACTGATCACTTTAAATCACCGTTAAAAAATACAAAATGCATAAATCTCATTTATCAAGACAAGCAATAAATAAAAGCATAGTACTGCATATACAAAATGGAATAGTTGGATATAGATGCAAAAATTCAAAATACTGTACCCTATTTATTTTTTAAAATTGCATTTGGCCTTTCCCCTCTTGACTCAAGATGGTTGCTAAATTACCAGATTCCCATACTACTCACAGTATTCATTTTCTGAAGGTGATTTTTAAAAAAAGACTAAATAAGAACAGAACACCATGCAAACTCTTCTTGTTTGGAAGAGGCCGGAGTATGAAGTTAAGGCTGCAGTCCTATACACACTTTCCTAAGTGTAAGCCCCATAGAAAACAACTGGACTAACTTCTTAGGACTAACTTAGGACTAATCCTAAGGCATGTTTAGGATTGCACCCTAAATGTTCTGAGAAAGATCTAAAGTGCTGCTTAGGCTAACACAAGGACTTTTACCAGTCCAGTATAATTTTGTTTAAATATGTGCTCCCCCTGCCCCACTCACAGATTATCATTATTTACTTTTTAAACAACTCCTCAACCTTAAAAGTATTTCAAATTAGACAATTTGAGAACAACTCTGTAATGCCCCCTTGGGCTCACAAAACTAGCTTTTCCTTTTCTGAATCCTGTCATCTGTTTGAACAATCAAACTAGCAGCACAGAACACAGTCTTCCTCTATAAAATGCTTGAAGCACAACATTTGAATGTTCAAAAAGTGATGAAAAACTGAGCTTACAGCTGAAGCTAACTGTTCTTCTGTCATGTCTTCCATAAAGACTGGACGAGCTACTGGCTCTTCAGGTAGTGCATCAGCAGAGCCCATCATTAATAATGTCATCCCCTGCTCAATAAAAGGTGATCATTAGACAAATAAGGGAAAAGCAAGAGTTTCAAAAAATAAACAAGCCACAAAACATGGTAGTGTCACAATCTTGAAAGCCACATAAACATAGTATGGAATATCTTCCAAAAATTAGTATATTAGTACAGGGGAGCCACCAGGGTTCATGTCACCTGGTGCAGAAACCAGTGCGTCACCTCCTATCTTGCACATGTGCACTTTGTCTATGAAGCCTCCAAACAGACCTGAGTCACTCGGAGTTGGGGCTTCAGAGGTGCACTAACATATATGACCATTGCATGTGCATATTAGGCTTCTGTGCATGTTAGCCCCAGGCAAACATGATTGGCACAAGGCTGGAGGGGGGGATGACATCCCCCACTCCGGTGCATCACCCAGTTGTCCACACCAACTGCACTTCCTGTATTGGTACTTTCAAAACTTTTGGTCATTTTACTGCTTAATAAAAAAATATGGCATTTGTTTCACTCTTATTTAACCAAGAATGTGCACCACTTTTCAATAGTGTTTTATTTACTTACAAAAAGATACTATGATTACTAAACAATGAGATTAAGTTTAATTTTCCCTTATTGTTTTCTTGTCTACTTTAAAATGATTAAAAAACAGCCCTATTCACAGCAAACTAAGTAACAGTAACAAAAAAAGAAAATCAAGTGCAGTGAGTAAGCATCACTATGTATAGACATAGGAATTTACTAACTGTAGAACTCATCCATACTTACATTTTTAATTTTGATATTGCCCCAATCATCATCCTATTAGAACAAACAAAAGAAATAAACATTTTTCATTAAGTTAATTCAGTAGATTCAATAACCACTACAACATGGTACAATCCACAAATACAGTGATGCCTCGCGTAACAAATTTAATTCATTCTGGAGGCATGTTTGTTATGTGAAACGTTCTTTATGTGAAGTGGATTTTCCCATAGGAAATAATGGAAACTCAGACGATTGGTTCCACAACCCCAAAAATATTCATATAAAAATATTAACTGGATGTAAAAATGATGACAGAACACTGGGATTGAATTCAAAACATGCATTCAATGTGCATGACCTTATGAAGTCTACTTAGGCTGCAGTCCTAAAGACACTTTCCTGGGAATAAGACCCATTTAACACAATGGGGCTTACTTCTGGGTAGACATGGTTAGGAGGCTGCAATCCAAGACACCTTCAAAGTGTCCCCCCACTTTCTCCTTCTCTCCATCCTGAGCCTCTCTCTCCCCTCCTCCCTTCTGGCTAGCCCAGAGCTACTTCCCTCTTCTCTCCCTCTGCCCAGCAGACGCCCAGCCACAGGAGGAACAGTATGGAAGTGTTGCTTTCACTATGGGCAAGTGCGCCAGGTAGCCCTGACGCTTTTTAAACAGGCTGCCGGCCAGCGCGTCTGCCCCAACTGTCAACAAATGTGTTCTTTACATGAAGCACAGTTTGTTACGTGAAGCAGAATCCTAAATTTTTGTTTGTTACGTGAAACATACTTTATGTGAGGCGTTCTTTACTGTGAGGTGCCACTGTACAGTACCTGCCTTATTGATTCCATTTAAACTCAGGCATGAATAACCTCATCTAGACTGCACCAACAGTAGCCGTATACTACAGAGTAGTATACTACAGAGTAGCGACAGCACATACAAGCCCATCTATGAAAACAATGCTCACAATCTGTTCTACAAAAAAAGACATAAGGCGCTATCCAGAGTAACTATGGGGAGTCCTTGCTTCGACATATGAACAATTTACTCTGGACTGCAATATGAATTTTCCATAGGTTTTCACTAGATGGTGCCATAACTACCTTGACGTAAATGTCTCTTACGTAGTTACTCTGGATTGTAGCCATAGGCTGCAATCCTAACCACACTTTCCTATGAGTAAGTCCTATTGAACACAATGGGACTTACTTCTGAGTAGATATGCTTAGGATTGCACTGATAATCAGCATACATAAAGAAGTGTGCACAGAACATTTCCATAGTAGGCAAATGCTCTGACAGAGGAAAGGTGGCGTAAAATTTCTTAATTAAAATCATTAAATCAATTTAACTAATTAAAATATCTCACAGAAAAGATAGTTTCTGGACATGAAGTGAACAATGGAGGGGGCACATTTGCTATAATCCTGCATGATGAACATGGAGTCTATAAGCAGTGGTTATTTTATAAGCAATGGCAAAATTATTATCCAACTCTACCTTTAGGGTTCCACCTTTTACCATCACTTTCTGTCTGTCGGGCTGCACTCCAGTTAAAGCAAACAGCTGAGCTTTGAATACCATGGGAGGTTCATCTGTATTCAGCTCCACACCATCAAATTTCTCCTTGCCCCATTTCACATTAACTGCAAACAATGTTCAAATAAATCTATTATTTTAACATGGAAACCAAGAGCTGCAAAATGCAGTACAGGATTACTATTTACTGAACTTACAAGTGAAATGCTTTGTTTTGAAGAATAAACGACTGTAGTTTATACACATGTTATATGTACGTACGCACACGTACGTACGCACACGCATATGCACATTTATACATACATGAAAACTTACTCTGGTTTCTCTTTCTCCACACTGTCCAGCAACCTTCATCCCTGGAGATGGACCATCATCACCATCCCCATCAGAGACAAGCTACCTACCAATTCACCCAAAGAAAAGCTGCCATCTTTAAGATCTGGAACAGACACTTCTGAAGGCTGGCTAAAGCAGCTATCCACATTTACCTGGGAGTAAGAATCACTAACAACAATGAGACTTACTTCTGAGTAGACCTACACAGGTTGGGCTGTGTTAATCCTGTCACACCTAGTTCAGAGAAAGTCCCACTGCAAATGAAGAGGCTTAGCTCTGAATAGACATGCACAGGTCTGGGCTCTGAGGCCATGATCCTATCCTCACTTACCTGGGAGTAAGCCCCATTGCCAATAAAGGGGCTTACTTATGAGTAGACACACAGATAGGGCACCTATCTACATTTACCTGGGAGTAAACCCCAATGATAACAAGGAGACTTACTTCTGAGTAGTCCTACACAGGTTTGGCTGTGACAATCCTGTCACACTTACTTCAGAGTAAGCCCCATTGCAAATGAAGAGGCTTAGCTCTGAACAGACATGCACAGGTCTGGGCTCTGAGGCCATGATCCTATCCTCACTTACCTGGGAGTAAGCCCCATTGCCAATAAAGAGGCTTACTTATGAGTAGACACATAGATAAGGCACTGAAGCAACCATCTATCTACATTTCCCTGGGAATAAACCCCATTGCCAACTGATGGGCTTGCCTCTGAGTAGACATACACAGGTTAGGGATCTGAAGCCACATATCCCATCTACATTTACCTGGGTGTAAGCCCCAATGATAGTTACTTCTGAGTAGACCTACACAGGTTGAGCTGTGAAGCCACAATCCTGTCACACTTACTTCAGAGTAAGCCCCATTGCCAATAAAAGGGCTTACTTATGAGTAGAGACACAGAAGAGGGCACAATCCTGTCTTCATTTACCCGGGAGTAAGCCCCATTAACTCTGGTGGGACTTACTTCCGAGTAGACCTGCACGTGAGCAGCGAGGCATGCTGCTGCCCAGACTTCTCTGGGAGTGCTTCCTTCTGGGGAGAGCTGCCCAGGCCTGGCTGGAGGCTCGGGGCGGGGGAGGAGGGCGAGGGGCCCGGGCTGGGCTGGGCGAGGCCAGCCAGGGTAGGCCCCGGTGGCGGGAGGGCCGGGCCGGGCTCACCTGTGAAGAGCGGCATGACGGCCGAGAGAGCGGAGCGAGGCGTGGCGGGCGCAGGAGAGGCCGGGACGGGGTCGGCGGTGACTGGGGCAGCGGAGGCGGAGAAGGACCCTCAGCGGCGCTTCCCTTCCCTCTCTCGGGGGCTCATTCAAACCGGCCCCTCAGGATGACGCTGCAAGGCCGGCCGGTGCGCGCGCAGCTCCGGAAGGGCGCCTCGCCTCCTCCGACAGGCCTCTCGGGGGAGGGAAGGAGGAAGGCCCAGGCCCTGCCCCTGCCCCTGCGAGGGGGTTTCCTGGGGGGAACCGCAGCCCGGCCTACCAAGGCCTACTCGGAAGTAAGTCCCCTTCCAGTCAGAAGGACTCACTCCCAGGAAAGCTGCATAGGAGAGGACCCTCAGGCTGCATCCTATGCACACTTACCTGGGAGTAAGCCCATTGACTTGAATGGGACTGACGTCTGAGTAGACAGGCGTAGGAGTGGGCTGAGGTTGCAATCCTGTCCACACTTTCCTTAACGTAAGCCCATTGACCAGAATGGCACTGACTTCTGAGGAAACATGCATAGAATGGGCTGTGAGGCTGCATCCTATGCACACTTACCTGGGAGTAAGCCCATTGACTGGAATTGGACTGACTTCTGAGTAGACAGGGATAGGAGTGGGCTGAGGTTGCAATCCTATCCACACTTTCCTGGGAGTAAGCCCCATTGACTATAATAGGGCATACTTCTGAGTAGACATGGCTAGGATTGAGCTCTTTGACCAGTACGCACATACACAGAGACTTACTTCTGAGTAGAAATGTACAGGTTGGGCTTTGAGGCCATATTCCTGTCACACTTACCTGGGAGTTAGCCCCATTGCCAATAAAGGGACTTCACTCTGAGTAGACACGCCCAGGACTGGGCTTGTAGGCTGCAATCCTATCCACACTTTTCTGTTGGTTTTGACCTTTGAAGTCCTTCATGGTTTGGGACTGGGGTGCTTGATGAATCACCTCCTTCCATATGAACTGCTGCCTCATCATCTACACCAGTGGTTGTCAAAGTGAGGGTTGGGACCCCCTTGGGAGAGTCGTGACTTCATTTCATGAGGGTCGCAAAAGGCTGAGTGACACCATCTTGGAATCAGGCACTGAGCACCACCACCTTGGAGTGGAGCGCTCAGGCTCCAATCCATACTTTCCTGGGAGTATCCAGAGTAACTACGGGGGTCCTTGCTCCAGTGTAAGAACAATTTAGTCTGGATTGAAATATGAATTTCCTGTAGGTTTTCACTACGTGGTGCCGTAACTATGGATGCACATGACTCTTGCTCCTGTAGTTACTCTGGATTGTAGGGTATGCCTCATTGAACACAATGGGACTTACTTCTGAGTAGACATGGAGGGGCTCTGGCATCACAGTGATGTCACTGTTTGATGTCACTTCCAGCTTTGACATCACTAATACACTGATGACATCTCCTTTGTGGGCTCCCAGACAGATTCTCATTTTTCTAAGGGAGGCCAAGGCTGACATGTTTAAGAACCACTGATCTACATGTACTGCCCTAGATTTGAGGCCAGGTTGGCAGCAACAACAGTTAGGGCCTTCTTTGTGGCAGAACAATAATTATGGAAGTTCTACCCTTTTGTTTGTTTATACAATTTGTACACCCTCCTTCTCCCTGAAGGGCACCCAAGGTGGCATACGATATAATACACAGTGGCACCTTGGATTAAGAGTGTTTTGGATTAAGACCAAAATTTTCTCAGAAATTTTGACTTGGTTTAAGAGCACTGTCTTGGAAGAAGAGCACTTCTGATAAAATTTGGAACAGGCTTCCATGACCAGGAACTCACAGGAGGGGATGTGGGGTGGGGGGAGCAGCCAGAGCCAGATGTGTGTGTGGGATTTGTGTGTGGCAGTGTGGAAGGTGTGCCTTATCCATATCTCAATGCTGCTTCCCATCAACAGCCTGGGAAAGTTGCACAAAAAGACAAAGATTACTTTGAGCCAATGGATAGCAGTGACTCTATTAATGATAGTGAAAGTCATCCTCTTCTCTCATCTTTCTCACACCAGTCATTAAGCTTCTCAAAGTATTTTTTAAATTACAGTGTTTGTAATCATTTTAATATACACTAAATATTTTTATATAAATATTTTTGGACTGTGGAACCAATTGTCTTGAATTTCCATTATTTCCTGTGGGAAAATCCACTTTGGATTACAAGCATGCTTCCAGAATGAATTATGATAAAAAACTAAGGCACCATTGTACAAACAACATAACACAAATAAGATAAAATCCAGGTAAAAACAATACACAAAACAGAGAATATAAAACAAACAATAAAAACAAAACAAGCAGATAGCAATAAAGGACATCAGTAATGGGTCATGATCCACCTGTCACCATTAATAGTCTAAAAACAGTCTTTAATAGGCCTCAAAGACTTTCCTGAATTTAGTCTTCAATTCCATAATACTGTACAGGTGCCACCATCAAGAAGGCCATTTCTGGCTGCCGTCCACCTAACCTCTCTCAATGGTGACACATCCAACAAGGTTCCTCTGATGACCTAAAACAATGGACTTGACTATATGGGAGAAGACTGTCTCACAAGTACATTGAACCCAAGGGCTTTAAAGACAGGGTGACCATGTCTTTTTTTAGCCTTTGTGTCCTAGAAGAAAAAAAAATCATTGTCCTTTTCCCTGTGACTAGGCAGCATGTAACCTCATAATTAATAAATTAGTTGTAATTAATCATATGTAATCGTTTTAAATTTAATAATAAATAACATTGTTTAAATTAATCACAGGAAAGCAATGTATATGTTTTTAGGTTTTATTTTGTCATGAGCACATTTTTCTTGGGTGTTCTGTTTTGGGGAGCTCTTGCCTCTTTTTTGTGGTTATGGCATATGTTCATCCTAGCTTTAAAGATCAAAATTGGGCCTTGAAATGAACTGGCTGCTAGAGCAGTGCAGTTACCCCCATCCTTCAGCAACCATAGGAGCTGCCACATTCTGAACTAGCTGCAACTCCCAGATTGTCTTCAAGGGCTGCTCCACGTAGAGCACATTATTATAATCTAACCTTAATGTGTCCATGGTATGGACCACTGTGACCGGATCTGATTGAGGCAGGTATGGCCACAGCTGGCACACCAGCTGAAGTTGAGCAAAAGCCATTCCTGGCTACAGCAGACACTTGAGCATTTAGGAGCATCTACCTGTTCTTTCAGATGGAGTACAACACAGTTCAGACCAGGGTAATAATCCAGTACCCACAACATGGATTTCTGAACCAAAAAGACCTCTATCTTGTTGGAATTTAGATTCAGTTTTCTTCATTTTCATCCAGATCCCTTCTCTTTCCACGCAGCATTCTGGGATGTAGACAAAAAAAAAAAAAAAGCAGACCTCCGTCAGTCTATGGTATCGTGCTCGGCGCTGCATACGCTGCATGCAAAGCACGAAAGCCTGGGTTGGATTGTTATGGAGGATAGGCTGTTACCCAAGCAGCAAATCCCCCCTCTCCACGCCACTGAATTAGTCCAATGGAAAGGCAGAGCCAATACGATTGGATCCAGCTGCGGTAGCAGAGCTGGGCTAAGGACAGGAGCTCACCCTGTCTTGTGGGGCTGACCCGGGTCTCGAACCCTGGCCTGCTGGTTAACAGGCACAGCGTCTTAACCGCTTGCACCACCGACAGCCCCAAGGATGTAGACAGCCACATGGATATATTGCAGAAAGGCTAGAGCTGAGTGTTACTAGCATATTAATGGCACCCAACTCAAAATCTACAGATGATCTATCCTATTTAAAGTAAGATATTAAACAAAATATGGGACATTTTAGAACCTTTTGGTACCCCACACCTCAAGGATGTCATCTCCATGATGTAGGTACGGCATGGATGTTGGGCCAGTTTTTTTTGGGGGGGGGTATACATTTTGGTAGAATATATTTCAAAGTGGTTTATTTTATTGCATTTTGCTGTAAATTATGCATAAAACTGTATGTAACATGATGGTAGTTTCCCTAAAAATAATAATTTTAGCAATTTTGATCACTAGTGGTCTCACTCACCTCAAGAGTGCTACACTGCTAACATCTTATTGCTGTGGTTCTCAAACCCACTTTTTAGAATGCCAATCTGTTCAGGACCCACCAGAAGTGATGTCATGGCTTAGAAGTACATCATGAAGAAGATTTTTAAAACATAAATTTTAAATACATTAAAGTAAACCAAGTGAATAATCTCACCTGCCCCTCTCCCCATATCAGTAAGATTTTTAGTACCCAATTTAACTACCAGTTCAATTTAAGTTCTTGTACTTAAATCAGTTCAGTGTGATTTGGGATGAAATCAGTTTTAAATCCAACATGTATTTTTGTGCTAGACTGATAATTAAAACCATCTAAATGGCATTAACCCCCACCGGATGAAGACAGAAAAATTAGGAAGTGGGGAGGAAAGTGTGGACTATCACCTACTTTTAAAGATTAAAAAAATTAAATGCACCTTATTTGCTGAAGCCTTTGGTTTTAATCTGTGTGGCGGGATGGGGTAGGGGAAGAGGCTGGCTTCAGGAGCTCTTCTGAGTGCCAGATGCATAGGATCAAATCCATTCTGGGTGCTTGCACTCCCTTTAACCGATTTCCCACACCAGCCAAGGCGTGCTTGCTTTAATGAGTAAATGCAGCTGTGTATTTCAGTTTCACTTTCCATAAGGCTCAATGCATTCTCCTTCCTGGGATGGTTTTTGGGGAGGAGGGGCTGTGTTAATTGGATAATGACCATTCTGGTGTATTAGATTCCTCATCCTTTATCCAAAATTCTTGAGACCAGAAGTATGTTGGAATTTTGATTTTTCTGTATTTTTGAATATTTGCATATACATAATAATAGATTATGGGGAGGGGACCATGTCTAAATACAAAATATCCCTTATAAATCTAGTAGGAATTTAGTTTTATATTATACTTTAGATATTTTGTGCATGAAACACCGTTTGATTTTATTTATTTGGATGAAAGAGGCATTTTGTGTGTGTTTGTTTTTTTAAATCTGTTATTTACAAGGGCACTCAACTTTTAGTCAGTCTGCCCCCACCCCTGCACATATCCATAGCAGACCTTTCCTCACAGAGCTCACACAGGATAAAAAAGATATTGCAGATGTTTATTGTACGGTACTGGCCACTGAACACATACAGCAGCAGCCATAGCACCCTAGAGCAGAAAACACACCTGTGTCATTTTAAAAGACTCATTGGTTTATTGCAGCGTAATGTTTTACAGGCAACAGCTATTCCACATGATGAAAGAGGTGGACTGACAAGGTGGTTGTTATAAACACACACAGGCTGAAGAACACCAAGAGAACGCACCAACAAGGTGAAAACTAACAGTATAGAACAAATCCTGCTACATATGTTACTGGAGCATTAAAAACATAATAATACCGCCATTGCACAAAGGAAAGGCTTAACAGCCTAGAACTAGGCCGGAATAATTGTTCTATAGGTCAACACCAATCATTGGAATGTACTCCTGAATATCATCAACTAGGCCCCAGAAATGAAGCAAATGGGGCATCATGAACTTAGGGTTAGGCATAATTCTCCAGAATGTAGCAGACAGAAAGCTTATGATGAAGCATGTCATGAGACTTTTTGTAGGAGCCAGTATTGTTCTGTATCACTAATCTTCCCCTCATCCTACCAAATGCTTTACTAGTTCTGATATTGCTGGACACCATAAAATATATGGTTAAAATTTCTATTATTCAAGGCTCCTCTCATTTCTTTAATCAAAATTTCAGATAAAAATTCAAGTGCTTTTACTTTGTCTTCATAGAAACTGTGTACATCTACAAACTTTAATCAAGAAAATACAATTTAAAAACCTCTCGCCTTTTGCATAAATAAGCAAACACATGGCAAAATATTATCTCTGTTTATTGGCCTCCTGCTTTCCTCCCTCTGTTGTTGCTAAGCATCACTTAAATCTTTATGGACTCCCTATAATGCTCTGTCTTCAATTCTATCTTCCCTGTCTTCCTTCTCTCACTTCTCGCTCCCTATCACAAACTCATCACCTCTCTCCCCTTTTTGTCTCTTCTTCTCACTTGCTGCTGTGAACCTTCTGCTATTCCTGTCTCCATTCCTAGAACACTCTGTGTTAAATCACTTCCCCCTTTCTCCAAGTCCTTCCATATAGTCCATATTCACAAAATCATATCAGAACAATTCTGACCTTCTCATTGACTTCTCTGCTACAGCCTGGCTCCTAAAATTCTACACTACGCATTGTCAATCCTCTCTGCCCATCACTGTAAATCCTCTGGTTAGCATCCATATTATCTCTGTATTAAGGATAGAGCACTATCACTTCAATAAAAGTGCAGTATCACCTTGTATTTTTACAATTAATGATGCTTTAATTATAAATTAAATACACTTGTAAGATTCTCTTTTTACACCTGTGTACCTGGTATAATTTCCTTTTAATGAAAATAATTATGTGCCACTTTAAGTAAATGGGACTGAACAAATAACATATTAAAGTACATTCTTCAAAAACCTATTGAGAATTTTATTATTCTTTACCCTGTACTAAAATGAAGTATGACATTATAAAAATGTAATAAAAATTATCAAGTTTGTATCAGAAATATATATGCTGACAATTGTTCATTAGTTTTTAAAGCATAAATTTCCAAACTTCCTAAGAAGTGCACTTTATTCTGGAGAAAAATACCACAGTCATTTTCAAAAAAGTTCTTCCATAAATTAGTTTTATTTTGTATTAAATGAGCACACGTCATTATTGTATTGATATGCTTATTAAATATCAATTGGTGCGGCTTTCAACACCACTTGAAACATGCAAATCGTCACGAAGACAAGTTTTCCAGTGCTTCTTATTGGATACACAACTGCAAAGCCATTATAAATTATTGAAGAGGTATTTGGTTAAAAAATAAAATAAACCATACTGTTCATACCACAATATTCCTGCTACAAAGCAAGAGTTTAAAATGTATTCACACTTCAATTTAACGCTGACGTATCACAGGTGCTTTGTGTTCATGATACACATTTTGTATCAGAATGAAAAATCTTTCTTGGTACCAGCTCATTCACTTGAAAAAATGGAGCTAGCATCCACAATACTTTGATCAATAAAACCATTGACATACATAGTGGAATTTCTATGCTTATTGACATGGCAGTAACAATTTTCAGATTAAGGCACTAAAAGGGTAACATCCATTAAAAAGTGTTCTAATAATAATTTACATTTCAAACAGTGCATATATATTGTGTGATGTGTTAACTTACAGTTAATTTGAACTTCAAATTGTTAATGCAATATGTTATACAAATGATAGAGATGTGATGTACCAAAATAGGCTTCCAAACTTGGTTGTTTTAACTGTTAGTTTCTAATGCCTCTAGAAGTAAAATTCTGTATGGCTTGGCAACAATGCATAGGTTATATGTAATTACTCATTTCTCCCCCTGTACAAATATGCAGAATCAGGTTTTTGAAAAGCAAAATATTTAACACTTTAAGCTGTCTCATGATGAACAATGAACAATAACAATGCAGAAAGGCACTGAAATTCAAGTGATGAAAAACGGCTTCATTTTCAAGCATGTTTTGTTGTTTTCTTTAGCACAACTTCTTGTCTTCAAAGAAAATTCTTTTCAGTATGAAACACCTTCTTTCCCTATTCAAGTCTGTGTGCTCATTCTTTTATAAATACCGCTCCCTCGGGGCAAATAGTCCTTTTATTCTCACTGATATGAGAAAAGCTCAGTGTATTCCATTTATGATTGAAAGGCATTTTTAAAAAATCCAAAAGGCAGCTTTTAACCTTATATCTAGCTAAGCTTTATTTGCTTTTACTTGCATTACATAGTAATAATTAATCTAATCTACCTTAAGGCAAACCCGCAATAAGACACCCTCAGCGTGCTTTTTGTGCCAAAGCAAGGAGGAGAGAGTAATAGCAGTCTTAGCCCTGAAGCCTATAATAGTTGTATTTGAAAGAACGACCAGTCCTCACTGCTTTGTATGGTGAAAAAAGACCAGCTTTCTCAGGCTGCATCTGCTAGATTCCAGAGCTCTGCACACACTGTTAACTGAAATAAAAACGGAGAAAAATATATTAGAATTGCCTGGCTTCCTTTGAGTTAATATCCATAACTCAATAGGTGAAGAATATTTTAAACAATTGTACTGACTTGATTCCAGGGACATTTTAGAGCCACTTCACATTTTATATTTTACACACAAGGATAATAAGTGGAGATAGTCGTGTGTGTGTGTGTGTGTGTGTGTCCATTTTACAGTTTCTAACACATAGGGGAATGATACTCTCTGGGTACATCATGGTGTGCTTTAACACACTGCAACTGCAGAACAGAAATCAATGAGTAATCACTGTCTCACAAATCATCTCACTTAAAAAGAAAGCTGAACCGGTTTTCCAATTTTCATTTTATGGAATAAGCTTTTGGAGTTAGTGATGGTCGTTGTCCCAGTCTTCTGAACCAGATACAATACAACAACTGCAGTACAGATGGTTCAAGGGCCTTCTTTGGAGATAGTACAATAGCAAAAGCCTACACCTCAGGATAAAAGTCAGAAAAAAACTCCATAGAACCCGAAGAATTTAACAGAAATTATAGTTTCTATAGTCTCTCAAGCCCTGTCCAAACAGAGAGGAAAAAGGTATAAGAAAGAGACAGCAAGTGAAGGGCAATCCTCTGACAAGAGTCCAAAATACAAATTTAGTCTGTTGTCTAGGAAAGAAGGATTACATATAAAGAATTTGCATGTATCCAACAATATTAGCAATGTGTAAGATGATGACAAAAGATGACTACTTTTGCAAAATGGGTACGTAAATAATAGGCACATAATGCTTTCAAAGCACTTCATGTAATATGTAATCATTACAGCAACCATATAAGGAAGATCCCAGTTAGGCATATAGGTTCAAGAGTTAAAGCACAAGCCTTGCAAGCTTAGAGCACAAGTACGCAAGTTTACTCAGAAGTTCCATTGTATTCGATGGAACATGAAATTTGACTAGTGATATTCATAAGAAAAGGCAGTATATCAATCATTGAAATAGATAAAAATAATCCTGCTTTGTAGTTCAATATTGTAAGACTAATTAATGTCAAGAAAAGGATGACAGAATGTATCCAAAATGATGAACTGTTGTATCCAACAAAGGGTCCAAGAGTATATGATGTTGTCAAGTGTTAAAGCGAAGACAGTCTGGTGCCTGAACAGCATAGTATCTAGGAGCTACATACAAGTCACAACATCTTTTCTTGATATAACAGCAGAATAAGAACATCCAGACAAAACTTTTATGAGCTGTTTTTGTATTAACTAAAGGGTACTATCATCTGCTTCCTTTGCTCTTTCTCTACAGAGGCACCACATTTAAAAACCAATTTACAGCCTGATCCTATGATGCATTAGAACCAAAAGTTAGGTGTCGCAAACATGCCCTAAGGAATGTTTGCATAACCATAAGAGTGAATGGTGCTGACAGGCAGGCCTGCACTCCCACTGATCCCACAGCTCAACCTCAGAAGCCCAGAAGAGAAGAGTGGCACTGGAGAGTAGAGCATGGCAGGAGAAATGAAGCAGAAAGGAAGTACTCAGGAAAACCTATCCCCCTTATTGCACAAAAATTTGACACAGGCTTCTTGAGTCTGTGCCAGTAAGACAGCTTGCACAGACTTAAGAAGTTCCACTGAGCACAACAGATATGGTTTCCCTCTATGGAGACCTTCAGCCTTTTTATATCCAGCACAGGACACAGTGGTGAGTTTTTAGTACCAATGCTTATAAGCTGGATAAGTTGGACCCTTAAAAATATTGCCAAATATTGCCAACATAGAAGATTTCCAATTGATATTTAGAAATGCCCTCAGTATTTATTGTTAGTGAAAATCAAACATATCTCAGATTGGGCTCTAATCATACCTTCACTGTAAGAAAGACTAGAAAATATATTGGGGAAATGTATTTTCCTCAAGAATGAATTTCATCAGCATGGAATATTCTCCACAGAAGAATTAAGATTTTTGGAAGGATATGCATACTGTTTTATTATAAACAGTATGAAGTGTTGCTGGTACATAAGCTAAGGAAGACTATAAGCAAACTATTGCTTTGCAATAGCAAACCATTGATCTGCAACGGATCAAAGAAACAAAAGCAACAGATTTCTTCAAAATGATATTTGGAACTAATATTTGCTTCTTCTTCCTGTAAAGGCCCTTCATTTAAAAAGCAAGCAAATTTTCTTTATTACTGTCACATGACACAGGTGCCAGTGGGTTTACAAGCAAAAGCTACTCACCAGTAACTTGCATTTTCTGAATGGGCAATGTCCCCCACAGATCCATAGTTCTTTGACCTATTAAAATTTAGAAATTAAAATTTCAAGACAACTGTCTCGCAAGCTGAGTGCTGAACGTACACTCTCTTGAGTGGAAAAAAACTGTCTAAGAAAAGTCACCTGAATGTCATACTGAAGAATAGGCAAGACCTAATCCAAAACTAGAACTGAAGTAGAGTGGGGAAAAGAAACAATGAGTTGCTTTTAGCAAGAAGAAAAAGTTTTTAAAAAACGTGGATACTTTGTTATAATTCATGTAAAGAGATTTAATTTTGAAATGTTCAGGACTCACACAATAAGAATAGCAGATGCAAGATCTAAAAATATAACCGAATGTCTTTCTGATCAAAGAAAATCCAAAAAGGAACTGACTGACTGCCTGAGTCAGTTTTTGTACTGCAAAAAGTCCACTTCTGACATTTCTATTCTGTATTGCAAAAAGTTTCTGACCAAAAGAATATATTTTATACGTATACATATTCCATGCTGTAATATACATGTTATGTTAATTTAGATTATTGTGACAAAATATATATTTAAAGCTTTGAAAGACTGATTTTTTAAAAAGTCATTTACTAAACTAGTATCCGAAAAAAAATGAAATTAACCCTCAAGGAAAGCTACTAATACAGGCCCAAGACAGATAAAATAAAAATGCACAATTAGTCTTTAAAATGTAATTTATTTTTATTGTTACCAGGCTTTGTGGTCAGAGTAGATTATAGCTTCATAAAACTGTGTCACCATAGTGCCAGGAACATCAAAATACTTAAGGGTGCAATCCTGACTTAGTCTAGAGAGAATTGCACAGCTAAACTGTGACAAATCCACAGGGCTAGAAGGGCTCTAGACTGACACTTCAGTCAAATCCACAGAGCTAGGAGGTTTCTAGGTGGGCCTAACTGCTGCTGAAGAGACAGCAGCACAAGGGCAGCATGCTCACTGAACTGTGGGAGTTGTCCCAAATCCAGAGGTTTGAAAGGCAAGAGTGGTGCTTACACTGGCCTAAGACTTAGAACTTTTTCTTTTGCTTCCATTTTTACTCTGGTTTATTGTGGACCCCCAAAAGTCTACTCAGATTTATGCCTGCTCCTGAGGTGGACTAAGACAGTGGAGCTGTGAGAGGGCATTCTGCCCTGGAAACAGGCTCTAGATTTGGCCTAACTGCACTGTGCTAGTCTATGCTCAACATACCCTCAACACACCCCTAATGAGCTGCCTAGACTGGCACTGGTAGGCTGGTGCAAGTCCATTTGTCTTGAGCCTGCCGAAGTGGAAGTACACTGTCCCAGGCCTTTTCTGGTGCAGCTAGGCTGGCATATCTTGCATTAGGCTGGCCAAAGTGCCAAATACGCTGGTCTAAGTGCACTTCAGGATTGTAGTCATACAGCACAATCCTAACCATGTCTACTCAAAAGTAAACTCATCGTGTTCATTGGGTCTTACTCCCAAGAAAGTGTCTTTTGGATTGCAGCCATAGTCAAAGATATGAACCACGTATAAAGCTACTATATTCTGGACTCTGGAGAGTTCAGCAGCAGCAATATAAAACCATTCCATTATTTAAAAAAATTAGTTAATTACATTACATTTTGAAACATTGCATGTTTCAAGCTTTCAAAACACATATTGATAAATGCCAGCCAAAAAAGATAAAAAATCAATATCTCTCTGAAATTATACTGCTCACAAAAATTAGGGATTTCAAAATGAATATATTATATTGTATTGTCCCCTTATATATATTATGTAATACCCCCTAATTTTTTTGAGCAGTGTAGTTGGAATAAATTATAGAAAAATCCAAACTTCAAATTACTGATAACCTTCTCTACCTTTACAGAAATTAAAATATATCACTGATAACCTTCTCTACTTTTTAGTAACACAAAAATGTTACTACACAAAACATCACTATCAGATGATGTCATAACTGATTATCTTGTCTACTCAGCTAGGTCTCCAGGGAGCAGAGATTCCAATGGTCACTAGAAAAATGCTGGCAGCCCAATCCTGAGCTTGCTGGCAGCCTCGTGAGTAGTGTGGCTACCACTGTATTCAGCAAGTACCAGAAAACAGCTGGAGGTCTCTTCTGTTTCTTCCACTATTTTATTTTTTCCCGTACCGTCCATTCAATATCTGTGTTGTGTCCTCTGTGATCACTCATTTTCACTTTATACAAAAGAAATTGTTTACCACGGTAATAAGGTTGACAATGAATCAACAGAAATCTAGTTCCCTTTAAAACATTTCAGTTTCAGCTCAGAGGCAGAAGTTTCTCCTTACAAAGCAATTCAAAAGTGAATATCATTTAAGAACGTAAATGTCTTCACTGGATCTGGCCAAATGCCCACCTAATCCAGCTTCCATATCTCACAGCGGCCCACCAGAAGCCTCAGGAAGCACACAAAAGTAACATGACATCTGCATGTTATCTTATCTACAGTATTTATGTACCGCTTTTTAACTTAAATTCACAAAATTGTTTACAATGAAAAAATTAATGGCTAACGGGCAGTGGTGGGCTCCAGCAGATTCGCACCTACTCTATAAAACCAGTTGTTAACGAAAGATAGGACATATAAAGTTTAAAAATAGCCATTTAAAAGTGGCTGCCAGATGTGCATAGAACGGGTTGTTAATTTCTTTGAATCCCATCACTGCTAATGGGTGCATCCAGGTGCCCTCCCCTCCATCTGGTGTTTTGAGGTTGCTTGCATCCATCCACCCACCCAGGCTTGTAGCCTGTACTTTGTATTCATGTGCTTATTGCATGGGTGAAGGAAATAGAAAGCAAACTTAACTCTTTATGAGCCATTCTCAGGCATGCTTAATTGCCTGCCATATTATCATGGTAAGAAGGCTGCTACATAAGAGATGTTTATCCTTTAATTTAAAGCTCCAATCTAATTTGTGTTGAGACAAAATCACTGTTGAATAAACACTGATAATTAGGTTATACCTCTGCTGCACATTTGAGACCATCCAGCCCAATAGAGTTCAGGATCTGCAGAGCAGAGTTCTGTCAATCCCCCAATCCTTCATGTCCAAGTTCCTCCCCCACCCCGCTTTTGCTATCTCCTTGCCCTACGAAGGCAACACTGCTGCTTGCAGTTGCACTTATCCCTGGCAGGCTCATTCTCTTCCTGCCATGGGCCAAATGTCAGTGTTCAGTCTTCATGAAGTGCAGTAATGTCCTTTATGGCACATTTACAGCACTAAGCAATGGAGTTAGGGCTCTGCACAAGCTGAATACCGACTTATACTAGTGCAAGTCTCTTGCAACAGCCCACAGGTGTTGCAAAACGTGTCAAAAAGCATGTCTGAGATACCTGTTAAGGATGGTAGGCCAAGTTATGCCGACCTATCTACACTGCTGCCGAGATTGGCCATTATAGGAGTCTGGGGACAAGAGGTGTTTTCAAGTGGGAGAGGGCAGGCAGTAGGCAAGACAGTGGGCATGCGCCCAGGGAGAAGAAGGGGCGCTCAGACCCATCTGTACTGGATCCAAGCTCTGTCCCTGGGCAGCACAGAGCAGCTACAAAGTGCTCTGTACTGCTTGGATATGCATCACCAAAGCAGATGATGCAGATCTTGATAGACAAGTTGGGGCTGTCAATGCATTACCCAGAAAAGGGGAAAAGACCTGCATGTTCCAGTGCAGGTTTAAATTGTGCTACAGGACACAAAAAATGTAGATTTTATCCAGATAAAATTTCAACAGCTTGCAATTTGTCTAAAGACTGTGATGTGAAGAGAGAAGCAAGAAATAGGAACTGACAAAGTAAAAATATATAGCTAATTTTCTGGCCAGTTCACGTATGTTCAAAAATTCAGAATGTAAACTAGAACTCTAGGAAAATGAAGACAAACAGATAAAAACCCCAAAAAAGAAATGCAACAATTCAGACACAACTTTAATAATTTGCCTGTTATTTACTCTAGTAAGTGATACACAGGTTCATTCATGGATTTTTTATACACAGATTTGACTCAACACAAATGGCTACTGCAAATTACAGTTTAAAAACTGCTTTTCTGTTGTTGCCGACAGGCAGCCATGCAAGCAATCATTCCATTCTTCAGACCCAGAATCAAACCCCTGCAAATATTGAGATACCTACCTTATTCCATTAGATACGATGGAAGAGCAAGAAACCTGGAATTGGGTCTTTTAAAATCTATTTATCCTTCTCGTCTTTGTGTATTTGTGTATTGACTGTTCTATATTTTTAGTATTGGTTTTTATTAGGATGTTGGTTTTATGCTGGTCTTGGACCGTAATAAAATTCTATTCTATTCTATTCTATTCTATTTATCCATTGTTGAATTATACACTGATTTTTTTTAATCACAGGAGGTTGTGGAACAGAACCTAGTAGATAACGAGGGTCACCTGTACTAACATGTTTCATTTTTAGAACATTTATTTCTCACATCTTTAGCATGTACTTGGTATTAAGATGTTTTCTGGTAAATCATGTATATTTAATGACGATTGTTACTTTCAATGTTAGAGCAACCATCTATAAATCACATTTGAATACAGACATGTGCTACCCAATACACACTAAAAAGGAAGCTAAAAATGGAAATCCTCAAATATAATTTAGGCATATGAAAAATGTGTCAGGATTAAGAAATATGATTAATCAAATGAAGCAAGTGCCTTTGCCCCAAGAAGAAAAAATGTTTTTCAAGCCTAAAAGATGATGAAACCCACAGTTAAGTATAGCAAAGATATCTATAAATTTTAAGTGGAAGAAAGAGCAAAGAGATTTAACAAGACCTGCACAAGGCACCCAACAACCAAATTTAGTGAAAAGAATGACTGAAGTGTTGAAATGAATGATTCAGAAAGTGTTACAGAAGGACTACTATTTTAACCTGCCAATTATTTTTAACAATGCATCATATTCAGTTTTGTGATGACTTTATTGCTGATGTTTACAAATAGTTTCATGAATATTAACATTTTACTGTAAGAGTATTCTGTATTTATCTCAGACAATTCACACATTTTATGAAGAGGCAGGCCAAGTAAAATTTTTCAACTTAAATTTGCAAATGGTTTCTACTGTTTTAATTTTTTGGAAAGTAATCTTACTGAAATATTCCAAGAATACCCAAAGGTAGGTAGGATGATTTTGGGGTATGCATTTGGAAATATTAATTTTTTTAGTCATTTTTATATCTTTTTTGCCATTTTTCATTAAAGAACTCTGACAATTTTTAGATGTACTCCTTCATTTTAAAATGTTTAAGGACATAGTTGAAAATGGAAAAGCACTTTGCAAACAACAGTGTTAATAAACCATACAGAAATGCATGAATAATATATAATCTTTTAAGGTTTACAAACAAATCAGTTACGTCAGTGTTCAGACCTATTATCAAGACACCTTATTTCAAACTTATGAATACACACAATTTATATGAAGAACAAATGAGTTATAAAAAAGTGACCAAACTTCTTTTAAGAACCAGATATTTTCAGTTTCAGTTTAGAAATCAGTTTAGAAATTTCAATTTAGAAATCAGCAACAAGAGGATAATAATTCTATGCAATAAAACAACACTACCGTGACTAGGATCATAATAGATACATCCCAACAAACACCATTAGTAATAGCCTCATCATTGTTGGCTCTACTATAGTAATCAAGGTTAACTTTGAATAATAGCATCAAGAACTGTACAATAGTGAATTTGTCAGTAGAGAAAAACAGAAAATGCAAAATTATGTCATCTTCTTAGGATGGTAAGCCAAACATGGATACAGAAAAACAATACCCAGAAAGAGAGAACCATCTTGAGTTCCAGTTCTTAGGTGATCAACCAAAAGTCTGATACTGTAGAACAGAGTTTTGAGATAATAGTTAAACTGCAGTTTAAGAAGGGTCAGAAATAAATGCTTTGAAGAAGGAACTTGCTCACTTTGTAACAAACTTTGAGCCAGATCTACCATGCTAAATACTCAAGCATGGGTATTCCCTGATTTCTGACAGTCTGTTTTCCACAATTTACTCTTTCATCACGTGTAAAATATATCTGTGTGTGTTTCGTCAGATGTTTCATTCTCTCAACACCAGAAAATGAAACTGAGCATAAAGTATACAACTGACCATATGATGGCGCTATTTCATGGACACACCACCCAAAGCAGATTCACTTTGTGGAGTGGAGGGAGCTGAACAGAGCATAGATTGCATTCTATGAGTAGAAAGAGCCTATAATTTGTGTTTGGATTTGTGTCGTTCATACTTTATTGATGACTAGTGAAAGGCGTACCCGCGTTGCAGGAGTAAAATTCTCCCGTATGCCATCCCCCCATATGCATCAACCCCCCATGGATAACTTTCCCCCAGGTGTAACAACCCCCCATGCGCAACTTCACCCATGCGCATCAACCCCGCATGCCCAATTTACCCCATGCGCAACTTCCCCCATGTGCATCAACCCCCCATGAGCAACTTCCCCCATATGCATCAAACCCCATGCGCAACTTTCCTCCATGTGCATCATCCCCCCATGCGCAACTTCCCCATGCGCAATTTTCCTCCATGCGCAATTTTCCTCCATGCGTAACTTCCCCCATGTGCAACTTCCCCCATGTGCAACTTCCCTCCCATGCGCAACTTCCCTCCCATGCGCAACTTCCCCCATGTGCATCACCCCCCATGCGCAACTTTACTCCCATGCGCAATGTTCCCCATACGCAATGTTCCCCATGCGCAACTTCCCTCCATGCACAACTTTCCCATATGCACAACTTTCCCCCGTGCGCAGCTTTCCCCGGTGCACATCATCCCGCCGTACTCAACTTCCTCCCATGCGCAACTTTCCCCCATTTGCAACTTCCCCCCATGCGCAACTTCCCCTCATGCGCAATTTCCCCTCATGCGCAGCATCCTCGCCAGCGCAACCTCTTCCTCTGAACAACATCCCCCAGTGCACCAGGCACTGAGCACCAAATTGGCTGGATGTTATTCAGTCTCCCATGTTAAGTATAGGACAAAAACACGTTTCCCCCTTTTCAGCCCCTGAAGGGTTAAATTTCTCCACATGGATCTTGGTGGGTGTTCAGGTGACTGAAGGATCCCTCCCAGAATTCCATGCTTCCAGGCCCAGCAGTTGGGGCGGAATGTTGATGAGTCAGCAATTCTCAATGCCAAGTATAGGGAGGAAAACGCGTTGCGCCCCTTTTCACCCCCTTCCGGTTGGAATTTCCGAAAACCAGTTCTTAGTGCACCCCTCAGTCACGGAAGGAACATCCACCCCAAATTTCACGCTTCTAGGCCCAGCGGTTTTGGCAGGGCGGTGATCAGTGAGTCAGTGAGTGAGTGACTTTTCTCTTTTATATATATAGATAATGTCATCTCAGTGCCAGAGCAAAGTGAAAAGGAGTAATGAAGAGCTCAATTTACAGGAATAACAAGACCTGGTTGAACTCAGTGAAGGCAGGTCTCTGAGTAAAATAGGCCACACTTTTAAATGCGTGGATTCAAGACCAGATTAGATAGAATATCAGCCATATAATGCAGGTTTAGGTTCTAAGTTTATTCACTGAATTATGAAGGCTGAAAGATATTTATCTAATGCAATTATTTCCTTATGTCTTATCATAATTTCTTCAGTAAATGACCATCATTCAGATACATAAGCTATTCATTGCCCATAGATGCCTTTTTTCATTTTACTATAATTTGTTGTGTATTCTGGCAATGTATTAATAAATTTTATGTGTTATTTCGGCTTTTGCAAGTTATATTTCTGTCTTTTTTGGTGGCCATTTTGCATTTGCAAGCTGAAAAAGAATGAGTTCCACCTTTCAACAGTTTTCACTTTTGGATGGTGTTACGATGTATAACCTAGCCAATAAGTGGAATATACCTGTAGGAGTTGACTTGCCTCAATGCTGCATATGGGACACAATATGTAACATGAAAAATCTTGGAGAAGAATGGTAGATGGATTATTTCAACTTTGGAAATAAATTCAGGTAACCATGAATTTCATCCATGAGGCTGCATTCCATGGGGTCATGGAGGGTTGGACACAACTGAATGACTAAACAACAACCATCAGATCTGGATGCCATAAAGAAGTACGGCACAAATTTTAATGTTAAATATTGATAAAGCAGGAGGTAAATAAGAATTTCCCTGGTATTAAAAAATGGCCTGGACTGTAACTTTAATTATTTTTACCTCTGTTGCCCAATGGAATGGAAATTCAAGCCCAAATATTTGAATTCTTTAACTTGGTTAATTGATTTGTTTGGGAAAAAATCTATCAAGAACAGTGTTTCCAAGATCTCCCAAATAGCAAAATTTTTGTTTTATCATAATTTCGCTGAAGATGATTGTTAAGAGGTTTAAAAAGATAACATTGTATGACCTCAACATCTGTGGAGGTTCTGTTCTGGAGCCGCCACCAGCCCCAACATCACTGAAATCTGCAGACACTAGGGTAGCCATTTAAATGCCTTCCCCCCACCCCAATAAAAAGCAATGTGAAAACATTTCTTACCTTTTCATTACCCACCCACCCCCAGTCCGTGGATCATTAGTGTTTTTTTACACACAAGAGGATCAGAGGTGGGCCCGGCCTGGCCCAACCACCGGTTCCCTGGAAGTGGGCGTGGCCAGGCCAGGGTCAAGGGGCGGGGCCAGGGTCAGGCAGGGTCAGGGCCTAGGAGGACATGCCACCCACCCCACCGCGCTGCGGGTGGGCGGGGCGAGGGGCAGGGCGAGGTTCAGAAGACGCACTGCGCATGCGCCAACCTTGGCGCACGCACTGTGTCCTCTGAAGCCAGTCAGCTTCAGAGGAGACTTTTTCCTCTCCAAGGAGGAGCCATTGGCATCTCCTTGGAAAGGAGGAGGTCCGCACCTCTATGGGGCCATTTGGCCTCACTAGAGAGGCAGAGTGGCTCTGCCGCTCCACCTCCCTAGCAAGGCCAAATGGCTCTGCAGAGGAGACTGTACACACGTCAAGTTTGACGCATGCGCAGTTCAGTGGTGGGCCGTCCGTCCGAACCGGTACAGCCGATTTTCTGGGGCCCACCTCCTACCAGTTCGGTAGTGGGGGGGGGGGGACAGAAAGAAGAAGCGGATTGGGCGATCTGGCCCAAACTGGCTTCAGCCCACCACTGAAGAGGATTAGATACTAATGGTTTCACCACAGGAAGGTAACACTTGCTATTCTCATGTTTATTTCCTTTTTTGAAGGCACTTAAATGGCAACCCGGTAACTGCTGGGATCTGCAGAGAGTTAAATACCTACCTTACACTTATATAAAAAAAATTATTACTTGATCATCCTGAAAAAGCAGGTGCTTTTTTTAAAGGAAAAACTACTACAAGTCTATTTTCCATTGTTACCACCTTAATTTGATAGTGGATCACCATGTTAAATTAACCTTAAAAAAAGGAGGTGGGTGAGTAAGATACATTAAGTTTAAATCATTGTTGCGCTTTCATACACACAGGAAATTTTGTAATTCCCTTTTGTAACTTAAAAACACACAATTTTTTCAGAATGTATTAGAACTTGAATTACTTAACTAAATGTTTTCTACATCTCTAGAAGTTTCTCACTATTTAGTTTCTCACTACTTGTTTTATAACAGTAGAAACTACTTTTTGTAATACAACATATCTTCCTTAAAGCAGGCACAACTGATTGGTCTTCCTGTTCTCATGGTGTTGCAGGAAGGCAAGCGCATAACTGTACACTGGTCTAACCCTCTCCCAGGAGTGGTACAGAAGTTCTTTACAGCACTTTTATGACAGTCCCAGGCCACCACAGCCCCAAGCCATCATAGTTAGGCCAGCCTAACTGCGGGGGTTAGTATTGCAGCCGTAATCATTTAACGTAATTAGTATGAACTAAACCTTGTAAACACCATATAATTTAATATTCCTCATATTAAAATATATACACAGATTAAATACATAGATTTCTTCCTGTTCAAAAGAATTAAAAATGTGTCAATTCGAATCTCACCTAGCTTTTCCCGAAGCATTCTTAACTTTTCTGAAAGACTGATTTGCTGAGGACCTTGTTGAAAGAGTTCTGGGGGAGGCACGAACAAAACTGGTTGGTGGCGTTTTAGGAATCTTTGTTACTAAATGAGAAACCCATTTCTTTTGCTCTTCTTGACAGGATGCCAACAGCAACATATCTCTTGCCGTAGTTACATCATAACTCACTATTAATGAAAGGAAAGAATATAAAATCAAACCATAACAGAAATCACTGCCATCATCATCAGCAGTTGTGTACTGAGAATTTTAAAAAGACAACTCTGTATTTAAAGGTTGGATAAAAATCTTCTAAATAAAAAAAGTAACACAAAAAGGTTTTGAACAATTTCTTGTGGTTGGTGGCATTATATTTATGTGCTATTTTCTTATATTACATTCTGAAGCTAATTTATAAAGAAGGCATTCAGTGATGTCAAAAGTTAGGGTTGACATCTGTTAAGATGAACAGATAAAATATTTTGATGGAATAAAGAAGATGCCCCATATAAATCAATCACTCTTTATTGCGGTCTCAAACCAGAATAAAAGTAGCTGACACAGACTTCCATACATATAAATCAGCATTACAATTTTTTTAAAATGGCAGTATGTTCTAATAAATACTTACAAATGAACTGCAACAGGCAAACACTATAAAGAGGCACTCTGTTTTGTGAGAGAAGATAGAATGCCCCTGCATTGTACATCTCAAGCATTGTACATCTCAAGCATCAGGAAAAAATTCCTGACAGTGAGGGCGGTTCAGCAGTGGAACAGATTGCCAAGGGAGGTGGTGGACTCTCCCTCACTGGGATTCTTCAAGCAGAGGCTCAACAAGCACCTGTCGGAGATGGTCTAGAGAATTTCCTGCTACAGGCAGGGGGTTGGACTAGATGACCTACTAGGTCCCTTCCAACTCTAGGATTCTGATTCTATGTTTTTTCTTATTTTTTCATATGCATTTAATCAATATAGGTTTTTTTAAAAATCAACTATCTATTAAATTGTCCTATTTAAAAAATAAAACTATAGGTTGAACCTTTTGTGACATGTGGTTTCCAGAACCTGTGAGATTAACCATTTTTGTGTTACACAAAGTAATTCACTACTGTGGTAAAAAGGCAACAATGAATCAAGTTCTATTTATAAGTGGCTGCTAACTGCCCTGCAGGGAGCTGAGCTTCAATTTGCAAACAGTTTCAGCTCAGAGCAATTCACACTTGGAAATGGAGAACAGAACAGAAACAAAACTAAAGTTCACAACCTTTAAGATAAACTTAACTGCATGCCATGATAAGAAGGCTGCATTAACTACTCCTTTAAGGGAAGCTTATCTTTCAATTTAATGAGCCAACCTCAGTCTCTATGAGACAAAACTGTATATAAACAAATTGCATAAATTGCATATACTTAGGCTACAATTGAATTACTGTATACACTCATGTATAAGAGTTTTAACTCTTTTTTGGAGCTTAAAAGGCTCCCTTGGCTTATACGCGGGGCAAGCAGCCAGCTAGTCTGGCAGGAGTTCCCAGGAGGAACAGGTCTCTTTATAATCCTCCTTTTTCCCCAGGGGCTCCTCCATCCCACCCCCTCCTTTCCTACTAAACCTAAACAAGTAGGTGTCCAAATAAGTAGGTATATTTTCCAGTGAGGCTGAGAAGCATTTTCTGCCTTAAAGACTTGGAGGGTGCAATTAAGGAACCCTCTCTCTGCTAAGCATCTTATTTTGGTTAACAATCTTACTCCTTGCAAGTTTTGAAGAGGTATTTTCTTGTATTTTCAAAGACGGGTCTGTGCAAATGAGGTCCCCTCCCTCCTCCCACTGTGTATGATGCCCCACTAAGAGGTGGTGGAGGAGGAAGAATGTAAAGAGACCTGTCCCTCTTGGGGGGGGGGGGGCTGACAAGATCTCTCCCTGCTGGCGCTGGCATGGAAAGGTCCCCTCAGCACCCCTCTGACGGAAGGGAGGCTGAGGTGATCTTTCCTTGCTGGCGCTGGCATGGAGAGGTCCCCCCAGCGCACCGTCAATGGAAGGGAGGCTGAGAAGATCTCTCCCTGCTGCCGCTGGCAAGGACAGGTCCCTGCAGCCCTTCTCCGCTGCCTCTGAGGGCTTTGTGAGAGGGAAGCCCCCCAAGCCCTCAGAGGCGGCGGAGAAGGGCTGCAGGGACCAGGGACTTCTTGCAGCCAAGCGCTGACTGGAGGATGCCTCCACCACTGCCTCTGTTATGCCTCCTTCCCTCCCTTCCTTGCTATTCCCCCCTGCTTATTCCCCCCACTCTCTTTATCCCTCCCTCCCTCCTAGGCTTACTCCTAGGAAAGTGTGGATTGCAGCCTAAGAGCCCCCCATAGCATATCTTCTCAGAAGTAAGTCCCACTGGAGTCAATGGGGCTTACTCCCAGGAAAGCGTGTAAAAGGATTGTATCATTGTATCAATCCTTTGCATATCTACTTAGAAGTTAGTACTATTATAGTCAATGGGCTTTTCTTGGGAAAGTGTAGACAGGACAGCAGCCTCAGAGCCAACCCAGAGACTGCTGCATTTCCCACCCTTGGCTTATACATGGGTCAATAATTTTTCCCAGTTTTTGTGGTAAAATTAGATGCCTCAGCTTATATGCAGGTTGGCTTATACACAAGTATATAAGTTAACTCAATTGTATAGCTATTGAAAAACTATTATAGTACCCAAGGCAGTTCAATCCTATCCTAAGCTGGAAAAGGCAAACTGGTGGGCTGTACTATATGCAGTGCAAGTTTGAGTCTGACTGTGTGATTCAGCATGAGACAAAGCTTTTTTCCCTACTCTGGAGTTGCCCCAGGATCTGCTTAGATCTGTGCCACCTGACAAATTGGTGCAGATCAAAGCAGGAGTCTGGAAACGCTCCACCCTGCCTAGGAACAGGGCTAGATCTAACTGCCAGATCCTGTCCCCACCCTGGCCCCAACTCTGCGGGCTACCACACCTCCATGTGCTGAGGTGTCTTTGTGACTCCAAGGAGGAAAGAAAGGCTTTTTGTGGCATATTTGAGGCCAGCCCAGGATGCAGTTAGAACTGCACCTTGAGCTACTAAAAAAGTTTAAATGTTTCAAAGGACAGCAACATAGTGCACTGGCTAAGGATATAAGAAATGTCTGAAGGTTTGCACACAAACATTTTCTCCTATTGCTTAGTTTCAAAAATTGATGCATATTTCAGGTCTCCATACAAAATCTGCTTCAGTGAGACTGAAGCATTAATGGTTTAATTATTTAGCTATGTGAAATTGATATTACTGATTTACCACAACAATTTAAATTGTTTCCCCACCCCCCCAAAAAAAATCCACTAGTAGCTCAGTTCAAAGCCATAGTCTGTGTCTTACCTTTACATGGCGCAATTAATTCTTCCTTTTTATCCAAGTGATCTTTATGGCACTTAACATGGCACTGGCGACATTCAACTGCAGGGGGTGGTTTAAAGACATGCCAGAGGGGCTTGGCACAGGCCTCACAGTTGGCTGGAAAATGGTATAATGTAGGGATGAATTCGTGACCTTTATGATTAAAAAAATTTGTCTTCTCTGCTGGTTGGACTGGTTCTGCTTCCAACTCTTTTCTGCACTCTCCCTCATTGGCATATAAAATCTGAAAAAATACAGCAGTGTTCTTATACTCTTAAAAAATAAAGTTGACAAATGTTTTTAAGAAAACATCTTAAAATCAGTCTCTCAAAATAGTTGATACCTGGAATATTTTTGGAATTTCTTCTGTTTCTGCTCTATATACATCTCCCTGTGTTACTGATCGGACATGAAACAATTTCCTGAAGTTAAAAAAAGAAAACATTGCTTAAAAAACTAGTTTAATAACAATTTTACTATTAAGCAGATATGATATAGACCTAGCATTAATTTGCCTGTCTCACCCCAATTCCCCTTACAGCAGCTCCACATCTGATGGAATACTTGTATCTGCCAAAGGTACACCAGTGATACACTGGTGATTCTTTCAACCAACAGAAACAGATGGTTTGGATATACAATTCAGCACAAGATCACGCTTTTGTATATGAATATACAATTACATATAATTAAATTAAATATTTAGGTACAATTGTATATGTCAGCCTGCTACTCTAGTGCTCAAGGATTGTGCTGCTCATCATTAAATACATTACACAAGAGACGTAACAAAATCATTTGGTACCTGAGGCCCACAAATTTTCTGACACCCCCCTACATCAACATTATTTAATTATCAGTATGCATTAATAAATTAATTAGCTATTAATTAATATTTTCATTTTAAAATGCCTCATTCTTTTTGGGGAGATGGATGAGGCTATCTCTGGAGCACTTGTACTCCACTTTCACTGGATTGGCACCATTCTGGTGGGCTTGCATTCCTCTATGACTGACCTGAACATGAGGCACATTTGATAATGGCAAGTAAATGCAGCTGGATGGCTCAGTTCCACTTTCCATAAGGCTCAATGCAATTATCAGGGACTTCCTTCTGGATTGATTTGTAAGGACTGTGTTCATCAGTACAGTTCTGGATTTCCTTCAGAACCATTCTGGGGGCAATGGATTCCCCTCAGTCTGCCCTTTCCAATGGGCTATGCCATGTTTGCCTACTCACGAGTAAAGGTGTAATAATCTAGTTCACTTTCATAGGGCTCCATGCATTTTTTTAACATAACTTTTGGAAGGAGTTATTTCAAAAGCTGTTTTTGCATTGGATTCTACTGGAAAATATGCATCCGATTGTATAGGACTTGATCAGGTTATTCCAAACGATTTTAGCTATTTTTGCGGTTTTGGTCACCCCCAGTGTGTCACCCCCAATGAGGGTGGTACATAGAGCCTGCCCCTCAGCCCTCCCCAAGGGATGCCACTGCACAACAGGTAGGTATGGTAAACATAATATGCTTCAACTAAGTTTAGATCAATTCCTTCAAATGCAGCGCATGCACTTCTATGCCACCCTATTTTTAGGGCCTCCTGACTACAGGTGGATTTTTTGGTAGGGGAGTGTCCACAAGTGCAGGGGCTGCTGTGGAAAGAAGAGGGTAGGGAGCAACTCTGGATCCAACCCACTATTTGTTTTATTTCAACTCAGGAATAACATTTTGTAGGTATTTCAAACTTGTATTATAAGAACTTACTCTATATCTAATACCATGGATGGATTAGACTGTTCTTTGTCCTGTTCATCATTATAGAACAAAATCTTCTTGCTACTTATCACAACATACTAAAAAAAACACAAAAACTGTTAATACATATTTATTGTTATACTATAAAGATATATTATAAATACAGTGCTACTCATCTCCTATTGATCCATGAGCACAGAGATTTCATAAGTTTATCATCTAAGATTTTGCTATCTCAAACCTAAAGACAAAAATCAATCAAGTAACTGTTAATGTTTTCCACTCAGTCCAGCCTTAAAAAGATCTAATTAATAAACAGTGGGCTTGCTGAATCCATGGACTTGGAAACTGCAGATTTCACTTTCTGTGGACTCTGACCTCATAGGGTAAGCATGGAAACTGCAGAGGCAAAAGGAACCATACTCCAGTTATCTCTGAAGTGTGTTTTGAGAATCACTGACACTGCTTAGAAGAGTTTATCCAGGACTTAGAAGCTTAGGAGCTTATTCAGCTGAGGCAGACCCCTCCCTTCATCCTGGAGCAGGTATGCAAAGTGGTAATAACTTCCCAATTGATTTGTATTTTGTTGCTTGCTGTGTCATCAATCCCTCCTTACATGGCAAGCAGACTATGTTTTAAGCCTAAACCCTTATAGATGCCAAGAATCGACGTACAATTGAGGGAAAATACATTGCACCTGGCAAAGGTGAAGGAATCCTAAGGGCACTTTAGCAGAGTGAGGTGCTGTGGCAAATGATCAGTTCCAGGAAGGATTTGAAGGCTCAGTGGGGAGCAAAATTTGCTCAAAGCTGTACATAAAATCTGAGCTTATATAAAGAAATCTATTTTTGATTAATTGGGAAGCTGCCAAATTGGGCAACAAACAACATCTCCAAACCAAGAAGAGCTAAGAGCTTTGCTCTTACCAACTCACTTCATTTTGCAAGAGACTACTGCATAGCATTGAGATAAAACTGCAGGTGAAATATCTGCTAATAAAGCAATTTTATCCCTACTTTCAAAGTGCAAGAACATAGGCACCCTTGCTCTAAGAATTGTAAGGTACAATACTCTGTGTCAATACAATACACTTGCAAGATGGATTATTATTTTACAGTGAATGGTCGAGGTCAGCAGTGGCAAGAGGTGGGCAAGAAGGGCACTTCTGGGCAATGCCCCTCCAGAAGTGCCACAACTATCCTGTCCCATCCTCTTGTTTGCTGTTTGTTTTAAGAGAAAGAAATGGGCAACTCCATTGGCTTATCTCTCTATTAAAAAAAACCCTTTTGATAAGCAGAGGGAGAATCTGGGCAGATGGAATGGCCCAGAATCTCTAGTAGCAACACAGCCCTGGAACGGGCCATCACTCTCCTCTCCTCCTTTATAGGAAGAAAAGAAAGTGATGCCCTTGAAAGGTAGCAAGCCAGGAATCACTTGCAACTCCTAGTGTGGTGTTTCTCTAGGCTAATACTTTCATCTCTTTCAGACACCCAGATGTTGTGACTTCTGGATCGCTTACTACTACTGTCTAGGTCCAGTTCCACAATATGCCCTTCATCCCGTCTGAGGAATTGAAAGACACCACCTAAGTCTTCTGTCTCATTGGAGGAGGAGAAGGGGAGCAAGCCCAATATTGCTGGGAGTAACACTGGGAGTAGACTTCTACACCCAGTGCAATTCTAGAAGCAACTGCAATGACATGATGATATCACAATTACTTCTGGGTCAGGGCAGGGATGGAAATAAAGTTCAGCCCGCAGAAGAAAGAAACCCAGGATCACTACTGGTCCAGGTAATGCAATGTGAGAAGTAAATGCCTAAGAGCATAATCCTAACCATGTCTACTCAAAAGTAAGCCCCATTGTGTTCAGTGGGTCTTACTTCCAGGAAAGTGTCTTTAGGATTGCAGCATTAGTATTTGTATTAATTTACTTGTTCAATTTATCTTTCCCTAAATGACCATGAATATTGCCTCTAGGTGTTACTAAAGATCATAATTTAAGATGTATTGAAATTGAGAGTTTGTTCAAGAAGAGATATTTTACAAATCTGGTTATATAGTTATTTGACTATATGATTAGTATTTGTATTGGCTTACACTTCAAGAAAAAGCAAAGTTCTAAAGATACCTGTTTTTTCCATCCATGACGTTTTATATTTCCTTTGTTTGGTATTGAAAGCCAGCCTTCCATTCTTGACTCTGAGGGGGGGAAAGCTACATATTAGACATGATCACATAAAATTACAGGAAAATGCAATGTACCTCCATGCAACCATTAGCAAGTACCAAATATACTGGTAAAGCAAGAATGAAAGACACAGCTAAATAATATAGGACTGAAGTACTTATTCATGCTTAATCACAAATTAATTTACCATGACAATAACTACTGCAGGATAACAGCAAGGATAACATCTAAGACTATTTCAGGGGAAATGCTTTGAAGCAGCCAAGCAAGAAAGTCATGTATTACACCAGAAGATGTAATATATATTTCATTTAAACACTTCTAAGAGGGGTGGGTGAAACAATTAGAACAAAGATACAGCAACTGAAAGCCACAGTTCACAAGAAAGGAAGAAAGCAGGAGAACAAGCAGAAAGAACCCACATATCCCATTACTCACAGAAGATAAGAATAGAAGATAAATAAATAAGGAATGCAGGAAGACTCAGCTAGATATGAAGAATAAGAGAGAAGCCATTTATTCAGTTTTAAATGACATGTTTTGTGTGTTGTAAGATACCTATAAAAATCACTGAAAGGCAAAAAACCTATCTGCATACTGATAAAAGAAACTTGTATTTACAAAACATATTACTTATTACACTTACTGCAAACTAGTCTGATCATAATGATAAGCATAAATTGAGAAAAATCTACAACAGACATCACTAACTGAGATGACTGATTCAGGAAAAAAAAACACATTCAGATACATAATTAAATAGAGTGATGTGGCACACACAGACAAATCCTAAACGGAGTACGTAGTAAGTGTACAATTGTGCCTTTTTTTCTTGAGGGTTCTGTTCCCTGCACCCTTGTATATGCCGAAATCTGTGGGGTATCACCATCTCAGAATGCCTTATAAAGGCATTAAAAATCATTTCCAGTTTTCTCCCCCAATTTGGAAGTAGCATCTACAGGCTTTTACAAGTGCTTGCTATAGAAATGCCTTGCATGGCATCTCCAAACCTCAGAACGCCCTCTGGATGCAAGAAAGTGCAGCTCTGGTCACTTTCAGAATATCTGGGTTCGTCCACCCTCTGGGTTTGGAACCCATAGATTACCAAATCTGCAAGATAACCCAATCCATGGATAAACAGGAACAACCTATACACAGCCACTATCAGGATGAATTGCTATATATTAAGAGGGGCAAAACCACATCTCATAAGCCACATGCAACTCTTTGACATAAACAGCTTGTGGAAATATGGTGACTGAGCTCCTTTTTGCATCATAATGTATACATATAATATAAAAAAACTTGGCATCCATCAGTCTTTAAAGACTATGGTATCGTGCTCGACGGTGCATGCAAAGCATGAAGTCCTGGGTAGATTGATATGGAGGATAGGCTGTTACCCAAGCAGCAAATCTCCCCTCTCCATGCCACTGAAATAGACCAATGGAACAGCAGAGCCAATACAACTGGTTCCAGCTGCATCACAGAGCTAGGCTGGAGCACACCCTGTCTTGTGGGAGCCTGGATCTCAAACCCTGGCCTACTGGTTAGCAGATACAGTTTTTTAACCACTTGCGCCATCCACAGCCCCGAAAAACATACAGTATTTACGTTAAATTTATCCAGGCTCTTGTAATATATCCTCCTTAAGAAATGGGAAGAAGCTAGCAGAATTGAAAACAACTGCTTTAAGTTTCTAATCCACTAACCAAAAGACTATGAAGATTAAAAACCTGGTGTAGGAATAAGAAAGGAAAGCCCCTGTGCATGCATGTCTATGTAAACGAACTGTTAGTATAAACCATGATTTGCCAAAGTTAAGAAACAACAACTAAACAGTTTATTTTTCTGAATTAACAGGATTCTGAGGTAACTTGGTAAACCGAACCTTAAACTGAAACTTAGATTGAACAAGTGGCATCATGATAAAAATAATACATTATATGGACCTTGCTACTACCAGGCTTTGTAGACATGTTGGGAGAGACATGTTGTTCCAGTAACATGTACCAAATACCTAAAATGACTGGATTGGGAAGGTTCTACATTTATTCTAGATGACCCATTAGGCCCAATGAAAATATGTAGTTCTGACTGGTTAACATATAAGCAAATAAAGCAACCTGTTTATTATTTTTTATTAACAATGTCTGTGTCATGCAGATGACCCCTAGTTTGGTCTATTTCAAAATGCATGTTGTTAATGCTTCCTTGAGTAGTGTAACAGCTTTGCGTAGTCACTCAGTTAGAACCTTTGTACAAATAAGAAGCAGCTTGGCAGTAGAAGTGTTGGGGGTTGGAGGAGGACACCACTTTTCTAATTTGTTCCCACTTGGCAACAGCCAGGGAAACTCTGAGGAAATTTTAGTTGTCTTGTAGTGATATGGTTTTTAGCTGATTTTTAGCTCAATATTGGTTTTATTTAAATTAACTGCATTCTGACTTCGGGAGCTTCCTAAGTGGTATCAGCGAGTGGCACTATGTTCAGAGACTAGTATCTAGTAAAAGGCAACAAAAGCTTCTCTTCTCTTGTGAATCTTGGTGTGTGTCATGCTGAGTTTGCCCAAACAGAGAAGGCTAAAAGAAACCAGAATTACTACAACCAATGTGACAGTCTGTTTTTATGGTTCAATTGGTTATGTGATTACCTGTACCTTATCCAGTAAGATATTATGATGGAGAAAGGTTTTTAGTATCTGGTAGCAGTGGTTGGTTGGTGAAGGAATACATAATGGGATAGAAAAGGGCAGGATAGGTGGTTTTATAAATTCCTCCCATATTATAATCTGAAAGGTATTTCCTTATATGGGATGAAGGCTACAATTCTATACACACTTCTGGGAGCAAGCCCTATTGAACTCAGTGAGATTTACTTTCAAGCAGACCTGCATACGATTGTGCTATAAAGAAGTTGGGATTTTAGAATCCTCTGGTGGAATTTTTTAAAGAACCACATGAGAGGAGGTCTTTGATTCTATCTCATCTAGTTCCTTAATTCATCCTCCTGCCACATATTCTTGTCACATTACAATTCTCAACTACAAATTGAAACTGATTTTTACTCCAAGAAAATTGGGGAGAGGAAACTACACAAGCTGAAGGTTTAATATTAATAAACTATTATTTAGGATTTGGTTTAACATCTGAACCCACTTTTATAAAACTTTATAAAAGTTGTTAAAATCTATGCTAACTTTTTTATGTACAGCACTTACTTGTTTATTATAGGAGCTTCCCATTCTGACAGATACAATTATGCTGGAATTCAAACTGCAGGTTTGCAAAGGATGCAATACACAGCCAGGGACAATATTGGAACCCCCAGGGATGCCAATATTAACAGATAATGGGATCTGCAGATGAGCCAAAAAGGACATCCGAGGCAATCAGAGGAGTTCTCTGGTTATGTCCACGGGTGTTCTTGGGGACAAGGAGACAGCACCAGGCCTCCCACATGTGTCAGACGTCCTGCTGAAGCCTCTAACTGGAAGTACATCCTTGAGGTTTCCAGGAGGCCCTCTGAGACATTGAGAGACAGTGTATGGTAAACAGATGAATTTTAAAACTAAAATCCTGAAGTTTTACTTTAAAATTTTGTTTTCTAGTTAATCCACATACTGTTTCTCAATTCTTGTTTTGTGATCTACCTATTATAGAAATTCCTTACTAGACTAGGGAGACTTGTACTAGAAAGATTAGAGACATGCAAATTTTAAGTATAGTTGTTGACGAAGAAATTATTAAGATCCTTGTAATTTTCCCACTGTAGAAACTAAAATTAATGTTGTTAAACTACACCAATATGCCTGAGGTACTGAATATTATATACAATAACTTACAACTTCATAAATAAAATCTAGTACTCAATAGAATACTAGCTTTTTCTGTTGTAAGGTATAATACACTCACCCCTGGCCAGTCCAAACATGTTGCATATGAAGCCTACACATTCAAATGTCTACACATTCAATTGTCTATCCAATCGACTTTTGATATTTTCTGTGCGTTCATGGTGACCAAGGGGAATCAGTGATCAATTCCAAAGAGGGATTCTTTTAAAATCCACCCCAAATTTCACGCTTCTAGGCCCAGCGGTTTTGGCAGGGCGGTGATGAGTGAGTGAGTCAGTGAGCCAGTCTGTGACTTTTCTCTTTTATATATATATAGATAAAAAGGTGGTCAATGTATATTAACATGAGTTAAATGGGAATTTGTGGTTTTATATTTTCTCCATATAGAGATGTGCATTGCATTTCCACATTTCACTGAATTATCCTCTACTGATAGTGTGAAATCAAAATGTAAGGATAAATACATCTCAATAAATGCTTTTTAAAAAGGAATAGTGCCTTAAAAAACAGTGTAATCTGATAAAAACTCACCAAGATCCAGCTATTCCTGTCTCTTACCTGTAACATTTCCATCAGTTTCATCTGGCTGGCTGGCAATACTAGTTGAGTCCATGCGTTGTTGTAGGTCCAAAATTTTGCTGTTCAGTTGTTCTATGTCACTCTCTTTACTATCCAACTGCATCTGAAGTTCGGTCCTAAATGTAGACTCTTCCACAAGTTGCTTAATTCAATAAAAATATTTGAAAATATTAATAAGAAAACTATCATCTAGTATTTGTGAATTAACATAGTTAATTCAACTTTTACTAAGAGCTAATGTAGCTAAGATAGATTTTCTATCCTCCCACACATATGGTCTGCATTTAGTTGTCTTTGGTTAAGCGCTCCCTTTTAGCCTCAGTCTGTCTACAACATGTAAATACTGTTATTTTACAAGGCTGTAGCAGGAATAACAAAATAAAGTATGTGAAAGTCTTGAATACTGAAAAATAGATGCATAATATATTGAGACTAAAATACAACTACAACATAGTGTTATTTAAACATTATTGCAAAACCATTATCAGAAATGTGAAACAGGGCATTTTCAATATTATGAAATCTTGCTCATTTAAATGCTCAGAATAATCAATATACCTAAGCTTGAAACAGTGACTTTGTCTGAGGCATACACTGCAGCATGCAACCAAGTTATAAGCTTATAAATTAACAGTGCAATCCTTATCCCTGGTTAGAATGGCACAAGTTACATACTGGCCTGGGGGTATTGCAAAAGTGTAGAAGTAATTTCTGTGCTGCTCCTGTGGGGGTTGTTAGGCCAGTGCATAGATTTGTACTCTCTGATTATCACAGGTTCATGTGATGGGAAAGGATTTTGGTGGGAGGGGCATTAGGATAACCTCTATCCAGGAATCACATATAAGGTGAGAATCATAGCAAATGTATGGCAGAATCAACATGAACTATGGTGAAAGGAAAAAAAAAATCTTACCGCTTGCATTTCATTAAGTTCTTTCTGGTATTTTATTACCATCTGATTAAATTTCTCCTTTTCTTGGTTAAGTTCCAGTTGTAACTTTCTATTTTCCTTTTCTTTTTTCTTGAAATCTTGCATATTTACTTTCTTCCTATCAAGTTTAAAATCTTTTCGATTCATTATCTCAGCCAGTTTATTGACAGCCTGTAATATACCAAATGTGAGCAAATTTCATAGACAATGATTAAGCAGCAATAGTGAAAGCAAGCATAGTAGAGTTATATATTCAACAATTCAGGGAAAAATATTTCTTTCAAGTGCTTTCTCCTATTGGATCATATCCAGTCACTGCCTCCTAGTTTCACAGATGATGTTATGCTGATGAGCAGCAGATGATGAACTGCTATATCTTTGGTAAATTCTGTATTTTATGTGTGCCCCTGAACATTATTTTTAATTACCAAAAACTGAAACTTCTTTAGGAAGTTAACATTTCATAAAACACTATCAGTTAAGAAATAAATCAAATGCCGTCCATCAATAGTTGCCCTGATTCTTCAATAGAGCCTGTGGGGCAATACCATTTAACCATATAAATAATCTTAAACAACACAGACCAACTTCATATACTGCCAAGTCCGGGTTTTGGTCCATCTATACTGACTGGTCGCAGCATCTTGGTAAGCAAGCTATTCTTAAACCTAAAGAGATATTAACTTTTAATTCATTGAGCCAACCTCATTCATAGAGGGTGAAAAATCAACTGATAATTAGATTATATTGGTATATTTTACTTCAAGGCAGCATCAAAATAAAAAGAGATAAACACCTGTGTTTTAAGGCTCCTTTCAATCTGCAGGTTCTTTTCATACTGTGTTTTAATGTTGTTGATTTCCTCTTCTTTCTTCAGTTTGTAATCTTTTAAAAAAATTAAGAATCAAGGATATTAGTAACATTTTATGACATCTGAATCAATGGTACATTGGGAAATTTCCTCACTTCATCCCTATAATCAAATCTATATGGTTATTACACTGCACATAAAGAAGAGAACATGTGGAAATCTAAATAGGTTGGCATATTCCTGTGCAGTGGCCAACCCCCACCCAGGATTGGGGCATAGGTGCCTTATGGCACTTTTGTGACATCCCCAGGTCAACACAGGACTTATGCTGATGCTTGGGCTGGCATAAACCCTAATCTTCAGTTAGGCTGACATAACGCCTGTCATAAACCCCTGCCAACTGGGTAAGAGGAACTCTTTCAAGTGGGTGATCCTCAGGGGGAGAATAACTGGCCCTACACACCCCAGCAATGTCTGTTTAAGTGGCTTCTTTTGGGGTTCTTTTTGCATTTTAGATTGTGAGCCCTTTTGGGACAGGGAACCATTAGGTATTAATTGGCTATTAATTTTTTCATTTTCTTTGTAAACGTTTTTGTGAACTTTTTAGTTGAAAAGTGGTATATAAATACAGTATAGATAAGAAGCGGGGTAGATAAATAGAATTTAAAACACATACCTTCTTCCACTTTCTTAATTTTTTCATTCAGCTCAGCATTCTCTTTTGTTAGAAATGCTACATCTTTTGTTAAAGTATTGTTTGTTTCTTCAAGCTAAGAAAAAAATGCAGAGCAGTCTTAAACCAAAGGTCTTCAATCATTTTGTTTCATGACCCAATAAATAAATAAAGCACAGGGCTGGGGACCCACCACAGATCTTGCCATCCCTCTCAGGAGCCAATCATCCCACTCTCACAGATCTCTGTGGGAAGGATGTTTCTGAATTAAGCACAACCATATTTGCTCATCAAGATAATTCACTCCCTCAATGAATTAGACAGGCTACGGCAGTGTAAGGATACTGCAAAGTTAAGGATACTGCAAAGTTAAGGATACTGCAAAGTAAGGATACAGCAAAGTCTAACAATGGAGCAAGGCTTAGCAACAATCCTATGTATGAAAGCAGTATGTAAATACTTTTACAAGTGGCATGTTTGTCCGTATCGGAAGTATGTCCAGAGACTAAAGAGAATGAAGTTCTGATACTCAAGAAGGGCCTTGTGAAGAGTGAAGCTGGCCAAAGTCACTTGAGTTGTGGTGCCAACTGTACAGTAGAACACTAATCAGTTGCATTCCAGCCCTGTCAGAGTCGAGTCAAGACATTCTTTTTTATGACACCCTGTTCATGTGCCTCATTTTATTGGCAAAGTGGAATTTCTTAGGATGATCAGGAGCAATTTTTATGGACAGCAACACTTAAATTCAAGTTCTTTCCCTTTAAGGTACTGTTTGACTTGCAGAATGAAATACTTGTGGAACCAATCCAGAAATAATGCTATAGTCAACCAAGACATTATGCTTGACTGCAGAACACAAGAAAGATATTTTTATTCTTGTTCTTTAGGGCAGTGGGACTTGAAGTCCAGAGCAAGACTGTGACATTGAACATGCTACATGGTTTTCAACTGGTTAGAAGATGGAGGCTTGTCTTGCTTCTCTAGAAATTGTGCAGTTGGAATTTTTTTCTCAGAAGAACTCAGACTCATCAATATTAAAAACATATTTCAGAATAGTGCTACTAAAACAGGGCCATAACCCTGTAGTTCATATGTAAAGGTCCCCTGCTGTCTTTAAGAGATGGGGAAAGTCTAGAGCCTGGAACCTCAAGGCTCCAAGATGCCCAGGAGGCTCCTCCTGGAAGGGAGGGGGAGCGGATTGGCAGCACAGCCCAGCCTCTAAACCCTTGCGGCCTGGCAGTGGTCAGGGGCCCAGTACTTGAAGACCCCTGACTATAGCAGATAATGGCACATTTGCTGCCACAGCTTGACAAATCTCTTTCTCTCTCGTGGGCCTAGATTCATTATTTACTAACCACATCGGAAACCACCACATTTACCCACTTACTAAGTCAAAAACATGCAATTTTTTTTGTAAATAAGTCAAAAACATGCAATTTTCCTCCAGTGCTGGAAAGATTGCAGTTGATTTGGTTGAGAACCAGATGAAGCAGTGGATTTGTATTTAGGGGCCAAGTTATATAAAAAATATTGTAAACTGTACAGTTTTTTTTACACACTTGAATTGACACCCAGTTATGATTAACTGACTTACAATAGATTGATCTGAAGGTACTTACCCTGCTTACAATATGGTCCTTATCAGCAATTTCTTGCCTGTTTCGTGATGCTGCTTTCTTGCTCTCCTGAGTCAGTTCAAAATATTGTTCTTCAAGGAGAGCACGAGCCAATTGCTCAGATTCAGCTTTTGTTTCTGCAAGATCCAGCTGGGCAGCAAGAGTTTCTCTGTAACAAATTGATATTTGTTCCATAGAAATACAAGATTTTCAGTGTTTCAAGCAAAAAAAATTTATTACTTTTTCACAAAATTTAGTAAAGAATGTTGCACTCATACTGCTGCACTTGAAAATTAATTTAAATAAATATAAGAACGAGATTCTGTATGTTTAATTCCTTGCTAGGGAAAAAATATACGTTTTCATGCTCATACTTCTACTTTGCTTGCAGAACATAAACCTCTACAGGCATCCCCCACTTTCTGATAGTTCATTTTCTGACAGATGCGCTCTTTCAACATCTTTCAGTTATACCCAGAACTCATTCATTCAAGGCTAAAATTGCCCTCTCCTATGTTGATTTGCATGTGACATGGTGATTTAAAGTATTCTAGTGTGTATGTGAAAGAGTGCACACACACACACACACAAGCTCCTTGAAGGAGCTAGAATCTCTTCCCATTCCCAAAGGCATTAATGAGAGTCCATTTGCAGAAATCTTTGTGTGACAACAGGAATATGCAGATAAAAATATAATTTGCAGTTTTCTAGTTTAAAAAGCAGAGAGCAACATTTGTAAACTTAAAAAGACCGGGTTCCACTTCTCTGGGTTCACCACTGCTCTGGTGCCTAATCTGGTGCAAGGGGGGATGCCTGTAATTATCTTGAGGACAGTATTATGGAGAATATGTTGTTCTATCATACATGGCAGTAATAAAGCAAGAATAAAAATTTCCAGTTTTTACTGAGGTTAACACTTGGTATACAAATAGCATGTGTTATGTCATACCACTTTCAATTTTTATGTAGATGATAAAATTACATACATATTATAGAGAGACACGGTGCAAACATCGCCGTCCATAGTTGAAACTATACTACCAGGACCACTAGAATTTATGGATTACTTCAGATGGAGAATGTTAACCCAGCATTTCACACATTCGTTTCAAAGATCTGAACATTCAAGGAGAGGTTCTCCCCTTAAATAATACTTACCGGGGAAGTGTTAAGTGGAGTTATGGACTGTTACTCTTTTCTTGTTGAACAAAGGCTTAGCCCAAGGAGCCCTCCAGGAAGAAGCCTGGAGGAGCCTGGGCTGGTGGCAGCAGATACCAGGGGAAATTATTGTGCTTGGTCTTTACAGTGTGTGACATGTTCTGTCCCTCTCAATTTAAATCAAATCCCTTCTATTCATGTTTTTAAAGGGTTAGTTCTGGTTAATATTTTGTTTAAATGCATGCACATTTTTAATTCTTCTTCCTAATTTGAGGACTGTACAGTAATAAAATTATCATTGTCCAGGAGTGCACTATGCCTCTTTATGTCCCTTTGGTTTTATAGGGAAAAGAATACAACATTTGAACTGTGAAGACAATGAGACCTAAGTAACCTTCAACTTAAGAAACTGTGTTCAAAACACTAACTTTTCATTTTGTAATTCCTGTATTTTTTTCTGAGTTTCTTTATTCTTCTCTTCAATTTCTTCTTTAAGTTCTTTAACTTGTGTTTTATAAAGTGTCTGTAAATGAAACAGTAAGAAAGGAGAAATCATAATAGGCTCATAAATAGTACATTCGATCAATTACACATTCTTTGTTGGAGCATGTGTTTTCTACTTCAGTTAACATCCCATATTCACAAACTCATTCTGCAGTTTCAGGTATCCATGATTCTCAAATTCCATATATCATGCTTATATAAATCACTTTTCTTTATAGGCTGTGGTACAATCATAACCAATTTAGATCAGCAACACATCCATCTCCTGTTCCCACAGTGGTATGGGGAGGTAGCCACATATCTGTAAATTGGCCTACCTCCACTCCCCAGTGGTGCAGAAGTTTGCAAAACCCTCCAGAACAGCACAGGATTTGTTCAGTGACTTGTACCTGCCTAATTGTGGATTAGGATTGCATTGTGGGTTGCATTCCTTTCAACAAATTGGCTAGTAATCAATTTTAAATGCCCTGCATTACTTTAATACACTGGTTTCCAACATGGGGGAAACCCCCATAGCAGTGGGAAACACTGTATTCCCTTTTAAGGGGAATGACAATGTGCCATTGAAGGCAGGATGGTGGTGAAGGCACTTCCAGGTTGGTGTCAAAGACAACTCAAGAAAAGGTTTTTAAAAAACAAAACCCACAAAAAACTTAACACGTTTTCACAGATAGCTGGAGACATCACAAAACCAGAGATCTCAACACCACCACAGAAAGATGGTGTAAAAAAATTTTTTTCATTGTTGGCAGCTGCAGCACAAGCCCAGAAGTGCCATCACACCCTCACTGGGCCCTTAGAGGTTTCCTTAACATTGCATAAAGATTAGAAATCATTGCATTATTGTGATGGAAAATACAGACAACAACATTGGGACCTATCTGTGGTGCATGCCTACATCCCATCCCTTCTATGTTCCCCATGCTACAGATACAAACTTGTACATATATGAAACATGATTAGAAAGTCTTAGATTATGTAAAATTTGACAACACTATAATTTTAAAATATATGTTTGTATGTTGTGGCTTACAGAAAAGTACTGTTCAGCTTCTAGTTGATCCTGTAGTTCACGCATCTGGCCTTCATTCCCTCTATATTGCCTTTGAGAGAAGAAAACAAAGAAGTGTTTTACATATAACTATAAATGCATGTAGCCAGTATAATAAATGATAAATTCCAAAAGACTCAGCCCTTCTTCCTCTATGTGGGCCATCCAGTCAGCAGACTCATAGACTCTTTCCCCATTTTATAAACAAAATGAAGAAGCATTCAAACAAAATGAAGTATATATATTCAAGTAAGGGCCCAATCCTATCCAAATTTCCAGCATTTATCAGAACATGATGCAGTGGGAGTGGGCAGTCATTCTCAAGCTAAGAGAATGTTTGTGGTCTTAAAACAGGGCTCCACTGTAGCTACATCAGTGCTGGAAAGTTGAGCTCTGAGTTATCAGATATCTTGTAATTAAAGAAATGAACATTAGGCACCCTGGAACATCAGGCACCATAGCTAATCTTATGGCACCCTTGGGCTGGTACAACAAGACCCTTGCATTGGGAATATCACAAATCTGCCATAAAGCTCTCCTGTAGGCTAGTGCAAAGAGTTGCACTGGTCTCCACTCATTAATGCTGGCTTTGAAGGCAATGTGAGTTGCACTGGCTGAGTTCATCCAACAAAGGGGACTGAGGGAGGCAGAATGAGGGTGGGTGACAGTCAGGACTGTGGGCAAACTGGCAGAGAGCAGGAAGTGGGGCCAGGACCAGGCGCTAGTCCCAAGCTACTTGGATGTGCACCATCGTTTGAGGTGGCACAGATCCATGCTGCTACTGCATTAAGGGTTAAGCGGGAAAGTTTCCCCTTGTCTCGGACTGTTGCAGAAACACCACCAAACTTGCACTGGATTCGGTTCAGGTATGCCAGCCTGCATATTCCAGCACATGGTAGGATTACACTGCCCATTGTGTCTTAAGTTTTAAGTAACTTTTTACATTCCAGTGACTTTCCTTGTCATATAATCCTAATTTAATATACATTATCCACAACTAAAATGAAAAGAATTTTCAATTGCTTTATGACAACTTACATAACTTGAACTTGCATACATAAAGTAACTAGAAAGAAAGTTGTGGTTTCTGTCTACGAAACTGATAACCAATCTAAAGGGGGTAATATTTTTTTAACTGCTGCAAAATACTTTTAATAAATGCTGAAGATACTTGAGTCATGAGGTCTGCTATAGAGAAAGAACTCCTACATAACAATACTTCTGACTGATCTCATAAGCAGTAAATAGTAAAGAAATATATATAGTACATCTCCTGAACTACCTGCATATTTGCATACACAAAAAAACACAGTAATTATATAATGCTGAGTGATACAATTGTTTTGAAATTCAATTTACTTACTTAGCCAGTTGAGCCAACTCAAATTCAGCTAATCTTTTTGCTTCCAACAATGTGTTGATCTCTTGCTTCAGCTGCTTCTCAGAACCTTTCAAGTTATCTGCCTCTATAGCATGCATCTTGAGTTCATTCTGTGTCATTACTCTCTTATTTGTCTCATGCTCTAGCTGGAGTGTTAGATTCTTGACCTAGGCCACACAGTAAGCCACATTAGCTAAGAAACAGATACTGAGATTTCTATAACAGTAAAATTCACATATAGCTGATTCTTCACCTACACATTAAAATAAGCTCCATATAGTTTTCTGTATTTTGTAACTGTATTTTGCATTACAAAGTTTAGTTGTATAGATAACAGGCAGAATTCAGATTCGCATGGTCAAATATTCTGTGTTGTATTTAAATTCAAAAGGAATTTATTTGGCTGGTACTCACTTTTTTCATTTATTTTCTTTAATCACTGTTTACAATGTTTCAGTACAATTATAACAGTACAGAATGATTGCCATGAAGTATTTTTAAAAAGACATCCAAAAGACATGGTCTTCAGGTTTGTTGGAATATCTCCAGAAGGCAGGGTGACCGGATGCCATAGTTACACGAGGACAAGACTTCCCCCAAAATGTAGGCCACACAAGGAAAAAAGTAGGGCATAACAAAATAAAAGCTAAAACACACATACCATATACAGTGATGCCTCACATAACAAATTTAATTCATTCTGGAGGCATGTTTGTTACGTGAAACATTCTTTACATGAAGCAGATTTTCCCATAGGAAATAATGAAAACTCAGATGATTGGTTCCATAACCCCCAAAATATTCATATAAAAATATTAACTGTATGTAAAAATGATGACAAAACACTGGAACTGAATTCAAAACATGCACTCAATGTGCATGATCCTATGAAATCTAATTAGGCTGCAATCCTAAAGACACTTTCCTGGGAGTAAGCCCCATTTAACACAATGGGGCTTTCTTCTGGGGAGACATAGTTCGGAGACTGCAATCCAAGACACCTTCAAAGTGTCTTCCCCACTTTCTCCTTCTCTCCATCCTGAGCCTCTCTCTCTCCCCTGCTCCCTTCTGGCTAGCCCTGAGCTGCTTCCCTCTTCTCCACTGCTCTTCTCTCTCTCTACCCAGTGGACACCTGGCCAGGAGGAACAGCACGGAAGTGTTGCTTTCACTATGGGCAGGTGCACTAGGCAGCCCTTATGCTTTTTAAAAGGGCTGCCGGCCAGCATATCTGCCCCAACTGCCAACGAATGTGTTCTTTATGTGAAGCACAGTTTGTTACGTGAAGCAGAATCCTAGAGAAATTTTTGTTTGTTACGTGAAACATACATTATGTGAGGCGTTCTTTACGTGAGACGGCACTGTATATTGTTTTCATGTGCTTAATTTAAACACTATATTATTTACTAGCAAAAAGCATACCCGCGTTGTGGGAGTAAAATTCCCCCTTATGCCATTCCCCCATATGCATCAACCCTCCATACGCAACTTCCCCCATCTGCAACTTCCCCCATCCGCAACTTTCCCCATGCACATCAACACCCCATGCGCAACTTCCCCCATGCGCAACTTTCCGCATGCACATCAACACCCCATGCGCAACTTCCCCCATCTGCATCAACCCCCCATGCGCAACTTTCTCCCATGCGCATCAACCTCCCCATGTGCAACTTCCCCCATGCGCATCAACACCCATGTGCAACTTACCCCCATGCGCATCAACACCCATGCGCAACATCTCCTCATGCGCATCAACCCCATGCACAAGTTCCCCATGTACAACTTTCGGCATCCCCCAGTGCACCAGGGTCTGAGCACCAAATTGGCTGGATGTTGTTCAGTCTCCATGTTAAGTATAAGACAAAAACATGTTGCCCTCTTTTCAGCCCCTGAAAGGTTAAATTTCTCCACAGGGGTTCTTGGTGGGTGCTCAGGTGACAGAAGGATCCCTCCCAGAATTCCATGCTTCAAGGCCCAGCAGTTGGGGTAGAATGTTGATAAGTCAGCAATTCTCAATGCAAAGTATAGGGAGGAAAACGTGTTGCGCCCCTTTTCACCCCCTTCCGGTTGGAATTTCCAAAAACTGGTTCTTAGCGCACCCCTCCGTCACGGAAGGAACACTGACCCCAAATTTCATGCTTCTAGGCCCAGCAGTTTTGGCAGGGCGGTGATGAGTCAGTCAGTCAGTGAGTCAGTCTGAGTCAGTCAGGTACTTTTCTCTTTTTTATATATAGATTAAATTCTAAACTCTTACATATAATTTATTGCATAAAGGTGTCCACTGCAGGTTGCCCTGCTAGTCATGACCGACTCTAGGGAGTGTTGCTCATTCCTATTTCTAGTGTCACTGAGCCAGCATTGTCCCAAGACCCTTCCATGGATATGTCGCTCACGTGCACACAGAATGCTGTTACCTTCCCACGGAGGTGATACCTATTTATCTACTTGCATTTGGATGCTTTTGAACTGCTAGGTTGCCAGGAGCTAGGCAGGAACTCAGTCTGTCCTGCAGTATTTGGGTCTCGAACCACTGATCTGCTGATCTTCAGATTGGCAGGCACAGCACCATAAACCACTAAGCCACTGCAGCCCTATAATTTAGTGGGTGGCGCAAGTGGTTAAGACACTGTGCCTGTTAACAAGCAGGCCAGGGTTTGAGACCCAGGTCAGCCCCACAAGACAAGGTGAACTCCTGTCCTTAGCCCAGCTCTGCAATGCCAGCTGGATCCAATCGTATCGGCTTTGCCTTTCCATTGGACTAATTCAGTGGCGTGGAGAGGGGGGATTTGCTGCTTGGGTAACAGCCTATCCTCCATAACAATCCAACCCAGGCTTTCGTGCTTTGCATGCAGCGTATGCAGCGCCGAGCACCATACCATAGTCTTTCAAGACTGACGGAGGCCTGCTTTATAATGTATTAGTTACAAGAAGGCTGTATGTTGCCTGTTCACAACAAAAGGACAATGAAGTTGTTTTTTCCCGGGACACAAAGCTTAAAAAGAGGACATGTCAAGGGGAAAAAAGAGGGAAAATTCCTCAACACCAATTAGGGCCCCCTCTGATGATTTCTGGGGACAGTCTGGAAGGTAAGGAAGGAGACAGTCCTTCAAATATCCTGATCCTGGCTTTAAAAGGCAACATCACAAACTTGAATTATGCTCAGAAATGTACTAGAAATGCACTGACTTCCAGTGTAGCCATTGGAGATGCAGTCTGATATTGGATAATCAAACTGCCAAAGCCCAGTGAAATAATCAGGGCCAGCGCATTCTACACTAATTACAAATTCTGGACAATTTTCAAAGGCAGCTCTGTATATAGCATGTTGCTGTACTCAAAAATCTTCACCTCACCGAAGTATGAATCACTATGGCCAGGCCTGAGTGATTCAAATATGGCTGCAACTGACAAACCAGCCAAAGCTAGACAAAAGTCCCCCAAGGTCAATGCCAACACAAGCTGATCCAGGAGCAGCTGTGGATTCAAGAGCCCACCCTAAACTGCATACCTGCTCCTGCAGAGTGTTAGATTTCTGGACCAAGAGAACCTTAATATATACAAGCTAAATCATCTTGCTAACCCATATTTCATTCCAAACAGCCTCCAAACAATGACCCAGGACCATCTCTGCATGTGGAATGGAGAGACAGCACTGTGTGCAATGCGGTTTCGTGTAGTTAATCATGCAACCTTGTGACACCCAACATTTCCAAAGCTACAGGTGCAAGCACCCTCCCAACATGCCCAGGAACATGTCATCCAAGGATAAAAAGCATAGGAAAATTAGTGCCCCCAAGTCAGTCATCTGATGCAGGAAGACACCATAGTCAATTGTACTGAAAACTACTGAACAATTCAGCACAACCAACAGGAATATACGGGAGGGGCAATATCTGGACTGCACCCCTCAGCATGCACAAGCATTGCTTCTAGAGGGAAGCCTGAATTCAGGATGCAGATGTCCTCAGCCTCTGCTGGGCTCAGACTGAGATGTGTAGCTGAAAAGACTTCCAGTTTATACAAAAACCAGAAGTCACATTTTTAATGCCTTATAATGCTTTCTCCATGAAACCAGAACTATGAATGTGTTTCAAACTATACAGCACAGTCTGAGCCCAACAGAGACCAGGAATGGCCTCCCTCCAGAGAAGAGGGGAGCAGAGTACTGGAACAGAACTCTCATGGATAAGAGAGCACACCTGTGCTCCTGCATCCAGTCCTCACCGAACAGATCATACAACAATTCTACTTCAATCCCAAAGTCAGGCTTCAGCCAGATTGAAAGGAGAACCCGATAATCAATATCCTCCAGAACCCTCTGTAGTTGGAATGCTACTACTGAAAGTAATAAAAAAGTCCACAACAAAATAATAAGCAATGCCCTTATTACCTCTTCTTCTAGCCTCTCTTTCTGCTCACTAAGGTGCTCTAACTTCTGCTGAGACTGCTTCAGGTCAAAATCAAGCATTGAACACTGTTTTTCAATCTGTACTATTCGGTTTTCTGCCTTCTCTCTTGCTGCTCGCTCTTCTTTCATCTTTTTTTCCATTTCTAAGGACAAAAAATACAATCCCAATAAATTGCACTGGCAGCTTTTCAACTAGTCTCAAACAATTATCGTATACTATCTAAGGTTTGCATTAACTACCTAGAATCAAGGGGAGAATGAGGGTATAAACAAATAACATTGCCTACATTGGACACATACTGTACTATGTTTATATGCAGTACTTATTTACACTCTAAAAATATTCCAGATTAGTATAATGGGCAAATATGGCTAGACTTGGCTTCTCCATTTTTCCCATTACTATTGATATTAAGAACTGACAGCCTAAACTCTGCAAAACAGTGAACAAAACCGCAAGGTACTTCAGAATCTAAAGAAATTATATAGGCAATAGCTCAATAATTGCACAATGATAGTATCATGCTGGTCAAATGCATTAACACTGATGTTAAAGAAACACAGGCCCCGAATCATAACTGCCAGCTAGATGCTTTTTTCATTTCAGTCTTACAAGTATTGCAAATAGTTTTATTTTTAAATACAGGCATTGTTTTGCTCCAAGATTGCAAACAATGGACAGAAGAAGTCTAAAGACACCCACTAACTTTTAGTGATACTTCAGTAGGTATACCTTACAAAACACACTTAACCGAATGTTATCAAAAGAAAAGATAAAACCCCATTATAGTTTAATCTTGTATGTCATTCAAACAGATGAGAACTTACCACACATTGCAACTGACTTTGCCTCTTCTATTGACTGATGCTTATCAGTTAAATGGGCTTTATTTATGTTGTGCTCATTTATTTCTTGTTCTAAACGCTGTTGTAACATTTTCAATTTGTAGTTTAGATCTATTTCTAAATTATTCTTTTCCTGCAAGAAATTTTTATAAATCAAGGTCAGTTCGAACTGCAAACAATGTTAAATCATTGGTTAAATTCAACAAACTGTCAATTTCAATACATTCAAGAACTTCCCCTGCAAAAGATGCAGAGCACCCTTCACAGCCTTTCTCAATCTCCCACTGCCTTACCCACTCCTGCTTCCCTTCTCAAATTCAACTACCCTATGAAATGCAAAATCTCTTGCTCCAATGTCGCAGAACACTTATGTGGATACTGTGTCTCATGCCTTTCTGTATTTCATGACTTAACAATCCTCTCACTTCAAATCTTACTTTCTCAATGAAGATGCAGGTTTAATTTTTTAATCTTCATCCCCAACTAAAATGCTTAAATTCCCTTGTCTTAAGCTAGTTTCTCATCCCACCCCAGTTCTTCAATGCAACCTTCAGTCTCTTTATCTGTATTACTGTATTATGTATAAGAGAAATATACTATATAGAGCTTTCCACTTTATCAGTTGGGGTTTTGTTCCAGGAACGCTCACGGATAATAAAATCCACATGTTTCAGTACCTGTAATCCTCCAAAGTTGATAGAAAGAGTTTCCTTTTTCTAAAAATGTAAAGTGCTGTTTAAGGCTTTCCAAGGCATTTGGAGAGGTAGGGAGCGATTCCCAGGAACTTTGAAAGCCCTTTACTGCCTTAAAACACCTGTTCTGGTTTTACAGCAAAACTGGATATGTGCCATGGATGATCTGCAGGTACCACAGGACTTTGGGGGGTGGGGTGCATTTTTAATAGGGCAATTTAGTAGGTCATTTGGGAGAATTGAGGCCCCTACCAGCAGCATGGTATGTCTTTGTTAATTGTCAAACAACTGATGGCTTGCCTTGACAATTTTAGTGGCTTGTTTTTGTGGGATGAGATTTAATAAATCGATTGAAAAAATATCTCTAGGTCTCCTAGAGGCCTTATAAGGTGTTCTGTGGACCAGGGAGCCTGAACATGGCTTTCCTGGCCCTCACAACATCCTATGAAGGGTGAGGCAAGCAGTTTCCCTCACTTCTGAAGGATCCACTTGGGTCCAACCTACAGAAATGGATATTCACAAGTCCAAAATCAGCAGATACAGAAGGCCCACTGTATATTAATGAATTGTAATTATTGCTGTATTTATATTTTAAGTCTGATCCACAGCATTCTAAAGTAAAAATATTTGATTTATGCCAATATACTGCCACCAATAAAAACCAAATTAAGTCCATTTAAATATAAAAAGTCCCTTGTAAATGACTGTAGATGTGACAATGTAAATCAGTACTTTTCAACCTTTTTCATCTCATGGCACACTAACAAGGCACTGAAATTGTCAAGGCACACCATCAGTTGTTTTAACCATTTACAAGGCACACCAGGCTGTTCAAAACCCCAATTTTCCTATTAATTAATGATCCCCCCAATTCCCACGGCACATCTGAGGACTATCCATGGCACACTGGTTGAAAATCACAGATATAAATATTATATAATTGTTCTCTATTCTCTGATTTACAGACTGACCAGAAGAGGGACATTTTAAAATACACAAAATGTTATTGAAATTTACCATAACGCTCTTGGGATGTCATGGTTAAGCATAATACTCGTGGGCTGTCATGGTTAAGCGGGAAGGCTAAAATGACTCTCGAGATTGAGATTATCCCAACCATTTCCAAATGACTATACCTTACCTTTTCAGAATGATTAAGCATGTCCTGTGCCTGCTTTCTTTCTTCTTCCACTCTTTCAAGATTGTTTTTTACACCTTTGATTTCCTCTTGTAAAGCTGTAATCCGAGCTAGATTTAAAAATAAAAAGTAATCTAAGGACCTAATAAACAGTTTGCTCTTGCTTACAAATTTGTTATACTTCACAGAATAAAATCTGACTTCATATGCAATATCAAATTTATTTATCCATGGAACCTTCCTGCCTGAAACACCATTTAATCTGCAGCTTATATACAATGTACAATGTTTAAGATCCATGTGACTGATTTAAATGAACTATAAACAAAAATCAATTTCAATCTAGATTTATAATATAATTTCTTCTGAAATGGCAGGCTGTTCAAAGCAAAGGAAAAATTTAAGATTTCTTTATGGGATAGCATGATGCATTTCTCCTATCAATCACAGCACAGTGAGTGAACCATCGCCCGCCCCCTCCCCTCAAATGCTAGCTTCTGGACTTGGGCTATTCACCTTGGCCACTTGAACAATAGCAGCATCCCTCTTCCATAGGCTTGCCATAATTCTCTTCCAGAAAACCGGGACAAGACACCCTATCAAACTTGCCAGTATGTGAACATCATCCCCGAAAACCAGGACTGTCCTGGTTTTCAGGGACATGTGGGGATGCTGCTCTCCCACTCCCTGCTGTTATCAGGGCAACCTGCAATCCTCTCTATATGAAAAGTCCCAAGTTGCAATTCAGTGCACCATTACTTCAAAAGCAGAGTCTGCTTCTGATTAAGGCTGCAATCCTATGCACTCTTACTTAGGAGTAAGCCTCACTGACTATAAGAGGACTTACTTCTGCATAGACATGCTCAGGATTGGGCTGTAAATTAGGTTGAAACTATGTGTACCTATGCTTGCTCATGCTTATTCCTTATCTCTCAAGTGTGAACTGAATTGCATACTCCCTGTAATGTTGTATGCTATTTGTAGAGCCTTTGGCATAATATTTTAGGTTCATTAAAGAAGGATTTGATTAATGGTTCTACTTCTGTTCACAGTACACTTCAGATAGTGTTTACAGCAGGGGTTCTCAACAATTTCAGCTCAGTAACCTCTTCTGAGAATGACAATCTGTCCAGGAACCCCAGAAATGATGTCAGGTCTGGAACAGGAAGTGCCATCACTGGGATGCCAGAGCTCCTCCATGTCTGCTCAGAAGAAAATCCCATTGTGTTCAATGAGATTTATTCCCAAGAAAGAATGTGTTGCAGCCTGACTGCTCCATTCCAAAATGGATAGTGATGCCCAGATTCCAAGATAGTGATGCCCAGCGCTTCATGACCTCAACGAAATGAGGTCACAATTCCCAAGGAGATCCTGACCCCAAAAAGTTAATGAATAAAAATGTACCTTCTGATCTTTTACTTTTTATTTAATAGGAACTGTACAGTTCTTAGGTAACAATTAGTGGTAGGTTTTTCAGGATCTTTCCTCAGATTAAGTCAGACAAAACTATAGTCAGATACCCCCTAAATTTAACCCCCAACATATCAAAAATCAAAGAAAATGATATTTTTTGGCTCAAAATCTGCCTTCTTATCTGTGAAAATGCCTTATCATTGAATATCTACATTATATCTGCAATACTTTGGTTGAAGTCAAACACACCTTGTGAGAAGTTTAGGAGCCACACATTAAAAAAACATAACTGCTGTTAAGGGTTACAAAAGAAAACAGAATGTTTTAATGTTTTCAAAAAATGTTTAGAATAATTTTAACATCTAAAGTATGAAAAATTAGCCTGGTATGGGGGACAGGGGATTTACCTTGTAACTCTTCAATAATTTCTGATCCATGACTCCTATCTCTTCGCTCTACTTCCAATGCAGATTGTAGTTGATAATAATCTTTTTCTACTTGTAATTTTGTGCTTTCTAAAACTCTGCATCTTTCCTGAAGTTCCCTATTTAAAGATTCAAACTGACTTATTGATTTGCTCATTTCTGTATGACTTTTTCTCAGTCTTGCTGCTGTATCTGACTCTGTCCTCAGTAAATCATTTGCCTCTTCAAGCTGTTGTAGAAAAAGAAAAACATTAACATAAAACTAGGGGGTTAACATAAAATTAACATGCCCTTTCTATTGCATTTGGATGTCTTCTCTAAAATATTTCATTTGAAAACAGAACAAAATCAAAATACAGAAAATGACTTACTTGCTTTTGCAACTGAGTTATTTTCTCATTTGTAATGTGCGAGTGCTGACTAATTTTTTTTAAGTCTTCCAACTGATCTTTTAATGTTGACACTAGATATAAAGATAAACATTAAATAAGATATAATTGTCACACTAGTGGAAAAAACAAGTAGCCTTACCAAGGCATATAAAAAACCAGCAAGATCCAGTCATGTAAAAGCATGACTCACATTGTGAGTCATTTCTACAGTAGAACAAAATTAAAGCACAGAGGGAGCAACACTCACCTTCATTCTCTACATTCCTGCGTTTCTCATTCTCCTGTTCAACTTTTCTTTGATATTCATTTATTCTATGTTGCAGTAGCATATTCTCCTTTTCAACCTGAGCAACAGTTGATTCCAGGCTTTTTCTCTGACTCCCCTTTAAGTTATAAACATTGCTATTAAATTTTCATTAAAAATAATTTTTTGTAAGTTAGGTCTACTATAACATTAAAGTTCAATAGGGAGTAATCATTAGCATGATCCTCAGCACGGATTACGGGTGCAATCCTAAGAAATTTAGGCAAGCCTAACTCGACCTATCTTTCCGTGATGGTGTGGCAAAGTCAGTGTATGCCTGTGCATTGGCAGAAGTGTCTTACTGCACTTTTGTGACTTACTGCACTTTTGTGTCACTGCTAGGTCAAGCACAGGATTTGTGCTGGGGCTTAGGCCAGCCTAAGTGGAGATTAGGATTGCAGCCTAAATCATTTTATTAGAAATTATTTTACTTGGAAAACTTATAATCAATTAATTACATGAATGTTCTAAATAAGGCAATTTAGTTTAAAATCCTAACCTCCACTTAGGCCAGCCTAAGCCCCTGCCTATCTCCTGTGCTGACCTGGGGGTGTCACAAAAGTGCCACAAGACACCTCTGTGCCACTCCTGGGTGAGGGTTAGGCCAGTGCATAAACATGCATTTGCCTCCCTACATCACCACGGGGACGGGAAGATCAATGAGTTGTGCCAGCGTAAGCTAGGATTGTACCCTTATGCAATTGTTAGTCATGTGTCTTTCAATATACTTGGCTGGAAAGGTATTCCTGGAATATACCGGTACCTGGAAAGGTGTCTTTCAATATACCTGGCTGGAAAGGTACTCAGGGAGTGTGAATGGGTAAGAGAATAAGCTCCTTGATATTACAATGGTCAGACAGCCTACATATGTATGCTTGTTACACTCTCCCTGCTCTTAGTGATGACATTACTACTCGGGTTCTTCCATTCCTAAAAAGCCTTGGTATGGAAATGAGTTTTTCAACATTTGTTCCCAACTGTACCAACCACTTCACATTGTCTACCAATTCAAAACACTACCAGTATTAACGTGAACGTTTCATCGCCAGTAACTGAGATGGGTGTCGGCCAGATGCAACACGACAAAAGACAGTAAGAGGTTCAAGATGGGCACAAGGGCTTTTTAAAAACTGAAAGCATGCTTTGAAGCTCTGCCCAGTCAGCCAAGCCACCTACTGCTTGCTGTGTCTTGTTTCTGGTCTTGCTGCTAGGAAACAAGTGGCCAGGGATCTTGTGACCAGACCCTATCTTAATTACCACTGGTTGAGAAAAACTGGTATAGAAGCTCTGGAAAACTTTGGAAAGCCAAGGACAGCACGATGGAATTGTTTACTTTCTACCTACCTTCTAGGAATAAAAGGCAGATAGGAAGAATACACTTAACAGAGGATTGAGAAAAGGTACAATATTTGCACTATTGCATTTCACAAACCTTTTGGAAGATCAAACATACAGAGTAAATATAGACAAAAAAAATCATATGCAAAGAAGTGTCAGTGATGAGAGAACACAAGCTATATCCCAGTGGTATTCAAAGTGAGGATCAGGACCTCGTTGGGGGTGCTGCGACTTCATTTCAGGAAATTGTGAAAAACTGGCTGCTACCTTCTTGGAATTTGGCAGTGGGCACATTTAATGTCATTTCTAGCCATGACATAACTTCCCAGGGGTTACCAAACAGATTGTCATTCTCAGAAGGATGTCTCGGGCTGAAATGCTTGAGTATCACAGCTATAAACATTGGTAAGATGTTTTGCAATTATCCACACTGAAGTTAAATTTACCAACACTGATTAGTTCAAGTTTGCTAGATAGATGTTCAAATCTCTCTTTACAGAGGTCTGAATACCTGACCTGTTACCAGTTAGCCCCATCACTAACTGGCCACCAAGAGGCACTCTTTCAAGTCAGTGTTCCTCTTTTATTTAGCAAGGGAGAAAGGAACTGACCATCTTCACCCCAGCAATGTCTTTTATACTGGTTTCTGCTGGTATTCTTTTGCGTTTTTTAGATTGTGAGGCTTCAATCCTAACTCCCAGTTAGGCTGACTAAAGTCCCAGCACAAGTTCTGTGCTGGCCTGGGGTATCACAAAAGTACCGTAATGTACTTTTGCCCCACTCCTGGGGGATTTAAGCCAGTGCACAGACATGTGTTGGCCTCCACACACCACCACAGGAATGGGGTGCAAGTTATGCCGGCTTCAATTGGTTAGGATTGTGCCCTGAGTCTTTTTGGGACAGGGAACCATCAGTTATTTCATTTTCTCTATAAACCACTTTGAAAACCTTACATTGAGCTTTAAATTGAAAAGCAATATACAGTGGTGACTCACGTAACAAATTTAATTTGTTCCAGAAGCATGTTTGTTACATGAAACGTTCTTTACATGAAGCAGATTTTCCCATAGAAAATAATGGAAACTCAGCTAACTGGTTCCACAATCCAAAAATATTCATATAAAAATATTAACTGGATGAAAAAATGATGACAAAACATTGGAATTGAATTCAAAACATGCATTCAATGTGCCTGACCCTATGAAGTCTACTTAGGCTGCAATCCTAAAGACGCTTTCCTGGGAGTAAGACCCATTTAACACAGTGGGGCTTGCTTCTAGGTAGACATGGTTAGGAGGCAGCAATCCAAGACACTTTCCAAGTGTCTCCCCACCTTCTCCTTCTCTTCATTCTGAGTCTCCCTCTCTTCTGCTCCCTTCTGGCTAGCCCTGAGCTGCTTCCTTTTTCTCCATTGCTATTCTCTCCCTCTGCCCGGCGGACGCCAAGCCACAGGAGGAACAGCGCAGAAGTGTTGCTTTCGCTATGGGCAGGCACGTTAGGCAGCCCTGACGCTTTTCAAAAGGGCTGCCGGCCAGTGCGTCTGCCCCACCTGCCAACGAGTTTGTTTGTTACATGAAGCACAGTTTGTTATATGAAGCAGAATCCTAGAGAAATTTTTGTTTGTTACATGAAACATACTTTACGTGAGGCGTTTGTTACGTGAGGCGCCACTGTATAAATATTGTTGACTGAATACAAATCTTTGTACCTTATGGCACTCTTGGCCCACTCGACATGCTCAGAGTTCTGGGCACAGCCGCTGGGCACTGTTTCTGTCAGTCTGCACTCAGTACCAAAAAGGTTCACCACCACTGCCCTAAACCAATAAGCAAGAAGAGGCACAATCCCAGAAGAACAGTTAGGTTTGGGTGAGCTTGCTGATCAGCCCTTTGTAATGCAATTTTACAAAACAATGAATTTACTCCCAACTAGCCCTCTTCAACTCAGCGTAAAAAGTATTTCTAATGGCACAATCCTAACAAACTTTCCAGCACTGGCACAGCTGTGACATGGGAGGGGGGCAGATGCTGCATCCTGTAGTTTAGGGACCATCATGGAGGCCTCTCAAAGTACTGCAATGTACGTTCCCTTGCCTCAGAGTTGCATTGCCCTCACCCTGGAGTTTGAAAATTGGTTTGGACTGTGTCTTTAAAAATATCCTAAAAGGGTTACAAATGACAATTCTAAAAAACACTTACCTCTTCATCTAATTCCTTCATTATCTTGTCTAGTTTAATGTTTGAAGTTCTATGAAAAATAAGAGATAAGTGACCCTTATTTTTTGTTTTTGGATTAATATTTTTCAACTGCTCAGAAACACAGACATTCTGCTAGGATTGAATCCAGTCGCTATGGATTGCTGATCCGATGCTGATGGAGCAGATAAACTCCTGTCAGACAGGACAGGGATGATGGAGAGGGCAGAAAGGAATGGAAAAGGGGTGTAACAGTGCAGAGGTTTAGAATGCCTGTTACGTAGGAACTTGAAATCAAATGAAAATGACTGCAAACAACTCATCATGTTCTAACATCTTCCAGAAAATTATGAAAAAGTCTCCTCAACTATTCCACTTGAGTAATAAACATGAAAGGACAGAACTTCATTAGCTGAAAATGAAGAAATGTGTTATTTGCTAGGGCTGATGATTACAGTCTATTTGAAACTACCACTAAAAATATGAATTACAGGTTGAACTTACCTATTCATGGTTCCAGGAACATCCATAAATACCATTTTTGTGTTATACAAAGACAATTAGTTACCATGGTAACAAGACAGGCAATGAAGGAAGATGAATCAAGTTCCCTTTCAAATGGATCTTTTGGTCGCAGGGTTCTTCAGAAGGTGGTTTCTGCATGAGGGCAGTTGCGTCTCTCCCACCCTGAGTGTGTGGCTCTGGTACATCCCAGTCTTTACTGAGTGGCCCTCTTTCCTCCAGAGAACCAGGCGGCCCCGACTAGCGTCCCCTCCCACTAGGCTCCAGGGAGGCCCAACGACAGGGCAAAGCCGCAGGACGGCCTAGACTAGTGCCCCAAATTACCCACGAGGGGTGAAGGATGAGGTGAGGGGGAGGCCTGACGGACCCCTGCACCCCAGAAAAACACCCCTCTGAAGTCAGTGGAGGGGGGGTCCTACCAGTGATCCTGATCCAGGCAAGATATAGAGAGAGGAAGAATGCAGAGAAGAAAGAAAAGAGGGATGGAAGGAGACTAACAGTGCTCTATGGAGCACAGTAAGACGACTGGACCTTGCTCTTAGAGAGCCAGAGCCGGACTGGGGATGGGGTGCCCCGCAGAGGAAGGAGGCAGAAGATCTAGATCTGGCCCTGACTGTTCTGGAGGCGGGGCAAACCCAGTCTTTACTGAGTGGCCCTCTTTCCTCCTCCAGAGAAGGAATGAATTTCTGCTCAGAGGCAATTCAGAAGTGATCACTTGGAGGATTTGAGATCTGCCTCCCAACCCAAACAGAAATGAAACTGTGACACCTTTGTGAACTTTGCTACAACAAGCTTCATTGCCTGCCACATTACCATGGTAAGCAGGCTGCCTTTAAGCCATTAGCTGCTCCTTAAGGGATGTTTATCTTTCAATGTAAAGATCTTAACTTCATTTGCTTTGAGATAAAACAACAGATTAGGTGGCACATGTATATTGTCTGAATACACAATAGATAGGATTATCAAACACTAATGGAATTTGCCTGCCATTGTGTGAGTCATGGCTGGGCACGGGCAGACATGCCCTCTTCTTTAGCTGCCAACTTATCTCCCAGGGAGCCCCCAAAGAACAGCCAGCAGCAAGCCTCTGTCTTGAGGCCTGGTTCCCCAGAGGTCATGTGGGGCTTCCCCACACAGTCTCCAGGGAAAGGGCCAGCAGGACAGGAGATGCTGGCAGCCCGTCTTGCTGCCCACTTCACCTGCAGGAATTGGGTCCCACATGGGGACCCACATGATCTCCCAGAAAACCAGGTTGGTGGCAGCCTTCCCCTTGCTGAGGCTGGGGACAGGGTGGAGAGGAGCTTCTGGTGGCCCCTGTCTTGTTGTCCAGTTCACTGGGTTACCCGCAGGAACTGCTCCCATGGGTCCTCCAGCGAACTAAATCCCCAATCTTATGCAGGTCTACTCAGAAGTCCACTATTCAATAGGACTGACTCATTAGAAAGCGTGTAACTAGGATGGCTGCCTTAGAGCCAAATCCTAGGCAGGAATACCCACAAGTAAATCCTATTATAGTCAATGGGGCCAGGGAAAATGTGTGGTTAGGATGGGTGTCTTAGAGCACAATCCAGAGTAACCATAGGGAGTCCTTGCTCCAACGTAAGAACAATTTAATTTGGATTGCAATATGAATTTCCCTTAGGTTTTCACTAGTTGGTACCATAACTACGTCAATGTAAATGCCTCTTAAGTGCTCCTGTAGTTACTTTGGACTGTGGGGTTACGGCCAAATCTTAAGTCAGGTTTACTCAGAACTCAGCTCCATTACAGTCAGTGGAGTTTACTCCCAGGAAAATGTGGATAGGATTGCAGCCTCATTTTCCTTGGAGTAAGTCTCATTGAATATATTGGGACTTACTTCCAAGTAGATATGTAGGTGGCTCTGACACTTTCAAATTTAGGGGAAGTGACGAAGTTGTCGCATCCGGTGATTACATCACTACCATGTTGGTGACATGATGTTGACATCCCAATGTGTTTGATGGGGGAGGGGTGTCCCAGACTATTTTTAATCATGTCAACTGGGTCCAAGGCCAAAATGGCCAAAGACCACTAATATAGAAGATCAGGCCCACAAGCTGGATGTGGCCCATGGAAGGCCTTTATCTGGCTCTCAAACTCTTTCAGCAGCTGCTTTTAGCTTTGTTGAGCTGTGTTGAGATGTCACTGCAAAAAGGGCAGACCGCATGATAATTGGGCTCTCCAATAGCTTGAAAATGTATATATTTTCTGTCATGAGCAGATGATTTCTGAAGTGACAAAAAATGTTTACTTTTGGTTATCATCTATTTAAAGTAGTCATCACCACTTCTAGTCCCCAGGAGGCATCATCACAAAGGACAGTGAGCCAGAGCCCACAGTCACAGCGAACTTCAAAGGGAAGTACTGGGACCAGGAGAAAACAAGAAGAAAGGAGGAAAGTGTTTTTCAAAAATCTATTTACAATCCACCCTTCATTAAATCCATGGGTGCAGAATCTGCAGATACTGCAGGCTGACTACATATGAAATTCTGAAAATAAAACTGCATACCTGAATTTTTGTTCCATTTCATCCTTCAGTTGCATTTCATTATGTAGCTGTTCTTCAAGATCATAGACAGTTTTCTGCAAAGACTCCAGCTTTATAGATAAAAAGCAACAGAAAAGATACTTTACAGGTACTTTCAAGACTGGGTACATGCCTTATTAGTAGTCATTTAAAACTATTCTGAGAACCTCTGCAAATGATATGTCTTCTTCTGAGAGCAACCCTATCTTCCCTGGCAAGAAGTGCAGGGAACTAGAGAAAAGACATCATCAAAAACAGACTTCTCCCCACACAACTGGAAAATGCATCTTACAGTAGTCCTGGGACTTCAGCGTTTCAGTGGATTAAAAAAACTAAAGCAAATTCCAGTGGTGCTGAAAGATGGTTGTTTGATTTAGGTGTACTGCCAAAATGGTTAACACATTTTTGAAGATGTCTTTTTTCTTAAAAAAAGTGGTAGTGTTAATTTGTGAGCTTTCTTATATTTCAAATACATAAATCTATATACAGTCGTGCCTCACGTAACAAATTTAATTCGTTCCGAAGGCATGTTCTTTACGTGAAACATTCTTTACGTGAAGTGGATTTTCCCATAGGAAATAATGGAAACTCAGACGATTGGTTCCACAACCCAAAAAATATTCATACGAAAATATTGACTGGATGTAAAAATGATGACAGAACACTGGGATTGAATTCAAAACATGCATTCAATATGCACGATCTTATGAAGTCTACTTAGGCTGCAGTCCTAAAGACACTTTCCTGGGAGTAAGCCCATTTAACACAACGGGCTTACTTCTGGGTAGACATGGTTAGGAGGCTGCAATCCAAGAACTTTCTTCTACAATCAAAGACACCTTCAAAGTGTCTTCCCCACTTTCTCCTTCTCTCCATCCTGAGCCTCTCTCTCTCCTGCTCCCTTCTGGCTAGCCCTGAGCTGCTTCCCTTTTCTCCACTGCTCTTCTCTCCCTCTGCCCAGCTGATGCCCAGCCACAGAAGGAACAGTATGGAAGTGTTGCTTTCACTATAGGCATTTTAATTTTGGCAGCCTTGACGCTTTTTAAACAGGCTGCTGGCCAGCGTGTCTGCCCCAACTGCCAATGAATGTGTTCTTTATGTGAAGCATGTTCTTTATGTGAAGCAGAATCCTAGAGAAATTTTTGTTTGTTACGTGAAACATACTTTACACGAGGCATTCTTTACGTGAGGCACCACTGTATGTAAAAGAGAAAGATCACTCACTCACTGACTGACTCACTGACACATCACCGCCCTACCAAAACCACTGGGCCTAGAAGCATTAAATTTGGGGTGGGTGTTCCTAAGTGGTGCACTAAGAACTGGTTTTCGGAAATTCCAACCGGAAGGGGCTGAAATGGGGTGCAACGCGATTTACTCCCTATACTTTGCATTGGAGAATTGATGACTCATCAACATTCCACCCAAACTGCTGGGCCTAGAAGCATGGAATTCTGGGAGGGATGCGCATAGGGGGTTGATGCACATGGGGGATGTTGCACATGGTGGGTTGATGCGCATGAGGGGATGTTGCACATGGGGGATGTTGCGCGTGGCAGAAGTTGTGCATGGGGGTTTATGCACATGGGGAGATGTTGCGCATGGGGGGTTGATGTGCATGGGGGATGTTGCACGTGGGGAATGTTGCACGTGGGGAATGTTGCACGTGGGGACTGATGCACGTGGGGACTGATGCACATGGGGGGAAGTGCTTTTTGTGCAAAGTATATATTGGTGGATCCATCTACAAAGGCATAGGAACAGGGGAGTCTGGGGTTTGCTCAGCTGGCAACCCTGCTATAAAAAAATTAATTCACCCCCCTTTCTCTCCAAAGCCAAACTCACTGCAAAGTTTCAGAGCAGCTCCATTTCCAGGCAGCCTCCTTCCTCTCCTCTCCAACAGCCTCAGCTCAGCTCCTTACTTCCTTTGCACAGCAAGCAGAGTTTCCTCCTCCCGCCCCCCCCCCCCAGATCTTTTTCTCGGAAGGGACTGGGAACCACTGCCAGGCACAGCAGTTTGGGAATATGGTGCAATACATGCTGGTAGATATAGTTCTACTGATAGCTTAGAAAGGTGCTTGAGCATGGTGAGGAGGGAGAAAAACTACAATTCCCTTCCTTCCCTCCCCCTTTACCCAGCAGCCTCTGGGCCTAAAAGGCCTAAAATAGCCAAAACCAGGCCTAAAATCTCAGGAAATGGCTGGAAAGGTCCCCAAATTCCTGACAGAGGCCTCAAATTCCTGACTTTTGGTTCCACGGTCTCACTTCTGGTCATATGTTCACCCTGGGCAGAGTGTCCCCCAGTCAGGGATTCTTCAATGGAAAGTATAGGGAGAAAAATGAGCATTGCTCCTTTTCACCCCCTTCGGGCTGGAATTTCTAAAAACCTGTTCTTAGTGGGTGCCTCCATATGGAAGGAACAGCAGGCCTCCGTCAGTCTTGGAAGACTATGGTATCGTGCTCTGCGCTGCATACGCTGCATGCGAAGCACGAAAGCCTGGGTTAGATTGCTATGGAGGATAGGCTGTTACCCAAGCAGCAAATCCCCCCTCTTCACGCCACTGAATTAGTCCAATGGAAAGGCAGAGCCAATACAATTGGATTCAGCTGCATTGCAGAGCTGGGCTAAGGATAGGAGCTCACGCTGTCTTATGGGGCCAAGCCGGTTCTCAAACCCTGGCCTGCTGGTTAACAGGCACAGCATCTTAGCCACTTGCGCCACCCATAGCCTTAAGGAACACCCTCCCCAAATTTGACCCTTCTAGCCCCAGTGGTTTTGGGTGGCTGTGAGTGAGCGAGTGTGTGACTTTTCGGTTTCATATATATAAAGATTAAGAAAATAAGATAAAACATACCAAACTTTTATCGACATTGCTGTTTGTTCTGTTGTCACTTGAGTTAGCTGTATTGCTGGATAAATACCTGCAAACCATTTTTAACAATTAAAACACATAAATAAAAATTAATGAGTTTTCAATGCAAAATTTATACAGTACAGCGAATGCAGCATGATATTCAGAAATGCCTACATGGAATAGGCAGCAAAAAGCATAGAAAATGCATACCTCTTGACTAGATAAATGAAATAATATTGCTCTGCCCCACAGTACTAATAATCAGATAACAATTTTTTAACATTTATATTTTATATAGCAAAATGTACCCACGTTGCAGGAGGAAAATACCCTCGTAGGCCATCTCCCCATTTTGCAACACACCTCCATTGCGCATCAAACCCTCCATGTGCATTAAACTCCCCACAACATCCCGTATGCACAACAACAACCACCTCCATGAGCAACATGCCCTCACCCAGTGCACCATCCCCCCACAACTGTGAGCACCCCTACCAAGCAGGTGCAGAATTTGGGGCTGGGTCTTGGGTCTTCAATGTTACCTCTATGCCAAAAATGCATTTCACCTCTTTTCAGCCCCATAGACGTTAAATTTCTAGAAATTGGTTTTGATGGGAGCTCCCTTCACGGAAGGAATACACCCCCCAAAATTCATACTTCTAGGTCTAAGGGTTGGGGCAGAGTGTCCCTCAGTCAGGGATTCTTCAATGTAAAGTACAGCGGTACCTTGATTTTAGAGCGACTTGAATTAAGAGTGTTTTATATTAAGAACAAAAATTTCTCAGAAATTTTGACTTGATTTAAGAGTACTGTCTTCAAAGAAGAGCACTTCTAAGGAAGTTTGGAACAGACTTCCATGGCCAGGGAACTCGCAGAACGGAATGTGGGGGGAGCAGCCGGATCCAAGTGTGTGAGTGAGATGTGTGTGGCAGTGTAAAAGGTGCACCTTATCAGTATTAACAATGCTATTCCCCATCAGCAGCCTGGGAATGTTAAAGCTGCATGAAAAGACAAAGATTCCATTGAACCAATGGATAGCAGTGACTCAGTTAGTGATACTGAAAATCATCCTATAAAATAAATCTCCTCTCTCTTGTCTCCCCCACATCAGCCATGAAGATTTTCAAAGGTACTGTACAGTTCAGTATGGTACAGTATTTTCTTTAATACAGTGTTTTGTAATCATTTTTATATAGAGTAATAATCTATCTTCAGTCTATATATAGAAGAGAAAAGTCACTCACTGACTCACTCATCAATGCCCAGCCAAAACCGCTGGACCTAGAAGCGTGAAATTTGGGGTGAGTGTTCCTTCTGTGACCAAAGGGTACACTAAGAACTGGTTCTCGGAAATTCCAACAGGAAGAGGGTCAAATGGGGCGCAACATGTTTTCCTCCCTATACTTTGCATTGAAGAATCTCTGACTGAGGGATGCTCTGCCTCAACCCCCGGACCTAGAAGCATGAAATTTGAGGAGGGTGTTTGCAACAGGCTTATCCTGTCTGAAGTGTTTATGAGGAATACCGTGAACATGTAGAACTTCAAGAAAACAATTTCCTTGTTCCTCTGAAGTACATTTGATCTATATCCAAAGGATCTGGCCTGAAGCTCACCTGCAGCACACTTCACCATCCCTCAGCAGGACTCTGACCAATGGGATGATTTTGAGTTGCTTATAAAAATTCATAATCAGAAGTGGGCATTCCAAGCAAATGTAAATTTTAAAAAGTTTTCTTTCATTGAGCACACAGCTGCAGCTCATGCTAAATCTAGCAGAGCAGGACTTCAGAGGTTGTTGCCTGTTGCCTCCTTGACCCATGAGTAACTTATAAAGAGCTGGAGAGATCCAGAATTAATCATGTTAAGAACTTGTTTCCTGAAAAACATGCATTAGCTGACCCTAACACCTAAGACCCATATTTATGCAGATTTACAGTATTTCATATTCCACCAACAGTTTTGCTTTTGAAGCATTTTTTGAATTTAGAGATATGTAACTGGTCAGGAAAATCCTGGCTCATTACATGTTTTAATACATATATTTTATAATCTTGAAATTAAAAATCTGACAAGGCAATAATTTTATTACTTATTTACTTACTGATGATTGCTATAGTAAGTAAATCCAACAAAAGGAAGCTGGTTGCCAACAAATGCTTTTGGTATAGGAAATGTTTCTTCTTCTCCTTTATCTTCTTCCAAATCATCAAAGTTACTGGTGTCAATGTCACTACTTAAATCAGGCACAACAGGTGCTACAGCTGCCAACAAAAACAAAAAAGTATAACTAAAAGTTTAATTAAAATTTATGTTTTCTAATTTATAATTGCATTGAAGCACGTGAATGAAATAATGAGGATGCAATCCTATACCCCAGTGGTCTTCAAAGTGGGGGGTCATGACCCCCAGGGGGTCGCAACAGCCCCCCAGAAGGGTAACAAAGGCTGAGGGACCACCATTTTAGTCCCCCACATCGTGATCCCATTGATCCCCAAGACTGCCATGTGCATGACCTTGAATGGGCACCTGCAGCTTCAAGGCCGCTTGGGTGCTGTTTAAAGGCAGCTTGAAGCCCACCCACTACTGCAGGAGAGCTAGGGAGTTTGGTCTGGGTTCGTGGGCCTAAACTGAACCCCTCCGGAACAGCTGACTGGGGGCGCTACTGGTGCCACCATCTGGGCTGCACTCCTCCTCCTCCCCACAAGACACAGGGCTCTGTTTGGGCATGCAAACCCAGACCAATGCAAGGTGCTTTATAACAGCACCTTGCCAAAACCCCTCCCCAGCGACATCCTTCTGTCATAGGTGAAGAGAAGGGAGGTGAGGTGGCCCCCTCAAAGACCTCTGGGCTTCCTCTGGGGGCCAGTTCGGGCTACTGCCAGGAATGGAGACAGCTGTAGGGAGTGCTTCCCTGGCAGGTGGGTAGCAGAGGCTGCTATGGCTGGGCTTGGGTCCACCCGCATCTCCTTGCTCCCTCCCTCCCGGGCTCCAGGTGCAGAGTGAAGGAGGTGGCTAAGACTCCTGCATGTACAACCAGATGGAGGATCCTACAGAGCCTAGTGAGCCACTTGCAGAAGCCTGAAGGAGCTTGCCGAAGCCTGAAGGAGCTTCCCCTGGGCTTCCCTCTTTCTCTCTGCTCACCAGCCCCCACCCCTCCAAGGCCCTGATCCTGCCTTACCCCCCAACACTGTCCCCTCTGTGCCCACCTTGCACAAAAGTGGCATCACTGTAAGGGGGAGGGGGAGAGAAAAAGAGAGACGGCAGATGCATAGGAAAGATGCCCGACAGCCCTGAACTCCTCCAAGGAGATTCAACCTCCAGTATGCCCCGCCAGCCCCTCCTGTGCTTCCCTTCCCTCTCCACTCAGATCTTCCTCTCAGCTTTCTTCAGATCCCCAGGCAAACATGCAAGTGGAAGCTGCAATCCTTGGCAATCTTCCCTGGGAGTAAACCCCATTGGCTGGGATGAGACTCACTTCTGAATAGACATGCAGGGCATGGTGATCCAAGGCTGCAGTCCTATCTGCACTGTCAGAGCCTATGAAAGGGGGGTCCAGCAGGTACATTGTTCTGGAGCCCGAGAGCTACCGAGGGGCCCATGACTGAAGGACCATTTGAGTGTTTGTTACTAACCAATTAAGACGGTATATGTGCACACACATATACCTACATATATACACATGCATGCACACATACATACATACGCCTTTTATATTGACACATTACTTGAATACCGGTATGTTTTAACATAATGTTTTATATGATCAATAAATGAGCACTTGTTGAAGTTTGTTGGACATTAATTAGCCTCAATTTTTTAAATTCAAAATAATTTTGCATGTCTTAGGGACCCCAAATGGGATTTGTACTGCCTTAAAAATTTTCTCTTAGAGGCCTTGCACACTGTGTTGGGAGTAAGCCCCATTGTGCACAAAGGGACTCACTTCCAAGTGAGCACAGGCTGCAATCCACACTTTCCTAGAAATATTCAATACAATGGGACTTACTTCCAAATAGATTGGACAGAGGCTCCTATTCATATTTTCCAGGGAGTAAGTCTCACTGAACACAATGGTACTTACTTCAAAGTAGACAAAGAGGTGCACTCTGATATCAGTGATGTCACTTCCAGTCATGACATTACTGCCAGGTTGGTGACATCACATTACTATTCCAATAAGTTTGGAAGGGGAGTCCCAGACCATTTTTTAAGTTTGAAAGAGGGTCCTGGGCCAAAACACCTGAAGTCCACTGCTATACTCACATTCCTGAGAGTAAGTCCCATTGAATTCAGTGTCATTTACTCTGAGTAGACATGCACAGAATTGTGTTCTGAATCAGGGGCAATCCACAGAATGTTAGCTTAAATCAGTAGGATCATCTGGTTAGGGCAAAGAAACCCTCTTGAATTTGTGTGGTATCAGGACTTGTGTGGACAGGTAAGCAGTCTGTATATGTTGAAAGATCAAGAACCTGCCCTAGACATAGAACTGACTGATTATGACATTGTTGAAAACCAAATGGCAGCAAATTTTCAGTGCTGTCTTTCTGGATGTGATTCAGGGTTACGATTCAGGGAACTGCCTGACTTTCTTTTCACTTTTCAGAGACACATGACTGACAGAAAACCTTAGAAATATTGGCCCTCAAGAAAAATTACATTAAACAAGTAGTTCATTATTATTTTATAATTTGTCCTATCTCCAAAGATGCAAGGCAGCTTACAAACAGAAATTAAAACAACCCAATACTAGAATAGCATCAGCAACCATAGAATCTAGTCATATTCCTTACAGAGCGTAATCCTATGCACGTCTACTCAGAGGTAATTCCCATTATAGCCAATGGGCATTACTTTCAGGAAAGTGTGGAAAGGATTGCAGCCATAAAGTATCTTCAGACCAGTGGTGTAGTTTCGGGAATGCAAGTACTACAGGTGCTGCAAAGCATTGTGTCCCCTCCTATTTGCTGCTGAAGCCATTAAGGGTAGCCATGCCAAGGAACATTGCTGCTCAGAATGGCTGCAATTCTAAGTCCCTCCAATAGGGAGGGGCTGCTTACACACCAAGTTGCTACACCAGCAGTATTTACTGTACCACATACATATCTCAATAACTATGCCACAGCTTCAGATTTCAACGAAACACTGACAAGGGGGCTTACAATATCCTATAGGGCTGGGCCCATTTCTAAAAATCCCTCTTATGGATTATGACATGGATTCCTTAACACTTCTCTGAAGGAGGCAGAATCAGCAAGACTTCTCCCTCAAGGTAATAAGAAACACAATGTCCACCCAATTCTATACTTCCAAGTGTGTACTGGGATTGTGTTTCTTCAAGTGTGGTCCACCATACCAAATAAAAATCTGATTTTGTAAGGACAATTTGTGACTTGGCATAGGTTGCTATTCAAAGACCCTAAAGATAAAATCAGCTATTTCAATCACAGACCATATGTATATGGATGAACAGGACTTTAGTTGTGTAGGAAACTAAGGCCAACACACTTTAAATCAGTAGGAGTAAGACCCAAAGAACATATTTGGGCTTATTTCTGAGTAGATATGGACATGCCCTACAATCCAGAGTAACTACGGGAGCACGTAAGAGACTTTATGTGCACCCGTAGTTACTGCACCACCTAGTGAAAACCTATGGGAATTTCATATTGCAATCCAGAGCAAATTGTTCTTACACCGGAGCAAGGACTCCCCGTAGTTACTCAGGATTGCGCCCTAACACTTTCAAATGTATGGCTTGGGAGATAGAACAATTACTTTATAAGGTAAGACTTGTTTGCGATCATAATTAAATCTTACTTATCATACAGAAAAGTTGTAAGCTGCTTCCAGACAGCAAAATACTTACTATCCCTAAGAGTCTCCCAGGCCCACTGGTCATTTTTGAAGAACGAGTGTCTCTTGATTTCTTCAACACCATTTCGGCCTAATCTAACTTCCCTGTAAAAATATTTATAATATATTATTTTATGAGATAGTTTTTAAGGCCACGAATAAAAGGCAATATAAAAAATTCTCCTTTACCTGGTACACGACAAAAGATGCTAGAATGGAAATTTGTTTACACTAGTTTTTGAATAAATTTTTAAAATCCTAAGGATCCATGTTATTAAATTTCCAGTATAAACACAGCAAAAAGGCAATACCAAGACCCCATTTCCTCCTGTGATAAAACTTACACATAGCTAACCACTGCATATGATTCCCTAATATACAGCCTCCATCTTCATCCCTTGTGTCAATATTTAGACTGTAAACCTTGAGGGGAGTGAACCATTTTCATTCTATGTAACACGGGGTATATTGATGACATTACGGCTGCAATCCTAAAGACAATTTCCTGGGAGTTCCAATTTAACACAATAGGGCTCACTTTTGAGTAGACATGGTTAGGATTGTGTTCTATGACTATATAAATAACATACTTTGAGAAATGAGATATTTTGGGAATGTAGCTATTTAGAGAGGAACAGCTCATAAGTAAATTTCATGAAAACCTGCCACTGCAGAAGTAAAATTTCAAGAACATTTGTAAGCTCTGGGCATGGCTAGGCACTGGGCTGTGGGCACCTTATAGAGCTTACCAACAGTGGACACCAATGGGAATGGGCACAAATGTACTGATGGGCACCAATAGGCACTGGGCACCAGAGGGTACCAGGGGAAAGTGGCAAGCAGCAGCAGGCACCGGGAATCCATATCAGGTGCACCATGTAGTGGGCAGCCAGCACTAGGCATCCCTATCGAGCTCTACTGGGCACCTCTGGGCACTCTTACAAAGCACCAGGCATGCATGCCAAGCACCAGGCACAGAGCACCACCGAACACCAGTGGGCAGCAGGCATCACTGGGCCCTGGCCACCACCAGCCACCAAAACAATTCTTAGTGGGTCCTTACATCACAGAAAGATTAAACCCCCCCCCCCCCCCCAGATTTCATGCTTCTAGATGCATGGGTTTGGGCTGGGCACTCATGAATCAAGGATTTTTCAATGTTAAGTATAGAATCAAAAACACATTGCTCCCTTTTTCACCCCTTCTAGTTGTAATTTCTAAAAATTGGTTCTTAGTGGGTGCCTGTATCATGGAAGGAATAAAGTTCCCAAATTTCATGTTTCTAGGTCTGGTGGTATTGGCATTGATGAGTGAACAAATGAGCCTACAATTTTATATATATGTACTGTACTAGCAAAATTTACCCATTGTGGATAATACCCAACCATGCAAAAAAGCCCTGCGCAAGAACCAGTTTTCGGAAATTCCAACCAGAAAGGGATGAAAAGGGATGCAATGCATTTTCCTCCCTATACATTACATTGAAGAATAGCTGACAGATTAGCTGAAGATAGATTCTTCCCCAACCTCCGAACCTAGCATGAAATTTGGCAGCGTTTTCCTTACATGATGGGAGCACCCACCAAGAACAGATTTCTAGAAATTTAACCCCAATGGGCTGAAAAAGGGTGCAATGCATTTTTGCCCTACACTTAACAATGAAGACTGAATCAACACCCAGTCACAAATCCTACACCTGTTTGGTAGGCGTGCCCACGGTTGTGGGGGGATGGTTTATGAGGTGGGGGCATGTTGAATGCAGGGTAGGGGAGTTGCGACTGCATGACGGAAGGAATACCCTCCTCAAATTTCACGCTTCTCGGTCCAGCAGATTTGGCTGGGCATTGATGAGTCACTCAGTGAGTCAGTCAGTTACTTTTCAGTTTTATATACAGTGGTACCTTGGAAGACAAGTAACTTGTAAGCAGCTTTGTAAGAAAAATTAAAATTTCTAAGGAATTCTGCCTTGTGAGACAAACAGTGCCTTGTAAGACAAACAGTTTTAAAACAAAAATTTGTTGTCTGGTTAAATTTGCCAATGGTTATGGAGGAGATTTCATCTGCAGAGGAGGAGGAGGAGGATGAATCCCTCACATCAAATGAGATTGAGGACATTTGTAAACATTGGGAAACTGTACAAAATTTTGTAGAAAAGTAAATAAGGCTGAAGCAGTGTGAGTGATGAATCTGTTTCATGACAATGCAATGTCACAATTTCCGTGAAATCCCCAAAAGGACACAATAGTAAGTGTTATTAGAAGGTTCCTTATTAAAATTGCTCAAAAAGACTCGAGTGACTTTTAGTGAAAATTAGTCATCATTGGCCATAAAGGTTTTTCTTTTCTGTTTTACTACTGTTTTAATTAATATTATAGTACAGTGGTACCTCGCTTAACAAGTGCCTCACTTAACAAGCGTTTCACATAACAAGCAAAAATTCCAAGAAATCTTGTTTCACATAACAAGTTCCGCTTCACTTAACAAGCAAATGCGCTATGGGCACGTATGCTATGCAGCCCTGATGCTCTGCATGGAGGCTCTTTAAAAGGGCTGCCGGCCAGCACTGCTGCCTCTAACTTTCCCCAACTTGGGGGCAGTTGCCTGGGGGTGCCAGAGGCAGCTGCCCCTAACTGTCCCCAAGTGCCCCCACCAACCACCTTGAACCTCCAGCAGTAGCCCAGGTAAGCCTCCCAGGAAAGTGTCTTTGATTGTAGTCTTCTAACTATGTCTACTCAGAAGTAAGCCCCATTGTGTTAAATGGGGCTTACTCCTAGGAAAGTGTCTTTGATTGCAGCCTCTTAACCATGTCTACCCAGAAGTAAGCCCCATTGTGTTAAATGGGGCTTACTCCCAGGAAAGCATCTTTAGGATTGCAGCCCAAGTAGACTTCATAGGATCATGCACATTGAATGCATGTTTTGAATTCAATTCCAGTTTTTTGTCATCATTTTAACCTCCAGTTAATATTTTTATATGAATATTTTGGGGGTTGTGGAACCAATTGTCTGAGTTTCCATTATTTGCTATGGAAAAATCTGCTTCACTTAAAGAGCGTTTCACTTAAAGGGCATGCCTCTGGAACGAATTAAGCTCTTTATGTGAGGCACCCTGTAATTGTGTTCTGTATTACAGTGTTTTGAATTCGATTACAGTGTTTTGTCATCATGTTTACATATAGATAATATTTTTTGGTTGTGGAACTAATTGTTTGAGTTTCCATTATTTCCTATGGGAAAATCTGCTTTGTATAAAGAACGCTCTGTAAGACAAACATGCTTTTGGAACCAATGCTGTTCCACTTACAAGGCACCACTGTAAATAGAATAGATAGAAGATAATGTTTGGTTTCTCAGTCTAAAAAACTCACAGCAAAATGTGAAGGCATGAACCTCTCTTCTAGTTTTGTCATTCGTGTTACCATTTTTGACATGAGCCTTGGTTTAATCCCTTTACAACTACCACACCACCACCATGCCAATTTTAGTTTTTTTCCATCCATTAATAAGCTCCTCATATATGTACCTAGTTGGTCTAAAAGTAACTTGTTAAAGAAACATGCTGTTATAGTTACAAAACTTGAAATCTGCGTAGTGTAGTTACAGGAAGGCAGAGTGCTATGTTTTGCAGGTCACCCAATGCACCCTGCAAGCTTTCCCTCCCCCTTCACTTCAAATCCATTCCAAGCCACACAGCAAAGCAGAGGAGACATCTTCACTTTGCTCACACTTCCAGGAGTGGCTCTTATGGTCAGGGAAGGGCAGCCTGAAGGGTGTTGAAGCACCCTGCAAAGCTTAGTTATGTTTCCCCCATAGCTATGATATGGGCACAACAATGCTAAATTGTACTAGTGCAAGGAAGGCTTCCATGATTGCGCAGCATACCATGCTCCACTGGGGTTGCTGCCATGCTACCATGGGACAAGGGGAAGGTTTTCCCCTTAAGAGGATGCAGATGCCCCATAGATCTGATCTACTCAGATCTGAACCAGACATGGTGATACAGATACAGCAGGTGCAAGTAGACAGAGCAGATAGAGGCGCAAAGGACTTGTGTCAGCCCAATGGGGAAGAGGGTTGGATTGCACTGATTCTGCTATTGTTTCATTTCCAGGGGACATCCAAATTTTAAGGACCCTTTCCTAATATGGAAGAAGCACTTTCCCAGTGAAGTCTCTTTCCATTTGAACTTCCTAGACTTGGGTGAATGAAGAGGAAAGGTTGCCAATTTCCAGTAACTTCAATCTAATCAGTAAGGATAGGGAAATAGAAGCAAGGTCCACTGTTAATCACTCAGCGTTCTGCCCTCTCATTCTGCAACAGGTATGCACAATGATCTTATAAACATTTTACAAGATATTATAAACATTTTGGATAGCCAATCATTGAGCATTATTTTCATACAATACTTAGAACTCTAAGCTTAAGCTCTCAAATAATCTGAGGTACCCACTTTATTAAAACACATTATGTATAAAATGCAGAGAAACTCATTACTGCCAGGTAATGAATTGCACCATGAAAAACCCTTATAATATCTTACACTTTTATTCCAAATATATATAATACTTTTACCTGTCAGTCAAGAAGCCACAAATCAGATTTTTTGCATCTTTGGAAATATCATTATCATCAGGAAAACTAAGAGAATTCTTATGGTTCATAATTTTACTATATGTTCCAACCAATGAATCAGCATAAAAAGGTGTATCTCCTAAAAAAAATAAAGAGACAATAAAAAGTAGCAATGGATGATAGGGCTATATAGCAGAATGAGTTAGTCTATAGACTGAGGACCCAGTCATGAGCAGTTCCAATGCTACTGCTGACCTCCAGTCACAGAGCTAGGTGTTGCAGAGATTCAGGAAGCAATGAAGGCATCAAAGGCAAAGGAAAGCATTCCAGAATGGGGAGGAACCAGCATGGATCATAAACAACACAGAGACAACAAAAGGGCTTGGAACTTTCTCTAAGGGTAGGGGACAAAACTTTCCCTTGAGGAGACCTCCAGTGGCTATCACAGGATGAAGCAGTATGGTGCCAGCTCCAAGCCTCTGCTCCTGGGTGGTGCAGTGCAGACAGATGCTTACTCCAGTCTGCTCAGTTTTAGGCCACCTCTGAAAGTGTAGATCTATTGGGGCTGCTGCAGCTTCCCCTTCCACATGGTAGTGTGGCGGCAGTCCCAAAACCTGTACTGGAATTAGCACAGTTATGCCAGCCTATCTGATCCAGCACAAGTAAGCATTATGCTGTCAGTTTTTCATCTCTTCTTAGGGATTCAGCTCAGGAAATGGCAGGAGAATAGTGGATGGAAGTTCTCAGGTGAACTTATAAGGAAAAGGACAATGAAGTTTTTCCCAGGATTCTCCCCCACCCCCAGGATTCTCTCCCCCCAGTCCCAGGGATAGGGAGAAAAAAGGAGGGTAAAAGACCCCAAAATGTGCCCCTGAAAGACACGGGTCAACAGAACTGACCCACTTTCAGCCGCTTTCGCCGAAGGCAAAGGTCAGTCTGGGGGATATCTGAGCACACCTCCCCACAGGAAGTCTTTCAGCTGATCTACGCCTACCTGAAGGGGAGGAGTAACCCAAACTAGAGGACTGACCCCAAACTAGAGGACTGACCCCACCATGGATGTACCACCGGAGAAGCCAAAAAAGACAAGTCCTGGAAAAAGAGGATATATGGCAGGCAAGACTGACCCACTCTAGAACTACAGGAAGCTTTACTTAGTAAACCACATTATTCAATTTTAAACAGATGATCCTATTATCACTTCTATGTTCAAATCATGTCTCAGATATATCCTAGCTATGAAAAGATCTTAAGAGTGGCTCATGTCCTCATGAGAAGATTCTAACACTTTTCACATGTTATAATTGTAAACAGATAAGTGACATGAAAAAATACTGTAACTGGAGTGCTGAACTTAAGACATTAGTGCTGAAAGTGCCACGGAAAAAATATTTTGTTGGCATGCAGCTCCACTCACTAAGCGCAAGTGAGAATTGGATCATCTTGTATATTCCCTGTATGCCCTTCTTAGATGTGACTGAAAGAGAATGTGAAACTGCAAAGCCAGTGCAAAAGCAGGTGCAAAATTTAATTTTACTGCATATAACAATGAGTTCTATGACAATAATATGACAACACTTTAAGATTTTTACCTAACTGCACTAGGTAATAAAACCAATAATGAGTTTGTTACTTTTTTTACAGGATAGTAAATTGTTAAATTTAATACTGATCTATACTTATAATCAAAATACTGTACGTACTTAAAACTAATGCACTACTGAATCTAATGCACACCTCAATTTTTGAGACAAAATTTAGCTGAAAAACTGAGCATTAGATTAAAGAAGGTTGCCAAGGGAGGTGGTGGACTCTCCCTCACTGAAGATCTTCAAACAGAGGCTCGATGAGCACCTGTCAGAGATGCTCTAGGAGGATTTCCTGCTGCAGGCAGGGGGTTGGACTAGATGACCTACTAGGTACCTTCTAACTCTAGGATTCTATGATTCTAGGTATTTACATTTCTGATCATATTGCTTTAATTTTCTTACTATGCTGAAATAACTGCATATAAAACAGAAATGTTTAATTATAAGTATGCAATAGAACAAGACAATAACTATTTATTCAATAGTAAATGTGGTTAGTCTGATGCTCACCCACAAGCATTTCATACAAAAAGACGCCAACTGACCACCAATCACATTCCCGTCCATAGTAACCATCACCCCCTTGTGATTTTAATACTTCTGGGGATATGTAGTCTGGTGTCCCAACAGCTGTATCACATCGTACCATACCTTCCTATAAAAAAATTTGAAATGTCACTCGGTATCCTTGACTCTCCCAGTAAAATTCTTCTACAGGTTATTCAAAAAAAGTGTCAAGATCACACTTCAGTTCTTAACAATATTAATAAGCTACTTAAAATCTCAATCATTTAAACATACAATAACATGCAAAGAGAAGTTTTTAAAAGTACAGAGGTTACTGTAGATTTTAGCCCATAAGTTAAGGGAATATTTTGAGCAAAAAAAGTCATGGAATGTTCAATGACATCCAGATAAGTCGGAGAGTTAAACTTGTGGGAAAAGGGTCTCTGGCTATCGTTTTGACTGAACTTACCTGAGCCTAGAGCCTAGAAAACAACCTACTACAAATTGCTACTTGAGAACCATACATTCTCTATTTAACATATAGTAAAAATTTATAATTCTATTTTAAATTCTGGTCTTCACAACTTTTTGTAAATACTATCAGAGTAAATGCACTGTAAACAACATACCAGGAGAACCATTAATAAAATCCTCCTTTAAGGTTCCTGATTGAGCTTTGGCTCAACAACACCCAACCAATAACACATAACTGGAAGCAAGGAATGAGCATGAGCAAGCACACTCACACATAGTTGCAACCTAATTTACTCAGAAGTAAAAACATTACTTTCCATGGCTGCTACTTTCCATTACTTTCCTTGGAAGTTATTCTGAAATAATAGAGCACTGAATTATAGCCTGGGACTTTGCTTCAGATGGAAATGAAGATTACATCCTGGTGTTTTAAAAACCTCTGTCAGACATTTGCAAAATGAAAGGAGACTGTAAAAGGGCTGGGCATGATCCTGCCATAGAGAAGGAGGGTTGCTTGATTCAAATGGAAATGTTGAACCTTATTCAAATGGAAATGTTTCACTTCTCAGGAGTGAAAAGGATAAGCAAGATAGTCTTTTTTAGGCTTTGAAGCCTTATTACAAGGGAAACTATTAGTTCTCTAATTACCTCTGCATTATCGTCTTGCTGCCCTGCCCCCCTGAGGTGATCAGCAGGTAAGAACTGATAATAAATCAGAACATAAAAAGATACCAACCTTATTCATCTTCATACAGGTACCAAAATCTGCTAGTTTTAAATGACCAGATTTATCTAGCAGCATGTTGTCAGGCTTTACATCTCTGAAAAGAATAAAGGTGTGTTTCAAGGTGCATTATATTTAGTTAAAAAATTTAGACATTGTGTTGCAAAACATGCAGAATTTAAGCCACTGCTGAAAGCCAATGTTTGAAATAGTTTCCTTTTTAACAACTTTTCTTCTCCCTCTCAAAAGTTCTTCCTCCCCCTGAAGATTCATCCTTTACTCCAGTGATTTTCAATGTTTTTCAACCAATAGCACACTGATAGGTGCTAAAATGGTCAAGGCTCACCATCAGTTTTTGGACCACTGACAAGGCACACGATACTGCTGATGGGGAGCTCACGTCCCCATTGGCCCTATTAATAACTGATCTTTCCCCCAAACTTTCATGGCACACCTGCAGACCATTCACGGTACACCAATGTGAAAAGGCACACTGGTTGAAAATCACTGCTTTAATCTATTCAACATTACTAACAACATGAGCCATTAACTTCAGATTCACTAGAATAGAAAGGACAGAATTTGGTCTTTGGAGGAAGCATATATTTCAATAAACCCCATCCTACTTTCTATTAATATTCAGTTAGTCTCTTTTCCAAGGGACTGTAGTGGCTCTGTGGTTAAAAGTGCCTGTTGATTTGAAAGTCAGGGAGACTCTGGTGCTGCATGATGGAGCGAACTCCCATTACTTGTCCCAGGTCCGGCCAACCTAGCAGCATGCAAATGCAAGTAAATAAATAGGTACCACTTCAGTGAGAAAAGCAACATCCTGGCAAAAGGCCTCTGCGACAGGTTGGCCAGGTTTCCCCATGTAACATCAATCATCTAAGTGGACCCCGCCAGGAGCAGAAACAATGCTAAGATGAGTCTACTCTCTGTTGCATGCAGAACATTTGGTTCTTCAATTCAGCAAGAACATTAAGGAAGAAACGCCCACACTGGAAACACTACTATGGAAATCAAAGGTACTGTAAAGGGTATGCTGGGGTATGTGGCACTATTTATATAAGATGTATAAATAGTCTTTCATGGGGGATAACCTGCTATACTCTCAACATACTGTAAGGTTTTTTTAAGTTCTACATGTCAATTTGGGACCTTAAGAACTACTTTTTTCTTTACACATACAGAAGCCATCTAGGTGATTTCCCCTGTGGTAGCCTCTTTCACTTACAAGCTGATATGCAACAACCTCAGCTGACTCTAAGGCAATGACAGAGAAATGTTTTTCAAATCCAAACAGAGGGACAATTCGCATGACTATACACATTTACCTGGGAGTAAGTTCCATTGAAACAAATGACTGAATTCTCCATATACATGTATAGGATTATACTATGAAGTGTTTAATAGATTCGATTGCAGTACTCTTCAAATTCATTGTAAAGTTATCATAAATGTTTCATCACAAGCACAGGTTTACAGCCAGTACAGGAGCAGAATGTATAACTGCTGATAACATGGTATTTAGTAAATTGTCTAGACAACCATTTCGCCATTAGCTCTAACTCACTTCATACATGATACTGGGTCAGGCAGCCAATTCATTTTATTTCAAAACTTACTATGAAATTCACTCTGCTTGGAGAAAAACATTCAAGGCAGGAAAAAAAATTATGAAGATCACCTTTTCCAATTTTTAGTCTTTCCCCAAGATGAATATTTTTATTAAGTCAAAGGATTATCATAAACAAAAGGGTGTGATGCTAGTTCGCTTCCTTGTGGTTCACCCGGGATAGCATTAAAGTGTGAACTAAACAACTACCAACATTTGGCAAGACAACATTGAAGAATTGGAAATTGGCGACAGTTGGCAGCCAGACATCTGTGTGGAATTCCTGGCTCTCAAAATACATCCCAATGGAACATTAGCATCTGATTTACCATAAGTCAATGTATTTGCCATACACAAATTAAAAAATATCATAAACAAAGATTTTAATTCTGTCTGGTTTGAAGAAGACAATGAGTTTCTTATCGTAAGAAAAAGAGTGTATATACCTATGAATAAAGCCCATGGAGTGAATTGCATCCAGTGCAAGTACAACTTCTGCAGTATAAAATCTTGCCCATTTCTCAGGAACATCATAGTTGCTCATTAAATTCACCAGATCCCCACCAGGCATATATTCCATCACCATATAAAGGTAACGGTCATCTTGGAATGCATAAAATAGCTATAAAAAAGGAGACAAAAATCAATCCATTCAGCATATTCTTTTCTTTTTTAAGAAAAAGGGAAATAATTTGATGTATGTAATTCTTATTAACATTTAAACATTACAAGAACAGTTTCCAACAGCAATAACCATCTTTGTACTGCTCTTTAACAAGCACATGAAATAAACACTAAGAGAGATGACCCATTTTACTACCCTATATGCTGGGTCAATGAGTTACAAACAGTTGCATCATTGCTTCAGCATAAGTAATAGATAAGCATCTCTCCATTGGGGTGCCTTTGCAAGGTTTAAAAGCACTGGGCCAAAGGAGCTGATTACCAATTTTCAAACAAATCTCCAGAATGGAAATGGTCAGGGCTTTTTTTCTAATAGAATGCACCGGAATGGTGTTCCGGCACATTTCTCATCTTCTCCTCCTCCTCTTTTGTGGTCCTGATTCAGCAGCAACCCAGAGAACTTCCAGCCACTAATTTATGCGACTGTGCTTTCCATCCTGACTGCCTTGTGAGCAACAGAGAAAGCTGCAATCCTACCCACACTTTCCTGAGAGTAAGCCTATTGGCTATCATGGGACTTACTTTTGAGTAGACATGCCTAGGCTTAGGCTCTTAAGCAGCAATCCTATGCAAACTTTCCTGTGAGTCAGTCCCATTGGCTATAATGGGAATTACTATTGAGTCAGGGTGACCAGATGGCAAACGCAAAATCCCTGAACCCCAAGGCCTATTTTCCTATCCCCCAAAGGGCAAATTCCTATGCGCTTAAAAAAATTGTAGGGCACCCCAAAAATGTAGGACACATGTAGGACATCTTCTATATAAATAAAAGAGAAAAGTCACTTGACTGACTGACTCACTGACACACTCATCACCGCCCTGCCAAAACCAGTGGGCTTAGAAGCGTGAAATTTGGGGTGGGTGTTCCTTCCGTGATGGAGGGGTGCACTAAGAACCAGTTTTTGGAAATTCCAACCGGAAAGGGGTGAAAAGGGGCGCAACACGTTTTCCTCCCTATACTTTGCATTGGAGAATTGATGACTCATCAACATTCCGCCCCAACTGCTAGAAGCACGGAATTCTGGGTAAGCATGGGCCTAGAAGCATGGAATTCTGGGAGTTCCTTCTGTCACCTGAACACCCACCAAGAACTCATCTGGAGAAATTTTACCCTTCAGGGGCTGAAAAGGGGACAACATGTTTCTGTCCAATACTTAACATGGAGGACTGACCAACATTCGGCCAATTTGGTGCTCAGTGCCTGGTGCACTGGGGGGATGTTGTTAGGAGGAAGAGGTTGCACTGTGGAGGATGCTGCACATGGGAGAAGTTGCACATGGGGGGCGTTGATGCGCATGGGGGTTGATGCGCATAGGGAATTTGCGCATGGGGTGTTGATGCCCATGGGGGAAGTTGCACATGGGGGGTTGATGCGCATGGGGGAAGTTGTGCTTGGGAGGAAGGTGCGCATAGGGGAAGCTCCACATGGGGGGTTGATGCGCATGGGGGAAGTTCCACATGGAGGGTTGATGCGCATAGGGGAAGTTCCACATGAGGGGTTGATGCGCATGGGGAAGTTCCACATGAGGGGTTGATGCGCATGGGGTGTTGATGCGCACAGGGGAAGTTGTGCATGGGGGGGTTGATGCACATGGGGGAAGTTGCGGATAGGAGAAGTTGTGCAGGGGGGTTGATGTGCATGGGGGAAATTGCGCATGGGGGGTTGATGCACATGGGGGAAGTTGCGGATAGGGGAAGTTGTGCATGGGGTGTTGATGCGCATGGGGGGAAGTTGAGCATGGGGATAATTGATGCATATGGAGTGATGGCATACGGCGGAATTTTACTCCCACACCGTGGGTACGCTTTTTGCTAGTATTAAAATAAAGCAAAAATATATTGCTTTCCTATGGGCAGAACATAGGGTTCTGCCCATTGGGAGTCCCATTGGCTATAATGGGACTTCTGAATCAGTCCCATTACTGACCATGCATAGGCTTGAGATCTGAAGCTGCAATCCTATGCACACTTCCCTAGGAGTCAGTCCCAGGAAATCTTTCTTCAGTGGCAGATTTGAAAGGGAAGCCTCTTTCCTAGGGTTTTCTTAAGAAGCCTATGGGGGGATCATGAAAGGAAGGATGATCATGATCATCCAAACATTCTTCTATGCTCCTCACTTTCTTTCAAAAGAAAAATTTACATGGTCAGTTCTGCCAGGAATACTTTCCATCAGGCAACAGACTGCTTTTATTTGCAAATGTACAAGCATAGCTAAAGCAGAGGCAAGGCAGAAATTCCACATCAAATCCACAAAGAGAGAAGTTACATCTTTGGCACTTCACCCTCATCTAACACACACCCCTCTTCCTGTTTCTACAACAGACTCCAAAACCTTCTGTTTTTATTTTTCCACCAAATCCACCAAGCACTTAAGTAAATCCCAGCCATTGTGGCTGATGTGCCTGTTCAGTTAAGTTCTGTTTAGAACTGAATCTATCATTTTTAAAGTAAAAGATTAACAGGAATGGTTAGGAGGCAGCTGCGTCCACAATATGATTGGTTATGATATGTTATGCTTTCTTTTCCCTTAAACTGATATTAACAGATTTTTTATTTGGCTCCAGATACACCCAAAGAAGTTTTATAGCACATTGTTATGCTAATTGTGTTCTTATGCAGTTAGTTAATAATATGTCTTTTTGTATGGTTAGTGTATTAATATTATGAATAAGCACCTTGTATTTTGTTTTTATGAGCTATAAGTCTCAATAGTGTTGAATGCCTTTTTGTTATCCTGATTTTACACATTAATCGTGTATTGTCTAGTTGTATCTTATTACTTATTTCTCCAATAAAAATGGTTTGTTTGTTTGTTTATAAATAAATAAATAAATAAAGATCAACAAGTGTGAGTTCCTGCACCTTTTTGAACAAAATAAGCACTGGAAATGGTACATAATTTAGGGGTTCTCTGCATTATGCAGTCTTAAAAAAAAAAGCAGGCCTCCGTCAGTCTTGAAAGACTATGGTATCGTGCTCAGTGCTGCATACGCTGCATGTGAAGCATGAAAGCCTGGGTTGGATTGTTATGGAGGATAGACTGTTACCCAAGCAGCAATCCCCCCTCTCCACGCCACTGAATTAGTCCAATGGAAAGGCAGAGCCAATACGATTGGATCCAGCTGCGTCGCAGAGCTGGGCTAAGGACAGGAGCTCACCCTGTCTTGTGGGGCCGACCTGGGTCTCGAACCCTGGCCTGCTGGTTAACAGGCACAGCGTCTTAACTGCTTGCACCCCACACTGAAAACATACAAAATGAATCCTGCCCCACACACTGCCAGAACCACACAATGAGCTAGCAAATTCTAGTAAAGTTACTGAGAGCTAATGTTCCAGTGCTATTTTTAGATGATGTCTTCTCCTAAGGTAATACTAATTATCAAATTGTCTAAGCCTAGAGATTTCTTTGCCGACAACATTCACTATATTAATGATCATATACATATTGGGATCCTTCAGTCTCGAAAGTATGGTATAGTGCTCTGATTGGAGGTCCTGAAACAACATCTAGTGTGACTAAAGAGGCCAATGTGAGAGTGGCAATCCCTTCCACACTGAGGACAAATAAATTCCGTCCCCTGCCCAGGCTCCATGTTTCGCTGCTTTCGGGTCTGTCTCTTTCCTTCAGCCTGTCGAACAAGTGTCTCTTCCAGTTGGAGAAGGCCATATGCTGTGTCTTTTGCCTCCACGCTGAACGGTCAGAGGTCAAGGTTTCCCAGCTGTTGATGTCCATTCCCAAGGCCTTTAGATCCCTCTTGCAGATGTCCTTGTATCGCAGCTATGGTCTCCTTCTTGGGCGCTTTCCCTGCACTAATTCTCCATATAGGAGATCTTTTGGAATCCGACCATCAGCCATTCTCACGACATGCCCAAGCCAGCGTAGACGCCGCTGTTTCAGAAGTGTGAACATGCTAGAGATTCCAGCACGTTCCAATACTGCGTCATTTGAGACTTTGTCATGCCAGGTGATGCCAAGAATACGTCGGAGACAGCGCATATCGAAGGTGTTCAGCTTTCTCTCCTGCCATGCATAAAGGGTCCAAGACTCGCTGCAGTACAAGAGAGTGCTCAGGACGCAAGCTCTATAGACCTGGATCTTTGTATGTTCCGTCAGCTTCTTATTAAGCCATACTCTCTTTGTAAGCCTGGAGAATGTAGTAGCCGCTTTACCAATGCGTTTATTCAGCTCAGAGTCTAAGGAGAGAGTGTCAGAGATAGTTGAGCCAAGGTACACAAAGTCATGGACAACCTCCAGTTCATGTTCAGAGATTGTGATACAGGGAGGTGGATCCACACCCTGACCCATGACTTGTGTTTTCTTCAAGCTGATTGTTAGTCCAAAGTCTTGGCAGGCTTTGCTAAAACGGTCCATAAGTTTTTGAAGGTCTTCGGCAGAGTGAGCAGTAACAGCAGCGTCATCAGCGAAGAGGAAATCCCGTAAGCATTTCAGCTGGACATTGGACTTTGCTCTTAGTCTGGAAGGATTGTATAGTTTTCCATCGGATCTGGTCCGGAGATAGATTCCCTCTGTTGCATTTCCAAAAGCATGCTTCAGCATGACTGCAAAAAAGATCCCAAATAAAGTTGGTGCGAGGACGCAGCCCTGCTTCACTCCACTTCGGATGTGAAAGGAGTCTGGTGTTAGGCCATCAAAAACTACAGTGCCCTTCATGTCCTCGTGAAAGGACCTGATGATGTTGAGGAGCTTAGGTGGGCATCCAATCTTGGGGAGGATTTTAAAAAGGCCATCCCTACTAACCAAATCAAAAGCCTTTGTAAGGTTCATGAACGCTACAAAGAGTGGCTGTCTTTGATCATATAGGCTACTATAAACAAAGTCTAATAAATAGAAGTTGATAACATTAACCAAGGCATATTAAAATTAAACATCCCAAACTAAGATGCAGTTGTGGTCCAACCAACAGACGGCAGCGCTTGCCTATAAAGTCACAATGTCTATATATATGCACATGATTCCCCATTCCAAAAGAGTAGTGGTCCCGAACTTGTCAGTGACAAGCCATTGGAAGACCATTCCTCCTTTAAGGGAAGTGCCCGCAAAATGACTACAGCAACAGCACTGCAGTAATCATGCTTCTGCTGCAAAGAAGGACCTTTTTTAATGTATCTAACAGGTGAGTGACAGTGATCAAAAACACAGGAAAGGACTGTAATCAGAGATAATATACTTCCTGAGAAGTGAGGAAGCACTGAGTGAGGTCTGGAAGTTCCCTGCACTCTCCTCATAATTGGCACTACCCTCCAAGTAAGTTTAAAAATGTGTCTTCACTGACAGTCCAATCACTCCCACACAGATCTACATGGTTCCCAATTCCCCTGGAGGAGTTTGAGAACCGCTGAATAGAACACTTACGTTTACTAAGTCTACCATAGAAATTGTCTTTACCAGACTTTGGCACAGATAATAAGCAAGACACTAACTGCCAGATTAACAAACGAATAATTAACCCTTGGTCAGGTGCAGCTGACCAGAAAGGCCAAAATTTTTTGTTTTTGCTCCCTCTCTGAGTCTAGGTGGGCTAGGAGCCTGACACCCCAGTACCCTCCTATCTATAGGTGCTGTTCCAAACCCCCTCTAGTCAGTATTCCCACTGCCTGCATGGGGTGCAGTAATGACCCTCTGGCCTCTCATGCCACATGCGCCCTGACTGGTCGCCCTATTTTGTCACCCTAATTTGTGCTCAATTCTCGTCATTTATGTCTTAAGTGATTTACAGACATTTACAACCCCTTTGCAACCTCTCCACAACCTTTTGTAAAGGTTGTACAAACGGTTGTACAAAATGGCACAAGACATTCACAGAATTGTGCCTTGCACTTCAAAGACATTTCCATTTCAACTGTGCCTTGCATTTCAAAGACATTTCCATTTCAATGTGCCAATGCATCTTTACAGCTGAACTCCCTAACAGAAGAGTCTGTCTTCTGTCTCAGTAAGACAGGCTCTACTTTGCCTGTACTTGGATTCCAGTTTGCAATTAATGTTCATGTGGATGTTTTTTTATCATGAAAACTAAACACAATATGGTGGCGGGTCTTACATTTGACTGCATTTTTGTATTACTTGCTTTAAGCTTAATAAATGAGATTTTTTGACTCAGATTTCAAATCCTCTCTCTTTGTTCATCCTAATAAAGGTCACTGATCACTTTAAGAGCATTAGAACTTAATTAATTAGATGCTATGACAGTTTTTCTGACGGGGGTTTCACGGCCACTGCGCCTGACTGGTGAAAATCCCTATTGCGCCTGACAGAGGGTTAAACCAAAACATACACTTTAAGCTCTTTACAACCAAAACAAGACAATTTTCCTATTCCTAGATATCTTGCATAGCTTTGCAAGTCTTTCTTACTGAAATATGAACCTTTTGGTTCCCAAGACGTAGTGGGGAAAATCAGAAAGCTAGCTAGCTTACTGACATAGTAAAAAACTGATACAGGAATTCTATTAATACAAGACTAGCAAAACGTACCCACATTGCAGGAGTAAAATACCACCACATACACCATCCTCCATTGCACAATACCCCCACTGCACAATACCCCCATTAAGCAACATACCGCATTGGGCATCAAACCCCCATGCGCATCACCCTCACATTTGCACAAACCCCCCATGTGCAACAAGGGGGCAATATACCACATTGTGCATCACTCTCCCATGTGCATCAAGCCTCCATGTGCATCAAGCCACACACCACCACCCCCATGCACATAAACCCCCAATGTGCACCATCCCTCCCAGTGCACCCTCCCTCCTAGTGCATCAGCTGAATGTTGATCAGTCTTCAACGCTAAGTATACGACAAAAACACTTTGCACCCCTTTTCAGCCCATTAAGGATTAAATTTCTCAACACTGGTTCTTGGCGGGTGTTCACATCACAGAAGGAACACGCCCCCCCCCCCAAAAAAAATTCCATGCTTCTAGGTCTGGGAGTTGGGGCAGAGCATCCCTCAGTCAGGGATTCTTCAATGGAAAGTATAGGGAGGGAAACGCATTGTGCCCCTTTTCACCCCCTTCCAGTTCAAATTTCCGAAAACTGGTTCTTAGTGGGTGCTTCCATCATAGGAAAAAAAACCTCCCCCAAATTTCACGCTTCTAGGTCCAGCAGTTTTGGCTGGCCATTGTTGAGTCAGTCACTTTTCATTTACAGTGGTGCCTCACGTAACAAGCGCCTCACGTAAAATATGTTCCACATAACAAACAAAAATTTCTCTAGGATTCTGCTTCACATAACAAACTGTGATTCCCGAAACAAACACAGTCATTGGCAGTTGGGACAGATGCGCTGACCAGCAGCCCTTTTAAAAAGCATCAGGGCTGCCTAGTGCGCCTGCCCATAGCGAAAGCAACACTTCTGCACTGTTCCTCCTATGGCTGGGCGTCCACTGGGCAGAGGGAGAGAACAGCAGCTCAGGGAGAAGGGAGCAGGAGAGAGAGGCTCTGGATGAAGAGACAGAGAAAGCGGGGAACTTTGAGAGTGTCTTTGATTGCAGCCTCCTAACCATGTCTACCCAGAAGTAAGCCCCACTGTATTAAATGGGGGAACTGATGCGCGTGGCGGGAAGTTGCGCATGGGGGACTGATGCGCGTGGGTGGAAGTTGTGCATGGGTGGAAGTTGCACATGGGGGACTGATGTGCTATGGGGGGATGGCGTATGGGGAAATGTTAGTCCTGCAACACGGGTACACTTTTTGCTGGTATCTTAATAAACAGGTAAGTCTTGACTCTTCTCATACCAGTCAACATATAACATAACAGTTTCTAACAAAGTCTCTTCTTTTCAGGTTCTTTCCCCGGATCCCTCAGGAGTCGGAGCACATCCGCAGTCCTTCATCCATCACTTCTTGCCAGCCTGCCGGTTCCCGCACTTTCTCCTCTTTTTAAACCTCTCTCCCTTGACCACGACCTCCCTTTCCTCCATTCCCTTTCCAGGGCAGGTACGGTGCCCCTCCTTCTGCATACAAGCTGGGAGAGGGTCCTACAGTAATGGATAGAAATCGCCCCCTTCCTCTGTTTCTCAACTCTAGGATCCCTTGCAGAGACCAGACTTCCACGGCATCCAGAAAGTTTCCTATGTCCAAAGGAGGGTACGGGCGTTGCTGGTGTACATAAAGACTTTCTGCTGTGTATATCCCCCAGTGGCTCCATGTTATAATTCTCCCAGTTTGCCTCACAGGGCTTACTCCCAGGAAAGTGTCTCTAGGACTGCAGCCTAAGTAGACTTCATAGAATCATGCACATTGAATGCATGTTTTGAATTCAATTCCAGTGTTATGTCATCATTTTTACATCCAGTTAATATTTTTATATGAATACTACTGAAAAGCGTACCCACATTGTGGGAATACAATTCCCCTGTACGCCATCCCCTGTGGCACATCAATCCCCCACACACATCAACCCCCATGCGCATCCACTCCCATGTGCATCTTCCCCCCATGCGCATCAACCCCCCATGCTCAAACCCCCATGCACAAATCCCCCATGCACAACATTTCCCGTGTTCATCCCCCCATGCACATCAACATCCCCTATTCACATCATTCCCCCATGCGCATCAGTCCCCCTGTGCATCAGTCCCCCCATGTGCAGCATGCTCCCCATGTGCAACCCCTCTCTCCGAACAACATTCCCCACAACTGCACCAGGCACCAAATTGGCTGGATGTTGGTCAGTCTCTTTCATGTTAAGTTTAGGACAAAAATATGTTGCACCCCTTTTAGCCCCTTAAGGGTTCAATTTCTTCACATTGGTTCTTGGTGGGTGTTGATGTCACATAATGGAAGACCCTCCCCAAATTTCATGCTTCTTGGTCCTGGGGTTGCAGTGGAATGATGATGAGTCATCAATTCTTCAGTGCAAAGTAAAGGGAGGAAAACGCGTTGTTCCCCTTTTCACCCCCTTCCAGTTGGAATTTCTGAAAACCAATTCTTAGTGCATCACTCAGTCATAGAAGGAACACCCACTCCAAAGTTCATGCTTCTAGGCCTAGCCGCTGTTGCGCTTCTAGTCCCATACTTCTAGGCTGGCCGCTGATGAGTGAGGGTGAGTGAGTGACTTTTTTATATATAGAAATTTTTTTGGGTTGTGGAACCAATTGTCTGAGTTTTCATTATTTCCTATGGGAAAATCCGCTTCAAGTAAAGAATGTTTCACATAAAAAACATGCCTCCAGAACGAATTAAATTTGTTACGTGAGGCTCCACTGTGTGCATGTCTGTGTCTGTGTCTGTGTGTGTGTGTGTGTGTAAACATATACATACACACACACACTTATTTTTTGTCATTTTAGTAAACATGAAGCACTGAAGATAAATTTGAACATCAAAAAACCAAATACAAAACTTACCCATATTTAAAATTACTTAAAACTAGCTCTCAAACCAGTTTTACTGATAAATATATCACTTCTTACTAAGAAAATGCTGCTGGATATTTTACACATTTAAGAATCTTAACCAGATTTGCTACCTATAAATCTCATTCATTATACCTGCACAACCCAGGGGCTGTTTGCAAATGCCATGATGTCCCTTTCTTCCCAAAAGAATGCAGAATCGGATCTTTTTATCATCTCAAACTTGCTGAGCAGTTTCATAGCATACACTTTTCGTGAGGACTTGTGCCTTACCTTTAAAAGTAAATATTAAGATAAAGAAAGCATAAATAAGCATTAGGGAATATCCAATTTAGCACATTTAAGATGCAGAAGTGCTGAACATGCATTGTGCCAAGCAAACGGTAATAACCCCAAATTACCCTTCTGTAAATCTCAAAAATGTATGCATACTTCTCCAAGTTTATTCACTACTGCAAACCATCAACCTGCTATCTGTCTGAAAGATTTCTGTACCTTGGGCCCTAGAAAGGAACAAAGTATCACATACTTTCACAGTAAGTGCTGGAGGGTCTGATGGGGGCTGTTTGGCACAAAGTATACCTGGTTAAAGGCTGGCCTGTGGGAACTCTATATGAACCTAGTTCCACATGTGCAGCAAATGTTGAAGAAGTTGCATTTTCTAAATGCAGCTCCAAACTAATTCTACAAGATTTTTTAACACAGAGATCTGACTCAACACAAATGGCCACTGCAAATGAGAAGGAATATGCAGATCCCTGAAGAAGGGGGAACATGATAGGTTAAAAAACTGCTTTTCATATAATTGTAGAGAGACAGTCATGTAAGCAATCATTCCATTCTTCAGCTGAGCCAGGCAAAGGCGGGGCATTTCTTTGCATTTCTAATTGCTGACTGTCTCTCTGCAACAGTAATAAAAGCTGTTTTTAAACAACTGTAAAGGGATGCACATTTTACTACACTGTTTTTCTTTAATATATTTTTACATTGTATTTACGTACATTTATATTTTTATTTTCAGCAGGGAGTCCCAAAATCAAATGCCTGCAGATGTTGAGGCACAACCTTACTCCATTAGAAGCAATAAAGGAAGTAATAAACCTGAAAATTGGTCTTTAAATCTATTTTACCACATTTTTATCCAATTTTTTTTATCCATGGGCGGGGAAGGTTTCTGCAACAGAACCTTAATGGATAACAAGAGTCAACCTCTAATACTGAAATACAAAAAGTTATAAATACTATTTATTGATAAATATAAGAAAAGAGGCAGCAATTCTCTGGCTATGTATATTTATGGACATTTTGCTGCATGAATGTAAAAGTTAAATTATATGCAGTTCAAGAGAATATAAGTGATTTACCTAGACTTTTTATGGCTTAATAGGAAAATTTATCAATTATATTTCCAACTTACTCAGGATGTAGTACTGACAACCCAAATAGTTATCACCAGTCTCAGAATATGAGAGGCTCTAATGGAAAATAAATTTCTAGGGCCCAAAATGTACTGAATCCACTGAACCTTACTGAACTCCATAAGAACTGGTTCTTTCATTCCGTCCCCGCCAGCCCAATCAACTACATCGTCCTTTGTTAAAAACAAGTTTGAAGCAATGTACAATTTCTTGATCATAGGACAATACCATCCTCGTCCCCAGTCAACTTAAGAACGAAAATCACCATAACTGGCTGCACTTAGGGGCATTCCTTTTTTATGACACTCATTTAAAACAGTGTCCTCTTAACACTTCTAGATTTAAAATAAAGAGTAGCTCTATGTAAATGTTTAAGAACCAGAATCTCACCAATTGAACTTCCCCAAATGCACCTCGGCCAATTACTTTCACAACTTCATAATCTTCTGCTTTCATACGGAGATCTCTGATCTTGTTTACTGTGTCTTTATCTGTGACAAAGATAAAAAAGAAAACTGCAGCACTAGTCTTAATATGCACACATCGAAGCTCTTAGACATAAACCTTACAGTACAATCCTATTTGTGTCTACTCAGAAGTAAGTTCCATTGAGTTAAATGTACTTACTCCCAAAAAAGTGCTCTTAGGATTGCAGCCTTTATAAAAGATACATTGTTTCAACATCCCATTTTATTTATTGGTAACTTCTTGCAACAGCTGTTCTTCATTTATTAACAAATTGTTTAAGAGGCTTTGCTCCTTTCCCATCTCTCTCTCTCTCTCTCCCCCTCCTTTTAAATCTAGAAGCTAACTTTCATTGCCAAAACAATATATAAACACAAAACACAATACAACAATTTCACTGCAAAAACCAATTGGGAGAGAGAGGGGGGAATTTCATTGACACATATCAGAAACAAAAGATATCTGAAAGAAAAGATATAAAAACAGAAAATCTACACATTCCAGATTCAACACCATAAAAATGGCTTATGGCATCTTCAGAATTAAAAAAACACAATTAAAAAGAAATGAGATACTATTTCAGTATTTGTTTCTTTCACTATTTACTGTACTTTAAATTCACATCTATTTAGTATAAAGCATAATGCTTGTAACTGTTGAATAAAAACTATTATTTAGTTAGCTACAATAATTTTTCAAATTCTAATGGTCAGATATTTTAATGCCAAATTTGGTAACATGCTATTTTAAGCCATGTGGGTCAACACTAGCAGGAGACACTAGCATTTTTTTTATGCACAAAAAGAAGAAGAAGAAGCAACAGCCGCCTAACATTTAAGTTTTGTACTTGTAGAAAAGAACTATAACATCTTAATCAAGGGTGTCCAAATCCTGGCCCGGAGGTCAGATGTGGCCCGCGGTGAGCCTCAATGTGGACAAGCCTTGTAATCTTCCAGTACACAATACTCTGTTATATGTAAATTCATGTGAATTTATTCAAATTTTAAATGTAAATCATTTTTCCGGCCCTAACACAGTGTCAGAGAGATGATGTGGCCTTCCTGCCAAAACATTTGGCCACTCCCTGCTCTTAATGAAAAAAGTTTTCACAAACAATATTTACACTAGAATTTTAAAATGACTACTATGTTTCCACAGTATTTTCTCCCTGTGTTAAGATGCAGTCCAGCTGTAAATCCTTGGTGCTCTTGTACTTGGTGACTATGGGTGCAATCCTAGCCATGTCTACTCAAAAGTAAGCCCTGTTGTGTTCAATGGGTCTTACTCCCAGGAAAGTGTCTTTAGGATTGCGGCCTATGTACAACAATTAGGGCTTCAGCAAGGGTAATGTTCGAGAAAATTGTTTCTCAACCAGTGGTACCTGAGGTGGCATCTGGTGATACTCACAGAACTTTGGGGACATCTGCTGCCCGGCAAGCAAGACCAGGAACGTGATAATACAAACAGCCATTGGAGGCTTGGCTCAGCAGGCAAAGCATGCTTTTCACTGCTTGAAAAAGCGCATCCACCCTGACAAGCCATTTACAAGCCATCCACCAAGCCATTGTTGTTTGTTGCATTGCAACTGGCCCTGCAACTCAGAAATAACCGGTGATGGCATCAGTGTCAATTACTTCTGGTAGTACTTCAAATAGGTGGTCCATGTGAAGTGGTACAATAAGAGGACAAAACTTGAAAAATAATGTTCTAGAATCAACCATTACTGCAATACAAAAGTATGCATATGGCAGTGGTCTTTGGCCATTTTGGCCCAGGACCACCTTTCAAACTTTTGAAGCTGTTCAGAGACCCCCTTGTCACACTTGCTATCCCCAATCCAGGACACAATGCTTTTGGAAAAAAAGAGGACTGCACTATTCTGAACATACCCTCAACATGCCTCTCCGGAACTGCCTAAGCTGGCACAGCTAAGCCTGCCCAAGTCCATCTGTCTTGGCCCAGCCTAAGTTGACTTACGCTGGCCAAGCCTATCTTGGAATTTAACCAGCCCAGTGATAGGTCAGCCCAAGTGCAAGAGGTTTCCTCCCCTAAGACCTCAGGCTCTCTCACTCTCACTGTCCCGACCTATGAGGTCCTCTCTTACCCCTCCTCACTACTCCCAAGCCCCCAGACTCTCTTGCATCCCCAATGCTGCAACCCCACATGTGCTCTCACATGCACACATACCTTTCATCCCATGCACTGACTCACACACCCACCACACACACTCACACCCCATGCACTCACTCTCACACACAAACACCTACCTTATGTATGCTTTCTGCGGTTCCTATGCAAGGTTGAGGGTGCCCTCCTCACCTGTCCCTTCCCCGAGGCCTCTGAGGCTCAGGTTCCACTGGCAACAAACAAGCCTTGGTGGGGAGCAGTGGGAAGGCTGGTAGGGGGTCATTGCTCATCCAAAACCACACTGCCAGGAGCCTCCAGCCAGTCTCCCTGCCATTTTGCCAGGGCAACTTTCTTGTGAGTGCTACAGGAGACTTGTAGAGAGCACTTCTCCTGAGCACATTCTCCACAAGCACTCCTGCTGGTGGGCGGGCTTTGGGGGTCCCTGACAATGGAGCTTCCTCCAAGGTCACACACATGGCAACCCTGGGGTGACACAGAGGTCGCCAGGGGGACCAAGATGGCAGTCCCTAAGTCTTTGTGACCTTCCTGGGGGTCATGACCTACACGAAAATCCTAACCTAGGACGGCACAACTCAATGATCTTCCCATTCCTGTGATGATGTAGGCAGGCAAACACATCTCTGTGCACTGGCCTAACCCTCCTCCAGGAGTGGCACAGATGGGTCTTACAGCATTTTTATGACTCCCCAGGCCAGGATGAGACTTGTGCTAGGGCTTAGGACGGCCTAACTGGGGATTGGGATTTCAGCCTTAGAGCACAAGCCTAACCATGTCTACTCAGAAGTAACCCCCTTTGTGTTCAGTGAGTCTTACTCCCAGGAAAGTGTGTTTAGGATTGCAGCATATTCAAATATCTCCACCATACTAATCACTCAACCTTACAAAAGGCCACATTTTGTACAAAGATTTCTGTGGTACCCCAGTCCCAGCTTAGAATTATAATTTTAAGTAATGGAAGAGGTTAACTAAAGAATCAATAACACACCCAAAACACTTACATTTGTTCAAAAAAGTGTCTATGTTCTTATTTTTCCTTAGGGCAGGAAAATCCAAGTCATATACCAAGGCATCTAAACCATCCTGGAACAAAAGTCAGAACACAATCTTTAGAACACATTTCATAATTATCTAGACCAAAATTATCTTTAAAATTAAGTTTTAACCATACTTAAAGGCATAAAATGCAGGAAATTTTTCTCACTGAAGTCAGCAGATTCAAAACTGCTGAAAATAAAAATCAACACATGGCAGTCATTTCACAGCTTTTTACATTCTGGCTCTGATTTGACATTCTTAACAAGCAATAATACATCCAATGTAATTGTTCTCAGACAGGTTCAGACATGGAAATCATAAAAATACTGTATTCCCTTCTTGCTAGAAAGCAATTACGCATGTGGTAAGGAATCTTATCTGTAGTGTCTCCTGTCAATAAGAAAATTATAAGGGCAATCAGCTCAAGACAAAAGATATAAAGGTTGAGACTATCAGCAGAATTCCCATCCACAAACTTGGCACTAATTGAAAATTTGCTTTTGTGGGAGATCCTTAGCCCACCTAATGCCTTTTAGTGGCATAAAAATATCACATCCAGTTTTTCATCAAAACTTGAACTTTTTGCCCCAGGAGACATTGTGAAGCCTGCACAGGCAATGCATGCGGCCTCTGCAGGCTTCAAAACATCTCTAAATGTGACCAGGATAAGGCAACAGTTGTGTTCAGACCTCAGATGGCCTTTAAAAACCCACGAATTTTGTTAACTGTAGATTTCTGTATGTAGATGTTCTGGAACATATCCCTGATGGATAGAGACACAGTTTGTAATCCCAATGTAATTTCAGTGCAAATTTATCAACCCTCTATCTAGAACTTCACTTAATGCAGAAGAGACATGACACTAGAACAGCTAACATGAGCAAACACTCAGTGAGTTCAAGCCCCCCTGTGTGCAGGAGAGGGGAAAGGCAGCAAGGCAGGCTTATTATCCCACCACTGCCCACCATGTCACTGGTTTCACGTGGCTCTTGGGGCCTCATGCCACCTCCTAGCCACTGAACCGTAATTTGCTTAGGAGGAAACACCAGGAACTCAACCCTTCCAAGAATGCAGCCAGACTGAAACTCAATCCTCTGCCACCTCTTGCCTGAACAGGATTCCTGTTCATTAGCTCTCAGTTGAGCACTGTTGGCTTAAAAGTGAACTTCTGTGTCCCCAGACAGTTCAAGCCTTAGACAAAACACTTCAAATAGGTGGTAGCTCTCCTGCTTCCCCCAAGGTCTGTAAGAGGATGTAAGGACAGAGCAACAACCAAAACATTCTTATAAAAAACGAAGAGAAAATTTATTACTCATGAAAACATGCAAGTAGAAGCACCAAAGAACGGATATCCATGATAAAGCCAAAAAGAAAACAAGAAATGTAATCTTCCTAGATCTAAACTGTTTACATTAACTCACATCAGGAAAACAATCTTATCAGCCACGTAAGATCAAGCACCAGTGTATGAAAACTGGTGCTGTTCAACCCATGGTGGGTGAAAGATAGTGCACAGAGTGTATGGGGGGATGGTGCATGGGGGAAGGGGACGGTGCAAGGAGGGAGGTTACTCCCACAACAGCGGGTAAATTTTGCTAATATTTATATTAATATAGAAATATAAAAAACATGAGGAACAGTATTGAGCCCGGAGGCACCTCTCACCACAAGAAACAAGGAGGAGTCCCCAGTACCAGCATCTAGGTTCTGTCAGCCTAGGAGTGAAACCACTGCAAAATGATGTACCCAATTCCCAAACTTGGCCAGCCATCCCAGAAGGACACCATGGTGAAAGGTGTCAAATGCTATTAAAGGTTAAGAAGGTCCAGCAAGGATGCATGAGTCATCAACCAAGGCCATCCTTGGTAGCTTGGGGGTTCATCTGGTAGCGGCTCCGGCAGGAGACATGCCCAACTTCAGTTGGTGCATCACCTGCAGCCGCAGTTGAACCATGAGGATCTGGCCATGGTGGTCCATGCAATACAGACATAAAGGCTAGACTTTTGTAACATGCTGTATATGGGCCTGACCTTGAAAACAGCTCAGAAACTACAATTAGTACAAACTGCAGTAGCCCATATGGTTACTGGAGGTAGATACTTTGATTGTGACAAGTCGCTTCTCTGGCAACTGCACTTGATGCCCATTCATTTCCAGACCCAATTCAATTCAGAAGACCCTCTTACAAGTGCCACCACTTAAGGAAGTGCATGGGGTGACAGCAAGAATCAGGGCCTTCTCAGTAGTGGCATCAACACTGGGGAACCACCCTCCCTTTTAACCTAAAACCTCCTCCCTCCCTAGAAACTTGGCCAGCCAAGGCCTAAGGACATTTCTGTTCTGATAGGTCTTATGAGCTCCTAGACTTTTTAATATCTGGTTTTTGACTCTATATTCTGATTTTTATAGAGTAATGTGATGCCACTGCTTTTATTAATTTTTATTTGGTATTTTATTGTAATGTTTTATTATTACTGTAATATGTTTTTATTGCTGAATTTTATGAAGTGCACTTTAAATTGATTTTATGCCATTGTGAGCCACCTTGAGTCTTCACAACGATGTAAATAAATAAATAATATCTGCCCTGAAGCTTAGCCTAGCCTGTCTGAAAGGGATCCAGGTAATATGTTCTGGAGTAGAGATGCCACCATCTGCTTAACAGCTTTGCCCAGAAATGGGAGAGACTGGCTGATCATTGCTCATTAAAGAAAGGTACAGAGAGATTTCTTTTAGGAGGCAACCATTTCCACTTATTGCTACTGATAGCCTCCCAAAATGAATTTACTACCCTCTTTGTCTAAGCCAGTCCCTCCCAATCAGATCTAATCAGTCATGCTTTGCATGTATCTAACAGGCAGATGTATGACCTAAAGGGTCCTGTCCACATCCTTAGCTTCCACAAGCTGAAAAGTATCCCACAACCCAAGGCTGACAGATGCCAGGAAGACATCACCAGGCAATGTCCAAATTGGCAAATCTATAAGCTTTTAGCTGCAAAGTGAGTGGCAAAATATATTCATAAAAGGAGAATGAACCCACCACTGTGGGAGTAAAATTTCAAGAATATTTGTGGGCTCCAGGCACAAGTAGGCATTGGCACGAGGTGACAGACGTCAATGGGCGCGGGGCACCAACAAGGACCAGCACTGCAGAGTACCAGGGGTCAGTGGCGGGCAGCAGCAAGCACCCCTAATGGGCACCACTGGGAATCAATGGGTAGCAGGCACCTCCAGGCACCAGTGGGCAGTAGACACTGGGCATTCCTACCAAGCACGACATCCTTACTGGGCATTGAGCACCACTGCACAGTGGGCATCACCAGCCACCATTGTGCAGTGAGCAGCAGGCACCACCAGGCGGTGGGCACCAAATCACAGTGGGTCCTTACATCACAGAAGGAATACCATCCCCAAATTTCATGCTTCTTTGTCCAGGGGTTGGGGCTGGGAATTGATGAGTCAGCGATTCTTCAATGTAAAGTATAGGGACAAATGCACTACACCCCTTTTCAGGGTTTGAATTTTCCAAAATCAGTTCTTAGTGGGTGCCTCCATCACAGAAGGAATACCTTCCCCAAATTTTATGTTTCTAGGTCCAGCAGTTTTGGCTGGACATTGGTGAATGAGTGAGTGAGTTACTTTTCAGTTTAATATACAGTGGTACCTCTCGTAACAAGTGCCTATCATAACAAGCGTTTCACATAATGAGCATAAATTTCCAAGAAATCTTGCTTCACATAACAAGTTCTGCTTCACTAAACGAGCAAGTGTGCTATGGGCATGCGTACTATGCAGCCCTGACACTCCGCGCAGAGGCTCTTTAAAAGGGCTGCCAGCCAGCGCTGCTGCCTCTCACTGCCTCCAACTTGGGGCAGTTGCCTAGAGGTGCCAGAGGCAGCTGCCCCTAACTGCCCCCAAGTGCCCCCACCAACCACCTTGAAACTCCAGCAGCAGCCCAGGTAAGCCTCCCAGGAAAGTGTCTTTGATTGCAGCCTCTAGTGTCTACACAGAAGTAAGCCCCATTGTGTAAAATGGGCCTTACTCCCAGGAAAGTGTCCTTAGGATTGCAGCCTAAGTAAACTTCATAGGATCATGTACACTGAATACATGTTTTGAATTCAAGTACTTGTCATCATTTTTACCTCCAGTTAATATTTCTATATGAATATTTTGGGGATTGTGGAACCTATTGTCTGAATTTCCATTATTTCCAATGGAAAATCCACTTCACTTAAAGAGCGTTTCATTTAAAGAGCATGCCTCCAGAACAAATTAAGGTCTTTATGTGAGGCACCATTGTATATAGAAGATATAGTTTGTTATTCACTCACCATTTTTCATCTGCTGGTCTAGATGTAATTCAACTTCCTTTGAAAAAGTGAAGACTTCCATATGGTTAGTATTTTTATATCGTGCCCCAGCAGGAAGGGTACATATAAAGTACAAATCTATGCTTGTCAATTTAGAAGCCCATCCAATTAAATGCAATGAGAATTGCATTTAAGTAGTATAAAGGACTACTTTATAGTATAAATAAATACTGTATTTAGTATTTATAGATAAGTAGTATAAAGGACTGCAGATATAACTAAATTTTAAAAGCAGATCAACTTTATTTGAAGTTATTTTTCCCATTATATCTCCAGCTACGTTTCTATTCTCACATATTGCACATCATCTTAAGTGTTTTGACAGAAAAGTAATTTTTTTTATAAAACATGATGACATGTGTTGTAACTGGGAATCAGATGTCACCATTCTGATAATGGTACAATGCATTTCTACAATTAATAAGTTTTTGTGTTAAATCCTTTGCACCAGGAGTATACGTTTGCATTACCAAGATAAAGTGACAAACAGAACTGTCCCCCACAAGGAGGAGACTGGACAAGTCCAGCCTATCTCCTATAATGGGAAGGGGCAAACCAATCTGTCAATGTCCCTCTTTTTTTTCTGACTCCAGAGAACCTTGTTCTTTCTCATTTATTTTCCTTTCTTTTTTTATTTATATTTTTAAAATAGCACAACCTTCAGTAGGATTTACTAATCAGTAATACATAGCTGTCCAAACTAATTAACTAATTTATTAATGGAGTCTTCCTGCAAGCTCCTTCCTTTCCTGAAATCTTATATCTTGTAACCAAGAAACAGCACCAGATATTTGTACAACTGATTTTTAAAGATAATTAAATAAGAACAGTATGGCTAAATATAGTTTAACCAATTGATAAAAATCACAAGGCAAATTCCAGTCACATTGGACTTCAGCTATCTATGTCCTTCAAACACAAAGCAATGTTACATTATAAATGCATATTTTCAAGGAATAACATTCCAGGACTAAGACAGGAATAATGGTTGTGTCCATAGTAACTCAAACAATCTTAAAACAAATATATTTTAATGTTAATACAAACATAGCATTTTCTTGTGTGCCCAGGACAAAAAAAAAACCCATACAGGGAGATGTTATTCAGTTATTTTGAATTTTTATGCCACCAATCCAATTACTCAGAAAGTCAATCTGGGAAAAAAGGTTCACATGTAACTTATGTCTGTCCCTAAACTATGCCAGTTTAGCAATCACAAGTTAAAATATGCCTACTCAGGGAGAATTGTGGATCACTCTTAAAGGGGTGGCTATTAACTAATTCCTGACTGTTTTCCAAAATACTTGCCCCATACGTCTTGCCATTTGGCATGAGTGTCTTGCAAGAGAAAAAGAATTTTCTTTTAAGTCATTATGAACAAGCCTGGCAAGTGCAACAGCACAGACCCCCTACTTGTCCCCACAAGTAGCATGCACGCACACACACACACACATATACAAACATACATACACACATAAATATATATAAATTATATATATAAGGGCTGTGGGTGGCGCAAGCGGTTAAGGCGCTTTGCCTGTTAACCAGCAGGCCAGGGTTCGAGACCCGGGTCGGCCCCACAAGACAGGTTGAGCTCCTGTCCTTAGCCCGGCTCTGCAACGCCAGCTGGATCCAATCATATTGGCTCTGCCTTTCCACTGGACTAATTCCAATGGACTAAGGCGTGGAGAGGGGGGATTTGCTGCTTGCGTAACAGCCTATCCTCCATAACAATCCAAACCAGGCTTTCGTGCTTCGCATGCAGTGTGTGCAGCACCAAGCACGATACCATAGTCTACCAAGACTGACGGAGGCCTGCTTTTATATATATATGAATATTATATGAATATCATCTGAGTTTCCATTATTTCCTATGGGAAAATCCGCTTCACGTAAAGAATGTTTCACGTAAAGAACATGCCTCCAGAATGAATTAAATTTGTTACGTGAGGCGCCACTGTGTGTGTATATGTGTGTGTGTATATACACACACACACACACACACATACAGTGGCGCCTCACGTAATATATATACACATGAGTGGCGCCTCATGTAATATATATACACATACAGTAGCGCCTCACGTAACAAATTTAATTCGTTCTGGAGCCATATTGACGTGAAACATTCTTTATGTGAAGCGGATTTTCCCATAGGTAATAATGGAAACTCAGATGATTGGTTCCACAACCCAAAAAACATTCATATAAAAATATTAACTGGATGTAAAAATGATGACAGAACACTGGGATTGAATTCAAAACATGCATTCAAAGTGCATGATCTTATGAAGTCTACTTAGGCTGCAGTCCTAGAGACACTTTCCTGGGAGTAAAACCCATTTAACACAATGGGGCTGACTTCTGGGTAGACATGGTTAGGAGGCTGCAATCCGAGACACCTTCAAAGTGTCTCCCCACTTTCTCCTTCTCTCCATCCTGAGCCTCTTTCTCCACTGCTCCCTTCTGGCTAGCCCTGAGCTGCTTCCATCTTCTCCACTGCTTTTCTCTCCCCTCTGCCCAGCGGACACCCAGCCACAAGAGAAACAGCATGGAAGTGTTGCTTTCACTATGGGCAGGTGCGCTAGGCAGCCCTGATGCTTTTTAAACAGGCTGCCGGCCAGCACATCTGCCCCAACTGCCAAGAATAGTGTTCTTTATGTGAAGCATGTTCTTTACGGGAAGCAGAATCCTAGAGAAATTTTTGTTTGTTACGTGAAACATACTTTACGTGAGGCATTCTTTACATGAGGCTCCACTGTGTGTGTGTGTGTGTGTGTGTGTGTGTGTGTGTGTGTGTGTGTGTAAATAATAGGGTGATCCTCAGAGTAATGGGTTTTTTTTTAATATATTGAAGTCTTACCTCCTATATTGAACTACATGAGAAATAAGCCCTGTATGCAAAATTGCACTTTATTTCAATAATATTTACAGGTGCCACATTAACAGTGAAAAAGAGGAACATTGAAACACTGAAAATATATAACATTTTATATACTGTGCATATAAAAATATGTAATCCGTACATTCTTATACAACCCTATAAGCCTATACAATAATATATAATACTGCTAAGTGTGTAAGCAACCCAGAAAAGCTACTGCATTGAAAGATACCAATAGTAAGTACATAATGTCTGAAAAAAACACTTCAATGAACAGATTGATCACAGTTAGCCTACACTGTTGCAACTTTTACTATTTATTGGAATGACAACTCTGATGCAAGTGCTGTCTTTGTTGCTTGTGGGAATTTCTTTCCGTGTTCCTCTACAACCTGAAGAATATACTGCTTTTGGTCTTCATTCTTTGCTAAGATGCTGTTAAATGTCTGCATTAGAGCCAAACCTCTTTCAGCAATGTCATTTACAACCCTCAGCTTCATAGCAACAGATTTAGCTGCCTCTTAGTCTTCCCTATCCTTCCATTCCTGTGGATCAACTTCTAAGAACTCTCAGTTGGCAAGTTGAGGATTTCAAAAAACTGAAAAGATGAATGGGTAACATAATCTACCACTGTTTGCTGAAGAGCTTTGGTTTCAAAGTGTTGTGGGCTTTTTACTTCGATTCGCTTTAGAGCAGTGGCCTGGGAACAGGGGTAAATTACCCCAAATGGGGTAAAAAATGAAATTTCTGGGGGTAATGGACAGTTGCGCTGGTGTGCATACTCCTCCCCTTCTGAAAGCTCCAACGGAGAGTGCTACCGCTTCCACCATGGAGAAGTACTAGCGCTCTCCGTCAAAGAGAAGTAAACAACTTGCTTTACATTTACTCCTGATTTAAAAAATGTAGGACAAAATGTAGGATGTCCTACATTCTGTCCTACATCTTTTAAAAAGTCCAGATTTTCAAAAAATCTGGACGTTTGGGTGACCATTTTCTTCCTTTCAAATCAAGGGGGTAACATCGGAATATCTCAATATATTTTGAGGTAAAAAGTAAAAAACTCCCCCAACCCCTGCTTTAGAGGTCTTTCTGTTCCTTCCTTCTGTAAGGATCTCAGCATCTCCCTTTTCACTGGTAAGCTTCTCTCACCATCGAAAAAGGAGAGTGATACCAAAGTCTCACTAAGGTACTATTGATGACGAAAGAAAGCCTTTACTACTGCTTCGGATATCTCTTTGTCTTCATATTCCACTAACTTCTTCATTAGTAAAAGGTCATTTTTTGCAAATTGTTTGTCTATCCCACTTATGTATCCTCGCCTAACTTTTTCTCATTGGGCTAGCGAGAATAACTTGTCCTCTTCTATGGTCATCATCTTTAGCGCATTGGCATGAGCAATGTCAAAAAGGTCCTCTAACTTCTCTTGAAAAACCTTTTCCTTCTGGATCTGTGGAATAGATCTGCGTGATTTGCCTCTCTGAAGAGCACAATATGAATTATATAGCTTCTCAATCTTCAGGATTGCATTGTAAACTGCAATAATAGGAATTTTGGCTTTTTCCATATGTCCAGTATAGTCAAAAGTTTAAGCTGCATGTGGCATCACTGAAACTTTTCCAGTCCTTATGAAACTTTACAAAGGATTTTAATATCATAAATAGATCACTTCCCGGGGGTAAGACTTTAGATTTTCTAAAATTTATTTTTTAGGACCACCATAATATATAAGAGAAAAGTCACTCACCCACTCACCGCTGGGCCTACAAACGTGAAATTTGGGGTGGGTGTTCCTTCTGTGATGGAGAGAATCACTAAGAACAGGTTTTCAGAAATTCCAACCAGAAGGGGGTGAAAAGGGGCGCAAAGTATTTTCCTCCCTATACTTTTCATTGAAGAATCAGTGACTGAGGGATGCTCTGCCCCAGTCCCCAGACCTAGAAGCATGAAATTTGGGGAGGGTGTTCCTTCTGTGACACCAACACCCACCAAGAACCAATGTGGAAAAATTTAACCCTTAAGGGGCTGAAAAGGTGTGCAACATGTTTTTGTCCTATACTTAACATGGAAGACTGACCAACATCCAGCCAATTTGGTGCTCGGTGCTGGTGCACTGGGGGGGATGTTGTTTGGAGGGAGGGGTTGAACTCGGGAGGATGCTCCACATGTGGGGGTGTGTGCATGGAGGTTTACGCACATTGGGGGGTTTATGCACATTGGGGGGTATATGCACATTGGGGGGTATATGCACATGGGGGACAGATGCACATGGGGGACAGATGCACATGGGGGACAGATGCACATGGGGGACAGATGCACATGGGGGACAGATGCACATGGGGGACAGATGCACATGGGGGTTGATGGGCATGGTAGACTGATGTGCATGGAGGATGTTGTGCATGGGGGATGTTGCACATGGGGGATGTTGCACATGGGGAGTGATGCTCTTGGGAGTTGATGCACATGGGGGTTGTGCATGTGCAACCCCCATGTGCATCTCCCCATGGGGAGATCATGCGCATGGGGGATGATGTGCATGGGAGATGCGCATGGGGGTTTGATGCACATGGGGGTTTGATGCGCCTGGGTGGATGATGCACATGGAGGACTATTGCGCATGGGGGTTGACATGTGTGGGGGATTGATGCAGCGTGGGGAGGATGGCATATGGGGGAATTTTACTCCTGCAACACGGGTACGCTTTTTGCTAGTCAATAATAAGCCAGCAGGCTTATCATAAAAGTGCTATTATACACTTACAGTAGAAGATGTGCACTACCCCATTTCTCAGGCTGCAGAAATTTAGTTTTGAAATAACCTTTGTCCCACATAAAATCAAGACATGAAGACATGACTAACTAATGCAAACAGGCAGCTCAGCTCCTGGAAGGAGGCAATATTTGAGAACTGGAGATTTGATATGGGAAATGGGAAATTGATAAGAATACATAAGAAGAGTCCTGCAGAATTACCAAAATATTCTGCTTCCAGAAGTGGCCTGATCTGGGAAGTTTGCAAAGAGTACCTGAAATCAACAGACTTTTCATTAATTTCCAGTTTTTGGGACTCTGATGCATAGGATCCTTAAAACATCAAGGATTCATTTACTGTAGCCATAATGGCTGATAGCAATTAAGTTGGGAGAATTAGCAATTAACAAACAATCATCATTTGATTTGCAGGAGGTAGGGAATAAATTATACTACGGCAGGAGTTGCTCAGGCTGCTAGGTAGAACAGTTTTTTGGCTCACATAACACTGGACCTTAGTAATCTGACACTAAAGTGCAATCACCTACCAGAATCAATTCATGAGACTGGGGTTGATGAATACGAAAACAGCTTATTTAGCACTGAAACAAAGATGGAGTGAAGAGTAAGGATTTTACCTCTCCACTCCCCAATGCCATATGAGAGAGAAATAAGATCAAAAAATAAGATCTCAGCTCAAATTTCATTCTCTTTTTCAGAGAATGAAAAAGCACAAAAATAGGTAAAAATCCTTGGATCTTTCCCCCAACCCCAGCTCTTTTTGCTTCTTAGAACTTTAAAAACTTACTGCATCCACAAAATATTCACCAGATCAAGAAATATTTGCCACTTAGCATACATCTCCCAATCAGGCTCTTCACCATCACCACCCTCTCTGGGATTAGTGATGTAAAGGCCTGGAAAAGAAACTATTCTTGCAAGACAATTTTCAATTTTTCCAGTAGAAAAAGTAGAAATTTAGAAGAACACAATTCCGATGAAATATTTTCCTTTTGGAATGAGTGAAGCAATCTTTAAGATAGGGTTTTATGCACTTGAAGTGTGCAATTCAATTCACAGTGGAGAGACAAGGAATGAACAAGCACAGCTGCTACATGTACTATAGTTACAACATAATTTATTCAGAAGCAGACCCCTTTGCTTTCCAGGGGTGTTAAGCAAAAGAAATTGTTCACTGAATTGTACCCTGGGATGGAATGGATGGAAATGAGGATTCATCCTAATATTTTAAAAACCAGAACTTTGCAAACATTTGTAAGCCTCTTGCAGCATATGCAGTATCAGAAGTTCAGTATTGATCCAACCTCATTATACACAATTTTTTTATACATAGATTTGATTCAACAGAAATGGCCACAGCAAATGTTGTATTCCATAAGGGGGAAAATGTATCTTAAAAAGACATTGGGTTTTTTTTAAACTGCCTTTCTTCCTGTTGAAAGGAGGCAATAATGGAGGCAATCATTCCTTTCTTTAGCTAAGCAAGGCAAAGAGAGGGAATTCTTTGCATTTCTAATCACTGACTGCCTCTTTACAATAGGAAGAGAAGCAGTTTTTAAACTGTAAAGGAATGCCATTTTTATTTTTTAAACTGCTTTAACACAATTTCTGGTACATGTGGAGAGGTTGTGGAGATGTCAAAATCAAACCTCAAGAGGGGCACTTGTGCTTGCCTGGGGTCTGCACACAGCAGGAGTTTGATGCTCCAGACTCCCAACTCATGGGCAAGCCTATATAGGGCTTGTCTGGATGTCTCACACAGCTGAGTGCCTACTACTGTTGTAAGTGGAAAACCCCTGGCAAACCCCTTGTGCTCCTCTGGGGTGCTGGCGTCTGGATTCCCCACTGACAGAAGCAGCCTCCTGGCTGTGTGGGAAGCCCAGTGTTCGCTCTCTCTCTCAAGAACCAGTTGTTTGCCTATGAGTCCCACAGCTGGAGGCTGCTGTGAAGTCTCTTGGACACACAGGGATACCCTTCCTGGAGAACTGGTGACTGGGATCTCCACAGCCTGCAGTAGCTCCTGGGTGTGTGGGAAACCCAGCATTCCCCTCCCCCCACCCCAGGGGCTATTTGCTTGCCTGGGAGACCCCACAACAAAGAGTCTGCTGCTGCTGCTGCGGCTGTGGAGACCACAGAGAAGTCCTTGCACCACCACCACCACCACCACCCCGATTGCTGCATTCCTTCCACCCCACTAGGTGGCTGGTGCACAGGCTTCCCACACAGTGGGAGCTGCTGCAGGCTGTGCGGCACCCAGGTGCCAGAACCCATTAAGCTGTGTGGTGTCCCCCCTTTTGTGTGTGTGTTATACAGTGTTTATGAACTAGTCTAAAGATCACCCCTCTGTGTGTGTTCGAAAGTCTTTATAACTGAATTGAATTCATTGCATATATATTAAAAACACATTGAATATATTGAATACTAGTGAAATGTACCCACGTTGAGGGAATAAAATACCCCCCTTTTGCTTCCCCCCCCCCACTGTGCAATACCCTGCCATGCGCACTACCCCGCCCCACGCCCCATTACTCCCTGGTGCAGTAAGATTTGTCTGGAGTCAAGTATGGGATGAAGCTGTTCGCATGACAGACCTTTTCTGCACCAGGACATGCCTGAGCTACAAAGAAGCTTCTTTTGAAATGAAATGGGATGTGTGACTAAAATGAACAAACTGCCATCTGCAAGCACCGGTTATCACAGCCTGGGAATTCTTCCCTGTATTCTTCCCTGTCAGCACTTATGCATGGCTTTCCCTACTGAAAGACACATTGTGCTTACTAGGGTGTACACTCAGCAGATAGTGGGGCGCCTATATTTCAGAATATACATGCACAGAACACACTGTAAGTGCCACTTAATGCTTTTTGCCCTTGGAGAGGGTGCCAATAGGTATTTTAAAAATGCAGGGCTTTACTCCAGATTCCCCTGCAACCCAGCCCCAACACCAATGCAAAAAAGCTTCATTTTTTATGCAATTGCTTTCTAGATCTTTTTTACTGATTGTCATTTTTAAAAGTGGGTTACAGTGCCGAAACAATGTCTTAAAGGAAGAACAGTACTATATAAAAGTATAAAAAAGAAAAATATAGCCCCTCTTGAACTGCAAGGAATGCATCTCTTATGCAATTTGTAAAAGCCTGATTGCTATTCAGCTCTTTCGTTATTTCACCATGTAGAAAGGCAGTTTTAACATCTATACACCTCATATTCGTCTGGAAGCTGCTACTCCAAAGCATTCTATTGTGCAGCATTTTGCTACTGAAGCAACAGGTTCAGCATAGTTTCCCCATAAATCTGCACGTAATTTTGACAACTACTCACTTCGTATCACTGCACTTCCCCTTCTGCATTTCATTAACTTTAAACACCCACTTGTACCCAATTACCATACTTTCTTGCCAAGTGACAACTTGTCTCAGGTCTCTTTTTTTGCAATGCATCTATTTCCTCTGTTGTTGCTCTCTTCTATCTCCAGTCTTCACTTCTGGGGACTGCTTCAATTTCTTCCTATGTTTCAAGTTCAAGATGAACCAGCAACCTTGTACAGAAGGACAGACATGGGGCCTATATATCTTTACTGGGTTGGGATGAACATCTAGTTCAGGTTTCAGAGTCTACCCAGCTTCGTCAGTGAAGTTGGCAAGACTTCTGTTGCTTCTTTCACAACAGGAAGAGGAGTTTCCTCCTTCTCCTGCACTGTTCCTCACCTTCTTAATTTGTCTTTGGTGATTAGGCTCTGGGCCAACCATCAGTGTAAGACATCAGGAATTGTTACCCGCCCCCCACTTCTTTCTTCCTGGCCCGATATCTTTCCGATATCAGAAAGATGAATAATGTGGCCACTCTTCGCAAGGATCATGCTTTTACCTAATCATGCTTTTAAGTTTTACCTGTACCTTTAGTGGGCTTTGTTTTAGAAATAGCTTGATGTCAAAGTTGCTGGGGTAATTTTGTATCTCTCAGCAGACACATGATTATTTCTAGAAGAGACCTATCCCTCCTTTCTGCTATGCCATTCTGTTCTGAGGTATAAGAAACAGTGCATCAATGAGAAACACCTTGCTTTTCTAGGAATCTTTGCATGTTGTATGGATAGTATACACCATTATCAGTGTAAAAGATAATTTTTAATAATTTGTTGCTTACTGTTGCAACATGTGCTTGAGCATAGTATGCCTGCCTCTCCTGTAGTATGCAGATCCTGCAGTATTTCAAGTTTTCTACAAAAGAAGGTTTTCTATATTCTGTGCATACGTCTGTGTGCACTTGTTCTAGAGAAGGAGTGTGCTGGGCAAGAGGTCTACATCATCGTTCTGACATTGTGCCAGTAGGCTGGAAAAGAAGAATTTACACTTCAAATTTGAGTACATTTACATAAATATTAGAGTCAGAACATGACTGTGGCAGGCACTGGTGAGCAATGGGCACTACTGGGCACATTGGGCCGTGGTGAGGAGCAACAGGCACCAGGCACCCATGGGCACCACAGTGCAGCAGGCAGCCATACTGGACACCACCGAGCGTGGTCATCAGGTAACAACAAGCACCAAAGGGCACAGGTATCCCTAATGGGAACCACTGAGCACCAATGGATAGCACAGGGCACCAGACTTCCTTACCAGGCACCAGCAGGCATCTCTGAGCAACCTTGGGCACCACTGGGCACTCATCAGGCATCTCTATTGGGCACCAGTGGGCAGCAAATAGGTTTTAAATGGGTCCTTACATCACAGAAGGAATATGGTCTCCAAATTTCATGCTTATAGGTCCAGGTGTAGGTGCTAGGTGTTGACCAGTTTTCAATGCTGACAAAAACACGTTGACCCTTTTTCACTCCCTTAGGGATTAAATTTCTACAAACCGGTTCTTAGTGGGTGCTCACATCATGGAAAGAATATGCTCCCCAAATTTCATGCTTCTAGGTCCAATGGTTTGAGCTCATAGTTGATGAGTTAAGGATTCTTCAATGTTAAATATAGGAACGAAACAACAGTGCACCCCTTTTCACTCCTTTAAGCTTTGAATTTCCCAAATCAGTTCTTAGTGGGTGCCTACATCATTGAAGGAACACTCTCCCCAAATTTCATGCTTCTAGGTCTAGCGGGTTTTGGTTGGGTGTTGATGAGTCAGTCTATAGTCTATAGATTATAGATATTGTATAGTCTTAGTCAAAACGTAGATGCAATTCAGTGGTCCAAAATCTCTACTCTGCATTCATTCCATTTGAAGTTTGTGATATACTATATTTAGAAGCTTTGAAATGTAATTAATTAGTAATTAAATCAGCTGCTGAAGAGTAACCACATTAGACACTTACTGTAAGTCGGAATTGTCTCCTTTAAAACCCAAAGATTAAAAAATAAAGTAAATACTGCTGTTTACAACACTCTCATTTTCCTAATTGGCATCTTTGTTTTTATCATTGCTTTCTCAGCCTTTGACATCAGTAGCTACTCCCAAATCCAGTCAGCAAAAGCATTCAATGACATTTTTTTCTAACCTACAAAGGTTACTATGGCAAAAAATATTTTTAATTTATGTATTTTAATATAAACTATGATCTCAGAGAACAAAACCCTGCATAAATTGAGAGATCCCTGTATTTTATTCAGAAATCCAAGAAAAAAATGTCTTTTGATTTCCTGTAACCACAAAACCAATGAAAGCTACATTTTCCATAATTATGGTCTGAAGTTTGAATGCAACTCTGACTGGGCACTCTCAAAGCCCTGTACATTCCATCTCTAGGTGGAAGGCAATTGATTTAAAGATTCCTCATGTTTCCATTATTTCAAATGAGGACATGTTCTCTCTATTCCAAAGACCACTATTTGGTTGAAGTTAGTCTTTTTAGAAGGAATTTCAACATCAGGAGCCACATTTTTAGCAGAAATGGTAAAGGGTCACATGTCTATTCAAACAACTATTCAAATAATTAATGGTATAGGGCTGCAGTTGGCTTAGAGGTTAAAGGCACTGTGCCTGTCAATCTAAAGATCAGTAGGTCTGCAGTTCGAGATCCAAATACTCCTGTCCTTAGCCCAGCTTCTACCAACCTAAAAGTTTGAAAGCATACAAATGCAAGTAGATAAATAGGTACCACCTCAGTGGGAAGGTAACTGCATTCCATGTGCATGAGGGCCACATGCCCATGGAGGCATCTTCGGACAACACTGGCTCCTAGACTTTAGAGACAGTGGATGAGCAGCACTGCTCCCCAGAGTCAGTCATGACTAGCAGGGGAACCTGCAGGGGACACATTTACCTTTTTTATAGGTTAGAAACATGTCCCCCACAGCCATTATAACCTCTGTGCAACCACTTGCTAGCTTCCCCCTTACCTGGACGTGGGTGAATCAGACAGAGATATTCTGCAGAGAACCACATTCACACAAAACATTAGCTCTTAACCTTGTGACCAGGACATGGTGCTTAATGTGAATAAATGAGATGTTACAAATCTGCAGAGCTCCTAAAGCATGATTATCTCATGTTTGCAATAAAGGAGGAATGAATGAATGTGTTCCACCTCATAAGTTCCACCTCTAATATGTTCATTTATGTAAATGTATTGAAATTTGAAAAGAAAATCAATATATTCCTGGCCCATTTCAGTTTGAGAGATGATGTGGCCCTCCTGCCAAAATGTTTTGACACCCCTGGACAACTAAGCAATCACATCACTATGCTACAGAGTTGGGAAGTCTCTCCCTGAGGCGAGAGAATGAGTGATAGAAAGCAAGGCACAAAGAAAGCAGAGGAGGAAGAATAAAAAAGAGAGGAGTAATATCAGCAAAATGTGCCTATACACCTTGTGTTGATGCAAGAGAATGTTCATAGCCTATATGAAGACAAAGAAATTAAGCGAGAGTAACTAGTGATGTTAAACCATTTTTGGCAAGCTGTTGGTGGTTCAACAGGTTTAAAGCTCAAGCAAACATTAAGGAGAGTGGAAAAGCTGCTAGTGCTGACAAAAAAGCAACCACTGAATTTTCTGGAGACATTTGCTGCTATAATTAAGCAGCAAAGTACAGTGCTCATCAAGTGTTTCATGTTGATGAGATTGAACTTCTCTGGAAAACAATGCCTGAGAGAACCTACAAAATCTAAGGAAGAAAAACCTGTGTAGCTCTAAAAGTGGTGAAAAACCACTTTGTGCTTGGACTGCACTGACATCAATGGTTTGAGACCTGCAACAGAATCATAGTTGGAAGGGATCCAGTAGATCATCTAGTCCAACCCCTTGCCTGTAGCAGGAAATCCTCCTAGAGCAGGGGTATCCAACCTTTTAGCTTCCCTGGGCCACATGGGAAGAAGACGGGTTTGTTTTGGCCGCACATATGATACGTATGCGATGGGCCGCACAAACAATAACTGATCATCCAAAAAACCATAGAAAACATAGGCATGCATAGGATTGGCCTCTCAGATGGCAACCATAGTGACCTTTACTTGGGAGTAAGCCCCACTGATTTAACAAGGCTTACTTCTGAGTAGGCATGCTGCATAGGATGGGCTGCAATCCTCTCCAAGCTTAACCTTGGACTAAGAGCACAATCCTAACCATGTCTACTTGAAAGTAAGCCGCATTATGTTCAAAACTTTTACTCCCAGGAAAGTGTCTTTAGGATTGCAGCCTAAGTCTCACTGATTATAATGGGGTTTTCCTCTGAGTAGCCATGCATAGGATAGGGCTCTCAGACTACTTTCCTAAGTTTTACTTCTCCTCCGGCTCCTCTTCACCTAGAGGTCAGTGAAGGAAAAGTTCAAGGAGGCTGTGGGTGAGCGGCTTGCAGGTGACAGGCGGCTTGCTGGTGCTGCAAGGTCCATGGGCAGTAGCACAGGCGGCCCATGAGGAGTGTGCTCCTGAAGGCTGTTGCTTCTAGGCTGCCTGGGAGCACTCTGAGTAGCTGCAAAGCTGGGAGGGGGGAGAAGCTTCCTTCTCTCCTGCCTCACTCTTGTCCCGCCCAGGCCCAGATCCAGGAAAAAAGCAATGCACAAAGCAGTGAGTGAAATTTGAATTTGGAAGCCACCACAAAGCTGGTTTTTCCAATGGCAGCCAGCATTTGCAGGAGGGCCACATTAATTTGCATCCTGGGCCACATGTTGGACAAGCCAGTCCTAGAGCATCTCTGACAGGTGCTTGTTGAGCCTCTGCTTGAAGATCCCCAGTGAGGGAGAATCCACCACCTCCTTTGGCAATCTGTTCCACTGCCAAACTGCCTCACCATCAGGAATTTTTTTTATATCTACCAGTAATCAGAATCGCCGGTCTTGCAGTTTGTACCCATTGGTTCTAGTTCTGCTTTCAGAGGCAGCTATGAACAAACGAGCCCCTTCCCCCATATGACAGCCCTTCAGGTTTCTGAAGAGTGTGATCTCAGCCGTCTCTTCTCCAGACTGAACATACCGTTCCCCCAACCTTTCCTCTTAGGGCTTCCCTTCCATCCCACTGATCATTCTTGTCGCTCTCCTCTGGACTTGCTCCAGTTTGGCTGCATCTTTTTAAAACTGAGGTGCCCAGAACTGAACACAGTACTGAAGGTGAGGTCTAACCAATGAATAAAGAAGTACAACTTCTCACGACTTGGAAGCTAAAGTCTTCTTAATGCAGCCTAAAATGGCATTTGCCTTCTTCACAGAAGCATCACACTGCTGACTTATGTTCAACTCCAAGATCCCATTCACATGTTGTGCTGCCAAGCCAAGAATTTCCCATTTTATACCTGTGTCTAGTTTTTAAATAGCTTCCAATGCGTTTCCACATTCAATTAAAGAAGCTAATTCTTGCCTATAAACCCCTTCCCAATTTTGGTCCACGGACTATTTCTTTCAGCATCCATTTGTTCATTCTTTGAGCATAAACCTTAGTTTCTGAAGTTACATAATCCTCTACTTTCATAAGTTAAATAAATCCTCTATTCTAATCCAGTTTAAATCAATGATTGAGTTCCCAATCCTACTAAAGAGAGTGGATGGTTAAGATCTAAGTATGTTTCTAGTTATAGAAACCAGTTAGAATGGCGCCTCATGTAACAAATTTAATTCGTTCTTAAGGCATGTTTGTTACATGAAACGTTCTTTACGTAAAGCAGATTTTCTCATAGGAAATAATGGAAACTCAGATGATTGGTTCCACAACCCAAAAAATATTCATATAAAATATTAACTGTATGTAAAAATGATGACAAAACACTGGAATTGAATTCAAAACATGCATTCAATGTGAATGATCCTATGAAGTCTACTTAGGATGCAATCCTAAAGACACTTTCCTGGGAATAAGCCCCATTTAACACAATGGGGCTTACTTCTGGGTAGACATGGTCAGGAGGCTGCAATCAAAGACACTTTCCTTGGAGTGAGCCCCATTTAACACAATGGGGCTTACTTCTGGGTAGACATGGTTAGGAGGGTGCAATCAAAGACACTTTCAAAGTGTATCCCCATTTTCTCCTTCTCTTTATCCTGAGCCTCTCTCTCCCCTGCTCCCTTCTGGCTAGCCTTGAGCTGCTTCCCTCTCCTTCACTGCTGTTCTCTCCCTCTGCCCAGCAGACACCCGGCCACAGGAGGAACAGCACAGAAGTGATGCTTTTGCTATGGGCAGGCGCACTAGGCAACCCTGATGCTTTTTAAAAGGGCTGCCGGCCAGCGCATCTGCCCCAACTGCCAACGAGTATGTTTGTTATGTGAAGCAGAATCCTAGAGAAATTTTTGTTTGTTACGTGGAACATACTTTACGTGAGGCACTTGTTACAGGAGGCGCCACTGTATTATTCAATATTTAAGTATTTTCAAAGTTCAGAATACACTGCTCATTTGAAGATCAGAACAAACTGAAATCTATCATCTACAGTCTGACTTTTTTTCCAGTGCCATTGCTGCAAATTGGTGAGGTGGGAAATGCAGGACAATAATTTTAGGATGAATTCTGTTACCCAGCTTGTCTCACATGCCACTCCATTAGATGGGTCTTACCAAAGCAGTAGACCCTTGAGAGGGTGGGACAAACTGCACAGAAAAGAATGACTAACAAGTCAAATATAGTCCAGATCAGTCCTTGCACAAATCCAGTCTTAGCCGAGACAAATGTTTATCTTGTCATGTTTCACAAAAGGAATGATGTCCAATTGGATTGTAATCTGCACTGGGAGAAAGTCTTTCTTTAAGACATGTCGTTACTAACATGCTATCAATCTTTGATGCCTGAATTAATTTCTCCTCATATTTAAACACTGTAGTATCCCAAAATAGCACACCAATTCATACATCCTTGAGGTCTATTCAGTTGTTATCAGATACTGAACCATTAGACCCATAGAAAAAAATGGAGTTAGATTCCATGGGACTCTCTTCACCATATATTCTATGAACTTTATGAACCTGAACCTTGAAGTCTATGGGGCTGGGTAATAGCGAAAGCTCATCAATCATTCCAACATCTAATGCTTCCTCCTCCATGCTGGATAACCCTTGATATGTTAAAGGTTGTGGCAATTTCTCCAAACTGGCTGTCCCTCATTGAAAGTTGCTGGCTCTAACGAGAGTTGAACAGTAGGGCTGGGGTTGCTTCACCCAACCTCCTCCTCCTGTTTCTTTGCTCCTTCCCTTGGTTTGCCGCACCCCAGAGATGCCCTCAGATAGCTTTCCAGAGTCCTCTCATCATCAGCCTTATTACTGTCAGGTAAGTGCACACTCAGGGGAAGTATTCAAGATAGTAGAGCAAGTCTGGAAGTGTACTGTACACAAAAGTGTCCAATGATTCTCCATAGGCCAATACCAATGCCTGTTTGATATGGCAATAGCACAATACTTCAAGATACAGTGGTATTGTGATTTACAAATGACTTGGAATATGAGCATTTTGGATTATGAGCAAAATTTTCTCAGAAATTTTGACTTAAGAAATTTTGATTTGGAAGAGTACTTCTGAGGAAGTGCCTGCCCTGCCTTACCTCCCTCTCCAGGAAGCTTGCTCTCCAGGACTGCCCTACCTCCTCTCACCTTTGCCTCCACCCCTCCCTTTCTCACCCAGCAGCCTTCTGTCCTTGCCCAGAACCACCAGGTGCTCCAAGGTCCACCAGCACCACCAACCAGCACTGCCTGCTTCATAACACTTCCAACAAGTCCAACAGGTCTGGAGAGCAACCAAGGGGGTCCTGTGCAGCTTCTTGGAGAGGCTGGGTGGTGAGGCTGCTTGAGAGAGCGGTCTGGAGGGGCATCTAGAGCCAGGTGTGTGGCAGGGATCTGTGTGTGAGAGTATGGAAGTTTTGTGGTGTGTGGGGGGATCTGTGTGTGGCAGTACAGTGTGGAAAGTGTGTGTGGCAGTGTGAAAGTGTGTGTTTGAAGTATCTATATGGGAATGTGGAAGGTTTTGCGCCTGTGGTGTGTTTGTGTGCGTGGGATTTGTGTGTGGCAGTGTGAATGGCGTGCTTTATCAATGTTAACAATGCTGCTCCCCACCAGCAGTTTGGGAATGTTAAAGCTGCACAAAAAGGCAAAGATTCCATTGAGCCAATGGACAGCAGTGACACTATTAATTATAGTGAAAATCAGCCTACAAAATAATTCTTCCGTTTGTCTTCCTCATACCAGGCGTTCAAAAGTACAGTAAGTTCATTACTGTGTAGTATTTTCTTTATTACAGTGTTTTGTAATCAATTTATATACAGTATATATTTCTAAATAAATATTTTAGGACTGTGGAACCAATCATCTAAGTTTCCATTATTTCCTATAGGAAAATCCACTTTGGATAACAACCACTTTGGATTAGAAGCATGCTTCTGGAACAAATTTTGCTCGTAAACCAAGGCATTACTGTAATGAGAAAAGGGTTGCAAACTTACTAGAGAAAGCTGACAGTTCTGCCCCTTGCATATAATTTACATGTAAACTGACTGTAGAAAACTGCCTTATACCAAATCAGACTAAATACACTACAACAACACAGAGTTGTTATGAAGTGAGATGTTTAGGGCAGAGTAGTGTAGCTACTATGGAGTGAACTCAGTATTGAAAGCCCTCCCCACCCCAGCCATGAGACTTTGGGCGGGGGGCTCTTCCACCACAGAATGCACAACATATGCCTGGCTACTCGGTAGTAAATTCCATTGTAGTCAGTGGAGTTTACTCCCAGAAAAGTGTGAATAGGATTGCAACCTCAGAGCCCAATCCTATGCTTGTCTACTCAGTCCCATTATAGTCAATGAGGGTTACTTTCCATTTAAGAGTGAATAGGATGGTTTTGTGTATTTTCAATTCATCCTGTATTGAAAAAGGTTGAAAATCCCTACTCTGAGTAGACTTTGGGCTCTCAACTGCAATCCTACCCACAGTAACCTAGAAATAGCTCCATTTATTAATTTAATATAATTGGATTTACAGCTGGAGGCAGCTGTGCCCTGGGTGGGGAAGCCCTCCCTCTGGGTCACCAGAGGCAAACCTCTCTTCCCCCGCCCGCCCCCCATTGGTCCCTGGAAATTTTTTTCCCCAGAACAGGTCCCTTGGACCAAGAAGGTTGAGGACCACTACTCTAGCACACAACTTTTAGCTCTCCTTTACACTTTCCTCTTCAACTCTGATTCATTACTCTTTTAAAATTACACTGTGTTGATAAGGAAGAGTTTTTAAGCACTACTGGAAACAATGGGGAACAGTTGGAGTGGTGGTAATAGTAGCGCCTTCTTCCAGCAGCCCAGTTCACCTGATGAAGACAGCCCTGCACTTAGAATCCAAATGTTTATGGTAGGTAACAGTTTCTCATCGTTTTGCATCTGATCTCAGCTTTATCTATTAAAATGTAAGAGACATCAACAATGTAAAAAATTGCCAAGAAAACCATTAGATAGAAGCTAGAATTTCAAATTTCTCTTTATGGTAATTTCCAACAGATTAAAGTCTTCTTTGGTTGGACTTCTTCAGAGACCCACAACAGAGCTACTATACCTGCAACATATACTTTGTGTATAGAATGCCTAAGTATAGAGCCCAGGTCTCCAAACATTTCATCCAGAGAGCCACATCAAATACCTGGCACAGTGCAAGGGCCAAAATTTAAATACATACATTAGAGATGGAACTTAAATGACAGCAATCCTAATTTGTCCTGGGACAGCAATCCTAACTTGTCCTGGAACAGGCAGGTTGGAATACCTGTGCAAGTATCCAGGGCAAGTTATGGGACTGCTACCATGCTACCTCAGTGAAGGGGAAGCTCATCCTCTTCCCCACAGTTGGGCTATAGCAGCTCCAATGAGTCTACTAAGAATTAGGCCACTTCCTGTTGTGGCCTAAGTCTGGGCAGACAGGAACAGCCAGAGGCTACTCCCAGCTGCCTGGGAAACAAGGATAACTTGCATAACTACTTGATCCCATTCACTATGCTCCATCAATGGTACCACCCTCTGCCTTCCCACCCTCCACCCCAGAACACCCTTCACCCCAGAATCCTCAAACCCTTGCACTGATCTACAAAGCCCAGCACAACTCACACCTTGTGGAGGTCTGCAGATGTAAAGGACTTGTACCAACCTAAGTGCATTCTAGGATTACCCACTGAATAAATGAATAGGCTCTAATTTCCAAGATTTCTCCAAACACCTTCACATCACAGAAATAAAGCACACAGTTAAAACAGGTACCCACTCTATCACCTCCCAAGTATCTTTTAAGGCCCACAGATGAACAAATTCCACTTGGGGGGAATGGTACTCTCCCTGTTTAGTCCCTCACAGAAGAGTATGGTGATACCTGCCTTCCACCCTCAGAGTTCCAATTCACAGGAGTGCCAGCACCTGATCACATGTCAACATGCGTCAAGTTTGGCAACAGCTGCACCTGGAAGGCCTGGAGAAGCATTTGATTAAAGCACAGGCTAATTCACACAAATATGGGTTTTGTCCAAGAATAGCCTCTACACCTTCATTACGCAGATGGTAGAAGGTAAGGCCAATTTCATCTACAACAAGGCCAAGATTCCACATTTTTGCTCACCCTCTTTATCACAGAAGGCAGGATATTTTGCCCAAGCAAGGAAGGTGTGCAAAGGGATGGAACATACGCAGGAGAGGGGAACTTGTTTGGTGAACAAAGCTAAGCCAAATTATAGCTCCTTAACTAGACCTAGCTTGGTGAACAAAGCTAAGCCAAATTATAGCTCCTTAACTAGACCTAGCTGTCATATATTCATCTGAAACTATACTGTCTAAGCCTGTAGTGGTACTCATACTTAGAGAGATTTACTCTCTCCCTAAGTCTTTGCTGGGGTGGAGATGGTGCAGTGATGTGATCCTTTGGTTCATACCTGCAGGGACTGGGGGGCAATTTTCTTCCCTCCACCTCAGATCCTGACAGATTATGGAGGTGAGAGGTCTGGAGAGCCCATGGGGATCTGCAGATTGCAGACCTCCAACTCTGCAGAGCTTAAGAAAGGAAATTTTTTTTGGCATGATAGCAACAAAACTTTTACATTTTTAAAGCCTGAGGTGTTTAATTGCAAAACAATCTGGACACCCCACAGGGCTTCCCAGGTCCTGGGGAGGGGAGAAAAATTGCTTTCCCATTCATCTGCAGCAGAGCCATCTTGATGAGATCACTCTGCTGCTTTTCTTCATTTCTCATCCCCTGAAGGGACAAGCAGACATTTTCAAAAACATGGAGGTTGCAACCTCCTTTTGAGTAGCACTGGACTATGGCAGGGGTGTCCAAACCTTTTTGCAGGAGGGTCACATCATCTCTCTGACACTGTGTCAGGAGCCAGAAAAATGATTTACATTTAAAATTTGAATTATGTTTGCATAAATTTGCATATGAGTATTAGTGGCAGATCTGGATGCTCACAGGGCTTGGCCAAGGGCCAGATGGAGGGGGCCTGCTGCAGGCTGCATTGAGGCTTGCCATGGTTTGGAAATCCCTGATCTAAGGCATCTAGCCATGGTATAAGATGGGGCCTCTAAAGTTTTTGGCAGGACAACCACATCATCTCTCTGACACTGTGTTGGGGGCCGGAAAACTAATTTACATTTTAAATTTGAATACATTTAAATGTACATAAATTTACATATAATGTATTGGAGTGGATAACAAGAGCAAGGGCCCGATAGAGGGGTCTTGCTGGGGGCCACATTGAGGCTTGCCAAGGGCTACATCTGGCCCTTGGGCCAGGGTTTAGAAACCCCTGGTATCAGGTTGTGAAGAAAGATGGACAACTAACCTTTATAGTTACTACAAAGACTACATGAATATGCTACACTGATGCATTCAAACCACAAGACATAAAAACATGGCACCACACAATACACGAGGAAGGTTGCTAGTAAAGAGGCCACAGTAAAGAGGCCACTGGGGTACAATCCTGTATATACTGGTAGCAAGTCCAAATTTCCCTCTATGAAACCAAGCATACAGAGAAGATTAGCATGGCCCCTGCGCAAGGATGACATGCAAATTCGTGAAGCATTCCATATTTTTGATACAGATTAGAAACCAAGCAAACACTTGAAGGTGGGTTGTCCTTCCAATGTACTCATGAGATGATTAAGCTGAATCTACTAACCCAGTCATACCAAACTCATGGGTCAAAAGCCCATGCAAAGTGGATCATTACTGAGAGCCCAGAACAGGTGCAGTTCCAGCTGCCCTGTATCCCTGGATGCCTCCTGGATTGCATTAGTGACAGAAGGGATTGGTCGGCCTGTAAAGCAAAGTGGGTAGCATCTCACAGTGGCAGGAGTTAGTCTCTCCTTTCCTAGGAAGCTGCCACAACCCACCATGGGCCAGGTTTTGGCACCCCTGAACTATACCAACTTAAATAGTCTTAAGATGTAGGTTTATTCCCATGTTCTGAAGCTTGCTGAGAGAAACAACGTTTTAAAACAGATATTTCTGCCTTTTAAAGAAAAAGAATTACCTAGAATAGTAATTTTCAACCCTTTTTGTCTCATGGCACACTGATCAAGTACTAAAATTGTCATGGAACAACATCATTTTTTTGACAATTGACAACACACACCATGATATAGATAGGGAGGGCTCACATCCCCAACAGACCTAACAGATGGTAAAGGTGTCCCTCACAGGTTGCCCTGCTAGTAATGACTGACACTAAGGGCAATGCTCATTCTCATTTCAAAGCTGAAGAGCCAGTGTTGTCCTGAGATCCCTCTATGATCATGTGACGGGTATGACTAAACTTAGAGCACAATCAAAAACAAGGCCCACAAGACAAATGCAGCCCGCTTTGCCATTTCAAGTGGCCCATGTGAGTAAGTCCCATTAACTATAATGGGACCAAATTCTGAGTAGATATGTATAAAATTGGACTCCAGCCCTCAGGAAACACCATTAATGCTAACTTTGGCCTTCTGTATGAAATCTGTTCCGACACCCCTGCTTTAAAGGGATACAGAAAACTACAATCTTCCTATTGAAGTGGTACCTATTAACTACTTGCATGCTAATGCTTTTGAACTACTAGGTTCGCAGAAACTAATCAAATTACCTCTCCCAAATTACAATGACATACCTACAGACTATTTGCAACACACTAGTGTGCTACAGCATTGGTTGAAAATGGCTAACCTAGAAATAATAACTGCACATGTATATGAGTACTAGCACAGGACATCTTTCCCCTGCTCCCTACTGAAGCTTCCAAGTTGACTCTTCTGAAGCTGCAGAGGAATCCAAGGCTCCATGTGTTTTCTCCCTCATGTGCAGCTCTGATCACGTATGCAACCCCTATACCAAGAGTCCCATAACTCTTAGAGGGAAGGGGTTAGACATCTGAAGGTTTGTAAGTATTCACAAAAAATACAAAATAGTGTTAGGAATGTGGTATAATTTAAAGAGCCATGTTTTAGGAAAAGCAGGTTAACGTACTTGTAATAAAAGTTAATAACAAGGAGGAGTAACCATCTGATCTTAAATTAACCTTCCTATCCAGTCCATATATTAAAATTTCCAAGCCCATTCCTGAACAAATAAAAAGGTATTCAAATGCTCACAGTGGGTTTTGTGTTTAAAAATGGTGAGTTTTGTGTTTAAATGTACTGGATTTTTCAAGTGTCTCAGCTATTTAACAAAAATTCAGCTTAAGAAACACTGTCATTTTACAACCATTTAAATCTTGTTTGAAGGCACAAGCTCTATGAATATTTTCAATGTAACCCATTTTTCCAAGTGGCTTTCAGTATCTTGAAACAAAAAAGTCACTGGCATTTAGCAATGTTCATATCTTCCATCAGTTCCAACTTGCTTAACAAAACAATTAGTTGAGACAAGTAGATCAAACTGTTTCTCCTACCCCAACTTAGGTATATTTTTCCATCTGATCATACAAGTTGGTAACTGGAAGGAGCATTAGGACCAGCTGGCAAACAGCAGATCAGTTGACAAACCTGTTCCGAGGCTGTACCACTGCAACTATAGGTAAAGGCTCATGCGACTCAGTATTCTTCAAAAAAAAAATTTCCTGAGCATAAAACAACTAATATGTAATATCTGGAAAGGGTTCTAAATTAGCTTTCTTCTTTGAATACTAGTTTTCTAAGTGAAGCAAAGTAGCATAGGTTTGTCTGCACAGCTGGCAGCACAGGACTGTTTATGAAACAGGCATTAGGAACACATACACTAAAGTAAAAAATGCATACACATGCAGGCATAATATCCACATTGTATGGTTATAACTAATACAACAAATGTTGGATCCAAACTTATATTACATGAGCGTTATCTGCTGTACATACAAGGGGATGCAACTGCAATTATTCCTTTTTTCTTCTAAGTCTCTGAGCCACATACCATCTTATTCGCAAGGATCCATCAACTGTCAGAATTTGGGGGGCTACATTAAGCTGGAGAAACAAAAGACAACAACCAAAAAACAACCACCCTTCCCCTCTTGCACAAGTATAAGACAACACTGGTACAAAACTAGGCATGGATCCAACCCATAATGCTCCCATAATGAGTTATGGAACTGCCCTAAAGCTAGAACCACTCTTTGTAGCAACTCAGAAAGTGGCATTCATGTCTGGGAAATGCTTATGTGGTTAAAAATAACTGAAGTTTCTAATGAAACATTCTTGGTGTGGGTCAGACTTGAGGTGGGAAGCTCCTCCTGAGGAAGAGGGGCTCCCATAATTCCCCAAACTGGCCTTTCCTCAAAGGCAGATGTTGGAATATTCTGTGGCACCTGGAGCCACCTTCAAATTTTTTCCAAAGACTTTCATGTCTGAAGTTCCTTAAACCAGTGGTTCTCAAATTTGGGGTTGGGACTCCCTTGATGGGGTTGTGATTTCACTTATAAGGGGGGGGGGCACCACCTTCTTGGAATCTAGCCCTGGGCACTGTCAAGTATCATTGTGGAATGTGGCACTCAGGCTGCAATCCATACTTTTCTGGGTGTGTCTCATTGAACACAATGGGACCTATTTTTGAGTAAACATGGAGTTCTGGCATCGGACATCACTTCCAAGTTGATTACATCAGTTCTGGGGGTCCCCTGAACAGATTGTCATTCTCAAAAGGGAGGTCCCTTCTAAGCCCCTTTTTTAAAAAAGGAGTTAAACACGCAAGAACCACCACCTTAAACCATTTCTAGTCCTTTAATTGACAGCCTCTAGATATCTACAGCTCTCCACAGCAAAGCAACAACGACAGAGGCCTAGTTAGACCTTGTTTTTTGTTTCCTGTTGCCATTTTTTCCCAACACAAAGCACGTGGCCTAGTTAGGGATGTGTTTGACTGAGAAACCCACTGGGAGGCCACTGTCCCACTTCCCCCTTCCCATTGCTCTGAGAAAAAGTGAGTATTTTCTGCAGAGCTTCTGTCAGAATTGCAGTCGACCCTTATCACTCTTTTCCCTGTGTGAGCTCAGGAACAGACTAGTATGCGCATGCTTACTTCACCATTTTGAAGCTCCTGTAACCTGCCTACCTCTGACCCAGGACAGCCAGATCTTGCATCTAGACCCCATGCTATGTCCATTTGCCTGCCAATGCCAGGAGACCACTGCTTCCCATCTCCTTCAAGTTGTTCAGTAGTGAGATGGATCAGTTCTGCTGAGAACTCTGAATGATCTGCAGCCTAGTCTTCTATCTTTTGTCAGTGAGCTCTAGATTAGGCTAGTATGTGCTGTCCCACATAGGCTTTGGTTCTACTACCCAAAGATGAAGACTGGCAAGTATACATCTTTTCTTCTGGGTTGGCAACACCAGTCCTCAGCAGCACACCTCAGGTCCTCATCCCAAGCCCATGCCACTCAACTGGGATGATATTAAGGCTAGAATTGAGAAACCAGCTGCTGCCACACTTTCCAGGATGATCAGGACCCTCAACCTCCACACATCTGCTGAGTTCACTCTTTCAGTCACCCCTTCCTCAATTCCTGTCACTCATCATGAGGATGAACCAGGTACAAGGAGGCAGGTCTGAAAAGTTGAGACAGCCATTCTGTCTGACCTCCACAATCCTTGCCTGAAGCTATGGACTCTGATCATAAGTGTGAGATGCACGAAGATCCTCTCCAAAATAGGGCAAGTTAAGATCACCACTGAATGGGGAAACTCAACTAAGAACAAACTGGGCCCTTTAAAAACTAATTTTTTTTTACAAAAAAGTACTTGCTAAATTGAATCACACAGCTATTACTCAGGTGTGATAAACTGCCAATTTTTAATGAATCATTAGAGGTGCAGTGGCTTAAGGCACTGTGCCTCCCATCTGAAGATTGGCACGTCAGTGATTTGAGACCTGAGTACGGCAAGACAGAGTGAGCTCCTGCCAACCTAACAGTTCAAAAGGATGCAAATACAAGTAGATAGTTACACTTTGATTGGAAGGTAACAGCATTCCCTTGTGCATGCAGACCACATGTTCATAGAGGTGTCTTGGGACAACACTGGCTCTATGCCACTAGAAATGGAGACAAGCACCGTTTCTTATAGTTGATCACAACTAGCAGGGCAACCTGCAAGGGACACCTTTACCTTTTAATGAACCATTATCACACTCTTATTCTCTTACCTAGACATTCAAAGCTTTGAACATTACTTTGTAAGAACAAAGAGCTATTTTATAGAATTTTAATAGAAAAAGACAGGCTAATATTTTCAAGAACACAAAAACTGTGAATCAAAATCCATTATATTGTTCATTTTTCTCAGTGATTTTAACCACTGAGCCACTGCAGCCCTTTTAGGAGTACTAGTAATCAATAAATACCATACAACATGAAAGTTATATACACAGGCCTCAGCTAATGCCCATGCAGCAGAATGTACCAAATGAAGTTATAGGTCAGAGGTGTCCAAACCCTGGCCCTGGGGCAGGATGTGGTCCTCAGCAATCCTCAGTGTGGCCCTGGACAAGACCCCTCCATCAAGCCCATGGGAAAGCCTTTTAATGTAATACACTCTTATAGGTAAATTTATGTAAATGTATTCAAATTTGAAATGTAAATCATTTTTCTGGCCCCGGTCGGTATCAGAGAGATGATGTGGCCCTCCTGCCAAAACGTTTGGACAGCTTTAGATGCCACTAGCAAAATGAACACACCATTGCAGTAGTAAAACTTCCAGAATACTTGTGGGCTCTGGGAACAGCTGTGCACTGCTGGGCACCAGCATGCACTGGGCACCAACAAGCACCAGGGGGTACCAGGGAGCAATGGTGGACAGCAGTGGGCACTGGCAGGAACCAAGCATCCTTACTGTGCACCATTGAGCAGCTGGTACTAGTGAGCACCACTGTGCAGCAGGCACTATGTGGATACCACCAGGCAGTGGATACAACCGTGCAGTGGGCAGCAGGCTCCAGGCAGCAGTAAGCACTGAACATCATTATCAGGCACCACCAGACTCTATCGAACAGTGGGCAAGCCTGCCAAACACTAAGCACCAAACACAACCAGACACCAAATAAATTCTTAATGGGTCCTTGCATCACAGAAGGAATACATTCCCCAGATTCCAGGCTTCTAGGTGCAGGGCTTGGAGCTGGATTTTGATCAGTAAGACTTCAACATTTATTAAGGGCAAAAGATGTTGCACCCCTTTTCACCCCCTTTGGGGTTAAAGTTCTAAAAATTGGTTCTTAGTGGGTGCTCACGTCATGTAAGGAATGCCCTCCCCAATTTTCATGCTTCTAGGTCCAGGAGTTGGGACAAAGCATTGATCAGTCATTGATTCTTCAATGTAAAGTATAGGGACGAAAATGCATTGTGTCTCTTTTCACCCCCTTCTGGTTTGAATTTCTAAAAATGGTTCTTAGTGAGTACCTACATCATGGAAAGAGTCACTTTTCAAGTTTATATACAGTATTAAAGGATAACCCTACATAAATCTCATTGTAATCTAATTGTCACTAAAGCATATGTCTACATTAGGAGACTATTTAAATACCAAAACCTAACTTACACAGCACTTACCCCTATGATTGTCGCTACATCTGTGGTTCCCAACTTTTAATCAAAGGTAAGGAAACCCACTGAGAGCAGCAAAGGAGCCAGTGATGACAGCAGCAGCACCTTGGTTCACGCTAAGAAAAGAGGCTTCAGGACTTAGCTGTCAGTGACAGCAATGGAAAAAAAAACCCAGATTTTGCAGTACCTTCTACTGAGAACTCAGACACATAAGTCCTGAAACCCCCTTTCTGTAAACCCCTTTTTTGTAGTGAGGCAGTGCAAACCTGAAAAACGGTGGAAACAATGGTTTCTAATGTCCTGGAGAACTGCAAACCCCAGGTTAAAAACTACTACATTATGCTTCCCTATGCAGATAATCCACATGGTCAGGAGTGACATGTAAATGCCCATACCGCACACACATGTCAGCCTACACACAGAATATGGACTCCTGCCAGCATGGCCCTGGGGCAGCCAATGTTGGCATTTAGGCAAATGCATGCAATAGAAGAATTTCATTGTTACTCCCTGCCACATGAATTGCCCACATAGCAACCACAGATTGCTATAGCAGGCAAGGTGCCCTCCCTTAACTTTAAAGATGTAAGACACACGCCACTGAATTAGTCCAATGGAAAGGCAGAGCCAATACAATTGGATCCAGCTGGCGTCGCAGAGCTGGGCTAAGGACAGGAGCTCACCCTGTCTTGTGGGGCCGACCTGGTCTTGAACCCTGGCCTGCTGGTTAACAAGGCACTAAAATTGTCAACACACACCATCAGTTGTTTTTGCCATTGACAGGGCACATCAGGCTGGTCAAATCCCCCAATGTTCATTATTAATGATTCTCCCCCAAATCCCCGTGGCACACCTGAGGACTTGGCACAGAACACTGGTTGAAAATCACTTGCCTAAACCAACACAAAATTATAAATGATGCTGGCTGAAAAGCTCATTTGACCCAACAGGCTCATTTAGCAAGTTTCACACAGCTGAATCCTACAGCAACACACTTTTCTAATAGTGAAATTTCTTAAACAACTTTGTGCTGAATGTATACAGGACCACTTATTCACAAGACAATATCATTGTCTACAATGCACATATATACAACCCAGTCCCAAATTCATGCATACAACAGATCCCAAAAGCTATAAAATTTGACATAATCAAGCCTCCTGAACTTGACATCAGTACAGCCTATTTAAAGTAACTCACCAGCAAAATCCTATCTTTACAGAACTAAGGAAAATAATCACAGTTTTTCAGCCCTTACACAGCTTGTAACCACACTCAGCACTGGAATCCAAGAAACCCATATATTTAAGGTCTTATGGCACTCTGACTTACCACTACATATAGAAAGTATTGTAATGAAGGATATGTTTTAGCTTCCCAGGTGAACAGACCCTTTACAAACTACTGAATTTAACCAAAAATTTCAAAAGCTGCCCTTCTACGCATGCTAACTTGGAAATAAGTCTTCCTAAGCACAGTGCAACCTCCTTCCAAATAAATAGTACAAGAAAATAGAAAGATTGCTGGGTCAATTATGGAGAACCAAGGTAGTTAATTTAAGATCACAGCACATAATCCATCTAAAAGAACTAGATAAGATTAGGAGGAAATCCACACACAAAAAAACCACACTACCCTTTCAAATGGATAATTTTATTTAAGGGATTTATACCCCACCTTTATCATACAAATGGCCCAGGCAGCTTATAACACTTTTATCCTTGCAACATGTATGAGGAAGGTGAGGCTGAGAGTGAATGACTATCCCAAACCTTTGCATTTTGCTTCAACAGTAGCAGATTAACTCATTGTGGCTGAATAATGCTGGATCTCATCAAAGTGCGAAAGTAAAGAAGCACAGACTGTAAGACATAGGAGAGTTGTTGAACAGTCAGACTCTTGGAAAACACATCTCTTATACATTGCCTATATTACATTTTAATGCCCACCATCAAGCACAGTGATTTTCAACCTTTTGCATCTCATGGCACCATGACAAGGAACTAAAATTGTGAAGGCACACCATCAGTTTTTTGACTACTGACAAGAGATACTGCTAGTAGGGAGCTTAAATCCCTCAATTCCTCTACTGATAAATCCTCCCAAACTTCCACAGCACACCTGAAGACCATCTGCAGCACAGCCGTGTTTGAAAATCACTTGAGCAAACATTTTTGTTTTAAACTCAGGGGATAAAATTTATCTTGTTAGGGGGCCCTGAGATGCCATTTCTGGTTTAAACTTGATGCAACTCACCAACAAACAGTCAGAGTTCACTTCTGATTTGGGGTCCCTTATCATCATGCCCATTTTTTCAAACCGAGCCTCGAAGTTTTCTCCGGCAGACATGGTGCTGAAGAGGTGGGTTTGCCTTAAAATCCACAGGGAAAAGAAAGAAAAAAGCGCAAACAAGACCAGAGTGCCTGTCCCCTGAGCTGGCTCTCTCAAGTCCTCCTTCTTCAGAGGGGCGTTGGGGATTTTCTGAGCTTGCCCCCCACACTCTTCCCCACACACATCCTCCCTGGCAGAAAAGAACCAAAGGCCAAAAATGGGAAAGGAGGGAGGTGGGAGAGAGCCTCTCTCCCCCTTTCTTTCAACGCAGCCTGCTGGGTGCAGTCACTGCCCTGCCAGTCCTCTCTGGTCTCCGGCCTGGGCGCCCGTCTCTCTGCAGCGGCCACATCTTCCCAGCGAGGCAGCCATCCTGGCAGCCAGCGTAGCGGTCCCTCCTCCTCTCCTCCTGTGCCAGCTCCCCAGCAGCAGCAGCAGCTTCTTTGAATCGAGGGAGGAAACCAACACACAGAGGCCTAGCATGAGAAAAGGAAGCTTCCTCCCTCCATCCAGACCCAGGCCTGAGGGGCGGCACAGCTTCGTTCCACGGCCGGGCACAGCCTGTGGTAGGCGGGAGGGCGACGGGAGGGCGGCGGGCGCGCGCACCGCCCCAGGGCGGGGAAGTAGCCTCCGCCTTGCCCTCCAGGCACGCGCCCAACCGTCGCCAACGGTCACCAACGGTCGCCTAACGGCTGAGGCATCCTCCTCCTCCCGCCCGTCGGTGCCTGTCCGCCTTCCCTCCCCTCGCTGGGGCTCCGCTCCGCTCCCTCGACGTCCCTGCCCTCTACCCCGGAGGAAGGCCGCTCCACCCGCCGCCTGTGATGAGACTTGGACGGAGGGAAGACGACGAGGCCCCCCGGAGCGGCCACCGCTGCTTCAGCGAGGAGTCACACAAACATGTCCGCCTTCCTGTTCAAACAGTCTGAGGGGAACGGAACTCACTGCGCATGCGCCCTCTCAAGGTAGGCGGAGAGCGCTCGCAGCCACGGTCCGAGGAGAACGGAGCACACTGCGCATGCGCCGACTGTGAAGCTCAACACCCGAACTGAGACCGCAGCTCTACGCATGCGCTGACTCACCCAGCTTCTGAGCTCATCGCGCATGCCCCGTCTTAGACTTGGAGAAGCACCCCGGCTGCGCAAGCCACCACTTGAGGCGATCTGAGCTCAGAGCGCATGCGCTGACTACACAAAAAACCCTTTTGATTCCGGAGCCCGACTGCGCATGTGCATGCTCTGCATGTCCTAGGCCTCCCGGACTGCACTGAGCTCAGTACGCATGCTCATCATTGGCAGACAGTCAAGTTAGTATACACTCGCTCTTTCAAGGTAGGCAGAGAACGCACGTCTAAAACAGGAGCTTAGTGCGCATGCGCTCCCTCTAAATGGGAGGGTATCACCAGTGCAGCTCAAGCAGCCAGGCTGAGAGTGGAATTCAGTGCGCGCGTGCCTTTTCCAGCTGTCTGGACAACAAATGGGCTGCTGATGCAGGCGGGAGCGCGCGCACACCCAACCCCTCTCTCCAGTCTAGACTCTCACCTGCCATTGCTTGGGGAGGCAGCTAGACAGCCACACAAAAGTGGTGTAACCCGGTATGCTCTGCACACTTGCAAGCTTCAAGGCCAGTCCTGTGCATGTCTACTCAGAAGTAACCCCCACTGTGTTCAGTAGGGCTTACTCCCTGGAAAGTGTGTTTATACTCCTATATTCCTTTTCCTGGGAGTAGTCCTCATTGGACACAATGTGTAGACATGGAAAGGACTGCAACCCTTTATGCACTTTCCTGGGAGTAATCCCCATTGAACACAATGGAAGTTACTTCTGAGTAGAAATACATAAGACCGTAGTTTAGAGATGGCTGCAATACTATACACACTTTCCTGAGAGTAATCCCATTGGACATAATGGGATTTACTTCTGAGTAGATGTGCTGGAGTGTGCTGTCAAGGTAGTCGCAATCCTATATGCACTTTCCTGGGAGTAGTCCGCATTGGACACAATGAGACTTCAGAGTAGACATCCATAGGTTTGTGCTCTTTAGAAGAGATAGTAAAGACACTCTGTTAATAGAGTTCATGCCTCTTGCAGGACCTGTGATGAAATACGGAAGTTCTGCGCATCCTGGGTGGCTGCATCTCTCCCACCACTCCCTCCTTGAAACCTGCTGCATTTATACAAGTGCTAGCAGGTTAATCCGCTGTACAGTGTAATTAATGTAAGAATCTGAGACGAGTCTTGCAAAGTACTTTGATGAACAAGAACAGCATGGGATGTTAAGAATTGCTAACATAGTGCCTGATTTTATCAAACTTGACAAATAGAAATAAATATTTATTTCTATCAATTATAAACTAGATAACAATCTACTCCCTAGTGAATATACACCCTGTGGATACCTGCTATTTTCTTGCAGAAAAAAACGTACAAAATGGGCCTTAGAGCAGCTTAAATAAGGGGGTACATTTGTGTTAGTGGCTGCGGTGGCTCAGTGGTTAGAACTCTGCTTGACCAGAATTCCGATCAACAGGTCAGCAGTTTGAGACCTGAGTATTGCAAGTTGAGGTGAGTGCCACTCCTTAGCTCAGCTCCTGCCAACCTACCAGTTCGAAAACATGCAAATGCAAGTAGATATAGGTACCACTTTGGTGGGAAGGTAACAGCGTTCCATGCACTTCGGCATATAGCCATGCTGGCCACATGACCACAGAAGCATCTTTAGACAATTCTGGCTCTTCGGCCTAGAATGGTGACACGCTTCACTCCCTAGAGTTGGACACAACTGGCAGTGCAACCTGCTGGGGTACACCTTTACTTACATTTGTGTTATTTGCATTTTAAAACATGTTGTAATTACAGTGGCACCTCACGTAACAGAATTAATTTGTTCCGGAGGGAGTTTCTTTACGTGAAACTTTCTTTATGTGAAACGGATTTTCCCATAGGAAATAATGGAAACGCAGACGATTGGTTCCACAACCCCAAAAATATTCATATAAAAATATTAACTGGATGTAAAAATGATGACAGAACACTGGGATTGAATTCAAAACATGCATTCAATGTGCATGATCTTATGAAGTCTACTTAGGCTGCAGTCCTAAAGACACTTTCCTGAGAGTAAGACCCATTTAACACAATGGGGCTTACTTCCAGGTAGACATGGTTAGGAGGCTGCAATCCAAGACACCTTCAAAGTGTCTCCCCACTTTCTCCTTCTTTCCATCCTGACCCTCTCTTTCCCCTGCTCCCTTCTGGCTGGCCCTGAGCTGCTTCCCTCTTCTCCACTGCTCTTCTCTCCCTCTGACCAGCGGACATCCGGCCACAGGAAGAACAGCGCAGAAGTGTTGCTTTCAGTATGGGCAGGTGCGCTAGGCAGCCCTGATGCTTTTTAAAAGGGCTGCTGGCCAACGCGTCTGCCCCAACTGCCAACGAATGTGTTCTTTACGTGAAGCACTTTCTTTACATGAAGCAGAATCCTAGAGAAATTTTTGTTTGTTACGTGAAACTTACTTTACGTGAGGCATTCTTTATGTGAGGCGCCACTGTATAACATTTTAAAACATGTTATAATTAGCATTTATATTAAGCTGCAATACTAGCTACATCGTATCTGGAAGTACTGTAAGTCCCATCGACTTTAATGGAACTTACTTCTAAGTGAACATGAATAGGATAGAGATAGGGTTGCCATGATTTTCTTCCATAAAATTGGGAAAGGACCCTCCGTCCCATTTGCCAGTATCTGAACCCTATCCCCCAAAATCGGGATTGTCCCTGTTTTTTAGACATACGGCAACCCTTCACTATAGATTAACAAAAGTACAGTTCTATTAAGTATTGTATTTGCCCGTCTTTACCCATCATTTCTGTGTCTCCAACACAGCACAAACCACTTCCAGTGCTCTTGTATTAAAAAAATATGAAAGTGTCACTTGTCGTCACTTGTCCTTAGGTTGGGGATGTCTATATGTTGCATGTCCTTAAATAGTGGACTACCTGTCCTCCCAAAAAATCATTTTAAAATTGCCACTGTTACTGCAACAGAATGTCATTTGTTTGCAGTTGTCACAATGGGAAAAGAGGCAGTTTCTCAATCCCCTCCTGTTAAGTTATAAAATGAAATAATAGCTATAGTGCAATTAAAAACTCATTCCCTAACTGTGAACATCCTGCCCATTCTTACTCACTAAAATTGTTGTTTTCACACAAAAAGTAATTGTTTTGCAAGAGTACTTTCATGCTTACTATCAGTAGCCAAGCAGTAAGACTGTGGAAATGAGATGGCTTTGTGTCTTAAGAAATCAACAGCCAATGTGTCAACAGATTTCAGGACTGCAACTTATAGTTTCAGTTCCATCAGCGTAATCTTGATGAAGTCTGTGAGCAATTCAACATTCGCAATCAAACATCAAAGAAATGTCAACTCCGGCATGTATTCACTAACTTTCTAATGGAAACTCTTGCCAGCATGTTTGTGTACACATGGTCATGGTATGAGGTGCATGCCAAGTGAGCATGACCCAGACCATATCACAACATAGTCCATTGTTTTCCTTGGGATGTTGGCAAGCAAACTGGTTTCAATCCCAATCCTTTTAGGGCAGTGGTTTGTGAACCAGAAAAAAACTGATAGCAATAGGATCACCAAGATTGTATTTCTGCAAAGTGGTCCCCAAGAGGGTTTTTTTAAACTTACCTGTGGCCAAGTGGTCAATATGGCTCTCCAGAGGATCTGAGCAGCTTCTCTACAGACCTTTCAAGATTTCAAAATATTGAAAAAACCATTTTCTATTATGGATCCAGTGGAATACCTAGATTATTTGACGCTCAGGGCCCTTAAATTTTTGTCACCCTTCATGCAACAAAATTATTAATTAAGACTGCAATCTTAACCTCACTTACTTGAGAGTGAGACCCACTGACTATAATGGAACTTATGTCTGAGTAGAAAGAGATAAGATTGCACTTTAATATAATTAATTAGTATTGATTGACATTTATATACTGTAGTTTTTACCATCCTTCCTCTGTAGCAGAGGTCTCCAAACCCTGGCCTAGGGGCCAGATGCATCCCTCAAAGAGCCTCGGTGGGGCTCCTGGCAAGACCCCTCTTTCTGGCCCTTTGGCAAGCCTTATAATCTACTTCAATACATTCATATAAATGTAAATGTATGTAAATATATTCAAATTTGTAATGTAAATTAGTTTTCCAGCCCCCAACACAGTGTCAGAGAGATGATGTGGCCCTCTTGCCAAAAACTTTGGAGGCCCCTGCTCTATAAAATTACAGGCCTTTCCCGAAGGCCAGATGGAGGGGGATTGTCAAGGGCTGTATGGAGGCTCCCCGAGGGCCGCATCAAGCCTCAGTTCTGAGGTTTAGAGATGCCTTCTCTATAGGGTGATGTGCATAGTTCCTCAACTTCTTTTGTCCTTGCAACAAACCTGTAGATGAGTATGAGGGGCAGTAATAGTCATGACATGGAATGAATTCTAACATATTGCCCCTGCATCTGGAGCCTAGGTCTGTTCACCTGGAAGAGGCCATCTTAAAATGGAAGCCCATGTTGACCTGGCAACTAGATCTGAGCTTCAAGTCTCAATAAGAGGCAAGGTCATCCCTCCTGGGAGAAGCATCTCCAGAAGACAGTCTCAGAATGGGAGCTCAGATATACCCAAAAGGTAGGTCTGGGTTGAAGTCCAGGTTTAGCAATCTGATAGTACTCATGGACCATCTTACCAAATACAAACATTAGTTCCATCCCTGTGTCACCTTATTGGTTCCATGCTGTGTCATAATTACAAGTCATTGGCTCCTTGAATAATCAGTCTCATTGGTCTGTTTTGAATTATGAAAATCTACTTTTTGTTACATAAGACAATTTTTGTTTTCTAGGGATTTTTTGCCATTCTTTTTAATGGAATGAAGCTATTTCACTCTAGTTTTTCATTATATTCTACAGTAAATTATACATCCAACGGTACATAGCACAATGGAGTTTTTCCTAATCATCACAAATTTAGCGAATTTGGTTACTAAAGGCATCACCCTCTTGATGGTGGTACCAGGACCCCTAGGTCTCTTCAAGTGACACCACTGGAGAGTAGCTATCCCTTTTCACACAACCTAGTGTCTTTTCTAATGGCTGTTGACTAGAGTTCTCCTGCATCTTTTCAGATTGTCAGCCCTTTTGTGACGGAACCATTTAGTTAGGTCATTTTTCTCTGTAGACCACTTTAGTAAACTTTTTTCCTAATGAAAGGCAATATATCAACATCCTTAATAATTACATTAAGTACAATCTTCTGTATATGCACTGAGTAATAAATTCTGCTCAATTTATAACAAATTGCTTTTGGAAAGAGTGCATATCACTGCAGCATCAGCATCAGTATTGAAAAGTTAACAAAACTGTAAAGGTGGACAAATAACTGAAGTGGACAAATGCTGCTACGCAATTTGAATGACTCTTGGCAAACTGCACCATCATGGCTTTTGTTGCTGACACACTTCTTTCATCAATAGGGTATTGCTGCATTACAGTTCAGAACTGCTCCGTTGTTGTTATTCATATAGGAAAGGCATCTCTAATAATTTTTGTAACAAAGTGGTATTTATAAGATCTACGATTTTTTATGAGTGGCTAAAATCCACTGGTATGTATTTATTGCCGTATTTTCTAGCCATTGGAAAAAATGATTTTTAGTGACTGACTTTTCATCACTTCCTTTTGGTGGCATTATCAAAGGCAAAAAGGTCTTAAAAACACCACAAAGGTGCGCACAGGAAAGCAGAGAGTTTCTGTTTGGTAGTAAAAGCAGTTAAGCAGTTAGGGACAATTCAGAACTGTCACGAGTGACATGGCTGCTGTACTGCTATCCTTAAAGAAATAGAGATTTAAAGTGAAGACTTTTCTTTTGTACTATAAGGCTGCAATCCTTAACACACTTTCCTGGGAGTAAGATCCATTGAACACAATGGGGCTTTCTTTTGAGTAGACATGTTTAGGCATGTGCTCCCTGGAGTGTGCTCGTAAGTCCTTTTCTGTCGAATCTGTCTTTTAATAGAAGTTCTTCAAAGCAATAGGTACCAACAGACTCTTCATTTCAGTTGAAGTTTTCCTGATGTTTATAAATTTCAGTTATCTCTAACTGTAGTCTTTAATGGTATTGAACATTACAGTCAAGGTAGATCTACAGGTAGATCTGTACAGTCAAATTGCATATTGTGCCCAGTTTTGATTATGTGTTCAGTTAAAGCTGATTTCTCAGGTTGTAACACATGGCCATTTCTTTCATGCTATTTAAATCTAGTAGCAACTGAACACTTAGCAGTACGTATATAAAATTTGTTACAATTACAAGGTATACAGTACACTCCTGGGTGTGACAAATGATGCCTAGGATCCTTAGGATTTTGGACCATACCATGAATTTTTGTGGTGGAAGAACAAATAGTGTTAATATTCACCTTTCTAGAATTCTGCTTATCCTATTCATTGTCCCTTTAATACCTTATATGGAAGAACTGCATATCCTTCAGCTGTTTTTATCCCTTGATCTGGAAGTCCTTGTAATGCCGTACTCACTATACCCATCGCTTGTAAAACCAATTTTAGATGAGCTATTTTTTCTTTTAGGGCACAATTCTAAGAAATTTAGGCTGCCCTATCTTTCCATGATGGTATGGGGAAATGGGCATATGCCTGTCCATTGGCCTAACCCCTCCATAGAGTGGGGCAGAAGTGTCTTACTGTACTTTTATGACACCCTTAGGTCAGCACAGGACTGATGCTGGGGCTTAGGTGGGCCTAAGTGGAGGTTAGGATTGCAGCCTTAGTGATTCAACACAGATTCATTCAGCCCTTGTGACCAAAGTTTTAATAAGTCCGTACATCTGATTCGGATGATGGTTACAGTTACTGTTTAATTATCGGTATCTATTTTTTATGTAATAGTTATGTACCTGGAACCAGCGAAATCTGGGGGCTGGGCAGGGAACAGACTTTATCTGACCTCAGTGTGGAAGGGTTTGCCACTCTCAAATTGGCCTTGTTAGCCACACCAGATGCTGTTTTAGGACCGCCAATCAGAGCACGATGCCATAGTGTTTCGAGACTGAAGGATGCCTATGATGATTTGTATAAGTGGGCTTTCAATATACTCAATATCCCAGAGCACCAACTTCTTTTTTATTTATCAATAGATCTAAGAATGTTAACATGCTTTTGTTTTCCAATTCAATTGTAAACTTTATAGCAGGATGGATGTGATTCAAATGATGTAAAAAAAGTTTGAAGATTTTCATCACTATTGCCCCATATAACAAAGACATAGGGCACAATCCAGAGTAACTACGGGGAGTCCTTGCTCTGACGTAAGAACAATTTACTCTGGATTGCAATATGACTTTCCCATTGGTTTTCACTAGGTGGTGCCGTAACTATGTCAACGTAAATGTCTCTTATGTGCTCCCTTAGTTACTCTGGATTGTAGAGACAATCAACAAACCTATACCAGACAATAGGGCTGCAAACTTCCGGTTAGGCCAGCCTAAGCCCTGGTACAAGTCCTTTGCTGTCTGGGGGTGTCACCAAAGTGCCATAAGACACTTCTGTGCCACTTCTGGGGGGAGATTTTGGCCAGTTTACAGACATGCGCTTGCCACCTACATCATCATGGGAATGGGAAGACTGATGAGTTGTGCCGGCCTAGGTTAGGATTGCACCCTAGATTTTATTGTGGATCTGGCTAATGCTTCTGATTCAAATTTTTACATACTGGTATATAAATTTGCAGTAATGGAGCTAAGAGGACTCCCCATTGCCCCTCCATTTATCTGTTCATAGTGATATTTATTTAGAAAGAAATACAAAGACACCAGAAAGAAACCAGTCAGGAAGAAATTCATTCACTCAACACTATAGTCTATAATTCACAGTAATACCCAAGTACATTCAGTTCTTATCTTGTCATAACCCTAATTCAAAGAATCAATTAACAATATTTATATACCACTTTTCAACAAAAAGTTCACATAGTGGTTTACAGAGAAAATGAAATAATTAATAGCTAATGGGTTCCTGTCCCAAAGGACTCATAATCTAAAAAGATGTCAAGGAACACCAACTGAAGCCACTAGAGAAGACGCTGCTGTGGTGAGGAGGGCCAGTCACTCTTCCCCTGCTAAATAAAAGATGAACATCCACTTGGAAGAGTGCATTTTGCCCAGTTAGCAGGGCAATTCCAAGTGGTTCTAAATGTTCAGTCATGGCCACTTTTGGGAAGCTATTCCAAAATCCACCACTAGACACTTGGAAACGTGATACAATTAGTGAAGGATAATGTAAGAAGGATATCAGTTAATACCCTCTTAGTATTCCCCTTTCCCTGTGAAGTTACTCTTATGACACATTACAGATTATATTTTAGTCATTCTTCCTGGGCATTATTATGCCTTAAATCTCCCCATTGACTAATCCCAATTTTCATCTTCCCACTGTTTTCACTATCTTCTCTGCTGATTTCTGTAAACCTTTAAGTACCTCTCTCTTGAACCAACAATCAAGAAAAGGTGTGAATCCTTTTTGTAGCTTGTTGCCTATTCTCAGTTTGGTATTGAGCATATGCCACTATCAAAAGAGACTTTAACCATGGCCATGATTGCAATACGAGTGGCTGAATATTGGACAAAAAGGCACCTTTCAGTTCAAAATTAAGAGCAGGACTCTGGTTTTTATGGTGTAACATATGAAACCGGAACCCATGTAGACCTCTGAGTGAAATGTGTAACTTCAAAAAAATTGAGTGTTGTAGGAGCAAAGGAAGACTTTCAAAGGACTTGTTTTTACATAGAACAGTGGTTCTCAATCTTCCTAATGCTGTGACCCCTTTATAAGTTCCTCATGTTGTGGGGACCCCCAACCATAAAATTATTTCCATTGCTACTTTATAACTGTAATTTTGCTACTGTCATGAATTGTAATGTAAATATCAGATATGCAGGATGTATTTTCATTGTTACGAATGAAATGTGTGTTCTGTGCACACATTGAACACAACGGGATTTATTTCAGAGTAGGCATGCATAGGATTGGGCCCTGAGGCTGTCAGTCAGCCCCAGTGCATGCGCAACTACAGCTGGAGGTCTGGCAAGCCTGACCTTGCCCCCTGCACCAGAGGTCTTTAGGCGACCCCCAGGAAAGCTCTAGGCAACCCCCAAAGAGGTCCCGTCCCCCACTTTGAGAATCGCTGATATAGAAAAACTCCAAGGTTTCCCCTTAACCACCACCCCCAATAACCACTGGCCTTTCTAATTACAGTATTTATAAATGGTAAACAACATCCTATATGGGTTCACTAACAGTAAATCACCCTGTGTTTAATGGGATTTGCATCCAGGTAAGAATTGCAACCTTTAGATTTCCTTTTTTCTTTCTTAACCTTCAACAAAAATTACTGGGGCAAAGTTTCATTTATATCCCAACCCTAAATTTCACAAGAGGAGCAAAACACATTAATGTTCATGTAATTTTAAATTTTTTTCCAAACTCTTTCAAGTGCTTTCTTTTCCACGGTGAATTTTGTTGAGTCTGTGACTAAATAAAGATGGGGGAAAAAATCAAATTATGCAGGAAATTTTATTTTGAACAGTTTGACAGAATAGCAGGATTGGGATGGACTTTGGCTGCAATCCTAAAGACACTTTCTTGGGAGTAAGTCCCATTGAACACAATGGGGCTTACTTTTGAGTAGACATGGTTAGGATTGTGCTCTTCATGGCCTTTGTGTATAATTTGAACAGGATTTGTAAATCTTTTCTTCAGCCAGAAGGACAAAGTAAGAAAAAGGATATGTATTTCCTAAGATAACTGTAAATAAAAGTCTCTCTCTTGATTTATATAGAAGGAATCTTAACAAGTTCCTACACACTCTTGTTGACAGACTTTGCAACAGCACTTGTTAAAAGTACAATATGTGGCTGTAGAGAGCATTCTGGCTGCTGTGAGGAGATTATGAGGATTTTTTAAAAAGTGTCTAAGATGGTTGACTCATACATGGCTCCAAGCCATTTAAATGCTTGCAAAATTGCTTCCTGGCTTTGCTGATGAAATGACCGCAGAGAAGTCAAAGGATAGCAGAAACCAAAGTGGTGAAGGAAGTTCTTACTAAATAACTAGCTGCATTTTGGGAGGGGGAAAATCCTGCAAGGATGTGATGCCTGAAATAGCCTGCCTAAAAAAGTAACTATGGGCACAATCCAGAGTAAGTACAGGGAGTCCTTGCTCCGGTGTAAGAACAATTTGCTGTGGACTGCAGTATGAATTTCCCATAGGTTTTCATTAGATGGTACAGTAACTACGGGTACATGTAATGTCTCTTAAGTGCTCCCATAGTTACTCTGGATTGTAGGGCCAGGCTGCAATCCTAAAGACACTTTCCTAGGAGTAAGACCCATTGAACATAACGGGGCTTACTTTTGAGTAGACATGATTAGGATTGTGCACTATGCCTGTATAGTACTTGTATACAGAGATTTACCTTCTGTTCCTTTTTTATTTGCTTGTTTGAGTCTTTAAATTGGCCACAAAAAAATCACAGAATTGAAAGTTCTTGAAAAACAGTCAGATGCCTTCAGTAAAGGTAGCTGAAACTGAAACACCTGAAAAACAAACTGATAAGGCTTTATCAAAACAGAACATTAATATCTTCTAGCATGGCTTTATTCAATTTGTATACGCCAGGTTCAGGACCTGCAGGCTTTCAATATGATCTGAGGTGCGCTTCCTCTTAAGTCCCATTAAGTTGATGGACTTACAATTTACTTTACATGAATTGTACATATGTTTGCCATCCATATGGTTTTGGTTTTTTTTTGCATGTATGTTTGCCTCCCTATTTCCTGCACATCGTTTCCATTTTGTAATTTATATTTTGAAATCAGTCAAGTTCCAGTGGGCCAAAATTATGGTCTGGTACTATGAAACCAGGTGGGTCCTGTAGGGCACAGTATATGCCTTACTGGGGATTATAATCCTAGCATCCCATATGCCTGGGAAGCACGGTTTTGATCTAGCATAACTCAGGGTGACAAGATGACAAGAAATTTCCAGATTTGCCCTCTTTTTTAGTCTCCTGTCCGGGTGTCCTCCAAAAGGGCTTCATTTTGGAACTTCATTTTGGAATTTTGCAATAGTGTGCAGTACCCCATCATGTCATATGTCATTAGATTTGGATTGAAGAGCAGAATCCATTGCAAAAATTGGTTTTGAAAAATCTCCTCTCTATCAAAAGTTATGCCCAAAAAACTAAAAATTAAAAATATGTATTGTGCTCTATGGGAAAGTGAAAATGCCCAATATTACGGCTTTACTCATGAGTAGGTAAACATGCCATTGTCCACCAGAAAGGCCACACTGAGAGGAATCCAAGACCTTGTCTTCCTTTTGAGGTTTGGGCATCTGGTCACCCTGGCATAACTGCCATATCCGAGCACCGCTTCTCAGGCCTGCTCTCTGTCCATCATCCCCCCACCACCTATGCCCCTTCCCACCTTTTCCCTGCCCTTTCCAGACCATGGGGTGGCATGGAAAGCTCAGTAGTGGTCTCCATGCCATCCTAGAGTTGCAGGGTGGCACAGTTATGTTGGTATACCTCTGTGTGCCTATTTAAGTGGTGTGGGTGGCAGGACCTCCAAGAGAAATTTTTTAAGGCGGTACAAAACCCAATTGGGGCCCCTAAGACTTGCAAAATTATTTTGAAATTTAAAAAACTGAGGCTAATTAATGTGCAACAAACTTCAACAAGTGCTCATTTACTGATCATATAACACATTATGTTAAAACATACCGGTATTCAAGTAATGTGACAATATAAAATACTAAAATCTTATCAAGGAAAAAATGGTCCTTCAGTCATGGGCCCCTCCATAGCTCTTGGGTCCCGGAACAATGTACCTGCTGGACCCCCCTCTCATAGGCCCACTATGAGAGTACCAAACAGGATTCTAGGTTTGCGGAGTGAATTTGTTCTGTATTAGTTCAATGTAGTCAATGTAAAGAACAACTTGAAACATTCTCTATGATGAGAAATACAAAACTGAAATTTGGACACTGTAGCTCACATATCAGCTTTTTCTCCTGTAAATTGTTCTACTAAGTCCATAGGATTTACTTAAATCTCTCGTAGAAAGCAGAATTTGCCAGAGTGGACCATTATATTCAGAGACACAAAAGACCATTAGAATTCACAGCACTAGGAAAACACAAAAAATGCACAAAATAGTGAAGTGGTTTGCAGATATTTGTAGTTCTTCGTTAAAGGCCATCTCACAGTGTGAGAACTGTCATTTGAGTATATAATCTCAGGGTGTGTCTGATAATGATAGTGATGGATTGCACTTATCCTGCGAATATCATGTCAGAACCTTTAGCCAGAGCTACATTCTCAGAGGGATCACTTTTAACATTCCAGTTGTATAAGCAGTTTCTAAACAGCTGTCATTTGTATGTTTTTGATGTGTGCTTTTTTTTAGAATCTAAAAATAGGCTTCCTTGTTTCTTAGAATTAAGGATTTTCTCTTGAGATTTAACCAGAATGAGATGTACTTCTTGGTTGGGAATAATTTTCAGAGTTAGGGCAGAGTAGGACAGACAACTTAATATTTGGGCATATTTGGGTGGTCTCTCCTATCAAAAACAAGTTGGACTTTTCCCTTCCTCTAATCATACTATAAGAATTTGAATTCATATATGGCCTCTCAGGCCTAAATTCCATATTATATTATCAGAGATTGACGCAGTAGCCTGCTTTATAAAAAACTAGCGAAAGGCGTACCCACGTTGCGGGAGTAAAATTCCCCTGTATGCCATCCCCCCATGTGTATCAACCCCCATGCACAACATTCCCCCATGCGCATCAACCCCCATGTGCAACTTCCCCCATGCACATCAACCCCCCATGTGCAACTTCCCCCATGCGCCTCAACCCCACATGCGCAACTTCCCCCATGTGCATCAACCTCCATGCGCAACTTCCCCATGTGCATCAACCCCCCATGCACAACTTCCCCCCATGCGCAACTTCCTCCCATGCGCATCAACCCCCCATGCACATCAACCCATTTGCAACTTCCCCCCATGTACAACTTCCCCCATGTGCAACTTCGCCCTATGCGCAACTTCCCCCCATGCGCATCATCCCCAGTGATGGGATTCAAAGAAATTAACAACCGGTTCTGTGCCCATCTGGCAGCCACTTTTAAATGGCTATTTTTAAACTTTATACGTCCTATCTCTAGTTAACAACTGGTTCTATAGAGTAGGTGCGAACCTGCTGGAGCCCACCACTAATCATCCCCCTATGTGCAACTTCTCCCCATGCGCAACTTTCCCCCATGTGCAGTATCCTCGCCAGTGCAACCTCTTCCTCCTAACAATGTCCCCCCAGTGTACCAGGCACTGAGCACCAAATTGACTGGATGTTGGTCAGTCTCCCATGTTAAGTATAGGACAAAAACACGTTTCCCCCTTTTCAGCCCCTGAAGGGTTAAATTTCTCCAGATGGGTTCTTGGTGGGTGTTCAGGTGACAGAAGGATCCCTCCCAGAATTCCATGCTTCAGGCACAGCAGTTGTGGCAGAATGTTGAGGAGTCAGCAATTCTCCAATGCAAAGTATAGGGAAGAAAATGCGTTGCGCCCCTTTTCACCCCCTTCCGGCTGGAATTTCCGAAAACTGGTTCTTAGTTTTTCCTCCGTCATGGAAGGAACACACTCCCCAAATTTCACGTTTCTAGGCCCACCGGTTTTGGCAGGGCGGTGATGAGTCAGTGAGTCAGTCAGTCAATCAGTGACTTTTCTCTTTTATATATATAGATTTAAACTGCAGTTGTTTCCAGAGAGAGAGAGAGAAAGAGAGAGAGAGAGAGAGCATGTTTGTGCATGATCAGGATTGCAGCTGGGGTTAACTTTAGTCCTTCCTGATATGGATACAGTTGCTATTTACCATGGGATGAAAACTCCCAATGATGTAAATAACAATTGTAACATCATTAAAGTCATAAAAGAATGCAAATCAGAAAAATAGGACTAAATTTAGTGCTAATGGTTTCATGGCAGCTAGTTTGACAGCCGTTTTCCCCCGTGGGCCCAAACTTACCATACTTCCATTTGAATGATGTTGTTGATTATATTAGTACCATTCTGGTTTAAATATAACTTAGCTTGGGTTTGATTCAAATATAATATGACAATAAATCCAGGCATAGAGGCATAGGTTGTACTCAGTTTCATCTGACTGACTGCCATGTGTGTATCGGTGAACCTCAAAACTTCATTTGATGCTGTAGCCATTGCAGCACTGCTCCTCCTTGGGAGCAGTATGACATCGAAAGCATTGGGAACACATCAAAATAACATTATTGGAGTGGGACTCTAGGACATCTTGTTTCTGCTATCAAGCTTTTGTTTTTGATCAACTAAATGCAGAATGGAAGATAAAATGTAGGACTGAGCTCCTTTGACCTCTAGTGGTGCATCAAAGGAGGAGTATTTCAGCACTCCTCTGACAGCACAATCATGTAGTTGCTCCATTCTGTTGAGATTCACACACGCTGTTGAGATTATTGTTGCCCAAAACTCCAGCTTGGCTTTTGAGGTGAGGGGAGAGCCAGCGATGGGCTCGAGTTGTCCAGAGTCATTGGAATCCATGCACAAGAAATATTTAATGTAATAGCCTTTGTGGCTTAGCCATTAATATTTTTTCATTTCCTTTGCAAGCCACTTCCTAAACTTTTTAGTTGAAAAGTGGTATGTACCATAGATAGATAGATATGGAGGCACTCCTAGAATTGTGTGTTACCAACTGTATAATCCCAGTAATTTTAGACAAGTACTGCTACTTCTCCAATCACTGTGCAGTGAAGCTAAATTTCACCCAGATTTTTGCAAAGAAGCCAAAACAAATAAGCCAAAGAAAATAAGTGGCATTCCCATCCTTTTGGTTCCTTGGTGCTCTTCGGTTCATCCAGACTGCTCCCCTCCTCTGGGAATGAACTAGTTAAATTCTGATTCATTGCTAGTTTAACATTTTTTCAATCTATAAATATAAAATCAAAGAGTCACAGACTGACTCATTAATCCCCAACCAAAACCACTGGACCTAGAAGTGTGGAATTTGGGGAGGGTATTCCTTCTGTGATGTGACCCACTTAGAACAGGTTTTTAGAAATTCGAATTGGAAAAGGGTGAAAAGGGGCGCAACATGTTTCTGTCCCTATACAGTACTTAATATTGAAGAATCACTGACTCATCAACACCCAGTCCAAAACCACAGATCTAGAAGCAAGAAATTTGGACAGGGTATTTCTTCTATGATATAAGGACCTCGTAAGAACTGATTTAGTTTCCAGTGGTGCCCAGTGCCCTGTGGTGCCTGTTGGCTGGTATACACGGGGGTTTATGGAACCACCACTGCACAGAGTGTGTGTGTGTGTTGCAGAAAGGGTTACCGTATATACCCATGTATAAGCCAACCTGCATATAAGCCAAGACACCTAATTTTACCACAAATACTGGGAAAACTTATTGACCCGAGTATAAGCCGAGGGTGGGAAATGCAGCAACAGCAGGAAAGTGTGGCTGGCCTTGTAGCCTCAGGGCCAATCCCGGGCATTTCTACTCAGAAGTAAGGCCCACAAAGAAGTACCTGAGTCTGAGGAGGGGATTGGCTGCAGTGCGCTCCATGTCTTGCTACCGCATGCCTACTCCACAGCCTGGAGAGCCAGCACCAACAGCTGGAGAGGCTACAGAGCCTCTGAGGGCGCGCGCTGGAGGTCACACCTGCCATTTTTCTTAATTTGTTTTTACTGACCTGCATATAAGCCAAGGTGGGTTTTTGGGCTCATTTTTTGGGCCCAAAAAACTAGGCTTATATGCGAGTATATATGGTAAGTTACAAATATTCTTGAAATTTTACTCCTGCAGTGTGGGTACATTTCACTAGTTATATAATAAAAGACAAAAATGTAAGAGCCAAGCATATATTTAATGTAATATTCATGTAACAAACAAGCCCACCAGGGCCAAGAATTTGTTGGTCCTCAAGAAAAGGCTTGGGCAGCAAAGCTGGGAAATCTTGCTTCCTTCCAGTGGGCAAAAGATAGGCCAGACTGATCCGGTTCCATTTCATATTTAGCCTTTACGCGGAGTATTAGGCTAGGCAAAGCAAAGTGAAATGTTAAACATAGTTCTGAATGTTAAAAAAACTTTTTATAAATACGAATGCCATGAAAGATCTAACTTCAGAACCTAGAATATGGAGAGGGTAGATGTTTTTCTTACTACTGATCCTGGGCTTGGCTGACCTGACTGAAATGTGACCTAAGACATTTCTTATTGCTTTGGAAACTGCATCAACATACTTGAACCAAAGTCACACTTACAGAGAAACGGAATGGGTGCTTCTATTTTTAAAGTAAGAACTTTAGCTTTTAAAAAATATAGCCTTGAAGCAAAAGTTTTGTTTTGTTTTTTAGATGGTTGGATTTCTCCCCCCTCTCTTCCAGGCTGGAGAGAATGCTCCAATTTCTAAAGCAGCAGAAAGAACAAGAGATCAGGCTGGGTCAGCCAGAAAAATTAACTCTGTGGCATTTTTGTTGGTAAAAATTAATGTTAACACAATCGAAGACCTTGGTAAATTAAGATACTTACAGCCAGAGAGTAAGTATAGTGGTCAGGGAGGTGAAAAGGTGGTTATAAATCCCTATATATATATGTAAATATGCACATTTATTCAGAAGGAAGGTCCACTGTGTTCAGTGGGGCTTACTCTCAGAAAGTGTACTTTGGAGTGCAGTAAAACTGAATTTCATTTTGGCATTAATTTTTCAACAATAGATATCTCCTTAAGGAATAAGCAGTTATTTTGGCAGAGCAAAGCAAATTATAGGTAAGAGCCTTTCAAGTTTGGTACGTTTAAGGCCCATTATTTCAACAAAATAAATTTATTTAATTTTATTTAATCAAGTGCTTAATCAGAAATGTCATTAATGTTTGTGAGAGCTCATTGCATCACCCCATGATGAACTTGATCTCTGAATTAAAAGCCATTGCTACACAGACCGGAAAAATGGTAGAGAGAGGTGCGAATGAGGCGCAGGAAGTGGCAAGTAAGAATAACAGCTGCAAACTATATCAAACTATATCAAATAATCTGTTAATTGGCAGGATCAAGAATCATTACTGCTGACTCCATAAAAGATAAGAATGGATGGCTACTGATGACTCAACAGGAGTCCACCGGACAGAACATTTTTGTGACGTACTAAACCATCCGCAACCAACCACTACATTCAGTTTTGATCCTGCGCATGGCTGAATATGGATATGGGACCCATCACCATTCAAGAAGCAGTGATAGCCATTCAGAAACAGAAAAAATGGAAGGCAACTAGTCTTGTTAACATCGTGCCTGAGCTAATCAAACAAAGTGGGCCAGTTGTGGAATAAGTACTTACACACTTATTTAATGAATGCTGGATACTGAGACTACTGAGGGATTGGAAAGATGGTGTAATCGTTAAACTTCCCAAGAAAGGAAATTTGGCTGATTGTGGTAACTGGCATGATATCACATTACTCTCCATCCCAGGCAAGGTGTTCTGTATTGTACTGCTACATTGAATACAAACTAAAGTAGACCAGCTGCTCCGCGATGAACATGTTCAGAACAGTTATTCACCTTGGACAAGCATGAGTAGGCATAGCTAGGGTTGTGTTGCAAATCACTTCAGACTCAGTTGCAGAAGCTCTGGGGAAAATATTTGCAAGCTTTGGCTGGCCTTTGGGAATACTATATTTTAGGAACCAATTTCCTTTCTTAAGCTAAGAAAAGCTTTGGGAAAAGCAAGGCATAAAACTTGCTGTGCCTGTGCTCTGTCATCATCAGACCGACAGTTTAGTTCCCAAACACTTTGGGCCACTGTACGTCTTTGAGGAAAGGGGAAGAGGGCAGGGACAGCACTAAGGTGTTCATGTTGCTGCTGTGAAAAAAGGCTTTTGAAGTATTCTCAGGCAGTTGTTGTGGCTCTCTGGAGGAGCATGGGCAGCACATGGCTTCCTCTGCAAGCCTCCCCTCACCTCAGAAATCCTCTGAAATGCATTTGCAATTCACTTCTGGTTTTTTCCGGTACTGACAAAAACCGGAAGTGGGTTGCAAAAGGATTTGGGAACATTTTTGTGGTGAAGGGAAGCTCCCAAAGAGGAACAAGGGCTCCCTCTGTACCCACCACAGGGCCATCTATATGTAACTGACAGTGCAATCCTGACCTGTGCTGGAACAGGCAAGCTGGTGTGCCTGCGCTGTACCCAGTGCAAGTTATAGAGGCTGCTGCTGTGCTACCCTGGGGAAGGAAGGCTTCTCTCCTACCCCAGTGTAAGGCTGCTGCAGCCTCTATGCATCCACTTGGATTTAGGCCACCTGGAGGGCTGTGGGTGGTGCTAGTGGTTAAGACATTGTGCCTGTTAACCAGAAGTCCAGGGTTCGAGACCCGGGTCAACCCCACAAGACAGGGTGAGCTCCTGTCCTTAGCCCAGCTCTGCGACGCAGCTGGAACCAATTGTATTGGCTCTGCCTTTCCATTGGACTGTTTCAGTGGCATGGAGAGGGGGGATTTGCTGCTTGGGTAACAGCCTATCCTCCATATCAATCTACCCAGGCCTTCGTGCTTCGCATGCAGCGTTGAACACAATAACATAGTCTTTCTAGACTGATGGATGCCAGGTAAGGAAGTGGCCTAAGTATGAACAGACCGGAGACTGAGAGTGTGCCACTCTTGCCTGCCCAGGAAGCAGGGACAGGATCAAACATAAGTTGAATCCTGGCCCCACTCCTCTCCCTCCCTCCCTCTATCTGTCTTATTATTGAATTCATACACAGACGTCTCAGGTTATCACATATCAGGTATTGACTAAGGGCCTAATCCTATCCAACTTTCCAGTGCTGATGCAACCACGCCAATGAGGTGTGCCTGCTCCCTGCAGTGGGAGGCCTCCTTAAGATAAGGGAACGTTTGTTCTCTTACCTCTGCACTGCATTATGGCTGTAACAATGCCAGAGTGTTAGACAGGCCTTAGTAGATCTAGCTCTATTTCATATCAGTAAAGTAATTGTACCATGTGGCCTCAGAAGAGAATATTTCCAAACCTTAAGAAATAATACTTTCGTAATGCCAAAGCAATGTTTACCACATGCATGTGTGCTCTGTGTATGCGTGTGAAGAGTAGGGCAAGCATCTCTTTATTTTTGGTCTCAACAGAGGAAAGAAAGTTACTCATACACTCGTTCTTCCCTCTATAGATTTAGGTTCTCTCCTAGACCAGAGCAAGTAGTCTTTCTTCTTCCCCCTTTCTTTGCCTTTTCTAAACAGCTTCCTGCCTCCTTTGCCTCACTCATAACTCTCAAGCATTTGAAGCCTTCCTTCTGACTCAGGGGGACCAAAAAAGCACAAAATTAAGTCATGGAAGCAGTTACTTTTAAAATAAAAAAGAAAATCTCTCTGGGGCAGTTAATAAAGTTCTTTCTCCTTGAACAACAGGGGCAGTTATGGAACACGCTGATAAATCCTTAGGGATTGCATAAAAGATACAGTTCATGATGTCTTGGTGACCATTTCTTCTCCAATGGGGTAGAACAGTAGCTACAATCCAGAGTAACTACGGGAGCTTTTACATCAACGTAGTTACGATGCCACCTATGGGAAACCTATGGGAAATGCAGAGCAATCCAGAGTAAGTGCCTCTTACATCTTCCCATAGTTACTCTGGATTGTAAGGAGTGAAATCCTCAAACAAAAGGAGGATAAATTTAAGCTGAAGGTTGGCTTTGACCCTACTGCTAGTATCAGGATCTAGCTGGATGTAGTATTGGTAGTATCAGGATCTAGCCAGCTTTTTGAGGAGAAAAGTGCTATGGCTAACAGGAGTCCTCATCTGAAGTAAGATCAGAAACTGACATTACAATCCTATGCAGCTTTACTCAGAATTAATCAACTGTATTCAATGGGGATCACTCCCAGGTGCATAGGATTGCATCCACATAACTGTGTCATTAGAACTGTGTCTAGGCTCTCCAGGTAACAGTTTAATCTTGTTGCCCATGTCTTCTTGTATCTTCCCTTTTTGGCTGTTACCTCTATTTTCATAGGTTTCCCTTGCATTGTTATATTTAGCCTGCCCAATTTGGTTGCTAATGTGAAGAGCATAAGTGGTTATGTGAAGGTTGCCACATCCCTATGACCTCTGGTTCTATTCAAACCCATCCATGTTTTGGAACCCCTTGGAAACAGAGGATCCCCATTAGAGAGCAAGTAATTCCAAAGAAGCCCTTTTAACAGCTATAGCCTTGGTGGCAACAATTACTTTTTCCCCATGAATAAGGGTGAGTTGGGCAGGAGGAGGACACCACTGAGCCCTCTCCTCTTGACATCACGTTGTTCCTTGTGTATTCTTTTTAAGACTGAGGATAGTGAGACAGTCTGAGTGCTACACAACCACAAAACAGCATACTGTGCACCTTTGGCATTAAGTCATGCTGGCCACATGATCACAAAGACATCTTCAGATATATCTGCTGACGCTAGTGATGCAATCCTAACTTCCAGTAAGGCAGCCTAAACCTCGGCACAAGTCCTTTCCTGACCTGGGGGTGTCACAAAAGTGCCATAAGTCACTTCTGCACCACTCCTGGGGGAGGGTTAGGCCAGTGAACAGATATGTGTTTGCCTTCCTGCATCACCACGGGAATGGAAAGACCAATGAACTTTGCAGGCCTAGGTTAGGTCTGCACTCTAAGGGCAAAATCTAGAGTAACTACGGGGAGTCTTTGCTCCGGTGTAAGAACAACTTGAATTTCCCATAGGTTTTCACTAGGTGGTGCAGTAACTATGGTGCATGTAAAGTCTCTTACGTACTCCCGTAGTTACCCTGGATTTGGGGGTAAGTCATCCTTAGACTTCTCCAGTGGGGTAGGCAACCTGCTTGGCTCACCTTTGAGTGCTGCCCTTGGTCCATTCATAGTGTCACCAGGTACAGTACTGTCTATCCAAATACTGTAATGTTCACCCATTTCTGAAACTCTCAGCTAAGGTTAGAACTCTTGTCATTTTGGGATATGGGAGAAACCCTGTCACCTCCCTTGTTTTTCATTGACTTTTGGCCATTTTTTAAAGCTTTACTCTGCTGCTTTCACCAAAGAGTCAGTAGATGGTGCTACCATACCACAGTCTCCCTATTTTTGTTGTAGGGAAAAGCCTGGGACACCTAAGCCTGAGATTTTAACCCTAATTTTTCAATTATGCAGACTGAGTTGTCTTTTGCCAAGTCAGTAAAAAAACCCCAAAATGCTTGACCATATTGGGAATTGTTTTCAATATCAAGAATACAGTATGTATTTTTCTGTTTAGCAGTATCCCTGCACATAGTGCTTTACACAAAGTGAATGTCCCATTTTTTGCAATCTATTTGACTACACAACTGGTTCAAATTCCCCCTCCGCCATAAAGCTTCCTCGATGACCACATGCAGTCACCATCTCTCAGCCTCACCAACCTCACAGGTTTGTTGTGAGGACAGAAGGAAGGAAGGAACTATGTACACCAGCCTGAATTCCTTGGAGAAAGGGCAGTATAAAAATGTGAAATTACAATCACGTCAGCTCAAGTATACATTGTTAGTCACCGAAGCAACTGGGGAAAATGTATATTAATCCATAGATAGAGAACTTGGCTGCTGGAGAAACTGTCTCTACGTTTTGGCCAAATTCTACACATTAATCCTTATGGAGCCTTGTTGATGAACACTAGGCATGACTGTTCCACCTTCCTTATGCATATTTTGAGATTTTTAATCCAAATGCTGGCACACAGAGAAACCGATGACACCAGCCTAAGAGCAGTCTAATTTCAATCTAATTTCTAATTAAGGGCGCAATCCAGAGTAACTACAGGGAGTCCTTGCTCCAGAGTAAGAACAACTTACTCTGGACTGCAATATAAATTTCCCAAAGGTTTTCACTAGGTTTGTACAATATCTTTCTTAAGGTGGGGATACCAGAACCATCCATGGTATCCCATATATAGCCACCACATAGAATTGGACAGGGGCATTAAAGTGGGCAGCTGAGCCCAGTCCTAACTAGTTTTGAGCAGCAGTGCCACCTAGCCCATGATGTAGCTAGCACTAGGAAAGAGAAGGCTGGAGGTTTCTCGAAGGGGACATTTAACACCTTATTCCAGGTAAAGCCATGGGGCTACTCTGTTCAATGCCAGCTAATTCACTTGTGCAAATCTGTTCAAAGCATCATGTGCAGCTTTCAAGCCAAGGAAGGGGGGAATAGGCTGCAGCATGCAATGCTGCCAATAATTCTAACCCCTTCCAGGCCTGATCATCCCTTCCCCACTTTCTCCTGCCTATTATACTGTATGTAGACTGGAGCTTACCTGCTACACTGGGTGATCCAACTGGATCTGGTGCTAGGATGATGCCTCCCAACCAACATTCTCATGTGTTACAGAGCACTTTACTTTTGCAACATTCCAGGGCAGTCCTTCCAGGACATAGGATTGTGTCATAACTGCACACTCCTTCCTACCAATCCTACCTTTGTAAGGCACTCCTACACCACCCCATGGAGTTAAGTCAGTTGCTTTCTGCACCGCCCCACACAACTGTGGGGACAGCACAGAGTGGAAGATGCACTGGCATTTCCAGGTCAGCACAGGTTATGTGGATGGTGGGGAAAGGGTGGGGAGGAGTAGGGAGGAAGCAGAAGGGGTTGTACCAGGGCAGGGGAAGCGCAAGTGGAGTGTGGGCACGGGGGTGAGAGGGTGGGGGGGGCAGGAGGCATGGATTCAATCTGGATCTGGCAGTTAAAATGAAAGCCTTGTTTTCCAGGCAGTCAGGAGCAGCCTCTGGCTACTCTTGTCTGCTCAGATATAGGCCACTTTTGGCCTATGTCTGAGTAGAACCATTGGGGCTGTTATAGCTCTAACACAGAGAAGAGGATGAATCTCTCTTTCTCTGCCGTAGCACGGCAGCAATCTCAATACTTGCACTGGATTCAGCATAGGCTATCACAGCCTGCCTGCCTCTTATTTTTAATGTAATCTTTCCTAATTATCCCTATCATGGCTTTAGTCATGTGGAAGGATCAGCACCAGATTGGGAGGCAGAGGTAAAGAGAGGCAGAGAGAGAGAGATTGGCATAAGAGATTGCACAGTGTGCAAAAATTATGTGCAATAAAAATAAAAGCACACAATACCTAGCCACCTCAGGCACCAGGCAGGTTTAGACTGGGCTGAGCCAGGAAACAAATGGGGCACCCTGTTACATTCCTGAAATTCCTAAAGCTAGGAATCACCTTCATGAACTGCTTCTAGTCTAAGCCCTTAAACTGCAAGTGGTTTGCCCTGCTGCTCTCAATGAAAGTTATCTATGATCTCTGATATGTAATAGATGTTTCAAATAACAGCTCACAAAGTTAAAATGGGATCTTCTGGAACAACACAAGCAGACATAAAACCAATCTTGCAAGTTCTTCAGATCTCACTTTTTGAGAAACAGTTAATTAGCATGTTAATTAGAAGATGGCAGTTTGCATATTTTCATCATCGCTGTAACTATGCCAGCTTGGTTTTATTTCATCATTCAGTATAGACTTTGATAAAACAGAACAATAGCTTGTAAATAAAAGATGTCCTGGAAGATCAGCTCACAAGATAATTTTTATCAAATGCTGGCCTTCTCAATAAATAGTTTTCAGTTGTGTCTTTTCTAGCTCATTTTCATGAACAGCAGCAGTAAGCCCAAGTCAGAAGTGTACCATTTCAGGTAATTTAACTGTCTGGTTTGCTCCTTCAGTTAATTTGAGTAGATCAGGGAGAAGACAAGCCTTTCAAGCTGATGATGGCTAAGAAATTGAGGCTGCAATCCTAATCTCCAGTCAGGCTGGCACAAGCCCCGACATAAGTCCTGTGCTGGCCTAGAGGTGTCACAAAAATGCCATAAGGCACTTCTGCCCCACTTCTGAGGGGATTGGACCAGTGCACAGGCATATACCAACCTCCCCACACCACCATGGGAAGATATGCCAGGTGAGTTAGGCTGGCCTAAACTGGTTGGGATTGCACTCTACACCTCAATGAGGAATTATCTGATCCATATTTCACCTCTGTTACAAACTCATTAGGTGGCCTTTGGGAAGCCACTCCCAGCTGAAATATGGGAGTAGTAATAGTTACATAAGGACCACTTAATTTACTCTCAGAAAGCACTATATAAACATTAAAATTAGTTAACATATAAGTTCCATACAATTTTTATCATACCAATTTTATCTTTGGCAGAGCATTCAGACATGTGAGTCCATACCCACAGTCTGAAATTGTACTTTCCAAACAAAATTTCACCACAAATTCATCACTCACATCAGATAATTAAACCCTAGTCTCTGAGCTAAGTGACACACCTGCTCTGGAGGAAGCCATTGATTTTAATATCAGGAACACCTTGAATGATTTGTGTTCAAATTCCAGGGAAGAGTAAGTTCACAGTTATCACTGCCTCATCAAAAAAACAAGTCTGTTTCCAAGAGGCATGTATAGAATAATAGTTTAGCAGTATTAACTGATTCAGTATTCAGTATTAAAGAGTACAGTATTAACTAATGCTGGAACAGTGACAAAACTGTAATACAGGGACAAAACTGTAGACAAAACAAAATTACAGGACCCCAAGATACAAAACTCAACAATTTAGTACACATGGAGTGTCAGGTTCACTATGTTCGTCTGGAACATTGATGTGTCTGTGCTACGAATATTGGTTGAGGTTGGCTTTCTTGCCAGTAATCTTGTGCAGTAATGTTAAGACTAAGAGCACACTTGCACAGAAGTTTGCAGAGGCTGTCTAATGGATGGTTCTCTAATGGATAAGGAACCCATGGATGTCTAATGGATGTCTAATGGATAAGGAACCCATATTTAACAGGGAATCCTTTGCACACCTATCTGGGAGTATGTCCCACTGAAGTAAATGAAGTAAATAAATCAACCTACTTAATAAGTACTCATGCATAAGATTGCACTGAAGCGTCTTCATATGGTACCAAAAACATGAGTCATACACCTCTACAACTGTAATACATTGTTTCTCTTTGAAGAGGCAGTGTTGCAATCATCTTTCCACAAGTAGTTGAACCACATCCCTCAACTGATGTGCAAAAGTGCTCTTTTGCACTTTTGCGACACTTCTGAGTTGGTGAAAGGGACTTGTGCTGGCCTAAGGGTGCATTTGGATTGTATCCTGAATGTGGGATTAATAGTTATAGTAATCTGTTGACCTAATAATATAAAATTATTAGCTGCATCTTCCAACAAACTGCCTTCAGTTCAGTTTGGAATTAGCATAGCAGAAACTTTCTTGGAGAATTATCAGAAAAAAGTGAATCAATTTTCAAAGGATTTTCTTCCAGTGTGTTGCATGCCTACAGATTGTAGTATACAAATGTGTCTCGTGTTGAACCTAGTCACTGTAGTTTCCAGTTCCAATATGAGGAGTGGGAAGAGCCACTATGAAATTTAACCACCCTTGGAAATAACAACAAACATAGGCTACAATCCTAAAGACACTTTCCTGGGAGTAAGACCCACAATGGGGCTTACTTTTGAGTAGACATGCTTAGGATTGTGCTCATTGGTATCCAAAAAACTTGGAAACAAGAAAGGCTGCAATCTTAACCATGTCTACTCATGGTAATCCCCACTGAGTTCAATGGGGCTTACTCCCAGGAAAGTGATCTTAGGACTGCAGTCAGACTATTTTAAATGTGGATGGGGGAAGAGATGACAACCATAATAAACATTTGTATAAAAAAGGAGAACCCAAGATATGCACCAAACAGAAAGTTGCTTAATGTGATCATACACTCATATCATTCAGGTGGCAATCACTGGAAAGTTGAGTTTTCATTTTCTGGTTAATTTGCCATAACGTTTGATAGAATATAGATATTCCAATGCAGTTTGTTTTGTTTCATTCTGCATAAAATTATCTTTCCAAGGATATATAACATGATGGAATTGTTGTTCATACAAACCCCATTTTTCACAATTTTATTAACTATTGTCAAGCTCAACTTTTAGCCCCCTATAGCTTGTATCCCAGAGCACCTGCACCCCCTGCACCTCCTGGCTACGCCACTGCCTGGCGGTGTCACAAAAGTGCTATAATGCACTTCTGTGCCACTCCTGCATGGAGAGTTACGGCCCAGCCAGTGCACAGATATGTATTTGCCTCCCTACCTCCCTATAGGAACAGAAAGACCAGTGAGTTGTGTGCTGGCCTAGGTTAGGATTGCACCCTCAGTCATAAACAAGAGTTTCATCTGAAGGAACAGACAAACATTAAAGTAGTTTTCTTGGTAGTTCACACAGTTTCATAGCAATCAACAACAGTTTCACTACTACTATTGGTGTTGATGACACCCACCCACCCCCTGCAAACTGTGAGTCAGGAGTCTCTGAGTACTCCTTCTAAGTCTGCCAGTTACTCTGGGTAAGGTTATTGCTTATTATACACTTTATGATAAGATGAAACACAAGATGATAGTTGAACCCAGGTCTGATGAAAAGGGTGGGATTTCCTTCAAGAGGGCAGTTTGAGAAGCCATAGTAGTGGAACTGTCACTACACTTGAAAAGTTAATGGCAGTAACCTTTTCCAGCCTGTGATGAGGAGGAAAGCGGTAGATGATGAGTATTCCTTTGATAGAGGTAGAGTGATGGACCCCATCCTTGTATCTGAGGCAGTGATAGGATTCAAAGAAATTAACAACCGGTTTTATGCCAATCTTGCACCACTTTTCAATGGCTATTTATAAACTTTATATGTCCTATCTCTCATTAACAACTGGTTCTATAGAGTAGGTGCAAACCTGCTGGAACCCACCACTGACTGTATCCCTTAAAAGATTGCCCTTTAAAAAACACAAAATGTGGCTATTTACTCTCCATGTGGGTGGGCAGAGGCTGTGGGTGGCGCAAGCGGTTAAGACGCTGTGCTGGTTAATCAGCAGGCCAGGGTTCGAGACCCGGGTTGGCCCCACAAGACAGGGTGAGCTCCTGTCCTTAGCCCAGCTCTGCGACACCAGCTGGAGCCAATCGTATTGGCTCTGCCTTTCCATTGGACTAATTCAGTGGCGTGGAGAGGGGGGATTTGCTGCTTGGGTAAAAGCCTATCCTCCAGAACAATCCAACCCAGGCTTTTGAGCTTCGCATGCAGCGTATGCAGCACCGAGCACGATACCATAGTCTTCCAAGACTGATGGAGGCCTGCTTTTTGGGGGGAGGAAGGAGGGTTGGGCAGAGAGAAAAATAAGTGCTGTAAGAAAGCAGAACTATGCTTTGGATTTTATTGCTGCATTTTATATTGTTTTATGGTGTTTGTTTATTGTGGTTGTTTAAAATTCTTTGTGAGTTGCCTTGAGCAGTCTTTGAAAAGCTAGAATATTAATATTTTTCTAAAATCTTAAAGGAAAATATTGTTTTTTTATTTATCTACCAGCGTTTTCTGCTATGGTGGATGGCATAAAAAGTAATTATGATTTTGATATTACATATCAATATCATATCATAATATCAATTGATATTACATATCAGTATCAATATCATGATATTACATATCATATGACTAAGGTGATAGCTATACTGTTCATGTCATATCAAACATTTCTTCCTCTGACTCTCAATGACATTATTTTCAAAAACAGACACATAGCTCCCTGCACAATATATTTCAAACCTCAGATGTCATGTTTTAAAAACAGTATTGGTAGCAGGAGACAGGTCAAATGCAAACAATATGTAATCATGACATGGGCAAACTGGTCAGTTTTGAACACAGATCTGTCAGTCTTATGTTTATCAGCTGATTTCACAAAGTTAATGGCTCTCTTGCACAGTTTCCAACTTTAAAGTTGGGCAGGTACAGTTCACTAGATATATGTAGCATCATAAAACTGAAATAAAGCCTAAAATTAAGAAGACTAGGGAGATCAAACAGAACTCTCAGGGTGCAGTCCTAATCAATTTTCCAGCTCCAAGGTAAGTGCAACTCCGAGGTAAGGGAACAAACATTGCTTTACTTTGAGGAGGCCTTGGTGATGGTCCACTAATGGCCAGTTGCAGCATGTGCGCCACTTGGACAGCTATACCAGTGCTGGAAAGTTGATTAATTTTGTTCTCTCCGTCTGGTAACTAATTCAAGATCATATTTTCTTGGTACACTATATGTGAGTATGCTAAATTCTTGCAAAGCAATGCACTGGGATTTTAGCACTGTCCAGAAGCAAAGCATTCTGCATGCTCTAAATTGGGGCTCTTACGTTTTTCACTTAGAAAAAATTATATATGAAATATGTTTTGTATATCTCAGTTATCACTCATTTAAGAAACAGTATGTGTCTGGTTAATTTTCACATCCACTGTCTATCAGGTATTTTTTGTGGGAAAAATGGGTCAGCATGTTCCAAAATGTCTTTTTCCCAATTCTGAGCAGACAGGTTTCTTCTTCTCACAGGCCCTTCATTGCTCTGCAGGTGCCTTGCTTCATGTTCTCCAGAGATGTCTTCATAAAGCAGTCATGCTCTCTCTGAATGTTGAACCTGAGGTAAAGCGGCTGCACTTAAAATGCCTATTTGAATTGCAGCAAACATAGTCCTTAAGATGCATGTAACAGTCCCTTGAGGCTTGATTTCTGAAAATTTCTCTACTGGTAGGTTAGTTCAGAGAGTCCTGAGAGGTTGTATCCTAACCAGAGTTTGTAAAAGTCTGTAAAGAACAGGTCCCCACAATTTTTTTCACACTACTGTTCTTGTATGGGTTTTGAAATGCCAAAGATTTAAGACTCCAAAATATTTAAAATTTAGCCTCACAACTTATATCCTAAAACTATTCTCTATTATGCTTTCCAGTCAGAATTTTACCTTCCTAAGAAACTTTTTGAACTAGGGTTTTCTCCAAACTTCCCTGTCCTTCCATTGTTACAATATCCTCATGGTCATGGTTTGTTTTAAGAAGCCATGATGCTGAGCTGTAATATAGTGGTCTGTATGGATCTATGTAGATATCCTGAAGGCATAGTTAAAATCAGGATGTTGGTTTATTGACAGAACCATGGACTTTCAACTAGTCATGGCATGTTTTCCTTTTTCCACCTAGTATCTGACACATGTGCAATGCAAGGGATAGTCTGCTGATTCACTTTCAAAGGGCTGCCCTATTTAGCTTTTCAAATGTCATATAACTTTTCATACCCTACAATCCAGAGTAGCTACACATAAGAGACATTTACGTTGACATGTTTACGGCACCACCTAGTGAAAACCTATGGGAAATTCATAATGCAATCCAGAGTAAATTGTTCTTACGTTGGAGTAAGGACTCCCCGTAGTTACTCTGGATTCTGTCAATATACTTATAAGCTAGTCATCCCAGTATTGGTTGTTAATGCAACAAACAGCAGACATTCATGTAGAAAAATATATATTTTCATTCCAGTGCAAAAACATAATCCATTAAGAGTTGTCAGATAAACATTCCATGGTCCAAAGCAACAAAGAATCCAATAAACAATACTAGTAGCACAGAGTAGCACAGCAATAATCTTCATACAGTAGCAGCAACAGTTCTTCATAAGAGGAAGATGAATAAGGCTAAAGCCTTTTTCCAGTAAATATCCAATCCATGGTTATCAGCATCTACACATGCACAGGAGACCCATCAGCAAGAACACAGCCATGTCAAAACCCCACCATGAGATGAACAGCACAGAACAAATATTTATATAAAACATTAACCAATCCAAATTAACCATTGCTTATATAAGCCACACCCAACAATAAATTGAACTCAGCTGTTAGTACTTATTATCTATAATTCAACCAGCACAGCTTACAAGCTGACAATCCCCTCCTTGAATTTAGATAATAGTACGCACATTAATTTCAATTAATACAATGGCACAAATTTAAACCTTCAAGCCTAACATATTACATTTTTCTAAATGTTTCATTGTTCCCAATACTTTAGTCAAAGCATCTGCAATATTCAAATTAGTGTCACAATATTGCAACTGTATTAGCCCTTCAGCAATACATTGCTTAACGTTTTGGTATCTAACCCCAGTATGTTTAGATCTCCCTTTGACACTATTTGAAGATGCTAACTGAATAGCGGCTTGATTGTCTTCACAGACTACAATTGGTTTGTTCAAAATAACACCAAGATCTTTTAACAATTGTTCAAACCAAACAAGTTCTACACATAACTCACTGATTGCAGAAAATTCAGCTTCACATGATGATAACGCAATATGTTTCTGCTTAATAGATTTCCATCCCACCAATGAGCCTGCCAAAAATATTGTAAAACCTGAGGTTGAATTACAAGTGGTTTTATCTGAGGCAAAACTAGCATCCACATAAGCAGACAGCTCTAGATTGTCTGTAGGTATAATGTAGAGAGCTAAGTCCATAGTTTGCTTTAAATACCTCAGTACCCTTTTGGCAGCTATCCAATGTTTCTGTGTGGGTTTTGAAAACATACGAGTTAGTAAATTACAAGAAACAGCTATATCTGGTCTGCTCCAATTGCCAATGTACATTAAACTTCCAACAAGTGACCTATAAATCTCAATATCAAAAGGTGGACTATTGGAGTCATCTTTCTCAAACTCTGGAGTCAAAGGTGTCTTTACTCAATTGCATTGCTCCATACTGAACTTCTTCAACAAGTCAACAATCTTGGACCTTTGGGAAAGTTTAAAACCCCCAGACACCTTAGTGATTTCTAAACCAACATAATTATTAATATTTCCCAAATCACGCAAACTAAACTTCTTCCTCAAATCAGCAATTACACTATCAATAGTGTCTTCAGAAGGACTTATAATTGCCAAATCATCTACAAAGCACAAAATGATACACTTTTGTATATCTTGCCCTCTCACAAAAACACAAAGATCTGCAATTCCTTGTTTAAAATCCATTTCTTTCAACACATTAACTAGACACTGATTCCATTCAAATCCAGACTGTTTCAATCCATAAAGGCTTTTCTTCAATAACCAGAAACCTTTATTAGAGGTAGCAACTCCAGGTGGTTTTTTCATATACACTGTATGTCTTAATGGAGCATGTAAGTAAGCAGTTTTTATGTCTACTTGCCTTACTATACATTGTTCTTTGGCAGCAATAGTTAAAGCACTTAACAAAGAACAGCTTTTCAAGGTTGGAGAAAATGTCTCATCATACCCTGATGCACTTTGACCAAAACCTTGAGCAACAAGTCTTGCTCGGTACTTAACTTGCCCATTTACATCACGCTTTGACTTAAACACCCAACGACAACCTATTGCCTTTTGTCCCAGTGGCAAATAAGCTTCCTCATATACATGTAAATCAGCCAATGACTTCAGCTCAGAATTTACAGCTTCTTGCCAAGCTCTCTGCTCCTGCTGTGGCAAGGTAGCAATTGCATCATAAGATGATGGCTCTGATAACACTTGGCATGCAACACCTGGCACAAACCTATCAGGCTCCCTTCTCTCTCTTTCAGAACGACGTGGCAATTCTACAAGCTTGTTCTCTACAGCTGGTGGTTGTGCGGGCAACATGGGTTGGGGGCTAAGAGAAGTAACAGGAATAGATACATTTTCTTCTACCTCCTCTGGCTCTATTTTAATTTCTCCATTATTAGCTCCCTCATCATTAGAAAGGGATCTCCTCCTTTCAGGAGTAGGTGGCTGGTTATTAGAGTTATCCTCAATAGGAACTGAGATAATAGAAGAACCTAACCTTTCCCACCCATAAGATTTTTCTAAAAATGTAGCAGAGGCAGAAATAACAATCTCTCTACTATTAGGAACAGCAAACCTGAAAGCCTTATGATTAGACTCATAACCCAAAAAAATCATCTTTCTGGCTTTAGGCTGCCCTTTCCTCCTCTGTTGATGAGGAACATGCACAAAAGCAGGTACACCAAAAATATGAAGATGTTCCAGAGATGGAATTCTATTGTGCCAAAGTTTGGATGGTATTTGCCGTGTGGCAGATGACCAAACCAGATTTAAATTATGGGTGGTACACATAAACGCCTCGGCCCAATAAGAGCTTGGTAGACCACTGTCCCTTAACATACAAAAGGCCATATTTTGCAAAGTCTGACCACGCCTTTCACAATGAGCATTGTGCTGAGGACGATAAGGAGCAGTCAATCTATGCTCTATCCCTTTTTCTTCAAACAATGCAGCCATTCTGCTATTAACAAATTCACCACCACGGTCAGAAACCACACACTTAGGTAGCTTTCCTGTTTTCCTTTGAGCATACCTTAACCATTTAACCACAGCTTGATAAGTACCAGATTTTCTCTTAAGCAAATAACAAAAACCATATCTTGAAAAATGATCTTCAATAGATAAAGCAAATCTTGCTCCACCCAAACTAGTTGTAAAAGGTCCTGTAAGATCCATAAAAATGAGATCCATTATCTCATTACTATGATATTCACCAGGGATTTTAACAGGTGCAACCTTAGATTTAATTGTCTTACACACTTCACAATCTAGATAAAGAGAACATGGCTTTAGCTTAAGACCCTTGGTTAATTGAAGTGTTTTCTTTAAAGCATGAAAACCTGGATGCCCAAGTCTGCGATGTAACAAATGGATACAATTTTCATGGGGAGGTTTGTTTGTATATACATTCTGTACCAAGTTATCAGGGTTAAGTAGATACAAATCACCTTGCAATTTAGCAATTGCAACCAACCCTTTAGCATCTCTTATTTTGCATACAGAAGCATCAAAATATACATTGAAACCATTCTGAGTCAAGGCAGATACAGATAACAGATTATACTGCAAAGTGGGAACACAAACCATTTGAATATCCCTTCTCAAATTAGGCATATACACAAGTCCTTTGCCTGTAATCTTTGCACAGACTCCATCGGCTAAAGTTACACATTGGTCTTCTAAAGGATTGAAAGTCTTAAACAATTGTCTTTCTTTGCAAATATTTACTGAAGCACCACTATCAACTACATAAGCATTTGTACAGTCCATCGACTCCTCTTTTGCAACAGCCAGACGAGCACTCCCTGTATAATTAGTCCCTTTGAACTTTTTACCCTTCTTGTTACAGTTTTTATAAATATGAGATAAACTTCCACATTTGTAGCATCTTCTAGCAGAATAAGCTTTGGAAGTAGCCATCTCCCACTCCTCCGCAACTCTCATCTTAGTTTGTTTTGAGGAATGCGGCTTGATAACTCGCAGCTGGGCTTTATCTCTCCTTCGCTGATCTTCATCCAACAAACGGCCGGTGATGTTAGCTAAAGTTAACTCTGCTTGAGGCAGAACTTCCACGTTGGAAACAAACTGATCATAACTTGAGTCCAATGAACAAAGGATAATATAAACTTGTTGTAACTCTTTAAATGTTAGTCCCTTCTCTTGGAGCTGAATCAAAGTTCTTTTCATGAACTCCAAGTGCAAAAATATATCTCCTTCTGGCTGGAGATGAGTCCTTAACAATTTTTGCATAAGATGGATTTGTGCACCAACACTGTCTCTTACATATAATGCCTTAAGTGCATCCCAACAGGCTTTGGCAGAGTCCAGACCTTGGATATGCACTAACTGCAAATCATTTATAGTCAATCCAATAAGAGACAGGGCTTTCTCATTATCTCTATGAAACTGTTCTCTCTCTGCACCACTTAAACTACTCATAGCAGGTGGATCAAACACCACTTTCCATAGTCCTTGATTCTTTAACAATAAAGAAATTCTTTGCGACGATGTAGAATAATTCTGTCCATTTAGCTGGGTCACAAGTGATCCTGCTACAGAAATACTACTTGCATCCATGATGAAATTCAAGCTTAGGAATGCAACAGCAAAATGAAAAATAACAACACAAATACTTACAGGATTTACATAGCCACAAGATTAGCATTGTACTGGGCCCATAACCGATGTCAATATACTCATAAGCTAGTCATCCCAGTATTAGTTGTTAATGCAACAAACAGCAGACATTCATGTAGAAAAATATATATTTTCATTCCAGTGCAAAAACATAATCCATTAAGAGTTGTCAGATAAACATTCCATGGTCCAAAGCAACAAAGAATCCAATAAACAATACTAGTAGCACAGAGTAGCACAGCAATAATCTTCATACAGTAGCAGCAACAGTTCTTCATAAGAGGAAGATGAATAAGGCTAAAGCCTTTTTCCAGTAAATATCTAATCCATGGTTATCAGCATCTACACATGCACAGGAGACCCATCAGCAAGAACACAGCTAGGTCAAAACCCCACCAAGAAATGAACAGCACAGAACAAATATTTATATAAAACATTAACCAATCCAAATTAACCATTGCTTATATAAGCCACACCCAACAATAAATTGAACTCAGCTGTTAGTACTTATTATCTATAATTCAACCAGCACAGCTTACAAGCTGACAGATTCCCCCCATACAGTTGTTATGAATAATCAAAGGATATTTGATTCCAATTATGTTATGCATAATCAAAGGAGAAAAAGAAAAGTTCTAAAGTTCTAAAGCAGGGGTGTCCAACATGAGGCCCGGGGGCCATGTGCGGTGCAGGACAAGGGTGGATGCGGCTCTCCTGCAAAGCTGGCCACCACCCTTGGAAAAACTGGTTTTGTGGCAGTAGCCATTTTCTTCTCTGTGTGCTGCCCTGGGCGGCTGCCACAAAGCTGGTCTGGGCTGCCTGGCTCCTCCCCCTACCTGCCTCCTGGCACTCAGAGCGCTTCAGGCCCCTGCAGACCTTGCAGCGCTCACCCACCTGCATCCTCCAAAAGCAGCCTCAGCCTCTATCCCAGCTGCTGCCTGCTACCCTTGAGACCTACTCAGAAGTAAGCCCCGTTAAAGTCAATGAGGCTTACTCCCAAGTTGCAGTCTGAGAGCCCAATGATACATAGGATGGGTTGTGATTCTCTCCAAGCTTAACCCTAACCATGTTTACTCAGAAGTTAGGCCCATTGTACCCAGTGGGTCTTACTCCCAGGAAAGTGTATTCAGGATTGCGGCATATCTCTAATGTTAAGCTTGGAGAGGATCACAGCCCATCCTATGCATCATGCCTCCTCAGAAGTAAGCCCCACTAAAGTCAATGAGGCTTACTCCCAAGTTGCAGTCTGAGAGCCCAATCCTATGCATGGCTACTCAGCACAAAACCCCATGATAATCAATGAGACTTACGCCAAGGTTTAGCTTGGAGAGGATCGCTGCCCATCCTATGCATCATGCCTACTTAGAAGTAAGCCCCATTAAAATCAATGAGACTTACTCCAAGGTTTAAAAAATATAGGACAAAATATAGGACATCCTACATTTTGTCCTACATTTTTAAAAAGTTGTTAGTGTTTATGTGTGGCCCAAACCATCTTGTCTTCTTCCAATGTGGCCCAGGGAAATGAAAAGGTTGGATACCCCTGTTCTAAAGCAAACAACTATGCAACCCAATCCTGTCTGTGTCTACTAAAAAAATACCTCTTTCAATTTTCTATTCCATTTATTTTTCAACCTTAGTATTCCATACAATTTTGTATTACCCATACAACCTCACTTTCTACTCATTACCTTTATTTGCTTGGGATTCTAGCATGGTCTACCATTTGCATTTACTCACATATCAGTTCCATCTTCCATCTGTTCAACGAAACTTCCGTTGAGATAGGCAGTGTCATCTGAACTGCTCTCACAGCAGTCTCACACATGAAGGAGCAACCTCCTGTTTTCGCTGGAAGTTTGGACATCATGTCCCGAAAGTGGAAAGTGGCATAGCATAGTGGGTGCAGAGGATAGCAGTTGCACCAGGTTAACAAGATTCAGGAGCACAACAACCTGACCTTGACACTACTGGCCAAAACTGTGAAACCTTGGCATTTTAAAATTATACCATTATATACCATTCAAAGTAGAATTTAATGTAGAATCCAATGAAATAAACCTTGTCAAAATATCTCTAGTCTATCAAAATTTATAGCCAACTAAATAGAAAATTAAAACACATCTGCATTATGTAACAAAAGTAGGATTTTCTTAACACCAATGAGCCAGATTGTTATGAGAGCCAATTCCGAGTTATTATGATACAGCAAAGAATCAATAAGGTGTCAATATGAGGGGAGCTGGAGATGGTGGCAGAGAAGTATGCAGCCAGCTGCAGTGGGGAGGAAGCGGATTTTTTCCCCATTTTCATTTTTTTAAAGCCCAGGTTTGACATCAGTTCTGGGGCATCATTTTGAGCTCAGCACCATCTACATGATAATCAGCTAAGCTACCACATGTACCCTTCCCATACACATCTCAGAGCCATAATACATATGTCTTAAACTGAAAACAAACCAAAAAAACCTGTATTTTTTTATTCAGCTCATGGTATGCCTCTCATATCAAGTTATTTCATGTCATTTGCTCAACTGAGGTCTGCTGGGAGAGTGAGTCAGTGCGGGGATAGATAAAGTATGTCAACACTAGTTGTAAGAAACCTCCTCTCAACTTTCATCTCCAAGAGCCTTATCTCCACATCCTAGTTTTTTTTCTATGGCAGTGGTCTTGAATTATGAAGCCAAAGAACTTGATATATGCTTCAGGACTTTTATGAAATGTACAGCTTTCTGAACTTCCTTTTTCAATTATTCCAGACTCTATGAGATAAAAAGGCAGACTTTAATCATCAAACACCAAAACAAGACTCTGAATATATCTGTGTTGGTTTTGCTGTAGACTTTGTAGCCTTCAGCAAGTCTTGTGTCTTAATCTTGTATCAGTGAAATAGCAATAAGATAACTTGTCTTCCTGGGTTTTTATTTTCCTTTCTTTTACCTTCTCTAACCTTACTAGGATGGTGAGCTTTCTTGAAACGAGAATTGGTGACCTTAGGCCAGTTACTCGCTCTCAGCCTTGTCTACCTCACAGGGTTGTTATGAAGACAAAAGGATAAAAGCTTTGCAAGCCAACCCTGGCATTTGCTTTAGCATGGGAAAAGATGATCAATCAGCCATTTTCAGCCACAGTGCCATGGCACACTGGTGTGCAGCAGGTAGTATTCAGGTGTGCTGTGAGAGTTTGGGCTATCTATTGGTAGGGCCATTGTAGGACATGAGCCTGCCACCAGCAGTGTGGTGTGCTTTGTGAATTGTCAAAAAAGGATGGTGTGCCTTGACAATTTTAATTCCTGATGAGTGTTCTGGGAGATGAAAAAGGTTGCATCTCTGCAATAAACTGTAAAATCATGGGAACAGCCTTTCGAAGACCAATTGTGTCCCAATAGTTGGCAATTATACAATGACTAGTAGAGAGCACTTTTCCTTCTAAGAGGCAACCAATAGAGTAAAGCAATGTGTCGCAAGTTCACAAGCGCTCTTGTTCTCCCCAAGGGTTTCTAGGCAGTTTGCAGTTCACTGTAGTAGGTAACAGCACCTCAACTTCCTATGCAGGAGAACTGCTTGCCTTGCATCAGATCTCAGACCCTCATCAGCCCCCCTTGCACTGCCAGCAAAGAGTGGCTGCATGCTTAGGAAGAGCTTTGTCTGCGTCAGTTGTCAGCTCTTGGTCCCAAGGAGAGGGCAAGAAATGAGGTAAAGGATCATGGATAACTAAGCCCTCGATATCTCAATCCCCAAGGCCGGGGGCCCTCCCCTTCTGAAGGACAAGCAGGAATTGAGGCAGGCTGGGGCTAGGAGGGAAGGGGTGAGGGAGGTGGGTGGCCTGGCTGGCCAAATGAAAAAGTCCCTCTCTGATGTCCACACTCTTACAGCTCCTCATTGCCTTGGGGTAGGATTGCCATAATTCTCTTTCACAAAGCCGGGACCGGACCCCGTCAAACTTGCCAGTATGTGAATTCAGTCCCCAAAAAGTTGGATAGTCCCAGTTTTCCAGGACATATGGCAACCCTGTCTTGGGGTCCCACTACAGTTCATCCTTGCTCCTTGACCCCTCTGTCGGTCCAAGCCTATTTGCTATAGAGAAACACACTCTGGTATGTAGGCTCACCTTCTTCTCCCCTCCCCAGATTTTCACACCTCTAATGTTTGGCAATTTCCCTGTCACATCTCTGAACTGACCAGGGAGGGGGAGGCAAAACACACAACACAATGTCACACCACACATCCATTTCCATCCAATTCAACACACCACTTTGTTTTTTTTAATAAGGTGCAAATTCAAGCTCACTTTCAGGGCAATTCTATTTGCTTGTTTATTTATGGGATTTAGGATGGTGTAGTGTAGTGGTATAAGGGCTGTAGTGGCTGAGCGGTTAAGACTCTGTCAACCAGCAGGCCAGGATTTGAGACCTGGTTGCTACAAGATGGAGTGAGCGTCCCTTGCCAAAGTCCTGCCAGTCTAGCAGTTTGAAAACATGGAAGTGCAAGTAGATAAATAGGTACCACCTCAGTGGGAAGGATAACAGCATTCCATGTGCCTCAGCCTGTAATTGTGCCGGCCACATGACCACAGAAGCGTCTTTGGACAGTGCTGGCTCTTCAGCCTAGAAATGATGAGCAACCCACCCTGCAGTCACTTACAATTAGAAGTACAAGCTGCGGAAGACACCTTTACCTTTTAGTGTAGCGGTTAGGGAGATGGTCTGAGACCTGGAAGACCCAGCTTCAAATCCCCTCTCAGCCATTAAGCTTTCTGGATTACCTAGGACCAGTCACTCACTCTCAGCTTCACCTGCTTCACAAGGTTGTTATGAGGACAAAAGCATAAAAAGCTTTGTAAGACACATTGGGCATTTGCCATGGGAGAGGTGGCAGTATAATCAATCAGTCAATCAGTACCCTACATGCCCAAAGTGGCTTACATGCCCAAAGTGGCTTACATGCCCAAAGCTTTTATCCATTTGTCTTTATAACAATCCTGTGAGGTAGGTGAGGATGAGATTATTTGAGGTCACCCAGTAAGCTTCTTAGCTGAGGAGGGACTTGAGCATCTCCCTAACCACTACACTACTACACCATCCTAAATCCCAAAATTTCCATCCAGTACAGCAGGTGCTATCCACTGAGAACCCCCCTTTCCAGTTCAATAGGTTTTTCATACAAGGATGTGTGCATTGGACGCTGCAGCCTCTGTTCCTGCCTCCAATTGCAGCGAAATGGAGCAACCACAATTCAAATGGCTATGAAGGGGAGAGGCTCCCTCCAAGACCAACTGTTTCTCCCTCCAGCTATGCCACCATGATGAAGTCAAGTCTACCAGAGCTTACTGATGCAAGGAAGGGGCCACTGGAGAGTTGATGGTTTGGGTTGCTTGCAGGAGACCACCGCTGTTCCCTGGGAAGTGTCATCATTCATGCACACATGCACACTCACACATACATTGCAGCATTGGGGCCCTTTAACATGATGATCCAGTGCTTAGAAGGGGAAAGGGGGAGTCCTAATGGAGATAATAATACCCTGTCCTTTGTTCTCAGTTCAGAGCCCCACACTGTGCACCCTTCTCAATACACTGGGTACAGAGGTGGGCTAGAATAAAAGGGGGTGGACCTCTCGTGATCAGACCACTAGGAGTTCTTCCCAAATACGAAAAGTTGCTTTAGGCAGATTTTGGCTGCAATCTTATGCACACCTTCTTGGGAGTAAACCCCTGTGAATTCAATGAGCCCCATGCCATGAATTCTTGTTTACTTTTAAGAACTTAAGAAGAGCTTCTGCTGGATGAGGCCAAAGTCTCATCTAGTCCAGCTTTCTACATTCACAGTGGCCCACCAGGTGCCTCACCCTGGAAACTGCACCCTGGTACCACCATCAGATCATGTGGCAAGATATTCCACAGAGTATTCACATAGGAATAACCTACTAGAGCAGGCTCATCTAGTCCAGCTTCCTGTATCTCTCAGTGACTCACTTGGTGCCGCAGGGGGCACACAAGGCTAAAAGAGAACAAAATCCTGGTGCCCTCCCATTCAGAGGTAGCCTAAATCAAAAATACAGAGGTTGCATAGATAGATCTATTATGACTTTCCTCCAGAAATTGTTCCAGTGCCATCTTAAAGGCATCTAAGATAAATGCCATCACTAAAACCTGTGGCAAGGAGTTCCACAGATTGATTACACGCTGGATAAAGACATATTTTTCCTAACTCTTCCAACCATCAATTTGAGTTGATGCTCTTTGGTTCTGGGGTTGTGTGAGAACGAAAAAGCAGCCCTCAATCCACTCTATGCATCACCTGCATCATTTTGTATGAAACATTTATTTATGTAGCATATGGCAAAAAATACATGGTGAACTTATGGTAAATCAGATGTTCATGTCCAGTCCACAAGCCATTCAAGGACAGATTGCACGTCACAATCATGTCCTAATTAAGGCACCTCTTTTTTTTAACAGAAGAGCCTCAAACTCTGTAGCTTTTCTTCTTAAGGACTGTAGGGACATGCATAGGATTGGGCTGGCTCTGATATCATTTTCTGCCCATGATTATAATCATCCCAACTGGGAAAAGATACAATCCCTTTACTTTGGAGAGATACATTGTATTCAATTCTGACTGCAACTCTACCAACACTTACCCAGGAGTAAGCCCCATTGATTATAATGGGACTTACTTCTAAGTAGACATGCATAAGATTGAACTCTTATCATTTTCTGCCCAGGAACAGAGTCATCCTAACTGGGGAGGGTCTCTAATCCGATCCTTTCCATCCAAGTTGGAGAGATACATTGTATCCCTACTCGACCTGGGCTGCAATCCTATCGACACTTACCCGAGAGTAAATCCCAGTGATTATAATGGGACTTACTTCTAAATCAAGATGACGATATGTCTCAACCGTAGAAAGAGGACAAGTTCCCCCAAATGTAGAACACCAAAGAAAAATGTAGGACATGAGAAAACAACAGCAGACAAAACCTTTTATATATATGTAATGGTTTATATAATACATATTATACGTATATAATGGTTAATTTAAATATTATATACAACTCTCTCCCTCTCTCTCCCTTTATATATATAAAATTAAAACATTATATAATTTATTGTTAAACTTAATACTATTCCAAATAATTTACGAATTCCAAGAAGGCTCCACAAGAAAAAGGAGGAAAATTAAGATTTTGTTTTTGTTGTTCTTGTTTTGTTGTTTATGAAGATTTATTATTTTTTTTCCCCAGAAGGCTAAAAAAGGACCAGAAGTCCTGGAAAAAGAAGACATCTGGTCACCCAGAGTCCTGGAGTAAGCCCCATTGACTCTAAAGGGACTTACTTCTAAGTAGACCCCAGAGCAAGCCCCCAGCTACTGCAGCGTGGCTACGGTTGCCTGTGTTCGCCTCCCCCCATGGTCCGATGAAGAGGGGCGGCCCCACATGCCCGCCCCCGGTCCCCTCCCTCCCTCCCTCCTTGCCTGCCTGCCTGCCTGCCTTCCCTCCCCTGCGCTCCTCCTCCACCCTCCAGCCCCAGAGACAGAAGGAGCGAACGGAGGTTGCGGCTGGGTGGCTGCGGAGCCTTCCCTGGCTGGAGCCACTGGGGAAATCGAGGCAGGCAGGCAGGCAAAGGGGAGCGCTGCGCCTGGACTGGTGAGAAGGCTGGGCTGCACTGGATGGGCTGGGCTGGACTGGGGGCTCTGGGGTGGGGATGTTGCAAGGCAAGGCTGGGCTGCAAGGAGGAGGAGGAGGAGGGAGGGAGGGGGCTTCTCTGTTTGCTTTCCTCTCCCTATCAGCTCAGCCACCAGGATCAGGCTGCTCCAGCAGAGTTGGAAGCACTGGACTGGGGGGACATACACTGGTGAGTCCACCTTCCCAGTCCACGTCATGGGCTCTCCAGCTGCTTTTCCTGATGGGGCTGCTTTTCCCCACTGCTAGGCGGTGGCGTAGCTAAAGGGGGGGCGCAGCCCTGTGCTCCCCCCACTTGGAATCAATCAATCAATCAATCAACCAACCAACCAACAGTATTTCTATGGGAACCCCAAGGGATGAGACTCCCTCCAAGACTTGACTGCTCCGCCCCCCTGTAGCTACGCCACCGCTCCCAGGCCACTTTGACCCAATTGGAGAGGAGGCAGATTGCAAAACCTCCCCTGGTAGGGGGAGAGGCGGCACCCAAGAGGGTGATCCTGGCCTGCCTCCCCTGTAGGAGGCTGCCTGCGGGTGTCAGATTCCCCTTGCCTGCCTGCCTAGAAGCTTCTCTTGCCCCTTCCAAAGTGCCTGATCCTATGGATGTCTACTCAGAAGTATGTTCCATTAGAATCAGTAAGGCTTCTATCCAGGAAAGTGTGGGTAGGATCGCAGCTCGAGGCTGCAATCCTGTCCATTCTTACCAAAGAGCATATCCATACTATATAGTAGTATGGATATATATTGGCTATAAGTGACTACTGTAGATATACATAGGATTGGGCTCAAAGTCACCAGCTACCAACAGAAGGCTTCATTGAGAGGGTGCAATCCTGGATCGCCCACCAGTGGATCCTACCAGCCCAGGAACGCTTTCAGGGGTGATGCCTGGGTGATCCCCTCATGGATCCCCAGCCTCTACCAGGAGGAGATGGAAGAAAGTGATGGTGGTGGTTCTGGGGTCGGAGGATTTGTGCATCCAGGAGTTGTTTGTGGCTTAAGTGGGGGGGGGGGGTGAGGCAAGGGGTTGCCTCTTCTGAACTGCCTCTGGTGGACTTGGGTTGGGCTTGGGTGCCTGTGGCCATCCAAGTCATAAGTGCAACCTGAGTGGTGCAAATTGATCCACACATGAAAGAATGGCATCTACTACCTTTGGGGAAGAATTGGGTGGAAAAGCAAGGAGTATATACAGTTATCTGGATCAGTCATGGGTCACTGGATGCGCATGACAGATCAGTGCTCCTGGAGAGTTTGGGGATCCTTTGCATAGAAGCAGATGTGGTGACAGCTGGAGGGGACAGTTGCCTCCCTGCCGGGTGAGAGAAACTAACATAAAGAAAGAGACTCAACAGGGAAGAGTTTTCCTTGCAATAAATTTGCTTTTCAACTGATTTGGGCTTCTCCTTATTTCTCAGAGGAATTCACTGACAGTAGATGATTTATCTGTGGAAGCTGAGAAAGTGTCTTAATATCACTGCAGCAGAAGTGATAACGGTGTGCAGGAAAGGAGAACATGTAATGTTCATACATACAAGAAAACCTGTTTGTAGATGCTATCACAGGTGTCTTCCAAAATACTGTATGTCAGTGTGCATATGAGGTGGGGGTATTTTCAAAAGTATCCAAGTCTATGAACTATTTGCCTGGAAGTGATGCTAATGGAGCCGCTCCCAGTAGCATCAGCAGTAATGGCCTGACCCTAAGCACTTGCACAAAACTCAGGGCTGGCCTTAGGAGCTGCAGGGCCCTATTAGAGTATATTTAGAGGGGCTCCAGGTTCATAGCCAAGGTAGAACCTCAGAGAAATAAATATAATTTATTATAGACGTTATATCTCTTTTGATTTTTAAAGAATTCATAAAATTATTGCTAATTATAAAACCTGCAATGTGGCATTGGATGTCTGTTGGTGCTGTTGGGACCATATTACCTTAACATAGGTTGGGGGCTTGGATGTGGGACCTAACTGGGGCAAGTGGTCTAATTGACTTAAATCTAGTTCTGGGCAAAAGTTATAAGACACCAGTCTAATGAGATTCAGATGCCGCTATGCTGTAGTCCAGTTGCGGTGCTCTCCTTGTGATGCTCCAACATGGAAGATTCCATGCTGGCCATTCAGCTATACTGTCAGGTGCTATTGCAGCTGCATCACCTTAAGGGGGACCCTCCAGGTATGGGGCTCAATTTGGCCACATTGCCCTAAAGCGGGGTGTCTCTAAACATTTCAGCAGAAGAGCCACACCATCCTTCTGATACTGTGTCACTTTCAGCACATTTGTACACAGAGAGAGGAGGTGTGTCCCCAGCCCTCAAAATATCCTCCTGAGGTGTAGAGAGCAGAGCTCCTCTCACCTCAGAAGGATTACAGGCCTGCCCGAGGGCCAGATGAAGACGACTTGTCAAGGGCCAGATGGACGCTTGCTGAGAACCACACCTGGCCCCACAGCCAGGGTTTGGAGACCCTTCTCTAAGACTAACCCTACCTCTTCCAGACAGCCACTGTATGTACAGTACAAGCCTTACCATATTTACTTCTGTGTCACTCGCTTTATGTTACCAGTCAGCATATTTTCCCAGAAATAAGTACTATTGATTTCAGTGAGACTTCTACCACTGAGTGCTTCCGACAAGGTTCTGTGGCCTTTCATATGTTTTTAGTAATGGTAAAAATTGCAGTCTAAGCATCCACACTTGAAAATGGTTTTCGGTGTTAAATCTTTCCTTTCTTGATTGTTGTAATGCAGGTTAGAAACCAGTTGTGAGCGACGGTACTTCTATACTTAATGTCACTATATAGTTTTTATGATAACAGCTACGGAAAGTATACAGCTGAGAAAAGTGTCCCCTAGGAAAGCATCCCAGTGCTGACAGGGCTGGCCAATTTATGAGGCCCAATGATCAGGTCACCTCAGGCAGCAGATATGTAGGGAATGGCCATTTGAATATTTAATTACTTCCACTGCTTCTCCTTTCAATCCCTGGATTGGAAAGGAAAGAGGGGTGTCAGATAGGAACAGGCAATGTGGAAAGTAGTGCTGAGCAAGAACGTTGGAGGGTGGAAGGAACAGAGGCTCATACATCATCAGGAAGGGTAGGTGGAGCAGCATTTGGCTTGATGGAGGTCTTAGAATCATATATGTGATTACATGGAAACAAGACCTAAAAACAAGTCTTAGTGTGTGGGGGGGCGGTCAGTTCTACTACGGGTGTCCCTTGTTATCCACAGGAGTTCTGTTCCAAACCTCCTGTGGATTAAAAAAATCAATGTATAAAGAAAACAATGGAAATAAAGGTTTAAAGATGGAATAATGGAATAACACTCACAATAACTGTGTGAGTGGAATGAACACTCACACAGTCTTAGGGGGCTGAAAAGTGATGGCAAATGGTTAGCAGGTAAATGGTTCATAAAGTTTTTTTCCCTTTCTGATCATTGTTGAAACATCAGGTTATATAACCTGATATTATGTTGAAATAACCTCATTGTGTTGAAATCAGTATGACAAAGGATGCAGTCCCAAGCATGCCTCAATATCTGCTGGGATCTGATTCTGAGACTCAAAAATGGAATGATTGCTTGCCTGACAGTCTCTCTACAACAGTAGAAAAGCAGTTTTTAAAACTGTGATTTGCAGTGACAATTCCTGTTGAGTCAAATCCGTATATATTAACTGCCTTGAGTACCTGTTGTTAACAGAGGAAAAGGTGATATGAATCTTTTAAATAAATAAAAAATCAGTGTATAATAAGGTTGGACCTGTACATGAACTTAGAACTGCATCCTCAAAGAATTATGAGTTGCTCTAATACCTCAATCTCTTTCATGCTTATTTAGAATTAAGTGGCAATGAATGTTGGAATCCAGCATACTTTGTACCAGGTGCATTTAAGGACCATTGCCTAAGGATGCTTAAATGTTCTAAATGTACTTAGCATTAATGTGCATTTTAAAAATGGATGCTTTCGGTCAAGTGGACTGGTTGTGGTAGTAAATGACTACTCTCTTTAAGAAAAATGTATGTACTTTATCTGATGAACCACTGCAGTGTGCCACTGACATTATGATTCTGTATTTTACCATTAAAAGGAAATGTAATGAACACTCACACAGTCTTAGGGGGCTGAAAAGTGATGGCAAATGGTTAGCAGGTAAATGGTTCATAAAGTTTTTTTCCCTTTCTGATCATTGTTGAAACATCAGGTTATATAACCTGATATTATTTTGAAATAACCTCATTGTGTTGAAATCAGTATGACAAAGGATGCAATCCCAAGCATGTCTACTCAGAAATAAGTGCCATTGTGTTTTGTGGGTCTTTCTTTCAGGAAGTGTGTAGAGGATTGCAGCCATAATGGTTGGATTGCGTGGTTTATATTGCATTTTTATCATTTGCTCTGTAAAGAAATAGGAGTACATTATATTATTTGCCAAGCAAACCTGATTTCTTTGTGATAAGATACAGAAATATACTTCCAGCCTAGGAAAATGTATTAATAAAAAGTATTTGAAAGAAAAACCAGCACCAATGAGGTAAAAATTTGAGACTCAAAGATTCTTTGAAAATTAAAAAAAATTATACCAAGAACTAATACTATATATGAATCAGTCCAGCCTTAGGCTGGATTTAGTTCTGTGCCCCACTGAATGCTGTGTGGCTTAATTCTGAGTTAGTAGGCATAGGAAAGAGGTATTCATAGCAGTATCACAATAGGGGGTGCAAATATTGGAGGCATTGCAATTGCAAATTTGGAATTGTGTGGGCCAAAATGCTGTAGGCATTTGTAAACAAATATGGAGCCATCCTAGCATGTTGCATTGCTGAAAATTTCTTCTCCAGTTCAAGATCAATTTGATGAGCACATTATGTGTCTGAAGGATCTACAGGTGCTGATTCTGAACTTCTGCTGCAGTCTTAACTTTCTTTGCCAAAAAAGTTGGATGTCACCAAAGAAAGATGGTCCTTTTTGTTCCTTTGTGGAATAAAGATTGTCAGGCTTCCTGGTCTTTATGGGAAAGTGTCATGGAGGATGGATGAGCTTTCCCAGCATGACCCAAGAAAGAGAAGAGTATCAACCAGAATAGCTGCTTCTTCCTCCCTTACTCAATGTCTTTCAAATTGAGCATCTTTAGATTTCTGGAGACAAGTCCGCAAAGGCATGTGTGCAAGTGCAATACAAGACACAGCAGTCTTCTGGGAAAGAGCCTTAATTAGAATTAAGACTCAGTGTTTAGGCCAGAATTTCTGCATTAATACTGATGAATTTGACTGACATATGGAAATTACATACATTATTCTGGCTCATCCTTCCTTAATTAATTATTAAAACTTGTACTTGTCAGCAATATATTTCCATCAAGAACATTATAGTAATTTCTCTTTGATCTTGTAAATGTTATGTAAATCATCATTATGTCATATGGGCATATTCTTAAAAAAATTAACTTTCAAAGAACATTGGAGAACAAACAATCAAGCATTAGTTTTATGTCCCATTGCTGAATATTTATCCTCTGTTGTATAATAAAGTTGACGGCAATAGAATAGTATAAATACCGGTAGTTATCATTAGTCAATGGGGCTGCAATCCTACCCATCCAGTTAGGCTGGCACAGAGCCAGGCACAAGTCCTGTGCTAGCCTGGAGGTGCCAAAAGACATTTCTGTGCCACTCCTCGGGAGATTAGACCAATGCACAGACATGTGCCGTCCTTCCCATATTACTATGGCAATGGGTAGATGGGCAAGTTGTGCAGGCCTAAATTGGTTAGTATTGTGCCCTGGGACTTATTTTGCGTAACCCCTTAGATGACCATCCGGATCCAGAGTCTGGAAATTCAAATTTATGCAAATTGGGCTATTTTTAGATGGGCATCTAAGGGTAATGTCCTTTGGCAAAGTCATGAAAGGCAAAGGTAATATAGTGTTTCCCATTTCTTAAACTGGAATTGGTTGAAAGTTATGTAGATACCATAAATATTCACCAGGTATCTTGAAAGTTATATGGAAATAGACTTTGACATGCACACTCTCTCAGCCTATTTATTGTGTATATGTACTCAGACATACATATACACAATGGAATCATATCCTGTGTGCGTTCAACTTACTGGTACATGAATTCAATCATATGCATTTAACAAACAGTTCATTGCAAGTATTTCTGTCCAGTGTCAGTGAGCATGTACCCAGAAATGAGAGATGTGAGTCTGCTGTTCTCTTAGTCAGTCTCAGTTTCTACATGCCTCTCATAATATGATTCTTTTTTAAAAGATGCAGTGTTTTTAAAAATACAGTTTCCATAAAGGCCTACATGTAACCAATATAAGGGATTTTCAAGGATAATTTTGATTAGAAACATTTTACTTTATGTGCTGACTTTAAAGGTGTCCCCAACCGGTTGCCCTGCTAATTGTGAAAAACTCTAAGGGCAGTGCTCATACCTATTACAAGGCTGAAGAGCCAGCAGTGTCCAAATGCATCTCTGTGGTCATGTGGCCAGCATGTCTAAATGCCAAAGGCACACAGCCTTTGTTACCTTCCCTCTGAAGTGGTACCTCTTTATCTGTAAAACAGTTACATTTTTGAAACTGAAACGTATAGATGCCTTCAAATAGCTAGATTGGGAGGAACTGGGCAAGTAAAGGGAGCTCACCATTGTGTGGTACTTGGTTCTTGAACCACTGAACTGCTGACCTGCAGGTTAACAATCACAGTGTCTTTAACCTCTGAGCCCATAATCTGACATCTTGCTTGTCCATGTTGCTATGTTTTTAGTTATTTGAAGCAGCATCAGCTGCCAGATCTTCTTTTTAAATGTCCTGATGTTGAAAATGTACCAGCCAAGTTTTCTTCCACTGATTTTTTATTTCATACTAGCAAAATGTACCCGAGCTGTAGGAGTATAATACCTTCTGTACACCATTCCCCCATTGCGCAACACCCTCCCATGTGCATCAAACCCCCAATATGCAACATCTTCCCTGCTCAACAGCCCTTATGCACAACATCCCCCCAATGTGCATCATTCCCCACGTGCAACATCCCTCATGCTCAACATTTCCCCATGCACAACATCCCCCATGCGCAATATCCCCCCATGCACAACAACCCCTATGTGCATCATCCCCCATGCGCACCATCCCCCCCATGCGTACCATCCTTCCCAGTTCACCCTCCTTCCCAGTGCATCAGGCACCAGCCACCAAATTGCTGGATGTCAATCAATCTTCAATGTTATGTATAGGACAAAAACATGTTATACCCCTTTTCAGTCCCATAAGGGTTAAATTTCTCAATATTGGTTCTTGGTGGGTGTTGATGCCACAGAAGAAACACCCTCCTCGAATTCCATGCTTCTAGGTCTAGGGGTTGGACAGAACATCCATTAGTCATGGAGAGTATACGGAAGAAAATATGTTGCACCCCTTTTCACCCCCTTCCAGTTGGAATTTCTGAAAACTGGTTCTTAGTGGGTATCTCCACCGAGGAAAGAACACTCTCCTCATATTTCACACTTCTAGGCCTGGCCATTTTGACTGAGCATTGATGAGGCAGTTTACATAGGAAAAAAAATTTAAAAATTATAAAGAAAAGTCAGTGACTTTTCAGTTTTCTATATATAGATTTGTAGTCTTGCTTATTAGTGTAGGTAGAGAAGGAAAATTGATGCCAGGAACAGCTGGTTGCATCCTCCCCCACTGTGCTGAGTTGCTCTCAAGAAATAAGGAAGAAGAAGGGAGTTGGTCAAGGACAAAAATAAAGCTTTGGATAAACCATGCAGCTGTAGGGTTTCCTTTTTCTCCTGGTGGGGGGAAATAAGTCAGATGCCGAGTTAGCTTCTATTGTACCACTTTTAAATAATAACAACCAGTTTACATAAAAACAATTTATATAGGAAAGAAATTTTAAAACTATAAAATAAATTACCAATGATGTCCTTTCCCAAAGGGAATCGGAGTCTTAAAAGTTAGATACTGAGGAAGCACTAAAAAATAGCCATATGCTGCAATCCTAAAGACACTTTCCTGAGAGTAAGACCCATTGAACACAACGGAGCTTACTTTTGAGAAGACATGGTTAGGATTGTCCTCATAGAGAAGGATGTTATCCTGGGAAGAATAGGATACCCACCTGTTAAATATTATGCAATCATTATTTGTACCGCTGTGAGGAGAATTGCACATATTAAATTGCTGCCTGCCATGTTATTTACAAAAGTCCAGGAGCTCCTTGTAATAAATGGAACGAGTATGACTCACAGTAAAAGGGTTCACAGTCAAGAATGTCAAAGAATACCAGCAGAAGCCTCTATAACAGACATTGCTGGGGTGAGAAGGACCAGTTACTCTTCCGCTGCTAAATAAAGGAGGAACACCAACTTGAAAGAGCGCCTCTTGCCCAGTCAGTAGGGGTAACTGATCCCTGGTCCTGGAATCAGTTGCCCTCTCTGGCTGATGGAGTCAGGTTTGCTTTACCTCCTCATTCTGGCCCTCTCCCTGGTTTCCATCCAGGGAGCTACCACTTGTGGGATGCTGGTGCACTACTGCGCTCACACACGTATGAGAGGTGATGTACTGTGAGCGCACTACTGCGCTCACACACTGTTGCCCTACACACTGTATGGGAGGCGATGTAGTAGCCTCCTGCTGTACTGGGTGATGCAAACCCTAGTTATCCCACTGGTCAGAATGTGTTTCTGATGTGTTGGACTAAGAAAGCAAATGTTACTTACACCACCCATTGAGACATTAGCCTCAGCCTTTACACTATACTAGCTTAGAGTAGTGGCTAAGAGACTGAGTTGCAAAAATGGGTTTATCACCTCTGCCGTGAATTCACTGAGAGCATAATCCTAATCAACATTTCAGCACTGGCATAGCTGTGTGAGTGGGTCTGCAATTCTAAACGCCAGTTAGGCCAGCATAAGCCATGGCATAAGTCCTGTGGTGACCTTGGTGTGTCCTGAAAGTGCCATTAAGGCACTTCTGCCCCACTCCAGTTCAATGCATACCACATGCAGTGCACATGCTTATGCCAACCTTCCCACGACACCCCCAGAAGATATGCTGGGAGTGTTATGCTGGCATAAATTGGTTAGGTTTCCTCCTGAGGCAAATATTGCATCCTACAGTGGGGATGGGTAAAGATAGTGCTTGTTCTATTACCTTGGAGTAGCATTGCCCTTATGCCAGTGCTGTAAAGATGTTTAGGATTGCATAACAGCCAAATCCAGAGTAACTATGTGAGCACAGAAGAGACATTACGTGCATCAGTAGTTACTGCAGCACCTAGTGAAAACCTCTAGGAAATTCATATTGCAATCCAGAGTAAATTGTTCTTACACCGGAGCAAGAACTCTTGTAGTTACTCTGGATTTTGCCCTACGGCTGAAATCCTAAAGACTCATTCCTGGGACTCAGACTCCTTGAACACAATGGGGCTTACTTTTGAGTAGACATAGTTAGGATTGTGCTCTGAGTGGCTTAAGTAAGCCACTCCTCTGTATCAGTTATAGTATTGGAATACTGTAATGATACTTACAGGATGATTGTAAGGATGAAATCAAGCTAATGCTTGGGAATCCTTTTGTACACTTCAAATAAAAATGTCAACTATGCATGATGATCAAGCTTTGAGGGATTCCAACCAGAACAGCAGAGTTCCACATGCTGCCTGTAGAACAATTTCTGTACCTACCTCACAGGGTTGTTGTGGGGACAAAAAATAATAAAAAGCTATGTAAGCTGCCTTGGACTTTTGCTGTGGCATGGGAATGGCAGGATATAAATCCCTAAAATAAATAAACTGTAATTACCACCATCATTGGAAGCACCATATTTTATAAATTATCCACTAGCCATGGTCATACTGCTTCATGCCATTGATCCATTTCATTCACTATTATTTTGCCAACTTCAGTTGGATCAAATTTTGTTTTTTAGGGCTGGTAGCCTAAAACTTTGTGCCACTGAAACCCTGTGTTTCACCTGCAATTATTGCTCTTGGAATTAGCGTACAAGCTATACTGAATGAAACTTTTTGGTGTCATATTATAATTCTAAGTATGTTAAAATGTACTGGTGCCCCGTAGGTTATATATACTTGACCAAAGTTGCAGTCCTAGAGCACAATCCTAAGCATGTCTACTCAAAAGTAAGCTCCATTGTGTTCAATGGGTCTTACTACCAGGAAAGTGTCTTTAGGATTACAGTCCTAACCTCACTTACCTGGGAGTAAGCCCCATGACTATAATGGGGCTGAAGTCTGAGTAAACAGGCATAGGATTGCACCCTACATAAATCGTAAGGTATCAGTTTTATAAGCCTGATAAATCATTTCTGTTCAGTTGCATATGCATAAAACCAAGCGCTGTGGAGGATAAATAAAACACTTTATTCTTAGCCCATGAACAAACCATTATTTTAAAAATAACAAGGGTACAGTCCAACAAGATGCCATTATCACATTTGCAGAGTCTAAGCTCTTACTCATCAGTCTTCACATTGAAGTTTTTGTTTCAGAAACTCTTCAGTACTGGTGAAAATAGGGCAATCTACCCTGTTAATACAGAGCAAGATGAGCACTATCTGTTCTCTGCAAAGAGGCCTTTCTATTTGTTTTTCCTGCTCTTCATCTAACAGGGTCTCCCCTACAGGGAAAGAGCTCTGTCCCAGCATATGCACTGGTAGAATGCCACACCTCTTGGGATTTAAATTCTAGGGACAGAGATATTTCTCTCCGTTTGAGCCATGGGGTGGATCACTCTTGTGGGATCATCATTTTGGGCTGTTGTCCTGGTCCAGTGAGAGGATGGGTGCATGCTGTGGGTGGTGGATGTAAAGGGTGTAATAGGTTGCATTTGGTGCCAAGTCTGAGAGATAGGTAGACTTGGTATGGATCAGGAATCCACCTCTTCCTTGTCATCCAGGAAGGATAATTGAGCGGGTTGTGGTATCAGCTTCAGGGTTTCCCTGATGAAATGGATTTTCTGGTCCCCTGGCTGCTTGGCTTCTGACCATGTTTGGAAACATGGTTGCTTTGGTTGCTTTTGTGGCTTATTAGGGACTAGCTGGGATTATGCTGAATTTTTGGTGGTTTTGGACACCTTCTTTACCTTCTGGGTTAACTGGCTAGATTGGGTTGGTGAGCACTCAAACTGGCTCCAGGATTTTAAGGTAGATACATCCCAGAAAGTAGTACTGAGAGACTCCTGCCAAAAGGTTCTCGTCTCTCATTCCTGGTAAGATCTGCCTAAAACCACTGGGAGAGATTATCTGGTGGTTTGGAGTTCACCAATATGACAACACCAGCTGTACTTCTTTGTTCTACTGAATACCACAGAAACTAGATGTTCTAGATGTTGGTAACCAGATGAAAACTATCTTGCTGTCTCCCCTTTATATATTAGAGCCGTGATTATCAACTACTCATTTATTATGAGGGTCATACATTCAATGGCATAGCTATTGATTATGTAGCCTGGTGCAAAGCTCAAAATGTTGCCCCAGGTATGATGTCATCCCTGGGTATTTTTAAAAAGAAAATTGAGGGGAATAATGTCCTCCTCCTCCTCAGCAGTACAACACCCATTTACTCTGCTAGTGGCATAGCTAAAGCACCTATTTCCTATCTGGAGCTGAAGAAGTTTTTGTTTCTCCACAACAACAAAATCAAATTTAGTTAAGGAAAAAAATAAAAATTGTGTACCTTATTGGTTAGGGAAACTGTGTTGGAGCAAAGAGGAATGGTTATTCTGTTCCTCCTGCTAAATATAAGAGGAGCATTACTTAGAAGTGACTGTATACCCAGTTAGCATGATATATGTATATAGAAATGAGAGCTGAATCATATTAACGCCTTATTAGTTTCATACAGTTTCAGAATTACATCTCAATGGCTTTCAGAGCAATCAGTATCATAGAAAAGTTTTCAGTTTTAAAAAATTCACATTTTGTCCCATATGCTTTTGTGTTTTCATTTTCTAGTTAATTGGCCATAACTTTGGACAGAATATAGATTTAATCCAATGCAGTTTGTTTCATTGCATTCTGCATTAAATTGCCTTTCCAATGATATATAACATGATGGTATTATAATTCATACATACCCCATTTTTCACAATTTTAGCCATTAGCCACTAGTGTCAAGCTGAGTTTGTAGCTCCCCTAAAGCTTATTGCCCGGTGAAACTGCACCCCTCAAGCTATGCCAGTGCATATATTGGTAGGAAAATTGGGGGATCCCCTACCAGAAGCATGGTGTGCTTTGTCACTGGTCGAACAACTGATGCTGTGCTTTGACAATTTTAGCACCCTGTCAGTATGCCGTGAGATGAAAAAATGGAAAATCTCTATATTAGAGGTATGCTATCATTACTCATTGCAGTCCTTTTTTCCAGATTAATTCTTGTAGCCTGGTCCGAAGCATCCTCTCTCAGACATGTTGATAGAACTGAGATTTGCTCCGTGGTGACTGCACTTAAACATTTTGCCTTAGTTATCTGATATAAACTACATATCAGATTATAATATATAATCTACCTACCTTTCACAAGGATGCTTAAGCCAATTAGAAGCAGCTGCGTGTTGAGACAGGAAAAAAAAAGATATGGAATGTGTATATGCATAACCTCTCCACTCCCAGGTGATTGTATACTGGCCAAGACTTGAAATGATGGTCATGTACAGTACATTATTTTAAAATAAAGTAGTAAAACAATCCTTTCACCTCTGCCCTGCACCTTTTTCCATCTTAGTGCTGGCCCAGATGTGGAACCAATTGGATACTTGCCTGCTGGTACCTGTTATAACTTTATTTCCTAGAAAGTGAATTTGCATTGAACTTCAGTTGGGACTGAAACATGTTACCCAGTTTGGTTTTCATTAAGAATATCAAACAAATACCACAAAATGATGGCTTTTTCCTGGTATTGACAGTGGGGAGAGATTTTGCAAAAATTATTTCTACGGCTGGTTCTCCTGGTTGCACACATTTGAAGAGAACGTTTTGTGTCTTGGAGCAAAATCCAGCTGTCTGCTTGGCACAGCTTGTGACTAGGAACACATTCTACCAGTTCTTTTGAAGATAGAACATTGGTTTCTGAGTGCAATTCAGGAATTTGGTTTCATTATTATTATTATTATTATTATTATTATTATTATTATTCCTTCAGAAAGCTCTTTGTGATTGATCGTGACTCTGTAATTTTTTTCTCCTCTTATATGCGAAGGACAGCTGAAGCTCTGCCATTAGCAACTGGGATTTGCAGAGAAGTGATTGGCAGAACCTTCACAGCCTTGAGCTTTGGAACCTCTTTTGCTTCTTTTAGCCTCTTCTGTTGTGAGGCTGAAATCAGTCTTGTTATCTAATACACGGAGAAATTTGGATCAATAGTTGTTGTTTTTATTATGCCACAAGTATAGGTTAGGTTTCAACAAGGAAAACATATGACAGGAAATTGCTTTGTGTGCTCATACCAACAAATATTCATAAAGAGCACAATCCTAACCTTGTCTACTCAAAAGTAAGCCCCATTGTATTCAATGCATCTTACTCCCAGGAAAATGTCTTTAGGATTGCAACCATAATCACGTGTAAACTATCTGAGCCTATTTCACAGGTACAGTTCTTCCTTATCCTATGCATGGATCATACTGTAGTCAGTGTGAAAAATTAAAATTGTGCATAGTACTAAATACTCAAAATGCAGTGCGGCGCAGTGGGGGCCCGCCCCTCGCCCCGCCCTCGCCCTGCCCCCACCCCCTGCCCCCAGCCCCGCCCCACAACTTCCGGCAAACCGGATCTTGGGGCTCGGTGGGCCCATCACTGAGTATAATCCTACCACCTTGAATATTTTAAATAGGGTAAGATACAACTACATATACAGTATATTTAAAATATTTATGCCCTTCCCCCCACAATTATTTTGGTAGCGAAATCACCCATATATCCTCCCACTGCTTGCTCTTGTTCTCTTCCTCAGGAACCGTTTCATCTACTGGGACTACAATCCTAACCATACTTACCTGGGAGTAAATACTATTGAACACAAAGAGACCAGTGATGGGCCTAGCCTGCCGCAACAACCGGTTCTCTGGAAGTGGGTGGGGCCAGGCAAGGTCAGAGGGCAGGGCCGAGGTCAGGGGGCGGAGCCAGGAGGCAGGGCCAGGGAGAATTTTTTTTAATTGAGTAGACCTGCATAGGATGTGCTCTGAGGCTGCTGTCCTTTCCACTCTGCCCTGGGAGTAAGCCCCATTGACTGGCATGAGGCTTACTTCTGAGTAGTCATGTTGGGCTCTGAGGCTGCTGTCCTTTCCACACCACCCTGGAAGTAAGCCCAATTGACTATCATGGGACTTACTTCTGAGTAGTCATGTTGGGCTCTCAGGCTGCAGTTCCAGCCACTTTCCTGGGAGTAAGTCCCATTGAGTATCATGGTTTCAGCATCCTCAGAGCCCAGACCTGTGCAGGTCTACTCAGAAATAAGCCCTATTATAGCCAATGGGACTTACTCCAAGGAAAGTGTGGAGAGGGTTCAGCATCCTCAGAGCCCAGACCTGTGCAGATCTACTCAGAAATAAGCCCTATTATAGCCAATGGGGCTTACTCCAAGGAAAGTGCGGAGAGGGTTTCAGCATCCTCAGAGCCCAGAACTGTGCAGGTCTACTCAGAAATAAGCCCTATTAGAGCCAATGGGGCTTACCCTCAGGAAAGTGTGGATAGGTTTGCAGAAGCAGCCACGTCCTTTCCCTGGCTGCTGGGGCTTGCCAGGCTGCAATTAGAGCAAATTTAAAAGTGCCGACCAGCCTCTTTAACTCTTTAACTGCCTCCAGCTGCTGAAGGAGCATCTCTGTCCCCATCTAAGGAGCCCTTTGTAAAGCTCTCCATCTCCAGAGAGGCTGCCTCATTTGCATATGAGAAACCCATCATGCTTTGTAAACTGCACAAGGAAATAACTTCTGAAAATATTGCTAGAGAACAACTGAAAACTTGCTAGAAATAAGGTTTTTAATCAAAATAAGATGTTTAGCATAGAGAGACTTCCTGAATAGCATCATTTAAAGAATGATGGGGCATTAAGAAGCTGCTCACCCTGACTTTAAAGAATTGAGTTTACAGTGATTCAAATACCCTCCCAACTTAGCAGTTCAGTGTCTGTGGAATGACCGAAATGCCTTGTCTGAATGATGGTACTGGGAACAGTCTATTTGCATTTTAAAGAAGGGGAGGGAGGCTCAGAAGGGGAGGAGGGAGTAGAGCTTCTCCTCTGGGAAGACAGACCCAGAGGCCCTTTAAGAGAAATTCAAACACACTTGCATGCAACTCAAAGATGTTTGCTAACTCAGCCCCAAATTAACTGGCTTCATCCCACCTGTGAAAGGGACTTACTTCTGAGTAGACATGCTTAGGATTGCACTGTAAGGCAATATTTCTTGAGCCTGAGATCCCCTGGTGAGAATGACAATCTGTACAGGACCCCCTGGAAGTGATGTCACGACTGAAAAAGAAAGTCAGAGATCCCCCATGGGAATAAGCCCCATTGTGTTCTATGAGATTTACTCCTAAGAAAGCAGCCTGAATGCCCCATTCCAAAACAGCAGTGCCTAGTGCCTTATTCCAAAATGGTGGAGCCCAGCTTTTTGTGCTGACCCCCACTTTGAGAACCACAGTGCTAAGGAAACAGTGTTCATAAATTCAGTGGTTCAGACTTTTTTAGTGGTTAGTTGTTTTTTGGGACAGTCATGTAATTAAGGCTCTCCATTCTGAAACTGAATTTTAAGGTTAGTATTTGTACATGCTATTATGGCTTCACTTGGCTTTTTTGAAACTCAAACTGGTTCTCATAGGAGCCTCTTTATGCCTTTCATAGGTAATTTACCAGGATAGAAGAAAAGGTGGAACAAAAAAAGATGCAATAAAAGCTTTGGTAATTACGCTTTGATATTTGTTCCTGTGTAAAGGCAAAGAATTATATAACCATCTTTTAATACAAATGGTCCTCTTGAGATGAGAGTCAAATAAGGCCTTAATACTATCACCAAAGAATCATCTTGTGAACACTGCATGTCTAGCCTTTAGCCAATATTTCTGAAATAAAGAGGATTTGATTTTTTTTTTATCCTTTTCAGTGGTCTTCTCAAGACCCCTCTTTCACCCATACGGTTTCTGAAACAGACAAGCTGCTAAATTACTGGTATGGCAAGGATTTGCACACATGATCCATGTTATCTGCATCAGGAATGCTTATATCTTCATTGTATATGAAGAAAGGATTGCAGTATCTCAATGTATCTTCTCTCTGATGGCCTTCTGCTGCCATATTAATAGCCGTTGGTGGGCATTTAATTTATGACAGGGTTTCATCGTGCTGTGCTTTTTCCATAAGTTACAGTTTTTAAAAACTGTCTCAATAGGTTGTCAGGCACTAAGAATAGTGATCAGAAAGGCAGATTAGTTAGGAAAAACTATTTAAGATAATGTGTATTTTCTTGTACAGCCTGAACTTGAACATGAAAGTAAGTCCTTTTGATTTTGATTTCCATGTCACATTTCCAATTACTGTATGCTACAGTATACAATAATTTGTTCCCTTTCTTTCATTATGAGGTGGATGGATATTTTCCAGGGCAATATCTTTTTTATAATGTTAAAAGAGACATTTTAACAGCCGACAGCTGCTTATCGGGGAGATGCATTGCATACACTGATAGCTGTTGGTAGCAATTTGCTTCTCACTGTTAGCAACATAAGGGAACATGGAGGAAGAAATGGTCCAATGTGATGATTTGGTTGGGAAGGGATAGGTTCAGTCCAAAACATGTGCATATAATTTTTTGGCAGTTAAAATTTATCCCTCCATGGAGCTAAAAAAAATGAAGGCACCTTAGACCCAACTGTATGGGATCCAGATTCTGTCTGAAATATAAAAAACTACAGCTGAAACTTTTTTTTAAAAGCAGTTTGCCATGCATGATGGGGGTGCATCTCTTAGAGGAAAAAAAATCTAGTGGCTCCTTGATTTCAGAAAACTTGTTTCATATTTCTTTGACTCTTGTCCCTTTATTTGGATTGATCTTTTTCTTTACAACTCTGAATAAATATGCAGTTCTTTCTTTTTCACTGCATAGCTGTTCATAGATTTATTTCCCATGCTATTTTGGGGGGGGGGGGGGAGGGAGATGCCTCATTTTCCAAACATTCACAGGACAGATTCTTGTACAGTGTTGTTGTTGGCATATTGACTTGCTGTGTTGTTATCTAGCAACAGTTTGTAGGGGTCTACCCAAAATGCAGCTTCTAAGAAGCCCCACATAGAACATTCTGCAACAGGCAAATACCTCGGGTTACCTAAATACAGATGATTGAGACAAGACCCCTCCTGAACAGAAATATTCTTCCAGCTCACCAGTCAAACTGGTACAGTATCAGCAGCATTGTCTGGGTGAACTGCTTGACTGCTTCAGTTTATCTTTCAGAGGAAGTCTTGCCCTGTTCAGGAAAAGCAAAACTAATAACCTTGCCTAGTAATTATGTATGTCTTATGTGAGTTGAGCTTCAGTTTGTTAGCACTCTTCAGCCCAGTGTGTATATTTAGGAATTGAATCGCTGCTTATAGATTGGAGGGAAAAAAAGAACTTGGTGCTGTCAAGATATTGATGATATTTGCTGACTGCATTGATCCATTCCCCAGCTGTACGTTGATGTTAAAAAGCATTGGGGAAAATACTTTGTTGAACTTCATGGGACAAAATCCAAAAGGCAAAGGCCATCTCCAAAGTTGGAGCAGAGCCATCCATCTGCACCCACCACAGGCTTTCCAGAAACATTTTAAGGGTTCAAGTAGTATAAAAAGCTACAGAAGTGTCCAGAACTAGAAGGAAAAGTGTTTTATTGCTCTGAACATCTCAAAAGCAGCCAGTTTGCTTTCTGTTTTAAACTCTGATAGGAGTTCAGGAAATCCGTATTGTTCAATAATAACTCCTTTGCTGGGACTTGGGGCCCAATCCTATACAACTTTCCAAAGCCTTCTGTGCCAGAAGGCTGTGAGCTGCATCCTGTGCTACACGGAATTCACATAGTCCCCTCCATGCTAAGGGAACGTTTGCTCCATTTATCTTGAACTGCACTGTAGCTGCATCAGCACTGGAAAGTTGGATAAGTTTGGGCCCTGAGCTGTCATATCAAGAATAGCAAATCTGATGCCTTTCTAATGCACATCAGCCACTTTCCTATCTTCAGAAGCAGGTGAATCAGATGCAGATAAATCACTGCAGACAAAATTGTTTCAGCTTTGTAACTTAGCATAGCTGGTTTACACAGCAGGGTTAGGTAGATTTATGTTAAGATCACTTAAAAGTATGTAGTCATAAAGAAAGGAAATATGTGTAAGAAGAACAGGGGAAGAAACAGAGGAGTAACAAAGATGTTACTCAGAGGAAGAAGCAGCAGGAGCAACTAGGAAAAAGGACAAACAGGAATTGTGGAAGAGAGAGAGGGAGGAAAATTTTGAAGTTTTGGAATGAGGCATAGAGGACTTGCACTAGTTGCACTGTAGGACTTGCACTAGTTATGTATGCAAAGGGTGGACAAGCTGGTGGAATATGTGAACTAAATGATATTGTTGTCCAATGTGTCTGTGACTGGCTGACAGATCATACCATACCTGGAGACTGCTTGTCTATAGATTTTGCGGACTTGGAGACACATGATAAGTGGGGTGCTTCTGGGTTATGTCTGTGTTGTTCAATATATGTATTTGTAAATAATTTGGATGAGGGAGTAGATGGACGCTCCTCAAATTTGCAAATTGGAAAGGGTAGGAGAACTTGATTTAAATTAAAACATTTCAGGATTAATATAACGTCCTAGCCATCCCATTCTTTAATTTCATGAGTTCATGGTTGTCTTGTGATTCAGTCTCCTGTTGTGCTTATCTTAACTCATCCCATATAATTTATCCTGGTGGAGTACCATCACTCCTCCCAACATTCACCAATAATTCTCTGGATCTACTTCTTTATGCAACTTTCCCTCAAAATGAAAAAATGGGCTTGGTTATGAAGGGAGATCTCATCAATACCACTCATAGGACTGGGGAGATTAAAAAAAAAAAAGCAGCGAGAATTAATTCCAGTAAATCTCAAATCACAACTTTCCAAAAGTGAACTGTTTTCCCTGGCATCAAGCATAGTTGGTGAAAGGGTTTATTCTATTGCTGAAAGAGGCAAGAATCTGGTAATATGTGTTGTGACACATGATGTTGCGACAGATTATCTGACAGCCATATAGAGGACCAAACCCTATCCAACTAGCACTGATACAACCATGCTGATGGGTCATGGGTTGTATCCTGAGGTGGGAAGGGGGAGTCATGAAGGCCTCCTCAAAGTAATATGCAGCTGCATTGGCACTGGGAAATTGGGTAATAGTAAAAAAAAGTATTATCGTTGCAATTTCTGTGATTTTTATCTTGCACTTTGGCAAATTGGACTACATGAACTTGAAATTGATAGAGGCACAGAAGGATTAACTCCTGAAATTTCTGGTCTGCATTAAGAACCTCATATCTGTTTTCATCCATATTTGAAGACTCCCAATAATAACTGTGACTTGACACTGTGTAGATAAAACAGATGGATCACTTTGATGTCTATGGCCCAGTCCAGGTCTGCTGTGTAGCAAAATAGTGGGATATTTATGGCCTAGGAACAAAGCCCCTCAAACTAACTACAGTCCTCAACTTGCAACTTTTCAAGATGTGAACTTTTATACATATGACCATCCCTACAAGATACAAACTTTCAGACATACTAAGGGATCCTTGACTTGTGACCTTTCCTCGCAATGAAAAAAATGCATTGAAGTCAATGGTCTTGGATTTACGAAAGTTTCAACTTATGAACGAGATTCTGGAACAGAACTTGTTAGTTGAGGACTTATTGTACTGCAGTGTTTGGGAAACAAATTAGGCTGTATTTAGTTCTGGAACAGCTATACCTGCTAGGTGCTTGGTAAAGGCCAAGCATAGACTACAATCCAGAGAAACTATGGGACCTTTTACACCTGTGTAGTTACGGTGCCACCTATGGGAAACCAGTGGGAAATGCATAGAGAAAGCCAGAGTAAGTGCCTCTTATGTCTTCCCGTAGTTACTCTGGATTGTAGGGATAGTCAATAAAGAAATATTCTTGTAAACTGCTTTGTGAACTTCTTTGTTGAAAAGCGGTATATAAATACTGTAGAAAGAAAGCCTTTGCAGACCACATGTTGTCATAGCTTTCTTCCCTTTAAAATTGGCCGTATGTTTAGTAATCTGTAGGATTTTTCACTTAGTCATGCTGATTCTTTTTTCAATCTGGAACGTGTGTAATTCAGGCTAGAAATAAGAAGGTAGTCACTAGGGGAGAAAAGCCCAGAATGTACATTCTAGTGTAGTGTAGCTGGACCTATGTTCAAATAAAAGCGGGGACGTGCAAAAATGTATTTTTGTGTCCCTTGTGAAAACAGCTGAAGAATGTGTTGGTGATATATGGAGGGGCCCACACTCTAAACAGATGATTAGCTACTGTGTTGAGAAGCTAGTATCATTCCATCACATTTTTGGACAAAGTTCATAACTGTAAATCTCTTTTTATTGTAGGTCATTGTGTGGCTGATTTTTAACTGCACTGTATGTCTCTTTGTAGCTAGACCTTTGGTGGTCCACTTACATAGTACAGGGTCAAGCAAACCTGTTTGTTCTTTTCTTGATTCTAATCTGAACTAAGCCAAAGGGCTCTAAAAGAGACCAAAAAAAAACCAAACAAAAACCGCCCTCCTAATGCTTGATTTGAATTTCATTCTTTCACTTCTTCCCCACAACTTACAGTCCTTCCCCAAAATTTTCTTAAGGAAAATTATGTTGGTATCATGTTTTAAAACCCTGTTATCTCTCTCATTCCTCTCATCATTTGTGAATTCTTAATCACTACAGGTTGTAGACATTTTGGAGCCATTTGGCTTATCTTGAAATAAATTAGAAGTGTGAAGGCTGCAAGAGAAATACTAATCTCTTGTTTCTTCTTCTGCTGATCAAATACAAAAACAATTGGGAGAATGTTGGTAAAGGGTCTGGGAGAATTATACGTGTGTGTGCATTTTCTTTCTCTCAGGAAAGCTTCATTAACCAGGAAAGCTTCATTGACCAAGTAGATTTTATAATCTAACATGGTATATTCAAGAGTCTTGGGTGCTTTATTGGGTGGTTGTGTAATATTTGGAAACCTTGCTAGGCAAGGTTGCAAACCTTTTTGGCAGGGCAAACATCTGTGTTAATTTATTGTGAACTGTATTTACCTAGATACTCAATATACACATCAGTGCATGCGAAACAGCACATGCACTAATTAATAAATTAATAAATGTTAATTTATTGTGAACTGTATTTACCGAGGTACTCAATATACACATCAATGCATGCGAAACAGCACATACAATAAATTATTGTAATATACTGTAATATTCAGAGATGCCACATCCCAGAAATAAGTCCCACAACTGCTTTCATTGTTCCTGGTATTTTAAGACAATGTACATCAATTGGTAAAGTGGGAGTTTTAGCATCTTGGAAAAATGGGTAAAAATATGCACTTTGGCATGTTACAACCACGTATGATTCTTTACATTTTTTGGGGTGATGGAAGGGAATTGAATTGCAGGTTTGTTTTTCTTTGACAGTAAAAAGAAATAAAATTACAGTTCTTGTCCTCATTAAATAACTTCTGAGCATACATTTTAGTCTTTTGCAGCGATATCACCAATATGTACGTATTTCTTTTCTTATTGAGGAATTTGGTTTCATCCATCTAAGGAAGTGGATTGCAGTGCACAAATATTTATGGTGAAAGACATGGGTTAATCTTCAGGATGCTACAAATGCTGTTGTTCTATGAAATAAAGAGCTCAGAGGCTAGAATGTCCATTTGAAAGTATCAAGTTCCTCTTTTTAAGATGTTAACTTCAGCTACTTGCTTATGAGTACCAATTTTGATTAGAGACCCTTGCAGATGAGCTTATTTCAGACCTCTTTAAAACTCATTTTAGACGATGACACTTTCTCATACATTAAATTGGAGCGATCCAAGGGCAATAATACTTAGTAAAGGACTTACGCCTTCTTTGGCGTGTTGCTTGGTAACAGAAAATGCCTTCTAAGCTTATTTTTGTTTGTGGGTAGGGGGTGAAACCTGAATCAGTGGCCATCTGTCCTGAGCTGGTTGGTTTCCTACTGAATGGGCTTTTGTCTGTGTCAAACAATTCGTTCTTTTTAGGGCCCATATACAATTCCAAATACTACTGGTAGTATCTCTCTTCTCCCCAGTCATTTGTAAATGCTGGGCTGTTTTATTCTAATACCATGGGCAGTAATAGCAGCCAATCTAGAATTGCAGGAAGTACCAGTATATTTCTGTTGGAATATTTCAATTGGTATGTTGGTTTATTGTCATCCAAAAAGTCAATTAGCATGTTTACTTTGACTTTCTCTGTTTCTAATTTGTGTAACTAAAAAAACAATATGAACCTTATATCATCCATGAATATTTCACTTTCGAATTGCAGCAAATTAATGTCTGTACAGTTAGGTATTTTATCGTTTTGCAAAGATTTAAGCAAATAATGAGAACCAGGTACTTGCTATCTTTGCAGGGATATGACCTTGATTCAAAACTCTGCAAAGGTCTTCTCTATTTCTTTTGGGCAGTAGCATTGCTACTTTGAACAGCATATAATTATCTGAATTGCTATCATAGGATGAGGGAATAGCCACTCATTTTGATGGCTTCAAAAGAAAATGTCTATCAATAGCTATTTGTCATGGTGGTTACATGCTACTTTCAGGTTCAGGGACAATGTGTGTCTGGATACTACAGTAGTTGTTGGGAGAGAAGGGTATTGTTTGTCTATATGTCTTGCATCTGGACTTCCCAGAACATCAGGTTGGCCATTGTGGGATAGCATATTGGTTTAGCTGTTCAGCAGCATTCTTGAGCTATTCCTCCAATATGGAAATGATTGGGGACAGGGACAGTTTCAGTGTTTCCTTTTAAGGTGGGGCCATAGCTTTACCTATATTTCATAGCCCAGGTCAACCAGCTGAATAGATATCTTGGACCTGAAGCCCAGATCTACCTTCTGGATAGCTCTGGGCTCTCACTTGGACTTGAAGCCCAAATGGATAGCCCTGGGTTCCCATTTCAAGATTGTCCTCTGGCCTGCCCTCTGGAGCCACCTTTTCCAAGGGTAGACCTGGGCTCCTGGCCAGGCACAATCTGGATTCTAAATATTCATGATAGACTATATTCTATCAGTGTGGATTAACCATGATGGCTGCATTGAACCTCCAGATGCAGGGGCAGTATGCAGTATGTCATTGAGTACTGTAAGCACAGAAGTGACAGCAGGAAAGGCATTAACATCCATTGCTCATGAGGAAAGATTCACAGCATTTATTTTTTGGCCTTTATTATTCATTTCATGTCATGGCTGGGTTGTTGTGAGGACAAACAAAGGAAGGACCTGACTGAGCTCCATAGATATTGTATTTAAAATATGAAAATATTAATTTATTAAAAACATAATTTAATTTCATAATTTGTGTTACTTAAATAATTGTGTTGTATGAGAGCATTAAGAATTAATGGGTTCTTGGTATAAAATGACCTAGCTAAACTACTGTCTGGGTGCGCTTGCTAAATTCAAAGAATTTTGTATGGGAGGGGACTTCAAGGCCAGCGGAACCACCTGCTAGTAGCCAGAAAATCCTCTTTAAAACATCTCTCAATTAAATCATCCTAATTGTTGCAGAATGTTACAGTCCCCACTCTAAATTACCACTCTTCAGTAATCTCAAGGCATGGGATTTTAGGGTAGTGTTCCATTTAGGTATAGACTGGCCTCAGAATTGCTTATCTTGATGGAAGCTTTTTTCTATTTATTTTATTCTGTCAAACTTTATTCTATAGAGATAACTTTATTGAAACTAATATTGAAACTAAACTATAACTAATACAGAGATAACTATATTGAAAAAAAGATGATCATTCACCAAAAATAATGCTAAAGTGTTCGTTCTTTAGTATTTTGGTTGTTGTGGAAGTAAAAGTCTTTGGCTGCAATCCTAAACACACTTTCCTGGGAGTAAGACACATTCAACACAATGGAGCTTACTTTAGAGTAGACATAGTTAGGATTGTGCTCTTCTTCTGTGTAATTCTTACTATGGTTCATAATACCTTTGAACTGACCTGTAATCAATACAAAATATTCCTTTCAATTATTCCCACTCTTGCTTCTTGCACTAGTATTTGAGGTTTCATTCTCAAGGATGCTATTCTGGGATACTTCCATATAAATAATACTGAAATCACAATTTACTGGAGAGCTCTTCAAAGAGAGACTCCAACTTAGGTACAGTAAATGTAGCAACATTATATTGTTGCATTGTTTCTTATGAACAATTGGCAACTGTGATATAAAAGTTGTGAAATGTGTTTATTTATTTGTTTCAAAGATTTATATCCCACTTTTCCTCTGAAAATAACAATGCCCAAAGTGGCTTACAATAATTAAATAAAAACATACAATAAAACATATCTCTAAAAGCAAATTAACAGAATAAAAATTATTTGCAAGTGGAAATGCAAATAAAAACGGTTGCAAACGGCCACTGGTTTCCACAACTGTCTTTTCCGAAGACATTATATTAGGTTTTTAAAAAGTATATTTCCTTGTCTGCCACAGATTTAACGAGTGACCTTGGCGGGAGGCTTCAGTCTTTAAATCTCTAGGTTTTGGTTTTTCGTATTTTAAAATGGCAGCAACCATTGTCAACCATAGACGCGAGGCTACTGCCCTTTGTTCACCAGTGCTTTTTAGTTGTGGCTGGTCATCAGAGTTGTCAGGGTAAAGAGAGATGTTTCTCTTCTAGCTGGTTAAAGATTAACACACTGAATCCATGAAACAATGCCATTTTATTCTTCTATTAGGAGGCCTGAATTACATTGATTATGATTTTAGGTTCAGGAATAAAACTCATGGGTGCCATCGTGGACAAAGCTGACTAAGGATTGAGAAGTTTACCCTGGAGAAGGCAGGCCTGTTTGGTGTGGGTAATCAAGAAGAAGGCTCCAATTGCTCTTAGCTGTCATTCAGGTTTCCTTTCAAAGTCCAAGGACCCGCTGAGAAAAACAAAAAGCTAATGAAAGCCGACTGTATTCCAACTGAAACCCAACAGAATCCGAAACGATGGCCTGACTGTCTGTGTGTCCTTATCCTTCCACATTCTCCTGGTTACTAAGGTAACTGGTTTTTAGAGGTTTTACATCTTCATTGTCAAGTATTTCCTACGCTTATTGTTGCTGTTTTCAAATTAGGGCAATTTGAACAATGCCTTTTGAATGAGGACTAAAACAGAAAGAAGAAATAAAATGGCAATTGATGTAATGAATCCACGGCATTCTCTTTATCAACACTGGTACCTTTTAAAGAACTAGTTAAAAATACACTTTTCCATTTTCCCCCTTCTCTCTATCTCCTGGTTGAAGCTGCAAGGGGGAGAGAAGGACTGAATTTTAAATGCATTTTTTATATTCTGGAACAGTTTGTTAACTAATGAATCAACTTATGGGTTTGGGTGATCTCTGCAGATTGAGAGATGTATTGTATGTTAATATTAAAATGTTAGTATTAATATTAAGTCTTAAGATTAAGATACAGTACAGATGTACTGTATGTTCATATTAAGCAACTTAAGATCAGGTGAGAGAGAGAGAGAGAGAGAGAGACCCTACAATCCAGAGCAACTACGGGAGCACGTAAGAGACATTATGGGCGCAATCCAGAGTAACTACGGGGAGTCCTTGCTCCGGTGTAAGAACAATTTGCTCTGGATTGCAATATGAATTTCCCATAGGTTTTCACTAGGTGGTGCAGTAACTACGGGTACACATAATGTCTCTTACATGCTCCCGTAGTTACTCTGGATTGTAGGGTATGTGTACCCGTAGTTACTGTACCACCTAATGAAAACCTATGAGAAATTCTTATTGCAATCCAGAGCAAATTCTTCTTACACCGGAGCAAGGACTCCCTGTAGTTGCTCTGGATTGTGCCCAGAGAGAGAGAGAGGTACATCATCAGTTTTTTGACAATACACACCATGGTGTTGGGGGAGGCTCTGATCCCTAAATAGCCCTACCAAGTCAACCTCCCCCAAACTCCTATAACATACCTATGGCCCATTCATGGCACACTGGTTGAAAATCTTAATACATGTAGCATTGAATAAGGAAAATATATTCCTTCCTCTGCACGTTTGTACTAAAGAACTTAAATAATAATGGTTCCCACTATTTATACTATGGATATTCAGACTAAGGCCTGACAGTTTGAAGAGTACTGCTTCAGAATATTTAATGAGTAAGATCTAATGGTAAAATGATGCTATTTCTTAATTTGATCTGGCATGAAATAACTGAGGAGTGTAACAACTCAATCCAAAGTTGCTCAATGGCTAGAGAAGCAGTGGCGCTGAAATGGCTATGAATACTGCAGCAAATGCCAGAGTCTTCCCAGAGGAAGGTGACATTTGTTTCCTTCCCTTATTTAAGGGGACATGCCCTGCAATGGGTCTCTTTCAGGCTCTTCTAGCTGGCTATTTTTGTAGCACAGATTGGAGGAAATCCATGTTGAACTTTTCAGTCTGACAAGGAACATAGGATCTAGCAAAGTAGGTTTCTTCTGGTCTAGCCGCCCTCCTGTCCCATTTCCTCTCCCTGCCCCATTCCACTCAGTCCTCGCTTCCTCCACCCTGAAACTACTCACCACCGTCTGGCACTTCTAGGTGGTACACCCTTCCACATGGTGCTGAGTTTCAGCGCCGATTGGCGGGTCTTCCCTCCTGGATGCCACAAACATGCACGTTTGTGACACCCGGTGTTGGTACTGGAGCCAACGAGATTTAGGACTGTGCCCTAACTCTTTGATTTCAGTCAATTACAAAATAAACTTTTATCCATTTGCACAAAATAATTGGTAATGTTAATTGAGAAATTTCCAATTTCTTAGCTTTGAAAAGCTAATAATAATAATAATAATAATAATAATAATAATAATAATAATAATAATAATAATAATAATAATAATCCAAGGGCTAGAACAGTCTGGTCTTTTTGTGAATGCTCACTCAGGTTCTCTAATGTTGGCATCACCAGACAAGGAAGGGCTTTAGAGAATGGAACATGTAGGCGTAGATTCTGTGAAGGTTATAGGGATATTCTGGGTTGAAGGGAGTATTAAAAACAAACAGTACTTCCTGAAAGTTCTGTTCAAGAGACTAGTAAAAATAGTCCTTCCATATCTCAAAAGTGCACAAGGATCTACAGTAAGATTTTAAGGGAAAACACAGAGAGGCTTGTTGCTTCTTTTTCACACATATCTAACTATGACATTTTTCAACTCAGGCTGCAAAGTCCCACTGAATAGAATATAACTTCTGAATAAAACATTTATAGGATTGCCCTGTCATTTGGTTAAAAAATTAATATTTGTGGCAGTTTTCTTTGACTTGGTTTGATCAGTTGGCCATCACTGTCTTAAATAAATGATCATCAGTTGTTACCACCTTCAGTAAATAAATTTGTTAATCTTTTACCATAGTTACTGTCAAGGAATAATGAATGTTTGCTATCTTTTATAAATTAATTGGTAGTTATGAGCCTTTTAAGTTCATAGGTGGTGCCAGGATAGAACTGCTTTCTGTCCAAAATAAATATTTAAAAATATTTTAATATGCTGAAAGCTCTTGTCAGAGCATCAATTTTCAGTTAGGGAAATATCTAGCCACAGATGATTTCCTCATACCTGCTACCTGTGTCTCTAACCCTGAATATAAATATTTGTTCCTCTGATTTATCTTCCTGTAGCTCCGGATCAGTATCTTAGTGTAGGAGTCAGTTACACCACCTTGAAGTATTAAGCTTCCAAGTGTAGAGTCACACTGGAAATTATCCATGCCTTAATTTAGTTATATGAGCTTACCATGACAATGCACATTTTTTGTGGTTAAGTTATTAAACCTTTTTTGCCATGATTTAATACATGTGCATTTGTTAGGGGGAAAGCTGTCTTCTGCAGTTGTTATAGAAGATGTTTATCATCAGGCAGCCCAATCCAGAGCAACTATTCCTTGCACATAAGAGGCCTTAGGGTGCCCTATCTATCACTAGGGTGGAGCAACTGCAGGATGCTCCATCTCAGTTACTCTGGAAGAGGCTTAGGGCAGAGCAAGGCAACATAGGGTGCCCTAAGAGGAGTGGACCTGCTCTGCCCTAACTGCTCTGCTCTAAGCAGTTCAGGAGAGGCATGTTGAGGGCATGTTTAGCATTGCCTAGGGCAGAGCAGTTACTCTGTATCCAGAGCCTGTTTTCAAGGCAGAAATGCCCTCTTCAAGCCCTCAGAGTTATACCACCTCAGGAGCAGGTATAGTAATGAGTAGACCCATAGGGGTCCATGATAAGGCCTGAGTAAGAATGGCAGTGCTGACCAAAAATCTGAGTTCTTGGCCAGCCTAGCTGCAACCCCTGCTTCTCAACCTCAGGATATGGAACAACTACAGCAGCCCACTAACCTGGGGATACAGCAGGCCACTCCAAACATTCAGCCTCCACTAGAGGAACTGCAGCTGTAACTGGTTGTCAGGAACTTCTGGGCTTCCTTATAAGGCAGACACCACAGCTGTTCCTTGTTCAGTGTGATCCTCAGGAGCAAGTCCTCCCCATGTGTCAATTACTTAGCATGCTCTGGAGCAGTTAGGGCAGCCCAGGCTTCCTGACTCTCTGGATGCAGCATAACTTTATGTTCTGGATACAGAATAGTTAGGAGAGAGCAGTTAGGGCAGAGCAGGCTGAATTTGCTCTGGATTGCGCCCTTAATCTATTGACTATGGAAAAAGCTACACCATGTTCTTGACAGTACCTTCTCCAGTTTGCTGTTGATTCTGCTATGAAGACTGCAGATCCAAACTGAGTTCAGAGGACTTGGAGAGGACTTAAACCTGCAAGTTCCAGGTTCAAATTCCTATTTGGCCATGAAACTGCCTGAGTGACCTTGGGACAGTCACTATCTCTCAGCCTAACCTACCTCAACGGTTGCTGAAGGAACATAAGGAGCAAAGAACTCATGTAGCACAAAGAACTTAGCACATTAAGCTCCAGCAGTGTGAAAATGTGAAAAATAAACAGATTTTAAAGCTTCTGAAATGGACATTAGAAGGACCTACAACCGTCTTAGGACAGATTCCTTGGAGGATATGTGAAAAGTCCATTATATATCATGGCTTCCTATTGCTTTAGTTGAAAAGTTTAAAGTATTGCTTTGGTCCTACATAGAGATCTTTTGCCCCCCCCCCCAAGCCATCTGTTGATTTTAAGATCAATTAACAGTTACCACTTGAGTGACATTCTCTGTTTTGGCAAATCCTGAACAAACATGTGAAGGTAGAAGTGTCTATTGTTTTAATGCTTTTAAATCCAGAAAATTCAAGGAAAGTACAGTGCATCAGTGACAGTCCTGGTGTGGGACAAACAGGGCAAATTCCCTTGGCGCTGAGCCCTCATTACTCAACGGTCAGGCAGGAAGCCTTTTTGATGCCTTCTTCAGATGCAATTGAAATCAGTACTCCCTATTTTCTGGAAGAACAGGTTAAGACCGCAAGAAAGTCTCAACGCTTCCCCAGTCAATCTTGGAGTCACATGAAGCAAGGGGGAAATTGCAGTGGACAGAATAGTGGACCTTTGCCTTGGGAGTAGTGAGCGGGTAAATCTGTTACTTCACTACATAAATCTTAAGTAATGGAGGGACATCACTATCACCAAGAAACGGGGAGTAGCAAGGATAGTCTTAGCTTCTTCTATGTTGTTTTTTTCCATGATCTGGTTCAATCAATTGGTCTTTCAGTGTTTTCTTAAATGTGCCTGCTCCGCTTGAGTTCATCTGTAGTACAGAACTGCAGGCACTTCAGATAGATCAAGAACCTCATACAACGCTTCAAATTGGAACCAGAAGAAGTTATTTCTTCGGTTTACAAAAATTGCAAGGAATTCAAATAGCTGTTCTGAAGCTTGCTTCTTAAGTCAGGCTTTTGATATCTTTGCCTTTTTGCTAACTCACTGCTTCAGAGTAAGCTCTCAATCCCACTTTTATCTTTCAGGCCATGACTTTTTCCATACTCTATTGTTGTAAGGAGCCAGCAATCAGGAATGGTCTTATTTCCTTGTGTAAAGTCTGTTAGATGCAACGTGATCCAGATGCATTTTTGTTCCTAGGCTCGTCTGTTTCCAAAGGCTCCTAGTGTGAATCCTTGAAGCTCACCATCTGTTAGACAGCAAATTTGTTTTTGTGTTTGTAAACATCACGTTAAAGATGAGGCCTCTTTATCTGTCACTGTGATTTTGCTCATAATGTTGTCCTTGACAGCGATCACAGGTTGTTTGTATTTGGTTTTTAAGTACAGACGCTTGTAAGCCTCTCTGAAAATTTCTTTTTTGAACTTATAAGATGACATTTTAAAAATAGCGAGATTCTGGTTTATGGGGTAGGCAGAGACATCACCCTCAAATTCAGAATTTTTCTCCATTGTATTTTGTATACATTTTGAAGACCCACTGCCCCTATAAGGATCTACTCTAATCATCTCTGTGAGTCCATACACAGGAGACCTATAGGGGAATAATTATAAAAACAGCATGTTATGTCAAAAACAAAGCCAGAAAGCTGAGCTATAAATGCCACATGGCTCCAAAACTCAGTGTAGGCTGTCCCTGAGAGCCAGTTCAGGGGCAAAAGCAACAGGGGGATGCTTCCACATTTCTTTCGTTCCTCAGAATGGCCCTGAGACACATACAGTTGTATCCTAAATTTAGTGAGTCATGGCTAAATGAATGGAACATGAGTTATTCCCAGTGACTTCATGATTATTTAACTTGGGATACCACCCTCCTCCCCAGTTTGTGTAACAGGGTTTGCTGGGTTGAGATCCTTATGGTTCCCTATTCTGTGTTTCCTATACAGCCAAAATAGGGAGAATCCTGCACTGGCTGAGTTGCCCTGGACCGCATGTTGTCCTCACTCTTTTACAAATGGCATTGCTAATGGACTTGTACATTCAAGCTCTGGAGATAATCTACCATTATTGCTTTTGGGAATAAGTTCTGGGGTGATCTACCATTATTGCAATTTAATCTGCAAAGATGTTGGGTTTCCAAGGAATAATTCCTCAGGACCCCAACATTAAGTGGGCTTCTCAGTTGAGCTGCCACTCTACCTTAAATAGTGTCCTATGGGATTTAGTGTATGGCAAACACATGGACTAATGGTAAATCAGCTATTAATGGTCCATTGCTATGTATTTTGAGAGCCAGAAATTCCACATTGATGTCTGGCTGCCAACTGTCCTATAGGAACTAAGCAGGAGCAAGTAGTGTGGCTCCCAAACAATCAGAAGCATGTCCCCTGGCTCCAGAAACAGGGAGGATGGAAGCAGATCAGGCATAAAAGCACTGAAGGGTCCTGTTAAAAATCTTCTCTGGAACCCACCTAACCTTTCTGCAGCTCTACTCATATGGTTAATGGGAGCAGTTAGATAAAAGAAGGGAATAGGGAAGAAAATCAGCTTAAACACAATGGTCATCAACAGCACAAATGATTTCCAATTTTATCCTTCCCTCCTCTCCGCCTCCCAGAAAGTATCAGGGCAGTGGTTGGCACATTTCCACCTTGGACAGGGATATGTGAACTGAGTTCACATCATGTCAGCGTGGGCTTGGCCATGCCCGCTTTTGATAGCTGCCTCAGCCAGTTTGTGCAACATCTTGACATCACTGGGTTTAAGAGCACAAACTGCCTGCATGGAAAAGAAACAATGGTCTTTTCGCAAACAATTCTATTCCACAAATTGTGCCTTGGCCAGTCATAAAAGGTGGAGCAGACAGCATCTGGCACGTTGCCATATGTTGCCCACCATGGCATACAATTTAGAGGTGATGTTTACTGTCTTCAGCTGTATTTTTGTTGTGGCTACATTTTCTGGAGTATCATCTCATAAATCAGGACAGAAAATGTGGTCTAATGTGAATGATAAAAACTGTGGTTTAATGTGAATGTTACTTGCAGCAAGGGCTTCCTGATTCCAGAATCCCTTGTAACTTGGAAATCCTGCTAATAATACAAACCTGCAGTCATCCAGAGTTCTCAGCTTAGCATGGGTGACATCTATATGTTCTCACTTCCATTTGTTATGGGGAGAGGGCAGGAAAGGAAATCAGAAAAATGTGTCATTATCTCCTTTCAACCCTGCTTATATCCAAATTACTGCCAATGTTCATTGGTTGCAGAATTTGGGTTGAAACCTTTGTTAGCATCAGCTGGAGTTATTGTGGCAGCCTCAGTAAAATCTGAGGCTTAAAAAATAAAATTGTATATTAATTCAGAAAGTCTTCAGTCTTATTATTTCCTGTGCTACATTCTGTATGGTCCTGCTATTTAATAATTTTTCACTAAACCACCCAGTGTAATTGCATCTTATCCTGTCATATTCACGCTTTATTCTGAAAAGGCCCGTTTGAGATTTTGAATGTTTACTTTCTGATTTGACTTTTGAAGCTTTTGGATTTACTAAACCTATTGGCTTCAATACACAATGTGTGAGGATTGTTAAGTTCTTATAGCTTTGAGATGAAACCCCTCTATAACTCACTATGATAAGCCCGTCCATTTACTTAAATTGGATTAACCAATTGTGAAAGTGGAAAATAATGGGTCAAAACTTCTTGGAACCTAGAGATTTTCTTCAACAGGTTTTGTTTGTTGATTGCTGCTTCTTCTTTGCTGCTTTTTCTCCATTGCACTCTGCTGCCATTCCTACAAATGTGCACATCTCCAAACCAGTCATAAGATGAATTTTGGTCCAGGGAGAGTGGCATTGCTTGATAGGGTGAAAAGCCTTAAATTTCTTAGGGAACCTTGCCGCTGTGTGCCACTCTTTGGAAGTAGTCTACTACACTGTCATCGGACCCTCACTGCCATTGGGCAGCAGGGTGAAGATGAGGCTGGGAGCTTACTTCAGATGACATGGTCAGTGCTCTTGTTTTTGGAGTGGGCATTGGCTGCCTGACTTTTTTACTCATATTACTCTGTACTTGATTTTATAAGCCTTGTAAGCCACCTTGGGCATTTGTTTGGGCATGCAAACAGATTTATTTAAATCCCTTAAATAAATAACATTTGCTGCCATCTGCTGAGCATTTTGCTTGTTCTGGAAGAAACTGATGCAGGTAGCACTTTGCAACTAGGAACTTCAGGACATGTTAGTCAATCAGGCAGCAATCCTATCCACACTTTCCTGGGAATAAGCCCCATAGAGCATAATGGGACTTGCTTCTGAGTAAGCATGCATAGGCTTGTGCTCTCATTTACTTGACTTGCTTTTTGGAACAGGTGGCTTGTAATATATTTTGGCAGTGGCAATTGTGGCCTAGCAGTTTTCCCTATGATACTCTTAAAAAAGGAGAAGGTATGATGACTGGAAGAAGTGATTGAAGAATAAGGGGTCACCAACTCTAAATAATTATTCAAGTATTCTGGTAACTTTGTAGCACGCTTTGAAGCTGTTCCTTTGAGCTATTCTATACTTCTGCATTTTTCCCTAAAAAGTATGCTTTCAGCATTTAGTGTTTCCTTGATGCCGTTTCTTCGCAGCACTTTCTGTGATTAATGAAGCCACAATACAGCCCTTGTGACAGCAGTCTTAGCGGGAGGCTAGAGACCTCTGTGGAACAAAGCGAAACCATAATAAAGTATTAGGATAAAATTCTTCATTAATTGGCAGGTTTGATTTCTCACAATCTGATGTGAACAATTTAATAGCATTCTTGTTGACGTTGCACAGTGGATACATTTATTTGATCATTGATACTTTTTGGGTGCAGTTTTGATATTCTCAATGTGGTGAGCGGTACATGGATTTCCTCCTTCCATTTACTAGGACCATTGCTACAACATGCTGTGTTCTTGCTGTGCACTAGAAGCATGCGAATTGGAAAAGCAAAGATTCATTACAGTTGCCTGTGGCTATAGAGGTGTAGGGGTCATGACCACCAGCTTTTATTCAATATACTGACATCTGCCAAACTAGCTGGAACTTAAGGAAGCTGGCTGTCTAATCCTGTTTTCTAACTGCTGATGGATTTTTTATTTCCTGTAAATCAAATGGTAGTGCTTTTTGTCCTTAGTTAATCTTCCTTCAAGATTTCTGTCTGAATAATACCTAGTGATGTTGACACATGATTAAGCATCTTGACCAGTGCTGAACTCTTTCTGTTTTTGATTAGCAAAATCATGAGCACAACACATACTTCATTTTGAAAGCTACCTGAGCTTATCAGAATGGAAATAAATTATCTTATTCATAGTGAAAACTCTTTTCCTCTGCTGGTCACAGGATGCAGGGCAAGGATTCTGCTTTGGTTTTTGAAGTGTGTTGTCCAAAAACACTTGTCCATGTTGTCCAGGTTGTTTTTTTGGGGGGGAGACATTTTGGGGAGTAGTTTATATCTGAGAAACGACCATGCGTGACAATGGCTTTTTCTGTGAAACAATATACTGTTGTTGCCTTTCATGTTTTGGAAGGAGATGCTACCTGAAGAGGCTACCTTGTTGTTTTTCCTTTGTCACATGATGTGCAAGATTGATCTTTCCTTTCTTGTCTGTCTCAGGAGGACGTCAGAATGTTCCGCTAGTAATTACATCATCTTATCAAGGAAGCTGGCAATATAAGAGCAAAAAGCACTGCATGCCTTCTAGGGCAGCCTTCAAGACAAATTTATTACCTACTAAGTAAGAAAAAAATAAAAGATGGTCTTAAATCTCCTATTATCTGTCACATGATTGCCCTGTAGTTATAGCTGTAGCCCCTCAAATGTCCCTGCCCCCTATGGTGCGCTGTTCCCCCTACCCCATGATTTAGTGCAGTGGTTCTTGAGCATTTTGGCCTGGGACCCGTAACAGAACTGAGATTGACAATCTGTCCAGGCCCCTTGGAAGTGATATCATCAACATGGAAGTGATATCATGGCTGGAAAAGACATCAGACTGCAAGTGACATCACTGCGATGTCAGACCTTCTCCATGTCTTCTTGAAAGTAAGTCCCATTTTGTTCAATAAGACTTACTCCCAGGAAAGTATGGATTGCAACTGGAGTGCCCCTTCCCAAGACGGCAGCATCCAGCTTTTCATGTCCTCATGGAAATGAAGTTCCTGCTCACCCAAACGTGTCCCAACTCCCACTTTGAGAACTAGTTTAGTGGAAAAGGGAGACAATACCACTTCCCCATTACAGCCTCACAAAGTGTGAGAATGTGGCTGCTTACCTGTGTAGTTTCTCTTTTTCCTGACCACTGGCATTTTCCCAGGCCCTGTTGAGATTGTATGATAGCTTTTCTTTCCACCCTCCCCAATGACCAAGGGGAATATCCTCAGGAAGACTTCTGATTGTTCAGGAGTATCTGACTTAATGCTCATATTGCCTGATGGGCGTTGTTGTTGTCAGCACTGCATCTATGGAAGGATTGATTGGGTCCCTTGAGGGTTTGTGAAGGTGAGCACTCTTGGGCTTGTACCCAGCATGGTCTACCACCAACCAACACAGATGCTACAACCTATCGTTTGAGTAGTAGTGCAACCTAATGCTTGTGTAGAAGAGGAATTTTAAGAGGTGCTCTTTTTCTCAGCTCTACATGATTGTTACCTTTTTTTACACTGCTATTAATGCTACAGGAACCCTTTCTTCCTTTGCATCTGGCCACTCTCTTATCAGCCACTTGATCACTTCTAATAATACCTTTCTTATGATCCAATCCTATCCAGGTCCAGCCTACATATTTTAGGGATGCTGTTGTAGGATTCACTGCATCCTGTGGGCTGACTGAAGACCAGGCTGATCAGGAAAATTAAACTGTACTTTCCGCCTTTGCCTCTCCTTGGTTCACATGAATGGGGCCTATTCAGATCTATGCCATCTCTTTTTGTTGATATAGATCTGTTACCGTAAAGGAGGTTTGTCAAACCCAGGGCTCTATCCCCCCAGCAGCTAATTTATAGTCATATGAGGATAATCCAATGGAGTGGGATGAGAACCAACATCTTTTTCTCCCCAGAAAAAAGCACAGATTCTTCTTAATTTGATTGATTCTTTTTTTCCATCTAAGAACATTGGATCAGGCCAAAAGTTCATTTAATCCAACTTCCCTCTAGCTCACAGTTGTCCACCAGATGCTTCAGGGAGTACACAAAACGAGACCTGATTCCTAGTGTCTCCTTTCATCTGGTATTCTATGGTTGCCTACTTCTAAAATGAAGAGGTTGCACATACATATCATGGCTTGTAACCCATGATGGACTCTTCCTCCAGACTTTTTGTCCAGTTCCCTTTTAAAAGCATCTAGGCCAGATGCCATCACCATATCCTGTGGCAAGGAGTTCCTCAGACTCATAACACATTGGGCAAAGAAATATTTTCTTTCATCTGTTCTAACTCTCCCAACACTAAATTTTAGTGACTTTCCCTGGTTCTGGTGTTATATGAGAGGAAAAAGAACATCCCTCTGTTCACTCCATCCGTGTCATGCATAATCTTATATGTCTCAATCAAGTCACTCGAAGGCACTCAGGTGCCTTTTTTCCCTACAGATTAAAGTCCCAAATGCTTCAGCCTTTCCTTGTAAGGGATGTGCCCCAGCCCAGTAAGCTGAAAAAGAGATAGTTCCCTTTCACAGTATCATTTTTAATTGATGTTAGTGGTGGTGGTGATCTTTCATCTGTAGATTGTTACTATAACTGTGAAGTAGTTTTATGTTGCCTGCATTTGGCATCCTAAAGTTGGAAGGAGGAGAATTGTGGGAGAATTGTGGTTTCCTTTATCTCCTCACAAATAGCAGTCATGTGTTTTGTAGGAATCGTGTTCTAAGAGATTTTATAGCAGTAAAGAAGTAAGTAATTTCCTAAACTTGCCCTTTTTACCTATGGAGGCTGTAAAAATTGTTAATGTTAATGATGTTGCCTTCTATTGTGCAATGCTAATTGGAAATGGATCACTGCTGTTTATGGGGCACTTATGGGGCACTTATGACGGTTTACTTTGAGTGAGGTCCCCTCATTTATTTCCTATTATTTAGCACCAGAAAAAGTGAACAGAAGAACTAGAGATAAACATGGAATTGATTTTGAAGTTGACATAATTTCTGGAAGCACTGAATTCATGAATGTCTTGTGTGTGTTGGAGCAGTTAAACATTGTAGCAGGTCTTGTTTCCTTGGTTGTATTGGGTTAAACACATCTGGCATTCACCAGCTCCATCCTTCATCCCATCAAATACTTGGAAGTTTCTCTTCATTCCACAAAGAGACTTTTATTATGCCCTAGTATCAATTTACTAACCCCTTGCACAGAAAGAAACACAATGGAAGATATAATAATTGTATCATATCCAATTACCCTCTTGTCCATAATAAGTCACAGTTACATTGTGATAGTTTAAGAGTCTTTTGAGTTAATTTCAAGCCAAATGTTCTTTTTCTTGGTATTTTTTAAACTTTGCGTGGTGAGCTTAGTAATTCTCCAATATGCTGTTTTCTATGCATGCACACCAATCTGCTATGCTGCGTGAAATATCTTATTTGCTTTATACTTAAGCTTTGAATGATTAGTTCCTCCATTTGATTCTGTAAGATTACAGTGTTTATCTTACTTACATTACCTATCTGAAGCTTTCTGTAAAGGAGCTGTGTGTTACAATGGTGTTTCAATGGAACATTTTAACATTTAAAAATATTAAAATTTTAACCCTTTGATTTTTTAATTAAATCCCCAGAGCAGTTTCGCTTGTGTGTGTGTTTGTTATTGCTCTACACTGTGCTCATACTAAGGCACTTTTATTTAAAATATTTATTATATTATGTTTAAAATAAATATTGTATTTAAATTTATTTTATTGAGAATAACCTGGATGTTAGCTTCAGATGGTGCAACAACATGCAAATATTTTGGTGAAATCTTAAGCAAGTGTGATAGTAACTACATCAACAGAGCATCTTAAGTTTCCCAAAGTTAAATGTATGTAAAATGTAGAAAGAAGCCCTTTGACTTACCCATAAGAGAGTAATTGGTTTCTAAGTTCTCACTGTACAACAGGGTAAGTGTTTAATGATTTTTTTTCTCTCATCAGTCACTTCTGTAAAGGTGTTATGTTGTTTTTACTCAGTAGGCTGTCACTTAGCTTCTTTGCACTTCAAAAAGATCTAAGGTTCCTGATTATGACTTTGCTATTTCCTGTTTAATTGTTATATACTTAAAAGGATTCCTAGTTTTAAAACCGTATGGTAAAGAACTAGTCAAGTATAAATCCTTTAAACATGCAAGTCTATAAAGTTTCAATATCTTTTGTTGCAGAGGTTTCTCCCCCCCCCCTTTTTTTTTCAAGATTGATGTGATCTGCCTCAGGACACACTGTTCTCTTATAGCCAGACTTTGGAAAAAGCTCTTTATTCATCTTGCCTTGAGAGTCCCTGAGGATGCAGCTGCGTGGAAGATGTAAATTGGACCCAGTGCATGTTCAGCCAAAACTGTTACTTTTTGTGGGTGCATCTCCGTGAGCATTTGGTAGTCCTGATTCCTATGAGTACACACAGCTTACTGCCTCCTTCATGCTAATTGAGAGGCAGAGCTTGGAGGAATAGCTTGGGTTTGGGTGCACAGTGGGTTAGACATTGCACTTCCCATGGCAGCCTCTTTGAAGATTTTTTTTAAAAAATCTCAACCATGTAAAGCAGTCTTTTGATTTAAAGATGATTTTTACTTTCCAGTTCTATTATGCTCTGGAATTGGTTTCAAAGTAATGTTCCCCAATCTAACTGAAATTGGTATTTCACAGTTCTAGGTAGGGAAAATAATTCCTAAAAGAACGAATGGGTGCAAGATATGAAAAATACCATTGAGAATGGCTGGGCAGCTGCCATGGTAGCTGAAACCACACGCCAGTGATCCAGCATGCAGTCATGGTGCCCCAGTGCTAGTAAGTCAGCATGGGAGGAACGGAAGGGCAGGGATGGGAAGGAATGGTTGGATTGAAGCACAGTAGGGCAGTATCAGTGGGAGCTGCACTATAGCATCCAGTTCTGTCTCCTTTCACAGCCTCAAATCCCCCTTCCTTTGTCCTGTTGTACTTGTGCCAGCAGAATAGCTGGTGCAGGTCTTAGCTGACCAATTTTGAGCAGAGGAGGCATACCTTTGGGGAAGGAAACAAATATTCCCTTATCAGATGGAGATCTCCCGGATCTTCCCGGTTGGATGCATGCATTGGTGGGGGGAGGAAGGGGTTTGTTAGGATTTAGCTGCCATAACTGAATCTAATATGTAAGATTATATATAATACTGTATATAAAAAATACAGACAATCCAAATGATGAGCACCTCCAAAAAAGTCACTGTTTTTTAAGCTACAATGCAGCATTCCCAGTGCATACAACTTTCAGTTATTATGATTTAATTTTAATAATGGTGGTGAGGATAGTTTGGTAGGTTTCATGTTAGTGAGATTTTTTTTCTTTTCTTTTAAATGACGTCCTGGGGTCCACCAGTGAGAGCCAGCCATGAAATAGCAACACAGAAGTAATAACAAATATGGTCAGCAAAAATTTACTTGTTTCCTTACATAAGACCTATATTTTGGTTACCTTCTTATCCAAGTTCAAATCCATGGACCTAGGACTGAATATGAAGCTGGAATAAGATAATTGCACAGCCTTTTGCCACATAATCCTGTGCATTTTTGCACAGAGCTAAAACATGTACATTCTCTCATGCACACATACACATATGGTTTTCTGCATAGATGTGTACACATGTTCACATTCATGATTAGATATGCATGACAGCTCATACATATGAGTGCACATACATGCATACTGAAGACTCTGAAGACCTGCCCAGTATTATGTTGCTGGTGGGCTGACCTGGTACTCGGTTCTTCTATGCCATCCTATAGCTGCTATGGTGGCAATGACATTTATAAGGCAGAGAATCTGTGGTAGCAGTTCCTCTTTACAAGCATAGTGAGTCAGGTTATACCAAGTCAGGCTGTTGGTCCATTACCTTAATAATAGTATATTCTACTAAAAATTGGCAATGAAATGTAAAAATTGCCAATGTAGAATTCAGACAGGGTTCTGTTTTAGCTCTACAGAATTTGGGCCCTTCTGTATGTAATGTATGTATTCATTGCATCCTGTTGAACTATGATCCTATCTGTTGAAGTGCTATGGTTGAAATTTCTAGAATATAAAATGTTACTGGGCAGCATTCAAGGCACCAAAGAATTCAACAGCCCAAATTGCCATGGATAAGGCAGGTTGGTGTGCTTGCCCTGCATCTAAGACAGGGTTGCAGTGAATTGCGGTTCAGCCCAGGGCAAGGGAAATTGCTTACCCTTACTCTGCATAAAGTGGCAGCATCCACATAGGGCTCATTGAATCTGCACTATTTCCAGGGATGGTGCGGATTCATGCAGACCAGAGTTGGCCCTGGGTACCCAGGAATTGGAATAGGATCAGGCATAAGTGCCAGTCATGACCCTGCCTCAGGGTCTTCCGCCCCAGTCCTGAAACATGCCCTCCTCCTACCCTCCAAGATCCCTGCACCAGGCTAACTTGGCCACCATGGTTTTACCTTTTGCCCCAGCTGAGCAGTGCTTGCACTGGCCTCCTTCGTCTCCCAGTGGTGTGAAAGTGCTTCATGACACATTTGTGAAACTGGTGCATCAGCGCAAGCTAAATGTTCAGGCCCAACCAGGCCCACTAGAGGCTGGAATGGCTTGGGATGGAATCACAGAAGAAGTTTTCATGGAATCAGCTCACGGGGTCTTCTAATTGATCAACATTGTTTTATCCACTCCGAGCTTGGGTGTAGATACCATGATGAGTTTAGAAAAAAATGTAAATATGTTTTGAGATTCTTTCAACAAATAAGATTTATTTATTTATTTATTTATTTATTTTCACATTTTATACCACTCTTCCTCTAAGGAGCTCAGGGTGGTACATGGTTCATTCTCTTCTTTTGTCCTCACAACAGCCACGAGGGGTAGATGAGGCTGAGAAAGAATGACTGGGTCAAGGTCACTGACTACCAGCACTGTATTAGGAATTGGGTTTTGTTATGAAAAGTATTAGTCATTATAGACTAATACTTAGACATTATAGACTAAATTAGAATTTAACATGCTTGAAAGTAAGCAATCCATGATTTGGCTGGTACATGAAAGAAGAGAAATAGCTGAGTAGCGGAATAGTTGGGTTGGCTTTCACCGCTAAAGAGAAGCTGCATAAAACTATCTATAGTTCATTTCACTATTGGCACCCGTACGTAATTTACTGTTTGGAATACACGCTTGAGCAGTACTGAACAGAATGTACCCCTTGAAGATAAGAGTTGCTGTAAATGTTTGTGATGGTGAGAACAACATGCACTAGAAAAGAATGGGTTGTTCAGCCACAGTCTAAGCAGATGTGGATTGAGCTGATGTGTATGATTTTATGTGTATAGACAGCTTCAGATTTTATTTACTATAATGAGATATTTAATTTGTGCATAGTGCTAATTCTTCAGGAACTGTTGGGATATGTGTAGCCTGGTCTCCTTCAGCTGGAAAATTAGTGATGCCAAATCTTCTAACAAAACCAAATCGTACCTTTCTGATTGTTGGATTTCTCCTTTTTGTCTTTATTCGAGATGGGTAGGTTTCTTGAAACCTCCAAAGAGGTTTTTACAACAGGTAAGTTCTATCTTTCAGGAACTGACTACTTTCCAGGTGGATCTTGCATGGTCTGGACATACCATGGCATCCATCTCCTCCTACATAGACAAGAACTTCAGAGATGGCTTCTTTCGCTGCTGCTCAGCTTGTCATAGACTTGCCACTCCAGTGGTCTTGAACAGGCAACTTTCAGCTGATATCTTTGAGCATGACAGCAGGTCTACCCTCTAGACGAGATCTCCATCCCACACCAGATTTCCTGCCCTGTAATTATAACCTATATCTATTCAGAAGTACGGTGAGTTCCACTGTGTTCAATGGTGTGTACTCTGATAAATGCAACCTAAGAAAGTTCCCTTCTACTAGTGTTGTCAAAACCTATTGGCAACTGCTTTCAGATAGGAGTATTTTCCAGTCCTTTGAGGTGCAAGGGATTGAACAGACAAAGCATGAATTCTGCCACAGAGCTATGGTTTCTCCTCCTATGTTGTTTGGGCAGATGCTACATGTCTAACCTTTTTGAAGTGCTTGTGATCAGATCATTCCCTAAGGCCATATCATCCCTTTTAAAATACAGGTTGAGCCTTTTTATCCACTGATTTGGTTTCCACTGATTTGACTCTCCACTGATACTGACTCCATCTTTAAATGTCTCATAACAAGGAAAAAGTGCCCAAATCCCAGCCATGAAGGCACTTCTTACCAGCACTGGACCATGGACTGGGGTTGAGAACCCCTGTTATATTGCATTCAGCCATAATTCCATGTTATTAGATTTATTATTCACCCATCCAGTGGATGAATGCAGCATAGCATCTATTTCAGTGCATTATGGGCAACAATAGTGGAACAAGAAAACTGGCAGTGGATCTAAATCCATATTTCTACTGATTTGGTATTTACTGATTTTTTAAATCCAGTGAGCATTCCTGAATGGAACCACAGTGCATAACAAGGCATGACCTGTAGTTAATTTTCGTAAGTGTTTCCAGGTAATATCTGACGCATCTATGTAAAACTCTTTGTGAACTTTTTGTTTCACCCAGGTACAGTTTAGCATATGAACTCCTCTACTTTGATAGTCTGTACTTGGGGCACAGTTATTTTTATGTTCCAGGTAATATCATCTGACACATCTATGTAAACCACTTTGTGAATTTTAGTTTCACCCATGTACAGTTTAGCATATGAACTCCTCTATTTGCTAGTCTGTACTTGGGGCACAGCGATTTTCATGTTCTATTAAATGCAGAGCCAGTCATATACAATGAATATTAATTATTGATCTGTAAAACAAGGCATGACCTGTAGCTAATTATTTCATGTGTGTTTCCAGGTAATATCTGACACATCTGTGCAAAACCATTCTGTGAACTTTTAGTTTCACCCACGTACAGTTTAGCATATGAACTCCTTCTAGTTTGCTTGTCTGTACTTGGGGCACAGCTATTTTCATGTTCCATTAAATGCAGATCCAGTCATATACAGTGAATATTAATTATTGATCTGTAAAATAAGCCCAGCTACAGCAATCCATTAGGAAATGTGTTTTTTGGGAACAGTAATTCTTTTCCTGAGACAGCACTTTGAGAGATGTTCTTCTTTTAATTATTTTTTTTTTAAATATAGGGCAGTGATTCAAAAACATTTTTTGATTAGTGGCTTCGTTGACCTACTGGGCCATTGGATGCGGCTCTGAATTAGGACTATACAGTGGCGCCTCACGTAACAATTTAATTCGTTCCAGAGGCATGTTCTTTATGTGAAACATTCTTTACGTGAAGCGGATTTTCCCATAGGAAATAATGGAAACTCAGATGATTGGTTCCACAACCCCCAAAATATTCATATAAAAATATTAACTGGATGTAAAAATGATGACAGAACACTGGAATTGAATTCAAAACATGCATTCAATGTACATGATCCTATGAAGTCTATTTAGGCTGCAGTCCTAAAGACACTTTCCTGGGAGTAAGCCCCATTTAACACAATGGGGCTTACTTCTGGGTAGACATGGTTAGGAGGCTGCAATCCAAGATTGCACCTTCAAAGTGTCTCTCTGCTTTCTCCTTTTCTCCACCCTGAGCATCTCTCTCCCTTGCTCCCTTCTTGCTAGCCCTGAGCTGTTTCCCTCTTCTCCACTGCTCTTCTCTCCCTCCGGCCACAGGAGGAACAGCATGGAAGTGTTGCTTTCACTATGGACAGGTGCACTAGGCAGCCCTGACGCTTTTTAAACAGGCTGCTGGCCAGCGCGTCTGCCCCAACTGCCAACGAATGTGTTCTTTACGTGAAGCATGTTCTTTACGTGAAGCAGAATCCTAGAGAAATTTTTGTTTGTTACGTGAAACATACTTTACGTGAGGCATTCTTTATGTGAGGCACAACTGTAAATCTATACATTGTATAGGACTGTAGGTTATTTTTTGAGCAAGAATTCTACATCTTCCCTGGCTCTTTACACATCTTCCAGGGGAGCTCATTTTTTGGAAACCACAGTAATAGAGGGTGGAGTTTGAAGCTATCCACGTTTTAAAATGTTACTGTTACTGTATGTAACTTGAAGCAAATATCTTGCAGTCTCAGTAAAAGATGTTCATTTTTGACAATCCGAGAAGCAACAGTAATTTATTTGTTGGTATCAATGCCTTGGGCTATATAGGTCCTGAATGAACTGTTCTTTAAGTGGAGGCTCTTCTTATGTTGGCAGGTTTTGAGAGTTTGATTAAGGAAGGAAGAATGACTTATAAAAGACAGTATAACACGGGTTCTGTTTTCCTGCTTGTACATGCAGAAAAGAGTAGAGAATGTTGGCTTCCATGCAAACATTGCTCATTGTGGCTGCAAATCTAAATGCAATTTCCTGGGAGTAAGAGAACACAATGGGGCTTACTTTTGAGTAGACATGGTTAGAATTGGGCTCTGTGTCTTGCTCATAGAAATAATCTTTTGAACTTTAGCATGTTGTGTGATCTCTCTTGATTTAACATTCATGCAGCTCCCTATTAGTCACCGTGACTTGTCACTTGGCATTTTCAGTGTATTAAAATCTTTATGCGAAGTTGTTCATGTGCATCACAGTGATGCACAAGGCAGCTCACTGCAGACACAATTTTAAAAACAAAGAATTAAAGTTCCCATATTAGCAAGACATTAACAGAGAACTGTAGCCTGGAACAATAGAAATACGAGTACTTAAATTTGCGCAAGGATTTGGGTATGTCCAGTGGACTCTTTGGCTGCAGTCCTGAAGTGCACTTGGGCTAGCCTATCTCTCACTGGGCTGGCCCAATTCCAAGATGGGCCAGCCCAGTTATACTAGAAAGATTTGGGCCAGAGTAAGTCAACATAGGCTGGCCCAAGACAGATGGACCTGCGCTGGCCTAGCTATGCCAGCCTAGGCAGTTCAGGAGAGGCATGTTGAGCATGGCCTAGAACAGTGCAGTTAGGCTGCATCCAGAGCCTGTTTCCAGGCAGACATTTCCCTTACAGCTCCTCAGAGTTAGAACACCTAAGGAGCAGGAATAAACCTGAGTAGACCCATAGGGGTCCATGATAAACCAGAGTAAAATTGGAAATGATCGCAAAACACTCTGAGTCCAAGTCAACCTCTGCCTCTCAACCTCAGGATTCAGCATAACTACACCAGCCCACCTCAGGATATGGCACTACTACATCAGCCCATTTGCCCTTGTGCTACTACTTCTTCAGTAGCAGTTAAGCCAGCCAGAGTTCTTCTAGCCCTGTGAATTTGGCCTAACTTGTCAGCTCAGGACAGGATATGGCCTGCTTAGACCAGCTTAGATGGGCCATTTTTCTGGTCTAAAGTCTGGATTACATTGTTTGACCTTTTTGGCACATTCCCCATGCCCTCTCACAAAACGCTTTTCGGTCTCTTCTCATTTTAAAAGAACCATGCAGAATGAGGATGGAGGAACTGCTGATCAAGAAATCCTTGAGTTGTCCTGTTCTCAGACCATGAAAGGCTTTAAAGATTGAAACTAACGTTTTGAATTGAGGCTTGAGCCGCTGAAGTTTGATCACTACCAGAGTTGAATTCTCTGTATGACAAACTCAAATTAATATTTCAGCAGCTGCATTTTAAATCGGTTAGCACTTTTGAATCCCTGTACTTTTCTGAGAGCACAATCCTAACCATGTCTACTCAAAAGTAAACCCCATTGTATTCAGTGGGTCTTATTCTCAGAAAAGTGTCTTTAGAATTGCAGCCTTTCTACACTATCTTCCAAATCAGTTGTCTTTCCCATCTTCTTTTACCTCTCTCCACTTGATACCCTCCTCATCTTCCACCCATTTTCTCTTATTTTCCCTTTTACTTGTCTCTTGTTCTGTACACTGTCTCTCTTTGTCTCTGTTCTGATCTCTGTCCTTTTATTGAGTATTACTGTTCTTGATAATCCTGCCTCTTCCCAATTGGTTGGCCTGCTCAAGACTTCCTAACATCTACTCGTCCTGTGGTATTTGGTGTTGTTGTCATGGATGGTCTTGGCCAAAACAGCCCTGTGCTGAATGTGAGCTTAATGGGGTGAAGTGGATCCTACAGTGACCAAGATCAGTGGTGAAAGCTTCACCAGTTGGATGAATTTCTATATACTTTAATAGCAGCAATCTCTGAAAGTTTGGAATTAGGCTGCCATCTCATACTCAAGAACCATATCCAAAAATGAAACGCTGGAGACTAGCTCATAGTTGTTCAATCCCAGATAATGATATTTCAAGATTCTGGTTCCTCTTCTCTATGTATATGAAACCTTCTGCCAGGCCACCCAAAAACCAAATTTCTCTTCAGCAGTGGAGTTCCCATTTTTCAGATCTTTTTCTAGATTCAAATCTGGTTCCCAATATTCCTACCCCTATTTCTTCTTATGAATGGGATCCAGTAACCCCTGATGATGTTACCTCGCTGATTCTCTCCCTCCCTAACAACAACATGTCCCGGTGTTGACATGATCCCAGAAGAACTACTTAAGTCAAATAGAGCTCGGTGCTTGCTAAACCTTTTTCTCATATAAACTATTCATTTGAAATCCCTTCAGAATGGTACACGAGTATTATCATTCCAATTCACAAAAAAGGCTTTCAGTATGACATACTGGTTCTCATATTGGTGGCTTTATATTCTTCTGTGTTTGACCTGAACAAAAGCCAAGGAGCTTTGATTACTCACACGTAAACACAGCTGTTTAGCTCAGTTCTACTTTCCATAGGGGTCAATGCAATTATCAGGGGCTTCCTTCTGGGTTGATTTGTGGGGGCTGCATTCAGGACCATTCTGGGGTTGTTGGATTCCTCTCAGTCTACTAAGGCACATTTGCCAATTCATGAGTAAAGGTGCAATCTGACTCCGTTTCACTTTCCATAGAACTCCATTGGTTTTTTTTTGGGGGGGGGGGCATAACTTTGGAAGGAGATAACTTTTGGAAGGAGATATTTCAAAGCTGTTTTTGCATTGGATTCTGCTGGAAAATACACATCCAATGCTATATGGGTATTTAAATTTTTTTAGCGTTTTAGTGGTTTTTGTGATTTTGGTCACCCCAGTATGTCACCCCCCTGAGGGAGGTACCTGAGGCCCAGGGCCATCCTGGCCTCCCCTAGGGATGCCACTGTGTCTCCTGATCCCACATCCCTCCTGAGCCTCCCTGTAATACCTTTCCTGCCCCCAAACAGTCCCTCCCTGCCATCCTTCCCACACCATGGGGCTGCTCAGCACTTTATTTGCTTGTTGCAACTGCTGGGGATTCCAAATGTGGTGTAGACACTGCTGTGGAGCTGGTGGGGCACTGATGCAGTGCTGCTCATTCATGTCGTGTCACAATGTGCCTTATGATAGATTTGTAAAACCTTCAGCTGGCACAGGAATTGTGCTCAGACTATTATTGTGAAATGCCCTTCCAGAAAGACCGATATGGTTCCTATATTTCTGGTTTATAGGATGGAGCTAAAAATGTTTATGGCAAAACTTTCCAACTATTTATTTTACAGTTTAATGTTAGTTCAGGATTTATAGTTTTTTGCATTAATTGTGTGTTATGATTTGTGTTTAATATTAATTTTTGTATAATGCTTTGATATATGGGAGAAGTGATCTAAAATTAAATTAAAAGTAAATACGTTAGAAGACAACTTTGTAAAAAACTCAACTGGATTTAGAATCTGGCTTAGTGCAATTAGCTAAACTTCTCTTAGAGCTTTTAAGGTCTGCTTTAGAAGCACAATGGTTGATTTGAGGACCATTATATTTGTTTAACTGCTGTAAAGTAAGTTTCCAACAATAGATTCTTACACTTAAATAGTGATGTAGAGGACTAATGCCCCATCCATCATTCAAGCCTTATCCTCCTGCTGTCTCAATTGATAGGCAGTTCTGCTGATGTTGGTTGTTAGGAAGAAGAGATCAGGAAGTGAGAATGATGGATCAAGACAATCTCCTATCCTCAGAGGAAATCGGAAGACTCCTCGCTTAAGGAACTTCTTTGTCAAGGGTGCTGAAGATTAATTGTGCTCATGGCACACAGCAGCCCTTTGATGGACTAGGATGTGATCCTTTTGATCTGTGACAATTTGCAAAGAGAAAGACTTGGCTTCATACATTTTTGCCTTCCAGGTATTCTTTGGGATCTTGGGAGAACATGCATGATATTATTCGGGTCAACTGAGTTTGTTAAAGGATGCTATAGAAAGAAGCAGTTTGAGCCCATATTCTAAACATTTTGTTTGTAAATCCTAGAGAATCAGAAAAATTTTCAGACGGCACTCATCCAACTGCCTGAGTTACTGTGATTCTTAAATGTAGATTTTTGTAATCTAGTTGTCAAGGTGAACTCAGTTTTGTCTTATGATTAGTTTTTAGACTGAGATTATAAAAGGTTTTTTTAAGAGAGAGAGAGAGAGAGAGAGAGAGAGAGAGAGAGAGAGAGAGAGAGAGATGCAAAACCAGTGGTTAGTCAGATTGAAAACTAGCAAAGAGCCAGTTCTTGTCTTTAATAAAGACCATTCAAAAAGACACAGAATCTTAAGGAACTTTCTGCGGAAAACAGATATAGGATAATGTTCTCTGTCTTTTTGGTGCAGAAAAGTATGGCCAGCAGTAAAGATGAGCAAATTAGCTGTGCTCAAGCAATTCAGGAAAGTAAAACTGAATGCTGTAAGAGGTTTTGTTAATAATTAGTTGAAGTTTATTGGATACTAGGATGTTAATTATAGACTAAGAGACCAATCCTATACTTCCTTCTCTACTGCTGCATCCTGTTGGGGGGTTGTGGAAGTCTTCTCTGGTTAAGGAAACATTCATTCCCTTACATTGGGGTAAGTCTCTGTAGCACGAACGGTCCTACGCTATTCAATTGCTCCTATACTATTTAATTCACTGGTCTGGGAAGATAGGATTTGTTACCTGTTGCCACCCTATGCTGCTGTTCCCAAACCTGATCTGCCCATCTCCCAATCTATGACCTCCCTGCTCTTTCCCTATTGCCACCTCATTCAACTTTCCTTGGCTCCCATTCTGTCCTCCCCTACTTCATATTCCTACCCCACCAACTTAGGATCCAATTCTATGCGCAGCACCAAATGCTGTAAATGTACCATAAAGCATGTTACAGCAAGGAACACCAGTACTGGGTCCATGACAATCAGCACTGGATCCTTTACTGGAAGGCCAGTGCCAGAGCAGCAACTGCAGTAAGGCATACCACCTGGTGGCATTTTGGGGTTTCTGTGTGAGAAAGGAAGCATTCTGGGGTAGCGGAGGGCAGGGCAGGAACCAGGATGGGCAGGATCCAGGTGGAGGGAGTGAACCAGTGGAGCCCTTCTCCACTGTTCTTAATACAGTATGCTGGACTAAAAAGCATACTCTTCCCATCTGAGCTGGCACAGACTGGAGGAGATCCATTGAGCCCCTATGCCCTTACTCAGGGGAAGGGCACAAAAGTCCCCTTTCCATGAAACCTTGGCAGTGCAGCTTGGCAGTGCAGCTGGATGCAATAGTAGCTATTTCGGTGGCACTGCACCTGGTGGAGTTGCCAGCTTGAGGATTGATCTGTTTAAGTGCTTCAGCAGGTAAAGTTTACTCAGGAATAAGTTCCACTGTTTTCAAATGGGCTTTCTCCCAGATTATCATGTATATCAGACATGTCAAGCTGGCAGGCCAAGGGCCACATGCAGCCCTTTGCAGGCACATGTGTGGCCCTCAAGTGATCTCCCCACCCCCAGAAGCAGCTCAGTAGTGGCAGCAGCACACTTGATTTTGAGCTGGAGAAAGAGCCCAGAAGGAAGGAAAGCTCAGGCAGAGCAACAGGAGAAAAGAGCACAGGAGAAAGGAGGGCACTTCTGAGTTGACAAGCAAAAAATTGGATTGCAGCCCTCGGGAGACACCATTAAAGCTATTTCGGCCCTTGGGAGACACCATTAATGCTAATGCGGCCCTCTGTATGAAATGAGTTTGACACCCCTGATGTATATGATTCTACTGTTAAATGCACAAGTTTTTGCAGTAATGTGATGGTTTTCCCTATTTGTCTTTTGGGTATTGTCTTTTTAAAGTTAGCCACATAGCAATCTTATCTATATAAATAAACAACAAATTCTGTCTACCCTTCCATGTGTCTGAAACACCTTTAATTTTGGCTGCACTTGCTCTGCATAGAGTTTACATTCTACATTTCTACATTCAATCCTATGCATATATACTCAGAGGTAAGCCCCATTATAATCAATGGGATTTACTTCCAGGAAAGTGTGTTTAGGATTGCAGCCACAGACATATTATAGCTTTCTGGAATCAGGATGATCCCAGGATTGAAAATCTGCCCTTCATCCTCTGCTTGAACGTCCAGCATTGAAATTTGTGTCTGGCCCAAATCGGCAGACATGTCATTTAAATTCAAGAGACAATGTATTTGTCTCTTTAGTTTTGGCCCAGAGGCCCAAAACGCCTTCCGCAGGAGCTGGCTTAACAGTCTGCACAGAGTGCGGCTTTTGAGCTAGTTGCATATTAAAATTTTAAAAATCTTGTGATTCCAGCTATAAGAAACTGAGAAATAATTACGGAATCAAACCCCAATTTTATCTAGGATTTAAATTATAGACCCTAGAATTACACAACCAGAATTATAGCTTCATTAAAACGTATGTTTTCTTTGGTAAACAATCAGAAATAGTTTCTTTTGAGCTGACCTCATGTTCACCTCGTAACCAGTTCTGAAACAGTAGTTCCTGCTCTCTTCATTTCAAGTACATTGTGTCCTTCATTGTGTCTGTTTTCAAATGTACACTTCCCGACTTAATGAGAACAATCAACTGCATGTGTTCAACGTACACTCTTCAAAAACTTGAAAGAACACTGATAACTTTGTTGTTGAATCTCATAATGTTGCTGCAAGCCGTTTGGTTGGAACCTTTCCCTAGTACTCTTGTTCTCAGTGTTTCATTCTTAAAAGTAGGAGGTTTTTTTGGTTGTTTTACTAGTAGGACGTTTGAAATCATTACTAAAATGTACCTCCTGAATCATAGCCCTTCAGAAGTAACATATTTAAAATATGTCACAGATTGGAAAAATGAATTGGAAGTGGGTAATAGGAAGAAATTGTAGGCATGCTTTTCATGCACCAACCACTTCTATGGGGCTACTTGGATTTGCAGGTGCACTTAAATCTCTGGGGCACATCTGAGCAGCCTGGTGTAATGCCAGGCTAGCCTAAGAGGAATTATGATCTTGCCCAAGTTGCCCAGGCTGTTCCCACCATGGTTCCTGAGCAGGTTCTGCCCATTGATCCTCCCTTCTCCATTTTCTACTTGCCCCAAAATGTCCCTATTCCACCCATTACCCTATACAACCTCTTACGCTGGCCACCCTTGTCCAGCACAAATCATCTGGATCCAGATGGTATGAGGCCTGGATTCAGCATCCTGAGCCAGAGCACATCCATAAGACAGCTCAGCTTACTAAACAAAAGGAGGCACAAATGTGCTTTACAGCATATTCACAACGCTATTGGGCCAGTTCAAGGGACTTGCACTGGCCCAATTCCACTTCTGTATTTTGCTCTTAACCTTGTAAATCTGCTGTTACTTTCCATTGTACTGTTAGATGGGAAAAAAGCTGAACTTTGATGCATTATCCAAAGCATTTGAGTCGGGATTTGAGTAGACATAGAAAATTGAATCCTCTAATTCAGGCCACACTTGCTCTACATAGAGTTCAATCCTATGCATGCATACTCAGAGGTAAGCCCCAGAAGTAGACATACAAATACCCTTGTTGTTTGTCTGGTTGATGAACAGCTGAAACCTGAATTGGGTTCTTGTGATCCAATTCACCATAATGTATTGGATCAGAAAAATGATAAAAATTGGCTTTGAGCTTGTGTGCTTCTTCCTACCCTTCACCTCCAAACTTCAACAAGGAGTTGTGATGCATGAATCCTAAATGAATTAAATCATAGTTGTGCATTTCATAAGATTGCTGGACCTCTGCATTGGCTATGGTTTATGAACCAGTTGTAAAAGCAGGATTAAACTTGACATGTTTTACTAAGTAGTATGCTGGAACACTCAAGCTAAGGAAGAAAACAGGGAAGATCTTGAAATTTGTTGCAGCTATATCACTAGTCAAAGCATAAATGGTTTGTTGGATCCTGTCATCTTCTGGGTGAATAAAAATAGGAGCTTAGGTCAACAGAAAGGTAATTTGATCCTTTCTCATAATTATTGTGTGTTGCTCTGCAGATTCCCCTCCCACAAGCTGTTTTTCTCCCCTACACAGTTTCCAAACCCCATGATGGATGAAGAGAGAGTAGTGAGACTTAGGGCACAATCCAGAGTAACTATAGGGAGTCCTTGCTGCAGTAGTAAGAACAATTTACTCTGGTTTGCAATATGAATTTCCCACAGGTTTCACTATGTGGTACAGTAACTACAGGTGCACGTAATGTCTCTTACATGCTCCCGTAGTTACTCTGGATTGTAAGGTATGGTAGCAATCCTAACAACACTTTCCTGGGTATAAGAGTCATTGAACACAATGGGGCTTACATTTGAGTAGACACGGTTAGGATTGTGCTCTTACAGCCTAATTCTGAAGCCAGCGCCTCCACCAGGTGCAAATGTGCCAAAATAGCTACTGTTGCATCCAGCAACACTGAGGTTTCCTTAGGAGAAGGGGACATTTGTCCTAAAAATGGAATTGTGTAGTCCTTCATAAATTAATTTTTTTCATTTTCTTTGTAAACTTTTTAGTTGAAAAGTGGTCTAGAAATACTGTAGATATATTTTCAAGTGATCATGTTCTTACCTATATATTGTAGGAAGAGTGTTTTCAGGGAATACGTTGCTGAGCATGAGAACTGTTTTCTGTGCTAACAGAGAGAAAACACGGGCATGGACAAGGTTATGCTGACCTTACCTAGTGGCCTGCTTTGTTGATTGACATGTTTCAAAGGTTAAACTAATGGTGGTGGGAATGTAATCGGTAGCACATGGGCATATTTCCAAATCACACTGAAGAGTGCAATAACCAACAGTTCTAGCATTTGGGTAGACAGAGCCACACACATGAACTTGGATAATCCTGAACTGGCCCTTTTTACTGCTTACCTCTATATGTCAAAACAAGTATTGCTTTTTTCCAGTAAAACAAACTGGCATCACCTTCTGATGCTGTTGGAAATCCTTTAAAAACTCATTAGGTTCTAAGAATCTGGCTGCAAGATGACTTTGTTTTGATATTTTTGAGTAACTATGAAATAAAGATTGTCTTGAAATTTTGAAAATTGCTTAGAAATGAGCTTGTTTTGAAATAGGCTCTCATCGAGGCTGTCCAGTAGTGAGGATGTTTTGGCTTCTATGTGTAGAAAGACTTCCAACACGGTTTTGAAGTTTTTAACTTTGGGTGCCCCATTTTGAGCAAAAGGTAGATGTTCCATTTTCAGGTATGTCCAGCTATCAGGATGTTTGACTGCACGTATACTAAACGTTAAGTCCGTAGGTAAAAGAAAAAGTACCCTAACAGTGCAAGCCTAACCATGTCTACTCAAAAGGAAGCCTCATTATGTTGAGTGGGTCTTACTCCCAAGAAAGTGTCTTTAAGATTGCAGCCTAACACTAGCACTTACTAAAGGCAACTCTTTTGTAAGTGTCTGTTTTGTGTTCAGTAGTGCACAGCTATTAAATAAGCTGCATAAAACTTTTTGGTGTTTTCTTCATGCATCAATGTGGGCATGTTAAGTCATTCTTCTGCATACATACTGTTGAGAAGCAATACAAGATGCAGAAAAACATCAGCCATAGTTGACTGTGGAGGTTGTTCCATTTTGTAGATGAAGGTCGGAGGCACCTGAAAGAGCACTTGGCTGCATCCATTTGCTCAGTCCTTTCTTTGGTTGATAAAGCAACTGCAATTCCTGAGTGTTGGCTCCAAGTGGCTGCTTTGCTGTGTCAACAGCTTGGGTCAGGGCCAGCTGTCCAGGTCTAGGGAGGCAGCAAACATTGCTGAATATCAAAGCCTGCACAATTGACTGCTGACTGAGAGAGAAACGACAAGGACAAAAGCAGGCCAGGTTAATGAAGCAACCAATGTGCACGATTCAGTTTCCTTCTTCCAAGCAACTATGCAACTCTTGTATAATGAGGGAAGGCCTTTGCTCAACACAGACATGTAGCTCGTGCTTTTCACTTACCCTAACTGATCTTGCTTGCTTACTGACTTCTCCAAACAGCATTCATAAAACATTCAAACAACATTCATAAAACATTCATGCCCTAAGGGATCAACACAACAAAGGACTGTCTTCAGTTTTCTACTCCAGTTTTCCAAAACTTATTTTGAAATTATCCTGGTATTGCAGACTTCTGATGCAAAAGGTGTTATTGAATAAAAATTACTGCCATTTCTGAAATTCAACCTTAAAAGTGTAGATAGAACTAACTTTTGAATTATCTTCTTTGTGCTACAGAAGTTGACGGCCTTGTGTGTCTTTCTGCTCAAGTATTTGCTGGAATGTAAGCAATGTGCTGGCCTCATTTCAGGCAATATGTTCCAAAAAGCCATGCTTCAAACTGTTCTAAAGACATTCAGTTCTCCTTATTTGAAATCACAAAATTCAGCAATGACTTCAAATGCACATCTTTGCATTTGTCTGAAAGGAGAGTAAGGTATTGGAAAAAATATTATATGAATGTTTCAGTCACTGTGGTAGCAAACATTGGGATATGTTGATCGGCAGCAATAAATTCCTAGTCATATAGTACTTGATTTGTCAGTAGTGACAAACCAGAGATGGCTTTAGTTTCTTCATATTAATGTCAAATGAAAAGCTCCTGTTCCTAAACTTGGAGAGTTTGTTCTTCACTACCACCTGCCCACTACTTTTTCATGCCATGAAGTCTGGCTGATCTGTAAGTACAGCTGATGAAAACGTTGGAGTAAGAGCTACCAAACATAAGTCCCAATCCTATCCAGCTTTCCAGTCCTGATATAGTTATGCCAATGGAGCATGTGCTGTACGCTGTGGTGGTGGTGGGCAGCCATGGAGGCCTCTTCCAAGTCTAATGAAATATTTATTCCCTTATTTGGGGGCTACATTGCAACTGTGTCAGTGCTGGAAAGTTGGATAGGATTGGGCCCTTAAGCACACTTGCAAGAGCTCCCCCTAATACAAAATGTAACATGCATCTGCCCGAGGTCTCCATGGGTTCTGAATGACCTAAAAAGGCAAGGTTTCTGGAGGAAAACCAGAAACTTTGTTTTTAGCACTTTATAAAGCATAGGAGGCTCAGAGAAACTCTTGGGAAGTGCATGGCCTGTTTTTGGCTCCAGAAAACATCTGCAGCAACCAGAACCTAATGCTTCAGGGTGCACTCCTAACCAGTTTACACTGGCCTAACTCATTTGTGGGGAGTAAACTCACCTGTGTGGGGAGTTTGGCATATGCCTGTGCACTGGCCTAAGCACGCATGCGCGCGTGCGCGCACACACACACACACACGCAACACACACACACACAGGTGTGGGCAGAAGTGCCTTAAACTTTTGTGACACCCCCCAGGTCTTAAGCCCCAGCATAATTCCTGTGTGGACTTATGCCCGGGTTTAGCAATGAGGCTGGCAGGGAAATGGGGGGCCTAGTGCAGGACTTTGCTCCAGGTCCTGATGATGGAACATTTGTGAAAGGGAAGGGGGAGGAATGTCAGTTTGGCATAGGAAGCAACACAATAGGGTTGAGGCCTAGTAGTGAGATGGAAGTGATTCTTTCCATCTGACTAATTTCCTTAAATTCGTTGTTACTACATCCACTTGAATGGCACAATTTAAAGACTTTTAAAGGGTAACTGAAAAGAATTGAGGGCTACTGTTAAATAAACCAAAATTGTGGTCAAAATATGAGATGAGCCTCCATCCATTTTCACACAAATGGCAGAGCATCTCCTCTAAATGAGGTTCACAATCTATGGCACTGTTCAGCACGCTCCATTTTGATGGGCAGCAGACTACCTTGTGTGCTAGCATGTATTGTGCCCTATGTCTGCCAAAGCAAGTCTTGTCTTTATGACTGTAAGTGTATCAGTGTAGTTGCTGCAAATGTAGTTTAAGAATAGCTTTTAAGAATAGTTTTTATAACTGTATAGCAAATGCGTGTTAGGTTAATGAAGATAATTTCTTGAAGTGTCAAAATGACCCCTTTGTTCTTCAGTTTATTCTTTTGTGGCCAGCATCTAATCTAGTTTTATATTATCAGATCATCACACAATGCTGACTCTTGCAGTGGCATTTATCTGGAATGTTGCCTTTTGTTTCCTGGTTTTTCCAGGCCTCCAATGCTTTCTTTGGTCATCTGGTATCTCCCACTAATGTGATTTGCACTCCTATGCTCTGCAGGTTGTCATGAGCCTTTATTAGGGAATTAGATTAGAACTTGCCACCCTAGTTGCTCAGGAATCCACAGGGTAGCTAAGCTTGCTTGTGTGTTTGGTTTTTTTTTTCACCTTCTTTTGAAATACATGAACTTAAATGTTGACTGCTGCAATTCAACTGTAATCCAGTTGTTTGGGGGCAGTTGCCTGGGGGTGCCAGAGGCAGCTGCCCCTACCTGCCCCAACTTCCCCCATCAACCACATTGAACCTCCAGCAGCAGCCCAGGTAAGCCTCCCAGGAAAGTGTCTTTGATTGCAGCCTCCTAACCATATCTACTCAGATGTAAGCCCCATTCAATGGGGCTTACTCCCTGGAAAGTGTCTTGCATTGCAGCCTCCTAACCATGTCTACCCAGAAGTAAGCTCTATTGTGTTAAATGGGGCTTACTCCCAGGAAAGTGTCTTTAGGATTGCAGCCTAAGTAGACTTCATAGGATCATGCACATTGAATGCATGTTTTGAATTCAATTCCAGTGTTTTGTCATCATTTTACATCCAGTTAATATTTTTAGATGAATATTTTCGGGATTGTGGAACCAATCATCTGAGTTTCCATTATTTTCTATAGGAAAATGCACTTCACTTAAAGAGCGTTTCACTTAAAGAGCATGCCTCCGGAACAAATTAAACTCTTTATGTGAGGCACCACTGTATGAACAATTGAGGTTGCTGGATATAGCTATGAGACTACATAGCTAGTGTAGGCTTACTTGGGAGTAGGTCTCATTGTATTGACAGTGGTTGAGAAGCTAGGTAACCAGACTTTGAACAACTGCAGTTCTGATGAAGTGTTATGATAGTAAAGCCCATAGAAGGTTAGGTCATGCCTCACCCAGACTTCTTGTCTTCAAGGCTGGATTTGCTAACTCACAGGCCAAACAATTATATGAACCAGGTACTGGAATTCTGTGCTTGCTAAAAACGTCTGTCCTACATGCATGTCCTACATGCTAACTGGGCAAGAGGCACTCTTTCAAGTGAGTGTTCCTCTTTTGTTTTTAGGGGGAGAGTAACTGGCCCGACACACTCCAGCAATGCCTGTTCAAGTGGCTTCTGCCGGTGTTGTTTTTTGCATTTCAGATTGTGAGCACTTTTGGGACAGGGACCCATTAGCTTTTAATTAGCTATTATTATTTTTCCATTTTCTTTGTAAACCACTTTGTGAACTTCTTAGTTGAAAAGCAGTATATAAATACTGTAGATAGATTTCTAATTTCTGTGCTCCATGAGATGAGTGTATTAATAACCTCATTTCAAAATGTGAAAATATTCTTTGTAAGTTAGAGAAGAGGTTTCTTGAGAAGGTCTAACAAGAGAGACACTAGTCCTTTAAATTTTGTTGAGCGATGGCTGCCCTTCTTCCTGAAGGAGGTCTGTGTGGAACATAACTATTAAACTGTAAAGACTATAGTAATTTCGACCTACTCCTCTTTGTTTTTTCCTGATAATTTTGTTGCTCAAGAGTAGACTTATACTGAATCAATCTGTTTCTGTTTTCTTACTATAACTATAGTAACTATAGTACTATAAGTATACTATAATGTACTTTGGTCTACATACATTTTGTCATCTTAAAAGTTAGACCCATTCTTGAGTGTATTTGGGGTACAGAAATTAAAAATGGCATCATTTTTGCCCAGTTAGCTCTAGTTTTGAGGACACAGCAGAGCCACCTTATACTGTACTGTATACTGATTCAAGTACAGGCATCTTTCATTATCCACTAGGATAACATTTCAGAGCCTCCCATGAATAATAAAAACCAGTGGAATAAATTCAAAGAAACCCCATTCCAGGAAGGGAATGGGACTTCCCTGGAAGTTGGTCTTTAAATCTATTTTTCCACTTTTTTATCCACTGATTTTGTTTATCCACAGGAGTTTCCAGAACTGAACCCTAGTGGATAATGAAGAATATCTGGGGTTTCCTTGGCTTTGGCTTCCTCACAAATAAACTGCTTTAATTCTAGAGATGAACTACAGATATGTAACAAATGTGTTAAATTTCTCTGTATGCCTTCCTAGCTTGTCTATGTAATGCTTAGTTACTTTAGATAGTAATATAAGTTATCATCTAATTCAGATGGGTTGTGACCCACTAGTGGGTAATAATGTAATTTTGGGAGGGTCACAGGCCAGCACTAGCTGTGGTACCACAAGGCTTTATAAGAAATGACCAATCTAATTACCAATTAGTAATTTAATTACCAGTCTATTGTAAGGCATTCTGGGGCACTATCCAGCCACCATGACCAATGAAGTGGATTGCAACACTAAAAATACTGGGATCAAATTTGTTTTTGTATCCCATAGCTCTTACCGCTTGAACATTTTGGTAGACAAGCAGGAAACTGGGCATTCTGAATTCATAGATTCTGACCCTCTCTCAATATTTTCAGTGGTTCCTAGTATATACTTCTAAAACATACAATATTTGTAAAATTAAAGCATAACCTCTCATAGTTGTCATTGCAGCGAATTTGGAATTTGGATAGATTAAAGGGTTGCAGTGTCACATTTGTGTGTGTGTGTGTTTATGAATATTCTTGTATTAGAGTTTATATACAGTAGTACTGATATTAGCCATGAATTATTGGGCATGATAGTTAATTCCTGTGGCTAGATTTCCATCAATTAACCATTATATAAAGTGTGTCTGTGCGCGCACAGGCATGCTTTTAAAAATTTTTTTGAAGAGCATTGTTACAGGATGTATTTGAAAATAATGGTAGGACATATAAATAGACTGAGTTACAATGTCCTGACAACAGCTTAAGAAGGTCCTTGTGACCCACGAAATCCTCACTTTCCTTGAAACTGACTATGAACCTATGCAGAAAATTAAAATACATTCTCAATGCTGGCCTCCATATGTTATTGGTTGAATGAATCTGTTCATAAGACCCACATTTAAATTTACTACCAAATTATAGTTGTGAAAAGAATATATATAATTTGTTAGACACAGGAAGCCTCTGTTCTCTTACGTATATAAATGTTGCACAAAACAGTAATTCTATGGCTTTCAATGGCACCGTAGTTCCTTTTCTGTTACCAATGTTCTGGTTTACACATAGCTTTTGATTGGAGGTTTGATTTAAAGGGACGAACTGTGCAAGAATAAAAAGTCTGGAAATGTTCTTTGAAACAAAATGCAAAGTAATACAAAGACTTATTTTCTTTTCTTCTTCCCCCCCTTCCAAAGTTGGCAGACTTTACAGCTCTGACCAGAGGCCAAAAGGAAGATAAATGACAGCCACCCCCTCTAGTGTTTTTGCAATAGTTTCAACCCTGGAGTTTAGCTAAAGGGACTTAAAAGTGTTTTTGAAGTGCAAATAGGTTGGTGAAGGGCAAGCCCTTTCAGAGACTCATTTTGATGGATTTTTTTTCCTGGGTAGATTTTTTGGCACAGGCTGTGATTTGGAAAGCTACAGAGGTTTCTTTGTTTTTGTTTTTGATCAATCATGCAATAAGAACTTGCCATGGGGGTGTATTTTTCTTTCTGCTTTCATATTGATCCTATTGTGTTGGAAAGTTGTTAATTTAATAGGGTCTTTAATAACTCTATCCAATAAGACATAGGTTAATAAAGCTGTCACTTCAAGGTCATGTGCTAGTGGTGGCAACTGGTCTTAAAGCCAAAGGTTCCTCCAGAAAGAAGTGTGTGTGTGGACCATTGCAAGAACACCTCATCCTTGGCTGTGTCGATAAATAGATCACTAAGTAGATGCCTTTGAATATGTGTACAGATAGTTCCTCAGAAATCATTAATGCATCAAATGAGGTGCATCGTAGAAAAGCAAAGGAAAATAAAAATTGTGCCACTTGTAAAATTTATACCAAAACAGATACTTGTGTCTAAAGAGACATTCATTGCAGACATTATGATATTAGGTAAAAGGCTCTGAATTTGTTTCATATTCTTCTCTCACAAATCATTATTAAGAATATTTATATAACATTTTGCAACATGAGTTCAAATCAGTATTACATAGTAAAATAATTCAGGAAATGGTTCCCTGTCCCCAAAGGCAGCAGGCATGGTCTCATGGTTGAGTACAGGGCTGCTGAAGGTAACTAAGCAAGAAAGGACCTTGACAGTTCCTGGATGGGAGACAGCAAAATGATAAAGCTGTCATGAGGACCAGAAGATATCACCATTGTATAGCTTGGCTGATCTGAACAAACTCCTTATAGGAAGACGTTTGCTGATACCAGATGTGATGACCATGCTATGAAAAATTCCACCTGGAAAGAGAAGAGTTCTACGAGCTGCCTGTAGAACCTGCCTCACAAGGTTGCTGTGAGGATTGTCTGTGACGGTGCATGTACATGCCATGACTCAGCACTCCAGTGATCGGTTAAGCCTGTATCCTGAGAAGTGCACCTAAAAATTTCATTGTATACTAGTGTACAGTGACTTTTAAAAGAAGGGCTCCCAATCTTTTTAAAAAATGCAGAAGTTACCCCACTAACAGTCACTGGAAAAGATGCTATGCTGGGGTGAAGATATTTGAACACCACTTTGAAAAGTGCCTTTGTCCTGTTTGGAGACATTTTATCTGTCACAAGTTGAGATCTGTTGCCTTGTGGTCAGGTTGCTCTAAAGAAGAGAAAAACGGTCAACTTTTTGGAAGGGTCAGCTTTTTGTTCCATCTCTTTCTAGATTCAGAAGTTGAGAGTAACTTTTCACTGAGTCCAAAACTGGCTCTAGACCAGAGGTACCCTGAGGTGGTGAACCAAATGGTGGTGAACCAGATGGTGCTTCCTGATCTTGTGGTGTGCCAGCCTCTGCTCCACTCACTCCCACTCTAATCTTCTGTCTGAGGTGACTGCTGCAGTATGCTTCATGGATGAGTTGAGTTAAATTTGAAAGCTTTATTGAAAATTAGCTGAGCAAGATAAAAGTTAATCACTATGGCTATAATTTAACAATTAGAATTTCACTCACAAATTAATTTGCATACTTTCACACTAGTTTTGCTTCTAATTTTAACCCCAAAGTTTTTCAGATGACAGCCTTTTCCCAATTCTTATTAATGGTGATTGAACCCAACTCAGCTGGGTCCCAGCATCTTAGATAATTGAATAATTTTCCACTTTATATTCACTCCTTCTTCCATCTTATTTCTGAATGTGGGTTATGTTTCCTTTCGAGAGATGTCTACTTAGCTTCTATTTTTCTTTTTGTTAGCCCAGCAATATCTTTTTTTAGTTCTATGACTTTAACAGCCTTCTCTTTTTTTTGTACTCCCAGACATGACTGGAATCTTATTTTTAAGTCACATATGGAATGTTTTCTGAATTCGAGAGAGGCAGTGTGCAATTGCACATGATCTCTCCAAAGCTCAGAATTTCACCTGGAGCTTTTGTAATGTGACTTCTGGTTTTGCTGACAGCTGGACCTTATGCTAAAAAGGCTATAGATGGCATTTTGGGCCTTGAGAGAGGATTCACACAGCTTTTCTGAGGCCTAAGAAGGCCTCTGGACAACTAAAATATGGTTCCAGTCACATTTGGCACCCAGGTGGACCATTGATTTGATTGTCTTGTGGTTTTCTGTAGCTATGTGGATGCAGGTTCAGAAATGAATCCCTGTGGATACAAATTCAGGAATTTGTAACCTCCTGTCACATGATTTGCTCTTTGCCTTTCACATTTTTGTTTCATTAATACATTTTTATCCTGTGTGCTCTTCAACCTTGTTTTTTCTTTGTATCAACTTTTCAAGCGCTATTCCTGAAAGACAAATCAATGTACAGTTTTGAGATACAGTTTGAGAAAGACGCTCAGGGTCCAATCCTTAACTTTCCAGTGTCAGTGGAGGGAGGGCAATCACAGAGTCTTCCAAGATAACCTGGGGGGGGGGGTCCATTGTGGCTGCATTGGTGCTGGACAGATAGGATAAGATTGGGCCTTCAGAAATCTGTCAGATGTTATCCACGAATTTGACCATCAGTGCAAATATAAAAGAAATTTAATACAAGATAGATTGTTGTAGATAGTGATATCTATTAGGCCTGCAAGAATTTGTACAGTATAGTAAATCAAATCAAATCTTTTATTATGGTTGATCACCAGTACACAGTATAGTAAAGGTAAAGACGTCCTCTGCAGGTACTACTGCAGTTGGAACCGCCTGTAGGGTGCAATGCTCATCCCCATTTCTAAGCCATTAGAAATAGCATTGTCTGAACATGCTTCCATGGTCAGGAGGCCAGCATGAATATACATCAAGGTGTGTGGAACTCTGTTTTACCTTCCCACCGAAGTGGTACCTATTTATCTACTTTGCATACAAAGTAACAATTACCAGCAAACCTGGAAAGGGTATTTCATATGGGATTATTTTTTCCATCTTTGGTGGAAATGCCAGTGGTCCAATGCTTTTGAGAAAGGGTCTCAGATTTTGGCCAGAATTGTTTCTTCTCCACAGGTACCATCTGTGCTGAAACATTTCCCCTCATATAGCAAGAGGAGGTAGGCCAGAACCAGCATCAGCACCACATTGCCCCCCTACCAAGTGCAGATGATACACAGCAGTGTGGCAGCTTCTGCTATCTTTCCCAAAAGATCATATTTGTAGGTAGAAATGTTAGGCGGTTGCAGCTTGACTCACATCACCTTTTGCCTCTGTCCTGCAAGGTTCAAGGTTCAGTTAGGTCAAGTGGGTCCTCTGATGGGCAAGAACTCTTAACCCTAACATTTCCTATTTAAAAAAACTAAACAGAAAACACAGTTCTGTTCTGAAACAGTTGTACACACCGAAAAAAACAACTTTACATAGGAAGTGTCTGAAAATTCCTCAAGCAGCAACTAGCAACAAAAGTTCTAGCTGCAATTCCATGATATGAGGCTCAATGGTCATGACTTTCAAGTCAAATTCTTATTTATTTAGTAATTAGTTCTTTCCCAATCGATCTAACCTTCTGGGAGTTCAATAGCTTACTAGAATGAGTGATTAGTTAGTTATATTGTTACCTCTCCCATTGTAAAACAAGGTATTTTATGAATGGCTATCTAAAGAAAGAACAAAAGTTCTGACCAACCTCCCATATTTTATATGAAATATTTCTGCTTCCCATATTTTGCTAACACTCTATCCCTTCCTGTATGTTTTTGTATGAAAAGGTTTAGTAAAAGTATTTTTAAAAATATAACATCACGTCATAAGACTGTCTCTCACCTGTGCCCAGAATGCTAGTTTGGACTGTTGGAACATTTATTAAAGCCAGTGTTTCTATTTTATGGAAACCAATGGTTACAAAAGTTTTCGATTTCTGTTGTTAGTGGTATGGGGAAAATCCTATTCTAGATTATTCTTGGGTGCACTGTTTCCCTTTTTTACTGGAGGGCAATGACTCTCCATATGTGGTATCTCATTAGTTTGTTGCTGGGAGATGTTAATATGACCTTCCTTTGTTACAGAAGTGATTTATAGCTCAAAATGGAATCCTTTTTCTTTTCTTTTTATTTTTTTTACAGCCCAAGTTATATATAGTAAAATGACTGAGTTTATTTCATGAGTAAAAATTTTAAAGTCCAGTCTGAATGCGCATGATGTGGTCATGCTCCAAGTTCGTAATTCTCACCTTAAATATCTTAGGAACTGAATCTGTTTCAACTCAACTGAGCTATGATGCAAACAAGATTTTTAAAACATAATTTTTTTAAAAGTATGTCAGTCTCCATAAAGTATGCAGATTATGTAGATATTTCTAGTATGTGACAAAGAGCACAATCCTAACCATGTCTACTCAAAAGTAAGCCCCACTGTGTTCAATGGGTCTTTCTCCCAGGAAAGTGTGTTTAGGATTGCAGCCAAAAAGATTTTCTGAAAGTATACATTTGGACTCCCCAATATATAGTTCATAAATATTTTTAGTTGCCTTATGCTCCATATATAAAGATGACACTAATTCTAGAATATTTGCATTAACATAAGGGAATTAATCTATTTATGTTTCTGGAATTGGCTTTAAAATTGGGCTCCATTGCTCACTTTTTGGCTTACAGGAATTCAAAGTGTAATTTCGAATTTACACTCCCTAGAATGAGTATAGAACATGAGAAGTTTGAATGCACAAGGAAAATTATTAATAGCTGTTGGACCAATGTAATTTATATATATCTGATGGATAATATTTCTTATATTTTATTCTATTTAAACATTATACAACTGAATTTGAGTAGAATAAATCCAATCTACTTTTGTAGGATGCATTTTTCAGGCACATATTTTTCACCTTTATTTGAGAACAAGATTATTTTCTTTGCAACTGCTTTCTTTTTCCACTTGTGAGAGGTTTTACGATGTTGTATTTCTCCCTTGAGTTCCTAGAGGTGATGTTATCTTTTGTTCACTCAGCAGTATGGCCATTTCTGAGAGCATCTGTCACTTGAGGCAATAGAAGATGGATGGGTCTCAAGTGAACTGCTGGTTGAAGCAAATGGTGAAAATAAGAAAAGACAAGGGAGCTGGAGGCTTTCCGAGAGGGCAGACGACAAGGAAATGCAGTTAGAAAGGCAAGCTATACTGAAAGAAAACACTAAGATGGATCACATCTGGTCTTATTTTGACCCAAAGAAACTTGAATGGATGTAATCATCAAAGTTGATCATCTGCATTTTAGTAAAAGATGCATCATCAGATCTTTAAAATTGTGTTTTTGTCACCAATGTAGCAATGCTACATAGTTCTGTAGTAGAACTATGAAGAACAACTATGTTTTTGTCCTAGCTATAGGAGAAATATCAAATTTTGTCACATTAATGGAACATTTCATTACAGAAATTTTCATTCTGATACTATGCTTTATGTGTGTGATGTGTTGTGGGTTATATTCAGACTGTTTTCAGTAGGAAAACACAACTGTTCTGTATGACTTAAAGATTGTTGTGTATGTGTATTATTTTCTTCCTTTTAAAGACTTACCCTTACAATCCAGAGTAACTACGGGAGCACATAAGAGACCTTACGTGTACCCGTAGTTACTGCATCACCTAGTGAAAACCTATGGGAAATTCATATTGCAATCCAGAGCAAATTGTTCTTACACCAGAGCAAGGACTCCCCATGGTTACTCTGGATTGCACCCTATAGCTTCAATCCTAAAAACACTTTCCTGGGAGTAAGACTCATTGAACACAATGGAGCTTACTTTTGAGTAGACATGGTTAGGATTGTGCTCAAAGGCATTTTTCTATGTACTGTTTGGTTTAATATAGTAGTTCTAATAATATCATTAGCTCTTGCAGTTTTGGAAGAGATTGCAGCATTTAAATAGTAAATATCTTGCATTGCTCCCTCTGGTTTCATCACAGATAAAACCTAGGCAGTTTCTTAGTTCCACTAATGTTTGTTGGTTGCTTAGAATGAAAATCATTTTCTTTTGAAATTTGGTAGGATGAAGGTTTTCAGAGTATATCTTTATTTACAAGGGAGCTCTCCTCTGTTTGAGGAGCACTGGGAGTCATGGAGAAACTGCTGGCAGGAAAAATGATTTTGTCAAATTGTTTGCTTTTGTCAGGCCATTGGGGGGGAACAGGAGTGGAAAAGGCAAAGAAATTAAGATGATTAGAAGCTTTAAAGCTTCCCAAATGGTGGAGTAGCTCCCTTCTCAATGGATGTAAATAATAGATGAAAGCCTAAGAATGACAACAAAGGATCAGGGTGCTTAAGAGAATGTGTGCAGCCTGAATAGAGGTCTGTGGCCCAGGGCCAAAGGTCTTAGCCTGGAGTGTAATTAGAAGAAAATACAAAGATGTCATTACTAGCAGGTGGAATGTTCAGCACGTGGCCAGTGAACTGGCGCTGTTGAAATTGGATTATGGACTTTTTAGAGAATAATTCGAATCTTTGCAGGGGCTAACAGTTTAGTCAGAAATAATATATCTTGACCTTGATGACCATCTGGAATACTTTTTAAAAACTGGCAGTACGAAAAGTGGTATAGCTTCGAGAAAGATCTGTCGGCTGGGAAATCGGATGTGACAAGTTTACTCATGGTACTTTGGTGATACTTTGGTGCTTTGATGATACTTTGGTGATACTCATGGTACTTTGGTGTTTCCTGCTCTGAGAGGTGAGGGTTCCAACTTACACTTTTGTATTGTACATTTTTCTGCATTTCAGGAAATTGTGAGAAATCCAGTTTATAGGTTAGAATCTGATCCTAAGCACTTTATGGTGAGCTTGAGGTTAAATTGGAAACTTATTGCCTGAAATGAATGACAAGCCATTCTGTTTATAGCATGCAGTTTACAAAAGGTCTACAAAATTCAGAAACATGTCCACTGTGACTTGGGTCAGTTGAGCAGTCCTCTCAAGGTCATGTACCACTGCTGACAGCTCCTTCTAAGGATGAACAGTTCCTGCAGAAGGAAGTGTGATTGAATATTTGGACATTATCCGCTGCCGTCTTTGAGAAAATGTTTCCAAATGTCCCACGCTTAAGCATATTGTGTGGAAGTGCAGATAGGACTGACCACAAAGTAAAGACTTTGTGTTTCAGTGTTTGTTAGCTCTGACTGCATGTGTTATGTAGTCCTACGACACTCTGAGCAGATTCCTGAATGGTTGCAGCAGTATGGTAAACTGGGGCTTAAGAGTGGTTGAAGTCTACAGACATTGGGTTTTCAGTGTGCTTAGTTGTTACCGTGCAGTCAATTTTCAGGCAATTACATGATTGATGGTATGATTTCCAACTCTCTATGTTCCAGTAATTCAAATGGAACTCACCTGAATTCATGCGTTCTTAGGACCATGTATGAAATAGGATCAGTGATGCTTTCCAATATCCCACTGTGAGTCTCATTATGTAGTAACTTTTTGAGAACTCCTCTGTATTAAACATTTGGCTTCTCAATGCTAGCATTTTCTTTCTGTACCAAAAAGCGTCTCATACAACTTAATTTCAAATACAATCATGCAGTTCCATGGTACCAGAATATTGATCATTTAAAAGTCTTGGGCATTGTTTGATAATAACATTCTTTCTGTAAAGCTATGTTCCGTTCCTGTATTTCAGCTCAAATATTTTTGATGCAAATAGTTTTTACATTGCCTGATGGAATCTCTGTTAAATCTTTTAAACATACATAGAATTAAGGTGCTGCATTTATACATGTGAATTTTTGTTACTTTGTCCAAGGCTAGTTCTTTGTAGTTCTTTGCCAGGAAAAATGATGGTGACAAACAACGGCAATTGTATAGAATAGTAGCTTTTGCTGGGCCAAGTGCATTGATGTATAATGGACTGTTTGGGAGAAAAAGTTGTCTGGCTGTTATTCATCTTCCTCAATGTCAGTGGAGTAGATACACCTTGGTTTTTACACCAAGCATTTTAGTTTTTTGCCTTGACTTTCATTGCGTTGAAAAGATGACCCATTCCCACACTCTGTATTTTGATTAAAAGTGGGGCATTCGGCACCACTCTTAAGGCAAACTGACACAAAGGGAAAGCCATGTGGTGGCTATTTGAAATCCAAGCTATAGAGAAGGTGCTGTGCATGGTGAACCAGTCATGTGTAACTCCTGTAGCTGATAGGAGGTGTAGGAGGAGATGGGCTTGAGCTCCCAGGCATATTTTGTTTCCCAGGCTATATTCTGATAAAGTTAATTATGTTTTTCATGTTGTGTTTCATGTACATTATCTGTGAGAGAAACTGCAATGTCTATAATATTAGCTGTTTGGGGTATTTTTTGTTTGTTTTCCAGAAATAATATTTAGTCTACACTACAGTACTGTAATCTATTATTTCACCAATTGTAATTTAGGCTGAATGGTACTGATGGGGGTGGTTAATAGGCAGGAAATAATGCATTACAACGGCCGTACAATTACAAGCAATACTTAGAAGGTTTAAACTGGGTTTTTTATTTTCTGGTAAAATTTTCATAGGGAAGCTTGAAATGTTGATTGCTATGCACACAATTATACAGCAAGAATATTAGTTATATTCAGCTGTACTCAATTGTTTCTTAACCATTTATTTTACAGATCTTTAATACTTTCAGCAATCTGGATCAAGTGGCAGAGTTACAATGAACAGCCATCCATCATGAATGCATTTAAAGAAGGCTGAAGCAAATACAAGAAGGTAGCGGTCTTTTCATATTCACAATGAAGCTTGTGTCTTAAGTAACTCCATTTTTAACAGTACCAAGTATTTAAAGTTTTTCTATACCTTAGTGTATAGAGTAGCATTTTAAACAGTAGCAAGAATTTAAAGTTTTTTTTTAATACCTTAATGTAGTGGTGTTGCTGAAAGTCAATCATATCATTGGCCCCAGTTAACAGTACATTTACCCTTGGATCCTAAATAATTACATTTAACACAGGTATGTGGAATTTTAATCAGACAAAGTCACCATTTATGTCACCATATCCCAGTTTTAGCAGTCGCCTTTTGTTGAAATATCAGCATAAAGCAAGCTCACAGTCAAGATTTTTGAGGCTCATGGTCAAGATTTTTGTTTGCATTCCAAAGTAATCAGACAAATTATTGCTAAGTACTAATCTTTGCTCGTGTGCAATGACTGAGACCAAATATCAATGTTCTCTATTTTACTAATCTGTTTTTCTTAATAATTAAAAACAATTTGATGGTTAATTTGAAAGCTGGAACTTTTACCATTTGAGATCAGGAACGTCAAGAATTGTACAAAACTAAGCATTTGAGTTTTAGGAAGCATGCTGTATTGTATGGGGAAATGGTATGCAAGTGAGATTGTGAGATTAGGGGTGTCAGTTACGCTTCATTTCATAAGTGTATGCATTTTATTTTATTTTATATATTTCTACCGGAAAAAAATTGGTACCGAAATACAGAAGCAGGACTCAAGACAGCTATCAGAAAAATGGATGCAAAAAGATTCACCACATTAAAATTAAAATAACAATAAGAACATTTAAAAACAAAGCTATAATCTAGATTATATAAAAACACATTAAAATCACAATAAAACACCAGACTGGCATTAATTGAAGGCTGTCATTTTGCTGCCACGTCAGTTTTGTTCAGCCAATTAAAAAATGCAAATAGGAATTTTTATATTCAGCAAATAATATTCTGTCCAAAATATATAACATTGAATTGCTGAAGGACAATTCAAGATGAAAAACTGTAGGGGACAGTATAGAATATATTCAGGTAAGGAGATAGCAAGTAACATGTGGTGGGGGGGGTGACCTCCTTGCTACGGGTCAGTTGAAGAGGCTTGACTTACTTTATATGGAACATTGGTCTCTTATTGTTTCTGGTTGTACTTAAATGCCACAAAATTTCCAGGAGGCCAAAGATCTATTCCTTTTTTATGACCTGTTGTATCCTTAGGGGTCAGAGACCCAATAAGCACATTCAGGTCCAGTAGAACAAGTGGGTCATTGCCATAGTCCAGGACTTAATTGTTGCTTCTTGGTTACCTCACAGACACCAAACCAGCTTTCAGGAACATCTGGAGAGCAGAAGTAGCAGTGGGGGAGGAGGAGCCCTTGCATTTGTTGCACCAGGTGCTAGGAGGAAGCAACATTAGCTTTTTTGATATGGGAGGCAAGTTCTGTGGCCCCTGAAGTTAGGTTACAACAATTGAAAAGGTCAAAGGACAGCTGAGTGGGGTCAATGAGACACCATGGGGTGTATTTTGTTACTTAGTAAAAGAAGCAACATCCTAAAACCTTAAAGGGTTCTCTTGAAAACTGTGTTGTGAAAAGGTTTTATGAGTCTGTTGGTGAAAAAAGTGCTGATTTATCTAAGGAATGTGTGCTTTTGTCAAAAACGAAAGGGTGACTCTTACCAAATGTTGGCAAATGTGATCAGTGTAGGGACTTTTAAAGTGCCTTTATAGAACAGGAGCACTTTCACTTCCCAAAGGGATCATCACAGGCCAAGGATCTGCAAAGAAATGGCTTGTGGTGATGTTCTCTTCTTCATAATGACTGAAGACACTTGGCAACCCTCATCTGACACTTGAGAATCCACTGATTTTAATGGGAATGTTGAGCATCTGTTTACACATCTTCCTTTGAAATGTGAGGAACTGTAAAGTGCATCATTTTTGCTGGATTGTCTTTCCATCCTTGGATGTAAAAAAAAAACAGATTTCTTTAAGGAAAATATTGTAGGAGCATTTCTGCATAACCTTTTTTTCTCTATTTTTTGATGGGGGACAGCCTGCTTAATCCAGTGCAAGATAGGATTGTGCTGTAAAAGGCTGAGTGAGGTTTGTAGACCCAGTTTGTAGTTTGCCTCAGCCGTGAACTCTGCCATGTACTCAAAGCTGCAATGTGGAGATAATATTTGCTTACCTTGCAGAGTTGTGGCAAGGATTATATCGAGGTGATAAATGTGAAGTGCTTTGCGCATTCAGAAAGTGCTATACAAATATTAAGGGCCAGCTTTAAGCCAATTGGATCAACTGTTCCCAATTGAGCCCTGTATCTAAGGTCCTCCCTTGATAGAGTAATCTTTTTTAGGCTGCGATCCTGGGGGTTTGACCATTAAACACAATGGGCTTACTTTTGAGTAGACTTGTGCTCTTAGTCTTTTGTGCATGTGAGTTCATAGACCAAATGGATCTAGATGTGCTTGGATTCATTTGATCTATGAACTCAGGTGCACTTTGTAAGCATGCATTTTGATTGCTTTCAATTCTACCATAAAGATTAAAAAATCTATAGCAAATTTTATTTATATGTCTAAAATTCTACATGCCTTGGCTGTGAACCTGGGGCCTTTCAAAGTGTGGAGCTCCAGATAAATGTTTCCAATTGGGCCGAGCAGCTCCTAAGGCTCGCCCTGCAAATGTTTACTGGAACAGCTTGTCACATAAATGCTCCCATTCATTCAGAATGGGTCGCAGAACCCCCACAGCGGGGTTGCAAAGGCTGAGAGACCACCATTTTGATCATGGAGACCCCAAAAAATCAATTTCACAATGATGCACACTACACCATCATGTCATTGGTCGTTGGATTCACCTTAAAGAGCTGAATCCAATGCAACAATCCATTCTGAAATATCTCCTTCCTATCCAAAGTTATGGCCTAAAACTGAAAAGCAAAAATATGCATAGAAAATGCATCAGAAAATGAAAGTAAAAAAATACCCTACTATGCACAATACCATCACATGCGTATCAAACCCCTCATGCGCAATACCCTCCCATGTGCACCATCCCCCATGTGCACCTACCCTCCCATGCACACCAACCCCCATGTGCAATACCCTCCCATACACACTATCCCCCACATGCACCATCCCAATGTGCACCTACCCTCCATGCGCACCTACCCTTCCATGCGCATCAAACCCCCAAGCACAATACCCTCCCATGCACATCAACCCCATGTGAATACCCTCCCATATGCACCATCCCCCATATGCACCATCCCTTCATGCGCACCATTCCCCCATGTGCAAGACCCCCTCATGCTCACCCCATGTGCACCATCATACTCTGTGCACCCTCCCTCACAGTCCATCAGCTGGATGTTGATCAGTTAGTCTTCAATGTTACGTATAGGCCGTAAAGTGTTACGTAAAGTGTTACACCATTTTTCATACCCTTTGGGGTTAAATTTCTAGTAATTGGTTCATTGTGGCTGTTTCTGTCACAGAAGAAATACACTCCCCAAATTTCATGCTTCTAGATCAAGGGGTTGGGGCAGAGCATCCCTCAGGCAGGGATTCTTAAAAAAACGTTGCACCCCTTTTCAGCCCCTTCCGGGTTCTTGGTGGGTGCCTCCATCACTGAAGGAACACCCTCCCCAAATTTCATGCTTCTAGGTCTAGCGTGGTTGGCTGGCCATTGGTGAGTGAGTGAGTGAGTGAGTGAGTGAGTGAGTGAGTGAGTGACTTTTCAGTTTTATATATATAGATACCCTACCTTTCCCATGCCAAAGCAAATATTCGATGTGGCTTTCAAAGTTTTAGTTCTTCTCCTGCTATTGTCCTCAAAACAACTCTGTGAGGTAAGTGAGGCTGAATGTGAGTGACTGGCCCAAGGTTATCCAAAAAGTTCATGGTCAAGGTAAGATTCAGACCTGGATCTTCTAGGTTTCAGTCCAGCTCCCTAATCATTACACCATCCTGGCTCTCTTATGCAGGTGAAAACCTCCTACAATCATTGCTGTATTCAAAATTTACAATAACTGCATTTCTTCTTCTTTTCTTTTCCTCTACTTTTTATCCAATCCATGAAGTGGAAGGTGAAAAGGAGCAATGGAGACAGGTGGCTGGACAGAGATGGACACCACCCACTAATCTGCTTTCTGAAGCAAGTGCTTCAGTCAGTCTCATGGATGGACTGACCCTGAAAGGGTCACATCTAGAGTAATGCTTCTATTAGCAAAGGCGGACTCCACAACTTAAGCTCCCTCTGAGAATGGAAGGAGCACTCTGCTTGTTTGTGTAAAGCATCCTTGCATGAGTGAAAGGGAAGAAAAGAACATTTATTGAATTCTCAGTAGGAGCCGGAGTTCCCAGACTTCATTTGTATTTATGGAAATGTTAATCTGTGTATGACTTAAGAAGTCTTGTGGTACCTAAAAAGTTAGCACATTTATTGTGGTATATGTGTTCACAAACTAGGATCCATTACTGATAGATACAGCAAACTGAACTTCATCAGGATGCTTTTCAACAGTAAATATTGAAGTAGAAACAAACTGGTGAAGTGGATTTTAATTATTGGAAATTTAATGGGTTAGACTTTTCAGATGTTGCACGTCTTTATGATTGTTTCATATGCCTATGTCCATGAGCAGGATATGTAGGCAAATCATCTTCTGTTGTTATTTCCCAGAAAGTAGAATTCAAATCCGAAGTGCTTCTATGTTTGGGTCTAGCATAGTAGTTACTAAATTGATAGGACATGACCACCAGCCATGGAAGCATTTAAGTTTGGTCCAGGAGGGGTAGGGGGATTGCAACAATGCTACAATCCCAGGAGTAAGAAGAGTAAGATCCCAGGAGTAAGATCCCAGGATAAGAGGGTTCATGGCTTACCTGAATCCAGTAACCATATAGGGAGCCCCTATACACCCATATATGGGAGCCCCATATACACCTATTACCATGATTCCCCAAGCCTTGAAAATAAAAAAAGTTGGAAGTCACTTCTGGATTGTGATAGTGAAACCAGAAGTGAATTCTGATCTTTTTTTATTCAAGTTTTAGCGAACTCTGCAGACATTTCAGTACTACTTCTCACACCACTAGACCTCATCACTGGCTTCAGGTAATCAAGGAACCCTCCTCTTACCTCAGTAGCATCATGATCGTGAGGACTGTGTTGTTGCAACCCCCTTCCCCAGTCTCCTACAAGCACCTAGCTGGTTCCTTCCTCCTAAGACTTAGCTAAGAATGGTTTAGCATATAGCAATCATGCCTCATACTCATTGATGTTATTGGAAGCTTTAGAAGCTGGTTAGGCTCATTACTACCTCTTGAAGCATTGAATTTCTTTGGTGATTCTAGGATTCTGAAAGTAAGGAAAGAGTGCATATGTCATCCTTTAATTGCTTTAATTAAACATTGCCTTTCATTGAAAACCAAAAAGCCCCAAACATATGCTAAGTAGTCCTTATCAATAGTGCATTTGGTCTTTTCTGTACCTTTTCTAGCTTTATTGCACAAAACATGGTATTGGTTTGATTTTGCATGATACTAAAGTAAAGGAAAGTGGAGGATTAGGATTATAGAATAATCCTTTGCGTGACCAACTGGTGTATCTGAAACAATCTGTCAGTTCCTTAATAGGTGCTGGCACTCCATCCCTTGGAGATGCCAAACTGGGTCCTAGGATGCCCAGGGCCCCCTCCGCAGCCACCAGCATTGGCCTTGCTTGGCCCCACCAGCATCAGCTCAACTCAGAGCCCTCTCCAAGTGGCTCAAGAGACACATCCCCATACTCAGCGACCCAAGCGACTGCCTGAGACCCTGAAGGCAGCGGGCAAAGGAGAGATCCCCCATCACCACCAACACAAGCGGTGAACTGCCACTTGTATTGATGGCAAAGGGGCTCAGACGCTTCATTCCACAATCCTTCAGAAGATTGTGGAATGTATTGTCTGAGTTCCCATTATTTCAAATGGAAAAGCTCCCTTTGATATGAAAGCATTTTGGTTTATGAGCATGCTTCTAGAATGGATTATGCTCACAAACCAAGGTAGCACTGTGTTCATATAAAAACTATTACAATACTGTTATATTATACAAAATAATAAATAAAATACAAATATAAAGAAAAAACAAATTAACATGCACTTTGTCTCTCAGGTCTTTCAGGCTGCAATCTGCCCTCTTACATAGGAATGAACCTTACTACTTTAGAGTAGACATGCATGACTAGGTTTCACAGGCTCCTTTCCATTGCCCCCCTTACACAGCAGTGGGCCCCAATGATGATAATATGTCTTACTTTAGAATAGACATGCACAGGCTGGTCTCTCAGGAGAGGTTGAGCAGGTGCTGGCGGAATACCAAATCCGACCAGGACTATTTTTTCCTGGTTTATCAAGACATTGCTTTTATAGCAAGTTAAAATTCATTAGAAATGGTTTGCTTGTCTTGCAATCCAAGTTCCTCTCAATCCAAGGTTTTACTGTTTTATTGTTAGATCCATGTTTCCAAAATGAACCCTAGTAATGTGGCTCAGTCTGGGCAATATTTGGCTCTGTAATCTGCTATATTATGGACAGAAGAGGACCTTCATGCAGCTGATCTTGCTTTAAGAAAAATTGCTGCATTTTTTTAACTTCTCCTGTCTGCTTCAGACATAAGCACATTTTGAGCACAATCCTAACCATGTCTACTCAGAAGTAAGCCCCATTTTGTCTCCCAGGAAAGTGTCTTTAAGATTGCAGCCTTTGTTTCATTACTTACCACCATTTGAGTGCCAGCCTTGTAAAGTTGTCATTGAGTGGGATGGATTTTAAATATGTGACTTTTGTTTTGTGTGTGAAGAGAAACACACTGGTTTTATGGAAACGATGTGTGCTATAGAATCTGTCACTGCAAAGCTTTAAGAGTCATGTCCATGCATTTAGCATATATCCTGGAAAACAGCTTTACCAAGGTTCAGATGTTAAGGGAGGCTTAGGACACAATCCAGAGCAAATTCAGCCTGCTCTGACCTAACTGCACTCTCCTAACTATTCTGTATCCAGAGCAGAAAGTTATGCTGAATCCAGAGAGTAAGGAAGCCTGGGCTGCCCTAACTGCTCCAGAGCATGCTAAGTAACTGACACAAGGGGAAGACTTGCTCCTGAGGAGACACCCCTCAGATCACGCTGAACAAGGAACAGCTGTGGTGCCTACAGTGGTGACATGACTCTGCACATCACCTGGTGCGGAAGTCTGTGTGTCATCCCTGGGATGCGCGCCCCCCCTACCTGGACTGCGCAGTCACCAAAGTTGGCGCCTGCGCAGTTGTTTCTGACGCCAACTGGCTTCAGAAAGAGTACTGTGCAGGCACCATCTCTGACACCTGCGCAGTACTTTTCTGAAGCCTTTTGGCTTCGGGGGAGACTGTGCAGGCGTCAGAGTTGGTGCCTGTGCAGTACTCTTTCTGAAGCCATTCGGCTGCCGCTCCGCCTCCTGAGTGAGGCCGAATGGATGTGCAGAGGCGCGGACTTTCTCTGCTCTAAGGAAGTCTCCTCTGAAGCTGTTCGGCATGCTCAGTGTGTTTCTGCGCACTGCACCTCAGATGGCCGTTCAGGCCAGCTCCTCAGACAAGTGGCAGCTTCTGGCTGCTGCTCTGCCTTGGAGCAGGCCTGAATGGGGGTGCTGATGCCCGGGGCCTGCCAAAGGACAGTCAAACTCCTCCGGCACATCACCCCATACGGAGCGCATTACCCAATGCAGCCCACACCAGCCGCACCAGTCTGGTGACGCCACTGGGTGCCTGCCTTATAAGGAATCCCTGATGAGATGCCAGTACATTCTACAGTGAATACAAGGGGCTTCTTGGAGTGGCCTGCTGTATCCTGAGCTTTGTGGGCAGCCGTAGTTTGTTCCATATCCTGAGGTTGAGAGGCAGGGGTTGCAGCTAGGATGGCCAAGAACTCAGATTTTTGGTCAACACTGCCATTCTTACTTGGGCCTTATCATGGACCCCTATGGGTCTACTCATTACTATACCTGCTCCTGAGGTGGTATAACTCTGAGGGCTGGAAGAGGGCATTTCTGCCTTGGAAACAGGCTTTGGATACAGAGTAACTGCTCTGCCCTAGGCAATGCTAAACATGCCCTCAACTTGCCTCTCCTGAGCTGCTTAGGCTGCCCCAGTTAGGGCAGAGCAGGTCCACCTCTCTTAGGGCACCCTATCTTGCCTTGCTCTGCCCTAAGCCTCTTCTAGAGTAACTGGCCTGGAGCATCTTGCAGTTGCTCCAACCTAGTGTTAGATAGGGCAACCTAAGGGCTCTTATGTGGACAGATTAGTTGCTCTGGATTGTCCTGTTATGCATGTTATATGAAGCTGCACAAAAACAAAACTTTCATTGTGATATATGATATTTTAATATCAAGAATGCTTCTTAAATTTATGCTATGTGATGCCTGTGCTTTTGAGATGTATTAACAGTGTGAGTACTAACAATGTAATAACTTCATCACTGAGTACTAACAATGTAAACTTTGAAAGAAATCTGTGTTATTGAGGTAGGCAAAAAACAAAACATCTGTCTGTTGCTCAACTAATTGCCAGTCCTTCTTCAACAGAGAAAGCTATATTTTGTGAAACAATAGTCAAATACAGGTTCACATAAGTGACAAGCTGTTGCTTTAATAGGCTTGATCCACAGAGTGGCATATGGAGAGGCTTCTCATAAGTAGCTTGTCAGTTATCATGTTAATCCAAGATGTGTTCGTTCTTTCAAATTATCCACCAGTACATCCAGTTTGCTGGATGTGATTCTTGGCAATCTGTGAAGCAACATGAGCCATTGCTTGACAGTTGGGCTTCACATCTCAATTTGAGGCACGTTCACAATTCAGTCCTAGGCACGCTCCATTGAAAGCAATTGCAGGGAAAAAATTTCCAAGAAGAATGATCAAGATTATGGTGTTCATTATCTTCTTTAAATAATTTCCATCTTGGTAAGCAGGTTTCTTTTTTTGAAATGAGCAATATATATTTTTTTAATCAAATCCCTTAATTTTTAATAATGATTAAAAAGTTAAAAGTTCTTATAGTTAAAAAAAATCATTTTCTAAAATACTATGGAGAAACCCTTCCTCCTGCTTCCACAATTCAAAAAAGCTTACATGGAACTTTGTTAGATGCAAGGAATTTGATCCTATGTTTCTATGAAGTAGTCTCAGAAGGTTACTGGCGCACTGAAAAGTATATTGTCAAGAAAATAAATAAACTGGAAATAATCCAAAAACTGAAAAAGTTATGTTTGGAAGAGGCCTTTTAAAATACACCAATGTCAGATTCACCAAGGAAAGAATGAAGATTTTGTGGGATTTTCAAATACAAATGATAAAGTTTCTATTACAGTAATAGGAAAAGTGATTATTAAATTGATATAGCAATATTTGATGATAGTAGAATTGATGAAAAAAACATGAAAAATTAGTAAGTATCAGGATTTTAAAATCAAAATTCCAAGCTTATGGCACAGTCTAGCAGTGGTTTGCCAGTGGTGACTGGTACACTGGGTGCAGTCCCAAAAATACTTGTGCTGCATTAAAAACATCTGAACGTTAACAATTTCCAATTTGACCAATTACTATTGGTGTCATTACCACTGGTCAAATTCAAAAAGCTACCCTTTTTGGTTCAGCATACATTATATAGAAATACGTCATATAGAAATACATCACAAAGTCCTAGGTCCCCGAGTGGGACTTGACTAGTAATTACCACCAAGTTCAGCTAACGAATCCGTCACTGTGATATGCCAGATAACAACAACAGGTACAGTGATGCCTTGTAAGATGAACATAATTTGTTCTGGAAGCATGTTTTTCTTATAAAACGTTCTTTATACAAAGCGGATTTTCCTGTAGGAAATAATGGAAACTCAGACAATTGGTTCCACAACTCAATAATATTCATATAAAAATATTAACTGTATGTAAAAATGATGACAAAACACTGTAATTGAATTCAAAATACTGTAATATACAGAATACAAGTACTGCAGTATTAATCAAAACATTGTAATATATATGTATAGTAAAACAGAAAAGAAAAACCTTTATGGCCGATAAAGGTTAACTAAAGGATAATTAATTTTCACTTAAAGAGTCACTGGTGTCTTTTTGAGCAACTTTAACAAGGTACTTTTTAATGACACTTCCTTTTGTCTCCTTTTGAGGATTTCACAGAAAAATGACTTTCCACTGTCATTAAACAGATTCATCACTCGCACTGCTACAGCCTTATTTGGGTGCTGCTTTTCTACACAATTTTGCACAATTTCCCAATGTTTACAAATGTTGTTGTAAAATTGTCTTACAAGGCAGAAATCCTTAGAAATTTTAGTTTGTCTTGCAAAGCATTTGACATATAAGGTACCACTGGATTTATACACCACCTTTCTGGCCATTGGATTACTCCTTTGATTTTATTCAAATGAAAAATATGTGTAGCTATACCCTTGAGGATATGGGAACTGGAGTGGTGAGAGGGTAGTAGTGAGTGGAGTGGGGAAATATAGCATGGATATTGGTTTGTTTTTCGAGGTGTCCTGGAGATTTAGAAAGTACAGGAATCACAGTATCATGAACACTACCGTGAATACTGCTCTCCATTATGAAATGGCATTTGCTGCAATGATTTTTAAAATTCTAAAGGGAGAGGGTTAAATATATTGTTGGCAAGGAAAATGGAGGCAGCACCATCATCGTGAACCTGATCAAAAGAAATAAGAGTTGTTTTGGTAATCTGAAAGTGCATTTGGAAAATTTATCAGGGGGTTACAGGTACAATATGTCATTCTGGAGAATGTGTGGCATGTTTTAACGGCAGAATAGGATGATACTGGATCTCAGAATTGGATCTCAGAATATTTTCATTTCCCTGATATTGTAAAAGTTCTTAGTTGAGCCATTTTCTTCAGTGGAGAGCCCTATTAAACATCACAGTCAGTACAGTAAATAACTTCTTTAAACATTATTATTTAGTAATGCAAAGCAAGCTGTGTTGTAAAGGTGACTGTTGGCTGAACTTAAAATCATTTGGGTGGAGAACTGTCAGGTGCATGTTATTCCATGAAGCCAGGAACTCTTATATTATTTGTACAGCACCACAAAAGTACTGTTTGTATGGTGAAAAAGTTGTTCTCCTTTAAGACCAATATTTTTAGATCATGTTTGCGTGGTTGTAGCCAAAGCATTAACAGTTTGTTATTCCACGTAGATCGCTGCCTAGCAGGCAGAAACATCTGAGTTGCAAAGATGCTTGAGTTTCTAGTCATAGCAATTTCAGAAGGCCATTCAGCCCAAACAAAAGTTGCAGTCCTAGGCATGCTTCCGTGGGAGTAAGTCCCATTGAAACAACGCAGATTGTTACAGGATGTTTAAAACCCAAGTCAACTGATAAACTTTATCAAGTTTCGGGTATTGCACCCGCAGATGTGAGGAGAGAAGTGGTGGCAGAAAAAGAAAAACAGTAAGCAGACCCCCGGCATCATGGGCAAAAGCCCCATCCTCCATGACTTAAATCAAGGAAGTGTTTCAACAGAACCAATCCCATCAACTCCAGAAACTCGAGTAGAATAATGGCACAGCCTGCACCACAATGAAAGCTGGACCAGCTTCAGGGAAGAACTCATTCCTGGGTACCATCTCCCATATGAAACATGGAAAACACAGAACAGATCAAGAACAGGGATGTCACGATGTAAGAAAAACTTCAAGACTTTGGGGTATATTACAGGAGATGGAAAATGCAAATGCAGAGCCCTGAACATTTATTGACATGCTTTAATTTTAATGGTCCATGCACGATGGAGGATTTGTTCCAGGCCAATGAAAAGCCATTCAAACTGCTATTTTCTGGACTTCAAAGGGAATATAAGTTTTTTCTGTGTGAAATCCAAATTTTTTATAGTCTTGAAATGTATTGTTTAGATTTCACCTCAATTTTTTATTTCTAAATTTTAATTAATCTTAAAAATTTTTAATGTAAGATGTTTTGGACTCGGTAAATAAAATAAATAAATAGTCCCAATACTTCCATCTGAGTAGACATATGCATATGATTACATGGTTTTTTAAAAGTATTTAAAGTAATACTTTGACGTATTTTCTATAACAGCAAGTTAAACTGTTAGGCTTTTTGAATAAAGGAATTTCAGTATAACTACTTGGCTGCACATGCCCAAAATTATTGTCAAGGCAACTGTAACACCCATCAATTTTTAAAGTTTTTGGGGGGTAAGTTAGAATGAGTTACAGTTATACTAATAACTCCTCCTGTTTAGTCCCAATGAATCTTCCACCAGCAAATGCATCCTGCTTCTCTCATTTGTCATTGCTCCTCATTCAGTGAGGAGGAAAGTATCTATGCACCCTTTGGTCACCTTTGTCAGAAGAAGGTGGTTGTGAATCCACCCATCCAAGCTGCTTGTTCCACTCAAGTAGAAATTATTAGTTGTTAATAATAGCTGGCGGGAGGTGCAGTTAAGGTGCAGCAGAACCATGACAGCTTCTGGGAACTTCAGCCATAATGAAAATACACACACACACTCCTATTATGGTAATCAACAGCAATGCCTAAAAAGGTTGTGTTAAAGGCAAGACATTCACAATTGGGGACCTGGCAGATTCACACCTGAGAGAGTAATTCTACTGCCAGTAGAAAATCCCTATCTGGCCAACATATCATCCACTATTGATCATCATAAGATGTGACTGTTGCATTTTTTTAATATTAGATTACCAAAGCTGTACTTCATGTGGACTTTTAAGCCAGCTCCTGTGGAGAGCCTTTAGGACCTATGGCCCCAAACTAAAAAGACCAATACATTGTCTCTGGAATTCAAATGGCATATCTGCCAATTTGGGCTGGACACAAATTCCAGTGTTGGATGTTCAAGTGGCAGATGAAGGGCAGATTTTCATTCCAGGATCTAGAAAGATATACCAGTAATATGTCTATGTAGAGCAAGTGTGGCCCAAGTTAAAGGGGTTTCAGACAGACAGACAGAATTCGCTATTTATTTATATAAATGAAAATTCTAATATGAACCAGAGTTTAGATTCAGGCTGCAATCTTATGCACACTTATGGTGGAGTAAGGGCTCTATCCTATTCAACAGTCCATCACTGATTCAGTTGGAATTCAGCCCCGACGTTCAAATGATTCTCTTACCTTGAGGAGGCCTCCATGATTATCCCCACAGCAGGATGCAACACATGTCCTGTTCTATGAAAAAACAGAAAAGCAGAAAATCAGGTTTCCTAAAATAGATGGTGTTTTCACGATTTAGCCTTGGGTATATCAACAATCTGATGCTTGAACTTGGCTGAAGGCTTCCTCCCGGCCAGCTAAAATGACCCTATTATACAGGAACGCTGATGTTCAAACAGAAACATTGGAGTTTTTTTCAGTGACAGTGAAATACTCCATCAGTGAAAAGCCAGACTGTCAGACTCAAATCAAGAACAAAAAGTGCTTTTCCAAGTTGTTGTTTATTTCAGTGGCTTTATTTACCACTGCTAATGTTTTATCCTCCGTGAAAAATATCCCATGCCAAATATCTATTTATTAACTTATCTCCAGTAATGGAGTGATGGTAGAGAGGGAAAGACATTCTGTATATTTAAACCTAAATCTCTTAAAATTTGTTTTACAGACCATGGGGAATTCATATGCAGGGCAAATGAAATCTGCCCGATTTGAAGAAGCCCTTCACAACTCCATAGAGGCCTCTCTAAGATGCAATACTGTTGTACCACGGCCCATTTTCTCCCAGCTCTACCTTGATCCCGACCAACTTCTTATTGCACCGGAAGGTAACCAAGCAAGTACGGCATATTTTCATTGTCCTCCTTATAAAAAATGTTGTGCAACTTTCATTTTTTCAAAAGAAGCCTTTCTCATAAATATAACTCTTACACTAACATATTAATGTATGGTCATTTCAGTAGTGATACCAACGTGATGAAACTATGATGGACATCCACAAAGCTCCCAATCTATAGTTCTTCTTAACATGGATATCTTGTTTTAGTTGGTTGCTTATTTTTAGTTTGCTAATTTTAGGGCGCAATCCAGAGTAACTACAGGGAGTCCTTGCTCCGATATAAGAACAATTTACTCTGGATTGAATATGAATTTCCCATAGGTTTTCACTAGGTGGTGCTGTAACTACGTCGACATAAATGTCTCTTACATGCTCCCATAGTTACTCTGGATTGTAGGGATAGTTTATTTTATTTTTCAAGATGGTTGCAGGATAGAATCATAAGGTGCAATTCTAACCTAGGCTGGCACAACTCATCTGTCTTCCTGTTCTCGTGATGTAGGGCGGCAAGTATATGTCTTTGCACTGGCCTAACCCTCCCTTAGGAGTGGCGCAGAAGTGTCTTATGGCACTTTTGTGACCCACCCCCCAGGTCAGCATAGGACTTTATGCTGGGGCTTAGCCTGGCCTAACTGGATGTTAGGATTGCAGCCATAGAGTTGGAAAATACATAAAAGGTCATCTAGTCCAACACCCTGCCTGCAGCAGGAACTCTTCTGGGATCATTTCTGGTAGGTGGTTGGTTATGTTTATTTTGTGACATGGTGTTTTTGTAATTGGTTTTGAATGTTTTTTTTTAGTGCTTAGCATGATTCTAACCATGTCTTTTTAGAAGTCAGCCCCATTTTGTTCAGTGGGTCTTACCTCCAGGGAAGTGTCTTTAGGATTACAGCCTATGTGTTTTAAATTATAAAACAAAGGCCTTGGATGCCCCTCAGCCCAGAAAACACAGGATTTGAATTAAAAAAATATATATATTTACAGAAATGAAGGGATGTTTTTTGTTCTGTGCTGTATTTCAGATGTGAAACCGAAAGTGGAAGAGTTAGACAAAGAACTATTGCATCGTTACACCCAGAATGGAAGCTTGGATTTCTCTACCAGCCAAAGTGTTAATGAAATGGATGAAGATGAGGAGGATGAAGACATGTCTGATTCCAATAGTCCACCAATCCCATATGCACAAAAACCTGCCCCAGAAGGGTCTTGCACTACTGATGGTTGGTTTAAGCCTTCTTTCTCTAAAATTAAATTTTAATTCAAATACTGCTTTGGCAAAATCATATATTAAAAGAAGCATCAGAATGAAATTTTATGTTTATTTTATGTTTATACAGGGGCCCAAATCCCTATATTAAAAGAAACATTAGAATGAAATTTTATGTTTATTTTATGTTTATACAGGTCACCCATATCCGTGGATCCCATATCCAGATTCATTTTCTTCTTAGCCCTGCAGAGTCTGCATGCATCTGCCTGGGGACTCTGTGGACCTCAGAATTTCTGTTTAGGTTTTAAAAAAGCACTTCCCTTTTTCATAAAACAAAAATAAGGTTTTTATGGACACAATCCAGAGCAAATTCAGCCTGCTCTGACCTAACTGCACTCTCCTAACTATTCTGTATCCAGAGCAGAAAGTTATGCTGAATCCAGAGAGTCAGGAAGCCTGGGCTGCCCTAACTGCTCCAGAGCATGCTAAGTAATTGACACAAGGGGAAGACTTGCTCCTGAGGAGACACCCCTCAGCTCACACTGAACAAGGAACAGCTGTGGTGCCTACAGTGGTGACATGACTCTGCACATCACCTGGTGCGGAAGTCTGTGCGTCATCCCTGGGATGCGCGCCCCACCACCTGGACTGCGCAGTCACCGAAGTTGGCGCCTGCGCAGTTGTTTCTGAAGCCAACTGGCTTCAGAAAGAGTACTGCGCAGGCACCATCTCTGACACCTGCGCAGTACTTTTCTGAAGCCTTCTGGCTTCGGGGCAGACGGTGCAGGCATCAGAGTTGGTGCCTGTGCAGTACTCTTTCTGAAGCCATTTGGCTGCCGCTCCGCCTCCTGAGTGAGGCCGAATGGCTGTGCAGAGGCGCGGACTTTCTCTGCTCTAAGGAAGCTGAAGCTGCTCTGAAGCTGAAGCTGAAGCAGAGACTTTCTCTGCTCTCCTCTGAAGCTGTTCGGCATGCTCAGTGTGTTTCTGCGCAGTGCACCTCAGGTGGCCTTTCAGGCCAGCTCCTCAGACAAGTGGCAGCTTCTGGCTGCTGCTCCGCCTTGGAGCAGGCCTGAATGGGGGTGCTGACGCCCGGGGCCTGCCAAAGGACAGTCAAACTCCTCCGGCACATCACCCCATACGGAGCGCATCACCCAATGCAGCCCACACCAGCCGCACCAGTCTGGTGACGCCACTGGGTGTCTGCCTTATAAGGAATCCCTGATGAGATGCCAATACATTCTACAGTGAATACAAGGGGCTTCTTGGAGTGGCCTGCTGTATCCTGAGGTTTGTGGGCAGCCGTAGTTTGTTCCATTACCTGAGGTTGAGAGGCAGGGGTTGCAGCAGGGAGGGCCAAGAACTCAGATTTTTGGTCAACACTGCCATTCTTACTCGGGCCTTATCATGGACCCCTGTGGGTCTACTCATTACTATACCTGCTCCTGAGGTGGTATAACTCTGAGGGCTGGAAGAGGGCATTTCTGCCTTGGAAACAGGCTCTGGATTCAGAGTAACTGTTCTGCCCTAGGCAATGCTAAACATGCCCTCAACTTGCCTCTCCTGAGCTGCTGAGGCTGCCCCAGTTAGGGCAGAGCAGGTCCACCTCTCTTAGGGCACCCCATCTTGCCTTGCTCTGCCCTAAGCCTCTTCCAGAGTAACTGGGCTGGAGCATCTTGCAGTTGCTCCAACCTAGTATTAGATAGGGCAACCTAAGGGCTCTTATGTGGACAGATTAGTTGCTCTGGATTGTCCTGCCTGACTTTATATTAGGAGGGCTAGGGAAACCCTTCTCCGGGGAGAGGATCAGAGCCTCCAGCCTCTGGTATCTCTGGATTCATGTATTCTCAGGGTTTTTGTTCTGGAACTCCCAAAGTATAGCAGGGCACACCAGTATTAGTGTTTTGCTGTAAGTTCTCTTGGGTGGAAACAAGTGCCGTTCAACCTTGGTATAATGTGGGTGTTGGAAGACAACATTAATATCAATGAACGAGCTACCTGCCTCATAAGCGAAACTGAAACTAACAGCCCAATCCTACCTAAATCCTCATGTGACAATGTAGTTGTGCTGGCATGGTTTCTGCTGCATCTAACAGGGCATTTTCAACTACTGGAGGTCTAATCAGGGTATACTGCAGTGGCTGTTATGGGGCAACACAGGACTGCACCAGTTCTGTCACTGGTGGAAGTATGCATTGCTCAGAAAAGATGGATCAGGCCTGGGAAAGGGTCAAGATTTGGTGTTCACTAGTGCCTCCAACCCACCTTTCTTTCTGCCTCATCAGCACCCGGTTCTGTTTATCTCTGGCCCCATTCAACCCTCTTCTCCTTCAACCCTCTGCATGGGCTTTCATGTTCTATGTGATGCCTGTGGGACTTACCAGCGTACACCAACTGTGCTCATCTATAGAGCTTCTTTATGATAGTTGTAAAATAGCTTCAGTTACCACAATGCTAGTTATGCTACTGGGTGGGGCCAGAAAATTCATATCTGTCTTAGGAGGTATGATCATATCCATGATATATCCCGAAAGCATGGTGTAAAGAGAACAGTATATCCAGGTTTTACTGTAGTATTAATTTTAACTTTTGTATATTATATGACCAACATTCATACTTGCTCTTACTTCTCCTTACTTCTCCCTAGATCTATGTTAAGTGATTCAGGGAGCAATTTTAATCCATTTAGACTGGCAAAACTCACCTGTCTCCCCATTCCTGCAGTGGTGCAGGGAGGCTGGTACATGTCTGTGCACTGGCCAAACTCCCCCAGGAATGGCGCAAAACTGTCTTACCACTTTTTTGTGACCTCCACCCCACTCTCAGGTCAGCACAGAACTTGTGACAGAGCTTATGCCAGCCTAACTGCAGCCTCTTTCTTGATTAGTTCAGAACTTATTCTGCTTATTCTGAACTAGAAGTATATTGACCACAAGATACTTTATTATAAAACACAAAGACTGCAATCCTAACCTCCAGTAAGGCCAGGCTAGATCCCGGCACAAATCCTGTGCTGACCTGGGGGGTTTCTGTGCCACTCCTGGGGGGAGGGTTAGGTCAGTGCACAGACATGCGCTTGCCTCACTACATCACCATGAGAATGGGAAGACCAATGAGTAAGGAACTGCAAAAGGTGAGGTTATTTTTCTTCTGTGCTTAAACAGAGTAGGAAAAATAACCTCATATTTTATAGGTCCCTACCAATGAGTTGCCCTGGCCTAGGTTAGAACTGCACCCAAAGATACTTAATTATGAACTGGTAGTGAATACTTTCTCATTTTACAGAGATCTCTAAATACAAATTATCATTTGCAATAATAATAAGATTTATGTACTATGTCCAGTTTTCAGCAAAAAAGTTCATAAAGTGATTTCCATAGCTAATAAATAAAATATCAATTGTTTTTGTATTAAGGTAATATTGTATGTAAAATGAATGAAAATAACTTATCCCAAACTGTTTCTGGGTTGTGTAATGGATGGATGAAAATGAGAGGGAATTAAATATTAGTTAGTTGAACAACTCTTTATTGATGATTTTGCCTTCACCACCATCATGCCCCACTTTGTATGTTGCCAGTTTTATGATTGGTGCCTGTAAGAGGGCATCCAAGATGTGTACTAAAGTCTAGTTATGTTAATATAATATTGGCTATAAACCACAATTATTGTTATACATGTTGAAGAGGGGGAATTAAAAGGGAAGGTACTTAGTACCTGAGCAATTGCTGTGAAGTTACAGCTGGAAGTGACTGTGAACTGATATTCTTATGCAAATTTTTGCTGGTAATTTTTCATGCAAATACTTATCTTAAAGCAGTACAATAACAGGTCTTTACCCCACAGAGGAGATGTTAATTGTAACTATTAGGAGAAAAAAGGAGTAGGGGAGAGAGAAAGAAAATCTTTGCTTTTCACTACACCAGAGCTTTTGTTTGTATTTTCACAGCTGTGTTGGCCAAACTCTCTTCTTTTCAGCAGGTTAGTTCTGTGTTGTTTTAATGCATGGGTCAGTGGAAATCTGCTCAGCTGGAGAAAAACCTTGACATTTCTTGGGGAAGAGAAAGGCATCCTTATTATCTATTTGTTAATTTCTTTTGTTTTTTTTAAATCATTTTTGGGTCCCTGAGTTTTTTCAATCTGTGATTCAAAATTCAATTAGTTTTTTTTTCTAATAGAACCTATTGGAGCTTATTTTATATTAATCTACTGGTCTCCCATACCTAGTAGTCATGCTTACAAAATATTCCTGTTAAAAATGGCTCAGTGTGCTTCTTAGAAACAGAGACAAAACATAAATATTAAAATGTAATATGTGTATGTTGCTACTTTCTTACTTGATAATTAGCCATAATTTTTGAACATAAAAGCAATAAAAATAGTGAGGTGCTATTTGGAAGACCTTAAAAAGAAAAATAAACTACATGAATTCAATCATGCTTTCTTGCCATGGGGAAACCTCATTTATGCATAAATGATAAGTATTATGTACTGTATAAGTATTCCGTATACGTTTACAAGGTTTAAGTGTATTTCGTGTTACAAACTCAGGCATTCTGAGTTTTCAATGCTTTACATGTTTTTTTCTTTTTAAAATTTGTTAAGATCAGTGTTTTAGTAACTTATTTAGTTTTTTAAACTTCTATTAAGATTTATGTGTTAGTACCTTTTGATATGTTTTTTACTTGTTTGCTACTTTGAACTCATGTTTAAAAACTTTGTAAGCTGCTTTGAGCATTTGCTTTAGCATTGGAAATGTGGGTATAAATCCCTAAATTATAAAATAAACCATATATTGCTGGAGCCCACATCCATTAGACAAAAGGTAATAAACATCTACAGTAGATTATACAATTCCCAATCCAGAGGAAGTTGGCCCCATTAGAGTTCCATTAAAATCAATCACTTTTCTTATTGTTTTTAGTGAGTTAATCATGATTAACTTTCTCTGAACTGGAACAAGCAACATTACTATTCCTATCAGAGATTTGTGAAAGATCCTGTATCTATATACTGTAGGTTGGTTATCAGTAGGAAATTTAAGTCATCATTGTATACCTAAATTTAAATCTTTGCAGGATAGTTGGAAAAAATAGTTTGATTACAATAGATGAGGTTTGCCCTTCAGGTTATGTTGATTCCATTTTGAAAAGCAGCAGGCACCTAAACCCTAAATAATGATTTTCAGGACTAAGAGCATTGGAAAAGAAAGCTCATGAAGGGCTCCTGGGAACACCATCTGCATTTCTTTGGAAGAAAATGCAAGATGTTTCACTTCAGAGAAGCAGATTTGCATCTCCTAATTATCTCTTTCTTTGAGCCAACACAGAAATCCCTGGCCTAAAATGCTAAACTCTCTCTTCTGAGACAACAGTGGAAGTGAAAACAAACTCTCAAGTTCTTAAGGAGAATAACACTGTACTTTGCATCTTTTTTCCCCTTTTCAAAATAACCACCAGCAAGTAAAATTACCAGCTTCCCAGCTATAAAACTGTTGCACGTTTAAATATGTAACAATCTAAATTAAATTTTGTGACTTAAGTTTAGAGTGAATCCAAAAACCAGAGTAAGACTCAGCTGCAGATAACAAGATAAACAAATACAGTATGGAGATAGTAAAACAGTGGCAATTAAAGGTAACTTGTTTGGAGAGGGGGTTCTCTTCAGTTTGACAGAGGCATTTCAGTTGATCATACTGATTTCCTTATTTCTCCTTCAAAATTGATCCTTCACTCTCCTAAAAAAAAGTTCCAAGAGAAAAAAGAGAAACATTCTTAAAATGTTGCAACAGTTTTTGCGACTTTACCTACCTCATTGCAAATAGATTTATATGCCCCCTTCCTCTAATTGTGCTTTGCAAGATGATCAAGACTAGCCAATTTATTTCAGTGGAAACATCTTCATCAGATGCATCATGTTATTTTTCATTGGCAGATATACAATAAGGTGGCATAAGATGGTTCTTAACTTTCTACTTTTGTGCTGACAGAAGCTTCTTACAGCAAAGATTAGGGAGACATTATGATTTAAACATTTAAATATGCTTAAAGCACTGGTGCTTTCAGTCATGTCATTCACAAGCTTAAGCTTTAGGATGCAATTCTAAAGACGCTTTCCTTAGAGTAAGACCCATGGAACACAATTGGTCTTACTTTTGTGTAGACATGGTTAGGATTGTGATCTTAATTATCTTCTTTCACACACACTGTGTGAATTAATGATGTAAGTTCTTAAGATATTAACCAATCTTTATCACTCGTCATATTTGTTGGCCTTCTCAGCGATCTCTGAGAGCCTCTGCTCATGCTTGCTCATAGAGTAAAGCAGTAACGACCACTGATTATGATAACCACTTTTAAGGCTTGATCATCTTTGCCAACAAATGCACTTGGGAGAAGAGGTTCAGAACTGGAAAAAGAACTGTCAAAAATGTGTGCATGTGTGTATCAATTTCTGTACATTTTATGTAGCATGCTAGTAAATTTGCTTCCTTTCTGTGGAGAGATGTTTGAACAAAAGTAGATGTTATCCTTTGGAAGAATTATATGAAGGAATGAACTTCCAATTTGTGTAAAATTGGAAATGTTTGTTTATTGGTATTTCAAAAGCTACAGTGCACATGTTGGATAAACTTGCAAAGCAAAACATCCTGAAGGCCAGGATGGTATGGTGGTTCGACTTAGAGACCTGGAAGATCCAAGTTCAAATCCTTGCTCAAGTATGAAGCTTTCTGCATGATCTTGAGCCAGCTGCTATATTTCAGCCTCACAAGGTTGCTGTGAGAACAAAAAGAAGGGAAAGGGACCATGTACAATGCCTTGAGTTTCTTGGAGAATGGGTGGTATAAACTGTGACAAATAAAGCATTGATTTCCTCAAAGTTTGGTGAATTTTGGTGTACAAGTTGGAGAGAGTGGCAAAATGTTTCATTCAGCTGTATTTTTAGCCTCTTGTGATTTTATTTATCAGATTTATACCCCACCTTTCTCCCTCACAAGCGGATCCAAGGCGGCAAACAACAGCAACTAATACAAAAACATAAAAAATGCATAACAGTTTTAAAGAACTTTTAAATATTCTGTATGGTAAGTTAAAAACAATTAAAGTCATACCCTACAATCCAGAGTAACTACGGGAGCACATAAGAGACAGTACATGCACCCATAGTTATGGCACCACCTATGAAAACCTATGGGAAATTCATACTGCAATCCAGAGCAAATTGTTCTTACACCAGAGCAAGGACTCACCGTAGTTACTCTGGATTGTGCCCATAATAGCACATCTTCCTAGCATTAGTTGAAGGCTCTAATAAATGAAAATGACACCTAGCAGTCATATTTCTGTCTTTATCCCTGGCATATCATCAGCCACCTATTTGGCTGATGGACACTTGTATAAATAGGCAGAGAGTAGCTAGATTATTTGGCACTGAGGGCCCATAAATTTCTGACACATCCTACAACCAAATTATTTAATTATCATTATTTAATTAATTAATGCTTGGCGGCAGCATGGATTGTTGTTCTCATAGGTTCCTTTAAATTGCAAAAAAAGAATATACCCTTTCAGTTTAAAGAATCATGGTGGGTTACTGTTCTTGAGAGACAGAGCCTAATGAAGAGAAGCTGAAGTGGTTCTCTCCAGAGGTGTTCCACAGTTGTAGGTGTCATTTACAAATAAGGAATTACACACTTTGAATCAGGCTTTGGGAGTGCATAATTTGGGAGTGGATTGGGGCAGTCAGATGTGCATTCAAATGTGGTAGCAATTTAATTTAATTGTTAATTTATCTAGTGTCCTTCATGCATTGATTTTAGAAGGCTTGAAGAATTGTTGATCCAGTTGTTTCATGAAACCCACACTCTATAAAATTAGGAAGTTCAGCAACTCACTCCAGTGCTGAACTTACTGAGGACAGACCTCATGATCTGTCAATGTAAGCTCCATTCTGTGAAATAAAAGCCTTATTACTGATGTGCATTTTAGGCCCTGCAAGTGTTTCAGTGACTTCTGGGTGCCCAGTTGGAGCTGGTGTGGTGGTGGTGCAGACAGTTTGGGGATCAGGGCAAAGGCTAGGGTGAACCAGAGGCAGGAGGAAGAGGATATTGGTGGCAGCAGTGTAAACCAAGAAGAACCTCTCCCCATTTATCCAACTTGATGTGCCTCCTGAGAATTATTGAACTTACACCAGCTAAGTTGCTGCATAAATTTGACGATACCTATTGGAGGCCAGGCAGCCTACATGGAAGTAAATAGATTCTTACCTCTCCAGCACCATCTGATTGCTGTTCCACAGAAGGATGCAGCATATGGTTCTTCAATAGCACTACATGCTATGAGCTAGCGGGGAAAAGATTGGGAACATAAATATATGTTTGTATACCTGTGATTCCTAGGTTTGCATACTTTTGTAAGTTTGTAGAATTAAAAAAGAAAATTATCTCTTCCTCTTGGCATTGTTCCTGGAATTATTTGTGTTCACCATATTTGTTCTGAGCATGTGGCCTAAACAGTAAATCAGACATAGATATTTTATGGTGCATCCTTTTTCCCCTTCAGGTTTTTGTCAAGCAGGCAAAGATTTGCGGTTAGCATCCTTGTGTATGGAACAGATCGACATCCCAGCAGGCTTCCTGTTGGTAGGAGCCAAGTCTCCAAATCTTCCTGAGCACATTCTAGTCTGTGCTGTTGACAAGAGGTTTTTGCCAGATGAGCATGGAAAAAATGCACTTTTAGGTAAATGGTTTTAATTATTTTTTGTGCTGCAACCAATTTATAAAAGTCAAATGGTTGGGTTAATGTTACAAATGTTTCCAAGAAATAGGTTTCTCACTATAGCACCTTGATATTCCTTTGAAAAGTGCTTTCTAAATAAGGCTGGAGGCCCATTTTTCAGTTAAATGTCAGCAAAGTTAAAAATTATCCTATATATACCACATTTTGAGAATTTGGACTATGTGGCCACAGGTACCAATAGCACTTCTGCTTTCCCAGGGTAACAAGCAATTATGACAACCAAAAAAGAGGAGTAGGTCAGCTCCACGCAGTGTCATCACCCAGTGTGGGAGGATGCAAGGACGCAAGGTGCAAGGATGCAAATTCAGTCTAACTTATTTTTCCCAGGTATTAGGATTGCTGTGTGCATATTGATTATAACTTATTACCTTTCAACAGCCACCTGCAGTAGCTGTGGAATGTGAGGTAGCTATTGAATATGAGGTAGCTTTTCACACGTGAAAGATAAGAAGATATCATGTCAATAAGAATATTGTTGAATATTTTTTTCACAGTATTTGCTTTCAGGCAGTATTATGGGCAGTAAACAATTGGGCATTGCTATGAAATTTAAATAGGTAATGTTGTTTAGACAGCTGACATTGCTAATTTACCTAGGATTCTGGCACCGGTGGTATTTTTGCAGTGTAGTTCCAAATTCTGAGCATATTGCTAACCATTCATCATAAGCCCCAAAGAGTACCGTTGTGGAGGTGCCTTTATAACACCTGTCTTGTTGACTGTCATTTGCCTCCTGTCCTAATGCAAAACCTTTCTTTGAAATCAGTGGGAAATCTACAATGGGTCAAGGATAATATATAACTCCAACTCTATCCAGTGAAACCTAATTGAAGATGTAATTTAGGCCAGCTTGCAAAACTAGTTTGACCCTCTGAACTTTTCTCCCCATGTCTTTAATGTTTGGAAGAGATTACAGTACCCATTAGAATGATGAGCTTTCAACTTTTGTTTCAATGGGCCTTAATGCTTTGCCTCAAATATTTACTTATTTGGACCCTATGAGAATGGGAAGGAGGGGGGCTGGGGATGACTGTGACATGAATTATTTTGCATGAGGGAGCCTTGTAATAGAGAGAACTTTCTTCATCTTTTCCATGCACTGAGACCATTTTAAATTCTTTTTTCCACATAAAAATTAAGAGGAAGCCTCGGAAGGCAAACTAAAGAGGCATTAACAAAAGAGTAAGGAGAACATTTGGTTCTGAGATGGAAATATGACTCACATATCCATTCTGATCCTGATGAAGAGAGATTTTTTTCTGATAGTTTGTTGAAAAACTGACAGAACTGTTAACACTGTAGATTCCTTACCCATTTTGAAGATTTGCTCCTCTGAAGTGTCGAATGAGGAGATATAAGAAACAGTGGAGCTATGTTTGGTGAGGAATAATGATAGAAGGAATCTATCTGTATATGTTTTTCAGCTACATGTACAGTCAGGGGCATGTAAATGCATATAAAGTAGGTAGGTATCAAGCAAACAAGTTACAGGTGCCCCTTGTCATCCAGTAGGATTCTGCTTCAGACCCTCCCACTGATTAAAAAAACCAGTGGTTTAAAAATATGGAAAATTAGATTTATAGGGAAGGGACCCTAAATTGAAGGGATCCACTTCAATTGCTCCTATATGGGTGGGTGGTGCAAGTGGTTAAGACACTGGGCCTGTTAACCAGGAGGCCAGGGTTTGGGACCTGGATCCCCACAAGACAGGGTGAGCTCCTGTCCTTAGCCCAGCTCTGCAATGCAGCTGGAACCAATCGTATAGGTTCTGCTGTTCCATTGGACTATTTCAGTGGAATGGAGAGAGGGGTTTGCTGCTTGGGTAACAGCCTATCCTCCATATTAATCTACCCAGACCTTCGTGTTTCACATACAGCATTGAGCACAATACCATAGTCTTTCAAGACTGATGGATCCCAAATACTTTTGATGGAATGAGGTTGTGTCTCAGTATCTGCAGGGGTTTGATTCTGGGACTCCCTGCTGATTCAAAAAAAATTGTTAAATAAAAGCAGTTTATTAAAATTAAATTAATTTTTTAAAGTTTTAATTTTAAAAATTTAAAGTGTTTAAAAACAGACTGCTCTTACAATTGTAGTTAGCAACAGAAATGAAGAGGACCCTTCTCTTTGCTTGCATGACTGCCTCTCGACAGTAGTAAGAAAGGCAGCTTTTAAAACATGTTTTGCAGTGGCCATTCATGTTGAGCCAAATCAATGTATATTATAAAAAAATCAGTGTATAACAAAGTATAAAAAATCAGTGTATAACAAATCATTTTACAGTAAAATTTTACAACTACACCTAAAGTTCCAAATATAATTTTTCACTTTGTCACATCCAGAAAATAAGGAAAAGGTTCATGATAGGCTCTGTTTTGGCACTCTATCACTACATGTTGGATAGCTCTTTTCAGCCTCACGATCACAATTTGGAGAAGTTATTGTGGTCCATGTATAGAGGACATCAGTAAAAACTATTGTACAACACTTGTAATAACTATTTAACAATTATTGAATCTATATACCCATCATAGAAAAGATTTTCATAGGTTGGTAGTGATCAAATTGTCTGTTTTACAGCACATTTTAATAAAAAACTGAATCTGTATTTCTCTCCCTCAGGTTTTTCTGGAAACTGTATAGGCTGTGGAGAAAGAGGATTTCGATATTTCACTGAATTTTCCAACCACATTAATCTGAAGCTCACCACTCAGCCAAAGAAGCAGAAGCACTTAAAATACTACCTAGTAAGAAGTTCACAAGGTGTGCTATCAAAGGGACCACTGATCTGCTGGAAAGGTAACCAATGCCCTTTTTGTTAACCAGTTGCCTAGATTTTAGAGAATTTTAAATCTCACTTGGATTGTGCCAGTTGTTGTGAACTTTCTTTTAACTTTTTTAATTGGAGGTTTCCATGAATTATAATCCTGAGCTGTTCCTTGTTTAATGATGAGGTAGCACATGGTGTTAAGCTTCTCTTATCAGTAATCAAAAGGCCATTCCACACAATCCTCAGCAACCAAAAACAGGATGAAGATGCCTATCTCCTGATAATTATGTTTATAGTCACTTGGTGAGCAGATTAAAACTGTTCCATGCTTATCTTTATTTTGGTGTGTGTGTGTGTGTGGAAGAACTTTGAAAGATTTTCTGCATTAGGGGGCAGAGTTCTCCAGGGTTGGTGAATTAGAGTTCACCAGGGTTGAGTGAATGAATCTATTTAGATCACAATTGGGTAGGGTTTAGAGCATAATTTAGAGAAACAACACCTTAAAAACCACCTTTCTCTTACCACCTAATAGTTTACTAACTGAATTATTTAATTGCTCTTCTCTTACAATGGAATCATCATCATCATCATCATCATCATCATCATCATCATCAATGCTGTCATACTGCTTGACATAAAAGAAAAGGTTAGCATAGAATCATAGAATCCTAGAGTTGGAAGGGACCCAGTAGGTCATCTAGTCCAACCCCCTGCCTGTAGCAGGAGCTCCATGTCGAGCTCCTTGGCAAAAGGGTACCAAAAATATGTGGAAAATAATATAAATGTAGGTCACAATCCTAACCTAATTAGGTTGGCACTACTCACCTGCCCTTTGTTCATGTGGTGGTGTGAGGAGGCTGGCACATGGCTGAACACACACCTCCATGAGTGGCACACAAGTGTCTTACAGGACTTTTGCAGCACCCCCCAGGCCAGCACAGCACTTGTGCTGGGATTTATGGCAACCTAACCGGGGGGGGGGGGGGGCGGGTAGGATTGTAGCCTGATTGACAAATCAAAAGAAATGTTCTTTCATTTTAAAGACATTTAGGCCACACTATTCATCTTAAAATTCCAAAGTTGTTTCCAAAATAATCTTAGGCTTCCATCCAATCCACACTTTTCTGGGATCAAGCCCAATTGACTACAATGAGACTTTGGCTTTCCTCACCAACCTCACTAAAAATGCAGATAATTAAGGCCTCCCAAGCAATATTTCCTGTAAGTTTCTATGCCACTGCCTAGAGTCCTTCGCTTGCTGTGAACATCTCCTAGTGTTCAGCAAAGATGTTGTACATCATCACTGACTTTTGATTCAGCTGAATTGCAAACTTCAATTTATGCACCTACACAGCCACACAACATAGGGAGAATAGTGTTCCCCAGAAATCAAGGACCTTTCTGCAGGATGTAGAATAATAGAGGAATTATTCTTTATCAATTAAAGAATAATTGTAGAATTATTCTTTATTAATTCTTTATTAATAAAGGGGTTGGATTATCAATGGCAGAAATGAAGGGTTTTTTAAATGAGTTCACCACATAGTATTCCTGTATGCTTTCCAATGGCAATTTTTATCTTAAAAAGCTGAGTCACAGACACCTCATGTTTGCTATTTGCCTGCTTGCTGTTCCTTGTGAATTGCTTAACTATTTGCTGATACTGTGTCAAACACTCCTATTACATCCCCTATATCCCAAAAACTGTGATACTGTTCCAGCTGTCACTCTGGATTGGTACTGAACTCCTTTCTTCTTGTTCCAACTTTTCTGCCTTGCGTCCTTCCCTTAATTGTAACAGCAAATTGCAGTTCCTGTGCCTACTTGGACTGTATCTCAGTGCTGGGAGTGCACTTCTCTGTTAATGCAATTCCCTGGGAATGCAATCTTGATTCTCTTGCCTTGTCTTTCTCCCTGGAACCAGCCAAGCCTACTGCCTAGCCCTCCTGGGTTTGATTTTTCAAGCATTTGTCTGCCTTTCTCCTTACCAACAAACCAAGAAATTGGTTTTCTTAAGAAGGCATGCTAGCCCATAATCTGTGCAATGCTACAGGCTCATCTCAGCAGATAAGGATAAGTAACCTTGACCTTTGGCACATCCCAGTGGCCTACAAACCATCTCTATCTTGTGCATCTTTCGGTTTCTGTTTTGAGTGTGGGAAAGTCTTGGGGCCAGTCCAATCCAATTTTCCAGCACTGATAAAGGCATGCCAATAGGGTGTGCAATGCGTTCTGTGGTGGTGCAACAGTCATAGAGGCAAGGGAGGATTTGTTCATCCTACAAGGCAAGGGAGGATTTGTTCATTTATTTTGGGGCTGTACTGTGCCTCACTGGCACTGGAAGTTTCGATAAGATTAGTCCCTAAGACTCCTGGGTCTGTTTTTTACTGTTTAAGATGGGGAGGGGGCTAGAGATTAGCTTTGGCTTCCTATGTACAATTCCCCTTAACAGATCTATCAAGAACTCTGAGAACACAGAGGAAGCCTGTTTTAATTATTTCTTGGAGACTTAACATCTGATAAGCGTGATCAGGCAGTGGAAGAGGCAAGCTTCTCACACCACAAGGCCTGTAGCCCTGGATTGTGCTAAAGAGAACGAAAGTGCTACTGACTCACATCTTTGCCAGAAACTTGGTACTTTCTCATTTCTTCCTTCTTCTTTCTCCCAGTCTATCCCTCTCTTCCTTCCTACAACCACACAACTCCTGGTTCATTGGCCTCTATTCTGCTTGAGTAACCTCCTGATTTCTATACATTCTGTCTCCCTCTTTCCTCCCTTCATGGTTGCCATTATATGAACCCTTCTCCTAGTAAAGATTCCTGTTATTTATTTCCTTCTACCAAGAAACTGCTGACACTTGGGCCTAGTGGTGTGATTGTTGTGTATATTGTGTTACCTTTCATTTTTGATTCCCCTTCCCAGTCATTGCATCCTAATCCCCACAATAAAAGCTATCTATTGTTGCACTTGTAACCTTTTCTTTCTCTTTATTTCATGGTCATTCTGTTTAACCGCTTACTTGGTTCCTGCACATGCAGTAAATTTCCGGAATGTGCACATTACGTGCTTCTTAGAGCACACTTGGCAGCAACAGCAAAATGGCCTAAGAACAGCACAGGAAATCAAAATAGTCATAAAATAGTTAGCAGCCTTTCAACCACTGAAGGCCTGAATGAAAAAGGTGATCTTCAGGTGTTTTCAGAATACAAGATGGGTAGGAGCATCATTGGAATGCTCTCTGGAGCATTCGAGAGACCAGTAGAGTATATGAGGAGATTCATAGGCAGCACTCTTCATGAGGGGGCTAATGCTGCCACTGCCGGGGCCCTGAACTTTCCCCTGCACCCTCTCTGGTTGCATCTAGGCTCTAGAGGGTTTTATGAAGCCTTCTGGAGGCCTTACAATGTTACTTCTGGTTTTCAGGGAAAATTGGAAGTGACATTTTAAGGCCCTAGAATGCCCTCTAGTTGCAAGGTGGTCAGGGACCAGCCCTGGAAAGTGTCCAGTTACACCACTGCCAGAAAGAGAATTCCAAAACCTGTGGGCAATCATGGAATAGGCATTGTCCCACATGCACAACAACCAAACATCAGCTAGTGTTAATCTACAGGGAAGGACCCCCTAAAAACTCTTTGTTGAGCAGGCACAATATTGAGAACAAATGTATCCTACTGTGGATGCAAACAATTTAAATCTCTATAAGCCATAACCAGCATCTTGACTCAAATACAATAACAAATAAAGAAGCAATGCCATTCTGTCAAAATAGATGTGATGTGATTATTGGGGCTGGACCAGACAACAGCCGGGCTGCAGCTTTATGTGTCACCTGTAATTTTTGAGTGCTTTTAAGGGTCCAGATTGCAGTATGATGGATATTGAAACGTTGGGTTGGAGATTACCCCACCCCAAATATGCATAACAATTGTTATTAAGGATGCAATCCTAAACTAGGCGGCACAACTCATAAGTCTTCCCATTCTTGTGGTGATGTAGGGAGGTAAGGGCATGTTAGTGCACTGGCCTAACCATCTCCCATAAGTGGTACAGAAGTGTCATAGGCACTTTTGTGACACCCCAATGTCAGCATATGACTTATGCTGGGGCTTAGAATGGCCTAACTGGAGGTTAGGGGCACAATCCAGAGTAACTACGGGAGCACGTAAGAGACATTATGTGCACCCATAGTTACTGCATCACCTAGTGAAAACCTATGGGAAATTCATATTGCAATCCAGAGTAAATTGTTCTTACTCTGGAGCAAGGACTCCCCGTAGTTACTCTGGATTTCACCCTAGGATTGGATGGAGCCTTAGGGCACAGTCCAGAGTAACTATGGGAAGTCCTTGCTCTGACATAAGAACAATTTACTCTGGATTGCAATATGAATTTCCCATAGGTTTTCACTAGGTGGTGCTGTAACTACGTCGATGTAAATATCTATTATGTGCTCCCGTAGTTACTCTGGATTGTAGGGTTAGTTATATTTTAATTAATGGAGCTCTTCCTCCAAATTGCTCAGACAGTGCATGTGATTTCTCCCTCTTTTCTCACAACTTTGTTGTGAATGTAGCCCAAGAATGAGCTTCATGGCTAAGGACACAATCCAGAGCAAATTCAGCCTGCTCTGACCTAACTGCACTCTCCTAACTATTCTGTATCCAGAGCAGAAAGTTATGCTGAATCCAGAGAGTCAGGAAGCCTGGGCTGCCCTAACTGCTCCAGAGCATGCTAAGTAATTGACACAAGGGGAAGACTTGCTCCTGAGGAGACACCCCTCAGATCACACTGAACAAGGAACAGCTGTGGTGCCTACAGTGGTGACATGACTCTGCACATCACCTGGTGCGGAAGTCTGTGCGTCATCCCTGGGATGCGCGCCCCCCCTACCTGGACAGCGCAGTCACCAAAGTTGGCGCCTGCGCAATTGTTTCTGACGCCAACTGGCTTCAGAAAGAGTACTGCGCAGGCACCATCTCTGACACCTGCGCAGTACTTTTCTGAAGCCTTTTGGCTTCGGGGGAGACTGTGCAGGCGTCAGAGTTGGTGCCTGTGCAGTACTCTTTCTGAAGCCATTCGGCTGCCGCTCCGCCTCCTGAGTGAGGCCGAATGGCTGTGCAGAGGCGCGGACTTTCTCTGCTCTAAGGAAGTCTCCTCTGAAGCTGTTCGGCATGCTCAGTGTGTTTCTGCGCAGTGCACCTCAGATGGCCGTTCAGGCCAGCTCCTCAGACAAGTGGCAGCTTCTGGCTGCTGATCTGCCTTGGAGCAGGCCTGAATGGGGGTGCTGACGCCAGGGGCCTGCCAAAGGACAGTCAAACTCCTCCGGCACATCACCCCATACGGAGCGCATCACCCAATGCAGCCCACACCAGCCGCACCAGTCTGGTGACGCCACTGGGTGCCTGCCTTATAAGGAATCCCTGATGAGATGCCAGTACATTCTACAGTGAATACAAGGGGCTTCTTGGAGTGGCCTGCTGTATCCTGAGGTTTGTGGGCAGCTGTAGTTTGTTCCATATCCTGAGGTTGAGAGGCAGGGGTTGCAGCTAGGATGGCCAAGAACTCAGATTTTTGGTCAACACTGCCATTCTTACTCGGGCCTTATCATGGACCCCTATGGGTCTACTCATTACTATACCTGCTCCTGAGGTGGTATAACTCTGAGGGCTGGAAGAGGGCATTTCTGCCTTGGAAACAGGCTCTGGATTCAGAGTAACTGCTCTGCCCTAGGCAATGCTAAACATGCCCTCAACTTGCCTCTCCTGAGCTGCTTAGGCTGCCCCAGTTAGGGCAGAGCAGGTCCACCTCTCTTAGGGCACCCCATCTTGCCTTGCTCTGCCCTAAGCCTCTTCCAGAGTAACTGGGCTGGAGCATCTTGCAGTTGCTCCAACCTAATGTTAGATAGGGCAACCGAAGGGCTCTTATGTGGACAGATTAGTTGCTCTGGATTGTCCTGTAAGTGGGGATGTGCCTTCGTTCAATACTCCAGACATTAGGCTTCAGCATCTTTCACTAAACAGACATTGAGAGGTTGGTGAAAGACATAATAGTCAAGAAGATTGTTGAAGTTAGAAGACATATCACTGAGAACTTTAAATTAAACTGTGTCTTTCAAGAACATGTGGTGATCAGTGGTTGTGAAATATGGGTTACTGTGCCAGAATTTCCTAAGAGAGCACTTTTGATCTGCTGAGCATGCAGTATGTTTTCTGCATGCTCAGAAAACATGTCACAGGATGTCACAGGGGATGTCACAGGAAACAAGTGGCCAGAAAGTACTCCTTAAGCCCAGCTGCATGACTACTTCACTATGCTAGCCTTGCTCTTGCATTACTTGGTATAGCATTCCATGTTGAAATGATGGGCCTTTGAAGTTTGAGCTTGTATTTTGGTGTGACTCTTATTATGTGGTTACAGTGTTGCAAGGTCTGTATTGCCTGATGTGGATTGGTTTGTGCCACTTCCTCACTGTCTCCTTCTCTGCTTCCATGTGACTTGTGCAAAGCCATGTGCATTGCAGCGTACACTTGTGAGCTGCCCAGTGTTGGTTCACTGGTACAATACTCTAGCTGTTTTGCACTGGACTGATGGTGCCCTGATAAAAGGCCTTCGTTTCTGATGCAATCAGAAACTTTTTGCCTTGCGCAACAGACTTTAAAGTAGTAGTGTGAGTGATATTTGGTATGAAACACTTTTTTCTGAAGTTCACCTCTTTTTGGACTCATTTCTGAGTTTCCTCCATCAACATTGTACAGACTATATGGAATGTAAACAGAAACTTGAGCTGAGGAAATTTTGAGGGTGTTGTTTTTGACTTAACACTGTTATTTACTTTACCTTTTAAAAATCTGTGGTGTTGTGCTTTGTAACCTCTTATATACTGTTATGTTGAAATGTCTCTCTGTGAAGTCTGGCCGGCTTAATATGTACTATAGCTGCTTCACTTGCAGAATGTAGAAGCAGGCAATCTTCTACTGCTAGCCATTCTGCTAAACCTATCTCATCAACATCTCCATCCATGACCCCTGAGAGTGGAACAGCTAATGGATACAAGCCAGGGTTCACTCAGACAGGTAGGAACTATGAGTTAATTCTGTTGTAAAGTCAAAGAGTGATAAAGTAACATATGTAGATCCCACTGCTTAGAATTGTTGATGATTAAGGGGAGCAACCTCCCCTTCCCAAACATGGTGATTGGCTAGCATGCACGCAGTTTTTGGCTTCTGAAAAAGATCTTTACAAGCCTAACTGAAAGGAACTATGGTTGCACAGCACTTTTTTGTGGAATGCAGCCTATATGTTTGGCATGATGACCCACTGAAAGGCAAGGTGGAAAGATTTTTTTCCCAATAATTGACACCGTCTAGTTCCTCAAAAATTCTGAAGTTGGAATTTGTATAAAAAATAACGGCTTTATTGTCCATTTGGTAAATATGTAAGGTGTGTTTAAATTTGCCACTGATCTCTGACGGGCGTAGAGGCAATGCAAATGTGCTTTGCACCATGCCTAAGAAACTGAGAACATACCCAAAGTTACATCTGTAATCCTCCCTACCCTCTCCTCCCTTCTTGGGACATATACATGCCTTAATTGTATTTAAGGACCAAATCACAAGTTGCAAGAAATGTGTTATTTGGCCCTAGGGTTTTGGCTTTGAAACATGTACTAGAGTGGAAGTGTACAAAACGGGAGGGGAGAAGGCAGTAAGGTCATACAGGGCTTTAGACGTTTGCCCCTATCAGAGTTCTGCCCCTGGTTATGTCCCCACATTATTTACAGGACATGTACAGCTTTTTTGCCTGCAAAAGTGTTCAGGATATATGTGAACAAGGTTGGGATTGTAGAAGAGCTAAAGCTTGAAAATCACCCTTGAAAGTTTGAAAGTTGAAAGCTTGAAAGTTTCCCCTGTTTTATGCCACCGCATGCACTGTTTAAAAAATAAAAGATAAAACCTGGGGACAAATTACTAATTTCTCATTAAATGTTATTTGATTCTAAATGTTTCATTAGCAGCGATATAAATCATGATTATGTGTGCCAGTATGGGTTTATAATTTTAAATGGTGTTTTTCTCATGTAGTGGGTAAAATGAAAGGTATTCTTTTATCAATATCTTTAATTCCCGTCTGTGAGAACTATATATGTCACTTTCTGTCACTATATATGTCACATATTCTGTCATATGTCATTATAGTTCTATTCTACTGAGTCTTTCCCATGTCTGTGTTTAAGCTTCGCTATCAAGTTAAATCTAAGTCCTCATTAGCCAGCTTATGTTGAAGAGTTCTTTGTTTTGAAAGCTAATATACTCCTATATGATTATGTTCATTAAATAAGTAGTATAATTTTTATCTCCTGCTTTATCTTATTCCTAATGGCCATCATAGCAACACCTGCCTGTTACAAGAATGGTCAAATATCATGTTTTTAAAGAGTTGTAACTGTACCTGTATTGTTAGAAATAGTACATTAACATAGCATTTTCCAAAGTGTGCTCCTAGAAAGCAGGACCATTTTGGTGGGAAAGGCAACATCTTTGCCGCAGGCCCCTGCAACAAGTCGGCCAGGCATCCCCATGTTGCATCCATCATGGATTGGAGGAAGCTCCAGTCCACAACAAGCATACACTGTCTTACACGGTACAAATGCTGAAGAAGTTGCCTCCTAAAAGCCCAAGGGCTCAATAAACACACTGTCAGAGACACGAATCATGTGCTGGCCTGGAAGCATCACAAAAGAGCCATAAGTCACTTCTACACCATTCCTGGTGGTTAAGCCAGTTTACAGACATGCACCGGCCTCTGCCTAAACAATTAAACCAGTGATTTTCAACCTTTTACATCTCACGGCACACTAACAAGGACCTGAAATTGTCAAGGCACCATCAATTGTTTTTCCCATTGACAAGGCACACTGGTTGAAAATCAATGAATTAAACAAGTGCTTAAATGTTTAAATATTGCAGCAGGTTTGAATTGTTTTGTGAACAGGGAAATAGGTGAGTTGTGCTGGCCTAAATTGGTTAGGATTGCATCTTGTGTCTGCCATTTACATTGCCATTGCATTGCTCCATGTAGGTGACAGTGCTCTGGATCTCCCCATGATTTTGCAAAGCCACTGCAGGACCCCCTGGGACTAAGGGTGCAATCCTAACATAGGCTGGCACAACTCATTGTTTTTCCTGTTCTGTGATGATGTTAAGGAGGCAAGCACATGTCTGTGCACTGGCCTAACCCTCCCTGAGGAATGCTGCAGAAGTGCCTTACAGCACTTTTGTGACACCCGCAGGTCAGTACAGGATTTGTGCCGCAGCTTTGGCCAGCCTAAGTGGAGCTTAGGATTGCAGCCTTAGTTTAGGAGCAGAAAGGGCTTCAGTGATTGAGGTTTGAGAAATCTTGTAACCCTACACTCCAGAGTAACTATGGGAGCACATAAGAGACATTTACGTCGACGTAGTTACGGCACCACCTAGTGAAAACCTATGGGAAATTCATATTGCAATCCAGAGTAAATTGTTCTTATGTTGGAGCAAGGACTCCCCGTAGTTACTTTGGATTGCGCCCTAAGTCTCATATGGTAGTTCAGAAGAGAGGTGGAGTGTGGGTGTGTAAGCTTTGTTAAATGATACTTTCAGGAAATTGGTACCCCCTTCTTCATGTCTACCAGATAACATGGCTTTTGCTGTGCTTTCTTTGCTCTCAAAGAATGCACATAAAAGATGGTGAATCTCAGGTTCAACAGTCACTAAATTCTGTATCCAGACAAACCTTGAGACAGTGTGATTCATCTTCTGTATATTAAAAAGGGAAAACTGACTGAATGACTTTCTGTCTGTCTGTCTGTCTGTCTGTCTGTCTGTCTGACTGACTGACTCACTCACTCACTCACTCACTCACTCACTCACTCACTCACTCACTCACTCACTCATCAATGCCCAGACAAAATTGCTGGGCCTAGAAGTGCGAAATTTGGGGTAGGGTGAATTTTCCATGATGGAGGGAGTCATTAAGAACCAGTTTTCAGAAATTCCAACCAGAAGGGGGTGAAATGGGGCGCAATGCATTTTCCTCCCTATACTTTGCATTGAAGAATCCTTGACTGAGGGATGCTCTGCCCCAACCACTGGACTTAGAAGCATGAAATTCAGGGAAGGTGTTCCTTATTTCAAATGAATACCCAGCAAGAACTGATGTGGGTGTTTAACCCTTAAGGGGCTGAAAAAGGGTGCAACGTGTTTTTGTCCTATACAGTGGCGCCTCACGTAAAGAATGACTCACGTAAAGTATGTTTCACATAACAAACAAAAATTTCTCTAGGATTCTGCTTCACCTAAAGAACATGCTTCACGTAAAGAACACATTCGTTGGCAGTTGGGGCAGACGCGCTGGCCTGCAGCCTATTTAAAAAGCATCAGGGCTGCCTAGCGCACCTGCTCATAGTGAAAGTAACACTTCCGTGCTGTTCCTCCTGTGGCCGGAGGGAGAGAGGAGCAGTGGAGAAGAGGGAAACAGCTCAGGGCTAGCCAGAAGGGAGCAGGGGAGAGATATGCTCAGAAGGGAGAGAAAAAGAAAGTGGGGAGACACCTTGAAGTGTCTTGGATTGCAGCCTCCTAACCATGTCTACCCAGAAGTAAGCCCCATTGTGTTAAATGGTTCTTACTCACAGGAAAGTGTCTTTAGGACTGCAGCCTAAGTAGACTTCATAAGATCATGCGCATTGAATGCATGTTTTGAATTCAGTCCCAGTGTTCTGTCATCATTTTTACATCCAGTTAATATTTTTATATGAATATTTTTGGGGTTGTGGAACCAATCGTTTGAGTTTCCATTATTTCCTATGGGAAAATCCGCTTCACGTAAAGAATGTTTCACGTAAAGAACATGCCTCTGGAATGAATTAAATTTGTTACGTGAGGCGCCACTGTACTTAATATGGAAGACTGACCAACATCCACCCAATTTGGTGCTCAGTGTCTGGTGCAATGGGGGAGATGTTCAGAGGAAGGGGTTGCACTGGGGAGGATGCTGCACATGGGGGGCCGTTGCACATGGGTTGGTGCACACAGGGGGATGTTTCACATGCGGGGCTGATGTGCATGGGGGCTGATGCACATGGGATATGATGTGCATAGGGGGGATGATGCACATGGGGTGGATGAACATGTGGATGTTGTGCTTGGGGTGGATGCGCATGGAAGGTTGATGTGCATGGGTGGTTGATGTGCCGTGGGGGGATGGCGTACTGGGGAATTTTACTCCTGCCACGCTGCAATCCTGAACAGACTTTCCTGGGAGTAAAACCCCCTGGGTACAATGGGCCTTACTTCTGAGTAGACATGGTTAGGGTTGCAGCATATCTCCAAGGTTAAGCTTGGAGAGGATCACAGCCCATCCTATGCATCATTGGGCTCTCAGACTGCAACTTGGGAGTCAGCCTCATTGACTTTATTGGGGCTAACTTCTGAGTAGATCTCAAGGGCAGCAGGCAGCAGCTGGGACAGAGTCTGAGGCTGCTTTTGGGGGATGTGGGTGTGCGAGCATTGCAAGGTCTGCAGGGGCCTGAAGCGCTCTGAGTGCCAGGAGGCAGGTAGGTGGAGGAGCCAGGCAGCCCAGACCAGCTTTGTGGCAGCCGCCCAGGGCAGCACACAGAGAAGAAAATGGCTACTGCCATAAAGCTGGTTTTTCCAATGGCAGTGGCCAGCTTTGCAGGAGAGCCGCGTCCACCCTTGTCCTGGGCCGCATGCGGCCCCCAGGCTGCATGTTGGACACCCCTGATCTAGTAAGTCATCTAGACTAGTCCAACCCATGCATGTAGCAGTTTGTTTGTTTGTTTGTTTGTTTGTTTGTTTGTTTGTTTGTTTATATCCTGCCTTTCTTCTCTAATAAAGGGAACCCAAGATGGCTAACAATTAAAAACAATAAAATACCATTAAAAATAGATAATAAATACAAATTTAAACACAATTAAAATAGAGTTAAAATACAGATTAAACAAAACGTTAAAAACATCCCTTCTAAAAATTTACAATAAAACCAGCTAAAAACAATATTAAAAACAGCACCTCTTCCTCCAGCCTCTAAAATGATTAAAAAGCCTTTGTCAATAAGAATGTTTTTAGGCCCCACCAAAACTGTACAAGGAGGGAGCAGTCCTTAGGTCAAGGGGAAGGGAGTTCCGAGCTAAGTTGGACTAGATCAGTGGTGGGCTCCAGCAAGTTTGCACCTACTCTATAGAACCAGTTGTTATCGAGATATAGGACATATAAAGTGTTAAAATAGCCATTTAAAAGTGGTTGCAAGATGGACATAGAACCGGTTGTTAATTTCTTTGAATCCCATCACTGGACTAGATGACCTACTAAGTACCTTCCATCTCTGGAAGACCCAAATACAGCTTTTTGTTCAGGGTAAAGAAAGCATGTGCCTGGTGAAATTATCTTCTGTATCACTATTAAAGCAAGCCTGGGTGTGATGAGAAATTCGTGGAAACTGGCCTGTCAGGGTGCATGTTTTTTTAAAATTAAGTAATGTTTTGTGCATTGCTAACAATGTACAAATCATATAATTTTCTAATTTTTCTTCAAGTCTTACATGCAGTGCAATGCACATATTTCCTTGGAATTAGATCTCATTATGTCCAGTGGAACTGACTTTGTATCATGTAGGTCAGTGGTTCTCAATCTTCCTAACGCCGTGACCCCTTTATAAGTTTCTCGTGTTGTGGGGACCCCCAACCATAAAATTATTTTTGTTGCTACTTTATAACTGTAATTTTGCTACTGTTATGAATCATAATGTAAATATCTGATATGCAGGATGTATTTTCATTGTTACAAATGAAATGTGTGTTCTATGCACACGTTGAACACAATGGGATTCATTTCAGAGTAGGTATGCATATGATTGGCCCTAAGGCTGCAATCCTATCCACATTTACATGGGAGTAAAGGCCCCCTGACTATAATGGGATTTATTTCAGAGTAGGATGCATAGGATTGGGCCCTGAGGCTGCAATTCTATCCACATTTACATGGGAGTAAAGGCCCCCCCTGACTATAATGGGATTTATTTCAGAATAGGTATGGATAGGATTGGGCCCTGAGGCTGTTAGTCAGCCCCAGTGCGCGTGCAGCTACAGCTGGAGGTCTGGCAACCCTGACATGGCCCCCTGCACCAGGGGTCTTTAGGCGACCCCCAGGAAAGCTCTAGGCGACCCCCAAAGGGGTCCCGACCCCCACTTTGAGAAACACTGATGTAGGTTTAAAGCTTGCATACTCTGTAGAAATTTGTTTTTCTGGTGTGGCAGGGGGAACTTGGCAAACATGTGGTATAGGTCTTTGCTGTGTCATGATTTGTTTTTGCAACAGCATATGATTACGTTCAGCCTATTAAGTTCCATCTTGTACTACCTTGTATGTTGATTTGCCTAGAATTAGTGAGTGGGGAGAACATTTTTCAGAAGACAAATCTATGGGAGGAATAGTTCCTTTGCCAAACACCCCTTGGCTTCTTACTCAGAGGGCTTGAAATTTATTATCCAGTCAGTCTTTGGCAAATTAGATGATATTTCAAAACCATCTTAATTCTTCCATCTGGCAACTGTGCTCTCCACCCTTTGGTCTCTACTGCTTGTTCTTGGAGTGTTGTCTCTATGGTGTATCAACTTGGCAGTTCTTTATGGTAATATTGCTTTGCCTTTTTTCCCCTCTTGAATATTTTCCCCAAGCTACTTTAGGCCGAAACAAGCATGACTTGCTGATTTTTCTTAGATTCATTTATTCAGCAAGTATTTTTTTTCCAAGAGAAAGTTCATTCTTAAAAAGTTTATTTATTTATTTATTTATTTATTTATTTATTTATTTATTTATTTATTTATTTATTAAAAAATTTGTATCCCACCTGTCTCGGGTCGTACACCGACCCAAGGCGGCTCACATTAAAACATAATTAAAAACATAAATAGAACATTCAATTAAAAACAATTAAAACATATAAGCTAAAAACATATGATCTAAAAACAATACAAACAACCCCCAGCCTCTGCCCCATTAAAATGCTTTTTAAAAAATTCTTTCTTAAAAATTCTTTTAAAGAATTTTAAAAAAATTCTTAAAAAGTTCACAACAATTTTAGACATTTGAGATATCAACAGCCTAAAGGGAAGATTGATCCAATGTTAAATGTGACCTCAGGGACAAATAATTTATTCAGATGTTTTTGTAAGAGGCCCATTTCACTTTATTGTGGAACAACCAATACACCATAAGGGTCTTCAAGCTGTTTGTGGTCTGCTTTCAGAAAATTTAATGGCTGCACCACAGAAACAAAATTCTGTGCTAATAATAGGTGCAGTTTTTATAAATTATGAAAATTAAGACATGTCCCCAGCATTTCAATACTTTACCAAATTCATATTGCTGCTTTTAGTTATGGGGGATGGAAGGAACTACAGGACATTGAAAGCCCATCCCCATGAAAGTCATGCTAAGCCCTCTCACCCACAGCTGATGGCTAGTTGTGACCCGCATGCATACTAGTTTATCTCAAGTTAAGAGCTAAAATTCTTAGCATGTTGAAATACATTGCTGTCACCATGAGATTGGAAATTACCTCTATTGTCTCAGTCTACTTGATGTCAACCAAGGTATCTTGCCTGGTCATAAATTTGACTAAGCATTCCTGATGATAATATCACTTGGGAGCACTTGCGGGCCGCAGGAAAAGCCAGAATGTTGAACAAGGACAGGACCTCTATGAGAACAAAAAGAAAACAGTAAATGGAAAATGTCAGTTTTTGAAAAGCCAACATAAAGGAGCAAATGAGGCAGCAGGAGGCATTGTATGCATTGCCTTAAGGGCTTGAGATCTATATGGGGTAGTATGAATTGAAGCAGATTTGAAATTTACACAGTCCAGAAGTACCATCTTTGCAATCCTGAGCTTGATGACCCTAGATAACCAAAAGTACTGAGAGAGGAACATATTAGGGACTTCAGTTGGTAAGCTGCACAATGCAATCCTGAAGTGTACTTAGGCCAGCCTATCTAGAACTGGGCCGATGTAAGTTGAGATATGCCAGCCTAGCTGCACCAGAAAAGGCCTGGGCGTAAGGCAGATGGACCTGGGCTGGCCTAGCAAGGCTACCCTAGGCAGCTCAGCAGGGTGTTTTGAGGGTATGTTGAGCATTGCCTAGAACAGTGCAGTTAGGCTGTACTGCGAAATTGCAGAAATGGCCCTTCCCAGCTCCTCAAAGTTAGACCACCTCAGGATCAGGAATAAATCTGACAAGACCCATGGGGATCCATGATAAGACAGAATGGCAGTGTTCACAACTAATCTGAGTTCTTGGCCAGCCTAACAGCAACCCCTGCCTCTCAACCTCAGAATACAGCACAATTACGACAACTCACCAAGTGCAGGATACAGCAGATCAGTCCAACAATTCCCTTGCCAGGCATCCCTTCTCACCACCCAGAGCAGTGCTGAGACAAAGGGGCTGCCTAGGGGCTTCTCCCAAGTGCATGCATGCTTGCCTGCCTATTTCCTGTGCGTGTTCAGGGGGAGATCCCTCAGAGAGGCGTTTGTCGGAAGGCCAGGTGGATGTGTGGCTTGCCATTCCACACAAACTGCCCGCTTACCTGGCTCTCCAACAAGCACTTCTTTGAAGGACCCTCCCTAGCATGCACTCGGAGTAGGTGGGCAAGTGCTTGCTTGCTTGGGGGTGACCCCTAGGCAGCCCCTTCATCTCAGCACCGCTCTGGATGGTGAGAAGGGGCACCTGACCAGGGGGGCAGAACCTGGAGGGAGTCAATCTGGTCTGGGGGGGGGTGGAGACAGGTCATCGCAGCCTGGGGGATTGGGGGAGTTCTCCTGGCATGGTGGGAATGTGTTTCCAGTCTGGGGGGGGTCCTGGTCTGAGTGGCACTGGTCTGAGGAGGGAGTGGCCCTGGTCTCATGGGGCCTAGCAACATCACTGAGAGAGAAAAAGGAGATTACAGGTTGTCCATTCTCATTTGTGGCAACTTTAGAAGTGTGTTCAGTTCACTTCACACTGAAAATGGCAATCTACTGCACTTCTGTCTGATAATTACTGTACATTTTTGTCAGATAGTAAAAGAACATGCCCTGATCAGGTATTAGATAGCTTTAACAGAAACATAGTGATTTTGATCTTCACTTTCATCATGCCTTATTCCATTCATTTGCTCCTGCTTTATATTGGCCTTTTTATTTTTCAAAAAGTGGATTTTGTTCCCGCTTGCCAAATGTGTGAGTCTTTTCTTCTAAAGTATGGAGCCATTGGCACGCAAGTATTCCTCTTAAAATATATGGGAGTGGTGATCAGTAAGTTATTCTAGGATTAAACCACTTTTAAAAATAAAGACTGTGAGCACAATCATAACCACATCTACTCAAAAGTAAGCCCCATTGTGTTGAACGGGTCTTACTCCCAGGAAAGTGTCTTTAGGATTGCAGCCTAAATTAACATCTATGAATGCTTTGAAAATGGGAAATGGATTATAACTGATAAAGTAATGAGAAAATTGTAAAAACATATGCAATAGGAAAATTAAGAAATCAGTGTAGATTTTGCCTGTAGTTAGTGACAACAATCTCTTTGACAGAGTCTTCGGTATTGAGTCCAGCACAATCCTCCTCTGCTGTTAATTTAAGTGGAACACAAGACTTGTCCCGGAATAAGAACATAGTGACACCACTTTCTTTGTCTGTGCAACTTGTTGGAAAGACATTTACAACAGGTAATATGTTCCTAAGAGTTTGTGGGGGGTGGGGGTAGAGGCTGATTTTTAATTTTTTCTTCTATATGCACAAATTAGTGATAGGATTGCAGTGATCACAAATTAGTGATAGGATTATTGAAAGTTTTCTTGCTTGAATTTGATGTCTGACCATAACTACATATCATAGTTTCCAAGTAGCTTTCCTAATGTAAACAAAATCCTTACCATAGATCAGTATTTCTCAAACTGTGGGTAGGGACCCAATAGGTCAATTACAAACCAATTTCAGATGGGTCCCCATTCATTTCCATATTTTATTTTTAGTAGATTAGACTTCGTATGGTATGTGCTTTTATTTGAGGAAATGTTACAGAGCTAAACTTTGAACAGATTACTGTGTATATGCCTTTTAACAATGATAGTAAATGGGACTTACTTCTGGTTAAGTGTGGATAGAAATGCAGTTTAGGATTATTGAAAGTTTTATTTCTTGATGATGATGTCTGGCCACGACATCGCGTGTGGTGGATCCTGTCAGATTTTCATTCTAAAAAGTGGATCCCACTTTTAGAATTTTGCTAGAATTTTGAGAACCACTGCCTTAGATAACGCTCAAAAGATAAATCTATTTTATACATGTGAAAATACCTCTTGTTTGGTAACTAATTTACCCTACAATCCAGAGTAACTATGGGAGCCCGTAAGAGACACTACGTGCACCCGTAGTTACTGCACCACCTAGTGAAAACCTATGGGAAATTCATATTGCAATCCAGAATAAATTGTTCTTACAGCGGAGTAAGGACTCCCTGTAGTTACTCTGGATTGTGCCCCTTAATCAGAGATACACACCCAAGTATTTTGGGTATCTAAATTATTACTGAAATTACATGAGGTACTTCTATTTGACCACAGTGTTTTTATAATAATCACACTGACATGTATGAGATAAATTATAAATAGATGAAGAATGTCTTCATCTGTCTTCTTCAGTTTTATGATTGAAATACACTGAACCAAGATGGGCTTCAAAAATTTTGGTGCTACACTCATAAAACTTTATCCCCATTTATTTCAGTTTGCTTCCACCAATTAGTCAACAAATCCAATGTAAAATATGATCCCTTATTCTTTTTTATTAATAGAAACTGAATTTTGTGTCTGCTACTATTTTCTATCAAAGGAGATGGTTATTCTGGAATTTCAATAGGCTCTCATTACAATGTTATTTTTCAAGTAGTCTCAGAGCATCGGACATGCTTTTTGTTGTACTGCTTACGCTTTAGAAATAGAAGTCCTGTGCAAAGTTCAAATACCATTTTTACTCGAGTATAGTGCACCATCGAATCTACTGCACACTTTATACTTATAATAAAAATGTTGTATTTACTCAAATTTCATTAACCATCGAGTCTAATGTGCACCCTGATTTTAGAGACTTAAGTTTGGCTGAAAAGGGTGAGCTTTAGATTTGAGTAAATACAGTATTTGGAATGTCAATTTAATTTTGTAAATGCTGTTGAACGTCTTTCTTGATTCTGCAGTACAGTTGCTGGTTTCCTGCAGCACCTAAAAAGCACTCTGTATCTTGTTACATTCAGCTCCCTTGTCTCTGCGTACCACTGATGTTGTTAGTGGAAGCAACAATGGAGGGAGGACTAATGTGATGAGCTCTACAGTCTCTCGGCCTGTTTCCCACTCAATGTCTCCTGGTCCCAGCTGTGTGGTTGGAGAGCAAGGTAAAGAATTTCTTATTTTTCAATTTCAGTAGAACCTATAAAATCAAAAATACTCAAAGCATAATTTTGAATGTTAGGACTTGATGTATCACATTGGGCCTCAGGGCTAATTAGCTTCAGGTCTAATCTGCATCATCTGCCTCAACTCTAGTTGGCGCAAGGAGAAAAAGAGGCCAGGGAGGGTGCTGATGGAAGGAATAGGGTCTGGCATTTGTTCATTCAGTCTTCCTTCCCAGTTTTGTCCCTTCCTGCCTCCACATGTACCTTACCTGCTCTGTCTGCCTTAGTGGAATCTAGCAATGAATGGAGAGCGCTGCCACTTCTTGTAGTAGTGCTCCCAAAAATAGCTACAATAGAATACCCTGCGTGTTGTTCACAACCTTTTTGCAATAGTGGAATTCTGTTCTTTTGTCAAAAAGCACTTCTACTCTTAAAATGGAATTTGTGATTGGTGTAGAACTTAAGAAATGTTTTGGTGGAACAATTATGACTGGGGCATTTAGGGTGCAATCTTTACCTATGCCGGCACAACTCATTGTCTCATTCCTGTGGTGATGTAGGGAGGCAAGCATATGTCTTAGGCACTGGTCTAATCCTTCCCCAGGAGTTGCACAGAAGTGCCTTACAGTACTTTTGTGACACTACCAGGCCAGCACTGAACTTGTGCTGGGGCTTATTCCAGCCTTAGAGCATAATCCTAACCATGTCTACTCAAAAGTAAGCTTCACTGAGTTCAGTGTCTTACTACCAGGAAAGTGTCTTTAGGATTGAAGCCTTGGTTTTCCAACCAATTAAAGTTTGACAGCCCTTGTGCAGAAGTATGCAAGCAATAGGCTTTCACTGTTAAAAGTGACAAGGCCCAATTCTGTTTGGATGCTGTGCCAATATCTCATGGGCATCCTCCACCTGCCACCCCTACAAGTCTCTCTTGAAAATCAGTAGAAGTGGCATTGGCAGCAGCACCTCAGACAGATCACATGGCACTGCCCAGTGACATCACCTGCATCCAGGCAGACTGCCTGATTGGGGCTGGGGAAGGGGCTGGAGGAGTTCTGCCAGTTTCTGGACCCCAGATTCTATTGATACATTTATAGATTGATACATTTATAGATTGGGGAGTTTGCTTTTGAGATGCTGAAGATATACAGTATTTCTGGTGCCTGCATCTATCTGGGGCCATCTGATGAGAACAACTGAGAAGCAACCAAGGTGATTGTGCTGTACATCATGCTCTTCAAAACCTGGGCCTGTGGGGAGGGGGAACACATGGTAGGGCAGATATTGTGAGTTCAGACAACATGCGGATACCATTGTACTATTCCAGGGTACTATACCATTGTGCTATTCCATTGCTTCAGGGACTTACCATGTTTCCTCACCTGAGGGCCCACACAAGGAGGTGAGTCAATGACTCATTGTTGGCTTAGCATTTTCCAGTGGGTCCATCATGTGAAAGGGGTTACAGTTTCATGCCCTGCTCTCCTCCCTGTTTGGGCCTTCCTACTGGTGGGATTGTTCTGATGTTCAGTCTGTGTCTGAGTTATGATGGTGTGGCATTTTCTTGCATTGTGAGCAGGAACATTGCCCACAATGTGCAAACATTTGTGCTGTAGCCATTGGTGGCAAGCTTCTGTGTCAATATATGGATAGGACTGGGCCTTAAAAGTTACTGCATTGCTCATTAAGTAACAATCAATAAACTGCTGCCCATGAGGCCTCTTTAACTATCTCACTTCCTTAGCAATAAAAAGTTGGATCAGTGAAAGGACCAGTTTCTTATTAGACAGCTATATGCACCAATCTTTAGTAGAGGATTTGTTCTTTTCATATTTAAACAAGAAAAATAGGCATTATTTGAGTACTCTTGTTCATATTTTTTTCTTTTTCTTTGTGTGTGTGTGTGTGTGTGTTTTTTTTAACCTAGCAACAATATCAAATTCTGGGCCCCCAAAGAAACGACACCGGGGATGGTCTCCTGGATCACCAGTCCCTCCTTCTGGTTTAGTGGTTCCTGTTCCTGCTATTCGACCACTTCCAAGAGCAGGCAAGATTCTGATACTCGCTGTTTGTTCATAATGATTTGGTGATTTTTTTTTTGTCTGGTCGCCTGCAGAGAATATGTCACGAATAATATTAGGATAAGTAATCTTCAATCCTATCATCATTTTCAGAAATAATTCTTTGCAGTTGAATGATTTGATTGTATCATTCCTGTAGAAAACCCTATTCCTAAACTTCAAAATTTAATCACCTATACAAGTTCAATTTCATGCCATCAAAGACTTCATTGGTAGCATTTTAAAGCAGTATTTCCTTTTAAAGACATAAGATTCCTGCTGGATTAATCCATTGGACTATTTCATTCAAGTATTACTTGTGGTCAGTGAGTTCAATAAGTTAATAATGCACTGTGTGAAGGCCTGCCTTTTATCCTAAATCTCCTGCCAGTCAGTTATTGGATACCCTTGGTTCTATTATAGGCTCACATAGGAGGTTTGATGCACATGGGGGTTTGATGCACATGGGGGATTGATGCTCACGGCAGATGATGTGCATGGGGATAGATGCGCATAGGGATGTTATGCAGTGGGGGATGGCATGCAGGGGGTATTTTACTCCCACAATGCGGGCACATTTCACTAGTTTTGTAATAAAAGTACTCCTGTCCCCTGATCTGTTTTATTTTCCTCTTCTGCAATCCTTTTCTAACTCTATAGTGTCCTTTGTAGAACTTGCAACCAGAACTGTGCATAGTACTGGCTGTAGTTTGTCATTCATGTATTTCTGATATGCGTATTTGATTCAACGCATGTTACCTTATTTGCTTTGATGTCTGACCTGTAGCCTCCAAAAGTAGTTGGTTGTGTCTGGATAGTATTTTAAGGCCTGGGGAGGTTTCACATGGCCTCCCTGGGCCTCTGCATGCCTTCTGTGGACCTCAGAAGGCCTCTGGAAAGCCATGGAATGGCATTCCGAACTGGGGGTCTGTTCCTTGGAAGCTGTGCTTTGCAAAAGGAGACACCATTGAAAGACATGGTGCTGATTGGCCCCATCATACCTGGAATGCACTGTTTCTATTTTTCTACCTGAAAAAGTACTATGACAAAGCAGTTCTAAACAAGGCAGTTTTTTTTTCCAAAAAGAGATTACAACATATCGATTTGTTGATATATGTTCATGCAGTCATCATGCTAAGACATGAAAACTGAACTGATAAGTTATGTTTTCAGAATGCATGGAGTTCCAGTTGCGTTAAAGGGCTTTCCTACCCCTTCCTCTCCACTGTTTACCCTCCATCAGTTGTACTCTGCTTTTCTTTCCAAAAGTTTGTGTATGTGTCCTCTAAATGTTCTGTTAAGGGGAATTCTCCAGATTATGTGCAATGAGCAGGTGACCTTTGTAAGCAGATATACCTTTTTCACTCCCAAAAGGCACAGTTGGATTCATCTCAGAGTATATGAATTCCAGCAGCAAAAAAAAAAATCTTCACTGAAATCCTGTTCAGATTCAGAGTGCATGTCATTCACATGAATGAACGTTAAGATACATATAAAACACATCTATTGTGGGCTGCAAATATACTATACTAGCACCCTCTGAGATTTATTTGCTTGGCAGAGTTCATAGAAGGTATCATTTGGCCTTGTCACTTCCTGGTCTTAATGGGAGTACTTTGAAGCATTGTGTACTGTTGTTAGTGGATAGCAGCATTCCAGACTAGAGGAAATTAACATTAAGAAGCATTCTTTTTCTTGTAGGTTTCTTGAAGCCTCCATAAGAGACAAACCCTACAATCCAGAGTAACTATGGGGGCACGTAAGAGACATTATGTGTACCCGTAGTTACTGCACCATCTAATGAAAACCTATGGGAAATTCATACTGCAATCCACAGCAAATTGTTCTTACACCAGAGCAAGGACTCCCCGTAGTTACTCTGGATTGTGCCCAAAGATAAAGATATTTCACTTGAAACACCCACCTTTGTTTTATTCCTGTTTTCCTTTTGGATTAGTGGGAATGATTCATGAATACATTGCCAGTTCCATGCAGGATAAGGTTTATAACCAAGTCTTCTATTCTTCATGGGCTTTTGGGGTCCATTTTTTCTGCAAACTGTTATAGCTGTTTCATATCTGAAGTGTAGTTTTATTTTTTGTGACTCCAGAACTATGTAAAGCTGTATTAAACAGCTTTGAGACTACAGCTTCTGTTTGGCTATCCAATCTATACACCAGGGGTCATAAGTTTTGTGTGTTGTCAGGTAACCCTGTAAAGTGGCCGATTTGATCAAATCTAGTCTCACACCTGGCTTTGGGGGAAGATGAACATTCAGCCTCTTTAATTTCTTTCTCCAGCTGCAAAAGTACAGATTTTTTTGAAAGATTATTTGCTTTAGGGGTGGTGTTAAATAAGCAGATCAGTTCTTTATTTAAATTCTTTGTTGCTGCAAAAGGAAATGCAGAAGTGTTCTTGAATTTTATTATGTTTCATGATCAGTAGTAGAAGGAGGGGTTTCTGCCCCCTCTGTATTGTTCATAGGGCCAAATCACAGTATGAGTCTTATGGTAATGGAAGGTTTTTTCCCCCCCTTTATTTATTTTATAGAGCCTCTTTTGTCAGTCCCTGTTTCTCAATCGATGTTAACTGGAATTTTACAGCCTCAGCCCATCCCTGCAGGGGAGACTGTAATAGTTCCTGAAAATCTGCTGAATAATTCAGGAGTGAGACCAGTGATTCTAATAGGTAAGCTCTCAATATGAATTAAATTGTCTGCAGCTTCATAACTGTCCTATTCGTTAAGTTCCAGGATTCAAGTTCTATGTGTGTAATAATTTCTTATATATGCAAAATGAAGGTAGTCAACCTTTTGTTACAGTTGATATGATGTTTTGAGAACAGAATGCTGAAAAGCTGCCATAACGATTTGGCCCAAATGTCTAACGTAGGAGATCCTTGGGACATATTGTGTTGATTTTTAGTGATAAATATCCTATCTAGCTTTTCAGCACCATTTAAACTGCAAAGCAGCCCTTAATTAAGAGAAAAAGATTTGCTTACCTTAAGGTGACCTCCGTTATCACCTTCCCACCAAAGGATGTCTCATTGTCACAACTGCATCAGCTCTGGAAAGTTGACTAGGACTTGGCCCTAAGCTAGGAATCGGGACTTCCTTGTTTGAATCAGTTCACAGAGGCTAAAATGTCCCCAGTCTGTTTTGCAACTGCATAATGGTAGAATATACTTTAGAGCAGTGATTTTTATCCAGTGTGCCACAGCTGCAGATAGTCCTCAGATGTGTCACGGGAATTTGGGGAGGGACATTTATTAATAGGAAAACTTGGGGATTTGAAGAGCATGGTGTGCCTTGTCAATGGTAGAAATGAGGGATGGTGTGCCATGAGATGAAAAAGATTGAAAATCACTGCCATAGAGGTTTGTAGCAAGGATTCTATCAAGATAATTCATGTTAGGTTTTCTGCACTCTCCAAGTGCTATGTATCATTATTAGACTGGCCATTCAATTTAGAACTAAAACAAGGCTCTCTAAACTTTTTGGGAGATGGGCCACATTTTCTTTCTGATATTATGTTGGGGGCAAAAAAAAAAGAAGAATTGATATACATTTCAAATTTGAATAAATTTATATAAATATATTAGTGACAGAACTTGTGATTGAATTCAAAATTGGTTGAGAAACGCTTACCAACATGGCAATCTTCAAACCAATTCATAAGTATTTTCATACACAGAGAGAAGAGGTATGTGCAGCCTTCCCAGCTCTCAAAATACCCTCTGGAATTGTGGAGAGCAGATCTCCTCTTGCCTATGGTAGATTACAGGGCTTGCTTGAGGGCTGGATGGAGGGGGCTTCTCGAGGGCAGGATCAAAGTGGCAGGATCAAACCCCATCATGTCATATACCGTTGGATTTGTATCAAACAGCAGAATCCAATGCAAAAATCAGTTTTGAGATATCTCCTTCCTATCAAAGGTTATGGCCAAAAAACAAAAAACTATAAAAATAAAAATACAATTTTTGGCAGTTTTTTTTAAGCGGGTAGGAATTTTGGCCTTGGGGTTCAGGAATTTTGGGTTTGGCATCTGGTCACCCTGTGCTATGCATGTCTACTCTGAAGTAAGTCCCACTAAGTTCAATGAGGCTTACTCCCAGGAAAGTGTGCTTAGTATTGCAGCCTATGAGTTCCAAGAAGGCCACAAGAAAAAGGACCATTACCATTACCTGCCTCATTTCCCACCCTAGGCTTATACTTGCGTCAATAAGTTTTCCTAGTTTTTTGTGGTAAAATTAGGTGCCTCGGCTTATACTCGAGTATATACGGTAAATAATATATATTTTTAACTTCATCATTGTGCGTTACAAAGTGTATGTATTGCTCATCTATGTGATGGGGTGTTAATAGCTATGTGTTAAGGCATAATGGTCAAAATGGGTCCTTTCCTAGATTATTTCAGAAGAATTGTGCCTCTTTTGGTGCGAATTACTCAGTCACACATTTTCACAAGCTACATGGCCTTCATAAGTACGGTAATCAGGTAGATAATTAACAATTACATTGATAGAAAAATATATTACCTAAGTAAAGTATTTTGGCTTGTATCATAACTATGAGCTGAAGTTGACTGTGGAACATCAGTTGTGCTCAGCTGACTGTGTTCTGCTGGTGGCTCCAAAAGGAGGGCATGTAAGAAGGTCCAAACTCACAAAACTTGTGCTTCGTTTTCCACTACAGCAGCATGGTAGACTTTCCTCCATCCACACCATTATTGTTACTGGCCACCAGCTCCATCATTGTTTTTATATTTTATATTCTGTGATACACTGGGGAGGGAGACACAGACGGATGATGACCTAGCTTTCCTTTTCAGCCACTGGCCTATTCATATAATAAATTAGAGTGTATGTTCTATATATTAACAGTGATCTAGAGATTGTTTTTTTTCCCAAAGGTTATGGCACTTTACCCTATTTCTATGGGAATGTTGGAGACATAGTAGTAAGTCCCTTGCTAGTTAACTGCTACAAGATTCCACAGCTGGACAACAAGGATTTGGATCTTTTTGGATTGACTGGAAGTCAATTGCTCAGTGTGGAGAACATGATTATTTTAACAATACAGTATCTTGTCCGGCTAGGTAAGACACTATAGTATTTGTGTATTTTTTAATACCGATTCTATAAATCACAGGTTTTGATGGTGATAATACAGATTTTGTTTTTTTTTCTTGTTTTTTTTCTTGTCTGTAAGAAATCAGTAATAATCAGTGTAATCCTAAACATGCCTACTCAGAGTCACAAGTGTATTCCTAAACCAGTCTAATCCTAAACATGTCCATTCAGAAGTAAGTCCCATTGTGTTCATTAGTTCTTATTCCCAGGAAAGTGTGGATCTCAGCCTTCATCTATTATGGTGAGTGCTTAGAAGAGTAAACTTGAGGAGGGTTAATCTGGAAGATGATGGTAAGAGCTGTCCCTTTGTTAGTAGCCTACTTTTAGGAAAATGCATACTTTTTATTCTGAAATGCAACTCTCAAATTTGCTTGGTATACAAATTTACCTGGTTCTGTTTCAGCTATTTTGGTAGAAGGCAGTGATGGGATGCAAAGAAATTAACAACCGGTTCTATGCCCTTCTGGCAGCCACTTTTAAATGGCTATTTTTAAACTCTATATGTCCTGTCTCTTGTTATGTCCTGTCTCTTTTTACTGCTGTAGAGAGTCAGTCATGCAAGTAATCACTGCATTTTTTAGTCCCAGAATCAAACCCCTGCAGATACTGATACCTTATTCCATTAGGCACAATAGAAAAGCAAGAAATCTGGAAGTAGGTCTTTAAACTTATTTTTCCACTGTTTTCTTTATATATATATATATACACACACACACATACTAGCGAAAAGTGTACCCGCATTGCGGGTGTAACATTTTCCCCTATGCCATTCCACCACAGCGCAGAAACACCCCATGTGCCACTTCCCCCATGCGCATCATCCTCCCATGCGCATCATCCCCCATGCGCAACTTCCCCTATGCGCATCATCCCCCATGTGCATCTTTCCCCCATGCGCATCATCCGCCGATGCGCAACTTTTCCCCATGCACATCATCCCCATGCGCATCAACCCCCATGCGCATCAACCCCCATGCGCAACTTTTCCCCATGCGCATCAACCCCATGCGCAACTTTCCCCCATGCACAACTTTCCCCCATGCACAACTTTCCCCCATGCACAACTTTCATCCATGCACAACTTTCATCCATGCACAACTTTCCCCATGTGCAACTTCCCCCATGCACATCATGTCCCCATGTGCAACTTCCCCATGTGCAACTTCCCCCATGTGCATCAACCCCCATGCACGATTTTCCCTGTGCACAACTTCCCCCATGTGCATCATCCCCCATGCGCATCATCCCCCATGCGCATCATCCCCCATACGCATCTTCCACCCATGTGCAACTTCCCCCATGCACATCATCCCCCATGTGCAACTTCCCTCCCATGCACATCATTCCCCCATGCACAACTTCCCCCCATGCGCAACTTCCCCCATGCACAACTTTCCCCCATGAGCAACTTCACCCCATGCACATCGTCCTCCCATGCGCTTCATCCCATGTGAAACTTCCTCCATGCACAACTTTCCTCCATGTGCAACTTTCCCCCATGCGCATTATCCTCCCATGTGCAACTTCCCTCCATGCGCAACTTTGCTCCATGCACAACTTTCCTCCATGCGCAACTTCCCCCCATGTGCAGCATCTCGCCAGTGCAACCTCTTCCTCCGAACAACATCCCCCAGTGCACCAGGCACAGAGCACCCACTTGGCTGGATGCTGGTCAATCTTTCATGTTAAGTACAGGACAAAAACACGTTGCCCCCTTTTCAGCCCCTAAAGGGTTAAATTTCTCCACCTGGTTCTTGGTGGGAGTTCAGGTGACAGAAGGAACTCCCAGAATTCCATGCTTCAGGCCCAGCAGTTGGGGGTGGAATGTTGATGAGTCAGCAATTCTCAATGCAAAGTATAGGGAGGAAAACGCGTTGCGCCCCTTTTCACCCCCTTCCGGTTGGAATTTCTGAAAACCGGTTCTTAGTGCACCCCGCCATCACGGAAGGAACACCCACCCCAAACTTCACGCTTCTAGGCCCACCGGTTTTGGCAGGGTGGTGATGAGTCAGTCAGTGAGTCAGTCAGTGAGTGACTTTTCTCTTTTATATATACAGTGTCGCCTCACGTAACAAATTTAATTCGTTCTGGAGGCATGTTCTTTACATGAAACATTCTTTACGTGAAGTGGATTTTCCCATAGGAAATAATGGAAACTCAGATGATTGGTTCCACAACCCCAAAAATCATATATTCATTGGCATCCTTCAGTCTCGAAAGACTATGGTATCGTGCTCAGAAGTAGAGGTCCTAAAACAGTGTCTTTTATGACTAAACAGGCCAATTCGAGAGTGTCAATCCCTTCCACACTGAGGGCAGATACAGTCAGTCCCCTGCCCGGCCCCCAGATTTTGCTGTTTCCGGGACTGCCTCTTTGTCTCAGCCTGCCAAATGAGTGTCTCTTCGAATTAAAGAAGGCCATGCTGCGTCTTTTGCCTCCATGCTGAACGATCAGAGGTCAGGGTTTCCCGTTGTTGATGTCCATTCCCAAGGCCTTTAGATCCCTCTTGCAGATGTCCTTGTATCGCAGCTGTGGTCTCCCTCTAGGGCGCTTTCCCTGTTCTAGTTCTCCATACAGGAGGTCTATTCATATAAAAATAGTAACTGGATGTAAAAATGATGACAGAACACTGGGATGGAATTCAAAACATGCATTCATGTGCATGATCTTATGAATTCTACTTAGGCTGCAGTCCTAAAGACACTTTCCTGGGAGTAAGACCCATTTAACACAATGGGGCTTACTTCTGGGTAGACATGGTTAGGGGGGTGCAATCCAAGACATTTTCAAAGTGTCTCCCCACTTTCTCCTTCTCTCCATCCTGAGCCTCTCTCTCCCCTGCTCCTTTCTGACAAGCCCTGAGCTGCTTCCCTCTTCTCCACTGTTGTTCTCTCCCTCTGCCCAGCAGATGCCCAGCCACAGGAGGAACAGCATGGAAGTATTGCTTCCACTATGGGCAGGTGTGCTAGGCAGCCCTGGCGATTTTTAAACAGGCTGCCGGCCAGCGCGTCTGCCCCAACTGCCAACAAATGTGTTCTTTATGTGAAGCACTTTCTTTACATGAAGCAGAATCCTAGAGAAATTTTTGTTTGTTACGTAAAACATACATACTTTACGTGAGGCGTTCTTTACGTGAGGCACCACTGTATAGATATACACAGTATATATATATATTTTTTATCCACGGGAGGTTCCAGAATGAAACCCTAGTGGATAACGAGGGACAACTCTATGGACATGTGTATATACACACACAAGTATTCCTTCCTAATGCTGCTTCTCAAAATTGTGATATATGCATACTTTCACCTTCAAAGACTGCTCCCAAAAGGTAGTTTCACCAGTGGAAGTTCTTTCGTCTGCTCCTGCTGTCAGTGACAACATTTGTGTTATTTATGTTCAGCCATGAGCATTGCCAGCTTGTTGGATGTCCTCCAAGACCTGAGAGCAAGTGTTGTCCTTGAGCTTGTTTAGGTACCTTCTGTTCCTCTCTGCTGACCTTCAAGGCTGTTATCAATATGCAGTATAAACCCTTGTTGCTGATGTGATAATGGATTCCTTGGCAGACTATCAGCTGTTTCCAGTGTACGGCTTAGCATTTTTCTTCTCCTTCAACAATTTGGGTGGAACAATGTGGCGGAAAAGCTGACTCTTTGACACATGGGTTAGAATAATATGTTGTTCTAATAAGATTTTTATAACACTAGTAAGAAAGATGTTTCCCTAAAAAGGGGACATCGCCCAACCAAGTCAAGCACTTCTCAGTCAGTTGGCTGTCAACGGAAGAAATTGTAGCAACAGAGCTCAAAGCCCAAAACAGCTAAACTCATGGCTCAGCATTTATGGATGTCTGACACTGACGTCTTGACATCTTTACCATGTGTCTAGAAATGCCACACAGCTTGTGTGTGTGTGTGTGTGTGTGTGAGAGAGAGAGAGAGAGAGAGAGAGAGAGAGAGAGAGAGAGAGAGAACTAATTGCAACATTAGTTATCCTCCCCTATTTGCTTATCTGTGTTGGGATGGTGAAGTAGAGTTTCCATTGAGGTGGTTTTGTGTTGGGACATTGTGAAACTTAATAATTGCAGTAGACAAGAGTTTACAAAATATCTTGCCATCAAAGTAGTGAGGGATAAGATGTTGTTTGTGCCAAGGGCTCCCTTTATCTACACACATCTCATTCATCATGGTTCCCATCACCAGATTTCCCATTTGAGAGATGGTTCACATCTCAGATTTCAGAGAGGTTTAATACAATTCCATGCGCCTGATCATCTGAGATATAGGGCAAAATTCAGAGTAACTACGGGGAGTCCTTGCTCCGGTGTAAGAACAATTTACTCCGGATTCCAATAGGAATTTCCCATAGGTTTTCACTAGGTGGTGCAGTAACTACGGGAGCACGTAAAGTCTCTTACATGCTCCCGTAGTTACTCTGGATTTGGGGAATAGTCTCTCTGGCAGGTCCCAATAAAAGTTCTACTAGTTCTTCTTTCTCTCTTTATTCTTGTAGTGACTTGAGGCAACTTGCTTTGATCAACTTGAAATGCCCTTTTTATGTTGGATTTCTTTTATGACACTCTCAATTCCAGGTAACAGCCTATTTTTGATAAATGTTCCTTATTTTTTAAATTCCAGGTCCAGATAAGATACCTCTCAGGGAAGAATTTGAACAGATCATGCTAAAGGCTATGCAGGAATTTACTCTGAGAGAGCAAACCTTGCAGATGAGTGCTCAGTGCATCTCTTTGTCACCAGTTCAACTCCCGTGGCTTGCCAGGTTAATTGCCAGTGTTTCTCAGGATCTGGTGCATGTTGTGGTTACTCAGAATTCCTTGGCAGAGGGCATTTCAGAAACGCTGCGGTCTCTGAGTGAGATGAAACGGCAACAAAGGCTGCCAGATTATGTTGTTGCAATCTGCACATCGAAGATAAGAGGAAATGAATTCTGTGTAGTTGTTTTAGGTAGGTACCTTCTTTTATAAGATTCAAAGACATGATTGATGCCAGATGATATTTTCTAATGATCATGTTTATATTGATGAAACATAAATGCAGTTGTTCAGTTTCTCAGAGATCTGTCAAAGACAACAATATTAGCATTGGATTCTCAAGCAACTTTTAACTTGTGGCGTGTCAATTGCCTGTATTTTAATATCCTGCTTGTTGCAGTTATGCATTCTTTTAATTTGAGAGTAATTGGGGCATTTCTGTTCTTGTATATTCCCCCAAAGATTTTGGGAAATATCCATTTCCATTGTAAACAAGAGAAATTTGTCATCATTAACTTCATTTGAGATCTGGATTGCTTTGTGTACAACCAACCAAACTGTTATTAGAGGAGCAGCCAAGATGTTGCAACTGCTCTGCTTCTTTGAGGAGTCAGAGACAGTTTGCACTATTTAAGACATATGTAGCTCTGTTGTTCTGTTTTGATTTTATCTCCAATGTGCTTGAAATCAGCATAAACCACAATCTCCATGATGTAGGCACCCACTAGGAACTGATTTTGGAAAATTCAAACCAGAAGAGAGTAAAAGGGGCACAAGGTATTTTCATCCCTATACTTTACATTGATGAATCGCCGACTCATCAACGCCCAGTCCTAACCCCTGGACGTAAAAGCAAGAAATTTGGAGAGAGTATTCCTTTGGTGATATAAGGACCCACTAAGAACTGATTTAGTGCCTGTTGTTGCCCAGTGGTACCTGCTGCCTTGTGTTCCCTTGGTGGTGCTTAGTGCCTGGTGCCCTCCAGGGGTGCCTTCTGGTGGCTGCTGGTATCCAGTAAGGATGCCTGGTGCCCCAGTGGTGCCTAATGCCCACTGCATGTTAGTGTCCAGTGGTGCCCAATGCCCAGTAAGGGTGCCCAGTGCTCAGTAGGATACCCTGTGCCCCTCTGCCCACTGATACATGGTGGTGCCTGCTATCCTCTGGTGCCCAGTGGTGCCTACTGCTTGGTAGTGCCGGGTGGTGCCCATTAGGGATGCCCGCTGCCTGCTGGTGCCTGGTAGTCTCAGCTGCCTGGTGGTGCCCACTGCTCACTGCATAGTGGTGCCCACTAGGGATGCCCAGTGCCCGCTGATGCCCACTGATGCCTGCTGCCTGGTGGTGCTTGATGGTGTCAGCTGCCCACTGTGCAGTGGTGCCTACTATGATGGGCACTGCTTTATAGGTGAATGACATGGGGAATCCCAGAAGCATCACTGCCCAGATGATGCACAGCTTCATCTCTGACTGGTTGGGAAAAGGAGAGTGTGGGATACCTAGGCTGAAACAACTGGAAAAAGGAATCCATGCCCGCTACAGTGGCACCTCATGTAACAGAGGGAGATACAGTGGCACCTCATGTGGCACTGGGAGATACAGTGGCACCTCATGTAACAGACACCTCACGTAAAGTATGTTTCACATAACAAACAAAAATTTCTCTAGGATTCTGATTCATGTAACAAACTGTGCTTCACGTAACAAACACACTTGTTGGCCACAGTGGCAGACGTGCTGGCTGGCAGCCCTTTTAAAAGACCTCAGGGCTGCCTAGCGCTCCTGCCTTAGCAAAAGCAACACTTCCACGCTGTTCCTCTTTGGCTAGGGGTCCGCTGGGCAGAGGGAGAGAACAGCAGTGGAGAAGAGGAAAGCAGTTCAGGGCTAGCCAGAAGGGAGCAGGGGAGAGAGAGGCTCAGGAGGAAGAGAAGGAGAAAGTGGGGAGACACTTTGAAAGTATCTTGGATTGCAGAAGAAAGTGTCTTTGATTGCAGCCTCCTAACCATGTCTACCCAGAAGTAAACCCCATTGTGTTAGATGGGGCTTACTGTGAGGAAATTGCAGCCTAAGTAGACTTCATAGGATCATGCACATTTAATGCATGTTTTGAATTCAATTCCAGTGTTTTGTCATCATTTTTACATCCAGTTAATATTTTTATATGAATATTTTTGGGGTTGTGGAACCAATTGTCTGAGTTTTCATTACTTCCTATGGGAAAATCCGCTTCACATAAAGAACATTTCACGTAACAAACATGTCTCTGGAACGAATTAAATTTGTTACGTGAGGCACCACTGTAGTTGGGAGCACAGATTTGTTATTGGACTAGAGCATCACTAGATAGTGGGAGAAGCATCTGATGTATCCTTCAGGTACCAGGAGATTATGTTCCAGAGCTACTCAAATTCTTAGCAATTTTCTGAAAATAGCTTTCACTAGTACCAGACTTCATGATAATTTTTTTCTGTTCTCTCTAAAAAGAATATTTTGTCATAGTGAACAGTATTTATTTCTTTATTTGTTGGAGTTGTGCAGTGGAAAAGGTTGAAGATCACTGGTTTAGAGACTATGTATGTACTTTGCAACCAAATATTGTATGTTTCATCCAACCAGATTATTGTACATTTTGTTTTTTCACACCAAATGCTTCACACTGAGTTTGTTAAATGTCCAGGTTCAATATGGTGGCCCAGCTTACCCACCCCTGATATCAATGAAGGGTTTATTGATCTATTTCTTTATGTACCAGTAAACATATAGCACAAGTGTCTCTTATCTCCTGAGAATAGATTAATTTGTCACCATTTCCTTCTCTTTTTAAATTTTTTTCTTTTTAGTACGGGATAAAACGTTGCCTTTACAGACAATTTTAACTAAAGCTTTGGATTTAGAGACAATATCATTTCATCTGTACATGAGTTTTCTTTACTTTTGAGCAGATTTTGTTCTTGGCAAGAAGACTGGTTTTTAACAAGAGGAGCACTTATGGACCTACCTGATATTAGGGGCTAGCAGGCAAATGCTGTGCAGAATTTATGTGAAAGTGCACTTCTCTTGTCTCTGTCTAATCCAGAGGCAGAAGTACAGGGCTTGTTCACAGAAAACTGAATTTGCTTTGAGATATTAAGGGTGAATATCTTTTGAAGTGTCTTCATTGTTTTCAACATAGCACTCTCCTTTGGAGACTGGCTCCTTTTCCAACATGACAATTTTTGAGCCTTTGGCAGTCTATTGTGTTACTGCTGTTAATACAAGAAAGAAGACATAAAACTGCTATTTTTTCCTCTATGAATTGACTACATGTTCCCATCATTGTAGGTATTATATCTTAGGGACACATAAAATTCAAAGCACTCTTAGAGCACAATCCTAACCATGTCTAGTCAAAAGTAAGCCCTATTGTGTTCAATGGGATTTACTCCCAGGAAAAGCTCTTTAGAATTGCAACCTATGTGGCATAGGTGAATGCATCACTCTTAGCATTTGCCGCCTTCTTTTGGTACTTGTGTGCTTCAGCAATAGTAGGAAAGTACATTTTGTTTGCCAATTGCAGAGAGAAGAATATGAAAACTTTTGAGTCATTAAAAGATTAGTTTTGGGGCTGAGGCCTCAAAGTACTCATCCACAAATCCTTCTAACTAATACAGTACTTTTTCTGTTTTTAGTCTATGAACTTTCAAGAGTTTGGGTGAACACTCACAGAAAGCAACATTGTTAACTACTGCGTAGGAAATGGGTAGACATCTTCATTTATCAGCACTTATAAGGACTTCCAAAGGACTTAGATGCAGTACCATCACTAGCAGAGTGTAGGAGTGCGGACTGCACAGGGTGACACAATCAAGTGATATGTGAGACCACTATTGGCAAAAATTGTGAAAATTTTGGTATTTTCAAATAATACCATTATAACATATATAACATATACATATATATAACATATATATCATTCAATATGAAATTTCATAAAAATGCAATGAATAAACCACACTGAAATATCTGTATTTTACCAAATGTTATGACCAAATAATCAAAAAGGGAAAACACAACTACCTCAAGTAACAAGAAGGGGATTTCTTTAACTGAAAACTGACCAGTGTATCTGATTGTTCTGAAGGCTAGTGAGGTGTTTTTATGACACAGTAGGAAACTAATATGTTACTATGAGTCCGCACTCAGTTCTAAGTTTCAGAGCTAATTCTGGGAATCTTACTTATAGTGCAATCCTATTTGTGTCTACCCAGAAGTAATTTCTATTGAATTCAATGGGGCTTACTCCCAGGAAAGTGCTCTTAGGGCACAATCCAGAGTACGGGGAGTCCTTGCTCCGGTGTAAGAACGATTTGCTCTGGATTGCAGTATGAATTTCCCATAGATTTTCACTAGATGGTGCAGTAACTACAGGTACACGTAATGTTTCTTACGTGCTCCCGTAGTTACTCTGGATTGTAGGGTTAGGATTGCAGCCTTAGGACACAATCCAGAGTAACTATGGGAAGTCCTTGCTCCGGTGTAAGAACAATTTACTCTGGATTGCAATGTGAATTTCCCACAGGTTTTCACTAGGATGTGCAGTAACTACGGGTGCACATAATATCTCTTACGTGCTCCCGTAGTTACTCTGGATTGTAGGGTTAGTTGTATAACCCTACAATCCAGCGCAACTACGGGAGCACGTAAGAGACATTATGTGTACCCATAGTTACTGTACCACCTAATGAAAACCTGTAGGAAATTCATATTGCAATCCAGAGCAAATTGTTCTTACACCGGAGCAAGAGCTCCCCGTAGTTGCTCTGGATTGTGCCCTTGGTGTCATCATATTGGCTGCTGGCTTTTTGTTGGTTGTTTATTTGTTGTGTGACCTGTATGTTATATATTAAAATAAATAAATTAAATGGGGTTTTTTCAATCCTAATGATGCCACTGCATTTAGGCTGTGCATATGAAATTGAAATGTATTCTGTATTGTCTGGTATGGGACAAAGTCCATTATGGGGGTGATGCAATGAGCAGTGGGCATCACAAACCCTCTGCATGAATAAACAGACATTCAGATACACAGGAATCTTTATTCTATAAATTTGCACTAATGGGAAACTGTTTGGGGATATTAGGATAATTATATAGTTAAAGGGTCAGACAAGGGAATTCTATTGGGAATTCTATTGTTTAAATTCAATTGTATAAATTAAAACTTACTGTTCTTGTAAACTGCTTACACATGTAAACCAATAAATACATATGTTCTCTGAGAAAACAGAAGTAAACAATGAAAGCTCATTTCATTGGTTTGACCTTTCCAAAGTTCATTAAATTCAGAATATTCACTTTAAATTCAAGGCCCTCATATTGATAGTGCCCTATGATCTTTCTCTTTTCTTTCTGTTCTATAGGCCAGTATCAATCCAGAGCACTGGCAGAGAGCATGCTTACCACAAGTGAGTTTCTAAAGGAAATAAGTTATGAACTAATTACAGGAAAAGTTAGCTTTCTGGCAACACACTTCAAAAACACGTCTTTAGGTGAGTGGATCTATTTCTTCAGTTGCTATTACGGATAACAAATTTAACCATTTTAACATGTTTAACATGTTGGCCAGTTTTTTGGTTAAAATATTCATCAGACACATCTTCATAGTTTCTTAAGGTTTACTGCTATCTATTAAAAAGAAAGTTTGAGATCATTTTTCTGGTTTAGGAAATTCCATGTTTAGAGTGGGGAGGGGCAAGGAGAAGATGTGTTCCTTTTCCTTTGTTTAAAAGAATTGAACTGTTCCCCCCCCCCATGTATTTGTCATACTATAACAGACATTGCGGGGGGGGGGTGAGGAAGGCCTATTAACTGTTCCCCTGCTAAATAAAAGAGGAACACCCACTTGAAAGAGTGCCTCTTGTCTTATAGCATTCAGGCCAGCATAGGACTTGTGCCAGGACTTAGGTCGGCTTAACTGGACTTAAGATCGCTGCCTCAGACTTAGAGCACACTCCTAACCACATCTCTGCTCAAAAGTGAGCCTCATTGTGTTCAATGGGTCTTACTCCCAGGAAAGTGAGTTTAGGATTGCAGCCTTTAACTGTAATGAGGTAGCTTTTGTGAAGAAGAAGAAGTTTCCTGGCTTCATTTTCTGTATCCTGGTCTTCAGGAAGGAATGGAGTCACCACAAAGCAGCTCAATGTTTCTTCTTATGCTAATATAGAATATTTTGCAGAATGCCTCGTTTCTGTTTTGATAATGAACCTATTGCCTGAGGTGGTTGAAAAAAAGCAGATGAGAAGCACACAGTTCTGGTTACCTTTAATGTTTGTATTAATTTTTGTTTTTGTTTAGACCTTTAATTTTAAACAAGTTGGCATTGGCATCCATCAGTCTCAAAAGACTATGGTATCGTGCACAACGCTGTATGCAAAGCACAAAGGCCTGAGTAGATTAATATGGAGGATAGGCTGTTACACAAGCAGCAAATCCCCCCTCCCCACTGAAATAGTCCAATGGGACAGCAGAGCCAATATGATTGGTTCCAGCTGCGTTGCAAAGCTGGACTAAGGACAGGAGCTCATCCTGTCTTGTAGGGACCTGGGTCTCAAACCCTGAAATACAGGCACAGTGTCTTAACCACTTGCGCCACCCACAATCCTATAAACAAGTAATGAGTGAATATTCAATGTTGTATAATCTTTTTTGAATCAGTTTCTTGTGATGATTTATTAGGATGTGTTATTCAATACCTTGTTCAAATACACTTTTGTTTTAAAAGGTATTTCTTTACTAGGTGATGAACTGGACAAGTTGCTAGAGACAATGCAACAGAGACGAGGAGATAATGTTGTAATACCATTCAATGGAGATGTTAATGAATGTGTATCATCTCAAGAAGCAGCTGCTATGGTTTTCACCCAAGAACTGGGTAAGAGTTGCTTCACAAGAAGTGGAGTAATGTCTAAGCCAAATTTGACATATGCTTAGTGATCAGAGAATATAGCATTCTGATCCACAAAACTACTGTGCTGCTATGGTGTGTTACACCACCTTAGTCCCCCAGTGTTTACTTAGCCTGGTCAGAGAGTGAAATCCTAGCAAACTTGGAACATACCCTACAATCCAGAGTAACTACGGGAGCACGTAAGAGACATTACGTGTACCCATAGTTACTGCACCACCTAGTGAAAATCTATGGGAAATTCCTATTGCAATCCAGAGCAAATTGTTCTTACACCGGAGCAAGGACTCCCCGTAGTTACTCTGGATTGCGCCCTAAAAGGAGCATCCTTACTATAAATCTAGAAATGTACTGTATTTTGTTGAGTTTCTATACTTGGTACCTTGACTTCTAAGTACAGAAGCCTTTTTTTCTTTAAAATGGAAATACATGTGTGATGGCTGCATCCTACCTTTCCTGTCCCCCAAGGAAGAATCTGTGTCAGTGGGTGAGATTAAGTCGTTTCCCAAAATTCTCACATCTAGATACTGACCAGGCCTGCACATGTTTATTTTCAGAGATGGAAGCTAATTATCAGGCATTTTTTGCATTATTCTCTGAGACACTGGAGCAAAAATACGAACAAAAATATGTACATTTCTGCTTTCCCTTAGATTTGGACACTGAAACCTTCCAAATTTATCAACCACAGCTCACAATTGCCAGAAAGCTCTTGTCGCAGGTATGTGCCATAGCAGATAGTGGCAACCAAAGCCTGGATCTGGGTCACTTCAGCAAAGTAGATTTCATCGTTGTAGTTCCTCGTTCAGAGGTGCTGGTCCAGCAAACTATTCAACGGATTCAACAATCAGGTAAAAAAAGTGGAGAGGGAAAGAAACCATGTTGAACCAAGAAGATATTTCTATAAGTCTAGACTGGATTTGTGTGGTTTTGCATTTAACAGCAAGAATAAAAATTCAACCGACAAACAAATGAATCAGACAGATGACTGAATTATACTTCAAAGATTATACTTCAAGTGATTTTCAGCTATATTGTTGTCAAAATGGATCAAAACCAGGATTGGATTTTATTTTTATTTTCTTAGCACTATCAAAAATGTGTACCAAGGTAATCCAATCGTGTGCTACCTCCCAGAAGTTTCTTGTGTCTTATGTAGTATTCAAATAAGGCATATTTATGGTCATTTGCTGATTGTGTCATAATTCGTGGCCTGTTGAGCTACCAGAAGCAGAAGAAAACCACACTTTTGTTTTTATCCTTACCAATCAATCAACAGTATTTATATACCACTTTTCCAAATAAAAACTTCACAAAGTGGTTTACACATAAAATAACTAATGGCTAATGGCTTCCTGTCCCCAAAGGGCTCACAATCTAAGAAGATGCAAAAGAACACCAGCAGAAGCCACTAATTAATGAAATTGCTGTGATGAGGAGGGATAGTTACTCTTCCCCTGCTAGATAAAAGAACACCACTTGAAAAGTTAGCGGGGGGGGGTATACCTTATGTATTAGGTTAATTTCTTTCCCATCCAGTCCCAGTATTTCAGTGTGGATAATCATATATCCTTTTCACTGTTTTTTTCCCCCAGCAGTGTGAGACAGAGATGTGGGCTTTAAGCTTGCATTTGAGTCTGGCCTATATCTGGACCCCAGCAACCTGTCTGCACTGTTTTTATTAAGCTCTGGAATGTAAATGTTAATTTGTATATTAATTCAGACAAAAACAATGTTGCCCCCATTTCTTCCCCCAGGTGTTCTTGTAGACTTGGGCCTTGAAGAAAATGGAACAGCTTACCATAGAGCTGAAAAATATGTGGTGCGGCTGGACAATGAGATACAAAGCAAGTTTGACCTCTTCATGAGGCGGGTGAAGCAGAATCCATACACTCTGTTTGTGCTGGTTCATGACAATGCTCATGTTGATTTAACAAGGTAATTTGTTCAAAATAAAGCTGCATTGCACTCAGAAAATTACTGGCTGTTTCTTTCAAATGTGTTGGACGGTGAGGGTCAACTCTGAAAGATGTTTTTGTAGTCTTTAGTAAGCTATGAGGCAAGACAATCAGCAGGTGTATCTTCTGTCATTGTGGCTCTGTGATTTAATTTCTTTGTCTCTTTCTTAGTGCCATCTCAAGCTCTTTGACTCATGGGGAGCCCAGTCATGGACTTGCTGATAGAGTAATAAATTGCAGAGAAGTCCTTGAAGCTTTCAATCTCCTTGTTCTTCAAGTGAGCTCTTTTCCTTATGCTCTTCAGACTTTGCAGTCCAGAATCAGTTCTTCCAACGAAGTACACTGGATACAGTTTGGCAACATGGTAAGGATCTAAATGCTATGAATATGAAGCTGTTCTTAAAATGTGTTTCTATTTCCCAATGACCATCTTTGGGTCTTATCTATTTAGGACTATAGAAATTATAAATAAGGACATGTTTTACCTCTATTTATGTCAGGACCCAGCATGAAACACTGGACTGGGCAAACAGACCAGTGATCAGTTTCCAGAGCAGTCAGATGGTTTTCTGAAGGATCAGAGGTAGATGGTACCTTCTAAGAAGAACAAGTTCCAACTTGGGACTCAAGTTCCAAGATGGGTAAAGATGTTCCAAGTTCTAAGATGTCCCTGAGAATTCAAGGACAAATGATCTGGCCAAGAAGAAGAGCCAACATACAGCCCAATACAGAGCAACTAATCTGTCCACATAAGAGCCCTTAGGTTGCCCTATCTAACACTAGGTTGGAGCAACTGCAAGATGCTCCAGCCCAGTTATTCTGAAGGAGGCTTAGGGCAGAGCAAGGCAAGATAGGGTGCCCTAAGAGAGGTGGACCTGATCTGCCCTAACTGGGGCAGCCTAAGCAGCTCAGGAGAGGCAAGTTGAGGGCATGTTTAGCATTGCCTAGGGCAGAGCAGTTACTCTGTATCCAAAGCCTGTTTCCAAGGCAGAAATGCCCTCTTCCAGCCCTCAGAGTTATACCACCTCAGGAGCAGGTATAGTAATGAGTAGACCCATAGGGGTCCATGATAAGGCCCGAGTAAGAATGGCAGTGTTGACCAAAAATCTGAGTTCTTGGCCATCCTAGGTGCAACCCCTGCCTCTCAACCTCAGGATATGGAACAAACTACAGCTGCCCACAAACCTCAGGATACAGCAGGCCACTCCAAGAAGCCCCTTGTATTAACTGTAGAATGTACTGGCATCTCATCAGGGACTCCTTATAAGGCAGGCACCCAGTGGCGTCACCAGACTGGTGCGGCTGGTGTGGGCTGCATTGGGTGATGCGCTCCGTATGGGGTGATGTGCCGGAGGAGTTTGATTGTCTTTTGGCAGGCCCCGGGAGTCAGCACCCCATTCAGGCCTGCTCCAAGGCGGAGCAGCAGCCAGAAGCTGCCACTTGTCTGAGGAGCTGGCTTGAACGGCCATCTGAGGTGCACTGCGCAGAAACACACTGAGCATGGCGAACAGCTTCAGAGGAGACTTCCTTAGAGCAGAGAAAGTCCGCGCCTCTGCACAGCCATTCGGCCTCACTCAGGAGGCGGAGCGGCAGTCGAATGGCTTCAGAAAGAGTACTGCACAGGCACCAACTCTGACGCCTGCACAGTCTCCCCCGAAGCCAAAAGGCTTCAGAAAAGTACTGCGCAGATGTCAGAGATGGTGCCTGCGCAGTACTCTTTCTGAAGCCAGTTGGCTTCAGAAACAACTGCGCAGGCGCCAACTTTGGTGACTGCGCAGTCCAGGTAGGGGGGGCGCGCATCCCAGGGATGACGCACAGACTTCCGCACCAGGTGATGTGCAGAGTCATGTCACCACTGTAGGCACCACAGCTGTTCCTTGTTCAGTGTGATCTGAGGGGTGTCTCCTCAGGAGCAAGTCTTCCCCTTGTGTCAATTACTTAGCATGCTCTGGAGCAGTTAGGGCAGCCTAGGCTTCCTGACTCTCTGGATTCAGCATAACTTTCTGCTCTGGATACAGAATAGTTAGGAGAGTGCAGTTAGGTCAGAGCAGGCTGAATTTGCTCTGGATTGTGTCCTTTGGGAGTAGTCAGGCAAGGCAGAGTTTATTTTGCACCTTAATCTAGATAAGGAATGTCAAACTTGTTTCTTATATACAGCCAAAGTTAGCATTCATGGTGCCTACTGAGAGCCAGGCTTGACATTATTAAGCAGAAATTGACATGAAGAAATTGACATCATTAAGCATCATTAAAAATAAGCCCTTTGTTCTCACATCTAGAGTGATTAATTACAAATGACAGAAGAGAAAACTGTGCAAATTTTTCATTTTTCAAGAAGTGAAGAGTCTAATTATTAAGCTGGGAGAGCCCAAATAAAACGGGCAGTTTAATAGCTTCCAGGCACCACATTTGGCTTGTAGTCCTGATGTTTGACACTTCTAAACTAATTGATATGAAAAGCTAAGCATGGGGCAGTGATTTCTCTTGGTGCCTTACAATTTATTAAGCAACGTTTATAGACAAGCCTTGATGGTGTCTAATAAAAAGGGCAGTTTATAGGATGATAATCTGGTATAGAATTTAATATATAATTCTGGCAGGTCAGCCTGCCAGACATGCCACAATGGAAGAATTTCCCTCATTAACTTGGGGTTGGGATATTCTAACTAAAGTTTACACGATGCATTATTTAAGATTCCTTTAGAAAGGATTGCCGAGCTACTAAAATTTCAGGGAAACAGAATGTGATTGCATAAAACAAATGTATTTAATTTCTTGTTTATAGTACAAGCCATTGTAAGATATATGAAGATAATTGTTCATCTGCTGGGAAATAGAAAGCATGCTAAAGTTTTGGATGTAGGACAAATATAAATTATAGGATTTGTTTGCAATATTTCCATTTGGAACAGGAAGAACTAAGCCGAGATGAGAAGTTATATTTTGGCTTGAATGAATACAGCAAATCTCTGCAGTGGGGAATCACAAGTCCTCTTCTGCGATGTGATGAAACCTTTGAAAAAATGGTGAATACACTTTTAGAGAGGTAAATGCTTTTGGGATAGTATTTACCAGATTCATGTATATGGATGTCTATGGATGTCATGTATATGGATGGGGGACAGTTGTTTTTATTGTTTTTTTTACTGTTTTTAACAAATATTTTTAATCTGCTTATTTTTTATCAATTTAATGTTATTTTAATATTTTAATATTTTAAAATATTTTAATTATATTTTAATGGTGTTTTAATCTTTATTTATGTGCTGTTTTAATGATGTTTTATTCCCTAATGTCAGCCGCCTTGGGCTCCCCCTTACGGGGGAGGAAAGGGGGGATATAAATTGATTAAATAAATAAATAAATTGAAGCCTGGAGGTTTGCTCACATACAAGGAATAGGGGATCTAGAGTTCCAATGCACCATCTTTTTGAATGTTTTGAAACCTGTTTTAGAAATATGTTTGCAGATCTAATTACATGATAACCTACCCCTCACAGTGTGTACTGAGATTTTCATCTCTGGCATATCCAGATAAAGCATTTCCGGAAGCAAGGTTTGCTCTTAACATCGTTGCTCTTGCATTTCAAGCAGTTTTCCTGCACAACAGGGATCCCCCAAAGCCTACTATGGTTTCTTCCCAGTTACCCTCCTCTCCATTTAAACAAAAACAGGGGGAAACAAACCATATGCAACTATGACTGCAATCCTAACTTAGAGCACAATCCTAACAATGTGTTATCAAAAGTAAGCCCCATTGTGTTCAATGGGTCTTATTCCCTGGAAAATGTTGTTAGGATTGCAGCCTTAGGCCAGTGAGAATGGCCCAGCTGGGCTGGTCCAAGTAGGCTGTATCCAGAGCGGAAAGAAGGGCCAAATCCAGAGGGTTAGAAGGTTGCTGAGCACCAAGTGGCACCAGGGGAGGGCTTGCTCCCTAGGAGACCTGCCTCACACTGAACAAGGAACAGCAGTGGTGCCTGATAAGGAAGCCCAGGAGTCTCTAACAACCAGTCATAGCTGCAGCATGAGTACCTGTAGTGGATGCAAGTGGATTATTGGAGTGGCTTGCTGGAGTTGTGCCGTATCCCGAGGTTGCAGTTAGGTTGCAGTTAGGCTGGCCAAGAACTCAGATATTTTTGTCACCATTGCCATGCTTACTCTGGCTTAACATGGACCCCTATGGGTCTATTCAGATTTATTCCTGCTCCTGAAGTGGGAAGGGGCATTCCTGCCCCCAAAACTGGCTCTGGATACAGCCTAATTGCACTGCCTAACTACCTATCCTGCTGAGCTGCCTAGGCTAGCCTTGCTAGGCCAGTTCTGGTCCATCTGCCTTGCGCTGGCCTGTTGACTTATGTTGGCCTAAGTGGACTTAGAATCATAGAATCATAGAGTTGAAAGGGACCTAGTAAGTCATCTAGTCCAACCCCCTGCCTGCAGCAGGAAATCCCCCTAGAGCATCCCCGACAGGTGCTTGTCGAGCCTCTGCTTAAAGATCCCTAGTGAGGGAGAGTCCACCACCTCCCTTGGCAATCTGTTCCACTGCCGAACCGCCCTCACCGTCAGGAATTTTTTCCGGATATCCAACCGGAATCTCCTCTCTTGCAGTTCGTACCCATTGGTTCTAGTTCTGCTTTCAGAAGCAGCTATGAACAAATGAGCCCCTTCCTCCCTATGACAGCCCTTCAGGTAACTGAAGAGGGCAATCATGTCTCCTCTCAGCCTCCTCTTCTCCAGGCTGAACATCCCAAGTTCCCCCAACCTTTCCTCATAGGGCTTCCCTTCCATCCCACTGATCATTCTTGTCGCTCTCCTCTGGACTTGCTCCAGCTTAGCTGCATCTTTCTTAAAGTGAGGTGCCCAGAACTGAACACAGTACTCAAGGTGAGGTCTGACCAATGCTGAATAAAGAGGAACTAGAACTTCTCGCGACTTGGAAGCTACAGACCTCTTAATGCAGCCTAAAATGGCATTTGCCTTCTTTGCAGACACATCACACTGCTGACTCATGTTCAGCTTGTGATCCACGGCGACTCCAAGATCCCGCTCACATGTTGTGCTGCCAAGCCAAGTATCCCCCATTTTATACCTGTGTTTTTGGTTTTTATTTCCTAAGTGCAGAACCTTGCACTTCTCCCTGTTGAAATTCATTCTATTTGTTACAGCCCAGGATTCCAGTTTATCCAGATCCTCCTGGAGGTTTCTCCTGTCTTCTGATGTGTTTGCTACTCCTCCCAGCTTGGTGTCATCTGCAGATTTGATCAGGCTCCCCTGTACCCCTTCCTCCAAGTCATTGTTAAGAATGTTGAAGAGGACTGGGCCCAAGACAGAGCCCTGGGGTACCCCACTTGAAACCGATCTCCATGTTGATGCAGACCCATTTACTAAAACCCTTTGAGTGCGGCCATCGAGCCAGTTGCAGATCCACCTTACAATTGCCCCTAGCCCATATTTTTCCAACTTCCCAATTAAAATGTCATGTGGGACCTTGTCAAATGCTTTGCTGAAGTCAAGATAAATGACATCCACAGCATTGCCACTGTCCAGTAAGCTTGTAACCCAATCAAAAAAGGAGATCAGATTTGTCTGGCAAGATTTATTCTTGGTAAATCCATGCTGGGTTGTTTTGATCACCGAGTACTTGTCTAGATGTGCACAAATTGTGTGTTTTATGATTTGTTCTAATATCTTCCCTGGGATTGAAGTCAAACTGACTGGTCTATAATTTCCCGGGTCTTCTTTTTTCCCCTTCTTAAAGATTGGGACTACATTTGGGACTACATTTGCCCTCTTCCAGTCTAGTGGCACTTCTCCACTCCTCAAAGATTTCTCAAAGATGATTGACAGAGGCTCTGCAAGGACATCTGCGAGTTCTTTAAGAACTCGAGGATGCAACTCATCTGGTCCAAATGACTTGAATTCATTTAGGCCAGTTAAGTGGTTTCGAACCAGTTCTCTATCAATCTTAATCTGCTGTTCTGCACCATCCGTGTTTTCATTACCTCTTTGGAGATGTAAGCACATCCCCACATCAGCCAATGATCCCGCACCCCCATTTGCACAGCCCTCCTTCCGAGAATATACGGATGCAAAGTAGGACGCAAACTTGCACCAGCCCAGGCCTTTTCTGGTGCAGTTATGCTGGCATATCTCAGCTTATGCCAGCCCAGTGCTGGATAGATTGTCAAAGTGCACTTTAGGATTGTACCCTTTCTATAGTGTTTCAGAATTGAAACACTTTCTATAGTCCAGTACTGGATAAAAATGACACTATCAACCACAATAGTATTTTTTTCGCTTTGAGTTTGTTACATATTATAATGTTACAAGTGTTATCAATGGATATAGGAACAATTTTTATTCTTATTTTGTTCATATTTCTCCTTTGCATGTTTGTCCTGCACACCAAGGATGATGGGGGGAGGAAAGGGATACAAAATTGCTAAGTACCAAGTATGTGCTTTGAATGAGTGAAGTATAAGATTTTATTTACTGGTACTTCAGAGATTTTAGGGTTACTTGAAACTTCCTACTTTTTAGGCCTCTACAGACACAAAAGCTATTTTGAATGTCACATTTAAAATGTCCTTGTGGTTGTACAGATTGTACAGATATATTTGACAAGAACCTAGAATTGGTTGCAGGTTCCTTCTTGGTATACAGTTTTAATGTTTTCTAGCACATAACACATGAATTGGTTTTCTGGTGGATGGTCATATTTCTGGCCCGCTGTCTTGGCAAGTCTGTCAAATGGACTGATTCAGTAAGAAGTAGGTATTTAGCTGTTAATTTTGAGCTTAAATTAAATTAAATTAATTTACACAGTGACAACCTTGAATATTTCAGTCTTTTCCAATAAAAGTCTTTGCAGCAGTTGAGTTCGGTACCATCAGGGTGAATTCAAGCTGCACACAAAGGAGCTGTTCAAACATTATATCATGTACCAAGCAATCCTTCCTATTGACAGAATCATATTTCACGGTATGTCTCAAGTACAGTTGACTTGACTGCTCACTTTATAATGCTTTGCCTTCATAGCTGCAGTCCTCAGAAAACACTATTGTAATTCAACCTTCAGACACTCCATTTAGGGCACAATGCTCATCAATTTAGGCTGGCATAACTCACCTGCCTTCCTGTACCTGTGGTGGTGTGGGGAGGCCGGCACATGCCTGTGCACTGGCCTAACAACCAGTCCTTCTCCACAAACTTCTTTTGTGACACCCGCAAACCAGCACAAAACATGTGTTTAGAACATGCATTTATGTTATGGACTTTCGCATTTGGGTATGTAAATTTATTACTAGTAAGAATTTTTAAAATAAAAAATATGTATATCCCCAAAAATATATATCCAAATCAGCATAGGACTTGTGCCAGGACTTATGCCAGCCTAAATGGGGGTTAGGATTGCAGCCTTACCCTACAATCCAGAGTAAATACAGGAGCACATAAGAGACTTTATGTGCACCCATAGTTACTGCACCACCTAGTGAAAACCTATGAGAAATTCATATTGCAATCCAGAATAAATTGTTCTTACACCGGAGCAAGGACCACCCATAGTTACTCTGGATTGTGTCCTTAGTATCCTTTTTCTCTGTGCCACTGTGTTTATGTGTATATTAGTGTTTGTATCATTAGGCTTGAACTGTGCATGCTGAGAGGATCCATTTATTTTTCCTGCATATATATGATATAAAATGTGTGTGTGTATAAATAAAATTGACTCACTGACTGACTGAACAACACCCAGTCAAAAACACAGGACTTAGAAGCGTGAAATTTTGGGTGGGTATTCATTCAGTGATGGAGGCACTCACTAAGAACTGATTTTTGAAAATTCAAACCAGAAGGGGTGAAAAGATGCACAAAGCATTTTCATCCATATACTTTACATTAAAGAATCACTGACTGATTGACGCCTAACCCTTGGACCTAGAAGCATGAAATTTCGGGAGAATATTCCTTTTATGATGTGACCACCAACTACGATAGAGTTTTTAGAAATTTAACCCCTAAGGGGGTGAAAAGGGGGTGCACCATATTTTCATCCATACTTAACATTGAACAATGACTGATCATCAATCACACAGCCCCAATCCTTGGACCTAGAAGCATGAATTTTGGTAATCACATAATCTTTCTGTGATTCCTTCTGTAAGCACTCAGAAAGAACTGATTTGGTGCCCGATGGTGCCTGTTGCCTGCTGTTGCTCACTGGTGCATGGTGCTCAATGGTATCCACTGCCTGACGCCTGGTAAAGATGTCTGATGGTGTTTGCTACCCCCATGCGGGGGTGCTTGCTGCCCTATGGTGCCCAGTAGGGACATGTGGTTTCCAGTGATGTCCAGCATCTTGTGCCCCTTGCCTACTCCCACAATATATATATCTGTTATAAATAAAACATGTACCAATGCAGTTTTGAGCAGTGAATCATTTAATTAAAATGAGAGTACAGAAAGCTTAAAATATATATTGTATAATTTTTCTTCTTTGTTGTCTGTCTTGTCAGACTAGTATCTGCTGATTTGACTGACTAAACAGAGCTGCATTTCTTTCAAGGTACCCCAGGCTGCACAGCATGGTGATTCGCTGCTATCTGCTTATTCAGCAGTATTTGGAAGCCTTGATGGCTCTCACTACGATGGTCTCGCTCAGAGACCACAGCACACCAGAGACTCTCAGCATCATGGATGACATCATCACTGCACCCGGCAAAGATAAGAATGGTCGAGGCCACATGCTTGTGATCCGGATTCCCTCTGTACAGCTGGCAATGCTTGCCAAAGAGCGGCTGCAGGAAGCAAGAGATAAACTAGGCTTACAGTATCGTTTTGAGATCATTTTGGGGAACCCGGCTTCAGAACTGATTGTTGCCAAGCACTTTGTGAAGCGTTTAAAGGTGAGCATCAGTCCAAAGCTGCTCTTGCATACATATTATGAAGAGCATTCTGGATTTGCATGCAAACATTTAACTGTTCATTCATTGATTTGTATGTTCACTTTCTCATGGGAAATATTATAATAAATCCACAGGAAAGCTACACTAATTCAAGCATTTGGGATTGCATCCAAAGTACTTTAGGCATAAGGGGGCTCATGGAAGTATACTTTCATGCCTCCTCCCACAAGAGCACACCAGGAAAGCCTCTTCTGAGTATCAGGTACCTCAATGCAGTTTCCAGAAATTCTGTCTCCTGAAATGCTGCATGTGACTTCCACATGTTGGTCTGAACTAAAATGCATGATCCACTGCAGGTGCTGAATGCTGTGGGGTGAAGGAATGATAATTAGGAATAACTTTAGGGAAGGGGTCTCCAAACCCTGGCCATGGGGCTGAATGTGGCCCTCGGCAAAACTCCTCCATCTGGCCTGTGAGCAAGCCTCATACTGTCTGTAATTCAATCTTATATGTAAATTTATTCAAATTTTACCTGTAAATAATTTTTTCAGCCCCTGATACAATGTCAGGGAGATTATGTGGCCCTCCTGTCAAAATGCTTGGAGAGTCCTGCTTTGGGGAACACTACTGGCTGCGTCAGGCTGGGCAGGGAAGGTGTTCTTCTGTTACCTTCCTTGAACTTGCACAACTGTAGACATAACTCATTTTTATTGTAGGCAAGCTTTGTGATGCTCTTGTCAAACAAAAAAATAAAATAAAATAAAAAAGATTGTCTAATGTGAAAACCAAGAAACAAAAAAGAGAGTTAGGTGCTAGGAGAATTTCCTGCTACAGATGACCTACTAGATGACCTACTACTTCCAACTCTAGGATTCTATGATTCTATAGTGTCCTTGAGAATTATGGATAGTTGGGTGTATTTCTATAGGAAAATACCCAGAGTTTAGCAGATCATTGAAGTCTCTGATTTCAGGTAGTACTTCTCTGCCAGTCAATAGTGCACGGGGGAAAGTTTTAATGAAGAACATAATGTGTCAACAGAAAGGGAACGGTGGGGTCTTGGTGGAAGAGAGCATACACCAGAAACTAAGAGACCTCTACCAGCACTAGAGTTGGTCTACTCTGTAGCAGAATATTATGCCCTTGTAAGGACTCACAGCTGCCACACAAGCAAGATTGATGTCAGACTAAATAAAACTATGAGGATCATAAGTGGTTGTATAAAATCTTCACCTACTTGCTAGCTCCCTGTTTTGAGCCACATAGCACCATCATCTCTACAAAGGCAGGATGTCTTAGTGAAGGAATACAACAAAATTATGAGAAACCCACTTCTTCCTGTTCACTCTGATCTTCCTCATCTATCAGTTGGCAGTCTTAAACACAGGAATCCCTCCTTGGCACTCACACAACAGCTATTTAACAACTTTAAATACAACATGCAGTGGAAAGCTAAATGGGCTCCTGAATGCCCAGATACAGGCAGCTACATAGAGGACCCTACACAAAAGGTGCCAGGGTTTGACCTACCTCGCAGCATTAGACAACTCTGAACAGGATTCTTACCCAACACGGTGTCTGCCAGTACTCACTGTTTTAAGTGAGGCCTTGTATCTACCCCTTAGCATGACTGTGGTGCTCCTTAACAAATATTCATCACATTGTGTCTGACCCATAAATCCTGAAGCCAGATGCATTGACGCAGCTACAGCACTCTCTTGTGTTAACTTATGGAAGGTTAACTTATGGAAGGTATCCCACTGTCTGATTTTTTTTCAACATAGATCTCTCTGTCCTTGAATTGCTGGGTGGACTGGACATTACTATCTAATTTACTATACGTCCATGTATTTGCCCTATGCTCTATAAAATTAAGAGAATGCTTAACGTTAAGCTTACTCATCTTAAAAGACTCAAGTGTGCCTTTGCCGAATGTTCATGCAGAGTTGCATCAACAAACAAGAGTTGCTCAGAAACCTGAGGACCAAGTGGCAAGTCAGAACACAATGTTCTGACTGGGAGTAAAATACTGGTTAGCTTACTGTGGTGTGAGGGCAGGCACAGCAGAAGTACTTTGCAGATATCTGCATATCTTGGTTCAAAAGAACACATGAAAACACTTTCTATTCAACATGAACTGATATTTTGAAACCATTTTTGTTGAGAACAGCAGAGTTCACTGTGGAACAAAACTGAATTTCAAATCATGATCTTGGAAAGACCTCCCAGTTTATGATTAATGGGTAAAGCCATTCTGAAGTACCTGAGGATTATATCTAAGCCTTCCCATCATTTGTTGACCCGAAAACTCTGATTCACTTCTTTTCTTCTCAGTTCTGTCTCAAGAGACATACAACCTGCTCTTGAAATAAATTAACATTGCATCTTTGCACTTCAGGGTGGTTTATATTTTGCCTTCCTACATCTGAGTAGGCCCATGGAGCATGATAATAGAATCTCAGTATCTTCTATGCAGGAGAAAACTGTGGATTTATCCAGGACGTTTGGTCTGAACTAAAATGCATGATCCACTGCAGGTGCTGAATGCCGTGGGGTGAAGCAGAGACTGTTTCTAAGAGCATAGATAAGTTCTACCCCTAACCCTGAGAAAAGTATTAGTACTTTTCAGTAGAAATTTCTCAAAAGCAGAACCACAGAGCAGCATATTGACTCATTGATCCACAACGGAGAATTCCATTTTCAGTCTTGTTGTTATGCCTCCAGTGATATGACTCATAAGGCACAGTGTATAAATGAGGTGGTGAAAGAGAAAATTGGAAGATGGAGAGGTGTAAAAAGCTAACACTGGAAGATTCCTACTTGCTGAGTACACATGTTCAAGGGAGCTTTTGTTAAGCTACATGTCTCCTGAAGAGGACATGATGAGTGTTCTGATGATGTTCTAGCTCAGCCCCCATTTTTAAAACTGCCCTTTTTATGGTTGTATCACGGACACTGATATATTCTTCTGTGTTTCATTTTTAAAATATACATTCTCCTCCTCAGCCAATCAGGTTACAATATCTTTTTATGCTTTATTTAAAATTGACATTTCTGATATAAATGATCAGGCTCGGGTATTATTAAAATCTCTGGCAATGGATTTTTCCACCCATTTTTATTTATTGCCACATGCCACAGTTTGCCATTCCCTTTTATCACTTGAGAGGCATAAATTCTGCAACAAGCATGGTCAAGGAAAAACATATCAGGATTGCATAACCAGGCTGTCATTCAGAAATTCCTAATGTAATTGTGCTCTTGAAAGTACCATCAAACGGAGTGGTTTACAAGATGCAAAATCATTAGCAATTCAATTTTTCCCTTTCTTATTGCAGTGTAGCATTCCACATCATTATGTATTTGCAAGCACATTATAGTTGCCTTTTACCTGCAAGAAAAATCTTTTTCTTTCTTTCAAACAAAAACATTCATAATATTGAAGCAAAAATATACAGAATTACTTAAGATGGAGATCTGGCAGGTAATCCAGACAACAAATGCAGATGATCCAGTTATTAGCTCTTTTTCCTTTTAAGATGACCCTGATTGGCTTCAAGTCTCAGTATTTCCCCAGGCATCAGCTTCACCGAGTACAGCAGTGCCAAAATAGCAACATCCTATAGTTGCATCCAGCAACACCTCTGGGAATACCAAGACAACAAAAAGCTAAGACCAACCATTTACCTTAATTAGTAATAATGAAGGGGAATAATAAAGGACAGTCCCGGAGATTTGCCCAAGAAGCCCTTTCTCTGTCCTTAAGGGACAGGCAGTGGTGAATGCAACGAAGTAATTGCCATGATTGCTGCTGGGGATAAAAAGTTTTTTTCTAATGTAGTGGTAGCAGAGCTGGCCTTCTTGGGAAAGTGGGAGCCTGCAGACCTCACTGCTTTGCATTCGAAGAACTAAGAGCACAATCCTAACCGTGTCTACTCAAAAGTAAGCCCTGTTGTGTTTAATGGGTCTTACTCCCAGGAAGGTGTCTTTCGGATTGCAGCCTAAGAATAGCTATCACAACCCACTCCCACTTTCACAATCATGTCTTTGCCCTTTCCCCTCCAGCACTTAACCCAATTCCCTGGATTGAAATTCCCTAACTCCAAATACTTCCTTATAGAATACTTACGTTAGCAGTCTGATCGATTCTCCCACTTGTTTGGTGCTTAGGAGCAACATATATTTCAGAAGTTAAGTCATAAGTATTATGACATGTCATATGTTAGCACAAGTATTGGTAGCCCTGCTGGGCCACTGCGGGGTAGGAAAGACTCATTCCCCACAGTAAGACTGCAGCCAGTGGCATCATCAGGGTGGTGTGGTCCGCACCGGGTGATACGCACTGGGGGACCTAAAAATTGCAACTTCATAATGGAGCATCAAACCCCATCATGTCATATACCGTTGGATTCGTATTGAAGAGCAGAATCCAATGCAAAAATTGGTTTTGAAATATCTCCTTCCTTTCAAATGTTATGGCCAAAAACTAAAAATGAAAAATATGCATTGAACTCTATGGAAAGTGAAAGTAACCCATATCACAGCTTTACTCGCAAGTAGGCAAACGTGCCATAGTTCATTGGAAAGGGGAGGCTGAGAGGAATCTAAGGACACCAGAATTGTCCTGATCCAATGAACACAATGATCCCCACAAGTCACCCCAGAAGTAGGTCCCTGATCTGAAATTCATTGAAAATCATGGTTTGTAGAAATAATCCCATCATGTTAGACACCTTTGAATGTGCGATTTACAGCAGAATGCAATGAAACAAACTACTTTATTAAAATGTATCGCTAAAAAAAACAGTGGAGGTGGGGCAATGGCACATAACCACACCCACCATTCATATTGTTGCCTCACCCAATGTATGGGGGTGACGCACTGGCCTCCCGCACCGGGAAACATGAACCCTAGTGACACCCCTGGCTGCAGCAGCTCCAAAAGGTCTACTTAGGCCATCTCCAGATTTGGCCTGGGTCTGTGCAGATGTGAGGAGCCTGCTTTTGGTACCCACTCCACAGGAAGGTAAATATGCAGCAGAACCATCAGCATTCTGCTAACTCCAGAGAATGATTTTCAGAGTGATTGTGTGAAAGGAGTGATTTCAGGGTAAAGAATGAATGAAAAGTAAAGTTGCAAAAATGGATTTCAAAGCTTTTCTGCTTTTCTTTTCTCATAGGCATGGAGAGGAAATGAACGGGAGGATTGGTGCCCTCACACTTACCAGGATCTTGAAGGCCTGCCTTGTATTGTTGTCCTAACAGGCAAGGACCCGCTTGGGGAAACTTTCCCTAGGTATGCTTTAATTTGCAGAGCAATTCTTAAATTGCATTCAGAGTGAATGCATCTTTACTCCTTTTTTCCAGGCATGTCCTCTTTTTAGCCTTGTGTTCTGGAAATGTTTTTTAATTATAAATAATATCATTTTTAAATTAATCACATGAACTCAATCAACTGTACCATTTTTCAACAGCTTATTTCCTTATTTCCAGCTTCTTACATTAACTGATAATCTATAAATGCTGAATGGCATGGATAGCACAATCCTAACTTGCACTGGAACAGGCAGGTCAGCTGTGCAAACTAGTGCAAGTTTGGGGCTGGCCGAGGCTTGGTTCAGGCAAGGGAAAAAATTTCCCAATGGATCCACTCAAATCTATGCCTCCTGAGGAGGTGGAACAAATCCAAACAACTCAGTTCTACTAGAACAGGCCAGGATCCAGCATAAGGATGCCACTTACCTTCCCTCAAGCCAAAACACTTCTCTCCCTCCTCTTTCCCATCCTTCCCACACAACCCTACCAGTGGAGGGCTCCAGCAGGTTCACACCTACTCTAGAGAACTGGTTGTTAATGAAAGATAGGACATATAAAGTTCAAAAATTGCCATTTTAAAGTGGTTGCCAGATGGGCATAGAACAGGTTGTTAATTTCTTTGAATCCCATCACTGCCCTAGACCCCTACACTGGTAGAGCTCGGCTAGTGCAAACCTACCTAGCTAGGATCACGCTTTGGCACACGTCCTTGCACTTGCCTCCCTTACTCAAAAAGTGACACAAAGGTGGCCTGCACAAAGAACTTGTGCCAGCCCAAGGCTACTATAGGATTGCAACATACGTACTTATCTTCTGTGACAAAAAGGAGTCCAGAGTATATTGCTCAAGTTTCAAAAAATTGCACAGCTGAATCCAAATACCCTCATGCTGGTTCCTAAGTGTTGCAAATGTGCCAATGGGCCTGTTTTTGCTGTCTTGGGAGTCAACTGGGCCATCTTGGAGGCCTGTATTTGCTCACCAGGGCTGTATCCATCCTGGCACCCACTGGAGGAGGTAAGATTGTGCGTGTCACTCAGGAAATATAAGAGAGTGGTTGGAAAGTGTTCTTGAGGTTTTTTAGGTGGGGCAGCATGGAACATGGTGGCATATCCGGCCCATATGGGGAGCAGTATTTTGGCACCACACTATCTCAACTCATCCCCAGCCAGGTAGCCTTACATGGTCTATTCAGATCTGCATAATCAAAATAGCTGGCACAGTTCAAGTAGCTCTAAAGGGCAGGCTGTGGCTTAACACAGGTTAAAAATATTTCCTTACCCTGATTTCCAACAGCCTCCATTGGATAGAGTGCAAGTCACTATGGCTGGCTTGTCCAATACGTGGCCCAGGGGCCGCATTTAGCCCAGGATGCAAATTTATGTAGCCCTCTTGCAAATGCTGGCTGCCACTGGAAAAACCAGCTTTGTGGTGGCTTCCAAATTCAAATTTTGCACGATGCTGTGTGCGCTGCTTTTTTCCTGGGTCTGGGCCTGGGCAGGACAAGAATGGGGCAGGAGAGAAGGAAGCTCTTCCCTCTCCCTGTTTTGCAGCCACTCAGAGCATTCCCAGGCAGCCTAGAAGCAACAGCCTTCAGGCGTGCACTCCTGCTGCAGGTCTCGCAAGCCGCCTGTCACCTGCAAGCCACCCACCCAAAGGCTCCTTTAACTTCTCCTCCACTGACCTCCAGGTAAAGAAGAGCAGGAGAAGTAAAACCAAGGAAAGTAGTCTGAGAGCCCAATCCTATGCATGGCTACTCAGGAGAAAAACCCATTATAATCAATTGGACTTACTCCAAGATTAAGCTTGGAGCCCATCCTATGCAGCCTGCCAACTCAGAAGTAAGCCCCATTAAAGTCAATGGGGCTTACTTCTAAGTAAAGGTGGCTATGGTTGCAGTCCAAGAGGCCAATCCTATGTTTTCTGTGGTTTTTTGGATGATCAGCTATCATGCACAGCCCATCACATATCATATGTGTGGCCCAAACCAACTCTTCTTCTTCCAATGTGGCCCAGGGAAGCTAAAAGGTTGGACACCCCTGCACTATGGCCTAGCTTACAGTGCAGCTTAGAATTGCACCTTACATTTTTTAGAAGGATAATCAGGGAAAGATCTCTCTTAAGGCAGTCTGCCACTATTGCTGCAATTCAAAGATACTTTCCTGGTAGTAAGACCCAGTGAATACAAATGGACTTACTTTGGAGTAGACATGGTTAGGATTACATCCTTCATCCAATAGAAGGATGCCCTCACACCTCTGAAGTGTGCTACCTTGATTTGTTATTCTCAGAAGGGACAAATGACTTTCCACCAATTCCACTCCATTGTAATTCTAGTAGGCTGTGGGTGGCGCAAGTGGTTAAGATACTGTGCCTGTTAACCAGCAGGCCAGGGTTCGAGCCCCGGGTTGGCCCCAAAAGACAGGGTGAGCTTCTGTCCTTAGCCCAGCTCTGCGACGCCAGCTGGATCCAATCATATCAGCTCTGCCTTTCCATTGGACATACCCTACAATCCAGAGTAACTATGGGAGCACATAAGAGACATTACGTGCACCCACAGTTACTGCACCACCTAATGAAAATCTATGGGAAATTCATATTGCAATCCAGAGTAAATTGTTCTTACACTGGAGCAAGGACTCCCCAGTTGCTCTGGATTGCGCCCTAATTCAGTGGTGTGGAGAGGGGGGATTTGCTGCTTGGGTAGCAGCTTATCCTCCGTAACAATCTAACCCAGGCTTTTGTGCTTTGCATACAGCGTATGCAGTGCCGAGCACAATACCATAGTCTTTCAAGACTGACGGAGGCCTGCTGTTATTCTAGTTCAGTTTGCTCCACATTCTCTTCCTTCTGATTAAACTTGGAAGAAGTGGTGTGTGTTTGCATGACACATGCTGGTGTAGGATAACTCAGCTACTTATTGCTGTCCCTCTGTCCTAGCCGAGCCCCATATCTGGAACAGTTAAGCGCATTAGTGCAAAGTCAGCAATTCATATTTTAAATCACAAGAATCCGTCATCTTTAAGAGTATCCTTATACAGTATATCTATATTGATTTTCTAGGTCCTTAAAATACTGTGACCTTCGACTGATTGACTCTAGCTATTTAACTCGTACTGCCTTAGAGCAAGAAGTTGGCTTGGCATGTTGCTATGTTTCAAGGGAAACCATCAGAGGGCCCATCATAGCTCTTGACCTCAGTGAGAAGGAGCAGGAGAAGTCCCGTGTTGGTGAGAACGATGCTGATGAGCTTCTGATTGACTTGGAGAGGCCTCAGAGTAACAGCAGTGCCGTGACCGGAACTTCAGGTTGGTTGTTGCCTTTACAAGTTTGTGCTGTCCTGTTCTGTGAAAGCTCTTGGTTCCAGTTCCTGGACTTCCAGGAAGTGCTGAGTAACCAGCAGGGCAGCAAGTAAGAGTAAAAGTAAAAAGTAAACAGGCAGTGCAGTTTCAGGAGGAAAGAAAAACGGGTGTGGGGGAGGAAAAGGGGGTGGGGGAGGAAATGAATCTGGGGGTGGGGGGGAGGAAATGTGCTCTGAGGAGGGAAGCAGAAAGATAATTTATGTCCTATCCAAGACAGAAAAAGCCTAGGGCCAAGTCCGTTACTTCTTTTTTATACAAATAAAACTTTAACTGCATGCACTGAAACAAGCAAAACAGTATGTGCTTTCCTTATTCTGACTGAAGGTTCATTGATGGCAAAAAGCAGCAATTAGCTAGGCTTAAAAGTGATGATTTTGATGTTTGTGAGGAAAAAGAAGGAGAAAGAAGGGGATTGACCAGTGGCTGTTAGTTGCCTGTCTAAATTTAGCAAGCCTTTAAGAGCTTTAAGCTTTAAGAGCTTAACTATAATGTATTTATTAATATTGGACATTTGTTTCGTTATTGGACATCTGTGCAGAATAGCAGGACCCTGAGAACCTGCCTTGAATGTAGGTGTAAGGCTTAAATGTCTCCCATCATGAAAAATAGGCTGCCATGTTTTCTGTAAGTCAGTTTTATATTGCATCTCCTGTATGGTCCAAGGCCGCAATTATGTATTTGTCTTTGGCTCACAGCCTAGAATGATGCAAACCGACAAAGTAAAACCTGGACTGGGCCAGGATTGATCCAGTGGATTGCTCTAAAGTGATGGCATCTGTGCTTCTCAGGGCAGAAAACAGCTGCATAGAGAGGCACGATGGCCATCTGAAGCCTGATGGAAAGAATCTTTTGGAGTGCCCCAGGTTCAGTGCAGCCCAGGGTTGCTTTTGTAATAGGTCTTAAATCAGTTTGTGAATTTAATTCCCAGTCCTCATTATCTGTGCTCAATTATTCCAACTGACAACTTCCCATTTCCAAGCTCAGACCTAGAAGCAAGGCCTCCTGTATTGCATCATATAGAAGTGGCTTTTCTCATCTTAGAGCCTAATCTTATTGGCATACCACTGACACTCCAGGCCCATACTGGGTGTTGTTAAAGGTGCCTTAAGGCACTTTCCCACTGATAGGTAACACCCGGCATCAGCAGAGAGTCCAGTGCCAGTTGAAGCTGAATATCAGCACTGGGAAGACACCCTTTGGAGCACTGGTGGAAAGATTTTTCAGGACAAGGAGTAGTCACGGAAGGCTAGGAGAGGGTGAAACTGGGTGGAGGGAGAGATAGCCAGTGGGCAGATCAGGCCCATGAGAGGATGTAGGATCATCTTTTGTCATCAAGAACAGACATCATAGACAGAAATCTGAGGAGACCCTGTGGAGCCAGCAATGCTCTTCCCATGGTAAGGAAATAAATACTCCCTTCTCCTAAGGATGCTCTGGTGACTGCTCAGGCCCCAGAGGATACAGCGATGGCCATTTCAGCACCTTGTACGTTGTGGCTTTGTATTGGGCTGTTAGTGACAGGAGAAGCAGCATCTATTGTCTCTTAGAGCATATGTTCTATGCTTAGAGCATAATGTTCTCAGCCCTTTTAGCCATTCTCAGGAGGAGGCAGTGTGATGGCATGCTTAAAAATCTTTTGCAGCAGGAGTTGACTTGCATTATCCCTTATTGAAGCCAGTATCGGAGGGAACAAACATGTACTTTGGTGAGAATGTTAAAAGGCAGTGCAGTTATGGATTTTTGTGATCCGGTGTCTATGATATTTGGAGTGGTGCACCAAGTGGGGGTGTGTGTGAATGAGTCATCATAACAAGTTCAGTCAATGTTGTCATGATTCTTATTGTTTCTGGGCTATAAAATAGTCAACCACATCTTGCTGCTAAAGATCAGTTGATGTGAAGAATTAAGCAGATGAAAATTTTCTAATCACTTTAACTTCCTAGCCTAGACAGAAAATCTGGTTTAGGGCAGGGATCCTCTCCCTCTTATAAAAACTATGTGACAGACATGAATGTCAGGTGCAGCTCTTTCCTGGTATAGAGATGAAGTGATAGGGATGCAGTGATAGGACTGTCATAGTGATTACATTTTTGCTAGTAATGAAACAATTAAATGACAGACTTCTCATAAACTGGAGACTGTTGACGATCTGGTTTTCTCCCTGTGTATCTATTTACTTTTTCAGATCCTAGCCCTTTGAGTTGTTCAAAAGGTCATTGTATTAACTGGGTAAAAGCAAGTACAATATGAAAATTGTGCAGCAAAAAAATGTGTGGAAACCTTACTGCAGTTTATTACATGCTCGCTATCTTATTTTCTTTCCAGGCTCTGTGACTGAAAATGGTGTGAGTTCTTCCAGTGCTGCGGATAAGTCTCAGAAGCCTGCAGCTCCCCTGAACTTTCAGAATGTGGCAAATAGCTCAGTTGATGAAGGCTTCACTACTGGGGAGACTATGAAGCAAGAATGTGACTCTCTAGGGAACCAGATAGCAAGCAGCACCACTTCTAAACTGTCGGCTTCGTCATCTTCTGTAAGCCAGACTTTCCGGTGGCCTAGCCAGTCTGTGAAGGAGTGCAAGACCTTGCGGGTGTCCTTGCCGCGGATTGTGATCTTGTCCAAAGCTGCCTATAACCTCCTGGGTCCACAGAAGAGTGGACAACAGCCTTTCTCCTCTTCTCTCTTGCCTCATGCCGATGTGTCTTGGGTGAGCTCGTTGAGGCCTTTATTGCACAAGGACATGACCACTGAAGATCAGTCTTTGTACTACAGGCAGTGGACTGCAGCTCGGCAACACCATGCTGACTATAACAATCATAGTGAAAGTAGTAGTAGTAGGAGCTTCCACCCACGACGACTACTCTTGACAGGACCTCCACAGGTAAAACCCAACTTAGTTGGGGATGCTGTTTAACAACAATTGGTAAGCCAGCATGGGTTGAAGTACAGAGGGTCTGGTTTCAGGCTGTTAAAATAGGGTGCAAACAACCATGGTTACTGAGAAAATATCAGTGCTTTGGAATAAGTATAATCTGTATATTTCTGTATTCATGTGGCTTCCATAAATGTGCAAATCACTGCTTAGAGTATTTCGGAAAAAAGAAGCAATTCAGTTGATTGAGTTCATATCAGCAGTGCATTAAAGTACAACCTACCAGTGTCATCTGCATCCTGCTTTGGATCTGTTCTTCACCCCAATTCATGAGATATGCAGAGCAAAATAACCATGCTATATCTAGTGCATAATATATTTTCCATTGTAATCACCATGTTGGCATTAGTGTGGGATCAAGATCACTGTTGGCATGAACTACATAGTTTGTAGTTAATAACATGTTTTCCAATCTGTGTCTGACTGTAGAAGCCTATCTGCCAGTCCATATTTTATTTCAGATTTTTCTCTGTGATCTCACATTTTCAGCATCACTTGGAAATCCATATGAAGGTGGCAATGTCTTTGCTAGTAAAGGACAGTACTCCCCAAGTAAAAACAAATCCAATAATATATATAATATATCAGTGAAATAGTATAAGAGGATTTCTTATTTGGCTGCTAAGTAACCATTATATCAAAAGCCAGACATTTGCAGTCATATGTTTATTTATTTATTAAATTTGTACCCCGTCTTTCTCAGGCCATAGCTGACTCAAGGCAGCTAATAGTAAAACATATTAAAAACATTCAATAAAACAATTAAATCATTAAAAACAAACATAAGTTAAAAACAATAAAAACAAAAAATCCCCAACCTCTGCCTTTTAAAGTTTTTAGGCTCCACCTGAAGTTCTGTATTGAGGGAGTCTTCCTAGGTTCTAGGGGGAGGGAGTTCCAAAGCTGGGGTGCTGCCACTGAGAATTTCCTGGCCGCCACACCTCTCACCTTCCTTGGTGGCAGCTCAGTCAGTAGGGCCCCCTCTGATGACCTTAGGTGACGGGTCAGATTGTATGGAAGAAGGCGGTCCCTCAGATACCCTCGACCCAAGCCGTCGGATTGTATGGAAGAAGGCGGTCCCTCAGATACCCTCGACCCAAGCCGTTTAGGGCTTTAAAGGACAGGACCAGCACTTTGAATTCAGAATGGAAATGAATGGGCAGCCAGTGTAGCCTCTGAAGCAGTGGCCCAACAGAGTCAAACCGACAAGCCCCAACAACCACATGGGCCACTGCATTCTAGACCATATGTTCATGGTGCTAGTATCATATATCTATTAAACACCAATAGTGAGAAGTATAAACTGACCCAAATACTGATAGTGGAATCAGATAACTAGAAGATATATTGAAGTCATCTATTTGAAACTCTCAGATAACCTTAGGATAGGATCGCTGGAACCCTGGATCACAGGATGAAATAATACCTTGGTAATGAATAACGTTTGTTGAGGGGAGTTAATCTGCAAGAAGTGGTTGAATTCAGTGTATGCAATGGCTATTTTGGGTGTGCAGTGGCTTATGAAGGATTGCTTAATTTTGTACATATATACTGAATAAAATTGTTTTCCCATTGCACAGGATCATGTCCCAAAACGTTAAAGTATCATTTTTGCTGCTGAAGAGCTTATGGAGGGATGGTTGCAATGGTCCTGAAAAACAAAAAGGGCTGCTGTAACTTCTTTAACAGGTGCTTGCTGTCTACCATCCAGAAGTGTTTCTTGTCCACGCACTTTCAGGAGCACCAGTCTTGTCCTTGTATTTCCACTTAGAAAAGGTTCTATATTGGAGAATATAGAAACTTTGGAGAATATAGAACCAACCTTGGAGAATAGTATTCTGTGATGATGCAATCTTGCTTTATATTGAAAGGGTTTCCCCGTTTTTTAGGTGGGGAAAACTGGCTCTTACTTGCAGTTCCTCCGAATCCTCTTTCGCATGCTGATCAGATTACTAGAGGTGGATGTGTATGATGAAGAAGACATTAATAACTGTAAGTAGGCTTGGCTTATTCTTGTTGGGTCTGGATACAAAATACATAACTGCCTTCTATCCAGAGTGAAGGCACTGTTGGGGGAGGGATAAGTATTGGTAAACCAATTAAACCTGTCAGTATAAATGCATCCACAGTATTTAGTGATGGGAGAAAAATTGGGTTGTGAAATAGCATATGGTGGTTATCTAGTTTTTAGCCACAGCATCTAGCAACTAGAGTACTCCTTCTGAATGAGATTTAATACAACCATTATTACCAGTAGCCATAAATAGACCACTCCACAATGAATGTATTTTTATAACTATCTAAGCAAGTAGACATTGTTTTTGTAGCAAATAATTACATAAAATAATATTCATGAAGAAGTACTTTCTTTTCTTTGTGCTGAATCTGAATAGTCTTAGACAACTGTCCTTCAGCTTCTGGCACTATCCATAGTATTTGTATGCACTGTGATTTTTTTTGGAGAACTTATAAAAAGCACAATATGAGTATTAATGTTGTTCATAAATTTTACTTTTTTTAGATAACACAGAGGACCATGAAGTTGCCCAGTCAAACAATGATCAGTGGCCTGATGTTGAAATAATCAGTAAAATGTCTTTTGACCTCAGCATCCATGATCCTAAATACACTCTTATGAGCCCAGTATATACAGAGCAGTTGCAAAGAATAAAACAAGGTAAGTGAAACTGACTTTGTTTCTCTGTAACCAAGCCCTTCAAACAATAATAGGAAGCAATAAAGCTATTCCACTAACAAATAATTAGCAAAATTTCATATGTTTACTGTCTTTATGCACAGAACAAAGCAAAGAATCCAGGGTGGAGGAATCCAGAAAGCGGAATACTGTGTCTATGATGTTGACAAAGTATGCATCTTACAATACTTTTCATCACTGTGAACAGTGCCATCAGTATATGGATGTCAATCCTTCAGCTCCAGTAAGTCTTTTTAAGCATTATTTCTCTAATAGCAAAGGATTTCATTCAAGGTTTAAAGAGACAAAGAGCCAAATCCTGTCCAACTTTCCAGTGACGATAATGCCAATTGGTCTTGAGCTGCAGCCTGTGGTGGAGAGGGAATTACAGAACTAAGGAAATGTTTGTTCCCCTCCTTTGTAACAGCTTCAGGGATAAACACCAGGCCAGGGGGAGAACAGGCTAGGGGCACGAGGGGCAGTTGAAGAGAGCCACTGAGGAGAGAATAGGCAAAGGACAAGTATTCCTTCTGTGATGAAGGCACCCACTAAGAACCATTTTTTTTATAATTCCAACCTTCAAAGAGGGGGAAAAGGGGTACAACATGTTTTCATCCCTATACTTTAGGTCCACACCCCTGGACCTAGAAGCATGAAATTTGGCAAGCATATTCCTTCTGTGATGTAGGGACGCATTAAAAACTGATATTGTGCCTGGTGGTGTCCAGTGGTGCCTGGTCCCTGGTGCCTGGCTGGATGCCTGGTGCTGTCTAGTAGTTTGTGGTGCCCAGTGGTGCCTGGAGGTGCAGGGATGCCCGCTGCCCAGTGATGCCTCCTGCCTTGAACCTGGTATCTGGCAGGGATGTCCATTGCTCAGTAGTGCTCAGTGGTATCTGGTGCCCAATGCCTGGTGGTGACCTGTGCCTGGCATGGATGCCCAGTGGTGCCCACTGTCCAGTGGTGTTTGGTGATGCCTGATGGTGCCCAATACAGAGGTCTGGTGCCCACTACCAAATGGTGCCCGGTGGTGCCTGCTGATGCCAGGTGGTGCCTGGTGCCTGCTAAGTTTGCTGGGTGCCCTCTGGTGTCCACTGGTGCCTCTCAGTGTCTAGCAGTGCCCAGTGCATGCTGGTGCCCACTATCTACTGGTGGCTGCCTGTACCTGGCGCCCAATGCCCAGTGCCACTAGTGCCAGTGCCTGGTGCTCAGCCATGCTCAATGCCCACAAATATTGTTTAAATTTTGCTCCTGCAAAAATGAGTAAATTCAACTAGTAAGGATAATCTCTCAAAAATATAGGCAATGTGTGATCTTCTTACAGTTATGTTTGGCTACAGTTTCTTTCTTTTACTTGTTGACAGATGTCTGACTCTACCCTACATGCATTTACATTTTCATCATCCATGTTAGGAGAAGAGATTCAGCTTCATTTTATAATTCCCAAGTCCAAAGAGAGCTATTTTGTCTTCAGCAATCAGGGCAAACATCTGGAAAGTATGCGTCTTCCTCTTGTGTCTGATAAGGTGGGTGAATTAGCTGCAGAAAACATACCCTTGTCAAGGCAGGCTTCTAGAGTGTGTATATCTCACCCTACAGGGGAGGTTTTCTTGTGTATGTATATCTCTTTACAGGGGTGAAGGGTATTAATCATACCGGAAGCCAAAAGAAATTGAGAGGGGTTTTGTGAAAGTGAGCATGTGCATGCAAATATATACCCAGTATAAATAAAATCTTCCTCTGGCTTCTCCTTCTGACAGAATTTGAATGCGGTGAAGAGTCCTATTTTCACTCCTTCAAGCGGGCGCCATGAACATGGTCTCTTGAACCTTTATCATGCTATGGAAGGCATCAACCACCTCCATCTTCTTGTGGTCAAAGAATATGAAATGCCTCTTTACCGCAAGTATTGGCCCAACCATATCATGCTAGTTTTGCCAGGCATGTTCAACAATGCTGGAGTAGGTAAGTAAGACAAGCCCAGAATAGGAACAATTTTCTTTTGTTTTGAAGGTGCCTCACAGATAGATATTTACCCATTTCTGTTGCATCCATTTTGAAGCTGAAGATGTCAGCTGCTGAGCACAAAAACTAACTGTAGAACATTTGTGTTTCCTAAACTATTGGTCAGGATCAATAGCAGGTGGTGACCTGATTGTTGGTGGGTTGTGAAACTGAAACTGGCAAGCAGAAACTTAAGCCAGCAATCTGAGAGGATTGCAAAGCCACTAAAATGGTCTTATCTAATGAACATAGCACCCCCCCCCCCCAACCTCTGGAAGTCCCCAGTCTCCAAGCTGACAAAGAAAAGTGCATTGAGCACTGTGGAAATGAAACTCATTATGTCTCATACATCTCATTAACCCTATAATCCAGAGTAACTATGGGAGCATGTAAGAGACATTTACGTTGACGTAGTTATGGCACCACCTAGTGCAAACCTATGGGAAATTCATATTGCAATCCAAAGTAAAATGTTCTTTCGTTGGAGCAAGAACTCCCTGTAATTACTCTAGATTGCATCCTAAGTTCACTCAGGCTGACCCCCAGGAAAGTGTGTCTAAGATTGTTTCTCAGTTGAATGTGTGTGTTTACTCATGAGTAGGCAACTGTGCTTTGGCTCTTATCAAAGGCCACGCAAATGCAAGGCAACCAGATTGCTCCTAATCTGATATTTGTGCTCCAGAATCCTCTGGAAGGTGGTCTCCCCAGTGAAAAAAATAAAAACAGATGCTTGAGCAGCGTTCTAAGTGAAACTTTTAAAAAGTCTTATAAAGATAGGTATGTCTCAATGCAGCGTCATTGTCAAAAGCAGATCCTGTTGGTAAAAATTTTAGGAACCTCTTGCCTAGTGCTTAAGCCTAGTTGACATTAAATATGAAAATAGTAAATAACCGTTTCACTGCCCTATTAGGATTGGGCTGCCCAGCTGGTGGAGTATGTGTTCCTCTGGGATGGCTGTTCCTGAGCAGATGTAAACTGCTCTCTGGCAACAGCTGCTGCCAGTAGTTCTTCTGACCATCTGAGGGAAATTCTCAATGCTCCTGGGAAGCCCACACTGTTCACTCTCTATGGGATAATGATCTGAATCAGGCTATGGACTCTGAAATCAGTTGAACAAGTTGAACACTGACAGATTTATGCAATGAATTTTGAAGAGTCCACCATTCTTTTGAAGAATCCACCATTCTTGCTTAATATACCCACAGTTATTCTATGCTGGGGCTATGTGGGTGGCACAAGCGGTAAAGACGCTGTGCCTGTTAACCAGCAGGCCAGAGTTCGAGACCCGGGTCAGCCCCACAAGACAGGGTGAGCTCCTGTCCTTAGCCCAGCTCTGCAACGCCAGCTGGATCCAATCGTACTGGCTCTGCCTTTCCATTGGACTAATCCAGTGGCATTGAGAGGGGGGATTTGCTGCTTGGGTAACAGCCTATCCTCCATAACAATCCAACCCAGGCTTTCGAGCTTCGCATGCAGCGTATGCAGCGCCAAGCACAATACCATAGTCTTTCAAGACTGACGGAGGCCTGCTTTTATTCTGTGCTAACTTAAGAGGATTTAGAGCAGGTCAGGTCTATCAGAAAGGTCTCATTCAATCCAAAGCAAAAACTCTGTGTTTTGTGTTTTCAGGCGCTGCCAGATTCCTTATTAAAGAACTTTCTTACCATAATCTGGAACTGGAAAGAAACCGTTTGGAGGAGTTAGGAATCAAGCGCCAGTGTGTTTGGCCTTTCATTGTGGTCATGGATGATTCTTGTGTACTGTGGAATAGTCATGGTGTCCCGGAACAATCTAGGTAACTCATGTGTGTCATAATTATTGTATAGATGGAATCTGTAGAAAAATATTTGCATCAGTATGGTTTTGTGTTTGGGCATATCAGTTGGGAAGACCACAATGCATTTCTGATAAGTCTCTAGTTTTTTTTTACAATTTTTGAAGTTAATGGATCTTGAACGGAAGTGGTAGTACTTACTAACCCTGAAGTCGTACCCCAGGAAATTTACTTAGGTTCTTAGTCCCCCAAATACATTGCTGGGTGTGTTGATGATATTGTGTGTGTGTGTGTGTGGAAGATAACTTCATGGTCCAGAAGGTGGAAGAAACAACAAGGGGAGGGGCCATCCTTGACCTGCTCTTAACTAATCGTGAAGAACTGATTGACCAGGCAACGTGGCAGGAACTTTAGGGGAAAGCGATCATGAGCTGCTGGAATTTAGAATAACATGGGAAATAAAAAGAGTGCAGAGTGAAACTTATACATTGGATTTCAGGAAAGCTGATTTTAACAGGCTTAGAGAAGTCATAGGCGGAATCCCATGGGTTGATGATCTAATGGGGAAAGGGGCCCAAGATGGGTGGGAGCTCCTTAAGAGGCAGCTTCTACAAGCACAGTCAGAAACAATTCCCATGAAAAAGAAAGGGGGAAAAAACCTGAAAAAACCAGGTTGGCTCCACAAGCAACTTGGGGATCAGCTGAAGTTAAAGAAAGAGAAGTATAGGGAGTGGAAGACTGGAAAGATCACCAGGGAGGAGTACAGGCAGATAGCCCGGTCTTGTAGGGAGGGGGTCAGGAATGCTAAAGCTCAGTATGAGCTGAGGCTGGCCAGGGGAGTCAAGGATAACAAAAAGAGCTTCTTTAGATATGCCCAAAGGAACAGGAGGAGAGACGAGGGGCTGGGGCTGCTCCTGGACAAAGATGGACAGCAGGTGTCTGGAAACCAGGAGAAGGCAGAGCTGTTCAACTCCTACTTTGCATCCGTCTATTCTCGGAAGGAGGGCTGTGCAAATGGGGATGCGGGATCATTGGCTGATGCGGGGATGTGCTTGCATCCCCTAAGAGGTAATGAAAACACGGATGGTGCAGAACAGCAGATTAAGATTGACAGAGAACTGGTTTGTAACCACTTAACTGGCCTAAATGAATTCAAGTCATTTGGACCAGATGAGCTGCATCCTTGAGTTCTTAAGGAACTGGCAGATGTCCTTGCAGAGACTCTGTCGATCATCTTTGAGAAATCCTTGAGGAGTGGAGAAGTGCCACTGGACTGGAAGAGGGCAAATGTAGTCCCAATCTTTAAGAAGGGGAAAAAAGAAGACCCGGGAAATTATAGACCAGTCAGTTTGACTTCAATCCCGGCAAGATATTAGAACAAATCATAAAACACAGTTTTGCACATCTAGACAAGTACTCAGTGATCAAAACAACCCAGCATGGATTTACCAAGAATAAATCTTGCCAGACAAATCTGATCTCCTTTTTTGATCGGGTTACGAGCTTACTGGACAGTGGCAATGCTGTGGATGTCATTTATCTTGACTTCAGCAAAGCATTTGACAAGGTCCCACATGACATTTTAATTGGGAAGTTGGAAAAATATGGGCTAGATGAGGCAATCTTTAGGTGGATCCGCAACTGGCTCGATGGCCGCACTCAAAGGGTTTTAGTAAATGGTTCTGTGTCAACCTGAGGTTGGTTTCAAGTGGGGTACCCCAAGGCTCTGTCTTGGGCCCGGTTCTCTTTAACATTTTCATCAATGACTTGGAGGAAGGGATACAGGGGAGCCTGATCAAATCTGCAGATGACACCAAGCTGGGAGGAGTAGCAAACACAACAGAAGACAGGAGAAACCTCCAGGAGGATCTGGATAAACTAGAATCCTGGGCTGTAACCAATAGAATGAATTTCAACAGGGAGAAGTGCCAAGTTCTGCACTTGGGCAATAAAAACCAAAAATACAGGTATAAAACTGGGGGACACATGTTGGCAGCACAACATGTGAGCGGGATCTTGGAGTCGCCGTGGATCACAAGCTTAACATGAGTCAGCAGTGTGATGTGTCTGCAAAGAAGGCAAATGCCATTTTAGGCTGCATTAAGAGGTCTGTAGCTTCCAAGTCGCGAGAAGTTCTAGTTCCTCTTTATTCTGCATTGGTCAGACCTCACCTTGAGTACTGTGTTCAGTTCTGGGCACCTCACTTTAAGAAAGATGCAGCCAAGCTGGAGCAAGTCCAGAGGAGAGCGACAAGAATGATCAGTGGGATGGAAGGGAAACCCTACAAGGAAAGGTTGGGGGAACTTGGGATGTTCAGCCTGGAGAAGAGAAGGCTGAGAAGAGACATGATTGCCCTCTTCAGATACCTGAAGGGCTGTCATAGGGAGGAAGGGGCTCATTTGTTCATAGCTGCTTCTGAAAGCAGAACCAGAACCAATGGGTACAAACTGCAAGAGAGGAGATTCCGGTTGGATATCCGGAAAAAATTCCTGACGGTGAGGGCGGTTCGGCAGTGGAACAGATTGCCAAGGGAGGTGGTGGACTCTCCCTCACTGGGGATCTTCAAGCAGAGGCTTGACGAGCACCTGTCGGTGATGCTTTAGGGGGATTTCCTGCTGCAGGCAGGGGGTTGGACTATATGACCTACTAGGTCCCTTCCAACTCTATGATTCTATGATTCTTCTATGATTATATATATATAAAAGGAGGGTTTTCCAGCAATTCTGTTTGTTGTCTATTCTCTAAACCAGTTATTTGGAATCAGGCCAAATACTGTATCCAACATTAGCACCAACTGGTTTGTTGCCCAAACCTGACATGCTTCACCTCCAGCAGCATGTGTTTGCCAGCTCCCTCCCCCAATCATCAGTGAACACATGACTGATGTTGTATGTGTTGAATGGACACACACAGATCCCCTTTTCTGTTGCTGTTGTTGTTTGGCTCTCCCTCCGCTGCTGCCTGTGGGCTGATTAGATCAAGACTGTGCCTAACAAAGTTTGGCTGGCTCCTTCTTTCAGGTCAGGAGAGTAGTGGAGGCATTGGTGCTAATAAGGTTGGATCAGCTTCCTGGGATCCATTTCTTTTGGCACACAGCTTGTTTTTGTGCAACTGAGTACAATGGCGAATGTTATACAATAAAACTTTTTGCTTCCCATAGTCAGTCCATGGATCAAGGAACAACCAGTAAAAATGTATCTTTGAAGAGTGTTCTGCAGCACATTGAAGCTACTCCAAAAATTGTTCATTATGCAATCCTAGGCATCCAGAAATGGAACAGCAAACTGAATTCCAGGGCACCCAAACTTTCTTTCTCCAGGTGTCACATACATGATTTCATACTGCTCAACATTGATCTGACCCAAAATGTGCAATATGATCTAAACAGGTGAGTAAGTGCATGCCTGTTGCTGCCAGGCACAATATTGGCCTGGGATTTAATTATTTAAAAATAAGGTTGAAACTTACAACTTAGAAACACTAGAAAGGAAGCCAGCAGAATTATTTCTGAAATTATTGTTTTCTATGTGTATGTGTATATAAATGGTTTAAGTGATGGGTTGTGAAAATAATTTTTTTAATCAAGGAAGAGAAAATATCTGCAAAATAGCATTGTAGTGACTGGTATTTAGATGTGATTTTGGTTGACTCTGAAGGGAAATTAAAATTGTTGAGCCAAAGAATGAGATTTAGCTGCTGTGAAAATGTTTTCTTCCATTCTGGCTTGCCCTTACTTGGATCATTCACTGAGGGGGAGACAAGAGGAATATGGATACTGCAGTGGTTCTCAGACTATGTACCTTCACATTCAAGGGTAGTGCAATGCACACATGGGGTGTCTGCATCCTCGTTTCCTGGCTCACCAAGATCCTTATGAAATCTTGCTCAATTGAACTACTGTCAGGGTGGCACCACGGCAGAGTTAAGTTTGGCAACCACTGAGATAGCAAAGATTACAGAATATTCTTTTTTTATCAGTGCCATTATCAGGCAACACTACAATAATATATTCTGCTGGTTTCCTCTGTATCTAGATTTGACCCCGCTTTGATGCTCTAGGCATATAGGATGCTCTAGGCCAGTGATTTTCAATCTTTTTCAATTCATGGCACACTAATAAGGAGACTGAAATTGTCAAGGCACACCACCAGTTTTTTTAGCATTGACAAGGCACACCAGGCAGTTCAAATCCTCCAATTTTCTTATTAATTAATGTCAGTCTCCAAATTCCCGCAGCACACCTGAGGACTATCGGTGGCACACCAATGTGCCACGGCGCACAGCTTGAAAATCACTGCTCTAGGCATATAGGCAATCCGATATGCCTGTTTGTTCTCTAGTCATATAGGATTTTGGGTAGCGTAATTTATTGAAAAGGCACAACATATAACGGTAATCACCAGTTCACGAAGTTTGTGTTCAATTGTTTAGGTATTTCTGTGAAGATGTTGATTTTAACCTGAGAACAAACAGCAGCGGCCTGCTTATTTGTTGCTTTAACAAATTCAGTCTCATGAAAAAACACATCCAGGTTGGGGGACAAAAGGACTTTGTAATTAAGCCTAAAATCATGGTGAGTGTCATCTTTAGACAAAAGGAAAATAAGCTTTCCGAATCATTATATTTTCTGTTCCCTTTAATGCAAAAAGGGTTGGGTTTATTCCTCCATTTACAGTGTGAAGTTGCTGATGAAAGGGAGTGGAAATTTCAAATGGTCACACCAAATTGCTGAATCAATTCAGTTTTATTATCTTGTGTTCTGGTGTGAACAAAAAAAAACTTTTGCAGAAATACTAATACAGTATTTGACCATCAAATCCAAATCAAATTCAGGTGTGCATGCAAATTAAAGACACATAACATGATTGTATTATTTGAAAATACCAACATGTGTGTGTCACACGGTGCAGCCCCCACCTCCCCAGCAATGCCACTGGCTAAGGTATCTAGATGTAATCCAGTATGGGGAGAATCTAGGCCTTCATTACTTGAACCAGGTTCATGTAACAAGGTTCATGTACATACAGCATCTAAGTTAAAAGGCAAGAGCTTGCACTGAGAGCTACTATTTAGACTGGTGAATTTCCATTTTTTTCAGAAAAAAATTCCAACTCACAGCACACTGACAAAGCACTAAAATTGGCAAGGCCCACTATCAGTTTTTGGAAGGTATACTGCAGTGTTGGTAGGGGACTCACATCTCCCAATGGCCCTGCTAAGGAATTACCCTCTATTTGTGGCACACCCATGTGCTGTGGTAGACTCATTGAAAACTGGTGATCTAGATCAGTGTTACTCAAACTGGGGGATTGTGACCCTTTCAGTTCCTGTAAAGGTCTTCTGTTTCCTTTGAAGGGTGGGGAGGGGGAAAGCAAAAATGCAGTCCCCAGGAGCATGCCCCTGTGGGGCAGGGGGACTATTTTCAAACTTTGCAGGGTACTACCAGGGTATGGATTGTGGGAAGCCAGGGGGAGACGCGTAAAGCATGTGCTGGGTTCCCTGCAGCTTGAAACTAGGCGTGGTAGCAATGAAATTGGAAGTCTGACTTCCAGTTCAGTTGCAGCTGCAACTTTCGCTAGTTTCAAGCCATGGGAAGGAACTTGTACATACATAGAACTTTTCAATGTTCTCCCTCACTTATTTGATGTTTATAAATAAAAACATCATTAATATAAATAAGGACCAGTTCCATCCTACAGTTTTCTGGTGATTCATAATGCATCTCATCCCATTGCAACTCACTTTTAACCTACCATCATTTTCCAAATAGGTATCAGAGATCTTGACTCCAATAATGCCTCTTCAGTATGTTTGTGCTCCAGACAGTGAGCACACACTCCTGGCAGCTCCAGCCCAGTTCCTCCTTGAGAAATTTCTTCAACATGCCACATACAAGCTTTTCCCGAAGGCCATCCATAACTTCAAGAACCCTGTCTTGGCCATTGACTGCTATCTCAACATTGGACCTGAGGTACATTTTACCAAAAGAACCAAAGAAATATGTCAGGGATTTTTTTTATGATAACCAGACAACTACATACCGAGTTTCTAGGGCCCTTCAAATTCAGTTTCTGGACTGAAATATATATATAATTTTTTTAAATCACTGGAAGTTGAGTCCTGTGAAATATGTAATTAGTATTTCTCCATACATTTTCTGTCCTTTCTTTGTTGTTCTTTGTTCTATATATGCTTTTGTTTCTGCTTATGGATTCCCCTCTCGTTTTTTAAACCTTTATTTAGAACTTTATTTATTATTTAAATCATCCTAAATCAGGCTAAGGAAAATCTTATATAGTGATAGTAAAAATATAGGTAGAACAAGCTGGGGAACACCAGAACCTTTCACAGTAACATCTGGTGTAAGGCAGGCATGTGTAAACCCTCCCATGTGTAACATCCTCACATCCGCCTTGTCCCTACATGTGCACCGACCCCCCTTGAGCAACAACCCTCAAGCGCATCAACCAGCCACTGCACATCAATCTCCCATGTGCATTTCATTTATTACCTACTAGCAAAAAGTACCTGCATTGCAGGAGTAAAATTCCCCCCGTACACCATTCCCCTCGCTGCACAATAGATCCTATGTGCATCATCTCCCATGCGCAGCAACCCCTTGCACATCAACCCCCATGCACACCATCCCGCGTGTGCATCAACCCCATGTGTGCAGTTCCCCTAGGTGCATCAACCCCCCTGTGTATCAACCCCCATGAACAACACCTCCACTGCGCATCATCCCCCCATGTGCATCATCCCCTCATGCGCATCACCTCTCATGTGCTTCAACCCCCATGTACAACACCCTCCCATGCGCACTGTCCCCCCATGTCAACATTCCCGATATGCATAAACCCCCCATGCACATAAACCTCCATGCGCACTGTCCCCCCATGTCAACATTCCCGATATGCATAAACCCCCCATGCACATAAACCTCCATGTGCAATGTCTCCACATGCCCCTCGTCCCCACATGCACTTTGTCCCTACATGTGCTCCATCCCCCTTGCGCAACAACCCTCATGCGCATCAACCCGCCACTGCGCATCAATCCCCCACTGTACATCAATCTCCCATGTGCATCAATCTCCCATGCATAAGAGAAAGTTAGTTACAACAGAAATGACATATCTGAGGAAAGATGTCAGAGTAACCAGAAGGAATAAAATGAGATAATAAGGGAAAGAACTGGAACAGAACCTATTCTACAGTATATATAAAGACAGCAAATAAAGTGGATTGCTCATCTGGAGAGAATGTCTTGTGAGGTCATACTGTGTAAGGCTTATGTTAAGAGAAGGACAAAGAGTGCAAGGTAGACCCAAAGTATGATTGAGAAACATCAAAGACATACCTCAACAACATCAAATGATGTTGGAAAAGGCTGCTAGAAGTATGTGATCCTGATCATTACATCTTCCTTGACACCCAAAAAAGTAAAAGGAAAAGAAAAAAAGCCGAGTATCACCTCGGCTTATACTCGGATGAACTGAAAAGTGGCGGGATCAGAACCCCATCATGTCATATACCGTTGGATTTGTATTGAAGAGCAGAATCCAATGCAAAAAATCAGTTTTGAGATATCTCCTATCAAAAGTTACGGCCAAAAAACAAAAAAAGAAAAACTATAAAAAAATACGTTTTTGGCAATTTTTTAAAGCAGGTAGGACTTTTGGCCTTGGGGTTCAGGAATTTTGGGTTTGGCATCTGGTCATCTTCTCCTGTGCATGTCTACTCTGAAGTAAGCCCCACTAAGTTCAATGAGGCTTACTCCCAGGAAAGTGTGCTTAGGATTGCAGCCTATGAGTTCCAAGAAGGCTACAAGGAAAAGAACCAGTACCAGTACCTGCTACATTTCCCACCTTAGGCTTCCCACCGAGTCAATAAGTTTTCCCAGTTTTTTTTGTGGTAAAATTAGGTGCCTCTGCTTATACTCAGGTCAGCTTATACTCGAGTATATATGGTAGTCCTGTTCCTTAAGTTTCCTGTATGTCCTTTCCATATTGCAAACTGCCCCTTTGCTAAATGTTAACTTCTACAACCCATTTTCTTTCCATTTCTTTTTTAAGTTACATTTGCATCATTTTTGTGTGTCCTTATTTAGGTTTGTGCACCTTAGGGGTTTTTAAAAAAAAACAAACTAATTGCTACCACTCTTAAGTAGGACACCCTTTTTCTGTGGCTTTTAGTTGCAATCCTAAGGACACTTTCCTGAGAGTAAGACCCATTGAACACAATGGGGCTTACTTTTGAGTAGACATGGTTAGGATTGTGTCTTTGTCTTTTTTCTGCACATCTTGCAGTTACTCGCACTGCGAAAACCCATTTCCACCATATCCACCATATTTTGCACCCAGGAAAGCAGTTAGGTAATATACATCATACTGGAAGTGATTACATCTTCTGTACATGGATAGGCTAGCTAAAAAGCCTTTCTTCTTCATATCAAGGCAGATTTGAACATAAAAGTTAGCAAGAAAGATGTAATGAATTTAACTTTTTTCTAATATTTTAATTTTTTTCTCCTTTTTTGTTTTTTAGGTAGCTCTCTGCTATATGAGTTCACGACCTCACTCTGTTAATGTCAGCTATGAAGGCGTGTTTTTCAGTGGACTTCTCCTATATCTTTGTGACTCCTTTGTAGGAGCGGATTTTCTTAAGAAGTTCAAATTCCTGAAAGGTAGTGTGATTGAGGGCGTAATCCTAACCAATTTAGGCCAGCACAACTCACCTGTTCCCCATTCCCATGGTGGTGTGGAAAGGCCAGCGCATGTCTGTACACTGACCTAATCCCCTCAGGAGTGGTGCAGAAGTTCCTTACGGCACCTGCAATTCCCCCTCTCCAATCCAGCACACTCCAGTTGAAACTGATGCTACCCTAACAGGAGTTTAGGATTACTGCCTGAATTTAGAATGTTTTTGTTTTTGATAAGAAATTATAGCTTTCAAGGATGGACTGGTTAGCAGTGGTGCCATTTTCAGGAACTGGAAAGTCACCACAAAGAATCTGTATTAGTTACATACTGAAAATTAATATCACCATGTTCCTCCATATCATGTTTCTCCATTACTCTTTAAAACTGGAAACCATAGTTTCCAGTTTTAAAAGTCCCTATGTCTCCTATATCTGGTGGGATATAGAGGTCCCATAGACCAGATCCACCGTTGACACTACCACGTGCTCTCTTAAGCACAATCTATCTGAAGTTGCATAGAAAAATCAGTAGTTCTCAAACTAGGGAGTTTTACTCTCTAAGTAAGTCTTTGCTGGGAAGGAGCGAGGACAGTGCTATGATACCCAGGATTGTGCTTCTTACCTCCAAATCCAGAGTAACTACGGGAGCACGTATGAGATTTTACGTGCACCCGTATTACTGCGCCACCTCGTGAAAACCTATGGGAAATTCATATTGGAATCCAGAGTAAGTTGTTCTTACACTGGCGCAAGGACTTCCCATAGTTACTCTGGATTTTGCCCTAAGAATGTGGAAGGGGGTGCTTTTGCTTACTTTCACTTACAGAGGCTCCGGATGCTGTGGGGGATGTGGGGAAGCCCTGCACAGCTTGGAATCATTGAACAGAGGGCTGTAATCTTCAGACAAGTTTGTTCTGATTCAAGAACAATCAATCACTGTCTGGGTCCAGAGGACCTTTTTGCAACACTCCAGTTAGAGTGCCACTGCAATAAGTGATGTCAGCCTGGTTGACTGCTCTTTAATTACACTAAATGCAATTAACTACCTATTCTTAGATAGTAATAAAATTATGAATTTCAGTGTAAGGTGAAAGGTGAAGTGGGGATTTCTACTGTGATTATATAATGGGTAGGATTAATAAAATTGTGGCTTGATCTCTGGCATACACGTCATTCTTGCCCAGCATACGCAGTATAAATTTCGTTCCCATTTAGAACTCTGTATTAACTATGATAGCTGCTGGAAATGCAATTCCATGCTGCCAATTTCACACATGTTAAAGCCAATGACAATGTGTGAAGAAGCTTCAGTAACCTGTAATCTAATACAGACTACTTTGCTGTTCTTAAAGCTATTTGGGGGTCTCCAAACCCTGGCCCTGGGGCCAGATGCAGTCCTTGGCAAACCTCAAGACCCTTCTATTTGGCCCCTGGGTAAGCCCTGAAATCCACTCCATTACATTCTTATATGTAAATTTATTCAAATTTGAAATGTCAATTAGTTCTTCTGACTCCTGACACAGTGTCAGGGCCCCGGACACAGTGATGTGGCCCTCCTGCCAAAATGTTTGGAGACCCCATTAGATGGTTTGTTCCTCCTTCCATGCACTTTCAACCAGGCAGAACAGCATATGAAGACTGTTTTCTGAATGGGGGTGGTGAAGGAAATCTGAATCCCAGCGGTTTGAGGGCAGGAAAATTTTCCAATTTCTGTTGGAAAAGTGGCACAATCTTATCTGTAGAAGTATTTGTTTCTAATAACAGTAATACAGGCTGTATTATTATACAAATAATATTTCTAAAGAGTGGAAGGACATCATAAGCAAAGTAACAACTTGAAAGCAATATAAATATTTTGTTTTTACCTTAGGTGCAACCCTGTGTGTCATTTGCCAAGACAGGAGTTCCTTGCGTCAAACAATAGTCCGTTTAGAGCTGGAAGATGAATGGCAGTTTCGTCTAAGAGATGAATTTCAAACTGCTAATAGCAGTGATGATAAACCACTCTATTTTCTGACTGGACGCCATATATAAGCTTGAAATGAAACAAAATGGCAAAGGAAGAGAACCTGACATGTCTTTTTTTGTTATTTTGTTTTTTTTAAGTACAATCACTGTGGAGCGAAGTGCAACCAATATTTATGTTCACTATTCTTAAGAATTTCCCAAAATTTTGACCCAGTCTTAACATGTTTTTTGTTCTTTAATGATTGAAGAGCGTTGATTCAAGTTAATTCCTCATGAGTTACAGAAGCGAACACAATGCCATACCCACTGTGACCGGAGATCTGGGGGATGACCTTTTGATGGATGATGAGTTCTTCTGGTCTCTTTGTACTATGCTTAAGAGGGGGAACTAAACCGACTTTTGGCATCTATCTGCTTGAATATGTTACATGACATTCACACCAAGGATGTGGAATTATTTGAAGATAATGTGCTGAGGAATGCTGTCCATTTCTCTTCATGTCTGTACTTTTGGTACGGTATAACTCAGGGCTTTGAAATGAAAAAGTAACATAGATATTTGTGTAAAAAAAAAGAATAATCTTTGTTCACTTTCTGTGCAGTGTTAGCTTAAGTTTTGTAATTTTATATGTATTGAAACTGTTTTGGCAAAATTTCCACAGAGGTTAAAAAGTTTACTATGTAAGTCTGAACAAATCCATGAATGTATGGCAGGCATTGTACACATATGCAGGTTTGTCTAACACCCTTGAATATTTAACTCCCTTGAATATCAGTTATTGAAATTCGGAGATCCTATAGCGATCCTGTTTTGGGGGAAGCTTATTCTTTGATTCAGTTTCTCTCCCTCAGCAGATCAACTTATTTCTCCCCCACCATGTAACAAGTAGGATCTAGGAAGACTAACTGCATAGACAAACTGCATCCCACACATGCCTGTGCTTTGAAGAGTATCTGAGCAGCCAGACTTCCTTATGCATCAAGTTTCTTGAGTATATTTAAACTTCAGTCCTCAGTTCTATCAGAATTGTTTGACATGAGTAATCAACTTCTAACTTTCTTATATAGCAGAAATAACAGAATTCTTAAATTAATTCTTAATTTCTTATATGGCAAGAATAACAGAATTCTTTAAATTTTTGCACTGGATGCCTCATATTTCTCTGGCCTGCTGGTTCTAGAGTATGAAACATTTGTGCTTTTGAGTTGTTACAATCTCATGAAGAATAAGTAGATCATAAAGTCAGGATAATGGAATCTAGTATTTTAAGATACCATTGCTGAAACAAACTAAGAGCACAATCTTAACCATGTCTACTCAAAAGTAAGCCCCACTGTGTTCAATGAATCTTACTCCCAGGAAAGTGTCTTTAGGATTGCAGCCTAAATCACAAGCTATAAGTCCTTAAATTAAAATCAGCTGGGGCCACAAGTTATTTTTTTTAAAGAAAGGTCTTATGCACACCTGAAAAGTTGGGTAGTTAATTTTAAATAACAAGGTATAAACCAGCTGAGCATAAATGAACTGTGTGCAGAGGATTCCCTCCGATTGATTCAAACCCCTTTCCCATCCATTCTATTGGTATGAAGACTGGCACACATGTAAGTAGTATGAATGAAAAGTCCATGTATCCTATATCCAGGCAACTCTCTCCCTCTCTGCCACTCTACATCCAAACACAAATAATTTGCCTGGCACTGAAAGATGAATAGGGATAATGGACCTGTTGGAATGGACCTCCCTTTGTTCTTCCTGCATGTGCAGGCCGTTATGCTCATATGAGCAAGGGAACAAGGAAAATAACGCTAATGAGCCTGGTAATGATTCAAGCACTGCTTGACTGAACTGAGAGAAGGAAGTACAGTATTACAAAAAGGGCACAATCCAAACAACTCTCCAGCACTGACATAGCTTGAGGCCTTCCAAATGCAATGCCTTAGACAGAGCATCTCTCTTTGTGGCCACCACAGATGACATGGAGAAGGTGCAACCATAGAATACATAGAATAGAACCTTCAACCCTCAGTCAAAGAACTAATCCAAAAACAGAATGAGATGGTTTGGCCATGTCTGAAGAACAAACACCAATCAGCTATCACATAAACTCCTCTGGCGCGAGCAACCTATCCACTAAGGAGTTCAACAAGCAGCACCAAAGAAGACATGGCTCAAACTGGTTGTGCAAGAACTAAAGAACCAGTGACTGACCACCACCAAGGCTAAAAATATCACCATCAATAGCAAAGAATGGAAGCATATAGTGAATGATGCAAAAAATCCAGCATAATCTACAAGTGGCACATTGGTTGATAGGATAACCCTCTCCCCGACTGCCAACTAAGGACTAAATAAAGACTTTGTTGTGCAGTGGGGCATGTGATGTATCCTGCAGTTGAAGGGCAATTGAGGCCAAATCAAGGTTACATTTGTCTCCTTACCTCGGTGCTGGAAAGTTGGTTAGGACTGAACCCTGGTACTGTTATCAGCATCAAATGGTTTCATAATGAACGTCTTTGCACCCAAAGTTGCTGAGTATTTGAATGAGTTTAGTACAATAAGGTCTCCATTCTGCAGTTAACACTATTACTAGGAATTTAGGATTTCTATCCCCCTCGGCTGCTTAATTAATCATATTCTTTATTCCAGCTTCTATCACGAAGTCTATATTAATACTCCTTCCTTCACATGCACTCTTACACTTTTTCTTGGCACCAAAAATTTAAGGTGTGTCATGTTTCACAAGATGGTGAAACAAGCTATTCATTCAATACATTATTTTGATCTTAACACAAGTGGTGCACCTGCCAAAACTGCATTTAGAACAAAGTGTTAATCATGCAACTTTTTTTACCTTGTGAAAAAGCTGTTTACAAATAATGAAAAAACATAATATATTAATTGAAGTTGGAAAGGAAAGTAATGGTTTTCATATCTATAGGTTTTATGATAGCTAGACATAAATGTAGCATATTTCAAATGAACAATTGTTTACTTTAGTGTAGGTTGCTTGAGGGTGTTTGTACCCATACAAAATCTGCCTTATACTTTAAAGAATACCTTAATTTTTATTTGGGAGAAGTATATGTGAGAGTTAGAAGCTGTGAGGCCGGTGTATTCACTGTGCAGCCTATAAGATCTATTATAAACACCGGTGTTTTGAGGGTTAGTAGGGTTTTGTTATAGCTTCCTGGGTGAACTTAATACCAACATATAGTAGATTTGAACATTTCCAAAGAGTTGCCATTTTATTGCAAGTTTTGCAGATGTTTTCAAAGATCTTTGTATATTTGATGTTTGCACTAAGTTCTTAAAATTCCTGGTGCTGAGATGGCAAAGAGGTACAAAAATATCTATAAGCTGAGAAAGGAAAAGGGCCTTTTCATAGTCAGGGCTTTTACAGGCCAGATTTGTAGCACACTGTCTTACACACCTTCCCTCAAGGAGAACTTTTGTTTCTAGGTATCAGTTTCCGAGCAAGCACTATAATCTGTACCTAGAAAAATGTAGTATCTCCTAGGGAGTGCTTTCTTTGCTTTACTTGATACACCATTTTGTGAATATGGTTTTTACTAGATAATTCCTTTGGGAGTTTGCACTCACTTGCTGGCCAACTCGTAATATATATATATATTAATATATATATTTTAATTCAAAGTTTGTTAGTGCACTCCCTGTTGACCAACATGTGTGGGAACATACAGTACATTTCTTGTTGATCATTACTGGAAGCATTCATGCTCCACTACTCATTATTGAGGAATGCTTTGTGTGAAAAGGCCCTATATATTTCTATGTTGGACAAGATTAGTTGGTTATTCAGAACATCATCAGTAAGGTAAAGGGAGCAGAGGTTCAGTTGACTGTTAGCTGAAGCCTTGATGAATAAAGGTCTTCACAAACTAATCATTAGGGTCCATTTGCTGCAAAAATACAAGCTTTCTGATATGATATACAAGACAGATGATCAGAATAAGACACCACATGCTACCATTTTATTATTTGTTACAAGCCTTGCCAGCAAGGCAATGACATGAATGTATTAAATAGGCCAGCATTTTTTATCTGTAGACTTGTTAAAATATGAATGTAATCTATAATTAAATCACTCAGCTATTTCTGTAATTTATACAATTACTTTATGTGATCTCTGAACAGGGGTAAAATACTGCATTCTTATGACTGCTTCACATTTGATCAACTTCCTACATAGGTACCCTTTGGTCTAGAGCAGGGGTCTCCAAACCCCCTTCCATCTGGGACAAGTCTCTACCTAACCCTCAGCCAACCTCTGCTCCCCTGAAAGCTTCTGGCCCACTTGACAAAACACAACTGGAGCTGTGCTCCGGTCATGTCTGGAGGGTATTCTGAAGGCCTCAAAAACTACTTCCTGGTTTTCCAAAAAACAAGAAGAAAATTTTGTGTCCCATGAAGATCTTAGAAGGTGCTGGGAGGGTAAAGAATGGAGTCTATTTGAATAGGTACTTTATTTCTGAGATGGATGTTGATGCTTCAGAAATCTTGGAAATTTGAGCCCATCCATTCATCTGAGTTCCATCTCAAATGTATTTAAGTTATATATTTAACTTTTTCTGGCACTCAATACGATGCAAGGCATCCAATGTGGCCCTCTGGCTGAAAAGTGTGGACCCCCCTGTTCTAGAAGGGGGGAGGAAATCACAAAAACTGAATCAACACGTTGATGACTGTGTTAAATCAACACATTGATGACTATGTATCTGATTTATCACAAGCACAATTAGTTATACTTCCCAAGCATACAGTGGTGTACAAAGGTCACTTAGTACTTACCTCTTGAGAAAATTATTTGCAGTAATAAGTCTTGAAATGAAAAATTTTCTTTTTCTGAACTTATATGTTTCAGATAAGTAGTGAACATTATGGGAAGGAATAACATGCAGTGGGCTCATGGTCTATCATACATACAATAACAGTTTTGCTGTAGTATGAAAGACAGACAATACCTATGTATATTTATGAAGAATACATTTGATTTTCTGAAATGCATGTAACAAGCTACGTATTCCCAATGGTGTTTGCAATGTAATCTGCTTTTTGGCACATAAGGCAGTTGTGTTTTCCTTATCTGAGATTTTGGTTATAATTTTCAGTGTAGTTTGTTTCATTGTATTCTACATGAAATAATACACTGAATGGCATGTTGGTATTACCTGAAAATACCAAAATGTTAAAAACTGTTAGATGGCCTGTCACCCACCTGAAGCTTCGCACCTGGGGCCCCTTTAATCCCCATTTATATACCACTATCACATATAAAGACCAAAATAAGCAAGTACATTATTGTATCAGTTCAATACGATTTTATGTACATGGATCTTTCCTATGTAGGAAGCTGATCAGATTTGAAGCAGTCTTTAATGTAAAATTATCTTAACCAAAACTTGGTGAATTTAGCTTCACTAGTCAGTCTACCTCCCATATTCTTGTTTGAACTGAAGTTGTCTGCAATTGTGGCTACAGTATGTTTATAATGTTTTTTCATTAAATTCAATGAATGTTATATTAAAATTTGAGTGTCTTGGTCTTTACTGTGTTGCGACAGCAATCTATACTTGTGAAAATCCTGTCTATTTTTTAAAAAACCCTTTCACTATTATACTGTGCTTATTATAGCAACTAAACTTCAAAATATTGAAAAGTGGGTGGTATGTTTGAACCAATTAAGTGATTGTTTCCTTTATTTTCTTTTAATTCCTTTATCAATAAGCCAAAAAATAGGCAATAGCTTTTAACAATAGGCAAAAAGGCCAGAGCATAGATTGAAGGAATATGCAGAATCTAAGCCTAGGTCAGGTCAATGGCTGGATGGGAACACTGGCAATCTTTGTCCACCATATATGCTGCCTTGAATTCTATAGAAGAAATCTATACCAGTCATTTAGCATGATTTTGTCATTCGTGAATGTCATTTTGTGTATGATTTCTTGCTTTTATATCTGCACTCTGAAACGAGTCAGTGTAATAAGAAAACCCACGAATTAGTACACAGCAGTGTAGCAATGGTTCCCTCATATAGAACGAAACCAACGTTCTATATTAAAGTCAGCAGCCTGAACTTGTCAATGATTTTTTTCCAGTATGGGTGTACTCAAAAGTTTGATTCTACCCCTACAGTCCACAATAGCCCAGCCCAAAGAGGATCACCAATTCTTTTCCTTTATATAAGAATCAGACTAAAATTTCAATCAATTTTTAATATTCAACAATATCAAAGGAAATGCTGAAATGCATTTAGAATTAGTACATTTAAAAATTATCAAATACTTTTATTTTTTTAATCTACATTATATATACAAGTCAAGAAAGGCCACTAATCTTTCAACATTAATACCCTCTTAAACTTGAGGGGTTTAGGTTAAGTACCAAAGTGAAGTTCACAAATGAGCATATACTCTATATGCTATTGCTGAAGAGAGATGAAAATTTTTATTTTATGAAAACTGAATTAAAGTTATTCATTCCATTATAAGTATTGAAACTTTAATAGTGTCTTGTATAGACAAGGAGTATCCACCAGGAAACGTGGGGGAAAATTAATAATAGGTAATGCCTAGAATGTCTCGCAACACCAGGAAGATTGCTAGCAGCCAGCTATGAAAGCACATGAAGTGGAGGTTAGTACATGGCTAGCTGCTTTACCAGTTCAACTGGCTTCAGCTGTACTTAGCCTGTTCTTGCAGCCAGCTATCAGCCTTCTGTTGGATCACAGAAGGGTCATGGAGACTTGGGGAGAAGGAGAAAAGGTGTTTCTTCTTTCACTTTGAGAAGTTTCCCTGGCTAAAACAAAAGGAAAGCGACATTGTTCCTAAGAGCTCATAAAGACAAGGGGGAACAATTACAACCAATTCAGGCTCCCTCTGAGCAAACACCTCTAAAAAGTCTTGAGGAATGGAAAATTTCCAAGTCTGCCACAGAGCCTCTATCTTTATGGTCCAAAAGTTTTTTCAGGGGAGAGAGTTGAGAAACAAAGCACTTGTTCTGCAAAAAACACCATTCTTTTTGGTCCATCTTGCTGTTTTGGATCAGCTACTAATGCTGAGGATGCTGCAGCAGAAGCCCTGGGAGGAGGATCATGCCACTTACATTTGATGCTATGGCAATTCAACAGGGTGAGAGAAGAAGCATCTTACAAAAAAGGCTGCAAAAAAATTCTTCTGGATTCTCAGACTGAATGGAGACCAATCGCATCAAAGGCAACTACAGTATTTGACTCAAGGAATAAAGGAGGGGATTCACACACACCACTCTGAGGCAGACGTTTTCTTCCATGGGCATTGGAGCCGGCTGCGGAAGGGAAAAGGTTTGGGGGAAAAGGAATCAGATTGAGAGGGGGTCTTTCCCCTCCCCAGTTCTTTCTCCCCAGCCTGTCAAAGAGGAGTGATCCTCATAGTCAGGGGCAGACATTGCTTTTCTCCATCAAATGCTCTCCATGGTTCAAAAGATGATTTGGATATGGGTCTCCAAGAGTAACTGCAGCGTACTTCTTGCTATGGTTTGTCAGCTAATATGTACCCTAATATGACAAGTACAATTTACAGGAACAGGCTGCCACTGGATTAGCAGGTGAAAAAAGGTTAGGAACCACTGCTATTAGACCATTTTTTATTTACAGAGGAGTTGTGTGACCCTGTCCTTGCTTTATCTAACTTTTTCTTAGTTGTTATAACTCTTTTGTAGGCCTGGTATTACTACATTGTGAACTTCAAAATGTACTTAAAGGCGACCACAGTTCTTGCACTAGTTGACAGTCCACTGTGAACAATTATATGCTTCACGTAAACATCACTAGTTTACTATAGATCATTCATTATTCTTTTTATAAAAATATCTTTAAAAATTAACCTACTTCAGCACAGTTTACAGAAAATAAAATACAAACACAACCTTTTGGTTGTTACTCGTCCTGAGTTCACCGCTGTTAAGTGTCCATTTTCCTGGACAAAATCTACAGCTCGGCAATAAGTGAATAATTTCTCATTACCTTTTGCTATAATAATTTCCACTTTAAGTAGATTGTTGTTGTCCACTGATAAAATTATACACCAGGAATTGACTAGTACCAAAATACTGTGTTGCAAAGAGTTTTCCATCAGGCGTAGGATCAGAAAAAGCTATTTCTTCTTTACTCAGATATGAGCCATATATAAAGTTACTCCTGTATAGGGAGAAGTTTAAAACAGTCCATTAAAATGGCAACAAAAACCTTCTGAATATGGCTACCATACTGCTGCTCAAATAAAAATGTATTTATAAATGTCCTCTAATTAAACAACCAAGCAAATATCACCCCATTACTCTTTAAATGGTAATTAACTTGAAACTGCAATTGCTTTCCAATCCCTACCCCAAACAAGAAAATTCTGAATTTGCTAACTGAATTATTACAATCAGAATTAACCAGGTTTTCAAACAATGATCAAGAAGTAGTGCCTGCTGTTGCTGTTAGTTTGCCATAATATAGTTTTGAGCCACTTCTGGGGGAGGGTGCACAGACATGCTCTTGCCTCCCTCCATCACCAAGGGAACGGGAAAACCAATGAGTTGTACAGGCCTAAGTGAGGATTGCTCCCTTATTTAACTAGGCATTTAACTAGATAAGAGATAATATGTTAATAAAGAGAACTCAGTCATGCCAGTTTAAAAAAAGGCCTGCCTACCTTAGGCACTCTAACATGCGAGAAGCAATTTTCTTCCGTCGCATCATGCTAAACACCCAGATGCGACTAATTCCACAAATGGCAGGCTCTGGATGTGTCGAGCAGCACCAAGCCTTCTGTCTTTCAAAGATGACTTTTTCATTTTCTGAACTCGCTTCTGGAATCTTTTCTTCAATAACTCTATAGCCCTAGGAAAAGAAGGCAACTTGCAAGCCTTAAAGGTTTGAAGACTTGGTACAAAATTTATAACTTACATACAATTAAAGAAGAGGGATTGAGAGAGACATTAGACCAGGGATTTTCAACCTTTTTATCTCACGACACACTAACAAGGCACTGAAATTGTCAAGGCAAACCACTGTTTTTACCATTGACAAGGCACACCAGACTGTTCAAATCCTGCAATTTTCCTACTAATGAATATCAATCCTCAAATTCCCATGGCACACCTGAGGACTATCTGCAGCACAGCAGTATGCTGCAGAACCATGGCACACTGGTTGAAAATAACTGTGTTAGACCAAGAAGAACAGCAACAGCAACCAAGAAGAACAGAACAGAAGTTGTTCGTATCAGGAATGATAGGAAAGGGTTATCCATGAGGGTGAAGGTGACAAAGCAGGTAGTCACTGCGTGCCCAAACCCAACTTTCCTTACTTCTTCCTTATAAATGAGGGTTGGCATAGTGACAGGACAGTCAACATAATAGAGAAGTGCCATGAGCAAAGTTAGAGAGAAGAAGGAAACTGGCAAGAAAATGGCCCTAGACAACACTGAGGCACCACACGGGACACCAGAAGACAACAGTATCCAATTCTAAGAAGTTCCCAGCTGGATCATGCAACTGGTGGAAGATCTCCTAAGAACAAAACTCTCACCTGGTGTTTGACTTGAAAAGCTGAGCTACTTGCAAGTATGACAATCTTGCTAACCTACCAATACCATAGAAAACCTACCAGGAGAAAGGGGTAAAAATTGGTGTCATATCCTTACTTACCCACTGGATATGTTCTGCAATTAAGCAGCCAGTTACTTTCTTATCATTAGAAATAAACAAGAATGTTTTTGTTCTGGAACATGTGAGAGGAGCTTGTTGAAATCCCAAATCATTATCCACCATCTCTCTGATCTCATCAACCTGCCAAAAATAACATAACAAAATATTCATTTATTAACATATTCAAGCTATATCTATTTTTAATGTACTATGACTATTAGAAGATTTCTAAGCAGATTTGGTCTAGGAATTAAAAGACTGATTTCTTTTCTCAGAAAATAATAAAGCAGTTAGTTGCCAAGACTGCAAAAAATTGAAGTCATCAATTCTATTGACTCTTAATAAAATTTCTTTTCAATTATCAGTAATTTATTATGATTCTTCACATTACACACACACACACACTAAAGCAGACCTCCGTCAGTCTTGAAAGACCATGGTATCGTGCTCTGCACTGCATACGCTGCATGCGAAACACAAAAGCCTTGGTTAGATTGTTATGGAGGATAGGCTGTTACCCAAGCAGCAAATCCCCCCTCTCCATGCCACTGAATTAGTCCAATGGAAAGGCAGAGCCGATACGATTGGATCCAGCTGGTGTCGCAGAGCTGGGCTCAGGACAGGACCTCACCCTGTCTTGTGGGGCTGACCCGGGTCTCGAACATCTGGCCTGCTGGTTAACAGGCACAGCATCTTAACGCTTGTGCCACCCATATATATAAATGAAAAGTCACTGACTACTCATCAACACCCAGCTGACTCACTGACTCATCAACGCCCTGCCAAAACCAGTGGGCCTATAAGCGTGACATTTGGGGTGAGTGTTCATTCCGTGACAGAGAGAGTCACTAAGAACCAGTTTTCAGAAGTTCCAACCAGAAGGGGGTGCAAAGGGGCGCAACATGTTTTCCTCCCTATACAGTGGTGCCTCACATAAAGAGCTTAATTTGTTCCAGAGGTCTGCTCTTTAAGTGAAATGCTCTTTAAGTGAAACAGATTTTTCTATAGGAAATAATGGAAACTCAGACGATTGGTTCCACAACCCTCAAAATATTCATATAAAAATATTAACTGGATGTAAAAATGATGACAAAACTCTGTAGTTGAATTCAAAACATGCATTTAATGTGCATGATCCTATGAAGTCTACTTAGGCTACAATCCTAAAGAAACGTTCCTCGCAGTAAGCCCCATCTATCACAATGGGGCTTACTTCTGGGTAGACATGGTTAGGAGGCTGCGATCAAAGATACTTTCTTCTGCAATCAAAGACATGTTCAAAGCTCCCAACTTTCTCCTTCTCTTCATCCTGAGCCTCTCTCTCCCCTCCTTCCTTCTGGCTAGCCCTGAGCTGCTTCCCTCTTCTCCATGGCGGTTCTCCACTGAGGAACTGCGCAGAAGTGTTGCTTTCTCTATGGGCAAGCGCGCTAGGCAGCCCTGACACTTTTTAAAAGGGCTGCCGGCCAGTTTGTCTGCCCCAACTGCTGAGTGTGCTTGTTAAGTGAAGCAACACTTGTTGCGTGAGGCAGAATCCTAGAGAAATTTTTGCTTGTTATGTGGATCACTTGTCAAGCGAGGTACCACTGTATTTTTGAGTTTCTGTGTTCCAAATAAAGACCTGAAAGGTATGGGTCATTATGACATTAATTCTTCAGGTCCTTCTTGTTGCCACTCATATGCTGCCTTGGTAATAAATTTCAATCTAAAATGAAGTATACACAGGTATAAAAATAGTAATCCATGATTCAAAATTATAGGAAGCTTCAAAGCTAGTAGTAATTGTTAAAGCCAAGTGCCTGACTTACTATTTGCTGCCATACTATTTACTAGTATGCCAGGTCCCTATATGCTAGTATACAGACTCAAGCACAGGATACGCAGATGAAAGTGATTGATATACCTTTCTTAGGGCATATTTCGGATCATCAGGAAGTACCATTATTATCTTGCCATCAGGATACTCCGCCAAAATTCTTTCTTTTTTCCAGCCCTAAAGAAGCATATAATATTACACTAAATTACAATTTTAAGTTATTGTTCACATTTATCTTTTGGCATTTGGATAATCTGTATTTGTCCGATTAAGCTTATTTCACATCCACCTGACCAACCATAATATAATGTCTATAAAACTCAAGTCACATACAGTTTCAGAAATGGTCTTAGACACTGCAAACTCTTGATTTTTGCTTTGAATAACTCCAATACAAATCACCAAATTTATTTTATTAACTGGACCTGTTCTCTCAAGCAGCAACACAGAATGTGTGTGTATGCATATAGGTTTATGAATCTCCAGTTTATAATCTCTGGTTAACAAAATTAATCCAGTTGTTGTAGTTTTTAAATAGTATTTCTTTAACATAGTTACCTCCACAAATTTAAAGTAAGTATATTTTAACATCCTGGCATGCAAAAGATCTCCAGGAGGCTTTCAGTGAACTGACAGGCATGCAATGATTCAAAGTAGAAGGAATCATTTATTTTGTCACTTGTTATAACTATCATAGTAAAAAAAATGAGACTATATAGAACAGCTACCTTCTAAGAATCTAAAGGGGAAAGTTGTTATGTTGTGTGTATCTGAAGTTAAACATACTCAAAAATGAGGTAATTAACTCTTCTTCAGATCCACACTGATGGTGATTAATGAGCAGTACCTGCATGGAAAAACAAAACAAAAAGCCACTTAAGTCTACTAAGATGGGAACCTAACAAATTAGAAATTTCTATTGAAAAATAGAGATTAGAGTGTTGCTCATAAAGATCCTGAAATTATATTTAGAAAACGGATATTTAAATTTCACTAGACTAATCTACAAGCCTTTCTTATACTTGAAGTTTTAAAAAAGAATTTTGAAGACAGTGAAAGTAAAGAAAAAGGAGACAAAAATATTCTTTCTGTTCCTAGTCATAAACCAGGATTACAATGGTCTGCCACAAAATGATTATGCTTTCAAAACTGATGCTACCAAATGATGAAATCAGATGAGATATTGTTCTGAACAGTAGATTTAACTCCACCCTATTCAGGAGGCAAATATTCTAGACCCAAAAGCAATGTTTCATGGGATATACTGAATACATCCAGTTTGGATACTGAATATACGCAGTTTGAATAAATGCATAATTCTCTCTCACCTATGCAATACGAAATGAGGCAGAATTATGTGAAACACCTTCCTTTATACCAGTGGTTCTCAATCTTCCTAATGCCATGACCCCTTTATAAGTTTCACATGTTGTGAGGACCCCCAACCATAAAATTATTTTCGTTTATACTTTATAACTGTAATTTTGCTATCGTTATGAATCATAATGTAAATATCTGATATGCAGGATGTATTTTCATTGTTACAAATGAAATGTGTGTTCTATGCACACATTGAACACAATGGGATTTATTTCAGAGTAGGCATGCATAGGATTGGGCCCTGAGGCTTCAATCCTATCCACATTTACATGGGAGTAAAGGCCCCCTGACTATAATGGGATTTATTTCAGAGTAGGCATGCATAGGATTGGGGCCTGAGGCTGTCAGTCAGCCCCAGTGTGTGCGCAGCTACAGCCGGAGATCTGGCAAGCCTGACCTGGTCCCCTGCACCAGGAGTCTTTAGGCGACCCCCAGGAAAGCTCTAGGCAACCCCCAAAGGGGTCCCGACCCCCACTTTGAGAAACACTGCTTTATACCAGTTTCTTCTCTAACCTTTAGGAAGATTTACTTCCTAACTGACTGCACAATCCAGGGTAACTACGGGATCTCTTACGTTGACGTAAGAAAAATTTACTCTGGATTGCTCTATGATTTTCTCATAGGTTTCCACTAGGTGGCACTGTAACTATGTCAACGTAAATGTCTCTTAAGAGCTCCCATATTTACTCTGGATTGTGCTGTTAGTCTTTGCAAGTGAGGGCAGTGAACATTTGCTCTGTTCTAGGATTTAAAGCCTCTTTTCAAAGATTCTAAGCCCTGCTCCTCCCACACCTCCTGGAGCCTACGACAACCCACACATAGTATAAGTTAAGTGAAAGCACCCACCTTCATCAACCACCCTTAGCAACACAATCCTGGCTGCGACCCACCAGTGTGAGTACCATCACTTTATGCACAAAGTTCGAGCAATGGCTCGCTACCCACCCTAAAAATGTGATGGTACAGAACTTTAAGAATATGCATGGTGAGAGACAGGCAGAGTAGTCAGACTCCTCTTTAAGAATTCTCAGTGAACACACAGATGATTTTTTAGTTAATCTGTGTGATGTGGAAGAACAGACGAATATTTTGTTTAGCAACTAGAAAAGCCAACTATTTAAGTTGAGACAAAGATAGTTTGGAGTATTCTGGTGTTCTTATAGAACACCTTATACCTTAAAATGCTTGCGAAAGCGGCACGGGAAATCGCAGCATTTTAATTGGACTGCAGGCATCAAGCCTCAACAGTTTTAGTTTTATTAATCCTATTGGTCACAAAAAAAATTTAGAACGCATGTCTTTAAACACTGACTTAAGGTCAAGCTAAATGTGCATGTAAACATAAAAGGCCGTACAAAATCCAAACAGAAACTCTCCTATTATGAAGAGGAACAACATTTCCTGTATATATTGCCTGCTTCCCTAAAAACCCCTCACCTTGACAAACATAGGAGAAAAAACATACGGCTGGTGCTATCACTGGCTATCCAAATGGAGGAAGCCTCAGAGTAAAAAATGAGATAGAGGGAAGATAATCTGTTAAAAGGGCAAAACCAGCTGACTTTTATTGGCTGTGCCAGATGACCTGGTAAAAATAAAAGCTCCGTCTCCCATTTCAGCTCCTCAAAAAGAGACATAATACAGAGGTTGAAGGTGCTAGTTAGTCTTTCTTCTGTAGTATTGGTTGTGTCTCAGTTTGAGGAGGTTCCATTCCCAAACTCTCATAGAGGTTGAAAACTACCTTAAATGAAATCAAGAAAATGATTTCTCTTTAACTCAGTGGTTTTAAAACTGCCTCAGTATAAACAGTGGAAAATGAGGCAGAATTTGTGAAATCTAAGGGACTTCTCCCTCTGTAAAAGGAAATACCCCTCAAGATATTTTGATTGACTGCCTGCCTATCTGCTGCCATTCTCCTACATTACAATGATAAGCAAGGCTGAATAAATGCACAATTTTTCCATTAATTTCATGTTGAGATAAAACCATGGGTGAAAAATCCATGTATAATTAGGTTATTACCTGTATTAAAATAGCTACTGCCTCTAAGCACATTCATTGTATATTTGTATGACAAGACATATGTTAAGAGTCTCCAGGATGGCTCTTTGTTATACACAGAAAAGGAACATGCTCTCTCAGTTGGCTAGTGCTAGTTCCACTAGGCAACATAATGAAGTGTGTTGATTCTAAAGGAGAACTAAACACACAACAAAATAAAGTTTGGTTGTCCACTGATGTCTAACTTTTCTATCCACTTTTTCTAACACACTCCGAAAACTGTGCTTTAAAAATTGAACACTTCACAGACCTACAATTTATATTTTTACACTGATGAATCACTAGGTAGTACTATAGCTTCCTAAATGTAAGCTAAATGATACCATGGTTCACATCTCAAGGACCCATGGTTCACATTTCATCTGAGCTATGGACTTGTTAACATCAGAGTTCTATGTGTGTTTACTCAGAAGCAAGTCCCACTGAATTTGAGGGATCTTATTTCCAAGTATGCAGCTTAAGTGGCCTTAGGGAGCTGGCAGTGGTTTGCATACAAGCAATTTCACTGACCTACTTTACAATTACAATGTTCTTTGAACTCTTCCCAAGATAATGAATACATTCTGAAGATTCAGGAAAGAATGTAAAATGCTAAGAATTACTACATCAGAAGTGGCAGTGATCAAGAATCCTGAGCAATAAAGATTCAAAAAGAGTCAAAAATTATTTGACTACCTTCTGTTGTAGTCTGGGGATCAGTAATCAGGAAGCAAGTTCAAATAAAGAAGTAATACAACATTTGGAATAGACAGGGGTGGGACGGGACAATTAAACAGGAAGATATGAAAGGTGTACTACAACCATAATTATCCTTTGGATATTGTTACATTCCAAGCTGGATTAGCATCAAAGCTTGAATTTCAGTGTGGTACAGCAGAAGAGTGATTTAGCAAGTTCAGTTAAGGTATCCTGGAGGTCTTTTCAATGCCAATGCAGAGAAAGAAAGGTAACACATATGATAAAGAAAACAGACTTCATGGGTTCTTTTTTCAAATAAAAATTTTCAAATAAAATAAGCTAAATAGCAGTTTTGTATTGGTAGAAATTTTCAAAGAAAAAAATTTACATAACATTTAATTGTTAAAGAGCTTCTGAAATACATAAAAAGGGAAAGTAACATGTGCCCCTTATTTGTATATTCTTATATTAAATCTACAACAGGAGCAAAATATAGTAAAAATGTGTGCATGGCATTGTTGGAGAATTCAAGGACAAGCTTTATCAACTTTTGTAATTTTGTATACTATACTTTGTATGCTATACTTTGTAATTTTGCTTCATAGGAAAAAAGTCAGGAAAGAAAACAAAAGATATGATTAATTAGCATAAGGAGAATATACTTGACTGACTAGTTTTTTTAATCTGTGTATAGTTTGTATAGTTTGCTATATCAGGACATAACAAGCATTAAGCAGAATTCTAGTTAGTTCATGGCAAAATTCTAAAAGCATACTTCAATGTATTTTAAAAAGTGAAGTGTCTTACCACATATTTTACAGCACTTATAAACTGATTATGGAAGAAAAGATGTTGTGTTTCATCCTCAGGATTTGAAGCAGTATAGAGCATCCCACAAATATTACATGAAATTGCGCCAAATCGTTTTTGCCCCGCATCCTATATAAAGAAAAATAAAATAATAATCTTTTTTTGAATTAGCAGCACAACTTAAAAAAATTCTATACTGCCCTCTCTCAGTAAGGACCCAAGACAGCTTACAACATAAACACAAGTCAATAAGACATTCTTTAAAAAGACTGACAAACTCCATTTTACTTGCTAGCTCCACACACACACACAGTGTTGGATCCTTCAGACTTCACCAAAGCAGCCAGAAATGCAGGTTAGGGATTTCTCCCTTTTTTTTCTTCTTCCTCTTACTTCCTTCAATAAATATTAGTATTTATATATATAGTGGGTAGTTCATAGGCTACAGTTACATTCTTTTCAGTGAAATGAGTTGCCCCGAAATGAGATAGGGTAGTTACTGTTTTATTGTTATTTTTAATATGTATATATTTTTATTTTAATCTCATTTCTCAACCAAGGTAATTTATTTGCAACCTGTTTATACTCACAAATAAGTAAAGTGCCTACAGTTATTATACACAAATGGCTTGGAAAATAATCAAGTTTATATTTTGCACACACTTGCCGAACTCTTATCAGTTGGGCCTGGGCAACCAACATCAGTGGAAATTTTCCTCGCCCATAAAAAACTAGAAGCATACTTCAAGAGTTAGTTTCCTTTGCTCAAAATAAAGCACAAGGTCAACATTAAAGACACACTTCACAAAATACTTACAATAATTAGTTGCTTATCACTGTCTTTTGCTGCCTCTCTTAGTTTTTGAATATGCTCTTCAGATGAAAGGAAACCACCACATTTTGATGGCAATGAAATCTTCTGCAAACTTGGCCTTTAAGTATAAATACAGTCAAAAATATAGTTTAAAATAATTAAACTATTAAAAATAGATATTAAAAATACAAACAATTCCCCAGTTTATACTTTTGATATGAATTTAAAATGCTTTCAAATATTCAGCTTGAAATATAAAAGTCTCCATGACCAGCCTGGACAGTTGAATTTCAATCAATACAGGTGAAATAAAATCACCCTAAAGAATAATATACAGTTCAATCCTGAACCTGTTTACTCAGATGCAAGACACACCACTTACAGTGAGGTATACTCCTAAGGAAGAAAGTAAATTTATTTTGGTTACCCCTGTGCTTCTCAAACTACTTCAAACAGTCCTGTGCCCTTTTGAGAGACTGAATGAACACACCATAAGTGGCTAATATCTGTTCAGTGCTGCACCACTCTGCATGCAGCAGTGCTTTGGGGCTCCCAAAGACTCTATGCATGTGCCAGCAGTGCTACTAGACTCCATAACAGAATCTAAAGGGATTCAGAGACTGAAGAGTTTGAGAATGAGTAAATTAATTACCCAGTTGAGAAATTAGAAACCATAAGGCTGTAATCTTACCAAGTAAGATTTGGTAAGTAATCTTTACTTGTCTTCCAAGTAAACTGGTGCATTATTTAATACATAAAGTATAGCAAAGCTTACACTAAGAGGAGTGGTAATATCAGCTTCAGCTTCTTCATAGACTCATTCTCAACCTCTTATAGCACTAACCAATGCCAGTCTTCTCTGGCGGGTTACTATTGCCAAAAGCCTTCACACTGTTGCAATATGCCATAAGGCATATTGCAACAGTGCGAAGCTTTTGGCAATGGTACAAAGGCCTGTGCCTGCTGTAGAAGGTAAGGTCTCTGAAGATTAGCAGATAGAAGAGCTAAAAAAATGAGGAATAGGGATGTAAAGGAGTGAAAGCAGGACAGGGGTTGGATCAGTCCCCAGAGGGGCACTTCACTGACCTTTACTGTAGTTAACATCATACAGCAGAAGCCTCTGCTGTAGCCTGTCCTCCTTCCCAGGCCTCTCATTAGGCTGCTCGGATTTATACCAGCTATTATGCTGGTGCAAGTCCAAGTCCCAAGTAAGTCCATTGTAAGTGTTCCTCTATGCTAAGGTGCCTACCCATGACCTCCTTTTAGAATATAGCATGGAGAGAGGTAGCAGAGTCCATTCTGGTGCTTCTGTAGCCCTCTGCAGAGCAAAGGATAGGATTAGGCTGCCTGCCTATTGTTAAGGTAAACAATATGGGAAAGCTCTAGATTTTGCAAAGCCTTTTTCTACGTAAATGAACTGCAAAAGATATCTAGGAGTGGTCAGGTTGTTTCAACCTTCAAACAAAATCTGCTGCAACTTCCTTTTAGTTTCCAACAATCAGAAAAGCATAGAAAGGAAGTGGAGACTATTCTTAGATGAAGGAATCTTATTTTGTTTTGACTATAGTTTTATTTTTCTGAAATAGGCTTGTGATTTTAATTCAAGCTACCAAACAAATGCGTGACAAAAAATACAGAAAAGTGATTTGAACTCTGAAAAAAATACTATACCTGCTCTCACTTGTCTCAGAAGTTTTATTCGTGAATAGAGCACGAACCAACTGTTCAGGAGATGAACCTACAAATCAACCAGCGTGTTAATGCAATAATGCATATGTACTAAATAAGCAAATTACTGTATACCTGAAAATAGAAAGAGTGGATATTTGTAAATCGAAAAATTTGAAAACCTGAAACAAGCTCAAGTTTCTGTTTAATATTTGCTTTAGTACTTCTTCCCACTGAAATATTTTATGTAATGCCAACCTAAAATCACATAAATCCTTTGCAAAACTTACATACTCCAATTCTTAAACTGAGCTCTTGAAGTGTTATTGCCTGTGTCCTGTTTTTAATTGATGTGTATTTGAACATGGGCTGCTTTATCTTTTATATAGATGATGCACACATCAAAGCCCTTCACTGACCTTTACTGTAGTTAACATCATACAGCAAAGCTTAATAAGAATTCAGAAGAGAGAAAAACATACAGGGAATCGCTGAAAGAACTTAGTATGTCTGCCACAAAGCACAAAATATCCACCCATCTAGTTGCAATGTATTTCAGGTGTTCAGTGAGATTCTTCTTTGCTACTTTCTTGAAATCTTTTTTTTAAAAAAGAGGTAGGGTACAGGGCTGATCATCACCTACACGTACTGTAGCTACCATGCAGCATATCATATCATATGATACACAGCATATCATATCACTAGGATATTATCTTGTTGGGTCACCTGTTTGCATAATCTATAGAAAAGAAAATACAAAATATACAAGTAGTTTTCAAGGAATTTAGAAAGAGTTACCAGCTGACGCTACTGACTAAGGCAGGCAAAATGAAGTTACTAGAAAATATATTAAGAGTGAAATCCAGAGTAACTACGGGGAGTCCTTGGTCTGGAGTAAGAACAACTTACTCTGGATTGCAATATGAATTTCCCATAGGTTTTCACTAGGTGGTGCAGTAACTACGGGTGCATGTAACATCTCTTACGTGCTCCTGTAGTTACTCTGGATTGTCCCCTTAATTAATATTTGATCAACCTCCGAACAGGTTTTAAAGCAAGCTGTCAGTATCCTCTCAATAAAATTAGGCGGTTAGGAACAGATTCTTACAAAGGACCAAATGTTGGATTTGATGCTCCTTTTAAAAAGTATTTGGTTCTGCAACTACCTCTACAAACTAATCGAATTTCTAAGCACATTTTAAAAGAACAGACTTTAGCTCTCAATATTTGCCATAGAAACAATAAAAATCTAAAAATGTATATGTAATTTTTTAAAAGTTTACCTTGAGATTTGATTTCTTCTGTATCTTTTTTGTCTTGCTTCACTGTTAATGGTGCTGCAATGACTTGCTTCACTATTGGCGGTGCTCTAACGATTTTCATGGGTGTACTTTCTGGACTTGAGTCCAAATGCAAATTGAAACTCTAAACAAAACATCAAAACATACAACAAAATGGTTCCACCACATGTTGCAATATCTTACAGTATCAAAAGTTTATGGAGCTGCCTCTGATTCTTGGTCCACCTAAATCAGAACTGTACCCACTGACTAAGAGCAGCTCTCTTAGGTTCCAGTCTTCCCCTATTCTATGTGGTGATGCTGAACTCTGAACCAGAGACTTCCTGCATGCTAAGTGCAGTATGTGCTCTTAAGTACAGTTGAGCTCCTAAAATAAAATAAAAAATCACATTTATCACACTAGTAGTCCAACAAAAGAATACAGTAGATAGAATAAAATACTTATGAGACTATGATCAATCCTGCTTTATTTCTGAAATGTCTTAGTTAGGCTGCAATCCTAAATTCTAGTTTGACCATCATAAGTCCTGTGCTGGCCTGGGGGTGCCATAAGATACTTATGCGCCACTCCTGAGGGAAGGTTAGGCCACTGCGCAGACATGCACTTGGCTACCTACATCACAGGAATGGGAAGACCAATGAGTTGTGCCAGCCTATGTTAAGACTGCACATTATATTTCTGAAGTTATTCCTGCTTAATTTCTGTTTATGCCAAAAAAGCAGCTTCCATTAAAGTAAATTAGAGAAACCAGCTGAAAAAAATCTAGCAGAGATGCATATTCCAGACCACTTTTTGCAGAGTTCATGGAGTTAGCTAAATGACAGCTTTTAGTACTGTCATTCCAAATCTTTCCCACCCTGCAACTAACCTGGTGATGCTAGGGAAAGCCACAGAGGCCTCTCTCTGCTCATATAATGCCAGCAATTCACTCTGCAAACCTCTGAAGGCCAGCAGAAGCCTCTGAAAGTTACTTCCCGTTTTCAGAAACAAACCGAAACTTGCCTCCTAAAACACCGAAATAGCTTTTGGAAGTTTTTGCAGGCCAACCTGGAAAAATGCCTGGCATGGCCTTCAATGCCTTCAGAATTGCTTTGCTTTGGAGTAAAATGAAGGTAATACTAGTGTGAGGACTCAGCTGTGACTCTCCTGGTATGGGCTCTCAACCCAAAGTATAAGAAATCTTGATTTAGTATATTATGGTATTCTGATGTTTTCCTGCCCAATGCTTATACTGCCAATGGAAAGCAGTAGAGTTAGGCAGAGATGTTTGGTTTTCCTACTGAAAGAAAAAGCCTGAGAACTTAATGTCATTTTAACCAACTGTGAAGTTTACAAGCTGCAACTCTTGCACAAAAAACAAGAAATTAATTAGGACAGTCTTTGTACAAATTAGAAAAGCATCAGTAGATATGACCAAACTGGTTTACTTTAAACAGTTTGCACTGCATATGTTGTCACAGTGCGTGGGTATCCCCCAGAATATTACTAATCCCATATGGAAACATAACATCATACAATAATATTAAACTGATTACCTCATCTGGTGTTGGCTCTTGAACATGCTTTGCCTCATCAGGTAAACCATTTTCCGCAGACTGGACAGAGGGTTGTTGAGCACGAGGCACCATATCTTTAGTCTGGATTCCTTCAATGTGAACTGAATTCAGATTCTGCTCACATGCTGCAATACTACAATCAAGTGATTGTATCAATCTCCTTTTGGCTTTTGGAAGGTGCACATCTACAGCTGCTGCTCGTCCTTCCTCTGAAAGTGCACACTTTAACAAATCAGATTTGAGAGTACTTGAGGAATTTGACATACTTTGATTCTTATGATTTGCCTTAGTTAATTTTATTTTGGTCCACTTAGAGTTCTTGTTCGCTGTTCTGTGTCTGCCATTCACAGTGCACTTCATGGTTTTTCTACTTGGAAAAAACCGCTTGCATGGCGAGTTCCGAGGCACTTCCTCTCCAGGAGGCACCGCACACTGTGGCAATTCCACCACAACATCCTTTTCATCTTCTTTTCCATTTTCAGGAATAGGAGAATCTCTTTTTACCTCAACAGTATCCGACTCAATTTCTCCTGCTATTTCCTCACACAACTCAAGAATACTAATCTTTTTGGACTTCACCACATCTTCTGATTGACAAGCAGGTTTTTGACTCAAAGGTGCTGGTGAAACTTTCTTTGTTTTTACACTGATCTTTCCATTTTTGTGCACTGACTCCTTTTCTTTATTTACTGAAATGCTTGTTGATGTTACAGAACAGGAGCTTATGTTGCCAGGTTCATTCCTAGATTCTTGAAGACTACAGGCAAGATTGCTCAGTTCTTTGACTTTATCTCCACAGTTGGGCAAATCACTGATTTTAGTATCCACCTCATGGCTTTCCTCTTTCAGTGAACCAATTTTCTCTCTCTTTTTATATTCATCATTTTCTATGGGCTTTTGTTCCACCTTTTGCTGGACAGTCTTTTGCTTTGTATTATTAAGGTGAGGATCCAGTTTTTTCATTGGGGCGCACTGTTTTGCAGTGGAGGCATGTCCTTTAATTTTTCTGCTACGCAAAGATATTACAGGCACATCAGATAATTGCTGCAGTCTTGCTGATCTTCTAGTTAGTTGGTCATCATGGGGAGCAGTATGCCGTGACTTAGGATGGTTCTCCAACATATCTTTCGTTTTTGTGACTTTTAACTGTTCTTGCATAATTCTGACAGAGCTTGTGTTAGAACTTACTTCTTTTGACCTTGTAGATCTCTTACCCTGGACAGAGTCACAGGTTTTATCACTGTTTTGAGAAGCTGAGTTTTTTGCACGAGGATTTTTATAACACTGAACCTCTGAACTAACACTGCTATGCTTAACAGCGTTTGCCTTTTTCATATTTTCCTTCACTGATTTTGTTTTGGAATGCAGATTTTTATGAGAAGAGTTAACACACAGTGGTGACTGTCTATTACAAACAGCTCCAGCAGAAGTCTTTTGAATGTTTGCAGATGACTTTTTTTGTTTCTTGTTTTTACAGGAAATCTTACTATTGATGACATTGGGTTTTACCTGCCCTCTAGAACAAGTTTTAGTGGATGTTTTTGTGGAAATCAAATTATTAGAAAGGTTTCTTTTGGAAGATTTTACAGACATTTTTGTAGTAGATAATTTACCTAAAGACTTTAGGGAAGTTTTCTTCGCACATACTTTTTTACAGGATTTTTTCTTTAATTCATTTAAAGCCTTCTTAGAGCATTTTTCAGATGGTTTTGAATGGGAGGATGGTGCAGAAGATCTATTTATGGATTTCTTTACAGCTGACCTGTTAGTTTTTGTTGAATTTTTCTGTGTTTCCTTCTTCAGCACTCTCTTTTTATTTGATACATGTCTGCCACCAAGCAACTTTCTTCCTTTGCTAGTTGACACCGATTTAGTATTCTTATCCAATTTCCGATGCTTAGCAGGGGGTTCTACTAGCACAGATTTTCTTTTCTGTGCTGCCATTTCTGAAAAACACAAGTATTAAGTCATTTCTATAATCTCTCCAAATTCTTCGAAATGAATTATAACTTATCGGATTACAAAAAAAATTAACTTTTGAGTTGGCGTACTCACAGGTTCAGTTTTCTAAGTGAACTCTGTTTCTGAAGAAATGTATCGATCTGTGCAAAACACATTCCTTATAAATTTGCATCCAAAGAAAGCATTACATATCCCTATAACACAGAAGCAACAGCATATCACTGAGATGACAGCATCTGTTTAACGCATCCAGACTACTAGCTATATTTTCACCCATTTCAAATATGGCCACTATTTCAAGACTCCTACACTCAAGTACTTGGAATTCGTATACTGTATAAAAAACAGTGGAAAAATAAATTAAGACCCACTTCATGGTTTCTTGCTCTTCCACTACTCTAGTAGAATAATATTATCCCTCAATTACTGCAGGAATTAGATTCTGGGACTCCCTGCTGAAACAAAAAAAAGGTGTTAAAGCAGTTAAAAAATAAAAGTGTGTCCCTTTGCAATGGTTTAAACACAGCTTTTCTTACTGTTGTAGAGGGGCAGTCAGCAATTAGAAATGCAAAGGACCCCATGTCTTTCCCTGGCTCATCTAAAGAATGGAATGACTGCTAGCAGGACTGCCCCTCTCAACAACAGAAGAAAAACATTCTTTTAAACTGTGATTCATGTTGAGTCAAATCCATGTATAAAAAATACATGTATAACAAATTTGGACCTGTACACCACAATTCTATCTATACAAGTTCAGAATTTGGTATTGAATTAGGTTCCTGATAGCTTTTGCTTCTTTTTTAAAGTAATGTTTCTACCACTAGGGTTTCAGACTTGTTTGGCTGAGGGTGCGATCGTAAGCATGCCTACTCAGAAGTCTCTTTGTGTTCTATGGGACTTACTCCCAGAAAAGTGTGTATAGGATTGCAGCCTTACCCCCAAATCCAGAGTAACTACGGGGGCACGTAAGAGACTTTACTGCACCACCTAGTGAAAACCTATGGGAAATTCATATTGGAATCCAGAGTAAGTTGTTCTTACACCGGAGCAAGGACTCCCCGTAGTTACTCTGGATTTTGCTCTTAATCTCAGAAAGAAGAAAGTTAGATTTTTACTGGCCAATGGAAATTTCACCCTAATTATGAAATTTGCATCGTCCCTTCCCCTAATTATGGTGATTAAAATAAATTATGTTGTAGAAAAAGATATACTAATTTAGAACAATTTACATAGATCACCGAATTTTGCTTTTTAAGTGACAGGATCTGCAAGTTGCAAGTTTTATTTTTAGAGTACATACACAGTCCCAACATTTGGACTGTATACTAGCAGATTAGCTAAGAAGCTCTCCTCATTTATATTCAAAAACCAGTCTAGATTAGATAGGTTAAGCAGAGACAGATGACTTTGGGGCAATCACTAATGCATCTCATGTACGAGAGGAGTCTAACTTTATGTCTCCCTGGTTGAGGGCCAACACTACTAGCCACAACAGTGCATTGATTCTTAGCAATGGTTAATAACTAATTTCAAGAAAATCACAACTATAAACGAGAGGGCACAGCATACTTTTAACCACCTGCATATGTACACCTGGGAAACTTGGCCCAATCACAATTCTCAAATACATGCTCCTGGGCACTGTGTATATTTACTGTACTGCAAAACAGACCAGTGTAACATTGATGTTCACGTATAAAATAGGAAATTTCCCTAAGAAAGAGAATAATTGCCCTAAGAAAGAGAATAAAGAGAATAATCCCACTGGTGAGGCAAAGCTGCTTTAGAAGTATGCCAGTCTATTCAGGAAGAAATGCATTTCAGGCCAACCTATCTATCGACAGTATTTATATACTGCTTTTAAAGTAACCAAGATAACCCTAGTTGTTGGTTCAGACCTAATACCATAGCACATATTGTCCAAAGCTGCAAACTAGTTCAAACCATGGCCTCACATTCTGGTCCACGTGCAAACTCACAACTTGCCACACGGTATCATTTTAAAAATGAAACAAACCTAAATCCAGTTTTTTTGCAAACTGTAATTTAATGTTAGCCCTGAGCCCATCTGTATACGTTGGAGAAATAAGGAAAGAGCCTTAAAAACAAGGAGACCAAAATCATGGCATCACTAAGAACACCCATGGTGGGAAAATTTTTACTCCCACAGGTCCAGCCAACAGACCCAGGATGAAGAAGGCTGAGAACCTGCCAGAACTCAACTTAGAGCGCAATCCAGAGTAACTATGGGGAGTCCTTGCTCCGGTGTAAGAACAATTTGCTATGGATTGCAATATGAATTTTCCATAGGTTTTCACAATCCAGAGTAACTACGGGAGCACGTGAGAGACATTATGTGCACCCATAGTTACTGCACTACCTAATGAAAACCTATGGGAAATTCATATTGCAATCCAAAGTAACTTGTTCTTATTCCAGAGCAAGGACTCCCAGTAGTTACTCTGGATTTCACCCTATGTGGTGCAGTAACTACGGGCACACGTAATGTCTCTTACGTGCTCCTGTAATTACTCTGGATTGTAGGGTAAGTCATTCTGCAACATCACAAGAAGTGATATGCATCAAAAGTAATTCATTAGATTCCTGCAGTAGCAAACAGATTTTTCCCACAAGGCTTCCGGATGATACTAATACATTAATTAGGAGAAACCCATGGTTGCACATAAAGTACCTAGTGCGGTGTAACTTCATCTCTAAAACACAGAACATTCCTTGTAATCAGTTCCACTTTATGTCATCTTATATAATCGTAGAATGTTTCCATCTCACATAATTCCCAAATAACGTATACAAAGTTCATTGGCAGTACACTGATCTTATTGGATCAGAATATTCCTAAGCTTAGTGGCTACTGGTGGAGCTGAGCAGACAGTCTTGCTTTACTAGGCTTTTGTGTACAAGGTCCGCTCAAGGCACACCTCCTGGGCTCTTATACTCAACACATTATTATGTCCCAGTTTTTCAGTCATTGTTAGTAATTGGGAGGCCGGTTTTCTGCCCTTGGTGCTATGTGGCCCTCCTCACCTAATGATGTCAGAGTTTTTATACCAGAACATCACTTCTTGGTTCTGAATAGAGGAAAGAGCCTGGCTTAATATGAGTAGAAAAGAATTAACATAAAACATAGGTGTAAAATCTCCTACAACCCCTCTGTCAACATACTGAGAAATATCAGAAGCATCAATATGACATTTCAATTTAGATTAAAAACCATACCAGCCCTTAACCTTGCTTAGTCTGAGTTTAAGAGCAGGGTCTTTCTGAGAAGGATTAGAATCCAAACCTACATTTATCTATTCAGAAGTCCCATGTAGTCCATTAAGGCTCGATTCCACCTAAGTATGGCTAGGATTACAGCTTCATAGCCCTATCCCATGCAGGTCAACTCAGAAGTCAATCCCATTCTAGTCAATGGGGCTTACTCCCAGGAAAGCGAGGACAGAATTCCAACCTCAACCCACTCCTATGCCTTCTACTCAGAAGTCAATGGGGTTTACTCCCAGGAAAGTGTCATAGGATTGCAACCTCACAGCCCAACCCTATGCCTGTCTACTCAGAAGTCGGTCCCATTCTGGTCAATGAGCATGCTCTAAGGGAAGTGTGGATAGGATTGCAACCTCACAGCCCACTCCTATGCCTGTCTACTCAGAAGTAAGTCCCATTCTAGTCAATGGTGCTTACTCCCAGGAAAATACGCGCAGGATTGCAGCCTTACAGCCCAACCCTCTGCCTGTCTACTCAGAGGTCAGTTCCATTCTAGTCAATGGGGTTTACTCGCAGGTAAGGATGGCCATGAAGCCAGAGAGAGGTGGGTGTGTGTCTATCTGTCCCCCTCCTCCCAGTCGAGGCCAGTGCAGCCCCACAGCCTCCCCTCTTCCCTCCATCCCTCCGCCTGTGTTGTCATTTACCTCACGGGAGGGGGAGGGGAGCCGTTGCTTGACCGTTGGTGGGGGAGGGGAGGACCAACGGCCGCCGGCGAGGAAGCAACGTCGCTTTAGGCTGTCCCAGCGCTGGCCTCTCAGTCCCCGGCCCGGCAGGCGGAGGGGGAGCAGCAGACAGAGAAGCCTCTCCACATCCGGGCACCAGGCCCGCCCAAAGGCTGCAGGCGCCACAGACGCTGAGGCCACTTCAGGCGCTCAGTCGCAGGGGGCACCACACGGACACCACCTCCCTTTCAGCTGCTGCCCTGGGAAAAACATCTTCAGAGCACAATCCTCACCATGTCTACTCAAGAGTAAGCCCCGTTGTGCTCAATGGGTCTTACTCCCAGGAAAGTGTCTTCAGGATGATACTCAAGAGTAAACCCCATTGTGTTCAATGGGTCTTATTCCCAGGAAAGTGCCTTCAGGATAGTACTCAAGAGTAAGCCCATTGTGTTCAATGGGTCTTACTCCCAGGAAAGTGATCTTCAGGATGGTACTCAAGAGTAAGCCCCATTGTGTACAATGGGTCTTACTCCCAGGAAAGTGCCTTCAGGATAGTACTCAAGAGTAAGCCCCATTGTGTTCAATGGGTCTTACTCCCAGGAAAGTGTCTTCAGGATGGTACTCAAGAGTAAGCCCCATTGTGTTCAATGGGTCTTACTCCCAGGAAAGTGTAAAGAGTAAGCCCCATTGTGTTCAATGGATCTTACTCCCAGGAAAGTGGTCCTCAGGATGATACTCAAAAGTAAGCCCCATTGTGTTTCCTGGGAGTAAGACCCATTAAACACAATGGGGCTTACTTTTGAGTAGACATGATGAGGACTGTGCTCTCCTTTCAGGATGACTATTTGTCCTCTTTTTTCCAGGACATGTCCTCTTATTCAGTCTTGTGTCCTGGAAAAAAATGATTAGAGATCACTAGTTATGGAGTCTCCAGTGGGAACAGCTGTTTCCAAACTGAGATTCTCTTGTGGCCCACCAGTGGGTCACAACCCCTTTTTGCTGACATGGCAGTTGAGGCTGAGGGTGCAATCCTAAAGACACTTTCCTGGGAGTAAGACTTATTGAACACAATGAGGCTTACTTTTGAGTAGACCTGGTGAGGATTGTGCTCTTTGTTGAGTACAATGCTGTGCATAATTATCTGGGAGCAAGTCCATCATACTGAGTTTGATTTACTTCTGAATAGACATTCTGAGCCGTTGGTTATTGTATTTCATTTTCTCTGTAAATTGTTTTATGATCCTTCTGTTGAAAAGTGGTGTATAAAAAACTGTTAGTTGTTGACATGCATAGGATTGGATTGCTTTGGTAGTGATTTCTGTATTTTTCCATCCCTCTTGCCCTGCAGGTGGAGAAAGTGAAGAACTTATTTGGGAACCAGAAGTGAGGCCTGTGGAGGACCTTGGTTTTTGTTTCTCTTTGCAATGACACTGTTTCCATCCAGCCTCCCATAGGGTGGGCTGGCAGCTGATTCCTGATAATCATCTTTCTGGAAAGCCTCCTCCAATATACAGTGAATAGAGTGAGCAAAGGACCAGAGTAGCTAAGCTCATGGCTCTAATTAGGAATTTCTGGGTTTGTATAAAAGAATTAGAAGCCAAGGTTAATTTATATAGATAATACGATGAGTTTAAATCAAAATATGTAGTTTTATTGATTTATATAAAGGTATTTGAACAAATAAAGATATAAAGATGTTTGAACAAATAGAAGGTAATAAGGCATGTAGAACGATAGTCTTAACGTGTGTATCTTTTGTATCCCCACCCTGTATGTGATTCAATTTTCCTTCACCTGTATCTGAAATTAATAAAAATCTTATAAATATTAAAAGAAACCAAGGTTAAAAATCTAGGGTTTTAAGATGACAGGTTAGGTCCTGCAAGCAGCATGTTCTTGCTGAATAAGGGGCAGAGGAGTTCCTGTTCATACTTGTTTTTTTGTGCATTTTCCCTGCATGTGCAAATCCCAAGGACAATTCTATCCACTGCCCCCATTATGGGAATACAGTAGTACTGTATTCTGATTGTATGCTCTGTATGTATTGTTTGTTATTTGTGAGTTGGTGTTTGTATGTCTGCAGCCGTTGCCGAAGCCAAATTCCGGGTATGGAGTTCATGCTTGGCCAATCTATCTATCTGTCTGTCTGTCTGTCTGTCTGTCTGTCTAGTAACAGTGGTGATGGTGGAGAAGAGTGACCAGATGTCAGAACTGTAAACACACCAAACTGCCTACATACCAAATGTAGGACATCCAAGAAAAATGTTGGATGTGACAAGCAGGCCTCCGTCAGTCTTGGAAGACTATGGTATCATGCTCGGCGCTGCATACGCTGCATGCGAAGCACGAAAGCCTTGATGTGACAAAATAAGAGCAAAAACGTTCATATATTGATTTCATGGGGTTAATTCAAATATTCAGCATAAAAGCTATTTTGCATATAATTTATTGTGTTTCAATCAACAGTATTTTCAACTTTTGAGTAAACATGGTTAGGATTATACTTATATTTATACTGTAATTATAATTATACTTATACTGTAATTATAGTTATACTGTAATTTATTAATAATAAGTGTACGTGCTGCCTGCTCACAAGGAACATTTAAGTATTTCTAGGACATGGGGTTAATAAAGATAACATGCCTGGGAAAAAGAGGACATTTGGTCACCCTGTGGTGGAGGGACCTGATGCTGAGAGAATGGCTGATGTCAGTCCTGCAGTGTAGTCCTCTGCAAGTCAGTGGTAAGAATGAAACTGGTTTTCATTTCCATAAAAAAAAAAATCCCTGCTCCAATACAGTCTCGGTATTGCAGCAAATGCTCGGTGTTGCAGCAAATGCTCCTCGCTAGTTATGTTTCCTCACTCACACCTCTCTTCCCAGTCCAGACCTAGCACTCCATTGACCTGGTGCAAGTTGGGGTCTTACAACACAGTCCAGAAGTAAATCCTACTGATCTTATTCACAGAAAAGTGTCATAGGATTTCAGCCTTAAATGCAGCTTCAAAGACAAAAAATTAAATTTGTAGGTTAAAAAAATTGAGTAAGAACAGGAACTTCTGCCCTGGATTTTTCCATTTCTATGGAGAGCTCTCAGTCACTTCTGGGGAGACAGAAAAGAATGATGAAAACCCATCACTTAAACATATTAGTCACTCTGGCCTTTTTCTACCTCTGCGTTACAAGCATCTGGCTCTTTTTCCTTGTCTATGATCAGAAGCGGATTTCCTGTAAGGATCTTGGGGAGAGGATTCCTCCGTCTACTGCCGCCTATCTAGCATTAATTACGACCTCTTTTTCCAAGAGCTACAGCGACACCTATTGGCCCCCTTGGAGACAAACCAAGCAGGTAGATTGAGGTTGTGCTTCCCAAACATTTTGTAGCACCTGGACCCAAAATGACTCTTGACACCCGCATGGCTTTGCTTTAAAACTTTTAAAGAATTTTTGAAAAGGGGAAGCTAGAAAGAAATAATATATATAAAACAACCAGAAAAAATGGAAAAAAAGACTCGGAAGCTTTTACCTCCCTATATTTACAGATGCATTCATACTGCAGGAGTTGAGCTCTTTGTGGGATTATTAGTAGCTGATATTATTAGCTTATTATTAGTAGTAGTATATGATTTTTGAATACCCTCAGAGCTTAAAGGAATTTGTTAGCCAATCTTTTCATCTCCTTTGCAACTATTTTTATTATGTATTTTTAGATAGCAAAAGATTTTTTTACCAGTGGATCCTAATCAACAATTTGTGAAGCAGTAGATTGAAGTTTATTGGGAAAGAGGCACCATGAATTTTACCCTCAGAAATACTTCTGCTATCTTAAAAATTTCTTTGATTTTATTTGTATTCTGCCTTTCTCCATGAAGGGCACCCAATGAGGGATACCTGTAATTGCAAATAAAATTATCCTCAATGGGCACCCAGTGAGGATACTTGCAAAATTATGAAGTTTTCATTTTCTAGGTACTATAATTATATAAACTACAACAGGGATGTAAAACTTGTTTCATTCAGAAGGCCAAAGTTAGCATTCATAGTGTCTGCTGAAGGCTGGATGTGATGTCATTAAGCAGAAGTGATATCATTAAGCAAATGACAGTCAGAAATAAGCACTTTGTTTTTACATAGAAACTCATTACCTGAGCTCCAAATGACCAGAAAAGAAAATGTGCAAATCATGTTTTCAAAGTACAGTACAAGAGAGCCCAATTATAATCATAGTTTATAATTTAGGACCAGAGAAATTGCTTTTGGGGACCAAGTTTGGTCAATGGGCTTTATACAGTACTTGACACCCTGATCTTACTGGATCTTATCTTATTTAGCCCTAAATCCCAGGGAAAATGCTACAAGTTGTGTGGGATAAAACAGAGACGAGACTACTTTTTGTGCTGTGCTAATTTGGGGATGATTTACAAGATTAACAGTGCAGTTCTGAGACTGTTCAGAAGTTCCATTGAATTCCCAATGGTACTTACTTCTCAGGAAAGCCACCAGGATTGCAGCCTAACAGAAAAAGAAAAAATGTATTATAATATATTGATAAACTTCCTAAAGTACCAAAATTTATGAGAATTTCGAATAATGGCAAACTATTAAACCCATTCCTTAATAAGGTTTTTCTAGCTTGTGCTAATGTATAATGATTTGGCAATACTACGTTGAGCAGAAAGTTAAATTACGAATTTAGGCTGCAATCCTAAAGACACTTTCCTGGGAGTAAGACCCATTAAACACAGTGTGGCTTACTTTTGAGTAGACCTGGTGAGGATTGTGCTCTTTGTTGAGTACAATGCTGTGCATAATTATCTGGGAGCAAGTCCATCATACTGAGTTTGATTTACTTCTGAATAGACATTCTGAGCCGTTGGTTATTGTATTTCATTTTCTCTGTAAATTGTTTTATGATCCTTCTGTTGAAAAGTGGTGTATAAAAAACTGTTAGTTGTTGACATGCATAGGATTGGATTGCTTTGGTAGTGATTTCTGTATTTTTCCATCCCTCTTGCCCTGCAGGTGGAGAAAGTGAAGAACTTATTTGGGAACCAGAAGTGAGGCCTGTGGAGGACCTTGGTTTTTGTTTCTCTTTGCAATGACACTGTTTCCATCCAGCCTCCCATAGGGTGGGCTGGCAGCTGATTCCTGATAATCATCTTTCTGGAAAGCCTCCTCCAATATACAGTGAATAGAGTGAGCAAAGGACCAGAGTAGCTAAGCTCATGGCTCTAATTAGGAATTTCTGGGTTTGTATAAAAGAATTAGAAGCCAAGGTTAATTTATATAGATAATACGATGAGTTTAAATCAAAATATGTAGTTTTATTGATTTATATAAAGGTATTTGAACAAATAAAGATATAAAGATGTTTGAACAAATAGAAGGTAATAAGGCATGTAGAACGATAGTCTTAACGTGTGTATCTTTTGTATCCCCACCCTGTATGTGATTCAATTTTCCTTCACCTGTATCTGAAATTAATAAAAATCTTATAAATATTAAAAGAAACCAAGGTTAAAAATCTAGGGTTTTAAGATGACAGGTTAGGTCCTGCAAGCAGCATGTTCTTGCTGAATAAGGGGCAGAGGAGTTCCTGTTCATACTTGTTTTTTTGTGCATTTTCCCTGCATGTGCAAATCCCAAGGACAATTCTATCCACTGCCCCCATTATGGGAATACAGTAGTACTGTATTCTGATTGTATGCTCTGTATGTATTGTTTGTTATTTGTGAGTTGGTGTTTGTATGTCTGCAGCCGTTGCCGAAGCCAAATTCCGGGTATGGAGTTCATGCTTGGCCAATCTATCTATCTATCTGTCTGTCTGTCTGTCTGTCTGTCTGTCTAGTAACAGTGGTGATGGTGGAGAAGAGTGACCAGATGTCAGAACTGTAAACACACCAAACTGCCTACATACCAAATGTAGGACATCCAAGAAAAATGTTGGATGTGACAAGCAGGCCTCCGTCAGTCTTGGAAGACTATGGTATCATGCTCGGCGCTGCATACGCTGCATGCGAAGCACGAAAGCCTTGATGTGACAAAATAAGAGCAAAAACGTTCATATATTGATTTCATGGGGTTAATTCAAATATTCAGCATAAAAGCTATTTTGCATATAATTTATTGTGTTTCAATCAACAGTATTTTCAACTTTTGAGTAAACATGGTTAGGATTATACTTATATTTATACTGTAATTATAATTATACTTATACTGTAATTATAGTTATACTGTAATTTATTAATAATAAGTGTACGTGCTGCCTGCTCACAAGGAACATTTAAGTATTTCTAGGACATGGGGTTAATAAAGATAACATGCCTGGGAAAAAGAGGACATTTGGTCACCCTGTGGTGGAGGGACCTGATGCTGAGAGAATGGCTGATGTCAGTCCTGCAGTGTAGTCCTCTGCAAGTCAGTGGTAAGAATGAAACTGGTTTTCATTTCCATAAAAAAAAAAATCCCTGCTCCAATACAGTCTCGGTATTGCAGCAAATGCTCGGTGTTGCAGCAAATGCTCCTCGCTAGTTATGTTTCCTCACTCACACCTCTCTTCCCAGTCCAGACCTAGCACTCCATTGACCTGGTGCAAGTTGGGGTCTTACAACACAGTCCAGAAGTAAATCCTACTGATCTTATTCACAGAAAAGTGTCATAGGATTTCAGCCTTAAATGCAGCTTCAAAGACAAAAAATTAAATTTGTAGGTTAAAAAAATTGAGTAAGAACAGGAACTTCTGCCCTGGATTTTTCCATTTCTATGGAGAGCTCTCAGTCACTTCTGGGGAGACAGAAAAGAATGATGAAAACCCATCACTTAAACATATTAGTCACTCTGGCCTTTTTCTACCTCTGCGTTACAAGCATCTGGCTCTTTTTCCTTGTCTATGATCAGAAGCGGATTTCCTGTAAGGATCTTGGGGAGAGGATTCCTCCGTCTACTGCCGCCTATCTAGCATTAATTACGACCTCTTTTTCCAAGAGCTACAGCGACACCTATTGGCCCCCTTGGAGACAAACCAAGCAGGTAGATTGAGGTTGTGCTTCCCAAACATTTTGTAGCACCTGGACCCAAAATGACTCTTGACACCCGCATGGCTTTGCTTTAAAACTTTTAAAGAATTTTTGAAAAGGGGAAGCTAGAAAGAAATAATATATATAAAACAACCAGAAAAAATGGAAAAAAAGACTCGGAAGCTTTTACCTCCCTATATTTACAGATGCATTCATACTGCAGGAGTTGAGCTCTTTGTGGGATTATTAGTAGCTGATATTATTAGCTTATTATTAGTAGTAGTATATGATTTTTGAATACCCTCAGAGCTTAAAGGAATTTGTTAGCCAATCTTTTCATCTCCTTTGCAACTATTTTTATTATGTATTTTTAGATAGCAAAAGATTTTTTTACCAGTGGATCCTAATCAACAATTTGTGAAGCAGTAGATTGAAGTTTATTGGGAAAGAGGCACCATGAATTTTACCCTCAGAAATACTTCTGCTATCTTAAAAATTTCTTTGATTTTATTTGTATTCTGCCTTTCTCCATGAAGGGCACCCAATGAGGGATACCTGTAATTGCAAATAAAATTATCCTCAATGGGCACCCAGTGAGGATACTTGCAAAATTATGAAGTTTTCATTTTCTAGGTACTATAATTATATAAACTACAACAGGGATGTAAAACTTGTTTCATTCAGAAGGCCAAAGTTAGCATTCATAGTGTCTGCTGAAGGCTGGATGTGATGTCATTAAGCAGAAGTGATATCATTAAGCAAATGACAGTCAGAAATAAGCACTTTGTTTTTACATAGAAACTCATTACCTGAGCTCCAAATGACCAGAAAAGAAAATGTGCAAATCATGTTTTCAAAGTACAGTACAAGAGAGCCCAATTATAATCATAGTTTATAATTTAGGACCAGAGAAATTGCTTTTGGGGACCAAGTTTGGTCAATGGGCTTTATACAGTACTTGACACCCTGATCTTACTGGATCTTATCTTATTTAGCCCTAAATCCCAGGGAAAATGCTACAAGTTGTGTGGGATAAAACAGAGACGAGACTACTTTTTGTGCTGTGCTAATTTGGGGATGATTTACAAGATTAACAGTGCAGTTCTGAGACTGTTCAGAAGTTCCATTGAATTCCCAATGGTACTTACTTCTCAGGAAAGCCACCAGGATTGCAGCCTAACAGAAAAAGAAAAAATGTATTATAATATATTGATAAACTTCCTAAAGTACCAAAATTTATGAGAATTTCGAATAATGGCAAACTATTAAACCCATTCCTTAATAAGGTTTTTCTAGCTTGTGCTAATGTATAATGATTTGGCAATACTACGTTGAGCAGAAAGTTAAATTACGAATTTAGGCTGCAATCCTAAAGACACTTTCCTGGGAGTAAGACCCATTAAACACAGTGTGGCTTACTTTTGAGTAGACCTGGTGAGGATTGTGCTCTTTGTTGAGTACAATGCTGTGCATAATTATCTGGGAGCAAGTCCATCATACTGAGTTTGATTTACTTCTGAATAGACATTCTGAGCCGTTGGTTATTGTATTTCATTTTCTCTGTAAATTGTTTTATGATCCTTCTGTTGAAAAGTGGTGTATAAAAAACTGTTAGTTGTTGACATGCATAGGATTGGATTGCTTTGGTAGTGATTTCTGTATTTTTCCATCCCTCTTGCCCTGCAGGTGGAGAAAGTGAAGAACTTATTTGGGAACCAGAAGTGAGGCCTGTGGAGGACCTTGGTTTTTGTTTCTCTTTGCAATGACACTGTTTCCATCCAGCCTCCCATAGGGTGGGCTGGCAGCTGATTCCTGATAATCATCTTTCTGGAAAGCCTCCTCCAATATACAGTGAATAGAGTGAGCAAAGGACCAGAGTAGCTAAGCTCATGGCTCTAATTAGGAATTTCTGGGTTTGTATAAAAGAATTAGAAGCCAAGGTTAATTTATATAGATAATACGATGAGTTTAAATCAAAATATGTAGTTTTATTGATTTATATAAAGGTATTTGAACAAATAAAGATATAAAGATGTTTGAACAAATAGAAGGTAATAAGGCATGTAGAACGATAGTCTTAACGTGTGTATCTTTTGTATCCCCACCCTGTATGTGATTCAATTTTCCTTCACCTGTATCTGAAATTAATAAAAATCTTATAAATATTAAAAGAAACCAAGGTTAAAAATCTAGGGTTTTAAGATGACAGGTTAGGTCCTGCAAGCAGCATGTTCTTGCTGAATAAGGGGCAGAGGAGTTCCTGTTCATACTTGTTTTTTTGTGCATTTTCCCTGCATGTGCAAATCCCAAGGACAATTCTATCCACTGCCCCCATTATGGGAATACAGTAGTACTGTATTCTGATTGTATGCTCTGTATGTATTGTTTGTTATTTGTGAGTTGGTGTTTGTATGTCTGCAGCCGTTGCCGAAGCCAAATTCCGGGTATGGAGTTCATGCTTGGCCAATCTATCTATCTGTCTGTCTGTCTGTCTGTCTGTCTGTCTGTCTGTCTGTCTGTCTAGTAACAGTGGTGATGGTGGAGAAGAGTGACCAGATGTCAGAACTGTAAACACACCAAACTGCCTACATACCAAATGTAGGACATCCAAGAAAAATGTTGGATGTGACAAGCAGGCCTCCGTCAGTCTTGGAAGACTATGGTATCATGCTCGGCGCTGCATACGCTGCATGCGAAGCACGAAAGCCTTGATGTGACAAAATAAGAGCAAAAACGTTCATATATTGATTTCATGGGGTTAATTCAAATATTCAGCATAAAAGCTATTTTGCATATAATTTATTGTGTTTCAATCAACAGTATTTTCAACTTTTGAGTAAACATGGTTAGGATTATACTTATATTTATACTGTAATTATAATTATACTTATACTGTAATTATAGTTATACTGTAATTTATTAATAATAAGTGTACGTGCTGCCTGCTCACAAGGAACATTTAAGTATTTCTAGGACATGGGGTTAATAAAGATAACATGCCTGGGAAAAAGAGGACATTTGGTCACCCTGTGGTGGAGGGACCTGATGCTGAGAGAATGGCTGATGTCAGTCCTGCAGTGTAGTCCTCTGCAAGTCAGTGGTAAGAATGAAACTGGTTTTCATTTCCATAAAAAAAAAAATCCCTGCTCCAATACAGTCTCGGTATTGCAGCAAATGCTCGGTGTTGCAGCAAATGCTCCTCGCTAGTTATGTTTCCTCACTCACACCTCTCTTCCCAGTCCAGACCTAGCACTCCATTGACCTGGTGCAAGTTGGGGTCTTACAACACAGTCCAGAAGTAAATCCTACTGATCTTATTCACAGAAAAGTGTCATAGGATTTCAGCCTTAAATGCAGCTTCAAAGACAAAAAATTAAATTTGTAGGTTAAAAAAATTGAGTAAGAACAGGAACTTCTGCCCTGGATTTTTCCATTTCTATGGAGAGCTCTCAGTCACTTCTGGGGAGACAGAAAAGAATGATGAAAACCCATCACTTAAACATATTAGTCACTCTGGCCTTTTTCTACCTCTGCGTTACAAGCATCTGGCTCTTTTTCCTTGTCTATGATCAGAAGCGGATTTCCTGTAAGGATCTTGGGGAGAGGATTCCTCCGTCTACTGCCGCCTATCTAGCATTAATTACGACCTCTTTTTCCAAGAGCTACAGCGACACCTATTGGCCCCCTTGGAGACAAACCAAGCAGGTAGATTGAGGTTGTGCTTCCCAAACATTTTGTAGCACCTGGACCCAAAATGACTCTTGACACCCGCATGGCTTTGCTTTAAAACTTTTAAAGAATTTTTGAAAAGGGGAAGCTAGAAAGAAATAATATATATAAAACAACCAGAAAAAATGGAAAAAAAGACTCGGAAGCTTTTACCTCCCTATATTTACAGATGCATTCATACTGCAGGAGTTGAGCTCTTTGTGGGATTATTAGTAGCTGATATTATTAGCTTATTATTAGTAGTAGTATATGATTTTTGAATACCCTCAGAGCTTAAAGGAATTTGTTAGCCAATCTTTTCATCTCCTTTGCAACTATTTTTATTATGTATTTTTAGATAGCAAAAGATTTTTTTACCAGTGGATCCTAATCAACAATTTGTGAAGCAGTAGATTGAAGTTTATTGGGAAAGAGGCACCATGAATTTTACCCTCAGAAATACTTCTGCTATCTTAAAAATTTCTTTGATTTTATTTGTATTCTGCCTTTCTCCATGAAGGGCACCCAATGAGGGATACCTGTAATTGCAAATAAAATTATCCTCAATGGGCACCCAGTGAGGATACTTGCAAAATTATGAAGTTTTCATTTTCTAGGTACTATAATTATATAAACTACAACAGGGATGTAAAACTTGTTTCATTCAGAAGGCCAAAGTTAGCATTCATAGTGTCTGCTGAAGGCTGGATGTGATGTCATTAAGCAGAAGTGATATCATTAAGCAAATGACAGTCAGAAATAAGCACTTTGTTTTTACATAGAAACTCATTACCTGAGCTCCAAATGACCAGAAAAGAAAATGTGCAAATCATGTTTTCAAAGTACAGTACAAGAGAGCCCAATTATAATCATAGTTTATAATTTAGGACCAGAGAAATTGCTTTTGGGGACCAAGTTTGGTCAATGGGCTTTATACAGTACTTGACACCCTGATCTTACTGGATCTTATCTTATTTAGCCCTAAATCCCAGGGAAAATGCTACAAGTTGTGTGGGATAAAACAGAGACGAGACTACTTTTTGTGCTGTGCTAATTTGGGGATGATTTACAAGATTAACAGTGCAGTTCTGAGACTGTTCAGAAGTTCCATTGAATTCCCAATGGTACTTACTTCTCAGGAAAGCCACCAGGATTGCAGCCTAACAGAAAAAGAAAAAATGTATTATAATATATTGATAAACTTCCTAAAGTACCAAAATTTATGAGAATTTCGAATAATGGCAAACTATTAAACCCATTCCTTAATAAGGTTTTTCTAGCTTGTGCTAATGTATAATGATTTGGCAATACTACGTTGAGCAGAAAGTTAAATTACGAATTTAGGCTGCAATCCTAAAGACACTTTCCTGGGAGTAAGACCCATTAAACACAGTGTGGCTTACTTTTGAGTAGACCTGGTGAGGATTGTGCTCTTTGTTGAGTACAATGCTGTGCATAATTATCTGGGAGCAAGTCCATCATACTGAGTTTGATTTACTTCTGAATAGACATTCTGAGCCGTTGGTTATTGTATTTCATTTTCTCTGTAAATTGTTTTATGATCCTTCTGTTGAAAAGTGGTGTATAAAAAACTGTTAGTTGTTGACATGCATAGGATTGGATTGCTTTGGTAGTGATTTCTGTATTTTTCCATCCCTCTTGCCCTGCAGGTGGAGAAAGTGAAGAACTTATTTGGGAACCAGAAGTGAGGCCTGTGGAGGACCTTGGTTTTTGTTTCTCTTTGCAATGACACTGTTTCCATCCAGCCTCCCATAGGGTGGGCTGGCAGCTGATTCCTGATAATCATCTTTCTGGAAAGCCTCCTCCAATATACAGTGAATAGAGTGAGCAAAGGACCAGAGTAGCTAAGCTCATGGCTCTAATTAGGAATTTCTGGGTTTGTATAAAAGAATTAGAAGCCAAGGTTAATTTATATAGATAATACGATGAGTTTAAATCAAAATATGTAGTTTTATTGATTTATATAAAGGTATTTGAACAAATAAAGATATAAAGATGTTTGAACAAATAGAAGGTAATAAGGCATGTAGAACGATAGTCTTAACGTGTGTATCTTTTGTATCCCCACCCTGTATGTGATTCAATTTTCCTTCACCTGTATCTGAAATTAATAAAAATCTTATAAATATTAAAAGAAACCAAGGTTAAAAATCTAGGGTTTTAAGATGACAGGTTAGGTCCTGCAAGCAGCATGTTCTTGCTGAATAAGGGGCAGAGGAGTTCCTGTTCATACTTGTTTTTTTGTGCATTTTCCCTGCATGTGCAAATCCCAAGGACAATTCTATCCACTGCCCCCATTATGGGAATACAGTAGTACTGTATTCTGATTGTATGCTCTGTATGTATTGTTTGTTATTTGTGAGTTGGTGTTTGTATGTCTGCAGCCGTTGCCGAAGCCAAATTCCGGGTATGGAGTTCATGCTTGGCCAATCTATCTATCTATCTGTCTGTCTGTCTGTCTGTCTGTCTGTCTAGTAACAGTGGTGATGGTGGAGAAGAGTGACCAGATGTCAGAACTGTAAACACACCAAACTGCCTACATACCAAATGTAGGACATCCAAGAAAAATGTTGGATGTGACAAGCAGGCCTCCGTCAGTCTTGGAAGACTATGGTATCATGCTCGGCGCTGCATACGCTGCATGCGAAGCACGAAAGCCTTGATGTGACAAAATAAGAGCAAAAACGTTCATATATTGATTTCATGGGGTTAATTCAAATATTCAGCATAAAAGCTATTTTGCATATAATTTATTGTGTTTCAATCAACAGTATTTTCAACTTTTGAGTAAACATGGTTAGGATTATACTTATATTTATACTGTAATTATAATTATACTTATACTGTAATTATAGTTATACTGTAATTTATTAATAATAAGTGTACGTGCTGCCTGCTCACAAGGAACATTTAAGTATTTCTAGGACATGGGGTTAATAAAGATAACATGCCTGGGAAAAAGAGGACATTTGGTCACCCTGTGGTGGAGGGACCTGATGCTGAGAGAATGGCTGATGTCAGTCCTGCAGTGTAGTCCTCTGCAAGTCAGTGGTAAGAATGAAACTGGTTTTCATTTCCATAAAAAAAAAAATCCCTGCTCCAATACAGTCTCGGTATTGCAGCAAATGCTCGGTGTTGCAGCAAATGCTCCTCGCTAGTTATGTTTCCTCACTCACACCTCTCTTCCCAGTCCAGACCTAGCACTCCATTGACCTGGTGCAAGTTGGGGTCTTACAACACAGTCCAGAAGTAAATCCTACTGATCTTATTCACAGAAAAGTGTCATAGGATTTCAGCCTTAAATGCAGCTTCAAAGACAAAAAATTAAATTTGTAGGTTAAAAAAATTGAGTAAGAACAGGAACTTCTGCCCTGGATTTTTCCATTTCTATGGAGAGCTCTCAGTCACTTCTGGGGAGACAGAAAAGAATGATGAAAACCCATCACTTAAACATATTAGTCACTCTGGCCTTTTTCTACCTCTGCGTTACAAGCATCTGGCTCTTTTTCCTTGTCTATGATCAGAAGCGGATTTCCTGTAAGGATCTTGGGGAGAGGATTCCTCCGTCTACTGCCGCCTATCTAGCATTAATTACGACCTCTTTTTCCAAGAGCTACAGCGACACCTATTGGCCCCCTTGGAGACAAACCAAGCAGGTAGATTGAGGTTGTGCTTCCCAAACATTTTGTAGCACCTGGACCCAAAATGACTCTTGACACCCGCATGGCTTTGCTTTAAAACTTTTAAAGAATTTTTGAAAAGGGGAAGCTAGAAAGAAATAATATATATAAAACAACCAGAAAAAATGGAAAAAAAGACTCGGAAGCTTTTACCTCCCTATATTTACAGATGCATTCATACTGCAGGAGTTGAGCTCTTTGTGGGATTATTAGTAGCTGATATTATTAGCTTATTATTAGTAGTAGTATATGATTTTTGAATACCCTCAGAGCTTAAAGGAATTTGTTAGCCAATCTTTTCATCTCCTTTGCAACTATTTTTATTATGTATTTTTAGATAGCAAAAGATTTTTTTACCAGTGGATCCTAATCAACAATTTGTGAAGCAGTAGATTGAAGTTTATTGGGAAAGAGGCACCATGAATTTTACCCTCAGAAATACTTCTGCTATCTTAAAAATTTCTTTGATTTTATTTGTATTCTGCCTTTCTCCATGAAGGGCACCCAATGAGGGATACCTGTAATTGCAAATAAAATTATCCTCAATGGGCACCCAGTGAGGATACTTGCAAAATTATGAAGTTTTCATTTTCTAGGTACTATAATTATATAAACTACAACAGGGATGTAAAACTTGTTTCATTCAGAAGGCCAAAGTTAGCATTCATAGTGTCTGCTGAAGGCTGGATGTGATGTCATTAAGCAGAAGTGATATCATTAAGCAAATGACAGTCAGAAATAAGCACTTTGTTTTTACATAGAAACTCATTACCTGAGCTCCAAATGACCAGAAAAGAAAATGTGCAAATCATGTTTTCAAAGTACAGTACAAGAGAGCCCAATTATAATCATAGTTTATAATTTAGGACCAGAGAAATTGCTTTTGGGGACCAAGTTTGGTCAATGGGCTTTATACAGTACTTGACACCCTGATCTTACTGGATCTTATCTTATTTAGCCCTAAATCCCAGGGAAAATGCTACAAGTTGTGTGGGATAAAACAGAGACGAGACTACTTTTTGTGCTGTGCTAATTTGGGGATGATTTACAAGATTAACAGTGCAGTTCTGAGACTGTTCAGAAGTTCCATTGAATTCCCAATGGTACTTACTTCTCAGGAAAGCCACCAGGATTGCAGCCTAACAGAAAAAGAAAAAATGTATTATAATATATTGATAAACTTCCTAAAGTACCAAAATTTATGAGAATTTCGAATAATGGCAAACTATTAAACCCATTCCTTAATAAGGTTTTTCTAGCTTGTGCTAATGTATAATGATTTGGCAATACTACGTTGAGCAGAAAGTTAAATTACGAATTTAGGCTGCAATCCTAAAGACACTTTCCTGGGAGTAAGACCCATTAAACACAGTGTGGCTTACTTTTGAGTAGACATGGTAAGGATTGTGCTTACTGCTTGCTTTAACTTTGGCCATTAGTTATTCAAGTACGATTTCAGTTCCAATCCCAAATGCAATTACTGCTCTGATTAAATCAGTTTGTGCAGCCATTCTTGGAAATAGGTCCTGCTGAATTCAGATGGAGCTTATTTATGTGAGTAAACATATGTAGGAACAGGCAAATCTGCACCTTACAGTTTTCGTCCATACATTGGTCCTTTATTTATTCAAGGGCCTAATTCAAAAGTAGGCCTTACTGTGTTTGGTGTGATTAGGACTGCAGCCTTCAGCAAGACTGTCCATCATAATTTGGTTTTAGAATGTGACAAAATTTTGGCATATCCTTTATCAAAGCCTTTCAAATAGATAGGATTTGCCTACACAGTACCTTCTTTTTGTCATTATATTAACTGAGTAATAAATCACCTTCCTTTTGAAGATTTGCTTTTGAAGCACTTTTTGGTACACCACAGCCTATTCTAGCTGAGTGGAAATTTTCAGCAGCTGCAGAGTTGGTCGGTCTTTCAAGTTTTTTTTTAAGAAGCAAGATTATTTATAACTCATTTTAGAGGCTCATCTGTAACTTTCAAGTTTACTTAATTTTGTAACTAATGCAAGTCCTACTTTTATTTTTTATCTGCCTTATTTTATTCTGCAAGGGAAAAGTAGCTGCATACTTACCTATTCTGTTCATTTGACTTCAAACTGACCTATAAACATGTATGTCTTTACAAGTATATGCAAACATGCATACACTGTGGATTGCAAATAAAGAGATAGCACAAAGTAGAGGAAGGGAATCTTTCTCTGTTCACTTTTACATGCACCCATAAAGGTAAAGGCAGAATGCTCTGCTGGTTGTGACTGACTATAGGGAGCAATTTTCATCCCCATTACAAGAGAGGTCTCAGGTCGTATGACTGGTGTTACTAAATGCCAAAGCACACAGAATGCTGTTAGCTATAGGGCAAAATCCAGAGTAACTACGGGGAGTCCTTGCTCCAGTGTAAGAACAATTTACTCTGGATTCCAATGTGAATTTCCCATAGGTTTTCACTAGGTGGTGGACAAACGACAGGGGCATGTAATGTTTCTTACGTGCTCCTGTAGTTGCTCTGGATTTGGTGGAAAATCATGCACACATTGTCACATGCATATTGTATATGGCTAGTGGAAGTGTGAGATATGATCAAAGCATTCATTTTATAGGCATTGATATGTATCGATTAATGCTTGGACCTTTAGCAGAAATATATTCATCAGACCCTGTGCTAGCGTTCACTGCAAAGCTCTTTGAAGCTTACCCACAAACAGATAGTGGGTTGAGGGCCTCTGAAGTTTAACCGCAACTGCGAAGTGAGTTCCTGTTTTAGTGGAAATTTTCAAAATTACTTGTGTAGCAGAAGTTAAGAGAAACGAAAGTTAAAAGCTATGCTCAGGACTTTAAGTCAGAGAAACGAAAGTTAGAAGCTATGCTCAGGAACTATGTAGCAGCCCCGCCTCTTGCTGTGCTTTGATGACCATAACTATAAAAGTTGGAATGTAAACCTTGCTCATGGCCAAATGTCCAGAGCCGAGTTGCTCAAGCATTTAGGCCATTCAGCTGAATAAAGTTTTTGAACCTCACTCCGCTTTCTCAGATCCTTGTTTAAGTAATTGAAATCAGGTAACATTTTTCCTGGCGCCTGTGACTCGGATCCTGAGGGAGGTATTTGTGGCGTTTTTGCCTCCCTACCAGGAGAGCCTCCGCATCACCTGCGTCCTGGAGTCCTTCGCACACGACTTTGGTGCCACCGGTCTGCTTGTACTGGGAGTCCTGGGAGAGGGCCGTTAAGACCCAGGTGAGCGGACGTTCCCCGACTTGGGACAAAACGGACTGAGACCAGAAAGAGCGCTCCAGACGTCCAGACTAGGTATAGTATAAGGGGCCCCGGGGAAAGAGAGAGGGTGAGCTTGGTCAGCCACCCCAGGGGTTCAGGACGGCTACAGCCAGTGTGGCTATAGACCATAGCCAGTGGTCCTGTGACCCCAGGTAACTGGGAGGTTGTGTGTGTGAACTGAACAGACCCCTTCACTGTTCGGTCTGTTTCCCCTTCCTTTTGTGTTCTTGCCTGTTGTATTGTTCGTCATGGGTGGGTCTTGTTCCAAAAAAAGTCCTCCAGTGTATGGCAAAGAGGCCGGGGAGGACCTAAATAAGGGACATTAGATTCAAGTGAAATAGATAGACCACCCAGAAAAGTGTTCGTAGTTGCTGTTAAAGTTAAACCAAAGAAATCTAAAACGAGTCCAAAAGGCTCACCGATGGAGTAAGTATTGATGCCCACGAAAAGTATTTAGTTCAGGGGGGTGCGCACACTATAAGCAGTAAGAAGCACCCTTTTAAAACAAAAAAAAGGAAGGAGGTTGCAGGTGCACCAGAAAGATAAAATAAAAAATAAAAAAGTACAGAGCACAATTCTGCAGTAGGCTCAGCTGAGAAGCTGCATATAAGCTACTGAGAACAGGCACAAGGAAGCCAAAAAGAAAGGAAACAATATAAAAATTATGTGATCATAGTTCCAACTTGTATTCCTGCCCCAGATCCTAATTGGGATCATGCTACAGAACAAAGAAAAACAGTATTGAAGCAGTACCAAGAGTTGTTCTTGAAAGGACTTAAAATTGTAGGATACTGCTTGACTGTGTGTATTAATTGGGTATTATCCTTTAAAAATAAATAAATAAATAAAGTTACATTTAAAGGTGGGCCGAACCACGGACATTTGAGGGAGCCTGATCAACTTTCTCATAAAAGAATAAGTCCTTGGATGGGCAGACCTTCAATATAACATAAAATGTATGTGGTGTATTTAGTAATTTATATAATTTAGTAAAATCTAAAATGAAGTTAAAATTATTTAATTAGTTAAAAGCTAAAAACGCTCTTATAAATTAAAGAGTTAGCTAATTAATAACATCAAAATGTTCTAAACTTGAAGTTTTTAGTAAAAGAATAAGTGGTGTTACCCTGTTCTGCTTAATTTTGTTTAACCTTTTACTAATTTCTTAAAAATTACAAGGTTCAAAAACAATTATAAAACATCATTAATTGTGAATGAGAATGAAAAAATATTATTAAATAAAAATAAAAAAGGAACAACCACTCTCATAAGACAAAATGAGGGTAAGTGTACTTATAAAGTGCTAAATGTAATACTAAAAAAAAAAACTTTTAAGTAATGAATTAATTTTTTATTTAGCACAGGTAAGCTTAAAAGAAAGATGAAGCAAAACCAGGTACAAATTAAGATATGGGTTGGAGAAGAACCGGAAGAATGATCGAGGAGGCGTAGATCAGATAGTTATATCTATTTAATATGTATTTTTTATGTATTATGTGACATAGAAGCTGTGCTATATCTTAGGATACAGCATGTGTGTTAAAGTAAAAGTAAATTATAAAACTCTAAAAATAGTATGTTAAATTTAAAATGAAGCAGACAATATAAACGAGTTAAACCTAAATCTAAAAGCAATATAGATAGATTCAAAATATATTGTTAAAATAAGCAGTCCAGCAGCAAAAAGATAAGGAGTAAAAACAAGGAATGTAACAATCAGTTTGATAAAAAATATCCTTTGAGTTAGTGTTTCAGCATATTAATAATGTATTAATAACTAAGAAAAAGCTAGAGAAAATGCCAGCAGGCTGCTGACTTTAAAAATACATTAAATAGTATGGCTATAAGGGGTAAGTAAGACAAAGGCTAGCAACAGAATGTTAAAATACCTGAGGTTTACACTGTCCAAGTAAAGGACCCTCATCTCAGGTACAAAGCTTAAAAAAAAAAACAGCATGTGTCGCTAAAGCCCAAAAGCATCAAGGTCTTTGGCCCATTTCTTGGTGTAATCTGGCCTGAAGCCCATCTTAATATTTGCTGAAAAATTGGGGCAGAGGCTCAGCCAGAAGCAATTGGTTTCCCAAGATTTTAAATGTGGCACTATGCGAAGAAGCTAAGGTCAATGCTAGCCAAGCATAATATTAATATACCTTAATAGCTAAAAAAAGAAATAAATTGAAAGACTACAAGCAAAATTTTTAAATATTAAATAATACAACAACAAGCAAACTACAAGACCTCCTTTGTAAATTGCAAGCAAGGTTAACTTCACCTGAGAGAAAAGACACACCTTACGATCCCTGGTGAGAAGGAGCACGTTGTGTGTACCCTAAAAGCTCCAACTCCCCTGATGGGAATGTATGCTATGTTGTGTGATACTGGAAAGTCTCTCTCTCTAAGAAAGGATGAGGAGGGTGTAGTTGCAAAAGTCCCTTTGAGATTTTAAGCAGAGAATTAAAGGATCTGGAAAGCACAGAATCACTCTCCAGTGTTAATCAAAATAAAGCCAGGCTACTGTGTATTCTTACAATAATAATTAACAATATTCAAGCAAGTGTTTCAGTCTTGGCTGAAAGGAAAGCAGCAGCCCAGGTTCTGGCAATATGTAAATATACTCCAATCATAGCCAGGAATCTAATGCCCTAAGATGAATAATGGGCTTCACAAGGGGAAAATAAAGCAGGGAATTAAAAGAATGGTCAGTGTATGACCCCAAAACCCCTGTGTCCATTCATTCTATTGTGTGTCCCCCACCTTCGTCTTGTATGCAAAGAATTAAAAAAGGTTTGTAAGAGAAACCCCCACGGTCAGTACAAAATTAAAAGAAAGGCATTGGTTGATATCAGAAAATATTTGCATACCACCATTCCATTTAAAATAATAGATCCAGTGCATAAAATAGTTCCAAAAGACTTTGTATTAGAGTAAAGGCCTAAATTAATTTTAGTAAAATAAAAAAGTTCCAGAGCCAACCCAGTGGAAGGTTTCTGAAACAAATGGATTAAAAATGAAGATCTCCAAGGAAAGCATGGCGCGTGACTGCTGAGCTGCCCAACATGCGTGCCACCTTTCCAGAAGACAGCAGGGTGAGTAGACCCATGTCAGCGTAGACCAGGAGCACTCGGCGTAGAATCTTCCATGGGTCCCTCACCGAAGAGAAGTATTGTGATTCTTTGGTTATGCATATTATCAGTATTAGGGAATGTTCATCAGCCTCTGAGTGTGACTTGGGTGGTACTTGATTCACATTTAGATGTTGTAAGCAAAATTACTAAAGTGACACCTCCAGATCAGTGGTTCCCCGAGCTCAGGGTGGACCTAGGAGTCATATTCCCTAGTTCTGAATATCCCGCTAAGTATATTAGAGCACACAAGTATTTCTATGTCTGTCCAGGGTACAAAAGAAAAGGCATATAAGCAAACATGTGGGGGACCTAACCAGTATTTCTGTGCATCTTAAGATTGTGTGTCAACTGGCCACATATGGTGGACTCCATCAGTTAAAAATGACCTGATTAACATACACAGGGTAAAGAAAAGCCCAGGTTGTGTTTATAGCAAATACAGAGTTGGTTCTTTAAGACCATGCAACCCTGTCAAAATATCCTTCACAACCGAGAAAAGAAAGTATAAACAATGGAGTCTAGGAGTTATTTAGGGAATACGACTATATGTAAACACAGAACATGATGGAAGAAGTCTATTTACTATAAAGGTGTTGCAATCCACCCTACATGCCCCAGTGGCGATGAAACCCAACCTAGTGTTAAAAGATACAAAAAATCAAAGTGCTGAGATGTTTAGTCCTACTTTACCTGTGCCAGTTAACCAGCTAAAAATAAGCAATACGGCCAATTAAGGCAAGCAATTAATAAGAATTTACAGCGAATAGAGATTTCAATCTCCCACTTGCAAAAATCACTTACATCTTTATCAGAGGTGGTGCTGCAGAACAGAAGGGGACGATCTATTGTTTCTCCAGGAAGGAGGCCTATGCGTAGCCCTTAAAGAAGAATGCTGTTTCTACGCCGACTTCTCTGGGGTTGTTCAGGACTCCATGAAACAACTCAGAGAAGGGTTAAAAAACCAGAAAAAGGAAAAAGAAAGCCAGCAAGGATAGTTTAAGTCTTAGTTTAATCGGTCCCCCTGGTATACCACCCTGCTTTCTACCTTAGCAGGACCAATAGTTATTCTACTGTTGCTTTTAACAGTTGGATCCTGTATACTAAACCGATTGATGTCTTTTGTAAGGTCTCAAATTAATGATGTACAATTAATAGTAGTCAAGGGACATTATGAATTACTGAAAGTTAACCCAGAGAGCTATGCAACTTTACAGTAATTGTGAAAATTTCAGGGGGGAAATGTGAGATATGATCAAAGCATTCATTTTATAGACATTGATATGTATCGATTAATGCTTGGACCTTTAGCAGAAATATATTCATCAGACCCTGTGCTAGTGTTCACTGCAAAGCTCTTTGAAGCTTACCTACAAACAGATAGTGGGTTGAGGGCCTCTGAAGTTTAACCGCAACTGCGAAGTGAGTTCCTGTTTTAGTGGAAATTTTCAAAATTACTTGTGTAGCAGAAGTTAAGAGAAACGAAAGTTAAAAGCTATGCTCAGGACTTTAAGTCAGAGAAACGAAAGTTAGAAGCTATGCTCAGGAACTATGTAGCAGCCCCGCCTCTTGCTGTGCTTTGATGACCATAACTATAAAAGTTGGAATGTAAACCTTGCTCATGGCCAAATGTCCAGAGCCGAGTTGCTCAAGCATTTAGGCCATTCAGCTGAATAAAGTTTTTGAACCTCACTCCGCTTTCTCAGGTCCTTGTTTAAGTAATTGAAATCAGGTAACAGAAGGAATAGGATAGTTTGGGTTTTGGGGTTTTTTTTACTTGGCATTTCCAAGTTCATGGTCTTGGTAAAGTGTTTCTGGATGGAGGTTACTCCTGAACATAGGTCACCAAGCTAGAAATTTATCTGTCCCAAAAACCCTTCCCTGACCTGAACGGCACTTATCTTTCCACTACAGCATTAGATTTCTTCAATCTAATCTTGCTTGATGCAGAACAGTAAATGCTGCTCACCAGGGGAAGGTTTTTTTCAAACCCCTGATCTTGTCTATGGACCTAGGTTTGGGAAGTTCTGAACCAGAGGAGACAACTTTGGTTGTTTTTAAGCCACCTTCAAGGGCAACTGAGAAGAGATTTCCCTCTACTGAGTTCTGAGTACTGAGTAGAGGTTGCTGAGATGAATTCTATGGCTAAGGTCTTGTAAAAACATCTTTCATGAAGAATGCTAAGAAAACAGATGTATGGCAGGTACCTATGGAATGGGAAGGCCATTTAATTGTTCTATTTTAGGTCTTTTACAGCAGTTAGGTATGATAAGCCATTACATTTAGGGAGTGAGTCAGAACCTCAAAATGCTAAAGATTCATATTATATGAATATGCTGAAATAACTTCAGTGGTAGGTTTTATTCCCATTTGGATGGGAAATAAGACTCATGATACCCCAGCTATGTTGTTCAAATGTACTCTGCGCCAAACAAATTCTTTTAGAGAAGTCAATTATGAAACATAGTTTTCTATATATGAAATCTTACACAGAAATATTGTGCAAAATGTCATACCATTCAATAAAACATGATTTTGAAAAGGTGGTTTATTTCCATTCTGTGTTTCAACCTAAAGCCTCTGGTAGAAATATAAATGCTATAAGTTTAACAGTGTTAAAAAAGTAAGACATATGGCATCAACATGAATTATGAAGCTATTTATATATAACAAGTGAAAAGATGCTATTGTAGTCCATGGCAGAAGTTAAACATGGCTTTGAACTGCCAACTGATTCTTTAAAAATATTCATTTTGCATTTTCTCCATTAATGCCCTTCAAGAGAAGCCCACTTATGACTAGGACAGAACTGTGTTTTGAAGATTAAATGCACATGAACACAGTATTTCAAACCGTATCACATTAAATAAAAACCTGAGTTTACTTAAGTTGACTTAATGGTTTTGGTTAAGTGCAAGTTAATGTCTACAGAGTGCTCTTTTCATTTAAGGTCATTCTTAGAAGGCATTAAAATAAATATACACAATCAATATTGCAAAATATCTAAGCAAAACTATACTTCTAATCCTAATCATGGACATCACTGGTTTTGCTGGCTTATTTGCTAAATCATGTGCATTAAGCTTAGTTACCCTGATCATAATATGCCACTGTGCTGCAATCATAGTCCTGATAAGTTGCTACAAATTAAGTATTTTGTTTCCATGCTCAAATACAGCTTGAGTGAATTGTTTGAAGATTCTATCCATGTAGGTGCACTTCCTTGGCCAGAGCCCTTCCAGGAAACCAATATGTCCTCCACAAGAGGTAAGAACCAAAGCTACATTGGGATTTTGTTTTGCTATTTCCACTGGTATCGCTACAAAAAAGGAAAACATAAGTTACTTTTCCATCAGTTATCTCATTTATTTCATTTTTTCCCAACATTATCTCAAACCTATCATATAACTTCTAGTGGACTGTTTTGATTAAGTCAGCCTGATGTAGGTGGAATATTGCTTTAAGGCAACTCTTGAAAATACTCCCACCACCACAATCATATGCATATCCTGGAAATCAGTGCCACTGAATGTTATAAGGCATAGATCAAAGTAAGTGGATTGCCGTCCAAGTGTTCTATGATTCAGATGAGATACAGAAAAACTGCCAACTCTATGAAGTTCCATATGAAAGACATTCTTCATGACTATTAAGTACCCTTCACTGATACTAAAACCTATCAAGTTGGACCTCATAAAAATATTGGCTCATTGCATATCTTGTATTTCAGCCATTTTCTCCCAAACTCTGCATTAGTTTCCATAGTCTTTTAGGTACAATTCAAAATTATCTGGTACGATGCCAGAAACATTACAACTTTATTACCACCCTGCATTGTCTAGCACAGTCAGCACAGAACACTTTATTATCAGAAAAACAAAGTGTACCAACTTGCCATGATTTGGTGAGAAGACATCATCCATAGAATTTAAACACAATATGGGAATTCCAATTCTTTTCAGTCTGCGACATGGACTAGCATCTGCATAGTAATCATCAATTGTAGGGTAGCCAAACATGACTGAAGTGAACTGTTTGTCAAATTCCCTAATAGTCTTAGCCTGAAGCAGAGTTCAAGAAGAGCACTTAAGATATTGTAACATTTAAAATTACAAATGAAAAACAAATGGTTAATCTTCATACCTTCATGACAAGGTTCATATTACAAAGATTATCAAACATTTGTCGATGTCTGTTAAAAAAACACACACACAAAGAGCAGCAGCCTTAAAAACTGGATTCAAAGTCTTCAAATACATGTACAGCAAGAAAATGCCATGTAATTATTTGTAATGTAACTATTTGTAAATTAGTACAACATGGAACATTCCATATACATATCAGTATGAAAGAGTGGTTGCCACTGGTGTCCTGTAAAGTAGGGGCATGTCATCATAATGGCAACCTTGCTGCTAACATGGGGTTCGGGATACAGAAAGATCCCCAGTAATCAGGAATATGACCACTTATCCCTTTATCATCTCATCTTGTCTTAGAAAGCTAGAGGAGAAAGAGGCCCTAAAATGCCAGCCACCCAAAAGCATTGAGAGTACATCCACCAGATGTGGTAGACAGGAGAAGACAGTTGCTGGAGCAGCGTGATGGGAAACTGCCAGTTTCTCAAACAAAATTCAAGTTTTGGCCACTCTGCAAATGTTTTTCCTGATGGAGCAAGTAGGAGGCAAGTAGGAGGGAATCACAGTGGTACATGAAAAAGGATTTTGTACAGATTGCTATGTGTTCATTCTAAGGCCCACTCATTTGGGGGGCAGTTATTGCTGAGAATGAACAACAGCTGGGAAAACCTATGTTGGAGCCTTGATATTTATTGATTGATTTGATTTGTACTCCACCTTTCTCCCCAAAGGGCACCACAGACTTTAGCTTTTGGTGCCCCTCATAGGCTTAACTTTCAACAGATTTCTGAAGCACTCTCATGTGAAGAAATCTATGCATGGCTCTGTACTGCTATGATTGTGGTCAAAAATAAGATTAGGATCTGAGTCACCTGAAGAAAGCAGTCAATGTATAATACTTAAAATTATATTGAATGTTTTCCTAGATGCTTAAAATGTTTCAGATGTTAATGCTTAATGCAACTCTGCTAGGAAGTCCAGCATCAGGCCCAAGAATAGAACTATTGATGATAGCATGGAGTTTAATAAAGTATTATTCTAGCAGTGAAGGGTTACTTCATGTTTGGTATCTCTTTGATACCAAAGGTGTTTGGAGGGGAAAATATTTTCCAGGTGCTTAGGAATTAATCACCAAGAATGCCCAATTCTACATCCATTTTGCCAAGAATCTTTTTGGAAGTGAAGAATCCACTGATTATTCATACACAGCTTTTGCTTATTGACATTGGCTGCAATCCTAACCATGTCTACTCAGAAGTAAGCCTCATGTGCTCAATGAGTCTTAGGGCACAATCCAGAGTTAGGGCAGTGAGGAGTGCCCTACGCGGGCTGCCCCAACTATTCTGAATCCAGAGCAGAAAGTTATGCTGCATCCAGAGTCAGGAAGCCTGGGCTGCCCTAGCTGCTCCAGAGCATGCTAAGTAGGCAGCAAGTGACATCTGAGGGGGGCTTGCTCCCGAGGTGACTCCCCTCAGATTATGGAACAGCTGTGGTGCCTGCCTTATAAGGAGTCCCTGATGAGATGCCAGTACGGTCAACAGTGAATACAAGGGGCTTCTTGGAGTGGCCTGCAATATCCCCAGGTTAGTGGCTGCTGTAGTTGTGCCATATCCTGAAGTTGAGAGGCAGGCATTGCAGCTAGGCTAGCCAAGAACTCCGATTTTTGGTCAACACTGCCATTCTTACTCTGCCTTATCATGGACTCCTATGTGTCTACTCATGACTGTACCTGCTCCTGAGGTGGTAAAACTGAGGAGCTAGAAGAGGGCATTTCTGCCCTGGAAATAGGCTCTGGATACAGAGTAACTGCTCTTCCCTAAGCAATGCTGAACATGCCCTCAATGTGCCTCTCCTGAACTGCCTAGGCTGCCCCACTAGGCATCGCAGATCCATCTTTCTTGGGGAAGACTATATTACCTTAGACTGCCCCAACCCTTTTCCAGAATAAGTAGGGTGGCCCATCTTGCAGTTGGGCCAGCCCAGTGATAGATAGGGTGACCCAAGTGCACTTCTGGATTGTGCCCTTAATCCCAGGAAAGCGTCTTTAGGATTGCAGCCACTGAAACCTACTCATGGTACAGATGTAAAGTACTATAGCAAAGGAAATGTGTTGTTAAGCATTTAACATTTTGTTAATTAACAAATAGCAAAGACCATCGCATCTTTATATACAAATTTCATGATAACATACTATGGGTCTTTCAATACTAATATGAGGTTGACTCACCTAGTAACTGAAGACCGCAGACAAGTAGTTAAATAGTAATTAAAGAGAAGCCAATTCATTGGTTTCTCCAATGAGTCTGCAGATTCAAAAACATTCCATCCTGCTGAAAAAATTGCAGCTGCCTTCAGCGGCGTTTCTCTGCCAGTTTTGCCCAGATAATTTAAAAGAAGCATGCTACAGCCAGGAGACAAAACACATGTTTCAGGAAATATTTCATCACATTTACCACTCCTAGATAGTTACTTCTCTGACATAAATCATATGCATCTGTGCTACCTTATATACCTATGTGAGGCAAACACACAAAGGAGGCTATAGTTTATGCTCACTTTTGTATTACGTACAATAATGTATAAGTATACATTACACATTTACACTTATACACTTTTATATTATACACTTTTATATTACTTATACAATAATGTAATCCAGTGATTTTCAACCTCTATGACTTGATGGTCCATAGATATGCCACAGGAATTTTGAGAATCTTTTTTATCAGTTGGGTGATTTATTAGGAGGACTTTTCCTTTTATCAGCTTATATGCCATCAGGAAATTGTAAAATGAAAAACAGATTTTCTCATTTCCCACATACTTCATCCTATGCAATGAGTCCTTACCCAGAACATTAGCAAATTTCTTTCTAATGAAGAAATTTATAAATTAAATTTATACAGTTATACTCCTGAGATTTCTGTTACATAAATACTTACCCTCCCATAGAAACACCTGCTGCCATAAACAAAGCTGAGGAGTACAAATTATGTATATGATAAACAACAGTTTCCAGGTCTTCTGTATTTGCAGCACAGTAAGTCCTTGGTGTCTATAAAGAGTAAAAAATGGAAGTGTAAGTATTTGTTTTATCCTTATGGTGAGGACAGGGCAAAGAAGTACCAGAATGCAACATAAACCATCAATGAACACGGATATTTCTAGAAAATACAGTGATTAAGAAAAAAATTACTGCTAAGGATTTAAATGCATAGATGTTTGGCATTAATTACATTCCTAAAATTTTAATCAAACCCCCAGTTATTTTCATTGTGCAATTAAATCTACTAAGGCAATGTTCTTTGGCAATTTTGGCCTGAGACTCCCTTTCAAATTTTAGAATCTGTCCAGGATCCCCCGTCAAACTTGCTGCCACTCACAAACAAGGGCAATCATATAACCATAAGAGGACAAGGCACCCCAAAATCATAGAATCCTAGAGTTGGAAGGGACCCAGTAAGTCATCTAGTCCAACCCCCTGCCTGTAGCAGGAAATCCTCCTAGAGCATCTCCGACAGGTGCTCGTCAAGAAATGAAGAACACCTAAGAAAAAAAGCTAAAATAGAGGACAGCCTGAAGCCCCCAGACTCCCAGGCCCCCCAACCCTTTCCCCTTCCTTGTACTGGCTGGCTCACCATGCATGGGAGGGAGGCAAGTTGGGGGTGTGTCCTGAACTCCCCCCATCTCCATGTGGCTTCAGGAATAGGAGGGAGTTTAGTACCACACAGTCACCCAGCCAGCAGCAAGCTTGGGCTCTCCCTTCTGCAGCCAGAAGCATGGCTCTGCCACCTCCTAGCCTGGTCTGCAGCTGCTGGCCAGCATGTTGGGGGCATCCAACCTTTCACAACTCCATCCTATGCATTTATGCCAGGGATGGTCATCCCCATTTTGAAGACCACTGTACTAAGGTCACAACAGATCATTACTAAAGTAGTTCCTATAGAAAGTTATGCTTATGATTCAAGTTGTTGTCATATGAATATGCTTAAGATGCTATACAGTATTAATATTTCAAATGTGCCCATAGCCAATTGAGGGTACCTTTTCAGAGAATGATCAGCATGGTAATGCTGGCAACATCCCTTACAACTGAAAGCACCTTGGAAGCTGTGCGTATAGCTGATGTGCAGCAGAGCATTGTAAAAGAAATCGAATGACATCTACATTTCATCATAAAGGCATTTTATACTTTGTATCTCTATTGGATACAAATGAGAGGTGGAGCAAGAAGAAATAACCAGCAGAGATCTAGATCTTCTTTAGATTGCATTAGTATCAACACATCTGGCACACATGTTTTATGTTAACATTACACTTACTCAAAAATTCTTTATTTAATAACAATTCTTAATTTCTTACCAATAGGTTTTCACCTGCAATTCCTCGATAGTTAAAAACTATACACCTTTTAAATAAAAGAAGAAGAGAATTGTTGGGTTGAACATCCTTAAATGTGAAGATACATTTCAAAATTGCTCCAGATTTGTTAGTTATGCAAAACAGGGATGTAAGTAGAGGTCTTTATAAGAGGGTACGCATAGGTACTGAGTACCAGTACCCCCAAGTAAACATGCCTATGATTAAAAATAACATCTTCATGATGAATACTCCCACATTTATAATATCTTCATGGTGAGTATCCCCACATTTATTTCTAGAAAAAAGCACTGGATGTAAGTATAAATGTGCATGTCTTCAAAAACATACAAGAAATAGTTAACTATTTAACTATTTAACTATTTATTTATTAGAAACAACCTTTTCATAAATAGTTTGAACCAGTTATCAACAAGGCTTAGGCTGCAATCCTAAAGACACTTTCCTGGGAGTAAGACTTACTTAAGTCTTACTTAAGTAAGACCTACTTTTGAGTAGACATGGTTAGGATTGCAGGCTTAGTCTTTAACTTAGAATACCATCTAAAAATAGCCTAATTTGCATACATTATAAATTTGGATCTAATGGACCCAGTTGGTCACCTAAGGGTTAAAAACATAGTGAATTATTTACAAATCTTTATATGTGATGAAAGATAAAAGGAAGAGAGTCAACCACTATGTTCTCATATCATCTTGTCCGTCCCCAGCTATTGCTATCAAACTCATCAGAAGAAAGGTTGAGGCCCAACGGTATGCACAAACTCCCAGGTTCAATCTCCAGGTAGAGTAGACCAAATTTCCTGTTTGAAACCATGAAGAGACAACAAACACTGACCTGTGGACTAGAAGCAATCCCCAAGGAAATCCTTCCCCTCCATGAACAGAGTTTACTATTCCATAGGGCAACCTGATATCTTTGCTGATATCTCCTCCAAACATTATCTCCTTTGCTGATATCTCCTCCAACCTGATATCTCCTCCAAACATTGCATCAGGCAGCAGCTTCCATACTGGGGTGACCCAGCATGGATTTTGAGCAGACCTGACTGCAAATTTATCAGGCTTTCTTGTAGAACACTGAGCTCTATTCATGCCAGGTATGGATTTTCTGTAAGCAAATCTGCAGTTTGGAGAATGTTCACCTAAATGAACTAATCATCCAGGTCAGTTTATGCTCACTAAGGGCTAGGAAGGTTGGGTCATTTAAATGGAAACCTTTTTTATTTAAATTCAAAGTTAAAAAGCAAGAATTACTATACCTGTAGCCCAATGCTTTGCTCTGCTCAATCATATGGAGAATATAGGATTCCCTGCTTGTTCCTGTAAGGCCAGGCAGCAATAGGATAGTGGGTCTAGTGCTGGAATCCGGGTAACGTATGCTGTCTTCATTATCAAACCAATCCAGTGAAATCTGCCCTCCATCTCTTGCTTCAATAAGCTCACTAGAAAAACCAAAACAGATTAATTGTGAAAAAATCTATTACTAATATTTTCTATTGTACTGGAAAACAGAATTAACACATGGAAGCAGGTTCTCATGTGGATGTTACTACATGAGGAATTACATGCACACTGGAGTGCAGATGCCCTATTCATATTGGACTGTTTTCTCCAAAATGCACCTTTAGACATGCATACAAATAAAGCTGTGTCCTCATCTAGAATATGCATCCAAATGCATATTCCATTGAAAGCAGTGCAGAAAGGCAAAATTTAGATGCCCATCCACTTTGGATTTGTGGTTCCTGATACAGGAAGAAATACTATGCTGAATAAGCAAATCTCCATAGGTGGACTGAGGTGGCTGGTTATTATATCCTATAGGCAGTAGAAGAGAGGGTTACAGAAGAAAGATGCCATTCTCCTTGCTCTCCCCTTTCCTATTGTGTTAATGTTTTGGATAATAGGACACATTGCTACAATTAGGGCAGATATATAATGTTTAGTAGAAGAGTAAGGGGGTGCAATGGGGCAGATCTGAACTTGTTCATTCAAATTAATAAGATGTGAACAAAGGGCAGATCTGAATTTATTCATTCTGATTCATAAGATAATAATAGTTTTAAGAAGATTAATTATAATTCATAAAATAATCAGTGACATTTTAAAATCTGATCATAGATATTGAAACCGAAGGTATTAGATGACTTTAACCTCAAAGGTAATGGGTTCTTCTGCTCCCACTTTTTGAAATTGAAATTTGAAAAACCAAATGTGGCTTCAATCCTAAGCTCCAGTAAGGCCACCCTAAGCCCTGGCATAAGTCCTGTGCTTACCAGGGGTTCACAAAAGTGCAGAAAGACACTTCTGCCCCACTCCTGGGGGAATTAGGCCAACGCATAGACATATGCCAACCTCCCCACACTATCATGGAAAATTAGGCTGGCCTAAATTTCTTAGGATTGCGCCCTATGTTTCAAAATTTTACTCATTATCATAATTAGAAGCTGGGGGTTAAAAGTAGCTTCCAGGGACACAATTTTAATCAGACTCATAAGTTTTAATATCTGTTCCCTGAAGCTGAGATTTCAGACTTGATTTCTGCACTTTTAGTGGCTATTTAAGGGTACAATCCTGAGTGCACACTTTGGCTGGAAAAGTCCTATGTGCCAGCCCATTAGTGTCACAGAAGTGCTGTAAAGCACAACTTACCCAGGGGATGGGGTTTGTGCCGGCCTTCCCACACTGCTACAGGTCCTTGCCCTGACCTGGTCTGGCCACCACAGGGGTCTGGAGTGGGAAGGAGGCATTTTGGGGCAGGGAGAGCAGGACTATGTGCAGGGGAGTGAGATATGAAACTTGGATCAGACACTAGTGCCAGCTCCAAGCCCATTCTAGGACAGCCCACAACAGTCTAGTATCAGTGTCACCAAAATTGGGGAAAGGAGAAAAGTTTCCCCGTGCCCTGGGATAGCACATTAGCAGCCCCAAACTTGTGCTGGATACAGCGCAGGAACACTGGCTGTATTAGCTTAAGCAAGAAATAACTGAAGAGGACAAAGATGCGAGTTTTGGGGTTGGTTTTGAAAAAAAGAGTGTGCTAACAACTTCTGTTCCTGCTGGCGGTGAGAAACAGATCTTTTGCAATACACCATTTTAAAATATGCTTTGTTATTGATGGGAGAGTTATAAACCCACCACTTGCTTTTGACAACACAAGCTAAATAGATATCAGATAATCTACAAATATAATGCAAAATATCTACACTGTCAGGGATCTTTAAAATATACCCCTGCTTTCTAAAGTGTGATGTAAAAATAGTTATGGAGAAAAGAAGCACTTACTTCCTGTATTGCACATTTGGTCGGGCTGTGATGAAAGGACGAAGGAGGGTCTGTACACGGCCCTCCCAGCACCACACAGTGGGATAATATTTTTCTGTCACTACTGGACAATGTTCCTGTAGAAAATGGCTGAAGCTCTCACTGCCAGTCACCACCCGAGGTTTCTAGAGAAACAAACAGGCAAGAATTTAGCTCCAAAAGGAAAAAGATCAAGGAAATGCAGTTCAATTCTTGTAGTGACAGGTTTTCTTGCAGTGACAGGTTTGGTCTAAGGTGCAAACAGGTTTTTCCTCTATTTGTACAGCTATATATCCTGTACAATATGTACATATATATGCTGTATATGAAATTCTCAGGAAACCTGATGAATCCTGACAATGCAGAAGTCCTACAGATACACAATTGCCACCTTTTGCGAATATATGTATGTAGGGAGGGAGCACAGATAGTAGACATGCACCTATTAGGATGGTCCTAAGAGGCATAATCTCACTTCTTTTCCAGAGAGTTGGTACAATTCTAACCAATTTAGGCCAGCACAACTCACCCATCTGCGTTTCTGTAGCGGCATGAGAATACTAGCGCATGACTGTGACATCCCCTTATAGCACTTTTGCAACACCCCTAGACCAACATGGGATTTTTGTCAGCCTAACCAGGGATTAGGATTGCACTGTCAAAGAAAGAAAAACACCTGCATGACATTGTACTCTGTAGATGAACAGAGTTGATCTTACATCCAGCAACTTGAGGCAACTGCTTTGAATGGAAGTGTTTTTTCTGTGCATCACTAAAGGTGACTAAGTCGGAGATAGCCATGGGCTTCCATCACTGGAATTTTTGCACAAGCCCAATTTTAATTAATGGGAGCTGAGCAAGAACACATTGATGTTAACAAAGCTTGCACGGGAATCCTTGTGGATTTTGCCCTGTTAATTTGTGTACACGCATGTATGAGTAGGTGCCTTTTGATGTGTTGCCTCACATGCCAATTAGTATTGGGTCAGCCCTGGAGACAAGCAGATGCCATATGCCTGTAAGCTATGCAACCCAGAAAACAGCATTGCAGGAATGCTCATAGCAACATTTTGTTAGCAATTAAAAAGGGAGGGGAAGTGAAATGAAGAGTGGAAATTAAGCTAAATTGGTGTGTGGGAGTGAGAGGCTGTGAATAAGCAACAGAACCTATAGAGAAACTGAAGGTGAAGAGCATCAAAAGCAAAGACAGAGCTAGTGAGGAAGTTTTAAAAGGGGCAACTGGGAGGTATAGATAAGCATTTTGTGCATGGCATTTTTCTTAGAGGGAAATCCTGTGCAAATACAACACTTGTACATTCAGTGTGAATGTTTATTATGGCTGCGATCCTGAATATACTTTCCTGGGACTAGGCCCCATTTAATACAATAGGACTTACTTCTGAGTAGACAGGCTTAGGATTCCACTGTCACTGCTACAAATTTCAGTGCATTTGGCCTCTGGGAGAATTACACCGGTAACTCATTCTGATGTATGATTTAAGATTCTTCTGGCCAGCTATAATCATTTAAATAGTCATGAATGCTTTACCTGGTTCCTTTAAATTGCAATAAGCTTTGGGAAATTGTTGCCAGCTCCTTTCTTTTGGACTGTGCCTTGGAGGCCAAGCTATGTACAAAGAGAAGTTTCATGAGGCTGTAAGTAATTATAACACTTTAACCTTTCTAACAACTTTTGGGTTATGGTTTTTACTATGATTGACTTATACACCTTTTAGACAAATGAATTGCTTCTGCTTCTGAAAAAGCTGAATGTGAAACTCAGCCTTAGTCGACACTGAGTCAGCAGAGCATCCTCTTTCATCTGAATTCAAGCAAAGCTACCTCTCCACTTGAATTCATCTTCAGCCTCCATTGGGAGTAAAGGACTATTAATTCCTTTGTATGCAATTTTGAAGAATAATGTCTCCAATGTGTCTCTAATGTCATGTATGGTAGCGGATACATGATTTATGAATTCCAGGACTTTTGTATTAAATGATTATTTTTATATTCATACTATCTAATTTGTAACTGGTTCCATTGTTGTGCTTTCACGATTGGTTTTCGTATGTTTGGTATGAAATATTTCATGGCATTAGTATTTACAAATCCATCTTATGACTTACTACTGTTTAGCTCAAATATTATAGATTAAATCCTGCACTAATGCTATATTCTAGTGTGATGTTGTGCAACATTATTTTAGCACTGCAAACAGAAAAGCAGGAGGCAATTTTAGGATCAGGCAGCAGCCAGTATCCTATGTATGGGCAAAGCCCTTTCATTTTTTAGTACTGAAGGACAGTGCAGTATAACCAAAAGGAGGTTCCATGGATATCACCAAAATCCAGATAAAAGCCGTGATATAAGAATATGACAGCTTCAAAGCATACGGGAAAAGCAAGCTTTAGTGCAGGTACTTGTCTCCAGCACTTGTCATCTTGTTTAAATCCACAAAAAGCCAAGGAGAAAATGGTCTTCAGCTGGATGAGCCTCAGACACAGATCAATGGATGACGACTGGGCATTTTGTAGAGTTGCATCTCACTGTTCTAGCCTGATACTCATCCCTATTTATTTGCTCCAGGGATAAAGGGGATAATTTTCTGTAGGCTGTAATAAAACAAACCAAAATCAAAAGGACAATATTATGGTTAGAAAGTTAATTAACATTGTATTTAAAACAAAGCATGCATGGAATGTATTTTCATTAAAGGACTTTGATGGAACAAAATCTTCTAGTTCAGGAGTGACATGCTTGTTTCAGACAGAAGACCCAAATTAACTTTCATGGTGTTTACTGAGAGCCTGAAGCGACATCACTAAACAGAAAGTGACATCATTAAGCTGATGATGGTCAGAAATAAGAACTTTGTTCTCACATAGAAACTCATTGTCTGCAAATGACAGAAGAGAAAATGTGCAAATCTAGTGCTTATTTTCAAGATATGACAGAGCTCAATTATCAAGTAGGGAGAGGCCAACTGTAACAAGGACCTGATAAATAGCTTCCTGGAGCCGCATTTAGCCCTTAGGCCTTATGGGCAAATTCCAGAGTAGTTACGATTCACACAGTTATGTCATCCTCTGGTGTTATTTTATGGAAAGTCACCTTAACTGCTCCAGAGCAAAGGGCTTCATTTGACTTTCAGATATGGGCCTAAGTTTCCCTCTCCTCTCTCTCCCTCCCTCCCTCTCCTCCTTAAATCTGGCCTGGAGACTTGCTTTTTCATGAATGCTTTCCCTGAATCACTTTCATCTTCTCTTAAAGACATTTCATCATGTTCATCTCTAAGCGCTCTGTCTCTCTCACTGTCCTGTATAGAAGCCCAGCACATGTTGCAGTGGTTTTAGAATCCTTATGTTAATTCCCCCTAGACCAGTGTTTCTCAACCAGTGGCATGTGTACAACCAATGGTACTTAAGGTGTTATTTGTTGGTACTTGCCAGATTACCACTGCTTGGCAGGGAAACCAGCATCACAATGTGATAAGCAGCTGCAGAAAGCTCGGCTCAGCGGGCAAAGCTCCAGCACGTGCTTTTTGTGTGTCCATAAAAGTCCTGTGTCCAGAGCCTTTTACTGGTGTTTGCTGTATTTCCTCCCAGTTACTTCCAAGGATATATCCAAGAGGTGGACTATGCAAAGTGGCACAGCACGGGACAGACATTGAGAAGCACTGCCAGAGATGGTCAGTGGAGTCATCAGCAGTGTCCTCTGCAGAAAACCCTGAAGAAGCAGCAGAACCCTAGCAATGGAAAGCTTGACATTCTCTTGCCATATTGTGCTAATCAATCAATAGTATTTATATACTGCTTTTCATCACAAAGTGGTTTTACAGAGAAAATGAAACAACTAATGGCTAATTCAGAGTGAAGCCTATGAACTGAACAAGAGGCACTCTTCAAGTCCATGGGTTAGGAAGAGATGAACACGACTTTAAACAATAACAACAATTCAGGGTGACTGTATGTTATAATCACAAGGCCCTCCCAAAAAGTAGGTCATCCAAGGAAATGAAGGAGATGACAAAATAAAAAAACACTCATATATCTTGCTTTCCTGTGGTTCATTAAAACACTATGGCTGCAATCTTAAAGACACTTTCCTGGGAGTAAGACCTATTGAACACAATGGGCTTAGAGCACAATCCTAACCATGTCTGTAGACAACGTCTAATCGAAAGACCCACTGATTGTGTTCCATGGCTGTAAAAGTGTCAGGAAAAGTGTCTTTAGGATTGCAGCCATATACAGTAATTAATGAATGCATTCCAAGGAGGCTCACGGGGAAAAGGAGGATGATGAGGATGATCTTTTTTCCAGGCTGAGAAATAGAAGTGTTTCCCCTGTTCCTGGTGCGCCTGGGAGGGCGCCCTGCAGGTGTCCCGGGCCAAGGGCATCCTTCAGCTCAGCTCTTGCCAGTCCTACCTTGGCGATGCTGCGGAGGTAGTAGGCGGCATAGGCGGCGCCGAAGCAGAGCAGCAGGGACCAGCCTACTCCGGAGGGCAGCAGCCCCTCGTAGGGGCTCTCCAGGTAGAGGGACAGCTCGCGGGTCACTCCCTGCAGGATCATCTTCCGCAGCGCTCCAGTGACCCCTCCCCAGGATGGCCAGCAGCCGAGCCCGGGTAGCCTGCACCGCCTCCGGCTGCCGGGAGCTCAGCTGGAAGGCGGCTCCGCCCCGGACTTCGCGCGCTGGGAAGGGAAGGGAGCGCTGGAACTGCTGACTCAGGGACAAGTCCTGCTCTTGGGAGGAACGCAGTTGAACACGCGTCCTCTTTTCCAGGACACGTCCTCTTTTTTATCTGGGGAAAAAAACCACAAAACTCCCATGTCCTCCTTTTCCTTTCACTAACTGGAATTTATAAATTATATGTAACAAACTAGCAGAATTTACCCGAGTAAAATTTCCAACAACTTATTTGAAGTCCAGTAAATATTAAGAACCACCGAAAAGTGTACCCGTGTTGCGGGAGTAAAATTCTCCCATATGCAATCCCCCCACGGCGCACATCACACACCCATGTGCATCAGTCTCCCATGCACATCAACCCCCCATGCGTAACAACCCCCCATGCGCATCATCTACCTATGCACATCATCTCCCTATGCGCATCAACCCCCCATGTGGATCAACCCCCCTTGCGCAACAAGGCCCAGTGATGGGTTCCAGCAGGTTTGCACCTACTCTATAGAACCGGTTGTTAACGAGAGATAGGACATATAAAGTTTAAAAATTGCCATTAAAAAGTGGCTGCCGGAAGGGCATAGAACCGGTTGTTAATGTCTTTGAATCCCATCACTGGCACCAACCCCCCATGCGCATCAACCCCCATGCGCATCAATTCCTATGCACATCAACCACCCATGCACAACAACCCCCATGCGCAACATTTCCCCATGTGCATCAACCCCTATGCGCATCATCTCCTCCCTGCGCATCATCTCCCCCATGCGCCTCAACCCTCCAATGTGCATCAACCCCCATGCGCATCATCTCCCCCATGCGCAACACCCCCATACACACCCCTCCCATGCACAGCATCCTCCCCATTGCAACCCCTCCCTCTGAACAACACCCCCCCCCCACTGTACCAGATACTGAGCACCAAATTGGCTGGAGATTGGTCAGTCTTCCATGTTAAGTATAGGACAAAAACACACTGCACCCCTTTTTAGCCCCTTAAGGGTTAAATTTCTCCATATTGGTTCTTGGTGGTTGTTCATGTGACAGAAGGAACACCCTCCCTGAATTTCACGCATCCCTCAGTCACCGATTCTTCAATACAAAGTATAGGGAGGAAAACGCGTTGTGCCCTATTTCACTCCCTTCTGGTTGGAATTTCTGAAAATTGGTTCTTAGTGCACGCCTTGGTCACAGAAGGAACACCCACCCAAACTTTCATGCTTCTAGGCCCTGCAGTTTTGGCTGGGCTGTGATGAGTGAGTCAGTGACTTTTCTCTTTTATATATATAGATTTGTCTTGCCATGTAGAAGGATCCAGAAACCAAATTTATGCACCAATTATTTCCAACTGCAAGAAGAACCTTGCCAGATTAAATCAAGTATCTTTCGCAGGTTGTCAGACATGTGGGCCAAATGTAGCCCTGAGGAACATTTTTTCCTCCTCCTATTATAATTAAACTTACTCATATCTTGTAAAGATCTCTTCTGATATTTGCAGGTTTGCTTCAGGTAAGAAAGGGTTACAACCTAAATCTTTATGAACACAATGAGCTTGCTTCTGAGTAAGGTAAATAACACTGTTTTTCAAACACTTCTATTAATAGAGACAGGGTGCAATCTTAATCCATCTTCCTGTTCCCAAGGTGGGGTGGGGAGACCAGTGCACACATGTCTATGCACTGGCTTAATCTAGGGTTGCCACAGTTTGGGGGGATTGTGTTCATATACTGGCAAATGGGACAGATGGCCCTATCCCAATTTTGTAGAAGAGAATTATGGCAACCCTAGCCCAAACCCATTCTTACAGCACTTTTGGCAACAACCCCAGGTTAGCAAGGGACTTGTGCTAGGACTTGTGCCAGCCTAACTGGGGTTTAAGATCACAGCCACATTCTCTTATATGAATCAGTCTAATCCCTTTAGAAAGTCATTTAAGGTTTTGGTACGCTACTTGAACCAATTCAACTGAGTTTCTATGTTGCCTAGTTACAGATAAATCAGTTTTAGCAGCCTTCACAATTGTTATTCTGAAAATAATTACCTATAGTTCATAATCTGTTTGCAAGATTACTAATCAAAGAGGAATTGCCAGTAAAGTAGCAGGCATAAGGAAGAATCACAATTGGTTGAAGAACCATCAGTAAAACAAAAATTAGCATCTTTTTCTTAATGACCACTTGATTTTCCAAATGCAATTAAGCCCCTGAACTCTCTCCCTGGAATGTTCTAGCAAAATTGAAAGGGAAAAAGTTGGTACTAGAGTGTGGACAGAATGAGGACATTTTCTTTAAATAGAACAAGACACACATTGAGACATTGGCAGTAAATGACGAAAGAAAAAATCCAGAAGACAATGTGTGTCTGTTTTACACAACAAAATGTGCAAGATGCTTACTAGTAGACATATTAGAAAAGAAATGTTGAAAAAGACTAGTGTTCTCTAAATTAATTTGTTTCATGGCTCGCCTTTATATTCCTAGTAAGGGCTCACTGTATTTGGTCTTGGTGTGCATCCCTGTTCCTGGCACAAGATACTCTACAACAGGGGTTCTCAACCCCCGGTCCATGGCCCAGTGCCAGTCCACAGCACCTTGCCCACTGGGCCACTCTGGCACTGGGTCCTAGACTGGAGGAAGGAGCCCCAGAGGCTTGACCCAGCTGTGCAGACGCAGCCCGGATGCTTTTGCCTATGCGGCAAACTGTGCAGGTGCAGCTTAGCAGCAGTTTGCCCTGGCTGTGAGGTGAGCCGAGTTGTGTCTGGAATTGCACATGTGCATTCTCCAGGGCCATGATAAATTTTTTCCCACAGAACCAGGCCATGGTCATCAGAACATTGAGGACACTGCTCTGCTTCTCCCCCCCACCACTCCTGAACATCCCCCTTCCACTCCTCAGTGACAGAAAAAGAACTAAAGAAAATAAATGAACACTACCAAGCAAAAGGAAGTGCCTTGTGTAGAGTAGTAAAGCATGCCAAAAGTGGGAGCCAAGTTTGGAAAGATGGTGAGCTCTACTAAGCTGAAACAGGATGGTGGAAAGGTACTTTCAGTACAGTGAAAATGTACAAAGGAAAGTGTTTGTATTCAGCCTAGAAATGAAAGCAGAAGATAGAAACGTGTGATAAGAGAGCTTTTGAGATGAAAATATCTTGTATGTGTAAATATCTTGTAAAAAAATCAAGAGTGCTTTCGATCAGAAAATATATTGTAAGAACACAGCTGCAAAAGGTATACCATACAAGTATATGATGGTTAAAGGTACCATACAAGTACCTTCTCATAGCTCATAAGCTGTGGCAGATTTGGATAGGGATACATACTGGTACAGTGGTACCTCGCTTAACAAGTGCCCCACATAAAGAGTGATTCACTTAACAAGCACAAATTCCCATTAGGAGTGTGCTCCACTTAACAAGCCTGTTTCACTTAACAAGCCCCAGGCAACTGCCCCCAAGTTCCATGCGGAGCCTGTTTTGAAGGGCTGTCAGTCGGCATGCTGTTGCCTCTAATTGCCCTCAACGTGGGGGCAGTTGCCTGGGGGTGCCAGAGACAGCTGCCCCTAACTACCCCAAGTTCCCACACTGGCCTCCAGCAGCAGCCCAGGTAAGCTCCCTATCCTCAGTGGGGCTTCAATGGGGCTTACTCCCAGGAACCAGAAGTCTGGCTTGGTGTCATATCCATGGAATTCCCTAATTCAGTGATTTTCAACCAGTGTGGCCTGGCACACTGGTGTGCTGCTTAGGTGTGCCATGGAAATTTGGGGATTGACATTCATTAATAGAAAAATTGTGGGATTTGAACAGCCTGGTGTGCCTTGTCAATGGGGAAAAAAATTAATGGTGTGCCTTGACAATTTCAATACCTTGTTAAGTGTGCCATGAGATGAAAAAGACCGAAAATCACTGCCCTAATTAATACACATGGCATGGAAATTTCTAAAAGATCCCAAGGATTTGGTGACACACAGGATCTGAAACAAATCATTGACCAAGTTACCACCTACAACCTCTACACTGCGGCATTATCTTTCCCCACTTTTAAAAATGGTTAGTGCTGTGGACTCATCCCCCTTTAAATGGTTAGCGACTGCCATCTGCTGGGCAGGGTACTGTATTCAGGAAAGATAGTCTGTTTTGAGGGGGGAGGAACTGGGTTCTGTTTCCAAGGCTGCTTTCCAGTTTCTGCTTTCGATCTTAGCTAGTCAGACATTTGAATTATTGATCATCAAGATGCTGGGTATTAATTATTTAATTAACTGAGAAATGATGCCCAATCCAGAGCTATGCATATTATAAGCCCCATTGTGGATCCAATAAGTGGATCTCCAGAGTACACATTACTCTTCTCAGAGTGCACATAGGTCTAGAATAAGCAGGCCTCCGTCAGTCTTGGAAGACTATGGTATCGTGCTCTGCGCTGCATACACTGCATGTGAAGCACGAAAGCCTGGGTTGGATTGTTATGGAGGATATGCTGTTACCCAAGCAGCAAATCCCCCCTCTCCACGCCACTGAATTAGACCAATGGAAAGGCAGAGCCAATACAATTGGATCCAGCTGGCGTTGCAGAGCTGGGCTAAGGACAGGAGCCAATCTGGCCTGCTGGTTAACAGGCTCAGTGTCTTAGCCACTTGCGCCACCCACAGCCCACAATACACATTGGGAAAACACATTACTGTCTAAAAGCAATAGTTCAGTATCTCATCAACTTTTTACTCTCTACTAAGAGAGTAAAAGACAATGGCAAAGTTATGCCATTGGCCTGCCAGTGCCAAGTAGTGTGAGGTCAGCAATATCTGGACAAAAGTGTCATGTGTTCTCTTTTAATGTCATGTGTTCTTTTAAGAGAAGCAGAGAATGTGTTTCCCTGGATGTCCACATGCTTTTTGTAGCATTTAAATCATCCTGTTAGGGGCAGAGTTAAAACTCTTTAAACCTCATAAAATCAACAAGAAGTCTTAGCTTCTCTTAGCTTCACTTAAATGACTGCTCCTTTATAGAGTGATATTGTGAGGTTTAGATACAGTAAATAAGTATATAAGGATGCAATCCTAAAGACACTTTCCTGGGAGTAAGACTCATTGAACACAATGGGGCTAACTTTTGAGTAGACACAGTTAGGATTGTGCCCTAAGATACATATATAAGGCTGATTTAATTATATTCAATAGTTTTACAAAGATCTCAGTGACTAGATTCAATGAATCCATTGTGCACAGTTTTTGCCATGGTAAACACAATAGGGTACTAATCTTTTTCCTTTTAGTAGTCCCTAAAATGCTAGTTTCCACCAGCCGTTCCCCCCCCCCCCTTTAGAAGATGCTGGATATAGACTGCAATCCTAAACACACTTTCCTGGCAGTAAGCCCCATTGAATACAACTTGCTTCTGAGTAGACAGGCTTAGGAGTCCACTGATAATCTTAAGTGAGACACAGTGAAAAATGTGTGTTTGGAATCACAGAAACAACAGTATTCCAGAATACCTGATTATACTGTCTAAATGGCAACTTTCAAATTTGCATTGGAAGATCTTTTATCTTCTCAAGGGGAAAAGCAGGGCAATAGCTGAAGGCATAACTGGGGTGGGTCAGTTTGGTTCACCCTGAGTCAGCAGTTTGCCCGCTCTTGCATTTAGTAACTGTATGACAAAAATGATGACAAAACACTATAACTGAATTCAAAACACTATAATACAGACTGCAATTACTATAATATTTACTTATCATGTTTTACTGTTTTACTTTTACAGAAAAGAAAATCCCTTATGGCCAAGGATGACTAATTTTCACTCAGTCACTGGTGTCTTTTTGAACAACTTTAACAAGGAACCTTCTAATGACACTTGCTTTTGTCTCCTTTTGAGGATTTCACAGAAATGTGACTTTGCATTGTCATGAAACAGATTCATCGCTCGCACTGCTACAGCCTTATCTGGGCAGTGCTTTTCTACAAAATTTTGCACAATTTTCCAATGTTTACAAATTTCCTTCATCTCATTTGATGTGAGGGATTCCTCCTCCTTCTCCTCCCCTGCAGATGAGATCTCCTCCCTAACCTCTTGCTGTTGCTCACCATGCAGATCCATCAATTTGTTCATTTTACAACAAATTTTAGTTGTAAAACAGATTGTTTTACAAGGCACTATTTGTCTTAAAAGGCAGAATTCCTTAGAAATTTTAGTTTGTCTCACAAAACATTTTTCTTACAAGTTATCTGACTTACAAGGTACCACTGTAGTTGTGATTACACAGCAGTGTGTACACACAGAAACAAAATTATTCACTATTTAGAACTTTGTTTCAATGGAGTTGATCTAAAAAAAGATATAAGAAAAGAATAATGCTCTTTAAAACTCTGGTCTTATTTGATGTCATATTAAAAAATATCTTGGTGGTGTCAATTTCAGTGTAAGTATATCCCATAATTCAAGGGTTGCCATAACTCTTCAACAAAAATGGGACAGGACTGCCTGTCAAAGTTGCCAGTATGTGAACACAATCCCCCAAAACTGCGACAGTCCCGGTTTTCCGGAACATGTAGCAACCCTACATAATTGTCCTCTTCTTGTTTGGAGTCCCAGCAAATTACCCTTCAAATCCCTGCAAAGGTGAATGTAGTTATGGCTCCAATCCTAACCATCCTTCCAGAGCTGATGGAGCTGCAGTGCAGCCCTGATATTGTGGAGTCCTGTATGACTGCCCTTCCACTACAAGAAACAGGTGTCCTGTTGCATTGGCACTAGAAGGTTGGATAAGATCAGGCTCTAAATTCAGACTCCTTCCTAGTTCAGGCTTCCAGCAAAGTTGTAAGTAAAAGCTTCAACTCTCCTGATTTACATGGAGTGGAACTGTTTCTTAAAGTGTTTAAAAACTTCTAGTAATTCAACATGGTGCTGGAACCCAATCTGATGCCTCACTACTCAGAAATCAATAATTACTCCCAGATGACTCCAGATTATTGGAGATGACTTCCAGGAAATGTGTGAATAAGACTGCAGTTTCACAGCAAAATCTGATGCCGTATAGAATAAGACCTATCATAGTCATTGGGGCTTAGGCTGCAATCCTAAAGACACTTTCCTGGGAGTGAGCCCCATTGACTAAAATGGGTCTTACTTCTGGGTAGACATGGTTAGGAAGGATTGTGCTCTTGCTCCCAGATAAGTGAGGACAGGATTGAAGCTTCACAGCTGAATCTGATGCTGTCTACTCAGAAGAAAGACCCATTCTAGTCAATGGGGCTTACTCCCAGGAAAGTGTGGATAGGATAGGACAGCAATGTGATGCTGTCTACTCAGAAGAAAGACCCATTCTAGTCAATGGGGCTTGCTCCCAGGAAAGTGTGGATAGGATAGGGCAGCAATGTGATGCTGTCTACTCAGAAGAAAGACCCATTCTAGTCAATGGGGCTTGCTCCCAGGAAAGTGTGGATAGGATAGGGCAGCAATGTGATGCTGTCTACTCAGAAGAAAGACCCATTCTAGTCAATGGGGCTTACTCCCAGGAAAGTGTGGATAGGATCTGTAGGCCAGCTGCAGATAGAGGTGCACTAAAAGTGGGCTCTCGTTCCTCTCATGAATGAAAGAGGAAAGAATTCTCTTGAACCAACCCGCCATTGCGCCTTGGCGTGTCAGTCTAGCCATGAAGTCTCTGTTCAGTGCCAACTTGTACCCTTGTCTTCTGGACTCCCCCGCCCGGCCTGTCAGAAGCAGCGCATGCGCAGAAGCAGCGCCGCCGAGTGGCAGCGCGCGCCGGTGCTGCCGCTGTTGCCCGGATGTCTTAGTGGCAGCGCAGCTGGAACCTATAGGAAGGGGCGCCAGACGCTGGGAGAGACCATTCGCGGGAAGGGGGAGGGGCGGGCGTTAGTCAGTGAGGTGGAGATAGTGCGCTCCGCTGGAGGAGGCCGCCTCGGACCCCCTCCCTGGCTCTCGAGTGGGGGAGTCCGGCCGGACCGGCTCCATCCCGGGCTGTCTCTCCTCCGGCAGCGGCTTTGTTGTGCCGGCGCCCCCTCAGAGCCCCGCCTCCTTCCCTTTTTTGTCCGTTAACGGCCACCAACGGTCGTTAACGGTCACTCTCCACCCTCTCCCTGAGGAGGCCGCGGCGGCGATGAGCAACTCGAGGAACAACCGGGTGATGGTGGAGGGGGTCGGCGCCCGAGTGGTGAGGGGGCCCGACTGGAAGTGGGGGAAGCAGGACGGCGGCGAGGGCCACGTCGGGACCGTGCGCAGCTTCGAGAGCCCCGAGGAGGTGGTGGTGGTCTGGGACAACGGCACCGCCGCCAACTACCGCTGCTCCGGCGCCTACGACCTCCGCATCCTCGACAGCGCGCCCACCGGTGAGGACGGCCTGGGCGGGGGCGGAGAGGAGAGGACACAGCCGGGCCCTCGGTGCTCACCTGAGTCTTCCAAGGGGAGGCAGGTTGTGGGGAGAACCAGAGGCCCAGCAGAAGCCACACACTCAAAACATACACCAGGGCTGCGATCCTGTGCACGCTTTCCTTGGGAGTAGGTCCCATTGAACATAGTGGGGCTGAGTAGACACGCCTGGCAGTGTGAGGTATGCCACACATGCCACTCTGTCAAGCGTCCAAGAGTCCCACGCCTGTCTACTCAGAAGTAAGCCCCACTACGATCAATGGGACCTACTCCCAAGGAAAGCGTGCTTTGTTGGGAGTAGATCCTGTTTAATGGCTTACTTCTGAGTAGACACGCCTAGGAGTGCGTGGTAGGCATGCACAGGAGTGTGCAGACACGCCACTCTTGTCTACTCAGAAGTAAACCCCACTGCGTTCAATGGGACCTACTTCCAGGAAAGGCTGCACAGGATGGCAGCCCTAGCAGAGTATGCTGCTGATGACAGATCCTAAAATCGGAGGACTTGGTGGTGGAGAGCCTTAAGGGGGAACCGCCCTCACCCCTCTGATTGAGATGCATTTTGGGAGAAGAAAGATTCCTGATTTTTCATGGGAACCTATTTCCCAGTTTGTTAGGATCTGGCGCTTCCTGTTTGTTCCTCTACATCCGTGGTATGCAAAGTGGGAGTTGGGACCCACTTGGGGAGTCACAACCTGCAGTTCAGAGGGAGATCCACCATCTTGGAATCTGGCACTGGGCTTTCCTGGGAATAAGTATCATTTAACACTAGGGGATTTACTTCTGAGTAGGCTCTGGCATCCCAGTGATGTCACATCCTGTTAGGATTGTCAGGGGGTCCCCGACAGGTTTGACAGGTTTGACAGATTTTGAAGTTTGAAAGGCCTGAAATGCCTGAATACACTGCTCTGTATCTTGACTCAAGAGAATGTCAGCCTGCCCTCAAATAGGGCGTATTTAGGATTTTTAGTCTTAGGTTGGCATAGGATTGCAGCCTTAAGTTGAACTATAAAGAAACACAAAGGCAAGTAGTGCATGCAAAGCATCTTTCAGACTAGCAGGAGACAGTGCTGTTGTTTCCATAGACATGATATCAACACCTCGTCATCTTTGTTTGGGAAAGTATATTATTCAAAAAATGTTTTGAAGACAGGTAGTGATTGTCCTTGTGGTCAAATGTCAAGATGATTTCAGAAAGCTTACCAGTGGTTTTTTGTTTTTTAAATCATCCTCCTTAGTCAAGGAGAGGTGCCCATTGTTTTTAAATTTAATTTGTTGTTTATCTCTTTTAACCCTGAAAGCTCCCTTGACCTTTCCTGCCGGGCTAGATAATGATGGGTTATAAATGTTTTAAAATAAAAATAAAAAATAGTTCTGTTTTCAACAGATGGGGCAGTTGAAAACAGATGGGGCAGATGAAAACAGTTCTGTTTTCAACTCTTTGTCATTGCCATTAAAAGATTATAGGGAAGTGATAAATAAAAGAAACTGACCATACAATCCAGAATAACTACGGAAGTTACAGGAAAAGGCACTTACTCTGGAATGCTCTATGCATTTCCCATAGGTTTCCTATAGGTGGCACCGCAACTACATCGGTGTAAAAGGTCCCATAGTTACTCTGGATTGTAGCCTGAGTCATTGTACTGGTTCTGGTGCTTGTGATATGATAAACTGTTCAGACTGTATTAACAAATTTTCTTTAAATAAATATAATAATAAAAATGGGTCATTTACATTATGTCTCCTTAAATTCATTTCAAAAACACCCACTCACTTCAACTACTACATATTCCATAATGGTCAGTGATGTTTCATCAATGTAACCCTAACCCAGAAAGCAAGAATATTGGAGAGCAGGAAGCAAGCTGAGGTTTAGGTACCCCCTTTTCTACCCAGCAGGTATGGATTCTGGCTGTACATGTGTGACAGGAAAGCTTCAGTGTGCTGCATTCAGTGTGCTGCCTTCTGTGTTTGGGATTTCCTAACATAAGGCAATTTATCTTTTTAGGGCAAAGCATCTTTTGTCTGAGTTACTGTAACTAAATGAATAAAATACAGGTATACACAGTATTGGTGTGCATTGATTTTGTGTGATTTTTTTCCTTTTTGGCAAATGCATTTGTTCAGCATTTTAGGAGGCTATGTACAAAAGAGACATACAGAAGACCAGCTTCAGTTCCTGGGATCTCAGTTTGCATTACTGGAAAGGCTAGTTGGTTAAGATTTTAAAATGCTACCACCACCAGTCTGAATAGACAGTACTGTTTTTGGCTCCGTGGAACATAATCTGTCTCAATAAAATGGCATTTATTAAAATATCAGAAATCTTTTACTTTCAGAAATCTACTTTAGAAATCTAAACAAGGGTGTCTGGTGTTCTTTGGGTTTTTTGTTACTTTAACACTTGCATCTATTTGTAATTGAAAGATACAGTTTTCTAGAAAAATAGTGCTTTTAGTACAAGTTAAAATTTTTTGAAGATAATTCTAACATTTGAGTGACTTTAACAATTAAACTATTAAAATAAAATCATTTTTATAAACGCCCATAGTCTAGGGTGTGAATTGATTTTCATTTGACTCTCAAAGTATTGCTTTCTTTACTCCTAAACTTTGTTAATATTTAAAGCCTCTTGTTTTAATAATCTCATATTTAGGCTTTAAGTTGAAGCATATTTTACATATGTATGTACATATGTTATATTGTACATATTCTGCTAAAGAGAAAATTCTGTTGCACTTCATACAAAACAAAATTTTTAAATAACTTTTATAGAATTGTTTCTTATTTGAAGATTTTTTATCTTACAAATTCAAATACAGTGGTGTCTCACGTAAAGAGCTTAATTTGTTCCGGAGGCATGCTTTTAAGTGAAATGCTCTTTAAGTGAAGCGAATTTTCCCATAGGAAATAATGGAAACTCAGATGATTGGTTCCACAACCCAAAAACATTCATATAAAAATATTAACTGGATGTAAAAATGATGACAAAACACTGGAATTAAATTCAAAACAAAAAATTAAATTCAAAACAGGATTCAAAAGATCCTATGAAGTCTACTTAGGCTGCAATCCTAAAGACATTTTCCTGGGAGTAAGCCCCATTTGACACAATGGGGCTTACTTCTGAGTAGACAGGGTTAGGTGGCTGCAATCAAAGACGCTTTCCTGGGAGGCTTACCTGGGCTGCTGTAGGAGGTTCAAGGTGGTCAGTGGGGGCACTTGGGGGCAGGTAGGGGCAGCTGCCTCTGGCACCCCTAGGCAACTGCCTCCCAAGGCTTTTAAAGAGTCTCCACATGGAGCATCAGGGCTGCATAGCACATGTGCCCATAGTGCACTTGCTTGTTAAGTGAAGCAGAACTTGTTATGTGAAGCAAAATTTCTTGGAAATTTATACTTGTTACGTGAAACACTTGTTATCAGAGGTACCACTGTAGATAAAACTCTACTGCAGTAATCTACTACTAGAATACTACTGCAGTATTAAACTGTTAGAATACATTAGGCTCCTGTAGATATTCATTATGTATTCCTGTAATTGTAAAAATGCAGGGAGTTTTGCGGAGATGAGTGGATAAAGAGAATGAACAGTTCCTTATCTGGGTTCTACCTCTCTTCCCAGCTTCTCTTCCCCTTCTTTCACAGCCATAGAGGAAATGACCTCTGTTACTTGAACACTTCATATACCCATAGTTCCATCCAATTTTATTGCCCTGAGAAGGCATGGAGAGCGCCAAGAAATGTTGGTGGTCCTGCTGGGCACTCTTGGGTTAAAAGTAAACAGATGTAGCATTGCTTCTGTTGTGCTGAAAAGAAGCATAGATGTAGCATCAGGCAGAGATTCAGGCAGTACAGCAATCTGTTCTTAAAGTACAATACAGGTAAGAGATTTGTTCTGTTCATATCTCTAAAATCAAAGGTAATGTTGGGGGAAAGCAGTGTGAAGCACTTCAATAGCCTTGTCCTATTCTATCCAGTTGTCTATAAGATGTTGCAGAAGTTTTAGAACAGATAGTTGGTGTTGGGTAAGAGGTAGTTCTGGATGACAGTCTTATAAATTTGTGCTTTAGGATACAAATAGAAGATGCAAAAAAAATCCAGGCGGGGCTTCTGAAATGGAAGCTGTGACTAGATCTTTCCAATTCTTACAGTGAAAGTAGAAGACTCTGTGGAAGAGCCTCTTAGAGGCTAGCAGGCATCTGGGTGTCACCTCTGATCTGCCATTATTTTTTTCTGAGAAAATTAAGGATAGCTCCATGCTATCTTGTTGTGCTTTTGAATTAATACTAATCACTGCTCTGTTTGCAAGAGTGAGAAGGAAAGAATGGAAATATCTGAGCTGTGTACCATGTTTCCTAGCTTAAAAAGGAAGCACAAGGACTCCTGCCAGCCGAGCAAATTTGTGATCAGTCTCTGGAACAGTGGTTCCTTGCCAGTGGTCCATGGACTACAGGTGGTCTGTGAAAACCTGAAAAGTGGTCTATGAGGTCTCCCTTCCACTCCCACTTCCAAAGATTGGTCTTCAGTAATTTGATCACAGGTAACTTGAAGGGGCATGACACCTGGTGCAGTCCTAATACCCATGGCTTGGTGTTACCCCACCCTCATCTGCCTCTGCCCTTGCCCCCTCTGAGCTATGTCTGTGTGCCAATCACTTCTGAGGTGATCAGCTATCCAATGCAAACCTGGAGATGAATGGGGCCTTGGTTAGCACAGTGCAAAAGAGCAGCCAGCAGCTACAGGAGTGCATGACCTGGTGGCACTCAATGACTTTCTCAATGGCTCCCTAAAAGAGATGAGAGTTGTGACACTCAGGAGACAAGGAACTTCCAGGTTGGAGACCTTTTTTCTGGCATTAGCAGTCGGGCAGGTATCTGAAAGTCTGCATTTAGCTTTATTAAGTTTGTTTCTCTGGTGTTGATTCATGGTGTAGACAGAGCAGTAGTTCCCAAACTACGGGTCCCATGGAATCCACATGAAAAATTATACAACATATCTAATGAGGAGCTGTGGATCAATGGCCCAATAGGTCAAGAGGAATCATCAGTCAGAAAAGTTTGGGAAACTGGATTGAATATTCCAGATATGACTATATAATCATAAAAGCATCATTATCTGGCTTTTGAGAAGAATTCATATAATGCTTATTATAGAGCTGAGGCTCACCAGTATTTTAGCAAGCTATCCAAGTGATGAGAATCTCTTGTGGATACCTTCAATACTTTCTTGTGAAAAACTTCAATATGTACAATGATAGTGTTCTTCAAACTTTTATTTAGATATTTTTCATAATCTATGATAAATTGAATAATGACACTAGGAGGATTTTTTTAAAGGTATTGACATTATTCCTACAATCCAGACTAATTGCGGGAGCATGTAAGACACATTACGTGTACCCGTAGTTACTGCACCTCCTAGTGAAAACCTATGGGAAATTCATATTGCAGTCCAGAGCAAATTGTTCTTACACCGGAGCAAGGACTCCCCGTAGTTACTCTGGAGTGCACCCTAAGTTAGAGTTTTATTTTTGTTTTGCGCATGTGATTGATGCACATACTTCCTTGCCATGTACATTGCATACATGTTTTACCTTTCATATGTTCTATGTTCCAGAATATTAGGCTAACTTTATTCCTTTTACAGGAATTAAGCATGATGGAACAATGTGTGATACTTGTCGTCAACAACCAATAATTGGTATTCGATGGAAATGTGCAGAATGTACAAATTATGATCTGTGCACAGTATGTTATCATGGGGATAAACATCATCTGAGACATCGCTTTTACAGAATAACCACACCAGGAAGTGAAAGGTAACTTGTTTACTTTTTAATTTTTTTGTTTTTAAATCTGGTTAGGGTGCCAACACTGACTCAGATTTAAACAAAACTTTTATTATCTTGGAGTGTTGAGATTTGTAATACATTTAAATCAGATTTTTTTTAAAAAAAGTCTTTTAATTTGGTGGAGGGGAAATGATTTTATACTGAATGCCTTATTTTTGGTTTGATACCTAAAATTTATTGACATTAAATTTCAGAGTATTGCTGGAGTCTCGCCGTAAATCAAAGAAAATAACTGCCAGAGGAATCTTCACAGGTGCTAGAGTGGTACGAGGAGTTGACTGGCAGTGGGAAGATCAGGACGGTGGCAACGGGCGGAGGGGCAAAGTAAGAGTGTACCTTGGAAAAAAAGTTCAGAGACCTCAAAACTGCAGCATATTGCTATAATTCTCACTATCTGTTTCTGTAAATTGTGGACATATTCTGTATGAGTGCTCTTCAATTAGAATGGGTGGACAAGTTGTCAAAATTCCATCTGAATATGCCTAAGTGCATATCAGATTCATATGAGAGCATATGCGTAAGTGTTGTCATCAGAGCATATGCCTAAGGGCAATTTCCAAAGTAACTACGGGGATATTCTCTGGATAACAACTTTCTCTGGATTCCAATATGAATTTCCCATAGATTTTGACTTGGTGGTGCAGTAACTACGGGAGCACATAAAAGTCTCTTACGTGCGCCCGTAGTTACTCTGGATTTGGGGGTAAGTATTTCATCACATTCAATACCAGTTTCTTTGGTACTAGGGCCCAGTCCTATCCAATATTCCAATGCTGGTGCAGCTGTGTTCAGTAGGGCTTGCACTGCATCCTGTCATGGTAAGGCAGTCATAGAGGCGTCCTGAAGTAGGGGAACTCTTATCTCCCTGATTCAGGGCTGTTTTGCAGAAAGTTTCACTGTTTCTGGAAAGTTGGATAGGATTGGGCCTTAGTTATTCATCTCTTTCTCCTAGCTAGGAGGAGAGCTATGATTGTTGCAGGATTGCATTTATTTGTGTGAAAGGAATAGTCGTTCAGGTGCACATTCCCTGAAACATGCTTTCTACCTTTGGTAAAGAGTGAAGTGGCAGGAAAAAAAGGATAGTTACTACTCTAAACAGGTAAAGAGAAGTGTGAGAAAATGCATCTCTGCACCCTTTCTCTACGTTTCCTCAGGCACTGACAATCTTAACCACTCTGTTGCTAAAATCAGTCAGTTGATTGTATTAGTATGTTACAAATCAAGTAAACTAAGTTTTATATCTAAGGATGTTGGTTTATAACCAAGGATGTTGGTTTAATTTATAGCTATATTATGCAGATATGTCTGTAATGAGAGATTGTATGAAATATATAATCTCATTTAGTTGGTTCAAGGAAATCAGAGGGATAGTATGAATAATCATTTCATGAAGTGGAATGTTAGATAATTATGATCATACTGTATTTATTTTCATTTATGCCTATGGAACTTATTTAAACTTCCATATGGGTTTTTGTTTGAAGCATAGTGCACCTTGCTAATAAAACAATTTCTAGACTTCAAACATTCTTATCTGTAGGTTGCAAATGGAAGATGATGTTGTGCTTTTTTGGTACTGTAGAACCATTTCCTTCTTTTCATCTGTGTAGGTGACTGAAATCCAGGACTGGAGTGCCTCAAGCCCGCATAGTGCAGCATATGTTTTATGGGACAATGGAGCTAAAAACTTGTACAGAGTCGGCTTTGAGGGCATGGTAAGGAGAAAAAGCTACACAAAGAGTAAAACGGCTTTGGGAGAGAATGGCGGAATAGACTGTGCTGTGCTATTTTCTTTTGTGATGTCCTTCTGTCAGTTTGCATGCTATTAGGCATTTCATTGTTCCTGCATCTCTGTAGATAGTTCATGCATATGCATTAGCCAATCTGAATTATAGTAAATGGCAGACAACTAAAACTTTGACTCTGTAAAAGACTGAGATGCTCAGGAACTATTAGATGAGAAAGACTGAATATATTCTTAAGCATTATAAATAAAGTTTGTTTTGTTTATGCCCTCAAATATTTGAGTAGTTGGGCGGTATGCTTGTCCTCTGTGAACCTTGATTACATTTCAAGCTTGAATGGTGTACTTCTTGTGTTGATTTCAATTAGTTAATCATTATAGAACATATAAGGCAGAAGTGGAACAAATAGTTTCCCCTTTCCATAGGTGGGGCTTATTTGAAAAATGTCCTGGCTGGTACTAAAGAAGTTGTTAATCCCTTTTTTTGAAACTTGGTTTTTGTCTTTGTGCACCTATTGCCTTTGTGTTTAACTACTAGTGTATTTTAGTCAACTTCATAGTTTTCTCCCATTTTCTGTCTGTGAACAGATCAGTCATTTGTTAACTGTCCTATCCTTTGCAAATTTCTGCTCTTCTTCCCTGAAAGGCTTCATTGCATAGGAAACATTTGTAAACTCATTGTTGGAATTGTGGTGAAGGTGTAAATGTATTTCTGTGGAAGTTTTTTTAATCCCTGTAGTTGACTTAAAAAGTGTCCTTCTGTCAGATTGTGCTGTTTTGAAATGGCAAACTTATCTGAATAGAAGATTTCCTTATTTGACTTATTAAATTAATTTTGTGGTCTTTTGTGTTTAAATATTCAAAGAAATGTTGTCTTCAGTCAGAGCAGTTCAGTCGGATGCTGTTTATGTGTTTACCTTTCTGCATAGTTGGATTTTTTTTAATCTCACCAAAATTTAGATAAAATGAATTGAAATGTAATTTGTATTGTTGATTGTGGAGTTTTTGTAATGTAACTCATTGCAATGTACATATTGGTTCTACTTTGTCACTTATGTATCCATTGTGTGTGTGTTTCCTAGGGCTGAAAAATGAGTTACCGGTCTTCCTTAATTTAAGACTTATTTGGGGTGTACACTTGTGTAACTCAGCTGAGCCCGTTTTCATGCTACAGTCTGCCAGCACCTCAAGTTTATTGCTCTTTTTCCTCTCCAAGTAATAAAGAAACAGATGAGATCCTTAGCATAGCACATGGTTAGCCTATACACCACCTGTCCCTTTATTCACTCCTCTCAGCTCCAGCTGATATGAACTGAAGACTTCTGTGTGTCTCACACTTTAGTGTGCATGTGTTAAATGATCTTTGTCCTGTGGGATTTGCTGCAGAGATAACACCAGATGGCTGCATTTTTAATTTGGTGCAGCCAGAATAATGGTTAGGAAAGTAGACATACATTAAAGTTTGTTCTTGTGTTTAGGCTTGGCTAAGTATTGCATAAGGGCATGCTTAAGGTAACTTACAGAATCTTCCACTACGTTAGTATAGAATAACAGTATATTTTGATCCATATACTTTTAGCACGTTTGTCTTCTCAGAATTAACCCTTATTGAGGTCAGCAAGACTTACTCCCAAGTAACATGTACTGGATTGCAGCTTTAGTTACCATGCGCAGAACACTTTATTTTCACTTTCAGATCTGCCATAACTGGTGCAGCAAGGGATGGCTGTACATGGTCTTTTTAAGTTGAATGTGAGGGAATATGATAACAGAATGTGAAAACCATTACAGTATTTAGTCATCCTATCTATATTATCAAGTGTTCCTGTTGCAAGAATTCAGTGATAACCACACAATAGGAATATTAATTACAACCAAGACAGCCTTCATCCACATTCAGGTGGTCAGATACATGTCAGTTCTTTTCACAAACTGCCACAGAGAAGTTAGGACAGTGAACGGAATGCATATAGAAGCATTACAAATATAAGCATATAAATACCAGGTTATCATAGGCTTTTGTGACATAGAATACAATCCTAACCATATCTACTCAAAAGTAAGCCCCATTGTGTTCAGTGGGTCTTACTCCCGGGAAAGTGTCTTTAGGATTTCAGCTATACTATTGTGCAAGTACTGATTCTGTAGCAACTAAATTGTATTCACATCTGTAGTTATTTAATCTTGTGTTTGCTTTTTAGTCAGATCTTAAATGTGTCCAAGATGCGAAAGGGGGATCCTTCTATCGTGATCACTGTCCTGTACTTGGTGAGTTTGAGGGAACATAATCTAAACTCTGGGATATTTTTAGTTTATAAGACATACTGAAATCTGTTAAGGTACTCTGTTTCTATTCTTCTATCTTCTTCTTCTTCTTCTTCCTTCTTCTTCTTCCTTCTTCTTCTTCTTCCTTCTTCTTCTTCTTCTTCTTCTTCTTCTTCTTCTATATATATATAAACTAGCGAAAAGCATACCCACATTGCGGGAGTAAAATTCCCCCATATGCCAACATCCTGCCCATGTGCATCGACCGGCCCCCCGCCACGAGCATCGACCGGCCCCCTGCCACACGCATCGACCGGGCCCCATGTGCAACCTCTTCCTCCGAACAACATCCCCCCTAGTGCACCAGGCACCGAGCCCCAAATTGGCTGGAAATTGGTCAGTCTTCCATGTTAAGTATACGACAAAAAGACGTTGCACCCCTTTTCAGCCTTTTAAGGGTTAAATTTTTCCACATTGGTTCTTGGTGGGTGTTGATGTCACAGAAGGAACACCCTCCCCAAATTTCACACTTCTAGGTCCGGGGGTTAGGGAGAACATTCCTCAGGGACCGATTCCTCAATGCAAATTATAGGGAGGAAAATGTATTGCACCCCTTTTCACCCCCTTCTGGTTGTAATTTCTGAAAACCAGTTCTTAGTGCACCCTTAAGTCATGGAAGGAACATCCACCTTCTAGGTTTCTAGGCCCAGCGGTTTTGGCAGGGCGTTGATGAATGAGTCAGTGACTTTTATATATATATAGAAGAGAAAAGTCACTGACTCATCACTGCCCTGCCAACCCCGCTGGGCCTAAAAGCATGAAATTTAGGGTGGGTGTTCCTTCTGTGACTGAAGGGTGCACCAAGAACTGGGTTTTGGACATTTCAACCAGAAGAGGGTGAAATGGGGCGCAACACTTTTTCCTCCCTATACTTTGCATTCAAAAATTGGTGACTGAGGGATTCTCTGCCACAAATTTCACCAAGAATCATGAAATTTGTGGTGGGTGTTGTTTATGTCACATGAACACCCACCAAGAACAGATGTGGAGAAATTTAATTCTTAAGGGGCTGACATGTTTACAACATGTTTTTGTCTTAAACTTAACGCAGAAGACTAACTAACATCCAGCCAATTTGGTGCTCAGTGCCTGGTGCACTGGGGGGTGTTGGGCATGGGGGGATGTTGCACATAAGCAGTTGATGCACGTAGTGGGGATGAACAAGGAGATGTTGTGTATGGGGGTGAATGTGCATGGAGGGTTCATGTGCATGGGCAGTTGTTGTGCAGTGAGGACATGGCGTACGGGGAATTTTACTCCCGCAACGCGGGTACACTTTCACTAGTGTGTGTGTGTATATATATATATAATCACTGACTCATTCACTGACTCATTCACTTCAATTGACTGGCTCATCAATGTCCATCCAAAACCACTGGACCTAGAAACATGAAATTTGGGGAGGGTCTTCTTTCTATGATGTAGGCAGCCACTAAGAACCATTTTTTTGAAATTCAAACTGAAAAGGGGTGGAAAGGGGTGCAACGTGTTTTTGTCTCTTTACTTAACATTGAAGAATTACTGACTTATCACCGCCTGGCGCAACACCTGGACCTAGAAGGTGTTTCCTTATATCACGTGATATTCCTTACATCATGTGAGCATCCACGATGAACCAGTTTTTAAAATAAATTTAACCCCTAAGGGGTGCAATGTGTTTTGGTCCCTATACTTTACATTGAAAACTAACTAATCAGCACCGAGCCCTAACCTCTGGAGTTATAAGCATGAAATTTGGGGATTGTATTCTTTCTGTGATAGTTATAAATACCCACTAAACACTGATTTGGTGTCTGGTGATGCTTGGTGCCTGGTGCTCAGCAAGGATGCCTGATGCTCACTGTTGCCTGCTGCCTAGTGGTTCCTGCTGGTGCCCACTGCTTGCTGGTGCCCACTGGTGACAAGTGCCCATTAATTTAGATGACCATCTAAAAATAGCCTAATTTGCATAAAATATAATTGCCAGTCAATAAATCCAGCTTGTCATCTAAGGGTTATGGATATGTGGTGCCTAGTGCTCAAAGGTTGCTGGTGCCCGGCACAGCCCCCTTGGTACTCTCCAGTGCCTGGTTACCTGTCTTGAGCCCAGTGATGCCCACCAGGGCCCAGAAGTATTCCTGAAATTTTACTCCCACAACTGCAGATAAAGTCTGCTAGTTGTTTAATAAAAAAAATGAGGCCTCTGTCAGTCTTGGAAGACTATGGTATTATTCTCGGCGCCGCATCCTGCAACCAGCCTGCATCCTACTAAGAGGAGAATAAATAAACATTAACGGGAAGCAGGAACGGTCTTCCTCTAGCAAGGCTGGTTACCTGCATGTCCAGTTCTTCAGTTAACCAAGAAAGTTCCTTTATTAATAAGAAATATCTGCTGCTAAACAAAGATATGGTAAAGGATGCAGGTTTCTAATTCCTAAGCAAAATTGTTGCTTTTTCACCAGTTGTATTTCTGGATGGTTAAATCACTGCTTTTTTTTTCTTTTAATTTTAGGAGAGCAAAATGGTAACAGAAATCCTGGTGGATTGCAGATTGGTGATTTAGTAAATATTGATCTTGATTTAGAAATTGTCCAGTCTTTACAGCATGGTCATGGAGGATGGACTGATGGAATGTTTGAAACCTTAACCACTACTGGTACAGTATGTGGTATAGATGAAGATCATGACATTGTTGTACAATATCCAAGTGGCAACAGGTATATTAATCTCAGATTTTTAGTAAGGCTCATTTAAGTTCACCAAGGAAAACAGTCTTTGGTGTTTGGCTAATGCTTGATATTAACACTTTTGACTCTTTCTCCAAAACAAGAATAGGGATACAGTACTTTATTTTTTTTGTCCTAGTGCTTTCAGAAATTATTTCCTACTTCAAATTATTTGGGTGAACACATTTTTGCTGGGAACTCTTCTTTATTGTCTTTAGAATTCTGTTATGTGGTTGTATTCCAAGATGAGTGTGTGTGAGACCAGTAATTTTATTACAAAAAAGGCCACAATAATACACCTGCTGGGTTTTTAAATAAACTTGAGGCACTCTTGCTCAGAATAGGAGAACCAACAAAAGAAGCAGAAACTAGTTATTGAAGATTGGTGAAAAGAGGGGAAAAACTGTTCAGCTGAAGTTTTATGAAAGTGGTAAAGATTGCTTGTAATGATGGTTCAAGTTGGCATATTTGTGTTTTTTTAAAGGTGGACTTTTAACCCTGCTGTTCTCACCAAAGCCAATGTTGTCCGAAGTGGAGATGCTGCTCAAGGTGCTGAAGGTGGTACCTCACAATTTCAAGTGGGTGACCTTGTCCAAGTTTGTTATGACTTGGAAAGAATCAAAGTGCTTCAAAGAGGACACGGTGAATGGGCCGAAGCAATGCTTCCTGTAAGTTTATGTTAATGTTTAGTTAATGTGGTATTTTACATTAAAATAGAGATAGTTTAGTCTTGAAGCTCTGTTTAATCATAGTTGGAATGGACCCAGTGAATCATGTAGTCCAACCCCTTGCCTGTAGCAGGAAATCCTCATCTTGTGGGGACTCCGGTCTCGAACACTGGCCTGCTGGTTAACAGACACAGTGTCTTAACCACTTGCACCATCAGAGGATCAGTCTTAAAGGTCTGTAGCTTAAATGATATGTTCAGAGTAGAAAACAGTTTAGTGCTGCAGGGAAATCCTCCTTAGGTTCTGTGGTGTAGGTGCCCTTATGGGGATTTCCCCTAGCCAGAGGGAATCAAAAATCTGTGCACTTGTACCAGGGATGACCATCGTTGATGTCAAGTGTGACTTCATTTCAGTGTAAGGCTTAAATTCTAAACACTTGTGGGAGTAAGCCCCACTGAAACAAAAGGGACTAAATTCTGTGTGATCAAATGTAGGCTGGTTCTGTAAACCCATTTGTTATATCAGCATAACACTATGTACCATTTTTAAGGCAGTGGGTGCAATCCTGAGGCTGTCTACTCAGAAATAAGTTCCATTATATTCAGTGGAACTTACTCCCAGGAAAGTATGTTAAGGATTGCAGCCTGTGTTCCTTGTGTACGAGAGATAGTAAATATTCTCCAAAGTCGTCCTAAAACAATGGCATGAATGTAAAGCTGTCTTTCCTCTTCCCTGCAGTAGTACCCTGAGCTCTACAAACTGCTTCTGAGGATTGAGAACCCCATAAGAAAAAAACTTCAAGTGTATCATTGGGGGTTGCAAAGTGAGGGGAATATCCAACCATGTGGTAGCAATTCTGCTTGCAAAAGCTATTTTGGTGTGGCTTTTGAAAGTGCTGCATTCCATGCTATCTCTGAGGATCCCCCAAACATCAAATAATTTGAGGGTTTGCAGTATGCGTGTTTGCAATACAACCTTACATTAATTTTTCTAAAGTTCATATGTAGAAGCTTAATAGCCAAGTGTTAGACAGGCCACCTCATTGAGTCAGTATGGGCAAAGCATGCCATTTCCATGTGTAAAGGTAATTGATTAGTTATGAGAGGCTCCTTAAAGGCTGCTGCTTATGAACTGGAGAGTCTGTTTAAAAAACAAATTTTGAATAGGGTTGTAGGGAAGATTAACCCTACAATCCAGAGTAACTACGGGAAGACATAAGAGGCACTTACTCTGGATTGCTCTATGCATTTCCCAAAGCTTTCCGATAGGTGGCACCGTAACTATGTCAATGTAAAAGGTTCCGTAGTTACTCTGGATTGTAGCTGAAGTTGTTGATTTTCCTCAAAATTGGGGATTATGTTGCATGCATTGAGAGTGTAATATTTTGCTGGATGTGTGGAAATGGTAGTTACTGGAAAATGAAGGCCATCTCTGTTTACAAGCCACTGCATTATTACAGTCTATAGCAGGTATATTATTGAAAACTATAAAATCTATAAATCTAGAAAAAATTGTATCCCAAATCTATAAATCTAGAAAAAATTGTATGGTGTTAGATAAAATATAACAGATAGGATGTTAAAATAAAAGCAAAACCTGAGTATTTTACTTTTTGTACCATCAAACTTTTACAGTTCAGGCAACAGTGTATACTCAGTTTGAGTGGATCTGAGTAAGAGTACAGAGTATCTACAGTAAAAGCTTATTTGCAGAACTTTACAAACTATATATTTTGAGATTTTTCTTGTCTTCAAATTAGACTTTAGGTAAAGTTGGAAGGGTCCAGCAGATCTATTCAGACAGTGATTTAAAGGTAGAGGTTTGTGGAACTTCTTGGACATATAATCCAGCTGCTGTGTCAAAGGTGGCATCAGCAGGCTCTGCAATAAGCAATGCATCTGGTGGTAAGTTAAAACCGTTATTTAACAGGGTTTTATGTGATCTGAAAATTTGAAAGGTGTTTTAACGAAGAGAAGACATAATAATAATGATAATGAATGTCAGTTGTCAGGAGAACTCCAGTTAATGTATATATGTCTCCAATTTTTTTCTGTTTCTGGAATAAATTATAAATTAGTGTTTTTACCTGCTTTGTGACTATATGTTTGTTATTAATTTTATGTGTGACTAAGCATTGCTGTGAAATTCTTCAAAATTACAAAAAAAAGTTATGATTACGATACGATACGATAAACCTTTATTGGCATATACAGCAATAAAAAGACACTGGTGAACATAACAAGGAAAAGTATAACACTAGTGATGCTCACACCCTGAGTACACGGGAGAAACTTGTGGAACATTTAAATGGAAAGTATAAACAGATAAAATATCTTGTAATTGAGTTGCAGCCGACAAGAAGTGAGACTAATCTATAGCTAAAATTAATGAGTTTGGAGGTTAGTGAAATATATAAGGGCAGGTTGAGCTTTTTTTAACGTAGGAGTTTTGGACAATATATTTGAAAGAAAGGAGGCAATAGCAAATGTCAGAGGCTCTATCATGTCTTCCATAAACAGTGAGAGAGATGCAGGGGAGGTGGGTGGGTATAATAGGAGCCAAGGGGCAAGGTACAAGTTCCGCTGAAAAGAATGAGAAGGACAGAAAAAGAAAATATGTGAGAGGGTGTCTGGAACTTCTCTGCAAAATAAGCAAAGACATTTACTGCGAGGGATACGGAGGAATTGACCATAGTGAACAGCGGAAGGAAAAATATTAAATCGGGCTAACATAAAAGCCCGTTTCAACGGGGGTTGGAAAGAGAGTAAAAGTAATTGGAGGTAAGAGCTTGTTGTGGGTATAAGCCTAATGAAAGGGGGGAACAGATTGGATTGAGGGAAGTTCTTAGGGAATTGAATTCAGCCTGGAAAAGATGTTCCCTAATGGTGTTATAAGCTTGCGCAAGGTTGAGATCGGCTAATGCTTCAATTGAGAGATTAATGGAGAGGAGTTTGGATTCGACTGTTCGAAACCAAGGGGAGGTGAATGGATCTTTTAACAAAACCGAGATAAGGGAATCAGAGGAAGGGGATAAATGAATTTGTTATGATTATAACAGTATATACTGCTTTTCACTAAGTTCACAAAGATTAACAACTTAGCTATATCAGTGTTTCCCAAACTGTGGGTTTCAACCCACCAGAAGGTTGTAACTGATGATGGTGGGTCCTGAAACTGACAAGCTGATTGCTGAGAAAAATATATTGAACCCTATGGAAAGTGAAGCTGTGTTTACTCATGAGAAGGCAACTATGCAGCAGTCCACCTTAAAGGGCAGGCTGAGAGGAATGAAAGGCCACCACAGTGGTCTCCAATCTGATGAGTGTAGGTCCCCACAAATAATTGAAATGCCTTACCCTCTCCAAAGTGGCTAACAGCAATTAAGACAGAGATTAAATTAAGACAATTTCAACTGGACTTAATTTTTTAAATTTTTTAAAAAGTTTTTACTCTTAATTCCTAAATCTCTTAAATTAGTAAAATATTCAGCAAAAATATGTGAGTAGCTTATTTGTTTGTTTATATCTTAGTTCTTAAACACTGTTTCATCTTTTTGTGTATACTCAATAATTTTTTTTGCACATAATGGGGAACATATTTGAGCTGCTAAGATTGTTTCCTGACCAACTCACCTTTTCCAAACAGGATCATCTGGTTGAAGAACATGGTTGGATAATAGCCATGTTTTAATAGAGGATGTGTTTTATCACACATCTTACCAAAAATCTTGACTTAACAAAAATCTTATCTGATTTACATTATGACTTCCAGCTTTGGGAGGCTGGCACCTCTTTTCCACAACTTTGTAAATTATTGTGCCTTCTTTGAATCACCAACCTTTGTAAATTATATAAAACAGTCACAGCTGTTTTATATAGCACATTACATCAGTCTAAAACTTTGTCCTACAGTTTTTCCCATTTTCTTCCTATATGCTGAGCGTTCTGACTTCACAGTCTTCTTTCCCTATCCTTTCTAACTGTCCTTACTTTCATGCTCATTGTGTTTTTCTACTACTGTTATCTGCTACTTAATCATTACATTTCAACCAGGGTCTGTATTGCATGCCATAATCACTCTTGACATGCAGTCATCATCTGCCTCTTTAAGTTGCTTCTCCTTGTTTGTTTAATTATTGGTTGGTTTACTGTGAATTTTTATTGTTGCATTATTAATAAATACAATATTTTTGCCATAATGATAATTTTATTTAATATTCACAGAGAGATTGTCGCAGCTACTAAAGAAACTGTTTGAAACGCAAGAATCTGGGGATCTTAATGAAGAGCTGGTTAAAGCAGCTGCTAATGGAGATGTTGCCAAAGTAGAAGACTTGCTTAAGAGACCTGATGTGGATGTGAGTGCCCCACAAATGCAAAACTTTTAATCTTTGTCATTTTTGGAGATGGGGTGACTGCCCACTCCAGGCACACTTTTTTGTGAAAACAAACTTTCAGTGGCTCTAATGCTGTGTTCTTAATTTAGAACATTATTGGCCATCTGTTACATGATATCTTTAAGAAAATGAATGCCACTAACCATATTCTTTCTATCAACAAAAAGTGTCTGATATGCTATAACATAAGAAATTAATTTTATTTCCCTTTGGGTGACTTAGCTAAGTTTCATTAATTTACACCTGCTAAATTACATTTTTCCACTTCAGCTAGTTTCTCCGCTCTAGCCACATCCTTTCTTTGTGTTTAGAAAATTAAATGGTTCGATAGCCCTTCTTTAGTATACAAACAATAAGAACAAATGACCCAAAATGATAGATATAAAGAGGGAAAGTACCTTGATTTGTAGATCTTGCTGAATTTGAATTTTATTGAATTACATACACTTACTTGAAAGAAAGTCCCACTGAACAATGATTAGGAATAAATCCCTATCATGCTTAATACAGTTGGATGCATATGTACAGCAGAATGCAATGAAAAACCCTGATTGAAATACATCCTTTTTATCAAAAGTCATAGCGCAAAAAAATCACTAGAAAACAAAAAATGCATGGACCCTTTTGGAGTGAAACTGAGCTATTTTGCAGATTTATTTGTGTGTAAGTGAAATTGCCTTTGCCCACTGAAAAGAGTATGTCACAAGGAATACAATGATAGCAGAATAGACCCAATTCAATAAAGTAATCCCCCACAAAAACCCAGAGAAGTCAACCCTTTAAGCTAATGGATGTATTGTGCCCTATAGAAAGCAAAAGTAAGCTACACATTCGCATTTACTCACAAGTAAGAAAATGTGCCTCAGCTCATGTTCAGCTCTGGTAAAGACAAATGCAAGACCTTAATAATGGTCCCGATTCAAAGAAAGTAGAGCTCAGGAAATGCTCCAGAAGCCAGCCTCCCCTCGATAAAAAAGAATAAAACAGGGTTGGCTACATATGTCCCAAACAGGGCACAGGACAATAGTATCTCTCCTCACCCACGACCAGCTTGTTTCCCCAGCCATTGGAGGTCTGTCATGGGGGGAATTATACTCTGGGCTCAAGTACCAGGTGACACAAACCCTAGAGATGTCATTGAACTAGTTAGGAAATAAAAATTAATATGAGATGACAACTAATCAAATGTCCAACTGTTTTGAAACAGTACTGTAAAAAATGATGACTTAATTGCAATTCTTGAACATATGTTAATTGTAAGTTCCTTTGGCTTGAATAACAATGTGCTTTCAGGTGAATGGACAATGTGCAGGACACACAGCTATGCAAGCAGCAAGCCAGAATGGACATGTTGACATTTTGAAATTACTTCTGAAGCAGAATGTGGATGTTGAAGCAGAGGTATTTTCTTATTTGTTGTTTCTGTGCAGTGTTGAACTTAATCTATAATTGTTAACATTGTTCATATCTAGATCAGCCACATATTACTTTGACTAGCCAAATTTAACCATCATTGCGGGAGTAAAATTTCAAGAATTTTTGTGGACTCTGGGCACTGGTGGCATTGGCAACAGGTGGCCAGCATCAGGCACTGGCAAGAACTGGAAACCACTGGGTACCAAGATGTGCTGGATACAGGAGGATACCAGGGTGCAGTGGCAGGCTTCGCTGGGCATCCATACTGGGCACTTGGCATCCCTACCAGGCACAACTGACACCATCGGAACCAGTGGGCATCAGGCATCCCTACCGGGCACCACCATGCAGCAGGCAGCATTGGGCACCATACATTCCATCTAGGCACAACCAGGTGACAGCATGCACTACCACACATCCCTACTGAGCACTGGGCATCCTTGCCAAGCACCAGCAGGCAACATGAGGCAGCAGGTACCAGTGGGCACAGGACACCAAATCAGTTCTTAGTGGGTCCTTACATCACAGAAGCTCCCCAAATTTCATGCTTCTAGGTGCAGGTGTTGAGGCTGAGTGTTGATCAGTAAGTCTTCAATGTAAAGTATAATGGCAAAAACACATTGTACCCAGTGATGGGATTCAAAGAAATTAACAACCGGTTCTATGCCCATCTGGTAGCCACTTTTAAATGGCTATTTTTAAACTTTATATGTCCTATCTCTCGTTAATAACTGGTTCTATAGAGTAGGTGCGAACCTGCTGGAGCCCACCTGAACCCTTAGGGGTTCAATTTCTAAAAATCTGTTCTTAGTGGGTGCTCACATCACAGAAGGAATGTGCATAGACCCAGGGATTTGGGCTGGGTGTCAATGAGTCAGCAATTAAATGCTAAGTATCAGGATAATAACGTGTTGTGCCCCTTTTCACCCCCTTCCAATTTGAATTTCCAAATATTGGTTCGTAGTGAGTGACTGCTTCATAATGAGTCATAAACTTCATAAAGCATAATGATGTTGTAATATGTAGGTACTGCAGCAGTATCTACTGCTATAAGATTTTATAAATCCTTAAGATTTTATAAGTCTTAAAATGCCAAGTGATCTTTTTCTTACTTACAAATATATTATTCACAATAATGTTGTTGGAAGCTAAATGTCTTCCCCCACTCACTAGAAGAGTAGAAAGTGATTATTTGTCAACCAGAAGTCAGAACTGTGGTCTTGAATAAAAGTTATATGACTAACCCAGTTGAATTATGATTATATAGGACAAAGATGGAGACAGGGCTGTTCACCATGCAGCTTTTGGTGATGAAGGAGCTGTGATAGAAGTTTTGCATAGGGGCAGTGCAGATCTGAATGCTCGCAACAAACGTAGACAGACACCACTTCATATTGCTGTGAATAAAGGTCATCTTCAAGTAGTGAAGACGCTGTTAGACTTTGGTTGCCATCCTAGTCTTCAGGTAAATATAAGCTGCTGTTTTATTTATGTTATTATAAATTTATGGAAATATATATTTTTATGTTCTTAACTTGCTAAAGATAGTTTTTTAGAAGTTTACCACTTCAGGGCAAATTTTTGCTGTTCACGAATCAAATAAGAGAGCATTAAGCTTCTTCTCATGGTGTGTTACATTCTTGCATAGCCACCTTTATTCTGATTCAATCAGCTTGGCTTGCTTGTACGCTGCTTGAATTGGACTATAAGATGGCTTGAGTACTTCTTCCCCAAACAAGAACCTACTGAATAAATTGATGCAATTTTTAATCACCCCAAATATACACAACTTTTAAGAATGCAAAATTTGGGTAGGCCAATGTTATAAATTTCAGACTGCGATTTTCAATGAATGTGCTGCAGATGGTACTCAGGTGTGCCATGGTGTTTGTGGAGGATCAATTAGCAGGGCTGTTGGGGGATTTGAGCCCCCCCCCCAACACCATGTACCTGGTCAAATTTGGTCAAGGTGTGCCTTGACAAATTTAGCCCTTTGGTCAGTAAGCAATGAAATGAAAAAGACTGAAAATAATTGATTTAAAGGATGTGTATTCGTATGTTGCTTCCATAATCTGAAGTTTCTCTAAAAATGTATTGCATTAGTGCTGTAATAAGTTAATGTAATAAAGTAATATATTAATTATTAATTAATAATAAATATAATAAAGTAATATATTAATGAGTGCCTGTTTTTAGGATTCTGAAGGTGATACACCTCTTCATGATGCAATTAGTAAAAAGCGCGATGACATCTTGGCTGTACTTTTAGAAGCTGGAGCAGATGTGACTATTACAAACAACAATGGATTCAATGCTCTCCATCATGCTGCACTAAGGGGAAATCCGAGGTAGATACTTTTTTCTTTTAGTTTGCAAAATAACTGCTAGAAAAGAATAATTCATTGTATGGAAGGATTATACATTAGTTCACAGAATAATGAACTACATGCTTATAAGCCATAGCAGGGTTTTTGGGAAAGTGGGCAGGTGTAAAAGACCCTGCTTACATGGAACTAAAATACTAACTTCTGGGACAAAACTCTTCATTCAGAAAAAAAATCAGAAAAAAATTTCAGCATCAAATTGATGATGAAATGACTGTGGCTGCATCTGCTGATGAGACGTGGATGCATCTGATCTGCTATGTACCTATATTGCCTACCTAATAATTTTTAAAGGTATTTTAATTCATAAAATGTGCTCTCAGCATAAAAACACAATGTAATTTTTTATACTTTTTCCTTGGGAGAAAACAAAATCTGTGAAAAAATATTTAAGAACAGGTGGGTTTTTTTTTTGTTTGTGCCTAGAATCATTGCTCTGTGGGGACAGAGATACAGTATAGTGAATACTGATATTCAGCATCATGCCAATTAAGGAAATCCAGTTATGGCTTGGTGTGTTGCCTGAATTGGTAAGTTATTCTTTGCAGTTGGTCAGCAAATGACAATTAGGAACCTGATTTTAGGTGAATTTGCAAGCTTGTTTTGTGTTGGCTATTCTTAGCATGTTGTCTTAATTGGAATAATTACATCTATTGCTCCCTCCTTAAAGATCGTAGTACAGTTAAAATGAGGTGAATTTATGAAGTTGAATGAAGGGAGGACTCCTAAGAAAAGACCCTGATGCTGGAAAAAGCTGAAGGCCAAAGGAGAAGGGAACGGCAGAGGATGAGGTGGTTAGACAGTGCTACCAAATCAATGAACATGAATTTGGACAAACTTCAGAAGCTAGTGGAGTATAGGATGGCCTGGCATGCTGTAGTCCATGGGATCACAAAGAGTCGGACATGACTTAACAACTAAAAATTTCCTTTTGTATGTTCTTCCTCTCTCACTAGTCAGTTTCGGTGAATGACCTTTGGTTCTGGTATTGAGAGAGAGGGAAAAGAACTTCCCTCTACCCATTTTATGCATAATTTTATGCATAATGCATAAAAAACTGGGTTGCGATTCCCCAGTTTTTGAGTACCACTGCATCAGTATATATGTGCTGATTTCTTCCCTCAGTGTGTGTAGCCTTACATTTACTTACAATGAAGGGCAGCTGCCATTTTGTTGCCTTTCCCCTGGTTTAGGAAGATCCTTTGGAAGCTCCTCAATCTCTTCAGGACTTCCAGACTAGACTTCAGACTAGAGTTGTCCATAAATCTTGCTGCTTCACTGCTTTTCCCCAACTCCAGGTCATTTATGAACAAACTGAAAAGCACAAGTCCCAATGCCAGTCTTTTGGCATATTATTTTCACTCTCTCTCCATTGTGAAAAATGTCAATTCCCTGTTTCCTTCAGCCAGTTTCTAATCCATAAGAGGACCTTTACTCTTACTCCCTAAAGATAGAATTTTTACAGAAGTCTTAGACCTATATCCTAAAATGATATTAAGCCCCTTGCTCTGGAGCAGTTAAGATGACTTTCCATAAGATAACACTAGAGGGTGTCTCTATGGGCATGGACCCATAACTGCTCTGGATTTTGCCCTTAGTGTGTGTGTGTGTGTGTGTGTGTGTGTGTGTGTGTGTGTCAGATGCTTTTTGATAGACCTGATAATATTATCAGGTAGCTCATTCACATCCACTTGCTGGTTAACCTTTTCAAGGAATTTTAACATATTCATGAACCAAGAATTATCCTTGCAGAAGCCATGTTAATTTTCCCTCAGCATGGCTTGTTGTTCTTAACTTTAGCCCTGATTAGTCTTTCTATCATATTACCTGAAACAGACATTGGCCTAACTGACTTATAGTTAGTTTTTACCCCCTTTTTAAAAGATTGGCATGACATTACCTATCCTCTGGTCTTTGGTACTGTGAATATTTTTAGAGACAAATAGCATATTTTTGTCATATTAACAGAGAAATTTTATTTGAATGCCACCTGGGCCCAGTGACGTATTAACCTTTAATTTGCCAATAAGTTCTGAAATGCCTTCGCTTAACTTCAAGTTGACTTAATTCTCTTATCAGGAGGGGCAGTTCGGCAATGGTAAATACTTGAGCTCTTCTACCATGAAGACAGATTTAATTTCATTTAATTTCAAGTCCCCTTTAATTCCCTGTCCAATTCTCTGGGCAAATTCCTTCTTTGTTAGCCTTGCTAGCTATGGGTGCAATCCAGAGTAACTACAGGGAGTCCTTGCTCTGGTGTAAGAACAATTTACTCAGGATTGCAATATGAATTTCCCATAAGTTTTCACTAGGTGGTGCCATAATGTCTCTTACATGCTCCTGTAGTTACTCTGGATTGTAGGATTCATGCTCTTCAACATCATTCTTGGCCTCTTGTATCACCTTTAACATTTGTTTTGCCAGAGTTTGTATTCCTTTTACTTTTTCTCATTAGAGCAAGGCTTCCATTTACAGAAAGAAGCTTCTTTGTCTTACAGCACAATCCTAAGCATGTCTACTCAAAAGTAAGCCCCATTGTGTTCAATGGGTCTTACTCCCAGGAAAGTGTCTTTAGGATTGCACCCTAAGTAGCTTCTTTAACCCTGTTGCTAAGCTGGCACCCTCCTGGACCAGGTTGAGTCTTTCCTCCTTTAGTGTATACGTGTCAGGTGGGCCTCTTAACCATTTTAAACAGACTCCATGCATTCTGAAGTGATTGGACTCTTTTATCTTCTTCCCTTTAGCTTTTTTCTAACTAATCACTTAGTTTGGGGGAAGTCCACTCTTTGAACATGTAGGATTTTTGTGTCAGATTTGCTTAATGCTGTTTCCCCAACATACATGTCAAAATGGATTGCACTGTTCTTCAGTGGTTCTCTTTCTTTGTTTGGAAAAAAATAATAGAACATTATGGAAAAGAAGTTCATTAAAACAGGAGAATTCACAGAACATACATCAAGTGTTTTATTTTATGGGAGCATACAGCTTCTTAAAAACAAGAACAAATCAAGTCACTGAAAACAAATGAAACCCTTAATCTCAAGATCATATTGTTGTACAATAATTTTGAATATATAGCTTTACGCTGGGAAACAAGTACTCTTTTTAGCGCTCCTGGAATAGATAGTAATGCCTAATTTTAACATATAGCTTGCTTGCAATTATATATTTGACTATGTTAAAGATCTTTTTTCCACAAATATTCTCATTATTGAGATCTTGCTGATGAGAGCATTTGTCCTGTTGTAATCAATACATAGCTACAGCTGGTTGAAGGGGACCAAATCCATTAAGCAGGTGATTTGATTCCATTTTACCAGCTTTAGCAAAGCATTTACATTTAGGAAGCCTTCAACTTTTTCAAAAGTTTGGTAAAGAATGTTTATTATGTACCTTCTCATTTTATGCCAGTAAAGGTCAAGTAAAATAGGAGAGAAGTATAGAAAATACAGTTTTGAATTTGAAATGTCCAGGACTTCACTTTTGCAGAACACTATACTGTTAGATGTACATTTTAAGTGATATCCAAATGTTTGCTAACTCATAGAAAAATGCAAAAGTTAAGCATGTACATTTTTTTAAATATTGTTTTTCTTGATAATAAAATTAAGACACAACCCTTAATATTAAGCCTTTTCCTGGATATTATTTTGTTGCAAAATACCAAGAAAATGTGTTTCTAGTTTTTTGGGCAGCATATATTTATCATCCATGTGGAAGGCAATGCTGTTTTTGTGTGTTGATCACTGTTGATTTTGATTAAAACAATTGTTGAAATAGCTGGTTACAACAAGCTGAAAAAGCAGTGTTTCAACTTGCACTTGACCTCTAAGATTATGTTCAAGTATGATCTTGGTTTGTATTTTAAAGTGAGTGTTATTTTGTAAGTTCTCTTTAGAAACAGTGCTGGTCTTGTGGAACAACTGATAGTATTTTTGTTGTAAGCAATTTTCTTTTTGGTTGAAGTTGCATTAACAGCTGTTGAAATGAGACAGGCATGGAATTTGGATTCTTTATAATTTTAAACTAATAATTGATATATTTGATGGAAAACCTCTGACTGCAGAGCCAAACAAGGAGGAAGCAAGTCATAAGTTAACATGCATTCACGTAATATAGTTGAGTAATGATAAAGATAATTATGTAAACATGCATTTTTATTCAAAGTCTTCAATAGATATACGGCATGTGTGTTGCTTTAACAAGGACTTTTAAGACAGCTATAAGGCCAATGTCTATTTTTATCAGTTCTATGGAAACTGTTGTACAGGTCCAGCTGCTCAAGTGTTCTTTTGGAGGGCAATAGAGTTTCATGTACTGGCCATATCAGGACATAAAGAAGCATAGTAGCATTTGATAATGTCAGCATCTGCTACTCCTGTCAGTCAAATGGTTGAAATGTTTTTGAGTTAAAATGGTTGAAATGTTTGGAGTCAGCAGATGTTCAACTTGTGCTTAGCTCATATTCAACAACTGATGGAATTGACATTTTAGAGTGACTGTGTTTTAAAAGGAATACTAGCATGAACATTTTAGAAGCTGTGTGTAATTTCATCTATGGTTTGATTTGTTGCTTGTTTACTATAGTACAGCAAAAGAAGATTGAGGATCTGTGATTCTCCATAGATGCCCAATAGGTTTTTAAAATGTGAACCTTTAAAACTTTACTGCTCAGATGCGCTACTGTTACAAATGGGCAGCAGTGTTGGCAGATCTTATTTAAACCAGTGAACTCAGATTTATGCCTATTAATCTATTAATTGTGAAATAAATATGTTATAGTTAACAGTGTCAGTAATGATTCCTGTTCAGCACATTTGCATTATGAACCATTTTATTATTTCTTTGTTGACTGGACTAACATATATATTATGCTGTTAATATACATTTTGGAAGTGATTGATTTTTCACTAAGAACAATTAGTTTTAATTTCATTAATTTAACAACAAGATTTCAGTTTATGGGATCTGAAAGATTAATAAATATTTGGATTTGTGAAATAAAATCTAACATAAATAACATTTGTTTTATGCAGGTGTATTCATGTTTCACTAAAACATTATTTTAGAATATTCACATGGTCCTTGCAAGTAATTGTTCATTGATAGAGGAGACATTTCATTTTATAATTTTGACAACAAGCTAGTAGACAGGTGTAATTAAAAAACTTTTGATTAAAAAACAATGTTTTAGATGCCAGGCAGGATATTCACATTTTACTTGGCTTCTGAATTTTTTAAGACATTAATTAGCATGCATATCTTGCATTAAAAAAAAGAAAAATTGGTTCTCTTGAGACATTCGGGACTAATGATATCTGGTTTCACAAAACCACTTTGTGAACTACTTATTCATAAATTTAAATGTGTCCTCTGCAAGTTGCCCTGCAAGTTGTTACTGACTCTGAGCAGTGCTCATTCCCATTATATAAGGCCAAAGACCTAGCATTGCCCAGATACGTTTCTGTGGTAATGTGGCCAGAATGACTATATGCTAACATACATAGAACACCATTACCTTCCCACCAAAGTGGTATCTATTTATCTACTTAGCTGGACAAGTAACCGGAGCCCACTTCATTGTGTGGTACTCCTCGCAAACTGCTGACCTGCTGACCTTCAGGTTGATGGGCATAGCATCTTTAACCACGCATCCCCCTGCAGCCCACTCTTATTCATAGTTGTTTATAGCTATGGCTAATAATAATAATAGGAATGTTAATATGGCTGTTAGCGTCATTACTTCATGAATATTGCGGTATGGCTTTGATGCCACTGCATCTCAACTTTTACTCTACCACTGTATAATTTTCCACTTAAGACTTCACACATTTTTTAGCAAACTGGCACCTCTTGCTATGGTTAGCAAACATTTTGTGCAACAAATATAACTGCTTATTTCTCTCATATCAGTGAGCTTCTTCATTGTTATGTTTTGTCTTCTCTTGATTCAGGTCACCTAAGTCCTATTTATATATTCACCAGACTAAGGGTGCAATCCTAACTAATTTAAGCCAGCCTAACTTACATGCTATATCTTTCCATGGTGGTGTAGGGAGGTCAGTATATGCCAGTGCAGTGGCCTAAGCCTCCACAAGTGGGGCAGTTTTGTGACACCCCCAGGTCAGCTCGGGATTTATCCCAGGACTTACGCCCCTCAGTGCAGGTTAGGATTGCAGCTTGAGGCTGTAAACCTACAGACACTTTCCTGGGAGTAAGACCCATTGAACACAGTAGGGCTCACTTTTGAGTAGATATGATCAGGATTGTGCTCTGAGTAAACTAAAGGCAGTGTGACTATAGGCATATAGACTGCCTGCATTGCTTCAGCATGTTGATTGCAACTTAGCTTACATGTTGATTTTTCCACAGATGTGCTCAATAGTGTATGATTCTTACAAACTGGAATGAAGGTAACAACTAGAATATGTCTATAATATGTATGCTTCCTTGGTTCTACAAAAGTGAGACAAATGTTGGTTAAGTGCAATGGGAAATATTGCTACTTCTATCAATTATGCCAGTAAATGAATACATGACAGATTTCTAGTTGAAAACTCAAAGTAGATAAAATATGGTAGATAAAACACTTGGCCCTGAATTCGGTTTTACTCATTTTACTCATTTACTCAGTTAACTGAGTGAAAAATCAGATAATAGTAATTGTGTGTTATAGCCATTTTTAATCTTGAATTTATTCTTCATTTACATAAAGTTTAGCTCTAGTTAGTGGATAATATGGCAAAAACCTCAGAAGTAGATGCAATAAAGAGATTTCTGAATAAAATATCTGCAAATATTTCTCAAACGATCAAAGCTGCTATTATTTTGAAATGATTAGCTGCAATATTCATACATTATTTTGAAATGTTATTGTATATTATAATGTGATCTTATATTTAATTTATAGATGATAACATGCATGCTTGTACAGGCAATCGCCAATGCATAGTCATCGACCTCCACATTTTCAGGCAATAAATGTTTCAAAAATTAATAAAGTGCTTGATTTAATATTACTACTTGTCTGATAAGTTGTAACTTCACCTAAAGAAGATCAAAGAGTATTCTTCTTTCATCAGTATTTAGTTCAGCTTTCTCTACTGGTAGTTCATACCTGTCAAAAATACATACTTCTTTACATTCCATAGTATTCTAGCTTCATATGGTTACATAAAGAAGTATGTGCTCTGGGCAGGTTTTAAAAGTTGCTGGTTTATCTGTTGGATGATTTGGAAAAAAAATTTTCCTTGCTCTCTATTAGTCTAAGATACAAAATAACTATTTCCAATTAGTTGTAGGCATATGTGTTAAAATTTTAAAGATTTTTTAAAATAGCTTTGTTGCTGAGGTTATAAATTCCACAGAATGGTTTACCTGCTCGGTAGTGTAAAACATTTTAAAACTCAGTGTTTTGTCTTGAAGATGCCAAGTACTTGTCTAGACTTCTGTTGTTGCTTCTTGATGTCTAGTAAGCTTGCAAATGAAGAACAATAACTTCATTGAATGTTGGCTGTGCAAAATACCTTCATGAAATGGAAAGTTGTACTCCACTTTGATCTTGGGTTGCCTTTAGAGTCTTCAACCAGGTTTCAGCCTGTTGTGTAATAGTATCTGATGTAGATATCCAAATGAAATGGAGATCTGCATTTTAAAAGTTTCCAGGACTAGTATTTTTTTGTTGTTCCCAGTGAGGCTTTATTTTGTTTTAAAGGATGATGCAGAAGTGGGAGGGGGAATAACCTAGGTGGAAAGATTAGGTATTAGTTGATTGTTAGTACAGACCTAAGAACGTCTAACGAAAAGTAAGGTTTATTGAGTTCAATGGGCTTTACCTCCAAGTTAGTGTTTATAGGATTGCAGCCTGTTCATATGTTGTCAGTGTATCTTTATTAAATCCTTTTGAAATTATTGTTAACGTCACCCAGTACTGCATGTATTTCAACACAGAATTATTTGCAGGCTTGCCACATATAACAGTTTGGATACATGTAAGATATTTAGCATTAATCCTATTAAATCTGTGGCATAAAAAGCTCAAGAACCAATTACAGTGTGTTTGTATTGTTGGGATCACTATTTCTGAAGAACGAAAATGTATAGATTATAGTTTTGAAATATGCAAAATTGTGCATTTTATCAGTGATTTGAAACTAGAAATATGTTTCATTTTAGCACTAATTTTTAAAAAAGCATTACTAGAGCATCTTAAAGGTCCTGAGATAAGAAGAAAACAGTGATTTCTGCAGCCCATGACAAAAAGCTAGTGCAGTTGATAGAGAGCAAATCAGAGCTTCGCAGTGTTAACACAGACTACAAGGAGAAACAGCAATGCAGCATAAGAATTACAACTTGCTCATTTCAGATTGAACTGAATTGAATTTATGCTCCATAATAAATACTTTTAAGGCAGAACATTACAAGTATCTTGTAAAACCATGTATTGCTATTCTGCTTTCTTGTGGGAAAGACAAGCGTTGCAAAATGCTAGTTAGATGTGACTTGAAGGGAGAACGAGGTTAAGCATTTCTTTAAAATTAATACTTTTAAAAATGTTTCAACATCATTGACTTACATGACACAGCTAAAGATTTCTGTTCAAACAAATAATCTATTGTGGTAGTTGCATTAAAAATGATTTCTTCAGTTCTGCTACTTCACACTACATATGCTTAGTATCTAAACATGTTGGCATTAAGTGACACCATTGTTAGAGATTAACATAACAAAATACATTCTAATAAATGATACATGCAAACAGGAATTCTTGAAACGTGGCATCATGCAGGACTTTGAATGCTCTGTTACCTTAAGCTTATCATGCAGCATTTGCAGTTGGAAGAGGTAATGACCTAGAGAGACATCAGCAGCAGCCATCTCATCTTGAGTGTTCGTTCACTCTATTCGCTGATTCAGCTCTTCATTATGGTGGGAGGGGGGCAATGGGGAGGTGTCAGTGAATACACATTTTACTTTCTAAAATAGTTATAACCCCAAAATAAGCAGTAATGTTAACAGATGTTTGCTGCTTGTTCTTAAATGCTAAAGTGTGGATGTGGGAAAAATAACTTCCAGTGTCTGCAAGTATCCAGTAAAAGGCTGCAAGGAAACTCAAAGAAGAGACAAACTCTTTTTTCCTTTGTTGGTTGAAAGCAACTAAGAAAAGAAATGTTCATGAGATCCAAAAAATTCAGCAAGCATTTCCATAACCACCCTCTTCCTTAAAAAAAAGTATTGTGCCTTCTTTGCTCTTCTTTGCTCTTAGGTTTGATTATCCCTTTCTTCTTGCTTGGGTTTTCATTTCCAAGCAGATCTGTTGTAGCGATTTTTCCACCTTCAGAGGTCAAATATTGTTAAGGTCAAGACTTCTAATGCACACCGCTCAGGCTGGTAGGCTGTGTCCTTTGCCACTCAGAGGCACTAGCAAAACTGTTTCAGCTTTATAGACAGCTAAGCATTTGAAACATCCACTTGCAGGCAAACAGGCTGTTTCTGCCTCTCTTCCCTGACCATATTTAGTCAACCATTGCAAAAAATAGTCTGTTGGCTGTTGGTTGCTGTTCCAGAAGTGGAGGGTGGCTCTATCTTTTTCTCTGCCTATTGATTGTTCATCCTGCAGTCCCAAAACTGCTCAGCCATTCTTGCTGATATGTTTTTAGCACTGTCAGATAAAATGGGCTCTTGCATTTCTATTTAGGGTTTTTTCAGAGTGTTTTACTTTATTTGATTTTTTTCAGAAGCCTGTGCCTCTGTAACGACATTTAAAGGCACCAGAAATCAAAATGAGGAGAAGTGTTTTAGATAACAAGGGAAAACTTTGGACAAATAGCAACTTAAAATTTTTCTGTAAGGCAGCATGCATGTTTTCTGAGGAAAATAGAGGTAGACTGGAGGGAAGGCATGAGAGCTAATTCATGATATCTATTTAATAAGAAACATTAAATAAACTTGGGCTCTTGAGGTTTATTTTAAAACTGCTTAGAAATACACTGCAGTATAACTTGTGAATTGTTTGTCTTTTGAGCAGTAGGTTTGCTTTTCAAAAGATAAACTTCCTTCCAAATCTACCTCTATTTTCTCACAAAACAAGCCTTTCAGAAAAATTTTAAATTGCTATTTGTCCTAAGGAGAAAACTACTCTTAGAATATTAGATTATTCTTGCCGTATTTAACTAATGTACATCATTTAAAGTATCTTTAAAGTATTTTTTATTCTGAGTTTCCTTTCCATCAATAAGCATCTTTACCAGTTTAGGTAGTTGAAGGCAACAGAAAGAGTTAAAACATCAGACAAGGCTAGAAAAACAGTTTTTGCCAATTTATAAAGATATAATAGTTGTATAGTGGATAATTGTGTCTGTATATGGTGAGCATGCATATTAAGTTGTCCAACTTTGATAGGACCATTGCATTAGCAGCCATATTCCGTTTACTGAGACAGGAAAAGTTGCAGATGGAGCACCAGGTTAAGCTGGGTTAAGGCATCCTGAGTTGAAGCTGCCGCTTGGGCATCTAGGAGTGGTGCTGGGTCCAGGATCACTTCCAAACTGCAAATCTCATCTTTCAAGGAGACTGCAGCACTATCCATAATCTTAATCCATAACAATCTATCCTCTAGTAAGAAGTACAACCGCGGCTATAACGTAGTATTCCGAAGTCTCAACCTGTGTAGGTGCTCCATATTGTGATTGAGAAAGTCAAAAGCTACTGAGAGGTTAAACAGAACCAAGAGAGGCAGTTCTCTATGCAAGTTATCCACTAGAGCTAAAGGCAAACTACAGCCCACGGGTTGGATTGTGTTGGGCAGTTATATCCATCAGGAAATTGGACCACACAGCCTGCTGAGACAATGGGCAGCAGAAGGAGCTGTCTGGTGCAAATTAGTGAAGAGATCCAAATGGAAAGCTAAGCTATAGCATGAAACAGTAAGCACTGCATTGGAAAGTCTTTCATAAAATTGGTCCTACAGTTTGGAGACCGTTGCTCTAGGGCACCCAAGCTGTGTCTATGCCAAAACATAACATAAGAAATGCTTCCACTGGATCAGGCCAAATGCCCGTCTAGTCCAGCTTCCACAGCAGCCCACCAAATGCCTCAGGGAACACATATGACACCTGCATCCAGGTGCCCTGCTAGCATCTGACATTCTGAGGTTGTCTACATACATCCCTTATAGCTTGTAATCTGTGACTGTCCCCTCCTCAAGGATTTTGTCCAGTTCCTTCTTAAAGGAATTAAGGCTAGATGCCATCACCACATCCTGTTGGGAAACCTCCCAACATTCAATTTTAGTGGATGTCCTCTAGTTATGTTGTTATGTGAAAGGAAAAAGATCTATATGGAAAAAGATCCATTGTATTGATCCCTTGCATAATTTTGTACATCTCAATCATGTCTCCCCTCAAGTGCCACTTCTCTAGACTAAAGAGCCCCAAATGCTGTAGCCTTTCCACATACGGAAGGCGTCCTAACCATCAGTCATTTTAGTTGCTCTCCACTGAGCAACTTCTCCATTTCCTCTATATCCTTTTAGAGATGTGGTGACTAGAACTGGACACAGTAGTCCAAATTTGGCCTCACCGTCAATTTGTACAACAGCATCATAATTTTTGGCGTTTTATTCTCAATCCCTTTTGTAGTGACCCCAAGAATGGAATTTGCCTTCTTCACTGCCACTGCACTTTCGGTCGACACCTTCAGTGAGCTGTCACTAGCACCCTTAGATCTATCTCCTGCTCTGTCACAGATTGTCCTCAGAAGTCTTTGGATGCCTATCAGATGAAAGTCCAGATGCACAATCTCCACAGGTTCTCTAGCATCCACATACCTGTTGACCTTTTCAGAGAATTCCAAAAGATTCATGAGGCAAGAACCTTAACAGAACCCATGAACTATGTGATTCTCCCTCAGCTATGTGTTTTACAATTTACAATTTTATCTTTAACTAGCGAAAAGCGTACCCATGTTGTGGAAGTAAAATTCTCCCGTATGCCATCCCCCCCATATGCACCTACCCCCCATGCACAACTTCCCCATGTGACTTGTTGACCTTTAAATTGTCAATTAAAGCTGCTACATCTTCTCTTGTAACCTCTGTCTTAATTCTTTGGTAAGCAAGGGCTGTTCGGGTTGCAGTATCTGCCCAAGGTCTTCTGCCATGAAGACAGATGCAAAGAACTCATTTAGTTTTTCTGCCATTTTGAAGTCTCCTTTTATTTCCCCTTGACCTCCCTCACCACTCAGTGGACCAATCGCTTCTCTGGCCAGTTTCTTAGTCCTAACATATTTGAAGAATTCCCCTTGATATTGTTGGCCATGTGTTCCTCAAAGTCTCTCTTGGCCTCCTGTACTACCTTCTGACATTCTTTCTGCAACATTTTATGTTCTTTTTTATTCTCATTCAGGCATGCTTTCCGTTTGAGGAAGGAAGCTCAGTTGCCCTTGATTGCCTCTCTAATTTGTTAGCCATGCTTGCTCCCTCATGGACTTAGGCTACAATCCTAAACATACTTTCCTGAGAGTAAGTCCCATAGAACAGAATGGGGCTTACTTCTGAGTAGACATGCTTAGGATCGCACCCTTAGTCAAACATTTCTTTCTCTGCGGTATACATGTCTGCTGGGCCTCAATTATCGTTGTTTTAAATAGCTTCCATATATTCTGGAGCGATTTGACCCCCTTTACCTTCCCTTTTACTCTTTTCCTAAGAGCCTCCTCATCTGAGGGAAGACTTCCCTTTGGAAGTCGAGGGTTATTATGGCAGATTTGTTTGGTATTCTTCTCCTGGCATGCGTGGCAAAACAGATCTCAGCATGGTCACTATTTCCCAATGGCTCAGTAACGCTTGCCCCTCTAACAAGGTCCTGAGTACCATTCAATATCAAGTCTAGAGTCGCCTGTCTTCGGATGGGTTCCATGACTACTGGTTGCTCTAAGGCACTGAGCACGTCAAGAAAATCGTTTTCCTTTTCATGACCAGAGCATGCATTGACTCAGTCAATATGAGGATAATAGAAGTCCCCCACAATTACAATCCTGTTTCTCCTCAATACCGCCCTGATCAGTTTCTTCCTTTCAAGGAACCACAGCTGCAAACCATATTGGAAAGATGTAAGAAATCTGTCTCTTCCTAGGCTTGAGTGTCCTGTCTTTTGGAAAAATACTGTGGAAATGATGATGGGTGATCCCATTTCAGGCTTCTTGTGATCAAGCTGTCTAGCAGTAGGGCTGCTAGATGAAGGCAGTAGTTCATGGCAGAAACTTAGTGTTTGCAGAGCAATGTGTATGATATGTATAGGATGTGACAGGTGAATATTTGAAAATATGTGAGGCAACATAACAGGCAGCCTAGAACTTTTAACCCGTAAAAGGTGTACACATAAAATATCTTTCCTTTTGTCCCCAACAAATCCTTTCTGTACTCTAATCAAACCATCTATTCTAACCAAAATAGTTGTTGGTTCCAGGTATTTTCTGGGTGGATTAGGTGGGTTTGAAAGAGGAGAAACATATTCTTGAACAGAACAAATTTTGTGGAAATCTTTTTAGGAATGAGAGAAGTGCTCACATTCTTGTCCATATGCTCAGATGTGAAGACATGAACACCAGGACCATTTCATGTTGCTGCAATATAATCCTGCATTGAATTCATTCATGCATTTTTTTTAAGTGGAGGGAAGGTATATAGTCTGCCTGGCAGACTGAAGCACACCAAGTAGTACGTGACATGAGCTAAATGAACATCATTCCAGTACAGGAAGTAATAACATAGAAATCAGAGTAGTGGGGGCTGGGAAGCAAATTGGAGGTTGAGAACAGTGTAGAGACAGTGATTTATATGGATACTTCTAGTATAAGTGTATGGTATGTTTCTTCATTACATTAAAATGGTTTTATGAAAAATTAAATATGATAGATGTGTAGTAACCTTAACGGAATAACTGGAAAACACATTTAAGGAAGTCATATTGATGGTTGCTAATATAGCCATTGTGTAATATTGGAAGTATGAGGTAGTGCTCATCTGAATACTGAAGGCATTGTACCAATGTCCTAATCAGTAATCTGTAATGGGATATGTGAAGGGAAGCTGAAGACTGAGAGCAGTTTATTAACTTGTAGAATAAGTTCTGTTAATGGGGTGGATCAATGTATACTGTTCGAATTGAGTCTGAATATTGCATGGAAAAGATTTAATGAACAAAACTAGAAACACTCAGTTTAAAATGTATTTAAACTGACTTTTTCTGTGGCCATAACTAGAAAATAACTTTCAACTTAACACAGTATAATCCTTAGATATTGGAACTTGGTGCTAAGCCAAATAATTTTTGCTGCTGTTACAGGATACTGTAAACTATTGATGCTAATTTTATACTGTGCATCTTAAAAACACAATAACATAAGAAGAGCGTCTGCTGAATCAGGGCAAAGGCCCATCTATCCAGCTTCCTGTATCTTATAGTGGCCTCACCAGATGCCTCAGGGAGCACATAAGATACCTGCATTCAGGTGCCCTCCCCTGCATCTAGCATTTTGAGGTTGCATTCATCTACATTTATCTATACATGTGAACGCAAACACACCACACACATCCATATGTTTAACTTGTTATGGTCCTTTCCTGTAGACATTTGTCCAATCACTTCTTAAAGGTATTGAGATTAGATGCCGTCACCACATCCTATGGCAAAGAATTCCACAGACTTATCACACCCTGGGTAAAGAAATATTTTCTTTTGCCCTAATGCCCTAACTCTCCCAACATTCAATTTTAGTGGATGTCCCTTAATTCTAATGTTATATTAAAGAGAAAAGAGCATCTCTCTATCCAAGCATTATATAACTTTGTATGTCTCACTCATGTTCCCCCATACCTCTTTTCTACAGTGAAAAGCCCCAAATGCTATAGCCTTTCCTCATATGGAAGGTGTCCCTGACCATTAATCATTTTGGTCACTGTCCTCTCTTGTTCCTTTCAGTGCAATGCGCGTGTTACTCTCCAAGCTCCCAAGACCATGGATTGTGGATGAAAAAAAAGATGATGGGTATACTGCCTTGCACTTGGCAGCCCTTAATAATCATGTGGAAGTGGCAGAACTTTTGGTGCATCAGGTAAAATTTCTTAATGATAATTTAACTTGAAAACAACTATACATCTTCAGAGCTTGCCAATATCTGTATCTGCATTATATTGTTTGCAGGGATGCAAAGAAACATTCTGTGGATGTTTGCTTTGTATGGTCATAAAGTTTAAAGAAACTGAAATCTGTATCTTGTTCATTGCATTAGATTCTATAGTAACCTAAGATTTCACTGAAAAGCAAACATTTTTGTAGGTAGTCACTGAAATTAAATATGATTTTAATATTTAAATAACCTCTAAGGCGAGAGGTGATAAAGCAGCTTTGATATGAATGTAGGCATTCTCAGTGGTTCCATTGTTAGTCCTTCTTGAAAGTTCCTGGCTTTGCTATTCTGAGAAAAGGAGTAGTTTCAATATATTTGTGTAGGGTAAGGAGGTGGAAATTTGGACACACTCAAATTTGAATGAAGTAATTCCTACTCTGATCCTCATTTGAAGGAGAAGATTGATAACACATAATGAGGCCATTTGGGTTTGCAGAGGTACAAAAATGATTTATAACTTTTGTCCCCCAGTTTTTACCATCTTTAATGTAGTTGTGTCCCATCGTGCCTAGAGGAATGTATTTGGCAAACAGCTTTTCTGGAAATCCTTCTACTCTCTATTGACAACTTGCCCACCTGCATATGGTATGCCTAAACTGCTTTAATCAGAGGTGGGCAGATACAGGTTCATTTAAAGAACTTTTTATAAGCAACTTGGATGCATGTATTGCCTGAGTAATACAGCAGCTAGTAATTGTAAGTGAGAACCATAATGCTGTTTCTCATAATGCTGATTTTTATCCTTCCAGAGGCCTCAGAAGGCCTAGAGTTGGGTAGTCTGTGCTCAGACTCTGATTCAGAATAGTCTCCAATCGAGACTGGAGCACATCTCTGGTTGCATTTGGAGGACAGTAAATGGGGAGATCTGCAGATTTGATTATCCATGGATTTTGGTTTCTACAAGGGGTCCAGGAATGGATCCCCCACCAATTCCAAAAAATCACCGGTAGATGATTATAAATGTCTTTAAAATGTGTTAATTTTGTTCAGTAAATTTATAATGTAAGTATTGATTCTCAGTGGCAACAACTCTTGAAAATATGGGCAGAGGTTTTTTTCTTTTCCTTGATGCACACTTTTTGTCTGACTATCCCAGGAAAAGTTTAATGTTACAAATATGTAGTTTCTTTTATACTTACAAATTACTATTGGTGCATCTTTTTCAGGGCAATGCTAACCTGGATATCCAGAATGTAAATCAACAAACTGCGCTGCATCTTGCTGTTGAACGACAGCATACTCAAATAGTACGGGTAAGGCATTAGAACAGCATTGCTGGATCAAGCCAAATTCATCCACCCCAACTTCCTGAATCTACAGTGGCCCACCAAATGTTTCATCTGCAAGGCTTCACAATAAATTATATATGCATACATATGGATAAACTTGCTGTAAATTCATTGAAGGAGGCTCTGTGTTTGTATGACCTCATATGTATACCAATCCAATTATCAATTTCTAAGTATCCTGGGTTCTGAGGTTCTGGGTTGGTATGTTAATTGCAAGTTGGGTTATTGTGTGAGTAAGAAACATATGTAGTTATAAAGCTCCAAAGGAATAAATAAATAAATACCAAAGGAATTAATTGAGTTCGCCTTATGCACTGAAATGTAATAGGCAAGCAAGAGTGTTTTTTTAAAAGCCTTGGGTTAGAGAAGGCAAGACATTGGACCCTTGCCCTGCCATATTGCAGCAGCAGTCCTAATCTTGCACAGCATGTCAGCTTGCCTGCTCCAGCACAAGTTAGGAATGTGCTGTTAATTGAACAGAAAAAAAACAATGTCATATTTTAAGTGAAGTAATTAAAATTGAACTGCAAAATGAAGAATAATTTAAAATGAATTGAAAGATGTTTGGTGGTGCTTGACTAAGGGCAAAATCCAGAGAAACTATGGCGAGTCCTTGCTGTGGTGTAAGAACAACTTACTCTGGATTCCAATATGAATTTCCCATAGGTTTTCACTAGGTGGTGCAGTAAGTAGGGGTGCACGTAAAGTCTCTTACGTGCTTCCATAGTTGCTCTGGATTTGGGGGTAACACAGATAGATTAAGCCGCAATCATGATAAAGGAATGATCAAATTTTAGCAGTGTGCTGTCTATGTTTTTATAAAATTCCTAAATCTGCAATGAAGAAAACATATTTTTTAAAAAACACAGTATATTTTTGCATGTTCTTCATGCAGATAAATGCTTCATGAAGAACTGTGTGCTCCAGGAGATTATTCCTTTAGGATATGTGTCACTTACAATTCCATCCTTATATTAAATCTATTTTTGTCAGCTATTCACTGGATAAGAACCCTTAGTTAATGTGATGGAACAGTAAATGTGGTAGAGAAATAGTCTCATGTATCAGAAAAATTCTGTCCCTTTACTCATGGACTTGTTGGAATGGACCGCCATATGTTTTTGTAATTTGTTTTCCTTTTTAAAGTTACAGTACAAATCTGTCTGTAAAAAGATTACCAAAAGCAGAACATGGTAGCTCCTAGGAGTAACATTTTTGTATACTAATTAGACTGCTGTGGTTTAAAGATATTGTGCTTGTCGACCTGAAGGTCAATAGGGTGGTGATTTGAGATAGCACAGCTCCTCCCAAGTCTAGCAGTTTGAAAGTATGTAAATGCAAGTAGATAAATAGGTACCACTTTGGTGGGAAGGTAAGTGTTCCATTCACCTTTGGCATTTAGTTATGCTGACCACATGACCACGAAGGCATCTTCAAACAGCACCTTTTACTATTTGGCCTTGTAATGGAGATAAAAACTGTTCCCTAGATTTGGTCATCATGACTAGCAGGGAGTCATAAACCCCTCCCACTCCTAAAAAGGGGAAAACCTTTATCGTTTTCTACTAATAAAAATTGTGTGTGGAATATGTTCAAGTCCTGAACAGGGATGTGAGGAAAGATGCTCAGTGTGTATCAGCTTGCTGTGTGCCCTAATCTGTATCATCTGTGTATGATGGAAGGGGTGTTAAAAGAAAGCAAAAAAATGTTTCACATCTCCATGCAGCAGATGGTTTATGACAGGATGCCAGACTTCTTAATCGGGCCCTCATTCTGCTGGTGTTTGACTTCATCAAGCCTTTAACATGTGTATAAATTTTTGCAGCATTCAAGCAACTACTAATTTAACAGCATTGTTACCAGCTTGCTCTTTAACTCAGATAAATCAAACTATGTTCAAAGACCATGCCAACTGGCACTAAGGCCCATATCCTAAAGTCAAATTTAAGCCCTTTGCTCTGGAGCAGTTAAGTTGACTTTCCATAAGGTAACACTAGAGGGTGATGTAACTGTGTGGACCCGTAACTGCTCTGGATTTTGCCCTAAGTTTCTGTGCTGGAAATTTATTGTAAATGCGATATTTTTACAATTTGTAAAATAAATTAAGTGTAAGCATAGCCTGAAAGAGAAATTCAGTTTGTATTTGCATCTTGACAAAAGTGATTGCATTTCCACAGTTTGATTTCATTGGCAAATCTCAATTCATAAAAATAAGAAAATGTCAAAAAATTGAATTATTTGTTTCTCTTCAGCTTCTAGTACGTGCAGGTGCGAAACTAGATATTCAGGATAAAGATGGAGATACTCCCCTACATGAAGCCCTGAGGCATCATACCTTATCACAGCTTCGCCAACTCCAAGACATGCAGGATGTGGGCAAAGTAGATACAGCTTGGGAGCCATCGAAGAACACAGTAAATATACTGCATTTATTTAATCTCTCTACTATACTTTCTCTGCAGCATGTTGCAAGATCTTTTTCTGTGGCTGACTGCTTTTGTTTTCAAAAAAGCAGTGTTTCATTGAAAGATAATTGGTCCAGTAAACATAAATATCACTTGAGAATTTGGCATGCTTTCATGGACACTTTATATAAAAGCTAAATTGTGTATTCAGTTTTTCAAAGTATTTCATTTTAATTCATTTCATTTTAATAATTACATGCTATTTTAACAAGCAGTGACAGAATAAATATGAACTGCAATATTTAATTGCATGGCCTTTGTAATGTTTCAGTTGCATGCTTTATACTAAACTCTAGAAACCAATGCAGAATTTTATAGGCATATGCTAAGTTAGTATTTTGCATGTATTGCATGTGTGAATATATTAGAGCATTACTGATTTCTGAATATATAAATTAGAATGTTTGAACTGATGACTGAAAAGGTGTGTATGAAGGGGTAGCTTGTAGGAGAGGTGCTTGAAACAGGAAGAAGTTTTAACATAAGGAGAAGCCTCTCCAAAACAAAACTTGGTCTGCACATGTAGGAAGGGAAATAGAAATTGGATGGTAGAACTTGGAGGTGTTAGAATAGGTGTTAGAATCCGTGGCATAGCTAATGATCCTGTAGCCTGGTGCAAAGCTCAAAATGTTGCCCCAGAAGTGACATCACAACCAGAAGTGATGTCATCCCCAGATATTTTTAAATGAAAAATTGGGGAAAATCTTCCTCCTCCTCAGCAGTTTACTACCCATTTGCTCTGCTAGTGGCATAACTAAAGCACACATTTGCTATTTGAAGATTTTGTTGCACCCCCTGCAATAACAAAATCAAATTTAATTAAGTAAAATAATGAAAATTGTGTCCCTTACAATTGGTTAGGGAAAATGTATACTTAAGTAGCATGGGTAACTGTATTGTGATATACGTATATGGAAATGAGAGGTGATTCATACTAACACCTTATTCCATATAGTATCAGAATTACATCTCATTGGTTCTCAGAACTAATTGGTTCCCATAACTATCATGGGAAAATTTTGAGTTAAGAAAATCAAGTTTTTGTTGCATAGGCTTTTATGTTGTCATTTTCTGCTTAATTGACCATAATTTTTGATAGAATATAGATATTACAATGCAGTTTGTTTCATTGCATTCTGCATTAAATTACCTTTCCAACAATATATAACATGATAGTATTATCATTCATACCTACCCTGTTTTTCACAATTTTAGCCACTAGTGTCAGGTCAGCTTGTAGCAGCCTTAAAGCTTGTACCCCACCAGCTACACAACTGGTTAAAATGAACTATACCACTGCAAAATGCAGGCAAGTGATGCAGTTTCTGAGTGCTCCTCTATGTGGAAACAATACCCTACAAGTAAAAAGTTGAAATTAGCTACACTAGGATTTTCCTCTAGGGTATGCTAGATTTTTACATGAAAGATACTGTAATGTGAAGTGGAATTCCACTGTACCTCCTCCTGCTGCATGTGTAGACTATGCCTTAATTTGTTCTGTTGAAAATATTTTGGTAACTGAAACAAGCTAATCCACAAACTTACACTTTGAAGCTAGTGTTTGCTGAGATAAAGTAACTATTATAGCTTTGTCCCTTTTTTGTTTGTGGTGTTTGTTGAAAGACTTTGTTTCAAGAGAAACTCAACTTAGTTGTACATTTTATTTTGTTTCAGTTGATAATGGGATTGGGTACCCAGGGAGCAGAGAAGAAAAGTGCAGCTTCTATTGCCTGCTTCTTGGCAGCCAACGGAGCTGATCTTGGTATTCGTAATAAGAAGGGTCAATCTCCCCTTGACTTGTGTCCTGATCCTAGCCTCTGCAAAGCATTGGCCAAATGTCACAAAGAAAAAGTCAGGTTTGTATCATACGAAGGCAATGGCATTTATACATGTTGTGTTTTATGGTTTTCTATTTCTTGTAGGTAAAAAGTTACCAATAAGTTATATAAATATGCCTGTATGTTCCCCATAAGAGAACAGAAACTAAGAAAGTGTTGCATTGTCACTGAACATTTAATTTAATATAGGTCCCTTTAGTTCAATCTCTTTAACTCAGTGGTACTCAGAGATTTCAAGCTAGGGCCCCCTTTCAAACTTAAAAATCTGTCCAGTACCCCATGTCATACTTAGCAGGGTATGACACACTATACCTGAGCTCCTCCATGTCTACTCGAAAGTAAGTCCCATTGTGTTCAATGAGACTCACTTCCAAGAAAGTATAACTTTCAGCCTGTTCTCTCATCTTCTGCATGTCTATTTGGAAGCAAGTCCCCTTGTGCTCAATGGGACTTGTTCCCTTGAAAGTGTGGATAGGACTGCAGCCTCAGAGCACCGTACTAGGGAAGTCTACTCAGAAGCAGGAAACTGCTTCTTCTCTCCCTCCTTTCTCACTGCTCCAGGACCCCAGAGGGCAGAGAAGCCATACTGCTTCTGCACTCACCGCCCCAGGACTGGGGGCATATGTGACTGATGCTGCCCAATACATCTCCTGCTCACTCCTCCCGGCTTGCCTGTGATCTTTATTTATTTATTTAAGGAATTTGTATCCCGCCTTTCTTCCCCCAAAAGGGGGAACTCAAGGCGGCCAAACAATTAAAAAACAATAAAACACCACTAAAATTACATATGGTAATAAATAGAGATAAAAACACATTAAAACGTAGTTAAAATACAATCAGATTAAAGCTAAAAACGTAGACTAAAAGCGATAAAACAAAAAAGATAAAAAAGATAAAAGCCCCCCAACCTCTGCCCCCATTTAAAAAGCTTTTTTAAAATAAAAGGTTTTAAGGCTCCGCCTGAAGCTCTGTAGTGAGGGAGCTTTTCTCAGTTCAAAGGGGAGGGAGTTCCAAAGCCGGGGTGCCACCACCGAGAAGGCCCTATCTCTGGCCGCCACACCTCTCACGTCTCTTAGTGGCGGCACAGTCAGAAGGGCCCCCTCAGATGACCTTAGGTGACGGGTCGGATTGTACGGAAGAAGGCAGTCCCTCAGATACCCTGGACCCAAGCCGTTTAGGGCTTTAAAGGTCAGGACCAGCACTTTGAATTCAGCCTGGAAATGAATGGGCAGCCAGTGTAGTCGCTGAAGCAGTGGTCCGACAGAGTCGAACCAACGAGCCCCAGCAACCACACGGGCCGCCGCATTCTGGACTAGTTGAAGTTTCCGGACCATCTTCAGAGGCAGCCCCACATAGAGCGCGTTGCAATAATCTAGTCTCGATGTCACTAGTCTCGATCTCTGATTATGCAGGGCAGTGGCAGCCTCTGCTCCACAGAGTGCATGACCATGGGTGTATGTTCTCCCACTGCATGTTCTGGGCTCCTGTTCAACCAGCTCACCTTGGCTCCTTGCACCCTGAAGGGGCAGCAGCAGCAGTTTCCTCTTTTTCCTGTCCTTGCCAGTGCTTTTTTTCTGGAGAGAAAAAAGGTGCCAGCACACACCATGAATGAGTGACCACTGCCCTTGTGGGAGATGCAAGGCACTGGGCACCACCATCTTGGAATCTGGCACTAAGGCACCCAGTGCCACATTCCAATATGGTGGGTCACACCCTCTCATAACCCCCTCTTTGAGAACCACTGCTTTAACTGTTCTTATATTCATATATTGACTCACTTGTTCTCACATATGTGACAGGAAATAATGTTTCCTTCTCTATTCAATATATATCAAATTCCAGGGACAGCTTTGATGTTCATGTTATTTCATTGAGGGATGGAGATGCTTAATTTGCAAAAGAACTTTACAAGTCAATCATTCTGCCTTTCTACAGAAGAACTTCACAAGTTCTTCATTTTGTATTAATTGTTTTGTTTTTGACATTTGACCAACAGAACACGTTCTGTTTTTCTTCTACTATCTTGTTTTGAGCCTATGAGTCATTGTGCTGATTTTGCTTTTGCATTCCATTGTATTTTAAATATGGTCCATATTTATGAGTGCAGACTTGATACATCCTTTTATTCTGGGTAATACAGGTATCCCTAGTTACCCACTAGGGTTCCATTCTGGAACTTCCTGTGGATAAATAAAATTTGTGTATAAACAAAACAATGAAAAAATAGGTTTAAAGACCCAGTTTCAGGTTTCTTGCTCTTCTGCTGGACCATGGCTGCAATCCTATACACACTTTCCTGAGAGTAAGTCCAATAGAACACAGAGGGACTTCTGAGTAGACATGCTTTGGATTACACCCCTAATTCAATAAGGTAATGCCTTAATATCTGCAGGGGTTTGATTCTGGGACTAAAAATGGAATAATTGTTGCATGACTGCCCCTCTACAACAGTAAAATGGTAGTTTTTTAAAACTGATTTGCAGTGGCCATATGTGTTGAGTCAAATCTGTGTATTAAAAAATCAGTTATTACAAGGTTGGACCTGTACAGGACATTAATGCGATTTGGTGAATATGAGACAACCCATACTTTCAATGCTTGGGATAGAGGATATTTTCTCAGTTCAGCAGTCCCTGTCCCTTTTGGGTAAAATTGTTCAAAAATGATATTCTAAGATGAGAAGTCCATTGTGCTTAGTACAAATTGGGGCCCAGTCTTATCCAACTTTCAAGCACCATTGTAGCCCTAAGTCACATTTCTTTGGTACAGCTACATCAGTGCTGGAAAGTAAGATAGGATTGGGCACTTGGGCTAGGATTGGGCATTTTCAACCTATTTCAAGTCACATCACACTAACAAGGCACTGAAATTTTCAAGGCACACCATCAGTTGTTTTTACCATTGGCAAAGCACACCAGATTGTTCAAATCCCCTAATTTTCCTATTAATTAATGTCAGTCCCCAAATTCCTGTGGCACACCTGAGGACTAGCAATGGCACACCAGTGTACCATGGCACACTGGTTGAAAATCACTGCTATACAGTATTACTCTAAAGAAACAAATACCTCTAATATGGGATGCTTTCTAGCCCTTGGTAAACATTGAAACTTGGGAATTTTGGTGGGCTAGCATGACAAGCTTCTATCATTGGGGTGGAGGAAGTGAAAATGTCTGTGCACAAGGTAATCTTGGGGTCTCAAGTACTGACACATTAAGGCTATAATCCAGAGAAACTATGGAACCCTGTTACGCCGACATACTAACAGTGCCAGCTATGGGAAACCTATTGGAAATGCATAGAGCAATCCAGAGTAAGTGTCTCTTACGTCTTCCCTTTTTTACTTTGGATTGTAGAGTAAGAGTTCTAATTTATCCAAATGAGTGCTCACTGATTTTAGTTGATTATGTTTCCCTACAATTCCTTTAGGGTTTTAACTAAATGTCAGTAATAATCCAATCCTAAAACTTATCTTTTTTCTGACTACAGTACTTAGCCAACTTAGGCTGCAATCCTAAACACACGTTTCTGAGTGTAGGCTCTATTGAATACAATAAGACTTCTGAGTCAACATGCTTAGGATTGCACTATTAGTCTGCTTTTAAACCATACTGATTCTCTGATATTTTTATAGATGTTTTCCAAAACACTATTTATAAGTTAGGAAAGAAGAGTCAAATTTTTGTATTCCACTGAACTTAATGATGTACGTGAACATACATTTTAAAAGCAATATCAGGAATGTGATCTAGTTCAGTATGATAACAAACATGTTGTTGGTGACTTAGACAATATAACAATGAATAAAAATTTGTGTTCAGTGGTCAGGTTGGTTCCCGAAGTCCTTCTATGATCTGCAATGATTCAGAAACATTAGAAGAATGTATGGTGTGTTCTGATATGAAGAGAGACACTTTATTTGGCCCATGTGGGCATATTGCTACCTGTTCCCTCTGTTCGCCAAGAGTCAAGAAATGTCTCATCTGCAAAGATCAAGTTCAGTCAAGAACAAAGGTATGTTCTTCATCTTATTTCAATACGATATATCTTAAACAAGATCCAGATTTTAAAGGGGAGCTCAAAGCTATAATTAATAAATAAAGGCTTGTGATGATATTACTATCTAGCTGTCTTGGTTAATTGTCTTGGTTAGTTGTCAGGGCTGTGGATGGCGCAGGCGATAAAGATGCTGTGCCTGTTAACCAGCAAGCCAGGGTTCGAGACCCGGGTCGGCCCCACAAGACAGGGTGAGCCTCTGTCCTTAGCCCAGCTCTGCAACGCCAGCTGGATCAAATTGTATTGGCTCTGCCTTTCCATTGGACTAATTCAGTTGCGTGGAGAGGGGGGATTTGCTGCTTGGGTAACAGCCTATCCTCCATAACAATCCATCCCAGGCTTTTGTGCTTTGCATGCAGCATATGCAGCGCCAAGCACGATACCATAGTCTTCCAAGACTGATAGAGGCCTGCTTTTTTTTGTCTTGGTTAGCTTTTTGACTGTTTTCCCAGGAAGAATGAGCCAGAATTACTTCATCAATACTATTTAAACAACTAAAACATAGAAACAAATTATACAGTTTGAATCAGTTACAGTTAATGGCAATAGCAGCATTTGGGGGATTAATAGGAGGGAATAATTGACAGTTGTTGGATGCATAATATGAGAGTGCCACTCTAGCATGTATTTAGCTTGTGATGCTGAGATAACAGTTTGAATGTTAGATACTTGCAGCACAATACTTTGAACTTCTAAGGGTCATGGCAGTGTGTATTTGTGATAGCAAATATCATTGCTTTTGGTATAATAATTTATCAGTAGAGGGATCTTTATGTTCAGCTTCTTTAACTTGACTGAGTTTGAATCAAGTTATGCATTAACAGTATCACAAATTAAAAAATCCAATTTTACCACACTTGAAAATATTTCAGTCCAGTCCAATCCTCAGCTGGCCCTCAATAGTGTAGTGGTGCTGTCACGTTGGCTGTTGTGTGCTGGTGGGAGACCATGCTGTGGCAGGGAGGAAAATTAATTTTTTAAACTTATCTACTCCACCGTCCCATAGTTTCCACTAGGCTTACTTCGACTTGTGCTAGCCTATTGGCTTCCTTAAGTGGAAGGTCCACTTCCTTAAGTGGAAGTGGAGGTCCATTGAGTGGACTCAAATGGGCATGCTGAGAACTAAAAGGGGTTATTGTATATTGTTATATCCAGTATTGGATATTGATAAGGCCAGTATCTGCTTCTCCACAACACACACCTGGCTGACCTTGGCACCTACCATAATTCCCCTGCCCATCGTTTAGCCCTGCTGCCAACTTACTGGCACCAGTGGTGGGTAGACACTGTGGTACCACATGTACAAAGTCACAGGTCATTTGCTCTGGTTGCCCTAGTTCAAGTTCCAGCATTGCTGCTGGAGTGTCAGCTTTCCGGGCCTTCTATTGATGGTAACATAAGTTCCTTCAGTGAACAGTTTGGATTGATTGGTTAAAATACTTCAACTTGCCAGCATTATACTTATTATACTTGCCAGCATTATACTTATTCCTAGCATGTGGAGGTAAGGGATTAGGTCAGTATTTTTACTTATTGCCATTTTAGAATTGCATTTAGGGCAGCAGTGGCTCAGTGGTTAGGGCCTGGTTGATACCAGGCTGTCAGGTTGAGACCCGGGTACTGCAAGTTGGAGTGAGCTCCCATCTTTTGTCCAGCTCCTGCCAACAAAATATTATGAAAGCATGTAAACACAAATAGATAAATAGGTACCACTTTAGTGGGAACGTAACTGTTCCATGCATTTTGCTATTTCATCATGCCAGCTGCATGATCACAGAAGCCTCTTTGGACAACACTGCCTCGTCAGCTTAGAAATGAGAATGAACACCGCACCTTACAGTTGGTTATAGGTAGTAGTACCATCTGTGGGTGACACTTTTACCATGTTAGAGCAAGTTTCCAACAGTGCGTAATATAAGGTCTTCAGAACTCAGTTATCATATCAAAGGAAGATATGAGAAATGTTTGTGTGTTGACTCAGATTAAACATCGGATTAAATGTTGACTCAGATTAAACATCATGCAAAGCCAGGACTCAATCTTGGCTTTATGCAACAACTTCTAATCTTAAATACTCCTCCACCTCCTCATATGCACATGTTGGAATGATTACACTACTAACTGGGATTAAAAAAAAAGATTGGCCATGATATTTGAACCCACTGTTCCTGGTCCCTTTGAAATTTGAAAACAAACCAGGATTGGACTTGATTGTTGCTCAATTTTTCCACACAGATTGAAGAATGTGTCGTATGCTCAGACAAAAAAGCTGCAGTACTCTTCCAGCCTTGTGGTCATATGTGTGCTTGTGAAAGTAAGTGCTTTTGATGTAGTTGCACTCAGCCTTTAAAAACTAATTGAGTTTCTGATGAGTTAAGTATCTTAAATATAAAAGCCAATGTCTGAGTTTCATCTCATTTGAATGTATTTAGTAGAGAGCATTAGCTTTAATTTCTGCATCTACTTATACAAATCAAAAGGGCTTCAATTGACAAGGTTGGGGATGGAAAAAGACATGATCCTATTCCTGTTCCAGGGGTTTCCAAAGTGGGTGTTGTGACAAGTTCCTGGGGGCACTGCCGGAGGTGATCTTGACTGAGCCATTAGGCATTGTGATGTGACAGACCACAGAGCAGAGCTCTGTTCCATGTGCTGTACTTGGTTTTGCTGCAAACCCCCAGCCCATGAATGTCCATGAGTGTTTCCCTATAAAAGTGAGTGATATTTGCTCCTTTGGGTGAAAAGTGAGTGATACAGGAATCCCCCCATATCTGATGAACTAGGGACTGGAGCAGCGGTGAAAAATGGAAATGGCTGAAAAAGTGAAACCCGCTGTTTTATAATTTATGAATGTTGGCTCTGATGCTTTTTTTAGATAACAAATTGAAAATGCTCTTTTTATCTTGCAAATTCCCACTGTCACACTAAGATTTTTCCAAATGGATTCCCATTGACTCCTTCCACAGTGGGAATAGACTAAGCACTAAAGAGACTTCAGCTCTCTCACACATGCCAAAACAATGTGAGTAACCATGTCACAGGCAAATCAACACAGGGGAGGGCAATTTTAGCCATTGAAACAACAGAACATGCATTGAATGAATGACTTCTGAAAGATTTTGAAAGAGCAGGTTGTCAGAAAATGAACCATCAGAAAGAGGGGGATACCTGTATTTGGAGAAAAAAAATTGAGCACTGCATGTTGCAATAGTGTTATAGTGGGTTTAAGTGATCACCCAATGTGGATGGGAACTATATGTATTTCAGATTTCCTACAGTATTTTTTGTTGAGGTGGAACACAGAGATCTTAAAAGGAACACAGAGATCTTACAATAAACTTTTTTCCCAGATTGTGCCAGCCTGATGAAGAAATGTGTACAGTGTCGGGCTGTGGTAGAAAAACGAGTACCTTTTATTATGTGTTGTGGTGGGAAAGGTACTGAAGATACCACAGATGACATTAGTGAGTTACTTCTTTCCTTTAAATTGTCTTGGTTAAACTCCTCCCAGTCTTGGGCACTGCTTATCCTTTCTATCCATTATTTCTTTCACTACCCAACTAATTCATCCTGCTCTTTAAAGCTAGGCAGACAGCTGGTATACTCCAGTGCTGTTCTTGGAAGATCTAGTGGAGTCCACAATGTCATTTTATGTGAGTCTCCATAGCTTTAAAGAGCCAGGAAAGGTAACTGTAATTGTTCTCTTCCAAGCTATACAGTGTTGTGGATTCAAGCAAGACCATAGCTCAAAGCCTTAATAGCTAGAAGTGTTTATTTGTACGTAATTTCACATATGGGAGCTAAATTCAGTTTATTCATCTGAGTACTGATTCATGGTTGAGAATTAGAAGATTACCATATGAGGTGAATGTAGATATTTGCTTTTGTATAGGTGACTTTAATAAAAGTACTCTTTGTTTTCTATATCAGGGATGATATAATTGTTATCCCTTACCTATCATCTTGTCATATCAGATCAGAATTGATGTGGAGTGAAAGTGTTCTAAAGAAATCTCATTTGTTGAACTTAGCCTTAAAATAACTTCATAGAGAAGTGTTTTCAAGTGCCACGTTCAACCTCTAAAGTAGGCCTACTTTATTGTAGTTCTTTATAGGGGCCTACTGTTGAGAAATTTTTCCGAAGATTTGTTGCTCATAGGTACAGATCTGTATCATTTCACATGATACTTACTCTTACTCTTGCAGAAGAGTAAGAAAAATATATTTAATCAGATCCAGTAATCAAAATATCTTACATAACTTATACATATGCATACAATACAATAGCCACTTATAATAAATAATCAGCAGACCACAAGTATCGTTTAAACAGATGTAGCTTGACTTTTTCCCTGTTTCCTTTTTGTATAGCAAGTGGAAACATTCCTGTTCTGCAGAAAGACAAGGACAATACCAATGTCAATGCTGATGTTCAGAAATTGCAACAGCAATTGCAGGACATAAAAGAACAGGTAAATCCATGTTCTTGTATGACACTAGAAAATGTGTGCCATATTATGTGAAGCTATTCTATGAAAATTACTTTTTTCAGAAGTGGAATTGAATAGTATGTGTTCAATAGTATGTGTTCTACTAGTAATCGTAGAAGTGCAGTTGAATAATACTGTACTGTGTATGTACTGTGTTGAATGTATTATTATAATATACAATAAAACCTTAGTTTGAGAGTGTTTTGTAAGACAAGCAAACAGTTCTAATAAATTTTCACTTGATATACAAGTGATGTCTTGATAAACAAGTGAAAAAATTGTCCCAACCAGGATATGGCTGGTTTCAGCGTTCTGCTATTACCTGCTCAGCCTCTCCTGAGAGACCAGCCTATGCACATCTACTCTTAAATAAGCCTATTACAGTCAGTGGAACTCACTCCTATACAAGCGTGGCAATGGAAAGAAGCCTGAGAGACTTAGGGCACAATCCAGAGTAACTACGGGAGCACATAAGAGACATTACATGCACCCGTAGTTACTGCACCAACTAGTGAAAACCTATGGGAAATTCATATTGCAATCCAGAGTAACTTGTTCTTACTTCGGAGCAAAAACTCCCCGTAGTTACTCTGGATTTCACCCTTAGACTAGCATGTCTACTCTAAAGTAAGCCCTATTATAATCAGTGGGCCTCACTTCTGTGTAAGCAGGGGCAATGGAAAGGAGCCTGAAAAACCCAGCCTTGCATGTCTACTCTAGCCCTATTATAATCGGTGGGGCTCACTCCTATGTAAGGGGGGGGGGAATTGCAATCTGAGAGACTAGCTAAGGCTGCAATCCTAAAGACACTTTCCTGGGAGTAAGACCCATTGAACACAATGGGGCTTACTTCTGAGTAGACATGGTTAGGATTGCAGCCTAAATGCATGTTAATTTGTTTTATTTTTCTTTATTTTTGTATTTTCTTTATTATTTTGTATTATATTACACTATTGTAGTAATTTTTATATGAATATTTTTGGTTTGCTGGTTTGCAAATATTGATGATATGAATCATCTGAGTATGTCCATTATTTCTTATGGGAAAATTTGCTTTGATGTACAAGCATTTTGGATCACAGGTATGCTTCAGAATGAATTATTCTCGTAAACCAAGGTATCACTGTACACTGTATGTATTATGACTGTGTGTTGAATAATAGTGATGGCAGTTTAGTGCACTCTATTATGGTCAAATGCAAGATACCTTTCTAAGCATTTTATTTCTCAGTAAGTTAAGTAATAAATTACTTTAAAATTTAATGAGAGTTCCAGTTCTCAGAGTATGGCGCATGCTTTCATGTTGACACTCACATCTTTTGCCTTTGAAGTACAGAGAGGGCTGGGTTTCTCTAACATAGAACATGCTTCCCATAAAATACTGTAGGAAAGCAAAGTTTTGATTCAGGGGTTCCATTAGGGTTTCTGTGATTTGCAGTGTCTGCTACAAGCCACAATCTCAGCCTAGGCAATGTGGAGAGAATCCTGGCTTACTTTTCAAGTTTATTGTAAAGAATACTGAGAATATATCAGAAGTGTGTTTGAACATTTTAAAGTGCTGTGGTAAATCTAATCAAAACTACTTTTATGCAGATGGTTATTGGATATCCTTCAGGCTGAAGCAATACCTATGAATTAAAATATTCAGTTACTATTTCTCATCAGTTCTTCTGTTATCTATTTGCCTCTTTTACAGACTATGTGTCCCGTCTGTCTGGACCGTCTGAAGAATATGATCTTTCTCTGTGGCCATGGAACATGCCAGCTTTGTGGTGATCGAATGAGTGAATGCCCTATCTGCAGAAAGGCTATTGAACGAAGGATCCTTTTGTATTAAAATATCAAGTGTCTTATTCTGTTAGCTTGTCATATTATTAGATTTTGCTTGTTGATTCTCCATCAGCTTTAGTGACAGCTTGAAGGTTGTCATGAAGACATTTCTAATATTTCAGAATGTGTTGCATTGTAAGTGCTTTGACTGACAATTACAACACAAATCAGTATTTGAGTGGTCAATCTCTCCTATTATCAAGAAAGCTAAACCAGGTTAGATTTATAAAAGTTTTTTATATGTCTTTCTCTTTCTCCCTAGCCCCTTCCCTTTTGGGTTAAAGGGACAATCTTGATTTCCTTACTTGATGTTTTTATTTTGTACGTATTAACTCTAATTTCAATTTCAAAGTGTTGGTTTTTATAATGTCAATTGCTTTCATGTACAAAATTTTTAATTGTTATATTTGTTTTAATATTTTTCATAGCAATGTCAGTAGAAAATTGCAACGATAAGCTAAGCTTTGTAGCTTTGCAGAAATTTAAAAGAAAATCATTCATCACAATAAACAACTAGTCTCTAAGTATTACATTTTTTTGCCTCTAAAAACTGAACGTCTTTAATTTATATTGTCTATATTTGCTCCAAATTAATTTGAAGATAGGGAGGTGTATATTTGTTTTCGTTTTTTAAAAAAAAACTGCTTTCTGATCGGAACAGTTTTGCCTGCTTTTCTGATCCGATCAGTTAACTCTGAGCACATAGTATGGGCTCCTTCTCTCATGAACTACCCAACATTTCCTCCAAAACTTGGGAAGAACTCCTAATGCAGTTCAGACATAATGCACTCAAGATCTCAAGCATTAAACCCTTAAGAGCCCATTTTTAGAATGGCAATAGTGTACTTTACTGTTCAGATACATTTTGGGTATAACCATCATAATATTAGGCTAGATTTATATTTACAAATCTCCATGAATGTCCATCGATGCAAATTAACCAGGTTAAGCAAAAGCAATTAAAAGATTAAGCAGCCCTTCCCTAAAGCCTGCATTCAGTCACTCCCTGCCTGGGATATAGGAGAGCTTTGTTTCAGCTAGGAGGCAGACCCCTCCCTGGAGTGAAAAAGAATACAAAGTGATGATCTCTTCAAAATTGTTTTGCATTTTGTCACTTGCTCCAGGCATGGAAGGGAGAGGTCTGCCTCCCTGGCTGAAACAAAAGCTGGAGAGGGAGGTTGCATTATCATGGTAAGCAGAGTATTTTAAAAACCAAAAGGATGTTTATCTCTTAATGTAATGGGCCCAACCTCATTTGCGTTGAAATAAAATCATGGATAAAAAATCCACTGATAATTAGGTTAAACATGAGCTTTTTTTTCTAAATACCTCTTGAACTTATTTGGGCCCTTTAGTTAACAATCAAGAAAGTGCTTTATAATAATGTGGATTTCCAAAAACTGAATCAGAGGGGAGAAAGGAAAATTGAGTGATATTTATGCCTTAACATGACAAATAACATGCAGGGTCATTGGAAAAAACTGTTTATTCTGTAGTAGGGCAAGAGTAGACTCAAAGAATTAAACTGTATACTTGAGATGATGCATGATTAAGAAAAAAAATGAACTTTAATTTTTTAATTATAATGGAAAGGTATGTATTAATCTTTTTTTTTGCTCTCAGTCAGACAAATTTTATCAGCATGTAAAGAAACATAGCAGAGAAATTCATCTGACTGGTGTATTCCTGTTAAATTTACTTTAGATAGAAGATTCTATATATAGTGGATGCTGTCTGTATGGGTTGACCTGATTTTTTGTAACTGTTTCAAGCGGTGTGGGTCACATACTAGGAACACCATTTAGAAATAAAGCAGGTGCAAAAAATTTAATATATGTATAGATACACTTGGCCTATTGTCTTGCATTATGGAATAACTTGATGCCTTTCACATGAGCAGTATTCTTTGTTATTGCCAAAACATTTGATTTTGCTTGATTCCCTAAAGTGGCTGGATAGCTGGACACTAAAAACTATTGAATTAAAACTACGAATGTTGTAATCTAGTTTAACAAATGAGAATAAGCAGTGCCTTTATGGGCATAGCTAGTTCTGTTGTTGTCTGGGGTGGACTGCTCCCACCATCCCACAGTTGTTCAAAGCCCTGGGTTGACCTGGTCTGAGATCTTCTGGGGAGAGATCTGCCTTTCCTCCAAACGTTCTTCTGAGCAGGATGGGATTCTGAATAACCATTCATAGGATCATAACCCACTCAATCTCTCTCTGTAAGTCCTATTATCATAGCTGAGTTTAATAACAAAAATACTCAATTTGCATTGGAATGAAATTTAAATCTGTTAAATGAATTTGAAACATGTTCAAGTTATATACATGTCCAACCTCATTATACAAAAATTTTTTTGATACATTGATTTGACTCAACACAAATGGCCATGGCAAATCACATTTTTTAAAAAACTGCTTTTCTCCTGTTATAAAGGCAGTCGTGCAAGCAATCATTCCATTCTTCAGCTGAGCCTCGCAAAGGGTGGGGGTCCTTTGCATTTCTAATTGCTAGCTGCCTCTACAACAGTAAGAAAAGCTGTTTTTCAACAGTTGAAAAAGGACACTTTTTAATTTTTCACTGCTTTTTAAAAATACATTTTTTGTTTCAGCAATGGGTCCCAGAATCAAATCCTTGCAGATACAGTGACACACCCTTATTCCATTAAACAATGGAAGAGCAGAAAACCCGGAAGTGGGTCTTTAAATCTATTTTTCCACTATTTTGTTATCCATTGATTTTTTTCTACCCATGGGAGGTTCTGGAACAGAACCCTAGTGGATTACAAGGGACACCTATAATGATAAAATGCTTATAGATAATTTGTGAAAGCTCTGTTCTAATTTAGTCAACAATTTCTCTAGTGAAAGAATTGACTGATTACATATTAAGGCTTCTGTGTTTCATTAGAAGTCCCTTGCTAACACTGTATGCACATGCACAAAACATTTTCTTAAAATGTGTAATAATAAAATATCTCAATAATGATGTTATAGACTAGCATAGCAGGGGCAAACATTTTGGCGGGAGGGCCACATTATCTCTCTGACACTGTGTCTGGGGCAAGGAAAAAAATTGCATTTCCAATTTTAATAAATTTACATAAATTAATACATTACAGACAAAACTTATATGAATGAATAAATTTTACTAAGCTTATTTATAATACACATGATAACTATATGAGCAATGAGCAGACCTCTGCTATAATACCCCTGCTAACTGGGCAAGAGATGCTCTTTCAAGTGGCTGTTTCTCTTCTATTTAGCTGCGGGGGAGAGTAACTGGTCCTATACTCCCCAGCAATATCTGTTCAAGTGACTTCTGCTGGTGTTGTTTTGCATTTTAGATTGTGAGCCCTTTTGGGACAGGGACCCATTAGCTATTAATTTTTTTTATTTTTTTGTAAACCACTTTGTGAACTTTTTAGTTGAAAAGCGGTATATAAATACTGTAGACTGATTGATAATACAGACATGTAGAATCACCTGAGAACTATGAACTGGTTGCTACCCACTTTTTTCCAGTAAAAACATACAGACTAAACCAGAAGTACATCGTGGTATAAGTTGTTCAGAGGCAACTGGGGGCTTAAAATAATACCCAGGGGAAAGCAGAAAACATATACAAATGTGAAATGATGCACTTTGGACAAGTTTGGATGTCATGATTGGCAATAGCAGACCAGTGTGGACTCCAGTGGTCTCTGATGGACCACAGACTCATAATATTGTAGGTTCCCTATAGGCTGTTGGGGGTCCCTAAGAACCACAAATGGCCCATGGGCTGGAGTTTGCCCACTCTGAACTAGATCAAGATTAGAACCCACTTACAAATTCAACTTCAATTGCTCTTTAAAAACCTACATTTGTTCAAAGGAACATAAACCAAACAAGACATCTAGTGTTGAATAAGTTGATAAAGTACTGAATGCTCAATCTTCTTGAACAAATGTCAAATACTTTGGTGAAAAATTATTTTGTGTCCTAAGATGGTAAAATTTGCTATTTAGGGCTCTGTAAAACTTTCAGTTACTAAGATTATTCATGTTACATTATAACAGAAATATCTGAAAGTGCTTTTGCTACAGACCAATAGAAGAACTTTGTATAAGAACAGAACCAATATAAGAACAGTGCTTATAAGTAATCACTTTATGATTAGTCTTGTGTTAAAATATGAGGTTCCTATACCATTATTTTGTATCCTTCCTTGTTGCAAACATAGTTTAGCATGTAGTCTTCTAAGAAAAGTCTAATGTTTATATGGATGGATGTGAGGTACTGTACAGCCCTCAAATCTGATAGAAGAAAGTAGGAAACCTGTTATTGTAATTATTTTGATGCAATTATATCCTTGCTGTTTGCCGTGTAGAAAACAAATTATTGTAACATCCCTTAGTTGAAAGAGAACATGGTTATGTTTTTGTTTATTATAAGTACTTTGTTAAACCTCTAGTATGGAAGCAGATGATGAGAACTGAATTTATACTTTTTATTAAAAAGTGCAATTATAATCCTGTGGTGGACGGTTGTGTCAGAACTGTTATACACACACTTATCGTCCCCTACCTACGCACTAACTACCTTTAGGCTGCAATCCTAAAGACACTTTCCTGGGAGACATGTAGGATTGTGTAGACATGTAGAATGTAGACATGTAGAATGTAGACATGGTTAGGACTGTGCTCTTAGTTTGTCATTTCACCAAAAGGCCCATTGGAACAGGTTTTACAACTCCGGGTGCACAATTGTATTTATCTCTGTTATCCACTAGGGGCCAGTAGTGCACTCTGCTGGTAAGCTGCAAAGCACGCAGGGTTCACATAGAATGCATTTTCATAAATATGAGTGAATTTACCTTCCTTTCCCATCCTGCTAGATTAAATTAGGTCAAAGTTTCATTTTAAAAGTACACAATCATAAGCCGCAGTCCAAAGAACTGCATTATTTGCTTCATATGTCCTTTAGGACTTTGGACAAGTGTTTTTTCAGTCTTCTAGGAAAATTCAAGGGAGCTTCAAAAACAAGTTAGGAAATGGGAGGGATTCAAGTTAGGAAATGAGAGAGAAAACAACAACAGTTTTTCAGGGCACGCTTAAATGTGATTGTATTATTGCACATTCTGCTGCAATGTGAAAATTACCAGGCAGCATATGTACATAAGTGATGACAAAGTGACCTCTAATGGATAATTGAGTTGTAGCAATTCTGGAATTGGTGCTGATACACTGTGGCATGAACCTCATCACTAAGGGCTGCTTGGATCGTGCCTGGTTTCCTCCTGGTTTTCATTTTTCGTTTGGTGATGAGATTGATAGGCTATTAGTTCTTTACAATGTATCTTTCTCCCATCTAATTCCTTTAGAATTCTCTTAATTTTCATTTATAGCAGGGGTGTCCAAACTTTTTGGCAGGAGGGCCACATCATCTCTCTTTGGGGGACCAGAAAAAATGATTAATATTTCAAATTTGAATAAATTTACATAAATTTAACTGTAGGAGTGTAAAGCTTGCTGTGGACTGTCCGTGGCGCCCATGCTGGGATTTGAATACCCTGATTTATAGGAAGACAAAGGATTGCCTCATATTGACTCTTTATCATTGGTCCAGCTGGATTAATACAGGAGTTATTCCATATCCTACCTGGAACCAAAGCAGATAGTTCTCTGCTGAACAACACTCCACCCCTTAGAAAGCATTTGCTGCTTCACTATTGTAGCACTAGTTCCATTTTCATTGGAATCCTGGTGGTTCCATTGTTTTCATTTCTATTCAAGACATACCCTACAATCCAGAGTAACTACGGGAGCATGTAAGAGACATTTACATCAACATAGTTACGGCACCACCTAGTGAAAGCCCATAGGAAATTCATATTGCAATCCAGAGTAAATTGTCCTTACATTGGAGCAAGGACTCCCAATAGTTACTCTGGATTGTGCCCATAGCTTCAGTAAGGGCATTTCAGTGAAATGAAATGTATGGTTAAGAGAAGCTTGGGTAATAATAGCATAAGAACGTAAGAAGAGCCTCTACTGGATCAGGCCAAAGACTCATCTCGTCCAGCTTCCTGTATACACAGCAGCCCACCAGATGTCTCAGGGAGCACATTCAACACCTGCATTCATGTGCCCTCCCCTGCATCTGGCATTTTGAGGTTGTCCACATCTGGCATTTTGAGTTGTACACACCCTGCATGGATTGTAACCAGTGGTGGGCTCCAGCAGGTTCGCACCTACTTTATAGAACCGTTTGTTAACAAGAGATAGGACATATAAAGTTTAAAAATAGCCATTTAAAAGTGGCTGCCAGATGGGCAGAGAACCGGTTCTTAATTTCTTTGAAGCCCATCACTGATTGTAACCTGTTATGGCTTTTTCCTCTAGGAATTTGTACAATCCCTTCCTAAAGGCACATGCTGGGTAAAGAAATATTTTGTGCACATCACAGTGGTATTCAAAGTGGGGGTTGGGACGCCCTTAGGGGGGTTGTGACTTTGTTTCAGGGGAGGTCATGAAAAGCTGGGTGTAGCTATCTTAGAATCTGAAACTGGGAAACTTTAATGTCACTTCCAACCACTTCTGAGGGATCCTGGACAGACTGTAATTCTCCGAAGAGAGTTGTAGACCAAAATGCTCGCGTGCCACTGCCCTATAAAATGCTCTAATTCTTTGTATGGACATAAGCATAAGGCAATTTCCTTTAATATTTTTGCCACTTCCATTAGGGTGGTAAAAGAATTTCAATTTTTTTAAAAATAGACATGTATTTGAGATGGGCTACTCCTTTGCTGTGGCACTTCAGTTATTTCTCTTTTTCTCCAGGATGTTAAGTCTGTAATTTACATCGGTATAAATGCAGCCTGTTTGTGCTAGACAAAGCACAAAGAGTTCAGCTAAGTATGTCAACATTGTTTGGTAACAGGTCAGCACATCCAAGCTGTGAGCTGCAGCCCCGTCCTTCACACAGGATTTGCAAAAACATCTTTACCGCAACGTGCTGAAGTCTTGCTTTCACACCAGAGGCTGCAAACAATTGGCTGTGGAGGTGATGACTCCTTGGCTACATTGCTGTGCCAATAATGCAATTGCTCCACTTTACCTCCTCAAAACAGTGGGTTCTGATATTCTCTGTAGGAGAACCAGTTGGAATCCAGTACTGCAACAAATAACATGCAGTGTGGGCTGCTGGTGCCATTGGGTGGCAGCATTCTCACTGATTTGGGTAAAATGTGTACACCACAAACAAAATTTAGAAAGACTATGCTAGCAAGTTTTGGATTTAGTAACAAGCACTTAAATTTTAAATATGAGTTGCATTCAATTTCATAACATTTTTCCTAACAACTATAATCTGCTACCCATATCCAGTTGTTTCTGTATGTGTCAGCAGTTAGGAAAAGGGTTGATTGATTGATTGATTGATTGATTGATTGATTGGCCAAGTATGAACTCCATACCCGGAATTTGGCTTCGGCAACGGCTGCAGACATACAAACACCAACACACAAATATCAAACAATACATACAATACATACAGAGCATACATCAGTTACTACTTCAGTATTTTCAAAAGTCCCTCAGCATAGTTGATGGTTCAGCAATTTAATGGCACAAGGAAAAAAACTGTCCTTGTGCCTAGTTGACTTAGTGTACAGAGTCCTATATCGGCGTCCAGAAGGAAGAAGCTCAAACAAAATGTGACCAGGGTGAAGAGGGTCTGCAGCAATAATGGCTCTCTTCTTGACCCGAGCGATATATATATCCTCCATAGAGGGCAGACTGACTCCAATTATTTTCTCTGCCATACTTATAGTTCTTTGTAGTTTTTTCTTGTCCAGTTTGGATGCTGTGCCAAACCAGACAGTGATGGAACTGCAGAGAACAGATTCAATAATTCCCCTATAAAACAGGGTCAACAGCTCTTGAGGCAGATCGAATTTTCTCAGTTGACGCAAGAAGACCATCCTCTGATGAGCCTTTTTAATGATGCTGCTGATGTAGTTGACCATTTCAGGTCTTGGGAGACTACAGAGCCCAAGAACTTGAAGGACTCCACCACTGAAACCACATTACCGCAAATGGAAAGTGGAAGTAGCATAGGGGGGTGCTTCCTAAAGTCTACCATCATTTCCACAGTTGTTTGTGAATTAAGCTCCAGATGATTCCTACTGCACCACAGAACCAGTTGTTCAACCTCCTTTCTGTATGCAGATTCATCACCATCACGGATAAGACCAATGACCGTTGTGTCATCTGCAAACTTTAAAAATTTAACAGAGGGGTCCGAAGAGGTGCAGTCATTTGTATAAAGGGAGAAAAGCAACGGGGAGAGCACACACCCTTGAGGAGCTCCTGTGCTGGTAGTTCGAGTACTAGATGTAATTTTCCCCAACCTCACCTGCTGCTTCCTGTCCGTCAGAAAGCTAAGTATCCACTGACAGATAGGAGCAGGTGGATCAGTTTAGAATAAGGTGGATCAGTTTAGAATAGAGGAAGGATGGAACAATAGTGTTGAACGCTGAGCTGAAGTCCACAAAAAGGACCCGTACATATGTCCCTAAAGAATCCAGATGTTGCAGGATATAGTGTAATGCCATATTTACAGCGTCATCCACTGACCTGTTAGCCCTGTAGGCAAACTGAAGGGGGTCTAGCAAAGGGTCTGTGATGCCCTTCAAGTGGGCCAACACCAGGCTCTCAAAGACCTTCATTACAACAGATGTTAAAGAAAAGGGTTAAAGGAGGAACTACTCTTGTTCAATAAGCCTTCATGGTAGGATTGCCATAATTCTCTTCCACAAAACTGGGACAGGACCTTTGCCAGAATGTGAACACAATCCACAAAAATCGGGATTGTCCCTGTTTTGGGGGACATATGGCAACCCTGCCTCATGGGAAAAGATATATATTTGCAGATCGAACAGTCCAATCCTATTCATGTCTGCTCAAAAGTAAGTGAATTGATTCCCAGGAAAGTATGCATAGGATAGTGGTATAAATGCTATAGGTTATTCCAGCTCAAACTATAAAACCTTCCAAATTTGTTCACATTTGCCACAGTCAGACTCTGAAGAAAATGGCCTTTCATTGTGCCACAAAGGTTGCCATCCTATCCACACTTTCCTGGGAGTAAGTCCCATTGAACATGATTGGACTTACGTCTGAGCAGACATGCTTAGCATTGTGTTGAAAAGCATATACGAACAGAGCCATTGCCTTTCAGCCCCTTCCTCCCTCCACAACAGTCATGCACACAATTGTGCTGCAGAAGCTTTGAATTGTTTATATTATTCCCATTAGGCAACATGGCCTGTACTTTTTGGAGAGGCCTCTTACACAGGTCATTGCTAAGGCCCAAGTCGGCTCTGGATGTGTTATCACGAAGACGACAGTTTAAACAGACCTTATCACTGTGTGTTCAATCAAAGTTTATGAGGACTGATAAAGTCATTTGTATGTTCATTCAGATGGTATTCCTTGGTAAGGACAATAATAGTCATATTAATGCTCACTACTTCCTACCTGCCTTTGCTGCTGGGAGGAAATTCAGAGGCCAAATAAAAATAAAATGTTCTGATTTTGGAGGCCTCGCTGCTTTAGTTGACAATGATATTTATTTTTGATATTGTAGCAATCACAACTGCTTATTTAATGATTAGTGGCTCAACTCATTTTTTGTGTGGTAGTAGAATTAGTTGTGTTTTTCCAAAATGATGCGTTTCAGCAACGCTTGGCATTTCACAAATGTTTGTCTTTACTTCTTCTGGCATCCTATAATTTATTCAACTCCACAGGCATTTTCTCTTCCCCCTCTACATTCTTATTCCATTTCTGCACACTTTTTTTCTTTAATTCACGATTTATTTCTACTTTTAATATAAAATACAATGTATTCTTCTCTATGGGGAATCATGCTTGCGCAACATTATATCAGCTATTTATAAAATATTGCTGGGCTATGTACTTGCCAGCTATGGAAAGTAATTTTCAGTGTTTGCCCGTTGTAAATAAACATGGATGTTTATCAATGCTTAGACATAACTGTTAATGCTAATTATCTGGCTGGTATGTATTCCCTATCGTATAAATTAATGCTAATCAAGAAAAAGTCAGAAATAGTATGATGAAATATATGGGTCTTAGACGAGAAAAATTTATTTGTTAGTTTGTTTAATGTGTCTGTTTATTTATTTATGTTTATCCCATCTTTTTCTCTTTCATCTTTTTTTTCTCTTAAGGGTTGTAGTGGCTCAGTGGTTAGAACGCAGGAGTTAGAACACTGCTTGACCTGAATTCTGCTGAGCAGGCCAGCAGTTCAAGACCTGAGTACTGCCAGGTGGGGTGAGCTCCCATCCTTAGACCAGCTCCTGCCAACCTAGCAGTTCAAAAGCATACAAATGCAAGTAGATAAATAGGGACCATTTCAATAGGAAAAGCAATGTCCTTGTGACAGGTCGACCAGATATCCCCATGTTGCATCCACCATAGACTGGAGTTTCCTCCAATCCACAACAAGCGGACATCTTCTTACATGTACTAACACTGAAAAGGTTTTATCCCATCTTTTCCCTAGAGATCCAAACGGCTAGTGTCACTAGACAGAGATTTCAGGGCTCAAATCAGGTAGGAAAATGGTCAATTTGTGATAGTTTTCGTTTTAGAGTCTTCTACTTTTAGAAACCTCCTGGGATGGCAGAGAGGTTTGATTGATTAAAGGAAGAACTGGGACAGGCCTCATGAAATTTCATTTTGTCTTCTCAAGATTTCTGGAGTTGGACTGATCTGGAAGCTCCAGGTTCAAAATCCTACTTAGCCATGAAGCTTTCTGGGATACTTTGGGCCAGTCACTATCTGTGTGCTTCATCTATCTCACAATATTGTGAGAACCCTTCCTTGTGCCTATTTACCTCACCCTGATTTTAGAAGGACACTTTAAAAATATGTAAGTACTGTAAATAAATAAATTATGATTACAATGATATTATCTGCAAGACGTTTGGAAGAAGAAATCTGCATAGAATTAACTTGCTGCATAGAAAAACATATTTTGTTTAGTCAGTAAGTCATGTCCGACTCTTCATGATGTATAAGATTAATTAAAAAATAGTGTCTGTTTAATTTCAGTGGTTTCCCCTCCAACTATACTGTGTCTCCCATTTAGCAGCACATCATAAGTGATACTTCAGAAGTCTAATCAGAAGTTGGACAGAATACTCATGACTATGAACTTGCATCTATATTTGAACTTTCTTATGACAAAAACTTACCAGTTGGGACAAAGTTTTCCCAGAATGGTCACTTGAACTGAACTATGCACAATGATATCTAAAAAGTCAGCTCCATTTTGTTCAATGGGTCTTACTCTCTGGAAAGTGTCTTTAGGATTGCAGCCTAAATGTAACACAATTTGAGATTGATAAAAGAAAAAATTTTAAAATTGGCCAAAAGATAACAATCTCTAAGGCAACTATTTTCACTCTTTTAAATAAGAGTGCTAAAATTGTTAAAGGTGCACCATGCTACTGTTGGAGGCTCACACCCTCAGTGACCCTCCCTCAAACTTCCATAGCACACCTCTGGACAATTCACAGCACAGTGTGCCATGGGACAGTGATAGAAAACAGCAGCTCTCAGGTGTGATCAATTCATGTCTGTGAGTTTGTGTGAGTTTTGCACATGCAGGGCATTACAGCCACACTATATTTGTGTCGTTTAAAGGCTGAATCAAGGATAGCAAATAAGGATAGATGTTGGTTGGGTTTAAACTCCTTGTTTTACAAGCAGCCCAGAAGATCTTTGACAGTCAACCATAAGTGGACAATAGATGGAACATTCCCAATTTATAGCCATTTAAAAATCGCATTGATTAGCAGATCTTTCTGGTCTTGATGTTTACTAACCTGTTTCACAATATACCTAATGTGGCAAATATACAACAATGTGACAACCATAAGTGGATAATAGATGGAACATTCCCAATTTACAGCCATTTAAAAATCGCATTGATTAGCAGATCTTTCTGGTCTTGATGTTTACTAAGCTGTTTCTCAATATACCTAATGTGGCAACTCCAATGGCTGCTTTGGGATAACAATAGTAGCATTTATTCAGTAGGTTTTACTTGTCAACTGACATGTAAAAGAGAGTCACCTTCGCTACTGAGGAAGTTTCTTCTCTCTTTTTAATCCTTTCATTCTCATGGGTGCTCCCTGAGAAATAGGAACATTGGATCAGACGTGGAAAGCAGTACCATGGTGTTCTGCCAAATATTAGCTGTGGTAGAATTACTAGAAGTGGTGGAGTTAACAATGAAGCTTGTGTGTCTTAAGGGAGACCGAGGCTGGTTCACATTAATATTTCAAACTGTTGGAAACACCAGTGAAACACCACTGAAAGAGAGACTGTACTGCCTAAGGATGGGGTTGCCCTTTGCTTTCCTTTGTAAATCTTTAAAGCTGCACTTTTGGGTCCCATTGAACACAGTGGGACTTACTTCTGAGTAAGCATACATAGGATTGTGCAACATATCCAGCTTCCTGTATCACACAGCGGCCCACCAGATGCCTTAGGAAGCACATATGACACCTGCAGCCACTGCATCTGGCATCCATCCCTTCATTTTACTGCTGCTAAAAACAAAAAAGCAGGCATGGACAGGCATGGAATACCTCATTCCAGAAATCCTGTTTCAAAGGGTTATTTTTTTTAAAAAGGGGAATCAATATGGATAGCCACAGCATTTGTGTTGAGTCAATAAAAAAATTTGTGTGGACTTGTAATTTATTACTACAAGTTGGGCATCTTTTATCCAGAATTTGAAAATAGGGAGTATTCAAGTACAGGCACCCCACACTTGTGGAATGGGTTAGGGACCATGGCACTGTCCAAAAGTGAAAACAGTTGAAAAGTGGAACCCAGTCTTGTTCAGCTTGTAAATAATAATAATAATAATAATAATAATAATAATAATAATAATAATAATAATAATAATAATAATAATAAAACTTTATTTATATTCCGCCTTTCTCATGGAGGGACTCAAAGTGGCTTACAGAACAATCCATAAAAACATCAACAATAAAATCCAATTCACTAAAACAGTTAAAACAGGCATCTTAAAAACAATAAATATAAAACATCTACATTAAAACACTGATTTAAAACCATAATGAAAGTTGTGCAGTAGAAGTAGCCAGACTAAAAAAACCTAGCAGAATAAAAAGCTCAGAAGGCTGTTCTAAAGAGAAATGTTTTTAGGCCAAGCCAAAATGTTTTGAGGGAGGGAGCGATTTTTAGATCAAGAGGGAGCAAATTCCAGAGGGTTGGTGCCACTTACTGAGAAGGCCCTATTTTTTGCTGCCACCGCTGCCCCACATACTTCCCGAGGTGGTGGTACTTGAAGCAGAGCCTTCTCTGATGACCTGAGGGAAAGGGCCAGAATTTATGAAAGTAGATAGTTCTTAAGATAATATGGGCCCAAGCTATTTAGGGCATTATAAGTCAAGACTAGCACCTTGAATTGGGCCCCGAAACGAATGGGCAGCCAGGTGTAGTCGCAGGAGGAGCAGCCCCACGGAGTTGAATCGTCTGGTTCCAGCAACCACACAGGCCCCAGCATTTTGAGCTAATTGCAGTTTCTGAATCGTTTTCAAGGGCAGCCTCACATAGAGTGCATTATAGTAATCCAGTCTTGATGTCACTATGGCGTGGACCACTGTGGCCAGGTCTACACGATCCAGGTATGGCTGCAACTGGCATACCAAGTGAAATTCGGCAAAGACATCTCTGGCCACAGCTGCTACTGGGAATCCAGGAGCAGCTGCAAGCACAGAAGAACCCCCAAGCTGTGAACCTGCTCCTTCATGGGGAGTGAAACCCCATTCAGAGCAAATTGATAGTCCAGCACATGCATCGTGGATTTCCTGACCAAGAGTACCTCTGTCTTGTCTGGATTCAATCTCAGCTTGTTTGCCCTCATCCAGGTCCCAACCGCCTCCAGGCAGCACTCTAAGGCCTCAATAGCACCTTGGTTTAGGTGTAAAGGAGAGATAGAGCTGGGTGTCATCAGCGTACTGGTGGCACCTTACTCCAAATCGCTGGATGACCTCTCCCAACAGTTTCATGTAGATGTTAAATTGCATGGGGGACAGAATGGAACCCTGTGACACCCCACACCTCAAAGGCCAGGATGCTGAACAGGCATCCCCCAGCACCACCATCTGGGACCTATCAGCCAAGCTGGAGCAGAACCACTGCCCCCAACCCAGCTAACTGACCCAGAAGGACACCATAGCTGATGGTGTTGAAAGGCGCTGAGAGGTCCAGCAGGACCAACAGGGATCCACTCCCCCTGTCCAGTCCTTGGAGCAGGTCATCCAGCAAGGTGACCATGATTGTTTCGGTCCCAAAGCCTGATCTGAAGCCTGATTGAAAAGGATCCAGATAATCCATTTCATCCAGAACTGTCTGGAGTTATGACGTCACCACCCACTCAGTCACCTTGCCCAGGAACTGGAGGTTAGAGACTGGCTAGTAATTTTCCAACACAGTTGGATCCACAGAGAGCTGCTTCAGTTATTTACTGAAGAAAGCCATAAGGAAATGCCAAAACAGTTTGATCACCATGTCATATGCAAATCAACATCAGGGAAGACAATTTTAGTCTTTAGACCATGAGAGAGAGGTTGAAATAATGAAGCATGTGTTGAATAAATGAGTCCTAGGTATAATTGAAAGGTGTGGAAAAAAATTGTCAGAAAATGAAGAGACAGAAAGTGGGGGGTGTCTGTACAGACAGAACTTGGTTTTTTTTTAATACAAGCCAAGATTTGTAAATACAAATGAACTTTTTTTTTTACTTTATTGCCTAAAGAAATAAAAACACAAACCTTTTATACACAAAAATTATTTTTAAAAAAACCATGTAAAAATTACTTCAGGCTAAACATATAAGGGGTATATGAAACATAACTGAATTTTGGGGTTAAACTTGGACTCAAAATACAGAAAAATCCAGTATAAAAATGCTTTGGATTGCCATTGCTTTGGATAAGGGATATCCAACTTGTATTTAGAAATCACTGTATAAATATATTTATACATATGTATTTAGAAAGCGCTATATAAATGTTGCATGAACTTCTCAGCGGCTCTGTGGAGTGCTTATTCCACTGCCACAGCTGAGGTTGAAGGGAAATGGCAAGTTCATGTCTAAGGGAAGATATGAACACAGAAACCTGATTCACCCCTCTGTCTTTTAGCTACTATGTGACCCATACATGCCCCCTTTGCTCTGTCTGTTAAAAAAATTAAGGTAGGGGATGCAGTCATATCAATGAGGCATGTGCTGCATCCTGTATAAGAAAAAGAGTCATACACACTTCCTCAAGGGACTGTTGTCTCCTTGATGCTGCTTTGTGATGGCACTGAGCTGTTAAAGGCTCAACAAGTTGGTTAAAAGAAGACGGGAAGTCAGTACTCAGGTATAATTACTCTGAGTACCTAAAGTCTCTTAGGGTAATCTTAAGAATGTATACTCAAAAGTAAGCCCCACTGTGTTCAATGGGTCTTACTCCCAGAAAAGTGGGTTTAGGATTGCAGCCTTAGTTTCACAATCCTCATTCGAGTGACTGACTGGTGGTGGCAAATTAATTGACTTGTCTGTCACTACTGCTGGCTTTGTTAGTTTAGTGGATTTGCTGCTGAAAATCCTTGGTTGGAGTAATAATGGAGTATTGTAGTCTCTGTGGCTACAATATCTCCCCTCACCATCTCTCAAGGATCTACCACTGGCCTATTCTACAATGAGGGTGCAATCCTAACCTAGGCTGGCGCATCTCATTGGTCTTCCCATTCCCACTGTGATGTAGGTAGGCAAACATATGTTTGTGCATCGCCTATCCCTCTCTAACGAGTGGCACAGAAGTGTCTTACAGCACTTCTGGGCCAACAAGGGACTTGTGCTAGGGCTTAAGCCGGCCTAACTGGAGTTAGGATTGTAGCCTAAATGTGTTTGTCTTTGAGGTGCCACAAAACTCTGTTATGCTTTCAGACTGACCTAGATTCATTTGCAAATGGCACATTAGGTCTTTATTCAGAGCTGTGGAGTCACATTTGAGAATCCTTGACAATTCTGAAAGCAAAGGATTTCTAAAGTTCACAAAGAGGAGAGTAGAAATTTCATTCTTAATTCATCCTCAATGCTGAAAGATGGTAGAAAGTGTACTTTATATGCTGAGTCTAACATTTTAAAGGACTGGAAAGTTGCAGTGTAACTGCGTTTTGTTTACTGTGGACTTTGTGCTGAAACCATGTCTGACCTAGACAGACTTCACTCGCAACTGGGTTAAAGACAGGTGCAATTTACTACATTTCACAAATAAATAGAAACATGGTTCTTTTTGAGTAGGGTTAGTGCAATACCAGTGATGTTCTGGTTGGCTGCACTTTCTTGCATTCCCCCTCCAGATGTATGTATTTTTAAAATGTGATTTTTCAATATCTACCCCTTGTGTACAGTTGCCCAGCTTTTTGCAACCCCCTGAAATAAAATTGCAACATCCTTATTCATCAGTTACTTATTTAATCCTACCTTACTTGCTGGAAACAAACACTATATTTTTGAAACATAATAGATCATCTCCAGAACTGAAACATCAGGCCAGTGCCTCTCAGTCAATATTCATAGTAGCCAAGGTGGTTTGTAGCTGAGGTCCTATTCTGGAACTACAGAGTGTCCAAGACATCCTGTATGATATACATCCTAAACAGCCTGATGCTTCTGTATAAAAGTGTCTAGTTCACAGCCATAGACCTATAATACCATAATAATTTGTGCTGTACAGTTGGCATGGTGCATTTTCAATATTAAGTGCTTCTCTCTGGCATTTCCTTAGGAATTTGAATGTTCATAAAATAGTTATTTGGTGCCAAGAAATAATGGCTTTCCTTTTCCTGAATGATTGGGTTGTAGTAGAATTATCCAGTAAGCAATGCCTAAAACAGTAAAACAGACATTTTACTCTGACCTGTTAACATTTACTTGCCCACAAGAAGTCTCAGGAACTGTGACTTGAGGTACAACTTCATAGGAGTGCCCCTAGAATCTATGCACTGTCCTGTCACCTGGAAATGTGTCATACCAGATTTTCAAAATCACCAACTTGACCGAAATAATAGATCCAGAGGCCTTCTGGCCACATGGCATTTACTGCTGCAAATCATCCTATTGGCACTTCTGCATATATGTGGATATGCATATATGTGGATATGCATATATGTGGATATATAGGTCTGTATTCAGTTCTCAAGCACATTGTCAATAGAAACTGCTTGTCATTCTGAGCCAAATCCAATATTCCCTGCGATGGTGGGGAGGGGCTCTTTCTTTGAGCGTGTGCCTTTCCATTCCCAAATTTCTTCCAAAACAACCACATAAATGTTGATACAGGGATGAAAAATTCAATGTTTCCCTGGAAGTCAATAGGACTTGGACAATGCAGAAGAGGGAAGCTCACACTATCTAGAACTTTTGCCCATCTTCATCTTTGGAGAGTCTATCATCATTCAAAGGTCATATAGCATAGATTCCAAAAGACAATACAACAGTATTTGTATTATAGTGTATAAGCAAACAGGCACAATATTAAAAATCTTTCTTATTCCTTGGTGTTAGTGTTGCCATAATTCTCTTCCACAAAATCAGGACAGGACCATCTATCTCATACAATACCACCAAATTGGGATTGTCTCAGTTTTTTGGGGACATATGGCAATCCTACTTAGTATGCATGATTTTGAGACTGATTCATGTCTCCTACCTCTCCAGCTGCTGTTCATCTAGCTGAGTTATCACGTTGAGGTAGCTGAGGAAGACCATCATAGGTTACAAACCTTGAAGGGTATGAATGTGTGTAGACAGACAGATGGATGGATAGATAGATAGAATCTATCTATCAGATACATAGATTAGAATCAAAATCTCAAAATGCCATATACAGGAGAGAGGCACCTGAATGCTGGTTTCTTGTCTTCTGTGCTGTCTGAAGCATCTGGTGGGCCACTGTGTCATACAGAAAGCTGGACAGGATGGGGCTTTGGCCTGATCCAGTGGAGGCTGTCAGTGGCATAGTTAGGAGGGTGCAGGGGGTGTAGTTGTACCAGGCAACAAGCTTTAGAACTACAAGTTGCTAAAATTGTGAAAAACAGGATATGTATGAATGATAATCATATTATATATTGTTGGAAAGGTAATTTAATGCAGAATGCAATGAAACAAACTGCACTGGAATATCTATATTCTATAGATATAGAATATCTATATTCTATAGATATAGCCAATTAACCAGAAAATGAAAACAAAAGCCTATGGAAGAAAAAGTGGATTTTCTTAACTCAAACTTTCCCATAATACTAATTGCTCTAAGAGTCAATGAGATGTAATTCTGATACTGTATGCAACTAATAAGGTGTTAATATGAATCAGTGCGCATTTCCATATACTGTACATATATTATAATGCAGTTATCCATTCTAACTGGGTATACAGGCACTTATAAGTGGTGCTCTTCTTATGTTTAGCAGGGAAAGAATAACCATTCCTCTTTGCCCCAGCAGTTTCCCTAATGAACAAGGGACACAATTTTCATTTTTTTACTTAATTAAATTTGATTTTGTTGTTACAAAGGTAGGGAGGGGGGCAACAAAATCTTGACTTCAGATAACAAATATGTTCTTTAGTGATGCTACTAGCAGTATTGATTTATTTTAAAAATTTATATCCCACCATTCTTGGGCAAATTAGCCCGACTCAAGGCAGCTGACAAAACATAATTAAAAACATAAATAGAACAATTTGATAAAAACAATTAAAACATACAAGCTAAAAAACAAATAGATAAAACAAGAGCCCCCCAACCTCTGTCCCCTTAAAATAAAATAAAATAAAATAAAATAAAAGGTTTTACGGCTCCACCTGAAGCTCTGTATTGAGGGAGCCTTCCTCAGTTCTACGGGGAGGGAGTTCCAAAGCCAGGGTGCCACCACTGAGAAGGCCCTATCTCTGGCCGCCATATCTCTCACGTCTCTTAGTGGCGGCACAGTCAGTAGGGCCCCCTCAGATGACCTTAGGTGATGGGTCGGATTGTACAGAAGAAGGCGGTCCCTCAGGTACCCTGGACCTGAGCTGTTTAGGGCTTTAAAGGTCAGGACCAGCACTTTGAATTCAGCCCAGTACAAATGGATGGTGAATTACTGAGGAGGCAGGTTTCCCCCCAATTTTATTTTAAAAATACCCAGGGATGACATCACTTCCGGTTGTGACATCACTTCCGGGGCAACATTTTGAGATTTGCGCCAGACTACATGATCATTAGCTATGCCACTGGAGGCTCTAATGTTCTTATTCAACAACTTGACAAATGCCCTCAGCAGAACAGAAGACAAAGTGTTTGTCCCACCAGGTTAGGAAAGTTCTTTTTTATTCATAGAACTACATTATCTGCTACCAGTGGGAGTTATGATGAAAATAGTGAAAGGGTAAACATATTCTTAACCAGCTTCTGACTCATTGGGTGACTAAGACTATTGTTTGGCTTATCGGTTAGCTGTGGAGTCACTAGCCTCCTTGTAAGGGCATTGCACCAGAGTGGTTTCAGTCTGAGAGATGTCCCAATCCAGGGGATCTGAAGAGCAGCAATGTGGTCTTATCAAGCTTTATCAGATATCTTATGTGTAGGGGTTTCTCTCACTTGTGAGCTGGGGCAGAATACTTGACAAAGCTCTGGATGGTTGAGGTCAGCTCTGCACATGTGCTAAGCTTCACTACATGTGCCTGCAATATGCCTTCTCCCCCTTTCACTATTTTCTTCATAACTCCCCCCAGCTGCTATTTGCCATGGAAGAGAAGCTGTTTGCACCCATATGTTTTTCCCCTTCAGCATAAAGCGGTTTTCAGATGGGGGATTTTTGAGGTGTAAATTTTTGAGGATTTTTGAGAACTAGGTGTAAATCCCATCCCTGATGCCAAGAACCCAGTCCAGATTCATGCCATCCTATCACCACAACTTTTAGGAATAGCCAATTTTATGTCTCATCTAGTTTCACCACGAAGGCTGTTACTTATAATCCATAGTGCATTTTCTAAGACAGGAACATTGGGAACCTGTGGTTCCCAACCTTTAGGAGCCCAACCTTGAGGCACATGGTGGAATAGTTGTGGACCTGATGCAAATCTCTCCATCCCCATCACACTCAAAATACAATTCAATTTGGAAGCCCTCGGCGAAACATTAAGCGACTCTAAGAATGCCTGCTTCGTTCTCCACCATCAATTCATAGCAGGGGTTTCAAAAACATATCCGTCAAATAGCCTACTTGGAAGAGATAAGACTTAGGGTGCAATCCAGAGTAATTACGGGGAGTCCTTGCTCCGGTGTAAGAACAATTTGCTCTGGACTCCAATATGAATTTCCCATAGGTTTTCACTGGGTGGTACAGTAACTACGGGTGCACATAGTGTCTCTTATGTGCTCCCGAAGTTACTCTGGATTGTAGGGTGAGATTTGCTTCAAATTTTAGCTCTCAGCCTGCACAAGAATCTAATTGGGTATGGTTTCCTATTGGTTTTTTAATTTATAAAATCTATTCCTCCACATTTGCTTGACAGGGAATAGCCAAATCCAGCCAGCAATGAGGTTCTAACTATGGGAACACTCAGGGATGTGGCAAAAAGAAGAGAGAAAGAAAAGAAAGAACTTTATTAACCTTCAAAACTTAACCTAAACAGCTAGAGTCAGCTCTATTGTCTGAAGGTGGCTTAATCCAATGGAAGCTGAGAGGGGGAAATGAAATAAATATCAGAGAAATGTAATACAAACAACAAACAACATCACCACTCAGTGTTGTAGTTCCTCTCCTGCTGAGAACAGACCCCCTATTGTGGAAGGCTCACTGGAGACTGGTCTTGTACCCAAAAGCTTAAATACAGTTAATCCCTTATAGGTTCATGTTTTGCGTATTTGAGCAATTTGGCTCAAATCATTACTGGTAACTCCTGCAAATTATTCTGGGCTCTTTGTTTTGCCTTCTGGTGAATTTCGTTAGGTTTTTAAAAATTAAACTTTTTAAATTCAAAAAAGATACTGCACTTTCTGAATGCTCAATGTGGTGGTCAAGCAAACCCCATTCACTGCATCTTCCTAAAGGAAAAATTTTTAAGACAGAAGATCAGTACGGCCAAGTTCCTTATTCTGACAAGGGGAGGGTACATGCTTAATAACATACAGCATTTGTATAGCATTTTCCCGCTATGCGAAGTATATTACTTTGATGTAATAATCACAACATACATCAAGTACATCATATTGTGACTGGGAAGACAAAGCTGAGGTAGGGCTTGCCTGTTGTGTAGGTAAGACCACCTCGGTCTTACACCATATTCAAGACCAAAAAAATTTATTAGGAAGAATTTGCAAAAGATCTGTCAAAAGATCTGGTTAACAGGCACAGTGTCCTAACCACTTGTTTCACCCACAGCCACTTTATTGTGTCAAAGGGTACCAGACGTGGTCCTTGGCACCTCTAGTGAATGGGATCCTGTGTAACTGAGCTAAAAAAATTTCCTGTCAGAGCCCTAGAAGAGCCATTGCTAGCCAGAGCAACAATATTAGATGGATCACTTATAGTAATAATGTTAATATGTTCAGCAAATTATGGATCCATTTCAAAAATGGAATCTTCTTCCACCCCTCCCTTGAATTTCTTGTTTTTCTTTCTTGTAGGTTTTTTCACCATCTGTATACAGTTAGCTTAAAAATGTCTACTCGTTATCATTTCGTTACCTTTCCCCCTTTTAAAAATTGTTACCTTTTCAATTGTAAGGACCTGTTGTTTGATGTGCCTTCACTTTAATGTAAAGCACGCCAGGACTAGGTTAATGATCATGAGCTGTCTTTGCAGTCACTTTGAAAAGGAGGCAATGATGAATGGAGCCAGCAGCTCCAAGGGAGGTTGATCACTGAAGGCACACAATGAGTTTATTTAAGCTGGGCTTGATAATGGGGCTGTATTTGAGATGGGATGTTTTCAGTCACATTTTGGATAGCATACATTGGCATGATGACATGATGCTCCTGGCCTTGTGGAAGGGGAAAGTTGATCTTCTAACTTCAGACTCCTTAGGGAGTCTGCTCTTCCAACTCTCTCTCTAGAAAGCAACATGAGCAGTTAGAAGTTCTATAGAAATTAAATCTCTGGGGCAGAGATTTACTAGGCCGTGGAAATTTCTAGGGACAAAGATTTGCTAGGAAGAATTTGCAGCAGAAAATCAGGATAATTGAGGTAAACTTGTGATCCATGGAGTGTACATGAAAAGTTCTACCACAGGTTTTCTAACCACTTTGCTGTGACGCAATCAAGGATGTTCTGACAAACCCATCACATATGCAAAGATTTCTTGAATGAGCTTTTTATATATATATAAATATATATATAAATATATATATATTTATATATATATAAATATATATTTTATATATATATAAATATATATATAAATATATATATAAATATATTTATATATATATTTATATATATATAAATATATATATAAATATATATATATGTTTCCTTCAGCATTTTGGTTTCCCGTATATATTAACTCCAACATGTTACTACCTACCTCCCAGGGAACACATTCTCTATTCATTAGAAAAAGAAAGAAATGCCTGTGGATTTGCTGCCAAAATGTTATTTTTATAAATTCAACTTTCAGTTTCAAATACAATGCCCTGAGATCCAGTTCTGTAAAAGGGTAAATATATTGTCACAGTGAGTGAAGCAGTTCACAGATTACAAGTCCAACCTTGTAATACACAGATTTTTTTAATTAATACACTGATTTTACTCAATACAATGACCACTGCCAATCACAGTTTTAAAAACTCTTTTTTCTTGTTGTAGAGAGGCAGTCATGCAAACAATCATGCCATTCCGCAAGCAATCATGCTGAGCCTGGCAATAACAAGGGGATCCTTTGAAATTCTAATTGCTGTCTTTCTACAACAGTAAGAAAAACTGTTTTTAAACAATTGTAAATAAACATTTTAAATTTTTTTAAACTGCTTTAGTTAGCACATTTTTGGGGTATCAGCAGGGAGTCCCAGAATCAAATCCATGCAGATACTGAGGAACAATCTTATGGAGGAAGAAACTTGGAAGTGGATTTTTAAATCTGTTTCCACAATTTTTAGTTCACTGATTTTTTTATCCACAAGAGTTTCTGGAATGGAACTCTAGTGAATAACAAGGACACCTATAAGTGGTCTCCCCCTGATAAATAGAAATGCCCCACCACTGTAAGAAGGGCCTCTTTCCCAGCTAGCAGATATTTTTTTAAGAAAGAAGGTAAAGGTAAAGGTGTCCCCTGCAGGTTGGCCTGCTAGTCATAACCAACTCTCTAGGCAGCAGTGCTCATCTGACTTTCTAAAGCCATAGAGCCAGCGTTGTCCGAAGACACCTCCATGGTCACGTGGCCCACATGCACACAGAACGCATAGAACAGGTTATGCTTAAATGACTTCATGAAAATAATTCCATTTCTGCTTGCATGAGAAAAAGGGACGGCATGGAGATGTTTTTATAAATGCATTTTTAAAAATAGTTCTTTCCTCAACTTTTCTGGGCAGGAAGAGCCCTGTTTTGGCATGAAATGTATGAAAAATTAATACTCTCATAGAAAGATGCATTACCTCTCCCCTTCCCTTGGGTGACTACTTTCTGTTGATACAAGAACATCACTCTAGCTGAGGCATTCACTTAACATGTCTGAAGACCAGACACTGCCACTGAGTTTCATAAGGAGAGTTTATGTTTAATTTATTGAGTGAGTGGGAAAGAATCCTAATCGGAGGCAGGGAGATAACAGTGTCCTAGCAAGAGAAGGCATAGGGTTGGAAGGCCATAGGGGTGCTACCCTCCCTTCCCAGCATGTAGGAGTCTGTGGAAAGTCATTAGCCAGCATGAATATCAAAGTAGGGGCCAGGAACTTAGAATGTACCTTATCATACAGCTGATGCATGTACGGAGGTTGTGATTGGCCAGCAGCTGCCATTGGTCTTGGGGGGTTTACGGACTGGGAATGCTGATGGTTTAGGGTTCAGAGCACTGAGGAGCCAATGTAAACAAATCTGCTGGTGAGAGTGACTAGTGTTAGGTCAGGCTAAGGGTCACTGGAAGGTCAGGCTGCCTTAGCTCTGGATGTTTGGGTTGTCTGTTTATCCACTGGTAAAAAGGTAGAGGGTGCTGGAACACTCTTTGATCCTCAGATCCACCAGCACAGGGTAGCCAAAGTGGCAGGGAAAGGAAACATGAGCAAATACATTTCAAGAAATCTTTGTTAGAACAAAAAGGATCGTAGCTTGGTATTTCATGAGCTATCGCTACCAACAACCCTATACATGAGATGCATGAAGTGCTCTGAGAAGACAGCAGGTTTAGGTACAGATGGGTGGACAAGGTTCCTACAACAGTTATTTATTTATTTGTTTGTTTGTTTGTTTGTTTGTTTGTTTGTTTGTTCGTTCGTTCGTTCGTTCGTTCGTTCATTCAAGAGATTTCTATCCTGCCTTTCTCCGCAGCAGACCCAACGTGGCAAACAACATGATAAAAGCACATACCTTTAGATATTTTAAAACACATTTAAAAACATTAAAATAACCAATTAAAAACAATCCTTTTATATATTAAATGCAGCCTGGAGCAGTCCAGAAGCCCCCCGCCCCACATTAATTAAAAAGCTTTTTAGGCTACAATCCTAACTGCACTTTCCTGGGAGCAAGTGCTATTGAACACACTGAACTTTCTTCTGGGTAGACCTGCTTAGGATTGCACTGTTAGTCCACTAAAATGTTTTCAGGCCCCACCGAAATCTCTGTACAGAGGAAACAGTTCTCAATTATAGGGAAAGGGAGTTCCAGACAGGGTGACCAGATGCCCAAACCTCAAAAGGAGGACAAGATCTTGGATTCCTCTCAGCCTGGCCTTTCAGGTGGACAATGGCACATTTGCCTATTCTCAAGTAAAGCCATGATATTGGGGACTTTCACTTTCCCATAGAGCTCAATGCATATTTTTTATATTTAGTTTTTTAGCCATAACTTTTGATAGCAAGAAGATATTTCAAAACCAATTTTTGCATTGGATTCTGCTTTTCCTCATGAATCCAATGATATATATGATGGGGTTCTGCACACCATCGCAAAGTTTCAAAATGAAGCCAAAATGGAGAAAAATGAAACCCTTTTGTAGGACACCCGGACAGGAGACTAAAAAAGAGGACACATCTGGAAATTTCTGGTCATATGATCACCCTGTTTCCAGAACTGGGGATGCAATCACCGAGAAGACCCTACTTGTTGCCGCAACGCCCCTCACTTCCTTCAGTGATGGCACGGTTAGCATGGCCTCCCCAGATGACCTTAGGTGATGGGTTGGATTGTATGGATGCAGGTGGTCTCTCAGTATCCTGGACCTGAGCTGTAGAGGGCTTTAAAGTTCAGGACCTGCACTTTGAATTCAGTCTGGAAGTGAATGGGCAGCCAGTGTAGCTGCTGAAGCAGTGGCCTGACAGAGTCAAACCAATGAGCCACACGAGCCACTGCATTCTAGTTGGAGTTTCCAGACCATCTTCAGAGGCAGCCCCTGTAGAGCGCATTACAATAGTCCAGTCTGGATGTCACTAAGGTATGGGTCACCATGGCCAGATTCGAATGACTCAGGAATGGCTGCACTGGCAGCTGAGTAAAGGCTCCCCTGGCCACAGCTGACACCGGGCACTCCTGGAACAGCTCTGAATCCAGGAAAACCCCTCAGCTGTGGATTTTCAATCTTTTCACCTCATGGCACACTGACAAGCTGCTAAAATTTTTCAAGGCATATCATCACTTTTTGCACCACTGACAAGGCATACCATTCTGCTTTTAGGGGGCTCACATTATGCCATGGCATAGTGGTTAAAAATCACTGCTTTAGAGGGATGGGAATTGCCTAATGAAGAACAGCTATCTCCTCAACTTGCATTCTTTAGTTCACATTAATTGAGCTACAACCAGTGTTGGGGGGGTGTTTCAAGTCTAGAGTCATCCCCCTCAACTCAACTTAAAATGTGTCATAACAGGTATGCTCTGTGCCCTCAAGTCACCTTTTGTAAATCTTTAGATTCACGTTCCCCTTCTCTAAAAATCATGCACAGAAACGTACACAGAAATGGAGCTCGCAGCCAAGCAGTACACTTGTTTGGAGATTCCCTTTCCACTCTCTTTGCTATAATCCCCTCTGTTCATCCCACCCTTCACTTTCTCCATGTGATTCCCATCCCAGCAGTGATGAATGAAACCCCACCTTTGCTCCACCAGCATGGCAGGATGAGGGGGCATCCCAGCTCAGCCAGGCCTTGGGACAGGTACAGTGCCAGGTAAGCAGCATGCCTCTGTCAGTCTTGAAAGACTATGGTATCATGCTCAGCGCTGCATATGCTGCATGTGAAGCATGAAAGCCTGGGTTAGATTGTTATGGAGGATAGGCTGTTACCCAAGCAGCAAATCCCCACTCTCCACACCACTGAATTAGTCCAACGGAAAGGCAGAGCCAATACGATTGGATCCAACTGGCGACACAGAGCTGGGCTAAGGACAGGAGCTCACCCCATCTTGTGGGGCTGACCCGGGTCTTGAACCCTGGCCTGCTGGTTAACAGGCACAGTGTCTTAACCACTTGCGTCACCCACAGCCCATGCCAGGTAAGCAAGTGATTGAGAAAATCCTGCTGCAGTTCCACAGGATGCACTGGACTGAATGCTTGCCTTCACATTGCATTCTCTAAACGTTCCTCCACAATGCCCACCTCCATTCCATTTGTCCTATCAGGCAGAAGCACAGAACATGCTGACCTGAATTCTTCTCTTCCTTCCTATGCGCCATAAACCCAAGCCCAGCAGTAACAAAAATATACATTTTTTGTTGTTTTTGTGGGCTTTCTCCTGAGAATATACCCTTTGCGTCTGATTTATATGTGATGTGAGGCGAAGATGATCCATTCAGATGGTTTACTGTATGTCCAAAATGTTCAGGCTGTTTCCTTAGAAGATTCCGGCAAACAAGAAGATTATTCCTTCAGCATACCTTCGAGATTAGCTGCTTAAACAAGTGCCATCAGCAAAAGGGACCATCCTTTCAGAGTACTTTGCCAAATATCTGCAAACATTCAGAAACATACAACTACAGCTGTCAATGTAAGTAAAACCCATTGTCTCCTTAGTGACACTATTCTCTAAAAGTTACTTACCAGAGGGCAATATTGACCAAGCAAATAAATTCCATCGAAGCTGGAGCCTGCCTCCCCCTTTCCCTCAACACCACTGAAGGTGTGGTTCTGTTTGCTTATGGCAACTTGAATATGATGGCCATTATTTGGGACTAACGTCAGGAGCACCCTGACTTCAAACAAGTAGAACGGTGGCACATTTTACTACTTGTTGGTGTCACCCGTAATGGTGACCATGGTTTCTTTATTGATGGTGAAGAGAACTATTCTTCTGAACAGCTGCTTTGTCCTCCATCCTGACCATGATGATGCTCATTTTCAGACTATATTTTCAAACAGAACAATCACTTGTCATTCAAATACGAGCAATATAGCAATTCTATATATATAATAAAATTATATAGTTCTGGGAAAATTTGCTTTGATACACGGGCGTTTTGTATTACAAGCATGCTTCCGGAACGAATTATGCTGATAAACCAAGGTACCACTGTTCATAAAAATACATAGCAATGTATATAAAAATGGCATTCTGATTCAAGGTTGCTGAAATGGCCAGGTGAGGCGTTGACTGAGGGCTCACATCCATCAGAGGTAAGCTAACCATGAACTATCTGTATTGTTTATAGTAGTAACACCTGATGTACTAATGGAGATGGGTGGAGATGCCATGGAGAACCCACTGCAGTCCTTGGGCAGCCAGCAACCTTGAACAGCACTGTTCTGTAGGTTGTAGATCCATCATTTTCAAAAAGCTTCTTAAAACAAATCCACAGCCACCTCGCAAAATTGTGAACAAACAGACCAGTAACACTGTTTTGATTTATGGCTATCAGAAGCGGTGGCAGGAAACTGCTTCCATCACAATAACCTAAAACTCCACCTTATGTCAACAAGCAATTGAAACAGAAGGCTACAAGGCCTCTGCACAGCCTGGAATTCTATACCCTAACCAACCCATGTATTACGTAGAAAGGAAAACACTATGACGGCTCTTTCCGATGGCAAGCAGTAATGGGGTCACCCCATTGTTTCCTCCTTTTTCTCTTTCATTTTGCTTAGAAGTCAGCTTTTCAGAGCCTTTTGTTTGAATTTGCTCCTTGCTTCATGGCAGTCAATCTGAACCAAGATGAGAGCACACTTTTTGTATTCTTATAGAGCAATTAAGAAAGTGCTTTTCCTTTTGGAGTTGATTGATGATTTCATTACTGAAACAGAGTTGCTATCTGCCTCTGTATTTCAGGAGTAAGAAATACAAATTGAAGGAACTGGCACTGATTTATTCACTTTATTTTCATTTTTTGCTTCATTAAATATGTGTTCATTCACTTTGTTTTCATTTGCTGGAGGAAAAAAAAGTTGATGTTTCCTGATTCTTATCTATATAACTGCCTTTTGTTAAAGGTGCAATGTGTAAGGTCACTGCAGGATGGAATTGAAATTGAGTCGGATTCAGGAACAGAACATGTGTTTTGGGCTAATATTTGTTAGCAGACCTGATGATTCAAGCAGATACACACAACAAACTTACTTTTGTTAACAACTTTATTAGAACGAAGAGAGAACTGCAGTCATTGTTACAGCAGCAGAAAAAAAAGATAGGAAAAGAAGTTAAATGAAAAGTCTAGTTATAGTTGAAGAGAGAGCAACCTTTAAACAACAAATATCCTCTACTGGCAGAGGCCAGCTTTCATGCACACTATTATTATAGAATTCTAATTGATATTCTGTCATCTCTCCAATGGCAGCAGATGTGACGTGGTGGTTGAGTACAGGGCTGCTAATGAAAGCTACGCAGGAAAAGACCTGGACAGTTCTTGGATGAGAGGCTGAAAGTTGAGAAAGAGACCCAGACTCATGAAAAGTCATGAGTCAACAGACCCAGAAGGTGTCACTGTTTGCAGTTTGACTGACCTGAAAATTCCTGCTGGAAGCTTAGAAGGCATTCTCTGATGCCAGGTGTGATGATAACCATGCTGTGAAGGCTCCCACCTGGATGAGAAGAGTTCTTTGAGCTATTCTATGTATCGGTTCAATGAAAACAATTACCTAGCTCACAGAATAGTTGTGAGGACAAAAATAAAGGAATATGGAAGGAGCCTCCCCAAAGAGTACTGAGGAAAATAACAGTCTACTGAGATATTGTATCTCTGAAAGTTTGCAAGCTGATTCTGTTAATTTGATTCTGTTGGACTGCTGTTTCGGAGACTGCACTGCTCTGGCTGCTCATTTATTTCTGGACCCATATCAAGGTCAAGATTACCTTTAAAGCCTGGGACCGCCTTCTCCTGCATATTCCAGCCATTCTCTTAAGTCATCCAAGGGGGCTTTCCTGTGAGTGTCACCTTTCTCCCAAGTTAGGAAGACAGCAGCATGGGAGAGGCAAGCCTTCTCAGTAGTGGTGCCACAATTATGGAACTTCCTTCTGGGACAATTAAGATCTACCCCTGCCCTCATGGCATTTTGGCTAGGGCAAAATATTTTGTTTCCCTTTGTGTCTGGCTTGTTTGCATCCTGGGCCTCTGTAGCAGTTCCTTGAGTTAAATAGTTTTTGCCCTCCTCTAATTTGTTTTTGCCCCTATTGTATTTTCAGTTTTTTCACTGTCCACTGTATTATCTTTTTTAGTCTATTGTATATTGCATATTTTAAATCTATAGATTGTAAGCTGCCTTGGATACCTATGAATCCTTGGACATCTGCTTTAGCGGAGGAAAGCTGGAGTAGAAATCTTTTTTTGCTACTTAAAACAAGCAAATAAGAGCATTTATGAGATTCTCTTAAACACATGACTAAAAAGTGAAAAGGAATGCTTTGAGTAGAATTACAGTACTGTAGAATATTAAAAAATATTGACAGTGGTGGGCCCGGCCTGGCCCAACAACCGGTGTGGGGCCGGGGTCAGGGGGCAGGGAGGGTCGGGGGCAGGGGAGGGGCCGGGGAGGGCCAGGGGTGGGGTCGGGAAGGGCCAGGGGCAGGGCCAGGGAGGGCATGCCACCCACCTCAGCACACTGCAGGTGCAGGTGGGTGGGGCGAGCGGCAGGCCCCAACCCCAGCTGGTCGACCAGCTTCAGGACATGCACTGCGCGTGCGTCAACTTTTGTTGGTTGGCTCATGCGCAGTATAGGGCTTCCCCCAGGTGCTGAACCGGTACGCCTGGTTCCCCCCCCCCCCCCGTAGCTACCAGATCAGTAGTGGGGGGCACAACTAACAACTGGTTCGGGCGATCTGGCCCGAACCGGTTACTGTCCACCACTGATTGGATATGAGAGATATTGTTATAGAATATGATATATGAGGAATATGAAAGAGATCGTTTTTCTAGCAGAACAATCTTTTATCTCAAAATTGAGGAAAAACTCTAACCTAGGCTGGCAAAACTCATTGGCCGTCCCCTTCCTGTGGTATGTCAGGAGGTAAGAGCATGTCTGTGCACTGGCCTAACCCTCCCCCAGGAGTGGCACAAAAGTGCCTTATTACACTTTTTTGACACCTCCAGGTCAGCAAAGTCCTTATTCTGGGGCTTTGGCTACAATCCAGAGTAACTACGGGACCTTTTACATTGACGTAGTTATGATGCCACCCATGGGAAACCTATGGGAAATGCATAGAGCAATCCAGAGTAAGTATCTCTTATGTCTTCCCATAGTTACTCTGGATTGTATTGGCTGGCTTAGCTGGAGGTTAGGATTGCAAACATTGCTATAATACTATGGCTGCAATCTGAAAGACACTTTCCTGGGAGTAAGACCCATTGAACACAATAGAACTTACTTCTGAGTAGACATGGTTAGGATTGTGCTCTCAATTTACTAGAATCTATTGCACCATCAAATCTAATGTGCTCCCTGATTTTAAAAGGTTTGAGATAATTTTTTTATAGTGACTGTAATGTGCAGCTGCTAAGCAGGTGCAAAATTTAATTTTACTGCATTAAACAATGAGTCCTAGGACAATAATAATATGACAATGTGTTGATGTTATGATTTTTACCTAATTACACTACTTTATACAACAATGGGTTTATACTACATTTTTATTATAATAAACTGGTAAGCGAAATACTGACCTATACTTATAATCAAAATACAGTGGCGCTTCACTTAAAGAGCTTAATTCGTTCTGAAGGCATGCTCTTTAAGTGAAATGCTCTTTAAGTGAAGCAGATTTTCCCATAGGAAATAATGGAAACTCAGACAATTGGTTCCACAACCCAAAAAATATTCATATAAAAATATTAACTGTTTATAAAAATGATTACAAAACACTGCAATATAACACCGTACAAAGCACTGTAATATACAGTAACACACAACACTGCAATAAAGAAAACCTTTAATAAATACTTTATTTATTAAAGAAAACCTTTAATAAATACTGTACCTTTGAAAACCTTCATGGCTGGTGTGAGGGTTACAGAGAGGGGATGACTTTCACAATCACTGATGGAGTCACTGCTATCCATTGGCTCAATGGAATCTATTGTCTTTTTGTGCAACTTTAACATTCCCAAGCTGCTGATGGGGAGCAGCACTAGAACATTGATAAGGCACACCTTCCACGCTGCCACACACAGATACCACATACAGACCTGACTCAGGCTGCTCCCCCTGGACGTCCCATGAGTTCCCTGGCAATGGAAGCCTATTCCAAACTTTGCCCAGGGCCCCACTGTAGCTCAAGCTAGTCTCCTCGTCCCGCCTGTAAGTTCCCTTGCCATGGAAGCCTGTTCCAAACTTCCTCAGAAGTTATCTTTATTCAAGACAGTGCTCTTTAAGCAAGTCAAAATTTCTGAGAAAATTTTGCTCTTTATACAAAATTCTCTTTATTCAAGACGCTCTTTATTCAAGATACCACTGTACTGTATTTATTCAAATCTAATGCACCATCAAATCTGATGTCCACCCCAATTTTGGAGACTAAATTTGGCTGAAAAAGGTGAGTGTCAGATTAAAGTAAATATGGTAATGTTAAAGAATAATTTTATTCAACATTCTTAGTGTTTTTCACAGCAAGATGACCTACTTTAAAAATAAATATGCTGCTTCATTTGACTCTGGGTGGTTGTTATCTACAAGGCCAAAACTAAAGTACAGTTTGTATTAGTAAATGTTCATTCTCATTAGCTCCCATTAGTTCTTAATAAAGGGAAAGAATGTATCAAACAAAAAGCACATTTACTGGGCTACTCTGACTAGATCCAAACTTTTCTAATGCCGGCTTCATTTTCCTTAAGAGAATAGATTATTCAAAACTGTGTTGGTCCAACCGAGTGAGGAGAACAGGCACACAATGCTGTATGGAATAATAATAATAATAATAATAATAATAATAATAATAATAATAATAATAATAATAATAATAACTAGTCATTTATATACCGCTTTTCTGGACATTTTGGATTGCTCCTCAGTCTTTAATCAAAGCGGTTTATATAGGCAGGCGAATTCTAAATCCCCGAAGGGATTTTTACAAACACAGATTGTCTCTGTCTTTCAAGAGACAACACATTCAAGATGTTACATTCACAGTCTGGTTACAACACTGGCCCCGATGTCTGAAATGCTGGCTGACCAAGTTCTCCTTCAGTTCTCACGAAGGGCAGCTGAGAAAGCTCCTTCACTCCCACTGAAAAGCACATGGAAAATCTCAGCTATAGTAGCCGCTTTTCAAGGTCTTGCTTCGGATCTGACTTCCGGTTATCTTGATCCGGCATCCTTCAGCTCTTATCTTCAGGCAAACGGAGGCTCTACCCTCTAGACCAGACCTCCTGCCAATGGATTTAATATGCTTAAATCCATTGGTTTCAATGGGCTTAAGTGTACTTTGTTCTGTGTTGGTTTGAGGTTCAGATACTTCAAAATGGACATGTTGACTGAATGGATTTGACATCCAGGACTTGCCCAAGACCCCCAAATGCTTGTGGCTGCCACCCTCTACTATTCTAACTTTCCAGTCTTCTAGCTCTCCCGCTACATTGCCAGTTTCTGTCTGACCCCATCTTCTTTTTCCAGTCCAAGATAAAAGAGAGATTCCCATCAATGTCAGGGATCAGCTTGATCTGAGCACTGGGGGCATGTTGCTGTGTAATTCTAGATCCATTGCTGAACATGAACATCCAAGTTACAGAAGTAACAAGGGATGCTTTTCATCAATCCACCTGATGGCCTTCACCAATCATCTATGGCCTTCTTTATTAAATTCACACCTAGCAGTTTGTTTATGGTTCATAAGCCTCAGGCTCTGTATTCTGCTGTAATCAGATTTAACTGCAACAGAACAAAATGCCCACTTTCACAACACCTCTTTTCAGTGCTAACCATGACCTTGATCCAAATCACTCTTACCATGTCTGCTGTTAACTCTAAAATCACACAACACTCTCAACGTGATCTTCCAACAGCGTATTTTGTTTGACCTCTAGTAGAGTATTTCCAAAATCTCCCTTAAAATTTTTCATATTTCATTAAAAAAAAATTTTTGTATATAGATACTAGCATATGATGAGCAGTTGGCTATTTTTATGCATTTGAACTAAACTTTAAATTCCAGTCTCTTTATCCTTGATTGAGTTCCAGAACAGAGGTGAAAGCAATGCGGATTGCTTTGAAGTCAATGGCAATGTTCCATTAGATCTAATGAAACAGGATCTAATGTACTCCACATCTTTGAACAAGCAGGCCTCTATTATGACTAAAACAGAAGGCCGCAAATTTGGTCACTTTGTATCCTCCACAAGGATTCGGCAGTGCTAATGAGAAGAAAGGCCTTGATGTTTGTGACACCATGGATAAGAAAGTGTGGAAAGCAGCAGATGTCTGACCTTGCCCGTTTTGTTACTACTTTTTTGCTGCATTACTGAATAACATCTTTCCAAGGTTTGAACACTAAAAATAAAAAGACAATCACAAAACGACTTAGAAGGCGAAATTATAAAGTTTTCAGCAGTGCTATAATGATATCAAAATTGCAGAGTGAATTCACAGCAAAGACACAAATAAATGCCTGGGGGTGAGATATGTAAAATGATATGTTCATTAAACGAGAGGATACTATTTTTTTAAAAAATGAGAGGAAAATATTTTTAAAAAGACATCAGATATCACATTATATGGGGTCGTGCTGTATACTCTTACTGGGTGGATAGGGCATTCTCTTTGTTAATCACGTGGAACATTTTCATAAGCAGGTGGTACTCATTCCAGTGAGTTTATCTGCATGTAAAGAAGATAAGAAGCCTTATCCTTATGTAAAGAAGATAAAAGACCCTTTCCATGTTGCCACATTATTCTATATCATTATTGTCCGCCTATGCCAATGACATCCACTTATTCCTATCCACTCCAGATTCTAATCTTTAATTGTTTCTATGTTCACATGGATGCTTCATTATCATGTCTAAATGTATTGTGTATGCCCAAGAATGAACTGTGCACTGTTTCTCCCAAATCTTCTTGATTACTCTTCACCTTCACTGACGACGTCATTAACCACCCTGATGAGTAGGCACAGAACCTTGGCTTTATCATTGTTTCCTCAGTCTCTTTTGCGCTCATGTTCAGTCCATTGCCAAATCATACTGCTTCTCTCTGTATCAGAAATATCTGTCCCATTATATCTTTCCTCTCAGTTAAAACTCAGCTAAAACCAACATTTTCTGGTCATGTTCTGCTTTAACTTGACAGACTTCCTTTCTTTAGTAATCCCCTATTAAATTAGTTATATTAGCAGCATAATGGGAAGAATTTTCAACACTTGAATTAAAAATGAAACTGATCAAAGTACCAACATTACAAATTGGTATCCTTTTCATGACTTCTAGACACAAGTCCTATATAAAACTCACAGAAAGAAACACAGGGTAAAGGATTTAACATTCACAGTATGACCAACACAGTTCTTCTACTTAATTTTTCTTCCAGGATAATCTCTGCTGAAATGTTCTCTTGACAGGCTGGTCTGGTTGCTTGGAAAAGAAACAATAAAATTCTACATTTAAATTTGAGCTAAACTATATAAAAGTTGCCCAAGTGTGATTTTAGGGAGAATTTTTCTTGTGTTGGTTTATCATTTAATGTTAGGATACAGATTTTGGGGATACCATTCAGATTGTGGATTCTGGGGAGACTTCCAATAGTTTGCTATCTCTGATTGAGATGTGACCAACAATGGGGATTATCAAAGCTTTGTGTTAAAAACATTTTTAAAAACCAGTACAAACTGATGATAAAGCAACAGAGGGTCTGGAAGCAAGAGTTGGTTGCAAATATTTGACAATATTTAAATACTTTTAATAAAAGAATGACAGGGAATTCCTGCCACAACTATGAACCCCATCTACTTTAACCTCTCCAGCACCCTGAGCTTTGCTTCCCAAACCGTTTGGCTGGAGGGCCACATCCCCCCAAATCCAGAGTAACTATGGGAGCACATAAGAGACTTTATGTGCACCCATTGTTACTGCACCACCTACTGAAAACCTATTGGAAATTCATATTGGAATCCAGAGTAAGTTGTTCTTACACTGGAGCAAGGACTCCCCGTAGTTACTTTGGATTTTGCCCATCATCTCTTTGACACTGTCAGGGGTAAGAAAAATCATTTTCATTTCATATTTGAATAAATTTCTATATTAGAGTGTGTTAGATATATTACAAGCCTTGTCTGTGAGCCTGATGGAAGAGTCTTGCCATGGGATACATTGAGACTTGTTGCAGGCTGGACCCCAGGCTGGAGTTTGAACACCTTCATGTATTACTGGAGTTATGTACCACATGAGACCAACTTTAAGAGTTTTCATTAATTGTGATAGAGATTGATTTATTTAGTGGTTTCCTCCAAAACATATCTACATATGACACTGATGTAATTTTTCTTTAGGAAAGAGACATTCTGAGGCAGGGGAAGGGCATGACCATGGACAGGCCAGAGGAGGAGTGGAATGCAGAGTTTGGACTGGCAGTTGTGATGCCATGGCACTAACAAACTTTGCCTCCCAGGCAGAAGTGGCTACACAGAAGGCCTAAGTGAGTGAACCCATTAGGACTTCTGTAGCACCTTCCCCATGGTAGTGCAACAGAAGTCCCAGTGTTTGCCCTGGATGAAGCACAGGTAAGACTGTGAGTTCCAGTGCAACTTGGATTGTGCTAGCAAAATCCAGTTTTGTATTGTAAAAAAGTTAGCTGAGAATAACAAATTTCAAGCTTTATGAGTATCCTATCCCGGGCATTTTTACAGAAGGATTAGAAGCAAAATGTGCAACCTAGAATATGCAGAACAAATTAATTCCTGGGGTTTTCCAAAACTTTCCTTTATTTGGGCTTTATCGAAAGGCTGATAACAAGATTCAGCCACTCAGATAGCCATCCGTTTTCCCATGATGTAAAGAGCTTACTTTTGTCTTGGATAAAGAGAGGGTGGTCTGATAAAAGTATCAGTGGTGACACTTCTGGTACAAACTTTGTACTCCAATTGTGGATAAACACTCTTTGGAAACACATGCTGATTATATTACTCTTCGAAACACACTGGGAGTGATTTAGTACAGAATATTATTTTGTGTTTGGAATAAAATCAGCTTATTTCAAAGACTGCCTCCAATTTAACTAATAGGAATCTTGTTACAAAGAACACATCAATGCCCTTACATATGTGTTTGTTTCCTAAATAACACTGGACTGGTGGTGTAGTCTGATTAGGATTGGGCTATAGCATGTGGGAGAGGGAATTTAACTCTTTTCATAGTTTTGAACCTGATTCAACCCCTGGCTATTTGTTCTAGAAGGGAAATTTTCATGGGCATTATTGGCAGTTTTCCCCTGACCACCCCACTACAAAATAGCAGCTATTATACCCTACTGGTATTATATTATATATTAAATATATTATATTATGCCCTATACCCCTTCCCCACCTGAATATATATGGTTTTTAGAGCAAACTATGTACTATGCTGTGCTATGTACTATGCTGTACTATTTACTAAATTGTACTGAACAGTACTACACTGCTGTTTGTGCAGCCAACACAGCCACTTCTTGGACTTATTGCCAGTGAAATGGCTGGCATGGGCCTGAGAAGATCTGTAAGCAACCAAGAAGCCTACAGCAAAGTACCAGTATGTAAATCGCTTTTCACTTACTGTATGTTTTTCTGGCTGTCTGGTCACCCTCCCATCTTTCTCTTCTTTATAGGGTAAATCAGAAAACAAGCACCATGCCTAGACAGTTTAGCCACTGGAAGTTCTAATATATTAAAGTAGATTAAAATAAATATTTTAATATTTTATAAAATATTACTAGAAATATTACTAGATTCCTACAAGATCTTCTGTCTTCTTAAAAAAAACACATTACAGAAAAGTTTGTAATGTTGAAAAGCCATCCAGTTCCTTCTTAAATGACACTTTTTTTAAAAAGCGCAGTACATAGTATATCATGAGACAATGGAAAACTTCACCTGCTCCCCCAACTATATTATACTTCTCAAGACTTCTTTGTAAAATTGAATAAAATCTGAACCCACTTTTGAAAGACAATTTTGAAGCTTGCCTGCCCACCTGCTCTGGTCATCTCTGGGTATGCTGGTAAGGGAAAGAGAAGAGAATGGCTGGGGAAAGAGAAAAAGAGAGCAGTGTTTTTGTCTAGGACAAGGTTTTTAACTTGGAGTCAGAGCTTACACATTTTTACCACACACACCTGTAGCCCTTGTATGGTGACGCTGCCCATTCCTGCCAGACTGACTGAGCGCAGTCTTCTCAGGCAGGTATAGCCAAGACCACCACCATGGAAGTTTCTTTTCTATGGCGCTTCCATAGTCTCATTCTTATCAGGAAGACGCACATTTTCTTCGCAGTGAATGAAACGATGGCGCCATTCCCAGCAGCTTTTTCTGCTGCCAAGAGAAAAACCAAAACAACAAACACCAAAGGACAAGTAGAAATTTGTCCTGGGAGGAAAAGGAGGGGAGGGATAAATGGAAAAAAATGGTTTTGTACGCAGTTAAGCAGTCAAGAAAGATTGGAAAAGAGGGATTTTATGAAGGGAAAGGCCAGCATAGACATATACAGATGCTCTGTTTGGCTCCGTTGAAGAACTTGGCTCCCCTGGATGTCCTCATTCCTAACACAAGAGCCAAGGACAATGTGAACTGCAGATAATGTTCATACATTTCGGGTTCGGGTCAGAATATATCCTCTGCTTCTGTCAACCCATCATCCCTTCTTGATGTAACTCAAGTATTCTTCATATGCTTTCTTTGGCCTTCATTTGTGTCCTGTGATAGTTTGCTCACAAAACAGAGAAGGCCACCACGAGCTAGGTTTGAGGATGGCAAAGTTGGCACGCTCAACACATCTTGGCTGCCATCTTGGCTCAATGCTTGGTTTGTGGGTACTGTACCTATAGGTAGAGCACTGACAGGGCCAATTCAAATATCGGTAGGGTTCTGAAACCCTGAACTGCTACTGCCAGACAGTGCTAACAACACTGAGATGGATGGATCAGTGATCTGAGCCATTATAAGGCAGCTTCCTTTGTAACTTCAGAATTTGTTTTTGTGGCAGAATCTTTATGTAGTACAGAATATGTGGCAGAGAAGCTCCCTGACATCAACATCTGATGTGGTGGCCCAGACTCTTTAGCATGTAAGATTTTGCAAATGAAGTTCCATGAGGATAACCAAAGTTGTCAGCTTAACTGGGATTAACAACATCTCATGTGAAAGATTTTAGTAATCCTATTTTGGTAAAAGGGGGAAAAGGATAGGAAGCTCTTTTCCTGTAGAATTGCCATTCTTTGTTAACTCATCTTTTGGGAAGCATCAGATATTTTCAAACAGTTGATGTCCAGTGTTTTCTACATTTCCTTGTGACCGTCTTGGGGGTGATTTTGTGATAAAATATTGCCTAAAGTGAAGATAGAAAATGTACTACTAGTAGCACAATCCTAAGCATGTCTACTCAAAAATAAGCCCCATTGTGTCTAATGGGACTGACACCCAGGAAAGTGTATTTAGGATTGCAGCCTAAGGCTTTTTGGATTATTAAGGCTGCAGTCCTAAGAGCACTTTCCTGGGAATAAGCCCCATTGAACTCAAAGGAACTTACTTCTGAGTAGACACAAATACGATTACACTGTAAGGCTTGTGTCTGAAAACACTTCCTTTTAGCAAATACAACTCATTTTATTGGTTTGATATTGGGTAAGAAATTAGTTGGCTATTGACCCTCTGAATTTCTCCACTTCAGTTTCTTTCTGTGATGGGTGGACGAATCTTCGATTATTGATTTCCTCTCATTTTAAAAATAGTATAATGACACTATAAAAGGAAGGGAAAGGAGTCTGTCATCTAGTCTAGTGTTATTAGTATACATGTTATTTTGGAAGTGGCATCTACTGGAAGTGGCCTCTACTTCTTTGAGAGTCCTATTCAGATCTGCACCTACTGGGTGCAACTCCAACTTGAATTAAGGGAGACAAATAAAAACCAGGAAAAGGAATAGGATGTTGGTGGAGCCACTACCACTCATAACCAACTTCTTTCTGCCCTTGAAAGGCCTCCTTTTCTCCTTGAGTCATTCCTCTGTTCTCCCCCCCGCCCCCCCCGCCCCCCCGTACATTCCACTAACTGCCCATTCTCCGCATATTAGCACTGCGGCATCCTGTAAGACAGCTGTTATGTGGTGGCCAGGGCTGTCCTTGCCTAATGAATGGTTGCTGGCAACCATACACCCATGGTTTAAACTCAAAACTGACCCTTTCCAAAACAAAAGGTAGCTAGCACCTTCTACCCATTCCATATGTTTCCATTGTTCTTTATGGTTGTAATCCTAAAGGCACTTTGCTGGGAGTAAGACCCATTGAACACAATGGGGCTGAGTAGACATGGTTAGGATTGCTCCCTTTATTCAATGGCTCAGAAATTAAAGGACAACAATAATTGCCATAAAAAATTCCTTCAGTTTGGGAGATGCAATCTTTCCCTGGTTCATCATTCTCCCACACTGAGAAAGTGCTATCATTTGGCTCTAAAAATATTGAAGCAAAATAAGATTTGGGAAATGGAAGGGAACAGTGGTGAAAGAAAGAAAGAAAGAAAGAAAGAAAGAAAGAAAGAAAGAAAGAAAAGGAAAGAAAGAAAGAAAGAAAGAAAGAAAGAAAGAAAGAAAGAAAGAAAGACGGTTGGAAACCAATTTTATTCTCTTTACATTTTACCTTGAATGGTGGACTTGGCAGGGGCTGGTTATTTGCTTAGCAATCATCTCATCTCTCTACATTGGATGCCTCTTGGTGAGAACTCTACCTTAAAAAGCAAATAAGAGGCCTCTGGACAGTGACCCATAAAGGGCTGAGTTTGCTAATGACGTTCAACATAAACACAGGGCAGCCAGAACTGGGTGAGGGACAAAGACCATTCTCAAGCTTGCTTCTCTCCATAAATTAATACTAGCACAATGCAAATCAATAGTTTGGATGGGGGAAGAAGAACCTATATATTGCAAGGATCTGGGTGAGGATGGGGACTTCATAGGGAAGTTTGATCAACTGCTTATTGCCACTTATTCTACTTATTGCCGAATCCTGCCTCTTGTCCTGTGCGTTCTGCCTTCTGCCTTCCTATCCCTGGAGCCTACAACTCACCATCTTGTCCACCATGCTTTTGGTAATGTGGCTTGAGAATCCTAAGAGTGGAATTCTCTACCCGCTGCATGCTCTCTGTCAGCCACGCTACAAGAAACAGCAGTTAGGATGAAGGAAGACACCCTGACTTTCTGGGTGTGCAAGCAGAGGGTAGGTAAGCTGGATTGATAGCAGGGAAAGCAAATGGTTGGAGGAGATGGCGTCCCAGAACAGTTGCAGGGTGCAGAGTATCCCCACCCCTCCAGCTTGTTCCTTGCCCAGCCTGCTGCCTGAAGAGGGATATTCAACCAGTCTCAAGAGTGACAAAACCCCTGCTAACTGGGCAAGAGGCACTCTTTCAAGATGGTGTTCTTTATTTAGTGGGGCGGGGGGGGAAAGCATAACAGGCCCTATACACCCCAGCAATGTCTGTTCTAGTGGCTTCTGCTGGTGTTCTTTGTTTGCATTTTAGATTGTGAACCCTTTCAGGACAGGGATCCATTAGCTATTAATTAGCTATTATTTTTTCATTTTCTTTGTAAACCACTTTGTGAACTTTTTAGTTGAAAAGTGCTATATAAATACAGTAGGTAGGTAGGTAGGTAGGTAAGTTGATAGATAGATAGATAGATAGATAGATAGATAGATAGATAGATAGATAGATCCACTCACAGAAGAATATGAAGGAATGTGTCTTAGAGACTACTGTATATAAAAAGGGAGCTAAAACCTCTAGGTGACCCCATTATCTATAAAAGGGGATATCTTTGGTTTTCTCCTCAACTCTTCTAAGAGGCATAACTGTGATCTGTGGCATAGCTAAAGGAGTGCAGGGGGTAGCAATTGCACTGGGCAGCAAGAATCAGAGGGGCAACATGCTGAGCTTGACACTGGTGGGTAAAAATGTGAAAAATGGGAAGTGTATGAATAATACCATCATGTTATATATCAATGGAAAGGTAATTTAATCAAGAATGCAATGAAACAAATTGCATTGTAATATCTGTATTTTATCAAAAGTTATGGCCAATTAACCAGAAAAAGAAAACACCAACTGCCTTTGGAAGAAAAAAGTGGATTTTTAAAACTCAAAACTCACCCTTGAAACTGATCGCTCTGAGAGCCAATGAGGTGTCATAATGACACAGCATGGGTCTAATAAGGTGTTAATTTGAATCAGCTCCCATTTCATAAACCATAATATAGTTACCCATGCTAATTGGGTAAAGAGGCACTTTTAAGTTTTGCCTCTTGTATTTAGCAAGAAGAGAATAACCATCCCTCTTTACCCCAGCACAGTTTCTTTAACCAATAAAGGGAACACTTTATAATTTATTCACTTAATTAAATTTGGTTTTGGTGGTGGTGGAGGTACAAAACAGGCATGACATCACTTCCAGTTGTGACATCACTTTCAGGGTAACATTTTGAGCTTTGCACCAGGCTTCAGGATCATTAGCTACACCACTGGAAATGATGAAAATCTGTGCTTGGATATCTGTATAAATGGCAGCAAACAGCAGTCACAGGAAGGGATTCGAATCAGGATCATAGGTGGAAGTCACAACCCTTTTTCCAAGCACTGTCTTCATGATAAAAAATTTTCCTCTGGAAATGCCTTTGAGGGGACAGTTATGTGTAGCAAAAACAGTTTGGAGGTTGGCGGGAATGTCATCGGAGTGATGGTACTCAAGGAAGGGTTGAACTTTATGGCCCCTCTCTTGCTGCCACAGTCCAAAGCCTTCCCTTCATGGCTGACAGTTTGCTAACTCTTAGGAGATCAAATAATGGATCTCCATTGCCTGGTTTGTTTAGGCTCTTGGGTTGCTCCCAACTGACTTTGGCTGCCATCCTATGCTTCTATACACACCACACTGAAATTAGTGGGGATAACTTCTGAATAGACATGCATAGGATAACACACGGAACTCAATGGGAACTCTTGATAACTGAGCTGACCCTTATTGCCATAGACCACTGGTTCCGTGTGCTGGCATGTAGCCACCATGCCATGTTAGATGCTAGACAATTAGCAGCTATGCTAGACAATTAGCAGCTATGGCTGCAATCCTAAAGACACTTTCCTGGGAGCAAGACCCATTGAATACAATGGGGCTTACTTTTGAGTAGACATGTTGCAAAGGTAATTGCTCTTTGAAAGGTAGTTTGTTGCTACAGTATCTGATTTTTTAATAGCTTCAGGCTTGAAGCAATTACCGTATTTCCTGGTTTATAAGACGCACTTTTTTTTCTTCTCAGAGGGGGGGGGAAATGTCTGTGCGTATGATAGAGTGATAGGGCCAATCCTGGAGCACCTTACCCCATCACGTCATATGTCGTTGGATTCGTATTGAAGAGCAGAATCCAATGCAACAATCAGTTTTGAGACATCTCCTTCCTATCAAAAGTTATGGCCAAAAAAGTAAAAATCAAAAATATAAAAACAAAAAATACATTTTTTGGCAATTTTTTAAGCGAGTAGGAATTTTGCCCTGGGGTTCAGGAATTTTGGCCTTGGGGTTCAGGAATTTTGGGTTTGGCATCTGGTCACTCTGGCACAGTTGCAATCCTAACCAGCCTTCCTTGGCTTGGAGACTTGCTCCAAAGTAGACATGCACAAGACCTGGTCCCTCCTGCTCCATGCCTGTGCCTCCCTCACTCTTCCCTATGTATCTAGATCCCCTCACATTTCCCTACCTACCCCCCAAAAGAACCCCCCACAACTTACCTGCCTTCCTGGACTATTTGCAATGAGATTTGTGCAAAATGTTGTTGTCTGATCATTTGCAATGAGATTTGTGCAAAAGTCACAAATCACTGACACTAGAGATGATGAGTTTTTGGGGTTACCAGAAAATTAAAAGAGTGCTTGAAGCTTAAAGTCTTTCCTCAGTTGTTAATGAAAGTGATAATGGTTCTTAATACCACTGTAGACTTTACATGGTTGAAATATTATTCTGCTATATTTTATTAAATATATTAGTACACCATTTGGTTCAGAATATTTTTTTCTTGTTTTGCTCCTCTAAACTTTGGTGCGTCTCATGGTCCGGTGCGTCTCATGGTCCGGGAAATACGGTAGGTACTTGATCTTTCCATCACCCTTTGGTAACCCTCCCAAAAATCCAAAAAACCACCCAACTTACAGTTTGGGAACTAAACTGTACCGAAAACTGTACCAAAAATTCAGCTGCCAATTTTCCCCCAGTAAAGTTTATTTTGCCTTAAAAAAAGCAGTGACATTGCAGGTAAAATTTCCACAGCTGCAACATCCTCAACATCCTCATCATAGCAAAGATGCCTTGCCAGGCAAAGATTTCTCCTTTTGAATTGCTGAAGGCAATGGTACCCAAAAGAGTTGTAACTATTCTGTTCAGTCTTGTTAGATTTTTATTTCATGACTTAACAATGCAAGATTTAAAATGTTGCGATGTTGCCAAAAAGAGCCACAGGTAAATTAGGATTAGGAAAAGGGCAATCATTTCAGGCAGGGGAAAAATAGGGCCAGAGTGAATATTTAGAAGGAGCGGCAATGCAAACTTACCTTCAGTTCACTTTAGAAGCCTAGTAAATCATTACACTTTTTTATTATTTACCTGGTACAAAATTCCCTGGTGGAGGAGGATTAAATCCTCTGACTGCACATTCTTTCTTTTGGGTGCTCTCTCTCTCTCTCTCTCTCTCTCTCTCTCTCTCTCTGTGTGTGTGTGTGTGTGCATGTCATGCAGCACTTGTGAAACTCAGGATAACCCAGAGATGTTTCACTTAGAAGATGTTCAGAAATTAGAAATAAAGTTGACAGTAGTTTGATTTTTGGTTGCAAGGTATGGCTGTTTGAAAACCCACTGCACCAATGCCAGGTGGGAATTTGGAGAAGAAAGGTAATTCTCACACAGCTTGAGGAAGACAAAGGTTGCATTTACACCTGGCCAGAAGGTTTAATCATCTACTATTTCCAAACATTGCAGGCTAACAATCTGCTGTGTCTGAGATCATAAAATATATCACAAAGTGGAGACAGAAGAATTGGGACTCGGTTTACCAGAGTTTATCTTTTTAGAAATGTGAGCCAGAGAGTTGTTCTGGTTGGAAATCTTGCCTAATCTTGCAAATGTGGCCACCTTTTTGGAAAAACAAAAACGGGAGGAACATGCCTCATAATGTGACATAAATGCTACAGGGATAATGCTGGGCTATGCCACTGAAATGCAAGAAAAGAGACACAGATAGATAGGTATTTTTAACAGATAAAGACCAGAAATAAATACTCATTAAAAATAATGAATGAAAATGCTCTGCAGTCCAATTCTAAACTGCATTGGTGCAGCAAAGCCACATAGCTTTGCATCCAATGTAAAAACTAAAAATACTCATATACATTTCTTTCATGTGTTTAATTTAATCACTACAATCCTTCTTATTAAATTTAAAAGTGATATATATAATTTATTAATTATAAGAAGGCTACATGGTGCTTGTTTCCAAGGAAAAGGAGGGAAATGAAGATTTTGTGCCAGGATATGTTAAAAAAAGAGGACATATGGTCATCTTGACTGGAAGTCTCCTCTGGATAAGGTGATATTTTTCTCTTTCCCAAAGTAAAACTATAGGCCCTTGAGCCTTTTTAGGTCTTTGCCAATGATATATATGGTGCAAATCTGGGACGTCTATGTAGAGCTGACTAGTCCAGAAGCAGTCATCACAGATGTAACCTTATGGCATGTTTCTGACACTCTGAGCCGGCAGCAGTACAGCCAGCTTGGTTCAGAACCACATTAACATTGTTAAGTCACTAACATGAATGTTCATAATCGATAGAATTTGTCATTTTCTAATATTTCTAAAATCTGAAGATTATCAATTTTTTTAACAACTCATTTGTTACTGAAAATGCCACCAAGGTGTTTCATATTTTTCTACCGCATGGGTACTGCATACATTCACATTATGCCCTTCACATTATGGTTATTGTTTCCACTTGTGCCGCCTTAGGGAAGATGTTTTGTGCAGAGGTTCCCTATCTATAAATGGGAATGTAAATATATTAAAGATAACAAGGTGTTCCAACACTTTCAGGCTGGATTACATGCTTAAAGTAGCTAGATATATTTGGATGAGATAAAATACCTTTTGTAACCAATTGTTGTGACGCCGCAACATTGAATGGATATTTCTTCACTGACAGCCAGGACATTTTGGACAAATATTTTAAAGCACAACATTAATACTACTCCCTGATAACAGTGTGCTACATACAAAAACAGAGTTTCTTCAATCATTGGTTGAATTATGATTGAAGAAATTCTGTTTTTGTATGTAGCACACTGTTATCAGGGAGTAGTATTAATTTTGTTATGTATCTCACAGCTCAGTCCCACCCATGCCTTATGGTGGTGAATCTCATTATTGAAAGGAATTTTCCTGCAAGCACTGCTCATTAGCCTCAGAACATTTCCTGGATATGGAGAATTGTTTTTCCTATAACTTTTGAAATATTTTGCCTTAAATCGACAAAGCACCAGTGAAGTCCCCCAATTTGTAAATCTGATTCAATTTTTACAACAAATCATTTCAGTCCAGTGGACTCCTGCCATCTTCATTTTCTGTTCTCTTTCATTATTAGGTTTTCAGTTTTTGAGCTGATTTAAGGAAACCCTGCTGGAACGGCACAATTGTGTCTGAGCAACAACCCTGATGTACACTTCTTTAGCACAAACCAGTCAATGATTGGTTTACAAAGAACAGGAGAACCACATTATGAGGAATCCAGGAGGGCCCCCAAAACTATGAAAGTAGTTCCTTCAACTGACAGATCCTCCCAGAACTGTAGGATCTGTATCTGATCCTACAGATGTAGGATCGGACTGTACATAATTCTTGCATCACTGTGTTTTGACTATCTCTGAATCAGAACTTGGAACCATTCCTTTCATTTTTAATATGAAGGTTTATACCATACTGGAAATTACTGGGGAAAAAATTATTGCTTCATTGGTCAGCACAGGTCTTATGCCAGGGCTTATGCCGCCTTACTGTAAGCATTACAGTTGCTGAGATGTTTTTCTCAGAAATGTGGCTCTCATCCTTCTCATCCTGTCTTGCAATACATTAATGTTGATTTTTTAATAATAGTTATTCTGAACTGTTCCTTTACTAAATTGTTTTAATGCTTGGAATAGGAACTCTTTGGAAGTTCCATTTCACTGTGTCTGACTCACAGAGTTGTTTCCATTTAATCCTATGATTTTGTTGAACAGCCAGCCTCAGCACCAGGAATTACAAATGCACAGAGACTCTGAAAAGTGGCTGTGCATCATGTTGTAGCCATGAGTCTTATCTAGCCCAGTGTACCTAAGTACAGTTTGTCCATTTGGATGATCTGGAACCTGGAAGTTTGCTATTTTGGGGATGTTTGTTTTATTTCAAACATGAGCTGATTGTGAAGTGGTTCATAAAATTTACTATTGCAAAGGTCTGATTTTGCAGATACTGTTCTCACTGCCTTTAATACATCCTGCCATTATTTTCATCAAAAATTTATTTACCTAATAGTCATTTTAGGATCTTACTCTGTACTGAACGGCTTCTGGTGTCAAAGAAATTAATAACATGCTAATATTGAAAGGATCTCATCTCTGAAATGTTGTTATTGAGAATCTCTTATATTCCAGTGTATTCTGTGTATTCTGTTTATTCAGTGTATCCAGTGTATTCCAGAATCGCAGTGTATTCTTTGTTTTGTCTTTGCCTGCTCTATTCCATACTAACTTTTACAACCTCCTAGAACAGCAATTTTCAATCAGTTTGCTGTAGTACATTGATGTCATGAATTATCCACAGGTCGGCCAAGGAATAAGTGGGAGAGCCATTGGTAGGGCTGATGGATGTGATTAGTATTGGGAATGGATGTGAGCTCCATACTGGCACTGCTGTGTGCCTTGCCAGTTATCAAAACTGATGGTGTCCCTTGACATTTTTAGTGCCCAGTGTGCCATGAGATGATAAAGGTTAAAAATCACTGTCCTTAGATACCTTATGTCTCCATGTGACAGAAAAAACTTTGCCTCCCCGACCAACACGTAAAACAGGATCTTTAATAAGCACAACATCACCAGGATTCCTGTGCAATAGATTTGATAACAGTTACCGTACTTTAGTTCATTCACAACTACCGTACCCTAGCAATAAACCAGGCGGTTTTATTGCAAATGGCCATTCAGTTCAGGAGTAAACTTGGTATATCTGTATAGGTGTTAAGAAGCAGGTTTTCAAAACCCTTCTTCGATATATTTGCATTTAATGCATATCTATATGTTCTTCCTCCAGGTGAGAATTTTGCATCATGTCTTCCCAGACCTTCGGTTTTTTTACTATCTGCAAAAAACAAACAAACACAATTTTCATGTGACGTTCAGGAAATGAACATAAAGTTGTGAGGGCACTGTGAGTTCACGTGTTATAGTACAAAGTTTTACAAGGGCAACATTGTGTAAAGGCAGACAGATTAAACCTGTACAACCAGTTTAGACCATCAGTATGTTCTAAGCACCTGTGTTGCTTTCCTTATCGCTTTTCATTAAGAAAAACAGAGATAAAGGACTCACTCAAAAATTACCTGTAAGACCGCTCAGGGTGAAAACCTTGAATCAGTCCAAAGAAAGAGGAGTGGACTATAAGACCATGCCTCCTTTCTATATTGGTCTCTTTTCTCATTTTTATTGGAAATGAGACTTACTCCCAGGTTTAAAAAATGTAGGACAAAGTATAGGACATCCTACATTTTTTTAAAAAATTAATTAAAAAAAATGTCCTACATTTAAAAAAAAAGTTGTTAGTGTTTATGTGTGACCCAAACCTACTCGTCTTCTTCCAATGTGTCGTCTTCTTCTTTCCTTCTTCCAGGAAAGCTAAAAGATTGGACACCCCTGCTCTACCCTGTATTCAGTAGCAGTAAAGGAGCTGGGAAGTCACTGAGAGTCTCCTCAGGGGAAGGAGACTTTCATCTCCTTCCTCTGGTGAAAGCACTATGTCCCATAATGAGGTTTCTCAAGTTTGCTATTTTGCCAGGACACACTTGAGAAATTCCATGTTGGACTATTTAGACTGACACAGAATTCAGAATATTCTGAACTCTGCCAGTCCCACCTCCTCCTGCCCCAGCTTCTCCCCCTCTATCCTCATTCTAGCATCTCTTTGGAGTCACACCATTTCCAGCTGGTGCTTGTGCTGATCCTGCATACCACTGTATTTATCAGTTGTTGCTGGTCCTGGTGCCAGTGCTGGTGCCTAACTGGCATGGGCCAAGAACCATTGCTCTCTACTCACCAGATGAAACAAAGCAGAATCATCAGAGAGCAGTGAGGGGTGGCTACTAGATTTTGGCCCCACCATGGTTTTGCTCCTGGTCATACAAATGCCCCATGTGTTATTTTAAAACTAAAAATAAAAGTGTTATTTTATAGAGGGAAACAATCTTTCCTTTGTGTTCTGGTGGCCTTTCTCCATCACGTAGTTTGTGTGTATTTGTGCAAGCATGTGCTCCTGAGGACAGAGAGGTATCATTTTTGGCCTTCTCTGAGCTCTGGTATCCCCGGCAATCCCTTTGGCAGTGGGGTTGAGATAAGACTATGAGATGTAGCCTGTGCTCTGCTGCAGGTATAAAGGGTCGCTGGCAGATTGCCCTGCTAGGAGTGACTGGCTGCAAGTTGCCCTGCCATGTTATAGGTGCAAGTTGCCTGGCCATGGTTATAGGGTGTGGTGCTCATCTCCATTTCTAAGCCAAAGAGCCAGTGTTGTTCAAAGACGCCTCCATGACTAAATGCCAAAGCTCATGGAGTGCTGTTACCTTCCCGCTGAGGTGGTACCTATTTATCTACTTGCATGTCCATGCTTTTGAACTGCTAGGTTTGCAGGAGCTGGGCAAAGGATGGGAGCTCATTCCATCTTGCAGTACTCAAGTCTCAAACCGCTAAACTTCAGAACTTCAGGTTGGGAAGCTTGGTGCTTTCAAACACTGAGTCACTGCTCTGCTGCAGGAAACTGGACAGATGGCAGGAATTGAGATTTTCTGTTATATTCCTTCCCTATTAGTTTCTTTAAATTCCAATGCCTAAATTCCAACTTCAGCATAGCATTCTGCAAATGTTTTTGGCTGTGTCCACCATCTGGAGAAGTTTTAGAATACAGCGTACGTTGTTTCCTCTTTCTCGTCCACATCCTTCCAGTGGTGGACTTCAGGGGGTTCTCACAGGTTCTATAGAACCCTTTACTAATGAGCACCTGGCTCTGAGAACTGGTTAATAATGGGACATAGAACCTGTTGTTAATTTATTTGAGTCCCACCACTACATCCTCCCCATGTCTCAATTCTGTGTGTCTGTAAGAGGGGATTATGCTGATTCCACCAGCATCAGAGGTATTTTGGGTGCTATCTGTCAGCAGAACTGGGATTAACAATACTGTGAAGCCATAGCTGTAGTTGCACTGGTGTCCAAGGGCACATGCCATAACCTTTGCCACTCAGACTGGCATTTTTGAAGATTGCCCTATAAGAAAGGACCTGAGAGTGTACAAGAGGGCTCTTCATATATCAGAGTGAAGCTGGCACAAAGTACATATATCAGACATGCTTGCCCTCTTACGGATTACCTGGCATGTTGCCACGGTGCCAACATTCTCTGAACTCTCAGCAAACAAGAGGCAGGCAGAGCTCACCTAATGTGCTTTTACTGCTTTGAATCCCTGCCCAGATCCTCACAGAATTCCACATTGCACCACATCATTGCAAGGGAACGACCTTTATCTCAAAAACTGTAAGAGTGTTTATTTTAAAGATGATTTACCACACTTGACACTGACTAGATTTCCTAAATTAAGCTTGCACTATTGTTTGCTTTTATGCACCTTGTGTTATGCGGAGAAATACTAAGGACCCAGACCAGTAAATCTCTCACTATGGATCAAGTTGCACATAAAATATGCTGCAGTGCGCAAGATTCTAATTGGATTTCTGCTGCTCTGGAGGTCAGCACAGACTTGAAAACCACCTGATTGAGGGGGTGAGGAAAACAGAACTGGCGCCCAGCTGGCAGAGACTTCAGCACATCTCTAGGTCTAGAAATTGTCCGTCTGTATCACTTTTTTTTGTCTGTCTGATGAAGAAATGCATAGTTTGCAATGATCGCAAATCTGAAATAAGACAAGACATTGTGAAAAATTTTTTACTTCTGTTTAAAAGCTGAAGGAATGATGACAAATCGTAAGCAATAACATGAACACAAGAAACATGGCCATCTTGATTCTAAATTGTCTGACAGTATAAATTGTCTGACAGTATAACTCTTAAAATTGGTACAGTGCTTTCACAACACAGCATTTACGAAGGATGAGTATTTTTGTCCCACATTGCAGCTGAGACTGATAGTGCAATCCTAACCCCAGTTAAGCTGGCAGAATTACCTTGCACTACCCTGGGAATGTTGCAAAAGGGTTATAAGGTATTTCTGTGCCACTCCTGGTAAGGTTAGGCTGGCACACAGACATGCGCTGGCCTGCCCAGACCACCATGGGAACAGGGTAAGGGGTGTTCATAGCAGAGATTAGACTCAGGCTGCAATCCAAGACCCATTGATTACAAGACCCTTTGATTATTTCTGTGTAGGCATTCATACAGTTAGGCTCTCAGTTCAAGAAAATCCTGGTTCGCAGGTTGGCCAAGAACTCTTGGCCATTTTATTACACCAGCCTGATAGATGCATTCAATTCTTTATTCAAATGCAATTTATTCTGTTGCAAATTTGAATGCATGAGTCACATTACTAATATTCAAATTTCAGGCACACTAGGATTTTAGGCAATCAGCATCCCATATACTATGAGTTGCATTGACTTGAATCTGTACACATCGTAAATCAAGTTCAGGCAGGATTCATATAAAGTCGTTGTACCAGATTCAATTGTTTAACATTACATAGGTGGTAAACAGCAGAGTGGAACTATCAACATATTTTATTAAGCCATTGTCAAAAAGAAATGTATTAATCCAGTTAATGGCTCTGTAACTTTAATGTATAATACATACTATGAATAATTTTAATATTCAAACAGGTCAATGAAATACATTTTTAAAATTCACATCAAAGCAATAATAAAAAGATGAATTTAACTTGCATTAGATATATCTGATATATTTGATAAAGACATTAAGAATCAATGGTTTGCTTTTGAAAACAAGAGGTTTGTGGAGTATCTTACCTTCATTTCATGCTTCCTTGTATTGGCACCATTGCCATTTTACTATCTTTTTTCCCCCCAAGGGTGCAATAATTCTTCTGAAAATCTTTAGAAGTTCCTGTAGGGTTTGGCTGTCTTTGTGACATTAAAAAAGAAGCACATCAAAAGTAATAGTAAGTAACAAATGTTAATATTTGTCAAAGGCTCTGGCTTTGATCCTTCATTTCTATTTTTTAAGAGCTTGACAAGTGTGCCCCGTCGTTTGGCTTTAAACATCTTCCATCTCTGAAGTGCTTTTGCTCAGTGTCTAATCCATTTGATCCCCACTTGCCTCCTTTGCAGTTCTGGAAATGTATATGTCTGTGTGTATGTGTGGGTAGCAACTGCCAAATAGTATCTGGGGTGAAGAATCATAGTTAAGGAACAAAGGCTGCAATCCTAACATAGGCTGGCAGAAGGTCTTCCCCCTCCCATGGTGATGTAGGGGGCCAGCACATGTCTGAACACTGGCCTAACCCTCTCTCAGCAGTGGGACAGAAGTGTCTTAGGGCACTTTTTGTGACATCCCAGATCAGCACAGGAGTTATGCTGGGGCTTAGGCCAATTTACTGGAGGTTAGGATTGCAGCAAAAAAGGATTTATTCAGTTGCTGTGGCTTGAGTACATTTATTCTGAGTTTATCTGAGAAAACTATACATAGAGTTGTTTGCTGCTTAATGTGGTTAATTTGCAGTTGACAGATTGTTTTTTAATTAATTTATTTATTTAACTCAATTTATACCCTGCCTTTCCTCCCAATTTATACCCTTCCTTTCCTCCTCCTGGGAGCCCAAGGCGGCTAACATTGAAGAATAAAACATCATTAAAATTGCTAATAAATACAAATAAAACATCATTAAAATACAATTAAAATATAATTAGAATAATTAGACTAGGAACAATTAAAAACAAGCTAAAAGACATTTGTTAAAACAATAAAATAAAACGCTAACACACTGCCCCCCACCCTCTGCCCTGTTTAAAACGCTTTTTTAAAATAAAAGGTTTTAAGGCTCCGCCTGAAGCTCTGTATTGAGGGAGCTTTCCTAAGTTCTATGGGGAGGGAGTTCCAAAGCCGGGGTGCCACCACAGAGAAGGCCCTATCTCTGGCCGCCACACCTCTCACATCTTTTAGTGGTGGCACAGTCAGTAGGGCCCCCTCAGATGACCTTAGGTGATGGGTCAGATTGTACAGAAGAAGGCGGTCCCTCAGGTACCCAGGACCCGAGCCGTTTAGGGCTTTAAAGGTCAGGACCAGTGGTGGGCACCAGCAGGTTCGCACCTACTCTATAGAACCGGTTCTTAACAAGAGATAGTACATATAAAGTTTAAAAATAGCCATTTAAAAGTGGCTGCCAGATGGGCAGAGAACCGGTTCTTAATTTCTTTGAAACCCATCACTGGTCAGGACCAGCACTTTGAATTCAGCCCGGAAACGAATGGGCAGCTAGTGTAGTCGCTGAACCATCTGTCCATCAATATTCTGTTTCCAAATTATCAGTGGTGACAGTGGGCATCATAAGTCAATATAGTGATGAACAGTGGTAGAGCAGTAAATTTTGTTCTGAACATGATACAGCCTAGTAAGACTGGGGAAAAAGGAGAGAAAAGGAAAAAGTTAGCAAAGGAAAAAGTTAGCCTTAAATTGCTTATTAGAGTGTTTCTTGACATTTATGCTTTGAAACATGTATTTTATTGCATGTAACTCATCTCATCCTAGACTCTTGAAGGTAATGCAATAGTTAAAAAGAGTTGTATAAAAACTTTAATAAATGTGATTAAAAATATTTCAAACTAGCGGAATTCCCATGGCACACCAATGAGCCACAGCACACTGGTTGAAAATCACTGATTTAGAGAAAGTTTCTTTGAATATTTCATTATAATACATGTACTCATCCTTCTCCAAGCATTCAAGATAGGGCATCGTATAGCTATATAAAATTAAATGCTATTATATTAAAATTGTGTTCTGGTAACATTTGTAATAATGTAATTTGTAATCTCTGTATTTTTCCTTCTTTTGGAATAATTTTTTCTTTGTCTTTTTTTGAAAACTATCAAAATTTTAATTTCTGCTGTATAGTATATCATCTAAAAATACATTTGCATGAAAATTCCAGGAATGATGAAAAACAAGAAGGTGTTCAGAGGGAGGTTCGTTGGGTAAATATTTGATATCAACAAAAAAGTTCTCCTATGTTGGCCACCCTTCTCTGTTCATTTTTAAAAATTATATAAGTGTTTTCTTTTGCTCTTAGTTCAGACACTTGAATCTTTCAACTTTTGGTTTCATGCCCTTCAGAGCTTGGGATTTTGCTGGTTAACCTGATGTTTCTGAAATGCCAGACAGCGGCTGCAATCCTAACAGCACTTTCCTAGGAGTAAGCCCCATTGAACTCAATGGAATTTACTTTTGAGTAGACACAAATAGGTTTGCACTGACTGTCTTTATTCAGTACCCACTAACATTTTACAGATTCTTATGTTATCTATCTCAACACCTCTGTGTGTGAATGTGCAGGATATGCATAGCTCGGTGCCCTAGGAGTTATATATATATATATATATATATATATATATATATATATATATATATATATATATATATATATATATATATATATATATATATATATATATATATATATATATATATATATATATATATATATATTCATATGATTCTGTACTGCAGACAAGACAAATCTACCTCTTCATTCAGATAGTTCAGATCTAGAAATCCTGGAATGGGAATAGGATCCTGAAGAATAACAGCTTGAGAAATTCCAAACATCACAGAACATGGTTACCATCAGGTTGTGACATGCCATGGGGGAAGGAACACATCCAGGGGCCTTCATGACATGGTTTCCTTCCCAACCCAAATAATCTTTGCCATCTTGTGGAAGCAGTTCCTCCCATGCTTGGAGAATGGAAGAAGGAAGACCTCTGTAACTCTGGGTACCTCCAAGGGCTCCCAGAAATATTGCAGGGAACCCATTTGAGGGACATTTGAGCCTTGTAAGTGGCAGGAGCAAGACAGAAGTGGGGAAGGTTGGTGATCATGCAAAGCAGAAGTGAGCTCTGATCGGCAATTGGAGCACAGGGCAAATGGAGCTGCAAACCTCCAAAGTCTTCCGTGGGACCCACTGTTGTAGGGAGTTCCTAGGAGCAAGCCTGGTGGTTGTTATAAAATCATGGCAGAATATAGACTATTCTATAATATAGACCAGGGGCCTCCGAAGTTTTTGGAAGGAGGGCCACATCATCCCTCTGACACAGTGTTGGGGGCCAGAAAACTAATTTGAATACATTTACATGAATTTACAAATAAGAATATACAGTATTGGTGTGGATTACACGGTATGCCCAAGGGCTGGATAGAGGGATCTTGCTGGGGGCCATATTAAGACTCGCCAAAGGCCACATCTGATCCCCAGAGTTTGGAGACCCCTGATGTAGACCATCTGTTTCTGGGCCCAATTCAAGGTGCTGGTCTTGACCTATAAAGCCCCATAAGGCTGGGGGCCAGACTATCTAAGAAACTGTCTACTTCCATACAATCTGGCTCCTTCCCTCAGATCATCAGTTAGTGGCCCTCTTACAATTTCCACCGCCTAAGGAACAGCAAGCAGCAGGGCCTTCTAAGTAGTGGTACCAACACTGTGGAACCCCCTCCTTCTTGATCTAAAAACTGCTCCGTCCCTAGAAACTTTCAGGTGAGTCCTAAAGACATTTCTGTTCAGACATGCCTTCTGAGCTCCTGGCCTTTTAATTATCTGGTCTTTCATTAATGTTTTGATTTTTTAATAGACTCGGGCAGGAGTCTTTTTGAGGGGGTACTCACCAGTAAGGAGCTCTGGAACCACTGGGTGAGTTCCAGCACCTCTGTGGCCTCCCAAGTAGACATGCGTATGATTATAAATAATATCTTCATGGTGAGTACCCTCACATTTATAAAATCATCAAGGTACCCCACCTTTATTTCTGGAAAAAAGCACTGGAATCAGGTAATGCGATGCCACTGTTTTCATTAGTTTTTATTTGATATTTTATTGTATACCAATAAAAGTTTTTATTTGGTATTTATTCTTATTATAATATGTTGTTTTATATGTGTTTTTAATGTTGGATTTTATGAACTGTAATTTATTGTACTTTTAATTGATTTAATGCCATTGTGAGCCACCTTGGGTCTTCATGAGGAAGGCAGAGTACAAGCAAACAAACAATCAAATAAAAATTCCCCAAAATTTTATTATTTTCTTACTTGTCTTACTGGTGTACAAACTCATGTGACAGTTTCTTGGGTCCTTGGGTTCAGGACCATGAACTCATGTGCTACAAGGCCCCAGATGTGATGCAGCCTGATTCCCTAAGGTCAAGAAGAACAATGATTTACCAGAAACAAACTAGAAGATAGGAACAGTTAGACCGTATTCTGCCTTTGGAATGTATCCTTCATGTAAAATAAACACTAGGCCCTAATCCAGCTAAAGTTAGTTCGTGTCAAAGTTCACGATTTGGAATGGATTATATCAATTCCTGAACCAACATGGCAGAATACCACCCACCCCCCCCCCAATTTTGTAATTTACAGCTCAATCTTATGGTGGCCATATGCTGCTGAATGTCACAGTTTGCTGAGTTTTGTGCTATTGACTGATGGGGGATAGGATTAGGCTGCTATTTAAAACTTTGATTTAAAAAATTCTATGAAGGAGTTACTTCCAAAGTTTTCACACATATTTCCTGAAAGACTTCAATCAAATACTGACTTTTTATGTTTCCTGTAATATATATGCCGTGTGATTTATTTCCCCTTTTGCTTCTTCCCCCACCCCCAAGTGTTCAGGGTTTTTATGTGTTCAGTGTTTGTGGCTGATCAATCCAATCTACCTGTTACCTGGAGTGTCCAGATGCGAGTATGGAAGTTACAAAGCTGTAGGAAAATGTGCAGTAAAATAAGAGGGAGCAAGATTAAGAGCAGAGTCCAGAAGTGCACTTGGACTACCGTATCTGGGATGACCCAACTGGAAGATGGGCCACCCTAGTTATTTTGCAAATGGCTTGGGGCAGCCTAAGGCAACATAGGCTGACCCATATAGGTGAACCTGGGCTGCCTTAGCCGAGCCAGCCTAGGCAGTTCAGGAGAGGCATGTTGAGGGCATGTTTGGCACTGCCTAGAGCAGAGCAGTTACTCTGGATCCACCCACTCCAAATGATAGCAAAATGAGAGTTGTACAGGTCATGTTCTTGGCGTGAGATGTACAGGTGTCCCTTGTTTTTCCAGAACCTCCCATGGATTAAAAAAATCAAAGAAAACAATGGAAAAATAGGTTTAAAGATCCCCTTCCAGGTTTCTTGCTCCTCTATTGCATCTAATTGAATAAGGCAGTGCTTCAATATCTGCAGGGGGTTGATTCTGGCACTGAAAAATGAAATGATTGCTTGCATGACTACCTATCTACAACAATAGTAAAGCAGTTTTTAAAATTGTGATTTGCAGTGGCCATTTGTGTTCATGTGTAAATACTGATCCATGTGTAAAAAAATCCATGTATAACAAGATTGGACTTGTATATCATTGCTTGTGGTAGCGACCATCAACTTCCTAGCTTTTGAAAATCTAGCACACACAAAGATAGCCAGAAGCCTTTGAAGACATTGGCGGATTTTAGTGTCGGTCTTAATTGCTGAGAATTTCAGTGAAACAGTGAAAGGCAATTTGAATTCATTTGTTGGATTTAACAAATTAATAAAAAAAATTCAAATCAATAAAACAAATTTGTAGCACTGCAATTTTCATGCTAAGAGAAGGCATATCCCTAGTTAGCAAATACTATAACATATTTGTTAGTGAATAAGGCTGTGAGTGGCACAAATGGTTAAGACACTGTGCCTATTAACCAGCAGGCCAGGGTTTGAGACCTGGGTCGGCCCCACAAGACAGGGTGAGCTCCTGTCCTTAGCCCAGCTCTGCAATGCAGCTGGATCCAATCGTATTGGCTCTGCCTTTCCATTGGACTAATTCAGTGGTGTGGAGAGGGGGGGATTTGCTACTTGGGTAACAGCCTATCCTCCATAACAATCTAACCCAGGCTTTTGTGCTTTGCATGCAGCATATGCAGCGCCGAGCACGATACCATAGTCTTTCAAGATGATTTGAATAAGAGGTACCCATTGTGGCAGGTGTAATTAATAGACTACTACGCTACTGCTAAACTACTACTACTATTTTTATTCAGATTTAATGTGCCATTAATCTAATACACATCCCCTATTTTAAAAGGTGTGAGATTTTAAAAAGTTTACTGGTGATTGTAATGCACAGCTGCAAAGCAGCTACAAAATTATTTTTACTGCATATAATAATGAGTTATATGATAATAATTAAATGGCAATGGATTTATGTGGTGATTTTTACCTAATTGCACTACTTTATACAATAATGAGTTTGTTACATTATAATCACAATATAGTAAACTGTTAAACTAAATACGGACCTATACTCATAATAAAAATACCTGTATTTACTCAAATCTAATGTGCACCTTGATTTTGAAGACTAAATTCGGCTGGAAAAGGTGAGCATTACATTCAGGTAAATAATGGTATATTGTAGAATTGTACCTTTGGGAATTGTTTGATTTTGGCTGAAAGCAGTGGGTTGTGAACTATCAAGACTGGCTTTATAAATGGCAATTTAGTATCCTTCAGTGCCAATGCTGTCATGTCTACATTGAAATCAATGACAGAACCCAAAAGTCTGCTTCCATTCACATTAATCATCAACTTATCTTTCTGAATAGTTTTACTCTAGCAAGGATTTGTTTTGCTTGCCCTTTCAGCTGTTCAGGATTATCTTCTTTTTTGCAAAGGATAAGAGGCTCAAGTTCTATTGTTCTCTTCAGATTATACTGGAGTGGGCACTTGAGTCATCCTCACGGTCACCTTTTATGTTATTGTTTGAGTGTGAGCACAAATGAGTATATGGTTTGCTCAGTGGTGACAGTCAAACTGGCTTCACTTCAAGAAGGTTGGAGGCGTCTGCCAGCCAGCCACCCTGCCTTTTACTTTACTGCTTCAGTTGCATACATCTCTCCTTATCTACTGCCTTGGCAAGATGGATCTCATTTCCCACTTCCAATTCAGTAACAATAATGTCACAACCCTGAAATCATAAGGCCCTCATCTTTATATATTGGAGTAACTTTGGGAAGTGCCTCTTTGAAGAAAGGTGGGATACAAATCATAACTGTCTGTCTGTCTGTCTATCTATCTATCTATCTATCTATCTATCTATCTATCTATCTATCTATCTATCTATCTATCTACTGCTTTTTTCTGGGGGGAAAAGGTGCCAGTATTCACCATGTTAATTAGCAGTTGGGGTGGCTGGCAGATGGAAAAAGGTGCTACTGCTGAGTACTGGTGAGTACTAAGTATCTGAAAAGTTAAAAGTTACTATATAAAACTGAAAAGTTACTGACTCACTGACTCATTGACTCACTCACTGAGTCACTCACTCATCGCCCAGCCCAAACCACTGGACCTAGAAGTGTGAAATTTGGGGAGAACTGTTTCACCTGGGGGATGTTGCACCTGGGGGAGGGGTGTGTTGCATTGGGGTATGGCACTATGGGTATGGCACACAGGGCAATGGCACACATGGGGTGTGTTATTTTACTCCCACAACACAGCTACATTTCACTAGTCTTCTATATATAAAATTGAAAGGTCACTGACTGATTCACTGACTGACTGCCAGACTCATCAATACCCAGTCCAAACCATCAGACCTAGAAGAAGCATGAAATTTGGGGAGAGTGTACTATGACGTGATCACCTACTATGAACCAATTTTTAGAAATTTAACTCTTAAGGGGGTGAAAAGGGGTGCAACATGTTTTCATCCTATTCTGAACATTGAAGACTGATCAATGACAGAACCCAACAAACTGCATCTTGCTATCTAGAGTCAGATAAGATTTTGTTGCCTCCCCCATAACAACAAAATAAAATTCAATTAAGCAAAAAAATTAAAACTGTATCCCTTATTGGGTTGGGAAACTGTGCTAGGGCAAAGAGGAATGGTTATTCTTTCCCTGCTAAATATAAGAGAAGCATCACTTAGAAGTGCCTGTATACCCAAGAAGCATGGTTAACTGTATAATGATATATGTATATGGAAATGAGAGCAGATTCATATTTACACCTCATTGTATGGCTCCAAACAGTATCAGAATTACTTTTCATTGACTCTCAGAGCCATCAGTATCATGGGAAGGTTTTGAGTTAAGAAAATCCACTTTTTCTTCCATAGTCTTTTGTGTTTTCATTTTTTCATTAATCGGCCATAACTTTTGATAGACTATAGATATTCTAATGTAGTTTTTTCATTGCATCCTGTATTAAATTACATTTCCAACAATATATAATATGATGGTATTATCATTCATAGTTACCCAATTTTTTTTAACAATTTTAGCCATTTGTATCAAGCTCAGCTTGTAGCTCCCCTAAAGCTTGTAGCCCGGTGGATCTGCATCTCCTGCACCTCTTAGCTACACTACTGGTGCGAGCCTAGGCAGCTCAGCAGGGGTATGTTGAGGACATGTGTGGCATAGCCTTGCACAGTACAGTTAGGCCATATCCAGAGCTTCCTTCTAGGGTAGACATGCCCCCTCCCAGCCCCTCTGTCTTAGGTCACCTCAGGAGCACTGGTAAATCTGAGTAGACCCATTGGGGCCCATGATAAGCCAGAGTAAAAATGGAAGCAAAAGAAAAAGTTTTAAGTCTTAGGCTGGCCTAAGCAACACTCCTGCCTCTCAACTTCAGGATTCAACACAACTCCAACAGCCCATTTCACCAACTATTGCTCTTGCACACTCCCTACACTTCTAGGTACTGCTGTACTGCAGTATCATGCTCCAGCTGTTACTGGTTGTTAGGGACTCCTGGGCTTCCTTATATGGCAGGCACCATAGCTGTTCCTTGTTCAGTGTTATCTGAGACAGGTCTCCTTGGGAGCAAGCCCTCCTTGGATGCCACTTACTTGGTCTGCAGGAGCAGTTAGGCCAGCCTTAGAGCTCTGGATATGACTTAGGCCATCTTAGCTGGGCCATTCCCTGTGGCCTAAAGCCAGGATTGCATCCTAAGTAAGTAAGTGTTCTGGATGGTCAGATTTCAAAAAATCTGTGATATCTGTGATCTATCATCCCTGTTCCTGCTTAATACTCAGCTTCCAAGTTTTATCAAGTAAAGACTTGCACCTCATCAAAGACCACTAATTTGTGGGTTGTGTTGTTCGTGTTCTTGGCCACTGTTGCATGCTTTCTCTTTTATTATCAGTATCTTTCAAAAAAAGTTCAAACAGCCTACTAATGCCTTTATTAGGATGAACCAGTCTTCAGCAAATGTTTGCGTTCTCCAGATGTCTTTGGGTAGGATGGTGGGATAGCTTCAGGGTATGGTCTGCTGTTTACAATAGCCTAATGCTGCAATCCTAAACAATTTGGGACCAGAATTGAACTGGGATTACTTATGGGGGTGTTATAGGATTCTGCTCTTAAGATGGTGTACAGGAGACTTTAAGCATGCATATTGATCAGGATCATCAGATCATAAGTCTCACTCTGCACCTACATGGCCTGCAAAGATAGCTGTTGATTTTTAGAAAACACAAATCCGTTGTGTTGAATTTGCTCCACTTGGCTGTAGAAATGCTCTTGGTTTTGTTTTTGTGGCCTGTTTTGGGTATATTTTATCACCTGCTGATGGTTCTTTTATCACTGTTGTATTTCTAGATTTAGTTTTATGACCTGTTAAATAGCTTGAATACCATTACTGGGACATATTAGATTTGGAAAAGGGAAGAAATTGGGTGTTACATAAGTAATGTTGAAATGCTTTCCTCTTTTGAATCTTTTTCGCTATTTCCATTAGGTTTTGCCTGTTTTTCCTCTGAACGCTTCTTATGTTCAGGTTCTCCAATGGTCCATTTTAGGTGGTTAGTTCAGAAAAGTCAGCAGATACTTCCATGAAAAGTAAAGAATGCTATGGGCTTTCTCTTTGAGTGGCTTTGAATGACCTTTCTTAAATTGTCCTACCAATGACCCCTTCCTTAATCAGGCAGAAATCATGCTCCCAGGAGTGGGAGGTAGGCTTGTTTCCATTCTGGCCTATTTGTGAGCCCCTCTCCTCAGCAGATGTTGCCATCAGTAACATATTAGTCTGAGTTATGTACAGTGGTTTTATGATGTGAAGGCCTCTATTTATCACATGGTTCAAAGATCAGCTAGAGGAGTAATTGGAAATCCAAAATCCCAACCCCTCCCCACTTTTTGAAACTACATTGTCTAAAACATATATTCTTCCAAAACAATCTGATGAGTCTTTGGAGTGGGGCCAGAGTTATAAATAGAAGTCAAAACTTGAGATTTCTTTTTTTCCAATGATACAAATCTATGCAGAAGTAATCACTATTGAATACAAATTCTGCTTTGTAGTTGTAGTTTGGAGGTGGAGTATTGACATGCTGTATGCTCTTCGGGGTCCAGGCCAAGCTCAACCATGAACCAACAGGTCATCCTGGTAATTCTTATCTATAGAATACAAAGATATCTTTGTAATGTGATGAAGATTGGAGGAAAAAACCTCTCCCAATATGCTGCTTGTTTCTTTTCTCCACTGCAGCTGTCTTGATAAAAGCAGTATAGTGGTACCTTGGTTTACAAACAGAATTTGTTACGGAACCATGCCTGTAACCCAAAACACTTGTACATATATCAAAGCAAATTTCCCATAAGAAATAATGGAAACTAAGACAATTCGTACTACAACCCAAAAATATCCATAGAAATATGATTATAATACTGTAATATAATTTAAAAATACAAAATATAAAGAAAAACAAATTAACCTGCACTTGGTCTCTCAGGTCTCTCAGGCTGCAATGTGCCCTCCTTACACAGGTGTAGGCCCCACTGATTATAATAGAGCTTACTTCAGAGTAGACATGCATAGGCTGGTCTGTCTGGGTGCCACAATCGGATATATCCCAGACGAGACTATTTTTTCACTTGTTTATCAAGATATTTCTTGTATATCAAGTTTAAATTAATTAGAAATATTTGCTTGTCTTGCAAAACACTCTCAGTCCAATTTTACTGTACCTTGTGCCACTACTGCTCCAACAGTCGTCTGTGTAAGCCATCAGTGTAAGGTTGAGTTCGCAAATTTACTGCTATTGCGACACCCCCAGTACCTAGAAGTATCAATGACATAAATGTATAATGCAATATTTCATTCATTTCTAGGTCCATACACCAATAGCAGTAAAGGGGTCAGGGTAGGTGGGAGGATGTTCCTCAGCACACGGTTTTCACTTATGCAGCTCTGCCAGTTGTGCTGAGTCTCCTGCCACCTTTTTGGAAGCTCGCACCATGCTCTCACCACTTGAGAGTCCAGTGCCCCTCTAAGTGCACTACGAGGCTTCTGGGTGCACACCCTGAGAACCTGTGAGTAAGGAATCAGAACAGAGCTAGATCTCTTAACTACATATCTTGGAAGCCCCTTCACTGAGCCTATAGATTCCTGGAAAGATTGACAATTTTATGTGATAGTTAACACTTTTTGTTGTCCACTTGCCATTTTGCATCATGTTCATAGGAGTCTTATTCATATGAAGAGTAATCTCTTTTGCAATATGGATCAGCACTATCTATGGGAGCCAATAACACTAATGTTTTATTGATGACTATTAGTTGACTATTAGAAGCAGAGGAATAGGAGCAAATTGCCAATATTTACTGGATTGTAGAGAAAGCAAGAGAGTTCCAGAAAAAAAAAAACACCTACTGTACTTCTATTTTATTGACAATGCTAAAGTTTTTGATTGTGTGGGTCACAACAAATTGTGACAAATTCTTAAAGATATGGGACTACCAAATAATCTTATTGGACTCCCGAGAAATCTGTATGCTGTCAAGAAACCACAGTTAGAACCAAATATGGAACAATTGATTGGTTTAAAATTGGGGAAAGAGTACAAACAAGGCTGTATATTGTCATCTTGTTTCTTTATATGGAGAGTGAAAGCCTGGGCTGGATGAATCAAAAGCCGGAATTAAAACTGTTGGGAGAAATACCGCAGATATGCAGATGATACCACTCTACTGGCAGAAAGTGAGAAAGAACTTAGGAACCATTTAATGAGGGTGAAAGAAGAAAGTGCAAAATGTGGCATTAAACTAACTTCTAAAAAATCCCCAAGATCATAGCTTCTGGTCTCATCAATTCATAGCAAATAGAAGGAGAAGAAATGGAAATAGAAAGAGAAGAAATGAAACCAAGATAACTGTGGACGGCTACTGCAGCCATGAAATTAAAAGATGCCTGCTCTGGGGAGGAAAAGTCTAGACAACTTACGGAAATTAAAACTTGAAATATCATGTTCCCAACAAAGATCCATTTAGTTAAAGTTATGGTTTTACTTACCATGTATGTATGGCTGTGAAAGCTGGACCCAGGGTGGCCATATACCATAAATAAAAAAAAGACAAGGGCCCCCCAAATGTTGGGCAGCCAAGAAAAATGTAGGACATGACAAAATAAACAATATACACACATACACCCACACACACAGACACAGACACAGAGTGGTGCCTCACATAAAGAGCTTAATTTGTTCTGGAGGCATACTCTTTAGGTGAAACGCTCTTTAAGTGAAGCAGATTTTCCTATAGGAAATAATGGAAACTCAGACGATTGGTTCCACAACCCCCAAAATATTCATATGAATATATTAACTGGATGTAAAAATGATGACAAAACTCTATAATTGAATTCAAAACATGCATTCAATATGCATGATCCTATGAAGTCTACTTAGGCTGCAATCCTAAAGACACTTTCCTGGGAGTAAGCCCCATGTAATACAATGGGGCTTACTTCTGGGTAGACATGGTTAAGAGGCTGCAATCAAAGACACTTTCCTAGGAGTAAGCCCCATTGAACACAATGGGGCTTCCTTCTGGGTAGACATAGTTATGAGCCTGCAATCCAAGACACTTTCTTGGGAGGCTTACCTGGGCTGCTGCTGGAGGTTCAAAGTGGTCAATGGGGGCACTTGGGGGCAGTTAGGGGCAGCTGCCTCTGGCACTTCCAGGCAGTTAGAGGCAGCAGCGCTGGCCAGCAGCCCTTTTAAAGAGCCTCCATACAGAGCATCAGGGCTGCATAGCACGCATACCCATAGTGCGCTCGCTTGTTAAGTGAAGCGGAACTTGTTATGTGAAGCAAGATTTCTTGGAAATTTTTGCTTGTTATGTGAAACGCTTGTTATGCGAGGCGCTTGTTAAGCAAGGTACCACTGTAAAGAGAGAGATTTCACATGCTTAATTTAAAGACTATATTACTTATCAAATTTAAAATTATTACTGTACATATAATTTATTATATATAATTGATTAATTAGACGAATGTTACATGCTTGTAAAGAAAAGGAGGAAATTGAAGTTTTTTTCCATGACGTGGCTAAAATCCAAGATGTGTCCAGGAAAAAGGATATTTGGTCTCCCTGGCGGGACCAGTCACTGCCAAAGAATAGATGCTTTTGAATTACAGTATTGGAGGACTCTTGAGAGTCTCTTGGAGTGCAAGGAGATCAGATCAGTCCATCCTCCAGACATCAACCCTGACTGTTCACTGGAAAGACAGATACTTAAGCTGAAGCACAAATATTTTGGCCACAACATGAGAAGGGAGGACTCCTTAGAAAAGAGCTTGTTGCTGGGAAAAACTGAAGGCAAAAGGAGAAGGGGACGGCAGAGGATAAGGTGCTCAGATAGTTTCACCAAATCAATGAACATGAGTTTGGACAGTCTTTGGAAGCTAATGGAGAAAGGGTGGCCTGGTGCGCTGCAATCCATGGGGTCATGAAGAGTCTGACACGACTTAACTAAACAACAACAATTGGTTGCACAACAATCAAACTAATATGTGAAAGATTTAGGTTGCAATTCTAACCACACTTTCCTGGGAGTAAATACTGTTGGGCACAATGGGACTTTCTTTTGAGTAGACATACTTAGGATTGAATTGTCAGACCAATTATATGATAAATGTCACCATTATTCCAGATGAGACAATGACATTAACACAGAGTCATCAGTCTAATCCAGTGATTTTCAACCAGTGTGTTGTGGCACACTGGTGTGCTGTGAATAGTCCTCAGGTGTGCCATGGGAATTTGGAAATTGTCATTAATTAATGGGAAGATTGGGGTTTTTTAACAGTCTGTTTTTAGCAGTTTTTTAACAGCCTTATCAATGGTTAAAAATAGCTTGAATAAAGACTTGAATAAAGCAATTTGAATAAAGAGCATTTTGTGCTAATAAAGCAACTTGAATAAAGAGCATTTTGTGTAAAGAGCAAAATTGTACCTTGACAATTTCAGTGCCTTGTTAGTGTGCCGTGAGATGAAAAAGGATGAAAATCACTGATCAAACATAAATCCATTTGGTGTTATAGTGCTAAATCTATCTCTATTCCACCATAGCCCTTAAGATCATACCTTATCTCTAAACCACCAATTGCCCATTAGGATAGGTTTGAATATCTTTGTGATATAGATGCCCAGCGTGGTCAACATCTTGGGTCATTCATTGGGTCTACATCAACTCCATCAACAGATATCACGATTCTGTATACAGTGGTACCTCGCTTAACAAGTGCCTCGCTTAAAAAGCGTTTCACATAACAAGCAAAAAGTTCCAAGAAATCTTGCTTCACATAACAAGTTCCACTTCACTTAACAAGCAAGTGCGCTATGGGCACGCGTGCTATGCAGCCCTGATGCTCTGCGCGGAGGCTCTTTAAAGGGCTGCCGGCCAGTGCTGCTGCCTCTAACTGCCCCCAACTTGGGGGCAGTTGCCTGGGGGTGCCAGAGGCAGCTGCCCCTAACTGCTCCCAAGTGCCCCCACCGACCACCTTGAAGCTCCAGCAGCAGCCCAGGTAAGCCTCCCAGGAAAGTGTTTTTGATTGCAACTTCCTAACCATGTCTACTCAGGCATAAGCCCCATTGTGTTACATGGGGCTTACTCCCAGGAAAGTGTCTTTAGGATTGCAGCCTAAGTAGACTTCATAGGATCATGCACATCGAATGTATGTTTTAAATTCAAATACAGTGTTTTGTCATCATTTTTACATAGTTAATATTTTTATATGAATATTTTGGGGGTTGTGGAACCAATCGTCTGAGTTTCCATTGTTTCCTATGGGAAAATCTGCTTCACTTAAAGAGCGTTTCACTTAAAGAGCATGCCTCCGGAACAAATTAAGCTGTTTATGTGAGGCACCACTGTACTGGTTATAGTGTCAGATTAGGAAGGATCAACTAAGTGCTCACTCAGCCAATCAAGGTCATCAGACAGTGGGCACTCTTTAGCCTGTCTTATGGGGTTGTAGTTAAAAGAAACTGGATGAAGAAGAATTATCTATACCATCCTGAGTTCCTTGGCCAAAGGGCAAAATAAAATGTTTATTTTTTTTATAAATTCTTCTTGCATAGATGGACAGCTTTCCTGTCTGATGAGGTAATTTCATTTTCACATAATGCTTTATGGGATATCCTTTATTTACCCATGCTTTCCTGTCCACTCTTTTCAAGCTACGTATCTTGCATATTTTATATACACAAAGATGACTTTTCCTTCCTTTAATGACCATAGCTTATCAGTAACGGCAACTGATACTTAACTCATAAATATGTCACTCTCCATTTACTCACAGTATCTCTCCATAAGAATACTCCTCACTGACATCTCCTCCGTAGCTCACTATCCCCTACCCAATCCTTCCATTTGCCTTCTCCTTAATTCTTGCAGAACTCTCCATTGGCTGATATAAATAAATCACCAAAGCAAGCCATCAGCAAAGTCATCGTAGCAAAGAGTACACAAGGAGTATAAATACAAGGTCAGCGGAGCCAGTGCCATCCGATTCTAATTAAATATTTCCTGTAAGTCCATGCCAACTGTGCATCTTGTAAGAACATTTGGAGGTAGAAGCTTGAACTCCCAAGGACCCCGTTGTCTCAAAACCTGTTTCCTGCTTCACAGCATTTTACAAGTGGGCCCAAACATGCGCCATCAGCAACAAAAGTCATTGTAAGCAAAGCCAATGTGCGAAGGTGCTCAGTTTCCTCCTTCCAGTGTTAATGTGTCCCTGACCAGCCAGTCTCTCTGACACGTAGGAGTTTGTTTGCATGACTCAGTCCCCCTTTTCCCTTTGAACAGGTTTCTCATGGGTTCTTTGTCAACTTGGTTTTCAAACACAGCGTGGAGAGAAGAATATGGATTGAGAATAGCGATGAGTTTCTTGGACAAAGGGCTTTTCCGTGCTTCAAGTATGTTTTGTTCCTGAAATATACATGATTCAAATGGAAAGAACTGTGAAACAGTGTTTCACAGAAAGCTTATATAATCCATAGTTGTGGTCTTGAAAGCAGTCACAATCTCCCAACCTAGCCCACTTTGTTGTTGAGGCGTTAAGACAGGGATAGGGCAGACCTCTGTATCATTCTGAACCCCTTAGAGAAAAGGCAAGTTATGACAGTATATAAAGTATACACACAGACCCCCCCAAATATACACAAGTGTTTGCATTCATATCTCTGGTGATAGCCCTGTCAATCAGTGTCAAACTTCTGTAGCAAGAAGGTTATGAGAAATTTGGGCAACCTCATGATGGAACTCGCTTCTCAAGAGAAGGTCTGTCTGTCACTCTGTCCTCAATGTTTAGAAAGCCAGTGGGGGGGGGGAATGACAATTGAGACTGGCATTTTGTGTCTTATTATCTGCTTTATATATATATATACAGTGGTACTTTGAGAAAAGTGTGACTTGAATAAAGAGCGTATTGGGTAAAGAGCAAAATTTTCTCAGAAATGTTGACTTGCGTAAAGAGTACTGTCCTAAGTAAAGAGCACTTCTGAGGAAGTTTGGAACAGGCTTCCATGGCAAGGGAACCCACAGGGGGGACAAGGGAGCAGACTGAGCCAGGTTTGTATGTGGTATCTGTGTGTGGCAGCATGGAAGGTGTGCCTTATCAATGTTCGAGTGCTGCTCCCCATCAGCAGCTTGGGAATGTTAGTTGCACATAAAGACAAAGATTCCATTGAGCCCATGGATAGCAATGACTCCATTAGTGATTGTGAAAGAGCACAATCCTAACCATGTCTACTCAGATATAAGCCCCATTGTATCCAATGGGTCTTACTCCCAGGAAAGCATCTTTAGGATTGCAGTCAAGCCCTACAATCCAGAGTAAGTACAGGAGCATGTAAGAGACATTATGTTTATCCGTAGTTACTGCACCACCTAGTGAAAACCTATGGGAAATTCATATTGCAATCCAGAGCAAATTGTTCTCACACCGGAGCAAGGACTTCCCGTAGTTACTCTGGATTGCACGCAAAGTCATCCCTCTCTCTGTGACCCTTACACCAGCCATGAAGGTTTTCGAAGGAACAGTATAGTTCAGTACTGTCCAGTATTTTCTTTATTGCAGTGTTGTGTTACTGTATATTACAGTGTTTTGTACTGTGTTATATTACAATGTGTTTTGTAATCATTTTTATAAACAGTTAATATTTTATATGAATATTTTTTGAGTTGTGGAACCAATCGTCTGAGTTTCCATTATTTCCTATGGAAAAATCCGTTTCACGTATAGAGTGTTTCATGTAACAAGCATGCCTCCGGAATGAATTAAACTTGTTACGTGAGGCGCCACTGTACTGTACACACACACACACACACACACACACACACACACACACACACACACAGGTTGACGTGTCTTTCTTTTGTTCTTTCTTTCTTGAGTCTAACATAGTGATATTCTGAAGAAAGCTCATATCAAAACAAAAATGTGGATTTAAAAAATTTTTTAAAATTTTTGCTACAAGTCAAAACAAATCATGTTTGTGCTGTAGGTCAATCTTGGCTAGCCTAAGTCACAGATGTTCATTCTCCTTTACGTTGTGTGTGCATAGTAGTATACTTGCAGTTGCTGCACTGTGTCATTCATATCTCTTTGCACTGAAAAATGATATTGTTGACACAACAGGGTTGACCAGAAGCTGCAGTGACATATTGACACAGTGCAAGAGGTTTCCTTCCATACTATTATTCCTCCTGTCTCATCCAAAGTTATTGTTGCTGTTGACATCATTTGCAAGCTTCATTGCAAGCTCACTTCATTGTGCTGTAATTGGATTTTGAATAGCCAACCTGCCAAACTTCCAGAGTACAATAGTGTCTTTAACCACCACTTCAACCCTACTAATCCACTACAGTTCTTTAATGCATGCAACTGCTCAAATTAATAGCCCCCACCTTGTATCTTGTAATGCTTCAGAAGATTTCAGGCTTTTTGTGTTTTGTTTTTAACAAAAACACATTTTTTCCTATTTGCAAATGTATCAGGACTTGTGGAATTTACCTGTCATTGGGGGAGTAAAATTTCACGAATATTTTCAAGTAAAATAATTTTTCAAGTTAAATGTCAAGAATAATTGAATACCAGTTGGCATCACCAGGCAGCAGGAACCACCAGACACCAGCAGGCACCATCGAGCATCCTTTCTGGGCGCTTTCCTACTGGGCACCCCGGGCATCATCAGGCAGTAGGCACCTCTGAGCACCATCAGGCACCAGTGGGCAGCAGACAGCAGAACACCATGACCATCACCAGCCAGCAGTGGGCAGTTGGCATTGGGCATCCCTACCAGGCACCTGGCATTCCTACTTGGCACCACCAGGCACTGGGCCCCACCATGCTGTGGGCAGCAGGCACCACTGGACACCAGGCATCCCTACCAGGCAACACCAGACATCACTACTAGCCACCATCAGGGACCCCAGTTAGGCATTGAGCACCAGACACTGGGCACCACTTATTACCATGCATCCCTACTAGGCAACAGGCACCACCAGGCATCAGCGTTGATGAGTCAGGGATTTTTCAATATTAAATATAGGAACGACAACATGTTGCACCCTTTTTCACCCCCTTCCGATTTGAATTTCCAAAAATCAGTTCTTATTAGGTGCCTCCATCATAAAAGGAGTACCCTCCTGGATTTGCAGCTGCTCCTGGAGTCCCAGGTGGCAGCTGTGGCCAGAAGAGCCTTTGCTCAGCTTCAGCTGATCCGCCAGCTGCAACCATACCTGAGTCGCTCGGATCTGGCCATTGTGACCCATGCCCTAGTGACATTGAGACTAGATTATTGTAACGCGCTCTAAGTGGGGCTGCCTCTGAAGATGGTCCGGAAGCTTCAACTAGTCCAGAACGCAGCGGCCCGTGTGGTTGCTGGGGCTCGTCGGTTCGACTCTGTTGGGCCACTGCTTCAGCGACTACACTGGCTGCCCATTTGTTTCTGGGCTGAATTCAAAGTGCTGGTCTTGACCTTTAAAGCCCTAAACAGCTCAGGTCCAGGGTACCTGAGGGACCGCCTTCTTCTGTACAATCCGACCCATCACCTAAGGTCATCTGAGGGGGCCCTACTGACTGTGCTGCCACTAAGAGATGTGAGAGGTGTGGCGGCCAGAGATAGGGCCTTCTCGGTGGTGGCTCCCCGACTTTGGAACTCCCTCCCCATAGAACTGAGGAAAGCTCCCTCAATACAGAGCTTCAGGCGGAGCCTAAAAACCTTTTATTTTAAAAAAGCATTTTAAATGGGGCAGAGGTTGGGGGCAGTTTTATTGCTTTTTTTACTGTTTTTACTAAATGTTTTTAGCCTGTTTTAATTGTTCAGTTTTAATCTAATTGTATTTTAATTGTATTTTAATTATGTTTTAATCTATATTTATAATTCTATTTTAAAGGTGTTTTATTTTTTAATGTGATGTTAGTCGCCTTGAGCTCCCTCTTGCAGGTGAGGAAAGGCGGGGTATAAATTAAATAAATAAATAAATTTCTTGCTTCTAGTTCTGACAGTTTTGGCTGGGCATTGATGAGACAGTCAGTCACTTTTTGATTTTATATACACTTTTGCCACCCCTGACATAGATGACTGTATTTCCCTTATTACTTTGTGATGAAACATAAATACAATATATATTGTAATACAATATATATAAATGCTCTCTCTCTCTCTCTCTCTCTCTATATATATATATATATATATATGTGTGTGTGTGTGTGTGTGTGTGTATACAATATATATATTGATGAGTCAGTCACTACTGCTTGAGACAAGCCATCTCTGTGCAGCTTCACCCACCTCCAGCATTATAAGAACAACACTGACCTACCTTGCAGGATTGCTGTGTTATACAATTCCTGTATTCAAAATGCAACAAAATCTACAGATAGTAATTTGTACTCTGATGCTTATCAATTCAAACCACTAATGTGGCTGCTGTGGTCATGTAGCCATTCAAAACCATCCCTAAAATTCCAGCCAACTCTGTAACTTCTCTTTGTTCTTATTTGTCACAAAATATTCCCATATTAATTCAAAGTACTTTCATCATTTTACTCTGCGGAAAAAATTAAACAGGAAGGTACTACAAACCTGAAACACTAAAAACATGTCAGCTGAAAGGACTAGATTTTGTCATCATGAGAACAAATTCTCAAGAGTGTATAATTATATCCTTTATAATACTGTTGTTCAGGAAAAACATGGAAGACAGCTGCCTTGCTTTAAGAATTATTTGCATTTCCTTTTATCTGTCATCAGTCTATAGTATCCTTTGTGTGCCTTTGCAGTTTGAGATGAAAGGGACTGCTTCTTGAAGATAAGATTTCTGGCTGCCTTGATTTTGAAGTTAGCCAAGTCAGTAGCATTATCTATCTATCTATCTATCTATCTATCTATCTATCTATCTATCTATCTATCTATCTATCTATCTATCTGTCTGTCTGTCTGTCTGTCTTATTTATATACCGCTTTTCAACTAAACAGTTCACAAAGCAGTTTATTAAGAAAATGGAAAAATGAATGGCTCATGAGTTCCTGTCCCAAAAGAGCCCACAATCTAAAAAGATACAAAAGAACACCAGCAGAAGCCACTGTAAGACATTTCTGGGGCCAATAGGGCCAGTTACTCTTCCCCTGCTAAATAAAAGAGGAACACCCACTTGAAAGAGTGCCTCTTGCCTAGTTAGCAGGGATATGCCCAGTTAGTAGGGGTAAATACTGTTGTTTGGCTAACCATCAAATCCACTTACTTGGCATAGCTCGAGCAAAATTCCAGCAAAATCATGAGCTATAATTCAAATGAGGTAGTGAACTTTCAATCCCTGTGGTTTTACTTGGAGGAGAGTGAATCAAGTTTGCAGTGTGCGGTTTGTAGGATCCATGGGAAGAGCAAAAATGGTGAGACTTTGACCAACTTTGAATCATGATCAGTGAAACTCTTCCATATATGTAAGCCCTCCAGCCATGCTGCAGTGTAAATGCAATTCTTTCAGGAACTCAGAAATGTATTCAAGCATGAATCTATCCAGCTCAGTACTGGTGGCCGTACTAGCTCAATACTGATGGCACTGGCATGCAGTAGGCCTTTACGGCTTCAGCCAGAGATCCTTCCCAGCCCTACGCAGAAAAGCCAGGGGTCAAAATAAGGATTTTTAGCATTCAAAACCTTGATTAGCCACTGAGATATAGTTCAAGTACTTTTCAGTAGCACATGAAATAATCTAGGAGTATACTTTTCCCAAATAATTCCGGAGCAGCAAAAGACTTCAAAATGAGACAAGCCTTAAAGCATTTCTTTCTTTCCATGTGTACAAACATTAACAAAAGCTGATCATTCTCTTAGTTCAAGGGCATGTTTGTTCTTAGAAGATGAGGTAATTAGCAAAATAATAATGCCCCATATAAAACAAGCCCCATAAAAAAATTCAGAGTTAGGAAACAGTAAAGGAAGGAAACTGCAACCTCTGTCAAAGCAGCAATATGAGATTAGCATTATTAAAGCATTCTTCAGGGAAAAAAGAATGATGGGGTGGTTTAATAGACATTCCACTACTTTTAATTTCCATAATGCCTTCCTCTAAGATATGTGATGCGTTAATTAGATGTAGGAAAGAAACCTGCAGGTGCCCTTTCTGTTTTAAGAATTAACTGAATTTGTAATTCCCAAGTTTGTAATTGAGATCATCAAATGCCTATTCACTACTTCCAGTCTTAAAAAAACACCCACCAACCATGTATTTGCTTCAACTAGAATTTATGGGAATTGATTTCCACAATGAACTGAAAATGTTAGAGTTTTAAGAACTGACATGATGAACTAGCGACAGATTCAAAATGTTTTTTATTCATCAGTATGAAATTATTCATTACACATATGGAATTCATCTGTAGTGGTTTCTTTTACTTAGTGTTATCTACTGACTACCACTATAGTTCTAGTCACTATAGTTCTTTTACTTTATGATATCTACTGACTACCACTATAGTTCTAGTCACTATAATTCTTTTACTTTGTGATATCTACTGACTACCACTATAGTTCTAGTCACTATAGTTCTTTTACTTTGTGTCATCTACTGACTACCACTATACTGACAGCATCCTCCTATAGAAGGTCTACTCTGGAGTAAGCCCAATTGCATTCCAAGAGACTTATTCCCAGGTGTTTATAGGATTACAGCCTAAAACTATTCAATGGCAGGATAAAACTGCTATGAAAACTGACCAAATGATCAGAAGTGATAAGAACACAATCCTGAGCTCGTAGCTCTAGTGCTGAGTGTTGCAAACGGGCTGTTAAGGCATGTCTGCAACCATTAGTTGGAGCTGGCCCAGCACCAGCACCGTGGAAAGCCAGTGCTCTACTACTCAGTGGCTGGAACTTAGCCTGGAACCAGAGGTCTCTTCTGGTGTATACAGTATGTATCTGTGTTCATGCCCAGTCTTAGATGGTCTGTTGTTGACATCCTTTTATGAAATCCTCTCTTATTGTTCTCAGCCTAAGCATATGTACCATGTTCCTCTTACACAGCAGTAATTCATTCAAACCAGTTGCCATCTTGAACACCATTCTATGTTCCTCTGCTCTTTCTTTTCCTTATGAGCCAGTAACAGTTCAGAATCTCAGACTTCATTCTGGCACTGTTCATACAGTATTTAGCACTGTAGTGTGTAGAACTGTGTCTTTGCGCCCCCAATCCTGAGAAGGCTCTTATTCCAGAATGAATCGCATAGATGGAGAAATTTTAAAAAGTAAGAAAGCCAACCAAACTAGCAGAATTTGAATTCACCTAAACATTTGAATTCACCAAAATTCATCTCCAGGCTTAAAGTTTAGCAAAAGAATTGCCCGGGCAGTTTCCAAATCACAGTGTGACAAGGAGAAGCTACACTGGCAGAACTGTTCCTTCTCATAAAACATTAGAAGAACCTGGTTGGATCAGACCATAGTCCCATCTAGTCCAGCTTCCTGTTCTCACAGTGGCCCATGAGATTCCTCAGGGAGCACACAAGTAGAAAAGACACCTGTATTCTGGTGCCATCCCACATATCTAGCATTCTGAGGGTGCGTATATGTACAATATAAGGTTGCACATACCCATCATGTCCTGTAACCAGTGATGGATTCTTCCTCTTGAATTGTCTTGGCAACTCTTCCAGGCACAGAAACCTTAGAGAGTCTTGCGCTTGGTTCCCTGGACCTTATTTTCCCCAGATTTTCATCCTAGTCTCTCTTTTCCCCTTTGGAATTCTCTTCTATGCCCCTTTTGTTTCTCTGCAAGCATAACTGGCCTTGCCAGACTGCTGAATTCAAGAGCTGTAATTAGGTACCAACTACAGCCTTTAAATAATATTATTACAACCTGTCTTGTTTTCCACATGGAAAGTAGAAAAACAATGGCAAAAAGGTCAGCCTATTCATAGATTCCACAGTAGGTAGCTCCTGGCCCAGACATTTCCTATTTTGGCAGTTCATTAGCAGGGCTATGTATAGTGGAAGATCACGTTTTTGGACTGTTCATTTCTGAGAATCTGTAGCTCTTATTGCTCTTAAAAGGTGCAGATTCCATACAATTCAAGTGCAGCAAGTTCTTAAAAGTGAATCAACATAGTTCACATTTTTGTGAAAGCGAATTGCTACTAACAGCAATTCAGTTTCAGTGACTTGATATTCAAAGGCTATATTTTCCAAGGACTAGCGGTACGTTCCACTGAACTCAGTAGGATTTACTTCTGAGTATGCATACTTAAAGCAGGCCTCCGTCAGTCTTGAAAGATTATGGTATCGTGCTCGGCGCTGCATACGCTGCATGCAAAGCACAAAAGCCTGGGTTAGATTGTTATGGAGGATAGGCTATTATCCAAGCAGCAAATCCCCCCTCTCCACACCACTGAATTAGTCCAATGGAAAGGCAGAACCAATATGACTGGATCCAGCTGGCGTCGCAGAGTTGGGCTAAGGACAGGAGCTTACCCTGTCTTGTGGGGCCGACCCGGGTCTCGAACCTTGGCCTGCTGGTTAACAGGCACAGCGTCTTAGCCGCTTGCGCCACCCACAGCCCACTTAGGATTGTGCTGAAAGTGGTTCATATAAAATGACAACATTGCATATTATTTAAAAAATAGGAATGCCCATTATACCATATCCACCTGTTTTATTTTTTATCCCTCATCGCTTGACAGGGATATTTGAGGCAGCTAACAATAATGTAATATCCACTGATAGATAAATATGGTCAACAAATGTACTTTAACAGGACACATCAAACTCTGTGACAAGCATTTTAAAGGGAAAGTGTTGGTTTTTTCTCTTTTCTTAAAAAAATCTCCATCTTTTCTTTAAAAATCTCCAGATAGACCCTACAATCCAGAGTAACTATGGGAGCACGTAAGAGACATTACATGTACCCAAAGTTACTGCACTACCTAGTGAAAACCTATGGGAAATTCATATTGCAATCCAGAGCAAATTGTTCTTACACTGGAGCAAGGACTCCCCGTAGTTACTCTGGATTGCACCCAGAGACTCTCATGAGAGAAAGAAGTTCCAAGATGGTGCGGCTACAAAACAAATCTCCTCCTAGAATTGTGACCAGAAAAAGTGTGTGTGTAAAAGTAATTTTTTAATGGGCTTGAATTTTTTTTATTAGTAGAGATAGGCAGTGTCATCTTTTGTACATGTTATGCATATAAAAGCACATGCACGTGTTTTAAGGAGTCAGGGTGTGGAAGTCCCTCCTGGATAAAAGTCTCCAAACTCCACATAAGTGCTTTCCTCTATGACTGGGTGGGCAAGCTGGGCCACTTTAAGGTTCCTGGACCTTTATAGAGGGAATTTCACCAGGTTTTGCCTCTCATCTCACAGATGCCTATCTCTTAGGCTCTGTTGAACTGAGCAAGGGTATTAGCACAGCAACAGGGCACTTTAGCAGTCAAACTGTGAGAGTTGCCATCACATCCACTTTCCTGTGCAGCTTTTCCCTATCATTAGATAAAGCATAGATGCAGTTTCAGTCCTCATCTACTAGCACCAGGAGAGTTCTGTTCCTACAGAATAGCTCTGTTCCTACAAAATTTCTCTTCCCCAACCCTACCAGGTACCAGAACTTGTAGGCAACCCAACCTTTTCTTGTTTATTATACTAGCTGGAATGGCGTGCTCATTTGGGGAGTTTCATGGGGATGCCTGTAGTGAAGTTGTGTGCTAGAGTCAAATAGGGGATATGTTCCTCCCCACACTCTTCCTCTAGCCATATTCTCAGTAAGAGGTTCCAGGAACTGCAACACACAACCACATTTGAGCTTTCTTTAAAGGAAAGTTCTCTGGAGGCTTCTGCTACCTTTTTAACATTTGCTTTATTTGCAAATATATAGGATGAGCACTGAATAGAACTGGTAACAACTTCCTGCAAGTTGTGTAAACTACATGGGTTCAAAATATATTAGCCACGAGCTGCTCTTCTGGCTTCTGTGGCCCAGAGCCCCTTGTATGACTTCTCACTGGGGAATTCAGGCATTAGGGTGTTTCCATTCATCATGCTATCAATAGTGTTCACATGTTAAACCTACCCCAAGCATAGAAAGCTGCAACCCTATACACACTTCACTTAGGTGAGAGAAGTTCCCAACTGCCACTTCCAACTGGATGGAAACGAGGGAAGGTCCAACATTCATGTCAAGAATGAGGTTTTGTTCCATAGAAAGAAACTATGTGCTGGTGTAACTAAGGTGGAGTAAATAGTGAAATGTTGTCACAATATTATATGTCACCCTGAGTGTGAGAAAGGCATGGGATCAGTTAAAATTGGTGCACATCACCAATTTTCTGAAATTGAGTATTTGTGAAATAAATACATGGAAAACAAATCTCCTTGGTATAATTTTAAAAGTCACCCATGATCCAGTGGTTGCAATCCCAAACGTATTTTCTACTGAAGTCTCACTGAACTTTATGAACTCAGCCACAAGCATTGGGCAACACTGCATGAACACATTTCAAAATTTAATTCTTTTGGACTTTGAGTCTCCTTGAAAATAATCAGAAATGCAGATTTTCAGATTGACCCTCAAGTTGTGGTTTTCATCATGCATAAGACCTCCTTTTTTCTCCAAGATTTAGATTCTGAAATGTCTGAAAAACTTTGACTTACAGAAGTAAGTCCCATTATAGTCAGTGGGGCTTACTCCTAGGATAGTATGGTTAGGATTGTGGCATTTGACCTTCCCCATCAATTCTATATCCTTTGCCTTTGCTTCGTTCTCTGTTGAATGATGTGTCTATTACTAACCTGTGCACCAACTCTGGAATGTGCCCTCCCACTTTATCTCAGTAATTCATTGTAAGCATATTTTATAGTACATTTATTTCAGTTAAGCAGTCAAGCTTAAACACCGCTTTCAGCTTTAAAATGATTTATTTCAGGAAAGGTTATTGGTAAAGTCCAAGGAAAATTATTGCCTCTGCTCTCCCCACCCTTTTCTCCTGCTTCAATGAACAATACAATATTCTTACTTCACTCAGTGACTGCACCACAACACAGCGACACAGTCATTTAAGAGTATGTTCCTTCTGCCAGATACAAGGACTGATATTGCTGCACACCTTATAAAATGCTCTGTGGCTGTCTGTGTCTTTTAATAAGTGTCACACAAATCCCAAGTACATAACTGCTTTTACAAGAGTCAGAGTCGAGGCAGTTGGGGGGAGGCAATTTCTTCCAACTGTGGGTGTGTTGAAAAGTCTGCGAGTACCTTTAAGGAAAAAAGAAGTGGCAATAAGTCACTGGCATTTTTATCTGTTTTCCATAAAATGTATCTGGATGTTCAAAATTAGTGGACTAGAATCAAGTTACTTCTGTGGTTATAAGCATGTATACTCTGCATTTAATATTTGGGGACTGAATGACCTCCTAAGGAGGTCTGCTTCATACATTACACATACATAGACATGCCAAAACATTCTGGAAATGCACATTAAACTGTAATGTACAGGAAACTGCCATTGGCTGGGCCCCCTATTTTATAGCAGAGGCACTCACAAGCTGAGAGCTGTATCTCAGCATACTGTGCACCACTGCAAGAGATCTAACCTGGGTGGTGAATCACATGACAAAACTGCTCAGGCCTGTTTTGTACATGTAATTGTTTGCATTATAATTTACACCATGAACAGAAACACAACACTTCCTGCAATGACATATGCATTAGAAAATATAAAGAAAATCTGTTGAATGAAAAGTGGTCAGGGTATATGGGTACTCATTTAATAGCATCTTGGATTGCCAGTTACTATGTTATTAGTCTGTTTGTTGTGCCTTGTACCCTTTAAGCCTAGCTTTCTGTTTTAATTTGCATGTTGCCTGCTGCCTCAGAAGCATGAATATAGTTTCCTTTCTCTATAACACAAAGTTACAAGTAACTCAGTTGGTGAATACTGGCTGACATACATGGGCTTGGCTCATGCAAAGACTGGAGTGGAGTGTAAACTGGTGCAGATGCAATCAGTTTTAGCATTGTTTTCTCAACAATACAAAACTCAGTTGGATTTTGATGAATTTAAAGGCATTAATTAAAAGTCAGAACAACAGCTGCACTGTGAAAGGAAACATTTGGAGTAAATGAGGGTTTTACGAGTTTCAATAATAGTTGTAAGAAACCCATTTGAGTCTATGACAAAGGTGGTCTATAAATATTATACTGTAATAAAATAAAATATAAATAACTTATTCATATCATCCTATAATTTCTTCTGTGTGTGGCTAATTAGGACAACTATAAATAAGAAGGTTATGGTCACTTCAAATTAAGGTAAAAAATATGATTCAGGGCAAGAAAGCAGGCCTCCGTCAGTCTTGGAAGACTATAGTATTGTGCTCGGCGCTGCATACGCTGCATGTGAAGCGCGAAAGCCTGGGTTAGATTGCAATGGAGGATAGGCTGTTCCCCAACCAGCAAATCCCCCCTCTCCACGCCACTGAATTAGTCCAATGGAAAGGCAGAACCAATACGATTGGATCCAGCTGGCGTCACAGATCTGGGCTAAGGACAGGAACTCACCCTGTCTTGTGGGGCCGACCCGGGTCTCGAACCCTGGCCTACTGGTTAACAGGCACAGTGTCTTAGCCACTTGCGCCACCCACAGCCCTTAACCAGGGCAAGAAAACAGAAAAGAAATGGAGATTACTGTTGCAAAACAGTGATAGAAATAGTGGGCCCCAATTCTGGTTTGAGAGCATTTGAAAGTCTAAGACTGCAATCCTAAAGACACTTTCCTGGAAGTAAGACCCTTTAAACACAATGGGGCTTACTTTTGAGTAGACGTGGTTGGGATTGTGCTCTATATGTGCCATTAGGACTTTATATCAATATTATTAGCTCAGTCAATGTAAAAATACTAGATACAAAAATGGTCAATTTCAGACACTGCTTGATCTTCTTTAGCTTTTGAAATGACAAAGTGGTGAAGTATTTTGTTTAGATTTTATGCATCCTCGTGGACTTTGATCAAACTAATCAAAATATACTTGTTATGGCCTTTAAATGCTTTTTTATATTTCTTTTAAAATATTTAATATGCAGAAAGTTTCAACTCCTTTTAAGTTAATAAAAATGCTAGTTTTATAAGGCAGTAAATTAAATGACTTTTTTAAAAAACCTAAAGAATAGCTGTCCATGCAACAGATTGTTCACCTATCCTGTCCTCAGAGTGGAGGTGAAGTGAGGCTACAGAACCTTGGACAGCTCCACCTTAGCCACTTTATCTGACAGGTAAGGGGAGGAACAAGGTTTTAAAGACGCAGGCCCAGGTTGTCCCTCCCAGGCTCCTCCTCCCTGCTTGGAGAACAGAGATATTTAAAGGAACAACCCTCTGATTCGTGCATCTTTTCCAGCTGAATTTACCCTACAATCCAGAGTAACTACGGAAAGATGTAAGAGGCACTTATTCTGGATTGTTCTATGCATTTCCCATAGATGGCACCATAACTACGTCGGTGTAAAATGTCCCGTAGTTACTCTTGATTGTAGTCTAGCCCTACAATCCAGAGTAACTACGGGAGCACGTAAGAGAAGTTGAAGTTGTTACAGCACCACCTAGTGAAAACTTATGGGAAATTCATATTGCAATCCAGAGTAAATTGTTCTTATGTCGGAGCAAGGTCTCCCCGTAGTTACTCTGGATTGCGTCCTAAGTCTCCAAAATCAGGATATGCATTAGATCTGATGACACATTAGATCTGAGTAAATACAGTAGTTGGTACAATTGTGGATTTCCTTGGAGGAAGTGGACAAAAATTCCCTTCCCCTGAGGATACCTCTGGAGGTTTCCTGGTGCCCCTAAGATTTAATTATCACAATTTGGACATGGCTGTTCCTCTGGGAAGGACAGGATTGGGCTGCTGATCTTAAATAAATTCAAGGGCAGATCTTTACATCTTGCTGAGAATCCTGATGATCTCACTGGAATGTTCACATCTTTCCCAATCTGAAAGGTATAACTGTTATTGGTTTCTCAACTTTCCTGTGTAGCTGATGCGCAAGTGGTTAAGACACTGTGCCTGTTAACCAGAAGGCCAGGGTTCAAGATTGGGTCCCTACAAGACAGGGTGAGCTCCTGTCCTTAGCCCAGCTCTGTGACACAGCTGGAACCATTCATATCGGCTCTGTCGTTCCATTGGAATATTTCAGTGGCATGGAGAGGGGGATTTGCTGCTTGGGTAACTGCCTATCCTCCATATCAATCTAACCCAGGCCTTTGTGCTTCACATACGTCGTCAAGCACAATACTGTAGTCTTTCAAGACTGATGGATGCCAAGATGCGACTGTGTCTTTCTCACTGTGTCTTTATTCTGTATTTTGTCCAGAGAAAAGTCTGATTTTCTTTTAAATAACTCTACAGAGGAAAAAAAGAGAATTTTCATAGCTCTATAAAAAAACAAAGAAAATATCTCCAGTATGAATCACAATTATCTTTCAACACACAAGGCAAAAGCGGCATTCCTTTGCCAGATTATAAATGGATATTACCGTAGCTATAACTGCTCCCTTTGGACACAGACCACTTGAACTGACACCTTGCACAACAAAATACATGCCACCAGTCAAATGCCATTTAAATATATAAGGTATCATATTATCACCATTTTCAGAGCAGGAAATACAAACAGCTTCAGTATGAGATCTTGTTATACAAAGTGTAATTAGCTCCTTCACAAAGAAAATATTTTTGTGTACTTTAAACAAAGAGCTAATGTCCAAAAAGCACTTTGGGGGGAAAAAAGTTCAAAAGATTGCTTCTAGCAGTACAGATATGAAAATCATTCAAATTTTTATTCTTACTGTTTGCCAGCAATCCAGAGGTATGAACCATTGCAGGAAAGGTTGCACCAGCATAGAGATCTATTTCCTAAGCAATAAATTTTACTGCTGAAATTCATTTTATTGTTTTACAACATCTTACAATTCTCTTTCTCTGCATTTTTTCACACTTTTGAGGCATTTTTAAAGAATTAACAGAATATTAACAAAGTTATCTTTCAGATTTTCAAGGATTGACTTGGACTGGCTTTAAATTCACTTTTAAAAAGATGAAATAATTAGACACATGTTCCCCAAGTATGATCAGACCCAATAAAACACCCAAGAAAGTCCACTGGCTTTCTGGTAGGCAGCTTCCGATGACTGGAAAGAGCTTTCAGTGCATGCAATGGTTCCTTATTTGAGTAGATCTCTCCTTCTAGTTATGGAGGAAGCTTCTGACAATGAAGTCCTGCTTCCTAGAAGATATAGATGCAACTTATTGAAATCCATGGGTTAAAACTCTGGCAGCCCTATATGTAAGATGGGTATGATGCTTTGATGTCACTGCTAATCCTTCCCCCATTATAACCCACACATGTTCACAACCTGAGAATTGCTTTGACTAATTTGTTTATTATATTTTAAATTTGGTTGAGTGGTCAAGTGGTCCAAGTGGGTGGTGGCATCCCAGTTTCAGAGAGTCCTGCAAGAAGCTGATTAGCTGGATCCTTTCCATTTTGGCTTCAGGCCAGGGTTTGGAATGGAGACTGCATTGGTCACCTTGGTGGATGACCTACACCAGGGAATGGACAGGGGGAATGAGACCCTGTTAGTCCTGCTAGACCTCTGGCCTTTGACATCATTGACTAAGGTGTCCTTCTGGGTCAGTTGGCTGAGTTGGAGATTGGAGGCACTGTTTTGCGGTGGTTCCGCTCTTTCCTTGATGCTTGCTCGATACCCTGGCCTGTTCAGACTTGGGTATTGGATTATTGTCCTGCTCTGAATGGGATTATTGCACTCCCTCTTAAGGTGCATATCCGCAGCTTGGGGGTTCTCCTGGATCCACAGTTGCTCCTGGAGTCCCAGGTGTCAGCTGTGGCCAGGAAGCCTTTGCTCAGCTTCAATTGATTCTCCAACTGCGACCATATCTGGATCGCATTCCGTAGTGACACCTAGTCTGGATTATTGTCCAGATTATAGTCTGGAAAATGGCCCAGAAACTCCAGAAACTCCAACTAGTCCAAAATGTGGTGGCTCATGTGGTTTCTGGGCTCGTCGGTACATCTCAGTCCAGCCACTGCTTCATTCGGGCTGCCCATTTGCTTCTGGGCTGAATTTAAAGTGCTGATTCTGAACTTTAAAGCTGTAGACAGCTCGGGTCTGGGGTACCTGAGGAACTGCATTTGTCCATACAATCCAACCTGTCACCTAATGTCATCTGGGGGGCCCTGCTGACTGTGCCGCCATTAAGAGAGGTGAGGGCTGTGGCTACAGTGGCTGCTCCTCAGCTATGGAATTCTCTTCCCCTGGAGCTGAGTACAGCTCTCTGTCTACAGAGCTTTTGGTGGGGCCATAATAAGTTTTTGTTAGGTTCAATAACGAGTTTCAGTTAGTTCTAGGTTAGTGGGTGAGTATGATTTTAATTTTTTTGTCTAATTTTCGAGTATTGTGCTGTTTTTAATGGTTAAATTAATGTTTTAACTTATGTTAAACTTATTATATTGTTTTATCTTATTATATTGACATTTTGGTAGCCTCCTTGAGTCCCGCTTACATGAGAAAGGCGGAATATAAATGTGATAAATAAATACATTTGAAACATCTCACCTTTCTACAATTAGGATGAATGGCAGCTAACTTCCTTAGGAACATATGGTTGTGCATTGTATTTTATGTAGCATTTTAATATTTTAAATTATGTTTTGTTATGTTGTACGTTATAATGAGCCATGATAAAGTGACACAATCTTTTTCACGAAATAAAGAAATGATTATGAATGAATTTTCAACAATATTTAATGTACTCAGGACAATGCTAATTGCATGATAGCCTTTTGGAGATTTTGGAGTTATGAAAATTCAGTTCTAGATTATAAATTCAATGGTTGCTGACCTTTTTCAGGGTACAGAGCTGTCCTCCCCAGTCACTTGCACTCTGATATGCACACAGAGCGTCATCACAACAGAGTTTCCTCATTTGCTTCAATGGAAGAAAGAGCTTCACACACACCCCTTTGCATGCATAAACCTTCTCCTAAGTCCTAACTGTTGTGAATGCAAAAACTTTTGCAGGCAGGGAAGCTCTATCAGAGGCATCATGAAGCCAGTACATGGCTGTTGTTGTTGTTCAGCATTGTTTTAACAATCAGATTTCACACAGTAATAGAGCTCATGCCATAATGAGGTGATTCAACTGTCTAATGAACTCTGTGCAAGTGACCTCGGTGTGTTTTTGTAGCATATTGTTTTTGTTGGATATGGGCACCAGTCCAGATTATACTGCAATCAGTGTTGTACTATCTTCTAGCTTTATGGCTACAAAGAGATAACTGACATCAAGATGAGTAATTCAATGGTTTTCCTTTTTAAACACAGTAGACAGTTTGTACTGAGATGTGGCATTTATTTCTGTGTTTAGATAGATAGATAGATAGATAGATAGATAGATAGATAGATAGATATAGATAGATAGATAGATAGATAGATAGATAGATAGATAGATAGATAGATAGATAGATTTCCTTTTAGTATGTGTGTGTATCTATCTATCTATCTGTCTGTCTGTCAACACAGTATGGACCATTAGCCATAAGGTCCATAGTATGGACCATAGTATGGACCAACACAGTATGGACCATTAGCCAGTGACCACTAGCTTTGAAAACTTTAATTATTGATAGGGGGATCAATTTACTGTAAGACAATGAATGATCAGACAATGAAATCTTTCTTTTTCTCCTCCTTTCTGGGTCTACAAAGGTGTGACCTGATGGTGCTAAGAACATACACAGCATGTTTTTATACATGATTTTGAAATTGGGGCATACTATATCATTTATTATTTGTGTACTAGCACTGTACAGGGTTCTTTAATGATAAATAAACTGGCATGGCCACATGCCATGCCACTACTGATGTTTTGTTGTGGCAGTGTTGGGACAGGCAAGGCACACTAATAGAAAGCAAGGAGGAATCTGCAGAAGTATCCAGAATGCTGCACCACCTGCTTGAAATATAAGCATTTTAATATTTAAAAAGTGATTACTGGGTTTTTTTCTCATCATGTCGAACTGATACATAGTGAGAACATGATTTGTTTTCTACAGTGCTAATTTTGCTGAGAAATTATATACAGCGGTGCCTCAATAACAAGTTTAATTTGTTCCAGAAGCATGCTTGTTATGTGAAATGCTCTTTATGTGAAGCGGATTTTCCCATAGGAAATAATGGAGACTCAGACGATTGGTTCCACAACCCAAAAAATATTTATATCAAAATGATGAAATGTAAAAATGATGAAAAAACACTGGAATTGAATTCAATACGCATGATCGTATGAAGTCTACTTAGGCTGCAATCCTAAAGACACTTTCCTGGGCTTACTTCTGGGTAGACATTGTTAGGAGGCTGCAATCCAAGACACTTTCAAAGTGTCTCCCACTTTCTTCTTTTCTTCATCCTGAGCCTCTCTCTCCCCTGCTCCCTTCTGGCTTGCCCTGAGCTGTTTCCCTCTTCTCCACTGCTCTTCTCTCCCTCTGCCCAGCGGTCACCCGGCCACAGGAGGAACAGCGTGGAAGTATTGCTTTCACTATGGGCAGGGGTGTTAGGCAGCCCTGATGCTTTTTAAAAGGGCTTCCGGCCAGAGCGTCTGCCCCAGTTGCCAATGAGTGTGCTTATTATGTGTGGTTAAGTGTGAGTGTGGCCTGTGTGTGCAGTGGGGTGTCTGCACATTCCATGTCAATCAAGCAGGGTGAGGGTTCTATTCCCATGTCTCTTCGGCAGAGAAGGCTGAGGAGAAGAACTGACAACATTCCTTTTGCATTTCAGCTGCCATTTCTAAATGTCTCTGGGACAGATAACAGGCCTGAGATCAGGCGGGGACGACGACAGTTGAGGAGAGCCGTTGAGGAGAAAGGATGCAAAAAAACTTGAGATCCTAGAAAGGGGAGTTTACTGGTGAATGTTGTTATATTCACTCCACAAGTGACAGCTGTGGGCTATTACTAATTTCAGTATATTGGAGCCTCTTTAGGGAAAGGGAAAGTTTGGCTAAGCCCCAGCAGCTACCAGGATCTATGACTGGTGCAAGTCTGTATTGACTCAAGAAAGATCTGGGAAAGGTATTAGATTTTTGTGGATGCTGCTGCCACCAAAGCTGCCCCCATTTTGCTGGGAATGATTCATACTGGGAAATATACAGAGTTCTGGGTGAATGTTCTTAGGGTGGGGATAGTAGACAGTGTGCTACAATTTATTCTGAATCCATTACTGGCAGCCTCATAAATTGGCCCCAACGTTAAAAATTCTCCACTTATGATTCAAAGCAGTTAGAAATCACTGTTGACACCAAATTTAAGACAAGGTGAACTGGCTGCTCTCTTATCAAACCTTTCTGCAGACACAGAGATTTCCCCACCCAGAAAAAAAATGGACTGTGCCAAATGTATCATGATAATTCATATACAACTCTGACCCTTAAGTGTATCTCTTCTCTTTCTTTCTTGTTTCTTTTCTCTTTTTTTTCCTCTTTTGCATAAAGCTGAATAAATAGATCTCCTACAAGAAAAGGCGCTTGTATAAGATTTTAGAAAGGTGAACAGGGATCTTTAGACTATGAATAGCTGTCTTGATTGATGCTGAAGGGATGGAAACAGTCTTGAGGCACTGAGGTGCGCTCTGCCAGCAATTCCTTGCGAATGCATGAGGATTCAATCAGCCTTCATGCTTCTCAGGAGGCATCCCTGCGGAGACTCTGTAAATCTAGGACAGCTTGAAGCATTCGGGTCTTGAACTTTATCAGGTTTGAATGTGTGATTGTGAAAGTAAAGAGCCAGAGAAGTGACAGCAGTTGGTAAATCAAGCGGAAAGAAGATCAACACTGCCAAACACAGGACTTTGTCAAAGGCAGGAGGGAAAGCTCAATGTGAGAAGCATCATTTTGAAAGCAAAGGGTTGCATTTTTAAATCTGGTTCTCATCCTTATGAATCCCCAGGCTTCCTTTCAATGAAGTTACAACTGTATTTGGCCTAAGAGTGCGGTTGCTGTAGGCCTCTTCATATTTGATATTAAAGGTTTGCAACCTTAATTTGCTGTCATTTCTAAAGTTTCAATATTCATCACAGATTTCTGGGAGTCCTGCTGGATACAATGGGACTTGGCTGCAATCCTAAGCTCCAGTTAGGCCAGCCTAAGCCCCAGCATAAATCCTGTGCTGACCTGGAGGTGTCACAAAAGTGGCATAAGACAGTTCTGCCCCACTCCTGGAAGGGTCAGGCCAGTGCACAGCCATGCACTTGTCTCTCCTACATCAACACAGAAACAGGAAGACTGCTGAGTTGTGACAGCCTAGGTTAGGATTACACCCTTATTTTTGAGTAGGTACACATAGGATAGTGGTGTAGGAATATTTAGGTTCCATCACAAGATGAGTGGATGAATGGAAGGGAAAATATGGTTTTCTGTCGCCAACGGGAGGCAGTTCGGTGCATCCAATCCAATTGGATTGCACTTCAATCCCTATGCAGTGCTGCAGATGAATCCTTTTATCTCCTTTTACTGATAGGTTTTATTCAATATATTTTTTTCACTATCACAGAATTCTTCATTAATTTTTTACTCAAAACATTCTAGCCAATCTTACACGGCTCCAATGGACAAATATCCAGTCCTTGAATGAAGAGTATTTACATTAAGACAGCACATATCTACAAGATAATAAATTATATTTGTTTTCTCCTAGCCATTATCTGATCATATATACATCATTGTGTGGAAATCACCCAAAATCACCTAGCAAAGCTGTGGCTTCCTCTTCTTAGAAAATCTGCTTCCAAGGTCATATATACTGTATTAGAAGAGGTAAACTGAGTCATTAAAGTTTCCATAGAGGATAAGATTTCATGTAATTTCTGGGGTCAACCCACTCATCAAATAAGACTGAAAGATTTGAGGGATACTGTAAGCATACAAGGACTTTCAATCCCAGCTTCAAATCCCCTTTGCTGTTTTAATTAAGGAAGCTCAATATGTTACAACCGAATTGTTTGCCTACCTATTTGCACAGAATCATTAAATTAATTAATCTGCTAAATGTGTGTGTGTTTTCTTGGGAGTAGCCCTCTGTGAAATCAGTGAGCCCCTCTAATGTACTAGGGTTTACAGCACAATCCTAACCATGTCTATTCAAAAGTAAGCCCAATTGTGTTCAGTGGGTCTTACTCCCAGGAAAGTGTCTTTAGGATTGTAGTCTCGTTCTCAAGTTAATTTGCATGCAAGAACTGTGGCCTTACAGCCTGCTCAGAAATGTGTATATACACACATCTCACAATGCTTACAAAGGCCTTGCATAATGATCAGGCACACACACACACACACACACACACACACACACAAACAAAGAGAGAGAGAGAGAGAAAGAGAGAGAGAGAGAGAGAAAAAGAGAGAACGCCTCGGGCACTAAAGGTCTTGATGAGTGCATTACAGAGATCACCAAGGAGATCAAAGAGCACAAGTATAAAAGAAGTAGGAGAAACTCATTGCTGCACCTAGCAAGACTGAATTTTGAATTTATTGTTCAAAAATGTGGGTGATGAACCCCAAAAATTACACTTTTTAAAGTGTAATTTTTTAAATGGACATGTTTAGTCATGTCCGACTCTTCATAACCTCATGGATTGCAGTACTCCAGGTTCCCCTATCCTCCACCAGCTTCCAAGTCCGTCCAATTCATCCATCCAAATTCATGTTCATAGCCTTGGTGACACTATTTAACCACATCATCCTCAGCCGTCCCTTTCTCTTTTTGCCTTCAGTTTTTCCCAGCATCAGGCTCTTTTCTAAGCAGTCCTTCCTTCTCAGGATGTGGCCAAAACATTTGAGCTTCAGCCTCAGTATTTGTTCTTCAAGTGAGGGTTGATTTCCTGAAGGATGGACTGATTTGATCTCCTTGCAGTCCAAGTGACTCTCACGAGTCTTCTCCAGCACCATAATTCAAAGGCATCTATATCCTTTGGCAGTCAGCCTTCTTTATGGTCAAACTCTCACATCCTTACATTACCACAGGGGGAAAACCAATGCTTTAACTAGGTGGATCTTTGTCGGCAAGATGATGTCTCGACTTTTGATTAACTTGTCTAGTCCTGTCATAGCTATCCTCCTCAGAATCAGGCGTCTTTTGATTTCTTGGCTGCAGTCACCATCTGCAGTGATCTTAGAGCCCAGAAAAATAAACTCTGCCACAACTTCCATCTCATCCCCTTCTATTTGCCATGAATTAATGGGACCAGAAACCATGATCTTGGTTTTTTTAATGTTTAGTTTTAAGCCACATTTTGCTCTTTCTTCTTTCACCCTCATCAAGAGGTTCCTTAGTTCCTCCTCACTTTCTGCCATTAGAGTGGTTTCATCTGTTTATCTGAGGTTATTGATATTTCTTTCTGCAATCTTAATTCCTGCTTGTGATACATCTAGCCCAACCTTTCTTATAATGTGCTCTCCATATAAATTAAACAAACAAGATGACAATATACAGCCTTGTCATACTCCTCCCAATTTTAAACCACTCTGTTGTTCCATACTTGGTTCTGACTGTTGCTTCTTGGCCCACATAGAAGTTTCTTGGAGACCAATAATTACCCTATTAAATATTCAAACATATTCAGTTCAGCTCTAAGGGTGCAAACCTAACCAACTTTCCAGCAGTGACATAAAGGCAATGCAACTCCGAGGTAACAAATATTGTCTTTACCTTGAGAAGGCCTCTGTGATTTCCTGCAATTGCAGGATGCAGCACATGTGACATGCCCCACTTGCATAGCTATTTGAGCTCCCATTCTCAGGACAAGTAGGACAAGTAGGAAAGGGCGAGAAGGAATCTCTGTAGAGCTTCACATGGATTTCACTTACATTCTCTAGACTAGATCAAAAGTTCTCGAAGTGTTTTGCAGTGGAACTCACTTTTTAGAATGACATTCTATCAGGATCCAACAGAAGTAATGTCATTAAGCTGCCATGGCTGGAAGTGACAACAGCAAGCAGGAAAATAAACAAATGCCATATGACAAAATCAAATCAATTAAATAAGAACATTAAAAGTGTACTTCAAGTTTTTTACTGTTATTTAAATAAAGATAAACCTTCCTAACCCTCCAAGCAGTTGTTCATCTTTTTTATTTTAAATTAAGCTTCAATCTGATTCACATTTGCCCAGGAGTAAGCCCCATTGACTAGCATTGTTCAGAACATATACCTAGTAACCTGTTAAAAGTAAAGATCTGTAACATTTATTCCAATGAAGTCATATACCAAGGTAGCATCCAGTTTAATGCAGGCCTCTGTCAGTCTTGGAAGACTATGGTATTGTGCTCGGCGCTGCATATGCTGCATGTGAAGCACAAAAGCCTGGATTGGATTGTTATGGAGGATAGGCTGTTACCCAAGCAGCAAATCCCCCCTCTCCACACCACTGAATTAGTCCTATGGAAAGGCAGAGCCAATACGATTGGATCCAGCTGGTGTCGCAGAGCTGGGTTAAGGACAGGAGCTCACCCTGTCTTGTGGGGCCGACCCGGGTCTCGAACATCTGGCCTGCTGGTTAACAGGCACAGCACCTTAACCGCTTGCGCCACCCATAGCCCATCCAGTTTAATATGTTACAAATAAAAATACACATGGAAATGAACAGTGACCAACCTGGAATTGGCTCACAACCCACCAAGTGGGTCCTGACTCATGGTGTAAGAAATACTCTTCTAGCCTGAACACACTCCAGAATCCTCTGCACTTCCATGCAGATATGCAGAGGTCCCTTTGGAGATATGGATAGGCAAAAGGCAAAAATTTTGAGGCCGCTGACTTAGAAAATGTATGTCCCTTTCAGAGGAGTCAGTAACCCTTTGGAAGGTACAGGAATAATATATCTATTGTCAAAATATGACCCACTATAGAATGAATTCTCAGCGGAGAATGTACAAATGTAAGAATGTTTTGGTGTTTTTTTTTTTAAACTCAGCACACAAGAGATGGACCTTACTAAAGTCAACAAGCTCCCATTCACTGGATTAGGCCTGGATTACACCCACGGTGACAGTCATAGCCGCAAGATTGTCAAATAAAGATAAGCAATGACATCAGTTCCGTAGTTCCTAAGACGTGACTCCACTCAAGGCTCCAAACAATACAACTAGCTTTGCCGATCATTTGCAAAACATAAAACAGGCAAAGAAAAAAAACTACTTCTCCATTCTGGGTAAGTAAACAGATTGGCAGCTGATTATCAAAACCAGTAGCCCATTGACCTCCAAGGACGGATTCAGTAATACACTTTATACACAACTTGCCCAGTCACAGGCAGGCTGTCTCTGTCCTGTCATGTGATGTAGTTGTGTGATGGGGAGACAGGAAAAATCATAAAATGTGGAGACAATTACTTGAGTGGCATGAATGATGCTGATCTGGAGGCCAGGGCTATGTTGCAACCATCAGGGCAGCCTGCAATGGTAGCGCTTAGTGTCATCACGTGCCTGCTTTAGTTATCACTGGAATGCATAACAAAGATCTTGTGCAATTTCAGAGATTAACATACTTGGTGTAGCAGAAGTTTTTCATGTACTGAGGTCCAAGTCATCAAAGTTATGACTTTTTAAGCAGTGCCTAGTGGGGAAAAATGCATTTGATGAAGTGGTTACTACCGAAATTCCCTCTTCTATACAATGGTTAAAGGTAGAGGCACTCTGTCCTCTATCATTTATAGTATGTTGTGCTTAATCACTATTAACTTCCTTAGCCATGGCTAACATGTTCAGCCTAGAAATGCAAGGTGACCAGATGCCCAAACCTCAAAAGGAGGACAAGATCTTGGATTCCTTTCATCCTGGCCTTTCTGGTGGACAATGGCACACTTGCCTACTCATGAGTAAAGCTGCGATATTAGGCATTTTCACTTTCCCATAGAGCTCAATGCATATTTTTTTATTTTTAGTTTTTTGGCCATAACATTTGATAGGAAGGAGATATTTCAAAAACAATTTTTGCATTGGATTCTGCTCTTCAATACGAATCCAATGGCATATGACATGATGGTGTACTGCACACCACTGCAAGGTTCCAAAATGAAGCCAAAATGGAGGACTATTAAGCCCTTTTGGAGGACACCTGGACAGAAGGCTAAAACATGGAAAAATCCAGAAAAATCTGGTCATGTGGTCAGAAATGATACTTTGAGCCAAGGAAAATACTCCTTTCAAAAAAATCAGCAACAACACAAACATGAGTTACACAAAATGAATGAAAATTTTCATGTAAGAAAAGCTCTGACAGGTTTATATTCAGATTTAGTGCCCCATATTGGGTCATGGCCATTATCAAGTTCAATAATACCATGTGTTGCCTTATGGCCGGGATGAGTCTATAAGTGAAGCACATGGGTTTTTATTCATTAGAAATCTGATTCAGCTGCACGCATGGGTGTTATGCTGAGTGATTAGCTTGATTGCTCAATGGTGCAGCCGGAGCCATTTTCGGCCACGATGCAGTGTGTGGGAAAAATCATTTACTCATCACAAGCTGAAATTTGAACTCAAAAAGAAAACAAGGCTGGAATTAATGCTCTGCAGCATGGATAAGATAAGAGAAGCCAACATTACAGACACTTCAAGGCTATAAATTTCAGGGCTTGAAATCATCAGGTGCTTGGTAGATATCTATAGCACATTGAACTGCACTGCTACAGGTACAGGAAAGGCTGCAGTTCTGTCAGACAACACTGTGAAAGGGTAGAGGAGATTACTCTGAAATTACTCTGAGATTACTATCTCTGAAATTAATGGGGATTGTGCATATGTCTCCCTCAAGAAATGTGTTCCAAATCATTCATTCATTCATTCAATTCATTCAATTCATTCATTCATTCAATTAATTAATTAATATCCCGCCTTTCCTCACCTGCAAGAGGGAGCTCAAGGCGGCTAACGTCAGGCAGAAAAATAAAACACCATTAAAATAGAATTATAAATATAGATTAAAACATAATTAAAATACAATTAGATTAAAAACTGAGAACAATTAAAACAGACTAAAAACATTTGTTAAAAACAATAAAAACAATATATCTTTATACTCAAGAAATAATTTTGAGTGGGTGCAGGGGACAAAAAAAAAAACACCGCAGTCTCATGGCACTGCTTTTTCGTGACTGAGGCTGTTTGCAGTCCAGAACCTCATCAAAGAAATGATCCACAATGCACAAAAGGTGTGCTTTCTTGTAATGCAAAGAGCATAATTTCTGGCTAATAGTCTGCATTTGGCTAGGTAAGGTTAGGTACAAGTTGAAGACAATTATTATTGTGTTCATAATATAATACATACATAATATAATGTATAATATAATTCAATTATACTACGTGACTTGTGTAAGTGTTTAGCTGTTCAAAGGTCAGGCAGTGGTGAAATGAAGCCTTTGACACAACCACTTGTCTATTGTAACACAGTCTCAATGTGTGTAATTGAAACAAAAGCATATTTTTCCTCACTTCAGTCTCCTTATGATTGCCCGTTGTCATAACCAGAAACGGTGACAAGACCCGACCCCCCCAAAGATGTACAACTCCCCTTTTCACCTCCTTCCAGTTGGAATTTCCAAAATCTGGTTGTTAGTATGCACCTGTGTCATGGAAAGAACACCCACCCCAAATTTCATGCTTCTAGGTCTGGTAGTTTTGGCTGGGCGTTGATGACTGAGTGAGTCAGTCAGTGACTTTGCAGTTTTATGCAGTTTTATTTATATTTTTCATAGAATCATGGAGTTGGAAGAGATACAGTGGATCATCTCCAACCCCCTACCTGTAGCAGGAAATCCTTGTCTCGAACCTGGGTCTTGAACCCTGGCCTGTTGGTTAACAGGCACACTGTCTTACCCACTTGGTCCACCATAGTATTTTGCACTGGGTTTTTAAAAATTATTTTACTCAATTATTAAAAATTATTTTACAATTCCTTGGTTAATTATGTTCAAGTGTTAGTGAATTTTTAACCAAGAAGAACAACAACAGTATCCTTGATTTGGAATTCATTGTGGGGTTGCCCTTAGGGGAGCTTGAAAGTGGAAATACTTGTATCATTGCATGGCCTTGATAACCCTGTCTTTGAAAGGAGTGTGGAAACGGGAAGGGGGGAACTCAACAGAGCCGCTGGAGCTTTCATTTAGGTCTCTTCTTATCAGGCTGCTCTGGGCTGAACAGCCATTTATAAAGCACAGTGTGTTACATAAACACAGCTTGGAAAAATGCTTTTCTCCCGTTTGATAGCTACCAATGTGACCTTCGTTCTGTACTAATGCGCAGGTAATGCCAGGCGGCACATTATCCGGGAATCTCCAGGGTCCTCCACACCCTGATCCTAAACACTGCAAACACGTTCTGCCTAATTGTAGCACATTGAAGTTCCAGTCATATAGAGTGAACATATGTCCTCTTTTTCCAAGACATGTCCTCTTTTTTAGCCTTGCACCCTGGAAAAAAACTCCATTCACCTTTTCCTTGTGAGCAGGCAGCATGTAGCCTTGCTGCTATAATTAACAAACTATATAGATAATAAATTATATGTAATACTGTAGTTTTAAATTTAATAAGTAATATAGAGTTTAAATTAAGCACATGAAAGTAATATAAATGTGTGTTTTGGCTGCAATCCTAACCACACATTCCTGGGAGTAAGTACTATTGAACACACTTCTGAGTATGACATCTTTAGGATTGCACTGTTTAGCTTTTATTTTGTCATGCCCTACATTTTCTTGGGTGTCCTATATTTTTTTTTTTGGGGGGGGGGTGTCTTCTTTGGCAGTTATGACATCTAGTCACCCTGCATTCAATTCAAACATGCGGCCCAAGTCTGTGAGTCTATATGTATGCAGAAGACCTTCTAAGTCTAAGCATTCAATCCAGCATGTTCACAATCTCTTTCCTTGCCTGAAAGCTGAATGAAAAATGGGAATGTGAAGCACTTGCAAGATTTTTCAATAAAAGCTGATAAAGTCTTGGTGCCCAATTCACCAGACACTGCAATAACTGAGAAAATAAAGTAACTGCCATTGACAAATGGCAAAACCTAGGCAAAACCTAGAAATAGTCGGATTGATGGAAAATAATATTAAAAATTAGAAATATCAGGATCTAAAAATTGTAAAACCAGAGATTGTGGTTGGTGTATAACCCCCCAAATGTAGTACAGCCAAGAAAAAATTAGGAAATGACAAAATAAACTCTAAAATCACTCATGTATGTGCAGTGATCAGTGGTGCCCAGTAGGGCCTGATGTTGCCCACTGTTGGTAGTGCCCGGTGCCCACCACTTGATGGTACCTGGTGGTTCTCACCGCCCACTGATGACCGCTGCCTGCTGGTACCTGGTGTCCATTGCTCAGCGATGCCTGCTGATGCCCACTGCCCAATGGTTTGCAGTGCCTGCTGGTGCCTACTGCCCAATGGTGTCTGCTGCCCACCAGTGCTTGCTGGTGCCCCCTTGTGTCCAGTGCCCACCAGTGCCCCTGACTGCCGGTGGCCGACAGTAGCTGTTGCCAGAGCTTACTGGTACCCAGTGCCTGCCAATGTCCACTGCCTGGTGTTGATGGACTCTGGTGCCTGGCAGGGACTCCAGCTACCCGTTGGTGCCCTGTGATGTCAGTGTGCCTGCTGCTGGTGTTGCCCAGTGCCCACTGGTGCCCAGTGGGGTACCTGGTAGGGATACCCTGTGCCCAGTGGTACCCACTGCCTGCTGGTGCTCAATGCCTGTGATGCCCAGTGCCCACTGCTTGGTGGTGCCCAGTGGTGCCTGCCTCTTACCTGCTGTGCAGTGGTGCCACTGTGCCTTCTCATGCCCACTGACCTCCATTGCTCCCTGGTGAACGTTGGTGGCCACCAGTATCTGCTGTGTCCACTGTTGACCACCACCCGCTGTCCACCTCCTTGTGTTGACAGTGCCCAGTGCTCCCTGGCAGTACCAATGCCTGCTGGTGCCCATTGGCACTCAGTGCCGGTAGTGACTGCTGCGTGCTGCCTGGGGGTGACCACTGCCTAGTGGTGCCTGGTAGGAATGCCTGGTGTTGGTGGATGTTGGGTTGTGACCAGTGACTATGGTCAGGGGTCCTTACCATTTCCTAAGAATAGGCAAGGAGCTCTTCTTTGATGGCCTGAGCAAAGTAAACACTGAGGCCCCCCACAGAGAGGTCTTGAGACAGAATGGCTGGGGGGGTCCCTTTGACAAAGATAAGCTTTCTATGAGGAAGAAGCCATCAAGAGTCCATGTTCATCCAGAAGCTTTTTCTAAATGGCCCATCAGTTGCAATGGGTATGCAAATGTGGCTGCAATGGAATGTGACCCCCACCCTACCCACCAAATAGGTAGGGACTGGAAGGGGAAAACCCAGAATCAAATGTTTATTTTATGGATTTATACCCCATGCCAAAGCAATTATCAAAAGTGGCTTATAGAATTTCATTTCCTCCCCTCCTGCTGTCCTCACAACAACCCTCTGAAGTAGGGAATGCTGAGACTGAATGGCTCAAGGTCACTCAGGAAGCTTCATGGCTAAGGGGGGAATTCAAAAATTGGATATTCCAAATTTCAGTCCCTAACCACTAACACCACCCTGAAAGTGTGGACCATATGTCCTGTTTTTCCAGGGCATGTCCTTTTTTTTAGACTTGTGTCCTAGAAAATATCTTCATTGTCCTCCTTTTCCTTGTGAGCAAGCAGCATGTAGCCTTCTTGCAATTAATGAATTATATGGAATAAATTTCATGTAATACTTTCATGTAATAAAAAGTAATACAGGTACCCCAATCATTGGACTAAAGCACCATCCAAAAATGAAAACTATTGAAAAATGGGACCCAGTTTTTCTGCTTTCAAATGCAAAATGGTCACTAAAAATATCACTTGCAAAAGCCTTAATAACATATACTTATTAACAAACAGCCAAAATATGCAACAAATTACAATAAAATGAACAAAGGCATGTGTGGATAATGAATATCATATGTATTTGAATTATGGTTATTTATAAAACAAACTAGAAAGCCAAGGAAATGCAAAAAAAACTATTTGATCATCATATTGTATGCAAATCAACATTAGGGGAGGCAATTTTAACCTTGTAGACCAGCAGAGAGAGGTTGAAAGAGTGGGGCATATGTTGAATGAACGAGTCCTGTCTATAATTGAAAGAGTTTGAAAGAGCGGAACATTCAGAAAACAAACCATCAGAAAGTGGGAGACACCAAGTGATGATGTCTAGTGGGGGATGCCTAAGCACTTAAAAGCTATACACACACACACACACACACACACACAAACACAGGTTTTATAGTACTATGGCTGCAAAGACACTTTCCTGGGAGTAAGACCCATTTAACACAATAGAGCTTACTTCTGAGTAGACATGGTTAGGATTGTGCTTCAAGAGACTTATTTCTGAGTAGTCAAGTGTACCCTGTGTGAGTACTCTGGAGTCACCCTACCTGGGATTAGGAGTGGGGCAGGGTAATTCAATAGAAATTGCACACTCCCCTATCTTGGGGGAGGGGATTATTATAAGTAATTCAGATTAATTGGAGTCTTTCCATGCTTCATGGATCTGTCTCTGCCCCTCACTCCCTCAAAAAAATTATTGTTCTTATGTTGGCAGAGATGAAGAATCCTGTCTAATTTTGTAATGCACCAAATTCAATGAACAGAATCAGGCACCAATTTAGCATTCTTCCCACACTCCAAACTGATTTAACTGCTTCCCATTCATTCATGGCAAGCAAGAGCTTCTGACACATGTACTCAGAAGTCTGCACATGTAATAAGCCCACAAGCGCCTTCAATGGTATCAAAAGTGTTTTTGTCTATCACATTTGGATAACCCTAAAAATAGTCTGCAAATCAGTTATTGGGGTAAATAAATTAACACAAAAAATGCTGTTACTGCAGTAAATAAATTGATTAACTTCAATCAATTCTTCTGTTAGGGCAAATGTACATTTTAATCAATTAGAATTGAGAATGACTTACCTTGAATCGAATAAATGTAATGTGTGAACAAATCTGGAGGAGGAGAGTGGATTATGTGTTTGTTTAAAATCCCAGAACATTATCATGTGTGACTGTCTTCATACATGGCATTCAAAACACATGGCATTTGGAGTAGGACCAAGTGATGGTCAATCCTATATATAGGTGTCCCCCACTTTTTGATGGTCTGTCCCCCCTGAGGGGGACACACTAGGTTTTGCAGGGTTTTCACAGTGTGCAAGGGATCTCCTCCCCCTTAAAGCCATTCCAGGCTCAGGATGCTCTGAGTCATTCCAGGATCCTTTCCCTTCCTGGAAGGGAGGAGAGCCCTTGCACTCTGCAGTGAGGCTCCCTGCAAAACTTAGTGCCCTGGGTTCTGCTCTTTCAACACCTTTAAGTTATACTCAAGATTCATTCATTCAACACATGCTTCACTCTTTCAACCGCTTTCTGCAGGTCATTCATCTTTGCGATCTGCATGCAAAGCTGAAAGAAAACCAGCCAGGACTCATGATCTCCTTACAATCCCTTCTCTTGCAATTGCCCTTTAAGAAGAATTCCAAATGCAGAGAGAGAGGTCTACTCAGAAGTAAGCCGCATAGAGTTCAGTGTGTGACTGACTCTCATCCTCTGTTGCAGTTATTATATCTAATCACCCTGCCCCCTTAGAAAGTGTCTCCAGAGTCTTCCAGCGACACCAGTGCCTCGCACAAGTGAATCAGCAGCATCGTTCTGTGCGGGTCTACTCAAAGGTAGACTCCATTTTTTTTCTAGGACTCTTTCACAGGATTGGACTGTGAGGCTGCAATCCTGTGTGCACTTACCTGGGACTAAAATGGGACTTACTTCTGAGTAGACATGCCTATGTGTGTGCAGCTAGTTTGCTGTATAGGGTGCATTGGCTCAGTGTATAAAAGCAGGATACCTATAGGGATGTGTGGGCAAAACAGTGGGGAAGGATGGTGGGGGGAGAATATCCCAATTTTGGTATGGAGACCATAAGGGGCTTCTTCCAGAACAGGGTGACCAACACCTATTTTTCCAAGACCTATCCTCTTTTTTAGACTTGTGTCCTGGAAAAAAATATTTGTTGTCTGTCATTTCATTGTAAACAGGCAGCATGGAGCCTTCTTGTATGTAATTGTATGTAATAAATTATATATGCTAGTTTTTAATTTAATAGTGTTTAATTTAATAATAATATAGTGTTTAAATTAGCCACATGAAAGCAATATACATGAGTATTTTTAGCTTTTATTTTGTCATGCCCTACATTTTTCTTGGATGTCCTACATTTCAAGGGGCCCTTTTCTTCTTTCTAGTTATGACATATGGTCACCTTGGGTGGGCAGTTGTAGGATGTCATCAGGTTTTTCCTCCAAGTAACAGGAGTGAGGTTGTTTCTACCTGGCCTTCTAAGGGAGGAATGATTTATGCACCTGGAACACAATCCTATGCATACCTTCTCAGAAATAAGTCCAATGCAGTCAACGGGTCTTACTCCCAGGTGAATAGGATTGCAGCCTTACAGCCCAATTGTATACCTGTCTACTCAAAGGTATGACCCATTATATTCAATGGGGCTTTCTCCCAGATAAGTGTGTATAAGATCACAGCCTTGGGCACCCATCCTAGCGAGGAACTGAAGCTTTAAAGAAGAGTAGCCACAATGGCATCTTTGAGCTTCAAGAAGGGACCTTCATCTCCCCTCCAACAGAAGTCCCTTTACAAGATGGGGGAGGTAAGGGGGTCACGAAGGCTCCACCACCAGCTGTTCAATATAAGGATCCACATCTGCAAAGAGAAGAAGAGATGTCCCAAGTGATTGAGTGTCAATCAATACATACAGTATATATACAGTACATGTATACTTTATTGGTGTGTTTAGCAAATTTACTATTGTTTTACAGCCACTCTGGATAGTTGATTCATCCAGTATCAAGACTATGACAAGAATTAATTTGATCCATTTTGTCCTTCCGTTCTCTTCCTTTTCCCCTTCTCTTTCTGATTAAGGCTGCAATCCTATCTACCATATATTTTCCTGGGATAAAGCCCTCTTGAACACATTTACAGCCCAAACTATGCATGTTTACTCAAAAGTAAGGCACATTCTAGTGAATGCAGTTTATTCCCAGCAAAAGTGTGCATAGGACTTTGAGTAGTTACGGACAGGACTGCGCTGTTAGTTGAGTATTGGGCATTACATAGAAACAAAGACAATAAACAAAAATGGATCAATATAAATATATATACTGTATATTGTTTTATCCTACATATGTTTTGATTAATATATTCACAATTTATTTCATCCAACATCTTCTGCAAAAAAAAAAAAAATGCCCTTTTCTGGCTAAAGTTGACTCGAAATTGATATACAGTATAAATAAATACAGTACATTAAATTAATAAGTCAATCCAATGACACAAAACAAATTAATCCAGTCACACAAAACTTTCTCTCTCTGCACATGCGTGCACACATACACACACATCCTCAAACATATAGACATTAAAAGCACAATCCCAACCACGTCTACTCAAAAGTAAGCCCCATTGTGTTCAATGGGTCTTACTCCCAGGAAAGTGTTTTTAGGATTGCAGCCAAAATAAATCAAATGACACAAATCTATGCTATGTCGATGATCAGAGCCATAACCTCTAAGCAGTGGTTCTCAAACTGTTTGCACCAGGACCCACTTTTTGGGGATGTCAATCTGTTGGGACCCGCCAAAAATGATATTTTTAACTTGGAAGTTAAAACAGTTGGTGATCAGCAAGCAGGAAAAAAATTTTTTAACAGCCCCATAGAACAAATTCAAATCAATGAAGTGAAAGTTTAAAAATTTATTTGATATATTTAATTTTTTTAATAATGAACCCTGCTAACCCTTCCAAGCAGTTTTGGATCTGTTAAAAAAATTTCCCAAATATCCCAAAGACTGAAATCCTGTGTACAGTTACCAAGGAGTAAGCTTCATTGACTATCACTGTTAAAAGCATCTACATTGTAGCCTGTTAAAAGTGCAGCTCAGTAACACTTTCCCAGATGCAGTCACATATCAGAATAGCAAATTAACATGATAATTAATAATAAATTAAAAATAAAACAATAAAATAAAAATAAATAAAATAAAAGCAAAAATAAAACACTGTTTTTTGCCAGGATAGCAGCCTAACATATTAGAAAAAGAAAATACACCTCAGTACAATTGGGGACCCACCTGAAATGGGCTGGTGACCCACCTAGACCCACAGTATGAGAAACATAAAGTATTCTAATAATTTTTTCCTAATTTGGAATTGTTTTCCTAATTAATGTTTCTAATTAAATAAATTTGGATTTGTTTTTCTTACTCACCTTGCCAGGGAAAAAGAAAATACACATACACTCCACTCACTTTCTCTCCCTCCCCAGAACAGAGCCCTGTCCAAGCAAGATTGTGCCATTCCTTGCTGCTCCTCCTGGTCTTTCTAATCTGATTTGCAGCCTCCTCTGAAGTTCTCCATCGAAGCTCCTAAAGCATGAAGATGTGGCCTGCACAGTGTGATCATATGTCATAACTGCACAAGAGGACAAAGACCCCAAAAATGTAGGACTACCCCCCAAATGTAGGACACGACAAAATAAAAAAAAACTTATGAATATTGATTTCATGTGGTTAATTTATACACGTTATTACTAAATTTATTACATGTTATTATTAAATTTATTAAAATTATTATTTTAAATTTATTAAACTATTAAATTATATGCAATAGTTTTAATTACAAATAATTTATTCCAAGTTATTAATTATAAGGAGGCTACATGCTCCTTGCTCACAAGGAAAAGAAGGAAATGACAATTTTTTTCCCCCAAGGACAAAAGGCTAAAAAAGAGGACAAGTCCTGGAAAATGTGTGTCCATCACCTTAAGAAAGGGAGTCTCTGGGGCCTGGACACCTGACAGGAGTGGGAGAGATGGCAGTGGCATAGCTAGAGGGGGTGGAGGAGCCAGTCTTGGAGGGAGTCTCATCCCTTCAGAGCCATTCCAGGCGAAGGGAGCAAAATGGAGCTCCAAGACTGATTGTTTCACCCCCTCTAGCTACGTCACCGAGAGAGGGATGTGGAGGATCCAATGAAGCTGGCTTGTCTTCACAACAACCCTGTGAGGTAGACCCAGGGTGACCATATGACATAATCACTAAAGAAGATAAAGACCCCTATATGTAAGACAACAAAAAATGCAGATTATAAAATAAAAAGCTAAACACACACACACACACACAGATATATATATATATATATATATATATATATATATATATATATATATATATATATATATATATATATATATATATATATATATATAGCTTTCCTGTGGCTATTTTAAACACCATACAGTACAGGTCTAACCTTGTTATACACGGATTTTTTATACACGGATTTGACTCAACATGAACAGCCACTGCAAATCAGTGGCAGTGGTTATAAAAACTGCTTTTCTACTGTTGTAGAGAGACAGAGATGCAAGCAATCAGAACGGAACCCTAGTGGATAACAGAGAGACACTTTATACTTACTTATTATATTACTATATTTATTATATTATTTTAAACATTTAAACATTACTTTTTATTATTTAGTACATTTAAACTATATATAGTATTAATAGAATATTTTAAACTATAAAATATAAATTTCTATACTTATAACATATAAATTACTATTAGGTTGCAATCCTAAAGACACTTTCTTGGGAGTACAATCCATTGAACACAATGGGACTTACTTTGGAGTAGACTTGGTTAGGATTGTGTTCTTATACTATAATAAAATATAAATTATACTGTAAAATATAAATTACAAAAGGCACAATCCTAACCATGCCCCATTGTGTTCAGTGGATCTTAATCCCAGGAAAGTGTCTTTAGGATCGCTGCCTAGTTTAGGAATTACAAGAGGGCTCTGCACTGCCTGCTCACAGAAATAAGATTCTTTTTCCAAGCTGTAAAAAGGGAGGAAAAAGGATACATGGTCACCCTGGGAGTAAGCCCCATTGAGCACGATGGGGCTTACTTCTGAGTAGGCACAAAAACGGGCACAAGAAGAAGGTCCTGGTTGGAAGGGGGGGATGGGATGGAGGCCAGGCTGCCCAGGGAAACCTAGTCTCCGACTCCCTGCTACGTGTCCCCCCCCCCTCGGTTGTCCCGTCCCTGTTCGCACGTAATTGGCTGCGGGGGTAGGAAGGTGGGTGGGGGGAGGATTTGGTCAGCCTCTTCTTCCCTTCGCCTCCAGGCGGGCCACTCTCCTCTCCTCCTCCCGGCTGGGCTGGTCCTGGGGTGGCACCCTCGACGGCCAGCTCCCTCCCTCCTTCGTGCTGGAGAGACCGAGCGCCGGGATTCCTCGGAGACAGCAGCCTGTGGAGCCCACCGCGGGAGCAGCCGTCAGGGGACCCCGTCGGGGGCAGCAGCAGCCGTCGGAGAGGTGCGATGCTCTGGGCGTTCTGCGGGGCCCAGCCAGACAGCCTCCTTATCTCCCCCGATGGGCTCTTATCTCTCCTTATCTGCTCTCCCGACTGCCAGGGGAGACCAGGGGGCTGGAGCCGGGCGTCGGGGAGGGAAGGAGGGAGTGCTGGGCGGAGGAGAGGCTGGCATGTTCCCCATCCCTAGACGGGGCGATCTTGGCTGCATCTCCTCCTGCAGCCTGGATCCAAGAGGTTGGGGAGCCCCAGTGGTGTAGCTGGGGGGTTGGGGGAGTCCGTCGTGGAGGGCAATGTGGCTCTCCACCAGGAATGACTCCCTCCATGACTGATTGCTCCGACCCCCCCAGCTACGCCACCAATTCTTTGGGACTGCAGACCCTCCCGTCGATTAATTGCATTGCTAATTGTTTTCCTTCTGTGACTCATGGGGAGAAACCGGATCGAGGCTCTTTTTTGGGGGGGGTGGGGGGGGGGCGGAAGGGGTTGTCCAGGCGTCCACCGGAGCCCACGCCCCCACCCTCACCCTCCCTCTGTCCGGTGGTGGCTCGACGGAGGGAGTGGACGTGACTTCCCCGAGGGAGAAGCAGAGCCACGATTCCGGAGGTGGGAGACCGCCATCAGCGCAATCTTATGCACGTCTACTCAGACATAAGTCCCATTACAGTCAATAGGGTTTACTCCCAGGAAAATGAATAGGATGGCAGCCTAAGAGCCCGATCATGTGCACGTCTACTCAGAATTAAGTCCCATTACGGCCATCGGGGTTTACGCCCAGGAAAAATGAATAGGATTGCTGCACTTTCTTGGGAGTAAAGTCTCATTCAACTCAGTGGAACTTACATCTGAGTAGACTTTTTAAGAGCCTGATCCTGGCTACTCAGGGGGTCTACTCGCGAGTCGGGGTCCAGCGAAGAGCTTCGTCCTTTCCTTGTCTGGGAATGTGTGGGTGTCTTTCCATTTTTACAGACGGGGAAACTGAAGCCGGGGCGAGGCTGGGCTGTGAGGCTGCCACTTATCTGGGAGTAAACCCTATTGACTATAAAGGGACTTGCTTCTGAGTAGACCAGACACTGCTCTGCTAACCGGCCTTTCCTTCTGTGTCCCCCGCAGAGTCTGGCCCGGAGGGAGGATCGCGGAGCTGGATGGCCGTGGCCGAGGGCGGCTGGTGCCTGCTGAAGCGCTGCGGCCCCGACGACGCTCCCTGCCCTTTGGGAGCCCCCCGGGAGCTTCCCTGCCCCTCGCCCTCCTCTTCCTCGGGCTGCTCCCCGTCCAGGGGGCCGAAGCCGGAGCCCGCAGCAGCGCAGAGCCGGGCCTTCCTGGGGCCCATCGTGTCTTTGGCGGCGGCGGGGGCGCCGTCGAGCCTGCCCGGCTGGGAAGACCTCCTGCTCTTTGCGGATCTGGACCAGGCTAACAAGTTCCTGTGGTCCGGACGCGCCTCCTCTGCCAAGCCCAGCCCGGAGCTCGCCCCGTCGGAGGACATGTACCCCCAGCCGGCGCCCCCGCATCACCACCACCACCACCACCACCACCCCGCGCACCACCACCCGCCCCCTCCGCAGGGGCTGCAGGGCTTCCACGACGGCTCCTCGCCCTCGGGAGGCAGCGGAGGGGCCGGCTTCGCGTCCCCCTCGGCCGCCTCGCCCGTCTACGTGCCCACCCCCCGCGTGGGCTCCATGCTGCCCTACCTGCAAACCCCCGCCGGCCAGGGCGCCGCCTCCTCCGCCTGGTCCCCCCAGGCCGCCCCCGATAGCCCCTCCGCCTCCTACGGCGCCCACCCGGCCTCCTCCCGCTTCGCCTACCCCTCCGGAGGCTCCCCGGCCCCCGCAGCAGCCACCGCAGCCGTCCGGGATCCCGCGCCCTACAGCCCCCGCGAGCAGTTCCGACCCCTGAACGGATCCTACTACGGGCCCTACGTCGGAGCCCAGTTCGGAAGCCCCGGCTGGGCCACCCCCTTCGACAACTCCGTCCTCCACTGCCTGCCCAGCAGAGGAGCCCCGCTGGCCGTCCGGCCGCCCAGCACCGCAGGTAAGAGCCCTGCTCTACTCGCGAGGAAGCCCGTCTCAGTCAGTGGGGCGGGTGAGTAACCTACTCCTATGTGTAAGCAGAGCTCCTGACCCTGCTCCCAACTGTGGATAGTCTGAGAGCGCAGTCCCATGCCTGTCTACTCACAAGTAAGTCCTGTTATAGTCAATGGGATTGGCACTTACTCCCATGTGTTAGTAGGAGTCACGCTCCTAACTGTGGAGACCCCAGACCTATGCCTATCTACTCACAAGTCCTGTTACAGTCACCTGGATATAAAGTACAATCCTAACCATGTATACTCAAAAGTAAGCCCCAAGGTGTTTGAAGGGTCTTACTCCTAGGAAAGTGTCTTTAGGATTGCAGCCTTCTTCTCATGTGTAAGTTTATAGAGAATAATTCCCTACTCAGAATGTATATCAACTGTGGATACGATTGTACCCTGAGAGCCCAATCCTGTGCCTGTCTACTCTGAAGTAAGTCCTGTTATAGTCAATGAGGCTTACTCCAATGTGTAAGTAGAAATCCCTAGTCACACTCTCAACTGTGGATAGGATTGCAGCCTGAGAACCCAATCCTATGCCTCACTATTCACAAGTAAGACCCAACGTAATCAGTGAGCACAATCCTAACCATATCTACTCAAAAGTAAGCCCCATTGCGTTAAATGGGTCTTACTCCCAGGAAAATGTCTTTAGGACTGCAGCCTTACTCATGTGTAAAAGGATTCCCTAGCCAGAATCCCAACTGTGGATACAATTGTAGCCTGAGATCCCAATCCTCTTTTTGTGTGTTCATAAGTCTTGTTATGGTCAATGAGGCTTACTTCAGGTGTAAATAGGATTCCTTAATCACACTCCCAACTGTGGATAGGATAGCAACCCGAAAAGATTCTATGCCTGTCTATTCAGAATAAAGCCCAATGTGGTTTACTCCAGGTGTAAGTTGTATTTCCTAATCACACTCACAAGTGTGAATGTAAAATGATTTACATTTCAAATTTGAATAAATTGATATATATTTAAATATAAGTGTGTTTGAGATGCATTACAAGGCTTGTTTGTGGGCCAGATGGTGGGGCTTGCTGTGCATCCCCTGGGGTTTGGACACCCCTGGCCCAGCTGGTTGCAGGACAATAGAGGAGATACTATGCAGAAAGAACACATTGCCATAGGTGGACTGAACTTCATGGGAAAATGCTACAGATGGGCAAACACATATTCAAAAGCATGGCAAGAATGTCTCAAGTGCACTGAGATGCTTTCCTGTCCTTGGGTTTTCCAACTGGGCCAAGGATTCTGGTGCCTACAGTTTGGTGGCACCCCAAATGTTTCACTCGGGGACCCTAGCCAGGCATGACAATTGGCCCAGATCGGAAGGACTTCTCATGGGGTTTGGCCCAGTCTGTGCGAGATCCCTCTGGTTCTCTTATGTTCTTATCCTCCATATAGTTGGTCTGAGCAGTGGTAGGTACAGGAAAGGAAAATAGCAGGAATCGTTCCATATTAGCTATGTTCATGTTAAGTGTTCTTTGTATTAGTGTGATTGAGGAAAATCTGGAATCAAACTAGTCATAATTTCTGGGATACATCTACGACTACCTGTAGTAGTAGTAGATGTGTCACATTGAGACATCCAGGGTTCTGCATGGAGAATGGGACTTCATCTTGATTTATATTTGGCTTTTTTGCCCACAAACCACCCACAATGGTGGCTTTTTTGCCCACAAACCACCCAAATAGACAATTACTTGCTGCAGGGTTTGGAGAGTAGGTGGTGGACGTTGATGAGCATTAAGAGGCATCAAGTACGATCCTAACCATGTCTACTCAAAAGTAAGCCCTATTCTGTTCAATGGGATTTACTCCTAGGAAAGTGTCTTTAGGATTGCAGCCATTGGGAACAAATGGCTGGGTAACTCTTTCTACACCTCTGAAGCCAGAGGAAAGGTATCCCTGGGAAGAAGGCGGCTTTGGACCAGTGATGTGCCCATTGTAATTAAAAATTAAAAAATTAATGCTAATACAGTATATGCAGATTTATTTAAAATCACCCCATTTAATTTGTGCAAATTTTTCAATAACAGTATTGAAATCTACATTGACATATCAGCTGACAATATTGCGAGGAGTAATCCTAACCCAATTTCCAGCTCCAGGGGCTAAGAGCTACACAACTCCAAGATAAAAGGAACAAACAATGCCTCACCTTGAGGAGACCTCCATAACTGCCCCCCTAAGCTGTCCGTACCCTACAGGAACAGTTATGTCAGTGTTGGAAAGTTGGTTAGGATTGGCTCCTCAGTCTTTTTGGCTCATTGTAGATCTTGGATACTCTTTGATAAGGTTTTGAGAAACTTCTTTCACAGTTGAAATCATGACAGTTGAAAGATTTTTAGTGTCACAATAAAATTCTGTGCCCCTAAGAATTTCTGTGCCCTTTTAATTGCCCAGGGCAACCGTCCCTCTGCCCCCCCCCCATGGTACACCACTGCTCAGGCCGTCCTCTGCAGGGCAGGGAAAAGGGCCAGAAGGGAAAGGGTTAAATACTTTCTGGCAATCACAGGGTGAAAAGGGGAGATGCCTGGGCATGTAAGGGGTAGTTGGGTGCTCAGGGCTAGGAGGAGAGCGGGAGATGTTTGGAAATGTTGGTTTGATGTTTGGAAAAGTCGGGTAGTGTCATCCTGCCAACATGGTGGGCCATGGGGTGGGGAAAGGTGTGGAAGAACTTGGGGAGGGAGAGTCTTCCAACAGGGCTGCCAGATCTGGATATGGAATCTGAGGACCCCCCTTTCAGACCTGTGTGAACATCAGGGACTGGAGGAAAATGCAGGGACCTTTTCTTCCCATCACCACTTCTTGGGTATTCCTGAGCAATCATTCCCACAAAATGATTTAGGGCTATAAAGAGAGGGCTATAGAACACTGATAGTGCAATCCTATACATGTCTACTCACTACTAAAATCCATTTATTTCAGTGCGTCTTACTTTTAGATAAGTTTGTCTAGTGCAGCCTTAAACATCTAGATAATATCCTTCACTCTATACTTAATTTTAAGTTTTTTTTGGGGGGGGGGATGACTATATGCCTACTTTTTCCAGGACATGGCCTCTTTTTTGGTCTTGTTTCCTGGAAAAAAATTTTTAACTGTCTTCTGAGCAAGCAGCAGACAGCACACAATCTTCTTTAATTAAAAAACTCTATGAAATGTTTATAAAAATTATATGAAATCTTCTATATAATATCTTCATATATGAAATCTTCCTTTTCCTTTTGAGCAGGCAGCATGTAGCTTCTTCTAATTAACAAATTCTAAGTAATAAATTATGTGTAATAGTTTTAAATTTAATAATAAGTAATATAGTGTTTAAATTAACCACAGGAAAACAATATTTATGAATGTTTCTAGCTTTTATTTTATCATGTCCTACTTTTTTCTTGGGTGTCCTACATTTTGGATTTATGACATCTAGCCACCCTTGAGGAGGTTGTTGGTTTTATAAGTTTGCTGATTCAGCACCTAAGAGTTTAAAAAACAACCCCCAGGTAATTCAGTGGAGGAAGAACCTTTAGCCTTAATGGAGTGGGGGGGGGCGGAGAGATGAAAATGTCAATTGTTCCGAATTGCCTGCAGGGTATTTTCCAGGCAGCCTCCAGCAAATGAATCCAAAGTGGAAGGGACCAAATTTTTCCAAAGTCTGTTTCCATGTGAAAACCAGATACCTTGAAGACATAAGAGGCAATAAATAGTAAAGTTAACAACTCTGAATCCGTATACCAAAGTGACAAATGGGCACTCTGTTATTTCGCTTAAAGAAAATGATTGTTCCTAAGAAATGGTCCCAGATCGACCAAAGAATTAGTTCTTGTCTTCCAGTTATTTCCCAGGAGGAGCTTTCCTACCTGAACTATAAGTTGCATTACTGCAAAATCCTCTGTGTGTCTACTCAGAAGTAGGTTCTATAGAGTCCAGTGGAGCTTATTCGCCAGAAAGTGCTCATAGCATTGCAGTCTACTAAACCTTCTTCACTTGATGGTTGGAGGTAGATTTTATGAGTCCATCATTTTATTCCTCTGCTCATTTGGAAAAGAGTATTTGAACTTTCCACATTTAAAAATAAAAAGAAATACTCTGACCTTGACAATGATACAATTAACATCATGAAAAGGAGGGATCTTTCATGTCCGAGGCCAGGGAAGGAGTTTGATTTTCCTTGAAAGAATAACCATACCATTTAGGAAGATGCTCAGGCCAGACACAGGCAATGGGGGAAAACATCCCCACAAGGAATTTTAATATAAAAAGTGAATCTGTTTTATTTGGGGCTGTTGAGAAGACAGGCACCTATCCTTTCCCCCCTTCCAAATATTAAACTTTCTTCTGCAGAAATACTACTTTATCTCCCTCCTCTGATGGGTCCAGTTCTGTCAAACAGCAACCACTTGAAGCAGCTAAATAACAATCAATTTATTTCAGCTAAAGTATCTATTTCCATCCCATCAATCACAAGGGGATGGAGGGGGAAATGGGCCACAAAAACCAGGTATGAAACAAATTGGTGAGCAGCCACTCTATTACAAGACAAACTATCAGGGCCACACTGCTGGATTTGATTAATATTTTTTATCTAGTCACCCTCCTTGAAAATAAAAATTAATATGGACACTCTTAAAAGGGAAAAGGAAGGGATATTTTAATGTGTTATGTCCTTTTAAAAATATATTAAATTAAAAGAAAGTCACCAGACACATATTCGGTAAAAGGTGAAAAACCTGCATATAAAATGTATTTATTTATACCCTGCATTTGCTTTCTCATGCTGAAGCAAATGCTCAAGGCAGCTTACAAAGTTTTTATCCTTTATATGTTTTATACTTCATTGCTAGAATCTGTAACAAAAAACAGACTGCACTTTGCAATTAATAATGTCAAACATCTCATATCATTAAAAAAATTTTTTTTTACAAAATTGGTTTCACTAGGAAATGGAAGGTAGGGTAGTGGCATTATAGCTCCATGAATATACTCCATTATACCTGAGTAGACTTCCGTGTCTACTCAGAAGTAAACCCCATTATAGTTAATGGAGGTTACTCCCAGGAAAGTGTAGATAGGATTGCAACCGTTGCAATCTTTGCACTCAAAGATTAATTGTAGGGGGTAAGATTTAAAATTTAAGGGGTTTTTCCTCCTCTCAATTAGGATTCAATTACAAGAGAGCAAACTTAAAAAAGAGGATTTATTGTAAGGGTCTTTTAAAAAAATACATGTCAGAATAATGGCAAAAATGACAGCAGAGTGTCTTACTGCACCTTAAAGATCGCATGATTCTTGGGGTTTTTTCAATGCAGACAAACACGGCTACACTTCTGAAAGTTAGGAAGACATTATGTATCAATACAGATCCAACTGTCAACAAATCAAATCAAATCTCCAGCCTCCCTTTTCAACACGGAGAATCATGTTTTCCTGGTACAACAGGCTTATTGAGTTTTTTGATTAATCAAAATCAAATGTTTTTGATTAGAATTAGATAATTGCCATTAGGTGGCAATTCACCCTTGATCCTCAGTGCTGATGTGCCACTGGCCAGAAGAGTTATTCAAAACTGAAAACCAGATTAGTGGGTGCCCAGAGAGAGGATCACCGGTTGTATTCTGGAGGCAGGGAGGGATAGCAGTCTCTGTTCTGCCAAAGGCCCAGATTGAAAGAAGCGAAAGACCAGTTATACTGATAAATTTCAAATCCGGGATCAGGGTGGCATGGGAGACATGGGAAACCCCAAATGTGATTGCCTACTTTGTCTCTCTCCCCCCCCCCCAAGACCCTAATCAACCGGCAGACCCTAATCAACTGCTTGGTTAGGAGATCACACCTTGAAATAGCCTGAGAATGAATGATTGGAATCAGCTTCCAGGTTGGGCGCATGACTGGACAGCATGACGAGCTGTCCCGAGTCTCCTAAGGATAGAATTTATTGAGATGGTTGGGCGATCTGATCTCCACGCATGAAGCAGCCAGAGGACAGTGGCTCTTAATTAGTGGACATGTCACTGCAATAGTCTGAGGCTTTTGCTGGCGATTAAAGTTCAGCAAATTAACGGCCTGACTTTCAGCTCACCGACTGATGGATGGAGCAACCTTTGAAAACAAACATATGACACTTGCTCAACCTGGTCAAAAACGGGGTTTAATCTGATTTTCTAAAACAATCAGCAACTTGGAGAGCTCTGAATGAATTCAGAATTTTGTTTAGAGAAAAATATCTTGGTTTTGGAAATTATCTACAAGATACGAAATGAATGATTATATAACTTGATTCACTAAAAGTAGTTCTGTTAGGAGAGATAGCTATGATTCAGACTTCACCCTCTTGAGAGTAATATATTAAATCAACCTTTTATTAGTGGTAATCGGCATGCAGCCTGCTAATTTTCTCTACAAGGAAGAGATTATGAGCACAATCCTAACCATGTTTACTCAGAAGTAAGCCCCATTGTGCTCAATGGTTCTTACTCCCAGGAAAGTGTATGTAAGATGGCAGCCTAAGTAAGTGAACTCAACCTGCCTAGTTATATCACATTTCCCCAAAAGTAGTCACGTACCAGGGTAGCGGCAAGTCTAATGTATTAAAAATAAAATACACATTTAAATGATTAGGGACCCACCTGAAAGTGGCATATGACCCACCTAGTAGGTCCTGACCTTCAGTTTGAAAAATACTTATTCATAGTGCAGGGAATCCTTAGCAAACCCTGAACCTTTCGGTGACTTATAATCATGATGTTAATGATATTTACTATGAATTATCTCAGAAATCATGCAAATGTAAAAGGCCATCTAATTATGATAAAGAGTCACTAGTTATTTTATTGGTTTTAAATGGTTTATTGTTCTAAATCTGATTGTTAGCCATCTTGGGTGTCCTTTGGGGAGAAAAGCGGAGTATAAGTCCAATATGTAAGTAAGTAAGGGTGCAATCCTTACAAATTTAGGCTGGCCTAACTCACATGGCTTATTTTTCTGTGGTTGTGTGAGGTCAGTATATGCCTGTGCAATGGCCTAACAACCCCTCCCAGGAATGGGGTAGAAGTGCCATTTTGTGACATCTCCTGGTCAGCGCAGTACTTACGCTGGGTCTTAGGCTGGCCTAAGTGGAGGTTAGGATTGCAGCCTCAGTAAGGCTGCAACCCTAAGCATGTCTACTCAGAAGTAAATCCTATTGTGTTCTATGGGACTTACTCCCAGGAAAGTGTGTTTAGGATTGCAGCCTAAGTTAATTAATTAATTAATTAAACAAAAATATTTAAGTGTTAGTTTGCCACCTTCTGTGACAGCGTTTCTCAAAGTGGGGGCCGGGACCCCTTTGGGGGTCACCTAGAGGTTTCCTGGGGCGTCGCCTAAAGATCCCTGGTGCAGGGGCCAGGTCAGGCTTGCCAGACCTCTGGCTGTAGCTGCGCACGCACTGGGGCTGACTGACAGCCTCAGGGCCCAATCCTATGCATGCCTACTCTGAAATAAATCCCATTATAGTCAGGGGGGCCTTTACTCCCGTGTAAATGTGGATAGGATTGCGGCCTAAGGGCCCAATCCTATGCGTGCCTACCCTGAAATAAATCCCATTGTGTTCAATGTGTGCATAGAACAAACATTTCATTTGTAATAATGAAAATTCACCCTGCATATCGGATATTTACATTACGATTCATAACAGTAGCAAAATTACAGTTATAAAGTAGCAATGAAAATAATTTTATGGTTGGGGGTCCCCACAACATGAGGAACTTATAAAGGGGTCACGGCATTAGGAAGATTGAGAACCACTGTTCTATGATCTCTTGGAAGGGGGACTTTTGAAAGTCCCTCATCAAGCGAAAGAGCAAGAAGCTTTGAATAGCAAGATTTGGAATTCTCCAGAAGTATTTATCAGGCTGGATGTTGGGTTTGGGGGTATGGAAATACAGTAGAAACCTCAAAAGGGGCTGTTGATAATCCTACAACAGAGTTAGGGAGGAGTTACGTTGACTTGATTAGATTAACGCACACAGTACTAGGTGCTGATTTCAGGGTGCGCCCTGGACTCCAGGGACAAAGAAACCATATATTAATCTCCATTCCTACTAAGATAACGACTACATTACCATATTTCTTAACAAGGGGCCCCTTGTGCTGCCTTCCATTCATATTGGAGACAGAGCTGAATAGATAGGTTTTATTTTTTTTTTCTAAAAACTGAGTAATGACTAAGATTGCTCCTTTATTGCTCTTCTAGCCCAAAGTGCATCCTGAAGTCAGTGTCTAGCACCTTGGGAGGCTGATCTAAGTTTGCGTAACTCCCCTACCACTCCATTCCACAACTATTAAACGTGAGACTTGTGGGCTCCTTTACCATACCCAGCTTCCTTAATTATTTAAAAAAAATCTTTGTCATTAAACATTTAGGCTGCAACCCTAAAGACACTTTTCTGGGAGTAAGACCCATTGAACAAATGGTTCTTACTTTTGAGTAGACATGGTTAGGATTGTGCTCTTAGCCTGATCTGACATTCTGGAAGAATTAAATGGTAACTGCTCATAACTATATGTCCTGATAGACTGTGGCTTTTAGATTTTTTAATTGATCAAATGGCAAACTATAACTTTTGAGTGATATAATGACAATGGTCTATTCCCATAAGAATCATGTGAATATTGAGGAAAAGTGTTGTAGAAATGAAGTAGTAATATTCTTAGTGATGAGAGGAGTTCCCCGCTCACCCCATGCTGCTGGATTATCATCAGCCCCCGAAACTAGGTCTTTGTAACCATCTTTTGATATGGACCAAGACAAGATTAGGGGCACAGTAAATATTGTTGTACATGCTTCTAAGTTTTAAATATATTTATGTCAAATTTTGTCTGAACTATGATGGAACAAAATTAAGAGAAAACCTGAACTTACCCTGAACTTCAGTTTGGGGAAGTGAAATTTTTATAAAACTGGGTCATTAAATGTACCATTTCATTCTCACATTAACAAGGCTTATCTTGGAACCTGTCCCTGCGCAACGGCTTCTGTTTGAAATTCAGTGTAAAATAAGACTGAATATAATAGTGCCATATTTAGTATGGCCCTGATCTACTCACGAGCAACTAATTGTGCATACTACTAGTGAAACGACAACAAATCAATGTTGTAATGCAAATATGAATTGGCTTCATGTGTTCTTTTTTTTTTTTTTGGTGCATCAAGACACACTTGAAGATCTGTAGTATTTTCTACGTTTGCTTCCTAATTTTATGATAATTTCTAATGGGGCAGAAAAATGTTTTAAAGTAAGAACTAAAAATTACCAGAATAGGTCTGGGTAGTTTTAGAACAAAATATATATTGGTGTTGTTGTTTTTTTAAAGCAAAAACTTGTGAGAAAAAAAGTTTCTTCAGATTTTTGTATATTTGCTGTAAGAATATCGATCTTTGAATAGAAAACAGATTAAAATGTTTTGCAGAGGGATAGTTGTGAAACAGCAGAACAACCCCTGGCTTGTTAGTTCTTCTCTGTTCTGATGTGTCTCCTGCGTCTATGTTAAGTTCTGATTTAATCAGTGGTAATTGCTGCCGTAAATCTTGTCTAAATTTCAATCCCAGCCATTTCAGTGCCTTAACATTTAAGCCATTGATCAAGCTATCTTATAGCAATAAGAAATATATATGTATTTTTGCCAGGTACAAAAAGAATACTGTGCTTGGTAAAAAGAGAAACCAAGTTCGTCCATATTCCAGCTTGAGGATGGGGAAGAGCTAGAGCAGTCTGTCATAACTAATTAGCATTAATCATTAACAGCAATGTTGCCTAAAGTGTGATGAAGAGATGTGCATAAATTGTAAGCAAAAATCAGTTTAAAGTGGATCTCTGATTAAAATCTATATCAATGAATTAATCAAGTCATTCACCCAGGTAATATTTGGGAAGGGATATATCTTGCAAAACCCTGAATTCACTTTACATTATTTAAAAAATCAGATTGGCACATTCTACAAACAGAAATATTTTGTGCATATGCTACATGCAATTAAATAGAAAATGCCAAGACATATTATGTTATTTAATAGGTTTATCTCAAATTGTGGCAGACAAATTCTGAACAAAATACATTTCTGAAGATAGCCCAGCTACAATCTGAAACCAGTACGAGACTTGTTTGTAAATAGATTTTGAATCAGAGCATACCTGGGGAGCAGAGATGTTATTGATCCAGACTCAGTATTGTGGGTGAGGGTGGAAATTATTACCCATCCTGAAAAGAGCCTGTTGCTCTTGTAAAATGGGACCAACAGGGTGACCGTATGTCCTCTTTTTCCAGGACATTCCTGGATTTTAGCCTTGTGTCATGAAAAAACACTTCAATGTCCTCCTTTTCTTTGTAAGCAGACTGCATGTATTTTTCTTGTAATTACGAAATTATATGTAATTGTTTTAAATTTAATAAGTAGAGTGTTTAAATGAACCACATGAAACCAATATATATGAGCGTTTTTGGCTTTTATTTTGTCTTGTCCTACATTTTTTCTTGAGTGACCTACATCTTGGGGGGCCTTATCTTCTTTTTTTTGTTATGGCATATGGTCATCCTGGGTCTACATCACAGGGATGTTGTGAAGACAAGCCAGATTCCAGAGCTGTAATTTTTCTCAATGATTATTTTAAATAATTCTCATTGAAAAGGGGGAGGGAGAGACCATTTTTTTGCTTTTCGGGAAAATCAAGGTTTTCCGACAATAGTTCCATACCCCCTCCCCCAATGAAATGAGTGGTATGCTGTTTGACTCCAGTGCCCCTAAAACCATCACCTTGAAGGTTTTAATCCCACGGGAGCCCTGTTGGCGGTGGCGTATCTAGAGGGGGCACAAAGGGCTAAATCTTGTGGGGAGCTGGCAAGGGGCCCTTGATCTCTACCACTTGCAAGGGGCCCTTGATCTCATACCTCTGGAATGGCTTTGAAGGGGACCCTTGCACACTGTGGTGTGGCTTCCCCATAGGGTGACCAGATGTCCTCTTTTTCCTGGATTTTAGCCTTGAATCCTGGAAAAAAAATCTTAATTGTCCCCCTTTTCCTTATGATCAGGCAGCAGGTAGCTCTCTTCAAATTAATAAATTACAGGTAGTAAATTATATGTAATAAATTATATGTAATGTATGTAATAAAACCTGTAATAAATTACAGGTAATAAAATTGTATGTAATTATATGTTATATGTAATAGTAGTAATTGTAATAATAGTAGTAGTAATAATAATAATCCATCCTCCAGCTACAAAAAGCCGCATTATTGGGAACAGTTTACAGCTTGTGACCATATTTATGAAATTAGAATGGAATCAGAACCAGGCATCCATGTCTGGATAGAACAAACCAGTCAATAACATCTATTTGACTATGCCAATAATAAAAATAATTAAAAGCATAATCATCATCATCATCATCAGCAGCAGCAGCAGCAGCACTCCAGCTTGAGAACTTCACACATATTGAGACAATACTTTTGTGATTCCTAGTTCCTTGGATAGGAACCGAATCACAACAGGAACAATCATAGTTCCAGTCAAAAACCTGGTGACTGTGAAATAGTATATGATGATGATGATGATGATGATGATGATGATAGATAAACTATCACTCTGCCAATTGCAGAAAGCCACTCTTCTGGGTTCAGCACGAATTATACACCACTACATCACACAGTCCTAGACTCTTGAGAAGGGTCCAACTGGTGATGTGAATGAAACCAGCATGAAATTGTTTGCTGTGTATTTATGTTTGATTTTCAATAAATAGTGTTGAAATGAACTACATGCTAAGCAATACATCTGAGTGTTTTTAGATTGATCCTATAATGTCCTATATTTTTGGGGGCGCTCACCTTTTGTCCTCCTTTGTGATGATGGACATCTGGTCACCCTGCAGTCGTTGTCACCCCCTCTAGCTATGCCACTGCATCTGATGCAACGGAGGGCGCTTGCCAGGGCACTTAAAAGGTGCCCAGCAGAAGCAGCTGCTCTGGATGGAAGGCGCTTCCCTGGCTGCAGGGGAGCTTCTGAGCCATGGATCTGCTGCCGCTGAAGGGCCACCACCAGCTCCTGAAGCAGCCCATCCGAACAGCCCCATCTCGAGGTTCTTCTGATGTTCCTTCCATGGAGCAGGACTCCGGCTTGGTCTGCAGTTTTGCTCCCTATGCAGGGTCACCACCTGTCCCCTTTTTCCAGGACATGTTCTCTTTTTTTAGACCTGTATCCTGGGAAAATTTTATTCATTCTCCTCCTTTTCCTTGTGAGCAGGCAGCATGTCGCCTTCTTGGAATTAATAAATCACATGCAATAAATTCTATGTAATAGTTTTAAATTTAATATGCCAATCGACCAGGGTGACCATATGTACTTTTTCCAGGTCATGTCCTCTTTTTTTAGTCTTGTGTTCTGGGAAAAAAAAATCTTCTTTGTCCTCCTTTTCCTTGTGAGCAGACAGCATGTAACTTTCTTCTAATTAATAAATTATATGTAGTGGTTTAAAATTTAATAACAAGTAATATAATGTTTAAATTAACCACATGGAAGCAAGATACATGGGTGTTTTAGCTTTTATTTTGTCATGTCCTCCATTTTTCTTCTTTGAGTGGCTTTGTACTTTTTTGCAGTTATAACATATGGTCGGCATGACCTGGGAGTAAAGCCCGTTGACTAAAGTGGGACTTACTTCTGAGTAGACTTGCATAGCAGTCTTATCTACACTTCCCTAGGAGTAACCCTAGGAGTGACTCTGGTAGGACTTACTTTTGAGTAGACATGCATAGGATTGGGCTCTTGGGCTGCAATCTTATCCACGCTTACCTAGGAGTAAGCCCCCTAATTATGAGGGGATTTCTGAGCAGGTATACACAGCATTGGTTTCCCATTTTTAAGCTGTTGCTGGGGCCTTTTGCAACTTGGAAATGTATTTTGGGAAGTGGACATCCCTTGGTCTCCAAAAGAAACCTTGAAGTCTGTTCCTCAGTATATTTACCCTGAAATTCAAAGAATATGATGGGAGGGCAACAAGGTGATTTCTATAGGGGGATTGCATCCTGCAAATCTCTAGATCCTGCAGAATCCCAATGAACCTGGGCTGCAATCCACTGCATACTTTTGTGGGAGTAAGCCCCATTGACTGTAATGGGATTTACTTCTGAGAAGACATGCATAGGATTAGGCTATCCTATTACAGTGGTCTGAAAAGCCCCTTTTCTTGGAAATGAGCTCTCAGGGGCTTGCTCTCCCATAAGTGTGCATAGCCTGGAAGCCATAGAATGCCTCTTATCATCCAAAGGGTTCTACTCCCACCCAAGTCAGCGCAACTGGAATTGTAGCCTCCAATAGCTATCCTCTGTGTCTTCCCAGAAGTAAATCTATTATAGTCAATGGGACTCACAGGAAAGTGTGGACTCTCCTCCCCACCTCTCTCTCCAAAAGCTGTCCCAAAGCTCTGAGATCTGCATTTCCATCCATATTTAGGGCCCAATCCTATCCAGCCTTCCAGCTTGGTGCAACTGCAAGAGAACAAATGTCTGCATACCTTGAGGAGGCTACTGTGACTGCCACTCTACCGCATGATGCTGTGCATGCGTCATTGGCATGGCTGGATCAGCACTGGGAAATTGGAAAGGATTGGGCTCTCATACCACTTTCTGCCTGCAACTAGTTGCAGTTGCATTAGGGAAACCGGGTTTTATTCAGTAGTTCCCAAACTGGGTTTGTGTCCCACCAGTGTGTCCCACGCCAATTTTTGGTGGGTCACAAAACTGACAATTATACAAAACTGTGGGAAGACAATTAGATCAATCTGTGGGCACAATCCTAACCACTTGTCCAGCACTGGCACAGGTGTGGCAGTGGGACATTTGCAGGGTGTCCTCTTTTTTAGCCTTGTAACCTAAAAAAAAATCTTGATTGTCCTCTTTTTTCTTGTGAGCACGCAGCATGTATAATTCTTGTAATTAATAAATTAGATATAATTGTTTTAAATTTAATAATAAGTAATATGATATTTAGATTAACCACACAAAAGCAATATATATGAATGGTTTTAGCTTTTATGTTGTCATATCCTACATTTTTCTTGGGTGCCCTGCAGTTTGGGGGCCCTTGTCCTCTTTTTGTGGTTAAGATGTATGGTCGCCACTTGGGATGTACTGCATCTTGCAATTGAGGGCAGTCACAGAGGCCTCCTCAAGGTAAGGCCATGATATACCTTGGGAGTTGCATTATCATTACCCCAGATCTGGTTAGGATGGTATACTCAGTACATCAAGGTCAACCAATCTGCGCTTGGGAGAGCCCAATGGCAAATAACTTTTATAGCCACTGAGACTTGAGTGGGTGATAAAGCATTTTTAAAATGCAAAAAAGAGCTTAAAAGTTTGGGAAACACTGACCTGGATGCAAGGAATGCCAGCAGTCACCACTATATATTATTCAGGAGATCTGTTAGATGATTAGCGTATGGCCCCCTCCTGCCACTGAGACTGTGGTAGATTTGGGACAAGATAGTAACTTTATGTAGATCAAGGATGAACTTAGGGAGCTGCAGAGTGGGGGAAGGTAGAGATGCTCTGCTTTGAAGAGTGGGTTGAGATTTCCAGGGCTCATCTAGCTACTGGAAATTCTGCAAATGGAGACCTTGCCTCCTGTTTCCTGTCCATAGAGCCTGGTTATGATTTTATTTGGGGTGAGGTTACAGCGTTGCGAAAGCCAGTGCTGTTGGCTGTGATGATCCCTATCCTAAATGCTTTTAAATTGTTTTTAGAGACTTCCTTTGAAGTTCTATTGAAATGGTAAGGTCAATAATAATGTACAATTTTAAAATACCATTTCATACAATTTTTTTTGCAGTAGAGATGTTGGTTTCAGGAAAAAAAAGTTTTGGGTTTGAAGTTTTGAAATGCAAGCAGTTTGGGGTTGGAGGGGAATCACTTTAGGAACAGTAATAAGTGCATACATGATTTGAGATAACAACGCTTTGATGAACAAGAAGGCAGCTGGGAATGGCAGGCAAGCAGTGGGGTGTAGTGGTTAGGGTGTCAGACAAGGAGCAGGGATAGAAGAAATCCAGGCTCAAATTCCAACTGAAATTGCAACCTCACTAGGTGATTGCTTGCAACCTAGCCACACTCCTAAAGCTACAGGGTTCCTATCAGGATAAAAGGAACAAGGGGTTGCATTATGCCGTAAGTTCTTTGAGGCTAGCAAAATGAACAAACAAAAACCGTACTATAGTTCAGTTGTTCCCCTGTAAAAAAATTTCATTAAGCTACATCTGGTAGTTTCAGGGTGATCCTCCTGATCCTGTTTATGTCTGGAAAGTAAGTTCTCTTAGTGATCTAGTATGCTAAACAACCCTTGTGTGGCTTAGGACTGCAGTCTTACTTAGCGGAAATATGCAGCACGTATTTCTGTGTAAATATCAGTTAGCCTATTATAGCCACAACTGGGATCCTAGTTTCATTGACATCAGTGGGTAGTCCCATTTCAGCATTCTCTAGTTGCTGTTTTAATGATGAGGTGAAAAGGGGGAGGCCATTCTCTGTGGGACTGACCATGTAATATGGGCAAGCTATTTTTTGCAGGGGAACAATCCAGATAGGTAAGATCTAAGAGAGGGTTTCGGAGACGGTTTATGGGGATGAGAGAAGATAAACTCTCAGGGTATCTCAATCACTGCTCCCTGTTTGGTTCCTGTCCTAACCTACTCCTTCTACCCTCCCCCACCACAGATCTTCTGGATGATCTGTCCGAGCGGGAATGTGTCAACTGTGGTTCCCTCCAGACCCCCTTGTGGAGACGAGATGGCACCGGCAACTATTTATGCAACGCCTGTGGGCTGTACACCAAGGTGAACGGCCTCAGTAGACCTCTCATCAAGCCCCCAAAAAGAGTGGTGAGTGTTGTCTCTCTGGGGGAGAGGATTAAAGGAGATTCTTCCTACTTCTGCCCAGATCTAAGAATTTACACATCTTTTTCTCTTTAAAATTGTATTATATTTTATATTACAAACCATTCCATGAAAATATAATCCTAGGAGGATCCTCTGAGTAAGAGAGCAATGGATTTTCCTTATTTCTGTGAGTTGGCTCTTAGATATTTCACAGCAACCAGTAAGTTTAAAAAATAGTTGACTGCCTCCAGTAAGTTTCTGAGTGAATTTCGATGGTCTCGATCTACAAAATGCTTCATTTTGTTAGTATCATGGCCAATAGGCAGAGGTAGGAGAAAATTCTGATAATGAAATAAAAACACATAACATCCCTTTCTGTACTTTGGTTTTTATTACTTAATGGGGGTGTGTGGGTAAAGCTTATAGCGGCATCTGCTGACACTTTCATCACCCACTTAAGACACTTTTAAAATAAATATAAATTATAATGTAAATTTTGATTTAAAATATAATGCTTCTTTCTTCACCTTTGGAAAACAATGAAAGTAATGGAAAAAAACTTTTCTCCTACCTCTACCAGTTCTCCCACCTCTACCAAGTGCAATCCTATACACACTTTCCTTCAAGTAGATTCCATTCAACTCAGTGGGTCTTACATTGGAATATACATGCATAGGATTTGTCTGTAAGTTTTTGCTTGAATTCGGCTTGTCCATCTACTCATTAACATGTGAAAGTATTTATTAGTATTCATATTGGGATGTTTGCAGTGTCATTAGTGGGAAAAAATGCATACAAACCTACATCTAGCATCATATGTGTAAACTATGGTATCAAATGGCTGTAACTGTGTGTTCACAAATTAGGGCGCAATCCAGAGTAACTACGGGGAATCCTTGCTCCAGTGTAAGAACAATTTGCTCTGGATTGCAATATGAATTTCCCATAGGTTTTCACTAGGTGATGCAGAAACTACGGGTACACCTAATGTCTCTTATGTGCTCCCGTAGTTACTCTGGATTGTAGGGTTAGTTTAATGAACTGAAGGAGGTTTACTCCTGAGAAAGGATACATTTGATTGTTCAGTCACAGGCCAAGTTCCAAATAATTAGGAAACCAATTCCGTGGGTCTAAAGAATTGGGACATGGTTTTTGTTAGAGAGCTCCAGTGATTCATTGGAAAAGGAATGGAATTCCAAAATTCCAGGATGCGAGATCCCGTTAAATTAGTGGGAGGGGAAAAATTGAAACTGAAATTGAAATTGAATATATCCATGCTACTTGTGCCAGCCCCTTTAGATTCTGGTTGTTTACTAATGTAAAGCTGAAACTGGAGTAAAACTAATGGTGATTGTCTGAGAACATTACTATAGCTTTAGTATACAAGCTGTCTTTAAATCTTACCCTGAATGATGCTGTATCAGAGTTTTAATCCCTCCTTATAGAATGGCTGAGTTTAGGACAGACTGGCTTCCTGGGTCAACAAACTTCTCTGGTGCCAAAAGAGAATCAGTCAGGAATGTTCAGGCTATATTTTATGAATTGCTTCATTCTGGGGAATTGGTGGTTTCAAATCCTAATATGCAATGACATACTTCAAATTCCTTTCCAGAAATCTCAAAGGATCATTGGAAGAGAATGAGAATCTCAGTTTTTGAAAGTCGGGTGCCAGAGGACATGTTTATAGCCTTTAGGATCTGGGAATGAACGCTTGTTAAGGCAACTACTGTAGTACTAGGTCCTTTTGTAGGAACCACCTTGAGAATAATACTTTTATCAATGTTGACCCTGTCAGGTTTTACCTGTATTTCAAGAGCCAGTATTTCCAAATTGACATGCTTCACATCATAGTCTCAATAATCATTCATTCCTATGGGATTCCCAACAAAATTGAAATCTCTCTGTAAAAACCCATTGGGTGGTCATTGGGAAGAAGAATTTGAGCGCAGAGTCTGAAGTGACCTTCTATGTACTGAGGTCCAAGGAGGCCTTCACCACTTTTTGTTTCAGAGGTCACCATTGCAGGAGTGAGATTTGGACTTGAAGTCGCACACCAAGGGCATCCTCCACTTTTCAGTCTATTTTGCCCAGTGGTGATAGGTGAGGATGAGAGAGAAATTTGTGGCTCATTTTATTGGCTGAATTCAGTGTTCAGAAAATCCTTGTTCACAGCAAGCATATTGCATACTGGTTTCTACAGTTAGACATCATGACATGACACATAAAAGTGTGTGCCACCTGGGAGTAGAAGGATTTTTTGTGGGGTTGAAGGTGAGGGTGGTATCATTTTTTCATCTTCATTTTAATGCAAGGGAGGACCTTCTCCTGGATCTGCTCCATATCATCCATGTCCCTAGGGCAGGGTTTCTCAACCCCCGGTCTGGGGACCAGTGGAGGTCCTTGGCAGCTGCCTGATAGGTCCGCAAGAGGACTCCTCTAAGTGCCTCTTCCCCTCCTCACAGCAAGAGACCTCTGTCAGAGGAGTGCAGCCTCAGAGACCAATCCTATGCCTGTCTGTTAAGTAGTCCCATTGTAGTCAGTGGAGCTTACTCCCAGGAAAGTGTGGATAAGATTGTCCAATCCAATGCCTGTCTACTCAGAAATAAGTCCCATTATAGTCAACAAGGCTTTCCCTCCGATAAGAGTGTCTAGGATGGCTTTGTGCATTTTCAATTCATCCTGCACGTAGGTTGACAATCCCTGCTCTGAGTAGACAAGCACTGAGGCATTGGGCTCTCACCTGCAATCCTATCCACAGTAACCTAGCAGTAGCTCTATGTATTATAATGGGATTTACAGCTGGAGGCAGCTGTGCTGTGCACTAGGTGGGGAAGCCCTCCCTCCAGGTCGCCAGAGGCAGGACTCTCCCCCCACCCCTGGAAATTCTTTCCCACAGAACCAGTCCCTGGAGCTAAAAAGATTGAGGACCACTGACCTAGGGCATGCATGGCCCTCTCCTCCAAAAATAGCTCCATCTGGAGCTGTGTGGAACTGAGGTTGACAGACCAATTCCATGGTGCTTGTTGTATGACTCAGATAAGCAAAATCACCTCTCCCCCCAGTGAGGAGGGTAAAAGGCCACCATTCTGTACCCCTCACCCCGGCTTTTGATACTTCACTGACTACTCACTCTCCTTTGTAGCCCCCCTACCTTAGTGTCAAACTGCTAGGTTTGACATGGGATAAGGATGAGAGCTCACACCATCTTGTAGGACCTGGGTCTCGAAACCTGGCCTGCTGGTTAACAGGCACAGTGCCTTAACACTTGTGCCACCACAGCCCAAAATAATACCAGACCACAATAAATATTTATTACTTAACCTATAAGTCACCTTTGCAGGTAAAACGGCACCTTACATAACATCATCTACGCAAACACCTATTTAACAATGTAATCCTAGTCATGTCTACTCGGAAGTAAGCCCCACTGAGCTTAGTAAGGCTGCAATCCTAAACACACTTTCCTACGAGTAAGATCCATTTGTTACTCTACGAGTAACAAATGGGGCTTACTTTGGAGTAGACCTGGTTAGGATTGTGCACTTACTCTCATTATGTAAGATTGTGGTCTAAGTGCAGAATCAAGAAAACCGGAGTAAATCATATATATCTCCAAGCCATATTTTATCCAAGCCATATTTTTAAGGACAAAAGTGCCATTTATATAACTTGGAGCTCAATCCTAAATATGTCTACACAAAAATAAGCCCCATTGTGTTCAATAGGTCTTACACCCAGGAAAGTGTCTTTAGGATTGCAGCCTTATAGTAAGACTTCTATTTTGACAGTGCAAAAATTGGATACTATTTTTTAGTAATTGGATACTATTGGATCCAGCAGTTATAATTGGATACTATTAATTGGATACACTGGATCCAGCAGTTATAATATATTTAGAATTTTTTGTATTCAAAACATTTAATGTATGCTGCAGTCATCACTGTCATCAGTTTAGGTTGATCCTGTTCTTATAAGTTATTTATCCAGGTGGTGTAATCTTGTCAACACTGTTCAAGGGCACAAAAATCCCCCCAAAACTTTCAAGGTAGACAATAGGCTTTTAAAAATCACATTTTCCTCATCAAATTACCATTTGTTCTATGGAGTGTCCTGAACCCTCAGAGCTCAGCATTAATCACTGTTTGGGTTTTGTAATTGAGTGGCTACCCAATTTTATCTAGAGGAGTATAATCTAATTAAGAGGGGAAAAACAGCAGCAGACTTTTTTTTGTTCACCCCCACACTCTTTTATCTCTGTTTATCTTGCAAAGATTGCAAGAAGATCTAACTCACTTGTAGAAGCAAATGGTTTCATGACTTTCCATAAGGATATTCCAGCATATGCAAAATAAGCAGATTAGAAAAGTGCTGAATGCATTTTTTCATACATCTTGAAAAATATGTGACTCATATTTAAAAAAACAACACACACAGGTAAAAATACACAAACATGATGTGCAACAAAAATGACAAGTATCCTACAAATAATATTAAAAAGTATGCATTTCCATTGCTTCCTGAACATAATTTTTGTGCACAGTGATAAACCATTATTTTCAAAATTTAAATCAACATATAAATAAATAACAAAAATTCTCCTAGCTTCCACAGCACACCTGTGGACCATACAGCACATGGGTTAAAAATAGCTGCACTAGCAGCTTCAACCAATAGGATTGGGCTGTTAGAAACAAAGTAAGGACTGTTGTGACAATAGCTGTGAAAAAAAATTGTTGCAACAAAGCAATCATTACTTGATTACCCATTGAAATCAAGAAACATTTTTTGTGACTTTTACACCATTCTGCTCCTCTAAATGTCACTTGCAACTAACTTGCTGGTTCCCATTATTTTCAGTTTCATTTCATATATTTGAGGCCTGAATCTCAATGTGTCATACAACTACCAGTTCCAAAATTAATAATGAATTTTTTAAACCATGATCCATTTAAAGATAATAGGAAGTTGCTACTGAGTGATTAAAACATTCAGAAGTTCTGATGAATCCTTTTCTTGCTGCCATAATAAGAAATTAGAAACATTTTCTGTTTTAATAAGAACTGAGAATCTAATATTATTGTTGGACTCAGAAGGGTAGTAATAAAATATTTCTAATCAGTGACTGTTTGACGGTAACATTCATAGGTAAAAGATCCATTTAACTGTGAATGTAGTCATTTTTCGTTATAAAAATAGCACTCCTAATTAACTGATAACAGACAATGAAATGTTAGAGCCCGGGTCTCAGTGGAAGGGAAAGTATAAGAAATAGCTCTATTCAGCCAGCAACTAAAGGTTTCCAAAGGGTGGATTGTCAAGCAGTTCATTTTTGCAATTCATTTTTGCAAGGGTGTCATCATTTAAAGTTTTGGATGAGAAAAGTACAGTTTTCTGGAATTGCTTTTTGTGTGTGCAAATTTGTTATATTTCTAAAACTATGTCCAGTTACTGATATTTTTTTAATGTTGCAATACATGTGCAAAGGAGCAGATTTATGGTGTAGCTGGAATTCCTTGCCTGTGATTAATGTAAAAAAGATCACTTGCTACAGGAAATTTTATAACCCCTTCACCTTCATTTCATATGTTTATGGGTACTGGTTTCACTTATGATCTATGGTCTGTGGTTGTAAACCTCTTTGTTGTACAGTTATTTCTGATGTACAGTTGCTTCATCTTGGCTCCAAACTCCACCAAAGAGTGTCATAAATGACTTGTTTATAATATGTTCCTTTCTGCTATATAGCAGTTTCTAGGCATCTCCCTCCACCCCCCCCCCCCCCATGATACACTGAAGAAAATCAAGTTCCATCAGACATCCTTGAATTCCTTAGTTTTACAGAATTGGTATTAGATGATTTATATATTTAGATTATCCTTATCAACTTTTGGAAAAGCTGGTCAGAGTATCCTGAAATCAAAACCACTCAGAAGTAAGATATTCAATTACAGTAGATACTTGAGTACAAGCCGAGTTTTTTGGGCCCCAAAAATGGGCCCCAAAAGCCCCCTCGGCTTATTCTCAGGTGAACTGAAAAGTGGCATGATCAAACCCCATCATGTCTTATACTGTTGGATTCGTATTGAAGAGCAGAATCCAATGCTAAAATCAGTTTTGGGATATCTCCTTCCTATCAAAAGTTATGGCCAAAAAACCTAAAACTCTAAAAAATAAAAAATACAATTTTTGGCAATTTTTTTAAGCAGGTAGGAATTTTGGCCCTGGGGTTCAGGAATGTTGGGTTTGGTATCTAGTCGCCCTGTCCTATGCATGTCTACTCTGAAGTAAGCCCCACTAAGTTCAATGAGGCTTACTCCCAGGAAAGTGTGCTTAGGGTTGCAGCCTGTGAGTTCCAAGAAGGCTACAAGGAAAAGGAGCAGTACCAGTACCTGCTGCATTTCCCACCCTAGGCTTATACACGAGTCAATAAGTTTTCCCAGTTTTTTGTGGTAAAATTAGGTGCCTCGGCTTATACTCGGGTTGGCTTATACTCGAGTATATACAATACTTCTTTTTTGTAGCTAGTGGGAATAACTGTAAAGTCACTAGTCTGTATGCCAGTCTACTGCTTAAAAGGGAAAATTAGTTATTTGCCACATCTTTGAATTTAATAGGTTGCTTTGTGCTTGCCTCTAGCCTTCTTCAAGACGAATGGGTTTGTCTTGTGCCAATTGTCAGACCTCAACCACCACCCTCTGGCGCAGGAATGCCGAAGGAGAGCCTGTGTGCAATGCCTGTGGCCTCTACATGAAACTTCATGGTGTAAGCAATTATTTCAGTGTTATCAGGAACTATTTTAGGCCTTGCTGGATCCATATTAAATGGACACTCCATCTCACAGCCATTCTACTGATGAAATGTATATTACACTTCACCAGAGATCCATGTCACTCTCTGCTTGGAAAGTTTATAGGGAAACAAAAACAGTTTATTTCCATGTGTGCGGTTGCACCTAAGGAAGATAGGGAATATGGGAGGATGTCATTAGAGAAATCCATGGTGTTGCACAACATCACATTCCAAATACTGTATTTACTTGAATCTAACGCTCACATTTTTTAGCTGACTTGAGTCTCCAAAATCTGGGTGTCTATTAGATTCGGTGGTTAATTAGATTTGAGTAAATACAGTGTTTTGATTATAGGTATAGGGTGCACATTAGATTTGATGGTACATTAGATTTGAGTAAATATGGGTAAATAGAATATTCTCACTGTAGAAATTTTTTTTCCAGCAAGTAGGACACAAGATAAATGACAAAAGGACATTCATTGGCTACAAGTGGAATTGTTCTCCCTTTATGTGTGCCTCCGTTTCTTTCCCAACGAGTGAAAAGCGTACCCGCATTGTGGGAGTAAAATTCCCCTGTACGCCATCTCCCCACTGCGCATCAATTTCCCACACACATCAACCCCCCCATGCACATCCACCCCATGTTCATCCCCCCTATGTGCATCAACCCCTCATGCTCATCAACCCCTCATGCTCATCAACTCCCCATGTGCAACATCCCCTATGCACAACTTCCCCCATGCGCATCATTCCCCATGCACAACACCCCCCCATACGCATCAACCCCCATGTGCAACATCACCCATGCGCATCAAACCCCCATGTACAGCATCCCCCATGCGCATCAACCCCCATGCGCAACATACCTCATATGCATCAAACCTCCATGCGCTTCAACCCCCATGTGCAACATCCCCCATACACAACCCCTATGCACAGCATCCTCCCCAGTGCAACCTCTTCTTCCGAACAATATCCCCCAGTACACCAGGCACAGAGCACCAAATTGGCTGGATGTTGGTCAGTCTTCTGTGTTATGTATAGGGCAGAAACACGTTGCACCCCTTTTCAGCCCCTTAAGGGTTAAGTTTCTCCACATCAGTTCTTGGTGGGTGTTCATGTGACAGAAGGAACTCCCTCCCCAAATTTCAGGCTTCTAGGTCCAGGGGTTGGGGCGGAATGTTGATGAGTCATCAGTTCTTCAATGCAAAGTATAGGAAGGAAAACGCATTGTTCCCCTTTTCACATCCTTTCAGTTGGAATTTCCGAAAACCAGTTCTTAGTGCACCCCTCTGTCACGGAAGGAACACCCACCCCAAATTTCATGCTTCTAGGCCCAGAGGTTTTGGCAGGGTGTTGATCAGTCAGTCAGTGACTTTTCTCTTTTATAGATAGATAGATAGATAGATAGATAGATAGATAGATAGATAGATAGATAGATAGATAGATAGATAGATAAACAACTGTTTTGTTTTCTGCTGCAGAAGTAAGTTTCGGTACATATATAACATTTCCATTCTACTGTGAACCTAAATGCAAATAGGTGTAACCTAATTATATGTGATTTGTTTATGTGCTATTTTGTCTCAAAATGAAAGAGGTTGGCTCTTTAAATTGAAAGATAAATATCCCTTAAGGAACAGTTAATGGCTTAAAGGCAGTCTGCTTACCATGGTAATGTCTTAGAAAAGTTAGAATCAGAATCTTAGAGTTGGAAGGGACCCAGTAGGTCATCTAGTCCAACTCCCTGTCTGTAGCAGTTCACAAAGGGGTCAGCTGGGAGGCAGAGCCCCTCTTTACACTTCGTCATCACTTCTGAATTGTATTAGCCTGCAGCCCAATAGTGGAGTCTTGCTGAGGGCCACATTAAGGCTTACTGAGGGCTGCATTCGGCCCCAGGGCTGGGGTTTGGACACCCCTGTTCTGGAAAGTTTATATGATGCAGCATTAGTAGTAGTAGTAGTAGTAGTAGTAGTAGTAGTAGTAGTAGTAGTAGTAGTAGTAAGGGGTATGTGAGTGGGGTAAAAAAATTGTTGCATTTTGTGAGGATAGTGTCCCTATCTAGAAAACAATGCAGTTCTCTAAATGTATGACAAGTTTTGCTAAGGTCACAAGAACTGTTATGTAGGCTGGTTAGTATCTTAAGAGGAAACCCTTCCCAATGTTTCTGCCGTTCTTGTTTAGGTTCCCCGACCCCTTGCCATGAAGAAAGATGGAATCCAAACCAGGAAAAGAAAACCGAAGAACACAACAAAGACAAAGTCATGCTCGGGTAAATATAATCAAAGGCCTATCAGACAGGGATATCTGGCAGTATTGAGACGCCACAATTCTGACTCTGTTTATTACCATTGCAGGTAATAACAGCAGTAATGCCATCCCAATGACTCCAACTTCCACGTCTTCGACGAACTCAGATGACTGTAGCAAAAATGCTTCCCCAAGCACACAAACCACAGCCTCAGGGGTAAGTGATAAAGAAAAATTGTATCTCTGGTTGTAAGCCAGTGAAGTGCCACAGCATATGTTATCTCCATTTTTATCTTATCTAACAGAACAGTAATCTAAATAAACTTTTCCGTTTGTTAGTTGATACTGGAGTGAGAATATCTGAGGAAATTACCTATAAATGCAAACAAGATGTAAAACTAAAGTACTTTACAAACATCTTTATTTAGATGTGTGTATGTAAAATTTATCTCTTATTTATATTGTGTTGTACAATATTACATATGATATTGTATTCTGCTCTACAATAGACATTGGCTCTGATCAAGAGTAGGGCAATCTGTGTGGCTTCTGCGAAAAGATCATTTGCATCCACATGTGCGTGCACACATTCACATATTCTTTATATATGCTATATGGTCTAAAGCAGGGGCCTCCAAAGTTTTTGGCAGGAAGACCACATCACCTCTCTGACACTGTTTTGGGGGCCGGAAAACTAATTTACATTTCAAATCTGAATACATTTACATAAATTTACATATAAAAATGTATTGGAGTGAATTACAAAGCTTGCCCAACGGCCAGATTAGAGGGGTCTTTCCGGTGGCTCCACTGAGACTCACCAAGGGTGAGATCTGGCCCCAGGGCCAGGGTTAGGAGATCCCTGGTCTAAAGCAGGGTTATCAAAATTGTTTCATGCAGCATGTTGAACAGCGTTCAATATCTGGTGAGGGTTGGAAGTGATGTCATTAAGCAGGTCATGACCAGAAAAGAGCACGTTGGAACTCTGGAATTAGCTGCAAATGACAGAAAAAAGAATATGCAAATCTAGATGCTATTTTGAAAATATAGGAGAGCCCAAGTTTCACATGGGCTGCCCTTCAGCGGTGACACTTCAGCATAGCTTAGCATCTGAGAGAGCTGATAGTGTTGCTGGGAGAGCCTATGTGCTGTGGAAGGCTCATAATTGATACCCCGCGCAGTAATTCTTACACAGAAATTATGCATTCTGGAGGTATCCACAAATGAGGAAACATTTGTCTCTGTGCCCTGGTTGTAAAAACATAGTATCAAAAATGAACACAATGAGCGGAATAAAGCAACAGGTAGACAGCACAGAACGCAATAAGCTCTAGTGGGAAGATATCAAACTATATTAAAAGCCTATTAAAAGAACAGGGTCTGTAGTGCCTTTGTAACAGTTGAAAAGGGGGTGGATGGACCTCCTGGGAAAGCAGTTCCAGAGCTGGGCACCAAGACTGAAGGCCCATCTACCCATGAATTGTGCTTCTGATAGTGGTGGGACATGAGGCTAGGGCTCTTCTAGTTATCTCAGTGGATGATCACAGTGGACAGGGGAGCATGTGACACATTAACGGCCTTGAACTTAAACCATTTAGAACTTCACCATAAATTGATCCTTGGAAATAAATTTGGGACCGATATGAGAGTATGGCTACAATCCTAAACCCCAGCTGGACCAGCATAAGCCCCACCACAAGTCCTGTACTGGCCTGGGTGTGTCACAAAAGTGCCGTAAGGCACTTCTATGCTATTCCTGGGGGAGGACATGCACGGACATGCGCTTGTCTCCCTCTTCACCACGGGTATGGGAAGACTGATGAGTTGTGCCAGCCTAGGAAAGGATAGCACTCAAATTCACCCGAATTGGTTCATCGAATAAAAAGCACCAGTTGGTACCACCAAATCAGATTGAAACAATCCATTCCCCCCCCCCCTCAAATCTTGACACCCTTGCTAGAGGAAGACTAGTAGACTGAAAAGCAATGTGAAAGATTTGTCAGAGCATGAAGGAATGCTGCAGTAAAATTTAGTACCACTTTTATGAGGTTCTTGGGGTGGGACTACCTGTCATGATTTCTGCAGGAAACGTATAAAGTGTGAAAATAACAGAGATGTGTACACATATCTTTCAACATCTATGTTTAAACAACCTGATTGGACCTGATTTGGTATTTAAAGATGTGTGCATACACATCCATTTTTTTATTTTCAGGAAACATCAGAGTAATGCCAGGGTTTCCGACACCAATCATTAACAAATGGAACTGCCCTAACTCACACCATTTTCTTTCTCAAATTATTTGAAATATAAGTTGATGCACTCTCACCATACTCTTGGCTAGACTGTAGAAAGGAAAGAGGTTTCTCTCATAGAAATATGTTTTATTTATAAGTGCATGAACGTTGCCTACTTGCTGAAACCTGGAAGTGCCTTTTGGTCGCCTCTAGGAAGCCTTCTGAAGCATGAGGGGCCACATGCAACCTAACCATACCTCAAAAGGGCAACAGAAGCTTTTGACTTGAGCGAAAAACCAGAAATGCCTCTTTGAAGTCTCTGGCCTGCCTTCTAAGTTGTGATCAAATGTGACCTCCTGTCAACGCAGGAGACTTTATAGACACATAGTATGGGCTTTATAGAGACTTTATAGCATGGGCTTCTGATCCATGTTGAGTCAGATTCATGGATTTCAAACCGAAGGATAAGTAGAACCAACCTGTACTTTACTGGCAGTCATGAGAGTAGATGAGAATGAAATAACATGTGCTGAAATGCTCAAAATGTCAGCCACTGTGTTGCATTTTTTATATTGCAGGGATATGCAAAGATTTTTTGCATAGGCAAAGTTTCTAGTTAATGTTTCAACAATAGCTGATGTTTTGAGCATTTCGGAACATGTCTGCATCTCTCCTCACTTATCAGTCACCTTCTTGTGTATCACATTTGTAGTCCTCTGTGCTATGCGTTATGCCTTCTTAGATGCATATATCCTGAATATAAATCCTGTAGAAACACTAACTAGGAATTGAGAACATTTCAGATGTGATTATGCAATATTTTTGTTCAGTGTAAGATTTAGAATCCTGGCACTCCAGAGTCTTTTGCAGCTGCAGTGTTGATTTTCTCATTTTAACGATTAGTGAGCACCTCCTGTACTTCTAGGGTTCAAAGGATTTATTCCATTTTTACTTCAAGATTTCACTGGACCATTTTTTTTGGCCAGAGTTTTGACTCAATATTTCAGTGTCTGCTCTCCTTGTTATTTGCTGCTTCTCAAAAGAATTGAGCTAATGTTGTTTAAGCGCCAGGGGACTCTACAGTGGTCACAGTCCAAAAAGTGATGTGATAAGCATGAGATGCTCAGAGTGATGTTTGATGTCTAAGCAATTTGAATGTGCTGTGAATCTACTTCAGATGTTGACTTGAACTGGGTCTTCAAATTTACGTTAGCCACCTGGAAGACCAGATGGTGAAGAGGATGGATGGGATAGGATAGTTGCCAGGTCATAACACAGAACGTTATCCTCTAAAGGTACAGAGAGATCTGATTTACAGGTGTCCCCTGCTTTCTGTTTCTTTATTGATGATCTACTCTTTCAATATTGTTCAGTTACAATAACAAGAACAATAACAAGTAACAATAACAAGAAGCATGCATTGACAAAAAAAATGCATGCTTTCAACCTTTTTCTTCTGTTCCAAAGGCTCAAATTGCCCCAGTGATCTGTTTTGATAAGTGTGTCTGTAACAGAATGCACCATGTGTCAACTTTCACTCTGGGTATATTTCCATTCCCATAGGCATTAATGGGAGTTGGTGCAGACCGGAAGAACCCTGTGTTCTTTGCAGCCCAGCACAGAGGATAGAATATGGCAGAGCAGGACTGTACCAGTTCCACCCTCTCCGTGCCCCAGATTGCCCCTCTCTATACCCCCAATGCTATCAAAGTGCTTATTGTTCCTTGGGCAGCATCTGGCCTGATCTGGGCTCAGTACAGGGTGGCGCAGGCTGGCACCAAGTGCTGACTCCTCACCTCACAGGATGCCATAAACTTGCTTTATGGTACATTTATGACATCCATTGCCAGTCCTGGAGCATAATATGCAAGGGATGGATTTAATTGGGCCCTTATTTAATAATACTGAGAGAAAAGCTTTCTTCACATGCTTAAGTAAATCTTGTTGTTATTGCTTCAGTTACTCTTGAGCTCAATCCTGGCACTAAAAATAGTGTCAGACTAAAGCCTGACAGCCACCAGGTAGGTATGAAGGAGCTTGTTATTGTTACTTATGTACTCAAGATTAAACAGGTAACCATACAACAGCAATTTTCAACCATGGTGTGCCACAAACGGTCTGCAGTTGTGCCGCAGGAGTTTGGGACAGTGTAATTTATTAGGTCCTGAGACTGCAGCGCCTTGTCAATTAACAACAACAAAAAAGATGTTGTGCCTTAACAGGTTTAGTGGCTTCTCAATGTGCTGTGTGATGAAGAATATTAAAAAGTTATTGCCATAAAAATTCAGGAGCAACAAACTGAAATTAATGTTGATGGTGCTGTGATAATTCATCACTGTTCGGGTACCAGGAGGATCACACTATTGCAGTCTGGTGTTTTCCCATTCCAATTTCTTATCTCTTAGCACAAGGTCAGCTTCTGGAATTCACACTGATATTATGTTTTGAATATCCACCAGGGGTTGTCATGTAGCCCAGACCCGTTGTCTGTCACACACAGCTGCACTCTGAACTGTCTTTGGTGCCAGTGATAAAGCCGCTTGCATATTTTCTTTGTGCCTAAAATAGAGTTTGGTTTGATACTGTCCATCCTTTTTCTATTAAAAAACAAATTATATTTTAGAAGAGCTGAATTCAAGCAGTGTATAAAACAAACCTTTGAAAAATAAATTCCTTGCCATCAATAATTACTGAGAAATTACTGTCGCTAATAACACTGCCCAACAGTGGTTTTGTTTCTGAGGTTTTGTGAGCTGATTCTGTGTATATTTGGTGTGCTGATTTCAAATGTAACAGTAATTTTCGCCTACTAGCTCTAGTTTTTGAGATATAAACATCATGGCACCCTATGGCAAATGACTTTTGATTGACAGATGCATAGACACTCATTAGCGCTGTATCTCAAAAAGTATAGCTAACAGAGAAAAACTGTTTACATATTTGGAATCAGCTCGCCCAGTATACCCAACATCAGTTCTAACATTCCAGGAAACAAACAAAAAATGTTTTTGTTGATGAGGAAACTTCATGAAAGATTAGGATAATGATACAGTAGCTTCTTTTTGAATTGGCTTTGTTTTAATAGGAGGAAATGCAATTTATTAGAGCAGGGGTGTCCTGATGTTTTGGCAGGAAGACCATGTTATCTCTCTGACATTGTGTCAGGGGCTGGAAAAATGATTCACATTTCAAATTTGAATAAATCTACATATAAGAATGTATTAGAGACAGATTCAAGGATTATAAGGTTCACCTGCAGACGAGATGACGGGATCTTGCCAAGGGCTGCGTCGCCATGGGCCACATTTGAAAGGCGAGCGTTGAGGCTTGCCATGGGCCGCAAAGAGTTACTCACAGGGCTGGAACTGAAGTCTGAACATCATCTTTGTTTTATCAGCTTTCTAAACAGAGTTACAGCCCAATTGTAACTTTCCCTAATCCCCAGGGCTACAGCAGTGCACTCTTGTGCTCACTATTGAGCAGAAAAAGAATCATGGAGACCTGCATTGGGTTTTCTAGCCTGGGAGGGGAATTAGGACATGCCGGCAGTGTGTACTATGGCGATGATGGTACCAAACCACCCTGACTGACAACAACCAATGCATTTCAGTGTACGTATGTACCAAAGGGCCAACTTGTGAGAGAGAAGAGAGCTTTGTTTAGTTGTATGTCAGGCTCCCACTGTGAGAATATGTCTAGTATATAGTAGAATATACAATGTATATTCCCTTCTAACTGAGCAAGAGGCCCTTTTTTAAGTGAGTGTCCTTTTATTTAGTGGGGGAAGAGTAACTGGCCCTCCTCACTCCAGCAGAATCTTTTATAGTGGCTTCTGCTGGTGTTCTTTTGCATCTTTATAGAATGCGAGCCCGTTGGGATAGGTCGCCATTAATTTATTTTCTCTATAAACCGCTTTTGTGAACTTTTTGTTGAAAAGCGGTATATAAATATTGTTGCTGATGTTGTTGTTGTTGTATATCCCACTCATCAGCCAAACTTGATAGGTTAACTAGTTAAAAATAACTAGTTATTGAAATGGCTTAAAAATAACTAGTTATATTTTAGTAATTTCAGAACTTTAGAAAATTTATTTGAGACAAATGGAGTTATTTGAAATAACTATATATTTTATAGTTAAGAGGGAGACTATTCTGCTGAGAAGAGAAGAGTGAATGAATGAACCTTTAACATCTGTGCTGCAGAGACTGGATCTGTTTGTTTTGACTCTGCAGGTTTATTGGATGCCTTTCCCAGGTAGGGTCCTCAAGCCCTGGCTTGCAAGATGCACAAGCCTATGGGCAAGAGCTTAAAGGGCTCAGATAACACTAGCCTGCAAGTCTACAGAGTCTAGTCTACTGAGTTACCCTCAGCTGGAGAAATTTGCTATTGATCTGTGCTGAATTAGCTCAGCAATATTTCTGTCTCCACCTTTGAAGGGTGTTGAAGAGGAACAGCTTGGATACCAATAAGAGATTTTTTTAAGAACAGCTGGATTTTATGCACCTGTGGTGGGCATGGCTGGAACGGCCATGCCCCACCAATTTGGCCCGAAACTTTTCTGCACCAGAGGGTGTGGTGGCCCCTCTTTTTCTCTGAGCCTAGGACATCACATAGGCCCTTATAATGGCTACTTCCTAAATTATCTTTTATTGGGCATTTTTATTACTGACTACTTACTATGGGTGCAGTCTAGAGTACTATGGGGAGTCCTTGCTCCGGAGTAAGAACAATTTACTCTGGTTGCAATATGAATTTCCCATAGGTTTTCACTAGGTGGTGCAGTAACTATGGGTACACATAATGTCTCTTATGTGCTCCTGTAGTTACTCTGAATTGCAGGGTGTGTTGTATTGTTTTTATTGTATTTTATTGTATATTTTATTTATTGTTAGCTGCCTTGGTGGCCTTTGGGGAGAAAGGCAGAATATACATGCGTATGTATGTACGTGTGTGTGAGTGTGTGTGTGTATTTATTTTTGTTCATGTTCAGTTTATGAGTATTGAATATTATAGAGCCCCACTTGATTTCAGGAACATTCTCACAAGTGAAAGTGAAACCCTGGATATTTCAGCGTGGGGAGAAAAAGGCAATGCACTTCTCACTTGAAAAATGGTAAAATACTGCCTGAAACTAATTTCTCTGTGTTGTTGACTCCTCCTTTTCCCCACGGAGATTCATCAGATACAGTCATAAGTGGTTCTCTAATCCATTTGCTAATTTTGAGATAAATTCAAGAACATTTCAGCTTGCCTCTGTGAAAATTTGTTATTTGGCAGAAGTCCAAAGTGTGAAATCAGACAGTGTTTTGCTCTTGTGTAAAGTGTTTGAAATAAAAGAGCATTTTTAAACAGAAAATATAGTGTGTGAAATACGGCTGTTTGAAGTTGCCATTATCCTAGTATTTTTTATTGCTCAAAGTTCTTTGGGCATTTCAAATGTATAGCTTGTAAGAACCAAAATGATACTGGATTCTAAACTATTGTTTAGAAAAGTATTGTAATCTAAAATATTGTATTGGTAAAATATTGGTAAAATATTGTAATCTAGTGCTGCAAATTCTTCTTGTTGAATTGTTGATTACAATACATGGTCATGCGTCTGTGGAAAGTCATGAATCTGACAATCATGGATCTGTAGAAAGTTATTTTTCTTTCCTTTTAAAATGCATTTTGTAGTTTCTCATTCTAATGCTGTAGTCCTATAAATTCTTTCTTGGTGAGTAAGTCCCAATGAATACAGCAAGCTGTATTCATTGAACAAATTTGCTTAGGATTGTATTGTCCATTGACTTTGTAAGGACATAGGGAAGCCTCAGGGATCTTTTGTTTCATAGGCTATTATATGGGACTTACTGTTGTACAGTGGACCCACTTCAGCCATCAGGAGGAAAAGGCCACTTCTTTAAAAGACTTTTTACATGAGAGGGGAAGGGGGCTGGAGGGGGGAAGGATTGTGCTGCAGTTTCAGTGCTTCAGTGCTGCTCTCTTCATTTAATAACAGATTCACTTAATGACAGGGATCAGAGAACACATCCCCATTGTAAAGCTATGCACACCAGTATAGGATTATAGTCTAGATTTTCAGTTAATATCAGTGAGCTATCTGTTATTGAAACCAGCTTTGGTTTTCATTGGTAACGATTCATGACTTACCCCTTTTTCTTTTCTTTGCCTCAGGTTGTGTCTTCAGTGATGTCTGGCCGGGGAGAAAGTGCCAGCCCTGAGAACAGCACGCTCAAATATTCAGGTCAGGAGGGCTTGTATCCTGGAGTTAGCCTAACATCCACTGCAGAAGTTACAGCCTCTGTGAGACAGGATTCCTCCTGGTGTGCCTTGGCTCTAGCATGAGTTGCTGATGATGGATCTGGATACTTGCCTTTGGCTGAAGCCAGAAAAATGTGCATTTTTTGTTTTGTTTTTGAATTCAACAGTCTAAGAAGCAACAACGGCTGGCAGCAACATTCCTTGCCAGTTGCATTTGTGCCTTGATCCGAAAGATTTACTTCCCAAGGACTCAGTTTTGATTGTCCAAGCCCTCAGCTATGCAAGAGAACCAAGGGAGTCTGAACCACTTCTGTTAGCTCATCAGCCACAAGGAGTGCCCATCTGCACTATTGATAAGCCCCTGATGTAGGTCTTCACCACAATTACCAGTGCTGCCTTGTGTATTTGTGGATTCTGTATTCCTTTTATTCCACTCAACCACCATCAAGGATCAGATTGGCACTGACAATTTTGCAGACTCAAGTAGGCAAAGCTTTAATTATAAAGAATAGTTCAACATAGAAGAGTGCAACAAGTGTGCAGTGTGATTCAGTGCTCACGTCTTGAACTTGATGGTGGATGTGACCTTGCAAGTCAGAGTTCCAAGCAGTGCCTTCCGTTCATGACATGTCCACATTTCTAAGTAGGCCATCGGAAGCACATCCAACATATTCAGGAAGAACACCACACTTGGTGCACCCTTCCTAATTAGAGCTGGCTAATGAGAACTGAGTTTAAAATATTTGCAAAACTGCATCGTTGTTTATAACAAATAACTATGATGAAGATTATGATGATAAATTCCTATGCTTTGACTGAACTGTATGTTTGTCAGTCAGAATTTGTAAACAGGGTAGCATTCAGATTTTTTCCCTTTCCATATATACAATAATTTTTTATATAAAAGTGCAATTTGTGTTGCAGCAATCAGTGTTAAATCAAAAGCAAAAGATTTAACAACAGTTTTTATATGAATGAATGGAATGAATGTAAACTTTTTAACTTAATGGTACGTAACTAATTTAAAAGAAAAAAGGTAACTTGGCATCCTTATGGGATTTTTTATTGCAGCAAAAATGTTCTACTTCTATATTTCTGATTATAAAAACAAAAGTTTCAAGAACAAATGTTTCTCAGGAAAAATTGACCCTGTCTGTCCAGTCATAAGCTTTTATATACACATTCATCCCCATTATCTTGCCACTGAATAAAGTATCAATTGCAGTGAAACTTTACTACCTAAATGAAGAAACATGTAAATACTCCATCAGGTATCGCACACATCTTTTAAAATATTGGATACAATCTGTTCAATGTGGCTGATCCATAGCTAGGTTGGTTTACATTTTTTTTTAAATGGGATGTCATGTGGAAAGTTGTTTTATCAGAGGTTTTAAAAATAAAAAAAGAATTATGTGTTTTCTGTACAGTATGGTCTCTTTTTTAATATCTCTTTTTAATATTAGACAGGAATACTTCAGATGAATCTATACATGACATTGGAAAGATGTATAAAAGTATTCAAACTTCTGAAATCCATCTGTAAAATGGATGTCCATTCACACAACAGGTAGAGATTATTGTAAGATCTGAGCGAATAATGCAGTTTGCAGATTTTTCCCATTTCTCAAATACCTGCATTTTCTAGTTCTGTGCTGTTGTACTGCATTGATAATACGGAAACGCTAGGACAGGTCCTCACTAGAATTCCTTAATGTGGTAAAGAAATAAGGACTTAATCCTATCCAAATTGCAAGTATCAATGTAGCTACAATGCAGACCAAAGGTAGTGGAATACATGTTCCTATGCCTTGAGAAGGTCTCTATAACGGCCCATACACAAATGGAAGTGGTTTCCATTTAATTGCCCTCCTTCATGTTTCATAGTTCTTTCTGAGAACTTTCATGTGCAGGTAATATCCACGGAGTGCTGGAGAATGGATGCTTTGCTGGTGCTGGAACAGTGCCAAGAAGCGCCATGCAGCCTCCAACAGTGGGGCTCACAGGTGTATCTTTCGCCATGTTTGCGACATCCTGCTTTTGCTGCAGCCCCGCACAGAGCCCTTAGGATTGGGCTGTAAAGGAGCAACAAAAAGTCTTCTGTATTTAATATGATCTCCAAAGACATCATTTTTTAAATGTGGGTTAAGCAGTACTACCGTTTAACTTTTTAAAAGGATATAGCTGCTAAGAGATAACTACTCAAAACTTCCCAACATATTAGTGATACAATACCGAATTATGTATATTCTGCAAGTATGAAGTTCCAACCTATTCAAATATTGTGTCCCCAAAGTTTTTTTTGGCACTTGGAAAATTGCAGAGAAACAAATCAATAACATTAAATGAGCCAGAGTCAACTGGAATATGCATTATTTGGTCATTTTTATGTTTTGTGTCTATCACTTGTTTTACTACCTCCTTTCCACAACTAAGGGTCCAGTCCTATTTTTGGAGAGTTTTCTTCTTCTTGAATGGATGCTATCTTTCTGGAAAACACCTCCAAGGTCAAGAGGTCATTCACACTAAGATGACATAACTATGAATAGAAACAATTTCCTGGCAGGCTTTACCCCCATCTGTCAACTTTTTCAGCAGATGGAATTAGCAGCCTCTCTTTCTGGGATTCCAAATAATAGTACCATTAACCCTACAGAGTGGGCTGTGGGTGGCGCAAGCAGTTAAGACGCTGTGCCTATTAACCAGCAGGCCAGGGTTCGGGTCCTGGGTCGGTCCCACAAAACAGGGTGAGCTCCTGTCCTTAGCCCAGCTCTGCAACGCCAGCTTGATCCAATCGTATTGGCTCTGCCTTTCCATTGGACTATTTCAGTGGCATGGAGAGGGGGGATTTGCTGCTTGGGTAACAGCCTATCCTCCATAACAATCCAACCCAGGCTTTTGTGCTTCGCATGCGGCATATGCAGTGCCAAGCACAATACCATAGTCTTTCAAGACTGACGGAGGCCTGCTTAACCCTACAATCCAGAGTAACTACGGGAGCACGTAAGAGACATTACGTGCACCTGTAGTTACTGCATCACCTAGTGAAAACCTATGGGAAATTCATATTTCAATACAGAGTAAATTGTTCTTACACCGGATCAAGGACTCCCCATAGTTACTCTGGATTGCGCCCTTAGGCAAAGATTTTAAATAGGACATGTCAATAAGAAGGGGAATATGGAAAAAATAATGGCATGACTCAAGATTTTCAGTGATAGTTGTATTTGTACAATCTTGCTGTGGTACATTTCTATTAGGTACATATGCTCTTTAATAAATTTATTAGAAACAATAAATTGACAAATCAGTCTAGTTGGAAAGTAACTTTTTTGATGAGTTTAGCCCTCCTCCAAATCTTTCTTATGTACTCAGTTCATATGTGGAAGGGGAGTAAGTTTGCAAGGGATTGTACATAAACGTGAGTACATGCTCCACATACATGTAGAGAATGTGTACACATACATGTAGAGACATGAGTACATGCTCCACATACATGTAGAGAATGTGTCTGGATCTTCCACCAAATGCAGAGGCTAGAAGCAGAACCAATATATCCAAACTACCCTATCCTCACAAAGATATTGAATTAATAGAATGTGAAAAGAGGGTTTATAGGAGAAAAATAGGTATTTATTTTCATATTTTGGGGGATGTATGTTATAATGAAATGGGTAGACATGCAAATTAATGATTATTTTCCCCTTCTGGAATTTCCACAGTGATCAGCTCAGTGGTATGGTTTTTCTGAAGAACTTGAGATCAGATATTTAAAATGTGTTTTGAGTTTCCCAAACTGATTGCAAAATCAAATCCTATATTTAGTAGAGAAACTAAAAAAGTAATGGCATAATTTTACATGCTATACAAAGATTTCAAAATGTTTTTTTCAATAACTAAAGGTATCTGAACAGAATTGAATTGCAAAGTTTCAATGAATTCAAAGTTTTTCTTTAAAAAGTTGTTGGAATTGCTTGTAAATATTTTAAGACATGGGAATCCTCTTGATGACAAAACTACTAATTTTTACTTTGGGATTTCTGTGAAACACCAAGTAGCTAAGGTCGGATCACAGAGGAACAGGGCACAAGATATCATTGGCAGATGACGTAATAAAAAGGACACGTGCATCATTAGCGATGCCATTTGCCATCAACCAATATAATATACTGTAATATAATGCAATCCAACATCATGTTTGGCTGATTTTCCTCTTATCAGTTCTTTTCAGTAGACTGTGAAGTAGTCCTTTCTTAATGTTGCTCTAAGATTACCTTCATAATATAAGTGGTGTAATATAAGGACTCTAAAACAACAACCCTTACCTCTCCCACTTGCCCTCCACCTCCAATTGCAAACAAAGCATAAATTCTGCGGAGAAGCAGCAGGGCAAAGGTCTCTGGAGCTGTGTTTATTGCACAATGTCGGTCCAATAAAAGTGTACTTTGCCCAGGATTGACCAAACGACAAGAAAGACCCACGTGCTACACTTAAAGCTATCCCTTTATTTGAATGAGTGATTTATCGACCAGCTTTGGTATGGAGTTTGTGCTTTATGATGGGGTGCTGTACTAGAATGCAGAAATGAGCATAGAGGAGTAAAGGAGAACAAACATACAGCCATACGCTCAGCTCCATAATTATAGTACAGCAAGTCAACTTCTCCACTTAAATCTTGATAATTCTCTTTCTTGTATCTTAGAGATAATTTGTCAGATCCTATAAAACTTAATACGGGGATCTCTGATGAATATCAAAGGAAACTTATGGCAGTTAAATATGGACATAGAATTTGTGTGTGCGCGCCTTTAATATAATAGTGTTTTCTATGTCTGATTTTGATATATGGAGAGGTATACTAAAAGTTATTAAAGTTCGCTTAGATGAGGATTAGAAGTAATCCAATTTTTTTTAAAGTAGTTTGTCACAACCTGGGATAATCAGTAACAACAACTTGTCATGAGCTGCATCAACTGATTCCTGGATATACCATATACCATGGGAAAAATACTAGTGTGATCATACCTTGGGTGGATCCAAGCCAGTAAAGTTTCGTACAATGGCTTGACATTCAACACTGTCTGAAGAGGCAGAAATATACTGGGGAGTAAATTCTCTCTCTCTCTCTCTCTCTTGCTCGCTCGCTCGCTCGCTCTCTCAATTTGTTTTTGTTTTACAATTTTCCCTAACCTAAAATTATTCCTTCATTTACACTCTATTTTAATATTTATTATTCATAGGTTTACAGGCTTGTAATTGGTCTTTGCAAATGGCAATTTTTTTCTTCCTAGGTTGTAAACACACATTTTTTTCATAATTAAGAGAGGAAACCAGACTTCCTTCTTCTCATGCAGTGCCAGACACAACGTCTCAAGTTGCTGGGCATTTACACTCATTGGTATTTCTGCTTCAGTAGATGTCTCTATTTCTTACCCGTTCATCTACACATCCCAGTAATTGGGAATGATTATTACCTTCAGAAGCTTCATGCATTATGAAGTATCAGGTCCTAGGAAAGCTTGTAATTGATTTGATTTTAAAGTTACCGTTATGCTGATCATCTGCATTACTTATATAGGCCTTTTGCCAGTGGTCATGGTTCTTGCTGCTAAACCAGATCAACAGGCAGGAACTATCAGTCCAGAACAATGATGTTATTTAATGCTATTTAAATGCTACCTTATATTTCTTTTTTTGAGGGCTCGCCCTTATTTCTGGTTTGACTTTGCATTGTTTTGGAGAGTAACACCCAAAGCACTCTCAAAGCATGTCTCTATCCTAGGATCTGTTCTAATATGAGAGCATGTGCTGATGGGTTGACATGTACCTGCTTTTCTATATCTGTTATATATATACACAGACAGAACAATTACATTGTGAAAGAAAATATAACAGTTCTAGAGCTCATAGAATTGCTCTTGGACAAGCTACATGGAGAATTTATTCTAATGTACGGTATCTTTTCCATGTATTATGTGCTGCAAAGGGCGTTATAGCAAAATTGACTGACATCTTGTAGTCTGTTCCTTGTAGGCTTCATGAAATAAAATATAGATCATGCCTTGTTATGTGTGGAACCCTCAGTAGATTTTTTTAATGCTAGTGGGTACCAAATTAGTGGAAAAATAGCTTTAAAGACCACGTTCCTTCTCTATTATCACCCCATGACACATTGGTATAGACACTATACCACATTCAGCCACTAGATGGGGTGCACACTGGAATTTAATGGAATGAAATTAATTACTTAACTGCACAAAGGAAGCAAATTGGTTTTGGATGCCTTTTTCCGTTACAAGGCATTTAAAGGTGGACTAGTATCAGTGTTGTCTGTCAAATTGGTGGATACCAATTCAATGGATCCCAGGTCCCACCTGTCATGATTAAATTTTCTGAACTAAAGTTTCATCTCACCATTCCCAAACGGAGCCCCTTTTGTTTTGCAAAATAGTCTAGGCTCCATCCCTGGTATCTCCAGGTAACATAGGGAAGGACCCTTGGCAAACACCTGAAGAGCTACTATCAGTGTAGCTGTAATAATAATGATGTCGATGAGCCACTGGTCTAACCTGGTGCAAAACAGTTTCAAATATTCTGTTACGGTTATTCACAAAAAAGATCAAACTTTAATTTTAAAGCTCAGCAAGGCAAAGCAACTAAGATGTACCCCAGCTCTAACCCTATATTGATGAGAGCACTTACTGAGACTATTCACACATGCACACCTCAATAAATGAAGGTTTATTTATTTATTTTTTATTTGTTATGAAGTTTTATTTATTTATTAAAAATTTTCCTGTTGAACAATACTAGAGGGGACATAACTGATGCTAAGGTAGGAAACTGCCACTGGCTTGCCAAAATTCACTGCGGTCAACCAACAATCAACCATAAGAATGAAACAGCACTTACGGAAGTGGCCTTATCAGAAGTGCAGTATATTTAACAGTACAATACAGTATATTACTGTACAGTATATTACTGTAAAGGAAAGTATATTACTGTACCCTGAACCATTGTTATTACACAGTTAGGGTTGCTATCTGGCAACTGGAGATTGAATTTAAATTTATTGATGAAAAAACTTGAGCAACTCCAGATTCCTTCTTCTACTAGTTATGTAGCCCTCTAAGAGTGCTGCTCATCTTATTAACAGAGTAGTTGTGGGACCAAAGGGTTGATAAGGGGTAAGCCCCACTGAACATCATGAGATTTTTGTGTCAAACACAGGCTAGTGTTATGAAGGTTTTGTACCCGTTTGCATTCATTTTCCCTGTCTCAATCCTGGATATGAACCCATAGTTATGGAAAGTTAGAGTGTATGAACTTAAATTTAAGAAATACATACCAAATCAATTCCTCCTGCAGTTTTCAGAGCCTTTGGCATTCCCATGTTTAGGCAACTCTTATGCTCCCTGTTGAAGAACAAGGATGTTAATAGTTCAAAGCTATTAACACATCCTCTGTTCCCTTGCCTGGGTAAAGAATGGCTCTGCAGTCCTTTCCTTCCTCTGTCCTTCACTAGTGTGAGACCACCTGAGAGATTATTTCAACAGCCCTCCATATATAGTAGCAAGAACCATCCGTGAAAGGAAGGAAGTCACTAATACATACAGAGGATGGACCCCAATCTCTCTCTAGTTTCACATAAGTTTCTCCCCTCATTCTCCTTGCTGAAGACTTTCCTTTACTAATCTGAAGCATTACCATCCACTTATGCATCATTAGTATTAATCACTTGTTGACTGGTAACCTAGTTGTACAATGTAACCTCACCAGTTGTGGCAATGGAACCAGCTATTTGTCCCACCTTAATTTTGTCTGATGATGTTCTTTGTCAGAAAAAGGGTTCCATAAAATTTCTTTTTTTCAGACCGTTTCAAGAAGAATCCATCCTGAAATGAGTGGTATTGAGCAACACTTAATTAACTTGATAATTAAACAAATGAATGCATCACTTAAAAACCTTCCACTTAATGATAGACCACATACACCATGATGGTCAAAGCACAACACAGAGGCTCTTAATGAGGCAGTCAGTACTCCCATAGCCTGCAACAGAGTGTCTATACAACTAATGGCACAATCCTAATCAATTTATGCCAACCTATATCACCCAGCATATCTTTCCATGGTGGTGTGGGGAGGTTGGCGTACAACTGTGAACTGTTCTAAACCCCACAGGAGTGAGGCAGAAGTGCCTGGGGCTTATGCTGGACTAAGTGGAGCTTAGGATTGCAGCCCTAGTTGCTATTAAGGCAAGAGGCAAACTCTCTCTAGTAGCCTATGCCTTGTTACTCAACAAAGGCACTATATTGAGACTGATGTTTGCTTAACAACCTGATCGCATAACAGCACAGATGTAATTTAATGAATGATTACATTACATAATTTAATATACTTTAATAATTTAATATAACAATTTGTAGTGATTGGCCACTAGATTGAATACATTTCAAAGAGGACTGGACAAATTCATGGCAGGTAGGTGTATCAGTGTCATGATGACCAGGGCTTTTTTCTGGTAGTACCAGCACCTTTTTCCCCCTGCCTCCCTCCAGCAGCTAATGAATGATTAGTCATATGGGGATGAACTGTGGTGAGTACCGGCACCTTTTTCCTCCCAGAGAAAAAAGCACTGATGACTATGCACTACCTCCAGTTTCAGAAACAGTATGCATCTGAATAGTAATTGCAGGGGGAGAGAAGTGTGTCTTCCTGTCCTGCTTGTGAGCTTCCCAGAGGCTGGAACAGGGTCACTGTGGATAACATTATGCTGATCTAGATGAGCCAGCAGGACTTTTCTTCTGTTCTTTGGAGAGGATCTGCTCCTTAGGAAGGTCATTCCACAGCCTAAGGGAACAGCAATGTTCCTGCCCTGCCAGTACAGTATTTCCCTTCATGCAACAAAACCTCCCAGAAAAGATTCTCCTTAAGAATGCAAACAGACAGGACTCCAATGGGAAAAGGCTATTCTTAAGTTATGTGATTCCTGGCCATAGGCATTTAAAGGATCAGCTCTTAGGCTGGAAATCAGCAGATAGCCAGTGGAGCCACTGCAAAATCGATAGAATATTTTCCTATCTCCTAAACTCTGTCAAGAGGTGAGCAGCCACATTCTGTACTAGTCAAAGCTTGTCTTTTTATTGCCGAGCAAACTATCAGACTCCAAAGAAATATTTGGAAATATAAGAGACCATGTTTCTATTCACAAAACATTTTTCAACTTATGTATTATTCTATCTGCTATACTGAGAGGATTCTTAAGCACTTTCAAAAGAGGTTTTTCAGATCATTGCCTTAATGGGCACCTTGATCTTGAACATCTCCAGTGTGTCTACTTACAGTGCCACTGAAATTATAATTATAATGCCATTGCTGCTGCAGCATCACATTTTGGACATGGCACCATCATACCTTACTATCCAGAGTAACTATGGGAAGATGTTAAGAGGCACTTACTCTGGATTGCTCTATGCATTTCCCATAGGTTTCCCAAAGGTGGCACCATAACTATGTTGATGTAAAAGGTCCCATAGTTACTCTGGATTGTAGCCTATATAACCTAATTGGCACCCTATTAGCCTCCACTTTGGTGCAACAAGAAAAGCCATATTAGCCAATATTTGCAGGGTTATAGATAGAGCTGTGTTATGCACATGACTGAAAATGATGTATTGCTTAGTTGTGCAAGGCATCTCAGTGCGCCCCGTAAGCTGCGTCTCTCTTCTTGCCATTGGAGCCATTCCCTAATGCCAGATGTGATGACCACCCTGTGAAGAATTCTGTCAGGAACAGAAGAGTAGAGCCTGTAGAACAATTACTTACTGTATCTCGTAGGGTTGTTGTCAGGAAATAAAGGATTAGAAAAGCTATAAGCTATGTAAATTTATATTAATATCGAAGAGTCAATTAATATTATTAATATTAAGAGTTAATTAATATTATTAATTGAAGAGTCACAGACTCACTCACTGACTCATCAATGCTCAGCCAAAACTGCCAGACCAAGAAGTGTGAAATTTGGGAAGGATATTCCTTCTGTTATGGAGGTACCCACTAAGAATCAATTTTTGAAAATTCACTCCTAAAGGGGGTGAAAAGGGGCACAGTATGTTTTTGTCCCTATACTTAACCTTGAACAATCGCTGACTCATCAACACCCGTCCTCATCCCCCAGACATAGAAGCATGAAATTTGAGGAAAATATTTCTTCCATCAACGGAGCACCCATTAAGAACCATTTTTTAAAAGAAATTTAACCCCAAAGGGGGTGAAAAGGGGTGCTTTTCAACCCTATACTTTGAAGACTGACTGATCAATACCCAGCACCAGCCCCTGGACCTATATTATACTGTATACTGTGGATATATTATAGTATATTGCAAAATGCACTGTTGCCTAAATTGTTATTTTACTTATGGTACTATTTCTTTCTATTAAAATAACTGATACAATAGGAAAAACTGTTAAACTAAACCTAAACCTGGGAGCCCTTTTTCTAACACAAACACAGAGAGAGAATGAGAGAGAGAACTTTCATTAACTCTATTATATTCATGTTGGCATTGTGTGGTTCTAAAAATAAACACGTGTTGGTAATGGATGAAGATACGTAGAAGATTTTTGGCGGAAAGAGCCAGTAACAATCATGGAAATTATAGGTTATCAAATACCATCCAATTTATGTAGGTTTTCACAGAAGATGTTGTACTAGCTGACTTTTATGAGATAATAAATAGTTTAATTGTGACAGCCAAGATAGAGCAATTCTGAAAGATGAGAAGATAGGAATAAGCCTACACTTGAGGAATTACTGAAAAGTGTGTGGGATGTATTTCATTTTATATAGCTTACTCACTTAAAGAGAGAAGATAAGAAATTATTATGAACATGATTATTTCCAGAATTAAAAAAATGCTTTTAAATATTGGAATAGGAGTACTAATTGAAATGTGCCATTCATTGGAAATACAATTATTTTAAAGATCTTATTATAAATAGCAAAACATTTGAAAAATTCAGTTTGTTGTATTGCACATTTCTTTTGAAACTTGCCTCTGAGATACCAACTAACTGTGCAATTCTTTATGAACTGTGATAATTTAGGGCATCAAGGGTAATCCTAAGAAATTTAGGCCAGCCTAACTCACCTGGCTTATCTTTCTGTGATGGTATGAGGAGGTTGGTGTATGCCTGAGGATTGGTTTAACCCCTCATGATACAGCATTTTTGTGACAACCCTATGTCAGCACAGGCCTTATACCAGGGCTTAGGCCAGCTTACATGGAAATAGGATTGCCTCCATAATCTATTTTAAACACATGCAGTATTTGAACCACCTTTGGGACAGTTTTTTTGGTCCACTACTATGCATTGTACCTGCAGTGTACCTGCAATTGGTACATTGTGATGTACCTGCAATTGCAAACCGCCATTGCAACAAAGCAACTATAGATCTTGTGTGAATTTTGTAATCTGAATTTTTGACCTTACAAATTATTTGAGCAGCCCAATCCTAAGGGGCCACTTCATCAACATTACACAGTCTAGTATGGCAAATGTTCTGGAACTAAATGAAAGAAAAAGAAACAAATCCTCCACCAAATCACAGGATTTTGAAAGCCGTTCCAGAGCAAACTGAGAGACGCATCCGCTTATGATTCATCTCAAAGGCACCTATGGTTCTACAGCACTTTTAAAGAAACAGGAAGTCAATATATGTTCCTAAGCTACTGTAGTGCTCTAAACAACAGGATTGTTGATGTAATTGTCTTATGTATTCTTTGTACACTATTGTACACCATAGCACAAAGTGTGTGCAATTTTCAATACAACTCTGGGGTTTGCCACCTTCTTTACAGTTTTTGGTAACAATTGTGGTTCTAAGGTTGCAATCCTTAGAGTACTTTCCTGGGAGTAAGCCCCATTTAACTCACTGGAACTTACTTCTGAATAGAGATGAATATGATTGCACTGTAAGTCTCTCCCCCAAATCCAGAGTAACTATGGGAGCAAGTAAGAGATTTTATGTGCACCAGTAGTTACTGCACCACCTAGTGAAAACCTATGGGAAATTCATATTGGAATCCAGAGTAAGTTGTTCTTACACCAGAGCAAGGACTCCCCGTAGTTACTCTGGATTTTGCCCTCTGTTAATTTAGACACTGTGATTGTTTAAACTGGATCAGTGTAGGTCAGATATTAAACTATTTCCCCTGTTTTGTGCAGTCAGGCCAAAAATTATACCAGGGAAAGTGGTGAAGATTCTTCAACATTTAAGCCCATTGACTGGATGCGGAAGGGGGAATTGCATGGTATTGAGCTGTTCTGATTGACTATCTGTCTTTGCAGACTAGGAGAATTTCAAGACCAAATAGTTCTTGAGAAGGTACTGATTAAGAAAGCATCAGTTTAGATCCCAAAGCTCCAAAGAGACATTTTGATTAACTTCCATAATGAAGACCAACAGGAATAAGCCATCATAGAATTTAGGTACTCTTTTGCATCCTTAAAACCAAACTTTGATACTGCACAATTCTTTAGTAAAACATATAGTTTATGAGCCAATTCCAACAATTTTGGTACCCATTTATTTTAATGGGCCGATGTGACACACTTGTATCCTTATTCCATTGAAATCAATGGGATACATTGTCTTAGCAAACTAGAGCTCCATCTGCTGTTTGCTACTAATGCTGTCAACACTCGTTTTGGTTCCCTGCAACCTCACAAATTTGTGGAAAAAGTGTTGTCTTAGCTTTCAGCATATCACATCTCAATTAATATACTGGTGTGGAATATTGTGATCAGGCTGTAAATACTTGATGGAACAAGGCTTGACAGTATTTGAATTACAAAGCCATGCAAAAGCGGTCTATTTCAAACAAAAGGGTTTATAAGACGGCAATAGTACAAAGGCCATTCTGGCTGCAACGCTAAAGAAACTTTCCTGGGAGTAAGAACCATTGAACCCAATGGGTCTTACTTCGGGTATTCGTGGTCAGGATTGTGCTGTCTGCTTACTATAAGTATTGCTGATGTGGATATTGCTGGTGGCACATGGATTGCTAAAACCCTCTTCTAATAAATCCATGGTGAGGATTCAAAGATTGGGTAGGACAAAAGATAGCAGATTCTTATAAGAAAGCCCTTGATGAAATTATCTTCAAGTCAAGTCAACCTTTATTGGCACAACACAAGTACAAATACGAAATTATCTTCTCTTACCCACCCCCACCAATGTCAGAGCTGTTTTCACTATACAGTTCTTGCTATGCAGTTCTTCCCATAGGCAATGCACTATATTTCTTGGGTAAAATTAGTTGCAGGACAAACAATGAAAACAGTGGGATGTCAGAAACATTAAGCAAACTCAGCAATTTTAAAGTACAGCCAAAACCATACATTTTGTCAGAAAATGTGGAGGAATCTCTGAGGCACAGGCAGGATGATCCAAAGAAGAAATGTAAACAAATAGCAAATTGAGAAGAAATAGAAAAGGATATAAGCAGATATAATTATTTTGCATAGGGTAATAACCTAATCATAGGCAAGCTTACTTGGAGTAAGATCCACAATATGCAGTGGGATGATCTCTTGGGAGAGGAAACATGCAGAGGATAATGTAATATCCCAAACTAGGTTTTTCTTTCAAGACCTTTCCAGCTTAAACTTTAATGCTTGAGCGAAAGTTTTAAACTTTTAAACTCTGAACCCATTTGAACTTTATTTGATTTATTAATTATTATATGTAGTACCAGAATTGGCTGTCATTAAAGTAACCACAAGAAAAGTTACTTTAAATTTGGAAATTTGGAAAAACAGAGACTGACAACCATCACCAAGGTGATTTTACTCTAGAAATGTATCTTATAGCTGGGTTAGGCAAAATCTGAATAAAATGAATTTATTTTGAATGAAAGTAGTGAAAAAAAATGAACAGTATAGAAAGTGGAAAGGTGATCTACCTCAAAATTGCTTTGCTTGCAAAACTCAGATTCTGAGTTTTAATCCCTAGTATCTCCTGTTAAAGGCTCTCATAATAAACTAGGTTTAAGTAAGACCTTTTTAAAGCGTGGCTGTCATTAGTGTATACTGTGCTAGACTGATAATCAGTATGAAATAAATCTAGTGAAGGAAAATAAGTACAGAGATGATCCAGGATCAACTAAAGTTCCAATCCTATCCACACTTACCTGAAGCCACAACCCTGAGTCCTCAGTCTTGAGTCTCTGGCACACTTTACTCAAGTCACCCATGAATCATAACAGCAGTCATCACAACTTGTCCAGAGTTATTTTAAGTCACTGTGACTCAAGACTGAGTTTTTTTACAGAAGCAAGTTGTCACAGAAGCAACCCGAAAAAAGCAAGCACACACACAAGACTAGGGCTGCAATCATAAGCACACTTTCCCGGGAGTAAGACCCTTTCAACACAATGAGACTTATTTCTGAGTAGACATGGGTTGCAATCCTATTGACACATTCCTGAGAGTAAGGGCTAAATCTATAGTAGTTATGGGTCCATGCATTTACGTCACCCTCTAGTGTTATCTTATGAAAAGTCATCTTAACTGCTCCGGAGCAAGGGGCTTAATTTCACTTTAGGATATAGGCCTAAGTCCCGTAGAATACAATGTCACTTTCTTCTGAATATACATGTTTAGAATTGCACCCTATGTTAGGATTATGCTCAAAGTCACAAGCACTTACAGAAGCAAATCTTAACTCAAGTCTTGACTTTTCATTTTTAGAGTAAAACCCCCACGTCCAAAGACAGTGTGCAAGTTTTTGACATGTGTAACAATGCATGTTTTTGTGACACAAGTCCAAGTCATTCAGGTTGTAGCCATCCCTGCCTGGAAGAAAGTCTCACTGATAGTGCAATCCTATTCATGTCTATTCAGAATTAAGTTCCATGAGTTCAGTGGGGCTTACTCCCAGGAAAGTGCTCTTAGGATTGCAGCCTAAATGAATTTGGACGTACAGTGATGCCTCACGTAACAAATTTAATTCATTCTGGAGGCATGTTTGTTACGTGAAATTTTCTTTACATGAAATGGATTTTCCCATAGGAAATAATGGAAACTCGGACGATTGGTTCCACAACCCCAAAAATATTCACATAAAAATATTAACTGGATGTAAAAATGATGACAGATTGAATTCAAGACATGCATTCAATGTGCGTGATCTTATGAAATCTACTTAGGCTGCAGTCCTAAAGACACTTCCCTGGGAGTAAGACCCATTTAACAGAATGGGGCTTACTTCTGGGTACACATGGTTAGGTGGCTGCAATCCAAGACACCTTCAGAGTGTCTCCCCACTTTCTCTTTCTCTCCATCCTGAGCATCTCTCTCCCCTGCTCCCTTCTGGCTAGCCCTGAGCTGCTTCCCTCTTCTCCACTGCTCTTCTCTCCCTCTGCCCAGTGGATGTCTGGCCACAGGAGGAACAGCCTGGAAGTGTTGCTTTCACTATGGGCAGGTGCACTAGGCAGCCCTGACGCTTTTTAAACAGGCTGCCGGCCAGCGCGTCTGCCCCAACTGCCAACCAACGTGTTCTTTACATGAAGCACAGTTTATTACGTGAAGCAGAATCCTAGAGAATTTTTTGTTTGTTACGTGAAACATACTTTACATGAGGCATTCTTTACGTGAGGCGCCACTGTATTTCTAAACAGCCATGCATAAGATTTCACTGTAAATTGGCTAAATTTGGGACCCATCTAACACCCATCTAAAATCTAGCACTCCAGTCAATGGAGAAAACTGTTATATGACCCTAAGATGAAAATCACAGTGAATTCATTGGGTCTTACATCCTAATTCAAGTGCTTCGTGTTGCAGCCCTTATGGGTACAATCCAGAGTAACTACATTAGCACTTAAGAGACATTACATGCACCCGTAGATATGGCACCACCTAGAGAAAACCTATGGGAAAATCATATTGCAATCCAGAGTAAATTGTTCTTACACCTGAGCAAGGACTCCCCATAGTTACTCTGGATTGTGCCCTTCGTTTAAGACTTGAGAGGAGTAAAGTGGCATGAGAGCACTCAATTCAGAAACAAGTCCATGGAACGGGGAGTAGCCTAGATGGTTCTCAGAGCCAGTATGCCAGAAATATTTATGTTTCAGTTTGCTGAGGAGCTGTTTAAATCAAGCCACTGAAACTCCGGACATATATAAAACTACAAGCACTACTGATTAATGTGCACTGTGAGTATTCACACAGTAATGATTGATTCTTCTACAGTTCTGCCCCAGAATGCACTCACCAGAGTGCAAAACTGGGAATAGATCCTCTTGAAGCAGAGGGGATATCTCTACAAGTTCAGAAGATCATAAATTCTGAGAACCATTGAAATAAGACGGGGCATAGAATAATGTCTTGGTGTGCATGCACAGCTTGTGCTGAAGTACGAAACTTCATACAATCACACAATTTATGTTAGCTAGATACAAACTCTATATTTATAGATCATAATCAGCACCTCAAGGAAAAGGAGTATTGTATCTTTGTTTTGATTCCTGATTGGTTCAAGGCACTTTTTCCAGCTCATTTCCCATCAGCAAAAAGGGCACTATAGGAAAAGAATTCTAGGGGAATGTATTTGCTTTATAATGGAGAAAGGATCAAGCAATGGGGTTGTAGTAAGTACAGTAAGTCCTCGACTTACAATCTTTCAACATGCAAACTTTCATAAATACGAACCTCCCTGCAAGATACAAACTTTTTTCCCCTCCAAAAAGTGTGAAAATGCTTTGAGGTCAGTGGTGTTGGGCTTGTGAATATTTCAACTTTCAAATGAGGTTCTGGAATGGAACTTGTTCGTAAGTCAAGGACTTACTGTACTTACTGCTTTTAGGAGAGATTACTACAGGTCTCCAGTGTCCTGCAAACAGAAAGCAGGACACTGCTTTCTGTTTGCAGAATCTGAGATAGCCAGTTTCCAAAAAAACCTCTGAGAGGTCTTTAGACCCACGTCTGGAATCTCAACATTTGATTTCTGTGAAGCTGTGCCCATTCTAAGTGACTCATAGTCAAACAGATTTCGGCTTTAATCCTAACCTCCATTTGGCCTAAGCCTAAGCCCTGGCATAAGTCCTATGTTGACCTAGGGGTGTTACAAATGTGCAGGAAGACTCTTCTGCCCCCTTCTGGGAGGGGTTATGCCAATGCACAGGTATACGTCAACTTCCCCACACCATCATGGAAAGATAGGCCAGGTGTCTTAGGGTGCAATCCAGAGTAACTATGGAAAGTCCTTGCTCTGGTGTAAGAACAATTTACTCTGGATTGCAATATGAATTTCCCACAGGTTTTCACTAGGTGGTGCCATAACTATGGGTGCATGTAATGTCTCTTATGTGCTCCCATAGTTACACTGGATTGTAGGGTTAGTCTGGTCTAAATTTCTTAGGATTGCGTCCTTGGTCAGTTTAGCCTCTAAAAATGACCAGTTTGTTCACATGCATCGTTCCTTTTAGCAGGTGACATCATAGGATTAGTGTTCCATTGTGAAGGTTGTGTTCTCATGTTATTCAAGGTCCCTACTGCAATGTTTGCTGATCCAGATGAAATATCCAAATACATATGTATAATCACCTACCACTGCTTCACATCATGTCTTATTATGTACTAGTGAAAATGTAGCCGTGTAGTGGGAGTAAAATTCCCATCATACGCCATTCTCCTGCTGGATTGTAAACCATACTAACATGAAATATCCTGCCTGCTTTGGAAGCAAGCACTTTCTAATCACAGGAAAATGTTCCTTATTCCAACGTCCCTGTACTTGTTCCAGCAAACGCTGTCAAAGCATAATCACATTAATAAGAACAAAGATAAAAGGATAACAAATTCAAGGGAAACTGAATGGAACTCAATGGATGGTGAACTGTCAAAACTTGGCAAACACATTAAGTCAACATAATATGTTACAAGTGAGCTTCTGAAGCAAGAGAAAGTGGAAGAGAAAGGAAAGGCTAATGTCTTTGCACAGCAGGAAGAGGAAGCTTGAGTGAGTCATGCGTCTTCCTCTTGCACTTCTATTGTAACATATAAAGAAATTCATATTGTCCCCTCCAAATGATCCATCTCCATGGGAGAAATCAGTGTGTCTCCCTTCCACACATTAAACCACAAACACCAGAATTGTGAGCAAGTCATTTGGGCATCTTCTCACTGCTTCTCCTTTGTAATATGCCAAGGTATTTAATTTATTCAATGAAATTAAAGGATATTTATAATGTTAGTGTCTGTGTGTATTCTTGATTTGCCCTACAATCCAGAGTAACTATGGGAGCATGTAAGACACATTACGTGCACCCGTAGTTACTGCACCACCTAGTGAAAACCTATGGGAAATTCATACTGCAATCCAGAGCAAATTGTTCTTACACCGGAGCAAGGACTCCCCATAGTTACTCTGGATTGCGCCCATGGTGGCAATATGTTATTCAACACCTTTGTAATATGCTAAGCAACTAATAAGGAAACACCGGGAAGGTTATCAGAGTAAGGCCTTGATCCTATGTGGGATCTTGTGTTTGATCAAAATTTAATTTTGATCAAAATTAACTTAGAAAGAAATGTTGTTTCTTGATTTGATTGTTTTTCTAAATGATTCTTCAACTAATCTTATCAGGCTATGGTCCTGTACAGACTTGCCTGATTATGAACTCCACTGAATTCAAAGAGCTTTACTTCTGAGTAGACATGTACATGATTTGGCTGTTATAATCTGATGTGATCACAACCATAGTAAAATATAGAGGTATGTGACAAAAAAGGTTTCTTTTGGTTTCTTCTTCTAAAACCTTATTTGTTTCATTGTTCATTCAAACCATGTTTGCGTAGTCATTTTGTTTGACCACATACTTGTCTACAGAGAAGTAAGTCCCATGGATTTCAGTGGAGCTTACTTTCAGGAAAGTGGGCAAAGGAATGCAGCCTTTGTTTTACCTTGTATTTTTAAATGAATATTATTGCTGGTTGTGCTCATTTACACTGTATTATTGAATTAGGGCAAAATCCAGAGTAACTACGGGGAGTCCTTGCTCCGATGTAAGAACAACTTACTCTGGATTCCAATATGAATTTCCCATAGGTTTTCACTAGGTGGTGCAGTAACTAAGCGTGCATGTAAAGTCTCTTACGTGCTCCCATAGTTACTCTGGATTTGGGGGCAAGACTCATTTCAGTGCCTAATTCTTGGTGGTTGCAATCTTTTAACCTTATCTAGCCCAGTGATTCTCAAAGTGGGGGTCACAACTTCATTTCAGGGGGTTGTGAAAAGCTAGGTGCTGCCATCTTGGAAATGTGGCTGTCATGCTACCATCTTGAAATGGGCACTCAGGCTGTAATCCATACTTTGCTGGGAGTAATTCTCATTGAACACAATGGGACTTACTTCAATGTAGGCATGGAGATGCTCTGGCATCACAGTGATGTCACTTTTTGTTTGATGTCATCTCTGGCCATGGCATCACTTCCATGTTGATGACATTATATATGGCGGTTGGTGGGGTGTGTGTATCTCAAACCTATTGTTATTCTTGGAAAGGGTCTCAGTATGAAACGCTTGAGAACCATGGTTTAGACATTGTAGTGTTGAAGAGTAGTCTGATAAAGAGACAGCAGCCACCAATGTAGGCTGCCATTTTTATGGTGGTCACAATTACCACCTGGTCAGGAAAATCTGCAGGTATTTGGGGTAAAAAAATTGGCCACCAGAAGACTATCAGCAAAATTAGCTCTCCACAAAGTATATGGTAAAAAAGGGAAAACATAAAAATTCATTAGCAATAAAATGTAGTTTGTTACTGAATGTTACTTCTTCTGGTGGTGGCATTCATTCTGGAAAAAAAGAAAAGTGAATTATCCTAAAATAATTAGCATCGAGAACATTTGGGTGCATCTCTAAAGCTGCATTCACAACTGATCCTCACTATTAGCAAAATAATCATTGTTATCTTGTTTGTGAAACCAGATTACCTGAGTTGAATCCTCCTCCAAAACCAATGTTCATTCTTTTAGAGCCGAACTAGACATGAACTGTGAACAATGTGCTGTGCCACACATTCATCTAGTTATCTGAGTGTCTGGCTTACTCTCACACTAGTGACTATAGGATTGTAGTCTTACAAATTCCCACTCTCCAACACACTTCTATAATTCTGAAGAACATGCACTTTGATGGGTATGTGTGCGTGTATACACGTGGGCACATATGTGCATGTTTCAGACTTCTGGCATGGCAGACTTGAGAAACATTTCTAACATTAATTCTGAATATTTTCTTTGGGATATTTGAACACGTATGCCAATAAACACATGCACAAAAAATAATCAGAAAATATATAGTTTTAAAAATTTTTTAAAGGTGCACATGAGCCAAGTGTGTTTTTTTCTCTTTTTTATAAAAAAGATAACACGCTATTTATGGGTCTATTACTGAGATATTTTGAGTTATGATATCTTTATTTTGTTTTATTGTTGTAAACCACTTTGGGTCAAGTGAGCTAGGAATTCTAAGGTTAGTTTTAATGCTACACTTGCTACTACCATTGTACTACTGTTGCTGCTGCTGCTGCTGCTGCTACTACTACTACTAGTACTACAACTGCAACTGCTATTACTACTTAAGAAAATTATAATCAGGTTTTTTTTTCTTTTAAGGCTTCATTCATTAAGACATGTCATTATTTACATTTGAAGCATTATAAAAAAATAACTTTCTTTACTTTGTAGCACAAAGCACCAAATACTTGTCTTGAATTGAACAAAACTGGTCAGCTGCAATGGTTTTCAACCAAATAGATTATGGCTGCAATCCAGAGCAAATTCAGCCTGCTCTGACCTAACTGCACTCTCCTAACTATTCTGTATCCAGAGCAGAAAGTTATGCTGAATCCAGAGAGTCAGGAAGCCTGGGCTGCCCTAACTGCTCCAGAGCATGCTAAGTAATTGACACAAGGGGAAGACTTGCTCCTGAGGAGACACCCCTCAGATCACACTGAACAAGGAACAGCTGTGGTGCCTACAGTGGTGACATGACTCTGCACATCACCTGGTGCGGAAGTCTGTGCATCATCCCTGGGATGCGCGCCCCCCCTACCTGGACTGCGCAGTCACCAAAGTTGGCGCCTGCGCAGTTGTTTCTGAAGCCAACTGGCTTCAGAAAGAGTACTGCGCAGGCACCATCTCTGACACCTGCGCAGTACTTTTCTGAAGCCTTTTGGCTTCGGGGGAGACTGTGCAGGCGTCAGAGTTGGTGCCTGTGCAGTACTCTTTCTGAAGCCATTCGGCTGCCGCTCTGTCTCCTGAGTGAGGCCGAATGGCTGTGCAGAGGCGCGGACTTTCTCTGCTCTAAGGAAGTCTCCTCTGAAGCTGTTCGGCATGCTCAGTGTGTTTCTGCGTAGTGCACCTCAGATGGCCGTTCAGGCCAGCTCCTCAGACAAGTGGCAGCTTCTGGCTGCTGCTCCGCCTTGGAGCAGGCCTGAATGGGGGTGCTGACGCCCGGGGCCTGCCAAAGGACAGTCAAACTCCTCCGGCACATCACCCCATATGGAGCGCATCCCCAATGCAACCCACACCAGCCACACCAGTCTGGTGACGCCACTGGGTGCCTGCCTTATAAGGAGTCCCTGATGAGATGCCAGTACATTCTACAGTGAATACAAGGGGCTTCTTGGAGTGGCCTGCTGTATCCTGAGGTTTGTGGGCAGCCGTAGTTTGTTCCATATCCTGAGGTTGAGAGGAAGGGGTTGCAGCTAGGATGGCCAAGAACTCAGATTTTTGGTCAGCACTGCCATTCTTACTCGGGCCTTATCATGGACCCCTATGGGTCTACTCATGACTATACCTGCTCCTGAGGTGGTATAACTCTGAGGGCTGGAAGAGGGCATTTCTGCCTTGGAAACAGGCTCTGGATTCAGAGTAACTGCTCTGCCCTAGGCAATGCTAAACATGCCCTCAACTTGCCTCTCCTGAGCTGCTTAGGCTGCCCCAGTTAGGGCAGAGCAGGTCCACCTCTCTTAGGGCACCCTATCTTGCCTTGCTCTGCCCTAAGCCTCCTTCAGAGTAACTGGGCTGGAGCATCTTGCAGTTGCTCCACCCTAGTGACTGATAGGGCAACCCAAGGGCTCTTAGGTGGACAGATTAGTTGCTCTGGATTGGGCTGCCTGTCTTGTGTCCTGGAAAAAAAACTTCAATATCCTCCTTTTCCTTGTAAGTGGGAAGCATGTAGCCTTATTGTAATTAATAAACTAGGTGTAATAAATTAAATGTAACAGTTTAAAATTTAATATAATGTTTAAAATAAACAGAAACAATATATGTGAGTGTTTTTAGCTTTTATTTTGTCATGTCCTATATTTTTCTTGGGTGTCCTACATTTTGGGGGGACCCTTTCCTCTTTTTTATTATGGAATATGGTCACTCTGTATAGAGGACTTACAGGATTGCTTCCAGGGCAGCCCATTGAACACAAATTTACATGCTTCAGTTTGTACACATACAAGGTTGTGCTATAAATTCTGTTCTCTTCTGCACCGGTTTGCACAGTCATATAAATAAATTTTGTATCTACACGATGCATAGTTTCTTCAAGTTTCTGCAGTGATTCAATCATGTATCAGTTTCTTATGAGTCTCCATCTCATATAAACTTGAAACAATTGTAAACCAAGGATTAGCATATTTTTCACCTGAGGCAATAATGGAAATTGTCATTGAGATGCAACAGCTGTACCCATCAAGAGCCTCGTTAATATGAATTATTCTCCATATGAATGTATTCCAGGGAAACACTGTGGGGAAGTGAAGTATGTTTCTGTATCTATATTCACTGAAGTTCATAAAATGAATTCCAGAATTACTCTGGAATAACAAACTTTTGTAGGTATAAAAAGTTTAATTACAGTGATGAGTGAATACAACCGATGACATAAAAAAGAAAGTTTAAGCACAAATGGTACTATGTACATACAGATAAGGTATGGTTGGATTTATAAAGACACTGGTCTGAAAGACACTGGTCTGAAAGATCTCTGCAGTGTTTTACTCTATTATAAAGTGCAATGTGATTGATTGATTGATTGATTGATTATCCAGAGTGTCAACCTGGTTTCTCCTTGATAGAGACATCCCACTTACTAGATTATTCTCAAAGCTGCATTCCTACATAAAAAGAAAAAAATATTGTGATGTTCATATATGATGTTGGCATACATATAAATTTTACTCATGGACATGTACTGGGAAGTTATAGCTAGTTATGGCTGTCCAGCTCATGTGTACCTAACAGAATGAATGAATGCCTGAGGCCTTTCAATGAAGGCTTGAGGCCTTACAGAATGAATGAATGCTTGAATGCTTACTTTTTTCTGGGAATAAATGTAATTGGACTCAGTAAGGCCAAATTCTGGCTTGACATACATAGAATTGAAGTGTAAATGCTCCCAATGTTGGAAAATTGTAGCCAGTAGGGGTGCACAGTCCACACTTGGTAACGTGCCTAAGAAGGTGACATGTGCTAGGATGTGTAACACCACTAATGATCAAATCATGTTTTATAGGAATAGCCCCATCATCATGCTATATACCATTCAATGTTTAATTTACAGCAGAAATCAAAGTTTTAGAACCACTGAAATAAGGTGTTAGTAAGATGACACCACTAGTGATCAACATTGCGGAAATCATTTTTCTTAGGAATAATATTATCTATATATATAAAAGAGAAAAGTTACTGACTGACTCACTGACTGACTCACTGACTGACTCATCACTGCCCTGCCAAAACTGCCGGGCTAGAAGCGTGAAATTTGGGGTGATTTTCCTTCCATGATCGAGGGGTGCACTAAGACCGGTTTTCAGAAATTCCAACCAGAAGGGGATGAAATGAGGCACAACACGTTTTCCTCCCTATACTTTGCATTGAAGAATTGATGACTCATAACATTCCACCCCAACCCCCAGAACCTAGAAGCATGAAGTTCGGGGAGGGAGTTCCTTCTGTCACATGAACACCCACCAAGAACCGATGTGGAGAAATTTAACCCTTAAGGGGCTGAAAAGGGGTGCAGCATGTTTTTGTCCTATACTTAACATGGGAGACTGAATAACATCCAGCCAGTTTGGTGCTTGGTGCCTGGTGCACTGGAGGGACATGTTCAGAGGAAGAGGTTGTGCTGGGGAGGATGCTGCACATGGGAAGATGCACATGGGGGATGTTGCGCAAGGGGGGATGTTGCGCATGGGGGGATGTTGCGCATGGGGGTTTATGCACATGGGGTTTATGCACATGGCGCACATTGCACATGGCGCACGTTGCGCATGGGGGACTGATGCGCATGGGGGACTGATGCTCATGGGGGTTGATGCGCATGGGGGTTGATGCGCATGGGGGATGTTGTGCATGGGGCTGGATGCACATGGGGATTGATGCACATGGGGGAAGTTACGCATGCAGGGTTGGTGCGCATGCAAGGTTGATGCACATGGGGGAAGTTGCACATGGGGGACTGATGCACATGGGGAAATGTTGCGCATGGGGGAATGTTGCGCATGGGGGTTGATGCGCATGGAGGAAGTTACGCATGCAGGGTTGGTGTGCATGCAAGGTTGATGTGCATGGGGGAAGTTGCACATGGGGGACTGATGTGCATGGGGGAATGTTGCGCATGGGGGTTAATGCGCATGGGGGTTGATGCGCATGGGGGACTGATGCACATGGGGAAGTTGCACATGTGGGGTTGATGCACTTGGGGGGGTTGATGCGCATGGGGGATGTTGCACATGGGGGGTATTGAGCCATGGGGGGATGGCGCATGGGGGAATTTTACTCCCGCAATGTGGGTATGCTTTTCACTAGTCATGTTATATACCATTTATGCATAATTTACAGCAGAATGCAGTTGAAAAAATGGGAGTGAAATATCTCTTTTCTTCCAAAAAGTACAGCCAAAAATCCAGTGAGGATGGAGTGATGATACATCACCTCTCTCACCACCCAGATTGTTGTCCCACTCACTGCACAGGAGGATGAATAGCATGGGGGGGGGGTGATGAACTGGCCTCCTGCACCGGTTGAAGCAAACCATTGTGATGCCACTAATTATAGCAAATGAAGTGGTCCTCAGACTGCTTATATTGATGTTGTTCCACTGAAGTCATGGCATACAGTAAGTCTACATTGCATTGCAAAAAACGTGTAAAGAACCAACATCCAGTTTCCTTTCATTCCATGATCTTAGCACTAGCATTTCAAACATTGAGTAAGGATGCAAGAAACACACCTTCATTGATTAATAACTACGATGTGCGGGAGAAATTATTTTGCTATTGAGCTGGTAAACTAGTGGTCCTTGGAAAAAGAGAGAAGGTGTTTTGCCTCTGTGCATCTTTCTTAGGAAGTTTTAGTTCAAAGGAGTCCTTTCTAAAGAGGCTGAAATGCTTCTAAACAGGATGTGCAGCCCTAAGTAGAGCAATACTTGCTGATAGATCAGTGATTTTCAACCAGTGTGCCATGAGTGGTCCAAATGTGTGCTGTGGGAGTTTGTCAAATGTATTTATTTATTAACTAAATTTCATGTATTAATAGGGTCATTGAGGGATGTGAACCCTCACGAGCAGCATGGTATGCAACGTTAGTTGTCCAAGGTTTGACAGTGTGCCTTGACAATTTTAGCACCAAGTCAGTGTGCCATGAGATAAAAAAGATTGAAAATCACTATGAAGGAAAAATACTCTGTGATTTGGAGCCACCAGGATCTTTTTTGTAAAGAAAAACTGAATAGTTCTTAAAAATATTTATGCAGAATTTGTAATTCTTAAGATCATTGTTGGTTACATTGTTACTTAAGATCATTCCTGGTGAACAGTACAGAACCCAGTACAAAAAGCTGCTGGCCCAACCAACCTTCACCTGGTTACCCTTTGCAGTATGACTTTGGAAATGTTGAAATGTTGTCAGAAATCAAACCAACTGCCTGACACCAAAAGTTCTCTCTTTAGAGGCAAAGTCTTTCCAAAAACAGGCAATGCCTCAAAAAACCTGAGCTATCAGTTAAATGCCTTCCCAAATTAGGATTATTCAGGGGAGGATAAGACAAAGCCATTGGGGCCGGCGCTGCATTCGGCTGCCAGATTGAGCCTCCCCTTGAAGAATTTATGACATCATTCCTGAGGCCTTGCCAGGAATCAAGCCGCCATGCCTCCTACCTGTCTTCAAAACAGGGCTCACGCTTTGGTGCGCCAGCACAAAATCGAAACCCCCAACCTGTGTGTGACGTGTTCCCTTTTGTCTCTGGAAGTCTTTAGTGTCTGCAGTCTGCTCCCTGTTCTACTTGAGATCAAAGAGAGCAAGAATAAACATCTCCATCTCTTCTCTTTCCCCCCCATCCCAACCGCCCTCCACAACATATTCCATCTAATATGACTGGTATTTTTATTGTAGAGAGGAGCAATTTGTAAGGAGAAATGAAAATCTACAGCATGTCAACTCATACAGGCTAATGATGTTTATACAGACATACCACACTGATGGAATAGACCCAACATTCCCCTGCACTGTGCAAGACGGGAAGGGGAAAATGAAAGACAGAAAGGAGTGACCCAGGCCTCCCTTCCCCCTGCCTCTTTCCTGCTCAGCAACCTGTACTTGACCCTCCGGAGCCTGGCTCTGCTCAGCCTTCATCCCGCCCAGCCGGAGCCAGAGCACTGATACCAGGCAGCTGATGCTCTCCCTCATCCAAAACACACACACTCCTTGAAAACACACACCCACTGCATACTTGGAGGAGAAGAGTGGGAAGGGAGGGAAGAGGCTGACCCACCTTTTCCTTGCTGCTTCAGGGCACGCTTTCTCACTCCAGAAACCCATGGCCTGAGATGTACTTGAGGGCACTGCTGGTGCTTCTTGCCAAGCAATACAAGTGTCGGGAGAGTGGTCCACGTCATGGCAGAAATACTTCAGATGCTTGGCAGAGGGGGAAGTGTTTGGCTAACATTTCCAAATGAGCCGACTCGAGTCAAGCACCAGGAGATGTCTTTAAGCATCTCGGGCATCAAGGTGTTCTGGTTTTCTAAGCATCTTGGCTCCTGCTGGAGTTGTTGGTACACAGCATCCCTGGACGTTGTGACGCTGAGGTCATTTGTGCATCCAAAACTAATCTGCTTAAGAGGGTAGGAGGGTGTTGAGCAGCAAGAAATCCACATTCTGTCATCTTGTTTGCCTGCCGTGAGATAAATGTGGGCAGCTTTCTGGCTGGCTCCGGGATTAGAAGGACAGATAGGGCTTTGTCACTATTGCACAGGCATATTTCAAGGACCAGAGATAAAGGAAAAACTCAACTGAGATCCACATGTGGTGTGACAAGCTGCAGACCCGTTCCATTCAGATGGACGGAATGTGCAGAGGGCTTTAAAAATGTACAGCAATAAAAACCTGAAATTATCTCCTTATATATTTTCATGTCTCTCCATATCTGTCTCTCCATATATAATTTGTGATACATATTTATACGTCTTAGTGCTTTGGTTGGTCAGTTGGTTTATTTCAAAAGTTTATAGGCCATCATTCTATACCAATAATTCTACGTCACCTAGGCAGCTTTCAGTTTCATGAAAAACAGTTTAATAGCACGACCACATAAAAACAACACAAGAGGCACCATGAGCAGAAACCAGCAAAGTGTACAGTACAAACAAAAATAAACACAAGCAAAAGTTCAGTCGATTGACTCGACCAAACGAAAACCAGATGCTGCAATGAGGATTCCATTCATATGTGTAAAGTACTTTGACAACAGAGAAAGTGCAATACAAATACAAATGTTAAATGCATTTAACAGTTAAACTACAATATAAATGTTATTACCTCTACTAACTGGGCACAGAGGCATATTTTAAAGACCTGTCCTCTTTATATTCATTAAAAGGAGAACAACTATCCTTCTGCACCCCAGCATGACAACTTTTACAGTGGCTGTTGCTGGTGTCTCCTATGCACCTTTTTCTTTTAAAAATAAAAATAAAAATTGAGAGCTCTTTGGGGACACACATTTCTTGATGTATTTTGCTATACTCTACAAACTGCACTGTGAACTACCGAACTTTTTATTAAAAAGTAGTATTTAAATGTTTTAATTAATATCACAATATGCATTGTTCTAACACAGCAATCAAATCACAAGATACACTTTCCAGCAGACTTAGAACATCTCAAAATGATGTATAAATAGGTAAAATCTCAATTATATTAGAAGGCCCCTACAAATTTCTATTCATCAATGTGTCCAACACACATGCCAGACACCTCAGAAACTTTCAACTCTAAACCTTCTTTCCCAGCCAATGCAAGGAAAGGAGGGTAGTGTGCCTGGAAGCAAATGTATACTTATCTCCTGACATAGCAAATAACACTCATTTTTTGGTTTTGTGCATCTCCAAAACCAGCAGAGGGAGCACAGGTTATCGTATGTCATTAACAACCTGTATTTCCAGAGCTAACATGACATCATAACGTCCCCAATACTATTGATTTAATGATCTGATTCATCCACGTCTGGCTTAACTCTACAATCTTTGCTGCAATACAGTTTTATTATATATCCTCCAGAATTTGGAGGATTGTCCTTAAAACGACCATGGGAATGAAGAGCTTCAATAGATTTTTAAATGAATCTTGTCATTCACGACATAGTATAATACATTTCAATTTGATGTGTCAGTATGGTGGGCTGTGGGTGGCGCAAGTGGCTAAGACACTGTGCCTGTTAACCAGCAGGCCAGGGTTCGAGACCCTGGTCGGCCCCACAAGACAGGGTGAGCTCCTGTCCTTAGCATCTGTGATGCAGCTGGATCCAATTGTATTGGCTCTGCCTTTCCATTGGACTAATTCAGTGGTGTGCAGAGGGGGGATTTGCTGCTTGGGTAACAGCATATCCTCCATAACAATCTAACCCAGGCTTTCGTGCTTTGCATGCAGCATATGCAGCGCCGAGCACGATACCATAGTCTTCCAAGACTGACGGAGGCCTGCAATGTGTCAGTAATGAGTTAATGAGATGTGGATGAATCAGATCAATAAACCCATTCATGCCGGGGGTTGCAATTTTTTGAATTGCAAAAAAAAAATGGAACACTAAAGGAACACTTGGCATAAATGGGTTAACAGGATCAGTGAATCTTCTACCCCATTCACCTGTGATGAGTGAACTCATGCAATAGGAAAGCAGCTGCATTCAAAGAGGGATTCTCAGTTTGTGAGCACTCTCTAGTACACTGAATGAATATATTGCTCTTATATATTGGGATCTCCCTGCTTTCATTCTGGACTGCTCATGTGAGCACAAATAACACATGAGCACATACAAACACACAAATAATTGCATAAACTGAACCCTTTTGAGTGTAGATTTCTGCAGGAATAAGTTGGATTCACTTCCAAGTATATGTCCTTGGAATAGGGGCATCAGCCTGGGAACGTAACATCATTAGGACAGTTTGAGTAGGTTCTTTGGAAATGGGGATCTGGCATTTTGGAGGATACGTTTGTCTTTCCCTTTAGCTATAAATCTAGGGAGTATGAAACAATATAGGGTGCAATCCTAACCATTTTAGACGAGCCAAAACTCACCCATCTCCTTGTTCCTGCAATGGCATGGGGAGGCCAGTGCATGTCTTGGCATTTATGACATTTTTCTGGAACCCCCAAGCCAGCACAGGACTTGTGCTAGGACTTAGGCCAGCCTAACTTTGGGATTAGGATTGCAGCCTAGGTTATACATATTAAAATGTCTGACCTTTATAGGGCTCAGAGAAAGTCAGAAGTGGCAAGTCTGTGATTCATTTATATTTATTGCATTCATATTTCTGAAATTTGTAGGATAGAAGAGCTTCCTTTCTCAGACGGTAGGTCCATTGGTCTTAAGTGCAGTTGCTTTCTTGTGACTGAATGTACCATAATAAACTTGATAATCTTTGAAAATGCCCAAGTCGATGCAAATATAATATAGAATAAATTAATAGGTACCGGACCCTGGCACATTGGAAGAAAAAAACATTCCCATGTGCCACATCAGATAATCATGGAGCATATCACAATGCAGGTAACTTGCCTTCAAGTTTATCTCCACCCTTCAAATTTCTCCTCCCTGATTTTACGTAATGTTTTCTTAACCCTGTTTTTCACTGTCTCACCTGCCCAATCTCCAGAATATGTGCCTGTTTTAACTTTATTCTTGAGCTTGGTGGGTACACATTTATATGAAAAACCAAAGAAAAACCTTCTGATGGAATCATTTTAATGGAACACTCAGTAAATTTAAAGGGCTTTCTGCTGACATTCAGAAAGCGGCAGGCAGACAGAAGAGTTTCACAGCTGTGAAGAATGTGCTCTTCCGAGGAAACTTACCATCTGGCTCCTTCGACTGGATTCCAGGGCAGACTCCGAGTTTCTTCTGAGGCTGTACTTATTCTGCCAACCTCCCCCAAAGCACTTAACAAGAGTCTTTAGGGAAGAGAAAACTCATTTTTATTTACTTTGAAACATACCATATAGCTCTGCATGGCATGAAACAAAAATTCTCCATTTTTGCTTTTAAAAAAACTAAGCACTTTCTCACAAGTCACCACCAGAATCGGGTCTAACATTTATGAGCATTTTGTGAACATGTGTGAAAATACTTCACACATATCGATGCTATCTTTACAACAACTCTGCACGGTAAACAGAAGGTACATTTCCCCACACAAGTCTTTTTAGTGTTCTTTGAGGAGGTCAACCCATTGATGTTTTAGATCTGATCTTTCTGAAGGTGTCTAACACACTTTCCTCACCAAATTATCCTGAGAAAACACCACACCACCCAATCCCAACTTGCACTGGTGCATCCATGCTACATGGATTGTTGTTGGTCTACAGCAGGGGTGTCCAAACCCTGGCCCGGAGGCCAAATGCAGCCTGCAAACTTCAATGCAGCTTGTGGCAAGACCCCTCTATTTGGCCCTTGGGCAAGCCTTCTTATCCTCTCTAATATATAAAAATTTATTCAAATTTGGAATGTGAATTAATTTTCCGGCTCCTGACTCAATGTCAGAGAAATGATGTGGCCCTCCTGTCAAAACAGTTTGACACTCCTGGTCTACAGCATAGGGTAAGAGAAGGCTGGAGGTCTACTAAGGATAAGGAAATCTCTTCCTCCTTACACCAGGTGAAACATATATCCTTAAAGTTATGGCAGGCAGGAGAAGAAGGGGAAATATGGTGACTTGCCCAGGTTGACTGGTTTAGGTGTGAGTGAATGCATGGAGCACCACGCCTTGAGATGTGAGAGAGAATGGGAAATTCTACAACTATCATCTCATGTTAAGCTGTAGCTTTTTATTTTGCTTACATTGGAATCCATCAGCGTTTTATCTTTTGTGCCAGTTCTCCAAATAGCACCTAGCAAATTGATCTTTCAAGCAACTTAGAACCCATCATTTCAATAGATGGCAGTGTGAAGTGCTAGTGATGTGCTTGGTTCATTAGAAACAGAGACACTTCTTTAAAATATAGTATGAATAATAAAATAATCACTACAAACAGTCTCCAAGCTGTTGGCATTCTTCCTCAAGGAACTGTTGTTTGGGAATTTCTGAATCTGTGTATAGACATATGATTGAATAATTTCCCAGACAATCCTGGGAAAATTAAATACAGCTTCCTTGAATTCTATACAGCGGTACCTCGCTTAACAAGCACCTCGCTTAACAAGCGTTTCACACAACAAGCAAAATTTTTAAGAAATCTTGCTTCACATAACAAGTTCCGCTTCATTTAACAAGCAAGCGTGCTTTGGGCATGCATGCTATGCAGCCCTGACGCTCCGCATGGAGGCTCTTTAAAAGGGCTGCCAGCCAGCGCTGCTGCCTCTGACTGCCCCAACTTGGCGGCAGTTGCCTGGAGGTGCCAGAGTCAGCTGCCCCTAACTGCCCTCAAGTGCCTCCAGCAACCACCTTGAACCTCCAGCAGCAGCCCAGGTAAGCCTCCCAGAAAAGTGTCTTTGATTGCAGTCTCCTAACTATGTCTTCTCAGAAGTAAGCCCCATTGTATTAAATGGGGCTTACTCCCAGGAAAGTGTCTTTGATTGCAGCCTCTTAACCATGTCTAGCCAGAAGGAAGCCCCATTGTGTTCAATGGGGCTTACTCACAGGAAAGTGTCTTTAGGATTGCAGCCTAAGTAGACTTCATAGGATCATGCACACTGAATGCATGTTTTGAATTCAGTTACAGTGTTTGTCATTATTTTTACATCCAATTAATATTTTATATGAATAGTAGCAAAAGGCGTACCTGCGTTGCGGGAGTAAAATTCCCCCGTATGCCATCCCCCCATATGCATCAACCCCCCATGGATAACTTTCCCCCAGGCGTAACAACCCCCCATGTGCAACTTCCCCCATACACATCAACCCCCTATGCGCAACTTCACCCATGCGCATCAACCCCGCATGCACAAGTTACCCCATGCGCAACCTCCCCCATGCACATCAACCCCATGCACAACTTCCCCCATGCACATCAACCCCCCATGTGCAACTTCCCCATATGCATCAAACCCCATGCGCAACTTTCCCCATGCGCAACTTCCCCCTGCGCAACTTCCCCCCTGTGCAACTTCCCCCCATGCTCAACTTCCCCCATGCACAACTTTCCTCCCATGCGCAACTTTCCTCCCATGCGCAACTTTCCCCATACACAATTTTCCCCATGCGCAACTTCCCCCAGGCGCAACTTCCCCCATGTGCAACTTCCCCATGTGCAACTTTCCTCCATGCGCAACTTCCTCCCATGCGCAACTTTCCCCATGCACAACTTCCCCCATGCACAACTTCCCCCATGCGCAACTTCCCCCATGCGCAACTTTCCCCCATGCGCATCATCCCCCCATGCGCATCATCCCCCATGCGCAACTTTCCTCCCATGTGCAATTTTCCCCATGCGCAACTTCCCCCAACGCCCAATTCTCTCCATGCGCAACTTTCCCCGTGTGCAACTTTCCCCGTGCGCAACTTTCCCCAGGCGCAACTTTTCTCCATGTGCATCATCCCCCATGTGCAACTTTCCATATGCACAACTTCCCCCATGCGCAACTTTCCCCCGTGAGCAACTTTCCCCTGTGCGCAACTTTCTCTCATGCGCAACTTTCCCCCGTGCGCATCATCCCCCGTGCGCAACTTCCCCCGTGAGCAACTTCCCCCGTGCGCAACTTTCCCCACACGCAACTTCCCCCGTGCGCAACTTCCCCCATGCGCAACTTTCCTCCATGCGCAACTGCCTCCCATGCGCAATTTTCCTCCCATATGCAACTTCCCCCCTGCGCAACTTTCCTACATGCGCAACTTCCCCTCATGCGCAATTTCCCCAATGCACCCAATTGGCTGGATGTTGTTCAGTCTCCCATGTTAAGTATAGGACAGAAACACGTTGCCCCCTTTTCAGCCCCTGAAGGATTAAATTCTCCAGATGGTTCTTGGTGGGAGTTCAGGTGACAGAAGGAACTCCCAGAATTCCATGCTTCAGGCCCAGCAGTTGGGGAGGAATTTGCTGAGTCAGCAATTCTCAATGCAAAGTATAGGGAGGAAAACGCATTGCGCCCCTTTTCACCCCTTTCCGGTTGGAATTTCTGAAAACCAGTTCTTAGTGCACCCCTCCGTCACGGAAGGAACACCCACCCCAAATTTCACGCTTCTAGGCCCATTGGTTTTGGTAGGGCGGTGATGAGTCAGTCAGTCAGTCAGGCATTCAGTGACTTTTCTCTTTTATATATATAGATTTGGGGGTTGTGGAACCAATCATCTGGGTTTCCATTATTTCTTATGGAAAAATCTGCTTCATTTAAAGATTGTTTCACTTAAAGAGCATGCCTCCGGAATGAATTAAGCACTTTATATGAGGCACCACTGTATATGTATTGAATAGTCCAATTGTATCCTGGATGAGTGCACTGGATGCAGGGCCGCTGGTGCAGCACCTGCAACCATCAGGGACCAAGACCTTACCTTCTTAGCTGCCACATGATCCCTAGTGGAACTCCTCAGATCTTCAGCAGCTTTTTTTTACTGGTGAAGTTCTCAGGGTCTTGTGAAGTGTGTCTAGGCTGGATACTAGCAGATTCCAGAGCTCCCCAACCCAACCCAAACCCCATCTGGAAAGAAAACTTCCCTTATATTCGTATGGCAAGCGGGAAGGCTGCGGGACTGTCTATGGCACTCATAGAAACCATTGATGGAAGGTTGTCCCATGGCTGTTCCTCTTCCTAGATTGTGCATCACCCCAGAAGTGCTTCCCAATCCTGTTTCACCCCAGAAGTGCTTCCCAATCCTGTTTCTAATGTTACAAAAACATTAGATACAATTTTTGTAATATTCTATGAGGATCTCTCTGCATACAGGCACTGCAAATCATAAATTATGGAATTCTTGTTCTAATAAAAAAAATCATGGTGTTTTCATAAACACAAAAAGGTGTGTTCTGCAAAAGGTGAAGTTATTTTTCCTGACAAAAGAGTGTTAGCTGTTGTCAGGAAAAATAACTTCACCTTTTGCAGGTCCCAACATATCACTAACTGAAATCAATATGCAACAAATAAATAGCAACACTTATTCTAATCTGATAAAAAATCCAGTTACATTCTCTGCCACATGCCACATCATCCCTCAGCTCTGTCAGTTATCATGAGATTTTCAGTGCATGCTCCAGAACAAGAATTAATTTCTCCCTTGTGATCTGAGAAAACCCAACATAGGAGCATAACAAGTGGCACAGTGCATTTTCAAAGTTGCCAGCTGCTTTCATTGAACCTTTTCAACATATCTCATTTCAACATGAAGTGCTGAAAGCTGGAAAGGTGGGGAGGGGTAATTGAACTAAATAACACATTTTGATAAGGGCAATCCAAAGATCAGGTATGTAAAGTTCCATTTTATTTTCCGATGTAGGCAGCTGTGAGGTCAATGTCTGTGTGCCAGAACCCATATTAGGTGATAAAAGACAGGACATTTATATTAAGTCACAGGCCATTTTCCCCTAATGCTGATGGACTGTCCATTTAACCTCAAGTATGTCTCAAGAAGCAAAACACAATTATACACTCATTGGGTTTGGAAACATAATTTGACCACCAGACAGGGCACCTCTGGGAAAAGAAAGTGGCATGTAAAAGAATAGTTCTTATCAAAAGCACCAGCCAGGCAATAAATAATAGGCCTATTTCTGACCTTAGATGCCAGGAGGCAAATATAGATTACAGCAACCTCGGCGAAGCATACAATAGTGGAGGATATTTAATAGCATGATCCTAACCTGCACTGGAACAGGTAAACCAAATGGACTTTTACTGTATTCAGCACAGGTTATGTGCAGGCTGGAGCACTTGGAAAAGGGGATATGTGTCCCCTTACCCCCAAGTAACACTCTAGAGAGCCCTATGGAGCAAATCTGTTAAGATCATGAAAGATTACCTAGGGTGGGGACAGGATTTGGATCAACCTAAGTTCTGGATCCTGGTCCCAACTGCTTCTTCCATGGGCCATCCTGTCTACCTCATTGCCCGCCACATTTATGTATTTCATTTATATTACCTATTTTTTTCATTTCCCCCTTTTATTGTTTTTTTTTACTCCCTAATGAAGGAGAATGGGAGGGAGACCAGTCAAGGTACATCATGGCAAGATGGAGGCAATTTCACTCCACCTGCCAACAGTAAATGTTTGCTATAAAATATTGAGGATAAAGAAAAATGTTGTGCTACCCCCCATTCCAAAGTTATAGTAGTCCACATATTTTTCTTTGGAAAACTTTCTCAGTTTGAAAACATTCCTTAATGTAGTCTTCTCATAATGAACCTCAGTAGTTCAGGAAAAACAAAACTATTTTAAATAAAATGAAATATTTTGTGAAAGGAGACCAAGACCCTTTCCTGGGAGTAAGAACCACTGACCACAATGGAGCATACTTTTGAGTCGACATGGTTAGGATTGTGCTCTCAGTCAAAGCAAAAAAACCATATCTCCTATTATGAATCATAACAGTTTGTGTAATTTTTAAATAATGATTCATTACAGTATCAATCTGAATGAATTGTGGGTGAGAACAAAGTGGAAAAAGTTGTTAAGCTATAGCATCATCAAGGATTGATGGCTTCTAGACCATCTTTGTGTGGGATGATCATGGTCAAAGCTTCCTATGAACACAAGAATAATGTTTTCAGAGATATCCTAAGAAATTTCTCAGGAAGTCAATGAGGTTAGGCAAATAAACTTGAATAATTGTAGATCACTTTGCTGAAAATGGAATCAACCGCAGCCCCAATATTAACTAGGCATCACTTAGCACCCCGGTGAATGTGTTGCAGCATTCTGGGGTGCCATGATGCACACTTTGAGAACCTCTTCTCTAAGTGGTCTGCAATGGTTCATGGCCCCTGAGGCTGCCACACCAGAGCTCTGCAGCTTTTCCAGACATAAGGTGATGATGGCATCATATATAATCACCAGCTTCTAGGATTGCCAAGTCCTATGCTGCAAATGGCCCCACAGAATGAAGAGAACATAGCCCAGCACGTGATTGGAGGGATTAAATATATGAGGACCTGATTACAGCTCAGTGGTAGATTCAGATGCGGTCTTCTAAATTTTCTAAAGAAATGATAGTGTATATGATGATGATGATGATGATGATGATGATGGTGATGAACTTAGCTTGCACCTTGCTCTGAGAAACTAATCAAACCTATCATTTTGTTTTTTTGTTGAGTTCAAGGCTTCCTTTATTGCCTTTATTTCTTTTTTTTATCTTAGCACCAGAGCTCTTTTAAGCACATATCATCCATCCAGTCAAAACCACTAAACTCATCTCTCTCTCTCTCTCTCTCTCTCTCTCTCTCTCTCTCTCTCAACTTTAGTTATGGGCAGTTCCATTAGTCACATTTTCCTGGCCAGATTCCTACCGTCCAAGAGACCAGTAGATGTTCCTTAGTGGTTGGAAGAGGTACAAAGATATTTCCAGAATGTTCAAAATGAGGAACCCATCAGAGCTAGTCTTCTTCTTCACTTCCTCTTTTAACACTTTTGGTGTCGAGGGAAGAGTGTAAGGAGCAAATGTGCAGGATGGGGTCTAACAGGAAGGGGTTTGTGATACCAGCTTCACATGGTAACAACAGCAGCTGAGGCTTGCTGTCAAGTTGTCAAGCACAGCCCTGGATGGGGAGAAATTGTCTCATGCACCTCTAGGCTGCACAGTGTCAGAACAATGTGTGGTTGCACTAATAATGTGAAACGTCAGCCTTATCTGTTCAGGAAATGGTTGCCTGGCTGATGGTACTGACAGCCTGTAGTTTGAAACCTGGAAGATTAAACCCAGCTGGTTGGTTACAATCCCAGTCTAGTCAATTTCTCCATGTCACTGATGATAGGTGACCAAAGGAAGCAGTTGCCTAGGGAGTAAACAGTACAAATAGGTCCTCACACTAAGGGTCCTCTTTTCATTTGTAAACTTATTGAATTACTAATGGTAGATCATCACAGTAAAAGTAGGGGGTAATTACTTTCATGGTGCCACAGAAAAGAACTGTCTGTGCATAGCACAGTAGACAGACTTAGACATGCACGATGCACACAAATGGAGGGAATTTTAGCTTGTTTCCCAAATTCCCACCAGCAGCCATCCTCTCTTTTTCCCCTCTTTACTAAAGTCTAATGGGGGGCTGGGGATCCAGCAACATTTGCCTTCTTAAAGCAGTGATTTGCCCTAAATATAGTGACTATCAGATAGGAAGCAATGACAAACAAAGAATAAATGTGATACAAATATATGGCATCAGGTGTGGTCTGGTGGCTAAATAAAGGACTGCCAGAAGACTGCTATGTAGGAATAGACTGGGTTGATTTTGGATGAGAGATGGAAAAGCTTTAAAAGCTGTCATGAGGCAACAGAGCCAGAAGGAGTCACTGTTTACAGCTTGAACCTCCTGAAATAGCTCCTGCTGGAAGCTTGGAAGTCATTCTCCGATGCCAGATGTGATGACCATCCCATGAAGGATTCCATCAGGAAGAATTCTACCAGCTGCCCATAGACTAATTATCTTACACACAGGGTTGTGTGAGGACAAATGGATAACGTAAGCTGCCTCGAGCATTTGCTTTGGCATGAGAAAAGCAAGGAATAAATAAACAAACAAACAAACAAACAAACAAATAAAAAGAAGAGCTTCTTTTGGGAAACACAGTAAAAGGTCATGTCTTTGCACATACATCTTACTAAACCCTAAATGCCAGTGCATGTTGCCAAACTGGCATTCGCTCTCTTTGTGAAAATATAATCAGAAGAGCTTCAGGAAGAAAACTGCAATCCCCATAACCTATAGAATAAGAAAGAAATACTTTCTCAGGGCTAGCTGTTGGCTACAAAATAGCCATTGATTGTGGATGGCCATAGTCCAGGTTTATTGCCTCCTGCCTATCATCATGTGTAACATAGCGTGTGGCATTGGAAAATATCTGTTTATGTTTAATCTCCTTCCCCCCCCCCTTCCACCTTCCCTCTGTATGCTCAGCCTCTGGGAAAGTAGTCTTGTGATTATCTGATTGTTGCAATGTCTTGTCTTGCTTGGAAAAAAATGTGCATATATAGTTCAACTCTCTGTTTCTACCCTAGAGATAAAGTATGAGAGGAAATCAAATCAGCAGTGAAAGGAGTGCCAACTCCCTTTGCATTAGTCTTCTAGCTCAGTTTTCAGAGCCAATTGCTTTCCATCCATTGAATAAACAATCATCTTATAGGATGATTATCATAAACATTTAACCCTCTTTAACCCTCTCCATCTAGAGTTTTACTAGTCAAAAGAGGCATCACTGGGGTTTGTGTCACCCCCTGTGACAACTCATTGCATCACCCCCACAGTGGACCTTATCCTGTACCATACTATAAACAAAATAAATTATGATATCTTATGCACAACCTAAATGCAGTGTCATCACTGGGGTTGGTGTAACTCCCTTTTACTTCATTTATTTAAATACGTTATATAACAAATATATAACACCCAACAAATCAGTAACAAACAAAAAAACCAGTGGCCAATTTGATGAAATTCACACAACTGAAGCATGGAGATGAGAATCATTGACTCATACTAGCATTTAAATAGTTTGCTACTATGTCATAACAACACCGCATTGGCTCTCAGAATAATCTGTCTCATTGGTCAGTTTTAAATTAGGGAAATCCACTTTTGTTACATAAGCTAGTTGTGTTTTTTTGTTTTTTTGATTGTTATTTGGCCATAACCTTTGATGGTATATGGATAGGTCAATGTAGTTTGTTTCATTGCATTATGTATTAAATCACACATCAAATAATACATCACATGATGCTGTGATTGAAAAAAATACAGAGATTTTGGCCACTAGTGGTGTCACAGACCCCTGGTCAGGTTACCTGGTGTGATCCATGCCATCCTCATCCCACTAGCATTACCACTGCCAGTCAAGCTAACAGTTTGGTGCAGCGTAGGCCAGTGCACTGCAGGGCCAAGAAACAAGATTTCTGTTGCCCACTCGCAGCACTTTGTATGAAGGGAGAAGAGCTTCAGACAGAGCCATGTATTGCAAGCTCCATATTTCCTTGCCTTCCTCATAGCTCCTGGGACACAGACGCAGACATATAGTATGGCTCATTCTATCCAACTGGAGTCAGCTGTAATTTCTAGGGGTCTGTAGATGGCAAGCACAGTTGTTTGCATTTCTTCTTTTAACAACTGACTGTGCTGGACCCAGATTGTAATTCCAAAGGGTGTGTTTTTTTAAATTATGAAGATATTCTTTGACTCTGACATCACCAGAAATGGAACTGGTTAAGCATCTCCATTTCCTCAGCTCCCACAATATCCATTTTTCTCTCTGTGGACTGATTTTACTTTGCATTCATGGTGTTGCTCCCACACAACGGGGCCAATTTTTGTTGCAGTCAAAGAAAACATAAATAGACAGGGATTTGGAGTTAGCACAAGGCCTGAGCTCAGAAAGTTTTTTTCCCCCTTTAACATGGAAGGGATTGCATTGTCATTGTTGTGCTTAACTCTGATTTGGATTTTTAACTCTTTGCAAAGTCTGCAATCCTAAATGACAATATCTTCTAAACCAATATCTTCTATTTTGAAGTGGTGTTCATCTTATGTTTAACAGGGGAAGAATGAAAAGTCCCTTTTCATTCCAGCACAGAGATTTGTGTGTTTCCTCTGCATCTTTTGTATTGTGAGTCTTTTTTTGGACAGAGAGACTAGAAATCCAGAGTAACTACAGGAGCATGTAAGAGACTTTACGTGCACCTGTAGTTACTGCACCACCTAGTTACTGCACCACCTATGGGAAATTCATATTGGAATCCAGAGTAAGTTGTTCTTACACCGGAACACGGACACCCCGTAGTTACTCTGGATTGCGCCCTAAGTTATATTTTTTCCCTGTATACTCCTTTCTGAACTTATTTTTAAGTAGTGTACAGATATCCTTAAAGATAATTAAGGTTTGCAGGAAGCAATTTCTCAGAAACAATTTCTCTAGCCACTGTTATAATTGGGCTCTCCTAGCAAGATAAATGGGTTCTCTGACATCTTGAAATTATGATCAAGATTTTCACATTTCTCTCTAATCATTTTCAGCTAATAAGTTTCTGTGTGAAAAAGTGCTAATTTTTTGGCAATCGTCTGCTTAATGATGTCACCTCAGTTGCCAGCTGGTACCATGAATGCTAAGTTCACTCCTCTGTATGAAGTAGGTTTGACATCCATGATCGAAGCTCGTTCCATGAAAATGATTTTTAAGTAAACTGGGCCTGTCCAGTGAAAGCTGGACCCATTGGAGTCCCACTGGATGTTGTAAGTTAAATCTCATTAATATCAAAGGAATTTACATGGTACTAATGTTTTATTGTTGCTTTAAAACAGGACTAAGGCTGCAATCCTAAAGACACTTTCCTGGGAGTAAGAACCATTGAATACAAAGGGGTTTACTTTTGAGTAGATATGGTTAGGATTGTGCTCTAAGTGTATAGGAGCAGCCTGGAAAAGTTGTTAAAAAGTCATAATTTCAAAAGAAATACAAATTAGCAGTGATCTCTAAAAGGCAGAAGGATCATCTTTCCTCCTAACCCTGTCTGTCCCTGACTATTCTGTTTAACTGTCATCAAGATCACTAGTTGTCAAGCAAAGCTTTTACTTTCTATGGTTCCTCTCACACCTTTGCTCCCCATAGTCACTGTGGCTCAAACAAGATGTGTGAATAAATGTGCAACGTGACCTGAAGGGAGATGGGTAAGATTTATTTATAAACTAGCAAAAAGCATACCCGCGTTGCGGGAATAAAATTCCCCCCTTACGCCATACCTCTCATGCGCATCAACCCCCCCATGCGCATCAACCCCCCATGCGCAACATCCCCCATGTGCAAAATCCCCCCATGCTCATCATCGCCCTATGCGCAACTTTCCCCCATGCACAACTTCCCCCCCATGCGCATCAACCCCCCATTGATGCACATGGTTGATGCACATGGGAGGTTGAGGCGCATAGGGGACTGATGCGTGTCAACCTCCTATGTGCATCAACTTTCCATGCGCATCACCCCACCATGCGCATCAGTCCCCCATGCGCATCATCCCCCACACACATCATTCCCCCCACGCGCATCACCCCACCATGTGCATCAGTCCCCCATGCGCAGCATCTGCGCATGCACATCACCTCTCCATGCACATCACCTCCACATGCGCAACAGCCCCCCATGCACAACATCCTTCAGGTCAGCAACCCCTCCCTCTGAACAACCCCCCCCCCAGTGCACTAGGCACTGTGCACCAAATCAGATGGATGTTGGATAGTTTTTCATGTTAAGTGTACGACAAAAATACGCTGCACCCCTTTTCAGCCCTTTAAGGATTAAATTTCTCCACATCCGTTCTTGATGTGACAGAAGGAACACCCTCTCTAAATTTCACACTTCTAGGTCTGGGGTTGGGGCAGAGCATCCATCAGTCACTGAGTCTTCAATGCAAAGTATAGGGAAGAAAAAAAGTTGCACCCCATTTCACCCCCTTCCGGTTGGAATTTCCGAAAATTGGTTCTTAGTGACTCCCTCCATCACAGATGGAACACCCGCCTCAAATTTCACGCTTCTAGGCCTGACGGTTTTGGCAGGGTGTTGATGAGTCAGTAATGACGATGAAGATTAGTTTTATAAAATGCATTGCGCCCCTTTTCACTCCCTTCTGGTTGGAATTTCTGAAAACTGGTTCTTAGTGGATCCCTCCATCATGGAAGGAACACCCTCATCAAATTTCACGCTTATAGGCCCAGCGGTTTTGGCTGGGTGTTGACGAGTCAGTGATGATGATGAAGATGCCTTTTATATATATAGATTGTATGGAGGGCACATGGTGAATTGTGAAGGGGGAGGGTGTTGGAGAACTAGTATTTTCTCCCTGCAATGAACTGGATCCTGATCACATTCAACCTCTACACTAACTTAATGGAGAAAGTTAAGGGTGTTCCTCGCACATTGCCCTGATAGTTATGACTAACTCTACAGGCAGTGCTCATCCATATTACAAAGACGTAGAGCCAGCATTATCGGAACACATCTCTGTGGTCATGTGGCCAGCATGACTAACTACTAAAGACACATGGAATGCAGTTATCATCCCACCAAATTAGTACCTATTTATCAACTTGCACTACATGTTTTTGAACTACTAGTTTGTCAGGAGTTGGGCAAGAAATGGGAGCTCATTCCATCATGTGGTATTTGGGTTTCAAACCACTGATCTGCTAGGTTGACAAGCACAGTGTCTTTAACTACTGAGCCACTACATGTCTTCATTGTCCTCCTTTTCCTTGTGAGCAGACACCAGGTAGCTTTCTTATAATTAATAAATTAGATGTAATGGTTTTAAATTAAATAATATGCAATGTAGTGTTTAAATTAACCACGTGAAAGTAATATATGTGTGTTTTTATCTTTTATGTTGTCATGTCCCACATTTTTCTTGGCTGCCCTGCATTTTGGGATTACCTTATCCTCTTTTTTGGTTATGACATAATGGTCATCCTGCTTTCAGCACTTTTGTGGCACCCTCAGGCCAGCATGGGACTTGGGCTGAGGCTTATGCCAGCCTAACTAGAGGTTAGGATTGCAGCCTTAGTTGTCCAAGTGCACTATATGTAAACAAAATGTATCTCCTTAATTTGGCCACGTTGCACAGTGGCAGCCCAATCCTACATAACTCCTTGTGCAGTGTTGAAATTGTGCCAGTGTTGCATCTGTTTTATCCCATGACAGAGTTTTGGCATGCTGAGATCTCCTTGGGGAAAATGGACCATATGTTCCCTTCTGTCAAGGTAAACCCCTGCCCTTGGGTCAACTTGAACCTGCTCCAGCTATATCTCTTATGCAATGCCACGTTGACTGGTGAAGCTGAATCAGACCCAAGAAGGGGGTTAGGATTATGCCGGTGCCACTGTTGCCAGACTCACTCCCTTCCCAGGCCAGATCTGCTCTACTCCTCATTCTTGTCATCTCCTTGTTCTGCACACCTCTTATCCATTCCACACTCCCCACCTTCTTCACAATCCCTTTCAAAGCTTATTGGAAACAGGGGGTATCCACTGTCCATCATCCCATGGACCTGGCTGCTCACTGCTTCAGTAGCAGCCATCTTGGCTTCTGCAAAATCTTGCGCAATTATCATTAGATCTCATGAGAATTGTATGCGACCTTATACAATCCAAGATGGTGGCACCTGGGAGAGCCAAGAAGAGGCCTCTATGAAGGCCTCCATGGTAAGCCTTGCCCTCTCATTCTATGTAAAGTGCTATACAAGTTGGTGGTGTACAATTGTTTTTGTTGCTGTTGTTGGTAAAACTATGGCACATTAAGGTACATGGTGCTTCACACAGAGTGACTGTTGTTGTTGTTATTAATAATAATAATACGCCGCTACATCACACAGTCCTAGACTCTTGGGAAGGGTCCGACTGGTGATGTGAATGAAACCAGCATGAAATTGTTCGCTGTGCATTTCTGTTTGATTTTCAATATAATAATAATAATAATAATAATAATAATAATAATAATAATAATAATAATAATAATAATAATAATAATGTTGACTTGAAATGCTTATAAATATCCTAACCAGTTTATTTTTACTCCCAGATGAAAGCTTCCATTAGCATCTGGTATCTGGTTGTCTCCTAGCAAGGGAATCCTCACACTGTAGCAGTCCCGCTGGGAGAAGCAGCATAAGGCCACCATGTCCTGCTTATAAGGGCTGCCTGCCAACCTTTTGCAAGAATGTGTGTCTCCTGATTTTTCCTCTGTAGTAAAATAATAATTTGGCAGAGCCGGGGAAGAAGATAGTAAATCAATACCAGATTGCAGACCTTGCTGAGAAACTCAACCTATTTGTCAAAGAATGCCAGTTAGCTATGTGAACTGAACCTGGGTAGAAGCTTCTGGACATGCTACATGTTTTTCTTTTGAAAACAGAGAAAGAGAGTTTGTAGTCTTAAGGAGCAGTAATGTCATCACCCCTCCCGCTCCACCTAAGAGGCACCGTTCTTCTGTGTACTCGCTGATAGGAGGAAACCAATTACAATTAAAAGGGTGAACAATGCCAGGATTGAATATCTTTGGGTGGACTAGCAGCAGAACTCACTGGGACTGTCATGCACAATGAGAATGATAATTAGTAAATATATTCATATTTTGAGGACACCATGTTGACTACATGTGGTAGATGGGCTGATGAAAACTTAAATTATGGAAGTTTAGATGATGTACTATATTTGTACTATAGATGTACTTAGATGACAGTTTAGATTATGTACAATATTTGGATAGCTAGGGAAACTATCATAAAATGTGAATAAAAGATAAGGTAAATATGTTCTCCGCAGGTTGCTCTGCACTCCTGACCGACTCTACGGGCAATTCTCATCCCTGTTTGAAGGTAGCCGGCACTGTCCAAAAATGTCTCCATGATCATGAGGCTGGTATGACTAAACAGTGAAGGTGCACTGAATTCTGATACCTACACATCAAAGTGATATCTATTTAATTATTTATATACAGGTGTAACTTAATTATATGTGATTTATTTATAGGTGATAGGTGATTTTTGTCTCAAAGTGAATGAAGTGGGCTCTTTAAATTGAAAGATTTATATTGGGTAACACATATACTTATAGATGTAAAGCTCAGAATAGAACAAAAGTGAGAAAGATGATAACCCTGTTTCATGTGCAGGAGCCCCCCAGTTTTCAATTCAGAAAGCAATCCATGTGCATGTCCTTTACACAATTTGTTCCTTCTATTGACATGAATTGAGAAGCGTGCGCAAACAAGAGCCTTACTCATACACCGGGAGTGCACACAGGGCTCTGAATCATGGTGTCTTCCATGAAGATTTTTGCACACTCACAATAGGGAAAAATTCAATCTCAGATCAAAGCTTTGTAATCCAGATCAGAACATTCCTTAAACTCTATGGTTGTTTCTGTTGTTCCAGATATCAAAATTACAGTCTCTTAAAAAATGTGCAATCCAATTTAGGATCAGGCACAATGATCAGACACAAGGATGGACGCAGCCATTATTGGAGAGCAGATTACTGTTCAAAGCCCGAGTCAAAAGAAAGAGATAAGGGAACATCATAATACCAAAGAAAGCTAGTAAAATTAATGGTAGCCTTCTGATCCAAATCTAAACAGAAAGTTTTTTAAGCACTGCTGAAGGGAGTCTGAACAATACACAAAGAGAACTCTGAAATGGAAAAGATTTCACTTCTTAGGATGCAATAATGACGTCTAACAGAGCTGCCTTGGGTGTCTAGATTGAAAGGCAGGATATGAATGGATGGATGGATGGAAGGTACTGAGCGCCTCAACTGCTTTGATTCTCTTAAATCCTAACCAATTTAGTCTGGCCTAACTCATAAGAAAATAAGAAGAGCCTCCACTGGATCAGGCCAAAGGCCCATCTAGTCCAGCTTCTTGTACCACATAGTGGCCCACCAGATGCATCTGGCATATCTTCCCATGCTGGTGTGAGGAGGATAAAGTGAGGCAGAATTGCCCACTGGCACGTTCATGATTCCAGGCCAGGATGGGACTTATGCCAGGGCTTATGCCAGCATAACTGAAGATTGGGATTGTAGTCTTTTCTGTCTGATTCACATTGCTGTGATGCTGGAAAGGCTAGAATATTTGAAAGGATAGGTACAGGACTTTTATGTGAATTTTTGGGGGTCTCATGCATGAATATTCTTCATAGCATTGTAGTTCTTTCTTATGCTGGATTCCTTCTTGGTGAATGACCATTAAAGACAAGCTGTCCAAGGCATGTTGGTACAAATTCTGCTTTTCCTTGAACTATGATTAGAAACTACATATGCCAGGAGTTCACAAACCTTTAGCACCAAGACCAAGAAAGAGTCAGGACCCAAAATCCTAGGCTGCAATCTTACCCACACTTACCCAGGAGTAAGTCCCATTTACTATCATTGTTAAAAGCATATACATAGTAGCCTGTTAAATTAACAGAACTGTAACATTTCCCTAATGCAGTCATACTATGGTGGCATCAAATATAATATTAAAAATAAAATCTAAAATGGAATGAGCACCCACCTGAAATTGGCATGTGGCCCATCTAGTGGGTTCTAGAGCATTGAGAAACACTGAGATATGCTGCAGCAGTTCTATGAGCACCCAATATATATTTAAAACTAATGGGATTAGGTGGAAATTGACTCAAGGCTATGCTGCAGAGGAAGGATGTCTTGTCATTTGCCCACACACCAGCTCTCCAACTTAAACCATGCCTATGTTAACCACAGAACAAGAAAACATACAGGCACATTTTTAAAATAAGTTCTCAGCTCTCAACTCCACAGCTAATGTAGCTTTAAAAGAGCATTAAATGGGGCTAATCCTCTCCTAACCACAGGGAGTCCCACAACTGCTCTTTGAAAAAATGAAATCAGGATGAAGTTCCAATCATGAAATGCCCGTATCTTGTATTTTGACAACAAGCATCAATTCCTAGGACTGTTTGTTGGTCTCAATGGGCTGTGGGTGACGCAAGTGGTAAGGCACTGTGTCTGTTAACCAGCAGGCCAGGGTTCGAGACCTGGGTCGGCCCCACAAGACAGGGTGAGCTCCTGTCCTTAGCCCAGCTCTGCAATGCCAGCTGGATCCAATCGTATTGGCTCTGCCTTTCCATTGGACTAATTCAGTGGCGTGGAGAGGGGGGATTTGCTGCTTTGGTAACAGCCTATCCTCCATAACAATCTAACCCAGGCTTTCATGCTTCGCATGCAGCGTATGCAGTGCCAAGCATGATACCATAGTCTTCCAAGACTGACGGAGGCCTGCTTTTTTTTTGTTGGTCTCACAAGGTCACTGCCTTAGATCTGCTGAAAATCTAGCTGCAACAATGAGAGAATAGATGTGTTCAGGGGATACATTTATTTTGTGAATCATAATGTGAAGACCACTAGGGTGACTATATAGAATGTTGGACAATGTGCCTCTACCTATAAGCATGGCATAGAAGAGAGAATTTAAACAGGGGCTGCTTTTTAAACCCTTCTGTGTTGAGCTAAACCTGCCTCAATTCCCTCGTCTATGCAATGGTTAAATGTAGAGGCACTCTGTCCTCCATTCTATATGGTCACCCAGGTGCAACATGGATAACATCATGGGTACTGCCTTTTTTATTTGTTTTTGTATATATTATGTATTTATATTTAATTTTATTTGTTTTGGAATGTAATGTTTAAAAGGTTCTCAGCACATGCAAGGACAGCATTGACAGATCAGTACAGCTACTGATGATCAAATTACCTATGCTGTTTAAAGCTGGATCCATGTAACAGGTCTTGCACATGCAACAGCAACAGCATGAGGCTCTTGCAGACAAAAATCCATATGGAATCCAGACTTGGCTTTGCACTTGTGCAGTATGTCAGACACAAAATTGTCATTATCTTATTGTTATGAAAGCTCTGCCACATTGCAGTTGCACAGCTGCAAACATAACAGTGACAAAGACCTCCTTATTCCTGCATATGCTCCTCAGAATTCAACCCATAGTTTTATTTGGTTGGACATCTAAAGTAATGAATAGCCAGTGACTGCGATTCCAAGCCATTTATGAAGCACAGGGCATTTGTGATAGGGGTTTTTTTTAAAAAAAACCTTTGGACTCACATCAAACCAATCTTAAAGGAAGAATTAGGAAACCTTTGTACAGAAATCTATTTGAAAAACAGCATTTTCCTTCATCTCCTATAGCTTTTTAACCGACACCCTTCCTCTCCCACGGTTTCTTTCCTATGTGTCTTTTTGTGGTTCTTCCTCTGCCTGTCATGTCTATCTATTTTCAAATTAAAAACGAATCATGGGCAATGTAGTGTAGTGCTGCTAATACATGCACACAATGCCCTGGGGTGGAAAACCTTAATCTTTTGACACTTCTTGATCATTGCCGCTGCTGATTTAAGAAAAACATGCTACAGGGAAAGGGGAGGGATGACCTCTTTGAACTACTTCCTCTGATTGTTCCTCTGCATGAGGCTACATTCATAAACATTTTACTTTGCCTGAATCTGAGTAGGCGAAGTTGGTCAAGGGTTCTGTCTGCAGAGGAAGAATTTGAAGCCCATCCAATGCACCATGCAATTTTCTGTTTTATCTGTGGACCTTTTGAAGGAATTGATTCTTATACCATATAGTTTTCCGATTTTTAAAGTCATCACAGATTTTCATGTAGCCTTTCCCATTCATTCATTCATTCATTCATTCATTCATTCATTCATTCATTCATTCATTCATTCATTCATGTTGATATAGCACTTTAAAGCTGCAATCCTAAAGACACTTTCCTGGGTATAAGATATATTGAACCCAATGGGGCTTACTTTCGAGTAGGTATGGTTAGGATTGTGCCATAAATTGGGTAAAGATACTGTTGGCCAAGACAGCCAGAGGACATCTAGGTTTTGAACTGAGACCAGCAGCACTTCCAAACGCTGCATCTGAGATTTTAAGGGAATGTTAAACAAGTTGAATTTCTATTCTGTTCCATAGGCAGGAGTCATGATCTATTCTAGTGGTTGAGTGGAGTGCTGCCATAAGACTGCTAAGCAGGAATGGACTGGAATGAATTTGGATGGGAGATCAATAAACCTGTCATGAGGAAACCTGTCATGAGGAAACAGAGCTTGGCCCACCTGGAGTAGCTCCTGCTGGAAGCTTGGATGGCATTCCCCAATGCTAGATGTGATGTCCATGCCATGAAGTATTCCATTTGGAAGGGAAGCTGCCCGTAGAACAATTACCTACCTCACAGGGTTGTTGTGAGGACAAAAGGATAAAAGTTACATAAGGTGCCTTGGGCATTTGCTTTGGCACAGGAAAAGCAGGGTATAAATATTTATTTATTTAAACAAACAAACAAATAAATAAATATTCTTAGATCAGTAGTCCTACTAAGGCTGCAATCCTAAAGATACTTTCCTGGGAGGAAGACCCATGGAACACAATAGGGCTTACTTTTGAGTAGACATGGTTAGGATTGTGATCTAAGTCAGGGTGATCATATGTTCTCTTTTTCCAGGACATGTCCTGAATTTTAGTCTTGTGTTCTGAAAAACTTCATTGTCCTCCTTTTCCTTTGTGAGTAGGCAGCATGTAGCCTTCTTGGATTTCTTGAATTTTATGTAATAAATAATATATAATCTTTGAAATTTAAAAATAAGCAATATAGAGATTAAATAAACAATATACAGCATATAAAGTATTTTAGCTTTTATATTGTCTTACATTATACCGGTATATTATTTGTCTTACATTATTTTATCCTACATTATTCTTGGGTGTCCTACATTTTAGGGGTTCTTGGTTACGACAAATGGTCACCCTGTACTAAGTACAGTGGTGCCTCACATAAAGAGCTTAATTCGTTCCGAAGGCATGCTCTTTAAGTGAAATTCTCTTTAAATGAAGCAGATTTTTCCATAGGAAATAATGGAAACTCAGACATTGGTTCCACAACCCAAAAAATATTCATATAAAAATATTAACTGGATATAAAAATGATGACAAAACACTGGAATTGAATTCAAAATATGCATTCAATGTGCATGATCCTATGAAGTCTACTTAGGCTGCAATCCTAAAGACACTTTCCTGGGAGTAAGCCTCTTTTAACACAATGGGGCTTACTTCTGGGTAGACATGGTTAGGAGGCTGCAATCAAAGACACTTTCCTGGGAGGCTTACCTGGGCTGCTGCTGGAGGTTCAAGGTGGTCGGTGCAGGCACTTGGGGACACTTGGGGCAGCTGCCTCTGGGGGCAGTTAGAGGCAGCAGTGCTGGCCAGCAGCCTTTTTAAAGAGCCTCCGTGCGGCGCGTCAGGGCTGCATAGCACGCATGCCCATAGCGCGCTTGCTTGTTAAGTGAAGCAGAACTTGTTATGTGAAGCAAGATTTCTTGGAAATTTTTGCTTGTTATGTGAAACGCTTGTTAAGTGAGGTGCTTGTTGAGGTACCACTGTACCACTATACAAGAAGCACCTTTGACCTGTTTGGATTATGCTACAATCTATTATGCCAAACTGAAGCATTCACAACCAATAACATATTTCTTAATATATACACCTGTATTTATTCTAATCTATTGTACCATTGAATCTAACACGTACCCTATACTTATAATCATAATACTGTATTTACTGAAATCTAATTAACCATCAAATCTAATGCATACCCTGGTTTTGGAGACTGACTGCACAATCCAGAGTAACAATGGGAGGCCTTATGTTGACGTAAGAAAAATTTACTCTGGAATGCTCTATGAATTTCCCATAGGTTTCCACTAGGTGGCACCATTACTACATCAACGTAAATGTCTCTTAAGTGCTCTCATAGTTACTCTGGATTGTATTCTGAATTCAGCTGAAAAAGGTGAGCATTCGATCTGAGTAAATACATAAATTATTTTTTGTATTTTTATTGATTTACTGTCACTTTCAGAAGCTTTTGCATGGAACCATAGGATTCAAAGTCTCTACATATATAATAAAAACTGCTCTATCCAGCCATCCCCTTCTACCATAATATATGTTGGGACTGGAAACTGAGACAAGCAACTTCTTATCCTGTCCTCTTTCCAACCTTAGATCCGTAATAAGAATTGCATATCTTGTCTGGTATGGATTAATTCTGCATGAGTTCATTCTGCACCTACTGTCAGTTTCATGGAAATCCCCATCTAAACCACAATCCTCACCCACTTCCACCCCATGTACTCATTCATTCCTTCCCTTTTATGCTCATTTCTCACAAATGAAGACCTGGAGGAAGAATGTGTGCCTCTCCCTATTATTATTTCTAACTGTAAAACAGATTGAAGTAACTCAACCGGACAATGAACCTATAATAGGAGGAGGGAACTGGGCCAAGCATTCAGTGGGGCAATGAGGACATCACAATCATTTGGTGCATATGCATGAACCAGTGCATTGAGGGAACATGTACTTGTATTCCAAATCTAGCCTGTGCAATCCACTGCTACATTGATACTATCCATTGCCATGCAGGTGTGCGTGATGGAAGATCACCGCAGTAATTGCAGTCTGTGGGGAGGTGTGCCTTTTTGATGTAAGATGTGCAGATTTATCAACATAAACCTTTACAATTGGTTTCTTTGTGTAGCTGCATTCCAAAGATATTTCAACAGTATCATTGGTCCACAATAGATGTAGGTTGATCTGAAGCTGCAGACAGATGATACATGTTTGTCTTATGTGGAGCAGGACTAGGATGCTGCCGTGCAGTCCCAAGGAGGGGAGGCTCATCTTTGTCCCCAGGGTAAGGCAGCAGCAGCCTCTATGGGTCTACTCAGGCTCCAACATGTCCAGAAAGCAGGGTCAGGATAAGTCGTATGACTTAAAGATGGCCCTGCCTCTCAGTCTTCTCCCTCCATTCCTTTGCCCACTCACCATCGCCACTGGCACTGGATGGCATAAATGCCACAAAGTGCTTTCCAACGCATGGTACATTCCTAGCCAATTTAGGCCAGCACAATTCACCTGACATAACTTCCTCTGGTAGTGTGGGGAGGCCAGTGCACCAGCTTAATCCTCCCAGGGTGAGGCAGGGGAGGTGCAGAGTGGCTCTGGGCTGGTGATGCTCTGGGGTGTATTTAAGATGGGGAAAGATGGAGATGGAATTGTTCAGGTCCAGGAGGGGCCAGGGAAGGTGGAGCAGGCTTCTATCTTATCTTAACTTTGGCCCAGGCCCAAAAGCTGACATGGGGCTACTCAGTTCTGTGTCAGCTTAATAAGTGGCACAGATAATAGTAGTCCCCGTAGGCAGGTCAGACACTACACAGAAGAAGTGAATAAATATTCCTTAACTCATGGAGATTTCCTCCCTGCTCTAATCCAACTCTGAATACAACATGGCCCCAGTGGCATGCTGTGCTTGGGTTAGATAGGATGGGCTTTCCAGCTATAATTCTAAACATTCTCATTTGATCATAAATCCTACATAAGTTACAGATACTTATTTCAAGTCAGTGTGATTTGAAATGCAGTGCATAATTCCATAAAATCCTGTATCCTTGGAACCTACAGTATTTATCAACTGGGAGAAAAAGGGCAGTTAGGAGGAAAAGGGCAAACCCCATACTAAAAACAGAATAAAAACAAGACCCATCCACTTCTAACATTCTATGTCGTCTCCTGACATCTATTTTATAATTTTTAAAAATGTGCAATTAGTGTAATCAAATCTGTGGGAAGAAAAGCAGCCATTAAGTCTCAAAAGGCAGGTTCTGAGAAACTGCAGCCAACTTTTACTGAAGCCGACTGGAGACATTACACTACAAACAGGCTGAGTTGTGCCAAAACCTCCCTTCTGTGACAAATGATGTTTCAGTTTAGGCTCCTGTATATTGTATTTTCTAACCTCTTGCTCTTTCTCGATGTCTCTCTTTCCTCCTCTGGTTCTGTCCCTGCAAATATGAAAACAAAAACTATGTATACCCTATTAATGGAATGGCATTCAACCCACAGGTCTCAGAGAACTGACAGAAATGGCTTGGTGATCAGCAGACAGTGGACAGACTTGGAATGGGGCAACCTCCTCATCACGCCAACTTGTAGCTTGCAACAAACATTTCAAGGTTTCGTGGATGGATTGGCCTTGCACAGCATCAATAAAAGCTTGCCTTCCAAATCTGTGAAAAAATAAAAACAATTTTCTCCCACCATTGCTAATAGGTTTAGGCATGGTTTTCATCAGGACCATAGTGGATAATACCACCACTGCCCCCGCATCATGATCCCAGTCTTGATCAACCTCCTCCTTGCACCTACTATTTGAGTTTTTAGAAAAAATAACAACATGCAGGGTACATTTAATGCTTGTTAATGCTAATTTGTCCCTAAGTTACAATAAATGTCATCAGTCTAAACTTGGACAAGATAAATTATTGTTTAAAATGGTAGGATGACTTCAGAAACCAGAAATAATCAGCATCATCAAAACTAGTGTGTGAGCCAAATCCATTAAAAGTAGAAAACCCGTATTGTAGCCATCTCCCTAGAACAGAGCCCCATGATTTTGGTGTCGGATAAAATTTTGGTCCCTTTGCTCTACTAATTTAAAGAGCAATATTTACTTTGGCTTGTTGTACTTTAGCGACTTGGCCTAAGCAAAGTGCTTTGATGATTCAAAAGGAGTATTAAAGATAGGGTAATATCTTGCTTTAGTACAACTGTGAACATGAAATTTAATACATGCCTTTGCCATGGGGACCCTTTAAAATGCACTGTGGATAAAATATTTGATACTGTTTTCAAGAACGACATTCTTTTCTTTTGACGGTGTATTTTAAAATGGGCCAAATGAAACAGCAGCCCTTAAGAGGAGGTATAAATTATACTCTGGATATAAGGAGACAAAGAGTGCACCCATGTCACTTTCCATGGACTTGAAAAAACAATGGTTATTGGAATACATCCTCCCCAAAACAATGTGCAACCCACAAGAAGGCATTCTTACTCCAGAGGAAAAGAGAGTTCTGCCTAATGGTTTTTATTTTGTGTGTGTGTTTTATTTTTATTTTTTTATTTTTGCTAGGTTCCTTTACATGAAAACTCAACTTAGAGAAACATGGTACTCACCGGCGGGAAATGGTAATCCCACATCTCACTTCATCATATACTCACTGGCATGATCACCAAATGCAGGCTGTCCTTAAGCAAGTTGTGATGCAAAGTTCAGAATGTTCCTGAGAAAAATTATTCAACACATCAAATTACTCAGCACATCAAATTCAGATGGCAGTTTGGCCAAGTGACACTGGAACTGAACAGAAAAGCAGTGGGAAAATTCTTCTGAAAAACTGGGCCAAGTTGAACCGGGGGTGGGGTTAAGACATGCTATTGATGCATCACCCACACCAATGTGACAAGTCCAGTATGTTTAGCAACATTTATTTAATTTTTAATTTTAGTCCTCAAACTTTCAGAGAGTTTTGCTCCCTATGTTAAGTCTTTGTAGGGAAGGGTCTAGGGCAGTCATGCAGTCCCCAAGATTGCACCACTTTGGGGGAAGTGGAGCAATTTTAAAATCTAGCAGAAGAGCTGCCAGGGTTTGGGGGGCATAGGGGGCCCTGAGGAGCCTCGCATTGCACTTGCGAGGTTCCCTGCCGCTTGGAAATTGTGAAAGTGGTGATCGTGATAAAACTGGAAGTCAGATTGCACCTTTATGATTTTAGTGCCATATCAGTGGGATGAGATGAAAAAGATTGTAAATCACTGTGTTAGAAACTAGTAGAACTCTTGTATCATTACTGAAGATAAATTGTTGGCTTTATGCTGATAAATGTTAAATAATAGCTAATTTAGGCTAATAAGCAAGATATTGCCTCCTGTCTTTCATGAGCCTTTTGTAAATATCCTCAACGTATTTTACTGAGTTGACTCACTGAAGTGCAACAATCCAAAGTAAATATTGCAATTTAAATGACTAATTAAGAAAGGAATCAAAATGTTATCTGATACAAAACTATGGAGTTCCTAGAGAATTGGGGGCATGTTTTAGGGAGGTTATTGTAGTAAGGTTCAACATGAGCGCCATTCTGCCGGGCTAAGACTTTACATTGCCTGGTCACTGCTGTGCATGGTGAGACAAATGTCAGAGTGCTGGGAAAACAGGAAGTTTCATGTAAACTATAAGTAATATTTCAAACATAAAGAACATATAAGAATGTCACTTGCCAAGACCTAAAATGTAAAATATTTCTGGTGTGTCTTGCTTTCTTTAGTTTAATCTCTCTCTTCCTTTCGTCTAGGAGCTCCATACTATGAGAGTTCTGTCCTTTGTGAGATACAGAACCCTCACAAAACAGGAACATGAAACTTCAAGAGGTTAATAACCTTGCTACAAAAAGAAAAAAAAATCAGGAGACGAAAGAGGTTAGATGTTGTAAAATGTCATTTTTTAACTTCAGTTGTGAGAATTAAGAAAACCCACTAGGAAAAAAACAACTCAACACACAAAACATTGACTTACAGCCAATTCACATGGCTGTCCTGGGATACTTGCTTTTGTTGTTATTTCTTTTCAGGACTAATAGATTTTATTCCTGACAAGCTTTATGCCAGAAGAGAGGATTCCATCCAAAGAGTCTTTAAAAAATTATGAGTCAGTGACTGAATCCGACCATTATTTGTCTTCATAAACTACACTTGCCATGTGAATTTTCCCAAAGTTGCCCGCCATCCAAATGCAAATGTGTCACAATACTTCTCACATGATTATATTTCCATGTTTCCAACAGCATTAGATGCTGGATCTAAACAAGCAAACAGATAACAACTAGCTGTAGCTAGTGTGAAATACGTTAGCAAACACTGAAGCAGGGGTTCTCATACTTAGCACCCTGGGGCTCACTTTTTAATATGATATTCTATTGGGACCCACCCATGTTTATGAGACTTTAAAAAAATCTGCTATAGAAATAATAGTTCTGTTTACAGTAAAATTTTGGATTGAGAGAATTTTGCAAGACAAGCAAACATTTTTAATAAATTTTATCTTGCAATGCAAGTGAAAAAAATGGTCCCAGCCAGGATACAGCTGGTTTCAGTGCTGCACCAGCACCTGCTCAGCCTGTCCCAAGAGACCAGCCTATACATGTCTACTCTGAAGCAAGCCTATTACAATCAATGGGGCTTGCTCACTCTTATGTAAGGGGGGCAGTGGAAAGGACCCTGACAGACCTAGACTTGCATGTCTACTCTAAAGTTAGTCCCATTATAATCAGTGGGGCTCACTCCTGGTTAAGAGGGATAATGTAAAGGAGCCTCAGCAACCTAGCCTTGGATGTCTACTCTAAAGTAAGCCCTATTATAATCAGTGGGGCTCACTCCTGTGTAAGGGGGTAATGGAAAGGAGCCTGAGAGACAAACCCTACAATCCAGAGTAACTACGGGAGTACGTAAGAGACTTTACATGCACCCGTAGTTACTATATCACCTAGTGAAAACCTATGGGAAATTCATATTGCAATCCAGAATTGTTCTTACACCGGAGCAAGGACTCCCCGTAGTTACTCTGGATTGTGCTCCTAGCCTTGCATATCTACTCTAAAGTAACCCCTACCAATATCAAACTCTGATATATCTGATATCCTACTATAATCAAACTCTATAGCCCTACTATAATCAAACTCTGATATATCTGATATTTTCATTGGAGGACCCACCAAAAATTTTGTCACAACCCAACCCACAGTTTTAGAACCACTGATGTATAGAAACCACAACCAGTAGCCTATTTGGATCAAGATGAGCCACAGGGTGAAAGAGCTTGGGAACTTCAGCTTACCATGTATAGGTATGTTACCCACATATATTTTTGCTGCAGAAAGCAGTAATATAGCTCTGATGAATGTTCAGCTATCATGTCTCCTGAGAAGACTATGAGCAGCCTTAGGCAAGACTTTGATTCCATGATTCAGCTTCTTTTCTGGACAGTGAGAACATTAATTGTTGTGGTAATGATGAGAGAAAGATTGGAAAGCACTTAATATATTCCAAGTGCTCTATAAGTGTTCAAAAAATAATAATCTGTTTTTCACCACCCAGGGACTCTAAGGATCCAATCCTATCCAACTTTTCATAGTCAAGAGCCACAATGACAGCCCACCCACTACAACACATAGCGCATCCTGTTGACACGACTCTATCAGTGCCAGAATGTTGGTTAGGGTTGGACCCTCAGTCATGTGTAAATGATTGGTAACCATTTGAAGTAAATTTGTTTAGAAGATGCCTTCTGTGAACAAAGCTGATGCCTTATTAACTTTGATTGTCCTCTTGGTTATGTCTTGGCTGTCTAGAGGCAAGCTACACCAGGTTATGTGCATGGGTGTTTGCATGTGACACTGCTACTGGCCCAAAGAGGTTAAAATCACTGGGTTATTTTGCTTTAAGAAAAATTCACCAACCAAAAAGTTTCCCTTACAGCAGTAGATCACTAGGATCTTCTGCTTAAAGGAAACATTTTTGGCAGGAGCAAGTCATTAAACAAACTAAAGGGCTTGCAGGCCCATTGTTCAGCTTGTTTGATTCCTTACCCAACATTTTGGCTGGGGAGCTTTCCTTAAAGCCAAAGATCCCACCAATCTTCTGGTTTAAGGAAAATGTTTTGGCTAGGGTAAGTTCTTAAGCAAGCTAATGGGCTTGGAAGGAGTGGGGGAAGAGTGCACAAGCCCATTAACTTGCTTAAGAACTTACGCCAGCCAAAACATTTTCCTTAAACAAGAAGATTGGTGGGATCTTGAAAGAAACTGTTGTATTCAGCAGCCTGAATGTTAAAAATTAAAATAGAGAGAGGTTAAAGTTCCACTTAAGTTCTGGTTAAGTTCCACTTCCTTTTAATCATCTAGTTATTTAGAAGTGACCAGGTTGCTGAGATAAGTCTGAAGGTTACTATGAGCAAATAAGTTCATAGCACTGTGAGCTCTTAAGCTCATGTCAACTAGGTTCAAGAAGAATCACTGCTGGGACAAGTTTAAATCATGCAGGAGGGAGAGCTCTTGCATCTTCAGATAAATGAAACTGCGGATATGGGATCCGCAAATATAGGAGCACCCGTAAGTTAAGATGTTCAGTAAGTGTTGCACTGGTTGCGAATTTGATCCTGTTCATTTTTACACATATAAATACATATGTACATGCTGTACTTTTAGCTATGTGTATGATATTGTAATTTAAAGATGCAATTTTAATGATGGAGAGATGATAATGTGGGAGCAGGGTGATGATGTATCATTATACCCACCACCTGAGGCTTGGCTTCACCCACTGAATTGGAGGAGATCCATCATGGGGTGACATGCTGGGCTCAGAAATGGGTGATGCAAACCCTAGTGATGCCACTACTCAGGCCCCAATTCTATTTGTATGTAGCACCACTGAAATGAGTGCTACAGTTGCACTTGGCATTTTGCAGTTGTAATATGTTTCATACCAACGTGCGCAGGTTGGCCATTGCCACAAGTCGCTAGCAGCTGATTCTGGGCACCAGCTTACAATGGATACGGTGAGGTCAGGTATGATCACATATGGGATGGGAGAAAGGCAGGGGAGGGTCAAATGGGGCTGAGTTGGGTGGAACTGGGCAGCAATGGGAACAGAAAGGAGGGAGGATCAGGATAAGAAGTGGGACAGGTTTAGCAGCAGTGATGTCCACCGTTTCCAAATCCCCTTTCTGTGTTCAGTTCGCATTCATGGGTTGCATCAGACTTGCACTCACAATACACAACTCATAATAAATTAAGGCTACATTTCTATGAAAATTCACACGAGAATAAGTCCTTTTGAATACAGAGAAACTCAACTATAAACTAGTGGAATTTACCCATCATTGCAAGAGTAAAATTTCAATAATATTTATGGGCTTGGGCAAAGATAGGCATTGGCTGGCACTGCTTGGCACTGGTAGGCACAGCTGGACACCAGGCACTGGTACCAGGTGGTGGAAACTGGTTGGCACCTGGCATCGCTAGGCACCAACAAACACAGGGCATTGGAGGGTACCAGGAGACAGCAACAGGCATCAGTGGGCATAGGCAAGCACCAGACATTCCTACTGGGCACCACACAACAGTGGGCACCATTGGTCACCACCAGGCATCACAGGCATCCTTATGAGCAATGGGCATCCCTGCCAGGCACCAGAAACAGGTGGTAGCAGGCATCCAGCACCAACAAGCAGCACTAGGCAACAGGCACCACCAGGCACCAAATCAGTTCTTAGAAGGTACTTACATCACAGAAGGAATACATTCACCAAATTTCATGCCTCTAGGTGCAGGGATTGGGGCTGGGTGTTGATCAATCAGTCTTCAATATTAAGTATAGGGACAAAAACATGTGCCCCTTTTCACCCCCTTCCAGTTTGAATTTCTCAAAACTGATTCTTAATAGGTGCCTACATCATGGAAGGAATATGCATTGCTCCCCAAATTTCATGCTTCTAGGTCCAGGGGTTTGAGCTGGGCATTAATGATTCATTCAGTGACTCTTCAGTTTTATATATAGAGATAAATATGCTGCAATATACCTAACACTTTTCATCTTTTGTTTTCACACTAATGTTTAAGATAAATTCAGTAATTTTCAAAGCAGGAAGTATAGCTGGAAAATGTAATGTTTTGTTGTTGTTACAGGCTTAGTAGAATATGGCTATGGGTTATGGGGTTATAGGTGCTGTTATGGGGTGCCATAATAAGCTCCACTGCTCCAGCATTTCAAAATTTACCACTACACAACTGCCAAAATATATCATTACAGCAGACCATCAATGCTGCTAATATGTGTTCTCATGGCATGAGGCCATGACTTCCTGTAAGGCGCACTGTTTGCTATATCACAGTCTGCAGTCAAAAACAAATGTATTATATGAACTGATATGACGTTACATGAAAAACCTGAAAATAGAGCAGGGAAGTGCGAGTGACTATTACCCAGCTCATGCTAAGTACGTCTTACTGTCTTTGGCTGCAATCCTAAAGACACTTTCCTGGGAGAAAGACCCAATGAACACAATGGGGCTTACTTTTGAGTAGACACGGTTAGGATTGGGCTCTTTGGCCACTAGAGGTGTGCAATGAAAAGTAATGGCTTTGGCTGAGAAAATGCAATATCAGTTCTTGGAAAGGATGGAAACATGTCCCTTTGAGGAATCCACCATGTTGTATGCATTATCCCCTGGTCCACTCAATAGGCTGTTGGATATCAGCTTGGAGGAGCTGGTTCTCCTCAGCTATGAGCTCACTGGATAGTTTTTGGCAAGTCAGTTTTTTTCTCAGCCTCCTTTTCCTTCTCATTTAACAGGAATAAATCTGGTGTATGAGAGATAGCCAAGAGGAATGGTATAAGGCTATCATGATAACCCTGCCCTGTTTGACAAAAATGCAGCCATTTTAAGAAAACATTCATTTAAGAAGTGAGTTCAGCTTGTAAACTCTCTCAATTTCCTGAATATCTTGAATAAATGGATGACCCATTCTATCTGTGATTCCACAGCAAGGGCCTCCCCATACATCACTGTATTGCAATCCTAACCCCTAGTTAATGCAGTCCTATTAATGCAATTCTAACTCCTGGTTAGGCGTTAGATGCTGGCATAAGTCAGCATGTTAGACAAATGCTGGCATAAGTCTCATGCTGGCCTGGGGATGTCACAAAAGCGTTGTGAGGCACTTTTGTGCCACTCTTAGTGGGACTGGACCAGTGCACAGACATATGCTCCTTCTACACCACCACAGGAATGGGAGATTGGTGAGTTGTGCTGGCCTAAATTGGTAGGATTGCATCTGATGTTTCATGTTTTATGTGGGGGATACCTGGGCAGTGTTCATTCCTGTCTTTACGTTTGTGTGTGTGTGTGTGTGTGTGTGTGTGTGTGAGTGAGAGAGAGAGAGAGAGAGAGAGAGAGAGATGTGATATACATCACTAAATCTTCCCAAACATTCCATGTAAGTCCCTCAACATAAATTGCTGTATAATGTCTGAAATGCAGAATATTGTGCTGATATTAAAATGTATTACTGTATTGTTAATATTGGAATTTTTTTTTCCCAGTGGCTCCACAATATCACCTCCCCCAGTCCATCTAAAGACTTTGACAACTTGTGTTTCTTTCATCTTCAGAGGCAACATTGTTTTCTCCTCCCATCCTTCTTCTTTAGGCTTATAATTCAACTTGGTGACGGTTCTTGAACTCAAAAAATTTGCTCAGGTTTTTCTGTCCTTTTTTGGGTTCGTCTTAATCAAGGTATTAACCTCCAGTTACCTTTGTAGCATTTGCAGTTTTGTTCTATATAGGGATGTTTCCTAACACAAACCAGCTGCATGTTAATTTTAAAAAAATAGCTGTAGAAAAGCTTTTTCCACCCTTAAATGTTCAGAATTAACAATCTATTTTCCACATAGCCTAAACCAACAGTACTTCACCTACTATGCCTGTGCCAAGCAGAGCACTTACTCTCTTCACCTTTAATATGATGGGAGGGATTTACATAAGTGGCAAGTGATGGCTAAAATGAGACCAGTCCAAATTCCAGTCTGCCTATAAGTCAAGTCCTCCACCATGATCACACTCCCAAATTCCTACTGCATGGTAACTGGTTTTCACGTACTTAGTAAGGAAACTTAGATTCAAGCCACTCAAACCTTTTTGTTAGTGTTTTAAAGGTTTTTCAAGCTTTAGCATTAAAAATGGGTTATAAAACTGCAGTTTTATATATGGTTACCTGGGAGAAAGTCCCATTCAATAGAATGAGGTTTACCTCTGTATAGACATGTGCAGTGGTGGGCCCAGCCTGCCCTAACAACCGGTTCTCCGGAAGTGGGCGGGGCCAGGCTGGGTCAGGGGGTGGGGCCAGGGTCAGGGGCGGGGCAGGGGAGGGCATGCCACCTTAACCCTTAGTTTACCAAAAAAATTGTATCACTTGTGACGGCATCAATCAGTACTAAGCCCCTGGGTTCTGTGTAATTTATTCCTATGCGTTACACTTTATTATGCTCTCAGGGGGAATGTGTGCCACAATTAAGAACATAAAAGCATAAGAAAAGCCTCTACTGGATCACACCAAAGACCCATCTAGTCCAGCTCCTGAATCACACAGCAGCCCACCAGCTGCCTCAGGGAGCACATATGACACTTGCGTTCAGTGCCTAATACAACAGACACTACCATGAGTTCCACTGGTGGTACTCATACCACTGGTTGAGAAACACTGATCTACAGTTTAGGACCAGAGTCTGTGGTGTCCCCTCTGCAGGCTGAGGTTTGCCTCTAAGCCCCTACTTAAGGCTACAATCCTGTCCAGACTTTCCTGTAAGTAAGCTCCATTTTAACTGTGATAGGACTTACCAGTACTTCTGAATGGTCATACATAAGATTTGGGCTCTTAGAATCCCAGCCTCTTGCTGCAATATAACACTTGCATCCAGGTGCCTCAGTGCCAGCAGACACACTTCTAGTTCCACAGGTGATGCTCATTCCACTGGTTGAGAAACACTGATCTACAATTTAGAACCAGAGTCTGTGGTGTCCCCTCTGCAGGCTGAGGTTTGCCTCTAAGCCACTACTTAAGGCTACAATCCTGTCCAGACTTTCCTGTAAGTAAGCTTCATTGAATATAATAGGACTTCTGAGCAGTCAAGCAAAGGACTGAGCTCTTAGTGACCAGCCTCTGGCTGCAATCCTATTCACTTTCCTGAAAGTAAGCTCCACAGACTCTAATGGGACTTACTTCTGAGTAGCCAAGAATAGGATTGGGCTCTATTGCTGCACTCCTCTGCACACTTTCCTGGGAGTAAGCTTCATAGATTGAAATGGGATTAACTTTTGAGTAGTCAGGCATAGGATTACAAGCTCTTAGAAACCAGCTTCTTTCCAGGGAGTAAGCTTCACTATTATAATGGAACTTACTTCTGAGTAGACAGTGATTGGGCTTTGAGGCTACACTCCTATGCTCACAGGGGAGTAAAACCTACTGACTTTAATAGGATTTACTTCAGAGTAGGCAGTGGACTGGGCTCCTGGGGGTGCAGGATGGGAACTGCATGCTGCCTGCTTATAAGGAAAAGGAGGACAATGAAGATTTATTGAGGTCCTGGAAAAAAGTATGGATAATAAGAAGACTCCATGTTGCCTGCTCATAAGGTAAAGGAGGAGTAAAAAGAGGACCTGTCCTGGGAAAGGAGGACATATGGTCACTCGGTACTTGCTTCTGAGGAGGCATGCAAAAAATTGGGCTCTGATGCTGCCATCCTATCCACACCTACCTGGGAGTAAGCTCCATTGACTAGGATGGGACTAGGATAGGATTTACTTCAGAGTAGGCAGTGGAGTGGGCTCCTGGGGGGGCAGGATGGGAACTGGGGCTATTTCTTCAGGTACCCCCCATACTTCCTACCCTCAATCTCAGGTGGAGAGATTTCTCAGAGGGGCAGGATGAGGTGGGGAGATCTCTTGGGGGGAGCAAAAGGTCTACAGTGTGGATAGGACTGCAGCCTGAGCCCAATCCTAACTGTGTCTACTCAGAAGTAAGTACCATTCAAGTCAATGGGGCTTACTCCCAAAACTGTGTGGTCAGGATTTTAGCCTTACAGTCCAATCCTATGCAGGCTTACTTAGAAGTAACTCTCATTCTAGTCAGTGGGGCTTACTCCCATGTAAGTGTGGATATGATTGCAGCCTCAGAGCCCAGTCCTAATCATGTCTACTCAGTAGAAAATCCCATTATAGACAGTGAGCTTACTCTCAGGAAAGTAGACTGGGCTGGAGGGAGAGATCCAATCCTCTGCCAATCTCCTCAGAAGTAAGTCCCATTATAGTCAGTGGGCTTACTCTCAGGAAAGTCTGGATGGGAAAGTAGCCTCAAATCCTATGCTACTCAGAAGGAAATCCCATGATAGTCAATGGGAATTGCTCCCAGGAAAGTGTGGCTAGGATTGTGGCCACAGGCTGCAGTCCTCTACTATACAGTGTGGCTTACTCCTGAGTAGTACTGGGTAGTACTAAGTAGTTCTCCATGCCTAGTACTGGGCTGCAAAGGCAACCAGGGAAGGAGGGAGGCAGGCAGGCAGGCAGGAAGGCTTGCTGCTATTACTCACCTCAGCCTCCCAGACATTTGTATGCCGGCCTCTCTATTCCCTCCCAAGGACCTCTTAGTTAACCTGCCCATCAAATGCCTGATTCAAAAAAAGCATCTGCAGAGAGGCTGCTCATTTGCATGTGAGTACCCAGCATGCTTTGCAAACTGCACCAGGAAATAACTTCTGAAAACTTGCTAGAAATAAGCTTTTTAATCAAAATAAGGTATTTAGCAAAGTCAGGATTCCTGAATAGCCTCATTCAAAGGTTTGGGGCATGAAGAATTTACTAATCCTGACTTTAAAGTATGGAACTAACAGTGATCCAAACACCCCCCAGTTCAGCAGTCAGAGTCTGAATGTGCTGCAATGGTAAAAGGAACAGACTGTTTGTATTTTAAAATTAAAAATAACCTTAGGGAGGGAGGCTCAGAAGGGGAGGGAGGCTCAGAAGGGGAGGGGGGGAGAGCTTCCAGAGGCCCTTTAAGAGAAATGCAGACACACTTGCATGCAATTCAAAGATGATGGCCCCCAGTTAACAACCGGTTTGCTAATTTCAGCCCCTAATTAACAACCACCTCTACAGAACCGTCAGAACCGGCATCAGCCCACCTGTGGACATGTGCAGCAGCCCAATTCTAAGTCTCCCCATCAATGCAGCCATGGTATTTGAGGATTCACTGTGTCCTGTGGAGGGAAGGGAAAATTTAGATTAAGCCTCCACTGCCTAAGTGGGTCAACTTGGACCTGCACCAGCTCTTTTACTGGCCCGGGTCCGAGTGGACCCAGGAAGGTGAATTGGAGCCAGAAAGAGGGAGATATATCAGTGGTGTGGCTGCTGATGATTTTTCTTTGTTCCTGGTCTTGATCTGCCCTCTCTTCCACCTCGTTTCTCTCCCTCTCAATTTCATTCTGCCCACCCAGCCACACCAATTGCCCTCACTTCTGGCTTATCAGCTCTGGAATAGGCAGCAGACTCTGGCAATGAGGCTGCAGTGCCAGTGCATATTTATTTATTTATTTGTTTGTTTATCCCTCCCTCCCTCCCTCCCTTCCTTCCTTCATTCATTCATTCATTCAATTTGTATTCCACCTTTCTCCCCAAAGGGCACCCAAGGTGGCTACCAATCATTAGATAAAAGACAATTAAAACATTACAATTAAAATTCTTGCAGTGGCACTCACAAAATGGCCACTCACGTTATGCTTTGCATAACCTATACAGTGGTGCCTCACATAAAGAGCTTAATTTGTTCCGGAGGCATGTTCTTTAAGTGAAATGCTCTTTAAGTGAAGCAGATTTTCCCATAAGAAATAATGGAAACTCAGACAATTGGTTCCACAACCCCCAAAATATTCATATAAAAATATTAACTGGATGGAAAAATGATGAAAAAACACTGGAATTGGTGTCATTCATGCATTCAATGTGCATGAAGCCTATGAAGTCTACTTAGGCTGCATTCCTAAAGACACTTTCCTGGGAGTAAGCCCCATTTAACACAATGGGGCTTTCTTCTGAGTAGACATGGTTAAGAGGCTGCAATCAAAGACACTTTCTGCGAATAAGACCCACTTAACATAACGGGGCTTACTTCTAAGTAGACATAGTTAGGAGACTGCAATCAAAGACACTTTCCTGGGAAGCTTCCCTGGGCTGCTGCTGGAGGTTCAAGGTGGCTGTTGGGTGCACTTGGGGTAGTTAGGGGCAGCTGGCTCTGGTACACTGAGGCAACTGGGCCCAAGTTGGGGGCAGTTAGAGGCAGCAGTGCTGGCCGGCAGCCCTTTTAAAGAGACTCTGCGCGGCGCGTCAGGGTTGTATAAGTGCTCTTTAAGTGAAGCGGAACTTGTTATGTGAAGCAAGATTTCTTTAAAATTTTTGCTTGTTATGTGAAACGCTTGTTAAGCGAGGCATTTGTTGAGCGAGGTACCACTGTACTTCCATTTTATTACAGTGGAATACTGTTCTGCTGTCATAAACCCTAGTATGCATAGGCCAATACTAGTTAAATTGCAAGACTGGATTCTGAGGCTACAATCCTATGCAGGCTTACTGGGGAGTAAATCACACTGAACTTTGAGTTTACTTCTGAGTAGACAAAGAGTTTACTTTCAAGTAGACATGCCAAGGATTGCACAAAGCCATGGTACAGCTTTGCCCTCTTTGTGTATAATCATATAAACAGGTAGCAACTTGCACAGAACAGGCATCCCTCGATTATCTGACAGGTTATGGACCGGAGCTGTGGTGAGAAGTGGAAATGGTTGAAAAGCCATGGTCTTTTTTTGTATACAGATGTTGTTTCTGATGCTTTTTTAAGCTAGCAAATTGCAAACCATTTTTAACTTGCAAATTCCTGCTGTCACACAAAGTTTTCTGAAAATCCATTAACTCCTGAAATGGAAATAGACCAGGAACTAAACTGATCTTGTGCGCTCTCTCTCTTTCACACACATCCAGTGGTGCCTCGCTTAACAAGTTTCACATAAAGAGCAAAAATTTCCAAGAAATATTGCTTCACATAACGAGTTCTGCTTCACTTAACAAGCAAGCACTCTATGGGCACGCATGCTATGCAGCCCTGACGCTCCACATGGAGGCTCTTTAAAAGGGCTGCCGGCCAGCACTGCTGCTTCTAACTGCCCCCAACTTGGTGGCAGTTGCCTGGAGGTGCCAGAGGCAGCTGCCCCCAAGTGCCCCCACCGACCACCTTGAACCTCCAGCAGCAGCCCAGGTAAGCCTCCCAGGAAAATGTCTTTGATTGCAGTCTCCTTACCATGTCTACCCAGAAGTAAGCCCCAATGTGTTAAATGGGTCTTACTCCCAGGAAAGTGTCTTTAGGATTGCAGCCTAAGTAGACTCATAGGATCATGCACATTGAATGCATGTTTTGAATTCAATTTCAGTGTTTTGTCATCATTTTTCCATCCAGTTAATATTTTTATATGAATATTTTGGGGGTTGTGCAACCAATCGTCTGAGTTTCCTTTATTTCCTATGGAAAAATCTGCTTCACTTAAAGAGTGTTTCACTTAAACAGCATGCCTCCGGAACGAGTTAACCTCTTTATGTGAGGCATCACTGTATACCTCAAAAGTCTGAATCATCATCTCCTAGGTAAATGAACACGGGGAGGGCAATTTTAGCCTTTGAAAAAGTAGCAAGAAGTTGAAAGCATGGAACATGCATTGAAATAATGATTTCTGGGTATAACTAAAATGTGTTGAAAGAGCAGATCATCAGAAAACAAACTGTCAGAAAGCAGGAGGATACCTGTATTTTATAAAAAAGAACTGGCTGCTAGCTTGATGCAAAGGAAGGGCAAAATCCAGAGTTACTACGTGGAGTCCTTGCTCCGGTGTAAGAACAAGTTACTCTGGATTCCAATATGAATTTCCCATAGGTTTTCAATAGGTGATGCAGTAACTATGGGTGCACGTAAAGTCTCTTACATGCTCCCATAGTTACTCTGGATTTGGGGGGAAGTCTCTTACCTATAGATTATCATATGGCAAAAGGTCTAGCAATTAACAAATTCACCCAGTGTTACAAAAGTGATGTTCCTATACGATAAGCTTTAACTTGTTGTCCAAACATGAGAACAAAGGGCTTTCTAATACAGTTGAAGTGCATATGCAGTCTGGAGGTGGGTCATCTTGGGTTCACTTTATTTCTTGCATTTCACTGCAGTGCTGAAAGGCGCAGGTTTGCACCATTTGCTTACACTACTGGTCAGTAAATAAATCTTGAAAAGGTGTCAGGGTGTGACAGCCTCATTCAGTTAAGTAATGTCTGTGTCATTTATTACATTACAGATATGAGTTTTATTCTCCCAATGACCTTCAGTGATGGATTTGATAATAATAACTTTGCAATGGGTTAATGATTAACTAGGAAAAATGTTCAAACAGAGATCACTGGAACATTAATTTTTTTAACATTTCAAACTACCTTATCACTTTGGATTCATACTATAGCTGTTATGTTCCTATAATTAATATTTCTCAAGCTGTTCCTCTAGCATAGTGATTTTCAATCTTTTTCAACTAACAAAGCACTAAAATTTTCAAGGCACATCATCAGTTTTTTGACAATTTACAAGGTACACCATGCTGCTTGATAAAGGGCTCACACTCCCATTGGCCTTTTATCCTTAGCTAGTGAAATGTACCCGCATTGCGGGAGTAAAATACCCTCCATACACCAACCCCCATTGAGCAACACCCTCAACTGCGCAACACTCTCCCATGCGCATCAACCTCGCATACACATCACTCCCATGCGCAGCAACATCTCCCCGTGTGCACCCCCCCAAACTTCTGTGGCACACCTGCAGACCATTCATAGCACATCAGTGGGCCACAGGATCCTGGCTGAAAATCACTGCTCTAGCAGAACATTACTTGGCAGTGCTTTTATCAGCAGAAAAAAGATGCGGGTACTCACCACAGTGGCGTAGCTAGTCATCCCCATATGACTAATTAGCTGCTGGAGGGGAATGTGTACTTTCAGGAGAAAACCCTCTATAAAGGTATTAAGATATTTAGATCATCTGGAGTTTGCAATGTTCAGATTTTTCACCAAAATAGATGCAAGGTTAGCAAGGTCATCGATGATGAGCTTTCAATCCTGTGTATAGCTGTCAAACTCCATCCCCAATGGGTGGCTGTAACTTTCTTGTTATTAATAATGGTATATGTAATAAGTTATATGTAATAGTTTTAAATTTAATAACAAATAATATAGTGTTTAATATTAAATAACAATTTAAATTAATAGCAAGTAGTATAGTGTTTAGCGTGGCAGTTGGCTTAGGGTAAAGGCGCTGTGCCTGCCAATTTGAAGATCAGCAGGTTAGCAGTTCAAGACCTGAGTACTGCAAGATGAGGTGAGTTCATAGCCCAGCTCCTGCCGACCTCGCAGTTCGAAAGCATGCAAATGCAAGTAGATAAATAGGTACCACTTTAATGGGAAGATAATAGCGTTCTGTACACACACAGGCCAGATTTCCACAGAGGTATCTTCGGACAACACTGGCTATGTGGCTCTAGAAATGGGATGAGCACATCACCCTAGATTCAGTCTCAACTAGAAGGGCAACCTGCAGTTGAAACCTTTAGGTTTACCTTTTTAATATAGTGATAAGAGATGCAGTGGCTTAGTGGTTAAAGGCACTGTGCCTGCCCATTTGAAGATTGGCAGTTCAGCAGTTCGAGACCTGAGTACTGCAAAAAAGGGTGAACTCCCATTCTTAACCCAGCCCCTGCCATCCTAGCAGTTAGAAAGCGTGCAAGTAAATAAATAGCTACCACATCAGAGGGAAAGTAACAGTATTTACCTCGGCATATAGTGCACCTCGGCATATAGTCATGCTGGCCACTTGGCCATGGAAGCATTTTTGGACAATGCTGGCTCTTCGGCTTAGAACCAGAAATTAGCACCACACCCTAGAGTTGGTAACAACTAGCAAAGAAACCTGCAGGGGACACCTTTACCTTTTTAATATAGTGTTTAAATTAACCACATCAAAGCAATATACATGAATGTTTTTAACTTTATTTTGTCATATCTTATAATTTTCTTGGATGTCCTATATTTTGGGGGCCTTGTTCTCTTTTTTGATTATAACATATGGTCACCTTGCAGTAAGACCACTTCTGAGTAGGGCTTCAAAGGCTTGAATTGCCCTGGTAAGCCTTGCTGGTCATGACCCTCTCCTTCCTTCCCCAGTCATGACGCTTGCCAATTCCTCGCCCAAGTTTTACTATATTACTGAATATTTTGCACTTGATGAGTCACACTTAGCTGTCCAAATTCACATCTAAATGGGGCAGTTTGAGTCAAAATGTTTTAAGCCTAGTCTACTAGTGAGACTAAAAAAGTGAAAGGGATTTGTCAGGAATTGCAAAACAATTGGAATTTTTGCAACATGAAGTTAATCCAGTGCAACTCAGCTTGGGCAGTGATTAGCCGAAAGTAATCAGGTGATGGAACTTAAAGGCTGAGAAATGTTGCAAATTTGCCCAGTCTGCCCAGTCTCTTCAGTTGGTTCAGTCTGTTATGTGAGGACTGTTATAAGCTGTAAAGGCCTATTAGGCCTTGTGTAATATGGAAGCCTGAAATGCCTTGGATATTCCAGAGAAGTGTAAAGAGTTACAAGTTAAGATTGTTTTTGATTCAATACAGAGTTTGGTGGTTTTTATTTCACCGCTGTGTAAGAAAGAAGTGCCAAGGGTACAAAGACTCAACAGGATTCAGAATTTATTGCAGTCTGTGGCACACACACTATCTGGGAACTTAATTGCCAATTATGGGAGTAGGCTGTGGTTTTATATTCTTTCCCCCGATAAATAATTTGCCTTGTTACAGCAGAATAGGACACAAGTAATCCTCTGTGTTTAGGGATCAGTGGAACATATATGCGTTGGTCTGAAGTACTGAACAATTCCACTAATGAAATTAAAACTATGATGAACTAATGAACACTTTCCCTTGCTCAATATTTTCTTCCCCTTCCATATAAATACCACTGAAAGAGAACAGAAGGGCTTTAAAAAATAGAGGCATTTCTTTGAACCCATGTAACATTATAGACCATCTACATGGTACAATTCAGAGCTCACGGAAAGTCATTCATGCGCATGCCCCAAGATCTTTCCCTGATTATATTTACAATTTCATTAATCTCCCGGTCTTAAGGAGCCCTCGTTTCTGATGTCACTGTATAAACACAAAGCGTGGTGTAGGGTTTGTGGGTGGAGATGAAAAGAAACTTTGCTCTCTAGAAAAGAGGAGGAGGAGGGGGAAAATGTCACACAGATAAAGAAACATAATGGGATTGTCAATCAAACCACAGAGCAGGGAGAACATACATGCTTTCTCCATGTAAATAGCTTGAGAAAACAGTCAGCCGCCCTCGGCTAATTCCCCTGATTAAAACTGCATTAGCTTATAGGTGTCAGGGACACGCAGCTGTTTTCAAGGAAACGCTGGCTCCACGAGGTCCTTCCTTGTAGGGCAAGAGGCGGCTCTATCTTGAGGTAAATGTCAGGGAGACGCACAGCTTGCCGACGTTTGTCCTCTCCCTGACAGGCCCTGGCGAATGTCCTGCTGCTGAGGGTCGTGGTAATTTACGTCCACTCTGTGTACATTAACTTATCTACAGTGAAGCTGGCTGGCTCTTTCAGTCAGCCTGTCTCCTCTGCAGGCTGTGAGACTTTCCTGACTGTGGGACTAAAAGTGGGAAACTGGCTGCTCTGCTCCTGCCAAGTTCCTGCACCATACGAACAACAACAAACACCACCGAGGAGCCAAGCGGTCTCCTGAGCCACAGCAGACATTGATGCTCACTCTGCTGTTAGCAGAGCATTTTGCCGAGCCCTAGTGCATGTCTGTCCCTGGGGGACAGGAGAAGGAAAGGGAAAGCCAGGCTGCCTCTGGAAATGAGATACAGAACCCCATCACTGCGGGGTTCATTTTTATTCGGCTGTTATTACTGTGACAGCTTGGAAGGGACATTTGTCTACCGTCCCCTGAGTTTGTCACACTCTAATTAAGCCGTGTAATCAGTGGTGGGCTCCAGCAGGTTCGCACCTACTCTATAGAACCGGTTGTTAACAAGAGATAGGACATATAAAGTTTAAAAATAGCCATTTAAAAGTGGCTGCCAGATGGGCAGAGAACCCGTTGTTAATTTCTTTGAAGCCCATCACTGCGAGTAATGCCATATTTTAATGATGTACATAGGGAAAAGCAAAAGTCGCACATGGTTCATAGCATTGGGTTGGTGGTTGCTAATGATCCAATAGGCCTAGTCATCACAATCATCACAATATCACTTTCATAACTATGGCTCTAGTTTTGGGTTCAGTGTAGGAATCTTCAATTCAAATCCTTGCTTACCTGTAAGGCTGAGATGTTCTTTGGAGTGGAACATTGGAACCAGTAGACATCCACTAAAATTAGCATTGGGAGAGCAGGACAGATGAAAGAAAATATTTCTTTACTTAGCATGTAATCAGTTTTTGGAACTTCTTGCCACAGGATATGGTGATGGCATCTGGCCTTATGCCTTTAAAAGGGACTTAAGAATTTTCCTACAGGTCAGTCACAAGTTACAAGCAATGATGGGTATGTTCAACCTCCTGATTTAAGAAGCAAACTATCTCAGATTGTCAGTTGCAAGGCAAGGACACCTGGGTGCAGGTCTCTTGTTGTCTACAGTGCTTCCTGAAGCTACTGGTAGGGCCTCTGTGAGATGCAAGAAGCTACTCTAGTTGGGCCTTTGACCTGATCCAGAGGGGCTTTTCTATATAATATAGTTGAGAAATAGCTGCACATTTATAATCCAAGGATTAAGGTTAACAGTTAGCAGCAAAAGAGAAAGTCCTTAGCCCAGCTCTGCGACGCCAGCTGGATCCAATCGTATTGGCTCTGCCTTTCCATTGGACTAATTCAGTGGTGTGGAGAGGGGAGACTTGCTGCTTGGGTAACAGCCTGTCCTTCATAACAATCCAACCCAGGCTTTCATGCTTCGCATGCAGCGTATGCAGCGCTGAGCACAATACCATAGTCTTTCAAGACTGACGGAGGCCTGCTTTTATTTTGGGTCTATCGCCAATTTGACCCTACAATTTGTCAACACAGAAATAAAAATTAATAAAAAATAAACAGAAAAACAAGAACACTAATGGCTGGGAGCCACACTGTTAGAAGGGCAAAACGGAGGAATACATGAATGGTGAGGTCACTAATCATGATAGTTTAAAAAATGTCAAAGAGGAGTGGGGGGACCTCATGGTACCACAGCAAGGAGGGAAATCTCATCTGCATTGAGATAAAACCATGGGTGAAAAATTCACTGATAATAGGTTATTATACCTGTAATGTTTTGTTGCTTAATATTAGCCTCCATTAAGCTCCAGCATAAGTCCTATGCTGATTTGGGGGAATCTCAAAAGTGCTATGATGCACTTCTGCCCCACTCTTCAGGGAGTTAGACCAGTGCACAGGAATACACCAATCTCCCCACACTACCACAGGAAGATATTTCAGGTGAGTTAGGCCGGCCTAAATTGGTTAGGATGGTGCCCTTAGTTGCAGAGCCACATTTTAGCTCACTGATAAGACTACTTGAGCACTAGGGAGTAATCCTAGATCCTTTCTGGAAGCATTCAGCAACTTGAAAAGTCAAAGGAGTGACTCCATCAGAATGTTCACATGTTGGAAACACACTGATGTTTCTGGGTGTGAAAGCAGGCTTAGTAGATAAAATGGATAATGCTATGGTACACTGAAGCAATTTTCCACAGAAGCATGAATGAGACATGATTTATGACTGGCTCTGGTGTGCCTTGAATAGCCCTTGATCATCTGCTGGGTGTGGAGCTACTTTGTCTTTCCAAACTTAGCAGCAGCACATTCTTACTCTCTCCTCTAATTTTACAGTAGCAGAATCCCAGGAGTTAAGATAGGATTAGCAAACAGAAAAAAATGTTGTACTTTATAAGCCAAGAATAGAAGGCAGTAAAGAGTCAGAACATTCTGCAAAGAAAAGTAAAGCTTAATTTATGCCGTCTGTGGTTACCATTTAGAGCTACCATTTATTCTGATTTGGATTCTATTCTGTGTTTGTGTGTTTGTGGGTGTGAGTGTGGGTGTGTGCATGCACTTGTGTGAAAATTAACATACACTTGGGTGAGCTCTAGCAATACATAGAGTTGATTATTGGTTGATTATTACCTGTGGAAGTAATTTGATTAGACCAATGCATCGTTTGTAATAAACTTTTTTCTTTGATTTCAGAGGGAAAGATTCTAGGACATGATCTGAGTGCATTGGATATTGCTACTATGTTGAAATTATACAGTTCTAGGTTTGGTCAGTGCCTGGATGACTTGCAATCCCACTGGGGTTCAACTTTCAGTATAGTTCAACAGTACCAGTTCAGCTGGTACTGTTCACCAAATGCAATACAAATACTAAATACAAATGCACCAGATGTATTTAGACAATACAGCATAACAAAATAAAGAGCTACCTTTCAAGTCTATCTGTATCCCAGTAATATTATGCTGGTTTTACCAAGTCCTAAAGTGAGTTTTTTGGGGCTAATCTGGACTCATTTTCATTTGTGAAAGTACCCCCAAGTCAGAACTACCATATTTCTGGTATTTGGGGGAGGTTATTTTGTATGTTCACCTGCAATTGCATATGTGCTGCTAGAAATCATTGCATTGAATCTCTGCTCATGTTGAGTAACAACTGGAAGCATAGTTTGACTACCCCCACACAGCCTAATTGACATGTGGCACAGAGTACTGTATTTGCACATCAATAATAGGAAACCTATGAAACAAGATCTAAAGTGGACCCTATGATGCTTACAGGTATATAAGGTCTTCTGATGGTGAGGGAAACTATAGGTTGGTCAGTTTAACATTGGTTCCAGGAAAGATGGTTACAAACCACAAGGAGTGTGTATAGATGTGGACAACCTCAAAATGCAAGATGTCAAGAGGGGGCCACCTGGATGCAGGTGTCATGTGTCCTCCTTGAGGCATCTGGTGGGCCACTGTGTAATACAGGAAGTTGGACTAGATGGGCCTTTGGCCTGATCCAGTGGAGGCTTTTCTTATGTTCTTATGGAAAAGCTTTTCCTCATCTAAACTTTGTCTGCCCTTTGAGTAGCAGTATGTTTTCCATGAGCCAGACTTCTACTGACATAGTGTTAAAAACCCATCCATGGTTAATCCAGAATTGTTCCTTTTTTGTTATACTAAAAAGGAAAATGAAAACTGTTGACAATGCTAATGATGGCTAAAGATCCTTGAAGCAGAGTTTTTTTAATCCACCCAATCTAAATGAATGTCCTGGTATCCCCAGAAATATGAGAAGTATTATGTTTGTGCTGCCTGTATTAAGACAGAAACTTAAGAAGGTGAATTCTTATATTAATAGCTTCTCTAAAAGTACCCAATTGGTAATGATCATAAAAAACAAGACTGTTTAATAAATGGGAACACAACTTATAATTGCAGAAGCATTCATCAGTAATTTCTTGCAAATGAGAGGTCTGTAAGGACTTATCCTGTTCTTTATCACCATGGCTGTTCTCTATCCAGGTTTTTAAAAATGAGGAATGTCTATCGTCTTGTAATTTGCATCAGTCATACTCAACAGGTCACATATGCAACAGCCAATGAAAATCTGATGCTGCTATCAGGGAAAAGCTAGGTTTGAACAAGCTAAAGCAAAATATTTAGAGGTGTTTGTGTTAAGAGATGTACACTATAGTTCCCATAGCTGTTCCCAAAAGCTGAGCTTTTGCAATTGTGAGACATAAATATTTTAAATAAAAAACAGCTCAGTTCTATCCAAGGGTAGCAGAAGGGCCTTACAACACCTGACTGACTGACTGACTTGACTCACTCACTCACGCCCAACACCCAGCCAAAACTGCCAGACTTAGAGGCATGAAATTTGGGGAGGGTATTCCTTTCATGATGTAGGCACCCACTAATAACTAATGTTGGGAAACTCAAATCAGAAGGGGGGGTGAAAAGGGGTGCAATCAGTGGTGGGCCCGGCCTGGCCCAAAATCCGGTTCGCCGGAAGTAGGAGGGGCCAGGCCAGGTCAGGGGGCAGGGCCTGGGTGGGTCAGGGGCAGGGCCTGGGTGGGCACGACACCACCTACCTGTTCCGCTGCAGGTCCACCCCTCTTCCACGCCCAAAACAAAAAGCGCACTACGCATGCATCAACCAACGAAGGTTGGCGCATGCATAGTTTAGGGGCTTCTCCAGGCTTTCCCTGTCCTTGCCTGACCTCAGGGAAAGCCTAGAAAGGCCCCCCGGGGAGTCCCGCCCACTCTTCCTTTGCAAGAGACTTCCGCACTGCTAGACAGTGCGGACAATTTAAAGGGGAAGGAGCTGTGCTAAGTCACGGCTCCTTCCTTGAACTCTCAGGCTACAGCAGTCCCATCCACACTTTCCTGAGAGTAAGTCCCATTGACTGTCATGGGACTGACTTCTGAGTAGACCTTGGACTGTCACTGGACTGAAGATGCAATGCATGCCCTTACCCTGACCACACTTTCCTGGGAGCAAGTCCCATTGACTGTCATGGGACTGACTTCTGAGTAGACCTTGGACTGGACTGAAGATGCAATGCATGCCCTTACCCTGACCACACTTTCCTGGAATAAGTCCCATTGACTGTCATGGGACTGACTTCTGAGTAGACCTTGGACTGGACTGAAGATGCAATGCAAGCCCTTACCCTGACCACACTTTCCTGGGAGTAAGTCCCATTGACTGTCATGGGACTTACTCCTCAGTAGACCTTGGACTGGACTCTGAAGATGCATCCTACATTGGTCTTTTAAGTGTTTAAAAGCCCCAAGTGCCCCCAGTCAGCCTCCAACCACACTGGAACATATTTTTAAATGTAGAACAAAATGTAGGACGTCCTGCATTTTGTCATACATTGGTTTTTTTAAGTGTTTAAAAGCCCCAAGTGCCCCCCAATCACACTGGAACGTATTTTTAAATGTAGGACAAAATGCAGGGCGTCCTACATTTTGCCCTACATTTTAAAATATGTTCCAGTGTGGTTGGAGGGTGATTGGGGAGCACTGGGGGCTTTTAAACACTAAAAAAACCAATGTAGGACAAAATGCAGGACATCCTACATTTTGCCCTACATTCAAAAATATGTTCCAGTGTGGTTGGGGGGTGATTGGGGGCACTTGGGGGCAGCGGGGGCTCTTTAGAGCCAGTTCTGGGGGTTGGAGCATGATTGGGGGTGCTTGGAGGCTTGCAACAGAAAAAAAAATTCCCCAAAAAATCACTGCGCATGACAACGCAGCTAATTACTGATTGGGGAAAGTTCCAGGAAGTGAAAGTACTGAAGAGTTCACTTGAGGTCCCGCCTACGCAGGGCCTCTCTAGGAACTTTCCCCAGTCAGTAATTAGCTGCGTTGTCATGCGCAGTGATTTTTTGGGGAATTTTTTTTGAATTTTTTTGTTATTGCTGAAAAAGAGCTGCGCGCGCACAGTGCGCACACAGACAAAATGGCAGCCGCGGAAGCTGGCAGCGGCTCCGAACTGGTCCGCCTGGTTTCAGCCATCCCACGCTGCTACCGGTTCGCTACCGGTCGCCTAAAGCCAAGATCCGGTTCGGGCGAGTAGGGCCGAACCTGTAAGTGCCCACCTCTGGGTGCAATGCATTTTTGTCCTGCACTTAGAAACATGATATTTGGGGAGCGTATTCCTTCTGTGATGTAAGGACCCACTAAGAACGGATTTGGTGACCAATGGTGTCTGATGCTCAGTGTTGCCTACTGGTGCCTGGTTCCCAGTGTCTGGCAGGGATGCCTGGTGCTTGGTAGGGAATGCATGGAGGCATTCACTGGTGCCCACCGCTGCCCAGTGGTTCCTGGTGTCCAGTGCTCAGTGCCTGGTAGAGATGTGCTGTGCCCCGTGGTGCCCAGTGATGACTGGTGCCTGGTGACTGGCACCCAGTGTCTGGTACCAGCAGGGATGCCAGGTGCTGCCTGGTGCTGTCCAGTGCCCACTGGTACCCAATGGTACCTGCTGCCCACTGTGTGGTGGTGCCCAATGGCCAATGGTGCCCAGTAGGTATGTCTGGTGCCCTATGTCCACTAGTGCCCAATGTCTGCTGATGACATGGATGCCTGCTGATAGGTAATGCTCAGTGCTCGCTGGTGCCTAATAGGGATGTCTGGTGCCCAGTGGTGCCCAATAAGGATGCCTGGTGCCTGATAGTGCTGGCTTCCCCCTGGTGCAACCAAGTATCCGCTAGTGCTCACTACTGCCTGCTTCAGCCCGTAAGTATCTTTCAGTGCCCAGTGCCTGTCAGTGCCCAGTGGTGCTCATCTCCTGGTGTCTGATGCCCAGCAGTATTCACCAGTGCCCAGAGCTCATAAATATTATTTAAATTTTACTCCTGCGATGACAGATAACTTCCACTAGTTTCCAAAAATAATTTTGATTGTACTATCCATCTCTTATACTCTAGAAATTTTTTTTGCATTTTAGATTGTGAGCCCTTTTGGGACAGGGACCCATTAGCTATTAATTAGCTATTATTATTTTTCCATTTCTTTGTAAACCGCTTTGTGAACTTGTTAGTTGAAAAGCGGTATATAAATACTGTAGATAGATAGATAGATAGATAGATAGATAGATAGATAGATAGATAGATAGATAGATAGATAGATAGATAGAAATGAATGTACAGGTGTAGCCTAATTACAGGTGTCCCTACCTATCCCTAAGATTCTGTTCCTTTTTGTCTCAAAGTGACTGAGATTGGCTCTTTAAATTGAAAGATAAGCATCCTTTAAGTTGCAATGGCTTAAAGACAGCCTACTTACTATGGCATAGTGACAGGCAATTAAGTTTGTCTTAAAATTCATGAACTTTTAATTTTGTTTCTGTTCTGGAAGGCAGAACCACTTCCTTCCCCCGGCTAATAATCACTTGTGAATTGCTCTGAGCTGAAACTGCTTGCAATTTACAGGAGCTCAGCTCCTTGCAGGGTAGTTAGCAGCCACTTGAAAAGGAACTTTATTCATCTTGATGCATTGCCTGCCTTGTTACCATTCTGACTTTGCCTGCCTTCTTACCATGCTGACTATAATTGCCTTTGTATACCACAAAAAATAGTCAATCAGCAGGTTCTTGGAAGCAAATGTCATGAATAGGGAGGTTGAACCTGTACATGATTGTTTCTGATAAATAGGGAACATGTTACTCTTTCTTCTCGCAAAGGAACCTGAAACTCAAGTACACATAAAGTAGCAGCAGCAGACAACTTTCACAGACACCGCAGGTCAGACAAATCTTCCTGTGGCTTCCCAGTTTGAAGGACATTGCACACAATTTTTCTTCTTTGAAATGAAATGGGCTTGTTGCCACAGTACACACAAAATCTCAATTACATGGTTGAAAAATTAAAAATCTGATTAAATTATTGGCCTTCCAATTTATTGAACTTGTCCAAGAATCCAATTGTGATCTTCACACATTTTTTTCGTTTCTGCGGTATATGTTGTTGTTATTGTTGTGGTGGGACACATTTCATCAGAAAATCAGGAGCAGAGGTGCTACTGCTAATTTGCTTAAATGGAGCGCAGAGCTTGAAAATTCAGAAAATTCTCTCCCAAACCACTGACTATTTTTAATTATTTTAATTCATCATTTTCAACAGTAATGGCTTTTAGCTGAAACACTCAGAAATCGTTTTGGGGTATTACACAATGTTGGACACCTTTAGTACAGTACTAAGACGGTATTGAACCCCATTTCTAGGCAGAGCATGTCTAAACAAATGATTGAAAAATGGACAGGTGGAGACTTCTTAATGCTCACAGAATGGAAAGGCCTCCCAACTACACTATCTTACAGAATATTGAACAAATGCACACATTATAATAGCAGTGATTCAAAGTCACTTGGCACCTGGGGCCCATAAATTTTTTTAACTCTTTCCCCCAGACAAAATTATTTTTGGTAAGACTCATGTCATGAAATGAACAACAATAACGGCCAGAAAAGAAGCACATATAATGAACATTTTCTTTAATTTATGTGTGTGGATTTACACATAAACAAACCAGCTTTTCAAACTGGTATATTTATAATTGCATATTTATATATCATTTTGTAACTTTGTATACCAATAAACAACTGAAAAACAATTTTTTTTTGCTTGCAATCACAGAGGTTCTTTGTCTTGTTTGGCCAAATTTTATTACTTTACTAGCGAAATGTACACGCATTGTGGGAGTAAAATACCCCCCTTACGCTATACCTCAATTGCACAACACCCCCATTGTGCATCACCCTCCATTGTGCATCACCCCATTGCACATAACCCTCATGTGCAACATCATCCCCCCATGTGCATCATCCCCCCGTGCACAACATCTCCCATGTGTGCATCAACCACCCCCACACATCAACCCCCCCCCCCGCACATCAGCTTCCCCCTGCGCAACACCCCCATCAGGCACTGAGCCTTTGTGTATGTATGTATGTATGTATGTATGTATGTGAGTGTGTGTGTGTGTGTGTGTGTATATATATATATATATATATATATATATATATATATATATATATATATATATATATATATATATACACACACACACACACACACACACACACATACATATACATACATACACACCACCAGGTACCACACCTCCCCCATGGCATCAGGCACCATCGGGCTGCAGCAGTGCCTACAGCAGTAGGTGCCCACATTATAGAAGGAATACCCTCCCCAAATTTCACACTTTAGGTCCTGTGGTTTTGATTGGGATTTGATGAGTGAGTGAGTCTTCTATTTTATATATAGAAATATATATTTTTCCATTCCCCACCAGTTTCCATACAATACTAAGGACCAGACTTTTCCAAGGTCTTACAACATAAAATAAAAATATTAAAATTAATAAGTAAAACCCATATAGTCAAACCAGAGTGGAGTTCCATAAAAATTAATCAGAGCCAGTGAAAAAGAAAGGTCACAGAAAAATAGATGCAATACACCATCAAGCCAACTTGTTATCTCTAAGGTCCTGACACAACAAGTGCTACTTTAGTGCTGTCTTAAGGCTAGGCAGAATAATACATTCTGGAGCATCTGAAAAATCTCCTACCATTAAATTATGAAGCTATTCACATGCCATGAAGGAGGACACTTATCAAATGAAGAAGCTAAAAGAGTTGAGCGTTGATGCTGTGTTGAAACCTCTCTTTTCTGTTCTATGGGCAGACTACCAGTTTATTGCCAACATCTCTAGGGCCAAGTACCAGAAAAATCTAAAAGGCCATACTGTAATAGGGGAGATTTTATACATAACAGGAACAATCCTGGACTGACTACTATAGGGAGTAAAAATCTGGGATGTACAATCTGGGATGAGTCAACAGTGGTTACATATTTTAAACACTACTAATACTGCTAAAAATCACTTTGTTTCTCTGCTCAGACGACTCCAGCTGTTTGTGAATCGGTGGGAATCTAAGCTGTGGGAAAATGCATGAATCTCTGTGATTGTCCAATCATTGTGTCTCACCTCTTTCAGACTTACAGGGTAACATATGTGAGGATACATGTTAACACGTGCAGGTTAACATGTGTGAGACTACAGCAGCACATTAGTGTGCTGCAATACATCAGTGTGCCACAAATGGTCCAAATTAATTTTTTTTCATTTTCTTTGTGAACCGTGATGTGAACTTTTAGTTGAAAAGTTGTATTTAAATAAGGCAGGCAGGCAGGCAGGCAGGCAGGCAGACAGACAGATAGATAGATAGATAGATAGATAGATAGATAGATAGATAGATAGATAGATAGATAGATAGATAGATGTGATGACACAGGAGTTCGGCAAAGAGCCGTTGAGGGATGTGAGCCTCCCCCCCCCCCCCCACCAGCAGTCTGATGTGCCTTGTCAATTGTCAAAAAATGGATGGTGCGCCCTGAAAATGTAAGAACCTTATTAGTGTGTCATGAGATGAGAAAATTCAAAAAATTACTGGGCTACAGATTTTCTCTTGTTTTCTGCCTTTAATAGGTGCATGGCAGGAAGAAATTAAAAAGAAAGCGTTTCATCTGTTGAATTATTGCTTGTTATATAAATAAAGTTGTCAGTGACCTTAGAGTAAAGAAGGTGAAAGTTCTATACAGAGTAGGGAGGCTTAGGCTTACAATACAGAACAAATAATAATGGAAGAATGGGAAGAAAGCAAAATCAGTCACCGGTGTAGTTGGAAGCTATTAACGGTTTTATAAATGGATTCTATTTAAAGCAGAGAAGAATAAAAAAGTTTAAGTTTGTAGGACCCTCTGCTGGAACAAATGAGAACTAAAATCAGATTAGCTGCATTTGAAGAATGCGGAGAAGTAGCATTTTGTTCTCCCTGGGAATTGAGCTGAACACATTTTCAGAAGATTGGTTTTCAGATTCTTCTTCTGACATGCATCTGCAAGTCACTTTATCATGTGATCCTGATTAATTGCATCACTAAACTGCTTGGTTATTGATTTATAGCAGGCATGTTTCTCTACACAAGAAAAATACTGTATCGTTCTCAAATACCTTAGCAATCAAATGACTACAATGTAGCATTGCCAAGTTCAAGACGGGGGCAGGATTCCATGCACAGAGCAATGCAGAGCCAGATATGGATGCCTCTGTATGCAATCCGCATCAACAGAGAAGGGCCTGAGGTGCTAGCTGAGCGCATCAATAGCCGAGTCCTAGCAGAGTGCATCAATAAGGTCCTAGCTAAGTGCAAAAAATGAAAATATGCTTTTTCTGGAGGCATTTGTTGCACATGCCTGCAATCCTATACTTACCTAGCTGTAGGTCCCATTGAAATTCTTTGTAGACATACATAGGATTGGGTTGTTAGAGAGGTGCACAGCCAAGGTTGGATCAATATTATTTCTTGGTGTAGAAGTAAGAGTGTTGTACTGCTTCAATGAAATATTTACTGGTGGAAAATTCAGTGTTGACAAAATCATTATATATATATCATTGTAATTTAATTGGCTTATCATGGACCCCTATGGGTCTACTCAGATTTATATCTGCTCCTGAGGTTGTGGCAGCTCTGAGGCTAACCAAGATGATCCTATTCTCTGCAGATCTACTCAGAAGTAATATTCAGAAGAATTACTTCAATGAGGGTTCCTCTCCCAAAGCCATAATCTATGATCCTGATTGCTATTATCTGCCTCATCCCCTCCCTGGACTTTCCAAGCCAACAATAAAGCAAAACAAAACAAAACAAAAAAACTAGACTGCCTCCTCCCAGCCAATGAAAATATTAAATTTCTGATTCTTTGTCAAATGATAATCTGTTCCTGCCTTCCTATGAATATTGATGCCTCTGTCCCTCCTGGCAGACTCACACATTGGATTTCACTGCCTTTCACTGATGCTCAACTAGTCTGAATGATGATCCCACTAGGTTTTTTATGCAATGAAAACAGACTTTTCAGAGTCTTTCCACACATGTGACTTGTGAAAAAACAAATTTTCACAACTTGAAATTGAAAATTGACTTGAATTTCCAACACTGGATCAGTACTCAGTATAAGTCAACTTTCCATCCAATATATCATTCAAAAGTCATCCACATTTACAATATCCTGTCCAATCAATAGCCAACTTTTGAAGTTCTATGTCATTCTTCTCTTTCTCTGCAATTCCACAGAATACTAAGAGGAGTGATTGAAGTGGGTGGCAGGTACCTTCTTGCCAATCAGCCTCTTGAGGCAACTGCCCCCATCACTCTCAAAGACTGGCCAGTTTTACAATCTTGCTGGAATTAGCCCCATTGAAGACAGAGTTGCTGGAATCAGGATCACACAATACACTGCTAATATCCTGTTGGATCAGCAGGCTCCAAGTACATGCTTCAGTTCAAGCATCTTTCTAAAAAGAAGTCCAAGTGCTCCAAATTTTATAATACACATTTTTTCATGCTGAAGCATAACTGCTAAATGAAATAGTCCAGCAGAAAGGAGTAAGACGATAGTAACAATCAATGCTACAGAAGAAAATGTATGTGAAATCCTTAAAGCAGAATGGTTGTTCAAAAATTACCTAAGCGGTATGTTTTCCTCCCTGATAACGAAAACCACTAGTTGTTTGATACCATATGTGTGGATAGTCATCTGCATGTCTGTGCTTGATGAAACGATTGCAATATAAATCCAAGTACATCTTTCACTTTTGGTTTCATTCTTATCTTCCTCATGTGCTTGTAATAATCTGCCTCCTTGCCAGCACCATCTTGTAAATGAGATTCATATCTCCAGGGCTTAACTCCGTTAAATAAACTGAATTCAATAAACGACGATTCTACATGTAAGAATGATGACTGCACTAACGTGCTACTGTTGCTACTGTTACCTAGTGTTACAGATGCTTTCACGTCTCTACTTTGCCCTAGTTATGCTCAGCTGTATATCTAAGATAAGAGAGTGGAGCATCTGGAGTCTGTTCAATGTTATCATATAACACACAAGTGACTTTTTTATTGAGGAACTCCACAAGTCCCTCTGCAGCCTTGCAGCTTTTATTGAAACTAATTCAGAGACGCCCCCCTCCCCAAAAGATAAATGTTGAACTGAAAACAAAATATGTCATGAGGTTATTCTCCCACAGCCTGCTGTTAATCCCCAAAGTCATTTGTCATACAGGCCTGCGTAGCATTTTGTTACAATCAAAGCTGAAGGGTTAGAGGGCTCTTTGAAACTTGTGCCCAAGAAAAACTGCCCGTTGCATTTTTTTTCCCCGTTGCTTTGGCAAGCCCAAGATCTGAGTGTGATCTCATTCCTTTTCTCAGTGTCAGGCTCTGAAAGTACAATGCATGACCTCATAGGAGGAGGCGGAGGGGATTTCTTGTGTTCTCTGGCAAAAGGTTTTTGGTGTTTTTGTTTTGACAGTCTGTCAAGATTTGAAACTAAAAATGTCCTTCTCCTAAGGAAAGTTTTCAGGGAAAGATGGCTCCGTCCTTCTCCAACATCAACACCAGGACATGTCAGACTGCCAGATAGGTCTACTTTGTTTGAAACTTGCTTGTGGATGGAATCTTATACACACCAAATTGGGAGCAAGTCCAATTGAACTCAATGCAGGGTGACCATATGACTGGATTTTTCCAGATTTGTTCTCTTTTGAAGCCTTCTGTCTGGGTGTCCTCCAAAAGGACTTCATTGTCCTCCATTTTGGCTTCATTTAGGAACTTTGCAATAGTGTGCAGTACCCCATCATGTCATATGTCATTGGATTTGCATTGAAGAGTTTTGAAATATCTCCTTCCAATCAAAAATTATGGCCAAAAAATTAAAAATCAAAAATATGCACTGAGCTCTGTGGGAAAGGGAAAATGCCCAATATCACAGCTTTACTCATAAGTAGGCAACCATGTCATTGTCCATCACAAGGGCCTGTCTGGAAGGAATCCAAATCCTTGTCCTCCATTTGAGGTTCAGGCATCTGGTCACCCTGACTCATTGGAGCTGATACAGTGTTGGAAGGGACCTAATAGGTCATCTAGTCGAACCCCCTGCCTGTAGCAGGAATCCTCCTAAAGCATCTCTCCAACAGGTGCTTGTGGAGTCTCTGAAGATCCCCAGTGAAGGAGAGTCACAACCTCTCTTGGCAATCTATTCCACTGCCTAAATGCCCTTATCATCAGAAATTTTTTCCTGATACCTAACCTGAGACTCCAAGCAGAATAAAGAAGAACTATAACTTAACATGACTTGGAAGCTGTGATGGGATTCAAAGAAATTAACCAGTTCTCTGCCCATCTGGCAGCCACTTTTAAGTGGTTATTTTTAAACTTTATGTGTCCTATCTCTCATTAACAACCTGTTCTACAGAGTAGGTGCAAAACTGCTGAAGCCCACCACTGCTTGGAAGCTATGGTTTTCTTTTAATGCAGACTTTAAACACGTAAGATTGCCAACAATTAACCTAAGGCTACAAGACCCTCCAAACAATTAAAAGGCTTGCAATCAAAAGGGAAATGGAGCTGAAGGGGGCATACAGTAAGTAGAGCATACTCTGCAACACACCACATAAGCTCCTTTACCCTAGGCATTGAATCCATTCAGGGCAGTGATGGTAAGTACATTGCTGTACTTGCCCTGAATGGCTCTAACACCATGGTGCGAGGCTGCTCACATGGCACACAGCAGAGCATGCCATACAATGCTGCTCCCTCCAGCTCCACATCTGTTCTGCATCTCTCATCCAGCTGTGTAGGAGTCGCCTATACTGCATCACAAAGAAATAGCTTCCAGTCCAATTACAGACCACAGCACATCTTCTCTATCTGCAATCCTAAAGACACTTTCCAGGGAGTTATATCCATTGAACACAATGGGGCTTACTTTTTAGTAGACATGGTCAGGATTGTGCTCTCTGCCTCTATGTTTGCTGGCTAAGAAAGAATAGCAGCACTGGATACTATTAATACTAGCAATACGGGTCCATGCCATCCATTGCCTTTAATCCTCCTGCTTTCAATTCCTGAATTTGTAAAGGAAAAGGAGAATGGAGCATAAGCGTGCAGGAGTTACTTAAAAACGGGTTCTTAAAAACTTACGATACTTTTAAAAATTTAAGTACTTAAAAAACTTGGTTACTTAAAACGGAAGTTCAAATAGTGTTTCTGTAATGTTTAATCATTGCCTCCGTCAGTGGAGTACCCTTAACATTATTAAGAATGGATGGCTGCTTATGTGGAAGTTTGAAGCCCCTTCCTCCCATTTTTGCCACAACCACCCAATACAGTATAAGAGGGCAGCAACCAGTGGTTTGCTTGGAGCAGAGTTATTAGATTACACTGGATAATGCAAGTGGCCATCTCTACTAGCTGCAAGCTAGTATAAAATTCACATAGACTTCAATGTGGCGACTAGGAAATTCTCCTGGAGCAAGCAATAACTTGTGGGTTGCAGCGAACAATATGGTTGATAGATGGCAAAAGAGGGAGACTGCAATAGCACTCCCTCATAACATATTGTTTAATAATATCAGCCAACAAGGCAGACATTGTCTGAATATATTATTCTGAGCTATTACTCAAATGACAAAGTCATCCAGGAAATGCATTAAAGCTGAGATAACAAGCAAAGGACTGCAGACTGTTTACAATGCCAGGGATTAATGTCTTTGGACATGAGTTTTCATGCTACAACAGTGTTCATAATTGGTATTTCTGGTGGGCATTTAAGTTTAGATGTACTCAACACATCTGTGTGCCCATTTGGCAGGAAGGTAAAAGACTGAGAATATTCATACTCCCATGTGATGAAGAAGCAGCTCAAAATAAAAACTGCTGTGAACTCAAGCCCCACCGTCAACGACATACATATGTAAAGAACTTTATAATAGCTCCGTTCATTCTCACAACATTTTGTGCAGTAGCCTAAGGGTCAATGGCTCAATAGATTATTTGTTTATTCCCATTTTACAGATAGGCAACTGACAGTATGAGGAATTGCCAAGATTATTCAGTGGATCCCTCAAGAATGATTTGAACCTCGCTGTTAAAATTTAATATGATCCAAAATCCAATACAACTGCTGTATTCAACATATCAAACACTGTCTTCTATCTTCAATTCAGCTGCTGAGACTTAAATCTCCAAGGCTAACAGTTGTCAAAATAATTGCCTTCCATGCCTACTTCACAACTCTCTGGACCTTGACTGTTTTAAATGCCATCAGGAATGAATGATGGATATTCAGTACATGTCAGGTTTATTTTCTTTTAGCCAACCGTCATGCCTTCATTTTCCAAATAATGTTCAACACCAACAGTCTCTATGGATATAGCACACCACTTCTCAATCATTTTTATTGTTTTAATCTCCCTTGGAAACTTGTTGACAGATAAAAATTCTCAAACAAAAAAGAAAAAGATGTGTGAAAGTTCTCCGCCTCCTTAGTTTGTCCAGCAATTCAAGTCAACAATAAAAGTTTTTTAAAATGTGCTTTGGGGTAGACAAATGGACATTGCCAATCAACAGATGACAATGGCCCCTGTTAATATTGCAAGAGTCTACTTTTTCTGATAATTTTGGAAGGAGCAATTTGATATAAGAAAGATATTCAGGATCTTATGACAGTAGCTGTTAAAGTTCCTACGAGCAGTAACAGGCACTGCCCAATTTTTAGAGTTGAGGAATCTATATGGCAAGGCCAATTTTTCTTTGGTCTCCAATCTTTTTGCATGTGTTTGATCTGGCATTGGCTACCAGAAAACTAGCTTTTGCCGAGTCAGACCATTGGTATATTTAGTTCACATTTGTCAACACTGATCTGCAGTAGCTCTCAAGTATTTCACAGGGTGATGGCAGAAATGCATTTCTATAAGCAAGATTTTAAAGACTCCCTGCTAACCGAGCAAGAGGCACTCTTTCAAGTGGGTGTTCCTCTTTTATTTAGCAGGGGGAAATTAACTGATCCTACACAACCCAGCAGTGTCTGTTCAAGTGGCTTCTGCTGGTGTTCTTTTTTTGCATTTTAGATTGTGAGCCCTTTTGGGACAGGGACCCATTAGCTATTATTATTTTTCCATTTTCTTTGTAAACCGCTTTGTGAACTTGTTAGTTGAAAAGTGGTATATAAATACTGTAGATAGATAGATAGATAGATAGATAGATAGATAGATAGATAGATAGATAGATTGATTGATTGATTGATTGATTGATTGATTGATTGATTGATTGATTTTCCTGTGCAATGTACTGCTTGGAAAAGTAGAATGAAGATTTCCTGAAGTGGCTGCTCTTGCATAATTGTGGTATGCAGGGCCACCATTGAAATATCCTGCCTATTGAAATATGGAAAAAATGAGACCATTAGATCAAGAAAGAACAATGGATTGAAACTGCCATCAAAATTCAGTTTCCTGTTATCAAAAGAGAATGCAGCAAGCAAGCCTCTTTTGAAAGGTTGAAGGCATTTGCATATACTCAATATGCTCCATATTGTTCAACAACCTTATCAGCTACTTTGAAATCTCCATGCCTAGTTAGGCACCTAGGAAAGGAACTTACAGTGCAATCCTATTTGTGTTTACTCAGAAGTAAGTTCCATTGAGTTACTTAATCCTAGGAAAGTGCTTTTAGAATTGCAGCCTAAAGCTCGTTTTCTTGTTTTTCTCTCACATTGCCCTCCCGCTTTTCCTTCAGCTTCCACTTCACCACCTATTCCTATGAGCTACCCAGCCATGAGGCATGTCCCTTATAGTAAGCACCTTGTGAACACTGTAAGCCCTTTCCCTTCAGTAGCATAGCTAGTGGGGGACTGATGTTGCCACAATGCACTGCGTAAGCATACCCTACCCTACCACTTACCACTCCGAGCCATTCCGGGCAGTAACAGCAATGCACAGGTGCTCACCATACCAAACAGTGTCTCCTACATATGCAATTGCTACCCAGAATAGCTCTGTCAGTGGGTGGGATGGGCCACTTACATGGCACGTTGCTGCACCTGCAGTACTTACTGTTTTGCCTCCTAGTCATGGCTCCTTCTCCCTCGATAACATCTAAGTTTGAACTGCAAAGTTGGTTGGACTGACAATCTCCATATTAGAAATCATACCTCGTTCTCAGAAGAGAATTCTTTATTTTAGCTGCCCAGTCTCCATAGCCTTCCCATTTCCACTTTTGCATTCCAGCACTTTTGTGAAAATCTTCTCAGCTGGCAAAATAAGAGTCTCCCTATCTTCTACTTTCCGGGAATTCAGTCCAATGGCATATTGGCAGTGCAATTTGCTGCTCTTTCATCCTATCTTTCCATTAAATTTCCATTCTTGTATGATCTGAAACAATTCTCTGATCTGGCAGGAGACTTCAGAGCACTATCCTAACCCTCTCTACTCAAATGTAACCCCCATTGTGTTCAGTGGGCCCTACTCCCAGGAAACTGTGTTTAGGATTGCAGGGCAGCCCAGAACTCTTTCCTCAGATATCCTTAGTCAAAGTGCTTATTAAATCAACCTAGGAACCCTTAGAGACCATATTTGATAATCTGAACTTTATTTCATTCTGACATAGTGGGCCATTGATGATAAGTTCTGTACAATGGAGAGCAGACAACTATTTATTTCATTTATTTATTTTATTTAAGCAATTTGTATCCCGCCTTTCTTCCCCCACAAGGGGGAACTCAAGGCGGCCAAACAATTAAAAAACAATAAAACACCACTAAAATTAGATATGGTAATAAATAGAGATAAAAACACATTAAAATGTAGTTAAAATAGATTAAAGCTAAAAACGTAGACTAAAAACGATAAAACAAAAAAGATAAAAAAGATAAAAGCCCCCCAAACTCTGCCCCCATTTAAAAAGCTTTTTTAAAATAAAAGGTTTTAAGGCTCCGCCTGAAGCTCTGTAATGAGGGAGCTTTCCTCAGTTCTAAGGGGAGGGAGTTCCAAAGCCTCTACTTTTAGTAGAAATGTTGGCCAGCTCAGAAGAGAGCTTATAACATATTTGGAAACATGCTCGTTCACTACCCAAAGTGACTTCACACCTCAGCTCAGTTATTGCTTTGTAACTACACAATTAAATATTCACATAGCAAAATAGAACTGTTATATGTATGTTCCATTTGGCAGCATACAGTATATATCTTACACTTGGGTCTATACAACTGCTTACACTAACCTCGGAGCTGCTTTAAAAGAGTTGATAGTAGTGAAGCCACAAGTGAACCAGGTTCTTGAAACTACTACAACCTCAGGAAATTAAGAGTGCAATCCTAAGCATGTCTACTCAAATGTAAATCCCATTGTGTACAATAGTACTTACTCCCATGAAAGTGTGGTTAGTCGAAAGCAGTCGAAAATTACTACAATGAAAAAAGAATTTATGGTAAATTGTTAAATTCTGTATTTACTTGAATCTAGAGCTCACCTTTTTCAGCCAAATTCAGTCTCCAAAATCAGGGTGTGCATTAGATTCTATGGTTAATTAGATTTGAGTAAATTCGGTATATTGATTATAAGTTTAGGGTGCATATTAGATTCTATGGCAGATAAGATTCAAGTAAATACAGTAGTTTAATATATATGTTTCCTTTGCAGGCTAAGAGCCTTTGTGTTGGTGTCTAAGGGCACAATCCAGAGTAACTACGGGGAGTCCTTGCTCCGGTGTAAGAACAATTTGCTGTAGATTGCAGTATGAATTTCCCTTAGGTTTTCATTAGATGGTGCAGTAACTACGGGTACACGTAATGTCTCTTACGTGCTCCCGTAGTTACTCTGGATTGTAGGGTTACTGAATCATCTCTTCTCTGAATTATTTTTTTAAATTGACTTTCATAATAATGTGCATGCTGCGCATTAAAGTTAAGAACAAATTAAGTTGACAAGGCAGCAAATACACTTTTTTGCCACAAATTCCTTCACTTGAAAACAGGAACAAAATATGCCAAAAGAAATCAGGTGTGCCTACTTTGCAAAACAAGGACTGTTGCAATTCTTGCTGTTTATAGTCAGCACAGCACAGTTCCCTGCCTAATAAGAAAAAAATGTCATTATTATTTATGGTCTACAGTTAAGGCTGTCATGAAGCTTGATTGTAAGGGTATTGTTGCTGGCCAGCCTCCCTGCTCCACTTGGTGCCAGGCACCCTAAGCTACTCCCATCAAACACTGACTCACTGATACTATGAGTAAGCCAAGGGATTCTGCACACTCCCTCCAGGAGTCTTCTGACCCTTCTCCACACACATCCTACATACTATAGGTTTATAGTCAGCTGAAACTGACTACATGATGGGTGGGGTCCTTCAACTATTCAGCAATGTTTCCCTCGACAAAAACTGAACTCTCCTAAGCAATGAACTTTAATATTATTATCGGTGTTTCTTTAGAAACAGAATCAGAGTGAGAACTGAAACTGCAAAAAGCATGTTACTGAAAACAAGCATCTTTGTGTCGTTTTCTCCTTTTCTTTTCCCTACATTAATAATGTATGTATTTACATACCTCACACAATTAGGTGACCATATGTCCCCTTTTTTTGTAGGACAGGTCATGAATTTTAGCCTTTTTTCCTAAAAAAAAAGTTGATGTCTTCCTTTTCCTTGTAAGTGGGCTGCATATAGCTTTCTTGTAAATAATAAATTATGTGTGGAAAATCCTATATAGTAGTTTTAAATTTAATAAGGAGTAATATTGTGTTGAGATTAACCATATGAAAGCTATATATATATATGAGTGTTTTTAGCCTTTATTTTGTCATGTTCTACATTTTTCTTGGCTGTCCCACATTTGGAGGGCCTTGTCCTCTTTTTTTGTTATGGCATATGGTTACCTTGCACATTGTGCCTTTTTGCATTCAAACTTTCCCTGTCCTAACTGCTTTTTAGCCTCAGCCTAATAATGTCATGCCACATATTTTATTTTATTAACATTACCACTAGCATGAGGAGGACGAGGCATGGGACTGCTGTTTTCAGAAATTTTCAGTCCAACCCACATCCATCTCACTTAGGGGGAAGTATTTCATGGAACTGATGCATGCTTTCTGCCTTTTGTTTACAGATGGAATGGGCACACTAAGGGAGCATTAAATGAAAACTCTGATGTATACATACCCTGCAAAGCTCCATTTTTTTCTGCAGAACTGTAGCTGACATGTGTATCAAAAAGACTCATAAGTCCAATAAAGTCCTGAAAATACTTTGGATGAGTCCTCATGGCTGCCCATTAAGACTCATGCACAAGTTGAGTCAAAACCACAGTCGATTTTCACATTCCTACATGATAGTCCCAATAAATGTACTATCTTGATGGAAGCCTATAACAACCTTGTAAAATATGCAGGCCTGCAGTCTAGGCAGACTTACCTGGCCATGGCCAGACCATTTATGAGGCCAACTGAAGCAGCCAGCTCAGTCTTTAATGAATGAAGAATCTTTAATGACATCTTTAATGAATCAAGAGTTTTGTCCCTCACCAACTATCTCTTTTTCCAGGCTATGAAAAATGAGAAACTATGATAGATGATACACTTGCATTTTATATAAAGGCAACCAGCATTTGTCATCAGATCCTCTTGCCATGTGGTCACCTGTAAGATATGAAAGCAACTCACATGCAAAATAGTATATTTGAATGAAACCTTGCAGAGCTTGAAATAAAATTAAAATTATCCTTTAAAAAATACTAATAATGCCCTAGTCGTATTCTAACAATACAATCAGATGTATTAGGAGGGTGTATAGGTAGCTATAATTCTCATCCACAATACTAGGACAAGACCCTTTGTCAAACATGCCAGTATGTGAAACCAATCCCCTAAAACTGAGACAATCCCGGTTTTCCCAAACATATGGCAACCCTGACGATGTAGGAAATGCTTAGTTTCTTTAGAGTGCAAGCAACCATTCCCCTCCCTGGCTGCAGTCCAGTAAGACCATCAGAATTGTCTGGAAAATATCCTGAGAACATCAAGAAATTATAACCTAATTCCAAGGATGTGTCTGTGGAGTTCTGTAAATGTAATTCTTCCTATCCTTGACAGGAACAGGATCCAAGATGATCCTTGGATGGATGGGAAACTGGGCAAATGCAAACAAAATGAACACCAGCAAGAAAAAATGTGATGTTCTGCATTTGGGTAGGAAAAACCAAAAGCAATGGCATGTGGCATGTGGGAAAAACAACTGGATATTTGCAACAAATTAAACATAAGGCGGCAATATGACAGAGCGGCAAAGAAGACAAATTTGGATACAATCCTAACCATACTTTCCTGGGAGTAGGTACTATTGATCACAATGGGACTTTCTTCTGAGTAGACGTGTTCAGGATTGAAATTTATTTATAGACTGCATCTATAGAAATATAGTATCAAGATAGTGAGCAGTTCCTCCCCCCACTCCCAAAGCAAGAGCTGGACTCCTCTTTCCTCTAGAGACTTTCTTAGGTCCATAAAAGCTGTGTGTGATCTCCAATGGCTGCTGCAGGCCTCAGAATGACCTGAAATGCAAAAATAAAGTTACTTGGTTTTTACAATAAAACTGGAAGTGACCTCCCCGTGCCTCCAAATGCTATAGGGATGCCTCCCAATCTTGAAACTATATCTTCACAAATAGGAGCCAATGCAGCTATCTTTTCAGGAATGCAACTATTTGTTCTTGCCTATTTTCCACTCCAGTATAGGAATTAAATAATTATGTTGTGTTGAAATCCTATTTTCAGGCATCAGTACAAGGGTTATCACATCAGCAGGAGCTTGTGTTGTTTCTATACAGACTATACGGGCATTTTCTATGCATATTTCTATATCTGCCAAAATTCTCATTATCTTTTGCCAGAATTGCATATTTATTTTTGGTTCAGCATTGGTTGTCTGGCCAGTTGAAGCCAAGACTCTACAGAAAACCAGAGAGCCTTGTGTGGGAGAAATCAGGGTCTTTGGTCTTGGGTTGCTGTTGACCGTCATGTTCTTGGAAAATCATGACAAGAGAACAAAGCATAGGTTCTTGGAAGAGTATTCCCTATGCCTGTGTTCACTCCAGTTTCTGAACTGGATTTATTATGCATAGCCCTCACAATTTTGAGCTAAGCCCTCTGGCACCAGAGAATCTAAGCTGTCTCCCTACACACATCCCAGCTCCTAAATTTCAGAGGAATACAGTCCATTAAGTTAGGTCTTGAGTTTTAAAATGCTACAATTATATGGGTCTCAAAAGGATTTTATTGTCCTATCAAGAGGGCTTTGGGAGAGGCTGTAACATTGTCCCTTATCAACAGAATGGGGACAGAGATCATTCTAACACTGTAAAGACTACTCAAATAAATCCAATTACACTTCACATAATTGCTCAAGGCCTCTGACTTTCTGGTCTGTTAAAACAGGAGTCTCATAATCTACACTGTATACAGTAAGGTTGTGTGCGTGTGAGTGAGTGGGTGTGTGTGCATGTTCATGCGTGTGCGTATCTGTGTGTACTTTTACAACTGGAGACGTCAAAACTGGCCAAATCACCTAACTAGCTGAACTGGTGTAGGGGCATTCACAGGAAGCAGTGTTTTCTAACAACCAACAAAGTCCAGATAATCCCAAAATAATGACCAAAAGAAAATGGTTACTGAAGACGAGAATGCATTTTAATTTTAATGCAAGCTGCTGTTCCAAACTCACATTTTTCTTAATAGATGGCACTTGAACATGATATCACATCAGTGGTGTAGTTAAATCATCTGACACCTGGGGCAGATAAATTTATTGACGCCCCCATATGACAAAATTATTGAATTGTTAGCAGTATTAATAACATATGAATATTTTTGACACCCCATACAACACTCCATAAGACAAAATTATTTAGGTCCTGATTCCTCTCAGCCTGATCATAGGCAAGTTTGCCTACCCAAGAGTATAGGTGTGATATGGCTCCATTCCAATTTTCATAGGGTCAATACAATTAAAAGAGACTTTTCTGGGGTGATTTTGGGGACTGTTTATTGGATCCGGACGATCCTGGTGTCCTTAGACTCCTCTCAACCTGCCCTTTCTGACAGACTATGGCTCATTCACCTATTCACAAATTAAGCTGTGATACAAGTTACTTTTACTTTCTATGGAGCCCAATGCATATTTTGATTTTTAGTTTTTTGGCAATAATTTTTGATAGGAAAGAGATATTTAAAAATGGATTTTTGCATTGGATTCTGTTCTTCAATAAAAATCCAACATCATATGACATGATGGGGTTACTGTGATCATGAAGTTATGCTGTTGATTGCCTCTCCAGAGTTTCATCCCCATGGTTGGTACCTGGGATAGAATGCCCCCTCTGCCCCCTGATAGCTACGCCTCTGTGTCACTCGAGGCAGAGAAAGAGAGAGCATGTATTTTTGTCTGTACTGTTTATGCCTGGCTTATGTAAAATTCAGAGGGTGAAAAAGTACAGGTGACAACAATCCTAGCATATGACTATTGTATTTGAGCAAGTTACACTGGTCCAGTTGTTAACACTTGAAGGAAGTCCTATACAAACAGAGGAAACACAGTTCTTTCAGAGGAGAAATTAGTAGCCGAATTGCTATACTCTTAGCACCGATGACTGCCTTAGATAAAACCTGGGAAAAGTTCTTGGGTTCCTACTCTTTATTGTTGTTGCCTGAGATTTAATTTGTATGTCTGAACTATGGGCATATTTCATTGCCTGAGCACTACTAGTGCCTTTCCATAGGCCTAGACAGTGACAGGGTTGCTGATGATTTTAGTAACAGGTTAGCCTTTCTTCATGCCAAAACATTCTTGTTTCTTAAAATGATTGGAGCAACCTGACCTTCTCCTGCTTCACTATTGTTATTTTGTCTACTGGATTTAAGGAAGAAGGAAGTGGTAAATTACTAAAGAAAATAGCACTTATCTTGACAGGATGTGTAACTTTGAACTTGGGTGATATTAACCAATCAATCAGATTTACTGATACATTAAACAAGGTTGTGCCCATTTTATGGTCTGCTTAGACCCGAGCACTGAACTCCAGGCTTCTGACATGAAGAACTGTAGCGAAAGGAATAAAATTACATTTCATTTTCTCCTTTTGAAGCCCACTATGATAGGCAAAGAGAGAAATAAAGCTCTCAACTGCAGAGTTAGGATAAGGTCCATTCAATTCACATGGCTGAAAGCAGACGACCAAAGACAAATGAAAAGTAATTAATTAATATCCTGCTTCTCTCAGCCAAAGACTGACTCAAGACAGCTAAAATATTTAACTGGAGTGTTTACTTACCTTGGCGTAAGAACTTAAGTCACCTATGGATCTCCTGAGTTTACAAAATTCTACCCTCCACCACTTTATCAGCATCATGGCCTCCCATAATTGCCATTTGAAAAGTAAATATGCGCTTACAGTATTTGTGGCCAATCAAGATTGGGACCACCTCCTCTATGGTTCTGACCAGCAGCTAGCTTTTAAACATGTCCTTGAAGAACACATGCTGAAAGTAAGAATTAGTTTTACTCTAAGTATAACCATAGTACTAATGGACATTTTATTTCCAATATTGGTATGCATAGGAAATCACATACTTTATTTATCCGTTGTCTAGGCTTCTTTAAAGTGCAGTTTGCAAAAGAATAAAGATGTTTGTGCTACCATTTCAATAAAATTCAGATATAACAAAATTCATCTTATAAATCTATTCATCTATATGCAGAATTCAGTGATTCTAAGGTGTGAAACATTTTCATATTTCAGTGCAATCTATTACTGCAAGAAGTGCCTATTAGAGTTCTGTTGGTATTCTTTCCATTGCCTGTAGGTGGCACAAGCATCCTTCTAATACTATTAAATACTGTACTTTCTACTACAGCCATACTAGGGTTATGACTTTCTTTGTTCAAGATCTTTATGCTGTCTGTAAAAAGAAGGTGATATTTCAGCTTAGATTTATTTTGTCTAACAAAACATAATAATTTTATATTATGCTCTAATTATGCTAAATACTCAGCCATCTTCTTTGTTATATACCTAGGGCACAATCCAGAGTAACTACGGAGAGTCCTTGCTCTGATGTAAGAACAATTTACTATGGATTGCAATATGAATTTCCCATAGGCTTTCACTAGGTGGTGCCATAACTACTGGTGCATGTTATGTATTTTACGTGCTCCTGTAGTTACTATGGATTGTAGGGCTAGTCATGCTTGTGGAATTGATATGTAAGTTTGTAATTTTATATTTCTTTGTAATTTTTAAGTTATGCTATAGCACTAAACAGTTAAATGCTTCAAAAACTATCTAAGTACTGGTAATATCCAATTACATAAGTGAAATGACAAATAATGCTTCTATAGTATTTTGATTTTTTGTTTTACCCTATACAAGTATATGGTGAGATCGAATTTTCAGTTTGGGGGTGACCTGTTTCAAAAACTTACCCTACAATCCAGAGTAACTACGGGAACACATAAGAGACATTACATGCACCCACAGTTACTGCACCACCTAGTGAAAACCTACAGGAAATTTATATTGCAATCCAGAATAAATTGTTCTTACACCAGAGCAAGGACTCCCCGTAGTTACTGTGGATTGTGCCCTAAATCAAATTATTGCCTTTTCCCTTACTTTTGAACAAAATTTCATCCATTTATGACACGAGAACATGGGGTTACATGTTCCTAAGCTTCACATTTTCTTTTTTATTAGACATAGAATGTAGATTTATTTATTTTCAGGATTTTTATATATGCTTTCTAAGGAAAGATCATATATGCCTTCTAAGGCAAACTCGGAAATGAATAAATGTGTCTATTCCAGAATAATAATCTGACATGTACATTGCATATGTATACTGCACATAAACATATATACTGCACATATACATGTATATTGCACATAGTATGCAAAGGAGAAAAAATTTAACAACTGCCTAACTTGGCATTTCTCAATGTATGTACCCTTCAATTCAATTCGCACACACTGCGGAACTCTGCCCATTGAGTCAAACCTCCTACAACTGTTTGCTGCATTGTGGTACTCATCTCATTTCCAGATGACAGGATCTGGGGTGAGGGGTTCCATAAATACCACTGGACAGGATCTTAAATACCACAGGTTGAAAAGCATTGGTCTAATGCTAAATAGAACTAAGGCTGTATTTCTGAACACATTTACCCAGGAGTCCCACTAAACACAATAAAAGTTATTTCTGAGTGGACATGTATAGGATTGCTCAATTCAAAGGCTACTGCATATAGCAGGGTCCAGATGTGGCCTTCGGTGAGCCTCACTATCCAGCTTTTGGGCAAGCCTTGTAATCCACTCCAATACATTCTTATATGTAAACTTATGTAAATTTATTCAAATTTGAAATATAAATTTGTTTTCCAGCCCCAAACACTATGTCAGAAAGATGATGTGGCCCTCCTGTCAAAAGGTTTGGAGACCCCTGGCATACAGGAATAGAATGCTTCAATTTGAAATTCTAGAGGAATTAACACTGCAGGAAATGGTAAAAAAATATACAACTACACAGATACAAAGAGAGAATACTGCAAATTATGGTTGATTCATGACACAACTCAGCAGGTTGAACTGAAGAACATTTGTGCATGATGCTCTATAGATAAAATGATTGACTTTGGATGGCTAAAGGTCAGTGGGAGGCAACTGCACTGGTGTAGCTGTGTAGTAGTAATGCCTTATTTTATGTTTTCAATAAAAGCATTACTGTTGTTACTATAAATGACAAAACTAGCACTATGGCAGCAGAGGGTGCTAGAAGCATAAATCCACACACACAAAGTCAAATTAGATTAGCGTTTTATGGAGCATAAAGGATAAATGCTTTAAAGAGCATGTGTTGATAGGTAATAGGACTTTTTCACTAGGTACTACAAAGAACATCCTCAGAAGGTAACTTCTAACATACAGTACTAAGGTGATTTATCACTGGTCATTATGGCTTAAGATAGTCTTAAGATGGCCACTAGCATGGCCATCTCCAGGGTTTCGGAGAAGGACCTTGCAAAGTCCTACTTGAGCTGTTAGGGGTTGAAGCTGAGACCTGCTACATTCAAAGCACATCCTCTACCAATGAGTTACAGCCCCTCCCAGATTACATGAGTAGTTTTCCATTGCTGTAAGGGCTATATGATGGCTCATCCTATAAAAGACAAATAGCAATGTCAGTTGCTGGAGCAAAAGGATTGTCCTGGGGCACCTTATGGAATAGATTTATTAAGGTTTATTAAGACTCTGAGTTTCTAGAAGTGTTGCAAGAGGAAGTAAGTTTATAATTTTTGATATGAGACATGCTTAGTAAACCCCCTCCAAAAAATACATGTAAAAATCTCTGGAGCCTTTTCTTATACTCTGGCATGAGTAGGGTGACCAGATGCCTGAAACTAAAAAAGAGGATAAGGTCTTGGATTCCTGTCAGCCTGGCCTTTCTGGTGGACAATGGCACATTTGCCTTCTCATGTGTAAAGCTGCAATATTGGGCTTTCCCATAGAGCTCAATGCATATTAATGATTTTTAGTATTTTGGCCATAACTTTTGACAGGAAAGAGATGTTTCAAAACTGATTTTGCATTGGATTCTGCTCTTCAGCACAAATCCAGTGACCTATGACATGATGGGTTACTTGCAAAGTTCCAAAATGAAGCCAAAATGGAGGACAAAATGAAGCCCTTTTGGAGGACACTCGGACAGAAGACTAAAAAAAAACAAATCTGGAAAAATCCTGGGCATGAACAAGCAGCTTCCAAGTAACAGCCAAAAATTGCACTAGAGCTGCAATCCTATGTACACTTTCATAGGAGTAAGGCTGGAATCCTAAAGAGACTTTCCTGGTAGTAAGAGCGATTGAACACAATGGAGCTTACTTTTGAGTATACATTCAATAACAGTCATGATTCACATACCACTATTTATTTATTTATTTATGTTAAATATTTATATCCCGCCTTTCTTCTCCTATAAGAGGGAGCCGAAGGCAGCTAACAACAGGATAAAACACCATTGAAATCGAATTTTAAATATAAATTAAAACATAATTAAAAACAATTAAAATACAATTAAATTTAAAAGGCTCAATAATAAAAACAGACTAAAAACAGTTAAAAACAGAACAATAAAATGATAAAACAATAAAACTGCCCCCCAACCTATGCCCCTACCTATGCCTTTATTTACTATTTATTTATTTAATTGATTTATACCCCACCTTTCTTCCCAAAAGGGAACTCAAGGAAACTTACAGCATTTAAAATATATAATAGACATATAAAATCAAAAAATTGATAAATGATTAAACAAATAAAGTGCATAAAATTCATTTAAGATATACACACACACACACACAAACATATTAAAAACATTTTTAAAAAACAAAAAATGTGCAAATGATGCAAGTTAAACCAAGACACTTGCTTTTAAATAATACATAGACCACATTGTGTAAATTTTCCTAATGTAAATCATTTGATGAAGTTGTGAAATGTATACAGGGAATTGTGTACAGGGATTAACCCTACAATCCAGAGTAACTACGGGAGCACGTAAGAGACTTTATGTGTACCCATAGTTGCTGCACTACCGAGTGAAAACCTATGGGAAATTCATATTGCAATCCAGAGCAAATTGTTCTTACACCGGAGCAAGGACTCCACGTAGTTACTCTGGATTGCGCCCTAAGTCTTCTTTCCCCAGTGTTGTGGCCCCAATCCAATTCAGGAGGTTTTCTTACCAAAATGTAAAGAACTGGGAGATTTACCGTAATCATGAATCTCCAGCATTTCAAGCTTGATTCTTAGCTCAACTTACACGTTTACTCAGAGGTGAGTTTCACTGTGTTCAATAGAATTTACTACCAGAAAAGAATAAAGTATAAAAGTATAAATAAAATATAAAATTGTAGGCATAAAGGACTTTGGCTTGCCTGTATTGTGGATCAAGCACAAAGAGAGTACTACGAATGAAACTGACAGCACAAGACTCTGCTGCCTTGTCAGAAGTAAACCCAATTTGTTTAATGGTAATTTCTCTCATGTAAGTGCATCCACGATTGCAACCAAAGAGCACAATCCTAACCATGTCTACTCAAAAGTAAGCCCCATTATTTTCAATGGGTCTTTCTCCCAGGAAAGTGTCTTTAGGAAAGTGTCCCAGGAAAGGCACTTTCTTGGGAGTAAGATCCATTGAAAACTTTTGAGTAGACATGGTTAGAATTATGCTCTATGGGCGCAATCCAGAGTAACTACGTGGAGTCCTTGCTCCGGTGTAAGAACAATTTGCTCTGGATTGCAATATGAATTTCCCATAGGTTTTCGCTAGGTAGTGCAGCAACTATGGGTACACATAAAGTCTCTTGCGTGCTCCCGTAGCTACTCAGGATTGTAGGGTTTGACACAGTTCACATTGGACTAAGTGTTAAGGCAATCTTTAATCCACAAGGTAAAGTATATATTTTTTGTGGTCAATGAAAAATATGTGAACATTGCATGTTGCACTTTGCAAAATCCCTGCTTCTTCATCAAGATTCAGAGCATGAAGCTATGCAGTCTAATCAAGGGAAGCTGCTACCCAGGATATGTTCTTATCTTGCTGAAGGCAACTGGTGTTTGGTTCAAGTATAGAACTTTTTTGAGTTTGCATGTGTCACAATCCAAAAGGGAAGCACAATGGATTCAGGCAACTTCTCTATCACTGGCTACAAGTGGCTGAACTTTTGACAATAATAAAGTTTTATCTATCTATCAGTGGGTGCAATCCAGAGTAACTACGGGGAATCCTTGCTCCGGTGTAAGAACAATTTGCTCTGGATTGCAATATGAATTTCCCATAGGTATTCACTAGATGGTGCAGTAACGAGGGGTGCACATAATGTCTCTTAGGTGCTCCCATAGTTACTCTGGATTGTAGGGTATCTATCACTGACTAGAGAACGGCTTGCATTCAAGGATCATTACTTTCTTAGCAGATAACAGAACCCTGAACCACTTTTGTGAACTTTTTGTTGAAATGTGGTATAAACTGTTGATTGTGATGATGATGATGATGATGATGATGATTATACTTGTAAGTACAAGATGAACAACAGTCTTTATATTCAACACCTATATACAGCATTATCTGACTTCTTTTGTCCTAGCAATTATCCTGCAAGGATGCAGGGTCTGTTTGCATGCCTTTCTTTTCTTGGCCTGATCAAAGGCTTCATTAATGTGTCACATGTCCTCAACAATATAGTACATATTTTTTTTTGCTCTGAACACTGTATCTGCTTCTGTACATATGCATTTCTATGCTTAACTTGTTCCACTGAAGCATAGGTAACTGTGTGTACCGGTTTAAATAGCTAACAATAATCAAATGTTATCTGCTGTGGCAAAATTGTTAGGAATAACTATTTAAAGTTTCAAACCTTGTACTATTCCATATAACCATCCTCTGTAAAGCAGATGGTCAGGACTTACCCAGAAATGATAGCAGTTCCTTATCCCGTTCTGACAGTTAGATACATTCTTATCACCATGGCTATAATTTGTCATTCATTCAGCACATTTAATTTTGAGCTTGTGCTTTAATTGCACTTTAACTGTGCTTCATAGTCTACTTTCACCTAAAGATGAAGAACATGGCAGAAATCCATCAAAATAAAGACCACAGTAACCTGTGTACTTATAGGGCTGTAGTGGCTCAGCTGTTAAGATACCATGCCTGTCTAACAGCAGGCTGGGGTTTGAGACCTGGTTGCTACAAAATGAAGTGAGATCTGCCAACCTAGCAGATCAAAAGCATGGAATTGCAAGTAGATAAATAGATACCACCTTGGCGGGAAGGTAACAATGGGATTTAGTCATGCCAGCTGCATCACCATGGAGGCGTCTCTGTACATTGCTGGCTCTTCAGCTTAGAAACGGGGATAAGCACCACATCCTACAATCGGTCACGGCTAGCACTACAACCTGTGGGGACACCTATACCTTTAACTTGTGTACTAATTGCTGCTCCTAACCTATTTTCCAGCTCCAGGTTAAGGGCAATGCAATTCAATCCACTACAATTCATTAATGCAGCTCATTAACCTAACAATGAAAGGTTAAGGGCAAGTGAATTTTGGACTAAAATATTGGAAATGCAATCCCCCCTCTCTCTCTTTCACACACACACACACACACACACACACACATCTTCCTTGTACTTCACAAATGTGCCATAAGACACCTTTGCACCAAATTGTGTTCTGGCCCACAAAGATCACATTGAGCTGGAACAGTTGGGGAGAATGGAAAGAGGTTGAAACATGGGCTTTCCAGTGAGGGGTCAGGTGTGTCTATAGATGGACGAGGGTATGGTGCCAGCACTAGGCAGATCCTAACCTTCCAGGTGGCCTGGATTACCACCAGGCTGCTTGGATCTGTGCCACCTCTTTAGGTAGTGCAGATCTGAATAGCCCCATTCAGGCCACTGCCACATTACAGAGAGGGTTTCCCTTGCCACAAATTTTGCCACAGCAAGCCACAAGCCTGTGCTGGATATGTGTGTGAGAGAGACAGAGCATGCACGGTCACTTTAGTTCCTGGTCTGATCCCATTCTTGAAGGAGTTAATGAGAATCCCAGGCTGTACAGAAATCTTCATGTGCAGAAATTTGCAAGATAAAAAGGGCATTTGCAATTTGCTAGCTAGAAAAGCATCAGAAGCAACATTTGTAAACTTTAAAAAGATCAGGTTTCACTTTTCAACCATATTTGCTTTTCAACACAGCCCTGGTCCCTAACCTGTCAATTAAGGGGGGATATCTGTAGTGTATTAGAGTTGTGTTTTTTTATAAAGAATGGTGTTACTGCAGCATGTTTCATCTTTTTCTCAAGAGGCATGGCAAAAGGGTGCAGGTCAGTCACCTGTGTCCCAGCCGTGATCCATAGCGTATAACCTGTTAGTATGGATAGACCATCATGAAGAGGAGGAGCTGGGTAGATGCAAACTGCAACTGGACAGTTCCAAAGATGTGCCATGATCAGCTCTGTGCGAACAATCCTTCATTTGAATCTTCTCGAGTCAACAGCCCACCAGCGTAGACATTCAAAGAGTGCCAACTTCGTTCAAACCATAATAAGATCATCTTCTCAGTTCCCAGAAAGCAACAACATCACCTTGGTAGCAGGAGACAAATTAATTATGGATATTAGTTTGGATACTTGGTCAAGACTAATGAATTGAACTACTTTTTATTCTTTCAATTACAGTGCAGGTGAAATTTAATTTAATAATTTCCAGAGACAAGCCTTGAGTCCTAGTGTCAAGGAATGCAACAGAGTTTCTGCCAGCACAGGCTTGTCACTGATGCAACTAAAACAAAAATTGAGCTAAAATTCACTTCAAGTCTTTACATGCTTGCAGTGGAAAGTTTGCTGGCAGCTGTTGTCATCATTAGCCTTGTGGCTATATTTTTTTCTGAAGTTTCTTGCATCTCATTGAAGCCTGAAGCTTGTTAAATTGGGAGGAGACATTGGGTAATCTGCCAACCTCAGACAATAAAGTGTTCTTTTCTTCTGTTGTAAGTTATGTTTTATGATTTATGGAAAACATACATGGAATGGTGGCCACCGCACCCCTGTCAAGACTGTATGGTATATATGGAAACAATATTGGATCGTAGAACTTTTAATGCCTTTTTAAAAAGTATTAACAGTTAAGCATACAGTTACAACACTGACAATGAACTCACCTGATATTATAATATTATTTCCTTCCTATGGTTATAAAAATGGTCATGTCAAGTGGGAAACTGTCTCTGCCTTGGCAGCAACCTCAACAAAGCTCTTTCAGAAATTCTGGAAGTAATAGTCTCACCATAACATAACATAACATAACATAACATAACAGGGACTAGAAAGAAATTATAGTCTATGAAAATAAGGGATTTCTAGAATCCCTCTATGAAAAATTCCCTCTATGAAAATAAGGGATTTCTAGAATAAGAGGCTGGTCATCAATTGAAACTAATCCATGGGAAAAGTAGGACAGATTAAAAAAAATACTTCTCACAGTGCATAATTAGTCTGTGGAATTCCTTGCCACAAGATCAGAGTTCCAATTCTGGACACATGAACTTGGCAGTTAAGTCCATTGAACTCAATTGTGCTTATGCCTGAGACATTTCCTTTTTTACTTGCACATTTGATATCAATAGTAAGTCCTATGATCTTCATAGTAAGTCCTATTACTATGGGGCTTACTCTCAGGTAAGTGTGAATAGGATTGCAGCTTCAGGCCCAACTAATTTGATGAGGCTTACTTTTGAGTAGACATGCATTGTCATGTGCAGTTATACACACAAACATGGAGCTTCTTTTCAGTATCGTGCACTCCTTTTCATTACAAACATTCAGCGTAAACTTATCAGACATGAGTCTACCACTTAATTCTGTATTACATTAAATATCTATCTCTGGTTCTGCTTCATGACTGCAAACACATGTCAACCCCCACCATATTTTCCCCACTATTCTGATTGTGAAGGCAAAAAAAAAATTTCAAGGGCATTGAATAAAGTTGACATACGGATGAAGGGTACAATCCTATACGGATGAAGGGTGCAATACTCAGAAGTAAGTCCCATTCTGTTCTATGGGACTTAGGGAAGTGTGTTTAGGATTGCAGATGAAGTATATTAATGGGTAATTAACTTGTCTCAGAGCACAATCCTAACCATGTCTTTTGTGTTCATTGGGTCTTACTCCCTGGAAAGTGTCTTTAGGATTGCAGCCTTATTTGATCTTTAAAATGTGCCCACCCTAGGGTTGCCATATTTCTCTTCCACAAAATCTGGACAGGACCCACTATTCCATTTGCCAATATGTGAACACAATCCCCCAAAATTAGGATTGTCCCTGATTTTTTGGGAAATAGGGCAATCCTATCCCACCCTTTGCTATACCTAAATATTTATGGTCTTTTACCACTACTGAGTTTTTTTCCAGATCAAGGAGCTTTCAGCGAATTGCACTACTGGAGGAGTAATGAAGCTCCAATGAGCAGCCTGCTGATCATACTGTGTAATCCAGCATGGTGTTTTTCTCTGATACAGAGAAACCCGACATCAGAATAATTGTGATTTCAAAACTTTGGGTACAGTTGTAAAACAATGAACAAAGGGCCATGAGAAAGAGCAAAGAACTCAGAGCCAAGCCCTTTCAAGTCACATACCAGATGGAATGACAAAAGTTCAGACTATTCATTTGGGCAAACCAAGCCTTCCTAACATCTGCCCACACATTTCCTCCTTTAGAGGGTTTGATGCCACAGCAAATCCTTTTCTCTTACAGGGAACAATGAACCACCTGAACTCTTGTGTGTGTTTCAGTTCAGCTAATTGGTTGCCAACAGATTCATTGACCCCACCGCGAGGACAGTACACTGTTTGCAAGGCTGCAATTAGTTGCGCTATCATGTATCCAAAGCTCAGAAATTCTGGAATACAAAAGGCAGTGGATAGGAATCATCGTAGGACCCTAAAATGAGTTCAAAGGGCATGGGTACATTTGATTCATGGGTCTGCCTAAAACCCACCTTTCCCATGAAAACTTTGGCACCATGACTGAGCCCTCATTCCTATTATATTGAAACGTGAGTATATGTAACATAAATAATCACATAAACGTTTCCTGTTTATCCCACCTCCATCCCTCTTCCTCCCCTTTATTGTATTACTATCCAGACTGGAGCAGATACGTGTCTATTCACTCTTTGTAAAGTGGCATGTTTAATAATGGTGCTATATAAATAACATTAATAATGATATATTTAACATTCAATTTATCACTGGCAATGAGTCTACACACACAAGACAAACTGTGCCTTACCCCTAGTGAACATGCTTAAATGAGCTGTTTTTTTAAATAAAACCTCCCCACCATAAGAATATGCCACAGTTCATGTTTCCCATACATAATTGCCATTAGCATTTTCCAACTAGCAGTGTGATGAATGTCCTGTTTTCCCTTTATTTATTCATATGGCAAAATACAGCAGCATAACATGGAATTCACGTATATAAAATACAATATATGAGCATATGGCTGGATATCTAATGTTGCAATCCTAAAAACCTTCTCCTGGGAGTAAAACCCATTGAACACAATGGGGCTTACTTTTGAGTAGACATGGTTAGGATTGGTTGGTACAGTTCCTGCACGGAGCCAGAGCAATTTCTAAGGGCACATTCAGTGGCAATATGATGTAATGTTTTGGGACATTCCCACAGTCACAGATTGAATTGTTAACCAGTCCCCTCTTTCATTTCCAGTATTGGCATCTGCCATGGTTAGTACAAGACATGGTTTTTCCCTGTTTCTTACCTATTTTTCCTTATATTTAGACCTAACTCCCTCTCCGCCAGCTTTGATTCTGGTTCACCCACTTAAATTTGTGGGATGTGATCCTGCACCAGTTCTTGTCCTTTGTTTGAAAATGCTAACCCCAGGCAGCCATGTGCTGTATATAGATTTGGGATCTCTCATGTTTGGAATAGCCAAGCCTCCTACTGAGAACTGAGTTACAATTGGAAAGGTTAGGATTGTAAGAGACTGTGACTTCCAGGAAGAAAACCAAGTAGAAACACACTCTCCAGGTAAGAGACAAAGTAAAGGTCTGGAACAGGTAGCCTCTTGGTCCTCTGGACAATACATTGCCACCCTAGGGTCATTATGCACAATTGTCCCTCCTTGCTAACAGTGAGCAACGTAATTTGGGGGGTGCAAATCAATTTAGACCAATCTTGTCTAGAACTGAGCCCAGCACTTTCCAAACCTATCGGGCCTGCTACCAGCTGAAGAACCAAGACATTAGTGCCAATCATATGATGTCACACAACTCAATGATGTCATTAGCACTTGTTTCCAGGTTAGGCTACCTCTTATAGCGCCAGTAGGGACTTGACAGTATTCCGATTTTGGGAACCTGAGGGAACCTCAGCTCAATGGGATGTGTCACATGATTGCATAATATAACCAATATTTCTGCTGCTGGAAGTAAATGAAGATGTTTTAATTAATTATCTTTCAAGGGTATCCAATGTGTGCCTGGATGATCAATAACTTGAAGCCTGGACTGTTGGGGTCAAATCAAATATTGCACTACATTTTTAGCTGAATTTCCTTGGTCACTTTTTAGGCAACACTACCAGAATTCATGCCCATCTTTCTTCAGATTGCTATATATCTTCCTTCAAAACAGCAAATTATCCTGGGTGGAGTACAATGGTTATGATTACGACAGAAGTAACTATTATTTCTGGTTTATGGTAATCTCTTCTTTTGCCTTAGGATGCCTGAAATCTTCTCCAAGCAAATGATGATTAAAAGACAATTTTCTCCTAGCATTTCATTACTGGTGCCTTTGGAAGCTGACTGCTAGGAAGCTCCTCCGAAGGTTTAATTACTTCAGTCAGCTGTCTGATGTTCCCTAAAGGCATACACATTTTGAAATTAAATAGAATACTGAGATTTGAATTACAGAACTGAATTGCAGAAGGGCCAAACAGGTTCTCAGACCACTTATGCAGTTGCACTGTGTGCCATCACCAGCCACCCCCTATCCTGGGGCACTCCCAGTCCAACCATGAAGAGAGACAAATTGAGCTGCATCAGTAGTGGATGGTGAGGGGTCCAAGCCTGCATCAGAGTCAGGGTCCACGTCACCCTGGGTCTGTTATTGTTCCCCCAGTCCACCACTGACATAAACCACAATGATCTCACACCCACTTGCATGAAAAGCTGATCCCCACTCTTTACCTCTCTGCCTGTATGGTTTCCTTACAGCCAATACTACAGATGTCCAGTTAACTTTAAAAGCAGGGCTCCAGGTCATGCTGATGCAACCTGGGGGTCAGTGTGTACAAAGTGGTACAGAAAAGGGAAAAATTGAATCTGTATTTTTTCCATGCTCCTCCCGGCTACATATCTTTGGCTGTAGTGCATGATCTATCAACTTGATGTATCAAGTGTACCTTCAAGTAAAATATGCTTGGTGAAACTGTAGCTGGGCTGAACGTGAGAGTCCTGCCTTTGCTCATTTTGCAATGATGGTGGCAGCAGCTTTGGCTTGGATGAAGAAGCAATTGCAGAGAGATGGATAGAAATATTTTTCTGCACCTCCTTGCCATGACCATTTTCCTGACAACTTGGATAATGATCTCTTCTCCTGCACTTCAAAACACACACAACAGTGCTTCATCGAACCTGCTGTCACCAACACTGGAATTAAGGCACAAACAAGGACAGTTTTCCAAGGGTTCACTCCACTTCCATAATCACACACCAGTCGTGGCATCAGGGTGAACATATGTTCTCTTTATCTAGGACACATCCTCTTTTTAATTTACATGTAATAAATTACATAGAATTATTTTAAATTTAATAATACGGTGTTTTTAAGGGTTGCAATGTCTCAGTGGAGACACCATGTTTGTTGATATGAACTTATGAAGGTCAACAGGTTGGCAGTTTGAGACCCAAGTACTGCACGACAGAGTGAGCTTCTGTCACTTGCCCAGCACCTGCCATCCTCCTGTCCAAAATCTCGTAAAAGCAAGTAGATAAATAGGTACCACTTCAAGGAGAAGGTAACAGCATTCTGTGCACTTTGGTGTTTAGTCATGCTGGCCAGATGACCACTGAGACATCTTAGGACAATGAAGATGAAGACAAAGCTCTTCTGCTTTGAAACAGAGATGAGCACCACTTCCTAGAGTCACAACTAGGACTACTGAGGAAACCTTGACTTTTAATATAGTATTTTAATTAACCTCATGAAAACATGGTGTTTAAACTTTTATTTGTCATATCCTACATTTTGAGGGGCCTTGTCCTCTTTAGTGGTTATGAAATATTGTCACCATCGGTGGCAGTCATTTGGATAATAAACTCCAGAGCAGGGATCAGCAAGGGAATCATGTGTCCAAGGCACTGAAAACATTGTCACATTGATAACCAGCCAGGCAAGCAAGGGAAAAAGCAGTTTAGACATGCCTGAAATCTCAGTCAATTTTTTTTAAAAAAAAGACATTTCTTTTCTAAATTTATTCTTCCTGTATCTATCCTGTATCATGAATCATCTTGTCATATCAACTCCTAGATCTTCCATCCAGGCATATGACATTTAGAACATCTGATCTGGAAACATTTGGCTTGAACATCAACTATTAAAAAGTTTGAGATTTCATTATAGTGCTTAATTGTTTTTAATGCACTTTTGTACTTAAGAGTAGAAGGCAATTATGGTATGTCAAATTCTCCACTCATTAAATGTTCAAACCTAAAGAGGCAGAACACATGCTATGGGGTGGTTTTTATTACCTGCATATGTACACATTGCTCAGAGTGGTTCATCATTTTTATCAGGGCACTATCACTGGCAAGTTTCAGACTCTGACTGGTCCCTATTAGGGAAAGCTGTGCGATTTAGACTTTCTTGAAGTATGAGTCAGCTTTGAAAATGGAGAAGATCTGGCTTTTATGCCAGTCAATGAGTGATTGCCATCAAATTAGTTTTGGCTAAGAATGATAATTCTTCCCTAGTAAAGCAAAATTACTGTAATTGCTTAATTTTGTTGGGTGGTCTATACAGAGAGCCAACTGTAGTTTGAGTTTTAAACATTGTTCTTATTAGGAATTTTGAGTTGAAGCAAAGTGTAAAAACAGATTCTGGGCACAATCCAGAGTAACTATGGGGAATCCTTGCTCCAGTGTAAGAACAATTTGCTCTGGATTGCAATATGAATTTCCCATAGGTTTTCACTTGTGGTGCAGTAAGTACGGGTACATGTAATGTCTCTTACATGTTCCCGTAGTTTCTCTGGATTGTAGGGTCTGTTTCATTTCTGATCTGTTTCTCTTACAGTGCAATCCTAAGCATTTCTACTCAGAATTAAGTCCTATTGTATTCAGTGGGGCCTACTCCCAAGAAAGTGTATTTTGGATCGCAGTCTAAAGCCTTCTCTTATGCAGCAAGACGTTTCTTCCAGAATCCATTCAGGTAAGGGTTCAACAGCTTAGCTTCCTATTAATTAGGTAGGACTTCCTTGAAAAACAACATATGACAATCAACAACAGCAAGAGGTAAATTCTGCTATACTTGCATGAAAATACTTTTTAAAGAACAAAGGAAAACACATGAAATTAATCATTTCAGAAGAAGAAGAAGAAGAAGAAGAAGAAGAAGAAGAAGAAGAAGATGTGGTGCTTTTAACTAATTCCAAGCCTATGATTTCAGGTAGGCACAAGTTCTGTAACTATATTTAGCTTCCACAGAGGTTGTCATATTATTCTGGCAGCTTAAATATATCTTTCAAAAAGTCTGAGGTTCTTGGAGAATATGCTTGATAAGGAAATTGTGAGTTGACAGTTTCCTTATATTAAAGAAGCACATATGGTACTTGAAGATGTCTTGTCACCCCACACTTATGATCCTGGCCAGATTTAGGAAGAACACTATAGAAATTTCCTGGGGTGCCAGAAAGCACAGTTGCAACTCCATCATAGCATCTTGCCCAGCAGTGCCATGGGTTAACAGAGGTTAGGTGGTGTCCCAGTTGCCAGGTAAATAGGGGTGCCATACTGCCATCTGTGCATGGGCCTAAATTAGGTAAGCAGGCATTACAAATGCTTGCACAGTTTTCTGCCCTATGTATGGATGGAGCTGATGATCTGACGACTGTGCATCTAGGACAGGAGGCTGAGGAACCTGGAAGAAAAGAGTCAGATTCAGATGCCTACCTAAACCCACTCTCCTCTCTAGCCTCAGGCAGACAGGCTTTGGCAATGGGAAGAAAATGCACAACTTTGCCAACTAGAAACTATTTTTCCTCAAAGTCAAACGAGACACAACATTCATCATGTCATTGGCCCTTGTATGCCACTTCTGATCTGGTTCTCCAAACCCCCTTAGCCCACCCCTCTCAGCAAATCTATTTGGAAAAAAGTTTCCTTGGCTCCAGTTTTGAAATTGGCTTACCTCACTGCATGGATAACTGCTCTTTGAGAAACCTGGGTGCAAATCCCTTTGGGTAGAGGCACCTAGCTGTGCAAAGTTTTAAACAACAGTTATCAGGTTTTAAGTATCAAGAGTCATGATGACTATATATTCAGCCAAAACATCGTACATTAAAACTTTGGATTGTTAGTATCTTGGATTGAAAGTTTTGCAAAACAAGCAAACACTTCTAATAAATTTTGACAGTATTGATAAATGTATAAAGCAATGTATTGATAAATGAGTGAAAAACCAGCCAGGATACGGCCAGTTTCAATGCTCTGCTAGCACCTGCTCGGCCTCTCCTGAGAGACCAGCCTATACATGTCTACTGTGAAGTAAGCCTATTGCTTTAATGCATGTCGGGGGGCAGTTGTTTTATTGTTTTATTTTATTGTTTTTAACCAATGTTATTTAGCTTGTTTTAATTGTTCTTAGTCTTTTTAGCCATTCTAATTGTATTTTAATTGTATTTTAATTATGTTTTAACTTGTATTTATTAGTGATTTTAATTGTGTTTTATTTTTCTTTGTTAGCCACCTTGGGCTCCCTCTTGTAGGAGAGGAAAGGTGGAGTATAAATTAGGAACATAAATAAAATAAATAAAATGTCTACTCTGAAGTACGCCTATTGCAGTAAATGGGGCTCATTCCTATGTAAGGGGGCAATTGGAAAGGAGCCTGAGAGATGTAGTTTTGCATGTCTACTCTAAAGTAATCCCTATTATAATAAGTGGGGCTCACTCCTGTGTAAGGGGGCAGATTGCAGCCTGAGAAACCTGATTGACTAAGTGTAAGTTAATTTGTTTTATTTTTCTTTATATTTTGTATGTTCTTTATTATTTTGTATATTTTTTTACAATAAAATACTTTATTACAGTATTGTAATCTTTTTTAATGAATGTTTTTGGAGTGTGGAACAAATTGTCTGAGTTTCCATTATTTCTTATGGGAAAATTTGCTTTGATATACACGCATGCTTCTGGAACAAATTACAGTTGCACGTCACGTAACAAATTTAATTCATTCCAGAGGCATGTTTGTTATGTGAAACATTCTTTACGTGAAGCACATTTCCCATAGCAAATAATGGAAACTCAGACGATTGGTTCCAGAACCCAAAAAATATTCATAAAAAAATAAAATGACGACAAAACACTGGAATTGAATTCAAAACATGCATTCATTGTGCATGATCCTATGAAGTCTACCTAGGGTGCAATCCAGAGTAATTTCCCATAGATTTTCACTAGGTGGTGCAGTAACTGTGGGTTACTCTGTAACTGTATAGTTGCTCTGTAACTGTATAGTTACTCTGGATTGTAGGGTTAGGCTGCAATCCTAAAGACACTTTCCTGGGAGTAAGACTTATTAGACACAATGGGGCTTACATCTGAGTAGTCATGGTTCAGATTGTGCTCTTTCACTATCACTAATGGAGTCACTGCTATACATTGGCTCAAAGGAATCTTTGTGTTTTTGTGCAACTTTAACATTCCCAAGCTGCTGATGGAGAGCAGCATTAGAACATTGATAAGGCACACCTTCCACGCTGCCACACACACATCCCACATACAAACCTGGCTCAGGCTGCTCCCTCCCCCCAGACCCCACATGAGTTCCCTGGCCATGGAAACCTATTCAAAACTTTGCCCAGGCCCCCACTGTGGCTCAAGCTAGTCCTCTTGTCCCCACCTCATCCCTTCGCCTCCCCTCCCCTGTGGGTTCCCTTGCCATGGAAACATGTTCCAAACATCCTCAGAAGTGTTCTTTACCTAAGACAGTGTTCTTTATGCAAGTCAAAATTTCTGAGAAAATTTTGTTCTTTACCTAAAACTTTGTCCTTTACCCAAGTCGTTCTTTACCCAAGGTACCACTGTATGCTTGTAAACCAAGGTCCAATTTTCAACCACTGTGACGTGACGCTCTGTTATGCCACAGATTGCCCACAAATCTGCCACATTAATTAATAGGGCAATTTGAGATTTTAACCTCCCCACCAACAGCATGGTGTGCCTTGTTAGTGGTCAAAAACCAATGGTGCACCTTGACAATTTTAGCGGCTTGTCACTATGCCATGAGATGAAATAGGTTGAAATTTGTTGGCATGGAAGATTAAAATCAGATTTCTAACAAGATGATACTACGTATAATGCCATATCTATAGGCACAGTAATCTCTGCAACTCTAAATGTCGTGACTGTGCACTGTATTCCTACCGACGAGGAGCAATGGCTTTCTTTTCAGGTAATTCTTTTCCCCAAAATCGGGGCAGGACCCTCTGTCCCACTTGCCAGTATGTAACATGATCCCCCCAAATTGGAATTGTCCCTGTTTTTCAGAAGTTATTGCAACCCTATTCTCAGGTCTCGGGAAATTCAACTGGACTTGATATTCTTAAGATCCCACATACAATGTCTGCTTTGCCCCGGCAAGCCTGTGTTTTCCTCTTGATGAAAGTAATGTGGTTTGCCCAGTAATTTGAGCACTGTCACTCCAGAGAAGAAATATCAAATGGTGGTTTGTAAGTTCATGAACTTATATCCAACAAAGCTAAACTGTTAATCCAACACAAAGTGTCAATCGTGCACTTTGCCTGAAAGTCACTGTCCCACATCCTGTGTGCAGATTAGAAACACCCAGATGCACATTTTCTATCCAGTTTGATTTAATTACACTGCAGGTAAGGGAATCTAATTTCCTGTGAAGCTTTATTGCTATGCTTTCCAGCTCAATAGCATTGCAGGTGGTTAATTGGTATGTGAAGCTGTGGGAGGAAAATAAAAAGAGATCTCCAAGCCAAGATAAGGGTCCAGACTCAAATTATTTAATGGAACATAGGAAGTATATAGTGGCTTTACCAAAGATGTGGTTAAACATTTGTTGCTTGTTTATCACAACTGTTGTTTTTAGACGCACCAGAAAGGATACAAATTCTTGACATAAACAAATAGTGTTTCATGTTGCCAAAATCCACGTGAACAAAATTTCTTATTTAAGAAGTAAATAGAGTGGAAAAGGTGGTTATTTGTAGCCACAGGGCACAATTCACCTAACACTGAACAAATGCGGGTTTCATTGCAGAGGAGGGAGATGTCAGGAGTGCAGCTTGTCTAAGTTCAGGATTGCTATGGAGAAAATATCTGATTCCCGCCACCATTTTGCCACCGATTTATGCCTTCCCATCATTAAAGGATTGATAATATCATCCAGCTGCAGCAGCCATGTTCTTCTATTATTCTGTTGTTCTTCTTTATCCTTCTTTGTCCAACTGACAAGTATGCAAGTATACTTGTCCAACTGACAAGTATATTTTATATATAAAATCTTTCATGTGGCTAATTTAGACACTACACTGAATAATATATATTAATTAAAAGAAGGCTACATGCTGCCTGCTTGCAAGGAAAAGGAAGAAAAATTCATTTTTTTCCAGGACACAAGGCTATAAAGGAGGACGTGTTTTGGAAAATGAGGACATATGGTCACCCAGTACTTAACTGCAACAAGGAACAAATACATACACCTGTGGGTGAGAGAAATGGGTTAGACGAGGGCAGAATGGTGATGCTGCTTGCAAGGTACTCAGCACTTGCTTCCCATTTTCCCTAACAGATTTTGACAGCTTTGGGTACCAACCAAAGGTAAAACTCCAGCAAGATTGTTCACCATAAACTGCAAGACTTCTGCTGGCTCTGCTTGCCTTTGCGACCTTCACCATCTCTCCTCCAAAAGCAAATAGGCAGGCTCACAGGTAGGCAAGCAACCAGCAGGAGTAAAAGGATAAACTGACCAAATTTCTTACACCAGAAAGAATGAGAAACTACTGACCCACTACTGACATTTACTTTTATTTTTATTTTATTTTTATTTTTTTTATTTTTGAACTGAAAATCAATGATATTTACAAAACTACATACCAGTAATTAGAAGCAGAACAGCAGGTGCTGAGTGCAAGAAAAAATGTTGTTCTTGTGTATGGCTCACAAGCTCTTCACATTGGTGTAAACGTGCCATAAATTTCTATTTTCTCCATGGAGCAGCATTAACCAGGTGTAGATGTAACCAATGGTAAGTCTAAAGTCCAAATTCCAGGGACACTCATAATGGATAACAATGAGGACTGTGTTGTCTTCTCTTGTAGCCAGGTAACATCGGTTACGCTTGCTGAATGTCTTGTACAGCTTAGAAACTGGTATTTGTTCTTTTTATCTGATGGATATCTTTTTTTCAGGGACTTCTTAAATCGTGAAAAGTGGGTGCTACTCACAGTCCATCCTGCCAAATTAACAGCAAAGTATATGGATTATATTTGCTTTAGAAACCCTTGAAAGCCCAGATAGATTCTCATTATGGCAAGAATGGGGAAAATCCCTACACTTTACATAGAATTTTGTTTCCCTAAGATCCAATTTCATGGAACCTGAAGCATTTTATGGGCATCAGAAAAATGTTCGCTAATGAAGATGAAATCTCTGGGATTGCCCCTCCTGCAGGATGCAGCATGCACTCCTGTGGTGCAACTTGCAGCAGCAGTGAGGGAAAAATATAGGCTTTCAGAAGCATAGCTTGATAATCACAGAATTCTAGATTCAGATTTAGTTTGTAGAAAAAGTAATACCTTCATAAATATACCAATAGCCATCCTACAAACTTCAGCCTCTAGCCCAGTAAAGGAAAAGCAGAGAACAGGTTAGGGTGCATGCATGCTAACCAATAGTTACTACTTCTCTCAGTTTGCCTGCCTTCTTCCAGGGACAGTGCTCTGACAGTGTTCAAGTCACCCCTTCCCAAAACAGCTTTTGGATAAACAAAGCAAAGATCCAATTTTTTAATGTGTTGGCATGCAAGGAGTAGCTTAATCATCCCTAAATCATGTTCCTCTTATCAGAAATAGCACTTCCAAGCACTATACTGCAAGAGATTATAACAGGTCTTATGTTTAGTCATACACATTGTAATCAACCACATCATGAAACAATTTCCTGCAGAGCGTTCAGAGGGAAGTCTTCTATTCAGGTACTGACCAAGCCCAACATTGCTTAGCGGAATGAAATAATAGCCTGAGGTGGTAGGAGACACACTGGAAGCACTGCAACTCTGTTGTACCATGTACACTTTCTCGATCTGTGGCTTCTTCCCAGCGTGCTCTTATTTATTTTCAAACCACTTCCATGGTACAATTTTGCATCCTACTTTGAAATTTGCCTTGAAACTTACATAACTTAATATGGTTTTTTAAACTCTTCTCTCTCTTGTACCGTTTCCACAGAACCATTTTGCATCCTACTTTGAAATTTGAATTAGAACTCACAAAATATAGCTTTGCAATTCTTCTTTCTCTTATATCTGGGGATGGGCTGTGGGTGGCGCAAGTGGCTAAGACACTGTGCCTGTTAACCAGCAGGCCAGGGTTCGATTCCCGGGTCAGCCCCACAAGACAGGGTGATCTCCTGTCCTTAGCCCAGTTCTGCGACGCCAGCTGGATCCAATCGTATTGGCTCTGCCTTTCCATTGGACTAATTCAGTGGCATGGAGAGGGGGGATTTGCTGCTTGTGTAACAGCCTATCCTCCATAACAATCCATCCCAGGCTTTCGTGCTTCGCATGCAGCGTATGCAGCGCCAAGCACAATACCATAGTCTTTCAAGACTGACGGAGGCCTGCTTTATATTTGGGGAATTATGAGGACTGATAAAGCAACAACTTAATGAAGCTATTAATCAAATGCTCACATAATTTCCCATGCTCCAGACTTTTATTTATTAGCAACTGATAGTAAATTGTTTGTATCTCTATTTGGAGATATTAACAAGCAGAAGTAATTCATGTACTTCATCTATTTCTATATGAATTACTATTACAATGATTCATCTATTTTTCATAATGTTAGATTTTTCCCCCTATTATAATTGTTATCTGAACCTTGATCAAACAAGCTCGTTTAGGCTATTGGGTTAGAACCTATAATTTTATTTAGCATCATCTGCCACAGGTATGATACTGAAAAAGTTTTACCAGTTCTACACATACAGTGCGATCCTACGCATGTCTACTCAGAAGTAAGTCCTATTACAGCCAACAGGGCTAACTCCAACTGTGGATAGAACTGAAGCTTTATTCATTTATAAAGAACTAGCGAAAAGTGTACCTGTGTTGCGGGAGTAACATTTCCCCATAGGCCATCCCCCCACAGTGCATTAACACCCCATGCGCTTCAACACCGCATACACAACTTCCCCCATGAGCAACTTTTTCCCATTAGCGTCATCCCCCTCATGCGCATCATCCCCCTCATGCGCATCATCCCCCTCATGCGCAACTTCCCCCATGTGCAGCATCCTCGTCAGTGCAACCTCTTCCTCTGAACAACATCCCCCCAGTACACCAGGCAGAGAGCACCAAACTGGCTGATGTTGGTCAGTCTCCCATGTTAAGTATAGGAGAGAAAAACATTGACCCCTTTTCAGCCCCTGAAGGATTAAAGTTCTCCAGATGGTTCTTGGTGGGTGTTGATGGCACAGAAGGAACTCCCAGAATTCCATGCTTCAGGCCCAGCAGTTGGGGCGGAATGTTGATGAGTCAGCAATTCTCAATGCAAAGTATAGGGAGGAAAACGCGTTGCGCCCCTTTTCACCCCCTTCCGGTTGGAATTTCCAAAAACCGGTTCTTAGTGCACCCCTCCGTCACAGAAGGAACACCCACCCCAATTTCACACTTCTAGGCCCAGTGGTTTTGGCAGGGCAGAGATGAGTCAGTCAGTCAGTCTGAGTCAGTCAGTGACTTTTCTCTTATATATATATATAGATAAAAAACAACAAAGATGAAAGTATTGCAATAAAAAACAGACACAAAGAGGCCTGGATAATTGTCTTACAGATGAATAAAAACAATAAAAACCTGATGCAGTGAGCTAGTCATACTGTAGACCAGCAGCACTTACACCACTGTCTCCTTCTCTATAAGTGTCTTGGGAGATGGGCTGAATTGAGTACAAAAAACAACTAAAAATACACTGGCCTACAAGAACTCTCATCTGATCAGATGGGTTCAGGGGTCCAACAGACTGGCATATGACCAGCAAGCAAGCTTATAGTCAGACAAATTTGCCAGCTGATATCAGGCAAAAAATATGAGCATAACACAAAATAGCTGCTAAAAATAGATTACGCAGCCCACCTCCATTTGAAGCTTACCTAATGTTTCCCTTAAGGAAATGTGGCAAAAGGGAACAGAAGAGAGGAGGTTCACCACAACTTCGAAGATGGAAACTAAAATAAATAACCTTTATAAAGTTTGCAATGCCATCTTCAATTATGTTTTCCCTAATTACCCAAAAAGGAAGCAGCAAAAAATGGCACAAGAGAGGGCAGAAGGAATGGGGAGAATTGTGGTTATGAGGCATTTTTTTAATTGTCAGGTCTTGGCATTAACCTAAATGTTTATTTTTATACATGTTTATTTTTAACCAAGCTATGGGTGGCGCAAGCAGTTAAAACACTGTGCCAGTTAACCAACAGGCCAGGGTTCGAGACCCGGGTCAACCCCACAAGACAGGGTGAGCTCCTGTCCTTAGCCCAGCTCTGCGACGCCAGCTGGATCCAATCGTATTGGCTCTGCTTTTCCATTGGACTAATTCAGTGGCGTGGAGAGGGGGGATTTGCTGCTTGGGTAACAGCCTATCCTCCATAACAATCCAACCCAGGCTTTCATGCTTCGCATGCAGCGTATGCAGCGCCGAGCATGATACCATAGTCTTTCAAGACTGACAGAGGCCTGCTAATTGAAAAGTCACTGACTGGCTGACCAACACCCAGCCAAAACCACCAGATCTAGAAGCATGAATTTTGGGGACGGTATTCCTTCCATGACATGATCACCTTCCATGATTTCAGAAAATTCAAACCAGAAAGGTGTGAAAAGGGATGCAACATGTTTGTTGTATCCCTTTCCTTAACATTGAGAGTGATTGATCAATACTCAGCCCCAACCCCAGAATCTAGAAGCATGAAATTTGAAGAGCACATTCCTTCTGTAATGAAAGGACCTGCTAAGAACTGATTTGGTGCCTAGAAGTGCCCAGTGGGAGTACCTGGTGGTGCTCACTGCCCATTGGCACCTGCTGATGTGGGTACTGCCCACTGCCCAGTGGTGCCTGGTATTGATGCCTTTGGCCTTGTTGGGATGCCCAGTGGTGCTTACTGCTCACTGGTGCATGGTGGTGCCCACTGCCACTCAGTGCCCAGTGATATCTGCTGTCCTGCGCTGTATGGCACATCTGCACCATTCCTGGGAGAGGGTTAGGCTGGTGCAGACATGCATTTGCCTTCATGCATCACCACAGAAATGGGAACCCCAATGAGTTGTGCCGACCTTGGTTAGGATTGCACCTTTAATCTCTCAGCATGAATCTTCTTCTACCTATAAAACTATCTATATGTGAAAGGGGGGCAACTAGAGATACTCTTCATGACATAACAATATGACCCAAGGTTATAAGAATTGTGCAATATTTGATGATCCTTCAGGATGTGGAAGGCTAGAAATATTTAAGTTACTGATAAAATGTATTTCTATCCATAAGCAGTGAGACTATCACACTTTGTAGTTATCTGTGAGTTGATGAATATTTGGATGGAATCCATGACACAATTTTACACTCACTCCAAATATTGTGTGCCACTTTACATCTAGTTTTCTAGGTTCGTTAAGGCAATTCTCTATCTACAACACAAATCAAACTGCCGCTTTAAGCAAAGGCACCTGGATACTACTCAACAAACAATGACTACAATGCATTGATTATTATAAAGTCTTTATAAGTGGAAGCAATAAAATGCTCTTAAAGTCATTAAACTCATGCTGTATTCTGATTTTTTGCATCATCTAAGAGAAGGCAGGATTTTGTTAGCAAGAGTCTGTTAAAGGGGATTTCCATACAGATGACATCTAATGTCAATAAGTGAAACTGAATGTAAACCCCACAATAAACTGCAATCGCAGGAAGTTAGGGGGACCTTATTATCAGCATTCGGTGATGTTTCAACCAGTTTTGCTATTTAGTTTTATATATAACATATATCTTTTCTGATCTGGTTCTTGCATAAGCCTTCTGTACCAAAGCAGATTAATATGGAACAAAGCTCTCCCCGAAAGTGCTCTCCCCAAATATTTTGTATTGTCTGCAGTCACATGATGTAGAACAATTATTCTTCCATTTTTCAAAGGAGGATTCACCACCCAATGTTCAAGAATCTGTCTCACATTTTATTTGTAACAGTGTTTAAATGTCATTTAATTGCAACAAAACTTTTTCTGATTGCAACAAACTTTTCAAACGGCATGCTTCTGTATGTCCGTGTTATTAATAACAGGCCAGTCCATCAACCAACACATTTAAGTATGCAACAATCAAGGCTTTACAACAATAGGATATTGCTGTACTGTACTTGATATGGATACAGCACTCCCCAACCCTTTTTGGTAAATTATTTTGCTGGAGGCTACAACATTCTATGTTGGGAGTTGGTGGAGGCGTGAATAATTCACCACTTACGAGACTCTGGAATTGAGTTGAGCCGCAGCATGTTCAGCTGCCCTTTGATGCAGACTGGTTGAACGGGTTCCTGCTCTGCCAAGGAACCAGTCTGACGGGCTTGTTATGCCAACAAATTCTGGTATGATTCCATGTTCCAGAGAATGCAGAAACCTGCCCAGCCAGTTAAATGAAAGACATATTAGGTTATCCATTGCACATTGTATATATCTTAGGTGCAGCAGAACGTCTCTCGGCATTCTCAAGTGTGGTCCACAGTGGCTTCCTCATCCTATGTATGCCTGATGGTTATAGACTCAGGGAACAGCAACACTTAACTAACCATCCCGCTGATCAAGGCAGGCTAATCTTTCACATTTAAAACAAGGTAAGTTTTTAAGTTTCTTTTACTATATAGTTTAACATATTATCACCTACATGTAATATTGTCATACAATATAGCTGCACAGTTGTTTCTTTATGGGTGTTGTTTTTCCCATGTGTTAACCTCTTTGCATTATATATGGCTACCAGTGATACTATTTTGCAATTTCTTTGAGTAGTTATTCCTAAAGTGCATGGTTAAAGCTATAGAGCAGCACATGAAACAAAAGTGAATGGGAAAGGACTTTAATTTTTAATCCAAGAGTTACCACTGAGTCATCTATGTGAATTTTGGCAAAATATTCTATAACTTTCCTTCCTTTGCTCCTGTATGTATACTGTTATTATGACAATATGACAAAGAAAATGTTATGCATATAAAAATATTATGATTTGTTTTATCAGATTACTTCATTAGCAATTTAGCACTTTAACACAAAATGATTTAATGGGTAAATTCTGTTTTCAAAGCTTGGCACTGAAGTGATATGCATTATAAGGTCAATTCCTTTTTTTCTTTTAAGTAACAAAAAAAGAGGTTGTCCTGATGCATTGTCCATAGTCAGATGGATCCATCAGAACTATACAGTAGTCCTACCTTCATAGTCTATTAAAGCAAGGTACTCTATGGATTATTGATCTCAGGGATATTCTTAGGTACAGTATCAAATAAGAATTAGACAGCTAAAAAACAAAGGCCATGGAATCTAGTAACTGATTAACCTACTGGAGCTAAATACTGTAGTGTACTAGCTGAGCTGAATAGAATGGAATGAAGACAGGTTTTGTCATGCCTGTTAAGACAAAATATCTTTTGTTTAAAGTAAATGTGACTCGTTCAATCCTCTATTTAATGATTAAAATTATCCTGTAGTGGTTTTTATTTCCCAAGAAGGTTATTTTAATTTATTTTGGGAAAAATAATTTGAATTCCTTCTAATTATAAGGTACATGAAATATTGCACATAGTGGGCTATTTCTGAAGATGTTTAAGAAGACAACATGTCATGTGAGATCTTTACATAATCTTGCAAGAGGAAGTCATTGCTTGGTGTGTTGATATCCAAGCTAAAGAGCAGCTATCTTTATTATACCTTGGGAGAAAGCCAAATGTATTTCTTGAATAACTGAAAAAACACTCTGTAGAGTTCTGGAGAGTCTAAGTGTACAAGCAAAAACTACAGGCTATTTTCTTTACCACTCAGGAGAGAATGTTCACTTTCTTATAAAAGTTAAAATTCTTCAAAATGGGTTGCTTAATTTTAGAAACTGGCAGCACAATCAAATGCACATTTACTTACAACAGCACAATCTTATGCCTAGATCTACTCAGAAATAAATCATATTGTATTCAATGGAAATTATACCCAGGTAAGAGTAAACTGGATTGCAGATTTACCTGAATCCAAATAAAAATAAATTCCACACATAGCCAGAGCAGAGAAACAATTTGGCCCACACCATATCCAGCCCTCGAAAGGAACAAACTGGAGGTCTTCTCAACATTTGTCCCTTTGTAAAGGCCCAGTCTGTAAAGGCACAGTCTGCACAACTGAGCTACTCAGGTCCATACCAGTGCAATTACTGGCACAAAGCAAAGAAAATGTCTGTTGGACTTTCAAGCCCAGAAAGGGGCATAGATGATGGCATGTACTGCCGCTGCAAATCTTGTCCCCTCCCAGGCCAGATCCACCTCTTCCCACTATGTCTGCCCTTCCCCTGCCCTCCCCTACCCCTGTACAGCCTGGCTCCTGCTCTCTCTCGGACACTCTGGATCAAGCACCAGTGGGCGGCACAGGCCTTCCCACTAGAACTTCTTACTCATATGGTGCCTGATTAGACCTTAAAATTTTAATTGTCGGTACATATGTTAAAAAAAGGCAAAGGAATAACTGAAGATTTGAAATTGTTCATGGAATTGATTTTGTCATATTCGGACTTTTAAAAATCAATATATTTTCGGTTAGCAAGTGGAATAGTGGGTATGCCAAAAAGCTATGAGCCACAGTTCTGAGTAACTAAATTCTCTACTTATTGCCTGCAGGAAACAGGAAGAAAAATCAAGATTCTTGAATTAAGATTACCTTGCTCTTGCATCAGTCCACAGTGCAAAACCATGCAAGTCATTGAGCATGGAGGGTATGATGTACAATGCTCAAAGGACAAAATGTCATGTACGTGTCCTCAGGTACTCAGTACATGACCTCTTATTTTGCACAAAAACTCAAGACATGCCACTTTGGGTGCCCTTCAGGGAAAAAGGCAGAGTACAAATCAAATCAATAAATAAGAGTTGTACTTCTGAGTAGACTTGCATGATTGGACTCTTGAGTTGTACAAAATGGACAAGATTTTTGTGCAAAATAAGAGCATTTATATAAATTGCATTATAGTCAATGGGACCGACTCATAAGTACGAACAGGATTGCAACCTCAATCTCTCTTCTCACAATATGAGTACATGCAGCATAATGCTATGCAAGTTTTCTCAGATGAAGTCCCAAGATGACTTACTCCAAAGTAACTTGCATAGGACTGCAGCCACAGTCATGGAACCTTTGGGACAATGCTGAATTCATTAGCATAAATAAATATTCAGAGTCCTCAGTCACATGAAACAGAAAGTTAAGTGGCTGCCTTAGGCAGCCGATTTTGGGTACCATTAAAGAGCAGCAAATTGCTAGTGATCTTATTATATATTTTACAGCCACATTTTCAAAAAGAATCATGTGTTTGCATGCTAGATCATTCTGTTCTGTGAATGTGGGCTTAGAAAACTGTCTTTTCATGCATCAAGTTGACAGGTAACCTAAGCAAATGACTATGTTAGGTTTTCTGCTACCTGTGCCAACATGTTGACTTAACATTAATTTCAAAGTTCCAACCACAATCCAGAAAAGCATACAATTATATTTGTGTCTGCCTTTAAGAAAAAAAAGAAACACCAGTTCCCGTACCATAGGACAAATCACTTATAAAAACCAGTAGAGAATTGCAATTTGTTATATGGCATTTGAGGAGAGTACTACTCTCCAAATAAGTCCCTGGCAACACACAGAATCACAAATGCATATAACGGATAGGGTTAGATGTTAATCTGTATCTGAATATTAATCATAGGTACAACCAGGTCTTTTTTCTGGAGGTATTCACCAGTACTCAGTACTGGCACCTTTCCCTTTGATTTGCAAGGGGGTCCTGGCCCCCACTTTGAACACCACAGGTTTAGTCAGTGCTTTAATCCTGTGGTTAAACTGTTATTTATTTCAACTGAATTTAAGAGGCTTAATGATGTCCAGTATCAAAAAACTAAATAGCATTTAGTATGTGAGTAGACCATCTGCTAAGCGACAAGGTTCCAACCCAAATCTCTAGGGTTAAAGTTTCCTAGAAAGGGAGACACAGAACACAGATTTAAAAGACATATTGGGTGTAATCCTAAGTATGTCTAATTCCCATTGTGTTCTGTGGGACTTAGGCTACAATCCAGAGTAACTATCAGACCTTTTAAACAGACGGAGTTACAGTGCCACCTATGGGAAACCTATGGGAAATGTATAGAGCAATCCAGAGTAAGTGCCTCTTACATCTTCCCATGGTTACTCTGAATTGTAGGGTTAGGGCACAATCCTATGCATATCTATTCAGAAGTAAGTCCCATTGTGTTCAATATTTTCCTAGGAAAATATGTATAGGATTGCAGCCTTACTCTCAGGAAAGTGTGTTTAGGATTGCAGCCAAAGTCAAAAAGTCCATGGTTCATGAGATGCTATTGAGAACAAACATTCTCAGGAGGAATAATTGAGGAATACACATTATAATTCCAAACTGATCATATTTATATCCTGACTGAGCCACATGCAATACTTGGCAAAACATGCCTCTTTCAAAATTTGAGCCTTCAAATTTTTGAAGCTCAAAAATTGAGGCTCAAAAATTGAGCCTTCAAATAGATGGTTGTTTGATTTCGTTTGAGCAGATAAAGACAGAAATTCGTTACAAGGAAACTTCCAATCCATGTAAAACTTCGTTTGCTATTCATTATTCATGCGCATATTTAGGGCGCAATCCAGAGTAACTACAGGGAGTCCTTGTTCTGATGTAAGATTATTGTCATATAGATTGCAATATTAATTTCCTCTGGACTGCAATATGAATTTCCCTTATGTTTTCACTATGTGGTGCCGTAACTATGTCGATGTAAATGTCTCTTATGTGCTCCTATAGTTACTCTGGACTGTAGGGTTAGTGTTCCTGTATCTGACATTTTTGCTAAATCATTCATTAGGCCAACTTTGCAATTATCTCAAGTATTTTCAGTTATACTATGCAATTTAATACAGAAATGTGTTGATTCTGGTTCACATTCTACAATATATTCCCCAATATTTCAGAATTAATTTTAGAAAAGGTTGATATGATACTACAGTTGTACCTTGAGTAAAGAGTGACTTGAATAAAGAGCGTTTGGGGTAAAGAGCAAAATTTTCTCAGAAATTTTGACTTGTGTAAAGAGCACTTCTGAGGAAGTTTGGAACAGGCTTCCATGGCAAGGGAACCCAGAGGGGGGACGAGGGGACTAGCTTGATCTACAGTGGGGCCCTGGGCAAAGTTTGGAATAGGCGTCCATGGCCAGGGAACTCATGGGGGGTCCAGGAGGAGCAGCCTGAGCCTGGTTTGTATGTGGGATCTGTGTGTGGCAGCATGGAAGGTGTGCCTTATCAATGTTCTAATGCTGCTCCCCATCAGCAGCTTGGGAATGTTAAAGTTGCACAAAAAGACAAAGATTCCATTGGGCCAATGGATAGCATGGACTCCATTAGTGATAGTGAAAGAGCACAAACCTAACCATGTCTACTCAGATGTAAGCACCATTGTGTCCAATAGGTCTTACTCCCAGGAAAGTGTCTTTAGGATTGCAAAGTCATCCCCCTCTCTGTGACCCTCACACCAGCCATGAAGATTTTCAAAGGTACAGTAGAGTTCAGCACTGAACAATATTTTCTTTATTGCAGTGTTGTGTATTACTGTATATTACAGTGTTTTGTACTGTGTTATACTACAGTGTTTTGTAATCATTTTTATAAACAGTTAATATTTTTATATGAATATTTTTTGGGTTGTGGAACCAATCATCTGAGTTTCCATTATTTCCTATGGGAAAATCCGCTTCACATAAAGAGCGTTTCACGTCATAAGCATGCCTCCAGAATGAATTAAACTTGCTGTGTGAGGTGCCACTATATATAAAATTTTCAACCTAAGGTATAAACTTGCTGGGGGCATGTATTTCAAATATATATAGAAAATATAAGTACAGTGGTGCCTCACATAAAGAGCTTAATTCGTTCTGGAGGCATGATCTTTAATTGCAATGCTCTTTAAGTGAAGCAGATTTTCCCATAGGAAACAATGGAAACTCAGACAATTGGTTCTACAGCCCCCAAAATATTCATATAAAATATTAACTATGTAGAAATGATGACAAAACACTGCAGTTTAATTCAAAACATGCATTCAATGTGCATGATCCTATGAAGTCTACGTAGGCTGCAATCTTAAAGAAACTTTCCTGGGAGTAAGACCCATTTAACACAATGGGGCTTACTTCTGAGTAGACTTGGTTAGGAGGCTGCAATCAAAGACACTTTCCTGGGAAGCTTACCTGGGCTGCTGCTGGAGGTTCAAGGTGGCTGGTGGATGCACTTGGGGGCAGTTAGAGGCAGCAGTGTTGGCCAGCAGCCCTTTTAAACAGCCTCCATGCAGAGTGTCAGGGCTACATAACTGCTTGTTATGTGAAGTGTGACTTGTTATGTGAAGCAAGATTTCTTGGAAATTTAGACTTGTTATGTGAAATGCTTGTTATGTGAGGAGCTAGTTATGAGAGGTACCGCTGTAATTCCATTCAAAGTCCTGAAAATATCTCAGTGTTCAAGCACCAACAAAGGGCCCAATTCTATCCAAAGGACAGGCACTGCATCCAGTCAGAGTGGCCTCCTCTGGGTATGGGAGTATTTGTTCCCTTACCTTCGTTCCATTGCAATTGCACCAGTGCTAAAAAGTTGGATAGGATTGGGCCCTAAATTTCCATTATTTTTGGGCTTTGAAGTGCCAGTTTTTGAGAAATTGCATAGGAAGTGCCCAAACAGAGGATATTGTGAATTGATGAGAACTGATAAATCAGTTAATTAGAACTGCAAATGTAGGCATGTAAATAAGAAAGATCCCTATAAGCTGGCTAATCCAATGCCATCACTAATGTGTTAAATATTGCATCAAAATGTGTCTATGAATTCTTGGTGATGTTTAAGTGTCTTCAAATGCAACAAATCCTTTTCTCAGTTTTACTGTAAAGGTGTGGATGTTTACTCCTTCTAGATGAATGACATGTACTGTAGTTAAATTCAATATCTACTTTGAATGCATTCAGAACATTCTTCTCAGTAACTTTCATCATCTTCAAAAACCTAGGTGTAGTATCAGTCAGTATAAGTGAATTAATGATACTGTATGCTTCCCAGAAAACCAAATAAAATGACATTAGTAGATAGCAATTCTGGGAAGAAAGGTGACTTTAGTTTAGTTGAAGGAACACTATATTTAACTGATTTACTATAGTGGAAGTCAAGCATAATATCATTATTAGTGTATTAAATTGGGAAGACCTATTCTCCTACAATTCAGAAGCTCTAGCTAAAATATATGTTGATTACAGTACAATCTTCTATATATAGAAAATTGAAGAGTCACTGACTGATTGACTGACTGACTCAGGCTGCAATCCTAACCTCCAGTTTGGCTTGCGTAAGTTGTGTGCTAACCTGGGGATGTCACAAAAGTGCAATTCTGCCCAACCTATTTGGGGGGGGGGGGTTAGGCCACTGCACAGACGTACGCCAATCTCTCCACACCAGCACAGAAAAATATGCCATGTGAATTAGGACGACCTGAATTTGTTAGGATTTCACCCTCTCTTACTCACTGATTCGTCAATACCCAACCCAAACCACTGGACCTAGAAAAGTGAAATTTGGGGAGGGTATTCCTTCTGTGATATAGGCACCCACTAAGAACTGATTTTTAGAAATTCAAACCCTAAGGCAATGAAAAGGGGTTCCAAGGTGTTTTTATCCCTATACTTAACATTGAAGTCTGACTGATTCACTGCCCAGCCCAAACTCCTCAAGCTAGAAGCATGAAATTGAGGGAAGATATTCCTTGTGATGTAGATACTCATTAAGAATCAATTTGGTGTCTGGTGCCACCCAGTGTCACCAGTGCCTAGTGGTGCCTGGTGCCTCCAGTAGTTGCCACTGCCTGCTGCCTGGTGCTACTCAATAGGGACGCTAACCAATGGTGTACCAAAAGGACTGGTGGTGCCTAGTTCCCTCCAGTGGTGCATGGTGCCCAGTGATATCCAATGCCACCCGATGATGCCCAGTGCACAATGGTACCTAGTGCTAGTAGGGATGTGCTGTGTCTGGTTGTGCCCATTGCATGGCAGGAATAGCTGGTGCCCACTGCCCAGTGGTGCCTGCTACTGCTTGGTGCAATGCCAGGTGTCTGGTGACGCCTGCTGCCTGGTAGTGATGTCCAGCGTCTGAAGGTGCCTTGTGCCTGATGGTGGCTGCTGGTGCTCACTGGTGCCTGCTGCCCACTGGTGCTTGTTGGTGCCCACTGCCCCCAAATATTCTTTGAATTTTACTCCCACAATGACAGGTAAATTGAGCTAGTCCTAAATAAATAAGAAATAAGTCCTATTACTTTCTTAAAAGGCATTCCCCCTTTCTTGTTGCTCCTCTGTAACTAGCATTCAGAGGTATGAGTATAAGGCCTCTGAATCCAGACAAAGCACTCAGCCACAGCCAGATAGGCTTGTCCTCAATGAACTGATCTAATCACTTGTTTGAGGACATCAGACCAGCTCCAAGTGGCCTCAGTATTTAAGTGTTTTCATGCTCCATGAACCACACAGAATTACATTACTAACTGCATGTAAGTGGTTCATCTAAAATTAGGTCTGATGAACTGTATTTTTTTTACATATTACAGCACATTATGACCAAAAAGCAAGCACTACACCCACTACATTTCAACTTGCCACTTTTCTCCAAATTAACAGATTTGTTGAAAACTGAACTGTGGAAAAGGTTATTTACTAACCTTTAGCACATGCAAAACACTACAACTATGCAGATTACCCTTTAGAAACCTGAGCCGCGAACTGTGTGCAACCTTCTTCAGGGCAGTTTTTAAAAGAATGATGTATCAAAAGGTGAATATATAATTTGTCTGAGCAAGTACTCTATTTACTTCTTGAAAACCATCTACTTCTTGAAAAGAGAGGAATGACTGTAAGCCAAATAACTGTAGCCAATTTAGCTATAATTTTGTTACAAGAAAACAATACTAAAATGCAATACTTGCTTGCTATGATAATCTGGCTACAAGCAAATACTGTACAAACATCTGCTTTTTGAAACAGGGCCATCGTTTTGCTCCACATTACTGTAAAAGACAGAAATGGAGGAAAAACTCTGTAGAAAAAAATCAGTTGCCAGTGAAGTTAAAATAGCCGAGAGAATCTCATCTTGTAAACTGCTACCTCTATGTTGTTTGGCGACAATAATATTGGATTTCTTTATTATATTTATTTATTTCTCAATAATATTGGATTTCTGATACAGTACTGTATTAGCAAAATGCTTTCAAGTGCTTAGGAGAAGCACAATATCAGTGGTATTTTAAAAATCAGCGCTGAGGAAAAAAAAATGACTTATTTCTCCACTACTCCTTGGCCTTCCTTAACCAACACCTACCCTCCCAAATGTAGTAGCACCCATAGATTTACACAGCTTAGGGGAAAAAAGAACACTTTGGATGGGCTTTGTGGCTACTGTAATTCCCACATGGCGCTCCAGGCTGAAAGGGTAAGCCTGGCAACTACCAAGGGTACCTCATTTCTAACTGGGCAAGTCAAGGATTCGTATTCTGTTGAAACCTAATTTTCATCATAGCAGTGCAATCCTATGTATGTGTGTGTTTCGGAGTCAGTTCCACTGAACTTAATGGAACTTATTCAGAGAAGGCATCCTCCACATAAACATGCACTTTGTAGAGGTAAAAAGCACTTTGCGCATGCTTTGTGGCACTCCACTGTAACTTCACAGGGTGCTTCAGCCACAAGGGGTAGACCGATACATATACATATAGATGCATGGGATTCAGTTGAACTTAACTTTGGAATAAGGGTCTCCAAAGTAGTGTGGCCTCCGTATATTCATCTTGTGTGAATTTGTGTGTGTGTACATACACATACGCTGTATGTATGTGTACATACACTTTGTATGAATGTACGGACACACACTCTTTGTGTGTGTTTGTATGTATGTACATACACTCTTTGGCTGAGATCCTGTGCTCACTTTCCATTTTACTTAATAGCACTTGCTTCTTAACTTACTTAGGGTTGCGTCCTTTATGTGTGTATGTGCACATACACTCGTGCGTGTACATACTCTCCTTGTGTGTGTGTGTGAGTACATACACTCCTTGTGTGTGTGTGTGTCTGTACATACACTCTGCTGCCACTCCCCAGGGCGCTCCAGACTGAAAGGGGAGGCCATTCCCTGGGAGTCAGTTCCATTGAACTCAATGGAACTTACTTCAGAGTAGGCGCCCTAGGGATGCCCGGTGTGGAGGAAGAAGGCCCTCTGCACATGCTCAGTGGCGCTCTGCTGCCTCTCCAGGGAGCTCCAGAGCGAAGCCCTGAGGTGGAGAAGCTCGGCGGCGACTCCAATGAAGGGTCTCCCAGCGAGGAAGACGGGAGGTGAGGCGAGGACACCGGGAGGAGGAGGAGGCCCAGCCTCCAGCCACCAGGGGCAGCTCCGCCTCGCCCAAGGCCGGGAAGGGAAGAAGCAGCAGCCGCTTGCCGGGCGGGAAAAGCGCGGAGGGTGCGCTGAGCACCCCGAGTGGGGCACCGAAGAACCTGGGCCAGGTAACAGTCCTGCCCCCGCCGCCGTGGAGCCCTGTGGGGGCCCCTGGTCCCTCCGCCGCCCCTTCCAGAAGCCCCCCGACCCTGAGGGAAGATGGGCCCCTCCAAGGACTGCGCCTCCCTCCCTCCCTCAGCCAGGCAGCCCCCTTGGCCCAGCCAGTGCTGCTCTTTCCCGGGGGGAGGCGGCGGGGGAGGCGGCAGGGAAGCGCCGAAGCCCCGAAGGACTCTCCGCCTCTCTGAAAAAGCCGCCTTGGAAGGCTGGGAGGCGGTGGGTGGCGCTTCCTCGGAGCCTCTCCGCCTAGAGCCGCGCCTGGCCTTCTGGCGCCTCACTCTGTCGCCCTCAGTCTCTCTGTGCACGTCTGTGAACATACACTCTGCGCCTGCAATGCATGTGTGCACTACACTTGTGCACATGGATCTGTGTACGTAGATCCTCTCTCCTCTGTGTCTCCATGTATGGAGTGTATGTGTGCACATATACTCTGTGGGTACATACACTCTATGAATGTGTACATACACTCTGGCTGCAATCCTGTGCTCACTTTCCTGCGAGTAAGCCCCATTTTACTTAATAGCACTTACTTTAGAGTAGACATGCTTAGGACTGCGTCATGTGTGTACACATACACTTTGGCTGCAATCCTACAGACACCTTGGGAGTAAAACCCATTGAACGCAATGGGGCTTACTTTTGGGTAGAAATGGTTAAGATTGGGCTCTTAGTGTGTGAATGTATGCACACATGTGTGTACCTTATACACTGTGTGCACATGTATGTGTGTACGTACATTTTGTGTGTACATAGCTGTATGTATATGTGTACATACACTCTGTGTGTGCACACATGTGTGTACACATATTTTGTACACCTATTTTGTACACATATTTTGTATATATGTGTGCCTGCCATTTGTCTCTGGTTGGTGGAAACTGCTGCAACTTGAATTTCTGCCCCTTGTGAAACTGTTAAAACAACTATTTTCAAGCACTTTTCCATGGCACACTGGGGTATCACAAATGGTCCATAGGTTTGCCACAGGACTTTGGGGAGCATCATTTATTTGATTTGGGGGGATTTGAGCCTCACACCAGCAATATGGTGTGCCTCAGTGTATCTTGATAGACCATGTATGGTGGAGGATTTGTTTCTGGCCAATGACAGAACTATTCAGAGCACTATTTTCTGGACCTGAGTAACAATATAATGCTATTTTTAAAAAAATTCAAGATGTTCTGGATGCAGACAATAAATTATGCCACTAGTGAGAAGGCCCACATACCCCAATAGCCCTAACAAGAAATGACCCTTCCCCAAACTCCTGCAGCATACCTGTGAACCATTCACAATACACCAGTGTGCTGTGGCACAAGGGTTGAAAACTGCTGAGATAGAGGGATTTGCTTTTTCATACAACACCAGCGTAGACATCCACAAAAATTGACAAAGAACACCCACTAAAATGGGGAGATGGGAGAGTTAGATCAGACAGGTACTTCTTCACCCAGGATGTAATTAATCTGTGGAACTCCTTGCCACTGGATGCAATGATGTTATCTGAAAGCCCATATGCCTTTAAAAAGGGGATTTAAAGTGTTGCAGTGTTCACAGATGTTCAGTATGTTCACAGATGGATGTAGTGTTCAGCACTGCTACTATTCAGCATTGAACTCAGTTCTGCAGCATTACACACATGCACTGTAGCTCTCCAAGACACTGCATGTGTGCTGGCAGGATTTCCTGAGCCTCATTTTAGCAGTGTTAAGGGCTTCAGACCACTGTAAAGGGTTACAACAGCTTTCCCCTAACAGGTTTGTTAAAGATACATTAACCTTCTATCATATAAAAGACAGGCAAGTCATTAAATACACTAGCATCAAGATTGGAAATATGGCAAAATATTCAAAATATTAAAGGGACCTGTTCTATGTTGCTAATTCTGTATTTGCATTTTTGTTAATTTCAAGTACGTAACCTTATATTGGGAAGAGGTCATACTGATATTACTAACATTCAGTATTTAGCTATGTGCAATCATGTAAGCCAGAGGTCTCCAAACCCCAGCCCTGGGGCTAGAGACGGCTAGAGATGGCTAGAGGTAAGCCTCGAGATCCCTCTGTCAGGCACCTGAGCTAGCCCTGTAATCCACTTCAATACATTCTTATTTTTAAATTTATTCAAATTGGAAATGTAAAATAGTTTGGTTTTTTTTTTGCCTCTGACACAGTGTCAGAGAAATGATGTGGCCCTCCTGCCAAAAAGTTTGGAGATCCTTGATCTAAGCTAGTGGTTTCCAAAGTCTTACTTTGTCCTTACTTGTACTTTGAGAACCATATAAGTCAGCTTGGAGGGAGAGGAGCATCAATGCAATCACTATAATGTCTACTTCCTTCTGCTAGCATTGTCAAAGGCAAAAAGAGAGGTTAAAACCACCAGACACATGAGCCTCTGAAAACTATCTGTTTTTGCATTTGACAAGTTTACCAAAAGGAGCTGGTAAAATGTCAGGGTCTAAGATTAATTTTTTTAATATCTAGAAAATGCAGGAATAATTATACAGCAGTAAATGTTAACTTGTATTTGCAGGTATTCCTATACATAGGGCTCCCATAGCTGCAGATCTCATACCTTCAAATTCACTTACCCACAGACTGGCTCTGCACCACCCCCCAGGGGATGCCCCCCCAAATACACTCCTCCAGAGGTGAGAAAAGCTCTGCCTCCTGAGGACCCTCTGAGCTCAGCAGAGGCTGCAGAGGGACATCTGCTGGGCTAAGACTGATCCCAATAGTTTAAAAAAGAAATGCTACTTCCAGTTTTTCTGTGAAATGTTTTAATGTCTTAAAACATTAAAGTCTTTGGGAGCCTGGGGAAGCCATTTAGACATGTTGGGAAACCCTGGGGATGTCTGCGGCCTCTGCCTGAAGCTTTCATAAGTCATCAGAGCCGGAAGGTGCACCATTTACAGCTTGGCTGACCTGAAAACTTCTGCTGTCATTCTCTGATACCAGATGTGATGACCATGCTGTGAAGGTTTCCGCCTGGAAAGAGAAGTGTTCTATGAGCTCCATGTAGAACAATACACACTAGCCTGCATAAACAGTCTGCACTTACCAGTTGCTGGACCTCACAAAGGATTTCCCAGAAATTTTAATTGCCATACGCTAAATAAAAAAATAAGCTAACCGTGGAATAGAACTCCCACTGATATACCATATGACGCCTGTATATGCATGTATAATACAGTATATTGCTACTGGAAGCATACCGGGAGAAAGCAGCTTGTGAAGAATGACACTGATGTGGGGGACATAAAGTTCTGTAGTCACTTTACTGCTTTGGAATATATAAATCTATGTACTGTATTTTTCTCTGTTGCTGTAAGAAATCATGGAGAAACTACACTGTAAAAATTGTCAACCTGTCATTGCAGGAATTCAGTTGTCTAGAAAAGAGCTTTATGACTATGTAAAGTGAACCTAAAAGGGTATCAGCAGCAAGTACTGAAGAGTGAAAAACTGGAAACAGAAAAGATGAGTGCATCAGGAGGAAGCTGTGGTAGTCCTACCTCTGCAGAACCTTCTACTGACTACTTCAAGGAGCTGTGGTCCAAACTGAAGGAATGCCATGATAAAGAAGTCAAAGGTAATACTGTAGTTGTTGTTCTGTATATCTAGTAATTGATAGAACAGGGCAGGAATCATAAATATGTCTTGAAAAAGCAGGTTAGAGAGCTGAGTGTATTCTTCAAAGCAAAATTTTAAATTTGTAAAGGATTTGTAAAGCGTTTTAAGTTTTATTCATTTTACTACTGCTTTCTGTCAGTAGAATTTGTTTTCTTGATCATAGCTAAGGGTATTCCAGAGGTGTCCTAGATCAGTTTATGTTTAAATACTCCAAAATTGACTGGTTTGAGCAGAATTTTGAGTCTTACATATTTAGCCGCCATCTGATGACAGTGCAGCAAGGTAGGAAAGAAGTGTGGCAGTTAATTCCAGGTGAATGTCTGTGCTTGTTTGAATAACATGCATATTTTCAACCTCATGGCTCAATCTCATGCATGAAATAAGTTCCCCAGTGTTCACTGGGACCTGTTCTCTAGTTGGTGTGTTTAGGATTGCTGCCAAAGTTACTTAAGTAGAACATTATGTGCCAATTCATGTAAAGTATTCAACACCATGACAATTAGAACAAATTGTGTCTAGTGTATTTAATTCTATCACCCTTTCTCTTGCTGGAATGGTTCCTAATAAGGCTATCAAGCAGAGTTAATATTTTGTGAAATTCCAGCACAAAGCTTCAGTAAAATCCCTGTGGGGTACACATGAAAGTGTAAATGAGTCCTCCATATACTTTTCTGATAGGTGCTCAGAATGTCGAAACAACAGTGAAGCCACAAGCGACATCCATGATGGGGAGCTTGATGAAACTGAAAATAGGACTTACGCATCCTATAGTCTGTGTCAAAATGAAGTGATTTGTAGCAGATACACCACTAAAGCAGCTACTTGGTACCTTGGTATAGTTCCATTGATACATCACTGTTTCATACTCATGTAGGAAGTGCTAACAGTGCTAGGAAACAATATGAGGTGCCAGTGATGTAGCTGGGTGGGTGCAGTGGCACCCACCCACAAACTTTAGGGGGAGCGACAAGCTGAGCTTGACATCTGCCTATAATTGGCTTGTGACCCACATAACAAATGGAGACCTGCCTATAATTGGCTTGTGACCCACAGTTTTAGAAATGCTGCCTTAGGACATAAATTGAGTTTATTGACTTTAGTAAGACTTCAGTCATACTAACATTTACCTGAAGTTATTCTCCAGTGAAATGAGTGGGACTCATTTCTCAACAGGCAAGCATAGGTTTCCACAATAAATGCATCAGTATTATAATTATTAAAAAAAATATTTTCTACTTCCTGTTAACTTCAGTCTTTATATTTTGAAGAGTTCAGGCTGTTGAAAGGCTTGTATATAATCTTGTGTAAGCTTATGTTGGGCCAGTAATTTTCACAAAGGTAAGACTTGCAATCATTTTAATGAGTGTGTGCGAGGGGTCCTCTCCTCCATAGTTTCTGTCTCTGTGAGGAGTTCTGTGAAATGCATACCCCACGGATATGAGGGCACACATGGATTTCCATTCGTTCTCCCACTGAGTTTTTTATGGTGGTTGGTATGGTGGAAGATTTAAGCACAGGATTTGGCAGTCAAAAGAGTGCCAAATGACAGAAAATGAAATTTTGAAAGCGTAAGCTGTCAAATGCTGCAATCCTAAACTCACTTTCCTGGGAGTAAGCCCCACTGAATATAATGGGTCTTACTTCTGAGCAGACACTCTTAGGATTCCATCCAAAGACTCTTTTTATTTTAAAAATAAAACCGTTATTAAAGGTTTATTGCAAACCTTTAATTTTCTTTGAAACTTTTTTTATATAATCATTGATGACCATTTGCAGGGGTGCCAAACTCATATTATACACAGGGCTGAAGTTTGCATTATTGGTGTCTCCCATTAATCTAATATTATGCATGTCTACTCAGAAGTAAGTCCCATTATAGTCAGTAGGGCTTATTCCCAGGAAAGTGTAGCCTGAGAAGCTCTTTGGGCTAGATAAAATGGCAAGGCGGGCGATTTGGCCTGCATGCTTTGTGTTTGACACGTGTGATTAAGAGACACGTTAGCAAAATGTATCCATGTTGTGGAAGTAAAATACCCCCACATACACCATCCCCCATTGCGCAATACCCCCACTGACACATACACCATCCCCCATTGTACAACACCCCCACAACACCTCTGCTGGCCTCTTTATATACTGCAGGCATGAAGAGAATGTCCCACCTCAATCCCTCAACCAAGCCAATGTAGGCAGGAGGAGAGGAAGCCCAGCCAACGGGCACTCATTATTCAAATCATGCTCATTATGTGAGGCAAAATCCCACACAATTTTTTACTCGTTATGTGGAACACTCGCTATTTGGGGCACTCATTATGTGGAACACTCGCTATTTGGGGCACTATATACAAGGTACCACTGTATATAGTGGTATATACTGTATGTAGATGGGCTGTGGGTGGCACAAGCGTTAAGTTGCTGTGCCTGTTAACCAGCAGGCCAGGGTTTGAGACTCGGGTCGGCCCCACAAGACAGGGTGAGCTCCTGTCCTTAGCCCAGCTCTGCGACACCAGCTGGATCCAGTCATATCGGCTCTGCCTTTCCATTGGACTAATTCAGTGGAGTGGAGAGGGGGGATTAGCTGCTTGGGTAACAGCCTATCCTCCATAACAATCCAACCCAGGCTTTCGTGCTTCGCATGCAGCGTATGCAGCGCTGAGCATGATACCATAGTCTGCACAGACTGATGGAGGCCTGCTTTAACAGCCTATCCTCCATAACAATCCAACCCAGGCTTTCGTGCTTCGCATGCAGCATATGCAGCGCCAAGCACGATACCATAGTCTTTCAAGACTGACGGAGGCCTGCTTTTTTTACTGAATACAGATTAGCACTCAAATCTTTATAAATAATCTCCTTTGACATCCCAATGAAATAGATGAAACTTAGGGATCTATCCTATTCAACTTTCTAGCACTGATGCAGCCGTGCCAATGGGCATACACTGCCGCCTGTTGAGGGAATTTGTACCTTTATTTTGGGGTTGCATTATGGCTGCATTAGCATTGAAAAGATGGATAGGATTGGGCCTTTACTTCTGAAGAAGCCTACTTTAGAAAAATTTTAGGTGTTTCAATATACCGATAGTTTTGCTGTCAGACAGACTTTTTCATGTCTAAACCTTTGTTACTGTGTTCCACACAATACTTGGTAAAATTAGAGCATTTGTGATTACATCAAAGACATGCCTGAAGGATACTTAATTTTTGCAATAGGTGAGGATCCTCCTATGCAGACTGGTATGATGATATTTAAGACACATCAAATACAGACTTGCCTGGACTTTACTTATTTTTGAAGTCTGTAAGTAAGAATTAAAACTGACTCATGAATTTTTAATTCTAAATGTCAGCAAAATATATCTTATGTAAGGGAGTAGTCAGAGAAGAAGTGCTTGACACATTTGTTTCTTGTTCCCCTATGTTTTCTGTATACACTCCTCATCATTACACTACCTAGAAAGCAAACAGAGGATGAGATGTTAGGTCTTGTAATTTCCTTTAAACAGGTTTTAACAGGATATGGCTGGAAACAATACAGTCTAGCACATGTCATGCTGAGCATTGCACTGGCTGCCTTGAGTTCAAATCCAAACTTATATGTCAAAATTTGGGGGAGGGAATCTTGCCCTTTAACAACTCTTCATCCTAGCTTTCTCCTCCATATCTTCCCCCTTCCCACCAGTTCTGATTTTAGAAATAAGCCAAGTTTCGTGAAAAATAGTCTTGGGGAAAGGTTTGTGAAAGAAAGTCAGCAAATAGGGGAACTCTTAAGCCTTCCTCTGTCCCATGACCCAATTCGTCCTTCAGATACTCACTATAATTCTTGTAAACTGCTTGTAAGTGTTTCTGAGGGTGGCAACTTGGAGGAAGTATGTATCTTATTGATGCCACAGTCATCATAGTGACCATGAGGAGGTCTGCAAGCTTCAGAGAGAGTTCAGCAGGTCTGAAGCTTCCTCTGCAGTTCTCCTTCAAGCTTCAATTCATTCCACTCTGCAGGTCAGAATGACTTCTGGTTTACCAGGAGACACTTGGGATAAACCAGAAATTGCTCAGACCTGCAGAGAGAGGAAAACGAAGCTCGGGGAGATGCACAAAGTGGACTGCAAGCCTCATTGACCCTTTCCGACTCTTCCAAAGGCTTACTTGGACCCATCCCTCAGTTAGCGTGACAATCCTCTATGTGCCCATGATGTGGCAATTGCTGTAGCATTGTCCCAGGGCATCTACAGTATTTCTGGATCACTCTGTGAAAGGGGAAATGGCCTTTTTATTTAATTTTTTATTTTTTTGCTCTTATGGTGGGTCATAACTTTGAGCACTGGTGCAATAATTCAGATCTTGTCTTTTACTGTAATAGATGCAGAGAAAACAGAAGGTTCTAATCTAATGAAGTGATTATAGGAAGGTTACATTTTCAGATTACTTTACATAAAAAAACCGGATACCACAATATCATTTGATGTACAGAAAAAACCGTTCTGATAATACCATTCTTCATTAATTCCAGAAAATGAGTGATACAGTGTGGCATTAAATATGGTACTTCTTTAGTAGTGGCTTGGGTTCCTAGTGTTATAGTAGCAAATCCTTTGCCAAATAGACTACCTGTTCTTATAGACTCAGAGCTTCATTGTTGTGCAGCCTCATTCCTTTTTATGGGTGTGGAGAAGGATTAAAGTACTGTAGAGCAGTTTATAAAGGTCTTAATCACAGATATGTAATTTTTCCTCAAATAGCTGCCACATGTTAAGAAAAATCTTTTTGCCTGCCATGCCTGACTAAACATAATGTCCTTCTAGTCTGGAGTACTTACAAGAAAAGAATGATCTTTCTGTTTTTTAAAAAAAGTCTTTTGAAGTTTTTTTTTAAAAAACGTATTGTGCTAATGTTTAATTTTTTCATCTTCTGCTTGTAATGTAACATGACATTAATCCTTGGGATGTCTATTGCTTTCCAAATAGAAAACCCTTGAGTTTTCTCAGATATGATACAATATCAACTGACTTAAAGACAAGCGAAAGATAAGGCACCAGTTCCAGGTGTTCATGGGTGGAACTGATCTGGACTCATGTCCACATACCTACTGGTTGAGATTTAGGGCTATGAAGGCCTTGACTTATGACCTCCACTGACAGAGAAACAGAGAGATTGTTGCTTCTTATAGACTTCTTACCACCTTTCAATACCATAGACTGTGGCATCCTTCTAGATAACTCATGCGAGTTATGAGTAAAGGGTATTGCACAGCAGTGACTTATCCTACAATCCAGAGCAACTACGGGAGCACGTAAGAGACATTATGTGTACCCGTAGTTACTGCACCACCTAATGAAAACCTATGAGAAATTCTTACTGCAATCCAGAGCAAATTCTTCTTACACCGGAGCAAGGACTCCCTGTAGTTGCTCTGGATTGTGCCCTTACTCTCACTGGAAGATTCCAGAAGGAGGTGCTGGGAGATTCCTATTCTCTTCTATGAAAATAGTCCTTAGTGAAGACTTCTCTACTTTCCATACTTTTTTAGCATCTAAATTAAATGGCTGAGAATAATTATGTGTATATTGAAGTGCCATCTGTATGCTGATAATACCCAAATCCATTTTTCCTTTCTGTGTGAACCAGCATAGTGGTCTTCACTTTGAATGACTGTTTATAACTTTAGAAACTTCAATTGGTCAAGAATATGGTACCCCAAATAGAGATCAGTGCTAGATATGTGGAACATGTAATTACAACATTGCAGGAGGTTCACTGGCCGTCAAGTTGTTTCTGGAGTGGATTCAAAGTGTTGGTTTTCACTTTTAAGCCACATACAACCTCATTCTGAGGGAACATCTTTCATATAGTCCTCCTTGTACATTGATTTCTAAGTGACACAGGGCACAATCCCAACCAGTTTAGGCAAGCCTAACTCACCTGGTATAGGCTTGCTGTGGTGGATATCAGCATATCCTGTGGTGGATATCAGCATATCCCTGTGCACTGGCCTACCAAAAAAAGAGGAACAGAAAGAACAGCACTTTTGTGACATCCCAGGTCAGCATAGGACTTATGCCAGGTCTTATGTGGCCCAACTGGAGGTTAGGATTGCAGCCAAATACTTTTTAAACATGTCATTTGCCATCAGAAGTAAAATTTATCTTGATGGAGAACAGTGTTTTTTTCAATGGTAACGCCGTAGCCATGAAGCTCTTCTGTTCAAAGTTTATCATATTAATGTTCAAGAGACCTTTAAAGAACTATCAACATTTTATTTGGTCTATAATTTTTTTAAAAAAATTTTATTTTATTTTTTTAATTTAGTTTTTTAATTTTACTAATTTTAAATTTTAATTTTACTAATTTTTAATTTTTAATTTTAATTTTGCTAATTTAAAAATAATTTGTAATTCTTTGTGTTTTTATTACTGTGTTTAAAAATTCATTTGCTTTATTGCCATGTTATCATTTTGTGAACTGAAACAAATGTGATGCTTAAATGCACAGATGTGCACACACAGAGAACCTGAAATTCAATCCTAAGATGTTGCACAAGCAATTTGTTAGCAAACCCTGTTTCCATATATACTTATCAAGAATATTTTCTTGTGCATTAATTTTAAAAGTAGAGAATTTTAAAAAGCAAATTTTTTGTTTTTGTCTTTCCTTCTTTAGCTTTACAGTCGAAGATCTCCAAACTGAAAACAGAAAGGTTCTTGTAAGTACCCATTCAGAAGCAATAATCATTGTCAGAAGGAAGTGATTAATCTCATTGAACACAATGGGACATGTCCAAGTAGACGTGGAGTAGACATGCCCAGCTCCTGCCAATCTAGCAGTTCAAAAGCATGTAAATGCAAGTAGATAAATAGGTACCACTTCAGCTGGAAGGTAACAGCATTCCATGCACTTTGGCGTTTAGTCATGCGGCCCACATGACCACAGAGGCATCTTTGGACCTAAGATTCATGTTAAAATACTTCACTGGAGAAAAATTTGTGTGATTGCAGGTACAATTTTGGCAAACGGGCAATCAAACAAAACTTTTCCAAATTTTATATCACTGGTATTGGACAGCAGTATTGGACAGTACATGGGAAAGAAATAGCATTGAATCATTCTTTGTGTTTCCAGGCACCAAGTGCTAGCTTTGTTCACAGCATAAAAAGGCAAATAAACAATTCTGGGGAAATGTTCTGGAACTACTTGGCCTGTTATAGAGGACTGTATTTCTATGACTCCAGTTTTACTACTATTAAATTTGTTTGAAGATTCAGTAAGGAAGGATAATAGTGTTTTGGCAGGTAACCTTCTGGCGGAAGCCCAAATGCAAATGCTGAACAATGGAAAAAACAAAGTTTAGTTAGTGAATGGTTAGGAAACTCTGGTGCATAATATTAAGTGAAACTATTTGTGACTTTGAAGGTATTCACAAGTCAAGATAATGCAAACTCTTTATACAATATATATGTGCATTATTTTCAAGCAGATGCCCAAAGGAAAGTGGGCAGATTGAAATGTTTTAAATATGAATGTGGTTAATCATGTTCTGTTGATAAAATAGTATTTATTTTCATGTCTTTTGTCTATTTTTAGCAGTTTTCTTATTTATTTTCATTGTTCTTTTTCCTATATTTATAATGTGTTTCTTGCTTTAAAAGCTCAATGTTGAGCTTGATCCACCAGTGCTCCACTGGTGGTTGGAGTCACAAATGTACCATAAAGCACATTTGAGGGCCTCCGCACTCAAGATAGCTCAGCTGTAGCCAGCACTGCTCTGCAGCTCAGTAGTTGACTAGACCATCAGATGGTAGAGAGGTGAGTGGGTGCATGAGGGGGAGAGGAGTTTTAGGAAGTGAAAGGTGGGGGTGGTGGGATAAAGTGTGCCAGTGGAAGGAGCAGGGTAAGAATTTTGTGGGACTTAGCAGAGCTCATCTGTGCTGGCCAAGAAGCCCAACATGGATACTCCTATGGAAACCCAAGGACTGCTGCAGAATCGTGTAGCCCAATTGTGGGACTACTTTCCATACCTGGAGCTGCCAGAGGTTGCCCAGTAGCACTTAGGATACTGTAGCAGCCATTTCAGCACCATGGCACTCCTAGCCTGCAGACATAATAGGATTGGTCTGCCTATCAGTTACTCTAAAGCAGCAGTTCTAACCACACCTTACGAATAAGTCCTATTGATAGGATAAATCCTAGTTAAACTTACCTATAAATAAAACACACATTGTACTAGTACTGTTTTGAGAATATATTTGTATGCCAGTTACCAAACATTTTTACTGCAACTTCCATTTAGATTTTGGGATTGTTTGCTGATAACTTGTTGTGAATTTTAGGGTGCAATCCTAACCTACATCAGCACAACTTATTGGTCTTCCTGTTCCCATGGTGATGTAGGGAGCCAAGCACATGTTTGTGCACAGGCCTAATCCATCCCCAGGAGTGGCGAAGAAGTGTCTTACAGCACTTTGGTGAGACCCCCAAGTCAGCACTGGACTTAGGCTGGGGCTTGTGCTTGGCCTAACTGGAGATTAGGATTATAGCCTTAATGGTGTATGTTCTTGCTTGTTTCTCTTCCATGTTAAGAAGTTTCCATCTTTGCTGAGCTCGGAGTTAGTGGAAGATGGGCAATACTGATGACATTTTATTGTGACTTAATGCATACCTAACTAAATGCTTAAGTATTATTTGCTAGCATCTTCCTACAAATACTGCATTGTAGATACAGTAGTCTTCTATAGGAGTTCTTGTTCTTCTTGAATACCTGACTCTTCGTGAATACCTGAGGTTTAATATTTCAAAGCTGATAACCAGACACACAATGAGCTCCTTATGCTGCATCCTAGTTCACTTCTTAAGCTAATGATCTCGTAAATGCAGGGTCAGAGATCATTTGTTAGGACGCCAGTGCCAGTGTGCCAGTCTGTCAAGTGGTCCCAGAATCCTAATAAATATTTTTCTGTCCTTCACACCTTCTATTCTGTTATTAGAATCTGAGTGTTTTTACCATGTTTCTAAAGTGGCACTGCCTAGGGATAGTGCGTGAGACTGCACCAGTATGACTGAATTAAGTGCATATTTACTCAAACTTGTCCCACTGAGATTTTCTTTTGAGTAAATGTGAATAATATTTCCCTTCCAGATTTCCTAGCTTTAAAAGGAAGAATTTGAATAGCCGTGTAATCCTTTTATATGTAAAAGGGTTTCTTTCATATTGATTTAAAAGATTAAAGAATAACCTATTACTATCCTGCACAAACTGAGACCCACCAAGGTGAAAACAGATCAGAAGCCCATGTATTGTGGCCTGATATGTGTTTCTTATAATGGAGTTTTAGCATTCCTAATCAGGCTGTTAAAGTAGAAAACTTATACAGCCATGGTTTTGCTGCTAGATGTGGCTGGAAAGCAACCATCTCTGGATGATCCAAGTATAATAATTTTTTTTATTCTAGCATGATAGTAAATTCTGTGCATCAAAAATTAAGGGAAATATTATGTATTATTTTGTAATTAATTTAATTAATACCCTTGCCAAATTTCATGCTTCTAGGCCCAGCGGTTTTGGCTGGGCGTTGATGAGTGAGTGAGTCAATCAGTGACTTTTAATTTTATATATATAGATAATAGCAATCTATTATCTGAGAGAAATTTGATGCAGCAATCTAGCCACAGCTATTTCCTAAATTTGAATTTATATGACTTCTGAATAATAACTGTCCTACTTAACAATTTCTGTAAATAAATGACTTTTCATTAGGGATGCAGAGAGGCTTGAAGATTTTTTTACGAAAAATCAGCAGCTGAGAGAGCAACAGAAATCACTGTATGACACTATTACAGTTTTAGAAGATCGGTAAGTGGGATGATTTTTTGTTTAAACACTTTTTGTCTTGGCTGTTGCATTTAAGGGAAAAATGTGGAGCAGGGGTGTGCAGTTTTTACTGATAATGCTTAGCAGAAGGAATTTAATAGCAGCTTTTGTACATAAGATTTGGATTGAACAATAAGAAATTGGTAAAAATACAAAACTCATGGAAAACAAGAGGTAGGAGTTGCATGCAGAAACTATCGGAGTACAGTAAGGACAGACCAATTGCTTCTTAGTTCCTCTAAGTTTGTGGTGAGGTCTTAGCTTTCCTTTTAGTATAGGAAATGTTTGGTCTCCAGCAGAGAGCATTTTAAGTAGGAATTGCAGGGTTGTCTTATGCGTTGCTTTTCTATTTTAAGTGTATTTTAATTATGTTTTAACTTCTATTGGGCTGTGGGTGGTGCAAGTGGCTAAGACACTGTGCCTATTAACCAACAGGCCAGGGTTCGATTCCCGGATCGGCCCCACAAGACAGGGTGAGCTCACGTCCTTAGCCCAGGTCTGCGACGCCAGCTGGATCCATTCGTATTGGCTCTGCCTTTCCATTGGACTAATTCAGTGGCGTGGAGAGGGGGGATTTGCTGCTTGGGTAACAGCCTATCCTCGATAACAATCTAACCCAGGCTTTCGTGCTTCGCATGCAGCGTATGCAGCACTGAGCGTGATACCATAGTCTTCCAAGACTGACGGAGGCCTGCTTTTTAACTTCTATTTATTATTATTTTAATGGTGTTTTATTCTTCTCTTATGTTAGCTGCCTTGGGCTCCCTCTTGTAGGGGATGAAAGGCGGGGTATAAATTAGGAAAAAAAATTAAAAAATAGAGAAACTAGGATGGTGAAGGTAATATCCAATTCAGATGCACCACGCCAAAGCTTCTAGTCCCAGTGAATGCTACCAAAATATTTTTTCTGATGCTGCTTCTAAACCTTGGAGATCCTGCCCATTATGATTCAATTCATAATTTCCTACTTGTGTACAAATCTTACAGCCTAATCCCATCGGCCTTCCCCACCAGTGGAACATGTCTTCCTCTGGTGCTGGCTTTTGCAAAGCAGCTGTGAAGTGCATTCTAGCAGCACTACCACAGTTCTCTTGTAGTAAGCTTAGTTAAGCTACAGGTAGGGCAGAAAATAGCCCTTTGTTCAGTAGTATCTTAGGAGGTTTTGCTTAGGATTCCAGGAGCCCCAGCATTAGTAGAGATCAGCGCCTGAATTTTGAATATTGTAAAGAGTACATACCTTTGTATAACTACATTTTGTAAGTGACAAGTGAAGCAAAAGGAATGATGTGGTTGTGAAATGTGAACATTTTGGCCCCTACATATTTAGAAGATTGCTTTTGTTGCAACAAAGTGTTAGAACTGAGTTGTTTGGATTGCTTTGCATCCCTTTCCATCACATTGTGGGAAATTTGATATCCATAAATTATTTCTACTATCTAGAAATTAGAAATAATCTAGAAGCATTCTTCAGTATTTGTTCCATAGCTATGTATTTAATTGATTTTAAAACATCCTTTCTCTATAAATTTTATTAGTGGGTGTGCTCTGAATTGTCTAGTATTTTAAAATTACACTGGTCTAATAGGTTTAAAATGCATTTTCTCATTTACATAGTTTAAGAGCTGGACTATGTGATCGTTGTGCAGTAACTGAAGAACATATGAAGAAGAAACAGCAGGAATTTGAAAATATCCGACAACAGAACCTTAAGCTGATCACTGAACTGAGTGAGTTCCATTCCTCCCTACTTAGAATCATAGATCAGCGTGTCCAGACGTCTGGAATCCCCTGGACGCGTCCTCCAAACAGCAGGTGGTCCGGCCCATTAGGAATCCCCCCTGCTGTGTCCTGAAAGCGGAGCCCAGTTGCACATGCACCTCTGCGCACCCGCACCTCTGTGCTTCAATTGGAGACTGGAAGCTCCTCCCCCGCCTCCCCTCCTGGCTGGCCAGAAGAGGTTGCGCGTGCAGCAGAGCAGCAGCAGCCTCATGTTCATTGTTGCCGCTCTGCCAGCTGCCATCAGTGCCTGCCCAGCAGCTGCCTGGTGCCTGCCCATCTGCCTGCCCTGGGCCCCACAGCAGAGACTCGCAGAGTCAGGCAGATGACTGTGCTCCTCCCCCCCCCTCCAACCCCAGTGCTATAGAGGCTCCTTCCCCACTCCAGAAGCCTCACAGCCGGCCTGTCTCCCGCAACAACTGGAGGCCCCACAAGCCGTAACTCCGACGGAGGCAGGTGGCTGGGCTCCTTTTCTCCCTCCCCCAACATCAGTGGAGCCTCCAGTTGCTGCAGGGACTGTGCTGTGGAGCCTCCTCCAGAGGAGCACAGCCAGCCCAGGGATCTGCTTGCAGAGCACGGAGCCCTACAGAAGAGCCTCCTCCCTGGAAGGAGTGCCTGGAGCTTCCCTGAGTTCCCCACAAGTGATCCCCTGAGAAGAGAGGAGGACGAAGGGAGGGAGAGCAGGGACTTGGCTCAGCTCGGACTGACTTTCCCCAGGCTTCTCCTTCCCCTCCTGCAGCCCCCACTCTTTGCAGCCCCTTTTCCTCCCCTTCCTTCCTTTCCTCTTTCAGGGCCTGGCTCAGACAGTCCAACCCTAAGCAGGTCTATTCAGACACAAGTCCCATTGCACTCAATCGGGCTTACTCACAGGAAAGAGTGCGCTGGAACTGCACCTCCTCTCACCCTGCTCAGGGGAGGAGCCCCCAACACCACTGGGGCTGGAGGAAGTGGGGAGAGGAGCCCAGCCACCTGCTCCCCTGAAAGCACTGAGGAGGAGAAGCAGGACATTCTTCCAGTGGCATAGCCAGAGGGGGGAGCACAGGCAGTCTTAGGAGCCTCATCTTTCTTTCCAGGCAGGGCTCCCCCTCTAGCTATGCCACTGGAAGAACATCCTGCTTCTCCTCCTCAGTGCTTTCAGGGGGGCAGGTGGCTGGGCTCCTCTCCCCCCTCCTCTAGCCCCAGTGGTGTTGGGGGAGCCCTGCCTTCTCAGTGAGTAACCGCTAATACCCTCCCTGGCCTGCCTGGATCCCCCTCTTTCCCTCTACCCCACTGAAACCCTTAATAACCTCCCTGGCATGCCTGGCATCCCCCCTCTTTAATGTCACCCCACAGATACCCCTAATACCGTCCCTGGCATGCCTGGCATCCCCCTCTTTCCCCCCACCCACAGAAACCCCTAATACCCTCCCTGGCATGCCTGGCATCCCCCTCTTTACCCCCACCCACAGAAACCCCTAATACCCTCCCTGGCATGCCTGGCATCCCCCTCTTTATAGCACCACACAGAACCCCCCACCAGCCCTGTCATTACCCACCCACCCTCAGAAATCCCCACCAGCACTGCCTGTACTCAGTACCCCCCAGAAAACCCCCCATGAGTGTTTTTAGCTTATTTTAACATGTCCTACATTTTGTCCTACATTTTTGACTTGTGGGGTCGGAAATTTTGCGTGGGGGTAGGAATTCTGGCCTTGGAGTTCAGGAATATTGGGTTTGGCATCTGGTCAGCCTGATTATAGATGGAAGGGATGTAATAGATCATCTAGTCCGACCCCCGAGCCATTGCATAATGTTTTTCCATTTGCTTTGTCATTGCACTCTGTTGGATGGGTTGATCCACCATTAGTGCCCACCCCAACCAGTGAAGACTATGATCCTATATCGCGTAAGTCCCACTGAACGAAATGAGTTCTGTTTCTGAATGAATTTGCATAGAACTGTGCATTTCTAGAGTGACAAATTAAAAAGTACATGCTTTCAAAATTGTTAATGAAATACTGTAATCTAAAAAGATAAAATGCATGGTGGGGTGTGTTCTGTTCCTTAGAAATGCCAGTTCCATCCTAAACAAAGATATGGTTTGGATGACGTTGAATTGCTTGCACAGTGTGTCCTGTTAATGAATAAAAACTTCATCCCTCACACAAAAAAAACTAACTAATGACTGGTTTTTGGGACAGATGGGAAATGGGTGGTTTTTTGTTTGACTTGCTTACTTTGATCATCTAGCGGTGTTTGTTCTTCTAATACTATTAATAATTATTATTATAGTGAGTTTTCCAGTTCTGACACATCTTAGGTTGGATTGTGCTTAGGGCAAGGAAGTGCTGGTATGTGAATGGTCCTCCCATTCATCTTGACCAGGGGTATCCAACCTTTTAGCTTCCCTGGGCCGCATTGGAAGAAGACGAGTTGGTTTGGGCTGCACATAAACACTAACAACTTTTTTTTTTTAAAGTAGGACAAAATGTAGGATGTCCTATATTTTGTCCTACATTTTTAAACCTTGGAGTAAGTCTCATTGATTTTAATGGGGCTTACTTCTGAGTAGGCATGATGCATAGGATGGGCAGCAATTCTCCCCAAGCTAAACCTTGGAGTAAGTCTCATTGATTATCATGGGGTTTTCTGCTGAGTAGCCATGCATAGGATTGGGCTCTCAGACTGTAACTTGGGAGTAAGCCTCATTGAATTTAGTGGGGTTTACTTCTGAGGAGGCATGATGCATAGGATGGGCTGTGATCCTCTCCAGGCTTAACCTTGGAGATATGCTGCAATCCTGAACACACTTTCCTGGGAGTAAGACACACTGGGTACAATAGGCCTTACTTCTGAGTAGACATGGTTAGGGTTGCAGCATATCTCCAGGGTTAAGCTTGGAGAGGATCACAGCCCATTCTATGCATCATTGGGCCCTCAGACTGAAACTTGGGAGTAAGCCTCATTGACTTTAACAGGGCTTACTTCTGAGTAGGTCTCAAGGACAGCAGGCAGCAGCTGGGATAGAGGCTGATAGATGCGGGTGGGCGAGCGCTGCAAGGTCTGCAGGGGCCTGAAGTACTCTGAATGCCAGGAGGCAGGTAGAGGGAGGAGCCAGATAGCCCAGACTAGCTTTGTGGCAGCTGCCCAAGGCAGTGCGCAGAGAAGCACGCAAAATTTGATAATGGCTGCTGCCAAAAAGCTGGTTTTTCCAATGGTTGTGGCCAGCTTTGCAGGAGGGCCGCATCCACCCTCATCCTGGGCCGCATGAGGCCCCCGGGCCGCGTGTTGGACACCCCTGACCTAGACTATATAATAAAACCAATAGACTTGAACACCTAATTTGTGGGTTTCTTCTTACATATTAAGTATCAAACTAACAATGAAAGCAATAAGTGATTGTCTTATGTTCTGCTGGTCTAGGAGATGCAATCTGTATAAGATAGTCAGTACACTATGACCAAAGCACAATTTTTTTTTTCATTTCCTTTGCATCAGCAGCTTTGAGTCTCCATTTGAAGAAATATCTCATTTGGTGCAAAAATTAATTAGTAGGTAGATGTGTTACTAGATTTCATAGCTAATCATTTCATTGTACAAGATTAAGCTTTAAAATGCTTTGTGAACCAACTGTAATAATGACTGACTGGAAATCTTTTTTTAAGAATGAAAAGGAAGATACTGGAGCTCAGATTCATGCATGTTTTGCATACTATCTACTGAGCTTGTTAAAAGGACCAGTAAAAACAATAAAATACAACTCAAATTACAGTATATTTTCATCTTATTACTTATTTCAGTGAATGAAAGAAACAGTTTACAGGATGAAAATAAAAAAATTTCTGAACAGCTTCAACAGATGCAGCAAAGGATGAAGTAAGCATTGATTTTTCCCTTTTTGATCGTATGTTTGTAGGGCTGCAGTCCTGTCCAGAGGAGAGTAAGCTCCTCTGACAATAATAAGAATAATAGTAATTAAAATTAAGTCTGCTCACCGGAACAACTGTCCTTATTCTGTGCAATGTGAGAGATCCCTCTTCTTTTAGATCAGAGTAGGACTTTCCCACATATACATACCTGTGTTTTTTTAAGATAAACTGCTTTCCCATATCTGCAGGGAGAAATGTTTAAGGAGTTTCTTGGAAGAAGGTTAGAAAAATAAGAATTACTGGGGGTTCTTTTCACAAAATCCAGTCCAATACAAAATGCCTCTCTCACTCGCAGAGAAAGTTTGCAATGGAGTGTAGCAATCGGTGGGCAATCCTAAATTGCCCTTAGGTCAGTCCAAGTCCCTTGTGCCAAATTAGAGAGTGTCATAAAAGTGCCATAAGGTACTTCTACACCAACACAGAGGTATTTTGGTTGGCGCACAGAGGTTCACAACCTAGCCGTGCCACCCTGCCCCACTGCAGAGTCTGGTGAGAAGATTGGGGGTATTCCAGGGCAGTGGGAGGGCAGGCGGAAGGCAAGACTGTGGGCAGGTGGGAAATGAAAGGTGGGATCAGATCCAGCAGTTATACCAGACATTAGCTTCACTCTGGAGGTGGGCCTAAGTCTATGAAGCCAAAATTTATAAGTCCTGAATGAAGTTGGGAAATGATCCTGGTGTCATGCCAGTGACGTATTTAGTTTTTATTTGTTCAATAATTTATTTTTTCTTTTTTTTGTGCTGCCACCATTTCAGGCACTCATGAGGGCTCTCAACCACCACACCATTCTTCCAACCCTCCAATTTTTTATCAAGACTTTTTATCCAGTGTATCAGTTTCTCCACCACTCCTTCCAGATGCATCCAAATAACGTTGTTAATTTTCTTTCCAGACCCAAGAAAGACACTATCTTGCTTTATTCACAGACACTCCCCTAATGCACTTTGACAGCTTTGCAAAACCAATTTTTCTTGTCATGAAGGAGGAGGTGGAATCAGCATTAGATCCAGTCCTAGGCCCTACCACTGAGCCAAAGCGAGATGTTCCTTTGGAGAAGGGGTCCCTGGAGTCCCAGCCCTCTGAATAACCATCCCCTTCCATGCCAGGAACCTCATGTTTCCTATTTGCATGTCAGCATTAGAAACATCAAATAATTTGTATAAGCAGGAAAGGAGATGTCAATGATATTTTTCACTATGTATTTAGCTGCTCCTTATTTGAGCACTTGTGGAACCAATTCCTGTCACCACAATCCTTAGTCACGACCATGATAGATTCACATTAGCTCAGCTCTGCTTCCTGCTTGTTGGTATCGATGTATATATCACTTGCTAAGTAGCAAAGGGCACAGTCCAGAGTAACTACGGGGAGTCCTTGCTCCGGTGTAAGAACAATTTACTCTGGATTGCAATATGAATTTCCCATAGGCTTTCACTAGGTGGTGTCTTAACTGTGGGTGCACGTAATGTCTCTTACATGCTCCCGTAGTTACTCTGGATTGTAGGGCAAGTTTGCTTTAGCTGATTGGAAGATTCCAGTCAAAATTTTAGAAACTTTTAACTCATATAAGTCATATTTTTGCATGTATTTGTTTTCTTAACTGACAATCTGTATTGTCTTTGTAGCTTTGTATTTGCACTGTTACTTTTTATTGTGATGACCTTTGGATGTGAACAATTAAAGTTTATACAAGATAGCATTGTAGATGGCTAAAATTGCAAAATTATCATATTGCAGAATCAAATTGCAAGGTTCAACATTAGAAGGAGAACTTTAAGGTCTCTACTCCAAGGAGAGAGGCAAACTCCTGAGGAAAAAGCCCTTCCCATCCATGGAGAAGTTCTAAAGAGCATAATTCACCTCCCGCTCCTGTCAGAGTAACTTGTTCTCTAGGAGCTGTCCAGGAGCCTGTAACGCTGACCAGCCTTGCCATTCTCCCACAGTCAAGTGTCTGCCTTGTAGCAGTCCTTTGGGAGAACAGTTTTCTCTTGACTCTCCTTTCTGCATGTGGTTTAGTTTGTTCCCCCCTCACCCACCCCTTCTCTAACCTAACAAATCCCTTTCTGCATTTTCTCTATTCTCCAACATTTCGTTTTCCCTGCTTCTCCTCACCATGTGGAAAAATGGTAAATGAACCATGAGATGTCACATTTGTTTACAGATCCTACTTGCACCTATTAAATAGCATTGCTAGAAAAGTGGGTAAATGTATATATTTAGGTTTCAAATTAATTTGTTTTTGTTTTTAAGAGAGCAAGAGCAATGTATAGAAGCATTTATTCCTGATTCACCAGTTCAGTCACTTTCGCTTTCAATGGTTAACCGCATGCGCCGAAGAAGAGAGAACAGACATGTCCGATACACAGAACAAAAAAGTACAGGTTTAGAACAAATGAGCAGAACCAACGGTAAGTTAGTTTAAGATTCCTCTTTCCCTACAAAAGAATAAGTTGTAATTACAATTTCAAGTAGAGTAGAAAGTAATCAATCAATGTCTCCTTATCTGTGGGTGTTCAGTTATCACCACCACCACTCCACATGTACTAAAAACTGCAGATAATGAAAGTTCCATTTTCAGGACCCACTGGAGTTCAAAAAGTGACTGGAGCCTTGTTCTGGTTGTGTCCAGAGCTGTTATGAGCCTTGAAAAGGCTGCATGCAGTCTCTCCAAGGCTCAGAAAGCTGGCCAAAGCATGTTTCTCACAACATCCATTTTTCAGCAAAAAAACAAACAAACACAGAAGACACCAGAAACAGGATTTGGGCAGCTTTCTGATCCTTGCAGAGGCTGTGCTCAGTGGCACACATTCTATCTGAACCAGTCAAAACCAGAACAAGGTTCCAGTTGTATCTGGGAGTTCTTTAGTGGGGCAATCTGGGGTTTTGAGATCTGCTCTGGTGCAATACTACCGATGCCAAATCCATGGATGGAGGCCCCACCTGTACTGAGGCAAATTTATATATGTTCAGTTAAAAGATACATCTTGGTTAGCAATGTATATACCCTTTAATGAAAAACCATTTTTCCAGACTCTTATTTTTTTTTAGAAAACAGGTTCTGAATTGTTGGAGCTGTACTCATTGTTACTAACAGAGCAGCTATAAAATATTTGTCAAGGGAATTACCGTAATAAGAACTGCTCTTCATGATAACTTTTCTTTGGTGTATTTTGGTGTATTTTGCTAGATAAGAACAGCAACTCAACAGAGAGATATAACTTTGTAAAAGAATGAGTTTTGAGAAAGTATATTTTTTGATCAGGGTTTTTTTTTAAGAATGACCTTTTGTTAATGTTAAGACCATCTGGTTTTGCTAGAGGGGAATTGATTAACTTACAAAATGCAGGATGCAAGCAAATTGGTTACCACTGAAAGGTCACACACAGTCTTATGTTGAATTTAGGTCAGCTCAGCATTATGGGTGAATATTCTTAATACACTCATATGAAATAAAAATAGATTGATTTTGTGATGATGGTACCCCACTCATAACACTTCTCACCTGAATAAACTCATAGCACCACCTTGTGATCAACGGAAAGATTTCAGTTCTTCCATATTTACATATGTAAAACAAGTTCTACTGGAACTGAGAAAAGATACAAAATGTTGCAGGGCAAATAATAAAGCTCTTTTCCCTTCTTTTGCCTTTCTCCTGCTGTAGGCACCTCTGCAATAAACATTCATCTTCCATATGTAGCTGTCACATTTCCATTTTTGTCCATCCTCACTTCTTCCCTTTCTAAGGAAAAAGTCATTAAATGTTGTTAGGAACTTGAAAGTGCTCAAAGTAATTCACAGACATTTCTGTGCAAATCTCTGCAACTGCTCTGTAGTGTAGGCCAGAAATACTGTTCCCATATTAGTAGGAAAATAATGGCTTGCCAAAGGGTTCATGGGGAACTGTTGTTGGAGGTGAGATTAAGCCAAGTCCCATCTTGCTCATACTGTTCTCAAATTTGCTGTTCTAGTTTTCATATGCACAAGGAATGGCTAATCATTGAAGCAGATGGGAACTGCTATACACACAATTCAAGGACGTTCCTTATATCATCATATATTTAAGAAGTGCAAGTCTTGGGTCTTGCCTGAAGCTAAATAAAGTTATAAAGGCACTTTCTACCTCAATTTGACTGTTTTCTTTTTCCTTTCTAGACATAGTGAAAATTTCACTCTCATCCACTGAAAGGCATGGTTCTGCTGGTGAAGAAATATTGGTGGCAGATACATGTGATCCAGAAATGCTGTCACAAGGACCAGGTGAATAGCTGTTCCCTCCCCCCACCCCCAAAATTTTAAATAACTGCAGAAAGGAAACAGCAAGTTGTGTTTAGTGAGTACTTTTGGGGTGATTTTTCTGTTTAGTTGCCAATGAGATAGATTATGGGTTGACCTGAAGAACTGCTGTCATTGCAAGTTATCTAAGGGGCATCCAGAAAATAGGTGCCTGTGATATCTGGATGTTCAAGTTATACCACCTTGTACTATAGCAGCTTTAGTACCTGATTTTTCAGTAGCAGTAGGACTTGAGACAATTAGTTATTTGATCTTTCCATCACCTTTTGACAAACCACAAAAAAATCAGGTCACAACCCACTAGTGGATTCCAACACTGTTTGAGAACCACTGCTGTAGCCTATGCTTCTTTATTAGGAAGTGGGGTTGTGAAGTGCACTGGACTGCAGCTGTTTTTCTCTTTCCCATTGGGGTTAATTAGGAGACTCCTAGCTATACCTACTGTCATTGGTGTAGTGTTTTTCCATTTTGGGGGTATCACTGTTGAAGTCAACCAGACATTAACTGTTTCCTATTTAGCATTAGAGCTTCTTTAATCATCTAGCTTCTTCAGACATTCATACTATAAGCGGAAATGTTTATAGCAGCCTATTAAACTCTGGTAAGTTGCTTGCCAGGATTTGCCTGGTGCACCATTGATACAAGCACCTCCCATATCCATGGTTTCCATATCCATTGGGGAATCTATAGAATGGATCCCTACAGATATGTGGGTATGCCTGTCTGTACAATTGCTATCAATCAAGAATTTTAAAAAATGTTTTCTTCACAATAATTTATCGAAAAGAGAAAATTATTCTGCCATTATTTTATAGTTCCTAATTCAGGAACTTTTTTTGGATTGCGTTCTGACTGTATAATCTTCTGGCAGAACTAGAATAAATAACAGTACAATGCATGGTAGAATTTACTGATTTCTTTTTCAGTTAGTGCAGATGAAAATGGGACAGGAGAATGTTCCAGAACACCACCACCTTTTAACTCTGCTGCAGTTGTTGTAGAAACTCTTGGACTCGATGAGCCAGTAAGTATCATTTCCATTATCTGTCACAAAGGCTGCAATCCTAAGAGCATTCCTGAGAACACAATGGGTTAGGATTGTGCTTGTAGTGCCCAAACTTAGAGATTATCAAACTTCTTGGGAGTAAAACTTCCAAGGTAAGTCTTTGCGGAGAGAGAGTGAAGATATCAACATGATCCTCAAGATCACATCAATAATGGGGACAAAGGACATGTGCTTTTACTTACAGCGGGCTGCAACAATGTACAGAAGTTGTGGAAAGCCCTATACAGCCTTCCACAGAGCTCAAAAAGTAAATTAGAATTTATTTAAATTGATTTCTAAAAATGAAATATTGTCTATTTACCTTATCAAATAGTCCTAGATTTAAATTATTATAACTAGAGAGAGAGAGAATGTGCACACATGGTTTCATGATGATTGTGATTTGAATCTGAAGTGTTTGTGGGGTAAAGTTTGTGGGGGGAAATGTTAGAAGTCAGTATAGAATTGTAATTGCCACATCCATTTATTTATTAATAAAATACAACTCTCTGTACAAAACCATGATTTTATTTAAATGAGACTCCTCGGTTATAGTCTAAATTTTACAAGTTTCAAGGGACTCAAAACTATTATGCTGGTGGAAGCAGGCTTCTGTGAGCATGTCAGCATGGGTAGGTAACCTCCCTACTGCATGCTCAGTTTTTCCAAATTAGCGGCCAGAGCTATATATGTAGAATCTGTTTTCCTTTCCCTTTAATTAAACAGTTAATTGGTGGTGTTTTGTTTTTTAAAAAGCCAGGGTTTTCTGTCTCTTACAACCCTGGCTATTCTGATTGGACTGTTTGCTTCTGAAAATATCCACATGCATATACCCCTTATGGCACAGCAGAAGGTACAAAAAAAGTTTGAATCCTTTGTGAGTGATACTTTTGTACCACAGGTGCTTCAGAACGAACAGGGAGATTCCAGAAAACACATAGTTCATGGATTATCAAGAAGTAATAGTGGCGGTTTGGTGTAAGTTTCAAAATTTAAAAATAATAATAAAAATGAGGGATTTGCATATAAAGGTAAATAGACCTGCATATTGTAACTTTATTTCAGTTTCTGTAAAAGGCAGTTGCAGAGCAAGGGGGCCAGAGCTGTAAATGCTGCATGTTGTGTAAGCTGCCCCTCTCCCTTATTCTTACAGTCTGGGGCAAAAGGAACATGGAGAATATGCCTAGGATTGCTTTTGCTCCTCAAAATGACCCTGAGAAAGAGAGAGGAGCAGCCTATAGGGTGAGTTTCAGAGCCCTGTGGCATTTAACAGCTCCATTCCTCTCTGGCTCTGTTACTGGTAGATATTGGTTACTAAATGTTAGGGTATAGAAAACTTCAGTTTTTCATGTTCAGTTTTTCTATCAGAAAATAGTGTGGTTCAGAATCAGTCAGAAAATAGTGTGGTTCAGAATTAAAATGTTGTAAAAGAAGATTACATACAGCCTTCAAAAATAATACAATTTTTTTAAAAATCCAAAATTACCATATATCTTCTGAATAGAGGCATTCACGGTTAATTTGCTAGCTGCTGCTTTAAGGGTCAGTTCTGTTTATTTCTACTTGTGTCTTTCATGTAGAGAAGCAGAAAGAAAATTGCCAAGGGTAGGAATCTGACATAACTTACTATAAAAATGCAACTGATTAATTGTTGTGCCTTTAATTAATTGTTGAGAATGTAAATTTCTCAGAATTTATTTTATTGTTGCTAATATAATAAGGACTCATTCCTATTCATGAAGTATGCTGGTGGATCCCAAGGTCCATCATTGCACCGCATGGTCTACCATCATGGCTGCCTCTCCAACAGTCAACAGAGTGCAGCCACCAATGCAAAGGTCAGAGGTTGTGTAGCGGCTATAGCACTCTGCAGACAGACTGCCAATGGTGGTGGTGGTGACAGGTCAGGATAGGGTGTATCTCAGTGGCAGCTGGTCCAGAGCAGCCAAAGGAAAATACTTTTTTTTCTTTCCCTAACTGACCCACCCACAGGATGCATCAATGGCCCTGCCCCCTGCAGGCCAAGGATAGGACAGGCCAAGGATCAGATATAATATAGAGATCCTATAGCTCAAAAATGCTGAGACCTTAAAAAGCTTTCAGGAAAATGTTGTGGTGTGCTTCTATATCTAACAAAGCTATTCACTGATAGATTGCAATCATGCAGTAAATATATGTAATTATATTCACTAATAAAGGATAGTGAATGTTCCACATTTAATTCCCATTTTAAGTAACACTTGACAGCTTATGCTGAATGTTGCTTCCCTTAATGGCCTGATTTCTTGTTTTTCTAAGTTAAGAGGTATGGAAGATTGAGGATTTCTTTCTTTCTTTAAATGGTTTCAGACTTTCAGATCCATCTGAGAACTCTCCATCTATGGACTGGGATTCTAAAATACCTTCTCCTGTGTTTGGGGCACCTGCTAACATGAAAAACTGTTTGGGCCTGAATACCAGTCTTTCACCTTCTGTGCTAGCCACGGACCATAAGTCAAATTTGAAAATCAATCCCATCGACAACACTTCACATTCTAGATCTGAGAAAGCAAGATCAAAGTCTGACGATGTTACTTTTGTTGCATCACTTAACCATAAGAATGAAATAACCTCTGTTATTAGTCAAGCTCCAACTAGAAGGCACATGAAAAAAAATACAGATGAGCCTATAACATGTGTGACCAACACACGTTCTGACAAAGATGAAATGGTCAAAAGTGACTCACTTCTTGTGGCACAGAAACTACTAGGAAACAGATGTTCTAAAAGGAAGAGACCTGAAGAAAAGTGTGGACATATGATTATCTGTGAAAAAGAAAACGCCCTCCCATCTCAATCAGACATTCTTCCTGCTGTCAACAGAGATAATGCAACTGATAAACCATTAGATCTATCTGATCGCTTTACTAGTTTTTACTCACAAGAAAAAGATCATGGAAATGGGGAGACTACGAAAACCAAGATTAGACAGTCTGATGGTGTTCAATTACTTTTAAAAGACTCTTCATCTAAAAATATCAGTGACTACTTAACAAGCAAAGATTCACAAGATGAACTGTGTGTGCAAAAAACAAATGTGAAATATCTAGGCAAAGCTTCCCCAGAGAGAATACTTCAAATCCAAATAAAAGAAGACAAGACAGCCTATTGTAATCTTCCATTGTCAAATGACGCCGTGGTAGCTGATCACTCTGAAGACATGAAGGTAAAATAGTCTTCGAGCCTCTTTTATCTTATACTAGTGATTCCCTCTACACCATCCCCCCTTTGCGTATCAATCGCCTATGCACATCAACCCCCATGCGCATCCACACCCATGAGCAACATCCCCATGTTCATCCCCCTTATGCACATCATCCCTCTATGCACATCATCCCCCATGTGCATCAGCCCCCATGCACATCCACTGCCGTGCTCAACATGCCCCATGTTCATCCACTGCATGTGACTCATCCCCCCTATGCACTTCACCCCATGTGCATAATCCCCCATGTGCATCATCCCCCAGTGCGCAACGCCCCCATGTGCAGCATCTTCCCCAGTGCAACCTGTCCTCCAAACAACATCCTCCCAGTGCACCAGGCACCAAGCACCAAATTGGCTGGATGTTGGTCAGTCTTCCATGTTAAGTATAGGACAAAAACACATTGCACCCCTTTTCAGCCCCTTAAGGGTTAAATTTCTCCACATCTGTTCTTGGTTGGTGTTCATGTAACATAAGGAACACCCTCCCCAAATTTCATGCTTCTAGGTCCAGGGGTTGGGGCAGAGCATCCCTCAGTCACCAATTCTTCAATGCAAAGTAAAAGAAGTAAAACGTGTTGCATCCCATTTCACCCCCTTCCGGTTGGAATTTCTGAAAACCAGTTCTTAGTGATTCCCTCCATGGAAGGAACACCCACCCCAAATTTCACGCTTCTAGGCCCACCAGTTTTGGCTGGGCATTGATGAGTGAGTGAGTCAGTCAGTCAGTGACTTTTCTCTTTAAAAAATCTTTAGTTTCAAGGGAAGACGAGAATTATTCTTGATCTTCAGCCAGATAAACTGGAATTTTTCATAAAATTATGTGAAATTATAATTACTAGCAGTATTTACCGCTGTTGCGGGGGGTAAAATTTCAAAAATATTTGTGGGCCCCAGGCATGGCTGGGACTGCTGGGTAACCCTGGCACTGGTTCACAGGCGTTAGTGGGCACTGGAGCATACCAGGGGGCAGTGGCATCCCTAATGGGCACGATCATGCAATGGGCAATGGGCACCAGCAGGTACCACTGGGCACTGGTTATCCCTACTGTGCACCTGCAACCATTGGGGAGTGGACACCATTGTGCAGTGGGCATCCCTACCAGGCTCCAGCTTGTAGCAGGTACCACCACTCACCAGTGGGCATTCTTACCAGGCACCACAGGACATCAGACACCACAGGGCAGCACCAGGCACTGGGCATCCCTATCAGGTGCCAGAAGACAGCACCAAGTGTCAGCAGGCAACACTAGGCACAGGGCACCATTGGGCAGCAGGCACCACGAAGTACCCATATTGGGCACTGGCAATCTGTGAGGCAGCAGGCACCCCTACTGAGCACCAGGCACAATGAGGTAGCACTGGGCATCAGGGCACCAGATACCGAGTGTCAGACAGTTGGCTTTAGTTACCACCGGGCACTGCCCATCCCTATCAGGTACAGGGCATTAGTGGGCAGCAGGCAGTGGGCACCGGGCATCCCTACCATGCATCGGACATTCCTGCCAGCCATCGGCACCAGTGGGCAACACCAGGCACTGCCAGCCACCAAAGTTGTTCTTAGTGGGTCCTTACATCATAGAAGGAATACTCTCCCCATATTTCATGCTTCTAGGTCCAGGAGTTGGGGTTGGGTGTTATCACTCACTCGTCAACATTAAAAATAGGAACGAAAATACACCCCTTTTCACACCCTTAGGAATTACATTTCTAAAAATTCGTTCTCAGTGGGTGATCATGTCATGGAAAGAATTTGTTCTCCAAATTTCACATTTCTAGTTCCGGGGGTTTGGGCTGGGCATTGATGAGTCAGTGATTTTTCAGTGTTAAGTGTGGGGACAAAAACATGTGCCCCCTTTCATCCCCTTCCAGTTTGAATTTCCCAAAATTGGTTCTTATTGGGTACCTACATCATGGAAGGAAGATCCTCCCTAAATTTCACACTTCTAACATTGGCAGTTTTGGCTGGGCGTTGATGTCAGTGACACTTTGATTTTATGTATGGTATATAGATAATTATTTAACAATTATAATTATAACTTTTTATTTTGATGATAATACGATGGAAAGTCAGAAATCAGTGAAAGTAGTAATAAAATCTAAAAGTTGTGAACTTGTTTAAATTACGTTGATAGGTTGACAATGTCCATGAAACAACTGGTAAGAAAATAAGAACATTACTTGAAGTGGGTGAACCAGCATCTGTGCTACAACCAAATCCTTGCAGAGTAACAAAAACCACGCAGCCACACAATGAACAAGGTATATTTTACTTATAACATTATAACACCCTTTATTAGTGTGATATCATCAAAGTAAGCTTCCAGTTAGAAGCCATGTTATATACCATCTCTTTTCAGTCATCTTGTGATTTCCTTATTTGAAATTCCATTTAAAATTCATCTGTTTTATGACATTTGAATCTGTGTAAGCTTTAGCTGCTATTGGACATGTTCAATACTTTCTAGAACATTAATTGCATTAATTTTTCTTTTGAAGATCATCCATTCTTGGAAAATGTACAGTGGAGTTTAGATCCAGGAGCAGATCTTTCCCAGTATAAGATGGATGTTACTCTGATAGACACAAAAGTAAGTAGTCTTCAATAAGTAAACTGTGGTTTAGGAAAAAGCAGAAAATATAAATTTGGTTATTGATTATTCATGTACTTGAGATCCAGTGTACTAGAGATCAAGCATCTGCTTAAGATATGTGAAAAAATATAGAATGTATGGAAGTTATAAAATCCAAGCTTGGGAGAATATTTGACAAATGTTCTCCTAGTTGTGGTCCATTTTTAACTGCTGCTTAATATGATGGGCAAAATCTAGAGTAACTATGGGGAGTCCTTGCTCCAGTGTAAGAACAACTTACTCTGGATTCCAATATGAATTTCCCATAGGTTTTCACTAGGTGGTGCAGTAACTGCGGGTGCACGTAAAATCTCTTACGTGGGGTAAGACGTGGTTAATGGGGTAGACTATGGTATCATGCTTGCTGCATACGCTGCATGCAAAGCATGAAGGCCTGTGTTAGATTGATATGGAGCAAACCTCCCCACTCCACGCCACTTAATTAGTCCAATGGAAAAGCAGAGCCAATACGATTGGTTCCAGCTGCGTCACAGAATTGGGCTAAGGACAGGAGCTCACCCTGTCTTGTGCCACCCACAGCCCTAGCACAGCCCTAGATTTGTATCTGTTCTCAGCGTGGAAGGGATTGCCACTCTCGAATTGGCCTTTTTTGGCCACACCAGATGCTGTCTTAGGACCTCCAATCAGTCTTTCAAGACTGAAGGATGCCAATGAATGGTTAATGGGCACATCATAGACATTTATAGATTATAATGGGCACATCAAAGACATTTAAACATTTATATAAATATTGTTATATGTGTTAAAATATTCTTACCATAGTTGTTTTTAAACCTAAAAGGAAGGTTCCCAGTCAAAAGCTGGAGCAGAGACTGTGGATATGGACTATACATATGTGAGTGATAGTATTCTATTGGGAATGAAAAATCAAGAACAAAAAGAAGGAAGCAGTCCAGGTAAATTGTTTTTGTTTTTGCCTAATTTAATAATATACAGTAAGTCAATACTTAAAAACAGTATTAGCTTGGTTGATGACTACCACTAACTACCATGAATATGGACAGGTTCAACCATTCTGCTGTAGAATTTAACTGGGAATGACAGGAGTATGAGTGGGATACTTGAGCAGGATTGCAGCCACAGCCATATTTTGCCATCCAAACACCTTTTACAAAGAAGTAAAAACATTCTTTGTCTTCCAAAGCATATTTTGTATGTAAAAGCATACTCTGTCACCTGGACCCTGTTAGAAACCCAGCTGGTAGCCATGACTTTAAAAAAAATGCAAGCTTTGTGAATTTGAGAACAGGGAACAATTTAAGTTCTGCTGTTCACATTTTGGCCAGTTCTTAACTGGAGACATGTAATGCACTGTCAATAAAGCTACTTAGGAGACTTCAGTTGGTATAGCATTAACCTAATTATTTACAATTGTCACTGATTACTATTTCATTTCTAAGCAAAATTCAAGCTGCTAGTTTTGATCTATTAAAGTCTGGGTTCCCTCAAAGAGTGTCTACCAAGTATATGCTTCCCTGGGAATTGAGATCTTCCAAGTTCATTATCCAGCTATTACCATTGTTGCTGAACTGTCTGTGTCTTACTAACCACAAAGCTTTTTCAGTAATGGTATAAATATTTTGAAATGTTGGAGTGAGATAACAGGCAAATAAATGGTAAATAAGCTTGGTTTTGCTATGCTCTCCCTAATGAGACCCAATGGAACCATTCATTTTTTAAAAAAAAAATTCCATCAAGCCCTTTTATTTATGCTAAATCTCCAACATACATACCAGTTCCATTATGGAGATCTGTCTGGAGTTTGAAATATTAAGTTCCTCAAAACAGCTGGCTCTTGTTGGGCCAGTGGTATTGTGCCTGTATAAAAGCTCCAATACAGCCATCAATAGTTTGGGAAGATGGTATATGTAGTTGGTTTGAGGTTATTTTGGCCATTGTTCTTATAATTTTATGTTTGTAGAAGGAGAAAGAAGAAGAAATGACACATTTGCAGAAATGTTTGATCGGACAACACATGAAGAATATGAATCTGTTATAGAAAACGACATTCGGGAGATCTCTCAAGAAGAAGAGGAAGAAAAAGAAGAAATGTCAACAGCAAAGAGAAACCTTCAAGGTACTTGTTTTAATTATTTTTCTAAATAAAAGAGGATGAGTGTTTTGAATTATAACTTTTTCAGACTAGTTCTGATATTTGAAGAAAATGGATAGTTCTGAAGTACTAAGAAATTGATGTATTGATGATTGTGTCCCAATTTCTTCAGTTAAATTTATGGCAACATTATGCTCTGTAGCAGTATTTAAATTTATAACATATATTTTCAGGGCATAGTTACAAGAAAGATAAAACAAAGCAGAAGACTTTTGTGGAACCAAGTTTTAAGAGTGATGAAAGGTATGTGCAGTATTTTGTATATGAAATCTCAAGTCATTTTTCTGCAGTACACCGAAGTAACTTGTACCTAGTCTGTCTAGGTGATTACATGGCAAAATGTCTGAATTTTTAAAAATTTGGTTTAGTGTAGGAATTTTAATAAAGAGTGAAAATCAGAAATACATCTATAGATGGGATGATTGTTTATTATCCTGCCAGCCTCTGTAGGAGTGTGACAGTCTGGGGAGCCCTAGGGGAGTCTGTATCTTGCTTTGCTTTTGTCCCCCGCCCCCGGCTTGAAAAAGTGAATATTTTTGGCATGATTCAAGCCAAAACTTTCACCCTTTAGAAACCCCACAAAAAATCCACTGCTGAGTTGGAACTCACCAGTGGGTTCCAACACACAGTTTGTGGAACACACAGTTCCAACACACAGTGGGTTCCAACGCACAGTTTGAGAACCACAGCTGTAGCCTATGCTTCATTATTAGGAAGTGGGGTCGTGGAGTGCAGCAGCTATGCCACTGCTCCTGCCACTTGCTCTAATACAGGAAGCAGTCCTCTGTTCTTGCAACATGAAAAATATGAAGCAGAAGCAGGAATTGGGTTTTTTTCTCCCTCAAGATAACTGACATGAGGTCCTGGGACTAAGCAATGAGTGCAACTAACCACTTTCTCAGTTTTCATTGTTTTTCCTCATTGTTTTCTCAACTAACAATATCAGTAGCCATTCTCAATAGCCTTCCTCCACAACATTCCTCCCTATGCCATCTTGGGCAATCAGAAGTTACCAGTCATCAATGTTATATTTAAATAACTTTTCCCCAACCTATACTATACCACTCCCACTGTTGTCTATGGTTGTCTATGGTAAAAGAAGTTTCAATGTACTTGTTTTTAAATATGTACTTGATTTTCCAGGCATGTAATCCCCATGTAAATAGAGAGCTTTGTTTGTGTGTGTTTGCAGTATCAACTTTAGCTACTTGCATTTTCTTTATTTATTTTCCAGGAACAACAAGGTGTTAGATTTTCCTCATGTTGACATTGTCCGTAAGAAAGAGGAAAGAAGAAGATTGCCTGGCCACACATGCAAGGAATGTCAGCTAGTGAGTAAATTATTTTTCTTTTTGCTATGGGCCTGAGATACCTTTTTTAGTGGGATAGACTTGGTTCTAAACCTCAAGTGCAAATAAATTTGCCTGTAATATAAAAGCATAAGTACAGTCAACACGTTGGGGAATGTAGATCATTGCACAGTATTCTTGAGAGAAGCCTATTGTTTTCTACCTAATTTTTACATAAAGCAAGTTCAAAATCCAGTTTAATCTTTTTAAAAGACAACATTAATATGTTCATGAAATGGAAATTTTAAATGCAGAGCTTAATAATTCTTTATTTATTCTGTGTTTCACGTACACAAAATTAATTACCCCTACCAAAATATAGAAGGCTTAAATAAAAATAGAACAGAAAAATAGATCTTTATGTAAAGCCAAAAGTTTCATGTGAACAATTTTAATTTCTTGTCATTGCACAGTCTTACTCATCTCCAGAAACTCAGGTTTAGTTACATTTTGACAATCATGATAGTAACAGAGACTGGAAGTATTTGGGAGATTTTTTAATAATGAAGAAATGTTAAGAATAAAAACAGTATCTTTTAAGCATTTATGGAAAGGAGCTTTTAGCATAAACAATCCAAAGGAATGTTTTCACAAAAGCATAAAGAATGTCAGCAATGGCAGTGAACCAGAAATGATGGGATAAGAGTCAGAAAACTCTTAAATAAGGGTGAAACTTAATGTGAAACTGTACTTAAGTAAAACAGAATGTGGGTATCTTTGTTAGTTAAGTGCTGATATGGGTGAACAACTCTGCCCCCCACACTCCAGAGCCAAGGGGAAAGAACTTTGAGCCCCAGCAGAGGCCACAGACATTATCCACAGCTTCAGTCAAGCTCAGACAGACCCTTTCTATTTAAAAAAAAACCCATTTTCTCTTTGAAACCAGAAATAACATTTTAATGCCTTTATAAGGCTTTTAAAAGACACGTCCAGTTTCATGAAGAAAATGGAAGTTCCTTTTTTAACAGAAGTGCTCAGCCTGATGGACATTTGTAGCCTTTGCTGGACTTGGATGATCCTCAGGAAGCAATGAGCCTGGATAGCCCCACAGATCTGATCCACAGATAAGTGCATGTGCAGATACAGAATATGGAGGGGTTATCTGTATTTCTAGTTTGTTTTCAAAATCTCAAGTAAGCATCTGGGATTGGATTTGAATTATTATTTATATTACAGCCTTAAGAACAGGAGGCACTCCTGTGAAACTTCCAGGCCATCATGGGTCTTGTGCGGAGGCCTAAAAACACTTTCTGAAAAACCAAAAGTGATTTGTTTTTGTTTTAAGGCAGTTCTATACCACCTCTGGAAGAGGCTACCCATTCCCCAGTCACAGATGCTCCCTCTGCCCACCCTCCCCTGCACCAGAACATCCTCCCCTGCCTTCTCACTGTCCTCTCCCTGCTCCCCTCAGACATCTGGGTTGGCTAAACTCAATCAGTGCAGCGATTTCATCCAAAAACACTGTTTTGGAGGCAAATTGTATATGTGGTATTTGTTCAGCATGTGCTCCTTCACACATGCAGTTTATCCCTTGATAGTGCAGTCAGTAAGTGAAGAATAAGCCACTGTAAATCACTCTTAAACATTTCTAATGACCCATCTTTAGAGACTAATTTTTCCCCAGAGTAGAACAAGACTTTATTTTGTATTTTCCGGATCCTTAGCATGATCTATCTATCACAGTGAGTTAGACCTCCATTTTTACAGTCTAGTGCTATTTGAAATTTCCAAGGCTGTCAAATTTACAGCGCAGCCAAATTTCCCAATAGGGAGATATTTCTGTATGCATAAACATTATGGTGCTGTATGATGTCTGCTCATACTGTTCTGGCTGTGACTGGAAGCACAGCATAATATGCTAGTAGACATCAGCAAAGAGGATTGAAATTCTTTCCTTGCTTCATGTACTTGGGAGCCTCTAAAATGAGCAACGTGTGTGTCTGTGAATGTATGTGCTCAACTATTATTCAGGTCAGTTGAAAGACACATTATTTTCAACGCTGTAGAATTCTCAGGCTGCAAAAGAAGTGAAGGTCATCTACACCCCGTGCCCTAAAACAAGAGTCTTTGTATCCAAATATTTCTTTAAAAAAATTATAGAGCCATTTTTTACATGTAGAAGTTTCGTTTGGATTTGGAAGATCCGTTCAGTGTTTACAAAAATCAAGAATAAAGAAATAATGCTGTACTACTAAGAATCAAATACAGCAAAGAGATGTTACTGAAAGAAAATATATAATATCTTAAAAGAGTAACATCCAACATTAAAACTACAGAGCAGAGATTAGCTGATCAGTGCTGATTTATTATAAGGTATAAAGTGTTACTGGTCTTAATATGAAAAATGCAAAGAATAGCCCTGAGAACAGAAAGGTTTGCAGCCCAGATAGTTGAAGAGGCAACACAAAAGACATTGGAAGTAAAGGAAGCCCCCATTACACACTCAGTTTCAAACAAGAAGAGCAGCATCCTTTAACTGAAAGCCATCAAAAACTGAAGGTAAAAATAATTAAGTAGATTGAAAAGATAATAATAATAGAATAATTAATAGTGAGTTCAATTGCATTAAAACTGAAGAACCTGGCTGCAAAACTATAAAACTGAAAAAATCAAAAGAATGCATTACCTAGCTCAGGTTAAAGAGCAAAATTGCCTGGCTAAGATCTTACCCCAGTAAGCTGAAGAGGATGAAAGAAGAGAAGCTGAAAAATACTTTAAAAGTCCAAAGAATCCCTGATCAATAAATACGATTGGTCAATAAATATTATTTATATACTATAAATACTAATAAATACAGCTTTGGAAATAATTAAGAAGGAAAAAGGTTCAAATTTTTAAAATATCAGCCAGTATAAAGAGACAGCGCTCTTCTGGTTCAAAGGTGGAAGAAAAGGAAGAAAGGGCTTTGAAAAGCAAACCCTGGAGGATTATACAATAGCCTAATTGATTTGTTTGGGATTTATTAGTTCCAGAAAGGGAAGTGAGGCAAGAGAGCTGAAATTGCTTTCCCAGGGCAAGGGTTCCATAAATAAAGATAGATCAACAAACTTGGGATAAGGGAAGGAGAAAGGCAAGAAGCTGAAGACAGTGATCTGATGGCATCAAGTGTACTTAATGGCACAATGGATCTTGGAGAGTGGAAGGAAACAGACTCCTTTGCAGCACAAACAGAAACCCAAACAATTTGTGAGCAGCAGAAAGAAGGGTAATGGGTATGAAGGAAACATGAGAGACCTATACCAATTTTCTAATAAGTGAAATTCCTGTATGAAACTATTGGAGGCTTTGAGAGAAGAATTCCTCTGTTCTGAATCCTGAAGAGGCTACAGGAAAGGACGGCTCAATTGCCCAGGATGCCTGGGCTTCAGTTAACTTATGAGTCTTGCTTCAATTTACAATGAAATTGGTATGGGAAGCCAAGATTGAATGCACTTCTTAAATGCTCTGATCAGTAATTACAGGTATCAGCTGATTTTTCACCCATGGGTTTTATCTCTACGCAGGTTGGCCCACTGAATTTAAAGAGTAAACATCCTGTTAGGTTTAAAAATAGCATCATGGTAATGCTGCAGGCAGGCAATCAATCAGGGCTTAGAAGAACTTTCTTTCAGCTGGGAGGCAGACCCTCCCTTCTTCCTGGAGCTTGCAGCAATATGCAAAGCTCTTGGAAAGTGATTATCACCATGGTAAGCAGGCTGCTTAATCTTCCCATTGATTTTGTTTAACAAATATCTTCATGCACTGAGGTTCCTGGAGGACAATCTGAGTGGATACAGAAACTCATCCTATATACAGTGGCGTTTCACGTAACAAATGCCTCACGTAAAGTATGTTCCACGTAACAAACAAAAATTTCTCTAGGATTCTGCTTCATGTAAGAAACTGTGCTTCATGTAACAAACAAACTCGTTGGCATTTGGGGCAAATGCGCTGGCCGGCAGCCCTTTTAAAAAGCGTATTGCAGTACGCCTTATTAATCCAAAAAATGTGTTTGCATATAGACACTGAAGTGTGTGGAATGTTTCCTGCTCCTGAAAAACAAAATGCCAGTTGCATGTTAGCATGTGTTTTTGAGGGGTACACAAATTGCTTTTAGGGTTTTCTACTTTAGATGTTTTGTAATATTGAGGTTTTGCAGTGTCTCTTAGTATTATGCAGATATTCCGGAAGGAGAAAGAGAAAAAAAGTTAGCTGCATGTTCAAGGCATCGATCTCGCTACATTCCTCCTGATACACCAGAAAATTTCTGGGAGGTTGGATTCCCTTCTACTCAAATGTGTGTTGAAAGAGGTAAATACATCAAGTAATAACTTGTGAAAGTGAAAAAGTATACAAACTGAAACAATGATCTGTCTCCTTGATGTTTGAGCAGTACTGAGTAGTTATGAATAATGCAGAAATTTGAAGCACCCACAGAATTAAGGGGGGGAAATTTGAATTTTCATGATTTACTTATTTTAATTTTTGGCATTTCCCCCCATATTACACTTGCTTAATAAAGGTTTCCTTTACTTAGCTATCAATTTACTTGAGAAAAGGACAAAAAACTTCTCATGTTGGTAGGATAGGAAGCATATCGTAGATACTCACCTAGACATTTCTCACAGATAAGTCAAGTGTGTCTGAACTCTAAAATAGGGTATCACAATATTTACCGTCCAGACTTATCCTTTCCTTCCTCCACAGCTGTGCTGAAAAGGCATGTGCCATACCCAGAAGGGAGATGGATCAGGAGGCTTTGAAAGGGAATGGGATTTTGTCAGCCTCTCACATTGAAATGGGTGGACCTGCATCTGATAAGATTTTTTTCTGCATCAGTGATTTTGCTGGTGCAAGTCCAAGGAGAAATAGATGTGGGGGAGACAGCTGCCAGAGGGGTTAGGATCCAGCATACACCATCACTGCCATAGTCTACCTTCTCCTGCAGACTCCCCACCCAGTTCCATTCCACCCTCCCATTCCATTCTCTCCCATCTTGTCCTGCCACCATACTGGCTAACCTGCTCCTGCAAGTGAACAGAGATCTGGCAATATACAGTGAAAGGCTCCAACCTTCTTGCTGGACCTCACTTTACAGCTGCTTTACAACAGCCAACACTGGTGGAATACATGTTCCTCATGCAGTGTAGTCTAGAAGCATTTGACTACCCTTTTATTTTCAAAATAGTCCTAAGATTTTTTTTACTTCTTACTAGCATACTCTGTTTTTTAGGAAACTGTAGTAATTACATTGCTTTCACTTGTAATTCTCTGTGTGAAAAACACTATTGTATAGAAATAAAATAGATAAATATATACCGGTACTTAATTAGAAATTTTCAGTAAGTTACTAGTGTTTTCTTTAGCTCAAACCATGTGTTGAAATTTGATCCTTTTTACACTTTTTCAGGTTATATAAAAGAGGACCTTGCTCCCTGCCCTCGTCCTAAAAGAAGGCAGCCTTATAATGTGATGTTTTCTCCAAAAGGCAAAGAACAAAAAACATAACTGAGGAACAAATAAAATTGAAGTAAAAGTACTTTTTCTATGATTATATTTATAACCTGTAGAAAAGAGAAATAAAAGTACAGTAGGGGAGAATGTTAATCCTACAAAGATAAATAATTTGGAGACTTAAGGAATTGACTTCCTTTTTAACTTTCATATGTAAATCATGTACCCTGAACACAACTATTTAATGTACATATGTTTATGTTTTGTACTTGTGATAGTGTTTCTCAACCTAATTTTGCACCTTTTTAGTTTGGACATCCGGTTGCTCTTCCATGTATATCTGCTGTTCGAATACATTGAACAGTCTAGTGGCTGTAGTCAGATATGGTGTAAGTCTCTATGACTTCCTTCAGCCAACGTTGCAGCTGTTCAGGTATAAAAGATTCCCTTGATTTCTTTAGTTGGAACATTAGAGGGTGCTTCCATTTTGCACTGGATAACTTAAAAAATTGTAATCACTTTCCTTTTGTAATAACTATTGAAAAAATTAATAAAAAACAATTTTTCTTAATTATTACTCTTCATACCTGTTTTTTTCTTTCCAGAAGTAATTGCCTTCTATTGCTGTTTTCTCTATGGTTATCTAATTATACCACTTGTGTCTTGTGAGATTATGATATGAATTCTCCGGTAGCTCTAGCATACAGTAACTCCAAGAAGCTCCCCTTCTTGGTAGCAGGCAGGGTCACACAATCTGAGTACCAAGAGGTTGCCTTTATTTCTCCAGACTGAAGTTGTTTAGATAGGAGGCAAAGAGGTCTTTGCTTGGCTCTAGCTGAGTTGTTATTTACAACATTTTCACTTCATTTATTTTAAGGCGGTTGCTTCCCTTCTTGGTATAAAGATATGGGACAGACAAAAGAAAATACCCATCATATGGTTGGTCTATGGAACTCCCTGCCACAGGATGTGGTGAAGGCATGTTGCCTCAATAATAATAATTCTTTTATTGTCATTGTATACATTGATACTGAGTATTAACAAGTATACAGTGAAATTTTTTAGGTGCACTTTTTCAGGATACAGGCTCAGCTGATCACTGGAGTGCTGAGCCACTGCATGTAAATGTGCCACCACAGACAATCCTCACAGCAACCCTGTGAGGCAGGTAGTTGTTCTACAGGCAGCTCATAGAACTCTTCTCTCCTAGGTGGAATCCTTCATCACATCTGGTATCAGGAACTGCCTTCCATGCTTCCAGCATGAGTTTACAGGTCAGCCAAGCTGTAAAAGGCAACACCTGCTGGCTGTGAGGTGTCATGACAGCTTTATCAGCTTGCAGTCTCCCATCTAGGAGCTGTCCATGACCTTCCCCACTTATCTTCAGCAGCTCTGTACTTAACCACCAGACCACAACTGCTGTCTTTAAGAAGGAATTGGACAAATTCCTAAAGGAAAGGACCATCAAAGGTTACAACCCATGAGGGGTGTATATAGATGTGGAAATCTAAAAATGCCAGATACAGGGAGGAGGTGGAGGTGTCATATGCGCTCCCTGAGGCATCTGGTGGGATACTGTGAGACAGAAAGCTGGACTAGGTGGGCATTTGGTCCAGTGGAGGCTCTTCTTATGGGGAGGACTGTTTTGTCAAGTTTCAATAATTTCTTGCATAGAAGAACCCTAAATTGCTCCAGCATCTTTCCCAAACAAGCCCTGAAAAAAGAAGAGGTATGTATGATCCTGACCCGACTCCCCCCGCCCCCCTGCCCCATCCATGAAAGGTTTGGGAAGTGCAGCCAAGTCTCAGGGGCCGGAGGCTGATCTCGCCACCACAGGGCACAAAGAAGCAGGCGTCAGGCAGATTTACCCACAATCACAGCAAAGCTTGGTGATTTGCAGCTGTGGTAGAAGAACAAAGAAAGGCTTTAATTGATTTTAATTGTTATAATCACTTTTTCCCCCAAAGGAAACTCCTCCTTGTCATTTTACTGCTGGAAAAGAAAGGGGTCAGCTGCAAAAACTGCTACAAACATGGCCGGAACAATTGCATGACTTTTTTCCTGCTTCATGCCAAACACTTCCCTCTTTCCTGTCTTGGTTGATGCCAAAGGCATATGTCTACTCTGCTTCCAGAAATCCAGAAAGAACCGGATTCCCTACTCTCAAGTTGATGAGTTATTCTCTGTGCCCCTATATATAAAGAGAGGAGTTTAAAAAAACAATTTGAGAAAAGAAATTCACAAGACTGAATGTCCCCATTCTCAAACAAATACAAGGCTTCCTTGGCATTACATCAGAATCACCTTTCTGTATATCAAAATGACATCTTAATCCTATATCTGTTGCAAACCTTAACTAATCACCCTTTGATCAAAGCTTTAACTCTGGGGAGGTGGAGTTATTTGGTTTTGTATGCTTTGCATTTGCCACATTTATACTTTGTGTTGTTTTTGACTACTGTATGTTCTCACATGTACAGATTGTTGTGCTCAAAAGTCTTTTGCAAGGTACAAGTTAAAATTATTTCTTATGCTGCAGAAGCATTTCAAAATATACTTCAACATATAAAGAAATTAATATACCAAACAGAAAAATGGAACATAGGCTCCAATATTAGGTCAACAATATAGTGCAACATTAGGTCCACCATAATTTTGTATGGTGCTATGCTGAGTTGATTACTGTATTTCCCGGCTTATAAGATGCACTTTTTTCTCCCCAAAGGGGGGGGGAATGTCTGTGTGTCTTACAGAGCGATAGGGCCGTCTTACCCCATCATGTCATATGTCATTGGATTCGTATTGAAGAGCAGAATCCAATGCAACAATCAGTTTTGAGATATCTCCTTCCTATCAAAAGTTATGGCCAAAAAACAAAAAATATAAAAACAAAAATACATTTTTGGCAATTTTTTAAGCGGGTAGGAATTTTGGCTTAGGGTGAAGGAATTTTGCCCTGGGGGTTAGGAATTTTGGCCTTGGGGTTCAGGAATTTTGGGTTTGGCACCTGGTTACCCTGGCACAGTTGCAATCCTAAGCAGCCTTCCCTGGCTTGGAGACTTGCTCCAAAGTAGATATGCACAAGACCTGGTCCCTGATCCTCCATGCCTGTGCATCCCTCACTCTTCCCTATCTCTCTAGATCCCCTCATCTTTCCCTACCTACCTGGATCCCCCCACCTCCAAAAGAACCTCCCCCCAATTTACCTGCCATCCTGGACCATTTGCAATGAGATTTGTGCAAAATGTTGGCATCTGATCATTTGCAATGAGATTTGTGCAAAAGTCACAAATCACTGACACTAGAGATGATGAGTTTTTGGGGTTTCCAGAAAATTAGAAGAGTGCTTGAAGCTTAAAGTCTTTCCTCATTTGTTAATGACAGTGATAATGGTTCTTATTACCACTGTTGACTTTACATGGTTGAAATATTATTCTGCTATATTTTATTAAATATATTAGTACACCATTTGGTTCAGACCACTGCCAGATTCCAAGACTGCTGCACCCAGCTTTTCACGACCACCTTGTAATTAAGTCCCAGCCCTCCTGGGGGGCCTGATCCCCATTTTGAAGACCACTGGATTACATGTTTCCCCTTGTATCCATGATGGTTCTGTTCTATGAAAATTTTTGTACAAGGTTGCATTCACACTTAAGCGCTCTTAGGTATCCTGGTCAGGTATTTCAGCCAAAAAGTTCCTTATAGCAGGAGGCTGCCTCCTGGCAACCTGGACATTATAAATAAAATAAAAAATCTAGAGGTTAACAGGAAACAGTTAGGAATCCTGAAGTTTATTAGGAGCTCTTGAACACCTAACAATCTAGTTTAAGCAAGCACAAGTTTAAATTGAGCAGAGAAGGGACGCAGGGGCTCCCACATCTGTAGGTAAATGAAATCACGATACAGAGGCCCCCATGTATAGATCTTAGCCTAAAAATGTGTTCTGTAGCAAAGTCCAGTTAAAATAATAATACATGTTCCTTTTTTTTCTTCCTCAGTTTTTTATTATAAGGTACTGCATATACTAATATTAATGCACAAAAAACTGAAGAAATATCCATTAGCTCACTGATCCTTCTAGATCCTTGTGAACTTTGGGCATGCAGCACTTTGCATTATTTCATAACGAATGTGGAAAAAGTGAACCGGCCATGACACCTTTCTTGTCAATTGTGCTTTTCCTGCTGAACGCTTGAAGACTATACTGTATTGAATTTTGAAACATTTGAAATGTTTAAAGCCTGTGGGTTGGTGCTTTAAAAACGTTTGAAAATGAACCCTGTCAAATCTGGTTTCCAATATTTCAACTTCATATAAAACACATTTTGACAAAATGTATTTATAATCAATTGAGGCCAGATTGGATAAGATGGCTACAGTCAACACAACATGGCAACTTGCTACTTTTAATATGGGATAAAAATACTTATTGGGGAAGTCAAGAACATTAGTTTGCTGTTCTTATGGAAACTCTTCTGTCACTTCTTTGTCACTTTGCTATAGAAAATTTGCTTATTTCACTCCTAAACTGCCAGTTTCTCTCCTCAGAGGACGGTTTGCACAGTTTGCTTCATGGGCTGCTGAGACAGAGAAATAAAAATGGTTGTTCCTTCATTCAAAAAAACTTGGATGGTTAAATAAAATCCAACTAGTTTAATCAAACTAATTAAACTTACAAGCCCATTGAAGGCCAAGAGTCATTTGTCCCAGCAGCCTAACCAGTGAAAACTGAAATGTGTCTGGCATCTAGCAGAGATGCTTTATATAAAGCCTCCCACACACCATCTTAAGACCATTACACACTACAGGCCTTGGGCTGCTTCCTCCACCTTTTCTTGGCATAACATGGAGCCTGAAGAGCATTTTCGAGAACTCAAAATTCTGCTTGGCTTCAGGCAGTTGACTGATGTGCTTTTTGATATATTAGCTGATCCTCTAAGGAAGATATGAGGATTACACTGATTTGGCTTTTTTCCTTAAAGACCAGGGGTGTCCAAACTTTTTGGCAGAAGGGCCACATCATTTCTCTGACACTGTCCAGGCCCAGAAGAATGATTTACATTCCAGATGTTAATATATTTACATAAATTTAAATATAAGAGCGTATTAGGTACATGGGTCTTGCTCGTGGGCCAGATGGAGGAGTCTTGCTACGGGTCACATTGAGGCTTGCTGAGGACCCCATGTAGCCCCAGGCATGGGATTTGGACACTCCTGTTATAGACCAAGGTTATTAGAGGAATGACATAAGGAGGAATTTTTGTAAGGAAAGAACTACATATGATCGCTGAATATAAATTATATAAGCAAAGGATACAGCATAGCAAGTATTTCACAGGTAAACAGTAAGAAACATTGATTTAAATGTAATTAGAGGAATTACATAAGGAGGAATTTTTGTAAGGAAAGAACTACATATGATCGCTGAATATAAATTATATAAGCAAAGGATGCAGCATAGCAAGTATTTCACAGGTAAACAGTAAGAAACATTGATTTAAATGTAATTAGAGGAATTACATAAGGAGGAATTTTTGTAAGGAAAGAACTACATATGATCGCTGAATATAAATTATATAAGCAAAGGATGCAGCATAGCAAGTATTTCACAGGTAAACAGTAAGAAACATTGATTTAAATGTAATTAGAGGAATGACATAAGGAGGAATTTTTGTAAGGAAAGAACAATCTGGCCATCTACAATAGTTCAGTTTTGTTGCTGACATTGAAAGGAATGGGTTCAACCTTTGTTTAATAGAACTGACGCATTCAAGAGATGGACATAAGCAGCAGATGCCTGTGCAAGGAACATAAGAAGAGCCCTGCTTGAACAGGTTAAAGGCCCATCTAATCCACTTCCTGTTATCTTTAGCAGGCATAAATTATCATACAATGGCCCACCAGATACCTCAGGGAGCACTCAAGACCTGCATCGTCGTACACCCCCCGATCCTCCCTTGCCCAGGGTCTACAACCCCTCGTGCACCATTCACACTTGGATGGGACTGGAACAGAACAGTTAGTGGCAGAAAGGAGAATAATAGACTAGAGTAACTTGTAGGAGACACTCTTGCCCATTACTCTACTTTCATCTACATTTCCTGTTTTCCTCTAATTTCCTCTCCTTCAACTCCAATGAATATGAAAGGAGTAAGACACACCGAAGTTGCTGGCATGCCAATAGGAACAAGTGGGTGGCACAAGACACCCTGTTTCAAGTGTGAGATGTTCTTGGGCCACTCTTGCTATCCCTATTACAAGCTTAAGCTGAAAACATTATATAGGTTATGCAATTTCATGTATTCATCAAATAATTATGATGCTGATATCATGTGCTCAGCGATACCCAGGAACTTTCCAGTACCTTGTCCTCAAAGAGGGCAAGGAGTCAGTAATAAAAGCTACCCGAAGCATTATTGAACCTTCTGTCCTAGACCATCCTACTAAATGATTTACAGCAATGTACAAGTAACATGAACTCGAGAACTTACACCAGCAATTACATAAGCGGTATAGGTATTGCAACGCTGCCTGATTTGGACTGATTTTGATCAAAGTGCAGAGGAAACAAATTTGAATGCTTGTCCTAAAATACAATGAAGGGACAAGATAAATGCTGGCAACATTTGATCACTTATTGACCAAACTGTATCCAGAGCTGCCAGTTGGGGTGGGTTGATGGGGGCATCCTGGACCATTAGTTGCTTTATGGCTCGTAGAAATAGAAAGGAGCAGATGAGGAAAGGTAAATTTGTTGAATATTTTCCTTCTCTGTAGTGCTGAAGACAGAATACTGACTGGCCCTACAATCCAGAGTAACTACAGGAGCATATAAGAGACATTTACGTCGACGTAGTTATGTCACCACCTAGTGAAAATCTATGGGAAATTCATATTGCAATCCAGAGTAAATTGTTCTTATGTCGGAGCAAGGACTCCCCGCAGTTACTCTGGATTGTGCCCTAAGAAGGAAAGGTAGCATCCTACCTGTTTGCAGGAGAGGAACTCTCAGAAGCGGAACAAAATGTTTTCATCATGGCAGTCAGGGTGGATATTTTGGCAAAACATATTCCCATAGAGACTTTGTCAAGAAACACATCTCTGGTCACAGACGGCTTGGATATGACAGATAGTGACACCAGCAGGGATAACTGATGAATCAGTGAAGACTGCTCCAGCACACTGGAGGCAATATCTTTTTATTAGGAAGACAAGGCATTGCAAGAATGCAATTCACACTGGTCTCATCTGGCAAGCTATCCCAACTGAACCCTAATCCTTGCTCGGTTTCAAAGTGAAAATATTTCATCTCTCCCTCTCTTCTTGAAAGACAGCTCTGCAAGCTGTTAACAGAAGAAAGGTAGCACAAGCTGTGCCTTGTCACATTAAAGCTGTCTTGTTGATTTGGCTGGGACTGTGTGACACTCACACAATGTAGTACATTAGACAGAAAGCTAGTGGTGCAGTCCTTCTGCATCACCCCGCATTGGAGAGCTGCTCTTCTATTCATAAAATGCAATAAAGAAGCATGGTGTCTGGCTGCAATCCTAACCACATTTTCATGGGAGTAAGACCCATTTAGCACAAAGGGGCTTACTTTTAAGTAGACATGGTTGGGATTGTGCTCCATGTAAGATTGTGATATTGAACACAGTGGGACTTCAATGTAGACGTGCTAAGGATTGCACGGTTTGTTTCAAAACCAGTGGAAGGAGACTGCTTTGTAAATATGGTTCTCTTTATTGGAAGATTTGTCTAAATTATAATGTTCCTAAATTAGATCCCTTTCTGCTTTTGCCTCTCCAGCTGATATCTTCCATCTGGTATCACTCCTGCTAACTGATCAAAAAATATTACACTTGCCACAAGGACTATGGCAAGTTTCCCATTTCCCCAATGTCTGTTATCTGCTTCAACTGAAGACTAAAACATATTACAAGGCAACTACAGGGTTCCAAATTCACCGTTTACCTTATAACAAATGTATGGTATGCATTTGCAGAGGAGAATCAGCAGGAAAAAAGCCTGCCTTAACCTTTCCCATGCCTGTCAAATCTTTCCTGCACAGGTCACCTATTCTCAGACTAGCATTTTATAAACTGTTTCTTCCCCAACTAGATTCCAACACCAGAAGTAAATCTGATGGGAAAAAATAATCTTGGGAAGAATCTGTAAGAGAAGGATCAAGCATTGTAAGTAAATTGATATCACTTGTTGGGTGAACATTAATTTTTTATTATTTTTATTTTATTGTTATTTTTATTTTTATTTTTTGTGAATAAATTTTTATTGTACTTAAAAATTTTATTTTTATTGATGTGAAACTTAAGTTTAACTAGCCTGATTGGCACTCCATTTGTTTTTAAGTTTGTTTGCAATATGTGATAATTAGGAGTTTGAGGAGTCAGAATGAAATGGAGTAAACATGTTCAGGACACAACTTGAAGTTTAAAATTCAACTGCTGGCATCATTTTCAATGAGGGCAGGAAAAAAGTCAAGATACATTAAAATGTGGTATCTCCTTTTGTAAGTTACTACAAAAAATAATAATTTGAATAAGATGCCAACAATGGTGCCAGTATTTTTGCAGGCCCCTTAAAGGCATATTTCCTGTTCGAACATGACCAATACTAGTCAGGTAAAATGTGCATGTATAAAATATGGCTGGGGGCACACACTGCAAACAAACCCTGCCCATATTTTCTTGGGGATGGAGCGGCATTTCAAGAGGACCCAGGCAAGAGCTAAAATATACTACTATATGATATTTCTCTTAACAGTTACAATTCTGGAAAGAGCGATCATATTTATGTTTGAACATTAGGACAGTTGCAACATACACTGTAATACAATATCTGAAGTGGGCTCATACAACGCTGACATTTGGCTAGTTTATACAGTATTTTCTCAGTTCATACTAGATGCTGATCAGATATGATGGATATACCTTTTCATCTCACATTACAGCTTTTTTCTAGTTTGGAATCATCAGAAGTGTTCAAGAAGCTTCCTAGTTACTTGTTTGAGGGGTGATTTTCTGACAGGTAAATGACACAGAGTTTAAACACACATTTTTCTCTGGCAAAACCAGAGGTTGAACCTGGATCCTTTCCAGGCAAAGAATGTGCTCTTTTTGGGTGCAATCCTAACCAATTTAGGCCAGTGCGACTCATTCACGTCCCCATTCCCATGGTGATGTGGCAAGGCCGTCGCATGTCTGTGCACTGGCCTAAGCCCACCCAGCCCCCCAAACGTGGTGCAGCAGTGCCTTCACATCATTTTTGCAACACCCTCAGGCCAGCACCGGACTTGTGCCTGGACTTATATGGGCCTAACTGGGAATTAGGATTGCAGCCTCAGCTACTGACTCTCTCTTAACCCTTTCCTGCTGGGCTGCTTTCTTACAAAGAAGCTATCTGCCCACAATTGTCAAGCATCAGGAAAGTCCCAAGAGAGGACTTTATCAGGCTAGAAACCACCTTGTTTCTAGTCATCATGTTTCATCATGGCCAGAGCTATGAGGGAATAAGAGTGCTGGACATGGCACTTTGCTGGTCAGGACAGGAGGAGTTATCTATCACATATCACAAAGGGTCAAATGAAATCTACAGAAGGTCTTCTCTTGACCAAACTATACCTGATGTCTGGTTTCTTTATCTTATACCCTAACTCTTCAGTCACTACTACTGCTGTGATGTACATGAGCTGGTTTGCTTCTTCCAGTGTTGTTGTATTAATCATTCCTACCGCTCTATATCTTTTATTCTTTGTGTAAATTCTTTCTTTGAATTTTTCACCATTTTTCACCAGGTGCCCAGGAATCCTTGTTGACCCAGGCAATGACTGAGCCAGTATAGACTTTGTATTTTTCTTTCTCACCATATTATGAATGGGTTGGGACACATTTAGTCTGACTTCTCACCAGAGCCCTGTCTGGTATGGGTGACCCTGTCCAGCTTAGCTCCCTGCCTCACTGAAGCAGGAAAGCCCCACCACCTCTGCAACGTAATATCCCTTTGGGAGGTGGTGATGATGTACTATTTCACAGTCACCAGGTATTGGAATTGGCCCTATTGTGACTCAGTTCCTATCCAAGGATCAAGGAATCCCAAAGGTATCATCTCAATATGTGTGAAGTTCCCAAAAGCACTGCTTTTTGTAACTGGGCAGTTGTGATCTTCTGGAGGCCCATTGAGTTTAGGTTTTCCTGCAGACTTGATGGAATCGCTCCAAGAGCACCTATTATTATCGGAATAACAGTAGCCTTCTTTTCCCAGATTTTCTGAATTTCTATTTGTAAGTCCTTATACCGCGTGATCTTCTCATGTTCTTTCTCTTGAAGCTGACGATCTCTGGGTATTGCAATATCAATTATCCAGACCTGTTTTTCCTCAACCACAGTGATGTCTGGTGTATTATGTTCCAAGTGGCAGTCAGTTTGAATACAGAAGTCCCACAGGATTTTGGCCTGTTCATTCTGGACAATCTTTTCTGGTTTGTGGTCCCACCAGTTCTTGGTTGTGACGAGGTTGTACTTTTGGCACAGATTCCAATGTATTATGGCAGCCACTTTGTTGTGTCTTTCCAGAGAGTCCTTTTGGGTGATATTTTTCATTCCACTGTTTCTTCGGCCTCCTTGCACAGCCAGCACTTGCTCTCTTTCTGGCAAGCTCTCTCTCTTGTCTATTTTGGCCTTTTTTGGCCTTTATCACATTCGTTTGAGTGCTTGTTCATGGGCTGCTAGTATCAGGCCTTCTATTTCTTTCTTTAATGTTCAATTCCTTAGCTCTTTCTTGCAAAATGCTCACTGAGGTAAACTGAGGTAAAATGCCCACTGAGAAACTGAGGAAAATAAGGTTCTCTGCTTTATAAATGTTTTTAACAATTGTTTTAGCAAACAATAACAATTGTCTGCTGACCTTGCCTGGTCTAGCCAAATGTCTGGAAACAAAACATAATCCATCAATAGTAAAGGACCTGCATTTTGTTTCCTAAGTTCTCCAGCTCCTGATGTAACTAAATCAGAGGTGCCCTCGGCGCTCATGTAACATGGCAGCTTGACTGAGTTGAGAGACTTGGAGGACAGGGATGAAAGGGAAATGAATGCCTCTGCAAAATATCCACTCTGGTTTTTTTAATACTATAATTTTTATTGATTTTATAAGAAACAAAACCAAGATTAAAAAAAGACAGAAAAAGAAGAAAAATATAATAAAGCATAGATTTTGAAAGCATAGATCTTGAGTTTGTTTTATTCACAGCAAATATCACATTCAGACCAACAAGAAGCATCTACTTAAAAGATAATGTTAATGTTAAAAACAAGCTTGTAACTGATTCTGTAATGCATTCTATTCTGTATAAAATAAGAAGAGGTAACTTTATTGTGAGCTTGTGTTTCAGTTGCTGGATTCACCCTTATATGTGTCTCAGAGTCCAAGGTGTCCTTGGGATGATGAAAGTCAGCTTGCACTAGCCCAGGAGTGTCGCAAAAGTGCCATAAGGCACTTTTTAGGTCATTGCAGGGACATGCATCAGCTCCCTGAGCCAACAGAGGCACCAGGGAACTTGCAATCATTGTGTTGAAAAGTAAGTAACTTGCAATGTAACTTGTGAGGTAAGTTGTGCTGGCAGATCTTGGCCAGTGTAGGGGTTCATAGGTGGTGGCAGGGAGGACATGCAAAAGGAGGGGCAGGTAGAGAGGAGTCATGGGGGTGGGGTGCAGTAGGTTGGAACCTGGGTTCACGCCAGATCTCAACCCTGGTACCCATGCAGTAACCTTTGGCGGCTCGTGTCTAGTTAGTTCACTGCCACTTCAAGAAGCAGCACAGAACGGAGTAGACCCATTGGGGCTGCTGTAGCCATACCTGGCAGAAAAAGAAAAGTTTCTCTTTGCCTGAAGAAGCACGGCAGCAACCCCAAACTTGCACTGGATATAGCACAGTCACACTGGCCTGCCTGCTCAAGTTAGGATTGCACTGCCCATCTCGCATATAGTGTGATGAACTTGCACATTCATTCCTGCCAAAATGAGGCCAAATAAAATTGCCCTGCAAATTATATATTGAGTGTGGGTGGTCGACTGAATCTTTCTGGTACAAAATGTGCTTGCATTTTCATCCTTGTTATTCTTACCTTGCAGGCTTTTCCACCAGTGATTCAAAAAGAGAGTGACTTTCTCAAGAGACTCAAAAAAGGACTAAGTGAGGGTCACAATTCAATGGGGAAGCACATGCATGCCACAGAGTAGGTTCCAGTTTCCATCCCTAGCCCCTCTAGGTTGGGTTGCAAACGATCCAAGGCTGCAGGCAGTGTATAACTGAGAAGCCTAAATTGACCTCTAGATTGGGGTGCAAAAGATCCAATGCTGCAGGCAGTATATAACTGAGAAGCCTAAATTGACTTTAAATATATGTACTCAATATAACTGAGAAGCCCAAATTGATTTTAGGCTTTCAGGAGCTGTTTTTTGTTTTGCAAGAATTTTGCAAGATACCAACACAAAATTTAGGAGTGAAGTAAACTGGCAAACTACAAATGGCAGTTCGTGCAATATTGTTTTGTGGTGTTTTTTACACATGCAGACACAAGCAACTCAGATAGTGCTCCATATAGCATTCTAGCCATGCTCCAAACAAGATGGGGGGATTAGAACGTGGGTTCCTAGGATCCAATAAGGCTAAGAAAAGCTGATGCAAGATGTACATGCAGAAGAGTCAGAACTGGCTTTCAGACACCATCAGTTACCAATAACTCTGTAACCCGCTGATGTAGTAAATAATATAGTACTGACACTGATGTTTTGTATAAAGCAGCTTTTTCCATCTGTTCCTCTGTATCCCTGCAGAGTCCTCTAGTCCAAACTTTCCTTTTTCCAAAGGAGTCTTACCTCTCAAGCTTTTCAGCCTGGAGGGATTGTCCAACTTCTTTTTGTTCTATGATTACATCATCTTGACAATTTCTGCAATAAATTGGTTTGAATTACCCTACAATTACCCATGTCCCTTCCACTGCATTCTTATTTTTTAATTTATATTTCCTGGCATAATATGAGCATTGACCCAAAGTATCAGAATCGCTGATGGTTTTTATTTAATGATGCATAAAACTGTAAAGAGATCTGCTGGGATACTAATTAAAGGGTACAGGAAATACTTAATTAACTAATTAGGATGCCTAACGAACAAAACACAGAGGTGACCAGATGTTATGGCTCACTAGCTGCAAGGAATTTAAAACAACAAGGGTCTTGAGAATACAGGCGAGCCAATTCAAATACTGATTAAGATGCCTTGAAAACTCAGGGTTAGAGGATTTATGCAATTAGAACTTGTTTTTCCACTCATATTTGTGCTCCTTACATCAGCACAGAAAATTTTCGAGTTCACTGAAAGCAACGGTTAGAGAGATTCATGACCCTGACCCTTAAAAAAACATGTTTTGAAAAGAGAACATGCTCACATTTTCTATGGGTCCAAAGTGAAGAAACACCAAGGTGACATTTCTCCTTTTTGTGTGTACACCAACCTATTTGAAGAAGACGAAGAAGGGCAAGGAAGTGGTGATGGAGAAATTCAGGAGCCCGTTCTTCTCCTGCTTTTCTCCACTTCCTTCTGTTTCTTCCTCTTTGTCCAGCCATTTATTCAAAACAGGGAAGGTGTGCTGGATTGGAAAATGAAATTCTGCTCTGAGCAGCCTGTCCCACCAGGCCTTCTTTGAAGAAATGATCAGGCAGGGGCAAAAGAAGAGGAGGAAAATGAGAAGGCAAAAGCAGAGAAATGATCATGAAAGGAAAGGTAGGTCCTGGGTGGAAGACACTTCCTTAATTCACAATGTAACATGAACAACCAAAATTAGGCCTGACTGAGCTAGGAATGGACATAGCTGGGCAAAGATCTCCTGGGTCATGGCTAATAGCTGGATACTGATTTTATTTGTATGACTGAATTCGGGGTGCAAACCTGGTTCTTTAGGGGAGACCAACTCCATCCAATACAGGCACCTCTAAACCAGGAGATCTCCTGACCAGGAAGGCTTCTGTCTTGTCCAAATTTAATTTACATATCCAACCTGCATGAAGGTACATACATGCTTTCACAATCTTGTAATAAATTACTCCTTTGGTTCTTCTTGCTCACTGGGAAGTGATCAACAGTTGCTTTGACGTAGGTTATATTTAAATGGTATCTGCACTTGATTTTATTTTTAAATCCCAAATGCATAAAGCACAAAGAAAAACATGTGTGCGTTGCTTTTATAACTGACCTTCAGAGTAAGGATTAGGTCTTAAGTAAAGTGTACATATTCCTCCCTTGTCCGGTTCCTGTTGTTCTCATTTTCCAAATAGCACACTTTCTAAGGCTGGAACTGTCCCTTCCTGAACACTTTCCTGTTTGTCGTGCACCTATGTACTTCTCAGGCCACTTGTGCAACACACATGATAAGACCAAATGTTCCATTCCACTGAGCGACTGCAGGTATTGTAACATAATGATAATTACTACTTGAGATCAACAGAGGCTGCTGTACCTGACAGTTCTCGAGGGACAACTGTGGAATTTTGCAGTTTTAATGGACTGTAGTCTGTTCTTTAAGTGCAGTTCATGATCTGCTGTATTACAGAAAGGATAGATTTCTCCTGTGTTCCTTAGCTACTGATTCATCAGTCTGTACGTCCTTATTCCTACTGGAATGGTAAAGGGAGGTTATGCTTTTCCATAGGCTTATTTATTTTTACACTGCCTGTCACAACTGCATATACATTCTAAATGTTTATATATTAATGTTCACTGCAACTCTGTCATAAACTGAATCAGCAAAGAGCTGCAGTCAGATCTCACAGCCTTCAAATGCATATTATATTATCCATCACAAAGTTGTCTGAGAAACAAGGCAAATAAAAGTAACAGGAGATGAGGTTCTGGAGCACATTGACAAATTAAAAAGCATCCTCAAGGCTGCATCAGTACCAGTGATAGAGCAATATCTGGATAGCATTCCCAACAGTTCTTAATAGCCTAGGCATGTCTACTCAGAGGTCCCAATGAGTTCAAGAGATCTTATTTTTAGATGAGTATAGATTTGCATCCCAAGACACTCAAAAGTGAAAATGCTGCTCCTGCAAGAAAAACATGCAACTAGTCTTTCAAATCTCTTTGTCAGAATACTTGAAGATAAGCATATGTAACACCAATACTTTTAAAGGGATCAAAGGGAGATCCAGGAGATCCAGGTAAAATTATTAATTTATAATTTATATTCCAATTATACAGTGGAACATGTTTGCTGAAGGAGAATATGGGTAAACGCAGTGTTCTTCAAAGTGGGGGTCAGCACACCCTGGGAACATTGTGACTTCATTTCGGGGGGGTTGCGAAAAATTGGATGCAGCCGTCTTGGAATCTGGCACTGGGCACCTTTAATATCACTTCTGCCATGACATCACTTTGGGGGGTCCCAGACAGATTATCATTCTCAGAAGGGGTCCAGGGCGGAAATGCTCTAATACCACTGGGTTAATGGAAGGAAAATAGGGGGACACTGCAGTGGGGCAAGGAAGGAGATAATTTTTTCTCTCCTGTGATCTTCCCCGAGGCAGCTAGTGGGCCAGTGTGGAAAACATTATCCTGGTCTAGGTAGTTCTGTAGCCTGAGCCAGCAGGGCTGTTGTCATGTTCTTTTCCTTAGAATTTAATTTACAGCAAAGATTTTGTACTGCAGTAAATCTATCTTCATTATTGATTTAATTGAATGGTTATCCAAGTTCCATACTTGAAATTCCAACACTATCTTCTGTGATCCACACTCATAAAGAATGTGTCACTCACTGCTGCTAGAGCTCTGTAACATAAGTTCAACTGTTCTATAAATACATGCTTTAAACCACAGTGGAAAGAGTTACATTAAAAATACCGTAATTCCAAAAAAATGTTGTATGGTGCAGAAATACTATACTGAATACGAAACATTCACTAGGAGATCTGTGACATCCAGATGATTTTTGCAGTTGATTTTCCCTAAGTCTGGCTTTCCACATCACTGTGGAAGTAGTAGGGAAATTACAACATGATTCTTATTTCTTCAACTGAATGTAATGTATGAACCAGTCCTAAGGAGCTTATTACAACAAGGGGATAAAAGGCCATGCAACTGTTTTCCAAATGACTATGTGCAGAAGTTCTTGAATCCTTGAGGCTTGTCTGACTGATTTCACAATACATCTTTGGCCTGTTTTTTTTTTTAAAAACCCTCTTTTGTGCATATATGGAAGGGAAAAGCCATATCTGCACTCAATAGTAATTTTAAGGACTATCATGAGTGAACAGTTGAATGCTATTACTTGGTGTGCTATGCAGTTGTTGTGTGTTTAAAGAGGGTCTGGGTGGGGGGTGTTGTTGGGGGGGTTGTCGGGGCTGGTCTCTGGATGTCTTATGGATTTCGTTGTATGTCTATACAATGACAATAAATTATTATTATTATTATTATTATTATTATTATTATTATTATTATTATTATTATTATTAGAAAGGTGGCAGTACTGGGTGATCCCACCTCAATGTATATATGCATTCGATGAAATATTGCACAAATTTGTACACTTAATGCTCTTCAAGCTATAGGTGTCCTCCACAGGTTTCCATGCTAGTCATGACTGACATGAGGGTGCTGGGTTCATCCCTGTTACAAGACTGAAGAGCCAGTGTTGTCAGAAAACATGGCAGTGGTCATTTGGCCAGCATGATTAAATGCCAAAGGCTCAAAGGAATGCTAATATCTTCCCAGTGAAGTAGTACCTAATCATGTACTTGAACTTACCTGGTTTCAAAATGCTAGATTGGCAGAAGCTGGGTAAGTAACAGAGCTCAAGCCATCATGCAGTACAAGCACTCCCCACTTTCTGACTGTTTTCTGATGGTTCCAATCATTCAACACCTTTCAATTATATCCAGGACTCATTCATTCCACACTTTTCACTCTTTCAACCCCTCTCTGCTGTCTAAAGCTAAAATTGTCTTCCCCGATGTTGATTTCCATATGAAATGGTGATCAATCTGTTTTTGGCATTTCCTTATGACTTTCTTCAGTAAATAACTATGATTCAAATACATAAAATATTCCTAACCCACATATGCCTTTGTTCATTTTACTGTAATTAGTTGTGTATTTTGGCTATGTGTTAATAAATATTGAGGCTACAATTGATATTTATGTCTTTTTTGGTGGCTATTTTGCATTCCACGCTGAAGAAGGCTGGGTTCCACCTTTCAATGGTTTTCACTTGAATAAAGCATCAGGCTCAGTCCCCATGAGAAAGACAAAATGGGACTGTAAGGATTACTGGGATGGTACCTGGACTGCTTTGAACGTTCAGGCAAAGAAACCCTTTTATCCTTTCAATAGTGACAGCTGTTCCTACAGTACCCCTGGCAACTCCACCAGCACCCATCTGTCATAATGTAGTGAACAATACTCCATTGGCCATGTCCACAAGTCAACAATCACACACACACGTTTCCCCAGTTTCAAAAGGCTCCAGGATGGGAAGTGAGGAGACATGGGTGTGGAACCCACAGGCTTCCTAGGACAACTTTTGTGCATAATTCATAATGCCAAGAATTATGTGCCCAGAATGCTAATAACACTGCACCCAACTCATGTTTTTGTTGATGGATGTTTGTGTCTAAAGTCTTCAAGCAGGATATATGCGTCGTGGACCAAGAACAGTGTCCCCACAATCAGGGCATGAAGGTGATGATTCCAAAGAGGAGGCACAGTCAGGAATCCTGTGGCATCGATCTAGGTTGCTTGTCCCTGAAAATTTTGGCAAAGGACCCACACAAGCCTTAGTACCCTCTTTTTAGTTGTACAGCCTTGCCTCTCACATTGGTCTCAGAGGCTTCCTCAAAGTCAGCATCTGAGAAGTCAAGCAGGGCCCTTGAAGCCACAACAGGCTTCTCAGGAGAAGGGACAAAATTAGCTGTTTTAAATTCTTCAGCAGCTAGAATTACCCTCAGTCTGTTGGAACTTTTGTGATTAGTGGTCCTGACATTTGGTATGTGCAGAAATTCTTGAATCCTTGAGGCTTGTCTGACTGATTTCACAATACATCTTTGGTCCCCTTGTGCTGCCCAACTAATGGCAGCTTTGCCCAGAGCAGAATAACATTTAAGATTCTAAGAATACAAGTGATATTTATCTCCCTCTTATTGTATATGTACATCTTTGGCTATAAATATCAATTGTTGGATGTTGGTTGTTTGCACATGCTAAGTGCTCTGTTTCTGCCCATTTATTCCTGCTCACTGGGCAAAGAACCTTTTAATGTGGTGGCTCAAAAATTTAGCAGAGGGATAACAATTGTTTCTATTCATCCCACATTGGGTCCCTCCCAGTGGGTCTGATATCTCTATTTCAATTTTTTTAAAGATTACAAACCATAATATTCACTCCTCTCATCAAGTCACATCTCTACCCAGTTCTCTTCAGTCTAGTCTTGCCAGCAGTAAATACCACTGACACCCTTGACATATGGTAAATACCATATTTCAATCCAATAAGCCAATGCTGGAAAATGCTCTATAAATGCACACTTTTTTCTGGATTGTGTCTATCTAGACAAAAAAAGTACTAATAAACTCTTACAAAGTTCAATCAACTTAGCATATACCTTACTGGGGATGAATAAACACATTTATCTGCCTGATACGTAAGGAAAATGGTATATTTCTCAACCTGTTTGGCCTGAGACATAAATATGTTTAAAAGGGACCATTTCATTCCAAGGCATAAATGCTTTAAGGCAGTGCTGCACTTACTACATTTGTATAATAGAAGCAAACAGTTTGCTGATTTCATCACCATTATATTATTATTAAGTAATAATATAAACCATGTTTGACAGCCCTGTTTTCCTGGCATCCTTTGGCAATAAAATATTATTTCAGTTACTATCTTTAGGGATTTTTTTCTGAATGCTTTGTATATACTTCTTATGTAATTCTCTCACTATAATAATAATAATAATAATAATAATAATAATAATAATAATAATAATAATAATAATAATAATAATAATAATAATATACATGATCCATCTCATACTGTATTTTATAATTTGATATTTCATGGCCCAGTGTTTGTTCGGGATTTCATCATCTACTTACATAAGGTTTGGATGATGCAACAGGGTGTGTACTTGAAAGGTAAACCAACAGGGTATGCTCTGACAAGTATTGCTTCCGGTGACAGGTTATCATGATGACATTTCCAACACTGTAACATTATGTACTGAAGGTAAGCTATCATTTCAGTTAAGCAGTTTTTTCATTCTAGTTTTAATTGCATTAACACACAATTAACCAGCAGAGAGTTACGCATAAAAAAACTTAAGATTTACCTACATGGAAACTTGAAGGATTTTATTGACCAAGATGCAAAAGAGGTCAGCCAAATGATCAGGGGGCTGGACCACCTTCCTTAAAGGAGGTAATAGTGTATGAAGCCTGAAGCTTGGAGGAAAAAAAGATGATTAAAGGAGCATGTGATTAACTAAATTATGTAGAATTTGAGAAAGATGATAGAGAGACATGTTTTTCCTTTGCTCCCAAAACTCAAGCTAGTGGTCCAACAAAATTAATTAGTAGGAGATTGAAGAATCCTCAAGGAAGTGCTTCTTCACACAGCACATAATTAGTCTGTGAAATGTGTTGCCGCAATGTGGCTGGCTTTAAAAAGGAATTGGACAAATTCATAGTGGACAGGTCTAACAACAGCTACTACTCATGATGCTATACACTACCTCCAGGTTCAACAGCAGTATGCCTCTGAATAACTGTTCCAGGGAAGCAATGGCAGGAATAAAGTACTGTATGCCTTTTTTTCTCCAGCTTGTGAGCTTCCCAGAAGCAGATGGTGGACTTACATTTGGAAACTGAATGCTTGGGAGGGGGAATCCTAAATTTGTTTAAATTTAGGCCAGTGCAACTCACTTGTGTCCCTGTTCCTGTGGTGGTTTAGGGAGGCTGACACATGTCTGTGCATTAGCCTACCCCCTCCCCCCCAATAGCAGGAGTAGTAACATCCACAGTAACATCCGCACTTGTGCCAGCCTAACTGGGGAAAGGATTCCCCTCTCCAAGGGGACTGATTCAGAGGGACTTTTCAGATGTTCTTACTTCCAGGAATAGGCAGAAGGTAGACCATCAATCACTGTCCAATTTCTGACACTCTTATCGACATCTCCAGGTTGCTGGGATGTTTGCAAAGAATATTGGTGAGATGGATCTTGATCAGATCTGGGAAGATTCTTATTGTCTTCAGCAAGAGAGCATACATAGGTCAATTTAATATAGACAAGTTATGCCTTGGGCACAAAATCTCTCCAACTTTCCAGCACTGGCATAGCTGTGCCAGTGGAGTGCATGCAGAATCCTGCAGTCAGATGCAGTCACTGAGGCCTCCTCAAGGTAAAAGAATGATTGCTCCCTTACCACAGTGCTGCATTATCATTTCATTGGTGCTGGAAAGTTGGTTAGGATTCTGCCCTTCACTGTTAATGAGTGCTCCTTTCAGTAAAATAAAGTGCATAATACAAAACAGATATACATCTCGTATTGTACACCAACAGAAGCTAGTCCAATAGCAGCATTACTGAAGCAAGTTATCTGTTTTGTTTCTCTTATTTTCTGGGTCCAGCACAATCATCACCCACTATGCCAGGCCAACATACTTTTTAATCAGCTTGTAAGACAAATAAAGAATCAGCCCTTGTCTTATTATGCTATTATTTATGCAGTATATAAAGTTTTATACAACACTAAATGCTTCACTGTCTTTACAAAAAACAGGTAAAGTGATATTTTTACATATCATTATTTTTTCTTTTTTGCCTTGTTTTTTTGGGTCCACTGTTACTATAATGTTCCGTCTGTGTGCATGCGGGTGTGTGTTTCTGTGTGGTCATGAGACGTACCTAATAATTCTATTACATATTATATAGGTTACTAAACTCAAATAGCATAATAAATTATTGGACAATGAAAATTAGCAACAGACTTACAAAATTAGCAGCAGATCTGCTGCAGAATCTTCTGTAACTGTCATTAAATGCTTGCTAATCTTTGAGGATGCATACCTTGCAATTAAGAGGAAACTACCTACTACCTAGCTATACTTTCTGATATTGTTTGCAATAGGTTATCCCCTCTATTTAGTGATTCAATGAGTATATTAGAGCACAGTCCTAATCATGTCTACTCAAAAGTAAGCCCCATTGTGTTCAATGGGTCTTACCCCCAGGAAAGTGTCTTTAGGATTGTAGCCTAAGAGTGACCCCTATGACAACTAAATAGTGGCACATTCCACTGTGTGTTAAGCTCTTTCCTAATTCAACACACACATTAGTAATCTAAACCGAAAACTTCATTGCATACTGGGATTTAGAGGAAACTTTAGCAAGCTGCCGTGATTTGGATATCACTGTTAAATTTAGTCAACTCAGGAAATATTATTTTTAAGCTTCTTAAGCATTAATATAAGCAAACAATTACAACCACATGAACTGCTCCAGAGAATAAACTTGTTGACATGTTCCTTAATCCCATGTACTGAATATAACAAAACTGCAGTAGATTAAAAAGGCTGCTAATCTCTTTGAGAAAGACCAGTCACAGTCAGTCCTGGAATATTAAATACTTTATATGAAATCTCTAGTTCCAAAGAGAAAATAAAGGTAAGGAAGGTATAGTTTTACTATACAATTTGACTGAGGGAAATATTATTTTGACATGGTCCAGCACAAGACCCTTGCATCAACCAAATGGTGTTGCCAAGTTGATGAAAAAGGTTATCCCACAGTTGACTGGATGCCTGGAGCACTCATCAGGCACCTGTAAATGTAAGACTTTCGGAACATGGTTGGTTTACATGTGAGAAAAGTGAAACAGATCCTGATTCTATGATATGATAGGGAGCATGGATCTCTTATTTGAAAATGATAGGTATTGCACCATTTAAAACTGTATTGCATAATGGTGGAACACTGTCAAGAGTGTGGAACAATTAACCAAATAGTTTAACAACCCAACTGGTACCAGTGATCGTGTGTTAAGGAACACATCAACAAGCCAGTTGCAATGCAACATCCTTCCATTAAGCATTCTTTAATGCTTTCATGTACAAGAGTGCCATTGTTCGCAAGTCACTCCAATTCCATGTGAACAGGTGATGCTGAGACAGCCACTGTAGAGGCAGCCTAGTGTTGGGATTTGAACTGACCCCATGTTCTTCCAAGCCAGTGTGATAGCTTTGAAGGGGTAACAGGAGTCAGTTGGGGTCTTTCCTTCACTAACTGAGATCCTTTTAAGTAGAGATGTGGAGATTTTAGCTTGGGATTTCTAAATGCAAAGCACATACCTTACTTTATTACTGAGCTACAGAAATGGATCAGAGAGAGATTAAGGTTGGATTCTGATGGTCCTTTCCCGTGGATGTACTGTTTTGGAGAAAAAGATCTAAGGTTTATCTAATGGCATAACAATAAGATGTGACTTTTCCTCAAAATGATCTGCCGTTTTGTGTCAGAACGACAACCAAATAGTCCAACATGTTTTAATCTTTTTCCTTTTCCTTCCCTTTTCCTGCACCCATAAAGAATTGTATGAAGGAAATTATAAAGAACTAGGCCTGGGCCAATGCAAGATACGTGGAGCAGGATTCAGAAGTCTTTCTCTGTTTAAAATTAGGTGTCTAAAATTAGGCATGATTAAACCCCAGCCCAGGGGCTAGATGCAGCCCATGGTGAGCCTCCATGCAGCCTGTGACAAGCTCCAACCATCTGTCCCATGGACAAACCCTCAATCCTCTGGAAGTGAGGATTCTGCTCCCTTCACCTCTGGAGAGTATTCTGACGGTCATGAAGCTTCACCTACCTTCTCTATGTATGGAAGTGCTTATGAACTGGTTTGAAGATCACCCCCCTCCTTTGTGTTAGAACTGATTTGAATTCATTCAGACATTCCATCTCTAAAATCTATATTCTGTAAATACAGTATATTTACAGTATATAAATACTGTAGATAGATATAAATAATGTAGATATTCATCTATGTACATTTATTCAAATTTGATATATAAATCAATTCTTTGATTTATAGTGACACAGTGTTCCTGACACAGTGTCAGAGAGATGACATGGCCCTCCTGCCAAAAAAAAGCAATTCTCTTTAAAAAAAACACCAAAAAACCCCAATTCCAGGTATAGAAGTGACTTATAGTCCCTTAATTTAAGAAGAGTATTTTAGAATTATATTAAGATAATCCTTGGAGGAAGGTCTATGAAGGCTGCAGTCCTAACCTCTACCTAGGCCGGCTTAAGCCCCAACGTAAGTCCTGTGCTGACTTGCGGGTATCACAAAAGTGCAGTAAGACACTTCTGCGCCACTCCTGGAGAGATTAGGCCAATGCATAGGCATACGCTGACCTCTTTCAGTAAGATAGACCAGGTGAGTTAGGTCAGCCTAAATTTCTTAGGATTGTGCCCGAATTCTTCAAGAACATGTTTTTATAATTTGATCAGGGTTCTTCTCCATAGACTTCAGGGGAAACAAACTTATGTTGAAGATTAGTCAGATATCCAGGAGGTTCTAGACTCAGGTGTTTATTAACTTCCAAGTGGCAGCCGATGAACCTGCCCAGACAAGCTCAAGGAGGCAAATGCACCTTGCACCAGCACGCTCAGGCTTTTCTGGATAAAATGTCCATCACATGTGACAAGCCATGTTGGATAAGGGCAGCCTCTGTTTTAGACATAGGATAATTCTGAATGCCAGATTCAGGGAATTGCACCAGGATGCAAGATCAAATCCTCTGTACTCCCTCTGTCCTCTTTACTCCCTGAGACATCTGGTGGGCCACTGTGGGCTACAGGAAGGTGGGCCTTTGGCCTCTTCCAATGGGGCTATTCTTATATTCCTGTGTAAACTATTTGCCACATAATTTGGTGTTGACACCAGGATGCAGCTCTCTTATGGTCTTGTGTGCTCCCTGAGGCATCTGGTGAGCCACTGTGGAATAGAAGAAGCTGGACAATATGGGCCTTTGGCCTGATCCAGTGAAGCTATTTCTATATTCCTATGTGAATAGAGTTGCCATATCCAGAAAACCAGGACTGTCCCGGTTTTGGGGGATTGTGTTCACATACTGGCGAGTTTGACAGGGGTTCCTGACCTTGTTTTGTGGTAGAGAATTATGGCAATCCTATATGTGAACAGTCTGTGGAACTCCTTGCCACAGGATTTGGTAATGCCACCAGGAATCAGTTCTCTTGCGGCCTTGTGTTTCCTGAGACATCTGGCGGGTTTCAGTGGGATTTGGGAAGGTGGACTAGACAAGCCTTTGGCTTGATCCAACAGGGTTCTTCTTATAAGGCTGACCCGTGTAAGCCCCACCATACTGATCCAGGAGTAGGCCCCATTGACTATAATGGGGGTTACTTTTGAGTAGACACACTTGGGCTTGGGCAACCAGCAGGGCTCTTTTTATGTCCTTCCAATAAGACTGACCCAAGTAAGTCTCAGCACACTGACCCAGGAGTAGGCCCCATTGACTATGATGGGGGTTACTTTTGAGTAGACACACCAAGGCTTGGGCTTTGCAGCACATTGCTGTCAGGATTGTGTGAGCTCTTCACCTCATGAACTTCTAAGAGGAGGAGGAGGAGGAGGAGGAAGCTGCTTCTTTATGTAACCACCCCAAGACCATGTGCAGTGCAGTGTTACACACAACACACAGCCAGGCTCCTCCTATTCCTTCAGCTCTCCTCCCACCACCAGGAACATACAGGAAAAAGAAAGAGAGGAAGGTGGAGGGAGCTTTCTTAGGACTATCCTCCTCTTCCTCCTCCTTTTTTGTGTTTTGTTTTCCTTCCCATCTCTGTGCTTTTCACACGTGATGGTTTGGTTGTTGCATCTATAAATGCAAAGCCCTGTTGCAAGGGCAGGAGAAGCAGGAGTGCTGCGGCACAAAGTCCCTGCAAGGAAGCAAGCAGGCAGTGAGGTGGGGGAAAACATGCCATGCAAGCCCCAACCCCCTTCCTTGGTAGGGCTGGTGCTGCTGCTGCCTCCACGCCATGCACCCCTCTGCAGCTGAGCCCCGACAGCAGCCCTTGCTGAGACAATGGCGGCTGCTGCTGCTTCTCCTGCCACCTCCACCAGCAGTAGTCCTGGGAGCAGCGCCTTCCACCAGCAGCAGCAGCAGCAGCAGCAGGAGCCCTGCCTGAGGAGGCAGCAGCAGCAGCAGCAGCGGCGCATGGACCCCCGTCGCAGGCAGGCAGCGCTCTCCTTCCTCAGCAACATCTCCCTGGACGGGCGGCCGGTGCTGCAGCAGGAGGACGAGGGCGGCGGAGGAGGGCAGGAGGAGGCCAGCACCAGCGCCGCAGCAGCAGCCGCCTGCAGGCTCCACAGCCCCCTGGGAGCCCCTCGGCCGCTGCAGGAGGACGCCGCGGCTGAGGAGCAGGAGGAGGAGGAGGAGGACGCCTTCGCCAGCGTGCAGGCGCCCCCCGTGGGCTCGGCCGCCTTCCTGGGCTCCTCAGGGACCCCCGCTGCGGGCGGCGCCAGGAGTCGCCTCAACTCCTTCACTCAGGGAATCGCCTTCCCCCGGGCAGCCCCTCAGAGCTTCTGCGGAGCCTTCGAGCAGGGACAGCTGGGCAGCGCCGCCTTCGAGCTCCAGAGGTCCCGGTAAGTCAGGCAGGGAGGGAGACTGACTGACAGACCCAGACAGACCCTGCCTCCTTCACCACTGACACCCACCCTGCCTCCTTCACCCATGAGACACAGCCCGTGTCTACTCAGAAGTAAGCCACACTTCAGGCAGTGGGGTCATACAAGCTTCCACTGAGTTCAATGGAGCTTACTCCTGGGAAAGTGTGCTTGGGATGGCAGCCTTGAAAGTTATGCATGGCTACTCAGAAGTAAGCCCCGTGACAGTCAAGGGGGTTACTCCTAGGTTTCACTGAGTTCAATGGAGCTTACTCCTGGGAAAGTGTGCTTGGGATGGCAGCCTTGAAAGTTATGCATGGCTACTCAGAAGTAAGCCCCATGACAGTCAAGGGGGTTACTCCTAGGTTACACTGAGTTCAATGGAGCTTACTCCTGGGAAAGTGTGCTTGGGATGGCAGCCTTGAAAGTTATGCATGGCTACTCAGAAGTAAGCCCCATGACAGTCAAGGGGGTTACTCCTAGGTTACACTGAGTTCAATGGAGCTTACTCCTGGGAAAGTGTGCTTGGGATGGCAGCCTTGAAAGTTATGCGTGGCTACTCAGAAGTAAGCCCCATGACAGTCAAGGGGGTTACTCCTAGGTTACACTGAGTTCAATGGAGCTTACTCCTGGGAAAGTGTGCTTGGGATGGCAGCCTTGAAAGTTATGCATGGCCACTCAGAAGTAAACCCCATGACAGTCAAGGGGGTTACTCCTAGGTTTCACTGAGTTCAATGGAGCTTACTCCTGGGAAAGTGTGCATAGGATTGTAACCTTGCAGCCCAAAGCTATGGATGGCTACTCAGAAGTAAGCCCCTTTACAGCCAGTGGGTTTACTCTAGGTTACACTGAGTTCAATGGAGCTTACTCCTGGGAAAGTGTGCTTGGGATGGCAGCCTTGAAAGTTATGCATGGCTACTCAGAAGTAAGCCCCATGACAGTCAAGGGGGTTACTCCTAGGTTACACTGAGTTCAATGGAGCTTACTCCTGAGAAAGTGTGCTTGGGATGGCAGCCTTGAAAGTTATGCATGGCTACTCAGAAGTAAGCCCCATGACAGTCAAGGGGGTTACTCCTAGGTTACACTGAGTTCAATGGAGCTTACTCCTGGGAAAGTGTGCTTGGGATGGCAGCCTTGAAAGTTATGCATGGCTACTCAGAAGTAAGCCCCATGACAGTCAAGGGGGTTACTCCTAGGTTACACTGAGTTCAATGGAGCTTACTCCTGGGAAAGTGTGCTTGGGATGGCAGCCTTGAAAGTTATGCATGGCTACTCAGAAGTAAGTCCCATGACAGTCAAGGGGGTTACTCCTAGGTTTCACTGAGTTCAATGGAGCTTACTCCTGGGAAAGTGTGCATGGGATTGTAACCTTGCAGCCCAGAGCTATGCATGGCTACTCAGAAGTAAGTCCCATTATAGCCAATGGGGTTACTCCTAGGAATGAGTGCATGGGATTGCAGCATTACAGCCCAAACCTATGGGAGAAGGCTCTTTCATAGTCACTGGGGTTACTCCTAGGAAAGGGTGCATGGGATTGCAGCATTACAGCCTAATCCTGTACATGTCAACTCAGAAGTAGGTTCCACTGAGTTCAACTGAGCTTACTCCCATGTAAATGTGGACAGGATTGCAGTCACAATTTCCTAAAAGAGATGCACTGGGAGTCCAGTCTGGAAGTCCTACACCTGCTATGCCAGCTCGCCAACCTTATGCAAGTTGTAAAAGCTAGTTCTGAACAAATGGCACTTTGCACATGCTCTGGCTTCTTTTTTCATACTTTGCTTGTTCCAGAGCACAGGGTATGAAGGTTGCAACATTTGGCATGCACACTTTCCTGGGAATAAGTCCAGTTGAAATCATTGAGAGCTTTCAAGTAGACATGCATAGGAGTATGCTAGAAAACACTTTGTTTTCATAATGCATCAATTTAGGCCACAGTCCTATCCATGCCTACCTGTGAGTAAGCCCCACTGACTATAATTCTGAATAGACATACATAGGATTGGGCGCTCAATCATCTGGCACAAAAAAGATTGCAGATCTTGATTCCTAAAATGAGATGTGCCAGAGTTTGCATACAACCACTCAGGGAAGTTTGCTCCCAATCCCAGATGTATGTGCCAGTTATTTATTATTTACTTAGAATATTGCAGTTGGCTTTAATATGGAGGGAAAGGCACTGAGCCTGTGCTGAAAGCCACATTCTTCTATATTATTACTTAATACACCCTGATTAGGTCTGAGACCTAGCCAGATTCCAGAGCTGAACTCTTAACCACCTTTGGCTCCGACTAAAGGGCCTAGGAAAGCACATGCCGAAGATCATATCATAGAGATTACTAGTTACCTATTAACACCCTTTAATGATAGTGCTGTAGGTAACAGTTAAGAGTTTTGGTTTTTTTCCTCCTACCTTGTCTATGCCTGCCTAATAGGTTCAGGGAGGGATCTAATCCTTGATGTAGCCTGATTCTTTGCAGTTAAGCAGACTTGCTAAGCTTTGTGTTTTCAGTTTGTTCACACATGTCTATCTTAGCATAAAGTCAGGCCCTTCTAGTGCAATCCTTTGTATGTTTTCCTCTGAGGTAAGTCCCATTATGGTAAGTGGCTCTTATTCCAGGTAGGGATGCATAGATTGCATGTTTTGTGATTTGGCACAGAACCAATAGGTATTTATTCCAAATTAAGATATCTCACATGTGTGTGCTCTGTGAGATATACCAATATGTATCCGTTCCTGGAACATAGAGGCTTCCTACCATCTCTACAACAGTAGTTTTCAAAGTGGGGCTTGGGACCCCCCCTCCCACAGGTCGCATGCTCATGTCAGTGGGGTTGCAAAAGAGTGGGATCCACCATCTTGAAATCTGGCACTGGGCTTTCCTGGGAGCAAGGAAGCCTCATTGAACACAATAGGACTTACTTTCAAGTAGACATAGAGAGCATCCCAGTAAGTTTGATGGGATCCCAGACAGATTTTTAAATGTGAAAGGGGATCCTGGAATGCCTGAATAACACTGTGTTAGAGATGCCATAGTATAACCTTCCAGATGGGACCATATTGTGTCATCTGTTGTGTATAGTACCCAGTGAGCTGCTGGAAATATACAAATATTCTTCATAATAATAATAATTATGATGATGATGGTTAAAAGGTAAATTTCATAAAAAGTATGAAATTGAGCCCTCCTCCTGGAGCTTTCTCTTCACTGTGCCTCTATACTGGTAAAGTCTGCCTGACTTACTAGGGAACCTGGTTGTTCAGTGTTGCTAGTGTGAAGTTTTTTTGTAATTGTAATTCAGGAAATTTTTGTAATTCAGGAAATTAAAATCCTTTGTGTTATGTGCCAAAAAACTCATTCACAGTATTTAGTTGTACTCTTTGAGTGGAAGGCACATGCCTATTAAATTAATGGGTTGGAAATATTTATGACAAAGAATGCTGTTCATTCTAATGATCCTGGTTTGCTTGACAGCTATACTTGAAATCTTGTGCGCCAACATAAAACAGATGAACTGCTTCTTATTTGCTTAAAATTGGAAAATGTACCCTTTTAACAAAAGAGGATTAATAAACTGGGTTTATATGCAGTTTTGTTTTATTTAAAGTGTCATCTATTTACCTGTACCTATTAGAGAGTGTTAACCCACCACTGTCTTCCTGCCCAGTTCACAATGTTGCTGCACTTGTGTTATCACCAAAGCTGGTAACATAAGGAAAGAACTGGTGTTATGAGGTCCATTTTAGAGATTGGACAGATTCAGGGCTGTAGCTGGAACATCAAGGATAGTGTCATATTTCATACTGAATGTTTGTGACCATAATATCATCTTGTGATTTTCTAGGTCTAACAGTCAGTTCTGTGTTTAACCAGTGTTATGTGTGCCAGAAGTGAATCACACTGTTAAGCGTTCCACTTTAGACTTCTTTCTACCTGGTGATTTGCCAAAACTTGAACCTGGCCATCTTTTTGAAATATTTAAAAACTTTAATATTTGGGAATTATTTTGAAGATTGAAAGAACATAAGAAACTTGATAGCATACGAACCCTGCTGGGTCAGACCAAAGGCCCATATGGCCCAGTTTCCTGTATCTCATAGTGGCCCACCAAGTGTCTCAGAGAGTAAACAAGTGACTTGCATCCTGGTTTTCTCCCTTGCATCTGGCATTAAGGTAGCTTACTTCAAAAGTCAGGAGGTTGCATGTATCTATTGCACAGTCCAGCTGGAAGAGGCCAAAGGGTCTACCTCCTCTTTCCCACTAATGCCAACAAAAAGTTTCCAGTAATCCCATAATCAGGGATTTAAAAGCAGTAGCCTTTTTCTTTTGCTCCTTCCCAAATAGTATTAACTAGCGAAAAGCGTACCCGCATTGCGGGAGTAACATTTCCCCATACGCCATCCCCCCATGGCGCATCAGTCCCCTCATGCGCAGCATCCTCTCCAGTGCAACCCCTCCCTCCAAACAATACCCCCCTAGTGGACCGAGCACCAAATTGGCTGGATGTTGGTCAGTCTTCCATGTTAAGTATAGGACAAAAACACGTTGCACCCCTTTTCAGCCCCTGAAGGGTTAAATTTCTCCACAGCGGTTCTTGGTGGGTGTTCAGGTGACAGAAGGATCCCTCCCTTAATTTCATGCTTCTAGGTCCGGGAGTTGGAGCAGAATGTTGATGAGTCATCAATTCTACAATGCAGAGTATAGGGAGGAAAACGCATTGTGCCCCTTTTCACCCCCTTCCAGTTGGAATTTCCAAAAACCGGTTCTTAGTGCACTCCTCAGTCATAGAAGGAACACCCTGCCCAAATTTCACACTTTTAGGCCCAGCGGTTTTGGCAGGGCGTTAATGAGTCAGTGAGTGAGTCAGTGACTTTTCTCTTTGATATACTAAGAAAGATTGAATGCTAATAGTTATTGATAGATCTATCCCAGGGCTTTCCAACTTGTTTTGTTTGCTATTTTGTTTGGCAAGTGTCACTGAGTACAAATATCTTAAAGCACCCTTGGTGGGGTGTGGGCTTTTTGAGCAGCTCATGTTGCAGTCATTCTGCAGGTAAGGACCAGTTTCTCTAGTGATGGCTACCCCCAGTGGCTCCTACCCCCCTCCTATCCCATTCTGCACCCTTCTTTGGGTGTCGCACAGCCATATCTTACTGCTGGAGCATTTCTCCCCTAGCCATTTTTGCTTCCTGTCTGGTTGGCCATATTGCTGGTACATCACACAAACGTAGAATAATTTGTATGGCCAAGAATCTCTTGCTGCACTATGAAGTATGAAAAATACCAATCTATTCTCCATGCATTTATCAAATCTCCTTTTGAAGCTATCCGAGGACAAATTGACAAGATTAGCCTAATTTGGGGTCTGCATGCTTGTTTTTTCAAATGAAAATAGCGGGGTCCTGATCCAGATTAGAGTAATAGCATGAGGGGATTTCAATACTTCTTTTAGGATACTGATCTGGATTGAGAGCTGTATGCAAACCACCAGAGAGCCCCAGTCCATATTGGAACATTGAGGTAACAAAAAGTTAAAATCCTTCTCTTTCCACAACCATGGTTCTTATCCAAATTGAGGCCCCTTGCAGTTTTGTTTGAAAAATCAAGCAACCAGGAACCAGTTTGCATATAAGCAGGCACAGAGAAGAACTTCAGAACTTCATGCACAATAATATATTCCAATGTGAAACAAAACATTGTACATACACTTCCACAATCGCTTTGTATTTTCTTGTTTCTTAGTGTTGCTACACAGTTCATTTTTATAGTATTCACTAATAAAAAATAACATTCAAATATACATGTAAATACACCAGCAAAACGTTGTTCAGGCCCCATCTACTATCTGTGCAGATTTTCAAATCCTCACACAAGCAAATGACTGTCCCTTGCTTGACATTTTGTGCAAACAAAATGTCCATGAACTACAAATAACTGGAAATGGTGCTAAACAAAAAACTCCACACACCAATTCACTACTGGAGTTGAGCAGTGCAATCACTGCTTTTCACATTTTATGACAATGATAATTTAAAGAAGCAAATAACTGAAAAATACTATGCACCGTTCTAGGACTGGTAGACTGATGTGGCACCCAGGGTTTGTCAAGCTCTGGTCTAGACTGAACCTAAGCTGGTGTTCATCTCTCTGTCTTGTGGCAGTTAATTTCATAAATTAGGGTACAATCCTAACCAACTCTCCATCACTGGCATACAGACAATGCAACACAAAGATAAGGGAATAAACATTGCCTTACCTTGAAGGCTCTGTGATTGTCCCCCAACGATAGGATGCAGCACATGCTATACTGGCAGAGTTATGCCAGTGCTCAAAAGTTGGTTAGGATTGTGCCCTTCATGAAGCATTGCATAAAAGGGACTTCCTTTTGTCTGTCCTGAATCAGCCGATAATCCATTTCATTGGATTATGCCATATTCAGATATCATATGGAAGAAAACTTCATAGAATTTTAGCTTGTCAGTGGTGTCTGCCCTCTTTGGGAAGAGGGTGTGAAGAGAGTTGAGGGGATGTTTGTGAATTAAGAGAACTTTTTGCCTCAATTTTTTTTAGTTGAAGATGACAGTAAAAAAAATTGGCCCTGATTGCTGATAATAAACAAAAGCCAATATTGTAATACATTTTCTTATTGGCTACAAGATTTCTTGTTTTTGGACTTTTCATTAATTTTTTTCATAATTGTATTTGTCTTCAAATTATTTGAAGTAAACAATTTTAAAAAAAAATTACTAAGATTTAAAGTTGCAATTGAAGTTCCAGTTTTTGTGTGTGTTCAATGCTGTTTCAAGAAAAGAGTAAGTAATAATGTTGGCCAGTTGAATAAATTTGGGAGCCTCAAAATTGGCAAGAGGAATTCAAAATTATCTTAGGCAAAAAATGTTAACAAGGCAAAAAATGAACCTCTGCTCCGACCACTTTCTGCACAAAATGTGTAATTGTGTAATCCTCTGTAATATACAAATGCCTAATTCCTGCTTCTAAGTTTTCTAAACTTAAAGGCTCCCAATGGTTTAGCCTTTCTTGGCAAGCAGGGTACCCCATTGCCCTACCCGTTTTTGTTGTCCTTTTCTGAACCTTTTCCAGCTCTTATGAAATAAATATAGCCTTAAGGTAGACTTTTTGGTATCCTTTTATGTTTTTAGCTGCGTTAACCCACAAAAGTTCAGTTATTTCATATTTCCTCTTTAGTCAATTTTTACATGACCTAATGTTCTTAAAATAAATGTCAAACCAAAGGGTACTGGAAGTAGTGGAGGAACATATATTTGCACATTGGTTAGGAAGGATCACTTCGTAACCATTTCAGAATCACAGGCAGCACCAAGAAATCTGGCCATGCTAAGCTATCTGTTGGAAATGTAAAAATACAGCATTGGTTAACAGTTCAGTTTTGGTTTGAATGCATTAACGTCTTAGGAAATTACTGTTCTTTAGTATGAGTTAGTGTTCAATGCTTCCCATATTTCTGAAATGCCATGGAAGGTTCTAACTAAAATCAGCCTAAAATCTAACTGAGAAACAACCAGCCAGCACTTGGCATCCTTGCCAAGCATGCGGCACCAGGCACCAGCAAGCACCCCTACCCGGCTTCAGTGGACACCAGATACCAGTGGGGCATTACCGAGCAGCAAGCACACAAGGCACCAAATCAGTTTTTAGTTTGTCCTTATATCTCAGAAGGAATACACTCCCTGCATTTCTTGCTTCTAGGTCCAGGGGTTGGGGCTGGGTGTTGATCAGTCAGTGTTAAGAATAGGGACAGAAAAACGATGCATCCCTTTTCAGCCCGTTGGGGTTAAATTTCTAGAAATTGGTTCTTAGTGGGCGCCTACATCATGGAAGGAATATACTCCCCAAATTTCATGCGTTTGGGCTGGGCATTGATGAATGAGTTAGGGCGCAATCCAGAGTAACTACGGGGAGTCCTTGCTCCAGTGTAAGAACAATTTATTCTGGATTGCAATATGAATTTCCTATAGATTTTCACTAGGTGGTGCAGTAACTATGGGCGCATGTAATGTCTCTTACATGCTCCTGTAGTTACTCTGGATTGTAGGGTTAGTCAGTAATTGACTCTGATTTTATATATACAGGTTACAGGAAAAATAATTAGAAGCAGCTAGGCATCTCTGCAGTGGCCTAGTGGTATACCGTAAGTGGAATGCTGCAGTATAAAATATGTCATTTAATCCCACCAGAGCAGTGGCCTTGTATTTTATACTGCAATCTCTTTCAAAATCTAATATCACAATCCATTTATTCTGTGTTGTTATGCATTACTCATGAGGTGATATACCACTTGTAATGCGCTTTGCTACAGCATTGATCTCTGTTAAATGGGAAGCTGCTTATCTGCATGTTTGTTTAAAGTGTAAGCATTATGTTTGCCTGTTCAAAAGATCAAAATATGCTGTCTTCTGAAGGGATTAATGAATAAATAACCAGATTTAAGTGACAAGTCTTGCACAGACTGCTGTTACTGTTATCCTTTCCCCTAAATACATTGATCAGACCTCAATAAAAGTCATTAACACAAGTGAAAACATTAGAATTACAGTTGAAATAATGATTGTATCTGGGCTAAAACAGTAATTAAGCTAGAGGGGGCAGTGAAGGGGGCAGTGGCATAGCAAGAGGGGGCAGTGGCATTGCAAGAGCAGGCAGTGGAGGGGGCAGTGGCATAGCTGGAGGGGGCAGTGGAAGGGGGAAGTAGCATAGAGAGGGCAGTGGCATAGCTAGAGGGGGCAGTGGAAGGAGAAGTAGCATAGAGAGGGCAGTGGCATAGCTAGAGGGGGCAGTGGAGGGGGGCAGAGGCATAGCTAGAAGGGGCAGTGGCATTAGCTAGAGGAGGCAGCGGAATAGTTAGAGGGGGCAGTGGTGGGGGCTGGCGAGGAGGTGCGGGTGGCTTGGAAGAGGCTGGTGAAGGGGGTGCAGGAGCGGCACTGGGATGGCGAGGGGGGCTTGGAAGGGGTGGCGGAGGCTGGTGAGGAGGCACAGGAGCAGCAGTTGGAGGCTGGCAGGGGGCACAGGAGCAGCAGGGGCTGGCAGGAGGAGCCTCTGGAATCTGCAGCTTATCTCTGGAGGCCCCCCACCGCTCTATCTGGCAGGTGGGCAGGGCAAGGCAGTTGGAGGCTGGCAGGGGTCGCAGGAGCTGCAGGGAGGGTCCTCTGGAATCCGCAGCTTGTCTCAGGTTGTCAGGTACTGGGCCAGAGACGGAAGTTCACACTAAGTTGCAGTACTCTGGGGTCTTCAACTTGGGTCTTGAACTGCTGACCTGCCAACATTCTGGTCAGCAAGCACAGCGTTCTAACCACTGAGCCAGGGTATTCCATCCATAAATGACTTTGTAAATAAATTTACTGATGTAAATGTCTTATTGTTTTCTTTTTATATAGTTCCAGTGGTTTTCTTCTAACAGCAACAGTGCTGGTGCATTACATAAGTCTCAGAGGTTTCATTCCACATCGAAAGAGATATTTGACCCATGCACACTTGTAATATTTTTGAGAGTCATTGGCTACTGAATAGAAGTTGCAGTCATTTGCAGTACTCCTATGTGAGTATCCTGCTTGGTTGACTTATTTTTTCTCCTTTAAATGCCTCATTTTTGGAACTGGTATTTCTGAGAAATATGTCTGGAGTTAGCTTCTTAGATGTCAGACATTATTCTCTCGGCTTGTTAATTCCCTATTTTCACAGGCCTCTAATCAGAATGTTATTTTACATTATTAGAGTGGTGATAAAATCCTAAGGCAGCAGTCCCAAAGAAACTTACTAATGAAAAAATTCCACTGAACTTAGTGAGAAGTACTCCTCAATCACTCTTTAGCATTGGACTCTATGTGGACTTTCTAAAAGTATTGTATTTCTTTGAAAAACACGGTGTTTATAGATAATTCTTTAGACCACATGAATTCTTCACATTTCACCCTTCCTCCTTGTATGTTCAAAGGGTAAACTGAAGGTAAAACAACTGATAGTTCAAGAAGAAACCTGCTGTCATTACCAGCCCTGGCCCTGCCACTAGTTTAAATTAATGATAGTTTGCTTTGGCTTCTGCATGTTCTCATGTGATTCTGGCAGAGCACTTCAAAGCTTCAGAGTGAAACGTAAAGATAGTAAATTACCTTTGAATTATTGTTTCTTACAATAATTTCTTCCTCCTTTCTGTTTGACATAAAAATAACTTACACCATCTGACTGAAGAATTTTGTCTGTTGGCATGAACTGTTCGCTTGTTCATGGTAAACATCTCACAATCAGAGGCGCACACACAAATAAGTACAGTACTCGTGTTTTGATTTTGTGTAAAATGAATATGAAAACTTCATAACAAAACCCATACTAGAATGTCTCTCAAAATCCATACTAGAATGCCTCTCAATTTCTTTTCCTTACTCCCAGTAGCTGCATGTCTGAATTGACTACAGAACATCAGGCAATCTGGGGCAGAATTTATCTCTATGGGACAGCCCTTACTATGAAATATTTATTGACTTTTAAAGGCATGAATTAAACATAACATTGTGATAGAAAGTGAACAGGAAAGCTTTTTTACTGCGCTTCAGGTGCATCTTTTTTTGCAGGAAGTTTATAATATATGTTTTTACCAGCAAATTTCAATCACTTTGCCGTGCTACAGTACAAATAGTACAAATTTTGGCTGGTTCAGGTAGCAAGCTGTCAGGGTTTGTGGTTACTTAGACTGCAGTCCTAAAGACACTTTCCTGGGAGTAAGATCCATTGAACACAATAGAGCTTACTTTTGAGTAGACATGGTTAGGATTTCACCCTCTGACGGTGACAAAAGCCTTGTTTTACCAAGTGAGGGAGTGGCAGAGTTTCATCTCTGTGTTGAACTTTGGAGGAGGCTGGAAAGAGCAAGATTACTTGTTGCTTTACAAGTGGCTCCTAAGCTCAGAGTAATTGCTAGGACATGCCCTTGCCCTCCTCCCTGTCTGTGCCTGCCAGATTTAAAATTTGCAGTTTCATTGGTGTACTTGTTTAAATTAATTAATTAATTAATCAACAATTAATTGATTAAAATTGAATGACTTGTCATATGAATTGGCCAGGATGTAGTGGTTAGGGAGTTGGACTGAGATCTGAAAGAACCAGGTTCAAATCTCTCCTTGGCCATGAAGTTTCCTCACTCTCAGCCTCACCTATCTCAAAGGGTTGTTGTGAGGACAGCAGGAGGGGAGGAACTAAAACTTTGTAAGACACATCAGACATTTGCATTAGCATGGGAAAGGCTGGCTATAAATCCCTTAAATAAATTTCCTCCTACAGGCAGGGGTTTAGACAAGATGACCTATTACTGGTAGATAACGTGCAACTCTGTGATTCTATGAAATTATGTATATTAGATAAAGGCTGCAATCTTAAAAACACTTTCCTGGGAGTATGTCCCATTGAACACAATGGGGCTTACTTTTGAGTAGACATGATTAGGATTGTGTTCATCTATATACATACAGTATAAATATATAAAAAAGAGAAAACTCACTCCTCTGACTCATTCACTCATCAACACCCAGCCAAAACTGGTGTTTGAACTTCCAGCTGAAAGAATAGCCCTCTGTAGTTGGGTCTGTGCCATATGATATAATTGAAGTAATGCTGTATAGTCATTCTCTAACCACAGTTGTGCGAGACATCTTGCACTACACATTTTTGTTTTGCAAAGCTGCTGTGAACCTGTAATCAGACTGTGGCTTTTCTGTTTGTCTTAGCATTTTGGATCATTACATACTAGATCAATGTTTCTCAAAGTGGGGGTCAGGACCCCTTTGGCGGTTGCCTAGAGCTTTCCTGAGGGTTGCCTAAAGACCCCTGGTGCAGGGGGCCAGGTCAGGCTTGCCAGACCTCCAGCTGTAGCTGTGTGTGCACTGGGGCTGACTGACAGCCTTAGGGCCATATCCTATGCACACATGCTATGCAGCCCTGACGCTCCGCGTGGAGGCTCCTCAAAAGGGCTGCCAGCCAGCGCTGCTGCCTCTGACTGCCCCCAACTTGGGGGCAGTTGCCTGGGGGTGTCAGAGGCAGCTGCTCCTAACTGCCCCCAAGTGCCCCCAATGACCACCTTGAATCTCCAGCAGCAGCCAGGAAAGCCTCCTAGGAAAGTGTCTTTGATTGCAGTCTCCTAACTATGTCTACTCAGATGTAAGCCCCATTGTATTAAATGGGGCTTACTCCCAGGAAAGTGTCTTTAGGATTGCAGCCTAAGTAGCCTTCATAGGATCATGCACATTGAATGCATGTTTTGAATTCAATTCCAGTGTTTTGTCATCATTTTTACATCCAGTTAATATTTTTATATGAATATTTTGGGGGTTGTGGAACGAGTCATCAGAGTTTCCATTTTTCCTATGGAAAAATCTGCTTCAAGAGCGTTTCACTTAAAGAGCATGCCTACGGAACAAATTAAGCTCTTTATGTGAGGCACCACTGTATTTAAAAAAGCAAGAAACCTACAGCACATTCTATGTATGCTTTACTTGAAAGTAAATCCCACTGTATTCTGTATTCTGTACTCTCAGTTGAATGCATTTAGGATTGTAAGCCTTAATTTTTCCCCAGTATGTATTAAGAAAGTAAATAATTGGGTATGCTTGTTTGGTACAATAGAAGAGTCTTTGTAATAAATACTGTATTTACTCAAATATAACGCTAATCTTTTCCAGCCAAATTCAGTCTCCAAAATCAGGGTGGCATTAGATTAATTAGAATTGAGTAAATACAGTATTTTGATTATATAAGTATAGGGTGTGCATTATATTTGATGGCACATTGTATTCGATTAAATACAGTGTTTCCTACTTCTGTGTAGCAAGAGTCAAGGATTGAATAAAATTTGGATAACAGGAAAGTTAAATATTGGGAGAAAGTTCTCTTTGTTTACAGTCTTTCAGAAACTTGAAATATATGTTACTGGAAAATCTCATCGCACACATTTCAGATTCTCTTTTGTCAGTCAGTCTAGCTAAATCAAATAAAAATATTCCTAGAACTATTTAGTCAGGAAGACAACTCTTGGAAAGTATAGTCTCACATTACTCATTGCATATTGTAACAGCAGTGAAGCTGCCAAATATAGATTTCTTCTCTACTGATATATTTTCAGGGTTGATAATACTCTGAATTAATATAATTCACAATTTGCTGCCTAAGAAAAGCAAACTTTGTAAAGAATATGAGACAAATTTAGACATCTGTCTTGTAGTAAGAGAACTCTACTAGTAAGAGAAAGCATATCTATAAACCTAAAATAAAAAAAAATATTAATCAAAGGTGATGAAGGAATAAAAAACAAGCATATATGAATAATGACTATAAATTTCATATAGTATTCATCTAAGAGGCTCATTTATAAAAGGGTGCTGTTATTCTGAACCAGGGTGTAGTGTTATGGAGTTTGTGTAGCGTAGTGGATAAGAGATGGAACTTCAAAGAAGAACATTCCTCTTTGAATCTAGCTATAGCCATGAATTAATGAGAGAGATTGCCTTAGGCAATCCACTTCCTCTCAGTCTCAATTCCCTGTTGTGATAACAGTGAACTAGGACAGTTAACCCAGCCAAAATTTTTCATAATTTCTTGGTTCTAAAAACAGGAGTTGTCTTCTCAGTTGTCTAATTTCTCTCCAGCCCACAGGTGTACACGATTGATTGTTGTTGCATATATGAAATAATGGGTTGAAACGGCTTACCAGCACTGCTCATACATTCTTATTTTGAGATATGCAGTGTCACAAGCCTAGTTGGCACCCAATTACTAGCAGCCCCATTTGAGAGTACATCCTAAAGGCAGCTGTCCCTCCTCACCTACCATGCAGGGAAAGCAGGCAGTTTGGTACTTAGCAGGAAGAGTGCCATACATAGTCTTCACTAAGGGCCAACGCACAAATCATGCTAAGTGTATACCATGGCTCAGTGGCTTGTTTGTTTTATAAATGCAGGTATAACATAATTATCAGCATTTTTGTCTCAACCTGAATGAGGCTGGTTCTTCAAATTAAAAGATAAAACACTCCTTAAGTTGCAGTTAATGGTTATAAGCAGTCTGCTTACCAGGGTAAGGCAATTAAGCTTGTCTGAGAAAGGTTCATAAGGGGATCAGTTTGGGTTCTGTTTCAGCTGGAAAGCAAACGTTTTTGTAATGATCACATCAATTATCACATCAATTACCCCCATGTAATTATCACATCAATCATCATTGGCATCCTTCAATCTCGAAAGACTATGGTATCGTGCTCTGATTGGAGGTCCTGAAACAACATCTAGTGTGGCTAAAGAGGCCAATTCGAGAGTGTCCATCCCTTCCACACTGAGGACAAATAAATTCCGTCCCCTGCCCAGGTCCCAGGTTTCGCTGCTTTCGGGTCTGTCTCTTTGCTTCAGCCTGCCGAACAAGTGTCTCTTCCAGTTGGAGAAGGCCATGCTGGGTCTTTTGCCTCCACGCTGAACGATCGGAGGTCAAGTTTTCCCAGCTGTTGATGTCCATTCCCAAGGCCTTTAGATCCCTCCTGCAGATGTCCTTGTATCGCAGCTGTGGTCTCTCTCTAGGGCGCTTTCCCTGCACTAATTCTCCATATAGGAGATCTTTTGGGATCCGACCATCAGCCATTCTCACGACATGCCCAAGCCAGCGTAGACGCCGCTGTTTCAGAAGTGTGAACATGCTAGAGATTCCAGCATGTTCCAAGACTGCATCATTTGAAACTTTGTCACGCCAGGTGATGCCAAGAATACGTCGGAGACAGCGCATATGGAAGGTGTTCAGCTTTCTCTCCTGCCATGCATAAAGGGTCCAAGACTCGCTGCAGTACAAGAGTGTGCTCAGGACACAAGCGCTATAGACCTGGATCTTTGTATGTTCCGTCAGCTTCTTATTAAGCTACACTCTCTTTGTAAGCTTGGAGAACATGGTAGCCGCTTTACCAATACATTTATTCAGCTCAGTATCTAAGGAGAGAGTGTCAGGGAGAGAGTGTCAGAGATAGTTGAGCCGAGGTACAGAAAGTCATGGACAACCTCCAGTTCATGTTCAGAGATTGTGATACAGGGAGGTGGATCCACACCCTGACCCATGACTTGTGCTTTCTTCAAGCTGATTGTTAGTCCAAATTCTTGGCAGGCTTTGCTAAAACGGTCCATGAGTTGTTGAAGGTCTTTGGCAGAGTGAGCAGTAACAGCAGCGTCATCGGCGAAGAGGAACTCCCGCAAGCATTTCAGCTGGACATTGGACTTTGCTCTTAGCCTGGAAGGATTGTATAGTTTTCCATCTGATCTGGTCCAGAGATAGATTCCCTCTGATGCATTTCCAAAAGCATGCTTCAGCTTTCAGATGTCATTTCAGCATGACATCACATCAATTCAGCATCACATCAATACAAAGTGATAATCACTTCTGAATTGCCTTGCAGGAGGAAGTTTCTACCTCTGAGCCTAATTAAACTTGATTCATATTGATTCATTGTCTGCCACATTACCATAGTAAACATTTGCTTTTGTATAACACAAAAATGGGTAGCCCCAGAGGTTCCTGGAACCAAATGTCGCTGATGGTGAGGTCCAACCTGTAGAGCTTGGAGGAGGAGCAAAATGTGGTGACAATAGGCAGGGAGGCATTTGTAGTTGGCAAGTATCACATTTCTGATCCTGATTACTGGCTTCCCAATCTATTTTTATTTGGGAAAAACGTTTCCCTTGCTTGCAGTTGCCTCTGTCATGGTCTCACCACATTGCACTTTCCCTCCCAAGTGTTTAGTTTTCTGTTTAGTGTTCCTCCTCGTGTTGTTAAAAGTTTAGTCTTAAAAGAACACATTCTGTTTTTATCACATGCGATTTTGTTTTATGTTTTATCACATGTTTATGCAATTTTCATATAGTTTGTAAGGTAGTCTGTGCGCAACTCAATTCATAATATTCATCCATGGTTTTTTTTTTCCATGCAATTCTGTACAATTCAAGTAATAACTTGATACGAAATCCATTTGCTAGATAATGGATTAGACATGCATGTGCAGAAGTAGAGCTGAATGCTTCAAGAAGATGACTGGCCCAGATAGCTCTGAGAAACAAACTTTTTTCCTGAGAACACAGTCATGTTGAGACCAACTTGGCACAATTTCCTTCCCTCAAAATTCATGAGATCTTTGATCATGTGGTGGACCTGATTCACAGTATCTGTTTAATGGAAAAGGAGGTCTTCTTCACTCTTATGCAGTTGCAACAATATACGGGCTGTGCAACTTCAACCTCCCTATGCCAGAGAGACTGGGTGAGTCTCTTTGCATATTCATTTGCCACTTAAGGGATTCAGTGTGATTTGTGAGTTTACAGCTCTTGATCTTTTTCCATGTCACTCACCCCAACTCATTACAGCCTCAGGGTTGTGTACACAAACCCAAGGCTCTGGGGCTAGTAAAAGAAAACTTGTTTACAAGACATCTTAAGCCTTTACTCCCTTTCTCTCCCCAGATTAGCAGCTTTAGTTCTGCAACATCAGATTTGGCTAGGATGGAATATCATATTCATAATTTAGATTATGGTCCTGCAGTTATTTACCACAGCTATTGGACTAATTTCTGCTGTGTGTGCAATCTGCATTGCTGTATGCATTGATGTATCCGCATACAAATTCTGGGTTATTTGAAACTCTCTTGCAAGTAAATTGCTACCCATCCAAACATTTTACTAGTTCATCCAACCATGTGACTGTGAGATAGAAAAAATGGAAAAGGACAAAAAAAAACCCAGCTGTTCAGTTCACAAAAATTTTCTTCCCTGGTTGCTAAGCATGATTCTTTATGCACTGCTATAGATAATCAGTGACTATTTACAAGACTGATTTTTTAAAACAAAGTCAAAACTGAGTTCCTGAGCTCAGGGTGAAAATAGTGCATACAGGTGAGAAACTGGTGCCAGTCCACTGAAGGGCTAGCTGAACTGAAAGAAAAATAAATAGTACCAAGGGAACATCTACTTCTCATGAACAACTTCCTACCATCCTACTTTTAGATATACCATAGTCATTTGACATAATTCCTATTGAATGGAAAGTATTGTTCTTTATAGACCAGATTCATTTGGCTTGTATACAAAGTAGGTGATTAAATCAAAACAAAACCAGAGATCAGTGTTCATAATCCATTGCCCTTTTGTAATAGCAGGCTTTCTATAGTTTCCTCCTTTCATGTTGCTGCTTGTTCCCTATAATGCAGCCTAATGAAAGGCATATTATTGGCTTGAAATCACTTTTTCCTTGTTGACATTTCCCGATGCTCCCTTAGGTAAGCTGTCTGAATAACTGCTGAATTTCTTGGCACATGTTGGCAGTCTAATGTTGCAACTGTGAGAACTGTTTTAAAGGCCTAAAAATGAAGTAACGTATCATAAGCATAGTCTTGTGTTCACCCCAGCAAGCTGTTTTAGTGATGGCAGGAGCTGACAAGACCCAGTAACTGCTCAATTCAGCTTGTTTTGATGCTGTATAGGCTGATATCCAATGGCTTTTTTGTCATGAATCTGTATAATAAGCTCTTTCTAAAAGTCACAGGAAGTTTAATTGGAGATTTGAAATGTTTAATTATATTAGACATCTATCATGACTGTCACATCAATGTTAATCAATGTGATAGGAAGTTGTTTGCATGGTTAAGCATGACAGGACGTATTGTTGTAATTATAACTGCAGTCAAATTGGAGATTTAAATAGATGAACAAATACTTATTGGTAATAAGCAATAGTGATCAATTTTACATTTTTACACAAACTAGACGTAAGGAACCTGTTTAGTCACGAAATTTATCAATAAGGAAAAGGATAGATAGAACTTAAGACTCTTTGACAAGCAGTTTTTAAACAGTTTTTTTATTTCAGTTTTAAATTTAGATGAGCTGCAGCTCCTATGGTTTCACTGATTTATATTGCACTGTCAGTTTTTGTGGTCGGTGAATCAGCCTTTCAGCATGATATGGCAAATTCACAGACAAAACTATGCTTTATCATCACAGTCCTAGTAAATAATTCTATTATTGTTTTTTTTTAAACTTTTTGCCTTGCACCAGTGTTTCATGTATGTGTTGAAAGAGCCCTTGAGGTGTTTTGTGGCACATTTTAATGACTCTCTTGATCTTTATGTCATTCATGTAATGCAATCATTTTCACCATTAAAACAAATGCTTCATTTTTCTCTGTTTTCTGTTTTCTTCACTGTGATGGTAGGGCACAGAATATGTTTTTCAGGAGACATAAATTGTGTAAGTGTGTGCCCAAGAACATGGCCAATCCATGCATGATGGGAATGAGCCTTTTGCATTAGGCAGCGCAATGTGGCCTGAATAGAGGTGTGGTAAACAGAGAAGCCCACTGCCTTTCAGTCCACTGCTGTGGATAGACTGGGCTCTTTATGGACTTCTTTTTCCACATGGTTCTTTAATCAAAGCAGGGAGTGCAGGCTCTGAAGTGCTGTCAGAGCAGTGACTCTTGGCAACAAGACCTGCTCACAGGATTTGAATCTTTGTTTCAGAGGCAGCCCTAAATGGTCATCAAAATGTCCCTCCACCATCAGTGTTAAGTACTGTACTAGGTTTTATGCCCCAGTAGCACCATGCAGGCTTAAAAACTGGAATGTACTGTATGCTATTATGCCAAAAGCCAAATATCGTGAATCACAATGGATGCCCAAAATTGCCTGAGTGTTATGGAGAATTTTCAAGCATTTTTTTTTTGCATCTACCATGTACTTAATGACCATGTAAATAGGTCCTCATGCATTTAATGACCTTCTAAATAGGCCTTTGAAATCGCTGATTCCATTAGTTTAGTCAGTATTATTACTGCTAGTGGACCCTTGCAGGTTACAAGCAAAACAAGCACTGTAATGGTATGGCTTTCACAAAATGTATATTTTGTAATGTTGTTTTAAGTCTGTTATATAATGCAAGCTAACACAAAAACAATCTTTTAAATGAAACCAAAGTCCATGACAATTCATGGGTGTAAGAAAACAGGAATTTCTAGTGCGTGAGAAAAACAACACTATGAGTAATAAGACTGTAAATAGAATCAAACAAGCTGTAAAAACAAATATTAGACTGAATTTTTCACTTGTTCCACAGCTGTCTCTCTTCAGGCATAAAGTGGGTAGAGCATGCATAAAAGAGCATGAAAAAACTGAAAGAGATTCCAATCCTAACCTGCATTGGAACAGGGAGGACAGCTGCCATGTGCTGTCTCTAGCTCAGGATTTGATGTGGATCCCCCACAACTCAAGAGTATTTCCCTTAACCCTGTGTGGCATGGCAGCCACCTCATTGGGGTTACTTGGATCTGCCACAGCAAAATTGCTGGGCTGCTCCAGTGACACCTGCTTCAGCGAAAGTTTCTCCTGCGAAACCATAGGCATAGGGCTTTTCAAGATGGGTGTTAGGATCCGGCCTAAGTACCCACATGCCAGTCCAGTACAGTCTTCAGATTAGCTCTAAGGTGAATAGTAAGGTGTTTTGCGCAAGATCAATTTAAAGAGCTATATTGGCATTTTTTTAACTATAATTTTTTGAGTCTCAAAGCAGCATTTGTATGGTCCAGCATTTGTGTGGTCCAGAAGATTCCAGTTTAACACAAAAGGATAAGGGTCTTTGGGAACCAAGAGCACAATCCTAACCATATCTACTCTAAAGTAAGCTGCATTGTGTTCAGTGGGTCTTACTCCCAGGAAAGTGTCTTTAGGATTGCAGCCTAAGGCTACAATCCAGAGTAACTATGAGACGTTTTACACCAACGTAGTTACGGTGCCACCTATGGGAAATGCATAGAGCAATCCAGAGTAAGTGCCTCTTACGTCTTCCTGTAGTTACTCTGGATTGTAGGGTAAGTTAAAAATGTCCGTTTCTCATTTCACACAGAGATCAGATATGTCAAGGAGTTTTAACAGCCGAATTTTATCATGGATTGGACTGTTGCACACAGCCACTTTTGGCAAGGAGCAGTTACCTGTTTGTTGCAGGACCTGCTAGGGCAGGTAAGGCAGGGGAGGAGTAAAACAAGGGGATAGCTGGGGAGCCTATGGAAAGGGGTGAATCTGACAACAATGTCATGTACCTGATCATAACCTCCATTTTCATAGCCTTCCTGCCTCCTTTCTTTCCTTGGATTTGTGCCAGCTGAAGAACTGGTGCAATTGCAGGGTAACCATTGCAGAATAGGAGGCTTTCAGAATAGTATAGTGATTTAAATCTACATTTTCCTCTAAACCGCTCTACCCCCTTCCCCTCTCTTAAAGGGATTGGGGCACCTCTACATGAACAGGGAGGTTGCAATCCCCCTGCAGGAACTGAAGTCTCTTCTGAAAATAATTGTTAGCTTTCTGATTCGTCAGCACTACTAGGAAGCAGTTCATCTTTCCCTTTCATTACACAGATTCATTCTAGAGGGCATGCTGAACAGTTCAAACTTGCAGCTTTTCTTTGTTTTATTACCTTGTTACTTTACAAGTGCCAATTAATATCATTACTTACACTTAAAAATAATTTCAAATCTCTTTAGTGGAAACATTAAAATTCATGTTCCTCAAAAGGAAAGATATTTATTTACCATTTCCACAAAACAGGTTTTCCATACTTTGGAAAGAAGCCGCTCAGAATTACATTTAAAACACAAGCTTTCCAGGAAATCTAGACGTTAGGCTAATTTTTATGGGAAAACAAACAATGGTGAAACTGTTTTAGCATAAGCAATAAAAAAATTTCACTAAACATCAAAAATATTGTTTTAGTTTTTAAATTAATTTAATTTTGTCGTTTTCTAACTATTTATGGCTGCAATCCTAATTACATTTTTCTGGGAGTAAGACCTATTGAACTCCAATGTGTAGATATGAGTAGGATTGTGCTCTTTGTTTCTACATTTCTTAGCCAGAAGTGAACATTTTTGGTCAGTTATATTCCCAACAAAAAGGGTGAACGGGGTTGAAAGCTCCTTCTTCGAGCAAGCAACTTTGAATGTTGTCCAGTGTTTATTTTGGAAGAAGAGCTATGCATTATGATCCCCATTTCATGATGTCTTTAAGAGCAATTTCTGGAAAAAATACTACGTTTTATTGTACCTTCGTGGTTTTTCAATTTACTAGCTTGTTCTTTTCCTGCTAGATTTGGGCTGCAATCCCATGCACTTCCTGGGAGTAAGCCCCATTGAACACAATGGGAATTACTTTTGAGTAGAGATGGATAGGATTGTCCTGGCAGACTACACATTGGACAGTCTGTGCAGGAGTTATGTAGGATTGATCTGTCTGACTGGTATGGCTGTCAAGTAGCACCTTGGAGAAGTAGCATTTACCCATTAAAAATCTTCATCAGGCTGAGCTCAAGTCAAGTGAACACCACTTTCCCCTGTTCTTCCCCCTTAGTCCTGTTGTCTTTAATTTCATGTAGCAAGTATTTATTGTGACTTGATATAATTTGAGAATATACATACACTGTCATTATATGAATGACTTGTTTATGGTAGGAAATTGTGGGGAACACCAGGCAGCCAAGCTTTATTGTCTTTTGTTATATTAAAACAAGCTGTTCAGTTCAATTATGTACAAAATATTGAGCTATTTTTGCTTGTAGAAGGTTGTTTGTTTTGCATGAAGTCTTAATATTTAATTTTCTGTTAATTGTTTCTTTTCTCCACAGACGTCGGTTGATTTCCCAGAGGTCTTCCTTGGAGACATTGGAAGACATTGAGGAAAATGCTCCCTTACGAAGGTAACTGCACATAGTATCTCTGTTTTTCAAAAGGCAGACACAGCTTTTGATTCTGCCATTGGCTGACCTGCACAGTAGTAGACTGGTAGCCACTCAAATCAGCCGTGATCCACTTAATATCTTTGGTAGATCCATTCCAGGACTCTGCATTGAAACCTGATTCCACATAAAATGAAATCTGGAGAGGGACTCTGTCAATCCAGAAGTGCCTTTGAGAGGCATCCAGGAGGTCTTCTGTGGAAAGACTGTGCATGATTCTGGTGGCACAAGTGGTTAAGACACTGTGCCTGTTAACCAGTAAGCCAGGGTTCAAGATTTGGGTCCCCACAAGACAAGGATCTCCTGCTACAGGCAGGGGGTTAGACTAGATGAGCCACTTGGTCCCTTCCAACACTATGATTCTATGAACAATCTATGAACTTCCCTGCATCTCAGATAAACCTCTGGATGGTTCTGAAAGGCATTTTTGGTTTTTCAAAAGATGTAAGTTTCAGAAGGAGGAGGAGGTTGCACTCAACCTCTCTATGCCTCAGAAGAAGTTCTGGACCCTATTTGTAGGCTCTGAAAAACTAAAAGTTGCCTTTTAAAAATGTCCAGGAGAGCCTCCAGTTGCTAGTTTAACCAGATCATCATTTGGAGAGTACTCTAGTGCAAGAAGGGAAAGTTGCTAGTTTCTTGTTGTAATTTTTGTATCACTCAATAAACAAAGGCTGCAACCCTAAATTCAGTTTCCTGGGAATAAGAACCATTGAACACAATGGAGCTTACTTTTGAGTAGATATGGTTAGGATTGTGCTCAAAATAAACTAAAATGTGTCTTTTTCCAAACTATTTATTTAAATAACTCCTGATTTATCCTTACTGAATTCAAATGACACCATATCCAATAATTTTTTCATTGTATGAAAACTTAAAAATCCCTTATTGTCAGGGTTCCTTAAATGTTTGGTTGGCATATGAGCCCAATGTTATTTGTGGCTGCTTGCAGTCTCTTTTCCCCAAATCCTCTGACAGGCTGAATTCTTTGAAAAGTGAGTACGGTCTTCTCCATTGGTGGGCTCCAGCAGGTTCGCACCTACTCTATAGAACCGGTTGTTAACTAGAGATAGGACATATAAAGTTTAAAAATTGCCATTTAAAAGTGGCTGACAGATGGGCAGAGAACCAGTTGTTAATTTCTTTGAATCCCATCACTGGTCTTCTCTGTGCAGGGATTTTCAGATCTTAGGACACAACAGAAGCTTCTCATTACTCAGACAAGAAAGGAACATTTTAAAGTTATATGTAGGTCAAGGCTCAGAAATTTAACTAGAAATTTATTACTGAAATTCACCAATTTTTTTCTTTGTTATGTGTAATAGAAATTTTTGTCCTTTTACTTTTTCCAAAGGAAAGGAAAAGAATGCAGAATGTGCATCAACTTTCTGGTTAACAAGTCTCATGTTTTTTCTATTCTTTGTAACAGAATTCATGAGAACATTGTGAACATTATAAATTATTCAAATGCAGCTCTAATTGCCAAAAGAAACAAATAATGTTTAATATTTCAGGTTGTTAACTTGAAACAGTCTTTCCAGTGGAATTCTGTCCACAGGGGGGTTTCTTTTAATTGGAACCCATTATGGGTGGTGATAGGAAGTCTACATAATGAGAGTGGGCTATAAGGAAGAAAATAGAAATGTCCAGAAGGTCTCCACCATTGTTGTTTGTTTCTGTGCAGGTTGCCAGTAAGGCCTTTTGATTGAATATGCAAGGGAGACAGCCAATATTCTCCTTAGTAAAACTGCATGTTTCATCTAGGCATGCCTTTCTTTGCCCTAACATTCTCTTTCTCAATCTCAGCAGAAAAGTAAATTGGGTTGTGATATCAGTGGTCATTCAAGTGTTTGATAAAAATAAATCTTTTTTTCAAAACTTCACCTTAAAAAAATTAAAAAGTGAACAAGGCTACAATCCTATTTTTCTAGGGTTCTCTAACAGAGAACTTACTTCTGAGAGCTTACTTCTGAGTAGAAACGCATAATATTGCAGCACGTTTCTTTTAAAAATATCTACAGTGGTACCTTGCTTAACAAGTGCCTCGCTTAACAAGTGATCCACATAACAATCAAAAATTTCTCTAGGATTCTGCCTCACATTACAAGTGTTGCTTCACTTCACAAGCACACTCCTTGCCAGTTGGGGCAGAGGCGCTGGCTAGAGCTCTTTTAAAAAGCGTCAGGGCTGCCTAGCGCACCTGCCCATAGCGAAAGCAACACTTCTGCGCTGTTCCTCCTGCGGCCAGGCATCCGCTGGGCAGAAGGAGAGAACAGCAGTGGAGAAGAGGGAAGCAGCCCTCTTCTAGAAGAGGGCTAGCCAGGAGGGAGCAGGGGGGAGAGAGGCTCAGGATGAAGAGAAGGAGAAAGTGGGGAGACATTTTGAAAGTGTCTTGGATTGCAGCCTCCTAACCATGTCTACCCAGAAGCCCCATTGTGTTAAATGGGTCTTACTCCCAGAAAAGTGTCTTTAGTATTGTAGCCTAAGTAAACTTCATAGGATCATGCACATTGAATGCATATTTTGAATTCAATTCCAGTGTTTTGTCATTTTTACATCCAGTTAATATTTTTATATGAATATTTTTGTGTTCTGGAACCAACCGTCTGAGTTTCCATTATTTTCTATGGGAAAATCTGCTTCACATAAAGAGTGTTTCACATAACAAACATTCTTCTGGAATGAATTAAACTTGTTATGTGAGGCACCACTGTATCTTTAATTCTGAATGCAGACATCTTAAACTTACAGTTAATACTGTCTTTAAGACTAACAGCTTGATCTTCTTATGTCCTAAAATCAGTGCTGGGTGTCGCAAATGTGTCATGAGGCACATTTGTGCCATCCATGGTCTAAATGACACTGGACACAGCAGTTGGAATCCTATTAGCTGGCAGAGACCAGGTTAGAGCCAACTGTTGTGGAGACATAGGGAGGGATGCAGGAAGGCAAAGGGAAAGCATTTCAACACACACACAGAGGGTGATCTTCAAACCAGTTTATAAGCACTTTCATATACAGATAGAGATGTGTGCAGTCTTCACAGCCCTCAAAATACCCTCCTGAGATGTGGAAACCAGAGCTCCCTTCCAGAGGATTACTGGTCTTGCCTGAGGAGGATAGAGGGGGCTTGCCAACAGCCAGAAGGAGGCTCACCTGAAACTCCATCTGGCTTCAGGGCTGGGGTTTGGAGTCCCCTGCAATAGAGCCCATGGCCAGCTTCTGGTTCACTAAGACTCTCTGACCCAGTTGACCAACCATAATGGGAGCTGTGATGATGAGGTGGAGGAAATGGGGGTTCATTTAAGTGTGTGCTTTATATCTGTGCCATGTGTTCGTGCTTGCAGAAATCCTGGAAATTAGAAACCATTTATTCAGTAATCTCAAAGTTCCAACACTATTCTATTTATTTAAATTGTATATTTACATTTTTCTCCCAGCCCTTGAACTATGCCAGGTATTTGATGTGGCACTTAGGTCAAAAAGTTTAGAGACCCCTGATTTAGTGTTATGTTTTTCAGCAACCAGAAATCCATCTTGGGCTCAGTTCTTTCTTGGAAGAATAGACAAAAGATATTTCCACTATTTTGGTTCACTTTTAGATCTCCCTTCAAATCGCTTTTCCACAACCTTTCTGTATAATTTGCTGCTAGTGGATTCTCTTGTACCTTATCTCCAGTTCCCTCTGTAATGTACCTTAACTTCTGCTTCTCCTTTAGCCTTACATCAGTTACTTAGGGCACAATCCAGAAATGCCCTTGAGTTACCCAATCCATCACTGGCTGACCCAACTGCAAGATGGGCCACCCTAGTTATTCTGGAAAAGGCTTGGGGCAGCCTAAGGCAACATAGGCTGCCCCAAGACAGGTGGACCTGGGCTGCCCTAGCTGCACCAGCCTAGGCAGTTCAGGAGAGGCAGATTGAGGGCATATTCAGTATTGCCTAGGGCAGAGCAGTTACTCTGTATCCAGAGTCTGTTTCCAAGGCAGAATTACCCTCTTCCAGCTCCTCGGAGTTATAGTATCCCACCTCAGGAGCAAGTATAAATCTGAGTAGTCCCAGAGGGGTCCATGATAAGGCAGAGTAAGAATGGCAGTAGTAAGTAAAAATCTGAGTTCTTGGCCAGCCTAGCTGCAACCCTGCTTCTCAACCTCAGGATATGGCACAACTACAACAACCCACTAACCTGGGGATACAGCAGGCCACTCCAAGAAGCCCCTTCTATTCACTGTAGACTGTACTGGGAGTCTTATCAGGGACTCCTTATAAGGTAGGCACCACAGTTGTTCCTTGTTCAGTGTGATCTAAGGAGTCTCCTCGGGAGCAAGCCCTCCCTAGGTGTCACTGACTTGATGCCTACTGAGCATGCTCTGGAGCAGCGAGGGCAGCCCAGGCTTCCTGACTCTGGATGCAGCATAACTTTCTGCTCTGGATTCAGAATAATTGGGGCAGCCCAGCTAGGACACTCCTCATTGCCCTCACTCTGGATTGTGCCCTTAGATGAAGAGACAGTATTTCTATATTCTGTATTGTTTCTATATTCTATGTTGTACAATATTTCTATTGTACATATTCTATGTTGTACAATATTCTATGTACATATGTATTCTATGTTGTACATATTCTGTACATATTCTATGTTGTACAATATTATACTTAGCACACTTTCTGCACCTGAAGAATAGAGAGAGAAAGAGGAAGCAACAACACATTTAGGAAATCTTGCACAGTCTAGTTATACTTTTTAAGCAAGTCACATTGCCTGTTCTAAAGTGCCTGCAAACACATAAACAATGGCCTTTTTAAAAACTGAACTTTTGTGTTTGGTCATAGTCATAGCAATTACACAAACATCTAGTATAAATATCACAAATATCACTACTGTATCTTGGAAATCACTTGGATATCACTATCAGGAAATGCCTTTTCTCTCTTTTTTGTATAAGTTCTTTTCGGTATAATTTTTAGCACCTATGTGTTTCTGAGCACAGTTGTTTTCATTATTGCTGCAGACTCCTAGATTGGAGAAGGGAGGGAGTTATTTGAACTGTTTGTCTAGTCTTTCCTTCCTGCCTTTGTGTTGAGATTTTTTAGCTATGTGGCAGAGAACATAAATTGTTTCAACTGCTCTGTTTTTCAGATGCCGGACTTTGTCAGGTTCACCCAGACCAAAGAACTTTAAGAAGATTCATTTCATTAAGAATATGCGGCAGAATGATACAAAGAGTGGCAGGTATTTTATAACTAAAAAGCTCGTCTTCAAAGGATTGAGACAAAATGGTATTAAGAGATGTCAGGGGAACTCTTCCATGTCTACACAGAAAAAGTCCCATTGTGTTCTGTGCGACTAAGAATCCAATCCTAACCATATTTTCCTGGGAGTCCCATACACACAATGGTACTTACTTCTAAGTAGACATTGCAGTGTTAATCTCATGAAAGCAGCCCGAATTTCCCATTCAAGATGGTGGCAAGGAATGCCAGATTTGAACATGGCGGCTCCCAGCCTTTTGCAATCACCCTGAAGTCTAAATCCTTGAAGGGGATCCCAATCCCCACTTTGAGAACCACTGATCTATGTCTTTCCTGATAATCTTTTCCATGTTCCATGTAACTAATATTCACAGGGCTCAATCTTGATCAATTCAGCACAACTCACCTGCTTCTTGTTCCAGTGGTGGTGTGGGGAGACTGGTACATGTCTGTGTATGGGCCTAACCTCACCATGCATACAAGTGTCTTATGGTATTTTTGCAACACTCTGGCCAGCATTGCACACGTTCCAGCCTAACCAGGGGTTAGAATTGTCCGAAGAGTGTAATATCTTTGGTGACTCTCATGTGATCTCAGTTATGTATTGCCCCAGAAAAGCTACTTAAAAACTTTTCCGAATTTGCCAGCTTATTATAACTATAGGCTAATTAAATATATGATTCATTTACAATTTCAGTGTGGCTTGCAACTCACCATGAATAAGAACTCTTTTAAACAAAAGATATATTATGCTGATGCTGTGCTTTTTCCATTTTATTTGCAGTAAGACGGTACATGCATTAGAAGTATCGCTCATGATAGTTTATAGTCTTTCTATACTTTCCTGGGAGTAAGCCCCACTGAATAAAATGGGACTTACTTCTGAGTAGACATGTATAGGATTATGGCCTCATACTCCTGTTAGCATTTAGTCTGCTCATTAAAGAATGTCTTCTACATTATAGGTAGAAGCCCTGCACATCTGTTCTCAAATTCATTGCAAATTTGAATATAAGACTAAATCTTCAGAAAAGATTGTTATGTCAGACATTTTGAGAACATTTGATTATTGCTGTGAATGTTAGCAGGTTTAATTTTTGCATGAAAACATAAGAAAGTGAAGCCATCTGTTTGATGTTAGAGCTTGTTTGTGTATAAATGGTTGTATTGTCATTTGTTCAGCAGACTACAGCTGTCACTGCATTTATGAACTCTGGCCTACAGGGCCACTTATTTTTCAACCATCTCTGGCAGGGATCTCAAGTTAAAAAAAATTACATCAGCTGTCTGACCCATTAGTTATTTCCCTTAGGCTACTCTGTTAGAGTTACTTATAAATAATGTGAAACAAAACTATGACAAATATTTTTTTTCCAAAAGTACTAGTATACAGATTAATATACTGTATTGGTATACAGATAAAATTATCAATGCCAGGTAGTTTTTGTTTATTTTTTCTACTTTTTCAAATATATTACTTTTTTATTTTTTTTACTGAGCAGTCCTTTTACTTTAGTAAAGATGTGTACATTATGAATTAGTTACCAATCTAATAAATAATCTGCATTTCTTGCTTTTATTTATATCCACATAATATGGTGAAAAAATTCTTTCTATTTTATTTCTTTAGCTGTGCCACACACATTAGTAGCTTTGACAGGAGAAGATTTTCTATAGCACAGTGGTATTCAAATTTTCAGCCTAGGACCCTCTTTTGTGAATGACAGTCTGTCTGGGACACCCCCCCCCCCCCGGAAATCATGTCACATTATGTTACATTAAAGATGCCCAGTGCCAGATTCCCAGATGGCTGCATCCGGCTTTTTGCAACCCCCCCCCCCCCGAAATGAAGTTGCAACTCCCCAACAGGGTACTAACCCCCAATTTGAAGACCACTGCTTTAGCAAATATAGATGGATTGCCCTTCTCTATAGATCAGCAGGGGATAAGGGAACTTCACTCTGTTTCAACTATAACCCCAACCCCCAGGGGCCAAACCCTCTTGTTATTCCTTCATGGGAGGTCCCATGGATCAAGACAACTGCAAGGGGGAACTTTCCTCCCTCTCTTCCTCCCTCCCTCCCTCTGTGAGTAGAGCAGGGAGGTCACTTTCAGTGCTATTGCACTAGGAAAGGTTGAGGTTGTGCTGGCTGTGTACGGTGGTGGAACAGAGGCGTTTGGGGCATGGAGTGGAGGTAGGCAAGTGGGTGGGAGCCAAGATCCAACTGTTGTTACACTCCTATGCTCAGGCATCATGGCACAGTCCTGGGCTGCTCAGATCAGCACTACCGCTTCAGGAAGCACAGATCCAAGTTGTAAGTGGAGTGCATTCTAGGTTGAGCCAAAGGCAGTCCTGACCCTCTGCTGAATATAGTGCAGACCAGCTGGCAAGCTGGTTCCAGTATGGGCTAGGATCAGGCTATAAGTCAACATAGACTATAACACAAGAAAAATAGGATTGAGAAAAATAGTTGTTTGCCAATCAGGGTTATAAATATGAACTTAACTGCTACATTTTCTGCGTTATGTCACTTGCCTTTGTTTTTATTTGTTTTCTAGAATAGTCCTTATTAGTGGCAGAAGATCATTCTGTAGCATATTTTCAGTGCTGCCATATCGGGACAGTAGCCATGTTGGGTATGTAGATTTTTTTATATATACTTTGCCAGTTTTTCCCCAGATAAGCATTATGTAGTGTATGCAGTTGAAACACCACAGTTGTCAATTCTATAAAAGGATAAACTTAATGTTTAGAAAACATTAACCTGTGACAGCTTATATTAGCTAATTTCTGCAAAAGCTAATGAAAACTGCAGTTACTCTGCAGTATTTGAGATTTGCAGTCTGCCTTATCACAGTGTGGCATATTATTAAACAAGCACGGAATAGCCATGTATTGTTACAGGGAATTAATTGCCTTTGTTGCAAAGAAAGAACAGAAATTTTCACATTATTTCTGAGGTTCTTTGGGTAAAACATTTTAAATGTTTTTTAATGTCTCTTTATACACACACACACACATACACACACACACACACACACACACAGTGGCGCCTCACGTAAAGAACGCCTCACGTAACGCCTCCAGGATTCTGCTTCACGTAAAGAAAACATTTGTTGGCAGTTGAGGCAGATGCGCTGGCCGGCAGCCTGTTTAAAAAGTGTCCGGGCTGCCTAGCACACCCGCCCATATGAAAGCAACACTTCTGCACTGTTCCTCCTGTGGCCGGGTGTCCACTGGGCAGAGGGAGAAAGGAGCAGTGGAGAAGAGGGAAGCAGCTCAGGGCTAGCCAGAAGGGAGGAGGGGAGAGAGAGGCTCAGGATGGAGAAGAGAAAGTGGGGAGACACTTTGAAGGTGTCTTGGATTGCAGCCTCCTAACCATGTCTACCCAGTAGTAAGCCCCATTCTGTTAAATGGGTCTTACTCCTAAGAAAGTGTCTTTAGGACTGCAGCCTAAGTAGACTTCATAAGATCATGCACATTGAATGCATGTTTTGAATTCAATTCCAGTGTTTTGTCATCATTTTTACATTCAGTTAATATTTTTATATGAATATTTTTGGGGTTGTGAAACCAATCATCTGAGTTTCCATTATTTCCTGTGGGAAAATCCACTTCACGTAAAGAAAGTTTCATGTAAAGAAACTGCCTCCGGAACGAATTAATTCTGTTACGTGAGGCGCCACTGTGTGTGTGTGTGTGTGTGTGTGTGTGTATATACACACATACATATATATACATATACACATACATATACACATACATACATATATATATGTATGTGTATATGTATATATATATGTATGTGTGTATACACACACACACACACACATATATATATACATACATACACATGCACACACTAGGGAAAACATACCCACATTGTGGGAGTAAAATCCCCCCGCTGTGCATTGTTCCCCACATGTGCATCATCCCCCATGCACATCCCTACATACAACATACCCCCATGCACATCAACCCCCCATGTGCATCAACACCCCATGCCCAATACCCCCAAGACACACCATCCCCCCATGCGCACTGTCCACCCATGTGCTACATCCACCCATGCGCACCATAAGCAACACCCCAAGCGTATCATCCCCCCATGCGCAATATCCCTGAACACCGTCCCCCCATGTGCATCATCCTTTCATGCGCATCATCCCCCCATGCACCCTACTAGTACATGCAACCCTACAACCCAACCACATGCAACTCTACTAGTGCATCAGCTGGATGTTGATCAGTCAGTCTTCAATATTAAGTATAGGACAAAAACACGTTGCACCGCTTTTCAGCCTCTTAAGGGTTACATTTCTCAACATCAGTTCTTGGTGGGTGTTCATGTCTCAGAAGGGACACCCTCCCCAGATTTCATGCTTCTAGGTTCAGGGGTTGGGGCAGAGCATCCCTCAGTCAGGGATTCTTCAATGTAAAGTATAGGGAGAAAGACGTGTTTTACCCTTTTACCCCCTTCAGGTTGGAATTTCTAAGACACTGTGCCTGTTATCCAGCAGGCCAGGGTTCGAGACCTGGGTTGGTCCCCACAAGACAGGGTGAGCTCCTGTCCTTAGCCCAGCTTTGTGATGCAGCTGGAACCAATCGTATTGGCTCTGCCTTTCCATTGGACTAATTCAGTGGCATGGAGAGGGGGGATTTGCTGTTTGGGTAACAGCCTATCCTCCATATCAATCTAACTCAGGCCTTTGTGCTTTGTATGCTGCGTTGAGCACGATACCATAGTCTCTCAAGACTGATGGAGGCCTTCTGCCTCCATCACGGAAGGAACATCCTCCCCAAATTTCACCTTCTAGGTCCAGCAGTTTTGGCTGGACAATGATGAGTCAGTGGGTGAATCAGTCAGTGACATTTGAGTTTTATATACAGTATATAGATTATTGTTGTGTTATTTATGTTGTCAGCCGCCTTGAGCTGGTTTAACAGAGAAAGGTGGGATAGAAATACCATAAATAAATAAAATACTCCCTTTTGTCTAAAAGTCACATCATCTGGGACTTAATGCATAGATATTGTGAAGCATCTGCAATAAACATCTGTTCTAGAAAAGGGATTATTCTTCAAACAAAACTCTAGATACATATGTAATCCTTTTACAGCACAATCCCAACCTTGCATTAGTGGCAAGTCCTCTGTGCTAGCTTGCAAGTGTTACATATGCACTATAAACTATAGCACATTCTTCTGGTGCCAGATCCCAACCAGGCAGGAGTTAATTTTCACCAATCAAGAGTGGCCATTGTATGGTGTTGGAGGGGTGGTGTGAGTTTGGAACTGGGGTGGGGGAGGTTGGGCTGTGGACAGATTGTACTTGGAAGTGAGTGTGACTGGCTTTGGATACTTAAGCCAGATTCTAACCTCCCTTCCTAGCCATCCTGGTATTACACCATAGTGCTCAGATTTACCCTAAATCCAGAGTAACCACAGGAAAACGTAAAAGACACTTACTCTGGATTGTTCTATGCAACTCCCATAGGTTTCCCATAGGTGGCACCATAATTATGTCAGTGTAAATTTAAGGTCCCGTTGTTACTCTGGATTGTAGCCTAAGTTACAATTTTTCTGGTGCAGATCCAAGTAGCCCCATACTGATGGCTGGTGTGTGATAAATAGCCCCTTATTCTGAGTTATTTGGCATCTACCTTCTGACTTGCACTGGATAACAACAAAAGCATATATAATATGCTGTATATGCAGAACAAAATACAATAAATGTGTATTTATACATTGCCTTTCTAGCCTTTGGATTACTTCTTTGGCTTTATTCAGTGCAGTTTACATAGGCAGACTTTTTCTAAACCTCTTCAGAGGATTTTTACGATGAACAGAGAAGTTCAGTCTTTCAGTAACTACAGCCCAGGTGAATCTTCTCATGGTCTGGACAGTTGTTGGCTAAAATCTCTTCCCACACAAAGAGCTTCAGAGTTGCTTTCTTAGACCTTCATGCTTGTTGAGGTCTTCCTGCTCCAGAGGATTCTTGTGATTTTGAATGGGTGATCATCAGATTGAGAATAATGGCAGCTCTATTTCTGTTGACCAGACCTCCTGGTCTGCCTGTTCAAGCACAGGTTAGGATCTGGTTACACACCTGGTTAGGATCTGTTCAAGCACAGGTTAGGATCTTATTTGCAGATCCTTTTTTGTAGAACATAAAAAATTTCCTCCTCCTTTTAAAAATGGCTACATAAGGAGCAGATCCCATGGCTTGCTCCACTTCTAATGCACTTAAGATTAAGGTCACAGTGCTAATGCAGTGTTGCAAATTGGAAGTAGTATAAGCAGTTGTGAACCATTCTGGTTGACCAGGTTGAGTGGTTCAAAACAGGACAGCTGAACTAAAAAGTAGAATTTTGAAGAAAAAGAAATTGTCTTAGAAATCAGTGCATTGAAACATCAGTATTTTGTGGAATAATAGATTGCGGCAACTGTTTCTGCCACATAACAGGGAATTATTTGCGGTTATCATATAGTTAATGTGGAATTAGGATGTCTGAAAGGATATGTCATGTAACCAATGCCACTGCCATCTTTGCAGCAGAGCAAATCAGGGAAAACTACATTCCCATGTTTCCCCACCATCACCACTCCAAAACAACAAATAATAATAGCCTTGTAGAATGTTGCACAATGTTGCACAATCACAGAACATTTTCCTTATAAGAATGCTTTTATTCATAATTTTAAGTGACTTCATGCATAAAGCATGGAGTTCTTTTGGCTGTTCTATACTGTTTCTTATGAGAAGGACCAAAGTTGTGCAACAAAATCCCAAGTTTTTTTTATTCTGGGGTTTCAGGCAGATCACTGACTTGGATGCAGCCATATCATGTATTACAGCTATTTTATCAGAGATATAGCAAGCACATAGTTCTATGTGAAAAGTTCAGTTTTGTGTTTTGTTTGTTGGTTCCTTTGCAGCCCAAAGCTTGGCAGCCAGTGCCTTGCAGAGTAGGGAAATAGGGGAGTCCTATTTTGGAGAAATTTATTTTAATTTAGGTTACCATAAAGCTGAAACAGTGAAACAAAAGGTATATGCAAATGACATCTGCCGGCAATAAGTGAAACATGTTTTGTTTTGGTTATATACATACCACACAGTGGACTAAATACCCCAAAACATTTTCTAATAATACTTGTATTGATTCAGGAATGTTTGGTTTTCCATTGGTTTTTTTTAAAGTCAGGTTAATATTTAATTGTGTTTTAAATTATTCACATGCTAAAGTGTTTAGCTATTGTGGTCTCGACAAAAGCCCAGCAAGTCTCCTGTATTAGTTTTTATACATCTGCATCCATATGCAATTAAGCCGGCCAGTAAATGTCACTGAATCTACTGCTGTGTAAAGTCCACCCTCAATCCATTCTGATTTTTATGTTTTGCATAGCAATAAAGACAGCTTATACCATAGTTGTAACCAACATATAGAAAATATTTCATTGATTAAAAAATTAACAGAACTATAAGCAGGTTGCTCTTGCTATTGGAAAAAAGCATGAAACCACATCTTCCAGTAAAAGGCAGAGGAAAGGCTTAGAATCAACATGTAATATTCCTTTGTGGCCAGCATATTGAAAAATGAGAAGCTAGCTTATGTTTAGTCAAACTATTACTTCATCTGGATCAGTATTATCTGACCTCCAAAGTTAAGGCAAGAAGTTTTCTCAGCAATACCAAGAATACCAAGGATTGAACTTTCCATCCTCATCTAAACCCCCATATGGATAGAAACAACTGAGCACATTTTCTCATAGAATTACCGGTATGTGACAAGGGATGGTTTAACTATGGTCCTAAACCTTTCTCCTTTTCAGATACAGATCTTCCTCTGCTGATGATAGGCTGCAATGGAGAAAAAAAACTGTTGGGCTTAGCTAAACAGGCTGCCTGTAATATAAGGTTTCCCTTTGTAAGACTGCCTTTTAAGATTGTAAGCCCTTATGTGACAGGAAACCATTAGCTATTTGATTTTGGAAATATTTTTGTTGAAAAGTGGTTTATAAATATACCACTGATGATAATGAAATTAAGGAGATCTCAGAAAAAGTTTTTGAATTTAATTCAAATTTTTTTACTCCTAATTAGATAATTTACAAAACACCTCATCTAGTGTATTCTCCGGTGCTCAAGGGAAGCCACATTTATTGTAGTAAAGGCACAAGCGAAGGCTGTGTTTGTGCTGTCACTTATAATTGTAATCTTCAGTATTTTGAAAAAAGGCCCATTTTATACAGTGAACATTATTTTCATATTTGTGTTTGAAGGAACATGCTTTGTTACCACATGGGTTTCCTCCAAATTATATTAACCACTGGCTTCTGCATCTCAGGGATTTGAAGATCGAAGGTGGACGGCAGTGTCATTCTTCTGCAGGGGTTTGCTTGAAAGATGTTGGCCTTGAAGGTGTGGAATTAGGAGCTAATGGGAAGGTATGAATACTAAACTAACCATGATATAAATTCCTCATCCAGCAGTAATGTAATTAATCTTCCAGCAATAATGTAAAGTCCATGAATATTCTTCAAATCTCTTAGGAGATAATGAGTTTTCTAAACAACCCATATAAGTTCATAATATGCAACTCATATATACATGTTAATAGCAAACCATTTCTGTAAATGAACTGACCAGTCTTATTATATATTGCTGTGAAGCAGTGAAACTAATCATTTTGGTTTGGGGGTGGGTTTTGTTTCATTTTTTTCCCTAGACTGTCTCTTACACCCAGTTTCTCTTTCCAACAAATGCCTTTGGAGTACGAAGAAACACTATAGACTCCACTTCATCCTTCTCACAGTTTCGCAATGCAAGCCATCGTAGCCTTTCATTGGGAAGGGCTAACAGCACCCAAGGGAGCATTGATGCAGGTAATGTTTTAGAATGTATGTGAATGCAGGTAATGTGAATGCACCCTGACCTATTTGCTCCCTTGTAAAGTAGTATCATGCAATTGTCTTCAGGAACATTTCTCAGAACTGTTGCATTGTACATCCCTTCCCCATAATATCTTTACTATATGTACAAGGTTTGGCACGGTTGCTGACACTGATAAAACTGATGGAGGAAGGCATCCTGAAACATTTCTAACCATATAGACCAGTAGGGAGGTTCATTACCTGTGGGCTGTGTGGTGTCTCAGATCACAGTCACATTTGAGGCTTGCTCAGTGCAGCCAGCTGTTTACAGATCTTTTGTTAAAATTAAATTTTATCTCCAAGGCCTCTGATCATGTACAGAGTTTATTTCATACCATACCTACATTAATAGGGACAGCTTGAAATGCATACATTACCATATGATCATTCAAGCAATCCTCTTCTCCCGTCAGCCTCCAGCTAATTTGCTAAATTAAACATGATGCTTTTTTCTAAAACATTTGAGGCTACATTTCTCATTCCCAAGTTGCCAATGGAGACCACATTGGCACTCACACCCACAATGGCATTCACACTTTCCCCAGTTTTGAGTATATTCCATTGTAAACAGCTACGGCAGTGTTACATAATTGAAACATAAGTTTGTCTTATGTTGCTTAAACAGGTTTTTTTATTTGGATTGATCTTCACAGGCAGTGACCTGGGAGATTATATTGACTACGATCCTAATCTTTTAGATGATCCTCAGTGGCCATGTGGGAAGCACAAGCGGGTGTTAATATTCCCTTCGTATATGGTGAGTAATGTTTAATGATAAAGTAAAAGATTTGATTTTTAGATGAAGTCTAGTTATAACTCTGAATTGTATGTGGTCTTTCTTAGACCAATTGCTTTTACCGTTTTGTGAATTAAAAAAATGGAGTCTGAGAATTCAAAAATTGGAGTCTATGATAGATTTACTTTGGGAATGTGTAAGTCAGTATCAGTGTGTGAAATGTCTTTGTTGCTTTATGTTCCTGACATCAGATGAAAAATTTGTCAGTTCATGATTTTGCTATTCTGTCTTCAAAATACGCTGATGCCTTACATAAAGAGCTTAATTCGTTCTGGAGGTATGCTCTTTAAGTGAAACGCTCTTGAAGTGAAGCGGATTTTCCCATAGGAAATAATGAAAACTCAGACAATTGGTTCCATAACCCCCCAAAATATTCATATAAAAATAACTATATGTAAATATGATGACAAAACAATGTAATTGAATTTAAAACATGCATTCACTGTGCATGATCCTATGAAGGCTACTTAGGCTACAGTCCTAAAGACACTTTCCTGGGAGTAAGCCCTATTTAACACCATGGGGCTTACTTCTGGGTAGACATGGTTAGGAGGTTGCAATCAAAGACACTTTCCTGGGAGGCTTACTTGGGCTTCTGCTGGAGGTCCAAGGTGGCCAGAGGGGGCAGTTGGGGCAGTTAGGGATAATTGCGTCTGGTGCCTCTTGTGCCCCCAAGCAACTGTCCCCAAGTTGGGAGCAGTTAGAGGCAGCAACGCTGGCCGGCAGCCCTTTAAAAGAGCCTCCGTGCAGAGCATCAGGGCTGCATAGCATGTGTGCCCATAGCCCGCGTAAGTGAAGCAGAACTTGTTATGTGAAGCAAGATTTCTTGGAAATTTATACTTGTTATGTGAAATGCTTGTTATGTGAGGTACCACTGTAATGTTATTTCCCCAGTGTCTGTGAAACATGCTGTCTCTGCCATTCTTTTCCCCAATGTGTAATTAGTCTGTGGATTTCATTGCCATAAGATGGGGTGAAGAGCATCAGCTTGGATGACTTTAAAAGGGGAGCAGTAGCAGGATGCTTTTGTATACAAGTTGCGGGGAGCAATAGTTGCAGGGGAGTAGGTTGCTGGACAAGTTTCCCATGTGCTCTCCAGTAGATGGCTGTTGCACATGTGCCTTAAGGCACCTTCTTTTATAAACATGTACAAAAAGAATGTACAAAATCCTTTAGTTGGTATTTTTCTAAGGAGAAATTGTTTTATGAATATGTAAATATAATCAAATAAAACACTAGTTAACAAAAATTTTTGGACTCAAATGACAGACTTAATAAAAATATAGCCATTATATATACAGCATTAGGAGAAATGAGCAGGCATCCATCAGTCTTGAGAGACTATGGTATCATGCTCAGCACTGCATACGCTGCATGCAAAGCACAAAGGCCTGGGTTAGATTGATATGGAGGATAGGCTGTTACCCAAGCAGCAAATCCCTCCTTTCCACACCACTGAAATAATCAAATGGAAAGGCAAAGCCAATACAATTGGTTCCAGCTGCGTCACAGAGCTGGGCTAAGGATAGGAGCTCACCCTGTCTTGTGGAGACTGACCCGGGTCTCGAACCCTGGCCTGCTGGTTAACAGGCACAATGTCTTAATCACTTGCGCCACCCACAGCCCTATTAGGAGAAATATCTTAATGGTAATCATGAAACCAGTTCTGACCAGGTCATCACTTCTAAGTTGATGACATCACTTCCAGGGAGGTACCAGACAGATTGTCGTTCTCAGAAGGGGTTCCCAGGCTGAAATGCTAGAAAACCACTGCAGCAACTTCACAAGTCCCTATTGCAGAATATCTGAATTAACATTAATACAAGAACTAAGATTACTTTTGTATTGGTATAACTTTGGATATACAGTACTTATTTCTGGTGTATCAAAGCCAGACTGAGAGAAAATGTCTAGGGTAATGAGACATGGAAAGGGACAGTAGGAGAAGCTTTAATCCTCCTTCACTGCATTGTTAAGAGTCCCCTCCCCATCACCCACTTTAAATGTAAACAAGGCTGACATGTGAATAAAAAACGTGATTGCCACTGTCTCATCTAATTTGACCCTCAAAGCCACTGTATTCAATAGCAGATAGCTAGATATGTCTGCAATTTTGAATAGACCTACAGCTTTAATTACTACATTTCACAAGTGGGCAGAGCTGAGAGTGGCCCTTGTGTCAGCTTGGAACATTTTGTTCTCCATGTGTTGAGCTCCGCTTTGTAATTAAACTTTCATTAGTTGGCAGGCTTTTGTCATTAGAGGTTGGCAGCTGCAGCCATGTGGAAATCATATTCTCTTACGGGTGTGGACACAAATTAAGTGGAGGGAATGAGTGAGAGACAGAAGCATATATATACAGACACCCACAAAGAATAATGTGCACCATTCTGAATGAGAAATGGTGCAAATCCAGCTTTTTCTCTGTTCTTTTGAAAACATAGCAACAGTCAACCATTGCTCTCTTTGTTTCTCCATTTTAATTAGTGCTAAATTGGCAAACTGTGGGATATTATGGAACAAATAGGACGGTACAGTTTAGAACAAGGTGAAGTCACAAAACTTTTAGACATATTTTGAGATTGCTTTTGTCCCCCACAAAGGTACCCTCTGCTTTCTGACAGTTCATTTCCTTATGATCCACTCTGTCAGCACCTTTTAATTATACCCAGAACTCATTCATTCAACACATGTTCCACTCTCAAACTCTCTCTGCTGATCTAAAGGCCAAAATTGCCCTCCCCCGTGTTGTAGCTCCTGTCTACTCCCACTCCTAAGGAGTTAATGAGAATCCATTTGCAGATATCATTGTGTGGCAGCAGGAATTTGAAAAATAAAAGGGACATTTGCAATTTGCGAGCTAAAAAAGCATTGTAAGTAATATTTATAAACTAAAAAAGATTGAGTTACATTTTTCAACGGTTTTCACTTTTGGACAATTCTCCAGTCCCTAGCCCATCCAGTAGTTGGGGATGCCTGTATTTGAGTCCATTATCATAGTTGGCAAGTCAGCTGTTCGAGACCTAAGGACTGCACAACCAAGTGAACTCCTATCACCAGCTCTTGTCAGCTTAGCAGTTCAAAAGCATGTAAATGCAAGTAGATAAATTGGTACCACTTCAGTGGGAAGGTAATAGCGTTCTATTTGCCTTTGGCATGTAGGCTGTTAGGCTGACTTAAGTTAAGCTGGTCTAAGTCATGGCATAAGTCCCATGCTGATCTGGGGATGTCACAAAAATGCTTTAAGGCACATCTGCGCCACTCCTGGGGAGGGAGTGGGTTAAACTAGTGCACAGTCATACACTGGCCTCTCCATGCCATTGAAAGAATAGCAAGAATGGTTAATTGTGCTGGTTTAAATTGGTTAGGATTGCACCCTTAGTCATGCTGGCCATATGACCATCTTCAGACAATGCTGGCTCTTTGGCCTTGTAACGAGGATGAGTCCTTAGTCAGTCATGACAGGACAACCTACGGGGGCACGCTGCTTAGTAGCTGAAGCTCTCAACTCAAAATAATTTGGAAAGCAATCAACAGATAGCATTTTCAGCAGTGAAAACCAAGAAAGAATTTTGCAGCATAATTTTGTGCATGACTACTCAGAAGGAAACCAAAATAATTAGTAGACTGGAACACTGCCTTTACCATGAAAAGTGTACAGTGTTAGGGGTTCTTCAGTCTAGAAAGAAGGCATCCGAAGAGGGCATGATTGGGACCCAATTCTATCCAACTTTCCAGCTCTGAAATAGCCACAATGCAGTCCCATGGTGAGAGAACACATGGGAACTAATGGAGTAGTGACCGCATATAATTCAGTAGTTCAGCATAAATGAAAAAGGAATGTGGGTTGATAGAGGGTGGCATGAATCCTTAGAGCTAACCCAGTGTATGTGTGACTCAAGAGAGTCTGGTCAGACAAAATGTTTGCAGATTTAAACACTAATTATGCACATGTTTCAGAACAATAAATAAGCCCTAAACAATTGGGAGCATTCACCCATAGCAGCACTCTCCTTCCAGTTTAGTAACTAATTAACACCTGCTGTACGTCCTTTGGGGTTACTTTTTATCCTTCATGTCCCCTTGACTACCACAAGGCTATAGTGGTGGTGGTACCATAATACAGGTCCCTTGAGAACTTGCTTGCCTAGACCTCTCTGCTCTGATGAGATTGGCTTTTGCTTCTTTCTGATGCTTGTCCAACCTCGTTTTAAAATAAGTTGATCCTACAGCTTGCTTAAGGCCTTCTTTTCTGTTATCTAGTCGTCCTCTAAGTTAGAAAGATTTTGTTTGTTCTAACATTTCTGCCAGGATATGCATTCCTGTGTATATTTACCTGGGAGCATTCCTCATGAAACCCTCAAGAACTTGCTTCTCAGTAGACACGTATAGGATTGCAGTGCAGAACAGAGCAAGTATCCAGCACCTTAAAATAAATGAGAGTGCAGTCCTCAAGTGTACTTTGGCCGGCACAAATCCCTTACGTTGTCTCAATAAATCCCTTTTGTGTTGTCTCACGAAAGTGCTATAAAGTTGTGCAGTCTCCCCATTCCCCCCCCCCCACTGCTTACAAAATGGTAACAGTTAAGCTTAGTGAAGACAGGCCAAAGACAGGCCAGAGTGATTAACTGTCAGCTGTCAAAAATTTTGCACCTTCTTGGTGAGAATGCAGACTCCTATTCTGAACAGCTTTGGAGAACATAAACATTAGTAGTACTGATTTATTGAGGTTGCTTTAAAAAGTGGAAGCTGGTGATCTCTTTATTAACAAATGTCACTCTGCCGCTCACAAAATGCTTCCTTTTTTCTTACCAAAGAGCTATGCATAAATTATTCAGGTTGCCTTTTACAGTGATCTTCTTCTTCTGGCAGTGATAAAAAGAATCCCCAAGACTGTATTTAAAATTCAGTCACAGACCTTAGGTGCATAAACTATTAATTAGTGCCATGAAGCAGCCACAGTGGGGAAGCTGCTGTTCTAGAAGCTAAGGGATCCTGCCACTGGTATACAAAATTGTACTGTATTACTTATACTTTGCTGCTTGGTGGGGTTGAGTAGCAGCTGTCCCTGGTGTATACTAGAGGGGCAACCCACGTTTGAGCTGCCCAGTCTGAGCACTCATTTTCTCAGTGGAGAGATGTACATAGGTTTCATGCACTTGCATTAATGTTGTTCTACACCAGCTCTCTGCACATAATTTTCTATTTCCCAGTTTTGAAGACCTAATAGCAAGAAATATATTTTGCAAAATGAGGGAAGGTATAGTGTGCTAGGTAGTGCCAAGTCATCACAGCTTCTGAAGCTGTGTGTACTCTTGAAAAGTGATTGTACCGGCAAATGTGGCAGAGTAGAGCTGGTTCATGTGTTGTGTACCAGATACATTTATAGCACTTGTGATTTGTGTTGTGAATTGGGGCACCTCAATGCACAATTGCTTATTATTATTCTTTCTATATACAGTGGTACCTTGATTTGCAAGCATGTTTTGTTTCAGAAGCATGCTTGTAATCCAAAACATTTGTAGATCAAAGCAAATTTTCCCATAAGAATGTCCCCCTTACACAGGAGTGAGCCCCACTGATTATAATAGGGCTTATTTTAGAGTAGCCATGCAAAGCTAGGGCTGCAATCCTAAGGTCTTCTTGGGAGTAAGACCCATTAAGCACAATGTGACTTACTTCTGAGTAGACATGATTAGGATTGTGCTCTAGGTCTTTCAGGCTCCTTTCCATTGCCCCTCTTTCTTGAGTGCTCCCTGAGGTATCTGGTGGGCTTCTGTGAGATATAAGAAGCTGCACTAGATGGGCCTTTGGCCTAATCCAGCGGAGGCTCTTCTTATGTTCTTACTTAGTACTGAAAAATTGCTTACTCATCAATGAGTAGCCCCACCCCTGGATCTAGAATTTGGGGAGCATATTCCTCCTTTGATATAAGAAACCTCTAAGAATCAATTTAGTACTGATTTCTGGTGCCTAGAGGTGCCCGCTGCCCAGTGGTACCCATTGCCCAGTGAAGTGGAAGAAATGGAGTACTGGTGTTCCACTGGGACTAATCCAAAGCCAGTGGATGCTGAGCTAGCTCCAGCACTGAGGGCCTGTGAATATGCTTTGTGGCATATTTGTGACAACTCCAGCAGAAGGCCTGCAGTAAGACCTCAGGAATGGCCTCCCAGTCCTGTACCATCATTTCTGATTTGGAAGTAGATATGGAAAAACAAACTTGAAAAATGTGCACTGCTAAAACTTAAAAGGACCTTCAAGAAGTGTGTACTGTATATACAACAGTTACTTCTTTCACACAATTAAATGATTTGAACAGTTTTTTTCAGCTTAACAACTTGACCATGATTTGCAGAAAATAAACTTAGAAATGGGTATCAACTGCTTGATTTTGATTGCTGCTACTGTGGCTGGTTCCTGGAAAACTTGGCAAATGATTACCGGTAAATATTGCCTTCCCAGTCTAGAAAGTCTCCACAGTAATTTTTCTCAATAGTAGGCCATGGCAAAGCATCAAAATGGCTTAATACACTCCGCAGGGGAGCAGCCCATGCTTTGTTGTCCTGCTACTTAAGGGGACTGCAGGTCATTGCTGTGTCTGGCTGCACAGTTGAATGTCTGCCAGGATAAATAGCTACCAGTCCCAGCAGACTCATGCCAACCTTTCTCCAAGTTGAAACTCTCGCAACATATTTCATGTCCTCAAAAGAAAACACTCTGCCGCATTAATATATTTAATACATTAAAATTCTGGATTGGTCACTGGACTGACGTTTTGCATTTACATTCTATAGGTGTTACAGAAAACCTATGTGTGATCTTCTATATAACAAAACTAGTTATGTTGTGATATCATGGAAAACAAACTTCTTTCTCAGAGCATTCTTCATTTAAAACAGTACTATAATGCTTACTTTAGTACTTTTTAAACAAAAATACGATGGTTCCATATTTGTCCTTGAGAATGTTTGTCTTTATCCTTTAGAAATTTTAGAATATACTCAATACTAAATACAGTATCCTAAATACAGTATCCTAAGTACAGTATCCTAAATACAGTACCACAACTGGTAGTCAGCCGTTTGGATTGATAGTCTCTTGGAGTAAAAGTGTTTTGTAAGACAAGCAAACATTTCTAATACATTTTGACTTGATATACAAGTGATCTTGATAAACAAGCAAAAACCCAGCTGTGATGTGGCTGGTTTTGGTGCTCTGCCAGCACCTGCTCAGCCAATAGATGTGTACTCTGAAGTAAGCCTATTATAATCAATGGTGCTCATTCCTATGTAAGGGGACAATGGAAAGGAGACTTACCCTACAATCCAGAGTAACTGCGGGAGCAGGTAAGAGACATTATATGTACCCATAGTTACTGCACCACCTAGTGAAAACCTATGGGAAATTCATATTGCAATCCAGAGCAAATTGTTTTTACACCGGAGCAAGGAGTTCCCGTAGTTACTCTGGATTGTGCCCTTAGGCTGCAATCCTAAAGACACTTTCCTGGGAGTAAGATCCATTGAACACAGTGTGGCTTACTTTTGAGTAGCCATGTTTAGGATTATGCTCATAGAAACCTAACCTTGCATGTCTACTCTAAAGTAAGTTGTATTATAATCAGTGGGGCTCACTCCTGTGTAAGGGGGCAGATTGAAGCCTGAGGGACACATGCTAACCAATTTAGGCCAGCCTAACTCGCCTGGTATATCTTCCTGTGATGGTGTGGGGATGTCAGCATATGCCTGTGCACTGGCCTGACCTCCCCAGGAGTGGGGCAGAAGTGCCTTACTACACTTTGGTGACATCCCCAGGTCAGCACAGGAGTTATGCCAGGGCTTAAGCCAGCCTTTAGGATTGCAATCTAAATGCAGGTTAATTTGTTTTATTTTTCTTTATAGTTTGTATTTTCTTTATTACTTTGTATTATATTACAGTATTGTAGTCATTTTATATGAATATTTTTGGATTGTGGAACAAATTGTCAGATTTCCATTATTTCTTATTGGAACATTTGCTTTGATATACAAGCATTTTTGATTACAGGCAAGTTTCTGGAAAGAATGAAGCTTGTAAACCAACATACCACTGTATACTAAATATATTTTGTATACTAAAGTTGCAGTCCCATACTCACTTTCCTGGGAATGGTAAGCCCCATTCAATCTAATAGTACTTCAAAGTAGACATGGTTAGGATTGCACTGTAAATATACTAAATTGGGGGTGGCCAAATGAAAGTATTGAAAGTATCACATTTGTAATAATGTTCTTAGTCGTTGTTAAGAAGCTTTATGACACTTTCAGATAAGCCATGCACACAAATGCACACACGCAAACACACCTGGCTGATATTTCCATGCCTCTGCATGAAAATATAAACTGTTCATGAGCAAGTTTATAAGTCAGTATAGAGCTTCCATGAATTTCCACTGTAGAATTTTCTTGCATTTTTGTTCAGGTCCTCCCTTTCTTGGTACTTACTCAAAATATGGAATTTATACAAATAGGTTAGCAATACTAATTTGCTGTTTTAGAAAATAGAGAGTTGAAGGAGACTGGGCACCCAGCAGATTTTTGTGAAAACATGTTACACAAGTGTGTGCAGTTTTGTGAAAAACAACTCTGTACTTGGACTTTGAGAGCAGATAGAAGGGGTCAGCAGACTGTGGCCCAACATTGGTTGACCCATAAATTGTAGGTGTTATGTCAGTTTTCCTGCTGTCCAACACCTGAATGTGTGTAATTCAAGCTCAGCTTGAAAGAATGAGGGTGCAATCCTAACCAATTTAGGACAGCATAAGTCCCCTGCTTCCTGTTCCCATGGTGAGTGGGGAGGTTGCCACATGTCTGTGCTCCCTCCAAGGAGTGGTGCAGAACTCCCTTATGGCACTTTTGTGACCCCCTCAGGCTGCTTGGGACTTTTGCAGGGACTTGTGCCGCCTTAACTTGGAGTTAGGATTGCAGTCTATCCCTACAATCCAGAGTAACTACGGGAGCACGCAAGAGACTTTATGTGTACTCATAGTTGCTGCACCACCAAGTGAAAACCTATGGGAAATTCATATTGCAATCCAGAGCAAATTGTTCTTACACCGGAGCAAGGACTCCACGTAGTTACTCTGGAGTGCACCCTATGGCATTTGCAGGGCCACTTACGGGTAATCCACTGGTGGTGTTCTTATCTTCTTCTGTAGTCAATCGCTGACTCACACATGAGCACCCAGCCAAAACCACTGGGCCTAGAAGCGTGAAATTTGGGGAGGGTGTTTCTTCCGTGATGGAGGCACCCCCTAAGAACCGATGAAAGGGGGTGCAGTATGTTTTTGTCCTATGCTTAACATGGAAGACTGACCAACATCCAGCCAATTTGGTGCTCGGTGCCTGGTCCACTGGGTTGGATGTTGTTCGGAGGGAGGGGTTGCACTGGGGAGGATGCTGTGCATGGGGGGATGATATGCATGGTGGGGGGATGATACGCATGGGGGGCTACTGATGCGCATGGGGGGTACTGATGGGCATGGGGGGTTCTGATGCCCACGGGTTGGATGAACATGGAGATGTTGCACACAGGGGTGAATGCGCATGAGAGGTTGATGTGCATGGGGGTTGAGGCGCATTGGGGGGATGGTGTTTGGGGAATTTTACTCCTGTAACACAGGTACATTTTCACTAGTGTTCTTACATAATTTGCTCACTAAGGTTTGCATTTCATGCGTCTAATGAAAAGTGCTATATTTCACACTACTTCATGTCACTATAAATCTGTTATTGCAGGGGAAAAATATATTAGTGGTGATTGCTAAGGCGTTCTTGGTCACTTTTGTGATCAGGGCACTTTTGTGATAAGAGCAAGCAATTTTTTATTTTGTATTTGTTCTGCTGATACTAACACATCTACAGTAAATGGATATAAAACTTCACTGTTGATGTTTCTTTACCTTATCTGTTCTAGACAACTGTCATTGACTACGTGAAGCCATCAGACCTTAAGAAAGATATGAATGAAACGTTCAAGGAAAAGTTCCCCTACATCAAGCTGACACTCAGTAAAATAAGAAGGTACCAATTCCATACAACTATCATTTAGTACACAGAGGTAAAATATTGACAACAGATTTTCTGAAACAGTGACCTTCAAAATACAGAAAGCAAACTATCTGTTTTCTCTAGGAAGCTGAATAAATAAGATAGGAAGCATGTGGGTTTAAGAATATATTGCTGGATTGTGATATTTTAAAAGATTTAAAGACACTGAAAGGTAAGAGCAAATGGATGGGAACTCTTGTGCAAAGAAAGCCAGAACAAAGATGCTAGTCCCCAGGAGAAGCTTTCTCAGTAATTGTTGATGCCACCAGTTGATAGACACCGACTTATACAGTCTGCACATATAGGAAGTTACAAAAGACGGCAACTTCTTCAAATGCCACAATAAATGTAAAATTGAAGAGTTATTACATACATTTTGACTTCCTTCTCATATTACATTGTATGCTTTACAAGTCACAGAACTTCTCAGAAAAAAACTATATGCATCATACGCTACAAACCGGAGTAACTACAGGAGCACATAAGAGACATTACATGCACCTGTAGTTACTACACCACCTAGTGAAACCTATGGGAAATTTGTATTGCAGTCCAGTGTAAATGATTCTTACACCAGAGCAAGTACTACCTGTAGTTACTCTGGATTGCGCCCATAATAGATATTAGAGGTCCCACAAGTGCTTTGTCTATCTTGTGTTCACATACAGGATAGATATACATGGCAGCTTATGAGCAATACGTCTCTTCTAATATGGTAATTAATTGCTGTACGTTGAATGGCTTGGTGATGCATCTGTCATTTTCAAACGGCAATCCTTGAACTGAAGTCACAGAATTTCATTGAGATTCATAAAATTAATTTGCATATTCTCATAACAGAAGGAATTGTTTAAAATTGGGTTCACCAAGAGAAAAGCATCACAGAAAAGCATCACAGAAAAGCATCACAGAACACAAGGATCTTAAAAAAGATACATTGAAAAAGAAGCCATGACAAAACTGCCCATTGTTTTTCTTGACCTGCCAAATCTACCATAGCTGAGTGTGGCAATATGTGGGTTAACTGCCAGAGTCCTGCTCTTAAGGTTGTTCTCCCACATATAGATGTTGTACCAATACATGTTCTATCTCTAACACCAACACAAATATTGTAGGAGCTTTAGAAGGTGGGATAGAAAGCAGGATAAATTATAAAATCCTATCATTTTATCACAATATCTGCTTGTTGATAAATCGGGGAGGGGGGGAGCAGAAAAGGGACTCTGTTTTTTCCCCTCTACAAGCCCATGTTCACCATTGTTAACCTTGTTCAACAGAGTTTCCTATGGATTTCCTTTTTCCTTCATCACCTCCCTACCTTGCTGACCAATATGATGGTAACAGGAGATTTGAGATGTTTCACACGGAAAGATAGTTGTAAACAATGCTATGACTTTAGACATGGACATTTCATAATTCAGGAGATGCTGTACAGTTGGACCCTCTGAGAGTAAAGTCAAATTAGCTTAACACCACAGAGTCATGCTGACAAGTGTCCATACTGTATGCCTTGGCAAACCGTCTCAGTTACAGCACTGTTATTATAATCCTTGGATCCAGTCATAGGATTCAAAGAAATTAACAACCGGTTCTATGCCCATCTGGCAGCCACTTTTAAATGGCTATTTGTAAACTTTATATGTCCTAACTCTCATTAACAACCGGTTCTATAGAGTAGGTGCTAAACTGCTGGAGCCCACCACTGCTTGGATCCTTTGGCAACATAACTTTTTTTTTTCCTTTCAGTCTGAAGCGCGAGATGCGCAAACTAGCTCAAGAAGAATGTGGATTAGAAGAACCCACTGTGGCTATGGCTTTTGTGTATTTTGAGAAACTTGCTCTCAAGGGGAAACTCAACAAGCAAAACAGAAAACTCTGTGCTGGGGCCTGTGTCTTACTAGCTGCCAAAATTGGGAGCGACCTCAAAAAGCACGAAGTCAAACATCTCATAGATGTAAGTATCTCTAGGCCACTAGCTTTGCCTAAAAATAAAAATAAAAAAGAAAGGCTAGGACCACAATCCTAACCATGTCTATTCAGAAGTAAGTCCCACCATTGTGTTCAATGGGTCTTACTCTCAGAAAAGTGCCTTTCGGATTGCAGCCTAGGGCAATGACTGTAATGAAAAGAAAGGTTACATTTTACAAAAGAAAGGTTACATAGGTTGTGTTGTAAGTATAATTCATATAACAGCACTTTGGATGTTTTGCAAAATCTCCCTCCATCAGAACTCCATGCCTGATCCCATACCATTCTTCACAATTCCCCAACACTCTGGAGAGGTTGGGGGATTTTGGGAACTATGGACAGGAAGGCGGGGAAGATAGTATACAACCGCACATTTACTCAATCTATATACCAGTATATAAAACAGAAAAGTCACTCACTGACTCATCAACTCCCTGCCAAAACCAGTGGGCCTAGAAGCATGAATTTGGGGTGGGTGTTCCTTCTGTAACTGAGGAGTGCACTAAGAACTGGTTTTCAGAAATTCCAACCAGAAGGTGTGAAATGGGGTGCAACCCGTTTTCCTCCCTATTCTTTGCATTGAAGAATTGGTTACTTCTTCTATATGTTTTGCCCCAACCCCAGACCAACCCCAGACCAAGAAGCATGAAATTTGGGGAGAGAGTTCCTTCTGTCACATGAACACCCACCAAGAACCAATGTGGAGAAATTTAACCCTTAAGGGGCTGAAAAGGGGTGCAACGTGTTTTTTTCCTATACTTAACATGGAAGACTGACCAACATCCAGCCAATTTTTGCCTGGTGCGCTGAGGGGGATGTTGTTCGGAGGGACGGGTTGCACTGGGGAGGCTGCTGTGCATGAAGGGTTGCACATGGGGGTATTGTGCATGGGGAGATGATGCACATTGTGGAGTTGATGCTCATGGGCGGGATGATGTGCATGGGGTGGATGTACATGGGAGGTTTATGTGCATGGGGAGATGATGGCCATGGGGGCTGATGCGCACGGGGGGCTGATGCGCATGGGAGTTGATGCTGCGCACGGGGGGATGTTGCCCATGGGGGGATGTTGCGCATGGGGGGTTGAGGCGCATTGGCATGTTGTGCATGGGGAGATTATGCACATGGGGCATGTTGCACGTGGGGGGTTGATGCGCATGGGGGGTTGATGCGCTGTGGGGGGTGGCATATGGGGAAATTTTACTCCCGCAACGCGGGTATGCTTTTTGCTAGTATGTATATTAGGGTTTTGCTTGAAAAGCAAAAAGACCTCTTTAAACTTGGAAGTAATTGGAATCAATCCAGTCATGTTTATGGACATGCAAAATAAATGTGGCATCAGCAAGCTGTCAGATAAACCACTTGGGTCACAAAATGATTTTTTTAGGCTGCAATCCTAAACTATTTTTTGAGGCTGCTTTCCTGGGAGTAAGTACTCTTGAACCTAGTGGGATTTACATCTGAGTAGCCATGCCTAGGATTGCACTGTTCATATTATAAATGAGCTTAAAAGATAGACCAGGTATGGTTAGAGAATATTGAGATTAAAAATTTAGAAACCATCAGCATCATATCAATTGGACAGTCATTACAAAAATCTTCAATTTCTCTAAATCCAAAAAAGCCTTTCCTTATAAATATAAATTATCTCAGGTGGAATGGGAATTCACATACTGTTAAATTAATTAATTTAACAACCAGGGCAGCAAAACATGATGTGTTGAATGGTTTCAGTATTTCCCTTGCTACATGGCTAGATACACTCTACATAAGGCTACACTCTACATACACTCTACATTTTTCTTGTAACTATAAATGGTAAGTAGCAGGTTAAATCTTACTAAGGATGAAACACACTGCTTCGTTGGTTTAGGCTGCAGTCCTAAAGACACTTCCCTGGGAGTAAGACCCATTGAGCACAGTGGAGTTTACTTTTGAGTAGACATGGTTAGGATTGTGCCCTTAGTCATGAGGAAGAGATATACAGAGCCATAAATCCATGTTGTAATGGGATAGAAACATTAAGGAGGAAACAAAGTATTGAAGCCATTTGATAAAAGTTTTGGACTTCAAATCTTAAATTCTCTGCTTTATCTTCCTCTTAAGTCACTGGGTAAGAATATAGGCCCAGAGTATTAAGTGATAGTATTAAGTGATATTAATTTTCTCTCAACAGATTATTCTATTTAGAGGAACTGGATTCAGATTGCACTAAATAAAAGAGGCTGCCAGGCTTTGAATTAAAATGTATTTATAGTCAGTAACGTGTGATCGATAGCCCCATGTTGATTATCAAAAATGATTGCCCAGTCTCCAAACATGTCACTACATAGTGTACTCTTCTGGATAAGCCTAAAGTTGTCCTCAAGGAATTGGCTTGAATGACCTTAAAGAATGATTGTTCTTTATTGTGCTGCTCCAGATGTGACATTCATGGAGAAGTTGTGTGAATACCTTTTCACTGAATACTTTTTAACACAGCTGGAATGTACCAGTTTCGCTGATTGTAGAAAACCAAGAAGTGTTTTGAAATATTAAAAGGACTAAATAATCAGAGATAATTAGGAATCACTTATTATGCATATTGGCACACAATTATTAGCATCCTATTACTATGTGGTTTTGTTGCAGAAATTGGAAGAGAAATTCCGGTTGAACCGGCGAGAGCTGATGGCCTTCGAATTCCCAGTGTTAGTGGCCTTGGAGTTTGCGCTTCATCTCCCTGAGCATGAAGTGATGCCACATTACAGACGTTTGAGCCAGAATTCCTAGCAGAGGCTACCCTTCCGGAAAGGAGGAGGGGTTTCAAAACTGTTTTCAACTGAGCTAAAAAGGGCACCATTACTACTGGAAATGCAAAAATGGGCTGCAGATGCCTCCACCTACTCTTACTCTCTTTTCAGTGCAGCTTTCCAACTGACAGCAGGAATTGAGCACTGAATTTCTTCAGACTCTCAGGCTAGACAAACTGTTAACTGCTTTGAGCAAGTGTTGAATGAATTGCATGTGCGTGAATAGTGGATGGAACCGATCCTTACCGTGTGGACCAAGAGGACTTTCTGGCGTTGCCCATTCCAGCAAGACCAAGAAGTAACAGCAGCCTTCATGTCACTTTTTTCCACTAAACCATCTTCGTCTTACGAACTTCGTCAGCCTCCCTGCAAGTGTTTCCAACTTATGAAAGGATTCCTAAAGGAATAATGGTTTGTGGTAGATACCTTCACTGTGTCAACAGCGTGCCAATCTATTTTTATATCTGTTACTGAAAGTGCACTTTTCTTTGTGGGTGGGTGGATTGTTTAGCAGTGAGTACAACAGTGAACCGGTTTGGAAACAGGTGACTCTTTGGATCGTTGCTATAATGTTTATTGAAGACCAGAAAACAGCCTTTGTTTATCTGCTCAACTACAACTACTGAAAAGGAAGCATGTGGGTAACCTGATGATATTTTGTCATTCCCGATTAGGTTTTTCTCCCTGCTTCTTTTATTTTTCTAATGAGTACACTACTAAAATATTGCTACACCTTCAAGTGAGAGACCAACAGCTGACCATATGTTTTCACTCTTGTACATGCTGCCGTTTAAATGGGAGAGCATCTTGTTTTAAGTCACATGCGTATCTCTAAACTCTACCCTCTTCCCTCCGTGGAGATGGTTAGATCTGCACTCTGTAGTGTTCATATTTTGTGCTCTATGTTAGAGTGCATACTAAGCACATTGATTGTGCTTTACATTAAACAGTGTTTTATAAAACCAGCCTGTCCACCCAAGGAACAGAATCAGCAGCCTAGGGCCTTGTTGGCAGGCACGCACCTCAATGTGAGTAATGTTTGTTGATGTTAAGTTGTTCTTTTCAAATAGAGTTGACCGTCAAAAATCAAATGGGTGCACTGAAATTGCTATGTTTTTCATACTTCTCAGATATTTCACTTCTCTGAAATCTTACACTTCCTTAACACGTGTTCATAAATTGCAGAGATCAGGCAGGAAAAGTGCAAAATCCAAACAGAATCTCTCAGTGTATACTACTTTCTAAATAAATGTATGTATATTCCAAAAAAAGATAAGATAAATGACAGCTGGATGTGCTTGCTAATATGCTAGAGGACATGCATCAAAGAATTAAATTACTATTTTTATATATAGTTAATGTACATGTCCCACTTTTTCCAGTGCTGATTCACTTGACACACAGCCCATGGCTGGAACAATGTCAATAAAGTCAAGTACTTTACTGTTATTGTATAATACAAATTAATTGAACAATTTTTTGTGTCAACAATGAAACTTTTATTGCTTTGTCTTTTCCATACCAGTAGAACAATCATTAGTTATACAATGGGAATAATGGCTGGAATAGAACAAAAAGTAGAACAAAAAAATATAACTTTATATATATTTTAATACTTATTGAATCTGCCATTGATAGCCTTTTTATTGCTGAAACTGACAGCATAATCCTAACTTGCCTCTCCATCAGCGCATCATATGCTGCACCAGCTGAGAGTGTCACAAAGGTGCCATAAAATGTGTTTGCAAAACCCAGAGAGTAAGTATTTGCCAGCTGGAAGATCTGCACAGACTCACCAATGTTGCATGCATGAGGATGGTTACCTGAGATGGTAAAAGTCATGGGAGGGTGGAATGGATGTGATGAAAGGAGTATTTTTGGGTGGCAAGAGGGCAGAGTGGGGGGTGGATCAAGCCTGGCAGATTGGGCCTCTACCCAAACCCCTGGATGTGTGTAGGTGGTACTACTTTCTCTACTGTTCCATTCAAAATAGCGATAAAATGGTAGAAAAAGGGAAAATAGCTTTGACTTTGCCTCTGGTGGTAAAGAGTATAATTACATTGTTCATTTTAAGAAGTTAATAACAGGGTGAAGTATTTATTACTTACTAGCGAAAAGTGTACCTGAGTTGCGGGAGTAAAATTCCCCTATACACCATCAAACCCTCCATGCGCAACTCCCCCATGCACAGCATCCTCCCCAGTGCAACCCCTCCCTCCGAACAACATCCCCCCACTGCACTGGGCACCAAGCACCAAATTGGTTGGAGGTTGGTTAGTCTTCCATGTTAAGTATAGGACAAAAACACATTGCACCCCTTTTCAGCCCCTTAAGGGTTAAATTTCTCCACGTCGGTTCTTGGTGAGGGTTCGTGTGACAGAATTTCATGCTTATAGGTCCAGGGATTGGAGCAGAGCATCCCTCAGTCACTGATTCTTCAATGCAAAGTATAGGGAGGAAAATGTGTTGCACCCCTTTTCACCCCCTTCCAGTTGGAATTTCCAAAAACTGGTTTTTAGTGCATCCCTCTGTCGCGGAAGGAACACCCACCCCAAATTTCATGCTACTAGGCCCAGCGGTTTTGGCACGGCGTTAATGAGTGAGTCAGTGAGTGACTTTTCATTTATATATATATAGATAATGTTTTAAGATTATTATTTGGAATACAGTGGGTCCTTTTTCTCAGCAGATTCAGAGATTCAGCAGATTCAGAACCTGCAGATTTGATCAACTATGGATTACAAACTCATGGCTGGAAAGACCCCCATAGGACCATGAAGAGAATGTACCACAATGCATTCTAGAGTGACACTGATTGAAAGAAGGAGCCTCCCCATGACCAGAAGAAGCTGCAAGCAGTTCTGAAGACTAGCTGCAGCCCTGAAAATGACTTTGCTTAGTAAATGGAGCTATTTTTGGCACTCTTCCCTTTCCTTATTAAAGGACTGCCCTAGTATCTACAGAAAGGTGTGGAATGGAATCCTGGTGGATACAAGTGACACCTGTACAATGACATTTTTAAAATTCAGCAATTTAACAGTTACAACTTGCAAGAGAGTGTAGTATTAAGTTTAATGACTTTGTCATTAAACACTGCCTATGTAAAGGAATACAGCACACTGTTTGGAGAGATGAGGAAAATCTTGTACGCAAAATAACCTCAATGGAGGACTGTTCTCATTTGCAAACTTTGGCTGCAGCTCATGATGGTGTGTCTGTGCCAATAAGAAGGATCAGTGTGGTTTTTCAGTATAAGTGACCTTTGGTTACCTTTGATCATTTATTATTAAATGCATATCCTCCAAAAGATTATCTCATGTTGCACCACAGGAATTGAGATGCAAATTTAATACCCACTCACTGCAAAAGATTATGGGTGGTTTCAGACAAGCCTTTTTTTATCAGATATTATTTAAAAGGAAGCTGGACCCAGAGTACAAGAGCTCACTTTGGATGTGCGTTGTTGTTGTTTTTTTAAACCAAATGCACAATCCAGAGTTAGGGCAGTGAAGAGTGCTCCAGCTGGGCTGCCCCAGCTATTCTGAATCCGGAGCAGAAAGTTATGCTGAGTCCAGAGAGTCAAGAAGCCTGGGCAGCCCTTCCTGCTCCAGAGCATGCTCAGTAGGCAGCAAGTCAATGACACCTGGGGAGGGCTTGCTCTCCAAGAGATCCCTTAGATCACACTGAACAAGGAAGAGCTGTGGTGCCTGCCTCAAGGAGTTCCTGATGAGATGTCAGTACAGTCGCCAGTGAATACAAGGGACTTCTTGGAGTGGTCTGCTGTGTCCCCAGGTCAGTGACTGCTGTAGTTGTGCCATATCCTGAGGTTGAGAGGCAGGGGTTGCAGGTAGGCTGGCCAAGAACTCAGATTTTTTGTCAACACTGCCATTCTTCCTCAGCCTTATCATGGACCCCTATGGGTCTACTCATTACTATACCTGTTCCTGAGTGGTATAACTGAGGAGCTGGAAGAGGGCATTTCTGCCCTGGATACAGAATAACTGCTCTTCCCTAGGCAATGCTGAATATGCCCTCAACATGCATCTCTTGACACAGCCTATGTTGCCCTGGGCTGCCTCAAGCCTTTTCCAGAATAACTAGGGTGGCTCATCTTGCAGTTGAGTCAACCTAGTGATAGATCGGGTAACCCAAGTGCACATTTGGATTGTGTCCTGAATGTCTTCTAAATGATAATCTATAACCAACATTTTTCTCTTGGAATCACAGCAGAACTCTCCATTTGTGTCTGTGTAAATTATGCAAACATGATTTAATCTTTACATCTGAGGTCACTATAGTGAGCAGACCCTGGAAGCCAAAGAGAGGTAGTCCTAACAGATGGATGAAATCAAAGCCGAGGAGAGAGGGGATGGAATGATGAGGGGCTGATGGAAGGACTGTTGGAAGAATTTGGCATTTGGAGAAGTTCGGTTGGGGGAAGAAGATGCAAAGGGTTCAGCAGTGGCTGATTTCCTTTGGTGTGGGGAGGGGCACAACTTGTTATTTATCTGTTATGTGGTGTGCCTCCTGTAAAGGAAGAAACACTAGTAAAACTTATTCTTGCTGAAACCTGAGCAGGAGGGCTGATGGATGAAGAATGGTTGGAGCAAGGTCCAGGAGGGAAAAAGACCTGAAGCAATAGTAAACTTGTTGCAGATTTTTTGAACAGTTAAAATACTGCCAAGTGCTAAATGTAAGCAATCTTTTTATAGACTAACCCAGATAATTACACATGGAGCTATGAAGGAAAAAATATTTCAATGAAAGACAGAGTCCCATGAGTATTAATTTGTAATGTTACAGTCCTGAAAAGGGAGAAAAAATTTGCAGAAACAATCACAGCAAGCCAAAGGGAGCTGAGGAGAGTTGTCTCCTACAAAGATAAATGCTGAAATAAAACCATAAACACAAACTGTTAAACATAGACTGTTAAAGTCTTTTCTGAAATAATTACTGAAGGCTTAACTTGAAGCTTGTTTCAATCTATGCTACCTTTGATCTTGTTTAAGCAAATGAGTCTAAATTTGCTTAATTGTTAAAACTTCACTTAATCAATTTGTATTTGTTATATTGGATGATTATTTCCAAACCTCCAAAGATATTCTAAAATCTATAAGAGTAGTGTAAAAAAAGTGTTTCAGGGTTCCAATCATGGTCAAATGCTCCAGATTCAGAAAGTAAGAGAGCAACGCACCCACTCACTGTATGGCCTTATGCCACAGGCTCATGTTAGAAAACCACAACTTTACATGTCCTTTTGCATTTTTGCAAAAGACCATCTGTTTTCCAAATCACTCTCCTAAATTCTCCCGTATATACCTGCTCTGAAATTCAGGAAACTGGTTCGGATATCCCTGTGGAGTGCGTTTGGGTAAAGGTGAGGGGGAAAAACAAGAAACAAAACATTGTGGTGGGCATCTACTATAGACCGCCAGGCAAGGAGAAGGAGTAGACGATATGTTCTTGAAGCAAGTAGAATACGTTGCAAAGAAATATGAGGTGGTAGTAATGGGGGACTTTAACTATCCAGACATTTGCTGGGAGACAAACTCAGCCAAACATGGAAGCTCCAATAAATTCATGATGGGCCTGGAAGATAACTTCATGGTCCAGAAGGTGGAGGAAACAACAAGGGGAGGGGCCATCCTTGACCTGATCTTAACAAATTGTGAAGAACTGATTGACCGGGTCAACGTGGCAGGAACTTTAGGGGAAAGTGATCATGAGCTGCTGGAATTTAGAATAATGTGGGAAATAAAAAGAGTGCAGAGTGAAACCCTTATATTGGATTTCAGAAAGGCTGATTTCAACAGGTTTAGAAGAGTCAAAGGCAGGATCCCATGGGTTGATGAACTAACATGAAAAGGGGCCCAAGATGGGTGGGAGCTCCTTAAGAGGCAGCTCCTACAAGCACAGTCAGAAACAAGTCCCATGAAAAAGAAGGAGGGGAAACCTGAAAAAAACGAGGTTGGCTCCACAAGCAACTTGGAGATCAGCTGTAAAGAAAATGAAGGACGGGGAATGGAAGACTCGAAAGATCACCAGGGAGGAGTACAGGCAGATAGTCCAGTCCTGTAGGGAGGGGGTCAGAAATGCTAAAGCTCAGTACGAGCTGAGACTGGCCAGGGGAGTCAAGGATAACAAAAAGAGCTTCTTTAGATATGCCCAGAGGAACAGAAGGAGAAATGAGGGGGTGGGGCTGCTCCTGGACAAAGATGGACAGCAGGTGTCTGGAAACCAGGAGAAGGCAGAGCTGCTCAACTCCTACTTTGCGTCCGTCTATTCTCGGATGGGGGGCTGTGCAAATAAGGGTGTGGGATCATTGGCTGATGTGGGGATGTGCTTGCATCGCCAAAGAGTTAATGGTAACATGGATGGTGCAGAACAAGATTATTATTGACAGAGAACTGGTTCCTAACCACTTAACTGGCCTAAATGAACTCAAGTCATTTGGACCGGATGAGCTGCATCCTCGAGTTCTTAAGGACCTCGCAGATGTCCTTGCAGAGCCTCTGTCGATCATCTTTGAGAAATCCTTGAGGAGTGGAGAAGTGCCACTGGACTGGAAGAGGGCAAATGTAGTCCCAATTTTCAAGAAGGGGAAAGAAAGAAGACCTGGGAAATTATAGACCAGTCAGTTTGACTTCAATCCCGGGCAAGATATTAGAACAAATCATAAAAAACACAATTTTGCACATCTAGACAAGTACTCTGTGATCAAAACAACCCAGCATGGATTTACCAAGAATAAATCTTGCCAGACAAATCTGATCTCCTTTCTTGATTGGGTTACGAGCTTACTGGACAGTGGCAATGCTGTGGATGTCATTTATCTTGACTTCAGCAAAGCATTTGACAAGGTCCCACATGACATCTTAATTGGGAAGTTGGAAAAAAATATGGGCTAGACAAGGCAATTGATAGGTGGATCCACACCTGGCTCGATGGCCGCACTCAAAGGATTTTAGTAAATGGTTCTGCATCAACCTGGAGATTGGTTTCAAGTGGGGTGCCCCAGGGCTCTGTCTTGGGCCCAGTCCTCTTTAACATTTTCATTAATGACTTGGAGAAAGGATACGGGGAGAGCCTGATCAAATTTGCAGATGACACCAAGCTGGGAGGAGTAGCAAACACAACAGAAGACAGGAGAAACCTCCAGGAGGATCTGGGTAAACTAGAATACTGGGCTGTAACAAATAGAATGAACTTCAACAGGGAGAAGTGCAAGATTCCGCAGAGGCTTGACGAGCACCTGTCGGGGATGATATAGGAGGATTTCCTGCTGCAGGCAGGGGGTTGGACTATATGACCTACTAGGTCCCTTTCAACTCTAGGATTCTATGATTCAAGGGGCCTTTTTCCTGCAAAGGGGTATCTCTTGTATAGGGTTTAGTGATAATGAGCTGTAAGGCAAAGCCAGATCTAGTCCATCACCAGCTGTCACACATGCTCACAGCCAGTGATGGGCTTCAAAGAAATTAACAACCGGTTCTCTGCCCATCTGGCAGACACTTTTAAACGGCTATTTTTAAACTTTATATGTCCTGTCTCTTGTTAACAACCGGTTCTATAGAGTAGGTGCGAACCTGCTGGAGCCCACCACTGCTCACAGCCTCTTCAAGCCCCATTTGCAGCAATCAAGACGTACTCCAGCCTTCCATGTTTCTAAGCTCATTTTCTAGTCTTTGTCTTGTAGGAAAAGATCACATCTGAATCCTCTGACGTGTCCCAGAGTTTGTTGATAATAATGAAGATTGTCAATCAGTTTTTTTAAAAAGTTCATTCAGCACCAACCTTTTAACAGTAAGGGCAAAATCCATAGCAGTTAAGGGTCCACGCAGTTACGTCACCCTCTACTGTTATCTTATGGAAAGTCACCTTAACTGCTCCAGAGCAAAGGGCTTAATTTCACTTTAGGATATATACCTTAGTCTATTTATTGGCATGGAACTAAAACCTCAATAAAGATAACACTTTGAGAACCTGAAATTGTGTCATGCACAATTTAATACACAGGCTAATACCAACCATTCATTGGAGTAGCCGTATCTTGAGAGCAGAAGGATGCCTGTGCAAGGGAATTTTCTCATTCCCTCCTCCACACATGAACTCCAGGCATGACCCACCCTGTCACCTTCCTATTCTTCCTGTCCACTTCCTGCCCATTCCACCCTGTCTCCACCTCTCTCATCCCTGTGTCTACCAGGGGTGGATGGATCAATTCTCTGCTACCATGTTGAGCTGCTTCTAGAAGAGTCAGCCCACGTGCTCCAGAGTGTCTCACTTCATGACAGCCAGAAGGAACACTGTTTTCTAAAACAGAACTTAGATAAAGGTGGAAGATATTTTAATAAGATAAAATAATTACACAGTTGTAACCGTTGTAAGCCCCTGAATACTTTCAGTTTTTGGCAGATGAGTTGCAGAAAATAGCATTTCTTTCTCAGCTCTGTACAGTGATGACTCCTTTTGAAGACCACACTCTTGGCAGAATTTCTATAACACATTTTTCTTACAGAAATAATTCTTGCTACTCAAGAATTAGCAATGCTTACGTTTCTTGTAATAACAACTGATCATATGGAAAAGATAAATCAGACACGTGGATAAATGTGAGAGAAATTTACTTGTTGATTTTACAGTCAGTACAACTTCATTGTACAACTCTGTTATTACCCTCCTGTCTTAGTGGACACATCAAATGGTGGTTTCTGGTTTTCCAGACTTTCCCAGAAGGAAGAAAAATCCCACATCTGGACAAATCAGATTCTAACCTCTGGCAATTTGTGCCAAAAGAAGAACTGAATGTGCTCTTACTGTAAGAAAATCAATGCAAGTTGCTGTCTGATTTACAGAGGTTAGCACCTGTGTTCTCACAGTGTTTCATATCATTGAGACCCTGGTCCTTAAAACAGTTTAAAAGTGCTATATAAAAGTTCTATAAAAATGGATGGAATTTCAGAATCGGGACAACTTGTAAGGTACAGAAGCTCTCACAGGAAGGCCTCCTACAGGTATAATAGAATTGGTACCCATTTGCAGTGTATGTCAGAATTATTTTTGTGCTATCATACAGAGACATATAAGTGCCAGGGTATAAGAGTATACCTACTCTTACAACCCCAGCCCTAGCCTCAGAACCTGAAGAGTTACTCCCAGTTAGAATAAATAGTACTGGGTTTGGTGAACCAATACTCTGTCTTAGTGCAAGGCAGTTTCATAAGAAATTCATAGAAAAGAACATCATAATTGTGAATAATAATGTACAAATATATAGGCACAAAAGTCCATCAACTTGGGTCACAATCCTAACTAATTTAGGCCAGCACAATTCACCAACTCCCCTTTCTCGTGGTGTTGGTGGGAGGCCAGCGCATGTCTGAACACTGGCCTAACCCCTCAGGAGTGGCAAGGAAGTGCCTTATGGCATTTTTTGCCTCCCCCATGCCAGCATGGGACTTGCGCTGGTGTAACTGGGAGTTAGGATTGCAGCTTTAGTAACTTCTCTTTGCTTGGATTAAAACAGGAGTCAACACTTCTCTGTCCACAAGTTCAGTTGTCTGTCTGGAAGTGTGGTTACCCAAAGGGAGCTTCCCTTTAGTTCCATTCATACAGCTGGTGGTATAGTAGGGTATAGTATATAGTATATAGACATTTCAGCAGAGCTAACATCCAGAAATATGTTCAACTGGTATGCTGCTATCCCACTTCCCACATGATGTTGCTTCTAGGGTGGTGTAGAATGGATCCCCAAAAGTAGTAACTACATCACTGAGATATTGTGTGAACCACTTTGGACAGACTACAATGAGAATCCTCCCGTACCCTACCATACCTGCAATTTGTCACAAACATGTGAGCTTGATTGTTCTGCTTAGCACTGGACAATATAGTGACATAATTGACCTGTGCTAAAGGGACAGCTATCACACTCTGAAGAAAGTGATACTCAAAGGATTATAAGACGAGACATTCCTGATACCAGAAAATGCAGAAATAATTTTTTCATAGCAAAAATCCATGTTTACTGCAGATCCTGCGCAATATGAATATTGACTAACCCTACAATCCAGAGTAACTACGGGAGCACATAAGAGACATTACATGCACCTATAGTTACTGCACCACCTAGTGAAAACCTATGGGAAATTCATATTGCAATCCAGAGCAAATTGTTCTTGCACCAGAGCAAGATCTCCCCATAGTTACTCTGGATTGCAACCTAAGACTGCAATCTTAAGAGCACTTTCCTAGGAGGAAGCTCCAGTGAACTGAATGGAACTTATCTCTGAGTAGACACAATTAGGATTGCACAGATAGGCTGCACACACTTTCCTGAGAGTAAGTTCTATAGAACACAACAGAACTTACTTATGAGTAGACATCCTTGGGATTGCACCGTAAGGGTTTATTAGGGTCTGTCTTTCTGCACTGCTATCAATAGCACATGGTGGCTCAGAAGAAAAGTGAGATGAAGCAATGGACAATTACCTGCATTTCTTCATCATTGCTACCACTATTTTTATTTCTGTTCTGTTCTCAGTCACTGACAACCTATTCCTGTTGGGTTGTATTCCTTCTTTGTTTTCTTCATTCGCCAGCCCTCTCGGCGTAAAGAAGCAAGACTTCTGCAAATGCTCCAAATAAAAGACTGTTAAGAAAGCAGAGCAGATTACTTGGATGAGCACAAGAAGGCAACTATCAGGACAGCTTCTGCAGTTTTCATATGGAATGACTTCTACAGTTCAAGAATGGGAAAACAACCTTGGTCCTTTATTGAAAGCATCCTGTTTCCTGCCACATGGGATGTGGCTCAGAGCAGCAAAAGGTTTTGCACTGCTAACAGTGACTCAGAAGTGTCAAGAGCATTTTGAGCTAGCGGGCCTTCCCCAGAAAACACAGATGTTTTCTGCTATATCACAATGACTGATGAATTGTTAATTAAATATTAACATACTTATTAATAATTAAAACACATTCATCGTTAAAATGAGGCTGCAAGTACAATTTAATTTGATGTTTAAGGAAACTCAGGGTGCAAACCTAACAAACTTTCTAGCCGTGAGGTAAGAGCAACGCAGCTCAAGTTAAAGGACGAAACATTCCCTTATCTTGAGGAGGCCTCTGTGTCTACCACCCACATGCAAGATGCAGTGTGTGCCCCACTGGCACAGTTGTGCGACTGCTGGAAAGCCAGTTAGGATTGGGGCTTCCCGTACAATCCAGAGTAACTACGGGAAGATGTAAGAGGCACTTACTCTGGATTGCTCTATGCATTTCCCATAGGTTTGCCATAGGTTGCGCCATAACTACATTGGTGTAAAAGGTCCCGTAGTTACTCTGGATTGTAGCCATCATTTATATACTGGCTTGGATCAAAAAGGCTCAGTGAACAAGAAGAAGCCTTTCCCATTAGTTCACACACGTGGGAAGAGGGTTCACTGATGGACCTCTCTCTAGCTCAGCCTTCCCCTTACATCACACACTGTGAGTTTTCCTCAATCCACAAGAACAGCCTCTTTGATGGGCTGCAACAGGAATGAGACAGGAAAGCTGGTGTTATGCACAATTGTCTGTCTGAACTGCACAGTACTTTTATAGCCACAAAAATGCATCAGTCCTCACATTATACAAAACTACTGTATGAATATCTCAGGCATCAGAACTGACCCATCATGACTCCAGAAAGTAAATTAAGGCATTTTGAATATTAGGCAATAAGCAATTTAGATTGTCATCATTTTATTCCATTAACGAGCAAAAAGCGTACCCACATTGCGGGAGTAAAATTCCCCCTTATGCCATTCCCCCCATATGCATCAACCCCCATGCTCAACTTCCCCATGTGCAACTTCCCCCATGCACATCAACCCCCCAAGCGCAACTTCCCCCCATGTGCATCAACCCCCATGCGCAACTTCTCCTCATGTGCAATCTCCCCCCATGTGCATCAACCCCTCATGTGCAACTTCCCCCTCATGCGCATCAACCCCCATGCACAATTTCCCTCCATGCGCAACTTCCCCTCATGCGCAACTTCCCCCCATGCGCAACTTCCCCTCATGCGCAACTTCCCCTTACGCGCAACTTCCCCTCGTGCGCAACTTTCCCTCGAGCGCAACTTTCCCTCGAGTGCAACTTCCCCGTGCGCAACTTCCTCCCGAGTGCAACTTCCTCCCGAGCGCAACTTCCCCTCATGCACAACTTCCCCTCATGCACAACTTCCCCTCATGTGCATCCTCCCCCCATGCTCAACTTTCCCTCATGCTCAACTTTCCCTAATGCGCAACTTCCCCCCATGCGCAACTTCCTCCCATGCGCAACTTTCCCTGATGTGCAACTTTCCCTGATGTGCAACTTACCCCCATGCGCAACTTTCCCTCATGCGCAACTTTCCCCATGCGCAACTTCCCCTCATGTGCATCTTCCCCCCATGCTCAACTTCCCCCCAAGCGCAACTTCTCCCCATGTGCAGCATCCTCACCAGTGCAACAACATCCCCAGTTCACCAGGCACTGAGCACTAAATTGGCTGGAGGTTGGTCAGTCTCCCATGTTATGTATAGGACAGAAACACGTTGCCCCCTTTTCAGCCCCTGAAGGGTTAAATTTCTCCAGATGGTTCTTGGTGGGAGTTCAGGTGACAGAAGGAACTCCCAGAATTCCATGCTTCAGGCCCAGCAGTTGGGGCAGAATGTTGATGAGTCAGCAATTCTCCAATGCAAAGTATAGGGAGGAAAACGCATTGCGCCCCTTTTCACCCCCTTCCGGTTGGAATTTCCAAAAACCGGTTCATAGTGCACCCCTCCCTCACGGAAGGAACACCCACCCCAATTTTCACGCTTCTAGGCCCAGCGGTTTTGGCAGGGCGGTGATGAGTGAGTCAGTGAGTCAGTCAGTGAGTGACTTTTCTCTTTTATATATATAGATATCCCACTCTCCTCCTTCAGAGCCCAGTGCAGCACTGCATGTTTCCTTCACTTTCATTACCCTTACAACTGCCCAGGGATGGAGGCAAAGTCCCTTCTCATTTTGGAAGCAATGCGAGGAGCCATACAGTGGCTATGTGGAGATTGCTCTGGATACTTAGCAATGTTGTCATCATCACTGAGCAATGGAGAGCAGAGAGGGAAGCTGTACAGGGCTTGAGTGCCAGCTTCACAGCCAATAGTTTTTTGTTTTTTATTTTATTTATTTATATTTATTTATATCCCACTTTTCTCCGCTGAAGTAGACTCAAATCAGGTTAGATGCAAGTTTGATTGAGAGACAGTGACAGCTCTAGAGTGACCTGGCAAGCTGTTAAAAATGGGAGCGACTTGCCCTACAATCCAGAGTAACTACGGGAGCACGTAAGAGACATTACGTGCACCCGTAGTTACTGCACCCATGAAATATGGGAAATTCATATTGCAATCAAGAGCAAATTTTTCTAACACTGGAGCAAGGACTCCCCATAGTTACTCTGGATTGCGCCCATGGTGTCTCTTTTCATATTTTAGTAAATGCAGAATAAAGCTAAGGATAGAAACTCTTGTTCTTTAGGGAATATGATAAACAAAGGCTCGGAAAGGAGCCTTGAAAATGGACAAACATTCTTGGATTGGGTGGCTCATTTTGATTTCCTATGATCCATTTATATAACAGTCTGCCTGGCTGGCATGATGCACAATGGTCAATGCAGCACATCAAATGTAATACCATCAAAGGCAATTGCTCAGCTTCTGTCTTCCTCCATCATCACTCTACCAGCAAAATTCCCAAGTCAGCTTCTGATCTCACAAACAACACAGCCTGAACAAAAGATTCCCAAGGTAGGCTCATTCCTCGAAACGGCCTTTTGTTTCTCAAGATGTCAGCCCTCCCTTCATTCAATTTTGAGCCAGGCTACAGTCTCCAGATTTGTTCTAGTGTATTAGCAAAATAATGGCTCTTCTCCCTTCTTTTTGCAACAATTCAGTGTTATGACCCTTTCATTTGGTTTATGAAACAGCAAAGCTTCTTACTGAGCTCCACCAAATAAAACAACACTTCTGTACCATTTATTGGTAAGACGGTATTTTGACATGGAAAGCTGACAAAGCTGTCTGGATTTTAATAGCATTACACACACTTAAAACTCTTAGCACCACTGAATGGTTTTGTAAACCAGGCAAGTTTCATTGTTTCTGAAAAAGGTCAGGTTCTTATATAACCATGGTGGAATATAATGTTTTATAACTATACTATTATTCATTATACACCCAAGAGACTTAAGAAGATGACTGCTCAAAAATGCGGACAACATCTATTGTGAGAAAGAGGCAGAGGCATAATTTACTGTCCTTGGTGCCAGGGCAGTGATATCAGTGATATCACTTGTCTACAAACATGTATAGGATATAGGCAGTGCTTCTGCTGATGATACTGCCCCCTTCCAGTCTTTGGTCTGACCAGGTCTCTTCCCTCTTCCTACTCACCTCCATGCTCACAGGCACCAGAGACCATAAAGGATTCACTGGCAGGCTGTTGCCACTGATTGCGACTACTCACTACTTATAGCAATGGCACGCTGCACCTGACAGATTTTCATATTTTCAACTGCTTTAAAATGACTTACACTGCTATAGCACTACTTCTAGGAGTGTAAGGGTGCTTGACAATTGGGCAACCTATGTGTAACAGGAAGGTCTAGTATAACAAGTTATTAACTCAGGGTCTCAGTTTTTTTACTTAACTTTTACTTATAGGAGGTTCACAAAAAGCAACAGAAACATTTATAATATCTAATTTCAAGTATTTATTATGTTATTTTAATCAAAGAATATGTTTGTGTGTATGCATGTAAGCCTGCACATGCTCAGACATTTGTATTCCTTCTAAGTAGCACTTTTGTTGCTATTGGTTTTAATACCTGAGGAAATAAAGGATCCTAATGGGGAAATATAAGAGGAAATTCAAAATAACCACAATGTTTTTGAAAAATACATACCAAAAGGCTGTTGGTACATTCACTGCCATCTTGAAGAAGAATGGAGACAGACCAGCTGTGATAACCTAGGAAAGTAATAAGAAAGGTAGGTGTTCGTTATAACAGTTTCTTGTAAATTAATGAGACTAAATATCATATAGTTTTTGAGAAGGGGCAGTACTGATTTAACTGGTAGATGAATCAATTTAAGGTGCAATCCAAATCCTGCACCTGGGTCAGTGCAGATTTGCACAAGCTCACAAGTGTCATGAAAAGTGCCACAGCCACTTCTGTACCATTCACAGGGAGATCAGCCTGTGCACAGATGTGTGCCAATCTCTCCACCCCATTGGAGGTGAGGAGTAGGTTTCATCCACCAAAGGGTAAGTTGTACTGGTTGATCTCAGCCAGTGCAGAGATTGGGGAAAGGTGGGGAAGACACATGAGGGAGGTGCTTTGGGGCAGTTGAGGATGGGTGGTGGGCAGGACTGTGGTTGAGTGAACAGGAAGCTGGAGGAAGCGCTGGGACCCAGAAGTTATATCAGATCCAAGCACCATTCCCAGGCGGTCTGAGGAGTATGGACTGCTCAGAATTGTGCTACCAAAATGAGTGTGTCAACTTGAAGTAGACCTACTGGGACTGCTGCAGTGCTACCTGAGGATAGCTTCCTCTTGCCCCAAGGTAACAGAGCAGCAGCTCCAATCTTGCACCAGATACAGCGCAGATATGCAGCCTGGGCTGTTATAATGAAAAACGTGTCTTGAAGAGTATGTGCCGCGCAGAATACAAACATTCTACTTTCCTTGTCCCTTCAGGATGCAGCAGAGTCCATGCTGACATTAATGTGCCTGGAAGGCAATCTTCAGTTAGGATGAGGCTGCTATTAATTTCAAACAGATATCTTAATTGAGCTTTTACCGTATGCTTTATGGATGACTCTGTTGAAGAAAGGACTCTTTTGATGGTTTAAATGGTTGTCAGCCCTACTTGAAAAGAAATCTGCTGAAGAAACTGAAGAAGGCTACAATCCAGAGTAACTATGGGACCTTTTACACTGATGTAGTTACAGTGCCACCTATGGGAAACCTATGGGAAATGCATAGAGCAATCCAGAGTAAGTGCCTCTTACATCTTCCTATAGTTACCCTGGATTGCAGGGTTTGTCAGACAAGATATCTTTGAATTGTTGTTGTAAAAACAAAATCAAGGTCTTGTGCTAATTACTGTGTACAACTACAGTTCTGAAATTTACAGTCTAACATGCTTGGCCGTTCTTTCCTGCCTTGTAGGCTTTTTCATTGCCTATGCTAGGTTGATAGAAGAAAACGCTTGCAGATGGCCAAAGTAGATCTGATCTAGTAGGCAAAACTATTTTCACCCTCCAAAACTTTGCATTGAGCCCACCTCTGTGAAAATCAGTCCGCATTCTACTCTGACCTGCTAACACCACAATTTACATGTGGCCCACTACAATTTATAGGAAATGGGCTGCAATCTATGAATTGTCCATTTATCACCTCAACTTTCATCCCAAGTAGCATATTGTTATGCAATAAGGGTGCATTTCTTACTGTTCTCTTGCTTAAATCTCATTCAGTTATACAGGACTTGCGCACACTTATGTGGAGATTTAGAGCCCAAACCTATGCATGTCCGCTCAGAAGCAAGTCCATTATTGTCAATGTGGTTTACTCTCAGATAAATGTGGACAGGATTGCAGCCTTATTTTTTCCTTAATTTAATTAAAAAGTAGATGCTCACAATTTTTAAAAATAACTTGATCACCAGACCAAGTTTTTCATCACCCAAAGTAGCCAGGACAAAGTGCCTAGGTCATTCATTGTACATTCTGCATCTTGGCAATAAACAATCAAACAGTCCAGAACACAGATGCCTGACAGGTGAATTAGTTTGAATAAATGCCACTCAACACTGTTATTTAAGTCAGAACTTACATAAGGAGTAATCTGCAATTTCAAATAGACATTAAATATAATCAAAACAACATGCATACTGAGAAAGATCAAGGCAAAAAATAAATCCTGCATGCCAATTTGTTTATTTTCAAAAATGCATAAAATGGAAATAAAACCTGAGCATTCAACTCTGCAATTTGCTTAAAGATAAAGCCAGAAACACATTGTTCCATGATAGCTAAACTATTTTTTGTTCACATTCTAAATTAAAACAAAAATGAATGAACTGTTTTTTTTTCCTTTAAGCATGGTTTTGTTTTTGGTTAATGCAATAGATGTGTTTTAGCTCCTTTGGGGCCCTTGATAAAAGAGATAACCTAAGATTCTGTGGCAGTGTGGAAGGAGAAGAAAGGTGCAACTTGGAAAGTTAGATGTAGCCAGGGTGACTAGTTGCCAAATCCAAAATTCCTGAACCCCAAGGCCAAAATCCCTAGTCCCAGGCCAAAATTCCTACCCACTTAAAAAATTGCCCAAAAATGTATTTTTGTTTTTATTTTTTGCCATAACTTTTGATAGGAAGGAGATATCTCAAAACTGATTTCTGCATTGGATTCTGCTCTTCAATAGGAATCCAATGACATATGACATGATAGTGTGCTGCACACCATCGCAAAGTCCAAAAATGAAGCCAAAATGCAGGGACAATGAAGCCAAAATGTAGGACACCCGGAGAGGAGGCTAAAAATCCGGACAAATCTGGGTTTTTCCTGGCATATGGTCACCTTGGATGTAGCATGAGTCCTCTGCAGGAGATTTGCTTTGCAAGTTGTCCTCGCTTAATCTCAGTTCCTCAAACATAGATGGTTGTTGCAAAAAGAAACAGGATTAAGAGCCCCAACCCTATCTCAACCATCTAGCCATACTGACAGTTTGCCATCTAGCCATATCGCATACACCAGTTACCAAATTTTGCTGGGATAGGTTTGAGGTGAGGCAGAGCCACATTGGGCTAAAAAACAACATGAATAGCATTCTGGCACAACCTGCTGCCTTCAACATCTCTCTCCCCCACTATCCCTACTTTCTATGCACTGCAATTTAAGGCTTCTCTGAACAACTCACAACCTATATTTGCCAACATTTTATATGCTAAGTATGCAACTGGGTCCATAGCCCCTCTATAAAATTAGGTCATAAGGATGCAGTTCTACACACACTTTCCTGAGAGGAAATCCCATTGAAATAATTAGGACTGGTTTCTGAGTCATCCTGTATACAGGACTGCATTATAAGACTATAAAGTATCATATATACACAAAGCTATTACACAACAATTAATGGTAGAGTAATTTGAAAACTCCATATGGGCTCAATCTGTTATTGGCTTGGCCATTCACAGTATTTTCCTAAATCAGAAAAGCAGTTTTTATTATTTCCAGGCTTAATTACAACCACTTTGTGGGCCCTGCCACAGTCCTAAAGATGTCACAGGAATACAATTAAAAGAGCCTGAATCTTTCGTCCAGATTCCTCTCTGTCCATTTCTTTATCTGACTGCTGTGGTTTCAGAAGCAGCAGGTACATCTTATCATTCCATCCCTAAACTACTGTACATTTCTTAGGATCCCTGAAGCCGTAGTGAGCCAGATGCCAAGTTTCCCTCACTGCCACAATAACAAGGCTACCTCCAGATAGGAGCAGGGTGACCATCTGTCCAGATTTTCCTGGACTCCTCCTGCAAAACAGGGCTGTCTCCGGGGCATAGGGAATCCCCTAGCCTCTCCGGGATTCCAGCCCCGACAGCCCTTTAAACTTTTGCGTGTTGCGCGCGCACCTCTGGGATTCCCCCAGAGGTGGAAGGGTTCCCTGGTCATTTGCACTGCAGCCTCAGCAGCTGGCCCGATGCTTCTTGTCCCTGCCTGAAGGTGAGTGTGTAAGTGTGCGTGCATGAGTGTCCATGCGTGTGAGCTTGTGTATGAATGTGTCCTTATGTGTGTGTGTGTAGGTATTTGAGGGAGTCTTACATGTCTGGGTCTGAATCACATATGTTGGTCACTAGCATGGCATGCGTTGCTTTAAACTGCTTTGATGGTGTTTTATATGTTTGGGTCTGTATCGCATATGTTGAAGTCACTTGTGTTGCTTTAAACTGCTTTGAGGGCATCATACATCTTTGGGACTGAATCATGCATGCTACAAAGTTTTCAGTTTTAAAAGTGTTGAAATTAAGTACAGGAAACCAATAAAATTATTTTTGCTTTATTTTAACATGTCCTACATGTGCCCTACATTTTTGGGGTGTCCTACAATTTTTTAAGCAGTAGGAATTTTGGCCTGGGGGGTAGGAATTTTGGAGAAACTGACAGGGAATTTTGGGTCATCCTGGATAGGAGGGGAGGGGGAGAAAGGGAAGATGAGCTGTTACCATCACTGTAGCAGCCACCTCTCACATGCCTCTGCCAAATTTTCTGCTCCCTGCTACTTTAATTTATTAATATTTGCCTCGGACTGGAGGTGAGCATTATCAGTTGCCAACATTTGTATTCTAAACCAGGATAACATAAATTAATAGTAATAAATGTATATGTATCTGTCCCCCAGATACTACAAGAGCCATAAGAACCAAGATATAGGATACGAAGGAGCGTATGAGATAATACTTCTCATCAGACACAGACTTGGCACTACCAACATCAGAAACACCCACTAAAGAAAAGCATATTCACTGATGCTGCAACACTTCTCAAGGTTCAAAGAGTTATGTGTTATTGGATTCCTGCAGGTGGTATTAGGTTGGAGGACATATAGGCCTTATGCTGAGACATTGTTTTAGGTTCAACAGCACTCAGACTTGCATGTTGAAATGGAATCAGCTGTGTCATGGTTGTGGTACTTAAAGATGTGATAACATGGGGATTCCCTGAGCTAAAATGCATTTTCTGCTGTCAGCATCAACCAGGCACCCAAAGTTAAACAGGGTTTCTAATGCCGCACTGCTTCATTCCAGACAATTCCCAAAAACCCCTCTCTGATGCGAACATGCTTGGTTTTGAAAAGATGATGTCATGGAAGTAAAAAAAACTTATGTTAAGTAAGTGCTTTCTTTAAATAATCCTATATGTGGTGGCTTGGAGGAAAATGCATGGGAGGGAAAGTTAGGTGGGTAGAAAATGGTAGATGTGTCACATTCTTCACCCTGTCATTTTTGTCATACTGTCAGCATGAAAAGAAAAACAATATATAAACAAAGCAGTTTTCATATTTTCCCTTTTGTACTAGGCTGTTATACGATGACATCTTGGAACATGTCATACATCTTGTCTGTATATGAACGCAGGTGCATTACGACACCATTTTCCTTTCTTCCTTAGGCGTGGAAGTCACCTGGGTGACTGCCAACTTCCAAACCGAACTGGAAGGCAGAAAAATAGCTGTCTCAAAATTCTTAGAAACCCACAATGTGAAACAAGGCTTGTAATGTACTGCCAAAGAAAACGAAAACGAAGGTACCTTGTTTTTTAAATCTGCATACGTATTGATATGCTAAAGAAGCTATTTTATGTGAAATTTGTATTTACCAAAATGCAGACTTTAAAAACCAAACTTTTTTAATTATGGAATTCCCTGGAGGAATTGTTTCTACCAGAAGTGACACAAGACAATGTCCAGAATTTCCTCTCCTCAAGAGTAAGCAGCTTTTTCTAGGTGAGGAAATCTTTCCCTCAGTGGAAGCTTCAACAAAAGAAGACTCTTTCTGTCAGAGAAAAGGAATCTCCGGATCCCAAGACGGAACCCAAGATGAATTTGCTGTCCCACATATACAAGTATTCATATTAAAGTTGCCTTACTATTATGGTTGTCTGCTAATGAAACAATAAACTGAAGTTGACCTTTGAGTTATGCTTGTTTCTTGTTCAAAAATAATCTTCATAGTTCCCAGAAATTAACTTTTGACCTGTCTTTAAAAACATCCACCCTCCTCTGGTTCTCTTCCTCCTGCTGGTGACTCAAATGTATGTTTCCCTCCTTCCAGTCCTCAGCCCACACAATGGCTGGGGAGAAATGTGAGGGGCCACATCAGCTGCCATTTCAGCAACCAACTTCTACTGATGCTGGTGATAACTAAGAAAAAATGAGGTAGAAAACTGTGTGGGTGAGAAAGTCTGGAAGGCTATGCTTTGTAGCTCTGCCCCCCCCCCCAGCCAATCCTCATACCATTGCAATGTTGCATCACTGATCTCAGGTGGCTGGTTTGAGAGGTCCTGTGTGTATCAGCAGACACTATCCCAAGTTCAGTTGTACCTTGGTTTACAAGCATAATTTGTTCCTGAAGCATGCTTGTAATCCAAAACACTTATATATCAAAGTAACTAAGAAGTAATGGAAACTCAGACAATTTGTTCCACAATCCAAAAATATTCATGTAAAATGATTACAATACTGTAATATAATAACAAATCATAAAGAAAACACAAAATATAAAGAACATTAAAACATTAACCTGCAATCTGCCCCCCTTGCACAGGAGTGATCCCCACTTATTATAATAGGGCTTACTTTAAGTAGACATGCAAGGCTAAGTCTGTCAGGCTCCTTTCCATTGCTTCCCTTACATAGGAGTGAGCCCCATTGACTCTAATAGGCTTACTTCAGAATGGACATGCATAGGCTGTCTCTTAGGAGAGGCTGAGACGGTGCTGGCAGTGCGCTAAAACTGGCAATATCCCAGCCAGAACTATTTATCTTGTTTATGTAGACATTGCTTGTATATCAAGTTAAAAATTATTAGAAATGTTTGCTTGTCTTGCAAAACACTCTCAATCCAAGGTTTTACTGTACTACTGGTGGTACTTGTACCACTGACTGCAAACAGTAAAACAGATGAGTAGTTTGAAAGTAAGAAAGACAATGTAGAATCATAGAATTGGAAGGGATCTAGTAGGTCATCTGGTCCAATCCCTTGCTTGTAGCAGGAAATCCTCCTAGAGCATCTCCGACAGGTGCTTGTCAAGCCTCTGCTTGAAGATCCCCAGTGAGGGAAAGTCCACCACCTCCCTTGGCAATCTGTTCCACTGCTGAACCACTCTCACTGCCAGGAATTTCTTCCTGATATCCAGCTGGAATCTCCTTTCTTGCAGTTTGGTGAAGCTTATCTTCTCTTCTTGCAAGTTTAGTTAGTGGATGGGTTACAGGTGTCCATGTTTATCCCTGCTCATAAGAGAAGGGATAGGAAGCCAAGATGTCCTATATTCACTACTAACAAGGCATATTTCAGTAGTAAGTAGTAAGGCATACGTTGCGCACAATGTTCAGAAGTAGTAAGGCCTTCACGGTGGGCCTTTCTAGTTAGCTCACTATGGGTACCCACTTCCTTTAACTCCTTATGTCTGAAAGCTACATTCCCTGATAGGAGGCAAATGCTGAAAAGCTTCTTCCTACAACTGCTACCTTAAAATATTCCTGTGTTTGGGTTGAGAGTGTACCACTTTACACCACCTTCTGTAAGTTCAGCCTTTGTCTGCAGACGATAATACTGAATGAATATTAGTTTTTCCTTCACATTGGGGAGGACTAATTCAATACCCATCCCATGGGCCCAGCATATGTTTTCACTCTATGGTGAACTAACATCCAAACAGGGCACTGGGGGTTGATTTTTCCCCTTTCCAGTTGTCACTTTTAAAGTAATAAATGCACACATATAGACAATTCACACTTTTCTTGGTTTGTGCATCTATTGCATTCTTAAGTATCTCTATTGGAATCAAGTATTTGCACAAGGCACTTCCCTCCAGCTCTTAATACAGTGATTCCCAAACTCACCAGGGTTATGGCCTTCCCACAACCGCTTCTTTCTAGCTAAGCTGGGTGCTGTCATCTTGGATCTTGTGATATCTTTTAAGATCCAAGATAGAAGAAAACTTAGGAAGGGGCAGCATAATTTATCCCATAGTGGATGCAATCCTAAACTCCAGTTAGGCTAGCATAAGCCCAAGCATGCATGTGCTGACTCAGGGTTGTCACAAAAGTGTTGTAAGACGCTTGTGTCCACTCCTGGGGGAGGGTTAGGCCAGTGCACAGACACGTGCTTGCCTCCCAAAATCATCACAGCAACAGGAAGACCAATGAGTTGGACCAGCCTAGGTTAGGATTGCACCCTATATCTCTGTAAATGTGTCACAACACCCGAAGGCAGAGATATTCCAGTTTTTTTCAACTCATGGCATACTGACAAAGCACTTAAATTTTCAAGGCGCAACATCAGTTATTTGAAAATTGATAAGGCACACTATGAGCACAATCCTAACCATGTCTACTCAAATGTAAGCCCCATTGTTTTCAATGGGTCTTACTCCCAGGAAAGTGTCTTTAGGATTGTAGCCTATGTTGCCAGTGTGCGGTTTACATCCCACTTTGGTCCCAATAATAAATTACCTTTCCTCCCCCCACACCCCAAAAACACCTGTGGAAGACCCATGGACTGCTCAAGCCACATCAATGTGCTGCATCAAAGCCACATCAAAGCCACAGTGTTCGAAACCTGAAGTGTTGTTTTGCACACTTCCTGCCTTCACAGAAGATAAGGAAGATATCTTCACAGAAGATAAGGTGCCCAAATTTGTAGTTTAGCACAGAGAAATTGCTTTTATGTACATGGCAAACTCAGTTTAGGACTCCTCTGGCATCACTTACGAAAAACCTAATAATGTGTGCAGACATTACCAAAGTGAAAAATAGCACAATGTGATTTAAAAACTAACAGGACATGTACAAGACAACTGAAACACCAACATGTCCTTCCAATCATCAACAGCTGTAAATGGGAAATGGTTCTCATACTTCAGCTATGCTGTAATCTGTAGGGAGTACAATGGCATTAAAAACAGTCCAAGAAGCTAAATATGCTAAAACTTTAATTTCTCAAAAATAGCATGTTTCCTTTGGTATCTGTTTTAAAAATATACCAATACATTTGGAGATATCTATCTAAGCTCATTTTCCATTTCCAGTGCCATTGCTCAAAACATGACTCCTGTGGGACATCAGTCAAAGCCAAATAATTCCCAGACCAAATAATAAACTGCTTTGCTGACCAAATAATAAACTGCTTTGCTGCCCCAAGAATAATACCTCCAAAATCTTGATTCCACCATTACTTAGAGTGTTGCTTGCCTTACTTTTCAGATGATCCCCCAAATCCAGATTAAACTACTGAAGCATGTAAGAGACTTTACGTGCACCTGTAGTTACTGTACCACTTAGTGAAAACCTATGGAAAATTCATATTGGAGTCCAGAGTAAGGGCAAAATCCAGAGCAGTTACGGGTCCACGCAGTTACATCACCCCTCTAGTGTTATCTTATGGAAAGTCACCTTAACTGCTCCGGAGCAAAGGGCTTAATTTGACTTTAGGATATGGGCCTAAGTTGTTCTTACATCGGAATAAGGACTCCCCATAGTTACTCTGGATTTTTCCGATGTCATGGTAAAAAAAACTGGCATTTTTACTATATTAGAAAGAAATAAAAAGGGACAAATGGGATTTGACATTTTAATTATCCATGAAAAGATTAAAATGTTGGAAACCTTTTCAGGAAGTATATTTATTAAGTCAAAAGCACTAAAATAAATGATTGAGAAACAATTTATTATAACCTTGTTTTAAAAATACTGCTAAGTGCCTAGGGCTTGCACAGTGCTTAGTATAAGAACACAGTAAGGTGGGCAAATATTATACCCAGTGGTTGGGTGATTGATCATTCTTTTGGCTTGGCAACCAAGGCCAAGCCAAAAATTGTGGACCCCAATTATCATATTGGGTCTACCTGAGACTCAGGGGGAATGGTTTGCCTAAGGTGACCTATCAATTTAATGGCAGAGACAGCAAAGCCCTAATATAAACAGAATCTCTTGCCTTACAATAAACACCCAATCTATGCTTGTCTACTCAGAATGAAGTTCTACTGTGTTCAATAGGACCTATATTCTCTTAAGTGTGTACCTCTGTGCTGAAACACATTTGCAAACCAGAGATCAGCTTGTGACCTCTAGATACATAGATCTGGAGATCACACTTGTGTGAGCTGAACTCCCACTTCCTCACAGAGGAAGGAATCCATCTCAAATAAACAAGGGACTGCATGGCTCAATTCTTCTAAATGAGGGACAATGCTCTTGTGGGCAGAAGAACTTCATCCGTGCAGCAGAGCAATCTGTATTTGAATTGTACAAATTCTCTGGAATGAAGAGAAACACACATTTGCAATTTCTCCAAGATTCAGAGAGGCCCTGGACAGGCAGATGATTTTAGGGACAAGCCAAAAGTTAACTGCTCTGGATTATTTCCTCAAGAGTAACATCTGATCACTGCTGCTAGAGCCGTAACATCAAGGACCCATTCAACTAGTTGTCCCATAATAACTTCTGCATCTCAGTCAGGTTGCTTTCACATGTATGTGCACACACACACACACAAAGTTGCAATTCAATTTTTTAGACTATTTTGTTTATTTCTATACCTATTTTTTTCCTGTGATGTTTTCATAATTGTCACATTTGGCCCTCCATATCTGTGGGGGTTTGGTTCCAAGATTCCAAACTTTATGGATGCTCCAAATCCACTGATGCTAAGCTTATAAAATGAGTAAGATTTGAGTAAATGGCTACAGCAGAGTATGTGGAAATTTCTACAGGGTATGAAGAATTTTTTTTCTTTCCAAATACATCTTCCATCCGAGATTGGTTGAATCCAAGGATATGAGACCCACAAATAGGGCAGTGAACTGCTTTGAAATGTAGTACAGTATATACTTGTTTGAAAAAAAATAAAACTGGAAAAAAGATCCACACAATTAACTGACGGTTGAAAGAAAGGTTGAAAACCGCTTCAGCATTTGTACCCTGTGACACAGTTTCCGCTTGTTGTGGATTAGTGACATGGGGATACCTGGCCGGCCTGTCGCCAGGACATTGCCTTTCCCTCCGAAGTAGTGGTACCTATTTATCTACTTGCATTTGTATGCTTTTGAACTGCTAGGTTGGCAGGAGCTGGGCTAAGGATGGGAGCTCACCTCACCTGGCAGTACTCGGGTCTTGAACTGCTGGTCTGCTGAGTGGAAGTGGTCAAGCAGTGTTCTAATTCCAGCGTTCTAACCACTCAACCACTACAGCCCTCTAACTTTAAGATTGAAGGTTATGATAAAGTTCTGAATGGTATCTTGATAGTTTTTAAGACTTTTGAAAGAAGTTTCTGTATTTACTCATATCCAATGCTCACCTTTTCCAGCTGAATTCAATCTCCAAAATGCATTAGATTTGATGGTTAATTAAATTTGAGTAAATACATTATTTTGATTATAAGTATAGGGTGCGCAATAGATTTGATGGTAAATTATATTCGAGTAAATGCAGTGTATTTTCTTTTGGTGAGGCTTGATTAATACAGGTGATGTAATGGATCCTTTAAGTTTTTAAAGGGAGAATGAAATAGTTGGGAGTCATATACATATTGATGATGTTGAATCTCAAATCTCCCAAAAAATATTCTCAACAGTTTCACATCAATATTAAATAGGATGGAAGATAAGATAAACCATGCAGCATTCTCACATCTCTCAGACATGCTCTGCAAGGTGGCACTATATAAATGCAATGCTGATAAGGAAGTAAGTTTTCTTTTTCCTCCATCATCACTAATTCCTCCCCCAGTAGAAACAGCATAGGTCTCTGGGTAAGAAAGGACCTTCCCTGTTGTTGCAATTTCATTTATTTTTGGGAGGAAGGGGTATTTCCATGAGTATGCCTAGCTACAGCAGCACCAGTACTGACATCTCTGTGTCCTCTCCCCCCGTCATCTCAGTTGGAAGGGAAGGAGAACAAGAAGAAAACGGAGGCAGCAGCAGTGCACTAGCAGTGGCAGCAGTAGACACATCAATAGCTGCCTGGTAAGAAGCCCCTCCTCTCCTGTTACTGGATTATTTCAGGTGGAAGTTATATTTTCCCAAGTGAGCCACAGATAGATCACTATCACAGTGTCAACACCAAAGGGTGCACCCTCTATTTTAATGCACCCCCTATTTTCCTCTTAGGTCTGGAATCCTGGTGAGAACAGAGTGTAAGAGGTAGTTCTGTTGTGGAAAAGAGACTTTGGCAGGAAGGTACTTGGTGAGAGGCTAGGCTAGCCCTGTGTAAATTGGGTATCCATACTGCAACTAATCTTCTCTGTTGATTAATGCACTTCATTAATCTTAATTTACATTACACTTATGGTTGCTATTTCTATTCCACTATTTATTGTTTTTGCGCCATCAAGTTCTCTATTTTTCCCTATACGTTTTTACGGCTGATACATGTGGCATTTTTATACTGTTAATTTTACTAATGTTTTACTAATGTGTAATGTTTATTTTATGTGACTAGATGTACCGGTATTTCATTGTTTTTATGAAAGTCATTCGCTATCTTGGACATCCACTTGGTGAAGGAAAGGCAGGATAAAAATTAACAATTTACAATGCTGCAGAATAAGTTCTAAACTAAACTCTAGTCCATCTTGGATTAGATACATCCTGAGTGTTCTTCTATCGGAGGTGCTCTAGATCTCACCCTACTGATTCATGAGGGCTACAATCCTAAAGACACTTTCCTGGGAAAGTGACCCATTTAACACAATGGGGTTTCCTTTGGCCCTAAATCTAACTCCTCAGTTCATATAGAATATCTAATCTCAAATACTGAATACCTAAAAACACCACCAAAACATGCACTCAGTATTAGGAAATTAGTAGATAGGATACTGGGAAAGAGGGATGAACTCATGGACCACTATCATTAACTTTCTTCCCCGTCCACCAAATCTGTATTTGCTATTGAACCAGGCATCCAAAACGACATTACCAGGACAAATAAACCTCCCATTTCATCCACTTAGATTTAGTAATGCATGTTGGGTTGGCTTGCCCTTCCAAGGTTAAATTGGATGTCAACAATTTTTCGAACTAGACAGCTTAAGGAGCAGCACCGTAAAACCTAATGAGCCTCCTTGCATGCAACTACACTGAAAGATACAAGTCAGAAGGCTAAGGATCATTTTCATGTAATATTTGGGAACACATAAAAATTAGCAAAAAGATGCACTATTTTACAGCAGTACATACAAGAATGAAAACTATACTTTGGAGAATATTTAATGTGGCTTACATAGCTTAGTCAAAATTAGCACATATTTAGTATTTGTGCCTAGTCTGGAATATCTGGAATCTGTATTTGCAGCCTAGGAATGGAAAGTATTTCCATGCCAATACTTTTTCTTCTTTTCCTTTGGTCACTATTATATTTATGAATTATGATGCCTGGTGATGCCTGCTGCCCATGGCACTCTGTTGCCCAGTGGTGCCCACTGGGGATTCCCAGGGATCCCTGTTGGTGCCTGGTGCCCAATGGTGTCTGGTGGTGTCCATTGCTACTGTCCACTGGTGCTTGGTGGTTATTGCTGCCTACTGGTGCCTGCTGCCCACTGATGCTCACTGACTAGAGTGTGGCGATGCCCACTTCATGGTCATGCCTAGTGGTGCCTGCCGAAGTCCAGCTGTGCCCAGGCTCCACAAATTAAGAATTTTACTCCCACTACAATTGGTGCATTCAGCTCATGTAAAAATATAATTTATTCATACTCAACAGATGTAGTTTTGCTCCAACTATTTTACTAGGATTTATCTTATATTAGAAGAACTTCTACAGATTGTTTTAGGTAACCAAGGGCACACAATTCTACTTCTTTGGTAAGTACAATGATTACATTAGATATCAAGGTGTTGTTATGGAGACTATAAAGATTTCACCGCAGTTCCAGTATAATTAGTGCTGGATGCTACAAAACTATTATCAAACTGTCTCTATGGAAACTATCAGAAAACCTACACTTAAAGCTGCATTAAGTCACCCGCATCAATCTTTTCTTTTCTTTATCTTTTTCAGATACCAAAATAGCACAAAAGATGCATTGTCAATTTTCTGATTAAGTTCACTAGAAGACATTATCATTGATGCATATGTATTGAATTAAAGACAATGAATGAGAATATCACAAACTAAATTAACACAATAATGGGTCCAATAACACCATCAAGGTGAGATTTTGACAGAAAGTCTAAAACCACTTGTGTAGCTTCAGCAGCAGAGCACCGTGGAACTCATTAATATAAGATGTTTAATATAAATAGGGGCCAAAATCATGCTAACACTTTTAAGCTTTGCTTCGGGCGACAAGATCATTAGCCTAGGCACTGCTACCTGAGTGGCACAAGTGGCTAAGACACTGTGCCTGTTAACCAGCAGGCCAGGGTTCGAGACCTGGGTTGGCCCCACAAGACAGGGTGAGCTCCTGTCCTTACCCCAGCTCTGCGACGCCAACTGGATCCATCGTACTGGCTCTGCCTTTCCATTGGACTAATTCAGTGGCGTGGAGAGGGGGGATTTGCTGCTTGGGTAACAGCCTATCCTCCGTAACAATCTAACCCAGGCTTTTGTGCTTTGCATGCAGCATATGCAGCGCTGAGCACGATACCATAGTCTATCAAGACTGACGGAGGCCTGCTACTCACTCTGTCCTCCAGATAAAAAAATAGTTCTTATCCTCTCACCTTTGCCAGAAAACTCCAAGCTGCATACTGTCCAGAGGATATGTTGCTTTTAAGCTTTATTGTATGAAAAGTCAGGAGGAATCCCAGAAGACCACTGTAGAAGGAGAATGCCATTAATATTTATTTTTATTTATTTTATTTTTAAAAATTTATATCCCACCTTTCTCAGGCCACAGCCCAACTCAAGTCGGCTCACAAGAAAACATAATTAAAACATTAAATAGAACATCCAATTAAAAACAAAACATAGAAGCTAAAAACAATAATTTTATTGTTTAATAATTGTTTGATAATTGTTTAATAATAATATTATTATTATAACAGTATTTATATACAACTTATACAACTAAAAAGCATCTACTGCTACAAAGAGTATGACTATTTTTTAAAAAAACTGAGGGTTGCTCAAACAACAAATAGTTGAATAATTTTTCATAAGAATAAAAATAGAATGTAGAAATTGAGAAATCTTGGGAACCTATTTCTAATTCCACTTAAATCTACAGTAAAACTTTGGATTGAGAGAAACTTGCATTGAAATGTTTAGCAAGCCAAACATTTCTAATAAATTTTGTCTTGCAATACAAGCAATGTCTTGATAAACAAGTGAAAAATAGTCCCAGCCAGGATGCGGCCAGTTTCAGCACTCTGCCAGCACCTGCTCGGCCTCTTCTAAGAGACAGGACTATGCATGCCTACACTGAAGTAAGCCATTACAGTCAATGGGGCTCACTCCTATATAAGTGACATTGGACAGGAGCCTGAGAGACCTAGATCACAATCCTAACCATGTCTACTCAGAAATAAACCACATTGGGTTCAATGGGCCTTAATCCCAGAAAAATGTCTTTAGGATTGCAACCCTAGCCTTGCATCTCTACTCTAAAATTCACCCTGTTATAATCAGTGGGGCTCACACCTGTGCAAGGAGGGCAGATTGCAGCCTGAGAAAGTAAGTGCAGTAAAGTAAGTGCAATAAAACAATTTGTTGTTGTTTATATTTTGTATTTTCTTTATTATTTGCTATTATATTACAATACTCATTTTATATTGATGCATATTTTGGATTGGGGAACAAATTGTCTAAGTTTCCATTATTTCTTATGGGAAAACTTGCTTTGATACACAAGCATTTTGGATTACAAGCATGATTCTGGAACGAATTATGCTCGTAAAGCAAGGTACCACTGTATACAAGAGTGGCCACTGTGCTTTCAAGTAGTGTAGACTTCTACAGATTGTTCAGTCATGGTGTAAGGGCCAAACTTTTGGACAGAAATCTAACAATAACAATCTTTTGAACAGGAAACTAACAATTACAATTTTGCTAGCCTTACTAAGTATCAAAACAGAAACTGGAGATTAAACACTGTAATGTTATGTTAACAGCCCAGTCCTACTTAGCTCCCTTCAGGGCGATGCTGTCATGCCAGTGGGGTGCACACTGTATCCTATGGGGAAGTTTGGGACCCTAAAATCATCTCCAAGTAACGGAACGTTTATCTCCCTGCATGGACATAAGCCTTTGCCACCTTCATCTGTCTACTAGGATCAGAACCAGCTGTTTTGCTGGATCAAGGCCAAGTAGGCACAATAAGGCCAGGAAAGAGGGTGGAATACTGATGGCACCACTGCCAAGAATACCACACCATCTTCCTCAATGTGTTCCTTTCTCTTCAACCTCCCCCCACCCTCTCATTCAATATGTTTCCTCCCAGTTCTGCCATCTCCTTTTCCTGTTCCTTCTATATCACTCCAAACTATACCTATACCCTATGGATAAAAATTCAATTAATAATAAATATATGGAATTGGACAATACTCTCCAACGCAGATATGTAATCAAATATTACACCTTGTCATATTTGCAGAAAAGTAGCTAAACTTGGTTATGATGGTGATGTAGTCCACAGGCAAGGTAATTTCACTTTGTGTTATTTAATCTTTAAAATTATAATTCATGGGTTATATCTATAACAGGATGGTCCAAGAACTGGTCAACTAATTGCAATTAAATATATGATCAATACCATTTTAAAAGGTGCTGCTTTGCAGAGGTACCAGGGTTTAACAGAACAATCCAGAGTGACTTTGTGAGCTCTTACATTGACCTAAGAAAAATTTGCTCTGGATTGCTCTATGGATTTCCCATAAATTTCCAGTAGATGGCACTATAACTACATCGACATAAGAGCTCCCATAGTTACTCTGGATTGTGCAGTAAATGACAGAGGCATACAGTTTCAGGGACATAACAGGCCTCCTTGAAGATGGTGTTTTAAAGTATCAGTACCAGTGATGGGCTTCAAAGAAATTAAGAACCGGTTCTCTGCCCATCTGGCAGCCACTTTTAAATGGCGATTTTTAAACTTTATATGTCCTATCTCTTGTTAACAACCGGTTCTATAGAGTAGGTGCGAACCTGCTGGTGCCCACCACTGATTCAGTACCATGACTCAAAATGCCCAGTCCTTCATCCCCATCAGCTGCACTTTAATTGGGGGGGGGGGGAAGAGATGCTTGGGCAAGACCTTGGATACACACTGCAAACAAGGGAAGATGGATAAATTCCAGCGTAAGGACCAGGTGATAGCCAACATCCCATTTTGGACCAAAGTTGATAGATTCTCTTATAAGATCACACTCTCACACAGTTATGTTACCTGGCAAAGCAACTGCTGTGAAAGCGGTAGAAGTACAGGAATGGAAATTCCAAGGCACTGAAGAGATCACCTGGGGAACAAAATACTACAAGGTTGGTCAAAGTTCAGTGGAAAAACTGGCAAAAACACACACACTTAACCATGAATATGGAAACACTGATTGCATTGGTTGATTGCCCTTCATTTCAACATGCTTTTTATAGCTTTTGGGTTCTTTCAAATTGCTTTTGCTTTTATACATGATCTTTCCCACCCTTTTCACCTCTACTTAATTTGTAATGAATCAGTTATATAGCATACTTGCAGAGAATGCATTTCAACCTAAAAATGATCATGCTGGGATCCTATAGTTTCCAAGTGAAAGGAACAAGCTCTGTTCATTTTTCCTGACATTTATGGACTTAAGGGAATAAGTGGTTTCCAGTGAATTTGTCAAGTCCTTAAAATGTCCAGTCCTTCATCCCCATCAGCTGCACTTTAATGGGGGGAAGAGATGCTTAGGCAAGACCTTGGATATTGCACACACTGCAATTAAGGGAACATATGGGAAGATGGATAAAGCATACTTGCAGAGAACAAGGAAACACTTGTTCATCAGGAAACACTTGTAGGTATTGACTGTTTCCCTTCATCAGTCTGGACAGTAATAAATTATTTGTATTAAATACATTAAATACTGGTTTTTTATCTCAAAATAACCACACGTTCTATGCCCTAGAGCAGTGGTTCTCAATCTTCCTAAAGCCATGACCTCTTTATAAGTTCCTCATGTTGTGGGGACCCCCAACCATAAAATTATTTTCGTTGCAACTTTATAACTGTAATTTTGCTACTGTTATGAATTGTAATGTATGAAAATACATCCTGCATATTGGATATTTATCCAATATGCAGGATGTATTTTCATAGTTACAAATGAAATGTGTGTTCTATGCACACATTGAACATAATGGGATTTATTTCAGAGTAGACATGCATAGGATTGGGCCCTGAGGCTGCAGTCCTATCCACATTTACATGGGAGTAAAGGCCCCCTGTCTATAATGGGATTTATTTCAAAGTAGGCATGCATAGGATTGGGCCCTGAGGCTGTCAGTCAGCCCCAGTGTGTGGACAGCTACAGTAGGTCTGGCAAGCCTGACCTGGCCCCTGCACCAGGGGTCTTTAGGCGACCCCCAGGAAAGCTCTAGGCTACCCCCAAAGGGGTCCCGACCCCCACTTTGAGAAACCCTGCCCTAGAGGGCTATTCCTGTCATATGTTATTTCAAAAATTAGGCCTTCCCTAAGTGACACTTCTACTTTACAAGGTTTAAGGTGACCTCAAAGTGAGGCTTCATGTACATCAGCAATTATGTGGTCTCATCTCTATATTTGCTGAGGTAGTGGAGAATAAAAAGGAATGGGGCACTAACTGGGAAGGAGTGGTGGGGCAGAATGGAAGAGAAATGCATCCCCTCAAGCCATTTTTCTCCCAGCCGGACTCATTTCCAGTTTCAGAATTAAGCTGGAAAGAAGGATTGAAATTGCTGCGGGGGGGGGGGGGGAACCACTGCAGGGAAGAAATCAGCAACCAAAGGAAGACTTAAATGTCCCTCTTGCTCTCTCCTTCTTTAGTCCTACATGGAAAACACGTGGTTGGAAATCTTGTGTTTCCCTCAGAAGAACAATGTACTATGCATCAATGACATAATATGGTAGTAATCACAATAAGTTTAGAACTGAGCACTGGTTAATACTGTACAGGTCTTTTCACATTCTAATGTTCTGGGTCACACAGCTAAGATTTTTCCTATGCTCTGAACCCACCAGGATATTTGCATGTCCCGACAGAAATGGTTCATTCCTCAGTCCATCAGAGCACAGCAGTTAATTAATCCCTGTGTTATATTATGCTAGGACGAAAAGGCAAACCACATCCAACCTGCTAATCTGAAATGCCTATTAATTTTTTAGGCAAGAGGAAATAGGCTCTCATTTCCAATATGAAAGGGCTGTGGTGGCTCAGTGGTTAGAACGCTAGAGTAAGAACGCTGCTTGATCGGAATTCTGCTCAGCAGGCCAGCAGTTCAAGACCCAAGGACAACCAGATGGGGTGAGCTCCCACCCTTAGCCCAGCTCCTGCCAACCTAGCAGTTTGAAAGCATGCAAATGCGAGTAGGTAAATAGGTACCACCACTTAAAGGCAACTTCCTGGCGACAGGCCCCTGCAATAGGCCAGCCAGGTTTCCCCAAGACACATCTCCACAACAACTCCAATCCACAACAAGCGGACACCGTCTCACACAGTACAAACATTGAAGAAGTTGCCTTTATTTTGATGTTTCCAGTCTTCCTCGGGTCAACTGACTGGCTTCTAGTTGGAAGCAATGTATACCTATCAAATTTCATTAAAAGCACAGAATGTGTCCCAGAAAAAGGTGTGCTCACATTGCCCTGTAGTGGAGCAAGCAAAAGGGTTGCAAAAGCTGGAACTAAGGGAAAATGCACACTGTGTTCAGCCTACCATGCATTAAATAAATACCATGCATTTCTAACATTGCAGAACAAACCTCACTATGGCTCAATTCGGACAATATTTATTTATGCCTTTCTTCCTGAAGTAAAAATATACACAGTGCCCATTCAAGATTAGGTACTGAGTTGGATCAGCCTTCTGAAGGCCTGCTAAACTGGGTCCAGGGTCCAGTATCCTGTTTCCAAGAATCAACCTTAGGTTCACATAATTATCCCTTTATGAACTATAGTACTGGTTTGAAGCAAATAGTTTGCTATTACATCAAAACATGCTAACTCTGAAAATGAAGCTGAACCATGAAAAAATTATTAAATCATCCATGTTTTTACCTGTTGGGTGGGAAGCGAAAGCCAAGAGCAATACACTAAAAAGATACAGAACAGAATAAGTATTTCCAGACTGGACAAGAATGTCACCAATACTGCTGCCTACAAAACTGCTGTTGTGCCTATTCAATTGGGCTCTTTTGCAGTGCTGAATTAAAGACTAATGGTAAATTTATATACATGTAATTTTATTCCTAGTTTTATTTCTGCTATCACTAGCAGACAACACTTCTTTAGCCACAGTACTCAAAATTATTTGAAGGTATATAAATGATTATAATAATAGATATTATTATTGCATCACATAGACATGAACTTGTAAGAGAACAATTTTCTTAAGCACTTTTATTCCTGCAAGAAACATATTTACTTTTTTCTTCTGGCAAAATTCCTTATTCCCTGTTTAGAAACTGCTTCTCAGTTTAGAATCAAAAGACTGCCACTTGATTGCTTTGGGGTATGAAATGTCATACACTATTCCATGTGCATAGCTTTTCTATAGTTAACAAAGCATATAAAAAGGCTTTACTGCCCTATTCTCATCATTTGATGAATGAGAGTGTTCTGAATGAATAAGGATGTTCAACTGACTCTCAGTGCTATGGAAAATTAATGTGAATAAATCTGTTAATATCCTTTAGTCTGATATCAGAAGGACTATCAGCAGGACTACACATACAGTATACAGGATTAAGAAAAACACTGAAAGCTGTATTTTGCAGAAATTATGCAAATTAAGAATGCTTTGCATATTTTAATAGATTTCTTCTAAAAATAGAAAGAGCCAGCCCTGACCACTGGGATCTCACTCATTCTGGTTTCTGAAAGTCAGCAAGCACTGTCTACACGTATGCAAGACCGCTTTATGCAGCAGAGAAGTAGAAATCTATTATAAAATTCTTAGGATTATCAATTCTATGCAAAATAATTTTAGGATTATCAACTCTGTGTGGTGATTACATCTCATCCATCTTATTAGTGCTGCTTTATCAACAGGACAATTTTATGCATCTTAAATAAAATATAATATGCTTAAATAGAAAGAAATACTGTTTTACCTGAATGTATAGTTTATATACTGTTGCTCAGAATCACTATGAAGAAAGAAAATCAGTTATTTCAGAAGGCAAAAAGTCTAATAGCATTATTTTTATCAAGAGATTATACCCAATCATTCTTTTTAAAAATTACAGTATATACAATAGTAATATTTTCTTTTTAAATGTGATTCTGGAATAATTTTTCAGCTGTAAATAAATGAAAATACTTTCTTTTGTTAGAACAAAAATACTATAAATGGCAGGTGCAGTCTTGCTTTTCCTCAGTGGGATAAGACCAAGAAATAGCTTCAGAACAGGTTTTTAAAACATTTGTTTCCACAGTGACACTGTTTAGGACCAACAAGCTAGGATCTGAAATCAGAGCATGTAATTAGTTGTGAATCATAGTTTGTATCAATTCATTTTCCATTATGGGCACAATCCAGAGTAAGGGCAGTGAAGAGAGCCCTAGCTGGACTGCCCCAACTATTCTGTATCCAGAACAGAACGTTATGCTGCATCCACAGAGTCTGGAAGCCTGGTCTGCCTAACTGCTCCAGAGCATGCTAAGTTAGGAAGGGCTCTGAGGAGACCCCCCTCAGATCACAGTGAACAAGGAACAGCAGTGGTGTCTGCCTTATAAGAAAGCCCAGAAGTTCCTGACAACCAGTTATAGCTGCAGTACCTCTAGTATAGGATGCTTGGCCTGCAGTATCTCCAGGTTAGTGGCTTCCGTAGTTGTTCCATATCCTGAGGTTGAGAGGCAGAGGTTGCAGATAGGCTCGCCAAGAACTCAGATTTTTGTCAACACTGCCATTCTTACTATGCCTCATCATGGACTCCTATGGGTCTACCTGTTACTATACCTGATCCTGCAATGGTATAACTCTGAGGAGCTGGAAGCAGGCATTTCTGTTACTCTGGGGATCCAGTTACTCTGGATCCAGAGTAACTGCTCTGTCCTAGGCAATGCTACACATGCCCTCAACATGCCCCTCCTGAGCTGCTGAGGCTGCCCCAGTTAAAGCAGAGCAGGTCCACATCTCTTGGGGCATCCTATGTTGCCTTGCTCTGCCCCAAGCCTCTTCCAGAGTAACTGTGGTGGAGCATCTTGAAGTTGCTCCACCCTATGATAGATAGGGCAACCCAAGTGCTACTCTGGATTAGGCTGTACATCTGAATCACAGACATTGACAAACCAGAATTAAGGGTTTTGTTCTACCATGAGAAGCTGATGCACCAAAAGCAAACAAGTAACTCTAAGCTATGGTTTGCCTGCATATATCTGGAAGCGCAATCCATGGTGCAGGTTTTCAAAAATTTCATATTACATTTGAACCTAGACACTGTCTTAACAGAATGTCTTAAGCCAGGGCTGATTGAGGTAGAGTCTAGGACATGTTGATTATGCTAATGGGCACAAATATTTCCAAAAGTATGTAATTTACATTTGCTCTTCTCTCTGTAGGTACTCCCACAGTGACTGTTATGCACATCAAATACAAGGGCAAGCACTCTTTTTTCTCCACACTTATCTCACATCTGGCATAATAGACAAAACACAATCATTCTTTTCTTTATCTGGTCCTACTAACATTCTTTTAAATTTCCCCATAACTGTTTCACTGCAACCTGTCTCTGTGAAAACAGGAAAAACTGCTAAATGCTAAAAACTGCTGCTAACTGAAATGGAGCCAAAAGTGGGCTACAGAATAATCACACCATTTGCACTTACTAGTTTCCCTGGAAATTACATTGCAAGACCTCTTTGTGCTCAGATCATTATACATGGCATTACATTGGCCCCACAAGCATTGCAAGTCATTCTGTTAGTACTTACAGCATGACCTCATAGTATTTAGTACTTTTAGTAGAATTGCTATAGCTTTTTTAATTTAAAGAACTGAAGGAACCAAAGGGAAGAAAATGAAGATTCCCATTGCAGCCACAAACCTGGGTTTGTAAAGTAAGAAATGTTCCTGATGTGTGCAGTTAAACAGTTAGTGTTAAACCTCACTGTCTTTGTCCTTGTCCATTTTTGAAGTCATTTCCTAAACTGTATGCTGCAGTGTCCCAGAACACCACAGTGAACTCACAGGTTCACTGTGAGTCTCCTACATACAGTTTAGGAGATTCTCTCAGATATCTGGATGCATATATAGAGGAAATGGAGAAGGTTCAGAAGACAGCAACTAAAATGATTGATGGTCTGGGACACCTTCTGTATGAAAAAGGCTACAGCATTTGAGGCTCTTCACTGTAGAAAAAGAAGTGTTTGAGGGAGGGAAATGATTGAGATGTACAAAATAATGCAAGGAATGGATATAGTGGGTAGAGAGGTGCTCTTTTCCCTTTTACACAGCACCAGGGCATCCACTAAAATTGAATATTGGAAGGGTTAAGATGGACAAGAGAAAATATTTCTTCACCCAGCATATGGTTGGTTTGTGGAACTCCCTGCCACAGGAAGTAGTGATGGCATCCAACCTTCATGCCTTTAAGAAGGGCTTGGATAAATTCCAAGGGCAGTAATTTTCAACAAATGTGCCATGGATAGTGTTCAGGTGTGCCGTGGGAATCTGGAGAAAGTAATTATTTTGGAGGGATTTGAACAGACTGTGTGCCTTGTCAATGGTAAAAACAATTAATGGTGTGCCTTGACAATTTCAGTTCCTTGTTAGCGTGCCATGAGATGAAAATTGTTGAAAATCACTGTCCTAGGGTAAAGGGCTACCACAGGCTACAAGCCATGAGGGAAGTGTGTACATGTGGACAACCTCAAAATGTCAGATGCAGGGGAGGACACCTGGATGCAAGTGTCTTGTGTGCTCCCCGAGGCATCTGGTGGGCTGTTGTGTGATAAAGGAAGCTGGAGTAGATGAGCCTTTGGCCTGATCCAGTGGAGGCTCTTCTTATGTTCTCTAGGAAAGGGACAGAACTGTAGGTGACCATGAAAGAATTACTCTGACATGAAGGATGTCATGAACAAAGTAAGTTAGGGAACCTCTGCTTTAATTACATGTGGGCTTTATCTCTTCTTCTAAGATACCTTCTAATCTGTAGTAATTCTCTTTTCCCCTTTACATAGCCTTCTTTAAACCATGGGGTGGGAGGGAATAAATCACCTTAGGGAACTAGATCTCCATGACTTGTGATATACTTTGTAAGCTCCTGTGAAAGACATGACAAGAAATGTGTGTCAGTCATCACTCTGGTCAATAGATTATATGGTTAGAGCCAGACTAAGACCTCCCAGCACCTGATATAGCACACCAAATCCTGGCCTCCCCATTGCCTGAAGATATGCCAGCATCTACCGTGCACTAAATAAAGGAAGAAAGAGACACAGTAAAAGAAGTACAGAGAAGCGTTGCTCAAATTCTAAACTACTGCTCACTTCTCCTCCACACTTCCTCTTCCACTGTTTCTGCCCCATTCCATTTCCAATATCCCACCTCTCTGCTCCCCAAGGCAATTATCACATTAGGCCTTAAGGATAGGATGTTACTAGCCTGGATGTTGTGTTACAGCTGGAGAACTATTTGCAAATGAAAACAATTTGATTTTTTAAATCTATTTGTTCTTGCAAAATGTAAACCTTCTGCAGTATATACAGCTGCGTTGGCTTGTCTGGCATTTCAATTCCATCCTTATATCTTTCATAGTTGAGATCAATATTTCCTTTCTTTCTTCTCTCGCTTTACAGCCCTAATCCCTCCAAATTTTTTTGAACTTTGATCAGTCTGTGTTTGTTTACCCTTCCATTTTCACAAGGCCATTTGATTTAATTCAAAGTTGAAATCCACTCTTTCAGGAAGAACACATAACAATGCTTCCGTTTTGAGGGTAAAAGCCATACTGAAGCAGACAGACTTTGCTTATGCAACACTGCTGGCTATTGTACTGTGGGACAATAGTTAGCAAGCTGGGTGCTATAGTACAAACCTTAGAAAAAGTGCATACCCTACACAAATGCTTGGAAAAGTGCACAGTGCAAACCCTACACAAATGCTTGGAAGCTTAATTTCTCAGATATGATTTATTAAAAAAAAAACTTACCAGCACACAACAAATGTATAAAAGCCCAAAAGTAGCCATCTGCATCAAACTGCATCAAAAAATAAAACATCAACACAGACAAAGATAAATAGTTGCTTTAGAAATTATTTCAAAATGTAGAAAGCAATATTCTAGAAACGGCTGGAAAAGGCTGGCTTTACATCAATTTCAGTTTAATGTTCCAGTAACCAAGTGTGCCTTCCTTTTCATCTAGCAACAATAAAAGCAGAAGTGCATTTTTTCTATTTATAAAAGCAACACAGCCTTATCACTTTGGATCTTTGTCAGCCCAACCTTTCATGAAGCTAACGTAGCTGTACCAATGGGCTGTGTACTGTAACCTGCAATGGGCAGACAGTCCTAGAGGACTCCTCAGTGTTAAGAGGACATTTATTCCCTTACTTTGGAGCTGCATTGAAGAGGAAACCCTCTTCTTCCCGTTCAAATTGTTTTGGTACTTATATATTCCCATTGTGAAATCCTTAGTGTGTTTATTGTGCACATCATGTTTCATGGCAAGCACCATTTGGACTTCAGCCACTATGGATTACTGTTTAAGACCCAAAGAAGACTTGCATGTGAAACACACTGGGTGGTTTCTAAGGCACACTCCTCTCTGGATTTTAAACATCCTATGGGGTGCTGCCATTTGATTTTCCTTCTCAAAAGCAAAATTGAGGAGAAATGTTCACCTCCTCCATGTCATATGGTGGAGTCTGCCACCCCATAACTTCAAGGCCATTTATAAATTCAAGGCCTGGCATATGAATGGGCGTTTCCAAGCAAGATCAGAATTGGTTCTGAAAGCAATCAACCTACCTCTGGGTCAAATAGTGGAAGACACCCTGCAACTACCAGAAGAATCAGTGCTCTGCAGGAAAAATAAAACAAAATGCACGACTTCAGTTCATAGCAAGGGACCATATGTTGCCAATTCTATGGTAGAGAGCAATCAAGACCGAAGGGATAGGTATCAGTTATGCATCAGACATAGAATACCACCCACAAATCCCTACCACAAGGCAGCTGAATGTCAAATGCTGGGCAGGGATCTTTTTTTGCTCAGATCAAGGTCCGACCCTAATGGTAAGGAGCCATGACCAGAACTATTGTTCTAATGGCAGAATATGCTTTACAGTTGCACATTGCCCGCTGGCAGTGTGCATAGTAGCAGAGAATGGAGCACCCACTGAACCAGAACAGTTGGTGGGGCAGATGGGAGAGAGAATAGAATGAGGTGTATTAAGGACAGGAAAGGTCTTTACTCCTTTGTCTATCTAAAAGCTTGCACATGTCTGATGAGACCCATTGGTAGTCAGAGGGCTTACAAGGAGGTGTGTGTGTGCTTAAAAGTATGTACATAAAAGCAGGCCTCCTTCATTCTCGAAAGACTATGGTATCGTGCTCGGCGCTGCATACGCTGCATGTGAAGCACGAAAGCCTGGGTTAGATTGTTATGGAGGATAGGCTGTTACCCAAGCAGCAAATCCCCCCTCTCCACGCCACTGAATTAGTCCAATGGAAAGACAGAGCCAATACGATTGGATCCAGCTGGCGTCGCAGAGCTGGGCTAAGGACAGGAGCTCACCCTGTCTTGTGGGGCCGACCCAGGTTTCGAACCCTGGCCTGCTGGTTAACAGCAGTGTCTTAACCGCTTGCGCCACCTACAGTACATAAGGAAATATATAAAGGGTGTAAAAAGTGTTATACACACACACACACACACACACACACATATGGCTGCTGGTGGCACACTGTGCATGCCACCATATGACTGTTTATGACAGTGGCATCTTAGGATTGGCCATTAATTGTTGGTTCTATAGTCAAAGGTGAGAGAGTTGTGTCAGCCATGGTCAATCACACTAGGCAAGCTTTTAGAAGTTCAACATAGACAAATTATATATGCTGGTATATATAAATATATATATATAAATAAAAAATTGTTTTCTCACCCTCCATGGGTGGTATATGTATGTTATCCTCAATCTCGTGCCCTCTACCAGAGGCCTGGGAGTTTGAGGGTTCTGCGCAGTATCTTAGCTGTTCCTAGCAATGCGCTTTTTTGGATCGAGTGTTCTGATGTCCTTCCTGGAATCTGTTAGAGCCATTCTTCCAGCTTGGATGTCACAGCCCCTAGTGCTCCAATCACTATTGGGATCACATTCACCTTCACTTGCCACAGTCTTTCTAATTCCTCCTTCAAACCCTGATACATTGATTGTACCCTGATTGGAGGTCCACACATGTAGTGTGGCTAAAAAGGCCAATTCGAGAGTGGCAATCCCTTCCAAACTGAGGACAAATAAATTCCGTCCCCTGCCCAGGCTCCATGTTTCGCTGCTTTCGGGTCTGTCTCTTTGCTTCAGCCTGCCAAACAAGTGTCTCTTCCAGTTGGAGAAGGCCATGCTGGGTCTTTTGCCTCCACGCTGAACGATCAGAGGTCAAGGTTTCCCGGCTGTTGATGTCCATTTCCAAGGCCTTTAGATCCCTCCTGCAGATGTCCTTGTATCGCAGCTGTGGTCTCCTTCTTGGGCGCTTTCCCTGCACTAATTCTCCATATAGGAGATCTTTTGGAATCCGACCATCAGCCATTCTCACGACATGGCCAAGCCAGCGTAAACGCCACTGTTTCAGAAGTGTGAACATGCTAGAGATTCCAGCACGTTCCAAGACTGCGTCGTTTGAAACTTTTGTCACGCCAGGTGATGCCAAGAATACGTCCGAGACAGCGCATATGGAAGGTGTTCAGCTTTCTCTCCTGCCATGTATAAAGGGTCCAAGACTCGCTGCAGTACAAGAGTGTGCTCAGGACGCAAGCTCTATAGACCTGGATCTTTGTATGTTCCGTTAGCTTCTTATTAAGCCATACTCTTTATAAGCTTGGAGAACGTGGTAGCCACTTTACCTATATGTTTGTTCAGCTCAGTATCTAAGGAGAAAGTGTCAGAGATAGTTGAGCCAAGGTACACAAAGTCATGGACAACCTCCAATTCATGTTCAGAGATTGTGATACAGGGAGGTGGATCCACACCCTGACCCATGACTTGTGTTCTCTTCAAGCTGATTGTTAGTCCAAAGTCTTGGCAGGCTTTGCTAAAATGGTCCATAAGTTGTTGGAGGTCTTCGGCAGAGTGAGCAGTAACAGCAGCATCATCGGCGAAGAGGAACTCCCGCATATATATATAAATATATATTCCTAGTCTGATGCCACTGTCATAAACAATCATAAGGTGGCATGCGCAGTATGCCACCAACAGCCATTTCAGAACAATTCCCACAAACTACTGCATCTGACTATACATGCAAGTGCATGGACATGGATGGAGAACCTGACATGGACATGGATGAAGAACCTTCCTGCCTTGGAAGGGAGGGGGCAGGTAGGGAAGCAGAATGGGAAAGGTGGATGCAAGTGGTTACATCTTGCACTTGTATCCTAATCTGTGTCTTCTCCTTTTCCCTCTCCTTTACACTCCTTGAACCTAAGCCAGCAAAATGGAGACCCACTGGGGTCTAAGGAGACTCTTTGGGGCAAGGGAGGCTTGCCCCAGAGTAAGGAAACAAAGTTCTTTTTCCTTGACCAAAGTTGTGTGACTTTTCCATTCAACTGGCACAGTTGCATAGGTGGGGGAGGGTTGTTAGTTAAGACTGAGCTATTAGTATTATAATAGGAAGGTTGAGCCCTGTGAAATTCCATAAATAAATATACATATTTGATATACAATGAGAAACGTACCCACAGATCTTTAGGAAAGGGGTCTGCTGTAAGAAAGGAAATCAGATATAATCAAAAGGTTGAAAAGGCTTTAAAAATAGTTGACCACAGAAATAACATTACATTACTAAGCATGCCTGCTGAATTCCAATAATTTTCCAAGTGGGACTTTTCTTACTATGGCACAATCAGCAAAAAGAAGGAACTCTTTATATAGCTTCTGTATAAGATTTAAAAGTATGCCCTGGAAAAGAATTATTGCCCAATCCTTGCAAGCCATTATGCTTTGGAGCATGCATTCTGCTGGTATAACATGCTTTAAAGAAGTCACGAAAGCAATTATGCCAGTGTGCAAGGCCTGCTTGCTACTACAAGTGGTGAGCAGCCTGGCCTGCACTCCGACAGACCAGGGATGCTCTCTGGAATAGATAATGCCATATAGGCGTGGAATGGGGTGGGTGGAATGGGAAGAAGAAGAGGGGGATCACACTAGGGTGGGGGTGGTTTGGTGACAACCAAGGATAGGAATCCCAGCATGCAAACTTATCTCACATTTGGTTCTGCTAATAGTGTGTGCTGGTAGGTACAGTGAGGGCTAAAATGCTTTGCAATATAGGATTTGAATCTTTTTTCTTTTTCTGTTACTACAATAAAAGGGTAAAAAAGATGGATGCTCTTTAGAGAGATGTGTGTGTGTTTGTGTCTGTGCAGTGGCCTAACCCCCTCCAGGAGTGGTACAGAAGTGCTTTAAGGCATTTTTTGTAATACACTCCTGCCAGTACAGCACTTGTGCTGGGGTAATGCCAGCCTAACTGAGGATTAGGATTGCAGTCACAAGTTCTTTCCACAAAAGGAAGCAGCTCAGTGCCTTGGGCTTCCCTGTGCCTGAGGAAGATAGGAGCACAAATCATTATTTATTAATATATGTTAATGCTTCCCAACTTTGATCTGATGTTATGGTTCACTAAATTAAGACCATTTTTCAAACAGCTTTTCCTACTTTCTTATATATATTCAAAGGATGTGTGGAAACTTTCTTCCAATGGGTTAAATATCATAATTTAACTTTAATTTTCCAAAGAATAGTGTACAAAGTATTTTCCCTTGCCAAGAAAAGGAATGTTGATAACTGGATTATTTAGCACAATAGGAATATATATGGTAGATTTGATTTAACTGATTACAAGTCCCTGAGACATGCTACTTACACTACAGGAAATTAGTTCTGCCATACCTCTTTCTGTACAAACTTCTCAGTTCCACACGTGATAACTTCTGCAGCATTGTGTAAGGTAAGAAAGATAGGAATTGGCTGTCAGAAGAAAATGTGACCAATAAGATTAGCCCTGTAGATGCTCTCAAGTTCATGGCACTATCTGTCTGGTGACACTGGAAACCAGAACCCAGGCATATCACATCACAGTAAGTTATTTTCTAATCAATGAATTAGGCTGCCTGCTCACAAAGAAAAGGAGGACAATGAAGATTTTTTTCCAGGATACATGGATAAAAACAGGACATTTCCTGGAGGAAGAAGACATCTGATTAAAAAATAAATAAAAACACATCTCCATACCCCATCTCAAGAGTATCAAAACCCCAGAGGGATAAGGATAGGAAATTAGGCTTGGGGGGAAGGGAAGAGGAGTTTGGACTATTTTTACAAATAATTTTTAAAAAAAATTCACATTAGCTATAGAGCAAGTTTCTATCACTTTCAGAGTTGAGGAGGCTGCCTTCTGGAGCACTTGTAAGCTCCAGATGTCTGGGATCAGGGCGATGCTGGAAGCCTTGCACCCCTGGACTAATCTTCCACACCAGGCAAAGTGTTTGCTTACTTGCAAATAAACGCGGCTGTGCAGTGTGGGGAGAACTTCCTTCTGGGGTGATTTTGGGGGCTGCGCACATTGGATCCTTCTAGTGTCCTTGGATTGTTCTTTCCACTGGACTATGGCATGTTTGCATACTTGCCAGTAAAGCCGCAATATAAATTACATTCATTTTCCCATGAATTTTCTATGCGTATTTTTGCTTTTCAGTTTTTTGGCCATAATTTTTGATAGAAAGGAACTATTTCAGAAAGGATTGTTGTGTTGGATTCAGCTCTTCAAGATTCATTCAAGATGAATCTTTTTTATCTGCGACTGTGATAAAGAGGTCATGATGAATGGATGTATGGATATGCAAAGGCCATCCCTCTGCATGTATGTTCTACATATGGCTAAAATATGAGAGAGGGTTCCATATTCATATTGCCTTTAAGTAGTGTACAACTGCATCTCTTTGCAGGTAAAAGCTTTTTGTATATCTATCTGTACAGTATATTATAGTGTTTTAACTGTACAGTATATTATAGTGTTTTATTACACTTATAATACACTATAATTTATTTATTATAGTGTATTATTATAACTGTACAGTATATTATAGTGTTTTATTACAGTAATTGTGTTCTGTATTACATTACAGTGTTTTGAATTTGATTACAGTGATTTGTCATCATTTTTACATACAGTTATTTTTATATGAATATTTTTGAGTTGTGAAACCAAGGGTCTGAGTTCCCATAATTATTTCATATGGGAAAATCCGCTTTCTAAGAAGAACACTTTGTAAGACAAACATGCTTCCAGAACTAATTAAGTTTGTCTTACAAGGCACCACTGTACTTGGATCTAAGGGGAAAATTACTATAAAATGTTAGAAATATGCAAAAAAAATAGTGTTAAGTAAACCATCAAAGAAGGAATACAGACAGCAAACTGTTAACTGCTACTCAGCAGTTATCAAGAGATGCAAACAATTCCTAGTTCTATAGTTGGGCATGTTGCCATCCCTTTCTGACTGAGAATATCAAAAGGAGACCATCTCACACAGGCTGCTTCAGCTAGCTAGAGCACAATAATAGGAAGTTCTAGAAATAAATGCTGTCTTTGGAAAGCTGACACCAGAATTTACATTCTTCCTTTCCAGCAGCCAAGTTAACACATATATACACACACCTCTTCCCCTCCCTTATGCTATTGGCTGTTTCTAGAGCCAAGAGAAATGTGCTTTGCTGCCAACGGTGGCTCCAGATTGCCCAGCTCAGCTAACCTTCACCAGATGTTTATTATCTTTGATTATATTTTTGTATTGACTTTAACCATTTTAAAAGGAAGCTGGGTATCTTGGGCCAGCCAGCACGAGCAAATTCCCATTTCCCCCATTCCATCATCTCTCCAAATCACTTGCTGCATTAAATGATATACAGGATGACTGAAAAGTAACTCCCTATATTGTAATTTATAAGTATTTTAAAATAGGGAGTTAGTTACTTTTCAATCACCCTGGAGTTTGGTCCTGTGTTTTTTAAAGTTAACTAGCAGGTGCAAAGATGGAGTTGGATTGGATACACATTGCTGAAGGAAGGGATGTTGAATCCCTTCCCACTACAGTCCTGATGGAATTGCTAAAACCACAGTTTTCCCTTCCCAGAAGGATGCTTCCATTATTTCCTATCAGTGGCAGCTCTAGATCATTTGAAATAACGGGAAGACCCTTGCAGGCTCTACTGCCTCCCTCCACTAGTGGCACAACTAAGGCATCGCATCTACTGTATCTGCTAACTAGGATCAAAGAAGATTTTGTAACCTGGGACCACTATTAATGTCACTGCCAAACTACTTCTTTACTAAGCTGTGCATTGTACACAACTCAGCTTAATAAAAATATCCCACATGATGACCCATTAATGTCTTCCATCTGTTTTTTAAGTGCTACCATCGATGGTAGCACTAAATACTGATTTAGAAATTTTGATTTAGAAATGTAATTTAAAATGATTTAGAAATGTGACAAATTACTCGCTGTTATTGTGCTGGCCCTCCTATAGCTATGCCACTGTAGTGAAGACATTCAGACTAGAGACAGTGATGATTTAAGATTTGGAACCTAAGGTTGATAACCCAGACTACCTCATTGTAGGGCCATTCTAATTTGGACATACATACTGCTTCTCAGTACTCAGTTTTACTAAGGTTAGATTTTAACGTTGGTGTGCCACCTATACACCTGAATATTATGCATTCATTGAATGATTCATAGTATTGTATTGTAAAGCACAACAAAGGAATGTTGGATTTCATTTGCAGAGATCTTACCAATCGAGATAATGCTCTGGAACCTGAGTAAATAATGCCCACAAAAAGGGCTGAAGCTGGAAGCCATAAGAGCACTTCAGACCTGCAAAAACATCAATTGAAAATGCAGTGACTACTACGCTGGATCCTGTTCACAAATATCAGGACTGATCCATCCATCTCATCTTTTCCTGTATGGAGATAACTTCAACGACAGAAAATGAAAGTATACCATCAGTTCAGTCAGATGTGCGCACAAAAGGAAAGGCAGTTTGCAAGAGGCATATTTCACTAGTGGGTCTGACTACAGTATTCCATGTTACACTAATATACATATACAGTGATTTTCTGGTTATTTGTTTACATACATTTTGAAAAGTATGGCTGCAATCCTAAAGACACTTTCCTGGGAGTAAGACCCACTAGACACAATGGGTCCCAAGCAGTAAGCCCCCTAACCTGGTGATGACCTACCCTCTGTTCCTCCTACTCACTGGATTGGAAAGGAAAGAAGGGGGCACAGAAAAAGAGAGGTACAGTAAGTGTGTACTATAGCACCACCCTCATCTCAACTCCTCTGCACTTCCTTTTCCATTTTCAAAATAAGAGGAGAAATGGAAATGTTTGGGGAAATGGAGCTCCAACAAGCAACAAATGTGATTACCCTGTTGGTGACTTCAAGTCAAATGCTTACTTAAAACACACAATGCTACTTGAGCAGTGGAAAAAATGAAGTCCCAAAGCTGAGAATAAGAACTTCATGTGGAAAACAGAGACTGTTGACCACAATGTGAAATTTCAAGAATCCTTGAAATGCTTGCATCTGCAATGTGGTCATATAAAATGCAATGGAAGAGGCCATTAGACTTATTCCCATGATGAAATTACAGCAGCCCATGCTGCCAAGAGGGAATTTTAATACTGGGGGCGGGTGCTGGGAAGGAATGTCTGACACTACAGGATATGCTTCAAGAGCAATTGTTGCTCTTCCATGCCAGTCCGTACAATGTTCTGGCTTGGCGCCTGCTATTGCGATTACCTAGCACAATCCTAACCATGTCTACTCAAAAGTAAGCCCCATTGTGTTCAATGAGCCTTACTCCCAGGAAAGTGTCTTTAGGATTGCAGCCCAAGTGAACATTGTGTTGTGTAGAAATATGTCACATTACATAAGTAGGCAGGGCAATGGCATCTCATCATTTTGGTGACCACCTAACATGCCACTACTACATTGTCCCTCGGTGACTACTAGTCATGTGCTAGCACCAGATCCAGTGGCAGCATACTTTGGAATAGTAGATCCTGGGAATCAATGGTGGAAGAGACGGGATTCCCAAAGGAAGCTGATGGACTGCTATGGGGAAAAAATGCTGGACTGGATGGGCTTTATGGCCTTATCCAGCAGAGCTTTTCTTACATTCTTAAAGAATTCAACTGGATGAACCATCATGGCCACCCCACAAAGTATTTTTGTAGACTGCTGCTCATTGAAATTGTTAACTATTTCACAGGCCAATCCTAACTGAAATTGTTAACTATTTCACATGCCTACCACCTAATGTAGCCACACCGTTGAAACATACATCTTGTGGGCAGAGGAACAATCCTATAGTTCTCCTCCAGGGAAAGGAACATTTGTTCCTTTGCCCAGGGGTTAAGCCTCCACCAAGGAAATCTCTAGCTAGCGGTGCAAGATATTGAACTTTACACTTGGGGCACAATCCTAACCATGTCTACTCAAAAAGTAAGCCCCACTGTGTTCAATGGGTCTTATTCCCCAGAAAGTGTCTTCAGGATTGCAGCCTTCATCTTTCAAAGATGCCAAAGCTGAAATTCTCAAAGCAATGTTTACCTTGCTTCGACTGACACCTAGTGGAGCCATTTTTAATGAAAGATCATTTTTAATGAAAGAAGATTACGATGCTGCTTCTGCTTTTAATTGAATATTTCATTGTGTCAAAAACCATACAGCCAGCTACCACCGTAAAATTAAGACTGATACCCCAAACAATCAGTATGACTCTCCATTTGCCAACTGTTCTATGAGCCAACTGCTCTATGAGCAAAAGTATATGACCATAGCTGTAATCTGAACATACCACAGGTTGAACCTCCCCATTTGCAACATTACCTATGCAGGTACTGAATCAAGATAAACAAGCAGCACTCTTTTAAGTGCTGCTAACTGCCCTGCAAGGAGCTGAGCTGCAATTTGCAAGCATGTGCAAGCAATTTGCAATGCGCAATGCATTTGCAATGTACAATGCATTAGCAATGCGTGTACAAATTGCAATGCATTTGGAATGTGCTGGGAATTTGCAAACTGTGTCAGAGCAAGTGGTTCATCACTTGAAAGAAGGGAGGATCTCTGCTTCCTAAGCTAGAGCATAAATAAAGGTTCACAACCTTTTCTAAGACATTAATAGCCTGCCACTTTGCTGTGGTAAGCAAGCTGCCTTTTAAGCTTATCATTCAGTTTAAAGAATCAACCGCATTCACTGTGAGACAAAATTGCATATGAATAAATCACATATAATTTACTACATATAATTTACACATTTAATAGACTACACCTGTATTCGCTGTTTGCATACATTCTTTAACTGGCTTTAGAGTTAATTGAGATTACAGTGCCCTCCAGAGCACTCTGTGGGGATCCCCATGGACCCTGCAGGAGGTAAGCTGTTCAAAAATAGCCTCCTATTAAGTGCTACCCCTTAAAGAGCAGAGTCCATGAGTCTCAGACTGGGGCATTGCAACACCCCATCTGAGATAGCAACACCCCATTTGGGGCATTGCAACACCCAACTAAAGCAGATCAACACCATAGTCCTATGCATGTTTACGCAGAAGTGAGTAATCACCATGTGTAAGGCTTGTGGTCAGGAAAATGTACACAGAAAAGCAGCCCAAGTAAGTAATCTTACCCAGTCCTAAATTCCAAATGCATATTACTCCATTTTAAATAGCATTTGATATGAAATGTACTCAGCAACTCACAAACTTGCTTCTGACACTGAGAAATCATCAAATCATGTCAAATCTCTACCATGCTACTTAACAACAATGGGAAGGAAAGTGCACTTGGTGAACACTTAGTAGAACACTGACCTATTATTTTCTTCTCTCTGAATATAGGCAGGAATGCACGTAAGAATTTAAAGAAAACACTCCAATTACAATGGGCATGTAGAAAGCTAGTGTTTGTGGGGTTTGCTCGTTTTTTACTTTGCAACATTGAGGGAAAACCCATAATAAGAGCCAGCAACACAGATAATGAAATATATGAATTGGAATAGCATGATGCCAGGCATCAATGCCAGCTACTGCTAAATCCATGGGGTACCACCAATGCCAGGATCTTTCTTGTCTTGCACATTCACCATACCTTGAACTGCTGCTGATCTCCACCCAGCCAATCTTCCAGGAAATGTGCAGGAGAACTCCACCAACTAGTGTCTGCCATCTGAAATTGCCACACAATAAATCAAATAATTCTCTCAATTTAATTTTCAATGAGGCTGAAATTCGATTCACACCTGGATGTCAGCTCTTTTGACTAATGTTGAGAGTAAGCCCCATTGGCCATAGGGCATACTTTGGGGTAGATGTGCATAGGCTTGGGCTTACATGTTCACATTCACGTACAGCAGCGGTACCCACTGTGGTCCATGGACCACAGATATCCTACCTAAGGTGACCTGGAAAAATGATAAGAAAGGTCTCAAGGGGAAAAAGGATTGCCTTAAATCAGTGGTCCTCAACTTTTTTACCCCTAGCAACTGATCCAGTGGGAAAAAAATTTCCAGGGACCAGCCCAGAGGTGGGGGGAGAGTTCTGCCTCTGGTGACCTAGAGGGATGGCTCCCCTGCCTAGAGCACAGCACAGCTGCCTCCAGCTATAAATCCCATTATAATAAATAGAGCTATTGCTAGGTTACTGTGGATAGGATTGCAGGTGAGAGCCCAATGTCTCAATGCATGTTTACCCAGAGCAGGGATTTTCAACCTTTTTCAGTGCAGGATGCACTGAAGATGCACAAAGCCATCCTAGTCACTCTTGTTGGAGAGTAAGCCTCATTGAGTATAATGGGACTTATTTATGAGAAGTCAGGCATTGGATTGGACTCTGAGGCTGCAATCTTATCTGCGCTTTCCTGGGAGTAAGCTCCACTGACTACAATGGGACTTACTACTGACTAGACAGGCATAGGATTGGTCTCGGAGGCTTCGACAGAGCCCTCCAGCTGTGAGGAGGAGAAGAGGCAATTAGAGGAGTCCTCTCACGGACCCGTCAGTCAGCTACCAAGGACCTCCAGTGGTCCCCCGGACCAGGGGTTGAGAAACCCTGCCTTAAATCACTTATAGGACCTTACCAAGAGAGCATTCCCCACAAATCACCAGAGAAGTCAGATAATGGGTCCCCTGCAGATGCAGCTAGCAGCACTTCCAGTGTCTCACCAAGCACTTCCTCATGGACTACCAAATTTGTATTTTATGTTTTACTTGTGTGTGGGGGAATGGGACGAAGCTTGTGGTCCACAATGATTTCAATTTTTCTCTTAGTGATCCATGGCTACTAAACACCAGGAACTGCAGATATAGAGGCTTCTTCTATGACTAAGAAGTTATAGAAGACATATTGTCTTGACTTATTGAACTGACAATGTGAAACTTAACATTATTATTACTGGTAAATATCTGCTTATCATACAGTGGTTATATAGAGCAGTGTTTAGGAAAAGGGGGAAACTATTGAAGGAGCATTGATTTCCAAAAGCAAGTATACATCCCAGTCCTAGGGATGTCTACTTAGGAGTAAGTTCCACTACATTCACTGGGACTTACTCCCAGATTGGTGTACATGGGTCTATGAGGTTCTGAACCCAATCAACCCTGGAGACAGATTGAATTATCCAATTATCTCATTTAATTATTTAATTGGATGTATTTTATCAAATCAGATATTTTATGGCTGACTGCACCCTATTTTATATTTTAATTGTATTGATATTTTAATTATATTTTATGTAACGCTGAATATATATATGGCCCCATCCCCATAGAATACAGCAGTGGCTATTTCAGCAACACTATCTTCCTGAGAGCCAGGGAAGCACAGGATTGGGCTCTAAGCATGGGATTGTGTGTTCTTTACACTTAGGTAATGCAGACAAAATACGAGACTATAATAGCCATAATCTGCCAGCAACAGCTCCATACTGATTAGACTCATATTTTAAAAAAATACTTATACTTACCCTTGGAAAAGGGTAGGATATGTAAATTTCAGGACAGACAGGACATACTGGAAAATAAATGTAAAATTAAACAAATGTTACATAATGTGACATCAAGCATATATATATACAACACACACAAAAGCAGCAACATATAAAGTTTCTTACAGAAAGTGAGAGACCCCTAGAAAGTTTGGCAACTCACTTGTTAGAGAAATAGGAAGGAAACGATCCTTCCTTTTATGTTGAACAGTCACCAGCAGGGATACATAAAATCACAACAGAATTTTAGCTATATGGTTTCAGCCAACTGCCAGGTGAGTGTAAATATGCTTCCCAATTTGGACCAGTTTACCCACAAATAAGACCTACTGAGTTAAAGGGGACTTGCTTCTAAAGCATGCACAAGATTACAGCCTTTCAGAACAAACTACCGTATATAATTTCTTCTCTCAATCCAAATTCAGTGTCAAAACATGAAGAAAATCAAAGAGCCAAAAAATTTAGTATCATGAAATTGCTCTTGTCAGAGAGTGACTTAAATATTAAGAACTGACACTCAGTGGTTACAAAGAATACCACTTATCAACTAAAAAGTTCACAAAACGGTTTACAAAAAAATGAAAAAGATTAATAGCTAATTAATACAAGCTATCTCTCATTAGGATGAAGATCCAGATGCAATTGCAGCAGTTTCATATGCCATATCATTTGAAAGCATAATAATGCTCGAGAGTTTGTGTATCTTTCTAGGCTGAATGGGACCTGTTAAATCCTCCATGACCATATTTTGCAGTTGTGTATGGTATTAACCATTTTAATTTTTGTAAGCATTCTCGCAGCCCAATAATTATTTCAAAAATGTCCAGAGCTTTCACTTAATTATGCCATATTTTCTCTGTACATGTAGACAAAATAAAATTATCTTCATTCCTTTTTTCTGTGTCACGGATTCACTGCAGACTTTGTTTCACCTTTCACAAGAAAGAATGGGAACTCAATAAGGAGCCATCCCCTTCACCCCATTATCAGATAGATAAACCCCCAAATCCAGAGTAACTACGGGAGCACGTAAGAGACATTACGTGCACCCGTAGTTACTGCACCACAGAGTGAAAACCTATGGGAAATTCATATTGGAATCCAGAGTAAGTTTTCTGACACCAGAGCAAGGACTCCCCATAATTACTCTGGATTTGGCCCAATATCTGAGAGAGACAGAGAGGGTTGAATAAAGTTGGGTTTAGTGTTGTATTGTCAGCCCAATCCTATGCACGTCTACTCAGAAGTGCTAACTATTGAGTTTATTGGCAGGGTGACCAGATGTTGTAACTGCAAAAGAGGATGGCATACCAAAATGTAGGGCATAACAAATAAGCTAAAAACACAGCACAATCCAGAGTAACTATGGGAGCTCTTACATCGACGTAAGAGACATTTACGTTGATGTAGTTACAGCGCCACATAGTGGAAACCTATAGAGCAATCCAGAGTAAATTTTTCTTATTTCAATGTAAGAGCTCCCGTAGTTATTCTGGATTGTGCTGTTATACTGTATTATGAATTTCATATGGTTAATTTAAGCTGCAATCCTAAAGACACTTTCCTGAGAGTAAGACCCACTGAACACAGTGGGATTTACTTTTGAGTAGACATGGTTAGGATTGTGCTCTTAAACACTGTATTATTATGATATTAAAAACTTTATTACATACAATCCTAACCAACTGTGGCAATGGGGCATGTATACCGTATATCAATTTCATACTGTATATCAATTTCATATATTATTTATTATATTTAAAACTTTTTTACATACTATCCTAACCAATTTTGGCAGTGGGGCATGTATTGTATCCTGCAGTTGGGGGTCTGGCACGGAAGCCTCATCAAAGTGAGACAATGTTTGTTTCCTTACCTTGGAGTCGCATTGTCCTTACCTCTGAGATGGCAAATTGGATAGGATTGCACCCACAATTTATTAATCACAAGAAAGCTATGTGCTCACAGGGAACATTGTGTGTGCTCACAAGGGAAAAGGGGCATTTAAGTTTTCTTTTAAGAACCTTTCCTGGGAAATGAGAATGTCTGGTCACTCGGTCCAAAAGTGTGCATAGAATCTAACTGTCCTGTGCAAAGTTGCTGCAGGACCCTGAAGTCCATGAAAGTTCAGGACCAGCAAGTCCATGAGAAAGTTTTAATGGTCTTTTAATAAGTAGCTTTCAATTGCAGAGATGGGGAGGAGTAACCAGAGCAATCTCCTTGATAGATCCCATGTGTAATACCTGGCAGACTATCCAAAGGGGATAGATGAAACCAGGTATCAATGAAGTTGTACTGATCCAAAAGGAGGGGCAGCTTCTTCCTCCTCCTCCCTCCTCACCTTGTTGGTAAAACAAGAAGTCAAGTAGAACAAGCAGAAGGCAAGACCAGTTGCAGGTCTCTTCAAAGGCATCAGTCAGAGCATCTCCCCAAGTGCTGGGATAGGAGGCAAAGCAAGGCAGGATCTGGGCTCCTGAGCTTAAGGAGCAGCACCTCCTGTGGCTGCTGCCATGACAGGGACACGTTGCTCTGCTGAGAGCTCCAATAGGCATCAAGTCAAGGGCTGGAGGAACTGCCTTCTTAAAGGGACCCAGGCAGGGCTCCAGAGAGGACTGTCTGGAAGAAGCATCCTTGCAGGGTGACCTGCAAAGGGACAAAAAAAGGACAAAATGTAGGATACCCAAGAAAAAAGTAGAACATGACAAAATAAAAGCTAAACACACTCATAAATATTGCTTTTGTCTGCTTAATTTAAAAACTATATTCCTTGTTATTAAATTTAAAATCGTAACATAGTTTATTGCAGATAATTTATGAATGGCAAGAAGGTCCTTGTTATTAAATTTAAAATCGTAACATAGTTTATTGCAGATAACTTATGAATGGCAAGAAGGTCCTTGTTATTAAATTTAAAATCGTAACATAGTTTATTGCAGATAATTTATGAATGGCAAGAAGGCTACATACTGCCTGCTCACCATCAAAAGGAGGACAATGAAGGTCCCCCCCCCGATACAAGAGGACATGTCCTAGAAAAAAGGACATTAGCATAGGATTGGAAAAGTCTGATCTGGCCATATTAATTTGTTACAGCTAATTTATGAATTACAAGAAGCCTACTTACTGCCTATTCATCAGGAAAAGGAAGACAATGAAGGTTTTTTTCCCAGGACACAAAAAAAGGACATACAAATAGGATTGGAAAATTCTGGTCATCCTGATATCTGTTCTGGACCCTACCTGTCACTGTGCTGAATAGTTGATTTGTGAACCTTTATTGAAAAGCTGTATAAATACTGTTGGTTGGTTGGTTGGTTGGTTGGTTGATTGATTGATTGATTGATTGATTGATTGATTGATCTATCTTGTGACTGGCTCATTCCTCTGGGAAAATTCTTCTCAAAAGAAAGTCTCAGTTGGGCATACAGATATATGTGTATATTAGGATAGCAGGGACCACTTATAATCTTTGGGGTCTCTGAATCTGGCCTACGGGGAGTCCCAAGTCTCCAATTAACTTGTGGTCGTGAGACTTGCTGGAACCCGCACTGGCCCATTTCAAGCTGTAGGCCAAGTTTTCACTGTGCAGCAGCAGTGAAGGAAAGGCCAGTCTCACTTTGTGTCCCATGTTTATCATTGTCTCTGAACAATTTGTGTCTCCGTGTGTTCTATTTCTGGGCAAGGAATTATGCTAATCTCCCCCTTTTTGCAGGCTTGTTAAAAGCATATCCCCCATCATACCATGTGCATCATTGCCTGAACAAAACTCATTCATATAAGTTCCATCTGAAATGTATTCATTTATGTAAATTTATTCAAATTTTAAATTTAAATTAATTTTTTCCCAGTGCCTGGCAGTGTCAGGAAGTTGCTCCCCTGCCTAAAAAATTGGGCACACGTGGCTTAGAGCAGTTGATGAAAGGAGCCACAGTATGGGCTCCCTGTATCTGGGATACAGCTTGTGATGCAAGGAGCTGTGCTGCAAAAGTAACAAGAGAAAGGAGCCCTTAGCTAAGAACCCCACATGATCACAGCTGGTATAGCAATGTGGGAATCATCTGCAAGGTGGAAACAATAGTCTGGAAGTTGTGTCACTATCTTCCCAGTCTCATAATGTAATGTAATTCCAGACAAGATTTGCTCCATTGCTTGAGAATTCTTTCTTTGTAGCATCTTATTTTGGCATGGAACATTTATTAGCACATGATCTAGTAGACTGACATGATGTGTATATGCAATCTTCTGGTTTTAGATGCAGGCAATCTCTAAATGCCTGATGCAAGGGAGTGGCGACAAGACAGGTTACATTACTTTATTATTTTGTGTGTTCCCAGAAGCATATGGTGGATTTAGGATTGCCATAATTCTTTTCCACAAAATCAGGATAGGACCCTCTGTTCCATTTGTCAGTCAGTATTTGAACACAATCCCCCAAAATTGGGATTGTCCTTGTTTTTTGTGACATATGGCAACCCTAGGTGGATCACTGTGCAATTCAGAAAGCTGAACCAGAAAGGCCTTTGACTTGATCAGGAAAACTTATCTTATTATCTTATCTGTGTTGCTTTTCACGGAATGACCATTTGAATGTACTGAGTTCAAGATAGACTGTTCCTCTAATGTAGTGTGTTGGATACATCTTGTTTTCAGGAAATAGCCAAAGACAGTACATTATTTACAAATCATCACATTATTTGGGAACCAATGCAGCTTAGGGTAATTCTGAATAGCACCATTATTTGTACTGCCTGTTCCAGTTTGGGACAAAATAAACTCTCATTGCACGTGCGGGGGCATGTGAAATACAAAGGTGGGAGAAAAGTTAATTTAAAAAGTTAAAAGTTAAAAATTTAAAAAGTTAATTTAAAATTTAAAAGTTAATTTAAAATTTTAAAAATGCTCAGAGCTGAGGTATTATTGGGTGCTCAGTTTGCTGTCTGCACACCCACAGATGGCAATAAAGAAACAAGATTGGAAAACACTGAAGTCCCATTTAAATCTGCTTTCCACCTTAGGATGGGCATCACCACCTTTTTGTGCAACAGGCTGCAATACTATCCACACTTTCCTGGAAGTAAGCCTCACTGACTATAATGAAACTGACTTTTGAGTACCCCTGCATAGGATTGTGTCCTTGGATACTTTTGCATAAAGAACAAACTCAAACAAACTGCCCCCATTGCAGGATGCAGCATAGACCCCCACTGGCAGTTGTAGTAGTCCTGCAAATTGGTTAGGATTTGGGCCCAAAGGGCTCTTCAATGCTACAGGCACATCAGTGTCTTTTTATTCTCAAATAGTTCACGCTTGCAGTCTGAAAAGAAGGGAGGTGACGTAGGTCTTTTGAAAGTTAGGGTACAATCCTGAGCGTGTCTAATCAGAAGGAAGTCCCATTGTCTTCTATGGAACTTACTCTCAGGAAAGTGTGTATAGGATTGCAGCCTTAGTGGCCGAACTGTGGCTCATGTGACTCTTGTGGACATATGGGGTTACTCTGAAGTAAGCCCCATTATGTTCTATGGAAATTACTCTCAGGAAAGTGTGTATGGGATTGCAGCCATGATGAGCACAATCCTAACCATGTCTACTCAAAAGTAAACCCTATTGTGTTCAATGGGTCTTACTCCCAGGAAACTGTCTTTAGGATTGCAGAGGATGTGTGACTATTGCAAATACTGTACAGTACATTGGCCAAGATACTTTTAGTATCACAACTGATATAAAAGGTAAAATTTTCAAAAGTCAAGTTTTATCATTATTTACGAAGTATAAACTGAGAGTCCACTACATTAAAATTAATGTTCAAGGTGAGGAAATATACTTATGAACTAGCAAAAAGCATACCCGTGTTGCAGGAGTAAAATTCCCCCTTATGCCATTCCCCTCATATGCATCAACCCCCCATGCTCAACTTCCCCATGTGCAACTTCCCCCATGCACATCAAACCCCCTCATGCACATCAACCCCCCATGCGCAACTTCCCCCCACATGCATCAACCCCCATGCGCAACTTCTCCTCATGTGCAACCTCCCCCATGTGCAACCTCCCCCATGTGCAACCTCCCCCCATGTGCAACTTCCCTCCATGCGCAACTTCCCTCCATGCGCATCTTTCCCCCATGCGCATCTTCCCCTCATGCGCATCTTCCCCCCATGCGCAACTTTCCCCCATGCGCAACTTTCCCCCATGCGCAACTTTCCCCCATGCGCAACTTTCCCCATGCGCAACTTTCCGCCATGTGCAACTTCCTCCCATGCGCAATTTCCCCCATGCGCAACTTCCCCCCAGGCGCAACTTCCCCCCAGGCGCAACTTCTCCCCATGCGCAGCATTTTCACCAGTGCAACCTTTTCCTCCGAACAACATCCCCAAGTGCACCAGGCAATGAGCACAAAATAGGCTGGAGGTTGTTCAGTCTCCCATGTTAAGTATAGGACAGAAACACGTTGCCCCCTTTTCAGCCCCTGAAGGGTTAAATTTCTCCAGATGGTTCTTGGTGGGAGTTCAGGTGACAGAAGGAACTCCCAGAATTCCATGCTTCAGGCCCAGCAGTTGGGGCAGAATGTTGATGAGTCAGCAATTCTCAATGCAACGTATAGGGAGGAAAACACGTTGCGCCCCTTTTCAACCCCTTCTGGCTGGAATTTCCGAAAACCTTAGTGCACCTCTCCGTCACAGAAGGAACACCCACCCCAAATTTCACACTTCTAGGCCCAGCAGTTTTGGCAGGGCGGTGATGAGTGAGTCAGTCAGTGAGTCAGTCAGTCAGTGACTTTTCTCTTTTATATATATAGATGTACAGGGTGACTGAAAAGTAACTCCCTATTTTAAAATACTTATAAATCACACTATCCCTGTAAGTGGTTCTTATTGTGGCTCTCAAGCATCTCACTTCAGGCCCTAAAGAATTTTATAATATCTCCCCAACCCTATTTATGTCTACTCAGAAGTAAGTCCCACTAGAGTCAATGGGGTCCACTCCCTGGAAAGTGTGGATAGGATTGCATGTATCTACATGTATCTATTCAGAAGTCAATGGGGCTCACTCCTAGGAAAGTGTGCCTAGAATTGCAGCCTTAGGGCCCAATCCCAGGCATGTCTACTCAGGAGTAAGTCCCATTACAGTCAATGGCGCTTACTCCCAGGTAAGTGTGGCTAGGAGAACAGCCTCAGAGCACAGTCCTAGGCATGTCTACTCAGGAGTAAGTCCCATTACAGTCAGTGGCGCTTACTCTCAGGTAAGTGTGGCTAGAACAGCCTCAGATCCCAGTCCTAGGCATGTCTACTCAGGAGTAAGTCCCATTGCAGTCAATGGAGCTTACTCCCAGGTAAGTGTGGCTAGGAGAACAGCCTCAGAGCCCAGTCCTAGGCATGTCTACTCAGGAGTAAGTCCCATTACAGTCAATGGCGCTTACTCCCAGGTAAATGTGGCTAGGAGAACAGCCTCAGAGTCCAGTCCTAGGGAAAGTCCCTCAGAGCCTGTGAGGCTGTTGAGTGCAGGGAGTGAGGCAGCCCTGACACCCTGCGGGGGAGGGGGAGGTGGAATGAGGTAGATTCCACCGGAAGTGGCTGTGACGCAGCTGTAACTGGCAGCGCAGCGTCCAATAGGAGTGTAGCATGGCGGTCCTGGGGGCGGGATGAGAGGAGAGTAGCCGAGAGCGAAGACGGAAGAGGCCTGACTCTCTGCCCGGCCCTGTCAGTGCTCTGTCTCCGCCCGTGACGCTCCGGTCTCCGCTCTCGCTGCCCGATATGGACCCTGCTGGCGTCGCCGCTGTGGCTGCTCCCTCCGCGGGGCCCGGCCCGAGACCCGCCTGGCCGCAGAGCAAGGTGAGCCCTGTCAGGTGGGCTGTACCGCTGCGGAGGTGGGCTGTACCGCTGCGGGGGTGGGCTGTACCATTGCGGGTGGGGGGTGAGGTGGTGGCCGCCTAATAGTCCTCCTCCTCTCCACGAAGCCCTCCCGTGGGCCAGAATGGGCTCTGCCTCTTTTGGGTCTCTCACTGCCCGACAGCTACATGAGAGGGGGGGAGACAACTCCCCCCCAGTCCTGCAGTGGTACCGTCCGCGCTGTCCTCTGAGCCTGAGTGGGCCAGACCACTCCTCTTCTGGGGGGGGGGCATGGCTGAAAGGAGTCAGCTGGTGGCCCTTCCTTGCCTGTAGCAGGACCTGCCTGTGCCCATCATGGGTGGGTCTGTGGAACTCCTTGCCACTGGATGTAGTCGTGCTTCTTTCTTAGGAATGGGAACCCCACGTCCTCTTCTTCCAGGACACATCCTCTTCTTTTAGCCTTTTCTCCTGGGAAGATTATTTGTTTGTCCTCCTTGTGAGCAGAGCTTGCATGACCTTCTCACAACTGACAGAGACACAGAACAGTTGCACAGACAGACACAAGGGAAAGAGGTGCCTTTTCTTCAGCCTCACACTCTGCAGAGAACAAATAATGAAACACTTTTTGCTCCTCTGATTCTTAACGATCCTAAAAAACCTCCCACTAAAAGTACAGTGCTTAACGCCTTGCTTAACGAGCATTTCACATAACAAGCAAAAATTTCCAAGAAATCTTGCTTCACATAACAAGTTCCGCTTCACTTAACGAGCAAGCGCACTATGGACACTCATGCTATGCAGCCCTGATGCTCCGCATGGAGGCTCTTCAAAAGTGCTGCCAGCCAGCACTGCTGCCTCTAACTGCCCCCAAGTGCCCTAACCCACCATCCACCTTGAACCTCCAGCAGCAGCCCAGGTAAGCCTCCCAGGAAAGTGTCTTGGATTGCAGTCTCCTAACTATGTCTACTCAGAAGTAAGCCCCTCTGTGTTAAATGAGGCTTACTCCCAGAAAAGTATCTTTAGGATTGCACTCTAAGTAGACATCGTAGGATCATGCACAATGAATGCATTTTTTGAATTCAATTCTGGTGTTCTGTCATCATTTTTACATCCAGTTAATATTTTTATATGAATTTTGGGGGTTGTGGAACCAATCATCTGAGTTTCCATTGTTTCCTATGGGAAAATCTGCTTCACTTAAAGAGCAGGTCTCCAGAACAAATTAAGCTCTTTATGTGAGGCACCACTGTACTGTTTATTTTCCACTAGCAGCAACATGTGAAATTTTTCTCCCTGCTTAGGGTTGCCATGATTCTCTTCCACAAAACTGGGCGGTATCTGAACACAATCCCTCAAAAACATGATATTCCCATTTGGGGGGGGGGGGTGAAATATTGCAACCCTATCCCTGCTAAAACATGGGCCACCACAGTTACAATTACTTTTGTTGTAACCTGATTAAACAGTGTTCAAGGGTAAATAACTATCAATACCTTCATTAGCTTCCTCCTTGTTAATGAGAAGGCAGACCGAGATGGCTCTTGGCTGAAAGTCAAAAGCAAGTAATGCAAACAGTAACTATGCCACTCAGCTTAGAAATAAACTTTATGTGTTAGTGCTAACATCTATATGAGTAATGTGTCCTTAATTTTAAAGACATTTATAAAAAGTTTAGAATTTAAAGAACAGACTCTGAAAAAATGTTTTGTTGCATTTTTCTACTGACCTTTCCCTCATAGTATGAGTCACCAACAGTTAGATCAGCTTGGATGCAAGTCATTTATTTATGGAAACAGTAGGTATTTTATACAACTCAGACCTTTGCTCCCTTATCATCAAGGTTGACTTGATCTTATTTGTCCCTTGGTTTCTGTATAACTTCTGCTCCTGTTATAGCCATTAGGTTCAAATAAAATACTAATTGTGAACTCTTGGATCCATTAGAAAATTATTATATAGGTGGTTGACTCAATTGGCCTTTCTGGTGATAAACATATTTGTAATCATGGTTTTAGTCATGTTTAACTGTTACTTGCTTAGTAACAGCAAGTAACTTTGGGCCAACCTACCTAAAGGAGATTATATTTTTCAGGAATTGTCCTGAAGACAAATGCAGATATTCATTCACCCATCATATATTTAAAACGCAGATATTTTTCCCATATGCCCTCAAAAAGAGTGGAGACATTGATCAGTCTTTTAAAAATTGCAATCAACCATGTTATTTGTGCTAGTAATATTTGACCAAACATGAGACATTGTCCCTACAATTCAGAGTAACTATGGGCAGACAGAGGCACTTACTCTGGATTGCTCTATGCATTTCCCATAGGTTTCCCATAGGTGGCACTGCAACTACATCAATGTAAAATGTCCTGTAGTTACTCTGGATTGTAGCCTTTATATAATAGACCTGAGATGTGAACCTCGCCCTTAATGCGTCATCATGTTCGTGGGCAGTTCAGTGTATTCTGTGACTAAGTAAATTACTCTGTCTGAATGGAGTTGTTCCTCTAACTTGAAATATCTTTTGAAAGTTTTCTTCTGGAAAGACTAAATTTTGCCAAAATAGGTCTGAATGTGTTATTTTAATTGTACTTTAGTATGAACTTTTGTAGGCAAGCATATGCTTCATCAGATGAAAAAGTAATAAGGGTGATAGTTATACATGTATTATTGAGAATGAAATAATTTTGTGGTAGTCAACTTTACCTAGGAACAAAACTAGAAACATAGCATTGACAATATCTGGTTGCTAACAATCACAGGCTGCAATCCTAACACCCAATTAGGCTGGCAGAAGTCCAGTACTGCCCTGGAGGTGTTGCAAAAATACCATAAGGCACTTCTGTGCCATCCTGTGCCTCCCCATACCACCATGGGAATGGGGAAATAGGTGAGTTGTGCTGGCCTAAATTGGTTAGGATTGCAGTGTTCTTTTTTGCATTTTAGATTGTGAGCCCTTTTGGGACAGGGACCCATTAGCTTTTAATTAGCTATTATTATTTTTCCATTTTCTTTGTAAACCGCTTTGTGAACTTGTTAGTTGAAAAGCGGTATATAAATACTATAGTTAGCTAGTTAGCTAGTTAGCTAGTTAGCTAGTTAGTAATTTACATGACTGAACCTGAAAATATAATTCTAGGATATCTTCTATCCAACCATCTCACAACTGGGGCATAACTTTTGAAAGCATAATGTTTAGGCTAGCATTTATAATAGTGTTTGTGGAAGGAATTTTAGCATTTTGTTGTAAGAGCACTTGCCTTAAAATGTTTCCTCTTGTGCAAGAGGTTATGTAAGATATTTTACAGTGTCTTCTGCCAGCACAGGAATTACTCTGACACATAGGTAACTTTCTCAGTGTTACGCATTTGAACAATGTCCTTTTACTTGCACCAGATCATTTCCGCTATAGAAGACACGTTTAGAGTCCACTACTAGTTAGTCATAGAATCAGTGGTGGGCTCCAGCAGGTTCGCACCTACTCTATAGAACCGGTTGTTAACAAGAGATAGTACATATAAAGTTTAAAAATAGCCATTTAAAGGTGGCTGCCAGATGGACAGAGAACCGGTTCTTAATTTCTTTGATGCTCGTCACTGCATAGAATCCTAGAGTTGGAAGGGACCCAGTAGGTCATCTAGTCCAACCCCCTATCTGTAGCAGGAAATCCTCCTCAAGCATCTCCGACAGGTGCTCATTGAGCCTCATAGTATCTTCATTTTTATCAATTTTTCAGGATAACAGAATTGTAGTGCAAAATATTAGCTGCTGATACTAGTTTGAGCTTCTTACTGCTGTTTGTGTTGCATTAATAGTCTTGCTCTCAGAGGGCAGTGGATCCCACAAGTACCACTGGACAGCTCCTTAAGTACAACTGAGTGTTCAGTTTTTCTCAACCAGGGCTACAAGCTACCCCAGTTGAGAAACATGGACATAAATGAATGTTTTTGTAACCCAGTTCTAACAGTACTTATCAATTTAGCTTATAGTAAATTTAACTATCACTCTTAACTGAATCATAAAATATTTTTGTTGCAGTGTCCATGGGGAACTCCTAAAAATACAATATCATGTTCCCTAGCTGATGTAATGAGTGAACAACTTGCTAAAGAACTGCAGTTGAAAGAAGAAAATGTTGCTTTTCCTGATGCGGTATTGTAAGTTGAATATTCTTACAATTAAATTCTTGTTTACTGACTTATCGCTGTTGTTAGAAGTCAATTTGTTGAAAATACATTGTAAGATTTTCTCGGTTATGGGACCCTTGTCAAAGAATCCCTTTCTTTTGGGAGTCTGCCAGGCTCCATCACCATGACTTTTGTTACCCGATATAAACTTTTCTTTTTGTTGGATGTTTAGATTGATAGTTTCTCCCTCCTTAGAGTAGCACTATTCTATAAATGTTTTGCTGTGAAGATGAAATGTTTTGCTTTTTGCATAGCAAAATTGATTTCTGAATTTGTTCTGATGTATTCTGTGTTACATTGAGGGCTCTTTTTACGGCTGAATGGGAGGATATAAGTTTGTGGGTAAATAAAGTAAAAACAATTAATCACTACTTCTTCTATCTCGCTGTAAGCAGCAGCATTTTAAATTTTAGCGACAACAGTTATACTATTTGTGTTCTTATGGACAGTTATACTGTTTGTGTTCTTTGGGCTGTGCTGATTCTGTGGTTAATGACGCTGTGCTTATTGACCTAAAGGTCAGCAGTTCAAAACGAGAGTACAGCAAGATGGAGTGAGCTCCTATTACTTGCCCAGCTCATGCCATAATAGCCGTTTGAAAGCATGTAAATGCAAGTAGATAAATATGTACCACATAGGAAGGATGGTGACAGCGTTCTATATGCTTTGGGATGGCCACATGACATCTTTGGACTTGTAGCAGGGATGAGCGTTGCTCCCTAGAGTTGGTCACAATTAGCAGGTCAAACTGCAGTGGACCTTTACAGACAGTCTCTCTAGAAAACAATGCCCTTGTCACATTAATGCAGTTTTATTTTTGTCTAATTTGTCCAGGGCTGTTGATGCACCATTTATTACTGGGGAGAATGTTGACACTTCCAGTGACCTGATGCTGGCCCAGATGTTGCAAATGGAATTTGATAGAGAGTATGATGCACAACTTCGACGTGAAGAGAAAAAGTTCAATGGGGATAGCAAAGGTTACTATCACTGAGCACTTTCTGTTAGGAAAAATCTGCTTGTTTCCCAGTTACCCTGGTCTTGTGAGGTGGTGGAAAATAATCTATTAGTCACATGGTTTCTATGTTTTTTTCCTCCAGTATCCATATCCTTTGAGAATTACCGGAAGGTGCATCCATTTGAAGACAGTGATAGCTCTGAAGATGAGGTTGACTGGCAGGATACTCGTCATGATCCGTACAGAGCAGGTAACTTTGGTATTACAAAAATCATATGAAATGTATCAGAATGAACTTTTATCGGGCTATATGATCCTATGGTAAGATTTCTGTGTGATCAGTAGCATCTGCATGATAGCTTCATTCTGATCAAACTGTGAAGAATATGTATACAATTTTTACTGATATAATTTGAGCCATCATAACAATACGGTGTCTTCCGTTGTAATTTAAGCAAAAAAGAACAAGTCCCTACCCCAGGGAGCTGGCAGAATAAATTTAGACTTCAATTGTGCATGAAGGGCAAAATCCAGAGTAACCACAGGGAGTCCTTGCTCCAGTATAAGAACTTACTCTGGATTCCAATATGAATTTTCCATAGGTTTTCACTAGGTGGTGCAGTAACTATGGGTGCACGTAAAGTCTCTTACATTCTCCCGTAGTTACTCTGGATTTGGGGGATAGTCTGTCATTAGATTTTACAGTTTGTGGCCTGATTTTGGCAGTAGTTGGGTGCTGTTGGCATATTGTACCCACTGACCACAGCTGCTTCATCTAGCACAGGGGCCTCCAAACTCCATCCTATCCCACTGCTACTGAGGAAAGAGCGGTAGGGTTCCCATCATCATTAAATTTAAATGCAGGGAGGATAGAAGAGTTTTGAAAACTCTTCATGTACTTTCCCCTCTTGAGCAGAAACTGGGTTGAGTCATGGTTTGAAGAGGGATTGCACAAACGTATGTTAGGAAGACATTCTGAGAAGAAAGGGCAGAAAATTTTCAATACCTATTTAGTATTTGGTTACACTTTAGTATGAAATGGCTTGTGCTGTTGGGCTGATGTACTTGACAGAATATAGTAACATGTTTTATATTGGAATAATTTGCCTATTCTGTGTTATGAAATTGATGGATGGTATAATCAGTGTTCAAGCCAATGGGCTCTTTGTTGGCTCCTTAATGTGTCATTGGGCAAAATCCAGAGCAGTTACAGGTCCACGCAGTAACGTCACCTTCTAGTGTTATGTAATGGAATTCACCTTAACTGCTCCATCACAAAGGGCTTAATTTGACTTTCGGATATGGGCCATTGTGATTTATGTTACAGAATGCTTTCTAGGACTTGGAAATGTTACTAGACTTAGATGTATCTGATTGTTTCAATATGATTTTTCATAGACAAACCCACTACTACACCCAAAAAAGGTTTTGTAGGGAAAGGAAAAGATATTACTACCAAGCATGATGAGGTAGTTTGTGGAAGAAAGAATACTGCTCGAATGGAAAATGTAAGTTTTCTACCAAGATAGTCATACATCTTAAGATTCTTCTATGGCTGTAGGTAAACATGCAGAAGGGAGCCTGTTAAGTAAGTTCTTATCATGCTCCATTTTGGCTTTGCACACTTATCTAAAAACCATTTCAATATTACAGTAGTATGTTATAACATGTTAATTTGCCCCATGTTTTCCTTTTTAAAACCACTGTCTTTTAGGAAGTGGGCAGAGATGAAGATCAGCAGGGAGACACCTTAGAAAATGTCCTGTGCATAATTGGTTCTATAGTTTTGACAGTGGTTTGCTAACTTTTCTATAGAGCAGTTGTCGTCACTCCCCTTTTTACTACTATCAAGTGCTCCAGTGCGATTTGGTGGATAATGTGTAGACATGTGCATTCAGAACTATGCTCATCTAAGAAACCCTAGAGTGGCCTGGAACAAATCACTGTCAATGTACTCTTGTTCTTTGGGTTTTGATAATGTGAGAAAAGAAATTGCTTTCCTGAGTTGTGTAGAAAGGATAGAATACAAATATAACAAACAGAGCATCCTTGATAGTGTCTTGTTCAGGCACATTTATTACTATGTATGATGCCTTGAAAGTCTCTTTGCAGGCAGAAAAGGAGACAAAAATGCTTAAATAAAAGTTACATGAATTGAAAACTTCACCTAACACACTTTATGTAATCTGTTTGCAGTTTGCACCTGAATTTCACGTGGGTGATGGAATTGGTATGGACCTAAAACTGTCCAATCATGTCTTCAATGCCTTAAAGCAGCATGCATACTCTGAGGAACGTCGAAGTGCCCGGCTCCATGAGAAGAAGGAACATTCTACTGCTGTATGTCTTGGTCACTCATTTACACTTAAACTAAATGAGAACTATATAGTGATATTTGGAATAAGGTACTACCTTGTTGTTAATGCAGTAATAATGCCACTGCTCTGTAGAAATCTGTTGACACTACTGTATGTACATGTGCATAAGTAAAAACGTTTATGCCTTAAAATTGGCCCTGAAAACAAGGGCCATACTTACATTAGGATCAGAATGGTAAATAAAGCAGCTGCTTGATGAGGTGGTGATGGAACTTGAATGAGAAGCACAACACAAGATGGAGGAAAAGAGACAATTTTACTTATTAGTAACAGTTCTGAGACCGCAACAAAAAGCAAGCATAAAATAGTTTCCCCAAACAGGAAGAGAAATGAAGGGACTTACGGGAATTGTAGACAATATGAGGGCCGCTGTTATGGAAATATAGTACTGTACTCCTTCCAAAACCTTCAACTCCCATAAGCAACTTTTTTTGCTCCTCTATTTTGTGCTGCTTCTTCAGAACAATTCCTGGTGTTCTCAAAGAATTGCATACTTCCCTAAGTCTTAACCTCAACTTATCTGAGGTTCATAGAAAAGTCTGTGATTTTTGGCTCAAGCCTGCCCTTGAGATTGAGTTATACTTGAGATGATTTATACTTGAGTACCTGTGGTTGTTAGCCTTTGCAGGTAACTGAATAACAGAGTTAGTTTGGCAGAATTAGTTTGGCAGACTCATTGTTAGCCTGCTACATGTCACCATTATCCTTGGTGAGGCAACTGTGGGTTGGCAGAATTGGCATGCTACGTACATCATAGCTAATTGCTAACAGAATTGAGGGACTAGTACAATAGAGATAATCTTGTGAAGGACTTAATTTAAGGACTTAATTCAAGTCATGACGTATTTGTAGCTCAAAAGAATTGTTTCCCTTGAGTCAAACTGATTAGCAAACGTAGGCCAAAATCCAGAGTTAGGACAGTGAGAATTGGCTGCCCCAAGTAGACTGTATCCAGAGCAGAAAGTTGTGCTAACTGAGGTGGCCCCTCTTGGAATTGGACCACCCTACTGATAGATAGGGTAGCCCAAGTGCACTTCTGGATTGCAGCCGTAATGAAGTTATTTATGTTCAGAAATATTGTATTCAGATTATAGCAACAAACCTGGTCTCTTTCATTCCCTTCTTATGCAGGAGAAAGCAGTAGATCCAAAAACACGTTTACTTTTGTACAAGATGGTCAATTCTGGAATGCTGGAAACCATCACTGGCTGCATAAGCACAGGGAAAGAGTCTGTTGTATTTCATGCATATGGAGGAAGGTATGAGTTTTGTGCTTATACAGTGGTACCTTGGTTTATGAGAGATGACAAACACAAGGCCTGTGGGCCAAATCCGGCCCACCTTGCCATTTTATCTAACCCGTTCCTGGGAGTAAGACCCATTGACTATATGATGTCAGTGAATGTGAAGAAGATTGGATTCTGGCCCTTGGGAGACACCATTAATGTGAACTTCAGCCCTGTGTATGAAATGATTTTGACACCCCTGGTTTATGAGCATTGTCTGTTCTGGAAACATGTTCTTGATCCAAAATGCTCACATATCAAAACAGCTTTTCCCACAAGAAATAATGGAAACTCAAATAATTTGCTCAGCAACCCTTCAGCACGTGCTGAAGGGTTGCAGAACAAATGATCTAAGGCAGCCCAGCATCCCCAAGGTATGGGTGCTGGTCTGCATCACCACTCGCACCAAGGGGTGCTGGTCTGCATCAGTGTGGGCACTGATGCAGACGGGCACCCCGAGCCAAAGAGTGCTTGTCTGCATCACTGCATATGGTGCCAGCATCACAAGACTGGCATCGCAGACTGGATGTGTTGCTTGTTTTGCAAGCCACTGCTCACAAATAGAGCAAAGATTTCTTAAAAATCATAGAAATCTTTACTCGTCATGCAAAACACTCAGAATTCAAAGTACTTGTAAACTGAGGTATTGCTATACTGCTTTTGTTGTTGGAAGGGAGGAACTTGCTTCTTTGGGTTTTTTCCCATTCAAATAGATCTAGTTATATACACACAAATTGAAAAAACCTTTGCGTTAATACAGTCTGTGAATATAGAAATGTGAAATCTATAGCATTTATTTAAAACACTTTAGCATACACACACAGCTTCAACTACAGCTCATTGCTGTAGTTGCAAATGAGTCCTTTAGTGTTACCTACACTTGTCTTATTGGTTGTCACTCCTAACTTGATATCTAAACTATTTTTTTTCCTAAAGCCTGGGTGAAGGTGCCAAACTAATACCTTCGGAATGTGCTATAAAAGTATTTAAAACTACTCTTAATGAATTTAAGAATCGTGACAAATACATCAAGGATGAACATAGATTTAGAGAACGTTTCAGCCACCTGAATCCACGCAAGATAATTCGCATGTGGGCAGAGAAAGAAATGCACAACTTAACAAGGTACATAAATGTTAAGGTGTTAAGAACACGCTGCAGCTACTAGGTAAAATGAATGGACAGATTAGTGCCTGTTGAACTATGTTGTTTTGTATAGAATTTGCTGAAACCATATGCTGTTTGTTCTCTATTGCTCTGGCAGCATAATTGATTAATTACCATCAATTAATTGGTTTCAGTACATTGGTTTGGATTCAAAAGCGCCCTCTCCCAAAGAGTAGGTACTTCTTTCATGGAAGGTGGCTTTCCTAATATTCATTGGTTTCCCCTTTTTTATTGCAGCCCCATCCCAACTCATGCTATTCCAGAGGGTCAATTCTCAAAAGGGATAGGGGCAGAGCTGTTGTATGCCCAGGATTTGTAGTGCATCTTGAAATCAAAAAAATTAGTTCTTGAAATAATAAATGATATAAAGTGCTCAGTCACTCCAAAGAAGGCAGACTTTGTAATGAATATTTGACTTTCTGGAAATTTCTGAATAATGTTTTTTCCTATTCTCCTATAGTCTGCAGAAGGCAGGCATTCGTTGTCCACAAGTGGTCACCCTTAAGAAACATGTCCTGGTCATGTCCTTTATTGGCCAGGATCAAGTTCCAGCTCCTAAACTGAAAGAAGTAAAACTCAGTAGTGAAGATATGAAGGATGCCTATTATCAAGTTCTCCATGTAAGATAAATGCTATTATCCTTTCTCAAAACATATTGGCAAGTTTGAGAGAAAGTAACAGAATAACTGTGAATGTAGAGTCTGCTCTAAAAAGTATTAAGGCTGCAATCCTAACCTCACTTAGACTGGTTTAAGCCCTGACATAAATCCTATGCTGACCTTGGGGTGTCAAAAGTGCTGTAATGCACTTCTTCCTCAGTTCTGAGGGAGGGGGGGAGGGGTTAGGCCAGTGCACAGGCATATGCAGACCTCCCCACACCACCATGGGAAGGTATGCCCAGTGAGTTATGCCAGCACCCTCAATCTCTGCAAGCCATGATGGTGTTAAAATATCTGGCAACAGTTTTATAAGTAGAAAGAATGAAAAATAAAAGAGAGGTTGGTGTCAAGGGTCCATTCAACTGGCTCTTTGGAGTCAATTTGTTCCCTGAAATAGTTTCCTGCAAGCTTAGACTACTTGAGTAGTTGGGTTGTAGTCTTTATGAGTGTGTTTTTAGTACAGGCAACTCCCACTTATTGGATGGATTAGGGACAGGACCACCATCCAAAAGTGAACCATTAAAAAGTGGAGCCCAGTCTTTTCAGATTGCAAAATAGTCATAAAAAATTCAAAAATATAACTTGCAAAAGCAAAAACTTATGTATTTTAATGAAGGTTATTTAGTGAAGAAAGTCATAAGGAATTGCCAAACCATTTGTTCACCATGCCACATGCAAATCAACTTTAGGGAAGACAATTTAAGCCTTTAGATCGGAAGAGAGGTTGAAAGAGTGAATCATGTGTTTAATGAGTGAACTCTGAATATAATTGAAAGGTGTTAAAACAGTGGAACCATCAGAAAATGAACAACAGAAATTGGGGAAAACCTTTACAATTTTTTGTACTATGTTAGATAGTTTAGTAGAAGCAAAAAGAACTAGTTATTTGTCCAAATGTCCCCTTCAATTATATGTAGTAATGCTAATGACAGTTCAGGTAACTAGAGAAACAACTGTGTATTTGCTGAACTTTGAATCTGGTAAAAATCTCATTGGGAAAAATATAGAAAAATTCTTTCACATAGTTTATGTTCCAAGCATTTTCTATATTTAAATTTTGGCAGTATTGACAATATGCATTTTAAAAAATTTTAGCTGGAGAATTTGCAAATAAATCACTTCCTGTTTTCTTCTAGATGATGCAACAGATGTATAAAGAGTGCAATTTAGTTCATGCTGATTTAAGCGAGTACAACATGCTGTGGCATGAGGGACAGGTGAGTAAATGTTGAAAGGAGGAAAATGTTGTAGGAGTCTCAGTGGGTCTCATTTGCATATATCTAAATATCTCATTTGCATATATCTAAATAGCCAACTTTCATAATTACTTCAGGTTTGGCTAATTGATGTCAGTCAGTCTGTTGCACCAACCCACCCACATGGACATGAATTCTTGTTCAGAGATTGCAGGAATGTTTCACAGGTAAGAAATCTCTTAATCTTAATTTCCCATAACTGTGTTGGTAGCAAACTTCTCCTTCCCATGCAAAAAGCTTGTAAAACCTGTCAGTATTTGAAAGGAGGTGCCAGGAGGGAAAGGCAAATGAGAAAACTTGGTGGGAAGAATGACAACAAATGCAAATCTATAAACAAAATCAGAGCGCTTCCTCCCAAGAATTTGGATTGTAAGGAAAGTCAAAATTATGAAACAGTGTAGATTAGAAATGCTTTTATGAATGAAGGCTAATATATTTTCTTTTTTACAAAAGTTCTTCCAGAAGAATGGTGTAACCGAAGCCCTTGGGGAACGAGAGCTCTTCAATGTTGTCTCAGGTTTAAATTTTGCTGCTGATAGTGAGGTGGACTTTCTGACTCAGGTAAGGTGGACACGGGGCCGGGAGAAAAGGAGAAATTTATTTAGTCTTACTCAGTAGATTGCATGTCCAAATGACCTGTGTGGGCATTTGCTTGGAGAAATGCACTAGCATTGCCAGCATTTTTTCCCAGGTTCTTGGTACAGCACTCAAAAGTTGGAGATGAGCCATGTTTACAAGTTGAGAGCAGCATGATTTTTTTCATTTATTGAAACTGTTGAGGGAGAAGCTTCAGAGGATCTCAATCCATGTACAACTCTTCCTTGATGTAGCTTTGAATACAACCCTTTATAGCTAGCAGTTTATGGGTGGCTGGTGTCTTTGACTGTTAGGAGGATCACCTCTTTCAGAATGGTCTTCTATACCAAACATTTAGTAAGAGTAGGCATTTATTCTCTCATTTGTTTTACAATAACATGAGCATTGATGGTGCAAATTTAAATGTAGAAGAATGTCATTTAAATATACATCCATGCAAATATGTGTATTGGAAGTTCTAAGCCCCCTCTTTTCTGGCTCACTGTAGCTACTGTTCCTGAGTTAATCTGATAATGCCTTCTATTCATCTTTGTTTTCCTTTGTACTAAGTTGTACTAAGGTGATCCAAATAAGCCTATCTTCTGTGTGGTATGCAGGTTTTTGTTTTGTTTTGCATTGCTGTGCAAATTGCTTATGTAAAAAACTTTTAAGGATGGTATGTGACAGAGACAGAGCAGTACAGTGAAATAAAGTAAACTAAACATGCAGATCAGGAACAGGCCTGCTTTGCTAAGAATTAACTTTGAGGGCACAATCCTAACCATGTCTACTCAAAAGTAAGTCCCATTGTATTCAATGGGTCTAGGATTGCAGCCTGTGTTATAAATGTTTTAAGTTGTAATTTGGCAACATGACAAGATGAAAACTTAATGTTGCAAAGTTTTGTAAATCTGTACCTTATCAAGTGGGATGCTGCAGTAAATTATGACATACATACTTAAAACTTCTGCCCTCCTTTTTTGTAGCTTGAAGCTTTGGAGAACATGAATGAAGAACACTTAAAGAATCATGGGAGAAAGGCTTCATCATTTCCAAAGAATGATGACGATCCGCCAAGATTTTGCAACAAATAGCCCCTTGAGTAAACTGAAATATGTTTCTTGCATCTAAATCTTAGTGCTGTGACTAAATGTCAGCTGCCAAAGGCAACAGAAAATACAGTCAACACAGAATTCCATAAAAGAAACTTCATGGAATGTGCATTGTTGCTTTGGTCTTTTTAAGAAAAGTCTACAGGCCATGGGGGCATCATATAGCCTGAGAGAATTGAATATTGCTCACAATATTGACAAACTTTTCAGTTACATTGTAACTGAGTTCAGTGTGTCATTTAAAAGTTCCAAAATGATGCAATTATAAAATCTAAAGTATAACTAAATGGGCAAGAATGATACATTTTCTCCTCTTGACATTATGTAATGAATATACCCTGTAAAGAAAAGTTTTGTTTGTTTTTTTAGAAGTTGGGTGTGTGCTTAAGGAAAGGTGGATGATGCACTTCATATTTCAGACCTATTCAAGAGTGGTTTAGAAACAAGTGTAATATTTTTACAAATGCTCAGTGTGAAAGAAATCCTAAGATTTGGTAAATGAAACAATTTGTATTAATCAGTAAAAGTAGTATAAACTGTTTTTATAGTTTTTACACAGATTAAATTAAATATAGAATGTCACATATACAATTATTAACCTATAATTTGAGTCTTACATTTTTAGGCCATAATTTCAATCATTTTTCCAGATAATAAAACAAAAGGAAATTTTAGATTACCAACAACAAATGTTTTGTTCAGAAAACAATAACTAAAAGTGGAAAATGGCTTAGAATGACTCTCATAAAATATGTAGCTTTAATAGACAATACGTCAAGTCTAAATTATGTACAATAAGGAGGAATATTTGGGAAGAGGAACTTCCTTACTTGTACCTCAATTTCATAAACCATGAGATGGTGACAGATTTCTGTGTTGGTAGAATATTTGTGTGTTCCTTATGATTTGAGTGTGAATGCAGCAGAATCTCCAGTGTTATACAAGATGCTGCAATTAATATTGGTCATTTAAGCATAATAATGCATATTAACATAATGTAGGTCATATTAATGATAAACAAAGGTGAGCACATCTATACATCCTGTGTGGAAATTAAACACAAATGTGGCCAGAAACCAAACAGCTGCATAAAAATGGGATCCTCCACAAATGTGCAAAAAAAACCTTGTTTCAAGGTATTTTACCATTTTCTATAAACAGCCTTGTTAAATGACTTTTTTGCAGTGGCAAACTCTTTACTATTGGAAACTGTATGCTAACAAAACAGCCTGTGATAAGAAAAATTCATTTTGGTGAAACAGGTTGGAGAGGGATGAACAGACTTTGTTGGGTATTAAAATGTTCCTTTTCAAGTTCTTAATGTCATCATTGGACTTGCTGACAGTCTTACAAAGGACCCATGAAAATGTTCTCTCTTTGCAAAAATGAAGAAATAAACACATGAGAACTGTTGCTGTGTAGTTTTTTTGTTACTCAAACACACCTGTACACCTAGCCTGTCTTGGAGGTTGAGGGAGTTTCATTGTCAGTTGTTTTCCGACACTTGGCTTCATGACAAACATAATAATCTTCAGAGATATCTTCCAATTGTGAATCAGATCCTAAGACGGCATTTGCTTCTAAATCTGTATCTGTAATATTTGTAGAAGAATCATCTTTCAATTCCTTTGCTTTAGATTCCTGATTTTCCCTTCTACATTGCCTTTCTCTTACACGCTTCAATTTTTGAGTTGCAGAAATGTCAGTTGATCCTATTATCATTTTTCTCTCATGCCGCTGGTCTGCTGAAAAGTTTTGTTCCGTACTTGGAACTTTCATGGAACACTTGCATTGTTTGTAATTCAAACATTTGCATACAGAAATATCAAAGTACTGTTTGCTTGGTCAAGGAAATCTTTCTTAATTTTGTCAGCCCCTTTTTGAGATTTGGGTATTCTTTTTATATTTTCGTACTTTTCATTGTAATTTCTAATAAGACGAATAACTTCTTGATGACTTACCACAGGCAAGGAGGCTTTCTTCCAAATTCTTTCAATGTCACAAGAAATAATTTCACTTATATCTTTTACTGAAGGATCTTTCTTGTTCCCCTGCTTACCCAATATATCATTTTTTATCCATAGGAAATGCTTTATTAAATCAGCATACATGGGTAACACTGTCTCTTTCAGTTGTACTGGAGTTCCAAAAACACTACAAAAAGTTTCACTTCTAGCTGAGGTCATGTTTAAATTAAAAGTCCATATTGTCCTGTCCCCCCCAAATAAAAAAAAATCAGTGTCTACAAATTAGTGGTTGAAACAAAGACAAGCATCAAAGACAACAGTCGCAAAAATGAATCATTCCACACAATAAAAGTCACATGCCTGCTTAGGTCATGATAAAGATTATCAGATTAGATTTAGATTATTAGATTAGAATATATGCTGCTGTCTATTAGATTTTGGAGTATAAATTTGCTATTTATGTACAAAATGCCCTTTCTAGCACTGACATCTGACAATAACATTTTAATAAAACTATTAATGAAAATGTATTTAGCATTAGTTTACAAATTAATTAATTGAATAATTATTATTTTTTGGTTTAAAAAGGCATTAAAAACTTTAATAAAAGGCAATACAAATATTCACTTGAGGTGTGGAACCTCAAGGTGGCAACATTTTGAGCTGAAATTTGGAGACAATTTGTTCCAGCCAGTTTCACATCACATGATGACTCAGGCAAAGTGAATTTCGAGAAAAAGTTTTTTTCACTCCACCCTACTGTACAGGTTTATTAAGTCAAACCAGTCTGACAGTTGGCAATATATACCCACAATGGGTATACTTGCTGCAGTGGGTATGGAACAATCTATTGCAAGCAGGTAAAATCCATGGATTTGCCAGCAATGAAGTTGAATAGTCTTGTCACTAGAAAGTAAACAAAGCACAATCCTAACTATCCAAAAGTAAGCCCTGTTGTGCTCAGTGGGTCTCACTCCCAGGAAAGTGTGTTTAGGATTGCAGCCACAGAGTGTTTGGGGTGCACATTAGAGTGCTAAGAGGATTTGCTTAAACTATTGAGAATGTACTGGACAGTGTTTTTTAGCAGATGTACATGGAATAGGGGAGGGGGAGAGGGTGCTGTTGTCACCCAAAGAATTTTCAGACTCCCAAAAAGATACATAAAGCACATTAAAAGCAGCAGTGTCTACTTTCCAAATAACCTGAATTACCACTGAATTAGGGATAACAACACTAGGGCACATAGAGCTAATGAAAAGAGCTAATGAAAAATTTGTATGTCCTTTGACACTTTTCTGGGGATGGGGCAGAAGAAAAGGAAAACTCAGAAGGGCTATTTCTCAGAGCCAGCAAAATGGGAGGAAATAAGGCTGCAGTCAAAGACACTTTCCTGGGAGTAAGAACCGTTGAATACAATGGGCTTACTTTTGAGTAGACATAGTTAGGAGACTGCAGTCAAAGACACTTTCCTGGGAGTAAGAACCATTGAACACAATGGGCTTACTTTTGAGTAGACATAGTTAGGAGGCTGCAATCAAAGACACTTTCCTAGGAGTAAGAACCGTTGAACACAGTGGGCTTACTTTTGAGTAGACGTGGTTAGGATTGTGCTGCAAAGGAGGTCCATTCAGGGAGGAGAGGTATCTCAAGTGGAGCCTCCAGTGTCAGGGGCAGTGTACCTTGAATGCCTGATTTAGCACCACTGCTGGACACAGGTGTGGCTTCAGAGCCCTCCACATGCCTAAGGTGGACGTTTACCTGGGAGTAGGCCCCATTGACTCCAGTGGGTCTTACTTCTGAGTAGACATGCCTGGGATTGGGCTGTAGGTGTCCCTTGGGTGCTGTAGAGCCACCCTTGTAAAAGTGTTCCTGCGCCTTTAAGGAGCTTCCCTCCCTGGTCACGTGCAGGGGGTGCGCAGTGAGAGGGCGGAGTGTGTGTCGCGAGGGAGGCGGCCTGAGCTTCCTGACCGGCCTGTGGTGGCGGTTGGGGAGTGGCGGTTGGGGTGGGCGGGGCCAGGGAGACTCCTGAGGTGCGACAGGGGCTGCGGGGCCTCCACTCCCGCTGCCATGACAACGGCCGCCACCCCAGAATACTACCTGGCGCTGTCCGCGCGGCCCGTCCAGTTCGAGAAGGCCAGCCCCGTCAACTGCGTCTTCTTCGATGAGGCCAATAAGCAGGTGAGGCGCCGGGCGCGCGCAGGGGCGGAGCCCTCCCGCCCTCGCGCCCCCCACCCCGTGTCAGTTAGTCACGCGCTCACTCTCCCCCTCCCCCTGTGCCTCCCTCCTCCCCCTCCCTCCCACTCCTTCCTCCCCCTTCCTCTCCCCCCTCCTCTTACTCCTTCCCCCTCCCTCCTCTCCCTCCCATCCTCTGCTCTCCCAGAACACTGTGGCAAGGAGTTCCACAGGCTCTGCACAAAAGGGATAGCCCCCCCCCCCCACCAGGCCAGCCCCTGCTTCCCACAGTGGCCCTGCAGGTGCCTCAGGGACCACTCAAGTTCACTGCTCCATTCCTGGACCAGCACTAAATACTGTGGCAGGGAGTTCCACAGGTATTCATACAGGACCAAAGGTTACCCTAATCCAGCTCCCTGCATCCCACAATGGCCCATCAGTGCCTCAGAGAACACATAAGGTGACAATACTCCTCCATCCTGGTGCCGGCACAAAACCCTGTGGCAGGGAGTTCCACAGGTATTCATATAGGGATAGGCTCTCCACATCAGGCCAAAGGTTCATCAGGCCAATTGGTATTCAGGCATTTCAGCCCAGGATACCTTTTCAAATTTAAAAATCTGTCCAGGACCCATCATCAAGCATACTGGCATGTTCTGCCATTTCTACTTGGAAGTAAGTCCCATTGTGTTCAATTAGACTTACTACCAGGAAAGCCTGGTACCAGATTCCAAGATGGTGGAGCCCACCTTCTTGCGACCCCCCCGATCTATGGCAGGGATCCCACTTTGAAATCTAAACCATCCTACTGTATATCACAGTGGCCCAAGGAAAACAGACAACAGGAGACCTCCATCTTGGTTCCGTTGTCAAATCCTGTGGCAAAGAGTTCCAAAGGCTATGCACATAGGAGTATAGGAATAGCCCTACTTTATCAGACCAAAGGCCCATCTAGTCTAGTTCCCTGCATCCCACAGTGCCACCAGATGCCTCAGGGAGCACACAGGCAACAAGAGACCTGCATATGGGTGTATCACCAAATCCTGTGGCAAGGACTTCCAAAGGCTATTTGTATAGGAATAGTCTCACTATGTTGAGTCCCACCTATATCTATGATAGGTCTGGTATGAGCATTGATTGATGTAGGCAATCTCAAAATGGGTTCTGCTGCTACTAGAGTTAAAGAACATGAAAGAAATTGCCATCTGTTTCAGCTGAACACACATCATTTTTGGAAACTTGGATTTGGGCCTATTTAGATAGATAGATAGATAGATAGATAGATAGATAGATAGATAGATAGATAGATAGATAGATAGATGTGTTTATTGGCCAAGTATGATCTCCATACCTGGAATTTGGCTTCGGCAATGGCTGCATACATACAAACACCAACTCATAAATAACAAACAATACATACAGAATATACAATCAAATAAGAACACTGCTTCAGTACTCTCCAATAATCCCTCAGCATAGTTGTTGGTTCAGCAATTTAATGGCACAAGGAAAAAAACTGTCTTTGTGCCTAGATGTCTTAGTGAACAGAGTCCTATATCGGCGTCCAGAGGGAAGAAGCTCAAACAAGATGTGTCCAGGGTGAAGAGGGTCTGCAGCAATACTCACGGCTCTCTTCCTGACCCGAGCGATATGTATATCCTCCATAGAGGGCAGGCTGACTCCAATTATTTTCTCTGCTATCTCTATAGTTCTTTGTAGTTTTTTCTTGTCCAGTTTGGTTGCTGAGCCAAACCAGACAGTGATGGAATTGCAGAGAACAGATTCAGTAATTCCCCTGTAAAACAGGATCATCAGCTCTTGAGGCAGATTGAATTTTCTCAATTGGCGCAAGAACAACCTCTGATGAGCCTTTTTAATAATGCTGCTGATGTTAGTTGACCATTTCAGGTCTTGGGAGATTACAGAACCCAAGAACTTGAAAGACTCCACCACTGAAACCACGTTACCACAGATGGAAAGTGGAAGTAGCATAAGGGGGTGCTTCCTGAAATCTACCCTCATTTTCACAGTTTTTTGTGGATTTTGCTGCACCACAGAACCAGTTGTTCAACTTCCCGTCTGTGTACAGATTCATCACCGTCACGGATAAGTCCAATGACGGTTGTATCATCTGCAAACTTCAAAATTTTAACAGAGGGGTCCGCTGAGGTGCAGTCGTTTGTATAGAGGGAGAAAAGCAGCGGGGAGAGCACACACCCTTGGGGAACTCCTGTACTGATTGTTCGAGTACTAGATGTAATTTTCCCCAACCTCACCAGCTGCTTCCTGTCCGTCAGAAAACTGAGTATCCACTGACAGATAGGAGCAGATACCTTAAGGTGGATCAATTTGGAATGGAGGTTTGATGGAACAATAGTGTTGAACGCTGAGCTAAAGTCCACAAAAAGAACCCGTGCATAAGTCCCCAAAGAATCCAGATGTTGCAGGATGTAATGCAGTGCCATATTAACAGTGTCATCCACTGACCTGTTAGTCCTGTAGGCAAACTGAAGGGGGTCTAGCAGCGGGTCTGTAATGTCCTTCAGGTGGGCAAGCACCAGCCTCTCAAAGACCTTCATTACAACAGATGTTAAGGCAACAGGTCTGTAATCGTTCAGCCCACTAATGGAAGATTTCTTAGGAACTGGGATGACAATGGAGTTTTTAAAGCATGAAGGGACCTTGCACAACTCTAGTGAAGTATTAAAAATCTGTGTAAGGATGGGGGCCAGTTGAATGGCACACACTTTCAAGCAGAGAGGAGTTACCCCATCCGCACCTGGGGCTTTATTAGCCTTCTGTCTTTGAAGAAGGCCCCGCACATCTTCTTCGCAGATTGTTAGAGGAGAGGATTCAGGAGTAAAAATAGTTGTGGAGGAAACATCGGTTGGTACATCTAAACCCAGATAAGTAACAGTAGATGGTGATAGTTGTCTTTCAAACCTACAATAAAACTCATTCAAGTCCTCAGCCAATTTGTGGCTCTCCAGAACAGAGGGGGATGTTTTCTTGTAGCCTGTGATGGTTTGTAGGTTTCTCCAAATCGTGGCAGAGTCATGATTTGAGACTTGATTTTTCAATTTTTCGCTATATTTTCAATCTTTTCGCCACTCTGATTTCCTTATTCAATGCATTTCTGGCAAGCTTATACAGGGATCTATCCCCTTTTCTATATGCCTCCTCTTTAGCATGTCAGAGTTGCTTGAGCCTTAGTGTGAACCAGGGTTTATTATTATTATATATATGAAAAGTCTATTCCACCTGTACCTCTTTCCATCCTGGGAGGGTGGCACACATAAGGTTCTTCTCCTATTCCAATGACCATGTGGGAGAGACTGGGATGAGAGTTATGTGGTTGGCTCAAAGATGCCTAGCGTGGTGTGCCCCACCTCCACTTTTTGTTTGGCACTCCAGACTACCGTACCAGCATCTGAACTTGTGAGCATCCAGAATTCCCAGTCCCATTTCTTTGTGCAGCAGCGACTGGGAGATCTTTTGTGAAATCTAGCAGCCAGTATGTGTAGACTATTTATGCCTGGGGTACAGGCTAGTCTGTGTTGTTCTGTGGGCAGCACATAGAACTCTTCTGGATGGAATCATTTTCACCACATGGTCATCACACATCATCAGAGGCATTAGAGAATGCCTTCCAAGCTTCCAGCAAGAGCAGTTTTTCGGGTAGTTCAAGCTGTAAACAGCGACATCTATGGCACTGTTGTCTCAGGACAGCTTTATCAGTTTTCAGTCTCTCCTCCAAGAGTTTTCCCAGTCTGTTCCTGCTTTGCTTTCTTCAGCAGCTCTTTGCTCAACCACCAGACCTTGCCTGCTGCTTGGTGGGCTGTGACCCCACTGATGAAAAATAATAATAACACATATTGCACCCATACTTGCTCAGGATGTTCTCATCTTCTAAATCACGCTGATTCAGTAGTTGAAAACTGATTGTGAGTCCCTGTGGGATACAGAACAATTTATTGTGCTGTTAACATTTTTTGTGGAGTGCCAGGTATAACTATTCTTCTGAATAACATCAGAACCAATATTCACATTACAGAGTCAGCTGAGGAGGTAGAATTCAGAATTGCTCCACTTCATATTGCAGTTCTATGTAATTATGATTTCCCAAGCAAAAAAAAACATGTCAGTGCATGTAGTGAAAGAGTACACTGAATGAAGAGCTTAGTACAAGCATACTTCCTCACTCGATCTACTGGTTTACTTAATGCAGAATGTTTTTCTATAAGGATGAATTAAAAAAAAACTCCTCGATCTGTAAATTAGAAGTGGCACAGTCCAGAATACAACCACTTTTGTTTAGATTGAATCTAAGAAATCTCAACGAAGGAACATTTTCTGTACTGTAGGGGGAAAATTGGTTGCCCTACTTACTGGTCTCTATACATGACGCATGATCAGCTGGGCTTATTTACAGAACATGGCTCTTATTATAATGTCTCTTTTCATGTCAAAACCATGGTGTGGGCAGAGAGGCCTATAGTCTCTATGCATAGCCTGGGTATGGGCATACCTTTACAGGGTTCTTGAATTACAGATTTTCTGTTCTTTTTCTCAATATAGGAGCCAAAATTGACAGGACATATATGCAAAATTGTATTCTTTGCATGAAAAATCATGCAGTTAAGTGGATCCAACTAGAGTTTTCTCTTTTTTAGTTATGACCATATTTGGATTCTGAGATTAATTAATATGATCTTTATTATGAGAGTACTTTAGTAAATTTTGAAATAACATTTTGGTCCCAAAAAGTTCTGAGATTAATTAATATAATTTCTTTATTATGTGAGTACTTCAGTAAATTTTGAAATAACCTTTTGGCCCCAAGAGATAACTCAGTATTTGGTAACTGAAATTTGGTCAATTTCCTCACTGTTTGCTTATTAATCAATACTGTACTTTTGGTCTGTTTAAAATAGAAATTTAGTATTGCAGTCTCTACAGGTTGGTCATCTAAATTACAGAATGGTACAATGCATGCAAGTGGTCACAATCACTTTTGGCCATACATTGTCTGCAAGTGTGAGAAAATGTTAATGTAAACTGAAAATGCTCCAGAGAAATGCTCAGCACTGTTCTTTCTATAGTAAATGTTCATGGCCAAAAATTTGTGGCTGTTCATGGCTGTTTTAGTGTGTGCAGAAGTTTTCCTTAAGGTAATTGTTTCAGTGATATATTTCTTGCCTTGCCGAGTGAGACTAGCAACCAATAAAAAGCATAAAATATTATCATGAAACAAATCAGCAACAACACAAAATGTGTCTCCTTTTACTTAGAGCACTGCAGTTCTTTCCTCTACTAGCCAAAGATCTTTGCTAATATCCAAAGCACATTTGAGAAGACCTGTGTTGAGCCTCTTGGAAGACATTGCTCTGATCCATATCCCAGACAAGTTAATCTCCTAAATGGGACAATCTGGAGCAAAGCCTTCACTGAATTTAACAAACAGATTAGCTTAAATGGAAGAAACATGCTGTGACATACATGTGTCTCCAGCAATAAAAAGGCTTTAATGGTCAATTCCAGGAACTTGGGATTGGAAATTCATGGGAAGTGTTGGTACAGGCAATGAAGAACCATAAGCTCCTTCAGGCCAGTTGGGCTGCAATTTCTAGCTTGGGAAATCTTACATAAAACATGGTACAATACTGTAGGTAGGATTTGAATCTTTTACTGATTTCCCAGCAGCAGGTTCAAGAGAAAAGAATCAATCCTTGTTGCCCATCCTGGGAAAAGGATTAAGCATGTATGTAGCCAAAGACTAACTGCATAGTTATGTATTTATAGGGGGACTGTATGATTTGACCTTCAATTGGGAATAAAATATTTTTTTATTTCCATAATTAGTAGTGAGCCAAATTTAACTATGGAATTTTCCTGAAAACAAAACAGTGTTTATTTTGATACAAATAACTTTCAAGGTATGTGATGACGCCACAACTGAATCCAGGTATTTTTGTCTCCTTAACTATTTAGGTTTTTGCTGTTCGATCTGGGGGGGCTACTGGAGTGGTCGTTAAAGGCTTGGAGGACCGCAATCCCATCTCATTCAGGTAACAAATGTGCTCTGTGTGGGTACATTTCTATTGCCTACTGTTTCAAAAGGTACTGAGTGGCTTCTAGAGGAAGTTATGTGAGAAGCTCTGAGAAAGCATGAGCACAAGTTATCTTTTTCATCTCTGTACAGTAGTGCCTGCTCTCCCAGAAAAGCCAGTTTCAGAATTAGGGATGCTCAACAGTGGCAAAAGGTACCAAAAGATCCCTAAAAGAGAAGAATCCCTAGAGTTGGCAGAGGCCTCTTCCTTGAATGGAGTAACTTCTCTAGATGTCTGTGTTTCTGGCTTGTGAGGGACATAGTTTTCATATTTAAAAAAAAGAATTTACCTGAAAAGATTTCACTTTTTTCCAATGTTTCTTGCAGTAAAATGTGAGTATAACCAGAATAGCAAAGGTAGAGGATCACTATCTCAGGCTGCAATCCTAAACACACTTTCCTAGGAGTAAGATCCATTGGACACAAAGGGGCTTCTGAATAGACATGGTTAGGATTGTGCCCTCAGTCTGTTTAGTCTGTGATTTTTTTTTACTTACTGTATGCTGTTGCTACTTGCTAACAAGGGCCTCAAACAATATACTGTATCTACACAAAGGGTATATACTGTATCTACAATATACTGTATCTACACATAGGATAATGTATGCCTGACATTTTGTGTGTTGGAAATTAAACATGTGGAGTCCCACTACCTGTTGTTCTAGATGATTTCTTGGTTTTTTTAATAGATCTGAACCTGTCTGTTCCCACAGACTCTGGGTAACCAAGGGTATTGTGCCTTATAATTTTCTCACCCAGGCATCTTTGCCGTATGTTTGACTTTCCTCAGAAGTACATTTCTGCTTTTTCCAACCACTTATAACAATAGGCATTATTTCTTTTTTATTTCTATTTATTTTATTTAAATTTATTTTTATTTTTTCTGTCTGTTTTATTTCTGTTATATATTCTTTCTGTTTTATTTCAATTATTTCTAGATTAAAAACAGAAATTAAGATCTAGTGAAATTGTCTGTTTGCAGAATGGAAGACAAAGGAGAGGTGAAATGCATCAAGTTTTCTTTGGGAAATAAGATATTGGCTGTCCAGAGAACATCAAAGAATGTGGTAAGCAGTTTCTGAACGTAAAAGATAGTAAACAAATATTCAAACACAATAAAGATCTGCACATTCCCATCCTTATTGTTCAAACACTCTGTCTGTCTTGTCCAGCCAATATAGGCCTGAACCCTTTCCACTGTTTGCTGACAAAGTAGAAAGGATGATAAGAGGGAGTAATGGTTTGGAGGGTAGACAAAATGGTACAAGGAGGATTCAACTCCAGGAAAGAGAGCAAGATTAGTTGCATCAGCACCTCCAATGGACCAGCTTTCATGGTCCATTTTATGGACCTTTCATGGACCAGCTACTGCAGTTTATTTAGTTAGGTAAAGCGATCATATTGTTGATCTCCTGGGCTGCCACAACATCATTTGGGCACTATTGAATTGGCAAGGGAATGGATATAATTGGGCTGGATATATTTATATGATTGAACAGGATATAAATAGGCTACAATCCTAATTATACTAACTTAAGTGTAAGTCCCTGTGAACAAAATGGTAATGACACCTGAGTAGACACGCATACAATTGCATTCTAACTTTCAGATCCTGGTCAGAATTAAGAAACGTAAGCCAAGGAACTTAATGTGGATTATTCTGCACAGTAGCAGATTATTTGCCATTGCATAACACTATAAATGGTTCTCAGTTACTATTATGATGTTGTTCCAGGACTTTCTGAACTTCATTCCGGATAGTCCACAACTGGAGTATACTCAAGAGTGTAAAGTATGTGAAAAATAAATTTTTGATTTTGATTTTTGATAAATGATTTTCATATATATGATAAATGATTTACATTTTGATAAATGATTTTCATGTACTCTTCATAGGTACATGAAAGTGTACTCTTCATGAAAGTGTACATGGAAGTATATTCATGAAAACTACATGAAAGTGTACTCTTCAAAGCAACATGAAAGTGATTTTTCATTTTTGTAACCTATCTGGGTAGTTTAGGAAACTGGTTCAGAATATACATGAAACATGAGATGACTGTACAGTGCTCCAGAAAAATCTTTCATTTTAATCTTCAATACACTTTCAGTTTTGATGGTTGTTTTTGTCATCTTGAAAATTGTAGCTTTAATTCTACTAGAATGAACATAAAGCTAAAGAGATGAGGAGAGGAACTCATCTAAGTGGGCAATTGAATGACTGTATTAAGTATCCCTTAGCTGGATTCATTAAAGTCACTAAAGCCAATATGGGCCCACCACCAAGGTACACTAAAGCAACAATCATGTCTTCATACCTTAAGCAGTTTCTATCAGTGGTGGGCTCCAGCAGGTTCGCACCTACTCTACAGAACCGGTTGTTAATGAGAGATAGGACATATAAAGTTTAAAAATAGCCATTTAAAAGTGGCTGCCAGATGGGCAGAGAACCGGTTGTTAATTTCTTTGAAGCCCATCACTGGTTTCTATCTGTTTTTTTCCAAACATTGTTTGTAATAGTTTATGACAAACAGAAAATAAACAAATAAACTTTATATAATTCTTGCCTAACCCAAGAACCAGCCTAGTGCTAATTTTAGAGATTAGATATTTTTAACCCCCATTCCAGGAGATGTATTTGTTTGGATACTTTAAAATAGATGAATATCTGTGAATTTGTTTTGTGAATGAATTTCTTCACCAAACTGGAAGTCTGTTTATTTTTAAGACTGTCTTTACCCCACCTTTTCCCCACGAAATTGGATTTTCCCCCTCTGTTATAAAGCAAATGAAGAGCATAACTTATTTGGGAGCTTTGTGTACTCTTCAAAGCCCTTGTGAAGCTCCCAGTTGGGTGACTATTTCTAGAGTGTGTTTGTGAGACCTGAGCCATGATATTATATATGAACTGTATGTCTATGTGTGTGTTTCAACTAAATATTGTTTGCTGTTAAAGACCAAGAATGCCAACATTCTAGGATTCTGCTGGACAAGCTCTGCAGAAATTGTCTTCATAACAGATCAAGGAATTGAATTTTATCAGGTAAGTTCAGTGATGTCTTTTTTAAAGCCTAACAGCACAATCCTAACCGTGTCTACTCAAAAGTAATCCCCATTGTATTCAGTGGGTCTTACTTCCAGGAAAGTGTCTTTTGGATTGCAGTTTAAGTTTATGAAACTTACCTTGAAGTTCTCCTGCTCATCCATCTCACAAGTGGAGTTGCTTCTGGAAGGAGAGGCTTCTTGAAGATGGGGGTGAGAAGGCCCATTGTACATGGTGCACTCAAGGAACTTGGGATAAAATCTTTTGATTTGTATCTATTTGGCCCAATTTTGAAACTTAAGGAAGTTTCATTTTTGCATTTACCTGGAAGTAAATTGTATTAAACTGAAAAAGAATTTACTTCTAAGAAATGTGTAAGATTGAGCTGCAAGTCAAAGCTTTAACTTTAGTTGTTGCTTAAAGAATATTTGAATTTGATATTATGAGAAATATCTGGATCTCAATGTCTAGATCTCAAGTTTTATGTATGTTACAAAATGTACTTTGGATATTAAAGCACCATGTACATGAGATTCTGATTTGCTTTTCACTCATTTGTTTCTATAATGTGATCTTCTATAACATAAAAATTCCAGCTGCTACTAAAGGAGATCTAATGAAGCAGTTGCAGCTTAAATGTAGTCATTTTTTGTATTCTTCTTTCAATTGTAATTTTTTCATCTAAACATTTACTATCATTTGTTATGTTTTGTTTCAAGTAGCCTCTTGCAGAAGCTTAGTTTGTAATCCCAACCTCCCAAAGGCCAGCATAAGGCTTACCCCAAATCCCATGCTGGCCTTGGAGTGCCACTTCTGTGCCGCTACTGGAGGAGGGTTAGACCGGTGCACAGAAATGCCCTTGCCTCCCTACATCTCCATGAAGAAGACGAATTAGTTGTGCCAGCATATGTTAGGATTGCCTCAGAGAAAGAACTGATTGTCTTCAGTTGAGTAAAATCTGTCCACCCAGAGCAAGTTCCAGGATTGTGAGCATTAATTATGAATCTTTTGTCCATCGGCATCTATTGGAATTATTCACCACATTGCAGTTATTGTAAAATTTACCTTGAGTCTTCAGGTATTACCAGAGAAACGAACGTTAAAACTGGTGAAGAGTCAGAATATAAATGTAAACTGGTACATGTATTGTCCTGAGAGCTCCGTCATTCTATTGTCCACCACAGTTCTTGGAAATGTTTTGCAGCCATTCTATTTCAAGGTAAGAGAAGGTAGCATTCAAGTGTCTTACCTGTTAGCCATCCTGAAAGCTTTCAAGTTATGTTGGTGGTGCACATCCAACTAAACTCAATGTATTTTTCCCTTTCCATTGTGTTTCTTTTCCATTCTTCAGATACAGATTCGATTCTAGTAATGTATTGGGGTTGGTTCACATTTACATATTAGTTGTGCTTTTATTTAACCCAATCAACAACCAGTTTAGTTGAAAGGTAAATATGGTAAATCCATTAAAAGGCTGAGTCTTGGTATCTACAAGGGTTTGGTTCTCAGAATCCATGTGGATGCCAAAAAATAGTTAAAGTACCTGGAGAATAATTGATTATCTTTACAATCCAGAGTAACGGGGAAGTAAGAGGCACTTACTCTGGATTGCTCTATGCATTTCCCATAGGTGACACTGTAACTACGTTGGTGTAAAAGGGCCTGTAGTTACTCTGGATTGTAGCCTGCAGTAATGAGGCTATTGTTAATGTATTTTTTCCTTTTAATTCATCATGTTGAGATAAAACTGCATGTGAAAAATCTGTGGATAATTACGTTATTTCCTGTATATGCAAATTTGCTATCTGCATATTCTCTTATCTGTAAGGGGCAGAATTGCTGTCCACAATTCTCTGTCCCATTTTCTGTAGCTCTTTTCTCCTTATCTGCAGAGGTCTTCATGAGGTTGCAAGGATCTTCATAATGGTACCTGTGACTAGTGCAACCTAGCTTCTGCTGGTCTTTTTAATGGTCTCTGCAGCATTCAGATATATTTTAGCACTTCCTGCTAAACCATGCTGGCTTACTGAGAGTCTTTCATAGATTCTTCTGATGGCACGAAAAGTACCCCTTCCAGCCACGCCACCCCCGGGATTCTTATATTTAGACCACTGGGGATCTAAATATGCTATCCACCAGGGTTTTCAGGAATCTAACCTTGCCGATAACAAGAACTGACTGAGCTAAATAATTTTTATGCAGATTTACACACACCTATAGGGCCTTGTAGTGGAAGTATGTTCCATGTTGCTGCTTCATATTGTAATCAAATAGGTTGTTTTATACTGTGGGGAGTGTGGGGATGCTTGAGTATTCTCTGATCCAGGAAAGTGGTGTAGATTGATAAGAATGGTAGAAATAGTTAACCCGTAAGTTAAATGCAGTATTTTATTTTAAACATCACGTAGGGTGGAGCTATGTCAAAGTTATCCAAATTTGAAATTGAATTGCCTGCAGCCCCAAAGTCATCCAAGGTCAACCTTTCGGAAAGAGATATTGCTATGGCTACAATGTAAGTATTACTTTGAAAGATTTTCTTCTCTGATAAGATGAATTGTAGGATCTAGCTGGATTTCACTTCTGCTTTGAACCAATTAGTTTGCTTTTACTGACCCAAAAGATGCAATGGTACATTCTCTTTCATATGAAGTTTACAGTTGTTAATGCTATTGATTTTAAATTAATCAAAGTGAAGGAGATTAACAAAGGGTCCTTCCTCTCTCCACAATAGGAATAATGAAATAAGAAATTCATATTTCCTTTTTTGTTTCTCCACTGATCTTGACAACAAAAATTAGGGAGATATTTAAATCTTTCTTGAAATCAATGGAAGAAATTCTTTAGAAATTTAGAGAACTTTAAAAATTCTTAATGAGTACTATTATCATGCCCAAGCATGATAGTCTGAAAGAATATGAGCCAATATTTACTCAGTGTAGTTCAGTCACCAAAACTTCAACATGTCCTTTCTGTGTACACAGTACATAGTCAGACACATGTATGCACTCAAAGCAAAAAGGGAAGGCAAATGAGAGACAATAAGAGGAATAGAAAGGAATGTTTTCAGAAGTGAATAGTTCCCAAAGGAGATAACATAATCCATCTCAGTCAAGATGATCATAAAGCAAAGCAGACATAAAGCACATAATAGCAACTTCAAATTTAATTATTTGGTCTCCTTAGATATGGTCAACTTTATATTCTGTACTTAAGACATCACTTAAGGACATCCAATAGTACAGGAGCTGAGGTGGTCCTTTATCATTTACCAAGGTAAGTTTATCTAATAATTTTGATTTTTTTCATAATCAAGTATAAAAGAGTAAGATTCATGTTGCTAATGAGCATATTTGCTCTTTATGTCTCCAACTGATGCTACTATAGGGAAGGCTCGTGTAAGAAGTTGCATATATTGAAGTTATATAGAACTGGCAAATTTGCACTGAATGTGGTGGATAACTTGGTTGTAGTTCATCATCAAGATACTGAGGTACTGCTTACTTTTCTCCAAATTACATATCTGTCTTTTTAATTCAACTTAATTTCCTTTGATTCAGTCACAGAATTTGAGAAAGGTTGAAAACATAGCATAGAGATTTGATGTTGTTTGTTTCTCAATTGTAGAGCTCAATGATATTTGATATTCGACTAAAAGGAGAATTTGATGGTACAGTTACCCTTCATCAGCTTGTACTTCCAGCTCGATCCATACAACCTTATCAGATCCCTGCAGCAGGTAGGATTCTTATAAAAGAGCGAGGAAATCTTATTGGCATATATATTTGCTGGGATGAACTTAAATGCAATTTGTTTTTGGTAACAAATTTAAGATATTGGATGATATGACTTGTCTGCGTAATTGTTTTATTTCTATTTTTTGTTCCTTATTTATTATGAGATTGCTTACATTTTGTTATTGTTTGAAATACCATCCTTGGTCTTGTTGCTGGAGAACTTTAATGCTGACCTACCTACAATACCTTGTAGAACTATACTAACCAGAGAGCAGATAGTTATCTGTATCATGGGCAGAAATAGAGTAATAGGTGCTTTCACCAAGATGCTTCCCATCCCATCTTAAAGTGCTAGTTCCATGTTTATAGAATCATATAATCCTATAATTGGAAGGAACCCAGTAGGTCATCTAGTCCAACCCCCTGCCTGTATCCGGAAATCCTCCTAGAGTATCTCTGACAGGTGCTCGTCGAGCCTCTGCTTGATGATCCCCCGTGAGGGAGAGTTTGGCACTTCCTTTGGCAATCTGTTCCACTGCCGAAGCACCCTCACCATCAGGAATTTTTTTCCGGATATCCAACCGGAATCTCCTTTCCTGCAGTTTGTGTACCCATTGGTTTTAGTTCTGCTTTCAGAAGCAGCTATGAACAAATAAGCCCCTTCCTCTATATGACACCCCTTCAGGTTTCTGAAGAGGGCAATCATGTCTCCCCTCAGCCTCCTCTTGTCCAGGCTGAACATACCAAGTTCCCCCAAGCTTTCCTTGTAGGGCTTCCCTTCCATCCCACTGATCATTCTTGTTGCTCTCCTTTGGACTTGCTCCAGTTTGGCTGCATCTTTCCTAAAATGAGGTGCCCAGAACTGAACACGGTACTCAAGGTGAGGTCTAACCAATGCAGAATAAAGAGGAACAAGAATTTCTCGTGACTTGGAAGCTACAGTCCTCTTAATGCAGCCTAAAATGGCATTTGCAGTCGCATCACACTGCTGACTCATGTTCAGCTTGTGATCCACGGCGACTCCAAGATCCCGCTCACATGTTGTGCTGCCGTATCCCTTCCTCCAAGTCATTGATGAAAAGGTTAAAGAGAACTGGGCCCTAGACAGAGCCCTGGGGCACCCACTTGAAACTGATCTCCAGGTTGACACAGAATCATTTACTAAAACCCTTTGAGTGCGGCCGTCAAGCCAGTTGCAGATGCACCTAATGATTGCCTTGTCTAGCCCATATTCCTCCAACTTCCTGATTATGATGTCTTGTGGGACCGTGTCACATGCTTTGCTGAAGTCAAGATAAATGACATCCACAGCATTTCCACTGAAATAGCTGAAATCGTACATCTGCAAGGGCTATATTTTTCTGTTTTCTGTGGTTATTATGGTTTAGAATTACTTGGACCTAAATTGTAGCCTTAGTTCTTTGAGTTATATTTGAATAATTCTTATGTGAAGTAAGTCATTACAAAATGACTTTTTGTAGGTCACTCTATGACTCTTATGATTATTAATTCTACTGTGACAATCTAGTCTTTTCTGGTATCCGAGCACTTAATATCTTGTCTTATTGTGCAGGTCCAGCATCTGTAACCAGCCAGCTTCCAGTTCCCTGTAAACTCTGTATCCTTGAACAGTTTTTGCTTTGTTTTGAAATAGAACTGATCCTATTTCTCTTTTATGACCTCCTTTTTTAAAATACATTTTTTCATTAGTAGATGCACAAAAAAACAGAGCAGCTTTCCTTCCAGTGTGTTCAGTTAAGGCATATTATAAGAAAACTCCAGTAACCATTGTTTAGCACTTGGCAATTGGTTTCAAGCCAATGGTTAATAAGGGCAGGGCTCCAAGTTCTTCTTGACATGTACCCATGGCCTGTGCCTCCACTGGAATTTTAGACTTTTTTTTCCTTTGGAAGGTAGACCTTGTGCCAGAACAAATAGCTGATGAAGCCTTTCAATTTCAGGAGTTCGTAATATTTTTATTTTTAAATCACATTTCCAGCAAACAGTTTACAAAAGTTGGTGAGTAAAAAACTCAAAGATAATGTAATATTAACATTAAAACCAATATTAAAATAGCATTAAAACCAATAATGAGCTCTGCTTAAGAAACACAAATCTAAAGCTCCCTTCAGTGAAGGTATTAGTAGGGTTGGCCTAAGATCTGATACCAAGTTGTCAATGCCAAATACTGCCCTTTCTTATCTGATGACATACAATTCTCTGCTCTTCCCACTCCCCAATGTTCTTGTTCAGTGTTTTTCAACCAGTGGTATCATTACTTGAAGTGGTACTGGTCATTACTGGTCACTGGTAATGATGGTCAATACTATCATTACTGGTGGTATTCACAATAGCAAGATCACCTTAGCAGCAAGACCAGAAATGCAACACAGCAGCAGCAGGAGGCGACAAAGTATGCTTTTCTGCACTCAGAAACACCATCCCTCCCACACTGAGCATCTTACTGGTGTTGCATTGCATCTTGTCTCCCAACGCAGAATTATTGCCAATTACTTCTGATGGTACTTTGAATAGCTGGACCACATTGTAGTGGTGAAGCAGAGGACAAACATTGAGAAGCACTGTTCTAGCTCACCATTATTCATTTCCTTTCTATTTGCCTTTTCCTTTTCCAGTTCAGACAGTGGAAGGAGTAGTGGAGAGAAGTAGGCAGAGATTAGTGCACATAACATCCTGCTTTCTGAAGCAACCACTTCACTTGTTTGGATCTGAATGTAGATTATTGACAGAATTTAAAGAGACCAAGGCTATGGCATTTTGAGTTGTTTTGCTTAATGTTTAGATTCTTCATCCTGGATTGTCTTTCAACCTGATATTATCATCAGTGCAAGTGAAGGTAAATTTGAAGATGCCAAAGCTTTTCTTTTTCTGATATTTCCATTCATTTGTGTAGGAGGCATTTGTTTGTAAACTAAAAATATAGAACGTTTTACCCTCCTGCTTACCTTTAAAAGTTGTTTCCAAGTGGTTTTGCAGAATAACTAATTGGAGAACTAGTTATAAATAATATTATTTATAATAAAGAATAATATTATTAGTGATCTTCAGCTCTTGTTCTGATAGTGCAGTGTATCATGTTCTTAAGGAAAAGGTAAAAGATAGACCTTACTAGTATCTTTATAGAAGCAGTTCTAATTTTCAAAAGTAATAAGGCTTATGTTTTTTTTTTACATTTAGGGTATCTTTGGAACCTTCAAGTGAAACTTGAACCTATAGTAAATCTCTTGTCGGATAAAGGGAAGCTAATGGATTTTCTTCTTCAGAGAAAAGACTGCAAAATGGTTATTCTCTCTGTGTGTTCTCAGAGTAAGTTTATTTTTGTAGAATAATATCAAGGTCATATTTTTATTATTCTATTACCAATAGAAAGGTTAATGGGTATCTTCTTTTTTAGCATAGAGTAGCTCTAGTACAGATTTTAAAGTATTAATTGGTTTATAGTAGCATTAGCTGTTGAAGCATTATCTGTTTCATCAACTAATGCTTACAGGGGCTGTTACCAAGAGAGCAGTAAAAATAGGGGAATTAGCTTGTGCTTCTCTTTGGTTCAATACAGGACCTGGGCAGGGATCAAAACAGCGTCATGCAGAGGGGATACCTTTATTAGAAAGTGAACCACTAAGGAGAACTTATCACAAAGACACAGACTTTATTATCATAAAGCATAAACTAACATTACATGCATTCAATAGCCTGAGAATGAGGTGTACCTGTTCCTTGTATAGTGTGTACCAAGGAGAAGGGGAGGCAAAGGAAGGGGAAGAGAGGGAGCTAGGAAAGAAGATGGAGGGAGCAATATCTACATTCTTCAGGCCATGCCAGGATCCAGATGGAAGAGAAAAGAGTCCAAGTGAAAAGAGAGAGAACAATAGGATACAGGTTTTTTTATACCTTAGGTTCAAGAAGGACATGCCCCATCTAGGTGTGGTCACCTAGGAAAAAGGGCAGGCCTGGGGAGGGGCTGTTTACCTTACAGGAAGGGGAAGGCTTGAAGACCACTACCTGAGGACCATCACCCAATCAGGACCAAAACAGAGAAGAACACGCCCAGCTAGGTTTGAAAAGGGAAAGAATGGGGAAGGAGCTATGTGACTGGTTTAGCCTTGGCAATGGAGGATAGTAAAAGACCATGCTTCACACTGACTTCCACATTAGCATATAAATGGCAGGAGGCAGAGTAGATGACAAAGGAGAAAGGATTACAGGAAGAGTTGCTTGTAAGCCCCAAAGGTTGTTTTTTTAAGAAGTGAGAGGGGGAAGGGAGATGAGAGACTTTGAGCAACACATTTATAATATTAAATTAATAAAATGTATAATATTGTTCTCGTAACAGGGCTGACAAAGCATTATTAAATTCTGGAAACCTAATTTCAGAATTCAGTGGTCAGGTGACTTTCTGCACATTTTTGTCTTGTTTTCTGTTACAGTGTTAAATGAGCCAGACCGAGGATCACTGGGTGTGATAGCCACTGTGTTTGACAAACTCAATCATGAGTATAAGAAATACCTGGAAGCAGAACAGAGTTACAATATGGCAAGTAATTAAGTTTTTTAAGCCATGTGTCTTATGTGTCCTCATTAACAAATTTAAATTCATGTGCAGTTTTATGACCAAAGAAAGTAGCTTCTAACATTTTTAAATATTAGTTTTAACTACCATTATATCTTGATTAACCATTCTCTAATTGAAGAATTCAACAGTATTTTAGCTTTTCCCTACAATCCAGAGTAACTACGGGAAGACATAAGAGGCACTTACACTGGATTGTTCTATGCATTTCCCATAGGTAGCACCATAACTACGTCGGTGGTAAAAGTCCCATAGTTACTCTGGATTGTAGCCTTTATTTTTTTACTCACTATTTTAACACTAATTTTAAACAGTGTTTAATATACTAAAACAGTATTTTAGCTTTATCAATTCTAGTTTAATAGCTTTCTTCTGATACCTTTAATATCAGGTTTAATAGCCTTCTTCTGATGTCTTTTAGTCTTTGACCACAAACCTAACCATGCCTGAATCAAAAGTAAGCTCCATTTTGTTCAATGGCTCTTACTCCCAAGAAAGTGTCTTTAGAATTGCAGCCTTAATTACATTTTTCAAAATGTTTATTGCAATGCCAATAAAGGTTTCATAATCATCAATGTTTATTGCTATGTTTAATCAAGTTCTCTCGGGTTCTTTGCAGGCATTGGAAACTGGGCAGAGCAGAAGCAATCCACCCCCAAAACGACCCATCCGTACCCAGGCAGTTATTGACCAGTCAGATATGTACACACATGTCTTGTCAGTCTTCACTGAAAAAAAGGTTGGTTAAAGATTCAGCAGTAAATGTTTATATGGAGAAAGAAGGATTGGGATTAGTGTTACTGCTGATGCTGACCAATAATTCTGGTGAATAAGCCAATTTTTGCAGAAAAGTCCATTTGAGAGAGTCTAAAGATTTAAATAGATTCTTCAATTCAGTTAACTGTTTGGATCTCAGAATTCCATTTAGCTCATGGATTAAATACATTCTGTATATTGATACGTTCTGTATCATCTTTTCCTTTTAGGAAGCACCTCACAAATTCACCATCTCTGTCTTAATGGAATATATTCGCTCACTCAATCAATTCCAGATAGCTGTTCAGGTAAGACTTTAGAATCTCATTTACATGCTGTATGCTTATCTATCTACCAACTTTAAAAATTTAAACTCCTTATAGACTGATTTTTTTATGGACTGCTGTTTCCACTGGGATATTTTCTACCGTTTAAAATTGATAAGTAATAGTGTTGTGGAGAGAGTTGTCTGCTAATGGAGCAGATGTATGGAGAGATGCCCAGCAGCAAGTTAATTTCCAAAACAATTGAATCCAGTCAAATCAAGATACTCAGCTAAGGCTGCAACATGCCCAAGAATGTCTAAGACCACAGTTCTAACCATATCTACTCAAAAGTAAGCCCAATTGTGTTCTATGCATCTTACTCCCAGGAAAGTGTCTTTAGGATTGCAGCCTAACTCTGAATCGTGCTGTGTAGCTGATGAGCATTGTGTCAAGCTACAAATACCTATTGATGTCTTTTGGAATTTTCAGCCCATACTTAGTCTAGTCCCTTTCTCAAGCCCCTCCCCAGTGTATTTCTCCATGCATTGACTGCCTTCAGGGGGAGAGTTGTGCTTTTGGGGAGAGAAGGATGTGGATTTAATGCACAGTGAATAGTGAGCTTTAGATTATTATTTTTTAAAAAATATACATCAAAATTCACAAGCATTTAACTGTTGAACAATTTGAATGTGTGGTTGAACTTTAAAATTATTAGTTTAAGGTTTGTTCTAGGTTACTGTGAGAACAAGTTAAATTTTAAAAAATACTCAAAAGCAATTTACTAAATGGAAGATTCTGTCATTTAAAAAAATAACTGCATGCAAGATTGCAGGTATCTTTTTACATGTAAGGTGAACAAGAATAGTTAAAACCCTGCCTACATGTACACAGTCTAATTAGAGAAACATGTTTCCTTTTTCTGTTTCTATAGCATTATCTATATGAGTTGGTCATCAAAACCCTTGTTCAGCACAATCTATTCTACATGCTTCATCAGTTCCTACAGTATCATGTTCTCAGTGATTCAAAGCCACTGGTAAAGTACTGCTTATATTTCATCACTTTTTCTCCCAACCACTTTAATTTAGTTGGGTCCAGGCCCACCCGCTAATGTACATTTGTTCTGGGTTTGATAACTTATCCAACTTCTCATTTCAGGCTTGCTTGTTACTTTCACTAGAAAGTATTTATCCTCCTGCACATCAGCTTTCCCTGGATATGTTAAAGGTAAGTGTACACTTACTACACTACTTCTGTGTTTATTTGCTGGCTACCTCAAGCCAGGTTTGGTAGGGTGGTTTGGGAGTCAGATTTAGAACTGGAAAATCCAGGTTCAAATCCCACCTCCAAACCTTCTGGGTGACCTTGGATCAGTCACTTGCTCAGTCTAATCTACCTCACAGAGTTGATGTGACAACACAAAAAGAAGGACCCATATACACCACCATGAATTGTACTAAACAGCTGAAAAGCAGAATTTTATTTGTCTTCTTCCAAAACCTTAAATAGTTCAGTTAAAGTGATGTTCCTGTCCTTGTAGGTGTTAAAGTGTAAGAACTCTACTGCGTAAGGTAATAGTCATTATTTCAGCAATGGGTCATTTGTGCTTGTTTGCTCTTTCAGAGACTTTCTACAGCAAATGATGAAATAGTGGAAGTTTTGTTGTCTAAGCATCAGGTATTGGCTGCCTTGAGATTCATCAGGGGCATTGGAGGACACGATAGCATTTCTGCTCGCAAATTCCTTGATGCAGCAAAACAGACTGAAGACGAGATGCTCTTCTATACTATATTCAGGTTCTTTGAGCAAAGAAATCAGCGATTACGTGGAAACCCTGGCTTTACTCCAGGTAAACAAAAGTTTATAAGGGATAGCTTCAAAATGGGCATAAGGTTAACAGCAGGATACCATATACTGTAACAGGGTATTCTAACAGGCTTTAGGGTGGTAGCTTTTAAAAGACTAATTTACTTGATTTAAGTATTCTTTCATTTCCATCCTAGAACAATAGAAAACATATGTGCTAAGCAGTAGAACTGTCCCACAGAACATTGTTCTGCAATGTGTCCATGTTCACTTTTGAATGTTATAACACCCAGAGTAAGCAGATTAAGTGGATATTCCAGACTAACCAGCTCAGTACAAGTTTATTATAACATATTATAACAGTTGAGGTATTCATACATCCTGCCATAGGATGTTCTCCTATAAACCATTTACTAAATGAGACAAGTTTATCTTAAATACTGCAGAATGAGAATATTTTGTATAAATTAGTTGATATTGAAAAAATAAAAAAGAAGACAGCCCTAAGTTAGCAAATTCTCCATGTACCATGTCTACATCTTGTTTGATGAGAGAAGTCCTGATTTGACAAACTCTGGTAAAACCCAAGAACGATTATTAAAAGGATAAAACAGTGTACTTGCCACATTGAGAAAGTGAGCAACATGTGGATGCAAAATGAAGTACCAGATGGCATTATCTCTGGTTTACATACAAACACAGCAAAGGAATGGCAAGTAGGTTAATTGGAGAGGGATGGAGTAAACAATAACAGTTGCTGTCTTGTCAGCTGAATTTTAGGGGTGCATTTTTCTACCACTTACACTGAAAATGACAATCTCTATCCCTCACCGTGCATGGACTGGAAATGTACTTTAGTATATTTTGGAACTCCAATTGCTGCACTCATGCAAACTAAGCATAGATGCTGCGTCACTTTCTATAAAATATTTGATTGTGCACATAATCTCTTAGGCTACTTAGAGCCTTCAGGACTCTCAGCATGCAATACACAAGGCTGCAGTTCCTTAAAAATTTTTCCTAGTTAATCCAAGTTGGTGCAGAAAACCTATCTGTACCATCAACATGTCGGACAACTACTTGAGCTTATTGTGACAGGTAGACTAGAGCTTTTCAAACTGTCAGCTTGGCATTCATAACCAATGCAGAATGTGTGCTGGACATTCCCAACATCAAACTAGTAGGAAGACTGGGCAAGTTTGATTCCACAAATTGCCCCATTGATAACTCATCTCTAGAACTAATCTACTCTTGTTCTTGTCTTGTAGGAGAACATTGTGAAGAACATGTCATGTTTTTTAAGCAGGCTTTTGGGGAACAAGCACTAATGAAGCCTACCACTTTCTGAAGTAGTAAAGCAGTTTCAATACAAAAAATGTATAAACTTAATTTATTGCATTTATGGACTGATCTTTTGACTGAAAAAAAATCCTATTTTATAATAAAGTAGTGTACAGATCCTTTGGCAAATATTAAAAATACAACCTTTTGACTAGTGGCTTATTCTTTTTCTAAAAATAGAGCCAAAATTGCATTGACTTGCATTTTTTTAAAAAAGTGTCAGTGGTTTGCAAACTATACTCATACATGTCACTTCATCTCATCAGCATCAGGAATGCTTTTCATCTTGTTGAACAGAAAGCCTCTCTCAAGCATGAACACAAGTAACAAACAGTAATTTTAGGATTGTTAGATGTTTCTAGTTTTAGCAACACTGATAAACATGAAGTAGTTTAGTACTTCTTGCATCCATCCTGCTGAAACTACTTAAGTCCTTGTGTTTAGGCAGGCAGCAGATGAATCCGGTAGTGTTCTTCAGTAACAGTAGTCATAGAAATTTGCTACCATCTGTTTGAGAAAGGGGTTTCAGCCAGAAGTCAAGAAGTCCACTGACTGCTTAGTCTAAAATAGCTAGAACAGGAGTTTCTCTCTTTCTGTACCTTTACTCCTTTCTTGTGCTGCATGTGCTTTAGCTTTATTTACTGAGGGCCCTGTGGAGTGAAAAAAGCATAAGCAGTTTATTTCAGTTATTTACTAGTTTGACATTAACTTATGAAAATATACCAAGGTACAAATAGCTTCTAAAAAAACCAGTTTGCTTCTGATGTGTTTGTTCAAACTGGAGGCTGTGGGCAAGTAAAATGGGCATTCAGAAATAGTCATTTGAACAGCACCTTTAACTTCACAGTATAATGAATGAAAAAGGCAAACAAAGCAGAGTGCTGGATCAGTCTTTACAATGTGTATACCATCATTTCAGACATTGAGCTGGGAAACAGACTAGCTATGGAGGAGGCCTGTGATAAATGTGTTCAGTTTCAAGTACAGCAAGAGCAATTCGCTTGTGCATTTTACCAACTTTAAAAGCAACTTTGCATTATTATGTTAAACAACTTGATAAGGCCACAACTCTATGCATGTGTAGCTGGAAACATCTGATTGAAAGACTTTTTTCCATCATAGAAAGTAGGGTCTCTTACCTATGTAACTAAGTAGAACAGGAAGAAATATTAATCCATGGGTTGCTCCAAGTAGTACCATGGCTAAATACATCCTGAAGTAGAAGACCTGGAAGATCTGGGATTTGGAGAAGGCAAGAACTACTATTCCTCCAAATTTTGTGAGTGTAATGCCACTGAAAACCTGGTAAAAAGTTAAAATGTAAAAACATGTAGCAGTATTTTTCAAGTATTCTAGTATTTCACTAGTATTCACTTAGGAAATTGGTACTGTCCTGTTTTAAAACATTTAGCTGTTCTTCAATTAGATCACTATTCAAACATGGTATTGCATTTTGGGTACATACATGAAGCTGTAGGGCCATGAGTTGGCAGGAACACCATAATAGAATACCCTGTCAACACAGACTACTTACAGAACTTCCCATGTGAGCGAGTGCTTCCTCTGCTCTCTCTCTTCTTGTTGCTTTTGTACTAACGGTGAATGCTCTTGTGACATGGCTACAAAATTCAACGGAGATGCCACAACTCTGCAAGATAACAGGTAGGAATTTATTCATACAGACTACTCCAGCATTTATATAGGTATAACACAAATAAATGTGCCATGCATACTTGGAAGCACAATCTCAACATTTGACACAGATTTCTTCAGATGAACCACAAGGAATTAAATCCCCTTGAGCACAGGAGTCCCACAAGCTAGAGAAGAGGCCCTCTTCTGCAACTAAGAAGGTATGCTTTGACAAGGAGATAGGCTAGAAAGAGTGATTATTTAACAAATTAATGTTCACTCCCTCCTAACCTGTTTGTTGAACCCAGAAGCTGAGTGCCTTCTTAAAGCAATAGCCATTTCCCTGTACTCAGGAAGGAGGGCGTTCTTAACTCGTGGGTTGTCGCCCCTCCCCCATCAGGAGGCTGGACAAAGTAAGTTCTCACTGAGGGGTGGCACCACAACCCAGTCTCGTCCAGCCTTGCATCGTGGCAGGACGAAGTCAGGGAGCTCTGCCTCCCTTTTCTCCTCTCTCTCTCTTCTCTCTTTTTCTTTCTCTCTCTCTCTCTCTGTTCCTCTTCTCCTGGCTGTGCTCCTCATCCTCCACCCCGACCACAGAGGCCAGCAAGGGGCTCCCCTGGATTCCTGCCCGAGGAGGAGACCCCAGTCTGCGCTAGCAAGGCAGTCGCTTTGCAGTGAGGAGCCGGACGCAGAGAGAGGGGCGATTAGATGCGCCCGCAGGGAAAAGCGGGCGCGTTGGGCAGCAGCCAGAAGCGGCTGCAGCGGGCAGCGTGCATAGCGCGCAGCTGACCCGTGCCATTAGCGGCTTACAGGGAGAGGCACATAGGGTTGTGTACCTCCCGCTGCCGCTCTTCGGCTTACAGGGAGAGGCACATAGGGTTGTGTACCTCCCACCGCCGCTCTTCAGCTTACAGGGAGAGGCACATAGGGTTGTGTAGCTCCCGCCGCCGCTCTTCGGCTTACAGGGAGAGGCACATAGGGTTGTGTAGCTCCCGCCGCTGCTCTTCGGCTTACAGGGAGAGGCACATAGGGTTGTGTACCTCCCGCTGCCGCTCTTCAGGTCGGGCCAGCAGAGCCATCGGTAGCAGCAGAACCGCATGGCCGCACTGTGGGCTTCCCTCCGGCCGCCATTTTGTCTGTCTTCTGGCACAGGAGGCGTCATTTTGTGAGTATGACTCAATGGAGGCAAAGGGCGTGAATCTGGGGATGCCACTGGGGAACCCCATTCCCCCCTTGAAGCAGGGAAGACCCTATTCTGACCATGTCCTCTGTCTCAGCTTATGAGGGAAGCTGTGAAAGGGGTCTTGCAGGAGCAGTTGGAGGACCTTGTCCCCACTCAGGTCCCAAAGGCTGCACACACAAGAAGGCTCAGTGTGAGACCAGGCATTCTTATGAGGCTTCTGAGTCAGACTCTGAGGAGTCTCATTCCCCTCCTAATAAGCACAAGGGCTTCTTTAAAATGCTGAACAGGAGTCCTGTCATGATTCCCTGTCTTCCCTGTGAATGCCAAAAATAGCAGAGAATGAGACTGACTGACTGTTCTGGGGTGCAGGAGATCTCCCAACCTCCCCACAAGTCAATGTGCCTGCTAGAGCCTCTGACAGGAATTCCTGTTTTTGTTAAAAGCGTAGACTCTGACAACCACTCTGAGGTGTGTGGAGCCTCTGCAATTCAGAAGACCTTCTAGATGGGATGACTGGTCACATCTGTAGGGCCTTTGAGGATGTCCAGTGCTGGTTTCCAACCTGCAGTAAACTAAATCTGAGGTCCAACCAAACCTCAAGTGGTGCCTTTTCCCGAGGCCCTTAAGCTTTTCCCACCGAGTGGAGCCATTTTAAGCAACATGGCAAACTAACTGATGAGCTGTATACCTTGCCAGACCCCATCATGGGTAAGCTAAAGGTCCCCACAGTGGATGCACTGGTGGTGGCAGTTTCCTCGGCTACCACACTCCCCTCGGAGGGTGAATCGGGACCGAGGGATGTGTGTGACAAGAGGGTGGAAACTTCTCTAAAGAGGGCCTTTGAATCTAATTCCCAAGATTTTCGGGTGGCATTAACCAGTTCAATCTTTTCCAGATCCACAAACATCTGGGCCGAGGAGCTGGCTGCAGACAAGTCCTTGTCAAGATATGGCCTTTCTGTGGTGAGGACTGTAGGGGGCCATTTTGTTTCACTTTCCATTTTCCCTCCAAAATGCCTTTTTGTGTTCCCAGTGCTCTTCACCTCAGGGACACTATGGCCTCTCAGGAGGAGGAGCAAGGTGGTGTTAAAACCAGAACTCAGATTGGATTCAGAGTCTGGGGACAATATCCCTCCTCCAACAAAAAAAAAAAAGTGACCAGTGGCAAAGATAGTGAAGAGACATGGAGGTGCCAAGTGTCTCATTCTCCACATTCTGCAGTGACCAAAATGAGCTCAAGACTTCATGCCTCATAGCTGTTGTCTTAGAGAAAGTAAAATTACTTGCAAGCTTCTGCAATTTACTTCACATTTCTGAGGTAAAACTGTTGGGTAAGTGATTGGTTTTACTTCAGGTAAGTCCTTGGCAATGGCCTCAGATAACTGTGCAGGCTTAGCCTCAAATACTTCAGGGGAGGGCAGAGTTTGACTACTCAGTTTATTTTCGAGGGATTCTTCTATTTTGCTAGAAGAAAATCCCTATCCCTCCCGAAGCCTGCACATATGTAACATTGTTCCCGAGGCCCTTAAGCTTTTACCACCAAGTGGTAAAACCTTCTGGAAAACCTTCCAGAACCTTCTGGAAAAAGCTGTGATAGAAAGATTATTCCCACAGCAGGGCCTCCATGGGAGCCTTGCTCGCTGGGTTCTTGACTTAAGAGAACTGCAAGGCCTCTGTTGCCTTTTCCATATTTCTTAACCTGATGCACAGCAGAAGAACCAGCCTAAACCAGCACAGACTGGCTGAGACTGGCTCTGAATGTATCAAGCCTCATGCAACATTGCTTTGTAATAATGGCTTCCCTTCTTTATAGCCCCAAGGTTTAGCCTGTTACTTCTTCCCACAAGCTAACAAAGCCAGTGTTTGAAGTTTTTGTCTCTTCAGGGCATTTCCAAGATGGCGGAAGTTCCCTTCTCTTATGCAGTTACACCAATCATGAAAGCAGAAGGAACAGTGGCTGCACCAGGGGAGCACATGCCAAAATGTTGGTAAGCTTTATTATTTACCTCAGATGACTTTGGCCTTTGCAGATTGCCAAAGTAGAACTCCTGTGGCTGCATTTTCTGGGAAAAGGTCCAGAAAACCCATGCAGAAGAGAGTTGAAGTCATGCTGAGTGAGTGTAAAAACTTATTATTTGGGCTTAGGGGTTCGGATACTAACTCCCATGCCCAGAGTTGTAATTGTTGAGCAGAAGATGCTGTAAGGGTGTACTTCTAAAAATTAACAAAGTCAAAACAAAAAGCCCACTACACCTGTAAGTCTGAAGGTCTGCAGATCAGTGGTTCGAGGCCTGCGTAACCTCACAATCTAGCCTGGCTAATTTCTCCCCAAGTCTGGGAAGTATACTTTAAAAGAATTAACCCTTACCTAGATACCATTTTTTAATATCTGGCTTAGGCATTGGGAAGTTGATGCAGAATTCCTAGTTAAACTGGCAGTCCTGCCTCTTATGGGCAGCAATTGTTCTGGTACTCTGTGTCAGATGATAACAGAGAGAAAGCAGAACTTTGTCCGGCCTGCCTCTTACACCAGAAGGGCAAAGAAGATTGCCCTCGCTTTGGTGTCGGTGGCCGATTGCGCTTATGATTCACTTCAGTTGTCTGCCAGAGCCATGGCCATGGGGGTTCTGCCAAGGAGACAGATCTGGCTTCATAAGTGAGAAGATGACACAGCTTGAGCTTCTAGGGTGTTGCATCTTCCCTTTAAGGGTGAGAAGCTACTTGGAGAGGCCTTAGAGCCTCTGTTAGTGGAAGAGGAGAAGCAAAAAGTGCTTCCCACAACCAAGAAAGAACCGCCCAAGCATTCCCGGTCCTTTCGTTAGTCTAACCCAGGGTTTAGAGCCAAGGGTTTAGGCCAACGTCCCAAGCCCAAGTGGGACAAGAGTAAGGCCCAGTTCAAGAAGTGTCCTGGTCCAGCGCCCACCTCTGCAGGGAAGCCCACTAAGGGATCCCAGACTTCATGACAACTCCGATTCCAAGGAGGCATCCCAGTGGAGAATGCAAATTTGTCTTGGAATTCCTGGAGGATGGCTATGACATGGGGCTTAGCGCCAGCACATTACACTGACAAGTAACAGTTTTGTGGAGCACCTTGGGGGGTTTCCTTGGGTGGGCCATCTTATCCCACCCTCACATAACCAGGTTCCTTAAGGGGGTGAAACAGTTAAGTCCCCCACAAGTTCATCATTTCCCCTCATGGGTTTACCTTTGGTGGTGTCAGCGTTAGTGAAGGCTCCCTCTGAGCCATTACATAGCGCTGAGTTGAAATTTCTTACATTTAAGACCATCTTTTGGTTTTAATAACCTCAGCTAGATGGGTGTCTGAGATTGGGGCACTGTCGGTTAATCCAAACTTGTGCATCTTTCATGATGACAAGGTCGTTTTGCGATTAGATCCGGCCTTTATTCCCAAGGTCAACTCCTGGTATCATCGGGCACAGGATTTGGCTATTCCATCATTTTGCCCTAATCCCAAAAATGGCAAGGAAGTGGGCTGGCATAAGTTAGATGCTAGGAGAGCTGTCAGTTACTACATCGAGCGCACTAAAGCATTTCATAAAACTATCTTTTTGTGCTCTTCAAGGGACCTGCCATGGGCAGGAGTCCATCGAGGAGTACTCTGGCTAATTGGTGCAAGGGAATAGGCATTAGCCTAGTCGTCCTTAGGAAGGGTCCCTCCTGCTGGGATTACTGCTCACTCTATTCGGAATGCAGCTACATCTGCTGCATATGAAGATGTGATGTCCATTGAATCCATCTGTAAGGCTGCTACATGGGCATCACCTAACGCTTTTATCAGGCATTATGAGATCGTTAAAGCAGCTTCTGCAGATGCGGCGTTTGGCAGGAGAGTGTTAAAAAGAGTAGTGACATCCTAGGACATTCGGGTCAGCCCTCCCTTCCTCCGGACAGATACGGCTTTGCTGTATCCCACGAGTTAAGAACGCCCTCCTTCCTGAGTACAGGGAAAAGAAAGTTTTTCTTACCGTAGACTTCTTTTCCAGTACGAAGGAAGGAGGGCGTTCTGCCCACCTCTCTCTGACCCTCAGTTCTTGGCTGTGTCAAGTTCAACTGTTGGTCGTGTGGTTTTTCCATGGGGAAAAAGTTGGGGAATTCGGTTTTTCTAACCTTCTTCCCTTTGCTATGTGTTAAAGCTTTTATCTAAGTTGCAGGGTCTCTCCTGGCCATTTGTGATCTCAGACCTGCAATCGGGGTTCGGTACTTCTACTCAGCTCAGCTTTTGAGACTGGGTTGTGGTGCCGCCCCTCAGTGAGGAGAACTGACTTCGTCCAGCCTCCTGATGGGGGAGGGGCGACAACCCACGAGTTAAGAACGCCCTCCTTCCTTCGTACCGGAAAAGAAGTCTACGGTAAGGAAAACTTTCTTTTCACGCAACTGTTATGAATAGAAAAGTAATGGCAGCAAGAAGCATAGATAGAGTTCCCCTTATCTGTGGTGCCCAATGTCCATGAGGGAGCAGGGAACCCCGACACATACCAGAAATATGTCGGGACACATACCCAACAAATACATTTGAGGGCCTTCAGCATATCCCAGTATTGGGGGAAACTGGTATCTGCTAGGGATCCTGGAACTGATTCCCCATAGATAGAGAACTCACTCTACTGCCTTTCCTCTGCTCGAGGCATTGTACATTTAAAAACATATTAGAACCATGTCAACTGCAGTTGACTAAAAATACATTTTTGACAGAGGTCTACTAGAGTTTCAGACCTTAGCTCTACAGTATCAATTACAATGTACTTGACTGAACCATTTCCGGAAGACATTGTCAACTGGCTATATATTAGTTTCAAAGTTTTGGAGTGTAGATCAAATTTAAGATGCAGATAGCTTACCATGACAAGGTTGACCAATGAAACGGCATTCAGGCTGATCCCCCAAAGCCACATCACTCCAAACATATTTACCAGAATCATAGCAATGGTAAAAGAAACAACAAGGGCAGCCCAGAGTTCAAAGCCAAGGAGCACCGTTGTCACTAGGAAGATTGCTCCAAGTGAAACTCCAAGATTACGGATGGTATCATGGACTATTGTCAGATATTGTTCGTAAAAGACGTAGAATATACTATGGAAGATAAAATAAAAGAATTAGCATTGCTAACAATGAGAAGATGCAGAAGCATTTTGAACATCTGGTTTTCTCATTTTTTAAAGCGATGCCTCAATTCCTCCCATCACTTGGCAGCCTTCATGAATTCATTAATTACAAATTCATTAATTGTTAAAAGTTTTTAGTCACTAGCAGTAGAAAGAATATAACAGTCATGATTATCGTAAAATAATCTGGGAATTTATAAGCACATTTCAGTTGTGGCTCTGGAGCTGCAGAACACACTCCCTTTGGAAGCTATTTGTGTCCCTTATTTAAAGTATTTTCAATCTGAACTCCCCCTTGGAAAAGTTATTTAAAAACACATTTAAATGCTGGAAAGGAAGAAATCCACAGTGTTATTTGTGTTTAGAGTTCATGAGAAGGGATAAAAGAGGCAATCCTAAGTTCATATACCTGTAAGGAAACACATGATAGTTCTTTTCTTTGGCACTTATAGTTTCAGTAATGTTGTCTGCTATCATCCGTGCTTTTTTCATTGCATCTATGAAATCTGCTGAGGTTTTTAATACTGTATGGTAAGTCATGAAGTAAGTAGCTCCTATTTCAGAGTTGTTGTTTATGAAATTTACTGCTGTACTGTATGCTGCATGGCCCCTGTAAAGAAAAGCAAAATACGCAGTCACATACAACAACTGAGTGGAGCCCAGGTTTTTTCAATACAAAAAGTAACACACACACACACACTTTGAACAAGCCTCTTCAAGCCTCTTTTTTTTTTGCTGCTGCTTCAATATTGTCAGAAGATGTCTTAGACTGGAGACACCAGTATGGTTCAAGAAGAAAGCTTCTATTGTATAAATTTATCAATCTAGCCATGATGGGAATACAATCTTTTTGACAACTGTCACACAGCTGATATTATGACATTCAAGATTTTGTTTAACCCATTTCTGTCTGGTATAAATTTGGCCCTGTTGTGTATATGCAGTGTTGACCGGAAATAGTATAATTTTCAGAGACAAAAAATAAAATGGAGTAATATGCACAATGGAAATGTAAAAGGGTGGAAGATAATTGGGATAATCTATTCTAGAAGTGTACAGATTCAGGAAAACAAACATAGCAGCTTTAGGGTGCTGGGTGCTGACTGAGATGAGTTGCTCCCTCTGTTCCTGGACCTAATCCCAGTCCAACTGTGCCCAAGTATTTAATTCAGTACAGGTTGAACCTCTCCACTCACGACATTTGCTTCCAAGAACCTGAAGGATTAACTATTTCCATGTTATACAAAGGTAAGCAATGAACTAAGATGAATCAAGTTCCCTTTGAAGTGGCCGCTAACTATTGAGCAAGGAGTGAGCTCCTCCAGTCTCCTGAGCTCTTGCAAAAATCATGCAAGCAATTTGCAAGTAGTTTCATCTCCGAGCAATTCACAAGTGTTTTATGACTTGATGGAAGGGAGAGGCTCTGCCTCCAGTGGAAAAGAAAGAGTTCATGAACTTTTCCAAGACAAGCTGAATTGTCAGACATGTTGCCATGATAAGCAAGCTGCCTTTAAGCCACTCACTGAGACTTAAGGGATGCTTATCTTATAATTCAAAGAGCCAACCTCAGTCCCTCTGGCACAAAATTGCATATAAATAAATTGCATATTATTAGGCTACACCTACACAATACGTAAGGAATCTAAGCTAAGTGCAGAAGCTATCTGGCTTCCTATAAAAAAGATTTTAAAGACCATTTGAAAGACAAGTTACATTGGAGAGACTATAGCAGAGGTTATATTGGTACTATCTAGAATACCAGTTAAGAATTTAGTTCTCGCCTCTCTCCCCATATATAGTCAAGAAAATGTCCTCACCACTGCAACACAGATGTTCTAAATATAAATCAATGTGTAAACATTTAGGCTGCAGTATTTACCAGAATAAAGCGATAAAGAGCACAATCCTAACCATGTCTACTCTAATGTAAGTCCCATTGTGATCAATGGGTCTTACTCCCAGGAAAGTGTCTTTAGGATTGCAGCCTTACTGTTATGGAAGATCAAACTTTACTGATCCAGTCGAGAAATACATACCCTTTGCCACATTTTGGATTAGGATTGTCAGAGAGGAACATAGGGAGAAATTTCATGAAATCTTCACCCTGTGGCCTCTGTTTTCCTTCCTGAGTCAGTGGCCGGCAACGAACACAGGATGGGTCGACAACTGAAGGAACATTTTATGTATAGTTAAAATATTTTCTACATTATTAAAAGCTATTTCTCAGTTACAATACATATAGTTCAAGAAATGGATAAGATGCTTATCCAAGAGTCGCAGGGATCTGGGCCCAAGAAACTACTCTACTACTAACATCTAGTATTCTTTCAAAGTCATGCTATCTTCAAAGCAACAGTTATAAAATTTTAAATGTAAAAATCTGCTGTATAAATGAGGATGGTCCAAAGCAACAAATGCAGTACAAGACAGACTGCTTAAATGCTTTGAAATGGAAACAGTTTCCCATTATGAATAGGCTGTTTTGAACTATAAGCTGCGTTTCCACCTATCCCTTTAAAAACCTCCACATTCCAGATAACCAATCAATATCCTATCCAAGATCGGAGGCAACCAGCAACCAACACTGCAGTGTTCATTTACATGGCATTCATAACAGAGGCTATCCGCAAGAGTGACACACAAATATGGGGAAGTCTACCAAGAAAAAAGGACAACTATAAAGGACATTGAGCAAAGAGGAAGTTGCTTAGTCAACTAAGCAAAGAGGAACTTTGCTTAGATGAGCAAACTTGGAGGGCTAGTTTTTCAGAAATACTAATCTGTATCACATAAATGTCATCACAAGACACATCACAGACGACCAAAGCCTAAAAACTGCTGGTCTAGAAATGCTACAATCATGTGATATTTTTCTTAATAAAGCTAGCCATGCATGAGCCTACTTGGGAATCAATACTGCACATGATATACCTCTTCCCTTTCTTGTGTTCTAAGTAATTCCATCTACTGAATTTAATGCAGGAATAAGAGGACAATCCAGAACACAATTAACTGCACAGTATTCCTAAAATAAAATTAGCTAGCTTAATTATATATTCTGTTAGTGGAATTTACCACCCATTACTGTGGGAGTAAAATTTCAAGAATATTTGTGGGCCCCAAGCATGGCTGGGCATCAGGTGGCAGAAACCAGCAGGCACTGACAGGCACCAGAGTGTATCAAGGAACAGTAGCAGACACTGGTCATCACTGACAGGCACCAGGCATCCCTACCAGGCACCACCAAGCATCAGTCAGGAGCAGGCACCAGCAGACAGCACCACGTCCTCGAGGCCAGCGAACACCACCAGGAACTGGGCACCACTGGGCACCAGGCATCCTTACCAGGCACCACTGGGCAGCAGGAACCAGTGGGCACCACCAGACACCAGTAGACAATGGGTACCAAGCATCACTACCGAGCACTGTGCATCCGTGCTAAGCACCACCAGGCAGCCAAACTTAGTGGGTCTGTACATCACAGAAGGAATACACGCCCCAAATTTCATGCTCTGAGGTGTAGGGATTGGTGCTGGGTGTTGATCAGTCAGTACCCTCCAGTACTGGTGGTTGTCAGTGCCCAGCCATGCCCAGGGTCCACGAATATTTTGAAATTTTACTCCCAAAATGGTAAATTGAATGGGTATATAGATAAAGATTATCCAATTAGGTACTGGAATAGCAAGCATTCCAATGCTCAGAGGCAATTTTAACATTGCTAAACAGTAGCATTTAACATTCACAGACACATTAGCATTCAAGGAAGCCTCTTTGAGAAACTTCTCAGCCAAATAGGCCTCAGATGCATTACGAAAGCTGATTATACAGTGAGGAATTACTGGTTCTCAATTCTGTCTTGGGGTATGTGGCACCCTTTCCTTAGAATAAATGATATCCTTGGCGCTTACTGTAGCAACAATGCCAGTTACTCAATTTAGAACCAGGAATTTCCAGTTTCACTCCCTGTATATCCCATAAGCAGGAAATACAAGCCAGGACATGACTCTAGAAACAAAAAATTCAGAGTATTAGGTAAGCAGTTTTTCTGGGGAGCATAAAAGCCAGTCCACATTACCTGAAGCATTGCAGAACTGTCCAGTTGTGTTGTAGATTCTGCAACAGGATGACTGTGGTTTAACCCAGTCAAAATAGTCATCAATCCAAGAAGAAGGAGCATAACCAATTCTTGTGCTGGAATAAGAGATGGATTATCTTAAACATCATCAATTTAAAAGAGAACATTTCCCCATAAATATTATGTAAATCTTATCTAGTTCTTAAGATGCGCAACTGTTTTCTAGTCTGGAAACAGAAGTACAGTGGTGCCTTGAAAGACAAACTTAATTCATTCTAATTCATTCTTCATTCATTCATTCTTATACAAGCAAATTTTCCCGTAGGAAATAATGGATACTCAGAGGATTGATTCCACAACTCAATATTATTCATATAAAAATATTAACTGTATGTAAAAATGATGACAAAACACTGTAATCAAATTCAAAACACTGTAATATAATACAGAACACAATTACTGCAGTATTAATAGAAACACTGTAATATACTGTCCAGTAAAACAGAAAAGAAAAACCTTTATAGCCAAAGATGACTAATTTTCACTAAAAGAGTCACTGCAGATGAGATCTCCTCCATAACCTCTTGCTGTTGCTCACAATGCAGATCCATCACTTTGTTTACAACAAATTTTCATTGTAAAACTGTTTGTCTTAAAAGGCACTGTTTGTCTTAGAAGAATTCCTTATAAGTTTTAGTTTGTCTTACATGGTACCACTGTACTTTATATTTTGAAGGTTGAAATCAGTACAAGGTGGGAGCTCCAGGAGCTCCTGTCCCATCAGTCATCTACCTCCCAATGAGCCATCCCAGATAGCATGGCTGGCTCCACTCTTCCTATCTTAGGCCAGGCCCAAGATCTCAAGCCTCTCCTTAAGGCTGCCTAGTGCATCTGCATTTGGGCATGACTTGCCCCTGAGAAGTTCACGGATCCCACACTTGCCTGATAGGCAGGCAGTAACATAGAGCTGTTCCAAAGCCCCAGGAGGACCATGGTTCCATCCTCATCCCACAGTGCTACTCCTCAGCACTCCACTGCCTCTCCTGTTCCATCCCCCAAGCAACTCCATAAATACAGTGACAACTTATTACTCTCTCCTCTTATGATGATTCTGCTTAAATTAATGTATAATTACATTTATATCCTGCCTTTCTTACACCATAGAATTACCAGCAGCATACTTAATATGGGCACCAAACATGGTCAGTTTCAGCATGGTTGTGGCTTCCTAAAACCATACCATACTTGTCTTTTTATAATTAAACAAACACTGTATATATTCAACCCCCAGATATCTCTAAAACAGAAAACTGCACTAAATTCTGAATAAATCAGAATTGTGCCACAAAAACACTTCTTGGACTGAACCCCAAAATCTGGAAGCTATTTATATTTCTAAACAAGAGTGCATCCTTGGTGAAATGCATTGCTTGCTAGAAAGACTGAATATAGAAAATTGAAATTGCTTACTAGCTGCTGATCTGAGCTGCTTCAAAAACTTGTTGTACTAGAGAGTTGTTGTCACATCCCATTCCACCACATACTGAGTTCTGCCCTTCCAAAGTTGTATAGTTGTGATTTTCTAGCACGAAGTATACTGGAGGACCTGCATGCAGGTATGTACTGAGTGAATTCAAGTAATGCAACACATAGGAGTCCTTAGGGCAAAAAGGAAAAAAGAAAAAAATTATTCTTAATCATCTCTACAATATCTTGAGATCTGTTAAGTGCTGCTGTCTCAGTTCTGTGGGGCTTGATTTGAGTTGACTCCAGAGTCACTGCTCCTCACAACTTGACTCAGAAATGAGTCATAACAAGACCACTTTCCAAGTCCTTGAATCACCCTTCATGACTCAAAAGGACTCAAGTCAAGTCTTCCCTTTAAAATCCGGCACTGCAGCTCCACACAGAGAAATGGTGCTGCTGCCAGGCCTTGCACAAGCTTGGTGTTTTCCTTTTCAGTCTCCCTGCCATCCCCTACTTCATTCCACCTGTCGGACAGTAGTGCAGAATGTGCTGACCTGAATCCTTTCCTTTCTCCCCACCCCCCACGATCCCACCCATGCAGCAATCAAACATTTCACTCCCTGGGCATGGCTGGGTGAGGGTGCATCACAGCTCTGTCAGGCAGTAAAGCAAGGGGTGGGGTCCGTGCCTAGCACACAAGAAGTTGCCACACAGGCTGGAATTTGCCAGGCTGAATGTCTATCTCAGTATTGTGTTTCCTAAATATTCCCCTCCCCTGCTATACCCATCTCCATCCCATTTGTCAGGAAGCAGCTTACTGCTTCTCTCCTGGTTGCTTGCAGAAGTCAGTTGCAAATATAAAGCCCCCTTTTCTGTAAGTGAGAAAGCTTGCTCTGTCCCCCTCATTCCTCCTTCCCTAGCAGACATGCCCTTTGGCCAATGGATGCAGCAGGCATGCATCATCTGGCCCTCATGCACTGAGGGCCAGTGTACACACATCACAGTCTGTTTTCTGTGTACACAGTGTACACATATCACAGTCTGCACAAAAGTTAATATTGATACATTTTGCGGAATCTAGAATAGGTGCAACATCATGAAACCTGCCAATTTTTGGGAGTGCAAAAGTTAACCCTTGTGCTCCACACCCCAGCCTCTAGCTGATCTGCTGCTGCTAGCCTTCTCACACCAAAATGACTGAAAAAATTTTAGCAGACAAGATAGAGGCAGTGCAGCGTGTGTGTCACCAGATTTGACTTAGTAACTCTAGTACAGGTATCGAGTTAAGTGGGGCCCAAGAGTTTTCCAGAGTCTTCCATGTTAATGACTCATGAGTCAGCAAATCAATGAGAAATGCAAATTTTTATGCCTCAAGTTGCAAGTAAATCAAGTTCCCAACACTGCTACACACACTCACACACACACCATTTTTAAGTCATGATAGAGTACGAATCAATTTCTCCCTGAAAATCAAGAGAAAAAATGTGATCACTTACATCTGGCATTGATAGACTCTGGTCCAGACCAATTTCGACTTTATTTACAACTGCTATACTGAATGACAACAAACCCACAAATATAGAAATCTGAATAAGAGAAAAAAGGTTGGATTAATTCACAGAATTTTTTTAAATTTAAACTTTCAAAAGGATTATATTTTCCTTATTGGTTCATAGTTGATACTCTTGCATATTAAGTACAGTTTATCTGTTCAGCCTCTCATATATTAAATATTAAGAGTAACATCCTTCTGTATTTGCATGTGTGGAACCAACAACTGAAGTGTGCACATGCAGTTAGATACCTCAATGAAGTTTAGGGCAATACATTTTACTGAATAACACTAACTCAGGGTGCAAATCTAACCAATTCAGGTCTGCACAACTAACCAGCTCCCATTCCCATGGTGGTGGAGGCAGGCCGGCATATGTCTGTGCACTGGCCTACCCCCCCTAGGAGTGGTGCATAAATGACTTATGGCACTTTTGTGACACCTCCAGGGCAACATAGGACTTGTCCTGGGACTTAGGCTGGCCTAACCAGGGATAAGGTTGGCTGCCTCCAACTACAGAGTAACTGCTGTTCTGAAAAATCTAATCTAGGGTGAAGAAAGTTTGCCTAAAATTAAAAATTCTTTAACTATTAGTGAGGATGGCAAATAGTTGCATTTAAACAAATACCGGTATATGTATGTTGGCATTTTTCTTTATTCAAGAAAATATTTAGTCCATTTCAGAACATAAGAGTGTACATACCACAATTGTTCTCATCCAATCCTTAAGAAGAAATGGAGAATATATATTTTTGAAGAACATAAATAAGACACTTTCAGAGTGCTGAACACTACTAATTTCTTCATCACCTTTGATACAACACAAGATATCATATCGATTTTTCTGGAAAACAAAATTCAGCCAAAATCAATATGGTGTCAAAAGTAGCCACAAAATATTAAAAGATTGTGCATTAGAGTAAACTTACCTCTTGACGCTTAATATCCAGACCAAAGAGACTGACAAAGCAGGTAATCTGAAGAAGAAAGTCTATGAATACAGCTACTGCAGCAAAGAGGGAAAACGTGCGAACAGCAGGCATGGTAGATAGAGTCCCTAAAAGAGTAAAGAAGTATAATCACACCAACTCTCTTATGGCACAGCAGGAACAGTTAGGCACAAACTCTGAATTAGCATAGAAGACATATAGGGTGGCAGAATGATATCCTGGAACTGCAGGAAACTTGAATAAGAACTGGTATCTTCCAAAAAGAAAATATTTCAAGTTTATGCTAGAGCCATCATTTCAAACATACACATGTGGCTTTCTATAATAGTCCTTTGTCAGACCTCTGGAATAAAGGAAATGGTACAGCACTAGACACAATCGTTTCTAAGCACCCAAGGACAGAATCATTGCTGAAAAAGCTCTCAGGATTCCCAGGGAAAGGATGAATATGAAGTGGGTGGGAACACTGGAGTAATAACAGCAATAATGGCAGCATAGTCTGCTCAGCTTGTGTAGCCCAGTATTGTGCTAAGCTATACCTTTAAAATCCTAAATAGCTTGGACCATGAACAGCTTAGAATTGCCACTACTTTACTGACAGCTTTCTCACATAAAAATATGGTCTTGTTCCAAGAACCTCTGGGGTGGTACTTCTATGCAATCCACTACCCTCTAAGATTCAGTTTGTTGGGATGCTACCAACTACATGTTCAAATGGTTAAGATGAAGACCTTAGTGAAAACTGTCAATATTTTACTTAAGCAAGCATTTGTATCGTAGCGATGTATCTCAATTTGAACACAACATGCAAAGAAGTGGAAAAGAACACAGTACACAAGAGAATCTCAAGTGCATAAAGAGTGCTTACCCAAGAAAAAAGCCACTGTTTCAGAGAATGATGAGAGGAATATACTAGGAGCCACTTCTCCAAGGATTCGACCCATCTGTTTATCAAGGGTTTCGCCTTGAAGGCGTTCGTCTCTCTGAAATTGCAGTTCATGGTTTAGGAATCTGATCTAGAGAATGATCTCTTCAACTTGATTCAAAAAAAAATTTCTTTATTCAACAGCATTTAAAAGCAGAAAGCAGTTTGGAGTGTTCAGCCCTCTCTATAATACTGCTCAAAGAACAGGCTAAAAGAAGCTGTAAGTTGCTCAACTTACAGGAAAAGCTTAATTAAACTGAGCATGTTCCTTCAGGAGGTGCCTAACTGCTGTGATGGAAAAACCTTTAAACGTATATATTCAAGATTAGATTAAGTAGACTATCTGCCACATAATGCAGGCTAAACCCCTAAGTTTATTCATTGAATTATGAAGACTGAAAGATTTAATTCTTTATTTTCTTGTGACTTTTTTTAGTAAATTACCATCATTCAAATACATGAGATATTCATTGCCTACATTACATATGCCTTTGTTCATTTTACTGTAACTTGTGTATTTTGGCTACGTGTTAATAAATATGTGGTTTTTGGGCTTTTGCAAGTGATATTTATGTCTTTTTGTGGTCATTTTGCATTTACAAAATGAAAAAGATTTTCAATGGTTTTCACTTTTCAATGGTTTTCACTTTTGGACCGTGCTCCAGTCCCTAACCTGTCTAATAAGTGGGAGGGGGGTGCTTGTAATCCTTTGTCCCTTTCCCTAGTACCCTTACTATGCTGTGCATCTGACTAAAAAATTACAAAAGACCTGTGAATTCTTTTTTTAGAATTTTTAACATATTACTAATACAATAGATCTTTTTAAGATTGATTGGATGCCCTTTTGTTGCAGGGAACTATTTCTTTAGCTATGGATACTGCTTTGTGAACTTTTTATTGAAAAGTACTATGTTGATAGTACACATAGAGATAAATCTGAAGCTACCCTACCTAACAAAGAAAATGTATAAGCTAGAAAGAATGGGAAGGGTTCTCCCACCACCACCACATATGACAAAATAAATATGTGAGCTAACACATGAGCTTGTTTGAAAGATTGAAAATAAAATTCTTAAGTATCTGTATTTCCGTTCCCAACACTTAAAGATGCAACAGACTGTAAACATTAGGTGCACCATGTATTTAGGGTTATTCTTGAGTGGTATCTCAATATATTCTTCCACAAAGAAAATTTCCAAGCATAACCCTATATGCCAAGCCTAAAATCTAGACTTTGATACTTAAAGAATGCTATTTGGAGAAGGACAACATCCACAATTTTCACCAAACTCACAGAAAAAAGAACTTTGAATTTCACAAAATTACTTAAATAGAATCCTTTTTAAATGCACACCATTTTAATATCCAAATTATCAAAGCCTGATTTCAGATAGTACTTGAATACAGTAAACCCAAATGAAGTCAATTTTCTGCATGCAACGAGTCAGAAAAAAAATACAACACAAGTTCACCTGCAAGTTATTAGAATTTTTATATATTCAGAGCCACAAAAATACCTGAAGTGTCTGAACGATAATAAATATGTTGTCTACGCCAACTGCCAGCACCAAAAATGGAATAACTTCAATGACAATCAGTGTTAAGGGGACTCCAAAATAGCTGAAGATGCCCAGAGAACATGCGACAGAACTGAGTACAATCAGAATACCCGCAATGCCCAAGGAAATTTTTGAATCCACCTAGCAAAAGATGCAAATTCATGTTAATTTAAAACTTTCCTCGTGCAATTCAAAAACATACATTTTGCATGTGTAATCCTAATTTACATCTACTAGCTAGTTTTCCCCAGTCTAGTGTAAATCAAACTTATGCATACCAGTACTTATGAAACAATTTAAGTGAGGACTTGCTGTAGTTAATCATGTATGATTAACTACAGCAAGTCCTCACTTAAATTGTTTCATTGTATGTAGCTTCATTTTAAAGTTGACAGGAACAGTGTTTTTTTACAGTGGTCAGGGCCATTTGCTGTGAGGAGTCTGTGTTCTCCCCAAGTCTGCTTTGAGTTTCCAGAAAGCTCATATTTATCTCAGTGTTTAATATAGTAAAACCTTGGATTGAGAGTAACTTGGATTGAGAGCATTTTGCAAGACAAGCAAACATTTCTAATAAATTTTGTCCTGCAGTACAAGTTAAAAAAATAGTCCTGGCCAGGATATGGCCAGTTTTGGCACTCTGCCAGCACCTGCTCAGCCTCTCCTGAGAGACCAGGCTATGCATGACTACTCAGAAGGAAACTTATTACATTCACGAAGTAAACTTATTACATTCAACTTATTACATTCTTATTACACTCCTGTTTAGTGGGGAATGGAAAGAAGTCTGAAACCTAGCCTTGCATGTCTACTCTAAAGTAAGCCCTATTATAATCAGTGGGGCTCACTCCTGTGTAAGGGGAGCAAATTGCAGCTTATGACACCTGAAACACTAAGGGCACAATCCAGAGTAACTAGGCAAGTCTTTGCTCCAACGTAAGAACAATTTACTATGGATTGCAATATGAGTTTCCCATAGGTTTTCACTAGGTGGTGCCATAATTACATTGACATAAATGTCTCTTACGTGCTCCCATAGTTACTCTGGATTGTAGGGTAAATGCAGATTAATTGGTTTCATTTTTCTTTTGTTGTTGTATTATATTACAGTATTGTAATAATTTTTTTATGAATACTAGCGAAAAGCTTACCCACATTGCGGGAGTAAAATTATTTCTTATGGGAAACTTTGCTTTGATATACAACTGTTTTGGTTTACAAGCATGATTCTGGAATGAATTATGCTCATAAACCAAGATACCACTGTATTAGAAGTTTTGGGACAGTGCCTACCCTCTTCAAAGTGTTCTATGCCAGTAGGAGGTGCTGTTTTCAATATCCTTGTTGCCTTTGAGAAATCTGCTGTTAAATAGAGACTTCCTGAGCCAACAGGAATCATGAATAGAGAGACCCACCTCACAAATGGTGAAAGGTAGTCTCAGTCTTGTTCCTTGTGGATACACAAATTCCCACGTTGCAAATTTGTGTATGCTGAAAATTGACTATAACTGCACTGATAAGTTGGTAAGTGACTTGGGGCACAAATCTAACCAATTTAGGCCAGCATAACTCACCTGGCATATCTTACTGTGGTGGTATGTGGAGGTCGGCATATGCCAATGCAGTGGCCTAAACCCCTACAGGAATGGGGCACTGGTTTTGTGACACCCCCACATCAGCATAGGTCTTATGTAAGGGCTTATGCCAGCCTAGTTGCATCTCAGGGTGCAATCCTTACTAATTTAGCCCAGCACAACTCACTCACTTCCCATTCCTATGATGGTGTGGGGAAGCCAGTACATATCTATGCACTGGCCTACCCCTCCAGGAGTGGCATAGAAGTGCCTTCTGTGACAATTCCAGGCCAGCATGGGACTTGTGCCAGCCTAAACAGAAGTTAGGACTGCACTATCATGTACAATGACTCATATAAGTATCTTTTGCTAGATCAGTTAAATGTCCATTATTTTCAAACTGTACACAGTGGTGGTTCAAGATCTCTCGATTTACTTCAGAAAACAGCTTGGTCATCATCAGAAATTCTTATTAAGGAAGAAATTACCAGCACTACCTCTTAAAAAAACAACAGGTAAAATGCACACACAATTGCAAAATAGCGTTTTATACCCGTGTGCATATCCATAACAAATATTTCAGCCCTTTTGAAATTTGCTAAAGAGTTACTTTTTACAAACTATAAAGATACGTACCAAAAACCTTGCAGCACTCTTTATATGTCCCAGAGATATGGAAATGTACACAAACATGACTATATAGCTAATTAAAACAGTGCTGACATCACCACGGCTTTCCCTGTTAATTTCATCTTCAATACTTCGTTCAGCAGAGAAGGCAATTGTTAAATTTGAGTTGTTATAGCTTTTCACAAAATTGATAAACCTCAAAGGGGAGAGAGGGAAAAAAGACAAAAGAGCACATTTTTAAAACCCTCCAAAAATTACTTGCATTTGTTATTAAAACAGGCATTGGCAGGCATCCAATTCTATATTATTTAAATATTACCAGCATGATTTTCACCTCAAAAATTAACTTCTAAATCTGATATGTGCAAGCAAGAATAGATAAATCAGCTGCTGGCAATTTTAGAATTAGTAAATGGGTGGAATTGCTTCCATGTTGGGGGCAAAAAGTATGAGAAGTTAACATCGGACAAAACACTAGTAATTTTCAAGTTAAATAAATGGCTCCCCATGCAAAACTGCATTGAAGTAAATACATAAAGAAAATACAAGGTCACAAAAGCATTTCCCAGCTATTGTAACTGCCATAAGCCAAATAAATAAATAGAAGGTCAATATACATTAGTTGCAACATAAAGAATCTCTTGGATGGGAGATCCACTCATCCTCAGAAAGGCATTTTTGTACAGCTTCTATTGGAAGAAACTTACTCTGTTTCCCAAGCAAGCACTTTGAACAGCTTTTCTGTGTCATTGTGGTAATTTATGACAGGGAACGTAATCACAAGAGCAGTAGCATTATTATAATTTTCATCTATGCACAAGAAAGAGAAAATACATGAAATTATTTTAAAGAAGAGAATATATAAGATACCTGTCTGTACCTCAAGAAGTAATTCTTTAGGATAACAGCATTTCACCAATGCAGTCATCTCGAAATGCAAACATTTACTACAAAAGAAGCATTGAGAGTGCTAAACAAATCAGTTTACACAGATATAAGCACTATCAATTTTAATTACCATATTTACTCAACTCTAATGTGCCATCAAGTCTAATGTGCACCCAATTTTAAACTGCTTGACATTTTAAAAAGTTTACTGATGCCTGAAAAGCACAACTGCAAAGAAGGTGCAAAATTTAATTTTACTTCATACAATAATGAGTTATATGACAATAATATGACAATGGGTTTATGTTATTTTTACCTAATTGCACTTTTTAATGCAACAATCGGTATATGTTTCATTTTTAATTACAATATAATAAATTAAACACTGACCTATTATAATCAAAATACCATATTTACTCAAACCTAATATGCCATCAAATCTAATGCACACTCAGATTTTGGAGACTAAATTCAGCGGAAAAAGGTGAGCTGAAAAAGGTGATTTGAGTAAAGAGGGTACCTCCAAGAACAAGCTGTGGGTAACTTTAACCTTATTTATCTTAGAATCATAGAATCATAGAGTTGGGAGGGACCTAGTAGGTCATCTAGTCCAACCCCCTTCCTGCAGCAGGAAATCCCCCTAGAGCATCCCCGACAGGTGCTCGTCGAGCCTCTGCTTGAAGATCCCCAGTGAGGGAGAGTCCACCACCTCCCTTGGCAATCTGTTCCACTGCCGAACCGCCCTCACCGTCAGGAATTTTTTCCAGATATCCAACCGGAATCCCCTTTCTTGCAGTTTGTACCCATTGGTTCTAGTTCTGCTTTCAGAAGCTGCAAAGAACAAATGAGCCCCTTCCTCCCAATGACAGCCCTTCAGGTATCTGAAGAGGGCAATCATGTCTCCCCTCAGCCTCCTCTTCTCCAGGCTGAACATCCCAAGTTCCCCCAACCTTTCCTCGTAGGGTTTCCCTTCCATCCCACTAATCTTTCTTGTCGCTCTCCTCTGGACTTGCTGCATCTTTCTTAAAGTGAGGTGCCCAGAACTGAACACAGTACTCAAGGTGAGGTCTGACCAATGCTGAATAAAGAGGAACTAGAACTTCTCGTGACTTGGAAGCTACAGTCCTCTTAATGCAACCTAAAATGGCATTTGCCTTCTTTGCAGACACATCACACTGCTGACTCATGTTCAGCTTGTGATCCACGGCCACTCCAAGATCCCGCTCACATGTTGTGCTGCCAAGCCAAGTATCCCCCATTTTATACCTGTATTTTTGGTTTTTATTGCCCAAGTGCAGAACTTTGCACTTCTCCCTGTTGAAGTTCATTCTATTTGTTACAGCCCAGGATTCTAGTTTACCCAGATCCTCCTGGAGGTTTCTCCTGTCTTCTGTTGTGTTTGCTACTCCTCCCAGCTTGGTGTCATCTGCAAATTTGATCAGGCTCCCCTGTATCCCTTCCTCTAAGTCATTAATGATAATGTTAAAGAGAACTGGTCCCAAGACAGAGCCTTGGGGTACCCCACTTGAAACCGACCTCCAAGTTGACACAGAACCATTTACTAAAACCCTTTGAGTGCGGCCATCGAGCCAGTTGCGGATCCACCTAATGATTTCCCCCTCTAGCCCATATTTTTCCAACTTCCCAATTAAGATGTCATGTGGGACCTTGTCAAATGCTTTACTGAAGTCAAGATAAATGACATCCACAGCGTTGCCACTGTCCAGTAAGCTCGTAACCCGATCAAAAAAGGAGATCAGATTTGTCTGGCAAGATTTATTCTTGGTAAATCCATGCTGGGTTGTTTTGATCACCGAGTACTTGTCTAGATGTGCACAAATTGTGTGTTTTATGATTTGTTCTAATATATTGCCCGGGATTGAAGTCAAACTGACTGGTCTATAATTTCCCGGGTCTTCTTTTTTCCCCTTCTTAAAGATTGGGACTACACTTGCCCTCTTCCAGTCCAGTGGCACTTCTCCACTCCTCAAGGATTTCTCAAAGATGATTGACAAAGGCTCTGCAAGGACATCTGCCAGTTCCTTAAGAACTCGAGGATGTCGCTCATCTGGTCCAAATGACTTGAATTCATTTAGGCCAGTTAAGTGGTTTCGAACCAGTTCTCTGTCAATCTTAATCTGCTGTTCTGCACCATCCATGTTTTCATTACCTGTTTGGGGATGCAAGCACATCCCCACATCAGCCAATGATCCCGCACTCCCATTTGCAAATCCCTTCTTCTGAGAATAGACAGACGCAAAGTAGGAGTTGAGCAGCTCTGCCTTCCCCTGGTTTCCAGACACCTGCTGTCCATCTTTGTCCAGGAGCAGCCCCACCCCCTCGTCTCTCCTCCTGTTCCTTTGGGCATATCTAAAGAAGTTCTTTTTGTTATCCTTGACTCCCCTGGCCAGCCTCAGCTCATACTGAGCTTTAGCATTCCTGATTCCCTCCCTACAGGACCGGGCTATCTCCTGTACTCCTCCCTGGTGATCTTTCCAGTCTTCCACTCCCTATACTTCTTTTTCTTTAACTTCAGCTGATCCCCAAGTTGCTTGTGGAGCCAACCTGGTTTTTTCAGGTTTTTTCCCCCTTTCTTTTTCATGGGAATTGTTTCTGACTGTGCTTGTAGAAGCTGCCTCTTAAGGAGCTCCCACCCATCTTGGGCCCCTTTCCCCATTAGATCATCAACCCATGGGATTCCTATGACTCCTCTAAGCCTGTTGAAATCAGCTTTCCTGAAATCCAATGTATACGTTTCACTCTGCACTCTTTTTATTTCCCAAATTATTCTAAATTCCAGCTCCTCATGATCGCTTTCCCCTAAAGTTCCCGCCACGTTGAACCCGTTAATCAGTTCATCACAATTAGTTAAGATCAGGTCAAGGATGGCCCCTGCCCTTGTTGCTTCCTCCACCTTTTGGACCATGAAGTTATCTTCCAGGCCCTTCAGGAATCTACTGGAGCTTCCATGTTTGGCTGAGTTTGTCTCCCAGCAAATATCTGGATAAAGTCCCCCATTACTACTACCTCATATTTCCTTGCAACGCCTGCCAGTTGCTCCAAGAAGACATCGTCTACTCCTTCTCCTTGGCCTGGCGGTCTATAGTAGACACCCACCACAATGTTTTGTTTCTTGTTTTTCCCCCTAACCTTTACCCAAACACGCTCCACAGGGATATCTGGACCAGTTTCCTGGATTTCAGAGCAGGTATATACATTCTTGACATATAATGCTACTCCACCTCCCCTTTTGCCACTTCTGTTCCTCCAGAACAGCTGATAGCCTTCCAATTCTGCATTCCAGTCATGGGAGTCGTCCCACCAAGTTTCAGTTATTCCTATCAAATCAAATTTCCCTTCACTTGCTAAAAACTTCACCATGCCCACCTGCTGGACTTGACTACATTACACTTCTAATCCTTTATGCCTCAAATATTCAGTGTAATGTATCAGAGGTCAACTTTGCTTACACCACACAAGGTACTGAACAATGAGGAAGGAAGATTAGTAAAGCTATAGAGAGAGTGATGGAAACATGCCTGACCATGTTTATTATACAAGGTTTCATGAAATTGATGTGGAAACCATCACCAAGTAGTGATTTTCAACCAGTGTGCCATGGCAGATGGTGTGCCACAGATGGTTCTCATGTGTCGTGAGAGTTTAGGAAGAGTCATTTATTAGGAGAACAATTGGAGGATTTGGTTTGTCAATGGCACACCAGAATGGTGTGCTTTGACAACGGTAAAACAAGTGATTGTGTGCCTTGATAATTTCAGTGCCGTGATAGTGTGCCACAAGACGAAAAAGGTTGAAAATTGTTGACCCAGAGGATAGAGCTAGGATGCTACTCAGAACTCTCAGCCAACTGATCCTCTCCAGCTCTAAATGCAGTGAAGTGCGCACTTCAGTTAACTAGGAAAATTAAGTTACTCTTTAAATACAGTTTAGCTAAATGACCCATACCTTAAGATACTTACACTGGACAAACTATTCCAAGTCCTTGTGGATGAGCAAGTGGGTGCTCTTCTTTGAGCTCCCAATTAATGGATCTTTTGGAGAAGGGCAGACAACATCCAGAAACTTCCTATAAGCTGGCACTTTTATATAACTTGTTCCAATATCGCATTACCTTAACCCACCCCTTAATTCCAGCCTAGATGGACAGATGTGGGTACCCAATGGCCAAACTCATACCAAAATTAGTATTTCAGATATTGAAGAATTTCTCCAGTCACATGGACTAGAGAAAGGAGTTTCAAATAGCAGCAGCTTAATTTATACAGGGGCTTCTGGGAGTGAAGTGTCCAAAAAACAACACAAATACGAAGAAAAAGGGAATAAAGAGAAGACATCAATCACAGCTGAGATCAAGAGAATGAGAATTGTGTTACTCTCCATCCAAGTGTATTATTACTACCAAGTCTTGCTAAGTTGTACATGCACAAAAATATTCTCTTAACTGTAAGTCTCTGTCTTCTCTTCAACAGAAGTATACGTATTTATGTACATTTCAACAAAAAAATTTCAGATGTTTACAGACAGAAAACCAAACAACTAAATGCTTCCCCATCCAAAAAGCATTCATGATCTGAAAAGATGCAGAACATGACCAGTGAACAGACAATAGGAAACACATTATGCTAGACAGAAGAGGGATAATTCCTCTGCCCCTACTAAATATAAGAGCATCACTTAAAAGAGTCTTTTGCTCAGTTAATTCATAGCCACTTAGTCCTGACAATGAGGCAATATCCAAGCAATCAATTATAAATGGAACTCCCAGACATTTATTTGCACAAAACAAGACTTCTAGGCCTGTTTCAATAAGTTGTACCTACCATCAAATCCTCCCATCACTAGCCATGGGAAAACAGGTCCACCAAATGTCCCCAAGCATGGGTCATGAAGTTGGCTTGTGTCATTTAGAGATGCTGGAGCCCTACAAGATACAGAAATGTTTCCAATTATCCAACTATCAGGACAATATGGGTGGGGCAAGAGTATACATATATGTACAACCTGCACGTTAAAACAATTTTGCAGTAAATTTTGCAGTAAAGTCAGTGCAAGAATCTGACAGCACTGAATGTAATATTCTACTATAATAGTCAAGCCTATAATTTTTTTTGAAGCTTTGGCAAATTTAGATTATTCGGTAATATTGCTCAGGTGAAGGCTAAAAACTTTGGAAGAACTCTCCTTGATTCTGCATCTTGCTTTGATACCTAATACTCTAGTCCTAAGCATAACTGAATTTGAAAGCAACTTAAAATCAATAAGCCTTCTTTCAAAGCAAATGACTTGAGAAATGAATGCAACATTTTTCTTAACTTTATGAATGTTACTTAACTTTAAGAATTTTGCTTCAACACTGTAAAACAATCTTGTATCAATCATCCTATTCAGCTAGTAACCAATTAAGTGATGAAACATTAGCCTTGTCAAACTATACATGCAAGCAAAATTTGTATTGTCACAATGCTTACCGTGTGCAATATAAGAAGTGAGTGTGGTAGTCAGCATAGACATAAAATTCATCACCAACGCTATGATCTAAGACAGAGTGGCTGTTCTGGTAGTAGTTGAGCACACTCAAAATTGTACAATTATTGTTGTACGGCGCAAGAGGAGCAAGACAGATGTCCTTCAGCATTACAGTCTCATTTTTATAAGAAGCAGTTATTTTTTCAATAGCATTCTGCAAGTCTAACACCTGAATAGGAAAATAAGAACCCAAATGTCATGTGAATGTAATTTCTCCTTTGCTAACATATCCCTTATCATTTAATATATGATAGATAATGTCAAGTATTAATATTTGTCAAGTATTAATATTTGTCAAGTATTAATATTAATGTCAAGTATTAACATTGATAATGTCAATGGAAGTATTCCATTTCTATTCTGCAGCAAAATGAAAGCGGGTACAATGTACGTAGTTGTCAACGCTTCTAAGACAGTGCATTTGAACACAGAGCCAAAACTTTATTAACTTGTAAATAAAGACTTAACTTGTTTTAATAAAATGTACTATTTTAAATGATATGGGGGGAAATGCAAATAAATGTTTTGAAGCTCATTCAAAGCCAACATCAGAAGTAGTTTTCATGCATTTGTAGTACACAAACAAACAATTTATTATGGTATGTATATTGATATGCAACATGCTCTGCCTCAACTTCCTACACTTGTTTAACTAGACACAGTAATTTCAGTGGTACCTCAAAACTGCCCAAGACACAGTTCCTCAAAGGTACACAAATCAAATAACACTTTGGCAGAAGGCATTTTGAACTCTAAAAAAAAAAGTTTCAACCAGTGGTATTTCACAATATGATATTTAGCAATGGATTCCATTGCCATTATAACTACATGCTACTGCTCCATATGTATGGCTTGATCCCACCAGAAGTGGAGTAGGCCAGGGCCACGACACACTAATGGGCAAGACAGAGATGCACAGCAGCCCGGCCCTTCAGAAAAGGCACAGTTTGGGAAAGGGAGAATGTAGTTCAAAGACAAAAAACTAGGAAGCATCAGCAATTGAAAAAGCCTCTTACTTGCTGCAGAGACAGCTGTAAGGCAAGCTGTCAACCCCTGTGCACTTTGCAAGAGCCCAAAAAGATGGCATCTACAAGAGGTAAGGGACCAAAAGAGCCCAGGTTTAGACATCTTTATAGAAGTTGTTCAAAATTTTGAAAATCACTAAAAAAAATCAAGTACTTAAGTCTGATCTGAAGGTACACTATACAGCTACTATGGCTGCAATCCTAAAGATACTTTCCTGGGAGTAAGACCCATTGAACACAATGGAGCTTACTTTTGAGTAGACATGCTTAGGCTTGTGCTCTCTGTCACACTCATCTTGTCTGGCTAGAAGGCAGTCTTTGGATTTGAAGTATGCCACTGAATTGCAACATAAAGGCAGGATATAATGAGCATACAAGTTTGTAACAAGTCTTACACTCCCTATATCCATGGAATGTGCATGCATGCATGCGCACACACAAAGTTACCTGATGCAAGATATCCTTATTAAGTGGAGGTCCGAAAGGGACATCTGCTCCTGACGGGTATGGTTGGTAGATATCCGGTTTGGCATGTGGAGCTTGAATAATAAGTTGTTCAGTACGGAAGAAAGGGCCAAAATGAGTATCAAAGTACTCCTTTTCTTTGCGAGCCTGGCTGTTTGGTGATGACCAGAGGTCTACGGGATTTGTGGTTAGTTTAGCATACATAAGGCCCGAGGAGCACATAGCAATAAAAACCAAGGAAAAGATAATAACAGGCCTTGGGTTTCGAACACAAAATGCTCCCCATGATGCGAATGTGACTCTTAATGCATTCTCAAACCTCTCACCAAATCTCTCAATCCAGGAAGCATCTCCTAAAACACACAAGAAGATTTGAAAAATATCAGCCTCATTCCCATTTATTTTCCAAACCAACAATTCCTTTTAAACAAGTAAGGTTCTTCCCAGATTCTCTGTGGATTTCAGGTGTAGATTCAAACTTTTAATATAGATTAATAAATAATGTAAGTCAAATATATTGGGTGCAGTAGATCTCACACCAATATGTACACCAGAATGGAATGCATAAGTAACCAAGCAGGTTAGCCACCTCCCCCCCCCCCCCCACTTACAAGCTGGTATCTGCAGCCCTAAAAGCAGTATACAAAAATACTGTGAAGTGTTTTAAGGCAAGTGGAAAATATCCTTACTTTACACTAAACATTTAAATTAAGATCTCATGATCACTACTCATAATGGAAGAGAAGATACATTAGTCAAAATCCTACCGTTACTTTTTAGAACTTACCAGGACGCCAGCGTGAACTAGAATAATTACTATTGCTGTAAATAGCTGTGTACTCCGAAGTAATATACTTCTTCCTGTTTTAAAGAGAGATTTTATATTTAAATTTTATAAAACTGAAATACCCATATTTACAATAATATAAAGCTCTATCAAATGTTACACACACCCTGATATTAAAAGGCGAGATTTTTTTAAAGCTTGCTAGCAATTGTAATGTGCAGCAAATGTTTCAAAAAGATCAAGCCTTTTAATATCAAGGTGCACATGACATTCCATGGAGGTACCAATGAATTGAATGAGATGGGGAGAGGTCCTTATCCATTCTTGGACTCCTGCCCATTCTGGGGGCAAGGCAGAGGAAGGTTCACATGGCAGACACGTGGATCCCTTTCTCCTGCCTAGTCACAGCAACCTACTCCCCCTAGAAGTACAGGCTGTGAGACTCTCTAGTCATGCCTCCCCACTGTGCCAGGTGGCTCCTCTCCACCCTTACTAGTTGCTTCCCACATTGTACCAAGACCAACACCATAGATTGGTCACCACCACATGGATGTCGGCACCAACTGAGTTCCAAGATCAGCAGCCCAGAAGCCGGCAGGCTCTCTTGTGCCGCACCACCACTGTTAAGGCTGGGCTGCAGCCTGCCAATGGAGCACTCCTGGACCCCACTGCTGCTACCGCTCCCTCATCAATGCTGCAGAGACAGGGTGGCTTCCACAACATCCAGACCTGCACCTGTGTGCCTGCGGCCAGCTCCAGCTACCTGATGGAGACCCAGTTCTGGCTCCAAGCCTGCCTCTGGCCACTACATCATCATATTGGATTTACTTGAATATAATCTAAACCTCAGTTTTGGAGGGTAACTTCAGCTGGAAAAGGTGCACTTTATATTCAAGTAACTTCATTATTTTATTTTGCATACAGTTAGTTATTAGATCCATGCCAAACCAAAAGAGTTACTACCATCTTCCAGCACAAGACAGTCATGCAGCTTATCATAGATGCAGGAATTCTTCATTTATGTACCATTAGCAAGTCTCACTAGGGCCTCCCATTACTCTTTTAGTGAATATGGACACCATGTTTGTACAGTATTGGCTCCTAGCTTGGAACAACCATCATAACTAATTTGGTTTGTTATAAAATATTTTCTTCTCTCCTGCCCATCAACCATAAAACACTCTCCTATTGCAAAAAAAACTGACTCCTTGTCAACCTTGTCACCAAAACGGGTACTGCCAAATACGCTTATATAACAATTCTAATTTAACACAGACAAGACTGGCCAGCAGTTTCCATATGGCACTATTTCAAACAATAGCTTCGTTATACAAACTATGATGATGCAATTGTGTAGCTATGACAAGGTTTCTATTAGTCAATCTGTAAGCAAATTCACATTCACGTGAGAATTCAGTACATACATTATCGCTTCCCCCTTCTTAAGAAAATGAAAAATCCCATGACTATTACTGATGTCCTGTGAACAGATATTTACTTTTTCTGCTGCTTCAGTAAGGAACTCATCAAACTCCACACCCATACAAGATGATCTCAGAGAAACCAACTCAGACTGCAAGAACTTGCCTCAACCCACAAAGTCCAATACTTATAGAAAACAGTACATTTTAGATATACAGAATATTTGCAATGAGCAATGTCTTGAAAATTTACTTCTACGTTTTAGAATAAATACTTCAACAATACAGTGTTCCAACAAACAGGTTAAGTTAGGGATGTCAAACTCTTTTTATACAGTAGGTCGAAGTTAGCATTCACAGTGCTTTCAGAGGGCCAAAAGATGCTGACCAAAAATAAACACTTTGTTCTTGTATAGAAAATCATTAGCTGAGAATGACATAAGAAGAAATATGCAAATCATATTTCCAAGATATGAGTGAGCAATTATCAAGCTGGGAGATTCAAATTATAGAAGGGGGTGGATGTTTTACTTCCAGGGCCGAATTCAGGGGCCACATTAACACTCCTGGGTCAAGAAAAATTACAATTTGCAGTAAAGTGATTCTTTAAAAAACTGAACAAGCAGGCAGTTCAGCAAATAACAGTCCATGTAAAATACATTGTTAAAAGTTTACCTGTAACACCAAAATCCAAAAATCGCTGCAAAAAACAGAAGCAAAAATCCCATGTAGGAAATCCACATGATGACATACATAGCATCTAAACCAAATAAAAGCCAAGGTGTAGGAGGTGGAGGGGGCTGTGGTTTGGGGCCACAGACAATAGAGCAGTCTTGGCAGCTGCAGGGTCCTGTGACATCATCCACAGATTCATTGCAGCCTTTTGTAGAGTTGTTCATAGGAGTCATTCCATGGATGGGAACATCTAACAGGACAGATTTTCAAAATAATGGTTATAGATTTAGTTTCTACATTTTAAGAATATAAACCTGATCAAACTAGTCTTACAGCCAAATCCAGAGTAACTACGTGAGCATGTAAGAGACATTATATGCACCCATAGTTACTGCACCACCTAGTGAAAATCTATGGGAAATTCATATTGCAAACCAGAGTAAATTGTTCTTACATCGGAGTAAGGACTGCCCATAGTTACTCTGGATTTCGCCCTAAGACTGCAATATTATTCCCTTATTAAAATATGCATAAGCCACTAATTGGAATAGTACCTACTTCTGAGAAAACATGTTAAAACAGTGCATTTCTATGCAAATTCAACTTTTATCATTAATGTAAGTTAATTGTTGGATCCAAGAAGGTACTATACAAGACTGGCAGTGCAATTCTAAAACCTAATTAGGCAGGTACAAGTCCCATACTAACCTAAGGGTGTCCCAAAAGTGCCATAAGGAAAAGTGTAGACATGAAACATTCTCCCTACGCTACTATGGGGTGATGGATGAATTGTGCTGGCCTAAATTGGTAAGAATTGTACCTTCATACATTTAATATACCATATTAAACTTGTCCATTCAAATTATTCAGGGCTCAACCACAGATAAACTATTCAGAACTACAATATCCACAAAGCATACTAATTTTTATAAAATAATGGCAAACAAATTACAGGAAATATTTATCAAATATGTTCAAGATAGAACATTCAGAGTGCTATCCTAACCAGTTTAGGTCAGCAGAACTCAATCTCCCTGTTCCTCCTGTTGTGTGGGAAAGCTGGTGCATAGTTCCAGTTCTATAAACTGAAACTAAAATACATATCTAAAAATATCAATAGCTGCACAATATTTCTTGATAGAAAGGTTATTTGAAAAGAACTCTTCAATTAAAAACAGATAAATTGAAAAACAAAGAATCTTTGAGTTTGAGTACAAGCTACACAGAAGTCTGAATGTGAGTAGGAGGCTGCAATCCTAAGCCCCAATTAGGCTGGCATAATAAGTCCTGTTCTGGCCTGGGGGTATTGCAGAAGTGCACAAGTGCTCACTCCTGGCAGGGTTGGGCAAGTGCACAGGCAAGCCTGGCCTCCCCACACCACCATGGAAAGGTATGCCAGGTGAATTATGCCAGCCTAAATTGGTTAGGATTGCACCCTGAGACAATGTTTTGTTAAACAGGCAGTATTAGTATGACTTTCATTACTTGTGTACAATAAAAATGAGCTTTCCTTACCTGAAAATACTGGAATCATATTGAAAGGCGTCTGACCATTGTCTTTGCTAAACATATATTGAATCCAGTTGGTTGCATTGCATTGTTTAACATCCTTTCCACACAACAGACCCAATGCTTTAACATTGCTTGATGGAGCCTCCACGTCTTTACAGGCATTATACATAGCTAGAAGTCGAAACAGAACATATGATAATCCTGAAGAACAAAAATGCCATGCTCAAGGTTCTCCAGGTGAGAACCATGCTCAAGGTGCTGAAAACAATATAGTTTCAGCAACATATTTAAAGACCAGCAGACAATACAGTTCATGTGTTCAACTATATCTCCGCAAATATCAGCACCACCTTGTCACTGGTGACTGCCTCTCTCCAGAGTTTTCTGAAATGCAAAGAGAGTTGGGAGGGACCCATCACTTTTTGCTCTAACCTTTTCAGGAGGAAGATAATGTCTGTGTTCTGCTTGACTGAGGTCTGCCTCCCTTGCCTATCTTAAAAGGCAAGAATCATTCAAACCAAGGTTGTGGGCCAAGACATTCTGATGGACTACAGTGATCTCCTTGCTACAGCTGCAGACACTTTACAATGAGGCCATTGCCTTGAGCAAGGATGGATGCAAAGGAATCTGACACACGCTTGAGCAAGGATGGATGTCAAGGGAATCTGACACACGCTTAACTCAGTTGCTACCTCAAGTAGATTTCTGTTCAATTGCGTCAGTGACCAAACCATACTTCTCTAACCTGACTAGAGCCTGAGACAAGGAAGAGACCATGCATGGTTCAAGGGAAAATTAAAAAGAGGCAGCAGAAATTGCCCTGTTGGCAATGGAGAGGAAAGACAGTTGTCAGACAGAACATGCTTTGAAAAATAAACTGTAATCTAAAGTAATCTGAGTCTCTAAAAGATCTTGTAATATAGTATATTTATCTAATAAGGCAGTGATTTTCTACCAATGTGCCATGGCCACTGGAGGATTTGAGTCCCCTACTAGCAACTTGGTGACATTAAGCTTGTCAAAGTTGGTGATTAAACTAGCAACTTGGTGACATTAAACTGACATTAAACATTAAACTTGGTGACATTAGACTTGATGACATCCCCTACTAGCAACTTGTCAAATATTAAAAACTAATAGCATGCTTTTATAATTTTAGCACCTTGTCAGTGTGCCTTGAGATGAAAAAGACTGAAAAAAGAAGATTGGATTCTTATCCTTTTAAGGATAAATATTGTCTCAGTGCATATTCCATCCTTTGCTATGCCACTCAGCAGTTTTGGACTGACAGTACAAGTGGTACCTCTGTATCCACTGATTTAATTATCTGCTGATTTGACTCACTACTAATATGAGGCATTTAAATGTGGACCCCCATAATAAGAGAAAAAATACACCCCAAAATCCAATTGCCTTCCTTCATGCTGTTAAATGCACCAGTTGCAAACTTCTTGGGATTAAAGATAGCTTTAAAGACCCACTTTTGTGTTTCATGCTCCAGAATGGAATGAAGTTATTGTCTTAGGATCATGGAGGAGATCCCCGCTGATTTCAAATCCACTGGTTTTGTTTTTTTAAAATCCATTTAGGGATACAGAATGGAATCCCAGATGATTACATTGCACAAACTGTACGTTACGCAGTTTATTTGTGTCCACATGCAAGAAAAATAGTTCTCACAGGTTCTAGACCAGATAAGAGATATGAAGCAGTTACGTAGCTATTTGGGTTACTTACCATTAGCAAACGTTTCTCCAATGTAGTACTGGAGCTCAGTGATGCTGGTTTTGTTCTCTTTTTTAACCACATCATAATATGGTTCTGTTTTTGTCACATTCAGAAACTCAGACTGATGAGGACTGCAGGTTAGCTCACAAAACAGGTTTATTAAATTATAAAAACATGACGGGCACCTGAGAAGAGATAGCCAATATCAAGCATTTCCTATCTAGCATGTGTGCACAATATTCAGGACATTTGTCCAAGAGGTAATATGTTCAAGAAACAGTTAACTCTATCAGTAAACTTAAATGAGAAGCATGCTTCTAAAATGAATAGGCAGCTTTATCGCATGAGGGAAGCACAACCAAGAGCATTTGAAGAAAAAAAATGCAAATATACAACAAACAAACATAATCAATTCTCAGAAGATTGTCAAAGGCCCAGTTGGCAAGAGAACATTTAACTGGCAATTTTCTTATATTTATCAGGAGGAAAGCAACTTGGACTACAATCTTAACCTCCAGTTAGACTGGCATTAAGTCTTGGTACAAGTCCTGTGCTGGCCTGGCAGTGTCGCAACATGGGGGTTTAGGCCATAGCACAGATCACAGGGAGCAGGCAAGTTATGCCAGACTCAGTTGGTCAGGATTGCACACTTTCAGTGTGTGAAACACCTGCAATTCTTCACAAAACACCTTCACAGAAACACCTGCAATTCTAAGCATGTCTACTTAGAAGTCCCACTGTGTTCAATAGTACTTACTCCCAGGAAAGCATGGTTAGGATTGCAGCCTTAGTCTCATCCTAACTTGCACCTTTTTCTGTGGCATTTTGCAAGGACTTAATGAGTCCTCTCTGGGAAAAGGAACCGTTTTTTTAAAAAAAAAATTTTTGCTATGTAAGCTATTTTGTTAACTTTTCTGAACAGTGTATGAATCCTGTATGTATGTATGTATGTATGTATGTATGTATGTATGTATGTATATATATATATATAAATAAATAAAAGTGGTGCTGAAGTGGGACATGGGTGCACAAGATTGAAACTTAAAATTCAGGAGAAATTTCAGTATTTGTCTCAACAAACCAAAGCAATCTGAATTTAAGACTCAGAGGTTTTGAAGGCAGATACAAGTCATATTACTACCATATTACGTATAAGTAATTCTTGTTTACTGGAAAGTGTTTTCATAGTCAAGCTAAATAAAACCGTAATAGCAGATTGACACATCTTTTATGTCATTCAGTTTGGATATAGGTGTATTTTAACATTAATATACTGCTCAGCATTCTAGGAATCAAATAGTAGATATGATCAATCAAGTATGATGCCCAAGACAGTAGGTGAGCAGAGGCAGAACCCTTACTGAAGGAGCTTGTGTACAACTTTCTTGGGGATTGTCCCAGATAACAATTTACACAAAAAATACTGCAAGTAACATTATGTCATATGTACATTGTCTCTACATACCTGGAAAGAAACTGCAGAGGAAGCTCCAAATTGTCTTTCAAAGTCTGAAGTTGTGCTACATCACAACACAGACTAACATTCTCAAAGAAAAACCCTGGGCAGAGTTCCTTAAAAGAAAATTGAATATTTATCACTTCTGAAGAATTAATTCAAAATAATTTAGACTTTATGCTACAAGAGTCACATGCAAAATTTTAAACACCTGGACTTGGAAATATATTCCACTAGTTTTAATGAATTCATCCCCAAGTAAGCAGCTGTAAATCCAAGTCAGCACGTCATATAGCAAAGGAGAACAAAGTCAGCACATCATACTTCCTTGAAGTATAATACAAAATAGAAGGTATTAGTCAAATCATTCTGTACCTTAAGTGTTATAGGCCTTGAAATAAAGCATCAACTTAACATCATGTGGATGTGTGATTGAAGAATTTTTTTATTTATCTATGTACTGTATATTGAGTCTGCATCACAACAGTGCATCTATATTTTTGTACAGTGACAATATAGTATCTATCAAGTTCAATAACCAGACCATAGAATAGAATTAACATGTTGCACTATTCGTATAAATGCTAGAGATAAGGAATTAATTAATCTCAAATAAACTTTGGATTTGAATCCAAAGCATTGCAGAAGGCAAGGAAGCTCATAGAGACAGATATCCTCTTCATCCCTCCCCCACACTGCAACACTTGCAGCTACAAAACTGGCTAGAAACTAAAGTGACCTTCAGTAACTTTGATAAATTGTGGAAGTCAAATGAGCTGGTACCCCTGGCAAGAGTTATGATAACTTGGACACTTTTACTATATACAGTCAAACCCAGAGCAGAAGGGGGAAGCACCAGGGCAGCTTAATACAGTCTGTCACAATCTGGAACACACTATTTAGGGGGGAGTCCTAGCACACAGATACTCTGCTCAAAGATGGTCTGCAGGATTTCCCTTTCTTCCCCAAAGGCCGTCCCCCAGGTTCTTTTATCTTTCTGGAGCAGTGTGTTCAGGGAAACTGAAATAGAAGGAGTCAGAAAGTTTGCTTCTATTGCCTCCTTATTATGAAGTACTTTGGAATTTAAAGTGTGCAATATTAGACAAGTATCTCATGACCATTCAAGTTCCAGTTCTTAAAAATCACTTAGTAATACTGTAATTCATAAGAGACATACCTGGACCAAATCATAGCCATCCTTTGGTAGAGGCAGTGGTGGCCCCTGATATTCACAGTTGTACCTTTTGCCTCCAGAAACAATTCCACACTGGCCATACCAGACACAGGAGTCAGAATATACCTGTGTAACAGAAGTTAGTAATCTAGTTCAGAAATTGCTAGAGTGTCATTAGGTCTCAACTGAAATAATGCTTAGCATTCATATGTCATTCACATGCACTATCTTGACAGAATCCTTATAATAGTCACATATCATAGTAGCATCAAGTCCAATATATGAAAAATAAGATCTAAAAATGAATGAGGACCCACCTGAAATTGGTCCATGACCCACAGTTTGAGAAATACTATCCTAATGAATTCAATAGTTTACTCAAGGAAGAATCAAACTGGGGAAAAGTTTGGATTCCCCAACTGGGGAAAAGTTTGGATTCCCACAAAACTTCAAGTTTTAATGTCAGCTCAGCATTTCAAGAGGAAATTTATCAAATAGAAGCTAGCTAGCTGTTTATCTTTAGAAATATAGCTTTCTATTGGAGAAATCCAATCACAGTCTTCTGTATCGGGCAAGGAAAGAAGTTTCTGTTCTAAACCAACAAGCTAGGATTAGGATTACCCCCAAGCTAACTGGGTAAAAGGCACTCTTTCAAGCGAGTGTTCTTTTATTTAGCAGGGGGAGAGTAACAGACATCGCTGGGAGTGTGTAGAGCCAGTTTCTCCCCCCTGCTAAATAAAAGAACACACACTTGAAAGAGTAACTTCTTTTGCATTTTTGATTGTGAGCCCTTTTGTGACAGGGACCCATTAGCTATTAATTTTTTTCATTTTCTTGTAAACCACTTTGAACTTTTTAGTTATAAAGCAGTATATATAAATACTGCAGATAGATTGCACTGTAAATTATCACCATTTAATACAGGGATTCTAGAACGTCTTTCAAGTGTCCCGGGACAATAGTAGATTTGTATTTTTTTTAAACTTCCAGTTATTACATGGATACAAGTGTCATTATTCCCAATGGTTATTACACAGCAATATTAACTTGTTCAGCTTTAGACTAAGTTGCTATAAGTACTGCTTTTTAAATTCAAAACAAGAAAAATGGCATGTTAATAAAAATTTAGCCAACTATTTCAGTGATCACCTGTGATCACCTAATTCATTCCAAATTAGGACAACCTGTACAAATTCCAAGCACATTGTTTATTCTGATAAAGCTAGTATTAAAATAAAAGCAAGAACTTTATTTAAAGAACTTGAGAGTAAACAAATTATTACTTTACAGCACAAGCTGTGGAGGAGGGTAGAATTCTGCAAAGCAAAGATTTTTTTAAGATAAGCTATCTTAATCACATGGATCACATGATGGTGGTGTTGGATGACTGTCACTACTTCTCCTTCTATTCCCTTGAAAATGTGCTATCATCAGCAACAGTCCCAAGTTGTTTTTCCCTCCCAGCACATTTTAACTAGAAGCCACAACCAGAATGGTCAGGTCAGTTTTGCAAATATTATATACAAAGAGTACTCAGTCCTTAAAATGCCAACTATTGGATTGTTCAGCCAGTTCCTTACAAAGGGCACTTTAAACCACTATTATACCTGAAATGCATAATGCCAATTGCACAAGTCATATTCACTTGCTATGTTCAAGTGTTTTAAGGTTTTTTCTAAACTTGAGTTTTAAAAAACAATACCAGTAAGAATCTTAATATAAAACTGAAAGATGTTTCATCAAACCTCTGTTTCAGAAATCATGTGGAATAATATACCACTTCACCAAATTCAGGAAGTTTTTTTCTGTTTATAAAGATATGAATGAAGAGTTTAAGGGAATCTCAAACATCTTCAGAATCACTTTCAATGGATTACACCATATCAGATGCATTTTTCCAGGGACAGATTTGATTATATAAGCTTGAACTCTGTTTCTCTTGCTGAAAGGTAGACTTCTACCATCCCATTACATCTCCTCTTTAATTCTATTACATACCCATACAGCAACAGTGTTACTTACATGTAACCATGAGCATAACTTACATGTAACCCTGGGACAGAGATTGGTGTCCTTGCATTCCCCTCACACAATCATTGCAACTACAGTCTTGTAAAATACACAGTTCAAATCTAATCATCCTTTGATTTGGTTCAATATGTGTTCACCAACTGGGGAAGGGTTGGCCTTCAGAAGCCTTCACCCTTTAAATTAGGGTGGCCATAATTTAAAATTGGGACAGCACCTTCTGTCCCATTTGCCAGTATTTGAATACAATCCTGCTTTAAATGTATTTTCAAGTCACTCCAAACAGCTGAAAACTGAAGTGATATCCTAAGATCTCGTGTGGTATTCAACACTATCTGAGGCCTTAGAAGTCATTCTGAGAGCTGTGAAGCTGTGGCATCTTCCCCGGCCATCAGACACAACCCAAAATCTATGGATAAATCATTATCCATAGATTTAAGCACCCATGGGAGTATGGGAAGAGATGCTCCTTGATGCAGGGGCACCATCTATATTTCTATTTTCTCACGTTCTTTACTGTCAGCAGTTTGACCCTATTATAGTTGGGTCAGACTGTTGCCAGACTGCCTCTATTCATTTTTGAACATTTTTTGTCACTGCATATGATGCTCACCTGAAATTGGCTTTTGCCCAACTTAACAGCATCCCAACCCACAGTTTGGGAAACACTCTTCTAGTACTGTAGGTTTTTCTTCCATTCAAGTCAGATGAATGGTTCAAGGCAAGAGGAAGATGCAAACACAAACTCACACACATCTACTCTAAAAACATGTATACACACAAAAAAGAATCATTCACCACATTCTACCCAGAGAGATCAGCCCAGCTGTTTATGTGATAAGTACTTTGATTTAATTCAATTCAGGAGACTCCAGATTTCCCCAATATTTCGAGACTGAAGGATGCCAATGAATGAATGAATTATAGATAACATAGGTTTATGTTTCAGATTTACACTGGTTTCTCACTGGCAATTATGAGTTTGTTTCAATAGATTTAAAAGATTAAAGCTTACAAAAAGTTCACATGCATTAAATGATAAATCTCAGTGATAATCTGGTCTCTTTTTCCTTTTCAGTAGCTCATCCATCAACAAGTATACACACAAGAGAGTCACTCATACACCAGGAAAACACCAGCATGCTTTTACAAATTATTTGCCTTTTGGACAAGAACTGAAGCACCATTGTCACAGAGTTACAATGCTTCTTTTTGTAAGAGTTCAACAATACTGTGTCTTATCCACATTTATGTAGGACTAGCGAAAACGTACCCGCATTGCAGGAGTAAAATTCTCCTCATGCGCACCACCCCCATGCGCATCAACACCTTCCACTGTGCATCATCCCCCATGAGCATTAACCTCCCATGCACACAAACCCCCCATGTGCACCAACACCCCCACTGTATATCATCCCCATGCACATCAACCCCCATGTGCACCCTCCCATGAGCACCATCCCTCATACACATCAATACCCCCGAACTGTGTATCATCCCCCATGTGCATTAACCCCCCCATGATGATGATGATGATGGACCACACCATCATCCTCTGTGGTCCCTCCCTCCCAGTGCATCAGCTGGATGTTGATCAGTCAGGCTTCAATGTTATGGTAATGTTAAGCCCAGTGCCAGATTCCAAGATGGCAGATCCCACACTCTCACAACCCACCTGAACCAAGGTTATGACCTCACCAAGGGGGGACCCAACTCCCACTTTGAATACCACTGCTTTAACTCCTACCTGATAAGACTGGTCTACACAAACCATAGTCAAGTGTACCCCTTGTTTCAGGGATACAGCTCTCAACTGATTACCTCTGCACGGTACTACAATTAGTCCTGCAGCGAAATTAGAAGGGAAGGAGGACCATATGGGCCTCTTTTCCGGTGTGCCATTCATTTCACACATCTACCAAAGACTGAACTGAAGACTGTATCAAAATGTTAATGTATCAAACTGAAGACTGTATCAAAATGAAGACATTAACTGAAACTGTATCAAAATTATTACTGGCCCACTGGATTTGGGACACATGAAACACATCATATACAGCGAGGTTACCATCATGAAATATGTGCCTATGTGTTACTGAACAGATCCAACCATGCTTAATTCATTGAGCAATCCAATAAAAGTCACCTAAATAATCTTTTTTAATTACAACAAGAATTTTTAAAAATTCTACATGCAATAGTGTGAAATTATTCGTCTGCAGAAATAGATTCTGGTCTTCTGACTAATCTAAATTTACATTTTGTTCACAGTGCAATTCTAACTCTGGTTAGGTCAGCACAAGTCCTGGCATAAGTCCCATGACGGCCTGGGGGTGTCGCAAAGGCATTTCCATGCCACTCTTTGGGGAAGTTAGCCAACTGCACAGACATGTGCCAGCCTCCGCACACCATCGTGGGAACAGGGAGATGAGCAAGTTGTGGTGGCCTAAACTGGTTATGACTGTATCCTCAGAAACATACTACAGAGGCTCAGCTGTCACCAGTTCATTGGCATCCTTCAGTCTCGAAAGATTATTGTATCGTGCTCTGATTGGAGGTCCTGAAACAGCATCTGGTGTGGCTAACAAGGCCAATTCGAGAGTGGCAATCCCTTCCACACTGAGGACAAATAAATTCCGACCCCTGCCCAGGCCCCAAGTTTCGCTGCTTCCAACTCTTTGCTTTAGCCTGCCAAACAAGTGTCTCTTCCAGTTGGAGAAGGCCATGCTGGGTCTTTTGCCTCCACGCTGGGAGGTCAAGGTTTCCCAGCTGTTGATGTCCATTCCCAATGTCTTTATGTCCCTCTTGCAGATGTCCTTATATCGCAGCTGTGGCCTCCCTCTAGGGCACTTTCCCTGCACTAACTCTCCATATAGGAGATATTTTTGAATCCAACCATCAGCCATTTTCACGACATGCCCAAGCCAGCGTAGAGCCGCTGTTTCAGAAGTGTGAACATGTTAGAGATTCCAGCATGCTCCAAGACTGTGTCATTTGAGACTTTGTCATGCCAGGTGATGCCAAGAATACGTCGGAGACAGCGCATATGGAAGGTGTTCCGCTTTCTCTCCTGCCATGCATAGAGGTTCCAAGACTCGCTGCAGTATAAGAGTGTGCTCGGGACGCAAGCTCTATATACCTGGATCTTTGTACTGGATTTGTATTTGACCTGGATCTTTAAGTGGGGGGAGGTTTCTGTCAGCTGTCACCAAGTCATAGTTGAAAGTTTTATTAACCAAGATTTGGCAGGCTGTGTGAAGTGTACCAGATTCTTTTAAAAAAATTCAGGAGACCCCTTCCTCAAAGTTTTGCTTAAGTATAGCTTCTTAACACTTATGATGAAAAGTCAACTCAAAATGGTATCCAACTACATATTTCACCTTAAATTATATGCCACTAGTTTGAATATTCAGCACATTATTGCTCAAACTCTCAGGATAGCACCTATAGCTTCCACAATATTTCCAATGTGATTCACAAGGACAGCCACTTCCCATGCTCCTGTTTGGCAGGAAAGAAAAAGGGCTTAGCCAGAATTTACACAAATACCATCCTCAAGAACGGCACCCTATTATATCAAATGAAGAATAAGAGAAAAAACCCACCTCTCCCCCCAAAAAGACTGTAGCCCATTTCTTTCTCAGCTGCATCAGCTGTCTGCTCAGACTTAAGGGTTAGGGTTTTTTCAATGACATCTATGGAAAGAATATTCAAAAGGACAAATCCTGCCTAAAATGGCACAAGCCATTCTACCACATTGGATTTGTTATACATGTTGCCCAGTCTGCTATATGTGTATCCTCAAACCTCAAAATACAGTAGGCCCTAGCAAGGGGCTATATCTCACAGCCCACATAACTACAGAATTGTGAACATTATAAAATAGAACAATTCTCAATACTCAGAAAGGGCAACAAACAGAAGAGTTACCCCTTTACAGGTGACTCAGTTACAGGACTACAGACACAACCAGTCACAAATCTGCAACTCAGCTCTGATTTTCCTTCTGGAACTAGGGGCACAATCCAGAGCAACTACGGTGAGTCCTTGCTCCGGTGTAAGAACAATTTGCTCTGGATTGCAATATGAATTTCCCATAGTTTTTCATTAGGTGGTAGGGCACACATAATGTCTCTTACGTGCTCCTGTAGTTGCTTTGGATTGTAGGGTAGGACAATTTGTGTGTGCACATGTGCCTGTCCACACACACACACACGACAGGAGCCCTACAAGAGAGATTTCACAACTCAAACTCAAGCTTCTAGCTATACATAAACAAATGGCATGGGATCTTCTCTTCACCCCACAATATGCAGCAAAAAAACTGTATTTGCTCAACAACATCCAACAAATTCCAGAAGTATATTGCATACTAGGAGAGACTGTTCCAAGGAACACTCTCATAAACATCTGTTTTGCTAAGCACCTAGCATGAACTGTGGAAACACAGCCATCAGACTAGAATTACGGTACTAGAAAGCTGTTACTTTGTTGTCTGTCATTCAGCTTTCATATGTAAAGGCTATGAAAAAGGGCTAGCAATCCCATGTTATTAGCTGCGTCAGAACTCATTTTACTTATACTACTCAACAAAATCTATGACTAAGAGTCCAAATCTAAGCTTGCCTATTCAAACATTTGCCCCATTATAGACAATGGAACTTATTCCCAAAAAAGCGTGGATAGGATTGCAGCTTAAAGCCATGTTTCTGTTCATTCCACAGATGTGGAACCTCTACTCATCACTGTATTCACCTTAATGTCTTCAGGATGAGGTACACCATGGGAGGAGATGGGAGTTCACTAGGAAACCCTATCTGTGCACATTCTTAAGTCTCAGCCCTCTTGTATGCAGCATGTCTCTTTGTTATTGGGTCATGCACCACCACAAGATACAACTCCTCTTCCTTCACATGGGACACAGAACAAGGGAACAAAGTTGTTGGCAATTCTGTCACTTGACCCAAGTACAATACCTGCCAGGGTTGCATCAGGAGTTCCCTACTCTGACATTTATAGGCTTCAAAGGTGACCCACATTCTTTACAAACCTGCAAGGCACTGATCAGGGAGCATCTGACCCAGCTTTAGTAGGTTTTCCAGGTTCCCAGGATGAGCAATGGGAGAGCTGGAGTGATTGCTACCACTCCAGATTTGCCACCTGTCTTGAAGGGTCTTTCTGTTGGAGAAGCAGTGAAATGTTTTGCATCCTGATCTAACAACTGAAGTCCACCCATTGTCTTCTCTCAGTGTCCTGTGTGTATGATAAATTATCCAAGCAATGTTGCTTTCATGTGGTAAAAATACAGGAAATAACCAACAAATTCAGGAAAAGATCAAGCAAACATGGTGGAGGCACACAAGTAGATGGGATGACGGAGACTAGAATAGGCATTCTGGAACATAAAGTTATTTACCCAAATAAAGCTTGAGGTTCATGTTCCAATCACACCAATTGGCTATACCTCAGATATGGATCTATCTCATTTTCTAGCCACTTTCTCCAGGGCACAACTCAAAACCTTGCATGCCAAGCTTACAGCTCCACAAAAGGCCCACCACTACTGAGTTATATTGGTGAAAGAAGAGATGCTTTCAATTACCTGTACTAGCTACAGGACTAATAAGGACCAGGGGACCAATAAGGACCCTATGGTGCCTTCTTCTAACTGTGGCTACATCCTTAGATTTTGATCTTTGGAGCAAGAAGCCCTGTTGCCTCTCCCTATGCATCTCTTGTGGTGTTCTTCTCCTATCATTTTTTATGATAGGACAGGAAAACCACAAAAACACCCACAAGGTCATCAACTGTGCCTTCCAATGATCATATCAACATTTTCCAAAGCAATTGCAGTTGAATGCATTTCTTGTTTCCCTACTGCACTGCTCTTTCCCATCATGATAGTGCTTATTACATCAAGAACTGTTTCAACATACATTCTTCAGCTTATCACCTACCCCTCTTCCTTGAAAAATGCTTGTTCCCTTATCCCGTGCACAGCATATCAGGTACTGTTATATGCATTTTGTGCTTTGAAACCTTGGGGGAAATGAGCAGGAATGTCACAAGTTTTATATAAGGCCTCCTACCCACTATATTGTGGGGATAGGGCTGCTTCAAGTAAAACCTAATTCTTTTGACTATTTCCCCTGTCTAAAGAGATATTCTGAAGGCTTTTGCTGGCTTCATTTGTGCAACCAGGAGATCTAAACTTCTCCCAGAAACATGGCTGCAACTATGAGTTGATGTTCTTCTCACTGTGGGGCTAAGGGAGTCTCGGAAAGAAGACCAACTATGAAGTACTGTATACTTCTGTATTTGGAATGGCTTGACATTATGTCAACCAGAAGAAAGCTTTAAAAAAAGTTGGAAAGGACAACAGAGAACAGTTACCTTGCAAACAGAAGAAACGATGCTTTGGATAGCTACATGTTATTTTGAAAATCTAAAATCTTAATGAGGTGCTGTCAATATAAAGAATCCATCCCCATTTGCTTAGCACAACAGAACCTATCTTTTATTTTTAGATATCCATTAGGAAAGACCAATTTCTGCACTTTTCTTCTAAGTAAAGTTAGAGCCCTAAAGATGTGCTCTTGGTGTCATACCCAAGTTTTCCAAATGTAAGACAAAATACACTTTCAGTATCCCAATACACTTATTTGCAGTTGTCAAGTTTATCTATTACATAACTCTATAGATTTACACGCTTCTAAGTGCTTCACAGTGAAAAGGTCTCAAGACTTACATGCACAAGAGTTAATCTAGTTATTAGTCTAGTTATTACTAGAAAATTAAACTAACATCAGTATCACTATTCCAAATATTCCAGACATGAGAACAACAAAAGAACTTATGGTAGCATTAAACTAGGTCAAAGATCTCATCCAACTTCCCTATCAAAGACAGGATTAAGCAATGAGCCTTCCTGAGGATCAATTTTAAAACCATCAGGATTAGAAGTAGGGATGGGGTGAGGGACAGGGGAGATTAATAATTGAGGAATACCACTCAGGATAGCAATGCCTAACTTTACTAGCATCCTGCATTCATTTACTCTCAGAAATCTACAGATAGCACAGTCAAGTAACCCAATTTCAATTTGTCACAAACCAGGTATCAGAGCATCAGAGAAACATCTGTCTAAACATAAGAAACATTCAATACACTGAAGGTCATCAGCTTTGCAGATAATAGAGAAATTTTACTAGATCCTCTACTGACGATCAGCTTGCAGTGAAATTTTATCAGATCATATACTCATATATATTACACATCACAGTAACTTGGCCAAGTGGATTGCTGCAACTTTCCATGTTCACTCAGTTTTACCTGCATTATGAATAATGCTAGTCACTCTAAATATAATGTTGGTCTCAAGATAATGAGACTTACTGTCGGTTTTCCCCAGCATCAGGACTTTTCCAAGGAGTCCTCCCTTTTCATGATGTGGCCAAAATATTTGAGTTTCAGGTTCAGAATCTGTCCTTCCACTGAACAGTCAGAGTTGATTTCTTGGAGGATGAACCAATCTGATCTCCTTGCAGTCCAAGGGACTCTCAAGAGTAGTGGTTCTTGAGCACTTCAGCTTGAGACCCTCTTCTGAGAATGAAAATCTGCCCAGGATCCCCCCAAAGTGATTTAATGGCTGGAAGTTACATCAAACAGGAAAAAGACATCACTGGGATGCCAGAGCTTCTCCATGTCTACTTCCAAGATGGTGGTGCGCAGTGCCAGATTCCATAATGGCAACATCCAGTTTTTTCCATCACTCCCCTGCCCCCTTGAAATGAAGCCACAACGCATCCGTGGGGGTCCTAACACCCATGTTGGGAACCACTAATCAAGGGTCTTCTCCGACCACACAATTCAAAGCCACTTATGTCAATTAATTTTCTCCCAATTAAAAATTGACCCAACCTAGTATGAAGTCCCCCCCAAAGGCAAAACCTTCAAGCCAGAAGCAGAAGAAGGGATACCCCTAAACACGCATCATTTGCTGTGAATAGAAGAGATCCCTTTGTGCAAGTAGAATCCACTACAGAGCAGGAGTCAGAGCTGACCCACCAGTCCCTACACTAAAAATCCCAGCCCCAAAGTGAACCATATGGGGGCCCACAGTGTTGGGGCCCAAACTTGGCCAACCTTAGGCTGAGAATTCCACCCCTAAGTAGACCTTCTGGGGGGCCCACAGTATTGGGGCCCAATCCTGGCCATCATTAGGCTGAGAAGCCCACCTCCCAAGAAGACCATATGGGAGGCCCACAGTGTTGGGGCCCAATCCTGGTCAACCTTAGGCTAAGAAGACCATATGGGGGCCACAGTGTTGGGGCCCAATCCTGGTCAACCTTAGGCTAAGAAGACCATATGGGGGCCACAGTGTTGGGGCCCAATCCTGGTCAACCTTAGGCTAAGAAGACCATATGGGGGCCACAGAGTTGGGGCCCAATCCTGGCCAACCTTGCAGCATTGATGGAGCTGTGCCAGTGGGGCCTGCACTGTCTCTGGGTGTGGGGCAGACCCACAGCTCCCCACCCCAGGCTAAGAGGGGGTTCAGTGACCCCAGGAGTGCAGCGGGGAAGTGTGAGGATTGGGACCTGTGGAGGCAGCAGGGCTGGCTGCCTCCCTTCCTTCCCTTCTCTTGCACTCACCGGGCCAGGGAGCAGAGGGAGCAGGCAGGCGACGGCCAGGCTCAGGCCGCAGAGCCTCCCCCAGGCCGGGCTCCGTCGCAGAGCCATCCCGCTAGAGCTGTCAGAGAGAGAGCAGCGCTTCTGGGTTCCTCCTGAGGCGACTCTGCCTCCTCCGTCCTTCCCTCACGGCCGCGGCTGCCTCTTCCCGTCCTCGCAGCCGCCAACCAAGCGCAGCACTCCAGCCTCCGCTCCTCCTCCTCCTCCCGACCTCCCTCGCCCGCCCTTTCCTGGGCAGAGTCTCCTCTCCCCGCCTTGCCCGCTCTCCCTTCCCCTGGAGGGCGATAGGCTCCTCAGCACTGTTTCTCAGCTGCCCCTACTCAGGAGTTGCTCCTCCTCCTCCCACTGACTCACTTACAACTCAGTCTTATGTCTACTCACTGAGTAAAGGTCCTGAGGAGTCCAGGTGTCCTCTTTTTCCAGGACACGTCCTCTTTTCTAGCCTCCTGTCCTGGAAAAAGACCCTCAGTATCCTCCTTTTCCCTTCTCAGCTACCTCTACTCAGGGGTTGCTCCTCCATTCACTGACTCAGTGAGTAAAGGTCCTGAGGAGTCCAGGTGTCCTCTTTTTCCAGGACACATCCTCTTTTCTATCCTGGAAAAAGACCTTCAGTGTCCTCCTTTTCCCTTGTGAGCCTCCATAAATTGTATCCATAATAAAATATTTAAATTTAATAATAAGCAGTATAATGTTTGGATTTTGTGTGTATTTAGGTTTTAGTTTGTCATGTCCCACATTTTTCTTGGGTGTCCTACATTTTGTCCTCTTTTTTTGGTCACTGTCCAAGCTCAAGGCTTTAGCATGCAAATTGTGCATGTCTACTCACAAGTAAGTCTCATTACAGTCAGTGGGACTTCTAGGAAAGCGTGCATAGGACTGCAGCTTTACAAGCCAACCCTAAGCATTCCTACTCAGAAGTAAGTGCTAATACAGTCAATGGGGATTACTCCTCGGAAAGTAAGTGTGTAGGATTGCAGCCTTACAGCTCAATTCTATTCATGTCTACTCAGAAGCAAATCCCATGAAATACAATATTGCTTACTCTTAGGAAACTGCATCAGATTGAATAGCCCAACTCTATATTTACTCAGAGGTAAATCCCATTACAGTCAATGTTGCTTACTCCTAGGAAAGTATGCACAGCATTACACAGGGTGATCATGTGTCCCCTTTTTACAGGTCTTCTTTTTTAACCATGTATGGGGGGGAATCTTCAATGTCCTGCTTTTCCTTGTGAGCAGGCAGTAGATACACTTCTTGTAATTAATAAATTATGGTATATTTATACAGTTTCAAATTTAATAATAATACACTATAGTGCTTAATTTAACCACATGAAAGGAATATACATATTTTTAGCTTTTATTTTGTCATGTCCTATATTTCACTTGGGTGTCCTACATTTTGGGGGACCACATTCTCTTTTGCGGTTATGACATATGACAGGATGCGGTCATCCTGGCTTTACAGCCCAATGTCTACTCAGAAGGAAGTCTCATTACAGTCAATGGGACTTGTTGTTAAGTAAGTGTGGCTAGGCTTGCGCCTGAGTGCCTATGTTTCCAGAGGTTTGCAAGGAACATCCGCTCTGCACAGTGGCTGCAATCCTATCCACACTTTCTTGGGAGTAAAGCCCATTCACTGTAACATGAATAGACATGGCATTGGATTGGGGGCTCTGCAGCATATGTAAGCTGAGGCTGCAATCTTGTGCTCTTTATCCTGAGGGGGGAGTAAGCTCCACTGAAAACTGGGACACTTCTGAGTAGAAGAGCATAGCCTTGATTTCTTGAGATGGAGAATGGAGAAGAGTCTGTAATGGAGAAGACTTGGGGAGGTCACAACCTTGGGTCAGCGAGGGTGGGATCCATCATCTTGGAATCTGGCACTGGGCTTTCCTGGTAGTAAGTACTATTGAACACAATGGGACTTACTTCCAATTAGACACGGAGTTCAGTTACATCACAGTAACAGTGCAATCCTAAGCATGTCTACTCAGAAGTAAGTCCCATTGTGTTCAATAGTACTTACTCCTAGGAAAGTGTGCTTAGGATTGCGGCCTAAGTTTGGCAGGTTCCTGGACAGTTTGAAAAGATGTCCCAGGTTGAAATGCCTGAGTACCACTGCACCATCCTGGTGCACACCATAATAACTTTAAATATCTTCACTGAAGTGTTTTCTCTCACCCTTCTTTCTATTTGATCACATTTCCTTTAAAGATATAGTTCCCTCCCAAACCTTTGGAGTGAGTTACAATCATGTAAAACAGTACACAGGGGAGTGTGCAAAAGTAGGTATACAGTTATAAGAGTTATACAGAGTTCTTTATTATTTACTATGCTGTCTATTTTATAGTATTTTATTAATATTTTATATATTTTTTATTGTTTTGCATTCCTTATTTATGATTTTCATAATAAAAACTGTATACCTACTTTTGCTGGTTTTTTGCTGTTCTTTCATAATAAAAACTTTATACTTGCTTTTGCACCCCTCTGTGGTATATGTGTCTAACGCTGAAAAGGGGAGGGGAAAAATCCAGATAAAAAAGAATAGTATATTACAAGTGCAGCTCTGTTCCTGTTTACTGAAAAGTTCCACTTCCTTCCACTGCCTGTAACTGCAAGGGGGGGCCTAATTCAACTAGCATTTAGGCCCTTTTGCAAATGTTGCTGTATGCCGCCTTTTGAACTATCTGCCTCTGCCCTTTTGGGAAAAAACAACATACTCCAATCCTAGCAAACTTTCTAACTCTGGTGTAGCCCCATGGTAAGGGAACACATGTTCCCATGCGTTAAAAAAGCCCCAGTGATTGCCCTTCCACTAAAAGATCCAGCGCACATTCTACTGACAAAACTGCAACTGCACAAGCATTGGAAAATTGGGTAGGATTGGGCCCAAACAATGAAGTTTCCTGTTGATGATGCAGCTGCTCTTGCTATAGAAATCCAATAACTCCACTACTCCCTCTCTCCCCTTGACTAAATCCTTAGGGGTGATGACATTCCTTTCTTGAAGGAAAGGCACTTTGTACTTTCTTTTTATATTTTTTATTTTTTTGTAAATAGAAGCTTGAAACAGAGTTGCCATATTATCCTTTTCAAAGAGAATATCTTTTTATCTAACAATATCAGTTTGGAATCCAAGCGTCAAATATGCTCATGGCAGACCTAGACCCCTGAAAACAAACAAACAGGGCATGCATTGCATCCAACACTGTGGGGAGGGGAGAACATCCAGGTCTCCGCAAGCTAAGGGAATAATTTCTTCCCTTATCGTGATAAAAATCTTTTATTAAGATTTTTATTTATCTTTTATTTAACTTTTATTAAGATTTTAAAAAATGCAGATTTCATGGCTGATTCCCATCACAAGCTTTAGAGCCTGTGTAGAACAAAGGAGGAACATATGCATGCTCTGTTTATGTTCTGTTGGGATTAGCAATCTATTAGTTCTTAATTATAGTAGTTTTTTTAGTAGTAGTTTGTGCATATTTCCCATCAAGAGACGACTTCATTTCACTGCATTTTCTGAATTAAACGAATAATTAAATTAAATAATGAAAATTATTCATTTTCTGAATTTAATTAACTTAAATTAAATTTAAGTTAATAAATTAAATTTATTAACTTGAATTATTAATTATTAACTGAATTTAATTAGTGAATAATAATTGGATTATTTGTAAAATGCTTTATTAAATCTTTTTAAGGGATTTTTAACAACAACATTATATGCACAGCTTGCCCCATATGCATTTTCTTGCAAGTGAGCCACACTGATTTCAAGTGTACACAAATTTTTGGCTTTACTTGGATAGTCCTAACTCCATGGTGTGATGCTACTGTGTGGTCAGTCATGGGACCTCTTGGAGCGGCAGCCAGAATTCATTCAGCTCAGTTTGTTGTTCAGATGGGTGTAATCTTTTGGTATGCCCACTGCTGATGTCAAATGGTCTGACTAGTGTTGTAATTCTTTGCACTAGACAGGAAGGCTTCTATCTGTCTGTTAACCTAGTTGTGTGTCATGTGACTCAGGAAGAATCAACAGGAGAATGTGTACATCACTATTTCCCAAAGCAAACAAAATGTTTTGCAATGTCACTTGTTGCTGAGCCATCTGTCGGTGAAAAATATGAATTGCTGGAAAAGAAAGAATTATTTTGTACACTGTACACCACAAAGTTTGATTATTATTTTGATTTTTTGGGGAAAAAAAGTATTTAGGGCTAGAAGAAATCTAATGCAGGGAGATCAGACCGCAGAAAAGGACAAGACTTGCCCAAGAAATGTAGGAAGCCCAAGAAAAGTGTAAGACATGACAAAATAAAAAGCTAAAAACACTCATGTATGTTGTTTAATGTGGTTATTTTAAACGCTTTTTATTAAATTTAAGATGATTACATATAATTTATTAATATTAAGAAGGCTACATTTTGTCTGTGCAAAAGGAAAAGGATGGCAATGAAGATTTTTTTCCCCAGGACTCAAGACTGAAAAAGACATGTCACCTTTTTATGGCCGTATAACCCATCCTTTTACACATGTATCCTAAATCCTTCATTTAAAAACTCCATATTAATGAATTGCTGTTAAAAAAGCAAAACTCAAAAGCACTACTTGAAATGATATAAATAAAATCACTATGGAGAATTCTGCTTGAGAACCCACTGCAAACAAGGAGGCTATGAATGTGATTTAAACCACAGCTAAATATGTACAAGGTTGGCAGTCAAAATCAGTGCCTTGCATTAGCAAGAAGCCAGAAGAAGCGCATTCTATGCCATGTTCAAAGCTCCTGTTAGAGGCAGCTTCTAGATCAAGATCTAAACGTTCTTAGGATGTTTCAGAGATTACTGTCACTGGTTTATGGTGATTGGGACTTTCAGTATGGATTTGCCCTAAAGCAATGTCTGGTCACAGTCAATGCGACAAAGAACATTTGCGTTCCTTAATAGTAGATGCGTCTTATGGCAAAATTAATGTGCACTTCATATCAGAAACATCTTTTTTTCCTTAAAAGCAAGAGAATGGGAGGAAGTCCTGGCTGGAACTTGATCTTTGCCTTGTTTAGTTGTAAAAATTGCAAAGAGGAGTTTAGCCTTTCCTCTGTTTAATCCTGAAATGCTTTGTCCCTGAAGTGGTGATGATTTTTCAGCAAAAAAACAATGTACAGGAAAAGAATGAACTCAGTACGCCCAAGTTCTGACCTGACAGCTTTTTTAAAGGGAAAAAATGTGTCCGCTGTGATGCATGCTTGGGCAGCACATGTTTGCATGCTTGTTTGGTTTAAGGAGAGATATCCAGAGATCCTTCTGGAATACCTGAAATGCAGAAAGTCATTAGAGCTTAGAAGAGATTACCTTCAAGGTAATGAGAGGAGTTGATTTAAAGCTGTGTACGTGTGAAAGGAGGAGCAAATAAGTCCATTAGTTTGCGATTTGGGATAAATGACAAACTGAGCTGAGAGGTGACTGAAGACATGACGGGCAGAGCAAGGTCTCCAAACCTTTCAGCCAGAGGCTGCATCAAATACCAGGTGCAGAGTCAAGGGCCAGAAAATAAATTTAAATATAAAATGTAAATAAATATACTAGAAATGAAACATAGGCTGCAATCCTAATCTCCAGCGAGGGTGGCCTAAGCCCCAGCATAAGCCCTGTGCTGACTTGGGGGTGTCACCAAAATGCCATAAGACACTTCTGTGCCACTCCTGAGTGAGGGTGAGGCCAGTGCGCAGATATGCGCTTACATCACCATGGGAATGGGAAGACCAATGAGTTAGGCCGGCCTAGATTAGGATTGCACTCTTGAGATAAATGAATTGGATACTGAATGGGCTCAAATTTCCAGGATTTCTCCAAGCACAACACATATCACAGAAATAAAGCACATATTCAAAAGCCCCAACTTCCCAAGCACCTTCTATAGCCTTCAAAAGACACAAGAAATTGCTTCTGATTTTGGGAAAAATTAGGAAGTGAATTTTCTGGCCCTCAGAAAACCCTCCAAACCTAACCAGGGCATAGCTGATGTGAGGTAACAGAACTTCAGTCTTGTAGGAGTGTACATGATGCCTCTACCTATTCTCTACTGGTAGACAGGTACAGTATGTATTCATAAATAAGCTAAATATTATAAAAAACTACATATCTCCAGTATTCTCTCCTCCAAAGGAAGTAAAATTCAGTCAGTATTTCCTCAGGACTTCTCACCATTCAGGAAAGTTTGATACTATAAAATATGTATGCACCACTTCAAAAAAAATTCACCTGTACAGAAATGGTGGTTTGTTCAACCCACAATCAAGTAAAGCAAGATCAAATCAAAAATTCAGACTGTGGTTTGTTGCCTAACTACAGTGGCAACGAGTGTTTGCATGTAGACCATTATATATCATTTTGTTCGAAACCTAAAGCAGAAGTGAAAGGTGCACAAGAGGAAAAGAAACAGTGGTAGCCCAAGGCTGTTTATATCAGCTGGGTGAAAATCCTGGGCTTTCTCAGTGGCATACCCTCTGCCCGCCTTGATGGTGTGTTGGGCATGTCCTCTGTCACGGGTATTGGGGGTCAGCCAGACCCTTTGATGAGGATGAGCCACCCCTTGGTTTGTTCCTGACTGACTTGACTAATTCCTTATATCACTCATTTCAAAGCAGGAAACAATGGTTTCCTCCTGTTGCTTCTGAATGGGGCCATATAGATATTATCTGTATTCTTGCTGTACAGCAGTTTGTCTAAGTACTGTCATTGACTTTATGAAGATGTTCTAGGATCCAAATTATTATATACTAGCGAAAACCGTACCCACATTGTGGGAGTAACATTTCCCCATACGCCATCCCCCCACGGCACATAAACATCCCATGCGCCACTTCCCCCATGCACCACATCCCCCACATGCATCAACCCCCATGCGCCACTACCCCATACGCATCATCCCCCATGCGCATCATCCCCCATGCGCAAACTTTCCCCATGCGCAACATTCCCCCATGTGCAATTTTCCCCATGCGCAACTTCAACCAGGTGCATCAACCCTTATGCACATCATCCCACATGCGCAACTTTCCCCCATGCGCATCATCCGCCCATGCACAACTTTTCCCCATGCGCAACTTTTCCCCATGCGCATGTGCAACTTCCCCATGTGCAACTTCCACCCATGCGCAACTTGCCCCATGCGCAACTTCACCCAGGTGCATCAACCCTCATGCGCACCATCCCCACATGCGCAACTTCCCCCATGCGCAACTTTTCCCATGCGCAACTTTCCCCCAGGCGCAATTTCCCCCAGGCGCAACTTCCCCCCCATGCGCATCAACCCCCATGCGCATCAACCCCCATGTACAACTTCCCCACATGCATCAGCCCCCATGTGCATCAGTCCCCCATGCGCATCAGCCCCCCATGCGCATCAGCCCCCCATGCGCAACCTCCCCCATGCGCAGCATCCTCACCAGTGCAACCTCTTCCTCCGAACAACATCCCCCAGTGCACCAGGGTCTGAGCACCCAATTGGCTGGATGTCGGTCAGTCTCCCATGTTAAGTATAGGACAAAAACACGTTTCCCCCTTTTCAGCCCCTGAAGGGTTAAATTTCTCCACATGGTGGGAGTTCAGGTGACAGAAGGAACTCCCAGAATTCCATGCTTCAGGCCCTGCAGTTGGGGCGGAATGTTGATGAGTCAGCAATCCTCAATGCAAAGTATAGGGAGGAAAACGCGTTGCGCCCCTTTTCACCCCCTTCCGGTTGGAATTTCCAAAAACCGGTTCCTTGTGCACCCCTCCATCACGGAAGGAACACCCACCCCAAATTTCATGCTTCTAGGCCCGGCGGTTTTGGCAGGGTGGTGATGAGTGAGTGAGTGAGTGAGTGAGTGAGTGAGTGAGTGAGTGAATTTTCTCTTTTATATATATATATATATATATATATATATATATATATATATATATATATATATATATATAAAAGATTTTCATTGGGAAAAAATTGTTACAGGGGTTCTTCTGCCTTTTATCATCATCAGCAGCAACAGCAGGAGTGCAGTTTGTGGCAGTTGTGCATGCTGTATCCTGTTCCTCTCCCATGCCAAAAATCCAGAAATAACTCAACTTGGAATTGTGCCGGCTATTTAGCAGGTGCAGATCTGAGTAGATTTGCTGGGGCGAGGAGACAAATGTCCTCTTATCTTGAGGAAACCTCCAACTTGCTCATGCCCACAGCATGAGTGCACTGTTGCATCAGTGCTGGTTAGGAAAGTTGAAAAGGGAGAATTAAACCCTTTGGAAAAGTCTCCCATATTTGGAAAAGTGCAGTTTGGGAGGCTCGGTGATCACTCACCCCACGATACACTTTTCCAAATATGCTTTGTTTAGAGGAGATGGTGTCCACTTATCATTTGACGGAGCAGACCTGTTTTTGGGGGATCTCCAATGAGGCATACGCAACCTGCTCCCCCTGGTCTGGGGTAGGCGGGGCCAAGCGCGAGGCTGACCCCCCTTTTGTGGCAGGGGATGCAGGCGAACAGGTCTGGAAAATGGGTTTGGTTAAGTGACAATCAGGATCAACCGTGGCACAGGTAGGGGGTGTGGCCAAAAAATCTGACCTCAGTCCTCAGGGGGGCAAGGCCTGATGGTCAACCCCCGTGCCAGCAGGTTGCCAGCTTTCAATCTCTGGCGGGATGGGAGTGGGCAGCCAGGCAACGGTTGGCTCCGACCCACTCCCCCCCTGTTGGGGGGAGGGGTAACGGGGTGGAACCCGATTAAATTTGATATGGCCCAAATTAGTACACACCAACCCTGGTACCCAGGTTTTTGCCTGAGGGCCCATACGGATCTGTCAGCTCTCTACCCATAGCCATGTGGCAGGCGTTGGGGGTCTTAAAATTAACCCAAGTTCATGTTCAAGGTCTGCCACTTATTATTGGATTATTAATTGGTTAATTGATTATTGATGAATTTCAATAATCATTCAGTAAAGTGACCCATCTCCTCCAGTTTTGTTGTCTGTGTGTTTAATGGACCATGTGTAGACCAAAAGGGAAGGCTACCACAGTGGAGATATTTTACAGAAGTGAAGTAACAGATGGCTTTTTGGAGAATTTGTTGAACTTTCACAGACACAAAATACAGTATTCATCCATGTTGCTTATTTGATATGCATCAGAAATAATAGGCTATGGGGAAGCAGATATGATCTCCGGTACACACCCAGCTTCCTCAGGGTGGAAAACAGGTGAGATGCCTTGTTGCCTACTACTTGTGGGTAGGTGTGGCAGGGAGGTGCAGAAAATGGCAATCTGGGGTGCTTGCAGATCCATCCACTTGTAAGACAGAAGGCTAATAAAGCCCCAGGTGCAGATGGGGTAACTCCTCTCTGCTTGAACGTGTGTGCCTACAACTGGCCCCCATCCTTACACAGATTTTTAATACTTCACTAGAGTTGTGCAAGGTCCCTTCATGCTTTAAAGACTCCATGATTATCCCAGTACCTAAGAAAACTTCCATTAGTGGGCTGAACGATTATAGACCTGTTGCCTTAACATCTGTTGTAATGAAGGTCTTCGAGAGGCTGGTGCTGGCCCACTTGAAGGACATCACAGACGTGATGCTAGATCCCCTTCAGTTTGCCTACAGGACTAACAGGTCAGTGGATGACACTGTTAATATGGCACTGCATTACATCCTGCAACATCTGGATTCTTTGGGGACTTATGCACGGGTTCTTTTTGTGGACTTTAGCTCAGCGTTCAACACTATTGTTCCATCAAACCTCCATTCCAAATTGATCCACCTTAAGGTATTTGCTCCTATCTGTCAGTGGATACTCAGTTTTCTGACGGACAGGAAGCAGCTGGTGAGGTTGGGGAAAATTACATCTAGTACTCGAACAATCAGTACAGGAACTCCCCAAGGGTGTGCTCTCCCTGTTGCTTTTCTCCCTCTATACAAACGACTGCACCTCAACGGACCCCTCTGTAAAAATTTTGAAGTTTGCAGATGATACAACGGTCATTGGACTTATCCGTGACGGTGATGAATCTACACAGACAGGAAGTTGAACAACTGGTTCTGTGGTGCAGCAGGAACCACCTGGAGCTTAATCCACAAAAAAACTGTGGAAATGAGGGTAGATTTCAGGAAGCACCCCCTTATGCTACTTCCACTTTCCATCTGTGGTAATGTGGTTTCAGTGGTGGAGTCTTTCAAGTTCTTGGGTTCTGTAATCTCCCAAGACCTGAAATGGTCAACTAACATCAGCAGCATTATTAAAAAGGCTCATCAGAGGTTGTTCTTCTTGCGCCAATTGAGAAAATTCAACCTGCCTCAAGAGCTGATGATCCTGTTTTACAGGGGAATTACTGAATCTGTTCTCTGCAATTCCATCACTGTCTGGTTTGGCACAGTAACCAAACTGGATAAGAAAAAACTACAAAGAACTATAGGTATAGCAGAGAAAATAATTGGAGTCAGTCTGCCCTCTATGGAGGATCTATATATCGCTCGGGTCAGGAAGAGAGGCGTGAGTATTGCTGCGGACTCTCTTCACCCTGGACACATCTTATTTGAGCTTCTTCCCTCTGGACGCCAATATAGGACTCTGTTCACTAAGACATCTAGGCACAAGGATAGTTTTTTTCCTTGTGCCATTAAATTGCTGGACCAACAACTATGCTGAGGGATTATTGGAGAACACTGAAGCAATGTTCTTATCTGATTGTATGTTCTGTATGTATTGTTTGTTATTTATGAGTTCGTGTGTGTATGTACATAGCCGTTGCCGAAGCCAAATTCCGGGTATGGAGATCATACTTGGCCAATAAACAAATCTAATCTAAATAGAGTGCTAGGTTGTGGTTCCAAGCAATAGGTGTGAGTTTTTACCACCTATTGGGAGAATGAGTTTTGGATTTGATAGTTTTAAAACACTGGAGAAAAATAATCTGAAAAGGAATTTATCAAGAGGTACTGTTGGAGATATAGCTCTGTAGAGGTGAAATTTTAGATTATGGTATTAACATACAGTAAGTAATTAGAATTTTTTGACTTTGCTCTTGCACTGTTGGAGGTATTTCATGTAGTTTTTTCCTGTTCTTTTTATTTTTATGTATTTTTGTTCTAATGATGTTTAATTGTTTTTCTTTCAACATAAATGTACCACATATGCAACATTTCACGTCTCCACATATATTTAATCCCATTATCCTATGTAAAAGATATGCATAACAAAACACACTGAATGCATGAAATCATAGCAATACCCTAGTCAGATTGATTTTATCTTGGGCTTAGGGGAAAGCATGCTGCTCCAATATCCTTTCTAAAAGGATTTTTAAACATAATAGTCAGCAGTATCTTACTTGCAAAAATGCTTCATAATAGTCAGCAGTATCTCACTTGCAAAAATGCTTCACTTTTGCAATTCTTCAGAGACCTGCTTCTCTTCCTACAGCCCACACCTTTGCTTTTGCAATTGCTGTAGCAATGACTCTTGAAGTTTAACAGAAGGCCTTAAAATGAATCATTCTTTTAAACAATAGTGACTGTGATCATTGTATTTACCAAAAGAACAGTGCAATTCAGCTCAGCATGAAGCTTGCAGCCTTTGTAAAGGGCATTTTATTTTTGTGGGCAATGAAAGTCTATCCAAACAGATACAATCAGTTTAACACTTTCAAATGAAGCAGCATGAATTTTACATTGAATTGTAAACCCATATTTGGTTGTCAACAGGGTGACTAATGGGATATTTTCTATAGGTCCTTGAGTGGTCATTTGCGCACACACACGTTGTCCATACACAGAGCCAACCTCAGAAGTTTAAAGACTTTGGTTGTAAGCTCTGCTCTCAAGTAGGAGAAATGTGCACCAGCACAGCACATGCCTCAAAGGCATAAAGACACGCAAACCCTGAGTTTTTTTTAAGGATCATCTCAAAAAATTCAAACTGTAGCATTTGAAGAGCAATACAACAATAAATGTCAGATCTGCAGAAGGGAGAAGCAGCATGGCCAGATGCCTGCACAGATGACCACTCAAAGAACTAAGATTACAGGTGAAAAAACTGTCCATCTTCTTCAAAGTCTTTGTGAAGTTGCATGTATTGGAGACCAACTATCTTTCTCTTACCCTGAAGGGGTGCAGGTCTATCCAGTGAGCTTTATCCAGGGAGACAAACACTAGATAAAACATGTTTGCCCTTGCAGGTGATTATAGATAGCCATTTTCCTTGTCTTGAATGATAAATAATACAGAATGAACACAGAAGGCAAAGGCTTGATTTTAACATCTAATGTATGTAGAGCTCTTTTCTCCTTCTGCGCTGAGTTTTTTTAAGAACACAAGTAATCAAGTCTAAATTCATGTGGAAAGCTGAGAGCACCTTTTATTACAAGGCATTGTCCAATTTGGGAGGAAGCCAACGTATGGAAAGTCCAAAAGTAAAATACAAAGTTTACCAATCATTTGTGCCAAAGTAATGGTTGCAAGAAATAGCATTCTGAAAGTGAACTGGCTGTAGTCATTTTCTCAAACGATTGGCTTAGAAGTTCAGAATATATAAAATGTCCCTTCCCATAAGGTTAGAAGTGATTCTTTACCCAGTGGGTATTGCATCCCACTCTGCTGCAGAATTTCCAGTGCTTGCTGTTGTGACTCATGGCAAACAGATTAACAATCCTACAGTTGAACTATAAAGTGGAAAAACTTGATGTTGAGGCTCCATTTGGGTCTTCCATTGCACAAAGAGCATCTGCCAAGTTGTTGGACAGCCTGGTTGGGCTGATATAGTATTGAATCCCAATCTCAGCCCCAAATCCTATGAGTCAAGGAGCAAAGGTTACTGTCCTAAATAGTGTGTTCTATAGTAAAAGTGCACATCAAAGAGATTCCCTTACCACTATTGCAGGGAACTTAGGATCCATATTGATCCACAATTCATTTGAGCCTAAATATCAGCAGGAATCATCTTTCCAGTCCTCACTTGTTGATATGATAACTGATAAACACCTAAACCTTTTTCAGGATAGGTCCTGTATAGACTTTCCTCAAACCACCCCCGATTTGCACCCACCACCACTTTACCTGCTTTGATGTGGGTTGGGTCCTTTGGTGTGGAATGTGGAGCCACTGGCTGTTTGCAGAGGCTCAGACATGTTCAACAGTAGCACATTTATGGCACCAAAGAGGTATTTACAATGGTGGAACACAAATTTGGTAAATGCCCTCTAAATTTGGGTTGTCCACTTTTTTTAGAAAAAAGAAGAATTATGATAAAAGGAGATAAGAGCAGGTAAAATATATTCCATTTAATTCCGGTATGCATAGGGTTCCCCCCATTTGAGAGCAGGGGCAGAAGGCTCCACAAAACCTTCAAAGACTAGGATGCTTCCAAAATCAGCTTTTCACATGCAGTGAACTCCACCATATGTGACTGCACTGAGACCACAAAGAAGAATGCAACTGCCTGCATCAAACAGAAGATATCATGAATGCAGTCCATCCATCTCATTAGATGCTGTGGTATCTCAGTAATGTTGTATTTGGACTTACCCACATCCCACCTTAGAAAAATAGGCTGCTGCAAATTATGAGCCATAGGTAGAGAATATTTTAGCACCATTCTTATGCCATTCGTTTGGTATTTGCTCAGGACGGCTGTCCAATAATGCAAAGCTCCAGTTTTGGGAACAGGTCCGCAGCATAGTGTTTGAATATAAACAATTGTTTAATTGTGCAATGTATGTTTGTATGGTGCTGACACAGCATCATATAAGATTGCTTTGGTGATCATTTTCAGTACTTCCCTTTTGAGGAATTCCTTACAGAGCAATTGTAAACATCCACGAGAAATAAATCCCAATGATTTCAATGGGACTTCTTCCCCGGCAGGTTTTTTAACGGATACCAAGCCTCTACCTTGATCTTTCCCTCTCCCCACATATGGCCTACCACCAAGCACTCGCACGAGTGGGTGATTCAGTGGTCTATGCAGAATCACAAGCCATTTGTGCTAGAAGACCCATTCCATGCACTACTGCTGTTGCTGCATGCCAACAGCATGGCATCTAGATCATGGCAACCTAGATCTTCTATCAACGGAATGTAAGTTCTGTCAGTAGAAGGCCTGGATACATTTGGGAGGTCAGAATCAGTATTGTAAAACATTTGTAAATCTATAGTGCAGGTCATCTTATGCATAAAAGGATTTTTAGAGCTAGAAAAGGTGCAGAAAAGAGCAACCTAAATGATCAAGAAACTGGAGCATATTCCTATAAGGAAAGGATTTTTTTCAATTTATGGAAAAAGTAACCATAGTATTACAGGAGTTGGTAACATTATGACCAATGTGGAGGAAGCATACATTTTATACTGTATTGACATAATGCCACACCCAATCCACTACATGACCAATTCATTGGCAGTAGATTTAGGACAGACCAAAGAAATGTCTTCCCACCCACTGCAACTAACCCACAGAATTTGCTTCTACAGGGTGTCCTGATGGCCACTAAATTAGATGGCTTTAAAAGCAGGTTAGATAAATTTATGGAGCTTGTGTATCCTCAGATACAGCTAAATAAAACTATGCTTCTGTCTACCAATAATTGTCAAGAAATAGCTTGTGAGCACCCAAGGCCAGTGGCTGGAAATAGGATGCTGAACTAGCTGGACCTTTTGTTTGGTCCAACAGGACCCTTCTCATGTATATGTTATATATCCTATATATCCTTTTCAAGAGTGTAATCCTATGCCTGTATACTCAGAAGTCCCATTATATTCAATGGGGCTTACCCTCAGGAAAGTGTGTTTAGGACTGCAGCCTAAGTTCCATTCAGTGCTCATTCTTCGTAGGCTGCCCCAGTGATGATTGGGCACTTGCTAACATAGATATACTGTGTCCTATATCATTTTACATTTCCCTTTGAACAGCCAATGCATGAGACAAACAATACTTTTCAAAAATATGCAGCAATTTTAAAGAAGAAAATGTAAAGTTCTGCCAAGTTTGTGTATTTCAATACTAAAACAAAAATCTTGATAGTGACATTTGTCAATGAGGGTGCCAGTACAACTCTTTCCTACTTTGTGGTTTCATTAGCCTATTTTTTCCCTATGTTAACTCTCCATGTTGAGTGTACTTCCAAAAGTGCTCCAAGGACCTTTGACATCTTTGTACAGAATAGGTGCAGAATACAAGTCAATTAATACATTATTTAAGTGAAAAGCCCACTGTATAGGTAAGAGGCAATTGGATTATAATCACAAGGTGCTTTTTGGGTTGCGTAAATAATATAATACTCTACTGATCCTCAGATTGCTAGTCCTTACAATGATGAGAGCCGTGATGTCAGAAAACTGGGTAGTACTGCAAATAATTGAATCACTTCACGTCTTTCTTGCACACATTCACTCAATGAATGAACAAAAGGGCAGTCTGAATAATTGCTAAAATAAGGGTGGAAGCACTATGGGAATCCAAAAGCACCAAGCCACAGTATTTGTGCTGTGGTTGCACTTTATGACCACGTGACAAGGGAATGATTCACATCCCAAAATAGGTCAAGTCAATATAATTTTAAGAACTGAATATACCTTGGGGTAGTCACAGCAGTACTGGAAAGGCCTGAACAGACATTGGGAGGCTTACTTCAAGGACAGGATATGCTGCACTCAAGGGGGACAACTTATCTGAAACAGAAAGGGCAAGTATTCAGGAAAGCTATGCTAGGTCCTCCCTACACCAAAGCAGGTAATAAAACCTTGGAGAAGCAAAAGTCTGATAACTTAACAGTCCCACCCATGAAAAACCTTGACTTTGATCACAGAGCAGAAACCAGAACACGCCAGAGTGTCGGCAATATATTTCCAGTTCTGCAGGAAAACCAGCTTTGCTCGAGGGCCAGCATGGGCAGGGCTCAGTTGCTCTTGCTCTCTCATGAACTCAAAGCAGCATTACGTCCTTCTGTGCTTTTCCCTGCTGTTCAGGAGCCGTAGCATGTGCTCATTTTTTGTAAGATCCGAAGGCAGTTCATTTTTCTAAAATGAGAAATGAAAAATATTTTTCACTGTATGGCCTGAAGATGCCCAAGTTTAAGAAACTCAGCAAAAAGTAACATCGGCATCGACATCAGGGGTCCTCAACTCCCAGTGTGCAGCCCAATGCCAGTCCACAGCACCTTGGCCATCTGGCTGCGCCAGCTCTGGGCCTTGGACCGGAGGCAGGAGCCCTGGGGGCACTTAGCCCCAGCCTGGCCCAGCCCAGTTTCTCCCCAGCTGCTTGAGGCTGTGCCCACCTCAGGCTGTGCCCACCTCACCTCATAGCCAGGGAGACACTGCGCAAGCGCAGCCCTGTTTGTGGTGTAAACTGTGCAGGTGCAGCCCAGCAGTCAGACCGCACCTGCACAATTCCTCTCTGGCTGCGAGGTGAACCGGGCTGTGCCCAGCTTACCTCGCAGCCGGGGAGAAACTGCGCAATCACAGCCAGGCTACTGAGCTGCGCCTGCACAGTTTGCCCTGGCCTTTCCTATGTCTTCCCGTAGTTACTCAGGATTTTACGGTAAGATATACAAGTGCCTTGGATTACAGGTACGTTTCTGGAATGAATTATGCTTGCAAACCAAGGTTTTTACTGTATAAAATAAAATGAGCTATCTTTAGTCTCAATCAGTTCTCATGTCTCCTTTTAAGAATTCTTATGATACAATCCCTGAGAATTATAGTCCAAGTGTGCCAAATGTTCTCTCATTCATATATGTTATCAACATGATGAATGGTTGCAATTTCCAAGTTGCTTAGGTTTTTAAGAAGGTTGCCATTTCATAACATTTGAGAACCACTGGACAAAATTAGCAACAAATGACATAGACTTTTTCACAAGAGTTCTGCTGCCATCTAGTGAAGGAGATTTATAAGACAAACTGCAATTCTTAGTTGTCTACTCTGAAGTAAGTCCCACTGTGTTCAATAGTACCTACTTCCAGGAAAGTGTGGTTAGAATTGCAGCCATAGAATATGTTCTCTACTTATTTTGTCCCTTCATGAGAAAACACAACTTCTTAAGATCCTTTATATAGTTATGACTTTACATCTGTGGGATTCTGTTCTCGTAGAAACTGATAATGAAATATGTGGCTCAGGGCATGCCAGAGCTTTGAATATGACTGAACATTCAGAGGCTCAGGAAGGCTGCCTTTGGACTTTATGGACAGAGAAGGTCCTCTGAAGCATTAGAATATAATTTTTGTTGTTTTCTGGGAAAACAGGGTTAGAATGCTTCTGAATAATCTCCAGACACAATCAGCGCACAGCTCTGGTTGCATTCAGAGGATAAGACTGAGGGACCTGCTTTGAGACAAATCTGTAGATGATGAGGTCCAACTTGTATATTAAGTTTAGGGATTGAGTTTAACATACCCACAAATCCAGAGTACCTACGGGAACACATAAGAGACATTACGTGCACCTGCAGTTACTGCCCCACCTAGTGAAACCTATGGGAAATTCATATTGGTATCCAGAGTAAATTGTTCTTACACCAGAGCAAGGACTCCCCATAGTTACTCTGGATTTTGCTCATAAAGAATCAGTACCTTGTTCCTAAGGCATGGATCAGCTCCTGCTTCCAGAAGTAATGCCACTGCTTTAACATTGCCGCCAACAACTGCTGCATGAAGGGCTGATGTCCCATTCTAGGAAATATAAAATTAACATTCACATGGCTTATGCAAAAATTGATGAGGGACCCCACACATTTCCAATAACAATTAAGGAAGAGTTCAAAAGTAGGGAAGAAGGTGGACCTTTTTCATTTCAAAAGAGGGATGGGTTTAAAACTTTGAACTTCCTGGCTTTGACATGGAAAGGTGATTATGCTGTATTCATAACTTCTGGCCCAATTTGTACAAACTTTAAGGCCTTTACCAGTAGACTATCTTAGGGGATTATGTAGTATAAGATCAATTAGTCTGGCTTTATAGACATATTTCATAGAAATTAGATCCTCAAGTTTACCCAAAGATCTTAACAAATACTTGCCTTCAATAAACCCAGAGCAGGAGAGAATTTAAGCAATTCTGCGATGACATTACTATAGCCTTTGTTTGCAGCTTTAAGTAAAGCAGTTGTGCCATCCTTCAAAAGAAAGGAGAGATTCATAAGTATGATTTGTTTCCTTTTTAGATTTGCCCCCCTAGTAGTCAAACAGGTGGATTCCTTCCATTCAATCTCACCCTCTTCTTTCTTGAGTAAATTTTCAGCCATTTTAGTTAACTAAGAGCACAATCCTAACCATGAATACTCAAAAGTAAGCTCCATTGTGTTCAATGGCTCTTGCACCAAGGAAAGTAACTAACCTTCAGTTAGGCCAGCATGCCTTAACCTAACTGATGATCCGGGGTGTCACAAAAGTGCTGTAAGGCATTTCTGCCCCATTCCTAGTGAGGGGAGATGCTAGGCCAGGTCATAGGCATGCGCCGACCTCCCTACACCACCATTGGAAGATATACCAGCTGAGTTAGGCCAGCCTAAATTGGTTAGAATTCCACCCTAATATTTTTTTCTTGAAACATGAAGAATTAAAATACTGTTTTTAAGACACTAATAAAAAAAGAAAAATCTAAACAATATCTAAACCTTATGGGGTACTTTGCACATTACATTGCTGGTGAACAGTTCACATGTTTGGATATGTACCTGAAATGTTTTACATGCACACTGAGGTACAATCCTATGTCTGTCTACTCAGAATTACGTCCCATTACATTCAATGGGATTTACTCCTAGGAAAGTACAATACATTTAGGGTTGCAGCTTCAAAATGTAAAGTGTAAATACAACCAAGCAATATACCATGTAGGTACACTACTCAGCAAGCCAAGAGCGACAGCTATTGTATAGTAGGTGATAAGTACAAGTTTGTCTCTACATAATATGTGAAATTACTCTCAGGCAAATTGTGATCCAGTTCATGAATTCTGAGCAATAAGATAACAGGCATAAAACCTAAACATAAAAAAGAGCTCAGACTTATTTAATTCTGAGCAGATGAAGGACTATATATCCTACCTATTTTAATATAATAGAACATGAAAACAATGTACAAATAAATTATTTTCTTGTACCCAAAGCCTTGGACATGTCCAGTGGAACATCTTCTTTGCACTTGTCTCACAACTGTGTAGGATGCCACATAGACAACTGAATCCCATACATACAGGGAATTCCCCTACCCCCAAAAGCTCTTCTGAGTCCCACAGAGGCTATACACATCCATCCATGGCCTCTGCAGGGCTTCAAATATTACAAGTTTAAAAAGTCACTTCTGGAAGCAAAGAGCTTCCCTGGCCCTCTTACAGCCTTTTAAATGCTTAAAAACATCACTTCCAGTTTTGCCAACAAACAAAAGTGATTTAAAAAAAGAAACTTGTAACTGGAGTTGAACAAGGTGTTCCACAGGAAAAGGGCTAGCTTTTTCAAAAGGATATTTCTTGCCTTTCTGTCATTACAGCACCAAAATGAAAGCAGAAGCAAGTGGGTTTCAAACCTGGTTCAGAGGATAATTTCAATTATTGTGAACAAGCCTTAGTGTCCTCTTGGCTCCCATATTTCCCTTACCCTCTTCATTCATGTGCCACAGGAAAAGACTAAAATCATCCATGATACATTTAGAATAAAGTTTCCCCTTAAGTGTCTACTCAGGAAGCTGATATTATAACTATTCAAAATGCAAATAAACCAGTATCAAACCTTGGTTTTTGTTCCTGGTTTATTTGTGCTAACCAGATCTCCGTCAGTCTTGGAAGACTATGGTATCATGCTCGGTGCTGCATATGCTGCATGTGAAGCACGAAAGCCTGGATTAGATTGTTATGGAGGATAGGCTGTTACCCAAGCAGCAAATCCCCCCTCTCCACGCCACTGAATTAGTCCAATGGAAAGGCAGAGCCAATATGATTGGATCCAGCTGGTGTCGCAGAGTTGGGCTAAGGACAGGAACTCACCCTGTCTTGTGGGGCCAACTCGGGTCTCGAACCCTGGCCTGCTTGTTAACAAGCACAGTGTCTTAGCCACTTGTGCCACCCATAGCCCATTGTGCTAACCATGGTTTTAAAAAATGTAGTTCTCAGAGTCTGAAATAAAAGGAACTGCAGATTACCTAAAGACAGAAAATTCAATCTCCCTCCACATACACAGAGGAGAGTCAGAATGAAATTCAAACAGTAGTCTGATTAGGAGCCAAGGGATGCTGGATTCTGGGGGGCCAAAGAGGATCACTTGAGAGGGATGCCAGCTCGGCCTTCCTGAAGTACAGGCAACCAAAATAAGCCACACTGCAAGTCCTTGACACATTTTCCAGCAACATTAAGCCCACAAAACCAGAGGGAGAGACTCACATTCCTTGTAGCATCTCGGTCTGCTCCTCGGAGTAGCATGACACGCACTACCTCGCTGTGACCCATTTGAGCTGCTATCCATAACGGAGCTGTCCCATCCTTTCAAAGAAAGAAAAAAGAAAAAAAATCTACCAGGATTGATCAGTCTGATACAGGCAACACTAAACACTTCTGGCAGCTCACCACAAGATTCTGGCTAGAGCTCAAGAACAGAATGAACTCAAATCCTTGAACTAAATCCACTGCGCCAAAAAAGGGACAGTGTCCTGTTTAATGGGGAAAGCAAATGAAATAAAGCAGAACACCACTAAGGGCGATTCTGTGGGGTTTTTCATGACTGAGTGAAAAATTTGATGAAGTTATAGGATTAAAATATTACTCTGTATGACAAGAATACTGTCTCTTTTAAATTGCGTAATTTTTACCAGATGCCCTACAAAGGTTTAGGAGGCAAAACATAATGGCTTGGTAGGCAGCTGAAATCTGAATAGTTGCAGTGAAATGAAAATCTTATCCAGAAGAAAGTTAAGGCAGAACTACATAGATGCATAGAAACTTAAAAAAATTAACAATTAAATTAATGCAGCTGGTGAGCAACCTGAAGTGAAAGGCCTGGAGTTTTGTTTCTCCTTGTGAGGTTCATCCAATGATCTGTTTCCTCAAGTTGCTTTTATCTTTGCTGAGAAAAAAGGAACAGATACTATACATGCATGTTTCCACCAGTAGAAGGGACCCTGAATGTAATGGAGGGATTCACAAGTTTTTGGCGCATGAAAGGAATAAATAAAATAAATAATAAAAATGGTAACCATATGTAAGCGATGGTAAACCATAAATACTGTAGATAGATAGATAGATTCAGATCATAAGTTTGCCTACTGTATCACAGGCACCTATCTACTGCGTACCTATCTACTATGCAAGGAACAGGGTTGCTTCTTGGTTGCTTTGAGCTTTGCTTATCAAGAAAATAGCCTTCAATGACAAGACTGGAAAAAAAACCTATTACATTTTGCTAAGGAGTATTTGGATCACAATATAGCTCAAATAGAGATTCAAAATGCACTGAAATAAAGTTGTAAAAAGGGGAGGAACAAGGGAAAACAGAATTTTTATAAATCCTATTTCCTATTATGGGCTTGTACGCCCAAAAGTTCTCACTGAAATGAAAAGCCTAAGGGACGTGGTTAGCCATCCAAATTCATATTTAGTTCATAAGCCAGGGGTTGTGTGTGAGTAAATGATTAGGGGCCCTGTAATGCCCTGAATTTATAGTTGCCGTTGCTCTTGTGTACAGAATATATGATATTAAATAGCATACTCTAACCAAAGTTGTGTGGATATGGTTATTCCTTCAGTGTTTTCCAGGACTGGGATTCTAAGAAATAATTTAGATAAGAACATGCAAATAAATAATTTAGATAAGAATAGAAATGATTTAGATAAGAAAATGCAAATAAAGATTCAAAATAGAAGAAGTTAAAGTACAACTTTGGTAGTCTGCACAAGAAGCCCAATGTTATCAGAAAAAAATTCAACTCTTATCAAAGATTAATTTACCCATCAAAGTTGCAACAATTGAATTTAGGGCACAATCCACAGTAACTACAGGGAGTCCTTGGTCCAGTGTAAGAACAATTTACTCTGGATTGCAATATGAATTTCCCATAGGTTTTCACTAGGTGGTGCAGTAAGTAAGGGTGCACATAAAGTCTCTTATGTGCTCCCCTAGTTACTCTGGATTTGGGGGCTATTTTGTTTAAAACTTGATTTGATGTGTCGACGCAGTCTGTCTTCTTCCATTAATGCCATGAAAGGAGAAGTGGTCTATGTGCCCATCCATTCAGTGAAGTGTTGTTCAGGGTTAGTTGTGAGACTCTGGTTTGTGTGTGTGTGACCTTTTACTTCTCCCGAGACCCTAAAGCAGTGATTTTGTGATGTGCTGTGGATATCCTCAGGTGTACCGACATCCACAAGAAGATATGCCTGGTGAGTTAGGCCAGCATAAATTGATTTTTTTATTTTATTTAAATTAGGATTGCACCCTATGTAAGTAAGTAAGTAAAGCTGCAATCCTAAAAACACCTTCCTGGGAGTAAGACCCATTGGGGCTTATCTGAGTAGACATGGTTAGGATTGTGCTCTAACAGCCCAATCCAGAGCAACTAATCTGTCCACATAAGAGCCCTTAGGTTGCCCTATCTAACACTAGGTTGGAGCAACTGCAAGATGCTCCAGTCCAGTTACTCTGAAGGAGGCTTAGGGCAGAGCAAGGCAAGATAGGGTGCCCTAAGAGAGGTGGACCTGCTCTGCCCTAACTGGGGCAGCCTAAGCAGCTCAGGAGAGGCAAGTTGAGGGCATGTTTAGCATTGCCTAGGGCAGAGCAGTTACTCTGTATCCAAAGCCTGTTTCCTAGGCAGAAATGCCCTCTTCCAGCCCTCAGAGTTATACCACCTCAGGAGCAGGTATAGTAATGAGTAGATCCATAGGGGTCCATGATAAGGCCTGAGTAAGAATGGCAGTGCTGACCAAAAATCTGAGTTCTTGGCCATCCTAGCTGCAATCCCTGCCTCTCAACCTCAGGATATGGAACAAACTACGGCTGCCCACAAACCTCAGGATACAGCAGGCCACTCCAAGAAGCCCCTTGTATTCACTGTAGAATGTACTGGCATCTCATCAGGGACTCCTTATAAGGCAGGCACCCAGTGGCGTCACCAGACTGGTGCGGCTGGTGTGGGCTGCATTGGGGATGCGCTCCGTATGGGGTGATGTGCCAGAGGAGTTTGACTGTCCTTTGGCAGGCCCCGGGCGTCAGCACCCCCATTCAGGCCTGCTCCAAGGCGGAGAATCAGCCAGAAGCTGACACTTGTCTGAGGAGCTGGCCTGAACGGCCATCTGAGATGCACTGCGCAGAAACACACTGAGCATGCCGAACAGCTTCAGAGGAGACTTCCTTAGAGCAGAGAAAGTCCGCGCCTCTGCACAGCCATTCGGCCTCACTCAGGAGGCGGAGCGGCAGCCGAATGGCTTCAGAAAGAGTACTGCACAGGCACCAACTCTGACGCCTGCACAGTCTCCCCCGAAGCCAAAAGGCTTCAGAAAAGTACTGCGCAGGTGTCAGCGATGGTGCCTGCGCAGTACTCTTTCTGAAGCCAGTTGGCTTCAGAAACAACTGTGCAGCCGCCAACTTTGGTGACTGTGCAGTCCAGGTTGGGGGGGGGGCGTGCATCCCAGGGATGACGTCCGCACCAGGTGATGTGCAGAGTCATGTCACCACTGTAGGCACCACAGCTGTTCCTTGTTCAGTGTGATCTGAGGGGTGTCTCCTCAGGAGCAAGTCTTCCCCTTGTGTCAATTACTTAGCATGCTCTGGAGCAGTTAGGGCAGCCCAGGCTTCCTGACTCTCTGGATTCAGCATAACTTTCTGCTCTGGATACAGAATAGTTAGGAGAGTGCAGTTAGGTCAGAGCAGGCTGAATTTGCTCTGGATTGCAGCCTAAGTAAGTTAATGGGCTTACACTAATCCTAGTGATGTCACTACATTTCTGCTATGCATAAGACATTATAATTTATCCTGTTTGGTGTTGGGGAAAAAAGACAACTATGGGTGCATGTAATGTCTCTTACGTGCTCCTGTAGTTAGTCTGGATTGTAGGGTTAGTCAGTTAGAAAACATGGCTGATTTATTTTAGAATTAATAGGGAGAGAAAAAATTGACATATCTTTAAAAAAATGAAAAGAAAATGGGTTGTTTCCAAAACTGCCTTTCGCAAAATACTGTTTTCCTCCAACTGCAAGAGATCAAATAGCAAGGTTTGATTTTTTTTTAAATTATTCCCGCTTCTCTCTCCAGTCTTTTGTATCCCATGAAAATCTGCCCGAGAGTTGAGGGACCCTTATGAAAAACATGGAACCAACAGGGGTTGATGAGAGTTGGGGGAAATAAGTTGGAAATGACACTTCGCCCCATCTTCTGCAAAAGCAGAAGACTACAGGTGAGCAATACAGAGTTTGGATCCAACCCAATAAGAGAGTGTTATCTTGGTTTTAACAATTGCTGAACATTACCTGCCTTTGCTGGTTGACTTTTGCTCCTGAAGACAGCAATAAACGAATTAAATCCAGGTATCCTCCTTGTGCAGCAAGGAATAGGGTAGTAGCACCATCCTGTAGAAAAATAATAATTTGGACTGCATTTTGATATACACAACTCTGGGAGTACATCCCACTGTGGATGTACAAGTATCCACTTACTTGTGGATAGATATGCAAAGGATTGAATGGCTCATTTGCTTTTAAACTCTCAAATAAGCAGCCTCACAGAACCTTTCCTTTCCTTCAGCAGAACTCAAGGAAGCTTATGCTTCAGTCTCCTTTCAATTAGCCACCGATAAGCTGTTGTTGCTCAACCTAAGGCTTCTTGCAGCACTGAAAAGCAAAATGCAAGGTTGCTCTTTAATTAGTCTGCTTCCAACCTTCCATACAATCAATTTAAAGATTAAACTATAAATCTTGATGCTTTCTCAGTAATTGTTCCAACAAAAGTGTGCTGGAAGTATGCCTCTTGTGGAAGTCTGCCAAACAGAATTTTTTGATGTGTTTAGCTGAACAACATCATCCAAGAGAATCTGAATAGATTCTTGTTTTCAATGGAGTTTCCTTTTGTTTACTACAAGACTATATATTAAACCAAACCTTAACAATTAATGTTAGTGGCTTGATTCTAGTATCAAGCAAAACTCGATTAAACAAGGAGTTTAATTTGAGACTTCAGAACTATCAGTTTTAGTTTTAAGACAAGGACAAATATGGTAGACAGGTCTCTCATTTAGGCTAGCCTGATATGCCATATTTTTCTGTGGTGGTGTGGGTAGGTCTGTGTATCCCTGTGCAATGGCCTAACTCCTCCACAAGTGAGGCAGAAGCGCCTTATGGCACTTTGTGACACCCCCATGTCAGCACAGGATTTATGCCAGAGCTTATGCTGGCCTAATTGGAGATTAGGATTGCAGCCTGACTTACCCTACAATCCAGAGTAACTACGGGAGCACGTAAGAGACATTACGTGTACCCGTAGTTACTGCACCACCTAGTGAAAACCTATGGGAAACTCATACTGCAATCCAGAGCAAATTGTTCTTACACCGGTGCAAGAACTCCCCGTAGTTACTCTGGATTGCACCCTTAATGCAGTAAGACTTGACTTACCCCCAAATCCAGAGTAACTATGGGAGCACATAAGAGAGTTTACATGCACCCATAGTTACTGCATCACCTAGTGAAAACCTATGGGAAATTCATATTGGAATCTAGAGTAAGTTGTTCTTACACCGGAGCAAGGACTCCCCGTAGTTACTCTGGATTTTGCCCTTAGTTTGCACTGTAATTTCATTAAACTAAGGGCACAATCCAGAGTAACTACGGGGAGTCCTTGCTCTGACATAAGAACAATTTATTCTGGATTGCAATATGAATTTCCCATAGGTTTTCACTAGGTTATGCTGTAACTACATCGACATAAATGTCTCTTACATGCTCCCATATTTACTCTGGATTGTAGGATAAGATGACAAGGTTTAAAAGATGTGAAAGCAATAATATAATGTGATTTTTTTAAAGAAATGCAACATGGCAACACATTTAATATAATTTGTGAATCATCAAAAAGAAAAGGGAAATATGTGTTTAGAAGTAGACTTCAGAGTATCCACATCACAATAATAATCTGGTGAATGGGGTGTTGTGTGTTCATCCTTATGCAGATAAATTCATTGTACACAACTGTGGTGCTTCCAGCTGTGCTTCACTCTGGCTGGATTGAGGCCATTGTTTTTTCTGATCCAGTGACATCCACAATATCAAATACAAATTATTTTGGACCAAATCCTATCCAGCTTTCCAAATCTGGTGCCACTCTGCCAACAAATCGTTTGCTGCATCCTGCAGTAGGAGCAGTCATTGGGGTCTCCTCCAGAGAACTGCATTGTTGCTGCACCATCACTGGGAAGGTGAAGGGCCCTTTGTCAAGTGACCAAAGTCTCCATAGTCAAGACAGTGAACGACAACGAAGACAGAAAGATTAGAATGAAGTAAGAGATGGGAAAAAATTGAGAAAGAATAGTTTGCATAGATACTGAAAGATAGGATAAAAACCTGAGAAGCACAGGAACGAAACACAATCACAGGAGCGAGATCCGTCAGAAATGTCCAGGTATATATTACAATCTTTGTTTGTAATATATATCCATTGCTATACAATCCTTTCCAGAGAGACTGTATGAAACTTTCAGAGTGTGAAGATTTTCCTATAGATTTATCAGAAATAGCCATAAATCCCTTCAGATATTTTCCAGCTCTGGTTTTGTGTACATCTTATTTGGGTCACAATACAAAAGGTGGACCCACTATTCCATCTGCACTCCAAGGGCAGTCTTGCATTCATTGGGGGTCATTGGCTAGGGGGCACTAAAGAGGGGTGACCCAGACGGATGTCTTTAGCTCTATGCAATTTACCTGGACCTAAAAACAGATGAGAACGGGGGAGGTAGTGGGTACACGCTGTTTTATTCTAGTTAGATTCTTTACGCTCATCTGTTACAGCACAGGTAAGATGCTCTTTAACACAGCTTAACTCGATTGCCTTCTCTTTCTGGTATTCATACTGGCCCTCTGGGGTCACTGTATGTTTTCTGCCAGATGACCACCAATTCTTCCTCTGCCAATCTTATTTAGGAAGGTGTTCTCATGTGGACTCTCCCTGGCTGCTTCTTGTACTGTTCCCCAGAGAGTGCTGTGTTGTGGTGGGATTCCTTTCACTCCACAGGTGCTTGCCCCATATCTGCTCTGGGGCTTTCAGGAGGCTGTCTTCCACATCCTGTTCCCACTCTTCTGTAGGTTCCCAGCCTCTCTGTGTCCTGTACCCCTAGGAACAGGGTGTCTCTGGGATTACTGTGGTCTCTGGCTTCCACATCCACCCAGAGCCTCCTCCTCTTCCTGCTGCTAGACTCCTTATGGAGTCCTACTCCTCCACCTTTTCCTGCCAGGTGATGCCAAGTCTTACTCCCTGTGAGACCTTCTGCCTGGGGGCTGGGCCCAGGCAAAACCTATGTCCATTTCCCACTTCTGAAGAGCTTCTAGCTCCTGGGGAGTTCTGAATGTTAGTGCCAGAGAATGTGGTAATGCGAGAGTGCAATAGCCTGAGAACCCTCTGAACCAATAACCTTCCCTGGGCCTTTCCAGGTAAGTAACCCCCATGCAGGCTTCTGGATGACAGGTAAATCACTTGCCCAGAACTAAGAGTGCATAACAGGATTCCTGTGCCTTTTTCAGCTCTTAAACAAACAGAAATTTGGCAGGTGAAGCTGGTCCCGTCAGTTGTTATTTTTCTGCATCTCACACATCTATTAAATGGCACAGAAGCAGAGGTGTACCACTTATATGGCATGAGATGTCCCGTGCCATAGGCAAATATGCACAGTTTGATATTACTGACTTATAACATTAGCTAAAAGGTGTATTTCAGGTGTTTTGATGGGGCAAAATTTCAGTCTTTGCGTTTGCCTAGGTATGCCTCTGCACAGAAGTCCCTACCAAAAAAAAAATTGGTCACCTTACCCACAGCATTCACACATTTCAATCAACATACAGTATTTATATTCCGCTTTTCAACTAAAAGTTCACAAAGCAGTTTACAGAGAAAATAAAATAACTAATGGCTAATTGATACATTTCAAAAGTTAGAAGGGTCCTTCTGCTTCAGACCACAAACAAACATTTCTTTCCTAACATACAAACTTGAAAGGAAATTGTTCTTTGCTTTCTCCTTAAAAAATACATTATTCTTGGAAAAGGTTCCCTAACCTTTTTACCTTTCAAGGGACAGGGTGGATCCAAAACACAAATGTCAACTTTGAGAAAACTCACATAGAGTTGATCATGGATGTTGGCACCATGCTTCAATAAGGTCTCCACCACCTTCATGTGCCCATTTTGGCATGCGGCTAACAGAGCTGTGCCTCCATCCTGGAAAAAAAAAGCAAAAAATGGGCACGAGTGAAAGGGGAAAAAAGACAAAGCTGCTGGGAACAGAAAGTGCTGAACATTTAGCTCACGATGGCTGGAAACAAATTCCCCCTTTGCTGTCCCCCTGACTCCTACAAAGGAAGCAAACCCACCCATTTCCCATTTACCCTTTTTCATAAATCTAAGCCTATTCATAAGTTGGATCAGAGTCCTTCCAGAGATCTTGGATATACTATATTGCTAGTAAGCAGCTCCCACTTGTAAATACAGGACAAGTAACATTCCCTGTATATGAATTTCTTTCCAGAAGTCTCTGTAAAAGAAGGACTCTCCCTTTTCCTCTCCTTCTCTCCACTAGCAGAATTTTTTTTTCTGGTTTATGGATTTAACTTGAAGCTGAACTAGGTGTGATGGCAGATCTGTATCTACGTATTATAAAGGCTGTCCCATCATGCAATGTAGGACTACTTTAATAAGGAAGGGAAGAATGCAAGCAACAGGGCACCACACTTGCTCTATATCTCTCTCAACTGGGCTCACTTATACCATCAGAAATTGGCTATAGTCTCTGATATAGGTGAGAAGGACTCTTCACATCTTATGCAGAGCCTACCAGCCCTCACTTGATATGCGTTTATCTGAGTCTAATTTCAGGCATGCATTTCAAAACACATAACTTCTACGGCCATATTTAACTGGGTTCTCATTTTGAATTATGCATACCGTGGAACATCACAGTCTGGTGAACATCTTGTGAGCATCACAGACTGCAATTCATTAATTCATGCTTGAATACAGCAAACGATCTTCGGATCATTTTCTCTCTTTTTCATGCACTAGTTGCAATCACATTGCAATGAGCTTCGGAACTCACTGTTGCAGTTGTGCATTTGGTAATTGTGGAATGCTTAAAAGACTTGACTGAGGTTAATAGGAAGTGCTTCCTGTTGACCTTCACCTATTGCATTGGTACTTGAACATTTCAGCCCAGGTCACCCTTCTGAGAGAGACCATCAGGACCCCACATAAGTGATGTCATGGCTGGATGTGATATTAAAGGTACCCAGTGCCAGATTCCAAGTTGGCTGTGCACCCAGATTTTCGTGAAATGAAGCCATGACCCCCACTTTGAAGACCACTGATCTAGTGATTTTAATCATTCAGGCTGCCAGGAAGCAATCTGTGCATTGGTATAAGCTGGTAGGCTTACAGTGACTCTATAAAGGAACAGCAATTTTGATTGGATAATCCCTTATTGTTAATGGGCATGGGGGGCATGGAGACATGGGTTCCCTATATCCATGGATTCCATACTTGTGGGTTTCCAGTGATCCCTGTAGATACCAGGCAAGCCTGGACTTCTGTGTAGCAAGCCATTATGCCTGTACTGCAGAGAAAATATAGGTGTTTCAGCTCCCTGCAATGGGAGGCATATATAGCTGTGTAATCTTAAGCCTCAGTTAGGCTGGCAAAAGTTCCAAGCTGGCCCAGGGATGATACAAAAGTGCCTGAAGGTGGTTCTGTGTCACTCCTACTGAGATTAGGCCAATGCACAGATATGCGCCAGCCTCCCCACACCTCCACACGAATGGGGATATGGGTGAGTTGTCCTGGCCTAAATTGGTTCAGATTGTGCCCTCCATTTCTGGCCTAGCAGCTATAGTACACATACATGATGGTTAAAGGGGCTGGAATGAGAACCACTACAATACAGGCATATGCATTTTGCTTCCTGTTCTCATGAATAATGTTATGTGACAATCAGCTCTTTATATGGAAGGTGTTTCAAATGGCTAAGTACATGTGTGCTTTTTCTGGCTCTCGGAGACCCAAGCTCCTCATCTCAAGTCAGTTTTGGAACAATTTTGCCTACATCTGCAGGGAATTAGGAGGCTGCATCCCCAACACTGGCAAACGTTCTGGAAACTCTGCGAAACAAAGCCAGTACTGAACAAGCAGAACTGGACACCAGCAAATCAGAACAGGCATATCTGCATAATCACAGTACAGTTACTATGGAATAGCCATACTGTTATTATGCACATGAGAATTTTTCAACCTGAAAGCAAAGGGAGACATTGTACCACTCCGCTTTCAGAACCAATGAGTCTGGGCTACAATTAATTCTTTCAGAGCAAACAACTGTGCCTCTTGGCTATCGTGGAAGGTTTTTTACAAACAAATCTACACCACAGTTCAAAATTGGATCAATATATTCTCAAGCAGGGTTCCCAGATGACTGGACTTCCCTGGAGAAACAACGAAAAAGGCAGAAATGAGGAAACCCCCCTGTTCCTGCGGGATTTCCCCCAGCCATCCAAATTTATGGCTTCTCAGAGTAGGAGAAAGAGGAGGGGTGGAACCAGGATGAAGGAGAACTCATGTGTAGTAGCAGCTGCTGCTACTGCTTCTCAGGGGGCTCCATGGCTTTTGTGGAGCCCGCTGTTCCCCCTCTCACAGGTCAGCCCTGACTCTCCCACAGTGCAGCCGTGCCACACCACTTAGGCTGCTTCTCTGGCCTGTCTAGGTCTCCTGAGGCTGGCTGCACCGCCTATCTCAGGCCAGCCTATCTCAGGCCAGCCAGGGTCTCCTGCCCCCCTCTCCAGCCTCCGGGTTTCCTGCGGCTGGCTGCGCCACCTATGGAGCATCTCCGGCTGGCCAGGGTCTCCTGCCCCCTCCAGAAAGGTGAGACCCATGCAGCCTGTGTCTGTCTTCATGTGTGTGAGTGAATGTGTGTGAGAGAGTGAGTGTGAGAGTGTGTGTGAGAGAGAATGAGTGTGTGTGTGTATGCATGGGGGTGTGAGGGAGCATGTATGAAAGCAGGTATTTTAGGGCTGGGGTATCTGGGAGCCCCTGCTTTGAGCCATGTCTGCTTTGAGCCACTTCACATGTGCATGGTTGGTGAAACAGCTCTTACAAAACAGGGTTTCAAATTTTTAAAAAGTGTTCAAATTAAGTACAGAAAAGCAATACAAGTATTCAGAGGACTACTAGTGGCTTTGGGTTCAGCTTTTGCTGAACCCTTTTATCAAGTTCTTCAAATGTGCCAGCCCTCTGTCTTGTGAATGAAGGACACCTTTTAATGTTTCAATAAACATCAAAAAGCAAATGCAAAATTTTGAGAAGTGTGCAGTTTGAGAGTGAAACTTGTTCATTTATTTCTGCATCTCCTTTCCTGCCCAAGGGAGCCAACAGTACAATAACACAGAACATCAAATTACACAAAAAGAAGAAAATCAAAAGTCACATCAACGAAGTCAAAACCACTGCTGACAAATTGTATTTCAACCCTTCCCAGCCATCACTCTCTCCAAAAGCTGAACCCAAAGCCACTAGTAGTCCTCTGAATAACCAGAATCAGACCTGGATTTCCTGCATTATCCTATATGTGTCTACATCCCACAGTATTCAATGGTATGTACTCCAATGTTAGTAATGGGAAAGGGCTTTAGCTCTTTGTAGCATGATAGAACAAGAGGAATCTACATTCAACACTACAGATCACACCACACAGCCGTTATGGCATTCAGATGGTGCATAAATAGAAAGGGTGAGCTATTTATTTATTTAGCATATGACAAATACATGGACTTATGGTAAATCAGATGTTAATGTTCCACTGCCATGTATTTTGAGAGCCAGGAATTCCACACTGATGTCTGGCTACCTACAGTCGCCAACTGCTAATTCTTCCATGTAGTCTGGCTGCCAATTGTTGCTAGTTGTTTAGTTCACACTTTTGTGCTATCAAGGGTGTACCACAAGGAGGCGAACTAGTATCACACCCTATGGTGAGCTAAGGTTACTCTATGTGGCATATGAATTTCCATGCACAATTCTAAGCTGTGGAAATCCATACATATAGGTCTGGCATTGTGACACTGGATATGGAAAGGAGAGATTTTTTCACAGTTTAGTCCACAGCTTAAAGCAGATGAATTATTTAGGCTTATCCCAGCATATGTACAGCAGCTATGCCTGTCAGGTTGATTATAAAACATGACAGCATCCTTTCAAAAAACTGCTGAAGTGCCCACAGCAGTGAATTTTGTATTTTTTTGCAATGGGGACATCAAAGCTCATATCACTAGACAACATAAAATGGACAATCTATCTGGACAGCTTCAGCTGTGCCCTTTCAAGCTATTAAGAGCTCAAACAATCAGGAAAAGGAGTGGCACTCATGCAAAGAAAACTAAGCAATAAAACCCAGGCCGGAATTAAATACTCTGCCAGAAAACTGAATGGCAAGAGGCAACATTATTTCATGGGCCTCTTGTTTTCTCTCCATGCCAAGTTTTGGAGTAGAAGAAAACAGCAACCTTTACTGCCTATCTGAATTCATACTCATGTTAAAGCTAAGCACAAACCTCTTACTTTAGTTTTAAACTCGGTGGAGGCTCCATACTCGAAAAGCAACTTCACAATATCATTGTGGCCTTGTTGTGCAGCAAAGAACAGGGAAGTGGCACCAGACTGAAAAAAGAGAAACATAAAATCATTCAAATGAACTGGATACAAGCTGCATTTCTTTAATTTTTTTACTTTTTAAAAAGGGATGGTGCAGGTGAATTCAAATTCTCATATTTGGCAGCAGATGCATTGCATTCTCACACAATTCCAGGACTTTACCATTGCTACCTTTTCCTTCTAACAGGACTCCTCTGTCTTTAACAGCTGCAAGACCGAGTGACCATTCCAATGATGGAAAACCAGCACCTGAGGAATTTCTGGTATACAGCTGTGAGACAAACAGGTGGCAGAGTCACTGTTTGTTGAGTGAGCTGTACCTCCTTGGCCCAAGGCATTGAGGTGAGGCTCAAAATACCACGTTCCCCTCCCTTCAGCTTTATTAAGTACCACCTGCCAGTTTCTTCAAGGAATTAAAAACTCGGTCAATCCAAATTTCTGTAAACACCAGAATCTCAAGCAGGTGGATCACAAGTGTGCATAAAACCACACAGCAAGACAGTCATCTGTTGCTGCATCTTTCTGAGGCTATAGAGATGCTGAGAATTAGATCTAGTAAGTAATTTTTATAGATGCTCAAGTACATGGAAATAGTGGAAGTACTTAGAGTGGGATGAAAGCCATGGGTCAGCAACTGATCCAGTCTTAAAGTCACTGATCCAACATTTAAAGTCATCTAAAAATACCCATCTTATTCACTTGTCAAATCTGGTAAAGTTGCACTTTGTCATTAAAGTGATTAATATCTGAATTCTTGGTAACCTAAGACAGGTATACATACACACCATATTTACTTGAAACAAGTTATTTACATATTAACGCACACCTTTTCCATCTGAATTTAGTCTCCAAAATTGGGGTGAACAGTAGATTTGAGTAAATACGGTATTCTGATTATAAGTATAGATCAGTATTGAGTTTAACAGTTTTCTGCACTGTAATAAAAATGTAACATAAACACATTGTTGTATAAAGTAATCCAATTAAATAAAATCATAACACAAATCCATTGTCATATTATTATTGTCACTTAACTCGTTGTATGCAGTAATATTAAATTTTGCACCCACTTTGCAGCTGCACATTACAACTGCTGTATACATTTTTTAAAAATCTCGAGCCTTTTAAAATTGAGGTGCACATGAGACTCAATCTGCAATCCTAAAGACACTTTTTTGGGAATAAGACCCAAAGAACACAATGGGGCTCAGTTCTGAGTACACATGGTTAGAATTGCGCTCTCAGTTGCACATTAGATCCAAGTAAATACGGTATTTTGTAAATAGTCAATAACTGTTGCAACTCCTTCATCTTCAGGCCTCTGATTTATATTTTCAGTGCATCCACCTCACGAGGGTCCCTTTTGCAAGACTTATTGCAACATGGAATTCTATTGTACCTCTCTCTGAAGATTGATATCAGCTCCTTGCAGCACCAATTCTCGGACACAATCTTTATGGCCGTAGTATGAGGCTACCATAAGAGCTGTAGAACCAAGCTAGTTAGAAATAAACACAAATCAGTACTGGAAATACAGAAAAGCAAACATACAAACCTGAACATGGTTCTCTATATAATTCTAATGCAGTAGATTGAACCAAAATGAAAGTACCTTTAAGAATGAGCAATGTGTTTCAGGCTATTACTGAAAACTCCTAAGATATGGAGGGGACATGAGCAGGGTGACCAGATGCCCAAGGCTCAAAAGGATGACAAAGTTTTGGTTCCTCTCAGCCAGGCCTTTCCAGCGGACAATGACACATTTGCCTTCTCACAAGTAAAGCTGCAATATTAGGCACTTTCACTTTCCCATTGAGCTCAATGCATATTTTTGATTTTAAGTTTTTTGGCCATAACGTTTGATAGGAAGGAGATATTTCAAAACCAATTTTTGCATTGGATTCTGCTCTTCAGTACCAATCCAACCACATGATGGGGTACTGAACACCACCGCAAAGTTCCTAAATGAAGCCAAAATGGAGGACAATGAAGCCCCTTTGGAGGACAACTGGACAGGAGACTAAAAAAGAGGACAAATCTTTTTGGAAATTTACAGTCATATGATCACCCTGGACAAGAGGGTGACTTCCAACCAGGAATGAGTCTCAGAGGCACTTTAAGATAACACTAACCAAATGCAACATTTTCCATTTCATCATCGAAGCAGATTCCATTCCAAGATTCCTGACTGCAGAGACACTCAGCCATACTGAAGGACATAACTGATTTCCGACAAGAATCTTCCACTAAGAACAAGTTTCTCCACTTTCACCTAATTTGGAATAGTATTTAGCTGCAGGACAGAGACTATAATCATTCAGTATTCTGCTTCTTTCACCATACCCTCCCCATAATTGTCGGCCTGCCTGCAGCCTTCTGTGGACTTTTGGTCTTCAAAGCTTCCCACACAGCATCATCACTGGCTCCAAGGATACTAGCACCAGAGCCATTTGAGGGAGAAAATCTGGGCCTTGACTTTGCAGATAGTGCTTTGGGCAACATTTCTGGAATTTATGACCAAAGTTTCTTTGAGTAGCTGATAGCTGTCTTCAAGTATCTGAAGGGCTGTCAAAGGAACAGACATATTCCCTGTGGCTCCTGAAGGGATGATTAGAACTACGGGGAAGGAAATTGAAGCTAGAAATAGGAAGAACTGCTTAACTGTTAAGAGCTGTCTGACCATGAACAATCTGCCTCGTTCATTTGTGGGGACTCCCTTTCTGGAAGCCTTTAAAAGCAAAGGTTGGGTGGCCACCTGACAGAAATGCTATAGCTGGTCAGACTATAACCCTGCAATCCAGATTGTAACCCTACAATCCAGAGTAACTACGGGAAGACATAAGAGGCACTTGCTCTGCATGTTTTCTCATAGGTTCCTCATAGGTGGCACAGTAGCTCATAGGTGGCACTGTTCTCATAGGTGGCATGGTGTAAAATGTCCCATATTTACTCTGGATTGAAGCCAAAGGCTCAATGATTCTTTGAAGCCACAGACTTGGCGTACAAGAAGTCTATTTTTCAAACCCCAGCACCCCTAACTAGAGCTGAGAGAAATCCTTGCCTTAAATACTGGAAAGCTGTGGTTAGGCACTGAGGACAGTACTGATTTAGATGTATCTGCTAGACCATTCTACCATTTTAGTCTACCAATAAAATCCCTCCTTATTTTATAAGCAGAGCATAAACCACATTCTTATTTACTTCCATTGATATTAAAAGAAGAAACTTAAATTAATAAATAATGTAATATGTATGTATGCTTCTATTTTTGTGTATTTATCATGCATATATATCTAGAGTCCTCTGGCACCAGCTGCATTTTTGAACATCATATTGGTTTTAATGAGAAGATTTTGAATGGTTAAGGATATTTGCTACTCTTTCATATATGACTAATCTGAGTGACACATGATCATTTAGGGCCACAAAACATGAAACAGAAACAGAAATTAGGTACAACTGTCAAGTAAGTGCAACTTCTGTCTTTGTTTTTATTTTTTTAAGATGTAGACCACCTGAGAATGCCAGATGCAGCAGAGGGCACAGGGATGCAAGTGATTTGTCATGTGTGCTCCCAGCAGCACCTGATGGACCACTGAAAGATACAAGAAGCTTGACTAGATGGGCCTTTGGCCTGATCCAGCAGGGATCACTTTATGTTCCTATGTTTTAGACCGGGGGGCCAGCCTTTCAACTTTTGGGCTCCTGGACCCTAAACAATTATGTAGCGGAGGCAACTGTGTACAGTAGACAATTTTGTTCCTGCTGAAATTCCCATCCTACTTAGTTTTCAAAGGTCTAGTAGCCCTAAAGTTGAAAGATTGGCCACACCATACTGTTCGCAAGTACCATGATTCAAAATATAATTTGACTCATACTGTGAAATCTGCACCATTATCACTATTTACCTATATGCAGAATATGGCCTTTCTTCCAAGTAAATGCAAAGCAGTTTCAGTTTCACACAGTTTATGCATTTTTTAATGCTCTACACTTCCACAAAGTGACATATGTAGTGTGATCCACACTTGCTTAAAAGTAAATCCTAATGAATTCAAAATAGTCTCATGTGAATACACATAAAGTGCTGCCGTAACTGGCCACTATACATACAAGTGTACACAATCATACATTAATATTTTCATAATAACGTAATCTGGAATGTAATCTTAAAGTTTTACTCCAAAGCAACTTATGTTTAAGTAAAATGCTGAAATGAATGCATCAAAACAAGTTATTTCTCAGTGAATTATGGAAAAAGTTAAAACCAGATACTATTGTCACGCATAAACAGGGAACCTTACACTGTCTTTGCAGTCGACATCTACACGTCCACTGTTCAACAACAGCTGAAGAAGTGCCAAGTTTCCTTTCCGTGCAGCCCAGAATGCAGCATTTGCGAGAGGAGTCTCCTTCTGTTAAAGCAAAACCAAAACATAGTAAAGAGAGCTAAAATCTATTCAAGATTATTATGTCCAGATAAGTGCACTGCCACAACACTTTCAATACTTTCAAAGTATTCCTGTCTCAAATACTGCCACAATACTTTCAAAGTACAGTGGCACCTCACGTAATAAATTTAATTCGTTCCGGAAGCATGTTCTTTACGTGAAACATTCTTTACGTGAAGCGGATTTTCCCATAGGAAATAATGGAAACTCAGACAATTGGTTCCACAGCCCCCCAAATATTCATATAAAAATATTAACTGGATGTAAAAATGATGACAGAACACTGGGATTGAATTCAAAACATGCATTCAATGTGTATGATCTTATGAAGTCTACTTAGGCTGTAGTCCTAAAGACACTTTCCTGGGAGTAAGCCCCATTGAACACAATGGGGCTTACATCTGGGTAGATGTGGTTAGGAGGCTGCAATCAAAGACACTTTCCTGGAAGTAAGACCCATTGAACACAATGGGTCTAACTTCTGAGTAGACATGGTTAGGACGCTGCAATCCAAGACACTTTCCAAGCGTCTCCCCATTTTCTCCTTCTCTTCATCCTGAGCCTCTCTTTCCCCTTCTGGCTGGCCCTGAGCTGCTTCCCTCTTCTCCACTGCTCTTCTCTCCCTCTGCCCAGTGGACACCCAGCCACAGGACGAAAAGCATGGAAGTGTTGCTTTCACTATGGGCAGGTGCGCTAGGCAGCCCTGATGCTTTTTAAACAGGCTACCGGCCAGCGCATCTGCCCCAACTGCCAACGAATGTTTTCTTTACATAAGCATGTTCTTTACGTGGAGCAGAATCCTAGAGAAATTTTTGTTTGTTACGTGAAACATACTTTACGTGAGGTATTCTTTACGTGAGGCGTCACTGTATTCCTGTTTAAATTTTATGCTTTTAATAGCGAAAGTCTTGCAGAAATACAGCCATTCTACAGTCTAAACAAATCTGTATTTCCTTCCCAATCCCCAACAAAGAACAAGATATTACACTGTAGGTTATTGGGTCTTGCAAGTTCAGTGCCAGAAACTGAAAATGCTGCAGCTTGTTCTATTTGCTAGAAAAGGGGTCTCCAAACTTCAGTCCTGGGGCCAGATGCGGCCCTCGGCAAGCCTCAAGGTTCCTCTATCTGGCTCCTGGGGAAGCCATATAATCCACTCCAATACATTTTTATATGTAAATGTATGTAAATTTATTCAAATTTAAAATGTAAATTAGGGGTTTTTGGCCCCTGAAACAGTGTCAGAGAAATGATATGGCCCTCCTGCAAAAAAAGTTTGGAGTCCCCTGCTCTAGAAAGACCAGACACTTTGGCAACCTGTAGCATGCCCTTTTTTATTTTGCTCTTAGCTGCCATGAGAATAAATAAAACTTAATGCTTAGTCAGAGGGATTGGGCCTTTGTAAAACATGTAACAAAAGAACAGCTCTTAGACCTGTATCCTAAAGTGAAATTAAGCCCCTTGCTCCAGAGTAGTTATGATGACTTTTCATAAGATAACACTAGAGGGTGACATAACTGCATGGACCCGTAACTGCTATGAATTTTGCCCATAATCTTTTAGCTTCAGTAGATATTGTGTTTAACAGTGCTCATGCATGTGTGTTTTTACAACAGCCTGGCACACAAAAATTAAGTTGCTGAAAATTTCTTCCATTGTTGTACCCCATGCCAGAAAAACTTGTCTTCTAAAAGTTTCACATGCCTAACTTTCAAAATTTCAATTACAAAAACAGTGCACAGTATACATAATGTGGCCACCAATTCTGGAGCAATAAAGTGGAATCAAGTAGGCTTTACTGCTGATACACTGCTTCACTGTATTCTGAACTCCATGTTGGGCTAAGTTTGACATGGAGTGTCTGAGGTCCCCAAGAAGACTTCCAGCTGCTTTCCAGTGCCTGTTGGATATAACTGTAGACACTTTGGCGCTGTAGCTCCATTGTGCACTGGGAAGCTCAGGATTGGGCTGTAAGATAACTTCCACTTTATGTTTATGGTGGTGATATGAATGATTTACAGCGCAATCCTAACCTCTGATTAGATTGGCACAAGTTCCATGCTGGTCTGGGGTGTCACAAAAGTGTCATAGGGCACTTCTGCATCACTCCGGGGGTGTGCGTGTGGTGTGTGGTAAACCCAGTGCACAGACATGTGCCAGCCTCTTCACACCAGCCTCTCCACACCACTGGTGGGAACAGGGAGATGGGTGAGTTGTGCTGGCCTAAATTTGTTGGGATTGTGCCCTCAGGCTTTTGAAATTTAAGCATGCAGTGTATTTCTTAAATATTATCTTGTGACATTTCCTATGATTTATTAGGATGATTCAGAGTCAGAATATATTATCCGGAACATCAAAATATCTTAGGCTGGGCTGAATGACATGGCAAAAAGTGAAAGCAGAAGCCCTCTTAGTCACAGCATTCTCCTTTGTGAGAAATTAATATTCATCAAAAGAAGGGCAAGCTTGGCAAGACAGGAATGTTGGCTTTCTTAGCCTGAAGGTGAAGAATTTGAATTTCAAATATTTACATAGCTCAAAAAAACACAACAAAGAATTTAGGATATTGAAAACAAGAGCAGTAGTACTAAAATGCGAGAGCTATAATATTTACTAACCAACCCTAAGGACCACTAGTATCGACTTAGTGGTCACTGCATCTTCACTGTCATTTGCAAAGACTTAGCAAAAAAACGAGTATTAGCAGGAAGACCTGCACAACCATCCTGAAAGCCACCAGCACTGGTAAGTTCAGTTCTACCAGAAGTGATGCAGGGAGGAGGCAGGGTCAACAGAGGCTTATGCCATATCCTAACTCTAATATCCTATCCCTGGAAGCCATACACGGCTCTCTAGGACTTACACCAGAAGTTTTCCTAACCTCCAAACTCTCCTTCCTAGCAATGCAATACCCTGACAACACAGTTCCCTCTGGTTGTTCTATTCCATGGGATACAGAACCAGTAACATTGGACTGGGGCTGCAATCCTAACTCACAGTTAGAGCCACACAAGGCCTGGCACCAGTCCCATGCAAACTTGGCAGTATCGCAAAAGTGCTGTAAGGCGCTTCTGCACCACTCTTGGGAGTGTTAAGCCAGTGCACAGACATGCACTGGCCTTCCCACCACAACCACAGGAACAGGGAACCAGTGAACTCTGCTGGCCTAAATTGGTTAGGATTTCTGCTGAATTTTGAATAACAATGTTATAACTGTAAAGAAAATGCATTCCTTATAGGAAAAAATCACCAATATTTTGGTTATTATTTTTAAGTGCCTCCCTACTTCCTTGGGCCCTGAGTAGTACAGGGACAAAGTTACAGGATTAAATTTCCTTTGGAGGAGTGTACTATAAATAAATAGACTCCTAAAATCAGGGAGCAAAACCACTAACATGAATCAATTTCCAAAAAAAACAGCTGTGTCCCAAAACTTCAGCCAACTTACAGCGTTTTTTTATCTCTGCGTACAGAGACAAGCTGGTTACCGTCTGGTTACCGTCCCTCCCTCCAAACTCTCTCCATCTCATTCTCAGGGCTAGAAATAGATCCTGGCCTATGAAGACCATTAAAGTACATCTCTCAAGTCCCTAATGGCCTATTGAGTCTGGCAGCATAACCACAGCAATAGACTCATTCACACTAATCAAGGCAGCCAAATTCATAAAAATATATAATCATAAAAAAAGAATAAAAGCACTGCAATATGATGCAGGCTGGAAAAAACAACAACAGTACGTATTAGTCAACAACACAAACTGAAAATTAGAAAAAAACCTCATATGCTGATTGCAACATTTAGTGTCCAGCACAGCACATTTTCAGAAGAATGTTTTGGTACTATTATCTAGTTGCTTCTTGCTTTTTAAAGTTATCACCCTCCTCTGTCTTTTATTTAAGGCAGTGGATTCCAAAGTCCTTGCATGGGGAGGTCAGCAATGTGGTCATCATGATCGAGGATGGTATAGCAGTTAGGGAGATGGACTGGAATCTGAAAGAACCAGGTTCAAACCCCTCCTCAGCCACGAAGTTTCCTGGGTGATTGTGGCCAGTCACTCACTCTCAGCCTCACCTACCTTACAGGATTGTTGTGAGGAGGAAATGATAAAAAAGCTTTGCAAGCTGCTTTGGGCACTTCCATTTGCATTGGAAAGGTGAGTATAAATCCAATGGATGAATCAATCTACGGTATATATGTAAAAGAGAAAAGTCACTGACTGACTGACTCACTCACTCACTCATCAACGCCCTGCCAAAACCGCTGGGCCTAGAAGCATGAAATTTGAGGTGAGTGACCGAGGGTGCACTAAGACCCAGTTTTTGGAAATTCCAACCGGAAGAGGGTGAAATGGGGCGCAACACGTTTTCCTCCCTATACTTTAAATTGAAGAATTGATGACTCATCAACATTCCGCCCCAACCCCCGGACCTAGAAGCATGAAATTTGGGGAGGGAGTTCAGGCACTCTTTCAAGTGGGTGCTCCTCTTTTATTTAGCAGGGGGAGAGTAACTGGCCCTACACACCCCAGCAGTGTCTGTTCTAGTGGCTTCTGCTGGTGTTCTTTTTTGCATTTCAGATTGTGAGCCCTTTTGGGACAGGGACCCATTAGCTTTTAATTAGCTATTATTATTTTTCCATTTTCTTTGTAAACCGCTTTGTGAACTTTTTAGTTGAAAAGCGGTATATAAATACTGTAGATAGATAGATAGATAGATAGATAGATAGATAGATAGATAGATAGATAGATAGATAGATTATGTCACATGAACACCCACCAAAAACCGATGTGGAGAAATTTAACCCTTAAGGGGCTGAAAAGGGGTATTTTTCCTCCCAATATTTACATTGAAGAATCGGTGACTGAGGGATTTTCTGCCCCAACCCCTGGACCTAGAAGCATGAAATTCGGGGAGGGTGTTCCTTCTGTCACATGAACACCCACCAAGAACCAATGTGGATAAATTTAACCTTTAAGGGGCTGAAGAGGGGTGCAGTGTGTTTCTGTCCTACACTTAACATGGAAGACTGACCAACATCCAGCCAATTTGGTGCTTGGTGCCTGGTGCACTGGGATGTTGTTAGGAGGGAGAGGTTGCACTGGGGAGGATGCTGCACATGGGAAGATGCGCATGGGGAGATGATGTACATGGGGGATTGTGCGCATGGGGGGTTGGTGCGCATGGGGGTTGGTGCACATGAGCGATGTTGTGAAGGGGCAATGTTGCACAAGGGGGGGTTGATGCGCATGGAGGATGATGCGCATGGGGACTGATGCGCATGGGGGACTGATGCGCATGGGGAATGTTGCACATGGGGGTTGTTGCACATGGGGGTTAATGAGCATTGGGGTTGATAAGCATGGGGGTTGATGTGCATGGGGGAGATGATACGCATGGGGGGATGAACATGGGGATGTTGCACATGGGGTTTGATGCGCATGAGGGGTTGATGAGTGTGGGGGATTGATGCGTACAAGGGAATTTTACTCCCGCAACGCGGGTACACTTTTCGCTATTCAATAAATAAAATTTTAATAAATAAATAAATAAATAAACCAAAATAAAAAAAATCAATAAATAAGTAAATAATGACTGTGCTGTTGTCAGGCAGAGATTTATCATTTGCTTGGGGGTCACTAGGGCTCTCCAACAGGTCTGGGAAGCCTGCAACCCCCTCTGCAGCAGTCCCTGAGTCTTGAAAATGTTGAAAAAAGGAGAAAAATCATCTTCTAGTATTTATCCCTTAAACATGAAGTTTTTTTTTATTTTTTCAGCATTCTAAAGCCTAAGCACGGGCTGCAGAGAAGGTTGCTGTCTCCCCAGAGCCCTTGGAGAACTATAGAGCCCCTGGAGAGCCCCTGGAGAGTCATAGCAACTCTGAAGTAAGTAAAAAAAAACCTTCCCTGCCTGACATAGTGTGATCATCCAGATCATGGTGCTGCTGATTTCTGAAAACTGCCAATTCCTAATAGGGGACTGGTGCATTTCCCTGGGATTTTGACCTGCAGTTTGGGGACCACTGACTTCAGACATTCACAGCCCACTCCTATGCAGGTCATTGTCTCTCACTGAGTTTCATGGGAATTGCTCCCAGGTAGCTATGCACAAGATTGCAATCTAATCATGTATTTCGGCAAAAGGAGCCAGTATCCTTGTTGTAGGCAAGGCTCAGCTTATTCAGAATATTCTAGAGTTACTGAGTTTAAATTGCAAGTTTAAAAACAAAACCACTAGCAACTAGTGTCAAGTATAATTTTCAATCTGAAAAGTTATTGGATTTTTAGTGTTCCTACATCAGTAGGGTTTTTAACCTTAAAAGAAGTCACCAATTGCACGTTCATAGTATGTTGGGGATGATAGACCACTTTAGAAAAACACGAAGTTAGGGAAGGGCTGTTTAGCAATCCAGCATTTCAAGCTCTAGAAGCAGATGATCCTGCCTGAAGACTTAGAAAGTTATCTGCTGATATCACAACACTGAGGGAGTTTTCTATGACTTTATTCAGCTCTACAGTTCATGGCAAACTTTTTCTTTCTGTACATACGGTACTTCATCATTGCTAAAATCCCACAAACCTGAAGGACAACTGTCCCTAGTCCATTTAGAAAATAATTATTTCAATTTCTGTAAATTAAATTCAGAAATTTAAATTCAGAATTCTGGAAATTAAAGCTAAAAAGATCTCCAGGTGCTTCTTATTAGACACTGTTTAAAATTCAAAAAAGGTGACAAAAACTACCGTATCTGATTACCTTAAACAACTACCAATCAATTATCTGGAAGAAACTTGTCTAAATATGGACTTCCGAAAAACAAATCTAGGGGCCAGTGGTGGGCAGCAGCAGGCATCTCTACTGGGCACCATTGGGCCATCCTACAATTTACTCTGGATTGCAATATGAATTTTCCATAGGTTTTCACTAAGTGGTGCTGTAACAACATAAATGTCTCTTACGTGCGCCCGTAATTACTCTGGATTGTAGGGTAAGTCCCATGAAACAAGACAGGACTAACTTCTGAGTAGATAAGCCTAGAATGCCCTAGGCATGCCCTTAGGTCTTTTCAGCTGTCTAGATAAGAAAAGAGTGCTACCTGACCCTTGTCAAAAGGCGATGTAATAATAACTGCAAGAATAAAGCTTGTTAGATTCAGCATGAACTCTATTTTCACAGCTTCTTCAAACACATATTTTGGTTGCAATATGTCCTCACTGTGCAGAAAGGTGCACTGCTTCCAGGTACCTGTTTTCTTTGCCAGGACTTAGGCCTGCTCTGTGGAAAGCAGTGAAAGATATTTGGGGACATGTGCAGAGCGCTGTACCCTCACCACGCAATATGGGGGAAGATACTGCCTGTGAAGGATTGACTGGCAAAGCTGCTGGAACTACTCACAGAGGTTGCAGTCCTAGCCACACTTACCCATTGACTACAATGAGACTTACTTTTGAGTAGACATGTACGTGCGTAACCCTTAGATGCCCATCTGGATCCAGAGTCCGGAAATGCAAATTTATGCAAATTGGGCTATTACCGACATATTGCCACACAAGTGTAGCCCGCATCCCAATTTGGTTGTGATCCTGCATTTACCTGGGAGTAATCCCCATTGATTACAATGGGACTTAATTCTGAGAAGACCTTTATAAGCTAGGGCTTTAAACGCAGATTACAGTTTACCACACAAGGAGAGCATCCCTATCCCATTAAAGCTGTGATCCTGGCTACACTTACTTGGGAGTCAGTTACCCTGACTTTAATCTGACTTACTTCTGAGTAGACATTCATAGGTTTGGGCTGTGTTAAGACAAGGAAATGAATGACTCTCCCAAGCAACCCAACCTTCCTTCAGGACTTCCTGATCAGCCTTGAGTTACAAAGCAAACAAATGATAGCTTTTCTGCCTGGTCTCCTTCAACCCACCTGATCCAGAGGTGATCAAGGACAGACATTGGGTTCCCCCCACCCAAGGGGACCAGCTATCACAATCACAAAATGTAGGACAAAATGCAGAACACCTAAGAAAAATGTAGGATAAAACAAAATAAAAGCTAAAAACACTCATGCATATTGTTTTCAAGTTATTTTAAACACTGTATTACTTGTCACTATATTTAAGAGTATTATATATAATGTTATATCTATTATTATGAGCACAATCCTAACCATGTCTACTCAAAATTAACCCCCAATTGTGTTAAATGGGTCTTACTTTTAATGTCTTAAATGGGTCTTAACATTTAAATGGATCTTTCTTTAGGATTGTATATATTACATTATTATTATATTAAATTATATTATTATTATAGTATTATAATAAGTATTACTTATACAGTGCAGTCCTAAGGATCTTACTCCCAGGAAAGTTTCTTTAGGATTGCAGCATATATTACATTATTAAATTATTATTATATATATTAAATTATACTATATATGATACTTTAATAATAATATAATTTAATATAATAATTATACATATATGCATATATACAAAGCAAGCCTAAGAATGTCTACTTAGAAGAAAGACCCATTGTGTTCAATAGTACTTACTCCCAGGAAAGTGTTCTCAGGATTGTAGCCAAAGGGCACAATTCTATCCATGTCTACACAGAAATCAGCCCCATTGAGTTCAATGGGTTTTACTTCCAGGAAAGTGTTCTTAGGATTGCAGCCAACATAATACAATATAGGCTTCAAATACAGGCTGGGAGTAGACTTTTGAGTAGACATGGTTAGGATTGTGCTCTTAATATAAAAGACTGCAATCCTAACCACACTTTCCTGTGAGTAAGCCCCACTGAACCCATTAGGACTTACTTCTGAATAGACATGCATAGGATTGTCCCCTAAAAATATAGTATATATGAATTCCAAGAAGGCTACATGCTGCCTGCTCACAAGGAAAAAAGAGGGCAGTGAAGATTTTTTCCCCAGGATATAAGGCTTAAAACAGGACATGTCCTGGAAAAAGGGGGACAGATGGTCCCTCTAGGTTCTCCCCACACACTTCAGCAGGACCTACAGAGAGGCCTGCCCATCATCTGCAGTGCTTGCAGCAGAGGAGATCCCAGCAGCACCAGCAGCAGCAGCCAGAAGACTGGAGGGGGAAGAGGAGCTCACCTTGAAAGACATCCTTGCCTGCCCAGCAGAGCATCAAGGCAGCCGCATCGCTGGTCCTGGTGCTGATCCTTCTTCCCTGGGTCTGCCCATCATGGGCTGGCTTTGCAGGGCAGAGCAGGGCTGGCTGCAGCTGCACCCCGCCCGGCAGGCGTCTGGGTGACAGCAAGAGCTGTCTGCTTGCCAGCAGCACCAGGACTGCCTTCTCCAGAGCTCTGCTTGCTCAGCAGCAGCAGCAGCAGCAGCATCTCACAGCAATTTCCTCCACTTGGGCATCCCACAGGATGAAGGAGCAGCAGGGTGGCCACATGTCCTCCTTTTTCCAGGTCATGTCCTCTTTTCAGCCTCCTGTCCTGGAAACACAAAACAAAACATCCTCCTCCTTTTCCTTGTGAGCAGGCAGCATGTAGCCTTCTTGGAATTCATACATTTGTACGTAATATATTACATACATTTATAATTTATTGGAAATTATCCATTACTATCCTATGTATGTAGGATCATATACAATCCTATGCATGCAAGCCCCAATGAGTTCAGTGGTTTCAATGAGTTTCCCTACTCTTAGGAAAGTGTTCTTAGGATTGCAGCCATAATAGTTTTAATTTTAATAAGGCTGTAATCCTAAAGACACTTTCCTGGGAGTAAGACCCATTGAGTACAGTAGGTATTGTACTTACTTTGTGTCAAATATACTTATAAGCTAGTCATCCCAGTATTGGTTGTTAATGCAACAAACAGCAGACATTCATGTAGAAAAATATATTTTCATTCTAGTGCATAGACATAATCCATTAAGAGTTTGTCAGATAAACATTCCATGGTCCAAAGCAACAAAGAATCCAATAAACAATACTAGTAGCACAGAGTAGCACAGCAATAATCTTCATACAGTAGCAGCAACAGTTCTTCATAAGAGGAAGATAAATAAGGCTAAAGCCTTTTTCCAGTAAATATCCAATCAATGGTTATCAGCATCTACACATGCACAGGAGACCCATCAGCAAGAACACAGCCAGGTCAAAACCCCACCATGAGATGAACAGCACAGAACAAATATTTATATAAAACATTAACCAATCCAAATTAACCATTGCTTATATAAGCCACACCCAACAATAAATTGAACTCAGCTGTTAGTACTTATTATCTATAATTCAACCAGCACAGCTTACAAGCTGACAATCTCCTCCTTGAATTTAGATAATAGTACACACATTAATTTCAATTAATACAATGGCACAAATTTAAACCTTCAAGCCTAACATATTACATTTTTCTAAATGTTTCGTTGTTCCCAATACTTTCGTCAAAGCATCTGCAATATTCAAATTAGTGTCACAATATTGCAACTGTATTAGCCCTTCAGCAATACATTGCTTAACGTTTTGGTATCTAACCCCAGTATGTTTAGATCTCCCTTTGACACTATTTGAAGATGCTAACTGAATAGCGGCTTGATTGTCTTCACAGACTACAATTGGTTTGTTCAAAATAACACCAAGATCTTTTAACAATTGATCAAACCAAACAAGTTCTACACATAACTCACTGATTGCAGAAAATTCAGCTTCACATGATGATAACGCAATATGTTTCTGCTTAATAGATTTCCATCCCACCAATGAGCCTGCCAAAAATATTGTAAAACCTGAGGTTGAATTACAAGTAGTTTTATCTGAGGCAAAACTAGCATCCACATAAGCAGACAGCTCTAGATTGTCTGTAGGTGTAATGTAGAGAGCTAAGTCCATAGTTTGCTTTAAATACCTCAGTACCCTTTTGGCAGCTATCCAATGTTTCTGTGTGGGTTTTGAAAACATACGAGCTAGTAAATTACAAGAAACAGCTATATCTGGTCTGCTCCAATTGCCAATGTACATTAAACTTCCAACAAGTGACCTATAAATCTCAATATCAAAAGGTGGACTATTGGAGTCATCTTTCTCAAACTCTGGAGTCAAAGGTGTCTTTACTCCATTGCATTGCTCCATACTGAACTTCTTCAACAAGTCAACAATCTTGGACCTTTGGGAAAGTTTAAAACCCCCAGACACCTTGGTGATTTCTAAACCAACATAATTATTAATATTTCCCAAATCACGCAAACTAAACTTCTTCCTCAAATCAGCAATTACGCTATCAATAGTGTCTTCAGAAGGACTTATAATTGCCAAATCATCTACAAAGCACAAAATGATACACTTTTGTATATCTTGCCCTCTCACAAAAACACAAAGATCTGCAATTCCTTGTTTAAAATTCATTTCTTTCAACACATTAACTAGACACTGATTCCATTCAAATCCAGACTGTTTCAATCCATAAAGGCTTTTCTTCAATAACCAGAAACCTTTATTAGAGGTAGCAACTCCAGGTGGTTTTTTCATATACACTGTATGTCTTAATGGAGCATGTAAGTAAGCAGTTTTTATGTCTACTTGCCTTACTATACATTGTTCTTTGGCAGCAATAGTTAAAGCACTTAACAAAGAACAGCTTTTCAAGGTTGGAGAAAATGTCTCATCATACCCTGATGCACTTTGACCAAAACCTTGAGCAACAAGTCTTGCTCGGTACTTAACTTGCCCATTTACATCACGCTTTGACTTAAACACCCAACGACAACCTATTGCCTTTTGTCCCGGTGGCAAATAAGCTTCCTCATATACATGTAAATCAGCCAATGACTTCAGCTCAGAATTTACAGCTTCTTGCCAAGCTCTTTGCTCCTGCTGTGGCAAGGTAGCAATTGCATCATAAGATGATGGCTCTGATAACACTTGGCATGCAACACCTGGCACAAACCTATCAGGCTCCCTTCTCTCTCTTTCAGAACGACGTGGCAATTCTACAAGCTTGTTCTCTATAGCTGGTGGTTGTGTGGGCAACATGGGTTGGGGGCTAAGAGAAGTAACAGGAATAGATACATTTTCTTCTACCTCCTCTGGCTCTATTTTAATTTCTCCATTATTAGCTCCCTCATCATCAGAAAGGGATCTCCTCCTTTCAGGAGTAGGTGGCTGGTTATTAGAGTTATCCTCAATAGGAACTGAGATAATAGAAGAACCTAACCTTTCCCACCCAGAAGATTTTTCTAAAAATGTAGCAGAGGCAGAAATAACAATCTCTCTACTATTAGGAACAGCAAACCTGAAAGCCTTATGATTAGACTCATAACCCAAAAAAATCATCTTTCTGGCTTTAGGCTGCCCTTTCCTCCTCTGTTGATGAGGAACATGCACAAAAGCAGGTACACCAAAAATATGAAGATGTTCCAGAGATGGAATTCTATTGTGCCAAAGTTTGGATGGTATTTGCCGTGTGGCAGATGACCAAACCAGATTTAAATTATGGGTGGCACACATAAATGCCTCGGCCCAATAAGAGCTTGGTAGACCACTGTCCCTTAACATACAAAAGGCCATATTTTGCAAAGTCTGACCACGCCTTTCACAATGAGCATTGTGCTGAGGACGATAAGGAGCAGTCAATCTATGCTCTATCCCTTTTTCTTCAAACAATGCAGCCATTCTGCTATTAACAAATTCACCACCACGGTCAGAAACCACACACTTAGGTAGTTTTCCTGTTTTCCTTTGAGCATACCTTAACCATTTAACCACAGCTTGATAAGTATCAGATTTTCTCTTAAGCAAATAACAAAAACCATATCTTGAAAAATGATCTTCAATAGATAAAGCAAATCTTGCTCCACCCAAACTAGTTGTATAAGGTCCTGTAAGATCCATAAAAATGAGATCCATTATCTCATTACTATGATATTCACCAGGGATTTTAACAGGTGCAACCTTAGATTTAATTGTCTTACACACTTCACAATCTAGATAAAGAGAACATGGCTTTAGCTTAAGACCCTTGGTTAATTGAAGTGTTTTCTTTAAAGCATGAAAACCTGGATGCCCAAGTCTTCGATGTAACAAATGGATACAATTTTCATGGGGAGGTTTGTTTGTATATACATTCTGTACCAAGTTATCAGGGTTAAGTAGATACAAATCACCTTGCAATTTAGCAATCGCAACCAACCCTTTAGCATCTCTTATTTTGCATACAGAAGCATCAAAATATACATTGAAACCATTCTGAGTCAAGGCAGATACAGATAACAGATTATACTGCAAAGTGGGAACACAAACCATTTGAATATCCCTTCTCAAATTAGGCATATACACAAGTCCTTTGCCTGTAATCTTTGCACAGACTCCATCGGCTAAAGTTACACATTGGTCTTCTAAAGGATTGAAAGTCTTAAACAATTGTCTTTCTTTGCAAATATTTACTGAAGCACCACTATCAACCACATAAGCGTTTGTACAGTCCATCGACCCCTCTTTTGCAACAGCCAGACGAGCACTCCCTGTATAATTAGTCCCATTGAACTTTTTACCCTTCTTGTTACAGTTTTTATACATATGAGATAAACTTCCACATTCGTAGCATCTTCTAGCAGAATAAGCTTTGGAAGTAGCCATCTCACACTCCTCCGCAACTCTCATCTTAGTTTGTTTTGAGGAATGCGGCTTGATAACTCGCAGCTGGGCTTTATCTCTCCTTCGCTGATCTTCATCCAACAAACGGCCGGTGATGTTAGCTAAAGTTAACTCTGCTTGAGGCAGAACTTCCACGTTGGAAACAAACTGATCATAACTTGAATCCAATGAACAAAGGATAATATAAACTTGTTGTAACTCATTAAATGTTAGTCCCTTCTCTTGGAGCTGAATCAAAGTTCTTTTCATGAACTCCAAGTGCAAAAATATATCTCCTTCTGGCTGGAGATGAGTCCTTAACAATTTTTGCATAAGATGGATTTGTGCACCAACACTGTCTCTTACATATAATGCCTTAAGTGCATCCCAACAGGCTTTGGCAGAGTCCAGACCTTGGATATGCACTAACTGCAAATCATTTATAGTCAATCCAATAAGAGACAGGGCTTTCTCATTATCTCTATGAAACTGTTCTCTCTCTGCACCACTTAAACTACTCATAGCAGGTGGATCAAACACCACTTTCCATAGTCCTTGATTCTTTAACAATAAAGAAATTCTTTGCGACCATGTAGAATAATTCTGTCCATTTAGCTGGGTCACAAGTGATCCTGCTACAGAAATACTACTTGCATCCATGATGAAATTCAAGCTCAGGAATGCAACAGCAGAATGAAAAATAACAACACAAATACTTACAGGATTGACATAGCCACAAGATTAGCGTTGTACTGGGCCCATAACCGATGTCAAATATACTTATAAGCTAGTCATCCCAGTATTGGTTGTTAATGCAACAAACAGCAGACATTCATGTAGAAAAATATATTTTCATTCTAGTGCATAGACATAATCCATTAAGAGTTTGTCAGATAAACATTCCATGGTCCAAAGCAACAAAGAATCCAATAAACAATACTAGTAGCACAGAGTAGCACAGCAATAATCTTCATACAGTAGCAGCAACAGTTCTTCATAAGAGGAAGATAAATAAGGCTAAAGCCTTTTTCCAGTAAATATCCAATCAATGGTTATCAGCATCTACACATGCACAGGAGACCCATCAGCAAGAACACAGCCAGGTCAAAACCCCACCATGAGATGAACAGCACAGAACAAATATTTATATAAAACATTAACCAATCCAAATTAACCATTGCTTATATAAGCCACACCCAACAATAAATTGAACTCAGCTGTTAGTACTTATTATCTATAATTCAACCAGCACAGCTTACAAGCTGACACTTTGGAGTAGCTATGATTAGGATTGTGCTCTTAGTAGCATAGTGTTTAAGTTAAATAACCACACAAAAGCAAAATACAGTATATATAGCTTTTATAGTAGTGCCTTGGATTATGAGCATAATTTGTTCCAGGAGCATGCTTGTAATTCAAAACGCTTGTAATCCAAAGCATAATCCAAAGGAAATAATGGAAACTCAGACGATTTGTTCCACAACCCAAAAATATTCATATAAAAATGATTACAATACTGTAATATCATACAAAATAATAATAAAAATGTCAGGGTGATAGTGCTTGTTAATCTGAAGATCGGCAGGTCAGTGATTCAAGACCTGAGAACTGCAAGATGGAGTGAGCTCCCATCCCTTGCCCCGCTCCTGTTTATAATTAAACACTATATTACTTTAATATTTATTTAACTATGGGCGTAGTCCAGAGTAACTATGGGGAGTCCTTGCTCCAGTGTAAAACAATTTGCTCTGAATTGCAATATGAACTTCCCATAGGTTTTCACTAAGTGGTGCAGTAACTATGGGTATACGTAATGTCTCCTACATGCTCCTGTAGTTACTCTGGATTGTAGGGTTATGCTGCAATCCTAAAGCCTGTGCATAATAAAGTTGGACCTATATAAGATTGCAGATAATTTCTGGGCCCAATTTTTTTACCGCCTCCCAAGGGCACTGATTAGGATTCCTAAGGGACTCCTAAAGATTCCTCACTTCTTTTGTCCTTTTTAGTTACTCCTAATAAAAGTATGATTCTGCTGTTACTCCTGGATAAGTACCAGGAGATGTGTCATTAGTAGTTACTTAAAAGCGAGGATTTTGGTAAGTGTAGTTTGCCATGCAGGGCTGAGAAAGGCTGCATCTTTAAATCCACTCTTCTGTGCAGCTATTAATAGGGCAAAAACATCTATGCCATTACAAAAAGCTATCCCCACCCTTCATTGCAGCACTGTGGCTCAAAGATATACATCTGAGGCACAGACCACCATTAACCTTTATTATTTTTAAATACCAATCCCAACCCACTAAACAGAAGTCATATTCAGGCGTTTAGACTGTATCTGTACTTTCATGATATAGGGTATAAATATGCATGTCATAGTTAAACAGATCTGTTCCACAGAACTATACATTTGTACATGGAAGTATCACAAGGTGCTTGATCTGTGCTGTTCAGTACTATGCTCACATTGCAGTCTGTGGGCTCAGATATGATCAGTTCATATGCATATCTACCGGTACTCAAGAAGTAAGACTCATTATCATCAATGGGGCTTACTCCCAGGAAAGTACATATAGGATTGCAACCTGTGATTGGCAAGTAAATATAAAGCACCTGCATGTGTGAAGATGTGATCACATTAAATGGCTTGCAAAGTAGAAGTCTCTAGGCTACTGCAGTTTTTGGATTTACATACTGTATCTGAGAACAGGGAGCACAGATTCCATAAATTAAAAAGTATGTCCTATATGCTACTTGATTGTGTTTGCCACTTTGCTAGTGAATGTCTGAGGCAGTGATTTTCAACCTTTTTCATGACGTGGCACACTAACAAGCCACTGAAATTGTCAAGGCACACCATCAGTTGCTTTTACCATTGACAAGGCACACCAGACTGTTCAAATCCCCTGATTTTCCTATCAATGGATGTCAATCCCAAATTCTTGTGGCACACCTGAGGACTATCCATGGCACACCAGTGTGCCATGGCACTGGTTGAAAATCACTGGTCTGGGGAGAGAAAAAGATTGGGGCAGCTGGAAAAAGGGATGGGACATGATGCACACTGGTGGTTCTACTCTTCCCTCCCTTTCCCACCACCTGCCTTTCCCAGTCTGCTCTAAACGTCTCCTCCGTACCACAAGAAGCCCTCATACCAACTTACTTGCTCTGAAGGAGGCTTCAGGATCTGCTGCACTGTGTGTCTTACTAAAGACCACTTACAGCCACACCTGGAAGTGCTCAACAGCAGCATGGCTTTTGTGCCACTCTACAAAGCCTTGTAGTCCTGGAACAGTAGATTCCGAAGCACACTGTCCACAGTTAGATTACAGGCCTCCGACAGTCTTGCTTAATACCATAAGACTATGGCATTATGCTCGGCGCTGCATACACTGTATGCGAAGCACGAAAGCCTGGGTTGGATTGTTACGGAGGATAGGCTGTTACCCAAGCAGCAAATCCCCCCTCTCCATGCCACTGAATTAGTCCAATGGAAAGGCAGAGCAAATACGATTGGATCCAGCTGGCGTCGCAGAGCTGGGCTAAGGGCAGCAGCTCACCCTGTCTTGTGGGGCCGATCTGGGTCTTGAACCCTGGCCTGCTGGTTAACAGGCACAGCGTCTTAACTGCTTGCGCCACCCATAGCCCAGTTAGATTGGGTCCTTACAAATTTCAGATAATGTAACTTTAAAGCATGCCTCTAAATTATTTACAAGAGCATTAAACACACTTGGCATGCCATCAAAGAGACTTCAATGGATATCAGCATACTGCAGTGTGAAATATATAAATGGCAGCCATTCATTTTGTTATCATTGTTTTCTATACAATAGATACAACTGTCTTGAATAACTATTTCTGAAAGAGAATAACTTCTGTCCCTCACTTACCGGTATGTGAAATATTCTTGATCCATTGACTCCAGCATCTATAGGATTGACTTCCCTTGGGAGCAGAGAAAATATTTTTTCTCACTTAAGGCACAGTTTTAAAAGTCACCCAGTACTGTCCTGGTACCAGTACTGGATGCCACAGATGTGTTTATGTTTATGGCACCCACTTCATAGTAAATCTACAAGAACCAAAGGAAATAATGAAGTAAGCTTCATTAATTACTAGTTTTTGAATATCTAGTTTTTTTGGATTTGAAAATATATGCCTTGACCTACGTTTACTGCTCATGGGGTTCCAGTCTTTACTGAAATTGACTGGTCCTTTTCAAATCCTTTTATATTATACAAACATTACTTCTCCCTGCCATTTCATTCCAGAAACAGATTGCTAAGTATTTGAAAATAAAAAATCTTTAAAACAGTTTAATAATGTTAATGTTGACATACAATCAGGCATGGGCTGACACCGGTTCGGACTGGATCGCCTGAACCGGAAGTTCCACTGAGCCCGACACTCGCAAACCGGTAGCTATGGTGGCTGGCCAAAACTGGCCGAACCGGTTTGCTGGGGGCTGGCGGGGGGGGGAGGCCGAGAACCTTGCGGCGCGTCCACCACGTTCAGCCTTTCCTGGCTGGCCGGGGGAGGTTAGGAGCACCTCGCGGCGCGTCCCCCGCGTTCAGCCTCTCCCTGGCTGGCCGGGGGGGCATCCCAAGCAGGTCTACTCAGAAGTAAGTCCCATGAAAGTCAATGGGACTTAGGCCATTGTAGAGAGGACTGCAGCCTCAGAGACCCATCCTAAGCAGGTCTACTCAGAAGTTAGTCCCATGAAAGTTAATGGGACTTACTCTCAGGCCATTGTGGAGAGGACTGCAGCCTCAGAGACCCATCCTAGGCAGGTCTACTACTAAAAATTACATGCTTAATTTTTTTGAATTTTTTTAATTAAAAAAAATCTCCCTGGCCCCGACCCTGGCCCCCCCTGACCTCGGCCCCACCCCTGACCTTGCCTGGCCCCGCCCACTTCCGGAGAACCAGTTGTTGGGGCCAGGCCTGCCCACCTCTGCATACAATGTGTTCTTTTTCTTCCTGAAATGAAATATAGTACTTGAATCCTAAACACAGTTTCCTGGGAGTAAACCCCATTGAATATAATGCGCCTTACTTCTGAGCATACAGGTATAGGACTGTATCCGTAGTCTCTTTTTATATGAGATTTGCTTCATCGCCTAATTGATTTTGTTACATTATAGTTTTTGTCAATATTGCTACACTAATGTGACAGAAGACATGACACGAACTGTTCTCAGAATATGATTACATGATTGAGGCTGCATCTTAAAGACAGTTTTCTGGGAGTAAGACCCATTAAACACAATGGGGCTTACTTTTGAGTAGACATGATTAGGATTGTGCTCTAATTCACATAGATATACAGTAGTTTTTTAGAATTTTTTCTACTTCTCTCTTTACTTTTTTGGCAGAAGAATATTGATTGAAGCTGCAATCCTAATCTGCAGTTAGGCCAGCCTAAGCCCCAGCACCAGACCTGAGGGTGTCACAAAGGTGCAGTTTGGCCACTTCTGGGGAAGTACCACATCTGGGGGAGGATTAGGCCACTGCACAGACATGAGCTTGCCTCCCTACATCACGATGGGAACAGGAAGACTGATGATGAGCCGGGTCGGCATAGGTTAGGAATGCACCCTGAATCTCTGTTTTATAAGGTTAATTGTGATGGCAGTGACTTCACTGTATTTTATAGCTATTGTGGATTATAGCTAATTTCAGAAGGGCAGATTAGAATACAGTATACAATTTTCCAGATATTTAACATACATTCTATAACATTGCTAATATTTAAGCAATTATTACTTATTCTTACATACAAGAGAGATCTTGTCCATAGTTGACTGCACAGTAGTTATTTACCAGTCCAGTAAAGATGAAACCAATCTCTTAGACAGATTGATCTATAGATCATGCAAATATCAAAGCTCTGACCAATAAAGGTTTTCTAAAGGTCAACCAGTAAAATATTTTTGAGATGGAGGTTTCGTTCTTCCTCCAGAAAATTTGCAGATGAGCTGTCTACAAGATTGCTCTTCTGCAAATGCAAAGTTGGGTCCAAAATGTGGACACCTATACAATGGACACTATTTTGGAATGAGTTCAACTTTAAAATCAAATTATTTTACATTGTACTCTGCAGTAAAACAAGGTTCCTTATACAGTAGTTATTCACTTTATTATGGCCTCACAGGTGCCGCCAACGGACCCTCGCAAATCGGTGATGCAAATGTGAACATCTAATAGCATCTCAGTCAATAGTAGAATTTTTGACATTGTGGCTCTGTGTATGGAGGGAAGGATATAGCCATATAATTTGTTTTTTATAATTATAGCATTGTTTAAACTGATAATCATGTCTCCTTAAGAATGCAGTGCACATGTTTTAGAGAGGAAAAAAATTGATTTTTTAACCTTTCTAAACTCCAGCTTCATAGATCCTAGAACAACTTTTAAAAACACAATGTGTTACTGGGTTCACATTGCAATATTTTCACAATACAATGGGGTCTCTGGGAATGGAGCATCATCATCAAGTTGGGGCTTACTGTACATGAAAATGAATAGGGAAGTGCTCACTTAGGCTGCAACTCTAACCAATTAAAGCCAGCACAAATTCACCTGATGATGTGGGGAGTTCAGTGCATGTTTGTGCATCCCCTTTCCCCAGGAATGACACAGAAGCAGGGCTTCTTAACGCATGAGCCCAATGGACACTTGTCCAGGGGGCCCACAGACTTCAACCCAGTAATAAAGCAATTATCTGATAAGAAATGCTGCAAATGCTTGTTATAATGAGAAGTTCATAGTAATTTCATAATTACATGAAGGCTGCAATCCTAAAGACACTTTCCTGGGAGTAAGACCCATTGAACACCATGGGGCTTACTTTTGAGTAGACCTAGTTAGGATTGTGCTCCTCATCTAATCTGTGTGGCTTACTATTATTGATTATTGTGTTTTTCAAGCCTTGTGTATTGTTCAAATGTTTATTATGTTGATTAATTGCTGCTGCATAGCATGTTTTTAATGTTTTAACACCAGTTTTGTTGAAGTGCCATGGTGACCATATGACCGGAAAAACCCGGATTTGTCCAGATTTTTAGCCTCCTGTCCGGGTATCCTACATTTTGGCTTCATTGTCCTACATTTTGGCTTCGGTTTTGAACTTCACGATGGTGCACAGTACTCCATCATGTCAAATATCGTTGGATTCATACTGAAGAGCAGAATCCAATGCAATAATCAGTTTTGAGATATCTCCTTCCTATCAAAAGTTATGGCCAAAAAACCGAAAAACAAAAAATATAAAAACAAAAAAATACATTTTTTGGCAATTTTTTTTAGTGGGTAGGAATTTTGGCGTTGAGGTTCAGGAATTTTTCGTTTGGCATGTGGTCACCCTGCAATAAAGAAATATATGCTTAATATTATCAACCATTTACATTTTATTCCTGTGAGTGGCTGTTGTAGGGCCGGGGCCCCAGCACACTGTTTTGCTCAGGGGCCCATCATGCTGTTAAGATGACCCTGCACAGAAGTGGCTGAGTGACAACACTTTTGTGACACCCCAGGCCAGCACGGGATTTGTGCTGGAGCTTGTGTGGTCTAACTGAGGATTAGGATTGCAGCCTCAGTTTCACAGGTTCAGGGACTTTTATTGTTTGGTTCCAGGAGGGTGAACATGTTCAGTGCAAAGATTAGGGTTGGTTCAAACCTCTTGATTGTGTGAGACATTGCCCTCACCCAACCCAATGATTCACAAAAGGTATTGCTCACCACTGTTCCTCCCTGCTGATGCATACTTTATCCCAGTAGGGATGCCCACTTGACCTGCACAGAATGTACCATGTTTTTACCATGAATGTATGTTTGCATTTCATATGCAAACATAACCACTGAGTGAGATGTTTGTGGCATGCAAAAAGCCTGGGTTGGATTGTTATGGAGGATAGGCTATTATCCAAGCAGCAAATCCCCCCTCTCCACGCCACTGAATTAGTCCAATGGAAAGGCAGAGCCAATACAATTGGATCCAGCTGCGTCACAGAGCTGGGCTAAGGACAGGAGCTCACCCTGTCTTGGGGGGGCCGACCCAGGTCTCGAACCCTGGCCTGCTGGTTAACAGACACAGCGTCTTAACCGCTTGCGTCACCCACAGCACCCTTAGTTGTATAATAAATAGTTGCTGAAAGCCTGAAGTGCAGCACCTATTTCATATGCAAACATAACCACTGAGTGAGATGTTTGTGGCATGCAAACAGACATTAACCTTTCTTTCAAAATGTAAAACCTCTAACAAACCTAATTTTTTCTGCTTACTAATTAGTTTAAAGCTTAGTGTGTGAGAATTCCTCATATGCATTGTTGCAATACATTTAAAAATACCTCTCCACACAACTTAGGAATTTTTTTCTGGTTTTTTTTCCTATTACAACTTTGGTACATTCTGTGCAGATTATGATTTCATGCATTTTGTTGCCAATTTTTCAAGCTCCTCCCCTCCCCTCTTTCCCTATTATGTATTTTATGACTCAATCTGAAGTTTAACTGTTTACCTGTCCTCAGATGACTCAACTGAGTAGCTATATTTATTATAGTGTCTTTCACTGAGATCTGTTTTCTCTCTGTAATATACACTGACATTCTCTGCAAAAATAATTATGTGGAGAATATTCTGTTCAAATGAATATAAATATGTACACCTAGACCATACTCCTGACTAGTAGACATAAGTTGAAATTAAAAGTTATATTCCAGTGACTAGAAGTCACTACTTTACTACGTCCTCAGCGTGTGGTTTAGGTGTGGAGTGGCAATTTGTTTATTCACAGCATCAGAACTCTACAAGTGAGTTTATCAAAATACTTAGAATGAAATAATCATAAATTGGAAATTACTGATTCTCCTTTTTACACTCTGCTGTTGAAAAGTTATGTCAACATGTTATATCTGGGAAAGACCAGAACCGTTCTAAAATTTCAATCCTGTCCATACTGATCGAAGGATAAGCTCACCTGAAAGCAGTAGAATTTATTTCTGAATAAATACAGGTAAAACCTAGTTATACACAGATTTTTTTATACACAGATTTAACTCAACATGAATGGCCACTACAAATCACAGTTTTAAAAACTGCTTTTCTAGCCATTCAAGCCATCATTCCATTCTTTAGACCTAGAATCAAACCCTTGCAGATCTTAAGGCACAACCTTAGGCACAATGGAGGAGCAAGTAACCTGAAAGTGCATCTTTAAACTTATTTTTCCATTTTTTTCTTTATACACTGATTTTTTAAAATCCATTGGAGGTTCTCGAATGGAACCCTAGTGGATAACAAGGGACACTTCATAGCATTAAAAAAAATATTCAATGAAATAATGTGCACTGAAGCCCATTGAAAACACAGTTTGAGAGAGATTGTGATTAATATTTTATTTCCCCTTTCCTATTTTTCCATTTTTGGACATTTCTAACCAACTCCACAGAAGCTCCTGTGCAAGTTCTACAAATGGCTTGGACCTCATTATTCAAGCAGCCTTTGGTACTTTGTTTGAATGTCTGCCAGACTTGTATGTATGTGGTTGGAAGCATACACTAATGGCTAAAATTGTGAAAAATGGGGTATGTACGTATTAATGATAATACTATCGTGTTATATATTGTTGGATATATACCTTATGTCACTTTTGTGACTGTTTGCTTAGAAATATTCTTTATGAAGCTTCAGGTGCTACGGCTCTGACTGCTATGGCAAAAATGCAGGAATAGCCACTTTTCCTGACCCAAGTGACAAAGAAAAGGAATGTTGGCAGGAGCACATAAAAAACAGGATGTGAAATTACAAAAGATTTAACATCAATTTTTCCCCAGATATTTGTTCGGAAAGATAGAAGCTGACAGTACAACTCAGTAGCATTTGGAAGAAGTGAAGCATAGCTGCCGTTTCCTACTTTTAAGAGTACCTCCTTATCTACCAGTTATCTATTTGCATGCAACTACTAACTGATTTGGCCACATGGATCATATGTGTAAGCAGCTTGTTTAACACGTGGTTGAGTACACATGTGTACTCGTAAGTAGCTTGTTTGGCCACATGGATCATATGTGTAAGCCACATGGATCATTTGTGTAAGAAGCTGTTGTTCCTGCCATCATAGTTGTGGCAGCAATTCAAGGGAGAACAGCCCATGCAGTGATTTAAAGCTGTATTTAATTATGTCTTTTTGGAATGGCAAGTGTTTTCTTATTTATGTTTCTATAACAATGGGCTGGGCAACATTCCAATAAGACGAGAGAAGCAAAAAGTAAATGTAATTTGCTGTGAGTGCCTTAATCTTGCTAAGGCTACAATCCTAATCTCCAGTTAGGCCGGCCTAAGCCCTGGCATAAATTCTGTGCTGACCTTGGGGTGTCACAAAATTCCATAAGACACTTCTGAGTTATTTCTGGGGGAGAGTTAGGCCAGTAGACTTCCACTTGCCTCCCTGCATCACCATGGGAGTGGGAAGATTGACAAATTGTGTCAGGCTAGGTTAGGATTGCACCATAAGAACAGCCAAAAATGCCTAAGTGCTTCCTTACTATAAGAGCACAAGAGGCCTGTTGGTCTCACATGGTTTAAGTATCTTCTTGGATCAGGTTAGTGATCTTTAACAGTGTGTCATGGAATAGAAACGAGATTGTTAGGGCTTATCTATACAATTAGTTTAATGCTCAACAGTTGCAAAATAGTCCTAGAAGTCTGGAATCAAAGGCAATAATATGATAGCCATGCCCCATTCCTGATGTCCAGAAAGGATATCCTCAGTGCAAAGATTGAGACAAGATTGCTGACTTGCCCGTTAAAAAATGAATAGCCTTCAGCATCCATGAAGTTTGATCAAAATGTAAGGAAATAAATTTGCCTGGAGGAGTTGATGTTATTCGTTCTATTGCCCCATATCCATTCTATGTAGTTTATCTGGTTATCTTTCTATTAACACCTGGAGCCCTCTCATCAGATAGAAAACTTTCATTCCTAGAATATACTGTATTTTCTTGAATGTAATGCTCATCTTTTTCAGCCGAATTCAGTTTTAGCCGATTAGTTCAGAATTCAGCCGAATTAACCATTAGATTCGATGGTTAGTTAAATTTGAGTAAATGCAGTATTTTGATCATAAGTATAGGGTTCGCACTAGATTCAATTGCACATTAGATTCAGGTAAATACAATAATATCTGCATAGACTATTTATGCCCAGGCCAGATTAGTCTATGTTGTTCGTCAGCCAGTTGGTAGAACTCTTCTGCTTAGCTTTCTTTGTCAGCCCTGCACTCAACCACCAGACTGTCATAACTGCTACCATGTTCTCTATTGTGTATATGCAAAGTTGGGCAGAAATGGCTTAAAATGGATAATGTTAAGGTTGCAATCCTATACCAACATCTCTGAAAGTCAGTCCCATTTAAAAATCAGTGGAATGTCTGAGTAGATAAACAATTGTTCTATAAAACTCATAATTTTGGGAAATAGCTCATGAATCAATAAATGAAGGATATGAGGGTAGGTCAAATTGAATACCAGAAATTTCACAAGTGGAACTGTAGAATCAAGTTGCTATGTTCATGTATTTGAGAATCAAGTTGGGAATTGATTGGGAATCAAGTTGCTATGTTCATGTATTTGCATAGGCCATATTGTTTTTGACACATATACAAACTACCCTGGGTTTATGGTACCTTTGCATTGCAATGTATAGCTCACCAATCTTGGAGCCTTGTATAGTTTTTCTTTGAATTTTATCTTTTTTATAATCTTAGCTGATTTATAGAAAAAAGTCTTTGTCCCCAACTGCACTGGCTGTTAAAGTTTCTTGTACTATACAGTACTTACTAGCTTGTTTTGGTATTTAAAAGTATAAACATTGTATTCTTGATATTGTCAGGTCTGGTAGACCACATTTCTTCTTGATACCCTCCTTCTGTCATTCTGTGACAAACACTGGCATGGGCCATGGTACACAAACCAAGAGTACACTTTCACAGTTGTTTACTCCCACTGAGATGGGTTTTCCTGGTAAAATTGTGATACAGTGTCACCACATAAGATGTATTTATGATGCTGTGCATTCATTAGACCCTTGATTGATCTGTAACTCAGCACTTGTCTATACTGATTTCAAATATCTCAGATTCCAGACAGGGATCTGGAGATGGTGGAGATTGCATCTAGAACCTTCTGCATGTGAGTCATGTGAGCTGCTGGCTTGCCCCACAGTTTAATGATGGGACCATTGTTAGCTATTGTTCACTTAGCAACTTTATGTACACTTATATAATGCAGTAAAAAGTAAACATTTTCGTTCTTTTCACTGTGCCCTTAGTCAGACCCATTGGTAACTTCCATTTCAATCTGACCATTGATGCTGATCCACATTGATGCCAATATTCCAGCATATTCCACTGAAAGCATCAGTTCACTGTCACTCTGCTTGTTGTCAGCTGCATTTTGTCCTTCCATCTTCTGAATTCAAGCAATCTGTCATTTTATTCACCACTTCATCTCTTCCAAATATGTAACGAGTATGTACAACAGGGGTTCTCAGCCTCCCAGGCCAGGGACTGGTATTGGTCCATGGCCTGTTAGGAACCAAGTTGCAAGACATAGGCAGCCACAGGACCCATGACGCAAACTCCATCTGCCTGTGTGCATGCCCTTGGCTTGTCTCCACGAAGGTTAAAACAACAGCAGCATAGCTTCTCCTCTACCTGCCACCACTTCAGCTTTCAAGGAACCAAGCTGTGGTTAGTTATGCAGCAGGTTCCAAACAGAATGGCGTGTGAACCATGAGCAGAGAGTGAAGGAGAAGCACTGGCCCCACCACTTCAGCCTACAGGGACTATAGCCAAGCTTTGAGTGAACACACAGAATCAGGCAGCCTCCCAGCAGCAGATGAACTCATCTGGGCTTGCAAGGAGTCGGTGCTATGCTTTGCCCTGGAGACTGCAGCATCCCAAAGCCATGCGGCTGCTGTGTTGGGGGGGCGCAGGGGGGCCAAAGGTAGCTTTTAACCCCTCATTTTGGATAACATGCTACTCCTTGCACCCCTGCACTATGCTACTGGCCCACCTCCACCACCCATGGTGGTCCATGGAAACTCTTTTCCATTCATCCGGTCCCAGGAGTCAAAACAGTTGAGGGCCACTGCTGTACAACATGAGTTTAATTCACTACAAGTAGACAACAAGGGGCAATATGGTCAAGTACTAACAAGAATCATGTGAACAGGCCCTGTTGTCTCTTTTTCACGTTTCCCTTGCTATGAAACCAAAGAAAACTGTGGTTTATTCCATAGCCTCACTTTTGCTATTCCATTTCCCCCCAAATAAATCCCCAAACACACGTGTTGCAACTTCTGCTTATGAATAACAACTTTGGAACTAAGCACTCCAATATGCAAACTGTGTCATTTGCTTCTGAAGGACAGAGATGTGCTGTGCATATCCGTATTAGTTGTGCTCAGCAAAACCTTGCAAAGAAGATGCTGGCAGAAAGTGACAAATCAACACTGCCACTTAACTGATGCTGCCCTAACCTTCACAAAGTGCTGAACTGTCAGCCTAAATTGAGGATATGTCTTCATTTTCAGTTGCTGAGATCTAATTTTGATACTCTGCAGAAAAAGTCTAGTACAACACCAGGTAAAATTGGCTATAAAAATCTGTTTCAGGTTTATCAGCAAAATATCCATTTGAGTCAACAGTTTAAGACCATGAACCTCTCAACCAACCTGAGCATCATAATGTGTATAACCAAATCTGTGAATTCCTTTCACATTCACCCAACCCCTTCCCCTCTCCCCCGAAAATCAATCTCAGGAGGAAACAGTTAAGAGTGGAGAAACATCGGGGTAAAAATGTTAAGTACTGCTACCCCATGGCTACTTCAGATTTCCTCCAGATTTGAAAACTTAAAAAGAAAAAAGGCTTTGCTGGAATTTTGGATGTCATGGAATATAACATGTCCTTCTCATTTATTGTCGTTTACAAGTGTAAACCAAGAGCCCATTAACTGATGGTTATCACTAAAATAACCAAATGGCATCAAAAGATCCCATATCTGGCCTTACTTGAAAGTCACCAAGTAGTGGTTTTCATAGATTGTGGACTTGCCACCCACTTTATTAGGGAAATCAAAAATTACATGTTGTACATGTAAGAGCAGCTGTTTCTATATTCCGCTATGTTGAGCTTTGATCTAAAATCAGTGTGTGGTGTAAGGATGTGAACTTACAGGTTTTGGCTTTTACTAAATTCCCTCATTCCTCCTGGGAAACAGCCTTCACTGGGTTGTTTCATATTTACATAATCATCCCTGAATAACTGCATAATTAGGGTATGACTTGCAAATGTGAATTGATCTTCAAATGCCACAGGAAGGGCTTGTGTATCATTTTGTGTCATCTCAAAGACTGGGCTTTTCAGTGGAATTTTTTTGCAGCCAACCTACATTAGAAGCAGAAATCAAGTGATGTAGTTCTATGTGTAAACCAGTCATAAGTCTTGGTGGGGGGAGGGGAGAAACTGGACAAAATGGAAACAAAATAGAATAAAAGTGGAGGCATACCTGCTTTGTCATGGGCTTTGTGAAATGCAGATGCTTTATTTTTGGTCAATTTTCCTGTTGGGTACTACAATGCAGTCATTACGTAAGAATCCTTATCTCATATTGTGATATCTAGTAACAGGCAGATATGATTCTTAGATAGAAGAATATATAGAAACTCTCCTTCAGTCACGTCCCCAACTGCAAAAAAAACCTCTCATTTTAACATTTACCTGTTTATTTCCTGTAAGCCCTCAATTTGACTTATGAGAAGTACCGTAGGTTGAATGAGTATAGTGAATCAGTTATTAATAACTTGCATTTAGATTACATGTATTTAGATTACATTTTGATTGCATGATTAACAGTATTTTGATTCTTTATTGTCTTAATCTTCAAAGCAGTAATCGACATTGTAATTTCCACTTCACAAAATTAAAGAGCCCAGACCTTGTTGTGGATAACACCATTCTTATTTTGTTAATACTACTCTGACTTACTATACCAGAGCACTTTACTGTTCTTAACATGTCTTAACAGATCCAAGCAAATTGCCATTTGGTTGCTTAAGAGAACCACAGTGCAGTCCTAGTCCTCAATTAGGCCAGCACAAATTGCAGCACAAGTCCAGTGCTTGCCTGGGGTGTCACAAAAGTCCTGTAATTTCTGTGCCACTCCTGTGGGGGGGGGGGGGGTTAGGCCAGTCTACAGACATGTGATGTTCTCCCCACACCACCATAGGAATGGGGAGAAGGTGGGCTGTGCTGGTCTAAATTGGGTAGGATTGTGCCCCCAAGCAAATTTGACACAGGATTTTATTTTACAGAAGTGGAACTGAGGCTAATAGAGAGAGATTTTCCCAAAGCTATGTATACTGGATTGATTGACTGTTATGTTATCTTACAGCATGGTTACTGTTTCCCTGTGGCAAGGTCCCACAATCTCTTGAAATAGGAAATTCTTGCCAACTCTTGAAACAGGGAAGCATATAGTGCAGTTACAGATAGGTTATATGGTTGCATCTTATGGCAGTTCTGTCGGCCCTCTGAGTATGCAAGGGGGCCATTCCAGGGAGAGAGAGCAAGTGGAGTCATACATTAAGAGCCATAAACAGGATGACCATATGCCATAACTGCAAAAGGATCCCCAAAATGTAGGACACCCAAGAAAAATGTTAAAATAAACCTGCAGGTTGCCTTGCTAGTTGTGACCAACTCTAAGCAGTGGTGCTCATCCCTGTTTATAGAGCCAGTGTTGTCTGAAGACACCTCCATGGACATGCGGCCCACATGTGCATGGAATGCTGTTACCTTCCCACCAAGGTGGTGCCTATTTACCTACTTGCATTTCCATTTATCTACAGTATTTATATACCGCTTTTCAAATAAAAAGTCTGAATGCTTTCAAACTGCTAGGTTGCCAGGAGCTGGGCTATGGAAGGACACTCACTCCGTCTTGCAGTACTCAGGTGTTGAAACCGACAACCTGCTGATCTTCAGACTGAGAGGCACAACACCTTTAACCACAATAGAGCACAATCCTAACCATGTCTACTCAAAAGTAAGCCCCATGGTGTTCAATGGGTGTTACTCCTAGGAAAATATCTTTATGATTGCAGCCTAATTATGCAGTATCTTTATGACTGCAGCCTAACTGTGGCCCAGCCATAAAATTGCAGCTCAAAAATGCAGGATATGACAAAAATAAATGCTAAGAAACACACTCTATTATTATTACTCGTACATTTAAAAAGACTACTACTACTACTACTACTACTACTACTACATCAAAATAAGTAAGTAAGTAAGTAAATAAATAAATAAATAAACAACTTTATTTATATCCCGTCTTTCTCTCTGAGGTACTCAAGGTGGCTTACAAAACATCCAATAACAATAAAATCCAATACACTAAACAGGCATCTTAAAAAACAATAACTATAAAACACCTGCATTAAAGCACTATTAAAACCTTAATAAAAGAGTTGTGCAGTAGAAGTGGCCAGACTTTTTTAAAAAAGTATTTATTCCATATAATTTATTAATTCCAAAAGAGGATACATGCTGCCTGCTCACAAGTAGAAGGAGGAGGACAATGAATATTTTCTTCCAGGGCACAAGGCTGAGAAAAGAGGACGTGTCCTGGTGAGGGGGGAGATGCCTGGGTGCCTGCTGTGCTGTGCTGGGCGCTGCCAGCTTGGGAGTGGAGCAGCAGGGGGTGCCTGACTCTCCTCCTCCTCTCCGCCTGCTTTCCTCAGTCCTGCTGCTGCCGCTGCTGCTGAGGATGGCGAGGAGCAGCCCTGCTGTGCTGGTGCTGGTGCTGGTGCTGGTGCTGTCCCTGTGCAGCTCCCAGCCTGCCAGCCCTGAAGGGGGTCTTGTCCTGCAGCCTCCCTACTTCAACCTGGCAGAGGTGGCCACCATCTGGGCTTCAGCCACCTGCGGGCAGGACGAAGCAGGGAAGCCCCGAAGGGAGCTCTACTGCAAGCTGGTAGGAGGACCTGCATCAGCCCCTGCAGGACACACCATACAGGTCAGTAAACCCGTCCACTTTTCCCTGGACATGTCCTCTTTTTTAGCCTGGGAAGAAAAAAAAAATCTTCCTTGTCCTCCTTTCCTTTGGGAGCCTGCTTGGAATTCATGAATTATGAGCACAATCCTAACCATGTCTACTCAAAAGTCAGTCCCATTATGTTCAATGGATCTGACTCCCAGGAAAGTGTCTTTAGGATTGCAGTATATATAATAGTTTTAATAATAAGCAACATAGAGCACTACCCTAACCATGGCTGCAATCCTAAAGACACTTTCCTGGGAGTAAGATTTAAACACCATGGCTGCAATTCCTGGGAGTTAGACCCACTGAACACAGTGGGGCTGACTTTTGAGTAGGCTTGGTTAGGATTGTGCTCCATGTCTACTCAAAAGTAAGCCCCATTGTGTTCAATGGGTCTTACTCCCAGGAACTGCAGCCGTGCTGTTTAAATTAACCACATGAAAGCAATGCATATGAGTGTTTTTTTAATTTTTATTTTGTCATGTCCTATATTTTTCTTGGGTGTCCTACATTTCAGGAGACCTTATCTTTTGTGATTATGACACATGGGTTGCAATCCGAAAGACACTTTCCTGGGAGTAAGACCCATTTAACACAAGGGGGTTACTCTTGAGCAGACATACAGTGCAATACTAAGCATGTCTACTCTAATTAAGTCCTATTAAGCTCAATAGTATTTACTCCCATGATTGTGTGGTTAGGATTGCAACCATGGTTAGGATTGTGCTAGGATGGGGTGCACCAGGAAAACCAGCCAGACGATACCACAATCCTATTCATGTCTACTCAGAAGTAAGGCTCACTGACTGAACCTTAGGCTGCAGTCCTATACATGCTTACCTGGGAGTAAGTCTACTCTTTATAATAGGATTTCTGAGTAGGCATTGCACTGAAAAATACTTCCTTGGGAAACAAAACTGTAAACCTATCCACATTTTCCTGGGAGTAAACCCTATTTGACTGCATTGGGACTTCTGTGTAGAAAGGCATAGGATTGGGCTCTTAGGCTGCACTCCTGTCCCCATTTTGTTAAGATTCAGTAGGATTGGACTCCAAGGGAGCACTCCTTTCCCAAGAGTAAGATTCATTGACTATACTGTAATGGGATTTATTTCTGAGTAGATGGGTAAAGGCAGTGGTGGGATTCAAATAAATTAACAACAGGTTCTAAGTCCCATTATGGTTCTCAGAACCAGGTGCTCATTAGCAAAGGGTTCTATAGAATCTGGAAGAACCCTCTGAAGCCCACCACTAGGTACAGGTATAGGCTGCACTCCTCATCCACACTTTCCTGAGAATAAGATCCACTGACAATAATGGGACTTGCTTCTGAGTAGACAGGCTGCAATCCTAACCTCCACTTAGGCCAGTGTAAGTCCTGTGTTAATTTGGGGGTGTCATAAAAGTGCAGTAAGGCACTTCTGCCCCACTCCTGTGGGTGTTGGTTAGGCTAGTGCACAGGCACACCATCACAGGAAGATATGTCAGATTTAGTTAGGCTGGCCTAAAATGGTTAGGATAGCGCCCTAGGTCTCCATTGGCATACATAGGACTGGGCTGGCTACTGTTCTTTTTAATCTGTGTTACATCATCAGGGTAGTTACTAAATTGTAAGCGGATTTCCCCCACCTGCCAACACTTCTATTTGTATGCAGAACAGGCATTCTGAACTAGGAAAACATATTGAGACAAGCTTGTTTTCTGGCAAGGTTTCCAAGTTTAAGGTGTGTGATAGATATTCAACAGGTGCAGCTTTCTCCTTTCAAATCTTCATGATACAGGCAAGTGCTGTTAAATTTCTGCGTGTCATGCAGTTAAAAGCACTGAAGCCTCATCAGGAAAAAAAGATGCCAACTCCACGTAGTGAGGAATTTTTAATCTAGTTTAGACCTTCCTTCCTCCCTTTAACAACTTTGGCTGCAATTCTGAACTCCAGTTAGGCTGGCCTAAACCCTGGCGTAGGTCCTGTGCTGACCTGAGGGTGGGGTGTCTCAAAAAAGTGCCATAAGACACTTCTGCACCATGCTTTGGGGAGAGGGTAGGCCAATGCATAGGCATATGCCAACCCCCACACCATCACAGAAGGACAGGCTAGGTGAATTAGGCTTGTCTAAATTTCTTGGGATTGTGTGCTTCGTTTTGCTCACAGTCCAGGTTTTGAAGAATGAGAAAGGGAGGAGTTTTCCACCTGCTAAATGCATACTGATGTATGCATTTACTCTGATCAACAAGGTCTGTGTAGGCTTATGGTTTGTACTTGGTCATGACTCCTGTATGTCATGTGGTAGTCCAACATCATGATCTGCTAAACTCTAGTTGTAAGGTATGGAGAAGCATTGTGTTTTTCAGTAATATTTAAATGTACTGCCTGGTTTTTACAAATCTGTGGCCCCAGCCTTCATTACCTAGTCCTTGCCTGTTGCCTGAAGCTTAATGAAGAAAATAAAAATAAAATAATCTATTTAGCATCTCTCAGCATCAAGGGCATGATGTGGCTGCCATAATGTTAAGTTTTATTCCTGCGCATATTTTGTGACTTTGGTAACAGCAAAAAGCAAATTCAAAGGCAACATTTTCAGGGTTGGGTTAAAGAAAATACTGTACGCTTCTACCAGGTGCTTTGGTTGTAACTTGTAGGGTCTTGTTTGGAGACCGAGGAAGAATAAATTCTAGCTGTAATGATCCTACATAACATGCATCATTAATTGTACAGGTATTTTGGGATGGTGGAGAAAGTTGAAGATTGGTTGTTGGGCCAGTTTTAAATCAGCTTGGCTCTCTTTTAGGTACATTATTTGGGTGATTCCCATTCATTCTCAGCGTTTAGGTACAAAATAGCTTAAAATTAGCTCAATCTCAGAAAACCCAATGTAGGAATATCTACTCAGAAGTAAGTCACATTATAGTCAGTGGAGCTTACTTCCAGGTAAGTGTGGATAGGATTGCAGTGTCTCCTACATTTAATTGAAGGGTATCTTAGGCTGTCATCCTAAAGACACTTTCCTGGAAGTAAAACCCATTGAACACAATGGGGCTTAGTTTTGAGTAGACATGGTTAGGATTGTGCTCTTAGATTTATAGTAGCAGAATAGCGTATTTTAAAATTATGAGGTTTCACAAATCATCACTATAATCCACTCAGGAGCAAAACATAATACATTTTTAAAAATATACATACTAAGCCAAAAGTACAGGTTATACAATATTGCTTCTTGAATCTACTTTTGAGAGTAATAATCTGTGGTTAATGTGAGGAAGGCTGCAATCCTAAAGACACTCTCCTGGGAGTTAAGACCCATTGAACACAATGGAGCATACTTTTGAGTAGACATGGTTAGAATTGTCATTCATCTCTATGCATGAGAATAAAAAAGAACAGGAAAGCTCTTCTAATTTAATATTTTTCTTTGGGATTCTGGGCAAGAGGTCAGTTGTGATGGTGCCTGCTCCAAGTTCCCGGAAGGATTACTGATAGATCTGTTCTGGCAGAGGGAAACACAGTTGTGCTGCTTACAGCATTTGTATAAATGTGACTCCAGCAGCGTTGGTTTGCTCTCCAGTTTCTAACAAAGCCTTATTGAGATGCATAGCCTGAATACTTTTGTCGTTCACCAGTCGGCGTTTTCATTCAAGAGGGATTCCAAATTCTTTCAAAAGGCTGGAGAGATCAACCCTGGAAAATGTGATAACAGTGCCCTGAACATATTAGCACATTGTTCTACCTCTTGCGCTCAAATGAACTGAACCTAAATTAGCAAAGAGAGCATTTGTGGTCAGGCTCACACACACACAAAACTGGGCGCCCTGCAATGTGTGCCTGTGAATATGTCCTCTATAAATAACGGAGAAAAAAAATACAGTTTTCAGGTACTCCTAAAGCTGAGATAGAAAACAGCATCAGCAGCTGAAAAACCCAGATTAAACTGAGAGATATTTATTCCACTTTGCCCCTTCATGTGTCAGAAGCATTTTTTGATCTCATTTTTTGAAATCCATTTGCTCCCACTCTCCACACAAAATGTATATTTTAATTGGCTTTGGCAAGTGCATAGACTTCAGGAAACTCAAGAGAGTTTTGCGTGGGCTGTGCTGAAAGTCCAAAGTCCTTCCAGGATTTTAATGGAAAAAGTTCAATTTCAGAGATAGGGACAGGTGATATATGCCTGATTAGGACTACTACTGTTCTGGCAGAGGTGCAAGAATAGCACACTGGATAATATTTTGGTGAATCCTCCCACTTTGTTTAACCCTGGTACTTGTACCACCAGTGGTACTTAAGATCTGGTGGTACTCATGGGCCCATCCCGTCCCATCTTTTCTATCTTCTCCTCTCCTCTTATCCAGTTCAACCCTTCCCCTTCCTTCTCCCATCCTGTTCTGCTCATTGCTCTGGGTTTACCTGCTCCAACTCAGGGTGGCACATATTGTTTTCTTCTTTCTTTTATCCTTACAACAAACCTGTGAGGTTGGTTAGGATCAGAAATGGTAACTGGACCAAGTCATCCAATGGGCAGGGTAACCAGATGCCCAAACCTCAAAAGGAGGACAAGATCTTGGATTCCTCTCAGCCTGGCCTTTCCAGCAGACAATGGCATATTTGCCTACTCATGAGTAAAGCCGCAATATTGGGCACTTCCACTTTCCTGCAGGGCTCAATGCAATTGCTTTTTAGTTTTTTGGCCATAACTTTTGTTAGGAAAGAGATATTTCAAAACCAGTTTTTGCATTGGATTTGACTTGATTGCAATGACACATGACATGGTGGGGTACTGCACACCATTCCAAAGTTCCAAAATGAAGCCAAAATGGAGGACAATGAAGCCCTTTTGGAGGACACCTGGATAGGAGACTAAAAAAGAGGACAAACCTGGAAACTACCAATGGCTTGGCAGGGTGGAAATTGAAAGTCATGTATGTCTTCCAGGTCACTTTGTAAGCACTAGACCTCAATCACCACACATGCTGGGTGCTCTTGTGAATGTGCAGTACTGTGTCCAGTGTATGGTAGAAGCAAGCCACATTTAGTTACATTTGTTAAATCTACCTTTGCTTTTCCTTTGGCTTTCATGACTTTGTCATAAAGTCCTCAGCATCACAAGAATCACAACATGTTTTTGTCCTATACTTAACATGGAAGACTGACTGAGTGACATCCAACCTATTTGGTGCCTGATGCACTGGGAGGGATGGTGCACATGAGGGGTTGATAAGCATGGGGAGTGTTGTGCATGGGGGGATTGTTGTGCATTGGGGTATTGCACATGGGTGGTATTGCATGGGGGGATTGTTTTGCATTGGGGTGTTGCACATGGGGGGTGATGCACAATGGGGGATAGTATAAGGGGGTCATTTTACTCCCACAGCGTGGGTACATTTCACTAGTGTTGCCATATTTTCATAGGTTACCTAACCTTTATGGATTGAGGTTTATGGACTGACTAACACTTTAAACTGGCATATCTCCCTGTTCCTGTGGTGATGTGGGGATAGGGTTGCCATAATTCTCTTCCACAAAATAGGGGCACGACCCTCTGTCCTATTTGCCAAAATGTGAACACAATCCCCCCAAAACGGGATTGTCCCTGTTTTTTGGGAAATATGGCAACCCTATGTGGGGAGGCCATCACATGTCTATGCACTGGCCTAACCCTCACAGGAGTGGTGTGGAAGTGCCTTACAGCACTTTTGAGACTCCCCCACGCCACTACAGGACTTGTGCCAGTACTTGATCTGGGCTTAACTGTTCCAGACTGGCAGTGAATTCAAGCAAAGTGGAAGGTTTGGTCAGGCAGACTTATTTTCCTTCAGCTTCCAGCTACTACCTTTGTTGGCAGCTCTTCTGGAATGTACTTTAAATAACTGAAATGCTTGCTGTTCCGGGTTACTATTTTGACATACGTGTTTGAAACATTATTAAAGTCTGTCTTCAGAGAACTCCAGTGACCTAGTTACGAGGAAATAATTCTCTTCCAATATAATCTTTGGGAGGTTGCAAAAAAAAAGAAAAGAAAAAAAGCCTGTCAGGCTGAAGAGGCATGATCCAGAAGGGAAGAATAGAAGAGAGAGGCCCATTTCTCATCCCTAGCAATCCTTCCCTTTCCCCTACACCCCATATCCAGGATTAGCCTACTCAGTCATTCAGGTAGTAATGGGAAGTTCTTTCCCACATTCTGCTGCCGTCTGAAACAGAGAAAGTGGCCCTACTGGGATAAAACTTCCCTGCAATTTCCTTCTGCCTTAGGATGAGCCCTAGTTCGCATGTTCCAGAGACTGAGCACAGGCAGGGCTGTCACATGTCCCAAAAAACAGGGACAATCCCAATTTTTTGCCGATTGTGCTCACATACTGGCAAATGGGACAGAGGATCTGGTCCAATTTTGTAGAAGAGAATTATGGCAACCCTAAGCACAGGTGTCACCCTACCGGGGTATGCAAAATGTGCTGCTCATGTCTCACCCTCCTCATTTCTTCTTCTTTTGGTTCCCTTGCAACTGCCATTCCAAGGAGCTGCAAGAGGAGCTGAAGCTACTGCCCAAGAGTAGCTTCTTTTAGTCCATCCTACTCCACCTGTTCTGTTTTTTGAAAGAGCATGCAAGGATCAGGGAGAACAGCGGTTTGGATTGCAACCAAAGATCTGTAGTGAACCATTAGAGGGGCAGCACCATTGCTCTTCTTAAACATTTTGCTGATGACCTGTGATCTCACCAGGACTAATGAGGCTATAGCCCTACTTTGGCTTTGACATTATCTTCCGAAAGACCCAGTTCTATCTGGACACCATGGTGGCATTGCACAGATGCTGGCACAATCTGTGCAGCATCAGTTTGTAGCAGCATTCGCCAGCTATGGTTTACACTGGGCTGGATCTGGCGCATTACCGAAGCCCTTGTCACTGTGACCAGAGCTGATTGTTGAAATGCTTACTGTTCAGCAATGCTCACATGCAGCCCATCTGGTTGCTGCAAAGTGTACCTCTGCCATTGGAATCTCTGAACAAATGTGCAGTTGGTCTACTCAGAAAAATGTCCACAGAACCTGTGGGGCTACAGATACAATGGCCAACAGTATTACATTGGAGCAGTTGAGTGGGCTTCTTGCGAGCATCATGCTGGTCTGCTGCAAAGGGGTAGAAGGAGGAGACACAGCAGAACCTGGGCAATATACTGCTGGCACAGCAAATGTAGCAACAACATTGATGTTCCCAACAACTTCACTTAGATACCAGTGGTGATGTGCCACTCCAACATTTGAGCCCCTCGTAGTTATGTAGTGGACTGCATGATGTGCTGCTTGTTTACTTCTTGGGCTGTTGACTGGTGCCCTCCCCTTCTTGCTCTCCTTTCAGTAGTGTTGGTTTTTCCATCCTGCCTTTGTTGCCATTTTCTAGGTTTTTGGGGTGGGGGGGTTTATCTGATGTAGGCTTTTCAGCTGTGTCTCTCTTGGACAGGGGTGACTTGCTGCCAAGGGACTGTGCCTTGGCCTCTCAGTGTGGGCCCTGCATGCCCTACTCTCCTTTCCATTTTGATCTTTCTACCAGTGGGTTGCGCCAGTGGTCTGATCTGCATCCAAATTATGACATTGCAGTTTCATCTTGCTATTGTGGCAGCATCCAATTATTTGTATTGTTTATTTTTCTGATTTATACACTGCATCAAGGTGGCTAGCAATAATATTAATACAATAAAAGTTAAAAACACATCACAATTAATATAAAAATGACAAACATTTAAAAACATTTAAAACAGTGCTAAATTACAAAAAAAAATTGCAATAAAAATAAATTACAATATCACATGCATAGTGGTGCGGCATTTGCTTTGGTGGGGCAATTGTTTTACAGGTGTGGATGGTGATACATACCATATATACTTGCGTATAAGCCTAGTTTTTTGAGCCCAAAAAATGAGCCCCAAAACCCACCTCGGCTTATACGTGGGTCAGTAAAAAAATTAGGAAAAATGGTGGGCGCAACCTCCAGCGCGTGCCCTCAGAGGCTCAACAGCTCTCGAGCTGGCTCTCTGAGCTGCGGAGGAGGCGCGTGTTGGCACAACATGGCAGGTGTAACCTCCAGCATCTGCCCTCAGAGGCTCTGCACCCTCTCCAGCTGCTAGCGCTGGCTCTCTGGGCTGTGGAGGAGGTGCGCGGCAGCAAGACATGTAGCCTACTGCAGCCAAGCCCCTTCTCAGACTCAAGTACTTCTTTGTGGGCCTTTCTTCTGAGTAGACATGCCCAGGATTGGGCCCTGAGGCTACAAGGCCAGCCACACTTCCCTGCTGTTGCTGCATTTCCCACCCTTGGCTTATACTCAGGTCAATAAGTTTTCCTAGTATTTGTGGTAAAATTAGGTGCCTCGGCTTATACGCGGGTCGGCCTATACACGAGTATATACGGTAGCTTGGTTCTACATGGTGATCTACATAGTATCTACATAGTGATGTATATAGCTTGTAGATAGAATTAGGTCCATAATAGCAGGTGTGCATGGTGATACATAGCTTGGATCTACATAGTGATCTACATGGTGATCTATATAACTTGTAGATAGGATTAGGTCTATAATAGCCCAGTTTGGCTTCTTCCTTGCTTCTTTCTTCTTTGGAGAGTAAAGACTTCTTTTCTCCAAATAGGCATTTGGAAATAAGATATTTTAGCTGCCTGTTATTTGTAGCTTAAGAAGCCAATCTGTTGTTAATTATTATCTTAAATAATTTTGTAGTTGCTTTTTATAATCTTGGCTGTGTTAATTGATTGGGTGTGTTTCATTGTGTAGCTTTTGGTTTAGTTAGCTGCATTTGGTATTTTATTGAAAGGCAAAATAGAAACATGCAGATTTCATTTGTCACGGTCAATCCCATTAAATTACCCCCTTTTGCTTCTACTTCTTCAGAAGTGGAATGATAGCTTTTGTAGACAGAACATTGGTAAAGCCATGGTGTTTTCCAGGTCCAAATCTGCCTTACGAAGCAACTGAATTGTCCAGACCCTAGGAAAGAAGGAAGGAAGGAAAATTAGATTTTTCCCCCATCTCATTCACTTTCTCAAAACCAGTTCTAGATTTGGGTCAATGTACTGGTAATACATTTTCCCTTTCACATTCTTCGTCTGGAGTTTCCTTCAAAAGGAAGAGGACTGACTCAGTTAATCTCTGAGTTGGTGGTCATCCTATAAGTGACCCCTGAGATGAAGACTGAGCCATTCAGCTCTGTTATTTCCAGAGGCCATGCAGTTGCACCATAGGAATGAATAGCAGCAATTTCTGCTATTCATAGAACTTAATAGCTGTTTTTCAAAGGAGAAAATAAAGGTGTACATACTGAGAAGCACCACTGGGTAAGAAGCTAAAGTGGCACCCTGCAGCCTGGTGACTTCTGATTTTGTGTCCAGACCCAAATTTGTTCCAGATTGCAGCAAATTTGCTGTATTTATTAAAACAAAAGTTTATGTGTATCATGTAGAATGAGGCTGCCCCAAATGTATATCTTCATGTAATTTCAAACTACCTCTAGTAGTAGTATATTTATTCAAAACTAATGTTCCACTGAATCTAATGCGCAGCTTGATTTTAAAAGGCTTGCATAATTTTTCTGCATACATCAATTAGTATATGACAATAATAATATGACAATTGTTATGATTTTTACCCAATTTCATTACTTTATGCAACAATGGGTTTATGGCTGCAATCCTGAAGACACTTTCCTGGGAGTAAGACCCTCTGAAAACAATGGGGCTAACTTTTGAGTAGATATGGTTAGGATTGTGCTCTATCAGCACAATCCAGAGTAACTACAGGAGCTCCTAAGAGACATTTACATTGACGTAGTTACGATGCCACCTAGTGGAAACCTATGGGAAATTCACACAGCAATCCAGAGTAAATTTTTCTTACATCGACCTAAGTGCCCCTGTAGTTACTCTGGATTGTGGTGTATGTTATTTTTTTTAATTACAATATAGTAAAATGTTAAATAATGACATATCTAAAATCAAAATACTGTATTTACTTGAATCTAATGCACCAGTGAATCTATTGCACACCTTGATTTTTGAGACTAAATTCTGCTGAAAAAGGTGAGTGATAGATTTGAGTAAATATGGTATGCCACTTTAGGACAGCCAACATTGCCTCTTCAGTGCTGTCTTTTTGTATACTGCAAAGGCAGGCAGTGAACATACCCTCATCTCACTGTCCAAGAGAGGAAGAACAACTATGCCTTTAAATCAGGCACACCACTTACTGAGTTCTGTCTGCAACACAGCCTGTTCGTGAACTGTTTCCACTTTCACTTTTAGGGATCTTGATGTAGAAGCAGTAAACAAATGCTGGATCCATCCAGTAGCAATTTTGCATTGTGCTGCTGTCAGTCAAGTCCAGCTGTATCAGGTTTGTCAAATATATTATTACATCCTTTTGTTTTCTTCCTTTCCAGGGCCAGTTTTGTGACTACTGCAATGCTGCCGATCCCCACAAAGCTCACCCAATAGAAAATGCTATAGATGGGACAGAGCGCTGGTGGCAAAGTCCGTCTCTTTCCTTAGGTTTGAAGTACGACCAAGTCAATGTTACGTTAGACCTAGGACAGGTAAGAATTGATGTTACTTTTTATGAAGTTGACATAAACAGTGTTCTTTTTCTCCAAACGAATGGTGGACCACTTTTTGTGTTAGGAAGGCTATCATTTGATGCCATCTATCATTTTGATTTACTGGTATGATTTCCTGTTCACACACAAACCACCCCTACCTTCAAGACTGTTTTGTTTACTTAATAGCTTTGTACATGTACAACTAACTTTGGAAATCATTTCAGGAAGGGAATGGGTTTGGCAGTAGTGGCAGCCACAGAATACTAGCCTCCTTCCTTGACTTGATCCCCTGGCCTGAATTCACAAATCACTGGCCTAATGTGTAGCTAGGGATTTAATAAAACCTACTAAATATTTAAAAAAAAATAATAATAATAAAAAAACCTACTAAATATTTAAAATACTTAAGACAGTGGAGGTTCTTGGTAGACCCTTTATCCAGAATACTTTGCTAGTGAACTAAGGATGCTTGAGAAGAGCCTTCTGGGAATGGCTGGAAAAGTCACAAAGATTTTGATGGGCTTGTAAAGTAAAAGGATTCTTCACTTCCCAAAATATGTTGTGTTTTACTTCCCTTATGTTAAGAAAAAAATGTATTACCTTCTTGGAATTCATTTGTTCCATTATAAAGCAATGATTAAATATGTACAATTAGAGGAAAAGGATTTACAAATGAAACCTAACTCTTTACAAATGTTGTGTTCCTCCTATTCTTTCTTCAAGACTCAATGACTCCCTTCCTTCCTATGTAATAAATGTAATATTTAGAACTTTTGTAGGCCTGGGAAGCAGCATAAAACAAAAATACTCTAGCTTTTCTTTCTTCCAGTTAAATGACTTTGGAAAACTAAATGCTAGGTTTCTATGTTTTTGAACATTTGTGTAGCATTGCTGTGTCATAGGAATTTCTAGTTAAGTGTGTTAGACTGAATATAAGATTGTTTTGCACGTTCACAACAATGCTCTATTTTTAAATTAGTATTTATTTTTTAAATTAGCCACTTTTCCCCTTAGACATGAGAAAATTTTGTGAAAGCCAACCTATAAGTCATGTGCACCGTGATCTAAATTTGGCAGTATCAATATGCAAGAAAATTAGGAAAGTCCAATAGTCCCCCTTTTTTTCTCCACAAGTTTTTTTTTTTGGTGACTTGATACTACTTCAATAAATTTTCCTTTGGCTTGACGTACATAGTTACAGTACAAACTATTATTCTCAACAGAATTATTGTAGATTTACATTGCCCAAGGAAAGAATTGGGTGCCTATAGATGTACATGCACAGACATGTATGCTTGTACACATCATGTTAGAATGAAAGAATGGTCAAGTACAGCAAATGTGTGGGAAGGATATACACTGAAATATAAAAATCTGTCAGAAAGCAGTGGGTAAAATTAATATGATACACCACTGCTTTACATTACCATAACATATCGGAAAAATTTTACATTACATTATGGTAATGCTTTACATTTCCATAACATATCGGAAAAATCTCCCATTATCAAAGCAATTAAGCAACGAACTAAACTGCCAAAAGAGTTTGTGGGACTTGCTTCCCTAGTGACTGACAAAAAGGGTTACATTAACATCTCTTGAAGATCCTTAGGATATTTGGTCTATGATTTGTAGGTTGCCACCCTTTTCAGATATACAGGGTGATTCGATATCACCTTGCCACCCTTTTCAGATATATAGGGTGATTCGAAAAGAATAGGACAGAAGATGCAAGGTTGCTTGCTTGCCTTTTTGTCCCATTCATTTTGAATCATCTTGTATAACTATTCCAATTTTTCATGTGGTGTATCGTTAGGAATTTCAGATTTCAAAACTTGTGATATTGTTTCTTTATGGGAGGGGAGAACTCTACTGCTTCAGAACACACTTACCAAAATTCAGATACTCATGGCATCTTATCAGTTTATAGATTGCACTTCTTTACTGTTTGTCCATATCTCTGAGACTATGGGCAAAATCCAGAGTAACTATGGGGAGTCCTTGCTCCGGTGTAAGAACAACTTACTCTGGATTCCAATATGAATTTCCCATAGGTTTTCACTAGGTGGTGCAGTAACTACGGGTGCACGTAAAGTCTCTTACGTGCTTCTGTAGTTACTCTGGATTTTGGAGTGTATTATGTTAATGTAGACTTTCTGACATAACTGTGAATATATTTTAAGAAAGTAGTGCCATGTTTATTATAATTGTGCTTATTATTGTTAGCTGCCATGGGAATCCATGACATGGACAGAAAGCAGCATTAAAATCTACTAAAGATTTAAAATAAATGTTCCTCTTGCCTGCTGGACAAGTCATCTTAGTTGTAAGCTAAGGATTGTACTGCTTGTTACTTCAAAATTTGTGTACATCCAAGCCTACATTTGTCAAAATAGACCAGGGGAGGCAATTCTAAGAGAGAAAAAGCCAATGAAGTGTGCATTTACCTTTCCCCACGTCCAGTGATTTCCCCCTTGTGAATTTTTTTTCACTAGTGGATAGAGGCGTATGGTCCAGAAGCACAAGTTATCTTGTACCATGGGAGCGTACGTGATGGTGTGCTTGTGTGTGCCCACCCAGCCACCCATCCATTCCCCCAACTTCTCAGCACCCTTCTCAGTTGGCTTGGGGAAACCCTCTCTACGAACCCATGGCTGTGAACCCATTGCTGCGAAGAGCACACGAGTGGCAGCAACTACGCCACACATGCACCTTTTGCAGTCAGCCAGAGAGCGTTTCCCCACTGGCTGTGAAGTGCCTGTGTGCTTGCCCTACAACTACCTGCGTACAGTGCATATACTCTGTGCAGGTGGTGGTAGGGTGTGCTCTGATTGTGTCATGTATGCCATGGGATGCGGAACGCCCTCGGTATTCCCCTGCTAGTGTATTTATTTTTAGTCTTGAACCATACCGGGTTCTACCTCTCTACCAATTCCCTTCAGCAAATGTCCCCTTTCCATATCAAGGCAAACATATGGTTCAGAATGTTTGCCTGACTATGTGATGTTCCATCCTAAAAACACTGTTTTTGATGAACTGAATATTTTAACAGAGACATCTTAAAAGGACTCAGGTCCCTGCTTGCCTCTAGATTTTTTTTCTTGACTTAATTTTTCTTTGCTTCAGATCTGTATCTTATATGAAATTCAAAGAATGGGCTTGCTTTGAAATAGTTAGCTTATCTCCTTTTTTGTGTTGCAACACAGTAACCTTCATGTTGCTTAATACTGATTTATGGCTCCTCACTATATCATTAAGAGTGCAATCCTAACAAATTTAGGTTGCCCTAACTCACATGGCATATCTTTCTGTGGTGGTGTGGGGAGGTTGGTGTATGCCTGTGCAATGGCCTAAACCCCCCATGAATGGGGCAGAAGTGCCTTATGGTATTTTTTGACACCCCCAGGTCAGCACAGGACTTATGCCAGGGCTTAACTGGAGGTTAGGATTACAGTGTTAGAAAATTAAACAAATCTTTAACATACTTCCACCTTACAACATGCTTTTAGTATGAACTATAGTGGTTTCCATTATAAGGCCCTTCCCTGTTAAACTTCTGTCCATTTTTAAGTCCTATTTTTTTAGCAATTAGACCTACCCTAGAGTAACTATGGGAGCACATAAGAGACATTACATGCACCCGTAGTTATGGCACCACCTAGTGAAAACCTATGGGAAATTCATATTGCAATCCAGAGTAAATTGTTCTTACTCTGCACTTTTATCCTAGCTGTTCCTGGATGATCTGCTTTCTTGTCTAACCTCTTAAAGCGTACACCTTTTGTGGTATACTGCTTGAAAATTGCTGACTATATGTTACCTCTGGGTTCAGCAGAAGCATATTTCTGAGTTAAAGAGAAGCAATAGTAGCAGAAACAGATGCCTTCTGCTTGTAGGCTTCCTATAGGCAGATGGTGATCTGTTGTGGGAAACAGGATGCTGGACTAGATGAGTCTTTGGCTTGATCCAGCAGGACTTTTTTATGAGAACCACTCCTTTATTGAGATGACTCCTTAGTGTTCTGAAAACTAGTTCAGAAATGTGATATCTTCTGTCTGAACTTCTAATTCCACCTTGATGGTGGAACATTTATGTAGATTGCTGCTAAGTCAGTACCAGAGATCAATATCTTAACCATCCAACATATAGGCAGGATATGAGTCATTAGAACATAAAAAGGCTTGTCTTGCTATGTCAGACTAAAAGTCCATCTCATACTAGAGGGTGAAAGGTTCAGCACTAAAGAAAAAAGGGAAACATAAATTCTTATACTTGCCTTTAGCTGAACTTCTGCAGTGTATCTCATTTGAACAATGCTGGATTATCTGGTTAGATTACATGAAGTCGTGATTGACTTCAGGAACAAGAAGGATGTACACACACCATTATATACAAATGGTGAGGAAGTGGAGAAAGTTGCACGTTTCAAATTCCTGGGCACCTACATTGCAGAGGGCCTCTCATGGACTGTCTGTTGACAGTCTATTAACAGGCTGGTTGAAAAGGCAGAAAAACAATAATACTTTCTGAGAATATTCAGGAAGATAAATCAGACGCAACATCTACTTGTGTCCTCTGACCACAGTACCATTAAAAATTTCCTGACATATGGCATCCTGGTGTGGTATGGGAGTTGCTCTGCAGCGAATAAAAAGGCTCTGCAGAGAATTATAGACTGTACAGAAAATCATTAACTACAGTTTACCAGCCCTGTATGACATCTTCGTATCCTGCTGCCTACAAAATTCATATAGCGTCCTGGATGATTCTTTTCACCCAGCCCACAACTGGAACTGTTCCCCTTTGAACTGTTGCCCATTGGTAAGCTATATCAATCCATTAAAACACACACTAGACAATTCTCAAACAGTTTTTATTCCAGAGCCATAACCAGACCAAATAATAAACTCAAAAACCACCAACAGTGAACAAAACAGTACCTTTCAATGCTCCTATTGCGTAATATTATTATTATGTTTTCACTGCTATATGGACATGGTTTTACCTCACTATATTCATTTCAAATGTATATATGTTGGTATTGATTGAATGTACAGTGAAAGGAATAAGTGTTGATGTGTGATCGAAGTTTATTTATGTATTTATGTATTTATTTATATTGAGTCCATAGCATGACAGTGCATCTGAATTTCATTGTATATTTTTGTACAATGACAATACAGTATCTATCCATTGAAATAGATGTCTTTGATTACATTACTATCAGTGAAATTATTATGAACATTATTTATATACTGCTCTTACAAGTTATTTGTCTTACGAGGTACCACTGTGTTTGACATTTTATTTTCACATACTCAGTAGTAGACATCAGCAGATGTATTCCACTGAAAGCAAGATTAATGCTTCAGCTTGTTTCAAAAGAAACTTGTGTTTATACAACCAGGAAAGTCAAATATTGTTAATCTTCTTTCCCTTCACATACTGTGCATAGCAAAATGCTTGTTTGTTTTTTATGGCTGTTCTGTTATGGTTGACTTTAAGTCTAAAGTGATCAAAGTAATTATCATGTGCAGCTAATCCTAAGAGTGTTTATTCAGAAGAGCGTTCCACTGAGTTCAATGGGACTTACTTTCTGGTTAATGCTGTGCTCTTTGTTTTCTGTTTTGGGAGACACAGTTGAAAAGCAGTCGTATTTATTGAATAGCTTTTGATAATTTATAATCTCTATATAGGATAAAAAGGTACATAAGACTCTTATTCTTCTCTTCCATTATGTTCAAGTAATTTGAGAAATTTCATATGGAGTGTTTGCAGATACTGAACTCTTATTTAACAAATGACACATTTCTGAATTTAAGAATGTTCAAATAACTTCAATCTGATGTAGTATTAAGGAATTATAGGCATAACTACTGTTTTTTAAATTTTCCTTCATCATGTTTAAAAGTAATATCAGAATATCTAAATTGGTGGTCCTCAGCCCTTTGCATTCCTATAACAACCCTACAATCCAGAGTAACTATGGGAAGACGTAAGAGGCACTTACTCTGGATTGCTCTATGCATTTCCCGTAGGTTTCCCATGGGTGGCATCGTAACTATGTCAGTATAAACAGTCCCGTAGTTACTTTGGATTGTAGCCTAAGGGCACAATCCAGAGTAACTACGGGGAGTCCTTGCTCCGGTGTAAGAACAATTTGCTGTGGATTGCAGTATCAATTTCCCATAGGTTTTCATTAGATGGTGCAGTAACTACGGGTACGCGTAAAATGTCTCTTACGTGCTCCCGTAGTTACTCTGGATTGTAGGGATTGTCTCAAGGAGTCCCAGGGCTTTAAGGAACGCTGATTAAATATCTGCATTAAAATTTAAAACTTTGAGGATTATTGTAAATATGTATTAATTCATTTAATTTTAACCATAGTACAATATACGAGGTGGGGGAGACAACCAACCAAACTGGGCAGGAGAAAACTGTGTATGGCCTGAATGTTTTGGATGAGTACAGTTTTTGATCTCCATATGGTGGCCTGTGAATACTCACCATGTAGAATCAAAGGAGCTTTGAACGAACCTCAACTGGGGCCAGAAAAGATGAAGTCAGCTTCCCTTAGAAGATGTCAAAGTGTCACAGGCAACTCGTACCAATATATTTCCATTTGAGAGAAGAATGAACCTGATACAGTCACTGATTCATTCATTACCAAATATCTTAGGTCAAATATTCATTACCAAGTAGGTCTTAGGTTCTTTAAAACCTTAAGATAACTAGTACTTAAAGGAGTGGTTAACTGGCATGATTTGATTAAGTATATCTCGTTTCCTCAAAATCTATCTTCTGAAGAAGGTTTGTGTCTTGGGGTCTTTCTGTGCAACACAAACAGCCAACACTAAAACCAGCACTAACTTAAGGGATCAATACTATTCTGGGATCAATAACTATATTCTGCCAGCTCACACAATTCAGCCCTGTTGATGCAGCCTTTGCTGGTCTTGTGAGCCAGCTGTGGACCAAGCTGGTGGGTAGAGGCTGAAAATAATTCTTTATTTAATTCCTTTGGCATTTCCTGGTCACCAATGGGCATACATAGATCCATGCCTGATGCCAGCATCAGCCCCCAGCCCAGACCTCATCCAATTTTTCTCACTTCCACCTTATCTCAACTGCCACTAGATGGTTTTCAGCTCAACTCAAACCATCAATTGGTTTGCATAGCCTGAGGGACTGCAAAATCATGTTCTGGTCTAATGATAAATAAAATATTACCACTAGTTTTTTTTAATCACAGAAAAGTTTTTTTAATATAAGATTTTTCCAACCAGTAAATGTTGAATGATTATATTTCAGTCTATGACCTTATTGAATTTTGGAGGCTTGCTTAGATCTTAGACTTGCAGATTAGATCTTAATAGCTTTTGGCATGAATTCAGTTTCAGTGTATCTTTTGGGCATTGCATTCCAATGGTTGCTAACTCTATGTTGGTTCTTCAGAAATGCAATTCTGGGTTAGACAACTGTAGGTTAATGTGAGAAATGGGTCACAAATTCTGTACCTGAAGGCACAGAAGACCTCAGTTGTCCTTACTGTTCTTCACTGTGGGTAGTCTTCAACTCTGTTAATTATTTTCTTTGATGTTAAGAAATAAGTATTGTAGGCCAAGCTCTTAGTATGCCGTTCCAAGTAAAATACAATTAAAATTTCCTGTTGACAGGAGAGTTAGGAAGATTGAAGCCTAAGGGTACAGTATTTAAACAAGTACTGCTTACTTTAGAGTATCTCTAGTGAAGCCACGTTCATTATTTTTTCAGGGTTGTAGTACTGTAACTACCTTTACTTTATGATTAGACCATGATTAACAGTTGTTTCATTTACATTGCAATAATTATCTTTCTTTGACATTTTATTGACAGTGGAATTTCCCTTAATTTTTTGTCCTGATCCTGTTGGGCGATTATGCATCCAGAATGCATGTCCCTGCACTTTTGGGCTGATATTGTTGGAGAATACAGCCTGGCTGCTGTCCCAAGTGGGCCAGATCCATGTGGTAACAGATGGGGGACGCCTACCACCAGAGATAAGGTGGTGTGGGAGGTGGAGAGAGGGTGGAATAGGGTCGGGGGAGGGCACTTCGTACCCAGGGAAAGGAACCAGTTTGGAAGCAGCAAATCCTAACCCTCCAAATCCTAATACACACATTAAAATCACACACCATCCACACTAAAAATACCTCAAATATATACAATCTACCCATGCCTGAATCTCCCATGATTGGGCAACCAGTCAACAGATAATCAGTTGCTTCTTCCACAGGTGGTGATACTCACATACATAACACCTCTCTACCCAAAGTATTGTTCAGAATCAACATAGTCCTCCAAGTGTCGAGGCCATGTGCGCTCTCGTGAAGAGCAACACGGTGCTGAGTCTGGGGTCTCAGTCTCCCTTGTCTGTTCCTGAATATTTTGCAGATTTGGTACAATTGCTGTAGGAGGATTCTCTGTAGGTACTTTAACATCAGCTTGTCCAAGTAGAACTGGAAAAGGCTCTAATTCCTGTGATGTTATGTCCAGACTGGTTCCTGCTGCAGACACATCTTCTTGTTGATCACTGGGGTCAGGGGAAAATATCACTGGCACTGAATCAGGCACTTGACGTTGCATCTGATCCAGATAACAATGAAAAATCCTTCCATCTGGGATGACCACCTCTTATGAAACAGGACCATGGCGCAGACCACAATTGCTGGATTCCACGTAGAACAATTTGCATAGTTCCTGACATAAACTAAATCATCAGGACTGAAGCTGCCTCTTGCGTCTCAGAAGTTGGCAGTCTATCAATCATTCTATCAGGGGGCAATCTGTCCAAATGGGTTGTCAAGCACCGCCCCATTAAAACTCCAGCAGGACTATGGGCAGTGGTAGTGCAAGGGGTCACTCGCTGGCTAAAAAGAAATGCTGCCAGCTGATGATCCCAGTCACCCTGGATAATGTAAGAGAGGGCCTCCTTAGTGGTTCTTATTATCTGCTCTGCCTGGCCATTCATGGCCGGATAAAGGGGCTGATGTTACATGGCGAATCAAGTACCTGCCTGTAAACTGTTTGAATTCTACAGACATGAACATGTGTAGCATGATCATGTGTAGCATGATCTGATACAATAGTGTATGGGTAGCAAAAATCTTATGAAGGGCCTTAACAACTTACCGAGAAGTCATAACTGTGACCGGTATAACTTCCAACCACTTCGTATATGAATCAACTGAAGACACTTTCCTGGGAGTAAGACCCATTGAACACAATGGGGCTTACTTTTGAGTAGACATGGTTAGGATCATGCTCTTAGGCTTAGTCTGTCCCCAACCATTTTCTTTACACTAAAATTCTAGGTTCTCTCTATAATGACATTTTGCTGTGGTTTTGCAGTGTCTCAAGTGCCTTATGGTAAGAAAATGCTATAGCGCTGCATTTAATATTTACTGCTACTTTCTGTAAATTATTTTGTAGTGGAACCGAAGGGAAGCAAAATTGTATGGATAGGCAGATTGTGTAACTATTACTGAATTCAGTAATAGTTACAGACTTTTATTCAGTACAAATTACAGTAAAAAGTACAGAATTACAGTAAAAAGTCAGAATTCAGTAAAAAGTACAGACTTCTAAGTGTCCCCCTTAACTGCCAGTCATTTCCGACTATAGGGTGCAGTGCTCATCCCCGTTTACAAGCCTTTAGAGCAGTGGTTCTCAACCTGTGGATCGTGACCCCGTTGGGGTCCTTAGGGGTTGCCTAAGACCAGGCTGACCATATCTCTTGCCCAGCCAGTCAGCTGTGCAGCGGCACCAAGCCTTGTTCCAGAGCCTGTGGAGCAGCTGCCTCCCCGCCTCCCTGCCCACCCACAGCCGCCCACCCACAGCCACCCGCCCCCACCCGCAGTACACCTGAGGCCCCCTGCAGCTCCAGAGGCCCCACAGCTGTACGCACATGCCTGCCTGCCTGAAGTAATTCTTAAAGGGACCCTTGTATGGGGAGAAGATGACTGTAGAGGCTACTCAGCCACATGTTCCTGGAAGTAAGCCCATTGGCTGTGATGGGACTTACTTCTGAGTAGTTGTAACAATGAAAATACATCCTGCATATCAGATATTTACATTACAATCTGTAACAGTAGCAAATTTACAGTTATGAAGTAGCAACGAAAATAATTTTATGGTTAGGGGTCACCATAACATGAGGAACTGTATTAAAGGGTCGTGGCATTAGGAAGGTTGAGAACCACTGCTTTAGAGCCAGAGTTTTCTGAAGACACTTCTGTGGTCATGGAGCTGGCATGACTATACGCTGAGGCGCACGGAACGCTGTTACCTTTCCCACCAAGGTGGTACCTATTTATCTACTTGTATTTACATGCTTGCATTTACATGCATTTAAAATGTTAGGTTGGCAGGAGCTGGTCTAAGGACAGGAGTTCACCCTGTCTTGTGGGGACCCAGGTCTCAAACCCTGGCCTGCTGGTTAACAGACACAATGTCAAAAGTGTAGCTTCTGTAGGGTGTTTTAATCTTTATTTATGAGCTATTTTATTGATGTTTTATTCCCTGATGTCAGCCGCCTTGGGCTCCCCCTTGCGGGGGAGGAAAGGCGGGATATAAATTGATTAAATAAATAAAATAGGGTGCTTAGATGTAGCTCCCTCTAAACCTGTTCTTCCCTATTATTTTCTCAAGAATAAATAAAATTAGATTCCATTCTGTACCACAAATTCTATTTTAATATTTCTTTGCATGTGTTTCATTACCAGTTTTTTCACGTGGCCTATATCCTCATCAAATTTGCAAATTCTCCTCGTCCAGATCTGTGGGTACTGGAAAGATCAGTAGACTTTGGAAAAACCTATGCACCATGGCAATATTTTGCTTGTGAGTATCAGTTCTCTAGTTTGGAGCTTTTAGAAGAGGAACTTCACATTCTTTCAGAATTGCAAACTATTTTTCCGGGAGTTTTATCTTGTAAGAAAATGTGCAGTCTCATGATATGCATGAATGATCCTTCATTCTAAAAGTCTCCATAGCCATGCTTGGCCTCTCTCCACATAATTTTAATGATGCTTTCATTATAGTTGTAGATTCATTTTTCACAAGACATGACTTGAATGTTACTTTTCGTTAAGATTTTTTTCCCAAGACTTTCCCAAGATTTTTTCCCAGTTACGTCAACCTCTGGTGTTATCTTATGTAAAGTCATCTTAACTGCTCCGGAGCAAGGGGCTTAATTTCACTTTAGGATATAGGCCTAAGGCTACCATTCCATACCATTCCATACATTCCATATTGGGGATACGTACCATTAAAGAAGTCTTACTTCTAGTAGATATAAAAAGGATTACACTGTCAGAATACATTATGCATAGTATGGTGCATCAAATGTACACTGATTTATTTCAGGGGGTTTAGGCATGCTTGACTGAACATTGGATCAAGGTGTGAGGCAGTAATGCAATGTCTGATTTAAAGTATGTTTAATGGCACCTGATATCTGTGTGACTAATGTTTTTCTGGATTATCGACATTATATGTAGATGACGGGGAAAAAGCCAGGTGGATTTTAGCGCTAAATTAACACTTAGTGAAAAGTAAAGGTTTCCCCCGCAAGTTATAACCCTGGCTAATGTTTTCAGGACCAGAAGAAGCTTCATTAAAGCATGTCACAAGACAGAGTCAAATGAGTTTTCTTTTAAAAGTTTTCTTTTAATGAGTTTTCTTTTAAAAACCAGATTCTAAGGAAGATTGTTGGGAACGTTTTAGGAAGGAAGCTAATAAGCGTGTTAGATGGGATGATGATGTCATTTGCACCACAGAATATTCTCGGATTGTGCCTTTAGAAAATGGTGAGGTAAGTTGAACAATAACATCTTTAATCTGGAGGGTGTTTGGAGGGTTCACGTGAGTTTTTCTCACCTAGTCCAGTAGTGCTGAGCTGCTCCTAATGATCAATGTTAAATATAGTTAAATGTGAAATCTTCCAAATCTTCATATATATCTAATTATATAAAACTGAAGAGTCACTGACTGACTAACACACTGACTGTCTCACAAACTCATCAAAGCCCAGCCAAAACCACCAGACTTAGAAGCATGAAATTTGGGAAGGGTATTCCTTCCATGGTGAAGGCACCCACTAAGAACTGATTTTTAGAAATTAAAAACCCTAAAGGACTGAAAAATCACTTTTAATGCCCAGCCCAAAACCATGGATATAGAAGCAGTTTGGTGAGCATATTCCTTCTGTGATGTAAGGACCCACTAAGAACTGATTTGGTGCCTGGTGGTGCCAGCTGCTCCTTGTTGCCTGGTCCCCCCTTGCTTGCTGTTGCCCAGTGGTTTATGGTGCCTGATAGGTATGTCCAGTGCTGCCCACTGGTGCCTAGCACCACCTAATGGTGCATGATGGCCAATGGTGCCTGGTTGGGATGTGTAGTGCCTGATGGTGTCCAGTGCAAGGCAGGGATGCCTAGTGTCTAGTGGTGCCCGGTGGTGCCTGATGCCCAGTGGTGCCCCATGACTGGTGCCTGTCAAGGATGCCCTCTGCCCGGTGTCTGGTAGTGCTCAGTGAAAGCTGCTACCTACTGATGCCAGGCATGCCCACTACTTAGTAGTGCCAGTGGTGCCTATTGCCATAGTGGTTACACTTGGACACCAAAGATAGGGATGTCCATTGCCTGGCGGTGCCCACAAGTCAATGCCACCAGTGACCACAGATATTCTTTAAATTTTACTCCTGCAACAATGGGTAAATTCAGCTAGTTCTTAGAATTGTGATTTTATATCATGGGTATCATTAAGGTCTAGACTCCCTTCTGCTTTCACCTTCCTTCTTCTGTTGGTGCCCACTTAATCTATTCACTTATTGCTCCATTTCAGCATTCACCTTTGCCTAAAAGACCCTGGGTTCTTCTTCAGCCTAATAAGCCTAATTCCTTTAAGAGATATATCTGGTAGTTCAGCAGTACCCTTTTTGAACTTAAAATATGAGTGGCAGCAATGCAAGATTACTTGAAAAGAGCAGACTTTGCTTTCTTTTCTGGCCACTGTTTTCTAAATGTAATATGGGCAAGTCACTTTGGGATAACTTTTCTTCATCAAAATACAGGGTTAGTCAAAATTATGATAATATTTAAGTTAAATGTTTCCCATTTTATGTGTCAGCATAATTTTGACTAATCCTGTGCTGTATGTATTCACTCTCACACTCGGGCACAACTTTCATCTTGCATTGGCAAGTGCACATTCACATTTTCCCCTATCAGAGGGACTTCTTGTACTAGTAAATGCTTATTGGCATGGATAAATGCTCCCATTGGCTCCTAAAATAGTAAGTTCTAAGAACTGAGCTCTGCATTTCATTATTCTACAATGAACTCTTGTTAAAAGGGGCTTTGAAGCTTTTTCTTTAATCATTAGAAAAACCTGCTCCTGCTTACGGGGAAATTCCATAACAACATTTTGTATTTTCCTGCCGTCATAAAAGGACTATTAATCAAAGGCCACATTTTCTATCAGCAATCAGTAACTTCTTGAATCTTTGTGCTACAACAATCCAATAAATACTTGTTGGTCAAAATCTTCTATAGCCACTAATCTCCTCTGAGCCTGGTTATTACAGATGCATAAATAACTATTAATGATATTTTCAATAACTAAAAGTGTAATATGATGTACATTGTGAGCCAAACCATTCCAGTTTTATAGATGCTCCTCTGACTAAGAACATTCAACTTAAGAACTTACAAGATATATTTGAAATCATATACTGTATTTCAATCTCATATTTTTCATACGACATTTGAAATCTCAAGTACCACATCAAAGGTAAGTAATATTAAGTAAGGGCAATGATCTGATGCACTCACCTCTTCTGTAGAGATGTATACATTTTATGCTATTAAAATGTTCATGTTTTAAAAATTGACCCCTCTCTTTGTCCCCTTCTTTGTCCCCCTCTTTGTCCCCCTTAGATTGTGATATCATTAGTAAATGGACGTCCAGGAGCAAATAACTTCACCCACTCTCCAACACTTAGAGAATTTACCAAGGCAACAAATATCCGTTTACGTTTCCTCAGGACCAATACGCTTCTTGGGCATTTAATATCGAAAGCTCAGCGGGACCCCACAGTGACACGGAGAGTGAGTAAATGTTGTTTTGTGAAAAGAGGACTGTGCCGTGAATGTGAAGAGTCACTTGACACTTCCTTGTTTGTTCACTAACCTGCAAAATACTTGTCTAATTTTAGGTTACTTGTATCTTGAATCTGGGTTCCAGGATCATTTTTTAGAAAGGGAGGAGCAAACCATGGAACATTTCATAAATACCTCTTAATATTAATATGTTTCTATATGGCTAGATCCTGAAAGTTATGGCTAGATCCTGAAATATGCAGCTTCCTGCAAACAAAAGTCAATATAAATTTGATGTGTTTAATGCTGTACTCTCATTAATTCATCATTAATTGATTGTTTCTTTAATTGATAGTAGCTTTGAAAAGTATCAGGGAGAGAGGTCTTTCCTACTTTCTGATTTGAGAGAGTTTTAAAATGGAGATAACAAAAGAGAGAGGAGGCATGAAAAAGCATTTGCTCTGTCACTTAGGTTTTGCTTTTTCTAATGAGCTAGGACCTGTATATAGGACCTATAGACCAGGTCATTTTTTAACCTTTAACTCTTCTTATACAGCTAGAAGTTTGTCTTTGGATTATATGGGTTAAACTGCTGTAGAGCAATGGTTCCCAAACTGTAGGTCATGACTCAACCAGCCAGGAAAACATGCCCTTTTAAGAAACCAAGAAAAATGTAGGACATGACAAAATAAAACTAAAACTCTCATGTATATTGCTCTCATGTGGTTATATTGTACACTATATTACTTTTTATTAAATTTAAAACTGTTAATAATTATTATATGTAATTTATTACTTACAAGAAGGCTATGTGCTGTCTGTTCACAAGGAAAAGGAGAACACTGAAGTTCTTTTCCAGGATTCAAGAGGGTATGTCCTGGAAAAGGAGGAACATGGAGTTCAGGATCTAGTGGAGATCTCCACTGGAGCCACCCCATCTTGCCCCAATTCATCACTGCCACCCAGACCTTGTTCTGGATTGTGTCTGGCTGTTGCTGGCCTCAGTGCCGACTTGTGCTGATACTGCATAGGGCTGCGGTGGCAAACCTATGCCACGTGAGCCACAGCAGGCACTCAGAGCTTCTCTGTTGGCATGCAGCCATAGTGCTCAGTAAGGGAGCACTCTAAGCCCAGTGTACATGCCCAAAGCTCTGGGCATGCACGCTGCGCTTAGAATGCTCAGTCGGCACTTGGTGCTGAAAAAGATCACCATTACTGGCATAGGGTGTTGCAGATGTGCCTCATAGCATGTTTGAGACAGTGCCAGCCCTGGGTCAGCTTAGGATAGGGACCTAATACCCTGCAATTTCAACTTATTGTATTTCTTGGACACTAAAGATAAAGTTACAAACTTAGTTCCCTTTGTTTGATCTTCTCCTTTCCACTGTACATCAGGTCTGCTCAGGGAGGGTGGAGAATCTTTCTCCTGCTTTCTTAAATGTACACAAAAGTTTCTATAAATAGTGACAACCTTGACTCAACCCAAGCTGAGTATTATTTTATCTGTGTGTTGGTGGCAGGGCGTAGTGCTGAGATAGCAAGTTGTTAAACTGTCTTCACAACTTGAGGTTAGTAATGCTTGCTGATGTCTTAAGCACAATCCTATGTGTATTTGCTTAGGAAAAGATCCACTATGCGCAATGGGACATTTGCAAATGCACGTGCATAGGATTGCAGCCTCTTAGTCCCGAGTGTTGACAGTTCTGCAGTGTTAATATTGGAAAAAGCTGACAATGGTACAATGATTCTTTCAGCAACTTATCTGCCTGTCTCACTTCTGTTCTCTAGTATTTCTACAGTATAAAAGACATCAGCATTGGTGGACAATGTGTTTGTCACGGACATGCTGATGTCTGTGATGCAAAAAGTGACCTATCTCCATACAGGTAAGGAATCTTACAGTATGAGTGAAATAATTTGATTTCAACATGACTCCTAGGTTGTATAATAAAGGCATATACCCTTATTTGTATCTTTGAGCTGTCTAGCATACTGTTGTTTCCGAAACTGAGAATAACTCTTCAAAAAAGAGAATATTTTGTAACATTTGAATAATTGACTATTTTAAGTTATATTTTATATAACTTTTTATATATTATATATTATATATATATATATATATATATATATATATATATATATATATATATATATATATTTTATATTTTAACAATTATTTTAAGAATAATTGAATAATTGACTATATATAAAGTGTCATCATCATCTTTATTATTACGGTCAAAGACCAGCATAATTTTATCCGTGTATGTTGGTACAAAATTGATAAAAAACTGTGTTTTGTGCTTTTATTCCAAATTAATATTTTAATCAATTTAAGGCATTTTTTCAGGTGTGATCAGTGTTGTATAGGTGGAATGCATGTATTGTATTTTCACCATTTTAGGCTGCATCTATCCATCCATATTTATCTGTCACAGCCCATCCATAGGCTATGGGCCATAGCTGTAGAACATCCTAATATTAGAGGGTGTATTGATACATGTTTACTCTTACGTTTTTGCACATTTCATGCTGGACTGTGAAAATTACCAAAGTAGTATTACAAGGGGAAAAAATCTATTAATTTAAAATTGCTTAAACATCCAGGTACCAATGTGAATGTCAACACAACACTTGTGGAGAGACTTGTGATCATTGCTGCCCTGGGTTTCATCAGAAACAATGGCAAGCTGCAACAACCAGCAGTATGAATCCATGTGAACGTAAGTAGCATAAAAAGATGCTACCTTAATGATTCGCAGGGTGCGATCCTAACCTACGCTGGCACAATACATGGGGCTTCCCATTCCTGTGGTGGTGTGGGGAGGCAAGCACATGTCTGTGCACTGGCCTAACTCTCCCACGGGAGATGAAGAAATGTCTCACGGCACTTTGGTGACATCCCCAGGTGCACAGCACTTCTGCCTGGACTTAGTAAAAATGCTACATAACAGCAGGTAGTGAATGAACTGTTAGCTCACCTTGCAGCTGATGCTGAGAAATCTCACTGTGTGTTGTATGGAAATCTGAGAAGCTCTTTCCCTGTTTCTCTACTCATTTACTCCATTGTTAAAATGAAATTTAATCTCTCATGTCTCCCAGCCTGCAACTGCCATGGACATGCAGACAATTGCGTTTATGATCCTGAGATTGAGCAACGCAAAGAGAGTTTAAATCTCTACGGACTGTATCAAGGTGGAGGCGTCTGCATTGACTGTCAGGTAAAGCACTTTGAAGTAGCCAGCAAATAGATTTGAGCCAGTAATGGCATGCAGAAAATAACTGTTCTTGAACTGATAAATGAGCCTGATTTTCAGTTAGTGAAGATTTACTTAAATTTTCAACTATTACATTATGATTCTGAGCATCTTTGCTGAGAAGGAAATGGGTCTGTCTGTCTCTCTGTCTGTCACTGAGTTAAATTGGATTTTTTTCTGTAGGAAGTTTTTGTAAAGGAATGCAACCCATTTTTAAGGTTTGCTTTGATACTCCCTATACTGCCTGTGTTTTTAGAATGCAGTTGATAATCTTCTCATACAAATAAAATAATTTAAAATATAATCGCCAGATATAAAGCAGAGGTACCGTTTCCCCCCACAAACCAACACACATTAAAACACCTATTCTGGCTTTAAAAAATGGCCCCCAAGGATAAACGGAATCACTTGTTTCTTGGCATGTGCATTTTGGTAATAAAAGGTTTTAATCCTAGGGTAGTATTTCACTTTTACAAGAAAGCCCTTTTGTACAAGGGATGATCTCCGCTACTCTCCTTTTCTCCCTGTAACTCCTTACACTCCTGAACATCTGCTCTTGAGGTCCCTTAACCCACAAAGAGCTTAAGATACATCCTTATTTTAAGCCATCATAATTTTCAATTCTGCAGTTTAAATAATGGGAAAAACAGTTCAGGATGAACAAGACATAGTTCTGGCCAGACTGCGTAGTTTTGATACACTGTTCAATTTTTTTCTTTGAGCTATGACTTAAATTAATTCAGGATGTGATCTTAATCCCAGTTAGGTCGGCATAGGTCTTGACACAAGTCCTGTGCTGGCCTGGGAGGTGTCACAAAAGTGCCGCAAGGCACTTCTGCTCCAATCCTGGGTAGGTTAGGTCGGTGCACAGATATGTGGCAGCCTCCTCACATCACTGCAGGAACAAGAAGGGGGTGAGTTGTGCTGGATTTGTTAAATTTGTTAGGATTGCACCCTCAAACTTTGTTTTTAAAAAGGGGCATCATGGTGAAGGTGAAGACACTAGGAAACCAAACTTTTTTAAACATTTAAATAAAATATTACAGGCATTTCCAAATGTTTACATTGCAATCCTAACCTCCACTTAGACTGGCATAAGCCCTGGTATAAGTGTCACAAAAGTGTGACTGGGAATGTCACAAAAATGCTGTAAGGCACTTCTGCCCTACTTGTGGTAGGGGTTAGGCCACTGCACAGGCATACACCCACCTCCTCACATCACCATGAAAAGACAGGCCAGGTGAGTTAGGCCAGCATAAATCTGTTACAATTGTGCCCTTTGCATCAGATCAACTACCCCTTATCCGCACATTTTGATTGCTAATTTCCTATTGGACTAGTAGGATTATAACTGGCATTCTGTCATTTCAATAGTTTTTTCCTGTTGTGCTTCCTTTTCTGGTGCTACTGTCACTGCTGGAAATGACATTTGGAAATCCCATAACTTCCATGCCAAAAAAAAAAACAGGAAATGGTGTGCTAATCAGGGGAATCAATACCAGATCACAGGATAAAAGGTCTGCTGTGCTGTGTCAGTTTCTCTAGATATTTTCAGTGATAAATCACAGAAAAAATAAACTACACAAGTATAGAGAGGAAATCCTCTCTTGTCCGTATCATTCTAATATGCAAGAGGAGATGGACTGAGTCTTGTGCAATACAACCATTCTGATCATAGTGATTAGTGGGGGCAAGGCACACTTGGCCAGCTGAAAAAAAATGCAAAACAGAACTTGGACAGGGATCAGGGAGGAGCTCTTGCCATCATGAGCAGCTACTTCTTGTCTACCTCTGGTCTTTTATTTGCAAACTGGAGGAAAAGGAATTGTCCAGTGCACTTATAATGCATTTTTCATCCTATTGCAAAATTGAAAACAGGATTTGTCTTGTATGTAGTTGGATGTAAATAAAAGCCAAAAAAAAATTCATTAGAAAGAGTGAAGCTCTTTGTATTTTTAATTTGAGACTTCTGTACAAAGTTTTACTTTGTACTTTTGCCCATGAAAGAAAATGCTACTTAAACTTCCTGTCTGAAAATAAAAGGAAAAATGTCTGTAATTTGAAAAACACAGGAGACACACACATACACGTACACATGCGCGCACATACCAGGTTGGGGGGGGGGGAGAGAGAGTCTGTTTGGCTGATCTTGATTTCTTGATTTTCTATTATTTGATTTTGCAGAGATTGTGCTGGGTGAAACTGCTTAGCTATGAAATCTATTTATGGTTTTCCCTCCTAGAAAAGACACAGGGATTGTACTTTGCCCTTTCCCATTTATCTCACCGAAACACAATTAGAAAGTTTACATGAATGACAAAGTTTCCGAGAATTGATGGAAATTGGAACATAGTGTACTGAGAAATGCACTGTATCTTTGAAAAAAATTATGTATGTTTTGGGCTCTGTTTCAGGCAATGTGGCACTGAAATAGATATATCATTTTCCTGCTGAACAGTGAATTGTTCATGATTTTTTAAAATTACTTGCTGTCCAAATAATTTGGTTTTGCATAAAAAATTATTCTGCTCTTGGGCTTCTTGCACTTGAAATTTTATCTGAGCAGGAAGACAAACAATATTTTCCTGGATATAGAAATTGGATGGAAATTACTGGCATTCTACCTCTACTTAAAATGAAAGAACTAAATAAATGTATTATTATGGTTTAATTCAGAAGATATACTAAGCCATGGATTAGTGCTATATGAATGGGATACGATTGGGCTGTTAGATATCGATCATGTTACATTTTAATAATGATGTCCAAGCTGCTATTTAGATAATTTGTTAGCATTTTTAAAAAAGAAAACCAACTTGCAGCATTACAACATTATGCCACATTACAACAATATCAGCTTTTCTTCCTTGCTATAAATTCAGGGGTCTCCAAAATATCTGGCACAGTGTTGAGGGCTGGGGAAAAAATTAAATATAAAGTTTTAGAGATGGAACTTAGATTAATGAATAAGTTGGCTCAAATTTCCAGGATTTCTGCAAGTACCAACTCTTAGGGTGCAGTCCTTTCTTAGGCTGACACAACAGATTGTTCTTCCCATTCCCATGGCAATATAGGGAGGCAAGTGCATGGCCTAACCTTTTCCATGGAATGGGCCAGAAGTGTCTTATAGCACTTTTGTGACATCCCCAGGTCAGCACAGGACATATGCTGGGGCTTAAGCTGGCCTAACTGGAGGCCTAAAGGGACCAGAGGCTAGCCATGGGCTGGTTAGAGGTTCTCTGTAGCCTGCATCTGGTCTCTGGGCTGGGGATTGGAGACCCCTGCTATAGTACAGAGGTTTCCCAAATTTATGGGAGTTTTACTCCCAACATGAGTCTTTGTGGGGGAAGAGGTGAGAGCAGAATTATGATCCCTATGATTCCATCGCTAATGGGAAGCATTAGGGTGTTCTGCTCACTTAAGGCTACTTGCAAGCTGCAGGAGGTGTAGGGAGCATCATGCAGCCTTCCATGGGGCTTCCCAATGCTTAGAAGAATGCTTAGAATGGTGAAAAAAGCTATTGCAAATCACCTATGTCTTTCAGTAATTTGGTATTCACTGTTCTCATGTTCTTTTCCTTATTTTATCATGCGTAGCACAACACAGCTGGCATAAACTGTGAGAAATGTGCTATGGGTTATTACCGTCCTTATGGTGTTCTGGTGACGGCACCTGATGGATGTAGACGTAAGTTATTTTCCTTGTTTCCTTGTGTGTGTGTGTGTGTGTGTGTGCGCACAAAGGGAGAATTGCTTAAAATAATTTCAGTATGTTCTAGTATTTGAAATTAAGGCTGCAATCCTATACACACTTTAATAGGAGCAAATCTCATTTGACAAAATTGAACTTACTTTTGAGTAGCCATGTATAAGATTGTGCTCTAAATGGTATAAAATGGTGAAAAATAGGGTGATACGGTGTCCAAGATGTCATGGATAGTACCCCGTTCCAGATGATTCTACAGTTAGCATTCCAGAATTTGTAGAGTTGGACTTTAGGAGATAAATAGAGCTAAAGAAAGTTTGGGGATGATGTTGTTCTTTATTTAGCCTGCAGGTGTAATCCAGAACATTCCCATGGCTGTGAAGAAGGTTCAGGTCACTGTTATTGTAAACTGAATTATCGGGGTGATCATTGTGATCAGTGTGCTGAAGGATTCTACAGTTATCCTTTCTGTTACCGTGAGTATCAATATAAAACACATGTGAAACGTCTTCAGTTTTTAAAATGGATTGTTCCCCCAACATCTCACTGTTCCACAAATCATTGCTAAGTCCCCAGTAAATTAATGTTATAATGCTAAACAAGACATGTACAGTATCTTCTGGATGCTATCTGTACTGTTGTATAGTTGCGTATAATAGCATACTGAAAATAGTAATTAAAACATTTAATGCAACACAATAATATGTAAAACCATTAAATGCAAAAACATTTAAATCAACACACAAATACAAATAACATATTTACTCAGACCTAACATTAATCTTTTAAAGTCAAATTTATTTCCAAAATTGAGGTGTGCGTTAGATTTTATGACACATTAGAGTAAATACAGCTTACTCTATTGTGATTAAAAATGTAGTATAAACCCATTGTTATATAAAGTAGGGCAAAAAAGTAAAAATTATAACATAAACCCATTGTCATATTATTATCGTGTAACTCATCGTTTAATGCAGTAAAATTAAATTTTGCACCTGCTTTGCAGTTGTGCATTACAAGCACCAGTAAACATTTTTAGTCTCAAGAAAACATTTTAAATCTCAAGCGCATTTTTAAAAAAATCAAGACTTGTTTAAGTATAGCAGATGGAGGAGACCCTCTCCTAAAGAACTTAAAAAGGATGGGTAAATTCATATGTCAGATGGTGGTCCTTAAGATATCAAAGGTCCAATCGAAATAGGACCTTCAAGATCAGCTTTAATTGATCAATAATGTAATCTCTAGCAATTTTCCTAATATATTCCTTTCTCCCTTTTTCTGAAAGGTATTCCTGTATATCCCGTTCCTACACCAAGCTCAGAAGACCCAACAGCTGGTCATATAGTTGGTAAATTCTCCTTTTTCTGTTATTCCTAACGAATTTGGTGGTTTTTCATTTATTGGCCCTATATTAATTATAGATCCAGTCCAGAAATACTTGATAGGTGAATTTACAGATACAGAGTTAAACCATTTTTGATTGGCCCACAGCTACACAAATTTGATCCATGTTACATTTTTGAGCAAAAATGGATTTAATAGGATATGACACTGCTTTTTTGTGGTTGAGTAACAGCATTTACATGTGGACCTCTGTTAGGATGTTGCATTTAGATTACTTGTGAAAAATATGCATCTTCTTTGGATTGGAAAAGATAATTGTGTCCTTCCATTAGGTTGTTCCTGATGTTCCCAAGTTGGGGTGTCACAGTGCCCCAGCCAAGGAAGCCTGTTTCTGCCTCCTTAAGGAGCAAGGTGATGGCAGTGGTGAAGGCAGTGACACAGTTATCACAAATTTTGCCGCTCCTCAGGACAAAAGTATTTTTAAAACTCACCCCTGGCAGGGGTTGCCTCTGGAGAGTGTGGGAAGCCTGCAGAACCCTCTTCAGGATTACCAAAGCTTCACGACAGCTAAAAATTGCAATCACAGACCACTTCTGGTTTGAGACAGATGAATGGGGGAAATCAATACTTGTAGTTGGTTAATTCAGACATGCATTGATGTGGTGTAAAATTATAGTCTTCTAAACAAAGATCTATTGAAACAAGGGTTTGCCGTTTAGAAAAAAGAAGCAGCAGTAAGCTCATATGAATATATGATCTTGCCCAGGCCAAATACCATTGCAGTCATTTGACATAAGAAGAGCCTCCACTGGATCAGTTCCATCTAGTCCAGTTTCCTGTATCACACAGCAGCTCACCAGATGCCTCCAGGAGCACACAAGACATCTGCATCAGGTGTCCTCTCATGCATCTGGCATTTGGAAGTTGTCCACATCTACACACACTTGGTCTGAATAAGGGCCAGATCATATTTGGGCTGACCCAGCCCATTGCTGATGCATAGTGTTGACAATGTGCCCTATGGCACACCTGCAACATTCTGTGCTGATTCAACACCAGTGTTGGCTTACCACAAGCCTACGCTGAGTCAGTGCTGGGCAGAGCACAGGTGACTGCCATGTGGCAGTATGGCAGTTCTAGGCAGAGCTAAGGCATTCTGGGGCAAGGAACAGTGGAAGGAAGGCAGGCAGAGATGGCAGCAGTCCCTTCTGCCATATCCTAACCTTCCTTCTGGTGTGGGAGACCCAACAGAGGTTTCCCCATATCTGTGCCTGCTTAATATCCAACTAGCTGTTAGACAGGGTTGCCCCATGTAGCCCTGCATGTGACCTCAGTAGCCCTGGCACTGCTTTCCAACCCCATAGGATGCTGCAGTAGCCATTTTGATGCCAGTGCACCCCTGAGAGCTGGGATGCATAGGATTGCCTGCATTTTTTGGCTGGTATATTGGAGAGAAAGTTTCAGGGATGTGCTAGAGTCACTGCACAGACTTCAACTCCCAGACTCAAGTTGATTTGTGAGTGTTTATGCTTTCAAGAATGTTCTTGAACAAGTTTTGTTCTTGTCATAATCTAGATCAGCGTTTCTCAAAGTGGGGGTTGGGACCCCATTGGGGGTCGCCTAGAGCTTTCTTGGGGGTCACTTAAAGACCCCTGGTGCAGGGGGCCAGGTCAGACTTGCCAGACCTCCGGCTGTAGCTGCACGCACACTGGGGCTGACTGAGAGCCTCAGGGCCCAATCCTGTGCATGCCTACTCTGAAATAAATCCCATTATAGTCAGGGGGGTCTTTATTCCCATGTAAATGTAGATAGGATTGCAGCCTCAGAGCCCAATCCTATGCCTTCCTACTCTGAAATAAATCCCATTGTGTTCAGTGTGTGCATAGAACACACATTTCATTTGTAACAATGAAAATACATCCTGTATATCGGATATTTACATTACGATTCATAACAGTAGCAAAATTACAGTTATAAAGTAGCAACGAAAATAATTTTATGGTTGGGGGTCCCCACAACATGAGGAACTTATAAAGGGGTCACGGCGTTAGGAAGATTGAGAACCACTGATCTAGATAGAACTACACATCTCCTCCCAGCTCTTTTTTCATGCGAGTGTTTTATTTGCTTGAATAATAACTCTGACGTGTTCTCTCTTTCATATGTGAAGACGGCTGCAAACCAGGATTTTTTGGCCCACCTTGTCAGCGTAAGTTCTACAGCCAAAATAAAAGCAGTACAAGTGCCATTGTACTTTAAAAAAAAAAATCTATGTGTAGTGACATTCAAGGCAGTTAATGCTCTCAATATTTTCCTGTGCAAAATGTGTGCTGTCTAGCTTGCCATTGCCATGGTTCTGGAGCATTACATAACAGCAACTGTGATAGAAGAACAGGACAGTGCCAATGCCGCATTGGATTCCAGGGGATTGCCTGTGACAGCTGTGCAGTTGGGTATTTCCATTACCCTTTCTGTCAGAGTAAGTGATCATGCCATTTGGACTCAAATGGTGTTGATACTCGTGAACTGTTTCAAGGAACTAGTGCCAGGCTTACAACCCAAAATAAATAGATGTTTAGAATGGCAGTTTATAACTATTTCCATTTCTGTTAGCCTTACTATAAAAACTAGGTCGGTCTGTGGACTATTCCCCTTAAACACTTAAAGATGAACTTTTACTATTATGGAGGAAATAAAGTTTCCAGGGGTATTCTTATGGATTAAACTAGATATACAGGGTCTTGTGAGTGCTGTCACATATAAAGTAATGGGGAACTGGCTTACACTTTGAATAAAAAGATGTCTTAAGAAAAGAGGAGAAAAGCTCAGCACCCTTATCTTGCTGAGTATTAAGCAAAATTAAGCAAAAAATTTTTATTTTGTATTAAATACAAAATATTTTGTATTAAATACAAAATATTTTGCATTTAATTAAGCAAAATTTCTCTGTTCAGTTAAGCAAAATTAAGGACACAATCCAGAGTAAGTATGGGAGCACGTAAGAGACATTACGTGCACCCATAGTTACTGCACCACCTAGTGAAAACCTACGGGAAATTCATATTGCAATCCAGAGTACTTGTTCTTGCTCCGGAGCAAGGACTCCCCATAGTTACTCAGGATTTCACCCTAAGCAAAATTTCTCTGTATTAAGCAAAATTTCTCTGTTCAATTCAGTATTGCAGTGGTACAGCAATGGAATTGGCATGGTAGGTACTGCAGTCACTGCAGTATGCTATGATAAGCATCCCACCCATTCACCATTGGAGCCATTTGGGCAGTGACAGCATTGTGCATTCTATTGCTGCCTATTATGGCTAGGATGATGAATGGGAGGGCTGTTTAACACAGTATACTATGGTGCCTACAGTACTTACCATGCCACCCCTGTATCTACACCACTGCAGTTTTGTTGTCTTAAAGCTACATATTCTACATGTTAATGCTATAGAGAGCAATGAGATAGAGTAGGAGGCCTTTTCCCTCCCCACCCCTACATATTTCCAAATATTTAAAGAGTAGATTCTCTTTCCCATTTATATATTAAAGGGTCAGCTGGGATTAACTAATGTGTTGTTTTCCTGCACAATGAGTTTTTTAAAAAAACAATGCAACTGAAAGTATTTTTCTTGGCAGTGTGTACCTGTAACCCAGCTGGTACTCGCCCTGAAATATGTGACGTTCATGGGAGATGCCTTTGCCGCTTGAAAGTAGGTGGACTTCAGTGTGATCGTTGCCATCCTGGGTACCACTCGTTCCCCTTGTGTCAAGGTAAACATACAAAAAACATTTATCTGGCCACTGGGCGTACAAACCTGAATACAAATGTGGTTCTGTGTTTCTTTTTATCTGCTGGTTAAGTCATTCATTGGGCTGTAGAATTTCAACATGGTGTATTGACTGAAGAAGACAGCAGGGGAATACATTACAGGTTGTACTGGCGTGTTCTAATATCTGCAGAGGTTTCATTCAAGAGTTTCTCACAGTTAAGTGAAACTGCAGATATCGGGATATAATACACTCCCTCTGGAGGCAAGTGGTGTACTGTTCTTCTTGCCTCTGGAGGGTCTTTATGTATGTCTACCTGCACCCACTGCCATGCTCAGAATGATGGTTAGGAGTAAAAAGGGGTGGCATGGGGTTGGCAGGGCTTCCTGAACCCAATTGACAGATAAGTGAAATTGCAGATAGTGTGTGCCAGAACTTACCATGGATTTCAGTAATGACCAAAATATTTGCCTAACTTCTGCTCAACATGGAATCTGAAGACATGGCCCAAGTTCCATCTTGAATCCAAATTCCAAGGCAACTTTAGTGCATCTGAAACAGAAGGGGGGCCTCTCCCACACCTTCTAAGGTGTTTAACTTACTAAGGCTGAAATCCTAAGAGCATGTTCCTGAGAGTAAGCCCCACTGAATTCAGTGGAACTTACTTCTCAGTAGACATGATTAGGATTGCACTGTAAGGGCCTTAAGCCTTGCATGCTTTGAGGGACAGAAGATGAAAAAATGCTCAGAGGAAGTTTTATAACATCAGCTCCTCTAGATCCCAGGACTGGCCTGAGAATTTTATTATGAAGTATTACTTTTAAAATGTTGCAGGTCGCTTTGCGCAGGGCAATGGGGGGAACTCTTCAGAGGCAAAGTTGAGATAGAAATACCTAGATAGGCACATAGATATTACTAGAAGGCAGCAAAATAAACACATTATTTCATGATATAGCCATTCATCTGTCAATTTATTTCTTGCAGAGTTCAGGTCGCCTTAAATAAATAAATAAATAAATAAATAAATAAATAAATAAATAGCCATCAGCAGTTTTTGAAGAGTATGATGAACATCAAGCTGTAATTCCAGGAACAGATACTACAGGAGTTAAATCATATTCATCGATACTCTGTCAAGCCTACTACATATCATGTAGTAATAGGATAAGCACTTTCCTAAAATAATTTTTGTTGACTTTGAAAATTAGTTTCTTTTATCCTGCTTCTGTGTGGTCCTCAGATACGTCTGATTTATATCATCAGTATTGAAATGCATGGCAATACATTCCTGACTGTAAAGCACTCATTTTTAAGCCTCTTGTATAGCTGGAAAATATTTGAAGTAAAAAAATTTGGTTAATTATGACATGGCAATAAAGACATTATTCCTTCCTGTATTTACTTATACTTTAGTGAGCAATTTTTAAATTACTTTCCACTCTTCTCCCCCTCAACAGAATTTGAATGTGTTTATTTCCTTGAGATTTTTTTTTTGGGGGGGGGATGAAAGCAATTAATTACAATTTTAAGAAAGTGAAAACACAACTATAACTATAACTTCTTTCTTATTCCCATCAGAATGTGACTGCGATGCAGCTGGGTCCGCGGAGGATGTATGTGGCCCTCGTGGGCATTGCCTTTGCCGTGCAAACTTTGCTGGGCAAAGATGTAACCAATGTGCTCCTGGTTATTATAGCTATCCCAATTGTTTGCGTAAGTAACCAACGCTGTTTTTCTGTTCTTATGTCTCAGATGGTTATATTGTGCTCTATAATGTGTTTCATGAATGTAAAATTGTTTAACTTACTAAGTGCCTGATCTGTGCTTCATATCCTAGCTTACTGCTGGTGTGTACTGTTGCAAGTGTGCCATAAGGCACATTTATGAGCAGTACCATGGGCCCAGTGCTAGAGCTTGCCCAGATGTGGCACTGGATCATGTTCTGCTTCCTGGCACTTGCTTGGATGTGGAATGGTGAATGGGAGCTTGGGGAACTGCTCACGATACGGAGGGGGGCAACTGGACAGATGTGGTGGAACTGGTGGAGGTTAGCTAGCCTAGGGCTGCCATATGTCCTGAAAAACAGGGACAATCCTGTTTTGGGGGATTGTGTTCACATACTGGCAAATGGGACAGAGGATCCTGTCCCAATTTTGTGGAAGAGAATTATGGCAACCCTATCTCAGCTGGATCAAGATTTGTCCAACATGAGGTTTCTTGATTCTGTGGTAGCTCCAGAGCTATCATAGAACAAACCTCCAACCTCACTTGCTTACCTCTCTAACAGCACAACCTATGTTATGGATTCAATTGTAAATCTGATTAATTGGGCTTACTCCCTTGTTAGTGTGTATAGGATTCTAAACTAGGAAGCTTGGAATATGTTGGTCACAAAGGTCTCAAGGTTTGATTGTGAGAAAGTTTCTTACAGAACATTACGCCAGTGCACTTTTTCATAGATTTTCATAGCACCTATTATGCCAATCGTTCAGTCATTTTCAATTAGATTCCTTTGTTCAGCTTGTCAGTGTTCAGCCTTCGGCTCCTACCAGGACACATGTGATCCAGCAACTGGGCAGTGTCAGTGTCGACCAGGCATCTCAGGTCAACAGTGTGATAGATGCATTTCAGCAGCCAACCGCTTTCCTCATTGTCAAGGTAATATTTACAAGGAAATTATTGGTTTCTGCCAGTGGACGCCACCAGCAAATTGAATGGCTCAAGGATATTTTGATGAATTAACCTTACACCTGTTGTACTTTGCAGTGACACTTTTGCTTTGTCAGACTGTCGCATTGCAAAGTGTCAGATTTTCACAGTATAGTTCAAGCCTGAGAACAGATTAATTCCTTGAGGGACAAGCAGGTGTAAAGCCTGCTTAGCTTCAATAGTGTCATAATACTGCACTACAGTCATTGTTCACAGACCTTTTTTGCAAACAGGAATCCATGTTGTGAGAGAAAAAAGCAGTGACCTTTTGTATCTTGAGAATGATTTCTAATTGGGAAGATCATCAGACCTATATTAATTAAGCCTGGGCTATTAGGCTGTGCAGTTATCTTCAAGTCCGGACAGCTAGGTTACTAAAAATTAGGTGCCATTGTTGCTCCTGGTCAGGCCTTCTGTTGCAAAGGTATACGGAAGGTTCTGTGGTCCAAGGCTCATGATTGGTGCTCAATTTTATCTATGGACTCACTTGAGAGTTATGGGCTGTTGTGTAATCTCAACTAGAATTGTTTGTAGTTCCATCCTTTTGATTCATGAATCAAAGTATTTTGCACTATGACCGCCAATCTGGTTTTATGGATCTTCATTCAGTTATTTTGGTAAAGGTGGCCAGAATCAATGTGGTACAGTGCTTACAATCATAAGCTGAAGTCATGCTCTCAGCGTCATCTATATACAACATCAACAATAGTGACCACATGTGTGTTGTGAGACTAAGCACTGAACACACCCTGCACATAAAAAGTGCTATTTAAATTATGCTATTTAAAAGTGCTTTTTATATGATTTGTGCTTGAACTTGACTTCACAAGTTTCTTGTAAGGATAACTGTAAAAAAAAAATTTACATTTAAAGTTCTTTAGAAATTGTTGAATAGCTTAATTCTAAAATATATCTTTTTTAATTATGTAAAGGAGTCAGCAATGAATGTGATCCAGCTGGTACCATTCAATCCTATTTAGTAAGTATGACGTTATAGAACTGGTATGAAATGTCTGTCACTAGCTATAGATATTATTTCATGAATTTTTTGAGCGCCTGGAAGTTGCTGTCTGGGTTGCAACTCAGAACGTCTGCAGCTTCCAGCTAGTGCTGGTGTGCAACCCATTTTGTTGGCTAAATTGCACCCCAGGATCCCTTACAACCTTGTGTTCTGGCATATGACATGGAAACCACAAGGCATTCTGGAGTGCAATGTGGCTGATGAATTGGGCTGCAGCAGTAAAAAGTCAGAGAACTAACCACCTCTGCATTCTAATCTCATGATGTCTACAGAGCAATTTGATTTATAGTTGGCAAACGTACCCATCCCAAGTTGTTAATCTGTTGGAGTACCTCTGTAGGAGAACCTTTCAGGATCTAAATATGTTCTTTCACCTCATCTGGTTTCTTCAAGCATCATACATACATACATAGCATCATACTGCTATGAGAATTTAAGCCAGGACAGTCTAGTGGCTTCAGAGCTGTGCAGGGATTTGGTATATTTGGGTTTATATCTTGCAGTGGACTTAATTGTGAATTGTGGGCAACTTTCTGTTTTCTGGCCCAGGTCACCTTCTATCTTATCCCCCACTTATTGGACAGGTTAGGGACTGGAGCACAGTCCAAAAGTTAAAACTGTCGAAAAGTGGAAGCCAATCTTTTTTAGTTTATTAAAGTTGCTTTCAATGCTTTTTTAGCTAGCAAATTTCAAACGCCCCTTTTATCTTGCAAATTCCTGCTGCAAAAAGATTTGTGCAAATGGATTCTCATTAACTCCTTGGAAATGGGAATAGACCAGGAGATACAATATGGGAGAGGGCAATTTTGGCCTTTAGAACAGCAGACACAGATTGAAAGAACAGAATCTGTGTTGAATGAATGAGTTCTGGGTATAATTGAAATGTGTTAGAAGATTGGATTGTCAAAAAATGAACCATCAGAAAGCAAGGGGATACCTGTATATCCACTTAAAAGGCTCCTTAGCTTCCTTCACTGACAATCACATTATATTACCTTTGCTTATTAGGGCTACTGCCAGTGTCTGCAGAATGTGGAAGGTCCAGCTTGTAACACGTGCAAGCCACTTTACTGGAATCTGGCAAGAGAAAACCATGATGGATGCATAGGTACGCTTGTATTGATATAACTCCTCTTCAGCCCAATTTGGATCTTGTCAACCAACCATGAATTTTTCTTTGCAAATGTGAGAAGAGTTAGAATCTGGTGACAAAAAAGTGGGAATAGTTGTGCAATGCCACAGTTTGTGATTTTAGACAATTTCAAATTCATTTGTTCCTTGCAGAAAGACACCTGTACAATATTTTGGTGAAAGCACATTTCTTACAGTAATATCAACTAATTTTTGCTGTTTTTAAAAACTGATGCTTGTTGATGAAACCTTTGATTCTAAGCCAAATTCTGCCCTCTAGAGTCTCTTAATCATAAACTCAGTGGAGTCATGCAGTATTTTCATGGGTTCATTTGAAAACCTGGTGAGTCCTTTGTTGGAAAATATTTTTAAAGTAGACTAAAAAAGTTTCTGTCTGAGCTTTTCTGCAGCATTCTCATTGTGGGCAACCTCAGGTTTTGCAGAAAAAAAATATGAAATTTTTTTGGCTGCTTTGGCTAGAATAATTGAGACACTTTAGGATAAAAAACTAAAAAAAACATTTGGACCTTTCAAATGCACTTTGTCCACTGCTGCATGTTACCAAATAATTTTTGTCATTTTATTACTCTTAAAGGAACAGTAATAAAATGAGAGAAAGCTTCTGAAATATCTAGGATTTTCTTCTTGCTTTCATCTTCTTTATGGTAATGTGTTTTCATCAGCCCAGCCAAAGCAGTAAAAATTAATATTGAACTTACATGGCAATGCAGTGCACTGTCAGCAAAGAGAGATCCTAAGAGTTTTTATAGTTCCAGGAGAATTTTATTGAAAGAAAGATCAATTAGCACTTATCCCTCAGTTACTAGTCTCATGCTCAAATGTTTTCTTTCTCCACTTCCAGTCACGTGTTAGTCTTCAGTGCTTGAATAAAGTTAGTCTTCAGTGTTAGTCTTAGTGCTTGAATTTGTTGAAATGTGGTTTCTTACAATCTCTCATAGCAGAAGGGAGATTCCACATTTGTTGTAAAGTGGAATTTCCCTATTGGTGTGATTCAGACTATGCTTAAGGGGACTTGGGATCACAAGATCTGGGAGATTCCTGCATCTAAATAAATATAATCTTCCTGTTCAGGTGTATGTTGTATGTTCTAAGAAGTTGAACAATGAAGGAAGTTAATCTGTTCTTGCCATGGATAGAGATTCTGTAGTCTAGTGGTATAGGTCTGCCTTCCTATTGGCCTGAGGGCTCCCTCAATCATGAAAGAAACCATGTTTCCTTCAACCATGACATCTAACACACACCTGCTAGAGTTTAACGTTCATCTACTAGATGTTGGTGATATGAACTGATTCTTGGAAGATGAGTTTCAACAGAGTTTGTTTGCCCTTGCAGAGTGCCAGTGTGATGCAGCTGGTACACTGAGTGGAGTCAGAGAGTGTCAACAGGTAAAGAAAAAATTTATTTTGTTTAAATATTGTTTAAATTTGTGATTGAACAAAGCTGTGTCAATAAACATCTGTTTGCACTGCAAAACACTTATTATTTCTTGGGGGGAAGTAGAATCAAATTCTACTGGTCACTGATGGCATTGTTTTTAGGATAAAAAGATGGGACAAAATGACCTGTGGAAGTTCTAGCCCGCATTAGGCTTTCCCACCTCTAGCATCAGGTGCACTATGCTACGAAGTGATGTGTTGGCAGAAGTAATGCGACTGTAGAGGCAGCTCTGGGAGAACTGTATTATTTTGTATATTCAGCAGTGCTGTCACCGGCATGATAAATTGTCTCTTCCAACACCACTCTTTCAGTGCATCACTTCTGTCATGGCTCTGGAAAGGAGAGAAGGAGGGAGGCTGCAGAAAGTGATGAACATTACTGAGGAAGAGGAGGACCAGTGAATTAAGAGAGGGAGAAGCCATGTTCCATGATCAAGATTTCTGTATTTTCTTTTCTGTCATTTACAGCTAATGAGTACCTAAGCAAGAGAAAAGTGCTTATTTATGGTCATTTTAAAAAAAGCAGGCCTCCGTCAGTCTTGAAAGACTATGGTATCGTGCTCAGCGCTGCATACGCTGCATGCGAAGCACGAAAGCCTGGGTTGGATTGTTATGGAGGATAGGCTGTTACCCAAGCAGCAAATCCCCCCTCTCCACGCCACTGAATTAGTCCAATGGAAAGGCAGAGCCAATATGATTGGATCCAGCTGGCATTGCAGAGCTGGGCTAAGGACAGGAGCTCACCCTGTCTTGTGGGGCCAACCCGGGTCTCGAACCCTGGCCTGCTGGCTAACAGGCACTGCGTCTTAACCGCTTGCGCCTCCTATGACATTCCTTTCAGTCCTCAGCAGATTCTGTGAATGCTATTCAGTTTGCTGTTTGATTCCCCAATTGATTATTTATCTTTTTAATTCAATTTAATTTAAATCCCATGACAACATAAATGCTCAAGGTGGCTTACAAAACTTTATTTTCTCCTATCCTACTGTCTTCACAACAATCCTGTGAAGGTAGGTGATGCTCAGACTGAGTGACTGGCCTAAGGTCATCCAAGAAGCTTCATGCCCAAGGTGGGATTTGAAACTTTATCTTACAGGTCTCAATCAAAATCCCTAACCATCACACCATCCTGCCTCTCATGTTTTATGAGACAACTTCATGTATTAGTGTTTGCAGCGGTCCCTCAAGCTGATCTCTGATGTAGCTAATCTTCTAAACAAGTTCCCAGAACAAAAAAATAACTATGATTTGGCAGATTTCAGCTATAGAGCAAGTCTGCAATCCTAACCCCAGGTAGGTTGGCATAAGTCCTGGGACAAGTCCCATGCTGTCCTGGGCATGTCATAAAAGTTCCATAAAGCAGGCATGTCAAACTAGTGGCCCAAGGGTCGCATGTGGCCCTTTGCAGGCATACGTGCGGCCCTTGAGTGATCTCCCCACCCCCAGAAGCAGCTCAAGTGGCAGCAGCACACTTGATTTTGAGCCAGAGAAAGAGTCCAGGAGGAAGAAGGTCTCATGCACAGCAGCAGGAGCTTCCCAAGGCTGGAGAAAGAGCCCAGGAGAAAGGAGGGCACTTCTGAGTAGACATGCAAAAAATTGGATTGCAGCCCTCAGGAGACACCATTACTATAGGTCCCTCTGGTGTTCTAAGCACTTTACCTGCATACTGTCTGCCACTCAGTGTCAAGAACCATCCTTTCATGAATTTTGCGAAACCAAATTATTTTGGATTATTATACAATATCATTATTTGAAATAAGAAATGGGTCAAAGAAATGTTGAAAGCTTCCTTTTTTCCCCCACAGGCAGATGGTGAATGTTACTGCAAACCCTACGTTTGTGGAGATACTTGTGATACTTGTGTTGATGGTTATTATGGTCTGGAGGATAAGCTTTATTTTGGATGTCAAGGTATGGTGTGGCTTATTCACAAAAGAGCTTCTGCATAGTGAATAGATTTCTGATAGCCTTCAAATCATTGCTACGTGCAATATTTGGATTTCTGAGAGTTGACACATTGATAGTAAAATATTACTTTGCACTGGAACAAGCAGGCTGTTCTAGTCTGCAGTATCCATCGCAATTGGGACTGCTGCTGCACTAGTCAATGGGTCCATTCAGACAATCCGTACAATCCAGAGTAACTACAGGTGCACGTATGATACATTACGTGTACCTGTAGTTACTGCACCACCTAGTGAAATTCATATTGCAATCCAGAGCAAATTGTTCTTACACCGGAGCAAGAACTCCCCGTAGTTACTCTGGATTGCACCCTTAGGCCCCTTCTGGAGGCCTTCCAAGCTGCTCTGTGCTGCTACCTACACATGGCTTGGATCCAGCAAGTCCAGGTCCCATCTCTTGGAACCGCTGGTCCAAGTCCCATCTCTATCTGCCCATGGTCCCATGGCCTAGGGGATGGAAGGGTTTTTTTCCACATATGTGGGGGTTGCTAAGGCAGCGTCTGGAGAGGTTGTCACCTCTTCTTAAGCTTTCCCTGAGGCTTGAAAACTTTGTAAAAAGGGAAATAAAACCACTTCCAGTTTTCATCCTGATAGAGGAAGTGTTTTTTTCCCCTTTCTACTAAATTATTGAGCCCCAGGGATGTTGCAGTGGGGCTCACAGGCTCCCCAGACCCCAGAGACACAGGTAAATGAAAAAACCCTTCCCTACCCAGCAGCAGTGCAGTCATGCTTATCACATTGCTGGTCTCCCCTCCACACAGATTCAAGGACTTACAGGATTCCCAAAGTCTGAGCAGGACTTTTGGAACCAGTACTCTAAAAACATTTGCAGCACAAGCCTATGCATGTCTACTCAGTTGTATGTCCTATTGTGTTCAGTGAGGCTTGCTTCCAAGAAAGTGTTCTAGGATGGCAGCCTTAGAAAAGAATGGTGAGAGATCACCTTTCTATTTATCCTGAAAACATACAGGTCTTTATTCTGTAAATTTTAAATTACTTGAGTACAAATTGGATTATTTTCTTCCCTTGTAGGATGCCACTGTGATGTGGGAGGGTCTATCAGTTCTGTGTGCAGTGATCCAACAGGTACCTGCCAATGCAGAAGACACATAGTTGGAAAGTCCTGCAATGAGTAAGTGAGCTGGGAAAGCGATGTTTGTGAGCCACATCAGTATTTTCAAACTTCCTGAAGTTTCTTGCTCCCTTCAATTCTTGATTGACAAATTATCAGCTGCTAATTACATAATACACTTTTCTTATAATATTCTCAGAAGCTAGAGCAGATGGGCACCTGTCACAACAAAACTTTTCCTCCCCTTTTCTTTCTCCATGAAATCATGGGGAATAGATCTACAGTGTCCTTATGGAAGCTTAAATGGCTTCAATCCCAAATCTACATACCCTACAATGGGAGTAACTACAGGAGCACATGAGAGATATTTACTTCGATGTAGTTATGGCACCACCTAGTGAAAACCTATGGGGAGTTCATATTGAAATCCAGAGTAAATTTTTCTTACATTGGAGCAAGGACTCCCCGTAGTTACTCTGGATTGCACCCTTAATCTCATGCATATGAATTTTGTGGCCACTCTATATAAGAACCAGTAAATACAGTAAATACACTCTGTTTAAGACAGCTAAATGGAATCATATGCAAAGTTATAATAGGAAGGCTATTGACTTCGTGTCCTGTTTGTGTTTCCTTTCTAGAGGTATTTATATGGCTTTAGTCAGAAAGAGAATGCTGGATGTAATAGAATTTGTTATTTGATCCAGCCAAACACTTCTTAGTTTCTTTAACGTATAGGAAACAAAACATTTTTAGGAAATAAGTTGTCTAATTTTGTATTTCTGAAAGGCCTGCACAGAATCATTATTTTCCTGATCTACATCACATTAAATTTGAAGTTGAAGATGGTTCAACGCCTAATGGAAAAGCCATCCGATTTGGTTATGATCCTCAAGAATTTCCTGGCTTTAGTTGGAGAGGTTATGCACAGATGTCTCCCATACAAGTATGTATTTAACTGGCTAGCTGTTTTTAGCTGAAATAACTTTAGGCAGAAGGTGCATGTCACATTTCTTCTGAGTCCCACCGCATTTACTTAAGAACATAAGAAGACCCACATAGTCCAGCTTCCTGTATCTCACTGTGGTCCACCAGATGCCTTAGGGAGCACACAAGACACACCTGCACCCAGGTGCCCTCCCCTGCATCTGGCATTATGAAGTTGCTTACAGCTATCTATCAGTCTACACAAAACACCACTACCTGTAAACTGTGATGGTATTTTCCCGTAGGAATTTGTCCAGTCAGTCATTGAGACTAGATACCATCACCACATCCTGTGGCAAGGAGTTCCACAGGCTAATTACATGCTAGGTAAAGAAATATTTTCTTTTTTCTGTCCTAACTCTCCCAACATTCCATTTGAGTGGAAGAGGCAATAGTTCATTCCCAACGATTCATTTGTGGAAGAGGCTAAAAAACATAATCCATGGATACCTATCTATCTATCTTCAGTATTTATATACCGCTTTTCAACTGAAAAGTTCACACAGCGGTTTACAAGAAAATGAAAAAATTAATAGCTAATGTCCCAAAAGATACTGACTCTGTCTGGAAATGTCTTGCTTAGCTAATCATGGATCAGACCACAACTTTCAAGAAAGTCAGCTTTGTACCTTTCCCATGTTACTGCGTTCCTCAGCAAATTTACTTAGAAATGAATATGGGGCGGTTTCTGTTAATCAGTCATCTGCTTAGGACTGGATTGCGAGGTATCGTTTGTGCGCGGATTTGTGAGGAGTGTTTTATCCTGTGTTTCATCAAAACTTTTTTTTAAACATGGGGTGGCATCTCTGAAGCTTCTACCTTCAGTACCTCTGTAGAAGGAAGCTGCTTCCGTGAATGACAGACGGAGCTCCTGGTGGCAGAAGCGCTAAACTGGATGCACCTGCTATGTTATGCTAATGATTCCTAGACATTTTCTAACTTTGGGTGGTCAATAATATGCTTTCCTGTCCTCTTCTTTGCTTCTTTTTTCCCAGCCAGAGGTGGTAGTCCCTGTCACTGTGGCTTCTCCTAAGCTCTTCCACCTAATACTGCACTATGTCAGCTTGGTTTCAAAAAGCTCTAAAGCGAGGATCTCAATTGCTGAGGGAAAACATTTTGACCCTAATAACACTTGTAAGTGAATTACATTTCTTGATAGGTTTGCCTTTATTCCTCTTCCATTCCCCAGGTAAAAGCTTTATTCCTCCTCTGCAATATATGTCTGTGTTTGCATGTGTGTGGGTGTGTATGTATGTTTGTACCTTTTCCTATAGGAATTGAGTATTTTGCTTGCATGGCTTCTAACAGTTTATTCTTTTGGCACTTTAAGGCTGTTTTTTTCTTGTTTATTAACTTTTCATTTACAGAATGAAGTGAAGATAACTTTGAATGTGGAGAAATCAAACCCCTATTCATTTCATGTTATCTTGAGGTACATTAATCCTGGAACAGCAATAGTATCTGGCCAAATAATCGCTTATCAATCTCGGCCTTACAAAGGTAGGTAAAACGTGACAACCGTAGAACACAGCAGGTGAATGGAAAGCCTCTGTGCATTGAACTACTTCAGCTTAAAGATGTGGGATACATTTACATGTTCGGGATACTATACAAAATATGTTTCAGAGATTTGGAGGTTTTTTGTAAAGATAGAAGCCATACACCTTAATCAGGATATGCCAAACTTTTATTTTTGGGGCTGTCCTTTTCACAAACATGTTTAAATATATGTGTGCTAATATGCATGCATATGGATACAAACATACACAAATACCTCTAGGCCTCATGGTTATAACCATTTGAATATGATGTGGCAACCATTTCCAGTCTGATACTTGATGATGAATATATTTTTCCCTCCTGATTTAAATGGGATCAGCATGAAGAAAGATTCAAAGTCCCTGAAAATTCATGAACAATATTATTCTTCATGTTTTAAATTGCTTCAAGAATTTGGATAAATGAATTCAACCTTGATCATGAAGATGAGCTCCAAGTTTACTAATTGGACCATTTCAGTTGCTGTATTTTCCTACAATACTTCCTTGTCACCATGTATAATTATTTTTCTTATTAATAGCTTGCTTGCCCCATTTAAAACTTTGTTGCTTCCTAGGTTGTTATTGTGGAGGCTAATCGTGGCATAGTTACTTTTAAAACAATTTTTATATAAAAGCTTCTTGTCTCCAAAAGAGAAAATAGGGAGTAGGATAAGTATAAGATACTCTGAAACACAAAATCTGAATTCATCTCAGCACAATAATAATAGAATAGTTTTTATTTTAGACTTTTACTGAAAGCTTTTGCCTAATCTTTTACTAAAGGCTCAGTAGCATCTCCAAACCCATACTGTGGTACTTGTAAAGAACAGCCTTCTTGCTTCTTCAGATATAACCAAACTTAGATTTTCTTAGGTTTATGTGTAAAAATGTAAAGTGTGAATGCACAAAACAAGTTTTTGAAGATGCTTGTATTATACAGGCATATTTATCAAATAGCATGGGTTGGTGGCCCCTTTCTGGAGTTTACATATATGGAACTGCCCTCTCAGAAACCTTCAAGTTGAACCTGGCTTTGTGACACTAGAGTCTGAACTGACTGAATAGTGCTTAATATTCATGCAGCTATCCTGTTTGGTCTTCTACATTTCTGTTTTTCTGAATGGTAAATATATTTATCCAATACTGCTTCATAAAAAAGGATCAGTGCTGGCAGATCAGTCAGACTTTTTACTCACTGTTTTTTTAACACCTTAACTTGCTTTCCATCTTCTTTTAATGTTTTTGGATCATGAATAATCAAAACTTAGTTTTATTAATTTGTTTGCTAGCAGGGAGTATTCAGAGCAAAGATATTGTGTTCCCACCCAGTAGAGACCCAGCTTTCGTAACTGTCCCAGGAAAGAATTTTGCTGATCCATTTTTACTTGTTCCGGGAACCTGGATTTTTAAGATCACGGCAGAGGGAATCCTTTTGGTAAGGAATTCATCTATGCTTATAGTGTTTTATTGTATTTTTTAAAAAACAAATCTTGATGCTGTGCACATAGAAACTCAAAGCTCACTGTACCCTGCCAATTTTGAATCTTTTGGGGAGGAGGAAAGTCAAATGGGAGGCCCAATCCTATTCAATTTTCCAGCACCAATTCAACCCTGAGTTATTTTACTTTATGTTCTTTTATTTTAAGGAGGTCTCAGTGAGGACACTGCAGGTCCCTCCACTGCAGGTTGTAGCACACACTCACATTGGCTTGGCTGCATCAGTGCTGGAAAGTTGAATAGGTTTGGGTCCAAAGTGTAGTTTTTCAAGAGGTAGATGGAACTTGAGTTGAACAAATTAGATTTCTGAAAAGAGAAAATGGTATATTTCCATTTAACACTTACATCTTAGATCTATTTTCTCTGAGAATCACTATTTTTGATGGAATTAAAAGTTTTCCACTGCAGTTTTGCATTGACAGATGGACATGAGTCCATGGCTTTTGGGTATATTGATTCATGATTAGAAAGGACACTCCTGAAAGTAGAACAAAATCTCAGTTCAACCAACTTTAGCAATAACAATTTCCAAAAACAGAAGTCTGTTAAACCCTAACTTACAATGTCAGCAGCACTGAAAGTGCTCTGCAAAAATACTAAAATGTGTGTGTGACCGGGGGTTGGTGCTCAGGGAAGACACACCTACTTCTGGGTCTCCCTTAGTGCTAGTATTGCAGCTCTTCTATGGGCCTTGTTTTGGGTGCTGTAGGAATGAGGAAACATTTCTCCATTTCTGAGGCTGCTCTGGGAATGGAAGGCAATACCTGAAGAAATCCCCATTCCTAGAGCAGCCTGAAGAAAGGAGAAATGGCATTTCCAATCCAGTACTTTGAATAAGATACTGAAGAGCAGAAATGTAAGCTGCAGGGTTAGCACCAAGTAAGCCCTGAAAAGGTATGACTACAATTCAGAGTAACTACGGGACCACATAAGAGACATTACGTGTACCCATAGTTACTGCACCACCTAGTGCAAACCTATGGGAAATTCATATTGCGATCCAGAGTAACTTGTTCTTACTCTGGAGAAAGGACTCTCCATAGTTACTCTGGATTGTGCCCTAAATCAGATTTGTTGGTCTTAAATATTCCCCTTCAACTTCAGCTATAATATAGGGTTAATAGTTTACCTTACAGGACCATGGTAAGGTAGGGTGTCAGTATCTGCAGGGAATGAGCTCTCAGACGTCTACCCCAGGATGCCAAATTTCCCTGATACACAAATCTGCAGTCGGCCCCTTTAAGCCCTCCAGCTCTGCTCTCCATCTTCACCAGACCTCAGAATGCCTTTTATGGATGGAAAACTTCCAGTTTTTGGCCAAAAACCATTCTGAAGCCCACAGATCCAGTGGGTAGTTGTGCACTGCCTCCTTGGGCTTCAGAAATCCCTCTGCAGGCAACTGGGCTCAGATGGTGCCAAGACCGGCTCTGTACAGGTTTGGGGAACCCTTGTTGAGCCTGATCCACTGAGGCAGAATATGTAGATATGCAGAACTCATCTGTACTATAATAAATATTTGTTATATTATTATTTATTATTTATATACTGCTTTCCAACAGAGTAGTTTACAAAAGCAATTTTCAAAACCAACAAGTCAATAAATAGTCATAATACATTTATGTAAATCTTGTTTTCTCCTGGCAGGATTATCTGGTACTCTTACCTAGCGATTACTATGAAGCACCCTTGTTACAACTACCAGTTGCAGAGCCTTGCACATATTCAGGACATTCAACAGCTGATAAGTCAGTTACTAATAAATATCCATATAGATGACAAATTAGTTTTTCCCGAATCTAAGCATGTTCATATCCCTGTCTTTTATTTTTTTACAGTTGTTTACAGTATCAACATTTGCCCCTGGAGAAATTTTCTTGTGCATTTGGTTCAGCAGTAACATTTTTCTTGCATGCGGGAGAGTACAGGAAAGTTGATTTTCAGCAACCAACAGCCAGTCATCCACTGATGTCTCATATAAGTGGTCAAGAGGTAAGCTCTCTCCATTTGTATGCAACTATCTCAGTGTGGATCACATTAATACATTTTAGCTATATGCATCTTTACAATATTACAGTGTAACCCTTTCTACAGCAGGGATCTCAAAACTTCTCAGATAGCAGGCCACATCAAATATCTGGCATGGTGTTGAAGGCCAGAAAAATAATTAAATAATTAGAGATGGAACTTAAGAGTCTATAGTTTCATTCATGTAAGTTCCAGGATTTATCTAAGCACCAACACACACCACAGAAATAAAGCACATACTCAGATGGACTTCCAATCACCAATACCACAAGCATCTTACTTAACATATACAAGGCGTAAATAACTCAGAAACAGCACACAGAAGCACCTGGAGCAGTTTCTGAGGGCTGTGGAAGCCTTTCTGACCCTTAGAAAGCCTAATGGCACAATCTAGAAGTGCACTTGGGCTACCCTTTTAATCACTGGGCTGGCCCAATTGCAAGATGGGCCACCCTAGTTATTCTGGAAGAAGCTTGGAGCAGTCTAAAGCAACATAGAACCTGGTCTGACAGAACCTGGTCTGCCATAGCTGGGCCAGCCTACACAGCTCAGGAGAGGCATGTTGAGGTTATGTTCAACATTTCCTAGAGCAGTTATGTTATATTCACAGCCTGTTTCATGAGCAGAAATTCCCTCTTCCAGCTTCTCAGAGTTATGGCACCTCAGGAGCAGGTGTAACAATGAGTAGACCATAGGGGTCCAGGATAAGGCCTGAGTAAGAATGGCAGTGTTGACCAAAAATCTGAGTTTATGTCCAGCCTTACTGCAACCCCTGCCTCTCAATCTCAGGATATGGCACAACTACGGTGGCCCACTAACCTGGGCATACAGCTGGCCACTCCAAACAAGCCGCTTGCATCCATCCTCCACAAGAGGAATTGCAGTACTGGAGTGTCATGCTGCAGCTATTACTGGTTGTCAGGAACTTCTGGGCTTCTTTATAATGCAAGCACCACAGCTGTTCCTTGTTCAGTGTGATCTGAGGAGGGTCTCCTCGGGAGCAAGCCCTCTCCGGGTGTCACTGACTTGGTGCCTACTGAGCATGCTCTGGAGCAGTGAGGGCAGCCCAGGCTTCCTGACTCTCTGGATACAGCATAACATTCTGCTCTGGATTCAGAATAGTTGGGGCAGTCTAGCTGGGGCTCTCCTCACTACCCTAACTCTGGATTGTGCCCTAAGGCTGCAATCCTAACCACACTTTCCTGGGAGTAAGTGCTATTGAACACAATGGTATTTACTTTTGAGTAGACATTCTTAGCATTGTGTTGTAAGGCTTTCTGGTAGGTCAGAGGCTTGCAGGGGACCAGAGGCCTATCAGGAGCCAGGTAGAGGCTTGTGGTGGACCACATCTGGCCTCCAGGCCTGGGTTTAGAGACTCCTGTTCCACAATAAAAGAGATGATGAATTTTTTCAGAAGAAAACACTTTCAAGATTCACTATTCAGATTCAAACTAATTCAAACTTCAGTATTCAAATCGAAATTTCAGCCTTCAGTTCTCACATTGTCCCACTCTTTGCTTTTCATGTTTGTGAGAGCTGCTGCCTGCATTCATTACTGTTATGCAGTAATTCTTATGGCAATATTCAAATGTTGTTTGAATCTTTCTTAGGTGGACTTGCAAATAAGACTAAATGTTCCCCAAGTTGGCCGGTATATGGTAGTTTTTGAGTATGCTAATGAACATGATCAGAAGTATGTTGCTAATGTGAAGATGAACAGTCCTGGGCATTTGATGGAAGAAAAAATTAATATATACAGTTGCAGATATAGGTGAGAAAATCTGAAATTATTTTTTGTCTTAAAATTTGTATGCTGCTTTTCAATCAAGTATAATGTCAAAATACTTATATTTTATATAAGTTTAAAATTTAAATAAATTTAAAATATATAAATGGATAAACACCACAACAAACTATAAAGAGAATCAAGAAACTTAAACTATAGTATGAACAGCAGTAGCAAAAACAGGACAGTCTATCTTAGGGAACTGTTATGCAGTATCGTTGAAGACCTGTCAGAGGATTTTACAGGAGGACATTGTTGTTGGATATGTAGAAAATCTTAGTTTTTCCAACTGTATCAAATGGAATGATACAATTTGTATATAGGTTTTAATATCTCAGGAGTCTTAAGGAGGTTTAATTATTTGACTTGGATAACTCTGTAGCACTTGTATGCTGCTTTTCTTACAAACACACAGGCAACCTGAAGTATAAGATACAGGATCTTTATTCAACATGTGCTGGGCAAACTCCTCGGACTCATGTCTTAAAGAAAGGAGCTGGCCAAGATGGCTCCTAGCCCTAACCTTTTTTAGTAGCAAAGCCAGTTACAGAAAGCAAGAAGGCATTAATTCCATTCATTTGGCTACTTTGGCCAACATGATCATGACAAATAATTCTAATTGGTTTACAGATAAGCATGCTCAGTAACTTCTGGGTACTTTTTCAATTCTTTGGAAGACTCTTATAGACATCCTTTGTTCTAGGACCCAAGGACACATTGTGGCAAGTGATGCTTTCTTATAAATTTTCTCAGGCTTTTTCTCTGCCTTTGTCGCTATAGTTAGTAAGGACAGATAGTAGCCTGGTTATGTGCAAGGTAGGCTTGCACCGCTTACAACTCTTTGCTTTGCGGGATGTGAGGAAGATGATAGGTTGAAGAAGTTTGTGTTTTTGGCTGGAAGAATTCCAGCATAGCTGGTAAAAAGAATCACAGCTCAAGATGATAACTTCTGAAATCTTGTGTTTGCTACAGCTTCTTGTGTCGGAGTGTTGTACTTGATAATATGAATCGCATTGCAGTTTATGACCTTCTGGCTGATGCAAACTTACACCTTAGGGCATCATCAATAGATTTCCTCCTGGTAAGTTTCTGTTTGCAATATTTTCCCAGAAGGGAATCAAGGAAGCTTGTTTGTGTTTTAGACAGGTATATGGAAATTGTCACACTTAGAGCAAATTTCAGAAATGTAAAAAATCATAAGGTTTATATGTGTGTCCATCTTTAGTACTCTTAGGGTACAATCCTAACCAATTTTCAAACTCTGGATAAGGACATTGCAAAATGAGGTAAGGGGAAAACATTGCTTTATCCTGAGGAAGCCTCTCTGTAATTTTATGTGATTTTTTTTCCTTGCAGGCTGACATAGGAACTCAGCCCCTATATAGGATAAAGCAGGCCTCCGTCAGTCTTCAGAGACTATGGTATCGTGCTCTGCGCTGCATACGCTGCATGCAAAGCACAAAAGCCTGGGTTGGATTGTTATGGAGGATAGGCTGTTACCCAAGCAGCAAATCCCCCCTTTCCACGCCACTGAATTAGTCCAATGGAAAGGCAGAGCCAATACAATTGGATCCAGCTGGCGTCGCAGAGCTGGGCTAAGGACAGGAGCTCACCCTGTCTTGTGGGGCTGATCCGGGTCTTGAACCCTAGCCTGCTGGTTAACAGGCGTGTCTTAACTGCTGTATTCAGTTTTGGTGACCTATATTTTGAGTAGGTTTGAACCTTGATCACCAGTCATTATCAGCTGTAAAGCAATAAAACCAATTGTGCAATGCCCTGATTTTGGTAGCAAATAGCTAAAATTGTTTTATTGTAAGATCTTTGCTGCCACCTTTTGGATACACAGTTCCTTCTTTTCTTGTCTGTTTCTGTCCTTAACTTTCAAATTAATGTTAACAACAATGAAAGTTCCTGTTGTTATTCTTTCTGCCTATTTGCTTCTGAGGATGTATTGCTTCTGCCTCCAACAACAATTCTCCAAATGGCCAGAAACCCAGAGAAATAATACACAGCAGTGAATTACAGCTGACCAGTAAAATTTCAGATCCTACATGAATTATTTTACTGTCCATGTGCAATAAAAGCAAACAAAAAGAACAGAAATATTTGCTTCTGCACTTTGAAATATACAGCCCAAGGTCACACAGGGACTAACAGTAACTGCCCACAGTTCACACCTTTTCTCCTATAATGATACAGTAGTAGATCGCTACCCAATGATGTACCCTTGGCTGGGTCCCACAAACTCTTCTAATGAGAGGAAGAGACAACAAGCTTTATGGGCATGAAAAAAATTTCTGCCTGCCTTCCTTTTGGGGTGGGGGGTCATCAAGATCTTGCAACCTACAAGCCTTTAACATGTACATTGAATTTTTGCTAGTGGATCAGTTTCCTCAGAATTTTATTAATGATCAGAATGCTGTTTTATATATTGTTATATATTGCAGTATTTTTATATATTTATTGGACAAAAACAAAAATACATGCTTATTGCTTTTGGTTTCTAGCACAAAGTCTGCATTATTCCAGCAGAAGATTTTTCTTTAGATTATGTGAAGCCCCAAGTACACTGCATTGCTGCTTATGGCCCTTTAGCTGATTCAAGGTAGAGTACATTATCCCTTAGATAAGTGGTCTTCAAAGTGGGGGGGTCATGAAAACTGGGTTCAGCCATCTTGGAATCTGGAATTTGGGCACCTTTAATGTCACTTCCAGCCATGACATCATTTCCTGGAGAGATTGTCATTCTCAGAAGGGGGTCCTGGACTGAAATGCTTCTATACCGCAGCTTTAGATAGTCTTAAGAGAAGGCTTTCAGATTTAGATGGTGTAATACTGAAAAGTTTGCCCATTATTTTTGGAATAACTGCAATGCCCACAATATTGTAGAGCTGCCAAGTAAGGATTTTTAATCTTTATTTTAAGAAATATTTTAAAATCTTTTCAGTAGTGATGTGTATATCTTCATAGAGATGCATGTAACTCCTCTGAGCCATTTAAATAAATTTCTTTTAAGTTTCCTGAAAATTCCTACAATGGTTTCAGCTGAACTAGTTTTTCAGGTTGTTACCTTTTGGCAAAATTTATTGGCAATTTTAGCTTCATTTTGCTTGGATGCAGTTCGTTGATTTGTAAATTTCCTGTTCTTTAAACTAACATATACACACATTTTTAAAGGAAGCCAGTGATTTATTTGCTTTTCATTGATTTGATGTTACTTTCCAATCACTGTATAATTGATATACTCTCTCTCTCTCTTTTTAAATAGTGTTTCATGCATCCCTTCTCAGTTTGAAACCCCTCCAACAGCCTTGGTGTTGGATGCACTAAGAGATGGAAAGATTACAGAAGTGCAAAGAAATGTAATATATCAGGATTTATTGAGTTTACCATCTGTTCATCCAGATAATGGAGTGGCTTTGACATCTTTACAGGTGGTTATACGGGTTGTATTAAATATAGATCACAATTCTTCACAGATGTGTCCATTCAAACTTACCCATATGATTTAATGTGCCAAGATTTGATCTGTAATATTTATTTATTTAGCACATGGAAAATACATGGACTTGAGATAAATCAAATGTTAATATCCAGTCCATCCAGCCATTCAAGGAAAGAGTGGTCTATATTGAAAAAATCAGATATTGTAAGCTCTCAATGGACACTGTAATAGAGTTGTAATAGCTATAATAGAGTTGTGGCTTTTCTTAAAAATATAATGTACTCTATATATACTTGCAGACCCAAATGGACTTGAATATTAGTAACTACATGTGCAGAAGTACATGTATATATGCAGCTTGTTTCTTGGATTGTTGATACTTGCAATGGATACTAGTATTCAGTAGAGAGAATAGATATCAATTTGCATGCAATAACATTTATTTGGCAACTTCTTTGTCCCATTTATTTTGAACAATTAAATTTGTCTAAAAACATTTTATTAAGGGAGGAAATCCAGTAATAGGAAGGAGAAAATAATTGACTTGTAATAACTTTTCAGAGTTTTGTAAAGTCATATTACCTGTGCTATGGAGAAGGCACAGTTACATGTTAAGGAATAAAAGATAAAAAAGAATAGGAAGTTTGGACAAGTGGAGGAGAGATATTGGTGTCTTATGTGGAATGGTTGTGTTACTGTCTTGCAGGGTTGAATGGTAAGGCAAGTCAAATTGTGGCTTCTATGAAATTTTCCTGCAGTGGGGGAAGAATTGCATTGGGTACCAGGAAAAGATTTATTTTTATTAGAGGCTTGAATCTGATGTTCTCAGCACCAAACCTGGTCAAAGGAGACATAAATTCTGGCCCGAGTCACAAGCCATTTTGGAATTCATCCTTTACCTAATAGAGTACACATATTACAAACTTACTAGATAACGCAAGGCTCATCTCTTTTCTTCTGCTAATACATTTTGTGGAATGAACAGGAAGCTCATGCTTCTTGTCTTTGCAGTTCTTTTGTATTATCTATGCAGCCTCATGTATTTCTGGATGAGGTGGATGATTGCTCCATCATAAAACAGATGACCTTTTCCTGCTGTGTTAATACATAGAAAAATTGCAAGCAGTAGGGTTTGTGAATCACTCATGCTTACTCCTCCTATTGCAAGATGCAAGTCTTGCATCTTGGGGACTGAGTCCAATTCCCCTGCTAATCTTTCTTGCTCTAAGTGGCAATCTGGGAATGAGCCAAGTAAGAATCCAAACAAGCTCGCAAGAGACTTCTATAAAATCCTCTTCAGTGTTGGATTGCAATATATGCAATGTCTTCATGTGATTCCATTTTAGTGCTAAATCAAGCAGTCCATTGTATGCAGTAATGGTGATTGGATGTAGGCTCACTTTCATTGCAAATACTACAGTTTCTATTTATTCACATTTATATTGACAGAACCAAATTACTTTGACTGGGAGAGTGCCACATTTGGGCAGATATGTGTTTGTCATACATTATTATCAGCCAGAGAACCCAACATTTCCTGTACATATCGCTGTGGATGGTGGACGCTTCTGGTCAGGTAAAATGGATTTACACTAGTTTCAATTTGGATGCATTTTTAATTTCTAGACATTAGGTTTCAACATTTCTTTGTTTCCTTCAGGTTCTTATAACACTTCATTTTGCCCACATACTTTGGGATGTCGGGGTCTGGTGGTGGCTGAAAATCAGATTGAACTTGATGTATCTGAATACGATATCTCCGTATGTGTGACAATTCCTGATGGAAAAACACTTACTTTGGTAGGTTTTAGCATTCAAACCTAAAGAAGATTCCTAGTATCCTTTTTCTGGGATCAAAATAGAAGCAAAAGAATTGAAAAGTCACTGGTACACATCACATTGAACTGGTTGGAAATTGCCCACAATTGCTAAATATATAATTTTATTTTCTCTCCTTTTACAGAAACAAGTCCTGGTTGTTCCAGCAGATAGCTACAGTAATTCACTTCTTCATAAAGACACTGTGGATAAGTCATTTGATTTCATCAATCAATGTGGTGGAAACAGTTTTTACATTAAGTAAGTAACTTCTGTTTGGACACTGTTGATAATTTATCATACTATTGTATAATATATCTGCTTGGGGCTGCGGTGGCTCAATGGTTAAAGACGCTGTGCTTGTCAACCTGAAGGTTGTCAGGTCAGTAGATCGAGACCCAACTACTGCATGATGGAGTAAGCTCCTGTTACTTACCCAGCTCCTGAAACCTAGCAGTTCAAAAGCATGTATATTAAATGCAAGTTCCTATGTACCCAGTTAGCATGGGTAACTGTATTAGCAAGTGGCTAAGACGCTGTGCCAGTTAACCAGCAGGCCAGGGTTTGAGACCCGGGTCAGCCCCATAAGCAGGGTGAGCTCCTGTCCTTAGCCCAGCTCTGCGACGCCAGCTGGATCAAATCGTATTGGCTCTGCCTTTCCATTGGACTAATTCAGTGGCGTGGAAATGCTTTATGGAACTGCTTTATGGAAATGAGAGCTGATTTATATTAACATCTTATTAGTTCCATACAGTATCAGAACTATATCTCATTGTCTCTCAGAGCAATCAGTATCATGGGACTGTTTTAAAAATCCACTTTTTGTTCCATAGGCTTTTATATTTCTATTTTCTGGTTAATTGGCCGTACCTTTTGATAGAATATGGATATTGTAATGCAGTTTGTTTCATTGCATTGCCTTTCCAACCATATACAATATGATGGGATTATCTTTCGTACACACCCCATTTTTCATAATTTTATTCAATAGTGTCAAGCTCAGCTTGTAGCCCCCATAAAGGTTGTAACCCGGTGCAGTTGCACCCCCTGCCCTCCTACTATGCCACTGCATCAGAGTAAAGTGTTCGTAACAGAAGCGTTTAAAGTCTTTTTAAAAAAGTGATTTAATTCAACTTTGTTTTGCTTAAAAAATAGCATTACAGTACTTTGGCAATAGTAATACAGATCTGAATATAAATGAAAGCAAATTTTAAATAACATTTAATTTTTAATCCCAGGCAGAATATGAATAGACTTTGTTTTTTATTCCAGAATTCATGTTTTTGTGTGTTTTTTTCTTCTTATAGTCCTGAGACTTCATCAGCATTCTGTAAAAATTCTGCACAGTCACTAGCTGCTGCCTACAGTGGTGGGGCACTGCCTTGCAATTGCCACAGAAAAGGTGCCACAAGTCCTACTTGCAACCCTCTAGGAGGACAATGCAACTGCAAGCCCAACATCATTGGTCGTCAGTGCACTAGATGTAAAACAGGATATTATGGATTTCCATCATGCAGGCGTAAGTATATGAACAGTAACTTTGGGATAAGGTTTATATGTGGTGTGGCCAAACTTGCTTTCTTTAAAAGCCATATACAATTATGATATTTGAGAGCTTTAATATTTAAGAAGTATTAAAATTCTTAAATATATTCACTCACCATAAGCATTAAGCATATGTTATAACCAGGTGAACTCTCGGTTTATACCCATTAAATAATTATAAGCTTGACAACTTCTTATTTACTATATTGTAATGCAAAAAGGAGCTTGGCAATCATATTTCAGATCACTGCACATTTTATGTCAAAGAACCACACCCTAGTTTTCCTTTTGCCCTGATACACACCAGTTCTGTTATATATATCAATAATTATTTTACATATTCAGCCTTTATTCAGTACAGTGGTGCCTCACATAACAAGTTTCATTAGTTCCGGAAGCATGCTTCCTATGTGAAAGACTCTTTATGTGAAGCGGATTTTCCCATAGAAATAATGGAAACTCAGATGATTGGTTCCAGAATCCCAAAAATATTCATATAAAAATATTAACTGCATGTAAAAATGATGACAAAACACTGGAATTGAATTCAAAATATGCATTCAGTGTGCATGATCCTATGAAGTCTACATACGCTGCAATCCTAACGACACTTTCTGGGAGTAAGCCCCATTGAATACAATGGGGCTTCTGGGTAGACATGGTTAGGAGGCTGCAATCAAAGACACTTTCTTCTGCAATCCAAGACACTTTCAAAGTGTCTCCCCACTTTCTCCTTCTCTTCATCCTGAGCCTCTCTGTCCCCTGCTCCCTTCTGGCTAGCCCTGAGCTGCTTCCCTCTTCTCCACTGCTGTTCTCTCCCTCTCCCCAGTGGACACCCGGCCACAGGATGAACAGCACAGAAGTGTTGCTTTCTCTATGGGCAGGTGCACTAGGCAGCCCTGATGCTTTTTAAAAGGGCTGCCGGCCAGTGCATCTGCCCCAACTGCCAACAAGTGTGCTTCTTAAGTGAAGCAATATTTGTTATATGAGGCAGAATCCTAGAGAAATTTTTGCTTGTTATGTGGATCACTTGTTAAGCGAGGTACCACTGTAATTTTATCTAACATTTGTCATCACAAGTCATTCATGTGCAGTTTGAATATACAACAATTCCATTTACTAATTCTCAAAAATAGCCTTGATTGACCTCTCTGCATAAGTTTGGTGTTTGGTGATAATATCAAAATAGTTTTCTGTTGCTAATATAGGCTATTGCTATATAGCATGAAGGAAGAGCTAGAGTTTAAAGGTAGATCACCTAGTTCTGTAGAAGGTCCTAGATTCAATTCCTAGCATCACCACTTTGGACTGGAAAAGCTCTTTTCCTGGTGAGCAACTGCCAATCTATGGCTGCAATCCTAAAGACATTTTCTTGGGAGTAAGATTCATTGATCACAATGGGGCTTACTTTTGAGTAGACATGGTTAGGATTGCAGCCTAAGTAGTTATTGCCAGGTTAGGTAGACTAATGGTTCAGTTCAGTAGAAGACGTATTAATATATGTTTGGCTGCAAGACCAGTTCTGTCTAATATAATCCTCTCACCACTGGCTCAGAATTCTGATGGTATAAATTACTTATGGTGGCATAACCTTGGTTTATAAACTTTACAGAAAGGAATGAAGCAGAAAGAAGCCCATTTGGGCAGTTGCCAGTAAGAGAAGGCTGGATAGTGCTGGGATTCACTCTACTGTGTAAGGTGGGCCTTCATGTTGAGGCCCCAATAGTTCTTTTCAAATCCTGGCTCTGGACCTAAATAGCTACTATGTGCAGGTTGTGCTTGTCAGATTTAGAGCACTTTACTCAAATGACATAATAAAGTTGGCATGAGGTGACCTAGAATCTGTCTTAGATGTTCTTGGATGTTCTGAACTTTTATTCCAATTAATAGTAACTTCCATATGTAAATACAAATTGTGCATAAAATTGGTTCTCCTATTTCCAGCATGCCACTGTGGACGACGCCTTTGTGATGATGTAACTGGAAAATGTATTTGTCCCCCCCAAACTGTAAAACCCAGATGTGAAGTGTGTGTGAAGCAGCACTTCAGCTTCCATCCTCTTGCTGGTTGTGAGGGGTGCAACTGCTCAAGCAAAGGGATTGTGAATACGGCCAATCCAGAATGTGATAAAATTGATGGGCAGTGCAAGTAAGTTTATATTATTGAGATGCATTTTAGTGTTTATGAGCATTGGAATTGATGTTTGCAGGGACTGGGAGATACATGGTGAAGAGACATGCCTTTTTAAAATATTTAAAATAAAAAATCTGAACAGGAATGAAAACACCAATTCATCTTCCACTGATTAGCTTCTGAAAATCAGAATATCTAGAATAAATTGAAATGTGTACTATGAAGCTGATTGATTCCGAGAGACAGATTCTGGGAGCCAGAATAGTTGTTGATGTGTGTAAATGTTCTGCTATGAGAGTAAATATACTGAATTTTAGGAATTTCACATGTGGTATGTTCAGGTTTAGATTGGCCCTGTCTTAAAGCAAATATATTGGTGAGATGGTAGACTGATGTCACAGACTCCCAGGTTTAAAATTGGAAACCCTCTGCTCTTGTGATGGACTGCCAAACTGCAGGTGGAAGCATCTTTGAGGACAATAAGGTTTCTGAAGTATCCACTCATTACTCCACTCATCCAGTTAACTCTACTCATCCAGATTGACCATGGATGCTCCCAAGCATGAAGACTGGCAATAACTTCCTGTTTGGTCTTTAGGCCCTTGCCTGTATATCAGTGTTTTCTCCTGGATTTGGATATCTATTGTCAGTCGTCCTCATCTGGCAGTGGTGGAGGTACAGAGCCTACTATATTAGTACAGTGCAGGGTGCATAAATATTGACTTGTCTGAAGTGCCCAGCATGGTCTGTACTGACTGGTCAGTAGTGCCCAACACTTACATCACAGCCTAAACCTGACTAACCCTACAATCCAGAGTAACTACGGGAGCACGTAAGAGACATTATGTGTACCCGTAGTTACTGCACCACCAAGTGAAAACCTATGGGAAATTCATATTGCAATCCAGAGCAAATTGTTCTTACACCGGAGCAAGGACTCCCCGTAGTTACTCTGGATTTCACCCTACATGTCAGGCAATGGATTAGTTATTAATGGTGAAAAAGTTATCTCACTATTTTTTCAGATTTAACATCCTGTCTCTGACATGACTTCTGCTTTTCCTTCATCCATTGAATATATGCATTTCAAAATTACATTTGAACGATTGGGAGAAAATACTGTCAGCATTGAGTTACTTATATTTTTCGTTAATTTAAAATTGGAGGCTCATCTGTTTCATCTGATATTTCCTCTTTGCCCTTACATTCCTCATTTCATTGAAGTCAGTGGGGAAATCTTTTCAGGTGGGGAAAAGTATGTGCACTACTGGATCACACAAAGAGTTGTGGAATAATAATTTCAGTAGGATTTAAAGCAATGATGCTGTGCCCTACAAATTTTAGCACCTTGTTAATGTGGCTGTGAGATAAAAATGATGAAAATCGATTATTTAAGAAGTCTTAGGGAGAGACTTGATTTTATGGACTCTCTCTCCACTTGGATCCTGGCATGGCCTGAAGAAGGTAGATATTGCTCCCTTCATTTTCTTTCCTAGCTCTTCACCTTCCTTTGCCTCCCCTTCTCCTTGGTACACACTATGCAAAGAACAGGTACACCTCATTCTCAGGCTATTGAATGTGTGTAATGTTAGTTTATGCTTTATGATAATAAAGTCTGTTTTCTTTGAGATAAGTTTTCCTCAGTGGTTCTCTTCCTAATAGGGGTATCCCCTCAGCATGACGCTGTTTTGAGGATTCTAGGATTCTATGTATATTAAAGCAAATTTTCCCTTAGGAAAAATAAAAATTCAGACAATTCATTCCATAAACCAAAAAGATTCACATAAAAATTATTACGAATCAAAACTAGAAAAGTGGAAGAGATTGCCGAGGGAGGTGGTGGACTCTCCCTCACTGGGGATCTTCAAGCAGAGGCTCCACCAGCACCTGTCGGGGCTGCTCTAGGAGGATTTCCTGCTGCAGGCAGGAGGTTGGACTAGATGATCTACTAGGTCCCTTTCAACTCTAAAATACTATGAGTCTGTGATCTCTTCTGTGTTATGTGATCTTATTTTTATTAATTTTTATTTAAATAGTATATGGGGAGTGGCCATGAAACAGGCCCAAATTCTGATGTGGGGCAATAGGGTGTCTTTAGTGCTTTGCTCCTGCTCAGTTTAAATCCTGATTGCTGCCCCCATGTACTGTTTTGAAAGAAAAAAATTAAATTGGCTTTTAAAAGTATTAAATTTCCACCACTCCCAGTTTTTCTGATCCATTTTGTGCTTCCACCCTGGCATATTATATACTAGTAGGCATATTATATACTACTAGTAAAAATGAATGTAATATGTTTAGGGTAACTTCTGGTTTGTCCCTTCACTTTGAACTGATTTGTAATTATTGATAACAGTGCATTTTAAAACCAAGGTTAAAGTTTGCAAGTGTTATGTGCCTTAAGCATAATAGTTGGCTGCTTTACAAAATGCTCAGTGTGTTCCTTCAGACTGCTATATTTTTTTTTCTTTTCTGGTATCTAATATGGGTTATGGAGATTATTCAGGTCCTAAATCCTTATTCAGTGTACAGATTTGCTTTATAACAAGGCATTTGGTTAAGTCACTGAAACAACAGCAAACCATCCATTCACTGAGTGGGGCAAATACCCCAGAGCAGAGCAGGTGCACCTTTAGGAATGCGCAGGAAGCCTTACTGAGGCTTCTGACAAGGTTGGAAACTGTGTTTCCGGTTTGCTGGAAGCACAGTTTAAGACTGCCGGGAAGGCTCAGAAGGCTTCCCTGGTTGGTATGAAGTCGGACAAGTCTGTGTTTTGCTCCAGGTTTGTGGAAAGATGGCTTCCTATTGGGGGAGCACCACTGCAGACCTTTGTCCCGGGGTACTTTGAAGACAGGTCCACTATTTTGATACATTGATACATTTTATCAATGTATAGTTTTATCTTACATGCCTTATGTATGCTTTCATCAGGGCTTTGAAACTAGTTTAGGCTCACATACCAATTTACAGCAAATATAAAAATGTAATTGCTGTGTTCCTAAGTGAAAAGCTGCCAAATATCAGGCTTCAGCTTGCAGAATGATTCAGTCACGATTTGGAGGCTGCAGTCCTCAACACATGTATAGACAGTAAATTTAAATGATCAGAGGAAGGCTTATAATCTCTGATACGCATAGGAATGCTCTGTAAGGTTTAAAATCCTATATTATACAATATAGAGAAAAAATCCTACAACTGTAAAGTGATATTAATCATATTTTGTTCCATGATTTTTTGAAAAAGTATTAAGATCATATTTCTTACAAAACTATTCATCTGCTCTTGTGTTCTTAGTGTGTTCTTGTATTTGTTTAGTATTTTTTGTAATTTCAGGTTAAATCTCTGTGACTTGATTTATCCCCTTACAACTTTTTTAGAAATTACATTTGGCTTTTCTTTTTGTTGCTGTAGATGCCGCTCAGGAATAACAGGCCGACAGTGTGATCGATGTGCTCCTGGTTCATATAACTTTCCCAATTGTAAACCCTGCAATTGTAATAGAGAAGGAACAGAACCAGATGTTTGCAATCCACAAACAGGAGTTTGTCTCTGTAAGGTCAGGTGCATTCAGAAGTAGCTATGATTATCACGATTGGCGGTTAAGTCATTATTTAAATCATTTAAATAATAATCAGTATTATCATTAATTTTAAGAACCAAAAAAAGAGAATTAACCAGAGTTATTGTCTACCAACAGCTCTTTGTGCTAAGAAAACCACATTCACTACACTGGGGATTTGTTTGTGCCATTCTCCAACATTTCACATGCACTGTCTAGCAAAATGTTAGAACCAGGCTTTTTTTTCTGGGGGTCCTCACCAGTATTCAGGACCGGCACCTTCTTCCCCTGCCCCCCCCCAGCAATTAATTAATAATTAGTCATATGTGATAGACCTACCTGTGTTGAGTATCAGCACCTTTCCCCCAGAAAAAACACGTTAGAACTATCTCTTAAACATGCCAATTTCCTGTTAGTGGAATAAGGAAAAATGGATTCTAGACTCACTTGTTGCCTACTTTCACCACTAATCATCCTTGGTCAAGTGTACTGAAATGGGGGGTGGGGTTTCCACCACCTTCCAGTTCATGTAAAGTTTCCCCACTCCCTTAAAAGGCAGAGGAAGAAGGAAAGCAGCAAGGTGATCCCCAGGATCACACTTCTGTGGCAGAATGGGGGGGCTGTGTTGTCATCAGAGGTCCTGCCTGCAGAGCACTTGCAGGGCTTGGAAATGGTGGAAGTTCGAGCCATGATGAAACCGGTTTAACTTCAGGTTTAGTTGTAGCTGGAACTTTGACTCTTTGACCCCTACAACTGTTCCCCTTTCTCCTTACTTTTTGCCATCTAGTAAACTAGATGCTGACATCTTTCCTCTCCATCTACCAGGAAGCAGTGTATATTTTCAGAAGACTCACCTGGTCTGCAAGACCCCTCCTACTTCCTCTTTTGTGCCAGTATTTCTCATTTTAGCAGAGTATTCACAATTCATTACCAAACTATAAAGGCGCTTCCAGACAATCCTTTCCAATTGCTCAATCAGTTTTAATCATGTTTCTAGTCTGAGTTCTAGTTTGCAGTGTGACTAATGGGGATGAATATTAGCATCACATCTGTTTTTTAGTGTGCTTTTCAACACATGTCTCTGCTTGTTTTTGAAATACATCGGCTGTCTCTGGAAAAGCCAGGTGTGCGTATTGCATAATTTTTCTTCTCCTTCAATCAGTTCCTCTATGTATATCCCCTATAGTACAACACAATTTACCATTCTTGATAGCTCTTGTGATAGTGGTGCTATGAAGAATCAATGCCAAGGCTCACGTGCGTCATCACACTTCAATTTGTTTGGTGCCATGCTCAATCCGAGTAGGGTTTTTAGATATATACTTCTGACTCCAGGAACTTCAGAATGCTGTATACATTTCATCTGACTCGGCTAGTGACTAAGGTTAATATAATGAGTAACAGTTACCCACAAAAATGTTTGTCTGGAAGCAGGGCCAGCGGAAGACCCATCAAAGCCTAAGGCAGCATGCCAAATACTGCCCCTCCCTCCCCCGTGCTGAGTAAGTTCTGGGTAAGTTCTTCCATACCTAGAGATGTGCCAGCCTCTGTTCCTCAAATTCTCTGGACTGGAAAAAGAAAAGGGAGATGGAATTCAAAAAGTATGGAGGAGATGCTCTAGACCAGAGGTCTCCAAACCTTTTGGCAAGAGGACCACATCATCTCTCTGACATGGTGTTGGAGGCCGGAAAACTAATTTATGTTTCAAATTGGAATAAATTTACATATAAGAATGTATTGGAGTGGCTTACAAGACTTGCCCAAGGGCTGGATAGAGGGGTCTGGCTGAGGGCAACATGGAGGTTTGTTGAGGGCCATACTGGCCCCTGGGCCACGGTTTGGAGACCCCTGCTCTAGTCCATTATTCTCCTCATTTCTACTATCTCCCTCTCCCAATTCAGAATGAAAGGAGAGAGAGAATAGTGGAGGTGAAAGGATGGAGAGATTTAGGCCCATGCAGCCAGTCTGCTGTCTGAAGTGACCACCTCTTGAATGAGCCAGCTCTGTCTGAAGGATCCTAATTTAAACTGACCTATGCATTTGTTTGTGCACTGAAGAAGTGTTAGTGCCCTTGGACTGAAATGAAGATAACTTCACTAACATGTGCTGCTGTCCACTGGGCTGTTCAAGGCTGTGAACAATATTCTCTATTATTTTGTGTGTGTGTTTTACAGCTGTTTTCATGTGTATATTACTGCCGGAGCTTTATGTGGAAACATTTAATGACTTATTGCAACTGACTTATAGGAGAACGTTGAAGGTATACAATGTGATACGTGCCGTTCTGGATCGTTTCATTTGGACCCTGCTAATCCAAAAGGTTGCACCACTTGCTTTTGTTTCAGAGCAACCAATAATTGCCGCAGTTCAAATAAACGAAGAGTTAAGGTACGTTTACGATACATTATTGTTTTTTGTCACTTCAAATTTGGGATGCTTTTACTTGGAAGAGGGAGGTTTAAAAAAGCTTCTAAAATAAAGACTAGACCAGTGTTTTTAAGTAAACCAGTGTTTCTCAAACAGTGGTACTTATGCACCTGGTGATACTTGAAATGGTGTTCTTCACCATTTCTTTGTTGTTGGTGGCCGCAAGAGTTTAAAAAAACTCACTACATTATGTTCCATATTTGTGGGCGAAGCAATGTAAAATGATATTGCTACTGTATTGGATGTGTTGTGGGAAGCCTGCAGGAATTCTGTATGCTGACTCCTACAGGCAAACAAACTACATATGTTATATGAAGGTGATTTGTAATGGCATTCACTTTGGCTCCTTCATTAGCAGATAACCTCCTCACACGAAAGAGAAGAAAATGTTTCTATCACAAACCTGGCATTTATGAGGAAGAGCTCTTGCTCTCTAGGCAAACTATTTGTTACAGAAATAGCTGTATTTTGTATAGAAACATCTCTGCATCTCTCATCTGTTTCGCCCTTAGTTTGTCGATATGAGGAACTGGCGCATGAAAGATGCAGATAATGACATGGACATCCCTACAACTTTCAATCCAGGCAGCAACAGTGTTGTTGCCGATGTTCAAGAGTTGCCTTCTTCTGTTCACAATTTGTACTGGGTGGCACCACAAACTTACTTGGGAGAAAAGGTATCTAACACAGTTTCTTTATTGCTGGGGTGGTGACAGGGTGTGGCCCACGTTTATTGCCACAGATATATATTAAAATCTTTCTTGCTTGAGAAGTTTATTTCCAAGCCTTCTTTTTCTGATCCTCTTTCTTCCAGCAAATTAGATTATCTTTATCGTTATTTTATTTCTCTGGACTTAGAAACATAGAAACATAGAATCATAGAGTTGGAAGGGACCTAGTAGGTCATCTAGTCCAACCCCCTGCCTGCAGCAGGAATTCCCCCTAGAGCATCTCCAACAGGTGCTCATCGAGCCTCTGCTTGAAGATCCCCAGTGAGGGAGAGTCCACCACCTCCCTTGGCAATCTGTTCCACTGCCGAACCGCCCTCACCGTTAGGAATTTTTTCCGGATTTCCAGCCGGAATCTCCTTTCTTGCAGTTTGTACCCATTGGTTCTAGTTCTGCTTTCAGAAGCAGCTATGAACAAATTGGCCCCTTCCTCCCTATGACAGCCCTTCAGGTATCTGAAGAGGGCAATCATGTCTCTTCTCAGCCTCCTCTTCTCCAGGCTGAACATCCCAAGTTCCCCCAACCTTTCCTTGTAGGGTTTCCCTTCCATCCCACTGATCATTCTTGTCGCTCTCCTCTGGACTTGCTCCAGTTTGGCTGCATCTTTCTTAAAGTGAGGTGCCCAGAACTGAACACAGTACTCAAGGTGAGGTCTCACCAATGCAGAATAAAGAGGAACTAGAACTTCTCGTGACTTGGAAGCTACAGTCCTCTTAATGCAACCTAAAATGGCATTTTATCTGTTCATTAGATATCTGCTCTCATCTATCTCAGTGGTTCTCAAAGTGGGAGTCAGGACCCCCTTGAGCAGTCAAAACTTCATTTCATTGGGGGGGGGGTGTCATGAAAAGCTTGGTGCCACCATCTTGGAAAACTGGCACTGGGTGCTGCCATATTGGAATTAGGCACTTGGGCTCAATCCATATTTTCCTAGGAGTAATTCTCATTGAACATAATGGAACTTACACCTGAGTAGATATGGAAGCACTCTGGCATCACTGTGATGTCACTCCCTTTTTTGTCACTTCTGGCCATGTCATTACTTCCAGGTTGATGAATTCCGGGGGGCTCAAACAGACTGTCATTTTCAGAAAGGGTCCTGGTTGCAAATGCTCGAGAACCACTGATCGAGCTCATTGGTGTAATACTTTCTTATAGTGAACAGCTAATTAATAAGCTCGTAGGCCTTCTTTCTGTTTCCATTCCTGCTGCACCTTCATCGAACTTGGAACATAGAGCATAGAACGTGTCATGGCAAGACCTAAGATATTAAGATGATTGTGATTTTATACTTAGAAATGATGCCATAAGCTCTTATAAATTATTCTCATAATCACTTTAAATGTGTTCAGCTTTCTTCATATGGTGGATACCTGAGTTATCAAGTGAAATCCTTTGGCTTACCTAGTGAAGGCATGACTCTACTGGAAAAAAGACCTGATTTGCAGCTAAGTGTAAGTAACATGTTGCCTGTAGGAAAACCACCCTGAGATAGAATATTGTATATCAGAATTAAGAATATTATCACATTGTGTTTTGATGTTGTTGGCGTTGTTTTGATGTTTATTCAAATAATGCCACAATTTTAGCGAAAGTATTTAGTATAGTATGCTAATTATCTATAACAGTATACTAAAATAAGAATGACTAAAATAACTATACTAAAATAAGAACTAAAATGTGTTTACACAGGGACAGCAAATGAAAATAATTTATGTGGATCCTAACAATCCTTTGCCTGACAGACAATATTATGGATCAGTTCAGCTGGTTGAGGTAAGAATTGGCAATAATTTACATTCATAACCTGGCATTTTCTCTATTCAATTGCACAATGTCTAGAAAAATATATTAAAATGCTATTGTGTCAAACTACATTTTAGTAGCATTCATTATTTGATATTATGAACACTGAATAGAAGCATATCTGAAGAAAAATTATATGCGAGTATAAGAAGTAATTTAGCGTGGAAAATGTGGAAAAAGGAATACTTTTTGAGTGTCAAGAGAGGAGAAATACATGGAGATAGTTCCTTAACAGGCAGTCTTGCTATAGGGTGAGGCCTGAGACAAGTCTGCACATCTCCTTCTTCTTCTGAAATCATTAGGTTTCTTTCTCCATCTGCCATTTTAATAACCTGTGTGATGGGTTAGACTTGGGCTGCAATCCTAAAGACGTTTTCCTGGGAGCAAGACCCATTGAGCACAGTGGGGCTTACTTTTGAGTGGACATGGTTAGGATTGCACCTAACCATGAGAGAGTGAATGATGGAAGGTTGGTGATAAGTAAAGCTCACAGTTGAGTAGATATTTCAGCCTTGATTTCCCCAGTTTTGTCCAACCACTGCACTGCATGCAGTTATGTTTGGTGATTGATGCAGGATGAGAGTCTCTGCAAAACATACTGGAAATAATTGAATGCTAAAGCAGGCAGCATAAAATAAACGGATTTTATAATAAGCTGGGTTACCTATAGATCCTTCTTTCCCTTAGCCTGGTGTCCTGGAAGAAAAATCTTCATTGCCCTCCATTTCCTCATGTAGCCTTCTTGGAATTAATAAATTATATGTAATAAACTACTGGTATATGTAATAGTTTTAAATTTAATAACATACAGAGTTTAGATTAACCACATGAAAGAAATATATATGAATGTTTTTAGCTTTTATGTCATGTCCTACATTTTTCTTGTATGTCCTACATTTTAGGGGGAACTTTTTCTCTTTTTTTGGTTATGACATATGGTCACCCAGAAAATAAGGCATGGATTGTCCATGCTTTCTTGCTCCACCAGATGTACATAAGCTGTCCCATAGAATTCTTATTTTTATTGGGAAATAGAGACAAATTTTGTTGAAGAGGGGACTTGTGAAAATGGCATCAACCTATTTTGCATAGATTGTCACAATATATTCCAGAAATACTGCTTGTAACAGAACTGCTATTTGACTGCCTCAAAGTTAAAAGCAGTCTGGGTTCTTGCCTAGTACATGCCTGGGCATGACAAATAGAGATACCTCTAGTCCTATTCTGCTGTCAGTCACACGTGTGCTTGCTGCTGGTTTCAGGCCATTTCAAACAAATCACATTTTTGATGCGGGATTTTTCCTGAGGCATTAGAAGTCAGGCTAAAGCAAAATCCATCAGTAAGGAATGGCTCCTTTGCATAATAACTCCTTGGTCTGACAGGCTTGGTCTGCCAATGCCCTTAAGGTTTCAGTATCAGCCCAATGGGGTGACACTTTCAATAGTGAATGACTCTTGGGCCAGTGTATAATTATGCTGCTCTCCCATGTCTGTTTACATTTTGGTACCATAAAAAGTCAAGGACTCCCTAACTGTCTTTTTCTAAAAATATTTCCAAAGCTCTTTTCTTTTCTCTACTTTTAATACAGACCAGCAGTTCTCAAACTCTCTGGGAGTTTGAGAAATGGGAGTTTAAGAAATGAAGTAACCCTACAATCCAGAGTAACTACGAGAACACAAAAGATATATTACGTGCACCCGTCGTTACTGCACCACCGTGAAAACCTATGGAAAATTCATTTTGCAATCCAGAGCAAATTGTTCTTACATCAGAGCAAGGACTCCCCGTAGTTACTCTGGATTGCGCCCTAATTGCATGAGGGGGAGAGCCAAATGATGTGACCCAATCACTAGGATCACAGCACTGCTGTGGCCAAAACAGGTGTTTTGTGACTTACCTCAACCAATATAGTGTTGAGCAGATTGTTAATTAAACTTATTTCAGAGTCACATTTTGATTGTATTTTTGATGTTCAGGGAAACTTCAGACATGCAAGCAGCAATCGCTTGGTATCTCGAGATGAGATGATGCTGGTCCTGTCTAGACTGGATGGATTACAAATTAGAGGCCTGTACTTCACAGAAACTCAGAGGTTAACCTTGGGTGAGGTTGGACTGGAAGAAGCCACAGAGACAGGAAATGGCAACATTGCTTACAATGTAGAGACCTGCTCCTGCTTTCCTGAATATGTGGGTGATTCATGCCAGGTAGGAGATTTCCTTTGTCTCTGATCTGCATCATTCAGGCAACATTGCTCATTATATCAATACTGCTATAGCAATGAAAGAAAATAATTCATGCTTAGTGATTTAAAAATGCAGTACAGTTGCATTTATGAGCATGCATGGCACTCGAGCGTGTACACTTACATTTTATTTATGGAGTGATCATTTATGACCGAACTCCATTTATGGAGTTTGATCATTCCACTGTAGCGTGTACACTTAACTTTTTATTTATGGAGTGACCAGAGGCAAAAGAGAACTGGGCTCCTGTAACTTAATTGGTATAGAAGGAATCATATAGAAGTGAGAAAAGCTGTACTCACTGAACTTCTTCTTCTTTACAAGTTTTAAAAGTCTAGGAACCCTGTTTTCCTCTTAATTTAACCTCCTAATAACCTCCTTATTTAACCTCCATATTTCTAGTCACCCTTCTTAGTTGGTTTCATTGCACTGAGATTCTCAGGGCTGTTTTAATATGTAAATGTGTTTAAGGTTGATATGTAAGGGTTGCAATTTTCCTTCTTGAGTTGCAATCATACTATAGTACTTGCTGAATCAAATTTGAAACTTTTCAAATTTCAGCTATTTTAAATATTTTAAAATCTTAAATAGCTATTTTAAATAACATATATTTAGCTATTTTAAATAACATAGCTATTTTAAATAACATAGGCTGAAATCCTAAAGACACCTTACCGGGGTAAGACCCGTTGAACACAATGGGCCTTACTTTGGAGTAGACATGGTGAGGATTGTGCCCATAGTCAGTTAGCGATATAAAAAATGGAACTGATTAGCATTCTGAGGCTTGTGTTCATATATGAATTGAAACGTTCCAATTCCTGACCTTCTCACCACTCGCAACATACCTCTTTTGTGTGATTTTTGCTGATGAAAATATGTAGCCCAAAGGAAGCCATAGAATCACACACACCCTACATGTTTCCACAGTATTACTCAGCTGGAGATTTACAGCTCTAATCATCTAGTACTGTCTGACTGTGTTAGGCAAGAAAAAGGTGATGCCTGCCACACCTTAATTCAGGTACGCTCCTTTGCAGGAATCACAAAGTGGTTCATTTAACCTCAGGAGTTGCACAACCTGACTCATGTCTAAAGTTTAAAGGAGGGGCATATCGCAGCATACAGACTTGCTTATCTGAGACAAAAGCTGAACAATCAGTGGTAGTGTAAGGAAAAGGGCTGCATGGTGAAAGAGCCCTGCAGGTGAGCAGTGAAACCTTAAGCTAAGCAAACTGACTGCCGGAATGCTGCAGCGGCCAAGCAACCTTGGCTGGCTAGTTTTATGGATAGGCCTGAAGCATTGTTTGGTACGTGCTACACAGCAGAGGATAGTGTTTCATCATCACCTTCAGGACCAAGGGCAACAGCAACTCAATCACTGGGATTTTCAACCAAAACAGGTAATCACTTTCTCCCTACAACCAGCCTCCCCTCTCTCTCACTTCCTAACATTTAAATATTTTATGCAGTATTTGGAATCTAAACGTTGATCTTATCCGCTAACATACGTTGTTTCCGCTGTTATAAAAAGTTGCTGTTATTATTTGGTAGCAACAGTTCAAATTTGGTTCATTAGCTGAACAATTCCTCAATCACGTGTGTTCTGGGTATAATTGAAAGATGTTGAAAGAATGGATCATCAGAAAATGAACTGTCAAAAAGTGGGGGATACCTGTATTTGTGTAGGAATTCAGCAGATGGTTAGCCAAGTTGTTTCTTTTTGTGTCAAAAATGGCAGGCTTTGCTTCACTTTTGCCCTTGATTTGAAATATTCACTGCTAGAGCAAAAGAATTAAAATGGTTGAGAAGCTGATATTTTGCTGACTGTGTGGTAAAACGGGAATCTTTTTTTCTACAAGGTGTAGGTGGAAAACGAAGTTTGACTCTGCAGAGGCTGTCTTAATTCCTTCCTCTGGCAGCTACTGCAGGATTGTGAATATACTACTTGTGAACTACTTGTGAATGTAGTTATTTCTACATTCTACATAAAAAAATTATAGTAGTAACATTCTGTCATTGTTATTTGCAAAATCTTGCACAATCTTGATTGAATTTGTCTTCACAGTAATCCTTTGGGATAGGTTACTATTATGCATATTTTACAGAAAATGAACATGGGTTGCTAGATATTAATTCCAATAAAAAATGCAGACACAATCCTAATCAACTAGCCAGCATTGGCATAGTTGGGCATGTGTCAGTGGGGCATGTGCTGCATTGAGAGCTTGGGGGACAGTAATGGAGACCTCCTCAAGGCAAAGAAAAATCTGTTCTCTAACCTTGGAGTTGCAATGCCTTTACCTGGAAAATTGGTTAAGATTGTGCCCACAGTCACTGGGAGATATTGGATTTGAGGCCAAGTGTCCCAGATAGAATTATAAGCACTGAGCATTTCAATTCACTTCCTGTTGAGTACAGGATAACGTAGTGGCATAGCTAGATGGGGTGCAAAACACCACCTTTTGCTTGGAGCCCCACCATGATGTGCAAGTGGCTATTCCTGTTTGGACCCATTCCAAGCAATGGAAGCAAAAGTAGGTATTTGCCTGTTTTGATCCCACTTCTGTGACTGGCTCTGAAGGGGGAGAGCTGCTTGCACGTCACAGAGACCGTCACTGCAAAGTTTAGTTCTTTGCACCCCTATAGCTATTCCACTGGGATAATTTTTTTAACCAGTATTTTTAAAATTTATTTAAAAAACATATATCCTGATTTTCTCCTAGAACCAACTATAACTCAAAATATATAAGATTTTTAAAATGCAGTTTAAAAAAATCAAAAAGCAAATCAACAGAAATTAATACTCAAACAAAGCTGGGCGAGGTTAAGTTGCATGCAGCAGCATTTGTCTTACAAGTCACCACTGTACATGGAGATGTTTGACAGTTTGGCCAGGTGTTCAGTGACAGTTGGAAGTGTCAGTTAGACAGTTAGAACACAACCCTGACAATAGAAGCTGTCAAACACCAAAGGTTGTGAGATTCTTTACCTGTGTATACATAGTAGCCACAGTGCTGGTTCAACAATACCTAGTTGAACAGACCATATTTTTCAAAGCTCTTTTCTTTTCTACCTCCCCCAAGTACTTTTGCTTGACTTTGATCAAAAAGGAGAGCAGCTTTGCTTCTCAAATGCTTCTACCCAAAAGCTTTTTTTGCTTTTGAGTGTCTCTAGGACAAGCCCATGCGTACAAATTGTATTCTGTATTAAAGAATGCCTCACATTGCGTAAACACAACTTCATATATCCCCAGGTCCGGAAATTTGTTTGCGTTAATATAGAGGTGACATCACTGCAAGTACTTTAAAAAATTAAACTATATAGTAATTCAGATGTTGGAAAAACATTAATTAAAATCATGCCCTGCAAAAACCTGTCAGTTAAAAAGGAAAAAACACCAAACCCTTAACTGTAGATATTAATTCCTTTAATCCCCAGCCATAGGAAAAAAATCCTCTTCAAAACATTGTGCATAACATATGAAATATGTCTTTCCTTGCCATCCCTGTAGGGTTCAAATTGCAAGCATCTTGACATATTTCAGAGAACTGATATAGCTATTTTTCAAGTTTCAGGCAGTTCATGAACTTTAAGTAAAAGCTGACTTTGTCATGAATCCCTGGATTTATACTGTAATTTTTCTCTCGGTGTTTCAGGTTTTAAACTAGTCTATTTGGTTGCTTTGTTTTTAATATAGTTCTGTGTAGCCTTGAGCATTCCTTTTCCAGAAAAGCAGGAAATAGGCTTGTAAAATAAATAATTGGCAATCTGTAGCCATCTTGTCCATGTTAGCAGGTTTCTTTCACTTAAAAATGTCACAGCATGTAATTATTTTTATGTGATTCAAGCTGCGATCCCAAGAGCACTTTCTTGGGAGTAAGCTCTATTGAACTCAGTGGACCCTACTTCTGAGTAGACACAAATCAGATTGCAATGAAAGTTATCACTTTATCAAACCAATTTTTCACTCTCCTCTTTAATTTGTCATAGGAATGTAGCCCTGGATACTATCGTGAGAATATTGGCTTATCCACAGGACCATGTGTTCCTTGTCGTTGTAATGGACATTCAGATAGATGTCTGGATGGCTCTGGAATTTGTATTGTAAGTAAAAGTAACGTGAAACGCATACCTGCTCTTATGTGATGCGCATAATATCCTTTTCATCAGCCCTGAGAGATCACAAGTTTTTGAATCACTCCAGAAATCTCAGCCTATAGGGGGCATTTTCATTAAATCCAGTGGAAATGGCAGTTCTCTGTGTGTTTATGCTTAGATAAATGAAGTGGCTGCTTTTCTGAAGCAAATGGGAATTCCTGTATGTGCAAGAGTGCCATATCACAGTACAGAAAATGCTGAAAAACAGAGAGGTTGTCTTTCTGAGAACAGAGAGCCACCACAAAAACAGATTACCTAAATTTGGGAAATTTCTCCCAAAAATATATTGTTCTCTGAGCTCAGCTACAATAACCCACTTATTTTACCATACCTATTTGTTATGACTACATTTTGAGTGCCAGAGTTCTTTTGCCTTATGCAATATTTCCCTTTACTTTGGTTTTGATAAGTACTTTTGGATTAAATACAGGATGTGTAACTCAGATCAGTGTGTTTAAAGATGTGTATGACTCCTAAGGCATTTTGACTGGAGAAAAAAAGGCAGGCCATGACAAGAGAATACAAATGCAGAGAGAGGATAGTTTATTAATCATCCTGTGATGAGGGTTTTGTAAAAGCTCACTTTTTAGGGGGGAAAAATGAGCATTGTTTCTGCCATATTAATAATTGTACCTATTGTGTTACACCTAGAACCCAATCCTATTCCATCATCACCACCACCATCACTGTTGCCACCATGGTGCCACTACCATCACAATTATCTCCTCCTGATAATAAGAAACCTAAAAAATTGGGTAGCTAATAATTTTCTGGTTTGTATTTTTATTTATTTTAAAGAATTGTCAGCATAATACTGCTGGAGAGAAGTGTGAACGTTGTAAAGAAGGGTATTTTAGAGATGCCAGTCATGGAACCTGCAAGATGTGTCACTGCCCATTTACAAACAGGTACTGTATGTGGGTGGGAAGTGGTGTGTGTGCGTGTTTTGTTGAGTTGAATTTTTAATACTTAGATTTTTGCTTGCTGTATCTTTGTTAATGATAGTGCTTTATCAGGATAAAAAAAGATGTGTTTTTGCCCAAAGGAAACTGCCTTGCAGTTAGAAACTTACATGGAGAAACACAGAGAACATTCAATAGGGAAAGAATAAGTTATTTCAGATTCATGTACTGTTTGCTCAGTTATGGGATGGGAACTTAGGCATGATGCCAAATGCTTCTAGGAAAAAGTGGGTTTCAAACAATGATGGAGCACCCTGTATTTATTTGGGGAGGTAGGTCCAGTATAAGGACAGCAAGAAGCAAAGGGTGGACTTGGTCAAGGAAGTAAGCAACCTTCAGGAGACTGAAGGTGATAATGCTGGAAGCGTGAAGGTCACAGACAGGAGTGTAGAAACACGAGAGCTGAAATGTATAGTAAGGTGGAGTGAATACATGTGGGGCTTTGAATGTAAAAGCATGAGGCATGGAGTGGACAGGAAGCCATAGAGGAGATTTAAGGACAGATGTGATGATATCTGTGCAATGAGCAAGATAAATGACTTTACCAGTGGAGGTGAGGGTGCCGAGATGAGCCAAAAGAAAAGCAGCAGGAGTGAGGTTGGTAAAGAAGTTCTAGAGTGGACTAAATGAGGGGAAAGATAGGAAGGGTCAGATTCTTGTAACTGTGAAAAAAGACTTGATTTGATGATAGTCTGAATATGGGGAATAATGCAGAGAGAGGGATTAAATATAAAGCCAAGACTGTACATCTATTCTATGTTATGAAGTGGGCAGTGACTTCAATAAATAAGGAGAGGTTGCAAGACGAAAAGTCTTGGATAAAAAACTAAGAGATTCCCAAGTAGACACAGGGTTGGGAAAACTGTCTAGTCCACTTTCCAGTCTTTCTGAAGCACCTGAAATCAGCCAAAGGTATGTGTGAATGTAAGGCAAGAACTTAAAAGGCCCTGGCTGGGTAGGTAGAGATGACTGCAACGTATGGTGGCTGTTCATCATTCCTTGGGATAATAAGAGTGAGGAAAGAGTATAGCAAACCTGAATCTCTGAAGATGGACTTGATTAAAATGTGTGGTTTTTGCGAAGCGGAGATTATCTGTAGCACTTTATTTATTTATTTCCTAATTTATATTCCGCCTTTCCTCCCCTACAAGAGGGAGCCCAAGGTGGCTAACATAAGAGAAGTATAAAACACCATTAAAATAATAAATAGAAGTTAAAACATAATTAAAATACACTTAAAATACAATTAGATTTAAAATTGAAACAATTAAAACAGATTAAAACTTAAAACTGAAGTAATCAGTCCCTAAGTGCATCAAATTACAGTTACCAGGAGTAGACATGGAAGTCGGGCAGAGTCTTAAAATAATTTCCCTTGTAGACAATATATCAGAATATTTTAATGGAGGAAATTTTATTCCCCTACATAGCTTTGCAACTGGCTGTGTTGAAAATAATGGAGAAATGCAGTGCTTCTGCAGAGAAGGCTATACAGGAACACGCTGTGAAAGGTACACGATTTGTCTCTGTGTCAATTTATGTAGAAAGTTTGGGCACATTATTTCTGTGGAAAACTAATGACGCATCATGAAACGTTGAGTTGTACATGTATGCTGTATATCTGGTGTGCAACCTGAAAAAGTGTAGGAGTTGAAAGAATGCACGGAGCTCTTTGGAAGCATGTGCTGTGTTCATTTCATACACTTTTTGACTCTGGAGTGAGTTTTATGGAGTTTTATGGAGCATTAGTAATGGTTCTGAAGAGCAAATTAAATGGGAATTCAATACCAAGAAGGATACTTTCTCTGAAAAGTGTTATATATTGTATTTGCTCACTATATACAAGTATTGCAAAAGCAAGGCTTGTAAATTAAGATTGTTTAGTACATTCCTTTGTACGCATGAGTTATGGAGGTCTCCTAGAAGGCATGATCTGATGATCAACTGGAAACACTGATTTTGAAAAAGGCTGATGAACAAATGTTCTCACTTAGGAGGAGGGAGCAATTAGTCTCAAAAACAGGAATCCATTGTGAAAATTTTGTAGTAGAAAGTTTTGGCTACTACAACTTTAAAAATACTATTTCCTCTTAATTCAGATTTCATTAAACATTTAGTGCAGTCCTAACCTGTGCTGGAGCAGGTCCAGCACAAGATTTGAGCTGCTTATGCACCACCATAGCCAAGGGGAAACATTTCCCTTTCATTGAGTAATGCAGCAGCAGGAACTCCAATGGATCTGATCAGATCAACACCACCTCAAAAGGTAGTGCAGATCTATTTCTTCATGCAATTAAATATGTTGTATGAATTTCATGTACTTAGTTAATTTTACCTTGAAGCTCCTGGTATGGTATTCCTAGGCAATGAAGAACAACCAATTATCGTAGTCTATATTGCATAGTACTGTATATAAAATTCTGCCTTGAATGGCATTACCTGTGACGTAGGAGCTCCAAAACCAACAAGATCACAGTCCTTCTGTTTTGGTTTTCAGTTTATTAAAAGATGACAATGAGGTTGCAATCCTAACTAATTTAAGTTGACATAACTCATCTAGCAGAACTTCCTGTGGTGGTGTGGGGAGTTTGGCACATGTTCTGCCCCCTAAGAAGTTATGCCAGGTGAGTTATGGCAGCCTAAATTGGTTAGGATACCACCCTGATTCTCTTTTATTGAAATGGTTCATGTCATGCCTAGCCACAAAAATATAGCAAAATAGCTTGTAGCATATTTTCTGAAATTGATTTTTGTATTTTTATCAGAATAGATTGTTGTAACTTAGATCTGATTACATACACATATTTTTTACTGTTTGCTTTTATTGCAAAAGGAAGCCCTTTTTATAAATGTGAACTGTATTTGTTGATGTTTTGTAGCTGTGCTCCTGGTTATTTTGGAAACCCTTTGAAATATGGAGGATCCTGTCAAAAATGTAATTGTCCTGATAATGGTCAGCTCACAAACTGTGATCGTCTAACTGGAGGTGTGTAAAGATATTCCTTACCAAATTTTTACCAAATAGTACAGGAGACTGTATTTTACCAAATAGTACAGGAGACTGTACTATTGATTGTACTGTATGAAAAATATTCCTATTCAATGCAGTATCATGAAAGTATACAGTTTCCTGTATAAATATATGTTACACTTGCCCATGATAACATCTGAAGACATGTCTTCTTTCATACATAGGGTATTATAATTTCATTGTCTGGTTCCGCGCCGGGCACAATTTGTGATATACTGTAGCTATTGGCTGCAAGGGCTGAGTTGGAGAACTTTCTGGCTGTATTCCTCTTGCCATTCTGCCCACCACATGCCATTCATAATTTGTGGCAGAGACCAGATAGTGCATGATGACACTGTGTGTTCTCCAAAGCTTATGATGGGTTGTTTTGCCTGAATGCTAGCAGCACAACACAGTCATAAGATTTGGCTGTGACAAGAGTTGACAGCAATACTTTTTCTGAAGATGATAGTATTTTTCTACTTTTAATTATAACATTGGTAGACATATTTTAAAGAGAGTCTTTAAGAATTCTGCTTGCCTGCTGAAAAGAAAGATAGCCTGAACAAGTTATATCTTGAGTTGTAGTTTTGAACTGCTATTTCCAATCCTCTGTATCAGCAGTATGTAGTGTATTTTAGCAGGCTCTGACATATTGTGGTCTTGCATTCCAGCTACCGAAACCTTTAATTTCTTGATATTTGGTTGTTCTTATTACTGCATGGACTATAATAAAAATCCAGTTTAATTGGCATTTTCCTGTAATGAATCATGAAATATACATATGAGAGATTTATATGGATAGTGGTCAGTGGTTTAATAACCTAGTCTACATACTGAGTAATATGCTAATTTTGCACAATATTTTCAGTTCAGTTGATCCACTGTAGGGGTGAAGTCAGCCTGCTACAGCACAGAAGCCATGGAAGTTTAATGTAGACTTGATGCATGGTGAATATTTAAAATACCCATTATTGGTCATAGTATTTAATGAATCATGAATTCCATGTGGAATACATTCTAAGCCTTGGAATGTATGGATCCATAAAACAACAGATCTGTTCTGATTTGATGTTAGTTTTAAAATCCTGTGAGCCATTATAGACATGCTGGAAATCGGAGGTTACTTGGAATGACCTTGGAATGACCATAGCATCCTCAAACACTACTACTAGACCAGTAATTTTCAACCAGTGTGTGGGGTGTGACATGGATAGTGCTCAGGTGTGCCGCAGGAATTTGGAGATTGACATTCGGTAGGAAAATTGGGGGATTTGAACAGCCTGGTGTGCCTTGTCGATGGTCAAAACAAGTGATGGTGTGCCTTGACAATTTCAGTGCCTTGTTAAGTGTGCTGTGAGATGAAAAAGGTTGAAAATCACTGCCCAAATTACCAGTGCTACTGTGGAAGGGAGTCATGACATGAACCTCTTTTAGTGACATCCAACTTATGGCGCTACCATAAATGTAGTAAAGAGCCCCATTGCAGGGATTCTAAAGCTCCTAAAAGGAGCACTAGAATGACCCACAATTATTCTGGGAAAAGTCTTGAATTCACTTTTTTAAAATAACCTCTTACAATTTGAGGTTTTTGATAATTCATTGAGAGCTGTTTTCATTTTTCAGTGAGTATCTTTTATTTTGCAAATGACAGTCTTCTGATGGATCTCACATATCTCTGTTACACATGTTTTATTTCAAGTAATTCTCATGTTGGCTGTTTCTTTTTCTTTTTTCTGTCCAGACTGCATAAACCAAGTACCAAAAGATATAGATCCTCAGGAGGACTGTGATTGTAAGTAATAAACCTTGTCAGACTAGATTCTTGCTTACCGGGGTTCATTAATGGGGAAACTATAGAAGCCAACAATATTTGCTTTTATGATGAACTTATTCAAAACTAGTTAAGTACCTAAAGAAAAGGGAAAAAAGCTATGTCAAAAGAAAAGACATTGGGAGACATTCTGTGGGTGGCCTCTGGATTTGATTAGTGTCCTATCCTCTTTGTTGTTCATCACACGTATAGCAATAGATGACAATCTGTTGAAGGAAATTCTTCACTTTACTGAATTCAATGGGTGGTTCTGTATACATGCTAAAAACTAATACTTTACACTGTTTGATGTATGCTCTTTTCCATTCAGCTTGTGATAGCTGTGTAATTACTTTACTGAATGATTTGAGTACCATGGGGGACGAACTCCATCTTATTAAGTCTCAGATGCAGAGTGTCAGCACTGGTGCCCACACACTGAGGCAGATGAAGCATCTAGAAGATCGAGCCAAACAACTGAAGGTAATTTGAAAAAAAATTGATGTTTTCATGAGAGGGAGAAAGGAGGTACAGTGGCGCCTCACATAGCAAGTTTAATTCGTTCTGGAGGAATGCTTGTAACATGAAACACTCTTTACGTGAAGTGGATTTTCCCATAGGAAATAATGGAAACTCAGACGATTGGTTCCACAACCCAAAAAATATTCATACAAAAATATTAACTGTTTATAAAAATGATTACAAAACACTGTAATATAACACAATACAAAATACCATAATATACAGTAACACACAACATTGCAATAAAGAAAATACTGTACAGTACTGAACTGTACTGTACCTTTGAAAACCTTCATGGCTGGTGTGAGGGTTACAGAGAGGGGGATGACTTTGGCTGCAGTCCTACACTTTCCTGGGAGTAAGATCCATTGGATACAATGGGGCTTACATCTGAGTAGACATGGTTAAGACTGTGCTCTTTCACAATCACTTCTATCCATTGGCTCAATGGAATCTTTGTCTTTTTGTGCAACTTTAACATTCCCAAGCTGCTGAAGGGGAGCAGCACTAGAACATTGAGAAGGCACACCTTCCACGCTGCCACACACAGATTCCACATACAAACCTGGCTCAGGCTGCTTCTCCATTGGACCCCTGGCCATAGAAGCCTATTCCAAACTTTGCCCAGGGCCCCACTGTAGCTCAAGCTAGTCCCCTCGTCCCACCTGTGAGTTCCCTTGCCATGGAAGCCTGTTCCAAAGTTCCTCAGAAGTGCTCTTTACCCAAGACAGTGCTCTTTACACAAGTCAAATTCTCTGTGAAAATTTTACTCTTTACCCAAAACACTGTTTACCCAAGTCACTCTTTACCCAAGGTACCACCGTATTAAGAAATGGAACTGAATTATTCAGTCCTGTCCAAACTTTGGTGATTCCATGAACCAGCTCTTTCAATGATTTCTGATATTGTATAACTTCTTCCAATTGCTTTATATTTTGGCCGCTATCAGCTTTGATTAAATTCAGCCAATGTGTTTTTGGCATCCTTTTTCTCTTTTGCCATTGACCACTCTGAGCATATCTTTCTCCAGTGGTGCTGACCGCATGAGATAGCTGAAGCAACTAAAGGTGCAGTCCTAACCAGTTTAGGCCAGCACAACTCTGGCACTTCCCATTCCTTTGGTGGCATGGGAGGGTGGCACATGTCTGTGCACTGGCTGAACCCCTCTCCCAGGAGTAGCAGCAAAGTGTCTTACAGCACTTTTGTGACATTCCCAGGCCAGCACAGAACTTTTTCCTGGACTTATGCCAGCATAACTGGAGATTAGAATTGTAGCCTGTCTACTTTTTATTAGTTTGTGTTCCAGTGACATGTCCAGTTTTATGTGCTGCCACACTTGTTTATTCATTATCTTTGCAGTCCATGGGATATGCAAGAGCATCCTCCAGTATCATTACTCATAATAATCACTTTTTTTCTGTCCAACGTATTCATTGTCCAACTTTCCAAGCCATACGTAATTATGAGGAACACCATACTAATCTACACTTGATCATTAAACTTACATTCTTGCTTATCCACATTTTGTCTGTATTCAGCTTTGCTGTGCGACCCAGCATCATTCCACATTTAAATTCTTTGATCAGTAACCCTAATTTTTCCACATGTTCAACCTCCTCTCCACCAATTACTATTTTAATAATAATTCCATTTTTGGAATGGAGTGGAAATACTTATTAAAGTCACAAATTGTTATTAAAGACACATTTATTAGGCTTAATGCCCAATGTGGTCCCCTATACCCACTGCCTTTCTATATGATAATACCATGCAGCTTGATGGGGCAAAGTCCCACGCGACTGACATGGTCAATTCAGGTCAGAACTTGAAACATTCTGGGGGCCTAGAGGCCAGATTCCATGCCTAGAGGCAAGAATAAACTAAAAATGTGCAAGAGGTTTATAGATTCATGCCTTTACATGATGCCCAGTTCTGTTGTGCCCTAGTTCTTGAAGACCAGATGAAGCCAATCTGCGTAAACAGCCTAATATCTATAAAGAGCAACAAAATATGTCGAGAGGGAGAGCTTGGATGTAGGGATGGAAATTTATGGAGCTTTTGCCTGTTGAATCATATGGCTTTGGGTATAAAAGGCTGGCTGCTCCCAGCTGAATTTTGCCTCCTTGTTACCTTGCTTTGGTAACAAGTAATGTACAAGGTGTTTTCTGCCAGACTTTCCCCAGTGTGACCAAATTACTCAGGGCACACCAAGTAATGAAGCTCATGCTGTCTTTATGGATTCAAGGGCAACATAACTTTACAGTACCAAAAGTTAATCAGCCTGGATTATAAATCATGAATGTATTATAATTCACAGGGGTTGGATGCAATAAACATTAGAATCTGTTGTGCCTGGTACTAGAACCTTAAAAGTTTTTTGGTAAAATGGTGTGTTTTTTTTTTTTGAATTTCAAATTTAGCCAAGCTCGTTCATCCTTTTCTGTTTGCTTTTTTCAGATTCTTTTGAACCGTTACCGTTCCACTATTACAATTCAGGGTCCAAAGGTGGATGAATTGGAGACAGACATGCTTGACCTCAACCAAAATGTGAATGCTCTAAAAGAAAAGGTGGGCTGTTAAACCTTGGCTGGGTTGGATCCTTCTGAATTCGAAAGCATCCTCTGCACATCTTTACACCTTGCACTTGAATGTTGTGCAACAAAGTGAAACAAAATGCAAAAGTACTCTTTCACTTGCACAAGGAAAAATCTTGAACTATATTATAATATAGCTTACCTGTTATATTACTTCTCTTTGTGAGCTCTTGTGCATCCTTTTATGCAAGCATTTACAGAACCGCACTATTTTCTTTCTGCATATACTTCTTTGGATCCAACTATTTATGTGGTTGCAAATGAAAAAAGATTGATGAATGCTGACATTGATCTCATAGCTTCTTCTCCAAATATCCACATATCACCCTTGTTTCCATCCTACAAGAGTTTTACAGTGCTATAGGCATACATAGTAAAACAGGCATAATGACTCACATTGTTAACAAATGCTTTTTTGAAAACCTCATATTGTTTAGTGAATTCTCTTTTTTAAAAAGTGCCACTTATTTTTTTTAGGCAGAAAATAATTACAAGAAAGCAGAGACAGTATTCAATAATTTTAGTCAGACTAACCAAAGAGGAAAAGACTTGATTTCGAAGATTCAAAGTAGTATCATCAATATTAATGGTAAGGATGACTTCTGTTCCTCAATGTCAAATCCAAGCCATGGGTCAGATCCAGGGTTCGGAGAAATCTCCAAAGTCTCTCTTTGGGGGGGACTGCCCTCCCCTGCAGCTGGAGCTTACCATTTCACCATGGTGCTGCACAATGACACTCTGGGCTGTCATGTTTGCCCAGACATGCTGTGATCCAGGCTTCTGGGATGTTGGGCAACCAATGCAACTGTCCAGAGCATCCTTCTGACCTGTCCTATTTGAAATCATGCACTGTCATGGTGGAACAGTAAGCTTCACTCTGGATGAGAAAGGTTTTTCTGAGACGGTGGTCTCCCATGCTGCTGTATATAATTTTACTTGATTCTAAATCAATCAAGTAATTTTTGTTTTGTTGTTTTGTTGGAATAGTTAAAGTAATTTCTGTTAAAACTTAATTTACATACCCTGTACTTCTCTGATAATTGATACATTTTGCCTCTTGTAAAAGATATAAGATATGTGTGGTCATAGATGTTAGAAAAATACTTTTTCTAACACTGACTAGTGTTTGTATTAAGAGCCACTGGGTACATCTTGTGGCAGAAAATGCTTTGATTTGCAGGGATGTGGTCCATAAAGATGTTGTCAAGACCCCATCCACCTGATAAGCATAGGTACAAATTATAATTTCTTAAGAAGTGGATGCACTTTGTATGTTAGACATAAAACAAATTCTAATAATAGGGGGAAAGCGGAATACACTCAAGAGTGACATCATGCTAACTAGGCCCATATCCTAAAGTCAAATTAAGCCCTTTGCTCCAGAGCAGTTAAGGTGACTTTCCATAAGATAACATTAGAGGGTGACGTAACTGCATGGACCCGTAACTGCTCTGGATTTTGCCCTGAGGCTGCATGAAGTATATGCAGTCCATTAAACATATGTGAGACTTTCCAGTTTAAAAGAGGAGCATGCAGCTTTCAGGGATTTGTCTAAGCAATTGCATTTTTTAATGTGACTATTCATATGTGACTTTTTCATGGGTGTGACTTTTTTCTCTTCGATCCATAGTTCTCCAGGAACAGATAGCTGGTATTTCAGCAGAAGGAGGTCCTTTACCCCCAGGGGACATTACCAAAGAGCTAGCTCAAGCACAGCAAATGATAAGTGAGATGCGAAACCGCAATTTTGGTCAACAGCTTACAGAAACGGAGAAGGAGAAAAGAGAAGCACAGCTTTGTAAGAGCTTCATTGACTTACCAATGATCTTGATGCAGGGAAAATGTGATCCTACATGGATATATTGGGGTGGTACAGATGGGAGGAGCTGTAACCCCATTTAAAGATGCCTAGTGTATTTTGGGGGCCATGGGGAAGTTAGACAAAAGGAGGTAAAATCATGGTAATGAAAATACATGCATACTGTATGTACCCTAGCCAAGTGCAAAGGGGAGAAGAGCAGGACAGCATGGCAGGCTTGGGAAGCAGACATGCAAATGATAGGGTGGTGTTGTGAGGTAGAAAAATAGTGAGATCTAAGCCATGAAGAAACCTATGAGGGTGATAAGGTCAGAGAAGAGTCTGATGTACAAGATATGAGACCTTCATCCTGGAATGCTGATTTCAACTGTGCCATAATTGCCTAGTATTTTGACTTTTGCGTGCCAAGAGGTTCATACAGTGGAGGACCATAAGAACCTTTTAAAATTAACTTGTAATAGAATTTCTTTCTATTTCCACTGTTTCCATTAATGGCTGTTCAACTTTTGGTAGAGAATGTTTGTAGACGATGCAAAATACTTTACAATGAATAAATTTTGAACAGTATTAGCAGTACTTTTTAAATGTCCAACAGTAGTGTGTTGTAGTAGTAGTGTAGCCTTACCATAGTGTTTTTTAGTGAATTATTTAAAACACGGTCAGTCTAAAATACTATTACAGTTAGAACTGTTCACCAGGATGGGCATGATCAGGTTGGGCACTTTGTGTTTGAGGCAGATCAAATTTCTTCTGTTTAAAATCTTAATGCATTTCTTTTTTCATTCTAAATCTTTAGTGCTGGAGCGTGTAAAAAATGAACTACAAAAACAGCAAGTGAAAAACCAGGCACTTGTCAAAATTGTCAGGGATTCCTTAAATGAATATGAATCCAAACTGAATGACCTTCGTGAATCTTTGAGAGAAGCAAAGGAGCAGACCAAGTTGGCTGAAAGCTTAAATGGAGAAAATCAAGTTCTCTTGGAAAATTTTAAGGTACTGTTCCTTAAAAAATTTCCCTTGAAATTGGACTATGGTATCGTGCTCGGCGCTGCATACGCTGCATGCAAAGCATGAAAGCCTGGGTTAGATTGTTATGGAGGATATGCTGTTACCCAAGCAGCAAATCCCCCCTCTCCACGCCACTGAATCCAATGGAAAGGCAGAGCCAATACAATTGGATCCAGCTGGCGTCGCAGAGCTGGGCTAAGGACAGGAGCTCACCCTGTCTTGTGGGGACAACCCGGGTCTCGAACCCTGGCCTGCTGGTTAACAAGCACAGTGTCTTAGCCACTTGCGCCACCCACAGCCCTGAAAAAGTAGTACTGAAAAAAATTGGATGACATTCATAACCAGTGGTGAGCTCCAGGAGGTTCGCACCTACTCTATAGAAACGGTTGTTAACAAGAGATAGTACATATAAAGTTTAAAAATAGCCATTTAAAAGTGGCTGCCAGATGGGCATAGAAGCAGTTGTTAATTTCTTTGAATCCCACCACTGTTCATAACCCAGTCATATCCTTTTCTTTTAATAAACCCCCCTCAGTTATGGGGAACTGTGGATAGCAGGAAACACTCTCTAGGCCATTTAATCCATGGGCCTCCTAATGCACCCGAAGGCATTAAAAACATCAATTTTGGTTTTATGAAAAACTGCCATGGAGTTTTTCTGTACAAGTTAGCTCAGCATACAGAGAGATGTGTGTGGTCTCTGTTGTGTTCAGAAGACTCTACAGAGGCAAGGGAAGAGCTCCCCTTGCTTTCCCTTATGCAGGTGGGGGGTGTTCTGGGGATTGATGGACCTCTGGATACAGGAGCCCCTTGTGGTTGTTAAACAATATTATGTCATTTGCAGCAGACTGAGGGGCTTTTCCAGATCTGGGAGTTGAGAAGACTCTCATCCTTTGGTGTTGATCTGAAATAAGACTTTGTCTAAGCAGAGGTACTATCCCATAGTACAAATGACACCTTCTGCTTGAGCTACATTTTTTACCTCCAGAAAGCACGGCTAATTCAAAAATTGCCTGCCAGGTTAAATGCTGTTCTATAAGCCAATTGTTCCCAAAATTATCTTGATTGCAGTGCCCCTACAGTTCCCACAGTGCCCCCACAGCTGGGCACTGCCTTCTTGGATCTCCTCAAGAACACCTAAACCTTAAGAAATTTGGGGAGATCCACAATGGTGGTGCTTATGGTAACGGGTAGGAGGGAGAACTCAGGTCATTCTGTGGTGCCCCTATCAGTATGCTACGACTCCCTAGGTACTGTGGTGCACACTTTGGAACACCTGCTGGATCTAGTTTGGACCTTCTCCCTGAGGAGGATCTTTTACTTGGGCTAGCTCCCATGTTGCTATGCAGAAACAACATTAAACTTCTGCCATCTTGAGAGGTGCGTGTTGTGCTATTAAAAAGTCAATTTGCCCTTCACTTCTTTATAGAAACGGACTGAAGAGATGAGTAAGCAACAGAATAATATTGAGGATCATCTGCGTTCTGCAGAAGCGTCGTTGTTTCAAGCAAACACTGTATTTGGATTGCTGCAGAGGAGTAGAGAGGTATTGAAATAATGCTTTATTTCAGCAAATAACCAAATTTGACCCTGCCATTGTAATGGAAATAAAAATATGTAGCAATAATTGAGTTGGTTATACAAGTACTAGTTGTATCCCATATATATGAAAAGAATATTTTTCTTCTTCTGATGGGCTGTTTAATCTTCTGTGCTATGCTCAACAGCACACAGGCATAAAATTTTGCATGAAAAGCTAAAGGCACACAAAAGGCAGCATACCATTTATTTCTTGTTGTTTCATAATGTGTGCATGTCTCAGCAAAATCAGTATCTGACTCTCAAACTCTAGGAATATGAAGGGATTGCTGCACAATTGGATGGAGCAAGGAAGGATCTGAGTGAAAAACTGAAGAGCCAGACTTTGTCGGCCAGCAAGGAGCCTCTTGTAGTGAAAGCAGAAGAGCATGCCAGTTTTTTGCAAGACTTGGCAAGGCAGCTGGATGTGTATGTATTGACATCTTCAGATAAAAACATAAGTAGTACTCTGCACTTTGCTAGTTTTGTTTTTTGGAAGCTATTTCCTCTATGTTCAAGGTGAGCTACAAAAACAAAAGGAGGAGTTTATCCTGATGTGTGAACATGGATTTAAAGATTTTGTCAGTTGAGGTTCCTATTCTGAATAAAATTTGTCCCGATCAGTGCCCATGACTGCATGCCCAATCCTGTCAAGGGCCTGTACCAACAGAATGTGCATTTGCCGGTACAGAGTTCCACAAAAGCACCACAAAGTGCAGCAATAGGCCTCACCATGATGGTGGGGATGCCAGAGCCTTTCTGCCAGCACAGTGACAGAAGCCCAATTGGGTAAGTCCAGTGTAAGGGCAGAGAAGAAGGATGAATAGGTGTGGGAAGCAAAACAGTAGGATATAGTGATGAGGCATGGTTGGATCTGGCCAGGAAAGAGGTGGGATCAGCAGTGCCATCATGTACAGATTCCCAAGGCCCTTCCCAGGTTTAGAGCACAATCCTAACCATGTCTACTCAAAAGTCAGCTCCATTGTGTTCAGTGGGTCTTACTCCCAGGAAAGTGTCTTTAGGATTGCAGCCTTAGTCCACCTGCACAGATCACTTCAGTTTTGTGCTAGTAAATCTCTGGTAAAGCTCTGAGCTGTGGCTTCTGTGGCTTATCAGAGTCCTCTTGCAACCAAAAATTCCATGAGGGATACGGCATAGTCAGAGCTGGCACATCTGCATTGCTTTATTGAAATTTAGTCCCAATCAAATTCATTAAATAAATTTTTGTATAATTTTGTATATTTTGTATAATTTTTGTATAATTACCAGATCTATATTTTTTGTTTCTTTTCTGATATTAGAATTGTTATATTTTGTTCCTTATATATTCAAATAGACTTCTCTAAGTTCACTTTTGAATAAAAGGACAGAATAAAATAAAAAATATAGATCATCAGTGTTAATGTGGTATGCCTCAATAGTGGTTCATGCTAACAAATGGCTTGGAATTATTTGTTTGATCTTTTCACATATTATGTAATACTGTTTTGTTTAATTTTTAAAAATGAGCATTTGCAAGTAAAAGATTGCATGATTCAAATGTGATTTAAGCTTGTGCTCTCTGCATTGCTGTACTTTCTATCATGTTTTTTTCCATAGGATCAAGAAAAATGCTAGTAATGATGAGCTGGTGACCCGGGCTGTGGAAGCAGCTACTGCCTATGAGAATATTATTAATGCCATCAAAGCAGCAGAGGCTGCTGCCAACAAAGCATCAAATGCTGCAGATTCAGCATTATCAGTAAGAATATCAATATCTGAAGCATCACATGACTGTTTCATTTGACATGTCACTTAGTGGGTTCTGGCCATTGGCTTTGCTGGTGCTAAAACTGCTGTTCTGCAGAGAAACCAATTGATTTAAAAAATGATATTGGAAGCTGTAAGATACCTTCTTCCCACTGGCCGAATAGTCCTTTGGCCCACTACTTTTTCTTGCAAGTGAAGCAAGCTGAACTGGGCCCACAAGCTGGGAACAACTGGTTCATAATGAACTCCAACAATGTCTCTAATTTCTGATAGCATGGCTAATGTCTTGCCATGTTCTCTCCTTAACTTTCCAGAGAAGGTAGGGCCACTTTTAAACTAATTATTTCCCCTGGCTCAAACACACATTAGCTCTAGCACCGTACAAAAAACTCTAGCACCAGTGGGAAGTTAACCAGTACGTAGCTTGCCTGTGGGGCTGCAGGGTCCTTTCGTCCTCAAAGCAGCAGCATCAGTGCATCAGTTCCCGTTTAACTCTATAGCATGCTGTTCAGCTTGTTTGTCAGTCAATGAGTCCATGAGCCAGATATCAAATCCTTGAGTCAGTCCACCAGGTCACTGGTTCATCTGCTAGTCAGTTAGTCAGTCTTCTAGTCAATCAGTCAGTTTAGTTCATCTTTCCTCTACTAATAGTTCACTCTTCTACTACCCAGAATTTCTCTTCTACTATCCATAGTCTCTCAAACCTCCAGGTGCTTCTTTTATCTCTGAGGATTTTATTGCCTCTCGTAGGTGCAGCACTTCCACTGCCCATGCTTTAACCCCATGTTTCCCAAACTCACCACAGCAAAGGACCACTGCAGACACTACATCCTATCTCCTAGCAATATCTTCTGTATTTCCACTGCAAGCCAACAAATTTAGAAACATTTAGAGTTTTCTTCTTAATGCCTTACATGATACTGTTTCACTTTCAGACAATGGAAAGAAAAGACCTTGCAGGAAGGGCCAAGAAACTGAAGGTCAGCAGTAGTGATCTGTTAAATCAAGCACAGAGAGCACAGAATTCATTACAGGGTATGTAAAAACATAATGTTGATTATAAAGTTGATAAGCTTTGCAGGGTTCCAATATGGCTGCTCCAGATTTAACTCTCCTAACAACTCTACATTCATTTGAGAGAAACAACTGTTCCTCAATTAAATTGGAAAATTTGCCGGCTCTGACTTTACTAATTAAGAAATCACCCAAAGGAGGGTACAAAGTTATGCAGGTTCCTAAAGGAATGAAAGGTAGTAGCAGGATAGGGTTTGCACCCACATTGAGGAGTTTGATAGGAAAGCATGTCTACTCAGAAATAAGTCCTACTGTGTTCAATGTGGTTAGGATTGCATCCGGTGCCAAAATGGAGTGCTCAAATTTGCAGTACGTTGAAGGAAGATAACACAAGAGATGCCTCAAAGTGTTACAGCTTTGTTTTTCATCAATGACCCTTTGTTAGTATGCTCTTGATTAGAAGGAATCTTGCCTCACACCCTCCAGTATGAAGTCCTGGCTGACTCTCAAAAATGTCAGCCAAAGACAGAAGATTGGATTAGAAGAGGCTGTGCATGTTTTGGAAAGTGAGGGCAATAATTTAGACACTTTTTCAAATCCAAATGCAGTTTATTCCACAGGGTTGAGTTTTGCTATAAGGAAGCAAAATGAACCAGGCAGAGGAGAACCACTCTCCTCTGCCTGGCAAAAATGAAGTAGTGACGTGTCTCCCAAAAGTGAGCACTGAGTATAATTACCAGGCTGATTCACACCAGATTCTGTTTTACAGAAATCAGTCCAGCTCTTGAAGATATAAACAGCAAACTTGAGGATGCTAAACGCAAGAAAAATGAGATAGAAATAAATCTCACAACGTTCCAAAATGGCCTCAGTGGGATAAACAGAGGTAGGTACTTCTACTAGAGTGTATGGCCTATAAATTACTGAGCATTTATAGATGTGTTCCTATATCCCTGTATCCACAGGTTCACTTATCTGTAGATCAGTTTTGCAGGGCCCTAATGAGCCCTACTCCAGGAAGTACTCAGGCCCTCCAAAGCTTCATCTGGGTTCAAGAGAGTCTGTAGAGGTGTAACTGTATTTGCCTGTATCTGCAATTTCACTTAACTACAGGCGGTTCCTTCCAGAACATGATCCCCAAAGCCACAAGGTGCACCTGTATGTAAAATAAAAAAGTATCCCTATTTAGGTGAAAAGGAGAAGGGGAAGAAAATATTGAATCAGAATATTTGATGTCCTGTTCACTTGCTTTGCATATGTTGTGAATTATATGCCACCAAGGACAGGTGGCTTTCTTTCAATATTTCTTTCAGTAATAGGGGAAAATGTTAACATGAATCTTTTTTTATCTTTTTCTTCCTGCTAGATGAGACTGAGAGGATGATCACCAGTGCAAAAAACATGGCAAAAAATGCCAATGACATTACTGATAATGTGTTAAATGAACTGAACCCAATTAAGGAAGATGTTGATAAGATCAAGCTTTCTTATGAAAGCACACGTAGTGCTGACTTCAACAAGGCTTTGACAGATGTAAGCAATACAGGTACGGATGTGTTTGTTCCCTGGATCCCATCCACCATTTTGAAGTTGATATTAGCATTTGTTTTGAGTGGAGTAAAAGAGAAAAAAGGCAAGTGTTGAAAGTTCATGATGTGTCTTGTCATCAGTTAGTAAATACGGCTGTTATGAAAATAATCGTTGCCGGGAATTCCCAGGAAAAGCAGAAAAGTACGAACAGACTTTCCAAAGCAGAAACTTTACAGCCCGTCTCAGGGCTGGCCTGCATGCAGCTGCTATAGGGGTTTCAGTTCTCAAAATTTATCAGGATTGAGAAATTAGATTCAATACTGAAGCCAGAACTAGAAGTCAAATCCAGGCATGAAGTTGAATCTACAGCCAAGGAGGCTTTGTTGTTCAGATAATGTTCAGGCCCAATTAGAATCTTTTTATAGTCCTTCCTATTCTGAGGGGTCGATCTGCTAATGTAGGTGATCAGAGCTAGTCCAAAGCCTTTTAGTTCTTGCAGGTGTCCCAGGCTACCATTCCAGCAACTTGCCACCAGGGCAGCTGTTCATAAAACCTATAAGATGCTATAGCAGGATTGTCCAACTTGGTTTTATCTTGTGGACCTGCTGAGGGTCAGAAGTGACATCATTAAGCAAGTAATGACATCATTAAGTTGATGTCACCAGAATTAAGCACTTTGTTGTCACGTAGAAACTCATTAGCTACAAATAACCGAAGAGAAAAATATGCATTTTTTCATAATTTCAAGATATGAGAGAGCCGAGTTATCATGCTGGGAGAACCCAGTTAGATGGTGGCTTGAGAAACTGCTTCAGAGTGGAAATGTATCTAGCATGCAGACTTCACATTTGACACTACTTGGCTAAGACTCTTGGCTCCAATGTAGAGCACAAGCCTAACCATATCTACTCAAAAGTAATCCCCATTGTGTTCAATGGGTCTTACTCCCAGGAAAGTGTCTTTAGGATTACAGCCATGGGTAGTTTCTTCTTGTATCACCCTCATGGTCTTTTTTTCTGCCATAAGAACTATTGTGAAAGAGTAGATTTTGTAAGGCTTGGTTTTTGTACTTAGGCCTATATTGCTTGGTCCCAGTACATACAGTTAAAAAGAGGCTAGTTATTCATTCCATCTGCTCTGTATTCTTCATTTCCATTGAATGGTCTTTGGAATTAAACTTTAGTAAGTAGCCATTGTAAAGCTATCAGTAATACTTAAAAATTACAGCACTTTTGTGGTCAGCACAGGAGTTATGGCAGGACTAAGGTCCGCCTAATGGAAGGTTAAGATTGTAGCCGAAATTACCTTATTATAATTTATAGGTGTTGAATAAGAATTAACAAACTTGATCTTCGGTGTTTTCATGTGCAACTGTAAGACTGTTTTAGGGAAAAGCTATTAGTTTAAGCCAGGACAAGTAAGAATGGAACATTTCCCATGGTATTTCAGCAGTTAAGGGCCAAATCTATTTTCCAATACTGGTGCAGTTGGGAATCCTGTGGTGAGGGGTAGTCACTGGGGCTTTCTTAAGAATGAAAACATGTGTTCTCTTACCATTGGGCTGCATTGTGGCTTCACCAGAGCTGGAAAGTTGGATATAATTGGACTCCAAATGTGCACATTATGTGACTCTTATTTAATGTTTTAGTCCTTAATTTTTTCCCAATTAAAATATTACCACAGTAAATAACTTGACAAACATCCTCCCGGGCCTGTTTAACAAGATTACAAGCATCAACCAACAACTGATGCCGATTGGCAACATATCTGAGAATCTAAACCGCATCAGAGAGCTCATTCAACATGCTAGAGATGCTGCAAACAAGGTGTGTTTTATGTTTGGTGAGAGCTTTGAAAAAAGGCATAATTGTACTTGGCTGAATGGTGGATTCCCACAGCATTAGTTCTGTAAAGCTGAGTTTGCTTTGTGTAGCAGGACTAGATTCATTTCAGCTTATAAAACCAGAAGGTGAGAAGAGTCTGCCTGCCCACTTGATCCTTGCTCTGATTGTCTTGTATGATCTACCCAAGGAGACATGGCTTAGGAGGGTGGTCAACTCATTTTCTATAAGGGGGATTCTGCAGTTGATGATGAAAATGGCAGTGGGGCATCTCTTCCTGAAGAAGCTCTCCTTAGATATCTCTGTGCCAGATGTCTTATTTATGGCTAGTTATTTTGAGCAATGTGACTAAAAAAAAAAGCAGGCCTCCGTCAGTCTTGAAAGACTATGGTATTGTGCTCGGCACTGCATACGCTGCATGCGAAGCATGAAAGCCTGGGGTTGGATTTTTTATGGAGGATAGGCTGTTACCCAACCTGCAAATCCCTCCTCTCCACGCCACTGAATTAATCCAATGGAAAGGCAGAGCCAATACGATTGGATCCAGCTGGCGTCGCAGAGCTGGGCTAAGGATAGGAGCTCACCCTGTCTTGTGGGGCTGACCCGGGAATCGAACCCTGGCCTTCTGGTTAACAGGCACAGCGTCTTTACCACTTGCGCCACCCACAGCCCACAATGTGACTAAGCAGGTGATATCTCAACACTTAAAGGTCCTGGAAAAAATTGGTTGTCTTTCATTCGGGTTTCAAGACTGGCTTCAGAGTGGAGATAGCCTTGGTTATCCATAAGAGTGACCAGGGTCTGGACAGAGAGAGTACATACCTGTTGGTCTTTTGGATTTCTTGAAGACTTTGGATATTACTGACCCTGGTATCCTTCTGGTTTGTCAAGCTGGAGCTAGGAGGCATTGTTTTTGCAGTGGCTCTGCTCCTTAGCTGGCAAATCTGAGGTCAGACAAAGTTGATGATTTACTGTCTATGTAAGTGGATTATTTTATAATTTTATAATTTTTATTATTAAAAATTTATAATTATTTTATAATTCCTAAAATGGTTATAAACTAAAATTATAACATTGTTTCTTATTTAATTGGATCTCCATGTAATATTTAATATATTTTTATTTTTAATAGGTTGCTATTCCCATGAGGTTCAATGGGAGTTCTGGGGTTGAAGTTCGACTGCCAAATAACCTTGATGATCTGAAGGGCTATACTTCCCTTTCCTTATTTCTTCAAAGACCTCTTCCGCGGTTGGATAGTCGACGGAGGCAGACTTCCAACATGTTTGTCATGTACCTGGGTGACAAAGATGTAGGTTTTCTTTTGTTGGTTCATGTTATCTGCATTATTTTTTCCTTAAGTGATTTGTTGATTATTATGAAAAACTGGTTGTAAAAGTGTGAACAGTGTTTTCTGAAAACTTGAAAACTAGAGTGTGTGTGCGATCAATGCAGTCTAGTGGTTAAATGGACTTCAGTATAACCTCCGTCTTCCTTGCAGTTACTAATGCACATCATATCCTGTGCTCCCTACTGCCCTGTCTGTACAAATCCTACTTATTTCTCAATTTTACCACATTCTTCTTCTTAATTGTTGTCCAAGTGATTTATTTTACTAATGTGATTATATAAGATGGAGGAGAAACCATTCTGCATAGTAAATATGCACCACAACATGAAAAGCCTGATAAAACGCTTTAGTATGAATCACTGTAGCCACCCTCAAATAATTGCACAATTTATTTATGGTTTTGGGATTGAACATTAAGTGTGGGCTGTTTCATACATGGAAGTTTTCCTACACAGAGATTATCTCTGTGTGAGAAAATGTTGTTTGCCATTATGAGCACAGTGTCTCTTACTGTATCAGTGTCATGTTCCTCACTGATTCAGGCAGCAATCCTGAAGCTTCCTTTGCGCCACCAAGGGGACCACTTAGGCCGGCACACCAGCGTGAGCACCAGTCTGTGATGGCCTAAGTCAGCCAGTGTTTGCCACCTGAAGAGGCTCACTGTATTGGCTTGGCTAAGGGGGCATTCTGGGGTGGTGTGGGTGGGGATGGGAGGGCAGAGGGAGGGAGGGGAGCAGGGGACAGGGCTAAGAACTGACATATGTCACATCCTTACCTTGTTCCGAGGGCAAGAAGGAGTGGCACATCGCCACTCATACCACCTTAAATCCAAGGATACCTATATGAGGCTGCTGCAGCCAATGGAAACTTCCCCTCACCAGGGTACAGCAGCAGCAGCAGCCTCTGTAACTTGCCCTGGATGCAGCACAGGCATTCCAGCCTGCCTGTCCCAGTGCAAGTCAGGATTGTGCTAGCAGATGAGCAGTTGACCCCATATTTTCAAGGAAGATAATAGTTTGAGAAGCAGTTCCTTTAATTATTCTTTTAAATCCTTTTCTGTTTCTAGAGTTCCAAAGACTATATAGGTATGGCTGTTCAGGGCGGTCGTCTTATATGTGCCTATAGGCTAGGAGGCGATGAAGCTGAAGTTAAAGTGTCAGAGTTAGTGAATGAGAGTGAGACCATTGAAGCAACTCTGGATCTTGTGAACTTTGAGAGGTATGGGAACGGAAAATAAAAGTCTTTCCCGCTGAGCTTTCATTCAGAGATCTCAAACTTTTTGTTCTTTGTTTTGTTTCTATTTAGGATTTACCAGTATGCAAAGCTGAATTATATTAAAGCTGCAACCTCCAATTCTCCATTGAAGCTAGACCCTTTTGAATTTAGTGCTGGGGATTCTAGCACTCTTTTCAACCTGGATCCTGGCAGTGTGGTTTTCTACGTTGGAGGATACCCACCAGATTTTACAGTAATATGTTGCTAATTTATGACAATTTGTTAACTTTAAAATGTTTGTATTCCACTCTTCTCCTACAAATCAGGAGACACAAAGTAGGCTCACAACAAAGTTAAAAGCAGTAACAGCCATAATGAAAATAAATCCATTAATGATTAAAAGATCTACTATCTACAGTATTTATATACTGCTTTTCAACTAAAAATTTCACAAATTTTTTTTGTGAAAAAAAATTCACAAAGTTTACAAAGAAAATGAAAAATAATCTGAGACTTTATAACAAAACTACAGCAGAATATCATAAAATATAAGAATACTCTATTTTCAGGCAGCACAGAACAATAGTCATGTATATAGTAATAGTAACCGGTATAGTAATATATGTAAATAGTCATGTGTATAAATTATAATTCTGATACTTTATTTTTCGTATCAAATAACTTGGCAGTAGGCTACCCATCTGTAGTAGCAGCAAGCAAGGGATATACCCTGTGCTTTTTAATCCAAATCTTTGAGTTCTGCATAAAGAAGCAAACTGTAGAATATGTATTTTTTTATTTAGAATGATTTACATTGCTTCAGTCAGCCACACAAAGGTTTTGCTGCTATCTCATACTTAGTAAACGTATGACTCCCTTGACTCCTGCCTGAGAAACTCTCACATATTTGACAACAAACCAATATGACAACATATTTGACAACAAACCAACAAACTAAATTTTCAAGTTTTCAGTCAGAAGGACTAGAATCTTGCTTTTTTTCTTAAAAACAAAATATAAAGATTTCTTGAAGAAACAACTTCCGTCCCTGAGTAATGGGCACAGTGGAAATGTGAAATGTATCGACCATAGTTTTCACGTATATGTTAAGCACTATTAAACCAATGCTGCAATCTTTTAACTAAAAAACTGTATTTTATTTTTACAGCCTCCAGATACAATCAACTACCCTTGTTATGAAGGCTGCATTGAATTAGATAACTTAAATGAGAAAGCTATTAGCTTGTATAATTTTAAGAGGACTTTTAATCTCAATACAACAGAAGTGCAGCCATGCAGGAGGTAAAATTGATTCTTTTTTCAGATTGCATGAATATTGTAAATGCACATTTCAGATTTTACACCCCTTGTTCATTCATTCATTCATATTGAGTGTATTTCAATCAAGGATGGGTTGATATAGCCAAAATATTGGAGTACTCTTTTTAATTATATTGTTGTATAAACTAACTCAAGTCTGAGTCTCAAATGTTATTTCCATCCCTAGAAATTACAAGTGAAAAACATCTTGATGAGCACAGAAAACTAGAGAAAGCATTAAACAGTCTCTTTCTGCCCACCCGGAATTATGGAGTTCCATTATTTTGGAGTTCCATAATTCTTAAAGAAAGAATCTACATCTAACGTTGGTTTGGCCCTAGAGCTTTGTGATTCAGGGCCAAAACCAATCCAATTTTCCAGTGGCTATGCAGCCTTGCCAATGGGATGTGCCAATACTGACCAATACTGTGGTCAGCAGCAGGAGGCCACCTCAAGGTATTTGTCCCCCTACCTTCAATTAGGACTACATTGCTACTACATCAGGGCTGGAAAGTTGGATAGGATTGGGTCCTCAGGTGCATCAGTTAAAGAGAAAGAAGAAAAGAGCAGTTGCATTGTACTGTAAATTAATCTGAGATCTATCTACAGTATTTATATACCACTTTTCAGCTAAAAATCTCACAAAGTGGTTTACAAAGAAAGACAATGGCTAATTTAAAGAAATTTAAACATTTCTTTTGATCTCAATTTCAAAAATAAGTCTACATTGACTGAATGTATTACTTTTTAAAAATTGTTTTTATTAATTCACTGCATTGTGCCCTATGATGACAATAGTTCTGATCTGTAACATTTCCCTATTACAGATATCGGCAGCAATCAGTTGAGAAATATTTTGAAGGCACAGGCTATGCGCGCATTGAAGCTTCTGTTCGAAGTACACGCTCTCCAAAATATGAGCAAACTATTCAAACCACTTCAGATGAAGGTCTGGTGTTTTTTGCAGAAAAGCAGGTAATTTTGTTCCCGGGGCAATCTGGTGGAAAATGTATTTTCCAAGAACTATAAAATAAACATATTTTTGAGTGCTCCTGGATTCTGTGTGGTTATAACTTTGCTACAATTCCACAACATTCTGAAAATATTGTGAAGCAAGTATTCAGCGTCTGAATGTGTAGTATATTGCTAACAGTATTGCTTTAATTTTAATATTAACTTGTCTCAAAAAAGAAAATAAATGCCTACTCCAATACTGTCCTTCATTTGTGACAGCAGAACTTAATGTTCCTCTATTGCATATGCATCGTACCCCCACAAATAGCTTTTCATTATCAGGAGCTTCATAGCGGCCATCGCAAAGGGTTATCAGCTTCACCCACCCACAAATGTAGAGCCTGGCATCTACCAACCCAGATAGACTGACAGAAGAGGCAGTCATAAGCAGGGGGTGCATCCTGGTGCCAGTGACAGGCACCAGAATCTTATCTCTGATTCACTGGCCAACATATCCCCTTTACCTCCAACATACTATAGTGGCATAGCTTTTTTGGTATAGCTGTATTATGTGGTGTGGCAGGGAATAGGATTGGGCTGTTAAAATAATTGTGTTTGAGATATATGTGTTTCTCACCCCAGGATAGATATGTAGTTTAAAGAACCCTGTACTTGATCCATTTAAAGGTCTACATTCTTTCAACAAGGAAAGGTTATCTAGATATCTGCAGGTGGCTCTGAGGCTTGAGCACCATGGTCCAAAATTTGTGGTAGGTCATAAAACTAGGTCTCAACCTCAGGCTCTGAGTTTTCCAGTTCAGTCCTTGGAATTCTCAAACAGTAGGATTCTCCATAGCGCGAAAGAATTAGGATACTTGATTCACAAAGCAATAAATATGCCATACTTTTATTCAGTGTAGGTTTGTTCTGCTAAAAGGGAAAAAACTAGTGAAGGAAGAGTAGACCACTGGAATTTTTTTGCAGGATTCTGAGATGTTGCTCAGTATGTTCTTCTTAGTGCTCTTTCCCAGAGCCTCAGAATTGAGACCGCACTTTCTTTACCCCAATGCTGAAATTCCAAGGAGTGCTGTACAGACAGATTTGCACAGTTCATATAAATAATCTATTGTTATTATATAATACATTCTCTTCCTTAATTACAGGACAATTTTATTAGTTTGAGGATTGAAAAAGATTTTATAGTGCTTAGATACAAAGTTAATTCACAACCTGCAGAAGAAATAAGAACTGAAATTAAGAGAGAGGATCAACGAGTAAGTCTTTAAAAATACTCTTCTATATGTATGTATACACAATATACATTATAAATGGTGAGTTCATACAAATACATTCAGAGATATTGTGAAAAATATTTTGAAGTAGTATGTTCTATCTTTTGCCTAAGATGGTACTTATCTAGTGGCATGTAAGATATTTTTAAAAACAATTAGGACACCATTTCTAAAGTATATTTTTTATTTTAAAAGTGAATCTTTGAGACCACTGCATCATTTGTAGATGTGTTTCTTAAAATTAGTAACTTCCAAATAATTTTCACTTATGTGTACAGGGGCTTCATGTTTGTTTTCTGTGAACAGGAAATTCTCTTATATAGGCCAGTTTATAGAGATACTTTTACTATGAGCAAAATCCAGAGTAACAATGGAGAGTCCTTGCTCTGGAGTAAGAACAAGTTACTCTGGGTTGCAATATGAATTTCCCATAGGTTTTCACTAGGTGGTGCAGTAACTATGGGTGCACGTAATGTCTCTTACGTGCTGTAGTAGTTACTCTGGATTGTGCCCTATGTGAACCAGCTCAGCTCAATTATTGGCATTCTACACTCATATCCTGGCCCTTCCTTCTTGCTTTAAAGGTAGTTTAATGGCACTCCCCATTCAGTTTTAAAGCTATCCAGGAAGATGGGGAGGAGCCAGGTTGACCATGCATATCAGTCGTCATGTGGGGCTGGACGAGTGATATTGTCCAAATTGTCCCTAGCCTTTCACAGGCATTTTCAGATGTATGTATGTATGTTTTCCTCAAAGAAGAGAACTTGAAGTGGCTGTATTTATAATCTCCAGATAGTAAATAATCTCCAGATATATTTACAATGAGCAAACTCTTCCATACATCTATTGGCTCTTTTAGGAAGATAGTTAAAAAAATTTGACTTACCAGTTTTTCTCAGTTGATATCTTGCAAGCAAAACCCTGTTTTCCGCAAAACATATTGTACATTATTGTTTATAACAATATTGCACACTGTTGTATATATTGTCTATTGTTTAAATGTGGTGTTAATCCCTTTAAAAACCAAATGTTTCAAAAGCACCATGTAACTGGAATAATTAGTACTGTGCATTTAGGATTAAACTGTTAAGGTCCTGAGAAAGTGTTAAAGCACATCATGAAACTGATGGGTTTCATGTCTGTTAGTTTAAATTTTTGAAATCTTTTTCTCAGCACCTACATTTTTAGCTTTTTCAAATTAATATAGCGTAACACACTGGGATGTTGCTAATGATTTGATGATGCTTATAAAATGGATTATCCAGAGGAATGATGAGTAGAACTATATCTCTTACTTTACAGTTGTACAAATGTACTGCACACTATATTTTCCTATTAATTGTGCTAAATTCTCTAAAGTTTCTATGCCTGATTCTGCTTAAAGCAATAAATGAAGTTGTTTAAATAGTTAAAAAAATTGCTTGTGTTGCTTTTGGTTGGTGTTAAGTCTGTTTTATTCATTTCAGGTTTCACTAACTATTTTGAAAGATAAGTATATTTTGATTAATAAGCGAACAGAGACACTTCCAGCTACATTTTACTTTGATTCATATTACTTGGGTGGAATTCCAGCATCTTTAAGAGACCGGTGAGTCACTATATTGATATTGCATGTAGAACTTTAGAACTTCTGCACGTTCATGTGTTGAACTGCCAGGAGCATGTGTTGAAATTAGGCTGTGCTCTTTTAATGCTCTGAGCTTATGTGATTATTACATTTTAAATTTGTTAACCACTGTAATAGGTATTTTTATCTTGAAATGTGAGCTATAAACTTTTAATTAAATAAAAACTCTCTTCTTTTAGTTGACTATTGGAAAAGGCAATTTTTGCCTATACTGAACCTAATAAAAACTAAAATTGTACCACACATTTTGTATGGAAGACAAATAAAAAGTAAAAGTCATTTTGTATACCACAATCAAAACTGATTATGAATACTTTAAGGACAATATGAGTGGATAATAATGTTTAAAAGTCTATTCACTTCTTTATTTCTGGAAACAGCTTTAATATATCCACACCTCCATTTCGTGGGTGTATGAGAAGTGTGACAACCAACTTTGAGGCTTCCCCCACTTTCTCTGAAACTGTTGGTGTCAGCAGGAAATGTCCGGATGATTGGAAGGTAATTTGCACATTACTCCTTCCTTAGTTATTGAACACTAAGACAGTGTTTCTTGGTGACTGTACTCCAGTTTACCACTTCATCTGTTGGCCCACCTGTTCAAATTACCACGATAAGTAACTGGCTATGCTATGCAACAAACACCAGTAAGAAGCTCAGGTTGGACAGGAAGGCTTTTTTGAGTGTGGAGAAACATACTGGTACTTTGACACCTCATACTACTGTTTCTTATACTGTGTTCCTCGTTAGGTTCCTGACAGGCAGCAAGTGATGAGCAGTGGAGAAACTAACAGCCCAATCCAGAGCAACTATTCCTTGCACATAAGAGGCCTTAGGGTGCCCTATCTATCACTAGGGTGGAGCAACTGCAAGATGCTCCAGCCCAGTTATTCTGGAAGAGGCTTAGGGCAGAGCAAGGCAAGATAGGGTGCCATAAGAGAGGTGGACCTGCTCTGCCCTAACTGGGGCAGCCTAAGCAGCTCAGGAGAGGCAAGTTGAGGGCAAGTTTAGCATTGCCTAGGGCAGAGCAGTTACTCTGTATCCAGAGCCTGTTTCAAGGCAGAAATGCTCTCTTCCAGATCCTCAGAGATATACCACCTCAGGAGCAGGTATAGTAATGAGTAGACCCATAGGGGTCCATGATAAGGCCTGAGTAAAAATGGTATTGTTGACCAAAAATCTGAGTTCTTGGCCAGCCTAGCTGCAATCCCTGCCTCTCAACCTCAGGATATGGAACAACTACAGCAGCCCACTAACCTCAGGATACAGCAGGCCACTCCAAGCATCCATCTTGCACTAGAAGAACTGCAGCTGTAACTGGTTGTCAGGAACTGCTGGGCTTCCTTATAATGTAGGCACCACAGCTGTTCCTTTTTCAGTGTGATCTGAGGGGGGTCTACTCAGGAGCAAGCCCTTCCCAGCTGTCACAGACTTAGCATGCTCTGGAGCAGTTAGGGCAGCCCAGGCTTCCTGAGTCTCTGGATGCAGCATAACTTTCTGCTCTGGAAACATAATAGTTAGGAGATAGCAGTTAGGGCAGAGCAGGTTGAATTTGCTCTGGATTGCGCCCTAAGTGTGCATCTTTAGCAAAAATTACAAACAGGCAATCACAGACAAATTAAGCATATTAAAGCAATGAAAACTCCTTGTTTGTCTTAGCTCACCGGTTGCTAACAAGATGGAAGAATAATAAAAGGCAGAAGGTAGTTTTTCAGATTCTCAGCTTGCAGGGCATCACTATGAGCCCAATTTTATCCATGTCTACTCAGAAGTAAATCCCTTTGTAGTCAGTGAAGCTTACTCCCAGGAAAGTATGTTTAGGATTGCAGCCTGAGTGTCTCTGGCACTCAATGAGGCTGATGGAATACACAGAATATCTGACTGGGAGGCAGATATTCCTCCCAGTCAGAGTACAGAGCAGTACAGAGTACATCTAAGCATCCTTGGCTTAATTTAGGATTGATCTTTAGAAATCCAGGTTAATCACCAACTACATGACTATTTGGTCACACAGTGGTAATGATTTAATAGATTCACAAACGAAGATAGTGAAAGGAATAATCACAAAGTATTAAAGGAGAAGAAAGAACTGTACCTGTAAAATAGGAGTGAAAGAGAACTAAATTCATTATTCATTTGTATGTTTAGCTTGTAAGAACTGCAACTTTTTCCAAGAATGGAGTACTTGGTTTGAGCGATGATGGTTTTCCATTTCCCAATGGTTTCCAAGTCAGCTTTGGCTTTCGGGCATTGGACCTTGATGGAACATTATTCAACTACAATTTACCGGTATGACCAATGTGTTAGTTTTGCTTCTTGCTCAATATCATCAGATTGGTTTGCTACCAAATCTGCAACCTTCTTGGTGAAATTTAATTTTGTGGTCTGTTTGGTTGTATAAAATGTTTATTGATTTATTTTTACATAAACTACTTTGTGAACTCCACTATTGAAAAAGCAATATATAAGTATTATATTCTTACAGTACAATAATAACCTGCATTGTGAACAGGCAGGCTAATTCAGCTGCACTGTATCCAGCACAGGTTAGGAAAAAGCCAGAGGGCAACTTGGAGCAAGGGTAATTTGGGGTGGCTAGAGGTTATCAAAATTGTTAGGGCAGATTAGGGCAGAAGAAAGGGTTAGAGTACAGTATATGCTGTTGCGGCTGATCCCATGACACTCTTGGGCCAGCACAGGGGACCTGCACCAGCTTAACAGAATGTTAGGATTGCACTATTAATACATTTTCTTTTTAGCCTGATAGGCTTACCATCTTTCTGAGGAATGGCTCTATCATCTTAAGGATAGCTGATGAAGAAAGCCAATCTGGCAAGAGATATGAAGATGGTTCAATGCACTATATAACAATAATGAAAGAAAATGATGTGTAAGTCCAATACTTTGTTTGATTACAGTACAGAATTAATGCTTTGTTAAGAAAAAGGATGCTTTAGCCTTAGTGCTTGACCTGAACTTTGTTATAAAGATCTTTTCTAGAGAACTGAACCAACCATCAATGGATTGTCTTCTCGAAGTCAGTGAAAGATTTATTTACAGGTTCAGCATGGAATGTTCCACACAATTCCACTCTTGAATATCAGAGCATTATTTAAGACAAAACCTAAAACAATGCTTTAGATCTCAAGTGTGCAAGAGCAGAACAATACTTGCACTTGGTGGAGTGAGGCAGGGAACCAGTTTTATTAACTCCCTTCTTTCCCAATTCTGCACCCATACTGTTCTGGAGGGACTCCCATCCAGAAAAAATAGATTGGAAGAGGATTCTGGACTGGCTGCAGAAAAAGGAGTAAAAAACACTCTTGAATTTGGCCAGAAAAACATGTGCCTGAAAAATTGCTGGCACGTTGCAGGGCTTGGCACTTTCTATGAGGGAAGGAATACAAGGACTGATTCCCTGCTGGATACAGCAGTCGCTGCTATGGCACTGCTACTCCAGTGGGTACCAAGAAGTTCAGAATTGGGCTGCTCATTTACATTTCCCAAATCCCATTGTATGGTCCACATGGAAAGAGAAATAGGGTCTCGGTTTTGTTTCCTTTTCCTACAGAAAATGCCAGAGTGTTTATGGGTGGTGCAAATTTATAAGGCAACAGAAACAGTTAACATTCAACCTCTTAAAGTCATGCCTCCAAGAATGGCTTATTTTACCACTGATCCTTCTTTGTCCCAGTGTGTTAGACAGCGGTTCTAAGTATTCTGGGCTAATCAGCACCTATTTCCTGCCTGTTAGATAAGGAACTCCAATAGCATTGACATAACTTTGTATACCTCAGTGTATACCTTTTGTTACAGGATTCTCAGTAAAACCCACTTTTTATTAGATAAGGAAGTAGTGTTTTCCTTCCTTCCTTCCCTCCTTCCTTCTTTTCGCTATAACTTTTTATAGAATTAACTTTTTATAACTTTTTATAGAATAAAGATATTTCAAAAATAACAATTCCACTGAGATCTCTTCATCTGCAATGGTAATTGAATGAATTGAGACTTTTCCTTACAAAAAAAAAAATTAGGAAAGCAAGGCTGCGCTTGAAACAATCATTTAATTACTCAGGTTACCATCCTTTGTGGATAGAATATTGACATCATCATTGGCATCCTTCAGTCTCGAAAGACTATGGTATCGGGTTCTAAATGGAAGTCCTAAAACAGCATCTAGTATGGCTAAAAAGGCCAATTTGAGAGTGGCAACCCCTTCCACACTGAGGGAGATATAAACTGTCCCCCAGATTTTGCTGGTGCTGGGACTGCCTCTTTGCCTCTGCCTGCCGAATGAGTGTCTCTTCGAATTGGAGAAGGCCATGTTGCGTCTTTTCCCTCCAAGCTAGACAATCGGAGAATATTAACATGCAGGCCTTTTTGTTAGGTCCTTCATTGTTATCTGTTCTTTGGTTTAATTACTTGCCTCCTTTTGGAGATAGAGAAAAATAATGTTATTTATTCTTTTAACTGACTGCAGTCCTACGCACATCAAGTCAGAAGTAAATCCACTTGTGTTCAGTGGGACTTACTTCCAAGTAAGTGTGTATAGAATTGCAACCAGAGATTGAGATTGGGGCTAGACTCTTAATAGGCTTGCTCACTTTGCATCCCGGCGGAATGGTTTGGCCGGGGGAGATGCTAGCAGCCTATTGGCTGCTTTGGGCCTGGGGGCGGCAACTGAGGGACGCAGCGGGCGCCCTGCTTGCTGGCCCTTCAGTCAGCGCCGGAGATTCATCCCCACCCTCCCTCCCTTGTGCCGTTTAAGCTTAGCTGGTCACACTTTGGGCCAGGTAGGAATTTTTGGGGTCCTTGCTGATTGGCTCTGGCCGGGACTCTTTTTTGCCTACCCTAAACTGTACTAGTGGTGAGGGGGTTTAAATAGGTCACTTTATGACAGGTGTCATGCTGGAGTAGGTAGGATAGGCCTTTGGTGACTGCCTGAGGCAGCAAGGGTCAGTGCTGCGCATCCCAGGCCTACTGATACCGGACCGGACGTAGGCTGGGATGGCTAGTCCTGCACCTGGGATTTAGGCAAAGTCAACTGGGCAACTGGTTGACCGAGCGCCCAGCTGTCTCGACCTTCGGGTTGGTGATGATGGGTACCCTCAGTGCGAGGTGTGAAACCGGAGCCAGGCTTTCGCCATCCCTTATTTTTTAGCTACCAGCACGACTTTGTTAGCAGTCCCTTGTTGGGTTTAAATACTGTTAGTTAATAAAGTGGCCCTTAAATCCAGCATCTGTCTCCGGCTCTTTATTCTCTTACTTCCAAGTAAGTGTGTATAGAATTGCAACCAGAGATTGAGATTTGAATATTTGTATGCTATTTTTAACCTGAGATTGGGTTTCTGATTAATTATTGTCGGTTGTAGTTGTGTTTTGCTTTGTAATATTGTTTTGTAAAATATTAAGCAAAAGAATGTTTTGATGGTTTTGTAGTTATGCTTTGAAAATTAACTTTGGCTTGTGTTACTCTAGCTCCAGGCTAAAACTGCTTGTTGATGATCGGCTTGATTCAACAATAGATGCAGTTCTTGGAAGGAAGCCATTGAGTCAGCCGATAATGCTGGGTGGGAATAAATTTGAAGGTTGCATTTCCAACGTCTTCATTCAAAGGTATACTTAATTAACCATGTCAACATACGTGATGGATTTACAAAGTTTCAAAAAAGTAGAAGATATTTCTGTTCTTTACATACCCCATTTCTCATGAACAATATGGAATCATGATGCTTCCAGATGATGTCTTTGGGAACATGTCAGAAATAGAACATCAACCTGTAGTTCCTGAAAAAGAAGTTGCCGTATTTGTGCGACATTTTCTAGTTTATCATGGACTACTAGGGAATTGACATTGGTTCTGTAAATGCACAGTATGATGTGGAGCCATGGTGGGCTCCAGTAGGTTCGCACCTACTCTATAAAACTGGTTGTTAACAAGAGATAGGACATAAAATAGAAGTTTTAAAATAGCCATTTAAAAGTGGCTGCCAGATGGGCATAGAACCTGTTGTTAATTTCTTTGAATCCCGTCACTGATGTGGAGGGTCTGCATGAACAGCATATACTTATCAGAGTTCCTCCCAAACACATGTGCATGCCATAATGATACAACCCCTGTGATTATGTGGGTCTGTCTTATTCTTCTGAGGGCCCAATACTATTTCCGCCAATCTAAAGTGTACAATCCTTCAGGGGGTGCATACTTCAGGGGGCACCAGTCAGCCCAAGAAAGGTAAGTAAAAAACATTTCTTTTTTAATTTCTCTGTAGGCCCCAGATCACCAATGAATCTTCTGAAATATGTGCCAGCTCTTTTGCTGGTGCAAGTTCAAAGAGGATTCTGAACCAGGAAGGAGAGATGGGTTCCTGGCATGCATGGTGCCATCATGATGCTCAGACTGGCCCATTCCACCCTCAGACTGGCCCATTCCACACTCTGATGTGCCCATGACGCTCCCCCATTTCCAACCTGATACCAATGACAGGAGACTGTCACTCACATGCAGTCTCAAGCCATTTGTCCTATGTGCTGCAGCCCATTGAATAGTGAATCAGTATGTCACTTTTTGTCTGGAATATCTGCTGACAGATTGTGAGATCTTTCAGCATAATGACCTAATGGGATAGGGTGATTCGCTCATACTGTTGTCTTTCATGAAGCCCTGCTTAGACACAGGCATATATTAAGTTCAAACATACTTGCTCTTTCCAACAAAGAGTTGAGAAATTGTTGTTCAAGACATCTCCAGACTGGGATGCCTTGAAATAGGTTCATTGTTTGCAAAAGAGGATAGTTTTCATATGGGAAGAAATTGAGATACATGCAAAATCTTCAGAAAAATAGCATTTTTAAACGATACAGTTGATAAAAATCAAAATTTAATGGAGCTTTTCCTCTATCTTGCTTCTTTCACTATGCAGAATATATGCAGAATATATTCTGGAGCACCTGTAGGTGAACACCTGCAAGAACACCTGCATTTCTACTTGCAGTTTGTGCATATGCAAAATATTTTCATCCTCTGAAAGGACTGAATGTAACTGTGCCCAAAGTTTATCATACACAATACAGACAAAGCTAAGCATCCATCAATTTAATTGAAGTTTTACCTTTTTCAGGCAATGATTTTTCTCCTTGGATGTTAACTATCTTGACTTGTATCCAGACAGTATACTCTAATAATTTTTCTCTTCTTATCTCTTTTCCAGATCAGAACAGTTTCCACAAGTTCAAGACCTAACCAAGAATATTGAGAAGACTGATGTGTCCTTAGGCTCCTGTATGATAAAGAAGCAACCAAAGCTGATGCTGTTAAAAGAATTCATGGGCGCTTATCATCCTAAGGTTTGGATTGTGCAGTTCTGGACAGGGTGGGACAAATCCCACATCTATGGAACCATAAAAAATCGAATTTATTTTATGTTACCTAAACTGACCAATATGCTGTATCAACTTTATTTTAAACCAGATTCTGAATGTTTAGTCACAGCTTGGTGCATGTCAGTTCCTCAGTACTCCAGGATAAACTCGAAAGTATAGGAAGACAGGTCAACAAAGCAGAAGCATGCACAAAACCCAAAAATGTCGTGGGGATGTTTCTAATTTAATGAATAAGTTGGAGACTGTTAGGAGGGATGCACTTAAAATGGGTGATAAATTAGAGGCAATGAATCCAAACGTGAAAACCTTTCTCAATGAAAGTATCTCCTTCTATGACAGAAGCTAAAACTATAGTTTAAGCTTGTAATTAAAAAAAGCTCAAATATCTGTTCCTCCTGATAACTACAAAAGATCAAAGTTTCCTGGAAATACAACTGACCTGAAAATCCTGCCTATAGTCCAAAATCTACTGGGACAGCCTGATCTACAAAGTAGAGAATGAAAATGCATTCTACGAATACTTACATGTATGCTTCCCCTCCAACAGTTTCTGAAATGGAGCACCAACCATTAAAAGTATTGAGATCTGACTCTTACTCAGATCAGATTCTGCTATGAATCTGTTTGTTATGGTGAAACTTGAAATGCATTTATTCATAATTATAAAAATGAGCAGCCAATTCACAAGCCTGACTTTAATTGACTTGTTCTGGGGTTTAGTTTCTAAACATGTCAATTGAAATTAATTGAAATCCTATACAGTATTTTCATTGGTTGGAAATAAAAATTCTGAGAGCCTTATAATTCAGGCCTGTACATCTCTAAGGCTGCAATCTTTAGGTTGTTAAACTTTTAGCACTAGGATCCACTATTTAGAATGAAAATCTGTCAGGACCCGATGAAAGTGAAACCATGACCGGAAGTGACAACATCAAGCAGGAAAATTCTTAATTTTAGGCTGTATTCTTCCCCTCACTTACCCAGGAGTAAATCCCATTGACTGTCATTGTTAAAAACATATAGTAGCCAATTAAAATTGCATATCTGTAACATTTCCCCAAATACAGTCACATAGCATTGTAGTATCGAGTCTAATATATTGAAAATATAATAATGAAATGAATGAGGACCCAACAGAAAATTGCTCATGGTCCACCTAGTGGCTCCGACCCACAGTTTGAGCAACATTGCTATACACATTTTTCTTGCAGCAAGTCCGTTGAACACAATGAGACTTCTGAATTAACATGCATAAGATGATTTCATAACCCTGTCTTCATACATTTATAACAATGATTATGTGCAAAGTGAATATTTCTAAATATACTTTAAAATGAGTTTGCAGTGACTGAATAATAAAATCACAAACAACATCTAGAAAATGGAAAGGAGAATAGCACTTTCATTTGAAAAACCTCAAATTGTGATTTAGTGGTTTTTGAAGGTCTAAAAATATCCTTGTAGATGTATGATGGAAACTAGTATTGGAAAAACAAGGTGCAGATTTTCAGAAAGAGAATGTGAATAAATGCACAGTCATCACAAGGAAATATATAAACCGTGACATTTTTCTGCATAATATCTTCTTAAATTAAATTATTCTGAGCAGTATCTGTACTGAAGATTTGAATTTTCTCTTGCAGTTACAGAACAAAAAATCCATATCCTACTTGACGGATTCAGGCATGCGGCAAAACAGAAAGGGCTGTCCTTTACACGCTCCGTTAAATTTTCTCACTGGAGCTTATCACTTTGGCAATACTCCGGGCACTCATTTGTTGTTTATGGCTTCCCAAACATCACAAAGAGATAGGTAATTGGATTAATTTTTCTGTTGCTATCAGCATTTTCTTTTCCTTCAAGGAATTTTGTGAGGTGCTTAAGGACTGAATTCCTGATGGCAGATTTTATACTGTACAAATACAGTAAAAGTGGTTATCACTCATGTACAGGTGATAGGGGATGCTGATTACTCCACTATGCCAGATTCAAAGCTTTCACCAACAGGGGGTCCTCCTGTTTCTGCCTTTCCTAACAAGGCTCTCTTTACTGTCAGCCTGTTTTTCCTTCCCTTCCTTGCTGACTGCAGTAGGTGCTCCTGCAATCAGTGTGAAGTTAGTCAATGCCTATAATGTACTAGTAATTGGGGAGAGCATCATAAACGGTATTTGTCCAATGAGGGATTTTAGGTGGTTTTATTTTTGGAAAATTGGTGCAATGAAGTTTTTGCCTTGAAATTTTAATTTTTAGTAATCTGAAACTATGGCTCTTTGGAAGGTGGGTGCCATTTTACCTTGTCACCTAGATCAAGGTTTTTAAGGGTGGCTTTCATCTCCAGTTTGCTATGACATTGTACATGGGACCACTCATGGATATGTCAGGTTTCTGTTAGCTTAAGTCACGTTTGTTGAGGTATCCTCTTTACTCGAATCTAACATTCACTTTTTTCAGCCAAATTTAGTCTCCAAATCAGGGTATGCATTAGATTCGATGGAGCATTAGATTCAAGTAAAAACAGTATTTTGATTATAAGTATAGGTCAGTATTAAGTTTAACAGTTCACTATATTGTTAATGCGAAATGTAACATAAACCCATTTTTGTGTGGGTTTTAGTACCTAGTGCAATTAGGTAAAATTGTAACATACAGTAAACCCAGTGTCATATTATTGCTGTCATATAATTCATTGTTATATACAGTAAAACAAGCCTATGAAATTCATTCTTTCCTTGGGGCATATTTCCCATTGAGACGTCACCTGTCCTTGATCTTATAGCCCTCAGATTTGTAGTGTTTGTGGGGGAATGAGGCTTGACGTGCTTCTTCATCTTCTTCCCTGACTCTGCTGGGTGAAAATTGCAATGTGATGATTGGGCTTACAGGGGATACTCAAGAATTCCCTTCCCTGGTTCAGAACAAAAAGATTGTCCTGGGAAACCTCCCAGTAGTTGGGTGTCCCCCGTCCCCGTTTCCCCCGCAAAATGAATTTATATTAATCCTGGGAACTTCCTGCTTGGAGTCAGGAAAGGGAGCCCACTTCTCAAATGAGATTGCCCTTCAGGCATATCACTCTCTGCTCTCTGCTTCAGTGATTGACTAGGTCTGTGCCTTAGGGTGAATTTGGGATGATCAGTAGATATTTGTTGCTATCACCCCAGTGGAGAACAAGATGGGGGGTGGGATCTGGTGGAATTAGGATGCATCCTAACTCCCAACCTGAATACCCCAGTGTTACATGGTGCTGTTTAGATCTGTTCTAGTGATATTGCTGGTGCAGATCTAAGTAGCCCCATTGAAATGGCTGCCATGTTACACAGAGTAAGAGGAAATAAATCTACTCCAAGTTATGTAGCAGCCACCTCCTATCCTGCAGAGGATAAAGCACAGGCCAGTCATCCTGCCTGTTCTGGTGCAGGATAGGATTGGGCTGCTAAGCTTTTAGGATGCTGAGTCAACAAAGAAGCCACTGGAGGGTTGAAAATTGAAGAACTGGAGATTGAAATTGAAAATTGAAGAACCTACAAACAGCCTTGAACATTGATACTGAGAAATAATAATTGTTTATCTAAAGCAACTTCAAATGTTTTGTTCCATCTTCTCTTTTTTATTGTTCTTTTGTGATTGTTGAAGGTCCCATTTTGCCGTTGATATACGGACATCATCATCTCGAGGACTGATCTTCTTCATGGGTGACAAATTGGAGGGCAGATACATGGCTCTTTATCTAACAAAGGGACGTTACATCTTTTTACTTGGTATGGATGGAAGGAAGATAAAAATCAAGAGCAAAGACAAATACAATGATGGGCAGTGGCATAATGTGAGTATTACCAGTACTTCAGTTAAAGAATACAGCCCTTAACCTACAAAGGAATGTTGCTGTCATTCTGGCCTAACTGCAGGGGCTTAGCTAGAGGTGGCTATCAAGAGGCAGAACTATCACAGCTCTCTCGCTGTGACAATCCTAGGTATAGTCATTACAGTGTCTGACTAAAACCAGGAGGACCTCGGCAGAGCTGGCATGTGTGGGATTATTTGAAGTTCAATATATGCATCAAAGATTGCAGAATGTGGTGATGGGCACTGAACACAGGATGCAATTTTTTTGGGAAAACTTATTTTCTTTTTTAAAGCAACAACACATTTTTAGCACTCGTCATTGCATATATTTGAAAGTGAGTGAGCAACGCCTAATAAAATTGCAGGAGTTAAAGATATATCAAATGCTAAACTTCAATAACTTTAAAGCAGCATTCCTGTCACTTACATAATGGTGTTAGCTATTATATGTTGGCATTAATACTCTGTACTGCTTAGGTTTTTTTCTGTGATGCATGTATTCAGGATTATGCTTGTCTCCTGAAAAGGTGGCATTCAGCAGAACTGAAAAGAAAGTACGTCTTGTAGTTGATGGTTTGAAGGCTCGAGAAGGAAATGTACCAAGTAATTATTCTGCCAAGACTGAGTCACCAATCTATCTAGGAGGCATGCCTTCCTTAAAAGTGCAGGTAAACGCCAAGGCTCATGATGCTGATGTAAATTCTTTTTAAAGAGAACATCCACATTTGTTCTTTTATACCATTGTTCACCTAAGCCATAGGGCAGGAAAAAATGCTCTATCCTAGTTGCAAGTAAATGAATGAGAGTCCATCTGTGACAGGCACATTACCTTCAAGCTTGATTCCCCCTGGAAAATGTAAATGGGAATACAGAAGCCTGGGGCCTTGAAACAATTCATTATCTGATCTTTCCATCTTCCTTTGGCAACCCACCAAAAATCAGATCCTGATTTGGGTTTGGGAACCACTGGCTTAGTGTGTTGGCACTGTTGTGTAGCTTAGTGTGTTGGCACTGAGTAAGGGCTGTTTCTGCTGCGGGGGTGGTATTTGGCAAGTAAAGTCATTGTTTAAATAAATGTGTGGTCCTTTGAACCAATCATATTGTTCACGTCTTATTTGGTGTGGAAGCACCAAATACGTGACCTAATTAAGTATTTACACTTATCGTTCATTTTCAGAATGTTCCAAAAAAGAGCTTTGTGGGTTGCCTGAGAAACTTCAATGTGGGAGGAAAACCTGTACATTCTTACCAGCAGAACAGTGGTGTTCTGCCATGTTTGGATAACACTGTGGAGGAGGGAGTCTCTTTCTTCAATGAAGGTGGATATATAGTCATTGGTGAGTCTTGTTGAAATTACTGGTTCTTATCAAAAGCTTTGCATCAGACACTTACATAAACCTCTTGCCATACATAGGCTTACTCAGTCATTTTCAGTTACCATAAGTAGGGGATCTACCGTATATATTTTTAAGGTTCAGTTTTGAGCTATGCAGGGCAGTTATCAAGTTTGGTCAGACCAGAGCAGCAGGATGCCAGGCAGCTCCAGGACTGACAGCTTGGTCTGAAGCCAAACTAAGACTTTCTATCCTCTTTGAGGGCACAATCCAGAGTAAGGGCAGTGAGGAGAGCCCTGTGTGTATCTGTATCACCAACTATTCTGTATCCAGAGCAGAAAGTTATGCTGCATCCGGACAGTCAAAACCTGGGCTGCCCTAGCTTGAATGCTAAGTAGGCATCAGTTAAGTGACAGCTGGGGAGCACTTGCTCCTGAGGAGACCCCCCCCCTCAGATCACACTGAACAAGGAACAGCTGTGGTGCCTGCCTTAGAAGGAAGCACAGAAGTTCCTGACAATCAGGAACTGCAGTTCCTGCAGTTCCTCTAGTGTAGGGTGGATGCTTGGAGTGGCCTGCTGTATTCTGAGGTTAGTGGGCTGCCGTAGTTGTGTCATATCCTGAGGCTGAGAGGCAGGGGTTGCAGCTAGGCTAGCCAAGAGCTCAGATTTTTTTGTCAACACTGCTATTCTTACCCAGGCCTTATTATGGACCCCTATGGGTCTACTCATTACTGTCCCTGCTCCTGAGGTGGTATAACTCAGAGGAGCTGGGAGAGTTAATTTCTGCCCTGGAAACAGGCTCTGGATGCAGAGTAATTGCTCTGCCCTAGGCAATGTTAAACATGCCTCTCCTGAGCTGCCTGGGCTGCCCCAGTTAGGGCAGCCCAGATCCACCTCTCTTGGGGCACCCTATGTTGCCTTAGGTGGCCAAGCCTTTTCTAGAGTAATTAGAGTGGAGCATCTTGCAGTTACTCCACCCTAGTGATAAATAGGGGAACCCAAGTGCTATTCTGAATTGGGCTGTTAGTCTACTACTTGGCTTGGCAGCACAACATGTGAGCGAGATCTTGGAGTCGCCATGGATCACAAGCTGAATATGAGTCAGCAGTGTGATGTGTCTGCGAAGAAGGCAAATGCCATTTTAGGCTGCATTAAGGGGACTGTAGCGAGAACTTATAGTTCATACTGCATTGATTAGACCTCACCTTGAATACTGTGTTCAGTTCTGGGCACCTCACTTTAAGAAAGATGCAGCCAAACTGGAGCAAGTCCAGAAGAGAGCAACAAGAACGATCAGTGGGATGAAAGGAAAGTTTTGCGAGGAAAGGCTGGGGAACTTGGGATGTTCAGCCTGGAGAAAAGGAGGCTGAGGGTTGACATGATTGCCCTCTTCAGATACCTGAAGGGTTGTCATATGGAGGAAGGGGCTCATTTGTTCATAGCTGCCTCTGATAGCAGAACTAGAACCAATGGGTACAAACTGCAAGAAAGGAGATTCCAGTTGGATATCCGGAAAAAATTCCTGACAGTGAGGGCGGTTCTGCAGTGGGACAGATTGCCAAGGGAGGTGGTGGACTCTCCCTCACTGGGGATCTTCAAGCAAAGGCTCAACAAGCACCTGTCAGGGATGTGCTAAGAGGATTTCCTGCTACAGACAGGGGGTGGGAGTAGATGACCTACTGGGTCCCTTCCAACTCTATGATTCTATGATTCTAGTTACTTATCCCAGGTTCTACCCCCACATGTATAAATTGAGATCTCAATTTATGTTGAACTTTGCTCTCCAGAGTTCTTTAGTTAAATCTGGTGTGAGTTACACTGTCTTACAGGGCAGGTTAGGCAGAGGAAGAGATCCCTGCAGGTGAGAAAGGGTTTGTTGGGGAGTTCTAGACTACAAGGTCAGAATTCTGTTGGGGTGCACCTCTTCTTCTTGAACATGTCCTGGTCCTGCTCCAAGCTGGGACTCTACCACTGTGCTGACATGCATGTATGGAGCTCCCTCTTCTGTTTATTCAGAGAGTGTATAAATGTGCTTGGAACTGAGTTCATACTCTTGACATCCTCTTTAATATGCTGTTTCCAATTATTTCTTTTATCTAGAAAATACTTTTTTGATGAGCTCTGAATATAAGATTGCATTTTCCATTCGTCCAAGAAACTCGACTGGTATTTTAATCCATACTGGGAGCAAACAACAGAACTATCTAACTGTTTACATGGAAGGTGGCATGGTAGGTTTTTCCTTCCCCAAAAATGAAAGTGTGGGATTTTTTTATCTGTAGTTTTCAGAGTATAGTGACAACAAAACAACCAAAACTTCTGTTAGAAAGATAGATGTTTGACTCCTTGGGGAGAAGATCCTTTCTCTTTTAATTATAGTGGTCAGTGAGAACCACTTTATGATAACAGAGACTAACTGCAGTAAGAGACAGACCCCTCCAAGCATAGTAGCTACAGGAGTTCTTATGTTGACACAAGAGACATTTACGTTGGTGCAGTTACCGCTCCACCTAGTGGAAACCTATGGGAAATTCATAAAGCTGTCCAGACTAATTTTTTGTTGCGTTGACGCAAGAACTGCCATGGTTACTCTGGATTGAGCCCAAAATCTGCCCCTCATCTCACAATCGGGGGACACTAGACCTCAGAGTATATATCTCTCACCACTTAACTTTTTTCCCATTACAGACTGGCAGGCATTAAAGTGGCTTCATCATGTACCTACAATTCTAATGCAGATACTTGCTGCTACCTGAGTGGTAGTGCACAGAATACAAATAAATCTCTCATAGTTTTGGAGATAGAATGCTGTAGCAATTTGACTTTATAAATGAGCTAGCTGTCCATAAAAAAATTGGCAAAACTAATCAGGTTCAGTCAATCTTTTCATAGTAGCATATTCAGGTGCCTGTGTTGTTATCTTTTTGTTGCTTGTCATTTAAAAAGATGCCTGTTTTCACAGCTCACTGCTTCTGGAAATAGTGGCAATGGAGAATTCACAATGTCAGTCACACCTCAGCAGTCTCTGTGCGATGGCAAATGGCACTCTGTATCAGGTACCAGGCAGTCTTATTTGCCAGTCTTTCAAAGCTCGATAAAGAGGGAGCATAGTTGAGCTCCCAAATGAATGCTCTGTCCTTTTTAAATAAACGTAACTCTGTTTTTATGCATCTTTATTAACATCCTTTAAGTGCACAATGGGATTTGTATTCATTTAAGACTTATCTACATCTCTGGTTCTGTTTATTTTCTTGTTCGTAATAATTCCAAGCAAAATGTGTCATGACTACTATCCATACATCAGTTTACAATAATCCTAGAATAGTCTCATATGCTTCAGTGAGACTTCACAGTTAGATTCACTGCAAACTTTTAAACTTGTATATAGACTACATTAATTTTCTGGAGTGCTTTTATCAGTGGAATAAACAGTCAAAACTAGCAGTGCAGATCACATTCCATGCAAGTAAAAGTCCTCCTCCTGACGCATATACCGTACAATCCAGAATAACTACAGGAAGATATAAGAGGCACTTACTCTGGATTGCTCTGTGCATTTCCCATAGGTTTCCCATAGGTGGCACTGTAACTATGTCAGTGTAAAAGGTCCTGTAGTTACTCTGGATTGTAGCCTAAGTGTGCAATGTTAGGCCCAATGGCCCTTTCTCCACTGTAATCACGTTGAGAGGTGAAATTGAGCATCCTTCCCCTGTGATTTTCCCCACCTCCTTTGAAGTGGTTTCCTCCAGTGCCATGGTCCTGACCCAAGCACATATTCAGATCCCCAAATCCAGAAATATTAAATCATCTTGCGGGGGGGGGGGGGGGGGAGGAGAGTTTTAAGGGGGAAAATGCATGTAGTATAACATACAGTTTGGCCTTATAGCCAGGACAACACACAAATATTATGTTTGTCCAGTATAGAAAACGTTGCTCTAAAAGAGGAAGGGACAAAATGGAGAGAGAGGTTATGTAGTCAAGAAGAATGGAAGGCAAGGCTGAAACTTCAGTGTTGTAACTTTAGGTTTGCTATAATTTGGATGATGAGTGCCTTAGGTAAAATAGAAAATGCTAATTGATTGATCTGTTTACAGTAACCCGGAAGCAGGACGTTATGCTCCTAGAAGTCGATACACAGAATAACTACACTGCTGGACTGTCAACTATACTTTCCCTTGGTCCTGCTCAACCACTTTATTTTGGAAGAGTTCCAGGTTAGGAGACTCTTGTTTGTTAATATTTAACTGCCTTGCTTTGCTTTGCAAATGTGTGTACTAAGTGGGTTGTACCTTATATATGGAAAAAGTTTCACTCAGTTGAAGGCAAGCTTCTCATACATCATTTTTGGTGAAGAAGGACTTTGCCTCTTATTCTCATGTGAATAAGCATAACATGCATGCTCACACAATTGCTAGATGTTCCCTCCAAATTGTGATTTTCAGGAATACTATATATCCTAAACATTTTTACTTATCTGGGTAAAATAATGTTACTTATTTGGGTAAAATTTTAATGGACAGTCCTGTTAATCACCCAGATTATTTTACACAATAGGAATAGATGATGACTGTCATTCGTGCTTACTCTTCTAAGTGACATGGATAGAAATGAAAGTTATGCATCTTGAATAGGATCTTGAATATTTCATTCATGTGTTTTATTGTAAACGGATACTAAAGGACATTCCTCAGAACCACACATCTGCTTGCTGCAGTCCTTTACAAGCCTGCATAGGTGCCCTTTATTTAGCTCTTTTTCTTCTTTTACAGTTAATTTGGAAACACCATGGCTTCCTGTTCAAGATGTGTTCCTTGGCTGTTTGAAGAATGTTAAAATCAGTGACAGGCCTGTCTTGGTCAGCAAAATTTCAGACGTTCACGGTGTTATCAACTTGCAAGGATGCCCTGTCAATTAGCTGTATAACGTGTATCTCCTCAGGATGGTGAAATTGCTTTGTGGACCGTATGAATTGCCACAATATGGTTTAAACTCCTCTCAGCCTTGTGTTATTCTTGCTGTTTGTGTCCCAGCATGGTTCAAGGATGTACGTTTTATTCCCATAATTGTAAATGATGCTGCCATTGTTAGACTCCGTACTAAATGTCATTTACTTGCAATTCACAATCCACTGTGTGCAATAGTGCCATACGAAATACAGAATGGTCTTGTCTTCTGTGTACTGTAATATAATCTGGTGAGATTCTGCTCTCAGCCACATTGATGTATAAGACGAGCAATTGCATTGACATAAGATCCCAGTCCGGAGGCTTCTGACAAGAGAAACTCTGCCCAAATTAGAATTGGATGATTTTTGGATTGCAGGCAGAATCTGACCTTGGAGACAGAACTTCATAAAAATAGAAAATGATGTTCGATTGCTGAACAGGTTTGTTTATACTGAAGTATGCATAACGTAATGACAAAAAAATAATAATATAAATTGAGGATGAAGCACTTTACAAAGAGCAGAAATTCAGAGATGAGTCTCAAGAGGTTTATGACCAAATAAATGCAATCTGCTTTAAATAAATTCTTCTGTTTGTTTATTTTACATACATACAAAGACCTTAATTGGCATCAAAACTGACAAACATACATACAAAACATACCAATCAGGTGAGGAAAAGGGATTAAAATTGTGGGAGAAGGAAGAGGGGGTAAAATCACATTAAAAAAGTACTTCAGGAAAACACCTGCGGACGAGCTGAGTTTATTACTGTCTGTTTTTAAATAGCACCTTTATCAGGAATTCTGCAACTAACTCCGTTGTGGTCCTAGAGCTGTCCTCAAAGAGGGAGCCCATGTGACTTCTAGTAGAGTCAGTAAGGCGGGATATAATAGGGTCAAGGAGCCGGGCTCTGAGCTTGTTGTAAGCAGGACAGTGACAAAGAATATAGAGAATCAAATCAGGTTCTAGTCCACAGAGTTTGCAGGTTCCATGCTCAAGAGGGATGTTTGCGTATCTCCCATTGAGAACAGCCGACGGGAACATGTTAAATCGGGCAAGCATAAATGCACGCCTCATGGAAGGGTTCACTAATTGATGGAAATAGTTGGATCCATAACCAAATGAGGGGAGTATCCCAAAAAAAGCGGGGAGAACAAACAGGATTAAGGTTGGTAAATTGGGATTCCGCCTCCCATAGTTCCGCCTTCAGAGACTCCTTCTCCTATCTTAATATTTTTGTATTTTTATACTACCCTTTCCTCAAAGGAATTCAGAGTGGTATGCATGGTTCCTCTTCTTTTCTCCTAACATCCGTGTGAGGTAGGCTGAGAGATAGTGATAGTCATGACATGAAACAAATCATAATAATGACCATAAAGTAATTGCAGTGAAGATTTCCTCAAAAGCAGTGGGCGAACATCAGTACCATCCTTTGCTATTGCTCCCCCATGCACATAGTTAGTTATATACTTCCCTGGTGCCCAGCGTTGAAGTTTACCTGCCTGGAAGAAGCTCTTCTTAAGGCAATCTTGGAATGGGAGCCCAGGTCTACCTGGCTTTTAATTTTAATAAAATTAAAAATTGAAATTAAATTTTTTTTAAATTGAATTAATTATAACATTAAAAATGAATTTAATAAATAAATTTTAATTAAAAATTAAAATAATACGTTAAAATTATAAATAAAATAAAATTAAAATAATAAAATAAGGGGAAAGCAGCCCTCCAAGTGCCTGTTTTCTCTGAAGCTAGATGTGACCAGCGGCAACCCTCAATGCAGCCTGCAGCAAAAAAACCCATCTGGCCAGTGGGCAAGCCTTGTAGTCCTTCAGATCTTTCTCTCATGCACTCTTATATGTAAATTTATGTACATTTATTCAAATTTGAAATGTAAATCATATCACCTCAACACAAAAAACACCTCATAACACCTCAACACAAAAAAATCAGTAAGCCTTTCAACTCTACCCATTGCCCAGTTCAGCTTAAGTTCCTAAAATGAACCCTATCAGCTCCCACCAGGTTTTAAAGATAAAAAAATTTCACCAATTAAGCTTCTGTTTTATTCTTTTTCAGGAGGGGGTAAGGCTGCCAAGTGGATCACTTGATTGAGACTATTCTGGTGGCCTTGCATTTCTCTGTGCCTGTCCTGAACGTGAGCCCAGGCACGTTTGCTTACTCATGAGTAAATGTGGCTATGTAGCTCTGCTCTACTTTCCATAGAGCTTGATGCATTCCTTAGCCTAGAGGAGGGACTTCCTCCTGATTTGTGGGTGCTGCGCAATAAAGAGACCAGACAAGGTGTTGGAAGTAAATAGTTTATTAAACTATTTAACATGTAAGTAAAACGGACTGTTCTAAGTAGCCATGCGGTCTAATTTGGGGATGCGGCTCTCTGCATGGTTCCCCTGAATGTTGTTAAGGGCGTTCACAGCCTGACTCAAGGCAGTCCTTAAGCAAAGGTTAAGGGTGTCCGTATTTGCCAACCCGAGGGTCGAGGTAGCCGGATGCGCAGCCTCCTGACTTGTGGGTGCTGCATTCTTTAGATCAGGACCATTCTGGTGGCATTGGATTCTTTTCAGCCATCTTTTTCCATTTGACTAAGTAATATTCACCTTTTCATGAGTAGGGTTGCCCTATTTGGAAACCACTGAACTGGTTGGCCAAGGAGAGGTGAATCCGGGACAGTTTTGGATGCCCCTCCTTTTCCCACCCTGATCCCTCCCCTCAGCGCCTGCCCCTTACAGTACTTTTGTTAGGGTTACCATATGTCCTGGAAAGCCTGGTCTGTCCCTGTTTGGGGGGATTGAGTTCATATACTGGCAAATTTGACAGGGGGTCCTGTCCCAGCTTTGTGGAAGTGAATTTGGCAACCCTACCTTTTGTGGCAAGCTGCTCCAATGTAATATATACTCTGCCAGCTCAGGTCTTCGTTAGAATTGAGCCATAAGGCTTCAATCAAATCATAAGTCTACCTCAGGGGTGTCCAAACCCTGGTAAAGGGGCCAGATGTGGCCTGTGACAACCCAATGCAGCCTGCAGTATTAACCCCCATCCGACCAGCGGGCAAGCCTTATCGCCTTCCATATCTGTCTTTAATGTACTCTTACATGTAAATGTATTAAAATTTGAAATGTTAATCATTTTTCTGGCCCCTCAACGCAGTGTCAGAGAAATGTTGTGGCCCTCCTGCCAAAACATTTGGACATCCTTGGTGGATGTGTTGTCCATACACAACAACAGGTTTTGGTAATGCTTGATGTGCAAAGTTTGACAGACTTCTAAGTCAACCAACCTACAGTGTTCACAAATTATGTGAGCCAGAAATCCAGAGCTCCATCCTTCCCAAATGGGTTTACATCCCATGTCTGTCTAGCCAAAAGTGTCCTATATATCCAACTAAGGGTGCAATACTAAGAAATTTAGGCTGGCCTAACTCACCTGGCCTTTCCGTGATGGTGTGAGGAGGTCAGTGTATGCCTGTGGTGTATTCCTAGGAGGTCTGTATATGCCTAACTCCCCCGCCAGGAGAGGAGCAGAAATTTCTTACCACACTTTTGTGACACTTCCAGGTCAGCACAAGACTTATGCTGGGTTTTAGGCCAGCCTAAGGCTGCAATCCTAACCACACTTTCCTGGGAGTAAGTACTATTGAACACAATGGGACTTACTTTTGAGTGGACATGCTTAGGATTGCACTGTAAATGGAGGTTAGGATTGCAGCCTTAATGATGTCAGGATTTCTGTGCAGCTGCTTTTCTTTCTTAGTGTTTTGCTCAGAAGTGGGAAGGCAAAAAACAAAACATTTCCTATGGAGGTTATAATATATTTGATTAGTTGGAAAAAGCTGTTGTCTTACTAATAGCTGTTCCCATATGTAAATACATTGTTGGGGGAGGAAGAGACAAATTTAATTAGTCAGCATCAACTAATTATACCGTATATTTGCTTTTGCTTATTAAATACCTAATCCCCATAGCTGCTACAGAGGCAGAAACTGGAGATAAAGTTTGACTTGGCTTTTGCATAACCAATGGTTCAGTACCTCGAGGCAAGAGAAAGTATTGTATTATAACTTAAAGAATTGAAGCTACAGATAAATGCAATGCAACCTTTTTCTTTCTGCATTAATAGTTGGACTGTCATTTTCACTTTTAATATTTTAATCACTACTATGATGTGTATTATGGAAGGTAAGTATCGTTCTGTGAGCCGTGTTGGCCACGTGATGTCTTCAGATAACACTGGCTCTTTGGCCATAGAAGCAAAGATGAGCACTGCACGTTATGGCTGATCATGGCTAGCCAGGGCTACTGGCACAGGGTTATTTTACCTTTCTATGATGCTTATCCATTAGAGCTCCTTTGTTGTTTGTGTATATGTTCTCACATCTATGCCACATGCTTTCATGTGCAGAAAAAGGAAAGCATGCCAAGACCTTTGATATGGTAAACCATACACCCTGAGCCACTCTTATATAAAGTCTGACATGTAGTATGATTAGATTGTGGTCATATAGACGGGACCAGAATGGTGCCGGTCTGGAATCCTAATGCATTTTACCCCTTTCCTGATATACAAATAATGAGATGTTTTGCCACTTGCTGCTGTGTGGAAGCAGCCCCACGAGATAAAAATATTTCTTTGTTTGCTATCTAGAGTGACACTGGATTTAACAAACAGCACACTCAAAAGTGCACACATAAGTTTTACCATGAGTGATGCCATGGCAGTCAGAGCCAGCGCATCTATTAGGCAACAGAACACAGGATGCAGATTGGGGGAGTGAACTTCCATCTACGCCCACTCATTTTTTCCCCCATTACTACTTGCTTTGTGACTGCTCCCCACCAAACCACAGGATGCTTTGTTGGCATCACTGCTTCACCTCTGGAAGGTTCGATTGGATTGGGCCCTGAAATGTAGTAATACTTGTGAGAGTGCAGCAAGTAGTATTTTGATCCAAATTTTAAGAGCATGGATTCCAAACTACAAATAGTACTTTGGGGAGTATCACTTGCACATGCTGCACACCATTCCATATCAATGTGTTACAAGGCTATTTGGACTGCAGTCAAGCTCTTAAAATTAAGATTATAATTCACCAGGAAATTTTCCTTCACATGTGAATGGCTCTTTTTGGGTGCAATCCTAAAGACACTTTCCTGGGACTAAGGCCCATTGAACACAATGGGGCTTACTTCTGAGTAGACATGGTTAGGATTGTGCTCTTAGTCTGCAAATCGGGATCATTTCATGGCATAGGAAACGATTCCTTTGAAATCTGCCTTTCCAGTTCTACTCTGAAAATTAAATATCTTGACATTTCCAATAATTCCTAAATATCTCAACATGTGGAGAAATAAATTTCCATATAGGCGTAAGACTTGTACAAGAGTGAACAATACCTCTGAAAAATCTGAATGTTATACGCACTGGATGTACTGTATGCAGCCAGTTTTCATGTTTACTGTAGTTATTACTTTCTTGTTGTTGGCATTCCTACAGAATCCGTTCATCACTACAACACTAACACCTCCTGGGAGCACATTTCAGGGGTTGCACATTGTTTTGACTACGGCACTCCAGGCTAGGAGATCCCTGCTTTCCTCTATAAGTTAATGAAGTGCAAAAATAATTGCCCCGTATTAGGAAGACTTGCTGCTCATTGCTTAGCTATATGGTTTTGATTAGTGCTAATATTTGTTGATTTGAAAAGGCAATCATTTGATAAGACAGAATATTCTACAACCATAATACAATATCATAGTTTCTAAGATGTGATCATGATGGCCAAAGGACATGGCCATTCTTTCACAATACATAGAGAAGCATCTGATTCCTAAGAAAGGGCTGACCATATTTGCCAGCATGTAGCACCTCATTAATCATGAGCCTATTTGCCTCTGTAGCTAGCAATCACCAATAAAATCTAAACTTTTATTTTCCTACTTCTGCCTGTAAAGCCGGCTGTATGGATCTTCATGGACACAAAAAGTATAGAATTTTATGCCTGTATTGAAATGGTTGCAATAGTGGTTCTTAATCTTGTTGGAGGTACTGAACCTCGCAGGTTTCATATGTGCATTCACTGAACTCTTCATAATTGGAAAAATAACAAAAGTATACAAAAGTATACGTTGTAACAAAAGTATATTGATGCACCTGGCAACCCTGGCGAAAGGAATTGACACACACCTCCGCCGAACCCACGAGACGGATTCATCAAACCCCTGGAGTTTGATCAAACCCAGCTTGAGAACCACTGAAACCATTGGATGATGCTATCCAAAGCATGATGATGCCAAAGGGTCAGGGCACTATAAATATTCTACTGCATGAAAAATTATGACAGTTTTGCTAACCCCCGAACAATATAACATTATGGGGAGGAGAGCTTGTAATTAAAAGAAACATGCCAATGGCCACTTCAAGGTAATAATGTTTGATACAGAGTGCCTTACAGCATTTAAGGTATATATTCAATATCTCTGGAAAAATATTCAAATATTCAACACCTCTGGAAGTAAATATTGATTATTCCTGTTTTACAAACATACTAACTTGCTCAGCCTGAGATGAGATTTGAAGCCAAGCCTTCTAGTCACTAGTCTAGAAGTAGTTCAGAACTACTCTAGTCCAGAGTAGTTCTGTTTAACTTGTAAGTTTAGGAGACATAGGGGCCAAAATCTTGTATATTTCAAAGGAAGATTAATGTATTATTGGGCAAATCCATTGCTGCCACAGTCCATTCCTCCACACACTTACAACTGCCATGTAGGTGTTTGAGAAGCAAAGTTCAAAAATTTTGGGACAGTTGACTTATTTTTCATTGATAAGAGGATGCTTTCTGGCCCTTCTAGCTATGTGTGTGATTCAGTGACTCCATGATGAATACCCTAATTCACTCCTGGTACATGACAATTTGTGACTCTAAACAAATGGTTGTACAGGATGAAAAACTCCTAACGTACCTGCTGTGATACTATCCTTGAATCTGTAGTATTAATCCAAAGCTTTGCATGAGGCCTCAGAGGCGCTGAAAACCTGCTAATTATGGCTTTTGTTAAGGCAAAGTGTTAACAATGCCTTTTGGCCATCCTATTTGTCAAGTCTAAAGGAAGCATATCCTGTTTCTCATTCCAAGTGCCAATCCCTCCTATTCATGTTTTCATTTGTCCAAGTGTTAACATGTTGACTGCCTGTCTCTCTGCACTGACAACGCAATTCATCATAATGGCAAGGAAGCCTGGTGCCAGAGGAAAAACAATGAATGGTTGATGAAGAGGTTTGACAAGACTTATGGTGCAATGCAGAGTATGGCTACAATCCTAAAGTAAGACCCATACAATCCTTTCCTGGAATTAAGACCCATTGAACTCAACGGGGCTTACTTTTGAGGAGACCTTGTTAGGATTGTGCTCTATGGGGAGTCCTTGCTCCAACGTAAGAACAATTTACTCTGGATTGCAATATGAATTTCCCATAGTTTTTCGCTAGGTGGTGCCGTAAGTACATCAACGTAAATGTCTCTTACGTGCTCCCATAGTTACTCTGGATTGTAGGATAAGGCTACAATCCTAACAGACTTGGGAATCAATTTTATTAAACTCAGTGAAGTGGCTTCTACAGAGATTGTAGATTGTGTCATCAGTGAGCCTATGTCTAGCATTCAAATCCAGGTCTCCCAGGGATAGGCTGTAATCCTAAAGACACTTTCCTGGGAGTAAGACCCTCTTAACATAATGGGGCTTACTTTTGAGTAGACATGGATTGCATTGTGCTCTTACCTACCATTTGTCCTTCCAACTTCCAGCACCTGCAAATACTATTGATGGGTACTACAGCCTGTTTTGATCTTGCTTTCTGGCTGTTCAGGGATAGCAGGAATCTGGTTTTTTTGTTTTATGAGGTCTCTAACATCTCCTTACACAATAGAACTTAAGTCTCAATGAAGTATTTTTCTTGGAGCTATGATGCAGGATCACTTAACTTTGTGGTTGAGGACTCACAACTGGGGCATATCCTGGCTAACAGAAGGTCACATCAAGTAGCATTATTGCATGTTCTTTTTTCTTAGAACAGATGAAAATTGAGCTTGATTTTTAAAAACTTTTCCCGAGCTTTAATCTTAGTGATATACCACTAGCATCGTGGGCTCATACAGCATGGCTGACAAATTCTAGCTGGTTCCATTGCTGCTCATGCTCTCATCAGCTGCCTTGACACTCATGTTTCTTGGCTGAGCTTACTCTGTATGCGACCAAAGAACACAGGGCTCCAGCAAGCCTGAAACCTGAGCTTATAGTTTTGTATGGTTTCCATATTTCCTGAAATCCAGTTCTTATCTGATTATTCCTCCGTCCTTTTAAAGTTACTCAGGCACCAGGTTCAGAGTGATCCAACTGCTCTCTTGAAAGTTCCCTTTCCTAAGTTCCCCAAAATCTTTCTCCCACTTTGCAGGGCATGCATGGTCCCACCAGTTCTTGGTTGTGACAAGGTTGTACTTTTGGCACAAATTCCAATGTATCATGGTGGCCACTGTGCTGTGTCTTTCCAGAGAGTCCTTTTGGGCAATCTTTCTTCAGCCACAGATGATGCGTTCCACTGTTTCTTCGGCCTCCTTGCACAGCCAGCACTTGCTCTCTTTCTGGCTCTTGTCTATTTTGGCCTTTATTGCATTAGTTTGCAGTGCTTGTTCTTGGGCTGCTAGTATTAGGCCTTCTGTTTCTTTCTTTAATGTTCCTTTCCTCAGTCATTGCCATGTGGCTTTGTTATCAGTATTCATATTCTCTTGAATTTTGTTCAGGTATTGCCCATGCAGTACCTAATTAATTAATTAAGGAAACTTGATATCATTTCCCAGCAGGGGAGGAACCAAAGGTAGGGCCTAGAGGGGCTCATGTTGGAGGCCCACAATCATGCAAGGTCCTGCAACCAAGCAGAGTCAGCTCCTGGAGCTGTTCAGTTAGATTCATTGGTAGCTTCACAGTTCAGAAGGTTCATTGATGACACTGTTTTCCTCCCAATACTCAGTAAACCAGCCAGGGTTCAGGTCACAATGGGAAGGTTTACTAGGAGATAGTGAGAAGCAGCCAGTACAAGTAAGTGCTGGTGCCACTTTAGTGCCACCACAATATCTGGCAGAACCAGTGGCAGTGAAACAGACAACTGCCCAATCACCTGTTCCTGTATTTTATCCCCCATGGGTGGGAATGCACCTTGAATAAGGGAATGATCCTAAGCAGACAAGAGACTTGAATAGAAATCCTATCCATCCTCCACTTTCAATTGTCGATTCCTGCAACTGCTTGTTCTTTATAAATAAGACAAATTTGAAAGAAAGGCATCATGAGTCACTTGGCTTTATGTGTCTAGAAATGCAAGTTGGAGAAATGCACCTTAGACTAATGGTGTCCAAACTTTTTGGCAGGAGGGACACATCGTATCTGACACTATGCTGGGGCCAGGAATTTCAAATTTGAGTAAATTCACATAAAATTTATACATATTTGAGACAGATCTAGAGGATTACAAGGCTTGCCAATGGGCCACATGAGGTGTCTTGCCGCAGAAGGCATCTGGCCCTTGCTTCTTGGCCTTTTGGCTAAGATCAAGTGTAGGCAGGGGTTTGGACACCCCACCTTAGACAAAAGCTTATCTAGGCATGAAGTGCACTAACCCAGCTTTTGCCCAAGGATAAGACTGTCACTGAATGTACATTAAAATTATCTTGCTTGAATGCACACATTTAATGTATTTAATTGGGAATCGTGCATTTGGACTGTCAAAAGAAAATGGTGCTTTGTTTCAGTTCCACCCCTAAATTATATGCCATAACTGCACTTTCCCAACCACAAGTGGCAAAACCTTTCAGGCTGTAACACTGTATTTTTTCAGAGTTTCAAAAAAAAAATTGGATACAAATATTCTTCCCAATGTTCTGTGGCAAATTATTTTTTTCCACAGGCTGTTCTGATATCATTTTTCTGAGAACTTAATGGGGGGTCCTCCAGGCCAGAACTATGGTTAATTTAGTTCAAACAAATTTGACTGAAGGAACAGCACAGGAGGAAGGGGGTTATCCTTCAAACAAATTATTTCCTTGATCTAAACTGTTCCATCTCAGAAGCGGCTAAATTAGCCCAGTTATACACAAGAAGCTGCCTTATACTCAGACCACTGTTCCCTGCTAGGATTAGGGCACAATCCTAACTAATATAGGCCAGTGTAACTCACCCATCTCCCTGTTCCTGTACTGGTGTGGGGAGGCCACTACAAGTTTCTGAACTGGCCTAACCCACTCCTTCCTCAGGAGTGGCACAAAAATGCCTTACAGCACTTTTGTGACACTCCCAGGCAAGCATGGAACTTATGCTGGGACTTATGCTGGCCTACTCAAGGATTATGATTGCAGCCTTAGGGTGCAATCCTAATTAGGCCAGCACAGGAGTGGCACAGAAGTGTCTTAAGGGCACTTTTGTGATACCTCCAGGTCAGCACAGGAATTATGCTGGCCTGAGGGTTAGGACTGCAGCCTCGGGAGTTTCTAAATTCAATCTCTGGACATATACACCTGTGCATTTTTTAAAAACAAACTGTTCTGGAAAGGTCAATAAAATATGAACCAAGTAATGGCAATGTACAACTTTGGCTTGGACTGTATGGATCTTGAGGATAAACACACTCATGACCTATTCACAAGTGATGCATGGATGCATTGAAAACAACTGTGACTATAGGTAAGAAGAGCTTTCTTGCATTATACTTCACAGGGACACTCAATTTCGTGATTTTGTAAATGTCTTCCAGAGCACTTTTATATATTTACTAGCAAAAACATACCCGCGTTGTGGGAATAAAATTCCCCCCCACATCAGTTCCCCACTGCGCATCGTCCCCATGTGCATTGCCCCCATACAACATCCCCCATGTGCACCATGTTCAACACCCCCATGTTCATCGTCGCCATGTGCATCATCCTCCCATGTGCAACACCCCCATGCACAATACTCCTGTACATCCCTGATGTGCACCATCCCAATCTGCACCATCCTCCATGTACAACACTGCCATGCACATCATCCCCCATGTGCAACTCCCACATGCGCAATGCCCTCATACACTATCCCCTTGTGCACCGCCCCCATGCACACCATCCCCCATGTACAACTTCCCCATGCGCATCATACCCCCATGTGCACCATCTCCCCATGTGCAACACCCCCATGCGCACTGTTCCAATGCACACTGTCCACCCTTTGTGCACCATCCCCCATGTACAATACCCCCATGTACACCATTCCCCCAAGGTGCACCACCCCTATGTACAACACCCCTATGTGCAACACCCCCATACATCTCCCTAAGCACACCATCTCCCCATGTGCATCATTCCCTCATGCACATCATCCCCCCATGCGCACCATTCCCCCATGTGCACCCTCCCTCCCAGTGCATCAGCTGGAAGTTGATCAGTCAGTCTTCAATGTTAAATATAGGACAAAAACATGTTGCACCCCTTTTCAGCCCCTTAAGGGTTAAATTACTCAACATCGGTTCTTGGTGGGTGTTGATGTCACAGAAGGAACACCCTCCCCAAATTTCATGCTTCTAGGTCCAGGGTTTGGATCAGTCAGAGATTCTTCAATGCAAATTATAGGGAGGAAAATGCGTTGCACCCCATTTCACTCCCTTCTGGTTGGAATTTCCAAAAACTGGTTCTTAGTGGAAAGGAAGGAACACCCTCCCCAAATTTCATGCTTTTGGGCCTGGCGGTTTTGGCTGGCCATTGATGAATGAGTGAGTCAGTGACTTTTCAGTTTTATATATATAGATTTTGCCTATATGTAGATCTTCAGAAACTGGATTTCAGGGCAGAATATTGTTCTAAAAACAGAGGCAATGAAATCCAAATGGAAAAAAGTCACTGAAGCTGTAGTAAACCCTCCACCTGAAAAAAAAAAAAAAACCTACTAAGATCCAGTAGAGACTAGTTATGTTTTGATGGTCTAGCTACAGAAAAATGTATATCCCTGCCCAATGAAACTGGCCTGAGAGAACACAAGATTATTTATTAATTAGTGGAGCTTAGGCAAGACTGTCAGATGGAAATAATTTCCAGTCATTACCAGCATGGACTAATCCTGAATGGATGATTCAGAAGCTGAATGACTCTCCTATGCCTTGATCTCGTCACTTTGTTACTGAGCCTTTTATTCTCTTCTTCCCCCCTTTTACATGATTCAGATGTCCTATTCAGATAGAATTACTGCAAAGTAACAACATAAAATTGCAGGCTGATATCAAAATTCAGGAACAGAAGATGGGTCAAAGGACTGTGTGATAAAACATATCCTTCCTCCCAAGCGTTCTGTGTTTCTGCAGAATACTCTGCTATGTCTTTTGGGCTGTAATCATAACCACACTTTCCTGGGAGTTAGTACTATTAAACCCAATGAGACTTACTTTTGGATAGACATGCTAAGGATTGCACTTGGTCTCTGATGGACACAAGGAACTCCATGGATGTAGGTGTTGATGGGCTTGTAATCAACACCTACATCCATGTAGTAATGGGCATGTTCCACATGCACATTGGAGACCAAATGTTCATTCCTTGAAATTCAAGACAGGAGAGAATATTCTGCCAGTCAGTACCACTTTAAAGGATCCATTACTCATATCTACACTGAAATATATAACCATATCTGAATCTCAACCTATGAGAATTGCCTTTTTCCTTCTCCATTTCCTTAACCTTCTATAAAAAGGATCCCTCACCAAGGAATATTGACAGTAAACTTTGGAAAAGTATAATTCCGTTTTGTTGCATTTAAATATTCAATGGCAAATACTCTACCTTTTACAAAGCCAGATGAAATCTAAGTTTTAGGCCTCCCAGTTATGGAATCCAAGCAATTTTGCATCCAGCATATATCTTACAGCCTTTTTCATAATAAAAAGGACATTGCAGCACTGATCTCTTGGTGTTTTGTAGCAGAGATAAATGCACTTTATAGTAATGTAGTAAAGGACTATAAAGCTGTTTACTCTATAAAGTTGTAACACTAACAGCAGCAATAAAATTGCTTGGTCACAGGCATTATATTTATGTTCATTTAGAGGTAATACACTTTTCAGCACTACAAATCTTCACCAATATTTGGCTCATCCCGACTGCATGTGTGCCAACTGGAATTAGCTAATGTGCATAGCTTTCACATATTGCAGGGAATTCCATGGAGACACAGTGGTGCCTCACGTAAAGGGCTTAATTCGTTCCAGAGGCATGCTCTTTAAGTGAAACGTTCTTTAAGTGAAGCAGATTTTTCCACAGGAAATAATGGAAACTCAGACGATTGGTTCCACAACCCCCAAAATATTAATATAAAAATATTAACTGGATGTAAAAATGACGACAAAACACTGGAATTGAATTCAAAACATGTGCATGATCCGATGAAATCTACTTAGGCTGCAATCCTAAAGACACTTTCCTGGGAGTAAGCCCCATTTAACACAATGCGGCTTACTTCTGGCTAGACAGTTAGGAGGCTGCAGTCAAAGGCACTTCCCTGGGAGGCTTATCTGGGCTGCTGCTGGAGGTTCAAGGTGGCTGGTAGGGGCACTTGGGGGCAGTTAGGGGCAGCTGCCTCTGGCACCCCTAGGCAACTTCCCCCAATTTGGGGGCAGTTAGAGGCAGCAGCACTGGCCAGCAGCCCTTTTAAAGAGCCTCTGTGTGGAGCGTCAGGGCTGCATAGCACGCGTGCCCATAGCGCGCTTGCTTGTTAAGTGAAGCGGAACTTGTTATGTGAAGCAAGATTTCTTGGAAATTTTTGCTTGTTATGTGAAACACTTGTTAAGCAAGGTGCTTGTTAAGTGAGGTACCACTGTACATGGTTTTAGGAACTTGTTGTAGAAGAGTATGGGCAAAGGGAAGGGAAGAGCAAATATTATACAAGTATAAATCCAAGCAGTTAGTGGTGGCCCATTTTTCCCCACAAGTTGGAAATTATTTTTTCCACTCCCAATTCATAAGTCTGCAGTAGTGTCTTCTGCACTACTGCATTCAGTCTGCAGTAGTGTCTGAAATTGCCCGGTGTGTAATTGAGGACAAGAGCAAGTCTCAGATCATGCATACAGTTTGTATAAATGGAGTCAGATCTGTTCAAACAGGAAGCTGAACATGCATAGGTTACCAGTAAGGTGTGCTTCTGAGCAGCCTTCCCTGTAACCGGTGTGGTAGTGCTGCCGTGCAGCTGCAATTGCAGCACTGTGTAATGTGAAAAGGTTGCTGTGCACCACCTACAACTTCATGGCTGCATTTTCCGTAACTGCCATTGAACACTTTGGATAACAACACCTGCCTCAGCACTCCAGGTAGGGCTCCATGCACACAAGGAAAAAAATCAGAGGGAACATATTGATCCTGAGCCCTCTATCAGCGCCTTGTCATTGGTTCAAAAATTGATGGCGTGCCTTGGCAATTTTAGCACCTCCTCAGTGTATCTTGAGATGAAAAAGATTGAAAAATCACTGCACTAAACAGAGTAAGTGTGAAATCCAGAGTAACTACGGGGAGTCCTTGCTCCAGAGTAAAAACAAGTTAGTCTGGATTGCAATATGAATTTCCCATAGGTGATGGTGCAGTAACTACGGGTGCAAGTAATGTCTCTTACATGCTCCCGTAGTTACTCTAGATTGTGCCCTAAGGCAGATTACAGTAGCAGATTATGTATACCACAGAAATGATACTAACATGTTAGCTGTAGCTGGGTAAGTAGAAGCAAGATCACTTAAAAAAATTAATGTAAAATTACCCCTTCTTTAGACTTTACCTCTGTCTCTGCTGGATAACAGAGCTGTATAAACCTACTTTCATAAACCTTGAAGCAAAATTGGATTTTGCATGGCACACATCTCATGCCATCCAATGACAATCATGTAAAGAAAAGTCTCATGGGTGGGTGAAAATAAAAGTTTTTGAGGCAGACGAGTTTTGTATTTCAGGAATAAGCTAAGCCCTACAACGTATTTGCACGTTAGGAATATTTTTAGCAGCATTGGTTTTTGTAAATAAATGAGATTTTAAAACAGCTCCTGCAGAATGTGAAGCTTTCCAAACAGTTGAGCTAGCTGAATTTTTGCAATCGGAATTCTTGCAATATTTTGTGTGTGGCTGAGTTTAAAAACCACAATACTCACTTTATTGAACAATTCACCTGTTTAGTTGCAAAGCCATCAATAACAGCAACAGCAAAAACAATTTACTATGCATAATTGTTATGCACAACCTGTTTAGTAATAAACTGTTTTGCTTTAAAACATTAATAGCATCTCTGTTGGCAGTGCAGCAAGATGAGAGCTCTGCTGTATCTGTTGCATGAAAACATACAGTACACTGAGGAACACTTGTATATGCAATATATGCAGTACATGCAACAGAAAATTCAGAAAAAAACAATTCATATATTTCCATTTGTGCACTGAATTCTGATTCATTAAGTGCCCTTCATCTTCAGAACTGACACTGTGTACAGTGATTAAGCTTAGCAGTACAACATTAATTCTGATTCAGAGCCCATTGTCTACTCAGATTAAGCTAAATTAACAGCAATACTAAAATAAGAAGTTTATCTTAAAGATCAAAGATACAAGTTATGAATGCTGCGTATTGTTAATTCTATGTAAAAACTGAATGGAGCATTTTCATCTATGTGGCAAAACCCTATAGATTTGGCAAAAGGCTGTGTAGATTCATTAAAACACATTTACAAAGAAGGAAGGGAATGGTTGGATAAAAATAGCATGAAGAAATATTCAGAATGTAAACATAAAACTGGAAGGTTCACAAACGTGCCACAAATGTTTGGGCTTCCACAAGTGTCAGCTGGACTGGTGCAAGGATATACATTGGACTGTGGAGACTGCATCCAGCCACTGTGATAATGGTGGAGATAAGTCCACATCAGCCGACCTTGTCCACTATGGTGGGTTGGGGTGTGTGGGGAGTTGTGGAGAAGCGGTATTCCAGCATGGGGCCAAAAATATTCTGAACATGCCGGCCACTGACTGAAGTAAAACCTACATTGGTCAGCAAGGAGTGGCAAGAGGGAGCTCTGCAGGTGAGAATGGTTTCTAGGCAGGTAAACACTCATCTAATGAACCCCATTCCTAGGCCAGGCAGTCCTACAACTGCCTACAACACGGGATTCACTAGTTAAATAGCTGGCAAGAGATCAAAATAGGGCTGGCAGAAACATTACTCATAATATATGGAAAAATATCCCCTTATCACAAGGAGACTTCCAACCAGCTTCCAATTAGTACTGGATTTAGCATAGGCTGCTGCACCAGGTGCATTAGTTATTGGGCTGACAGTTACCTGGAAATAGGTTCCACTGAAGTCAATAGGACTAATGCCTGAATAGGCATGCATAAAATTGGGCTGCAAGTATATTGTTCATTGATAACTCCAGATACGCAAAACAGAAGACACATGCTAAAAGCTATTTATTGAAAACGAAACAAATATTTTGCATAATGAGACACTGATGTGCAATTACTGAAAACAAGGTATTTTGTTAAAGGATATCCTTTTAAACCTACTTGTCATTCCTTATTTTATCGGACTGTATAAGGCAAATATTTAAAAAAATTCAAATTTTGAGGAATCATCCATTTATCTTAAAAATCAGGCAATTGGGAAAACGATGTGCCTTTTCTTGTTTTCTATATTACTAAACCACAGGCAATTTGGACAAGTAATCTCCTTTCTTTGCCTTATCTGTCTTGAAACCCAGGATTTCATCATCATTGTCATCCTTCAGTCTTGAAAGACTATGGTATCGTGCTCTTATTGGAGGTCCTAAAACAGCATCTGGTGTGGCTAAAAAGGTCAATTCGAGAGTGGCAATCCCATCCACATGGAGGCCAGATAACGTCTGTCCCCTGTCCAGCCCCCAGATTTATCTTTCAAGTAATATCCAAGACAGGATTGTCCGAATCCTAGCATGTCTAAGGCTGAAATCCTATACACATTTCCTGGGTGCAAATCCCATTAAACTCTGAGAGACTTCTGGGTAAACATGCATAAGAACGAGCTGTAAAGTACCTTTTTCTGTTCTACAGGAAGTTCTCACATAACAGACATCAGCAGAGAGGACTTCTAGGGCAGAGGGAATAGAAATTAAAAGCGTTCAACTCCCGGCTGCAGTAATACAAATGTAAATCTATATTTAAAGTATTTTAAAATGGAGATTCTGGCATTTTTATTGCAAGTCTTGTGAGATTTTGAGCTTCAGGAAACCATATATTAGTGGGACACTTGATGAATTGTTTACAGGCACAGTACACCCAGTCATGAGAACATAATCATGATTTGTTCCCTCTAAGGACAAATTATATGTAAAGCAAAACACACATCAAATATTTCTTCCTCCTCTTTTCTCTTTAAAATAAATAACTAGGTACCTGAAATGTTACTGAATACTTAGAAAAACATCCTGTTTGCTTTCAAAGCAGAACTATTTACATGCATCATTTCAGCTGCAATACTAACAGCACTTTCCTGGGAGTAATCCCCATTGAACTCAGTGGAACTTATTTCTGAGTAGACATGAATAGGACTGCTCTGTTTATCATGTTCCTTTAGGGCTGCAATACAATGAACATTTTTTCTAGCAAATCCTATTGAAATCAACAAGGTTTCAGCGTTAATGTTCATAGGAAGGTGGGGGGTCTAGATCAGGGGTGGGCAAGTGGTGCCACTTTAAAATCTTGGATCTTTAACAATGTATAGAAAAGGGAATTTCAGCAGGTGCTGCTTATTAGATTCTAACAGATTATGTGAGATGATACAGATAAGAAGCTGTTGTCTGGTGTTTGTTACAAACACTGATAAGTGGCTCAGGGCAGATGGAGCATAGAAAGAGCATGGAGCTCTGTCCTCTGAGCTGATCCTCTTACTGCTGTCTGTTGCATCACTTTCCTGGTCTTACGGTTTTGCTGTTGGGCAACAGAAGCACAGGGGTGCTGTTCATATCTCCAGACACCACCTTAAGTACCACTGATGGTATCCACATACCACTGGTTGAGAAACATTTCTCTACATACCTTGCCAGTCAGCTTCCCAGCTGAAGCTCAGTCAATGGGGCTTACTCCCAGGTACGTGTGGATAGGATTGCTGCCTCATAGCCCAATCCAGTACATGCCTACTCAGGAGTAAGTCATAGTCAATAGGAGTTAGTGCTGAGATTCAAATAAATTTAACAACAGGTTCCATGTCCTAATAAGCTAAATTAACAACAGGTTCTGTGTTCATTATGTTCCATTATTAACAGGCGCTATTGTACCTGTGAGAACCCCCTGAAGCCCACCACTGGGTTTACTCCCAGGAAAGTGTGGCTAGTAGTGCAGCCTCAAAGCCCAAGCCTTTACATGTCTACTCATGTAAAGATGTCCCATGATACGTAATCACCTCAGAAAGTGGTCCCATCAATGGTAAAGGTAAGTGTTGCTAGGACTGCAGCATCATAACCCATCATGTGCATGCCTCATCAGAAAGAGGTTCCATTACAGTCAAAAGTGCGGGCTCATAGCCAAGCCTATATGTCTACTCAGAAGTGGGTCCCATGACAGTCAATGGGACTTACACCCAGGAAAGCATGACTAGTAGTGCGGCCTCATAGCCAAGCCTATATGTCTACTCAGAAGTAGGTCCCATGACAGTCAATGGGACTTACACCCAGGAAAGCATGACTAGTAGTGCGGCCTCATAGCCAAGCCTATATGTCTACTCAGAAGAAGGTCCCATGATGGTCAATGGGGCTTCCTCCCAGGAAAGTGTGCCTAGCAGTGCGGCCTCACAGCCAAGCCTATATGTATACTCAGAAGTAGGTCCCATGATGGTCAAGGGGGCTTCCAGGCAGGAAAGCGTGTCTGTCAGTGCCTGGAAATGTGTCCTTCACCCCCTTCAGAGCCAGCCTTGGGGGCCTAAAGAGGCCAGAGGCGGCCGTGGCGAGGCTCCCCAGGGAGGAAGGAGGAAGGGGGGGTCCTCCCAGGCGGGCCTCCCCGAGAGGAGCAGGTGCGTGGCTGGCGAGCGTCCAGGGCTCCGGGCAAGGGCTTCAGCGGAGGCACTGCGCAGACTCCCGCCGGCTGCAAGGCTGGGCTGGAAGGCCGAGGACAGGAGAGCGGTTGCCGGCGAGGGGGGAGCGAGGGTGGCGGGTGACGCTGCCCTGAGGGAGGGAGGGAGCGGCGGCTTTGTTGTCGCGCTCGTCACACCGGTGGAGGCTGAGCGCAGTGCAGGGAGGGAAGGAGCCTCAGCCTCCCCGCCAGCCACCGGGTGGGTCTCCTTCTCCCTCTCCGCCGCCAGCCATGGCCGGCTCCGACCCGGACGGCAGCCTCGCCAAGGCGCCTCACCCCATCGAGGACTCGGAGCTGGCCCTGGCAGGGATCAACATGCTCCTCAACAACGGCTTCAGAGAGTCCGACCAGCTCTTCAGGGAGTACAGGTACCCCTCCCCCCTCCTCAGGGGTCTACTCTGGAGTAAACCCATCACAGTCAGTGAGGCTTACTCCCATGTAAGTGTGTATGGGATTGCAGCCTCAGAGCCCAATCCCATGCATGTCTACTCAGAAGTAAGTCCCATTGCAGTCAGTGAGGCTTACTGCCATGTAAGTGTGGATGGGATTGCATCCTCAGAGCCCAATCCCATGCATGTCTACTCAGAAGTAAGTCCCATTGCAGTCAGTGAGGCTTACTGCCATGTAAGTGTGGATGGGATTGCAGCCTCAGAGCCCAATCCCATGCATGTCTACTCAGAAGTAAGTCCCATTGCAGTCAGTGAGGCTTTCTCCCATGTAAGTGTGGATGGGATTGCAGCCTTAGATCCCAATCCCATGCATGTCCACTCAGAACCCAATCCTATGCATGTTTATTCATAAGTAAATTCCATCATAGTCAATGGGGCTTCCTCTCAGAGTAAGTGTGGATAGGATTGCAGCCTTAGCCCCAAACCTCTTCCCCCCCCCCCTGATTGTGAAGGAACAAACAAGAGCACCCCTGAGGGAGTGCAGAGTTCCTTTCTCTTGAGCATGAAGATTTCCATAGGCAAGATTATCAGATACAAAGGGGGACAGACAACCTTTTGTTTTAATCGCTGTTTAGAAAAGAGGAAATTTTGGCAGATGCATCTCAACATGTTAGTGTTTAGACCAGTGATTTGTGCTTTTGTCAATGGTCAATAAACTGATGGTGTGTCTTGACAATTTTACTGCCAGCTCAGTGTGCCAGGAGCTGAAAAAGGTTGAGAATCTCTGCACCTTCCACAATTCCCCCATCTGTATAATGGCTAAAGGTATAGGCATTCAGTCCCACTTTGTTTATGGTAACGCTGTCGATAGGCATACTCTTCCATTGATTTAGGGCTGCTGTGGGGATGGGAATTTTGCTAAACCAGCATACGCTGGTGCCACGTCTGTGCCCTGAAAGGTTTTCAGTGAGGGGGTCATTGGAAAGGCTTCCGTGCAGAAAAATTACTTACCAAGTAATTACTTCTCAAAATTACTTACTAGTACATCCCATAAGGAATTTAAGAACTTAGGCAGCAGTCCTCCTTTGGCTTCATGATGGTACATGAGACACTTCTGGACCTGCTCCTCTTTCCAAAGCCCTCTCAGCATTGAGCATTTGCCCTCCAGAATCCACCTTTCTTTCTTTGTTGGTCTCCCTTTCTGCTGCATCCAGGATTAATGTATGCTGGGCTTTGCTCTTATTTTGAATGCAAGTACTGTCCTTAACCCTGGCATATTTAAAGCCATAGCAGTGCCCCAGAACCAGTTCAGAGAGTTTTGATCTCTCAGGAGCCACACCTGGAATTTTAAAAGACTAGGGTTTTTGAATCCAAATGAATGCTGTTTCGTTTGCCACTGCATTGACTTCTGCATTGATTTATTTGGAATAACATCCATCATCCCTTTCCCTTCCTGTGCATTCTGCCATACGTGCATCTAGATGGGGGTTGTTGCCCCTTTCCTACATAAGCCAGTCTGACAGGCTTGTTCTCTATATACTAAGGACTAGCCATGATACTAGAATCCCATGTGAGCTCATCTTTTATTGCTGTGTTTCTGATACCTCTTCCTTTCCTTATGCCTTTCTCTTGAACGTCTGTACCCAGATAGGTATAGGGTTATAGGGTTGCAGTGGCTCATATGGGTAAAATATTGGAGAGGCTGGCGTTCAAGACCTAGGTGTTGCAAGATGGAGTGAGCTCCCATCCTTAGCCCAGCAGCTGCCAACCTAGCAGTTTAAAAGCATGCAAATGCATGTAGATAAATAGGTACCACCTTGGTGGGGAGTTAACAGCATTCCATGACATCATGCTGGCCACATGACCACAGACATGTCTTCGGACAGCGCTGGCTTTCGGCTTTGAATCGGGGATGAGTACCCAACAGCTGTGCAGGGAAACCTGCAGCCACTCACGGCTGGCAAGGCAACCTGCCAGGGACCTTGACCTTACCTGTACCCAGATATGTATACTGATATGCTTCTACTCTGCACATACTTGAAGGTGCATGGTGTAAAGTTATGAGCTTGAAGGTAAGGGCTAAGTTGTGGTTTTCGGAGCAGATCCTGTGACTTCTTATTCGGGATTAAGACAGTTGGAAGGAAGACACTTGGTGCTGTCTCTCTAGTGTTGTGTCAACTCAGTTCATTTAAGAATACCGAAAATTGCCTTATAGTATAATGTCAGATTATTGATCCACTTGGTTCAGTGTTGTCTACCATAGTGACTGGCATTGTTCTCCAAGGTTTTGGATGTTTGTCCAGGCTTTTTATGGCCCTATTGTGGGATGCCTCCAGGGACTTTATGCAAAGCAGATACTACTGAGCTACAGCTTGGAACAAATGACTTCTACATCCTGTGAGCTTATATATGGGGTTTGTATAAAAGTTTCATTGGTATGAATGAAGAGCACCGAATGGAAGTTCTTGTATGGTGTATATCCAGTGTGATAATCAGTAGACTGAATACTTGCAAAGTATGAAAATTGAGTCACTTGCAAAGGCTCATTGACCAAAACCAATTTCTGTTGTTTTCTGTCAGCCAGGCACATATAGGTACGGTATTTTGGCATATGCCACTTCTCTCCTTGCCAAAAAAGCCACCCCAGCTAAGCACGTCCTGCTGAGGTAATCCTGTCCACAAAGGGTTGCCATAATTCTCTTCAACAAAACAGGGAGAGAACCCCCTGTCAAACTTGCCAGTATGTGAATGCAATCCCGAAAACTGGGACAGTCCCAGTTTTTAGGGGCGTATGGCAACCCTATGTCCACACTCCCTATGCTGTGCTTTTCCTTCCCCTCATAACATGACATGCTGTACACCAACTTCTGTGCATTTTAGACCCCTTGGATTTCTTCATAACTTTTCACATTTATCTTCCCTGCCAATTCACTCTATTTCTTCTCCAATACAGTATCTAAAGATTAACACTTGACTCTGCTTTTACAGTGACTTTACATTAAAAGTAATATATTGGAACAATATTCCCAGGATTACTCTTTCACTAGGGAGAAAGAGAATGGAAGGCAGTTTAGTGCATATATACTGTATTACATTTTTATACTTTATATTTTTTCCATATATACTGTATTACATTTTTGTACTTTATATTTTTCTAAATGTTCTATCACATACATGTGCTTAGAAAAACATGAGCATCTTTCCCCTCTAAAAGAGGCATTTGATGGTGTGTGGTGTTGCTTCACTCTTGATCTGGATCCTTTCCTCAAAATTGGGAATTTGTTAGCTTTTCTCTCTAATATATCCCTTGGCCATAGGTGACAACAGTACCAGTTGCAGTTAGCCTTCCTCAATGCACTTTTCAGTTACTATGAAGTCGTGCCAGTCCCTGCAACTGGATGTTCACTGCCTCTTTTATCTCCCTTCAAAGCTAGACATCATCTTATCTGTTTCCACCTTCTGTGCATTTTATAGTTTCAGCCAAGGACATTTACCTCCTCACAGCTGAATAGCTGCTGGGCTTCAGGTAAAGCTACTCTCTAGTGCAGGTATTGCCAATCATTTTCATCTTATGGCACACTCGCAAGGTGCTAAAATTGCCGAGACACAACATGCTTCAAGCAAGGGGGGCCGAAGAAGAAGCAGCCTAAAATCCTCCATACCATTACTAGTAAATGTCCTTTCCTGAAACTCCCATGGCAACCAATAGTAGTAGTTGAAAATTGCTAAAATGGAAATTCGTGGAAATACATTCTTGGAAATCTCAATACTGATGATCAGACTACCTGTCTTGTAGAACTTTTCCTCGGATCCCACGTATGGTATACTGCTATTTCAGTGCTGCATGGGATGCTCATTTTTCTTGCATAGAGGTACTCTCTGCATGTTCCAGAGCTGAGTTATTTAATGGAAGACTTGTATTTGGTTTCTTCTCCTTAATGCCTCTATAAGCATCCACCAGGATCTAGGAAATAGGGACATTTCACTTTTGGCCCTGCATCTAGTGACTCCTGTCATTACTATATCTTTGTTACAATCTTCTTTCTTTCCTCTTCAGTCAAGAACAAGCTCCACGAGAATCTACTACTAGAGGCCATTAACGGTTATCTTCTGTTTGGTTTCCATGTCATTCTAGCTTCCATTTCAGTGGTGTGACCTCTTACAAATTCCCTCTAGTGTTCTCCCCAAGTGCATCCATAATCCAGCTGTTAACAATTCTTTGATTTCCAGCCTTCAATTTGGTACCTTGTAATTTGTTACTCCCTTGTTTTGCCCTTCCTCCCACTTTGTAACATTGTGTGGTTCTCAGACATTTTCCCACCAGGTTGAGTTTATACATAGCATAGGTGCAGTCCTAACTTAGGATGGCACAACTATCAATCTTTCCTTTCCAATGATGATGTGTGGAGGCAAGAGCATGCCTGTGCCAGGAGTGGCACAGGAGTGTCTTTTGGCACTTTTGTGACACTCCCAGGCCAGCATGGGACTTGTGTTGGTGCTTATGCAGGCCTAACTGAAGTTTAGGATTGCAGCCTGAGGAAATGAAATTGTATCGGGTGCCTTAAGACCTTTCTCTGCTGAAGTACCCCCCTCCAGTGTATGTAAAAACATTTCCCCATATTTGGGAAATGAAAATGGGGTGATTTTGGTGGAGGGAATGACTTTTGTTTCCTTTGATGCTGAAAATTGCTGCCACAAGATTTTTTAAATGTTATTTTGTTGTGTGGTTGACCTGTTATGCAATTCATTTATGCCAGATTCTTAACATTTCCATAGTAGAGTACAGAGGCTGGCTCAGTGTTGCTTCTGGTATCTTTAGACATGCTTAATATATCTGTCCCCTTTTTGCATGGGGGAAGCTTGCAGTCAGTCCTGCTTACTGGCAACACCTGCCTGTTACTGAAACCTGTGTACTGTACTGCTGTTCTCACACTGCACCTGCTTCAGCAGCCATTTGCCACCTGCACAAACTGCAGTGTCATCACTGTTCCTATTACCCACCTCTTTTCCTTTTCTCTCTCCAGTCATCCATAAGAGAACCCTTTATTCATGGATTTATATTCATCTCTTTCCTTCCCGCTTCCCAATTAACAGCATGACAAAGATCATATTGGTGCCATTTGTCTCTTATTTTATGTGGATACCACTGAGGAGAGGGAAGCTGAACACAAATGCTGTGTAGCCTGTTAGTGAGAGCTTCCTTTCATTTTCCTGGAAGACTGTCATCTTCAGTTAAGTTCCTTTTCTTCTAGTTCAGTAGAGCAGGTTAGACTTCTTTCCCCTTTTGTTTTTTCCCCCATGCCAACTTTTTCTCCTTTGCACAACTGTGCACTTTTTCTGTTTGCTAATTTGAGCTAGTTAGTTGTGGGTTCTAAAATGCGCAGAAATTCTTGGAGGTGCTGATGATGATGAAGTATGATGAAGTAAATGAGTTGCATTTCAAAGTCACCTTAGATGTGCAATCGTAGTCATGCTCTTCCTTTTCCTACCACAGTGACCTGCAAAAAGAACTTGATGATATCAATCTTCTTCCTTTTTTGTAAAGTCTTATTTTTAAATATACTTATCCTGTCTTTTTTCCATTGTGGAGCTCAAGTCAACTATATGGTGATTCCCAGACTCTGACCAGACTTCAGCCAGGTCGCTACATAATGTCTTAAGGAAATTTGGTGTTGATTATGAATTAATTTTCTTGCATTAAAATCTGTTTGTTTAAAGAAATCTCTAATGTTTTAATAGTGTTTTTTAAAATAAGCATTGCAGCTGTTACCAGCAGTGTCTTTTTAAGAACAAACAAAACGTGCATAAGGAAAGATGCAAATGGATAATGGCATGTCAAAGATAATGGCATGTCTGTGTAATCTGGTAATGAAGCTGAAGTGGAGGCAGAAGACCCACCGCCCAACGGGTCTTGCTCATGAAGATCAAACAGGGCTCTAGTTTGCTCTGGACCAGCGATTTTGTGGTGTGCTGGTGTGCCATGGCAAGTCCTCAGATGTGCCTTGGGAATTTGAATATTGACTTTAACTGATAGGAGAATTGGGGGATTTGAACAGCCTGATGTGCTTGTCAATTGTAAAAACAGCTGAAGGTGTGCCTTGACAATTTCAGTGCCTTGTTAGTGTGCATGAGATGAAAAAGGTTGAAAATCACTGCTCTAGACTAATATTGCTATTATATTGTGCATCCAGGTCCAAGGCTTCCCATACAACATCAGGCGCAGAAGGGCATGCCTTATGTAATAGCCCCTCACGAAGTCTGTATTTGTTTTCCACTGGTAGATAATACTCTGGAATAGTTTTTTGTGAATTCTGTAAAACTGCTGAAGTAGCTTCCTTTGATCTAAGACTCCTTCTCTGAGCTCTGGTTACCACCATATCGTAAGGGAAAGGAAGATACACCATAGTCCAGGGCACAGCAGTGGAGCTGGAGAAGATGTTAGATCTTTTTGGGGAAGAAGTAGCAGCAGGCCCAGGCACCAGCAGAGCAAGCAGGAGATATTGATAAAATCTTCAAACTTCTCTTAATGGTACTATCTATTGAAAATAAGTCATTCAAAAGCGCAATATCTACATACACTCACTTTTGCCACCCTGAGAAAGTCGTTCACTGAACTGTGCTTCCAATCTATGCCAACTGCTGTCTTAGATGGCAAATATATGTCCATTCTTAGGCATCAAAGGCTCTGTATTTGTGGGGCAGGTGAGACAGAGGATATTGTAAATCATCTGCTTTATTGCCAGCTTTATCAAAACCCCAGGGAGACTTCAGAAACATATCTTGGCTGCTCTTCTGGGGGAGAGACCCTTGATGAAAGTGCAGGCTACTTTCAGACTGTGATCCATTTGTCACCTATAGAACAGCACTGTTTGCTAAAGCTGCTAGAACCATTTGTTCTAATTTTTTGGGAGCCATTGCGATAGACCAGCATTTCTCAAAGTGGGGGTCGGGACCCCTTTGGGGGTTGCCTAGAGCTTTCCTGGGGATCGCCTAAAGACCCCTGGTGCTGTGGGCCAGGTCAGGCTTGCCAGACCTCTGGCTGTAGCTGTGCGTGCACTGGGGCTGACAGCTTCAGGGCCCAATCTTATGCATGCCTACTCTGAAATAAATTCCATTATGGTCAGGATGGCCTTTACTCCCATGTAAATGTGGATAGGATTGCAGCTGCAGGATGGCCTTTACTCCCATGTAAATGTGGATAGGATTGCATGCCAATGCATGCATACTCGGAAATAAATCCCATTGTGTTCAGTGTGTGCATAGAACACACATTTCATTTGTAACAATGAAAATACATCCTGTATATCGGATATTTACATTACGATACAGAACGGTAGCAAAATTACAGTTATAAAGTAGCAACGAAAATAATTTTATGGTTGGGGGTCCCCACAACATGAGGAACTTATAAAGGGGTCACGGCATTAGGAAGATTGAGAACCACTGCGATAGACTGTAAAGGAGATTCCTTAACAAGAAGGGGCACATGTGTTAGTATGTGATTTTAACTGTTTTTTGTATTCTGTCTGGTAATGAAAGGATAAATGATGTAAGAGTAAGATGCACCAAGGTTTGCTAAAATGGCTCAAGGTTCAAAATGGGGTGTGACTGGGTTACCAGCACACTTGTCCTTAAAGGGGTAATTCCAACACATTATAGAGCATTAAAGAAAGCGTTAAGGAGAAGAGGAGAAAGGCTCTTCGAAAGGACAGAGCAAAGAGGGACACAATATATTAGTGGGGCTTGATAAGGCCCCACCAGGGTTAGATGTGACCTATGGAAGCAATTTATCTGACCTTTATCTACAGGATTATAATAAGGCTGTGGTGGCGCAAGTGGTTAAGACACTGTGCCTGTTAACCAGCAGGCTAGGGTTCGAGACCTGCGCCCCACAAGATGAGGATTTCCTGCTATAGGCAAGGGGTTGGACTAGATGATCCACTGGGTCCCTTCCAACTCTATGATTCTAAATAGGTACCACTTTGATGGGAAAGGCAACGGTCAACGTACTGGTGACAGACCCCTGCAACAGGCTGGCCAGGTTTCCCCATGTTGCATCTGTCATGGATTGGATGAAACTCCAATCCACAACTAGTGGACACAATCACTTCATGGTACAAAATCTGAAGTAATAGTTGGGGCTCTACCAGAGCTGCTATATAGAATAAGTTTGAGATCTGATCAAGAGTCACAGCTCTTTTACTTTTACTGAACTTTTTCATCGGGATGTTAGTCTATAAGTAGAGTGTATACCAAGGTACTGCATTGAAAACTAAGGAAAGAGAAGAGATATGTTGTAATGGTTCACACTCCATATATGATAAACTAGTGAAAATGTACCCGCATTGTGGGAGTAAAATCCTCCCCACTGCACACCGTCCACCCATGCACACCATATGCAACACCCCCATGCGCATCATCCCCCATGTACAACAACCCCATGCGCAATACCCCATGTGCACCATCCCCTATGTGCTCCGTCCCACCATGCGCATCATCCCCATGTGCAACATCCTCCCATGCACAATATGCACCGTCTCCCCGTATGCACTGTCTCCCCATGCGCATCATCCCCATGCCCACCATCCCCCATGCACCCATGTTGCACCATCCGTGCACCACCCCAATGTTGCACCACCCCCATGCACCATGTTGCATGCAAACCATCACCCCCTGTGCATCCTCCCTCCCAGTGCATCAGCTGGATGTTGATCAGTCAGTCTTCCATATTAAGTACAGGACAAAAACATGTTGCACCCCTTATCGGCCCCTTAAGGGTTAAATTTCTCAACATCAGTTCTTGATGGGTGTTGATGTCACAGAAGGAACACCCTTTCTAAACTTCATGCTTCTAGGCCCAGCAGTTTTGGCTGGTCATTGGATGAGTGAGTAAGTCAGTGACTTTTCAATTTATATATATATATATATAGAGAGAGAGAGCAAAAAGCGTACCCGCATTATGGGAGTAAAATTCCCCCGCATGCCATCCCCCCATGGTGCATCAGTCTCCCCCATGTGCAACATCTCCCCCATGTGCAACATTAATGTTAAAACCCCCCATGTGCAACATCAACCCCCCAATGTGCATCAATTCGCCATGCGCAACACCCCATGCACATCTCCTCCATGCTCAGCATCCTTCCCAGTGCAACCCCTCCTTCCAAACAACATCCCCCCAGTACACCAGGCACCAAGCACCAAATTGGCTGGATGTTGGTCAGTCTTCCATGTTAAATATAGGAGAAAAACACATTGTACCCCATTTCAGCCCCTTAAGGGTTAAATTTCTCAAGTTTTTGGTGGGGGCTGATGTCACAGAAAGAACACCCTGCCCGAATTTCATGCTTCTAGGTCCAGGGGTTGGGCCACAGCATCCCTCAATCACTGATTCTTCAATGCAAAATATAGGGAGGAAAACATGTTGCACCCCATTTCACCCCCTTCTGGTTGGAATTTCTAAAAACCGGTTCTTAATGTACTCCTCGGTCATGGAAGGAACACCCACCCCAAATTTTAAGCCCACCGGTTTTGGCTGGGCATTGATAGGTCAGTGAGTGAGTGAGTGAGTCAGTCAGTGACTTTTCTCTTTTATATATATAGATGGTATATCCATAATTGCAACATTTTGGTGATTGAGAGAGCACCTCTACTTGAACAAACTTCACTCATCTTGAGACATGTGATTGTGTTGTAGTGCGGCAGAGTTGCTATTAGAGTGACAGTTTTTTCAGTGACATCTGCCTTGAAATGCTAGTGGAAGAATTGAGGAAGACTGAACTCAAGCTAGTATCTGAAAATAGCAATTTATTTTAAGTGTCTTTACCAGAGGTTGATTTTGGGGACATAAAAACAAATGACATATTTTTATTCTTGCTCTTTCCTCTTGAAGGTCAGATATGTATGACCTGTTTGAGCATCTAGCGTTCCTTTTAATAGCCATTTCCAAAGTGTAATTTGCATGGGGACCATGAGGAAAGCCTTTGGTAAAAATTGCCAGCTCTTAGTAAAATGATTTGTATTTTCAGTCACTAGCTTGAAGCCTTTCTCTACATTCTCCTGGTTTTTTTCGTTTCTTCTATCACAATTGCCCAAAGTCTTATGAGCAAACCTGCAAATAAAAGGAAGAAGGAAAATTTGTCACCCCCAGATCTCTAGGAAATGTTTATAGTTTTTCTTTTGTCAAGACCATAAGCATTTTTTCCAAAGAAGAGTAAAAGAAGCTGTAGTTAGGAGTAGTGTGAATTCTCTGCTTATATGAAGCTGTCTTTTTTATTTATGGATGGAGAAACTTAGGTGATGGAGTTGGGAGGGACTTTTGCCTGAAGCATTGGAGAGTTGGATATTCTTGCCTGTCAAGATTGATAAGACTAACCCGTTAGTCTTGCTCAGTACAAAATAGCAGAACGAAACTTTCATTGAAATTCTCTAGGTCAAGAAAAGGAGTGAGTGGGTTTACTGAAGTGTTGAGCTTCTTTCAAAGTAAGTGAAACATTAGAAGGCCAGGAGTGTAATAATGCTTTTGAGTAGCACTCCTTCATTACAATAGATATTAAATAACAGGATGGACGCCACTGTAATGATACAAATAATTTGGCATTGAAACCAATTAAAAATGTACTTTTAAAAGGGAAATCTGAGTTGTTTTTGTTCTTCCAAATATATACAGTCCAATGCCCTTGCCATGCAATGTTGGCACTGATAGACTAGCATTTATCTTCCTTCACCATGTTCTAGTTCTTGTTTCATACAGAAGGACAAAGTTAGCATTCATGACGCTTAAGGTTTAAGCAGGAAAAGATGTCATTAAGCAGATGAGAGCCAGAAATAAGTACCGGTACTTTGTTCTTGCACAGAAACTCATTGGCTGCAAATACCAGAAGAGAAAATGTGCAAATCATATTTTCAAGATATGAGAGGCAAAATTATTAAACTGGGAGAGACCAGTTATGAATCACTTCTTTTTGGGGGGTGCATTCAGGCCATAGACCTTGTGTTTGACACCCCTCTTCTAGTTCCCGGAGTTTCCCTGCTTATTCCCTCAGTGTCTCCAACCCTTATTCTTTAATTCAATGCTAGTACAGTGGTACCTTGCTTAACAAGTGTTTCACATAACAAGCAAAAATTGTTTGTTCTGCTTCACTTAACAAGCAAACGCACTATGGGCATGCATGCTATGCAGCCCTGACGCTCTGCACGGAGGCTCTTTAAGAGGGCTGCCGGCCAGCGCTGCTGCCTCTAACTGCCTCTAATTTGGGGGCAGTTGCCTGGAGGTGTCAGAGACAGCTGCCCCTAACTGCCCCCACCGGCCACCTTGAACCTCCAGCAGTAGCCTAGGTAAGCCTCCCAGGAAAGTGTCTTTGATTGCAGTCTCCTAACTAGGTCTACTCAGAAGTAAGCCCCATTGTGTTAAATGGGGCTTACTCCCAGGAAAGTGTCTTTAGGATTGCAACCTAAGTAGAGTTCATAGGATCATGCACACTGAATGCATGTTTTGAATTCAATTCCAGTGTTTTGTCATCATTTTTACATCCAGTTAATATTTTAATATGAATATTTTTTGGGTTGTGGAACCAGTCGTCTGAGTTTCCATTATTTCCTATGGAAAAATCTGCTTCACTTGAAGAACATTTCACTTAAAGAGCATGCCTCTGGAACGAATTAAGCTCTTTATGTGAGGCACCACTGTACTTACATTTGCTAAAAGTTGAAGTTTGGGGAATGTTTCAACTATGTAGATGGAAATGGAAAGTGGAAAAGTCACACATCTTGTTTCAGAATACTTCCCTACAAGGAATGAGGAACTTCAACCCTGTTCAAGGCCAGGAAGGAAAGGAGGAAAGCTCAGCTAACAAGAGGCTGGTTTAGGAGCAAACTTGGTTATGAAAAAGGAACATACCCCTGTGTAGTTATAAGCAGCTAGAGTCAAATTTAAATTGGGTTGCTAGTTTCAGCATCTGCTCCTGGAGTGTTGGTGTACTTCTGTGGCATTGAGTCTTATCATGGTAAAGGCTTAACATTATGAACAAGCTACATGGTGATTAAAACTCAGGTCCACAGACCAAGAGAAGAACTAAGACAAATGAATTTTCCAAAACTTGACTCTTATAACTCATTTGTACTCAGCTGCCAGTCAAAATTGGTCCAGCTGAACTTAATTACAAGAGAACTTACAATGTGAGCTCCAGTTCTTCTGGAGGTATTCCCCCCTCCCCAAACCTGAAACACGCAGCCAGGGAGGATTTGCAATCAGGTGTCTGGTCAAGTAGCCATTCTTTTTCTCTGACTCACATCTTCTAAACCAGCTGGTTCTCAAAATGGGGGGATTCAGCTTCAACTGGGGGTGTGTGTGTAAAAAAAGCTGGGTGCCACCGTCTTGAAACCTGGCACTGGGCACTGCCATCTTGGGAGGGGCACTCAGATTGCAATCCATACTTTCCTGGGAGTAATTGAACACAATGAGATGTTCCAAGGAGATACAGAAGAGCTCTGGCATCAGTGATGGAACTTCCAGCCCTGATTTCCAGGTTGATGACATTACTTCAGGGGAGTCATTTTCAGAAGGATGACCTGGGTTGAAATGCTCACAAGCCACTGTACTAAACAATTTTTAATTGAATAATGTTGAACATCTTAAATCTGTTTTTCTGAACAGCTTCCTGACTAACTTCTGATTATGTAGAAGTGCCAGATAAAACTGAATTTCTTCTTTCTTTACACTGGAGATTTGTCTCTGTTACTGATGCATGGATTAATCATGTCAGCATTATGCAAATATCACCGCTAGTTAAGCTCTAGGTATTGACATTTATTTGTGCTATAGTAACCCCAAATTTATATGAATATACCTGTACATTTTAATAATTGTTTTCCCGCTGTTTATATCTTTATAAAAGATATCATTTGTTAACCAAGTGAAAGATATCCCTAAAGATATCACTAAAGATATCACTAGTTAAGTAAGAGCATCTGGATTCAGCTTTACTAAAAGTGAGAAACATTTGAGAATACAGTACTATACATAATTTTATGTACACTCATATTCTATGGTAATTTATCTCCCCTTTTTTAAAAAAAAGTATTATTTTACTTAGAAGTGAGCCTTAGACTGCAATCCTAAAGACACTTTCCTGGGAGTAAGACCCATTGAACATTGTGGGGCTAACTTTTGAGTAGACATGTTTAGGATTGTGTTCTAAGTCTCATTGTGAGCACAATCTTAATGAGACATAGAACACAGTCCTAAACATGTCTACTTAGAAGTTAGCCCCATTGTGTTCAGTGGGTCTTACTCCCAGGAAAGAGTGTTTAGGATTGCAGCCTTAGGCTATAATTCTATTTTACTCAATGGAAACAAACATCCCTACTCAAAAGATGGACTTCAAGTTGAGAGTTAAAGCCTCAAACATGAACTGATATTTTAAATAATTCAGAGTTGTCTGCTACTTACTTCTACTGTGGAAAAGATTTAACACAAATATTTTTTACCATTTTGCTGATTATTACACTACAAATTTTTTGGTATAGTTTACAGGCAGTGTTGTCTCATCTTCAGAGCAGGTGTCTGAAGCAAAATGAAGATGTTAATGTTTTGATTTAAAAAACTTTTTGTATTGAAAAGTATCCTGTTTCTGCAACTGTCTTGGAGAAAGATTTATACCATTACTTGGGAAGGGGAACAGGGCAATTCAACATCAAGTCTGGCTGCTTCTTGTTGTGTATTAACTTACAGGTGTGGAAAAACTCCAGTTGTTTGTGTTCTGTGTCTCTGACAGCTGTGAAATCCGCAACTTGGATTATGAGAATAATAATAGCTTCCCTTGTGACAAGAATAGGAGAGGCAAATCTGTCAAAATATTCTCATATTTACAACATGCATAATATATCAGCTGGGAAAAAAATGTGGAAGTGTCAGAATCTGTCTCCGTAGATCAAAAAGGAACGACTTGCCTCCAGATATTTTAAGGTTTATAGGTAGCATTTCCTTTCACTGGCAACTTAGAGACTTGTCGTGTTTTATTTTTTTCAATCTCGTGAAAATACCAGACAGCTTAAAATTCCACCATCAAATATCCAGTAAAAACAGGTAGAACTCGTTTTCTATATTTCTTTATGATGTTAAAAGGATAAGTTGTTGGTGTGCATTACATTTTGGATTTTGGCCCCAATAGTGCATGAACATCTTATTGAACTCCAAAGTAATATGGCAGTGGGACATGATAGCTTTTCAGATAGGAAACTGATGATGCTGCCCCCCTCCCATGGACTCATTGGCAATGGGTATCCAGAGTTTTACATCCTCTTAGCAAGCCCTTGGCATTTGTCTCTGCCAAGAAGTTACCTGTAGTGTATATGGCTGCAATTCTAAAGAAACTTTCCTGGGAGTAAGACCCATTGAACACAATGGTTCTTACTTTTGAGTAGACACAGTAAGGACTGTGCTCCTTGTCTTCTTGTTCATTTACTACCAATGTCCTATTAAATTTCAATGTCTGTTCTTTAAAGACGTAGTGGTATCTATGGTTTGTTTGAAGTTAATGAGTTAGAACTGTCAGAACAGAATGTGATGGTTAATGATTTCATTAAAATGCTGTATGTTTATGTGTAGAAATAGATACAGCAAATGATGCTATAGTCGTAATAGTATTGTAAGAGTTATCCTGAACAAATGATAGTTTAGTATTTTCTAACTAAAAATAGCTTTGGAAGATAACTTGAAAATAAAAAGTTAAGAGTAATTCTTGTGCTCATGAACAAAAATATGTTCTGATTCTAGCCTCTCGAGTAGAAGTAAAACTCACTGAGCTTTTTGAACTCCGAACGTTTTCTGATCCTCCAGTGCTGTTAGCTTTTTAAACTGCTGGTGGTTCCTGCCACACCTGTCAGGAATTGGTGGATAAAATAATTACAATACACTACTATATTGAAAGGGGAATTATTGCTGCTTTGCAACCTTTATCTGAATGCATTGGATCCAAAATAATCTGTTTCTTAGTCTTTAGAAGCAAACTGGGATTTCTTTGTCTAGCCATTCCTGCACTCCAGGTGTGTGATTAGGAACTGCTGTATATGGGTCACATGTGCATGCGTGAGTTTCAGTTGAGTTAGAAAATTCATAAATACAAAGAGAAGTTCTCATAGATTCACATCTTTTGCTTAAATAAATGGGAAAGCTTATGGAGCTCTGGAGCTGTTTAAGCAGTGCTGAGCCCATAGACAAGAGTTGCATGAGGAGGGGTTAAGCAGTACTATCCTAAGACATTTGCTGATCCAGGGGAGAATAGATGGTTATGGTCACACAGCAGCATAATACACTTGAAGGTGTATTATGGTGGGTTCCATGATTTCCATAGGAATATAAAGCTTAGAAAACTGCTTGATAGCCCTCTATAGAATGTTTCTAAATGTTTACCTGGTACTGTATAGATTTCACTCCAGTAGGGTATGAATTTACTCTTTCACCCCATTAAATGGTCACTTTGTAGAAGAAGTCAGGGCTGGATGTAAAACAAGCCCCCTATTACTGAAATAAAATTAATGTTTAACACATTACTGGTATCCACTGCTTTCTGACAGTTCATTTTCTGATGACCCACTCTTTCAACACCTTTCAATTATACCCAAAACTCATTCATTCAATGCATGTTCAACTCATTCAACCACTCATTTCTTCTCAAGGCCAGAATTGTCATCCCCCGTGTTGAAGCTCCTGGTCTAATCCCATTCCCAAAGGAGTTAATGAAAATACAGTTGCAGAAACCTTTGTGTGGCCAGAGGAATTTGTGAGATAAAGGGGGCATTTACAATTTAAGCAATCTAAAACAATCTAAAAAAGCATTGGGAAGCAATCATTTATAAACTTAAAATGATTGGGTTCCACTTTTCAGTGATTTACACTTTTGGATGGTCCCTAGCCCATCCAAGAAGTGGGGAATGCCTGTACTTTTAAGCAAAAGTCACAAAGCAGTTTACCTCTTCTTATCTGGCATCTTTACCTAGTCAAAACAGGCACCTTTGGTAAATAAAGTGGGGCACTGTATATTTCTGGGGAGGGAATAACAGCGCTTGAGAAACAGCTGTATGAAGGTGATTGCAAGTCATTGTCCTATATACCACTTCAATCAGTTTAAAGGGGGGGATCCTTACCAATCCTGAATAGGGGTGAGTTTTGAATCCGAATCACAGAGATTACATTGTCAGTCTCTCATTCTTACTTCTGAGGCATTTCATACGTGATTGGGCTTTTACTCATTGTGACTACATTTTTAGAAGAAATGTGGCATGAAGAAAGGACTGTGGCAGTGGTCTTCAGAGGGGAGGGTTGCAACTTAATAGCATGGAGGGTTGTGAAAAGCTGGGTGTAGCCATCTTGGAATCTGGCTTTGCTAGGTACCTTTAATGTCCCTTCCTGCCATGACATCACTTCCAAGGGGTCCTGGACAGATTGTCATTCTCAGAACAGTGGCCTGAGCTGAAATGTTCAAGTACCACTGGACGATGGAGCTTTGCCAAAAAAAATTCTAATTATAGGTATAAAACTGAGCTTCCAGGAGTTTAATGAAAAGTTTGGGTGAAATCCAGAGTAACTACAGGGAGTCCTTGCTCCGGTGCAAGAACAATTTTACTCTGGATTGCAATATGAATTTCCCATAGGTTTTCACTAGGTGGTGCCATAACTACCGGTGCACATGATGTCTCAACACACTCCTGTAGTTACTCTGGATTGTAGGGTTTGGCCACTGTAATATTTCCACAATGCTACACAGAATGATCACAGAATATTTTCAAATACTTCTACAATTTTAACTTAAAATATGTTTGCATAGGGTTGCAGTACTTTTAATATACGGTTTCCTTTTTATTACTATTGTAGCCTACCATGTAAACTCCTGCAGAGAATTAGCCTATCTGGACCTGTTCTTTCCCCCTCCCCTTGGCAATAAATCCTATTATGACAATCTCTAGTTCAAAGGCAACCTTATCTTTTTAGCCCCTTTGATGGTTTTCACTCAACTCTTTTTTTAAAAAAATAAAGACGTTACTGTGCCCTGGTATGTTAGCAGATACAGAAGGCAAGCAATATTTTTCTAAATGTTTCAAATGCAGATTTTCTCCCTGTTCCTGAGTTACAGTTTTATAGAAAGAGGGAAAAGGGGCACAGTACCAATAACTTGGTTGAAGTTTGCAAATATGTTGACCCAATTGGATCTGGATGAAATGTGGACTTGAGAGCCAGGTTGGTGTAGTTATTAGGGAGTTAGAAGATCCCGCTTCAAATCCCTCCTTATCCATAAAGCTTCCTGGGTGACATTGTGCCAGTCATTCATTCTCAGCCTCACCTACCTCACAGGATTGTTTTGACAACAGCAGGAGGAGAAGAATTAATCCAATTTATGCCTAGTTTTCCATTTTTTGCAATTCAAAAAAATGCAACTTCAGGCATAAATGGGTTAAAGCTTTGTAGGTTGCCTTGGGCATTTATGTTGGCATAGGAAAGGCCAGACATAAAAAATAAATTGATACCATCCTACCAGGAGAGTCCCTGGTTAAATAACTTTTGTTAACAGCAAAAATATTATGTCTTGTTGCATTGTGTAGCATACTCAAGCAAAAGAAATAGAAGCTGAAATAAGGGATATAAAAAGAATATATGAGTGCTTGGCTTAAAACAATTATGGCAAGCAGAAAAACATCTTTAAAAGTAGGCAATCTGCCAAGGAGCCTATTGTACCCTTAGATAATAGTGGAGTTAGTGTAATAGGAGACATTGTAGGAGGTAAGGCAGGAAACTGTGCTGATTAGCCCAAATGTGCTGCTCTCTGTTTGCTGTCAATCAACCCAGGTTTAAAAGTACTGAAATGAAGCATTACTAAAGGAAGTGATATAATTGAGGTGGTACCACATGTTTTCTTTTCTTGGAAAAAATGTTATTTTCTAGGAAGCTTTTTCAGAATTTTGTTACCGAAAGCTGTGTTCTTTGACTGTGTCCTTGTAATATTTATTGCTATCATTATTAATTGCTATCATCATTCTTGCACTATCTTGCACAATGAATACTTCCATGGAAATTCCAGCTAATTAATCACTGAACAGTAAAATTACTGTTAAATTAAAATTGATTAAAAATTAATTTTAATTACCGGTAAATATTTTTTATATGCAGTATCAACACTCGAAGTAATGACTTTCAGACATTGCTTTTTATTCTTGCTGCTTATCTTGTGTTTTGTATCTTACTTAGGGCAATACGTTCTTGAAAGAATATATTCTTGCTGGCAAGCTAATGAAGATTCATATGATCATCAGTGAAAATGATGTTGCCTGGAAAACTTTTAAAAAAAAACTTTGTGGCAATTAAAGATATTTTTCAGATTCAAGCTGAAAGTATACTGACTTTTAATTCATATATGTGCCATTCTTTTCTCCCTCTTTTTCATCTTGGTTATTTTGAGATCAGTTTGTGTTGTAATCTAATGTTCAATGTATTTTGTAGAGGGAATACAGATATCCCCCATTTTTTGACAGTTTTTCTGATAATCAGTTCTTTCAGCACATTTCAGTAATACCCAGAAATCTATCATTCAATGCATGTTCCACTCTTTCAACCTCTCTCTGCTTTTCTAGAGGCTAAAATTGCCCTTCCCCATGTTGATTTGCCTATGACATTTTGATTCAAACTCTTTTGGAAAGTGTGTGTGAGAAAGAGAGTACTCATTGCCACTTTAGCTTCTGGTCCCTTTCTGAAGGCGTTAATAAGAATCCATTTGCATAAATCTTTGTGGGATAGCAGGAATTGGCAGGATTAAAAGAGTATTTGCAAGTTGGTATCTAAAAAGTTATCGAAAGCAACATTTGTAAACTAAAAAAAGACCAGGTTCTGCTATTCAACCTTTTCCACTTTTCACCACAGCTCTAGAACCCGTCAGATAAATGGGGACACCTGTATTGGCTTTCCACCACATTTTGCATAATAGGAAAGCTGTATGGAAAGAAAGTTGAAGAGCAGTGTGGCTGACAGAAATACAGTAGATGAGTCAAATTGCATGGAGCTGCAAATTAAGAGTGAACGTGAAGTGATGGAATTGAGAAGAAATGAAGTAAACACAAAAATGCTATAGCAGGGGAAAAGAAGCTAGATCAAGTAACTGGAAGCTGGGCTGCTGCAAGTGAGAGAATTCACACTAGAAGAACTACAGCTGAATTGTTTATAGACATTATAGAACATTGGATAGGACCTTTCTGTGACTATTGAAGCAGTCCTAACCATGTCTACTCAAAAGTAAGCCCCATTGTGTTTAATGGGTCTTACTTCCAGGAAAGTGTCTTTAGGATTGCAGCCTATATCCAGTTCGTGGAATTCCTCCTGTAAATGCCAGTACATGTTTGGTACTGTACTTGTTTTCTAAGTTGCCTAAGAGCAATTTTAATGAGTACCAGAGTACTAGTTATTTGGTAACAATATGAACTGAGCAATTTTTGCACAGTACTATTTTGTCCCCAGTCGTCTCTGAAGAATGTACCAGTAATGCTTTTGTAAAGTTAGCAAGTGATTAGCTCATTAGTGAAATAGATACTAACATGAATACGTACATTAGGAGTTCACATGTTAATTATATCTATTAACTTTATTTCTGATGTATACCAGTAAGTCTGTTTTGGGCTGGTTCTATTCACTAGGCTTAAGCAGAGATCACTTGCTGGCTCTGCACCATGGGGAAATATTACTGGATGTGGTATTACACAGTGTTCTGTACTGCCAGCTATATTAAAGGCGACTTGATGGAGCTGAATATGATCTTCTTAATATAGTTTTTAATATACTGCCATTAATATGGTGAGGACACCATTAATATGGTAAGATTTCAGTGTAAAATCTGAGCAGAGATTTATCTTAAACCAGTGTTCTCATACTTTGTGTCAGGCCTAATATAGGAGGTGAATCCAAAGATGATGGACAACTTGAACAACTCAGACACTTTTGAGGACAACTTGAAGAACTCAGACACTTTTGGGGAGCTAGTCCTACCTGAGTTGGTGGACAATTCTAAAACTCTTGAGTAGGGACAAAGCAGGCCTGTTTTTGTGATCACAACTTGTTTTCTTTATATAGAGCACTATGAGCGCATGGCATTTTTCATAGAATGAAGAGATGGGTCTCTGTCTAGAGCAGTGATTTTCAGCCAATGTGCCGGGGCACACTAGTGTGCCAAGGATAGTCCTCAGGTGTGCCATGGGAATTTGGGGAGAGACATTAATTAATAGGAAAATTGGGGGATTTGAACAGCATGGTGTGCCTCGTCAATGGTAAAAACAATTGATGGTGTGCCATGAGAGTAAAAAGGTTGAAAATCACTGGTCTAGTGGGACTAAAATCTTTAAAATTGGAGCAAGGGAAATAATGTGGGGGGATAGCAGTGGGGTAAGATATAAACAGGCAGCATTTGCAGTTCTTTTGCTTTTACTGTATGTGCTTAGCTTATAGTAGGAAAGAGGACGAAGGCACATGCGATGATATCTCAGAAGTTCTGAGTTTTAAGGAGGGATTTGAAGCAAGTAAGGAAGCAGGTGGCAGGTGTTGTGGAAGCCAGATCCAAGCATACTTTGCAGCAGGGTATTGATGGGATCTCTATTCTTTGGTAGAGTAAATGTACAAACTAGGATTGTTCCAGAAACTGGCTATAGTTGTATCTGGCATGCCAACTCCTATAATGATGCCAGGGTTCTGCCATTATTATTAATCCTTTTGTAACTTACATGATCAAATATGGTAATGGGAGTTCGCCTTATTTTCAAATCATTGTTTTTAATTATGCAGGATAGGTTGGGAAAATGGGAATTCTACCAGGTATGCCAATCACATTACCTTTTGTTCATTTCTGAACTGCAGGGGATGGTATAAGACAATGAGCTGCATGTCATGGAGAGAATCCCTTACCATATAAGCCCCCCTATTCCCTGCACTTTATCAGATTCATGAGTGCAAGCAAAAACTGCTGCAGGGTCTTTTCTGCAGTGGGCCATGGCTCTGAAACCTGCTCCTTTCCGACATTCACAAGTGACTATATCTGTGGATATTTGGAAAGGGGTATGAGTTTGTTGGATCTGAGAATTAGACCTCTGCTAAAGATAACATTACAGGACATTCAAGCTGTCTTATTTTACTGCCAAGTAACAGTTTTATAGAATACCAAATTTGTGTAGTATACGTTTAGCAAAATGTCCTTGTTTCTCCTTTTCTCTGTTAAACGATTTTCTGCATATCATTTAATAATGAAGCAGTTAAAAAAAAAGAATTGGCTTCCGTTTGTTCTGACATTGAGTAAATATGGTGCACCTCAAGTCACCCCTGACAGCATGAGCTTTGTTTTTGAGTTATTCTTACAGCATGAAATTTGCAACCTTGATATTGGCCGTACCCTTAGGCAGGCAGCAGATGTTAAAGACTGGCAAATTGTCCATTAGATTACTGCTATCCTGGGAGGCACTGTTTTGGATTTTTCATCTTGATTTCTTTGGCCATCTTGAAGCTTTAAAGATGACTCTATGTTGAAAGTGGAGATGGTTAGATGTGACTGGGAGACTAGTTTGTCTGAATGCTCTGAACAAAAGAGATGGCCAAGAAATTCATCCTCTTTCTTATCTTCTGTCTGATAGAAACAGCACTAATCCAATAGCATGGTTCATGCCAAATATAGGACTCTTCTGATTTTGGTCTTGTCTGCATTTCCCTGCTTGCTTCCTGATCAAAGAAAGCTTTTCCTCCTGCCCTGATAGTGATACAACCTGCATGGCATCTCTGCACATTTTTTTTCTCATCACATACCTCCTCTTACCTTTTCTTTACCTCCTTTCTCACTTGATGCACTGAATAGCTTGCTGTCCCCATCAGGTTCCTTCATGTGTCACCTCACTCCTACTACCACCTGTACACTGATCCCCTAGGTCCACCTAGATTTTCTACCTAGACTTTTCTCCTTGAACCAATCCTGCATGTTCAGCTGCTTAATAGTTCCTGCTTTATTTCATATCTGTCTCAAGTTCAGTATGCTAAAAGTCAGCAACTTATCTCCCATCTCTTCTAGTATATTCTCTGCCTATCCATTGATAGTGCCACTGTTTGCTTTCTTGTTCAGGCATGAAGCCTTGACTTTATCCCTAATTCCTCTCTCTCCTTTGCTCCATATTTAGAGCACAATCCTAACCATGTCTACTCAAAAGTAAGCCCCATTGTGTTCAATGGGCCTTACTCCCAGGAAAGTGTCTTTAGGATTGCAGCCTTAATCTGTTAGCAAGTCATGTTGATGTGCTATTGATGACTTTGATTACAGACTTTTTAATCTTTGTGACAGTTACCATATATTGGATATATTGAGAGGAAAAAAGGCTTTGATTCAAAGATGCCATTCCACAAAAGGACTGATGCAAGAACCTTGAAGAAGGAAAAAAAGCAAGAACCAAATATGAACTTTGTGTTCGCACAAAATTACTACAATAATTTTTAATTCTTTTATGAACCTCGCTTTTTTTGTCTTTTTTTTATGAACCTCGCTTTTTTTATCTTTAAAAAAATTCTTTTTTGCCATGCCTTTGTAGGTAGTATGACAAACACATCTCTTGTAGTACAAATAGTATTCTTGGTGTTTCATTCAGTCCTGTGTATGTGGATTTTGGCTCCAGGGACTGGTTGCATAGAACAAAATTTTTCCATGGACCAGGGTGTTGGTGGGCCAGTAGCATAGTAATAGGGCAAAGAGTATCCACAATGGGGGTGAAAAGCTGCCCATGTGACTTCAGAGAACCTCTTGCTTCCAGGGATGGTGCATCACATGGCCTTCTCCTTGGCACCTCAGGTGAGTCCACCCTACTGCAGGGAGGCTCTTTGAGTTCTTTGACCCCACCTGACATTCAGTTGTAGTTCTTGAATTCTGGAACACTTGTCCACCTAACTACACCCAATAAAATGAAAACAATAAAAGAAATCCCAGTGTTATCCAAACTTGCTGTGCAGTTTTGAATACTGCATAGTGCAGGTTGGGTTTTCTGGAACCAGGTGGTCAAAGCACAGATCCTCAGACCTGAGAGGAACAAAGGGTGCAATCCAGAGTAACTACGGGGAGTCCTTGCTCCCCGTAAGACGGAAGAACAATTTACTCTGGATTGCAATATGAATTTCCCATAAGTTTTCACCAGGTGGTGCCGTAACTATGTTGACGTAAATTTCTCTTACGTGCTCCCATAGTTACTCTGGATTGTAGGGAAAGACAAACAAAACTTTTCCAAAGATGACTTGGGCCAAGTAGCCACTCTCTGGTAACTCCTTTCTTCAGAGATAAGGGTTGGCCTCTGAAGTTACAGGTTCCTTTGGTGTGCTCTAATGAGCAACTTTTTCACAGGTTCCTGAGCTGTACTCAGCCAGCAAATAGCATGGCTGCCCAGCTTCGGGCATGGGCCTATGTTTCGGTTTTCTCCATTGTAGGTTTTTCTGCCACAACTGGCTTTGCATGTGATGACGGTGAGGAATATTTAATCTTATAGATAAGGCCAAATAGAAATGTTTATGCTGGAAACATTTTAAAAATTGTGAAAATATTCCAGGTTGTGATCCAAAGTTCTTCATGTACAACCGTGGATGGTGCACTTGACAAATAGATAGCAGAATTAATTACCCCCCAACAGTGCTATTATTTCTGGAAAAATAGGTGCTGGTAGTCACCTGTGTGTGCGTTTGTGTGTGTGTGCACATGTGTGTGTGTGCCTTGGTACTCAAACAAAGGTGCCAGTACTCTGTACTGGTGCATACCCCCTCAGAATACCCCTGCCCTCCAAGCATAACCATAACAGTGTAAGAAGAACTGGAGAACATGGAATCAGTCCTGCCTTGGAGAATCAGCATTATGGAAAGCATTTCGGCGGGTCATCAGTCAAGCAATAGCTGTGTGGTCTCAATCAAACACAAATAATGCATTATTAGAGACTTAAAGCATTTTTAACAAACTGGTGGGTTGTGACCGGCACAGATGAGGACAATCTGTCTAATATATAACTGTATACATATGTACAGGGTGTGTGTATATGTATATTCATAGGAGCATGTGTGGATGTGGGTGGCACAGCGGTTAAGACGCTGTGCCTGTTAACCAGCAGGCCAGGGTTCAAGACCCGGGTCGGCCCCACAAGACAGGGTGAGCTCCTGTCTTTAGCCCAGCTCTGCGACGCCAGCTGGATCCAATCGTATTGGCTCTGCTTTTCCATTGGACTAATTCAGTGGCATGGAGAGGGGGAATTTGCTGCTTGGGTAACAGCTTTTCCTCCATAACAATCTAACCCAGGCTTTCGTGCTTCGCATGCAGCATATGCAGCGCCAAGCATGATACCATAGTCTTCCAAGACTGACGGAGGCCTGCTTAGGAGTATGTGCTGTTAAAGCACATGCTAGTTATAAAGTATATGTATAAAATAATAGTCTGAAAAGCTTTGTGGTCAATGTCCAACATGCAGTTATGCATGCTTGACTTCCATTGAAATCAGTGGAGTCTGACTATAAGCTTGACTATAATCACACTCGTATAGACATGCCACACAACTGAATAAGCTGAGTTAGATGCCTAATATCCTAATACCAACTATTAAAGAGCACATATTCAACCATCACCTGTTAAGTTAAAAATATGGTGACTGTTCAATTTAAGGCTCAATAGGTTTTAATCTGTAGTCATTGGAAAACCTGATCTATGAATATGAGCATAAGGCATTATGTAGAACTCTTTCTTTCTAGTTCATGGAGAAATACTGTATGTGTGATCAGGAGGCACCTTACTTACCTTCTTGAGAACTTGGGTTAAGTAAGATAAAAATAAGCCTTTCAACATTTTTCTGCTTTTAAATTTCTTTCTGTTGAGAATTGTTTTACAATTGTCTGTGTAATTGAAGATTAGGCCGGCTATCCACAAAAGGTATAGGACAATGCTGAAAATTTGTCGAATGAGTCTAACTATACTTACTTGCTCTGTTAGACTGAAAAGTGTCTTGCCTCTTCAACATGTACCTTGCTACTTTCAGTTGTATGATTGTGGAGGGAAATTGCCAGAAACCCTCTGGGTTGTAACTCTGATTTTTCATTTTGTCACTGTATAGCTTTAGTGGATTATAGCCCAGAAAGTGTTTCCTTTCATGCAATTACTAATTTAATTTAGGCTGCAGTCCTGACCCCCAGTTTGTCTGGCTGCAAATCCCATGCTGCCCTGGGGATGTCACAAAAGTGCTGTAAGAAACTTTTACTCCACTCCTTGGGTTAGGCTGGTGCACAGACATGTGCTTGCCTTTCTACATCACCACGTAAATGGTAAGACTGATGAGTTGTAGATTAGGATTACTTTTTAAATATACATTGTTCTGAATTTCATTTTGTCTTGGGGATTTTCAAAATCCAAGAAATGTGTTTGCGTATTGAACTGTTGGATTTTTTAAAATTGTAATATATTTTGTTAACTGGGATCCATGTATTTATCTTGGTACAGTGATCTGAAATGCCATTGTCACATTAATCCAAATATTAGAAGTAATTTGGTGTTATTTACTTGCTTTAGAGCACAATCCTAGCCATGTCTACTCAAAAGTAAGCCCCAGTGTTTCAATGACTCTTACTCTCAGGAAAGTGTCTTTAGGTTTGCGGCCTTAATAAAAGATGTTTATCAAATCATTGATAGTCAAGTAGTGGCAGGAATGTATTTATGTTTGTGTTAATTATTATTTTTCATTTTGTTTCAGAAATCATAGTCCATTGATGAGTTTTGGAGCAAGCTTTGTTAGCTTTTTGGTAAGTGCATTCAAACACATAGACCAGTATTTAATTTTATACTGTATATACATATACAGTGTGTCATGTATTTTTACTTTCTGATCTCACTGTTTGATAGTAATGTGCGGGGTGACTAGACCCAAAACTTGGAATTCCTAATCTGGTCACTTCAAAATGTAGGACGTCCTACATTTTGTCCTACATTTAAAAATATTTTCCATTTACCTGGGGTCTAGGGAAGTGTTCTGGTAGGGTGGGAGGGTGATTGGGAGCACTGGGGGGAACTGGGGGCTCTTTAGAGCTAGTAGGCGGTTAGCTATGGCTAACCACTAATAAAATATTGCAAAAAATCACTGCGCATGCACGTGCAGCTAATTACTGGCCAGCAGAGCTCCTAGACAGTCTCTACGTATGCGGAGACCTCAATTGAACTCTTCCGGCACGTGCCTAGTGAAAGTGCCAGAAGAATTCAATTGAGGTCTCTGCCTACGCAGGGACTCTCTAGGAGCTCTGCCGGCCAGTAATTAGCTGCATGCGTATGCACAGTGATTTTTTTGCAACATTTTATTAGTGGTTAGCCACAGCAAAAGAGCTCCCAATGCCCCCCAGTGCCCTCCCACCCCCCAGAATGCCGGACCAGGCTGCCATTGGACCGGACAGTCCGGTCCAATGGCAAAATTTCTGATGTGTCCGGGCATTTCTGGACATATGATCACGCTGGTAATGTGCATATTAAACACTCTTATGAGACACCTGCAAATCCAACATCTTAAATTTTAAACTCTGCATTAGCCATTCTGCTATTGCTTCATTTCATAGCTTCAGTCCTACTCCTTTGAAACAGTGGGCTCATTCATGATTAGGAGACAATGTGCTGATCATAGTTTAATGAATTGGGATTGATGCAGGGTTGCCATAGGTCCTGAAAAACAGGGACAGTCCTGATTTTGGGGATTGTGTTCACATACTGGCAAGTGTGACAGAGGGTTCTGCCACAATTTTGTGGAAGAGAATTATGGCAATCCGAGATTTATGATTAGAAAAAAATGTGAAAGGAGAGAAAGAAGTACATGAGATTTGAATCAGGCCTGTATTCTTCATAGGTATTTTAGGCAACTTGATGTGACAGTAATAAATTGTATTAGCAAATAACCTCTGTTGAAACACAAAAGCATACACAGGTGGATTACCCCCTTATCCAGACATATGTAATTTGGACTATTTGAAAATCCAGACATTTTTGTCCAATACTTATTTTATGTTTCTGTAATGTCAACATTTGAAGATCTTGTGCTCATCTCCATACAATGCAGGAACAGGCTGTAAGTTCTCTGTGATCAATGAAGTGTTCATCAGATTACAGACATTGGTGAAAAATGTCAGAGACCAACATTCATTAGTATGGGTAACAGTGAAAAAAGGAAGCATTTCTCATATTTATGCAGTTATTCCAAAATATAGATACCTTCTCATCCCAAGCCGTCCAGATAAGGGTTAACCAATTTGTATCATTCTTCCTTCCACAGATTTTTTAGCATTGAATCAGGGAATGGGACAGTAGATTAGCACAGGTGTATTGGTGCAACTCTTGTATTCATCTGAGATGAGATGCTGCCATTGTTTCCGAGAATTTTGATTGCTCTGTATGTTGTTCAAACTTCTCTAACTCGCTGTGTGGGCTTTTAAAGTACTTCTGCCTTATTTTTCTCTCCAATCCAGTTTGGCATTAGGTAACTGACATGTGAGTTTGTTAGTCCTGGCACACCCTCTCATGAATTCCTCTGTTGATCCCAGAAATCTGTGGATCAGGGTAAATATTGTATAGCTTGTCTGTGTTGGAAGCCAGGATCTAGATGTTAGACACTGATCCACAGGACAGAAACTGAGCAACTTCTTCCTGCTTTGTGGGGAGGAGGGGAAAGAGATAGTGAGGAGGGGAGGGATAGTGACCATGTGTGGTCTTGGGAGCTCTGTCTGCCTTAGCTAATTGTGGAAGGATCTGAGAAATGAACTTTGCAATAGGGTGTACACATACGATATTACATAATATATTGATTACATAAGATATTTCTTACTTTCCAGGAAATTCAGGGAGCATATTCTTTCCATTATGGGAACACCACCAAGAACCAATTTCTAGAAATTTAACCCCTAAAGGGCTGAAAAGTGGTACAGTGAATTTTTGGTGGTGGCGGCAGGTGTTAATGTGCAGGGGGGTTTATGTGCAGTGGGGATGTCGTTCAATGAGGGGAATATCATGCAATGGGGAGGATGTTGCGCAATGGGGGTATGACATACAGGGAGTATTTTACTCCCAAAATTTTGCTTATACTGAATATAATGGTTCTGCAGTTATATACTTTATGTAACTTTTAAAGACTACAGCCCATTCTTCTAGCCCCAAAAGAATTTTGTGTGCAATCTGTTGATCAGATGGTAATAGGTATAATTTCTACCCTCCCCAAGTGGAATCACACTATCTTATGGGATACCGTGTGTTGGATGAACTAACCGTTTCCTTTCAAAAGCTAATTTTGTTATGAATGTTAAATAATTTTTGTAATGTTAGTTTTTTTGAGAATGTTTCTTTTAAAAGTGTGCCTTGCTTTTCACTACACGAGACTGGGTTTGATAGCATTGCAGAAAGCATGTATTCATCAAAAGTAGTTTTGCTTTTCTTAATTAAAATTAACCAACAATATGGTTGGATTTGGAAAAGGTCTTTGTGTAAAACTTTTCCTTTTGCCAAGTGTCTACACATTTGTCCTACTTACACCAAGTCCTACTTGCTGAGTGTCTACACCAGTGATTTTCAACCTTTTTCATCTCCCGGCCTATTAACAGGGCACTGAAATTGTCAAGGCACACCATCAGTTGTTTTTATCATTGACAAGGCACATTGTTGTCTTGTCACATTAACAATTGCCTTGTTCAAAGACCCATTTTTCCTGTTAATTAAGGACTCTCTCCAAATTCCTGTGGCACACCTGAGGACTGTTGGTGGCACACCAGTGTGCCACAGCACACTGGTTAAAAATCACTGGTCTACATATTTGTATATTTTCTGTAAAACTTACAGTATGCCAATATCCAAGAGCTATAAATTTTATCCAAAGCCTTAAAAAACTACTGGTATATATTCTTTGGTAGAGAGAGAAGGGTATAACTGAAAGGATATAAAACTGAAACAACACTTTTTTAAATTTTTAGTTAACATGTCAGAGATGATTTGTTGTCTGAGATGATTTGCTGAACCGATGTTGCATCCCAGCACAGCATCCTTGTACAGTACCCAGAAAAGCTTTTGCTTAGTTACTGTTCTAAATATAGCTTTAGCACTTAGCTTGCATGCTTGTATCATTCAAACCTTCCCTTAGAAAAACCATCTGAAAATAAATTTGCTATGTGAAGTGAAACTATCCTACTTGCTTTTGACTTTGCAGCATTTTAGTTAATCGGATATATTATACCCTTGAGAAGCTGTGCAGTTACAAATTATAGCTTGCATAACAGTCGCTGAAAGAGAATTTATGTAACTTGTTTCTTTTTTCGACTAATATAGTGTGACAGCATTTTCAGTTCAACTGTATATAAAGCATCAGCTATGTTAGGAGAAGTAGAGACGGGGAATTAATAATTTCTTATTTTTAACCTCGACACTTTAATAAGGCATTCTTGCCACATTTATGCTCCAAACTTAATCCTGCTAATGTCTCAAATTGTTTTAATGCATGTAGAATACTTATTTTATAGTATACAGGTATGTTTAAATTTCCTGTGGAGTACAGAAAAGAGTTTCCTTTTGGTGATTATCTAGTCTCCATCAGGAAGTACTAATTTAGCATCTGCTAAAATGTGAGTTGTTAAAAATAATTCAGTTAAAGGATTTTTGACAGCCCCATAAAATTAATTTTAACTATGAATATTCTACATCTAGACCTGGGCTGTTACCACAATATTAATTTTTATTGGAAACTTGTAAGCACAATTATATCAGCTGAATTTGAGACAGATCAGACTTGTAATTCCTTGAAGATTGGTCCTGTGTCTTATCATTAAATGATGGAAGTCCATCCATCATTCCTATAGTGTAAGAAATTGGAGAGTGCAATCTTCTCAGCATGGAGGCTGTGACTCCACAGTTTTAGGAAATCTCCTGTTGCCAGTCAATATGGAATAGCTGCATTGTGGAAAATTCAGGGCTTGTTTCTGATGCTGTGTAGGGTTGATTCCCTGTGCCTAATGGTGCCCGCTGGTGACCGCTGTCCAAAGCTGCAAGCTGTCCACTGCAAAATGGTGCTCAGTAGTGTCCACTGCCTACTACACAGTGGTGCCGGGTAAGAATGCCCACTGGTGCTTGCTGCCTGCTAGTGCCTGTTGCGCACTGCAGTGCCTGGCGTTTGGTGGTGCCTGCTGCTGCCCATTGTCCAGTGATGCCTTTAGAGATGCCTGGTGCCTGCTGCTGCATGCCACTGCTTCCTGGTACCGTTCAGTGCCCAGAGCACATAAAAATTCTTGAAATTTTATTCCCGCAAAGGCGGGGTCATTGTGCTAGTTATATATAATACTTGTGAAAAGCGTACCCGTATTGTGGGAGTAAAAGTCCCCTGTATGCCATTCCCCCACTGCGCATCAATCCCCCCACAGCAACCTCCCTTGCACATCCACCCCCATGTGCAACATCGCCCATGTTCATCCACCCCATGCGCATTGTCCCCCCTATGCTCATCAATCCCCCATGCTCATCAATCCCCCATGTGCGACATCCCTCCATGCGTGACATCCTCCATGTGCAACAAACCCCCATGTTCACCCCCCGTGCGCGGCATTCCCGCGTGCACATCAACACCCTGTGTGCATCCAGGTGTATCAACCGCCCTTTTGCAACATCCCACCATGCACATCAACCCTGCATGTGTGTGAACCCCCTATGTGCATCAACCCCCTATGTGCATCAACCCCCCATGCGCATCATCTCCCCATGTGCAAAACCCCCCATGTGCAGCATCCTCCCCATCCTACCTCTTTCTCTGAACAACAATCCCCTTGAGTGCACCAGGCACCGAGCACCAAATTGGCTGGATGTTGGTCAGTCTTCCATGTTAAGTTTAGGACAAAAACACATTGCACCCCTTTTCAGCCCCTTAAGGGTTAAATTTCTCCACATGGGTTCTTGGTGGGTGTTCAGGTGACAGAAGGAACACCCTCCCCAAATTTCATGCTTCTAGGTCTGGGGGTTGGGGCAGAACATCCCTCAGTCAGCGATTCTCCAATGCAAAGTATAGGGAGGAAAACGTGTTGCACCCCATTTCACCCTCTTCCAGCTGGAATTTCCAAAAACTGGTTCTTAGTGCACCCCTCAGTCACAGAAGGAAAACCCTCCCCAACTTTCACGCTTCTAGGGCCACCGGTTTTGGCTGGGTATTGGTGAGTGAGTGAGTGAGTGATTTTTCATTTTTATATATATAGAAGAAGACTATTTCCATGAGGATTTGTTTGTCCCACTGCTTTTCCACACTGCTTTGTTTGTTATGTAATTTTTTATCTGTAGACTTCCTATCTCTTCTGCCAGTGGTTTTAAAATTCAATTTTCTTGTGGAAAATTGTTTATGTCTTGGTAAGCTTATTCAAAGTGCTTATAAGTTATGAAACAGCCTTATTTATGCAACAATATAAAGATTTGTGTACTGTTTTGTGTACATGTCAGTACACTCAAGAAATAAACCCTAATTGTTCATTAGAAGATGAATCTCAAATATTTTGGCCACATCATGAGAAGGGAGAACTAGAAGGGGATGGCAGAAGATGAGGCGGTTAGATAGCGTCAGTGAGGCAATGAACGGGAATTTTGAAGCTGGTGGAGGATAGGGTAGCCTGGCGTGCAGCAGTCCATGGGGTCACGAAGAATTGAACATAAGTAAATAATAATACAGCTTGTCTCTTTTTACAGTTGAAATAGTCTCTTCTTGTTTCAACAGAATGCCATGATGACTTTTGAAGAAGAGAAAATGCAATTGGCATGTGATGACCTTAAAGCAACTGAAAAACTGTGTGAGAGTGAAGAAGCAGGAGTGATAGAAACCATAAAAAATAAAATTAAGAAGAATGTAAGTGCAGTGTTGTGATGATGTGAATGACTGTGATGTGCTAATATTCTGCATCCAAAGTGATAAATTGTTGGCATGTGATAAATGTTTGCATGATTGGGCTTTCCATTTCAGTGTTGGATTTGAACCATCCTGGTGACTTAACTGAGTGGGATTTAACTGTGTGGGATCAAATAGGCTTCAAGACTACAGAACGTCCAGCCAGTCAAAATGGACTACGTTCTGAGTCACTGAACAAAGTGTAACTTGACGTAGCTACCAACTCTAGATAAGACGTTTCTTTCAAGAAACACTATGTATCTCGTCTCTATGTGTGACCTTTTCATTGGAAAATAATGGGTATGTGTCCATGTGTGTGTTTGGAAAGTAGAGAATGTGTTGAATGCCATCCAGGGAGAAGTTTCTCCTATTATCTTACCTGCCATACATCTCCCTCTCCTTATTTGAAGATTTTTCAGCTGACACACTCACAACACACATACCCACACCATGCACTCTTACACACACATGAATACACCCACAGCGCATGCACACATGAATACACCCACAACACATGAACACATACATACACACGCATACATATACACACACAACCCATGCACTCAAACACAAATACACCTCATGTTCCTGGGAGAAGGCAGGCTTAGAAGGCACTTGAAGGCGGTGCCTGCAGCTAGAGACTTTTGCGGAGTGACTGGGAGGTTGGATTGGGAGCTCTGTTTTGATGCACTCCCCTCCCCAAGCCTGGCTGCCCCCTTCTTTCTGAGAGCAGGCCTCCCCTCAAAGTGTAAGACACCCAAGAAAAGTGTAGAACATAACAAAATAAAAGCACAAAACCCTTGTGTGTTTCATGTGCTTAATTTAATTTACATGTGCTTCACATGCTTAATTTAAGCACTATATTACTGAATCTTACAATTAAAATTATGACATATACAATTTATTACATATAATTAATTCCAAGCAGGCTATATGCTGCCTGCTCACAAGGAAAAGGAGGACAATGAAGATTTTTTCCCCTGGGATACATGGGTAAAAAAGAGGACCTGTCCTGGAGAAAGAAGACATCTGATTAAAAAAAATAAATAAAACAGCTTTAAACACCCTCCCTCCGCAAAAAGCATTAAAACCCCAGAGAGATAAGGACATGAAATTAGGCTTGGGAGGAGGGGAGGAGGAGTTTGGACAATTTTTACAAATAAATTAAAAAACTCATATTATCTGTAGAGCAAGTTTCTATCATTTTCATTGTTGAGGAGGCTGCCTTCTGCAGCACTTACAAGCTCCAAGTGCTTGGGATCATGGCTGTGCTGGAAGCCTTGCACCCCTGGATTGACCTTCTATGCCAGACAAAGTGTTTGCTTACTTGCAAGTAAACGTGGCTGCTCAGTGAGGAGAGAACTTCCTTCTGGGATGATTTTGGGGGTTGCACTGATGGGATCAGGACCCTTCTGGTGTCCTTGGATTTCTCTCAGCCATTGGACTATGGCATGTTTGCCTACTCACGAGTAAAGCCACAATATAAATTACTTTCATTTTTCCACGCATTTTCTGTGGATATTTTTGCTTTTGGGTTTTTTGCCCGTAAAATTTAATAGGAAGAAGCTGTTACAAAATGGATTGTTGCATTGGATTCAGCTCTTCAAACCAAATCCAGTGACATGATGGTGCAGTGTGCACCATCGCAAAGTTGATTTTGTGGGTCTCCAGGACCAAGGTGATGGTCCCTCAGCCTTTGTGACCCCTCTGGTTTTCAACCCCCTTGGGGGTTGTGAGCCCCACTTTGAAGACTACTGCCCTAGTAATTACCACCCTGCATTATTCTAATTATACCTCACTGATGCACTAATTTGATATCTTCACATTGTGATCCCATATTATTGAATGCAATGTGAGGTCTTATAAAGATTATCCTAGTGATTCTGAGCCCTGCTGTCTTTGCAAATTAGTTCTGCTTCTTTCATAACTAAGGCTTATCAATGTGTCACTGGCAAAAAAAAAAAATGATACAGATGAGTATGTTAAGCAATGAAAGGTTCTTTTCCACAAACCAATTATTATTTGGGCTTTATCTCCTCTTTGCCCAAAACTTCTCAATTTTATTCCTACTCACTGATTTTCAGGTTTCTATGGGTACTGACTGCTTCATGACGCAATAGCTGCATGAAGGTCTCTGCTTGTCTTTGGAACTTGGCTATTCCTGTTAAGATGCAAAATAAAAATGGCACACATGAGGTTCATTTTTGTGCCTAATTAGTTTTAGAGCTGTTTATTACTGTTTCATTTAGTAGAAACTGGCAATATGTTCACACTTCTGTCACCACCGCTTGTTTATATGGATGTAGACAGCAGTATCCTCTATTAAATCAGAATGATTAATATTGGCGAGTAAACCTGCTGAAAGTATCCCACTGATACTGTGCTAGTTCAGTGGAACTCTTGCAGCACACTGCATAAGCCATAAATAATTCAGCTTTCCCTCCCTTTGAGAATGTCCTGCATTATTAATGTGGTGTATAGAAAGTCTGTGCCATTTGTTTTTGTTTCACAATTCCATATGTGTGTATATATATATTCCAACAGGAATGAGAACAGTAGGTCACAGTGTTCTAATTCTCAGTATGTTAAGGGTACATCTCCACCCCCTTACTTCACATGACAAATTTACTTTGCCAGAGTATAAGGGAGAAGAAAGAAACCAACAATGATCAAGGAAAAAAAGAGGGAGGAATCAGAAAGCCCTGTTAAAGGAGCCATCCTTTGACATTAGAGAGAAAGGGAGATCAACGGTTGTCCTATATATGTGTGTTTTGGAGGATCTGTGTTAAGATTTAATGTGCATTCCTAGAAAAATGAGGTTTTTTCAGTACAGGTGTTGCTTTTGTGGGTAATCACCACTCAGGAGGACAGGAGGATACGCATTCTGTGTGCCTATAAATGAATGACCAAGAACTGACTATTGTGAAAATGCTTTGGGGCCAGATATCCCTTATTGACTGTTGTCTGTTGGCTGATTTAGGTGTGGTTGGTGGTCCATGATTTTGATTGTGTTAATGATGGATTTTGTTTGATACAGTTTTTAAAATTATGATCCAGTAATTTTTGTGATGTCGTTTTATCCAGCAAAATTTCTGAATACAAGAACACAGCAATTCCTGGAAAAAAGTATTTCTTGTGTGCAGCATTATAATTGTAACAGCGTTTTAAAAAAAATTTATAGTTTATTTTAATGGTTAAACTGGGTTAAAATGGGTAAATATTGCCTTGCTTTAGGATAGATAATGCATATCTTACACAGTATTTCTACATTTTTCATGTTTTACAAAAAAGGTTGATGGCCGAAAGGCTGCCTCATCCATGATTGATCGATTACAAAGGCAGATAATTGTAGCAGACTGTCAAGTTTACCTCGCTGTGCTTTCATTTGTAAAACAAGAATTATCAGGTGAGCAGTAACTTATATTAATCATAATATTCTTCATCTTAAGGGAATGAAAATTCTGTTACTTTAAGTTCCACAGGTTCCCATTTCTTTTGTATGGGCAGAAAGTACTCAGTTTTATTTTTCTGGGCAGTATTGCTTGCCCAGTCCAGTGTCAGGAATTGGAAATGAATTTAACAGCCATACCCACAGTCTTCTCTCCCACAGCTAACCATGAGGTCCATGGAAATCCTTCCACCCCTCGTCTCTTTGAAACTTTTCATTTTGTAAATAGAAGGAAGTGTATCCACCTGCTTCCTTCTTATTTTTTTCTTTAGGCTCCATCTGGGTAGTGCTTTGCATGTTGCATGTGTGAGCTGAGCACACTATTAGGGAGCAATCACAGTGTGTTGTAGAGGACCTCCCTGAACATGGGTGTATTGTGTTATTTAAGCTTTCTCCTTTGAAATGATAGCTTGTAGTGCTTTCCAAAAACCTGTTTACCTGGTTTAGGGGCCCCTTTGGAGCAGCACTCCATAATTGCAAACAAGTAAGTTCAGTACAGCCATGTGGAGGATGGCAGAGGTATCTGCATGCCTCTGGGAACCTCCAGGAGGCTGCAGGATGCCCTCAGGTACATTACAGTGTTCCTGGATCCCCGCTGAACTGTCACCAACAGGGGTACCCATTCCTGGGCCACGTCCCTTAAGGAGAAATGGCCCGTTTCCATTTCCCTTGGTTGGTCATAATCCACTATTTGTGAACTTCTGACATAAAGCGTGAGGGACTACTATGTGGTTGTGTCCGTCCGTCCCTAGTATGTGATTTGATTAATTTCTACTTTCCCACGGGGAGGGGGGGGGTTAGATCTTATCCAATCAATATTTAGAACAGCAATTTTCAACCTTTCATTTCATGGCACTCTGACAAGGCACAAAAATTGTCAAGACACACTATGCCGTTGGTGGGGGTCTCAAAGCCACCACCGGCCCTACATGTTTGCTCCCCCCAAAGTCCTGTGGCATATTTGTACTCATAGTTTGAAAAACACTTATTTAGAACTAATGTTATTTGAGTGTTCAGTTAACTCAGTTGGTAGAAACAGAAACATCTTGATGAGCAAACATTATTGTTTCCTTTGGTGATGCTGTGATAATTCTGTATCCAGGAAGATAGTAATACCCTTCCTTATTGATAGCTTTTTATATTGGGAATTACTGAAGCACATTTAGTTGTGATACAGAGATACTCTTTGTAATCTCATGTTTTATTAAAGTTGGCATTTTAGCTTGGAAAGTAGAAAGCCTATATAAGGAACAGTGTGAATACTTCAGAATAACCCTGTCGGCAATCCAAGGTGATGGGAAGTGTGTGTGTGTGTGTGTTTTCCTCTTCATGTTGATTGCAGCATTGCTAAAAAAAGGAGTATAAACAATTGCCTTGTGGTGAACCACACAAATTTCTGCAGCAGAAAGCAGTCGAACTGCACAGTCTTGCAGTAACTTTAGTGCCCCAATAAAGCTGAATCATGGCTCTGGATGTGAATGTTATTGCAACAGACAGCTTAATTTTCTTCAGCTTGGTAGTTCTGAAAAATAAATTGTTTCATTCATTCAACCTTAGTGGCCTATCCTGCCTCAAGCAGTTGGGATGGGCAGTTTAACTTTTAAAACCATTTTTGTGATTTATTCTTCTAATAGGTTTGTGTGCCACTAATAGGTTTGTATGCTATAATCTTATTTTTGTGGCTTAATTTATTGCCATTTATTGGTTCTGGTTACCAAGGCAGAGAAATAGGTGGAATCCTCCAGAAAACAGCATCTTGTAATGCCATGTAATATACATGTCTTTGTAAGGCCATGAACAGTGCTTGGTTCATTCAGAGATTTTTATACAGAGGCAACACCTTCTATGATTTTTTCTGGCTTGAAATTCTGGAAAGCTCTATTGTGGTATCCTATTCTTGCCTGTAACAAACTATATAATATACAGCTGGTCTGCACCTTAAGTGCTCTTGTGTGAATTTTAGTTGAGGCACTTGCCAAACAAAAACAGTAGAGAAAACAATTTAAATGCAGGCAATCCTGCTCACCATTTAACAACTCAGTATTTATTTATTTTTCACATTTTATACTACTCTTTCTCCAAAGAGCTGAGGATGGTATCTGTATTTCTTCCTTCATTTTGTCCTTTGAGGTTGGTTAGGCTGAGAATCAGTGACTGGCCCAACATCACCCAGGAATCTTCATTGTTGAGTGGGGATTTGAAGCTAGGTCTTCCAAGTTGCTCTCAGTTCCCATATACCTTTTGTAGTTTTAAAAGGGATAGTATGTATTTTCCAAATTAAAGGGATTTTCAAGGTAATTTTGAGTATATGCAACTTTAGCTTTAGGTGCTCAGAAACATAACCCTTGAGTAACACATGGGCTCATTTTATCTTGTTAAATTGTATATTCTCTCAATTTGGAAAAAGTGTTTTGATCTTAAGGAACTTCCTTTTTTTCTTCTCAGCTTATATAAAAGGTGGGTGGATCCTTAGAAAAGCTTGGAAAATCTACAATAAGAGCTATACAGACATTAATACGCTTCAGGAATTATATCAGAAGAAGTCTCAGGAAACCTTGTCTAGTGATGCTGCAAATGATAATCACATTGCTACCGAAGATGTAACGGAGGATTCACTAAACAGACTGAAAGGTGCTGTGAGCTTTGGATATGGACTTTTTCATCTTTGCATATCCATGGTGCCCCCAAACCTGCTCAAAATCATCAACCTGCTGGGCTTCCCTGGAGACCGCTTACAGGGGCTTTCTTCACTGATGTATGCAAGTGAAAGTAAGGACATGAAGGCCCCTTTAGCTACGTGAGTAGCTATATTGCAATGCTTTGGTTGATAGTACTGAAAGTAAGTAAACTACAAGCCAACGTAAGTTAGAAAGCTCACTCCTGTTTGGGTAGAAACATCAGCAGGTAAAACTGAGTGAATTTCTGGAATGACATGACATCGTTTATGAAACTGGAGACTGTAGAGGGGCCTTGTTAATTTGCAGAGGTTTAGGGTTGCACCATCAAATTGTTCTTATTGAACAAAAGCATACATGAGAAATGCTAAATGTTCTTAAGTAGGTTAAAACTTCTAGCAATTTACTTGTCTTAAGAAAGCTTGTACACAGGGATGACCCAAGACTTCCTGTAGAGAGCATGCTAGATGCTGGACCTCCTTATCCAATGATGTGCTAACCTCTGCTCTCACGTTCTAATGTTGTGACTTAGATTTTCTAATGTGACTTTCTAATGTTGTGACTTTAAATGGACTTAGTCACCTCCAGATTTTGTCTTCCTTTTCTAGTCCAGGCAGGGGGAGGAGGAGCAATGGAGGCATGTGGTTAGAGATGGACAGCCCCATCAATCTGCTGCCTGAGGCAATGGCTTCAGTTGGCCTTATCTATGGACCAGCCCTGTTTGTACAAAATTGCTAGTTTCAATACAAGGATTTTTCTATATGCTTCAATATACTGCAATAATAAAAAACTTCTATCAAATCACAAATGCCTTGATTTAAAGCCCAGGCCGTTTTGTAACTGACCTGCAGAACTGCATGCAATCTTTACCATTCAATGCAAAGGACAGGGTAGTTATAATTTTACATCTTTTCCTCAACTGATTCTGATAATCCCGTGAGGCTACTATGTATGCATATTGGATCCTTCCATCTGCCAGAGGTCTTTGATTTGGGGTGAAATACTGTATATGCTACCCACATCCTGTTGTAATTAATGGAAAGTCTCACTTAATCATATAGCCTGACAATCAAATTAGCATTCTCTAAATAGAAACATGTTAATAATCTGCTTCAAATTTATGATGCAGAAACAGCATAATAAAAAGTCTTAAACCACTAATGCGTGGGTCTATAAAGATTATCACTGATATGTAAATGCTCATCCTATGAAAAACCTATGGAAAATCCCATGAAAAATCCTATGAAAAATATGAAAAAAAAAATCTGATGCCACATCTAGTATTAGAACTCCAAGTTCAGGGACTGAGAAGAGAGCAGTGTGTTATCCTATTTCCCTTTGGCTGAATGGAGAGCAAATTATTTGCTGTTGTCTTCATATTTTAAGTCCTGCATGCCATCCTAGAGCTTCATTTGTACCCTGGCTAATTTCAATATCTGTGGAGTCGTATAAAAAAAATTGATATGCATGCAAGGTTGCCCTTTCCTTTGACAATAATGTCAACAAAAGTAGAATACCCATCTTTAAATGGAAATATATTTGTGGTGCTGGATGGGGAATGTATCTATATATTTTGTTTTATTGTGTCAGTGAAGTTGTATACATATACAAATATATTGAGATGTCCGATTATCATCTCAGGCAACTCAGTGTGCAGGTGGGGTGGTTAGCTCTGAGTACATTCTTGATATAATTGATGTCCAGACTGAATTGCAAGCTGGATTTAAGTGGGAAAGTGGCTTAGCTGTTGATCACCAGTTGGTCACCTGCAATAAAAAATGTTTCCAGTACATTTGCTTTTAATCTCACTTTTATCCTGCCCACCTGTGGTGCTGTAAGCAATCATAAGGCAATTTGCTTTCAAAAATGATTGGTTACAAGTATCCTTTTTTGCTATTACTTAAATGTAGATGTGAACAGTTGGGATAAAATTGGTGTAATCCAAGAGCCCAGAGATATAGGATCTGTAATCTTATGTCAATATTTTTTAACTAGGTTCCGGATTTTGTCATGCACATTTTTTTTTCTTTTTGGTCTGTTCTTTTAGATTAGCCTTGCTGTGGTACCATACTGTGGTTCGCCCCTTTTTTGCCCTGGACGGCAGTGACACCAAAGCAGGATTGCAAGAAGCGAAAGAAATACTTCAAAAAAAAGAAGCTGCTTATCCAAATTCTTCCCTATTTATGTTCTTCAAGGGAAGAATACAGCGTTTAGAGGTATTATAAGGATTCTGTCTCATGCTCCTGTAAGACTGATGGATTCTGAACTCTTTCAGTAAAGCAATATCCATTTTAAAGAAACAGATATATTAATTTCCTGTTTGAGTGGTCATGAGGATCAGTATTCAGTTGCTAGAGGCAAGAAGGATGGGGTTAAGGGCTGTTGCACCTAACATTTGGTAGTTCTGGATTTCTATCCTGCATTTAAACCAACATCCGACTTCTAGTGCTCATGAGGGAAGCAAAGATCTCCAAAATGCATTGGCAGTTATAAATGTAAAAAGAGAAGGGTTTCTATAGGCAAAAAGGGAAAACGTTTCTCATACTTGGCTACTATTTTTGCTAGTGTCATATTAAATCATATTAGAAGTCTTCCTGCCCCCTTGTGGGAAAGCAATTGAAGTGCTCTGAGATGGAAGCAAAAATAACTTGCTACTGAATCTTTTAATCACCAGTAATAATATCATATAAACTGAATGGAGTACAGCATATGAGGAAACACGTGCCTCACCTTATTTAATCACCTTATTTAATCACATTTGTATGTGTTGCTAGATGATCATTAAATAAAATGTTTCCCAGTACTAAACAATGTGAGAAGGCTTTGAACTGTGATTTATAAAATTTGTATTTGCTTTTTGGTAATAGCTTTTTTTCCTTCTTAGTGTCAAATCAACAGTGCCTTGGCTTCCTTTCATACTGCTTTGGAATTTGCAACTGATCAGAGGGAAATTCAGCATGTGTGCCTATATGAAATAGGTACATAATACTAATATACTTTTTCCACTCTGTTATACTCCAAATATCTGAATAGCATCAATCTTAAGCAGCATTCCCTCTACAGGGTCCACATTAGTACTGCGTGGATCCTTCTAAGGCAGTGGTCTTCTAAGTGGGGGGGGGGGTCACAGTCCACCCACAGGGGGAACACAGAGACTGAGGGACCACCAAAATGGAGCACCAGGAGCTCCTAAGCCAACCTCCCTGTTGGTTGCTCCATAAGGGCTTCTTGCTGCAGGAGCTGTCTGAGGCCTGACAAGTGCCTTCTAAGCCTGGGAGCATGGGGTGTATGTGTGTGTGAGTGCATGGGATGATTATACATGTATATGAGTGCATGGAGTGGGTATGTGTGTTGTGGGTGTGTGAATGAGTGCATGAGATGAAAAGTTTGTGTTATGAGAGTACATGTGGAGGTTGGGGGCAGTGGGGTGAGAGAGTGAGTCTGGGGGCAGTTGGGGGTAAGAAAGGACCTGTGGGATTGGGACAGTGGGGTGGGAGAGAGCATGAGGACTTGCGGGGCAGAGTGACTATATGTCCTCTTTTTCCAGGACAGGTCCTTTTTTAAAAGCCTTGTGTCCTGGATGGGGGTTAGTAAGTTTTATGGGGGGGCCTGGACAGATTCCAAAGATTGAAAGGGGGTCCCAGGCTAAAATGGCTGAAGACCACTGCCCTAAAGGGTTTACATAGCTCCCTTTGTATGCTATACAGCAGGGGTGTCCAAACCCAAGCCCTGGGGCCAAATGTGATGTTCCCTCTATCCAGTCCGCGAGCAAGCCTTGTAATGTCTCTAATATAATCATATAAGTAAATTTATGAAAATTTTTCAGATTTGACATGTACATTATCTGACACATTGTCAGAGAGATGATGTGACCCTCCTGCACAGTGCTGACATGTGACTGCGGGGGAACTGTGCGTGTCTACACATACATAAATACACATACGAAGCTAGACCTTGCGCAACAATTGCAAGGGAAGAATCCCAAGTCATTCAGTCATGGGTGACTTCTTCCATCTTCTCCAGATATTTATGCCTGTAATTGTACTGCAACTTTACTTATATACCATGCAAAATTTGTTTCTTTTCTGTGTTTAAACTTTTTGCTGTAGGTTGGTGCAGCATGATTGAAATGAATTTCAAGGATGCATTTGAATCATTTGAGCGTCTCAAAAATGAATCGAGATGGTCCCAGTGCTACTATGCCTATTTAACAGCAGGAAAGTATAATTATGTCAATAGGATTGTTGTGTGTGGGAGGTGAATGAGTGCATCAGCTGGTATATGTCTACAACATCTTTTCATGAGAACTCAGTACATTTTGATTCGTCTCCCTTTTACTTACAGGCCTCCGTCAGTTTTGAAAGACTATGGTATCATGCTCAGCGCGGCATATGCGAAGCATGAAAACCTGAGTTAGATTGTTATGGAGGATAGGCTGTTATCCAAGCAGCAAATCCCCCCTCTCCACGCCACTGAATTAGTCCAATGGAAAGGCAGAGCCGATACGATTGGATCCAGCTGGCGTCGCAGAGCTGGGCTAAGGAAAGGAGCTCACCCTGTCTTGTGGGGCCGACCCGGGTCTCGAACCCTGGCCTGCTGGTTAACAGGCACAGTGTCTTAGCCACTTGCGCCACCCACTCCCCTTTTATTTTATGTCTAAATAACTTTTGTGTAGCCATGTGAATAGCAGCACTTCATGTAGGAATAATGCACCCCGGCTTTGTAATTCCCTCCCCTTAGAACTGAGGAAAACTCCCTCAACACAGTGCTTCAGGCGGAGCCTTAAAACCTTTTATTTGAAAAAAAGCTTTTTGGGGGGCAGAGGTTGGGGGCTCTTGTTTTATTGTTTTTAATCTATGTTGTTTTTAGCTTGTATGTTTTAATTGTTTTTATCAAATTGTTCTATTTATGTTTTTAATTATGTTTTATGGCAGCCACCTTGAGTCGGGCTAATTTGCCCGAGAAAGGTGGGATATAAATTTTTAAAATATATAATATATAATGGCAATAATGCTAGCAAGTGTATATATAGAAGTGTAAAAAATTTTCCATTTCTGTTTGAAATGACAGATAATTAAGGGCCAGACTTGTAAGGATGACTGATGTTACCTACTATTGCTCTTTATTCACCTCATGGGCCAGGATCCAAAGCATCATTTGAAATGAACTTTGTTTTTCTGTGAACTGCAGACTTTCTTTCCTTTCCCACTTGTCCTACTGAATCATAACTGCTTTGATATCTTGAACCCCAACTTTAAAAGCAGTTTGGCATATCAGGAGCCCTTTGTGGCATGTGTGCAACATGTGTACAACTCCATAAGCAACTTCTCCGGATACTGCCATAAAACCTAAAAGAACTGTTAGATTACAGCTTGTATTCTGTTAATGCACAGTTGGACTATTTTCTTGTGACCATGCTGTATTTTCTTGTTCTCTGTTGTCTGTATCTCCTTGTCTATTGTGTATAAATAATTGGAACACTTTTTTGTTGTTCTTATTACAGTGTGTCAAGGAGCCACTGGTGATGTGAATGGAGCACAGAATGTATTCAAAGAAGTTCAGAAGCTCTTTAAAAGGAAGAACAATCAAATCGAACAGTTTTCAGTCAAGAAGGTCTGGCTACCATAGAACAGTGTAACTTGGTCATTGGGTTGTTGTCTTCATCTTAATTCTCCAGTGGGTTCCTCTGTGACAGAATCGGTCTTGGATGCTATTGACTGATCTTGCCTCAGAAATGGGAAGGTTGGGCTAAGCTCTCTCCAAAGCCTTCTTAGTTTACCCTTTGGCTTTTTTTATAGGGACAACTGTCCCATTGTTTGTTGGGGTTGCAGCTACTGCTCACCCCCATTTTGCAGTGCTCAGGACCACTCCCCCCCCCCACCTAGCAACCCTAGGCCTGGCAGTCTACAAGGATTGTAGGGATCTGCTGCAGGGGTCTCCTGAGACCCTCCCTCCCCCCGAGGTGGCTGCAGTACCCTCTGGGTTCCAGCCTAGCCAGGAGCCCAGCTATGGGCAGGTGGAGACTAGGGAGCAGCCTCCACTAAAGGGCAACCCCCACCACCAATAATTGCAGCAGGCGCCTGGGGGTTCACCTTGGCCCCCTTCTAATTAATTAGAGACACTTGGGGAGGGGTGCTGTGTGCCGCTGCGCTTTTTGAATCACTCATGCGTGGGCAGAGGAGCACTCCTGCCATTCAAATCTCCCGCTTGCGGGAAGGAAGCACACACCTAGCTAGGGTGCACTTGCAGGGGTGCTGCGGGATTGGCCTGGTGCCTCCTGCTTTCTTCCACCATCTCCACAGCTTTCGCTGCCTATAGAGGGCCCCCCCCCCCCCGAGGTGGGCATCAGTCTCTGTGGAGCGCCCATGACCGCTCCCCACCAGCGCCATAGCCACATCCCTATAAAAAAGGCCAAAGGGTGAACTTAGAAGGCTCTGGAGAGAGCCTAGCCTGACCTGCCCATCTCTGAGGCAAGATCAGTCAATAGCATCCAAGTTCGATCCCATCATGTAGCCCACAGAGAATGGAGAGTTCACAGTGAGTAACAAACCTCTCCATTTTGCCCCCCACCCATTAAATGCTATTGAACTCAACTTTCACTGTTAAGGGCATAGATTTAATGAGATCCTGTGTAATTAATTCATTGTTTTGCTGATTTGAGCATTACTTTTTCGTAAGGAGAGAGGAAAGGTAGATGAGAATGAACCCTGGAATTGCACACCTCTCAAAGAATGGGCATAGATGCAGAAGATAATTCCACTGTAAAATGGAAGCAAACTGTGTGGTTTCAGAAAGTTATAAAAGAATATTGTATGATAATGTTAGTATGCTGCCAAACTTTGGTCTGTGTAACCTGAGAAGAAGAATATATCCCTCTTATATCCTGCTTAGTTGTTTGTTTCCCACTCAGTAGATTCATGCAGGGGAAATCTGACTGGTTCTGCCATCCTAACCTGCCTGTGGAACTGCTAGTTCTGTCACACCATTCTGAATGAGAAAAAAGAAAAACCATGCTCCATTGTGCCCTTTCTTCAACTCTGGATGTGTGGGGCTGCACACATGAAGGAGCTTCTGGCTTTGTGCAGTCTTTGTAAATAAAATTGAAAGTGTCCCATTTCTGGGCTATCAACCCAGCAACAAAACACAGTTCAGAAGCAGATTATCCACTTTTCTCTTGTTTGTAGTGAAAGGAAAGTGGATTGATGTGGCATGCATCCGCAGTGGGCTGGAAGGCTGCATCTGCAGCGGGCATACATCTGCAGTAGGCTTTGATGGTGGCAAACTGAGAGTGAAGGGCATTTGGAATCTGCTAACCCCTCACTTCCTTGCCTTCTGCAGCTGATGAATGTTGCATCAAGTCACCATGACTGGACTTGCCATGCATTTACGTGTATAGTGAATGTGTAGGGAAGGGGGACTTATGGAATCATCTTCCCCATTGGATAAAATTCTGTTTCTAAACTGCTCGTTGCAGTGATAAAAGCTAAAATAATAGTGGACTATAGCTAGTGGTTTTGATCACTTGGCTTGTTTAAATTTATCTATGCCAGACATTGGCATGCCCTAACATGTAAAAAAGGCCATGATATGCCATGAGACAAAAGAATTTGCTGGTCATGAAATAGCCCTCACTCATATAGGGCTGAAATCATAGGATTTCAGTCTTTGAAATTCATTCAAACAGAGCTGCAGTATTGAATTTGTCCAGTTTTGCACCTTACAGAACTGTGCTGAAGTCTTACTTTTTGACCTTGGCTTGGTTGGAAATGAAAATTTTTTTTCTGTTTTGCAGGCGGAGAGATTTAGGAAGCAAAAACCAACCAAACAACTGTGTGTACTGGCTTCCATTGAAGTACTGTATTTGTGGAAAGCTCTTCCAAACTGTTCCCTCACCAACCTACAACACATGAGTCAAGGTACAAGATGTGACTTCTTGTCTTTTGTGCTCACTGTTTTCTTTTATAAGAATGACACATTTTCTCCTTGCTTTCTGTCACTCATGCTTGGGATTTTGTGCCAATTGAAAGGCTGAAAGTGGTTTGCTCATCTAATGACTGATAGAAATTCTTGTGTTGGAATAACATATACAAGGAGCTGGCTGATGTCTTTAAAACAGATTGCAAATTTGAAATATGGAACCATCGTTCTCATTCGAGAAAATTCTAAATTATTCTTTGCAGTGTTATAAGCTAAACTAATTATCACATGGCTTGTTTTCATTTATCTAAATGTGTGAATAAGTGATTTTTATCTGCATGAGTATTTTCTTAATAGTGCTGGAGGAAGTGGGATAGTTATGGAATGAACCACACTAGGTAAGACTTGTATTCAAGATTAGGTAAGGCATGTATTCAAATGAAAAAAATACCAGCTTTGTCATGAGCAAAAGGGGCTGTGGGTGGCGCAAGCGGTTAAGGCACTGTGCCTGTTAATCAGCAGGCCAGGGTTCGAGACCCGGGTCGGCCCCACAAGACAGGGTGAGCTCCTGTCCTTAGCCCAGCTCTGCGACGCCAGCTGGATCCAATCATATTGGCTCTGCCTTTCCATTGGACTAATTCAGTGGCATGGAGAGGGGGGATTTGCTGCTTGGGTAACAGCCTATCCTCCATAGCAATCCAACCCAGGCTTTCGTGCTTCACATGCAGCATATGCAGCGCCGAGCACGATACCATAGTCTTCTAAGACTGACGGAGGCCTGCTGCATGAGCAAATAATATTTTTCCATTGGAAGATGAAGTTCTTGAATCCACAGGGTTTTCATTTGGCTATAGGGCCCTAAAGAATCTCTGTGCCTTAAGAAGATTCAGATTCAGCTTGGCAGCTGGTACAGTGGTGCCTCATATAACAAATTTAATTCATTCCAGAGGCATGTTTGTTACCCGAAACATTCTTTACGTGAAGCATAGGAAGCATTGGAAATAATGGAAACAAATGATTGGTTCCACAACCCAAAAAATATTCATATTAAAATATTAACTGGATGTAAAAATGAAAACACTGGAATTGAATTCAAAACATTCATTCAATGTGTATGATCCTATGAAGGCTACTTAGGCTGCAATCCTTAAGACATTTCCCTGGGAGTAAGCCCTATTTAACACAATGGTTAGACATGGTTAGGAGGCTGCACTCAAAGAACTTTCCTGGGAGTAAGCCCCATTTAACACAATGGAGCTTACTTCTGGGTAGACATGATTAGGAGGCTACAATCAAAGACACTTTCTTCTGCAATGCAGGACACTTTCAAAGTGTCTCCCCACTTTCTCCTTCTCTCCATCCTGAGCCTCTCTCTCCCCTACTCCCTTCTGGCTAGCCCTGAGCTGCTTCCCTATTCTCCACTGCTCTTCTTTCCCTCTGCCCAGTGGACGTCTGGCCACAGGAGGAACAGTGCGGAAGTGTTGTTTTTGCTGTGGGCAGGTGTGCTAGGCAGCCCTATATATGCTTTTCAGTGTTAGTCAATGGAACTTACTACTGTTTAAGTGTGTATTGTTAAAAAGGTCCCTGCTTTATGATGTCACTTCTGGTCATGACATCACATCTTGTAGTCCCTGACTGTCATTCTAAAAAGTGGGTCCCAGAGCAAAAAGTTACAGAAGCACTGCCCTAGACCATGTGAATAAAACATTTGCACATTAATTCTATTTTGGTAACTTTGTATATTTTATGTAATTCCTTTGGGTTTCTGAAGTTAGAGCCCAACCGTATTCATGTCTACTCAGGAATAACTCCCTTTATCATCAATAGAGCTTACTCCCAAGAAGGCGTGGCTAGGATTGCAGTCTCAGTCTGCATTTAAAAGTTATTTTTCTCTAAAAAATTTTGAGAAATTCTTTAAATGCAAATAGGATTGTAATGATTCAGGATCCATCTGTGTAAGATTCATTAACATAAAGAAAATTTATATGGGATTGGGTCTAATAACAGAAAGCATTTAAAGTAAAAATATGCCCATCCTGTTTTCTTTAAGTAATTTGGTTTATATCCTGCTAATTACTCCCTATAATGAGGCTACAATATTTGCTTTTACTTCTGTCTGCTTTGTTTCTCTTGGCCCTTTCAGTCTGTCAGGAAAGGATTCCGTGCTAGATTAGAATACTATAGAATTTATTTTTTAAAAAATCACAGAACATTTGCTCTGTACGTGGTTGTCTTCTCATTAAAACCATCTGGCATTTCCTTCAGTATTAAAAAAAATCTGAAAAGGTTTATTCCATAAAATAATTGACTTAGAAGATATTATAAATACCTTCACTGACTTTTATCTGCAAAACTGAGAGCTGGTTCCTGTGTTACTTCATCTGATTTTCTTTTAAATGTGAATGCTCAAGCTAGAAGCTTTAAAAATGTTGTTTTCACGTTCAGTAAAATAAAAATGTTATTATTTATTATCAGTATTTATGTAGTGTTTTTCATTAAAATAACTGTCACAAAGCAGTTTATAAAGAATACAGAAGATGGTTCTCTACCCCATTTGGGCTCATGACAATCTTAGAAAAACATCTAGCAAACAATTGCTGGAAAAGATGCAATGTTGGGCAGATGGGGAAAAATAAATACATGAGAGCCACCACTTGAGAAGTGCCTCTTTGGCCAGTTAGCTTCAGCGCTTTATCAGTGTGAGTGCTGTCATGCTAAAAGAGGGGAATTGCAGAACAGAAGCTGGCTTCTGTGAATAGGGTGACCTCCAAAATTAGAAATTTTGGGGGGGCCTGGTTGGAAGTTTTTGATCTGCATCCTTTTTCTGTTTTCTCCCTTGACATTGCACTTGAGTTATAGGGTGAGAAAACTGGTTGGCAAAATTTTTATTTTTTAGCTCTAGCTAAAGATCACTGAGTATCTTCAAGCAAAAGCTCAACAAGCACATGTTGGAGAGGCTCTAGGACAGTGCTTCTCAAACTGGGGGTCGGGACCCCTTTGGGGGTCACCTGACCCTTTCATGGGGGTCGCCTAAAGACCCCTGGTGTAGGGGGCCTTGCAAGGTATTTTGCATCTTTTTTTATTTGTAATTAGAAATAAATATTTCACAGTATATAATTAAATATTATTTTGTGATTAATCACTATGTTTTAATTATGTTCAATTTGTAACAATGAAAATGCATTCTGCATATCAGATATTTACATTACGATTCATAACAGTAGCAAAATTACAGTTATGAAGTAGCAACAAAAATAATTTTATGGCTGGGGGTCCCCACAACATGAGGAACTGTATTAAAGGGTCATGGCATTAGGAAGACTGAGAACCACTGCTCTAGGAGTATTTCCTACTACGGGCAGGGGTTTGGACTAGATGACCTATTAGGTCCTTTCCAACTGTATGATTCTATGGGCAAAATCCGGAGCAGTGACGGGTCCACACAATTACATCACCCTTTAGTGTTATCTTATGGAAAGTCACCTTAACGCTCCAGAGCAAAGGGCTTAGTTTGACTTTAGGATATGGGCCTATGTCTATGAATCTATGAGCTCTTAACTGCCGGAGAAAAGCATCTTCTTTCAGGTATACTCATCTCTCTGCAGGATAAATAATTTTGAACTCATTCCCAAAGAATTACACCTATTAGTCAAAGATGGAGTGATAGCATCTGCTCTTTAAAAAAAAACCTGCGGCACATGAGGATAGTGAAGAGGGAAGCTAAGGAGAGAAAGCATATAGTTTGTATACTTGTCTTCCATCACCTGGTTCCCACATTGTCAAAAGCGATGTATAAAGTGAGAATGGCAGCACAATCCTAATCTCCAGTTAGGCCAGCACAAGTGCCATGCTGGCCTGGTGGTATCACAAAAATACCATAAGGCACTTTTGCACAGCTCTGGGGGGGGGGTCTAGGTCAATGCATAGGCATGTGCCCATGCCACTGCCCATGCCACTGTGGGAATGGGGAAACTGGCGGGTTGTGCTGGCCTAAATTGGTTAGGCCAGCATTGCGCCCTGGTTCTTCATAGTATCTGACATTCAAGATGATGATGATGATAGTTGGGTGAGTGAATTAGCTATTTCTGACACACTTGCATCTGGATAAAAATTAACGTGAAGAAAGAGTTGAGAAAAGGTTTCCTACTAGCTTTTTGTATTGCTTAAATTGGTTAACCTCAGTCTTAAGAACCCTGGTGCCTAACATAAGGGAGGGCTGTGTAGAAATAATCATTGAAATATATACTGTGATAACGTAGTTCTGACTAATTCTGTGTTTTTGTGTCTTTATAAAGCTTGCCAAGAAGTTGATGATGCTGCTGTTGTTGGTTTGAAGTACCTGCTCCTTGGTGCCATACATAAGTGTTTAGGAAATGCTGAAGATGCAGTTCAGGTATGTTTTTATTGCGCCAGCAGTAAGAATAAATATGTGAAAGTGTGTTATCTTAAGACCATGCCATTTGAATTAGAATTAAAATACTGTATATTTGCACTATTAACATACTAGCAAATAGATATTGAAAGTCTTCTTGTGGCACTCTTGGAAGATTCAACATTTAGGGAATGGAGACTATTGTCCTATTTTTCCCAGACGTGTTAGCACGTGTTAGTGTGCAACTGACTCTAATGGTAGCATAACCCCATTTGTTTAACTTTTAGTTATGAGATCATAGCCTGGTTTTTTTCTGGTTACAGTTTTTGTGACAGAAAATGGAGAAGATTTACTATATACACCTGGTAGAGGTAGTACTGCATTTGTAGCATACAGTAAAAGTGTATGCCAGCTATTTTTCCAGTGCTCTCCATGCTTCTAATTCTTTGGAGAACATCTACAGACTGTGTTAAAATCTCAGTTATTTCATAACCGTATGAAAACTATAAAGTTTTGTATCTTGTTAAGCTTCGAAAATACTTTTTAAAAATGATTCTTTTTTAAGAATCATTTTAAGTAGGATGTGAAATTTGCTCTTTGATAGCTTTGAATGGAATATTCATAGTACTGTACTAATTTCATCCCAGTGTGGTTTTTTAGGGTAGCCCCAAATTATGACTTTACAGTTGGCTATGGTGGCAGATGCTGGCACACTTGCACCTAGTGTAAAGTTTTCTTTTGTTTTTAAAGGTTTTGTTGTGTTCTGAATAATTTATTTTTCTCTTCCAGTTCTTTCAGCAAGCCCTTAAGGATGAACTATGCCGACAACACAACTTATATATTCAGCCATACGCTTGCTATGAACTTGGCTGTCTTTTGTTAGAAAACCCACAGGTAATAGTGTGGGCTTTTCCCCCAAGTTGCTGAGGGTTTGGGATACCTTGCTTCAGAGAGAAAGTCTAGCATGTTCAGAAGCAATCTTTCCTCCCACACCTTTCTCGTCTTTTCTGTTGTTAGTCACAAGTTAGTCTTACAGGTCATTTACACATTATTATTGTTTACTATACCATCAGTGTACTTGGTGCTTTATGTAGAGTGAGTGGCTAGTTCCTTGCTCTCTTAAGAGACTCACAATCTAGATAGGCATAAAAGAACCTGACCTTTATTATTTATTTTCTTATTAACAGTGTATTCATTTTGTTTTCTTACTTATAATCAACAATATCAGTGGGAAAATCAGCCATAGATTCAATGTCATCCCCTTCAGTGAATAACAATCCACCCACCCCTGCACTGTTAACTCTCTGCTAAACCATTCACATGCAAACATATGAATGCAGACATAAGGCATGCACAGAAGACAGATGCAAAGATCTAACTTATTTTCACTGCTATCCCCACGTTTCCTTGGGGAGACTTGCTTCTTAGGCCACCACCAACACACTCACTCCTATAAAGTTTATAGCCTGGGATTGCAGTATTCTCCCTGCCATTATTTTCTCCGTATGCCATTTTTCCAGTATTCTCCGTGTGCCATTATTTTTCTGTTATAACCACTATACCAATGCTTTCCCAGCCCCCAAACATTCCAATTCCCCATCTTTGGTTAGAGACTTTGGGGGGTTTGCATTAAAACACTTGTTCATGGAGTCCCCCAAGATGGGCTGCTTCTGTGCTCCTTTATCCCTGCAGCCTCTCATTCTGCTGGACTGGCAATCACATCCCATCACACTTTCCATTCCCAAGTCCCACTAACTTGTTCTCAACTCCTTGGTGAGTTGAGAACCGGATGCCCTGGGGAACTTGCCACCATGTTGGAACTTGAAAGACACAATGAGAAATGCAAATAATTTAATATAGCTTGTTTCATTTCAGCACCACATGGTGTCTTTTGCTTCACATCAGCAATATATTTCCCACTAGGAGTCACCATAACCAAAATTATAAGCAATTCTACTTTAGTTACCTCATCTGTTGGGACCCACCAGAACTGATGTCTTTAACTTGAAAGTGATGTCATGGTTGGAAACAACATCAAACAGGAAAACTTTTAAACATATCCCATATTACAAAACCTAATTAAATTAAGTAAAAGTTTACAATTAAGTATAAGTTTTAAAATTTATTCAAAGAAGAGTAACTTGTCTAACTCTCCCAAGTGGTTGCTGATCAATTTTAATTCCCAAACATCCCAAAAGCTGCAGTCCTATCCATTACCCACAGGAAAGCCACAGTGATTATCATTCTTAAAAACACATCCACAGTAGCCTGTTATGGATATGTCACATTTCCAGATATGTGCGGATATGTAGCAGATATGTAACATATGTATGGATATGTAACACTTCCCCAAATGCAGTCATATACTATGGTATCAACAAGTCTGATTATTTGATTTATTTTTACCTGTCTTTTCCTTGAAGGACACTCAATATATCAGCTCATAGATTTCTGGTTTTCAGCATTTCCTAGTCTTTCACTTTGCATATTATCAGAACTTGAATTCTTTTTTTCAAGTATTATTAAAAATGCTTATTTGATACCTCTTTTTCTTCTGCAGACTGTGCCAAGAGGCAAAATATTACTGCTTCAGGCCAAGGTAAAAAAAATCCAAAATATGTGAAGCATTTTCTTCTCTGTTATAGTGCTAAGCTTAGCCAGCATGGCTTCTACTGCTCCACTTCTCACAGTCTACTACAGAATAATGTAAATGTGATTCAGCATATTTCACGTATACAGTGGTACCTTGAGTAAACAGTGACTTGAATAAAGAGCGTTTTGTGAAAAGAGCAAAATTTTCTCAGAAATTTTGACTTGCTTTATGAGCACCGTCTTGAGTAAAGAGTACTTCTGAGGAAGTTTGGAACAGGCTTCCATGGCAAGGGAACCCACAGGGGGGATGAGGGACCTAGCTTGAGCTACAGTGGAGCCCTGGGTAAAGTTTGGAATAGGCTTCCATGGCCAGGGAACTCATGGGAGGTCCAGGTGGAGCAGCCTGAACCAGGATTGTACATGGGATGTGTGTGTGGCAGCGTAAAAGGTGTGCCTTAACGTTCTAGTGCTGCACCCCATCAGCAGCTTGGGAATGTTAAAGTTGCACATAAAGACAAAGATTCCATTGAGCCAGTGGATAGCAGGGACTCCTTTAGTGATAGTGAAAGAGCACAATCCTAAAAATGCCTACTCAAACATAAGCCCCATTGTGTCCAATGGGTCTTACTCCCAGGAAAGTGTCTTTAGGATTGCAGCCAAAGTCATCCCCCTCTCTGTGACCCTCAAACCAGCCATGAAAGTTTTCAAAAGTACAGTACAGTTCAGTACTGTACAATATTTTCTTTATTGCAGTGTTGTGTGTTACTGTATATTATGTTTTGTACTGTGTTATATTACAGTGTTTTGTAATTCTTTTTATAAACAGTTAATATTTTTATATGAATATTTTTGGGGTTGTGGAACCAATCATCTGAGTTTTCATTATTTCCCATGGGAAAATCCACTTCACGTAAAGAGTGTTTCACATAACTAGCATGCCTCCGGAACGAATTAAACTGTTACATGAGGCACCACTGTATACATACATAGGTATTTCTATACTGCCTTGGTTTTTTATCTCTTTTTGGGTAGTGAATTCTGCAGGCCCAGCTTAATGGACAGTCAGTGTGGCTGTTTTGGAGATGTAATGAAGATGAAAACTCTTTGTCCTTATTATCAGTGGAGTTGGTGGACCATAGTTCTAAAAAATAATTGTCTCATCTCATTTTCCACAATACTCATTTCTTAATTTCAGCGAGGTTAAACCATTTGTTTCTATCATTGCAGGAGGAATTCACAGGATATGATTTTGAGAACAGATTGCATGTCCGCATCCATGCAGCGCTGGCCTCTCTGAGGGAAGTGGTTCCTCAGTGACTGTCGGGAAGCCTCAGCTCTTCCTTTCCTGCAGTTTCTGCACTCAGCTACAACTCGAAGAACAAAGCCGCTGGGAAGGCCAGCTTCTCTTCTGAAAAACCACCTGTGCCACCGACAGTTTCCACAATAGTTCATGATGGAAAGCTGTTGCAGTCTTAACCACTGGAGACAACATTAGCCAAAAGGGTTGGGATCCAATGTTCTCCTGTGCATGCTCCCTTTTGGTGAACAGGAGCTCAAAGTTGGGCTCCCGCTCTGCTCCTCTTGCTCAGCGGGGCTTATGCAGGAGAACTCAACCCTTTGGGTGGGTTTGCTTTAGCCAAGCTGGACATTTTAGCCTGTGATTGTACACATGAGTCTAACCAGAAGCACACCGTGATTTCCTCAAACACTATTGACTCAGTTTCTGCAAGCTGGTTTGTTTCTGTTTAAAACAGATGTAGCCCCTCTTTTTTGCAGACAACCAATCATCTGTTGTTTGAAGCAGTACAGTATAGTTATTGTGTTAAAATGTATATGAGCAAAAATGTAAAAAGAAATTTATTCAGAAGCTGACAGAACAGAGCTGGAAAGATTGGCTTTCTCACAGCACAAGATACGTGTCAATCTTTGTTTTACTTTATTCAGCTGCACTAAATAATGCAAACTGTCACCATGTTTTATGCTAAATTATGAGAATATTTTGAAACGTTCTTCAATTTTTTAGCCAAATATTTATTTTTTAAACCCACCAGGATTGCTTTAAGTAATGTTAAGCAGCCTTCTGGCTTTGCTGTCAAAAGATACCACTGTTAGGCTTTCTGACAGGATGCTAAAGCTTATGATATGAAACAGTAACCATTTAAAAGCAAGTTTAAAATCTCATGTTTGAGGAAGATTGTTGGATTAGCATATGGACATCCCTCTTATGTGGCATTGCAAGCCTCTTGTTTTGCCATATCTTTAATGTTCTAGTAAATTTATGTTTCTAAAACTAATGTAATAATGTACAATTTCATTTTTGTTTCTCAGTTGTACACTGTATTGAGGGTTTTAAAAGTGGTATAATTTTATAAAGAACTAATTTTTAGATTAACAGTTTTTTCCTGAATACTTGGAAATTATATAATTTTAAAGCTGGAAAAGTATTTTTTTCAAATGGGGAAGCCTTATTTTCTCTTGCTGCTGATCCTGAAATGTGTAAACTTTGATTTGTTTTCTCCTTTCTCTTTTCATTGTTGCCAAATGTTGTGTCTTGTTCATACAATGAATCGGATCGTTCCAGGAATTTCATGGTGTGGGAAGTACAAAAATGTATTGGGCAGGATTTAAAAATGAGCTCGGTACCAATGTGCACATTGAACTGCATTCATAAGGGGACTTCCCCATTCATGTCACCTCTTGAGAATACTTTGCTTAGTGCAGCACATGCTTATCATGTCCTGACATGAGATGTGAGGACCACTCTATTTTTCTTAACCTTCACATGTGCATTGGAACATGTAGCTCCAGCTACTTAAATGACTTAAGTGGCAGCTAAATTTTAAGCTTAAGTGGCTGCATTCTGAAGAGGGTGAATATTAGACGGTAGAACACAGCTTTAATTCCCTGTCATAGTTAATGCCGCAACTGCATTTCCTTAGACTTGATTGCCACACTGAGCCACATTATTCTTGTTTGGGAGTGTTCATCTTTAATTCAACTCCTGCTTTGCATCTTACAGACACAGAGTGTTTGATAATGTTGGCATATGCATGAAATCCAGGCCCCATAGCTTATTTATGCCTGTGCCTGGCTTTCCTAGAACTGCGTATCCAATTCTGGTTTTTCACAATTCAAAGGTCTAGTGGGATATTTGCAGTTCATTGTGCAAATGAATTGTGCAACATTGTGCAAACACAAGGTTGAAGAAGGAGAATAGGGAGTTGCAAACCCCCTCATCAGTTGCCTTTTCTGCATTGTTCGGTGTTAGTCACCAAACAAGGCAGTGATGTCCAAGAACAAAATGGCATAACTGCTTTCCTTACTCATCCATCCTTGTCTATTTCTGGAGCAGAGGATGAACTAGACCAGGTTGTAGAAAACCAGAGCAACCATTCTCTGTCTGCAAAATGTCATGCACAATAGCAGAGGAAACCTTCCTAGGACAAGTATGAAAGGGATTTAGACTCCCAGTTGTGATTCAGAAGTAGACACTGCATACTTGAATTATTTTATTCTACAATACCAAACAGATACAATCAATTTTACCTTGTTAGCAATTTGCCTGGTGACATGAACCACTAAAACAGATTAATGACTAGCATAGAACTGAACTTTTAAAAGTACTTTTCTGCCAACTGACTTGTGGATTGCATACTCCGCTAAATGTGCAAACAAAGCGTAAGTTACACAACTCTTGTACAGGGATTTTGGGGCCAAAGGAGGGCCTCATTATATGTAATCAAATTATTAATGAAGCTGTAATGACACTCAGCTAGGTTCCATTTGCCAGGTCTGTATTTAGTTGAGTATCTTGCTAGCAAAATAACTTATCTCATGTTATGACAGTGGCACAGTCCCACAGCCATCCATCCATGCATTTCTCCCATCACTCCCAGCCTTTCATGCACACCTCTTAAGAAACCTCCATCTTGTAAATGTCAAAGGTAGTTTTATATTAGATTATGCCAGTGATGAGAATGATCTCAGCTGTATTTTATGTAATCTGAATATGTTTTTTATACTTTATAGCTCGGAGGCATGATCTAATAGCAATAATGGCGTAAGCATCTCATTGGTTAAATATATATATTATCTAAATTAAGAATTTACCAAGTCAGGTATATCTATTTTTTTGGCTGTTGATACCGTTTTATTACATTATTCAAGTGAGTAACTTGAACTTTTACATGTCACTTTAGATTGTTTACTGTGGTGTGCTATGAATGTCAATAGTTTATAGAACTTGTACTTTTTATATTTCTGCTGTGCAAAATCAAACAATAACCAGAACTGGATTTTTCTTCATTTTTTTTCCTTTGTAGTCACCCCCCCCCCATAAGTAGCTTTCTGATACAAGTGTACAAAGTTTTCCATGTAACATGTATACTTACTTTAGCAAACTATGTAATGAATGGCTGAATTTGGGATGACACAAGAGGCATGTGGAGCATCCTCCATTCTGTGTTTTTACTTTGAATGCAACTGTGGGGAAAGACTGCTTAAACTTTGATAGGAACTGTTAATTATCTTAACTGATAATTAGGCTTAATTACTGGTATCTGTTTCCCCAGATCAAACTCCTTAGTTCTCCAGCTGCTTCTCTCTCAATTGGAAAGATACCTGGATCAAGTTTCTTTTTTATTTCCTAGGAGGAGGGCAAATATGGGGAGGGAATTTTGATCTGGTGAAAGGATTGAGTACTTGCCATATTCCAGTCATATTCAAATCAATCAAACCCAATCTAAAATTTTATTAAATACAGAACCACTTAGAGTCAGTCTACATGCCTCTTGTGTCATTTCTTGGGTGGCTCTTAGGAGTACTTCTGCTTGAGCCAGTAAGCCTGTTTCAGGTCTTTATATCACTTTAGACTGCAGGTGGAACTCATATAACTGAATGCTTTTTCATATAGGAAAAAAATTCCCACTAGATAAAAAACAAGTCTTGGAAAGGTGCTAACCATGAGCACTTCTCATGAACTGGATTTATGTGTGTGTGTTTAATGAACAGTCCAAATCCAGGCTTTATTGTCCCACCGAGAACTAGGCCAAAGTCTTGTGTTCTGCAGTTGCATAAACATCTCTTCTTACATCATGGTATTGTTTTTCCATCCGCCTAACTTGTGTTACGTGTACAATATTCAACTCTGATCTGATTCTCTCTTGGGTTTCACTCTCAATGCATGTAAGGGCATTGGTTGTGAAGGCTGTGCCTGTATTCAAATAGGTAGTGGCTGCACAATGTACATGGCCACAAAGTCCCAATTCTCCTCTTATAGCCTTTACCATGTTTATTGTAAGGAAATCCAACTAGCTTTCACATTTGATGCCTGCCATGTGTATTATGTATTATTTTGTACTTGGGAATGGCTATTCAAATAATGTTTGGACTGGCTATCCACTGTAGTTTGGACAAGAGTGTTTCTTATGTACCCCAAGGATCTTTATTTCATTTTTTCATGCAAAATCTTTACTACTATACTCCTTTTTAAAGATTTTTCTTATGGAGCATTTTTTTGTTTTTGTTCTATCACTATGTTTAAATGCTTAATTCTTTCTCTCCACTTTTGTTTAATAAAATATGTAGTAGCTAGTTCTGGCTTTTGTGTCCTAATTTACTTACATTGAGTGAAGACTATTTTAGGAGGATTGTTGTGTGATCCAAGGAGATTGATGCATGACAGATACAGAGGGAGTCAGCACCAAGAAAGCAGTTTAGTTTTAGAATTGTGTAAAATGAAATAAAGCTTGGACATTCACCATTTTTATTTAGACAGTCGCAAACTGTTAGAAGTTGTTGCCTTTTTAGATTTTAGTCTCACTAGAACATATAACTAAGTACTTGGGTTGTATATTCTAAGTGCTCAGATCATTTCACTTACTTTGCATTGAATGCAGTGGTACTTTTTACACAATGATTTATTTGTGCTTTAATAAGCCAGCTTAAAACGAAAGACAAGAGGAATCAATTTCTCTTGGATTTAGGCACATCACAATCTTCAAGCCTCCTATTACCTATATTATAATGTGTTTCAGGATGAATGTGGAAAGGAAAAGCTCCTCTCTTAATGAGTTCACAGTATAGAGTTTCACCACAAGGAGAAAAGTGCAGGGTGATAGAGGTCGAGACATGTATGCTCCATGCGTGTGTCACACCACAACAACTTCACAGGATAGGTGTCCAACACTGAATTCATGTTCAAGAAAGAAATGGTGTGTTATGCTTGGTACATATGTTTGGGCTCTGTTACCTTCTCTGCTACTTGAAGATGACCAGATGCCATAACCGAAAAAGAGGATAAGGCCCTCCCAAAATGTAGGACATGACCAAATGAAAACAAAACACTCATATATATTGTGTTCATCCACTTATACACTAATTTAATTTAAACACTAAGGCTGCAATCCTAAACACACTTTCCTGGGTGTAAGACCCACTAAACACAATGGGGCTTCTGAGTAGACACGGTTAGGATTGTGCTCTAAATAACAGAAAATTCCCCCTAATCGGGGAGAAATAAATGTAATAAATTTAAAACAATTACATGTAATTTATTACATATAATTCATGAACTCCAATTCTGTGGTGAGACATTCAAGAGTGCTTCACCAACAAAAAAAGGAGAAATTCCCTGTAAGCAGAAATGTAGCACAACAGGGACTGGACTCTGCCTTTGTGTGCTAGTTTGAGAAACTACTGTACATGCTGCCTGCTCACAAGGAAAAGGAGTACACTGAAAAAAATAATTTTCTGGGACCCAAACCTCAAAAGAGGACACTCATCCTACATGAGGGTGCTTGACTACTGGGTGAGTGGTTTATGCTTTGAAACAGGTCTGTGTGTACTAGATGTAAAAGGGGGTGTATTTTTTAATTCAGTTTCCTAGAGGGCAAAAAAGTCAAGCCCCCATTGATCAATGTGGGGAGATGCTGAGCACCCCATTGACATCAGAAGGCTTGGTTTTGCCTGCTCCTTCCCAGGTTTGGGGGGCTTGGATGCCACCAGCCCCCCTGATCTGGTCCCACTGGCCATAGGAATTGCCTGCCTCTTCCCTGCTGGGTGGCCACACTCAGCCTTTCTTGGGATCAGCTCACTCATCCTGTAGTATGACGTGGGCATTGTGACGTCATAATAGCACAAGCTCTAGCCCCGCCCCCAAAGAGCCTGGCAGTATAAAGAGCCCCTCTCCCTCCTCCCCCACTCCAGAGGAGGCTCCGGCAAGGGGCGAAGAGGGAGCTTTAGCGTCTCCTATGAGCGAAGGTTAAAGAAAGTGGGCGCATTTCCAGAACCAGGGCAGCCCCCCAAGGCTTGGAGGGGAGATCCAGGTGGGGAGCTCAAGGGGGAAGAGGGGAGGGGGCTGGAAGGACTGGTTTCGGGGGGCTGGCTCTGATGGATGGAGATCAAGGGGCTCCTACAAGCCTGTGCTCTTAGGGTGGCACATCTATGGGGATACAGGCAAAACTGGAGTAGGGGCCAGGATGCCTGGGCACTGGATGCCTCCTGTCTCTCCAGGGTGCTTTCATGAGTGCATCCCCAACAGAAGCCAAATTCCCTGCAGGTAGAAATCTAGCACAAGGACCTGAATACTTTCTCATGGGCTAGTTTAAAAACCACCCCCGGGAACGAGATGTTCGGTCCTCCTGCCCAGATGTGTCTCCACGGTGCCTTTACGGGATAGTTGTGAATGAACCCCCCCAAAACTGAAATTTCCTGCCAGTAGAAATCTAGCACAACAAGGACCTGAATACTTTCTCATGAGCTAGTTTTATAAACCACTCCCTGGGAACAAGATATTCGGTCCTCCTGCCCAGGTGTGTCTCCACGGTGCCTTTAACACGAAGGAGAGAGAGTCCTGAGTGAACCCCAACAAAACTCAAATTCCCTGCAAGTAGATATCTAGCACAACAGGAACTTTGTGTGCTAGTTTTAGAAACTGCCTTCTGGGAGTGAGCTGATTGGTCCCCCCATTATTGTCTACAGTGACTGGAAACAGCATTCCAGGGTTTCGGACTGGGGTCTTTTCCCAGTCTGAATTTAATCCGGAATTTATGCTAGGAATTTATTCCTGGACCTTCACAATGCAAAGCAGGGGTGCCCAAACTGAGCCGTAGATCCTAATAGCCTTGCTACATGGAGGGGGTTATATTCCAGGGGCTCAGTCAGAAGAAACAGCAGCCTGTGACCACCTTGGGACATGCAGATTCAGCCTTAATACATGCCAGGCTATCTGCCCAACAGTACTCCTGTGTTGGCACCTGCCGTGCGGTGTCAAGGGAGAAAGGCAACACCACTTGTTGCCTTTGTATTCTGAATTTAGAGTTGCAAGGTGGGCAGTTGGGGCACCAGCATCCCCTGTCACTCTGTTTTCTTTTTTCTTTTCCAGTTGTGAAATTGCAGTTTTGATTCAGCGGAGCATGATGCATACCGCAAAGCCCAGGATGGTCGTGCCGTACGGCCTGAAGACTCTACTTGAAGGAGTGAGCAGGGCGGTTCTTAAAGCCAGTCCCTCCAACATCACTGAGTTCGCTGCTGTCTATTTCAGGGAGCTGATTTGCTTCCGAGAAGGTTTGCCTTGGCTTTTTACGTGTCAAATACTATTTCACATAATGATTCCTGCACATCTGCACTAGTACCACTTTATTGGCTGTAATGAAACTATGGACGCCATCCTAACCAACTTTCCAGCACTGTGCCAGTGGGGCATGGGGTCCATCCTGCAGTTGGGGGGCATCCACAGATGCCTTCCTCAAGGCTGTTCCCTTACCTGGGAGTTGTATTGTGCTTATTCTGGAGCTGGAAATTGATTAGGATTGTGCCGTTTGTCTCTACAGGATGTTAGCAACCCCTTTCCCATCCCAAGACTTTGTCAACTAGGACCTTCTGAATTAATTGAATGGGCCTTTTCAACTTTCCTTTCCAGAACACCCTAATTTGGACATTAAAGATCTGGTCAGAGAATTTCATTGCACTAGAGGTAAGAAATTGTTAATAAAGCAATGTTTCCATGTGCTATGTGTTCTTCTGTGAAAATTACAGTCTGTGTCATATTGTGAAATGCACATACACAAACATGAAAAGAATAATATGATTACACAGAGAGTGTCATTCTACTCCCAGATGATGGAGTGAGGTGGATGACAAAGCAGCAAAATTGAATTTAAAGATGCTGGAGCACTGCTTGAAGTATAGTTTGGGTCTGGGATGGATGGGACCCCAAAAAGGCCATTTTAAAAATGAAAAATTGAAAAATTTTAAAATTGATCTCACAGAGATCACAGTTGTCTGTGATCAAAACTCTTGAAGAACTGCACTGATTACTTCTCGATAGGTGGCTAGTTGACTTTTAAAAATATTTACACCTGTGGTTATGTTAAATGTGAAACAGACTTGTGTCTTTTTGAATTAAGTGTGAGAAACACCTGATCCTGAGAAGAGGGATGTGTTCGATTTGGCACATGGCCGTGGTATGCACGTACCTCCATGCAGTTCCAGGGATGCTCACTTTGGTCCTAGAACTCATATCTAGATCCAAAAAGTATTATTACCTGTGGCATGCACATTTCTACATAAACACAGAAGAAGAACAAAACTGGGGAAGGAAGGAGTTGATCGGCAATACTCCATATGGCTCTTTTGGCGTGGAGGTGGGAAGATCAGTGCAATAAGCTTCAAGGAGCCCCCTTCCCACACACTAGATTGGTTTAATCTTCAGGAAGCCCTTGGCTAGGTAGAAGTTGCACTATAGCAAAAGAAAATAGGACTCTTATGGAAAGTCTTCCTCTTGCAATGCTCTCTGTCTATCTACAGTATTTATATACCGCTTTTCAACTAAAAAGTTCACAAAGCGGTTTACAAAAAATAAATAGCTAATTAACAGCTAATGGTTCCCTGTCCCAAAAGGGCTCACAATCTAAAATGCAAAAAGAACACCAAAAGAAGCCACTTGAACAGACATTGCTGGGGTGAGGAGGGCCAATTACTCTCCCTCTGCTAAATAAAGGAGGAACACCCACTTGAAAGAGTATCTCTTGCCCAGTTAGCAGGGGCAACGCCATTATTTTATTGGTAGAATCCAAAGAGTTGCATGCATGTTCTCTTTTGACTGTGTGGACCATCCAGGTTTCCTGTTCTCACAACTTTTCCCACTTTATCAGAAGTCCTCCAAATTTCTGCAGAGATTTGGGTGGAGGTGAATGGGAACTACAGTGCAAAGTAAATGCTGCATAATACGATCTAGGTTGGTGTGAGGGGACACATGGATTGTTCTGATTCCTCTCACTGTTAAAGCTAAAGGTGCACATGAGGTACCCCTGCATGTTTGATGGGCTCTGAGCATCTCCTTTGGATATGGAAGAGGAGGAAGTGATCAAGCCTTTAGCCAGAACTGGGCACCATAGTGGGAAATGGGGAAAAATTCAAGTAGCTGAATGCACTTGAAGGTAGTTACATCATTAACATTGCAATCCTAAGCATGTCTACTCAGAAGTAAGTCCCATTGTGTTCATTAGTATCTATTCCCAGAAAAGGTGTGATTAGGATTGCAGCCTTAGGCATTATAATCAAACTAGTAGAAATATTTCATATTTATAAATGACTGTTCAGTGCCACTCATCCTTTTGCTTTTATTAACCAGAATACTACCAACAAAGCAAATTTATATCTTCCTAAGCTAGTATGCCGAATATTCCTGCTTGATTTCCCCCTTGTATATTCATGAGGATAAAAGATCTCGTTCGTAACTCATTTAGGGAAAAGGTGCAGCTACAGATCTATGGACCCATCTTAGGAAAAGACTATTCAGAAAACAAATAATATCAGTCCATCTCTGTCTCCTTCTGTCATGTGACAACTCTTTCTGTTTCTATATATTCTCTTCCATTCTATTCTTTTTTTCAGTTTTATGGAACAGATAGAGTAGAATTTTCAGTTTGTTTGTACAGTAATTAGGGGGTACATTTTCAATTTGTTTGTATCTTTAGGGGGTACAATGGGGATACATAGGGGATATCCCAAAAGTACAGATAGCAGCAATTCTTACTGTGAATTTTTACTGTATTCTTACTGTGGCACCAAGGAGCATTTTAGGGCACAACGCACTCTCTCATCACTTACCCGTTTGCACCTTCTGTCCATATTCTGTTAGTATTTTGCTTTGTTTGTAGCCCTCCAAAACACTTCCTTTTAGAGTGACATAGGGCAAAATCAGTTACAGGTCCACGCAGTTACGACACCCTCTTAGTGTTATCATATGGAAAGTCATCTTATCTGCTTCGGAGCAAGGGGCTTAATTTCACTTTAGGATATAGGCCATAGGGTCAATACTAAGAGGAAAAGGATTGGAGGGCTGTGATCAATGCAAAGCTAACAGGAAGCAGGTGGCACAAGAGACAGCAACAGAAGGACTGCAAACAGAGACAGATTAGTCATTTGGGCGACTGGAATTTGTGAACCACATAAGTGAAATCACAGATATGGGACCCAAGGATGGGGTGGGAGCTACTTTTTGGGAAAGACATTCAACAATTTTAACCAGACAGCATGTGGCAATTGCTGAATCACATAGTCATAGATCAGAGACCAGTGATTTTCAACCTTTTTCATCTCACGGCACACTTAACTAGGCACTGAAATTGTCAAGGCACACCATCAATTGTTTTTACCATTGACAAGGCACACCAGACTGTTCAAATCCCCCCCAATTTTCCTATTAATGTCAATCCCCAAATTCCCGCAGCACACCTGAGGATGATATGCGGCACAGCAGTGTGCCCCATGGCATACTGGTTGAAAATCACTGTCCTAGACTATCCTTGCTCTCTCCAGCTCTTGGGAAATTACCTCTTCTGTTTCTTTCTGGTCTCTTTTTTGTTTCTTGTGGGGAACTGTCTTCTCTTTTCTACCACAAGAGGTCCATAGTGGGCCTTTAGTTCAGCATTAGCTTGTTTAACTTGAAACCTTCCCTATTTTTGTCAAGTTCCTATTATTTTATTGATTATATTACAAAATCACAATACTGGGAAGTGAGAAGGGGGAAAGAACATCTTCTTGTACTTATTGTGGCAGTTCATTTTAGAATATTTCCAGTTGTGCATCTTCCATTTTTGCAAGCAGCTTTGTATGTTTGGGCTGCCTGGCTGTGATGATCCAGTGCTCTATCCACTATGCTTTTATCCTCTACACCTCTTCTATCACTCCATTTTCATTGTATCATTGGATGAGGGAAGAATTCACTGTGTAAAAAAGGATCAATATTTGCTTCTCCATAAATGATCCATCCATGATACAAACCAAGGCAGTCATGTCAGATCTACCTCTACCTGCCCTCTCCTCTACCTCCACCTGCCCTCTCCTTCATGCTTTCTCCTTTGGTTTCTTGGATTAGAAAAGGGGGAGAGGGTGGGGGGGATAGGAGAGTGATGGGCTATAGCATTAGAGAAGTTCTAAGCTTCTCCTTGCCTTTCACACTTTCTTTGCCACTGTTTCCTTTTTCCAATCCAGGGATCAGAAAGAACAGTGGAGGCAGTAAATAGTGTTCTGCCAGATTTTTTAATGCATGGTGGTCTTGGTGGTGGTTGGGTGGAATGGCATAAAGCAGTGCCTCAGTCATCAAGAAGTCTTGGGCTTGTCCTGGAGTTCATAGCTCGCTTGCTGATGTTCCTTCCTTTCGCTTGAAAAGATGGTTTCAGACACCACATGACTGCCTCCTATAGGCTCCTCATGTGCTGACCTCATCCAAAAGGCATGTTATTCAACCTTCTGTCTAAAATACAAACATGAGATGGCCAACTTTATAAGGTCCATGGCTAATTATAGCCTAAATTTGGCACTCCTGCTATACCTTTGAGATTCTAAGCAGTTGTCATATTTACAATAGTGATACAGCACTTTGCAACCACCAGAATTTCACACAACCATATACAGAAAAGGATCGCACTCCAAAGGGCTCCCAATTCTAAAAAGATGAAAGACACCAGCAACTGTTGATGCTGTGCTGGAGTGAAAAGAGTCAATTGCTCTCCGATAAACACAAACGGTCCTTTGCTTTGAAAGGTGCTTCTGTGCCCAATGTGGATGTGTGGAACCAATCCTAACTGTGCAAGCCAGCTGTGGTCCTCCAACAGCTGGCTGCCTGAGTCTCCATAAGATTGCAAAGTAAGAGCAGTAAGTTTTTGTGTTGGATGAAAGTCCACCCTGCTTTGATTGCCCAGAGAACAGCTTTTAACTTGGTCTTATTATTTGTTCTCCCTTAGTAGAGTGTTGGGCCGACGGAAGAGGACCAGCTGTGCCCTGCACCAAAAGGTCTGACATTGGCGATGCATATCGGGCAGATCTCGACCGTACACCAATGTCTGACGAACCCAAACGGAAGGAGAAATCAACCGACACTGAAGAGGACCAAATCAACGAAGAACCGGAACGGCAACTGAGCACCAAGACGACCCAATTCCCATCAACTGTGGACGAATTTGTTGAAAAGGCTGCGGATGACAAAGGGGCAGGGTTGGCATATGTCCCAGCCGACCCAGCCCAGCTAGCTGCGCAGATGCTAGGTAAAACCGTTGAGGCTGTTGTGTCTGAGACTGAAATGAGAGACGTGGCCATCTCTGTGCAGACCCTCCCCACAGAGAGTAGAACATCCATGCAGGGGGCACCAGTAGAAGTGCCTGCTGGGAAAGAAGAAGCCCCGGTGCCGCCGCCACCACCACCGGCGCCTGCATTTGCACCCGCACCTGCACCCACACCCGCACCCGCACCTGCTCCCGCACCCGCACCTGCTCCCGCACCCGCACCCGCACCCGCACCTGTCCCATCTGTGCCTGAGCCTGTGCCTGAGCCTTCACCTAAGCCTGAGCCTGAAACTAAACCTACTCCTGCGCCTGTGCTTGCAGAAGCAGAGCCAGTGCCAGAGCCAAAGCCAGAGCCAGTGTCACAGCCCCAGCCCGAGCCAACATCAGAGCCCGAACCGGTATCAGAGCCAGAAGTAAAGCGTGAGCCTGAACCAGTGCCAGAAGCAGCAGCTGCCGAGGAACCTGCGGTTGCAGCTTCTGCACCTTCTACCCGGGCTGGGTCAGCTGCGGAAGGAGCTCGCTCAGGCACTCAGAGTCGCACTTCTGTTGTTCCTGGGGAAGCAACTCGCTCAGCCACCCAGAGTCACGCCTCCGCAGAAGGAACTAAATCAGCCACTCAGAGTCACGCCTCCGCGGAAGGAGCTCGCTCAGGCACTCAGAGTCGCACTTCCGTTGTTCCTGGGGAAAAAGCTCAGAGTCGCACTTCTGTTCTTCCTGCGGAAGCAGCTCCTGCAGCTCCCGCAGCCACTCAGAGTCGCACTTCCATTCCTGCGGAAGGAGCTCGCTCAGGCACTCAGAGTCGCACTTCCGTTCTTCCTGCGGAAGCAGCTCCCGCAGCCACTCAGAGTCGCACTTCCATTCCTGCGGAAGGAGCTCGCTCAGGCACTCAGAGTCGCACTTCCGTTCTTCCTGCGGAAGCAGCTCCCTCAGCCACTCAGAGTCGCACTTCCATTCCTGCGGAAGGAGCTCGCTCAGGCACTCAGAGTCGCACTTCCGTTCTTCCTGCGGAAGCAGCTCCCTCAGCCACTCAGAGTCGCACTTCCATTCCCGCAGAAGTTATTCGGTCAGCCACTCAGAGTCGCACCTCCGTCCCTGGGGAAATGGCACCCTCAGGCAGTCAGAGTCTGGCTGAGCAGCCCCCCGCTGACATAGTAGATGTAGATCCTGATACCACAGACCCCTTGCTGGAAGAACAACCTCCCCCGGCACCACCACCACATCCTCCTGATAAAGACCTATTGCAGGCTGTTTGTGCCAGTGAAATTGAGGTCACGTCTGACCTAGAGTTCACACCCATGTGTGAAGACCCCGAGGCCGGTGGAGAGGCACCACCACCTTACGTTGAGCAGTTTCCGCAGCAGATAGTAATTCCTTTCATAGACACGGTAGCTTGTCTCTTAGACCCATTAAAAGCTACACTAAATGCAGGTCAGTTTACATGTACTAGTATTCTAGATCCATCTGCAGCTGGTGCAGAAAATGATCCTGGCAGAATGGATGGTACAGAGGATCTGAAAGCAACTGAACCAGGTTTTATTATGTCAGGTAAGAAAGTCAAGCTATTTCTGAAAGCTGTCTCTTCCATGTTGTAGTAATATTTATAGCTCCATAAACTAACAAAAGTGCTCTGTGTCCTCAAATGCAGCTCTGCTGGTGGGAGCCCGGCTGAACGCAGTAAGGCTTGCTCCAGGAGAGTGCCTTGAGGACAGGAGCTGTAATAATTTAAATGCAACCACCCATGGCAGTGCATCGCTGAGGTTTTTACTCACGTGTTCTTAGGGGAGGTTATAGGCCCCCACAGTACTTGTTTAGCTAGAGTGCGCATGTGTGGAATATCCCCATCGGTTGCTTCCAGATGTGTGGTTGGCGCTGAGTAAGCTACATGTCATACCTCACATGAGTGCTGCTTGCTCCAATCCTGTATAGTTTGTGTTGCTTCCTGCAAATGGTTTGGGCAGGTCAGGCAAACCCCTGAGAAAGCAGTCATGGGGAGTCATGAGGTAAGTTTTGGCCTTTTCCGAAACGAATGTTAGCTTTTCTCATCGTAGACCATGCTTCTCGAATCAAAATTCCAGACATGCTCATGGTGGCTATGAGAGAGTGATGTGGGGGGGCTGCAACGTTAACATTTTCCCCAAGTATTTCATGTCCCAACCATGGCACTGACATTGGTATTTGCATTTAGAAGAAATGGTGGTGGTTGCCTGCATTGTCCCGTTAGGCCCAATCTTCTGCAGTTGGTCTACAGGGACTGGACTAGTCACTTGTTACTAGAAGTTCCTGTTACTGGTTTCTTTACAGGCCTCATCTCCTTAAAACAAATCAAAACATATTGTTTCTGTCAATGACAAGTCTGTAGTCCATTCCTGTTCTCAACTGGAGAAGCTCTCCTTAACACCTTTTTCCCTTTTCTGAATTTGGTCTGCGTTTGCCCTACATTGCATCCCAGTAGAGAGGTAGGTAGTTAAGGTATAAAAAGCATGTTATGGAAGAGAGGGTGTTGGAGATGGGAGGGGAAGAAGGAACGCACAAGGTTTTGGCATGGCTGGACAGAGAGAATAATACTGTAGCTGGAGAATTAAGATTTGTGGATGGGAAGCTATTTTGCAAACTCTGCTTTTTGGGCCACTCGCTATGGTCAACAGAGTCTTGCCAAACTTTTATTTCAAACATTTAACTAGCTGGTTAATTGGGATTGGATTTGGATAGCCATCTCTTGTGGGGAAGAAACTTTTGTAGTGGCTCAGTGTTGAGAAGGCAGTCGAGCAAAATTGTGGGAAGAAAGTGTCCTTGGCATTTTGAGAAAAAGGACTTCAATCCACCCAAGAAGCGCCTCTTGGCTCCTAATTCCAGCGTTGCTCAGCCATGCCAACCTCCCACCTTTCACCTTCAAGGCTCTCTCTTCTTGTTAACATGCTTTCTTGCGGCATAAAGTTGTATGTAAGGATATACAGTATGACTACAGTTTGTCGCTCCTAGAAGACAGTCTTTCACGGCAGCAAATTTTTCTTTAAATTTTTATTTTATAGCCATGGCAACAAGCGAACCAGGACAACCACCACCATATTCTAATGTGTGGACTCTCTATTGTCTAACTGATTTGAAACAACAAGGTCGTAAGTCACCGCCACCACCTCCAGCACCCGTTCCGTCTGGTGGTTCTGGTGCTTCTGTTCCCCAGGCCACCCTATTCATATCTAGTGGTAAGGACCAGACGCAGTATCTACAGCCGCAGATGATATCACAAGGTCAACCACCACAAGTGTCCTCTCCAACTTATGTGATGATGGAAGATGGGAAGAAGGGAAATGCACCACCTTTCATTTTAGTGGGCTCTTCCGTTCAGAATAAACAGGACTGGAAACCGATCCCTGGCCATGCTGTCCTAGCACAGCAAGACACCGGTGGTAGTGTGAGGAGGTTCGCTACGATACCTGTACCGGTCGCCAGGGCAGCAGATCCGAAAATGGCCAACCCCAATTTTAACCCTGCACAGGATAGCGGTAGACCTCCAACTCCAGTTTTTCTTTCAGTTGCCATACCACTGGAAGATGTGATGAATGGGAAGAAAGTCACAGGAGCTGGAGATAAACCACCTTTTGCAGGAAGCTATGGTATAGCAGGAGAGATCACATTTGCCTCAGTACGCAGAACGGAATAGCAAAATGGTATGTAGATTTCTTCCCATGTGCTTAAGATCCTGATGGAGAGACCAGCCTGGCAGGCATACAATCTGACATACACATGCATGCACACCCAATTATATTTATGTTGAAATAAAGGCTGGGTATTCTGTAGTGGGCTACTTTCTTCCTACTCTTATGACAAGCTGATTTGAAACCATCCCTGAATTCTAAAAAAGGTTCATTATGAAAGCCTCCAATAGAGATGTTATCTCTGGTTCAAGAATACTACTTTTTCTCAACATTCCCATATTTGGAATTCTCATCAAAGCACTATAAAGTATTTAACTGTTCTTGTTTTTCAAACTTGGGAGCTGCTATTAAGAGAGAGAGAGAAAAACAATACAGGTGCACTATGTGCACATGTATGTGCATCATATCCATTTGCTCTCATGTGGATCTAAATTGAACAAGTTCAATGGGACAGTATCCTTGTTCATGGTTCCAATATGATAATCCAATTGTCCAAAGGGGGAAGCATTTTTGCTGATTATTTGTTTTGCGGAGACTGAACCTTAAGAGCTAGTTGCAGAATTAGACAGGCCTATTGCAGACATTGTGCTCATTATCAGCATGGGGTAGAATTATGATGGGCCACAAAATCATCGCTACAGGTTGGGCGTCCCTAATTCAGAATTCTGAAGTATTCCAAAAACTGCCAACCTGATTTTTTGGTGTGCCAACATGAAAACATTTTTTATTAATTTTTTCTAGCACAGGCAGATGCCAGCTGGCATAATGCAAGGCAGGCTGGGGTACTAAGAAAACCCAAAATCTGCTTGCTGTCTTAGCTCATCCCTTCCACCATGATCTTGCATGGTCAGCAACCTTTGCTTGGTTCCAGTATCACTAAGGGCAAGACATTGTAGCTGCCCCTGGATGGCCACTGCTCTTAGCAATATTGCAAAAGCAATATAAAGCCACTTCTTGTGTGTTTATACAGGAAGGTGAGTGGGCCTCTGTTATGCGATGCAAATACAATACTTTAAAATTTGGGTTTGGATATTTCTATAACACTTTCCCTCCCAAGCATTTCATATAAGGGATACTCAACCTGTATATCTAGATTTATGACAGTCCTAATGAGTTCTGTCTTGAACCATAGCCGTTTCCCAATTGCTTTTGCACAAAGTCTGTGCAAACTTTGTGCAAAGTTTGTAAAACCAGGTCATGGGTAAAGGTTTATCTACAGATTAAGACAGGTTCTTAATTTGGATAGTTAAATGGATTTTAATCATCTGTCAAAACTTGTCTTTGAATTGGCCTAGGCAAAACCAGAAGCAACAAACTACAAGCTGTAAAGTTGTCACATACAGTATGCTGTAGTGTTTTATATAAAACTCTGGGAGATTGAATGTTAAGCATAGTGAGGTGTGATAGCCACCCCATAGGAAGAAAATAGAATTACAAATAATTGGGGATAAATCTGCAAAACTGGGTGGTATTTTCTAATGATTTAAAACTTCATAGTAATTATAAAACACAGGATGGGCTCATATTGATGTGATCTAGCTGGTCAAAAGCAACTTGAATGTGAGCTGCATATTTTAATGGTGGGCAGAAGCATTACGCTAAAGCAAGTGTATGACAGGTGTGTGTGTGTTTGTGTTTTAAACATGATCCACTGAAATGGCTCAAGGGACTGCTTGTAATGCAATGAGTAGCTTGCACATAGTACAACAGCTGAGGGAGTTTATTTCATTCTATCACTTGGGAAACTGAAACCATGAATACTCCTGGTATACAAACACATGCCTTTGGGGACAGATTCCAACAATAGAGTCGAACCTGACTCTTTCCTCCATGCAAGGCAGAAAGCAGGATCAGGATCAAAAGAAAACAATGCATGCTTTTCAAACTGTGTGCTAGGTTTCTGCTAAATAGAAGTCGAGATAGGCAATTTAAGTGCACTGAAGTTGTAGAGAAACACATGTAATTACAGTTTAAACAACTAAGCTTGCATTGAATGGAATGAGTTGCTCATTCAGAGTTTTCCCTTGTGGATCATCATATACACTCCCTGGTTTTGGGACTGGGAATGAACTGCAGACTCACATACCTCACCCCTGCTTTAATTCAGGTCTCTCAAATTCACTGTTATTTGCTGTGATGCCTGAATTGGCAAAAGAAGGTTTGCATTTGACCTCTGCGGCCAGAATTTAAATCCACCTTCTAATGGTGGTTTTTTGTTTGAGCTTGGAGGACAAACCTCTCAACTTGCCAAGTCAGACATCATGGCACATAGGAAATTAAAGCCATGTACAAGTTTGGGAGAACATATTTCCTGTGGAATCCCTTGAAGGAGTGAGCGAGGGGTGTGTGGAAAGTAGCCAGTTAGCTAGTCAGAATTAGTTTAGATCTTTTTCAGTTAGACCGTCAGGCAGTCACGTTTGCAAGTGGTTTGGAAGCAAAAGAATGCTGAGTTTTTGAGACAGGCTGTTTCTTTTTAAAAAATTTAATTAAAAAAGAACAAGATAGTGGAGGGAAGTATGACAAGAGGATAGTTTGTTGTTCAAGTCTTTATTCGTTTTATTAAAGCATTAGTTTTTATTTGATTAAAGCAATAAAACTATAGCTTTAATAGTTTAATAGGATAGGGGTATTAAAGCTCAAATGATTTTCAAACTGGTGTGCCCACAGGCCACACTGGTATGCCACAGGATGTTTTTTCGTGGGGGGGGGCATTATTTATTAGTATTATCATTGGGGGATGTGAGCCCCACTTGCAACGTGGTGTGCTTTGTCAATTGATGGAGTGCATTGACAATTTTAAGAAATTATCAAGTTTGCTGAGAGACAAAAACATTGAAAATTGCTGGTTTAAGGCATTGCATCTTGCAATTTTGAAAAATCTCCCTTCACTGCACTGGACAGAAATGTTTTATGCATGAGGAAAGTGACATTTTCCCTTTCCCAGCCTCCAGAATAACCTTCTGCAGCGAACGAGACCACCATTACAACCTCAAGGGAGCCGGGTAGAAGAGAGATGCCCTTCTCTTCACCCCAACCTGAAATTTCCCCTGGCTCCCAGTTCACTGCCTGAAATGTTAAACATGGGCATTCCTTGTAGGAATAAGGGGGGGGGGATACACTGCAATATTGTGCTGTGGCAGGTCCTGCATAGGTATATACGATTACTAGACTGCTTTGGACTTCCATGGAAGGGCAAAGTATCATGTACAAAATAAAGAGTAAGATTAGTTTTTAATATTCACTGCTGTTTTTTCCCCTCCCAGATTGTGACGAGGCGCTCTCCAAATGTTACTCCAGAAAGGAAACCTGCATCTTTAAAATAAAAAATTAAACTAGTCAATAAAGCACAATCAATTAAATGCAATCAATAAAGCCGTGCAAGCAAACCAAATCTAAAAGCTGCTCTTTTGGGGAGGGGGAGGGATATACTTCAAATTGTTTAAAAATCTAACATGAGGCTACTTTGCAGAAAACAAAACCCTTTCAATCAAAAGGGTCACAAAATAGCAGAAATAAATCTGACACCACAATGTAAGCTGCCTTTTCTTTATATCATAAACCCTAGGCTGAAGACAGTAAAGCATTAGATATTTAGGGGCTGAAGGTGTGTGCTCAGCGTGTACTAGGAGGACACACACCACAGTAATATGTTGGTGATTAAATATTACACAACCGTAAAATGAAGCCCCCAGCAGGCTTTTAGAAAGGGCATCTTTTTAAAAAGGGCTGTATGCGCAGAACAAGCTGAGGACGCTTTGCTTGTTATTGCTAAAGGGCAAAGGGTTGACACAATCTGAATGGCATTTAAAAATTTTAGGCTTGGGGTCTCTCACTGAATTTTGAATTAATTCAGACACAAAGCCAGGTCAAGCTGACCACAACCCAAAGGAAATGCTTAGAATGTTACAGATGTCACAATGAGGTGAAGAGCTGCGGAAGCCAGTTGCATATTTCCATAGGAATCTGTTGCTATGTAAGACACACCAGCAGCATCCCTTGCCTTCTTCACACACTGCTTTTCCAGAAATAAATACAATTTTTTAAAAATGTGGCCTGCCTTTTGAAGGAGGTCGGTGTTAGAATTGTTGCAGCTGTGGCTAAGAAGAGTATTTAAAAAGCACTGAAATTGTGTGTTGCAGCCCTCACCCCACATTACCTACAATTACTTTTCAATAGGGCATAAAACTCATTGGCCAGGCCTGCACCTCTCAGAAGTTCCTCTCTGTCTCCCACCCCTTACTGGGGTGGCTTACTCGGGGTTGTCCAAAACCCCAGTCCTGGGGCCGAATGTGGCCCTCATCAAGCTTCAATGTGACCCTCAGCAAAATCCTTATATCGGGCCATGGGCAAGCCTTGTAACGTGAATGTAAATATTCTCTTTTACCTTGTGGTACATAGTAAGAGTGCTCTATTCCCAGTTTGGACCTGCCATAGCATGGCCACTATATGGTCATGTTTAAACCACCTCCTGTTTTAACTGTTCGGCCTGGTTAACCTGCCTTTTTCCCCAGGCATTTTGACACCACCAATGTTGACTGGCTTTTGTAACAAGCTATTTGTTGTCACAGATCCCATCCCTCTCCAATATATTCATAGGACTTGAAACATATTTCACTACAAGCTTTATTGACACAAAGAAACAGTGAGAATCCCAAATGTCTCCAAAGCCTGTCTTAAAAGGATATTGATCTGTTGTCTGTTCTCCTCCACACACCAAATTCGTTGGCATGCTACAGGATCTGAGACAGGATCATCCTTTCTTGCTTACCACAGGAAAAATAGGGCCTTCCCATCTGTGATGGAGACTCTTGGAGACTCTTAAATTTTGCCAGACAACCAGGATCAGGCGATCACCAGAATGTTTGCAGATCACCAATACCCAGCATTTGTTAACGTTTGTCCATGCTAGACAGACATGGTGTAGAAATTAAGATGCAAGTTTTCATACAAAGTTGTTGCAACTGAAGAGTAAAATGGAAGAATTAATGTTACACACTTTCTCACCACTATTTCAGTAACAATCCAACACCATTGAGGAGGAGCTTACTTAGTAACAGTTCTACAAAATGGCTGACACACACACCAAGCAAATCCAGCCATGTAACAGTTTAAAGTCTTTATTTAATAGCAATTATATTATTCAGTTAACACTATACTTCCAAACTGCAATTAAATTATACAAGAGCAGCAAGCCCTCTGGAATTTATGTACTCAGTTTTATACAAATATATAATCCCATAAAGTTTAATGCACCCCAAACAAAGGGGTAAACCTGCTGTGTACAGTAGTCTCAGAGCTGCCTCCTGGCTTTGAAATGCACACGACTTTTGAGGGTCTGCCTCATACAGCAGAGACCCACATGTACTTGCAGCATCCCATTCTTTTGCTTCAGACAATTTCTATCTCCCCCATGTCCACTAGTGCTGGGTAGCTCTAGTGCGTTGCAGATTTTAAAAAAATACTTCATGATAGATCAGATTAAACTTGTAAAGACTCAAATGGCTCTTAATTCTTTAAAGATATGAGCATGGTAATAAAATATGAAAGAGCAAATTCAAAACACTGCACTAAATATGGAATAGGCATTGCTAAGTCATATTACCAGTTTACCCTACTTTTCTGGGGCGAGGGGGAGGAGAAGACTGGCGCATGGACAGTAACATTTCCAAGCTCACTATCCATAATCTAGTATTGCTTGAAGTAATGGAACGTCACCTTCAGAAAGTTGCCATTTTTCCCCAGGACTGGCATGCCCTTCTCTATCTTCCGCGCCACAGTAGTATTGCATTTCATGAGTGTGCTTTTTGATATTTCTGTCTCATAAGAGGCCTCAAATTTCTATTATGCCAGCAGAGCTATCACTGACCTAAAGAGACAGACAGAAGACCCAAAGGTATTCTGTTTTCAGTATGGCCTGGGACTGAACATCAGTTGCATTGCTTTCTTCAGCAAATATAGGTAGCTTTCCCCCCTAAATACAGCACCGTTAAGTGATGTGAGTGTGTGCATGTACCAATATGTATACGTTATTTAGTAGAGGGAGTATGACAACTCCCAGCAATAAGCTAGGGCCACCATAGTTGCTGCAAAAGCTGCTTAATAATACATTCAATTAAAATTTGTCAGGTTTTTTTCCTCTAAGAGTATAGGAACAAAAGGAAAACACTGAAAACTTATTAAGACTTATTTGTGTTAGCCTCTGGCTCCCAATGCATTTTAATAAATATCAGGCAAATTAAAGTAGCTTCTGTCCCAGTAGTTCCCAGAGTAAATCCAGTCATGTCCACCAGTGTAGGGATTAGGACCTTGATGGAACCACCTAGTGAGAAAAAGACAGAGAGAATATATGTTTGTTAAAAGTGCAAATATATTTACACTTCAATATGCTCACCATTCACACTCTCAAATGCTATGGGTACACTGAAAGCATTATCCTCCTCACCACACCAATATTAAGGAACATCCATTACTGTTTTTGATTGTATCAGATTAAAACACATGACAAGGAAAGTGTGGAAAGTTTGATTTCAATGAAAACCATTAAAGAGGCAATGTTGCCCTGAAAGAAACAACACTGCAAATTTAAGATCTAATTTCACAAAGCTCGTATCTAGGTCCAGCGCCAGATTATGAGGTGCCCTCCGTGGGTTCAGTCCTTTCTAGAATGATGCCTTTATAGGTTAATATGATGGCCGCCAGGACAGGTGCCAAAATATGTTCTGGGATGTTGCTGCACCAAGCCCTAACAAGCATCTGGCGGAGACTTATCTTGACAGTGATGGAGACTTGGTGGTGTGTACTGATAGCTAATGTTATTTTTCCACTAAAATTTCTGGGGTCAATCACAAGCCTTCTGATTGGTCAATCACAAACCTTGACCAATTCCTGACACCAGTAATAGGTAAAGCAGTGGGCTTTGGAATTTGCTAGAAGATGCTGACCTCCATTGCCATTGCTCCTGTACATTCACATACTTCTTGACCAAACTTTAAAAAAAATTCAACTATCACTTTAACATAGACAGGCTGCAAAAAGGATCCTAAAAACAAGCAAGTTTCTTCACTCACATCCGTCCCTGTGGAAAGAAAGACTGAAGTTCTGATTTATTTATTTTTTGTCATTTCTGGCTAAAATAAGTATCCACTCATCAAAGGAGAAGGCAGCACAAAAAGGGAGGAAAACTATCTCCCCAGAATATATTAAGAGACAGCAGTAGATTTCATTGTTGATACAACAATATATCCACTCTCCCAATTCTTAAATGATTAGTATCAACAGGATATACAAACATACAGAAGCTAAAATACATTCTACTCGCTTAGTGAACATACCCTACAATCCAGAGTAACTACAGAAGCACGTAAGAGACATTTATGTTGATGTAGTTATGGCACCACCTAGTGAAAACCTATGGGAAATTCATATTGCAATCCAGAGAAAATTGTTCTTACGTCGGAGCAAGGACTCCCCGTAGTTTCTCTGGATTGCGTAATAATTGCGTAAGAAAAAGTAATAATTATATGTACGGACAAAGCATTCAATTAGAGTTATATGATAATCCTATCACTCCCCCTTTTGATAGTTTTTTGTGAATTTAATTCACAGCCAGATTAACCATGTATGTCTTGAAGGATGATTCCGATCATACCTCGGGGCAAACACACCTTTTACCACATGGGACAAGTTAACTAAGTTCTAAGGGGTGAGGAGGATATCATCTCCATGACAATATGAGCTCATCCTTAAAGCTGTCCAAACTGTAATTGTCAACAGTCTGTACATTATATAATACTAGAAAAAAGTAATTATCTGAGCTATCTATGTGCATCTTAAGAAATCCTGACTATTAACATGCAAAGTGTACATATTCAACAAAGTCCTACAAGCTTCCAAAACTGCCAAGAAAAAACCAAACCACAAAACCAACACAAAAACTACAGATGAGCTGAAAATAGGCAGAATTTCTATAATTTATATTTGGAATAATAGAACATCACTTATTCTATTTAAAGGAACTGTAAGCCTTAAATACAAGGCCAGGAAGGTCAGGAAAGCAAGCAAAAATAGTATCAGAAAGGATCAAACCTGGGAGTCTGGGCCACAGGCTGACTTTGGAAAAAGACAAAAACAAAAAATGCAACTTATAATGACAAAAGACATTTGAACTGGAACATATAATATGCCATGGAAGTCTCCTAGCAAACCGCAAAAGGAAACAAACAAGGACTATTCCCCTTTAGTTTTTATTACACACTTCCAAATGTTGCTTTATGTGAAACGTTCAACACAGGAGGGTGTAGACTAGCTGTCGTACCAGACTGCTAAATGGCTCCTAAAAGAAACATGATTTTTCAGAAGCTCCTAAAATTTAATTCTTATTTCACAGCTCAGTGTCTTCCAAGTGGAGAAGTGCTGCGTGACTAAAAGGATGCTCTATCAGGCAATACCAAATGAATATACCCTGTAAAGATGTCCTCAGAATGCTCCAAATTACCTCTTGAATTTCTGAGAAAAAAATGTGAAATTTTTACTCTATTTCCTACACAGTATGAATTCTAGACAGTATGTATGAATTTCCTGCACAGTATAAAGTTACCACACATATTCTTAAAGTCAATACCTGAGTTGCATATTGCAAACACCATGCACAGCAGGATATGCTTATGGCAAGGCCATAGGCAAGTTGTCATCACACATAGCCTATCTCCATTGCCTTTGCATGACTGATATCTGATACGTGGGTTCTAAGTTGTACAATCATGAAACACCATGTAAAAGTACCACTTCTGTTGGAGTATAATATGCATATGACTCTACATAACTTATGATATAGAACATCTACATCTTTGAATCATGCATATGCTTGCTATGAGGTAGGGAATGTAAAGTTCACCAATACCGAATAATTCATTTATATAAAAGAAGGCAGTGCGTGTAGCTTTCTAAAGCAAAGGCAAAATATCAGTGAATTTTTATTTTCCCTGAAATTCAACTGTTCAGACCTTTCCTGGTGGACCAGCTTCAGCATAACCATGTTCACATGAATGAATTAGAATAGGGCACGGGAGTACACAGGGCTTAAGAAAAAAAAAATTCAAATTCTTTCTAGATCTCCTTAGCAACATAATGGGGAGTGGAATAACGAAAGAGTAAATTTGTTTATTGGAATAATCTCAACAAAAAACCTCTGTGCAGCAGTTAAATTTGGGAACCAACGCATTTGGCCCTTTGCCCAGTATTACCCTGGGGATGACAAAAGAAGGCTGGAACAGTCGAGCATTAATGTTTTCATGAAAAAAACAACAATGTCATATTGTTCTTGGTACTCACTGACCATTTAAGCCTTCAGAATGGACACAACTGATTTTGCCATGCACCAACTGCTGTTCAGTTTGGAGTTTTTAAAGGAGAATGATATTGTGAATTTTTCTACTTAAGAACTGCAAGTCCAAAAAGTTCAGAAGATGGAAAGTAGTTTAAATGGAAATTTATAATAATTCACAAAAGGAATATGTAGCCTAAAAGGAAATTTATAATAATTCACAAAAGGAATATTTAGCCATGAGACCTGCCACAAGTCATGAAATGCTCCAAGAGGAGCAGATATACCATTTTGAAATCCAGAAAGACAATTTTTAATAGAAGAAAAGGATTTCTTTAAAAGTTGCTTTTTCAATTCCTGGATCTTGTGACACTGTGTCACTGTGACACTGCCTTGTGACACTGACTCCAGCTATTCTGGTGTGGAAGCAATTGAGCCCATCATGTATTTTGCACAACAGCTCAGGGTTACTTGAGTACATTAACCGACTAATTACAAGCAATTTCAGCATCTTGGTGAAATGAAGGACTGACTGAAGAAAACAGCATGGTTGCCAAATATTTTTTTTCCAGTTGCTTCCAAAGAAAAGAACAAAAAGAAGAATTCTGAAACAAAGTTCAACACTTTACAAGTTTATGTACTGTTTTTCCTGTATAAATGTCATTCTTATCCGACTTTGGCCAAATTAAATGTGTTTTAATGAATTGTTTTATATTCAATAATCTTATCAGCTGCTTTAAAACATCCATGTGGAAACATTGTTATGAATATTTATGTACTACTTTTCAACAAAATAAGTTCCAAAAAAAGGTTTACAGAGAATATCAAACAACTACATAGTTTCCTGCCCCAATACAGCCCACAATCTCAAAAGATGCAGAAGACATCCTAGAAAACAATAAAAGATATGGCATTTGGAACAAATATGGACAGTTGCTCTTAAAAATAAAGAGCAACAACACTTGAAAAAGTGCATCCTTGCTCTGTTAGGAGGGGTGACCATTTTTGGCTGCACAGGGCCAGCCAATAATTTAAACAGACGGCTTAGATTCTTCTAGGAAATAAGCAGAAAAGAACAGCTATTCAATATGACTCCTGCTAAATGGACGAAGAGGCATCTTTTTAAGATCTCTTACATAAAATGACTAGAACTGTTCTTGTTAATCCCAACTGTAATGTCATTTCCAATAATTGTTTGCTGGTGTGTTTCCTTTGTATCATTTTATATTGTGAACCCCTTTTGAACAGAAAACCATCTTCATTTTTTCCTGCTAAGTAAACAACTTTGAGAACCTTTTTATTCAGATGTGGCACATAAACATTCATAACACATTTATATCCTTAATTATGCAATGCAATTATATGAGCTCAACGTTCATTACTGAAGGAAAGGGCTTTAAATATCCTACTGATTAGGTACTAACATACACAGAGCTATATTTGGGTTGAATGACTAAATTTGATTAAAAACTGCACAGATTTGGAGCATTTTGTACTATTGCTTTAATGCTCAATACAATTTGTCCTACTGACAATTTATTATGGAGAGTCACCAGAGAGGGATAAGCTGTCCATATTTCAAAGAAATCCAACCGAAAAAAATGATTAACCAAAGTATTTCTTAGAATCATAGAATCCTAGACTTGGGACCCAGTAGGTCATCTAGTCCAACCCCCTGCCTGTAGCAGGAAATCCTCTTAGAGTATCTCCGACATTTGCTTGTCAAGCTTCTGCTTTCAAGTGTGTATGTATTCACTTGTCTTTTCCAGTAAATAGTAACTATGAAAGAGAAGTGGAGCCTATCTGCAGCTGTGGCTGAATGCAGGTCCACCAGACCCTTGTTGGGCCAGACTCTGCCTCACCTGAACCTTCCAAGGGAGATAAAGAAATAACATTTTATGTTATTTAAAGCATTTTGAGGCTGGGGGAAGAAAGGGCCAAGGACCGCAGATTTCCTACAGTGTGATTTTTGTTATCTGCAGGAACTTGAGAATGAAATTCTCCAATCTTGGTAGATTCCAAGGTAGATACAACAATTGTGTTGTAAACCACATTTAGTAATATGCCAATTTGAAAGAAGCAGATCATAGTTTGGTCTGCTTGCAAACTCTGAGCTTCATACAAACTGTCCTTTTTTGAATTGCTCCAAAACTTTATGCTAGCTGGTATGATTCTGACGTGCTTTACAGGATAGTAACTCAATGGTTTTACTGAAAATACAATATTTGCACAACCAGGAATGGTTTTATAGTATCTTTTTCAGAGAACTTGGGACTCTTTTCACAAAACCGTTCTGCTGCCACCCTATACAGCTTTTTCATGATACATGAAACAAAACTACATCAGTTACAAAGACTGTGACATGCTTGTGCATGTCTGATTCATGTTCAACAAAACCAGGAAATTCACATGGTATTTTGTAAGTGTTATACTTACAAAAAATACTGTAATTTTTTTTTCTAAGAACGTACAGTGCCTAAGATTAAATACATTCTAAGAATATGAATGCCAAGGGTGACATCAAATCTTGTTCAGTCATAACTAATATTAGCAAGAGTGAATTTTTCCCCCACACTAATACTTTGAATGTGTTCAGGCTTTAAGAACAAAATTGTGAGTTTCTCATGTCTGTGTCTATCTCTACTGCAGTCAATGAAACACTGCTGGGACTGACACAGAAATTAAGTACCCCCCCTTCCAAGATTACTGGAAGCAAAATAGAGTAATTCTAGCTTCCCACCAAAAGGCCAAAAAATTATTAGATTTTTCCACAGCAAACCTAGACTTTGCCCTGCACAAAAAATGGATTTGTGCACCTGCCCACAAAAACAAATCACACTTCTATTAAATAGAGGGCCGTACAGAAGCTTAGTGTTACAGAGGCTTACCCTGAATCTTTGTCCAGTGACAAGGAAATGCTGAAATCAAGTAGAATCAAGTAGTACCTAATCACTGCTATACACTTTATTAAAGGCCATACTATGTTAATTACTTACTGAAGATTATGAAGCATTCAGTTAGTGCCATTTAATAATGCAATTAGCCAGCAGAGTTTCCAAGGTTATCTTGCAAGAAACTTGGATATTCTTTTGGGCCTACAAACCTACTAACACAAGACCTTAAAACAAGATTTTGGAGTTAGTTAACCAATTAAAAATACCCAGCAAACAGTCGTCTGCATCTATTCTAGAGCTTTGATTTACTCACCTTGTCTTCCAGTCTTCATCAGACTTGGACCTGTTTTTGCGAGCAGCTCTTTGTTTTTCTTCAAGTCTCTTCTTCTCTTCACTAGCTACATCTGGCAAACATTTGTAATGGTCTTAAGTTATAAATTTGACAAATACAAAACTTGTTGCAATACTGAGAAAACAGGATAATTCTGATGCTTTCTGGGACAGAAACAATGTATGAGTTTTGTGAACTGGAATGTAGACACTTCACCCATCAGTTTGTCTGAAAAGGATTCATGATCTCAAAGTTATGATAGATCACGGAACACATTAAATTAACTGAAGGCTCAATCCATAGTAGTCACGGCACTTCTTCCGTCACAGCAAGGTAGATCTGCATCGACACAGCGACACATCTAGTGGAAACCTATAAGAAAGTTAAATTGCAATCCACAGTAACTTTTAGGTAGGTTGCCGCAAAAGGTGCTGTAACTGCTATGGATTGAGCCTAAAGAGAATTTAGCTCTTTGCAGCATTTTTACTTATGATATCTGCTGTTTCAGAAATCCTAGACTGGAGATCCACCAAAACTTTTCTTCTGTTACAATAGTCTTTTATGCACATGCATTTTAATAATGCATTTTAATGGGGGAGGGACAGGTCTATTTAGAAGTCCAGTTAAAAGATAATGGAAACAACCACTCATTGAAGGCATATATCTCATGATGAAGTACAACTGAACTGTTCTGTCACGTATGGCCATTTTAATAGTTACTCAGAGTACATGCATTTTGTGCTAGATCTTAAAAATTACCTATTTCACCATTTTCCATAGCTCTTATATCTGGTCGTAACCTGCAGTCAGTTTTTGGAATAACACTTTCCATTTCTTGATCTAGTTCATTCAAAGCCATAGCAAACGTAGTGAAGTTATACATCTAAAAAATAAAGAAATAAAATGGAATGCTTTATGAATCCTCTTTTGTTTTATGAAGGAGTAGTGGTTATTAATAGGCTTTGAAAATCTCAGAGGAAGTATCCAGTGGAGTTCCTCAGGGATCAAGTCTTGAGGCCTTTGTATTCAATTTTTAAGTTACAGTGACCTTGGGGAAGGCAGCTGAAGTGGGTTCATGAAATCTGCTGGTACTGACACACTGTTCAAATTAAATGCAGAAAAAACTGAGACATTATGAAAAGGAAGAGCCTTTAAAGACTTGAATTGAGATCAACACTTAGAAAGCACTACGGTGTGCCTTTAAGAGCAAATATTCATGTTACTGGCTGAAAGTTCATAAGTTGGAAGCAAAAGACAATAACAGATCTTGGAACTTGTTAGTCATAAACCAATTATATGCCGACAGTGTCACAGTTGGCCTTTACTGACTGGAATAGAAATGAATCGATATTGTAGCTTCTCCCTACCCTAATTTGCAGTTTGTAACTAGGCATGCCGGGGAAAATAAACTAGGAAAGGAACACCCAATCTTTTTGGTCATGTACATTATATTTGACTGTGCAACTCTACTACATACGTAGATAGTGGAAGAAGAATATTTTGTTTGAAGATTTTAGCTGTTTTTTAATCCAAAAGTTCTTATGAAACTGAAATTAGTAACCTGAAACTGGAAATCAAGAGCTTAAAAAGTAGAATTCTGGAATAAATAACAGCTCACATTTTCAAACACATTGATGTTGATTATGGTGTTTGCCAAGGGGGCTGGAGAATGAAAATCACATTTAACTGCAAATATCAACCTATAGCCCAAATACTGGGTTGTCTGCTATATGTTCAATTCAGGGCAAAGAGATCTGGAAGTTCAAAAACTTCCAATTTACAGGATAACTGAAATTAAATGTGCCCCATCATTTCCCCTGTAAACATCTCTATTAGAGAGCCGCAAACTGGCAACCGGACCTACTTTTAGTCCAGGTTCTTTCTTACCTGTGCTGAGTTTTGAGGTCTTGGAGTTATCCTCCACAGCAAAACGCTCCCAGGAATAACACAGACACTTTCAGAATCTGGTAAGGGCATCTCATCAGGTTCATCAGAAGGCTAGGTTCAGAAGAAAAAAGGTAATGGAATAAATCCTATACTTTCTATAGTTTCATTTTTATTGTAAAGCAGTATATGGAAGCTTAGACAACCAACTCTTTTTAACAGACGCTCTAACTCTTCTCTGTGCAAGCGGTTAAGACGCTGTGCCTATTAACCAGTAGGCCAGGGTTCGAGACCCAGGTTGGCCCCACAAGACAGGGTGAGCTCCTGTCCTTAGCCCAGCTCTGTAACGCCAGCTGGATCCAATCGTATTGGCTCTGCCTTTCCATTGGGCTAATTCAGTGGCGTGGAGAGGGGGGATTTGCTGCTTGGGTAACAGCATATCCTCCATAACAATCCAACCCAGGCTTTTGTGCTTCGCATGCAGGTATGCAGCGCCGAGCATGATACCATAGTCTTTTAAGACTGATGGAGGCCTGCTTTTTTAACTCTTCAGTTCGTTTAAAAGATGTATTTATACGTTCCTTTTCAAGTCATTGTACATCCCTACATAGCAGAACTTTGTTTTAATATCTTTAAGAAGTCTTCTGGTATTTTATAGTGGTGCTTTCTTCCTGCATGGACTATGAGGGACTCCCTTATTATATGTGTGTTTCTTTGTCTGTTGGTTAACTTCCTCAGGGGGAAGGTGCTCATCAATGTCACCCTAACTGTGTCCGCTGTTCCTCCTTCTACACCCTGGACTTGAAGAAGGGAGTAGAGACAAAGTATGTAGAGGAAAGGAATGTGCTGGAGCAAGAGGAGCAGAGGCTTGCTAACACATCTTCCACTAAGGAGGCAGCAATTAACATGCTTCTTCAGAAAGTTTTGGGCTGTTCCTGTAAGGGACAGCAGTAAGTGGAACAAGGGTTATTCTTCTTCTTATTCCTTTTAATGACAACAATAATGATAAACTTAGTGTATATAATTTTGTAATTGTATACTATTATACCATAATTATGTCCCTTCAAGAAATTGGATGGTGTGTCCAGAGAAAGAAGAGCATTCAGGTCCAGCAACCAAGAAAACTATAGAGGTGGGCCCTTGGTATGCATGGGGGAACCTGTTCCCAGAAGCCCTGTGGCATCAATCCACAGTTGATGAAGTCTGAAGATTTGGACACCTTTAATCCCCTGAATGCCACTGGTCCTTTGGTCCAGACATGTCTGGAGGATCTAGAGATGCCTCATGAGCCCTCAGAAAGTCTTCAGAAATCTCTGGATGGCTAACAACTGAAAAATGGAAGTTGTTAGAAGGCCACTGAGGGCCTTCTAAAAGCCAAAGAGGAATCCCATCCCTCTGGAAGGAACAAGGTTGGACTCACTCCATGGACCCAATAATTAAATTATGGATGACCATATTACAGATGGGCTGCCTGTACTAAGGATGAAATTTTACATCTAGTACCTCAAAAAAGATTCAAGACTTAAACATTGGCAAACATAATTGAAAAATTTATAATTGGGACCCCCATTTCCTCTGCTGGCAATCTGAGTATTTGCTTATTCCGTCCTGACTTTTTAATCTACTTCTCTGCTTTCAGCTTCTTAGTCTGAGATTTGGCCTTTTTTTCTGGGTCTGTATCCAAAGTGCCAACAAACCATGGCACAGAGTATGGCACCACCCTCCAAAGTTGGTGTTTGAAATAACATCTGGGATTTTTAAGACAATATGGGAAAAGAGGGCATATTACAAGTCACAGTTTGCCTGAACACCTGAAACACAAGCTAAGTTACAGATAGGCATTACATTTGAAATTATCACCATTTTCACACTGCTAATTAAAAAAAACAAAAACAAACAACAGGTGAAATTTTGTTCAGTTTCCACCGGGGCTGGTAGTATCACAGGTTCAATAAACCTGCTGCTCTCCTGTAACACCTTTCCTGTAAATTCCAACTACAACTATGAGCCAAAGAAAGTTCTCTTATCTTAAAACATTTTGTATTATGTATTTTGTTCTACAGCCAGAGCTGCGGCTTCAACAAAACAAGATTTTCTTGGCAAGGTAATAGGCATATATGAATATGTTTTGCTTTTCTTCTTCTCCTATTCCCCTGGGTTCTCCACAGGTGCACTCTCAAAGACAGTAGCAAATCTCTAGTTATTTTCCTGCTCCTGTTAATAAGTACTGAAAACAGCACTGCAAGCAGAAAACGTGAGAATCACTGCCATTGGGGCCCTGGCATATTCTGAAGTATCATTTAACTAAACATGATCTGGCCAAAAGTTCTTTTAAGCCACTTTAAATTCAAATGAAAGTATTCACCAAATGCCTGAAACATATTCATAGATATCAAAAGGGCTTAAATCTTGGATCTTATCCATTGACTTCAATTAATAAAATGATGTACCAGGGACCCTTGTGGCAAATAAGGCCAATGATACAATTTCAGAACTGGGAGGTATATGGTTTAAAATGAGCTAAGGCAGTGATTTTCAACCAATGTGCCATGGCACACTGGTGTGCCGTGGATAGTCCTCAGGTGTGCCACGGGAATTTGTGGATTGACATTAATTAATAAGAATACCAGGGGATCTGAACAGCCTGGTGTGTCTCGTCAATGGTAAAAACAACTGTGGTGTGCATTGACAATTCATAGAGTCATAGAGTTGGAAGGGACTTAGTAGGTCATCTAGTCCAACCCCCTGCCTGCAGCAGGAAATCCCCCTGGAGCATCCCTGACAGGTGCTTCTCGAGCCTCTCCTTGAAGATCCCCAGTGAGGGAGCATCCACCACGTCCCTTGGCAATCTGTTCCACTGCTAAACCGCCCTCACCGTCAGGAACTTTTTCCGGATATCCAACTGGAATCTCCTTTCTTGCTGTTTGTACCCATTGGTTCTAGTTCTGCTTTCAGAAGCTGCAAAGAACAAATGAGCCCCTTCCTCCCTCTGACAGCCCTTCAGGTACCTGAAGAGAGCAATCATGTCTCCCCTCAGCCTCCTCTTCTCCAGGCTGAACATACCAAGTTTGCCCAACCTTTCCTCGTAGGGCTTCCTTTCCATCCCACTGATCATTCTTGTCGCTCTCTTCTGGACTTGCTCCATTTTGGCTGCATCTTTCTTAAAATGAGGTGCCCAGAACTGAACACAGTACTCAAGGTGAGGTCTAACCAATGCAGAATGAAGAGGAACTAGAACTTCTCACGACTTGTAGGCTACAGTCCTCTTAATGCAGCCTAAAATGGCATTTGCCTTCTTTGCAGACACATCACACTGCTGACTCATGTTCAGCTTGTGATCCACGGCAGCTCCAAGGTCCTGCTCACATGTTGTGCTGCCAAGCCAAGTATCTCCCATTTTAAACCTGTGTTTTTGGTTTTTGTTGCCTAAGTGCAGAATCTTGCATTTCTCCCTGTTGAAATTCATTCGATTGGTTACAGCCCAGTATTCCAATTTATCCAGATCCTCAGTGCCCTGAGGAAATTGCCCAAGGCAATTTCAGTGCCTTGTTATTGTGCCCTGAGATGAAAAAGGTTGAAGATCTCTGAACTAGGGGTTAAATTCTGAGAGATCCAAAGTTAAAAGACAAGCAGAGTATCAGATTCCAGATAAATAAGAAAAAGAGGGAAAGGCAAAACAGAGTCTAGCACATTCTTGGTCCAATATTCAAGGCTGGGAAAGTAAGAAAAGAAATATTTTTTAAAGGGTAGAAGCCCAACTGGCTCTGCAGGTTATCCTATTTCTCCTGGGCATACTGTACCTTATGGTAACCAAGACTGTTCTCTCTCTATTACTCTCCTTGGATCAGCAAAATGGCAGGCATGGGTTTGAGCAGTTCAACTGAAGTAGTTGAGAAACAGATGCCCCTTGCCTTGAAAAGTCTTCTGTGATACCATCTCTTCCTGATGTAGTGGATATAGCTGCACTGGCTGGCTTTTTTTAAACAACTGTCTTACCTGATGCTATTTCATGTTAACTACCAAGGTATTCAAAGCATGCATTGCATTCCCAGTTAATAGAAGTGTGGCTCTGGGTATGCATAAAAAACTTGGCAAAATACAAACGGTTGTATCCTAACCTCAGTCTCTATGAATTGAAGGCACTTACATTTGTACAAGAGTTAACTTTTGCTAACCCCTTTTCCTTATCTGCCTCCTTTGCCACATTCCATATTGTTTCAATGGGGTGAGTTTATTGTCTCACTCACACATCTACACCAAGCTCTAAAAATTCTCTTTTTAATCAGAACTTCTCTCTATTATGTACTCAGGAGAGAAAATGTTCCAAAAATTTCCTTGACTTGCTAGAGCAGGAGGCTCCACTCTAAAATGTCAGAGGAAATTTTCCATTACTACTTACTGGTACATTTACTAAGAACATTTTAGACATAAAACCAAGAGCATTAAAAGCAAAACACAAGATGTTGCTCTGCCATCTTTTAACCAGTACCTGCTTATTGTTTTTCTTCTCTTCTGAGTTCTTCTTGTCATTTTTTTTGTAAGCATCAAATGTAGCAAGGTCAATACTGTACAGACATTCAGTCCATTTCCCATATAGTGCACACAGTTTCTTTTTGCTGAAAAAAAAATCCCAAACACATGTAAGTTTGGAAAAAAAGAGAAAATATTTTTTCTTATTCTACTCTTTAGGTTCATATTTGATACAATCTTCAGATGGCAGTCATCCCTCTGACACCCATGTATATAAATAAATGGCAAATTCTGTCTGTCTGTCTATGGGTGCAAACCTAAGCATGTCTACTCAGAAGTAAGTCTGACTGTGTTCTATGAAGCTTATTCTCAAGAAGGTATGTATAGGATTGCAGCCTGTGTGTCTGAACCCCCTCTAATCCGGGCCACACTTGCTCTACATCAGGCATGTCAAAGGGCCCAAGGGCCGCATGCGGCCGTTTTCAGGCACACGTGCAGCCCTCAAGTGATCTGCCCATACCCAGAAACAGCTCAGTAGCGGCAGCCTCACACTTGATTTTGAGCCAGAGAAAGAGCCCAGGAGGAAGGAAGGCTCATGCACAGCAGCAGCAGCTTCCCAGGGTGGGAGAAAGAGCCCAGGAGAAAGGAGGACACCTCTGCATAGACATGCAATAAATTGGACTGCAGCCCTTGGGAAACACCATTAATGCTATTGCGGCCCTCTGTACAAAATGAGCTTGACACCCCTGGTCTACATAGAAATATACTTTTCCTGGAATCAGGATGATCCCAGAATTGAAATTCTGCCCTTCATCTGCTGCTTGAACATCCAGCATTGGAATTTGTGTCTGGCCCAAAGACATGTCATTTAAATTCAAGAGACAATGTATTTGTCCTCTGCAGGAGCTGGCTTAAACGTCTGCACAGAGTGCAGCTTTTGAGCTAGTATTCTATATTTGGAACATGAATTCTAAACCCAGTCAGTTTGGAAATCTATTTTAGAAGTACAAAAAGAGTTCATTTACCTCTTATCCTGAATGTAGCCTTCAACTTTGTGCAGTTCCTTTCCAAAAAGGCCACATGGTTTGAAGTTTAAAATACATTTTTCCCCAGTTCTGTAAAAAAAGGATTAAAATTGCAATTTTAAGGATCTTTAATGCAGACTTTTCCTATTTCAGCAGTTGGCTGTACTATTCAAAGTGCTTCTAGCTATCGCGTCTCTTTAGAATTCAGCATGATTCTCCCTTGGAAGTTTAAAATTGACTTTCAAGGCAGAACTTTTGAGAAGAGCTAAAGAAAAGATCTGGAGTCTTGTCCAATAGAAAATAGCGGTGGTGTCCCCTGATTTTAGCAAGAAGTGGCTGATAAAAAGGAAAGCTCTTCTCCAAGTTAAGGTCCTGGCATAGGAAAAATAGCTGTGACAAGTTTTTCCACTTTCCCAACCATGTTTTGTATCTGAACCACCAACAACCTAGAACTATTTAGGTATCATGGATGATAATGGGCACAATCCAGAGTAACTATGGGAAGTCCTTGCTCCGGTGTAAGAACAATTTACTCTGGATTGCAATTTGAATTTCCCATAGGTTTTCACTAGTGGTGCCGTAACTAGGGGTGCACGTAATGTCTCTTACATACTCCCGTAGTTACTCTGGATTGTAGGGAATGAATCTTTCAAGCATCTTTATTTAATGTGCCTTGGAATTATTGCCCAATTTGTAGACGTTTCAATGTAGCAAGATCCAATTAAAGACAAAATAGCAAGTCATACTTCCTGCTTACTTGTGATTGGTTATTTCCATATTTCCATACTGCTCAATCCAAAGCTTGCCAACAATAATATTATGCACACAACATGTAGGATTTGTCCACGTATACGCTTCATTGTGCCTGGAGGGAGGGAAGAAAAAATGAACACAGAGAACATTTACAGAGAAAACGTAAAATATGCTTATGGAAAATGAACATTATTCCAGATGTTGTCTATTTTCTGCCATTGGCAATATATCAAATTCAGAGACTATTGTCCAGAAGAAGACAACAGAAACGAATATGTTGTTTTTGTATGTTCTTTGACTTAGCAGTTCCAGTGCTTCCAGTGCTTCACTGGAACCATGGAACTCACCAGTTCCTTGATTCACCTGATCATGGAGGTGCAATATTTCCAAATCAAAAATACAACTTGTTTCAAAGGGAATTCTAAGAACTCTGGAATACATCTGAATTAGTTCAATTTTCAGACAAGGTCACTGAATATCCCAATATAACTTATCTTGTTTGCTTAATGCAAATAATCCACTTTAGGCTATATAAGAAGATGAATATCAGGAGTTTCTTAGGCCAAAAGGACATGCACACATTTTGCTAATGTATCAATGTTTAAAACTGTGAAAGCATAAAAAAATTACATAGAAATGCAAGCATTCAAAGGTGTGTGTCCCACATTCAACATGCCCCAAATGTTTAAGAAGTTTCATGCCTTCTGCTCAGTTGCTGTTTATTTTAAATAGAAAAGTGGAGGAGATTAAATTGAAGTGGAGGACACAAATATCCAATGCCAGATATGTGGAGCCAGATATGGAGCTATCTACACCGAGGAGAAATAATTTCAACTTGGTGAGAGCTGCTCATATTTGTCTCTACTTCAAACTCCAGATAGCTACCTAAGAGGCTGCTGCAGAGATGGTTCTGTGTGACTTCATGGTCTGAAATTGCCCGTTTAGAGCATCGAACCAACAAAGGGCAAGAAAAGGACTTCTCTTGTCTCCTGTCCCCGGAATTCTGATCTGCATAGTTCCAAGTTAATTTTGAGTGTGACATGTTTTTTCAAAAGATAAGGCCAAAATAAGACTAATTCTTCACACAGTCTCCACCATTTCAAGAGGAAATAACATTTCAGGAGGAAATTCAGGCAAGAAGAGAGGGTAGCTTCTCCTTGCCAAATACATGCTGAGGTCTACCTGCAAGGGTTGGTGAGTTGTGACTGAAGAAAGTGTGCATCCACTGCCCAACAGTGACAGAGCAATTTGCTTGGGACAATGTGTTGCCATCACTTCTTGAAACTTTGTGTATACTGGCGACTTCTCTAGAGGGAACCCCAGTCATCACAATGCCTTCCAAGAAAGTCAGTTTGTAGAGAGAAGGCAGTGATAGTGATTCTTGGATGAGAATTTTCTCTAAAAGGTTGCAAAAAGGTTAAATGCTAAAAGGTTTTGGTGCATATGGTGCTTCAGGAATCAGTCAAGTAGACCATTGATCAGTGTCTGGTCTGGCAACCTGAAATGCTGCCTATGCAGATTAAACATATAACTTGGTGTTTAATCTCCATATGCTAAAGCGGCCCAAATCTCTCAGTATGCCCAACAAACTTACTCAAGAAGTTTCAGAGTTATTATCCCTTTTGGTTCTGCTTCGACACTCTTTCCCCAGAACTTGAGCTTGGGATAAATGGAACCATGAAATACGAAGTCATTATTCAGTCCTTCGGCATAAAAAGCACTGATTGGTGGGTGATGACTAACTTGTTCTGAGATGAGTCTGAATCCAAGATCTTCTCTAAACACAGAAAGAAAGTGATTGGTTGAGCAATCTTTGTAGTTTGTTTCTAATGGAGAATAAAGAGAGAATGACACAAACTAAACAATACAAGAAAGATTGTCTTTGAATGAATTTCAAATATTCCACAAATACTGTATGTACAAATGGGGAAATTATATTATCCTTTCAGGACTATATTGATGCTTGCAAAGCCTGTCAAATCTAAGTGTTAATAACATTACCAAATTAAGGTTTAATTATAAAGACTAAATATTCTTACATACTACAAATTGAATATTGCTAGTTTCAGCTAGTTGGTCCATGTCTGAGCAGAAATACCTTGACCAGCTCATTGTCAGACCCCCATTATTACCTGACCAGTTCATAGGTCTCTCCAAGTAATGGGTTGAATGGTTTTCCTGTACGTTCCCACTGAGAGGCAACTGCAGAGACAGCAAAGGCAGCTACACACTGTTGAAAAAGTGTATAGATTTAATAAGTATTCTGAAGCACCATGTCTTATAAGGAAAATGTAATATTCAAGTAAGGCAGGAGTATGCTTTGCCATTTAATAAGAAAAAGGACAGCAAGTCTTTCTTTTTTTATTTTTAAAGGAATACTAAGCTAGCACAACAGGTCAGATATTCAATAGCTGATCATCTTCAACACTGTGGAGGTCAAGATAATTTTATTTCCGCAAGCACTTTTAAGATGCTATGGAAACACAGTTCCCTTAGTCTCTCTCTTGTCCCTGATCAGGAAAGTATACACAGTCAAATAGCACCAGATAGAAATTCTTGAGAATAAGAGTACCTGCATTCTTTCAATTGGGTCAGAAAGCAAGCTGGCTTTGTGGATTAGGTATGTATGCTCCATATATTCTGTCAACCGCTGCAGGAAACTCAGTGGCTCATTAAAGATGACGGGCATAGTGATCTTGGACAGCTCCTAGAAAAAGAATGTTAAAAGCAGTATTAAATTGTACACATGCTTCAAAACCATACTGCACTACCAAGATTGTGACCTTTTAAAATTAAAGACAGCATGTTGGCGGTGGAGCAGATGGGGGAAGAATGTGTGATATAAAGGGAACGGAAGTGCCTCCTAAACATACCACCCCCTGGGCTCTTAGGATGCCACCAGACATGATGCTGTCTGTTTTGTTTTTTAATGCCTAATAGCAGCTGCGAGACCTCCCGAGTCTGACTACAACTTCAAAATTGCAGAATGGAGAAACTTCTCCTCCAGCACAATTTTGCTGATAGGAGGTTTAGTGTTTGCCTCCATCTGCTACACCCAGCAAGATTTACATGTAGCCTTATGGTATCTCCCAATGTTGCAATGTAGTTCAGTGGCAAAACTTCTGCAGGGGAGGTTCAAGTTCAAATACCCACACAGCCATGACATTTTACTAGATGGGCCCTGGGACAGTCAGCTTTCACATAATCGACTTCACAGAGTAGTGACACCATGCCCACTGACAGCACATTCCTAACCCTTGGTTAGGCCAGCACAAGTCCTGTACTGATCTGGGGATGCCACAAAAGTGCTGTGAGGCACTTCTGCATCACTCCTGGAGGCCAGTGCACAGACATGTGGCAGACTCCTGAAGCCACCATGGGAGCAGGGATTTGGTGAGTTCTGTTGGCCAAAATTGGTTAGGATTGTGCCCTGAGCTTCTCAGAGGAAGAATGGGATATCACATTGCAAAATTAATGAGGCTTAAAGAATATTAAAGAATATTAGCCCAATGCCAATCATTGAAATAATTTAATTCAAAATAAAGGGCAAAAAAAACATTTACTTGGATTTGTTTTATGAAAACTAGCTGCTGCCACTTGAGATAATGTGTGCATCCATGTTCAGAACAAAGGGAAATTATTAATTAGGCTTTTGAAAATGTCACAGTTCCTAAAAGTAGGTGACACTGTAGAATTAAAAAAATAATAGGCCCTGCTTGTGTGTCTAGAAGTGAATATTGCATTGGTTACTAGAAAGGCTCTTGTTTCAGTCTCTGACATGGTTATGATTTGAATATATACATGCAACTACAGTTGATATTAAGTGAAGTTGCCAATGGCTAAGGAGGAAAGACAAACTGGCATGTGAACACAGTAAGGTGTAGCAACTGGAGTTCATGGCCTAGGGCTAGGGAGACCTGGATTTGAATGCTCGACATAGGCTCACTGGTGACACAGTCTTATGCAAGTCCATGTAGAAGCCAGTCCACTGAGTTTTTAAAATTGATTCCCAAGTATGTGTGTACAGTAAGGATTGTAGCCTAACCCTACAACTTACAATCCAGAGTAACTATGGGAACACGTAAGAGACATTTACGTCAATGTAGTTACGGCACCACCTAGTGAAAACCTAAGGGAAATTCATATTGCAATCCAGAGTAAATTGTTCTTATGTTGGAAGAAGGACTCCCCGTAGTTACTCTAGATTGTGCCCTAAGTGACCTTGGACCAGTCAAATTCTTCAACTCAATCCCACCTTACAGGGTTGTTGAAGAGAGAAGAAGGGATGCACGCATGCAGTCCTAAATCTTTAAAGGAAGAGCAGGATAGAAGTATGAACATCCACACCCTCATTCACATCTGGAATTTTGTTGCCTACCTTCAGTGTTTAATCTTACCAATATTTGGATTGGGGCTTTCATTTTATAGTTCATACCAATGCTCTAATGAGGTCAAATATCTTCAAGATTCATACATGAACTTGGTTATGAATAGAAATCTGGAAGCGTTCCTTATATTTCTGTGTAATCATTTCTTGATAATAATTTCTATTTCTGCTTCATTTCCTTGCTTTTTGGAGCATTAAAGAATGAGTTCCAAATATTCTTTCAATGCATAGCTGGAGTAAATTCAATGAGAGTGACAGGCTTATCCACACATGACTCCTGGTATCACCAACCTACTATGGCAGGTACTCAAATACCTCTGGTTATTAGTGCTGTAGGCGCTGGTTTCGTTTTTAGGTGAAACACTTCTAGCCCAGGAAGAGCTGGGTTCGTACTTAGTTATCTAGAATGCTTCAAACTGCAGCAACATACAACATTCTTTTGAAGGCATAATACCAAATTTTTCATTGTTTTAGCAGATAGAACTCATAGTATACATTTAACTACATTTTCCAAGATTTTGTTTGTTACCAAATTAGGATTTGGAAACGTTTGTCTAGGAAGGCCTGGAAATCACCAACCTTAACCCTTTATGAATACTTTCTTCTTTATACTTTATGAATACTTTCTTCAGAGCAAAATCAGGTTTCTCCTGTGAGTTGCTAGTGCACTATATATATATATGGGCTGTGCGTGGCACAAGTGGCTAAGGCACTGTGCCTGTTAACCAGTAGGCCAGGGTTCAATTCCCGGGTCGGCCCCACAAGACAGGGTAAGCTCCTGTCCTTAGCCCAGCTCTGCGACGCCAGCTGGATCCAATCGTATTGGCTCTGCCTTTCCATTGGACTAATTCAGTGGCGTGGAGAGGGGGGATCTGCTGCTTGGGTAACAGCCTATCCTCCATAACAATTCAGCCCAGACTTTCATGCTTCGCATGCAGCATATGCAGCGCTGAGCACGATACCATAGTCTTTCAAGACTGACGGAGGCCTGCTTTTATATGGATGGATGGATGGATGGATGGATAGATAGATAGATATACAAGACAGCCCTGGTGATAGATACAGCACTACTGAATGACAGCAAAATCAGGTAAAAAGAGCATGAAAAGGTGGAAAAGTATCAGGGCTTGAAGGAGGAATTAGAAATGATGTGGAAAGTGAAGGTGAATGTGATCCCAATAATGACTGGAGCACTGAGGACTGTGACACCCAAGCTGGAAGAATGGCTCCAACAGATTCCAGGAAGGACATCAGAACACTCGAAGCGCATTGCTAGGAACAGCTAACATACTGCGCAGAACCCTCAAACTCCCAGGCCTCTGGTAGAGGACCCGAGATTGAGGATAACATACAAATATCACCCCTGGAGGGTGAGAAAACAATTTATATTTGCGCAAATAAAAACTATGCAATACAGATCTTTATCATACAAGTGGTTGCATAAAAATGTGAGTGTTCTGCATGCTGTGCTATGTGGTATCTACGTGTTATGGCATTTTAATTTATTATAGTAATTTTAACTTTTCGTATTGTATTTTTATTTGTTTTTGTATGTTTATTGTATTGCAGTGTCATGCTGTCACGTATGAGTGTTTTTGTGTTTGGAAAGATGGGGAAAGAAATCTTTTAATACATGCAATATTGACCTACCATTCCAATGCACTTTCTTAAGATGCTCCAAATACTGAAATCATTTCTGGAAAACATTGGAGAGGGCAAGCTTGTCCTAGAGGATAGGTGGAGGCAGAAGACCAATTAAATCAGTCCTAAAAAAGCATGCTTCCAGAATTTTAAAATACTGGCAGATCACATTCCTATTTCTTGTGCTACTGAACTCTGAATGATCGATACAACTCCTCAGAAAGCCAACTATGTCCATTATCTCACATTCCTTGTCAATGGTTCCTGAAATAATTCACAAGAAGCTACATTTATATGCTTTTATGGCAAATCCTCCAAATATGCTGAGCCTGTAGTAAGCAAAAATGATTATGAAAAAAAAAAATCCAGATCAGGCAACCAAATTGCCAGAAGCATTTATCTCCCTAAGAACTTATTTTCTACCTTTAAAAGGGCAACCAAAGCAACATTCTCACACAGAAGCAGAAAATAGACTGATTCCATTAAATCTTTGGTTGAATTTTTATTACTGAATCATTGTATTTTTCCCTCGGCTGCCATTTATTTATTGTGGTTTGTATTAATTAAATTGCTTTTATTAATTAATTTATATTTTATTGTGAATTTCTGAATTATGTGAGCCACTGTGGTGACTCTTAAGAGCATTCATTTCCAAATATTTTAGCAATGGAACTCAACTAAAAAAAGGTTTCATTTTACAAGCCACTCAAGCTTTTGTGACTATAATGGTGATTGGCCAGCAGTCCTTTCACCAAGTAGAAAGTTGTTTAATTCTTCAAGCACATAGCCTAATATGCCTTGTCAGGTTTACTATCCACCAAAAATTGGATCCTAATCCACTCACGGGCCATGAACGCACAGATTATGAACAGATGCTTTAGATATTCTGCCAAGAGGCAGCACATAATATTTTAAATAAATACAACATTAATCCTGTGGTCATGAGGATCTGACCTGAAAACAAGGCTAACTAAAAACATTAATTGGTAAAACAGAAACACAATTATACAAACTTTATGCAACATAGGGCGCAATCCTAACCTATTTAGGCTGGCACAACTCACCTGCTCCCTGTTCCTGTGATGCTGTGGGTAGCACATGTTTGTGCACTGGCCAAAACCTTCTGGGAGTGGCACAGAAGTGTCTTAGGACACTTTTGTGACACCCCAGGCCAAAATGGGACTTGTGCCAGCCTAACTGGGGTTAGGATTGCACTGATTATCTTTAAGAGGGCAAGTCACATATTATCCCAAGATCTATTTAATGCTTTTTCTAATGAGCAATTATAGCTCTGTTTAAAGCGATACTTTCAGACAAGAATATAAGGAAAAACTGTGTACATAAGAAAATCTTTGAAGAGAAGAGGGTGTGCTGTTCTTCGTAGGTAGTGCTGATAGTTTTGATAACTGTACAAATTAGTGGCCTACCTTTGGGGTGGGGGAAAACCTTATGCAGCTGCTTTCCCAACAACTCAGTGAAGTGATGAAGTTGATTACTCTGGATCACAAGCAGGATTCTGCGCTAGCAAAACTCAAATCTAACAAACATTTTCAAGAAAAGTTTTTGAAAGACAGCTATGACACAAATGCGAAGATCACGTTGCATGGCTTCCTCCCCCACTGCTTCTACATTTTAAGGCTACATGTGCTCATATGAGTGGAAACTAATCTTTCACAGACGGTTAAAAAACCTCTCCAAAATTACAAGTGTTTTGACTTCTTATGGTATGATCCAAAGATTCTTGCATCAGTTATACTAAAATGCAGACAGGTATTGCAGCAGTGCTAAGAGGTGCCTCTTGAAGCCAACTGTGACCTTCTCCAATTACTGTAATAGGCATAGAAACCTGCAAAACCAATTTGACTGGGAACACACAAAAAAGTAAATGTGTACCAGAAGTTCTACAATGCTGTCTCTAACCTACGAAAAAGCTATCCTATGTACTCATACAGCTTCTCAGTAATTTATAGTCATGGGGCATCTTCATTTTCCAAAAACATTAAAAGTTGTTCAACAAATACTCAAAATAAAAAAAAAATCACTGCTAATTTTTTAAAAATTTTAGATTTGGGCATACAATCCAAGGATCACCTATCTAGCTTCATCACAGCGTTATAGCAAGGACATTGTTATATTTTGTCTGGTTACATTGCAACCAGACAAAAGTCCTTATGTCCTCAACCCCCCGGCAGCAGCCCAGTGAGTGTCTGCCACACTTTGATGGCCAGGCCATGCTGGGACTCACAAGCCAGAACCATGCTGCCAGGCATCCTGTTGATCCCTAAGCAAACTGGACATTCACAGCCCAATGATCTGGTTGAGCACATCACTACAGCACCAAACAAATTGGGATGGTGCAACCTACTCGTTGGGCTGCACATGCTCAGCTCACTCTTGGTCAGGATTGAACTGTGCATGAACTGCCCAGCCAGTCCATCGGTTAAGCAGCAACACGATCCCTAGGACTGCACCCCTGTTGGGGAAAAAGAGCTATTTCCAAACCTAGCTGTTGTGGTGCCAGCATTTGGGAAATGTGGGGAGCCCTCGGCAGCCCTGCAAAGTGCTTGCAGTATTCCCTGTGGCTTGAAACTAGTGAAAGTGCAAAAGTGACAAAACCAGAAGTCTGACTTTGCTTGTCCTAAGACAAAATCCAGTCTTCTCGAAGTAACATTTTAAAATGCAACCTAGAGTTAAAGTTTCACAATGTACACACATTTTGTGTTATTGATTTTCAGTTCTATTAGTACCTAAGGCATTCACACCCCCCCCCCATCACCCTGCTCTTGGAGCTCCTCAATGCCATAGGTACAAGTGGCCTCTACCTTGAGATCCCCTGGGAGAGGCCAGTTCAACCTGGCATTTAAAGGAACATTATGATGGCACAGCCTGATAATGTGCAACTAGTACAGATTTCCTACCCACCAATACATGGTGCTGCAGAAAGGGTATAGGCAGCTGTGTGGCCTTTAATATTTTTAGCTAACTGCATACACCAATGATTAGAAAGACACTGGAGAATTCCTCACAATCCTCACAAGGCAATCAATCTAGGAATAAACTGCTGTGGTTACAAGCAATAGGGAGACAGAATTGAACGTAGATCCACCTCACACAAATCTTTCTAGATAATTACCGTATTCATGGAACTGCTTCTGGGGTTCTATTAGGCAGATCCTATCTTAGAAAAGGGGATTGTTGTGCAATGGACCTCAGAGTCTTCACTCCTCTTTCCTCATTAGGGGATATTTTCTTGTGAAGCCCTGAACCACACTTTGGGAGAAGTGGCCTGAATACCAAAATGTGAAGAGTTGCCAAGATCTTCTTTTAAACCCCCTTCCCAGTAACATAATTTAGTGCAGCTGAACAACACAGCATTCTCCCAATCCCACTGACCATTGGCAGTGCTCCATCCTGCCTTGAAGAGGGCAGGCTTCCAACAGGAAATTCACAAGTCAATACATATAACAAGTTCTTCCAAGCCTAACCAAATATCTCCTCTTCTACAAATGTTTCTTTCTGTCTCTTCTCATTAGGTTGCAGTTTGCTTACATCTTGTTAGGACTACAGTCCAACCAAGATGGATGTTAACAACATCCTCCACTATTCAAGTCTATAGGAAGTACTACTACTACTACTATAGGAAGTAATTTAGTCTGGTGATGTAAGCTGGGTGGTGGTGGAAGAGGAGGAGGAGGAGCAGCCTTAGATGGAGCTTGACTGCAGTGTGCAAGGGGTCCCTATCCTTCTGAGTCACACTTCAGGTGGTAAGAGCAAAACAGAGTCTTGAATGGCTTGGGGAAGGGTCCCTTGCACATCATGGAGAGGCTCCCTCCAACCACTCCACCCGCTCTAGCTATGCCACTGGTTAGGTCAGCTCTGCCAACTTCACACCAAAAACCCCCATTAGTTTCCTGCCTGTTCACATCATGCTCATTTAAATGTTAGTATCTTCACTTGAAACTGCACACTATCACTTTATAATCCAGAAGAAGCCAAAACCCCAGGAATGCTCACATGCAGCAGCAAGCATAAGTTAGTCTTCCATCATTTTCTATTGCAATTATTGTTAGATCACATGAGACAGACGAGGAAAGAAGCAATTGCTTCCCAATGGTAGAGATGCTAAAGACTTATAATACACACTTTAGGATTGGAACCGTATGCAGAAACAGGCTAATATGATTTTAGATCATTAAAAAAATTTCTAAATGACTGCTTTCTTATGTTACAAGCAGCAGTAACCATATCTGCAAGAAAGTATCTTAAGTCACATCTATGCTATGTATTAAAACCTAGTTACTGGAATGGCTTTTCCCAAAGACTGCTGTGTCAATTGGGTCTATACCTTGTTCGATACAGCTAACTCCTCCATACAACATTTTAAGGCAGGCGTATCAAACTAATTTTCTTGTAGTGGGCCAAATAGCATTCATGGTGTGCCTGCTGAGGACCAGAAGTGACATAATTAAACAGATGATGGTTAGAAATAAGCATTTTTTTCTCAAATAAGAACTCAATAACTAACTGCACAAGACAGAATCAGCTGTGTTAACACAAAAAATGCCAATATTTGTTCATAATTTCAAGATACAAACCCAATTATAATAAGGAGGCAGATAAATTGCTTCCATGGGCCACATTCGCCCCATACGCCTTATGTGTTGGATACCCTGGATTTAAAGTTTCCTGGAATGGGAGGACCTATTAAGGGTAAATCAAATTTAAATGTGTTTTGTAAATTTGTAAAATTAAACATACTGCAAATATAGTACAGTATAAACATAGTACAGAATAACAGTATAAATGTACTGCAAATACACATTACTTGCTATACTGTGCTCAAGGGATATTTTAGGATTCTTCTTCTCTTCCTTGCCCTTCAGAGAATTTCTACTTTTTTCAGTTCACTAAACTAAGAGTACTATATCTGGAAATGAAGTTGGGTCCCTTCACAAGGCAGGCCTGCATCCAGTTAACATTTTTACTCCACTGATGGGAGCCAGGAATTATTAGGACTAGTGCCAATTCTGGATATCTGAAAGAAAATTCACAAGTTAAGATAAGTGTTCTATTTCAGAAACAACTTGCACAGCTGCAATCCTCCTTAACTAGATAACTACCATATGCTTGTTTGCAACTTCTAATCAGAAGTATGCACTTATTAGTAACCCAAAGTCAGCTTACGTTCTAGATTCTCGGAATTCAGTGTAACGTGGAGAAAATATTTTGCAATCTGCAACTGTTAATTGCAAATATTTTCAGCATTAGAAATATATTAGAGTGTAAGATGTTTACTGGATTTATAAAGATGACAACACTTTTACTTCCGATTACTATTTTTTATGTATACTTCAAACGAAAGCAACTTGAGAGCTAAGAGAAATGGGATTTGAAACCAACAAGAGCTGATACGGTAAGGATTTACCAATTTCTACAGCGTTTGTCAATAACAGGGGAAGATTTATTTAAATTAAGAAAAAGACGACTTTTTGTTTCAGTTTTTAAAGTTATTTATAAATGACAAATTAGGTCTATATGTTTAACAGTGCTTTGGGACAAAGGATCAAAGTACTCTTACCATTCCGGTTTGAATGGGACACACATACCTAAGAACAGAAGTCTTCATGTTCCTTCAGGTTACATCAACTTTCAGGTTTATTTTACAACAGTGCTTCCCCCCTTTATTTTAGTGCTAAGAAAATAAGAAGAAATGTGATCATCTTCACAACTGGTCACAAGAATATAGGTGTTATGGTAAACCATGTAATTTTTTTTACAGGCTGGATTTAGCCAACATTGTCCATGAAAAGCCAAAAGATTATCTAGCTACAGTATTTATGTACCGCTTTTTAACTGAGAAGTTCATGAAGCGGTTTACAAGAAAATGAAAAATTAACAGCTAATTAATAGCTAATAGGTCCCTGTCCCAAAAGGGCTCACAATCTAAAACGCAAAACAACACCAGCAGAAGCCACTAGGAACAGACATTGCTGGGGTGTATAGGGCAGTTACTCTCTCCCTGCTAAATAAAAGAGCAATAAAGGATTGCTTAAAAGGTATCTGATATGCACCAGGGCAAGAAGACACTGAGCTATATCTAATCCAGAATCTCATTTTTGCTAGAAACTTACTAGTTTGCCTTAAGCAAGCCACTGATGTCTTCAATCTTCAACAGTAATATGAGAAATACTACTTACCTGCCTTTCAGGTTGTTATAAAAACAACTGAACACTTTCCAAATATTTTCACATAAACTAAAGTTATCACAATAATGGCCTTAGTATTACTGAATGTATACAGACTTTTCTTATATAACCCACAAGTCCCAAAATGTGAATGATGTCCATTTTCTCAACAGTCCTCAAATTTGTTCATACAATCAACAGATATATGGAAGATGGAAAATTTCATGAGCCAGAATATGCTGATGATCTTTTTCTATATCTCTATCTCTATATCTAGATAGATATAGGGTAACAATTAAAGGTGACAGAGCAATTCCCCATACTTGAAGTTGGTTTAAGTTTCCCCCTTTTACTGACTAAAGTTACAATCCTTGAAGTTCAAGGCTGAAATGCACAGGAAAGCATTATAACTTTCTGATAAGTACATGATGCAGATATATTCACTAAAAAAGCATCCACTAAATTCATATACAATAAAGTTTTTCAAATTCTATGCCTGTAGGAACCGAGATTGATCATGGAGCCACATCGCCACTTGAGAAGTTGGGCAACAAAATCCACCATTACTATTCTGAGCAGCTCTAATATCATGCCTTCTATTGTTAGCTTGTCAAAATCTGCAACAACTGTTTTTCTTCAGCTAGAATCAGAATACTGTAGGAGAACCAATGATCTACAGTTCTGTACCTCTCAGAATGAGGAACTTGATTTTATGAAACTCATAATGATTTGCAATAGTTTAAACTTCAGCATTATATAGGTACCCCCACTTTCTGATGGTTAGTTTACTGATGATCCACCCTTTCAATACCTTTTAGTGAAACCCAGAAGCCATTCATTCAACACATGTCCTGCTCTTTCAACCTCACTCTGCTATTTCAAAGGCTAAAATTGGCCTCCCCTGTGCTGATCTGCCTATGACGCTGTGATTCAGAATGTTTTGGTAAGTGTGTATTTCGTGTGTATTGTGTGAGTGTTTGTGTGAACTCCTTCATTCTGGAAGGAGTTATTAAGAATCCGTTTGGAGAAATTGTTGTGTGACAACAGGAATTTGCAAGAAAAAAGTATATTTACAAGTTGCTAAATACAAATGCATCAGAAGCAACGTTCCACTTTTCAGTGATTTTTCACCACAGCTCTGGTTCCCAACCTGTCAGGTAAGTGGGGGATGCCTATATGAAGTGTGACCACATATCCTGTCTCCCAGGATATGTCCTGTATGTTAGCTTGTGTCCTGGGAAAAAATCTTCATTGTCCTCCTTTTCCTTGTATGCGGGCAGTATGTAGCCTTATAATTAATAAATTATGGGTAATAAATTATATGTAATAGTTTTAAATTTAATAAGTAATACAGCACATGAAATTAAGCACAGGAAAGCAGTACTTGAGTGTTTTTAGCTTTTATTTTATGATGTCCTACATTTTTCTTTGATGTCCTACATTTTGAGATCCTTGTCCTCTTTTTTGGTTACTATAGTCACCCTGCCTATATGTGCCAGCCCCAAGTCCAAAAGAAAGTGGTATCCTGTTCCACAAACTCTACATTCACTTCTTCTGCTTCATTACTTAGTGTCAATCACTTGGCAGTAGTGGTGTGGTGGTAAGTGTCCAAATATAGGAATACAAGCACAGGAATTAAGAGGGAGGGAAGATTAAAAGGAAAACAGACCTCCCACATTCTTCCATTCAGTAAAGGCCAACAAGTTGCCAACCAGCAATGTTAGCATAACATGCAATCATTAGATGGAAGGCAACCCTCCTTCTTAACTTCAATCATATCGTTTAAGATAGCTAACTGAGAAGGAGAGCTACACCCAAGAGTATTATGTCCTCCTGCATAAACGAACAACTGCTGGAAGCACCAGTTTACATGTGATCTTTCTGCAGAACAGTTTCTGTGTTCTCATATCTAGGTTAACATAAAATATGCGTATTAGCAAGATGTATGCCTGACTCACTGATCACCTTGCTGCTGGTATCTCACTTGCCCACATCCTTGTAGAAGTTCAGATTATAAACAAAATTTTTATTCCAAATCCTCACTCTATGGCAGCAGTCTCCAAACTCCAGCCTGGGGGCCAGATGTGGCCTGCAGTGTGCCTCAAATGTGGCAAGATCCATCTGGCCCCCAACCAAGCTAAATAATCCTCCATATTGTTCATGATACATTCTTATACAGTACGTAAATGTATTCAAATTTGAAATGTACATCATTTTTCTGGCCCCCAACACAGCGCCTTAGAGATGATGGGCAAAATCCAGAACAGTTACGGGTTCACGCAGTTACATCACCGTTTAGTTATCTTATGGAAAGTCACCTTAACTGCCCTATCGCAAAGGGCTTAATTTGACTTTAGGATATGGGCCGATGTGGCCCTCCTGCTTAAAAACTCTGGACACCACAGTTTTAGGGTTATTAGTAATCTTCATTGCCTCATCTAATTGAACAACCCGGAGCACCACTGTATGAGAATTATAACACTGTCATGCTCATTATTGTGTGTCATCATTTCATTGTAAACTTTGGGCTGCTTATTTTAAATACTATGATACAGTTACAACAATGTGTTCATGTTCTCTTACCCAGAACCCTGCAAAATGTAGGTATAACCTGTTTACTCATTTAGGCTCAACACAGGTCCACCAGTGTTGAGCCTAACTAAACCCTCAGAAGGGGGGTACAGCACTTTCTGAACCCCGGAAAGGCTGTGCGCAGAGACCTGTGCCGTCTCAGGCTTCAGAATGGCCAAAAAGGCAAAAGTGCTAGTTCCTATTTCCCTCTGGTCATTAATAAGGCATTAAAATGTTGCTACCAGTTTCCTGGTTTCCACCATGTTCCAAGGGTGCTGTTGGAAGTTTTAGGGCACTCTCTGGAAACTGGAAGTAGCCTTTTTGGCCATTCTGAAGCCCACAGATGTTGTGGGCAGAAGTGTACCATGTCTGAAAACTTTAGAAAGTCTTCTTGAGGCAATCGGAGCAGTCTAACAGAGTTTCAGAGGGATTGAGAAACAGAAAACTTTGGATTTGCTTATGTTTTGAGTATCTACGCAGGGTCCAAGAACAGATCTCTCATGGATTCCAAGGCCCCAGTTATATAGACTTCCCCCTAAAGCATGTCTGTGAACTCAAAAGCAAATTTACATGTTTGATGCAATTACAATTCTGTCCAAGACAGAATACTCTTCTCATATTCTTATCAGATGGCAACTATACTGCATGCAATCCAAAAACTTTGCTTCAGTGTTTTATTTTTTATGCAATATGAACAAAACTGCAGTTCAAGTGTCATGAGATAATTTATTAACAACTTTCACCATAAAGATATTACCTTTAGAGCTATTCCAGTTAAAACAAACAACTTCATTCTTAACATAGAACATCTTTTCCCCATTCACATATACAAGTTATAATGCCACAAAAAACCCTAAAATTGCTAAAACATAGTCCATATATATTAAGTTACAAATGTAGTGTAACCGAATGACAAGTTAAGCAAACAGCGCCTAACAATCCCCAGACAACAACAAACACTGAACAGCTTAATCCCCTGATGCTGCCTGCTCCAAGACAGAATTTAGATCAGTTTTCCCACAGAGGTATGACCATCTGCATCAATATATTTGCAGACACCAATTCCCAGTGTGGTGCCAGTTGACAGGTCAGATATTGCAATATAGGTGCCAAGAAAGTACAAGAAGGTGCTTGAAGGTTTATTTTCCCCAAGAAATGTGTTACCGCCATGTTTGAAAACAGTATCACAAAGCCTCTTTAAAAATAAATAAAATGACGGAAAAATTTATCAATGAATGAGAACGAAGGTACTGAACGGTAAAGTCGACCAAAGCAAAAGCGGAAAAGCTAGAGATCAAAAGCATAATGAGAGACACCTGTAGTGGAAAGTGAAGAAATACCAGGGGACTGGGAAACAAATAACAGCTTGGAGGCTCTAGTCACCTCTTGTTTACCATTTTGGTAATACAGTTTTACAACAAGCCTAGTGGAAACCAGCCAAACTACTGTTGTTTCCTATGATTAAGAATATGGTGAGCTTAACATTGCATTGTAATATAAAAATATTCATGATTTGTGGTAGAGGATTCTGACTATTTTCTTCTCAATATATTACATTTTTTTGCACCTAATCAGAAAGTACAGGTGAAAAATAATGTGTTTTAACCATAACGAATAAGGCACAGCTGGGAAAAAGTGCTGAATGAATATTAGCCAGAGTATCATTATACCGAGAGATCTTTGAATTTTTTTTTCTAGACCTACCAAAATAGTTTCTGAAGCAGTGACTCAACTTGGTTACACAAACAAGCCCTGACCACATATTGTTTTGAATTTAATGTGTTAATTGAGCCACTAACAGGCATTCAGGTGTTAGTACGTATGAGAAAGCAATTACTGAAGAAGAAGCCTAGCTTAAACTCCCATTTGCAACAAGAATGAAAAAGGTCACCATCTATATGCAAAAGAAACAAAGGCTAATTATAGATTAAATTTAAACCATGTTTAAATTAGGAAGCAGAAGTGTACACATATTAAATTGTCCCTCCACTGAAACCTGAGAAACAAGGTATTTGTTACATGTAACTGAGGATCTATTGTCCTCTTTACATGCAAAAAAAGTTAAGAATAGATGAAGCGGATAATATGTGACATGTTTATGCAATAAGAAGACATTTTGTTTATAGGTACTTTGACTATAAATTTCAAAATATATTGAAATATCTGGCTAACAGCAATGTATAATTAACAATAACTCGAAAGAGATCACACGAGTCAGCCGTAAGAGATGCACATTAAAAAAACATGAGGAAACATTGGTATTGATTTCAATGAGACAAATTTAAATTAGTTAAAACATGCACAGTTTAAGAATTCATGTATTTAGTTATCATCATAGCATCATCCTAATTTTATTGTTCTCGCTAAAAAGTTAATGATAACAAAGGTGTTTTCATATAAATCAACTCCAATTCACTACTGATCTCAGAGGAAAAGCAAAAAAAGTCCCAAATATCTTTTATAGACATACCAGGAGGGTTCTGTCTCTCATGGTAGTAAGTACTGTACAGCCTCTCTCCAGACATCTGGAGTAAACTAAAGTAAAAATCCTACCTGTGCTTTTTGATGCCATTTGAAAGAGTTTCTTCACTTTTACAGGCTTTTTCTTCAGACATGCTGGATGTTATAGTATCACTAGAATCCATGCTGTCTTCAAATGAGTTGCTTGTCACAGTTTCAAATCCAGTAAATGATTTTTCGGATTCAGAATCTGCAAGACAGGTGAACATCAGTGGAGCAGACGTGAAGGCTACAGGCTTTCATAGTCTAATGGACACCTTCTCCATACAGAGCACTGAAACCTAAGTAGGCAACACTGTACCAATGGCAGCATGTGTCCTGTAAAAGCTTATTACTAGCCGAGGCCAAGTCTCCAGCAGAACATTAATGAGCAAATTGTACATCACCAAGGATTATGAGCTGGATGGTAAATTTAGAATCAGGCAGGTAATCAGTAGCAGCAAAACATTTATTACTAATTTTAGTGTTAATGCAGATGCAATATGGCCCACACCTTCACCATAGTTAAGACACTGGAAAGAAGTCTCCTCTTTCCATCCCCTCCCCTCTTGAGTATAAAATTCCAACTGCTTTAATCATAATTTAGTACAGCAACCTCATTTTTGGTCTCCTAAGCCAATGCTCCTTTCATTCTCCAAATCATTCTCCTCTCTACCAGGTTCTTACTTTCCTTCACTGACTTCCTCATCCATATGCTTCAAGATCAGTGCCTGGTCCTTACCTTCCAAGCTCTTCATGACTTTGCCCTCCTGAACTCTCACTTCTCATATCTTGTTACACTCCTGCCTTTGACCTTTCCTCCCTTTTCAACCATCCTCAAGTCTTCTGCTCCCTACAACAACTATGCCCTTTCTCATTTGCTACCCTCAGTCTCCTTTTTCTGGGAAGGCCTTGACACAATATCTTAACCTTCCTAATGAAAGCAAACATTAACATCTACAACCCAAATAAATGTACCGGCATCCATGTTTATTCTTGCCTCCATTCTCCTGTTATCTCACTTGTATTAATATGTATTCTAGACTGTTAGCCCCTCAAGGCAACAACCTGTCCTGCCGTTCCTCATAAAGCACCATGAACATGAAAATTCTGCTGTGTTAATAGGACACCACCTTTATGCTCTGCTAATTCTCTCCCGGATCCATTTTTAGTTACAGGTTTTGAAATATGTATGGAACAAGACTGCAAAGGATTGCCCATTTCATGTAACCAAGTAAGACGTTTACATTAAATATTAAAACTTTTAAACTCCTCCTTTTTTCAGCCTTTCCATTTGAGAAATAAATCTTGGACTCTATATTTATGATATTTCACATAACTAGCCCTACATTATAGCAACAGGTGACATATTCACTGGCTGGTATCTTGAACATAGGAAGCTGCCATAACAACGCATATCACTGGTTTATCTCAGTCTCAGTTCTGTCCATCATTGTTTGAACCAGTTCTTGAGATTACAGACAGATCTTTCCCAACCCCTATGTGAAGATTAAGGACTGAATCCAGGGCTTTCTGAATGCAAAGCAGGTGTTCTGTAGCTTCCTCATCTTTTGGCATAAAACATTTTCAACACAAATATCTTTCAAACTAAGCTATCACAACAGTATAGGCAAGTATAGAAACATCAACAGAACACAGTGAAGCAAAGCTGGCCAGCAACAGCCCAAATCAATGACTGGGGCTGGAATCCTAATCTCACTTTCTTGGGAATAAGTCCCATTGACTGTAATGGACTTACTTCTGAGTCCATCTACATCCGCATTAGGATTGGGTTCAGTGATGGGCTTCAAAGAAATTAAGAACCGGTTCTCTGTCCATCTGGCAGCCACTTTTAAATGGCTATTTTTAAACTTTATATGTACTATCTCTTGTTAAGAACCGGTTCTATAGAGTAGGTGCGAACCTGCTGGTGCCCACCACTGATTGGGTTCTCTGGCAAATTTTGTTAAGTAGCATAATTAATTAGTTTCTACTAATACAGTGGTACCTCTCATAACAAGCACCTCACGTAACAAGTGTTTCACGTAACAAGTCTAAATTTCCAAGGAATCTTGCTTCACATAACAAGTTCTGCTTCACTTAACAAGCACTTATGCAGCCCCGATGCTCTGTGCGGAGACTGTTTAAAAGAGCTGCCGGCCAGCGCTGACAGAGGCAGCTGCCCCTAACTGCCCCCACCAGCCATCTTGAACCTCCAGCAGCAGTCCAGGTAAGACTCCCAGGAAAGTGCCTTTGATTGTAGCCTCCTAACCATGTCTACTCAGAAGTAAGTCCCATTGTGTTAAATGGGTCTTATTCCCAGGAGAGTGTCTTTAGGATTGCAGCCTAAGTAGACTACATAGGATCATGCACACTGAATGCATATTTTGAATTCAATTCCATTGTTTTGTCATCATTTTTACATAGTTAATATTTTTATATGAATATTTTGGGGGTTGTGGAACTAATCATCTGTGTTTCTGTTGTTTCCCATGGGAGAATCCGCTTCACTTAAAGAGCGTTTCACTTAAAGAGCATGCCTCCAGAACGAACCTCTTTATGTGAGGCACCACTGTATATATAAAGCCACTTCATACAGAAGCAGTAAGCAGAAACTTCAACATATGAAATAAAAAGTGTGCTTCCATCATTCAGTTGAACTACTGCAATGTAGTCATAGTCTCTCTCTCTCTCTCTTTCACACACACACACACACACACACGCGCACAGGAGTACTATTCTACCATTATTACAGTAACTGTCAACAAATACCATGTCCCCTGATGCTCTTCCGAATTAGACGCTACAATTCTAGAGCTCTAGAATTAGACTAATAGAAATTTTGTGTTACACTCAGGGTCAGTTAAAAAAAAAAACTAGTAAAAATGCAGAACTTCAGTGTCAGTCAAGATGCATGGAGAGAATGACAACAATACAAACCTCTCACAATTATGTTATGTGCTGCAAACAAATCTGATCAAAGGAAAACATTGTTTCCAAGATGAGGAAAATGCAAAACATCAAGAACTACAACATGTTGATATTTTAAAAGCGAGTATTCAACTTAGATGACAACCAGAATCACACGGAATGATAGCAAAAATTCATCTATGAATTTTTATCCTCTTTTTGCCTATTGAAATTACATCTATCTTGCAAGACCAAATTGTATGGGGACCATTCTTAAATTATTACATTCTAGTGTTTTTATAGTGGGAATATCTTGGTCAGCTGAATGTCCACTGGACAAAGTGGAGTTTACAATTTTTATTTTTATTATATCAAGGAGTTTATAATTTTTATTTCCAATCAACCCAAATAAAGAGGATGTTTTTAGCTAGCTAAGTACTGAACAAACTGCTTAACTGGGTACAAGTGCAAAAATATATAAATTCCTGAGTACACGTTTCCCCCCACCAAAAAAACACCCCAAAACAAAACTGCATCGGTAACTGGAAACTGGAGATGAAGAACTTCTGCTGACAAGCAAACATCAACACTACCAAGGACTTTGTTTTCGGAAGAGACTCCTATCATAGAGAGTTTGTAGTACAAAATGTGATCTATTTGGAAAAGGGTTATATAACTCAGGCTGCAATCCTGACCCCCAGTTAGACTGGCATAAGTCCTGGCACAAATCCCGTACTGGCCTGAAAGGCACTTCTGTGCCATTTCTAGGGGAGCTAGGCCAGTGCACAGACATACACTGACTTCCCCACACCACCACGGGAATGGAGTGGAAATGGAGCTGTGCCAGCCTCGGTTGGTTAGGACTGTGCTCTCAGGAAGCTATGAGATAAACTACACTATATTCTGTAAGAACATTTTTACTTACAACAGTGTTAAAGTAAACTGCAGCACAGAATATGTTGGAGGGCTTTTAATATTGCCCACCACCCCATAAGTTACGATCAGGATTGTGTCTCTCCTATGTGCCATTTCTGAAAGAAAAAAAACTTTCCAACATAAAACTTTTTTCAGCTTAGCTGAAAATGTATGCAGGTTCCCACTCGCTTTTGATCCATATTCAGAGGAAAGAAGGTCTTCACTTCTGCCATTATCCATAGAGAGGCCCCAATTCTTGTATGCTTTTAAATACATTTAATACACTTTAAAGATATTTATTAAATACACTTTTTGAGCTATACTAGGATTGTAGCTACTTGAATGCTTTCAATGGCAGCAACAGTATTTGAACTCCTGATTTATTACAGTGCATTTCTTATATCTGATACACAAGTCCAACTCAGTCATATTGTACATTAAATGTACTTAATGTACAGTATAATTGGCTTTCATACATAGAATGTGTTTACTGAAGGGATTACCTGCCCAAACACATAATACCTTTTGTTCAAAACATAATACCTTTTGTTTTGCTCGTACTGTTTCCATAATACATTTTTATTAACTTATTCCTGTCTCCACTTAAAAATGGAAACAAGAGAAATAAAGTTAGCACCACAGAAAGCATGGACAGCAATGACCTATGTAGGTCTCAGAAAGGCCCACAGAAGCATCACAAAAGCACCTTCCAGTTTTTGAACTGAACTACTGGTTTTACTGGAAGTTGCTTCTAGACACCATTCCAAGGCCCACAGAATGAGTTGCTGACAACACGGAAGATGCCTACAGAATTTCCTAAAAAGACTTTGTACCATGAGAAGGAACACTGTATTGTAACCCACTGTGTGCTAGGTTGTGGCATTGGGAAGTTGATGAACCTTTTCCCTAATCCCAAGTTTACACCTTGGAATAGGAACCCACTTTTATGCTTAATCCGAAATGCCATGTTCATCAGTTGCTCTGTATTAAATACTACCATAAGCTTCAAACTACTGGTATTTTAATCACTATGAATCACAATTAAAACATTCAAATTAAAAAGTCATGGCTTGCCATGAATTTTTTAATATATCAGACTTACCTGAAACAGCATCATAGAATTGTTCTTCACTTAGGATGCTCAAAGGTGGGGACCCTTTAACTATCGACTGCTCTAATTCATGATGTTCAGTGGCTAATGTTTCTAGTGCTTCTGATAAGATCTTGTTTTTCTCCAGCTCATGCTCCAGTTTCAGATTCTTCACCTGTAAGTAGAAACATGTATGAAAAAAATCTCATCTGTCCCAAGAAAGTGAGACACAAAAGGCTATTTAAAGATTAGGGAACTGCTTGCAACTGAACCAAATGAGTAAGCTCTTAAAAGTAGACTAAGGACACAACACAAGTTACTATAGATACTTGCCTATAAGTCGATCTCACAGATAAGCCGAGGGTAGGACTTTTTATGAAAGACAAGTTAGGGATTAAACTTAGGGGGAGAGTGTCTGACTATAATTTTGTTTGATTTTACCTAAGAGCAGATCCTAAAAAACAACCTACCAGTAATTGTTAGCTAAGAACTGTACAGTCTCTGACTTATTAAAAGTATAGTAAAAGATCATAAAATAAATTTTTATGTATTATCTGTTTATATTCTGGTCTTCATAATCTTTTTTAAACACTCTCAAAAGTAAGTGCACTGTAAACAATATACCAGTAGAACAATTAACCAGATCCTTCTTTAAGGATTTCTTCTTTTAATCCTCCTGGCACATTACACCACAGGTTTAATATATAATATACTAATAGCACAATCTAGAAGTGCACTTGGATTACCCTCTTCATCACTGGGGCTGACCCAACTGCAAGATGCTCCACCCTAGTTACTCTGGAAAAGGCTTGTGGCAGCCTAAGGCAACATAGGCTGCCCCAAGATAAGAGGACCAGGGTTGCCCTAGCTGGGGCAGCCTAGGCAGTTCAGCAGAGGCATGTTGAGGGCATGTTCAGCATTGCCAAGGGCAGAGCAGTTACTCTGTATCCAGAGCTTGCTTCCCAGGCAGAAATTTCCTCTTCCAGCTCTTCAAGAGTTATACCACCTCAGGAGCAGGTATAGTAATGAGTAGACCCAAAGGGATCCAAGATAAGGCAGAGTATGAATGGCAGCGTTGACCAAAAATCTGAGTTCTGGGCCAGACTTGCTGCAACCCCTACCTCTCAACCTCAGGATATGGCACAACTATGGCAGCCACTAACCTGGTGATACAGCAGGCCACTCCAAGCATCCACCCTTCACTAGAGATACTGCTGTATTGCATTCACCTGCTGCAACTGTTACTGGTTGTCAGGAACTTCTGGGCTTCCATATAAGGCAGGCACCACAGCTGTTCCTTGTTCAGTGTGATCTGAGAGGGGGTTTCCTCAGGAGCAAGCCCTCCCCAGGTGTCACAAACTTGATGCCTACTTAGCATTCTCTGGAGCAGCTAGGGCAGCCCTGGCTTCCTGACTCTCTGGATCCTGCATAACTCTCTGCTCTGGATACAGAATAGTTGGGGCAGCCCAGTTAAGGCTCTCCTCACTCTACTCTGGATTGTGCCCTATAACAAATAACTGGGAATTTGCAACTCAGTTCACAGTAGAGAGACAAGCAAAAAGAAATGAGCATGCACAAGTAAATGTAGTTGTAATCTGATTTACTCAGAAGTATACCAACTTCTTGGTCTGAAAAACATGGGTATTATTCATATGAAATGATACACCGAATTGTAGCCTGGGAGTTTGTTTCAGGAGATTATATCCTGGTTCTTGAAAAATCAGACTGCTGCAAACATTTGAAAACTGAAACGAGGCTTCAGAAGGGTTGGATGTGATCTTGCCAAAGAGAAGGAGGCCTGCTTGATTTTAACGGAAGTGTTAAGCTTTTAGTTCCCCAGGAGAGAAAAAGTTAACTTTGGCTGCAGCTTTGAAGACTTGTTGCCATGTAAACTAAATAGCCCTCCATTTCTGCAATATCTACTTTCTAACAGAGTAACCTAAAGATAAGGCTAATAGGTAATTCACATTTGATTTATTGGCAGGAAATTCACTTCTTGGTGAATATCTAAGGCAGTGTTTCTCAAATTAGATGGATCATTCATTAACCAATTTCAGGTGAGTGAGAACCCATTCATTTCAGGATTTTATTTTTAATATATTAGACAATGCTCCCATGGTATGTGACTGTATTTGAGGAAATGTTACAGATGTGTACTTTAAACACAATACTATTGACTTTAAACAACTATAGTCAATGGGACTTTCTACTGGGTAAGCATGAGAAGGACTGTAGCCTAGGATTGTTAGAAATTTTCCCTCTGGCTGATATCACATCCAGTCATAACTTCAATTCCAGTGGGTCCTGACAGATGTTTACAGCACAGCCCAGTAACTATGGGAGCTCTTACATCGATGTAAGAAAAATTTACTCTGGATTTTTCTATGGATTTCCCATAGGTTTCCACTAAGTGGCGCCATAACTATGTCAATGTAAATGTCTCTTATGTTAATGTAAGAGCTCCCGTAGTTACTCTGGATTGCGCAGTTAATCTACAAAGTGGGTCCTGCTTCTATAAGTTTGAGAATCACTGAGGATATCTTGTGGTTTTGTCTCACCTTCAAAAAGTGATAATAAAACTTACAAGCAGAAAGGCATAAATAAAACAACTGGTTTATTTCAAGGTACAACAAAGGACACCATAAGCTTACTATGCATTTATTCCATCTTCGTAAAGCTGACAAAACTGATACTGTGAACCTGAGATAGCAGAATAGTTAAAATGTAGCTTAAATGACAAAGAGCTCTGCTGCATTTTAAAGAATATTTACTGTAGCATGAATTTTTTAGAACTAAACTTCCTGAAATTAAAAGCTTTTCAAAAGCTTGAAAGGTGTCTACAGGAGTTACCCTACAATCCAGAATAACTACAGGAGCACATAAGAGACATAACGTATACCCATAGTTACTGCAACACCTAGTGAAAACCTATGGGAAATTCATATTGCAATCCAGAGCAAATTGTTCTTATACCAGAGCAAGGACTCCCCGTAATTACTCTGGATTGCACCCTTAGTGGTCCAAAGCACTTTTTAAAATCATATGTCACTATAAGAGATTTGAAGGACACATGCAGCCGCTATTCTCTTCTCATTTATAATCAAACACTTCCATGCTTTGTAGACTTTTTCACTACCTTAAGAAGCATGGCTTCTTAGAAGCAATTTTTGTTCTCCTTAAGCGATTAAGTACATAGAAAGAACCTTGTCCTTGATCAGAACTGAGGTTTATTGAACATGGTGGTGTTTCCTGTTTGGGATCAAGTTCAATGCTGGGGATGCCGAGAATAAGTTTTTAATAGAACAAAATGCAAGATGAAGACAAAAGTGAGATTCCAGCATGTGGTTACAAATTCCATTGAACAGAAAGCCCAGACAAACCCAGAAAAATCAATGAGTGAAGTCCATTTACAATCCACTCTTGAAGTCAGTAACTTCAAATAGAAAATTCCTCACCATCACTATTGGAAGCACCTAAAAATGGATACACAGCAGTTTAAAACTACACACAGTTCTTGGAGATACATACTTTACTCTGCCTTTAAAGTGGGATGCTGACCTTATTACACAACAGTCCTCATCTCATTCTCAGCACAGACATTTTTCCATTTTGCCAGAGAAGGAGGTGGTTGTGAATAGCCTCTTGCCTGCAGTTAGCTAATGAGCTTGGCTTTGAAACCGGTCTTTCAGATTTAATACTTCAACCACTGGTCTAAGGGCAACAGCAGCAACTCTCCAAAAGAGCTGTGTTCTCTAATAATCTGAACCGTCATAAGGAAGATTTTATTAGAAATCCAAGAAAACAGTGAATATAGAAGATTTCAGAATTCACTAAGTGAAACACCCATGAACAAACACTCACTACCCCACTTTTCAAAAAATGAACACCCAACCTAGATTCCTTTGGACACTGATGTGTTGCTGAATATATTAATCACATAGCACTTCACAACAGGATATCCAATGAAAGGAGTCATCTGTGATGATGAGGTTGATGTACAGGTATGAAAAACTTGGCCAAAAACTATAGAAACGCTTCCTATCAAGTGACTCAATAGCCCTCAAAGTGATCTGAAGTCATTTAATAATTTTAAATAAGCTAGGAATTTTAAAAATTCCTAGCAACACGGGCAGTATATATGAAGGGAGTAAAAAGCAGCAACACGGAGGGCAGCAACATGGAGAGGTAAGTGAAACTATTTTCACCATTGCTTCTCCTTAGACATTAGCTTCATGAAGAAAAAGGAAGCATGCAGGCTGTCCCCGAGACTGTATCATCTGGCACAATCTGTGCTGAACTGCTGGCATGCCCTCCTGCCTCAAACATGCTTCCTGCCTGGCACAAACATACCTTTGCTGACTGGTGCAAAGATGTGACCTGGTTCACCACTGGCCCAGCCAGCTCCTAAGTAGTTGCAAATGTATCTTATGGTGCTTGCAATACCCTGAGCAGTATGACGATCACTCCATGCTAGCACACCACCACTTCAGGATTACGGTGTTTGTTATATAACACCTTCTCCCCCCACCCAGTGTCTTAAAATTACCAATCACCATTGCCCAAGGCATTGTAAAAACTGGCAAAGTGATATAGGAGAACTATGCACGCAATCCAGCCATGCTACACAATTTTATATCCAATTTATCTGAAATCTTACACTTTTCTATTTAATTTTTTGATGGTGAACCAAGGAGTGCGAGTTTTGGTATCTGTGCACACTATGGCTGCAATCCTAAAGACACTTTCCTGGGAGTAAAATCCATTGAATACAATGGGGCTTACTTTAGAGTAGACATGGTTAGGATTGTTCTCTACAATTCACATGTTTCATGTTTATAGTATGGATACAGTACATGTGAAATTTTTTTTGAAATGACCGAATTTTTTTAAATAACTGGGATAAAGGATTGGCAATTATTCATTACAAAGCACCTCTGGAAGTAACCAGAAGGTGCTCCTTTATGTCAGGTGAGGACCATTACTTGCATATTGGGTATCTGGGGTTTTCAGCATCCACAGGGATTCTGAGAATGGAACCTCTGGATGTCAAGGGCCAACTGTATTTCTCTTTGTAAACTTGAATCCTCAATAAATTATCTTTGATATGGAACACATTATACAAACTAACCCAATGCCACACTCAGTAATTTTACACCGTTTTACAATCCAGCCACAGTACTTTAAAATCTACTAAGGGTGTAATCCTATAAACATTTTCCTGGAAGTAAGCACTATTAAACACAATTTAACTTATTTCTGAGTTGACAAGCATAGGTTGTGTTGTAAGGTGATGTAGTGCATACCTTCCAGAGTCTTTAGAATTAGAGATGAAAAATTGGTACTTTTTGCAGCATGCTACAGTAGCAATACAAGTACATTTTATATACTGGTCCTGAACATATCCACAGCTAAAAAGTCTCCAATTACCACCCCACCTCCAGTAAGTAACTATCCTTTTACTGTTTGCAAAGTTCCCTATGGAACCTTGCACTCTAAAGCACATTCTAGTCTTAGCTGAACTTTTATGATGTCACATTCTGTACCAGCTCGGAAGATTCAATCCGCAACAAAATACATGATAACTGTTTTTGTAACCATTGAGTTGAGAGATCATGTGGTGTAATGTTTAAAGTGGAAGACTAGGACTGAGGAGATCCAGGTTCAATACCTGGAAGCTTGCTCAGAGACCCTCAGCCTAATTACCACATTTCAGACCAGCCAACCTCAAAGGGTTGTTGTGGGAATAAAAGGGAGAAAAGAAACCTTGTATGCTGCCTTGAACTCCAGGAAAGATGGACATGATAGATTACTGTAATAATACAATGAATGAAAAAAGTGGCTTATATTCAGGTATCTAGAAATCAGCTGTGATTAATAAAAGAGGTAAGAGAAAGCCACTAGAAAGGGTTCTGAAGTCTCAAAGTAATAAACGTTAAGGTGTTTTTTTGTTCATTCCTATTTGTATTTCTCCTGTTTACAATATACTGTCATGTCAACAGCCCAGTTCAGTTGTTACATTTCCAGTCCAACCAGACACTATTTATTGAGCTAGGAATGAGCGACAAGCTTATGTACTCCCTCCTCCTCTCATGCATGGCCAGGTTAGAGAAACTTCGTTAAACTATGTAGTTGGTTGGGATATCTGAACTAGGAAATTATTATGAACGTCATGAACGTTCCCTATTAACCTGCATAATATTGGCATGTTTTTGAAACCTTTGTTAGCTTAGCCAAAAAATAATTTTAAAAAATATGACGCCTACATCTCACATATCTCAGGAAATATGTCTAAGTGGATGAATAAACGTTCTTGCAGCACACAGTGCTCATATTTATAGCTAGAATATAAATCCCCTTCAGGGCTATAATAAACTGGAATATATAAAAAATTACTAGAGATTGCTTAGTCAGCCTTTTCCCCCTCTGAAAGTATCAAGTCTATAGTATAAAAGCAGGCATTTATATACTGTCTTTCTGGCCATTGGATTATTCCCACAAAATTTGCAACATAAAACAGATGGAAGAGGTCAAAGGAAGAAGTAGAAAAAGATGAAGGTGAGCGTATCAGTGATGCATAAGGAAGTGGTTTTTTATGAGCAAGAGAACTAAGCTTAAAACATAGGTTCTAGAGAAAGAATTTGAAGAGAGTGAAACGGTGGCATTGAATGTTCAATGTTCAATGAGAGAATGTGAAATGCATTGACTCTTTGGTCATCCATCAGTTACTAACATTGCAGGTGCACAAGACCAGACAGCTATAAAAAATTCTCTTATCAATATGTACTTTCTGGAAATGCATGTAAAGTTAAAAGATCTAACACAGTGGTGTCCAATTTTTTAACTTCATGTTTCCTGAACCTTTAACAAGCTTGTAAAAGAGGGAATTTCAGCAGGTGTAGCTTGTGATCTGTGGGATGAAAAGCTGCACCTGCTGAAATTTCCTCCTCTGCCCTGAAGTTGAAAGGTTGGACACCCCTAACAGGTCATTTCCACATGGGTGAAGTGTGTACTCCATTGGCACAACTACAGTGGGAGGAAAATGCAGATGCTTTTTACTCCATATATACTGCATTCATCAGATTCTATTTTGCAAATGTGGAGTCACAGAGTTTCCTACTTTGAAATGATATCTATGTAGGAAATTCATCATAGCTAACATGACCCAAAGATAACAAATACAGGGATGTCAACCCTGTGTCACATGGAGGGCCAAAGTTGGCATTCACTGCAATATCATTAAGCAGGAAATGTCGTTATGAAACAGATGATGGCCAGAAATAAGCACTTTGCTATCACATAAATCCATTAACTGCAAAAGACAGAAGAGAAAAATGTGTAAATCTTGTTCGTACAGGGATATTCAACATATGTGAGAACCCAGTTATCATGCTGGGAGAGCCAAATATAATGGGGACCATATAAACTGCTTCTGGGAGCTGTGCATGGCTCACTGTCCTTATGTTTGACACTCCAGGTCTAATAAATACATATGAGCAGGCTGGAGTAGGCTGAATCCTTATTAGAGCAGGCTGAATCCTTGCTGGAGCAGGCCAAAGTTCCACCTAGACCAATGTCGGCCCACAATAGTCAACCAGATGTATCTGGTAACCTCATAAGCAGACCATAAAGGCAAAGCCTTGTGTGTTTCCCATTAACTGGCTTGCATGTGCATATTGGTTTGAACCTGGAGGTTCATTTATGTTGGCAAATTACTATTAAACCATCTTTTCAAAACCACTTCAGCAGCTGGAACAATTAAAGTAGTAAATATGCAAACATTTGCTCGAAAATGAGTATTTTAAAAACTACTATAGAAACTGTGAATGAAACAGATGCACTGCCACAGAAAGAAATGGCCACCATCGCTGGAATTCTCTCAAAAACTGACCAATTAAAATATGAAGCTGAGGGAAGCTAGTTCCACAAAAAAGGAAAAAGACAGTTATGATTGAACTATCAGAAGTGTGCACAAGTATGCACAAGATTCCAAAAGTATGCACACTGACTTGTGTCACTGAAGTCCATGGGACTTACTTTTCAAGAGGGTATCAAGTTTGCTAGATTACTACCTGACTTCCACTATGTGATCTGAGAGAACGGATCAGCTTTCAACCTCTCATTGTCTCAGAGTCTCTATTTCATACCTCTGAAATACAAAATAATCTGTTTCAAGATTGGCACATACTGCATTTTTAAAAACAAGTCTATATTAAGTTCCATTCTACAGCGCCATCACATTCACCGGCTTGTTTACCAGTATCCATGCACCGCTACAGTGATATCACTGAAAACCAATGTTGGTACTAAACTTCTCTCCAGAACATTTTCCAGTTATCTGCAAAGACAGCTGTAAAACTCCTAACTTTTGCCAGACAATAAAGCAGTGTTGTGTCAGTAAAGCAGCACTGCAAGCTTTGACATGCTGAAGCTTAGATCGCCAAAACAGAAACAGATTTTAAAGAGTTGTTGCTCAGTCATTAAGTCGTGTTCAACTCGACCCCATGGACTGCAGCACGCCAGCCCCCACCCCTCCACCCCATTTTCCACTAACTTCTGAAGACTGTCTAAATTCATGTTGTAGCTTCGGTAACACTACTTAACCACCTCCCAGTTACCAAACACATACAAAACATATCGTTCATTCAGCCCCTGGTGTTCGTTATGTGTAACTATCCAAAGTATTGTTTCAAAAGTGCAGTGTCAAAAGGGAGGAATTCATTCCAATGTCAAAAAGAAATCCAGAAGAAAGCTGTACACTTTGGGGCAATATCAAATTTGTATCCAATTTTGATACAGTATACACTACAGATTTTCAATCTTTTTTTTGCACACTGACAAAGCACTAAATATAAATATAGCACACTGACAAGTTACTAAAATTCTCAAGGTACACCACCAGTTGTTTGACCATTAACAAGGCACACTATGCTGCTCAAATCTCCCAATCACCATGCTAATAAATGGTCCTTGCTAATAAATGGACTGTGCGCCAAAGCAGTCATTGAAAATCACTGGTATACTATAGCTAAACAGAGCATCCTTTTCAGCAGCCAGTACTAGGCTGCTGGGTTATGTGAGGCTTGCATAAGTGTTAGGAGAGCATCCAACACTGTGTCCTTTCACTGATGCCAGTTCTACCTTCTGCCACCCATCCTGCCATGTCCTAAAGAGAGCTTTGCAAGGAGTACTAGGAAACATCTCCCTCTCCAAGAGCACTGAGCAACTCCACCAATGCAAGAATTATACAGACAAAGGAGAGCTTTAAAAGGTGTAGCAGGAGATCTCTTCCAGGGGGCTCCTCCACCAGTGCAAGAGCCACACAGATCAAGGACTGTGTAGGAGTCCTTTACAAGGACTAGCAGGAGACCCTCGCCAAGGTGGCTCCTCCTCCAATGCATGAACCACATAGAGAAAAGAGAGCTTTACCAGGACTAGTAGGAGACCCTCTCCAAGGTGGCTCCTTCTCCAATGCATGAACCACATAGACCGAGGAGAGCTTTACAAGGACTAGCAGAGTTTTACAAGGACTAGCAGGAGACCTTCTCCAAGGTGGCTCCTCCTCCAATGCATGAACTACATAGACCAAAGAGAGCTTTACAAGGACTAGTAGGAGACCCTCTCCAAGGTGGCTCCTTCTCCAATGCAAGAACCATATAGACCAAGGACAGCTTTACAATGACTAGTAGGAGACCCTCTCCAAGGTTGCTCCTCCATCAATACAAGAACCACACAGATCAATGAGAGCTCGACTAGTAGATCTGTCCCTCTCTCTTTCTCCAAGTGGCTTCTCGAGCAATGCAAGAACCACACAGACCAAGAAGAGCTTTACAAGAAGTAGAAGGAGATCACTCGTTGCTCAAGGTGGCTCCCTGCCCCACTGACACCAGGCAGACCTACCTTCCTCTCTTGGCTGTGGGGAGGCTGTGGGGCTGCAACCCAGGCAGCAGGGCTGTGTCCAGAGCTCCAGCTGTGTCTGTCAAGGCATGGCTGACCCCCTGCATGCAAGTCAAGGACTTCTGGCTCCCACTCCCAGCAGCAGCTCCTGCACCAGCACCTCTGCAGGGCTTACTGCGAGAGCCAAAGCAATCCTTCAAGCCCAGCCGCAGCTCCCCAGCAGGCTGGAGGGCAGAGAGGGAGGGATGCAGGGCACTGCCTGCCGGGCTGGCTCCACACTCCGCCCTCCAAGGCTGCAGCTCTGCTGGCTCTCCTGCTAAAGCTGCCTCTACAGACCCATTCTGCAGGGTCCTAAAGAGAGATTGGCAAGGAGGAGTAGTCAGGGGAACCAAATACCATTTTTTAAAAAGGAGGACACGCCTCCCCCCAAATGTAGGACATGATCAAATAAAAGCTAAAAAACACTCCTATATATTGCTTTCATGTGCTTAATTTAAAACACTTAGGACACAATCCTAGGCATGTTTATTCAGAAGTTCTATTCTGCTCAATAGGAAAGTATGGATAGGATTGCAGCTTATATTACTTATCATCCAATTTAAATCTATTATATCTAATTTATTAACTACCAGAAGGTAACTTGCTGCCCATTCACAAAGAAAAGGAGGACACTTACATTTTTTTCCCCAAGACACAAGGCTGAAATCCAGGGCATGCTTTGGAAAAAGGGGACATATGATCACCCTGCTAGTAAGAGACCAGTATGTGTATTGAGCTTACAACAGGGTGACCATATGTCCTCTCTTTCCCCTTTTTTAGCCTTGGGACCTGGGAAAAAAGTCTTCCTTGTCCTCCTCCTTCTTGTGAGCAGGCAGCATGCATTTATTTATTTTTTTAAAATCCAATTTATATTATATCCCACCTTTCTTCCTAAAGGAAGGATAACCAAAGCAGCCACCTTGGCATTAATAAATTATATATAATTGTTAGAAACCTAATAAGCGTTTAAATTAACCACATGAAAGCAACGTATGAGTGTTTATAGCTTTTATTTGTCATGTCCTACATTTTTCTTGAGTGTCCTACATTTTGAGGGGCCTGTCCTATTTTTTGGTAATGACATATGGTCACCTGCCTTACAATCCAAGCCACACTTTCCTGGGAGAAAGTTCCACTGACTTCAATCGGATGTACTTCTAAGAAGACATAAGGATTGGGCGGTAAGGCTGCATTTCTAGCACTTTACAGGGTAGTATTGGGCACTTAAAGTGTCTATATACAAACCCACCAGACATGTTGTCTTCTACCTACAGCCCAATCCTATGAAGGTCTACTCAGATGTAACTCCCATGATAGTCAATGGGGCTTACTCCCATGTAAGAATTGTAAGGATTACAACCTTAGTTAGCTTTTTAAAGTCCCTGCACCCTTCTTCCCTCACCATTTAACATAGCCATCATAAATAGCAAAAAAATTTATTTATTTAATATCCCGCCTTTCCTCCCCTGCAAGTGGGAACTCAAGGCGGCTGACATCAGGGAATAGAACATCATTAAAATAGATCAGAAATAAAGATTAAAACACCATTAAAATATAATTAAAATACAATTAAATTGAATAAAAACATGCATATTAAAAATATTAGTTAAAAACAGTAAAAACAATAAAAACAACTGTCCCCCCATAAAAACCTGTGATCCACCCATCCTCTCTACATCTTCTGGACATTCCTCTATACCCCTGCACTCCTATTTGTCTGTCTCCTAAAACAGGAAATCTGTTGATAAATTATTCTGGGGATAGCAGAGATGAAGCTGAACTAGAGTTCTAGAGAACTAGAGTGGTCCCTGAACATAACATGTAAACTAGTGCACTCCCACCCCCTAGACACTTGGTATCTAGAAACCCTGTAGTATGTGTAGAAACCCTGTAGTAGTGTATAGAAAGCCACGCAAAAGAGTACCTGTGCACATGTGTGTACACGTTTTTAAGAAGATAGCTCCAAAACCCTCCCTCCCCCCCAAAAATTAAAGGGCATTTAAATCTACCTTGCAGGGTTGTTGTGAGGACAAAAGGAGGGAAGAAAGTATTGTACACTACTTTGATATCCTTGGAAAAAGATTGGTATACAAATATAAAGATAAATTAGGTGGTAAAGCTACTTGTTCCTGCATCACCATGCCAGAAAATTCTGCATTGGTTGAATTCCTGCCTGGCAAAGTGTGCATTTTAGGCATTTGTTCTTTTGGGAGAAAGAAGGCATTGAATGCATTTCTTATGGTCCTGAGACCATAAGAAATACCTATGTATGGTATAATGTAAAATGTTGCTTCAGCTTTGAGGGATCTTGCAATCAGTACTTAGATATCAATCAATTTGTTTTACAGAGAAAATGAAATAAATGGCTCGGACAGACATACTGACATTCCACTGGTAGAACACTTGAATTAGATCAGATCCTAAGTCTCAACACGACAGCAACTGTGTGGAATACATTTAACATTTTGCGAGTGCCACCAGACAGCCACTATGCACAGGAGTGGGCAATCTTCCCCATAGTAGTTTACTACAGTAGCAGACACACACATTCAATGCTGCTTTTTTCTGACCACTCCTTTGCTCTGCACCCTTCTTCCCTGAACCATGGAAGGATCGCCTACAGAACCATACCTTGCCGCACCAATACATCTTTGTCCCATCCATCTCCAGTTTCAGATAGTTTAGGCCTGACATGGCAACACTAGTAGCACTGGTTAAAAGCTCCGATTTAGACAATAAGCACAGAAATATCTAAGTAACCCAAGGTAAGCCAAAGAATCCACAAGATATAATTCTTAAGCAGACTAATGCCTCTGAGGACAAACACTGCTTCTCTCACTGTTCAGCAACTGTAGTCCTCCATCCTCACAAATGTAAGCAACATAGTTTACATAACTGTGCAATTCAGTGGTACTTGGGCATTTCAACCCAGGACCCCATCAAACTTAAAAAGATGTGACATCACTGTGATGCCAGAGCTCCTCCACATCTACTCAGAAGCAAGCCCTACAGTGTACAATGAGTCTTACTCCCAGGAAAGCCCGGTGCCAAATCCCACCCTCTTGCAACCGCCTCTTGCAACACTCCAAAGGGGCTCCCAATCCCCACTTTACCCCTGATGTAATGGGATAAATTCTGTACAAATTAATGCATTAGTCTCTCTCCATTCCCAGCAAACTACAAAGAACACATGCATTCTGTTGGTTTTCTCTTATTTGTCTTCCAGCAACTCTGCCAAACACCCTTCCCATCTTGTCTGTTTCCCTCGCTTAGTTTGGACCCAAACCAGGGCTTAGTCCAGGAATGTCTTTTAATATCAGGACTGAGACTTAGAACAAGGAAAGAAAGGATCATTTGTACATGCCTTTCCCTCACTACTGAACCACTGCAGTCTTCTACCTCTCCATTCAGAGAAAAATTCAGGAGCAAGCTGCCTCTGAGCACATGAATACTTAACTTTAAACTCTGACTGGTTTTTCCCCAACCTCAGCAACTGGAAGATGATAACTAGCAAATAGTAAAAGCATTTAAACATCAAGACTTCCAAGTATGTTTCATGTAACAAACAAAAATTTCTCTAGAATTCTGCTTCACGTAACAAACTGTGCTTCACGTAAAGAACATATTCGTTGGCAGTTGGGGCAGACGCACTGGCCTGCAACCTGTTTAAAAAGCGTCAGGGCTGCCTAGCACACCTGCCCATAGTGAAAGCAACACTTCCATGCTGTTCCTCCTATGGCCGGGCATCTGCTGGGCAGAGGGAGAGAACAGCAGTGTAGAAGAGGGAAGCAACTCAGGGATAGCCAGAAGGGAGCAGGGGAGAGAGAGGCTCAGGATGGAGAGAAGGAGAAAGTGGGGAGACACTTTGAAGATGTCTTGGATTGCAGCCTCCTAACCATGTCTACCCAGAAGTAAGCCCCATTGTGTTGAGTGGGTCTTACTCCTTAAAGTGTCTTTAGGACTGCAGCCTAAGTAGAATTCATAATATCATGCACATTGAATGCATGTTTTGAATTCAATCCTAGTGTTCTGTCATCATTTTTACATCCATTTAATATTTTTATATGAATATTTTTGGGGGATGTGGAACCAATTGTCTGAGTTTCCATTATTTCCTATGGGAAAATCCGCTTCACGTAAAGAACGTTTCACGTAACAAACATGCCTCCAGAACGAATTAAATTTGTTACGTGAGGCATCACTGTATACACATCACTCTGAAATGCCTACTCCTTAGCCTTCTGTTTTAGCTAACACAGGCAAGTATTGTGCAAACCTTTTTCCCCACAATCCAAAACATAGTTACTGCTTCAAAAATTGGGATAGTTTGAGAGTAGGAACTGTTTCTAGGACTCTGGAAAAAAACTGCTGTTCCAGCAGAATCAGGACATTTTGGAGGACTAGGAAAATAATGCTTCACATAATGCTTCACATCAACCAACTTTTGTCTTATCAGCAAAAGCCTAAGGCTGAACATCAAGTGTGAAAAATGAACATTATTTCAGTTCTATTTGTTTACTTCATTTATAAAAATTAATTGGCTTACATTGCACTTGTTTATGCACTATTTTAACAATTCAGTGCTGCTTGGGCATGACATTATATATCCACAAATCAAAGCTAAAAGAGGCATTCAATAACTTATTGTGGAAATGCACACCTCTTAATTTCAACAAGCTACAGCCTTGTATAAAAGAATTACATTTTGAGCAATGTTTAAAAAAACCTCTAAATTTTATTCTGCAATCTCAAAGCACTGTTCTAAGACAACCCCTGTTTGGGGGGCTTAGTGAAATAAAGTCCTTGTCTAAACAAGTCCCCTTAGTTTTGCTTTGCTTTTGACTCTCACTCTCTTTGAACAAATCCACCTATTTTGACTTAAAATAATCATTCAATAATTATACATTTGTACTATCGATGAAACTAACCATTCTCATTTTTATTACTTATTTATAAAGACTGGGAGAGATCTTGAAATTCAGACATGCACAGTTCTCCACTACACAACCCAAAGGTGGTAGGTCCAAGATATAAACTCTTTTTTTTCTTTCCAAATCTACTGTAATTTCCCAAAGGCTACAATGGGTTCACTGTGTGGGCCACAACATCACGTAACTGGTGCTGAGAGACACGGTCAGCTCACTGTCCTCAGCTGCAACTACAAATTGCTAGGAAAAATACAAAAGCTGAACAAGAGATCAATCCATTCATTGCTACCTTTGAATAAAGTTAACTCAAAACAACTAACTTTCTAACATTTTTTGGAATAAAAAAGAGCTGATACACCAGATTCTGCTGCAGTTTATCTTGTAATGTAATAGCAGTTATATTGTTGCTTTATTTATCTCTTTACAGTAAGTTTAAGGTGCAGATTTATGTAACTTGCAGGCGAATCATATGCTTGTAAATTCAGGAGTAACTATGGGGAACTACAGGGATACTGTAAAATCCAGAGTAACTACGGGGAGTCCTTGCTCTGGTGTAAGAACAATTTACTCTGGATTCCAATATGAATTTCCCATAGGTTTTCACTAGGAGGTGCAGTAACTATGGGTGCATGTAAAGTCTCATATCTGGTCCTGTAGTTACTATGGATTTGGGGGATAGTGAGTTTAATGGTTTGCTATCAGATAAGCAGGTATATCATTGCAGCCCCAATTAGTATGTAATCAACTCCTTTGTTCTAACTAAAGGGAGATATAAACAAGGCACAGGTACTTGAGAGAATTGGCATTCCAATGCACAGCCTCCATTCCTAACCTTGTTTGCTTGTCCAAATGTTAACAGGATTCTCAAGTTCCATTATCAATGTCCTGCTGTTAAAAACATTCCATTTCTTCAAACACCTCAGGTATTTTTCTCAGGGCTGTGTACTTGAGTGAAATTGCAGTCTATTTAAGTATCTGAAGCCTTAAAGTACTTGTGGTCCCACAAACAGATAAGAATTATCCTTTAGTAACTACAAAGGGGTTGAACCTGTGATATATAAGGCTATTTAGCACCTGGGGCCCATAAATTTTTGGCATCTTGCCCATGACAAAATTATTTTCATAATTATGAAATAATGATGACAGCCATAGAAGGCAGACAGTGACATTTCTTTTATAATATCTATAGATATCTATAATATCTATAATAAGTTTCACATACATAGTGAACATTTGAGATCACAATCCTAAACAAAAGAAAAAGCAGCAGAGGGAAGGAATGCCTATCAAGATAATATGCACTAGGTTCATGGTCTATCATACATACAGAAGCAGTTTTCTTGTAATATATAAGAAAGGCAAAATCATATTTATGGAGAATATATTTAGTGTTCTTACATGCTTAGATCAAGCTATTCATTCCCATAAGAAATTCCAGTGTAATCCACCTTTTGTAACAGTGTACACCCTTTTTTACATGATTCTAAGGGTGGAAGCCAGAGTAACTACAGGGAGTCCGTGCTCCAGAGTAAGATCAAGTTACTCTGGATTGCAATATGAATTTCCCATAGGTTTTCACGAGGTGGTGCAGTAACTACAGGTGCACGTAATGTCTCTTACATGCTCCTGTAGTTACTCTGGATTGTAGCCTAACCCTACAATCCAGAGTAACTACGGGAGCACGTAAGAGACATTACTTGTACCCGTAGTTACTGCACTACCTAGTGAAAACCTATGGGAAATTCATATTTCAATCCAGAACAAATTGTTCTTACACCAGAGCAAAGACTCCACGTAGTTACTCTGGATTGTGCCCTAAGTGTAATTCACTTTTTGTTACATGAGCCAATTGTATTTTCCGTTTTTAGTATAACATTTGACATGATTTATTTCATTGCATTTTGCATAAAATTACGTACTGAATGATAAAACATGTTGGTATTGTTTGAAAATACCCAGATTTTAAAAAATTGGAAAGCAGCCTGTCACATTTCCCCTTCGCTAGCTTGGCACCCGGAGCCTGCAGCCTTCCAAACCCCCATTTGTATATCATGAAGTAGAACGCATAGAAAACGTGTTCTTGTAAAACATATTTAGTAAATATCTGCCATTATTCAGACTTCCCTGATAAGCAGACCATATAGAAAAACCTACCCCTTCTTGCTTTGTGAAGAGTTTGAGACAACTGTTTAGTGCTTCACAAGTTTCTCTTGATATTTCAGATACTACTTCAGCTTTCTTCAGTAATGAAGCAGGCATGCCTGGAAGAGAGGGAAGTATATGAGTTTGGTTGCTGTTTTCTTCCAACTTGCTTTTGCTCATACTTATAACACATGTAAGTTAAAATGGGCCTCGTTAACGTGTCACACAGAAGTTTAAACTCCCTGCCTCCTTAGCCAAAGTGATCACACAGGAAACAATTTGAAAGCTATGGCTTTAAAGCATTTCAGGTTGGAGCAGAGAATGGTTCACCAGTTCCTCTAAAGAAGATTAGAAAATGAGCTAGGATGGTATAGTAGTTAAGGAGTTGGACTGAGACTGGAAGATTCAGATTCGAATCCCCTCCTTAGCCATGAAGCTTCCTAGGTGACCTTAGTCTAATTCTCACTCTCACCCTCACCTACCACACCTGGCTGCTGTAAGGACAAAAGGATAAAAGCTTTGTAAGTTGCCTTGGGCATTTGCTTTGGCACAGAAAAAGGTATAAATCTCTTAAATAAATAATATCTGTAGGCCACAATTAGGAGAAAGCTATCCTGCCCGTGAGGCCAACTCAAATAATTTCCTTGGGTGGCAATATTGGCAGGAGACACCTATTGTTTGCCTTTGCTACTTCTCGTCTTACTACCCCATCCCCAAATAATTCAAAAAGGAAGAAAGAAATTGAGTCTAAAATGGGTTTTAGTAAATTGTTCTGTGTCAACCTGGAGGTCGGTTTCAAGTGGGATACCCCAAGGCTCTGTCTTGGGCCCGGTTCTCTTTAACATTTTCATCATGACTTGGAGGAAGGTATACGGAAGAGCGTGATCAAATTTGCAGATGACACCAAGCTGGGAGGAGTAGCAAACACAACAGAAGACAGGAGAAACCTCCAGGAGGATCTGGATAAACTAGAATACTGGGCTGTAACAAATAGAATGAATTTCAGCAGGGAGAAGTGCAAGGTTCTGCACTTACGAAATAAAAACCAAAAATACAGGTATAAAATGGAGGATACTTGGCTTGGCAGCACAACATGTGAGCGGGATCTTGGAGTCGCCATGGATCACAAGCTGACCATGAGTCAGCAGTGTGATGTGTCTGCAAAGAAAGCAAATGCCATTTTAGGCTGCATTAAGAGGACGGTAGCTTCCAAGTCGCGAGAAGTTATAGTTCCTCTTTATTCTGCATTGGTGAGACCTCACCTTGAGTACTGTGTTCAGTTCTGGGCACCTCACTTTAAGAAGGATGCAGCCAAACTGGAGCAAGTCCAGAGGAGAGCGACAAGAATGATCAGTGGGATGGAAGGGAAGCCCTACGAGGAAAGGTTGGGGGAACTTGGGATGTTCAGCCTGGAGAAGAGGAGGCTGAGGGGAGACATGATTGCCCTCTTCAGATACTTGAAGGGCTGTCATAGGGAGGAAGGGGCTCATTTGTTTATAGCTGCTTCTGAAAGCAGAACTAGAACCAATGGGTATAAACTGCAAGAAAGGAGATTCTGGTTGGATATCTGGAAAAAATTCCTGACGGTGAGGGCGGTTCAGCAGTGGAACAGATTGCCAAAGGAGGTGGTAGACTCTCCCTCACTGGGGATCTTCAAGGAGAGGCTCAAGAAGCACCTGTCAGGGATGCTCTAGGGGGATTTCCTGCTGCAGGCAGGGGGTTGGACTAGATGACCTACGAGGTCCCTTCCAACTCTATGATTCTAACAGGCTGGAGTAAGAATAACTTCATCCAGGGATCAGCACCAATTCTGCTGCCGGGAAAAAGGAGGTGGAATTTGTCATTCTGTCTAGGGTGATGTGAGATCTTTTGCTGGGCACATCAGTGTGCAACAGAAAAACTGTTTTTAATATCTCATGGATTTGCTTGTAAACATTGGATCTCAAAATCCATTGTCATTTTAGACATTTGGGAAACACAAGTCTCCCAAAGAACTTTAACTGGGATTCTTTTTAGATGCACATATATGCTGGATAAATACCTCTATTCCCTCAAGTCACTTGTATGGTCCCAGACACTTTTCAGTTAGGACTTCTAAAAGCAGGTGGTTTTAGGCATTTTTGTGTCACATTCATTGGTTATACTGAACATCATGTTGTGATATTTTAAGACTCACCCATTTAAAAACGAATAGAGACAATATCAGGTCACAATCCTATATAGTTCCCTAGGTTCCATTTAATGCAATAGGACATACGTGTTTGATTATACATTGGACTGTGCTATGGTTTCTTTTAATATCTTAAAACCAAAAGAGCTATTTTAAAGTCATAGACCTACAAAAAAAAATGGTACATCCGCAAGATTCTTATTACTTTATAGAAAACATGAATTCTGTAGGATAAAGTTCTATTCTGAAAACAGTGCAGGAAGTTTGTGTTATCACTGAAGAGTTTAGTTGCCAAAATTTAGAAGACCGTTGCTTTCAACAAAATTCTCCTCATGCCACTTTTCTACCAAATCATTACAGATTTGTTCAGCAACATGTCACAGGAATATAAAAATATTGGAGAAGAACCTATTTCCCTTAATAACTGCTCTAATTCCACAATTCAACCAGTTCTGACTATTCTGTCCCTTTCACTTGTTTCATCTATGTCTCAACTGAGTTTTAACTTTTAAAAAAATGCATATAAATTCCTGCAATTAAATGTACCTGTTACAAAACAAATAAGCTTTGAAATGCTTATGGGTGCTTATGGATAGATGCTGTGGGTGGCGCAAGCAGTTAAGACACTGTGCCTGTTAACCAGCAGGCCAGGGTTCGAGACCCAGGTCGGCCCCACAAGACAGGGTGAGCTCCTGTCCTTAGCCCAGCTCTGCGATGCCAGCTGGATCCAATTGTATTGGCTCTGCCCTTCCATTAGACTAATTCAGTGGTGTGGAGAGGGGGGATTTGCTGCTTGGGTAACAGCCTATCCTCCATAATAACCTAACCCAGGCTTTCATGCTTCACATGCAGCGTATGCAGTGCTGAGCATGATACCATAGTCTTTCAAGACTGATGGCCTACTTTTAAGCTTTGAAAAAATAGAAGAAGAATTTTGAAGAGAAATATCTTAGACTTGTGGCTTTTATGAAGGTCAAAAAAGAATAGCAATGGTTCTGTATTTACTGAAAATTTGATACAGCATCCATTTTTTGTATGTTTTTTTTGTAAACTGATCCAGAAGTATTTTTGAAGCAGCAAAACAGTTCTTTACTGATTAAAATGTTACCTTGTGTGGTACTGTAAGACTTAATCATTGAGAGGAAGCTGGAAATCTCTTGATCTAGTCTCTGCTGGTACAACTGTGCACTCTGAAAAAAATAACAGCTATTTAGCTATTTAGCATGCAATGCAGAAAGCTTCATGCAGATAAGAACTGAATACTATTTATACTGCATGACATTTTCAGCACATGCAAAGCACTTCTCATGAATCCTTTTTGCTGTTGTCTTTACAACAGCATTGAAAGCTAAGAAGAATCATTATCCCTTTACAGCTGAAGAACTGGGGAGACTGGAGTAGCCTGCTTGGGGCCAGAATTGTGTTCATGGCTGTGGTAAGCCTCAAAACTGAACTGGGCAGATTTGGAACTCACGTTTCTTAGCCACTTTGCTACACCATCTTGAGAAGCAAAGGTGAGAGTTGTTTTCAGCTGGATATGTATACCAGACCGGGATTGCATGCGAGATGGTACAAGATAGTCTCTCAAGTCATGTGTATTTACTTCTTTCTGCAGTGTTAGAATTAATCAGTAGTGCAATCTTTTGTCTACTTCGAAGTAAAGTCCATGGGGTTTCCTCTGAAGAAGCTAAATACAGGATTGCAGCCAAGTGAACCTCAGCTGTCAGTGATAACTCAATGCCCTTTTAAATAGTAGTGTTAATGAACTTCAGCTTATTCCCCTGAAAAGATTTTCATACTGAAGATCACATGGGACATCAATTTCTGAACTAGAGCCAAAAGCATGTCTTCTACTTTCCAGAGGTATAATTGTTACAAGGTGACACCACTGATTCTCAAATTTCACAGCATAAATTTTTTAAAGTGAAGCAAGATACACTCAGATCAGAATTATTCACTAGAACAGTAGTTATAAAATGAGCAATATGCAGGAATTCTTCTCTAAAAACCATCTGCAACAAAACACCATATCCTACCTAGCACATGTCTGTACACACCCACAATCCTACACATACTATGCCCATGTACATATATTTAGGTATGGGCCTTGAAAAACAGGGTGAAGAGAGAAAAATACAAGAGGCAACATAAAATTAATCCAAAATACTGTACTAGGACAGCAGAAAGAATGAAAATAGTGGAAGAGGCAAAGATCAAACACACACAAATGGGCAGTTATGTGTAAAATGAAGACCATGGAGATGCATTTTACTACTAAATATGTCCTGCTAGTAGACAGAAAGTATTGGAGGAACAAGGATATGCTTGTGATAGCTTACTCATTCCCCTCTCTCCCACTTGTATAAACATTATATGTGTCCACTCCCTCTTGTTGAATGAGTAATCTTGTGAAGAGTTCCATATCTAAAGAAACAGCTGCTTTTTATATTAACAAGGGGCTTGAATAGACCAATCCTCATGTACCTTTCATTCATTTCAACAGCTAACAACGGCTTTGCACCACAAGAGATGAAAAGCAGTGTGCTCCTGGGACTGGTGCTTTCCAACCTCCTCATAAATAACTTGGAGTCAGGGATAAGCAACAAGGTGGCCATGTTTGTGGATGACACCAAATTTTTTTTGAGTGGAGAAGACCAGAAGGAAGGAAGATTTTCTCCAGACTGGGAGAATGGGCAACAAAATGGCAGACCTGCTTCAATGTAAGTAAATGTAAAGTTATTCACATTCAGAAGGTGGAGAACAGAGTAATCAGAATGATTACTGGGCTGGAGCACTTCCCTTATGAGGAAAAGTACAGCATTTTGAGCTCTTTAGAGGCACCTGAGGACATGATTGAGACATACAAAGTTATTCAGGGAGGGATAGAGAGATGCTCTTTTCCCTCTCATATAACACCAGAACTAGGAGACAGCCATTATATTTGAATGTTGGGGGAGTCAGGACATACAAAAGAAAATATTTCTTTACCTACCATGTGATTAGATTGTGGAACTCCTTGCCACAGGTTGTGGTAATATGGCTTTTATGTGGCATGTGCCTTTAAGAGGGAATTGGACCAATTCTAGAGGAAAAGTCCTTTATGGGTTACAAACCATGATGGACATGTGTAAACCCCTTCTTTTAGATGTGGGCTACCTCAGAATGCCAGATGCAGGGGAGGCATTGGGCTGCAGGTTTCTTGTTGTCTAGTGTGTTCCCTGAAGCATCTGGTGGAAGGCAGAATTTTAAATTTGCTTTTAAAAATCTCTTTAAATCTAGAAAGTTGGAGGGGGAGACAGCTAGTGTCACCAGGAAAGGAACCTAGTTAAACAAGGCACTGCGGAGGAAGGAGCAACATTTGGTGGGCTATCTTAGGACATAAAAAAGCCCTATTCTTTGGTCTTGGCTTCCTTCACCACAACTGTCACATATCTTATTAGTTTTTTTCTTTTTTGTGCTTTCTTTCTGCCATTAGTTAAGACCTTCATTCCAGGAATTGATGACTATCAGTATTTAAAGAAGCCAATTTAACTCAAGAACACAGTTGATATTTTAAAAACAGGCCAATCTTCCCAAAAATAATTTCCTGTAAGAGTAGTTTGATTCTATCGATAAACTGCTTTGTTAAATTGTTTTGTTGAACAATGATATATATTCTTAATAACATGTACATCTTATCTGCTGTAAGAGCTATTTCTCCAACTCTTATACAGTAAAAGCAAATGACAAAACTAATTCTAAAAGTTATAGTTGTTCATTGTGGTTTATTTCTATATTTATATGTTATTTGCGTCTAGAATTAACATGGTACATGGTTGCATTTTGCATATGAAACCATCTTGCATATCCAGTCATTCCTTGGGACAGAAAAATTTTCTGACAGGAGTTTTCATAATTTCTCACATGAGTTTTCTGATTTTCTGACAGGAGTTTTCATAAATTCTCAAGAATGTAGAAAGTCTTAAAATGCATTCAAAACAGTTGAGCTCCCTCTCCTGGTTGGAAATAGGAGAGTCTATTTCATAAAAGGATCATGTGGGGAATATTGCAAGTCCATGATAAAGATGTTATAAAACACAGATGTTACAAGATGAACACATATTTTACATGTGGAACAGAACAATTTTTAAAAAATTTGAGAAGCATATTCTTTTATTCAACCACCTTAAGAGAAATGGGATAAAATTTATTTACAAAGCACATGATGACAATTCTAGAAATTAAAGCACCATAATACACAGATTACACATTTTTCTACATTTGTTGTTCATTCAGCAAAACAGATTCCAGCTGACACCGAAAGATTTTGCTGTAAAGATTCTTTCTATGCCATCCAGATGCATGAAAATATCCATTTTAAGGAAGTTCTATCAACACACACGCATTTATATTATGATTATCTTAGCATAGCTTCTAATTAAAGAAACTCCTATTCATAAAATGGACAAGTGGCAATGAAAGAAAGAGCCAATTTCTGCAGGGAACTTTGATATGTGAGTGCAAATTAAGCAATACATTCTTATATTGACCTCTATCAATGGGAACTGGTTTGCTCCACTGTTTGAGGGAGGGTTTTTCCAATCATAGTACCACTTTATCCTATATCAGTGAGTGTCTGCAATTCACACTCCTAGAAACAAGTAGATAAAATTGTCACAACAGGGATCTTAGAGTAGAAGCAAATTCTGTCCCAGTATGGACTCATACGTTCTCTATCTACCCTGTGTGCCAAGACTGCAGTCATTTAATGTCTCATATGACAAAGGTATCAGAGAGAACTCACAATTCCAAGCGGTGCACAAACATAAGCTATTTGTATGTATCTTTGGCATCACTTAAGAGAGCAAATTGAGAAATGTAACTATTTTAAGGGTTTTAAAGACGGAATCTCATGGAGTGTATTATGTTAGTATTTCTCTTGCAAAGAGCAACTATACCATACACCACTGAGCTCTAGGAAACATCTAAATACCTTTACTGTGTCTTGCAGCTCAGCAACAGATACTGTATCTTCTTCTTCATCATCATCACTCAATTGTTCCTGTGTACAGTAGTGTGTGCTATATGCTGAATGGTCTTCTATGGCCTGCACCCAGTACTGAAGAACATGGAAAGAGAACACAGTCTTCTTTGCCAGGTTTTAAACATTTAACATGTTAAACCTTGTACAGATCATGAAGTGTGACAGTTGCTAACCACAGATCTTCAGATATCAATAGGCAAGTTGTAGGGAATGTAACTGATGGTGACGGAGACACAGACAAGATGAGCCAAGAGGTATTCAGGAATGGCTTTGCTTTTTAAACGTGAAAAGCCGTGTTTTCTCTAAGGCTGACATAGTATGCAGCAAACACTTCCTAACATACTTCTGAATTAAAAATATGTGGGGCACAAATCATACACCAGCAACTTTAAGAATGTAGGTTATTTATTTTGTCCCTATTTCTAGCCATGTTCCAGAGAGTATGCATTGAACCTTTATGTAGTGCTATAGAAATGGGATGCTTTAAATGTTACTCTCCCTATTTACAAATGACTTATTGGAACTTAGAATTAAATTTAAGTGCATAGGAGGAAGTGTTCGAGGCAGTATCAGATTTTACCTATTGCCTCAAGCACAGGGAGTTGTCAATGCTACAGATGCCAGAGAACTCCATAGCACAGCATAACAGGGAACCCCCAAACTGTTTCAGCACCAATGATGGTTCCTTATCCAATCATACTGAAAGAGACATTTTACTCCAAACTTGGATCTACGAGTTACTAAATATAAAAACACTAACACTCACATCTCTTGATTGCTGTGGATTGGTCTTAGGAACTTTAAAACTGTGAATTGTGTTATCAAAGCACTTGACAGAGAAGAGGCAGCCATCTGCACTTTTCACCTTCAACAGAAGAAAAAGAAAGGAATTCTGCAGTTGAATACATGCTGCATAAATATTACATCTGCAACTATAGCTGCTGAGATTAACAGGTTAAATTCAACAATATATCAACATCCCAATTTCTCAAAGTCTTGCCCTCTCCCTGCAGATGTTGGAGTGGACTGAAATGTGAATGACAAAACCATAAATTCAAAGAACTTTTAAAAACAAATGCTGTAGATGTTTTACCTCTCGATAAAACTGGACTCACATTTCATATTAGGAAAATAGTTAGAATAAACACACTCATGTTCAAAGAGCACAATCCTAACCATGTCTACTCAAAAGTAAGCCCCACTATGTTCAGTGGGTCTTACTCTCAGGAAAGTGTCCTTAGGATTGCAGCCTTATTTAAAATAAATCAAATCAACTTAATTCCCAGTCTACAGACTATAAAAAGTATCACCTTTGAACATTTTCCCTTCACTTAAGGCATTATACTACTGCATGTGAAAGACTTCTGTCTTATTCAGAGCCACATGCACACTGTAATTCAATGACAATGTGAAAGTAGTACAAAATATGGACCAATTGGGCACAAAGTTCAGCAGCCTAGAACCCTAAAATTTACTTACAATAGCAAATTTTTAATTCTATACTGAGAAAGATAGCTTGAAAATGCAGCGGTAGTATCTGGTGCATCTCTGAAATCATGGGAAAGCTCCAGCAGGAAAGGAGCACAGGAAGTTCCTAGTTGCTAAGAGAGAAGTTTCAGTATTCTGCAAAATTCCTTCCTTGTTCCATATGACCCGCAAAAGCAGAAAACTAAAAAAAGTTTGCTTAGTATTGAAAACTTCACAGGTTAACAAACTGAGCAGAATTAATGCCTTTATTTTTTGAAAAAGAAAAAATGCTGAGATGTTTCTTTTACTGTAGTGCTTGCAAAATTTGAGTTCACCCTTTCTTTTAGGCTCAGTACCAATTGTATTCCTGACCATGAATTCTCAGTTGCCTGTTAGAATCACAATGTAATCGGCAGGTAAAGGGTAATAAATTAATTTGTTTTGATTAAATAAATAAATAAATAAATAAATTTGTTTTGATTCCTGATAGGAATCTGTGGAGTAGATCATGCTCTTTAAGAAACTAGATAAGTGATCTACAAACTTCCCGGTGCAAATGGCGCCTATCATTCTGGCCAACTGGCTCTTTGTGAGAAATCAGGATATGACACTCTGGGCAGTCAAGTCTGTGACGCAATGCCCCAGCCTGGCATTGGGCACAGATTTCTTGGTAGATATGGTTGTCCAAAGCATTGTGCCTTCCCAGTTGGGACAAAGAAGCACCACAGTGCACTGAAGTGGTAAGTGCTGTTAATGAACGGGAAATAATTCTCCCAAATCCTAGATCCAGTCTGGGCCACAGTTTGAAGGAAGTGATGAACAGGAGACATATGCTTAATAAAGGGAGACACAGTGTGGGACAACTACAGCAAGAGGCATAGTATAGTAACAGACTTTTCCAAAAAGATCAAAATTCATCATCATCATCATCGAATGTTATATATGAAAAGAAGAACACAATTGTTTTGAAAACCCTTGAGGACCGTTTGCAAAAAAATTACTTTGTTCTGATATATTTCAAAAATATTCACTTGTAATCCCAACCTGATTAGCCCATCTTTTCTTCACATAAATGCATGATATTTAAAGTTAAAATTCGCTTACCGTGCAAACAGCTTGTGTTAAATGCTTGCATCCTTGCCGGCGATTGCTATTTCCAATATCTGCCCTTTAAAGAGTCAAAGGAAGTTGTTCATCATATATATTCACACCATCAAAAGGTTTGGAGAGCTGAGAAATATTAAACTTACTGTTTTTGGTACCAGGAGAGTACACCATGTTCCAATACTACCCAATATGGCTTCCACCCAAAAAATCTTGAACTCTTTAAAAAAGAAAATAATGAACACATTGGATCAATAGCATGCAGGGCTAAATTTTTATATTCAGATAAATCAGGTATTTGTCTTTGATGGCCTATGTTTTATGGAACATCATTAGAAATGCCCCCTCCATCCATTTACTCACTTCCACTGTGCCTCTCTTATGCTATGGATTTTAAAATAAAGAGAGGAAATGTAATAGAAATTGGTGAGAGCTCAATCACTCTCTTCTCTTCCCTCCTTCTTCTCAGTTCAGGGAGTGGGAGAAGCCAACCCATCATTGGAAAAGGGAAGGGAGGCATTTAATGTGCCATCACAGGTTTCAGGAGGTCCTGCCACAACCTTTGCAGAGTCAAGACTGGGAAACAGGACAGTTAGAAATTTTATTATGTTCTACTTGCATTTAGAAGATACCAATATTAATAAGGAAACAGATGTACCATGCAAGGAAAAAAAATTTAAGACAGGCGCCTATACTGGAGGAAAGAGAATAAGCTGTTCCCTGGTGTTCCCTAGACAGTTAGACAATTGTCAGAGCAACCCCAAGCCTGACTACTCAGACATAAGTCCTATTGTATTCAATGGGGCTTACGCCCAGGAAAGTGTGTTTAGGATTGCAGCCTATGCCTGCCCGTAAAGAGCACTTCCTCAACAAAGCAGCTGACAATCTGATGATTGATATGGATTCAACAAAGCAGCTGACAATCTGATTGTTGATATGGATTCAGCCTATCTAGGTGTTTTATCTCATTCCAAAGGTATACCTGAACTAAGGCAAAGCAACATTGTAAAAGGAGGAAAAAACACACAAAAAGTTAGATACCTTCCAAAGAAGTCCTTCATATTGTTTCAAAGGTTTGTTGATCATCTAAAAAAGAATTGAGTTGGTTTATTTCAAAAACTTTAGATAGACTTTCTTGGGTAACCCAAAGCAGTTCTCACTCTCACTCTCTCACGTAAATGTTAAGAGCTGATAGTATAAATATAGTATATAAGTACAGAGCTGATAGTAATTATAAGTAAATCCACACTGATAGTATTTGTTACACCTTCTTTTGTACCCACCTTTCCAATGCCTCCTCCAAGTATTTGTTTCATTTCTATACCTTGGGCTAAAGCAAAGGGTGTCTGACCTGTTCAACAGAGAAGCAAGATTTACTACACAGGATCTTGACCAGAATCAATAAATACAGTCTGCCTGCCTTTCAGTTAAAATGCCCCTCTTCAAGAGTCCCTGTCATCAGAGGTCAAGCAGGCACTAGGCAGAGAAAAGCCTTCTTGGTGGTGGCATCTTAAATGTAGAACGTTTTCCAAGGCTGCTTGCCCAACGCCTACTTGTCAGATTTAGACACATGGCAAAGACTTCTTTTGCCTAACTTTTAACAGTTTAGGCATTTTAATGCAGCTTTAGATTCATGCTTTAGACATTTTGTAAACTATCTCTAAGAATGTTTTTACTATACACTTTTAGTATACACTTTTAAATTGATTAACACTCTTCTGTTGCCCACTGTAGGATATAAAATACTAAAGGAAAATTACAGTGAAATAAACATGTTATATAAACCAAGCATTAACACCATACAATCAGTGGCCAAATGCTTGCTTGAACAAAAACATTTTAGCTAGATTGGCCGGCCTCCAGGGACCGACTAACTGGTCACCAGGGATCTCGGGGTCACCACTGAGAAAGCCCTCAGGGTCACCATGACACGTCAGAGCACAGAACTGGGCAAGGCTGTCAATTTTTTTATACATTATAGGACAACCCTTAAAATACCTTGATCCTGCCACTGAGGCTGCAATCCTAACTTCCAGTTAGTCCAGCCTAATTCACAGCACAATTCCTGTGCTGACCAGGGGGGGGCCTAAAAGTGCCATAAGACACTTCTGCGCTATTGCTGACGGATGGTTAAGCCAGAGCACTGAACTGTGCTTGCGTCCCTACATCACAGCAAGACCACCAATTGTGGTCTTGCAAGACCACCAATTAGTTGTCAGAGCAAGACCACCAATTAATTGTGCTGGCCTAAGTTAGGATTGCACCCTTAGTGCCTTAAAAAAGGTAGTGACAATACTTTGTTCCACAAAACAGCTTGTTTTTCCCACAACTGAAATGCCTTTTTTCTTTTTACTTTACCTGGATCTTCCTTTTCCAAACTGGCAAGATTCCGAACATGCTACCAATTGAGTCATGTTCAACATTTTTTTTTAAGAATCAAGAATAAGAGAAAAAGATTAATGCTTTAAGAAAATGCTAATTAAGAGAAACACTTTCAGAAAATCAGTACACATTTGTTAGAACTGGTTAAGGCCTAGGCTTGCAAAGACTATAATAAGATTAAAGGTTGTTTATTTCCATCAATGTTTGGCAGCTATTTACAAGCGACTTAATCACAAACTAAAATTTTGCCAGTTCAAGCAAGTTTATGGACAATACTTTTTAAAGGTTGAAGGAGAGTTTTTAGACCAACTTGATAACATCTCATTTCTGGTCAACACTTTCCATCTCTTTGCTTTTCAGGTGAAGGAGCCTGAAAAAAATTTAAATAATGTTTTGTTGCTTACCATTCTTGTTCTTTATTTTAGGATCTGCTCCACATTTTAGGAGTTTTAACGCACAGTGTTTGTGGCCACGATATGCTGCACAATGCAGCGGAGTATTTCCCATCTGATCACTGCAGTTTATGTCAGGAGGCTTTGGCTTGTTTACCTAGAGAAAATTGTTGTTAGAAATCATTGTTATGCTGACATATTTTGGTTGCATTTGGCCACTGCAGGAAAGATTATCTATGTTTGTGGTGAAGATAGGCATTTCATCAAGTGTACTTGATCATTCTACCCATCTAGAATCTGCCCCTGCCCTCTCCCACTGATTTGATTTAAAGAATATTTAGCGTTACACATACAGCTTTAAAATATCAGATCATGTTAACTTTATGCATACCAGTGCTGTGAGTTTTCTGGTATCACCTTCTCGAGCAGCTCCTAGGAGGAGTTCCTCAAGCTTTCTTTCTTGAGTCCTTTCCACAGCTGATTACAAAACACAAATATTTAATCAAAATAATGATTTTCCCAAAGAGTAGATTTTGACTTTTGTTTTGTAAAATTATTAGTTTCCAATGAAACAGTGATAAACTTTTATTGGTCCTCTACACCCAGATTAGCACCGGATATATCATACAGGATCTATCTCCCTATTCTTGAGAATCTTAAGCTCCACCACAAGATAGGTCAAGACAAACCTTGCAGAAGAGCACGTTTTGTAGTGGGTAACGTCACAGGTTTACAGTCAAAGATCAAAGGTAACAGGACTAACAATGTCCCCTGCTTATGCTGGATTTCAGATGGTTATGAAAACGGGCCATGTCACGTAGCATCTGATGCCACAAACAGAAATTCAAGTAACACAAAGCTATTAAAGTTCCAAAAACTGACAACAAAATTCCACGTGGAATGATCCCTGCTACGATGTCTCCACACCTGAAAAGGGGTGCAATGTATTTTTGTCCCTATACCCTACTCTGGTACCGTGGGATCTATGTGACCCTGCTCCTCATTGACACGTGTCTGGTGCTACACAGTAGAGATGCCTCCTGGCACCCACTGCTGCCTGCCACTGCCCCCTGGAACCCTCTGGTTTCTGGTGCCTTCTGTGGCCCAGCAATTGCCAGTGCCCGCTGGTGCCCACTGTCTGGTGCCTGTGCTCAGTGCCCAGGATCCACAAATATTCTTGAAATCTTACTCTCACAAAGACAGGATAATTCCAGAAGTATATTCTAAAGAACTGGGCAACAGGACCCAGTTCCTGGAATTAACTCCAGGGATTCCAATTGTTCTGAAGATACTGTAGCCATTAGAGACATGGCATACAGAACAAGTCCCACTGCCACCCTTCTCTCCTGGTCTTGCGTTACTCTGCTAGTGGTAGAACTCATAAGAACATAAGAACCACCCTGCTGGATCAGGCCAAAGGCCCACCTAGTCCAGCTTCCTCTATCTCATCGTGGCCCACCAGTTGCCTCAGGTAGCACAGAAGACAACAAAACACACAACACAAGACATCTGCACACAAGACAACAAGACACTAGCATCCGGGTGCCCTTCCCTGCATCTGGCATTCTGAGGCTGCCTCTATCTTTTTTTAAAAAAGAGGTTGCACATATCCATCATGGCTTGTAACCTGCGACGCAAGTGCAACTTTGGATAAAACTTGATGGATTCAGACCAGCAGCCACCTTGGAGATTAACTTTTAACAAGGAGGAGTCCATTATGGCCAAATATTCCCCAAGAAGACTGAGAAACCATAATGTTTCATACTGAATGATGAACTTGATTCCCAACTGCACCTATATGAAGCTCATACACTGCACAGAAATAGATACCTTCTAGCATCTCTTTTATTTCTTTATCATGTGCAACATCTTTTGCAGTTTGTCCATTTCCATTAACAATGGAGGTATCAGCATCGTGTTCTAAAAGCAGCCGAACCACTTCCTGAAAGACATTATTTAGTACCATTATATACTTTGTAATCACTTGCCATAGAAGCCTCTCTCATCTTTTGTTCTGGAAAATGAATGTCATGTAGGCATGACATTCACAATAATTTACAGGAAAACCAGAGTTTAAAAAAAATGTAAACAGGAAGTTGTCAAAGGCTTCTCCCACATACTGGGAAAAGTTCCACTGAAATCAGTGAGGTTTCTTCGGAGCTGACATACAATGAGCTGTGCTGAAAATGTCTGCAATGGATATTAAAACCCACAGCAAACAACTGTGTCTCTCTCTCAATGCAAAAAAAAAAAATCTAAATGTGAAAAGAAGGATAATACACCAAAGCCTTCACTTAAGCACAGCTTAGGTTCCAGGGTCTCAACTTAAATTGAAACATCCAGTTCTTGCCAGCCTGGGGTTAATAGGCCTGCATAAAAGCAGAAAAAGAAAGTTTTGCTCACCCTTTCATTATGAAAACATCCTCATAATTCATTTGGATTCTTGTCTCAAGATGTTTTCCATTATCAGAACCTTTTCCCTTTTGAAAAGGACAATCAAGCTAACCATGTGAATCCATTTATTTGGCTAATTTTTCAGGACAGGGAAGAAATTTTTTTTGTTCCTACAGGTGGAACTTCAGATGCTTCATGACCCTTGACTGATGACTCACATTTATTCCCTCTTCCCCACCGTCTTTTGAACATGGCACAGCTGGGTATAGGATTGCAGAGCAGTAGTCTTGCATGACAAATATTTGCCCGTCTAGTAGTCCACTAGCCCATTTTTTAAATCAGTATAACTATTTGGTACTGTTGTACTTCTGCCACATAATTAACGTAGCATGATGTCAGGCATAAAAAAAAACATTCATTTTACCTTGCGACCCGTGAAAGCAGCACGATGCAACGGAGTATCCCCCATATCATTTAGCACATTTACTTCAGCATCAGCCTACAAAGGAAGAAGATTCAGTAGCATTTGCTACCCAAGCCAATCCGCTCTATTTATTACAAACATAAAACTTGGATGATTAATCATCTGATCTGGTATTCTAATCTTTTATAAAGCTTTAAGATGAAATTAGATTCTAAGTATTTAAGGCAATCCAAATCAATAAATATACAGAGATTTGTATACTTTGGAGGTTTAAATCTGAACTTTTGCTCCATTGTCTTCAATACTGACTACTTTCACATGGAATTAATCTTAGTGGGAGGCAATTTTTGGAACTATAAAAAGAAGTTTGGGCTACACATCTTTTGCATTTGGGAAAGAAACAATCCCAGTGTGCCAGGCTCTTTCAACCTTAATCCGTTATTTTTTTAAAAGTTGGCTTCACCTCAGTTTTCTGAAAAGACTTGCAACGAGGTCAGAATACTAGACATGCAGTAGAACTAAAAGGAATTAAGTGGCTTAATAATTATAGAGCAGTACAGAATTCAAGATTAGTCAGGCCTGGCTTCTATTCCAGATTGCTGTTGATAGTTCAGATGCTGCTTATTGTGGCCTGTCAAGCCAACAAACTGTTTATTTGCATTCAGCTTCTTATCTCTGAGAGCCAGACACCGCTATTGATATTGCTATACATGTATAGCAATGTATTTGTTAATACAAATAATGTATAGCAATGTATTTGTTAATACATTTGCTAGCCAGAAACCACTATTGATATTGCTATACATTTGTTAATGTTTCTCACAACAATGTTGTGAGGTAGACTGGACTGAAATATAGGCTTTGGCCCAAGGTCATTCCTGAAATTTTAATGCCAAAGGAGGCTTTGAAACAGGCCTTATTGCTCTGTGTCCAACAATGCCACAGTGGTTGCTTTAAACACAGAGATCCGTGTCAAAAATATTTAGTTGAACTCTCACTGAAATTGTGTCCTTTATACCCTCAAATATATCACCCATTATTTATAAACGGCTATGTATTAATAAAACCTTGTCGCTATAAGAAAAAGCCTTTGCGTTTACAGTATAACTTGATAATGCTCTGGATGAGTCAGCAGGAGCAATATCACTATTTTGAGCTCAGTAATTTACATACCTATCTATATGGTTAACAATATACAAGTTTGGTTGACCCTTGGCTATTTAGATCCGAAGAAGGTTTTGGGTCTACCATTATGTTGGTCTGCTAGTCAAACAGTTCTCAAATGTTTTGGTCTCTGACTGGAGTCCTTTCCATTTCTCAGGAAGACCCAAGATCCCAGAGACATACACTGAGTCTATCCCTTCATCTGAACATGGTCAACCGGACGACGCAGAGTTTCCCACCTTTAAATTAGCTAAACAAAAGGTTAAATCTTAATTGTTCCCAAATCCGACAAAAGAAGCTGTGGCTTGAATCAGCACGTTCTATTCCAGCACAGCACAAGTCATTTACAGTGGACCCATGGTATCATTGGGCAATTAGTTCCAGGAGGACTCTCAGTGAATACCAAATTACATGGATAACAAAATCTGCAGAGGGTCCACATGGCACCACAATTACTTACCTAGGTCACACATGCCTGCCCTGCACCTCAGAACATCTCCAAACATGACTGGAAGTCACCAGCCTGAATTGGAAGTGCCTTCTATCATATCTGGGAGGTCCTCAGCCACTGGCTCAGCAACTATTGATATTCAAGTTGTGGATCTGATCCTATGGATAAGGAGGGTCCATTGTATGTGTATATTCATGTATATCACTGAAATCCTATACTGCCACTAAAACACTTAAGAATGACCTGCTGTATCAGACCAAAGAACTAACTGCATAGTATTAACCCCATGGTCCAACAACTGCCTTGAAAGTTCAAGGCTACCTTGTTTTCTACCTATTTCTAAACTTATGGCAGATTTTTAAAAATACATCAGTATTCTTAGATTTTCAATGCATATTAAGTCTCTTGAACAAATCCAACTCGTTATTACAAATACTAATCGATGTAGAAGAAAACAAAAGTTATACCTTCAGCAAATCTTTGACAACACTGGTATGTCCAAAATAGCAAGCAAGGTGAAGAGGTGTCCAGCCCAAGTTAGACTTGCTTCTACCTACAGATACAACACAAATATGGCAAATTAGGATATGAAAATGGAGACAATACTAAAAGCCAAGTTTTATTAAAGAATTACAATTACTTGAAACTCTTAGAACCTTATCCAGAACTTTAAAAAGACAAATTAAATTGTAATTAAAGGGGATGTTCAAACATGTTCCCCAGTGAGTAAGCACATATGTTCTTTGTTTAAAAATAACTTTCTGCTTACTGCAACATCTTCTGCTTGCTGAAAGAAACAAACCTTGTTAGGAATCATCACAGAAAGACAGGTCAGGTGCGTTAAGCCAGCCTAAATTTCTTCGGATTGCGCCCAAAGGGACAAAACCAATTTAAGCAGGCACAACTCACCCACACCCCTTTCCTGTGTCTAACAGATACCATGAATAACCAGGGCACAATCCTAACCAATTTAGGACAGCGGAACTCACCCATCTTCCTATTCCCACGGTGGCACGCGAGTCTTGTGCATGTCTGTGCACTGGCTTATCTCCCTCAGGAGTGCTGCAGAAATGTCTTACAGCACTTTTGTGACACCCTTAGCCACCATGTGACTTGTGTCAGGACTTATGCCAACCTAACTGGGGTTTAGGATTGAAGCATAAATAAATTTACAATAAGTAGAAGTTAAAAAAACTAATTTTAAATATGGTTGAACCTTCCTAACACTTCCAAGCAGTTGCTCATCTGTTTAAAAAAGAAATCTCCAAATATGCCATATCTATGTTTATCTGGGAATAAAACTCATTGACTATCACTGTTAAAAGCATTGTAAGCTGTTAAAAATACTAATCTGTAACATTTTCTCATCTTCTATATATATAAAAGAGAAAAGTCACTCACTGACTGACTCATCACCGCCCTGCCAAAACTGCTGGGCCTAGAAGTGTGAAATTTGGGGTGGGTGTTCCTTCTGTGATGGAGGGGTGAACCGGTTTTCAGAAATTCTAACTGGAAGGGGGTGAAAAGGGGCGCAATGCGTTTTCCTTTCTATACTTTGCATTGGAGAATTGCTGACTCATCAACATTCCGCCCCAACTGCTGGGCCTGAAGCATGGAATTCTGGGAGTTCCTTCTGTCACCTGAACTCCCACCAAGAACCCATGTGGAGAAATTTAACCCTTCAGGGGCTGGAAAGGGGTCAACGTGTTTTTGTCCTATACTTAACATGGAAGATTGATCAACATCCAACCAATTTGGTACTCGGTGCCTGGTGCACTGGAGGGACATTGTTAGGAGGAATAGGTTGCACTGTGGAGGACGCTGCGCATGGCTGGTTGGAGTGCATGGGGGAAGTTGCGCGTGGGGGGTTGATGCGCGTGGGGGGGAGGTTGCACGTGGGGGGAAGACGCGCATGGGGGGAAGTTGCACATGGGGTGTTGATGAGCATGGGGGAAGTTGTGCATGGGGGGTTGATGCGCATGAGGGAAGTTGCGCATGGGGGTTGATGCGCATGGAGGGTTGATGTGCATGGGGGAAGTTATACATGGGGGAAGTTGCACATGGGGGAAGTTGCACATGGAGGTTGATTGATGCACATGGGGAAGTTGCGCATGGGGGTTGATGCGGATGGGGGAAGTTGTGCATGGGGGTTGATGCGCGTGGGGGTTGATGTGCATTGGGGAATTTGCGCATGGGGGTTGATACGCATGCGGGAAGTTGCGCATGGGGTTTGATGTGCATGGGGAAGTTGCGCATGGGGGAAGTTGCGCATGGGGGGGGTTGATGCATATAGGGGGATGGCATACGGGGGAAGGCATACAGGGAACTTTACTCCTGCAATGCGGGTACACTTTTCGCTAGTATGCCATAAAATACCATTGTAGAATCAAGTCTATTAAAAATAAAATATCCATTGAAATGAATGGGGGCCCACATGAAATTGGCTCATAACATATTTAGTGGGTCCCAACCACAGATTTACCATCTCAGTTAGGATGTTGTGGTAGCAGTGTGGAAAACAGGCTATAAATAGTTGTATTTGAAAGAATAAGGACACAATCCAGAGTAACTATGGGGAGTCCTTGCTCAGACATAAGAACAATTTACTGTGGATTGCAAGATGAATTTCCCATAGGTTTTCACAAAGTGGTGCCGTAAGTATGTCAATGTGAATGTATCTTATGTGCTCCCGTAGTTACTCTGGATTGTAGGGTAAGTCATAATAATGGCAATCACTCAAGGCAACTTCAAATCCCAACTGATACCTTTGAAGGAAGTTGGAGTGATTCCATTTCCCTAAAGATGCATCTCTTACTGCATTTAACCCAAGTTTGCTGGGTGTGCTACTACCATCTCTGGCACTGCATGCCATAAATACACTCTTACTATAGTAAGAGTACAGTTTCTCTTACTATACTAAGAGTACTTTAATAATGCACAGTTTCTCTGGACTTAGGATAGAAATTCCAGTTTTATTTAAAAGGAATGCAAAAGAGATATTGTGGTTTATAACAAGCAAGAAATCTGCCTGACAATTCTGGCTTCTTCTAACCAGAACAAAGGGCAATCTGCTACAGAGATAAAACTTTTGCTTCTGATCATGACTGGATGGGGAAAATTCTGATTAGAACAAATCAGTTTACACATCATGGCCAATCCCAACATGTTACAAGCCAGAATGGGAAGTGGAATTATACCTCCTCTTGTGCATGCTGCAAAGGGACATGTGCAATGTCATGGTTTAATCACAATTTTGTGCAACGTCCATACTTGAACTATTACTCCAGTCCACTTTTGAGCAGCTTCCAAGCTCAGTGTACAACATTGGTTCCAAAAGAATAATGGAAACTTGCCATCATCACTTTTATATACTAGGAAAATGTACCTGCATTGTGAGAGTAAAATTTCAAGAATATTTGCAACGCACAAACCCCAGTGCAACACATACCTCCATGCAGTGGTGGTCTCATAACCCCTATGCAACACATACCCTGTGCAACATCCCACCATATGCACCCTTCTTTCATGCACACCCTTCCCCCTGTGCACACCAGCTTCCCTCCCATACATACCCTTCCTCCATTCAGTTTTTTATATATAGATTAATTATGTTATCAGATGTTACACGAAAAATTATCCATACCAACCTTTGCAGTTAATGTCAAAGCTAACAGCCCCTTTGTCCATGGTTTCCAACAGTTGTCTGACCTCTTCTAAATTTCCATTTCTAGCATCATGAAGAAGTTGTTGTTCTGCTTCTGAGCTCATCTCTGGTAAGATAATTATATGAACTATTAGATACTTAGGTCAGCATAAACCAAAAGCACTGAGCCATTACTGGCTTCTAATGATTCTTAATGGGATATGGTAGCTGGGAACAGATTCTCCTCTAGATACCACAGTTTACCCAATTTCATTTGTAGATAGTACTTCCTTCATTTTTCCTCTGGAAGCTAATAATGTATTGTTCCTGGGCTTCTAGTTAAGTATAGGCATATTAAGATGTCTTAATGAGTCTGAAGATGGTCAGTGCCAATATTGTAGATGTCACCAGATGACAGCCCCCCCCCCCCTGCAGTTATGGTGCTTTTGGTACTCCCCCTGGCAAGTACGTGAGTAGTAGCAGGCCTTATGCCAGCCTAACTCGGGTTAGGATTGCAGCCCCAAAAGAATCCTTGTTTTCCCTTCATATCATCGAAATCTTTTACAATCAGAATGAACTGATTTGTTGCCATTTAAGTACAGCAGGTTTCTTTTAAAAGTTTTTAGTTTTGTAAAAGTGCTAATAGATATTCTACAAGCAGACATAAGCACTTCATATTTCTTTAAGTGCCTTGAGTAAACTGGTCATATACTGTACTAAATAGGTAGGAAATATTGCTGTACACTTGGACCAGAAGGGCTCATCTTTTTTAAGGGAGATTTGCTAATGCCAGGAGGAGGTATTCATGCTTTAAATAACAGATCAACAAATTTTCTAAAACAAGCACTTTGCTAGATCATGGAGGAAAACTGGACTCTGATAAGAATACACGTAACCACAAAAAATGCTTAACAGGACAGCCACACTGAGAATGTGGCATGCTCCCATGGAGCTGAAATATAGGCTAAAGCTTCCTATTTAAAGTTTTAGAAACAAGTCACAAACCAGTCAGAACAAATTACTCTTAAGATATTCACAACCAGGGCTGGGGAGTAATGCTGATTTTGGGGCTACTCCTACTCCTAAGTAAGATATTTTTTCTTAATGTTACGCCTACTCCTACTCCTTAATATAAAATATTTCGTCATCGCCACATAACTCATCAGGCTACTTTTCTGAATTCTGATTCTGATTCAAAATACTTTGTTATAATATTTTTTTCCTTCTACTTTACAACCTGTGCTCAAACTTGATGACTTTTTGTTGCTTTCCTTTTCCTCCATAAGCATGAATTCTTTTGGGTGCAAGCGATGTAAATGGCGTTTTAAATTGGATGACCTAGTGGGTGCATGGCCTCCTTTTCCTTTCCTGGTGCTGATTTCTGAATTGCATGGCTTATCTCCATTCATCAATTGACATATGAAGACATTTTTTTCTTGAGATAATTCAAAGTATTCAAATACTCCAGCTTTCTTTTGTTCCATTTTAGACTAATTAAAACAGTTTATCTCAAAATTAACTTTAACAGGCTTAAAAATTCATATTATTTAAAACAAAAGATAAAAAATTTAAATTTAAATTAGACAGCGCAATATAATAAAATTGTTTTTTGGTGTTTGCATGTACAATATAATAACAGGAATACTCTTCCTGTAAAACCTACTCCTACTCCTGTAAAAACCTCTTACACCTTTTTCTCCTTACACCTACTCCCCAGCCCTGTTCACAACACAGAGGTTTTAAGTAAGATAAGGCAGATGCACCTGTGAAAGCAATTTCTCAATTCTAAAGAACATACTACAGATAGTAACCAAGATGTTGTTGCAAAAAAAGAGAAAGAAATCAGCAAATCCATGTACTGTACTGTATTATGAAGTACTGCTGTCTGCCTGTTTTTTTGTGGTCCTTAAACTTGGGTTTTTTTCCACTGTTTTCAATTGTAGCTTTTATTTGTATTAATCAGATTGTTTTAGAGCACAATCCTAAACATGTCTACGCAAAAGAAAACCCCATTGTGTTCAATGGGCCTTATTCCCAAGAAAGTCTCTTTAGGATTGCAGCCTTAATCTAATTTTAATTATATTTTATTGTCTCTTTGAATTATTTTTAACCACCCTGAGTTCCTGTTTAGGAAGAAATGCGGACATAAATCAAATAAATAAATAAATGGCCCTAAAAGAGCAGAATCTCTTCAAATCTTTAATATACCATTGAATATAATTTCTTGGGGGGCAAGCAATATGGTACTGCTGTTGCCTTCATACATCATGTACTGCTTCTGGGCTCCCTGGAAGCATCTGGAAATGCCTTTAGGAAGAAGTATTTATTTAATTAATTCAATTTTTATCCTACCTTTCTTCCATGGATAAGGAAACCCAAGGTGGCTAACAACATTAACAAATAAATGTTTTTTGTTGTACTGGTAGACCACGATGTTGGACTGGTGTACAACAGCCCTACTGGGTTGGGTAAAAATTCAAACTACTTTTCTAAAACTTACAGTGCAACATTAATGCATTTTTATTCAGAAGTGTGCCTCAGCATGTATAAGATTACAGACGAGGGGCACAATCCAGAGCAACTATGGGAGCACGTAAAAGACATTATGTGCATCCATAGTTACTGCACCACCTGGTGAAAACCTATAGGAAATTCCTATTGCAATCCAGAATAACTTGTTTTTACTTTGGAGAAAGAACTCCCTGTAGTTACTCTGGATTTCACCCTTATTTTCCTTTTTAGGGACTTATCCAATTTCACCCTCCTTCGCCTGGTGCTGACTCCGCTCATCCAATCTGCCACTAGATTGGGAGACTGAACTAAACTCCCAATGAATTAATTTGGTAATCCCTGAAATCCTCCTTAAAAGGGTAGGGTGGGATCTGAAAGTTGCTTCATGCCCCTATGGCAAAAGCAAAGACATGAGCATCCTTGTAGTTTCTAGAGAGACTTGCAAAGTTAAATACTTTAATCTCACGCCAGTGATGAAAAATGGAATTTAGTGGCAGTCTGATGGTCTATAGTTTAAATGGACAATACACAAAGGGGAGGGAGAAGCCAAGATTGGCTATGAAATAGTAGGCAGGCCCTTGATTATTCTGACGTTTTAAAAGTTCTTTAGGAGCAATGACAATGTTTGATTATGTTTGCTTAGTGACCTTCAGGTCTATCAGAAAGTCCTTATACATTGTTCTAAGAGAACTCAAATTGACAACTTTATCTTTAACGCTTGCGAGTTCAGGGTTTCTGCACAATCAAGATGATGCAGGTTCTGCAACTACCGTATGAATAGGAAGAACAAAATTGTTTTCAGTCAAGTAACAAAGATGTACCGTTCGTTACCTGACAAAACATAGTGTTTGAATAGTGTGAAACTCTAAAAGACAAGGAAAAGGACTTATTCAGCAGGCTTTGTGCTGAACAGTCAACATAGAAGCCTTAGCTCTATGATATAAAAGAGGCTTGATGGGTCTTCTACCTTGTCCTAGATTAGTGGTCATTCATTGACTGAATAACATGCTTCGTACTCACAGTGATTAAATGAAATCATGTTTTAAATCAGTGGTTCCCAACCTGTGGACAAAGGACCTTATGCTGTCTGTAGACCCTGAAAAGTGGTCCGTAATATCACAGGAAACTTCAGGAGTATCATGTATGCATTCCTTGGAACACTGGGAAGCATCAAATCTCAAAAGACTCTTCCTGTTGTTAGAACTCTCCCCACCCCTACTCTGTCCACCGCTCTCACCACCCTTTTTCACCTCCTTTACAAATGGACCAAAAGAAATATTGTCCCATCACCTCCCTCCCAATAAAATTCTGCTTGGGGTCTTGGTTGCATGTGGTCTGCAACAATTCTAATTTTTTTCTCAGAGGTCTACCATCTCCTAAAGACTGGGAACCTCAGTTTTAATTGAAGCTATTGTGAGATTCCAACTTCTTCAGCGTTTGTCCCATATGGTGGCAGGGTCTGCTTGTTCTGGATTGGAGTCATCCAAACCATGGTTGATGCGACATTGGGGAAACCTGGCCAGCCAATCATAGAGGCCTGAAAGATTTCCTTTCCTCTAGTTCAGAGTATTCAAACCCTGGCCCAGATGTGGCCCGCAGCAAGGAAAGTCAGGGAAAGATGCCTCCATCTAGACCATGGGCAAGCTGTTAATGTCTTGAATACACTCACAATTCTCCAGATCAATGAAATCCTCCAGATCAATACACTAAATACACAAAACTCTAATACACGTTTATATGAAATGTAAATTTATTCAAACTGGAAATATAAATAATTTTTCCAGCCCATGACATAGTGTTAGAGAGATGATGTGGACCTCCTGTCAAAAAGTTTGGACACCCTTGCTCTAGTCTAAATAATAGGATGGATTTCACATGAATTCAACTGCCATGTCTTATACTTGCATTGGCTTGTTTCAGATGAATGTTTTTACTATCACATGACAGCATGTTTTCTAACACAGCCAACTGTTAACGCTTTTGTTAATTCTGTTTGCCAGATCACCCTCTTTTCCTCTGAAGCCAAAAAGAAATATACTCCAGTCACTTTGCTCAGCCTTTTCAGGCAGTAATGCTGTAGTAAGGTTTGGTTCTTCCCCTACTATTGCATTCATGTTTTGGGAGCTGTGAATAAAATGAAAAGCACTAGAGGGCTATGAACCTACTGATCAAGTTAAGCTTGTTCCGCACATGTCTATATTTCAATTCTTAAACTAAAATTAAATTCTCCTAGGTACCACACTATCCTGAGAAACTTCTCTCATTTTGTTTTGGACAACCATTCAGATTACTTTTATTTATCCAATTTCTTTCCCTACAAAATTCTGATAGAATAAACTGAGAAACTCATTTGTCTTAAGTTTAATTTAGGGGAAAGAAGCCACTAGTCACAAAGCTTCTGAGAAGTGTTTGAAGCTGACATGCTTATGCAATTGAGACTACATTAGGGAGTAATTAAATGCGACAGAGCTGAATCAACAGTTAAAGAGTCTGTGAGGGAATATGTATTTTGGTGGGTCTTCTTTAAGGATCTGCTCATTTAAATCACAATTTAAAACACTGTGATCATTTTAACTTTTGTGATCATTTTAACAGGTAATCATCGTAACTCAAGACACGATACTTCCACCAGTTTTGTTCAGTTTGCCTACACAGACAGCTATAATTGACATGGTGGACCATCTGAGCTGCACATGTTGCACAGCTGATGTGTCTTTCACAAGCAGCACCAAGTTTGAATGGGTGACGAGAAAGTGATAGTGAGAAGACAGGCATTTCACTGGGATACTTCCCATGATCTGTCACACTGAGCATTGCTGAACTGGGAGCGTGCCTTAAGGCACAGGCTGTACTAAAAGACATCATTTAAATCTAAGACTCAGAACAAAAGGCAAGTCATCATGGGAAGAGTGAAAGTTATATAACCCATGTTAATTTCCACCGGGTAGAACCATAGAAACAGGATACCACATGTGAATGTGGGTATTTCCAAAGTAGTCTCACATTAATAAGGACACTACCGAGTCATTTATTCCTGAGAATCCAGACATTTCTCCCAAGTGACTGTTTTCCTATCCCTCTCATAGATGAACTAAAAGACAAAACAAAAGGGGAAAACCCTACTATTGTCTTTAGCAATTGCCAGAAATTTTAATACAAGAGTACTGCAATTATTATTTGTAAAGTGTCATCTATCTGCACAGCAGATATCTTGTCCTTAGGATTTCTTGCCCTTAGGATTTCACAATCTAAACACAACCACAAAGGAGATGGCAGAGAGAGGGAAGGAAGTGGTTCCAGGAGGATATGTAGGGGGACATGTAATTAATTTTTTGTGTATAAACTAGGGATTACTTGGAGTAAAAGGTACTAGGTACAAAGACATCATAGAAAAGGTGGGGTATTGAAGGAACTAAAAAAGAAGGTATCCCACAGGTAATCTGAGATACTATTCCAAACATGAGTGGCAACAAAGAAGAAAGGGTGGAGTGATCTGAATTGATACAGTACTATTTATTGTATCACTAGGCTTGGGATGTCTATGCAGGCCTCTGTCAGTCTTGAAAGACTATGGTATCGTGCTCGGCGCTGCATACGCTGCATGCGAAGCACGAAAGCTTGGGTTGGATTGTTATGAAGGATAGCCTGTTACCCAAGCAGCAAATCCCCCCTCTCCACGCCACTGAATTAGTCCAATGGAAAGGCAGAGCCAATATGATTGGATCCAGCTGTGTCACAGAGCTGGGTTAAGGACAGGAGCTTACCCTGTCTTGTGAGGCTGACCCAGGGTTTGAGACCCGGTTAACAGGCACAGTGGTTAACAGGCACAATGTCTTAACCGCTTGCGCCACCCACAGCCTGGGGTGTCTATGACTGTACAGTGAATATGATCAACCTCTTGACTCACACAGCATTACCTGCTCCTTAATTACCCTTCTGCAAAGTCTTATGACATTTTCAGGGAACATTTAAGTTACACTAACAAGAAATTAATCAATTCATTTTCTTAGCCAGGAATCTGAAACAGAAAAAGTTTATCATTTTTCCTGTTTTCAAACTGAGATACATTGTTTGGAATATTGCTCAGCATCCACAGGGACACACTGCTTTTCTGGGGTCAGGGTGAAAACCAAGGTTTTTCCCCTTTCTTGCTTCTATCAACATTCTCAATACAAATTTAAAGTAAAAAGGAGATGAAATAGATTTAACTCCTCATTAATTTCACCTCGTCATTTTGCCTTCACTCTCCTCTAAATAGCAGTTGTCATGACTTGAATAATCTTCCCAGAAAAGATACAGATATTGATCTAGAAGTACTAGCAACTGGCACTTTAATTATGGGGAGGGGTATTTCTCAGATCCACTATACTGCTTTGGGGAAAAACTGGCACTGCGAAGAAGACAATTTTAAGTGGGGGGAAAGGTGGAAAAGAACTCACCTTTCTAGTCCAATAACACTGTTTTTGGTAAAATGGAAGACATGACTAGGTGTCGTCTCTTCAATGAATATCATTTTGACAATAAAAAAGAGCCAAGTCAGATCAGGGCTGATATGGAGAAGGGAAGAGGGCTATTTCTCCATCCTGGTTGCCTTAGTCAAATCTCAGCCACCCAAAAATTGTGAGCAGGGTTGCCATATGTCTCCCCAAAAATGGACAATGCCCATTTTGGGGCATTGTGTTAACATACTGGCAAATGCGACCGAGGGTCCTGTCCAGATTTTGTGGAAGAGAATTATTGCAACCCTACTTGTGAGAATACCTTTATGTTTGAAGCTACAGGAGGAGAGAAATTTGGTTTAGGAATATGAAAAAGAGAGACGAGTTTTAACAAACAAATAAGCTTAAATCAACTAACTGTTCACTAAAGAAAACTCAGTGCAATTAACAGGTAACCCACAAGCAAGCCACATGCAGTTCTCTCTCTCACCCCAAGTACTGGTACTTAGATCTGGCCAACAGGATATTGGTAAAAGCAGTTTGTTTCAGCTTCATTTTTTAAAAATAATTTAATGCTCTAACTTCTAGATCTAGCTACAGAAGAGTAAAGTGATATTCTACTGCAATATCAATGTGTTGTTTTTAAAAGCCAGTTTTTAAAAAAACCTTTACATGATTTGTGGACCTTTTGGGTCCCCTATGTGGCTAATCTCTGGTGATACAGCGTGTAGCACTTCCTACATGCTAGGAAGTCCTCCCCCCCATAAAAAAAATACCACACAAGACATACATAATTCATACTGACAGCATAGGATGGAAGTAAGATATTCAACTACTGTAGACAAGCAACTTTCATATTTATGTTAGTTCTATTTTGTTTCAATACACTGATGTTATTTTACTGTTTTAACTTCTGCTGTTATAACCACTGGCCAACAAATTGACTTGCAAATTGACTTACATTTTTGTTTAGTGGCACATTAGTGGTCTCTAAGAAAAAAAAAAACTGTTTTCCTTCAAATTTCCCAGCCAATCTGTTGATTTGTTCCAAGCAACAAATAAATTATTTACATGCCTACACTGGTTTAGGTGATTTACCCCAAACCATGCCATTTTATACAAGGCAGTTTTGCTATTCAAAGGGTGTTAGCCATGGTAGCCAGAGACTATAAAACAATTGAAAATCTTAGCTTTGTCAATGCAGCACAAACAATAAAGCATCATGCAATTGCATTTGGGATGAATTTTTAGTGTTATTTAAACAGATATGGATAGCTTAACTCAACATTTAACAGGTATTCCAATACATTGCAAAAAACTATAGTTTGGTCCCCCAAGTTGGAGACATGCATTCATTTTAGTAATGCTCATTGGGATGTTGCTTCCTTAAAAAGCCAGTATCACGTTGGCTGCAATCCTAAAGACACTTTCTTGAGAGTAAGACCCATTGAATACAATGGAGCTTACTTTTGATTAGAAATGGTTAGGATTGTGCTCAAAGTGTCCCATTCCACTATGTCTGGCTTTGTTGTTCCAGCAAAGGGCACATTTCCTAACTGCTTCCCATAAACAAGCTGAAAATACAGTGAGCAAGGAAAATGGGGGTGGGGGGCAGAAGCCTCAGCTGCATGAAAATAGGGATTGGGGAGCATTAACATGAAAAGTAGGAGTTGAAAGCTACAACTTGGCTCTTCCAACTGCCGATAGGCAATAGGGAAACTCTGTAAACTGCCAGCAAGGAGTTGTTTGGAATTCAGCCACAGAAAAGTATTAGCATTGAAGCAAGAAGAACAGGATGTAGAATTGTACTCTGCAAACTAGAGTAAACCACTTTTAAAGTAGTGGTTAGCAGAGAGAGAGAGTGCAACTATCCTATTCATCTTAGTATGGCATGATTCATGCAATGATATTTGTGACATTCTCATTATTATTGTAACCCCTTTTATAACAAGGAACCACTCCTCTGGCAATCACTTTGAGATTTTTGTTGAAAAGTGATATATACTGTAAATATTTTGAATTAAAAATCATATCAGTTGCTCTAATATGCACATGTAGTTTGGATAACCAATATTTACGCACGTCCATAATACAACCCACACATACATATACAGGGTGTCCCATAAGTATCCACACATAGGAAAAATAAACATTTTTATGAAAACTATTTTTATTTTATTTAACATTTATTTAATTTAATCATACCGAGGACCGAAATGTGTTTTCAAAACAATGGTAGTCACATACAGAATTAAATTAAAAAATGATTTTCATAAAAAATGTTTATTCTTCTTATGTATGGAAATCTATGGGACACCCTGTAGAAATGAGACACAAAACTTTTATTACATCATATAGCTCGTGTACATTTGGTGTACAGCTATTGTTAAATCAAGCTGTCTGTACGCTCACAATGGCAAATATGTAGACAACAAAATGTCCACATAGGGTTAAAAATGCTTCATTGTATCATGTACAACAGCATCTTAAGTGAGTTTACAGACTGCCAATTTTAAGCTACCACCTTGCTTTCCGAGAGTGCCTGCATGCCTTTAGCTAGCAGATGCATGATTCAACAGGTTAACAACCCCCAGTGGAGCTGTCATCTTCACCTGTTGCAGCAAAAACCAAGTAAGTTTAATTTCTTAATTATTGCAATACTTTTTTGATTATTGCAGACTTAATTATTGCAACAAACTTTTTGGAGGAGAGCCCACTTGATGCAGTTCATGGAGGTTCCTGTGATGATTAATGGGCTGGTCATTAGGATACCAAGAGATTCAGTAGGTGATGCTTTTCCTAGGATGAGATAGTTAGGGATCCTCCCACCCCATCATTTCAAGTTTTATAAACCTTCCTGTTGTCCTTTAAACATACACAAGGCAGTCACTCCAAACAATTCAACAAGTCAGCTTGAAAGACTAAATCCAAACATAAAAGATGACTTTTTGTTTTCGTGCATGTGTGCAGTCCAGGAAAATTTCCTCCATCTGGACCCAAGAGACTGTGAACACGTATTTGCATTTTTGGATAAAGTCTGCTGGAAACTGCTGTGACTTCCCAAGTGCTTTAAGGAGACAGGAAGCAGACTGGGCTATTGTGGGAATTACTATAATGGGATTTACTATGAGCATAGGAGTGGGTTCGAAGGCTGCAATCCAACCCACACTTTCCTGAGAGTAAATGCAACTGACTATTATGGGACTTACTTCTACATAGCTATGCATATGCTTGGCTCCAAGTCCTATCCACACTTTCCTATGAGTAAGACCTGTTGACTCTAATGGGACTCACCTCTGAGTAGACCTGGATAGACTTGGACTCCCCATATGTGATGGTGACCTCTTGGCACCAGGGTCCCCTCCCAGTACCTACTAGGCTCTGGCATCCATTCTCCCTACCCGGGTAGGGTGACCAGATATGATAACCACAAAAGAGGACAAGGCCCTTGCAAAATGGAGGGTACCCAAGAAAAATGAAAGACGTGACAAAATAAAAGCTAAAAACACACATGTATTAGTCATTAGCTAAATTCCAAGTATTGTATTCATACTTGGACAATAAATCTATCTATGCATTATATACATATATAGATATAGATATACCATATGGCTTTCAAGTGGTTAAACACTAAACTAATTATTATTCAATTTCAAACTAGGACATATAATTTATAAGTTCCAATAAGGCTACATGCTGCCGGCCCATAAGGACAATGAAGATTTTTTAAAATTATTTTTGCAGGTCAGAAGGGTGAAAAAGAGGACATGTCCTGGAAAAAGAAGACATATGGTCACCCTGAAAAGGAGGACAAGGAAGATTTTTTTCCGCAGGACAGAAGACTAAAGAAAGAGGACATGTCCTACAAAAATAGGACATATGGGCATCCTGAAAGGAGGACAAGTCAGGTTTTTCCAGGACACAAAAAGAGGACACCCTGAAAAAGAGGACAAATAAGATCTTTTTCCAGGACACAAGTCTAAAAAAAGAGGACAAGTCCTGCAAAAAGAGGACATATAGGCAGCATGTCCCTAGGGGAGGAGAAGCCCAGGTGTGGAGCTACAACCCCAAAGCATCAGCAGCAGCTTCCCACCCACCACTCTCCAAGCTCATCTTGCGCGCCTCCCGCCCGCTCAGCCAACCCACCTCCAGAGGGGAGCAGCTCCTCACAGCCGGTCCAGGACCCTCTGCGAAGGAAGGCTCAGCCGCTCACTGGGTCCCCCTCCCTCCCCTGGCCACGCCCCTCCACTCTCCCCTATAGGGCTGCACGTGACTCCCTGGGAGCCTGGCTGGTCCTGGGCTGGAGCCCTTGCAAGCCACTCCTTCCTCCAGGCTGCAGAAGCCCAGCCCTCGCCTTTAAGGGTCTACTCGGGAGGAAGCCCCATCAGAGTCCATGTGGATAGGATGGCAATACTATCATCCTGACCAGTTTGCCTGCTCTGGAGTCAGAACAATGCAACCGTTGAGATACAGGGTGGATTGTATGGCAGAACCACCAAAAAGAGAACCAGGATTTTCTAGGACACCCAAGAAAAATGTAGGACATGACAAAATAAAAAGCATTTTTAAAAAATCATATAGTGAATAGTGCTTTCAAGTGGATAATTTAGGCTGCAATCCTAAAGACGCTTTCCCTACAATCCAGAGTAACTACGGAAACACGCAACAGACATTTACGTCAAGTTACGGCACCACCTAGTGAAAACCTATGGGAAATTCTTATTGCAATCCAGAGTAAATTGTTCTTACGTTGGAGCAAGGACTCCCTGTAGTTACTCTGGATTGTGCCCCCTTAGTCCTCTTTTTTGGCTATAACGTATAGTCACCCTGACCTCAAAGTAAGAGAACATACTTTGGGACTGCATTATGGTTGCACTTGTGCTGGAAAATAAAGTTGGATAACATTGGGCCCTTAGAAAGTTCCAATTTGGCATAAACCTCCATCTTCACATAAACCTCTTCTATGTTGTCACTTGTCTCAAACTCACTTCCTTTTCCAGTGCAGATTCCCATACGCAGCTCAGCCTTGGGAAGTGTTGCCATACTTCCCAAGCAAGTATGCCATACATACCAGTGTTTCTCAACAAGTGCTACATGGGTACTACCAGATACAGTACTTCAGGAAGCACACAAGAGGTCTGCATCCTGGTGCCCTCCCATGCGTCTGTAGCATTCTGAGGTAGCCAGGGTGATCATATCATATGCCCCGTTTTTCAGGATGTGTCCTCTATTTAGCCTTGTGCCCTGGAAAAAAAGAAATCCTCATTCTCCTCCATTTCCTTGTGAGCAGGCAACATGTAGACTTCTTGTAATTAATTATATGTAATGTGTAGCACTTTTAAATTAGAATCATAATCATAGAATCATAGAGTTGGAAGGGAGTAGTGGATCATCTAGTCCAGGGGGTCCTCAAACATTTTAAACAGGGGGCCGGTTCACTGTCCCTCAGACACTGGTGGGAGCCATTCCCCGCGCCTGTGATGCATTCCTACACTGAAGTAAATCCCATGATAGTCAATGGGCTTACTCCCAGGAAAGGTGGCAGGATTGCAGCATCAGAGCCACATCCTAAGAATCAGAGCCCCATCCATCATCCATCCATTCATCCATCCCTACACCGAAGTAATGGGCTTACTCCTAGGAAAGTGTGACAGGCTTGCAGCATCAGAGCCCCATCCATCCTAGGAAAGTGTGACTTACAAGCCAGGAACTGAGCGGGAAGGGCACAGGAGGGACTGAGTGGGAAGCACGCACGACTGTTGCCGCTTCTCTGCAGCGCCAGGGGTTTCCTGGCCAGCGCATGCGCAGCAACTGCACAGGAAGCAGCGACTGAGCGGGAAGGATGCGCAAGCCGGCCAGGGAACCCCTGGCGCTGCAGAGAAGTAGCAACAGGTGCGTACGCTTCCCGCTCAGTTCCTCTTGAACTCGTGCGCCTGGCGCCGAGGCCCCTGGGGTTCCCCCAACCCCTAGCCGGGGGGTGGGGGGTTTGAAAGTGCCCGCGGGCTGGATTGAGGGCTGTGGTGGGCCATATCTGGGCTCTGGGCCATAGTTTGAGGACCCCTGATCTAGTCCAACCCCCTGTCTGTAGCAGGAAATCCTTGTCTTGTGGGGACCCGGGTCTCAAACCCTGGCCTGCTGGTTAACAGGCACAGTGTCTTAACCACTTGCACCACCAGAGGACTATATTAAATAATAAGTAATAAACAGCACAATCCTAGTTGTGTCTACTCAGAAGTAAGTTCCATTTAGTTTAATGGGGCTTATACCCAGGAAAATGCTCTTACGATTGCACCCATAATGTTTAAATGAACCACATGAAAACAATATTTAGTGGTGGCTTGATTTACGAGCATAATTTGTTCCAGAAGCATTCTTGTAATTCAAAAGGTTTGTAATACAAAGTGCATTTTCCCATAGGAAATAATGGAAACTCAGACAATTGGTTCCACAACCCAAATAATATTTATATAAAAATTATATAAAAATGATTACAAAACACTGTAATATGATACACAACTCTGCAATAAAGAAAATACTGAACTGAACTGTACTGTACCTTTGAAAACCTTCATGGTGTGAGGGGGACAAGAGAGAGGAGGGATTTGTATGATTGCTTTCAATATCACTAATGGAATCACTGCTATCATTGGCTCAATGGAATCTTTGTGTTTTTGTGCAACTTCAGCATTCCCAGGTCTCTGATGGGGAGGAGCACTGGAACATTGATAAGGCACCCTTTCCACACTGCCACATGCAGATCCCACACACATACACTTGGTTAAGGCTACTTCCACCACATCCCCTCCTGTGAGTTCCCTGGCATGGAAGCCTGTTCCAGACTTTCTCAGATGTGCTCTTCTTTCAAGACAGTGCTCTTAAACCAAGTCAAAATTTCTGAGAAAATTTTGCTCTTAATACAAAACGCTCTTAATTCAAGTCACTCTAAATATCATTAGTTTTTATTTTATCACGTCCTGCATTTTTCTTGGGTGTCCTACATTTTAGGGGTTCTTGTCCTCTTTTCTGATCATGGCATATGGTCACCCTGGAGGGTAGCCTACTTTTAAAATCAAGAGGTAGCACATACCCATCATGTCTTGTAACCTTTATTGAATTTATCCAATCTGCATTTCAAGGCATCTAGGTGAGGTGCCATCACCACATCCTGTGGCAAGAAGTTCCACAGTAAAAGTGCTGTATGCACTGCATTGCAAGTTTATTTGGACAAAGTGACCTAACCTATCACACTAGTCTTGTCCTATGTAGAGATGGAAGCTGTCTAATTCCATCTGTAATCTGTATCTAATATCTATCTATGAGGATTGAAGAAATATTAGTAGATATTCATCTTAGATTAAAAACAGAAAGCTAAATATAGAAATCTGTATAGAGCAATGGTTCTCAGTGTGGTAGATTGTGACCACATTCTGAAAACTGGTGAGTTTTCATTTCAGATTGGAAACACCACAGAGGCTCACAAAGGAGGCTGCTGGCCTCCTGGACCCTCTTCAAAGCTAGCTCAATCTTCTAGATCCAAGGCCTTTGGTCACCACATTGTCACAATTGTAATGCCATGTGGCTCTTCTCCAGCAATATCCAGCAATATCCAGCGCGCGCACACACCCACCCACCCACCCACCCACCCACCCACACACACACACACACACACACACACACAGAGTGTTGTCCTAAAATATAATTCATGCATATTTATACTTGCTTGTAGAAAAACCTCAACTCTGTAACATCTAAAGGGAGCAACTGAAGAGATGCATGAAACCATCTCAGCACACACAGTGAATGTCTGCAGACCCCTTAGTTAGTGGTGTCAGCAGTTTACAAACTGGCCCCTTCTCACCTGTGGTTCTGTGACCCATAGATTTGAGAAAGGACATAATCCTAACCAACTTTTGAGCACTGGCATAGCTGTGTTAGTGGAACAATTGTCACACCTACGGTTGGGAGAAGTCCCAGGCCTCCTCAAAGACAGGCAATGTTTATTCCCTTATCTTGAAGTTGCATTGTCCTTATCTTCAAACTGAAAAATTGATTAGTGCAGATTCTGAAAAATCGAACTGAAAAATCTGTGCAGATTCCAAACCTGTGTTGGAGGACATCAGATGAGACCAGAAGTGCTTTCCAGTTGTGTTCAGAAGATGGTCTGAGGCATGGGGAGACCTGGAAACTTCTGATAGGCTGATGGCCCACTGTGAATGTAAATGGAATTGGGTTAAACTACTGCTTCTGTATATACCATTCACAGTATATGATATATGAATTATAGCACAATACATTTCACACTAAAAATATTTGTTCATTTTCTTGGGATGTCCTGTATTTGTGTTTAAGTCCTGTACAGTTTCTATCACAACTGCCTGACTTCAGCACTGCCTAATGTCTTCAGAGCCTTAGGGTCATTTTGTAATACTCCATGATACTGCTGAAACTGGAATGGTGGAAGAGCATGTTAAAGTCTTGCAAGTAGATCTGTACCATAATAATATCCTAGGGTGTTGAAACAATAATTTCCTATTTTCATTAAATAAACCTGCAGAGTAGGCTTGGATCTACAGCAGAGAAAACTGGTGAAGAGTTGCCTGGAATAGCTCTTCCAAGGTGGGACATGTTTGAACAAAGAGCTATGAAGAAACCAAGATGATTCATGAGAAGGGCGTATTTAAGTGCTTGTATGGCTTTGACTGGTGTGAGCTCAATTTGTCATGTTTGTATTTTTGTTGATAAAATACAGGTTTGCCAAGTACACAACTATGGCTGCAAAGATACAGAGGCACTTTCCTGGGAGTAAGACCCATTGAACACAATGGGGCTTACTTTTGAGTAGACATGGTTAGGCTTGTGTTCTTAGACTGGAACTAAAGAGTTGAGGTCCATTGGTGGCCTGTACCCACTGTCCAGTAGTGCCTGGTAGGAGTGCCTGGTAGTCCTCACTGCCAGTGATGCCTGCTGCCCACTGTGCAATTGTGCCTGGTAAGAATGCCTGGTGCTTGGTAGGGATGCCTGGTGCCCACTACAATGGAAATATCCTTTATCCCCAACCCAACCTATATAGAAATAAGAATTATATATAATTACAACTCTGTATGTCTGGCTAAGAGAAAATAAAACTAATCTTTTTTATAAAGAAAGAAAATAAGCCTCAAGATTTGCATGAAGCCTATGTTCCTTTGAACTACTACACATAATTCTGTGTTCATAATTCTGGCCAATTGTATTGGATTCCAGAGAAATGTTACATATTGGTAGGAGCTGGACAAATGATGGTAGTCACTGCAGCCCAATAAAGTACAAATAATATAAAAAGTACTAAATGATAAATGTGTTGCAACCACATCTGAAGCATGCTATCTATCTATCGATCTATCGATCTATCTATCTAATAATAACAAGGCATTTATATACCGCTTTTCTGGACATTTTGGATTGCTCCTCAGTCTTTTATTTATTTGTTTGTTTGTTTGTTTATTTATTTATCAAAGCGGTTTATATAGGCAGGCGAATTCTAAATCCCCGAAGGGATTTTTACAAACACAGATTGTCTCTGTCTTTCAAGAGACACTACATTCAAGATGTTACATTCACAGTCTGCTTACAACACTGGCCCTGATGTCTGAAATTCTGGCAGACCAAGTTCTCCTTCAGTTCTCACGAAGGGCAGCTGAGAAAGCTCCTTCACTCGCACTGGAAAGCAGATGGAAAATCTCAGCTACAGCAGCCACTTTTCAAGGTCTTGCTCCAGATCTGACTTCCGGTTATCTCGATCCGGCAACCTTCAGCTCTTATCTTCAGACAAATGGAGGCTTTACCCTCCAGACCAGACCTCCTGCCTGCTTGCTTGCTTGCTTGCCTGCCTGCCTGCCTGCCTCTATCTATCTATCTATCTATCTATCTATCTATCTATCTATCTATCTATCTATCTATCTATCTATCTATCTATCTATCTATCTATCTATCGAAAAGTCACTGACTGACTACTGACTGACTCATCAACACCCAGCCAAAAGCCAGACCTAGAAGCTGAAATTTGGGAAGGGTTTTCCTTTTGTGACTTCAACACCCACCAAGAACCGATGTTGAGAAATTTAACCCTTAAGGGGCTGAAAAGGGGTGCAACCACAGGTGGGCACTTCCCGGTTTGGGCCTACTCGCCCGAACTGGATCTTCCTGTTTCCCTGCCGCTGGCGAACCGATGTACAGGGAGGGTGCTCATGATGATGGTGATGATGATGATGCGCCTGGGAGGAAGATGTGCATGGGGTAAGTTGTGCATGGGGGGAAAGTTGCGCATGGGGGGACAATGCACACACGGGGGTTGATGTGTATGGGGATGTTGCACATGGGGGTGGATGTGCATGGGAGAATGTTGTGCATGGGGGGTTGATTCACATGGAGAATAATGCGCATGGGGGATGTTGCACATAAAGGTTGATGCGCATGGGGATGTTACATGTGGCATGTTGATGTGCATGGGGATATTGCACATGGGGTTGATGCTCATGGGGGGTTGATGCACATGGGGGATGTTGCACATGGGGGAATGTTGCACATGGGGGTTGATGCACAAGGGGGTTGATGTGCATGGTAGACTATGCACATTGGAGTCTATGCACATGGGGGGACAATGCATATGGGGTTTGATTTGCATGGGCAGATGTTGCGCATAGGGGGGTTGATGTGCAAGGGGGACGTTGCACATGGGGGTTGTTACACATGGGATGTTGATGTGCATAGGGGAGTTTATGAGCATGGAGAGATGTTGCACATGGGGGGATGGGGGTATTTTACCCCTGCAACACAAGTACATTTCACTAGTAATCCATAATAATCTAGTCTTGTGCATATAGATTGCAACATAGTGAAATCCCAATCCTATTAAACCTTCCAGCATGGATGCAGCCTTGCAAATGGAACAGTCACTCAGGGTGACCATACAAAATGGAGGACAGGTTTAGCAGGTTTAGCTCAGCATTGAAGCGTTTAAAAAGCAGCACCTGCCTAAATTCCCTCTTCTAAGCAGTGCTTAAAGATAGAGGCACTCTGTCCTCCATTCTATACGGTCACAGTGCATGCATTGCATCCTGCAGTTGGGGAGAGGGGGAGGTCTACAGAGGCTTCCTCAAGGTGAGAGAACATTTGTCACCTTGCATTGGCACTGGAAAGTTGGATAGGACTGGGCCCTGAGTGACTGTGGGCAATCATTGTCTCTCAACTTGTCTTACCTTTGTAGGGTTGTTGTGAGGACATAGTAGGGAAGAAGCTGTGTATGCCACTCTGACCCTACAATCCAGAGTAACTATGGGAAGGCATAAGAGGCACTTACTCTGGATTGCTCTATGCATTTCCCATAGGTTTCCCATAGGTGGCACCGCAACTACATCAGTGTAAAAGGTCCTGTAGTTACTCTGGATTCTAGCCTGAGTTTCTCAGAATTTAACATATTTTTATCCCACTCTCCCACTCTGAGGTTCCTTCCCATTCAGAAGGAAGCTCCACTGTTTCAATGGGCTTAGTTATTTCCAGGTAAGGGTGTGTAGGATTTCAGCCATACTTAAGTATGTGTCCATATGATTGCAACCTAAAAGAATCCAAACATCCTAGTCAGCCTTACTCAGAAATAAATCACAACATTTCCTTATAATTGATTGTAGCCTGGGAATATTATTAGTGGTTTGGAAAAGTGATGAGGGAATACAGGTCCAACCTTGTTATACACAATTTTTTTATACACAGATTTGAGTTAAAATGAATGGCCATTGTAGCAAATCACAGTTTTAAAAACTGCTTTTATGCTGTTGTAGAGAAGCAGTCATGTAAGCAATCGTTCCATCCTTCAGCTAAGCCAGACAAAGGCAGAGGATCCTTTGTTTTTCTTAATGCTGACTGCCTCTCTACAACAGGAATAAAAGTTTTTTTTTCCTTTCTGTTCTTTTTTACAACTGTAAAGGGACATGCTTTTGATCTTTTTGAAAACTGCTTTTATTTAATACATGTTAAACTTATGAGGGTGTTCTAAAACCAAACCCTGCAGATCCAGAGGCACAACCTTATTCCATTAGGAACAATGGATGAGCAAGAAACCTGGAAATGGGTCTTTAAATCTACCTTTCCACTGCTTTTTAATCCACATATTTTTTTTATCCACAGGATATCCTGGAATAGAACCCTAGTGGATAACAAGGGATCCCTGTAATTGTAGTATAGGCATGCCCCAGTATCAGCAGAACTTCTGTTCTGGAAAATGAGATGGAGAGCTGAATCCAAATATAGTGGTACCTTATAAGACAAATAACTTGTAAGAAGAACACTTTGTAAGACAAACTAAAATTTCTAAGGAATTCTGCCTTGTAAGACAAACAGTGCCTTGTAAGACAGTTTTACAATGAAAATTTGTTGTAAAATGAACAAATTGATAGACATGCATCATGAGCAACAGCAAGGAGGAGATCTCATCTGCAGAGAATGAGGAAGAGGAATCCCTCATATCAAATAAGATTAAAGACATTTGTAAATATTTGGGAAATTGTGCAAAATTTTGTAGAAAAGCACCACCCAAATAAGGTTGTAGCAGTGCGAGACTGTGGGTGGCGCAAGCGGTAAAGACGCTGTGCTTGTTAACCAGCAGGCCAGGGTTCGATTCCCGGGTCGTCCCCACAAGACAGGGTGAGCTCCTGTCCTTAGCCCAGCTCTGTGATGCCAGCTGGATCCAATTGTATTGGCTCTGCCTTTCCATTGGACTAATTCAGTGGTGTGGAGAGGGGGAATTTGCTGCTTGGGTAACAGCCTATCCTCTATAACAATCCAACCCAGGCTTTTGTGCTTCGCAAGCAGCATATGCAGCGCCGAGCACGATACCATAGTCTCTCAAGACTGATGGAGGTCTGCAGTGCATCTGTTTAATGACAATGCAATGTCACATTTCTGAGAAATCCTCAAAAGGAGACAAAAGCAAGTGTCATTAGAGAAGTTCCTTGTTAAAGTTGCTCAAAAAGACACCAGTTACTCAAAAAGATCAGTAATTAACTGTGCAATCCTAAGCCTGTCTACTCAGAAGTAAGTCCTATTGTATTCAATGGGGCCTCCTCCCAGGAAGGTGGGAGGAGGCCTTAGTGAAATTAGTCATCCTTGGACATTAAAGTTTTTCTTTTCTGTTTTACTGTGCTTCATATTAATATATTTTTAATTGTGTTCTGTATTATATTACAGTGTTTTAAATTTGATTAAAGTATTTTGTCATCATTTTTACATCCAGTTAATATTTTTATATAAATATTTTTGAGTTGTGGAACCAATTGTCTGAGTTGCCATTATTTCCTATGAGAAAATCAGCTTTGTATGAAGAATGCTTTGTAAGACAAACATGTTTCCAGAATGAATTATGTTCATCTTGGAAAGCATCACTGTATATTGGAGAACCACCACATCTGAGTTTTAAAAAGTACAAACTCATTAAATCCGAGAAATCTGAGAGCTGGTAATTAAAGATCACCAAACTCAGGCATCCTCATAGCTAAGGTGTATCTGTCAAATTCAGATGGCTGTGCTTTTGGTATTGGACACAGAATTTTGATACAGATACGTCATACAGTTCTTAATTAAAGCTAGCCTGTTTTTCATGTTTCTCATTTTCATGTAAGTTGCATAATCTTGCAAAACCATGGCCAGTTAAGTTGTTGCTTATGTTTTAGATAAGAATCAAACTTGTTTCCATTATCTAAAGTGACTTCAAGCTTGACATTATATGATAATCCTTTATGATAAAATCCATTGCATATTATATACTCCCAAAACATGTTTCTGGGTAGTAAGCCCCACGGAACATATGAACATCCTGAGCAGGCATGTGGTGTATACTTCTGATGCAAGATTTGCTGTCTAGAACACCTTGATTCGATGCACTTTTGGGGTCCTGAGTTTTGGATGGAAGCACTTCTAACCTGTTAGTGCACCTTATATGGGTCATATAGACATTAACTAGTTTGATTTTGACAGATGCTTACAGAAAAATTGTTTTGAAAGTGGTAATTGCACGTTATTTTAATTACTACAATTCATCAGGACCCTTCTATACTAATGAAAGGCTAATTCTGTCTGGTCCATCAGATAACTCTCTAGCTCTGCCCATGACTGCTCTACATAGACATATTTTACCTTTTTGGAATTGGGATGATCCAGGGATTAACACCCACACATAACCCAACCCCACACTCCACACCCACACACAACACAATTTCACACACATCCTAAACCCCTCTAGCTCTGTTCACACTTGCTCTACATAGACATATTATACCTTTTTGGAATCTGGATGATCCCAGGAATAACCCCCCCCCCCACACACACACACACAACCCCACTCCACATTCACACACAACACAACACAATTCCATACACATCCTAAACCCCTCTAGCTCTGCCCACACTTGCTCCTCATAGACATATCTTTTTGGAATCAGGATGATCCCAGGATTAACCTCCACACACAAACCAACCCCACACTACAATCCTATTCATGCTTACCCACTTACTACTGAATGCAGCAGGGCTTATTTCTGAGTCAACATGTGTTTGATGATCCAGTGGTGGGCTTCAGGGGGTTCTCACAGGTTCTATAGAACCCTTTGCTAATGAGCATCTGATTCTGAGAACTGGTTAGAACCTGTTATTAATTTAATTTGAATCCCACCACTGGACACTAGTATTGCTTCCAGTGCATTTTGGCTTCATTGTCCTACATTTTGGCTTCATTTTTTTAACTTCGCGATGGTGCGCAGTACCCCATCATGTCGTATGTTGTTGGATTTGTTTTGAACTGCAGAATCCAATGCAAAAATCAGTTTTGAGATATTTCCTTCCTATCAAAAGTTATGGTCAAAAAACTGAAAAACAAAAATATAAAAAGAAAAAAACATTTTTTCAGCAATTTTTTAAAGCAGGTAGAAATCTTGGCTTGGGGGAGGGTAGGAATTTTGCCCTGGAGATAGGAATGTTGGCTTTGGGGTTCAGGAATTTTAGGTTTGGCATCTGGTTACCCTGGGACATTAAACCTGTTGTTAATTTATTTGAATCCACTGATTTCATCGTGCTCTAAATGTTACAGAATGTATGAGGAACCCCACATGGGTAAGCATTTTACAGAAAGCAGCATAATGTATAATTAGGTATGCAACCACTGAGTGCCATTTAATTGCTTACAAGAGTATTTTGAATTAGGGCTGATCCTAGCCAGATCCTAGTCGGACTAGGCTCATACCGAGGCATAGATTGTGTGAAGTGATGCTGATTGTACAAACTAATGTTCCTGTATAAGGCCAGTGCTGTAGGGCCAAAACAGAGTTGATGAGAGTTACAGGTAAAGTGCCTACCTGTATCCATGCATATCCTGTCATGCTAAAATGCAGTTGTTACATATACCAGTCCAGTCACATATGCAGGGATGTCCAAACGTTTGGCAGGAGGGCCATATCATCTCTCTGACGCTGTGTTGGGAGTGGGAAAACAGAATTAATTTACATTCCAAATTTGAATAAATTTACATAAATTAATATATTAGAGACAGAACTTATGAATGAATTAATAACTTCATAAATATTTTCTAGCTCACAGCATTAACATGACAGCATTTGGTGGCCTCTTTTGGCATAGAAACATGACATGCAATGAAATGAACCAGTATGATGGAGCACACAAGGAGTGCATTGCTGAATAAAGTACCTGACTTTCAGTGCAATCCTAAGCATGTCTACTGAAAAGTAAGTCCCATTGTGTTTAATAGTACTTACTCCCAGGAAAGTGGTTAGGATTGCAGCCAGGCATGCCCTGAATCTGGTGTGACGGTATAATTGTACTTACAGTATACTGTAGCACCATCATAATCAAATAAACTGGGGGTAGCTTTTATTCATATACCAATAGACCCCACAAAATCCCAACCAGATTGCAAACAGGTTATTGATACTGATCATTTCCATGTCCTGGCAATTCCTCGCTACTTTGGGAGAAGACTGAGCAGGAATCCAAAGCAACATAGATAGTAAGTACTTCTTTAAGAAGTACCTGCCCTGTGGGAAAGTAAAAGAAATAAAGTCAATGCAGGGTAACCCCCTCATCTGCTGTTTCAATTCCTATTGATTGATTACAGTAAATGAAAGCCACTCTTGAGATACTTAAGGACTAAAGTGAGAGGTACAAATGTTTTCAATAAATAAGAGAATGATGTTTATTAAATGCTTTTATTGTGTTTTATAATGTTTCTTTCTACACTGGAGGTGGTCTGCGTAGGCTTACCAGACACAAAGGGAACAAAGTGTCTGTTCCAGCATTTTGACCCTTACAGAACCACTTTCCATGGTTCACCTACTGGAAATACTACCAGACGTAACAGGTAACAATGTCATTGCTAGTTATTTCTGGATTGGGATGCAATGCAACAAATACCGGTAAGTCGCTCAGGGCAGACAAGATAACTTTTCTGAGTGTACAAAAAGCATGTGCTACTACTGCTTAATGAGTTGCTTGCCAGTCTTGCTATCAGGTGGCAGAGTTTAGCGGTCCCATGTGCATCACCAAGGCACCACCTCAATAACTACTGGTTGAGAAATATTGGCCTATACCTCTAACTACAGTGGTACCTCACGTAACAGAATTAATTTGTTCCGGAGGCAGTTCCTTTACGTGAAACTTTCTTTACGTGAAGCGGATTTTCCCATAGGAAATAATGGAAACGCAGATGATTGGTTCCACAACCCCAAAAATATTTATGTAAAAATATTAACTGGATGTAAAAATGATGACAAAACACTGTAATTGAACTCAAAACATGCATTCAATGGGCATGATCCTATGAAGTCTACTTAGGCTGCAATCCTAAAGACATTTTCCTCAGAGTAGGACCCATTTAACACGAGGTAGACTTCTGGGTAGACATGGGTAGGAGGCTGCAATCAAAGACACTTTCTTCTGTAATCCAAGACACTTTCCAAGTGTCTCCCCACTTTCTCCTTCTCTTCATCCTGAGCCTCTCTCTCTCTCTCTCTCTCTCTCTCTCTCTCTCTCTCCGCTCCCTTCTGGCTGGCCCTGAGCTGCTTCCCTCTTCTCCACTGCTCTTCTCTCCCTCTGCCCAGTGGATGTCTGGCCACAGGAGGGACAGCATGGAAGTGTTGCTTTCACTATGGGCAGGTGCGCTAGGCAGCCCTGACACTTTTTAAACAGGTTGCTGGCCAGCGCGTCTGCCCTAACTGCCAACGAATGTTTTCTTTACGTGAAGCACTTTCTTTACGTGAAGCAGAATCCTAGAGAAATTTTTTTTTGTTACGTGAAACTTACTTTACGTTAGGCGTTCTTTACGTGAGGCGTCACCGTATTGTGTAGAAGAGGGAATTTTGGCAGGTGCAGCTCATGGAAGGATTTTAAAAGCTGCACCTACCAAAACTCCATCTTCTATACAATGATCAAAGGTAATGGTTCTCAAATTGTCAGTGCTGGAACTTACTATTTAGAATGAGTATCTGTGAGGACATACTGGATGTGATGTCATGACCAGAACTGACATCACTTATCACAGGAATTATTTTTAAATTCAAGCTGGAATTCTACCAGTACTTACCCAGGAATAAGGGCGAAATCCAGAGTAACTACCGGGAGTCCTTGCTCCAGTGTAAGAACAATTTACTCTGGATTGCAATATGAATTTCCCATAGGTTGGAAACCTTCCCATAGGTGGTGCAGTAACTACGGGTGCACGTCATGTCTCTTACATGCTCACGTAGTTACTCTGGATTTGGCTGTAATTCTCATTTGCTATCATTGTGCATTTGTATTGTAACCAGTTCAAGGTACTGTATAGATTTGTAATATTTTCCCAAATGCAGACATGTACCAAGGGAGCAATCTGATATATTATTAATTATATACAACTTTTCAGCAAGAAGTTCACATCGCAGTTTAGAGGGAAAATGAAATAAATAACAGCTAATGGCTCCTTCTCCCCAAATGGTTCACAATATGAAAAAATGCAAAAGAACATCAGCAGACAACCACTAGAAAAAAGACTGCTGGGGTGAGAAGGGCCAGTTACTCTCCTCTTGTTAAATAAAAGGAGAACACCCACTTGAGAAAGTGTCTCTTACTCAGTTAGCAGGGGTAATATATTAAAAATAAAATATTGAATGAATGGGGACCCATCTAAAATGGGCTCACAACTCACCTAGTGGGTCCTGGCTCACAGTTTGAGAAACACTATTCAAGTTAAAGGCCAGTGTTTCTCCAACAATCATACTGAAGTGGTGTCCATTGATATAGATGGGACCCTTGGAATTTGTCATGTGGTGGCAAGACCAGCAAAGCAACATTATAAGCAGCTGTTGGAGGCTCAGCAGGCAGTGCTCTAGCATGCACTTTTCACATGCTCAGAAAAGCTCTTGTCTGCCCAGAGAGTCTTTCCCCTTTGCATCAGTTCCTCTTTGCATCTGGACACCTTTATCTTTATGATCCAGAGTGACTTCACTTCAGCTTTCATTTCTGCATGGAAAGTTGTGAAGAAATATCTCCGCACCTCTGATATTCTTTTCACTCTCACTGTTTTGGGTACACCTGTAATATGGGACTGTACGTGCCAGGAAGACACCTCCCAGGAGAGGAGACAGCCTGCAAAGATCATTGACCAGAAACCTCTCAGAAAGCACAAAAACCAGCCAGGAGGGTGATACCAAGACTAGAAGGAGGTGGAGAGTAGACTGGGATATGTGGAGCAGCCTTTGGTGCCTCATGGAAGGTGATCCAGTCAAGGCAGCCAGAAAACTGTGGGATGTGAGCGAGGTCCAGATACTGGGTGCGGAACCTGAATTGGAATAAGCATTAGCAGAAGGCAAGTCAAGTGGCTGAAGATGGGTCTGAAGGGACATGGGTGTCACTCCAAACTCCTGTCAGAGGCAGGGCCAACTGTCAAAAGGAGGACCAACTGTCAGTGGAGAGAAACGAACAGTCAAAATGGTAGTTGGAGAGAGAAAAATGGAGAAAGGAGATGTTACACAGGGCTCAGTATGTGTCCACTTGTTGATCCAAATTAACAGTCTTATAAGATATAACATGTTCTTTCAAAGTACAGCCAGTAAAGTAAAGTAGCCGGCATTTCCACATTGACCTCTCTTTTACCATGATGGATCCATCAGTGAATAACACCACCATATTTATTTAAAGGGTTTATACCCTACTTTTCCCAAAGTGGCTTACAATGCTTTAGTTCCTTCGCTCCTGCTTTCTTCACAACAACCCTGTGAGGAAGGTGAGAGTGAGTTACTGACCCAGGGTCACCCAAGAAGCTCAGGAGCTATATCCTGCCATTCCCATGCTTATGTAATTTAACAAGGTGGCTTGCGAAGCTTTTATGCTTTTGTCCTCACAACAACCCTGTGAGGTAGGCGAGGCTGAGAGTGAATGAATGGTCCAGGGTCTTCCTTCTCTCCAGCTGTCTGCACAACACCCCTGTAGGTAGGTGAGCCTGAGTGACTAGCCCAGTCCACTCAGGAAGCTTCATGGCTGTGCGGGATTAATACCTAACACCTTTCCCATGCAAACACAAATAACCAAGGTGGCTTAGGGTAAAATCCTAAAAACACTTTCCTGGGAGTAAGACCTATTGAACCCAATGGGGTTTACTTTTGAGTAGACATGGTTAGGATTGTGCTCTTACAAGGCTTTTATTCTTTTGTCCTTGCAACAACTCTTTGAGGTAGAAAAGCATGTGAGTGACTGGTTTTCCTACCCTCCTGCTGTCCTCACAACAACCCTGCGAGGCAGGCGAGTCTGAGAATGAGTGAACGGCAATGGATTTATACCAACACAAACGCCCAAGACAGGCTTTTATTTTATTTATTCAACAATTTCATTTTTAATCTGCTTTGTGAACTTTTTTTGTGACACAACAATAATAATAAACTTTATTTATTTCCCATTCTCCAGAAGGGACTCAAGGCGGCTTACAAGACAATCCATAAAACACCAATAATACAACCCTGTGAGGTAGGCAAGGCTGAGAGTGGCACAATTTATACCCTGGCTTTCTTAGACCAACATAAATGGCCAAGGCTTTTATACTGTTCTCCTTACAACAACTCTGTGAGGTAGGCAAGGCTGAGATTGACTGGCCCAGGGTCATGGCTGAGGGGGGATTTGAACCCCCTTCTTCCAGATCTTAGTCCTGCTCTCTAACCACTACGCCACTTGCTCCTCTCCTCAGGAACCCAGCCCTGCTCAGGTACCTTCCCTGAGGTGGAGAGGGTTCCCCAGGAGGGGGAGCAGCTTGCGCATGCGCCAAAGCACTCCCTGGCTTCTGTGTCACGTCAATTAGGTCATGCTGCTTATGGCTTTCTGCGCATGCGTAAGGGAGGGGAGGAGTGCACAGCTCAATGGCGTCGAGTGACCTGGAAACAGCTGAGAGACAAGTGAGTGGGAGTGTGGTTGTCAGAGGGGCGGGGTCTGTGCGGGCTCTGGATATGGGTTGCAGGTTGATAGGAGGCGAGAGGGTTAAGCATTTAAAGGTGCAGTTTGCAAACCCTTCACACATGTCCCATGCACAGTTATGCATCCTATGCACACTATTCCTGCAAACCTTTCCACACTTTCCTGGGAGTAAGTGCCATTGAACACAATGGGACTGACTTCTGAGTAGGCGTGAATAGGATTGCACTCTACACTGGGAAGTGGTTGTCAAAGTGGGGCTCAGGACCCACTTGAGGGGGGTCACCAAAAGCTGGATGCCACCATCTTGGAATGGGTCACTCTGGACTGCTTTCCTAGGAGTAAGTGCCATTGAACACAATGGGACTGACTTCTGAGTAGGCGTGAATAGGATTGCACTCTGCACTGGGAAGTGGTTGTCAAAGTGGGGCTCAGGACCCACTTGAGGGGGGGTCACCAAAAGCAGGGTGCCACCATCTTGGAATGGGCCACTCTGACTGCTTTCCTGGGAGTAAGTGCCATTGAACACAATGGGACTGACTTATGAGTAGGCATGAATAGGATTGCACTCTACACTGGGCTGTGGTTGTCAAAGTGGATGTCGGGGGCCCCTTTTGGGGATCACAAAAAACTGGGTGCCACAATCTTGGAATCTGGCACTGGATGCTGCTGTCTTGGAATGGGACACTCTGGCTGCTTTCCTGGGAGTATGTCCATTGAACACAATGGAACTGACTTCTGCGTAGACGTGTAGGTGCTTTGTCACCAGTAATGTTACTTTGAGCCAGGACATCACTTTCAGATTGACTTCTGGGGGTCCCTGACAGATTGTCTTTCTCTCAAAGGGGTCCTGAGATGAGATGCTCAAGAACCACTACTGTAGAGCAGAGGTCTTCAAAGTGGGGGTTGGGACCCCCTTTTGGGTATCTAAAAACAAAACAAAACCGGGCATCGCCATCTTGAAGTCTGGTACTGGGTGCTGCCATCTTGGAATGGGACTCTCTGGCTGCTTTCCTGGGAGTGTGTCCATTGAACACAATGCGACTTACTTCTGAGTAACCATGTAGGAGCTCTGTCACCAGTGACGTTACTTTGGGCCATGACATCACTTCCAAATTGATGGCATCACTTCTGGGGGGTCCCTGACAGATTGTCTTTCTCACAAAGGGGTCCTGAGATGAGATGCTCAAGAACCTCTACTGTAGAGCCAAGGTCTTCAAAGTGGGGTTGGGACCCCTTGAGGGGGTTTGGAATTTCATTTCAGAGGGTCACAAAAAACTGGAAGCAGCCATCTTGGAATCTGGCACTGGGCACCTTTAATAGCACTTCCAGCCATGGCATCACTTCCAAGGGGTCCCAGACAGATTGTCATGCTCAGAAGGGGGTCCTGTGCTGAAATGCTCCAATACCACAGTTGGCAAACGGCCAACTGCTGTAGTGTATGTAAATCTGTGTAGCAACAAAGGGGTATAGTTTCCACCTCCTCCTTCACAGTGGCTTGGCCACTGTGGGAAACAGGTTGCTTGACTTTGGGGAAAGAGGATGCTTTGACCAACTTCTTTCTTTGCACAAAAGGTTCTGGAATACAAATCAAAAGGTTTTGTATACTGAACAAAATGTTCTTTGCACAGAGTGTAATTGGTCTGTGGAACTCCTTGCAACTGGATGTAGTGATGGCATCTGTCCTGGATGACTTTAAGAGGGGATTGGACAGATTTCTGGAGGAAAAATCCATCACAGTTTACAAGTCATGGTGGAGATGTGCAACCTCCTGCTTTCAGAAGTAGTGCCTCATAGGGTGAACAGATATAAAGGAGCTGATAATTTGTATTACATTTGGGCGAGTTGCTTTATACTATATAACTGACACATACAAAATGAATTTCCAAATGAGCATGCATTGAAGGCAGAAGGAACACAATACATTTGTATAAGGGGAAATTATATATATGACTAGTGAAAACATATCCATGTTGCGGGAGTAAAATTCCCCCATAAGCCATCCCCCCACTGCGCATCAACACCCCATGTGCATCAACACTCCTCCACTGTATCATCTCCTCATGTGCACCAACCCCCATATGACCATCCCCCTTTGCGCATCATCCTCCCATGTGCAAAACCCTCCCATACACACCATCATCCTCTGCCCACCTTCCCTCCCAGTGCATCACCTGGATGTTGATCAGTCAGTCTTCGATGCAAAGTATAGGCCGAAAATGTGTTGCACCCCTTTTCAGACCCTTTGGGGTTAAATTTCTAGAAATCCATTCATGGTGGGTGTTACCGTCACAGAAGGAATACACTCCCCAAATTTCACGCTTCTAGGTCTGAGGGTTGGGGCAGTGTCCCTCAGGGATTCTTCAATGTAAAGTATAGGGAAGAAAACACACCGCACCCCTTTTTACCCCCTTGTGGTTGGAATTTCTGAGAACCGGTTCTTAGTGGGTGCCTCCATCACAGAAGGAACACTCTCCCCAAATTTCATGCTTCTAGGCCCAGCGGTTTTGGCTGGCTGTTGATGAGTCAGTGAGTAAGTCAATGAGTGACTTTTCAGTTTTATATATACTGTATAGATTCATGTTTTGACGTCTTAAGTTATCATTTGCCATATAAATGGGAGTAAGAGATGCAGCTTAGAGTAATTGAACAAAATCTTGTTTTTATCAGAAAGAAGAAATAGAAGCCCTGTCTGCGATATATGGTGATGAATGGTGCACTGTTGATGAAGTTGAGAAGATATTCTGCATTAAGATTAGTGATTTTTTGGAACGGCCCAAATGGACTCTCTGTCTGCAGGTAGGTTGGCTGTTAGTTTGGAATTTCCCACTGAATTGTCATGGCTGGTGACCCTGGAGTCCTTTTTTCAGAGGGTCACATCAGGCCTTTGATAACCTTTTTATATAACTGCAAAACAAGCTTGGTAAACTCAGAGGAATTTTAACCTTGCTTTTCTAAGGACGGGGGATTAGAAAACCATATTGAGCACCCTCCTCCCCTCCAAAATCTGCTGAATGGCTAGCACAATTCTGTAGGTGAAGTTCAAATCCTATTTGTTATATGGCTTGATAGTCAGGTATTCAAGGAATAAAGCAACCCACTGGACACGAGCAAGACTTTGCTTGGAATCCCTGCCTAGACTAGTGCTAAACAATAGATTTCAGAATATCATTCCTGTCTCCCATTTTCCCCTTCTCCTCTTGATCTGGTATGTACAGGGTGACTATATAGAATGGAGGACAGAGGGCCTATACCTTTAACCATTGTATTGATGAGGGAATTTAGGCAGGTGCTGCTTTTTAAACCCCTCTATATTGACCTAAACCCTGGGGTATGTATAGATTTTGAACTGGAAGGATTACTTCACTTTCTGTATTCACTGTAAATCTTATGGCCAAATAAGTTATACTGTAAGGATGTGTTCCTGTAAAATCAGGCCACTGTTACAGATCAGGAGAAACTTTATCACAAAATCCTAATTACTTGAGAAAAAGTTCCTCAATGGAACACTACATAAATGGCACAGTACAACTTGTGTGTGAAGAATGTACTACAGTATATTCACCTTTCTGTGGCACACACACTTTTTTTGCTTGCCTTTCCTGAGAATGTCTTGGATTAATATTGTTTAACACATAATAAATTATTCAATGAATAAATGATCTGTAGAATCCCTCATTATTAACATTTTGGCAAGGCCTGAAGACATTTTCATTCCAAAAAGCCTTTGGTATCTGCAAGATCTTAGGGTTGATGGCTGCAGACTGGCTCATGCTTTTTAATAATTAATGTTTAATTATTGATGGATTTTTAAGCTATTGCTTGCTGCTAGCTTACTTTTAATGTGTATTTTATAGTTTGTATTTTATTTTTTATATTTTTTAATTGGTTGTTAACTGCCTTGGGTGTCCTTTGGGGTAATAATGGGGAGAAAGGCAGTGTAAAAGACCAAATAAATAAATCTATAGAAATCACAGATGCTACTTTGTCCAGTAGACAAAATTAACATAATCTAAATCTTTCAGGTGATCTTGCCTCCTGAATACCCAACCTCAGCACCACCTGTTTATCAACTGAAGTAAGTGATGTATCTCTTTCATATTATTGTTTCTCATGTTTTCTTTTTAAAAATAGTCATCTTCTAATACAGTAATACCACTTGAAACATTGGCTTCCTTTCATGCTGTTCTAACCAATGGAATCAGTGCATCCTGCGCAAATCAGCGCCCATTTCCCATGTTTTTTGGATTAATGATCTAGCGCTGTTTTGTGTAGTGCTCGATTTCAGAATGGGTCCCTTGCATTAGGAGAGGTACTACAGTACTACTATTTTCAAAACATAACCAATAGTGAGCTATAATAACAATAACATCAATAGAGCAGAACCTTATTTTCACCTGCTTTTCCACCTGCTTGTTTCCGCCTGCTTTCTGTATTAGGAATCTCCTGCCAGTTTCCATAAAGTTTTGAAATATACGCCAAACATACTATGTGCAACCCACATATGCAGCAGAGACATTGTAAGGATGGTGGAGTGTGTAGTCTTGAAAACCCAGATGTGGTTTTCTTCCAAGTAAAATTCTACCTGTTGCAGCTGGAATTGTTTAGGCTCTGCCATAACTATCTATCTATCTATCTACAGTATTTATATACCGCTTTTCAACTAACAAGTTCACAAAGCGGTTTACAAAGAAATGGAAAAATAATAATAGCTAATTAATAGCTAATGGGTCCCTGTCCCAAAAGGGCTCACAATCTAAAATGCAAAAAAAAGAACACCAGCAGAAGCCACTTGAACAGACATTGCTGGGGTGTGTAGGGCCAGTTACTCTCCCCCTGCTAAATAAAAGAGGAACACCCACTTGAAAGAGTGCCTCTTGCTCGGTTAGCAGGGAGCTAACTGAAATGCACCAGCTATGATTTCATTATACATTGTTTGCACATGGACAAAAGTGTGTCATGAGCTTCTTGACAGGAGTACTTTAGCTGTAGTATTTTTTTCTTCTTGCTGGGAATAATATTTCAAACAAAATGAAACCGTTGTCACAAGGACTGGAATTGTAACAAGGACCATGTGATTATCACAAGGACCAGATCATCAGTGTAGAGCTGCCCTCTTCTGTAAGCAGGAAGGATGGCTCCTACATTTGATTCCTTATTTTTGTAATGACTGAATAGATCTCCCATCTGATAGAATGATAGGGGTGGTTAAATTGCTATACTGTCTTCCATTGTGAGACCCTTCGAAAACTATAACACATCTCATGGCTTTCAGTATTTACATTTGAATATAACTATAGAAGTGCTATAAATAATAGTATATTCATTTATTTTTATTATAAATGTTTTTATTATTATATTATAGAAGTGCTATAAATAATAGTGTTTTCATTTATTTTAGTGCTCCTTGGCTTCAAGGTCAGGACTATGCAAATTTTGCAAACAGTTTGGAAGAAATCTATGCGTAAGTTCACAATCCTAACCATGTCTACTCAAATTTAAGCCCTATTGTGTTTAATGGGTCTTACACCCAGGAAATTATCTTTAGGATTGCAGCCTTAGTCAGTGCTTTCTGCACTGTATCATAATGGCCACGTGCAGACATCACGATCTTGTCCCAATAAACGTGGTTTCTTTAGCACAATTTAGCACCACAGATTTAGCACCAAGCCTGCATGCTCTTCTGTTTGCTTACTTCCCCTTACATGCATGGTTGAAAGAAATAAATCTTGGTTTCTTAAACCACAATCATTTCAATTTTGTGATTTGATATTATGTTTGCTTAAACCAAGCTGCTCTGATTCAAATGCAACATGGAACTGTAATTTGTGGTGTTAAGATTACTTCCAGAATTGTGTTGTGTGTGAGATGTGAAGGAACATTTAGTTTAGTGCTCAATTCTTGTCAAAGAAACTATATATATTTACAGAGAGGAACTCTTAATATATGTTTATAAACCGGACTAGAGTAAATGCAATATCAAGACTTAAAATAGCTAGGTCAAAGTGAACATTTTGAGATAACTTATTTTAAAGTCCAGTAGATTTTGTAATTGTCTGAGTTCTTAGGATTGATGTAGGTGTTACTTCTGAAATGTAAAACTGAGATGAGGTTTTAGAAATAGAGAATATTACAGATAGCCTTTGTTATGAGTTACATCTGTTTAGAATTATTGGCAATCCATCCTACATGGAGACAAAATACAGATGACAGCTTTGAAATATAACTTATTATGTATATAAACATTTATAGGATGTCCTATACTTTAAAAAATTCAGTAACTTTAAGAGTTGTCCTATTGAAATTTTGCATATTATCTTTGCAGAAGTCAGGTGTGCTTTCCTATCCTAAGCATACTGAAATATTAGATGAGAAATATAGCACACATGTCTCTTGCCTACTGATGATATGCAAACAAATGGCCTTTATGAAAAATAGAAATGTGACCCATGGTATGTTTTTATGAATTTAAAGGAATAGGTTACCTATAGATTACCTCGTATTTTCTAAAAAGCTATGCCGGATACCAACCTTATTCCAGTTGATCTGATGAACAAAAGTTTGTTTTGTGAACAAAAGTCTGTTTTGATACTCAGTAGTATTTATCTGTTATTTAAATATTAATATCTTATGGATCAGTTTTCAAAAATATGCAATATCAAATGACCACAAACTAGGGTGAAATCCAGAGTAACTATGGGGAGTCCTTGTTCCGGAGTAATAACAAGTTACTCTGGATTGCAATATGAATTTCCCATAGGTTTTCACTAGGTGGTGCAGTAACTATGGGTGCACATAATGTCTTTTATGTGCTCCCATAGTTACTCTGGATTGTCCCCCTATTGTATTATAAGATTAGACAGCATGACTGAGATCCAGAGTCCTATCAGCAACATGAGACTTCTGTTGTCGATTACAGTTTGAAGGAGTTTTCTAAGCACACTGAATATTATCCCCTCCTATTGTAGACAGTGGGAGGATTGTACTTGCAGGTGGTTTTACATTGCAAGCTAATATGTGACTTCTGACCATTTTATTTGAAACTCTTTCAGAATACTATGACTTCAGTTCTGAATTCCCCAGGACTGGGAAACACTTTGAAAGTGTCCTGAAGTTCTTCAACTAAATTTTCCATTTCAGCCTCTGGCTATATGTCTCTTTACCAGGGTGACCATATGTCCCTTTTTCCAGGATGTGTCCTCTTTTTTAGCCTAGTGTCCAGAAAAAATTCTAATAAGTAATGTAATGTTTAAATTAACCACATGACAGCAATACATGTGAATGTTTTTAGCTTTTATTTTTTCATGTCCTACTTTTTTGGGGTATCCTTGTCTTCTTTTTCGGTGGCATACGGTCTTATTATTCTGCCATAATTCTGCCTTGAAGTGTTCTAATGCATCAATTCCAGCAGGTGGCAGTAATGTGGAGAGAGTACAATAAATTATGACTGCTGGATGTTGAAATCTATGGATCTTACACAGAGAAAAAGTCTCTGATAAGAATGGCATGATCTGAACAGTGATCACGATCCAAATAACTACTCAAAGCCTTAAGTTGCTTACATATTTCCCCTGTTTCAGTAGCAGCTGTAAGACACATCCCAAACTGCTTTTGGAAGCACATCCTCCCATCAGTGTAGAAATAATTTGGCATTGTACTCTACCCAGGTACAGCTGCCCCTACACAGGTTTGACATGTTGCAAGTATCTACAATTCACATTATTTGCTCTGCTCCTGGCTTTGGTTTGTGGGACAGATGCTTTCATGGAGGAATTGCTCTCTGCCCGATTGCCCATGCCAAAATGGCCAGCATCTGAAACCTTTATTTGTTCTAATCTGGAGGTTTTATAGTCTTAATGCCAGGAAAAATGGAACTGTAGTCTGAATCCTCAAAGTCTACTCTTAAATTCCATTGAAATCAAAGGGCTTTGGTGCGTAACTCTTTACTTCAACCTTGTTCTATCTACTTCTGGTCATGACATCATTTCTGATGCGCTCTTGAGGCTGAGTCCATGGTTTAATTTGTACACCAACTGTGTTCCCTGCTGATTTTTCTCATTATATTTATGCTGTTCTTATGTTGTTGTTCCAAAACCCAGACAACTTCCTGTCCCAATTAGTCAGAATAGGGGATATCCAACTTGCATTTTAAATTAACTGAGATTTGTTTGATATGTTTTGAATGATTTTCAGACAGAATCTTGGTGAAAGTATCCTTTATTTGTGGGTGGAGAAGATACGGGAAATCTTGATAGAAAAATCACTGTCATCTAATCTAGGTAATGTGTTAACGTCATATAATTACTCTTGTTTGTACACTAATACTATTATACTAAAGTAGGAAGGAATACTACAGCACCTGAGAGGTAAAGCTGGAAGTAGTGAACAAGGAAGGGAATGTTATGCTGTGTTCAACTATGGTGTATTTAGTCAGTCTATGCTATGTAAACCTGACTACAGTTGCTTGATAGGATAGCATGAATAAGATCTGCCTCGACACATGTAATCACATTGTGGAGCAGTGACAGTAAGACTGATGATCAGTGAAGATGCTTTCAATTACTGGGGGAAAATTATCTAAATTATCCACACTTTTATTCCTTCAGATGGTTCTTCCCTTTATGTGGGGGACAGTGTAAATTCTGAGTGACTCTAAGGTCAAGATTTTTTTTCTCCCGGGAAAAAAAATTCAAGTATATTGCTAATTTATTTCAATTAGAGGCAAAGTGCAATCCTCTACATGCTTACTCAGATGTAAGCCATATTGTATTCAGTGAAGCTTATTCCCAAATATGTGCAGAAGATTTTAGTTTGTAGTTTATTTGTCAGCAGACATACATCAGAGCAAACTGCAAGTTTCTTAGTATCTGTTTTACACAGTACATTCAGTCCATTTCAACCTTTACCATTTTGGGGAAAAAATAACAGAAAAAGAGATTATCAGCAAAAAAAGAAACAAAAACGTATTAGGCAAGCCTGTTTGCTTAGGCTACTTAATAGGCTACTTAATAGGCTTTCTCAATGGCAGAATACATGGCATTTCAGATTAGAAAAACATAACCTTTTTGTAGTGCACAGTCACTTTACTATGTGCTGATTAATTTTTTACTCTGGGCATGCCTTCAATGAATCGGAAAGTGTCTCATGACCATACACCAGCCACGTTATTAGAATGTACTGGTGTATAGTAAGCTATTTCAGTTATTCTACACAAATTGCAATTTATCATGACATGCATGACAAACGAATAAAGACTTTTCAGTGTGGTTGTCCATATTTGGCTTCTTCCTCTTCATATTTAATGAGGCTTGAAAACTCATAATGGTCAGAGCAAGAAGAGCTTAGACGAGTTGGGCACAAAAGTATGGTCTGTTGAGTTAGACTTTTTGGAGTCAATGGTCTAGCTTTGAAAACTGTACATTATGGACCAGTGCAGCTTTCCCACCTGAAACAATAGTTATACCTGGCCAGGTGCCTGCTTATTGGAACTACCCATGGCTGCATTTAGTAGTTCGCTCTGCCCTCTTGTGGTGGTACTTTATCAAATTGCTTGGCATGACAGGATCAATTTGCCGCTAATAACTTGTGGACCTGGCTGTGAGATGAAGAAAGAAGTGATGATCCTCAATCCAGCCAGCCCAGCCCTTGACGCATTCAGGTAGGAGGGAAACCCCTCCTGGACTTCCCTCTGATCTGGAACCCCCTCAGTAGAAAATAGAAACCCCCTCCCTGCCTGGACCCCACTACAACTTCCCCTCTTCCCCCACCCCTCACCACCTTCCCTGCCTGGACTCCACTCCTGCATCCAGCTCCTGCTGCTGCAAACTTGGAAAGAGTCAGGCTGGCATCCTATCCACTTTCCTGTGAGTAAGCCCTTGATTCTGAGGAGACCATAGGATTTGGCTCCTTTTACTTCAATGGAGAAGCCATTGTTGCTGGTCCTGCTACAAACTGCCCAACTGGTTTGCATAGACAGATCTCATACACATAGAGATTGGTTCCATGTTAAAGTTGCTCCAGAATACACCAGTGACTCTTTTAGTGAAAATTAGACATCTTCGGCCATAAAGCGTTTTCTTTTCTGTTCTACTATACAGAATATTACAGTGTTCTATTACAGTAATTCTGTATTATGTTATAGTGTTTTGAATTTGATTACAGTGTTTTCTCATCATTTTTACATACAGTTAATATTTTTATATGAATATTTTTGAGTTGTGGAACCAACTGTTTGAGTTCCCATTATTTCCTATATTTCCGCTTTGTAACAAGTATGCTTTGTAAGACAAACATGCTTCTGAACGAATTAAATTTGTCTTACAAGGCACCACTGTACTACTCAGTTGTTGTTTGCACATCTTTATTTTTAGATTATATATATGGGCTGATTTATGATCCAGGGACTGATTTTTGAAATTTTGGGTTTCACAAATAAATTGGAAGATTGGATAAATACACATCTATTTACAGTTCCTTCACGTTTAAATTGTAGCAACTGTATGACAGTCAAAAGTATAGTTCAACACCTATTCTAAATAAACTCTTTTAAGAGTTGGATTAACAACAACAACAAAAATTACATACAGTTAGCATCTCTTTGGTATGGCTGGAACCCAAAGGGATACTTACTCCAATTGGCAGGTTTATTACATGTAGAATATTTTTATTTCTTACTTTTATTTTTTGCATGGAGAAGATTCAAAACTTTTTGGAGGCGAGATTCTTTCTGAAAAAGAACCTTATGGATTCAAATTCAGTGTATACATTTTTGAAGACATCATTCATAGAAAATAAATAATTATTAATAAAGCCACATCTTATGTATTTTAGAGTTTTTTAATCTATCAGGACCATCACTAATGCCATGTATAAATGCAATTATCACATTCAGTAATTGCAACAATCCATAGATTGATTTACCATAGTGGTTTCTTTGTGTGGAAAAAGTTAATGTACAAAAGTGTGCCTTGTGTGTTATATTTTCTTTTTGTTACATTTTCTTTTGCATACATGTATTTGAAGAAGAAAAGTAATGGGTAATGGGTAAACATAAAACACAGAGCCAGTGAAATTTGTATTTTACACCAACAGAACCAGATAGTAAAAATGTTACAGAAGAAACTGATATGGAATGTGAAGAGGATTTTTCATTTCTGTATCAACCTCTCCAGGAATGCAAAAAAGCAGCAGTGGAATTTGATATAACTGAATGCCAAAAAGGTAAGTTGGCCAATACTATTATTTTTACTTTTCTTTGAATTTGACTTTTTGTCTTTTGGGCCAGGGTTTTATTGAAAATTCTGAAGCACATCAAATGAAGCAAAGCTAAATACATTGTTAGGCACCCTCTTCCCCCACCCTACCTAACTGAGACTATACAAAGTACTGGCAAAGTGCTATGCTAAACAGAAGAGATAGGCTGCCATCCTAAACACATTTTCCTGGGAGTAAGACCCATTGAACACAGTGGGGCTTACTTCTGGGTAGATGTGGATAGGATTGCGCCCTTTACAGGGTGAACATTACATGTGGGGCTGAGACCCATGTGGGGCTGTGTTACATTAAATACATAGTTTGGCTCTAAGTGGTATTGGGAGTGGAGTGGAACTGGTATCAAGAACATGGCACTTGAGGAGGGGGCAGTTCCCTTTCCATATCAAACTGCATTCCCCAGGGAAGTCCCTTCCTCTTTGTTTCAGGAAGGAAGCTACCATTACTTTTCTCCAGGCCTGTACACATAACACCTATTATGTTTTAGTGCTCCAGAAGGAAAACTGATTTTGTAAAGCACAGAAGAAATCATTGTAAGGATTGGGTGATATCTCTGATCTTATGAGAGGGAGGTGGAGATCAGATCTTCTGAGCCATTCTGGCCTAATGTTCAATTTATTCACTGTTACGGTAGAATTTGTGGACTGTTTCTTTTCAAATTGCAGATGAAAACACATCCTCCATGTAATAAACCTAATAATTAGGGAGACGTATGTGCCAACCTTTCTTCCAACTTGCTCCCATTTATTACATGTATTTTTTTTAGTTGGGTGGGGGAGAAGGAAAGGAAGGCATGGCAGTGCATTTTAAAATAAGGCCCAGATCTGCAGTCTGAAGTGGTACAGTCTACAATTCTACCATCAAGGCATTCCACTCTCCACAATATTGAGTTCTTTGAATCGATTTGTGGTACAAGAAGAGAAAGACCATCCATGTTCAAAACCTGAATGTTTACATTTTAAATGTGCAGATGAAGAGTTACCTCCAATTTGTCATGGAAATCCAGTTACAGATCGAAGAAGTACTTTCCAGGCACACTTAGCTCCTGTAGTGAGCACCAAACAGGTCAGTTTTAGCTGTTTATTATTTTATCCACATCTGTCTTTGCTCCTAAGAAAGATGGATATACCGGTATGCATACCAATGAACCTGTTATCCAGTCAGTGCGCTTTTATTGGTGTAAAGAGGATTAATCTGATTGTTAAGTAAATGAGGCGGGAAACTTGAAAAAAGGTAACTTCTGCATAAGTGTATGGTAAATCTTTAGTGGGCTAGAGTTAAATAGCACATACAGTATTTACATGTCATCCAGCTAAGGACTAAGTTACTTGAAGGGGTTGCATGTAGTTATGATATTAAGGATGATCCAAAACTCAACGTGTTTGGGATCTTTCTGGAAAAGCTGTTTAAACAGGTTCATCCAGCTAAGGACTAAGTTACTTGAAGGGGTTGCATGTAGTTATGATATTAAGGATGATCCAAAACTCAATGTGTTTGGGATCTTTCTGGAAAAGCTGTTTAAACAGGTTCATCCAGCTAAGGACTAAGTTACTTGAAGGGGTTGCATGTAGTTATGATATTAAGGATGATCCAAAACTCAGGTGTTTGGGATCTTTCTGGAAAAGCTGTTTAAACAGGTTCAGGGGATTCTTTTCTTACCATGGAGACCAATCTATAAATCACACTTCGGCCTATGTCCTAAAGTCAAATTAAGCCCTTTGTGATGGAGCAGTTACAGTGACGTTAGATAACATGAGAGTTACTGCATAACTGCGTGGACCCGTAACTGCTCTGGATTTTGCCCTTGATTTGAATCTGACCTCTACCATGAATTTACAGACTGGCTTTAAAGAAGCCACTCCATCTCATCCTTGATTGTACAACTGAAATAAGATGTTAACATTTAATGGTACTTACCTTACAGTTTTATAAATATTGAATGAAAGATAACAAATTTGATAAACTTTTCACACACAAAAGAGTACTAACTTAGGGCCCAATCCAATGTATGTCGAATCAGAAGTAACAAACTGTGTCTATTCAGAAGTTAGCCCCATTGTGTTCAATAGGTCTTACTCCCAGAAAGTGTATTAAGGATTGCAGCCATGGTCTCCCTGTGCTGGGTATGCTGCTTCAGTCACAGTCCCTGATCTCAAATCAGTCACATTTGTGGTTATGAATTACCCACAAATAGCAGAGAATTACATGCAAAGTGTAATGCATAGATCTATATGCCCACATGCCTATTTGTGCAACCTCAGGTTTGGTGGTTTTTTTTTTTTTTTAAGAATTATGTCTTCAAATAAATTTCTAGCTAATTATAAGCACTAATAGTTGTTTACTCCTCCATCCTTTAGTGCTTTTTTCCTTCTCCTCTCCCTTTTGTGGTTCTCTTTTCTAAAAAGGGAAAATTTATGTAAGTGATTGGGGGGAAATGTTTTCACAGCAAAATTCTCTTTGGAGATACTGTGAAGTGTTTCTTGAGGTACCCGTAGAAGTGTTTTTCTCTCCAGCATAATAAGTGAGTTTGCTGTGAAAGAATGGGAATATCGCAAAGATAAATATTGAAGATGTATTTTGATAACTCTAGAGAGATTATTTTTTTTCCTTTTGAATTAAAAGCAATTTGCTTGCCAGGCATGTTTTCTCAAGCTCTCACAGCTTTAATAATGTTTTGCTTAAAGTGGTATTAATTATGCATTGTTTATTAAAACAGTTTCTTCATTGCAGCATTTATCTAGTACATGGCAACACACAGTGTCTGAGAAAAATAGAACAACAGTTACTATATTTAAAGAGGTACAGGAGAAAGATCTGCTAATAAATTCCCACCCAATTCCTTACTGGGGTGGTAACAGCTATTGTACAGACAATAGATTAAATGAATGAGAGGAATCTTAGAAGAGTTTGATTCCTGATATTGATGGTGCACAAACCAACTGTTATGGTAAAACATTTGTATCTCATGGATTTCAATTTCTGGGATGAAATGCAGCACAAGATGCTGGAATTGGTAGGCCTTGCTGAACATTTGTGGAAAGGGCTCACGGTTTATTCCCAAAGCTTCATACTTCACTTTCTTAGAAAACACACACAAACACAGAGAGAGATCTTTGTGATCTCCTGCTTACTAGGCAAGAGACACTCTTTCAAGTGGGTGTTCCTCTTTTATTTAGCAGGGGGAGAGTAACTGGCCCAACACACCCCAGCAATGTCTGTTCTAGTGGCTTCTGCTGGTGTTCTTTTTGCACTTTAGATTGTGAGCCGTTTTGGGACAGGGACCCATTACCTATTAATTAGCTATTAATGTTTTCATTTTCTTGTAAACCGCTTTGTGAACTTTTCAGTTGAAAAGCGGTATATAAATACTGTAGATAGATAGATAGACTCTGTAGCTCTTCTTCCCTGGCAGAGTGGGTTACAGTCCAGAGTGCGTTTTCCCAACCTGTGATCTTGAGCAATATATTGTTAAATTCAATAGTATTCATTGCCCACTGCACACCCTAAATATTTTTAGGATCAGACTTTTATAATTAACTTATTATATACTGTTAGCAGGATAGGGCTGTATGGTGGTCTTATTTTATATTGTAGTTCATACTTGTGCTTCATTTAAAAATCAACTATTTTAAGAACCAGCCATGAATAATCATGCTTATGTATAAAATCTTCAGGTGAGGCATATGAACATTGATAATAAGAGAAAAAAATGTGTTTTTTACTCTAAGGTGAAAAATGTCCTTGCAAAGTTGTATGAAAATAAGAAAATAGCTAGTGCAACACACAACATCTATGCATATAGGTGAGTAGGCAATTCTCAGTGGTGTTTATTGCCAAGTGGGGAACAAGAGTTTTTTTTTTTTAAATTGGCAGGCCCACCTCCCTCCAATTTCTCCATAAAGTTTCTCTCCCATGAAATTGGTTCCTTTCCAGAGAGACAAATGGGCTCAATTGAACAAGGCAATCCATTGTCCAAAGTATATTTCTAACCTAGAGGTGTACTGTGGGCTATAGGTGCCCATGTCAACATCATGACTTCATGGTGTTGAACCATGATGTCATTAGGACATATGCTGTCAAACTGCTTTTTAGGACATTTGGGTAGAAGCATGTCCTAAATAGGGTAGAAGCATGTGTCGTATAAATAAACTAAATTGTTGATTAGCTGTCTTAACAGTGGCAAACGTGCAAGACAAACGAAAGTCTTGGGATTGTTATCCGAATCTCTTCCTTGTTTTAAGAATATACTGTGAAGATAGGAAGACTTTCCTACAGGATTGCGAAGATGATGGTGAGACAGCTGCAGGTGGCCGCCTTCTTCATCTCATGCAGGTAAAAGGAAACAGTAGAATATTTTTTAGTGTTTGAGGCTGCAATCCTAGCCCCCAGTTAGGTCAGCATAATTCCGTGCTGGCCTGGGAGTGTCACAAAAGTGGAGTATGGCACTTCTGTGCCACTATTGGAGGGGGGGAGTTAGGCCAGTGCACAGACATGCACTGGCCTCCTTACACCACCATGGGAACAGGTGGCCTAAATTGTGCCCCGAATATATAGCAACAAAAATAAGGTTTATTTATTATAAACTATCCATGGTTAAACTGTTCACGGGTATATATGAATGTGTCCCATTTGATAATATTATTTGTTACCTAAAACAGTTGTCTTCAAAAGTTGGGGTCGGAATCCCATTGGGGGGGTTGTGACCTTGGGTCAGGGGGTCACAAGAGGATGGAATCCCCCATCTTGGAATCTGGCATTGGGCATTCCTGGGAGTAAGTCTCACTGAGCACAATGGGATTTACTTCCAAATAGGGATGGAAGGGTATTCCAAAAAGTTTGACAGGTGGTCCTGGACTGATTTTTAAGAGGAGGGCAGTCCTGGAGAATGTCCTGCCCAGTCTTCCCCTGCCTCGCTCACCCAGTGCCGAACTGGAAAGCCAATGTGCCCATGCCACATGGGCACATTGGCTTCCCAGGACAGGGTTGGGCTCACATGGCCGTGTCATGACCCTAGGACCCAGGTATCACCCAGATTTTTGGGTAATATGACAACCCTACATGGAGACAGTGTTCCCTGTGAAATTAGAATATAACCTATAAGAATATATAAGAATTAGGTATAACTTAATTAGTAGTGTTTTTATCAGCAATTTTGTCTCAACGCAAATGAGGTTGGCTATTTAAATTAAAAGATAAACATCCCTTAAACATCAGTTAATTGTTTACAAATAGCCTGCTTACCATGGTATTGTGGTGCTGAGAGAGGCGTAAGAAAGATTTAGCTTTCAGCAAAGAGGAAGACTCCCCCTTTCCCAGGGATTTAGTTACAGAGTGATCATCACTTCCCATTTGTTTGCAACTGAATGCAGAAGAGAAATGTCTGCCTTAAATGAGCTGTTTTAAGCCCAAAGTGATTCATTTCCTTCTTGACTAATGAAATCATAACTAATTTATTAGTTACCAAGGTAAATAATTGCTTTTATATAATGCAAAAATGGTATCCATGAAGATTCCTGAAATCAAACCTTGCAGATGCAGAGGTACAACCTGTAAACTGGTTTCTGCCTGCACATTCTCCTGCACATAAGTTTTGGGATGTATAAATATCTGATGCGTGGGATGAAAAATCAGTGAGTGCCCCTTGTGTATGTATATTTTTATGCAGATCTTGGATGTCCACAACGTTTTGGTGGTGGTGTCCCGCTGGTATGGAGGCATCCTGCTAGGACCAGATCGCTTCAAACACATCAACAATTGTGCTCGAAATATACTGGTTGAGCAGAACTACACAAATTCCACTGTATGTTTAGCCTAATTATGCTTGCTCTCATAATAAATATGTTGTCATATATGTTATTACGAACACGAGCTTGTTCTTGTGTTCATTGGCTGGCATTGCAAAAGCCTGTAAAACATCTTGTTGATGCTTCTTTCTAAAGGGAAGAAATAGAGTCTCCTAAGCCTGGTAAAAAGAGAGGGGTTTTTTGCTGCTGCACATATGCTGGGGGTTCTGCTTCTGCTGCACATATGCATCCTTTTGGCAAAGTTGATGTTGCATGGCAGATGGGGCATATGCTTCTTTGTGCAGTACATGGAGAAAGACAGCAGTGGGTAGGGGAGAAGAGCAAGCCTGATGTAGGGTCCCCAAGGACGGGGACCCAATTTTGTGAAATTGTCCTAAGGCTGGCCCTGTCTCCAGGTAAGGGAGCAAATCATCTCTTACCTGGAAGAGACCTCCAGAACTGCCTCCCTAGGATGCAATATTGTGGATCCATCATTGTGGGAGTGGGGAGGATTTGATATGATTAAGCTGGAAATGATGTTCATCTCCCCCCCCCCCTTTTTTTTTAACCCTGCCTCACCAGGGGAATCTATCAAAACTGCCCGGGAAGAACAAAAGAATAAGGAAAGACAAGAAGTGAACAGAACACTAATTTATTTACAACTCTGTAAATGTTCTATTTTCCACCTGTTTGTATGCTGATAAACATGACCAGTTTCTGAAAAGAATTTTTGAAATGTGAATTATTTTACATCAAAGTCAAGAAAATATTTTGCATTAACAAGCAATATTTCTTGTTAGGAAAATACAACAACATGCCTAGGAAACCTTTTTATAACTACTTCAGCTGCTTGAGAATTAAATTCTTAAACAAAGAAGGTTCTTTGTATATTCAGTTAGTCTAATTTATTGAGATTAATTAAACAAGGTGAGTTATAGACTCACTATCCTCATTTCATCCCCTGGAGGAGAGTTTTTGATGATGCATTTCAGTGCTGTCAATTTCACTGTGCAGGAATCTTTAATGCTTCTGAAAAGGGCACTAGATGCTTCTGCTGTCAAAAATTCTGGTCTGTCCTGAGATTGCATTTTCAAGTTTTCATATTGGCATAGTTCTTCACTATTGTTAGGTGAGAGGAAAAAAAGATTCTGGCCTTCAGCAATTCATAGCTCTGTCACTGAAAACATGAGATGTAGAAGTGCTTACGTCATGCTTTCATGTGTTTTTAATTGGGTGAAATTTACTGTTTACATAGAACCACTTGTTCACTGATATGATTAAAGATATAAAAAATGGAAAGGAAATTACCTGCAAGAACTGCTTCTTCCTCAAGGATAAAAGCATATTTTGTGGATATTACAGACAGTTGAACTGTCCACACACAAAAAATCACACACTATCTACAGATGGTGCCTGACATAACTATTTCATGTGCTTGTTTCTTGTGGATTGCAAAGTGTCTGAGTGTATTAGCCATTTTGTTTGTTTTTAAATTTATGATTCCATTCTGCAAAGTATCATGGGCACAGTAATACTGAATGGATTAGATTTTTATTTATGGCACTTTTCTCAAAATCACTGAAAAGCAATCTTGATATCCATCAACCACACAGTATAAAATCACATCCGACAGTTAAAACTCCATTTCAAAAATGCACTAAAAATTTTTATTTTTGATATTGGCTCCAAGTTGGAGGGAGACTTCTAAAAGAATCAATAAATGGATAAATAGAAAAAAAAATGTAGCACCCTGAAAAAGATAGTATAATGGCATGCATTTTAGGTCTGGAAATCTTGTACTTTTGTAAACTGGAAGTATTGTAATGGCTGCTGTTCCTTTGCTGAAGCTAGAAATGTTTCCTTCTGTCAGTGTTATGCAAATGCATAGCTGGAGAAGATGATTTATTTGATTAAGTTCCTGGAATGTAGTTAGCAGGAAAGCAAATCTGTCCCTGAGGGGACAATCCTAACCAATGTTCCAGCACTGGCATAGCTGGGGCAGTGGGGCTTGTGCTGTATCCTTAGGTTGGGAGGCAGTCACAAAAGTCTCCTCAAAGTAAGGAAATGTTCATTACATATCTCAGAATTGCATTGTCCTTAACCTGGAAAATTGGTTTGGATTGCACCCTTAGTAGTACAGTGAAAAAGTACTGGAGTAGGAAAAACCATGGTTCAGATAACTAGGGAATAGTTTCCCTTTTGCAACAGAGATAAACACCTGCAGTCCAGATCAGGTGTATTCGGGCATTTTAGCCGGGACTCCCTTTCAAACTTAAAAATCTGTCAACGACCCGTCAAACTACCAGGACTGACACCACTGTGCTGCCAGAGCTCTGCCATATCTACTTAGAAGTAAGTCCCATTGTGTTCAATGAGGCATTCTTCCAGGAAAGCCCAGTGCCAGATTCCAAGGTGATGGATCTCACTCTTATGTGGGACCTTGAAGCATGGTTGCAATCCCTCAAGGGGGTCCTGACCCCACTTTGAGTACCACTGGGGACAATTGTATCTGTTTTGCACTCCTGAAATAGGAGAATTTTTCAGTTTCTTTCATGGGATTTTGATGTACGAACCACCTGCACTGAACCAGTTTCCTGAATTTGTGTAGGTACAGGAGCCCTGAAGAGCTTCGATAGTGTAGGCTTTTTTTTGCTGCCATGGAGAGGTTGGAGCTGCAACTGCATTTCAAATTTTAAAAGAATACCACAATTCAGACCTGAGCAAAGAGGGGAGATGCACAAAAAACAAAAACACTGCAACACAATGTATTGATAATGATGTTGTTGGGGAACTATATTAACATGTAAGAGAACAGAAAATAGCAAATCCACAGAAAAAGACCAATAAAGGACCTAATGATAGATAAGGTGTGGTTTTGTTCTGAAGGAAAGGTGTTGGATCATTTGAATTCTTTGACAAGCCACCATGCATGAGCAGGTTGGGATGTGTCTAGTTCTGAAAACACCATTATATGGTGAATTTATTATTTCATTGTATTTGATAGCAGTGCTACTTTACTCCAAAATGAAATAATTGAAATAAAAGTGTTTATTTTCCAGCACCTCTGACTCCTCTGAAAAGGAGATCTTTTCATCTGCTTTCTTTCAAGCTTGTGGTCCAAATTTTTGAATGTTCAAAATACTTGCAAATCAGGAAGCAAAGATCTTGTACTTCCCTTTGTCAACTGCTCAAATATTGTAATGGAAGCCTCGCTCTGCAACTTTAGAATCATATCAGTAGATAAATTTGATTAATACAAGTGTCAGAAAATGACAGAGTTCACTCTTACAATCGTTTTGAGAATAATGCTGCACCCTATAATATTAAAGTTACACATTATGTTCAAATGCAACTGCATCTTATTTTGCATTATCAAATTAATTTATGACCTTCAGCTTCAACCACAGAGGAAGATAAATGGTGTTTGTTGCTCGTTTAGAACTGGGAAACTGGGATTTCTTTCAAACATCTCTTTTAAAAAATGTACTTGGAGGACCAACTGCATTAGGTAATCAAATGCCTTTCAAGGGATTTAAAAAGCAGGCCACAGTCATCCATCAGAAACTGTGATTTAAAGAAAAGGGAATTGCACAGCTATGTTTTGAAAGGTCACAGAAATTGTACCCAAAGGAACGGATACTTTTTCTTTGCATGAACATTACAGATGCAAAGTCAGGATCTTAAAAGGGCCATTTTTGTCCTAATAGTAGAGAATGATTGAGTACTCTAAGAAATTTTCTTCCCACTTCTAACTAAATTCCTAGTAATTTTCCTTTTGCAAAGAGACAGTAAAAAGGAAAAAAATTCAGAAAGTGGAAGCAAAAAACAAAGCAAAAATAATGCAAAGTTATTCATTGCATAATGCCAGTGGTTCTCTGGTATTTTACCCATTTTAAGAATGAAAATGTGTCCTGGACTGTCCTGGAAGTGATGTCATGGGCACACATGACATAAAACAGGAAGTGACATCATTGTAATGCAGAGCTCTTCCATGTCTACCTGGAAACAAGTCCCACTGTGTTCAATGAAGCGTACTAGTACTATTTTTTAGGATTCCTACAATATAAAACCCACCCTGAAAATAAGACCTAGTACAGGTGTAATTTTGTGACTGACCACCAGATGGTGCAATTGTGCATCCAGAATTCCATATACTTTTCAATGCACTTACAACAAAAAATAAGTAAGTCGGTCCTTTGCCTGAAGTTTCTTTTCCTTAGATTGTGCCAGTCTGTATTTAATGGGCACGTGAGAGGCTGCAAGAGGCTGTAAGAACCTCCTCTTAGGCCTACTTGATTGTAATCACTTGTTTAATCAAACTCTTTAATTAAACAGCTTGATTTCTGTTATGGAAAAAACATTTAAATGTGTGGATTCAGAACCAGATTAGGTAGCACCAGCTACATAATGCCCTTCAGCCCTTTCTTTATTTACTGGATTATGAAGGGAAGGAGCCCCCTCTTGGTAACTTGATCCTTTACTACAGTCTCAGAATGGAAGATTTAGGGTGCAGGCTAGAGTAACTGTGGGGAGTCCTTGCTCAGGTGTAAGAACAATTTGCTCTGGATTGAAATATGAATTTCCCATAGGTTTTCACTAGATTGTGCAGTAACTACTGGTGCACGTAATGTCTCTTGCATGCTTCCGTAGTTACTCTGGATTGTAGAGTTATTGCCTGCCACATGGCAAGCAGGCTGTTTCTTACCCATTATCTGCAGATAACCCATTCCTTGCAGAGAGAAGAACAGATCAAATAACGATTCCTGCAGAAAAGACCGCCTATATCCAAACTCTTGATATTTTGAAGTCTGGCTTGCAAGAGGTCATGACTTGGGTGAAGAATTCATGGGGTAAAATCTCTGACAGCTGTGTTGCCAATGCACTATAAGCAGGCTACTTGGACAAGAAGTGTTTATTCAAAGAGAGCTCTGTTGCTAAACATGAAAGATTGGGATCAATGGTTCTACCAGAAATTGAATCGCAAGAAAATCTGGTCAGAATTTGGAATTTGGAGAGTTATGATAATGTACATTTAAAAAATCCCCTGAAAATAAGACGTAGTGTGTTTTTTGGAGAAAAGAAATAAGATTGTGTGACCAGGGTGACCATATGACTGGAAAACCCAGATTCGTCACGATTTTTAGCTTCCTGTCCAGGTGTCTTACATTTTGGCTTCGTTTTTGAACTTTGCGATGTGTGTAGTACACCATCATGCCATATGTTGTTGGATTCGTATTAAAGAGCAGAATCCATTGCAAAAATTGGTTTTGAGATTTCTCCTTCCTATCAAAGGTTATGGCCAAAAAACAAGAAAACAAAAATATAAAACCCCCCAAAATACATTTTTTGGCAATTTTTTAAAGTGGTTAGGAACTTTGGCCTGAGGGTAGGAATTTTGGCCTTGGGATTCAGGAATTTTGGGTTTGGCATCTGGTCACCCTGACAGTGTCTTATTTTCAGGGAAACAGTATACACACACAGAGGGAGTTGTTTTAAGGGGACAGGTGAGCATCTTTATAGATGTCATGCCTGACCACCAATAGGAATGTGTTCTGTGGTGCTGGGACAAACAGTGTGGAAGGAAAGGGATTTGATTCATGGTGGGCTGGAAAGGGGATATGTGATACGGCATCATGGGATATGAGGCTGGTTTCATGTGGTACACAATAATTCTAATTTTTGCCTTAGGGGTTCAACTGAAGGCTCCTAAAGATTAGTCATCACTGCTCTGTACTTGTGGTACTTGGGCATTTAGCCCAGGATCCCCTTCTGAGAATGACAATCTGTCTGGGACCCCTTGGAAGTGATGTCAAGGCTGGAAGTGACATGAAAGGTGCACAGTGCCTGATACCAAGGTGGCTGCATCCAGCTTTTTGCAACCCCCCCTGAAATGAAGTCATGACCCATCCAAGGGGGTCTCAACCCCCAGTACAAATTACAAAAGTAAGCCGCTTGAGAAAAAGTGTCTGCATAGTGTTCTTTATAGAGCCTCATGCACTAATTAGCTAGGTCTTAACTGTTCTCTTTGCATGCTTTGTAAATTAAACACAGTGATGGTGCAGTCCTAGCCAATTTTCCAGCACTGGCGTAGCTATGCCAATGAGGCATGTGCTGCATCCTGTTGTTGGGGGGCAGTCCTCCTCAAGACAATACAATGTTTGTTCCATTACATCAGCGGTGCAGTGTCCTTATCCTGGAGCTAGAAAATTGATTAGGATTGCATCCTGATGGACTTTAGAAATCCTAGGTTATGGGAGAAAGACCACAGAATACTGGAAACAACATACATCCGTTAAAGGCTCAATATGTGCCAGCAGCTCCTTGTTTATAGTATCACTTTAATCATAAATAGTTGAAATGAAATTCAAAATGGATTTATATATATGTTTTAATTTATATTTATAATTCGATTTTAATGGTGTTTTATCCTGTTGTTAGCCGCCTTGGGCTCCCTATTGTAGGAGAGGAAAGGCGGGATATAAATAAAATAAAATAAAATAAAATTAAATAAAATTAAATAAATAAATAAATAAATAAATAAATTTGCAACTCCATCCCTACTTGCACAAATGCTGGAATGCTTCCAACTTCAGGTAGCGCTGTAAGGAGTGAAACATTCTATAATGCTATGTAAAATATATTGTTGAGTTAGAAAACCGATGAAAAGTAACATCTTATTTTTTTGGCAATGGGCTGTCTAAATTAAACAAGTATATTGTAAATCAGTAACCCTGAATATTCCACAGAGATCAAAAAAAGAAAACAACATGTTAGTTTAAGTGTAGCACCTGAAGGCACATACAGAATTTGAATAGTGATGAAAAAGCCAAAGCATTAAACAATATTAACGGCAAATACATTCAACAAAGAGACAATACAGAACTGCTTTCACATCTTCAACAATGGCAAATCTAACAGGGAAGTGAACTTGCTATTTTTAAACAACAGGGTATAATGGTAAAAACAGAACAAAATTGGCTATAAACCAGCTGGTATGAAGTAAGTGGGTTTGGAAGCCAACATACTCTTGCCTGGGAGCAAGTCCCATTAAACTCATTGGGAATTACTTCTGAGTATGCTTCAGATGACATTGTAGGATATTCACCCATTATTCCCAAAGGAAGAAGAGATGAAATACTGTCCATATATTGTATTTATAAAACTGTAGGCACACAGAATCCACCTAACCTTAAATGAGTGTCATGTCCAATGAGCTAGATTTCACACTGCAGTTAGATCCAGTAAAAGCATTTCTGAACAGGTTCTAAAAACTTTGGTGTGTCAATGGATTTTTGGTGAGATGTATGTACTATTTAAGTACTGAAGTTATATTTGACTCTATCCAGTAGATGTCAGTAGATATATATGATTTCGAAAACTCAGTAATGTGCATGGATTTATTGACTAGAGAGATTTCAGCCTGAAAGTATATTAGCTTTTTAGAGATTCTGCACAAGTTACCTAAATATTGGGGAAATTGTTCCTAACCATGATGGCTAATACATTTGTTATCTGAAGCAATTGAACCCGGGTGTAGCTTTTGGAAGTGTCATTGAAGAACCTCATGCACTTCTAAATTTTCTTCTACACTACTAGATGATGATAATAACAAACATTCTACCCTTGGATTGATACTATTACATTAATCAATGAGTTAGGCTGCAATCCTAAAGACACTTTCCAGGGAGTAAGACTCATTGAACACAATGGGGCTTACTTTTGAGTAGACATAGTTAGGATTGTGCTCTTAATCAAATTACCATGCTGTTTGAGAAGAGAGGATGCTGGACCATATTTGTGTACCATATGTGCTTGTTGCTGCAATCCTAACCACATCTACGCAGAAGAAAGCCCCATTGTGCTCAATGGGTCTTACTCCCAGGAAAATGTCAGTGATATGTTGGGCTGTGGGTGGTGCAGGTGGTTAAGTCACTGTGCTGTTAACCAGCAGGCCAGGGTTTGAGACCTGGGTCAGCCCCACAAGATAGGGTGAGCTCCTGTCCTTAGCCCAGCTCTGCGACGCCAGCTGGATCCAATCGTATTGGCTCTGCCTTTCCATTGGACTAATTCAGTGGCATGGAGAGGGGGGATTTGCTGCTTGGGTAACAGCCTATCCTCCATAACAATCTAACCCAGGCTTTCATGCTTCGCATGCAGTGTATGCAGCGCTAAGCATGATACCATAGTCTTTCAAGACTGACGGAGGCCTGCTTTGTCAGGCTTAATAATTCTGTAAATACAAGAAAATAGGAGATTACCATTTTGATTCAGAAAGTCTAGTCAGTGTACTTGTTGTATATGTCTGGTAAATGTACACTTGATATTCTTGCTTTCTGAGAGGAAAATAATTCCAAGATATTAAATATCTTTACTGTCAAATAACATGGGAAGTCATCACTTTTTGCATCCTATTTTTTTTAAAAAAGAGATACACAACATAATTTGAGTGGAAAGCTATCAAAGCATACAGTCCTATGCATGTCTACTCTGAAGTAAGGCCCATTATAGTCAGTGAGGCTTGCTCCTAATTAATTGGATCCTAAGTCCAAAAGAAGATGTCAGCTCTGGAACCTGCTTGTATTTACCCTGTAAGGGATCCTTTTTAGGAATGAGCAAAGTTTTAACCAACAACACCTTTTCTTACAACTTGAAGGATTTATCTGTATAGCCACAAGATAAATTGTAGGAGAAAAGAAGGGGAAATATTTTCTAAAATAAAATGAAGACTCACACACACAATGGAAATTTTTTAGCAAGTAATATTGTATTTTCTTCAGTTAGATTTCCAACTTTTCTTCCATGTGAGAAAAGTTTGCCTGTCCACCTGAAACACTGTATTTTCTGTATTTTCTTGCCTGCATTTTCCCCATAAGGGATCCTTTTTAGGAGAAAAGTTTTAACCTTAAAGTACATTTTCTTACATTTTGAAGGATTTATCTGTGTAGCCACAAGATAAATTGTAGTTAAAAGAAGATGTCTGCTAATAAGAGCACTATAATGCATTTCAACCCCATGCGAATAACTCTCCCAAGCTACCGTGCCATTGTTGCACTGGCCCCTTGCATAAACCATCACAGATATGGCACAGTGTGGGACATCTGTGGGTTGGTGCAGATGCAAAAGGGGATGTGCAACCCCATCTCTCCGAAAAGTAATCCAGGAAGCAGATGTGATCCAGGCTGCAGCTCTATGCTTCATGAGGTACCGCAGTTCATAAACTCTAGCTCCTGGAGAGCCATCAAAGGAATTCTGCTCTCCGGTGTCTGGAGCATGGGGCAAGCAATAGAACTACACTTAGTTCAAGCATGGCCAATTTTTCAACATTAAGGTTCCTGGACCTTTAATACTTGTACTGAAACAGAAATTTTAACAAGTGTAGCTTGCCTTGTTATAGTACTGCAGGGATTTGAAAAGCAGCACTTGCCAAAATGCACTCACCTCTATAATTACTAAAGCAATCGGAGCTTTCTGGTAAAAGGTATATAGCTTTTCCTACTGTGTCCGAAAGAGGCTGCATCAGGTTTGGGTGACTGCAAGGCATCAATAGCAGACCACTACCACATGAATATGTTCCTTCTTCTCCAAAGCTCTGTTATATTGTTATGTTTACTGATAGATCCATCAGGGTGAACAAGAGGTCAATGTGGAAATGGCGACTGCTTCTAGTGTCTAACACTTGGCTTAGCTTTGAAAGAACACATTATATCTCATAAGACTGTTAATTTGGATCAACAAGTGGACACTTACTGAGCCCTGTCTAACAACTCCTCCCTCTAACTTACGTTTTGATCACTGGTTTCTCTCCACTGACAGTAGGTACTTCCTTTTTGACAGTTCACCCTGCCTCTGACAGGAGTTCGGTCACCCGTGTCCCTTCAGACCCTTTTCCATCTCCTGCCACTTGACTTGCCTTCTACTAATGCCTATTCCAGTTTAGGAGATTTCCACTCAGTCTCTGGACCTAAAATCCCATGGTTTTTGACTGCCACAACTGGATCACACTGCCTCCTTCCTATTTCTTCCTTGAGGCACCTAAAGTCCACTTATCTCTGTCTCCTGGGAAGTATCTTCCTGGCAGATCGACATGTAGACTGACAAAAATGAAGGATGATGAAGTCAGAGGGTGATTTCTTTGGAGGCAATGAACCTGTTTTCCAGAATCAAAACAACTCGTATTATTCACATAGGCTGCAATCCTAATCTCCACCTAGGCCAGTGTCCCCACTTCCCAGCCTCATCTTCTTGCATTGACCAGAGTGCCTTAGCTGAAATAACAATAATGCAAAACTGCAAGGAAATGGACCATTATTTGGTTTGTGAAAGTCCCATAACATTTCCTGTTGTGAAGCAACTAGTACAAAGTGTTTCCTAAACATATTCACATTTTAAAACCAATAACTGTAATCAATACTGGCTTGCATAAGTGACTTCTGACATTCATATTAACATTTGTAAATTAACATTTGTATTATGTTACAAAATGATTAGTAGCTTCTGATTTTTTCCTGAGCTGCTTTTTTAGTGGCAGCATTTGTTATTTTCATTTCATATGGGAAGATTTCGCCACCACAGGATGCAATGCACAGGACATTGGCTAGCTGCACCATCAGTGGAAAGCTGGATAGGATTAGGCCCTAAGACTACATTTTTTGACTCCTTGTGCTCTTATTCTTGTACTATCAGTTTGTGATTTTCCTTTGTGGAGAACTCATAGGTATTATGGAGTCATATACCCTCACATACCCTCATAGGTACTTTTCATAGCTTTCAGTCCTATAAGTGACCATATCATCTGTGTTACATGCCCAAAAGAGACTCACATAACACAACTATGCATGGTTTGCAATTGTTGAGTCTCAGTTAATTTTTTTCCCCAGGTCACTGAAAAGGCAGGGAACACAATTCAGATATTAGTAGCTCACAAAAATTTTGTGTTATGAAACTATAAATCTATGAGGTGAGATATATTCAACAGCAGATGAAAGCACAAAAAATCTCACTGCACCTATTTTCAGATTAAAAATTGAGTATTCCTAACAGTAACTGTAACTTTTTGTTTCATTGGAAGAAAATTCAAACAACAGAACACAAAACGGATTCAATGGAAACAGCTAGACAAAAATACATCTTGAAAGGTATATATTTGGCCAGGATATTAATCTTTAAAATATATGAATATGCCCCATGAGACTCAAGGAGAGGTTCTGCCATCTCTTATTATCTGGCTTAGTAGGTTGAATATATGAATAATTGAGCTGGGAAAGTTTTTTCTGGTGATGCATCACCAAGACTCTAAACTATTAACATGCTGTCATGAAACAGTGGAAAGGGGAATCCAGCCTCAATTGCTGTAGCGAGTATGGCAGTAATGGGGAATAAATCTGATTTTTCTCACTTCTCTTAACACCTGAGTAACTGTCAAATGTCTCCTGCTAGTATCTGTAGCACAAATGGTAACACAGATGCTTGATTTGGGGGCATAAATTAGTATAGCATTTCCATAGGGGCAGCTTACATGTGAAGAAGGCTCACCAGCTGGAGTGTGTCTGGCCCTTGGGAAGTTTCAAATTCAATGGCAAATCGGTCAATTTTCCAAGTGAACAGGAGCCATAGAAATATAAAACACAACTAGGTGGCGGAAAGGGTTCTTTCGCTGTGTCCAAGGTACTGTAGTACCTTTTAATTCCAAAATAACTATCTCCATCTATTTCCCTCTCCTGTAATTATGTATGAATAAGAAATTTCTACCTTTCTATGAAGAAAAGAAGCAGATTTCCATCTAAGCGGAAAAAAACCTGCTGGTCCAAGATAGAGCTTTAGGTGTGAGAACTTCAACTATTGGCTGGACCTGTATACAGATCTATTGAGGAAGTCCAGTTGCATTTAGTTTGACTTCTATATAAATAAATAGCAAATTCTGTCTGTCTGTCCATGTGTCTGAAACCCCTTTAATTTGGGCCACGCTTGCCCTATATAGACATGTTATACCTTTCTGGAATCAGGATGATCCCAGGATTGAAAATCTACCCTTCATCTGCTGCTCGAACATCCAGCATTGGAATTTGTGTTTGGCCCAAATTGGCAGACATGCCTTTTGAATTCAAGAGACAATGTATTTGTCTCTTTAGTTTGGGGCCAGAGGTTCAAAATGCCTTCTGTAGGAGCTGGCTTAAAAGTTTGCACGGAGTGCGGCATTTAAGCTAGTAGTTGATAAGAGTGTACAGGTTTAAGATGCTCACAGATGTTCCTCCAAGCAACTTACCTGCCATTAACTCTGTTAGAAGAAAAATGTAGCCTTATTCTATGTTACTTACCAAGCCTTGTTTTAATCTGTCTCCAGTTGGTTTAATGTTACTTGTAAGACCTAGAGCACAATCCTAACCATATCTACTCAAAAGTAAGTCCCATTGTGTTCAATGGTTCTTACTCCCAAGAAAGTGTCTTTAGGATTGCAGCCCTAGTTTCTATCCTAGATTTAAGGAAGCGGTGTCAAACATAAGGCCCAAGAGCCTGAACAAGCTGGTGGAATCCCTCCTCCTATGCATGATAACTTGGTTTGTGATTATTGAGTTGCAAATGTACTACAAAGTGACTCCTTGCAGGCAGACGGCAATTATAATAGGAGCTGAAAGAATAAAGCATTTTTGCTGCCATTATATCTCATTTCTTTGTTGTCTCATCTTTCTCATGTGGATTATCATGCCAGTCAAGGTGTGCAAATCACTGACAAGAGTGTTCTAAGGAGATCTGTAACTTAGGGCAACAGTGTGGTGACTGATGGAGGCGGCATTAGAGGGTGAGTGATGAGTGCTGGATCGGAGGTTGTGGGTGGTGTGGTCATTATCATTAAGTGGGACTAGCCGTTGCCCATTTTAATAAGACAGTGGTTGTGGTCTGCTCAGATCATTAACTGCTTCTTATGCCAGGGTGACCATATACAATGAATGACAGTGCCTTTAACCATTGCATAGAAGAGGGAATTTAGGCAGGTGCTGCTTTTTAAACCCTTCCATTTTGAGCTAAAACTGCCTAAGTTACATCTTCTATGCTATGGTTAAAGGTACAGGCACTCTGTCCTCCAATTTATCTAGTCACCCTGCCACGGAAACAAATTAGAGGGAACACTGGACAGCAGAAGCAGGCCTGCTGAGAGCAGGGTGCCCAGACCTCCGGTTTTCCCTGGAAGCCTCTGGAAATTGGGCCCCTGGACCAAGGGTCAGGGAAGGGGCCCTGCTCCTCTGGAAAAGAAGAGGTCCCTGGGATCCTTGGGGCTCTGGCTGCCCTGATCCTTTGGCTGCTCTGATCCTTTGGCTGTTCTGGCGGTGGCAAAGCTTGGCGGTGGCAAAGCTTGGAGCTTGCTGCCACTCTGTCAAGGAGGGGCAGCTGCACCCCCTGCAGCCGCTGAACAGCTGAACAGGTTTCCTCCCAAGGGGGGAGGTGCTTGTGGTCTGAAGAGCCCTTGACAGGCTGGAGCAGATGTTCCACCCACACCTGACTTCCCCCTTGGGAGGAAGCCACATCAGCTGTTCGGCAGCTGCCGGGGGTGCAGTTGCCCCCTCGACAGAGTGGCGTATATGTATGTATATGTATATATACGGTACATATATACAGGATGTCCCCCCCAAAAAATGTAGTGTTGAAATTAAGTACAGGAAAGCAGTAAAAGTGTTTTTACCTTTATTTTAAGTTGTTCTACATTTTTCCTATTTTGCGGGGATGTCCTACATTTTTTTTAATCGGGCTGGAATTTTGGTTTGGGGAACAGGAATTTTGGGGAACTTGGGGAGGAATTTTGGCATCTGGTCACCCTGGCTGAGAGGGCATCCCTCTGGGTAAATGGGCTCTTATCTTGAAAATATGATCAAGATTTTCATAGCTAGACATCTAGATTGGACTATTGCAAGGTGCTCTATGTTGGGTTGCCCCTGAAGACAGTCCAGCAACTCCAAATTGAAAGTGGAAGCTCATGTGGTTGCTGGGGCTTGTCAGTTCAACTTGCCCTACAATCCAGAGTAACTACGGGAGCACGTAAGAGACATTACATCCACCTGTAGTCACTGCACCACCTAGTGAAAACCTATGGGAAATTCATACTGCAATCCAGAGTAAATTGTTCTTATACCGGAGCTAGGACTCCCCGTAGTTACTCTGGATTGCGCCCTTGGTCAAACCACTGCTCTAGTGGCTACACTGGCTGCCCATTTGTTTCTGTGATGACTTAAAAGTGCTGGTCTTGACCTTTAAATCCCTATATGATTCAGGTCTGAGGTATTTGAGGGACCACCTTCTTCCATACAGTCTGACCCATCACTGAAGGTCATTTGAGGGGCCCTGCTAACTGTGCTGCCACTGAGAGAAGTGAGAGGCATGGTGGCCAGGAACAGGGACTTCTTTGTGGTTGCACCCTGGCTTTGGAACTCCCTTTGCCTGGAACTCAGGAAAACTCCCTTTGTACCGAGCTTTTGGTGGAACCTAAAAAATTTTGTATTTATGAGAGCTTTTAACCAAAGCCGAAGTTGCGGGCTGCTGTGTTCTTAATTTGTGAATGTTTTAAAAAATGTTTTTAAATGTTTAAACTATTTTATTGATTATGTTTTTAATTCCATTGTTAGCTGCCTTGATTCAACTCTTGGACAAAGGTGGGGGATAGAAATATATAAAACAAACAAACAAATAAATAAATAAAATTTCCTCAACCATCATCTGTTGCTACCGTTCATAGGGGAGAACAAAGAGCTTATGATCATCACCTGTTTAATGACATTACTTCCTGTTTAATGAGATCACGCCTGTCCCTTAGCAGGTACCATGCTCTGCTATATATACGCATGACACCAGAGCCACAGACTGCAGTAAGTGTCTTGGCTGCCAGTGATATAAAGATATGTATAAGCATGAAGAATAAGGCTGATATTTTGAATTTCACCACACGTCACCAGTTGATTCCCATTATATCTCTTACTCTTGCAATTTCACCCCTAGAGCAAAGAATTTCAAAGGCACTTTATTCTTTGTAATGGAAGCTTGCCAGTAACTCCAAATAAAGGTTCCTTTCACTGGGCAATGCCTCTGATATGACATATGTGAGAGATGTGCATCATTGTGGCCACTAGATGTCAATGTTGCTCCACATCAGACCACACACTAGCAAATTAGGCGGACAACTGGGTCTATTTCAGCATCTGATAGCAAATATAGAGATATCATTCTTTACAGGACACTGGTGAATTAAGCAGGACTGACAAATTAAGTTATACAAACAGGACGCATGTAAGAAGCTGGGATTCCAGTGCTTTGTAAGTGATAATGCACCCTTCCAGGATATGAATCTCAATTTCTGAAGGAACTGGCTGGGTATTATTTTGCTCAAGTCTTCTAATAAGAATATTCTTCTAATAAGAATATTTTGATATCTAAAGGGATATTGATAGATACAATGGGTGACAAAAAGTGCTGAACATAAAATGTCTTAGATAGATGTGACACTATGACAGAGAGTGGGGTTGAGCTCACAAATTGGCACAGTGTTCTACATTGTAGAGCCATTCTTTATCAAATGTTCTGCAAGATGGGATAGATCCCTTGGGAATTTTGCCTTAAAGTTACTATCATTGCTATTGAAATGCATTTGGGGTTCAAGTGTGTGTGTTTAATTAAATTGCCTCCCATCTCAAGTTTTTTTAAAACAAATAGGAGCCGCCTTCTTGATTCTTTCTGCTAGCATGGTAACAGGTGAAGGGTAAAATATATACTTTTATAAGTATATTTCCAGACTTGTTATGACTCTGGCTGTGGGTAGCACAAGCGGTAAAGATGCTGTGCCTGATAACCAGCAGGCCAGGATTCAAGACCCGGGTCGGCCCCACAAGACAGGGTGAGCTCCTGTCTTTAGCCCAGCTCTGCGATGCCAGCTGGATCCAATCGTATTGGCTCTGCCTTTCCATTGGACTAATTCAGTGGCGTGGAGAGGGGGGATTTGCTACTTGGGTAACAGCCTATCCTCCATAACAATCTAACCCAGGCTTTCGTGCTTCGCATGCAGTGTGCAGCGCCAAGCACAATACGATAGTCTTTCAAGACTGACGGAGGCCTGCTACAAAATGACTCTGTATGTTAAACTGGTGATCAACATGAAGAAATAATGTTTCATACATTTGCTAACAGTGTTGGTAAGCAGTTTCTCTAGTTAAATGGCAGATACTGGTGTACATCATGTGTTATAAGATAGATGGGGATTTAGCATCTTGTATGCCTGCTGATAGGGGTTGCAATGGCTCAGTGGTTAAGCTTGTTGACCTCAAGGTCAGCAGGTTGGTGGTTCAAAACCAGAGTACTGCAAGATGGAGTGAACTCTTGTTACTTGCCCAGCTTTGGCCAACCTAGAAGTTCAAAAGCATGTAAATGCAAGTAGATAAATAAGTACCACTTCATTGGGAAGGTGACAGTGTTCTGTGCACTCTGGCATTTAGTCATGCCAGCCAGATGACCAGGGATGCATATTCAGACAATGCTGGCTCTCTGACCTTGTAACAGGGATGAACACTGCTCCCTGAAATTGATCACGACTAGCAGGACAACCTGCAGGGACCACCTTTTCCTTAACCCATGACTGCTTATGGATGGTGGAGTTTCATTAGCCCTACAATCCAGAGTAACTACGGGAAGATGTAAGAGGCACTTACTCTGGGAAACCTATGGGAAACACATAGAGCAATCCAGAGTAAGTGCCTCTTACGTCTTCCCATAGTTGCTCTGGATTGTAGGGTTATCCAGTTAGCAGGGGTTGCTTATAGGGGTTACTCCAGTTGAAAGAGAGTACATTTTGGAAGCCAAGTCCTGTTTCAAAGGATCCTTCCTTAAAACAGAGTTACAAAAACTATAAATTACATTTGCTAACAGTTGAGAAAACAACTTTTTCAATGCCCTAATACATAGGGGAGAAATGGCGAGAGTAAGGTATGCCTTCAAATCCTGCTTGTGGAATACCAAGAGATTGTCCAATGTAAGAGATGATGCTGGACTAGATGGCCTCTAGTTGGAAAAAAAGTCCGAAATGGCTCCTCATCTTCTAATGCAGTGATTCTCAAACATTCTCAAAGGTTTTATTGCCATGATCCACAAGTCAGCCTTGGCGGTTGTGGGATAACCCAGAATGTGGCTTCCAGGTTGTGCCTCATCATGAAAGATCTCAAGGAATTCTGAGGTGCTACATGGACCAAAATGTCTTCTGCCTTCTAGGTAGTACTTGCCCTATGGTTGCCAAAATTGGGTCATGACCCACTTGTGGTTTGCAACCCACTGCTTTTCCTAATCCATGAAGTGTAAGTTCTGGTCATGGAAAATTGTCAACCTAATGTTCAGATACTCATTCATCTATATAGATTTTCCTGGGTGGTGTTGGGTTATGCCAACAGTTACAAGGAATTTACTGATAAGCATTTTACAAAATTCAAACATATTAGTTATCTGAAACTGGAAAAAGGAGGTGCTGTGAGATTCTTTACATGGAATAACTTGTTGTTTAGTTGTTCAGTCATGTCCGACTCTTTGTGGACTGCAGCACGCCATGTCTCCCTCTCCTCAACCTGCTTTAACATCTGTCCAAATTCATGTTCAGTGCCTCAGTGACACTATCTAATCACCTCATCCTCAGCCATCCCCTTTTCCTTTTGCCTTCAGTTTTTCTCAGCATCAGGCTCTTTTCTAAGGAGTCTTCCTCTCTCGTGATGTGGCAAAAATATTTGAGCTTCAGCTTCAGTATTTGTCCTTCTAGTGAACAGTCTGGGTTGATTTCCTGGAGGATGGACTGATCTGATCTCTTTGCAGTGCAAGGGACTCTTAGAAGTCTTCTCCAGCACAATAATTCAAAGGCATCTATCCTTTGGCGCTCAGCCGTCTTTATGGTCCAGCTCTCACAGCTGTAAACCATAGCTTTCTCACAGGGAAAACCATAGCTTTAACTAGATGGATCTTTGTCAGCAAGATGACATCTCAACTTTTAATTGTTGTCTGGCCCTGTCATAGCTTTCTTCCCCAGAAGCTGGCATATTTTGATTTCTTGTAAAAATACCATTGAATGTAAGCCACTTTGAGTCTATTGAGAAAGGTCATATATAAATACCACAATAACTATACTGAATAGCAGTCATACTTTACATCTGCAGAACTACTTGAATGAAAGTCTATTCTCAAACCTACCCCTTCTTCTAGCATCCTCAAGTCACCAAAAAAGCCTCCACTGGGGATTGATAGACCTTGGCAGTGGCAAAGGGTACTCTGTGTTTTTTGCACCACCCAGGTATTCCTTCCTTCTGTAGCCCTCCACCTCTAACACCTCTAACCCATGTCACCCCAAGTACCCACGATCACTGAATATAAAGCAATAATTAGATATAAATTAGATATAATTTTTTTATATTCTTTGTGTTTATACAGTGACCACAGTTTCCTGAAACCTGAAGCAGTAGGACAAAATCTGCCCGTCACCCAATGATCGATCGATCGATCGATCGATCAATCAATCAATCAATCAATCAATCAAATAAATTATTGATAGAAGATTTTTCAAAGAAAGAATCACAAGGTGATGTGCCTGCCTTTGCTGCTCCCACTCTCCAATATTCTAGCTCAGCAGTCTTATCCACTCTGTTTTTCAATCTCCCTCTCTGTACCCCTCCCATTCCTTTTCCAAGCTGGGGAAGAGCAACGGAGGCAAGGACAGAAATGGGTACCCCTCTGCTGTCTGAGGTGACTGCTTTATGTGGTCCCATGAAGGGGCAAATCCTTCGGTATGAGCACAACCTCCAGATGCTACCCACAACAATAGATTAATATTTGTATTATTAATATATGTCAACATTACTTTTGATTTCAAAAAGTTGCCCAAGTGCTTTACATAGCCAGTGAAACAGAAAATAGGTCCCTGTTCCAAAGGGTCCATAATCTCAAAAAGATTTAAAGGAGACATGAGAACATGGGGGATCCTACACTGAGATGAACTGAGCTGGTTGTTCTCTTGCTGGTATAAGCAGGTACCTCATTGCCCTATTAGAAGGTGTACATGGGATCACACTGCACGTACAATTGTGGCCTTCTACACTTGCTGTCAGCTATACATTTTTTCTTATATAAAATGTGTGACTCCACACTCAGAGGGGAGCACCACTAAACTCAGTGGGGACCCACCGTGCATACTGTTATTATGCTGTCATCTTTCCTGGATCAAATTGCTAATTGTTTGGGGCAGATACCTGTTCTGTATGGAACACAGTAGCAAAGTGTTCTTGGCTCTGCAGGAAAAAATGCTTTCTTTAGAGTCATACTGTTAAGAAACCAAAATCTGTCAAGAAGCTCTCATTCCCTCTCTTACACTTGGGGTGGGGGGTTTGGTCGGGGTGGGGGGGGGAAGCATGTGTATTTTCTTGATAGTGTAATTATGTTAAGAAATGGATTTGAAAAGTCACAGTTATGGAAGGACCTTACAAGGCATCTCTCAGCCCTCAGCACACTAAAATGGCTGACTGGAGAGACTAACATAACCTTAACTGTAGTGGCATGAACAACATAGCCCTGTAATAATTCATTTAGAATGATGACACCTGAGACCTAATTTAAAAGTCCTCGATGAATACTGTTCTCACATTCAAGCCTCAAGGCTGCTGCAAACGTACCTACAAAATCCTAAGAACTGTAGTGAGCCTAATTGAATTGGACTTAAATGGACCGTTGAGGTGGCCTCACCGAGCTCTGGGGAATTTATATTGTCTATACTGTATCAGAATCACAGCTTGAACTGAATAACTGGTTACATTCAATCATGTTACTGTAACTCATGCTTGAGGTAAAGGGGAAACCTTTAGCTATCAGCAAGGCTGTATGGAAAACAATTTCAAATCACTTTAAACCCAGTTGGCAACTACTTTGCCAATTACAGAGTCCACTGGGAGAGGTGTGTGCTAGGGCTCAGGACTAAATGATTTATGTCAAGCGCCCCGGTCTCAGAGGCATATGTAGGAGCCTGCAGAGGAGGTGCTTGTGGCTAATTATTTCTCCTAAGAATACTTTAGCAAAGGTAATTTGTGCTTGCAGATGAGTCACATGCGGAATGAAAAGACAAGGGGAGAACAGAGGCGGTTGCGAATGGTGTACCTAGAGATAAAAGGGAAATGAACGGGGCTCTTGGAAAAAAAAATCCTCAATCTCGTATGTAAAAAATGAACAGCAAATGCAGATATTTGCACGGAAAAGAGGGATTAGAGAGCAATGTAAAATGCATTTTAATCATTATATCTGCATTTAGAGGGTAATTTGAAGTGCTGTTGAAGCTTCTTTCCCAATGACATACATATTGCAGTTTAATGGCAAGGAAGAATCTTGTAAATCTAGCGCAGCTCAAGCAATATTGGCCAAAATAAATGTTTCTGGTGTAAAAAAAGATACGTTGCTTTTCACAGGCTTATTTGTTTTGCTGTCTAATCTTGGTAAATGCTTCATGGCTTTTTGCAGCTGGCACTTAGGATGAACTTTTAAAGACCAATATCAGTGTGCAAGTATACATTTTGTTAGCTCATCCTCACTGAGAGGAATTTTATCAGGTTGTACAAAGTTTCCCTTCCCTTCAAATGTGAATTTGGATCCTGCCCTCCTTTCTGGTTCCCTTTGACTCCAAGGTCCCAGAGGTACAAGGTGCTTTCTGCACCCCATCTCTCAGAGGCCATGGTTTCAGCAGTAGTCTGTTTCTGAAGCTGACAGAAAAAGTGTTAGGAGTAGTGGGCTGCAGAGCCAAATGGTCTACTTCTGCTATCTCTTCCTGACCACTGCCTTCCTGGCTGCACCATCTGGCCCCTGCCCCATGTAGGCTATATGAGAGTGTGCAAGGAAGATGGGAGTGGGTGGTTTATGAGCAGCCCAATCCTAAAGATGGTGCCTCTACCACGTGCAGCAACACCAAAACAGAGCCTGCTGTATCCAGTGACCCTGTTGAAGTCACTGGAAGTTACCTCATGGGAAGCTCCAGGCACGTAATGAGGCTTCTCAAGTCTGCCTTTGAGGGACTTCGTGCTGGGCCTCTTGGCCTGACACATAGTTCAGGATCTAGCCGAGCAGAGCTCTACCATTCCAAAACCCCAGTTTCTTTCTGCCCCACCACCATATTTCATTTTTTTAAAACAATATGTTCTGTGAAAGATTTACAAAACTGGCAGTCACCAGATATTGCCTTCACAATGTGGTTATCCTTTCTGGCTGCATGAAAGCAGCTTCAGTAGGCACTGTAAATTAAGTTTGAAGGGGTCCTTAAGGTTTTTTCTTCACACAGATCCTGACATTTTCACTGTAATGGCTAATCTGTTCACCAGTGACTCCATCCTGTTGCAATGTGTACAGTACTTCCCACTGCCTAGCATTCTGTCTCCCATCCAGAAATAAGAACATGCTATCCCTATCACCTTTAGGAAGACAGCTTAATCACCAGTCCATCGTTCAAATACATACCCATACCCAAATACAATACAATGGCTACATGGTCTGATGTCCTGCTAAGTTGGATCAGATGCAACCCCTTCATATCTCCAGAGAGTAAACACTTTTCTCCCAAGGAAACTTTATCCCTCCCCAGAATAGCATTGTGTACACTACATTGCATGTTGAAGCTAATTTAGGAAACAGCCTGTCTCATGCTCCATTCTAACAGTGCTCCAGATATATACCCCATATCATTCATAACCTTCCTCTCTTAGGCTGCAATCTTAAACTCCATTTAGGCTGGCATAAGCTCTGGCATAAGTCCTATGCAGACTTGGCATGTCACAAAAGTGCCATCAGGTACTTCTGCCCACTCATTGGGGGAAGAAGGTTTAAGTTAGTGAACATGCATATGCTGACCTCCCCACACCACCATAGGAAGATATGCTGGCTGAGTTAGGCTGGCCTAAATTGGTTATCTTTGCACCCAGAATTGTTAATTGGAATCCCTTGACTGCCTAGTATCAATCACTGCAGAGCATATCACCTTCATTAAGATTAGGACTGCAATCCTAAAGAGACTTTCCTGGGAGTAAGATGCATTGAACCCAATGAGGCTTACTTTTGAGTAGACATGGTTAGGATTGTGCTCTCACTCACACTTGGTCATTGGTCCAGTTCTGGGCACAAGAAATTTCTATTCATTTCAAACTAGCCTATCATTTCAAAGTAGTCCTTCAAACTGGGGGGGGGGGGGGAGGATTTGGCTCCTTATAATAGGAATAAAATAAAGCAACTCAGCTGGGTTTTTATGGTTTCATTTCAAAGTTCTATCTGGTCTCCCTGAGTGTGAGGGATACTGGTGAAAGAGGTGCAAATATGATCCAGATCTTGTGTTTTTGGAGGCAACTGGAGCCTACCTCACAGGTATACTCAGGGCATGACTACCATATATATATATTTTTTTGATTTTTAATATTTCTCTCCTGCCTTCTCTCCAGTACCTAATGTGGCTAATACAAAATAAAATCACTGGTGGCCAAATCATGACTCACAACGCACATGCGGCTCATTGAGATTAAGAGCATAGTCCTAACCAATTTAGGCCAGCACAGCTCACCTGTATCCCTGTTCCTGTGGTAGTGTGGGAAGGCCAGTCTGCGCACTGGTGTAATCTATGCCAAGGAGTGGCGGGAGTAGTGCTTATGGCACTATTGTGACACCCTCAGGCCATCATGGGATTTGTGCCAGCCTAACTGATGGGTTAGGATTGCAGCCATAATGTACCAATCTTGGAACTATGTTGGCTGAGCTCCTTTGCATCACAATTAATACAAAAGGTAAGACATTTTCAAGCTTTATAATTATTTACCAGGTAGAAACTCGGAGTCCGTTGCTTCAAAATATGATTAACATTAATGATGACTATATTTAAGAATTTAAATTCTTCTTAAATATTGCAGCTCTCAAACATCTCTCTTGAGATTTTCAAGCATTTGAAGATTATCATATGTGGCTCTTATCTTAAGCAAGTCTGGCCATCCCTGATATGTACTGTAGCAAGATAATAAAACAGAAGAATAAAACTACATATAAGGTAGCCAATCAGGCACAGGAAACAATATAAAGCAATAATTAGATATAAAAACAAAGAATATGGCATCAGTAAAAAGAGAAGTGATACAGCAATAAACAAACAACAAGCAATTAGAAAATAGTACAAAGCATTAACATCAGTAAAAAATAATGAAAAACTGATCAAATGTCAGCATAGATGTCAAATCAGCAGAGATGACAGAAGAGATATTAAAATACAGTAAAAGCTGCAGTAAACAGCAAAACAGCAAAAAAGTAACAAAGTGGAAATAAACTGTGGGAAACAGCTAGTCATCAAAATGGAAATGCAAAACAAAAAAATTTTTAAGCCCACATTGTAAGATCTCCAGAGAGAAGGATGTTCTCAAATCAAATACAGTAGTTTCTATAGATATGGTTCCACCACAGAGAAGGCCTTACTTCTAGTTGAGCATTGGCAAGGATATAGGCATTGCAGGGTCATGATGCCTCAGGCATTCAGTTGTATTAGCCCAGCAACTGCCCAGCAATCAGTTTTCAGCTAGTATACAGGTTGAGAAATACTGAAAAGCAGTATACAGTTTGAGTATACTGAAGTATACTGAAAGCAGTATACAGGTTGAGACTCCCCATAGCAAAGTTTGGTTGAATCTCCAGGAATACCTATTTTCACATTATACAAAACAATTATTTACCATGGTAACGAATGAATTAATGAATTAAGCATTCATTAGTCAGGGAGGCAATGAATCAGTTTCCTTTTTCCTAGAATCATAGAATCATAGAGTTGGAAGGGACCTAGTAGGTCATCTAGTCCAATCCCCTGCCTGCATCAGGAAATCCCCCTAGAGCATCCCTGACTGGTGCTGCTTGAAGATCCCCAGTGAGGGAGAGTCCACCACCTCCCTTGGCAATCATTTCCACTGCCGAACCGCCCGAACCATCAGGAATTTTTTCTGGCTATCCAACCGGAATCTCCTCTCTTGCAGTTTGTACCCATTGGTTCTAGTTCTGCTTTCAGTAGCAGCTATGAACAAATGAGCCCCTTCCTCCCAATGACAGCCCTTCAGGTATCTGAAGAGGGCAATCATGTCTCCCCTCAGCCTCCTCTTCTCCAGGCTGAACATCCCAGGTTCCCCCAACCTTTCCTCGTAGGGCTTCCCTTCCATCCCACTGAACATCCTGGTTTAAAACAGCTGCATTTCTTGGTGTTCTCTTCTTTGTTCAGTTGCAAATGGGAGGTGATTTTCACTCTGACTGAATCTCTGGGAAAGGATGGGTCCTTTCAGTCTAGGGATCCCCAGCAGAAACCTGATCCTTACTGCAGACACAGTGTGGAAGATTTTGTTGCCTGCCACTTAATCAAGCAAGACATTAACGGCTAAAGAGACATTATTTAAAGAGCCAACCTCATTTGCTTTGAGAAAAAAAAATCACATATAAATAATTCACATATAAATGGGTTACACCTGTACTGCCTTATACCAAACTACTTCTCAGTATTGCTTGGCAGTGACTCTCTTGAGTTCCGGGGGGGGGGGGTCTTTGTATAGAGATGCCATGGGTTGAATTTGTCCCCTTCTGCACACAGAGCCTACACTCAGTTCTAACTATGACCCCTCCTTCCAGCATCATTTTGTCTGACATTTTTTCATTGTAGAATCAACTTCTGACAATGGGCTGGGTCAGCTCCTCTATAAAGAAATGCTATAGTATTTGGGGCTCCAATATAGAAATGTTGCGCCTGAGGGGAGATATCAACATTCTGGCTCTGTTGTCTCATGGCAGATTCATCAGCTTTCAGTCTCCCATCCAAGAGATACCCAGGTCCTTTCCTGCTTAGCTTTCTTTGGCAGTCCTACAGTCAGCAACCAGACCACACCTGCTACCACTACATACATTTTGTGCAGAAATCCTTTTTTTGTTCACCCTCCATTTCTCATTGATCCATTTGATCCTGGTGTCGCATTAACAAATATGTGCCATTGGATTGCTTAGATAGGGATGTTAGCAGTGATGGGTCAGACCATCTCCTTTGTGTAGCAACTGACTGACCTTTCAATCCTATTTTATTTGCTTTGGTCCTTAAATTAATGAAAATATTATAGATAAAGGTGCTAGATATCTATAGTGTGTCAATTTTTTTAGCAAATTCTCTTGCATGGTTTTCCTATCTAGGTCTTCAAATCTTACTCTATTTATGATTGGAAGAGCCAGTCAGATTGAAAACATGTGTGAATATGTAGGGAATGCACTTTTGACCTCTAGCTATTCCTCCATGAGAACATTTAATTTTCTGTAACTGAAGGAATTTTTAACGGAATGGTTTTTGCCGGAGGCAGAATGCATGGACATATATCAGATGTGTTTTCATTTCAGTAGCTAGTAGAATAGTATGTTCACCAGTTTTGCTATACATCTGGAAATTTTTTAACTCAACAGTGGAATTTTCTCCCCAATGACAAGCCTAAAATCAACTTCTGTGTAAGGGCATAAAAGGTGAATCATGTCTTGAGTTGGAGAAGACATGAAGGAAGGGCTGGCAATGTGATGACTTCTCATGCATACATTGTCAAATGTGTTTTTGGTTCCTTTTTTGACCAGTAGAGCAACACAACCTTCTGCATACCACACTCCATGCAGTGATAACTGTATTCCATTGAGACGTACAGTTCCACTGGGTTTCTGATACAGCTTCTTCTTCAGTGTTTGTCCCATAAGATGGTGAGATCCACTATTCTGCATTGGAGTTGCCCTTTCTCTTGGTTGTGGGCTTCATCTAGTGGTAGGGGGATGGTTTCATGTTTTTAACTTCCAACTATAGGCTATTCTACACTAGCATGTAATCATCGCCATGCAGAACATGGCAGTACTACTGAAGCCAGTTTCTGATGCAGCCTGAGGAAAGTTTCTGGTGCAGCCATGATGTCTATTTCTTATCTGAACACCAAGTATTACAAGGTAGTTAATCAAAAGCTCTGTATGTTCCTTCTGCAGTGCTAGAGCACAAATTTGCCTCTTGCCCCCATATCCATAATAAGAACACTCTCTTCACAATATGTACATTTTTAGGTAGAACATTTACCAAGGGGAAGGCAGTCAACCTAGACCCCTATCTTGCCAGGGACAGGGAAGTGAGAGGGCAGACCCACAGGGTCTTTGTGGGCAGACCCACATTGCCCAGCTCTGGCAATGACCTGGGAGATAATGAGGGCCAGTAGGTGATTTGGAGTTTTTGATATCCTTGGAAGTCCTACCGTGAGCTGTCCTTCCAAAGACGGACCTCCACATACCCTTGGAGTATGAGAGTGAAATTGTGCAGAGGTGAGTATAACCCTCTCAATTTTCTCTGTTAAGTCAATAAGCAGGCCTCCATCAGTCTTGAGAAACTATGGTATCGTGCTCTGCGCTACATACGCTGCATGTGAAGCACGAAAGCCTGGGTTAGATTGTTATGGAGGATAGGCTGTTACCCAAGCAGCAAATCTCCCCTCTCCATGCCACTGAATTAGTCCAGTGGAAAGGCAGAGCCAATACGATTGGATCCAGCTGGTGTCGCAGAGCTGGGCTAAGGACAGGAGCTCACCCTGTCATGTGGGGCCGACCCAGGCCTCGAACCCTGGCCTGCTGGTTAAAAGGCACAGTGTCTTAACCACTTGCGCCACCCACAGCCACACACACATGTTAAGTAAAACATGTACTGTATTTCTATTTTACTACTTAAAGAAAGAATTTCTTTTTCTAAATAAAAAGAGTACTGTGCCTGGGTTATCACAGGATTCCAAAATTTTTTGGATGTGTTTCCTCTCGAAAGAAGGAAATGGAGATAACATATGCATATCTGTGTCTATGTTTGAGTGTGGCCTTATGCATTCCTTATTGTTAAAAAATATCATAATTCAGATCATGTCAGGTCTCATTTCTAGGAAGAATTCTAACATCAACAGAACATGACAACCTGACATGACAGTGCCAGAATGGCTGTCACAATCTGATGTGTCGGAATTAAAAAGACAGTTATACACACAGGCATCTTCATTCATCTTTTATGGCCTGATCCATTCTTCAGAGAAAACACTTATACAGAAAGGGTATAATCCATTGGGATGTTCTTTTGAGACAAGGTCCCCTCAAATTAATAGAAATTGTGCATAAGACTGGTGCAAAAATGGGGCCTTTCCAGATGTTTGGGCCCAAACAATATGACTGTTTCTGAATACTTCCAAAATGCTGACCCACTTTCCTCATTTTGTTCACATGTTCTCTTGGTTTCAGTTCTATCTTCTTCTGGGCAACGATGACACCATGGTAGAAGTGTTGTGAAATTCATTAAAAAACCATTTTGCTCCCTTATTCGCAACCTTTTCACCAAGATGCACTGGCTATTTGAAGTGATTAGGTCAGTGCTTCCCAAACATTTTAGCACTGGGACCCACTTTTAAAAAACAGTAACCCCTGGTGACCTACATACCTTTACTGGACTGGGGATACAATCCTAATCTCCAGTTAGGCCAGCATAAGTCCCATCTTGCATATCTTTGCTGAACTAAGGGTGTCAAAAAAGTGCTGTAAGGTACTTCTACCCCACTCTTGAGAGGGAGGGGGGTTAGGCCAGTTCACAGGAATACGCTACTTCCCCACACCACCAAGGCTGAGTTAGGCCAGCCTAAATTGGTTAGGACTATGCCCAAAGATTGAGATAGAAATACTTTTTATTAATTTAATAATAAATACCACACATTTCTAATATATTTGGGTTCCTGTGCTCCTGAGGCTGCTAGGAACTTGACATGTAGTATATAAACTTGTTAAACTCTCCATAGAAATGGAGCTTGAAGACTGTTCTAAACCTTTACAGTCATTCCAGGGAACTCAAAGGGCTGAACTGGAGAGCAAGATGTGCAATTAGGGACATCCAGGCCAGACAGAAGGCTGAAAGACTGAAGGTGGATCACTGGGTTCACAAGTGATCTACCACATGCCAATTACTTGAAAAAATCACATGCCAATTACTTGAAAAAACTTGACATTTAATTTGGGGGTATGTAGATGACCTTTTTAGGTTAGTATTCCAGCCATGTAAGCAGTTTCTCCATCAGGATTGCCCAGGGTTGTAATTTTCTTCTGCAAACTGGGCAAGGGTGCTTGCAAAGTCTTTAAAAAAATAACTTATATTGAGGAGTCAGCTTTGAAAGGTAGCCTAGTCTCACCTCTGGTGGGTGTTGACCCTTGGCAAATGCCTGGCATAATTAACCTGCTTCTACCCCTGTCATGACCTGCCCTGCCTCATAAAAACACAAACCAGAAGGACTAGTTTGCTCTTGACACAATGGAACATTTGGCACATGAGAACATTTACAAGTCCAATACAACACACTAAAGTCTTCAGAAAAAAGTTCAATAATATTGGCATTGCCACAAAAATATGGTTGTATGATTTGGCCCTTGAATATTGCCATCTACAAGAAACAGTTTCATGTAATAGGAGAAGCTGTCCAGAGTAAGTACACTCAATATAAAGCTGCCCTTGACAGCAATTGAATATTGCATTTGCTTTTCATTGCTTTTCCACACACAACTGACAATACTGTAGGGTAGAAGTAAGTAGAAATGCTTAATACTGTATTTTTGAAAGTTTCCAGCAGATTTTTCCTCTTTGTTACCCTGCAGTATAAATTGAATTATGCAAATGCAAAATGAGATTCTGATCTTCCAGCTCTTATGCACGTGAGTAATCTCTTTTATTTGATGCTAGGCAAGTATGACTGGGCCCAGAGTAGTGACTCGGAAGAAGCAGAATTAAATTGGTAGGCTGGGGTGTTCCAATTATTCAGGTGACTTTAGGGAACCTGGTACCAGATTTCTATATTAAAAGGTGAGGATCTCACCTGTGTAAATAATGAAGGAAACGATTAAATTTCGTTCCAGCAGAGACCTTGCCACTCAGAGATCTTGTTAATGGCAGTTGAACTGGTAAATAATTTATCAAAGTCCATAGTGAATAAATATATACTTCCACCCACACAACTTTATCCAAGTCCCATGGACCCGGGCAATGAGTTTCTTCTTCTTTTGAACAGCCTGAGATTATTCAATTATTCAGTAGCTTCTCTCCTGGTTGCAATAGGATGTGTAACTTTAAACTCCCTTGCAAAGCTTCTTACTCTTGGTAAAAATATATTGGTCACTCACCGACTTCAGTCTCTGGGAAACAAAATCCACAGTGATCATGGAACACTGCTTATGATGAAAGTCTGTGATTAAAATGTTTAAAATAGTCTCAAGTGCCCTCACCTGTATTCTTTTACAGCAGAAAAACCTCCAACAATACACTGTGATATGTGTGTTTTCTGTATATTCATGATATCACAGGTTTATCCATCAATTTGGAATACACATGGCTGCATCAATGCCATGGAGATGTTGTGGCAGCAGTGCAAGCATGGAATGCATAGATTTAAACAAAAAAATATCAATGGCAAAGCTGTCACATAAACTCAAGAAGTGGAGGGAATGGAATGAACTGAAAACAACAGCCTCTGGCACCAGACAATTTGTTTGGGAACAAACAGCACAAGCACACATTACAAGCAAAGAGCAGTGTGGTGCAATTTAGGATCCACATTCTCTGTTGTTGCACTATACCAACCAAGAAGAAGAGAAGTAGGTACAGTGGTATCTCGCTTAACAAACTCCTCGCTTAACAAGCGTTTCACATGAGAAAAAATTTCCAAGAAATCTTGCTTCACATAACAAGTTCTGCTTCACTTAACAAGCAAGTGCTCTATGGGCATGCATGCTATGCAACCCTGACGCTCCTCATGGAGGCTCTTTAAAAGGCTGCTGGCCAGCGCTGCTGCTTCTAACTGCTCCCAACTTGGGGGCAGTTGCCTGGAGGTGCCAGCAGCAGCCCAGGTAAGCCTCCCAGGAAAGTGTCTTTGATAGCAGTCTCCTAACTATGTCTACTCAGAAAGTAAGCCCCATTGTGTCAAATGGGGCTTACTCCCAGGAAAGTGTCTTTAGGATTGCAGCCTAAGTAGATTTCATAGGATCATGCACATAGAATGCATGTTTTGAATTCAATTCTAGTGTTTTGTCATCATTTTTACATCCAGTTAATATTTTTATATGAATATTTTTAGGGTTGTGGAACCAATCATCTGAGTTTCCATTATTTCCTATGGGAAAATCTGCTTCACTTAAAGAGCATTTCACATAAAGAGCATGCCTCCAGAATGAATTAAGCTCTTTATGTGAGGCACCACTGTAGTGTTAAGTTGTAATATGCAGAAGCTCATAAAGAAGTCATCCATACTACATCCTCCCTAAAAATCAGCTTTAAATTTATTTATTAATATGTTTTCTTCATCAGACTCCTATTTCTACTTTAATTCTCACTAAAACTCATTTGAAAAGCTAATCCATTGTATCAGAATCCTAACTGTATCAAATAGGCTTTAATCCAAGTATTGTAGACTTTATGTGTCATCAGCTACATTCTGTCTTTCAAACATCACTTGGGACATTAACCTAGGTCCTTAGGCACATTTCTCAGTTTGAATCTTTCCCCCAAATCCAGAGTAACTATGGGAGCACGTAAGAGACTTTACATGCACCCATAGTTACTGCACCACCTAGTGAAAACCTATGGGAAATTCATATTGGAATCCAGAGTAAGTTGTTCTTACACCAGAGCAAGGACTCCCCATAGTTACTCTGGATTTTGCCCATAATGAAAATGATACTTTTTAGCTAAGGTTCTTTGAAAATAATTTCAACTGCAGCACCTAGGTGTTTTTGCTACTTATGTCATTGCTCCTGCTGAAGGAGAAGCCCCAGAGCTCCATTCCCTCTCATTTTCTCTTCGGTGCACCCCTTGAAGCAGGTAACCTCTGAGGATCACAGCTTACCAATTAAAAACATAAAGTGAGTTAATTTCAGCCAGGATGTATTAATCTATAGTTAACCATAGATTTAGGACCCAGTCCTAAACCCACCCAGTGCCATTGTTGTGTCCAAGCACTAACTGTTGTATCCTAATGGCGATTTAGGACTATTGGATGGGCTTAATGAAGTGGGATCATTAAAAAATGGACTCAGAATGAAACAGCCAGTACTATAATGTACAACTCGATGGTAATGCCACATTTTGAGTATTATGTTCTGGTTGTCATATGTAAAAAATGATTTAGCGGAAATGGTAAAGTACTTGTCTTCATGCAGCATATCCAAATTGTCAACAGAAATTTGCAGCTCATCATCTTGTGTCTCACTTTCCAGAAGTGCACTTGGGTTATCCTAGCTATCACTGGACTGACTCAGCTGCAAGATGGGCCACCCTAGTTATTCTGGAAAAGGCTTGGGGCAGCCTAGGGCAACATAGGCCTGTGGTTGAAAAATTTGGAGACTCCCTGCTCTCAACCAAAAATCATTGCTCTTAATGATTTGACTATTCCATGAGCTCGATATTGAAAATGATGAAGCTTTTGAATATTTGCAGTTTCACACAGACGTTTTGGCAATCAAAAGGCAATTGTTGCTTTTATGACCTTTTTGACACTATAGTGAAGTTTTTTTAAAGACATGAACACTTTGCTTACAGATGAATTCAAAGTGATCAGGCATTAAATTGTTTATCAGATCTATCTGCAAAGCTCAATGAAATTAATTTGCTGTTGGAAGGAAATTAGGTCAGTCTTATTAAGGCCAATCTATCATCTCCACGTTTATTTCAAAGTTAACTTTATTCAAGTCCAATATAGGCCATTGTGAACTATACCAATTTCCGAGCCTACCTGAGCTAAAAGAGTAAGGGCACAATCCAGAGTTAGGGCAGTGAGGAGTGCCCTAGCTGGGCTGTCCCAACTATGGAAGAGCTAGAAGTGAGAATTCCTGCTCTGGAAACAGGCTCTGGATACAGCATAACAGCTCTGCCCTCGGCCATGCTGAACATGCCCTCAACATGCCTCTTCTGAACTGCCTAAGCTACCCCAGCTAGGGCAGCCCAGCTCCATCTGTCTTAGAGCAGCCTATGTTGCCTTAGGGCGCAATCCAGAGTAACTACGGGGAGTCCTTGCTCCAGTGTAAGAACAATTTGCTCTGGATTGCAATATGAATTTCCCATAGGGTTTCATTAGGTGGTGCAGTAACTACGGGTGCACATAATGGGCGCAATCCAGAGTAACTACAGGGAATCCTTGCTCCGGTGTAAGAACAATTTGCTCTGGATTGCAATATGAATTTCTCATAGATTTTTACTACATGGTGCAGTAACTATGGGTACACGTAATGTCTCTTACGTGCTCCCATAGTTACTCTGGATTGTAGGGTATGTCTCTTACATGCTCCCGTAGTTACTCTGGATTGTAGGGTTAGACTGCCCCAAGCCTTTTCCAGAATAACTAGGGTGGCCCATCGTGCAGTTGGGTCAGCCCAGTGATAGATAGGGCAGTCCAAGTGCACTTCTGGATTGTGCCCTAAATTTTAGTATCATATGCACAACTTAAATCCAGTGGCATTGCTACATCCTAGATACAGGAGTAAGATTCGTGTGGATGCTGATGTTCTGGACTGAGTACCCTGTGAATTTTTTAAATATCAACATTACCTTCACAAGAGTCTCCACTTCTGTGCTTCTACTTTGATCTGAGACCTGTGTTCCATTATTGTACCTTTCTTAGTGTGGTATACCATCCCCAGCTACAGAGTTAGCCAAAATCCTATTCTCTTTTATGGCTGTAGGAGTGGAGATGGAGGAGGTGTAGAGGCAATTGAGGGCTTTATCTATAGACATAAATGGGAGTAGTTTAATTTATGCCACCTGTTTTGCAGTCATAACATCATAGCACTGTCAGGGGATGGATAAACCCTTGAGTGAGCATGGAATTTCTATCATTCCCCTGCCACACACCCTGGCCTACTGAGTTTTCTCTTCTTGCACTAGTGAATTCTGCCAGCTTACGCTGTTGGTAGCATACCACTGCACGACTGTAATTTTGCCTGAATTGTGCACCATCAGAGCGAGGAGGTTTATGAGCCATCCCATTCTCCCAGTGGGTTTAACCAGAGAGTAGAGATGGCCATGTAACCTAGGATCATTTCTGTATGTTCTTTACTAAAAGCCCTGTTCATTGGTGACCTTGTGTCTAATGGTCACCACCACCAAAATTCACTGCTGGTGAATTTTGAAAGCAGAGGAGTGGAGACAGGCATTAATAAGGGAGGATTTTGTAATTAATTTTTTAAGTTAATTAAAATGTCCAAAAGCACAATAAAACTGCAGAAAAAAAATCTGGCAAGGGAATGGCAGCCTGCCTGATTAATGCAAGTCAACTGTCTTCTGAGAGTAATAGTAATAATGATGAGATTATGGATGTGGAAGAAACAGCTAAAGAGATGTGAGATGCATGTGGAATACAAACTGTGTCCTAGTTACTATTTTATGGTGCACAATGGATCTTATTAAGGAGGAATAGCAGTAAGAATTACCACTGAATTGCTCCATAAAAGTATTGTGTAATTAACAGTGCTGCACTAGCAGCTGGAGTGCTACCTCCCATTGATATTCCATATCCTCGATTTACTTTCAGTTTTTAACTAAAATATGTTGGCTTCTACTGCAACTGCCGACAGCTTGAGAAATTTGTCACATTTCAGTATTAAGAATAACATTGGAGAAAAGAGACATACCTACCATAGGACACCTCCATATGGAATATCGTTCTCGGGTGTACAAGTCAGTATTGCATAAGATGAAACTGCTGAAACCCAGTGGAGAATTTCCTGCTGGTTTCAATGCAAATGGGATCTGGGAAATGATGCCCTCATAATTTAGCAAGGATGCCAAGAGGTGGCTACCAATTCCTTCCCTGTTCCTTTTTGCACCTCAGGCATTTTGTGCCATTCATGTGCCATTTGTTGATGGCTCAACCATGTGGCAAACCTGTCGAATTGGTAATTTGAAAGAAGTTGGCCAATTAGGCTGGAATCGAAAGATCAAACTAGATGGTATGTGGAACCATGGCATAGAAACGGGTTTTGGCAGCAGGAAAAGGTAAAAGTATACCCTACAAGTGGCCCTGTGTTGTCATCATTGTTAAGAGTATTTGGATTCCAGCCAATAAAAAAGTTTTTTTTAAAGGTTTCTTGCTGAAGTTAACTGAATTATATAACTTCTGTCAGGGACAAGGACATTTTAATAATCTGCAGTTCCAGAGGCAAAATTCCAGCTATGTCATAGGACTAGATAATTATAGCCACTTCATACATGATAATTGCTCTACCAGGGGATAATCTTAGTGTAAGAAAAAGATGTATACACCAGTCAGTGGCATCATGGTTGAACACAGTATGTGTCATTTTTGATTTTTGTCAGTATTTTTTATTATAATGATTCAAGACTTCTTAGGCATAATTAGCTAAGCTAGTCGTCCACTAAGCAGAGAGTCTACAGGATGTAGTTATTTTATTTCAATCAAACTTGCAAATCCTCTGCACCTTGTCCATCTCGAAAGGCACAACAACAAATCTCTGGAAGTTGATGTGATATTCCTGATTGGAGATGCAATGGAATAGGCAGGACCTATGCGGCAAAGCCCTCTGATCTGAGATCCTCTGAAAGCCAAACGTTAATCTGAAATTTTTTTTACTGTTATCTTGATTTGTCCATATTATGTGCTGGACTGAGCAGCTAGTGGGGGAAATAAAAGTTTCAATTAAAAATGAAGCGGTGTATATGAGAAGGCTGTTAAATGTGAGAAGCAAATGTTTTCCAAAAATGGGAGAGGAACTTACCAGGGCAGCAGAACTTGATTTGCAACAGCCTCACATAAATCCCTCCTAGTGCAGCTATTTGTCCCATACAGAGCAGGATTATAGGGGGCTGATTCTGTGGCAGCTTCTTGTGGATGGTTGAATGGGAGTATGGATCACATCATTGCCCCAACCATTTCTCCCTTTTCTGAGCCTTTTCTGACTGGGAGGTTGAAGCAAATAGGCCTCATCATATGGGGAGCAAAGTACTACACCTGCCATCTTTCTCCACTGACCTTGGTAAGGTACATTCATGGGCAGGGATTCCTAAAGCTTGTAGCCCAGTGTAACTGCACCCCCTGCACCCTCCTAGCTACACCACTAGGGTCACAACTACCTGGTGCCATATCAAGCCCAAGGATAAGCCTCTTCATTTTTGGCTGTACAGAATCCAAGAATCTCTCTTGGATCCCTTCCATACCCAAGTACTCAAATTTCCAAGGCTCTGTGTTGGAGCATCCACCCATCCATTCATCACTGAGTTGCTGCCCATCTCTGGTCCTTCCCACCCCAGCCTTTTTTGAGTCTCATTGAACATTATGGGACTTACATCCAAGTAGTCATGGAGGAGCTCTGGCATCACGTGATGTCACATTCAAATAAGTTTGACAGGAGGTCCCAGACAGATTTTTAAGTTTGAATGGGGGTTCTGGGACAGGTCATAATGCCTGAATACCACTGAACTAGCCAAACCATTGTGGGCTTTTCACCCATGTCAAGTGGAGCATCTTCATGGGAAGAAGTGGCTCTGCGAGGGTGATGAAACAAGGTGACATCAAGACAAGCTTCCTCAGTGTGTAATAGTAGGCCGATGAGAATACAGTGTAGGATGTTGGACATGCAATGTTCTACTGTGGTGTTCAAACAGTGGCTGCCTCAAACAACTTTTCGGAGGACTTCTGCTGTGGCCACTGCTTGAAGCTGCAGCAATTTATTATTATTATTTGAAAGAACCATATCGCTGCTCTATTTTCCTTCAACCTCTTTAGAATTCAAGCTCATCTGCATGCTGGGACCTATTTTACTACGATACACATACAGATAGCCTTTTAAAAGAACTGTGTGAATACCAGAATTCAATTTATCAGCAGCAAAGTATAATAAAGAACAGAAGCCTTAATTGCAGAACGTTTGGTCTTGCATTATTTCTACTCCCTCATTGTTTGCTCTTCTTCGTCTCTTTCCAGTCCACGTCCTGGATGATGAGGTTCAGTGTTCCTCAACAGATCTGTATTAACTGCTTGGCTTAAGCTTTGGCACTTTTCAGATTTGAGGGGGTGGGCTTTGTATTCTTCTAAAATCATGCCAGATTGGTGTAGGGCTAATGGGCTATTTTCAAACTGTCACTGAAATTGGTTGTTCCACTTCCTGCCTCTGTCATTTGAATATAAAGCCTGTTTTGGCTAGAATGCATACTTGATTTTAAATGGTTTCTCTTCCCTTTCTATTTCATGGTAGCAAAGTCCAGAAGGGACACATTTCAGATGAAAATGTCCTTACAGATAGGTAAAGCTTCAGTTCTTTAATCAAAACAGAAGGGAAGATCTATTCCTAAATTTAAAAATGCTCCAAAAATTGTGTTTGCTGCAATTACATACTACTGCAAAATAAACTTTAAGAAATCTACTGTAGAAGCACATTAAATAAAATCATTCTTTATCAGAGAAGAATAAAATGTAAAAGTAAGTACTTAAAATTTTTTGATTGGAACTGTTCCCCCCAAAATTGATTTAATTTAACTCTTTTCATAGCAGCAAGAGCTGCCTTTTGCATAGTCCCTGGTGGTTTGAATTTCATTTGCCATGAATTCATACGTGACCTTTGGCAAACTACTATGGGCCTCAGTCCCCATCTGCAGTGAGGATGACAACACTAACATACCTTATAGGACTGTTGTAGACTCTTGAAATAATGAAATATTTTTGAACTCTGAAAATAGCATATATAAGACTGAGAATCAAGCCACACGTTATGCCAGTAGTCAGGAGATACATATTGTTTAAAAAATACAGTAGGGCCCATGGTATCTGCAGGTTTCTTCCATAGATGAACTGTGGATCAGTTTTTTAAAAAATTTCCTTCCTTCCTTCCTTCCTTCCTCTCTAAGCACAATCCTAACCTGTCTACTCAAAAGTAAGCACCATTATGTTCAGTGGGTCTTACTCCCAGAAAAGTGTCTTTAGGATTGCAGCTTCTGCCTCTTTCCCAGCAGGTCCCTTCAGCCCGGAGTCACTTCAGCACAGAAGCAGCCATTCTGAAGGCAGATTGAATATTTTAAAATATAGTTGTTTCTTGTTACCTGCTAGTCTAGTGTTCTTTTCCAGAACCTCCCGTGGCTATAAAAATCTGTAGATTAAAAACCAAGTGGAAAAATAGATTTAAAGAACCACTTCCAGGTTTCTTGCTCCTTCATTGCTCTTAATGGAATAAGGAGTGCCTGGACATCTGCAGGGGTTTGTTTCATGGACTCCCCATGGATACCAAAAATGTGTTAAAAACAGTTTCGAAAAATAAAAAGGGCATCCCTTTACTGTTGTTTAAAAACAGACTTTTTCTTGTTGTAGTGAGGTAGTTGGCAATTACAAATGCAAAGGACCCCCTGACTTTGCCTGGTTCAGCTGAAGAATGGAATGATGGCTGGAGTGACTGCTTTGTGCAAGCCTCTCTATAAAAGGAAGAAATATGGTTTTTTGACATGTGATTTTAAAGGAATATATTTTCCCCCTTTTCCAGGGTTCAGCACTTTCATTCTTATTTGCAGTGGCTATTTGTGTGGAGTCAAATCCATAGGAATAACAATGGTTGAACCTGTACAATGCAATTTTGTAGGGACTGGAGCATTTGTACTTTTTAATATCCATGCGGAGTTCTGGAACCAAACTACATGGATACTGAGGGCCCAGTATAAATGCAGCCACCTAGAGCGTGTGTGTGTGTGTGCGCGCGCGTGCGCGTGAGCTAATTGACTGGTAAAAAGTACAATTCTAAAGATGTCTACTCAAAAGTAAGTCCTATTGTGTTCAATGGGTCATACTCCCAGGAAAGTGTCTTTAGGATTGCAGCCGAAGTGTTTTAGAAAGTCAGGGCATTTCCATTTGATAGTTTTTCCCTACACTGTTTTCCCTATTTAAATCCCCCTATTTACAGGGGATTGCTCTATGGGATGAATATACATGTTTGCTCTATGGGGTGAAAATATATACATGATATAATTCCCCTAATGGAGATAGGAACCTCCTTTGGCAGCATGCAGTAAACAAACTAATCTGGAGAGACCTATTACAAGTCTCCTGGCATACTATGTAGTTTGTAGTATTTATAATGTTTGCTTAATATTTGTATAGAATTTTCTGAGTTTGCAAAGCACTTCACATGTGTTGTCATAATGAGGTTCAACAGTGGTGGGCTCCAGCAGGTTCGCACCTACTCTATAGAACTGGTTGTTAACAAGAGACAGGATATATGAAGTTTAAAATAGCCATTTAAAAGTGGCTGCCAGATGGGCATAGAACTGGTTGTTAATTTCTTTAAATCCCATCACTGCGTTCATACAAAAAAACTTTAAAGTTACTCATAGAATCATAGAGTTGGAAGGGACCTAGTAGGTCATCTAGTCCAACCCCCTGCTTGCAGCAGGAATTCCCGCTAGAGCATCCCTGACAAGTGCTCGTCGAGTCTCTGCTTAAAGATCCCCAGTGAGGGAGAATCCACCACCTCCCTTGGCAATTTGTTCCATTGCCGAACCGCCCTCACTGTCAAGAATTTTTTCTGGATATCCAACTGGAATCTCCTTTCTTGCAGTTTATACCCATTGGTTCTAGTTCTGCTTTCAGAAGCAGCTATGAACAAATGAGCCCCTTCCTCCATATGCCAGCCCTTCAGGTATCTGAAGAGGACAATCATGTCTCCCCTCAGCCTCCTCTTCTCCAGGCTGAATATCCCAAGTTCCCCAACCTTTCCTCGTAGGGCTTCCCTTCCATCCCACTGATCATTCTTGTCACTCTCCTCTGGACTTGCTCCAGTTTGGCTGCATCTTTCTTGAAGTGAGGTGCCCAGAACTGAACACAGTACTCAAGGTGAGGTCTGACCAATGCAGAATAAAGAGGAACTATAACTTCTCGTGACTTGGAAGCTACAGTCCTCTTAATGCAGCCTAAAATGGCATTTGCCTTCTTTGCAGACACATCACACTGCTGACTCATGTTCAGCTTGTGATCTACGGCAACTCCAAGATCCCGCTCACATGTTGTGCTGCCAAGCCAAGTATCCCCCATTTTATACCTGTATTTTTGGTTTTTATTTCCTAAGTGCAGAACCTTGCACTTCTCCCTGCTGAAATTCATTCTATTGGTTACAGCCCAGGATTCTAGTTTACCCAGATCCTCCTGGAGGTTTCTCCTGTCTTCTGTTGTGTTTGCTACTCCTCCCAGCTTGGTGTCATCTGCAAATTTGATCAGGCTCCCCTGTATCCCTTCCTCCAAGTCATTGATGAAAATGTTAAAGAGAACTGGGCCCAAGACAGAGCCTTGGGGTAAACCGACCTCCAGGTTGACACAGAACCATTTACTAAAACCCTTTGAGTGCGGTCGTTGAGCCAGTTGCAGATCCACCTAACAAATGCCTTGTCTAGCCCATATTTTTCCCAACTTCCCAATTAAAAGTTAAGTAAGGTCCCAGTCCTGTTGGGACATTGTCCTGCTGGAACTAGTATTCAGGCCATGAATAATTCCTAGAGGAAATCTCTGTAGGTAAGGACCATTGCAGGCTATAAGCCATGATGTGTGTGTGTGTGTGTGTGTGTGTGTGTGTGTGTGTTCATGTAGATGGATGGATGGAGGCAATCTCAAAATGCCAGTTGAAGGAGAGGGCACATCAGTACAGGTACCTTGCGTGTTTCCTGATGCATATGGTGGGCCATTGTGAGATACAGGAAGCTGGACTAGAAGGGCCTTTGGCATGATCCAGTGGAGGATCTTTTTATGTTCTCATGCAAGTCTCTTTTATGGTAGTGCAAAAGTTTGACCACCATTATGTTTTCTGGGCCATCGTTGCAAATGTACAGCAGTGCATCAGAAAGCTGGCTACAAAAGTATGTCAAGGGTGAGGAAGTAATTTGTCCTGCTGTTAGCTTTCTTTTTTAAAATGTGCAGGGAGGAGTCTTCAGCTTGTACAGAAACTGTGGTAAGGCAGGTAGTGGGATCATGAAAGTCTTAGTTCTGATTCCAGTCAGACAATCCTTACATGCTAGTTGAGAAAAAAGCACAACTGACTTTTAACAGAAGCCTATTTTCTAATTCAACTAGTGAATGGGGGGTTTAATGCAATTGAAGACACAAACACCACCCCCTACCATGGTTGTTCCATATTTGAAGCCGCCCATTATGTTTTTGTAAAACGAAATATAAAGACCAGGTTAAAACATGCATTAAAAGTAACATGGTTTGGCTCTGAAGCCAAACTGTGAGTTCATGACTGAAGTGAGGTTTGAAGTGGGAAAGGCTTGTTGACATCCACTAGTCTTAAAAACTAAAAGAACAAAAGTTCCTTTTGCGGGGCAGAAGTGGCATAGTTTTTGGAAAACTTTACCTCTCCATAAGGGGACATCTGGTGACATTAGTTGAAGTAACCACAAAATATCCCCATGGTCTTCAAAAATGAAGCAGTTTTTAGTATAAGAAACTGCAGTGCATTAGAATTTTCTTGTTGCCTGGATGAGGAGAGAGAGAGAGAGAGAGAGAGAGAGAGAGAGAGAGAGAGAGAGAGTAAAAGACATTGTTCCTTTCTAGATGGGAAAACATAGATGGTGATCAATTTATTTTATTTACAAAGAAGTGTCTCTGTCCTGCTTTCTTTCTTTATTTCATTATTTATTGAGTAAGATAATAGCTTATGGTACATACACAGAGCCAGCTGTTTGCAGGATGCCAAGAGCAGGTGGTCGGGGAGGCCTCTGATGAATTGCAAAAGACACTTACCAGCTGCTATCGCTGTGTGAAATGAGCAAACCTGCAAAATCTTTATTTTCAATTGGATTGTACTTTTAAGTAAGCAAGGGAGACAGCCAGTATAACTACCGACCATGACCAACAACCCACAAAAACAGTATGAGAACACCAGTGATTAGTGTACTGGTGTTTCAAAATGCTGCAAGACTAATGAGTCTGGAGTTGTAAGACAGAGAATGAGACAAGGAGTTATTGGGAGGGGGGCTGCAAACTGGGTGAAAGAAGGAGGAATGAGAAGAGAGGGGGTGGACTCTGGCAGCAAGGAGTTTTCTGATGGGCCTTAATGGCCTTCAGTGGAATCCTAACAATTCCCATCCACTCACTTCATCAACCATTCCGACTAGTAAACAACAAAGCTGGGCTTTGAACTTCCTCCTTTGCATTTATGTAGGGCACTCTTGTGCGCTGTATCACCGGTGGGGCACAATCCTTTGGTGCTCACCACATCCTCAAATGGTCACTGATGAGATGCAGGGATAATGGGTTACAAAGACAGACATTAATAAGGTAAGATAAGAGAGGGGAGGTTTATTAATTTTTCAAGTAAAGTTAGGATGCCCAGGGGCACAGTAAAACTGCAAAGAATCTAGTGAGGGATGAGGGAGGCCTAGCTGATTAATGCAAGTCAGCTGTCCTCTGAGGGTGATAGCAATAATGATGAGATTATGGAAGAACCTGCTGAAGACAAATGAGATGCATGTGGAATAAAAACTAAGTGTCCTAGTTACTCCTTTGGAGTGCATGATGGATTTTCATTAAGGAGGAGCAGCCGTATAAATGATTGCTGCTGATGGAGAAACCAGAGCAGGAAGTGAAATGTGCTTTGATGGAGCGCCTTCATCTCAGATGGATTATGGTGTCTGTAGGATTCCCTCCCCCCAAAAACCCCCTGCACCTTTTCATCACTGAGTGCTGTTGTTAGGACACAATTATTTGTTAGGAGAGAATGACTTATGTTCTATTGGGGAAGGGGCTTTAAGCACACAGGATTTTTTTAAAAATCCATCTGAATTATGGCTTTTCCAAGTTTATGCAACTTTCCACAATGTGGGTATGGTATTCGGATGTGTCTTCTTTGTAACACCATTGTTGTTGATCTGGAACAGCTCTGATCCTTGAAAAAAGCCACTATACAGTGTGCCAAACTGCCTTCTGTGTACATTCATTGCACAACCTGAAAAGCTTCCTCAACTGTTAGTGCTTGTGCAACATTCTGGAGCACCACCCCTGGGAAAACATTTTCTGTGAGTGCAGTGGTGTATGGGACATAGGGCATGAAGTAACTTGTGTCATGGGTGTACATGTGGCACTGGGCGCATCCACATTGGTCTGCCCTCCTTCCCCACACCCTTCACAGGTGGCAAGGGAACCCAATCCCTGCCTGGCTGCAAAAGGCACAGGCACGGCTTCAGCTAAGCCACATCTGCGCTGTCTGTATGTGTGCTGTTCCCCGGTCATCTGTGACAAGTATGTCATGATGTCACACATACCATGGGGCATAGAGCGCCCTCAGTATGCACCTGTGTGAGAGTATTTGTGAATGTTGCACCTTCCATTGATGGAAATTTCTTACCCTTGATGCCTTCACCTCATTGTCTTATGTCTTGCAGCATAATCCGGTGCTCGTCTATTTCAATTGTGCAGTGTGTGCAGTGTGCAGTGGCAGTTCTGGTGCAGTGTGCAGTGTGCAACAAACTGTGACTACACTATTATGAGCAGTCAGGCCACTTCAAATATTGGAAGGCAGAACCCTAATAGTGGCCTTCTGAGCAGTAAGTAAGGCTGGTGGCCTACCAGCACCAGTAAGTTGGTGTGGGGGTGTGTGCGGGCAGGGGGGTGGGAGCAGGAGGAGTTAAATAGAACTGGACTGTTAGAAGATCTGGAAACAATATCAGATTCAATAATGCCAAGTTTCATTAGTGAGCCACCTTTTGTGAAAGTGACAAGGATGAGGGGAAAACCCTGTCTATGTCGTGGATTACCATTTATTTTGACCTTTCTCTCTGGTCTCTTGTGCAGTTCAGAAGTTCAGGGGAATGCTTCATCAGTTTCATTAATACTTCATTAGTTTCTTTCTAATGGCGCAATCTTATTCCCAACCACCCTCACACTGGTGCAAGCACTCTGAAAAGGTGCACATTGTATCCAGCAGTGGGAAAGACGGGACTTCAGAGAGTCCAGAAGCATCCTGCTGCTCAATGGATCTTCCGGGACCTGCACCAGTAATTTCACTGGTGCAAGTCAAAGGAGAGAAGGTGATGCTGAGAATATGATCCAGCACATGCCACTGCTGCTGGGTTCACCTTCTCCAGCAGCTTCCCAGCTTCCATTCTTCTCTTTCTCCACCAAGTTGCACCCTTCCCACCTCTGTTCTATCTCCACTCCGTCTTCCTGCCTGCTCTCATGGCTTACCTGTTCTGGCAGGTTGCCAGCAGTCCAGAGACAAGAATGGGAAGACTCTTGCTCTAGCAGAGTGCTACTTGGCGCACTGAACAAGTGTGCTTGAGGGCTGCTTTTCAGCAGCGTGCAGAGCCCATAGGATTGGGTTGTAATTATATAATTTACTAATTATAATACCAGCACTGGGAAACACCCATGTTCCAACAGCAGTGAATTTGACAAGGTCTCCCCCTAGACCTCAATGTCATGAAAAACTGGGTTTGGATGGGGGAGAAGTTCTTTGCGTAGATACCCATGGTCTGGGATGAAGAGGAAGACAGCAACTTCTGTTGATACCTAACGTCATGCCCATAAAAGGTCATTCTTCTGTTCTTGTGCTATATTTTTAAAAACTTACTAAAATTATGGGGAAATTATGGGCAGGAGAATTCAAAAGGCTATGGAGGAAGACTCCCATTTAACACCCCTGCCCAGTGGTAGGCTGCAGGGGGTTCTCGTAGATTCTATAGAACCCTTTGCCAATGAGTGCATGGTTTGGAGAACTGGTTACTAATGGGACATACCCAGTGGTGGGCCCGGCCTGGCCCAAGATCCGGTTCTCCGGAAGTGGGCGGGGCCTGGACCAGGGGGCGGGGCCAGGGAGGTTTTTAATTTAAAAATTAATTTTTTTTTAAAATTATTTACTTCAGAGTAGACCTGCATAGGATGGATCTCTGAAGCTGCAGTCTTCTCCACACTTTCCTGGGAGTAAGTCCCATTGACTATACTGGGACTTACTTCATAGTAGACCTGCTTAGGCTGGGGCTCTGAGGCTGCAGTCCTCTCCACACCTGCCTGGGAGTAAGTCCCATTGACTATACTGGCACTTACTTCTGAGTATAGGATGTATAGGATGGGGCTCTGAGGCTGCAGTCTTCTCCACACTTTCCTGGGAATAAGTCCCATTGACTATACTGGGACTTACTTCATAGTAGACCTATATAGGATGGGGCTCTGAGGCTGCAGTCCTCTTGGGGTCAACCCTCCCCCCCCGCGGCCAGCCGGGGGAGGCAGGGAGAACGTGCTGGGCAGTGTGTGCCTCCCGCCTTGCCTCAGCCTCCCGCGGCCAGCCAGGGGAGGCGGGAGAACGTGCTGGGCGCTGCACGCCTCCCGCCTTGCCTCAGCCTCCCGCGGCCAGCCAGGGGAGGCAGGGAGAACGTGCTGGGTGCCGCGCGCCTTGGGCTTTTAAGCCCCATGCGCACATCTTGAAAATGGTGGCCACGAAGGCCAGTAGTGGCTCCGAACTGGTCCGCCCGGTTTTGGTCCCTCCACGCCACTACCGGCTCGCTACTGGCCGCCCAAAACCAAGATCCGGTTCGGGCGAGTAGGACCAAACCGGTAAGTGCCCACCTGTGGACGTATCCCTACACTCCAGAGTAACTGCATGAGGATGTAAGAGACATTACATGTACCTGTAGTTACTGCACCACCCAGTGAAAACCTCTGGGAAATTCATATTGCAATCCTGAGCAAATTGTTCTTACACCGGAGCAAGGACTCCCCGTAGTTTCTCTGGATTGTGCCCACAGAATCTGTGGTTAATTTAGGTTATTAGGACATGGAACCTATTGTTAATTTATTTGAATCCTACCACTGCACCTGCTCCCAAAGGACTCCTCCTGTCCGCAAAGACAGTACTGAGTGTACCAGTGATCTGCCTTCCTATATGAAAGCTTCCTATGCAAAAAATGTATTGAGGTGCTGGAAGGGGAAAGAAGCATGTTAGGGAAAAATGCATAGGGTGTTATGGGAGGCTGCACCTGTACTTTTGTATTCATGAAGGCCACCTTGTGCATAACAATTCAGAGTCTCCTCTTCTCACCACCTCTGCAGCCACCATTTTACAAGCACATCTGTCTCTATGGTAACATGAGATAAAAATCACAGCTGGGATCTCATTGTTATTGCTCAGAAAGCTGACTGATTCAGTAGCCTTTGTGGGACTCCAATTCCTTGAGCAGTGGCTAAGTATTTCAGGCAAAATTCCCAAAATAGGGCTGGGGATCAGCAGGAGATGCAGGACACTGGACAGTTAATGCTGAATGTTCCATAACGGGCACTGTTGATGAAATGAAGCTGTAACATTACGTTGCTTTATATCGATTTTTCATATCCTGTCTTTGCATTCAGTTTATGAACTCTCTTGCTTACAGGAAATACAAATTATATTACTGTCTGCTCACATCACTTTGCAAAGTCAGCATTTCTATAAGAAATGTTGTTTTTATATTTGTACCGTAAGATCTCATGTCATGACTGATCATTGCATGCAAACATTAGAGGGGTATTTTTTCTACCAGATTAGCATAAATTAATCTGACCATCTGATACAATTTTACAGACACAGAGATATATTGATTAATGCATCTACCACTACCACAGTAATAATTTCATGTGCTCTACTAATCCATATTGATTTATTCATATAAAGTTTAGCTTTTGAAATGTAGGCAATTTTTCAGACAACACCCCCCCCCTCCGCATATCTAGGAATGATTTAGTCAGAAATTGCTACATGCCCTCTGTCTTTCTGTCTGTCTCATACACAAACCCTACAATCCAGAGTAACTAGGGGAGCACGTAAGAGACATTACGTGCACCCGTAGTTACTGCACAACCTAATGAAAAGTTATGGGAAATTCGTATTGCAATCCAGAGCAAATTGTTCTTACACCGGAGCAAGGACTCCACGTAGTTTCTCTGGATTGTGCCCAAAGCTGCATAAAATTTTATTTTTAGGTATTTGTGTTATGCACATATTTGATCAGTAATTACTTCATGATGTATTTCTGCAATTACTTTTGATTTGATGCATTGAAATGGTTGACTTCTTTTTGAAATGTCACCAATCTTCAAAAAGCTTTTTCCAGTCCATATTTTAAATATGTAATTACCTTATAATCCACCTTATACCGCTGAATTATTAAAATGATCTAAATACATATTTATGCAACAGACAATAATAGCTTCGTTTTAGGAACTCGCTTCCTCTTTATTTACATGACAGTGTCCTATCATGTCAGCCTCCGTAAACCTTGTTCTCAGGCACAGAAAGCCAGAATACTCAGCTTCGGGGATTTGTATTGTACGAGACTGAATAAAAGATTATTGCTATTTATTCCTTCATAGAAAGGGCTTAAACATTTTTAATATATATAAAAATGTTATCTGGAACCAAAATATGTTTTGAAAGGAGACGAAAACCAAGTCGAACCAAAATAGCAGCCTTGAAAGGTTGTGCGTCTACCATGGCTCCGATTCCCAGTAGCAGATGTTTGGGGCATTGAAATTCCCATCAGAACAGCTGCAGAAATGTAGAATCACATCTGGGTTTGTGACATGGCTGCATCATTACCCACTGACAGCAAAACAGCCAGATGCCTCTGATTCGTTTACGGATTGAGCTGAAAGTCTGGGCTGGTGAACATCCTGCTTTACAACCAGCTACTTGCCATTTGCAGAAACAGTTTGTGCAACAATAGCCAGGTCAGGAATGGCAAGTTGTGGGATGTCTCTTGCCTGAGTAGTCCAAGGAAATGGCAAGAGTTCCTCCCCATGAGCTGCATAGATTTATTTGTGGCTCTTGGGCTATTGGTGGGTGTCTGTAGGAGCTGCAGAGGATGCTCTGAGTAAACACCGACATCTCAAGCCCAGAAGAGAATTTCAGCACAAAACTGTGTTAGCAGGTGGCACTTAAAACAATCCATTTCTGTGACTTCCACATTTCCTTATCCCCAAAGGCAACAGCAGTGGGTGAATTCTCCCATCATTTCCTTAAGAGCATAAAGCATGTCAACATGAGGCTTCCTTGTGCTGCATATGTTGTTTTCTGGTCTTTCCTGCCTCGAGATCTGATTTTAAAGTTCTTTCTTCCTCCTTTGTACCAGGGGACTTCTTGAGTCCCAGTGATGCAGCACCCATGTCTCAAATGCCCATGTTTTTGTTTGAAGCTAGTCTGATGACTAGACAGGGCTGTCACCAAACCTTCCAGAGCCTTAAGCAATGTGCCAGATGCTGCTCCCACTTGCCTGGTGGTGTGCCAGCTTCTCCCCACTGGATTGGATTCAGAATTCCAAACCTCTTGGAGCAGAAAAGGAAGTGTGGAGGAAAGAAGTGTGGTGGGATACACCATATACCTGGACTGCGTGCTTCCCAGGTTGCTCTATTCATTGCTTCCTTTCCCTAAACAGGGAATGGAACTATGGAGGTGAGCAGGTGGACAGAGAAAGACATCTCCTACAAATCTGCTAAATGAGGTGATCATCTTAGGCTACAATCCTAACCTGCAGTTAGGCTGGCATAAGTCCCAACACATGTACTGTGCTGGCCTGTGAGTGAGACAAAAGTGCTATATGGCACTTCTGTGCAACTCCTGGGATGCGTTAGGCCAGTACACAGACATGCACTTGCCTCCCTCCATCTCCTATGGAAAGACCAATGTGTTGTGCCAGCCTCAGTTAGGATTGCACTGTAAGTTGGCCTCATAGATGGGCTAGTAGATGGGCATAGATGGGCAGTAGCATAATTATAAAGTGGTGCCCCAAATGGTAAATACTGCAGGTCCCTCTGACTCACTGAAGCCATTCTGGGCAGGAACAGGAATGCACAGGCTGTTCCAAACAGCATCTCCTGCACATTTCAATCATTCCCAGAATGGCTCTGACAGTGCATGGCAGGAGCTGCTTACACAGCATGTACAGTACATGAATTACTGCTTTTCCCCTCTTGCTGTACTACAGGTCCTGCATAAAACTCTGCTTTGTCGTGGCCAGATAGAAACATGTTCTTTGCTCAGAGTGATGCCTCCTAATGTTCACTGAGCCACGTGGTCACTGAAGTTGAGGGCCCATTTTCCTCAGCTGAGACTACAAACTGTACAGAAGCAAAGACCGTTGATGTATTATTGGTAATTAATGGGCATGTGCATTCATTTTCATAACTAATGATTCCTTTGAAAATGATAATGAAATTGACAATGAATTGTTTATTTATAACACCACATAAAACTTTTACACCTCCCCAAGGCAATTTTTTAAAAAATCAGCTTTAAAATTTATGACTTTACATGTGATGTATGTCCCAGTTGGACCTTCAGCAGAGTGAGTTTTGCTACAAGACTGAAAAGTTAGTATTTTATTTTATTACAACTTTATAAGAATAGTTATGTGTTAAAGAATTCTTCATCAAATGTTGTTATAAGCAAGAGCCAAAGGAAATGCCTGCTCACTCCTGGACCTCACGACATTTTTCTTTCTTTACAAAGTAGTGCAAGTTGATTGCTCTGCCCTCTAACTGAGAAATTCCATTCTTTGCCATAATAGCTGTGGATACAATAAATAATCCTCTATCAGGGACATAAAATAAGCCCTACTGTATTAGAGCTCAGTCCAGCATCATTTACCGCAGTGACCAACCAGATATCCCCATGGATACTGTATTTATTCCAATCTAATGCTCACCTTTTCCAGCCAAATTAAGGGCACAATCCAGAAGTGCATTTGGGTTACCCTCTTTACCACTGGACTGACCCAACTGCAAGATGGGCCACCTAGTTATTCTGGAAAAGGTTTGGTGCAGCCTAAGACAACATAGGCTGCCCCAAGACAAGTGGACCTGGGCTGCCCTAGCTGGGCCTGCCTAGGCAGTTCAGGAGAGGCATGTTGAGGGCATGTTTAGCATTGCCTAGGCCAGAGCAGTTACTCTGTATCCAGAGCCTATTTCCAGGGCAGAATTCCCTTCTTCCAGCTCCTCAGTGTTATACCACCTCAGGAGTAGGTATAACAATGAGTAGACCCATAGGGGTCCATGATAAGGCCGAGGAGGAATGGCAGTTTTGACCAAAAATCTGAGTTCTTGGCCAGCCTAGCTGCAACTCCTGCCTCTCAACTTCAGGATATGGAACAACTACGGCAGCCACTAACCTGGGGATACAGCAGGCCATTCCAAGAAGCCCCTTGTATTCACTGTAGACTGTACTAGACTGTAGTTAGTGGGTGGAAGTGGTGAAAATACCAGGCATTTCAAGTATTTTTAAAAAAGATGCTGATTAAAGGGCAATTATGTAGTCTAAAGGGGTGTGAGGAGCTGCAGGAAGAAACAGGGCCTTCTTAGCAATGGCACCAACACTGTGGAACCCCCTCCCTCTTGATTTAAAAACTGCTCCCTCCCTAAAACCTTTCAGGCGAGACCTGAAGACAAACAAGCTTTTGGAGTTCCTGGCCTCCCACTTTTTGCTCTAGTTTTTGGTTTTATACATTCAGGTTTTAAGATGCCACTGATTTTAGTTGTTTTTATAGGACTGTTTTGTTCTTTTATATTATTTTACATTGTTTTTCAATGTTTTAATGCAATTTTAATGGTTTTTTAATGTGATTTTATTGCTCTTGATGTTTTTAATGACGTTTCTCACGGATTGTATTTTTGCTTGTTGTAAGCCACATTGAGTCTTGTGAAAAAGGCAGGATATAAATAAATTTATAATAATAATAATAATTATTCCTCAATGACTTGGATGAAGGAATACAGCAGAGCCTCATCAAATTTGCAGATGACGCCAAGTTGGGAGGAGTAGCAAACACAATCGAAGATAGGAAAAACCTTTAGGAGGATCTGGAGAAACTGGAATACTGGGCTGTAACAAATAGATTGAATTTCAATGGGAATAAATGCAAGTTTCTGCACTTAGGGAATAAAAACCAAACACAGGTTTAAAATGGGAGATGGCTTGGCAGCACAATCTGTGAGTGGGATCTTGGAGTCGCAGTGGATCACAAGCTGAACATGAGTCAGTAGTGTGATGCATCTGCGAAGAAGGCAAATACCATTTTAGGCTGCATTAAGAGGATTGTAGCTTCCAAGTCATGAGAAGTTATACTGTAGTTCCTCTTTATTCTGCATTGGTTAGACCTTATCTTGAGTACTGTGTTCAGTTCTGGGCACCTCAGAGAGATGCAGACAAACTGGAACAAGTCCAGAGGAGAGCAATAAGAATGATCACTGGGATGGAAGGGAAGCCATAGAAGGAAAGGTTGGGGGAACTTGGTATGTTCAGCCTGGAGAAGGCTAAGAGGAGTCATGATGCATTCTTCAGTACCTGAAGGGCTGTCATAAATTTCTGAAGGGCTGGAGAGTCCAAGGGAGGTGGTAGACTCTTCATCACTGAAGAGCTTCAAGCAGATGCTTGACGAGGACCTGTCGGAGATGCTCTATGAAGATTTCCTGCTACAGGCAGGGGGTTGGACTAGTTGACCTATTAGGTCCCTTCCAACTCTATGATTTGATGATGATGATGATGATGATGATAAGTCCAGCATTCAAGGACCTTTTAGTCCTTGAACTTCTGAATTAAACCAAGATCTAAAAACTACAATTTGAATTAACTGTATGCTATTGACTTTGAAGTGCATACTAAGCCCCTTATTTTAATTAATAAACTGAGGGTGCAATCCTAATTTAGGCTGGCATAATTCACCTGGCATAACTTCCCATGGTAGTATGAGGAGGCTGGCATATTTCTATGCACCCCCCTCCCTGGAGTGGGGCTGAAGTGCCTTACTGCACTTTTGTGACAGTCAGTCCAGTCCAGAGGTCTTATGAGGCCTTTGTGGCTGCCGCCATCTGATTTATGGATGAGAGGGGTATGGCTATAACGGTGATCGGGCAGCAATCCAATACCCCCCAAGTAGCAGCTTATTTATCCTGTGATGCACATAGCCTAACCTGCCCTGTTGTTTTTTGAGCCAACAAAAATTGGGTGACAACTGACTGGAGGATCCCAGAGCCGGACTTTTGGAACGACTGTTTGAACTGACTACATTTACATTGTGGACCTTTTCAATTTAGAATTTTATTCTGGGTTGACTTCAATTGAGATGAATGGAAAACTGCTTTTTCCAGTGAAATCTGTGTAAAGCTTGTGCGTCCTTTTTGATTGCCTGTAACGTTAGAAACTGTTTGCCTTCTGTGTTTTATTCTTTTCAGATACAGTGCCTTATGGGAGTCATAGAATACCTGAAAAATTTATACCAGTTGGGTGGAAAATACAAAAATTGGAAGCAGCAAAGTAAGTGGAGGATTACTGGCATTGAGATAATTGCAAATCATAAATGGATGTGTGCTTTTTATAATTGCCTATAAAACTGGTTTATAGAGCCACTTCCTATGATAATGTTCAGGAATGATGCCTTTGTGGAGTTGTCCAACCCCTGAATTTGGGCAGAGAACTTAAAAATTGCAGAAAGGCTGCAATCCTAAAGACACTTTCTTGGGTGTAAGACCCCTTGAACACAGTGGGGCTTACTTTTGTGTAGACGTGGTTAGAATTGTGCTCACCGTTTAAAAAAATCAACATGCCAGTGATTCTGCACTAAACTCAGTGTAAAATGTAAATGAATGCAGAATGAAGGCCCAGTTCTATGGGACTGCCTCCCCACCAGAACATGCACCTCAATATACACCCGTCTCTGTCCTGGCATATGTCTAAAATAAAACAATCCAATATTAATGAATTAAGTTAAATTTATATTAAACAAGAATGAATGAAACAAAAATGCCATTTTGCTTTTTCTTTAGCACCTCTTTTTTTGGAAACAAATTTCTATGTGCATACAAGAAAATGTGAAATGGAATGATTAGCCACCACAACATTTTACTTGAAATCGGAATGAAAGATGCTGTAAAAGAGCATCTTCTCTAAAATAGATTAAGAAAATTTGGATTACAGGACAGGAGAAAAATCAATAGCATTGCTTAAGAATATCTAACATAGCCATAAATTGGAGAATTGTTGCATTTTAACTATCTTTGTAGCCTTAAGAATGAAACTTGGAAATAATGCAATTAATAATCAATTTATGAAATAAACCTTGCAAAAATATTTGCAAATGTTTATTGAAGATGAAGAGTGCCTTCACTGAAAATAAAAAAGGGATTGCAGAGATGATGAGGAAAACATGGCTATCTCCCCTATTGTTGCATTATCACTAAAAGCCATGTTTTCCTCATCATCTCTGCAATGCCTTCCTTATTCTCAACAAACAAGGTTAACCTAAAACAACATTTGGGAACCCTCAAAAAAGTACCTGTACAGTCAAAGTGGAAATGACAGATGATGCAGTGAAAGGGAAGGAGGACTCCAGGTGATCTTTCATCCCATCCCAATGTCTAATCTTTTTAACTTAGATCACAAAGTTTAAAAACCCTAAAAACCTAGATCACATATTCTTGCAGTGCTAGAGCCATGCAAGGCTGGGTCTGCATATAGTATGGGTTGCCACTTCATTTGGACCTGTGCTCGTTTAACAGAAAAGTCCCCCCACTTTTAGGGAATAATCTTTTTAGGGAAAGGCTCAAAGAGTTTGGTACCATAGAAGTGAATGCTAACTGAAATGAAAGCATCATTAAAATAATGGCATTACTCTCAGCAAAAACCCACAGAAGGCTTTGAGGATGGCAAACACAGCAACCTACATAGAAAATAACAGTAATTGAGAGTGGCTGGTCCACATATCAACCTGACATTTCAGATCAACTGGGTCTTTATTGAGACTGATGGCTTGAAATGTTATTGTTCTGATTGTTCCTGTTGCTTTGATGTGCTTTTGCACTGTTGAGACTCAGGCAGCCCAGTTCTAACATGGTCTATGTGCAGTGATGCAACAGTGGTTTTATGGGTTACACTGCATCCTGCAGGGGGATTTTTGGCCACTGGAGGTCTCCTTGGGTTTCCTGCAACTGCCATGAGTGAACCTGGATTCGTACCAACAATGTCACTGTTGCAGTCCATATTGATTTGTGCATGTGGATCAGACCTAGGAAGGGGCTTGCAATTTGGCATGCATTGCTTCCACTGAATATGCTTCCTTGATGGACTGATTTGCCTATGTGTGTCTATTTCTTCCCTGTTCTGCCCTCTTCCCACCAATTCAACCCCTTCCCACCATGTCCTACCTCATTCTGTCCCCTAAGCACATCAATATGTTCTTAGCCATTACATCATTAAGAAAGCAATCCTATCTATCCCCCAACTCCAGAGTAATTATGGGAGCACATAAGAGACTTTACGTGCACCCATACTTGCTGTACCACCTAGTGAAAACTTATGGAAAATTCATACTGGAATCCAGAGTAAGTTGTTCTTACACCGGAGCAAGGTGTAATTACTTACCCATAGTTACTCTGGATTTTGTCCTTCATCTACTTGGAAGTCCCATTAGAGTCAATGGGTCTTACTCCCTGGAAAGAGTGGACTAGATTGGGCTGTAAGGCTGCAATCTTAAGCACATCAACTGGGAATACATTTGATTGAACACAATGGGGCTCACTTATGAGGAGGCCTGCATAGGTTTGCACTATAAAGGACCTTTTAATCTACTGTAGTAATACAAGACCTTTTTATCTACTGTAGTAATATCAAATTTATATTAATCTTTCATGAATAAATAAAGACCATTTATTACAAAAATCTCCAAAAACATATGCAATATAATTTTTAATACTAAGAGCACAATCCTAACCATGTCTACTCAAAAGTAAGCTCCATTGTGTTCAATGGTTCTTACTCCCAGGAAAGTGTCTTTAGGATTGTAGCCTGGCCCTACAATCCAGAGTAACTACGGGAGCACATAAGAGACATTACGTGTACCCGTAGTTACTGCACCATCTAATGAAAACCTATGGGAAATTCATACTGCAATCAACAGCAAATTGTTCTTACACCGGAGCAAGGACTCCCCGTAGTTACTCTGGATTGCGCCCTAAATCTCTGAATCATATGTAATGGTCAGAGATAGCATTTAGATACCATTATAGCTACATTCCCGACTTAAACTCCTCTTCTAGGGTGGGAGCAGTTGACTGATCACTTGACTGTATTTGTTTATATTTGTACATGAATTAAGCAATAGTTTTGAACAAAGCTTTTTTATTTTAAAGATGTTGACAAATCATTATTACCTTAAAAATAAAAGTAATGTAGTGCAATGTAGGAATAAATTAATCAATTTAATTAATCAATTTAATCAATAAATTAATTTAATAAATTAATCAAATTAATCAAAATAGAAATGTCCACCTAAACAGGTAGTTTAACTAAATGTCATAGGGAACAGCTAAACAAGGCTGACCAGGAGTGAAACTTCTGAGTCTGGTGGTATGACTGAATAGACTGCCCATGAACAGAGGAGGATTAAGAACGGAATACACCATCCCACTATTTTCAAAGAAAGTAGGACTATTTGCACTATTTGCAAAAATTGTATTGCAACGGGCATGCATATGGCAGAGTCTCTTTTGTGGAAACAGATGATGTATCTGCAACAGATTGTATCCTGAGTGATGAGCCTGTGGCAGAGGGCAGTGTGTGGGTATTTTGGAATGAGGGGAGAAATAGAGGTGGGCAGATCCCAATGCAAGCATTTAGTAGATCATTCATGTGGGGTTGTGAAGAGTTGGAGATGTGAGAAAGGATGGGTTTTTAAAAAAAAAAAATAGAACAAAGGCTAATGAAGCTTGCAGTCCTCAAAAGCAGGCAAAACCTTAATACGTTGTTATGAAAACATACACTAATTGTGAACATTAGCAGCATCTGAGTCTGGTGCAAAGAGAGTTGCTAGATTTTCCCTGCAGATGCAAAAATGAACCATCTGTATGCTTGAGGAACAATCATTTTCACATTCTTGGATGGAGGGGTGTGGTAGCGGGTGTATTTGCAAAGCCTCCATTTACAACTGATAAATATTATACTGGATGGCCGTACTCAGTGGAAAGCGCTGTTGATAATGAAACAAAATCAAACCAGTTAATAAGATATTCATATTTATATTTTAAAAAAATCCTAGATAATTTATTTATGTAAGTTCAGCAGATTGTCCGTATGATCCTACAATCAAGCATGCTATTTGTTCCTGAGTATTTAATGTGCTGTTTCCTTTCTATTGGTGTTCTGGCTTTATCAGTAGTCTAGGGTAGTAAAGGGTATCATGCACAGGTCTGATTCTTTCATTCTACTCTATGTATCCATGGAGTGCCAGTGCCAGGTCTAATGCCATTATGAGCCTCGCAGAACAGTGGTGGTGCAGTTCTCCTGGTGCCTGTCATCTTTAATTTCCTATAATTCAATGTACCTGTCACTATTGGTGTTGTCACCAGTTTGGCTGAGTTTCTTAGTGTTCTCTTGAGCTTAGCTCACGATAATGGGAAGCAGTGTAAGCAAAGACTTCCGGCTTGTGAGCTATAGCTTGGAGCACTTCTTTGCTCTACCCTGAGGTCTATAATAGCTAGAATGGGGTCTCTAAACCCTGGCCCTAGGGCTAAAAGTGGCCCTTGGTGAGCCACGGCCCTCACCAAGACTCCTTCATCCAGCCCTTGGGCAACCTCCCTGTAAGGGAGGACCATCATCCTGATAAATATTGATAAATATTATACTGGATGGCCGTACTCAGTGGAAAGCGCTGTTGATAGTGAAACAAAATCAAACCAGTTAATTCAGCTATCTTATCTGCCCATCTCTATCCCAGCCTCCCTTACACTTTTACATCCCTCTGATATACAGTAGCCTATATGAGTGTTTTTATCTTTAGTTTTATCATGTCCTACATTTTTCCCCAGGATATTTTTTTGGGGGGGGAGGAGGCTTGTCCTCTTTTGTGGTTATGACATCTGGTCACCCTTTTCCTCTGTTGACTGGTACAGAGGTTATCTGCTCCATGGGCCTATTTTGAGGGCATGAGTTAAGGACAGAAAAAGGACAGGGAGGTTTTCAAAAGAAGGGATAAGATCTGGGGAAGCAGCCATGTGTCTTCTCTGGATTAGGAAACAAACCTTTCTTTACACCATGTTGATCTACAGTGGCTGCAGTAGCTGGCAACAGCAGCGTAATGTCAGTGTGGTCACAGATAGGATTGGGCTGTAAGGTTGTTATCCTATACTTAGGGATTAAATCTTATTGAATTCAATATGATAAATTTCTTCCTGACAGTGAGGGCGGTTCAGCAGTGGAACAGATTGCCAACGGAGATGGTGGATTATCCCTCACTGGGGATCTTCAAGCAGAGGCTCGACGAGCACCAGTTGGGGTTGCCCTAGGAGGATTTCCTGCTACAAGCAGGGGGTTGGACTAGATGACCAGTAGGTCCCTTCCAACTCTATGATTCTATGATTCTTAAAATGTGTGTATTTGATTGCGACATCCCTGAACAGCCCAATTAGATGACATTGATGGGACCGGAAAAACTACTGCAACCTATTTCAGCTCTAAGCCATGTCTTTCCAGATGCTTAACCTGAATAGAACAAACATAACCAGGCTTGCATCTTTGCAGCAGACTCCTTTTTGATCTCCTGACCATTTATTTGAACATCTGAAAGATGCATCTGCTTTCCTCTACTGCTACATTTAGCAAAACTGTTTTCTCCATTAGAGATTTTCAAGGTACCATATCGTTTTGTTATCATTATGTTAATCTTTTTTATTAACTAATTAACCAGTTAATAAAAGGCAAAGTGTAAAATAATTAACTGCCACCTGATACCTTAATTGAAACTTTATTATCTACAGCGTGTACAGAACTATTGTATGTCTTTCTAATCAAATTTTTATCTCTGTAAAATATAAGTAATTTACCCACTTCTGTTTTCCATTCTGTTTTTGTTAGTTACTAAAAGTGCAATTCCATGGCATGCACAGTGCTAGGTTCTCTGCAGCACTGTTGCTACCCCCTCCCATCTCCCTCTCTGACAATGCAAGCACTTTTACCAGGTTCCCAATACCCTCTAGGACTTTGGGAACCACTGTTATAGATTAGAATATCACTCTATAGCAGTGCCATAAGTTTGCCACTCTTTTGCAGTGCCATGAGTTGGGCTTTACTGCTGGAACGTGAGTTTTGGAAATCCAATCCTAATGGTAGGATTGGGCTCTTCTTTTCCTGAAGAAAATATTACAGGATTGTATTCAGAGGATCACTTCATGCACTATGAAATCCCACAACAGAAGGCACTTTAGTGAAGGAGTTCACAAGTATACCTTATATAATAAATAATAACTATAACTAGGCATTTATATACCGCTTTTTCTGGACATTTTGGATTGCTCCTCAGTCTTTATTCAAAGCGGTTTATATGGGCAGGCAAATCTAACCTCCCGAAGGGACTTTTACAAACACAGATTTGTTCCATCTTTCAAGAAACACTACATTCAAGATGTTACATTCACAGTCTGGTTAACAACACTGGCCCCAATGACTGAAATGCTGGCTGACAAAGTTCTCCTTCAGTTCTCACGAAGGGCAGCTGAGAAAGCTCCTTCACTCCCACTGAAAAGCAGATGGAAAATCTCAGCTACAGCAGCTGCTTTTCAAGGGCTTGCTTCGGATCTGACTTCCGGTTATCTCAATTCGGAGACCTTCAGTTCTTCAGGCAAACGGAGGCTCTACCCTCTAGACCAGACCTCCTGCCCAAGAAGCATCCCAAGATAATATATAGAAGCATCCCAAGATAATATACACAGATCTTAACTGGAGGCACAATATGTTTGGAAGCCAGATGACATTTCAGTTGAGAACTCTTCATAGCAAAAGGTGGCTCCATGTATTCCAATCACACACATGTGCCGTGAGAACATGTAATAGGGCAGGCTAGAGATGCAAATAAATATGTATATTTTGCTCTGGTCTGGATTTACACAGACTGACCAAGTCCAAATTTAAACTGAGAACTCCAAAATAAATATTGCACTTATTTTTCATCTAACAGCAATCTATGAGACTGAACCAAGGAAGAAAAGTACCCTAGTTAGAACTCTGAAGGGCTTTTGTGTTGCATTAGAAAGCTTTGTTCCCTTTAGTATAATAATATAAAGATGGCATATGCAGCACAGAATGAGTGTTTTTAATAACTTTCCTAAATGTTCAATTAACAACCATGTATCACACAAATTGGATGCGGAAACTACTAGAATATTTTCAGCTGTTTTGTAAAACTCTAGACAAATCTTGGATCAACACTCAGGACTAAACTACCCTTTCTTTCCATTTTTCTGTTTAAAACTGCACCACAGTATGATTTCCCTTTCCCCCCTGGATCCTTGTATACTTTCACCTGTGAGGAGCAAAATGAAAGAAACTTTGAGGAGGCGATTTTGAGTGGATAAAAATTGGTGGTAGTTCCTTTTCAGCTAACAAAAAAGCATGTCAGAAGAACAGACATCTCCTACATATCAGGTAGATTGATTCTGAGAAAATATTCTTTTTCTCCTCTTCCTCCTATAGAAGAAAGAGATAAAGATCCCATTAATTGAAGATCCAACTTAAGAATAAAAGAACAATAAATTTAGACAAGATATGATATGAATGTCAGGAACCTGCTCTTCTCTTAACTCTCACCAGTTCAGTTGTGGGGAGATTGTGACATCTGAGGAAAAGTACTGGTGGTTCACTGTTCCAGCTCATAAAATTGTTATACAACATGTTGAATTGAGGTTTCGTGCATGCTATACCTAACCTAGGGTTGCCATATGTCCCTGAAAACCAGGACAGTCCTGGTTTTCAGGAATTGCATTCACAGACTTTGACGGGATCCTGTCCTGGTTTTGTGGAAGAGAATTATGGCAACCCTAACCTACCCCCAATACAAATACACAATTTGAAGGGAGAGGGTTGTTCTTGGAATAATTTAGAATGAGGAAACAGTGGACAGGGGCACTTTTTCACTGATGATTTTTTACAAAATGAGTTTTGTTTTCAAAATATGGAACTCGAGCTCAGGACTAAACACTGACAAGTGTGGAAGATGCTTGAATGCATTCCCTAACCCCCCCCCCCCAGTTGTCAAAAGCAGTTTTTGTGTTTCACCTTTGTCCATCTTGTCTCCCTGAGGCTATAATTAAGCTTGGAGGGTGAGACAGACCCTTCTCCCTTTGCTCGATGGCTCCAATCCCCATATGGCCCCAATCCTCCAAACCTACTCTTAATCAAAAGAAAAATAGAACAAGGTCTTGGATTGGAACAAGGGTCATGTCACTTCTGCATCATAATGAGTTTGACTCTTGCTGACATGTGTTTGCATGAATTATAATTATGAATTATAATTATCATGTAATTAGCAAAAAACAACAACTTGGCATCCATCAGTCTTGAAAGACTATGATATTGTGCAAAGCACGAAGGCCTGGGTAGATTGATATGGAGGATAAGCTGTTACTCAAGCAGCAAATTCCCCCTCTCCACGCCACTGAAATAGTCCAATGGAAAGGCAGAGCCAGTACGATTGTTTCCAGCTGTGTTGCAGAGCTGGGCTAAGGACAGGAGCTCACCCTGTCTTGTGGGGACCCGGGTCTCAAACCCTGGCCTGCTGGTTAACATACACAGTGTCTTAACCACTTGTACCATTCACAGCTGCCAATTAGCAAGCACTGCACAGAATCCTCCTATGATGCATAACCTGACTTGGAGGAAGCCATTTTATTTATTTTGAAAGCTGTCTAAAAGCTTTTCCTCAGAAGGAGCTGCAGATATTTTCTCTTCACATTATGCTTCCTTGAAGTGTTGCAACTTCCTTTCCTGATGCGTAGACACCATTACTTAGATATTTAGGCTTAGCAGTCCTAGGCTAGTGGACATTTGTTGCTAGCAGTCCTAGCAAAAGCAGCGATCACCATCTGTGGGTCTTACCTTCTTCATGGTTATTTGTGCAGACAAAAAAGAAATGTAATTTGGATATAGGTAGAATAAGCAGGAGAACTTGGATTGAGGACACTGGAGTTACATTTACAGATAATTTTGCCTGCAAAACATAGTCCTATTCTGTAGAAGCCACTTGAGATGTCTCATGCACTTCAAGACATGCTTGTAAAATGAAACTGCACCGGACCTGACCAATTTCTGAATTGATTGGATGTTGCAGTACACAGCACAGATCTGAAGTGTGCCGATAGATATGTTTTCCCCCTTTCACAATGAGAAAAATGGTGAAAATTGTCTTCAAGAATTTCACCGACTATGGAATTTCTTGCACTGAATGGGAGAAGAAAGGTCATAATGAAATGGCTGACCAATATTATGAAAAAGTGCCCTGGTGTTGTTGGCCATAATGAAAATGATAAGGATAGGATACCATCTAGTGGCTAAACAATAAAATGATCTAACCTTTCTAATTTACATTTAACCTGATGTCTATGTAGTAAGCAAGTCCTTACATTGCTCTGTTCTTGCATGGATCAACATATCAGTATAGGAATGCAATTCTAATGTAGGTTTCCATGTGTGCTGGATAAAATCATTGCTACCTTTTCCTTCTAAAAAAATGAGCAAAACTGTATTTGCCAAATACAGATGGGGATATATTTCTGAGATTCTTACAGTATATATCTCCTATTGAAATATAGGAGATAATGAAGGAGGTTTGAAAATCAGTGATACCCTAATAATTGACTAGGACACATAAGGAAATCTCAGAAACTTGGCAAATATATCACCAGAGGTAGATTCGTGTCACCAGAACAGACAGGTTAATGAGATTTGGTGATGTGTAGGGTTACCACCAAAAAATTGATTTATTCATAGTTTATTAACTTGCACTGGAACAGGTAAGTTTGGCACTTCTGCAGGGAAAGGGGAAACTCCCCCCTACTCAAGATAATGCAGCAGATCCAATTGGTCTACTCAGATCTAAGTAGACCTGGACTGCTGCACGCTGTCCTGGAATGGGGCTTGGATTTGGCACATGTTTCAGGTCCCAGCCCCTCCTCTTGCTCCCCAACCACATTCCCACAGATTCACCCACCACCACCCTAAAACTCCTCCCTCTCCTGCTCCAAAACACCTCCGAAAGATGGAGGAGAGGAGTGTGAAGAACCACAGCAACTTCTTATCATCCTCTTCCACTATGTCTTCTGTTCTGTCCCTTTCCCTTCCAAATTCTTGTGCAACATAATGGTGGGAGGTGAGAGTAGCTGCTTTCATGCTGCTGAGCCAGGCTAATGGGCATGTGGTGGTGGTATCTGCTGTTCCCCCCTTGATAATCTGCTTCCTGCTAGCAGAATCCTATCCATGTCTACTCAGAAGTCCCATTGTGTTCTATGGGCTTACTCCCAAGAAAGAGTGTGTAGGATTGCACCTTGAGATGCCTGCTTCAGTTTTCCCCATTATGAGGCCAGTCCCATTGCCTCTAGTATTAATCACTTTTATAGAGGTTTAGGTAAATGCATGTTCAGGACCAATATCTATGATGACAGATCAGTCACTGTTAATTGTTGTGACTGACTTGCCAGGCCAAATGTGCACTACATTGACATTCACGCCTGGGGTATGTTGGGGAAGATATTCCATGTTCCACAGGAGAGTTGGAAGTAGATACACTTCCGATGGGTTGCAGGTTTGGGAAAGTGCCGAAGTGTCTGCACTTCCTTTTCTTTCACAATAATGAGAGATTTAAAAGCCACAGCTGAGCTCTACTGAAACTCAAGGCAACCTGACATGCCAGTTATCAGGAGTCTCCACGCTAAAGGTCAAATTCCTTTGAATACTACTTGTTGTGGAGCAACATCCTGACTGAGATATTTGACTGAACAGTTTATTTTCTGGTTATTTGATCCTGGGAAATCTGCAGGGCTGGTGCATCAATAATCCTCAGGCAGCAGAGGCACCCGTCTCTGTCCTCAACTTGTCTCTGTTGAAGGCAAGTTCTCCTCCTCCTCCTTCCACTCCTTGGATTGGAAAAGGAAGTGGAGGAGAGGAAAGCAGAGGAAATGTAGGTGGAAGCAGAACTGGGACATTAGTAAGTGGGATGGGCAGAGGCTGGCGCATCATAAAAGATGAGAAGCATTTGACATGCCACCTCAGGCATCAGGAAGTCTTGGGCCAACCCTGCCAAACCAAAAGAACCAAGTTCTGATTAACAAGGGTGACCGTGTAATGCTGAAATGCAGAATTTAACCAACAGGGATGAGCAGGAATCTCCGATTTTCCTTCTAAAAGAAGGTGCTAGAAAGAAACATTTGTACCCTTGTAATATTTTTAGCTGAAATCTTCAGAACAAGCAAGTATTAACACAAATTAATGACAGCAAAACTATTATCTGATGGATTGCAAATTCTTGAATTTAGTCAAGAGGGGAGAGCTGAATTATGCGGATGTAGTCAGGGAAGATAAATCAAAAGACACCTTTTAAGTAATCTAGAACACGATCCTATGAGTGTCTATTCAGAATGAAATTCCATTGTTTTCAAGACATATGTAGGACACACATGCCAGCTTGCCATTTCCCTTAGCCTTGCAAAAGAACAACTTCTCTCTTTCAGATAATCCACTTTTCAATAGGAGATAGTTCCAGACTGTGTCCAGAGAAAAATACTAGGCATTGCCCTTTAATAAACAAACATATCACTTGCTGTATGTTTATAGAGTAATAGTGACATCCTGTGGCCAGTTTTGATTAGTCCAACCTATGGACATTCTCAGAAATAAAAAAAGAAATATATGAGCAAAGCTATATTATATTTCAAAGAGACAAAAGATACTGTAGAAGAAGTTCTCACCACTGTGCATCAAGACAAGAAATGCTTTAGGTCATCATAATTATTTATCACGTATTGAATATGAATTAAAATTTATTAGATGTTCTATATATAATGAATAGGTGGTTCTTGTTTTTTGGTCCCTAAACATCATTTTCTGGTCACCGTGGTCTCTCTGTTGATTGGCAGAACACATCTTTCCTAAAAATAAGACAGAGGCCACATCCAGTTGGTCTTTTGGAAGTTGGGGATGTATTAAAGTGTGAGAGCGAGAGATCTTAAGTAAACACTACAACTATGTAATACCAGAGAGGATGGGACAGCCCATTTTGGCACAACTACTGCAATGCCAAAATATCTACCATCTAAGGGCACAATCCAGATTTAGGGCACTGAGGAGTGTCCTAGCTGCCCCAACTATTCTGAATTCAGAGCAGAGCGTTATGCTGCATCCAGAGTCAGGAAGCCTGAGCTGCCCTCGCTGCTCCAGAGCATGCTCAGTAGGCACCAAGTCAGTGACACATGGGGAGGGCTTGCTCCTGAGGAGACCCCTCTCAGATCACACTGAACATGGCAAAGCAGTGGTGCCTGCCTTAGAAGGAAGCCCAGAAGTTCCTGACAACCAATAACAGCTGCAGCATGAGACTCCAGTACAGCAATACCTTTAGTGGAGGATGGATGCAAAGGGCTTGTTGGAGTGGCCTGCTATATCCACAGGTTAGTGGGCTGCCATAGTTGTGCCATATCCTGAAGTTGAGAGGCAGGGGCTGTGGCTAGGCTGGCCAAGAACTCCAATTTTTTGTCAACACTGCCATTCTTACTCTGCCTTATCATGGACCCCTATGAGTCTACTCACTCTTATGCCTGCTCCTGAGGTAGTATAACTCTGAGGAGCTGGAAGAGGGCATTTCTGCCCTGGAAACAGGCTCTGGATACAGAGTAACTGCTCTGCCCTCAGCAATGCTAAACATGCCCTCAACATGCCTCTCTTGAACTGCTGAGGCTGCCCCAGCTACGGTAGCCCATGTCCACCTGTCTTGGGGCAGCCCATGTTGCCTTAGGCTACCCCAAGCCTTTTCTAGCATAACTGGGCTGCCCCCATCTTGGACTTGGGCCACCCCAGTGATGGATAGGGCAGCCCAAGTGCACTTATGGATTGCATCCTAAGTATCCTAAGCTGCCTCAGGCTACTGCCAATGGTTCCTCTTGAGAAGAGATTTTTGTCCCCCTCCCGAGTAAGGGAAGTAGCCCTACAGTGGGCTACGTGATTCTGCAGCAATGCTTTGGTTGCTGTAGAATCAAGAACCTTTGGGTATTGCTGGAAGGCCCTACTTGGATGCTCTGTATCTGTCACACATCCCTCCTGCCCTAGCCTCACCTCCTTCCCACCCTTTCTTCTGTCTTCTTCATAAGGCTGCACAAATGGATAAGAATCCATAATTCATTCCTACATCCAAGAAGGAATATAGCCATCGAAAGCCAGTTCCCCTAGGGCTATCAGAGCTTGGTGGTCCAGTACAAGGTGACCATATGACTAGAAATTTCTGGATTTGTCCTCTTTTTTTCGTTTCCTGTCTGGGTTTCCTCCAAAAGGGCTTCATTGTCCTCCATTCTGGTTTCATTTTGGAACTTTGTAATGGTGTGCAGTACCCCATCATGTCATATGCCATTGGATGTGTATTGAAGAGAAGAATCCAATGCAAAAATCAGTTTTGGAATATATCCTTCCTATTAAAAGTTATGGCCAAAGACTAAAACTAAGAGCACAATCCTAACCATATCTACTCAGATGTAAGCCCCATTGTGTCCAATAGGTCTTACTCCCAGGAAAGTGTCTTTAGGATTGCAGCCTAAAAGATATACATCGAGCTCTATTGGAAGTGAAAGCGCCTACTTGTGGGTAGGCAAACGTGGCATTGTCTGCTGGAAAAGTGAGGATGAGAGGAATCCAAGACTTTGTCCTCCTTTTGAGGTTTGGGCCACTGGTCACCCTGGTCCAGTAGGATGTCATGTTTAATAGTAGTGAAAGCTGCCAATCAATCGATCAATCGATCGATCGATCGATCGATCAATCAATCAATCAATCAGTCAGTCAGTCAATCAATCAATCAATCAGTCAATCAATCAATCTTTTCAACAAAAAAGTGTTTTAGAGAACATGAATAACTAATGAGGTCCAGTAGAAGAATCAACTACAAAGAAATCCCTCAGTTCAGGCTATTTTATCCCAAATGGATAATGGTAGAATGGGTAGAAGCCAAATGGGTAGAAGCCAAACTGAAAAAGTTTCTGGTAAACAAGCCACAGTCTGTAACACTTTCCTGGGATAAGTTTCAGTCGTATATTGAAACAAGTGGGAGTTCCTTCTGATATACATAGGCTTGCACTGTCATAGAAATTGGGTCCCCACTACATGTTCATGACCTTGACCAAGAAGGGTAAATTTGGATACTGGTTGGTGATTCACCAGTACAGAAGGATTCATGGAGGGTTTTTTCACCTGACAGTGAACAACTGCTAGTTTCAGACCTGTTGGAATCATCCACCTGAGAACCATCTGACTTGTAGTTCCCTAGCACTTTTATTAGCTAGTGCAGGCCAGGGTCAAGTGTACACACAGGCAACATAACACTTCCAAGGATCATTAAGCTACACAGGCTGAAAAGAATCCATAGGAATTGGACAAGCAAATACTAAAGGTATCACACCAGAAGTAGCCAATGTGGAGAACACTTCGTGGCAGATGCAGGTGATGTAATTAGCAAATTGGTCATAGTGAGGCATAGTGAGGTCTCCTCTTAATCTCCTGGAGGCTAATATGTAGAAGGCCATGCATATCTGGTACAGCTCAGGTGGACACTCTCTTCAGATTTCACAAGAATATCCTCTGAAGCTGCCATCCTTATCCATTCTTCTTAGGAGTAAGCCCTAAGAAGAAATACAATGGGATTAACTTCTGAGTAAACAGGCCAGGGCTGCTGCTTTAGGATCAGTTGTACTATTTTGCTAAATTGAGGATGCAATTCTAACCAATTTAGGCCAACACTACTCAGCTGTCTCCTCATCTCTGTGGTGATGTGAGGAGACTGATGCATGTCTGTGCAATGGTCTAACCCAACCAGGAGTGGTGCAGATGTGCCTTATGACACTTTTATGAGACCCCCCCCCCCAGCACAGCACTGGACTTATACTGGGACATGTATAAGTCCCAGTATAACTGGGGATATAGGGTGGTACAGTGGCCTAACTGGGGATTAGGGTGGTACAGTGATTGAAAGAGCCCTCAAACTGCATTGTAGTCAGGTTTGTTCAAAACAGTAGCATTCACTGAGGAGTGGTGAAATACTCTATTTGGCAGGCGTCACAACATGTCATGTTAGTGGCCCTTTCCCCTCACCTTCAAAGTCATTCTAGGTGGTGAGAGCAACATGGGAGCAACATGTGCACCTCTGCATTATTCTCACCACCTGGCAAGGGAGAAGGAGTGTATACAAAGTGAGTTGAAGGGCCTGCAAAATGTACTATTTTGCTCTCACCCCCCACCCACCCACCCACCCAGAACACCACTGGGTCAGAATCTGTTCACAGAACACTGAAGGAATAAAACTTTTAACATTTTGTCATAGCAAGTCATGAAGTGGACGGAAAGGTTTTGCTTTCTTATTGGGTTGCCATAATTCTCTTCCAAAAAATTGGGACAGGATCCTCTGTCCCATTTGCCAGTATATGAAATTCCCCAAAATCAGGATTGTCCCTGTTTTTTGGGGACATATGACAACCCTATCAGTGGGGCAAGATGGCTTCATCATGTTTCCTTCCAAGATGTTGTTGCACCTAGGCCCTAGCTATAGCTTTTAGCCCCTTTTCTCTAAAGCAGGAGTCTCCAAACCCTGGCCCTGGAGCTAGATGTGGCCCTTGATGAGCCTCCATGTGGCCCTCGGGCAAGCACTGTAATCCTCCAGAGGTGAAGGGAGTACCCCAGAGATGGGCTGGCCCCATCCCAAGATCCGGTACGCCGGAAGTGGGAGGGGCCAGCCGGGGTCAGGGGGCGTGGGCAGGGTGTGGGCGGGGCGAGGGGCGGGCGACGTCTGCGCATGCGGAGTGCCTGCCCTGGAGTGGGCGAGCCTGCTTCAAGGCAGGCACTGCACAAGCGCCGACATCGGCACTTGCGCTGTGCCTGCCATGGAGCGGGCGGTGGGCGCAAAAACATGGCGGACCGTACTGGTCCGCTATGTTTTTGCATTTCCCTGTCGCTGGCGGTTCGCTAGCGGCAGGGAAACTGGAAGATCCGGTACTGGCGCGTAGGCCCGTACCGGTAAGTGCCCACCACTGGAGTACCCTCCACATCTCCACATCTCAGGAGGGTATTTTGAGGAGTGAGGAGGCTGCAAACGCCTCTCCCTGTGTATGAATGTGCATATGAACTGGTTTGAGGATCAATCTCTCCCTGTGTGTTGGAAAGTGTTTATGAACTGATTCGAATTCATTCATTCATTCATTCATTCATTCATTCATTCATTCATTCATTCATTCACAAGTTCAGTCACAAATATACTCTGTTATGTAAAATTATTCAAATTTGAAATGTAAATAATTTTTTTTCCTTCTGGCCCTCAACACACTATCAGAAAGATGATATGGCTGTCCTCCCAAAAAGCTTAGAGACCCCTGCTCTAAAGAACTACCCAATCCCTTCTAGAGGGAGCTGCTTCTCACACCTTGAGTACTAGTCAACACCAAGAAAAACATCTTGTTACTCACCAGCGGAGACAGAAGGTTTCTCTCTTTGGACTGCTGCTTGAACCGCTCTTGGAATAACAGGAACCTAAGCACGTCTATACATACCAAAAACAGGTCTAGGAGCTTTTGAATTGGCATTCATTGAGTGGAATCAACTCTGGCTATCTCTTTTATTTCTCTCCTGGGATGTCATTGTTTTGGGGAACTGGGACTGCGATGTTGCCATATTTGTAATAACCACCCCTCACATGCAGTGCACGGTTTGAAATAAACAGGAACAATTTGGGCCCTCTAATTTAATAAGAGTTTTTCTGGAAAAAAGCATGCTCCTTGTCTGTTTAGCAGGAAAAACTGCCAGTGTTTTTGGAAGGTGAAGTAAAGCCCAGGGATGCATACTAGAAAAGCCTTTCTGTAAACAAATTCATAACGCTCTGGTTCAACATAGTCCTCCTGTTCAACATTTTGCTCCTCTTCTAGTACAGCCTATTGATTGATATACATCAGGGAAGAAATTCCTCCTACTTACTCCAACTGATAAAGAAAATATCAGTTTTTTAAAATATTGGGGCTGGAGGGGTAGAAGAGCAGTGGTAGCAAGAATTGCTAATCTTTTATTTCACTGAACATCTGGATAGTGCAAGTCTGCTTTAAACCCCATTCCCTTCAGTGAAAGAAGAATTTAGCACCAAAGGGTAACCATGCAAAGACTGGGCTGTTAATCTCACGACAACAGAGAAATCTGTGCCACACATTCATTGGGCCATATGGATATCAGTTGGCACCTGCAGAGTATACTGAAGGGATTTTTATCTGCTGGAGACAATGCCACCATAGGGGCTAACAAAGAAATTTAATTTAGAGGCTGGCCTCTTTAGTACAGGAGAGGGAATTTTGTTCAATACAGTGAAGCAGACTATTGTTGATTTTTTTAAAATTTGCAGATATATCATTTTATTTTTAGGGGGGAAACCAAATTAGCATATTGACATCATAATGTTCATAAAATGTATGAAAATATGATGAGAAGATACAGTATGCAAAATATGGTTTCAAGGTAAATAGATCTTGAAATATAAGGCAGAATGATTTTTATACCATGCCGTTAGTCCAGTGATTTTCAATGCGAATAATCCTCAGGTGTGCTGCAGGAATTTGGGGAGAGTCATTAATTAATAGGAAAATTAGAGGATTTGAACAGCCTGGTGTGCCTTGTCAATGGTGAAAACAGCTGATGGTGTGCCCTAACAATTTCAGTGCCTTGTTAGTGTGCTGGGAGGTTGAAAATCACTGCTCTACTCAAAGGAAAAGAAAGAGGTGTCAAAAGTGGCATCTATAAAGATTCTGCTTGTTGAATTACCAAATGATTGGTTTGCCGGATTTTGCACATCTCAAAACCAATAGACATGCATGTCTATGACTTTAGTTCAGTATTGTCACAAGAGTTTGTGTCACTTGATGCAAGTGAACAGCGTGTCACCCCCATGATGGACCTCCTCCCATGCAGTAGGTGGGTCAACCCTCTGGCAGTGGGTGCAGTGGTACACCATCATATTTCCCTGCTGGTTTTTTGGGCTATAACTTTTGATACCATCACTTCCTGGGGGTTGGGTCCAGGACAGATTCTCATTCTTAGAAGAAACTAGTATCTAATTCTCATACTAGTAGTGGTGTCATATCCACATCACTTGGTGCAGCCTGCATACCCCCCCCCCCGGCAACACCACTGGCTACTTGACTACATAGGTAGTTATATACCAATCTTTCACATTATTAAAATAACCTTTCATCTTCTAGCCTTTCACAGGCAGAATATTTTGATGTGGTGGAGCATTCATATGACATTTTTGCCTGGCTTAAAAGTAGGATACATTCAGACTCTTGATTGGTCACTTTCTGAAAGCTATCTTTAAGAGTCAGAAACTTAAAGAACCTTACATAATATGAGGTAATCACAAGTTAATCCAGAACGAAATCCAGAACAGGGTCTACTGTGAGGAATGTGAGAAGGACAGACATTTAATATGGCAGTGTTTAGTATGGCACATTTAGTATGGCAGTAATTGGGAGTTGGGACAGAGGAACAGTAAAGAATCACAATATGGAAACAACTGCTTATATGCTATGGCCCCAAGTCAAAAAGGGATAATAACACAAGAATAGATAATAACACTGGGAATAGAGTATAGAGAATAGAGTATTCTGCTTTGGCATACCTTTCTTTGGCATACCCAAGCTACAGAAAAATGATCCCACCAGTAACAAGCCCAATCAAAGCTGACCTATGAGTAAGGCTGGAGCAAGGCTCACCTATCCATAAAACTGCTACAAGTCCAACATTTGTTATATATGGATTTTTTATAAACAAATTTGACTCAACATCAATGGCAACTGCAAATCAGTTATAAACATTTGTACCCTTGTAATATTGTTAGCTTTTCTGCTGTTGTAGAGAGGTGGTCACGCAAGCAATCATTCCATTTTTCAGTCCCAGCTTCAGTCCCAGCATTTTTCAGCTACCTTGTTGCATTAGGCAGAACAGAAGAGCAAGAGACCTGAAAGTGAGTCTTTAAACCTATTTTTCTTTATACATGGATTTTTTTATCCACAGAAGGTTCTGGAACAGAAGGTGTGGATCCAGAAGTTTCTGGAGGTTCTGGAGACCCAGGGGTGTTGCAGGGGAGTGTATCATCCTGCAGAGGTGAGTGTGTCACCTCTGGGTGAGCGTGTCACCCGTGTGATGTACGTCACACCCCTGGGTTGCACTTGCAACCTAGCCACTAGCATTCTCAATCTGCCCTGCTCTGAGGAGGAGCAGCCTGCCCCTCCTTGGAGCAGAGCAGATTGAGCATGCTGGTGCCCAGCACACATGCCTGGGACTCCAGATGTGCACAGTGGGTTCAGGGCACTCCTAGCCCATTGCACATGCCTGCAGTTCTGGTTATGCATGCTGGGCAGCAGCGCATTCAGTTGGCTCTGTCCTATGTGCTGGAGCTGAGTTCTGGGCATGCATGCTGGGCTCAGAGCACTTCCAGACCAGCAAGCATGCCTGGAGTTTTGGAGCGCTATGGCTGTTGGAGGAGTGACATGCCATCTGGTGCAGGGGACATCACATGGCGTGGCCCACATCAGCTGCACCACCCTGGCAGCATCTTAGACAACATCCTGTCTATACCTAGACAACAGATCAGTGGAAGAATGTACCCCTGACAACATCCTCACCAAATTGCACTCTTCTCCTCCCCTCTTCCTTTTCCAATCCAGGGAGTGGAACAGAGTCAAAGAGGAATTTTAAGGAGTGTGGTGGGCTAGTATCTGATGTGTGTTTGCTACCCTCCTGCACACTTCCCCTTCTGCTCCATCCCCTTCCTTTTTCAATGCAGAGGCTGAGGGGACGCCACGCTTTGCACTCTCCCTCTAGTGTAAGAATTTCTGGGCTGCTCGTCGGCAGGACATTATAGTGTCTACATCTTTCATTTTTACAAATACGATTCTTTAGAGGAACTCAGAATCTAAAAAGGAAATCTTTGGGGCTGATTAACTCTGGAATGGGCTTGTTCTAACTGGTAGACAGAGGAATGTTGCCGTGTTCCGATACCTAAGGGAAAAAAACAGAACTGACAAATTGATGACCAACTCTTTGCTAACAAAACATTATTTTTCCTTCTCTTCCTTATTTCTCTTTAAAATGGAGACTGCATAGTAAGATATCTGCACAATAGTTACAACTTCATTATACATATGGATAATAGTGTAGGCATTTCCTGTTTAGGTGAATAACAGTTTTCTAATTTTTCTAAACTTCTTTAAGGGCACAATCCAGAGCAGCTACGGGGAGTACTTGCTCCGGTGTAAGAGCAATTTGCTCTGGATTGCAATATGAATTTCCCATAGGTTTTCATTAGGTGGTACAGTAACTACGGGTACACATAATGTCTCTTACGTGCTCCCGTAGTTGCTCTGGATTGTAGGGTAAAGCTCTTAAGGCTCTTAAGGAAAACACAGTACATAGTGATTGCTTTTAATGTTGAAGGAAACTAGACATGTAAACTATGACGTCTTTCTTTTCTATTTTCTTTCCTATATATAAAATGAATGCTCTATGGACTTAATCAAACTCTAGGTTTGTCCATAACAAGTTCAATAGTTGCTATTTGCTGTTAGATCCTCAGCTTCATTAAATGTAAAAGTTTCAGCTTTTGTTCACAGTTAGTGTACCTAAATCTATAAAAGCTGCCATTGCTATCTCCTAAGAGACATAGAACTGAGGTCTTGACCACTTGTGGTCATTAAAGATCCCATGGCATATTTTGCACAGAATGTCTGCTATATTCCAGTCTTCAGATTCCTTTGCTTTTTTACTTAAAACATCTTTTTCCCCCTCCCCAACACTGGATACAATTATCCTTCATTTACAGCCTATAAATTATTCCAGATGAGAGTTAAATTGGAGTGCTAATATATAGCTGTGAGCATTATTGTTCCATTTCAAAAATAAGAAGATGGTTTTCATGTCATCATTGATTGTGGACAATGGACGTTAGTGAGCAATTTGGATTCTTTTGTTGCTACCTTGAGTCCTATCCATTGATCTATCTATTTGCCCAGCCAAACCTGGATTGCATGTGTAGGAAGAACTGGTCATAGCTTTTGGAATTGTCTGTAGGGCATTGGTTTTGACTTTTAATGTTTGTGATTTATGCTGCTTTGGGGTTGACACTACCTGCCTGCCTTCCTATATGCTATAAGCTGTGTCTGTTCAACCCGTACATTTGCAACTGAACATTTTGTAAAGTTACTGTAAGAGTCCTACACTTCTTTTCTTAAAGGAGAACTTAACCTGTTAATGGTATCCTAAACAACCACCTAAAGGGGGAATGGAAAGCATGGCATTTATCCCATTACAATACAGGGTGATTCAAAATGAATGGGACAAAAAGCACAGGTATGTTTTCTTTTTGTCCCATTCATTTTGAACAACCCTGTATATTTAAAGCTATTACAAGCTATTTTATTATGTGGCTCCAATAAAGATCTCACCATCTCCATAGCTCTATTTTTGGGTCTTATGCTTCAGCGGTGTAGACCATTGCCAGCCCTCCTCTCCTCTTCCTGACTCTTTCTTTATCCAGCAACTCGAGATATGAATATCCAAATTAATTAACTCTTTTATCTACTTCTAGCCATCCGGTCTGTTTTACTTATTTTAACTTCCTGGTTTGTATTTAATGTTAATAATGTTGGTGTTTTCTTGAGATATAATTTTTTTATTTCCAGGATCTCTCTGATAATTTTATCTCTTTGACTTTAGGTATTCAATTTATTTTATCCCCTTAGTTTACTCTAAACATTTGTATGCTTACAGTTTTGATGTTTATCATGCCAATAAAGGTTTTTTGAACTTTGAACTTACAAGCTATTATTCCATTACAATAAATTTGAAGCTACTTTTGGATTAGTTGTTACCATGGATGATTTTTTGAAATGGCACTGACTATGATTTCAGAGATATGAATGTATCACATTAAACTAGAGAACACTTCGGCAGTGGAACAGATTGCCAAGGGAGGTGGTGGACTCTCCCTCACTGGGGATCTTCAAGCAGAGGCTCGACAAGCACCTGTCGGTTATGCTCTAGGGGGATTTCCTGCTACAAGCAGGGGGTTGGACTAGATTACCTACTGGACCCCTTCCAACTCTATTATTCTGTGATTAAATTTGCATATTTATCAATTATCAAAACAAAGCACAAACATTTGGGGGAGAAAAATTAAGGTAAATGCAGTTTGCAAATCCTTGCAAACTATTAGTGGTTCTAACTCTGCATCCACTTATTTTTGTGGGGAATATGATTGGTGTTTGAGCTGTTATGTCCTGAAATATTCAGGAATTAACTGAGTGCCTGAGAAAGGAGAATGTAGAGGATCACCCATGCTGTTTTCCTCAAACCCCCTCCCAAAACCCAGCAGGTGAACCAATCTCAAGGGTTACGCCAGTTGTTTGTTCCAGAGTTGTAATTAGGATTCGCATCCCTGTATGTGTTCATTTTATTTTCTTCATGAAATACCTCCTGCTGTACCAGACCAAATATTGGAAGCTGAACCAACTCAGCAGAGTGATGACCACAGAGCATCCCCTTCCGTGATTCAGAAGCCTTTCCCTCCACCCTGGCTGTTTGCTTAGGCGCATGCAAAAAATCAAGACTGAGACCAGAACCAAACTTGAGAATAGATTTACTTACAGATCATGAAGGCTCATATTTACAGCATCTGATTATGATCAGAGTTCCTACGACTTAACTGGGACCAGAGACTCTAATGCTGCCCCTGCTTGCATGTGAGTTTGCGGCCTGGTGGAGAGCCACATACTCACATCCTGAGAGAGGAAGGGGAAGAGGAAAAAGGGTCCAATCATCACCTCCTGCAAGGGTTACTGAGAGGGGACAGATAGAGAGTTCATCAGGACAGGGGGTGCTTCACTTCTGACACATATTGGTTGGTGTTGTCTTTTTTTTCCCAACACCAAACGGGATAAATTATAATGTCATATGCATAGCAGAAATATAGTGACATCACTAGGATTAGTGTAAGCCCATTAACTTACTTAGAGCACAATCCTAACCATGTCTACTCAGTTAAGCCCCAATGGGTCTTACTCCCAGGAAGGTGTTTTTAGGATTGCAGCTTTACTTACTTACATAGGGTGCAATCCTAATCAATTTATGCTGACCTAACTCACCAGGCATATCTTCTTATGAATGTCGGTACACCTGAGGATACCGACCTGAGGATACATCACAAAATCACTGCTTTAGGGTCTCAGGAGAAGTAAAAGGTCACACACACACAAACCAGAGTCTCACAACTAACCCTGAACAACACTTCACTGAATGGATGGGAACATAGACCACTTCTCCTTTCATGGCATTAATGGAAGAAGACAGACTGCGTTGACACATCAAATCAAGTTTTAAACAAAATAACCCCCAAATCCAGAGTAACTATGGGAGCACATAAGAAAACCTATGGGAAATTCATATTGGAATCCAGAGTATGTTGTTCTTACACCAGAGCAAGGACTCCCTGTAGTTACTCTGGATTGTGTCCTTAGTCTCTCAGGGAGTTAAAAATATTTGACATCTCTTCTATCAACTGTCTCTGCTTTCTTGGAGAGGCCCATGTCATGCTAGAATCATAGCTCTAGCCTTTATATTCCTGTTATATACTGTAATTTTTATTAAACTGTGCTGTGCAGATAAGTGCTGGAAAAATGGCCTGGTTATTTTCTTCACATAACATTAGCCAATTTGCTTCTGTGTGTGTGTTGGAGGGGGTGAATTGTAGAGAACTGGGAAACAATCCCATTCAAGTGATTAATCTCTTAGCTAATAAATGCAACAATTGCACATGTATAAATAATATAATAAAGAGAATGTTCATAGCAGACTAATATAGCTTGCGTTCTCCTCTGCTCTTCTCCTTAATTGGTAAATAATTCATCAAACTTGGAAATGAATTGTTGTCCCACCTACATTTCTTCATCCAATTATCAAGAAATAGGGAAGCTCCCTTTTGCAAGGGAAGAGATTAGCAAATTATTCCAAATTATTCTCTCTACAGATCTGTGTTGCACCTGGAAATATTCTGGTAAGGCCTATCTATTTATCTGTTTAAACAAGCCTCTCACTTTTATGCTCTGGTTTTTCTGGTTTTATATATTCAAGTTTTAGATACCTCTGCTCTTGACTGTTTTTTGTACTGTTTTATTTATGTATTATATATTGTTTTACATGGTTTTAAATGTTGTAATTCAATTTAATGACATTAATGTATTTTATTGATCTAGATGTTTAATGACTTTTCAAATTGATTGTACCTTTGTCTGTTGTAAGCCGCCTTGAGTCCTTGTGAGGAAGGTGGGATATAAATAAAATATAATAAATGTACTTCTATGAAAATCCAAGGTTTTTATTTTTAAATCTTGACTTTCTTTTTCTTTTATACTATTCATCCATAAATAGGCATATAATATACAGGTGATATTATTTCTATATGGTGAACATTAATTTTATGTTAGTACCCCATATTTTCTCTTCTGGAGTCTTGGGATTATTAGCTTTGGATCACAGCAAATGCAGAATGTTTTGCTTCTTCTCAGTATCCCTCCATTTGGCCTTGTGTCCATCTTATTATAGGACTGTGTTACCTGAGACACTTAGGGCACAATCCAGAGTGAGGGCTGTGAGGAGTGTCCACCTGGGCTGCCACAACTATTCTATATCCAGAGCAGGGAGTAATGCTGCATCCAGTCAGGAAGCGTGGGCTGCTCCAGAGCATGCTCAGTAGGCACCAAGTCAGTGACACCTGGGGAGGGCTTGCTCCTGAGGAGACCCCCTCAGATCACACTGAACAAGGAACAGCTGTGGTGCCTGCCTTATAAGGAAGCCCAGAAGTGCCTAACAACCAGTAATAACTGCAGCGTGAAAATGCAGTACCTCTAGTGGAGGGTGGATGCTTGGAGTGGCCTGCTGTATCTGCAGGTTAGTGGGCTGCAGTAGTTGTTCCATATCCCGAGGTTGAAAGGCAGGGGTTGCAGCGAGGCTGGCCAAAAACCCAGATTTTGGTCAACACTGCCATTCTTACTCAGATGTTATCATGGATCCTTATGGGTCTACTCATTACTATAGGTGGCATACCGAGGTGGTATACTGTAACTCTGAGTTGCTGGAAGAGGGAATTACTTCCCTGGAAACAGAGAAACAGGTTGTGGATACAGCATAACTTCTCTGCCCTAGACAATGCTAAACATGCCCTCAACATGTCTCTCCTGAGCTGCCTAGGCTGCCCCAGCTAGGGCAGAGCAGGTCCACCTCTCTTTGAGCACCCTATGTTGCCTTGTTCTGCCCCAAGCTTTTTCTAGAGTAACTAGGGTGGAGCATCTTGCAGTTGCTCCACCGCAGTGATAGATAGGGCAACCCAAGTGCTACTCTGGATTGGGCTGCTAGACAGACAGACTTTGATAGTTGAGCTGTATGGTCCAGCTCAGTGTTCACCCTCTCCAAGTCATCCATATGGAAATCGATAAGCACATTTGAAATCTTCCCCATTTCAATATAGCCATTTCATATGACTTACAGTGGCGCCTCAAGTAACAAATTTAATTCGTTCCGGAGGCGTGTTTGTTACGTGAAACATTCTTTACGTGAAACGGATATTCCCATAGGAAATAATGGAAACTCAGGCAATTGGTTCCACAACCCCAAAAATATTCATATAAAAATATTAACTGGATGTAAAAATGATGACAAAACACTGGAATTGAATTCAAAACATGCATTCAATGTGCATGAGCCTATGAAGTCTACTTAGGCTGCAATCCTAAAGACACTTTCCTGGGAGTAAGCCGCATTTAACACAATGGGGCTTATTTTTGGGTAGACATGGTTAGGAGGCTGCAATCAAAGACACTTTCTTCTGCGATCAAAGACACTTTCCAAGTGTCTCCCCACTTTCTCCTTCTCTCCATCCTGAGCCTTTCTCTCCCCTGCTCCCTTCTGGCTAGCCCTGAGCTGCTTCTCTCTTCTCCACTGCTGTTCTCTCCCTCTGCCCAGCGGATGCCCGGCCACAGGAGGAACAGCGTGGAAGTGTTGCTTTTGCTATGCGCAGGCATACTAGGCAGCCCTGATGCTTTTTAAAAGGGCTGCCAGCCAGTGTGTCTGCCCCAACTGCCAACGAGTTTGTTCTTTACGTGAAGCAGTTTGTTATGTGAAGCAGAATCCTAAAAATTTTTTTGTTTGTTACGTGAAACAGACTTTACGTGAGGCGTTTGTTATGTGTAATGTACTTATAAAGCAACTTACTTTTTACTTATAAAAGTTAAGAACAAAAAAGAGACTCGCTGGATCAGGCCAAAGGCCCATATCTCTAATTTTTGGCAGGAGGGCCACATAAGTCTTTCTGATACTGTGTTGGGGACCAGAAGAAAAAAAGCAATGATTTACATTTCAAATTTGAATAAATTTACATAAATGAATATATTAATGACAGAATGTATATAACTGAAAATGTATATATCATAAATAAGTGAATTAATTCAAATCAGTTCATAAACATTTTCCAACCTACAGGGAGAGGATGATCTTCAAACCAGTTCAAAAGCACTTTCTTACATAGAAAGAGGAGGTGTGTGCAGCCCTCAAAATACCCTTCTGAGGTGTGAACGACAGAGCTTCTCTTGCCTCTGGAGGATTATTTAGAGCTTGCCCAAGGGCTGGATGGAGGGGACTTGCCAAGGGCCAGAAAGAAGCTTGTTGATGGCTGCATCTGGACCCAGGGCCAGGGTTTGGAGACCCCTGGTCTAGCATTTAAATTTTTTTGAACATAAAATATGTTATTTAAAACATATTTTAACATTTTAAACATATTTGAAGGTCTAACATAAAAAGAGAAGTCATCAGGGCAATGTGATAAGAAGAACATCTCTTGGTATCCAAAATATTTTGATAATATTGATTAATTGCAATTTTGGACTTTTGTGCCCCTCAGACTCCACCGTAGTTATGCATTCTGCTAGTCACACACTAACTTGTGTGTGTTAGATTTGTGTGTGTTAGGAGATGTTAGATTTGGGATGGATCTCTGAAGAAGCTATTCTGGGTCAGTTTAGTGAGCTAGATTGATCAAAAGTTTGACTCATTAGGCAGCTTCTTTCAGTAGATTTAGGAGTGGGCCTCAAACAGATAGACAAATGATATACAAATGCCTTAAATGCAGTGATGGGATTCAAAGAAATTAACAACCGGTTCTCTGCCCATCTGGCAGCCACTTTTAAATGGCTATTTTTAAACTTTATATGTCCTATCTCTTGTTAACAACTGGTTCTATAGAGTAGGTGCAAATCTGCTGGAGCCGAACACTACATGAAATGCTTGATATGGTACAACTGCCAAGAACAAACAGTAATAACAATATTTGAAATTGCAGTCTAATTGTAGGCAGAGATACTAAGGCTCATCTACTAGGCCAAATGACACAATTAATTTGAATGCTTTTTCTCCACCAGTACACCAGTGAACAGCACACTCTTCTTGCCCTCAAATGAAATCTGAGATAAATAGATCCAGGGACATAATAAAAGGATCAAAAGTTATGAGACTTGTGAGAAAATGGTGAGAGTTGGCAGCGCTTCTTATGAGCCACTCCCAGAGGACATTAATGCAACTTCTTTATAGGTTTCTCTCCAGGTCAAAGTCACTGCATTAAAATACTGTAAATATTTATGGTACATAATATGATTTTCATGAAAAATTTGCTTGAGACAGGATACTTTCATGTTGCTATTGGGCAACGTAAGCCAACTTTTCACTCATGTGCAATACTGTTTTTAAAAGTATCAGTGGTATTTTAACCCAATGCAGACCTCTAGAATTATAGATCAACCACAACATTATACAAGCAGAAGGGGCTGGGATCGAACAATTGTGCCAGATCCAAGCCCTGTTCCAGTGGTGTCCAGTCACACTGGGCACAGCACAGACAGGTGCTGGGTTGGCACCAGCACTAACTTGGCTCAGAGTTTTGCAAGTGTCCCTTCTGGCACCTTTGCCACATCCAGTGTCGGTGCTGAAGATCAGTGCTGTTGCTGGCCTAGCTTAGGATTGGTCCCTAAGTTTCTACTTTTTGATATGAAGACATCAAGGGCCAATACATGTACTATGATAAAACCATCAACATTCAAGAAAATTGGTCAGGTCTTTGCTTTGTTAGTTGCTGGATGTTTAATTTTTCCCCTCCATACAGAGAATAAGAAAAATCAGAGCCGTGTGTTTAAATTAAGCATACGTTATTCAAGTACTTAGCCAGTTGAACAAGTTTAATTATCCCCTTACCCTCGTAAATTGGAAGCAACATCATTAAATTCAAAGCAAAATAAAGGGATTCTGTTAAAAATGAAAAATTTGACATGGCAACACAGTTTATTTACTATGTATTTTTAATGAAAGAAAAAAAACCCAGATAATGAGCATGATATGATTTAATGATCAAATTTCGGCCACCCTAGCCCTACCCATAAAACTACTTGGGTCCAAAGCTTGGTAAATCAAAGTCTGCTGTATTACTCAGCAGACAAGCCAAGTCTTTGGTCAAAAATGTAAAAAAGGTGTTAATTAGCCAACAGAGGAAGGCTATACACTCCCATAAATGTAATAGAAGAGGCCTATGAAAACCAATAAACAAATTAATTGAAAATGTTACATTGAGGCTACAGGGTTCATATGGAGTGCACCCTGCTTCATATTAAATTACATTACAGAGTTAATTCCATTGAAAGCAGGATCTACTTGTTTCTGTTTGACCTATAGAAAAGAATCCCACATGTAGTAACTTTAGATCCCCCACCGCAACAAACACACATTTTCCCTGCCTTACTTGGTGGAAAACAAAGTAGTAAATAAAATAAAATATTTGGATTTCTACTCACTAAGTACCTGTACAGCTAAACTCTTTAAACCCTAGTGATCTGAATTAGAGAAGATAAAGCAAGTGTGTCTATCTCCTGTTGAAGCCAATGTGTCTTAATTTTTGCAAGATTTATTATTTGTTTTCAGGAGTTGTATACACCTTTCCTCCAAATACACCAGAGTTGTTGGAAGACCAGGGTGGCCAGATGTCATAACTGCAAAACAGGTCAAGGTCTTTCCCCCACATGTAAGACACCCAAGAAAAAATGTGGGACATGATAAAATAAAAGCTAAAAACATTCATATATATATATATATATATATATATATATATATATATAGCTTTTAAGTGCTTAAATTAAACACTATTTTACTTATTATTAAATTAAAAACTATTACATATAATTTATTATATACAGTGGTACCTCACTTAACAAGTGCCTCGCTTAACAAGCGTTTCACATAACAAGCAAAAATTTCCAAGAAATCTTGCATCACATAACAAGTTCCGCTTCACTTAACAAGCAAGTGCGCTATGCGCACGTGTGCTATGCAGCCCTGATACTCCGCATGGAGGCTCTTTAAAAAGGCTGCCGGCCAGTGCTGCTGCCTCTAACTGCCCCCAACTTAAGGGCAGTTGCCTGGGGGTGCCAGAGGCAGCTGCCCCTAACTGCCCCCAAGTGCCCCCACCAACCACCTTGAACCTCCAGCAGCAGCCCAGGTAAGCCTCCCAGGAAAGTTTATTTGACTGCAGTCTCCTAACTATGGCTGCAATCCTAAAGACACTTTCCTGGGAGTAAGACCCATTGAACACAATGGGGCTGACTTTTGAGTAGACATGGTTAGGATTGTGCCCTATGTCTACTCAGAAATAAGCCCCATTATGTTAAACGGTGCTTACTCCCAGGAAAGTGTCTTAGATTGCAGCCTCTTAACCATGTCTACCCAGAAGTCAGCCCCATTGTGTTAAATGGGGCTTACTCCCAGGAAGGTGTCTTTAGGATTGCAGCCTAAGTAGGCTTCATAGGCTCATGCACATTGAATGCATGTTTTGAATTCAATTCCAGTGTTTTGTCATCATTTTTACATCCAGTCACTATTTTTATATGAATATTTTGGGGTTGTGGAACCAGTCGTCAGAGTTTCCATTATTTCCTATGGAAAAATCTGCTTCACTTCAGGAGCGTTTCACTTAAAGAGCATGCCTCCAGAACGAATTAAGCCCTTTATGTGAGGCACCGCTGTATAACTTATTACGTAATTACAAGAAGACAATATGCTTTTTTGCTCACAAGGAAAAGAAGGATAATGAAGATTGTGTTTCCAGGACACAAGGCTAAAATGTCCTGGTAAAAGAGGACATATGGTCACCATGTGGATGATGTTTGAAAATAGTTCAAAAAAGGAATTTGCATCTACCTTCAATTGGTCCACTTGCAGTGCAGTCCTATTTGTATCTACTCAGAAGTAAGTTCCATTGAGTTCAATGGGGCTATTCCTAGGAAAGTGCTCTTAGGAATGCAGCCTAATTAAAATATTCTAAGTTAAATCACGTTGCTCCTGTTTTCTATTTGAAAAAATTGTATGCTTTCATTTTGTTTGCAATTTATGTTTTTAGAAGCCTTGAAAATCATGGTTGAGAGGCAGATTATAAAAATTTCTGGCAAGCCAACTAACAAATAAACAGACAAAATATAGGAGAGATATCTAGATATATAGGGTATAGGAGAGAAACCCTGAAACAAATGAAGAACATAAACATACCCTGCAATCCGGAGTAACTACGGGAGCACGTAAGAGACATTACGAGCACCTGTAGTTACTGCACAACCTAGTGAAAACCTATGGGAAATTCATCTTGCAATCCAGAGCAAATTGTTCTTACACCAGAGCAAGGACTCCCTGTAGTTACTCTGGATTGTGCCCATTGTGTCTTTGATAGTTAGCCCCACTCATTAAACTTTATCTTCACTTAATATTGCAGGGGCAATGTGGTATATTGGTTAGAGTGTTAGACTTGAATAGGAGAAAGCTAGACAGTTGTGATCCTGGCCCAAGAGCTGACATGGGGCACAAAACTTCAACAAGCTACTCCCGGAGGCTCTCCAAAAAATTCAGAAGATTTTGTAAGTGTGCCTCTTACAGACTGGGCAGGGGAAGAGCAATTGCTTCTTATTCAACCAAGCAGGACATCCCACTTTTCCAGTAGCTATTTGTGGATGCTTTTTTAAAAAAGAAGTACCATCCCTTTGGGCAGGGAATCATTTTTGTTTTGCCATATAAGCCATTTTGTGAACCTGTTTAAAAAATATTATACAAATAATTGAAATATAGAATATTTCAAACTGGTTTGAAAACTCTAATGGATTTGCAAAATGTATTTATGTGTTGATCTTGATCTTCGTTTGGAGAGACGGGCTGAACATACAATAGATATGTTCAGATATGTACAATAGATATCTAACAGATACAACAGATATGTACAATAGATATCTAATACAACAGATATCTAATGCTGCTAGATAAATCAGCAGCAAAGCTTTTCTGTTAGGACAAGGGGAATTTTTTGGGTCACACAGACCAAATGTAAGTGTCCGAGTTATTCTTTTCAGAGCTATTATTCCCACCTATGCTCACCACCTGTAGGTACTTCTGAAAACATCCTTCTTGGATAATGTCGATAAAAGAGGTGGTGCCCTCTGCCTTTTTGAACTTTTCTGGCACCGCTGATACTTGGGGAAAAGAAGGGAGAGCTAACTGCTCTATGATCTAATTAGAAGCACAAGTTAGCTTCATGGTGAGTGGTATTTACTGCAAACCATTGAACTGCCCCAATATACACAGGAGGTCTCAACAGTCTTCACATCAAATTCAGAACAGAGGAGGGAGATCACAGTCCGTTTTGCTTTCTGACTCATAGGCTGGGTCTCCTGAGTGGCATCAGTCAGAAGGGCAACTGAGAATGAGACAGTTCGTTGGCAGCCGAGTTGGGCAAATTCATGAGTTTAATTGCCATTCAATCTTCTGGAAACCAAGTTAATATTGCCCTACTTTGGGGTTAAGGGAGAAAACCTCCACAGTTTCTCAGTGGCAACTGCTTGAGTCAACAACATTGGAGAGAACCTGGGTACCTGATCGAAGGAATCAGAGGCAAAGGAGTATTCAAGGCACAGGGTGAAGCTCAGGGCAACGATGGCCAGAAGGCAACAACTGCAAATAGAGTACTTAACTGTAATTTTCCAGCCTTGAAAGCATGGCAAATCTAAAAGTTTATTTGAATCTGGAAAGAAGGCACTCCACAAATGAATTTTGGGGTGATTCCGTCCCTGAATAAAAATCGGAGCTACGTATCTTTCTATACTATTGGGAAAGCGAACATCAAAAGTCAATATTTCTGTTTTGCTGTCATCACTTTGCCGCAGACACAACATTATTCCCTTGGAATAATAGCAGGCTGGGTGGTTTGCAATATAGCATTGTGGAACAACATTTGAACAATTTCATGTTTATTTGAATATTTCAGAGTGTGTTAATTTTGGTGCGAGGATTTCAAAATGCTGCTGTTTTAGCCACAGTTACATAATACAACATGTATTACAAGGCATTTAAAGAATGCCTGACAAGACTGTTCCAAGTCCCTGTTTTGAAAGCATTTGCAAATGAGAGAAAGCCACCTTGGGCTTCTGTTGTTTACAGAGGAAAGGTGGGATAAAAATCTTTTAAATAAATAATAAATACATGGGCACCTCAGGTGCGTAGTCCTGAAATATATATAAGTATAGTAAAAGAATGTATTGGAGCCATGTATAGAGTGCCTTGATAAGATCTAATTGCAATTAGATCTAATTCTAATTCTACTCTACCTACTCAGTTTTAGGAGGTATATGTACATGTGGTGAATTCTTTACAGTAGGGTATGGGGACATCACTGCATAGATGAACTGCCTCGCTACTGGCACATTCTAACTGTGGTTTTTCATATCTGACTACAGATAATGTAGTTTTATTAAATTGTCTCAAAGTAGCGTCATCCTTCCTGTTTCTGACAATCCATTTACTCCCAGCAATGAGATGATTGAAGGCTTTCCATCATTTTCTCTCTAAATTCAAGGAAGTGAGGAGAAAAGAATCCTTTATGCTTGCAATCCTAACCAAGCTTTCCTGGGAGTAAGTACTAATGAACACAGTGGGACTTACTTCTGAGTAGATATGCTTAGGATTGCACTGTTATAAATCACTCAAATTCACATATGATGTTCCATCACAAAGTGATATACAGACCCTAGGAAACAAGAAAAAGATGGTAGAGCTGGCATTATACCACTCAACCACTTCCTACGTAATAAGAAATAGCAATGGAATTGTCCAAAGGTGTTCTAATTGGATTGGGAGAGTAATGCCTTCATGGGTTAGTCCTATGTCTTGGAATACAAGTATACGACCATGTATGCCAGAGCAATGATGGGCCCGCTATTACAGATGCCCCTCTTCCTTTCACAGAAGCACAGACACCAGTGTGGCAGCTAGAAAGCCATGCACCACCACCACCAAAAGAGTGAAGAATGGCCACAAGCACAAACCCTCCAGCAGAAAGGCAGGAAAAGGGCAGAGAATAGGGTAGGATGGGGTGAGATGAGTGGAGTCAGCTATTAGATTCTGAACCCCGTTCTTGGCCAGGGCACATCACCAAGGTCTCACGATCATTATGCCAGTAACAGAGTTGTGTGGCTATGAAGAGTCTCTTGGCACATAGGATGCTCATGTAAGGCTCACTCACCCAGCTCTGGTCGTGGAAGTGTTAGAACAAGCAAAAGAAAATATTTCTCACAAGAAATATTCACCTGGTAAGAAATTGCAACTCCTTGCCACAAGATATGGTGATCATGTTTGGCCTAGATGCCTTTAAAAGGGGAATTGGACACATTTATGGAGGAACACTTCATCACAGATTAGAAACCATGATGCCTACATGCAGGGCTTTTTTCTGGGGGTACTTACCAGTACTCAGTACTGGCACCTTTTTCCACCTGCTCCCACAGCAGTTAATTAATATTAGTCATATGGGGTGACCTGTAGTAAGTACCAGCACCTTTTTTCCCAGAAAAAAGCACTCCTTACATGCTACCTCTGGGTTTTACAGGCAGTACATTGCAATGCATTGGCAAAACCTATACAAATATCCCTCAGTATTGAGTTTTATTGTCACATATGAGAGTTTGATTTTATGTAAGCTGATCTGGGAGGCTTCTCAACTGAAATGTAAAGTACAAATGTTTTAAATCAATAAAGCATGCACTTGCCCTTACACACATTTGTATTCATGCTGATAGCTGTGCTCATTCGAAACACAACCCAAGTTGTGTACACGTACGTATGTACACAAGTACATTATGTATACATAATCTTATGTGCATTATGTACATATTGAGGATAAGTACATTTACACATAAGTAGATTGTAGCCACAAGGGCTAGAAATGTTATTTTCCAAACAGTAAATGAGCTTTTCCGATAGGCTGAGAAGGTCAAGTATGCCATAGATTTATTTACTTATATTTTGTGACATATTGCTTGAAGTGGAAGGTGGGAAAAGAAGTTGAGTTTCATTTCAAGAAAAGAGAGAGTTTCATTTACATTATGCCAGACTCAGTTAGCACCTCAATGAAAAAATATGAGATGGATTCAGATAAAAAGTATGAAGGAATTGTTCGAGCATTAGAAGTACATAAGGGCAGTGGCATAGCTAATGATCTTGTAGCCCGGTGCAAAGCTCAAAGTGTTGCGCAGGAAGTGATGCCACAACCAGAAATGATGTCATCCCTGGGTATTTTTTAAAAGAAAATTGAGGACAAACCTGCCTCTTCCGCCTGAGCAGTTCACCACCCATTTGCTCTGCTAGTTAAAGCACTTATTTTGCTAGCTGGAGTTGAAAAAGATTTTGTTCCCTCCCAGCAACAATATCAAATTTACTTAAGTAAAGAAAATTAAAATGTGTTCTTTATTGGTTTTGGAAACTGCCGGGGTAAAGAGGAATGGCTATTCTTTCCCTGCTAAACATAAGAGGAGAATCACTTCGAAGGGCCAGTTAGCACAGGCAACTGTATTATGATAAATGTACATAAAAATAAGAACTGATTCATATTAACACCTTATGAGTTCCATACAGTATCAGAATTATATCACATTTGGCTCTCAGAGCAATCAGTATCATGGGAAAGTTTTGAGTTTAAAAAATTCACTTTTTGTTCCATAGGATTTTGTGTTTTTATTTTCTGGTTAATTGGCTATAATTTTTGATAGAATGTAGATATTCCAATGCCGTTTGTTTCATTGCATTCTGCATTAAATTACCTTTCCAATAATATATAACTTGATATATCATTCATTTTTTATCATTCATTACATATTATCATTCATACATACCCCGTTTTTCACAATTTTATTCACTAGTGTCAAGCTCAGCTTGTAGCCCCCTTAAAGCTTGTTGCCCGGTGCAACTGCACCCCATAGCTATGCCACTGCATAAAGGGAGTCTCTGTGAATAGCTTTTGCAATTCATTTGCTGCTTTGATCTGATCAGATCAGATTAATACAGTCAGCAGCCTTTTCATGCTTATTATTCATGCAGCATTGTATTGCCATGTTTAGAAGCAGGGTGTCATAACTGTAATCCAAAATGCAGTTGGTTTGCTACCAAAGCTCAGCAGATCAGCAAAAAGCCATCTGATATCAGACCATCCACCTTTCCCATTTGCCAGTCGTAAGACAACCTTTTTGGAGCAGGTAGCTGATAGCTGCTGCCAGTACATCTTCATATGCACTGTTCACATCTCATTGCATCATGTCAGATTTGATAGGGTATAATGCAAGGCAACTAATTTAATCAGATGTGAAGTGCACTAGAGCAACATGTCAAGTCAGGAAATTTGAAGAGAGAAGAAAAGCATTTGCCAAATCACGGATGGCTTATTTTTCTCAGCTGCAGGACTTCTTTTCCAGAGTCTGGGCATTTCTATGCTGACCTTCCAGTCAAGGGCTCATGACCAGGGACCCTTCACTCCCAAAGGCAGTGACACTGTCTGGGAGGTCACAGAAGAAAAATCATCAGGCATTCACCCACCCTGGCTTTATAGGCACCACCCTTCCCAGCGCTTTCCTCTCTAACTCCTGAGATAGTGCCTTCCTATCTCAAACTGACAGCTCTGGAAAGAAAGGGAAAGCAAAGATCTAGCTGTTGAGCTTGCAGGTAGATAACTGGAAGCTGTTGCAATCATTTTTACAATAGTTTTCCTAATGACATTAATCAGCCTCTTCCTTCCAATTCTGCAAACCAACTGGAAGGGCTGTGAGTTCATAGCCACGCTTATGTGAGACACACTTTGCATGAAAACACATCAACTGGTGTGGTCCTGAATATCATCACAGGGAAAAGAAACACACAGTCCCTTAAAGATTCATGGTAACTATTAGTTTCAAGTAACTATTAGTTTGGCTGTTCCATTGAAATGTATGGTCAGATATAAAGAAAAAAGTTTAACAGCAGACATTTGTTGCATATTCTGAGGCTGATTCAGTGGCCTCTCTAACATTAAAAAATATTTTTAGCAAATAGCAACCATGAGGGAGGAACATGGATAAGGTCTGCAACAGGTGTAGGGTTACAGCCCCTTTTTGCCTCCTGTAATCCTAATCGCTGGAATACTGATCTGTGTATTGCTGTGACAATGTTGTGACGATGCTGTGATGATGATATGACCCTGGGAAAAGTCCTACATTGGTCCCCCATGGTCATTAATGCATAATAAAACCGTGGCCCTCCCACTGTGCTTTTCATCCCACCCTGCTGGTGCATTGGGTCCCTGGTCAGCATATAACCTATCCAACTCCTGGGACCACCCCTATATCAGGAATCACGTGAATATTGATGATTAGCTTTCTGCTGAAGTTGATGCTCCCACCTTCTTCTAAGATATAGCCTCCATTAAAACTGACAGTCAGAGATTCTAGACAGGGAGTTCAAGTGCATGGTCCAAAACAAGAAACATTTTATCAGGGGAGTGACATTCTCAATGAACTGAAAAATGTAAAATGCAGTTCCCAGATGGATCATATTTACAACGTAGTGGAGGCGCATGACTCAATTAGCATGACAAGTTTGCTCCATGAAGCATGTGTCAGAAAGAGGTATGGCTTCATTGGCATTTTTAGCTCAGGCTGAAGGTTCCAGCCTCAGAACTTAGCTTTCGTAGGGTGCAATCCAGAGTAACTTTGTGGAGTCCTTGCTCTGGTGTAAGAACAATTTGCTCTGGATTGCAATATGAATTTCCCATAGGTTTTCACTAGGTAGTGCAGCAACTATGGGTACACATAAAGTCTCTTACGTGCTCCCGTAGTTACTCTGGATTGTAGGGTAAGGCCTGGTGGAGCAGAATGGGTCCTTGGGGACCACTGGCTAGGTGCTCAATCTTGTGGTGGGGCTTGGGTTGCAGCCTAGACAACAACATTGAGAAGCTCAGTACATTCTGTATGTCTTATGGCAGAAAAAGGCTCTGGAGGAGGTAAAAGAAACTAAAAATACAAGTGTTCATACCTCTGAACCTATTCCTTCAGACTTTAGGAACCAAGCTATGGGGAGTAAAAAGACGGCAAAAGAGCTGGTCTGAGTGATGGGCCTGAAATTTCCTGCTATCCTTTTTGCACTTCCATCCTTGCACTTCCATCCTTGGATCCACCTTGGATCCACCCAAGACCTGTCACTGTCAGGTCTCTCTCTGTTGATCATGATTCTGTAGAAGACTCTGCTTCAATTATCAGAGTTCTTTAGTTATTACAGGCACCCTCTCTTATTGGACTGGATAGGAATTGGAGCACCATCCAAAAGTGAAAACCGTTGAAAAATGGAACCTAATCTTTTTAAGTTTATAAATTTTGCCACCAATGATTTTTTAGCTAGCAAATTGCAGATGCCAATTTTATTTAGCAAATTCCTGCAAGATTTCCTGCTGCAAAGATTTCTGCAAATGGATTCTCATTAAACTCCTTTGGGAATAGGATTACACCAGGAGCTACAAAATGGGAGAGGGAAATTTTGGCCTTTAAAACAGCAGAGAGAGAGAGAGGTTGAAAGAGCAGAATGTGTTGAAAGAACGAATTTTGGGTATAATTGAAAGGGGTTGAAAGAGTGGATTGTTGCAATCATTTTTACAATAGTTTTCTTATAGTTTTCCTATCAGAAAACGAACTGTCTGAAAGTGGAAGATACTGGTATCACTATTTTTTCATACTGAACTTTGTTGATTCAGGGAGGCAAATAACAGATATTTTCAAGGATCAGAAAATGAAGACAATTATTATTTTATTTTGCTCTTGTAGACTTTTCTAAGCCATCATTTCTATCTTTCTATCTTTCCTTAAGATTGGAAGGACTTGTGGCAAACAGTTCTCTGCAGTACTCAAAATAGCAACTTTGATCTCCTCCCCCCTCAGCCATCTGCTCAGATTATAGATCTTATTGTTCTTATAGATCTCTGGCATTTCATCGGTGGCATGACAAGAGAGTTGACAACCACAAAACCTTTAAAATCATAACAGTGGTGTTCTTGTTCCCTGAATCATTTTACATGGCTCACTGAATCCCCGTTTTTGTTTCATTTTTGTGCATCCTTAGGCTGCAAATTAGAGATGTACTGTCTGAGCCCACAACCTTTTATTGCAAGTGCTGCAAATGAATGACTCTAATGATGTGACTTTGATAACAAGCAGGTTATTGCCTATATATAGTGCAGCACTCACGAACATGTGCGTACTTGTAAGTCTTGGCCTATGTGAAGTGATCCAGCCAGCAGATCATTAATGTACAATACAAACAGGACCAAATCCTTTGGAACATCAACTAGAGGAGCCTGAAAGGGAGAGTCAGACTTTCCAATAGCTACTTTCAGTTGGCAGGATACTGATTGGAACCATGTGACAGTTTCAAGAAATATACCCAAGGCAGCCAATTTATTACATATGGCAATATGATTAATGGTATCAAATGGTTTTTTAAAATAAAAAACAGTCCAGGAATATTGCAGCAGCCAAATACATGGGAGTCCAAGGCAATAGAAATCTGTTCCATGAATTTGAAAGCCAGGCAGATGAGGTTAAACGAAACAGGGATTAGAACCAACACAATGATTATACAGAAAAGTTTTGGGGATTTTTTTTTGTAAAAAAAAGGACAGAATTTAAAAAATATGGTCATGAACAGCAAGTTTTTTTCATTCTAGTGTTATAACTCTAAAGGATATAATCTCCACCAATTTTTTTAAAAAATAAACTTCTATCTGCTCTCATATAAAAAAGATGAGGTACCTGTATTGCAAAAATCTGTCCCTCTCCGTGTCCATCTCCAGGGGAAAAATGTTGGATAGGAATAAAGTAAGTAAGTCAGGGTGCAGTCCCAAGCATGTCTACTCAGAAGTAAGTCCCATTGTATTCATTAGTGCTTACTCCCAGGAAAGTGTGGTCAGGATTGGAGCCTAGCCCTACAATCCAGAGTAACTATGGGAGCATGTAAGAGATATTGTGTGTACCTGTAGTTACTGCACCACCTAATGAAAACCTATGGGAAATTCATACTGCAATCCACAGCAAATTGTTCTTACACCAGAGCAAGGTCTCCCCGTAGTTACTCTGGATTGTGCCCTTAGTAAGTAAAAGCACAATCCTAATACATCTACTCAAAAGTAAGCCCTATTGTGTTCTATGGATCTTACTCCCAGAAAAGTGTCTTTAGGATTGCAGCCTATGTAAGTAAAGTAAGTAAGTAAGTAAGTAAGTAAGTAAACAAACAAACAAACAAACAAACAAACAAACAAATAAATAAATAAATAAATACGCAAGGTCTGGAGAGACAAAGGAAATAAAAAGAAATGTGATAATTGAGGTTTTAACACCATTAAATTAAATATTAAATTAAAGCAATATTAAATTTAACACAGTTGCATGGCCTATAAGTTTGCTCTGTGTACCATGAAAAAGTGTCACTGTTTTTAATCCTGGACATCCAAAGAAATCTAAGAAAATGTAAGAATCAGGCTGTTGCAAACTTATGTTACTCAGTGATAGCATTTTAGCACCTACCACAATTCCCTCTTCTATGCAATGGTTAAAAGTTGAGGCACTCTGTCCTCCATTCTGTATGGTCACCCTGTAGTTGCTTGAGGTTTCCTTGGGGCAGTTTAGGATTGCTTGTTGTCTTTCTATTCAAAGTAGTTAAGGTGGCATACAAAATGCTAAATCTGAAAACTAATACAACAAACATTTTAATATTATTTTTATATTAAAAAAAACATAAATCACAGGTACAACAACAGTGAAAGTAGGACAACAGTGCTTATTGAGGAAAAAATCTTCACCTAAAAATAGAACGGCAAAATCTTTCCTCTTTGCAATTTTGAAAAACTCAATGTGCAGAGAGTATTCAAATTTGGCCCAAAGAGGGTTCTGGTGGGACAAGTTGTTTTGATGCTTGTGCTGCCTGTGATTTCTTCAAGGCTACTGAGGAAACAGAGGTCAGAAATCAAGACTTTCTTCCCAAAGCACAATAATGCTTAGATCAGGGGTTTTCATATTTCCCATGTTTATAAATGAAAAGAAAATTCTACATTGACTGGAATGGGCATTTCAGTTTAAAAATGGCTTTTATCCATAAAAGGTGTTCCAAAGGGGTGCATGTAGCAGAAAAGAATGTGCCATGCGTTATTCCCAACAACACAAGCAAGCAGGGTAGTAGCATTCCAATTCAGCATTTCTCAATCCCTTTATCATCATCAGCCATCCATCCTTTTTCATCAGCCCATATCCAGTTCTATCATGTGACTGTTGATGCTTCTTGGTTAGTTTTTTAAAATTGTCATTGCAACTGTTAATGTATATGGTATATTCAGAGGTGGGCCCGGCCTAGCCCAAGATCCGGTTCGCCGGAAGTGGGAGTGGCCAGGCCGGGATCAGGAGGTGGGGCTGGGGCTGGGCTGGGGCAGGGCGAGGGGTGGGTAACGTTGGCGCCTGCACAGTGCATCAACATTGGCGCTTGCACGGAGCCTGCCCTGAAGCAGGCCGGCCTGCTTCAGAGCAGGCACTGCACAAGTGCCAATGTTGGCACTTGCGCAGTGGGCACAAAAACATGGCGGCCGGCCTGAACCGGTCTGCTATGTTTTTGCGTTTCCCCACCGTGCCGGTTCGCCAGCGGGGAAATGGGAAGATCCGGTTCGGGCGAGTAGACCCGAACCGGCATCTGCCCACCCCTGAGTATATTGCAACTGTTAATGACTTGTGGGTTGAGTGGTGAGGACCAAAATCTACTCCTGCAAAGGAATGCTAATGGTGATTTTCCATAGCTCTCTCATACATATGCCAATGCTTTCTTATCTATCTACATAAATGCCTTACAGCACAATCCAGAGTAACTATGGGAGCTCTTACGTCAACATAAGAGACATTTAGGTTGACATTGTTGTGGCGCCACCTATGGGAAATGCATAGAGCAATCCAGAGTAAATTTTTTCTTACGTCGACGTAAGAGCTCCCGTAGTTACTCTGGATTGTGCTGCTAACCTGTGTGTGAGGGTATCTGCACCTTCTGGTCAACGTTCCATATCAATCAAGCAGGCTGAGGAGAGGGAACTGTCAACATTCCAACTGTCAACTATTAACATTCCAGATACCAAAATGTGCAGGAAAACCAAAGGTATTCAATAAACATTGGTGTTTGATAAATGAGAAATAAAGGGGAGGAATAGAACTGAGATGGGCCTTCTGGGTTTAAAACAGGGCATTACTAGGGCGTTGAGCAACTGGGCCCAAAAAATTTTAACATCCCCCATACTCTCCATACCTCCTATGGCATAAGTAAAGCACTTTGGTTTTTTGCTGGAAACCAAAGGCCTTCTGAAGGGCAAGGAGATCACATATACACATCAGAACCAGTGGTGGGCACCAGCAGGTTCGCACCTACTCTATAGAACCTGTTGTTAAAATTTCCTGACGATGGCGATCCGGTAGCTGTGGGGAGGGGGATAACCAACGAACCAGTTCCTTCAGCTGCTGGAGAGGCAGTTAAAGGGTGCAGCTGGGAGCACTTTTACATTTGCCACTCCAAGAGGCAGCCCAGCAAGCACCCCACAAGCCCCGGAGTCCTTTCCTTTCTATGCTTGGAGCAAAGTGCTCCCAGCTGCACCCTTTAACTGTTGACTCCCAGGAAAGTGTGGCTGGGACTGCAGCCTGAGAGCCCAATCCTATGCATGACTACTCAAAAGTAAGTCCCATGATAGTCAATGGGACTTACTCCCAGGCAAGTGTGGCTGGGACTGCAGCCTGAGAGCCCAAGCCAATCCTGTGCATGACTACTCTGAAGTAGAGTAGGATAGATCTTCTTTTCTCAGCCTGGTGATTACAATCCTAACCATGTCTACTCAAAAGTAAGCCCTATTGTGCTCAATGGCTCTTACTCTCAGGAAAGTGTGGAGAGGATTGCAGCTTCAGAGCCCCATCCTATGCAGGTCTACTCAGAAGTAAGTCCCAGTATAGTCAGTGGGACTTACTCCCAGGAAAGTGTGGAGAGGATTGCAGCCTCAGAGCCCCATCCTATGCAGGTCTACTCAGAAGTAAGCAATTTAATTTTTTTAATTTTTTTAATTTTTAAATTAAAAACCTCCCCGGCCCTGCCCCCCTGCCCCCGCCCCCTGGCCCACTTCCAGAGAACCGGTTCTTGGGCCAGACCCTGCCCAGCCCTGATCAGAACATCTTCTAAATGTGATCATAAGGGTCTTAGGAAGGATATGAGAGAGAGAGAGAGAGAGAGGCCTGTTTCTTTACAGCACACTTTAACATCAGATTCCTGCTAACGGGACAGCAAGGCAAAACAAACAAACAAAAACAACAAATTTTCAATCCATTTTCTTTCTCCCATTTTTCCTCCTGCTTCCTTCAGCTTTGCCTCAGTAGATTTCCCTAAATATGCTACAAAATTATGACCTGCATGCAAAAATATTCACAGAACACTCTTGGGAGCCACAAAACCACAAAGGGAAAGTTGGCACAATGAACTTTGGAAGTATGTTCTTCCCCCTTGATTTGATTTTTTTCCCGTTACCCCCTGATGAGATCCATATGGAGCTGTATCATAACAAAGGGACCAGCATAGGCCCAGATCAGCAGCCAACACACATATAGTGAGCTCCAGGAGTAAGGGCTGGTGAATGTATGTTGGCCAAGGAGTTGAACATGTGTTAGATCCATCCCAGGACTTTGTTCCATATGGAATTCACCGATAGTGACCCAGGGGGGGGGGGGGGAATCTGCTTGAGACTGTAGAAAAATGCTTGCTTGAGAGTACCCATTAACAGGAACATCTTACATTTTGATATACAGTAGTAAAATGAACTGGTCTTAATTAGACACTGTGATTCAATGATGAGAATCTTAGGTTCAGATGTAAGAAACACAGCCTTTTAGTTTGTCTTGGGCCAATTATTGCTTTGAGCCCAGCTCTGTCTCATAGCAATTGTTGTGATGCTAACAAACACCACAACACACCACATCATAGCCAAACCTAAGGCTAAAATCACATTTCACATGTCACTGGGATTCTTCCAAAATTGGCTTCTCCATCTTGAATTCTCCCCTGGGGTAGGTTTGCCCACCCAGCATTGTGGTATCATCATATTGTGAACTTCCTGGCCTCCATGAGGGGCTGTCAGTTATGTGGTCCAGATCAGGTAAAACTCACAACATGATACCATTACACAGTACAAAAGATCCTAAACATGACAAGGAAGAAAGGGAGAAACTGATAAAAGGAAATAATTGTCAGTTGCAGCCCTGTTATATGTAGCTTACAACAGTTCATTGGAGAAAGGGTATGGAGTTTCTTGCAAGGGGTTTCTTGCACAGAGATTGCTGTGAACCCCCATGACTCATTTGTTGCAAGAATACTGCAGCAAAGCATAATGCTATGCTTGGCTACTCAGAAGTAAGTACCGTGGCAATCAACAAGTATTCAAAAAATACTACCTTAGAGAGAAAGGAGTAAAAGACGTAGTCCTTTGACGTCTTACTCCTTGGACAATTCATGAATAGAACTGCATCCATAGAATGGTGTCATTGGTGTCACCTTATGGAATGGTGTTATCATTCAGAGAGCATATACACTACCTGCAGAAGGTCCCAAATGTAATACCCAGAACCTCCAGGGTTGGCAAAAGGGTTTTGACTGATTTGGAAAACACTGAAAATAAGAGTGAACTAGATGGATCATTGGTTTGATTTGGTGTAAAGAAGCTTCCATAGTCCCATGGAAGACCAGCACTGCTACTAAATCTGATCTATAAACTATAACAGGTGTATGAACAGCAGATCCCCTAAATTAAAAGGCTTGAGGACTACTATCCTAGAGATGCAGAGAACTTGTCATGAAAATAATGTTCAGCTAAATATTGAAAAATTTGGTCCAAAGTATTGTTTTCTCCCTTTCCCCTATAGAACGAAAGAGCATTGTTCATTTGGGAGGGGGGAAGGTTGAGAATTTTATGTCAGGCCAGCCATGTGTCACTGTCAGGTGCCATAGACATGCCATCACATAAAAACCTTTGTAGAAAAAAATGACCGCAAGTTCCTTTGCTACAGCAGCCGATGTTGGCTACAGAGTGACCCTCCTAGAGGCCGAAAGAGAGAAACAAAAGCACAATACAAAGGAAGAACAAAGTCAGAGCCGACTTAGAGCACTGATCTGAACGGGCTCTTCTCATGCTGTCGCAACAAAGAGGGCGACTCTTGAGGTGAATACAGTCCTACTGTTGTATTCCTACATTCCAGCTATAATTCCAATTCAACCTTAGAACATGTGGCGTCCTTTTGCTTTACAGGTCATAAAAGCTGCATGCGGAGTACAGACTCCCTTTCTCTAAAAAAATAAAAAAGAGCTTTAAAGAACTCCCAGTGTACAGCTTTTCCAAGAAAAAGACTGATAAATCCCACGTGTAAAATTATCACCTTTTTACAGAAAAAGAACTTTTGTTACACGTTCATTAGTAATATAACTTAGGGGAATAAAACTTTTCTTCAATAAAGATAACACTGTGGTCACTAAAGTAATACATGTGTTATCTCAGCTTCCCTGCCTTTCCGTTGGTACCCATGCATCGAGATTTCTAGGGCTTCATTGATTTATGGCCACATTCACCCTGACAGTGTGATCTCAGGCATATCCAATAGGTTAGCAAAAGGGGGGGAAATTGCAAACCACAAAGTGTTCTATTAAATGGGTAATAGCTTCATTTTAATCCTCAGTCACCAGGAAACAATAGGTCCACATGCAGGAAAAGTCCTGCTCCCTTTTCAGTGTGCTTTGTGTGTTGAGCAGAGAAGGGGGGAAAGGAAGGGAGGAAAGGGGGTGAATCTGTATTTAAAATGTTTTGAATTCATCTATTATTAACAAAAGGTCTTTGTAGGACCTGAAAGCAAAACCAAATTGTTTTCATACAAGCTTTCATGCACTGGTCAATTTTATCAGAGGAATGATGTATTGTTGTTAGTTGGCAAGTATGTCTATATGTATGTGTGCACTGCATACACACACCAGGAGAGAAGAATTGGGAAAAAGTTGTAGAAAGTGAAATCGAAGGGCTATGGGATATAAAAGAACAACTGTGAGCATTACAATGTAAAATATTTTGTTGATTGTATTTTACAATCAACACGGGATCATGACAACATTAACAGTATATGAAGTAGACTTCCTGGCTATTCTAATTAATACAAGTAACACATCTACAACAATTACTTTTTTAGGGGGTGGCACAGGGCTGGGTCATGAGAACATGGAATGCCAGCGATAAAGTGAGTGATTCTTCTATGTAAAGCTAGATATATGAGCTACTGGATGAATGAGCAACAAATCGGCAAATGTAGTTCATTGTCAATATATATAAAGTTATACACAAAATAAATCCCATCTTCAGATCTATGCAGATGAAGTATGAGCAGTTCGTGAATGAACAGGAAAGAGAGTGTGAGGTCATGGTGAAGAGCTCAATGAAAAGATTGACTTTGGGTGCAGCAACCATGAAAAAGACAAGCCCTTCAATCCAAAGTAACTACGGGAGCACGTAAGAAACATTACGTGTACCCGTAGTTATTGCACTGGCTAGTGAAAACCTATGGGAAATTCATATTGCAATCCAGAGCAAATTGTTCTTACACCGGAGCAAGGACTCCCCATAGTTACTCTGGATTGCACCCAAATTCCATGTTAGTGGGTTATTAGAAAAGTAATGGAAGATGGAACTGCTAATATTTGAATGCACTTTTATAAACGTATAATATAAATGGTCACTTTTATAAGTGACCACATGACTTCTGGAATTCTGAGTACCATTCTGGTTACCCATCTTAAAAAGAACAGTTTTCCTTCAGCCTTTCTTTTATTCCCTCTTTTCTCATCCCACCTTTAAGCATCTAGGGCAGTGGTGTCCAAGGCTTTTGGGACAAGGGCCACCTCATCTCTCTGTTGATGTTGATGGGGGCTGGAAAAATATCCCCCCAAATTTGCTTTGGTTCATTAATCACCAGACAGCTGTTGCCAAATTATATAGATACATGCATAGGAAAAAACATGATTCATCATACCTGCAAGAAAATTAGATGAAAAATACTTTTTTGACAGCATTTCTTTTGAAGTCCAATCATAAATCATAATTATGTATTCTTTTACATGTACATATGTTTGCTTCTGAGCGTTAAAAAAAAATTCAGTGAACACAAAAGCACATACAAGATGGAACATTCATGCCAGGACCTAGCCATGACTCTGGTAAAAATCTTTCATGACTGCTCTCTGTGTGGTACTTCTTCAGTATAATAAATTCAAGCCTTCTCGCTAATAATTCAAAGCTTCAGGGTGCAATTTTTATTTCTCTTCGGAAAGTAATATAATCACTGGCACTAACACAAAATTCCCTGTGTGTTTTGTGGATTCTTCTTGGAATAAAAATGAAACTGTATATTAGCAAGAGCATTTCTGTTCTCTAGGAGTAAACAGTGGTTCCCGTTAGCATGCCTTGTGAAATAGGTGTTACATGACTTGAAAGAACATACAGTATGCCATGTCTCTGATAGAGATATAGCAATCATCAATGATACAGTAATCATCACAAAATATTAGTTCTTCTGCACTGAGAGAAGCCAGTTAGGGAGGAAAATGGGAGAACAGGCTGCTATACAAGTCAGGGATGGGCAGACTGGTTTCCTGAAAGCTGCATGCAATAGGGTAATATTGGGCAACTGAATTTGCCCAATAAGGTGACTTGGATAAAACTAAACAACCTATCCTTATTATTACTGATCCTGAACATTAGTAAAGCCAGTACAAGTCCCAATCAAAGTCCTGTGCTGCCTTGGGGGGTCTTGCAAAACTGCACTAGTGCTGGTGGGGAGGTTAGGCCAGTGCAGAGACATGTGCTGGCCTCCCACACCAACACGTGAATGGGGAGATGGTTGAGTTGTGCCTAACTGGTTAGGATTGCACCCTGAATTAGCAAAACTGTTAATGTGCAAAACATGTAGTGCATTCATAAGTAGCAAAAAGTCAACTGGACTGATGCCCCCAGACCTATCCACCTTTCCATTGCTGATGTAACTGTTGCTGATTACATTGCAGATGTAACACGACATGTCCTGAAATTGGTAAGAGCATCATCGAGGCCTCCTTAAGATAATATTTATTCTCTTCCTCGGAGCAGCACTGAGGCTGTGTTGGCACCTGTAAATTGGATAGGATTGGGTCCTTTGTTTCAATAGGGCAGTGATTTTCAATCTTTTTCATCTCATGGCACACTGACAAAGCACTAAAATGGTCAAGGCATACCATTAGTTTCTTAACATCCGCAAAGTCTCATAGCAAACCTGCAGACCACCCACAGCACACCAGTGTGCCACAGCACAGTAGTTGAAAATCACTGCAATAGGGAGAATGAATATTGAATTATATATGAGTTTACTCACTTGTGATTTGTTCCACAGTTTCTTTCCTAAAGGAAAAAACAATCAAATATTCAGATAGTGGAGTTGTTCACACCTGGGAAATCTAGTCAGACCCCACCTTTGTGTCAATCATCTTTTGTGGAGGTGTTCAAATCTACTGTTCAAAACAGATTATCCTGTGAATTCCATCTCAGAGATTAATTGAACCCAGTGGAAAAGACTGAAATCATGTTGTAAACCACATGTGAAAATATCCATGTGGAATTGCACTGACAGCATAAAAACCACATGAGAAGAGCAGAACTTTGAAATGTTAGTAACTTTTATTCTGGCTCTTACTCATGATTTGTTCAGTGGTTGTATGTGGGAATACCCAGAAGGAAGCACATGCACTGACCTCCCCATACCGCAGCAGCAAAGGGCAGACAGGTGAGTTGTGCTGGCCTTAACTGGTTAGGAGCCCTCAAAGTGCTAACAACACCTTTGTCTTGTGTTCCTCAACTCTTGTGGCTTTCTTCAAATTCCCATACATACAGTATTTTCTTTCTCATTTCTTGATATACTGAAGTTACTAGACCTGTTGTCCCCAAATTCCCAAAGTGGTTTGCGTGCTGACGCCAACAAACTCGATCACCAAACTAGATCAACCTCTTCTGCCTTCTTCCCCTTTTTCATTTTCATCTTAGTGCTGTCCACTGCAAACCACCACAGCATATTTATGTGAAATTGGAACAAGATGGAATATATGAAATTAGAAAGGAAGAGTTCAGGGAGAAAATTGATTTTGCCCCCAAATGATAGCCATTATTTCCAAATTGCCCAATTTCTATGCACACACATTTTTGTTGAATGGCAACACCACTTGACTCAGGGGAAACAGGGCCCTCTCTCAATTTTTGGCATATTTAACATCACATCATCACTGATCCCCAGATGTTTCTAATGTAGACAACACAGGCCACATGTTTTAAATTGGCAACAATCCTCAATAAAGACATAGGACAGTGTTACACTTTCTCTATAACATTGTTCTTCAAGTCATAAGCTGTGCATTTGATGTTCCAGCACTTCATACAGTCAGGGCACATAAAAGAAACCTAGAAGAAGCTTGTGTCTATATGTTCAACTACAGTTTAAGTCCCCCTTATCCAAAGTGCTTGAGACCATAAGTGTTTTGGATTTTTCCATATTATTGAATACTTGCAAAAACATAGAGATCTTGGGGAAGGGGCTGAAGTATAAAAATGAAATTCATTTATGTTTCATACAACCTTCATTTATGTTTTCATTTATGTATTCATTTATGTTTCATACAAGCCTGGAGATACGTTTTAATTTTTTAAAACAATTTTGTGTATAAAACAAGACCTGTGCATGAAAAACAGTTTATTTCTTTTTAAAGCAAAAATGTTTACTGGCCCAAAGTGGTTTACTGGCTGCAGCTCCTCATTAGGGTATAATAGAGGGTGGCAGATTTTCTGTACAGATTCTACTTCTTCCTGGCTGGTTTCCACAGCTCCCCAAAGGCTCACAGTTTGGGAACCACTTCCTACAGATCGTTGTATGAATTCTATCCAGATAATATATATGAAGTACTTTGCACACTCAGAAAATGCAGTGCAAATGCTAAATATCATGAACTCAAATTCCACCTATTCCATTTCTAATTCATGGTTCCTCATCAAAAACATGTCATTTTTGGACTCTATCATTAAAAAAAGTTTTGTCTTAGTTTAACAACCTCTGCACCTTAATATTTCTCTTCTGTTTTCTCTCACATTAACGGTAACAAACGATCACTTAGGGTGGACTGCAGTTCTCAAAACCCAAAGTTTCCTGCATTGTTTCTGGAATATGAAATTACATGTTTTTTCCAAAGTCTGTTTTGTTGTTTGGATTTTCCTTGCAAAACCAGCAGTTTCAATTTGATGTAAGGGCACAATCCAAAGTAACTACGGGAGCACATAAGAGACATTACGTGCACCCATAGTTACTGCACCACCTCGTGAAACCCTATGGGAAATTCATATTGCAATCCAGAGTAATTTATTCTTACTCTGGAGCAAGGACTCCCTGTAGTTACTAAGAAAGAAAGAAAGAAAGGGTTTTTTGTATATGCACTGCAGAAGGAATGGTGGGTGAGTTGGAATATATTTCATCAGTTCTTTTCATGAACTGTTAGGCTGGGCAAAGACAATCTAATTGTGTGTGTTGGGGAGCAGACACTGAGGCTGCAGCAGAACAAAGGGAAGAGCTAAAACATATGAAGCTTTATTTTGGCACAAGACCAAGACTGCTGTTCTTACTTTCTAAGAGGAAAATGGCTGGAATCAAGTCGCTTTGTGAATCATAACTGCAATGGAAGCTCCCTTAACTATAAGAACATCCTGTCAAAAGACCATAATATATGCATTGTTCACCATTAAAATGAGGTTGGATCACAGGCAGTCAGAGCAGGGGTTTCCAAACTCCGGCCCTGGGACCAGATGCATCCAAAGGCAAGCATCCAGCCCACAGCAAACCCCTTCCACTAGACCCTCAGGCAAGCCCTATAATCCTCCAGAGGAGAGGGGAGCTCTGCTTTCCATGCTTTAGAAGGCTATTTTGGGGGTGGGGAGGCTGCACACACCTCTCTCTTTATCTGAAAGTGCTTTTGAAATGGTTTGATAACCACCCTTTCTATGTGTTGGAAAGTGTTTATGAATTCATTCTTTCATTCACAAGTTCTGTCATTAAAATATTCATTTATTTAAATTTATTCAAATTTGAAATGTAAATCGATTCTTATTTTCTTCTGGCCTCCAACACAATATCAGAAAGATGATGTGACCCGCCTGCCAAAATGTTTAGAGATCCCTGCCGTAGTGCATGCATGCTGTCTGGTCTGTGCTGCATCCAGAGCAGGTCTGGGTCTGGTTTCAGTGCAATTTAGAATAAGGAGAATTGATTCCCCTTTGCCTATGTCACAAGGCGGCAGTCCCTTTGGGCTACTCAGATATGTGCCACATAAAGAAGGGATGCAGCTCTGAGAAACCTGGCCTACGTAGGTGCTACCTAGCAGCCCACCTGCCCCCTATCCTTCCACAAAACCCCTGAAACACTCTCCCCAAGTCCCACTGCTGGCCTTCTCAAGTAGGCACTTATCAGGATGTATAACATATAAACTTCTGTTGTTTAGGCCTGTTCCCAAATTGTCGCACAAGTGTCTTATGGCACTACTGCAACACCCGAAGGCTGGTTCAAGGGACTTGCACTGGCCTAAGGCTCAGTTTGAATTGCACCTTGAGTATGGTTAGAACAGTCTGGAAAAATGGTAAATGTTTGCACACTCAAAACCCAAAGTATCAGAATATTTTAATATATAGAAACTAGTGTTTTGCTGTTTGAAAACTGTGTGTTATGGCATGTATTTGCATTAGCATGGGATCATTTTCCTTTCATTAATTTATTTTCATTCTTTTCATTTTGCAGAACAACACGTGACAAGCATATCCTCGTCATATTTTCCTGGGCAACAAAATGGTCTACGATATTATTTTCCTGGAAGGGAGAACTTGTACTCTGGTTACTGAGACATTAAGAAATGCTTTGATATTGTGACCCAGATAATTAAAGTATTGCAAACTAGCATTCCTGGTTCCACATCAAAAAAGAAATCCAACAAGACCTTGAAGAAAAATGTTACACCTTTTTTCCCAAGCAAAACAAACCACAGAGAGTTTGATTCTCACAGAGTCTGATTCTCTGTGCTGATTTCCTTATGTGGGAAGGAAGATGAAATGAGATCTGTGTCAGCTTTAATATAATACTTTATTTTGTAATAGCTGTAATGTAGTTTGCCAGGTGTAAATCAATTTCTATCTAAACCATTTCCCCCACCCACCCCGAACAGGGCATTTTTCTTCCCTTAAATAGCTGGATACACTTGAGGCTGTCCTGTTTTCCCATTTTGGCCTCTAAGTGTAACCACAATTCATAAGATTCTCATGATCCACAATTCACACAATTTCCCTTATATTTCCAGTTTTCTTCCATCAACTTGATGCTTGTTGCTGTTCAAATTGCTCACATTTCCATATCATGCCTATAATAAAATGGTTTGAACTTTGCATGCTACTGTTCGAACTCCCTGGACCCACTTGTAATATCACTAAGCAATGCGCCCGAGATTCTACATAGACATTTCTGCCAAATTTGGTTTAATTTTGTCACCCTATTCTAGCACCCACCGGCAAATAGCATGTAGCAGCACCTGCACTGTCTCTACTATATGCTATGTGCCAGCTGGAGACCATGACACGACCGAGAGGGAAGTAAAAGAACTAGTTTCTGATATTGCAATACCTTGGTTTCCATTGAGACTGTTCAGATAGCTCTTTGGGTGGTACAACTCGGAGTTATGTCGAGGTAGGGTGAGAGATATGTCCAGCCTGAGGTGGACACCTTGTTCCTAATGGTTCTTCAGGTCACATGCACTGAAGACTTGTAGTGCCATTTCAGGCCATTACATGGGTCTTGTACTGCGGGAGAGCACTGTGTTTTGCTTGGTTACTGCTTTGTTTGCACCTTGTCTTACCCTACAGTTCAGAGTAACTACAGGAGCACATAAGAGACATTTACGTCGATGTAGTTCCGGACCCCCTAGCGAAAACCGATGGGAAATTCATATAGCAATTCAGAGTAAATTGTTCTTATATTGGAGCAAGGGCTCCCCAGTGTTACTCTGGATTGCGCCCTAAGGCTGCAGTCCTACCACCCTTTCCTGATAGTAAGTCTTATTGAATTTAATGAGACTCACTTCTGAGTGAAGTGCATAGGATCATGCCCTATGGCACCTTAGTCCTGCAGCCAGAGTTCCTGATGAAGTCTCTAGTATTGCACCTTGGTATAGTATCCATAGATGATAAGGCCAACCCAAGATGCAAACAGATTAGCAACTGAGCAGGACCATGAATATTCATTCATTTTATCTGCTTCTAGATTGGATTTAAATGACTGGAAATGAAGTTATAACTGCTTGGAAGTTTACTGTCTGAGATGTCCAACAGCTTGAGGAAGTTTTTAATTTATAGCATATCAATACCATGTTACTTGTGAAACTGAAGGAACAATGGGATAGTTGAAACCTGCACATGGGCAAGTCCACCTGGGGTGCCCTTCAGAGAGAAAGGTGGAGTACAAATCTAATAAATAAATAAATAAAACAAATATCAAAATTATTAATTCATCCATAATAGCTGTTCCCCAATGAGAAGCAATATTGGCAGATCAAATAACTATACCAGATCAAATAACAAAGTTCTCTGACCCACATGTTTTCTTTGTACAAAGTGATTTGAGTAGCATCGGATCCAACCATGCAGAAATAGCTTCCAGATCACTGTATTGATGTATGAATTGTCCTGAAAACATGACCAAGCAGTAAGTTTTCCAGTAGCTGTTGTGTGGGTCCTGGTCACTAAAATGGTTTCGTTAAAAAGAGCCACACAAGCATCTGCCAATGTTTATGCATCAGCACAACAAAATAACCGGTGTGCCAATCCTACAGAGAGATAATTCTGAGGGAAAGGTAAAATTTCTATCTCTATCAGTGGAACTGCAGGTAAGGGTTATAAGAAGGAAAAGGAAGGGGCAAATGGCCTGTGGAAAGGCAGTGATGATTTTTTTCTTTTTGAAAACACTTTTTTTCTTTTCCAATTTTATGCAGTTTTTAGGGTACTCATTAATCTGAAAAAACCAGTTTCCACTTCCAAACCATTGGTGCCAGGGTGAAGTGAAATACCAGCCAGCCCGGTTTTCGAGTGCCAAGGTCATTCAAGATACCAGTCGGCCTGTGTTGTCAGTGCCAGAACAATTTGACAAAACAGCCTGCCTGGCTTATTAATGCCAAAATTGTTTTGAAATATGTCCTCAGTAGCAGATTTAAGAGTTAGCAAAGTATTTTAATTTTATGGAATGGCTGTGATTCATTGCCCATGCAAAGTATTGTGTGAAGCGGCTTGAAAATGAATGGCTGAAAAAATTGTGCCTCTTTTAAAGTGCTGTTGTGGACATTAAGTTGGAGGCTGGCTACAAAAATGTAACAATGGAAGGTAGATAGTTTGTAGAAAAAGGGACAAGAAGAATCAACAAGAGAAAAGCAACGCTTGCTGTTGGGTGAAGTTCCTTGAGGGGACCACAAATGTCCAATGTCCTTGACTTCAATGGCACCCCACCACGAAAGCCTCAGCCTGACCATTTTGATAGGGAAAAAGAGAGAGGCAATGGGGGGCCTATTGTAAAGAGCCTAAGGGTGAAATCCAGAGTAACTACGGGGAGTCCTTGCTCTGGAGTAAGAACAAGTTACTCTGGATTGCAATATGAATTTCCCATAGGTTTTCACTAGGTGGTGCAGTAACTATGGGTGCATATAATGGGCACAATCCAGAGCAAGTTCAGCCTGCTCTGACCTAACTGCTCTCTCCTAACTATTCTGTATCCAGAACATAAAGTTATGCTGCATCCAGAGAGTCAGGAAGCCTGGGCTGCCCTAACTGCTCCAGAGCATGCTAAGTAATTGACACATGGGGAGCAGTGGTGGGCTCCAGCAGGTTCGCACCTACTCTATAGAACCGGTTGTTAATGAGAGATAGGACATATAAAGTTTAAAAACAGCCATTTAAAAGTGGCTGCCAAATGGGCATAGAACCGGTTGTTAATTTCTTTGAATCCCATCACTGATGGGGAGGACTTGCTCCTGAGGAGACCCCCCTCAGATCACACTGAACAAGGAACAGCTGTGGTGTCTGCCTTATAAGAAAGCCCAGAAGTTCCTGACAACCAGTTACAGCTGCAGTTCCTCTAGTGGAGGGTAGATGTTTGGAGTGGCCTGCTGTAACCCCAGGTTAGTGGGCTGCTGTAGTTGTTCCATATCCTGAGGTTGAGAGGCAGGGGTTGCAGCTAGGCTGGCCAAGAACTCAGATTTTTGGTCAACACTGCCATTCTTACTCAGGCCTTATCATGGACCCTTATGGGTCTACTCATTACTATACCTGCTCCTGAGGTGGTATAACTCTGAGGGCTGGAAGAGGGCATTTCTGCCTTGAAACAGGCTCTGGATACAGAGTAACTGCTCTGCCCTTGGCAATGCTAAACATGCCCTCAACATGCCTCTCCTGAACTGCTTAGGGCAGAGCAGTTAGTGCAGAGCAGGTCCACCTCTCTTAGGGCACCCTATGTTGCCTTGCTCTGCCCTAAGCCTCTTCCAGAGAAACTGGGTTGGAGCATCTTGCAGTTGCTCCACCCTAGTGATAGATAGGGCGACCCAAGGGCTCTTATGTGGACAGATTAGTTGCTCTGGATTGTGCTACCTGAAAGAAATGCATTGTCATCAACTATTGGCATCTGAGTTAATATTCAGTGGTGTCTCATTCCTGTTGTTCAGTTTGCAAACTGCCCCAGTTGTCTCTGCAACAGTTTTTAGTTTTAAATCAAGTTTAGATTGTATTTTTTATCACAACACTCTCCCCCCGCCCTTTTCATTCCAGAATTAGATGCATTACCAAATGTTGGCATCAATGAAGATACCACAGAGGGCCCTAGGCTGCTGACAAAAATCAATGTACATTAATGATTAGTTCTCCCCCCCCAAAAGAAGAAAAAACTGAAACATAAGATCTACATCCAACCCATGCAGTACATCAGCTATTTTAATCTTAATATGTTTTTCAGAAACTGAACAAGCAAGTCTCTGAGAACTTAAAAATTACTTTAGCATTTATCTGGCTGTTTATAAGGAATTTTAATCCTCAAGGTGCAATCCTGATAGGCCAGGGAGAATTAACACCTGCTCCTGATGTGGCCTAGGTCAGAGGGGCTTAGAAGCGGAGTGCCTGGCCTGGAAACAGGATCTTGATATGGCCTTATTAGGCTGTTATTAGGCCATGCCCCATATGCTCCCGACACACCCCTGCTGAGCTGCCTAGGCCAGCAGGCCACTTCTAGGTTGGTGCATCTCCATCTGTCTTGGGTCAGCTTATGTGGACTGATGCAGGCCCAGCCTTTTCTGGTGCAGATAGGCTGGGCCAGAGCCAGATAGACTGGCCTAAATTAGGGTTGCCATATGTCCTGGACAACCAGGATTGTCTCAGTTGGGGGAGACTGCACTCACATACTGGCAAGTTTGACAGGGAGGGTCCTGTCCCGGTTTTGTGGAAGAGAATTATAGCAACCCTAGCCTAAGTGCACTTCAGGATTGCACCCTTAGACTATTAAAGCTGATATGCTTTAAACTTGCTTAATACAGATTCTGGTTTGTTCATTTAGATTTGTGCACTGCAGCATCTCAGAGTCTATATTTTAAGACTGTTATTTTGGCGGTTCTGGAATTTTCTGTTATCTTCAGCAGATGGTTTTGAAGTAGATGGTCTAAATTTGAGGATGGTGGGTTGGAAGAACATATCTCTATAAAAGCAAATGGAATCCACCATTTAATTTAATGGGATCAAGGCTGCGTTCTATGCAGCCTAGTCTTAAGAATGACTTAAGAGCCTCTAATCTTAAGATCCCCTTAAGAGATGGGCTCTAGTTTGGTGAAAGAGCTTGTGCTTTGCCTACCGAGGCTTACAAAGTTATCAGGAACTCCATCTGGCAGGAAAGGCAGGAAAGACCCTTTCCTGAAATGGGTGCATATAAGAGCTATATGGACTAATGATTGGACTTGGTGTAAGACAACTTCTTACATTCTGGAGCCCATGTCAAATGACACGGTTTCCAGAGCATAAGAAGTTCTACTTCTAAATAAGAAGTTCTGTTTCTATTTCTACTTCCAGTTTCTACTGGAACGACAGTACAGAAGCATGGAAGGAGTACTGATGGAATTATTTAGTTGCTGGAAGATAAAATGTCCCTAACAAATGAATTGCACTTGTTTGGAAGTACATATTTGGAAAAGTGAATCTTACTCACTAGTTTTGATATGGTTTAAAAAAACTCACCTATCGTTCACCTCCTTTCTCCAAACAAATCTTTTCACATGATGTGTGAAGGTTCATTAACATGGCAGTGGTTTCTGCAGGCCTCCGGCCTGCTTGTATCTGTGGTGGTCCAGCATGTTCTTTATCCTCTGGGCCAGCTTGTTAGCTTGCTGCCTTGCTGTTTGTACAATCTCAAAGGATTGCTTCAATAATATATGTAATGTGTACATAGCAGTTTGTGTATAGTAGGAAACACTATGTTCTTGAATCTTTAAGTTGGTTGTGTGTGTTTTTTATAAGAAACATTTTATGCAGCACTAAATAAAATAAATTGCAGGCCCCTGATGATCTAATAAATCCTACGGCAGAGTTCAGATACAGTAATTAATTATCCCAACATGGAATTCATAATGATCAACCATTAATTGACTGGGGGACTGGATGTATTAGGATTTGATAATGGGCTGTGGAGTCTTTCACCTTTCAGCTTAGTGATTTGAATCTGATTAGGATGTCTAATGACCACAAGCCATTGGTGTCACAAGCAGGGTACAGCCTGCACAAGGTGCAGCCCCCATCATGGGGGGTATGACACCACTAAAAAACAAAATAGCTTAAATCAAGTTTGTACAAATACTTCTAGATGTTATAAACAGCAGAATGTAATGAAAAAATCAAAATACTGTACAACCTTGGACCGGAATAACTTGGATTGAGAGCATTTTGCAAATACAAGCAAACATTTCTAATAAATTTTGACTTGCAATACAAGCAATGTCTTGTAAAACAAGCAAAACCAGTCCAGTCTGGGATATGGGCTCCTCCAGCCCAGCACAGCATTTTCTGCAAGACCAGCCTATGCGTGTATACTCGGAAGTAAGCCTATTAAAGTCAACGGGGCTCACGCCTATGTAAAGGGGGGCAATGGAAAGGAGCTTTTGACACATAGCCTTGCATGTCTACTCTATAGTAAGCCCCATTATAATCAGTGGAGCTCACTCCTTTGTAAGGGGGGCAGATTGCAGCCTGAGAGACCTGTGAGACTTTGTGCAGGTTAATTTGTTTTATTTTTCTTTATATTTTGTATTTATTATTTGGTACTATATTACAGTATTGTAATCATTTTTATATGAATATTTTTGGGTTGTGGAACAAATAATCTGAGTTTCCATTATTTCTTATGGGAAGATTTGGTTTGATATACAGGTGTTTTGGATTACAATCATACTTCTGAAACAAATTATGCTCATCAACCAAGGTAACACTTATGACCATTCTATCAAAAGTTATGGCCAAAATCCAGACACTCAGAAAAGTCTGCTGTTGTGGGAGGGATGGTTGTGTAGTATACGTTACTGCTGAAAATGAGGATAGTATGGAATGATGTGTGAGAGCCAAGAATTCTCCCTAACTCCTTTAACTTCAGCTTGCTTTTGGCCTCAGCCAAGTCAAACCATTCAAATAAACATTTCCATACTGCCTGGCAATGAGGTGGGTCACGATGGTTTACTCCCAGCAAAGCAGAATCAACCAACGTTTTCTATAGGTTTGATAGGTTTGTACTATTGCAAAATGTTCTGTGGTTATATAACGCTAAATGGGAGTGTCTTAAACCCCAGCTTTACTCAATAGCTCTTGATACTTGGCATTGTCAACTGTGTGTCATGCCTCTTCTTTGGATAAAAAAAATTATAGGGTTGTTACAGTGCAAAAAAAACCCCTCTGTAACAATATATTTTCCATGGAACACACAACAAACTTCTCTTCTAGCTCATTCCCCCAGTCTCCAGATCAAAGACTATCTTTAAAAAAGCACCCACACTGATTAAGACCAGATTAAGCAAAATAGCAGGTCTAAACTCCACATTCTGAAAGACCCCCAGTTTCTGAAAATGGGGACTTTGGGCTTGTTTAATAATGGATATAAAATTATTCCAGATTTTAGCAGAGTTTACGACTGCTGTTAAATTTACCCTTCTTTGGATTCTGGCTGTGTGTTTTGGATTTAATTCAGCCTGATGACTGAGGGAGATATTTGAATGAATAATAATTTAGAAACCATCTTTATGTATTTCACGATATGATCCATAGATGACAATATGCACACACTCCATTATTCATAAGGCTTAAGTCATTCTGAATCCAGGCAAATATCTGAAAACAAGCTTTATCTGGACTGTGAACTTCACATCCATGCCTACATGATGCTGCCGCTAAGATCACAGGAGTTCAAAAGTGTTTTCAGAATCGCAAGGGAAAGTGCATTGAGATTTTAGCATTGACAAAAGCATGTACAGCATCACAAAAGAGATTCATGGCTGCAATCCTATGCACATCCTGGATAAATAAAGAAAGTTTGGATAAAGTGAATAATAAATCCCACTGAACTCAGTGGGTCTTGCTTCTGAGTAGATATACACTGGGTTGTATAGAACTCCCTTGCTGGCCCTACGCATCTAGCACAGTGTTTTCCAAACTTGTGGGTTGTGACCCACCAGAGAAATGAAAAGTGGGTCATTCCCCCATAGGAGGAGTGGCCCAGCAAGAGTGAAAGCAACAGCACTAAAGCAGCTGTACCATGAACTTTACAGAAATCCTATAAATTTGGGCTCATTTATTCATTAATCTAAGTTCCAGTTCTAATCTGTTTATTTGAATTTTATATTTAATTTTTATTTCCAGCCTTAAACACTTGCCAGGTATTTGATGTGGCCCATTGGTCAAAAAGTTTAGAGACCCCTGATGCAGAACATTGATATAGTTCCTCTGCAGGATGACAAGTTTGATTTCCCATGCCTTCACTATTCTCCTTTCTCATCACCTCACCCCATCCTGTGTGCATTGAATTGCAACTCTAAGTGTGCACCGAACTGCAGCTCCAGCCGATTAATTGGTAGGAACCACTTTTAACGGGTGAGTAGTTGCAAAGTGCCCCAGTAAGAAAAGAAAATATAGATGATGTGAGAAGCAACAGTCCTCTGTACTGTTTTCATTCTACACAAACTAACATTGTTGAAAATAAGATGGTACACCAGAGACATATCAAAACTAAACTATCTAAAATGGTTTCATAAAGTTACAGAATATCTTGTGCAAACCACCTGCCTAATATTGCCATTTATGTGTGTTTCAAAAGCATTTGTTCAATGGCATGCGTGCTTTTGGTGCCCTTACCAATAGAATCATTGCATCCAGGTAGTAGTTTTGCTTAAGAGTAGTAGGTTGCAGTCCTAACCTCCAATTAGGCTGGCATAAATCCCCTCATAAGTCCTGTGCTAACCTGGGGGTGTCATGAAAGTGCTGTAAGGCACTTCTGCCCCTATACGGGGGGAAGGTGGTTTGGCCAATGCACAGGTGTGCGCTGACCTACCCATACCACCATGGGAAGATGTGCCAGGTAAATTATACCAGCCTAATTGGTTAGAATTACTCCCATAAAGTAATCAATATCCAATGATCCCTTCTAGATCACATAGGCCATCATCACCTTGCTCTCAGTCTAGCTCCCCTTGGTTGTCCTTTGATATCTATAGAGTAGGCCATGTGAATGTGAGTCCACCAGCCCAAACCCAGCAGTGACAGACATATTGTAAGACAAAAAAAAATCCAATATCTTTGCTGGATTCTTTTGCTTCCAGCACTGCAAAACCAGAAATAGTCACTCTGGGATGCAATGTTTGAATGGCATATCAGCACAGACGTTGGGTGCAGAGCAGGACATATGCAGGATCCTGGAGTGTTATCTTCTATTTTTTTCTTTCAATCCAAAACAGTCTGGGACCGGTATATCTTAAGGGCTACATCCTCTCTATATTACATCAGTCTTGGAGACACTGCATCAAATCCCCCTGCTGTCTGAAGCTCGTTGGGGGCGTTTGAGGCTGTGGCACCCATGTTGTGGAATGCTCTCCTTAAGCAGGCTGAGCATATAGAATGGAGGACAGAGTGTCTGTACCTTTAATCACTGCATAGAAGGGGGAATTGAGGCAGGTTTAGCATATCGTAGAAGGGTTTAAAAAAGCAGGACCTGCCTGAATTCCCTCTTCTATGCAATGGTTAAAGGTAAAGGCACTCTGTCATCTGTTCTATATGGTCACCCTGTCCTTAAGAATGTTTACCTGGCCTTTTCACTGTTTTGCTTCCACCATAAATTGAAGCCAACATTTTAGGAACGTCTTTGGGGAAGAAGGAAACTGACTGGTGAGCAATTCATTTTCTGTGACTTTTTGTGAATGTGGATCATACTACTTTTAAAGTAGTATTATTGCTCTTAATCTTGTATTTTGATTTGCTTCCTTTAATTTTCAGTGACTATTTTGGTTTTCTTCCCCATGAAAAATGATTAAAGATAAACCATAGCACAAAGGGAGCGGCAGCAAATTCTCCACCAAACATTTGTAAAGTGGGATATAAATATGCGAAGAAATACTTTGAAACTATTTATTTTGTTTAATATTAGGTATAAGCATTAAAACTGAATTTTTGATTATGAGAGATGAGAGTTTTTTCTTTATGTTTTTTGTTTTTGTTTTGTTTTTGTTTTGGGGGGAAGCAGTAAATCTTAGTACAATCCTAACCACGTCTACTCAGAAGTAAGCCCCGTTGTATTCAATGTGTCTTACTCCCAGGAAAGTGAGTTTAAAGACACTTTCCTAGGAGTCAGACCCATTGAACACAATGGGGCTTGCTTTTGAGTAGACGTAGTTAGGATTGTGCTCTCAGTCTCACAAATCCAGGCTGCATGAGTCGTTCCTAAATCTTTGATGGCAAATTTGCTGCTTCTGCTTAATATTAAAAGAGCTCTCCTTGTTTCTTCTGGTGCAATTTTTGTGATGAGACGTGAAGTGGCTTTGCATATGCAAATATAAAGAGTAACTCTGGGTGTGCACATGAAGAAATAAGTATGTCCATTCTTTCCTTTTTTAAAACTTAAATAGGTGTCTTAAGGACAGTAGTTGAAAATTAAGGGTGCAGTCCTAACCAATTTTCCATAGCTGTTCCATTGGAGGATGTGCTGCATCCTGTTTGCCCTTGGAGGGCAATCACAGAGGCTTCCTCAAGATACGTTAATGTAGCTTCCCTTACCTTGCAACTGCGTTCCCTATACCTCGGTACTGGAAAGTTGGTTAGGCTTGGACCCTAAGGAAAATAACAATCCGATTCCTAACCTATTTTGCAGCATTAAAAATTCAGTGTCTTCAGAGTCCCCCCCCTCACAATCCTCTTGTTCTGTTCTCAGCGGTCTTGTTTCATCTCTAGCCCAGAATTCTTCCAAAGTGAGAGAAGAATAATTTCACTCACAAAAAATGTACGGAAAAACCTGGAAGAGTAATATAAACAGAGCTGAACACGTTATATAAAACTATGGGAAGAAAAGACCATGTTAGGTAAATACCACGCTACTTATTTTATGATTTTTTTAAATGTCATTCTTTTGTCCAATATTGACTTTTTTATATGGGGGATAAATTATAGATCCTTCTGCACTTGGGAACTGTGGCTTCCTTGCTTTGACACAGCTGGTCCAGTTAAGAATTGAAGTCACAGTAATTAGTTATGAGTTTCTTAACATGGAGGAGCCAGACCAGGATGAGAAAACTTGGTGAGGTGACTTCTCCCGGGGACAGAGAAAGCTCATGGGAATGCACACAATTGTCCTTGTAAGGAAGCACACTGAAGCATCTGGATGGTGTGGCTACAAATAGATGTTTCTTGGGGCACCGGCATGTGAGACAGAAATACAATACAGTCTTCTCACTTCTACAACATTTTCCCCGATGCAAACAACTTCTTTTGAAGAGTCAGGAATTCCAAAACAATAATACATGGCAAATGCACTGTTCAGAAATGCAAAACTTTAGGTTTACATAGGAAGGAGAATAGAAAGTAGATGCCTTTTTGAATACCCTGCAGGGAGGAAAAATGGGGTAGAAATTTTGTAATGTAAGTAACTAAGGGTGCAATCCTTACCTAGACTGGCACAACTCATCAGTCTTCCCCTTAACATGGTGATGTAGAGAGGCAAGCACATATCTGTGCACTGACCAACTGTCCCTCAGAAGTGGTGCGGAAGTGTCTTACGGTACTTTTGTGACACCCCCAGGTCAGCACAGGACTTAGGCCGGTGTGTAGGCTGGCCTAACTAGAGGTTAAGATTGCAACCTAAATACCGGTAAATAAATATCACTAGTTGTACAGTGGCAGGGTCATTCAGTGGTAGTTCCCAAATCCAAATATCACTAGTCATACAGTGGCAGTTCCCAAACTGTGCATTGAAAAGCCAGGGGGCATCATGTGGCACTCTGCAGGGCATCTCAAACCACCCACCTGCCAACATTTAAACTGCAATGTGACGCTCCAAAGACTGCTAAGAGGATTGACTCAAACACCTGAGCACCTGCATTTTTTCATGCTCAGAAACTCCCTCCTGCCCAACCAGAGCCTTTTTCTGCATAGCGGTTTCCAAATTCAGGAGACAGTCCTACTCACTTCCAGGAACTGTGTGGGAGGGGGAATAGTATAGTGGGCCCTAGAAGCTTGGGGAGGACTAGAGCATGGGGGCTGTGAATACTAGGTGCAAATCCTTGCAGGGCTTGTTTTAAGAATTGTGTGTGCTTCATTTCTGATCCCATGAATCAAGATTTCAGTCTATGTTGGTCTCCCAAAATGCACCCTGACATAGCTATATAAGGAAACCATATACTGCTTTCTACCCTTTTAAGGCCACAAAAGAATCTAACTGCCTCTAACTGGTACTATTATGCCACAACTTCTACTAAGGCTGCACAGAGTATGAAAAACTATTAAAATGGAGAAATGTTGTTCAGTTGTGGAAGGGAAATAAAATAAGAGGCTTTTCAAACTGCTTCATTGCTTCTTTTGGAAACAAGCATATAAACTAGATGCTAAACAAATTTAACTGTTTTCACTTAAAATAATTTGTGTTTCAATATTGCTTTCCTCTGGTCCTGCAAATTGTAATTGTTCTTGTTTTCTTTTAATTCTACTTGTTTTACTTGTTGTTTTGAATATATTAAGTATGTTATGATAAAGTGGCGTTCAAAATTGTTGATTAGTAAATATTGATGTTGATGAATGAACTAATGAGATGGCAACAGAATAAGTAGTTGAGTGGGTTGGAGATATTGACAATGGCAGGTTTCCAACTGAGATGGAAGACATGAACCATACCATGAACTTTTAAGCATGTGTACTTGGAAGAAGTGGGGCTTTTTTACTCACAGTGCAATCCAATAATCCAGTTAACTACTCAGAAATGCGTTCTACTCTTTTCACTAAACTCCATTCTGTTAACAATTGTACTATTACAACCTAATCCTATCTGGGTTTTGCATTAATGCTCCATTAGTGCAAGATTTGGGCTGCTGACATAGTAGCCACTGCAAAACCAAATAGACCCAGGCAACTAGTACAAATAGCTGAGTAGCTATTTGTAGCCCCTACTGGAGTAAGCAGGTTGAGGGACTTTCAAGGACATTCTCAAAGAGGAAGTGGGACCTGCTGGAGTGGATTGAGGGTGGCCTGGAGACATCCTATGTCCCCAGCCTGGGATCAACATATCCCCTTGACTGAGATTAAAGCCAGCCATTGAGTTAGCACACATCCAAGGACACCTCTACTAGTTTATGTTATGAAACCATACTGCTGTAGCATATGGTGCACACTGTAGTAGGAGCAGGGTGACCAAACAGAATGGAGGACAGAGTGCCTCGACCTTTAACCATTGCATCGAAGAGGGAATTGAGGCTGATTTAGCTTGCCATAGAACAGATTAAAAAGCAGCACCATAAAAAGCATGTCTACTCAGAAGTAAGTCCCGTTGTGTTCAAAGAGAGTTACTCCCAGGAAAGCCCAGTGCCAGGTTTCAAATGGTGGATCCCACAATCTCGCGACTCCCTGACCTGAGATCATATCCCCCCCCCCAAGGGAGTCTTGACCCCCACTTTGAGTCCCAGGGCTATAAGATGGCTTATGACAGTGACTTCTGAGCTCTGCTGCCATAAGTCCTCCATATGATTGGATTGCCTGCAACAAAATTAAAGGGAGTGATCCATATGAAATTGAAAGGTTTTCAGATCCTGCCAGGAGTCAAGCGGAAGGTCAGGACTCAAAGGCAGAGAAGTTCCACAGCTGTGGCAGTGCCACAGAGAAGGCCATTTCCCTCACTGCTTCCAGCTATCATAGGAGGGCCATTCCAGACAACCTCAGGAGATGAGATGTCCCATGCAGAAAGGAATCAGGTCCTCAGGTATCCCTAGTTCTAAGGCATAAAAAGCTTTAAAGGTGAATAGCAGCAGCCCTCACAAATTGGTAACGAGTCAGGGTTGTTTATGATTTCAGACAAGCAATCCCTTTATATAATTATATATGTACTAGCAATATTTAAAATCAAGCCATTGAAAATTTAGAATCAATATTTAGAATTCAATAGTTAGAATCAAGCCATTTTCTTTAGATATTATTTAGAATTCTAAATTCAATATTTAGAATCAAGCCATTTTCTTTCGACATTGTGTATCTATAGCTTGAAAACAAACAGCACAAGAATTTGGAAAAGAGGAAAATCATTCCTTTGGAAAATCCTGATCCTTAATGTGCCCTTGAAAGGAATGAATAAGAGTGTAGATGAGAAGAATAGAACAGATTTCGTCTACAGAGAGTTGGCACTCATTTCCAAACTTCTCCATCATATATCATGCATTGCCTTTGTTAATCATGGTACTCTTTTGGTCTTTGGAATCTGAATGTCTGCTATGGACTGTTTTTCATGTTATGTGTGTATATTTACCTCTGCGCATCCAATGTAAGATAGCTGCAGTCTGTAAAATATTACCCTGGAAGACTGGAACTCATCATTATGACGGAGGCCCAGCAGGTAGCAGAATGAACAGCCACTGGCCCATGAATTAGAAGACTGGAGTGTCAAGTAGCTTTGTGGAGACCCCAGAGGGAAAGGAGAAGCCTTAGTAGATCAAACCTACAGGTCCCTGAATTCCACATCACTGAAGCACAAACCTGGTTTTATTTTATTTTATTTGTTTTTGCTGCTTCATTAGCTGCCTGCTGAAGGACAACTGTTGCAGGCAGGAAATGAGCCTTTCTTAAGAGGATGACAAGCCACACAGTTCATTTCACTGGTGACGTCTGCGGAATTGTCTATTGTTCAATTCAGACAGTTAGATATATATGTGAAATCTTAAATATCTGTATGTCCTAATTACACACACACACACACACACACAGAGAGAGAGAGAGAGAGAGAGAGAGAGAGAGAGAGAGAGAGAGAGAGAATTTACCATGGTTCCTGAACGTTTTAGCAGCAGGACCCACTTTTTAAAATGATGCATTATTGGGACCGACCTTTCTTTACAAGTCTTAAAAAAGTGTTTCTCCTTATCAGCCAGACAAGCCTCTTTTTCTATGTTGAGGGACTGCCTTCTGGAGCATTTGTTGAGGTCCATGTTAATTTGGACCCTTATAGTGGTGCTGCATTCAAGGCATATGGAACTACTGCTGTCCCAAAAGCTGCCTGATTTATGAATGTCAAGAGTTGTGGTTATAATGGTGCTTAGGCCAGAGCAGAGGCTTGCTTAAATTTTGATGCACATTCCCTAATCTGCTGCATCAGTTTCACGACCCACCAAGAATTATATCTCTACCCACAGTTTGCACACTGCTGATGTGGAATGCATAGAGATTCAACAGGAGTGAGGCTGAATATATGGGATTGGGTTCCACAAAGGAGTTTATGGTGCTCTCAGATGGCATTGCCATTTTCCCCTCGTTGACAAAACGTCCCTCTCCCCAGCATAAATACTGAGCAGACCTATAAACATGCATGAAACAGATCCTGAGAAACATTGCTGAAACAAAAATGCTATCCCCTACAATGCACTGCCCTAGGCTGCAGCTTTTGTTGTTTGAGAGCTGGTGTAGCTTAGTGACTAGGCAACGAAGCTACAAATCAGAACTTCCCTGGTTTGAATCTTTGCCTCTTCCATGAACTCACCAGGTGCCCTTAGGCAAGTTGCTCTGTCTCAGCATTAGGATGGGGGATAATAGGACTTGGGCCAAAGCTAAGTGTGCGTGCAACTTAAAGAACTTTCTGCAAAAAAGAGTCTTGTTGTTGTTGGTTAGCACAGGCTGATATGGGGATGAGACCAGTTGTGCCCAGATGCACAAGAAGGAGATGTTTCGCTCTTCCCCCATACCATTTCAAAGATGAAAATAGACTGGGTGAGATTACTTGCCTTTGATGTAATAATTTTGTCATTAAACTTTGAACTCCCCCTTTACTAGCCCTAGTACTAATCACAACAAAAAGAGCTTCTGGTGGGAGCAGGGTAGGGTTGCCATAACTCTCCTCTATAAAACCAGGACAGGACCTCCTGTCCAACTTAATGCTCTCTCTGAAAACCAGGACTGTCTTGGTTTTCTGGGACATATGGCAACCCGCGAGGCATCTTAAAATTGCATATACATTCCCAACAGTAGGGGGAACAATTTTTGACATTTTTCCTTACTTTCTTTACCTATTTTTGAACATGTTCCCCAGCATTCATGGGAATTGCAGATTTGCAGGAGCCAGATCTGTGGGTATGCAGGAGATGCTGCATAACATTTAGAAGAAGGATAGAAATCAGTTCTTTCAAAGTGAGCAGACATTGATTTTTTTTATTTCAAACAGGACTGAAAGGTATTATTGGACTGCCGAACAGATTAATCAATTCAATCATTAATCACAAAGATGTGGATTTTAAAGAGAATTTCAATCAGATCTGCTTCTTGTGAAGGAAACTAATGCTAGTAACTTAATATATTAATGGCACAATCTTATGCATGTGTACTCATTAGTAAGACCTATTATGTTCAGTGCCGCTCACTCCCAAGAAGGGTGACATGGAGGATACACAGAGCAAAAATAATATTATGTGTACACATAATACCCAAAATGAAAAAACCCTTACACACATTCAGAGAATAAGCCCCATTCATTATAATGGGATGTACTTCTGAGTAGACATGCATAGGATTGGACTCTGTATCTTTTCATGGTTTTTTTTGAAACAATTTGCTTTATTCTGCACCAGCCATTAGTGCAACAGGAGGGCCACATCATCTCTCTGACACTGCATTGTGGGGCCAGGATATTAATTTACATTTCAAATTTGAGCAAACTCACATAACATAAATGAATATATTAGAGATGGAACTGACATGAATGAATTTTACTGAGTTTATTTCTAATGCACATGAAGGCTATAATACAGGCATGTAGAACCACATGAGAAATATGAACACTTTGACACACACACACACACACACACCTTTTACACAATGAAAACATACAGACCAAGCCAGAAATGCATACAGAGGCAATGGAGGAGGATAAAATAATTTTTCCAGGCCAAGGCAGGCTCCAATAGTCTCTGATGGGTCATAGGCTCATTGGAAACAGGGGGCTCTTTGCATGCTATATTGGGAGTCCACAATGGCTGCAAATAGCCCTTGGACTGGGGTTGGCCCACCCAGGTCTACACAGTGAAAGGGTGGAATGGAGTGGGTTGTGCTTACACGTCACTTCAATAGAACAAACTGCTTTTCTGCCAATGTGTTCAAGGAGCTTTACCATTAAAAACATTAAAACCAAATTTACAAAAAGTTAAACAGAACAACAGAAGAATTGTCTCCAGCTATTTGCTGCTGGGTCTCTTTAGAAGCTGATGAGTTCTCTGGCTCAGGCTTCTCTTTTTCTCTGTTTTTTTCAAGGCAAGCAAGGTGTCCCTAGGACAGAGGTCCCTGAGGACCCTAGGACAGTGGTCCTCAAGAATTGCAGCCTGCGACCCCTTTTGAAAATAATAATCTGTTCGAGAACCCCTGAAAGTGCTGTCATGGCCAGAAGGGACATCAAACAAGAAGTGACATCACTGTGATGCCAGAGCTTCTCCATGGAAGTAAGTCCAATTGTGTTCAGAGAGACTTAGGCTGCAATCCTGAACACACTTTCCTGGTAGTAGGAACCATTGAACACAATGGGGCTTACTTCTGAGTAGACATGGTTAGGATTGTACTCTTACTCCAAGGATAGCTGTCTGAGTGCTCCATTAGAAGTTGGCGGTACCCTTTGCCAGATCCCAAGATGGTAGCCCCCATCTTTTTGCAACCCTCCTGTTCCCAACATTGAGAACCACTGCCCTAGGAGAAGGGCTGTTGCAGGTGGACAACCTTCTCTCTGGCTATTGAGAGTCTTCTCAGAAGCTGAAGGCATGAGCTCCCCAGTCTGGGTGTCTTCGCTCTGCAGATGCCTGCTCAAAACAGATCACACTTAAGGGGTGACCTAGAACTGTATTTCAGTCCTTATCTTTCATTTAGCAGCATTCAGTTCTGCATCAATTGGATAAGTCTTGTGAAAGAATAAAGAGGAAAAGGGAAAGAAAAGGTGGCAGATTTCACTTTGTTTATGTCTGATATCTGCTGTATACTTGCTATAATAATTTGACTCTCTTAGCCTGATTCCTACAATATTGAGCAACACATCTCATTTCTTTTCTACCGCTTCTCTTTTTAAGGAGAATTATATTTAAATATTTTCCTTTTCTTGAGAATGCATTCACCATAACCTATTTTTGTTCTTACGTTTAAAGAAAATATTCTTTCTTTGAATGTTGTGAATGGCTACATTCCTGTTGAAACAACATGATGGTGTCCAAGATGATATAAAGCAATCTTGACAAAGTTGTGTGACGGTTGGTAAACCACATTTTGCTTATTTACAATCTGAAACCTTCTTTCTTTCTTTCTTTCTTTCTTTCTTTCTTTCTTTCTTTCTTTCTTTCTTTCTTTCTTTCTTTCTTTCTTTCTTTTTGGAAAATTTAAAGGAAATAGAGATTTAATTTAAAAGAAATGCAGAAATTGCAACAATTAAATATCTGAAAGGAAGATAATTCTGTCTATGTTCCATATTAACTCATGTATAAGTTATTAATGATTGAACAGGGGAATCCACTAAGATGTTGTGTTCTAAATATCGGCCTCTTTAAGGGTCTGTAACAATGGATGAGATTTTGTTAAAATTCTTTTTGTAGTCCTTGCTACCCTATGCAAGAATGTTTAAAAGTACAGCTACCCAGAAAGAAGTGTTTCTGTTACCTTTATTGGCATATGAATATAAATAGAAAGAAGTGGTATAACATCCATACAGTAAGCCTTGGATATTTTGTGTAACAAGACTCCTTTAATGTGCCACAGCAGTGGCATTTAGAAGCTAAGCCACACATTCCTGGTCACGTTTAACTTGTTGATTTGTTCAGCTGAATGGAGGAATGGCTTATTTTTCACCTTTTTATTTTTTGTTTGAGTAATTTGGTTTTCTGATGTGTATGAGTGGGTGTTTCCCATGCTCCGGGCCTATGGATGTTAAACATCAAGAGCATGGTATAAGGGTATCTCGTTTTTCACTTCTTTTCTCACCATATGGTGTCAGTTTTCTAGAGACACTGACACCTGTATAGACAGCAAACAAACCAGCAGATGTCACTGTAGCTCTGTTCATTTATCTTTCCTTCTGATGGAATTCCGGTTATTTCTTTCTGGTCTCTGCCGATCAGCTTTGTTGTTTAACCATCATCTTTTTCACAGCTTAATGCATCATAATATTTGTAATTCATGTCTTTTTTTCTCCCACCATGTTCAAAAACAGACAAATGCCTCAAGAAACAAATTGCAAGCCAAAGGAACAACCACCCCATCATTGCAAAGAAAGGTGGAGGGGGGGAGATTAGTCATCCACAAGATAACATACTATGAAAAGGCATGAGAACCAGACAAAGAACCTGAGTGTTTAGCAAATAATATTCTTCTGAAATATGTTGAATTGAAAACAGAGGTCTGGATTCAAGTTTAAACTTCATCTAGCCTGAAGATTGTCTCTCATTCTCATTTCAATTTTTCCAAAATGTTCATAACATTATATCCATTAATGATAAAAGTGTGTGAGTGTGTGTTGGGGGGGGGGGGAGGGAATCTGCTCTTCAGTTGAATCAGATCAGGAAGTTGAATCCTGGTGTAGATGGACAAGAGGAGAAAGTATGCAGTTATTCAGTTAAGTAAACCTTAGGTGTGTTATGGAGAGGATGCTCTTAGCCTCCAAAGGGAAAAGCAATTTCCTGATGTTTATTAAGCCATGAAATAACACCAGAGTCCTCAGGTGAGGAAGAAATTACAGTATATGCTTAATCACTTATCTGTGTGGGAGCACAGCTTTAGGCAAGGGACCCTGGGAGGCAGGGAAGTGTTGATCTTGGAACTAAGATGGAAGCCAACTCAAAACAGTATTTGATGGCAAATGCAGGTTAAGCGTTTGAAAGTACGTACTTGTGAACTGTAAGATCTATGAGTTCACAATTCACAGTACTTGTCTGTCAGTTCAATCCTAAACCCTGGCTAGGCAGGCACAAATCCCGGGGGTGTCACAAAAGTGCTGTAAGGCATTTCTGCGCCATTTGTGGGGTGGGGGATTAGGCCAGTGCACAGACATCCGTTGCCCCCCCCCCCAATGTCACTGTCAGAAGGGAGCAATGGGTGAGTTGGGTTGGCCTATATTGATTAGGATGGTGCTGCGTGTAGGTATTTTCACAAAGTAATTTGGCCATGCATCATTATAGTTTGAGAGCTTTTTATGTAGAAGTTACCATACATAGTTTCATGATCTCTAGAAAATCTCTTCGACCATCACATGAAAAATTTGAGCGAGTAATTCATCGATTAAAAAAAATTCTGTCCCCAATTTGTCATTTTTGTTATACAAAACTTAATAAAAATTCCAATAGAATTTCTACTGTCGATCTGATTTACAGTACTCAGCCTGGGGGTGAGGTCACATCTTCAACATTGCCTCCAGCAGTCTGCAAAGCTATCTTCTCTGTATGCAGCCTCAGTTGTTGTTGAGGAGCCAGATTTCTTTTCCTGAAGGTAACTCTTCTGTTGCAGAAAATGACATTTACCAACAATAAAACAAGAGTTCACGTCAGGAGAAATTCATCGGGTTTGGTTCCAAAGGAGCCCTGCATGTGCAGAAGGTGTTTTCAGCGCATGGGACTGCTACTCCATTCACATTCTTACGTTGCACAAGAAAGATAAAACGAAATCCAGTAATGTTCTGCCTGTGCAAGAGCTCGGGTAACCTACCTATTGTGGGACTGAAGAAGCATTTGTGCAAGCAGATGTACAACCATTTGAGGAGCAATGCTGGCAGATATTTTCCTTTGGCACATTGCCCTTTTTTTCCAATGATCTCTGGCCACCCTCCCCTGCCCCCAAACACCTTCCACCTACCTCCTCTCACCAGAATGTTGTGCTGGCCAAGATCAGTCAGCACAACTCGCTGTTGTGCAGGGCCTTTGTAAGCTCAGGGAGACTGGCTCAACTACCTACATTGGCATCACCGCCTCACAAGTTGGTGCAGACATGTTTTATGGCATGTTTGTTATACCCCTTGGCAAGAGCAAGTGGAGTGTGGCCCGAATGGGGGGCTTGGATTGCGTTGCTAATCAACACACAGTCTGCTGTCCCTGAATGGCTTCCAGTCTTACAAGAAGATTGCAGGAGAGACCTAGATTTCATATTTAGAAGCTGAGGATTCTTCAGTGGAAACTAGTCCTGATCATAAGCACATTTATTTAAAAGTAAGGGCAAAATCCAGAGTAACTACAGGGAGTCCTTGCTCCGGTGTAAGACCAACTTACTCAGGATTGCAATATGAATTTCCCATAGGTTTCACTAGGTGGTGCAGTAACTACGGGTGCACATAAAGTCTCTTATGTGCTCCCATAGTTACACTGGATTTGGGGGTAAGTCCCTCCCACTGAATTAAATGGTTTTACTCTCAGGGAAGGAGATGCAAGATTTTAATATTTAGCAAGAAATGAAGGACAAATACAAATATACCTCCTCCCCTTGAAGAAATGTATCTGAAATTACCTTGACATATCTTTTTTTTAAAGCTGTGCACTCCTTCTCTCCAGCAGTGAATTGCACACTCCCTGAATAGCGAGAGAGAGAGGGGGGGGGGGAGGGAGGGAGGTTTTATCTTCTATTTTACTTATTTATGCATTTCATTAATTTATATACTGTTCCTCACCCAATGATACCAGGGTGCTTGACAATGAAAATTTAAAAATAATACATAAAAATTAACAATCAAGTTCAACAATAAAAACCTTAATAAAATGAAGAGTTGGTGACAACTATGAAACCATTAAGTATAATAAAAAGACACCCAGAAGCAGTAAAAATAATCAAAGCAGAAAACATTTAAAAATAATTTTAAAAGTTTTAAAACGTTGGGAGGAAAGAAAAACCTCAACATCCTGATGAAAATATAAGAAAGAGCTTGCCAGGTGAGTTTCCCTAGAGAAGAAGTTAGGTCTATGGTACTAATGGTCATTCCCCCCCCCCCCAAAATGTCCTTTCTATGGTAACTAGGCACCTTAGCTTGTTCAGTGGGAGTTACAAAATTAGTGTATAGCCTTTACCTGCACTATATGTGGGAATGAGTTCAATATCTTCTTGTGTTCATACTACAGAAAGTCTTGAGATAAGAGGTAATCTACCTGTACTGATAAGTGTGCGCAGCAAGACATTTTACTCGTGAGGTTTGTTAATTTCACTTTCCAAGATGTTGAAATTAACAAAACTCTGCAGCGAGGAACTTCATCTATATCACATCCCATAGTGACTGGTTATAGTGTGCTATAATTTTAGTGAAAGACTTTTAGGAATATCACACAAAGTTCCTCATCTCCCCTCCCCACAGTGTTGCTGAGGTCAACTTCACAATATTGTATGAATATAACCTCATGTGCGCTGCAACATTTTATGTCCTATACATCTCATTTGCATAGATATTTCATTGTCTTGATATAGCTACACAGGCAGCTAATCCAAAGTGAAACACTATGGAGTCTCAAAATCGACAGGAGTTTTGTACTCCATAAGTAATTTTGTTCTAAAAATATAAATGAACCAGGCTATGATGAGAATCTTATCATGAATATTAAGAGCATAAACCAGCTGTCTCCACTAATGCCAAATGTGTCTAGTATCACACATTCATAGCAAGATCTTAATGCTTGCTTACAATCTGACATTGTCAGAGATAATAAATTGTTATCTGTTCTGAGCCTGATTTCTCACTTTTTTATTATGGGATGGCAGTAAAGAAAAAAAGGAGGAAGTTTTGTAGTGAATGTTTTGTATGATAAGCTTGGGTGTACTAAAGCATTCATCAAGAGGAAATGAGAAAAAAAATAAGTACGTAAGAAGAGCCATGCAAGATCAGGCCAGCTTCCATCTAGTCCAGCTTCCTGTATCTCACAGCGGCCCACCAGATGCCACCGGAGCACCTGGACAAGACACTTGCATACTAGTGCCTTCCCTTTTTATTTGGAATCTAAAATAAGCAGAATCATGGCTTGTAATCCATCATTGCTTGTAACCTGTGATGGACTTTTCCTCCATAAATTTGTCAAATCCCCTCTTAAAGGTATCTAGGCTAGATCAACACATGTTTTGGAAAGGAGTGCCACACACTAATTACACACTGGGTTTAAAAAAAACAACTAAACAAGTGGGTCCTCCAAATGTGGATGGGGCATAGGCTACAATCCAGAGTAACTATGGGCCCCTTTACACTGACGTAGTTATGGTGCCACCTATGGGAAACCAATGAGAAAGGCATAGAGCAATCCAAAGTGCCTCTTACGTCTTCCCATAGTTACTTTGGATTGATAACCTCTCAAGTACAAACCCAAGCATACTTGTAGAAAAAGGGGAAACTTCTCACAACCATTCCTCACGGAGCTAGGAAGTTCAACCAGACTGCACTGCATGAAGCTCATTTGCTATTAGGAGCCTAAGGAATTTACAGCCCAAGGCAAATATCTCTTTATCAACTTATTCCCACAATTACAGCCAATAGATCTGGAACACAAGTGATGAAGTGGCACCATATGCTACGTAACCAAATGAGTGCATGGTGGATGTCCTGTATATGGTATGGTCATGGATCTGTGACGTTGGTTTCATCTGCTCACGTGTCTGGTCTGGTCATGGGCTCAGGCTTGGTGAAAATGTGTTACATGAATAATTGACCCGCAATAACTCAGCATAAAACCAATGAAAAAATCATCACAGCATCTGCACACAGGCGCATGTCCTCACTGCCATCTGTTGTTTGAAAGCAGAGGAAACAAACTAGCGGGAGAAGAGAGGCAGAATGCAAGAATCTTTGCAAGGGATGTCTGGTGTACAATTCCAAGGGGGAATGCTGTGGACTGCCTTTGACAGGAAATGGTCATGTAGCATTGAGAGAAGCTGAACTCTTCTTCCTTGATCTTTCGCTCTTGGCATCTGCTTCTTGTGTGTGGTTAAGGAGTCACCACTGTCACTTTGATTCCGCCATAACAACAATGACCTGCAGCCATAAAAACACTAATAGAACAAAGCTAGCTATTATTTATAATAATAAATAAATATTAATAATAATAATAATAATAATTAGCACTTATATAATACTTTAAAGTGTTTAAAAAGCACATCAATTATCTTGTAATCCTTTCAAAAACTCTGAACAGTGCATTAATATTCTTACTGTCTCTATATTGCAGGGGGGGAGCTGAAAAAGAATGTTTCACTTAATGTTTCCTATGGAGATCATGGCAGAGCAAGAGTCAGATTTGGAAGAACCTGACTCATCATTCACAACCCAATAATCCAATTTCCTGCTGGCCTAGAACATGCAGTGCAGGCCCGACAGAGCTCATGTTTGCATGTGATGCGCCAGCAGAAAACTAGATGGTTCAGGAGGAGGCAAGTTAAGAACATTTTTACTTATCTCCCCATAATCTAGACCTGCCCTCTTTAGCAGGTATTCAGAGCATGTATTTAGCAGGTCGAAATGTGAGGAGAATCAGAGAGCAGGTCCAGGCTAGGAAGGAGGATGAGGTACGTGCAGCTGAAATGGAGCAGAATCATCTCCAGACCAACCAGCGAAGAGATGGCATATAGATCCACGCAGATCAGGCAACATACAGGAGGTAAGTAAAAATGTTCTTTATTTACAATTCCTGGGTTGTCTCATCTCCTGCTGGCCATAGCATGCAACGTGTGCTCCATCACAAGTAATGCAAACTGTGGGCCAGTGGGGGGATAAGGTTATCTTCTAATGACTACTGGGTAAGCTTGTTCCTGACTCTCTTTAACATGGATGCAGGGGGTTTTGCTTGCAGGAGATGCCAAATTGAGTATTGACCAACCTGATCAAACTTGTCTTTTGGTATCTCAGCGCTCAAGCCATATCTCACTTTCCCAAACTGCTTTGAAAATTTTTGTCAAGGCAAAAGGTTTTCAAATCTTCATAGAAAGAATTCTGGCATCTTTGTACATGGATGCTGGTACTGAAATGTAGAATTACACCTGTATATATAAAACTGAAAAGTCACTGACTCACTGACTGATTCACTCACTCACTCAATGGCTTATCAATGCCCAGCCAAAACCGGTGGGGCTAGAAGCATGAAATTTGGGGAGGGTGTTCCTTCCATGATGGAGGCACCCATTAAGGGCACAATCCAGAAGTGCACTTGGGTTACCCTATCTATCACTGGGCTGACCCAACTGTAAGATGGGCTACCCTAGTTATTCCGTAAAAGGCTTGGGGCAGCCCGGCAACATAAGCTACCCCAAGAAAGGTGGACATGGGCTGCTCTGGCCTAACCCCAAACTTATCTGTGCATTGGCCTTAACCCCAAACTGGCCTAACCCCAAACAGGAATGGTGCAGAGATGCCTTATCACACTTTTGCAACACCTCCCGGACTTGTGTCAGCCTAACCGGAAATTAACTATTAAGAAGCAAGACTTCCAACAACTCCTAATTCTGTACTTCGTACATTGGCGTGTTTGTTTCTTAAATGTGCAGGCATCCTATATTTAAATGTGTACATTTTAAAAATACCCACTATAACACAGAACCTGGGTTCAACATACTAGTACTGATAATATGGCTTCTACTTATACAAGCAAAAATAAGAAATAGATGTAAAAATTAGACCATGGGGTATCAAATTGGCTTGCCAGTCATGTAATATTAGGCATTACAAGGTGATTTGCAACTGCCTAATGACAGATACAATCTGATGTAATGCAATGTGAACTTTTTCAACAAGGTGCAGAGTCAGATTCATGGTTGCAGGTGAAAACATGCATTTTAATGATACTCCATTCTTAGTTAATTGAGCCAGACAATTATTAAATTGATTTGGGAAGCAAAATGTTTGTCCTTAATCACTATGATAAATGTACAATTTTGTAAACTTCAAACAAATTAGTAGCTTTGATGCTGTTGAATAGCTTTGATACTGTTGAGCATGCAAAGGTATTGCTTTGTGTTTCTTTCCTGCTTTTTCCTGGCAAATAGCAGTGAGGAGAAGGAAAAGTACGGCTACTCTTTATAACCTAGATGTTTCCAGTGGGGGTCAGAGGAATCCATCAATTTTTTTTACCTCCCACCCAATGAATAGGATCACGTAGACATTTGGCCATAAACTTCTGACAACCTCAAATTGATATTTCTAAATTGAAAAAGTCAGGAACAGCTAAAATTCTCCAGTACAGGTCTTGCCCTTTATTTGTGCCACTGTTATGCCTGCCTTCCCACCCAAATAATCCAGTCTTCCTGTTCTGAAACACGATGTGGGCAAACGAATGAGCTGTGCACCATGAACTTTCAAGTTGCTGTATATCCTCAGGCTCTTATCTGCAGTATGGTTAGAACTCAAATTATGTGAGGGTGATCTGGGTGCAACTTGAACATCCATTTTTAAAACCAGGGTTGAGATATGTGGCAGAATAGTACAAGCTCTTGAATAATTTCTGCATTTTTACCACCAGTGAGGAAGCCTCCACACCTCAGCAGCGGTCTCCAAAAAGGAGAATGCTGCTAGAAGCTGCAAACAGCCTTCCTGGTGAGACTGGAAGATTACTATTCCGCTGGGGAGGCTTCCATTGTTGCTGCTGATCACCCCACATTTTCACTCCATCCTTTTGTATCTTCCAGGAAATCCTGACCTGGAGTAATGCCTGATGGAGTAGCAGAATATTGGAAGTGGTGTGGCTGCGTTTACATGTGGGAAAAATCAGTGGTGAAAATGGAAGCTTCCCCTGAGAAACAGTAAGCTCTGTTCACATGGAGGAGGGATTAGCAACATTGCCAGATCCGGCCTGTTGACCTTCTGGATTTCCCTGCATCAGAGATTAGAGGTAGGACAAAGTAGAGGAGCAAGAGTCATTCCATCACTGCATCTCTTCAAGAAATTAAGCACTGATTATGAAAATAACATATTGATTATGAAGGTGGACGATGATTGATTACAGGGTGGATGATGATCATTATTGTGAAGCACTTTGAACATGCTAAAGTGTGCTGTCAATGTTAAGAATTTTCATTCTTTGATTTTGTTTTATTTTAAGAGTGCAAGATTTCAAGTCTCTAGCTAACTGGCTACCACACGACTTCTTGAACTAATTTTCTCACAAAGGGGGGCTGTGGAGGGAGGCACATTGCATCAAGGAAGTCTTGAATGCATGCCACTTCTGAGATTCTCACATGCAGGAGAAAAAGATGTTTGGATCTCAGATCCCACCTACTATGCAAAATATACATTGGACTGGTTGGGAGAAAGAGAAGGTACAAAGAAAGATGTACTGTACTGAATCCTCTGGTTATTGTTTATACTGTATAGCATCTCAGAGTATCTAGAGATGCCTAAAGGGGAGGTTCAGGATGGAGGCCAGCAATGGAGGCCAGATCTATTAGAAATAAAGTATGGATAATGAAGTAAAGGCTATGAAGTATTAAGTACTTATAGTGCAATCCTATTCAGGTCTACTCAAAAGTAAGTTCCATTGAGTTTAATGGGGCTTACTCCCAGGAAAGTGCTCTTAGGATTCCATCCTACGACTATGAAGTAATAGAAGTATAGAGTGGAATATTTAAAGTGTGAAACAATAGTTCATGGAGTGTCAGGATTAGGAATGAATGGTCCAAAATGTCCCAGTCATTCCATTTCAAAGGATAGAGTCCAGCAAATATAGGCAACTATCTCCTCTTTTATTTCCATCATGAGCTCATATCACACAATGAAAGCCAGTCCACCTTTTTTCATCTTGCACAAGAGAGTCTGTGCTCCAGATGAAAAAGGGCACTCTAAGAATTGGTTCAAATGTAACATCAAAAGCAGAATCACCAGCTCTATTTCATGATTATGAGACACTATTTTTTTCCATACTTGATTTGCTTTATAAACCAGGCAATCCAAGTCTTGGGACTTTAAACACTTAGAGACAAAGTCAAGATATTTGTGTATTCACATTCTTCCTGCATTTGTTATGCCTTTACACATACAGGTCCCTTGCACATCTGGAAGTACAAATGCAAAGAACTGTAAATTCTACTGGTAATGCTCAGTCTGAACTTTTATTTCCTGCATAATCAGCAGCAGGAATTTACAGATGCAAAATATTTCATGTGACAAGGCATAGATCTGTGAAGTCATGTTGGCCATTTGGAAATGGCTTCCAAAACATGCCTGAAGAAATATCCAAACAAAACAAAGTTGATGCAATCTATCTTTCACCCATTTCTTGTGGTTCGTACTCATTATATATGGAAATTTTTTAATTTTTATTTTTACAAAAGACTTTAGTTATTTGAATGATCTGGAAGAAACTCCTGCTATATTAAAAAGAGAGGGAAATCAGAAACTATCTAGAATAGCTTTAAAGTAACATTGGAGAACTCAAGAGCTAGTGGTTGCCATTATGTTCAGGCCTCATTATTTATGGCCACATGAATTAGCTGGTCCATGGACAAACCCTGCAGTTCTAATCCATGGTCTTACTGTGTCATAAATGCACATGTGTCATTCCTATTGGCGTCAAGGGGAGCTGTGTCTGCTCAATAGTCTCCTCCTTCGAAGAAGATTCCTTTTGAATTCATTGATAATTAACATGCTGCTGGGATGGATTCTGAATTTATACCTTTATTCCAGTATACCTCTGACAGGGAAATATTGATGTGAAGCCAAAGCCCATGCTGCTTTGTGGACATGTTCAACTGATATCAAGGCAACATAGTTTCATTAAAGCTAACCTATATTAAAAATGCACAGAATTGAAGTACTCCTTCTAATCCAACCATTCCATATAAATCAAACATGAATTTATGAAGTTTTGAAAAAAGCAAGTCAAAACAATATAGGCCCATATCCTAAAGTCAAATTAAGCCCTTTGCTCCGAAGCAGTTAAGGTGACTTTCCGTAAGATAACTCTAGAGGGTGATGCAACTGCATGGACCTGTAACTGCTCTGGATTTTGCCCTTAGACTCCTCCTTTTGAAAGCCTTGTGTTCCCTCCATATGCAGTTTGAGATGCTGTATATATTAAGACTGCATACCATCCAAGAATCTAATTTAGCTGCCTTGCATCCATTTATGCAGAGAAAGGTGGGATATAAATCCAATTAATAATAATAAGTCGGCTGTGCAAGGGAGCTGAAGAAACAGTGGAACACATAATTAGTGGCTGCAAAAAATTGTGGCTATTTTCTGCACAAATGCACTATCTGGAAAGACATAATAAGGTGGCTGCTATGATACACCAAAATTTATGCAAAAAGTACAACCTACTGACAACCAGGAAGTGGTGGGACCACAAACCAGAAAAGAGAAGTCCAGAATGAACAGGTCAAAATCCTGTGGGACTTTTGCATTCCAAGTGACCGCCACTTAGAGCATAATACACTGGACATCACCGTGGTTGAGCAAAACATGTCTGGATCATTGATGTTGCAATCCCTGGAGATTGTCAGCTTTAAGAAAAAAAAATGAGAAAATCACATGGTATAAAGACATACAAATAGAAATTCAGAGAATGTGGGAAAAGATGGACCAATAAGAATTGGTGCTCTAGGAGCATTCCATCAAGCCTCCAGAAACATTTTAACTTATTACACAATACTAACAATGTCTACTTAAAAGTAAGCCCCATTGTGTTCAATGGGTCTTACTCATAGGAAAGTGTGTTTAGGATTGCAGCCTTAATGGGCCTCCAGAAGATAACAACTGACCAGTTACAAAAAACATGCTCCTTGGGAATTCACACACATTGAGATGATACCTTGTGGATTCCTAGTCCTTGAATAGAAACCAAATCGCAACAGAGCCAATTCCAGTCAAACACCTGGCGACTTTGAAATAGCACATAATAATAATAATAATAATAATAATAATAATAATAATAATAATAATAATAATAATCTATCTATCTATCTATCTATCTATCTATCTATCTATCTATCTATCTATCTATCTATCTATCTATCTATCTATCTATCTAAACATGAAAAGTTACCGACTGACTGACTGACTCACTCACTTACTCACTGACTGACTCATCAATGCCCTGCCAAAACCAATAGACTGCATGGGGGTTTGGTACACATGGAGGGTTGATGCGCATGGGGGGATGATACACAGTGCCGGAGTGTTGATTCACATGGGGTGTTGATGCAAATGGGGGATGATGCGCATGGAGGATGATGTGCATGTGGGTTGATGTGCAGTGGGGGGGATGGCGTTTGGGGGGAATTTTCCTCCTGCAATGCAGGTACATTTTCACTAATAATAATAATAATAATAATAATAATAATAATAATAATAATAATAATAATAATAATTTAGCCGACATACAAATGAATTCCAGGTCTGTGGACCATATTATTTTATACTGGATGTCACTGTACCCCCACAAATGAATGAACTCCTCACCAAAGGAATTCAACAAGATGGTTTGGTTCAAAACACATATAAGAATATGTCTTCAGTCAAGTTGGGTACAACAGCCCTCGTTGACCCTGACTGTGACCTCTATAAGTGCTACTGAGAACCACATATACAAAACGAGAATCCAAATTAAAAGAAACTATGGGTCAGTTTGGACACTCATGATTAGCAATAGATGTGCACATATTTTTCCACTGCACACACATTTTGACTGTACCTGTAAGCTTGAAGTTAAACCTGCCACCATTTTCACCTACATGATATTGCACTTGATACCTATATGCACTGACACCATAAAGGTAATGTGCTTAGTATATTGTAGGTATATCATCATCAACTTGAGAACTTACCCAGTAACCAATGGAAAAATATATGTGTTCTTTCCTATTATTTAGGAGAGGGAAGAACCAAATCCCTTTTTAATAAATGGCCATCTGCCTCTAAAGCCATAGTCTCTTCTCCTCTATGATAATGTACTAAAAGTTGCGGCCATTATCACCATATTTCCAGCTAAATGGAAAACTTGTATACAGCTTGACCTACCCTGATTGAAAGAAGAAGAGAGTAAAGAATTGCTTGAATAGCCAGTAACTCTATGCCACAAATTGTTCATTTTAATTAATATTGAATTAAGGGAGATTTTGAAATATATTCATTTCGATGAGAAGTCATTGCAATTAATATGCTGCCGTTTACATAATGAATAGAGGACTATCCTGTGCAGATCTATGGGTAATGAGAATGTTGACCCTACTGACCTTACAGTATGCTGTACAGCATGGTTTTCAGTGCTGTAGGCTGCTGTGAAAACTGCTTTTGTCATCCTGTATCATTTTAACATATATAAGACTTGAATTGAGTGGCACGGCAGAAAATATTTGCTTAGAAGCAATATTATAGATTAGCAAAAAATCTGTTGTTTCAAGAGGCCTAAATAAATAATGCTATTAGTGGTTCCCAAACTTTTTATGACCGGGAGCCACTTTTTAAAATAATCCTCTATCTGGACCCACCTGGGTTTAGCAGACCTAGAAGATCTTGAAAGAAGTAAAATTTTGTTTATATTTTGTTTGTTTATAAATAAAAATATTTTGATTATTTATAGGTAATAATGACTATTATTACAAATAATAGTTCAAACATGCTTGCAAACTGCAGGATCTGAGTACTTTGCATGGTACTTTGTACGAGTATCTGATGTTTCAATAGATTTGGGACTTCAGGAAATTAGTTATCTGATCACCCTCTGGTATCACCCTCTGGCAACCCACCAGGTTATAATCCACTAGTGGGTCTTAAGCCACAGTTTGGAAACCACTGTGCTACATCTGATATTTTCTATATTTAACATGCCAAGTTAACATGCCTAGGAGTCTTCATGATGAGTACCGGCACTCTTTTCCAGAAAAAAACACTGCGAATACCTATCACTAGGTTATTTGTATGCTCATCTGCAGCATTCTGAATTACTGAAAGGCAGCACTCCTTGCTCTACACTGTTCACATAATATCATGTGTAAAGTGTATACTTAGGATTATGCAAGCCTAGCAACTAGGCAAGAAACCTCATTGTGGAACATCTGCTTCAAACAGTGGCAATAGACTTCTGCTGAACATGGCCAAGCCTGGCCTAAATCCCGTTTTAAGGACTACTTCGTAACTACAGTATGAGGACAATGAATAAAATGTTCTTCTGTGCCATCATTCTATTTACAAAAGTGGTCTAAACAGTGTTTCATCGGCTGCAATCCGTTCTCTCCACCAATTCTTATTATGACTGTTATGACTGTCATGATGATGATAATGATGTTTTTAGATGGACCAAGAGTCTGACTCTGTATGAGACACCTTTCTATGATCTAATCTTATATCTCATTTCACCAAAAACATGGTAGAAAACAAAATCCTGCTGTATCATATAAGTTCTGCACCCTTCCTGTATGCATACCAGCAAACACTATGGACCACCATACCTCAATGGATTTATTTGTACTTTGCAGCTTCAAAAGCAAATTCTGTTCTCCATGAAATAAATGTGATGGATTAAATTTTCTAAGCTCACTCATTTCGCTATCAAGCAAAAATCATAATCTTCTTTTCTTCTTCAGGTAATTGTTGTGCTACTTTATAAGCAGGAGGGGAGGGGAAATTTAAATATTTAGATCTTGCTCAACATTTTCAATCTACATACTCACCAGGAGCACACAGCTAGCATGCCTGCAGCATTAGAAAAATTCATATGGAAGCTTTCAGGAGGCCATCCTCCCCAAATTGCCACAGTTCACATTGGAGTCGACAGAAAACCAGCCTGCAGTATATTTTCCATATGCATATGAGAAAACATTCAGAAAATGAAATCTCGGTAGAGCCAAAACAAACACAGAAGTGGGCAGAAAACCAGCTCTGGCTAATCTGCAGGTTGGAGAATACTGATAAGTGCCTTAAACTACACAAAGGACTTTGGTTTTTCATCACACCCAAGAGTTTTCAAATATGTGTAAAATATTGGCAACAGTTGGCATCTGGCATTGGCTTGAACCCATTAAACTAAATGGGGTGACTTGCTAGCCGGGGGTGTCTTTAAGAGATCTATCCTAACCAGAGAAACAAGTTGACAGACAAGGAGCCTGGTTACTCGGGGCATGTACTCTAAAAAGAGTCCCAAATCAAGAATAATCCTGCAAAAAGCAAAGGGCTATATTCACATTACAACGGAGGTCATGCCAGCATGGAGAGGCTGTTTTCACTCTTGCCAGCAAGGAGATGCTACTTTAGCTTTCAGTACTCAAATCTCTAAAAAGTGAAGCAGAGGAGTTAATCCCTGGAAAGGAAGAGGATGCAGCACAAACCAGTCTTATGGACTAGCTGCCCTGGACTGTTCTTTTCCAGTCCTGTCATCATTTGAAAGATTCTTAAGAACATAAGAAGAGCCTCCACTGCATCAGTCCAAAGGCCCACCTACTCCTTCTAGTCCAGTTTCCTGTATCACAAAGTGACCCACCAGATGCTTCAAGGAGAACATATGACACCTGCATCCTGGTGGCTCCCCTGCATCTGGCATTTTGAGGTTGTCCACATCTACACACACCCCTCTTAGCTTGTAACCTGTGATGGCCCCCTCCTCAAGGAATTTCTCCAATCCCTTCTGAAAGGCATTGGGGTCAAAGCCACCACCACATCCTGTGGCAGGGAGTTCCATTTCCAGGGAGTTCCATTCTTGAGATGTGGATCTGAAAAAAAAATTCTCCTTTGTATCTTCTAAACTCTGTCTGGGCATATACAATATCACTATTTCATTTCTTAAGTGGCCCTCAGGGAGGATCACACTTGATTAAAAATACAATTTCCTTCTTCTTGTTCTCCACTTTTTCCTACGTTCAAGGAAGTCAGTTTCTGTACAGTACAAGCTAGTCTTTTTTAATGACCGATTGATTTTATAGTTTTTATTTAAAAGATAAAAAATTTAATTTAACACTTATCTCCTAAGCTATATATTTGCTAGAGTTTTTTCATGTGACTGGTCACTCTTTGGACAATTTGGTCACTCTTTAGGCTCTACTTCCCTGGGTTACTAGGTTATAGTTGATGCTTTGGTATCCGGTTGTAATTCATTCATTCGTTCTTCTCAGGAAAATGAAATTATCCATGATGCAGTGTATTTTAATGAATCTTCATTCATTCATGCAGATTAATAAAATGTCCAACAAAACTCTGAAATGAAAACAGAGCACCAAGCTTTAATGGGATTTTGCCTCTTTAGCTGAACCTGTCCAGATCATGAAGAAAACGAGATACTTTCTCCCTAACTACAGTATTATGGGATCAACTAGATGTACTGAGAGGCATGGAGTTGCCACAACTCCATGTCACTTAGAACATGAGGGAGCACACAACTATATGTCATGATATCATCACCAATGCACAATCTGCCCATCACATGTCATTGATTGCCAGCTGCAGAGATATTATAGTGCACTTCGCATTGATGTTATGTCACTGTGCAATAATGTGATGCTGAAAACAAAATGAACATAATGCTACTTCCATGTCTCTCAAACTGCCTACTTACAACTAAATCTAGTTGAATGATAGTACATATGTTGTAACTCAACCCCAACTCAACAGATGAGATCTGTTGCATGTCATAGGACAATTTCAGTTTTTCCTCTCAGTAGCTATTGACTGGACTGATAAAAAATGATTTTATCCAGTGTTGGAAAAGCTAGGCCAGTGGTGGCAAACCTTCTTGGAGCTTCAAAAATTCAGTTAATGCCTCTCTCTCTCCCCCCCTCTCTTTCTTTCTCTTTCACACACACACACACACACACAAACAAACACACAAACACACACACACACACACACACACACAGAGAGAACACAAATAACAAATAAGCCCTACAAGCCAGAGTAACTATGGGAAGACGTAAGAGGCACTTACTCTGGATTGCTCTATGCATTTCCCATTGGTTTCCCATAGGTGGCACCATAACTACGTTGGTGTAAAATGTCCCGTAGTTACTTGTAGCCAAGGTGAGCTAAATCCTAACCTTACTTACTTGGGAGTAAGCCCCAATGATTATAATGCACCCATTGTTATTTATAATTCAATAGTTAAAAAAAACAATCCAATCCAATTATGAGTAGTGAGTCCAAGCCTATGCATGTCCACTCAGAATTATGTTCCATTATAGTCAATAGGGTTTACTCACAGGCAGTGGTGTAGATAGAGAGGTTACAGGGGGTGCTCTTGCACTGGGCTACAACTTTTAGGGGTGCTACAAGCTGAGCTTGACACTAGTGGCTAAAATTGTGAAAAAGGGTGTGCATGAATGATAATACCATCATGTTATATGTCATTGGAAAAGTAATTTAATGCAGAATGCTGCAATGAAAAAAACTGCATTGGAATATCGATATTCTATCAAACGTTATGGCCAATTAACAGAAAATGAAAACAAAAATGGAACAAAATGGAACAAAAAGTGGATTTTTAAAAACACAAATGTTCCCTGAATGCTCTGAGAGCCAACGAGCACAATCCTAACAACATCTACTCAGTAAGCCTCATTGTGTTCAATGCCTCTTACTCCCAGGAAAGTGTGTTTAAGATGAGACTTAATTCTGATACTGTACAAAACTAATAAGATGCTAATATAAATCAGTTATAATTTCCATATACATATATCATAATACAGTTACCATGCTAACTGGGTATACAGGGACTTCTAAGTGGTTCTCCTCTTTTATTTAGAAGGGAAAGAAGAACAATTTCTCTTTGCCCCAGCATAGTTTCCTAACCAATATGGGGCAGAATTTTCATTTTTTTACTTAATTAAATTTGATTTTGTTGTTGCATGGGAAAATTTAAAAAAAAAAAAAAATACACCAGGATGACATCACTTCTGGTTGTGACATCACTTCCAGGGCATCTTTTTGAGCATTGCACCGGGCAACATAATCATTAGCTACACCACTGCTGACTGCTCCCAAGAAGGTGTGAATAGAACTGTATCCTGTATTATATAAGTAATTGTCAAATACCGGTAATTGGGTGTTAGTGAATGCTGACATGTTACTCAAAATATCATTCTATGGCTACAATCCAGAGTAACTACAGGTACACATAAGAGACATTACGTGCACCATAGTTACTGCACCACCTGGTGAAAACCTATGGGAAATTCATATTGCAATCCAGAGTAAATTGTTCTTACACCGGAGCAAGGACTCCCCATAGTTACTCTGGATTGCGCACTATGTCACCTTTGTTATGTGTGTTTTGAGTTCGCCATCACTGAGCCAGACTCTGATTTGTAGTTAGCAACAGCTTGAAGATGTTTTTTGTCTTCAGACAACATTGAAACTGCAAAAATGTGAGTCATTGCTATTTAATACATTGTGGGAAGTGTTCCTTATATAACACTGGAGTTTAGATAAAAACGTCTTTCAATTATTCACCCAAGTCCCTCTGGCATTGGCAAGAATATCATCCATAAGGGTGAGCGCAGTTTATATTTCTCCATATATTGGCAAATTGTATTTAGTTTTGGTGATTGCATTTAATCCCACCACTGGACAGATTTGTGAATCTTTCTCTCTTGAAACTGTAAGGTGTGTGTATTCAACGGTAGTGAATAAACACACGCTTTTATTACAAAATGCCACCGTTGTTCCTGGCATGAGTAATTTGTGCACCTGCATTTTTAAAGTGTTTCAAAGTTTTCTCCCTTTGTGGATTCACTGGTAACACACATTATCTTCCCAGCTGCCACAATATGGTATTTGCAGTCTGTGTCGTGTCAGTCCTTGTTATCCAGGAGCCATTGTTTTCCTAGCAAATAGCAACTGAAAGTGACAACAGCCCTCTCCAGGCTGGGGGAACAAGATAGTGTTACTTGGTGGCCCAGTAATGGGCTGTCTCCCTCCGCAGACCTCTGGGATCTGCATTCCAAGCCACAGAGGGGGTCCAACTGAGACACAAGAGCCAGGCACTCTTATCTGAAATCCTTATAAATGCAACACAGACCCTTTTGTACTTTCCAATTCTGTGATTGTGCTTGAATCTTTTGGAGCATGGGAGAGAAAGGCTGGGCATTAGAGACTGGATTTGATTCCAGTCTTGTGTTTGTCACTGATTACGTTAAATGAAGAGGTTCACACAATTAGCAAGGTATCAGCTCAGGGTGATCAAACAGAACTGAGGACAGAGTGCCTCTACCTTTACAGGTGCTAAACCTGCCTCAATTCTGTTTTCTATACAACGGTTAAATGTAGAGGCAGTCTGTCCTTCTTTTTATATGGTCACCCTGTTTTCAGCTTCACTGTCACCTTCCAGAAGACAAAGCACCTGAAAGGCAGAACTTGTGGAACTGACTCCAGATGGGTATGAGTATTAGGAATTTCAACTTACTGTATGTTTGACACAATAATTTAATTTTTAAGGGTGATTCAGCTTGTCCCATACAAGTCAGATCTGTCTATTGGAGCATTTCAGCCTGGGACCCCCTTCTGAGCATGACAATCTGTCTGGGACCCCCAGAGGTGATGTCATGGCTGGAAGTCTCATTTAAGGTTCCCGTTGCCAGATTCCAGGATGGCTGCATCCAGCTTTTCGCAACCCCCGCTGAAATGAAGTCCTGACCCCCCCAAGGGAGTCCCAACCCCCACTTTGAAGACCACTGGTCTATAAAATTATAAAGTTGAGAAAACTCCTTTGAGTGCTCCATAATTTTCCTGAAATATTCCTTGATTCTCTTGGATGTCTCCCATTGAAATGCCTCAATTCCCAGTGATTTTATGGAGTTATTCATCTTAAAGTCTTATTATCATCTTAAAAATATTTATTGCACACAGTTCTCCCATTTACAGTGAACCCCATGATAAGAAAAGGATCTATTGTCATGCCAACCTGATATTCTCTTAAGGCAATGCCATTCAATTTAATGGGGTATTTAACTGTCTGCTAGTGCAAATAGAGTTAAAAACTCTGCTGGTAAAATTGCCTGGGATCTTCATTTTTGATGCTTTTTTGTTTATTATCTACAAGACTATAATGACCAAACTAGGCAATTGGAGGCAGTGAATTCCAGTAGTGTTTAGTTTCTGAAGGGATCTGTTTTATACTGGAATGGAAATGCCAAGATGATGTTTCCTGTGCATTAGACTTACATCCAGTGGTGGGCTCTAGCAGGTTCGCACCTACTCTATAGAACTGGTTGTTAATGAGAAATAGGACATATAAAGTTTAAAAATAGCCATTTAAAAGTTGCTGCCAAATGGGCAGAATTGGTTGTTAATTTCTTTAAATCCCATCACTGCCTACATCCGACTATAGATGCACATGATATGTAAAATGTAGACTTACAGTTGAACTATTACAATTGTAGATGGTGACTTTTTATGTAATTTTATATAATTAAAAGTTCCTGAAACCCCTCACTTTTCTGTACAACCAAAAGTGCCTCAAAAACGAAGCATCATCAACAGGGCTGGCCCCATAATTCAAGCAAGATGAGGTGGGCTGCCCGGGGTAGGCATAATAAGTTGTGCTGAACCAAGCTTCTGTTGCTAGAAAGTGCTAGAAAATGGCAGCAGCATGGACTGTGGACTGTGCCAGTTCAGGTAAGCTGACAAGGGAATTTTATTTGTAAGGATTGTGGGCATAAGTACGTAAGAACATTGCTGGATCAGGCCAAAGGCCCATCTAGTCCAGTGTCCTTCATCTCACAGTGGCCCACCAAATGGCTCAGGGATCACACAAAAGTTTCTGAGTGAATTGGGAGATAGCAGGGGTAGAGAGAGGAGGCTGGAAAGAATGGAAAAGATGGATTTACTACCAAGTCAATGTGCATGACAAATCTATTTGCCCCTTTCCAACTCATAAAAACACTGCCTATGTAGTGCAGGCATAGGTCTGAGAAGATTCATAGGGAGGACCTATTACTTCTCAATAAAGTAAAGGAAATTATTTTTCATTCCTTTTCATGGCCCTTCTGATCATTCGTTGTTGTCCACCCAACATAGCATGCAGCATGTGCCTCCTTGGTGAGGCTACATTGGTCCTAATGGTGGGAGACAGCATTGGACCGTTTGTTTTTTAACTTCTCCTTTCCTCTACTTCTGTTTTATGCTTCTGAATAAAAATTGTGGTCCTACATAGTTGTTACTTGCAAGTAAACTTAAATCTGAAACACAGTTCCCATAGCATGTAGCTTGGCCAGTTGCCAATATTCATATTTTGTTTAAACAAGGTAGTGGTGGGCTCCAGCAGGTTTGCACCTACTCTATAGAACCGGTTGTTAACGAGAGATAGGCAATATAAAGTTTAAAAATATCCATTTAAAAGTGGCTGCCAGATGGGCAGAGAACCGGTTGTTAATTTATTTGAAGCCCATCACTGGCCCCATCATTCAAGAACAGATGAAAAGGGCACTGAATTTTGCTCACACACCTATCTGCTAAACTGAATAATGTTCACCAGGGTTGGAGAAAACTCCATTAGGCAGTTTTTGATGTCAAAAATCAAATAACTCTGCTTCACTTTTCAAGTCTCAGGGGTCTTTGAGCCCACCTTAATGCAGGCAGGTCTTTCTGAACTTGATCTGCCCTGGGTTCAGTAACACTAAAAGTATATTAATAGCAAAGGTTATTTGTGTAGATTATTTATAAAGTGTTTGCTTCAAATTAGTGCCGCTTAAAACGAGCAAGTTTATAACTCGCCAGAAGCAAATGCAGCATCTGCTTCCGTGGAGCTGCAGAGAGAACAAACTGTTTGGCATAAGACACCTCCGCATGCCGATCGATACTGGAAACATTAAGCATAGATCCTGTTTAAGAAACAACTCTTTACTTTGGAGCTCCGTTTATCCCACATTAACAATACCTTAAGTACAATGATCATAGACGTAGAAGGGTCCGTTTTCTAAGTGGTGCACTGGGATCTATACTCACAGGCCTGCTTGCTGTTAAAATGTGGCTTCTGCACTTGCTGCAAGCATTTTCAATTACCGTACTGTGAATGTTTAGGCCCAAACTACACGTGACACCCAGTTGTGTGCATTTTAAAAAACCAACCTATTTCTTTAAGCGTAAAGTGGCTATGTAGGTTGCAATATCACATGGAGGACAGAGGAAGGGAGGGTTTGCTTTACCCTTCAACCTCCAATCATTTTTCCATTCATTATCAGCAGTACCACTTTCAACTCAGAGTAAAACTTATGTGTACTAGAGTAGTTAATTTGCAATAAAAGGACCCAATTTCTCCAGGCTTTTGTTTCTTTGCTAGTGGATATGCAGAAAAGGTTAGGTTCAGGCCATTTTGGGGCCACCAGCGAGACCCTCTAGATTAGTACTAGTTTCCTATCCAATACCTCTGGGTACCAGTTTCCTTCACTCAATTTTTCAAGGAAAGACAGTGACCCTGCACTGCCCTATGTCTGGGATACACATGATCTCTGGTAACCAAGAGAAGACCTTCATTTTAGACCATCATTTCAGGGTTGGATCCTGGAAGAGGATTTAAGAGGTCCAGTGAGTGAACTTTAGGGACTGGGAAACCATGACATGGATTCATTAAGACCAAAAGGTGACTAGCAATGCAGTGCCTTGATTGATTCTGGCAACAGGTCTAGCATGCATTCATCCTCAGTGGACCATCCCTACAATAGAAGAATTGGGCGTGAAAGCTTCTCTGACACAATTTTGTATCAGGCTGCAAATAACTTAAAAGAGAAGATGTAATTGGCACCCTGCAGGATAGTATTATCTTCTGTGTAGCCTCTGCTACATTACACAATTAATAAAGATGACTGCATCTCAGTGGCTAAATTTGGTAGATTACTGTACTGCGCTTGACTTATACTACCCCCATGACAAATGAGTCAGAGGAATAGACATGGGGCTTGGAGGAATAACTCTTTATGCTAATTAATGGTATCTGTATACAAAGATTGGAGATGATATAATCAGAGCAACTGATAATACAGGTAAGGAAAACAGTTCTTCGTATGTACATGATAAGAGATTGAGCATCATTTTGACCAGTGATTTTCAAACATTTTTATCTTGTGGCAATGACGTTTTCAAGGCACACTACCAGTTGTTTTTATCATTGACAATGCATACCAGGATGTTCAAATCCCCTAATTTTCCTACAAATAAATGACTTTTCCCAAACTCTTGTGTCACACCTGAGAACTATCTGCAGCACACCACAGTGCCATGGCACACCACAGTGCCACGGCACAGTCAATGAAAATCACTGATCTAGACCTTTCACATTGACTTCTAAAGAAGCTTCCCCACCACTATGTAAAACCAGAAAAGTACTACAATTATTACAGAGTATATACCGGTAATCCATAATTTGGAAACATGATAATTACATGTATGATTTTCCTTCTTTGCCATTCAAAAATTACATTGTCCAGACATGATAAAAAAAGTCATAATCTGAACTTAAAAAAAATCCAGAGCAAACTCAGTCAGTTTTTACAGAAATGAGAAGCCAAATTTGAGTGACGAATATTAGAAATGTTCACTGGGGACAGAGTTACACTTGTGATCCAATGTAATTCTTTATGCAGTTTATGATATCAGTAAATCTGATTAGGGCAAATGGATGCACAAAATTCACTTACATGTTTTGGAGTATTCACAATTGTGGTTTAAGTCAGTGGTATTCACAGTGGGATTGGGACCCCCTTGAGGAGTCATGATCTTGTGTCTGGGTTGTGAGAGACCATATTGGGATCTGGCACTGGACTTTTCTATAAATCTCATTGTACCCATTGGGACTCACTTCTGAGTAGACATGGCAGAGCTCTGACATCATAGTGATGTCACATCCTGGTAAGATTGACAGGGGGTTCCAGCCAGATTTTTAAGTTTGAAAGGTGATCCTGGGCTGAAATGCCCAGATACCACTGATTTAAGATGATTGTGTGAATCATCTTAAGATGATTGTGTGAATCATATCACCCTATATATGATTCTATATATATCACCCTATATAACACAAAGGCAGATAGTTTATTTCCCAATGCTTTCATGATACCTAGATTCAGAGAGATCTCACAAACAAGCACACTTTCTGAGCAGAACAGTTGTGGTCTGTATAATCTTGCCATCATGAAGCTGCAACATTAATGCACAATTTCCCTGAATCTTTGCTAGTCAATCAGTCAACACCTGCAGAATTCATTTACAGTGATCACCGGGCGCTCTGTAAGACACTTGAATGGAGCAATTCATTGTGTATGCTGCAACACCCAACCACAAGGGCACGATTTAAAGGTAATGTGGCAGTTCTGATGCAAAGCTTTCCTAAGTTTAAGTCTCGACCTTAATAGTATAACTTGCATTGACATTTTTTCATTTTGTTTTGACATCATAATTGAATCTAATCTCCACAGAATTGCAAGGCACTCTCACTTCAGATTGTAATCTTGCGGTGCAGTTTTACCCTAAGAGCATTGTAGTGGCGCTTTCGACAAGGCGTGCATTGAAATAATTTTACCATTGTAATATCGCCTCATACTAGCTTCATAACAAGGTCTCCAAAGAGCTGCACTAAAATAATTTGGCCACTGTAATGACCTCACAATGTCATGAACCAATTGCCATTACAAACTCTAAATGAGCTTCAGAAGGAACTTCGGTGCCGGCTCATTAGCAACTCCATTCTGCTATACCTAGCCTCTAATTTAAAGCTTGCTTGCCCCATTACTAGATGGCCACAGCTCTAAATTAGGGTAGCATGGTTCAGTGGAGTATTTTATTAAGCACTCATAGAGTGGCTAAGGCTTTGCTTATATTTATCATTATAAACGGCTTGGAGAGAATAATGCTTTCTGTCTAACTTGGACATTATTTTGAGGAACTGGTTTGGGTAATGACCACACATGGATGCTTCTTAGGTGATCCAGTCTAGCACCTTAACACCAGCTGAGATCAAGTCTTAGGATTAGACTGTGGAGAGACCAGAAGAATCTACTTTCCAATGTTTTTTTCTTCAGGTCAGACCCAGACTCTAATTGGTAGGTTTCCTTTTTATATCACTTAAGAAAGGATTTGGGTGGGTTGTGGTGGCACAAGAGGTTAAGACACTATGGCTGCAATTCTAAAGACACTTTCCTGGGAATAAAACCTGTTGAACTCAATAGAGCTTATTTCTAAGTGGACACAATTAGGATTGTGCTCTGTGCCTGTTAACCAGCAGGCCAAGGTTCAAGACCTGGATCCTACAAGATGGGGTGTGCTCCTGCCCTTAGACAAGCTCCTGCCAACCTAACAGTCTTAAAACTTGTAAATGCAAGTAGATAAATAGGTACCACCTTGGTGGGAAGGTAACTGGACACACCAGCTCAAACATTAAGAAATGGGAATGAGCACTGCACCCTACAGTCATTCATGACCAGCAGTATAACCTGCAGAGGACACCTTTACTATTACCTTTTAAGAAAGGATTTACACCTATTTCGTCTTTGAACAAAATGTTAATTTCCCTCAGGCTGCATTCCTAACTCAATGTTAGGCTGGCATAAGTCACGGCACGTGTCCTGTGCCAACACAGGGGCATTGCAAAAGTGTCTTAAGGCACTTCTATGCCAATCCCGGGGGGGGGGGGTGTAATCCTATGCCAGGCCATGTGCTAGCCTCTCCACACTACCACGGAAATAGGGAACTGGTGAGTTGTGCTGGCCTAAATTAGTTAAGATTGCACCCTTAAGTGTTCACTTGAGAGATGGATGCCACTGAGTGAGTAGAATTTACCTCAGAAATGAACCACATTTTGTGTGTGCTTGTGTGTGTGTGTGTATTGTTATTTTGCTTGCTTATTTTTTCTGCCACTTCTGTGCCATACCAATCCAAGCTTGTGGCCAATCCAGTTGTTGGCTTTCAGATTGACAGGAACAGGTGAGAGGAGGTTAGGTTGGTTCCAGGATGTGGAAGCTGCGGGAACCAGAGGAGGTACCACAACACTAAGAGCACAATCCTAACCATGTTTACTCAAAAGTAAGTCCCATTATGTTCATGGGTCTAACTCCCAGGAAAGTGTCTTTAGGATTGCAGCCTAAGGGATTATAAGTGACTCTATCACTTGAGTCATGATGGCCTCATGCTATGACACGTGAATCAAGTAAGGGGGTTGGTGACTATGGCACAGTGACTCCAGCACACCCCTGCTAGTCATGATGAGTAGATACTGCCTCCAGATTCAGAAACAATATGGCTCTGAATGCGAGTTGTAGGGAAGCTGTTGCAGAGGAGATTATGCCACTGTGAGAAGAAGTTGTTGGCCTAAACAAGCTTTGGGCTCATCCATCAGAGTGCTTCTTATGGTCATTATAATATAACCAAGGACAATCTGCTATCATAAGATCTATTTGGATATGAGAATTATGCATTAGAACATCCACAAAATTGTGTTCACTTTCCAAAATATCTCGCACAATTTTTTTTCAAAAAGAAAAATGGGTTGTGCGACTCAGCCCTGAGCTTTTAGAGAACAACTAAGGCGCTTTCTTAGCCGTTTGTCAATTTTGCAAAACCCATTTCCCCCTCTTTTACGTGTCCCTCTTCTTTCTCCTTCACTAGTTTCTGTATTTTCTCTAGTGATGTTCTTTTGATGACATGAGAAGTCACACAGGGGGTTTCTTTAATGAGTTGGGTGCTACTCCTGAGAAAGCGTTCATTATTTTAATTGAAGCCTTCATCGCTGGCTGACTTCCAAGTGGCCTACCAGATGTCTCTCTCTTCACAATGGTCGAAACAGATTATAATGTTCTTGTTCATTTTTCCTTTCCTGACAGCCCATTTTCAAAAAGGTGCCAGACTTGAAGGCAACATCTTCAAAAGCTGGAGAGCCATGTCTGTGCAGAGCAGAATGCGAATGATGATGAAGGGACAGGCCACAAAAGCTCAGAAAGCCTTGCACTTGCAATGGAGAGCTTAGATTAGCAATCAATGGCTACTCACATGTCAATTGCCAGAAAACTAATTTGTAACATACTGTGTACCATTATCTAGAGGCATATTCTCATAAATTGGATCTATTATTATTTAGATAATTTCTTGCCTTCCCTACAGGATAAAACTTTCAGGTCAGCATGCAATCAATAATTTTTTTTTAAAAAACCACATTTTTAAAATAGCAAAAGCAAAGATAAAAGCTGCAATCCTAACCACCACTTAGGCAAACCTAAGCCCCAGCACAAGTCCTGTGCTGAGCTGAAGGTGTCACCTCAGCTGGGTTACGTACATACATACATACATACATACATACATACATACATACATACATACATTACGTAGATTACATACATCTCCATTATGTATACACTTTCATACATATGGACTTATTTATTTAGCTTTAAATCCCACCTTTCCTCTGTTGGGGCAGATGCCAGCGGTATTGTCGTTAAAGGTTCTTTGTATATCTAGGAGGACATTTCATAATCGATTTGCATGTATAAGAGGAACTAGGATATATTGGGCTTTACATGTCAATACCAGTATTTATAAAGCTCACAAGCCAGCTTGTAACATGTAATTGTTACAGGAATCATAGAATATGGTTCCTATTCCCATCTCCTGTCAATATATTTTGTATTAACTGAGGTTTGAAACTTTTTTTAGAGGCAGTTGTGCACTGCCCCTAGAACTGGAGTTTCCCACTGACTATACTCTTCCTCTGTGTAAATTCAAAAACTTTGCACAAAGTTAGAGTTTTATGAAATAAAGACAGAAGGTTGAACAGAAGGAAATAAAGACATGGCAAGGTTGGTTTCATCCTGACCGTCGGACAGGATATCATGTTGTCTTTGGTAACAAATTTGGAGCATCACCAAAGATTCCAGAACAGTATAATTGTCGTATTTTTTAAATATTGTAGGTATTGATATTGTGTGTGAATTGATTTTGATGCAAGATTACATATTGATGTGTTTGTTGGATTTTCAACCTGAGACACTAAAATGAATTCCAGATTAAGCAGAACAATTCCTTTTGCAAGACCCCTAATAGGATGTAGCAGACAAGTAGTTGAATTTAATCTTGACCAGTACAAACTTTGCCCTTTTTAGCCAAAGAGAGTCTTGTGGTTGTTTAATACAAAAGAGAAGGTTTATTGTATTTAGTCAGGGTCTTTCACAGGAGGAGGTGGCCCTTAATTGCATGAATAGTTGTGCGGGTATAAAGACCCTCATACTGATGATTTATCTGGAAGTTCTGGGTATATTAACTTTTGCTAAGAGCAGAGACTAAAAACTTTATGGGGAATGCTACATACACTCCAAAGACCAACAAGAGAATTTAAGTTAGATGTGATTAGTATGAAGAAAGTTACATTTATTATACTCTTATGTATAATTGATCATATGAAAGGCCTTTTGTAACTATAAAAGAGACAGCACATTAAATTGTTTTACCCGGAGGATTATACAAATTTGTGGATATCGGATTGAAACACCAGCCGATTGGTTTCATTGCTATGGTAAATCATTAAGATGTTCAATTTTAATCATAAATCTTGGTATCTATTTATTGTGAATCAAAATAGCTCCTCCCAGCCTTTTGCTTTGCTTCATCTGTCAGAGCCAGACCCAGTACAATCTGGTAACAACTGCATTAATTTCTATTAATAGAGAATGTCTGTGTCCCTATAATATTCATGACACATAATTTTATATTATTCTAAACATGGAAAATTATAGCCAAGAGGTCTGTCGTTTATCATAGAATTGGGTATTGGGTTTTGGAGATGAAGGCAAGCTTGCATCCTAAGTTGATAAGGTGATTCATGCGTTGTGGTAGTTCATCCAGGAATGATTTAGCTACTGCTGTTGTACAGAAGAAATATAATTGGGGATAAAGCTGATACAGATGTGGGGGAGGGGGATTTTTTCTGGTATTCTCTGATTCATTGGCAATTTGATTAACTTTAATTAAAGGAAAATTTAGGTATTAGAAAATAAGGAGAAAAAGACAAGCCTCCTTTCATGAACAAGCCTCCAGACTGGAATTATCAAACTTTATAATTGTAAATCTTATAGATTTAATTGTTCAAGTTTATGAATGCGCTAGCAGAATGAATCCACTGTTGCAGGAGTAAATTTCCACCATTGGGCACTGGAGGGCACTCCTGTCACCGGGTAGCAGGCACCAGTGGGAACTGTGCACCAGCGGGTATCAGGGGGCAGTGGTGGGCAACAGCAGGCACTGGTAAGGACCAGGCATCCCTACACTGCATTGGGCAGTGGACACCAGCAGGCACCACAATGCAGTGAGCAGTGGGCACCACCAGGCTGCGGGCACCAGGGGCACCAGTGGGCACTGGGCATCTCCAGTGGACACCACCAGACACCAATGGGCAGCAGGCACCACCAGGCACTACTGGACATTGGGTACTACTGGGTACCACTGTGCAGTGGGTAGTGAGCACCACTGTGCATTGGGCAACAGGCACTACCACTCAGTGGGCATCAACAGGATCAGTGGGCACTGGGCACCCCTAGCAAGCAAATACTTGGGCATTGGGCACCAGAAGGCATCAGTGGGCAGCAGGCACCACCAGGCATCAGTGGGAAGTGGGGAAATGGCATTCCTACTGAGCATCCCTGCACCATTGGGCATTGGACACTACCAAGTACCACTGTGCAGTGGGCAGCAAGCACCACTGGGCACCGGGTGCCACCAGGCACCTGCGGGCAAAACCTGGAACCCCTACTGAGCACCAGACATCTCTGCTATGCGCCAGGCACTGAGCACCGTTGGTAACCTGGAACCAGTGGGCATCACCAAGCAGCAGGCACTCAGTGGTGGGCTGAAGCTGGTTTGGGCCAGATTGCTCGAACTGCTTCTTGTTTCTGGCCCCCTGCTACCGATTCGGTAGCTATGGGGGGACCAGAAAACCGGCTGCACCGGTTCAGCGGCCGGCCCACCACTGCACCAAAGAAGGTTGACGCATGTGCAGTGTGTCTCCTCAAGCTGGTTGGAGGAGATGCAGTGCACCTGTGCAAACCTTGGCACAGGCGCAGCTGGAGGAGACGCACTGCGCCTGCGCCAAGGTCGGTGCAGGCGCAGTGCGCCAGGGTTGGGGCCCGCCCCTGGCCCTCCCCGGCCCCACCGCTGACCCCGCCCTTGACTCTCCTGCCAGGCCGGGCCCACCACTGGCCCATTGATCACCATATTGGTTCTTAGTGGGTCCTTACATCACAGAAGGAATATACTCCCCATATTTCATGCTTCTAGGACTGGTGGTTTTGGCTGGGCATTGACGAATGAGTCAGTGGGTCAGTGAGTGAATGAATCAATCAGTGACCTTTGAATTTGATATATATAGATAAGAGCACATGCTCTGTAACTCTTTCCCATTAATATGTGATCATTGGCAGCACCATGCTGTTTTCATGAACCTCCTTAAATAGCATACCTTTACAATGGCATTGCTATAATAGTCATTAAAAAGGTAAAGGTGACCCCCACAGGTTGTACTGCTTGTCATACCAACCTTAGGGTGCAGTGCTCATCCCTGTTTCTAAGTTGAAGAACGAGTGTTGTCCAAAAATGCTTCTGTTGTCCTGGTGCTGGCATGACTATACACCAACGTGCATGGAACGTGCATGTTACCTTCTCACTGAAGCGGACCTATTTATCTTCCTGCATTCCTGTGCTTTTGAAGTGCTAGGTTGGCAGGAGCTGGGCAAGAGACAGGAGCTCACTCTGTCTTGTAGCACCTAGGTCTTGAACCCTGGCCTGCTGAGTGACAGACACAGTGTCTTAATTGCTGAGCCACTACATACACTAATAACAGTCATTAGAATTGCTATAACTGCCATAATAGTCCCAGAAAGCATTAGGGAGTGACTGTGGCTTAATGGCCAAATTCATATGTTGCATACCTAAAGTTCAAGGTTTGCAGGGTGACCAGATGCCAAACCCAAAATTCCTGAACCCCAAGGCCAAAATTCCTACCCCCAAGCCACAATTCCTCCCTGCTTAAAAAAATTGCCCAAAATTTATTTTTTGTTTTTATATTTTTTGTTTTTTGGCCATTACTTTTGATAGGAATGAGATATCTCAAAACTGATTTTTTGCATTGGATTGCGCTCTTCAATATGAATGCAACATATGACCTGATGATGTACTGTGCACCATTGCAAAGTTCAAAAATGAAGCCAAAATGTAGGGCAATGAAGCCAAAATGTAGGACACCCAGACAGGAGGATAAAAATCCAGACAAATCCAGATTTTTTCAGTCATATGGTCACCTGGAAGGTTTGACCATCAGAAACACTAAATAGAGCTGGGAAAGACTCCTTTTTGAACCCTTGCCAATCAGTATAGAGCATTTTATGCCACACTGACAAGATGTTAAAATTGTCAAGACACATCATCAGTTTTTTACCATTGACAAGGCACACCATGCTGCTAGAAAGGGGTCAAATCCCCCAACTGCCCTATTAATGACCCTTCCCAAAGTCCCATGGCATACTTGCAGACCATCCATGGCACACCAGCATGCCAAGGCACAGTGGTTTAAATCACCTGTGTCGAGGGACAATAGTGATCTAGCTAGACAAGGGTGATCATCAGTCCTCTTCTTCAGGACACGTCCTCTTATTAACTGTTCTGGGAAAAAAACTCCTCTGTCCTTTCTACTTGTGATCAGGCAGCATGTAGCCTTCTTGTAATTAAAAATTACATGTAAAAAGGTATATGTAATAGTTTTAAATTTAATGATAAGCCATAAGTATTACCATATGAGAGCAATATATATGTTTTATTTTGCCATGTCCTACATTTTTCTTGGATGTCTTACATTTGGAGGGAGGGCTTGTCCTCTTTTTTGGTTATGACATCTAGTCACCCTGAGCTAGGCCAATAATGCACCTTTACATGTTCAAAGCTTCAGTGTGTCATGCTGTACACATAAGAGCAGGAGGACAGCATTTAACTGGCAACAGCAGAGCCAACTAAATGCAATCCTTTTTCTTGTAATATCTAAGAAAACCTTTTCACAACAGGATTGTAACTCAAAAGCTAAATTGTAGAAAGAAAATACTATGTTTAAACATGGCAGTGTATGTAAAGTTATTAAAGAGTTTCTAAGATACAATGGGAAAGATAAACCCATGTATGCTAGCTGTAGCTCATTGGAAAAAGGTTGGGATAAAAAAAATATATGTAAGGCTGCAGCCCCAACCCCCAACAAGGCAGGGCTAAGCCCCAGCACTAGTCCCATGCTAAAGCAGGGAAGCAGGGCTGCGTCCTCGCACCAACTTTATTCGGGATCTTTTTTGCTCTCATGCTGAAATAGGCTTTTGGAAATGCAACAGAGGAAATCTATCTCCGGACCAGATCAGATGGAAAACTCTACAATCCTTCCAGACTAAGAGCAAAGTCCAAAGTCCAGCTGAAATGCTTGCGGGATTTCCTCTTCGCTGATGACGCTGCTGTTACTGCTCACTCTGCCGAAGACCTCCAACTACTTATGGACCATTTTAACAAAGCCTGCCAAGATTTTGGACTAACGATCAGCTTGAAGAAAACACAAGTCATGGGTCAGGATGTGGATTCACCACCCTGTATTACAATCTCTGAACATGAGCTGGAGGTTGTGCATGACTTTGTGTACCTCGGCTCAACTATCTCTAACACTCTCTCTTTAGATATTGAGCTAAATAAACGTATCGGTAAAGTGGCTACCACGTTTTCTAGACTTACAAAGAGAGTATGGCTTAATAAGAAGCTGACAGAACATACAAAGATCCAGGTCTATAGAGCCTGCATCCTGAGCACACTCTTGTACTGCAGTGAGTCTTGGCCCCTTCATGCGCGGCAGGAGAGAAAGCTGAACACATTTCATATGCGTTGTCTCCGACGTATTCTTAGCATTACTTGGCTTGACAAAGTTTCAAATGGTGCAGTCTTAGAACGTGCTGGTATCCCTAGCATGTACACACTTCTCAAACAGCGACGTCTATGCTGGCTTGGACATGTCGTGAGAATGACTGATGGTCAGATTCCAAAAGACCTCCTGTATGGAGAACTAGCACAGGGAAAGCGCCCTAGAGGGAGACCACAGCTGTGATACAAGGACATCTGCAAGAGGGATCTAAAGGCCATGGGAATGGACATCAACAACTGGGAAACCCTGAGCTCTGATCGTTCAGCGTGGAGGCAAAAGACGCAGCATGGCCTTCTTCAATTCAAAGAGACACTCATTCAGCAGGCTGAGACAAAGAGGCAGTCCCGGAAACAGCAAAATCTGGGGGCTGGGCAGGGGACTGACTGTATCTGCCCTCAGTGTGGAAGGGATTGCCACTCTCGAATTGGCCTGTTTAGTCATAAAAGACGCTGTTTTAGGACCTCTACTTCTGAGCACGATACCATAGTCTTTCAAGACTGAAGCATGCCAATGATGAGTCCCATGCTGGCCTGAGGGCAAAGGCATAACTAAGATGTAGCAGGGGATGCTTTTGCATGCACTCTGCCCATGGAGAGGCACCCCAAGCCAAAGGCACTTTGCCCCTGCCCACCCCTGCAGTGCACTCCAAAGAAGGCCAGCCTCCCGCAGGCATCCTCTTTGGCTGCAGTTCAAAGGGGGGGGGGGGTTGCTATGCTGGGCTATTGCACTTCCCTTCCCTGCAGATTGCAATGAACAGCATCTCAGGAGAGAGCCTCATAGTCCCTCCTGAAGGTGCCCAGATCCAGTTAAGACTAGTTACCTTAAACACAACATCTCCAGCAGTTCTTTCCTTTTATCACCCCAAAGCGCTTGAAAAGAGACAGCAGCTCTTCCAGCTCCAGTTTGCATTTGCTCTCTACAGGACACTAGCAGCACTGCCCAGCCTTCCACAGCTCTACCCACAAGTTATACCCATTATAGTCAATAGCCTTACTCCCAGGTAAAAGTGAATAGGATTGGAGCATCACACTGCCCAGCCTTCCACAGCTCTACTCACAAGTAGTCCCATTATAGCAGGGTGACCCAAAACTATTACATATAATTTATTACATGTACTTTCTTAATTACCAGAAGGCCACATGCTGGACAGACACAAGGAAAAGGAGGACAATTGAGATTTATTTCAGGACACAGGGCTAAAAAAAGAGGACATATGGTCACCTTGATTAGGGGCAGGTAAGGTTGGGGGGCAGATGTCTTTGTAACTTCATTTTCCCTTGCTCCCCTTTCCAAATTTAAAATGGTCAGATCCTGTGTGTGTGTGTGTGTGTGTGTGTGTGTGTGTGTGTGTAACTTCAGGTTAGCTTGAAGGTAAGGCCCATTGACCAACATGGGACATACTTGGTTGTGGCCCTGGAAGGGTTGATATCTCCAAGGGGTGGAAAAGGAACTGCAAATAGTTTGTGCAAACTCATCAAAGTTTAATTAAAAGTTGAAAGGCTTGACCTGTAGTCTGGTATTATTTGATATTATAAAAGTTTGAGTGGGCTGTGGGTGGTGCAAGCGGTTAAGACGCTGTGCCTGTTAACCAGCAGGCCAGTGTTTGAGACCCGGGTCGGCCCCACAAGACAGGGTGAGCTCCTGTCCTTAGCCCAGCTCTGCGACGCCAGCTGGATCCAATCGTACTGGCTCTGCCTTTCCATTGGACTAATTCAGTGGCATGGAGAGGGGGGATTTACTGCTTGGGTAACAGCCTATCCTCCATAACAATCCAACCCAGGCTTTTGTGCTTCGTATGCAACGTATGCAGCGCTGAGCACGATACCATAGTCTTTCAAGACTGACGGAGGCCTGCATAATAGTTTGATATTTTTGACTTGTAACATTAGTTAAAAGGTGAGTTTCAGGTGTTTTGATAGGAGTGAAATTTGAGTCCTTGCTATGGGCACCATTTTGCCTAGGTACGCCTCTGCCTGAGAGTGTCACAAAAGTGCTGAAAGGCCCTTCTGCACCACTCCTGGGGAAGGGTTAGGCCAGTGCACAGACATGCATTTGCCTCTCTGCCTTACCATGCAAACAGGAATACTACTTAGTTGTGCTAGCCTAGGTTAGGATTGCAACCTAAATAAAATAGTTACCTTTAACTAGTCAGACTGACTTTTGCGGAGTGTGCTTTGAAGAGTGTTTGCAAGTAAGGGCAGGGAAAGTTCAGTGCGGGGTATGGAGGGAATGGGGCTGGAGATTCAATAAAGACCCAAACAACCTAACCAACTTTCCGGTGTCAGTACTGCAGCAATACTTTGCAGCAGCCCCAAAGAAAGGGAACAAACATCCCTTTAAGTGCCATTAGTCCCCCTATCACAGGATGCAGTGCATCATCAATTCACATGGCCACACCAGAGCAGAAAATCTGGATAGGATTTGGCCCTAAAGGAGGTAAGCCTTTAGTGGGTGATTCAATAGGAAAGAATTCCCTGACTTCTGGCTTCCATTTCAGTTAGAGACAACCCAGCAAGAGTCGAAAACACAGGCCATTTTAGTCCGGCTTAACATTAATAATGAAGCTGTCTGCTTTTGCAAAGAACCGTCCATTTGCAAGCGTGCTTGTCACAGAAAGTGCCAGATGTCAGGAAATTTTTCCGAAGTCCAACTCATGCATTGCACCTCACCCAGCCGACGTTAGTGACAGAATACTGCTGTTTCTTTTAAAGCTGAAAAATACAGCAGCACCAGCCCTCAAAGGATCCCGGTCACGTGTTCACTTTATTGTTCTACCTTTGTGCACAGTAAGTTGCCACTTAGCTTCCGTTGCTGTTCTTGACTGACATTGTTATTTGTCTTGTACATTTCAGAACGGCTTTGTAGTTAGCCTGGGAAATTGAGAGTACATACGTGGTTAAAAATGGTGAGGGGGAGAGAGCAGGAAAGGAGGTGAAATGCGGCTATGTTCCCATTAGTGCTCTTGCCCAGCTCTCCATTTTCCCTTTGTCTCCTTCCATCGCTTTTCTGCTTAGACAAAATCTTCTGTGATTGGCGTATTAAGTTGAAAATGGGGAGGAAGAATGACTTTTGATTTGCCCTGATGGCCACAGGAGCCTTCCCAGTTATTATTTATTTAAATTTATAGCCCTGCATATGCTGAACACTCAGGGCAGGTAAAAAATGAAAAAGGAATAAATAACAGAGGTGAACTCTCAAGCATTCGATCACATTAAACCCTCCACAGCAATCACAGGTTGCCCAGTTTGATACTGAGAAGGAAAAGTCTACCAGGTTATGATAGCCTTTATTTCTACCCACACTAACTTGGGAGAAGGTCACGTTGACTATAATGGGACTTACTTCAGAGTAGACATATATAGGACTGGGTTTTGGGTTCTTAGTGATCCTAAAACATTTTTGCTTACTCTGAGTATGAGCACAATCCTAACCATATCGGCTTAAATGTAAGCCCCATTGAGTTCAGTGGGTCTTACTCCCAGGAAAGTATCTTTGGGATTGTATCTTTGGGATTTTGTTTGCTCCAAAATAAACGTCATGAACATAATGGGGCTTGCTTTTGAGTAGATATGGTTAAGATTGTGCTCTATGTGGTTCATTTATGGCATAATCCTATATAAGGCCTATGATCTGCTACCATAATTCCCAGCCTAGTGTAACAAAATCCATTCTGTTGTGTTTTTCAGATCCACAATTGCAAATGGCTGGAGAGTCCATGTTTCAGACTATTGAGTGTGAGAAAATGGGTAATCAGTTTATGGAGATTAACCTTCCAAATAGGCTGCACATAACAAGAAAAAGAATTTTGATTTTTCACTATTAGGGAATCAAATTACAGAGTCTGATATATGCATGCATATCTTTTGTCAGTGTAAGTTTACAGGAGTACAACTTAAAACTACTTTCTCAATTTCCAGATGTCTATTGATCTTTACAATATAGTCCCGTAGAAATAGAATTTACATGAATTTTTTGCATCAGAAAAGAGTGTGTACCTCATTTGTGTTCTTAAATTCAAGATTGATTTTCCTACAACAACACAGTACAGTCCTAAAATTTACTACTTTTGTACTACTTTTGTAAAGTGGCTTAAAAATGGTGTCTATCCAACAACAAGCTTTGTCTTTGGAAAGGATATAGTATAGTCTGAAGGCTGTCTTCTGAATTTTCTTCCTGAGACAGGGAACATGTGGACCTCCAGCACATCAGCCAACACTGGGATTTGGGCACACTCTTGATGAAGAAAGAGGATGGCACTGCACCTCGGGGGATTTGGAATGCAGGGCAACATGTTTGCTCCAAAATAAACGTCATGTACAATGTATTTATAAGGTTTGTTGAGTTTACTTACATTGTCAGGGTGCTGTCTCTTGGAAATGTAAGAACATTTAGGACCCTGAAGCAAAGCAAGTGTATCTGAAACTCTGCTAGCAGTATTGTGCTAGCACTGTGGTAGGTAAACCACATGCGACATTTTCCGCTGTTAATGAAGTGTGTGTTTTTAATTGGGCAGGGAAGATGCCTCTCATAAATAGATAGCAGATTGCCCTAGTGGCAGGCAAGTGCTGAAGCCATGCAGTTCGCAACCTCAATCTGGACCATCATTTCAACCAGAAAAACAATCCTGTGAAGTCAGAGTAGGGCACCAACATAGAAGGATATAGTTGTTTCAGTGCTCTAAAAGCAGTGCTTCCTAAACTTACCTTCGCTGTGATACCCTCTGTTCTGCACTTGGAACCTGAGATCAGTGGTGATGATGGGTTGTGCACAATACAATAAACTCACCAGTTACTTCCAGGTTGGGGACCATGGAGCAGCTCTGAAAACAGTAGTAAGAAGGTGCAGTGGTAAAAATTTCACATGCAGAGTTCTGATAAGCCCATTCACAAAATACAGCACTCTGTTTTCCCTCATAGTTAGGAATAGTAGCCAAGTAAAATTTAAGTATATATCAAGTAGCCAAAATCTATTTTTACTTCTGGTGACCCCAGCCAACAAGAATCAAGCCTATTCTTATCTGCAGTCATATTTTGATGTTGTTTATTATACCAAAGGTCCAGTATCCTATACCCTACACTAGTCAGCGAGAGGCTAGTTTACTTTTCCCTATGGAATTCATTTGGAAAAAGGGGACACTCAATGGCCACCATTAAGTCAGGGCTGCACCTGTTCCTCGTCCCTGGAATTCCACCCACTGAAAAGTGAGCCTGCTCATATCATATTACTCCACCTACTAGTCTATCTTGGTTCAGTTTTTCTTAAACTTACATTTTTAGGTTAGCACACAAATGCACGTTCTGGATTTTAGGCCTGGACTAGGCAGCTTAAAATAAAAAAGAAATGAAATATCCAAATGCATTCTGTTATATTTTTGCTAATGGATATTAGAAACATTAGATTTTTTTCTTCCAAATTCTATTAAGAGATAGCTGAGATCAAATTAATCAAATCAATTAATCACATCTTTGTGGTTTGTTTTTTGGTGTAAGTTACCTGTTGTTATAGATATAGACCAAAAAAGAAAATCTTAATGAAGCCTGGGATGTGTTGCTTCTCACATTCATTTTCTCTCTCTCTCCAAACATTTGGTTTCGAAGCTGTTAAATCAAAGCCAGACAAGAAGTCCAAAATGTACTATTTATGCTTCTTTGAACAACATTCTAGACCTTTTAACAGGCTTCTCCCAATTAAGCTGTTCAGGCCACAGATCTAAATAGCTGCCTGCACTGGTTGCCAATTGATTAATTCCCTAATGATGGATTGAAGCTACTGTTTTTGTTTCTTAATCTTCTCTTCTCCATTAACAGCGAATCATTCACTGAATGTTTCTTTCAAAAAATAAGTAAACAAACTGAAGTAGGGGGGAGCAATTTGCGTGCGGATTTACTGCAAAATGATGTTTTGATTGGTGTTAATGATAACAGTTATTTTGTTTTGTCATATTTGTATAGACCCAACTGTTTGCTATGCCACTCTGCAAAAAATCATTATTAGGACTTAATTTCACAAAAAATGCTTGAGATTTAAACACGAGGCCAGGTAATCCTGGAGAATGGCATAGGACACTTTGAATCTGATGCCTATTTCCTGAATGAGCCACTGGATGACCTTGGACTGTATAATGGAAAAAAATTATAATTATTACTTTCAAGAAGATGTACTAAACATATTTCATAATGTACATGTGCAATTGTGCCCCTGTCCGTGAAGAACCTGGGCATACTCAGCTGGATATGACAGGCATACACCAATCTCCCACCACCACTTTAGGAAGATATGCCAGCTGAGTTAGGCTGGCCTAAATTGGTTAGGATTGTGCCCTAAGGCTGAACTCCTAAGCTCCAGTTAGGCTGGCATAAGTCCCAGCATAAATCCTGTGTTGACCTGGGGGTGTCACAAAAGTGCTATGAGGGACTTCTGTCCCACTCCTGTGTGGTTAGGCTACTGCTTAGACATACACTGACCTCCCCACACCACCACAGAAAGATGTGTCATGTGAATTAGGCTGGCCTAAACTTGTTAGGATTGCACCCTAAGTCCATTTTCCCCTAATGATCTCCATCTGTGTAATGGGCATAGGGCAGGGGTGCCAGAACCCTGGCCTGGAAGCCTGTTGAGCAAACCTCCATGCAGCCTTGAGCAAACCTCCTCCATCCCACCCTTGAGTGAGTGCTGTAATCTCCAATGTTTTCCTGATTCTTTCAGCAATTAGCTGTCTTCTTCATGCTTCCCACAGGCTTGAAAGATGTTCTGATGTGGTAAAGGGCTGCCACAAGGCTTTCTGGGGTACAACCTGGAAAACCATTGAGCAACAACTGCTGTGGTTCGTAGAATATAAGCAGCAAGTGCTACATATCTTTACTGTATTGCCTTCAGCATTTGTGTCCACTCTTGGCTGCAAGGCACACTACTATTCGTCTTCACATTACATTTAGTTCCTTGAGTCAACCCCATTAGTTTTCTCCTGCCCAAACCCTAATGTACATTTCCATCTAAGTACTGTCTTCAGCTGTCAGCCTTATCTAACAAACTGTGCTGGACGGGGCTCAAAACCCATCTAGTCCAGCATCCTGTTAGTCACCTTGGCCAGCCAGACGCCTCTGGGAAGCCCACCAGCAGGACCACTCTTTGCCACTGCTCTTCAAAGAGCTGCTGTCTCTAAGCCTGGAGGGAGCATCTAGCTGTCATGTCTAGTAGCAATTGACAGGCTTGTCCTCCATGAATTTGTCAAATCCCTTTTCTGGGACACTTGAATATGTGCATATGTGCATTTGTGCATTCTGTAGCTGGTGCTACTTTGCTGGATGTGGGTTCGCTGTGGGTGTGGGTTTGCTTAATCTCTCAACTATTTAGAAAAATGGAAATACAGCAACACATATGTCACATCTGTTTTGATCCTGATGCTCCTTTTTTGTAGGCAGAAGGGGAGATCTGAGTCATAAGTGTGGAATCTCACTGCAATCATAACTCAGAAGTGCATTGTCGTGAAGATGTTGTTGTGAATTCTATGACAGTGGAATGGTAATAAAATTAAGAAGCAACAGTAAATGAGATTAACAGCCCCATCCCAACTAAACTCCTGCATAGTGATGCACAACACTGGTTGGGCTATACTGTATACTGCAGAATAATTTTGGCTGGTAGATGTCTCTTCAAGGAAAGGGACTGTCCTAGCAGCTGCAATGGGTCAACCCAGACATGTACAAGTGATATCACTGTTGATCTATGTTGGTGAATAAGGACTGGAAAGGTGGATAGGGTATGGCACATGCCAATGCTCCCTCCCAGCTTGTGTCCCCCACCTGTGCTGGAACCACCACCACTGCTAGCAGGCCTTCCCACTGCTATTGATGGAATTAACACCATCGCAAAGCATTTTACAGTGCTTTTGTGACTGTGTGTGCTGGTAGATCATGAACTTCTCCAGGAGTTATCCACACAGAGATTACATAGGGTTGGGCCAACACTCTTCCATGTGCCACACAGAGCAATCCTACAGTACCAGAAGTACAAGAATGCTGGTGAGAATGACATTGTGCTAATGTCATGAGAGCAAAAAATCCACCAATCAACGGCAAGTCACTGAGCACACTGGCCAATGGAGAGGCCACTTGGGATGCCAGTATGTTGGAGATGGGAGGAATGGGAGTATTTCTGGGGTAGGCTGGGGGAAGGAACCAGTGGGTATTGAAGAGGAAAGGTAGAGCTGGCAGCAATGGCTCAAACCAGATTTTTTCCCCCTTTCGCAAGCTCTCCACCACTTGTCCCTCTTCAGATATGTGCCACCAAATGTCAGGAGACCAATAAGCAAAACCAAAACTTATGCTGAGGTAAGTAAAAATGATTCTTACATACCATTTGCCTTCAGGTCACCCACCATTGGACACTGTGTGTGACTTTTATGTAAGGCTCCAGCTTCAGTAGTGTGTGAAAGGATTGGGTTATTGGTATACTTGATTACAGGGACATCCATTAGCCCAGGGAGCAGTGGCATAGCTAATGATCAAAGCTCAAAATGTTGCCCCCGAAGTGATGTCACAATCGGAAGTGATATCATCCCCAGCTATTTCTAAAAAGAAAACAGGGGAAAAACCTACCTCCGCCTCAGCAATTCACCACCAATTTGCTCTGCTAATGGCATAGCTGAAGCACCTATTTGCTATCTGCAGTCAGATTTTGTTCACTTCCCACCTGAAACAACAAAATCAAAGTTAATTAAGTTTAAAAAAATGAAAATTGTGCCTTATTGGTTAGGGAAACTGTGCTGGGGCAAAGAGGAATGGTTATTCTTTCCCTGCCAAATATAAGAGGAGTACTATTTAGAAGTACCTGTATGGCCGGTTAGCATGGGCAACTGTATTATGATATATGTGTATGGAAATGAGAGCTGATTCATATTAACACCTTATTAGTTCCATACAGTTCCATACATTTCAGTGGCTCTCAGCAATCAGTATCATGGGAATGTTTTAAGTTTTTAAAAAAATTTACTTTTTGTTCCATAGGTATTTGTGTTTTCATTTTCTGGATAATTGGTCATAACTTTTGATAGAAATAAATTACCTTTTCAACAATCTATGTATATAAAAGAGAAAAGTCACTCACTGACTGACTCACTGACTGACTGACTGACTCACTCATCACTGCCCTGCCAAAACCGGTGGGCCTATAAGTGTGAAATTTGGGGTGGGTGTTCCTTCCCTGACTGAGGGGTGCACTAAGAACCGGTTTTCGGAAATTCCAACGGGAAGGGGGTGAAAAGGGGCGCAACGTGTTTTCCTCCCTATACTTTGCATTGAGAATTGCTGACTCATCAACATTCCTCCCCAACTGCTGGGCCTGAAGCATGGAATTCTGGGAGTTCCTTCTGTCACCTGAACTCCCACCAAGAACCATCTGGAGAAATTTAACCCTTCAGGGGCTGAAAAGGGGGCAACGTGTTTCTGTCCTTTACTTAACATGGGAGACTGAACAACATCCAGCCAATTTGGTGCTCAGATCCTGGTGCACTGGGGGATGTTGTTCGGAGGAAGAGGTTGCACTGGCAAGGATGCTGCGCATGAGGGAAAATTGCGCATGTAGGAAAGTTGCGCAGGGGGGAAGTTGCACATGGGAGGAAGTTGCGCATGGAGGAAAGTTGCGCACGGGGGGAAGTTGCGCACGGGGGAAGTTGCGCACGGGGGGATGATAAATATGGAGGAAAGTTGCGCACGGGGGGAAGTTGCACACGGGGGAAGTTGTGCACGGGGGAAGTTGCGCATGGGGGAAGTTGCGCATGGGGGGATGATAAATATGGAGGAAAGTTGCGCACGGGGGGAAGTTGCGCACGAGGGAAAGTTGCGCACGGGGGAAAGTTGCGCACGGGGGAAAGTTGCGCACGGGGGAAAGTTGCGCACGGGGGAAAGTTGCGCACGGGGGAAAGTTGCGCACGGGGGAAAGTTGCGCACGGGGGAAAGTTGCGCACGGGGGAAAGTTGCGCACGGGGAGAAGTTGCGCACGGGGAGAAGTTGTTCATGGGGTTTGATGCATATGGGGAAGTTGCGCATGGGTGGTTGATGCGCATGGGGAAGTTGTGCATGGGGGGTTGATGTGCATGGGGGGAAGTTGTGCATGGGGTAACTTGTACATGCTGGGTTGATGCACATGGGTGAAGTTGCGCTTGGTGGGGTTGATGTGTATGGGGGAAGTTGCGCATGGGGGGTTGTTACGCCTGGGGGAAAGTTATCCATGGGGGGTTGATGCATATGGGGGGATGGCATACGGGGGAATTTTACACCCGCAACGTGGGTACGCCTTTCGCTAGTATATAATATGAGGGTATTATCATTCATACATACCCTGTTTTTCACAATTTTAGCCACTAGAGTCAAGCTCAGTTTGTTGCCCCCTTAAAACTTGTAGCCTACCCCCCACATCCCCGAGTTACCCCACTGCTAGGGAGTGAGTATAAATGTAGTACCTATATTTTGAAAGCAAGACTTTGTTCCATACACTATGAGAATGTTCTCATATGTTCTCCTTTACCTTAATTTCTCAGGATTCATGCTATTTGCTGACTTTCTACTGCTGCTGGTGCTATCAGAAATTAATACCTAAATAGCCCAGGCCATAGAAAAGCTCTTGCTCTTTTTTGATCCATCACATACACCTGGATTTCAATGAAACAGGCTCCACAGTCTAACAGCAATGTACTTCTCTTTAGTTCAGCAATAATGTTCTTGTAATTCACCACTTCTGATATTATATGAGAGCCCTCTGGTGGCTCATTTAACACCTATATATTTGCATGCATAATCTCTGTGCTTGTCTTTCTCATTGTAAGAGGATTTAGGACAGGTGAACAGAAGAACTAAAGGGCAGAGAAGCCCTCCTATGTTGGACGATGCTCTGGGGCTCCACACCACACTGATTCCACTGATAGCAACACTACAACGGCATGTAGATATGGTGGGTAGTGGAGTAACATAAGGGAACGCAAAGTCCATAGTCTGTACTCCACCCATCACATTACTTGGCACTTTTCAGGGGGAAAAAGGAATGAATAAAGCATCCCCCTGCATTTTCCAAGTCAATTAAATGTCCACCATACTCATTCTTATGGCAGAATATCCTGTCATGCAGATTTCCAAAATAATGCCCCAATTCCCATTTCTGCTGAGATAACCAGAACATGCAAAGCTGCCTCATTCTGATTCCAGCTCATATCTCAGGATATTATGTTCTGACTGGTAACAGCTTTTCAGGTTTCATACATACATCATACCTGCTAGGTGGGGTTGAACTTGGGACCATCTGCATTTGAACCCAGTTTGGGACCCAGTTGCATAATGGACACCCTCTCCATCATCACCTTCTGCTATATTTAGAATTCTTGATGGTGATATGTGGAAAGTCATAGTTACCTGTTTTACAGAATGTTTATAACAGATGTTGAGATGCTGAGGTAGAAGCTGTCAGATAAATACAAAATATTATTATTATGTTGGATCTCTCTCTCTCTCTCTCTCTCTCTCTCTCTCTCTCTCTCACACACACACACACACACACACACAAGTGAAATGAAGTAGATAAAAATCATAGTGATTAGTGAGGTTAATTGTATCTCCAGAACCTTGTGGCCAAATGTGCTAAAGATTGAGAAAGTGATTCATGGGGAAACCTATGTTCTTTGTCATGACATATAAATTAAAAATAATTCTATTACAGCAGAATACTGGCATTGTTACATTCATAATGGATATCGCACACATCTCTCCCTGCTCTCACTTTCAGGCAAATAATGTTAGAGAAACTATGGCAGTATTTTTCTTCTAGGTGTAATAATCTGTCAGTATCAAATTCTCTGAGTCAGTAGGGAGCATATAGTGTTGATTTACTGAAAATCTTGGATTATGTGTGCTCGGTGGTGAGTGTAGATTTAAGAGGGGAGAGGTAAGGGGTCTCCAAAAGGTGAAGAAATAACACAAAATGAAACCTAGCAAGGAAAAAAATTGCTTGACAGTTAAGATGCAGTGCAGTAACCAAGGCTTTTTGAAGAAAACCTCCAGCATACAGGCCTCCAAATACTACACACTACATTTTACAACCTATTCAATTACATCTTTAAACTGCGGATCATTGAAAAAGCTTGAATGAAAGAAGTCTTTACACTTGCCAAAAGAGGGGAAAATAGAGCAAGAAAGAGAGATCTAGATTTTACTATTCCCAGGCAAAGAAATCATTGCAGTTTTAGGGACATGAAATTAATTTGGCTGTGCTGTTAAGAAGAGACATTTTAAAAGGACAAAAGCTCTACTTTCCAATACAGTGATCTAATCTTAGTTTTTTTATTGAAAAGGTTACCCAAGGAGGAATGACGGTGGAATATTGAAGGCAATTTCTCTGAGAGTTTTTTCACATTTGATAATATGAGATCAAGTAGCATGTGGCTTGTATTCAGTTTTTTCCCCGGATGTGTGAACAGCAGTGTGCGGAAATAGTCTCGTGCACCTTCTTTCATGGTGCTTAAAAATATTATATCAAGAGAACTAAAATGGATCTTACCTATCTGGAGACAGGTATGCAGAAGGCTGGTAACATCAGGTAGGTAGATGGAGGGAGACAGACAAACGCTGTTTTCAGTCTGACAGCAGCATGGCATTTTTCTATTGAAGAAAATTGCTTGGACTGAGAAACAAAGTCCAAAGCAAAGGATTTATAGAGGCTTATGATGGCTTATTGGCCCATTCTGTACCTGACAATTGTAGAGTTAGCCAAGTGCAGAACAGGGAAGTCCCATATCTGCTAATCCCATATATGCAGATTCAGGCCCAAACTCTAAACAACTTTCCAGCACTGACATAGCTGGGCCAGTGGGACATGTACTACGTCCTGCACCATGGTGGGCACCAGCAGGTTCACACCTACTCTATAGAACCTGTTGCTAAAATTTCCTGATGATGGCGATCCGGTAGCTGTGGGGAGGGGGATAACCAACGAACCGGTTCCTTCAGCTGCTGGAGAGGCAGTTAAAGGGTGCAGCTGGGAGCACTTTTACATTTGCTGCTCCAAGAGGAGCCCAACAAGCACCCCACAAGCCCGGAGTCCTTTCCTTTCTATGCTTGGAGCAAAGTGCTCCCAGCTGCACCCTTTAACTGTTGACTCCCAGGAAAGTGTGGCTGGGACTGCAGCCTGAGAGCCCAATCCTATGCATGACTACTCAGAAGTAAGTCCCATGATAGTCAATGGGGCTTACTCCCAGGCAAGTGTGGCTGGGGCTACAGCCTGAGAGCCCAAGCCAATCCTATGCATGACTACTCTGAAATAGTGTAGATCTTCTTTTCTCAGCCTGGTGATTACAATCCTAACCATGTCAACTCAAAAGAAAGCCCTATTGTGCTCAATGGCTCTTACTCACAGGAAACTGTCTCTAGGATTTCTCCCTTCTTCCCAGGATAGATCTTCTTTTCTCAGCCTGGTGATTACAATCCTAACCATGTCTACTCAAAAGTAAGCCCTATTGTTCTGAATGGGTCTTACTCCCAGGAAAGTGTGGAGAGGACTGCAGCTTCAGAGCCCCATCCTATGCAGGTCTACTCTGAAGTAAGTCCCAGTATAGTCATTGGGACTTACTCCCAGGAAAGTGTGGAGAGGATTGCAGCCTCAGAGCCCCATCCTTTGCAGGTCTACTTTGAAGTAAGTCCCAGTATAGTCAATGGGATTTACTCCCAGGAAAGTGTGGAGAGGATTGCAGCCTCAGAGCCCCATGCTATGCAGGTCTACTCAGAAGTAAGTCCTAGTATAGTCAATGGGACTTACTCCCAGGAAAGTGTGGAGAGGATTGCAGCCTCAGAGCCCCATCCTATTCAGGTCTACTCAGAAGTAAGTAATTATTTTTTTTTTTAAATTAAAAACCTCCTTGGCCACACCCCCTGGCCCTGGCCACGTCCACTTCTGGAGAACTGGTTCTTGGGCCAGGCCCTACCCACCCCGGTCCTGCAGATGTGGGACAGTCACAGAGGCCACCTTAAGGTAATGGGATGTTTGTTTCCTTATTTCAGAGCTGCAGTGCTCTTGGTGTTGGGAAATTATCTCTGTTATCTGCAGATTGGTTCTGCAACTCCGCCCCCCCCCCCCAAAAAAAAAAAAACCTGGGGGAGGTCTTAACAGTGTCAAATCTGAGAGGAAACTGGCCTGCTAACAATAGCTCATTGGATGGTGAGTTTGCCTAGCATGAAGAAATGTGTAGGTGTTCAGGGACATAGCTGGGGATCTATAGCTGCTGCAGAAGTACAGTAAGTTTTGGTGCATATGAGATATTTTCCATTCCAGTGTGAACCTAAATACAGGCATCGACTGTAGACAAGTTAGGGACTGGGGCACCATCCTAAAGTGAAAACTGTTGAAAAGTGGTACGCAGTTTTTTTCAGCTTACAAATGCAAATGGCCACTAAAAAGACATAAATATTACTTGCAAAAGCCTAAATAACACATGTTTATTAACACATAGCCAAAATACATAACAAATTACAGTAAAATGAACAAAAACATGTGCGGGTAATGAATTGTATTTGAATGAAGGTTATTTACTGAAGACATACAAATCAATATCAGGGACGAAAAATTTAGCCTTTGGACCAGCTGAGAAGTTGAAAGTGTGGAAGATATGTTGAATGGATGACGTCTGGTGCTGAAAGAACGGAACCATCAGAAAATAACCATCAGAAAATGGGGGATGCCTGTACAAATATGCTAATTTTTTGCGACCATTTCTCTATTTGAAAGATTTTAGAGAGATTTGGGAGTGTGTTTGGTTTTCTGTATTCAGGGTGACCGTATAGAATGGAGGGCAGAGTGTCTCTTATGGAATTTAGGCCTCCTCTGATGAGCTAAACCTGCCTCAATTCCCTGTTATATGCAATAGTTAAAGATAGAGGCACTCTGTCCTCCATTCTATATAGTCACTCTGTTTTATTGTTATCTAGCCACTGACATGGCATGGCAGGGCTGTGCATTGGGAAGTCCAGTAGACCTGGACTCCAAAAACTATTTCAGCTGTTGCCACTCTAGTCCTGCCTTTTTCATTTTCTTTCTGCCCACCAGATTGCCACCCTCCCCTCTCTGTTTTCCCCCCTATAGGAAAATTGGGGTCTGCGTGAAAAATCCGCACCCCAATGGGATTGAGCATGGAGAAGTCCACTCTTGAGAACCGAGGTCAGTGTGTGAAAAGTCCATGCTGGGTATCCATAGGGATCATGAGTGTGAAAGCTCCATGCTTGAGTAGCTAGTAAAGATTGGAACATTCACCCAATATACAGCTCACAAGACACACAGGATTTGGTACAAGGCAGGCTGGTACTGCACGAACTGATAGAGAAAGAATGCTTATAAAGTACAGAACTTAACACTTACTACATCATGTAAAATAGAATGTCTTGCCTTTCTGCTATAAGATCATATATTTGCTATCTTTCTAATTGATTAACTTGTCATGTACCTCATTAATCTTGTAACCATGCTATACTCAATAAATACTGGTCAGTTCCTCAATCGGGAGCTGGGCAGCCTCTGCGAGAGCTTCCTTGAGAGAACAAACCTGGTCTCTTATTCGCTGGGCTCAAGCTCTCCTCTGCCTTGGAGAACCCCCAGCTCCTGCTCCCTGCAATTGCCCCCAGTCTCGTTGCAACACCCCCTCGACTTAGAGAAGAGGGATGAAGGAAACTTAGGCTGCAATCCTAAAGACACTTTCCTGGGAGTAAGACCCATTGAACACAATGGGGCTTACTTTTGAGTAGACATGGTTAGGATTGTGCTCATAGTGACCCTTTATAAAATTGCTCTATGAGGACTTCTGGACACCTTCGTGCTCCGGAAGAGTTAAGTTATAATCTGGGAAGCGATATTCAACAGGGTCCACTCAAGCTATTTTGAGAAGGGGCTCAATCTAAAGAGAGAGAACACACAGTCCTGTAATACAGAAGTCATAGCGTGAGCTCATTTTCTCTATTAGATGATAAGCAGTGAGTGGTACGGGCAGCGGCCTTTGACAACTGTGGGAAATGGCAACCAGTTTTTGTCTAGTGAAGGCAGCCTGTATAGTCTAAGTGGAGGGTGCTGTGCGGATTGTCAGACTCCTGGCTGCCATCCTGCCACCTTTCAGTCACATCAGGACACAGCAGATTTCAAAAAGAGCTGAATACCAGAAACAGCACGGGCTAAATTATAAACAATAAGACCCTACCAGGAACATGGGACATGCCATGTTAATGCCGTGCTTTCCTTTAATTTAATGAACTAAGAGGCGTGACCCATTTGCAGCTATATTTAAAATCTGAAACTCGACTCAGGTTCAAACACTGTGAACCAAATGATGGGCTTCATTATATTTCAAAAGAGGTGGCTTTTTCTTTAACAAGGGAGAAAAATAACTTGGTCTGCTGTTGCCCACTGCTGTTGCCTTTGTCAGCCACGGCGCTTGATGAAGCCTCATACCAATCTCAGGCCCCCATGGAAACCCAAAAGACATCCACTGAGAAGAGCCGCTCTGACTCATTTTAATTGCCCAGGACTGCTCTCTGAGAATAGCCAGCGTTTCATGTCTCTCAGGGCCTGGGATGGGAATCTAACCAAGTCCATGAACGATGTGGCATGCTGACATTTCCAAAATATGAATATGGCAATGGCTTTGTGCGGCACGATGGCTTCTAACCCTGTGCCCCACCCCACCCCAGCAGAAAAGATGAGCTGCCACAAAAACAATTTCAGGGCACAGTGCAAGACACGCAAAGCCCGTTGCCGTGATGGAGTACAAATTATTAATAAATCAGGCCAAATAGGGCAAAAAGTGAAAAATAGATTTCATCATTTAGCGTTAAGTTTTTATTAAAGCGCTTTCTCTTTCACACGCCAGCACGACATAGCATACCTCTTCTGAACCCCACAGAACAAGATGGAAATTGGGAGCTAATGAAGACATGGAAGACAAAACCCAGCAGTGCCACGACTTTATGGATCCCCTCCTATGCCTTTCTGATTCTTCAGAATCAAAAGACTGTCAGAAAGGCAAAGGGTTTCTGCCTACTTTTCAGATGATACAGACGCAATTTCAGATGTTGACAGACACAAAAGTCACTGGTTTGCTTCAAGGTCTGTACTGACCTTTAAGGAGGGTTGCCATATGTCCTGAAAAACAGAGACAAGCCTGATTTTTGAGGACTGTGTTATCAAACTGCCAAATGGGACTGAGGTCCTGTCCTGATTTTTTGGAAGAGAATTATGGCAACCCTACCTTTAAGGCTAGATACAATTCATCAGGGCTAGATATAAAATGTAACTACAATTAAGCAAATGTGGCACAATTCCAATTCCTGTACTCATCACTTGTCTTGAAACAGTATAACATGCGACTCTCCATTTTTAGGGCTTATCACCAGCCACCTGGTAGCACCTAAGTCACCAGTTATCTTGTGTCTGGCCTGGGATAAGAAAAACAATAGAGTTATCAAGCATCCATCTGGCAGGCCAGATACCATGCCCTGATGAGTTTCAGTTTCTTGGGTCACAGTTTATGTAGGCTGGGTTTCAATAACTCCATGGATTTCCAGATGGAATATGGTAAATTCACTGCTCCAGATCTGCTCTGAGCTGTTTTTATTCCTTAAGGACACACTTATCAAAAAGTCTTCCAGATATGGGGATCAAGTTGGACTTTCCTTGCAGCACACCATCACATCAGCAGTTCTGTCTTTCAGCATACTTTTATGTGGCTGTTAGTAAATTGGTTCCAGAGGTACATGGTGTGGGGTTAGTGACCACTTTTTAAAATTTCCTGAGCATCTATTCAATTTTACCACCTATACATGTGTTTGGGTCATAGTGAAAGTATGATGAACCCTTATGAGGTTATCTCCTGCTTTCAGATCTCAGGTAGCCTCATCAATAGTTACTGGGCTCCCTTTCCATGGCAAACAGGGTCTCTTTACTAGTCCTGCATCATCTTCCTAATCCACTCCCAACTATAGATTGCAATGTTTGCAGCTGATGCTTCTGCATTGCACTCATTAAATCTCTGTGGACTGAGAGCACAATCCTTTCCAAATCTACTCAAAAGTAAGCCCCATTGAGTTCAATGGGTCTTACTCCCAGGAAATTGACATTAGGCTTGCAGCCTTGGTGGCTCAAAGGGAGATGTGGATGGAAAAGAGCTGACCCAAGATCTTCTATTGGTGTGCCCATAGGTTAGCAGTACAGGAGAAAGCAAGGAAGAAACAGCAAGGAAGCCTTAACACCCCTCAAAACATGGTACCCCATATACTTCTTGGGCTCCTCTTAGCTATGCCACTGCTAGTTGGTTAAGGGACCTCACCAAAGCATGATCAAAGGGCTGTGGCTGACATGTCAGTGAAGATTATGAGGGGAAACCAGAGGCATTGCTTCTGTGGCTACAAATGGTCCTGTTTAGGTTAGACCAGATTTCTTTCAGGTTTGTGGCATTGTCTGCATATCTGAAGAGAACGGCAGAGCAAAGTATGGCCACTCAGATGTTTTTCCAGGAGATTTCTCCAAACTGTGGAGATGCACATGGGGGTGATGGTGCTCCAGAGAGTGTGCCTGTGGGCCTGATGGGCCTGATGCTTCCTTGGCATCAACACTGCTCAAGATAGCAGAAATGTGGCCTTTCTCAGAGTCTCTTGGTGGGCACCCAGAACTGCATGCATAGGCAACAGTGGTTTTCCGCAAGTCCCACTATATCTCAGCCTAGCTTATATCTCACCAGGTTGTTCTGAGGATATAGCCACATGATGTGCACCGTGAACAGCTCTTTGGAAGAAGAGCAGGAAACAAAGAGAGTAAACAAAAGAGTCTGTATTAAATCATGCCACTTGTGCTTGTAATATATGTGTCATATTTTGATGCTTTTCCGTTTTTTCTTTTCCTTCCTCCCTTATTTCCAGGAATAGAAAATATGCTGTCTTTTGTACCAAGTAATTACAATGTGAATTGCCTGGTGGGAACTGTGCTTTGATGAGGCATTTTTCCTGAACATGCATAGACAAAGGAAATGATTTCCTTACCAAGAGAAAGCACTTCAAAGCTCTCAGGCCAGGCCCGAGACCAGCTCAGGTTTCCTTTCTCTTCAGCACAGTTTGGACAACAGCTCTCACAAAGAATCATATTCCTCATGCATGGTTTGAATTTAAGCCAACGCTGAGTCCAGATTTGCAGGCCTGTCTCCTCCTACACAGCCTGCTGCCCACTTTTTGCTGTCTTTTGAAAAAGGACAGGTTTGCAGGCTTCCGAATGACACATCTCTTTATTTTGAGTGCTCCAAACATTATTGTCACCTGCTTGAAAGCCTTTTTGGCCGGCATGTGTTAGTGTGACACCTCTTCCTTTCTTAAGAGTCTTCCTCTGTCAGCAGACAGCTTGGTTTGTCACTCTTCTGACTCGGACTCTTGTGAAGGTGAGGCGGAGGACAAGGGGGCTCCAGAGAATGAAATGGATTGAGAATAATTTTGCATGACAACTGCTGGGGATCCAATATCTCTTTGCTGGTGTGGCTTACAACCCTTGGAACAGTTCCAGTAACTGTGGCTAACCAGTGACATTCTGTGCCAAATCCGTGTTTTGTGGGGTAGCCTGGGTATCACCCTTATAATTCAATGCCTTAGATAAACCAAAGCATATATTTTACTCAGTTTTTTTCTGAGTATCCTGTCTCTTGACTTAATTTTGAAAATCAAATGCTGGTAGAAATTGTCAAGACCACTTGGTGATGAAGCAGGTGTTACTATAGGAATCCAGGAAACACATTGCGTGCAACTTCACTATTCGCTGAGGGGTGAAATGTTCTTTGTTAATAATAGCTTCTCCAGGAATATTGAGAAGCACAATGTCTCTCTGTTCTGTTTGCTTGCTTTACACACATACACACACGCACGCACGTGAGCTTGTGTGCCCGTGCGCACACACAGAGAAACACACTTAGTGACGATGTTATATTTACAAGACTGGCTGGTATTCACAAGATTTGCTACTACCAAGAATATGTTTTGTGTGACAGAAGATTCAATCCTAAAGACACTTTCCTGGGAAGAAGACCCATTGAACACAATGGGGCTTACTTTTGAGAAGACATACCCCCAAATCCAGAGTAACTAGGGGTGCACGTAAGAGACTTTACATGCACCTGTAGTTACTGCACCACCTAGTGAAAACCTATGGGTAATTCATATTGGAATCCAGAGTAAGTTGTTCTTACACCGGAGCAAGGACTCCCTGTAGTTACTCTGGATTTTGCCCATGGTTAGGATTGCATCCATATATACATTAATGTCAAAAAAGTGCCTTTTGCCAGCACTTAAAATGGTGGTGAGAATTCTCTCTTCAGATTATACACTTTTTATACACATTATACATATTCTGCTCAACTTCAGATTTACAGTAGGGTACACAATCAATCACTTAAAAATATTCCTCCCCCCCCCCAAAAAAATCAGCCTACTTGTATAATTTTAGATATTGAATACGATGCATAACATTTGGCTAGTGTTTACTCCTGTCGTGTAAAACATTTTTATTTTTATATTTTGTGCAACTTTTTGTGTAACATTTTCTCCTTCCCCCCCTTATGCTGTCAGGATGAAGTTGCCGGTAGGTGCTAATGGCAACATAGACTCAAACGCAATTATTTTAAACATCTGAGCTGTATTCAGATTTATATAAGCATCAGTTAAAGACTCCTGGTGTATATTGTCTCCTTCAAACATACAGAAGTAATGTTTAATGTTTACAGTAATGTTTAATGTTTACAGCAATACAGGACACAACTGTACTTGCCATACTAACAGTTTTCTTTGCTTGGTAGCAGTTCGGATGCCAAAGGACTATTTGGAGGATACTGTCAGTAGGATGTCTGTCATTGGCAAACTCTGGCAAAGTTAGTTAGCAGAAGAACTCTCTTGCAAGGGAATGTCCCACTTTTTCTCTGAGTTTTTACTCAGTAAAACAAAAAAAAAAACAACTTTGCAATTCTTGTAATATGTGAAGATATGAAAGCAGAAAGCCACAAAAGAAAGAAAACCCTATTGAACTTGTGCCCTCCAGGATGCTCCTTCTTCCGCCCTTTCCTAAAATAATTTTAAACCACCTTACGTACATGAACATTTTTTGTTGGCCTTGGGCTTTATATAGAAGACTGTATACATAAAACTAAATGTTAATCCAGAAAATAAAAATGGCAGAATAATCGTAACATACAATACTGGTAAGAGGTTATTTTTACCTTTCACATAAAAATTTGTGTTAGAAATGATGAGAGCCAATTTGGTTCAGTCCTATCAGACAATATCAAAGTCTGGATTACTTTAAAAGCAATGGTTCCCTTGACCTACTGGGCCATTGGCCAGAGTCCCCATTATGGCTATAATCCTATACATTGTATAGGGTGGCAAGTTGTTCATGTGGATTCAGCAACAACCCAGCTGTCTACAACAGCACCGTTTCACAGTTTGGAAACTGCTGCTTTAAAGCATTGAAGAAAAATGCTTGCTCTCTAAACAGGCCTCATATGTTCACCGCCTTCTCCTGTTGCTTCCAGGCTCCTGATTAGAGTTATCCTTCCGCCCAGCAAATATCTCCCCCTTTGTTGTAAACATAACATCCTTTCTATCCTCTTCTTTCACAGGTTAGTAAACGAGCTATGTATTTTATTTATTTTAAAATATTTCACAGCACCTCTCTTCCCCATTGCAAGGTGACCAAAGTGGCATACAAAAATAACAAAGTAAGAAGAGAACAAAATAATATACAGTAGCTATGAGACATAAACATACAACACTGCCCAGTGAGAACCTAACCTGTTATAACCTCTGAAGGCTAAAATATGTTTCCAATTTATGTTGGAGAATGGAGAGTCGACCTATTCCCTAGTGGCAGGGAGTTCCACATACAAATGAACCAATTTCTAGACCGGATGGCTGGTTCTGACCTATTTGTGCTAGTACAATACAATATACAGGTATTTATATGCTGCATTTCTGGCCATTTGATTTCTAGCTGACTTTATTCAAGACAGTTTACATAGGCAAGCTTTTCTATCCCTCAAGAGAGTTTTACAATTAACAGAGTGGTTCAATATTCTAAGAACTGCTGCAGTCTTAGATGGATCCATTTTTTGTCTTTAGAAAGTGAATGGTTGCTGAACATGTTTCTAGGACTGTGGCAGGTAATGTGTGTTGGTGAAAGGGTTGGTTAACAAAAGAACCTACCACTTACTCTGTCATTAAGGAGTCTTCATTCCCACATAGCCTGCTTTCCTGGAAATCTGGAAGCCCCTTCCCAATGGAGAAGCTTACTAGACAGCCATGTTAACACCTCTGGAATCCACCCCCGAACAAAAATATGTTTTAGCTTAAGATGGGCCACATTTAGAAGATGCCGTAAGCTGCACCTCTTTGCTCAAGCCTTTCCATCTGTTTGAGCTGTGAATCCTTGGATCCTAGCTGTCTGCTTAAATTAAAAGCTGCAGGCAGCAAGGGACCATGACAGTTTCTTCTTCTTTGTTCAAGTGATAATTGCTCAGTGCAAGACTCGTAAAAACAAATGGAGAAACTCCAGCTCGCCATAAGGAACGATTCCAACTTTTCAACTTTTCAGTGATGGTCCAAATAATTACATCTTGGATCATATTCAGATAGTTCAAGGGTGACTATATCACAGATACAGGTAGCCAAAGAATGTGACAAATAGGTGCATTATGAAATTAAGTCTCAATGTGCACCAATGCAGGCTTCTGAGTGGGTCAACAAGAGCCGAGTTTGCCTCAACCAGCTCATATGCCACGGCTCAACCTCTTTTCAGCAGCTTTGCAATTATGTGGTCAGTGTGGATTTAGCAGTGAGTTGGCGGCTTGTGGAAACTATCACATGAACTCACACCACTTGTCTAATACTAAACAGACACACTCAGTTTTCATTTATGACACAAATGAAATTTGTGTCTGGTTTTGTGAATTGGCCCTGATGTGTAATAAATTGGTGCAGAACAGAGACCATCTGTTCCCAAACATTGGTCTAAAGAAGTAGAAATGGTGTTCTCTTTATGCAGTGGGGCTCACTCGTACCCTTTGTTACACAGAGAGCACAGTCCTAATCATGTCCAATCAATCAATCAATCAATCAATCAATCTAGCTATCTAGCTATCTATCTTATTTATATACCACTGTATTCAATGGTTCTATCTTACTCCCAGGAAAGTGTCTTTAGGATTGCTGCCTAAAACACCTTTGCCAATAGGGTAGATTTTTTCCCTATCTGGTAGCCTTTCAGATACTTTGTGAAGAACAAAACTACATATGCCAGCACCATATAGAACAAAAAAAAAATTAGGAGTACAAAAATTGTACAAAAATTGCCAGAGCAAAAATTGGTGGCAGAAGATTGGTGGCAGAAAATTGGTGGCAGAGGGGCACTTGTCAGTTAAAGTTAAATAATTCTTCTGTCCTTGCTTAAAATTCCCCTTTGGCTTTTTCTACAATGAGAAAGAGATGCATTTTCAGTTGTAAGAATTTACTCAGTACTCAAAGAGCCCAGGCAGTTGATGAGACTTGGCCTAATAAGAATAATTGGATTTGTACAGTGCTTTTGAGTGTTCAGATTGCTTTGTATGAATTACAACAGTCCTGTAAGGCAGCTTAAGAATGTACTGTTATCTCTATATTGTAATGGATGGCTGAGGAATGGTTTGCTTAACATTGCCAGATTGGAAAGGGCCACCATGTTAGAAGCTCCAGCTGGAGCCTTCTGGAGGTTTAGTTCAGAGCATTTCAAGCGCAGTGCAATAGTGCAGTCCAGGTGGACTCTTTGTAGAGTAGGTTTTCCAGTCTTCCAGAATTGGTCTGGAGTCTCAAGGAACTGGCATCAATCTCCAGGAGCCTATTAAAAACAATCTACACAAGAATCGCTTCAGTCAGAATTGGCAACCCTATTGTATTGCCTTCTGGTCATTGTTCTTCCATTTGCAGTCACAAGCCTAGTTGCAAAGTTCTCTCCATGCATTGGGAGAGTGTATGTTGCCTGTTCTGAAGACATGGTAAATTGAGGCAGGTACTGCTTTTAAAACCCTTTTATAATGAGCTAAGCCTGCCTTAATTCCCTCTTCTATGCAGTGGTTAAAGGTAGAGGCACTCTGTCCTCCATTCTATAAGGCCACCTTGGCTTTGTCCTTCTCTTGTTTTGCTGTGGTTGTTTCAGAGGGGCAAGTGCCACTAAAAACTATAAGGAGGAAAGAGTTATGTGTATGTGTGTGTCATTGTGCTGCTGCTGTAGCTAACTAAAAATGTTAGATTTTCTCTGTTATATGTGTAAGAATCTGAACATAAGGAAATACAAGTGGACAACCAATGGATAATGACAGTGTCATCATCCCGGTTGAAACCCTGGTTAAGTATGAGTAATCAAAGTGCTATGATTTCAAACTCTTGTTGTATACTGCCCCAGCTCCATCTTTGAGCGAGTAGTAGCATTCCCAGGGGGGTCACACTGCCACGTTATGCAGGTGCCCCAACACACCATGTAAGCCCTTCAGGAAAAGGAGAGAAGTCACTCACATAACATGCTGAAATGCCTGTAACACTTACCTCTGTAAGTGTTTTGGCAGGGTGGCTATATGCGACAACTACAAAAAGAGGACAGCCCCTACCCCCAAATGTAGGACACACAAGAAATATGTAGGGCATGACAAGAAACTTAAAAACATTTGTATATATTGCTTTCATGTAGTTAATTAAAACACTAGAATGCAATCCTAACCAATTTAGTTTGGCCTAACTCACTTGTCTCCCCATTTCTGGGGCAGTTTGAGGAGGCTGGCACTTGTCTGTGCTGTAGCCAAACTCTCCCAGGAATAGTGCAGAAGTACCTTACAGCACTTTTGTGACAATCCCAAACCAGCATGCGACATGTGACAGCATTTAAAGGCAGACTAACTGAGGATTAGGATTGTAGTTTATATTATTTATGATTAAATTTAAACTATTTTATATATTACGTCTAATTCTACAGGCTGCCTACTCACAAGGAAAAGGAGGACAATGAAGGTGTTTTTTCCAGGATCCAAGTCTAAAAAAGAGGACATATCCAGGAAAAAGAGGACATATGGTCACTCTGCACCTTGGGAACACTACTGCCAGCCAGCAGCCAGTATACTACACTTGTACAACATAACGTGGACTGGGAGTATTGATTTACTAAAGCCTACTTAATTTTACCTCAGGGGCTGGCTGTGGCCAGATAGTTTCCCTATACAAATTCATATCTGCCTCTTCCTGTTGTGTGTGTGTGTGGGGGGGGGGGGGGCACTTGGTGGAGATTTGCCAAGGTCTGGAGAAGCCGAAGAACTAGATCTATCCCATCTCCTGAGCTCCTTTTCTCTGTGCCCGATTTAATCCATACTGTCTGAGTTAGGCCTGCACATTTTTTTAAAAGCCATAATATCACAAGCATATGGTTAATGACTCATCCCAAGTGGAAAAACAGCATTTGTTATATTTTATGAAAATTTTATACATCCAAGGTAGTGTACATCTGTTGCTATTTAGGCTGACATGTATGTAGAGGTTGGCAGAACAAGTTCTCTGTAGGGATGAATGAACTCCAAACGAAACCGCAGAACTTTCATGCACACACACTGCTGCTTGAAAGCGAAATAAAAGGAACGGAAAAGAAAAGGAAAGGGAAAAATTGCTGCTCGTCTGAGCAATGCATGAGGCCAAGGCTCTGCGATTCCTGCAAACAATACAATGGAATAGCCTTCCCCCCATTTCTTGCAGAGGGGCCTTCGTTCAAAGGGCCATGAAGCACTTTCATGCAAGAAACAGATGAGGGAGAGGAGGCACACAGAGCCAAGCACAGACACTCGGAATGGGCAAGCTTCATAAGGGTCTGAAATAAATGGCTCCAAGTTCAGTGACTCAGATCAAGCAGGAGACAAGAGGCAAAATGGCAGATTCAAAGACAACCAAAGCCTTCTGTTCTATATATCCCGGCACCCCATGCGACCTGGATTTGAGTATAATATCCAGGATGTCTCAGGCAGTGGCCAGGTCATCCCTGACATGGTGCTTCTGCAGACAGCCTGGTGCTCTAGGAGAGAATTTGGTGAGCTTTTGTTATTTTTTAAAATCTTGAGGTAAAACAGTGAAAGTAGGTTTTGCTGAAGGACTCATAAGTCGGTGGAAGTACAGTGGTGCCTCACTTAAAGAGCTTAATTTGTTCCGGAGGCATGATCTTTAAGTGAAACGCTCTTTAAGTGAAGCGGATTTCCCCATAGGAAACAATGGAAACTCAGATGATTGGTTCCACAACCCCCCAAATATTCATATAAAAATATTAACTGCATGTAAAAATGATGACAAAACACTGGAATTTAATTGCAAAACACTATAATATAATACAGACCACAGTCATTGTAATAAAACACTGTAATATTCTGTACAGTAAAAAAGAAAAGAAAAACCTTTATGGGCAACGATGACTGATTTTCACTAAGAGTCACTGGTGTCTTTCTGAGCAACTTTCACAAGGAACCTCTCTCTGTGTGTGAGATCTAGATGGGCAGTCTGCAACAGCAGAAGGAAAAGATCCTATGCTGTCTACTCAGAATCAAGCCCCACTAAATCCACTGGGGCTTACTCACAGGAAAGTGTATAGGCTGCATTTTGCATGCACAACAACATCAGAAGGGCAAGATTCTATGCTGTCTACTCAGAATCAAGCCCCATTAAATCCACTGGGGCTGACTCACAGGAAAGGAAAAGTGCAGGCAGGGAAGGTAGTGGGGGGGGGGCAGAGGGATGGTTGTAATGGGTCCAGGCAGGGGGGCTTCCTTGGGGGCAAGGGGTCTGTTTGAGGGGGCTGCAGAGGGGGTGCAGGAGAGTATTCCCTCCTACTTTATGGAGGCTGCATAGGCTGGGCTGACCACGTTCTCTGGCTGCAGGAGAAGAGCAGCCGTCTTTGTTCCCCTGATGAAGAGGCTTTTCAGGTCCTCTGCTCTCCCTGCCGGTCTCTTCCATGCACTGCAGGGGGGAGAAAGTCCCACCTCACTCCCTCAGCCCAGCTAATGCTAGGGAGAGATAGGGAGAAGGACAGGGAGCCCAGCCAATGGGTACTCTTTGTGCGAAAAATGCTCTTTAAGGAAAGCGAAACTACACATAAATTTTTGCTCTTTAAGTAAAGCGAAACTACAAAGAAATTTTTGCTCTTTATGCAAAAAAATGCTCTTTAAGCAAAGCGAAACTAAAAGAAATTTTTGCTCTTTATGCAAAAAATGCTCTTTAAGGAAAGCGAAACTACACAGAAATTTTTGCTCTTTAAGTGGAATGCTCTTTATGCAAGGCACTTGTTAAGCAAGGTACCACTGTACAGACAAAATGTTCTCTGTTGCCTGAGGTATCCACTGTTGCTCCAGTGACCTACAAATCTGTTTCTTCTGCATTGTCACACCACCAATTTTCATTATCATTAGATATGCCACTGATAAGAGGCTGAACTCCTTATGGATATTTGAGAAAGTGTGTTACAACAATAGCACTTTGAAAAAACTTTTGAACACTGTGGTTCATAAAATATTCTGGTCACCTATGCTAGAAGGCACCATTAGAAAATATGCAATCAGTGCTATATCCCATCAGTGGGATCAATAAAAGGTGCTGTTTCACTGGTATGATTTTTATTATGTGAACATAGGTACTGAAATTCCAGTAACATACAGTCAGCAATGTTTAACCCAAAGGGCGTGAACTACTAGTGAAAACAAATGCCATTGTAAAAGGGCACAATGTGGTTGTGAGGAATGCAGTCAGGATGTGTGGCATGTACGTTCAGCAAGTTTTTGCTTAAAATTGTTACTAGGTTCCTGGATACTGCAATTTTAAGTGAAACATTTTAATGAAACTAATTTTACTAGAGATGGGCTCAATAATACTCTCTCAAATGAGTGCCTTCCTATCATGCCTGTAAGTCTTGTTGTGCTCCAGAATGCCTTATGGTTATGCAAGGCATTCTGAGGCACATAAGACCAAGGGGATTGGGCCCAGCATGACTCAAATGTGGTTTCTGGTAGCCCTGATCTCCATGTAGAGATCAGAATGCAGGTTAGAAACTAATTAACTTTTAAAAAACATTTTGAATGAAACAACTTTGAGCATCATGCTTAAAACCAGTCCCTTTAAAATGAAACCATTTTGAATGATACGACTTGGAGTACAAAGTTGTACTAACTAGGTCTCAAACAGTAGTCCACGGGAGGGACGGAGAGAAGGGGAGACTCTACTGCAATTGTTGCTCTTCCCAGTTTCCTAGATCAGGTCCAGAGCTCATAAAAAGGCAAGGTTGAGGATAAATACAGTTATAAAGACAAGTATGCATGGAAGAAGGTTATAGTCAGGTTAGAATGACAATCTGAAGTAATGGGAAATGAGAGGCAGCAGCTAAAAGTGAAAGAGATTCTTTACAGGGAAGAAAAAAGAGCTTAGTTGCTTGGAAGGGGAGCAACCAGCTAATGTGAAAATACCTCCAGAGAATTGCTTACAGGGGTTGAGAGCATAAGTGCTGTCACAGGAAGAGGAGAGGCTTGTGGGAGAACACAGAGTATATGTTAAATTAATCCAGGCTGATCTCTGAAATCCTTCTTGTCCCTTTCTACTGTCCCCTACAGGATATGAGGAATCCACTCTGAGGTCAGACAGAAGCATCCTGAGCGGACATTAATGAAAAAAAGCCTGGTGAAGGTGATGGGATAAAGGGGTTGATATGGGGGTAGCAACAACTCTAAATTTGCCAGCAGTTGTGATGAGAATCTGGATCTTGGAAGCTGGAATTAAAACTTTGTATTTGGTAAAGGGACTTTGATCTGTGACACAATCCAAAAGCAAGGAGTTGCTTTCATTATCCTTTTTGTATTGTAAATTCAAAAAGAGTTTTAATCCATGCATTAAAGATGTTGCATCTTTTACAACATGTAAATAGTATCCTGCCATCCTTTTTAATTTATTTAATTCCTTTAATTTATTTTATTACTTCCCCCCAAATATCTTTATGTTAAACAAAAAAATCAGTAAAACAAAAAAAGTATATGTAATCTAGTGGTGGGAAGGTAACAGCATTATGTGCGCATGCAGGCTACATGTCCACTGAGTTGTCTTCAGACAATGCTGGCTCTATGGCTCTAGAAACATTGATGAGCACAGTTCTCTAGAGTTGGTCATGACTAGCAGGGCAACTTGTGGGGGACAACTTCACCTTTACCTTTACACTTAAATCTAATCAGCTTTTGGCACAGCACTAACCACAGACAAGGTAGTAGTGCCTGCATACTCAGAGGGCTCCTTAGCTATGCAGAAGTATATATTAAATTAAGAAGTAGATAGTAAATTAAAAGCAACTCCCTTCCTAAGGGAAAAAAATCAGGAAAACACAGGTAACAACAGGGAGAGGAAACTGGCTGGCTTGAAAGGTGTGCCAGACAAGTTTTCCAGGTGGCAGGGCAAAATCCAGAGTAACTACGGGGAGTCCTTGCTCTGGTGTAAGAACAACTTACTCTAGATTCCAATATGAACTTCCCATAGGTTTTCACTATGTGGTGCAGTACCTATGGGTGCATGGAAAGTCTCTTATGTGCTCCTGTAGTTACTCTGGATTTGGGGGTTAGGAAAATAGATGCACTTTTATTCCTCTCTAGCCAAATGGTAAAAGTACTGTCTAAGGATCAGTACAGATGTTACACTGTATCATGGTTAACATGGCTCAGCTTTATCCAGGGTTTGAAAACCAGCTTCAAATCATGATGCTAAAGGTTAACGATGGTTACCAATGGCACAGATTATGCTACATAGATTATGTGCTGTTCAGAGAAGGCAGAGAAAAGTTGTATGGGAAAAGGAAGGGAAAGAAGCATGAAGGGTCATGATTCCACAATCTATTTCCAATCACTAACTATGATTAAGGGCGCAATCCTGAGTAACTATGGGGAGTCCTTGCTCCGGTGTAAGAACAATTTGCTCTGGATTGCAATATGAATTTCCCATAGGTTTTCACTAGGTAGTGGAGTAACTACAGGTGCACGTAAAGTCTCTTACGTGCTCCCGTAGTTACTCTGGATTGTAGGGTAAGGCTGCAATTCTAACCTCCAGTTAGGCCAGTCTAAGCCCTGGCATAAATCCTGTTCTGACCTGGGGGTGTCACAAAACTGCTGTAAGACAATTCTGTGCCACTCCTGAAGGAGGGTTAGGCCAGTGCACAGACATGCACTTGCCTCCCTACATCACCTTGGGAATAGGAAGACCAATGAGTTTTGCCAGCCTAGATTAGGGTTGCACCCAAAGTTACTGAGCCCTGAGCCAAAGTGGCCAAAATAGGTATCTGTCAAGCTTCTGTGTGGGTTCCTAGAAAGAGGTGGAATTTTTTAACCTGATGCTTATAGGGACATTATACATTTTGGTTAAACTGGAGCATTGCCCATGGTCCCCAATTCATTGATCCTTATGTGCCACATCAGGCTTTGCTCACCCAAATGTATTTGAGAATTTCCTTTCATGCACTTACTGAACATCTCCGATTCCTTCTGAACTCAGTTGATGGACTTGTAAAGGAACCAGGAATTGCCTTCATTCTCAATTTGTCTCCTTGCCAACTCCAATGCTTAAAGAAAAGAGAAACTCAGCTTTCCTGCTGGTTTACACTTCTGTTTATGAGCTACCAGCATCTTGCTTTTATAGTCATTGATTGGAGTAAGTAAACTAGTTTCACTGGCAAACCTGTTTTCCGACATTTACCCATCAGGAAATTGGGTGGGTGATTCCAGACTGGCCTCCCAGGGTGCATGTCTATTTACAATTAAAGCTCACTGACAATCCTCTTTGTTTTCTAGATGGTGATGATTAGGACCACAAACTTTTTTTAAAAGCTAGCCAGCCAGATTAGAACACATTTATTTCATTGCCAAAACAAAGACTCAATGGAATTGACACATTTGCCAGAACTGGGCCAATGCTTCTTTATTCAGTCTATTTTGATACATGTAACATGCTTATAATAGCAGACCAGATCTCAATTACCAATTATCTGCAATAGGATAATTCAGAAAGAATGTAGAGGTTGTGCGCTTATGAAAATCCAAAAAATGTACAGAATTTAGGATCATTCAAAAACAAATCAATCAACACTATCAAACATCCAACGGTGGCAAATAAGGTCTCAAATTCTGGCTCTCATTTCTTGTCCAGCAGGACTTCGAGAACATTTACTCCGAGATGCACAGAAAAACTAACAGCGCAATCCTAGGAACACCAGCTTATGCTGGCCTGGGTGAATCACAAAAGTGCCATAAGGGATTCGAACAGGAGACCAGCTGGCACATAGATGTGCACCACTCTTCCTGCACTGCTGTGGCCCCCAGGAAGAGGTAAGGTTGAGCCAAGGATGGCCAGTACAGGGATCCGGGAAAGCATGGGGAAAGGCAGGAGTAGACAGGGAAGGCATTCCTGGGAGGCATTCCTGGGGAGGGCAGGTGGATGAGACAGTGGGCAGGTCAATGAAGCGCAATAAAGAGACATTGAAGGGTTCTACTCAGTCCCTACAGAGTACATCTACCTTGAAATAAACCCCATGGAGGCCAGTTCATGGGATATAAATGTTCTTTGACATTTTGTGGTGGAACCATTCAAGTTATACCTAATGTCCAAAGCAGGCCAACAACAGATGTCTAAGACTTTCACGTTATTCTACCAAAGGCACATTTATAAAGTGGCTGGATTAATTTTACAAGAACCTTTCCTTATGCAAAACAGATTAAGTGGTTATCCTGATTTATGGATCTCAACCACAACAGCAACACTAAATCATGGCATCTCTGCTTGAGGTTTCATCAGGAATCTTACTTTTAATCCTAGAAAAATAGTACTTTTCCAAAAAAATTAAACCAAAGTAAAACCATATTTTGCACAGTTACATTTTGCGTACGAACACCAAAATTTCTATAGTAACAGTTTATTTTTTATTCATTTTTCAATTATAAGCTACATTTTAGCAAACTTGCTCACTCTTGCAACATGTAGGGAGGGATTTTGAAAAGTATAAGAGGGCAGGTCTTTTTGAAGTCAAGGATGGCAAGAGGATATTGCCACAAAATACATGTTTTCTTCTTTCTCCAATAATTCGTTATGTGAATTGACCGGAAATTTCTATGGATTGGTTTTAGGATTTGCTGCAGCAATACAACAGTTTTAAAGTGTTAGTGCAAGGACAGTTAGGAATCCAAATGTCCCATCTGTTAATGCTTGGGAGGAAGAGGGTCTGCAGAGCACCAGCAGAGACCTGGTATCTATCAGAGCAACCATTCTGAGATCAGCTTGGGTAAGATTTGCACAGTGTTAAGTAAAGTTTGTCTCTTCCACACTTCAGTCTCTTGTGGCCTCGTTTTGCAAAGTTTGCAGCAGTAAATATTGCAACCACCACAAGGGAGCAGTTGAAGGAGAAGGTTGACAGAAAGACTGGCCTAATGCAAATATTTTTTTATTTATAGGGACATTTTAAGTCTGCCTTTCTGTTTTTATTAACAACCAAGATGGATAGCAATCATATTTTAAAAAATATATATTTAAAAAGTGGTTTTAAAATTTGATATGAACCGCCTGTTACATTTGAATTTAAAGAACAGACTAGCTAACCTTCTGAAAGGTTAAATAATAAACATGTCTTTAGCTAATGGGCCATCAAGGAATCTGGGTACTGCAGTGGAGGATGCCCTTTCATGCATCCTCCTCAGTATCACCTTCATTGGTGTCACCATACAAAGGTGCTTTTCTGGTCAGTCTTAGGAACATCTGGGAGAATGCTACCCTTCTGGGTAGCTGAGTCCCAAATTGTTTATGGCTTTCAAAATGAAAGCCAGCAATAGAACATGGAAACACGCGAGTAGCATGTAAAATAGTGGCACACTTGCAGCACTTTAGCTCTGGGCAGTGCTTTCTTTGGGATATTTTGTATCAGCTGAGAGATTCTGCTCTCTTTTGAGAAGACACCTCATGAAGACCACTTACTATGGTCCATTCTCAAGGTTATCAAGGCATGTGTTAGAATGAACAGTGTGCCGCTCAAATCGCTTAGGTCCAAGGTGTCTATATGTCATAACTGAAAAAGAAGATAAGGCACCCCCAAAATATAGGACACTGAAGAAAAAAAAGTAGGACATGACAAAATAAAACCTAAAAACACTCATATATATGGTCAATTTATATGTGCTTTCATGTGGTCAATTTAAACACTATATTACTTGTTATTAAATTTAAAACTTTTATTGCTTTTTAAGGTAATTGTTTTTATTGTTATAATTTTATTATATTTTATTCTTATACTGTATTTCATACTATTTTATGATGTTTTTAATTGTTGGATTCTTATGATGTTTAATTATAATGATGTTTTTAATTGATTTGCTGTTAGTATGACTGCAATCCTAATCTTCATGTAGGCTGGCCTAAGTCCTGACACAAGTCCTATGCTGACCAAGGGTATCACAAAGTGCTGTAAAGCACTTCTTACACCACCACTCCCAGGGGTATGTGTTAGACCAGTGCACAGGCATACACCGGTGTCCAGTATGGGTAGATATACCAGGTGAGTTATGCTGGCCTAAACTGGTTAGTATTGCATCCTATATTTTGAGCCACTTTGGGTCTCCAAGAGAAAGTAGGGAAATAAATAAATAAATAAATAAATAGAAAGAAAGAAAGAAAAAAGGAAAGAAAGAAAGAAAGAAAGAAAGAAAGAAAGAAAGAAAGAAAGAAAGTTATATGCTGCCTGCTTAACAGGAAAAAGAGGATAATTAAGTTTTTTTATATAGATCATAAGGACAATTTTAGACTGAAATTCTATCCACACTATCCAGTACTATAGTAGTATTGTAAGTCCAATTTATTATCATTGTTCAAAGCATTTATACATTTTAGCCTGTTAAAAGTATAGATCTGTAATATTTCCCCGTATGCAGTCACATACATGGTAGCATCAAGTTTGATGTTTTAAAAATAAACTATCAAAACAAAAGGGAACCCATCTGAAATTGGTTTGCACCCACCTGGTGAGTTCCAATCCATAGTTTGTGAAACCCTGGGTTATACATAGCCTGTAGAAAGTACAGATCTATAACATTTCCCCAAACACAGGCTGCAATCCTAAACACACTTTCCTAGGAGGAAGTACTATTCAACACAATGGGACTTTCTTCTGAGTAGAGATGCTTAGGATTGCTCTGACAGTCACACACTAATATATGAAATTTCTAATATACGAAAAAGTATTGAAATGAATGGGGACCTACCTGAAATTGATTCACAACCCACCTAGTGCGTCTTGATCCATTGTATGAGGAAAAACTGGAGTAGAAAATAAAATGCAAGTCAAAGTATACATGGAGTACTGGGAACTGTGACTGAAATCATCAGCTTTGAGGCTTATTCACAAGCTGAAATCATCAGCTTGGCTTATTCACAAGGTAAAATCTGAAAGTATTTGCTCATTTTTTACACTTACTTCCAAATGCCTTCTTTCTTCTCATCTTACTACCACCTCTACAACCACTTTGTTGTCGTTAGCGAACCAGTACCTTGTTGCTCTGCTATATTGTATAAACCCCTCTTTAAAGAGAGCTCTTCTACATACAGTTGACAAGCTCAAGTCTTGGGGTGACCCCCTAGCTTATCTGATTGCAACTCTACATAGGATAAAAATACAATTTTAGAAATAAATAAAAAAGATTGTAAATAGCTGAGGTTGCAGTGGACCAAACTCAGCATTGAAAACTGAAAAGTAAGTTCACCTCCAAAGGACTATACTCTATAAAAGATTATGTGGAAATAAATATGGGAGCCTTTAAGGTGCCACAAGACCTTTTGTTGTTTTTTCTGCTGCACACCAGCCCAGCTATTCCTTTGTAAAATGTTGGTGCAGATGGGGCCATTTCAACTGAAAAATAAAGATGTAGCTCTACATATCTTGTGTTAGGGGAACAGACAGGCCTCTGCAGATTTCGTTTGTGCCTTCTTAACAGCCACCAAGGGAGTTTTTAAGTGTTATTTTTGGAAATGCCATATTTCATCCTTACATGAAACACTACTCAGATCAGTGGCACTGGGGGACCACAGGCTGATGCCAGATCAGCACTGACTCTTTCCTCCCATTCAGTCTTTTGTTATTGCTTACTACTGGAAGAAATACAGAGATGGTTCTTTATCTTTGGATTTCAGTTTTTTAAAAAAAAATTGTTTCCAGTTTAGTGGCAAAAGCAATGCTAAACCATGAAAAGTAGCTCTATTACTTGTATAGTCTGAGGAATATGGAGTCTCAGTGAGGCCTAATGAAACAGACTGTCACTACAAATGACCATTTACAATAGTGATGGACAACCTAGACTACTGTGCAGACCACACGAGAGGCTCTTAATCTCAGTTGGCCACGATATTGAAACTGGTTGTGTGCACACTATGACTTTGTTCTTCTTCAGTGTTTGTTCTATACGATGGCAGAGTCCACTATTCTGGCTCAGAGTCACAATTGGCTTGGTCCAGGTCTAGGCAGGTGAGTTTCATGATTTTATTTTTGATTTATATCCTGACCTTCTTCCTAAGGGAAGGATACCCAAGGAGGGTATACTGTATTTATTATGATTATTATGATTATCGAGACAGCTCTTTGGTATCATCATTGGTGAGCAGAATGTGGTTGTACCAACAATGCCAAGCTTCTCTCATCTTATTGGTGATTGGAACAACACCACATTGCTGCTAGATGGTGTTGCAGATGTGGTCAAAACAAGTAATATCACTAATCCAGCACAGCATCTTTGTCTCCATGATACTAAGATGATGTTCTGTTTCTTTTGATGCCAGCCAATAATCAGCTCTGCAAAGTGTGACCAGCTAGATGACTGTCCAATAGATCACTGATCTTCTTGTCACAAAGGATGTTGGACATTGTGTGCCACTTTGAGAGAGAAGGACAAGGGCTAAAAGGAGCATCACCAAAGGGAGCGCCATTCTCTGTGTTTTTCCATCCTGAGTTATAAGGCAATTGGAAGGAGGCAATTGGAAGGAGAAAGATGTGTGCAAAGAAGGGGGAAGGGTTTTTTTTTTTGTTGCTCTCAATGCAAAAATGTGTTCATTTCCTTCTGGTATCAGTCTAGGTAAACTTAAAGAAATGTGGGAGGCAAACTTAGTCCTATCTCTGAAGTACACTGTTTAAGAAACCAGAACATAAAGAACATGAGGTAGGAAGTAGAGCAGGACTTGGGAGTTTTAACCCATTTATGCTTAGTGCTCTATTAGTGTTCCATTTTTTTGGCAATTCAAAAAATTGCAACTGCAGGAATAAATGGGTTAAATGGCTTAAAAGCAGCCTGCTTTCTATGACAATGTGGCAGGCAATTAAACCATTTATGTCTGAGGCTGCAATTTTTTGAATTGCAAAAATATGGAACACTAATGGAATACTATGCATAGTTTCTTAAATTAGGAAGATTAGACTCTAAAAGTCACAGGAGATTTTTATAATAACATCTAGGCAGGTAGTAGAATGTGAAAGCTTCTTGTGTCATCTTGGACCAGTTATTCACTCTCAGCCTCACCTACCTCACAGGTTTGTTGTGAGGACACCAGGGGGGAGGAACTCAAGCTTTGTAAGCTGCCTTAGGCATGTGAGTTGGCATAGAAAGGCCTTACGTAAGTTAGTCAGTCAGTAAGTAAGGCTGCAATCCTAACCTCCAGTCCTGTTCTGGCTGGTGGGGTGTCACAAAAGTGCTGTGAGGTTGCCCCATTCCTGGGGAAGGGGGAGGGCCAGTGCACAGGCATATGCTGACATCCCCACTCCTTCACAGAAGGATTTGTCAGGTGTATTAGGTCAGCCTAAATTGGTTAAGATTGCGCCCTAAGTAAATAAGTAAGGGTATCTGTGAGTGAGTGAATCTGGGTTTGAAGAAAACGTTAGTACAGCCGTGTCTCACATAAAGAGCTTAATTCGGCATGCTCTTTAAGTGAAATGCTCTTTAAGTGAAGCGGATTTTCCCATAGGAAACAATGGAAACTCAGATGATTGGTTCCACAACCCAAAAAATATTCATATAAAATATTAACTGGATGTAAAAATGATGACAAAACACTGTAACTGAATTCAAAACATGCATTCAGTATGCATGATCCTATTAAGTCTACCTAGGCTGCAATCCTAAAGAGACTTTCCTGGGAGTAAGTCCCATTGAATACAAAGGGCTTACTTCTGGGTAGACATGGTTATGAGGCTGCAATCAAAGACACTTTCCTGGGAGGCTTACCTGGAGGTTCAGGGTGGCCGGTGGGGTCACTTTTGGGCAGTTAGGGATAGCTGCCTCTGGCCGGCAGCCCTTTTAAAGAGCCTCCGCATGGAGCATCAGGGCTGCATAGCATGCATGCCCATAGTGCTCTTGCTTGTTAAGTGAAGCAGAACTTGTTACGTGAAGCAATATTTCTTTGAAATTTGTACTTGTTATGTGACACACTTGTTACACGAGGCACCTGTTATGAGAGGTACCACTATACTGGAAGAACTGAAGAGAAAGAAAGAATTAAGGAGAACAGGAAGAGATTGTGTGTTCCCAGATAATCTCCACTGGATTTTAATCAATTAATTTGTCTGGAATATAATGTTTAATGGAACATTAAAGTAGATGTCAATCACTTATGTGAATGGAAATGGTTTAAAATAATCAGTTTCCACACAGTTACTGCTCAGTTCAGTCTTACCATGCATTGGGCTGGTATGCAGAGAACCTTAGGATAGCAGAACATTGTTCCACTGTCATAAAATGGTCTCTAGCAGTGACCATTTTAGGTGTGCTGTTCCATGTATAGGTCTGCTCCCTAAGAATATAGGTTGCACAGTGGTAGGATGGGGAGAAGGCAGGGCGAAGGGAAGGACTAGTGGAGCTCAGATCTGCCACATATCAGAACTTCTATGTCGGGTCTTGCAGCCCAACTCTTGATACTATGGCAGCTCAAGGGTTGCCACAGAATCGAGTAGTCCCATTGTGGGGTTACTTCCCTTACCCTGCAGAAAGGACCAAAAGTCCCCTTCACCTGAGGAGCTGCCAGAAGATACCAGGTTGTGCACAGGATACATGGCAGCCATTTTGGCATTCTAGGCAGCTTAGGATTGGACTGTGAAATCAAAATGTCTGATTCAAACAATGAGTTAGAAATGTCCATCTACCCTGAGAAAGCTGAACCCTGAGAAAGCTTACCCTGAGAAGTAAAGTCTTCATGTACTCTTCATGTATATCATGTACTTGGTGACAGGCCGGCCAGGTTTCTCCATGTTGCGTCAATCATCCTCGTGGACCCTGCCATGGGTGAGAACTACACTAAGAAAATGATGATTATAATGTCATGTTATAAACAGTGGAGATTGGGATGTAACTCGAGCCCTTGTCAGTTGGCATTCCACACTTTTATTTTTTATCCATACAATGTATGTGGTTTCAGTATTTGGCACTCTGGATAAAATCTCACAGTATATTAAATGAAATGTTTAGCTAAAATCCTAATTGAAATGGTTTTGTTCCATCATTAATTAGAAGTTGTGTTTATTTTCATCGTGTTCCTTCCATTTAGCAACGAATAGCAAAAAAGCATCCCCCCAAAAAACAGTAGGATATAAAATAAGCACATTGCTTGAGGCACTTTTAAAGGCACCTCTGTTTCAGGATGCAAGCGCAGATGTGTAAGTTTCCTGATTTAGTTCCAAGCCAATACTCTTAATTAACTTCAAATTATTTAAACATATAGCACTCGAACACAGGGGCATAGAACAATCAAGGATGCACAGTGCAATGCTGTTCATGTGAGCCATCCACAACTGAGGTAGACGCTTTTATCTTGCTGTTTCCAATGAGTGCCTTGTTTATAAATGAATCCCTTGTTGCCTCGGGCTGGGCTGGGAACAGCAAATGCCCTAACTATTCGTACTCTTTGCAGGGCCAGCCCTCTCATGTACTAACCTGAACCCGGCTGCCATTTGTGGGTCACTTCTTGACAACAGAAAAGCAACCCACCTAAATATTCCTTATGGCTTGCGATCGGAAGAAGGAAGGCTAAATGGTGTCATAGGCTGTCTTCTTTCCTTTTCTAAGAAGGGAGAAAAAGAAAAGTGTAACTTTTTGAAACATGAAAAGTGTGACCATTAGAAGAAAACTATAGCAGAATTAAATGGGGTACTACTTGGTTGTATTATTTTACAGCGCTGTCCAAGCTGGAATTTGTTTTGGGCCAGCATTGACCTTTTAATTGATCTATCCTTTAAATGACCTATGAGGTGAGGAGGGTAAGCACATCACCTGGATACTACATTATAACCTTAACCTTCCCTCCCCTCTTCCCAACTCCAAGTCTGAGCAACTAAATGGATACAAGCAGAACTTCAGCCAATGAATAGGTCAATTGGTGCCATTTTAAGGTCCATGCCAAAGATGAGTAACAGTTGCAGAAATGGTTTTAAACAGACCACAGCACAGAGTAAAAGTTGAAGTACCTTGTGACTCAGATTGTCACCCATGACTCCTATTAAATTAAATGCTTATCACAGCATTTATTACAGCTTTTATATAACATTTTTAATAGATTTATCGTGCTTTACACAGCATGCTAGTCATAAACCCAATTTTTCAATATTTTTAAGCATTGTTCCAGGAGACTCATAGAACCCTCAATTTCTCCAGATGTTTGTCTTCATACTGCATTTGTTGTCCTCCCTTGTTAGTTGTTTATACTTCCAATATTTCACAGGAAGCCACAAATCAAGCATTCGATGTTATCTTGCCAGCATTCTTTCACACACCTCTATGGAGATCCACCAGTGTCTTTCATCAGGTTTCAGTCTCCTGTCCATCTCTCCTAGTTTCTTCAGGTAAGGGCATAACTCAACCTCCAGACAGTACCTCCTAGCAATTTAAAAACATTAATATTTAATGTTAAATGTCCTTAACACCTTTAAGCAGTAGATCACTGGTAGCATCTCAGAAACCTGGCACAGTACATAGAGCCCCTTTGATGGTCAATGTTTCACCTTTGATGACAGGTGGGCTTTGCAATCTGATTGCACAACTATTAGTTTCTGATATGGACAGATGGACAGCATTCCACTGGCTGCCTCAACCCTCTTCTGAGAATAGGAAAAGAATTATTTGGAAAGTACAAGGCAGCCTTTCAAAATCACATTCAGTGATCTCTTTTCCCCTGGCTGGGTCCTATTGCTTATGAGCTCACTTTCCAAAATGTGTACTGTCTTTCCTAACAGTGAGAGACACTAACTTGATTCCTTAGCTGACAGTCATGAGATTCCATCTGAATTTTATCCTGGAGGGACAGAGGCACAGCACCCTCTAATCACAATACAGGACCATAGATCTAAATGGAAAGCTGCAGCACTGCGAGGCATCTGTGCAACTTCTCCATTTCTCTCCATTCTGAAAATTCAGGCTTGCCACTTTGGCATAATCTCACTTGCAAGCATTTGTCTTCTTGTGTATAAATAGAGCTGTAGACCTCTTCTGTGGTGGATCCCATCCGGCACCAGGTGCTTGGTGATGACATCAGGCCATTCGCTCCTCAGAGTGGCACAAAAGTGTTTTATGTGTATACCCGTATTTATGCCTAATAAAAATTTGTAATGTAATGTGGTTATACATGTTGGTGGTATAGCTAGAGGGGAGTCATCTTGGAGGGATGGGCTTCAGAACCTCTCCTAGCAGCAGGAGCAAAACGGGTCCATAACCTTTGGAGGTCACACTGTAAAGGGGTGGTTTTCTATAGGCAAAATGAGATCATAAAGTGATATGGGGACACTGCATCCTATCTCAGGGAAATCTAAGCTGAAATTTAAATATGCATTATTTATAAATGAATGGGAGTGATAGCCAAACAATTCACTGACAAAACTATACACACAGAATTATGTTTTGTCCAAAATAACCTGCACGTTTAAATTCTTTATGGGCAATTTTTTTGAAGTGACAAGTGATTTTGAGCTCTCCTCTTGGGATACGCAGTAAGTATGCTTTGAGCCAAGCAGCCTGCTTCGTCTTTTGTGAGGAAGTAATCCCTCGCATTTCTGAGCAGCCCATCCTTTTATTAATCACAATAAACTATCTGGGTACATGAGTAGCAAGCCTGATTGTTTCTATAAGTAGTGTGTTGGGTAGGGAACAGAGAACCATGCAAAGCTGGTGGGTGAACACAAAAAGTTTCCATGAGGGGAAATAAAGCTATTTCTGAAGCAGATACACAGGATAAGACCAAGCATGAATTGCTGTAACTCCTCATGAACTTCGGATGGGTCCGTAGAGCCACTGATGTGCCGGCAATGTGAAAGTCATCAATAGATGTGTGACTCTAAGGACCACAGATGAAATTGTCCATTTACATGTAAGGCAACAGGAGCACATGGAAGATCCCCTCAGCGAAAGGAGGAAACACATAACTTAGCAATGCACATATGAGACACCATCAACACTGAGGACATTCAGAAAAAACAAATGCTGTAATAAATAGGCCAAAACACTCAGTTGAGCATCATATTATCAAGGGATTTTCAGACAAATATCACCAAAGAAAGAAAACCTTGGTCAGTAAATAAAAGGAAGAGTCTACAAATCTAAGAGACACAAAGCTTTAATATAAATGTTAAAGTTCTTCCAAGTTGACCATCCAAAGTTTAGTAGATACTGAAAAAAATAAATAAAAATGAGGGATTCCTTACCTTGGGAAGTCTTGTTTCTGGGAGGAATGGTGCATTCCTGGAGATGGGTTTGCACTCATTGCTGGAGACAGGCTTCAAAAACCCCAGCTGTGGTGATAATAAACCAAAAGCTTCCATTGAAAGCAGGGGATGCCCGGTTGGGGTCATGGTGGAACTGACATACAAATGCCCATTAATCCTGATGGGGTTAGATGGCATTTTACTTCCTCAGAGTAGTTAAATGTTTAAAAAAGGACCATATTTGCATGTTCTTAATGTGTCATTTGATCTGCATAGCATTCTTAGCATTCTCTTTCCCCAATAAGTGTGCAATAGCCATAAAAAAGCATTCTCATGCTCATGTTGGTTCCCAATACATGCTCAGCTGGTCAGGTACATTCACTGGCTGGCATGCGCAGGATTTGGCTTTTGGCGTGTCATCGTAGCAAATGCTATGTAAAGGTGTTGTGGTGATGTGCCCATAGAACAAGTTGTGTGCGCACTGTTGGATATGCATAGGCAGGAAGCCTTCACAGGCAATGCTGTTGCGCTAACATCGGCATAATGCAGTGATCATATGAATAGACTCTAATGGTAATTGTCTTAGGAATATGACAGGTGGTGGTGCAACATCAGCATTCATGAGTTCAAACAGTCCTCCGAGTCCAGAAATAATTAAATCTCAACAGGTAACCGCATTTGTTTTACTGAGCCTACATTTCAAACATCATTGTCAACCTGCACCCCATCACATTCCTAAGAGTTGCACCCCATTCCCCAAAGACACTAATGTTTTCAGATCAATTCTTCATTTGTCCAGAATGCTTATGATCTTATTTGCTATGATCAACACTTTCCCATACCTCTGAAGTGTTTCTAGTGGATTCCTCAATATGAGTTAAAATCAAAGAAATCCAGTAATTACTCAGTTACTGCAAAAAACTCTGTTTCATAGAATACGTTTTTACAGGACTTTTAAATATAATTTATGAATATTTGCAAGCATAATAATTGTCTTTTCTGCTGACATTTTCAAAGCGACACTGTGATTTGTTGGGTCTCCAGAGAGTCTGAGTACAAAACTGATAATTATATTAAATATACATAGACAATAAAGAGTGTGTTTACATAACTATGCCCATAAATATCTGATTGAACAGTCATTGTTCTCAAACTCCTTTTAAGCAGCTCTCCGAGGAATCCAGTTCTAATGACATGATGGTTTAAAAGATGTTGCTCAGTCTTGTTCCATATTTAATTAACTTTCCTTTTTTAAACTTGTGATGGTGAAGACAATAACAAATAGCTCTGAAAAGAGCGAGTGGGCTTTGAAACATGAGTGAGAACTTGTCATGCTTTGTGTGACACACACCAAAGACAATTTGCATGGAAGAGTGAGCGGAACAGAACCACCAGTCTCCATGGGGAGTCCATTACTAGATCATGCTATTAGAATAAATACTAAAAAATAATAAAAAAATTCAATAATAAATTTCAGTGTGCCAATACAGAAATTAAGAAGGGGTTATTGGCATGTGAGTGGGAAGGCAAAGGGATACTAGTAACAGCCTGCAGCTGTTGCTTATAGAGGTACAACGGAACAACATTTATCATTAAAAAATCATCCTCTTTTCCAGCATCTTATCTTCCCATATTTTCAGTGCTAGCTGAAACATTGACAGTTGAAATACTAACAGTTTCCTCCTCTCAGGCTGCAATCCTAAAGACACTTTCTTGGGAGTAAGACCCACTGAACACAAAGGGCTAACTTTTGAGTAGACATAGTTATGATTGTGCTGTCAGCCTATTTGATTGACATGGAATGTTGGCCACCCCTACATTGATGCGGACAGCTCTACACGCAAGTTAAGGCATTGATGTAGATAGATAATTCACTTGGAACTACTCAACAGAACATGTATGCTCTGAGAACCACCTATTCATGTCAATGAATTGTACAGATCCATTGGTATAGCTAAAGCCTGAGTTAAAGAATACACACATATGGTACAGTCATCAATTATTTGAAGCTGAACTGAATGGTTCTAACTTATCTCACATCATAACTGTTCCATGTCTACTTGCTATTATAATGCTAGTGCAGTGTAAGGGTTGTAGCGCAATGGCCGAGCATCAGCTTTGCATGCAGGGAGTAGTGATTTAATTTTGGACATCTCCAGGGTAGAGCTGAAAAGTGCCACCTGAAGAACCAGTGCTGGTGACTGTAGTCAATACTGAACAGGATGGACCAATGATCTAATTCTGAATGAGAAAGCTGTACATGCAGATTGTAGTTGGGTTTATTCAAGCATCACTGCAATAGAATGTTTAGACCGTTTGGATGCGTTATGTGTGTCTCTTATGAGTAGGAAAAAAATAAAATGCTTGATTTTTCTTGCTTGCCTGTCAATTACATAGCACTCAGTGAAGGAACAATTGCAAAGAAAATGTTCCATTTGTTGGTAAAACGTAAAGACCACTGAAATGATAATGGTGCATGTAGCATTTGAATGAAGGCATTAGAATGGCTTCAAAGTTATATCACTGTCTAAGGGGCCAAGAGCGTTCCTTGGAGACCTTTGCATCATCTGACACTATGTAGGACCCCTGCTCATTGTGGCAAATAATATTCTGTTTTCCTCCTAAGTTATTTCTAATTGCCGCCAATTATGATTCATTTGCCTTTAGGAGTCTTGCCTGTCAAAATATTAACATTTGTAAGCCTTTCTTTTTGCAGTCTGTGAAAATCTGTTGTGACATCTAAATAGGGAAGGATTCAATCAAGGTGTGAATTAATTGCTAATTTTGTTATAAACGGGAGGAGGGCATAGCTGGTGTGTGAGAAACAATCTTTCTTCCTTTGTCCTCCCTGGAGGACAACAATAAGGTAAATGAAAGCCAAAGGATGGATTATTCATCAGGACCAGATTACAATCAGATCCTGCCCTATAGAAAGTGGAACAGATTCTGGTACTTAAATTCAAGTGCATTTGAAAATCTTTTAAACAACTGGTCATCATATTAGGAACTGTCATATTAAACCAGTTACATTGTGGGTGGGGGGTTGGGATGTTCTAGGGTCATGCTGGATGCTGTTGAAATTACAGCTTTGAAATTACAGTCTTAACTTGATGAATGTTGAAAATGTTGAAATGTTAAATGTTGAAACTACAGTCTTAAATTCTAATTTCAACTCTTGAGATTACTGTACATACTTGAGTATAAGCCGACTGGAGTATAAGCCGAGGCACCTAATTTTACCACAAAAAACTGGAAAAATTTATTGACTTGAGTGTAAGCCTAGGGTGGGAAATACGGCAGGTACTGGTCCTTTTCTTTGTAGCCTTCTTGGAAGTCATGGGCTGCAATCCTAAGCACACTTTCCTGGGAGTAAGCCTCATTGAACTTAGTGGGGCTTACTTCAGAGTAGACATGCATAGGACAGGGTGACCAGATGCCAAACCCAAAATTCCTGAACCCCAAGGCCAAAATTCCTACCCCAGGCCAAAATTCCTATCGGCTTAAAAAAATCGCCAAAAATGTATTTTTTTTATTTTTATAGTTTTGGTTTTTTGATTTTTTTGGCCATAACTTTTGATAGGAAGGAGATATCTCAAAACTGATTTTTGCATTGCTCTTCATATGAATCCAACGGTATATGACATGTTGGGCCTTGATCCTGCCACTTTTCAGTTCACCGAGTATAAGCCGAGGGGGCTTTTTGTGCCCATTTTTGAACACCAAAAAACTCTGCTTATTCTCGAGTATATACAGTAAATTTGCATTCTATTATATTTTTGAACACACACACACAAATCACTTATCTATTTTTCTTTTGTTTTTGTTTCTAAAGCATTTTTAAATTAGACTACTTTATGGGAGAAATTAATTTTCATATCTTCTCCCTCTCATTTATGGCCAGTTCTTTTGTCTCCTCTCTTGCATGGACAGGATGCATGTTTGCACATGCTGAGGTTCAATTTGGCTGGTTGGCCTGAATGCACCTGGGCCCTTCCTTAATGCCTGTGCATGCACATGCGCACATGCAGAGTCTAGAAATAAGGCTTGCTGCATTTGGGTGGGCAGTGCCAGTGCTGGGGTGTGTGTGCATAAATGGGCAGGGTCTGCCAGCAACTGATGGGGCAGCCATTGTAGGGCTAGACCAGAAGCTCAGTTGGATATGATCTGATCTCCTGGTTTTATTTTTCCACCTCTGATCTGCATGAAAAGTACTATATACCCATAGCGCAATCCAAATGTACACTGTAACAGACAGGCTGACATTGCTTGTGCTGTTTCCAGTGCAAGTATTGGGCTGCTGGTGCACTACTGAGAGAAAGGGAAAGCTTGTTCCTTTCCCCATGGTCAGGCTGCTTCCGAGTGCCTCTGGATTGCACTCTCAGTATATTAGTGGCAATGAGATTAGAGGCACTTCAAGACGAGAGGTCCTGTAATTATTATGATAGGGCAACCAATTTACTTCTGTCTACACTAGTCCAGTGTCCATTCTGGACAGAGCCATGTGGGATCAGCCCAATTGGTTGAGTACCTGGGGCTTCTCTCTGTTTGATACTGGTGAATGATCCTTGTCATTCAACTTGAGATATTATGGCTACAATCCAGAGTAACTATGGGACCTTTTAAACTGACATAGTTACGGTGCCACCTATGGGAACCCTTTGGGAAATGCATAGAGCAATCCACAGTAGGCGCCTCTTACATCTTCCTGTAGTTACTCTGGATTGTAGGGTAACTATGACGTGAGAGGAGGCTTTCAACCAACACTGTTTGGGGGAGGAACTTTATGCGGCATGATGGGTGTAAACAACTCGATTGCTGCTGCTAAGGTTTGTGAGATAGTTCATGATCATAAACTATTCCTCTTCCCAAGGTTACCAGCAATTGGATAAGGTGGGACTGTGTGCAACATAATGGGCCTTCTCCTTTAATAAAGTCGACATGGATGTCTCCTGTTCTTCCATTCACCCAGGTCTCTCAGCTTCTGGCACCATTAGACTTTTCTCCTTCTCATTAGGGTGGCTCATTTTAGCTTTGGTGACCCACTAGGGAGGATAGCATGCCAGAGACTAAGCACACAGAGCCTCTGTGTTTTTTTCTGCTCCGCAAGCTGATACCCTATTTTCTGTTCTGTTTGCTAAATGCTCTGATAAGCCCCCATGGAAAAAGGCAATTCTCTTTGGGAAGTTTGAATGTCTTTCATAATCTATTTAAACAGCTTTTTAGGGTATCACCGAGAAACCAGCAACTAATGAGAAAGGTAAGTGGATTCCAGTATTTGATGCTAGGAGCACTACTTACTCATGAAAGCTACCATGAGTTGAATGTGACCAGAAGATCTTACTATTCCCCGGTAGCCCTTAACGGCGGGACTAATCGAGGCAAAAAGCTATGATCACACTTGCTGCTTTCTCTGTTTACTATGTTACAGTATTTACATAACTAGAAATTCAACAACCTTGCGTGTTTTGCAAGCTGTCATGACATGAGAAGCAAGTAATATGCTATGTTTTGCTTGCTAACATATTTTTGACATATTTTAGCTTTTGATTATAAGATTGCATCTTTTCCAGCTACCATCTGTCTCAACTCTGTGGCACAAACACAGTAGGGTGTAATATTTCTAACATACTTGAACTCAACAAGAAACATGCTATTTACATTTTTAACCAATATGTCATGCTTTCACACGCTTTCAATGCCGGCACTCCTTAAAGGTGTCTGTCATAAAGAAAGAACACATCATCAGATCCAATTTGCCAGAGATGAGCAATATATTAATGGAATTGAAACTGGAGCAGGTTTTTGACTTATTATAAATAGAACTTGGCATTATACATGCTGTGCGTACCATTGCCTGTGTTTATCCTTTTGTCAGCACAAATGAGATTTTCCTTATGAAAATATGGGACTTTTTTTGTACTTGGCAACATATGCATAAAATTCTCAAGGCTGAAGAAAGAAACATGACACATTTTTCCTTGAAATCTCTGGCAAGCAGAGGTATTTTTACTTTGTTTCCAGCCCTCCCATCTGTGGAGATTCAGAATGTGACACTCAGCAAACTGGAAATCACACTTAAAATCTACCCTGACAGCAAAAGGCTGGCAAATCCAGTCCTTTGCGGTGAACAACGTGCCGATTCTAACCACAGCTTAAGGAGTTTGGAAATACTGTGCAACTCTGAGCAACTGTGGCACATAATTTTAGAAAGACTGTTCAGATGAGCGCAACCGAGGGTCCCAGAATGGCCTTTTTGTGGTGCAGCCTTGCTTAGACACATAGTTGGGACAAACAGGTTAATTCGCATCTCGGCAACTCTTCTCCGCTGGCTTTGAACGTTCCCCCACAGGAACTGTTAGGCTGGAGTGCTCACTGAAGCGCTCTCCCTGGCCGTGTCCTCTACTGCCATCTCTGTCAGCAGTGAGGACAAGGGACTAGAAGGGAGAGAGTCTGTGTCAGTGCTGTGGATGGAATTTAACAGGGTTGCCACCTCTGCTTGAGAGAATAGGGAAAGCCATCCAGTGCTCCTCTCCTTATGATAATTCATTTAAGTGCATGCCGCTCCAGCTGAGGCCAAACAAAGTGGAGAAAATTCTGAAGTGAAAAAGGCAAAAAGAAAAAGAAAAACACCTCAACAACTACACTTGGTTTCAAACCAAGCAGATGGCAGCCATCTTGAGATTGGCAAACTCTGTACTCAGATCACTTTCCCAACTAATCCTTGCATTTCTATGAATTTTGAGAGCCGCGATGCATACGGCAGGAGGAACATTCCTGTCACCATTGCTCATCTGAAAGAATGAGAAATTTCAACTGAAGCCTGAGCTGTAAGAGGCCAGATCACCAAGCGCACATGAATGAATGTGTGATGTTGAGGGAAAAAGAGCATGTTTATTTACAAGTCAGGATACATTTGTAAGGGGGTCTGGGAAGCACATTAGCTAATATCAGGGACAAAAGGAACAGCTACATCAAGGGTAATGGTAAACTGAATTTATTTCCTCTTGGAAAACCATTCCAGTAATCTCCAGGTTCAGACCGCAGAGTAAACATTAATAACAGTAACATACAGGTTAGTTCAACTGATTGAAAAATTTGGCCATGTGACATCATCAAGGAAAGTCTTGAACACTCAAAAGCTTCAAATGGTATCCAGGAAAAAAAGTTTCTTTGACAATCTACATAACAACTATTGCATATATGGTAATGCTATCTGTCTTATCGCAAGGCTTACAAATATATATACAGGCCATATTCAGCTGGGGGATTTTGTTCGGAGAGAGTCTGTTTTAATTTTCTTTTTGCAAGAATCTTCAGCAATAAAAATACTTTTGAGTTCATCCATTTGTATATGAAAAGAGAGAGCTTGTAGACATAAGCTTGACAAAAGGAAGGCCAAATAAGGTTGTGATGTATCGCTGCTATTTCCTTTTTTTCTTTTCGACTTTCTTCCTTCAAAATAACATTGTCTTATGCGTTTTTTCCCTTATACATTATCGTAAGTATTCTTTTAATCTTGCTTGAACAGGGCCCAAGTCCACTTGTCTTTATAAGACCATTTTAGTATCAGACAACATAATACATGTGCAACACTTTATATACAGGAAGTCTCTCCGGTGCTCAAAAGTTCAAACACATGAACATCCAACAGTTTTGATAATACAAGTTTTTTTTATGGTACAATACAATGTTTCTGAATAATATACATTAACAATGAAAGTCTCGTGCAAAGAGTAAAACATGTTCCCTTTTTTTGTCCTGCAAAGATTCCTCTCCTGAAGAAGTCAGCCTTGCACTAACTGCTGTGTTGAGTCATTGTATGATTCTGTAGAAAAAACGAAACAGACATGGAGTTAGTGTACAGCAATGGGGAAAAGATGCATTACTCCAACTCCAAAAAGACTTACATCAACAATAATAATATTGTTAATAATAATAATAAACACCAACAAGAATGTTTTGCTTTGCCTGATGCAATTAAATTGGATCGGAATTTCTCCATTTCACTTATATTAGGCACATCAGGTCTGATCCAACCTTTTACATGGCTATAGTTCACATTATGTGCAGATGTTGGCCTACAGTGCCCAATAGAGAGTGGATCAGATCCCATTAAACAGTTTAGGTGAGGCTTGCAGGATCAGCCATCAGCAGCCCTCCGTCAGTCTTGAAAGACTATGGTATTGTGCTTGGCACTGCATATGCTGCATGCAAAGCACGAAAGCCTGGGTTGGATTGTTATGGAGGATAGGCTGTTACCCAAGCAGCAAATCCCCCCTCTCCACGCCACTGAATTACTCCAATGGAAAGGCAGAGCCAATACGATTGGATCCAGATGGCGTCGCAGAGCTGGGCTAAGGACAGGAGCTCACCCTGTCTTGTGGGGCCGACCTGGGAATCGAACCCTGGCCTGCTGGTTAACAGGCACAGCGTCTTTACTGCTTGTGCCACCCACAGCCATCAGCTCTAGGAATATGACAAGTGTCACAGATGGGGAATGTTCATGGATCAATCCTGGAAAATTCACTGGTGACAAAATTTCAAATAGCAGTATTTATTTCCAAGAATCCCAGAGGGAAGACATAATCCCAACAGCGTATGACTAATTACTGTTCATAATCATCACTGAATGAACACATAAACTTGTAATTCTAATGACACTGGTAGATTCTACTGAAATGGAGGAGCCACCTGCTGCCAATGCAGGGTGAGGGTAGGACAGGAGGAGGAACAGGGCAGGGAAGAGGAAAAAAAGGAGGTGTCTGGACAGGATGAGGTGGCACCAGTGTGCTTGGATCCATTCCTTGCTCCCTCTTCCCTACCGTACTTGACCCTGCACCAGCAATATGGCTAGTGTAGATCCAAGGAGACCCATCTGGGCGGTGCAGGTTTTAACCTAAAATAAAGGGATACAGTAAAGTTCCCTTAATGTGAGGAATCTCTGTGACTGCCCACCACCACCACAGAACGCAGCATGAACTTCATTGACACAGCTGCTTAGTGTGTGTGTGTGTGTTTTAGATAGGACGTACTATGTGACTTACTATGACTGCAATCTTATGTATAATTATGGCACAATCCTATCCCACCCAGCACCAGCAGAATGATCATGTGTACTGTCACAAATGTTCCCTAAAAAATGTTGTGGGAGTGTGCTGGCTTGTGGCACTGTTGCAGAGTCTTGTGGCAACTGGAGATGATAAGGTCTCCATAAGGTCTTGTGGCAACTGGAGAAAATAAGGTCTCCAGAAGTTAAGGTTGGCAGGTGTGGGAAGGCTGTAACTGGGTGGAGGGATGCACACACATTGAATTAACAGAGCATGACTAGACTGGAGTGTTGGCCCAATTGCTTCAGCAATAGGAAGTAAAGAGAAAAAGGAAATTTCAAAGGTACACAGAATAACCAACCAAATCTGCTGGGGCAGATGCCTTGGATCCTACTGCTCCAAGTCCATTGCCAAGATGTTACTATCCCATTGGAAAAGGTGCTTATTCTATAGTTCTACTTATCTATAATGTGCCTCTTGCCAAGTACAGCTGACAGTTCACCATGCACGTACGAGGCTCTTTTCTTTAGTGCAACCATCAAAAGGAGAGCAAGGATCGTAGCACGTGCCTTTTAATGAGACCCTCTTGCTCTGTTTTTAAAACGCTAAGTCACATGTGGTCAGTTTGGGGTTTAGAAAAGCCATACAGCAGTGTGTGACACAATTGAAAGGAGCTTTTCATGTGTGCTCAGGACTCCAACCACAATGATTTTTTAATTAAAAAAAAAATGAAGGCACTAAAGTGGAAGATACAAAATAAAACCAGGGAATTATTCCCCACCCAACCCTGCTTTGGGTCCCATAGCCCATACAGCCTGCTGCACAGTAAGATTCTCAAGAGGCAATGAAAATATAAATTCAGGGGGAAAAAGCAGCAAGAAGGGGAAAAATATCACTGATTAATCCCTGAGACAAAAATACTCTATTTGCAGCACACGGGCCTGTGGACTAGGATTCTTAAGCAGCCTCACTAATTTTAAACACTTGAGACAACACGCATGTGTGACCTCTTTACTTTGTACAGAGCATCAATGGGCTAGGGAGAAATACCAAACTAGGGAGAAGGGCTGTTTTATATAAGCTAAAAGGAAGCGCACACCGCAGATCTAACATTTATGAGACAAAGAGGTGAAAGATGGGAGAAAATAGATAAGGAGAGGAGAAAAATTCTTTAATCCCACAGAGAGCCACATTATATTCAGCAACCACCAAAAAAAAAGTAGTCTATCCGAGACCCCATGTCTAAGTGACTGAAAATTGCAACTATTAATCCCAGTTATGAACTGTTGGAGATTGTGTTTTAAGGGTGGGTTTTTTCCCTATAAAGAAAGTTGTGTTTAAAAATTTAGGGCAAAATTTTCCTCTATTATCCACACAGTGGTTCTCAACAATGATATTCTTCTCTTTCCATGTGCTCCGGACTCCCACTTCCATGACAATGGGAGTTGACACAAGTGCGGAAATCGGAAGATGGAGCTCCTGTTGACATGAACATGGGAGTCTGTAGTGCACAGGGAGAACCGATATTAAAGTTAAGAGCTTCTGTGTAGCCTTGAGAGCAGAATTTGCCCTTAACAGGACATATAGTATATTTGAGGACAGATGTTTTCAAAATTGCTCTTCTGGAAAACATGCAAACTGAATAACTTCCCCAACTTCTTGTATGTAAAATTCAGCACAGCCAAAAGACATCAATTCTATTACCTGCCTTTAACTCTTTACTGATATATCGCCACTGTATATAGACGCTATCATTTCCATCACATTGGAAACTCTTTAAATTTTGATGTAAATGTAGATACTACTAGCTTGAAAAGGGAGATAACTGGAACTAATAGATACTGTGCAACTGACAGAAATACTGAGCATGCAAAGTACTTTACAGGTATTAACTTGACATAAGCCTTACAACCACCACCTGTTTGGAAAGTAAATCACCATTCTCATCATCGTCATCATCATCTTGCCCATGAGGGAGTGGCTTGCCACTTGCTAAGTTCAGACAACCCTTTGGGCCACTTCTCCCCATTTGAAAAAACATACCTTCTTTCATACCCTCAAAGAAAGGTGACTCACCCTGCAATCCAGAGTAACTATGGGAAGACGTAAAAGGTGCTTACTCTGGATTGCTCTATGCATTTCCCATAGCTGGCACCATAACTATGTCGGTGTAAAAGGAGTCCCATAGGAGTCCTTGCTCCAGGGTAAGAACAACTTACTCTGGATTCCAGTATGAATTTCCCATAGGTTTTCACTAGCTGGTGCAGTAACTATGGGTGCACGTAAAGTCTCTTATGTGCTCCCGTAGTTACTCTGGATTTGGACGTTCGTTCCCTTGCCCTGCTCCCATCCAGGCTATTGCATCGAGGGCTTGTTTCATAACCATCTTTTTTCCTTCTTCGTCTTATCTTTCTGCCTGTGAGTTCCAGACTCCTTTGGCCAGGGATACTCAGTTGGCCCCTCAATGCTGCAACTACAGTAACTCAATGTTCTCATAGGGTGCAATCCTACGCATGTCTACTCAGAAGTAAGTCCCATTGTGTTCTATGGGACTTAAGCCCATATCCTAAAGTCAAATTAAGCCCTTTGCTCCGGAACAGTTAAGGTGACTTTCCATAAGATAACATTAGAGGGTGATATAACTGTATGGACCTGTAACTGCTCTGGATTTTGCCCTTAATCTCAGGAAAGTGTGTTTTGAATTGTAGCCATAGCCTCACAAGTACTTAATCTTTGGTGCAGCTTCACCCAAGACCCAGCAAATCCCTTGTCTTGCGTGTTCTCAAATTGAAGTCATGCTTCATGATTCACTCTCTCTCTGTGTGTGTGCATGTGTGTATGTGTGCTTTTTTTGTTTTGTACTGTTTGTTGAAGGCCTGAGATGAGCTTCAGGCCTCCTTTCCCAAACAAACTCCCTTGACCAATCTAGCAAGTCCTCAGAATCAGTGAAAACACCCTTGCCACAGATGATCTCCCTCTGGAGGTTAAGAGCATTCATCAAGAGTATCTTTTCAGTACGAGAGACAACCTCTTCCACCACAAGTTGGTGTACTGCATTAATGGCTTGTCCCTTGCCTGTAGCCCTTGGCTCAGAAGACAGAGTGCCCCATCTATAGGCTTCGACTGTGCCTGAATGAAAACCCTCTGACTCTGATTGAACCACGAACGATGAGTCTCCCTCTTCATTCTCATATGATTCTCTCTCTCCATTCCCATGGATCCTTCCCCATTCCCTCTCTCTGAACTCCAAAACTTCAAAACCTTCCCTTTTCTCCCTGGGTTCCTCTGGGAATTCCAGCTAATCTCCCTACTTTCCATCCTCCACCCCATGCTCTGTCCCTTTTTCCACTGTGGGGATCCCTTCTCCTCTCTTCTCTTCTTTTACTGTCTTTCTAACTGGAGGGCTCCACTGACTGCGATTGCTGAATGCTGAATTCCTCCTATGGAATGAGCTCACACCCCCAGTTAAGGGTGCATGAGCTCTGTTAGGGTTTGAATCTAATAATGAAACATGTTTGGTCAGGCAAGTTGATTCAAGGCTGATGCAATGCTGCAAAAGGCTGATGCAATCTAGCTGATGCAATCTGTAACTGCTCTTACAGCATGATTCAGCAGAATTGGAAGTGCTGAGTCACTGGTCACATGACTGCAATATCTCTAACTGATTGGTGTTCCACTATATTTAAGTATGTATGAGATTATTGCAAAGTGTGGGTTACTGAGGAGGAGTATTATTACTGTCTGATACGCTGAAAGACTGGACTGTATCTGTGGACTGACTTGTGGACTGTTTAACTGGATTACTGAGATTGGAATAACCCTGCAACTGGATGTATGTATATGACTGATCTACTGCTTTGACCTTGGACTGTGTTACTTGACTTATCTTCTGCCTGTTGTTTTGAACAATATAGTTATCTTGAACTATAAACAGCTGTGTGTTTACTTTGTGCTGCTGCCCTCTCATCCTCTGCACAACTACTCTGCTTAGCCCTGCTAATCCTGCAGGGACTCACATTCCTAACGAGCTCCTTAGGCCCAGTTTCAACCCGATTTTTGTGCATTTTCACATATGCCCTCATTTCAGTTTTACTGCAGAATTATACAGTGGCAACACTGGCCATCACAGTAGGCCCCCACATATAATGGTAAACTTGTGTTTTAAGAAGATCCCTGCTAAAAACAGTGGCTAAAGAAAAGCTCCTAGCAAAGAGAGAGGGCTATTATTGCTTCTTGCAACAACTGTTTGAAACACACATATGCGCACACGCGCACACGCACATGTGCATGCATGCCCACACATACATGCACGCACAAATACACAGAGCACTTACCTGAACCAAATTCTGACAGATGACAGTCTTTAAAGGGGAAAGAAAAAAACCTGCCAAGAAGAAAAACCCACCAAGTCTCCACTAATTCACTACCCCATTAGAATCCCTAATGTGAAGTGCAGTTGCATTCAATTTAAATGAGACATTTCGAAGCTGAATGAAATAGAATGCAATTGTTGCTCAAAAGCAGATTACAAATAGAGAAATATAAAGATTAAATGGGGATGTTATTGTTCAACAGATGGTGACAGCATCACAGCAGCATGGTTTTTTTTCTCCTTAATTCAAGAAAGCGTACACCAGTAATCAATCATCACTGATTAACTAATTATGGTATACTAACATTTTACAATTTATGGGAAATCTACATTGGAAAAACTCAGCTCTGCTTCTGCTTCCTCCCCCTTTTTTGTAAGCCTGCTGCATTCCAATACAGTCGCAGGTTGTAAAACAGATTTCTACATTACTAACCTTTAAGCACCACTTTAAAAAAAAAACAAAAGCAATTGGTTTCCAACAGGCTGGATAATAAGTCTTTTGACCTGCATTCTTCTCTGACCCATTAAGGTCACCTCTGTGCTCAGGCATATAGCTGACTTAGGAAATGCCTGCAAGTCCTGCATTTCATCTCCTGCCCACTCAAAATAAAGCTTTCTTTAAATGTGTCTGTACGGGTCCCAGAAGACCAGGGAGGCATCCCAGTAGTGGGCAATGGAGGGACAGAAGCTTCTGCCTTTATTAATGAATGCAGACCATTATGAGTCTGGCTGGCTCCTGCACTGTTCCCAGAAGCATATACTGTACGTGACTTAAAATGCTAGAATATTGACACAAAGCGAGCCAGGCAACCCTAAGGAAAATTACTCCTTGGATATAATGTAGGCTCGTAATAGCTATTAGAGTACAAAATAAAACCCTCCGGGATCAAACTGACATATACAGCATTCTACCTACTCCTCAAACATTAGAAGAATTTCTTTGTGAAGGCATTCTCAAGGACAGCATTAAACTGACTTTTGTAGCAATCTGCAACAGCTTTTTGGCTTACAGCTTTTAGTACTAAATCTCTGGTTTGAATCAATATAAGTACTATATCCTCCACTTTAATCAATACATTTGGTTCAATACACATTCTATTAAATTATACTTTCTAATCAAGATTTTCTGCTTCTATCCCCTCATTTCTCCCTCCCTCCAAACTTCTTCCTGATAGTTTTCAATTTGTCCTCAGAGAACAGCAAACTGCTATGTTTCCTTGGTGGAGGGATGGGGGAGAAAAGTAAAAATGGGCAGATCCAGCACATCCTTAGTTAAAAGCATTAATGCCAGTCTAATTCTGTTGTCAATAAGATTCTGAAAGCTTCCAGTATTGTATTTCATCACTTTTCTAGCTACCAGAGCAGGATAACTCCAAGATGAGAAGGTGAAAAGGTCATGACCATGAAAACCTAACTTGCTTGGTCAGAGGTGCACAAATCCGGAGGGGAAAGGTTTAGATGTTTTGCTAAATAAAGACACAGATACAGATTGAATGAAGGGAGAAAAACATGCTCTAAGCTGTTGCTTGAATGACGATGAGTCAAGAACAGGGGGAAGGTGTTCGCTCTGAATGGGTATTAAAGGGGAATAGACAAATTCATAAAAGTCTCGTCCACCCATTGTAGAGGAGCACTGTGAAGGATGTGCCTCATCTCCTACTTGGACATCCCAGCAACGAGTGCTAAGATACTGTGGAAAAGGATGTTGGAACAGAAGGGCCTTTGGTCTGATCCAGAACAGCTCTTATGTTCTTGTAACGACTTGGTCCCAACTTGATGGGAGAAGGGACAGCACTTTCTTCTTGGCTAAAGAGTATCAGGCCTATGTCCAATTATGCTACTATACGTAGTCCTCAACAAAAAAGAGTTGATAACATCAAACATAAGCTTCAGATAAATTTCAGTCTAATCTTGCCTTGGCTCTTTTATAGAATAAGGGCACAATCCTAACCAATTTAGGCCAGATCAACCCACATGTCGCCACATTCTTGTAGAGGTGTGGGGGAGTCTGGCGCATGTCTGTGCACTGGCCTGAGCCACACCAAATGGCACTTCTGCAACACCCCCAGACCAGCAGAGGACATGGGCCAGCCTAATTGCAAGTTATGACTGCAGCCTGAATGTCTCACTGCAATGGTCTATTGTTATATACAATAAAAGTGACAATTTAAGAACCACCTGAGAACTATACATTAGCTGCTTTGAGCTCTTCACAGGCTGTGTGGAATATGCAGAAACATTTACAGCAGACCTTATTCTAAAGCACAGTCCACATGGCTTGGCTGCATCAGTACGGAAAGGCTGGATAATGCTGAGCCCTGGTAAGAAATCTGGACATGTTGCTTTGGTCACTCTAAAGTATATGTAAAATGAAAGGAGAAAGTTAACTGATATCTTCAAAGATGGGAGATATATTTCAAACACAAAATTATAAGGCAGAGGGTATAAGCCCTACAATGGAACAGTGTAGAGATGGCGTTGGACTTCCCTGAAATCAATCTCACTCCTGCTATACTTACTAAGGAAGTTTTTGGCAAGTCATTCCCTCTTAACTTCAGCTTCCCTGCTATAATATGAGGATAATTATACATTAAATAGTTGTTGTAAATATTACATTAGGCTAATACAAGTGAATTGCTTTATGCATTTGGAAAGTGGTAAGTTTGTTAAATGATTTTATTGGATTAGGGCCTTATTATAAGTAGCAGAATTTAGTACCTAAGCATGTTTCTATTGCAGAGATCCACACAATCAGAAGATACTGCCTTCTTTTTATGTATTTTCTTTCTTGATACGTAAAACCTGCACTGCTCTCTGTGAATATCAAAGCTTATTTCTTTCCTTCAGTTCAATACCATGAACCTACAAATAAACTGTCTAATTTTCTTCTGACATTTAACACAGTTCAACAGCAACTAATACTAACTGATTAACATTATATCATGGCATTAAAAGGAAAGAGATGAGCAGAAGTCAAGATCAGAACTGTATAGAAAAGGAGGCTATAAATGAACGTCTTCATGATCTATAATCCAGCTTGTTGATTGCAAAATAATTGGAACTTTGAACAGACTTCATGTTTACTCTTTCTTTCCTGATGTTCATATCGGAGGAGGAAATGTGTTCTGGTTTCAACCATCTCAACATAGCTATAGTTAACTGGGTTATTTCAAGGAAAGCAAAAATTCCTGTATCAATTTTGAAAAAGAAAAACATGTTGAAATTTTTCTTTAACTGTCTCTACAGGTGGTACTGACTTGGACATTAAAAACAACAAACCAAGAAGCAAAAGTTTGCCTCAAAACTAGATATGCAAACTCTGTTCATACAGACCAATCATGAGAATAGCTTCTCAAGTAACTGACTTCTTACTTCCTTCTCACAGTGGTTCTCAAACATTTACCACTGGGATCCACTTTTTAGAAAGAATCTGTCAGGTCCCACCACAATGACTGGAAGTGACATCATCAGGAGGAACATTTTTAACAATACTAGTTTGCAATCTTACCCAAGCTCACCCAAGAGTCTCACCCATTGACTATCAATGTTAAAAAATACAGGTAGTGGCCTGTTAAAGTATAGCTCTGCAACATATGCCCAAATTCAGTCACATACCATGATAACATCAAGTACAATATATTAAAAATAAACTCTTGAAATGAATGGAGACCCACCTGAAATTGGTACTCAACCCACCTAATGCATCCTGAGCTACAGTATTAAAAAACACTGCTCTAAAAGGTCTTCCAAATACTTTAGTTTGTGTACCTCCTGGTTCCTATAATTTGTCCTGACACCTCAACTGAACAAACCACAGTGGTACCTCGCTTAACAAGCACCTCGCTTAACAAGCGTTTCACATACAGAGCAAAAATTTCCAAGAAATCTTATTTAACATAAATTCCGCTTCACTTAACAAGCAAGCACGCTATGGGCACGCGAGCTATGCAGCCCTGACGCGCTGCATGGAGGATCTTTAAAAGGGCTGCTGACAGCGCTGCTGCCAATAACTGCCCCCAACTGGGAGGTAAGCCTCCCAGGGAAGTGTCTTTGATTGCAGACTCATAACTATATCTACCCAGAAGAGAGCCCCATTGTGTTAAGTGGGGCTTACTCCCAGGAAAGTGTCTTTAGGCTTGCAGACTCTTAACCATGTCTACCCAGAAGTAAACCCCATTGTGTTAAATGGGGTTTACTCCCAGGAAAGTGTCTTTAGGATTGCAGGCTCAGTAGACTTCATAGGGTCATGCACACTGAATGCATGTTTTGAATTCAATTCCAGTGTTTTGTCATCATTTTTATATCCAGTTAATATTTTTATATGAATATTTTGGGGGTTGTGGAAGCAATCGTCTGAGTTTCCATTATTTTCTGTGGGAAAATCTGCTTCACTTAAAGAGTGTTTCACTTAAAGAGCATGCCTCCAGAACAAATTAAGCTCTTTATGTGAGGCTTCACTGTATAGTAATTTGTCCTGACACCTCAACTGAACAAATTATAATAACTACGCATGTTCATGCTCATAGAATGATGTTGAACCTCTCATTGTGGACAGTTTGTCTGCATGGCAATGGACTCCACATGAAGAGATTCTCCCTGTGATTGCAAACACTAAGCAGTTCAGCATTTTCAGTCATAGAAACAAACTCTATGCAGACAAATGCTGTCCGCAGGGAGAGGAGGAAGCAAGGCGGAGTGTGGCAGTGGGAGAGTGGAGTGCGGCAATGTCCCCAAGTATGGGACAGTATGGGTCAGGGGAGTTTCCATAAAAAGGAAGTGTATGACTAGGGCTACTATATTCCTCTAGATAAGAAATAATATTTTAATTTAAAATGGAATTTTAAATTTGGATGGGGGGTAAAGTTGTATCCTAGAACTAACCTGGACTTGGAGGAAATCCTAAAATTGTGTTTCAATACATCTCAAGGAATACAGACAACTCCTCACAGATACACGTTACTTTGTTGGATACACAGTGCCTGTCATAGTCCCATTCCAGTAGCAAAAACAAAACAGAAGCCCATCAAGGATGATTCCACATTTCTGTGCCACAGCTCCAGAACGGTGGAGTAATGTGGGACAGAAGGCTTTGATAGGCGAGACCATCTAATCAAATATTCAAGGATTAAGCCAGTGCGTTATGGACAGATGTGTTCATGTGCCAGTTGTTGCTATGCTTTAATTTTTTTTCTTGTAATGTTTAATTTATCATGCTGGTGCTTTTTAAACTAGAACATCTGTAAACAAGTTTAAGTACGACCTCTCTCATTTTACATCCGTGTGTCGTGCTCCTTCTCCGTGCCTTAATTTCAGATACCTTCAAGACAAATTTGTGGCAGGGAAAGAATGAGCAATCAGGATTCCTGACAGACTCGAAGGTGTTTATCTTTTATGTGAACATACTTCCCCTATGTTCCTAGCTTCTGCTACAGAACTGACTCTGGGAACTCAACCCATGGTACGTACACACTTCTTTATAGGTCAACCCCAATTAAACAAATTACTGCAAAATATTTAACAGCTTGGTGTAGTAATTAGTGGCAAATAATGGGAGCTTAAATTGATAAGCACACAGATGTTTTTTAAAGACTAAGCCAGCAATAATGTCTTTCCCACCCATCCACAACGAGCTTTGTGTTCCTATATGTGGCATTAAAAGGGAAGTTCTAAGCAGTTTCCTTGCCAAGTTCTCATTCTGCTCCAAACAAGTTCTCATTCTAACTCCAAGGGTCACTACATTGATTTCATTTACTTGTCCGGTGGCCTTGCAATTTAAGTGTTCAAAAGATCACTTAATTAAAAGAAAAGGAAACGACTAACTTGTGATTTGTTTGCTGAGGGTGATTTTTATAACAATGGAGCCCACACAAGTCAACTCTATAAATTATCCATTTGCACTTCTCATACTTTAAACAGTGGCCCCAGCACACCCACCTCTCACAGACTAGACACTCTACCTAGGACAGGCTGTTAATTTACTTCCTGGTCAGGTGGCACCTCTGATGTGATGCATGCAAAAAATGAATTATCCTTTTGGGGCTGTGAAAAAATAGAGACACCACTGACAAGATAGACTGGACTAGATGTTTCCAAATCACTCAATCTATACTTAAAAATTACTGTATTATATGATTCCATGGATTTTATCCTATTGCTACTGAATGTGGATGGAAATGGGAATTGTTCCAATCCCTTCTTTCCAGCTATTCCCCTCATCCACTCTTGACTAATGTGGATGGGAGGTTTTTCATGGGAGGCTGAAAAGGGTGGGGGAACAGGCATAAAGCACCTCTTCTCTCCAAAAGGCTCCAAAAATAGTTTCACTACAATTGTATTCAATCTCTTTTCAATATGTTTATTTTCTTTTCAATTTCTATAAGCTATGTTCCAACACTTTAAATGAATACAAGTGGGGCAAACTGAACCATTTTTTAAAATGTCAAGGTATTCAGAAGATGCTTTAAAAAGGGATCAGTTTTCTACCACTTCTAAAACACAAACACTGAAGAAAAAAACTAACATGCGCTTGCAGTGACATGTTATAAAAGACAGTAACATTTTATGTCCTTATTGTGGATCTTGGTTGTAAACTTGTAGTATCCTCATTCTCTGTTGCCTTGGCCCTGGTGTAATCACTTACACTTGTGCAAAGTGAGTGGAAAATGCTACCAAAGCAGAGTGCCGGAGTTTTATAGCTACTCTGCTCAGCTGTGACTGTCTGCTCATGGGGCAAAGGCAATAGTAAATAGTGCATGGAATTTTACTGATTTTTGTGGAAATAGTCATTACAATATCCCCCGCTACAGTTATCAGTCAGCATCTTTCCCCTCGTGAGAGCTGTTCCAGTCTCCTCAAAATAATTGATATCTCTTGTGTCTGGAGGTCTATGTTCATTGTGTCCAAAGCTTTCATTGCCACAACACTGGAGCATCTCACAATCTACAGTGTATTCATCCTGCCAATGCACCTAAGATGTCATAGGAATAAATCATGCTGAAATACAGTCCAGTGGGTACATTCACATAGCAAACAACTGAACCACAATTATCTGATCTTTCAGGGGTTAATCAGAGTTGGAGAGAAGGGACATTATCCACACATCAAAACAACCTGACTTAGTGACAAGCGGATCATAAGGATCAGGTTTAGATCAGGGGTATTCAAACACAGGCCTGGGGGCCAGATGTGGCCTGCAGCAAACCTCAATGTGGCCCAAAGCAAGAACCCTCCAGCCCATGGCCAAGCCTTACAATCATCCAGATCTGGATGTATAATACACTTTTATATGCAAAGTTATGTAAATTTATTTAAATTTGAAATGTAAATAATTTTTCTAGCACCCAACATAGTGTCAGAAAGATGATGTGGCCCTCCTGCCAAAAAGTTTGGACATCCATGGTTTGGATCAGTGGTCATTGGACATTTCAGCCCAGGACCCCCTTTCAAACTTAAAAATCTGTTCAGGACCCCCTGTCAAACGTATTGGGATGTAATATCACTGTGATGCCAGAGCTCCTCCATGTCTGCTCAAAAGTAAGTCTCATTGTGTTCATTGAGACTTACTGCCAGGAAAGCCCAGTGCCGGATTCCAAGATGGTGGATCTCACACTCTTGCAACCCCCCTGACCTGAGGTCACAACCACCCAAATCCCAATCCCCACTTTGAGTTCCATTGGTTTAGATCATTGCACTCTCTCATAATCAAATATGGACAGTCTTCAACGAAAACTCTAGAATCAAGAAACTTATGGAGAAAAGAAGAGGAAATATTGTAAAGAAAAAAGTAATGTTAGGGGAAAGGGTAATACACAAAAAGCATGGCACTAACACAACATACTTATAATGCTGAATAGAAAAGCAACTATATTAATAAGGAAAGGGGTAGGTTCACTTACACTCTTATAGTTATAGAGTCACTTGAAGCTGAATAATACAAAAGCATATGTTGCTAAACAGAAAAATCGAGGCAAATCAGTTAATGAATGACTGTAATTTTATTTTTCTGTCCAGAACAGTTCAGTGCCAATGTGCAGATGAAATTGTTAAAAACCAGTGTTATGTGAGGTGGTGTCTGGTGGTATTCACATGACTATAAACAGCAGTCGAAGAATCTGCTTAGCAGTCCTAAGAGCTCCTAAGCATCATTCTCTATGCTCAAAAGCCCACTTGAACACCTTGAAACTCTACCAGTGTTTGTTCTGTCACATCCAGGGTGACCATATGACTGGATTTTTCCAAATTTGTCCTCTTTTTAAGCCTTCTGTCCAGGTGTCCTCCAAAAGGGCTTCACTGTCCTCCATTTTGGCTTCATTTTGGAACTTTGCAATGGTGTGCAGTACCCCATCGTATCATATGTCATTGGATTTTTGTTGAAGAGAAGAATCCAATGCAAAAATTGGTTTTGAAATATCTCCTTCCTATCAAAAGGTATGGCCAAAAAACTAAAACTAAAAAATATACATTGAGCTCTATGGGAAAGTGAAACTGCCCAATATTGTGGCTTTATTTGTGAGTAGGCAAATGTACCATTGTCTGCTGGAAAGACCAGGCTGAGAGGAATCCATGACCTTTTACTCCTTTTTAGGTTCAGGCATCTGGTCACCCTGGTCCCATCAAGAAATTACTGGCAATGCTATCCCCAGCAGTTACTTCCAGTGATAGTTCAAATAGATGGACCATGCAAAGTGTCCACCAACTTGACGTGGCAGAGGACAAACCTTGAGAAAACACAGGTTTAAATACGGGTTTAAATTCTCACCATTTAAGTTGTTTTAAACTTTCAATCAGAAATTGTTCCTTGCAGTACCGTAATTCCTTTCACATTTCCAAGCATCTGAGTTATTAGTTTTCCTATATTTGTCTTCTGCGCAAGTGGTATCTACAAACCTTCTCACTAGCATCATATTCTCATGAATAAAGGGAGGTAACAGAAGGTATTTGTAAATCTCTTTGGAATTTGGGACAGATTTAAGAATACTGGAAGTCTGCCAAAGAAACCCTTTGTCATTATGGGTGAGAATTACCAATTTATTGATTGGGATTAAATGGAAGTTCATGAACAGAGCTTTCGGCAAAATGCGGGGCAGTACAACAAGCCACCCACTATGTGATTTTGGCTCTATTTTGCATAGAACAATGAAATTTCATTCATGAACAGATTTAATACATGCTGTTCTGTACTCAGTCTCATGTGACTCTGATTACATAACATATGAGTGAGCGGAATTGGATTTCCCTTGTTATTACAAATACATTTGCTTCTTTGTTTATAAGCATTTTCCACTACATATTTTCAGATTCATCTTATCATCATTCCTTCTCATCTTCATCACCTTTCTGTTGCTTCCATCATCCACTAAGGCCACTACCAAACACACTCACCTGGGAGCAATTCCCATTGAATATAGTGACTTACTTCAAACATGCAAAGGATCTTTCTATAAGTTCCTAGCCTGTTCATTTGAGATCACATATTTTGATTACATAGCCACTCTTGTTTCTCCGTATGCTCTGTTACATGCAACCTTATATCTAATTAGTTGCCTCACTCCCCTTCTCTACCTGTCTTTTACCACCTGCCCCTCGGTTCTCGATGTCTCTGATTTAGCCCTCCTGTCCTTTAATGTCTCTTTAAAACCGTTACTTCTATGAAGTCTTCCACTGTGGATTTCCTTCCCTTACTTTATCCTTGGCACAACTTTCTCCAGTCCCATCTGTTCCCTTCCCCTTTGTACTGCCAGTTTTATTTCAATTATAAGCCATCTTGACAGGGTCTGTGACTCTTCTGTGTTCTGTCCAATGCTTCTGTTGGTGTGAAAAAAAATGTAATCATAGTACTAAGAAAAGAACTCTGCAAACCATTTAAAATGATGTGGGAAGGGTTGTCAAATGTGATCCAAGCCTATCAGGTTTTAGGTCTTCACCATGAGGGAGGGATTCAGTTGGCAAGTTTTCTCTATTCTTCCCCCCACTGACTTGCATATTGGAATGCTGGATAATAATTTCATTTGCTCTTCTATTCTGTCTTTCCTTCATTGATTGGCTCTTAAATCTAAATAATACTGTTTGCTATTTCTTTTTACTGTCTTATACTGCAGGCAACTGCCTGTAAAGGCAATCCTATGAACAAAATATATAAAAAAAACAGCTGAGCATAACATCAGCTGCCCTGCACCTGGGAGAAGCCATGATTGAAAAGAACATATATATAAGCCATCTCATGTCCAAGCCCTCCCACAGTGTTGCTGTGAATAGTCTAATATACATATCGTATTCTTATATAACACAGCCATGCTCATGTAATTTCATGATAAGCCCCACACCTAATTAAAGCAACTCTTTAAAGCAAAATATTACTTTTATCCCAGAATAAAGGCAGAAACATATCAGAGGGCGATTCATCATCCTCGGACACTTGTACCACTTCAAAACATATGCTATAAACAAGCAGACACAGTAATGCTGCCATGAATTAAAGGGGCAGGCCACAGGAGGCTCTTCTTTCTAATCAGCCCTCAAAGGTATCTGTCATAGTGAAGTGGCACTTATTCTAATTTAAAGCTCTTATGGTGATACTTTTACCTTTGCAAATGAATAAATAACTTTGCTAAACTGACTCAGCACTCAAAATATATAAACAACAAAAGTGCAACTGCAAAAGGTTCGGAGCAGAAAAAAACAGATGAAGGCAGTTTTCTCCTAGAATGTGCTCTTGCCAGCAATGAAATATAAAACATGCGTTTGGGGGTTACGTGTAACATCCCTACAGTTCAATAACATATATATACCAGATCTTCAACATCAGCAAGATCTGTACTGTCATATCCTCATGTACCAAGCCCCAGTGTCACTGCAATTTCTGTTCACTTCTTCAACAACCATCTGTAGCTTAGTTTTCAGGTTACGTTCATCATATAGAAATGTATCTCTAAGGAGGGCTTCTAGGACTTACTACAGCTTTCCTCTGTACTCTCACTTTGTCAGCAAGGAAAGGTACGCTCTCTCTCTCTCTCTCTCTCTCTCTCTCTCTCTCTCTCTCTCTCTCTCTCTCTCTCAATATAACCTTATTTCTCTTATACTGTACTGAGATGTGATGCTAGTTTGCCTCCTCATAGTGTACCCTGGATGAAAATGAACTAACAACAGTTGGCGGCCAGACTACATTGAAGAACTGGCAGTTGGCAACCTTTGGCAGCCAGTCAGCTTTGTAGAATTCCTAGCTCTCAAAATACATGACAATACTGGACTAATTTAACCTTTACCAGGACAATCCATGCTCCTGATGGTGAATCTCAATAATTTACCAGTAGCGTCAATGTTTCCCATGGTGGAACAATTCAAGTGGACACTGACCAGATGATATTGATCCAAAGTCTGTGGATCAGTTGTAAATCTTGATGAGTTTAATGGATCTATTCCCAGGGAAAGAACAACAGCTTTCACTGCATTCTTGGGGAATGGAATCTCACTTGAAAGAGAAAGGCACCAATGAGCCTTCACCCACTTGGTCATCTAGCTCCAACTCTTACTGCAAAATACAATATTCTTTGAGGCTGAAAGTATACCTTGAATTCAAAGAGAATGATGGAAGTGACCACCAGAGCTGTGCATTTCTCTGGGTGCCAACAGCTTCCAAGAGTGTTTTTGGGAAACATCCATGCAGACTTTTGATTTACCATAATGCCATGTATGCCATACAATAATTAAATAATAAGCCTGTTTGTACCAAAGCTGCATACCTAACGCAGTCTGAACTAGATCATTGCAGGCTGGATCTGAACTTCCAATTCTTTCCTAAGTTAGCCATTGTTTTTGTCGCTTCTGCTCTGATATTTATGATTGAAAATCAAAAGAAGTTTGTGACATTATCTCTACAGCCTGGAGAGACCCAAGGATTCTTGTGTGGCTTCCCTGCATCCCCCGGGAACCAGCAGCAGCTTCTGGTAAATGTCAGCAAGTCCTTGTGCCCCTTGAAAGTGGTGTGATCCTGGAGATCATGTCAATTCATTCTCCCTTCCCAAGCACCAATAACAGTGCTCGACTCTGGAAGTTTGCAAACCACTATAGTTATGGTTTAAATTGTACACACCACCCTGTCAACTTAAAAGCTTAACTTTATAACATTCTTTCACTGATTGTAGGGAAAGGGAAATGAGAAGGGACACTGGATGATGATGTTCGAATGTGTCCACGTATAAGCACCGTAATCATGGTAAGATTGCAGAGAGCACTTAAGACAGAAAAAGGCCAGTGGATATAGGTTTTACCATTCTGGTTTTAGGGCCCAATCCCATTCAAATTTCCAGCATTGAAGTAGTCGCAATTCAACACCAAAGATAAGGGAACAAACTTTCAATGAACAAACGGGGGTTAGGATTACACTGTCAGTGTGTTAGTCTTCTAATACTTTCTGTGGTTAAAAACTGCATTTTCCTACACAGAGAGAAAAAGGAAAATAGGCTCTAAGCAGAAAGTCAGTAAGCATCAAGCTGGCAAAAAAGTTTGCATCTCTTTGTTGGCAGACTACTTTGTAGACACTTCCTTTTTAAAATCAAAGCATTTGCTCAGGTAAAACAATTTTAGGGCAACAGTCTGAGTTACAATGCCATTTGTCGCATAACGCACATCACTTTATGCTGACCTGACAGTACATTCCTTCAAACCCACTCTGGGAACATAATAAAAAGCCAAATTTGCAAGGCTGTATGAAACTTTTGCTCTTAGTAAAGTATATATCATACAAATTACTGGAGACAATACATTTGTAACGATTTGTACAGCTCCTAATAAGTCAGTCTTTCTTTAAAAAAATAAAACATAGCAAAATAAATCTGTTACATTTATTTTTCTAAAAGTACATAATTAAAAGCTGGAACTAATAATTCATGGTAGGGAAAAATAATTCTGGAGGGGTGACTGGAAATGGCATGGAAGCCCAAAATGCCATTAGAATGCATTTATCCCATTACAGTCATAAAGGGATCCTACTCATCAGCTAATATCCAGCACCTAAATCTAGATTAGAACATTTTGCCACAGAGATAGAGAGTGAAATCAACCAAGTTTTTCAACTGGGAACAGAAGTAACTCACATTGTGTTTTTAAAATTGGTCTAGCATCTTGTAAGAGCAAATGAACCTGAAATGAGGCTAAATTTAGCATGGTGACATCAAAGGAATCACTGAAGGCAGAGGCACCCAGGGTAATGATGTCATTTTTGTCTCTTCTGGGTTTTTGCTTCTTAAGAGGTGGCACTGGTGGCGGCAACCCTGCAATCCAGCAGCTCCTATCCATTTCTTTTCCTTTGGAGGCTTAATGAGAGCCTCTAGTGGGAAGGGCCAGCTAGATGCCTACTTTTTAGAATCAGAATTTGCCAGGACCCACCAGACAAGATGTCAGTTTTGGCAGTGACATCATCAAGCAGGAAATTTTTAACACCCCTAGACTGCAGTCTTATCCACACTTACCTACAAACAAGTCTCACTGAATCGTATTGTTAAAAAAAATAACACATATACAGTATCTTGTTAAAAGTGCAGATCTGATGCATTTCCACAAATATATATACCATGTTAGCATCGAGTCTAATATATTAAAAAAATAAAATCTTGAAATGAACCTGAAGTTGGATCGTGACCCACTTAGTGGGTTCCAACCCACAGTTTGAGAAACACTGTTCTAAATTATATCTGGTTCGTCTCTCAGAACGACAGAGCAAGAATTAGCAGGAAGTCCTTGGCATTCTCTCTAGTATTAAATACACACACTGACTCTCAATGAATACATGAAAATAATCCTTGGAATTCCATCTGTATGGTGCTTCATTGTGCAAAACAAATTATGCTGTCTTTCATAATCTTTCCTACTTGTTCACCTTCACTCTTTCCCTTTCCTATGAATGGTTGAAAGGTTATGTAGTGCTTATTTTTTTCAGTGCAAAGATATGAGAGAGAGAGAGAGAGAGAGAGAGAGAGAGATTGTTTCCCTAACCCAGAAGCATCTTCTGTGCATACATGTGCAGTAAGACAATCCCAGTGAAAAGGAAGAGAGATGCTAAACAGTGCTGCACAAAGTTGCCGACTGTTCGGCTACAAGCCAGAAAATGAATCCAATTTTTCATTCTGTCATTATAAATATTTCAGTGCAAATGGTACTGATTTTCTGCAACTGTGGTTAAGCAGAGGGCCTCTGAGTGAATTTTTTTAAATACAACCAAACCAAAAAAAGAATGAAAAATAAGAAGGGTGCAGGAAAAGAAATTAGCATTAGCAACCAATTAATTTTCTTCTCTTAAATGTACAAGACTCTGGGAGAAATGGAACAATGATGTAGCGCGTGACTCAGAAAAGATGGGGAGAAAAAAAACATTTACCCTGCTCTTCTTCTGACAGTTTCTCATAAAATATCTGCAGTCCATCTATCTTTTAGTACTCCAGGCTCCTCTGGAGAGCAGAAAATAGTAGTTTAAAGCTCACTTCAGTGCCAGTCTGCAGGAGATTGCTTTCCACAGGACCCCTGCTGATGGAGGCCTAGGGGAAGAGGCCCAGGAGTTATTCAATCAGCCCAAGACTCTGGGGCAGCTGGGGGTCCTTTGAGGGCTGATTATAAAGCTGCCCTCCTGTTGCCTGCCTCAGAACAGAACGAAATGAGCAGCCTCGTGCTGAGCAGATTCCGCAAGAAGGAATTTCACCTGTCATGGAGTTTGTCAGAATTTCAGGATTTATCTTGGTGCAAAATTAATAAAATACCAAGCAGGATTTCAACCTGACTACTCAGCCATGTCATCTTGGAGTGATCTTTCACCTAAGAAAACCTGGCCACTAAGCCACTCAAGTCATTCTTGCCCTACTTCTTTTAAGCAGCGGGACTTGAGTACGATGCTTCCGTCATTACACTGTCTCTTTTTGGATGACTTAGAAAGATAAAGAAGAAAAAAATTATTCCAGGCTTGTTGCATCATTTTCATGTTCTAACTCCTGGAATCATTATGTCTCCATTTAATGGAGTGGGATGCTGGTGTTTCTAATTTTGTTGTTTTGTAAACAAAACTAGGAAATCTCCTCCTGAATGCTTCCCCTTTGTTTAGGAATCCATTTCATTTAGGTTCAAAAAATGGCAGAGTAGCAAACGGGAAGGTGTCTAGGCTTGCTGCTGTTTTTTTTTACTTTTAAAACAAAAGAAATAACAATGACTATATGCTATAATGCTGCAGTAGGACAGTGGAGGGTTGCACAGTGGGAAAGGTATCCGTGTATTTTATTAAGTAAACTGTTACAAAATGACAGACTTGGAAGTGTGGGAGTTGCATCACTCATCAGCAGTGACATCACAAGTACTATCCAGTTTACATCCAGCAATCCGGTTTACATCCAGCAATCCAAATCACAGTGGCTTTGGAAGCTGGGGAAAAGGATTAATATACTGTACCATGGTTGAGTGCTAACAAAACGCACTGTTTCCACAACAAAAAAGCTTCCTTCAGGGAAAAATTGTGCAACAGAAGTCTGGCCAGCCAATCGTTAAACAAACTGTCAAAGTAGCATGAGGATGGTGAAATTAATATTTCACCTTGCCTTACCCTACAATCCAGAGTATCTATGGGGCACGTAAGAGACATTTACGTTGACGAAGTTACAGCATCACCTAGTGAAAACCTACGGGAAATTCATACTGCAATCCAGAGTAAGTTGTTCTTACGTCGGAGCAAGTTCTTACTGCGTTCTTACTGCCTGGATTGCACCCATAATCTTCCTGTATAAAGATAACAATCTTCCTGAAAGATTGTTTATTTGTGTGTATACACACACACACACTCCCCCTATACACACAGAGGGCATTTCTTCTGTTCAGAATAGACCAGGCCTCCTATGACGTATCACATCTGTTAAAGTTATTCAGTGGCATCTGGAGTCAAGATTTGATTTATGTTTTAAAGATGTGTTAACAACAAACTGCAACAACACATACTGTGAAATCCATAAAGAAATCTTCTTGCATTGTTATATGTATATACTGTATATATAGAGAAATATATATAGTTCCATCTTATTTGTAGTCACAAGACTCGGGGCAGCAGCAAGGGGTCATGATAATAGTGCGCCGTCTCAAATCTCTGTGGTCTAATTCTGACCCTCCTCTGCTGCAATCAAGGCTCTTGTCACAGCTCAGTTCTCTTCAGACAGCCCTCTTCACCCTATAAAAATCTTCATATGGGGTCTATTTTAGATACTGCTCTGTTTGCTCATAGTCTCTGGCCATGTGATTCTCATGCCTTGAGAAACATGGAGGCAATTAACTCCCTGCTTCCGAGTTCCTTGCCTGAGTCGAGGGAGGAGATAAACACAGGGAAGCAGAAATAGTTGCTTGCGCAAATTAGGTGACTGAAGGGTAAAAACTATTCAGTGTGTGTGCGGCACTTCAGGCTCTTGGATACAAATGTTTAAATCACAAGACTGCAAAGAGGAAGAAAAGGGGCTGTATGTCAACATGCCAGGAGAAGATTCAGATACTGACAAAAACCATTTGGTTCTCCACCCTTCTCATAGAGAGACGGCATCAGGAAAGAGAAGCAAATTAGAGAGTCCCCAAGTCAGGAAATCAGTTTAAAAGACACAGATACTTCTTGACATACACTGGTATAGTATTTTCCTAAAAGAGACCCGTAATAAATCTCTCTTCCGGCTCTTTTCCATTTAGATGACAATTTAACACTGATACACATCATCAAGCCACTTCTACCAGGCAGAAGTAGTTTGACAGTTTTAACACCAAGAGATCTCACAGTAAAGGGAACTAGCGAAGGCACGCAACGGAATGCACAGATGGTGGGAGGGGATGCAGGGTGCTCTCAGCAGGCTACAGTAGAGATGCATTAACTCCACAGAGGGATAAGGACTTCCCACCAGTACAGTCATGAATTATAACTGAGCATGGGAGTGAGTTCTTACTGCCTGTCTCACAGCAAATATACTGTTCCATTTTCCTGCACAATCACCTTTCACCTTGACAAACTCAAAGCAAAGCAAAATGCATTACTAATATTCTACGGTACTAGCATCTCTCTCTAGATGGCATAGAATATGTACTAGGAGACAAAAACAAGAAATAAACCACCTCTTTAAGACTGATTTATACATATACCACATGTTTTGCTCATGTGTTTGCTTGCAACAGATGCATCTGTTGCAAAGCTAGCTTCCAGTAAACAAGGGAAACCCAATTATGGAGCCATAGTCCTAGGTACAGTTTAGTGCCCTTAACTAGACATTGTAGCTTTCTGTTCTCAGATTAGGCAAGGTTATTTTTCATGTACCACCACAATTTTTTGTAGTACCTGTATTTTTTTGTGTATCACCTAATAAATTATCATAATGTATTGCTTAGGAGTAGGTATGCAGCTGCTAAAAGGTAAATGCAAATTTACCTTACTAAAACTTTGAGGGACCTACAGTGAACATCTCAGCTTGCTAAAAGTGTAATTCACAATACAGATGCTGCACTTTAAACTCTTTCTTAAGAACAGGCTTAGAGCAGATATCTCTGGGAATGACTCTTCATCTCTGGCAGCGGCCAGAATGACATACATTCAATGAGAGAAAACATATCACACAAGCCAATAACAGAAACTGGATCAATGCTTGTGCTTCACATAGAGCATTGGTTAATATGGAGACCTTTCTGAAGTTCAATTATAAGGCAGTGCCACAATGTAAAAAGTGAGCCAATCCTCAGCTCTGGGTGAGACTACTTTAAAATCGAACATTATTAGCAAGGACAGGAAAGCAGTGGATATGCCCCACTGTCAATGCTGGTACCAGATTTCTGGGCGCCCAGTGGCAGAGCCCTGCACTAAACCTCCCTATTGCCCTGCTTGCCCCCAGTAATGCATTGGTTACCATCACTGTTATTATTGCTGAGTGTTCAAGGATGGTTCAGCCAGATCAATCAGTGCTGCTTTGCATGGCTGAACCACACCACTGCAAACTGTAAGGAACTGTAGACCAGTGGTGCTCAAAGTGGAAGTCACAACCCCTTTTGGTGGGTCGCAACCTCGGGTCAGGGAGTCATAAAAGGGTAGGATCCACCATTTTGGAATCTGACTTGGTGCCTCCTGAGCATGCCCAGGCTTGCTGAGTCTCTGGATCCAGCATAACTTTATGCTCTGGATTCAGAATAGCTGGGGCAGCCCAGCTAGTGAACTCCTCACTGCCCTCACTCTGGATTGCAGCCTTAGCCTTTTCAAATGTATAAACAGAAAAATCTGTCCTAAAGCCTTGTCTAAAATGGTTTCAGAATACAGTCAAGCTAAGTTTTCTACTTTTATCGTGTTTCTAGGACATGCTATTTCAGGTAATACTAGCCATACTATAAAAGAAAAAAGAAGGAAGCTATATTTACATTTTTTAAAAGATTCTGTGCATCCCAGGGGAAAGCTGTCCTCTGCCAAATTGTCTTGCCCTCAGCGAAGTCATCAATGGAGAAGATTTGTTGTTGTAGGCAGTTTAAGAATTTTACCACTTTTAAAGGGGGCATTTATCCTGCCTTTCACTTTCGTTTAAAGCTTCAGTGTTCCCTGTTCTAAATGACAGCACCGCAAGCACTGCTTTTAAGCGCGATTCATCTTGCCTATCACATCTCAGGTTTTTACACAGAGCACCACTCTCTCTCCAACAATGGAGTCTTACTCCTTCATAGCTGCAGGGCAGAGAGACTGTTACTAGCTGTAGCCTTGCCACCAAATATCACAATAAAGGATACAAATGTGAATTCCTCTTAAAATAAAGGTTCTGCTCTGGAAATACCTTGCTCTAGCAAACTCTGTCAACAGCACTTAAGATAGCTTTCCCTCCAGATGCACATCCTGAACCATCCTGTGAAAATTACATTTGAAACAGCTATATAGAACCATGCTTTTCTCTGAGATTATGGGATGAAGAGCAGAATCTGGATTTATAATCTTTCTATTTCTCCGTAACTGCCATATAATCTGTTTACTCTTGATAATATTACTCATCTGTCTGTCTGTCACGCACACACAGGTACCTTGGCAAGGATTGATGGTACAGAGGCATCATTACTGGAAAAAAGAAATGTCTAGTATACAAATGGAAATCAAGAGCGAAATTTGGGATTGCAACAGTTCAAGAAAGGGAATCTGGGGGTGGGCTGTTTTGCTATTTGTTTCAGGAAGTGATCTGCTTCATCTCTATATGTCTGGAAACTACTGCTTATCTTGGCTACTTGGGACAGAGAAGTGTCTGTCCCTTGCCAGAAGTAAATCAAAATATTCCGAAGAGTACTTTACTGCAACATGCATTCCACTCTACATTTTTTGCCGTTTTGTCCTGACTTTTTGAGGGAATAAGAGCCTAACAAGAACAACTTAACATAAAATCTGGGAAACAGTAGGATAGAACAAAAGCAAGGAGAGTCAAAACAATTTAAAGGACAAATGTGCAAACATAGTGGAGGAGGGAAGAGAACTTGGTCTCTAACATGGACTAACTGCTCGATAGTATTTATTTACTTTGAGCTTATTCTTCAATCTTATAGTATTTATTCATTCATTCCAGACTTTAAAGTGAAACCAGCCAGGGTTCAGGAGCTGTAGCTCAGAATCAGAGAAGCTGCTTTGTAGGCAAGTTCAGCTCCTTGTTTCACTAGTTGGGCTGGGACAACCCTTATCTCAAACCAGGAAAGCAGTAGCCAGTGCATGAGATTGCTGAACTAGATGACCACATCAGATTGAGGCAGATTCCTATGTTCAGTTATCACCTTCAGGAAAGAAGCCACCAGAAGCCATATTGTCCCCTGCAGGGCAATAGATGCAATAGGGGTGTCTTTGAGTTCTGATGTTCATTAAATACAGTACACTTGGAAGTAGAATGGGGAACATTGTAATGGGTGGTGAAGAGATTGGAAGCTTTCTGAATCTTCCTGATCCTCTTCCAGAAAATCAAAGCAAGAGCCAGGTGTGGCATGATAATAAATTGGTCCTATGGAGGTTTGTCTGGTTCTTGCCAAACCTGCTGCCAGATTGCTGCTGCCTCTATTAAGACCCAGGATCACAGTTTCTGGGCTGTCTGAACTAGAGTGGAAAAGACTCAACAAGGAAACTATAGGCTGCCATCCTAAACACACTTTCCTGAGAGAAGACCCTACTGAATACAACTGGTCTTACTTCTGAGTAGACATGCTTAGGATTGCACTGGTTTCTGAAGCAACCAATCTGCTACAGAAAAGTATGATGCAGTACAACTGTTTTGATGTTCTATTTCCAAAGATATACATGGTGTTCGAGGGGTTGTTCTTGTAGCTACTGAAGGCAGCAGAATGTGATAAGAGGATGGAAAGTCTCTTTCCAACAGCATTTTGTTTCTTTGTTTTTGGCCCATCCACTCAATTCAAAGCCCTAGTCATACTTGCAAGAGTTTCAGATGCAGCTTCAGATGCAGCTTTACTGAAAAACATCAGTAAGACCCATGAAGGACCTCACTTACACTTCTTTAAACAATGTCATTAAAGTGAAACCAGCTTTGGGAATGAAAATCAAATGAAAGAAAAGCAATGTGCAGTGTTTTCTTCTGACCTTTGTAACATAGGAAAGATGGGCTTATTATACACTTCTCAAATGTGGTGCTCTAGTCTTACCACAACGTGCCTGGGCCAATCCAGAAGTTAGCAGCTGTGCTAGGAGATCTAATAGGGCTGAAATTATAGCCGCTGAACAAGAAAAACTATATTCTGGTATCATTATCCTCCCCGTTGCAAACTGCAGAGGACAGTGGAGCCAAGATTGTTGGGAAGGGGGAATGACAATGAGGGAGGACAGGTTTCCACTACCATAATCCTGTATGTTTTGAAAGTCAGACTGATGAGAGGGCTCAGAAATGGTCATTTGTTATCAATTCTGGGTCAGATGAAAGATGATGTAAACTTAGCTCCTGCACTAAAAGAACTGTGAAACTAACGATGAGTTGGAAAACAACTGCTTGAATGAACAGGCGGTAATTTCATATACAGCACAGAAAAATGATTCATCAATACAGTATGCATTATCAAGGACTTAAATGGTGGTGAATTCAGAAAGCATGACTGAGCTACAGGGGAAATTATACCAAAACAAACTGAAAGCTTGTATTCATCTTGTTTTGCTATGCATATTTAGCCTACTCCAAAGGATCAAGGCTGCCTTCAGAAGTTATTTATTTCAAATTAATTAGGCCAGAATAAATACCACACCCTGTATCACCATTTTTAAAAATCATCCAATTAAGATTAGTCTCCTTTAATCACCCTTCTGTTCGCATTATCAGGGTGTTTAAAGAATTACAAAAAGGATGGATTTACTACTATTGCAGAGCATGCTTACAGAAGCATTTCATTCGTATGGTAATCTGTGTCTTTCATCCCAGATTAAATAAATTACAATATTTTTTGCCTCTCTTATCTGTTTGAAGCTCTTTAACAGAGTGAAAAAGCCCATCCATTCAGTTCTGTTCTGTCACATGGTGTGAACAAAAACATGGTTAACACTTGTAAATAATCCCCATCAGGTGAACACTGCTTAGCAGAAATAGGTAGATGTAACCACACTAAAGGATTAAACCTACTGGAGCCGAAAGTCCTTCTTTTTTTTTCCAAATGGGCCTGCAAGGTGAAAGGTCAGTTTATTCATACAGGAGTTTAATATCCTTCTACAGATTCACAAGACATATTTCACTAACATAAAAGAGATACTTCAATGACACTGTTTGTGTTGTGATGGCACTGTTAGGGTGCAATCCAGAGTAACTACGGGGAGTCCTTGCTCCGGTGTAAGAACAATTTGCTCTGGATTGCAATATGAATTTCACATAGGTTTTCACTAGGTGGTGCAGTAACTACGGGTGCACGTAACATCTCTTACGTGCTCCCGTAGATACTCTGGATTGTAGGGTTAGTTTCTCATTCATATTTCACTCTTTACCATATGGTCTAAATATCTGCTTAATTTTATATGAATTTTCATGAACAAATTTCATTTAAAAAATCAATTCTACATAGAAATTGAGGAAATGGGCTAAAAATAACTGCTAGAACCAGAAACATAGGGTGAAATCCAGAGTAACGACGGAGAGTCCTTGCTCCAGAGTAAAAACAAATTACTCTGGATTGAAATATGAATTTCCCTTAGGTTTTCACTAGGTAGTTCTGTAACTACAGGTGCTCATAATGTCTTTTACGTGCTCCCGTAATTACTCTGGATTATGCCCATAGTGAGTTACCTGACCTGAAGTTCAGCAAATTCAACAGCCCAAAGGAGCTAGGGAATAGTCCAAAACCAGTTTTTCAGTTGGTACTAGATAGATAGATAGATAGATAGATAGATAGATAGATAGATAGATAGATAGATAGACCTTTATTGTCACGGGTGCAAGCCTGCTAGTACACACAAAATGAAATTACATTGCTTGCTCACCAGGGTACTGGTGGTATTGGAGGTGGTGTCTAGTAGTACATATGGGATCCTCAGGCTCCCAATGCCTTGGCAATAAAACCAGCAACAAAATGCAACAAGCAGGAATAGGAGGCACTTTTTCAAGAAAGAAAAGGTGCTTTTTCAAGAAATGCTCAAGAAAGCCCTCCACTCCACCTGGAGCTTCTCATAGGTTGCATCAAGCCTTGCATCCTAATCTATGATGATAAATCAGACCTTTGCTTAAAAGACACATAATGAATGGCTCAGCCTATAACTGTGAAATGCATTTAAAATTACAGTATATTTGCTTATACAATAACACCACCTCTACCTGCACAGGTCTGGCTGATTAACGTTCTCTTCATTACTGGTATTTGTATTTCCTGAACACTACTCACTGATACAACATTTTTCCATTGTAAAACTAGACCAGTTACAAGGCTGTGCTGGATTTGTGCAGGAAATAATGTGTGGGAAAAGAAAAACATAACATATCTAAACATGATATGGTGTCTTTTTCATCATCATAAAACTGAAAGGGTGAAAATGTAGCAGTGGCAATAAGATTTGGGGAGAACTCTAAACTTTTTTTGCTCTGACTTTTGTTTTGAGGTGTGGGAATATATTCAGAAACATGGTAATCTGCAACAAAGATATCACTATAATGTTATTGCTTCTAGAAGTAAAATGAAATTACAACATACATCCCCAAAGAAGGCAGCTTTTCCCACAAGTGACTGAGCATTCCCTCTTGCAAATGTTTTCTCAAGCAAAATAAGGAAACTACCAGAGGAATTATTGGGATCAAATTCAAATTACGCTCCCAGCTTACCCTTATATAGTGCTTCTTCTATTCTAAGGGAAAAGCCACTGTCCCTTTTCAACCCAGCATGACCTCTTTTCCAAAGGTTGTTTGCTTGCAGTTCTTCTGCAGCTTTAAGGGCAATACAATTCCAAGGTAAAGGGACAAACATTGCTTTACCTGGGGGAGGTTTCTGTGACTAGCACCCAACTGAACGATGAAGCATATGCCCCACTGGCACAGCTAAGACAGTGTGGGAAAGTTGGTCAGGATTCTACCCTGAGGCACATAAACTGCTTTCTGAACTTTTTTGTTGAAAAGTGATAACAACAACAAATTAAATACTTTATTTTTAAGCATTGGAAGCTTATTGCCTATTTAGTTACTTCGGCCAGGATAATTTAGGGACATATTGAATCAGACCATTGGTCTGTTTAGTATTTAGTCAGCACTGACAGATAGCAGTTTTACCGGGTTCAAAAATACATTTGTAGAGAATTGATTAGCTTCTATTAACTGCTGAAGGAACAAAGTCCACATATTGGTGGATGACTCCCAATCACTTTTTTTAATTATGATCTACTTATAATGAATGTGACTGTGAGATCAACCCTATAAATGTCTACTATGATATACGCCATGGGGCAATATACTCCAGGTAAATGTGAATAGGTCTTCTGCCTGGTTACCTTCGTTTGAATATCATAAAGCTCAATTTTATTTAGCTACTAGCTGAATTTACCTGTTGTTGTGGGAGTAAAATTTAGATAATATTTGTGGGCACTGGTGGCACCAATGGGCATCACTGGGCAACAGGCACTAGTGGGTATTGACAGCCAGCAGGCACTGATAGACATGGGCACCATTGGGCACTGGGTGGCAGGTACCAATGGACACTGGGCACTGACAGCCATTGGATACCAGCAGGCACTGGGGGCACCAGCAGGCAGTGGGCAATGGTGGGCAGTGGGCACCGGCAGCCACCCGTGCATATTGGTGACCAGGGGGCTCCAGTGTTGGGCACCAACAGGCGGCACTGAACACTGGGCTTCACTGGGCACCAATGGGCACTGGGCACCTCTGCCAGACACTCGGCACCTCTGGGTACCATGCATACCTACTGGGCAGTAGGCAGCAAGCACCTCCAAGCACTGGGCACCACTGGGCATCAAACTGGTTCTTAGTGGATCCTTACATCACAGAAGGAATATGCCCTCTAGATTTCATGCTTGTAGATGCAGACTTTTGGGCTAGGCACTGATGAATCAGTGAATCAGTCGGTCTTCAATGTTAAGTACAGGGGCAAAAACATGTACCCTTTCGATTTGAATTTGTAAAAATGGGTTCTTTGTGCCTCCATCATGGAAGTGATACCCTCCCCAAATTTCAGACTTCTAGGTCTAGGGGGCAGGCGGGGTTAGTTGGGTGTTGATGAGCGTGTGAGTGAGTCAATGACCCTTCTCTCTATATACCGTATATTCTTAAATATAGTTATCTGCTGCTTTTTGCTCACATAGCAATTTTATTCAGCTTTTTACTTAAGTATAGATATAAGCAGTAAATTGCTCATGCAATGGTTCCTTTGTCCCCAGTGGACTCAATGTTTTAAGAAAATACAAGCTCCAAAAGATAGCCACTGTTGATGACATGAAGGGATGAAGCTGGACAGATAGACACCAAAACATTTACCAGTAACAAACTGTTACTGGTAAATGACTAAGAACTGCAAGAGTTAAGAAACCTCTGCATGGAACCGAGTGGGGCTTACACTAATCTGTTATACAGATTACAGTTTAACAGCTCTTGTCACCAGAATTATGTACTGTATTGAATTTTAATTAATGTGAGCCTCTTTAGGAGGCCATTTTCGACTGAAAAGGGGAAGAAAAATGTATCAAGCAAACTTGTTGCTTTAGCAACACTAAACTCAGTAACCACCAAAACAAACAAAAACATCTTCAATACATTTCAGTAACTACCCTAACAATAGACTTTCAGGTCTTGGCATCTGCAAGGGTTCTGTTTTTGGGAATCCCATGGATGCTGAAGATAGTGGATAATCAAATCTGTGGTTGGTTTGTCATGTACCCTCTGAACATGACCAGACCTGTGGTCCTTCCATGTTCAGAGTGTATAGGTCAGAGTTCAATGTGAGTCAGGAGCCCTGTGTGAGTAGAGCCCATGGATGAAAAATCTGCAGATTACAGTTTTTTGTGAGATGAATTCTAATGAAACTTTTTAGAATAACACAGCTTTGGAGAAGAAAAGGGGGCCACTCTATGTGTGATTACAAGTATCTTGGTGAGAAAAAACTGGCTTAAGACACAGTGAAACTATTTAATCGTTTTATGTGCTCCTTGCCACAATGAGAATGTGACTGTGACACATCAGGCCTAGTGGATTTTACAAGTGACTATAAATATTCATGGACTAATGAACCACCTACCCACTGGGAGTGATTACATTTGAATAGGCCAATCAAAGAAGGCTGGGTTCATACACTCCAGTCCAGGAAGTTTCTTTTTCAGAAAAGAATTACCTTATGAAAGACTAATATGGTAGAAAAATCCTTTTAACCCCACGGGAAAAAAGGAACAGTGAAAGGAATTCAAAATATTTTTTCCATAGGCATTACAATTTTCTTTTGATATTAAAACAAAAAACATGGAGAAGTATTTTCAAGATATATGTTGCAACTCTCTTGTACTAAGTTAACTCTTTAAGGATGTGTGCCAAGAAAATGGGACATCTTTTGTGTACAGATGTTTTCAGGCATCCCTGAGGGATAATATCATGACTACTTTTCAACTGTCCTTGGCAATCTCACCTTTATGCAAACAGAGGCTTAAAAAAATCTGACTCCATATTCCAAATACACTTGATAAAGATTTTTGCCTGAATGAGGCAATAATACAGTCATAATATTCATGTATTTCATTACAATCAGCACTATCTGTCCTTCGCACCACAGATAATAGGAACATGCTCTAAAACAAAAACCTTTCACATGTTATGTGAATCACAGGGAACATGTTTAATAATAGGGCTGTAAAACACAATTCTGCGTAGCCCATTAAAGTATTCTGTATGGGCCCAGAGAATCTCTGATCTGGTACAAATTAAGCCCTGTTTTGGATTTATAGCAATCTCAGGAATAACTGACAGCATGTCTCAGAAATATTTTCAAACATTGAACGTTGTTTGCCAACTATACTTGTGCACTAAATGGCCACATTTAAATTCCTAGTTCAAACATCAGCATAGGGTATGATATCCATAGCTTTCTTGAGAGCTACGATACTTTTGATTTACATTTCTGGTCTGATGTTTGCACCTCTATTTAGGTGCTTGTGGCCTGTTTTTTAATGTCTACTGAATATCACGCCTCTCTTTCAATTTTAAAGAACTGCTTGTAGTGCTCAAGACCTCTGAAAAGCATGCTATTATATATGAAAATGTTGGCCTAAAGCTGACTGATGTTAATTGGATTTCAGGTAGATTTCCTTTCAAAGAAGAAGAACAGATAAGATATTCCTTATTCTGCATAATCACAGCTGGCCTTCAGGGCCTGAAAACCAGTGGCTGTTCCCCTGCTTCTCAATGACTCCAGGGATCCAGAAATGTCAAATCTAATCCTTTACTTCATTTAAAAACATTTCATAGCCATTTTTCTTTGTGAAGATATCCTTGAAAATTTAAACTGAATGGTTGAGTTAAAAACTTTAGAATATTTTCCCCCCTCTATGTTATTTATGAATCATCAGAAAGGCAATATTCAGGACGGGACTGTTGGCTTTAGGTCCACCATAATTTGATTGGAAGCTTTCTCATCGCTTCTGTCTAGAAATTAAACGCAAGTGACCTCTGCCCTAAGGAGTTGCAGCTCAATAGCTTGAGTAATAGTATCATTAGAGCTGATCAAGCGCTCACAACGTCATTCCAACTGTGTAACCTTTCGGCTGACCCAGAGCAGGCAGAGGTTGACTGCAGCCCTTAAAATTACTGGACTGATAATCCTGTGAAAGGTCTGCTTGAACAGACCTCCAATATGCATCGTTTTGGGGCTGCCATGGTAGTTGTGACATCCCGTTCAGAATGACCTTTCAGACACTGTGCATTCAGTACTGGCTTCCCTTTTCTTCTTCTTGACTTATTGAACAGCAAAGTAAAGCCTTAATCTTAACCTCACACTAATAAAAAATGAAGCCTACAATCTGTACACACTAGCATCATTAAACACAGTGGACCTGTGGCTGGATAAACATGCATAAGACTGTGCAGGACTAATGGGGACATCCATGAAGGATGATTGTTCATGTCTTTTGAAGTGTGCAGGGTTGGGTTAGTGGAGACATATTCTGTCTGAATCATTCTGATTACAAACTATTATAGTTCCACCACCGAACACAGGATTTTGGACAGTGAAAAAACAGATGCCCACTCCTGAAGAGTTTATATCTTTTTCATCTCATGGCACACTTAACAAGGCACTGAAATTGTCAAGGCACACCATCAATTGTTTTGAGGCACACCAGACTGTTCAAATCCCCCAATTTTCCTATTAATGAATGTCAATCCCCAAATTCCCATGGCATACCTGAGTACTATCTGTGGCACACTGGTTGAAAATCACTGCTCTATGTAAGCTATGGGGCAATTTCAACATGTGTTAGGTGGCTTTACAATTAGCACATTAAAATAGTGAAATCCCTTTGTGATACTGCAGCAAAATTGTTGGCGGGTTGGAACAGACCCAAAGGGTTATCCAGCGCAACCCCCTCCATCCAAATAGATTGTGTATTTCTATGAATCTTAAAGCATCACCCTTGATACGTCTGTCTGGCCTTTCATTGAACACTTCTCAGGAAAGAGATGACACATTCCCCCTGAGCAACTTTCTGCACTGCTGAACTTTCTTAAAGTTAGTTTTTTTTCTTCCTTCCATTACCTACACTTTTATAGTTTTAAATCACCAGTGTCATGGCTTTAGAAGGGCCTTGCCTCAGTTGTTGAGTGAATACTTTGCATGCAAAAGGCCCCAAGTTCTAATCCTGGTACCTCTAGATAGGAATGAGAAAGACATCTGCCTGAAATGCAAGAGAGCTGCTGTCTATCAATGAAGACACTACAGAATTAGATGCAGTGGAAACCCATTAGGAGCACATAGTAGCCTATTCAGCCTTTTCTATTTCTTCCCACTCCGCAACCTCTGAAGAACTGTTAAGTAAATCAACCCTGAGGAAACTCTAGTCTGTCATAGAAAAGGATGGAACAATCAGGGTGCAATCCTAACCAATTTAGGCTAGCATAACTCACCTAACATATCTTCCCACGGTGGAGTGAGGATGTCAGCATATGGCTGTGCACTGGCCTAAGCTCCTGCCCTAAGGAATTGGGCAGAAGTGCCTTAACAGCACTTTTGTGACACCCCCACGTCAACAAAGGATTTATGGTGTGGCTTATGCTGGCCTAAGTGAAGGTTGGGATTGCAGCCTCAATGACTGAAAGGACACAGGTTAAAAAAAACATTTTGAAAGAGCAGCCTAACATTTGCACAAATCATAAGTAGCTGTGCAGTTTTTTTCCATTTGCAACAGGTGTAACCAAAATCCTTTTTTGGCAAATCTTTAGTTGCTCAGTGCTAACAACTCAAAGAACTCTTCAAATGCATCTTTCTAGCTTTGTGCAAGAAACATTAAAGCATGCTTCCTTTTTGTTTCTCTCTTGAGAACAAGTGTCCCAATGAAAGCAAAATGTAGATTTATAAAAGAACACTGGGGACTTAAAAATTCCACTTTTTACAAAAGACAAAAGCTTTCCTGTAAGTTCACGGGAAGAACAGCCAGATTCAAGCCTGACACTACAATTTCTGCAAGGAACAGTTAGGTTACAATAGTAGCAATTCCATTTTGTTTTATAATAATTAGAATAATGGATCTTTTTAATCATGCTCAACTTGTGTATTTAGGGATCTGTTGCTTGGGTAACAGCCTATCCTCCATAACAATCCAACCCAGGCTTTCGTGCTTCGCATGCAGTGTATGCAGCGCCGAGCACGATACCATAGTCTTTCAAGACTGACGGAGGCCTGATTTTTTTTTAAATTGGCAACCCGACAGATGGGTGAGACTAGAGGAGGCCAATCCAGGACACAGTCCCATCCAGTCCTCCCCAGCTCAGTGCTATACTGACAAGGCCAGGCTGGTGTGCGTGTAGAGTGTCTCCAGAGACTCACGTCCTCAGCGCTCAGTCCAGCACTGAGACAGACTCTCTGGCTCAGTACTGAGCCCGGCATTGAGTGGGATGTGGGCATGGGGCATGTGTATAGCTAGATGCATGAATTACCTGTAAAAGGCACATAATTTGCTTTGTAATTTGCTTTGCTCTTTGAATTTTTCCACTGTCCATCTTGTGGGCAGTTGAACAGATTCCCTTCTGATCAGATGCATTCAATAAAGACCCTTGCCTTTTTATCTAACAGCTTGTAATCTGTGTTTCTCTTGCTTACAATATAGAGAAAAGGGAGGTGGTATTATTGGCCACCTTCTATTTGGTTCGGACTCCATTCGAACAACTCATTGCTCTCCTAATTTTACAAGCCACAGGTTTAAAAGCCAGAACTTGGAGATTGTAGGATCTATACAATATGCCCACATATTCTACACAATGAAAGGTGTTCTGGTGTACCATCTTTGATGATTAGAAGCAGCATGGCCACAGATATGGATTGCCTGCAGATGACTTTCTTCTTAAACTATACCATTCTATATTTCCACTCTGATGGAGGGTGACCACACGTTACAGTTGCCAGTGTTAGAGCCCTTTGGTCAACAGTAAAAGCTACACCCGCCAATATTCAGGCTCTCTTAATGAATAATGTACCTGCAGTTCTGTCTGGAAGAAGAACTTCTGTGGGCACTGTGTGCAGTCATATATCTTGTCTTCTTGTCCGTGGGCCGAAAAAATATGTTGTTGCAACTTGTTGGCTTGAACAAATACTGGAACATTTAGAAGAAAAAAGTAAAGCTTTTGTTATTTCATTTTCTACATGGAGAGACTTTTTTGTGAACATTTCCTCATTAACTCACAGCAATTGGGAAGGCTACAATTATCCAAGAACCCTATAATTTCTGATTATACTGTTGCTATAATAGGCACCAACCACAATTGCTCGGCTCCACATTTACATCCTAATTTTCATTTCTTTTCTTTGTACAGAAAGGTGCTATATGTCTGGTAAAAACATAATCAAATAACATTTAAATCTAAAACATATAAAAATGGCCTTTTCTCCCCCATCCTCATTTACCAATAATTTTTTATTAAACCACAGAGCATTAAAATCAAAAGAAACTTTTAACAAAAAGTTCTTTTGCTATATAGAGATTTGAAAACAATAGATGCCAAGGCTTGTTTTTTTTCTGCATTTTCCCAAAAGTTAAATCTAACAAATAATTCTGTATTTAAATGTGCTAATGTTAAAAACAATATCCCACAGCTTCACTGGGGCAATGTCTATAAATGTGAAACAGAACTGCAGGTAAATTCTCTTTGGATACTTTAAGATCAACTCTGAGTACATACCAAATGCAAGGGTTTCAATAATATAAACATGTTCAATTTTAATGACTACAAAACAAGGCCCTAAGACTGTGTAACAGTTTACCTAGGAGACATACTATTAATAATTAAATTGTATATGCCAGAGGCAGTGTTTGGGTTGGCAGTGCTGACTTCTGATGGATGCCTGGTGCACTGTGACCTAAAAAAAGTTTGCATCCACAATATTAATCTGTATAGGCAGGGCAAGGATTTATTAAAGATGCTGGCATTTAACTTTGACTCTATTCCTAATCATTAAAATAATTCTAATTGAATGCCAACAAGAAAAAATTAGAATAGCATTCTTTTGAGTCATACATTTTAATCACATTTCTCATTACCTTAAAAAGGATTGGATTCCATTTTCCATATAAAACTTATATTGGTGATTTTCAGCTCACGTTAATATTCTACACACTGAAATAATTTAATAGCATATTACGCGTAAAATATCATTGTTTATGATTAATGTGCTGTGTCTATTTACCCCATCAGCAAAAAAAAAAAAAAAAAGGCTAAAAAGAAAATGATTTTTTCATGCAGATTGAAATAGGAGTTATCTACATACTTCTTTACACATTTTTACAAGGCCACTGGCTCAAACATTAAAGTATTATTATTATTACTATTATTTTAATCAGGGAATATTCATGGTGAGAACCATTGGAAGGGCTGATTTTCTGCTGCTATTTTGTACACAATTTTCTTTAAAAACCCAATCTGAAATTAACCCTTAGAGTCACAAGCCATATAAAGGAGTACAAGGAAACCACCATCCTACATATATGGACATACAGACAAGTGAGGAAAAAATCCCAAATACAATGATTGAATGAAGGAATTATTGAACACAGATGCTTGACAAGCAAACTGTTAAAGGCAAAACTAACTACGATCTGAAATGTTATTACTGCAAGCTGTGTAGTGAAAATTAGGCTACGATCCAGAGTAACTACAGGACTTTTTACACCAAAGTAGTTATGGTGCCACCTATGCCAAACCTATGGGAAATGCATAGAGCAATCCAGAGTAAGTGCCTCTTACGTCTTTCCGTAGTTACTCTGTATCGTAGGGTTAATTATTAACACAATCCTATGCATGTCTATTCAGAAGTAAGCTCCATTTAGTGAAATTGGACTTACTGGTAGGTGTTACAGGACTGCAGCCTAACTATTGTAATGAAGGAAAAACGTGTTTAATTCAGATATGAAGTGGTAATAATCATTAGTAGCACACACCAATGAATAGAAGAAAAATCTAACTTTAATTTGCTTTTGCAGGGGTTTGCTTGCATTTTACTGGGAAAGAAGCTGCCAAACCAGGACTAATATGAAGCCACGAAAGGGTTGTGTTTTCTTATCAATGCGTATCAATGGAGAACAAAAGCCCTGAATGGCTTCCCATTGACACAAAGCTGTGCACGCCACTGATTTTCCTTCTGTAGAAAAACAAATCCTACATTTATGCACTATGATTCAGGGTGTAATTTTATACAGTATTATTGCTGTTAAAAATAAAAGATCTGTATGCAGCCTTTAAATGGTTTAATTTTAAACTACAGTTAGAGGCTATGTTTCATCCAGTACAACAGAGTATTTCCTACTAAGGGGAAAAGGATAAGCAATTTTGCTTGTCTTTCGGGTAATATTTGGCCCATATTAAGGCAAAGTTTACAGTTTGTGTAAGTTGTGGGTAAAATCCATAGGGAGGAGTGGTTGTAAGTCCCACTTGCTGTAGCACTATGGGTCTCAGGACGGAGATGAGGTGGCATGGGATGAGCATGTATGAAGGAGATTATTGTTGGCTGTGGAATGGAGTTAGTAAGCTATAATAGGAACAATAGTATGGTAGCTGTGGGTGGCACAAGTGGTTAAGTAACTATGCCTGTTAACCAGCAGGCCAGGGTTCGAGACCTGGGTTGGCCCAGGGTGAGCTCCTGTCTTCAGCCCAGCTCTGCAATGCCAGCTGGATCCAATCATATTTGCTCTGCCTTTCCATTGGACTAATTCAGTGACAGGGGGGATTTGCTGCTTGGGTAACAGCCTATCCTCCATAACAATCTAACCCAGGCTTTCATGCTTCGCATACAGCGTATGCAGCGCCGAGCATGATACCATAGTCTTTCAAGACTGACGGAGGCCTGCTTTTTTTTTAGTATGGTAGCAGTGGGGTGCGACAATACAGTGGCGCCTCATGTAACAAATTTAATTCATTCTGGAGGCATGTTTGTTACATGAAATGTTCTTTACGTGAAGCGGATTTTCCCATAGAAAATAATGGAAACTCAGACGATTGGTTCCACAACACCAAAAATATTCATATAAAAATATTAACTGGATGTAAAAATGATGACAAAACACTGGAACTGAAAACATGAAAACATGCATTCAATGTGCATGATCCTATGAAATCTACTGTGTGCATGATCCTATGAAATCCTATGTGCATGATCCTATGAAATCTACTTAGACTGCAATCCTAAAGATACTTTCCTGGGAGTAAGCCCCATTTATCACAATGGGACTTACTTTTGGGTAGAGATGGTTAGGAGGCTGCAATCAAAGACGCTTTCCTGGGTGTAAGACCTATTGAACACAAGGGGGTTACTTCTGGGTTAGGAGGCTGCAATCAAAGACACTTTCCAAGTGTCTCCGCACTTTCTCCTTCTCTCCATCCTGAGCCTCTCTCCCCTGCTCCCTTCTGGCTAGCCCTGAGCTGCTTCCCTCTTCTCCACTGCTCTTCTCTCCCTCTGCTCAGAGGACACCTGGCCACAGGAGGAACATCGCAGAAGTGTTGCTTCCTTTAACCCCTTTTTAAAAGGGCTGCCAGCCAGCGCGTCTGTCCCAACTGCCAATGAGTGTGTTTGATATATGAAGCAGCTTGTTACGTGAAGCAGAATCCTAGAGAAATTTTTTTGTTACGTGGAACATACTTTATGTGAGGCTTTTGTTACATGAGGGCACCACTGTACAGGGATACAGGAGCCAGGCAAACACCAGAATCATCCAGGTCATTGCTTTGGGCAAGTTCACAAATGCCAGTTTAGCACTGATTAAAAGCAGCATCCATTGAGGACTGAGGTACGAAACAGGTATTACATGATAAGCACCAGAGAAGAAGCTTTGCATATCACTTTATATAATCTCAGAAAAGATTTAGGAGGGAGGGAGATGTGGTTGTTCAAATACAGGGATGTTCAAATAGTTCATGGATATACAAATATGTGTGAACATATAGGGACATGAGGTATATACAAGGGCATGGAGTGTCAATTCACATATTCACCAATACTGTATATTGCTGGGAAATGCTGCAAAGGGATCTGCAGCTGGAGGGAGAACAGGCAGAAATCAGGGATCTGCTTGTGCAAGCAGATGTTTCTGCAGCTAACATATGTGCATTATTGGAATTCAACAAAAACATATTTGATAAAAACACAGTGGTTCAGAAATATGTTTGAAAAGCTATTAAGGAAGGCTGCTCCATGAGTATATTTGACTTTTTAAAATTATTGCTAATCAATATCACTAATGAGCAAAAGTCTAATATCCATGCACAAGCTGACCTAAAGTCAGAATCTGGCATGAATGACCTCACTGGAGAATGTCCATGAATTCTGGATCATGGATTCTTATTCTTATTCTGATCCAGAATTCTTATTCTGGATCAGCTCAGAATAAGGCTGATCCAATCGGCATACCCACCTGTAAAGCAGACTGGACATTTGAAGGTTCCTCCCATTCCTTCGAAACTGTGTTCTATCAGATGGCACTGAAGTTTAGCAGGAGAATCAAATGTCTGGTTGCAGAGCTTGCATTCATGGTTTAATCCTTCATCTAGTAGGAAAAAAGTGATAAATGTTTAGTGCTACTTGTTACACTTGTACCCTGATCTCCCACCATAGGAGTCAAAAAAGCAATCTGCACACAATTAAAATAGAGATGATGAATATACTACATGTACTAGAGAGCTTTTCATTCAGTCCACATAAGTAATTCCTCAACCTCTCCCAAATCTGCAATTAAAATATTCATCTACTAGTAAGCATTAAGAATATTTATACAATCAGTTGGATTTGATTGCTGCCAATATAGATGCAGATACATCACATTTTAATCAATTATATTGGACAGGTACAAATCTCAGTCTCTTTGAGCAAGGGAAGGCTATTTTTCTATCATGGTGTATGTAGCAGATTAAGAATGGGAAGATCTGCTGCATGGCCTTCTTGATATAGTAACTTCCACCAGATTAGTTAAAGATGCACAGTGTAGTGGGACAATTACTGCAACTTGCAATTACTGCAAGTTTCTGCAAACCCTATTAACTATGTGGTAAAGTTTGTTTTAATGACAGGATTATAGGGTAATTTGAATTTGCACTGTAATAAAGGATCCCTGGGCTGTGGTGGCGCAAGTAGTTAAGACAGTGTGCCTTAACCAGCAGGCCAGGGTTTGAGACCCAGGTCCTATAAGACAGGATGAGCTCCCATCCTTAGCCCAGCTCCTGCCAACCTAGCAGTTTGAAAGCATGCTAATGCAAGTATATAAATAGGCACCCCTTCAGTGAGAAGGTAACAGTGTTCTGTGTGCATGCGGGCCACATGTCAGAAAAATGCTCTGGAAATGGAGATGAGTACCACACCCTACAGTCGGTCACAACTAGCAGTATAACCTATGGGAGACACATTTACCTTGTAAGTAAAGGGAGACACCTTTACTCAGGTAAGTGGATCAGGACACATCTTTTAAAGTCTCAGTTCTTTTGTTTTTTTGCACTGCTCCTATTAATCCCAGAATAGCATCTTTGTTTCTCCATAATGCCTTTTCTAAGATTGCAATTCTGAGCCAGGAACCATTTTGTATTTCTACTTTAACTGATTTGGAAAACATTTATGTTGTCCTAAAAGTGGTATATAAATTCATCATCAGTATAGGAGCCAGGATTGTGAAGTGGCTTGGGATCTGGAAGATCCAGATTCCTGGGTGACCTTAGGCCAGTTACCATCAGCCTCATCTACTTTACAGGGTTGCTAGAAGGACAAAAGGGGAAGGGAAGAACTATGTATACCAACCTGCGCTGCTTGGAAGAAAGGCAGTATAAAAATATGAAAACAACCAAATAAATCTGAAGCTCCTACAAAAGGAGCTCCTACAAAAGGAGCAAAAAAAGAATACAATCATTTCTTTTCCTAACCTTGACTTCCTCTTGTACCCTCCCATGCAAGGATTCCTCCCGTGGAAGGTGTCAAAGCCTAAATCTAAGAAGAATCCAAAGCCATGTGAGTCCTTGGTCTGTGGGGGTTTTTTTTAGTGGAAGAAAATTTGCATGAGGGTGACAAAATTTTGGGATTTTACTTTTTATTCAGAGTATGTGTTCATTTTTTTACAACCACTTTTTGGAGGATTATTTTTTTGCTTTAAATATGTATGCGAAACCTGAGTCTTTGTCTCGAACAATAAAACCTCTAGTATGTTTTAATGCCTGAACTGGTTCCCCCTCCCCTGTTAATAACTATCCTCCTACAGCCCCAAAGGTCCTTAATTCTTCCAGCTATAGGTATTCCTAGTACCACCACATTGATCCTTAAACCTTCCTTGTTCGGAGCTGCAGGCCCTCGGTGCCCTCCCTCCTCCCTCTTCCATCTTAGGCTGAACATTAGTCTTTCTTCCCAACAGTGTTGCAAGCTCCTTTCTTTCCACCATGGGAACAGGGATAAGTTGTCCTACTTAGAAACAGTTGCTAGGTAAGATGCCGTTCCCAGCTCTCATGTACAGGGTTCAATTCCCTCTGCATATCTTAGAAAAGGTCCTTCTGTATGTCACTAGCGTGTTATACAAATACTGTGATCTTACCAGTAAACATACTATCTGATTAGTAATTGTAATAATTTTTAAAACCCAACTCCTTGGGAAACCACTCAAGTGTGCCCCAAATAGAAACCTTTTTTTTTTTTAAATAAAAAAGCATCCCTCGCTAAGCATCTCAACATAAAATGGTTGGATCGTTTTCTTAAAATGACACAGCATGCAGTTTTAATAAAGATCATTATTAACAAAAAGGATTGGTATCTACAAATGGACAAGAAATCATCCAGGATGATGAAGGTAAATAACTAAAACAAAGTTGGATTTGCTGTTTGTTTCGATATGTTGTCACTTTCTTCTAGCTATAGTCAACTAAAACTATGAACATTTGTATCCTTCATGAAGAATTCATGAACCTAAGAATTCCCCCTTTGGAACTGTATATACATTCACAGAGTTTAGCATTTTGTGGCAGCAATCCTAATGCCTGGTTAGGCCACCCCAAGTCCCTGTCTAAGGACACAATCCAAAAATGCACTTGGGTTATTCAACTGCCAGATGGGCCACCCTAGTTATTCTGGAAAAGGCATGGGGCAACCTAAGGCAACTTAGGCTGCCCCAAGACAGGTGAAGCTGGGCTGCCCTAGCTGGGGCAGCTTAGGCAGTTCAGGAGAGGCACACTGAAGGCATGTTTAGCATTGCCTGGGGCAGAGCAGTTACACTGTATCCAGAGCCTGTTTCCAGCCTGTTTGCCCTCTTCCAGCTCCTGAGAGATATACCATGTAGGTAATAGTAGACCCAGAGGGATCCATGATAAGGCAGAGTAAGAATGGCAGTTTTGATAAAAAATCTGAGCTCTTGACCAGCCTAGCTACAATCTAGGATCAACTCTCAACTACAGCAGCCACTAATCTGGGGATCCATACACATGCTCCAGCAGGCCACTCCAACAAGCCCCTTGCATTCACTGTAGACTGTACTGGCAGGCTCATTAGGGACTCCTTATAAGGCAGGCACCACAGCTGTTCCTTGTTCAGTGTGATCAGAGGAGGGGTTTCTCCTTGGAAGCAAGCCCTCCCCAGGTATCACTGACTTACTTGGTGCCTACTGAGCATGCTTTGCCCATGCTTCCTCTGGATGCAGCATAACTTTCTGCTCTGGATTCAGAATAGATGGGGCAGCCAAGCTAGGGCACTCCTCACTGCCCTAGCTCTTGGATTGTGCCATATTGGTCCCATATTGGCCTTGGGGTGTTGGAAAAGTGCCATAATGTACTTAATATTATGTATATGTATTTAATATACATAACATACTTAATAGGCACATAATGCATCACTCCTGGGGAAGTTAGGCCAGTGCATAGACATGTGTCCACCTCCCATGCCATAATGAAAACAGGGAGACAGATGAGTTGCACTGACCAAAATTGGTTAGGATTGTGTCCTGAGTAGCACTATGGTCAGCTATATTAATTAACAGTTATATTCACATAGTGCTGTAGAATTCTTAAACAAATATGTTCCTCATCAGGATTAAATTACAATTCAGACAACACCAAGAAAATGAGACATAATTTATGCTCAGCCTTCACATCATTCGTAGTGCTTTTTTACTTCTTCTGGCAACTCCATATTTATGTGTAGTTTTTCTAATAGTGACTAAGGCTAAACCATCTAGTATCTGGTCCCTGACAGCGGTCAGCACCAGCTGCTTCAGAGGAAGTCAGAAATCCCCATAATGTTTATATTATGCACTGAGCCTAAAGGGAACTTTTTAAAATAACTATTTGTGTTGATATGTATACTTAAGACAAGAGGAGGAAAAAGAAACCCATCTCTAGACCTTTCATCTGTCAAGGTGAAAATAAGAATGCCAACTCCTGAAGTGCTAGTCAAATGCAAATCAGCAAGCACAAGCACTCCACAGCAATATAAACTTTATGTCACATTTTCCAAAGATATACAGATTCTTCTCCATAAATACAGCACAGAAGTAGAAGAACGTAATTCAAAATGACACGTGGGATTTTATTGTCACCATTCCCATTCATTTTACCCTTCAAAGAAATGGAAAAGTGTGTGTGTGTGTGTGTGTGTGTGTGTGTGTGTGTGTGAGAGAGAGAGAGAGAGAGAGAGAGAGATTTCAGGTTATAGGATATAGTATAGATTATGGTTAGTTAACGTATGCTTAAATTCTACCGAAGTTAATAAAATATTGGTGCTTTGAATATTTTAAGGTGACCCATACTTGAACTAACCAGCCATACAATCCGATCCTATTCTGGGTGATTCTGCTGGGACAGCACTGCCAAAGTTCATCTAGTGGCACCACTTTCATCCTCCAACCTTAGAGTAAGTCCCAAGGCCCAGAAAGGGGCTTCTCAAATCTGTGCTGGTTCAAAAGAGAACTTCTATGGGAAGCTTTGCAGGCTGTTTGCCCTCCCCTCCTCCACCCTGTTCCCTTCCACTCCCTGCCCATCCCAGCCCTAAAAATACTGCAAGCAGGACTAATAACATAAGAGCCCTGCTGGATCAGGCCCAAAGGACATCTAGACCCACTTTTTGTATGTCATAATGGCCTAGTGCTTTAGGAAATGCACAGAACAACAGCAGACTTGCATCCTGGTGTTCTCCCCTGCAGCTGGCATTCTGAGGTGCCTATATCTAAAATCATGAGGTTGCACAAACCCATCATGGCACAAACCCAACTGGCACTGGTGCAGTGCTGGTGGCTCCTCCACTCCAGATGTCACGGACATGCCTTTATAGCACATTTGTAACATCCAGTGTCATGATGGAGCTCAGTACAGCTGCTATTACATAGGTCTAGGCCTTAAATAAGACCTATGCCTGTTTACCAAAATATTTATGAATTAATGGTAGAGAACCATATTTGAAATGTGTTAGTTGAAATCTATAGACATTTAAGAAAAATCTGTGATCTATGACATTTAAGAAAAATCCACTAAATCTGTGAGTGTTCTGCATCCTTGTCCATTGTTAATTTCCTTCTTCACTTTTTTGCTCCAACCATGTTATATTGCATAATATGCAATATTGTTGTGGAGCCGAAGACATACTGCTATATACTTGCTACTCCCTACTATTTCCTTTGATTCATTCTGCATTATACACAAAACTGTCTGTATTCTGAAACAGTAAGGGTGTGATGGAAAACCAATAGTAATGAACACCTGGTGATCCACAGGAGAAAATTGTGGGGTGATAACCTGGCCAAGCCTGACAGTACCCTTCCGAAATGTCCTTATTATACAGGAGCCATACATGCAGTGACAGTTCTTCCTTGGGTTTTGCTGAATATTTCAGTTCCTGTTGCTCCTTGTAGTTATTAAAAGGTGGAAAAAAATTGGAATGATGAGTGGAAGAAATGCTGTTTTGCAGATTCTACTCACAGAAACTCTACTCACAGAAACCCTTAACTGAGCAGTCAATAAGAAAATACTGATCTTCATATGACAAGTAAATAACAGGAAATGAAGAGCTACCTTGGGTGCAATCCAGAGTAACTATGGGGAGTCCTTGCTCTGGTGTAAGAACAATTTGCTCTGGATTGCAATATGAATTTCCCATAGGTTTTCATTAGGTGGTACAGTAACTATGGGTGCCCGTAAAGTCTCTTATGTGCTCCTGTAGTTACTCTGGATTGTCGGGCTTGGCAGTTTGCATGGGATAAAAATGGAGTTTTTATCATCACTTTAAGTGGTTATTCTCCTTCTCTCCTGTATCTACTTGGAAGTTACATTCTCTCATGAAAACATACAGGATTTAAAAAAAAATCTAAAAGTGCTGAACAGCTTAAAAATTCAATCAGAATAATCTGCTCTTTAGAAAGGTGGTGGGTGACAGTAATTGGAAAATACTGTCTGACTCATTTATTAAAGTGAGATTCTGAGTCAATTGATTTAATAACCATTAGAATATTCTATTAAGGATTTAATAGGTTGGCACAGTCCTATTTTTTATTAAGAGGTATAGGTGACGAATAAGCAATTCTATGGAATTTCTAAGCAACTGCTCCAATAGATTAATTTTAAATGTTTCTATGGATTAAGTGAAAACTGCAGTTTGCAAATTAGGAAATGAAAACCTACTGTAGGGCTGATTCATGCAAACATTTTTTCACTATGAAGAGAGGCAGTAATGTCATGGCAGACATCCATGACATTAATAAGTTGCAGATATTCCATAGAATGGGTTGATCATGCGTCCTGCTACTGTTCAGTAATGGAAGTACTGTACCTTAATTTTTTAGCCTTTTCATATACATGGCAATGGAACAAAAGGCTGAATGGTGACGGCATTGACAAGAACCAGTTCCTAATGAACTCCTTGTCATAAGGCAATTAGATTAAAGTCTTCTTATAGAGGAAACATAGTTACATGACTTCGTCTTTTGAAAAGGAGTAATGAAAATGTATTACAGGAAAAAAAGCTATCTGATTAATGGGAAGGAATGAGCTTTGAATGTATCTTTTTCTTTCAAAACTAAAATTATAGACTCAATGTGGATTTTTAAAAAAGTTATTTAGTATTCATACATGGGGGCTCCTGTAATCTCCCATCCCACTTATTGACCAGGTCACTTTCGATGACACTACAGTGATTTGTAACCTCAGATTGGGTATGAAAATAAGGCAATCCATCCAAACTTTCATGAAAGCAAGAAAAAATACTAATTGTATATAAGTATGATGATACATCAAATACTTTATACTGAATTTCATTATGTGAGGAAGAAAGCAGAATAATATCTGTTTTTCTCAACATTTGTCTTCCATTGTATCAACTTCACATAGTCCACCTATGTCAAGTACCACTGGAAGTAACTGTTGACAGCAACATTTCTTCTGGGTTGGGAAGCCAGATCTGACACAGCAAACACCAATAAGAGAGGGAGAATGGAGGGCTTTTCAAGCAAGGTAAAGCATGCATTGGAGCCTCCTACTGCTGTTTGGTGCTTCACATAATAGCGTATGCCAAATGCAGCATTATCATAAAAACAACCTTATTGGATGTGATCAAAGATCCATCAGCGTTATGTCAGCTAGTCAGCTGACTAGTCAGCATGATTCCAACAATTAACAGACAGCTGCTTCCAGATAACTTATGAGCAGGGCACTTTCCTCTTTTATTTGTGAACAATATTTCCTTATGCAAAGATTGTCATTGGCAAACTGAACTATATGGTGGGTTAAACCCCTGTAAAACACAACTAGAGCAACTGCAAGATCACTGGATTTGCAACTGTAGTGGAATCAGATGTTACTACTATTTTTGGCAAAATGGGAGTTGTGAAAAATACTTTTTAATTAACAACATTTGTCTTACACTTTCACTTCCTCTTGAAGGTGTAGGGGATGTTAATTCTTATTATAGAGCCAAGCTTTTTGCTCCTAGCACTAAACCTGGACTACAAAACAGAGACATAGCAGTCTACTTTAGCAGCAGGTAAGGCTTCCCTCCCCTCCCCTTCACCTGGTTGAGGAGAATACACTGACACTTTAAAGACTTAATACAGAAATTTACATTGCCTGAAGACTTCCAACATATGCTCACCATTCCTCCCTGATTGTAATAGGCCTTCTGTCAATTACAATTTCTCTAGAATTATCACCAAAAAACAACAGTGATTCAGGGATATAACGGTGGGGAAATAAAGACACTAAAATCCAAGATACAGTTGGGATTTGCCAGGGAGAAATGCTTACAGTAGTGAAAGAGACTGTTGTTAAAGAAGTGCAGAATAAAGGTTAAACAGTGTCCTATTATGTTTGTTTGGACACTGACCAAAGTGGTCTCAACTAGAAGAGAATAGTGGAAACACATATTGCTTCTCAAATGCTTCTCCAGGAAGAGGGAAGGGCAGATGCTCCAAATTCTACAGCAGGTATGCTATAAAACTGGAGTGTTCAAACCCTGGACCAGGAGATGGATGCAGCCCACAGCAAGCCTCCATGTGGCAAGTCCTTGTCATCCAACTCTTGGAAGTCTGACATCTGCTTGAATCATGGCAGAAAGTTTCCATTTTTCCAAGCCAAATTTTGCCAAGCAATCTGCCAGGCTCCCCAGGGCTCCTCAGACCCCCTCTTGTTCAGACCCTGAAACGGCTTGGCATGATCCCCGGGGAGGCGAAAAATCACCCAATTCCCCTGCAGGACCATGATTTTGACAATCATGTCACTGTCCCAGCTCCCCATAAAAACTTAGGAGAGAGTAAATGTCTCCCTAAGTTTGAAAACCAATGGGGCAGACTGGGGTGACCAAACCCTGGCCTGAGGGCCATATGAAGCCTGCAGGAAGCCTATTTGGCTCTGCAGCAAGACCCCCAATTTTGGCCCATGGACAAGCCTTGTAATCTTCCAGACCTGTCTCTAATACACTCTTATAAGTAAATTTATTCAAATTTGAAATTAAATCATTTATCCAGATCCAGCATCGAGATGATGTGACCCTCCTGCCAAAATGTTTGGACACCCCTGGTGTAGACCATCTCTGCAAATTCTAGGCTTCCAATGGTATAACATTTCACACTCTGAAAATAAAATATTTTGTGCTGCCCTTCACCAGCAAATTACATAAAATTAGTTTAAAATCAGCTATAAAACTACATAAAGGGGGTCTGGGTTTCTGAAGACTGAGATTCAATTAATCAAAGTTATGTGGACATTAGGGAGAATGTACTTTAGTCAAAGTAAAAAGTTTTTGGGATATTTTATAGTATTGATTCTCTTACTATAAAGATTGTTATGTATTGATATGTCAAAGTGTAAATTTTTGTAATTCTTGTTCATGTTTAAATAGACAGCTTTGTCTTTTGGTTAATGTTAAATACCTACTAGTATTGCCCACCCGTCTGGGACTTCTGGAGCTGGTGGATGTACTGGTATATCTACCATCGAGTTCTACACAAAAAAACAAAAATTGGTAAAATTGAAAAAGGATACTTCATAGATACTTCATGCAGCACAAACGAAATGCTACCTGTTCTAAAGTTGACAGGGAAAAACATCTAACGTTGAGACAAGTCAATCTGAATTCCACCCTTTAGTGGATCAGCCGTCCATTGTGTATGCTATGTACAACTCTTTTGGCAGATATTTTTTGGTCAGAAAATGTAAGGAGTGTTTAGTAGATATCTGCAGAAGGAAAATGACAAAAAGTGGCCAGACCAGGTGTGACAAAGAACTGCCTGCACTTCAGAAGTATTTAGGGCGCAATCCTGAGTAACTACGGGGAGTCCTTGCTCCGGTGTAAGAACAATTTGCTCTGGATTGCAATATGAATTTCCCATAGGTTTTTACTAGGTGGTGCAGTAACTACGGGTGCACATAAAGTCTCTTACGTGCTCCCGTAGTTACTCTGGATTGTAGGGTTAGACTCAGTCGACAAATTTTCCAAAATGAAGTGGAAAATGTGGGTGGTTCCACAGCATGTTGCATGTTGGAATTTCATGTCTGAATTCTCTCTTATGCAAAAAACACTCTGCATGAAGTAAATGAACAAATCAGGGAAAGGTTTGGCTCCATGGCTCCAATAGCATTTGGCTCCATCATTCCAAATTTACTACATTTGGTGAGACCTTCTCATGGGGAAGCATTCCAAATTGGATTCTTCCCAGATAATCTGAAGTCAAAATATTCACATTTTACCTCTCTTATACCACATTAGTTTTAGATCAGCATTAATGTTAGATATGGTTTGTCTAAGAACTATAAAAGTGAGCAAAATTGAAATGTCCCTAATTTCCTTGAAATTACTTAAACCAGATACTATTCAAAAGAAAATGTGGTATGTGGTATGTTGATGCATAAGTTTCGACAATGGTTTTTTTTAAAAAAATCACACTACATTTTATCTGATTTATGTAGCTTTCAAGAAGCACAGAAAACATGATTTTTGGGTCCCATTGTATTATTCCTGTGTTGTTGCTCTATCACCCTTCCCACTCCAGAGAACCTGTAATTCTTCCACTCATCATCATGATCATGATAATCAATCATATCATGATAATTTCTGTTCATGTGGTTATCACTGTACTAGTAATGCTGGCTTCATTAAGTGTATGGTTAGCTTAGTATAGAATAACACTAAATAATACTCTGTCCTAAATATACCCCCAAATCCGTAGAGAAACTCTACGTAGAGAAACTCTCGTAGAGAAACTACGGGAGCACGTGAGATACATTACATGCACTCATAGTTACTGCACCTCCTAGTGAAAACCTATGGGAAATTCATATTGCAATCCAGAGTAAAGTGTTCTTACACTGGAGCAAGGACTCCCTGTAGTTACTCTGGATTTTGCCCCTAGATTCTTTAGATAATTATGAATAGCTTGGGAAGCAGTGTGACAGGTGATTCCAATGTTGCTGGCATGTCCCACTCCTGTGTCCTCAGCTTCCACCCAAGTGATAGGCCCAATCCTATTTCACAATCCACTGCTGTAACTCATGTTCCAGTCTTGTAAAAACCCATGCTGCTGTTATGCATTTCAGGAACACTGGGACAAAAGTCTGAAAGCCCACACACACATACCAATGGCTCTTCAGCTGACCCTAAAGCAGGTAAGCTGGCAATGGGTTGTTCAAGAGAAAAATGGGGTGGGGAGAAGGTTGAACTGAGGGCAAAAGAGGGAAGATAGCAGCAACAATGGCATCTCCCTCATTGTTCTGCTTAAGCCTGCATTTCAAACTAAAATCCTTTCTACAATTGACTTATGCCAGTTGGACGATTTCAACCGCATATCACAAAATTTCAAGTGCATTTCATGAAAATTAAATAGTAAGGAAAGTGCAATGTTTCTGTAACTAAGAACACAATCCTAACCAAGTCCACTAAAAAGATAGCCCAATTGTGTTCAATGGGTCTTACTCCCAGGAAAGTGTCTTCAGCCTTTATATGAAACAAGTGCAATTTTTGTTTGAACATGGGATACCTCCATTCCATCTTGATTCATATGATGAGTTGCAATCCTGAAACCTCTTACTCCAGAGAATTTATAAAAATAATCCAATTCAGCCTTATCTAAATACCCCAAAGATGTTCTGGAAAGCTAAGTTCAATTGATTTCAATAGGATTTGCTTACTGATGAGCAATCATAGCACAAAACAGGTAAAAGATGTAAACCACCATAGTACCACTGAAATAAATAGATTACGCTAGCTTAAATCCAATTACTTCAGTTTGACTGGCTTATGGATTTGGTTGCAATCATCTGCTTTCACTGACAATGAATTAATTAAACTGGCTTTGGATGTGATTACCATATATTTAAGTTCATGTTTCTGAATGAATTTTCCCATATGCACTGCATTTAATTTATAACATACTTTCTATGGAAACTTAACAGTAAAACATGACAGTGACCTGAGAATTGCTTCTATTGTTTGAACAGAAACAGGCACATTACTATAAAATAAAACCATGTTCAAAAGTATTTAAAATGTTTGGGACACAGTTTCATTCTATATGGCTGGAGAGAGGTTTTAAAGATAGATTAGGGAATTGAGACCTTGCAAATCTTGTTTCATAATAAACACCAATCAATTTAGGAGGAAGAAAGGGAAAACATGGGACATTCTCATAGCAGGACTTTTAGGCAAGTGGACAGGTAGGGCAGCATTTTATATGCCAGCAGTCTCCAAACTGGAGACTGCTGCTAACCAGTAAGGGTACTGTATCCCTGCATGAATGAAGGTTACTGATCCTGCCAAGGGTCTCTCTGAAGTGACACAGAACAACTCCTACCTTCATGTTACCTTGCCACTTTTGGCTCCTGTCATCGCAACAGGTCTTGTGGCCAGATTTCTAGGCATGCGCAGCTGGCTGACACAAAGGTCAGGGTTGTTCGGAAAAGTGTTGCTTTGAAAAGATGTCCAGGCAGAATAATTCAGCTGTAAGTACTCAGGGAAGGGACTGTGGTGGGTCTAGATTCAGCACAAGGATGGGGCTTGGTGCCCTTTGTTATATGCCAGTGTTTAAGAAAAGCAAAAGGGATATCAAGTACCTGGAGGGAAGAGAGGCTGGTAGCCAAAGACTGTCCTGTCCTCAGATAACCTCAACACATTCAAATGTATGCAAGATCTTTATTCGGGTTACTTTAGTAAACAGACAATGAGCACAATCCTAACCATGTTTATTCAAAAGTAAGCCCCATTATGTTCAATGGATCTAACTCCCAGGAAAGTGTCTTTAGGATTGCAGCCAATGACTTTAATGTGGCAAGATGGCGGTATTGCTCTATTGCAATAGAGCCATCTTCCCACTGTAACGTCATTGTTTACTAAAGTTACCCTTTCTTATGCAACCTTCAAAACCTCCCAGAATTCTGGCTGCCATTGTGATTTTGGAATGAGGTTATTCATCTTATATTAGTTACACTCCATTCCAAGCTTTCCATGAGAGCTTCTCAGTTTGGGTGCAATTCACTAGACTACTTTCTGAACAGCTATTATTCCAATAGGATTCAACGGGATTTCCACACAAACCTCATAGGAAAGTGTGTAGGTTTCACAGCAGCACCAAGTGAATTCCTTGTATGTCTAAGGAAAAAAAGACAATATTTTGACCCTGTACACTCTTTTTTTCACACAACCCATTCTGTATTTCTTTTTTTGTGCTAATATATTTCAGTGTTTTATTGTTGTAACCTGCTGTTCTCTTTAATTGCTTATTGTTATTAATTATATAGTGGTAACATTGTTGGCTGCTTGAACCATTTGGCTGTAAAAAATGCATTTATTATTACTACCACTGGAGCTCCAGTAAACTGCCAGTGTTCTGTCTAGAGATGAATGCTTTTGAATGTTCATCCAATAAAACTTGAGCCTGGTTCATACTAGGTTTCTATTAGGTTTCTCTTTTTTCCCTCCACCTCTTCTCCATTTTTCTTTTCTGCATCTCCATTTCTCTTAAATACTACAAATATAACTTATTACTTAAAAACTTTAAAATATTTAATGTTCTGGGACATAATTGTTTTGTATTTTGGGTGATAATGCTCCTTCCTCCATTCATGAGAAATGGTGTTAAGGAATAACATTGAGCAAATGAAACTTATAGTACCTTTTGTAAATATCAGTGCTAGTTCAGGATCTTGGTTCATACACTCATACCTACCTGGGCAAGCAGGCAACTCAGTGCTTGGATGTGTGACCAGGGCAAATTTGCCAAAGGGTATGTGTAATCCTGCTTTTTATAACTTGTAGATATTAAGCAGGCTTTACTTCTGAGATTGGCTTCTAGGGCAGGGTCCTATTGGAGCCTTTTCCTGCTCTTGAAAATCAGATAGGTATCATGAACCTGGTTCAACACCAAGGTTTCTGTTATCGATCAGTTTTGGGGAGGAGAAGGGCAAACAACAACAACAACAGATCCATTGTATTTACAGACTCCAATAATTCTGCAGCCTCTTTAGGATGTGGATGCATTACCGAAGCCTCCTTGGATGTTTTAAATTGATGGAAGACAGGTGGGAAAATAGGGAAAACTCAGGGATTTTTACCACATGAATTACCATGGGTAAATGCAGAGATGAGACATTTGTCTTTGCATGCAATTGGTGTGAAAATAACTCCTACTATTGTAACTGCTACTGCTCCTCATTCTTCCACAGCTGTGGCTCTTATAGCTGTTTTGCAACTTTTACCTTGTGTCCAAACTGTTCTACATGATGTACAGGAGAGTAATGATCTTAATGCCAAACTGCAAGAGGCTTTATTTGAAATGAGACAGAAAATGCAAAGGTGAAGGGAGAAGACAGGATGATGTTCACTCCCAGGTAAACCCACCATATTTAGCCAGTATCAACCCCAAAACTGGCTGAAATCAACAGGCAGTAATTAATAACATTCACTAGAGATATCCCTTTTGTACTTGATCTATAGAAAGGCAAATGGGCCGTAGGCTTATTTTCTCATCCTGAAACATAACACTATCTACAGCTTTGGAAAAATAATTTTCCAGGGGACATGGAAGCAGTCATGCCCCATACATCTGCAATAGCCAGAATAATGACCCAATATCACACACTATGGTTTCTATTAACAGTAAACATTCAGGTTGGGTACGTCAGTTTTCTAGTTGAAAACAAATTTAATAGTATTCACATGCTAATGTATATGGTTGCAGAGAGTATTGCTGCAGACCCTCTACACTCTGGACACAACTTGTTTGGTCTTCTTCCTTCTGGATGCCAATATAGGACTCAGGTACACGAAAACTTCTATGCACAAGGACAGCTTTTTTTCCCCTTGTGCCATTAAATTACTGAATATATAATTATGCAGTGGTGATTAAAGAGTGAATCTTGAGGCAATGTTGCCATTTGAACTGAATGTTCTTGTATCTGTTTTACTGCTGTATTTAGTGTTTATTTTAAGTATTTATGTAGCCATTAGCAGAAGCCAAATTCCAAGTACGGTATTCATACTTGACCAATCAATCAATCAATCAATCAATCAATCAATCAATCAATCAATCAATCAATCATATCTATCTATCTATCTATCTATCTATCTATCTATCTATCTATCTATCTATCTATCTATCTATCTATCTATCTAATCTGTGAAAAGAAAAAGAATTACCCTTAAAGCAGTTAGAACTAGAATGTTACCCTTTGTCAATGCAACCAGTGAATGCATATCTTGGCAGTCATTTGCAGCCTTGTAGCACTGTCGCTGTTATTATTGCTGCTCAAAGGTAATTCACAACCTGGAAGTTTGGGAAGGAGGAGCTGACAAATTTTGCCCTTGGAAATGGGGGTTGTGATAACCAGAAAACATATTCAATTAACTTAATACATGTAATGACACTAGAACACATATAATGACACTATAACACATGTTTTTTTCTGTTCTGCATTACCTTGTATGAACATGCCACTATAGCATTTCATAAAGCATTCAACATGGCCCTCAACTGACACCATATACCTTTCATTTTTGGCAATAGTTCTTCTACCTCAAGCATACGGGTTATGATGAAAGGGTTGCAATAATTAGTCTTTTGCCCTGGATTATCATAACTCAATTAGGAAAGGAGATCCTTAATGAAAATGCTCTCAAACACAAAGATGTCTGCCAATTCGGATGGCTGGATCAGCAGAAAGACAAATGAGGCATCTGTACACCAAAGAGTGTCAATTAATGAAAACCAATAATCAAAGCAGGTTATTCCTGTAATTCTTGATGCCAGTTCCAGCACAAGGGAGGTGGGTGGGAGAGATAGAACTGTCCACTAGTAAGTGGACAGTTTTGAGTTTCTGAGGTTTTTGAAGTTATAGATGAAAAATTATAAAGATACATTTAACTTTTCTATATTATTATGAACACCAAAGCAAGGTGCTTTGAGTTAAGCTGGACATGTACTGACTATAAATTGATGGCTATCTTGGCAAAGCTTTATTAGTCCAACTGTGGATAGAATATTAGAATTGGGAGACTTGTTCAAATTCCATCTTGGTCACCAATTTGATATGAAATTTGAGAAAATAAATCATGCTTTTGACCTTACTTTTCAGTCTGTAAAATGGGACCAGCATTGAACTATCTCACAAACTTATAATAAGTACATGTGAAACTACCATGTACTAGGGTTAGGTGACTGGTCCATGTAGCTCACCAACTGTTCCAACTGGCACAGTTTCCTCATGGTTTGATCCTAAGATCTTTTCTTATGAAGTACAAGAGACTAAGGCTGCAATCTAGAGTTAGGGCAGTGAGAAGGGCCCTCACTGGGCTGCCCCAGTAGATTGTAGCCACAGCAGAAAGTTGTGCCAAATCCACAGGCTGTTGAGACTGCTGAGCACCAAGTCAGTGGCACCTGCAGAGGGCATACTCCGGAGGAGACCCCCCTCAGATCACGCTGAACAAGGAACAGCTGAGGTGCCTGCCTTATAATGAGTCCCTGATGGGATGCCAGTACAGTCTTCAGTGAATACAAGGGGCTTCTTGGAGTGACCAGCTGTATCTCCAGGTTAGTGGGCTGCCATAGCTGTGCCACATCCTGAGGTTGAGAGGAAGGGTTGCAGCTAGGCTGGCCAAGAACTCAGATTTTTTTTTGTCAACACTCCCATTCTTACTCTGCCTTATCATGGAACCCTATGGGTCTACTCAGATTTATACCTGCTCCTGAGATGATATAACTTTGAGGAGATGGAAGAGGGTATTTCTGCCCATGAAACAGGCTATGGATATAGCCTAACTGCTCTGTTCGAGGCAATGCTAAACATGCCCTCAACATGCCTCTTCTGAACTGCCTAGGCTTGACACAGTTAGGGCCTGTCCACCTGTCCTGGGACACCCTATGTTGACTTGGGCTGCGCCAAGCCTTTTCCAGAATAACTGGGCTGCCCTATCTTGGACTTAGGCCAACCCAGTGATAGACAGGGCAACCCAAGTGCACTTCTGGATTGCAGCCTGAGACTAGGCAGGTGAAAGTGACAGAATGCAAACAATTAGGAAGTGATTATCACCTTACATTCTTTCCATTACTCTAGGGGAAGAGAGGGGTCTGCCTACCAGCTGACTGATTGATTTCCTTCCCTGTTCCATTTACCATGATAAGCAGGCTATTTTTAAAGGGCTGTCAGATCTTTTATTTGCTTTTGTTTACAATGAAAATCAGCATCCATGGACGTTCCTGGAACAGAACCCTCCTGGATGTTGAGACTCAACCAGTAAACGTGGAATCAAACTGTGTCATTGGTGCTGTCTTCCTATGTCAGCGTTTCTCAAAGTGGGGGTCGGGACCCCTTTGGAGGTCACCTGGAGCTTCCCTGGGGGATGCCTGAAGACCCCTGGTGCAGGGGGCTGGCTGGGATGACCTGACAGAAACGCTGGAGCCACTGTGGCTGGAAGAAGCCGCTGAGAAGTGGCTCAGAAGGAGCCTCTGAGCTGCTGTGAGACCGATGTGGAGCCTTGAGGGTGAGGAGGCACCCGACACACTCACCACAGATGGCAGCCCCCTCCTCCCCTCCCCCCCCCGCAGATACTCAGTGCGCCAGAGCTTTGGCGGGTGGGCTGTCTGGTGGGTGCCGCTCTTGTGCACCGACTATTGTGCCCTGCTCCTTGTGCTCTACTCAAAAGTAAGCCCCCTCAATGTTGTTGTTCATGATAAGTGAATGGGACTTACGCCCAGGAAAGTACTAGGATTGCAACCTTAGAGTCCAGTTCTATGTATGTCTACTCAGAAGTCAGTTCCATGATAGTGAATAGAACTTAGTCCCAGGAAACAGTGGCTGGCTCTGTTGCCTGAGATCCCAATTCTATGGAGGTCTCCTCAGAAGTCAGTCCCATGATAGTGAGTGGGGCACACTTCCAGGAAAGTGCTAGGATTGCAGTCTTAGAGTCCAGTTCTATGCATGTCTACTCATGCATAGTCAGTCCCATAATAGTGAATGGGGCTTACTCCCAGGAAAGTGCTAAAATTGCAGCCTTAGAACCCAATTCTATGCACGTGTACTCAGAAGTCATTCCCATTGAGTTCAGTGAGGTTTACTCCCAGGAAAGTGTGCATAGCACTGCAGCAGTAGCAACAAAAATAATTTTATGGTTGGGGGTCCACACAACATGAGGAACTTATAAAGGGGTTGCGGCATTAGGAAGGTTGAGAACCACTGTCCTATGGAGAAGTGAAAGAGTCTTTTTTATCAAGCAAACACTCTTCAGGGCAATGATGTGTATCACATTCATAGTGCACAGAATATCACTTTTCAGGTGAGAAAGTGTCACCAATCCAACCAGTTTAATGGGCAATAAAGCTAGTTATGCCTATGCCATCATCAAAACTGCCTCCCTCCCCCACAAAAAATCAGAATAATCCTATTTTTCAAAACATGACCAGGATTAATATTCTTTGTGGCATCACTATGTTTCCTGCCATTGCTTAGCAGCAAAGTCTGGCATCTATGTCCAGATTTTTAAAATCTGGGTTGTTCCTTTTGTAAAAGAAAAGAGGGAGCAAAGAAATGAATTCTGTCTGCTTTACATCAACAAACTTATTTTCCCTCTCTGTTTGTAAAGAGACTGACAAGTAAGCATAACATGAGTAGTGCTGTCAGAAAGTACATAAACTTGCTAGCTTCAAGATTTCTTGATGGAGACACTGAGGCAGTTTTAAACCAATGTCTGGGATTCAGAGCTGACAGCCCAGAGACTTCTAGAAAACTAAGTCCAGAGCAGTTGCATGTGTAGAGTTTTAAGAGTTTCCAATATACTTCTATGTGTGCATTGTAATTTCCTGATTTTTAAAATGTGCTTTCCAGAATCCAGGAGCTGTAGCAAAGTGGTAGAGTGTATAGTTTGGCAAGCAGATAGTCCCCAGGTTTAGTCCATTTTTATTTATTTTAGCTATTTTTTGCTTTATATCCCACCTTTCATTTTGGATGACCCTCCAAGACCTACTAATAAAAAGTAAGTAAATACAAAACTAAAATAACATCAAATAAAACCACTTTCACAGAAACATAGATAGCAGTCTGTCAGCAGCAGCAACTAAAATCCCAGCAGATCCACCCAAATATCCAATTCTCCAATGTGGTATTTGCGATACTCAAGAGTCAAACTCTATATAGGAAAGCAATCACCAAACTTATTGATAGTAACACACCATGCTGAAAGGACAGGAAGCTGTTGTATGGCAGTGACAGGGATATTGATCATTGCCTGCCTGCTGTACTACCATGGTAAGCAGGCTAACTTAAAATGTAATGGGATTTTTATATTTTAATTTAATAGGCCAAACCTCATTCACACTGAGATAAAATCATGGATGAAAAATCTGCTGATAATTAGTTTATAACCTGTATTTTTTAACGGTTCTCTTGCAACACATTTCAATTATACATAGATGTCTCTCTGCTAGTCTAAAGGCTAAAATTTCCATCCTCCATGTTGATTTCAATATAACATGTTGATTCAAAGTGTGTGTGTGTGTGTGTGTGTGTGTGTGTGTGTGTGTGTGAGAGAGAGAGAGAGAGAATGCAAGTACATTAACTTTAGCTCTGGGTCTGTTCTCATTTCCAAAGGCATGAATGAGTCCATTGGCAGAAATTGTGTGATAGCAGGGAATCACAAGATTTATAATTTGCAATATGCTAGCAAATAAACACAGGAAACAACATTTGTAAACCAAAAAGAGACCGTTTCACTTTTCTACCATTTCTATTTTTATCACACTTCCAGTTACTAACCTGTCAAATGGGCCTATATGTACTTTCTGTGAATTGATATAAGTTAACTATGTTTAACATGGGTCAGAGAGGCTATGTGTGAAATATGTGTTGGCTGTCAAATGCAATATCTGAAATAAACTGAAGAGGCAGGAGATGGGGCCAAGCCTAACCTTTCACAGGAAGACTACTAGAGGTCAAATAATGACTCCAGCTCAGGATGCACTGGAGTCAACCAAACAAAGCGCAGAAAAAAGATTCTTTTTTAATAGAAAAAAACTGACTATATTAAGATTTGACTATAGTAAGATATATAAATGTCCCTCGTTATCCACTAGGATTCTGTTGCAGAATTTCCCATGGATAAAATATCCTGTGTATAAAGAAAACAATGGAAAAATAGGTTTAAAGACCTTCCAGGTTTCTTGCTCCTCTGTTGTGCCTGGTGGAATAAGGTAATGTGTCAATATCTGTAGGGATTTGATTCCGATACTGAAAAATGGAATGATCGGCTGGATGACTGCCTCTCTGCAACAGTAAAAAAGCAGTTTTTAAAACTGTGATTTGCAGTAGTCATTTGTGTTGAGTCAAATCCAGATTTATTAAAAAATCAATGCAAAACATGGTTGGACCTGTAGTAATATGATCTGCATGCATAGCTATAAAATTTAATAAGGGGAATCATACCTGTATGAGTGAGCTTTAGATACTGAAATATTTTTACTTGCCCTAGGTGGAAATACCCTGTTGTTGTCTTTTACATAGAACTGACCTTCCACAAATAAAATATTTTTTATGACTTGTTTGGATTGTGTGGTCCTTCACTGACATTTAAATCTTTGGGACTTGGCCAGCTTTGTCTGCCCTTCACAAGCACAAAGCAAAAATACACAGACTGCATGATATATTTGGAGGCTCAGATAATGCTTGTAAAGGCCTGATGAGGCTTTTTGGTGGAAATTTGGTGCCTGACCACCATTTGTCCCTTTTTAGAGGTTTCTCTTCTGTTCTTCAACATTTTGGAGTTAAAATAAAATACTCGCCCTCTCCCCCTCCCCACTCATATGGATGAGAAGCCAGAAACCTTCCACCACATTTTCTTGCATTAATTGATGTTTTAAAAGTCTGAAAAAATAAAGCCCAGCAGTGACATTTTTCTTTGCTAAAGTACGAAAGCAGCACATTACAAACATTAGAAAAAGCTCCCTTGGTAGGATAGGGAAGTTTCACTCTGGCAGTAAAATGCAAGCTACTGCATGTTCTTGGATTTACTTTTTTATTTAAATGCCATGTGACACCCAGTGCAGGTAAAACACATTGGTTCAAATTCCAGGGATTTCATAGTACATGAACTGACACTGACCATGTGTAGACATATCTTTAACCTCTGGCAAAGACCCACAAGAACCATGATCAACATTTTTGTGACTGTACTTAACAGTCTGATTTACCACTGTGGCTATAATGCATTGTTTTCTTTATACTGAGATTTTTTTTATCCACAGGAAGTTCTGGAATGGAAACCCATGTATTAAGCACTTGCCAAGGACATGCCATGTTGGACATCACATCATTCTGGTCTCTCAAAAAGGAAATTCGTTGATGGGAGGAGCCATGGTGAAAAGGCATTTAGAACATAGAGGGAGCTTTGCACAAACAACACCGTGTTCCTCACAACAAGTATGGCATGATAGTTTGTTAATACTTGTCTTTGTATAAATCCTATTGCAGGTGTTCTGTCCCAGTGGCTCTCAATGCATTAAAAGTCAACAGAAATCTACACATCACCACACCAACTGGGGAAGCAAGTACAACATATGAAAGTGCATTTCACATATGAAAGCAGGCAAAGGGTTGCGGAGAGGATCCCATGCTGCAAAATATTCATGCTGCAATTACCGCTCTCATTTCTCATCTTCCTGATTATGACCCTTCAGGACTATCACTTGTGTCTCTGCTATCAATCGTGTTGCTCAACCTTCCGTGCTGCTAAGAGCATGATGTGTTTACTTTCTTTTTGCCATGATGTATTATCCCTTTTAAAAAAAATATTGTAAATATCCAGCTGAATGATCTCAGACCAGTGTGGTATGTGCTTGGACATGAGAAGCTCAGGATCGGAACCATTCCTAAACCACAAAACACTTTGGGTAAGTGGGATTGGGACAGTCATTCTCGGTCAATTTCAACTACCGTTATGTCATAGGATAATTAAAGTTGCTCTGAGTAAAATGGAGGAAAAAAAGAAAAATTACAAATGTAATATATAAAGATCAAATTAAAAAAAAAACATCAGCAGCCTCTCACTCCCTTGGGCCTCTTTGAAGAAACATGCCATGTTTTAAACTCTCCAGTGTTTAAGATGCACTTTGATGTTTCTTGGGGGCCACTGCAGTGAAAATAGAAATAAAAACATTCAGTCTGCAATCCCATGTACATTGTCCTAGGAGTAAGCTCCACTGAACACACAAAAACTTACTTCTAAGTAAATAATGTAGAGGATTGCACTGTACATTGCACATCTTTCTCTTGTAAAACACTGATAGTAGCACTGGGTAGACTTTAAAGTACACATCTCTCACTTACATGATTACGCCTTATTGGAAAGAAACTATAAGCTGCTGACACTGACTGGCAGTAGCTGTGCTGGGTTTCAGACAGGTGTCTTTTTCAAGCCCTTCCAGGAGATGCCAGGGACTGAATTTGGATCATTCAGCATGCAAAGCTATATCTTTGTAGCTTTGACACTAAGCTACAGCCCCATCATGCTGCAGTGTGGAAAAGTCCTTTGCACTTTGAAAACAGAGAATGTCACACTATCATTGTAAACCTCAGAAACATGGTTGTAGTTGGGCTACTTTTTGGAGCTATACTATGATGCTATGATATATCACCATATACCACAGGCTATATACCATATATACACCATATACCATTCTGGTCCAATAGTGGCTGTTAGCAAAATGAACATGACTTCCTTAATACAAAGGGCTAAATCCTATCCAACTTTCCAGCACTGATGCAGGTCATGTGCTGCATCTTGCATTGTGGTTGAAGTCATGGAAGCCTCCTAAAGGTAAGGGTATTTTCTAAGGGGCAGAATTGTGTCTGGATTGATGCTGGAAAGTTGAATAGGATTGGGTCCAAAGGCAAAAAAATCTTCACAGATACTTTAGTCTTCCCTTTGACATGTCAAGTACAGTACTCCATTACTAACATGTGCTCCCGTTCTCCAATGATATCAAGAGCATTATAACCTAGATTTGAGCTTCCTTACTGAAAACCCAAGTGACCAAATTCCGACAGAAATAAGAACTTAGTTTTATCCTGTTGACCAGAAGGTAAAGGACAGAGTGTTCTGCCTTCTAAAATTTAAGCATTCACACAAAGATAGTTTCCATAGGATTGTGGGATTTGGGGTTGATTCTCAAGTCTGATTATTTAGGAACAAAAACAAAGAATTACATCTACAAGGAATTGTAGCATACAAAGCAGAACAAGAGTGAATTAATAATTGTAGAAGTAGCATGGGATAAGATTCAGCACTAGCTACCCATTCATGAAAAGTGTGTACTTGTGAACGTTGCTATTAATGTAATGCAGACAGCAGGAGATGGCATATCTAAATTAAATGTACATTCTAATCAAGGCAGGGTGTTGTGTTTTTTTCCCCCATTTGCTTTACTAATGTGAGAAAATCCTAATGTAGTTTTAACTGAGCGCTGTGGCACTTAGAGCCTAATTGGCATATAGTGGGATGAGTTTTTGTAGGCAATGACCAACTTCATCAGGTACATTATACAAAAGAAAAATAAAAGGTGTGTGAGTTGGGAGGAGACTCTTCTCTAACAGTCCTTGGGGTCACTTCCCCATCTTTGATCTACATCACTAAAGGTTAACATTGGTCATATCAAGACTTGTACATAAACATATATTTTTCTATAGTAAATCAGCCTTACCAGGCACATCATACTAACACAGTAAAAAAATAAACTCTGTGTTAGTATATGCATATCGTACTGCATTTCAGTGCCACCAGCAGATTTACACCAGTGGTACTTTTAACAGGAGTGCTGGGCTAATCTGATTGCCAAAAACTGGTTTCAGACGGAATTACAGCTTGTGTATTTAAATGCAGATGCCTAGAAAGGGGGAGTTTATCTTGCTCTTTTTAATGAGCAGGATGGGTGACGTAGAATCTCTGATTTCCCATGATTAGGCACAAGACAACCACAAGCACTGGTCTGATCTCTCTATTAAGAGAATGCTCATGTTTAGCTGCAAAACTTGGTTGCACTTCTTTCAACATCTTTGCCCAAGACAGACCAGTAAACACAATTCCTCTCTCTATAATTAGCCTTTTCTCTAAGGGCCCCAAAGTAAGTCTGCATGCCGTAGATTTAATATCCAGTGCTATATCCATATTCGCTGCCCTTGCCTGGTCCCAGAGCATATAAACTCCCCTATTAGCAGCCTTGACTGCTTAATTATGCAGATTTTTTTGTACCCGCCTGCCTGTAAAATTACTGTCTCTAACCTTTTTGCTTCCCCTTCTCTCTCTCCTTCTCTCTCTGCACCATGCTGGCCATTCTAATGAAATCGGCATAGGGGAAAGGGTCTGATTTGCAGTTATAGAGGTTGGATCACACTGGCAATCTGTCCTTAGTGGGAGTTACAAAAGAAGTCAAATGCCTTCATCTGGTTCTCCCCTATCATCCCCAAGGTGATTGAGTTCACTTCCTGATGCTTCCCAAGTTTTCCTCAGGCTGTCCAATCAGCACATCCACCAGGGAGCCCAGCCTAGCTTGCAACAGTCTCTGTATCTAGTTACAGCCCCACCAGGGACAGTCAACTATCCACCCCCAAGCCTTCAGATGAAAACCTTTTCTAACAAGGCCGCCCAGCGCCAATGAAATAACGCACATCTGCATATCCACTGGGTCCCATGTTTCTTGTGCTCATGGATTATGTATCTTGCAGCCTCTAATAAAGAAATGCAGTTCTTTGTTTAATGTTTATCTTGTGCTTGTTAAGCAAATGCTAATGTTGTATCAGAATGCTTTAGTGCTATTTGGGTTTTTGGTGATTTACTACAAGACAATCTGCTATGAAGTAAATTTAGACAGGAGGGGGGAGAAGGGGGGATAATTTCGGCTGGAAAAAGGGGAAAGAGAGAGAGAGAGAAAGAGAGAGACGAAACGGTTTGGGAGAGGGGCGAAAAAAGAAGCAAGAGACAGGCAGAGTGAGTGGGAGAAAATGAGTCCAGCAGCTTTCCTAACCCCAGGCTGACATTCCTACTTCATCACTGGCCGGACTGAGACCTGGAGATACAGAATGAATCCTGTTCGGTGGCTAAAAAGGAGATGCCCCTATAGTGAGAAGGTAAACTGTATCCTGAAGGGTAAACAATAACATAAAAAATAAAAAAGCTTTTATTGTCTGTTTTTGTGCTCTGATAGTTGACACTGCACCATGTTATTCACATACAACATAGAAGTCCTACTTTTATTTTTTTGCTCTGGTACCTCAACCAGGGACCGGGGAGGATCATTTCTGCGGTGGCTCTACAACCATTATCACCACTGCCACAACAACCAAAGTGATGAGGTCCAGGATGATGTAGTGGCTAGGGAGTTGGACTGAAATCCAGAAGATCCAGCTTTCAATCCTCCCTAGCCATGAGGTTTCGTGGATGTCGCTCACATTGGGTCAGTCACTCACTCACAGTCTCACCTACCTCACAGGGTTGTTGTGAGGAGGAGAACAAAGGCTGCAATCCTAAAGACACTTTCCTGAAAGTAAGACCCATTGAAAACAATGGTGCTTACTTTTGAGTAGACATGGTTAGGATTGTGCTCTATATCTACAATCCATGGTAACTAAGAGAAGACATAAGAGGCACTTACTCTGGATTGCTCTATGCATATCCCATAGGTTTCCCAGAGGTGGCACCATAACTACGTCGGTGTAAAAGGTTCTATAGTTACTCTGGATTGTTGCCTAAAGTTTAGTAAGCCATATAAATGTAATAGCAGAAATTTCAATTTATAAATTTAAATAAATTTCCATATAAATTCCTTAAATAAAAAGCACAATCCAAACCATGTCTGCGCAAAATTAAACCCCATTTGTATGGGTCTTAGGGCGCAATCCAGAGTAACTACGGGGAGTCCTTGCTCTGCTGTAAGAACAATTTACTCTGGATTGCAATATGATTTTTCCATAGGTTTTCACTAGGTGGTGCAGTAACTAGGGGTGCACATAATGTCTCTTGCGTGCTCCCATAGTTACTCTGGGTTGTAGGGTCACTCCCAGAAAGTGTCTTTAGATTGCAGCTTATCACAAAGCTTTCATTATTTTCAATGAGAAGGATTCTAAACTAACATATATGAACAAAAGCCCTTCTTTAAACCTTTGCCTGGCCAATTCACAAAACAAAACATTTCCACCTGCCTCTTATTGCTGCTTTCAACCCTGTTCTTTTGGAAAATATTCCTGGGTTTACTACCGATGTCAGTAGCCATTCAACTAACAAATGCGACCCACATGAACTGATTTGCTCTGAACTGTTGTGCTGGCTCAGGAACTCATTGGACTGGATGCCAGGGAGTTAGCCCAATGGCTTGGCCACCTGTTGCCATCAGAACTGCTGGGGCTAAATCACCCTGCAGGGATACAGGTTGAATCCTGATGTTTCCAAAGGAAATGGAAAAACTTGAGTGTTTCATAGCCTAATCCAATGGATTCCTACTCAGAAGTAAGTCACATTACCTTACTCCCCAGGTGCATAGCACTGACGTGTCAGTCACATTGCTTACAGACAGTAAAGCAGTTCTCAGAACTCGCTTTTTAAGCCTCTTTAGAATGGATAACCAACCTTGCAATGGCCCAGTATCAAAGAATGAATTCACTGTAAATAACTATAACCCAAAACTGATATACCATCAATGCTTGCTTTTTTATTTGGATGAACTGTGATAAATCCTTAATAAAAGGCTCACCTTCTTAGTGTATGGCTGTTATCACATAGTGTTGAATATTCAGTAACTGCAACTGATAGGTTTAAAGTGGATACCCATGTTTATCACTCAGTCATTTAAAGCCCTAAGACTTTACTGTAATCAAGCAGTAAAAGTTTCAAATGAACTGTATACAAAATGAGAGTTTTGAAAATTTCCTGGTAGATGTAGTAGAAAAAACTGTAGTAGAATTAGCTGGGCCTAGAACTGGGTATCATTTGTCAGCTTGATGAACCACAAAGACTACAGGTTGGATTACAGGTTCTCTAAACCAGTGTTTCCCAACCTGGGGATTGTTACTCCCTAGGCAAGTGAGCATTTTTTTGGAGGGGATTCTACCCACCCCCTTTTATGGACATGGCAATCTGATTAGGGACCAATAGCTGCCATTAGTTAGGCAGTTCCAGGTTTTGCTGCTACTGCTGTTACCACCAAGCATGGGTATATAAAAAGGGTTGCTGTTTTGTGTTTTTTTATTTGCCCATGTTTGGTGGTGGGGTGAAATTCAGAAGTGCCATACAGATGGCAGCTACAGCTCCTCCGTGGGTTGCTCCCGTCCTTCAATGGGTAGTGTCTCAAAGATATGAACCACTGCCCAAGACAGTAAAAAATTTCTTGAAACTAAACTGACTCCATTCACCCAGTGTGGCTTTTGGTTCCCTGTGGCCTACGCAAAAGGGAGGCAAAGTTTTAGGAATAGTTGCAGTTGTTTGGTTGCAATGCTTCTAAGCCACTGAAAAACCATTTTAAATTATTTAAATTTCAAAAGCCTTAAAATTATTTAAATTTCAAAGTCACATTCTGGAATAATATAGCAAATTTTCTTAATACTAGCAAAGGACTGGCATGCCAAATTGCAATTTGTAATTAGGAGTGATATATTCACCACTTGCATAGTTCAATCCAGGCAACACACTGCCAGCGATCAGCATGCACACAAAGCGTTCATGTGAAGTAGCACTATTTCTCACCTCTCTTTAAACATAGTGGAATTAGTAAGTCATGACTAAGGAAGTTTGTCATGAAACTTTGGATGGACTTCAAAGAAATGGAAGTTCTTAATACTCTTCATTATAGAGCAACATCTACTTCATATACAGCATGCTTTTTATTGGGATTCAGCACCTGTTCTCATCACCACAGAAAACAAAAAAAAATGGAATTTCTAGACTTAACTTGATGATTAGGTGCTCACAATGTCCCTTCCCAGTGCAAGGGTTCAAATACATGAAGCAGAAAGTAATCAAAATAGTGACTACATTTTTAGAGATCAATGCTCCCTTCTGAACTACAATAACAAAAATGGCTAAAATATCATAAAGGTTTCGCACACTTCACCCATACTGTGTTCCATAGTTCAAATGGTTAACAGCCTAGTTAATCTGGGTATCTAGTTTCCAGTAACAAAATTAAATGCTATCTTATTGAGAAGGTGAAAAAGAAGCAAGAGACAGACATTTTTAGGCAAATTCCTTTGAGAATAACAGATTTCAGATCCAGGTTGAGATTTCTGCTTCTCTGGTGGCAGAATCTGCCCTTGAGGGAGAGATGGAGATCTTTAATGTCTTCACCTCTGGGCTGATTCTTAAGAGTTAATACCAGCATAGAAATTTAACTCTCTCAGGACACAATCCTAACCAATTTAGACTGGGAAAACGTATTTGTTCCCAATTCCCATGGTGGTGCTGGGAGGCCAGCACATGATTGTGTACTGGCCCATCCCTCCCAAGAGTAGTGCAGAAGTGCCATATGGCACTTTTGCGATACCCCCAGGCTGGCACAGACTTGTGCCTGGACTTCTGACAGCCTAATTGGGGCTTAGGATTGCAGCCTCAGACAAAAGGCAATAAGCCTCGGAGTAGCATAGTATGAGTTACTTCTAAGTATTTAATAAGTGGTACAAGCACTGAGAATACACTGAGATTGGTTTGGTTGGAGATTTCCAGCTAAATAGATGGTGACAGAGAATAATGATACTATAATCAACAGGCAAGCATTCATGTCTTGGTACTTGGACTTGCCTATAAGAAGTAGGTACTGGGCAACTCTGAGTAACTCAACAACAATTTCTGTTAAGTTGACTTTAAGGATGACCAGGCAGTATTTTATTTAGATAGATTTTATTCAGATCAAATTTCACACACACACACACTTACACACACACACACACACACACACACACACAGAGAGAGAGAGAGAGAGAGAGAGAGAGAGAGAGAGAGAGAGAGAGTCTGGAAGTGAATAAGCAACTTTTTCATGCATGATGCATCTAAACACTGACATATTTATTTCAATAATGCTAGTAATTTTAATAGTACATTGTGATATTTCTTTTAGCAGCAGCAAAAACTGGGTCAAGGGCCAAACACCGTAATGAAATGGTACAACTTGTAGCTTCTTGAAGTGTCTTGATTTTGACAAGCCCACATTTGATAATTAACATGAAAGTGCCACTACAGGCTACTCTCTGGTTAGCTAAAATATCTTAAAATTACTGTAATAATAGGAAGAGAAAGTGATTTTTCCTGTCACTGTTTCAATTAGAAACAGAGAAAGTCAGAGAAAGACAAAATGCCATGTTCTGGAAACAGACACATGCCAAGTGGAAGTGTAAATTAGAACATGCATACCTGAATAAGTGGCTTATCTGTCAATAAACACTAAAGACATACATGGCAGCTGATTTTCCAATTTCTTTCTCAAGCAAGAAAACTTCTGACCATGTTTTTGAATTTCTTTAAAAGAAACATTATGTAAATACTATTGTAGTGTATCTCAAACTGTGAATCAAGACCCACTACATGGGTCATAAACCAATTTCAAGTGGGTCCCCATTAATTTCAACATTTAATTTTTCATATATTATATGAAAAATATTTCAGATATGCATACTGCTATGCATATGCTTTTAACAATGGCAGTAAATGGGACTTACTCCTGGGTAAGAGTGGGTAGGATCTCAGCCTAAGGTTGTAAAAATTTTTCCTGTGTGATAATGTCACTTCCTGACATGACATCACTTCTGATGGGTCCCAACAGATTCTAAAAAGTGAGTACTTTTTACTGCATGCAAACACAGTTGATGGAGCATCCATTGTATGTGCAGTCTGAAGTGGTTCACACATCAGTCTTATGCCTTAATGAGCATATGTGGCCAGACTTGAGTACATTTGTTCCTGTAGACAGCGTGACCAGCTCATCCATGGGGCTGACCAAGACAAGTGCTTCAGGAAGGAGGGACCATTTCCACTTATTCACTGGCTTTGAAAAGGAAAAGGGGAACAGGGTGGGAAAAAGGAGTGTATAGGAAAGATATTCTAGCCCACTACACTCCACCACACTTCCTCTTTGGTCTCTGGTTCCTTTTTGAATCCAGCAACTGAGTGGAAAAGGAGCAGCAGGAAAGACCAAAGCTGTCCCACAAGATAAGGCATAGCAGTAATTGATGGTGTCGGGCCAATCCACACCTGTATTTTATCTGTTTTGAACCCTGGGAAAAATATTCCTAGATTTTTATTATTCACTATATTAGAATAAGCAAAGTGGAATATTAATGCAGTTGACTACCCAAAGGCTCTCTTCCCACTCCTAAGCCTGTTTCAGGAATTACTGAACTATATTTTGCGTAATGAAATGAGGTTCATCACTTGAATGTGTAAGGGTAACTGCTCTCTTGCTCTGCATGGTTTAATAATCCACAACAATTAACATCATATTAAAAACCTACTACTTATCGTATCATATACACAAAACTTATTGGTCACATTTCCAAAATCCAAAGTTTTCATTGATCCAAATTCTACCAGACATATCATACTCTTAAAATCATCATTTAAAATTGATTTCCATTTGTACTTTTTGTGACAAAAAACTACCTTATTATAGAATGGTGGCTAGGAATATAAAAAATATGTTTTTCTTTGAAACAACTTACTGTTTGTGCATGCATATTTTATAAACACAAAAATGCAAATACAAAGATAGAATACGTTAAGGGTGCAATTTGAACCAATTTTCCAGCTATGGGGTAAGGACAAGGCAACTCCAAGGTAAGGGAACAAACATTGCTTTACCTGAAAGAGGCCTGCCCCCCCAACTGCAGGATGCAGTTCATGCCCCGCTAGCACAGTTATTTCCATATTGGAACATGGCTTAGGATTGGACTCTCAGACAGGCAAGAAAAAGGCAAGGAATAACAGTTTAATTTAGAGGGAATTTCAGGATAGCAGATTAATTAAGAGGCACCAACTTGCCAAACAAATTTATATTACTCTGTAGTCCTTGTAGATTTGGTCTTGAATTTCCACAAACACTGGCTTTCTGCAAGCACAATAGTTTCCCAGATTCGATAACGGACTGCCTTTTTTGTTCCTTAGTTAAAGGCCTGCAGGAATCAATGTCTATAAGGCATAAGCGTATTGACAGGAAATCAAGTGCATGCAACAGAATGCGGATCAAAAATGTCTGTGATTAATCCATAGCAGACATAATTTGCTACTATTGCTGAATTTTTAACAGGAGCTGTCCCCAAAACAATCCCAGCCATCTCTGCTCCTGCGCCACGGACTAATGACATTTAATCATGACTATTAGTGCGCTCTTATTGTGACAGCTGAGATACAAAGCAAGCCAACTGATGCAATTCCTGATCTTAGCTTATGACAAATAGTGGAATACAGGAAGCCCACTTGTTTAGTGCATACTGCTGTTTGGTGCAAACTGTGACTTGCAAACGGTTTACTTATGCAACCCACGTCTCTTCTAATGACCATTTCAGCAGCTCTTTTTTCTATACCTGCAAGAAGCTTAAAATTAAAATCTCCTCTGAAGAGACAAGCGCTCCCCCACCCCTTTTCCAATGAGTCAGTGCTGCAGTTACAAGGTCAGAGGTAACGAGGACTGCAAAACACTCAGTGCCACAGCCCCAGCCTGGTTAGATCAATTCCTTATAATTGCCCAAGAACAACTTGGACTCAAATCAATTGCTTATTATTGCCTGTAAACATTGCACAGGGAAAGTTTTGTAGGCCAGAGAAAAATCATGCAGAAGGCAACGGCTGCACCTGTGCGCAGAACCTGTTGTGCCAAAACGCATTAGAAGCATCCTCAAAAAACTTTGGAATGTGCCTGGAGGCATCTGGGATGATCTGGGTTCCTTGGTTCAGCTCATTTGACTGGCACCGCACCAGGCTTGGCCAGAAGGTAGGACAAACAATTCTCACTACAACAGAAAGTTGACCTCGGAAATGTGGTGTGCTTACACAGAATTTAATTTTTTAAATAGGTGGAGCAGCGCTCGAAGTTATAATTTTATTTCTGGGAATCTGTACGTATTCCCCTCTGTGGTTAATAACAGTGGAAGGATAACTTTTTAAACTTGGGGACTTCCATGAGAGGAGAAGTTTGAAACCTGCTCTTGCCACAGTCCCAGTAAATATTGAAGACCGCATGATTGTGCTTAAGAAACAAAATGTTAGGAGATTCAGTTCTGATCTCCCACATCATGCGTTTTTTGGCCTTGACACATACAAGTAGGATTAGTACTGTTGATATATAATGGATTATAGAAATGGAAGTTACCCCAGAGTAGAAGTTACCGCAGAGTAACTCCATTTGAACTGGGACTAAAGTATTGGGCTAACCCCAAATTTTTGCACTCTTCAAATGTTTCATACACCAAAAGCATATCATTTCTTCTTGAATATCACTTATTCCATATGTTATTTATGTTAAACTATCTTGAAATTACATTTTTATGTATTTTTTCTTTTCTCTTTCAGTAAGTTCCATTGTGTTTAGTGATTTCCCTGTACTAGGGACAAAACAAACTGTACTAGGACAAAACAAGCTGAATTTGGTAGAGCCCTCTGCCTGCCCCAAATAAGAAATTTGGATTAACAAAGTTACCCCAGTTGCTTTAAAAAAGTATAATTTGTTAAGTCTTTTGTAAAAATTACTTGCAACTGTGTGAGGTGCCTGTAGAAAACTCTGGAGGCCAATGTATTCAATTTGTATACACCACAGGAATGGCAGAGGCAAGCGAAACCTAGGACTTGACAATAATCCTGAGTATAATAATGATCCTATGGGCACAATCCACCAGTGTGAATCCACGTGAAATGAAGAGGTGCTCGTGCACATCCTTGTTCAGTTAATGAAGTTCAAGCAAAAGATGTTCCCAGGGAATTGTGCTTATAGTGATGCCCCCTGAAGCTGCACAACACAAACTTCTTTTTGTCTTTAAACTATCCAGACTGTAACAATTCTCCTCAAGAGGATTTTAACCTATGCAGTTAGTTGCATTTTTATATGAACTTGATGTCACAGAATCCTAGTCCAAAGGTGCAATCCTAAGCCTGTCTACTCAGAAGTCAGTCCCATTATATTCAATGGGGCTTACTCTCAGGAAAGTGTGTTTAACCTAACCTCCAGTGAGGCTGGCTTAAGCCCCAGCATAAGTCATGTGCAGACCTGGGGGTGTCACCAAAGTGCCATAATGTTAGCACCTAATGCCTAGGTTTGCACCTAATGCCATAAGATACTTATGGTGCCGCACCTAGGGAATGTTTGGGCCAATGCACAGACATGCGCTTGTGTCACTCCATACCATGGGACACCCTATATATTTAATCAAATACTGTTAAAATTTTGCTATTATATTGGTTCTAGTCCTGTACACCAATCCTATTCAGCTTTCTAGTGCTGATGCACCCCTGAGGTTTGGAGACAAACATTCCTTAGTTTGAGGAGACCTCAGTGTCCCATTCCCCTCCCTTCCCAGATACAGCGCATTCTACATTGATACAGCTGAAAAAACCGTGATCCTAAAAGATATTGAAATTCTGAAGGCAGTGTCTGGACTACAGATGTCAAATGGAGTGCTAAAAATTAGCATCTGAACTGGATTCAGATACAATACATTAATAAGAAGCCAAATTGGGGTAATACGTACTCAATAATAATTCATTTGGGCTAGTATGTGAAAGCCGTGAAGAACGCAACTTATCTGCTAGGATACTCATTTGAGGGCTGGTGCACCTTCCTGATGAGGAAAACTAACATTTAGAATTCTTTTGTTTGGACTTACGACACTTAAGAAGAGATGTGATTGAGACTTATAAAATGGTGTGAAAAGTTTTCTCCTTCTCTCACAATACAGTAACTGATTGTGCACTGATTGTGACTGGCCACCCTGAAGAGTGGCACCATTGGAATGGACAAAAGGTGGTACTTCACCCACAGCACATAGTGAGTCTTGCAAAATGTGTTGCTTTCAAAGAGGATTGGACAAACTCATGGAGGGGAGGGTTATCAATAGCTACAAGTCATGATGACTATGTGCAACCAGCTCCAGGAACATAGGCAGTATTCCAGAGCACAGTTGCAGGGAGCAGTGGTGGTATGCCTTCTGCTTAGGCAGAGAGCAGCATTTCACACCAATTGAAATTAACATGCTTAACATTCTTCCAGGTTAGCCCTGGCAGTAAATCCAAATTCAGAGGATAAAATGGAAATTGCAACTACAGTTTTAGTAACTTGTATCACAGCATTACTGAAGCAATGAAAAAGATGAGGAATGTCAGGCAGATTGTATCCCCTCTCCCTGTAAAAAAAAAAAGATTTGGCTGCAGAAAGTTATAAATGATAAGGTTGTTATTCATTCAGGATGGGGACCACTGTTATTATTAACATCTATAGCTGCTGACACTGCGATTCTCAGAGAAATAATAATTTTCATCTCATGAAATGGTCTGATATACCTTTCTCAAGAATTTCTTCCCTCTTCCATGAAGCTTTTACTGTCAATAATGTGACAAAATCAGAATTCAGAATTATTAACGTGGGAGGGGGTATCCTTCTCTCTCTTTCCTATCATCCACCACAGATCATGGAGTCACACAATGCCATTTGATCAAATAGGTACATCATTAAGCAGACATAAACATCTCCCCGTATCCTGCAATGCTTCTTTAAAAGTAGGAGAGCAGAGCAGGAGCCCTGCTGGATTTCCCTTAGCAACCTGACAAGAGCCCACAAGGTCAGCTAGCAGGAAGCGGAGAAAATTATACAGTAGGGAATTATCAGCTAAATTATTTCACTATACTCAGGATTTTTTTAACTGTTCCTCTCATGACAGTGGCCTCTTGCTAGTTATAACAGAACGAGGCATAAAAGGATGCAAGTGACCAAAAATGAAAAAGAAAAGAATAGCTCTCTTGTTCTTCCTTTACAAGGCAGGTTTAATGCCATTCCTGGAGGCTGTAACTTTAATGCCCAATTTATTCCTTTGTCAGGGTTTTCTTCCATGACCAAGGCCAGGCCCCTAACAATGTCTGCAATAATCCTTTGCAGATTTCATATATGTTTGTGTAAATATCTATAAGCACATATTGGCATCCATCAGTCTTGAAAGACTATGGTATCATGCTCAGCACTGCATATGCTGCATGCGAAGCACAAAGGCCTGGGTTAGATTGATATGGAGGATAGGCTGTTACCCAAGCAGCAAATCCCCCCTCTCCAAGCCACTGAAATAGTCCAATGGAATGGACTTCCAATATGATTGGTTCCAGCTGCGTCACAGAGCTGGGCTAAGGACAGAACCTCACCCTGTCTTGTGGGGACCCGGGTCTCAAACCCTAGCCTGCTGATTAACAGGCATAGTGTCTTAACCACTTGCGCCACCCCTAGCCCAGCACCCACATATAAACATGCAATATTATTGCTGGTACGGTATTGCTGCTATTCTACTAAACGCTGTTGGATTAAAAGGGGTGAGATTCACATACAAATACTGTATTATTGTCTTGTAGGCCCATGTCGACCTAGCTCATAAACCAAACTGCTAATGATGAGTGTGCGATGAACATGATATGAAATATAATGGACAATTACATCACACTCCGAACCTTTGTCTGCCGTCACAACTACATACTATGAACAGAACTGCATTATATAAATATATTTTAATAATATCCTACTTGCTTACCAGAACTCTGCCACAACACAGAGAGAAATGCCATTCTTCTCTTTATGACAGGCTGACGATCATGGTCTTACATTTCCCCATTACTGGGAATGCAGCCATTCCTACCATGTCATGCAATAAAGGAACAGCTGCTGCGTTCTGAGCTTTGAGAAATATTAAAGGAGCCTAGCAAAGGGAGCAGAGCAGAGACACTCCTAGATAATTAGTTGGGGTCCTTCACTACAAAGTATTTAGCAGAACATTAATCCAGCTCTTCTCCTCAAATCTTAATGTAGTGGCACCTAGTGTAGTTCCAACTTAGAGCTGCTGCATAATTGGTGCAACCTGTTCCAACTGTGCAATGCGCCAGGGGTTCCTCAATGCATCTGAGGAATGATCAGTACAAATTTACCATTTGCTTTACCATTTTCTTCTTGGCAGTGATGAATGGGCATGGCAAAATACTCCATATTAGAATCCTCACTGGAAGTGTATTTATGTAAAACCAAAACTTCCCAGATCTTTAGCACCTCTCTAACATGAGTTCATATACTATTTGATTGAAGGAAATCCTAAATAGTTGTTACACAGGGACTAAAAGTTAAAGTAACTGTACTAGCGGTGGAGGTAGATGTTGCTGTCGGTGGCCTAGTGGCAGTGGATGGTTTCAGACAAAATCTGCTTGAGTGTTCCACAAGAACACTCAACACAACTCAAGAACATCTCAACTCAACACAACTCAACAACTCAACAAGAACAACTCAACACAACTCAAGAACAAGAACACAAGAACAAGATAGGGTGAACTCCTGTCCTTATCCCAGCTCTGCAACGCCAGCTGGATCCAATCGGATCGGCTCTGCCTTTCCATTGGACTAATTCAGTGGAGTGGAGAGGGGAGGATTTGCTGCTTGGGTAAGAGCCAATCCTCCATAACAATCTAACCCAGGCTTTCATGCTTCGGATGCAGCGTATGCAGTGCCGAGCACGATACCATAGTCTTCCAAGACTGACGGAGACCTGCAAGTTCCACAAGAAGCAAGCACAGTTTATCAATTAACAGATAGTAAAAAATACGCTCTGCAATTAGACATGATTTCACTCTGATAGGAAGCAATGTCACACCGCTCTGTACTCCTCTGGGGACAAGGCAGCACCTGTCACTAATGTGGAACATAGCTAATTTTAACATACTCTGTGTATACCCCCTTGAGGAATTCCATGTTGATGAAGGAATATACAGTGGGGAACCCCTCAATGGATTTGGCTGACTGGAGAGCCTCAGGAAAGGTGTGAGGAAATTGCATTTCCTGTTTCTTAGCAGAGTTATTAAAGGGAAAAGCAACTTTAATCATTGGAAGACTACTTGGTGAGGTTTTTTTAAAACGTATGTATCAAAACAATATCCTCTATTCCTCAGATGCTTTTTAATCTGTATGCCAGCCCAGTCAATTTCATGTTCCTGTACATTGTATAAACAACTATAGGGCTCTGTTACAAGTGTGAAAGGTTTCCCTAGATTGCAGAGGACACATTGTGTTTGAGTGGTTCAGCCAAAAGCCACAATCAATTGGGCTCTCTCTCTCTCTCTCTCTCTCTCTCTCTCTCTCTCTGTTTGTGTGTATCTATGTCTGTGCATGCACATACCAAGAGAGACAGAGCACCTACTGGCTGCTGGTGAAGGTTGAGAGTGATGACTATACAGTGTTTGTGCTAAATATGGCAACTGTATAAGATACTTAGAGGAAATCATTATAGTATTGACAAAATTTCTGGTTCAAATACCTGTTGGTATTATTACGAGTATTCAGCAATTGCTCATGTGTGTTGGGCATCCCTTAGCTGAAATGCTTGGGACCAGAAGTATTTTGGATTTTTCCATGTTTTGGAATACAGTACTTGCATATACATAATGAGAGATCTTGGGGATGGAGGCCCAAGTCTAAACATGACATTCACTGATATTTCATATACACATATCTGAAGGGAATTTTATATAATTGTTTTAATATTTTTGTTCACAAAATTTCATGAAACACAGTTCTTGGATAGTTTGGAATTTTATTTTTAGGCAGAAAAATCATGTTGGGGCTCATAAAAGCTTTGTATTTCATAATATTCTATATTTTCTGGTCTTATAAAAAGGGGTATACTGTATAAGTAAAATCTCAACTGTCTCCATATACTCCACATAGCTATAGCCTGACCTGCACGTTCACCAGAACGTAGAGGGAATGATAGAGCCCTGTGATAGCAGAATGAAATGTGCCACCTACTATACATTATATTGTATGTCTAGTGCAGGCTGCATGTGTGCTTTTTTGGTTTTTGAATGCTACCAATACATGAAAAATCTCCCCAAAAAGGTTCAAAAAGAACTTCTTTTCCCTGTAAGCTGGTTTTGTGGTTCCATTCAGGAATTCTTTGAATGCAAGGAGCACTCTTGGGCACAATCCAGAGTAACTACGGGGAGTCCTTGCTCTAGTGTAAGAACAATTTACGCTGGATTGCAATAAGATTGCAATCTGGATTCCAATTTTCTCTGAATTGCAATAAGAATTTCCCATAGGTTTTCACCAGGTGGTGCTGTAACTACGTTGATGTAAATGTCTCTTACGTACTCCTGTAGTTACTCTGGATTGTAGGGTAAGTCGGAATTGCTAGGGTGGCTGGGGCAGCCAACATGGACATATGAAGATGCCTTAATCTGAGCCGGGATATGCATCCATCTCGCTTAGTATTGACTTTCCTGACTGGCAGCTGCTTCACAAGGTTCCAGACAGGAGCTTTCTTCCAAGCTCTACTTGGCAATGCAAGTTCTTACTCACCATAGGGAAGGACTGGTGCCTCCAGGCTGAAAGCAGTGCATGAAATATTCATATTCAGAGTGTCCCTGCCTCTCTATGCAAAGTAAAATAATAACCCCAGCTAATTCCCCACGCCTCGGAGTGTAGAACGTGGCAAAGCTTTCTTATCCTGAGTCAACCCAATGGTCCATTTACCTCAGGATTGCCTGTACTGACTGGAAATGGTTTCTGAGATTTTTAGACAGGTGTTTTTCCCAGCTCTATCTGGACACATCCCAGGGACTGAACTTATGAGAGTGCTCTAGAATTGGTTATGGACTGGCTCCAGAAACAAGCTGTCCCCATCTTCAAATGTCTGGGTTGCTGAGGTCCAGGTTGGTTGGAGTTTGGCTTGGACTTGTGTGACTGCAGGCATATAAATACTGTATATAGATATATACTATAGTGGTATATCGCTTAACAAGTGATCCACATAACTAGCAAAAATTTCTCTAGGATTCTGCCTCACATAACAAGTGTTGCTTCACTTAACAAGCGCACTCGTTGGCAGTTGGGGCAGACGCGCTGGCTGGCAGCCCTTTAGAAAAGCATCAGGGCTGCCTAGCGTGCCTACCCATAGCATAAGCAACATGTCCGCGCTATTCCTCCTGTGGCTGGGCGTCCGCTGGGCAGAGTGAGAGAAGAGCAGTGGAGAAAAGGGAAGCAGCTCAGGGCTAGCCAGAAGGGAGCAGGGGATGCTCAGGATGGAGAGAAGGAGAAAGTGGGGAGACACTTTGAAAGTGTCTTGGATTGCAGCCTTCCAACCATGTTTACCCAGAAGTAAACATTGTATTAAATGGGGCTTACTCCCAGGAAAGTGTCTTTAGGACTGCAGCCTAAGTAGCTTCATAGGATCATGCACATTGAATGCATGTTTTGAATTCAATTCCAGTGTTTTGTCATCATTTTTACATCCAGTTAATATTTTCATATGAATATTTTTTGGGTTCTGGAACCAATCATCTGAGTTTCCATTATTTCCTATGGGAAAATGCGCTTCACATAAAGAGCATTTCACATAACAAGCATGCTTCCGGAATGAATCAAACTTGTTGTGTAAGGCACCACTGTATATTTAAATACTGTAGAAAGATAAATAGGCATGCTGCTTATGGGGAGCACTGGTTGTCTCCAGCCCAACTACCAGTTATTGACTGTGCTGACTATACCCTGGCATGTTATTCAGTGACAGAGCACACATTCTACATGCAGATGGTTTTTCAATTCATACATGGATATTTGGAAAGTGGTGTGACAGAGGCTTCTCTGTCAGCCTGCACATGACATATTTCTGCTCTTTGCTGTGTCCTGTTCCTGTGTCTGCTGAGACTTCAGTTTCCCTCTTCTATACCCCTATACTGATATATATACAAGACAGTACAAGACCTTATGTACTGATACGCCCCTATTGATATGCCCATATCAATACAACACGCCATTTCAACATAACATCTTAATAAATTGAAGGTAACTTTTCTGTAGATGTCATATAACTTCCGGGTGCTCACTAGTTACCTGTTATTTCCTTAAGGTTTTTCAACAGAGCTTCTGATTGTTTAGCACATAACACCTATTTGCATATAAAGGAGTAAGAAAATGATAATGCTATTGACTTTAAATAAGGGCTCAAAACCACACCTAGGTTTGAGATTACCTATCCCATTATTTTTCTCCATTTGGTTTTAAAAATTTGTATATGAACTGTTGGAAAAATGCCCAAAGACACTTGTCCTTTGATTGTGAATGCTGCAATTGGCTGCCCAGGAACGATACGTTCCATCTGAGCAGGTTGTTCTTACCAGCCCACAATGGATTCTATGTCTGAGGGGTGAAATGCCCCTCTTATGTTCCAAGCACTAAGTAACATTCCCAATTCGGCTTCAACTGACTTTCAGCCTCATGTGATAAGTTATACTTGCTCAGCCTTTCCAAGATCTCGCCTTTGAAAGAAATATATATGTTTCAAACAAGCCCTGGAGTCTGGGCTGAGTTAACTTAGAGATCATGTAGAATATGGATGTTCAATTATTTTTTGTTTGCTGCCTTTGCCTAACAGCACCATGTATTTATTGCAACTGTCTCACACCCTTCAAATGCTGACTCATACCTGCATTCTTCTGCTTTTGGGATCAGTGACCACTGCTTCCAAGCCCACACTTTTTTCGGACCTAGGGCGCAATCCAGAGTAATTACGGGGAGTCCTTTCTCTGGAGTAAGAACACTTTACTCTGAATTGCAATATGAATTTCCCATAGGTTTTCACTAGGTGCAGTAACTTGGGTGCACATAATGTCTCTTACGTGCTCCCATGGTTACTCTGGATTGTAGGGCTAATCTGCCCTAACCATCACTGGTCCGTTCTGCCTTCCCTGGTTCTACCCTATCATCCCACCTCCCCCAAAGTCTTATCTCCTTTGGTAAGGCTGCAATCCAAAACACACTTTCCTGGGAGTAAGGCCAATTGAACACAATGGGGCTTACTTCTGAGTAAACATGGTTAGGATTGTGCTGTAAGTCTTCTGAGATTCACTTACATGCAAGGGATACCTCTGACTTTCTGTCTGGTGCTCCTATATGCACTACTCCATACTCTGTATAGTGAACTACTTTGGCAAAGTACATTTTTACAGCTTTTTACAGCAATCAACACTAGTGGAACTGCCACATTGCAACTCTTTCCCTTTTTGTTTTAAGGGGGAATTTTTCCTGGGGTAGGTTGAGACTACTTGATGCTTCTCAGTTTTAATTGCCTCTGTGATTTTATTACTCCTAACTTTTTAAATAATTATTTTTAATTGTTCATGAAATTTATTTTCCAACCTTGGCCTTTAAGAAGTAAAAATACAGTAACTGAATAAATAGAGATATAAATAAAGCAATAAAAAGTACTCTTAACTGACAGTTTTATTATGTTCATTCAGATAAACATACATAGAAATACAGTACACTGAAGTGAGAAGTAGAATTCTATCTTTTACCACTATTCTCACGTTATGTTTGAGGTTAAAATGTTGGATAATGTATTGTTTATGTTAATATAAATTTGATCGTGTATCCTAAGCTGAGAGAATATGCAAGTTTTGCAAGGAACCAGGATATTTATTTTTCATATGTAGCAGAGCAAAGAACTCATAAGGGAACAATTTATTCAATGAATTTCACAGATATTTTCTTTTTACTAATTGCTCTAACAGACTTTTAATTTGTTCAGTATTCAGAATGAAAACCAATTTTTTTTTCCTGTGGGCTACTCACAGGGTTTTCTGTTTTGTGTTTTTATATGATGTATTTCCATAGTTCCAGCTACCCCACCTAATCTACTCCATCCCAATCAAGGCTGTTCAGGTTCACAAATCTTTGAATATCATTGTGTCATGGTTTCAATGAAAATACATGCAGAAATAATGTCACAATGGGCTACCCAGTTGTGGTATAATCCCATATATAGTATCACAATAGTCTATGACTGTGAAAACAATGCAAACAACTGGTGGTACTCCAACAAGACTGACCCATTTATTTTAGTCTGAGTTTTCATAGGCAAGAGCCTACTCCATTGACTCCATGATGCTTGTGAAAAGACCCTTATAAAAATTATCTGCATGGCCCATTCCCATGTAACCTTTTTCACTTTCTTGTTTTCTTGGGGGTTTTTTTATAGCATGAAAACCAAACATTATTCCAGCATCGTAAATGTTTCTTACATGCTCCCATAGTTACTCTGGATTGTAGGGTTAGTTTGCATGCAGAAGGTCCCATGTACAATCCCTTGCATTTGCATGTAGGTTGGGAAAAGCCTGAAGAGCTGCTGCCAATCTGCATAAATAATACTAATCAACGGTAATCAGATGACCACCTTAGATGTCCATCTAAAAATAGCCTAATTTGCATAAATTATAATTGCTGGACAAAAAATCCGGTTGGTCATCTAAGGGTTACTGGTGGACCAAGGATCTGAACTCAACACAAAGCCTCCTTTGTACCAGCCTGTATAGTGTGGTTACTTAACACAGTAACCATCACAAAAACAGGATCAACTTTCCTTGAGGTATACAAAAAATGCTGACCAATGGATGATATTATTAATGGAACATAAAACAATTGATTGCCTCTTATATGCTTTCATCAGAGCCCATCCTAAATATCTCACCAAGAGGATTTTATCTCAGAGTGGAGATTTATTTCCCTGCTATTTCACTGTTAGAGGATGCTGGGTATATATCTAGCTGTGCTGCAAATGCTGGGTATGCCTAGAGATATCTGGGTATGTCTAGTTGCAGTCTGCATGGAATTGGAGTGATCTGTGCAGTGAATTATTATGCATGCAATAGTTACTCTGGGGAGCTACCACTAAAGGACTGTTACATGTGGCCCTCATGCACAGAGATACCCTGATTCAGCCTGGACTGCTGCTGGATCTTCTGTTATGTCCAGAGAAAAATGCTTTTTTTGACAGTGAGGCATGCCAGAAGCTCAAACCATTATGTGGTGGCTTGCAAGCTGTCTCAGTGGCTACACGGCTGTTGATAGCATCTCAATGGAGTTCATCTTCCACTCTCAAAAACGGTCAGCCTGCCAAATGTCCAAACCGTAAAAATCTTCACATATAAAGACCCTGCGTGGGTGGATGATGGCTGGCCTCAGCTACTTCTGAAAGGTCTGTGACAGAAAATAGTACTAATGCTCAATGCAGGTGATCACAATTTGGAAAAATAAAGATAACCCAGAGTTGTGTTATAATTTTTATAGGTACAATTTGTACCTATCTTTCAGTAGATGAGAGAGGTGGCACACAAGAAACGGATCATTAAACAGTAGTGTGAAGCCAGGGAAATTAACCAGCTGCTGTGAAATCCACCTCTCTTATTCTCTCAGTGATAAGGCGAGAGAGGGAGAGAGATAAAAAAGGACAGGTGCCAATGGTACCTATAACACAACAATTAAAAAGACTCTATTAAACCCAGACCTAATGGTTTTCACATGGTAGATTAAAAGAATTGGAGAACCCTTCATTCACACAGCATTTTCACTGCTGAAAGGTATGATCTTACATAGAAGGTGACAAGCAACAAGATGGCAAAGGATAATAGGATGACCTATCCACATGCAACACAATACAGGCCAAACTGTGTTATACATGGATTTTTTAATACATCGATTTGACTCAACATGAATGATCATGCAAATCATTCTATTCTTCAGCTGAGCCAGGCAAAGACAAAAGGGTCCTTTGCATTTCTAAAGGCTGATTTCCTCTCTACAACAGTAAGAAAAGCTGTTTTAAAAAATTATAAAGGGATACATTTCAAATTTTGAAACTTCTTTTATTTAACATTTTTTTGTATCAGTAGGGAGTACCAGAATAAAACTTTTGCAGATATTGAGGCACAACATCATTCCATTAGGAGCAATGTAGGAGCAAGAAATATCAAAGTGAGACTTTTAATCTATTTTCCCACCATATTTTAATCTGTGGATTTTGGATAAATATGGATAAATGCAGTTCTGAGTCTCAATCCAGTGGGAGTTAGGCAGCCCAATCTTATTCAGATTTCCACTGGAGACACTCAAGGCCCTACACATGACAGGAAGAGAAAGTCTGTTTGGTGATTTGATGATATACAGTAGGTATAACAGGGGAGGGCTGAAATATGTCAAAGGCAGGATGAGATAGTACCTGGTTTTAATGACTTGCACTGGATGCTCTCCTCTCCGGAACAAGCCATTGGCCCCCTTTGTCTTCTCAGACATTTACCAGCAAAGGAGCCAACAGCAATCCAAGGGGACAACTGGCAGTTGGGGGCTTATGGAAGGCTAAAGGAAAATATTTTCCCATTTCTCTCCCAAGACTCTTGATCAGCCTCTCCCTCCAAAACATGTAGAGAACCCCATATTGGCATGGCTACATGTTTTGCGGGTAAAGCATAGGATTGGGTCACTGGTTCCCGAACTTTTTCAACTGATGGCTCCCTTGACCTACTGAGCCACTGGCCGCAGCTTACACCCACATTCCACTCATTCTTTTGAGGCTGCCTTCCAGGACAAGGTAGGTTTTAAGGATAATACAGACCCATTCTGAACAGGCTCATGGGCAGAATGATGGGTGGCCATCCATCAGGGTTGGGCAGAGGCTACCACAAAGCCACCACCAACTTTCAGTTTGGTTTTTAAAGTATACAAGTATATGGCAAAGGAATAAGAAACATAATTAATCATGAACCATATTTGTAATGTATAGGACTCCAATTAGTTCCCAGATTTTAAGATTTTTGGTCAGGAAATTGTTTTCAAAGGTAGTAATATCTGGCTGGTTGGACATGAGATGTATATATAGAAAAAAGCAGTGTGGGGTTAGGGAAAGAAGTTTGGAATTGGCTGTCTTAAATGTAGGGATGGTGCACTAGGAAAGAGAGCCTAACAAACTTCCCTGAAGGTAGGACTGAATCTGTCAATTACTGTGTACACTCACACAACCTGTGAAGCATACATGAATTAATTTTTCACAATAGACAGCATTAGGTGCCTGAAGTTCTCTTTTCTGAAATGGGGAGATTTGATTTCCCTATGAATTCCCCTTCTCAGTGTTTCCAGGATGGGTCAGTCTACCCAGTATAAGACTGCCCAGATGCCTGGATCCAAAGACTAACCTAGCCTGGAACCACTGGGAAAAAAAAAATGTGGCCCTATACAGTCTGCAAAACAGACAAATTCCTAGGGGGAGGAAAGGAGCAACACTATTCACTGACTAGCCCACCGCACCCCCATATTTGATGCACATCACGACATATCTTGATTTCAGTGTTCCAAATTAGTATGGGTTGCTTCAGGTTAGCAACATGAATTACAACTGGTATCTCCCATGAGCCCATTAAGGAGAAGAGTTCATCATATGCTGAATCAAAAGAGAGGCTTTTTATTTTATTTCTTTGCCTTGATTCACTTTCACACCATATATATTATAACAATAATATGCTATATGGAAAGTAGTATCTCCAGAGTAGATTACTGGGCCAAAAAGGGGTGGGATGGAGGACAAAAAGTGAAAGATAAAACAGGAACAAAGTAACAAATTATATTGTCAGGAAAAATGTGAACTTTTTGATTGGGGATGACATTTATTTTAAGTGTGCAGTGACAGCAGGGAATCTGTCAGGGTAAGACATGGCAAAGGTTTCAACGTTTGTTAAGAGCGTCATGGGAATTTAACTAAAACTGTTAAAACTGACACTATTGGCTTTTGTTAACACATTAAGCCAGTGCCAGTCAGCATATCCTCCATAGCATCAGCTCAGTTAAATCATCTGGAAGATGCATAAAACTGGATGGGATAATAAATGCTACATTTTTTCCCTCCTCTTTCTATGCATGAATAAAAGGAACAAAGAGATGGCCCATTTTGACAGGGATTATGAGATGGATACATATTTTTTTTAATGTGCAAGCATTTTGCAATTTAAACGAACATACACAAAAGGAGCCATGGGCAGGGACCTATTCAAATATTCAATAGACTATAGAATAAAATAAGCATATTTGACTGCATTCATAGTTTCCTTACCCAGTGCTGGAGTTAGGCATAAGCTAAATAAACTACTGCTTAGGGCAGTGATTTTCAACCAGTGTGCTGTGGCATACTGGTATTCCACGGAGAGTCCTCAGGTTTGCCATGGGAATTTTGGGAGGGTCATTTTATTAAAAGGAAAATTGGAAGATTTCAACAGCATGGTGTGCTTTGTCAGTGGTGAAAACAATTGATGCAGTGCCTTGACAATTTCAGTGCCTTGTTAGTGTGCCATGAGATAAAAAAAGATTGAAAATCACTGGCTTAGGGTCTCAATTATGATATTTTTTAAAACCAGGATGCCCCAGTTCTGAACTGGCCTACTGGTGTCTGTTTTTTCTCCAACCCCAGACTAATGATGGTGCAATGGTTTTCCTCCCTATAAAATAGGTGGTTCACTTGGCAGGAAGCATGCATGGAGGGACAGTTAAGATATCTCAGTGACCATCCAAGGCAGCAAGGTCAGTAGGCCTGACTAGTATCAAACCTGTGATGTCTATCTATTGTCTTTCTCCACAGACTGGATGAAAAGCTCAGGAGATTAGCTGTCTGAACCCCTGACTGAATTTGCAAAGCTTGCGGGGTTTAGCTGCCATGACCCTTTGGGGACAATGTTGACAGTCCATCTTTGTGAACAGGCTGAAAAGGCGGCCTCGGATGGTTCTTCCATGGAGAACCTACAGGAGAGATAGACAACTTGGTTCATTTCCCCTTGCACATGTGGGCTTACAGCTGTTGGCATCCTTGACATCCTGAGTAAATGCATCCCAAATCAGTTCATCAAGTCTAGTGTCTTATTTGGGGGAGGGTGTGTGCACAGCTAAATTGATGCATTTTTCCCACTATTTTTTAAAAAATAGTGCTAGTTATTTAGTTATATAGTGCTAGAAAGGCAAATTGTTATTTTATATACATATGTTTCTTCTACACAGTAACTGACATGTGAAATCAGTATACGTTTATTGAAACTATCTGTAAGTGCAATGAGCAAAGTTTTAACAATGCTGGACAACGACTATATACAATTAAACTATGGCACCACCCTCCTAATGTAGACACTGAAAGAGACTTGTATATACTTTGGGATACTGTTAATGTTTTGCACAGCACTTTGCAGTTTGGATTACAATGGCCCACCAGAAGCAATATATACTTGCATTGTGTCCATATTCCTAAAGTCCATGTGTTGAGACATTTATGCCCATCTGCAGCTGTCTGCTCCAGCTGATAAAAGGCAGATGCAGAATGAAGGATTAACAAAAAAGAAAAAAAGAAACCACACACAGCCCACTAGAAGTGGGTGCCAATAATTGTCTTTTTACTTGACAAACATGATAGCGCATAATTTGACATGGTGAACTTAAAAAAACTAGTGTTAGGTTTTCGAATAGAAATAACAGATGGGAAAGATTGGGGACTGATTTGCCCAAATGCTACAGTTTTGACCATAAAAAGAACAAGACAATATGAAACCTCATTTCACAAGCACAAAGCACCATGACAAGAGCATAACCTCCATTATATACTCTAGACATTCAACTATGAAACCTTCCCATGTGGATTTATAAGAATTTCCTAACACTTCAAGGTGCCATATCTACAAATGGTGATGATAGTATTATCCCACTGGTATTTTTAATAGCAATCACTGGAACACATGGCTGGTTCTGTCAAAAGTTTTTTTTAAATACACAGAATAGGTTTTGGAATGATTCCCATTGGGGCCAATGTGATTGGGGCCAACACTTTAGGAGACATCTGTACTTATAGTATTGAATCTATGAAGCTCACTCCAAGTATTACTCCATGGATGATAGTTCTGTTTCTCCAGGCATACAAGGTAACTATTGTCTTTCTCCACAGACTGGATGAAAAACTTCAGAATGGAAAAAGTCAACCATGCTATCAGTTTATCTCATAATTCATGGTCTTAGATGAGGTGACATTTAATTATCCAACAAACTCTCAAGTATATATAGCACTGTTTAGACCAATACAAATATAACCAATAATACATAGTTGGTAAAATGTTTGGAAGTGATTGGCATTTGGTGTTACATACAAATATACTGAACAGTAGGAAAAATCACACAAAACTAACTTACGTGATTTAAGGGATGCCTCAGTAATTACTTTATCTTGTCTAAAGGAACTTGCTACTTTCAAATGTCAATGAACAACTAGAAAAATATTTAAATATACTGTAAGAAGCAGTGATTAGGGTGGAAAAACTGCCTTATAAAATTACAGTATATTTTAATTTCAGCGGATAAGCCTTATTTAAACTTTAAGCTTTTTTTTTGTTCAAGAATGAAACAAATAGAAACATTACTATGTGTGAAAATTGTTAACCTTTTCCTATAACAAATACAAAACTCAGATGTCATGTGTCCACTTAAACTGCACAAGAGAGACAATCTTTCAAATTGCACCGAAATCTTAATCTAATGTGTTAAACCTGTGTGGCTGCTATTTTTGGCTCCACAAAACTATAAGATGATGCTATATCTCTAGACTGTTTTTAAATGTAACCAATCTTTTCAAAGCCAACTGTTCCGCTTGTATTTTCACTAGTACAATGAATGCGGCCACTTCCATCAATAAGATAGTAAATATTTTCACCATTGAAATAACCTTGTGGTTGGCTTATAATTACAAGAATGCTCACTGAATTACTTGCTTTGTTCCAGTATCCCCTGTCAGTGCCACAGACCTCCCTGCCTCTCTTGTTTTTCTCAAAAGCAATTTAGAAAATGCTTGTATTTGAGACAAAAGGAGAACATTTGGTGAAAGAAAATTCATCATTAGGTATCTAGAGGTTTGTTAATAGAAAAGGCAACTCCCACAGTGTATCCTAGTGCTCAAGCCAGACACACATGCTCAGGACCAGCAAGCTGCCTTCACAGTGGGCCAAAAGTCATTATCATAATTTTATATTACATAGACTACATTGAAAATTTAATATATCCCCGCAAAAAGAGACAAAAGACATTTTGCATAATGCTTCTGTGAGCGCACTCTCTCTTGCTACTCTTTTAGCCACCCCATGCAGATAATCACACCAGGAAAAAGAAGTTCATTACCTAAGCCAAATCAAAATTAGGCTTTTCTTTTTGATAGGGAACTTCATTAGTAAACCCTGTCTTATACAGCTGGGAGATTTGATGAATCTATCTTCGAGTAATAATTCAGCACAATCAGCCCCATTTCTTCTTTAAGGTTTACGTCTTTGTTAAGAAAATGGAAAAGATATGTAGGGGATGCATTCATACATTTATAAATTCAGAAGGCCATCCTTCTTCATTTCCAGGCATTTAAACACATGCTAAATCTGTGGCAGCAGCCTTGTTAAGTAAACAAATTTCTTTGCTGCCTCAGCCGAGAATAAAGCATACTATAAAACCTGTAGAATCCACATATATCTATCCTGGAATAAGGGGAAATACATCTTAAAATGTCTTTATTTCAGGTTTAAATTTTATAACCTGCTCTTCTTTCCAAATTGGAAACTGAAGACAGTTTCCATAGAATATAAAAACAATAAATTATAAAAGAAACAAATTAACGATAAGACAACCAATAACTATAAAAGCCACAACCGTCAGAAGCACAATAAGCACAAATAAACAGCTGGACACAAACATACAAATCCATTCTTTGAATTAAAAAGCTGAGATTGAGAATATGTCCAAAAAATAAATGTTTTCAAGGTTCTTCACCGGTATCAATGGGGTTATCCAGTTATCCTTTGAGAAGGAGTTCCACAGGTTGGGCACTACAACAGAGAAGACCCTGTCACAAGATATCACCAACCCACACTTCCAAGTACAATGGCACTTGAAAAAGTGCCACTCAAGATTACCTCAAAGAATGGGCAGACTCCCATTGTGACACATGGTCCTTCCAGGTCACTGAGAGCATTATTGAATAAAACCAGCACTTTAAATTGTGCATGAAAGCATACAGGCAGTGGCATGACAGGGGCATAATTCCTCGTGCCAGTCAGCACCCTAGAAGCTGCATTTTATACTAAGTGAAGTTTCTGAACAATCTTCAAAGTTAGCCCCCCATGGCGGTACATTTCAATAATGCAAACTAGATATCACTGAAGGCAGTGCTAGCCACTGCTGTCACCTGCCTAAAAGGAGCAAGCTGTGTCTAAGAGCTTCAAACATGTTCTTTCAAGTGGACTGCAATCTTACGTAAGTCAGGCTAACACTGCAATACTACTAGGTCAACAGTGTAGTAGTGGGTAGTAGTGTCTGTATTTGATTTGGATTTAATCTCAATTTCTGGATTTAATCTCAATTTCTCTTCCATTCCACCATTGCCACCAGACTTAGGTTTAGCAGATCATCAGTTGCCTAGATTGAAGACAGATGAGAGAGATAGTACTGAGTATTACCTGCATATCAACAACACCACATTTTGTAAAATCATAGAATACTAGAAGTGGAAATCATCTAGTCTACCCTACTCCATGCAGGCAACTATAGTATCCCTTCCATTCAGTCTCTGCTTGCTTGGGAAGCTCCAATGAGATACTCTAAAACTATTTTGAGTGCTAGACAATTCTTACAGTTAGGAAATTCTTTCTAATGTCTAAATCTACCTCCCTGTAATTTCAACTCACTGGTTAAAGCTCTCAGGAACCACCAAACATAAGCCCTCCCTTTCTTCTGTGACAGCTCTTCAAATACAGGAAGACAGCCATCTCATCTCCCCTTAGCCTTTTCTTCTCAAGGCTAAATGTACCAAGCTCTTTCAACCATTTCCTCATAGGATTTGGTTTCCAGACCTCTCACCATCTTGGTTACCCTTCTCTGAACTTGGTCGAGCTTCTCAATGAACTTAAACACGGTGCCCAAAACTAGAAGCAGTATTCCATGTGAGCTTTAATGAAGTAGAGAGTATCACACATTTTGTGATCTTGCCTCTGCTTAGGCAGCACAGCATTACATAAGCTTTATTTTTTGCAGATGCATCACATTGCTAGCTCACATTTAAACACCCAGATAAACTCTGCTTCATGCAGGCTTCCCAGAAAGCTGGAATCTGCTGGACAAGTCAAACTTTTGGACATTGGACCAGACTGTCTGGTCCAATAGGCCTGGTCTAGTCCAAAAGGCCATTGTCCAGGGAACTGGGGTGGGGGAGATAGAGCTAGCCACAGCTTGACGTGGCCAAGTCTGGCCAGCCACGGCATCCATTTAAAAAAAGTACTCTGTGCATGCACGCGCAGTCTTTCCCTGCCTAAAGGCTCCAACGGAGAGTGCGTCTCTGTGGTGGAGTATCCTCTCCTGACCTCACCGGCACTTTCACTTTTCACTTTCACTTCACGAGGCACATGCCAGTGAGGTCAGGAGAGGATACTCTGCCCACAGAGAAGCGCTCTCCATCGGAGTCTTTTGACAGGGGAAGACTGCGCATGCATGCACACAGTAACTTTTTAAAAATGGATGCCTGCAGTCCCTGGACAGGTGAGCCTCCCAAGCAGCCTCCTCAGCGGCTTCCCCAGCCAAGGTAAGTAGATATCTACTCAGAAGTAAACCCATTAATTCAATGGTGCTTACTCCTGATTTTTTTAAAAATGTAGGACATCATACAGTTTGTCCTACATTTTAAAAATAGTCTGGATTTTTACTTTTGGGTGACCATGTACTACATTTTGGCTTTAGGATGTGGTCACCGCTTCACGTTATTAACTGGTTCCCAATTTGTGGTTCATGAAAGCCTGAAAAATGGTTTGCAAAGGGCTATGTGCTGCATCATGCAATGGGGAGGCACTCACAAAGACCTCTTCAAGAAAAAAATTTGTAATTTTAACTCAGTGCTGCACTGCAGCATTATCAGGGTTGGAAATTACATGCAGTGTCTTCCTGAGCAAGCATTCCCATAGAGAATACCACAGAGGTAGGAGAACCAACTGTTGTTGGTGGCCAGTTTGTTCTTTTCCCCATCTGGTAATCCTTGGGGAGAGTTCACTGGGGAAACACTTCTCCATGGATAATGGACCTGTTAAATGCTCCCTACTGAATACAATGGGGCTTATTTCCAAGTAGATATAGAGAAACTTTGGCATTGCAATGATGATACTTTCTGTTCCATCTGCAACATCACTCCTGGGAGGGATCCCATACAAATTATCGTTTTAAGAAGTGGTCCTGGCTGAAATGAAAATAAGAAGTTACTTTAAGGCTGCAATCCTAAAGACACTTTCCTGGAAGTAAGATCCATTGAACACAATGGGGCTTAATTTTGAGTAGACATGGTTAGGATTGTGCTCGATGTTATCTGTTAATGGCAAATTGGAGGACTCCACTACTCTATTTCATCCATTTAGGGTGGCACAATCCCTGTATCACAATCTCTGAACATGAACTGGAGGTTGTCCATGACTTTGTATACCTTGGCTCAACTATCTCTGACACTCTCTCCTTAGACTCTGAGCTGAATAAACGCATTGGTAAAGCGGCTACTACATTCTCCAGGCTTACAAAGAGAGTATGGCTTAATAAGAAGCTGACGGAACATACAAAGATCCAGGTCTATAGAGCTTGCGTCCTGAGCACACTCTTGTACTGCAGTGAGTCTTGGACCCTTTATGCATGGCAGGAAAGGAAGCTGAACACCTTCCATATGCGCTGTCTCCGACGTATTCTTGGAATCACCTGGCATGACAAAGTCTCAAATGACACAGTATTGGAACATGCTGGAATCTCTAGCATGTTCACACTTCCGAAACAGCGGCGTCTACGCTGGCTTGGGCATGTCGTGAGAATGGCTGATGGTCGGATTCCAAAAGATCTCTTATATGGAGAATTAGTGCAGGGAAAGCGCCCAAGAAGGAGACCACAGCTGCGATACAAGGACATCTGCAAGAGGGATCTAAAGGCCTTGGGAATGGACATCAACAGCTGGGAAACCTTGACCTCTGACCATTCAGCGTGGAGGCAAAAGACCCAGCATGGCCTTCTCCAACTGGAAGAGACACTTGTTCGGCAGGCTGAAGCAAAGAGACAGACCCGAAAACAGCGAAACCTGGGACCTGGGCAGGGGACGGAATTTATTTGTCCTCAGTGTGGAAGGGATTGCCACTCTCACATTGGCCTCTTTAGTCACACTAGATGTTGTTTCAGGACCTCCAGTCAGAGCACGATACCATAGTCTTTCGAGACTGAAGGATGCCAATAATAAAGGGTGGCACTGAATTGGATATCCTTCACTCAGGTTCCTAAATGACCTTTCCTTAGGTGTAGGTCAGTTGGTTTTACAAGATTTGGTTATGCCCCATGAGGTCAGCCTGTTTAAAATTGCTGACTGATTTCTCTATGCTTCAAATTTACAAAGCTTCAACTGAGCATAAACCTTAAATGGTCAGATGAGAATTTCCTGAGTGTGCGATTAGTTAAGGGGAGTGCAGCGCTGCCTGCTCAAAGAAAAGAACTAGTCAATGATCTGTGAAAGGTTGCAGCTTTGCACCTTTATACTAAAGGTTTCCAAAATCAGAATGCAATGCATTGACACTGGTATCTCTTTAGTGCTCTCATGGGCTTGAAACCTTGAAGTACACTCTTTTCCTAGGCCACTACCTCACTTTCTCATTCATCTGAAACTGTTTATCTGAACATTTCAGGTGTCCCCTGAGATCTTTAGATAAACCAGTCTGTAATGTACAAGCAAATCACATGTTTGGTTCAGAGGTTTTCTGACAGCTTCTCAGATGCATAAATTCCTACACTATTCAGAGTTTCTTAGTGTGAATCTCATGGTACAACAGAGTTTGGAATTTTATAAGACTTTTGTACTCTTCTCCTGACATGTATAGATATAGCTGCTGAAGGTGAGTATCATTTGTAAAATATTTGTCATTGCAATATCAGAGCTTGCCACCAGATGCCATATTGTGGTATCTATAACATGGGCTCTGAGGTTGTTGTTTTTTTTTTAAATATGTGCATGCTGGGTGATGTCAATGACAATCTAAGTGAATGCAACACTGAAAGTGCACTGGCCTAACCTCCCCCCCAAAACCAATACTTTTGCGATACCCAGCATGGGATACCCAGCATGGGATGTGTACCAGCCTAACGGGGGTTAGGATTCCGCTCAACAGTTGCCCAGAAAGATAGACACACATACATACAGTATACTCTGACATGGAAGAGGTTGGGAGAAATAATTTGGGTCCCCTGAAAACAATATTTTTGCCCTTAAAACTAAAAATGAGCCACTACTTGGGGAAGGTTTATGCCAAGCATAAACTGAGGCTCTAGAGGCTGATGCACATGCTACAATTTTAAATGAAATTGCTAAAACAGATGTATAAGATTTAATATTTCCAGTGAATCAGAAACTTCAGGTGTATTTTTTAAAGGACGTGTATTTTTGTTTTTGAAATTCTTCCAAGTGCAGAAAATCCAGTTCAGCTATTTTCTTTTTCACTAAATTTCCACATTATTAGAAGTACACAGCTAACCAGGTTTCAAGCTGTAGACAAAATAGCATTGTGGGATTACATTAGTCCGACAGCTGCTTTATAACTATAGCTTCCAGACCAATTTATTTAATATTGATCTTTAAACAAACATCAGTACAAATAAATTTGAGCACTCCAGTCCTGAGATTTTATATCCATAAAAGAGACCAATATTCAGGGAACTAGTACTGCTTGTATTTCTCCCTTTGATTTCGTTTTCTTTGATCCTGCCAGGTATCAAATACATCAATGACAAATTAAAACAAATCCATCTTCAGATAACGTTCAGTTTATAATCTTTCAGGCAGAAAGAATTTTTCTATCAATAACTTCCATCAAGTATTTTTACTGATCTTTTTTATTGCTTTACTCCGATGAGTACAAAAGACAGCAGTGCCATGTCTTGACTGAATGCCGCACTAAGCCTTTTTCTTTCTTTCTTTTTTGTTATCTCTGTCAAGGAGGGTTAGAAGAACAACTTGTTCTACCTTTCACACCTCTAAGCAGTTGTCCTCTTAGCTTCCTGCATCCAATGGCAGAGACAGGCCTAGATCCAAATGCCCCCTTGCTGACAAAATTGCTGTGCTTGGGAGGCTGATCTGACGCTTTTTACGGGACAACGGTTGACCATTTGAAAGAAGGACAGCTGGGTGCTAAACATAAATGGGGAAAAAGACTTAGACAGGGAAATAGATAATGAATCCTGGGATTAGACACTCAATTCAATTAGACAACTATATACAAATGTTAGGCATAAGCTGATCCAACATAATTATTTGCATAGGACTTATTTGTGCCCTTCTTCGCTATACAGAGATACAAGATACAATGGGGACAAATATTCCAGTGGCTGGAACTGGGATAAAGTTCAAAAGTTTCTGGTTGCAAGTTATTCAGATCAGCCATCTGTTCACAAGCAGTAAGATCTATGCATTATATTTTTCTTCCAAGTAAAGTGAACAGATATATACAGGGACACACACAGAAACACAAATAAGCACAAACAGAAATACTCACAAACTCACACCCCTCTCTGTCTAGTGTCAGCGTTATCACAAATGATGGTCAAAAGACTAGCCTATGCAGACCGCCAGTAAGATGTGCATAACATTATAATATTTCAGGCTTTGGGAAGCTTTGGGAGAAGGACAATATATTCCCTGAGATTCTAGTAAGACTGTTTTCTAGATGCTCAGAAGCTTCTGCTAGATACATGAACAATAGAGTCTCACAGGAAATCAAGACTTTGTTCAAGAACTTTGTTCTTGCCTGTTTTGATTGTGGTATGTAGTAATATGAAGGAGGATGGATGTGAATTAACTGGCAGCTTCTGCAGCATTGGCAAATAAAATGAAACCCTCTCTCAACAAATACCCCTTATTAATAAATTTAAAATGCAATTATATAATACAACTTGCCTTTACAGCAGGGGCACAGAAAACATCGCACTGTTAACTTTTGAACAATGTTACTCTTTTGGTAACAAAGAATATAAATCAATAGAATTACAGTCTCTTAACAGTACTAACTTGTGCTACACTATATTGTAAGACACACTACTCAGAGTTGGAGGTCACAACCCCCAGTTTGTGTAGAGGTCCCTGATTTCCTTTAAGGCGCAGAGGAAGGGGGAATGGAGCAGCACAATCATCAAGATTGCATCCCTGCAGGAGAGGGATGTGTGATTTTCCACCTCTTCAGGAGTCTCTATGAAGTCTCTAGGAGTTTCCTATCTCTATGTAGAAATACAAGTGATTATTTCTGATTGCACTAGTTAGCCCTTGTGATTTCTTAACTACAGTGGCGCCTCACATAAAGAACACCTCATGTAAAGTATGTTTCATGTACCAAACAAAAATTTCTCTAGGATTCTGCTTCACGTACAGAAAGTGCTTCACATAAAGAAAACATATGTTGGCAGTTGGGGCAGATGTGCTGGCCAGCAGCCTGTTTAAAAAGCATCAGGGGTGCCTAGTGCACCTGCCCATAGTGAAAACAACACTTCCATGCTGTTCCTCCTGTGGCTGGGTGTCTGCTGGGCAGAGGGAGAGAAGAGCAGTGGAGAAAAGGGAAGCAGCTCAGGGCTAGCCAGAAGGGAGCAGGGGAGAGAGGCTCAGGATGGAGAGAAGGAGAAAGTGGGGAGACACTTTGAAGGTGTCTTGGATTGCAGCCTCCTCACCATGTCTACCCAGAAGTAAGCCCCATTGTGTTAAATGGGTCTTACTCCCAGGAAAGTGTCTTTAGGACTGAAGCCTAAGTAGACTTCATAAGATCATGCACATTGAATGCATGTTTTGAATTCAATTCCAGTGTTTTGTCATCATTTTTATATCCAGTTACTATTTTTATATGAATATTTTGGGGGTTGTGGAACCAATTGTCTGAGTTTCCATTATTTCCTATGGGAAAATCCACTTCATGTAAAGAAAGTTTCATGTAAAGAAACTGCCTCCGGAACGAATTAATTCTGTTACGTGAGGCGCCACTGTACTGATCTCAGCAATTATTACTAACAGGTCTTGAAACTAAGAGAAGGAGCCATACACCTGGTACACTAAAGTATGGTTGTAGCTGATGACACACAAGCAATACAATTAAAGATGGTGGACTGGGGCTATTTACCAGAAATACACCTGATAATAAAATATCAATTTTGGGATGCCATATATCAGTATCAGACACAAATAAAGCATATTATTAGTCAATAAATTTGCTCCCCAAAAGATCATTCACCCATCCATAACCTATGTTAATTTTTATTACATCAAATTAGAGGTGATACCTTTGGAACATTTTATTTAGCTTGGAAAAAAGAGTATACAAATAAAGTTAGTAAGTTTTTGTAACTTAATGGATGGTACCTATGACAGCTAAGCACATTATTATCTTGTGATGTGGTACAATAAATGAATAGATGCCCTATAAAGAAAGATACTATCTCTGAAGACTGCTTACAATTCCACTCTAAGGTCTAAACCACTCTAAATTTAATTTCACAAGGAGTGAATTTAGACCGTTTCATAACCTTAAAGACAGCTCTAGCCTATTTTTAATGCGCTTCTGGCATTTGTGAAAGCAGTACAATTACTGAAGCTGTTTCTAAAACCCTGAGCTGCAGAGTGTTACTCTCTTAAAATGGTCTCTGGGACAATTGTGATAGAAAAGATAGCGACACCGCAGACTATCCAAGGAAGCCTCTGTTAAATCTATATGGCATTAAGTCATAACACGAAGATTTTTAATGGTCTCTTGTTTAAACTACATGTGTACAACACAGCATATCACTGTCTTCGGAAAAGAGTGCTCAGAATGAAATTTCTTCATTTTGAAAATTCAGCTGACACATTAATTGCAAGACAGAGTGCATGAGGTAGAACAGCCATGCGTTTAATTGTGACTCTTACAGTGCGCTGCAGCAGCTTGCAGTTCTGAAGGCAAGCCTCATGTAAGCTTGCTTCATAAGTGGATGAAGAGATGGTTATCTTGTATTGCTTCTTAATCATTATTACAGCTATACAGGCCTAACTTGATCATTAAAAGCATCTGGAAAAAGTGCGTCCTGCATCTCCAATCAGCAAATCATGTTACAGTGGCAAAAACAATGGTTTGGTAAAAAGCAATAGTTCAAATCCAGAATTATTATTTATTTTAAAAGTGAAAGACCTCACAGCATTCATGCGCTCTCACTCCACAGGGCCTTTTGCTACTCTGGCTCTGCAAGACTCTGCTCAAACTGTCTATTTCAACTCTACAGTCTCACTCCAACAAGGCCTTTGGATCAAACTCTTCTCATGTGAACACAGGCAGTGTCTAGGAAGCTGTGGAGCAGATGTCTCCACAGAGACTCACAGATGCTGTCAGGAAAGAACTACAGACTAACATTTGATGCATTTTAAAGAGGAATTCAGAACAAGATTCAAACAGACTGATTGTCTAACACTTCAAAGGATTCTGCAGTATTGTGGTTATTATTTTTCATCTGTATTTTCCAGCATTCCCCCCTTCATATCACTAGTGGGGAGGGAACGAAGGTTATCATATTTTTTGGTTAAGTATGGGACAAATTAAGGACATTCATCTTCCAATTACAATATGAGAAGAACTGCACTATTGAACCATTTAATCATTATGAGGATAATGGTGTTTTTTTAGTATGTCAGTGGAAATTATTTTGTCTCTTATAGCACTTCAGTGCTTGTATAGCTTCACATACACCATCTCAGTAGTCTTTCCAACAAATGATGATAAAAAGGAAAAGTGGTTAAAGACAGCACTCAACCAGTTGTAGAAAGGGTTGTATTTCTCCTAAAGGAGACAGTGGGAATTTTCATGACTGATATTTTGGTGAAAAATTTTGAGCAGCAGGGGCTCATCATGACATTCTTGATAGCCATACCCTACTTACAGCCATATCTTCCCACAAAATCAGCTTTGATTTCTCAATAAGACTGTTTTCTTTTTGGGCAATGTATTCTTCCTTATATTTCATTGAAAAATTGAAGAAATTTAATCTCAGACGCTGGGGCTGGTTTGCAATGGTTTAAAACAAATAGATAAAAATGGGGAAAATGAATTAAAATATTCATATAAAAAGTGCATTAGTTTGCTGACCCTTGTATCATTACTCAGAAATCCTACTGTATTCACTACTACACGATTACTATGATGAGCATTATGTAAGGCTAACCTTAATTTCAATCTCGCAAGCCAATTTTTTTTCTTGAAAACTGTAAGTCTGTAAATAATATAAACTGTAAATAATGAAGCTAAGGAATAGAGTATGGATAAAAATTGAAATGATTATTATGATTATTATTATCATGAGCTGCACTGGTTGTCTCTGCTGGGACAGAAGGATGGGAAAAAATTTCTTAAGTATTAATAACATTAACAGTCCAGTTCACCTCGACTCCCTGGAGAGCATTATTGCAGCATCTCCTGAAACCCTTTGCAGAGTTTTTGGCCTTTAGACGCTCCCATGGGTGAGAAAGATTTGTTGCCTTATAATGCTGTCAGACCTTCACTGGTGTCAATTTCACTGGCACAAATCCACATAAAGGCTGAAGGGGATCAGGATTCAGAAGACATTGCTGCCACCAACCCTTCCTGAGCCCAGTCCACCTTTCTCCTCACACCACTGCCAACAAGTTTCACCCTTTCCACTTCTGACCCCATACACCACCTTCTCTGAAGTAGTGGTTGGTCCTGGCTTCCTACCACTTCTGGAGTCAATCTTGCACTCTCCAGCAGAGGTGCATCTGCAACAGCTGGAAAACATGCACTGCTGGTGCAATGCATTCCATCAGCATATCATGCCCTTAGGATTGGGCTCTAAGTGTTTTTATGAGAATGGATGGATCCTATAAAACAGGTAATATTATTATTTCCATACTTCAGATATAAATGAATCTAAGAGACAGCATCTTGCCTAACACCATCTATTAGGCAATCACACACACTATGGTCTCCTGACTACTGCCAACCAGATCTCCTGGATGTTATATAAGCCAATAAGAAATGAGAATGCAAGTGTTTGGTAGCATCTCACATGGAAGCATTTGGTAGCCAACAGCAGAATTTTTAAAACTGTGGCTGTAAGTCTGGAAGGATTTCACCAATATAAACACAAGTCTTCTTGTTGTATCTCAAATAGTAGCAGTGTTTTTTTACATTGTGACTTTGTGTACTGAGTGAAGAATACAGGGCACAATAATAACCAGTTTTGGCCAGTGTAGCTCACCCATCTCCCCATTCCCATGGTCATGTGGAGAGGCCAGCACATGTCTGTACACTGGCCTAACCCCTCCAGGAAAGTGATCAAGTGCCTTTTGGCATTTTTGTGACAATCCCAGGCCAGAACAGGACTTACATCAGGACTAGTGCACTATAACAGGATTGCACTTATAATTTGTGTTTCATACTAACAATAATGAGTAAACCATGGCCTTCAGTGGATACAGAAGGAATCTTTTAAATCACCTTTTTGAGAGGAAAATAACTGAAGGTGCAATCCAAACTTAGGCCAGCACAATTCATTAGTGTTCCCATTCCCGTGGTGATATAGGGAAGCAAGCACATATCTGTGCACGGATCTAACCCTCCCTCAGGAGTGGCACATAAGTTCCTTTCAGCACTTTTGTGACACCCCCAGCTCAACATTGGACTTACGCTGGGGTTTAGGCCAGGCTAACTGCAGCCTAAGTGCAGGCTAACTGCAGGCTAACTGCAGCCTATGATTGCAGCCTAAGTTCTGTAGCAGAGACTTCAGCTTCTGAAGTCTTGGAACAAATTACCCCCACCCAATCCATTATTCACATTTGAGTATTTTTTACAATACAATGATGTATTCAGAATGGATTATCATTGTAAAGCAAGGGATCTAATGTTTTTATATAGTCTGTATTCTTAAATATGAACACGGAATATCTTGCTTTCTATTCACTCAGAGCTATGCTGAAAATCAAATTTTGCGTAACATATTCTTTTTTTTACATTTGTAATTCTCTGAAAATGTAAAACTGTGCCATAAGATGAAAGCAGTCATCTTTAAGCAAGCCACTGAAGCTACTTGGGTGTTTTCCCCATTAATTAATTACAAAGGTTCTTTACAACTAGGTCAAGTTGACAACAACATGAACACAGGATTTTCCCTGCAGAAAAAGAGTAAAATAGGAAGGGAAAAGCCATGACACAGTAAGAGGCTTCACCTTCTTCAGAAGATCCTTATAATGTCTATAGGTGGATCATTTTGAGAAAGTGAAAGGAAAAGAAAAAGCTGGGATTGAAAAAGTTAGGAAAGCATTATCCAAAACTGAATAAGGAGGGCATTTGCTTGAGAAAGCAAAAGGAAAAGAAAAAGATGGGATTGAAAAAGTTTGAAAAGCACTACAGTATCTAAAGATAATAGATGCTAATAGAGCTAATAGAGTTCTATACATCTAGAACAAGGGTGTCCAAACTTTTGGGCAGTAGGGCCACATCATTCTCTGACACTGTGTTGAGGGGCCAGAAAAATGAATTACATATCAAATTTGAATAAATTTGCATATATTTACATATAAGAGTGCATATTATATACAAGAGTGTATTAGAGACATTGCAAGGCTTGCCCAAGTGCCAGATGAAGGGGTCTTGCCACAAGCTGCTTTGAGACTCACAGTGGGACACATCAGGCCCCCAGGCCGGGGTTTCGACATCCTTATCCTAGAACAATATGGGTGTAATCTTCCTTACATGTTGTTAGACAGTCTTTAAAGTCTAGAAAGTTGTTAGACAGCAACTTTCCATTACACCAGTTGCAACCTTCCTGGAAATGTTTTTCCCCTTAAGAGGAATGGCAGTGGAGCTGACTGTGGTGACAGCTCTTCTGGGTTTGTGCTGCTCTGACAGTAAAAGACTTTTTTAAAGGATTTGGGGACTTACCCATCGGTGCAGCTTGAGATGTTGCAAAACCCAGTTTCTTCCTGCTGCCACACACAGGAAAGGTCCCCCTAATTACCCCCTTTTTAACTAAGGAAAAGTGCAAACCCAAAAGTGCCATAACTGCTGAGTTGCCACTCCTTCCCCCTCTCCCCATAAAAGCCCCACAACAACTCAGTGATTCCCTTACCTTTGGGTTCCCTCACCTTTATGAATCAGTACACAAAAAACAAGCAGTTAATTCATATTTCTTAATATGGTATGATTCAGGCTTCGCCGCAATATAACCAAAGCAAAATAGACTACAATATTCTTATGGCATGAAAAGTCTTTATACTAGATGCCCAGTAGACAGTGTAAGTAAACTCCAAAGAGCTACACTAGCATTAATCTGGGCAGCAAAATGCAGGAAATATTTTTCAGCTGCAGATCGCCAAAGAAGCTGCAAGAAATTTTTTACCAGCTACATTCATTCTAATGTGGAGATATATAAGGAGCAAAACACACAGCTGGTTGTGCTTTTTCCCTCCAGAAACTATTTTCAGGATTAGCCAGAAAGAAGAATGAAGCAAGGAGGAAGACCCACACTCTAAAAACTGGGAGCGGGGTGGGGTGGCAGTGGTGGCAAGCTCAAACATAAAGAACAAACAGAAGGTTGTAACATTTTTTGTGCCAATTAATGAAGCAGCAGCATGGAACTGTTTAAAGGAAGAAGTCATTGGGGTACAATCTGCTTTATAGTTTAGGAGGCATAAAGAAAGCCTCTTCTCGATTAGAAGAAAGATAAGATGCCTTGTTAAGGAATGGTAAGAATGAAGGCCTGCGTAAGCATTAGAAGAACAAGATGTTAAGGCACATGCATTACACATAATGGCACAGAAAGCAGACACCCAAATCTTCTGCTTCTCTTCAACAGCATCTAGTAAGACCAAAAAAGAGGGATGATGGCACTGAGTTGTGTGTTCCTCACCTTTTGAAGGGGTTGGAAAACTCACAGTGTGACAATATCATGGCACACATTTTGTCACAATAAAGTAGGTTGCATTGGAGAAAGGAGAAGGCATAAAGTGCTTCTGAAAGTTGCACCATGTATGTCCCATTTCTGCCCCAAAATGTAAATACACAACAGGGACAAAATGTGTGCACCTTTGAACTGGGCAGAAATAGGTTAAGGCTGGGCTTAATATGGATATGGAAGAGAGGCAAACGATAGGATCTAAGGGCACAATCCAGAATAACTAAGGGAGCACATAAGAGACATTATGTGAAGCCGTAGTTACTGCACCACCTAGTGAAAACCTATGGGGAATTCATATTGCAATCCAGAGTAACTTGTTCTTACTCCAGAGCAAGGACTCCCCATAGTTACTCTGGATTTCACCCTTAGTTAGTTTATGGGCTCCTCAAAGAGACAAACAGCAATCAAAACATATTCCAGAGTATTTAAGTGAAAATAAACTATTTCAAAACCTGAGTGCACAGTTATAACTTTTTGGATGCTGAAGAATGAGAAAACCTAAGGTGTCCACAGATGAATTTATGCCTTGGTTTTCCTGCTTAATGCATTACAGCTGCCTTATGGAGGCCTGTTTAAAATGGCTCCATTTTGTGGTTTACCTCACAAGTCAGGTCACCCACTATACCACTGCATTTGCCAGCACTGTGGGTGGTGAAATCCTATGGTTTGCACAGTGAGCTACAGAGCACAGACACAGCTCCTCACTTGCTAACAGGCAACATGTGAAACCATATAAAGAAGCCACCACATGGCAACCATAATGTGTCAAACTGGGGTGTCACTAAAGTGGTTTCAGGCCCTACAATCCCGAGTAACTACGGGAGCATGTAAGAGACATTACGTGCACCCGTAGTTACTGCACCTCCTAGTGAAAACCTATGGGAAATTCATATTGCAATCCAGAGCCAATTGTTCTTACACCAGAGCAAGGACTCCCCATAGTTACTCTGGATTGCGCCCTAAGTTTCAATTCACAGTACAAAAGAATACTCTCCCACACTGAATGGTGAGACATGGAGGGGTAGTGCAGTACGATTCCATTTCCTTTGACAGGAAAGCAATGGAGAGACTGTCTTTTTTAATAGTTGTTTTATATACAAATTTACATGAAACAGTAATTGGAAGTTAAATAAATAAAACAAAATTTCCAAAGAAGAAGAAGGCACAAAACCCACTAAATTTCCCTGAAACTTAGTGTGTTGGGCTTTAGCACGTTACTGTCTGTCCCTGAATTTCGCTTTCTCACTCATGACAAATGTAAAACCTGCTCCAAAGTGTTCTCTTTTTTCTAGTTGTGATAGATAATACATTACTAAGCTTGAAAAGAGAATCAAGAAACTTTAAAATTAAGTTTAAATTCTGAGTTCTCAATGGTGGCCCCTTCACAATAATCAAGACAACTAAACAAAATATTTGTGCCTATTGGTGAAATTTCCTACAAGCTAAGTGCAAGAGAAGAACGAGCATGGAAAAGCATCATATAAACAAGCTTATATGAATAAGAGACAAGTACCAAAAGAAAGAAATGTTTTGACAGAATATAGGGAAAAAGGTAAAGCAATCAAAGCATTGAGGAGGGAATTACAGAAAAGAGAGATAATGAGCATCAACAAGGAGCACAAATGTTCATGAGAAGAAATATTTTATTGTCCTAAACAGGAAATAAATTTTATTTATTGGATTCATATCCTGCTGTGTGGTCAGAATGCCATTTGTGCCCGTACAAAACACAATATGGAAAGACTTACGTTCAACTTATGAGGGCAGGATGACAGTTTATGTGGTCTCCAACCATTCTGAAGTGCACACCTGACAGAGGAATCAATGGGAAAAAACGTCGGAGAGGAAACCGGTGAAGACTGTTTCCTTAGTGCCTTCTGAACAGGCAAGTATTCCAAAAAACAGAAAACGTTTATGGCACCATAAGCACATTCAAGGTTTAGCTGCAAGGATAGCTTGCCCACATAGGGTAAAAATTGTTTTGTGAAATCAGCAGTTCCAAAAGACTGGACTGTTTATTGGGCATTGACGGTATGGTATGGAGACAGCAACTAACTAGGCACTGGTTTCAGGCTGTAGGCTGGTCCTTAAATAAAGTCAAATTATGCTTCTCTTACAAGCTTTTAGAACCAACTGCATAAAAACCATAGATACAAATGATGATGATCAGGCAGTAAAACAAGAAAAAATTCATTAAAATCCACACGATTCTTATGTACTTAATTCTGTGACCCAATCCTATCCAACACAGGAACAGCAGCACCGAATGACTACTGCTACATGCTAGAGGGGGCTGAGCAGTCAGTCTTGGAGGAGGATGTGCAAGGGAGCCACTGCAGTTGAGGGGAGCAAAAGAGAGCCATATGCTTTCCTGGTCAGCACTTTCCTGGTCTCTACTGGCCTTTGGAACTCCAATTGTAGCATTGATTGGACAGATCTGGCCTTCCCACTGGTATCATTTACTCCACGGATGGCACAAGTGTGCCTTATGGCATTTTTTGCAACACTCAGCACCAGTGCTTACAGTACCAAAGCTAAGGCAGAGGAGGATCAGGCTGCCCTTTGCTTTATGATTACTTTATTCTTATGTAATACTATTCAATAGAAATAGTCAATGATTTATGCAAAGTGCATCTTTGTGAAATAAATATGTTTCCACTGATAAATATTCTAAACAGAAACCACAATGACCAAAAGGAAGAAAGTACTTTGGGGAACAGTCAACAAAAATCATACTACTGCTCATTGGCACTTAGTCCTTACTTCATAAATCAAAAAAGAGAGGTTCTTATGTCTTATCTTCCCCACTGATTACCTTTAGCTTTCTATCAGGTTACCCTTGGGCAGACACAACATAACCAAGATATATGGTTTGAAAAGGCTATTCCTGTATTCATCCACTCATTCATTCTGTTATCAAAAAGAATAAGACAAATAAAGCAGACCAGTGAGTACTTAGAGGAAAGGTCTACAATTCTGCATTCTTTTCACCAAATGATAGGCATGTACATGTAGATGAATGTATCACCAAATGTTGGTAATGTATGCATCACCAAATATCACCAAATGATGTACATGAACTGCGGGCACAACAATAGTACTACCTGAAAGCACACTATCCAATATGGAAGCTGGAGAGTCACATGGTCAACCCAAGTGGGTCTAACCCTACAATTCAGAGTAACTACGGGAGTACGTAAGAGACATTACGTGCACCAGTAGTTACTGCATCACCTAGTGAAAACCTATGGGAAATTCATATTGCAATCCAGAGTAAAGTGTTCTTACTCCAGAGCAAGGACTCCTTGTAGTTACTCTGGATTGTGCCCTATGTTGTTTCTCAATGTTGTGTTCTCATTGTGTTCAATGAGACTTACTCCCAGGAAAGTCCAGTGTCAGATTCCAAGATGGTGGATCCCACCTTTTCGTGACCCCCCCTGAACTGAGGTTGCAACTCTCAAGGGGATCTTGACACTGACTTTGAAGACCACAGGCCAAGATAGCCAAAAGATGTGAGTTGAGTAAGCAGTTATTCAATTTTCATACGGCTCAAAGATATAATACAGGTATCATTCGTTATCCACTAGGATTCTGTTCTGGAACTTCCCGTGGATAAAAAATTCAGTGTATAAAGAAAACAATGGAAAAATAGGTTTAAAGATCAACTTTCAGGTTTCTTGCTCCTCTGTTGTAACTAATTGAATAAGGTAGTGCCTCAATATCTGCAGGGGTTTGATTCTGGGACTGAAAAATGGAATGATTGCTTGCATAATTGCCTCTCTACAATAGTAGAAAAGCAGTTTTTAAAAATGTGACTTGTAGCGGCCATTCGTGTTGAGTCAAATCCACGGATAAAAAAAATCGATGTATAACAAGGTTGGACCTGTTCAAACAAAAAGAATTGTTTTGGGAACTGGTATGTCTTTGTGAATGACAGTGTTTCTTTATTCTGGACTGGAAAACTGGACCACAACCACATTTAGATGTTCGTTAATCACTGGATAATTCACAGGAACATTTCTGTACATTTCTTTTTAATAGATGGCTGTTCTCTGCATGTTAATAGACCCGTTAGAAATGCTTTAGATTTTAATGCTAGATATTGTGTTAAGAACAAAAAACATTTGGAAAGAGCTGGCAAGCAGAAGGAGAGCAGCCAACCCATTTAGAGATATGCCATTAACTCATAGGAGTACATTCCCCCTGGACACACTCCCAAAGAAGATCCCTGGCGAGTTCAGGCTTGCATATCATTTGTCCTATCCAGAGGGCAAGTAAGTTAATGATTATACAGACACCTTGCTGTGTTCACTATTCGTTTGCTTCTCTCCATCAAGTGATGCAGATGATAAGAAATAGCATGATAAGAGCTCAGGCAGAGTCAAATCCCCGCATGCGCACATACATGAACAGCTGCTTCTATATTGCCAGCACACCAAGACAGATTTTACTTGTTTAGGAATCGATTTGGGGTTGATGAAAGTATGCACATAGAATGAGCAGCTTTCTGTATGTACTGAGTACTGTTGTTTACTTAGATGAAAGTGGTTAAAGTAGGTAAAAAAACTCTAAATAGGTACATCAATTTTTCTATTGCTGGGATCACCAAACATGATGGCATTTCAGAAATTATTGATGGCATGTGGGAAAGTAACCAGGGATTTCAGATTCCCTATAGCAGATGATAATTGGAGGGAGGAAGAAAGGCAACCGGGGTGTGTGTGTCTGTGTAAGGGAACTTATTAAAATTTGGGCATCAAACTGGATTCAAGTAGAACAGAATCACATCTCCCTAGGGATAAAGTCTAAAATCCTATGAGGTTCCTGGCTCAGCTGTGGCGAGCTAATAAGGTTATTCAGAAGCAGATGCACTCATTAATACAGTGGTGGCACAGGATCTCCCGAGACAGGTCATAGCAATGATAACACACACAGTAAAGTAATGTGCTCTGTATTCATGGCCAGATCCTATGGTGCCAAAGCTAAATGAACCTGTATCAGTGCCCTGTGATATTTAACCCACTGTGGTCTGCCAGAATGAGCCTTCAGATCATATAAGAGGGTTCTATTCAAGTCACAATTTTGCAGAGTTTTCAAGGGAAAACCTTGAACAAGCCTTTGTGCCTTAGCTTTGGTTCCTCCACTGAATGATAGAAATTAGAGTGATCAGTTTATTCAGGTTGTTACAAATATGAGCCATAATTACTCTCAGTGAGCCCAGAACAGTGGTTCCTAAACAGGTGGGCCATGACCCACCAGCCTGAGAAGCACTCACTGGCCCCTTAAAGAGCAGGGAGAGGATCATGCCACTGTTTTCTCCATAATCCCACTAAGTGCTTCCCAAACCTCCTGGGAGAATTTTAGGAACCAGTGGCCTAGGAGGTAAAGTACCCTTCCGTCTTGCTGCATCAGAAAATTACCAGTAATATAGAAATTGTGCTGCATTAATGACATTAGTATTGTAAGTACAAATATGTAAGATTCTGTTAGGCAGAATATGGCTTTTACACATTAATAAAATACAGTATCAGGTCCAAGAATGGTAGCAGACAGAATTGTAACCCAAGTTAAACATTCAGTATTTGGGATCAAACTAAGAAAGATTCTTTTTCAGCTGTAATACAATGTGTATAAAAGACACATTTTATACAAATACTGTATAAATTGGTGATTATGGCTGAAGAAGTGATGATGAAGGAAAGGGTAGCTTTATATGAAATGTCGTTCCAAAGCTTTCAAGTAGGTTTATTTCAGTATTGGAGAAGTAACTTAGGGCAAATGGTTAAAAATATCTGTTTTAGAGGTAGTTCATAAAAATCAATTGGTAACAAGTTGACTTGGGAAAAGTGATGACACACTACAGTAGGCCTGGGGGTGTGTATACTTATTTTCGCCAGTATCTATCGTGCTGTTCGACTAAAGTCCCCAAAGACTGGGTTGCACTAAGGTTAGTGACCAACACACATTTTTGGTCAGACAGAAAGAAACTATACTCATACTTCCAAAGAAGACAAGTCAAGCATAAAAAGTGTGTTGAAAACATTAAAAAATAAGCAAGCAAGTTGAAAAAATTAATAGCAAGCTATAGAACTGGGAAAAAAAGATTCAGGTCTACATAAGAACTGTAAATGTGAAGCAGCATAATAAGCGACAGTACGATTGTGAGGGGAAAAAATCCTCCCAACAAGAGGAAAGATTTCTGTCAGTCTTTCAAGACTGACAAAGCAAAGAGGAAGATTAAGGAAAATCATATAAAATTTTACAATTACCTTTTAATCTCTATTTTTTGTTTTTCCTTTCCCTTCTCTCTTTAGATCTGTTTCTTTTATATTTATTCTACAAACAGAGGTTGTAAAAAGTATTATCCTCTGAAAACTTTGTTTTTCCCCCACATTGAGATTCCAGTACTGCAGGTATGAACACATAATTCGAAAGCAAGTTCCTTTGGTGTTAATGGCATTGACTTTTATTTAGGATAAAGAGCACGATCCCAGCAATGTCTACTCAAAAGTAAGCCCCATTATGTTCAATGGGTCTTACTCTCAGGACTTTAGGATAGCAGCCTAAGTGTAAAGCCCAATTCTGCAGGATGCAGAAGTGCTATAAAAATGATATTGTGCAATACTGGAAAAAGTAGAAACTATCTGAGCCTTAAATGCAATAGAGCAAGCATGTATGTGACATTCAAAGACAATTTTGGACAAACCAAATTTTACAGCAAAAGATGCCCTGAGTAAATGTGTATTATGGTACATCCATCTAAGTTGATACCACCTATAAGTAGTATCAACATGATCAGGTT